>CM066034.1:882982299-887981617 GCA_033557465.1 Ichthyophis bannanicus | reverse complement strand
TCCACATCCCAGTCCGCTCCATGCCATGCCTCCTGGGTCAAGGGCCTTCGCAGACACATCCGGCCCAGTGTATCAACAACATCATGTCCCTTTCCCTCTTCACCTTATCATTTACCTGCAGTCCGTCAGCATTACCTCAGCTATACCCCGTTTGACAGACTGCAGTCTTTTACCCTCTAACGGTGGGTTCCTGCCTCACCCATCTCTGGCATAGTCCTATACTTTGCTGAGATGATTGGGGGACCGTGGACCAACGACAGCTACAGGGACATATTGACTGTGCTGCCACCACTGACCCCCGCCAACATTGCCCCAGGGAGCGTCCATGGGTCGACACCTCCTCCCCTCACCCTAATCTACAGCGATATGCATATGGCATAGATGACTCCCCGACTGTGGTTGGCCACCTCCCAAATCTGGACATCCCCACAGCGTGGTTAATCAGTGACTGACAACCCCCCTGTGGCAGGTATAATTGTGCTGGGCATCACTGCAACAGCGGTTGAATGGTGCAGGTCCGATCTATACCGAAGATGGCAGCATGTCGTCTCAGGTTCCAGAACATCTGAACCCTTCCACCAGCATCAGGGTATTAACCCAAGCTCATCACGATTCTATCCCCCTATTGACCATCTACATTCAACCTCTCTTTGGGATCCTTACATCCATTTTGTTAGGTGTTGTCTACATTCGCTTTTGGCGATGACCTTGTGCTCTACCCACCCATCTCCAATGCACATATGTCCCTCTCCCCCTCCCATACCCTGCCACAATGCCATTTAGGGTGTCTTTTCCTCTTGAAACCTCCGATATGTAACCTATGACAATGGAGGTCCCTCTTGATCCTGCGCAATCCCAACATCATCCATGTCCCACCACATCATCTCAGGACTAGGGGAGATGTACTTGCCAGTCGTGTTAACCGGCTGTCCTCACTTGTACCATTATTTCATTCTGTAGGTCGGGCCGGTACGTCCTCAATATCATATCCAAAACACGGGCCCTAAAACACAGTCAGACCTGTATAACTACATGATCCAATCTGTTGACACACCTACTCTCCATGTTGGAACCAGACTGTTTGCTGACAACACCCCCCATACCATCCACTGATGATCCCCACACGTCAATTACCGTTGACCATCATTCGTCAGTTTTCCTCACTAATGCCACCTTATACCCGTTACCAAAGCTGCCAATGACTGACACAGCAAGGTTTACCTCTGGGGGACCGCGTCCCGTTGGATAACCATGTTTCCCTGTGCTGATTGAACTTTACCATTGGCTAGCTATTCTAGACCAGCATTTCCTTTATTAACGTACCCTTACACGTTTAACTGACACTCTCGGCTCTAACGCTGGGATCCTTTTTTCATCCCCTACTCACTGTACTACACCAGAGAGAGCGACCAGCATCCGCGACTATCACCACTCACCTCCCTAGAGCTACAGACGGGGGGCCATCACAAGCGTGTTGCTTCCCCTTGCAAAACCGACAGGACCTTTCCCCTTTGTGCCCCTAGGTGCTGTAATTCAGCACCCCCCTTTGCATCTGGCCTATCAGCAGCTTTATCGCACCGTTCAGGTAGGCCCCCTCACATGTCTATCCCTCAGAGCTCTTCCCTATAGATTCTCACACCTGTGGTCCTCAGCGAGCCCACCCCCCGTACTACAATTGCATGATTGTCCAGGGGACCTTCGTTTGCGCTGATACTATTATAATTCTGACGGTGGTATATGTACCCTGGCACCTTTTCGTGGTAACATGGTACCTAATCTAGTGAGTGGGTACCATCTGGTGGAAACCCTGTACATTGTTTTGCCTTGGTATCACACGTTTCCGGAACCTTGGTCAATCTGTGAGCTCATGCATGTTGATTGTACTGGGATTATGGTCCCTGTTAGAACCACGCTGATGCTGAATAGTGCGGTGTATGAGGGGGATATAGATATGTACATTACTACATAGATATAACAGGGTGTACACTCCGGGGGACATTGAATTGTCACCTGTGGAGGGTGTAGACTACTTACACCTCTGATAACACACACCATGTGGTGTGGCAGAACTCTGCCTTATCTATGACTCCCTACCTGCAAACGCTTCTCTGCAGAGGCATATTCCAGATTACCTTTCTCCGCATCAAGCGACCTGTATCATTTGTTTGCTGATCACCTCATTGGGTTTATGGTATGTTCTTAGCCGGCCTTAGACCTCTACCTTTCCTGCTGCACCTGCACAGGTGCCTCCTATCATTGACCACCCGTTGTATAAACATGTATTTTGTTAGTTGGACAGTGAGTATCTGGCTGCTGCTACTAATGGATCTTACAACAGTCGCAGCAGTCAGGTTGAGCATTGTCAGTGGCTGATAAATCACATGTCATCCGACATTGTTTAATGGACTGATTAGCCTGATGTTCCGTGGACCAGACTGTGGTGACAAGGACATCGGACAGGAAACACTATATGTATCCCGTGTTCAATAGAGAGGTACATGCTAACAGTGTCATTGATGGCGTGGATGGCATTCTGCCTATTCATCTTCCATGGCGTTGCATGTGTGAGTGGTAACGACCCTGCAATATCTGCTGCCCGCAACCTGGTCTGTATTGAATCCGAAGGTAGAGGTGGTCTAGAAGACCGTCATCCAGTGAGTCCCACCCACCATGTATTTCCTGAGGGGTATTCTCTGTATATCTATTTTATATCTCTCCTGTGATTGGAACCCAACTAATTGCGTGACAAAAACATTGGCATACTGGTCACAACAGGGAATGTGTGCCACATGCATGTGCGGCCTGTGCTGGCAGACCTCACCCAGGCTGTGTGCTGCGACACAATGCATCGGGATACCCGTGGGGCCAGGATACTGTGGGCCACCATCCATCACAAACATGGGTTCCTCAGCCCCCCATCCTTTTCCGCACGGTAATTCCTTTTGTGGGTGACCACCACATGAGTGCGAGGGGGGCCCAATCACACGAGGTAGTGAAGGGTGCACAGTGGCAGATTGGACTGCCAGGGACAGGCAAGGTATGTTCAGTGTCCATGCAGACATGTTTCACCAGAACAGGCGCTGACATCGCGCTGGGGTTTCAAGGGCCCTGACAGAAGGTTACAGCCGCACAGATGGGACTGTCGTGTCCGGAGGGACTCTCACAGCATTGATCACAACCAGTACTGGCTCACAGGATTTGCAGGTCGATAGGGGGGTGGGGGGGCATGCTCTGGATGCATTGTGGGTGGACCTACACACTCAGTTATGAGTGTGCTGTGGACTCGGGGGGGGGGGGAATGTTCAGGGACCAGTGGGGCCGGGGAAGGTAGCTGTGCATAGCTAACAGCAGTGCCCTGTCACGGTTATTGCAGGAGGGACAGAGCCCCTTGAAATGCAACCTGTCTGACAGTGTGGGACTGATGTGACCTGCATGTTATGCTGTGATTGCCGGTCAATTTGCTACATATTGTTCCAGACTGGGCTTGTGACATCATAGGGTTGACGTTGGTTGAGATGTTAGGTCTGTGGGGCATCTTCCTCTTGGGTTCTAATCCTGTATGTGCTTTGCTCATGTATTGGCCGCGGGCATGGATTCCCTACATGTGACAGCTGAGGTTGAGGCCCTTGGGTGATGGAAGGGTTTGAGCTTATGCCGCACAGTGCAATCGTTGTGTGTTGATATCTGGGGGACAGTAGTGTTTGCTTGGTCTGCCTATCTACACACTGTGCTGTTCTGGCAGAGGTAATACAGTTTTGCCAGCTGTTGAGCTCTGTTCCGTGTCACTTACAGGTTCATTGGACCACTGGGTGTTGTTACAGTGAGCCATGTTGGTTTTGTCCATTACATGCCCTGTCCAACCCTGACACCTATTTTTGATATATGTGGCATGGGCGTACACTGTGAGACTACCTATTAGCCAATTGCGTACCTAAGAGTTTGGAAAGGTGCACATGCCTTAGCTGATAGAACCTGCTTCAATATTGGCAGTTACATACTGAGCTAGGCATAGAACTGTTTCCTGGACATTGTTACATTTACACAACAAAATTGTCATAACGTACCTGCCACGGGTGTGCGGTGTCCAGGAGCTCAGTAAGGCCACATGTGGTAAGATATCCCCCAGTCTTGCTGGCAAGCTACGCTGCGAGGCATCGCGATAGTGTTCAGATGAGGGGGCCCCCACCCACCTGTCCCCCATGTGCATGCTGGTGTTTTCGAACCCCCGGGTGCGCACCATCACGTGCCGTACCCTCTTTTTATATCTGAAAATCATTTTTCAGACTTTCCGTGTCCCTTGGTGGCCACCCCGCCCCCAGCCACTGCTAGCCTCACATCCTCCCACACAGCATTGCGGTTGCCCCATGCTGTTTGGCTACTGAGCGCCAAAGAGGACATCATAGTTCTCCAGGACCAGGCTCAGGAGGATGTGGTTCTCTGGGTCACTAAATTTCAGCGCCTTCCTCCGCTGAGTAGCTGGCACAGGTGGGCGCTTTCTTTTGCCAGTGTGTCATTGCATTTCCACATCTTTTGCCCCCGATGGGCCTGCACGGGCCTCAGGCACCAGTGGCACCGCCCCACCCGCCTCTGCAGTGCACTGCTGTTCTGCCTGCCCCCCAGCCTCATCAACACACACCCCCTCGCTCTCCCTCTCCCCCTCTTCTCCATCACCTTCTCCGCTCACCACTCCCCACCCAGCCTAGGACAACCACACACCACCCTACACACTGCAGACCAGCCCACCCCACCACACACAATCCACCCTACCCTGCACAGTACACAACAATGCACACAGAACTGACACGGAACACAGTGATACACCATATACACTACGGCACTTTACAGACACACAGCCTCTCTCTCCCCCTACAACACCCTCTACCTCTGCACTAACACTCACGCCTCTGTCTCTCCACACTCCCTCAGTAGGTCTGACAACACCCTCGTCGTTTACCTGTGGTACAGTGTGTTTTATACCATGTTACCCTCGCTGTTTGCCGTTGCGCATGCGCTGTTCCTTCTTTTTTTCCGTGCCGCGGATGTGTGCATGCGCGTTCATCTGTGCGCGCTGCGGATCTGCGTCAGAGCTGTGCATGGCCGTGTATGGCTGCGGCGCACATAGACGCACATGCG
The DNA here is from genome assembly GCA_033557465.1 of Ichthyophis bannanicus. NCBI lineage: Eukaryota > Metazoa > Chordata > Amphibia > Gymnophiona > Ichthyophiidae > Ichthyophis > Ichthyophis bannanicus. The sequence continues at coordinate 887,976,484 of CM066034.1, read as the reverse complement.
TGCATCACGCTTACACGGTCCGGCGCGGCGAAAACGGAAGTTTATCCTCATTTTTTCCTTTGCGCATGCGCTGTTGCTGTTCGTCTTCTTTTCCGGCGCCACAGATGTGCGCATGCGCTGTCGTCTTTGCGCGCCGCCGATCTCCGTCCGAGCTGGGCATGGCCGTGTATGGCTGCGGCGCACATAGACGCACATGCGTGCATCACGCTTACACGGTCCGGCGCGGCACCCACGGATGCCAGGGCTCAATGGGATGCACATGCGCGTGACGCACATCCGCGGCGCGCACCGATGCACAACGGCACAGGCGCACATCACCACACCGGAAATACATCTATATATCCTCAGGCAGCGATAGTACACATTGAGGGTTGTATTGTAGGCGAGGTGTACGTTTGGAGAGGCTGACATATTGATCAGGGCTAGGTTATCTGTGTAGTTCATTCTCTATTGTGTTGTACTGTGTGTATTGTGTGGTGTATTGCCATCCGTTTGTTCCGTTTGTCAGTCGGTGTTTGTGAGTTGGTCACTGTTGTGGGTGCTTTGTGTGTGTGTTGTAGTGTGTTTGTGTAGGCCAGCGGAGGAGGTGATGGCTGGGATATATGTTTCTGCATGTGCCCTGGAAGGTGAGCAGATGCTGCGGTTGCCGGACAGGGGGGATGGTGTCCATGGGGCTGAGGCACAGGGTCATGGGTGTAGTCCCACAGCAAATCAGACCTGCAGCTGTGGAGGAGGGCCAGGCAGCTGGTGTACGTGCACAGCGCAGGAGACATGCCGCGGTGCAGGCTCAGCAGCCTCGGCCTCTACAGGCCCAGGGCCCAGCTCCAGGACATGCGTGAGGACCAGGTCATCTCCCTGTACAGGCTGAGCACAAGGGCTATTAGGGAGCTCTATGAGGATCTAAGACCTGACCTCGAGCCCCTGACTAATCGGTCACATGCCATACCGGGTTTAGTTAAGCTCCTTGCTGCTTTACATTTCTTTGCCTCTGGCTGTTTCCAACACTCAGTGGGCGCAGTGGGTGGCATGAGCCGGCCCTCATTCTCCCGATGTCTCCACCAGGTACTGCGTGCCATGGTCAGCCGGGTGGGGAATTACATAGCCCTTACCCACACTAGGCAACATTGGGCGACCCTGAACCAGGCCTTTGCGGCTGTAGCTGGGATACCACACGTGATGGGAGCTATTGATTGCACACACATGTTGCCCTGGTCCGTCCCGCCTATAGACAGGAGGTGGTGTTCCGCAACCGCAAACACTACCATTCCCTGAATGTTCAGGTAGTATGTGATGCTAATATTCATATTCTGAATCTGGTCCCACGGTTTCAAGGGTCCACCCATGACTCCCATATCCTGCATCACTCAGCACAATTTCGACAGATTGAGGAGGGACTGTATGGGACTGCATCCTGCTGGGTGAGTATGTCCACATATATGATGTCATCTGTAGGATATATCATTTTCTCAATTAACATCTATTATATATTGAACTATATACTCTCTGGGTGTTAGGCAGCTGAGCTCACGTTCAGCAGACATTATGAACGGGGTGGAGATGTTGAGCTGCATGCAACATGATGTGACATGTCACATCTGGTTTGACACAATACTTGGGGGTGACATGCTGATGTTGTAGGGGGACATATGCACATGTTCAGATGCATGTACATGGGTGTGCATATCAACATGTGTGTGTATTTCACTGGGCCACAGGTGGGTTGGTGGGTTTGTTGCCCATCTCACCCACCTGTCCATTCGTGCCTTTTGAGGTAACTGTGTTATGTCATGTAAGTTTACTGTGATGCACAATCCAGACACCTATCGCTTATCATGTGTGTGTGTGAGGGCCACACCCCTACACAGTACTGGGGTTCTTGAACATTGTTTGGGGAATGACATGGGTTGCTCGATGTTTGGGTGTTCGGCACATATGATGGATGTTCATGACCTTGGCAACATTGGGTACACATTTCCATAGGTAGGGTGATGCATTGGGCATGGCCCATAACATGTGTGCATACACACGTGTGGTGTGCATTACTTTGGGCCACTGCAGATGGGCGGTAGTTCGGCACCATTGTATCTCATTAACCTGATGTGTCTCTGCCTTTGAGAGATGTGTCAGCAAGGCCAGGGGCCGACTTGTGAGCAGGCAGAGAGGTGTGGGTGCCCCATACACAGGTACCTTGCCAGTCTCATTAGTTGTGATAGTTCAGGGCTAATGTGGGCTACAGTGTGCAGATCTGTGGAGCACAGCTTAACAGGGATGTGAACATGATGGTGACATTGGACAGGGTGTCCACTGAGATGGTTGGTGGTCAGCAGTCCACAGCATATGGCAGCAGACTGCTCTCTGTCGGTATGTTGTCCTTAGTGGACACAGTGTTGTGAGTTGTTATTTGGTTGATGTTGTCCAAGCCCCAGGTCACACATGTTCTGGGTGTGCGCCTACATTGCCCATACAACATTATTGTGGTATATAGCTTGCTAACATATACGTTTAACATGTTTTCTGTGTGCTGGTGGTTTAGGCTGCCATAGGTGGTTTCAGAGATGTGGACATTGACTGCAGACCAGGACGCATGTGCCACACATAGCAGATCTTTGTTTGCAAAACTGGGACATTGGTGTTATTTGCCATGTCTGTCCAGACTACAGGGGCCCTTCATGACATTTCTATCACCATAGGTCGTCTTCTGTCAAATGTATATTTGTGCTGTCATATGGTTCTGTCAGGATGTGTCATGCATTTGTCTCTCAGGTCCATACCTGTGTGAATTTGTGGTGGTATGCGCTCATGCATTCACATGCATTATTCTCTTTTTGCAGGTGATGCAGGGTATGGATGTCGCCCCTGGCTGCTAACCCCTGTGCGTCAACCACGGACACGTGCAGAGCGGAGGTACAATGAGGCCCACGCCTCCAGCCGCTCTGTCATAGAGCGCACCTTTGGCGTTTTGAAAAGTCGCTTCAGGTGTCTGGATAGGACAGGTGGGGCCTTACAATATGAGGCAATGACTGTTGCAGAGATAATCGTTGCCTGTTGCATCCTGCACAACATTGCTCTCAGGCATAATATTACTGCAGAGATTAATGAGGATCTGGCGGAGGATCCACCGTGCCCCCCTGTACGTGCCAGTGGTGACACACAGGCAGGCACAGCGGTCAGGCAGAGGTTGATTGCTGAGATATTCAGTGGTATGTATTGCACATCCTCACACATATATGTGCTGTTGTGTGCATGTGAGATTTATAATGGGTGATGTGTCTGAACAGATAGCATTCAGATCCATGACTGCATTGTCCTTATGCTGAACATTTGACAGTAACATATGGCCAGGGGTGTGCGATGGACAATGTGGACAGGGCACAACAGTGGTTTTTGTTGTTTTCGGGGTTTGTGTGTTGAGACACCTTTATGAGCTTTTGGGGGTCACAGTACCAGTTAGTGTCTGTGTGTGATAGCAACTGCTGTGCAAACACACTGATGTCGTCTTATTGTGTGTGTGGGGCACGGGGTCAGGCATATGATCCGGGGTTCAATGGGGTGTAGAGGGCAACATTTGTGGAGAGCTCTCATGCGGCCACCTTGTTTATGTACTATAATCAGGGTGTGTTTGTGTGTGTCTGTCATGCTATTATGGGCTGGCTATGTCTGTATGTTTATTATGTGTCATGCAACATGACCAACATAGCACAGTACACATGCGCATGACTGCATGCCCATGATGGGATTGATTACATGTGACAGGTGTTGTTACCACACCAAAACGTACCATACAGTATACCGATTAATGTAGCACATACATGGCTAGGGTTCGGCATGTGGACATGGGCAGTGTGCAGCCCGGGGTACATATCATTGTTTTAATCATATCTAGTGAGGTGTCATTCATTGCAGTATTTGCAATGTACACACATAGAGATGTGCAGCGGGTCAGATGATCAACGGGTGCATTACACGACACTACTGTGGTGCGGCATGTGTTTATTTGTTTGGTAGGTTAGCGGTTTTGCAAATAAAGGGTGGCATATGTGGGTGATACTATCTCAACATCTGCCTCATGGCTCTGGTACATGCTGTAAGTCTGTCTGGTTAGCACAGTACACAGCCACAAATGCCTTGTGTACACTGGCAAGGGATGTTATGTCCACATACACATACAGACCTATCGCCTATCCATGGATTAACATTCTCCCTGATACCCAGTGGGATGACATGACGCCATCATGGTCTGATGAGAGACAGACATGGGGGTGTTGTCTGGCACACATGGTGCTGACATTGCCATGTATTTAGGCACATGATCTGCACACAGATCTACGTAATCATTGATGTACGGGATTTACACTGCATAATATTCCTTTGCACAATGGTTACAGGGGGTGGTACAGCATATTACCAGGTGTATCAGGTATTTACACTTGCATAACACACAACATTAGGGCAGTCATGCACACAGAGAGGGGGTAATGTTGTCAACCTGGCCAACACAGACTGATAGTGTGACCTTGTGATGTGTTTCACACATGGTGTTTGCAGACACCTCCTTAGACAGGTGTGTAGAACAACCGAGGGGGGTGGGGGGAAATGAGTTGTAGGGGGACTTTTCATTGGTATCATATGTCTACATGCTGCCTCTCCCATGTGGTATATCAGTACAGTGTGAGGGTGAACAGTCAGTCGGTGGGTCAGGTTGTGGGGTCTGCCAGCTGGTGACATTGCGGTGTACTGTGGGTTTCACAGATGGGAAATAACATATAATTTGTGGTGCTTGGTTTCCCTCTCCACAGGACCCGCTTCATGAGGATGATGTTCCAATGTACCATTGACACATGAGGGCCCATTGTCCAGGTGGCTGTGGTCCAGGGTAGGTGGATCTACAGCTACATTGTGTGTATATGGGTTCATTGGGACAACATGTCGCCTGTCATGTGTCATTTTAGGCAGCTGGTGTTGTACACCTCTCCCCTGACAGCCTCCCTTACCCATGTCTTGGTGTTGTGACCCATCTCCCCATGTGTTTGTGTACAGTATGTTCGCAGGTGCACCTTTTCAGTCAAATGTAAAGCAGAGTTATATATGTTTTTGGTTGTCGTATTTTACGGATACTGACTTTGCTATCTACACCATCATAGTTTGATCAGACATCAACAGGATATCTGTGCATGTGACTTGGCCATGATGTGCACAGGTTTGCACTTGTGCACATACAGGCCATGTATTTCAGCTGTTCCACTGACCAACGTATACTGTGTGTGTGTGCACTTATGTTTTGAATATGTCGTCCGGCATTGGCCAGGCATGGTACATTATCATGTGCTGTCATGGGTGTGGGCACCTGCGGGGCATTGTGGGGTGTGCTACCTCTACTGTTGTGCTGCTTATCTTGTCATGATGGTCCACATGTGTTGTGAGCTGTGAGCAGCAATGTGTCTTGTATTTTGGGAGACAGGTGTTGAGCACCATTTATTTCTCTCATATGTAGGCATGATGTGGAGATGCATCAACAGTTGGTGTACATGGTAAATCGACATGTCTGGCTGACATTGTCTCCCTTCGCTGTGACCTGATGTGGCTATGCAGTACTTTGAGGAATTGATGATGGACGCATGATGCACACATAGGGTTTGTTTTAACTTTGCTAAATCGGTATTACATGTGGCTGTACCTGTCCTGGGGTTTATGATCTTCACATGGACATGTTATGTTGCATCTCTGTAGACACAAACAGATGCATATGATGTGTAGCTGTGAGATGCCGGTGTGACCTGGGATTGTACATAACCATATCCATGGGACAGACGTGACTGCATTTACATGTACTGTTGGCTGTCATCTACATTATATTTGATATGCATCTCCTGTAATTTGTGACCTTTCATCCCTTTAGTCTGTATTTTGGGCATTGTGAATCTTGGCAATCTGTTCTGTTTTGGCAAGGTGTCTAACAATACCATACTTATCCTCTCGTGACACAGGGCAGAAGACATAACAGCAACATTTCCTACAGGGCATCTTACCTCAACATCCAACGCCTGTTGTGGACTGACCTTCAACTTATTCTTTCTGGGGAGATGTGCCATTGGATGTTTGACCTATATTGGTGAGACACAGGCCTGTGATGGACATTGTTGCTATTGGACCACTGGTTTACCCATGAGAGACCTGTACAACACACAGTGTGTGGCATGCTGTGGCTGTGTGTCCTGCTGATTACTGGGACACAGATGGACATTCATGGACTGTGTCATATTGGACAGTGGCACTTTACTGTGCATGGCCAGGTTTGCATGGTTGGTTTTGCAATGATCTTTTGTATGTCAGGGACACCTTGCTTTTGGGACACTGTGCGCATCAGGGACTGACATGAGCTATGTATTTCTGACATGCCTACACAGTTGGTTAGTGTATAGGTGTGTGTCCCATGTGTGTGACATGGCACACATGATATGTTAATTAGTGGGTTTCAACATCAGCATACAGCCATGTTTGTGGCATGGGGGCACACATGGAGGGATCCAATTGTCTATGTCCACCTGCCCCACACCTAAACAAGGTGCAGGTTCTGCCACATACACACTTTCATGCCCACCACCATCCTTGATAGATGTGTGGAGGGGGCAGGGGTGATTAGATTCATGTGTGGCATCACTGTACCATGTTTGCCTGCAGCTGGTGCCTGTGCTTCTCAATGACTATGTTTGTGAGACACTGCATGCGGACCTATGTGCTTTGTGTGGTTCACTGTAGGCTGTCTGCCCATCATTTGCATATGGACATGCTAGTTACTGTATATGTTTACTGTACAGACGTGACACTCTGCATGTATGGCCACGCCTTGCATTGCACATTTGCAGAATCCTGTTTTCCCCCCTGCATTGACAACAGTCTCATTAGCCCATTATATTTGGTGTGTGCCATTGTGGGTGTCCATCGCCCTCCTACACTTCAGCATTGCATGGACCATGCTATAGGTAGCCGAACACTGTCCACCAAACAAACAATGCAAGGGGACATACTGCACGGTGTTATGTCTGCACCTTTCGGGGAGTTGTGTGTTTTGTATTCTCTCTGTGTTCATAGAAACATAGAAACATAGAAACATGATGACAGAAAAAGACCACAAGGCCCATCTAGTCTGTCCTTCCATAACAACAACTACAACAGTCCCCTTTCTACCTTTAGAGATCCTCTGTGTTGGTCCCATGCTTTTTTGAATTCAGTTACTGTCCTCATCTCTACTACCTCCACTGGGAGACTATTCCACGGATCCACTACTCCTTCCGTAAAGAAATATTTCCGCATATCACTCCTGAATCTATCTCCCTTCACCCTCATCCCATGTCCCCTCGTAGCAGAACTTGCTTTCAATTGAAAGAGGCTCTCTCCCTGAACATTTATGCCACGGAGGTATTTAAACATCTCAATCATATCACCTCTATCCCGCCTTTCCTCTAAGGTGTACATATTAAGATCCTTAAGTCTGTCCTCATATGCTTTATAATGAAGCCCATTAATCATTTTAGTAGCAACCCTCTGCACCGACTCCATCCTGTTCACATCCTTGTGTCCCTGCTACCTGTTAGCATACAGTCATTCAGCTCTATATGATATGTGTGATGTACACTGTGATGCAGCGGACCCTCTGGCCGATGGGAAAAACAGTTTTAAATGTTGAGCAAAACAGGTTTCAGATGCAATATCCTGAGGGCCCACATAGAGGGAGCAGGAGAGCCAGCCTGGATGCAGAGGAACCACGCCTCTATGGGCAGGACTTGGAATCAGTCAGTCCCGATTTCAGCAGGGACAGAGCTGCATCAAAGAGAAAATGAGCAGGCCGAAGTGCAGAACAAGGAGCCACTTGGAGAGCAGGCCAAGAAGAAACTTGGAGAGCAGGCCGAAGAGGAGGCCAAGAAGCAACTTGGACAGCAGGCCAAGGAGTAGGCCGAGGAGTAGGCCAAGGACCAGGCCAGAGACAACTCCAAGGAGCAGCACTTCAGAGAGCAGTCAAGGAAGGAGGTGCTCTCCCATCCAGCTGGGGAGAAAGCCCTATCCAGGGAGAAGGGCTAAGCCACAATCTGATGGAAAGACATCGAGCTGAGAGGGATACTCGAGACGAGAAAGGTAGTTTTAAGGATTTCTATAGATGTAACCCAAGAGAGGGGTGGAAAAATCAGAGGCCTGGTGAACAGGGAACAGCTGAGAAGGCGCGGCCACCAGCTAACTGCCACGGGAGTGGAAGCAAGGGCCGAGGACATCAGCTGCAGCCCTGCCTCAAAGAAGTTTCTCCACACTCTGGAGAAAGAGAGACACAGTGGGACTACTTGAGCCAGCAGGAATTAGAAGATAATCAGGCTAGGCCTCAAGCCTTCCCTGGAAGAGACTACAGAAAGCTCAAAGGAAAAACAGTTATTGCCTGTGATTGTTTGCCTAAACCTAGCACAGGAGAGGAGCAGAGGAGAGGATTTTATCTGTATAATAATGACACTTTTAGGCAGCAAGTAAAAGATGATTTCCCCAGGACGAAAACTGTTGGTGCTAAAGGTTGGGACAAGAGAGCTTTTACAACCAGGGCAGATGAACAGCCAGGGTTCTATCCTATAGCCTATAGTAGGGAGGAGTAGCCTAGTGGTTGGGGCAAGGTACTTCAGGCCGGAAGGTCGGGGGTTCAAATCCCACTAGAGGACAGCAATCTTGGGCCGGAAGGACCGGGGTTTCTAGTCCCACAGATGCTCCTTGTGGTCTTGGGCAAGCCACTTAACCCTCCATAGCCCATGTTCCCTGTAAGTATTAGTGTATGTGTCTCAAATCCCCACGTGTTAAATGTATCCCCCAATTGTGTCATGACCGCTTTGATTGAAGGATAAAGCGGTATACAAAAACTGTCTAAATAAATAAAATAAAATAAATAAATAGCCATGAACCAACGGCCCAAGCTGACAAGCAAGCATTGGAACACGGTTTGGCACACTTTCAGGAAGCCCCAACTCAGCCCCATTGATGCTTCTGATTCGGAGCTCTCAGACATGGAATGGCTGACAGTGGAATCTGGGGGTGAGGTGGCAGGGGAACCCATGGAATGCATTTATTGTACAGTAGGAAGACTATAATCTGTTTGATGTTAAAGAATGTATGAAGTGAATACAGGATGCCTTATGATTTAAGTTACTGTGAAGATTAACAGTTGTTACTTTGACCATTTTGTGTGAGTGGATCCTGATGCAAGTATTAATACGGCCCTGTTACTTTCTTAACCGCATATTTGGACCATATTGCGCAAAGGAGAAATAAATGCCTTTTGTTGTTTCCCTACACTTGGCTGTGACGTTACTTTATTGGGAAGTTGGCAACGAGGTTGGCCCAAAGGTCCGCTACCTTATGACCCTCGCAACTGGCCAACCCTGATCCCCCTAATCTTATGCGCTCCCCAGCCTCCGGTGGAAACACTACACCGCCACCAGAGGGGCTGCGGGGGACAACACTGACTCCTTTCTGATGTGCCAGTCAGCCATTATGTGGGAGGATCGACATGACTTTATGAGGGTGTTTTGTCACATGACCACATTGTGCCAGCCTATGTTTCTCTCCTGTGGGGGCCACCCGCGTTGCATGAGGGCTATGTTGGGGGGGGGGGACATGTGATGTGTTTGGGGTCCTAAGCTTACAACGCCTAGCATCTACATGCCCTCATATGTAGCTCACACATTGTGGCCAGGCAGCAGATGCTCGGGGATGTGGCCCTGGTACCCAGTGCATATCATGCACCTGGTACACATTAGATCTCATGCCACTCAATTGTGCTCAGACAATGACCTTTATGTGGCATGTGTGTTTGTACCTTGCTGATTGTGTTCCCATCTTTCAACAGGGAGGTGCTTACTTTGCAATTATGATTACACTGTGTACAGTAACTGTGAGGAGTGATCCAAGTAAAGATATGTATTTTACAGACATTTGTTTATTTTGCTGCTTGGTCATGTTCACACACATGCACTACAATGTGTACCTTTGAATAAGTCATGACTCCTTCTGACCTTGGGACTCCGTGGTTACCTTGACAATGTTCCTCGAGTTACTTTCCAAGGGCCACATGATCTGGTTTTGTGAAATGAGGCCTGGTTGCCTTGTGTGCAAGACAGTTTTTCTGAACACTAGGCTGCTCCTCCTCTCATAGTGCACATTTACACTTGTGTCCACTGAGTTGCTTGCAAGGTCCATGTCCACCTGTGCTCACAACAGTGTATGATGGCAGCTGTGCATGTGTCTGTCCTTTTGCACATCACTGGTTCTTACTGGTTCACATACAGACCCTGTCTTTGGAATATTATGTCGTCCTTGGGCTCAGTGTGTTCTTTGTGGGTGTGGTTGTTGGCACGTGTTTTCAATTCGGTTATCCGGGTAGCCCACAACATCCTTAGTATTTAATTGTGATTTAGGTTATGATGACTTGACCATTAGTTCACAGCAGGTTCATCACCTCTACACACACCCTTGTCTCTGGTCAGGGTCCAGCAGGGTGTGCACTGTGTGCTGCCTAGCCAGCAGATGTCATCTGTTACATAGCTTTCTCTCATTATGTTGTTTACACTGCTGTGCACCTGGGGGTGTGGTGGTGATGAGTTTCAACAGGTGTGTGTTCACCCTTTTTCATGTGTTGTTCTCTGCTGTCCTGTCCATGATCACTACATTGCTTCGCCATGCATCCTCCACTGCCCTTGGGGATTAGTTGCTTTCCTCTTGTTATGTCTGTATATATTTATGTATTTATGTATTTGTTTTGGTATACCACTTTTCACAGGGTCAAGGGAGCTTTTCATACAAGGGGGGGGGGGAATGTTACATGTTGGGCACGGCCATCACCAGGGGGGCTACATTGACGGTTTCAACAGCAGACATAGGACATACTATGGACATTGACAGATTGTGCACATTGTCATATTTGTATGGGGTGGCTTAGGGGTTGGATTAAGGGGTTCCTGGGACAGTATGTTTTTCAGCTATTTTGTAATGGATTCGTGGTCTGGGTTGTTACCAGGACATCTTGGGAGGCTGTGCATGATACATGGGGCATACAGTTTCGGCTCTCGATTGCAGGTCCCTTGCGGGCATTTGGTTCATTTGTTGCTTACAGTACCGGAATTGGTGGGGGCTTGTCTGGTAGTTGTGGCGTGGCCTTGGCGACACAGTCTGGTGTTAATTTGGGCATTCTGTGCTTCATATATGACTTTGTTGGTGAGTGGGAGGGCTTTGTATTGTCTCCTTGCTTCAGGTGCCTGTATGTGTGTTTCTTTCAGTATTGGTGTGATGTGGACTGTATATTTTGCATGCTGTATCTACAGCCTAACATATCATTGTGTGTTTGTGCATGCGTCCCTAGTCCCAAATACAGACTGTGATGTGATATGTACACAGGAGTTCTGCAGGTGCATTTGTTCATGTTTTCTCTTGGGGGTTTGCCTGTCCTTACAACCGGCATGCGTGTGGTGTGAGGGCCTGGACTATTTCTGACTGCATCCGTTGCTAAAACACACACATTGGTGCTGTTTCCTACCTGTTTCTGCATTTACATTTCTGGTGTTGTTCGTAGGTGTGATTCCTCTCTGTTCTCTTGGATGTGTATGCGTGTCCTGCATTTGTGTTTTGCATTTGTCTGACGGTCATATGTTGTCAGGTTTGTGCTGTGGACACATTGTACACTCATCTGAGTTGTGAGCCATGCATCTGTCCATCTTCTGTCTGCCAACTCTTGTGTCATCCTACCCTGATGTGCATGCAGCTATAACCCTTCCTGCACTCCTACACCTTCCTGAATCTCATCTGTCCATGTTTGCCGCTCCTGTGTTTGCTCTGCATATCACCGCTAGTCCACTGTGATCATGATAATTCACAGATCCTGCCATTTCACCCTCCTCTGCTGGACACATCTTCCCATCCACTGTTGCACACCATCATTATAACATGGTACATTATCCATCATTCTGTACATAGCTACAGCTGGCGCCATTCTGTTTATCCATCTCTGTTGCTGCCACATAGCCTTGTGGAGATCTTTGTGTTACAGCACCTGTGGTGTCAGTGGTTTTTTTACTTATGGTTTGCCTTTCCTTTCGGCTCTGTGCAGTATTTCGGTTACATGTGCACTCACATTTGATGATGTGGTTGTTTATGATGTGCATTGTGTTGCAGCCTAGAGGAACGATACTCTGGCTAGGCTTGTGTGTAGATGGCAGCACAGCTTGCTGTACAGTTGCATTCTGAGTACAGATGTCACTAAGCCAACCTTAGTCACTGCTCATTTGGGACCATGACCCCTCCACCATCAGGCAATGCCATGACCATTCTGCTACACTGCTGTTCCCTCCTGCATGTCTGCTCACCTACCTAGGATTTCCCTGCGTTAGACTGCACAGTGATGCCAGCACTGACTATGCTGGGACCATGCCCTGCCTCATACTACAAACTGTAAAGCACCCTACACACGACATGGTGATTTCATTGGTGGACAATGCACTTTAAGATATGACATGTGCGTTACCTTATAGTGCGCCATATGCATCACCTGGTATTATAGTGCTTTCATAGTACATTTGCAGGGAGGAGTACTAACAATAACATGTAAAATGCCTCCTAGATCACTATTGCTCATGACAGGTGATGCCTCATCCATCCATCTTCATGGGGCACTGCAGGGGATTGTCCCCCCGATCCCTGCTCCATCGGTAGGCGTCGTTACCATTGTGCTGTGGCTCTGCTCGTGTGCTTTCACATCAGCGCGCAGCCTTATGCCGCACACTGTTCCTATGCCTCGTGAAAACATAGCGCGCCACCTTCTGCTGCCCACTATTTCTGTGCCTCCTAAAATGGTGCCTGAGCCAGCTGCTTCATTGGGCACTGCGGGGGATTGAACCCCCGATCCCTGCTCCATTGGTAGGCGTCGTTACCATTGTACTGTGGCTCTGCTCGTGTGCTTTCACATCAGCGCGCAGCCTTATGCCGCACACTGTTCCTATGCCTCGTGAAAACTTAGCGCGCCGCCTTCTGCTGCCCACTATTTCTGTGCCTCCTAAAATGGTGCCTGAGCCAGCCACTTCATTGGGCACTGCGGGGGATTGAACCCCCGATCCCTGCTCCATCGGTAGGCGTCGTTACCATTGTGCTGTGGCTCTGCTCGTGTGCATTCACATCAGCGCGCCGCCTTATAACTCCCGCGCAGCTTTTCAAGGTGATAATGTGCGGGGCACACATGGGTGCCGCGCACATTGGCGCATATGTGTATCGCGTGTTTTTCTTTTTCTGGATGCAACGCCCACTCCTTATATGGCACAGGCACACTAGCGCGGCCCCGCACGTTAGGACTGTTTAGTAAACATGCCCCTAAGTGTTTCAACTCAATTTTGTTATAGTGTTGTAATATAGTTTAACTTTATATACTATTACAATGTACTATAAGTATCAGGGCGCGGGCAGGGTCCCGGAGCCCACCCGTAACCGGGTGCGCAGCCCGGCGTGGGACCCTGCTCGTCGGGGATGAGGAGGAGGCGCGCGCCTGCGTCAATACGCTGTGCGCATCATTTGAAGTGATTGGCTCCGCTCAGGGCTTCACGTGCGGAGCCAATCAGGGCGTGCATTAGGCATGTGCTCTGGAGCGCGTGGCCTGCACGGAGCACATGCGAGCGGGCGGCCAACAGGCAGCCCACCCACCCACCCAATTATGACGGGTAGGGCGGAAGTTAGTTGGGGTGTCGCAGCTGGGTGGGGGGGGGGTTTCGGGCAGGCGGGATCCTGGAGGTCTGGGGTCCGGCGCCTTTGGCGAATTGGGGCGGGGGCGGGGTGCCCTCGACCCGGACGACCCCTGGAAGACTTTTGCTAGTAACATGGCGAAGTCGGATAGGGGTGACAGAACTCGGCCGTTGGTGGGGACCACGGCTTGAGCGGAGGCGTGGCCGTCTTGCTAGTTGCATGGCTGGTGGTACATCAATCCGCGGGGGGGGGGGGGGTTGGGTCAATATATCTGTTAATGTTAATGATGTTGAATTGAAATAAAGCTGCGACCAGTTGTCACCAAAAAATTGATGTCTGTGCTGTTAATTGATGCTGGAAGGGGTGGGGGTAGAATAAGAGCGGATGGGGGGTAAGGAGAGAGGGGACGCCGGGTCCGGCTACCCGGTTATTTATTGTAGCTTAATGTGATGTACTGTAATCTACTACAATGTTTTGTCTCTCTGTCCTCCATGCCCCAATGTAAACCCTTTTGTTGTCTTGTTGACCACTTTGATTGAAGGATAAGGTGGTATACAAAACAGATTAAGTAAATAAATAAATAAATAAATAACACAACTGAGCACCTCATGGTCCTTTAAGTGAGTAGGTGATTGCTACAAATGTTCATCCAATTTCTTTTTTCATAATCATTATCTGGATTGTGTCTTCATGCGAAATCCTCATATGACAAGAGAATATTGTTTCATTTTGCAAATTACAGATCTGTTCTTTTTGACATTGCATCACAAAGAGCCTTCTCTGCTATAGAATGGAAATTATTTGAGCTCCCACTGGCCATCTGGATCCAAACACAATGGAAAACAATAGTGCAGCTCTTATCATCAGTATTAGATGAATTACTGTATAACTACCAGTGACACTGCCATAACACCATATCAGCTCCCATTAATGCTTCCAAGTGCTGAGAAGAATAACTGGCAGAACTCACTGTCCTCTGTGTGCCACATTTAGTCAAAGCAGTTTAAATTATGATGCATCATAAATGGGGCATGAATCAATGAGTAAGAGAGGTGCACAATTATTTATTGTGAGTTAAAACACATACCTTCAAGTTTCCTCCACAGCACTAACAGAAGACCAAATGCCACGAATAGAGAATAATTGTATTTTCTCCTTCAAGATTTACAAATTAAAGTGAGACACGTTTCACCGTGCTAAGGAAACCAATGAAAATTTGACCTGAATCAAACTCAAATGCAAATTAAAATTCAGGGCTGCTAAAATAGTTTGGGATCAAATTGAACTATTTGTGCATCTAATATAGTCCATCGTATCCTGGCCAGGTTCACCTCAAATGGACGAGCAGGTGAATGTGGACCTTTTTGGTTTTATAGACAAGGTTTGCAGCTTTTACTTATCCAAAATAGGAAGTAGAGGAATGGGGGAGGAGATGTCATGAGAGCAATCAAGTCAAGTAGCATTTCATTCTTCTCTTAGGGACTGATGGTCTGAGCTCTTAGCTATTCAGCCAATGGAAGGCTGGCTGATTACACAGGAAGGTTGCCTCAGGTACACATAGATTGGGAGCCCTTTGGGGACAAGGGAATGTATCCAGTACCTGTTTGTAGTGATTGCATAATGTAAACTGCTTTGATTGACAGATAAGGTGGTATAGGGAGGAGTGGTCTAGTGGTTAGGAGAAGGTACTTCAGGCAGAGGGCCGGGGGTTCAAGTCCCACCTGGGGACAGCAATCTCAGGCCGGAGGGACTGGGATTTCTAGTCCTGTAGGTGCTCCTTGTGGTCTTGGGCAAGCCACTTAACCCTCCATTGCCCATGTTCCCTGTAAGTATTAGTGTATGTGTCTCATATCCCCTCATGTTAAATGTATCCCCCCAATTGACCGCTTTGACCCGGTGAAAAGCGGGATATAAATACAGCTAAATAAATAAAATATAGAAAACTGGTTAAATAAATTACAGGAAAGATCTTAATATGTATATTTTAGAGGAATGGCGGGATAGAGGAGTTATGATAGACACCTTTAAATACCTCTGCGACATAAATGCACAGGAGGAGAGTCTCTTTCGAATGAAAACAAGCTCTTCTATGAGGGGACATATGATGAGGGTGAAGGGGAGTAGACTCAGGAGTAATATGTGGAAATATTTCTTTATGGAAAGAGTGGTAGATGCGTGGAATAGTCTCCCAGTGGAGGTGGTGGACACAAGGACAGTAAGGGCCCGATTCAGAGAGGTGACTTGTGGGACTGCACATCCCAGTGGGACGTGCAGCCCCACAAGCTGTCCTGCCCCTATTCCCCTTCAGGCCCTCCCCTCATGGCTAGAGCAGCAGTATGCGGAGAACTGGTGGGTGACAGGAAGGGGCAGAGTTTGGGTGGAGCAGTGGTGGGCCAAGGCGGCAGGACGTACAGGGCCGATTCCAATCATGGCCTTGTACATCCTGCAGGGTTGGAATGTGTTGATTATTCCACCTCAAAGGTGGAATAAGCAGCACAATCTGGGCGATTGGGGCCTGAACACCCCTCAAGGGTCGGGGTCGGGCCAGGTAGGTCCCCGCCGCCTGCTCCAGGCCCCAGCTAGCCAACTGTGTGTTGGGCGGCGGGGAAGAAGAGGGTTGGTGCCATGGATGACAGGGGAGCCTGTGGGGATGAAGTCCCTGCAGGCATGCAGGGGAACGCCGGGCCATTTTTAGACCTGATTCTGTATGCCGCAGGAATGTTTTGCTCCCACATTATAGAATCATGCCCCCTGCTCGGGGCTGTCCAGACAGCCCAAACATGCTCCTTTCTGAATCGGGCTCCACCTGAATTAAAAAAAACATTGGACAAACACAGAGGTAAATAGGGGACTATAGTAATTGATATGGAAGGGCAGACTAGATAGGTGATGTGGTCTTTTTCTGTCGTAATGTTTCTATATTTCTGTTTCTATGATTAAGGGTGCTGACTGCAATATTCAACAGCAGTATCCAGATATTGCCACTAAATATCTCCACAGACCACCCCAGCAATATCCAGTTAGTGCAGGGGCAGCCCATGGGCAGAGCCAGGGTGGTGTTGATGCTGAGCCTTTTCCGCTGAGCAGGGTTTCTGTTGGCACTGATCTGAGCGACTTAGGATGCATTAAATGCTGTCCTACGTTGCAATCTGGAGAAATGGCGGCTGAAGATTCCACTAACTGGATGGGGTTTTGATTGCTGGTTCTCTGGCTTTTTCTGTTTTGACTTTTGTTATTGGTTGCGACTTGGGGTCATCACATTTTTTGAAGGTATTATCTTTCTCACTAACTGGATGTCGGCACTTGTATGGATAGCGCTGCTCAGCCCAGATATTCAGCGACAGCTCCTATTTTGATACTGCATTTATTTAGCTAGACTTCTCCATTGCTCTTCCCCGCGTCAAAGCAGTATACAAGGAACAACTTTTAACGAGGTTTACATAGAACTTCGAACCATGTACAGTAACGTTTAGCGTGCAGAGAAATGGTAATTATTTACATGCCGATATTTAAGCAGCACGGCCGACTTCCATGGCATTTAAATATCAGCTCGTTTGAAAATCAGGCTGTTAGAAGTTATATTAATTTAAGCCCATTCTGAAGGGTATTAAAACCCAACAGTATTTCAGACAAGCGTATAGTCCATAAAATAATTTAAAACATATGTACAGTAAGTAAAAAAATGCTTCCAAGGACCATTTTTCCCTAATTGAATGGGATAAAATGGGGGTCATGTTTCCAAATCCATTATATCTGGTTAATCATCAAGATTCTCCAAATATGGGAGAGAAACACAGCAACACTATCCAGTTAGTACAGGCGATGATCTGTGGATTCAGAGAGGATGGTGCAACCATTACCCAAATAATCACAACACTTATCCAGATAGTAGTGACTTTAAGCTATCTGAATAATTGATGCGGGCAGCTTGGGCTGCAAAAAAGACTTGCTTAAGTTGCTATCTGGATAATTTATGCTGATGGTTGCTGAAAATCACCACTAACCAGATAAGTGTCATGATTATCTGCATACTCACCACACAATCGTGATATTCAGCATCAGCCACTATCCAGATATCGCTACTGAATATCCAAAGGCTATTTCAGTGCCATAGATGGCCACCACGGTGTTGAAATCTCCAAGGCTATGGATATCACTCCCTACCTCTCTAAACGTAGGTACCTACGTTTGGGGTCTTAAAACAGGCACCTATTTTGAGTCAAACCTAGGGGACAAGGTTTATAGCAAGGCACCTATAAAAGTTTAGCAGAATATGTCTATCCCATGCCTATGTTATAAGGGCTATATCAGAAAATATACCAATTATCCCCAATATTTTATTTCAGTAAATGGACTATGGACCTCACGGGAGCAAGCCAATGACCCGGTGAAAAGCGGTATATAAATGCAGTTAAATAAATAAAATAAAATTCTTTAGAGTACAGCTACTTTCATCAGTCCAAATCCAGAGCTTTTTCCCAATTTTGCATATAAAAAAATCCTCAAATGTTATATAACAAGAATTTTAGAGTTCACAATTCAACAGTTCATAAATAAACATTAAACGTGTCAATACTACTGTGGAATCAAAATAGCAGTACTTATCTGAAGTAAAGAATAGTATTTGTCATGCTCCAAATTCTTAAATCTTAAATCTTCCCCTCTCTTGAATCCATAATCTGAAAGACAAGGTATCTCCATTTCGATAATAAAATCTGCATCAGAGAAATGCTCTCATTTCATATCCGTATCGGGCTTCTTCTAGCAGACAATAAATCTAAAATGGCGTTAGCAGTTTTTTAAAGTTGATCATATGATCCAAAGAACAAATCAGATGTGCCATTGCTTAAATCAGCTAAGACCTTTTCTGGTCACAACTGTAGACACTAAATCAAAGTCAACCATTCAATTGTAGACGAAATATCCATGACTGTTCTAGATATGTTAATAGCTGTATAG
This sequence comes from Ichthyophis bannanicus, assembly GCA_033557465.1. Lineage (NCBI taxonomy): Eukaryota > Metazoa > Chordata > Amphibia > Gymnophiona > Ichthyophiidae > Ichthyophis > Ichthyophis bannanicus. The sequence continues at coordinate 887,957,779 of CM066034.1, read as the reverse complement.
GATTGCCTCCTCCCCAGTTGCATTTAGCCACATCAATAATTCTTCAACTAATATCTTCAATTGAATGATTCTGAATTATCTAGCATTCCATCAGCAGGGTAGTTCTATTGCAAATTCTACTTTTATGTTAATTTAGCAGATATTTGATTTCCCTCATTCTATGACCATCATAAATCAAATTACAAAGACATTTGATTACATAGATAACATCGAATCACAGTTTGTATCAGAATGTGACTTGAAAATTCCTCCGCTAGTAAGGTCTTGCCAAGAGGACTCCTCCATTGTAAATCTGCACCGGTAAGGTAACAGTGTCTGCACATAGAATGTACGTGTGTTTGAGTTTTCAAAGTATGTTTACAAATAAAATTAGCGATTTGTTCTCCAACATTTTGACCTCCTTTATATGCTACTATTGCATTGTGTAACTGGAGAACAAGCCAGTGATTATGCATAATCTTCGCAATAGATGCAGTTAAGGATGAATATGACGTAACATAGACCATATGCAAATTCAAATGCACAATTTTATAATAGCCATTTTTGATGTGCAAAGCATGCTTTGCAAATAGAAAATGTTTCACAAAATTATCTCCTAAGTCTCCAGCTAAAAATTCATCCAAATATTAGAGCGTAAACATATGCCCCCAAATTTAGGCTTGCCTAGATTTAGGAGCCCAAGTACTCATACCAGAAAATCACTGCTAAACTGCTATTTTCCTATCCTAAATCCTCCCTCATAGCCACCCCATGTTTTTGGACTCTAGTGAAACTAGGAGCGAAAATATAGATATTCATATCTAACAAATTTTCAAAGGGGTCCTTAACTATCAAAGTTAGGAGTCTAAATCCTTTGAACATTAAACTCAGTAATTTTACAGTACTTGCTGAGTTCCTTTAATTGCCTCAAAAACACATTGACCTCTATTAATTTAAACTTTTTCTTGCATTCTGCAATCTCAGTAACAGGACTGCTATTACCATCCATTTGGTAAGGGGAGGAGGCCCTGCTGTTTCACAATAGCATGCTAAGTTTTCTCACTAGGGCACCATCTGCCCTCATATATATACAGAAGGAATATATTTTTACCAGTAGTAACACATTTCTCATGCTATCCTGCAGAACATTGTAGGGATCAATAAGTTTATGACTGCTGACAAAATGTGCCCCAGCAGTATATATCTAAGTCAAATATTGCTCCATGAAGACATCTGTCTGAACATCTGTGCAAAAGCGTGGTTTACATAGTCAAATTCTAGCACACCAATTCTTGCAAAGTAATTGAAATGAACAGCAGTAACTGGGTCATAACAACTGAGGCCTGTGAGAATGGACTGTAAAGTGTTTAGGAATAATAATACAGATATGGAGAAAAAAAATGTCCACTTTGTCCATGGTATCAAAGACTCCCGGCTCATGAGAGGCGCCTGACCTCAAGATATTTCTGTTCGTTGACTGCCTGTTTTTGTTCATACATCATAACTCTTTTAATGTCTGCAACCTCCCAGTTATGGTGGTAGATCCTATTTACGTTTCATGGAGTGATTTTCCAGATTTTTATCTTTGCTATGCACTGTATTTGGCGGAAGTAGGGCCAAACAGAGGTTTCTTTCCTACTTGTTGATCTCAGGTTGCCTCGCCATGAGAAGAAGTTAGGCTTTAAAAATATCATTTAATAAAAATGTCATTCTGCTTTATCTACAGCTTATATCACAGATATATTATTTTACTGCCAGGGGAGAAAGGGAGGGCCCTAAAATGAGAATTCCTGAACATGCTCAGGGGTGGTTTCTACCATTTTCTGAACTCTGGAAGAGATTCAATCTGATGAGGAAGCCACCAAGGATGACATCTTCTTCATTGGGGTTTCCAACTCCAGTCCTAGAGGCCGTAAACCGGTCAGGTTTTCAGGATGTCCCTAATGAATATGCATGAGATATCTACATGCACTGCACCATTGTATTCAAATTTAAGAAAATAAGAACATAAGATATGCTATACTCAGTCAAACCAAGGTCCATCAAGCTCAGTATCCTGTTTCCAACAGTGACCAATCTAGATCACAAGTACCTTGCAGTTTCCCCAAAAGACACAGGTTCCTCAATGCTTATATTGGATCAAGCAGTGATATCCTGGGTCTCTTTTAATAATGGTTTATGGACCTTTCCTCCAGGAACTTGTCCAAACCTTTTTTTAAACCCAGATACACTAACAGCTTTTACTACATCCTCCAGTAACAAATTCCAGAGTTTGATTACACGTTGCATGAAAAATATTTTCTATTACTCTTAAATAGGTTACCCTGTAGCTTCATTGCATGCCCCCTAGTCTTTCTATATTCTGATGATGTAAACAATCGAACTATGTTTACCCGTTCCACTCCATTCATTAATTTATGGACCTCTATCATATCTCCCCTCAGTCGTCTCTTTTCCAGGTTGAAGAACCCTAACCTTTTTAGCCTCTCTTCATAGGAGTATCGTTCCATCCCCTTTACCATTTTGGTGGCTCTTCTCTGTACCTTTTCTAATAAAGCTATATCCTTTTTAAGATACGGCGACCAGAATTGCATACAATATTCAAGGTGTAGTCTCACCATAGAACAATACAGAGGCATTATAATATCCTTTTTTTATTTTCCATTCCTTTCCTTATGATATCTAGGATTCTATTTGCTTTCTTGGCCGCCGCTGCACACTGGGCAGAGGGTTTCAACATGTTATCCACGATGACGCCTAAATCTTTTTCCTGGCTGGTGGTTCCCATTGTGGAACCTTGCATCGTGTAACCATAGTTTGAGTTGTTCTTTCCTAGATGCATAACTTTGCACTTGTCCACATTAAATTTCATCTGTCATTTGGATGCCCAGTCTTCCAGTTTATCAAGATCCTCTTGCAATTTTCCACAATCCTCTTGGGTTTTAACAACTTTTAATCGTTTGTGTTATCTGCAAATCTGATAATCTCACTCGTTATTCCCTTTTCCAGATCATTTGTTAATATGTCAAAAAGCAGCGGATCCAGCACAGATTCCTGTGGTACTCCACTATTCACCTTTCTCCACCTTTCTCCATTGGGAAAATTGGCTGTTTAGTCCTACCCTCTGCTTTCTTTTAACCAGTTCCTGATCCACAATAGTACACTGCCTCCTATCCCATGACTTTTTAGTTTTGCCAAAAGTCTCTATGAGGGACCTTGTCAAAGGCTTTCTGAAAGTCCAGGTACACTATATCATCCGACTCACCTTTACCTGTTTATTCACACCTTCAAAAAAACATAACAGATTAGTAAGACAAGATCTTATCTTTATTCATGCATATTCATTAGGGACATTCTGAAAACCTGACTGGTTTGCGGCCCTCCGGGATTCCTGATCTACATAATTTATGCTGACAATGTTCAGTTTATGGTTCCTCTTTCTTCTTCATTAGATGACGCAATGGAGTATGCTAGCTTGTGCATTATTACTATAAAATCCTGGATGACACACGATAGACTGGCATTGAATGTGAATAAAACCAACATTTTGCTTTTGTCCTGGGTACCACTGACCCACTATCTTACTATGTGAGCTGGTGATTGTCTGTTACCGGTGGGTTTTCAAGTCTGAGCTAGGGGTTGTACTTGATTTCCAATTGAATATGCAAGCTCATATGTGGAAAGTTACTAAGGCTGCCTTCTTTAAGCTTCATTTAATCCACAAATTTAAAACGTTTATCTTCTCAGATTCGGCATGCGATGATTCAAACTTTGACTTGAATATTGTAATAGTTTATTTCTTGGGCTTCTCTCGTATGCTATTCAGCCTTTGCAGCCAATACAGAATGCGGCATCAAGTCTTATTACTAATAGTAGAAAGCTTGAGCTTATTTCTACTGATTTATGTAAGTTACATTGGTTACCAAATAAATTTTAGATATAAAGTCATCATGAAAATTGCCCAGAAACACAGAGAAGCTAAAAACCATAGGAGAAAGAGGCAATCACAGAACTCAGAGATTTCCAACATGCAGTAAGACGAGACAAGGAGAAGTACTACAATGATGCATGCAAGGAAATAGAATCAGCAGCTATTAGAGGAAGAACAAGATCAGCTTTCCTAAAGCTATGAGAGTTAAAAAAAATTCCATGTGGGCTAACTTCCATTTTTTCTTTATTTATTACTTTTTGGCATGTTTTAATGTGTACTTTATGGAGATTTTCCTTTTTCTTTTTGTGTTTTGTTGTATAATTTCAAAACATTAATAAATATATCATTACAAAGAAAAAAAATTCCAGCCTCGAATTGGAATGCTACAAGATGCTCAAGGATCCATGTTGAATGATGCTGAGAAGATCAAGAATAGGTGGAAAGAAGATACAGTTGTTATACTAGAAAGATCAAGTGAACTAACAGTTGTTTCAACCTGCACCTTAAAATCAGGAACCATTGGTGATGAAAGAAGAAATCGAAGCAGCATTGAAACCTTTATCAAAGGACAAAGCACCGGGCATTGATGGCATTCCTAGTGAAGTATTACAGCCATCGGATGGAGATGTTACCATACTTACAAGGCTCTGCCAGGAAATTTGGAAGATAAATTCATGGCCAACTGACTGGAAAAAATCTGTGTTTATACCAATACTGAAGAAAGGTGATCTGACTGACTGTGAAAATTATCGCACAATCACTCTGATCCCACATGTCAGCAGGATTCTACTCAAGATCATTCAGCAGAGACTACAACCATACCTGTAACAAGAACTGCCTGAAGTGCAAGTAGGATTCAGGAAAGGACGAGGAATGAGAGACAGCATCGCGGATGTGAGGTAGATTCTTGAAAAGACAAAAGAATACCAAAAGGATATCTATATGTGTTTTATTTGACTACAGCAAGCCTTTTGACTGTGTAAACCATGAGAAACTCTGGGCCACATTAAGAAGCATGAGTATTCCAGAACACCTGATAGTCTTGCACAGCCTTTACATTGATCAAGAAGCAACAGTTTGAATGAACAAGGAGAAACAGAATGGTTTAAAATCAGCAAAGGTGTATGAGAAAGCTGCATACTTTCCCCCTACCTGTTTAATCTATATGCTGAACAAATCATCAGAGAAGAAGAACTGTATGAAGGCAACCAAGTTGTGAAGATTGGTGGAAGACTCATCAACGACCTTCATATTTATTTATTTAGCAGGTCTTTTTATACTGCTTTATCATTTTAGTCAAAGTGGTTTACATTGTAACTTAAACTTGGTAATATACATTAAACAGGGGCATTAACTTGGGTTCTTCTGAGGTAATGGAAGGTTAAGTGCCTTGCCCAAGGCCACAAGGAGTGCTAGTGGAAATTGAACCCTGGTCTCTTGGTTCCAAAACCTGAACCATTTGCTTCTCAAGATCAAGGAAAATAGTCTTAAAATGGGCCTGTACCTTAATGTAAAGAAGATGAAGATCCTGACAACTGGCAAAATCAATAAGTTCATCATTGATGGAGAAAAAATTGAAATGGTTGACAACTTTAATCTACTTGGATCAACAATCAATAAAGAAATGACAAGCAATCAAGAAATCTGACAATGCATTGCTCTTGGTAGAATGGCTATGAAGGACCTAGCCAAAATATTCAAGAGCAGAGATGTCTCTCTCCATACAAATATTCAACTTGTTCAAGCCATGGTATTTTCAATATGGATGCAAAAGTTGGACAGTGAAAACGATAAATGGGAGGAAAATCGATGCCTTTGAATTATGGTGCTGGAGATGAATACTGTGTATACCATGGACTGCCTGAAGAATAAACCAGTCGGTACCAGATGAGATCAAACCTAAGCTTTCTTTAGAAACTCAGATGAAAAGACCTTGACTTTCATAATCTGGACACATCATGTGAAGAGAGAAATCATTCGAGAAAGACGTTATGCTTGGCAAGATAGAAGGTCAACGCAAAAGAGGAAGGCCAGCAATAAGATGGATCAATACAATAACAACAGCTATGGGTGCCACTCTATCAACAAAGAGCCACCTGACTGAACAAAGTTTAGGACAACTATACAGAGAGTCACCAGGAGTCGACACACTTGATGGCACTTAACACCAACAACATCATGTTGGTATTTAGGTTTCTCAGTCAAAGAGCCTCACTTAACTTTTTATTTCTTTATGAGTTTATTGTCCTCATCGTGTTTTACGCTCGCAAGAGACTATTGTTAGATGTTTCATCATTTTGATGGATTTTTTTTTCAAGTGTTTCATATCAGGATATTTTCTAGGCTGTTCCACAGATTTGAAATGCTTTGCCAGCAGAATTACGTTGCACTGGATATTCCAAAAAATTGAAGGCACATTTATTTTGGCAAACTTTTTCAACCATTTGTATAAACTAGTCTTCATGTGGGCGAAGTCAGGCTTTTTCCTGTGCATTAGCAAGCTAGCAGGTTTATATGTTTTCAAGGCATGATTATGTTATGTTATTGTCTTTAGGTGTAAAGTTTATGTACGTTTTTTGTTATCTGCTTAGGTGTTAGTGTGGAATATACATTTTTTAAAATGTTATATTTATTAAATTTTCAACAATTTTCAACAAGTTACAATGAGCAACTTCAAGAAAAGTAAATTCATCAAAAATTACACAGGAAAACAAACAGCAAGAAACAGCAATGAATTTACACAAGCCCACATTACAAAAGACAATTGAGAGTACACGGAGGTTAACCCCCCCCCCCCCCCCCCACATACATACATATATATATATTCAACCCCTTTTAAACATCCAGATAAATAAAGAAAAACACCTCAAAGCAAAACTACCTATCCAAAAGAAATCGCTCAAGGTGGGAAGCCTCAATAAATACATAACTGTTGCCAGAAAGCGTTACCATGCACTTATAGTGAAATTTCAAGTAAAACCTTCCTCCAAGAGCCAGTACCCTGGGTTTCAACTGAAGAAAAGCTTTATGCAGGGTCTGAGTAGCCTTCTTTAAGAAATACAACTTCATAATGCCACTCTTAACCCGCTCTGAAAAAAAAAAAACCTAAAAAACTAATAAAGTACTTTTTTGGGATACATTACCCAAAGAAGTCTCCAAAAATTGAGTTAAGCCCAAATCATAGGGATTAACCGGCTCATCTGAACCTCCCACAGATGCTACCTGAACAATACTCTGAGGTATATACTGTAATATATAGAGGAGAGAGTGGACTCTGAAAAATCAGAATACAACAAAGTATCCCTTAAGTACATTTTAAATAGCTCCATAGGAGAAAGCAGACGAACCACAGGACAATTAAGAACCCTAAGGTTCTTGACTCTTGCAGCATTTTCCAACTTTTACAATTTATTATGCAGCAACATGTTATCTTTAGATACAGAATTACCCAACTGCTGTAAGCTGACAACATTAGCCTCCAGCTGAGAGACCTTCCCAGCACAATTACCAAGCAAGGTCTCATGCAGGCACAAGGTGTCAGCAGTATCTTGGGAAAAATCACATAACTACCCCAGCGTGCCCTGCAACACCACCTCCACCCTGTTGATTGCAGACCAGACATCACGGAGCGATACCTCCCCGGATCCAGCACCCTCTGATGGTAATTTTGAAGAAGTAACTGAAAAAGAAATCGGAACCAGTAACTTAGGTCCAGAGTCTGCTACCGTCTCTGTCGCAGCGGCCAAAACCAATGGTAAGGGAGTAGAAGCCAATGGAGCATTATCCCCTACCAGGGAAGCCCCAATCATGCTGGAGACATACTGAGAATTTGGCTGGTGGGGAGGGGTTCTCAATCCAAAGGTCAATGAGGAATCCGAAGAAGAGATGTTCACACCTATCTGCAAAGGCAAAGAGATTTCCCAGTACTTACAACATGATGGGCCATCAGGCCTTTCACCACCAACAACGCTTCCTTTGGGCCCTTGACCTTGGCTTTCCTATTGCCCATTACAAAATGATAGTATCAACAGGGGAGAGACAATCTCGTCCTCTGGCGTCCTTGGCGCTCCAAAGGGGCTCATAAGAGGCAAGATTAGCCCCTTAGAACATGCTCCTTTGGACACACTCCCACATCCGCTACCTCCGGAACAAGCAGGCTTGCACAGGAGGGAGGAACTGTGGTAGAAGCAGCTGCTGCTAAGGCAAACCTCTGGTGCTGGAATCAATCTCTCACGTCTCCCATGGAATATACATTTTTTAAATACATTTTTTTTAAAGATCACCTTATTGTATGACTGCATTCCCCTGTCATCCCCTTACTGGTAAGCAATTCCATCCCTTCCCTCCCCCCTTATTGGTAAGCAATTTGGTTTTCAGCTTGAATAAAGACAGAGTATGGATATTGGGTCTGATATTCAAAGGCATTTACATGGTTTACAGACCTGTAAACCATGTAAATACTGCTTGGAGGGAGAAAGAGAGATACTGGAAAGGGAAGAGAGCTGCCTTGATAAAAACAAAAGGAATGCAGGCAGGAACCAGAGCAGAGAATAGCCAGGACTGCAGCCTCAGTAAAGCACCTGAAAGGAGAAGGAATGTCAGGGAAAGAGGCTGTCAGAGCATCCAACAGAACAGAAAACAACAGCCAGAAGGTAAACAATGAGTGCAGTGCTGCTAGAAACAGAGTCAGAGTTAGATCAGGGGAGAAAGGTAGCAGTGGGTTTCCAGTAGGGGCCAGCAGCTGCATAAGGCAGGGACAGATCAGACAGCATGAGTCAGTGAACTAGAGCAGCAGAATCTGCAAGCCGTACTGGTGAAGTGAGCCAAGCTGTGTAGGATCCTAGTGAAGAACTATCCCAGGAGTTTCAGGACTGTGTGGAAACAGATTGCAGTGTGAATCCCCACAAGAAAGCTAAGCACAAGTTGTGCTAAAAGGGACAACCTGCCGCCTAGGTTTGACAGCAAGAAGATGCAGTGCCAGAGAGCCAAATGGAGAAAAAAAAAAGGGGTAGCAGCTGTGTGAGTATCAATGAAGCAATGGAAAGCCACATAAACGCCAGGAGAATAGTAACTGCTGGTACCGCCTAATAGGGACAAGAAGGATTCTAGCCTCCTGCTAGTTAGAGTATTCTAGCTTGGTTTTATTTCTAGCTTAACACTAGAAGCCCCAAAGTGCATCAATTGACGCAAATGCATCTTCGAAGTTGTATACCAGCGCCACTGCTAGAACCATATCAGTCATGTTCCACGACTTTGCTAGCAAGGTCAAGATGTTCAAATATGTGCATCGAAAATTAATGACAGATGCACCACCTAGCGGGAAAATGAATTTATACCTAAAAGCCCCAAAGTACATCAATTGACGCACTCATTTTTCTTGGATGTGTCAACTGACGTACTTTGGGGCTTCTAGGTATAAATTCATGTTCCCACTAGGTGGCACATCACAATCACTGTTTACAGTTTTACTCCAACATTACAAACAATAAACACATGATGACATCATGTAAAGACGTCACATACTGCACATATTTAACAAATAAGTAACTTCACATTAATTCACATCTGCATTTCATGCTAAACGCAGTCATCATGATAATGCGTCAATTGACACACTTTGGGGTTTCTAGGTAAAATTCCTTTTGGGGCTTCAGCATACAGTCAAGAGTCAGTACATTTAACAGGCTTAGGCCTACTGTTTGGTTAGGGCCTAGAGAGGTGTTTTGTTAATTTTTACAGCTAGTTAGGTACAAAGTGGGACGTGAGAGCATGACTGCCTGTCACATGGGAGTTTCACAGACCTCCGTGGGACCTGGACCTACATAATGGACTGAGATACTCACCAAGCAGCAAAGACTGTGATAGAGGTACCCAGTGGTGAGATCTAAGCTTGCTCCACTATTCCTCTGGCCAGAACAACAACTTAAGCTCAATTAATACTCAGAGAAGGAGGAAGACTTTCTCATAGGGTTGCCAAACGGATGGTTTTTAGCCGGCCTGGCCGGTTTTAACGTGGCCAGGCCAGCTGCCAGCAGAGATCAAAAAACCGGCCCTTGAAAAGCCAGTTTTTTATTCTGGCCGTGAAACAGGGAGTGGCCAGAGCAGAAAAGCGGCTTCTCATCTGCATTCCCTGGCCCCACCGTGCAGCCGCTGCTTCTGCTTCTTACAGAGCAGAGGCTGCAATAAAGCTAATTTAAAAACAAAAGAAAATCTACGCAGAGCCCTTTGGCCCAATGAAACTCCTGCTGCAGCATCCTGCCCTCTGTAACGTCACTTCCTTTTGAGCGCAGGCGCTGCAGCAGGAATTTCATAGGGCCGAAGGGCTCTGCACATGTTTTCTTTTGTTTTTAAATTAGCTTTATTGCAGCCACTGCTCTGTAAGAAGCAGGAGCAGTTGCTGCAAGGGGAAGGTGAAGCTGCATGGGGGGGGGAGGTGAAGTTTCACTATGGGGGGGAAGGTGAAGCTGCACAGGGGGGGAAAGGTGAAGCTGCACTGGGGGGAGGGTGAAGCTGCACAGAGGGGGGAAGTTAAGCTGCATGGGGGAGAAGGTGAAGCTGCATGGAGGGGAGAGGTGAAGCTGCATTGGTGGTAGGCATAAGGCTCAGCACAGGTTTAATTTTGTTTTTTAATTAGCTTTATTGCAGCCGCCGCTCTGTAAGAAGCAGGAGCAGCGGCTGCAAGGGGAAGGAGGTAGCAGAAGGGACTGACAGAGGGAAGGTGAGGGCTGGAAGAAAGCTGAAAGAGGGGCAGAAGGAGGTGGCAGGAAGGGACTGACAGGGTGAAGGAGGTGTCTGGAAGAGAGCTGAAAGGGGGGGAGGAGTTGGCTGGAAGGGAGCTGACAGAGGGGGTGAGGAGGGGGCTCAAAGGGAGCTGACACCAGGGGATGGTACTGGTTAGGGACTGGGTAATTGGGAGGAGGCTGGAAGGGAGGGTGCACTGGGACTGGAAGGGAGCAGAAATGTGGGGATGGCACTGGAAGGGGGATGGACAGAGGGTAGGATGACTGGAAGGAAGCTGACATGGGGAAGGCACTGGGAATGGAATTGAGCTGATACCTGGGATGATATTTAGACTAGAAGGGGCTGGACAGTGAGGAAGGAGGGGGACTAGAAGGGAATGGACACCACTGGCAGTCCTGGGAATGCAAGAAGATTGACATTGGAATGTAATGGGAGCGGAGGACTGGAAAGGGGCTGATACTGGGGACGGTTACTGTGACTAGAAATAGGCTGAGTGAAGAAAAGAAAAGAAGAGACAAGAAATGGCAGATGGACTACGTATAGACCATAGAAAGAGAGCTAAGAGAAGACAGGAAAACAGAAGCCTCAGATCTTGACCAGCATGATCAGAGAATAAAATGGTCAGACAACAAAGGTAGAAAAAATAATTGTATTTTCAGTTTAATGATTGGACTTTGTATTACCTTTATATTTTACACAGTATGGGGAACTGCATCTCTTATTTATCTGATATTTCACTGCATGTAGAATCAGGCTTCTTGGGGTTTCAGTTTAATTTTTGTCTATATATGTCTCTTTTTGTTTTGTGCTCATTTTTTGATGAAGGTGTGTGTGTGTGTGTGTACAACCAATGCTGCGTGTTCTGTGTTTAAGAATGTGTAGCAATCTTGCTTGTCCAGTTTGCACATTGCCCTCTCTACAATTTTTTGGGGGACAGGGGATGGAGTGAGGGTGAGGGTGGGGGTGGGGGCAGGGCAGGGATGGGATGGGGAAAAGGTGGGGTTGGGGTGGGCGGAGTATGACTAGCCACAGGTGGCGGGTTTTTCTCTTTCAAAAAGTTGGCAACCCTAATTTCTCAAAGACACAAACACCCAGTAAGAACCTGCCTACACATAATTGAAGTATACAGTAGTAGCATGCACATTTATTGCTTGAGCATTGCGAGGGTCATGCTAGGAAACACTGAGAACTGGAAAAGGGATTGTTGGTTTGGGTTTAGTTTTTTTGGTGTGACCAGTTATAAAAAGCGATTACACATTGGTGGTATTATTGTTCTAACCTGGCTGAACATATTGCTTTGCATATGTTCAATTTTTTCCTCATACTTTTAACCAAGTTGGTTCTAAAGTTCTTGCTCACTAGTCACCTGCCCTGCCCCCATCATAGCAATACATTTTCATAAATCTCATCTGGTGTTTTCCCACCATTCCTTCTTCCCTCTGCAATAACTGTAACTATTTCTTTCCTATGTCAGTCCCTTGCCCTAGTCTACAGGGAAGCCTATCTTGAGCCCTTATTGTAACTCTGCAGAGGGGTGATGTCTTTTGTTGTAACTTGTCAGGCAAAGGAGGGATCAGGGTCCCGAAAGGAAGCCCAGACATTGGTGACTCCAAGGAAGAAGAGAGGGGAGTCAAGACCACCTGCCCTGCCCGCCTGGCATGAGAATTGCACAATCTAGCCTATCTGTCCATTTGCCAAAGGGTATTGTGGGACACGGATAATGTCCCCCGCTCTATTCCATTCCTAGAAGGTCTTTCACCAAAGACTCTGCAGCCCATCAATTAATGTGCTTTAATAGTGCAACAGAGCTTCCTTTTGTTTCCATTGAAGCTTGTAATAGTGAACAATTTTCTAATAAAGTTCTAGTCTACTGAAAGCAAACAAGTAAAACGTTATGTCTGGCTCTGTAGCTGACGTTTACTATCTTGTCAGGTTTGTAAAGTACCTGATTAAGAAGCGTTGAGGTTGATATTTATCTTGTCATTTCATTCTGGCAAGCCAAAGCACTCTAAAGAAAGTCAACACACATCATACTCAGACAGAAGCTTGAATCAATGAATCTTTGTGCATTTTCCTTTCTGAAGAGTTACTGGCAGTTTTTGAAATCTTTTCAGTCTAACTTTAGTTAAAGCTTTGGAGGGGTACAGCACAGAGACCAAACCTCTTATCATCTGAAACTGGATGAAACTAGAGAATCTTCATTTTGAAAACTCCAATCAGATTATTCCCCAGCATAACAAAGCAATGTTTGCTTACTGAGAAAAACAACCACAGGGCTGGCCTGAGGAGATGAGGTGCCCTAGGTGAACCTCATCACTTGTGCCTGCCCCTCCTCCCGAGGTGGCCCCCCTCTCCCACTCCGCTCTCTGGGACATATAACGGTGGCAATGACCACAAACAGCCTCGCGGAGCTTACCTTTAAAGCTTCGGCACCACCAGTCTGTTTGCTTTCACCCCTCTTCAACACCCAATGCTGACTTTCTGTTTGGACATCAAGCGTCGGAGATGGAGTGGAAGCAAACAGCCCTGTGGCACTGAAGCTTAAAGGTAGGCACCACAGTGCTGTTTGTGGCCACTGCTGCTGTTGTACATCCCAGAGAGGGATGACAACAGTAGCAATGGGCACCCCTGAAAGACCAGCACTCAAGACAACTGCCTAGTTCACCTAATGGTAGTGTCAGCCCTGAATAAACAGAATATGATGCAGATAAAGACCATGAGGGGGACTGGATATTCAAAGGCATTTATGTGGTTTGCAGATCTGCAAAGAGCATAAAAGCTGCCCATCAGGATATTCAGTGGCACTAACCCGGCTTGTGTCGCTAAACGCCCCAAAGCTAGGCAGCTAGCGTCAGAGTTCCAGGGGTGGAGCAGGGAGGCACCATGGGTGATATTCAGCCACTACCCAGTTAGTCCTAACTGGTTAAAATTAGGTCAACTGAATGGCTGTCCTAACTTTAGCCAGCTTTGCAATCCAGCCAATGGCTGAATATTGCTACTGACCAGATGGCAAAATCACAGTCCAAATAAACTGGATATTCAATGCCAGTGCCCCAATATGGCCCCTGCATTGAAAATCAGGCATGAAATTAAACTGAAGACAGCCTGCCGCTTTAAGTATGCTGGCTGCTGCCGCTGAAAATCATCCTCCCTCCCCCCAATATGGCCTTTCTACAATCCCTTCCTCTCCCTTAGAGATCCTCTGTGCTTGTTCTATGCGTTCTTGAATTTGTACACAGCCCTGGTCTTTTCCATCTCTGCTGGGAGACTATTCCTTGCATCCATCACTCTTTCCTTAGATCACACCAGAGTCTCTCACTTTCACTTTCACCTTCATCCTATGTTCCCTCATTCCACAGGTTCCTTTCAACTGAAAGAGGCCTGCCTTTTATGCATTTATGTCATGGAGGTATTTAAATGTCTCTATCATAGCTCCCCTCTCTTGCCTTCAAAGCATACATATTGAGATGTTTAAGCCTGTCTCATATGCTTTATGACAAAGACTACTGACCATTTTAATAGCTACCCTCTGCACCAACTCCATCCTGTTTATAGCTTTTTGAAGATACAGTCTCCAAAACTGCACACTACTTCAATTGAAGTCTCACTAGAGACTCATAGAGAGGCATTATTGTCTCCTTCTTACTGCTAGCCATTCCTCTCCTTATGCACTCAGTCATCATTCTGACTTTTGTTGTCGCCTTTTCTACCTGTCTGGCCAACTTAATATCATCAGATATCGTCACCTCCAGGTCTTCTTTCCTGTACAGAAGTATTTTGCCACCTCTCCTGCTCTTCTCCTGTGGGTTTTTGCAGCCCAAATGCATGACCCTGAATATTTTAGCATTAAATCTTAGCTGCCAAATTCTAGGTCATTCTTCATGCTTTTCTAGATCCCTCCTCATGCTATCCTGTATTTTCTAGAGTGTCTACTTTATTGCAGATTTTGGTATCATCCAAAAAAGGCAAACTTTACCCGACAGTCCTTTCGCAATATCACTTACGAAAATGTTAAAAAGAACCAGACTAAGGACTGATCCCTGCAGCATACCAAGGGCAATGTTCTTAGCCTCAGAGTAAATATTTAACACTACCATCCTTTGTCATGTCACATTCAACTAATTTTTAACCCAGTCTGTCATTTTATGGCCCATCATAAAGGCTCTCATTTTAATTATATGCTGCCTATGTGAAACTGTGTCAAAGGCTTTGCTGAAATCTAAGCAACACAACATCTAGTGCTCTCCCTTAATCCAATTCTCTGGTCACCCAGTCAAATAAATTAATTAGAATCACATGACAAGACCTACCTCTAGTAAAAAATGCCTTAGATCCTAAAATCCATTAGATTCCAGAAACTGCACTATTCTCTATTTTAGCAGCATTTCCATTAATTTACTCACTACAGAGGTCAGACTAACTAGCCTATAGTTCCCAACCTCCTCCTTGTTTCTGCTGTTATGGAAAGGAACCACAGCAAACCTTCTCTAGGCCCCTGGGACTACTCCCAACTCTAAAGAAGCCTAGAAAAGATCAGACAGCAGAGCTGCCAGAACTTCCCTAAATTTCTGCAGTACTCTGGAACAAGGAAGGAGTGGCCTAGTGGTTGGGGCAAGGTACCGTAGACCAGAAGGTCAAGGGTTCAAATCTCACTAGAGGACAGCAACCTTGGGCCAGAAGGACTGGGGTTTCTAGTCCCACAGGTGCTCCTTGTGGTCTTGGGTAAGCCACTTAACCCTCCATTGCCCATGTTCCCTGTAAAATAGTTATCTCCAAGTTATAATGTCCTGTTCAATGTAAACCACCGTGATATCATGAAAGGTAATATATAAAAAATGTTAAATATAAATAAATAAACCAAGTTTAGAATCATTCATATCTAGTCCATTGCTTTGTCTGCTTTCAGTTTAACTAGCTCCTCATGAACATGGTCTTCTGAAAGATCTGACTCTCTTCCATTTCTATTTATGTTTGTTTTAAAAAGTTCCACTCCCGGTCCTTCATCTCTGAACACAGAAAGGAAATATTTGTTAACAATTCCACGTTATCAGCAGCTTCTACATATTTCTCCCCTTCACTACTTTTGCACTTCTTCCTGTCACTAAAATATTTAAAAGAAATCATGTCCCTCCATTTTACTGTATTGGCTATTTTTAATTCCATTTGCATCTTTTCTTTCATGACTACTTTCCAAGCTTCTTTTAGCTTTTCCAGATATTGTTACTTATCTTTCTCTTTCTGCAATCTCTTATACTTTATTAAGGCTAACTTTATTTCCCTTACCTTTTCAGCTACTTCTTTTCAGAACCATAGTGGCCTCCTTTTCCTCTTACTTTTATTTACTTTCCTAACAAAAAGGTTTTTTGCCTTTAAAATATCTCCTTTCAGTTTTGACCACTGCTTTTCTGCTTTCAACAGATATCCCCATGCAGCTAATAACTCCTTGAAGTATTCCCCATCTTGAAAAAGTTAATTTTCCTGAATCTAGGACTATCACTTGAATGACCCACTTCCACTAGTGTCCTAATACTGAATTACACCATCCATCCTTCCATACCATTCCCCTAGATATATCCTAGTCCTCACTTGTTGTCTTGTGTGTCTTGAATAGACTGTGAGCTATTATGAGCAGGGACTGTCTCTTACATGTCTCTGTACAGCACTGTGTAGCACTATAGAAATGATTAATAGCAGTAGCAACAGTGATCACCGGATGCCAAATGACTACCTGCTATAACATCAGAAACACTATCCCCATTTATATAGAAAGCATTAGGTCCAATTGGTTCCATTACCAGTCACCAAAATAGTTCTCCCCATAGAGAATCCATGATCTCTCTACTTCTAGATGACATTGCAGCAAGAATGTCCCAATCAAAATACAGCATATCACAATTTCCTATCAGATGCAGTTTTCCTTTGATAGCAATATTGTTAATGACTTCAATTAATTCTCTGTCCACTTATTTTGCCTTTGAAGGTCTGTATAATCACACTGATGTAAAATAGATGCTACAATCCCTCTTTCCAGATTAACCCATAGTACCTCCTTCTCCTCCCTTTTTTCTACCCTGTTCTTCCTGAATAGATTATAGCTCAGTATAAATATATCCCAGTCATGGCTCTCTGTGAATCACATCTCCATTACCACCACTAAATTGAAGTCAGTCTCTTCCATTACAGCCTCTAGATCCAGAATCTTATCTCCCATACTTCAGGCTATTAGTATACAGAGATTGCCAAATGTTGCTCTTTTTTCCCTTTTCTGTATAGGTACTGTATTTAATGTTTTATTTACCTGAGGGCTTTTACTTACCTGGGGCCATTGTTCAATCATCCCCTACAAATCTAGTTTACAGCTCTCTTCAGTAGACCAAAACAGACCAGTCTGTTGTGTAAGAAACTTCACCCCTTCTTTGATAGATGACACCATCCCTTCTCAGAAGCTCTTAGAAAATCATTCCATGTTCCAGAAAACAGAAACAAACAAGCATTCTCGGTGATACCATTCATGCAGCCATGCATTCATCGACATGATACGACAGTCTCTGCCTTTACCCTCGACAGGAAGGATTGAGGAAAACATTACCTGCCCACCAATCTGCTTTATCCTTTCTCCCAGAGCCATGAAATCACTTTTGATATGTTCAGAGGGAAACCTAACAGTATCATCTGTGGCAATATGGATGAACAGCATTAAATAATAGTAAGCTTGATGAGCCTCAGCAAACTCTCTGCAACATCTCAGATTATGGCACTTGAAAGACAACACACCTCCCAGAATATTGTCTGGTCAGCAGATGAATGTACTCCTCCGAAAGGAATTACTAAACACCACTTCATTTCCCTCTTAATAGTCACTGCAGGGGCAGCGGAGCATCTTTTTGTTTCAAGGGGCCAGACAAACCAATCTCTAGCCCCTCCCCAAGCTCTCCAGTTGCCATGGCCTCAGTTGTCCACTCCATTCCGCTGTCTATGAGTCACTAATCGGGCAACCTAGGGGTTTTAGAGCTCCAGTTTGTCCTGTTTGTGGGATATTCTCACTTCTTTCACTTCCAGAGCTGCATACTAGTTCTTCAGTTTGAGGGAAGGTGGAGTCGGGTATTGATTCTGCAGGCTTCAGTGACCTATACCCAGCTATTGTCTTTCAGTAACATTTAGATTTCTCCTCTACTAAAGATCTCTGAATCTCAATAAATATTTCATTAATGTAGATCTTGCTGTCACAGATACTTCTCAGCTTCACCACCTCCTCTCTGAGTTCCTCCGCTTGTTTTATGAAGGATTCAGCCTGCAGACCTCTTGCAAATGGAACCAGTCCCTCATCTGAGATCAGGCTGTCTGTCTGGATGGAGTAACAGGCTGTAATGGGGACAATAGCTTTGGCAGTAGAATGTTCCTCCTATATTTCAGATGTAGGAGCTTTGGTACCTGTTGAAAGAAATGAAAAAAAAAGACTAACAAAGTCACTATATTTTCCTCAGCTGTCCCATAAGTCAAAAAAGCAGCTAGCCTCTTTTAGGTCAGATCTAATAACTCTGCTCCGATTCCCTTTGTGTAGTCTTGCTTGTTTGTTCACCTGTTATTCGGATATGCAACAGTTTATCTTATCCTTTCAAAGTACAAAAATATGTCTTATATATTTGAGGTGTATAACTAAAATTTGATCTACTTCCTTCCTTGATTTTTCATTCTATCTAATTCAACAAGCTAATTGGTGAGTGGTTCTATATAACAAGATCTGGGAAATGGGGCGGATGGGTGGGAGTTGGGGTGGGGAAGGCTGGAACTAACACCTTAGAAGTGCTGTGACATCATAGAATATTATTAGCCTTACTCCCCTTAGAACTAGCAGTAAAATAGAAAACTCTAGAGCAAACAAATAATCCCCTTACAAACCCTCCTCTTCTCCTACAGCAACAAAAAATAACCCACCAACCTTGCAATATAAATGTAGGGACCTCTAAGATTTAGCCTTGTTTAGATGGCAGAGACCTCTAGAAGCTCTACTAAAATACTGTAGTGTGACCTTTTATGCCATCTAGTGCTCCTAGAACGCTGGGAGGAGGAGACCTCACAGGGGAGGAAACAGGAATGGTATAAAGACCCAGCCCAAGGGCACTTTCCTGTCTTTGGTTGGTTAAGCTACTCTAGAAAAGTGGTAGGTGCCTTCTGGTTATAGCAGGCAGTGCACCACTAAGAAGGAGTGAGCATGGCTAACTCAGCCATTGAACCAGAATAAGAATAGTAAAAAGGGCAGTGTAGGCCACTGCACTACATCTTAAGGAGTTTCAAAAAGCTGCTTGATAAGAGGAAACCTCTGAATATCCAGGAGAGGGGTGATCCTGGATAAAATGAGGACACAGTGGAGGACCCTGGGAGCTGAGAAAAGGAGGGTCAACATAAAAACATAAGAAATGGAATACTAGGTCAGCCCAAGGTCCATCAAGCCCAGTATTCTGTCTCCTACAATGGTCAATCCAGGTCACAAGAACTAGGCAGGTTCCTTAGAAAGTACACAGATTCCACAATGTCTGTCCTAGGGTACAAAGTGGATTTCCTGGGGCCTTTTTAATAATGGTCTATGGACCTTTCCTTTAGGAACTTGTCCAAACCTTTTTTAAACCCAACTACACTAACAGCTTTTACTACATCCTCCAATAATGAATTCCAGAATTTGATTACGAGTTGAGTGAAAAAGATTTTTCTCTTATTACTCTTAAATGGGTTACATTGTAGCTTCATTGTGTGTCCTCTAGTCTTTCTACTTTTTGACAGAGTAAACAACCTATCAATGTTTACCTATTCCATTTCATTCATTAATTTATAGACTCTATCATATCTCATAAGAACATAAGATATGCCATACTGGGTCATACCAAGGTCCATCAAGCCCAGTATCCTGTTTCCAACAGTGGCCAATCTAGGTTATATGTACCTAGCAGTTTCCCCAAAAGACACAGGTTCCACAATGCTTGTACTGGGTCAAGCATTGATATCCTGGGTCCCTTCTTAATAATAGTTTATGGACCTTTCCTCCAGGAACTTGTCCAAACCTTTTTTAAACACAGCTACACTAACAGCCTTTACTACATCCTCCGGTAACAAATTCCAGAGTTTGATTACACGTTGAGTGAAAAATATTTTCTTTTATTAGTCTTAAATATTCTCACTTGGTTTGCAGCTTGTCATGCTGTGAGGGCTTGCGTGCATCAGTGATGCTGAGAGCTAAACTATTGGTAGTTTCACTACTGGCAGGGTCTCCCAAGATGGACAGGTCTCAGCTGAGGTGCCAGACCAAGACAAACCACCCATCTGGTCAGCAGCAGAATGAGATAGTGTTGATGGCGGAGGATCACATTTTTGTGACAACAACACCAAACTTAAACTGCGCGGAAGAAAGGCCCGGAAATCTACTTCTGTATCTTGCCATGAAAACCCCATGGATAGTTACAACAAAACAAATTGTGCTATGGTGCTGGAAGATGAGACCGCCAGGTCAGAAGGCACTCAGCTAGCTACTGGGGAAGAGCTGAAGACTTTTCAGAGGAAAGCCAGCATTTATGATGTGGTTGGATCAAAGCCCTCGGGAAGTCTGACTGCTGATGTAGCTGCGCATGAAATGAGAGTCAGAAGCTCTAAAGATGTCTTACACATTGGAATATGGAACATACGAAGCATGAACCAAGGGAAGTTGGAGGTGGTAAAGAATGAAATGGAACGTGTACAACTTGATCTGTTGGGTGTCAGCGAACTGAAATGGACTGGCATCGGGCACTTTGCATCAGATGATCACATGGTCTACTATGCTGGAAATGAAAGACAAAAAAGAAATGGTGTTGCATTTATAATAAAGAAGAAACTTGCAAGAACTATAATGAAATACAATGAGGTCAGCGAACGCTTAATCTCTATTTGTCTACGAGGATTGCCTATCAACAGAACTATAATTCAAGTATATGCCCCAACAACAGCTGCAGAAGAGAATGAAATTGAAGAGTTCTATGAACAAGTACAAGCTGAAATTGACAGAACATGCAAACAGGATATCCTGATCGCCATGGGTGACTGGAAAGCAAAAGTTGGCAACAAAGAAGAAGGCAAAGTAGTTGGAAAATATGGGCTTGGCAACAGAAATGAAGCTGGAGAAAGACTGATAGAATTCTGCAAGACCAATGATCTATTCATCTCAAACACCTTCTTCCAGCAACACAAGCGGCGACTGTACACATGGACTCCACCCAGTGGATTGTATAAAAATCAAATTGACTACATCTGTGGAAGTCAACGATGGAAAAGTTCTATAACATCAACAAGGACAAAACCTGGAGCTGACTGTGGTACAGATCAACAACTACTAGTATGCAAACTCAAGCTAAAGTTGAAAAAGAGCAAACCACTCATGAATGCAGCAAAATATGACCTTGAGAATATACCAATGGAATTTAAAGACTGCCTGCAAAATCGATTTGCTGCTTTAGATACAAATGACAGAGCTTCAGAAGAGTTATGGAATGACATCAAGAAGGTTGGGTTGGAAGAAAGTGAGAAGTCTCTATAAAAGGTGAAAAAGCAAAAACGGCCAAAATGGATGATGGAGGAAACTCTGAAAATTGCCCAGAAATGCAGAGAAGCTAAAGCCAGAGGAGAAAGAAAGACAATCGCAGAACTCAACAGAGATTTCCAATGTGCAGCAAGACAGGACAAGGAAAAGTACTACAATGACACTTGCAAGGAAATAGAAGCAGAAACTATTAGAGGAAGAACAAGATCAGCTTTCCTAAAGCTACAAGAGTTAAAGAAAAAATTCCAGCCTCGAACTGGAATGTTACAAGATGCTCAAGGTTCTATGTTGAATGATGCTGAGAAGATCAAGAAAAAGTGGAAGGAATATGCAGAGTTTTTATATGATAAAGATCAAGTGGACCAACAGCCGTTTCAACCTGTACCTTATGATCGGGAACCATTGGTGATGAAAAAAGAAGTTGAAGCAGAATTGAAAGCCTTATCAAAGAACAAAGCACCAGGCATTGATAGCATTCCTATAGAAGTATTGCAGCAATCTGATGCAGCTGTTACCATACTTACAAGGCTCTGCCAAGAAATATGGTAGACAACATCATGGCCAACTGACTGGAAAAGATCTGTGTTTATACCAATACTAAAGAAAGGTGATCCAACTGACTGTGGAAATTATCGAACAATCGCTCTGATCCCACATGCCAGCAAGATTCTACTGAAGATTATTCAAAAGAGACTACAACCATACCTTGAACAAGAACTACCTGAAGTGCAAGCAGGGTTCAGGAAAGGGAGAGGAACGAGAGACATCATTGCGGATGTGAGATGGATCCTTGAAAAGACAAAAGAATACCAAAAGGATATTTATTTGTGCTTTATCGACTATAGCAAGGTTTTTGACTGTGTAAACCATGAGAAACTCTGGGCCACATTAAGAAGCATGGGTATACCAGAACACCTGATCGTTCTCTTGCGCAATCTGTACATTGATCAAGAAGCAACAGTTCGAACAGAACAAGGAGAAACAGAATGGTTTAAAATAAGCAAAGGTGTAAGACAAGGCTGCATACTTTCCCCCTACCTGTTTAATTTATATGCAGAACAAATCATCAGAGAAGCAGGATTGTATGAAGACAACAGAGGTGTGAAGATTGGTGGAAGAATCATCAACAACCTTCGCTATGCTGATGATACTACATTAGTGGCTGAAAGTGAAGATGATCTGAAACATTTGCTTTTCACAATCAAAGAACATAGTCTCAAAATGGGTCTGCACCTTAATGTAAAGAAGACAAAGATCATGACAACTGGCATAATCAACAGGTTCATCGTTGAAGGAGAAGAAATTGAAATTGTGAACAACTTTAACCTACTTGGATCAACTATCAATAAAGAAGCAACAAGCAGTCAAGAAATCAAACGACGCATTGCTCTTGGCAGAATTGCACACAATATTCAAGGTGCGGTTTCACCATGGAACGATATAGAGGCATTATAATATCTTTTGTTTTATTTTCCATTCCTTTCCTTATGATACCTAGCATTCTATTTGCTCTCTTGGCCGCCGCTTCACACTGGGTCGTGGGTTTTAGCATGTTGTCCACAATGACGCCTAAATCTTTTTCCTTGGTGGTGGTTCCTAATGAGGAACCTTGCATTGTGTAACCATAGTTTGGGTTGTTCTTCCCTAGGTGCATAACTTTGCACTTGTCCACATTAAATTTCATCTGCCATTTTGATGTCCAGTCTTCCAATTTATCAAGATCCTCTTGCAATTTTCCACAATCCTCTTGGTTTTTAAAAACTTTAAATAGTTTTGTGTCATCTGCAAATTTTATAACCTCACTCGTTATTCCACTTTTCAGGTCATTTATGAATATGTCAAAAAGCAGCGGAACCAGCACATATCCCTGGGGTACACCACTATTCACCTTTCTCCATTGGGAAAATTGGCCATTTAGCCCTACCCTCTGTTTTCTATCTTTTAACCAGTTCCTGATGCACAGTAGTACACTGCCTCCTATCCCATGACTCTTTAGTTTTGCCAAAAGTCTCTGATGAGGGACCTTGTCAAAGGCTTTCTGAAAGTCCAGATACACTATATCAACTAACTCACCTTTGTCCACCTGTTTATTCACACCTTCTAAAAACATAACAGATTAGTAAGACAAGATCTTCCTTGTCTAAAGCCATGTTGGCTGTCTCCCATTAGGCCATGACTATCTACATGCTGATTAATTTTATTCTTTATGATGGTTTCTACCATTTTTCCCGGTACTGATGTTAGGCTCACCGGTCTGTAGTTTCCCGGATCACCCCTGGAACCCTTTTTAAAAATTGGTGTTACATTGGCGATCCTCCAATCTTCAGGTATTGGAGATGATTTTAAGGATAGTTCACAGATTTCTAATAGCAGGTCTGCAATCTCATATTTCAGTTCTTTCAACACCCTTGGATGTATACCATCCGGCCCAGGTGATTTGCTACACTTTAGTTTATCTAATAGTTGTAATACATCTTCCCGATGTATCGATATTTCCTTCAATTCTTCCGCACCTTTAAATACCACTTCAGTCATGGGTAACATCCCCACATCAAAGTAAAGACCGAAGCAAAAAATTCATTCAGTCTCTCCACTATCGCTTTGTCGCCTCTTAGTGCCCCTTTAATCCCTCTATCATCTAATGGAAAAACTGACTCTCTCAGAGGTTTTTTGCTATGAATGTACTTGAAAAAGTCTTTATTTTGCATTTTTGCTTCCGCAGCAACCTTCTTCTCAAATTCTCCCTTTGCCTGCCTTATCAATGCCTTGCATTTGACTTGCCAATGCTTGTGCTGTTTCCAGGTTTTGTCATTTGGCTCTTTTTTCCATTTCCTGAAAGATGCTTTTTTGGCAACAGCTGTCTCTCTGACCTCCCCTTTAAACCATGCTGGCAGTTTTTTGGACTTCCTTCCACTTTTCTTAAAGCGTGGAATACAGCTGGTCTGGGCTTCCAAAATAGTATTTTTCAACAACACCCAAACTTGATGTAAATCTTTAACTTTTGCAAGTGCTCCTTTTATTTTTTTTTAACTATTTTCCTCATTTTATCATAGTCTCCCTTTCAAAAGTTAAAAGGTAGTACTGTGGATTTCCTTACTATCCCTCCTCCACTAATTCAATCAAAGGCTATCATGCTATGATCACTATTGTCAAGTAGCCCCAACACCCTTATCTCTTGCACTAGATCTGGTGTTCCACTAAGGACTAGGTCTAATATGGCTTCCCCTCTGGTCAGTTCATGAACCAGCTGCTCCAAGAAGCAGTCATTTATTTCATCTAGGAACTTTATCTCCCTAGCATGTCCTGCCGTGACACTGATGCAGTCGATACCGGGGTAATTGAAATCACCCATTATTATTATTGCACTGTAACGTTTGTTAGCTTCCTTGATTTCTTTGAGCATGTCATCATCCATTTGTTCATTCTGGCCAGGCGGTCGAGAGTACACCCCCACTGCCATTGCCTTCCCCTTTTCACATGGAATTTCAATCTATAGAGATTCTACAGCAAATTGTGTTTCCTGCAAAGCTTTAATCCTTTCTGACTCAATGCCCTCTCTAACATAGAGCGCAACCCCTCCATCAATTTGATCAGCTCTATCATTATGATATAGTTTGCACCCAGGTATCACAGTGTCCCACTGGTTGTCCTCCTTCCACCATGTCTCTGATATTCCAATCATATCTAACCTCTTATTTAGTGCTACATATTCTAACTCTCCCATCTTATTTTTTAGACTTCTAGCATTTGCATACAAGCATTTTAGAGACTGTATTTTATTCATATTAATTTGGCTATTGGTAGACATGGGTAATTTGGGATCTTTAAGCTCTGTCTGCTCCATACTTGAGGGCCTTTGGGCTACTTTACTCTTTTTTGGAACCTCTCCGCTTTTGGTAGTATCCTTCAAGGATACATTCTTCCGAACCATCCGCTCTTGAGAGACTGTCGGCTTTCCCCTATTATCTAGTTTAAAAGCTGCTCTATCTCCTTTTTAAAGGTTAATGCCAGCAGCCTGGTTCCATCCCGGTTAAGGTGAAGCCCATCCCTTTGGAAGAACCCCTCCTTTCCCCAGATTGTTCCCCAGTTCCTAACAAATCCAAAACCCTCATCTCTGCACCATTATCTCATCCACGCATTGAGACTCTGGAGCTCTGCCTGCCTTTTGGGTCCTGCGCATGGAAAGGGAAACATTTCGTGGAACGCTACCCTGGAAGTTCTGGATTTCAACTTCCTACCTAAAAGCCTAAATTTAGCCTCCAGAACCTCCAGAACCTCCCTACCACATTTTCCTATGTCATTGGTACTGACATTTACCAAGACAGCAGACTCCTCCCCAGCACTATCTCAGACCTTATCTAGGTGTGGAGGAGTGGCCTAGTGGTTGGGGCAAGGTACTTCAGGCTGGAAGGTCAGGGGTTCAAATCCCACTAGAGGACAGCAACCTTGGGCCGGAAGGACTGGGGTTTCTAGTCCCACAGGTGCTCCTTGTGGTCTTGGGCAAGCCACTTAACCCTCCATAGCCCATGTTCCCTGTAAAATAGTTATCTCCAAGTTATAATGCCCTGTTCAATGTAATTTCAGTTTGTTCAATGTAAACTGCACTGATGCAGAATAGCGCGGTATATAAGAGAATATAAATAAATATTGGTGGCACGTGAGGTCCGCTACCTTTGCACCAGGCAGGCATGTTACCAGGCGATCCTCACATCCACCAGCCACCCAGCTATATCTCCCCTCAGCTGTCTCTTTTCCCTGTTGAAGAGCCCTAACATTTTAAGCCTTTCCTTATAGGAGTATCCTTCCATCCCCTTTAACATTTTGGTGGCTCTTCTCTTTACCTTTTATAAATCTACTATATTCTTTTTAAGATATGGCGACCAGAATTGCACACAATATTTAAAGTGCGGTAGCACCATGGAACAATACAGAAGCACTATATTATCATTGGTTTTATATTCCTTTCCTTATGATTCCTAGCATTCTATTTGCTTTCTTGGGTGCTGCTTCACACTGGGCAGAGGGTTTCAATGTATAATCCACAATGACGCCTAAATCCTTTCCTGGGTGGTGGTTCCCAATGTGGAACTCTGCATCGTGTAACCATAGTTTGGGTTGTTCTTTCCTAGGTGCATCATTTTGCACTTGTCCATATTAAATTTAATCTGCCATTTGGACATTCAGTCTTTCAATTTATAAAGGTCCTCTTGCAGTTTTTCACAATCCTCTTGTGTTTTAATAACTTTGAATAATTGTGTGTCATCTGCAAATTTGATCACCTCACCTGTTATTCCCATTTTCAGATCATTTATGAATATGTTAAAAAGAAGCAGGCCCAGCACAGATCCCTGGGGTACTCTACTATTCACCTTTCTCCATTGAGAAAATTGCCCATTTAGTCATACTCTCTGCTTTCTACCGTTCAACCAATTCCTGATCCAGAACAGTACACTGCCTCCTATCCCATATTTTTTTTAATTTGCCAAGAGTACACTGCCTCCTATCCCATAATTTTTTTAATTTGCCAAGAGTCTCTCTTGAGGGACCTTGTCAAATGCTTTCTGAAAATCCAGATACACCATATCAACTGGCTCACCATTGTCTACCTTTTATTCATACCTTCAAAAAAATATAAGATTAGCAAAACAAGATTTTCCTTGGCTAAATCCATGTTGACTTTCTCCCATTAAACCATGACTATCTGAATGTTGAGTAATTTTTTTCTTTAAACCATTTTGCCTGGCAGTGATATCAAGCTCATTGGTCTGTAGTTTCCCAGATCATTCCTGGAACCCATTGACCATTCTTCAATCTTCAGATAGTAACAGCTGATATTTATGATAGTTCACAGATTACTAACAGTAGGTCTGTAATCTCACATTTCAGTTCTTTCAACACCCTAGAATGTATACCATCCAGTCCAGTGATTTACTACTCTTCAGTTTATCATATAGTTGTAATACTTCCTTCTGGTTTATCAATATTTCTTTAAATTCTTTCTCTTAAATTCTTTACTACTGCTGTGCACACGTTAATACAGATTGCGGATTTGACCTTTTACCTCTGTTCGGCGGGAAAATGCCATTAAAAACGCACAACTCATTCATTCAGGTTTTACTACTGCTGTGCACAAGTTACTATGGATTGCGTGACAAATGCCTTTTATTTGACAGAAGGCTTTTACAGAATAGGTCTGCTTCCACAATATATCCCTCTGAAGAAGGCTGGGTGGCCGAAACATGTAGGAGACAATAAAAGGGGTTTCAAAACCTGAAATCACTGCCAGTCTTGGTATCTATTCTTTTGTTCCTTCATATCCTACAGATACTTTGGTTGCTTTTTCCAGTTTTAAATTCTTCCAATACATCACCTTTAAATATCACTTCATGTATAGGTAACCTCTCTATATCTTTTTCAGTAAAAACCAAAGCAAAGAATTCATTCAGTCTCTCTGATATGGCCTTATCCTCCCTTACTATGCCTTTTACCCCCTCCTTCATCTAATAATCCAACTAACACTCCACAAGTTTTTTGTTACAAATGTTCTTTTGAAAAAGTTTTTATTATGTATTTTTGCTTCCACAGCAAGCTTTTCTCAAATTTTCTCTTTGCTTGCCTTATCAATGCCTTGCATCTAACTTGCCAGTGCTTATGTTATTTCCCGTTTTTGTCATTTGGATCCTTTTTTCATTTCCTGAAAGACACTTTTTTGGCTACAACAGCATCTCTGATCTCACCTTTAAACCATGTTGGCAGTTTTTAGGCCTTCCATGCATTTTTCTTAAAGCATGGAATACATCTGGCCTGTACTTCCAAGATAGCATTTTTAAACAATGCCCATGTATTTTTAAAAGGAATGCAGTGCCTACAATCACATCTGTGACCAATATCCTGCTCCAAAGGGTATTCATGGGAGTGAAGGAGAAAAGATAGGTTCCCTTGATGCAGGGAAAATCCTCAGGAAGTTGAGAAATTCAAATCTTTTTTCTAAATATGACTCTCTGCCATTTATTTTTAATTGTTTTTAACCCCTAAAGACTTTCATTAAACTTTTGGATCAGAGCAAAACTTGGCCTAGACTAAGTTATTGGAGGTAGATGGACTATATCCAAGGAGACAATGGCCTCCCTGTTTAAACCAATCCTGACCTGGAACCCAGAAATTTCAAAGAGTTAAAACTAAAAGTTACAGCACTGTCTCTCTGATGTTGTACGCCCAGTTTGCCACACAGCAAAAAGGCTCTGGGTGTCCATAGACTTGTAAGGATAACACAACAGTGGTAATAAAAATCCCCTTTTCTTTAAAAAAAATCAGGCCGAGGAATCCCAGTCCTTAGATACAGATGAGTCCATCTCGATTCTTCAACTCTTGCTTCTACCTATTCTGGGAGTTTAATCAGTTTGAATAATTCTGAAATAGTGGATGAAAAACCATAATCAACACTGTTCGTTATAAAAAGTGTCAAAGCACTCTTAATACAGAGAGACTTACCCCCACTCACCAGAGATTAAGGAGAAGCAGAAAAGAATGACCCCTCTTCTCTTTATAGCTACACACCTTTGAAAATAAAACTTAATGGGGGTAATTTTATAAACCATTTTCATGTCTAAAGTGCAGCTTTAGGTACATAAAAGGGCCTTTATAAAATTAGGTCAGGCCTAAACGTACGCATGATGCAAGCTGATGTAGTCTTGTAGAGTAGGCATACTCAGGGGAGGAGTTTGGGTGAGCATGGGCGGAGTCTGTGGTGGAGAAGCAGCTGCTGAGGGCAGAAAAATAAAGGGAAAACTGCCTTTTTTTCCTTTCACCCAAAGAACTGCAGGCTCTGAAAGGGTTAACTCAGATACGAAAGAGAAAAGTTTCTCAAAGAGAACTGCAGACCAAAACACACCCCCTGTTCCCATGGAGATAGAGGGAGGAGAAGGGAGTGGTTTGGGGGCGGAGTCAGAAGGGATAGGACAGCCCCAAACATTTAGGAAGAAAAACTGCACTCATACAGCAGATTTTCCTGACGGAGGACAGGCTCAGAGCAAGCACCAAGGCAAGCACAGACACAGACACGAGGAGGAGATAAGAGGCTTTCCTCGGGAGGAGAGAAAGAGAGAGAAAATTCAGACACAGAGGACACAAGGGTTCCAGGAAGGAAGGACAAGAAGTCCAGGGGAATCCCTTGCACAGAAGCCGGTGAGAGCCAGGAGTAAAAGGCTGACAAGGCTTGTGGAAACCTCGGGAGAAGAGTCCTCAGAGGAGGAAATATTCTCAAAAGGGTCTTGGCTCAACTCTCTACCCAGTAAGGACGTTGTCAGCAGAAAACCCAGCACTACTAAGGTGAGCCCTTTACATCGGTTAAAAGGCTTATTAGAGGAAAGGGGTTTTCCCTGCCCTTCCCCCGCTAGCTCTCTCACGGTTAAGAGTGCCTGGGGAAAACTACTGAAGGCTCTGCAGGCTGGGGAGGCTTCCCAAGAGCATACCCAGGAAAACAATGACCCAGGAGAATCAAGTGTGGAGGAAATGGAGGTAGGAGTCTCTGGAGAGTCAGATAGCATTTCAGATATGGAAATAAGCTGTGCTATGTGTGCAAGAGAAACATAAGAGGACTAAAGAGGGTTTGAGTGAAGAAAAAAAACCCAGCTGGGTGAAGTTAATGTATATTTCTGAGTTACCATGTATTAGGTAAAAGAACTGAGGAAGTTCCTTTTACCAGGACTTTTTAAGCCAGTACTTTTAGCCATGCTTTTTAAAAGTAGCTGTTTCATTTAATGCTGCTTGGGCCAGAGCTAGGCTGAAAGTTTGTATTACAACTGAGAAGGAATTACACTACGTGTGAAAGCAGTTGATTGAGTCAGGAACTGTGCTACACCTGCTGTGGAACAACGGAGGGTGGCACAGCGCCTCCTGAAGACCAAGTACAGAATATCATTGAAAGTAAAGTTTTACTTGAATGCCAGTTTAAAGGCTACAGCAAGCCAGGGACTGTATAAATGGCTTGAGTATTGTTATGTTTGGAGAAGTATCCTGAGTTTTGTTTTCCCTTATCTTCAATCAATGTATACTTGTAAATACTCTTGTAAATACTCTTGTAAATAGTTGCAGTAATGACGTCCCATGTTTTATCCAAGTTCTCTGACCTTGTTCTCTGTAAAACCTAACAGTTTGTTGTTATGGTATGTTGTTATATTGTGAACCGCGCTGATTCTGAATAGAGCGGTATATAAGAGCCTGTAATAAATAAATAAATAAATAAATTCATGTTAAAGAATTGACTTGGTTTTGGAATTCCTGATTTCTGAGAATAAAAGAAATTTTCCTGCGACCTTGCACTTGGCTATAATCCTTTCGGGGACACAACTACATGAGTTTAGGCAAGTTTTAACAAAGGTCAATCGTCACAACCCCTGCAGCCCTAGGCAACCGCCTGGCCACAAGGGGAAGTGACGACAGGTGGCGTAGTGGCAGGATACAGGAAAACCTACCAATTTGGAGCTACCAGGAAACACCAGGATCTACAAGGTGGCCGGAGGAATATCCTGAAAGCCTTCCTAAGCACTTGGCAGAGAAAACCAGGACCGGAGACTCAACGGAGCGGAGTTGGAGAGCCCAGCTGGGACCAACGCTGTTGAGAGGCCTGAGTCACCACTTACAGCAGGTAAACCCGTATTTAAGGGGGTTATTTGGTGGATTGCTGTAAGTGGGGAGGTTCTGCAGGTGGAGGAGAGGAAGCACTGTGATAAGGGCCGCACTTGGTGTTTTTCTTTTTGTTTCTTTTCAGCATTCCAGGATGGAGCAGGCAGAGCTGATTAACTGGATGACAGACTGTTTCCGCCAACAGCACGAGAACGCTGCGAGGACGCAGGAGAAAATGGCTGCCATCATGAGGGAACAGCAACAGCCGCTCCTAGACCTCATGACTGCTTGGATGAAGGAGCAAAAGAAGACAACTGACGAGATAAGGACTGGGTCTAGTTCCTCAGGAACATTGTTGGGACTGGGACAATTTACTAAAGGACCTTTATCCTTTGGGCCTTTAACCCCAGGTGATGATGTCGATGACTATTTTGAAGTGTTCGAGCGTGTGGCAGTCCTAAGTGGATGGCCAGCAGAGCAATGGGCCGTTCGGATAGCAGACTCCCTTACAGGGGAAGCCCTTGCAGCATATAGGGCCGTGCCTGCTGAGCTCGCCTCCACTTATGACGAGGTAAAAAGGGCCGTGAGAGACCGACTGGGATTGACCCCAATGGTCTACCGCCGTCTTTTTAGAGGTTGCAAACTGAGGTCAGATGAAACACCTCGGGCTTTGTGCCAACGCCTCAAGGCACTATTGTATAAGTGGCTTTTGCCTGATGGTAAAACTATTGATTCTATTCTAGATACCATTGCTCTAGAACAGTTCATAGAGGCTGTGCCACAGGAAATGCGATCTTTTCTGGTCTTACAAGATTTCAAGAGCACTAAAGAAGCAACTTCTTTGGCAGAGCGGTTTTTGGAGGCTCGAGAGATAGGCCAAATGAAGGGTGCAGGGTTGAGCTATGCAAATGTAAGAGAGCCAGAAAGAGTGAGCAAGACCATGCTAGGAGAGGTTATACAAGGAAAACCCCTAAGCAGGTCCGGATATGAGCAGTGTAAGTGTTATGGCTGTGGAAATAAAGGCCACTTAAAGAAAGATTGTCGCACTAGGACAGTCTTGATAACCAACCACTCCCAAGAAGGAGAGGGCTTTCTGCTGTCAGTGGAGGTGGAGAACATCCCAGTACAGGCGCTCTTAGATTCTGGCGCCGACCAGTCGATGGTCTCCCAACAGCTGTGGGCAGAGATACAAGCCAGGAGAGGGGGCCCCATAGAAAAACTTTCGGAGGGGAATATAAGGATCCGATGCGTTCACGGCGCAGCATCCGCTTATCCCTTGCAGAAACTTGTAGTAAAGGGCCTAGGTATGAAGAGAACTATCACTTTAGCTGTGGTCCCTAAACTGCCATATCCCGTAGTTTTAGGGAGGGACTGGCCACAGTTCAAACATGGGCTAGCCAAGGGTCTAGAGGCCAGGACAGGGTTAGTGTCCACGAGGGCCCAAAACAAGGCTAGGCAGGAAGAAGAGGACTCTAGTGAAGAGCCCAGCTGCAGTTTACCCAATCATGAAGACTTAATAGTACCCCCTAAGGAAGAAAAACGAAGGAGTAAGGCAGAAAAACGCCAGGGAAAGAGGGCCAGGGCTCAGAATCGGGCGGACTTAGCCAAGGGAGAGGGATTACCATGGGCTCCCGCAGAGCTGGTAGGGAAGTTCCCTTCTTTCCCCAATGAGCAAAGGGAGGATCCGGCCCTCAAGCGAGCGTTTGAACATGCCAGTACAGGTTCAGAGACCTTACCACGATTCATCCTAGACAGGGAAATACTTTACCGGGAAAGTATAGACCCTCATTTAGGTACTATAAGAAAACAGTTAGTAGTCCCTACTACTTTTAAAAACCTAGTTCTAAGGTTAGCACACGACCACCCGGTAGGGGGCATAAAGGTTTCCATAGCACCCTGGATCAGATTATGGGCCGCTTCTATTGGCCGGGCGTCTTCAAAGAGACGTCAAAATTTTGTGCAGCTTGCCCAGCGTGTCAGAGGGTTAGCACGGTTCATCCTACGAAGGTGCCATTAATTCCTTTGCCCCTGGTAACTAAGCCGGTAGATAGATTAGCCATGGACATAGTGGGACCCCTAGTTAAGACCCCTAGGGGATATCAGTATATACTGGTCATTGTGGACCAGGCGACGCGTTTCCCGTGGGCCATTCCCCTACGTAATGTGTCCGCACGGACCATGGCCACGGAAATCATTAAGCTCTTTTGTGAAATTGGTTTTCCAAGAGAGGTTTTAACAGACAGAGGCAGTAACTTTCTTTCACGTTACCTTGCCCAAGTTTGGGATGCCTTTGGCATCAGACACATAAAAACCGTTGCATACCACCCGCAATCCAATGACCTGGTGGAAAGGCAAAATCAGACCCTCAAACGTATGCTGAGGAGGAGTCTGGAAGGCAATATGGCGGAGTGGGATGTAATGTTGCCATTCACCCTGTATGCCTGTAGGGAGCGCCGACAGACTTCCATGGGTGTCTCGCCGTACGAACTAATGTATGGGAGAGCTCCCAGAGGGGTGTTGGATATATTAAGAGAGCAGTGGGTGGAGCCCGAGCTAGAGGAGACAGATGTACCCCGCTTTTTAAGGGATTTAAAGGGGCGCTTAGAGCGGACATCCCAGGTGATGGTGGACAATATGACGGCGAGCCAAGCCCGCCAGAAAGGTTACTATGACAGGCATACCCAACCACGTCAACTGGAGGTGGGTGGAAAGGTGCTAGTAACAGTGACAGGACCTACATCAAAGTTTGAGAGCAGGTGGAGAGGACCTTATAGAGTCCTCAGGCAGGTAGGGCCAGTTTCCTATGCCGTAGGAACCAGGAAAGGGAAGGAACAGATCTTCCACATTAATGTGCTGCAGCCATGGCAGGAGAGAGTTGCACTTGCCCGGCTGGCTGCAAGAGAGGATAGGCTAGAGGGATACCCTGTAGACCCACAGACCCAAGGAAAGATTCCGCACTGTGCGCTAGAAACGCCAGCGCGGAATATCTTAAGGGGGGGGGGTTATGTGGTGGAGAAGCAGCTGCTGAGGGGAGAAAAATAAAGGGAAAACTGCCTTTTTTTCCTTTCACCCAAAGAACTGCAGGCTCTGAAAGGGTTAACTCAGATACGAAAGAGAAAAGTTTCTCAAAGAGAACTGCAGACCAAAACACACCCCCTGTTCCCATGGAGATAGAGGGAGGAGAAGGGAGTGGTTTGGGGGCGGAGTCAGAAGGGATAGGACAGCCCCAAACATTTAGGAAGAAAAACTGCACTCATACAGCAGATTTTCCTGACGGAGGACAGGCTCAGAGCAAGCACCAAGGCAAGCACAGACACAGACACGAGGAGGAGATAAGAGGCTTTCCTCGGGAGGAGAGAAAGAGAGAGAAAATTCAGACACAGAGGACACAAGGGTTCCAGGAAGGAAGGACAAGAAGTCCAGGGGAATCCCTTGCACAGAAGCCGGTGAGAGCCAGGAGTAAAAGGCTGACAAGGCTTGTGGAAACCTCGGGAGAAGAGTCCTCAGAGGAGGAAATATTCTCAAAAGGGTCTTGGCTCAACTCTCTACCCAGTAAGGACGTTGTCAGCAGAAAACCCAGCACTACTAAGGTGAGCCCTTTACATCGGTTAAAAGGCTTATTAGAGGAAAGGGGTTTTCCCTGCCCTTCCCCCGCTAGCTCTCTCATGGTTAAGAGTGCCTGGGGAAAACTACTGAAGGCTCTGCAGGCTGGGGAGGCTTCCCAAGAGCATACCCAGGAAAACAATGACCCAGGAGAATCAAGTGTGGAGGAAATGGAGGTAGGAGTCTCTGGAGAGTCAGATAGCATTTCAGATATGGAAATAAGCTGTGCTATGGGTGCAAGAGAAACATAAGAGGACTAAAGAGGGTTTGAGTGAAGAAAAAAACCCAGCTGGGTGAAGTTAATGTATATTTCTGAGTTACCATGTATTAGGTAAAAGAACTGAGGAAGTTCCTTTTACCAGGACTTTTTAAGCCAGTACTTTTAGCCATGCTTTTTAAAAGTAGCTGTTTCATTTAATGCTGCTTGGGCCAGAGCTAGGCTGAAAGTTTGTATTACAACTGAGAAGGAATTACACTACGTGTGAAAGCAGTTGATTGAGTCAGGAACTGTGCTACACCTGCTGTGGAACAACGGAGGGTGGCACATCGCCCCCTGAAGACCAAGTACAGAATATCATTGAAAGTAAAGTTTTACTTGAATGCCAGTTTAAAGGCTACAGCAAGCCAGGGACTGTATAAATGGCTTGAGTATTGTTATGTTTGGAGAAGTATCCTGAGTTTTGTTTTCCCTTATCTTCAATCAATTCATGTTAAAGAATTGACTTGGTTTTGGAATTCCTGATTTCTGAGAATAAAAGAAATTTTCCTGCGACCTTGCACTTGGCTATAATC
This sequence comes from Ichthyophis bannanicus, assembly GCA_033557465.1. Lineage (NCBI taxonomy): Eukaryota > Metazoa > Chordata > Amphibia > Gymnophiona > Ichthyophiidae > Ichthyophis > Ichthyophis bannanicus. The sequence goes on along the minus strand of CM066034.1, from coordinate 887,922,545 downwards.
CTTTCGGGGACACAACTATATGAGTTTAGGCAAGTTTTAACAAAGGTCAATCGTCACAACCCCTGCAGCCCTAGGCAACCGCCTGGCCACAAGGGGAAGTGACGACAAGTCATGATTTATGTACATATTTTATAAAATATCTATTTTTGTGCATAAAGTATCTGCTAATATTTGTGCCTGTTCAAGAGTAGGTATAATTTCTGCAACTTCAGTCCAGGCACCATTTCTGCAGATTTGTGCAAGTATTTTACAAACACACACTGGTGCCTATGTGACTTTATAAAATAAGCATAAAACAGGCACCTTCTCCATCTCTAAATCTAGCTGCCCCATTATAAAATGACCCCCAGTATGTGCAAAAGAAGAATGGAAATGCTGATGATTGCTTCCCAATTGCTGTACTCCACTCTTCCCAGAAAGGGTCAAGAGAATGCCCTGGTGGTTTCAAGAATAGAAAGAGAGGAAAGAAGAAGGGGGGAGGGGATCTTCTTTCTTACTGTGATTAAGAGGCTGATGTTATCAAGCCACAATTGAGGGTGTATTATCTTCAACCAAGAGGAAGATGGAGCTAGACCACCGAAAGAAGGCTGAAGAATCATAAGAAGGTGTAGAGAAAGCAAGCAGTTCATTCAAAGCAGCTCTCTGGCAAGGTACCTGGGAGAACATAGTTACATAGTATATGACGGCAGATGAAGACCAGTATGGTCCATCTAGTCTACCCAGTAAGGTGGCTAGAGTAGGTGCACCTGCCATTTTGTGCAGGTTAACCCCCTCTATGCCTTTGTTTAGGGGTGTACCCACCGCTCCGTGCAGGTCATCCCTATTTGTTGAGATATAAGAGAGAGTTATGTTTATTTTGATTTTATCCTGTTACTATAAAGGGATCCTCTGTGTCTGTCCCATGCCATTTTGAATTCTGTCACTGTACTTTGCTCCCACCACTTCCATCCGGGCATTCCAAGCATCCACCACCCTATCAGTGAAAAAATATTTCCTGAAGTTGCCTTTCAGTTTACCCCCATGCAGCTTCATGTTATGCCCTCTAGTTTTACAGCTTACCCGTCTTTGAAAAAAGGTTTGTTCATTAAATACCCTTTAAGTATTTAAAGGTCTGAATCATATCTCCCCTGTCCCTCCTCTCCTCCAGAGTGTACATATTTAGATCTTCAAGTCTCTTCTCATTTGCCTTCTAGCGCAGGCTCCAAATCCTTTTGGTCACCTTTCTCTGAACTATTTCAAGTCTTTTTCTATCCTTCATGAAATACGGTCTCCAAAACTGAACACAATACTCCAAGTGAGGCCTCACCAATGACTTGTAAAGGGGCATTAATATCTTTGTAGGGGTAGTCTGCACTTGGATCTTATTCTCCATGGTAGAACAGGCAGAGGGAAGCAAGCTTATAGACAATGAAGCGACTGAGAGAACTCCATGTGCAACCTATAGAGGAGAGAGGTAGAGAGACATTGTCAGACCCCCAGGAATTTTAAGCAAAGACATAAGTAGAGAAGAAGCTATTTTTATGAGCAAATTCCAAGACTTTGCATAGGAGTTTATCTAATGGATTGGATTTTTAATGTTGCTTTGTTGCACATCTCTAATTCTGTCTGCTCAAATCTATGTATTGTTCTGTATTATTTCATTGTATTAATATGCCCCATTTTAATAGATATGTAATTATGTACCCCCGCTTAGATACGCCTTTTGATAACTGGTCTATCAAATAAACTTGAAACCTTGAGAACCAAGATTGGTGTAGGCATCTATCAGCTGCTGACTATGTGTCATTAACCTCATAAAAGCAATAGTCCATTTGCTTCTGAACAACAGCCAGCTTTCTTCACCCTTGCACCTCAGAAAGCCGTCTGTTTAGGTGAGAACAGGAGATGCTAACTGTATCCTACACTAAACACCATTGGTCTTCATGCCACTTACTAATTACTCAGCATAGAGTTACTCTCTAGTACCTAACCAGAAGTAAATCTCTTTTTTTTTCTAACTACATGATCAACTCTAAATAAAATATTACTGAACTCGATAGAACCACATTTCTAAACAATCTTATGAGATTAAAATGAGGCAGTAAGTTAGGGTGAATGAGAGTGGTAGGATTTGTATATCGTATACATAATGAAACCTATGCCCTAAGACATGCATTGAAGTTCAGGACTGGCATATTGAATATTGAAAACAATTTAGACCATTGCAACTATAAATTATCCCCGTAGTTTTATTTTCTAATATTTTATCATACAGTTGTAGACTATGGATCTCGAGGAGGAGGGAATGAAAAATCTTTTGGTTCCTGAAAATACAGGTGCAATTAGCACAGTAGCTCTCATTAGCAAGATCAATAACTGCGCAGCAATATCAACAACTATGCAGTTACCAAGATGTACTAATTAGGACACAGGAATTTGTTTATGAGATCTCAAATCCCTATAATTCATGGGAAAACAAATATATATTTCTGGTGCTGATTCTTATTAGATGATGAGACAAAAAACTCTAGCTGCTTTATAATATATGATATGAAAATACATTCCATATTTCTGGCAGAAAATTCTGCAATTGTGATCTCTTCCCTCCTGCAGGATATTGATAGTTTTAGAGACTGTTTTAGTCTCACCCTGGTTAAACGTTTGAAGGGGTAAAGCACAGGGGTTTTAATTGAAAGCAAGCTATAATTACACCACTTTTCATTCTTAACATACCTCCCCTCGCCATCCCTTAGGATCAGGAGAGAGGTTGCATGGGAAGTTTGATTGCTTGGGTACTATTAAAATGTGTTTTAACATACTTACAATTAATTAGGGGTTTTACTCACCAAACCATTTTCAAGCTCAAGAGAAGAAATTTCAGAATCTCCCTTTCCCCGTCCACTTATAGCAACTGTCTTGAAAGTTTAATATTTTGGAGACATTGAGTTAAGATAAAACAGAGTAGAGTGTATCTAAGGCTCTTTGGCAAATATCTTTCATCTGGCCATGACAACGAACCATAGATGCTCTCTGTCTAAATATGTGCCCATAAAGTCATTTATCCAAATGTATGCCTTTTACTTCTCTCGTGTATTAAAAAAAAAAAAAAGACACCCCCTCCCCAGTCTTATTATTGTAAGTAAACTCAAATGGAATTTCCAAGAATCAAAAACAGTGTAGGAACTTCATTTGGAAGCCCAAAGCACTAGACTGATAGGGCCAACCTATGTAACCACAACACTCATACATGTCTTGGGGCAGCTGTAAATGCCATCGTCTATAGTTTCTCTCACAAATGTGGATTCCCTTTGTGAAATGGAGAATACACGCCTATGTTGTAGGTGTACAAACCACTCCCTCTCCACACCTCCAGGATTTTTAAATGTGATATTCATCCTCACGTTTAAAAAAAAAAACTGTTCTAAAATGACATTTACATGTGTATGCCAATCTATACATGTAAATGACAATGCCACTCTTTAGGTGTAGGGTAGGGATACTTCTAAAATAACCCCCATTACCTCAGAAAAGATTTTTTCTTTCAACCCTCTGAGTGGTTTAATTTATATCAAGAATTTTCCTTTGTGTCACTTTAAACTTCATTTTGGAAACTTTTTAAATTTTAGCCCACCAGAGAGGCAAGAGAATTACATTAATGTTTGCTCTGCTTCAAATTCAAACCTCCAACTGACTTTTTCGTCAAGTGCTGCTACTACTACTACTACTAACCATTTGTATAATGCTACAAGGCATACGCAGTGTTGTACAGAATGACCCTGCTCATCGGAGCGTACAGCTGAGGACAAGGATATATCTAAGGGAATGGTAAGGAAATACATAGGAGATTAAGCAGATCAGGATCCAAATTGGGCCTCGAAGAGGCGAGTTTTCAGCCTGGATTTGAAAAGGGCCAAAGATGACGCCTGTCGTACAGACTCAGGTAATTTGTTACAGACATAAAGAGCAGCAAGGTGAAAGGATCAAGGTCTGGAATTGGCAGTAGAAGAGAAGGGCACAGATAGCAGCCTTCTGCCAGAAGAGAGGAGTTCCCGAGGAGGGGTGTAGGGAGAGATAAGAGAGGAAAGTTAGTGAGAAGCCTTAGAATGAATGCACTTATAGGTCAATAGGAGAAGTTTGAACTGGAAGTGGAAATGAATAGGCAGCCAATGAAGTGACTTGAGAAGAGGAGTTAACCCAGCTGAATGCCAGAGAAAGTAAATATGATTGAAGGATTGCTGTCACATGACAATGACAACTTTTTCTTGAGAAGTGCCCTCCAACGGAATTGTCCAACAGTGATGGATTGACCCTCAGAGTGGAAAAGGGAACTGCCCCATACTTCTCTTTATTTCAGGGCTGCTGGCCCCTAAACCAAAAAAGGAAAAATGTTTGCGGGCCTGATAGTCAAAGGCAATTACATGGTTTACAGACCTGTAAACTGTGTAAATGTTGCTTAGAGGGATATTCAGTGGCACTAACGTGGTTAGGGCCACTGAATATCCACGGGTTCCACCACTACACGCCCCGATGTTACCCGTGTAGCATTGGGGCATGTCATGAACATTCTGGGGCGGAGTGGAGGTAGCATCCTTCGCTAGCTGGGCAGTGGTGATATTGAACCGCTGCCCAGTTAGTGACCCATCGATAAAGATAGGTGTGGGAAAAGCTGCCCTATCATTACCCATGGGAGCTAATCAGGTAATGATTCAATATCGCTGCTGCCGGTTAGCTTCCACGCCATGCAGCAGACCTGGATATTCAATGCCGGTGGCCAGATATGGCCCTGGCATTGAATATCCAGGGTTGCGGTTCAGCGGTAATGGCTATGCGCTCTAGAAGCACAAACTGCTTCCACTGAATACTGGACCCTGTATCTTTAAGGAAACAGGAGCACAAATACAGCACTGTTTGTTCCCATTTTGTGCAATCACTTTATTATCTATTTGTTTTCCCTTTTAACCCAGAAGTTACAGAAGTATATAGATGCATTTATCATACAGTATCCTCCCTTTCTCTCCTCATCAGAGTGGAGTACTCCACAGCCATGTTGTTCATGCTGCTATTTTAATGTCCAGATTAATGTTTATGTAACAATCCTTATTTTAACCTGATATAAATCATACCACTAGTCATCTTAAGATCACTACACAGTTTAAAAATATAGTATTCTATATTTCAGCATGTATGTTTCTAAATGTTAGGTGGATAAATTACATAAATTTATCTTAAAAATACACTAGTTCTTACTGGAACAATTTTGATACCTTGATGTAGGAGCCAGGAAGTGAACGTCTGCTCCTATTGTGACATCACCAGCATGTCTGGAGCATGGAGACTTAAACCACGGCAACAATGAAATTTGGCAGGAAAGTTCTGATTTAGATTCATGCCCTGCAACGCTATTAAAGAAACTGTCAGATCGGAAGATTAATTGACTTGAACAATTTATTAAAACATTCTTGACAAATGGATGTTATTCGTCCTCTCTTATTGCAAATGCAGATATTGGATTTTAAAGTGTTTCAGGGAGTTGTTCTAGTTATTGGCCAAGAGCCAATCTAGCTTACTTTTTTTTTAATTTTGGAAGCAGTTGTAGCTAAACAACTTCAAGTATGTATGAATGATTTTTGATTTATTGGTTTGCACACAATCGGGGTTTAGGCCATGGTACAGCACTGAAATGGTGATCATAGCTTTGTTTGAGGATTTGTGACATCTAATAGATAAAGGAGAATGAGATTTTGACTCAAAATCATCTAACAGCAGCATTGATTTTGTTGATCATATATCTTACTGCTTAAGCTCTCAGAATGAAATATCTCAGGAATAGTGATCAAATGGTTTTAATAGGCATGTGCACGTAAAATATTTTCCTGCTTGTTTTTGTTCATCAGAATATACCAGTCTGGTTAGTCTTCGGGGGCTACACCATTCGTTCTATTCATCCCCATTAAAGGCTATGGCTGAAGCTATTTTACAATTGAACAGTGAGGCTTGCCATCTGTTTTCAAACAAACCTGCTTGAAGCTGGATGGCAGGCATCTGTAATGACACTACAAGCCATTGAGAGTGTCACAAACACCTCAGGGGCACTGGAAAAGGGACAAAGGGTACAGACAGTGGCAGGATGAGTACCAGCAACCAACATCAGAAAGGCAAAGTGTACAAAGAACACAATGAGCACTTCAAGATAGTGAAACAGGACAAAGAAGCACCACGAATGTTGCAAGCACACCAAGGGGTGGCCAAAGGGGGGTGCGGGCCATGTGCGGAGGCTCATTTCGTGGCTTATTTGCATAAATATTTACATAATGTTAACGTGCACTAGCATTTAGTAAACATGCCTCTTAATGAGTGTCTGGATAAAGAAAGACTACCTGATTTCTACATTACTATACTCCAGTGCCAACTGCCAGGCACATCAGAAGTACTACAAACCCTGCCCATTTAGAACCCATAGCAAACCCACCGTATCATAACAGCACTACCAGGACACACAAAGCACCAAATCCTACCTATCAAAAGGTAACAATGAAAATATTAAACCAACACATCTCAGAAAATACCAATACATCTCCTACTGGAGAAAGGGAACAAGTGTCACTGTCAAATAGAAATTACATAAACAGAATACGTCAGCTCAGTTACACATGCAGAACACAGACCATCACTAAACAAAGAACAAGGGATCAAAATTTACAAATAGGAAGACAATAATTAAACTGGGAGCCCCAAAAGCCAAACTTGGAATGTACAACAACACTGGAGAAGTAAAACAATAAATTAATTTCCTCTTGTACTAAACAAAACACAAAGACTTAGAGATGCACATTTCCCAGAACTGACATATTCCAGTTAATACATTCAAAATAAAAAAAAAGATTTTTTTTCTTCCTTTTGTTATTTGGGCATTTTATTTTTCAGTTACAATTGCTCCAGTCCCTTTCTTCTGGTTTCTTTGTGTCTTCTGCTAAGTCTCCATTGTCTGCTGTCCATTTGTCCTTTCTTCTCTCTTCTAGTTTTTTTTCCAATCTCTCTCTACATCTGCTTTAACATACTGATCTTTCCCCTTTTGCTCTTTCCTCCATTTCTTTCTTTATTCCTTTTTCATCCACTCAAATTTCACCCTTCCGTCCTCAATCCCCATGTACTCTCCCAATACCCTGCTAAGCAAGGATTTTTCTTCTCTCCCACACAAAATATTTTTTCCCATCTCTATCCTCACTCCCCCAGCCCAATCCTCTTTTAGTTCTCCCCCAACATCAGCTCCCTTTTAGTCCCAGCCCCACCCAGAATCCACTCCCTTCTAGTCCCATTCTCCTATCCCCCCACATCAGCCTAGCCGCCCCATCAACCCACATCAGCCTAGCCGCCCCATCAACCCACTTCTGGCCCTATCCTAGCCCCCCCCCCATCAGCCCATTTCAAGTCCTAGCCCCCCCCATCAGTCCATGTCCAGTCCAAGTCCCCTATCAGCCCATTTTCAGTCCTAGCCCCCCGATCAGCTCAGTTCCAGTCGAAGCCCATCAAATCAGCCTATTTCCAGTCCTAGCCCCCCCCCATCAGCCCATTTCCAGTCCTATCCTAACCACCCATAAGCCCATTTCCAGTCTTAGCCCCCCCCCCCCCAAAGAGCCCCACACCTGTCTGACCAGCTTGAGACAAAACCGGGGAGGCCCGAAGCTCCAACTCATCTCTTCTCAGCATGGAGTGAAGAGCAGCATGTTCCTTCATTCCAGTAGCTATGTTCTTCTGAAGCACACTGGAGCACCAGAGGTTAAAGGGCATTTCCTGTTTCCCAGCATTCAGCACGCTTCAGAAGAGCACAGCTGTTGGATGCCGCTCTTCACTCCAGCGCTGTACAGAGGTGAGCTGGGGCTTCGGGCCTCCCGAAACTGGCCAGCCCTGCAAACCAAACAGCATGTACAGAATGGAGTTGGTGCAGGGCCCCCTGAAGCGCAGGGCTCTGGGCGAACAACATTCTACACAATGGATGTGCCAGCCCTGAGCTCACAAGGGGACATTGAGAGGAGTAAAATGGCAATGGAACCAGCACAGCATCCAGATCTCCTGCAAGGCTCTAACTACCTAACTACTGCTACTACTATTCATTTATTTATTTAACAATTTTTTATATACCTTCTTTCAAATTCTCAAGGCGGTTTACATAGAACGCTTTTTTCAGAACTATATACAAGTGCTGTTAACTGTGCTTACATTTAACATTTTAATTATTTACATTGAGTTTGAGCTCTGCAGGGTGCCTGAGGGTTTCAGGTCTATCTAGCGTGGTAGTCAATATGTTACATGATTGGTGAGATATAGAAGTGTTCGGTAAACAGGTGAGTCTTCAAGAGCTTCCTGAAGTCAGTGACATCTGTGGTGGCTCACAGGAGGTGAGGGAGAGAGTTCCAGAGTGATGCTCTCCTTAGGGTATTCTGGGAGATTTCTGTATGGGATGTGGAGCTTGCAAGGGAGTTTTGATGCTGTGTTCTTCTTGATCTGTTGTCTGGGGCTCTTCAGATTAGATCATTTAGGCAGCCGACGGATTGGTTGTGTTGAATTTTGAATGCCATAATTATGGCTTTATATTTTATTCGAGAATTGATGGGAAGCCAATGGAGGGATTCAAGGATGGGGGTGATGTGAGCATGTTTGCTGGATCTTGTGATTAGGCGGGTTGCTGCATTCTGGGCTAGCTCTAAAGCCTGGGTTGCACTATTGGGTAGGCCGTGCAGAATTAGGTTGCAATAATCGAGGTGCGGTGTGATGAGCGCTTGACACACAGTTCAGAAGTGGTTCTGCTCAAATAGGGGATGTAGGTTTTGCAGGAATTTCATCTTGTAATATACTTTGGAGGTGATCTTGCTGATGTGGGTCTGGAAGTTGAGCCTCTGGTCAAGGTAAATTCCTAGGTATTTTACCTCGTTTTTTACAGGGATTGATCTGCTTCCTATTGTTATGTTGTCTGGGGGTTTGAATGTGGAGTCCTTTGTGACTATAAGGGCTTCCAATTTTTTGTAGTTGATCTCAGGGTTTCGTAATGTTAACCATTCTGTTATTGCTGTCATGCAGGATGAGAAGGTGGAGTAGTCGGGATTCTTTATGTCTAGGATTGTATAGATCATTAAGTCATCTGCATACAGGGGCGGCCCAAGGGGGGTGCGGGGCCATGTGCGGAGATTAATTGCTGGGCCTCATTTGCATAGGGAGCCTCATTTGCATAAATACTTGCATAATGTTAACATGCATTTTTAGAAAACATGCTTCTTAATGAGTGTCTGGATAAAGAAAGACTAATAGATTTATTCATTACTATATTCCAGTGCCAACCGCCAGGCCCATTAGGAAGTACTATAAACACTGACCTTTTAGAACTCATAGCAAATCCACCATATCATAACAGCTCTGCCAGGACTCACAAAGCACCAAACCCTACCTTTTTTTTTTATTATTATTAATTTGAATCAAAATACATGATCAAAAACATAAACAGGTCAATCTAGGCAAAACAAACTATGGCCAAAGCCAGTCACTAATAAAATAAGAAATCAAACAAACGATAAAGTCCACATCAAGAGAGAGTAGATCAAATCTGAAAAGAAAGACAGTAAGTACAAAAACAAGGAAAACAAGACCCTACCATGGGTCCACAAAATAGAAGGTGATACTTCAATTACCAGAGCCGTCTCCAACTAAATCCTGTCTGTCCTGCAAAAGTTTTTCCAGATGTGAGACATCAGTAAAACTATAGGAATTACCATCAAGGCCAATAACACATTTGCATGGGAACCTTGCGAGGTCCTTCCTGTCATAAAATCTTTTGCTTCTCCTTCGACGCTATTGAGACGCTGCTTCAGTTTGGCTGCTGGGGTGTAGAGACCGCGTATCTGGACTTCTCTCTGCCATTTGACTTTGTGCCTTGCTGCAGGGTAGTATGTAAACTTGTTTCTTATATTATATCGTGTTATTTTGTTTAAGTTCTACGTGTAACAGTATGGGCAAGCGTAAGGCCAGGGCAGTTGTTAAGTCCCAGGTGGCCAGTACCGGGATTGTTAAACCGGTCGGTCCCCTGGACAGGCACCAAACCCTACCTATCAAAAGGCAACACTGCATATATTAAACCAATACATCTCAGAGAATACCAATGCATCTCCTAATGGGGAAAGAGAACAAGTGACATGGTCAAATAGAAACTACATGAACAGAATACCTCAGCTTGGTTAAAATGCAGAATATAGACCGTCACCAAAGAACAAGGGATCACAATTTAGAAATAGGAAGACAATAATTTATTTATTTATTTATTTATTTATTTACAGTTTCTTTTATACCGCACTATTCGACATCAGCGCGGTTTACAATGAACAGAAACTACACTTACCAAATATTGATCAGTGCTTACAATGAACAGCTGGGTATACATTAAACAGGTGGGCTGGGATGGGGGAAACAGACTGGAAATGGGATTAAACTGGGAACCCCAAAAGCCAAACTTGGGATGTACAACAACACTGAAGAAATAAAACTATAAATTAATTTCCTCTTGTACTAAACAAAACACAAAAGATGTTAACAATGCACATTTCCCAGAGCTGATATATTCCAGTTAATAAATTCAAAATAAAGAGATATTTTTCTACCTTTTGTTGCTTGTGCATTTTCTTTTCAGTTGCAATTGCTCCAGTCACTTTCTTCTGGTTTCTTTGTGTCTTCTGCGAGCTATCCATTTTCCTTTCTTCTCTTTTAGATTTTTTTCCAAATTGTTTCTCTATATCTGCTTTAACATACTGATCTTTCCCCTTTTGCTCTTTCCTCCATTTCTTTCCTTATTGCTTTATCACCCACTCAAATTTCACCCTTCCATTCTCAATCTACACTTACTCTTCCAATACCCGGCCCTTCGTAGACTTTTCTTCCCTCCCACACAAAATATCTTTTCCCCTCTCCATTCTCATTTCCCATCCCTTTCTAGTCCTCCCCCAAAATCAGCTCCTTTATAGTTCTAGACCCACCCAGCATCTGCCCCCTTCTAGTCCCAGTCTCCCAAGCTTCCACATCAGCCCATTTCCAGTCCTAGCCTCCCATATGCTGTTTTCCAGTTCCATTCCAGCCCCCCATCAGCCCATTTCCACTCCAAGCTCCCCATCAGCCCATTTCCAGCCCTTTTCCAACTCCCATCAGCCCACTTCCAGTCCTATTCCAGCCCCCGTCAGCCCATTTCCAGTGTCCTATTCCAGCCCATCACCCATTTGCAGTCTACGTTCCCCCCATCAGCCCATTTCTAGTCCTAACCTAGCTCCTCATCAGCCCATTTCCAGTCCTAGCCCCCATATGCTCTTTTCCAGTTCCATTCCAGTCCCTCATCAGCCCATTTCCTCCACGCTCCCCCATCAGCTAATTTCCAATCCTAGCCCCCTCGTCAGCCCACTTCGCCCTATTCCAGCCCCCATCAGCCCATTTCCAGTCCTAATCCAGCTCTTCATCAGCCCATTTCCAGTCCAAGTTCCCCCATCACAGCCCATTTCATCCATTCCCCCCACCATCACAGCCCATTTGCAGTCCTATCCCCCCCACCATCACAGCCCAATTGTAGTCAGTTCCCCCCATCACAGCCCATTTCCAGTCTGTTCTCCCCCCCCACCACAGCCCATTTCCAGTCTGTTTCCCCCATCCCAGCCCAATTTGTCCGTTCTCCCCCATCACAGCCCATTTCCAGTCTGTTCCCCCCCACATCCCAGCCCATTTCCAGTCTGTTTCCCCCATCCCAGTCCATTTTCAGTCCGTCCGTCCCCACCATCACAGCCCATTTCCAGTCCTATCCCCCCCACCATCACAGCCCATTTCCAGTCTGTTTCCCCCCCAGCACAGCCCATTTCCAGTCCGTTCGGCTCCACCATCACAGCCCATTTCCAGTCTGTTTCCCCCCCATCACAGCCCATTTCCAGTCCGTTCCCCTCCCCATCACAGCCCATTTCCAGTCTGTTTCCCTCATCATAGCCCATTTTCAGTCTCCCCCCCATCACAGCCCATTTCCAGACCGTTTCCCCCCCCCATCACAGCCCATTTCCAGTCCGCCCCCCCCCATCACAGCCCATCCAGTCCTAGCCGCCCCCCCGAAGAGCCCCACGCCATCTAAGGGGCTGCAGAGGGAGCCGGAGAAGCCCGCGCGAAGCCCCGGCTCCCTCTGCACAGCCCGCCAGCGTGAAGAGCCTTTACCTTCCCGCTGGCGGCTGTTTCAATGAAGCCACGAATGCCGGGAAAGGTTAAAGGCAATGCCCTTTAACCTCTCTCGGCATTCGCGGCTTCATTGAAACAGCTGCCAGCATGAAGGTAAAGGCTCTTCACGCTGGCGGGCTGTGCAGAGGGAGCCGGGGCTTCGCGCGGGCTTCCCCGGCTCCCTCTGCAGCAGTCCATTGAGCGAGAATATGGTTCGCGTGGGGTCCCCTGAAGCGCGGGGCCCTGTGCGAACAACATTCTCGCTCAATGGACGGGCCGGCCCTGTCTGCGTATAGGTGGTAGTGAATGTTGTAGGCTTCTAGTATTTTGCAAATTGTCTGTAAGTAAAGGTTGAAGAGTAAAGCTGAGAAAGATGATCCTTGAGGTAAGCCTTGTTTTGGTGAGAAAGGTCTCGATACATTGAAATTTATCTTAACGTGATATTTTCTGTCTGTGAGGTAGGAGTGAAACCATGCCAGGGGTGTGCCACTTACTCCTATTTAATTTAGCCTGTCCAGTAGTATGGGTTGGATTATTGAGTCAAAGGCAGCTGTTATGTCTATAAAAATGAGGACAAAGCCTTTCTTGATGTCTTTGATTCCTTTAATTACTGTGTTCAGGAGGGATGTCAGTAAGGTTTCAACCCTGTGGTCCTCCCAGAACCCATGCTGTGGTGTGGTAGCATCTATGTGGTCTTGGAGCTGGCGTTGTACAGTTTTCTCGATTTGCTTGGATAGTAAGGGGATGCTAGATATAGGTCAATATGAGGCGGGAGAAGTTGGGTCAGAAGTGTTGTTTTTTAGTAATAGTCTAATGGATGAGATTTTCAGGGGAGGAGGCATAGTTCCCTGTGAGAGAGAGGAGTTAATTATCTTACAGAGTGTTGGGGCTAGTTCATGCACCATTGCCCTTATCCAGGGGCTTGGGCATGGATTAAGTGGTGAAGTGGAAGTGTTCAGAGATTTGAGTAAGTTGGTACAGAGGTCTTCTGTGACTAAGTAAAAAGTGGTCCAAGTATTTTGTCGGGTTTGGACAGTCGAAGGTGAGGAGGGTTATTTTAGAGGAGGTTGTGGGCAAGCTAGCTTGCAGCGGAGATAAGAAGCATAAGTCTTGGGGGTTAGAGCATCAGTGTCTTGGCTTTGTGGAGCCTTAGAAAGCGCTTTCACAATGGAGAATAGTTCCCTAGGGCAATTTAAGGAGGCCATTATGATGTTTGTGTGGTGTTGTCTCTTGTGGCTAAGGATTAACTCATTATATTCTTGCTGTTTTGTCGACTATTCTTGTTGGTCAGGTTGTGCTTTTGTCTTCCTCCATCACCTTTCTAGCTTTCTTACAAAGGTTTTAGCTTGCTTGATTTCCAGTGAGTACCATGGGGCCTTCTTTTCATGTTTGGAAGGTGCAGTGGCAGCCTGTGAGATGGTGTGGTTCCAGTTGTCAATCAGCGATGGAAGGTCTGAAGGGCTGGCCTCAAGTTGGGGGATTATTTGGTCGAGAAGGATGCCTTTGTTGAATTCTTTGAAACAGCTGTGGGAGTTTGAATGGTGCAGTCTATGTTGCTTGTGGGCCGTGAGGAATGTTGAAGGAAATTGCATAGTGGTCTGACCATGGCACAGGTGTTACATTATGATTAATCTGGGGGATCTAAGGTGAGGATAGTAGAAGGTAGGAAGACTAGGTACAAGGTGTTACCAGCACTTTGTGTCTGCGTTGAGATAATCTGTTACTACTACTACTTATCATTTGTATAGTGCTACAAGGTATACACAGCATTGTACACATACAGGTAAGAGACAGTCCCTGTTTCACAAAGCTTACAATCTATTCAAGAGACCGACAAACAGAACAAACAGGGACTAGGGTAATTCTTTAAGGCAAATGATTAAAACACATATGTGTCTTAAAAAGAAGAATAAGGGGGTCAGGATCCGAAAGCAGCCTCTTAGGGAGGGGTTTTTAACATGGATTTGAATGGGACCAGAGATGGAGCCTGACATATAGACTCAGATAGTCTACGAGGTGTGACAAAAAAGAAAAAAGACTGTAGCAGCTACGCCCATGACTCAATGCCAATTGGCTAACCGCTTATGTCACTGTGTTGTGCAACATCTCGCCACTATTCTGCTATAATATTTTTCATTTCTCTCACTCTGTTTTTCTTTTTCAGGTTTTTTTGTAGCACACTGCTCCATCGCTTTGTCACGCAACTGGAATTGGCAGAATTATGGAGCAAAGAATCAACTTGAAATTTCTGGTGAAGTTGGAGAAGGGCCCAACTGAGTGTCTCCAACTTCTCCAAAAGGCTTATGGAGAAGATGTAATGTCAAGGCCGCGAGTCTTCGAGTGGCACAAATGTTTCAAGACTGGCCGCGAGGAGGTGGAGGATGACCCCCAAGTCAGGACAGCCTTCCACGACAAAGACGACTGAGAACATTGACAGAGTGAACTAGCTGGTGCGGAGTGATTGCAGATTGGTGGTGCGGATGATAGCTGAGGAGCTCAGCCTGAACAGGGAGTCAGTATGGACCATCTTGGTTCAGGAGCTGGGGATGTGGAAGGTGTGCGTCAAGATGGTGCCCAGGCTTTTATCGGATGACCAGATGGAGCACCGGGTCAATGTTTGTCGAGACTTGCTCAAAGGAACTCATTTCGCCTCTGTAGAAGAGATGAAGGCCACTGTCACAAGGGAGCTGAGGCACCTCAAGGAGGAGGACTTTACCGAGTGCTTCTGTATGTGGCAGAAGTGAATGCAGAAGTGTATTAACTCTGGGGAGGATTACTTTGAAGGGGACAATGCGTAATTTCTCTGTAGATTTTGTAATAAAACATTTATGGGACAGTCTCGTTTCTTTTTTGTCATACCTCGTGTTCCAGGCATATAGCTCAGAAAGGTGGAAGAGGACCAACAGAGCACTCAGGTCAGCTGCAAGGTCCTAAACATACTAAAGGGACCTGAACAGCTCCCAGATTGGCTACAAGGCCCTATTATGCCAAGAGACCAGAACAGTACCTTGATCACCTGTAAGCCCCTAAAACATTTCAATTGTGGTCTATTTTGTTGAACGTGGAATATCAAAGTATGCACATGCAAGACGTTCAAAGGAACCAACAACTGTAGTAAGCTTCTTTTTATATTTTATTTTATTTTGCTTTTCTTTGCATTCAAGATATAAGATACAAAAACCGGATTCCTCCTTCTCTCTTGTAATATATCAAAAAAATTCTTTAAAAAGATGCATTTGGAAGAGAAGAACCCTCTAATGAACTCATTCAAGACTGTTTTTAAAACGGGTCTCGACGCTCTACTCCGGCGCCTATTGGCGTTTCAAACATTTTCTTCAGGAGACCATATCCTATAAATAAATAAAATTTGCAATATCACATTATCCTAAGATCTAAATATCATTAAAAACAATTATATTAACAGTATAGTTCTAATACAATTCTACGCTACTTACAGACATGTTATGCTGCCCACGTTCTCTCTCCTTATTTCTAATACGAAAAAACGCCGCGCATGCGTGATGGTGAACCCATTACTTATTTAAAGCCCTTCCTGATTATGTCATACGTCATTCTTACGTACTCCCTAACACTAGTAAATCTTAAATATACATACTTAAAGGAAAAGGTAATGTTGTTATCAATTCATATTTAATTTAAAGGTAACCCCTTCATGCTTAATATTGCCCCTTACGTTTACCCGGCCAGTACTGTTTCAATTCTACAAACTAGACTACATACAAGAAATCCACTCGATGGATACATTTAACCCTCCTGGAGCAACTGTCTGCAATTTATGTATCCACCATTGTTCACGGTGTAACAAGGTTTCATCTAATGTTTTTCCTCCCCTCGGGACCTGGATCTGCTCTATCACAAAACTGCGAAGTTGATCAAAGGTATGACCCTGAGAAAGGCAGTGTGGGACGATCGGAGCTTCTAACCGGCGGCATTTTAATTTACTTCTATGTTCCCGTAGCCTCACTCGTAACGAACGGATGGTCTTACCTACATAAAGTAATCCGCATGGGCATTTGAGTACATAAATTACCGCTTCTGAAGCGCACGTCGTCTGTGTCCTAAAATAATATGTTTGTCCCTGATGGCTAAAATACGATTGTTCTAACATAAGCTCACATATTTCACAGCTACCACAGCTTTTATGCCCTTTAGTAACGGATGGTTCTTTAATCGGGGGAAGTACCGCTGGGCTCAAATAGTCCTTCAAGTTTCGTCCCCTTTGCCAAACACATCTAATTGACTTCTCTTCTAAACCAGGCACTACCGATAATATATTCTTATGTTTGTTTATTAGTTTTTGTAGGCTATAGCTTAGTGGAGTGTATGGTGTAATAAAATTTATGTTCTCACTATCGTTTATCTTTTGCCGCGCCTTACTAGAATGTGTTAACAGAGCCGCCCTATGATTATAGAGGGCCCTGTGATACGCCTTCTGTACTATCGTCACCGGGTACCCCCTTTTTATAAAATCTTTTTTCAAATTAACAGCCTGTTTTTTGTATTCTCGTGTACTCGAGCAATTACGCCGGTACCGTAAAAACTGTGAAAATGGTAATGATTGTTTTAATTTTTGAGGATGTTTGCTAGAAAACTCTAAAAACGTATTTCTATCGGTGGTTTTCCTAAAGATCGATGTACTCCAATTATGGGCTTCTCTAGTTATTTGAACATCAAGATAAGTTATGTAGTTCTGATGAAATGTGGAGGTAAATGTAATATTTTCATCTCGAGTGTTTAGCCAAGATAGAAATTGTTCTAGGGAATCTAACGAGCCTTTCCATAAAACAAAAACGTCATCTATATATCTTCGCCATGTTATAATATGGGGCATAAAGAGGGATGAGTATAGATGACTTATTTCAAAATTCTCCATATAGAAGTTTGCCACTGAGGGGGCGCACGTGGCCCCCATCGCTACCCCCGCAGTCTGTTGCTATATCACTCCCTCAAAAACGAAGTGATTTTTATAGATAGCCAATTTCGCCATTTCCAAAAGGAAAGCAATATGTGGGACTGATAAATCCCCTCGGGAAACTAACGTTTGTTTAATTATATGGACTGCTGCCTCTTGCGGTATACTTGTATATAGCGAAGAGACATCCAACGTTACAAGCCAGGTGTTTTCTTGATCCGCCCAATTCGCTAATTCCTCCAGAATATTTAAAAAATGTGTGGTGTCTTTCACGTAGGATTGTATACGGGAAAGTAAAGGGCGTAGAAACGAGTCTATATAAGTCGACAGGGGTTCCAAAATACTACCTCTGGTGGATACTATCGGTCTACCAGGGGGAGCCATTCGGTTCTTGTGTATTTTAGGTACAGTGTAAAATTTAGCCATTGTAGGGGAAACTACATTCAAATAGTTAAATTCTTTCTGTGAAATTAATTTTTGTTGTAACGCTTGTTGAGTTGTTTGTTTAATTTCTAACTTTAGTTGTGCAGTTGGATCTAAAGATAATACCTTATATGTAGTAGTTATTTGTAATTGTGCCATAGCTTCATTAATATAGCGTAGAATTGTATTAGAACTATACTGTTAATATAATTGTTTTTAATGATATTTAGATCTTAGGATAATGTGATATTGCAAATTTTATTTATTTATAGGATATGGTCTCCTGAAGAAAATGTTTGAAACGCCAATAGGCGCCGGAGTAGAGCGTCGAGACCCGTTTTAAAAACAGTCTTGAATGAGTTCATTAGAGGGTTCTTCTCTTCCAAATGTATCTTTTTAAAGAATTTTTTTGATATATTACAAGAGAGAAGGAGGAATCCGTTTTTTGTATCTTATATCTTGAATGCAAAGAAAAGCAAAATAAAATAAAATATAAAAAGAAGCTTACTACAGTTTTTGGTTCCTTTGAACGTCTTGCATGTGCATACTTTGATAGCCCCTAAAACATGCCAAGAGGACCAGCACAGCACTCAGATCACCTTCAAGGACCTAAATTATGCCTAGAGGACCAGCATAGGACACAGATTGGTTGCATTGTCCTAAAACACCAGAGGGGGGCCAACATAACAGCAGAAGAGGCAGCATGAGTTTGTTTATGTTTATGTTTGTTAAGTAATTTGATATATTGCTCCTTCATGACACCAGGACAGTATACAATTTATAAACATACAGAAGCTGCCAAAGCCAGAAAAAGGAAAAGAACTACAGTGCTGGACAGAAAAAGGAAAGGACAACTCAATCATTCAAGAGAGAAAGACCAGAGGACAGAGAGAAAATCAGATAATGGAGGAGGGAAGATCAAATGCGGAGAAGAAAAAATGTTTTTTCAGAAGAGGCTTAAATCTAGAGTGAGTCTGTTCCAGTTGGAGGTTGGTGAGGAGGGAGTTCCCTAGGGATGGATCTAGAAAGAAGAAAGCTGACTGGCGTGTGGATTGTAAGTGAGCGTGGGATGGTGAAGGGAGATGGAGATGGTTAATATGTACTGAACGGAGGCTGCGTGTGGGATTTTGGACTTGGAGAAGATCTCCCAGGTATTGCGGGGTATGGGTATAAATAAACTGATGCACTAGTATGAGAATCTTTTAGCAGATGCCGTATTCCATGGGGAGCCAATGAAGCTGAAAGAGGAATGGTGTGATATGGTCTTGACGCTTGGTGTGTGTAATGATTCTGGCTGCCGTATTTTGAATCAGTTGGAGGCGGTGAAGTTGAAACTGGGGGGGGGGGGGGGTACCAGCAAGGGCAAGATTACAAAAATCAAGCTGGAACATGATTAAGATAGAAGAAGAGATGTTAATGCTGGAGGTGTGAGGAAAGGACAGATTGCGCAAATTTGAAGAAGATAAAAAAAGGATCTCTTCGTGAGTAGAGAGATGTGGTTGTGAAAAGCCAGATCAGAGTCAAGAATTGCGCCAAGATAGCAAAGGAAGAACACTAGAGGAATAAGGAAGCCGGAGAGAACTGGGGTCATTGAAGGACAGGTGCCACCAGGTGCAAACCATATAGCCGGCGTTTTAGATAAGTTGAGTTAGCGGTTAACCAGTTAGAAATTTGAGTTAGACAAGTGATGAGGGGAGAAAGATTGGGCTGAGATGGATTTGTGTGATGAAGCAAATTAATATCGTTGGCATAGTAGTAATCAAACATCCCTGACTGCTGGATAAGTAGAGCAATAGGTGCAAGAAAGACATTGAACAGGAGGGGTGCTAGAACTGAACCTTGGGGGACTCCACAATGGAGAGGAACTAGATAAGAAGAGGCGGTTCCTGAAGTGACCAAGAAAGACTGAGAGAACAGAAAAGAGTGGAACCAGCTAAGCTGTATTTTTACAAGTTATGGCACTAAGAACTTGGGTCTCTGCATATGAACCTTCGGAGACAGAGGAAGATCCCCCCAGAGGAGAATAAGGATTCATGAACTGTTTAGATGACATGCTGAGAGCTGTAAATAAGAACAAGAGGATGCACTATGGTGAAGGATCCAAAAGCAGTGGGAATGGGGAGGGGAGGGAGGGGGCTGAAGCACTGGCTGCAACAGTGCAGAAATGCTGAGGAAGACCAATGCAGCAATAAGTCACTATAATGAAAGGCTAATACTTACAGCAAAACACTAATAGTCAACAAGTACAATAATGGAGGGTGGTGGATGTGAGCCCCCAATAGCAGGGATTGATTTGACCATCAGGCTATCAGGCTGGCTAGGTGAGTGTTGTATTTCTCCATAAGAGCCCCATGTTCATAGCTCCTGACAGAAGTAATACCATTGTTCACTCAAGGGTAAAGTAGTAACTGAGCTCCCTTGCATGAATCTCCAAACAAGTATAATAAAGGAAATTTAAAAAGAACTTTGAAGATGGTGTTCAAGACTTATTGACAGTGCTAAGTTGATAGTGTCGTCTCCCCCCCCCCCCCCCCATCATGCTGGGTTCAGTTTCTCCCAAATCCTTGGAGCCTGATTCACAAAGGGTCATGTCCGGACCGTCCGGCTGGCCCCGAGCAAGACGGACCTGTTAGGACACAGAATTGCGCTCAAGGATGGCCTGGCATGCCCCTCCCTGCCTGCGGGGATGTCCTCCCTGAAGGCGCCCCTGGCTCATGCGGCTAGGACCTCCGTCTTCCCCGCCAGCCGACCCACGACTGGCCAGTTGGGGCTTGGATTGGGCGGCAGGGATGATCCCCGGGCCCAATCACCGCACCAATGCTGATTATTCCACTTCAAGATGGAATAATCAGCACGTTCCCTCTGACCCAGCAGGACATACAGGACCATGACCTCAATCAGCCCTGTACATCCTGCTGGCTCGGCCCACCCCCGTTCCACCCAGATAGTGCTCCTCCTGCCCTCCACCGGCTCTCCCCATCCTGGGACTCTAGCCATGTGGGGAAAACAGGAGGGGGATAGGATCTGGATGGCTTGCGGGGCTGTCCATAGTAACATGGCAGATAATGACCAGTATGCTCCATCTAGTCTACCCAGAAAGGTGGCTGCGGTGGTTGTAACCACTGTTCCATGCAAATCATCGCCCCTTTGCCTTTGTTTAGGGTTATACCCACCACTCCAAGCGGGTCACCCCACCTCTATTAATTGAAGTATATAAGATATTTAAGTTTGCTTTGATTTCATCCTCTTGCTATAAAAGGATCCACCATATCTGTCTCATGCCATTTTGAATTCCATCACAGTATTTTCCCCCATCACCTCCATCGGGAAAGCCTTCCAAGCATCCACCATCCTTTCAATGAAAACGTATTTCTTGATGTTGCTTTTATGTTTACCACCTTGCAGCTTCATTGTATGCCTTCTAGTTTTACAAATTCCCCTTCTGTGAAAAAAGGTTTGTTCATTAATACCCTTAAGGGTCCAATTTTCATTTAGGCAGGCTATGTGCCGCATCAGTACATAACCTGCCCACTGACCCCCTTAACCCGGATTTTCATTTCCACGGTGATAGAAATGAAAATCCCGGTCTCGCTGCACAGGCCAGCAGCCACTGAGGCTAAGAGGATAGCAGCAATTTTTGATGCTGCCCATTTAGCCCCAGCACCTTAAAGATAGGCAAGGGTTTAGTATTTAAAAGTCCTTAGTTTTTAAAAGTATTTAGTTTAGTCCTTAGTATTTAAAAGTCTGTATTATATCTCCCCTTTCCCTCCTCTCCTCTCCTCTCCTCTCCTCTCGGGTATACATATTTAGATGGCTCCAAATCATTTTGGTTGCCTTCCTCATGAACGCTTTCAAGTCTTTTTATACCCTTTGTGAGGTTTGGTATCCAAAACTGAACACAATACTCCAAGCGAGGTCTCACCAATGACTTGTGCAGGGGCATTAATACCTCCTCCTTTCTGCTGGTTATTCCTCTCTGTATGCAGCCCAGCATCCTTCTGACTTTGGCTGCCACCTTGTCGCATTGTTTTGCCATCTTGAGATCCTCAGACACTAGCACTCCGATGTCCCTCTCCTGGTTCATGCATGCCAACCTCTTGTCCCCTATCACATACAATTCCTTTGGATTTCTGCATCCCAAATGCATGACTCCGCACTTCCTCACATTAAATCTTAACTGCCAAGTTTTAGACCATTCTTCCAGTTTTTGTAGATCTTTTGAACTGCCTGCCAAAGCAGGTGGCAGAAATACTGCCACTACTATTAGTCATTTATATAGCGCTATTAAGTGTATGCAGTGCTGTACAAACATATAAAGAAGACAGGAGGCAAGATGGCAGTGGAGTGGTGTGCTGGTGTAGAATCCCCCTGTATCTGAGCTCAGTTGTCTTGAGCATGGGCTCCCGGCGTTTGATGGGGCATAGGAAGCGGAAAGAGACTCACCTACTCTTGGGTGAAACTATCTACACCGTGCCTGGACAAAGAACTTTGACTGCTTGTGGCTTTTCAGTTACCGGTGCAGGAGCGGCATCTTCGGCGGGCCCGCAGGGATTCTCTCCCATGGACCCGAGTACATCAGGGTTTTGCTCTTCCCTGAACAGGACCCCCCCCCTGCCAAGTCCCAGAAATACCTTCCCAGCTGGCATCGTGCTCCCCTCCAGCTTACTTACTAGCACGCCATCGCAGGGGAATGTAGAGGGCTCGCCAACTGTGTTGTCACAGGATTTTGAAGAGACCCCTGGAAGTGGAGGTGCTGCTAGATCATCTGCTGCATGTAAGGGGTTGCTGGGGGCGACTTTGGGAACCATGCCTGCTCTGGCGCTCGGAATTTGGTGAAGCCTACTAAGGTCACTATGGAAACACTGCAGACCCGGCCCGATCGGCGACGGGGAAGGGAGCAGGCAGGTATGCTCCTCCCTGCTCCCCACCGCATGGCCAATCAGGCCAAAGAAACACCAGAAGCAGACTTTTAAATTTTAAAGCGCTCCAAGGCGCGGGGCATACAGACCTGGCCCGATCGGCGACGGGGAAGGGAGCAGGCAGGTATACTCCTTCCTGCTCCCCACCGCATGGCCAATCAGGCTGAAGAAACACCAGCAGCAGACTTTTAAATTTTAAAGCACTCCAAGGTGCGCCTGCATCTGGCGGGCCCACGCCTAAGGGCCACGCCAAATGGCCCTTTGGTGTGGCCCTTAGGTGCGGCACTATGGAATAGTCGTGTCCTCCTTCTCCTCCCCACTCCAGCAACTCCACCGAAGAACAGAATAGACCAGACAAGAGGCAACGGAACCACGAGAAACATCACCATGTAAGCATCCTCCAAATGTAACCCATGATGTAATGTGCCCCATGGTGCCCAGCCTGCCTGTAATGTAATGTAACCGTTGATGTGATGTAATGTAATCCATGATGCCCAGCCTGCTTGGAATATAATTATTTATACTGTGTGTGTAGTAAATGCTGCTTGTAATGTAACCCATTGACCCACCTAATCTCCGTTTTCCCCTACCCACCCCTACCTACACCTCTGTGTTTGTCCTAAATAGATCATAAGCTCCCTCTGTGTTGTATCAACTAGATTGTAAGCTCTGATGAGCAGGGACTGTCTCTATTACTTGTCCTGACTAGATTGTAAGCTCTGATGAGCAGGGACTGTCTGTCTGTCTCTTATTTAAATAGAAATGTGCAGTAGTACAAGTAGTAGTAATGGGAGACAGCCAACCTGGTTTTGCCCTAACTAGATTGTTGCTCTGTGTGTTTTTCATCTCGATTAAATTGTAAGCTCTGATGAGCAGGGACTGTCACTCTTATATGTCTGTACAGCACTGCGTACGACTGGTAGTGCTTTATAAATGTTCAATAGTAGTAGTAGAAGTAGTAGTGCGGTGGCTTCTATGAAGGCTTCCCTGAAAACAGTGTCTCTGAATGTGAAGTCAGAACTTTCTTAGAAATGATTCCATTGTGGTCTCTGGAGCCTTGAAGGATCAGGAAGGAAAACAGGCACAACAAGGAAGAATTTGGTCAGTTGCAGGAGCTTTAGGTCACCCAGCTGAAGGATAGGACAGTGATTGCTCGAAATATTGAATACCTTGAGAATCAAGTTAGAAAAAATGTTAGTAAATGTTAAATGTTAATAAAAATTATACATTAAAAACATATAAAGAAGACAGTCCCTGTTCATAGAGTTTACAATCTAATCAAGACAGACAGAACAATACAAGAGAAACAAGGGGGTTCCATTAGGGAAGGGGACACAAGGACAACAAGGGATTAGGATCCAAATGCAGCCTCAAAGAGGTAAGCCTTTAGCATGGATTTGAAGAGATTTGACATAAAGATAGTTTGTTCCAAGCATAAGGAGCAGCAAGGTGAAAAGATTGAAGTCTGGAGTTGCAGAAGAAGAAAAGGGTATAGAGAGAAGAAAGCCAGAGGAGGAGGAGTGTAATTCAAGAGGAGGGGTGTAGGGAGAGAGAAGAGAGTAGAGTGAATGCATTTATATGTTAGAAGGAGAAGTTTGAATTGGATATGGAAACAGAAGGGAAGCCATTGAACTGATTTTAGAAGAGGAGTTATATGAGTGTATCGGGGCTGGTGGAAGATTAGCCACGCAGCAGAATTCTGGATCGATTGAAGAGGAGAGAAATGGTACTGAGAGAGACCTACAAGGAGGAGATTGCAATAGTCAAGATGGGAGATGACCAAAGAGTGGACAAGAGCCTTGGTAATGTGTTCAGAGAGGAAGGGACAAATTTTGTTAATGTTGTAGAAAAATAAATGGCAGGTTTTAGCTATAAGTTGAATATGTTTGGAGAAGGAAAGAGAGGAGTCAAAGATGACCACAAGGTTACGGGCTGAGGAAACAGGAAGAAGAAGAGTGTTGTCAACAGTGTTAGAGAAAGGAGGAAGGGGGAGGAGGGTTTAGGGGGGAAAAATAAGATCTGTTTTAGCCATATTCAATTTTAGGTGGCAGTGAGACATCCAAGTGGCGATGCCAGATAAACAAGTAGAGATATGAATTTGAAGCGAAGAAGAGATGTCAGGTGTAGAAAGATAGATTTGAGAGTCATCGGCATAAAAATGATACTGAAAGCCATGGGAAGAGATGAGGGCACCGAGGAACTGGGTATAGAGAGAGAGAAAAGGAGAGGGCTCAGAACAGAGATTAGAGAGATAAGAAGAGAACCAAGACAGTACAGGGCCTCTAAAATCAAGAGAGGATAAAGTATCAAACAGGAGGAGGTGGTCAACAGTATCAAAAGCAGCAGAAAGATTGAGAAGAATGAGAACTGAATAAAGGCCTTTGGACTTAGCAAGGAACAGATCACTGGAGACTTTGGCAAGTGCCGTTTCAGTAGAATGAAATGGATGAAAACCAAATTGAAATGGATGTAGGGCTTGAGAGGAGAGAAATTCGAGATATCAGCGGAGAACTGCACATTGAAGAATTTTGGAAATGAATGGGAGAAGGGAGATGGGTCGATAATTAGAAGGTGAGTAGGGTCAAGTGAATGTTTGAGGAGAGAAGTGATTACAGAATGTTTGAAGGCTGCAGGGAATGTTGCAGTGGAAAGTGAAAGGTTGAGAATATGTGAGATGAAAGTGATGGGGAGGAGGAGATGGAGTTGAGATGGGTGGGGATAGGATCAGAAGAACAGGTAGTGAGTTTAGAGGAGGAAAGAAGAAGAGAGGTTTCCTCAACAGAGATTTTAGAAAAGGATGAAAGGGTGATAAAAAGGGTGATAAAAAGGGTGTTAAAAAATGTAAGGTCATGCATTTGGGCTGCAGCAATCCAAGGGAGCAATACAGTATAGGAGGTGAAGTACTTTTGTCCACTAAAGAAGAGCGGGACCTAGGCGTGGTTGTGTCTGATGATCTTAAAGTAGCTAAACAGGTGGAAAAGGCGACAGCAAAAGCTAGAAGGATGCTTGGGTGCATACGGAGAGGAATGGCTAGCAGAAAAAAGGAGGTGATAATGCCTCTGTATAAGTCTTTGGTGCGACCTCATTTGGAGTATGGTGTGCAATTCTGGAGACCGCACCTTCAAAAGGATGTGAACAGGATGGAGTCGGTGCAGAGGGTTGCTACCAAAATGATTAATGGGCTTCATTATAAAGCATATGAGGACAGACTTAAGGATCTTAATATGTACACCTTAGAGGAAAGGCGGGATAGAGGTGATATGATTGAGATGTTTAAATACCTCCGTGGCATAAATGTTCAGGGAGAGAGCCTCTTTCAATTGAAAGCAAGTTCTGCTACGAGGGGACATGGGATGAGGGTGAAGGGAGATAGATTCAGGAGTGATATGCGGAAATATTTCTTTACGGAAAGAGTAGTGGATCCGTGGAATAGTCTCCCAGTGGAGGTGGTAGAGATGAGGACAGTAACTGAATTCAAGAAAGCATGGGACCAACACAGAGGATCTCTAAAGGCAAAAAGTGGACTGTTGTAGTTGTTATGGAAGGACAGACTAGATAGGCCATGTGGTCTTTTTCTGTCGTCATATTTCTATGTTTCTATGTTTCTATGTTTCTATGATAGAGGTTGAGGGGAAAAGTTGACAATGGAGAGGGGGAAGAGGGGGTGAAGAAGATTTAGTGGGAAATTGAAGAGTAATCTTATGCATTGTGTCATGGAAACAGTCTGCTATGGTTTGGGCAGAGAGAGAAGGAGGGAGTGGAGGTGGAGGTGCCTTAAGAAGAGAACTGAGAGTAGAAAAGAGACAGTGAGAGTTAGAGGAAAGATGGTTAGTCAGAAGTAGAAAATAGTTTTGCTTAGGGAGTGCAATGATGGACTGGAAAGAAGAAAGCATGAAGTTGAAGTAAAGAAAGTCAGAGAGAGAGAGCAGAATTTGAGCCAAATGCACTCAGCTGAGCGTACACAGGAACGCAGGAAGCAGGTAGCTGAAGACATCCAGGGCTGAGGGGAGGTGCACCTCAAAGGACGTGGAATGGGCAGAGCAAGGCTATCCAGAGTAGAGGAGAGAGCAGTATTATAGGAAGCTATGGCTTCATCAACAGACTTAGAGAACAAAGTGGAAGAGAGAAGAGATGAGACATTAGTGGACAGAGTCAGTGGATTGATAGCATGAAGATTCCTAAAAAAATAGGAGGAGATTGGGTGAGATTGAGAGGGGGGAGTAATGAGGAGTGAAACTTAACAGGTGTTGATCTGAAAAGGGAAGAGCAGAGGTATGGAAATTAAAAGGTAAACAATTAGAGTAGAAAATGAGGTCAAGGCAGTGACCAAGCTGATGAGTGGGGGCAGAAGAACAAAGCTGGAGGTTGAAAGAGGAGGTAAGGGAAAGGAGCTTGGATGCAAAGGGGTCAATGGGGTTATCAATATGAAAATTAAAGTCACTAAGGGAGGGGTTTCCTGGACCATGGGATGATATTCCAAGGGCTGCAGAGCAGAGATGGTGTCCATCTGTCCAAAAAGGGTTGACGTCTTCAGTAGAAAACTGGCTAACCTACTGAAAAGGACTTTAAACTAGATTCATTGGGGATGGGTGAATGAATCCCCCAGTTAAGTGAAAGTCCCCAGGTAAGTGAAACATTAAATACCTTTATAGAAATAGGTAAAATGGGCAACATCTGGAAAGCAGTGTCTATAAATGCCTGTAGCATTGGAAATAAGATCCCAGATGTTGAGGCTTTAATGGAAGAGGTTGACTTGGATTTAGTGGCAGTTAGAGAGACATATTCACGGATAACCATGACTGGGATATAACTATACCAGACTATACATTATTCAGAAAGGACAGGGGAGGGAGAAGGGAAGGAGAAGTGACACTATGGGGTATGTTTACTAAAACCCTGGTAATGTGCGCGGCCCGCTAGTGTGCACATGTATCACACTGCTCACGTTTTTGAGGTTTCCCCGGTTTTGCTGTACATTGCTGACGGAAATGGTTTCTCTTCCTATTAAATAACATAAACATTAGTCTTGTTATTAGAAAGATAAGTAAAAGGCAAGTTGTTTACCCAGCTTCTCAGTCACTCAGTCTCTGGTCAGAGATATCAAACTGTCAGTGTTAGAAGTAATTAGAATTAAGGCCTACATAGTCATGTCTGAGAATATATGTATGTCTTTTCATGATTGTCTATGACGTGCATGCCTATAGAAAAGTATGTTATGAATATACGTGACACTAGACGTAGAATAGAATATGTATATTATGTTATTTATTCTCTGATCATGCTGGTCTCAATCTCAGGTTTCTGTTTTCCTCTGTCTTCTCTTAACTCTCTACAGTTTCTAGTCCATCTGCCATTTCTTGTCTCCCCTTTTCTTTTCATCACTTCTTTCCATCTTGGATATGTATCTTTTCTTTTCAGCTTTCTTCCATTTATTTGTTTTTCTCTCTCTCTCTCCACTCAAATTTCACTATTACTTCATACTATTCAGTCCTCAGTCCCCCTCTTTTTCACTCCATATACATATCACTTTTCAACCCTCACCCCAGTCGTCCCATTCCCCATCTCTTCTTCCCTGATCCATTGTTCCCTAGTCTTTCACTCTCTCTCTCTTCCTCCATCCAGTGTGTCTCTCTCTCTTGCTCTTTCCCTCAATCCAATATTTCCACTCACTCACTCTCTATCCTTCCATGACCCCCCCCTTCCTATCCCCCTTTGTCCAGAATCTCCCCATTTCCATAACATCCCCTTCCTATTACTCTCATTCCCAGCATTTCTCTGTTTTTTTCTCATCCTACTTACTCCCGTGTCAATCTTCTTCCCCTCTCTGCCTATTACCTGGGTGCCCTGCATCTCCTGTTTCCCTCTGTTTCATCCCCCATTTCCAGCATTTTCCTATAGTCTCCCTCTACCCCCCCCCCCCATGCCCAGCAGCCCCACTCCATCTCAAGTCTCCACTCCTTGCTTCTCCCTGTGCCCACTTCCCATGTCTAGTATTTCCCCTTGATCTCCCTAGCCCCCATGTCTGGCATGTTCTCTCTGCCTCCCTATTCCACTCTGCATCTAGCATCTCCCCTCTGTCTCCCTGTGCCCCTCCACATCCAGCATTTCCCCTCCACCTGCCAATGCCCCCTCCCATGTCCAGCATCTCCCCTGTTTTCCCTTTATATTCCTAAGTCCAACATTTTCTCTCCATCTTCATTTCCCCTCCCTCTCCCCATGTCCCCCCCACTGTGTCCAGTATCTCCATCTCCCTAGCCTTCCATCCCCATGTCCAGTGTCTTCCTTCCACTCTCCCACTGTCCCTAAACTCTGTGTTCCCCTTCCTAGACTTTGTGCCTTTTTCACTTCCCTTTTGCCCTCACACCCACCTTGCTCTCCATCTTGCATTCTTACTCAGGCCCTGCAGCAGGCACAATCTAGCAAGCAGCTCTTCTGCCAGAGATACTTGCTGCTTCTGTGTGCAGAATTTTCCATTCAGAGCCATGACTGCAACCTTGTGCAATTCTGCCTGTGGGAGCAATGAGTCCTGTGGGCAGATCTTCTGTTCAGGGCCGCAATTGTGGTTTTGTTGCTCCTGTGGGCAGAAGAATTGTACAAGGCTGCAATCGTGGCCCTGAATGGAAAATCCTGTCCACTGAAGCAGCATGTCCCATGGGCAGAAGAGCTGCTGGCCAGATTGTGCCTGCTGCAGGGTCTGAATGGAAGATCCTGCCCGTGGGCCTTGCTGCTCCTGTGGGCAGAAGAATTGTGCAAGTACCTTGGGCAGGATCCTCCGGGCAGCCTTATATAATTCTTCTGCCTCGGGGAGCAGCAAGTCCCCTGGTCAGGATCTTCCTTTCTCTCTTATGTTCATGGGGTGGAAGAGAGAGAGAAAGTGGGAGGCGGGACGGCTAGCACCAGCACCCACTGCTGCTGGTGTCCCCCTGCACCATGGAACAATACAGAGGCATTATAAAATCCTTTGTTTTAAGCAATAGTACGCCACCTTATGCACATCAGCGTGCTGCCTTATGCTGCCCATTATTTAAATGCCTCAGCCAGCCATCTTCATTGGGCACTGTGGGGGATTGAACCCCTGATCCCTGCACCATTGGTCAGTGTCTTAACCATTGTGCTGTGGCTCTGCTCCTCTGCTTGCACATCAGCACGCCACTTATGCCTCCCGCGCAGCTTTCTCATGCGCTAATGTGCGGGGCGCACATGGGCGCTGCGCACATTAGCACATGAATAATCCCGGTTTTGCTTTTTTCAGCCAGACACGCCCACTCCTTATATGGCACCTGCACACTACTGGTGTGGATTGAGATAAAAGTCAAGGCAGAGTTCAATCACAGCAAACTCAAAGTCCTATATTTATAAAAATGCTGACTTCAGTGAAACAGGAAGTACCTGAGGAGGAGGAGGAGGAGGAGGAGTAGTAGGGTGGGAGGAGATAAGACAAGTGGAAAGGAAGTGGGCTAATCTGAAAGAGAATACAAAAAGGGCAGTAGATCTTATATAAAGAATGTAAATAAATGCAAAAGGAAAAGAAAACCTGCATACTCAGTTTGCTCTATCCAAAACAAATGGCCAATTTTCATTGACTATGTTGAAAGTCGTAAGATAGGAGAGCAGGTTTGGAACAGACTGCTTTATTGAAGATGGATGTTCTGCTTATAGATATCTCTATTAAGATTTTCCTTTTCTAATTTATTACTACCTCCCCTTCCCTATGGTGAATGATCGGTTTATTGTTAATTTTTAAATTTTAATTTTTAATTTTTCAATACTTAACTTTTAATTTTCAATTTTCAATTTCTTAATTTTTAACTTTATAATTATTTGAGTATTTATTTGGTCCTGTGCATCAACATTACCATAATATATTATTAATGTTGCGGATTCATTTCCATGTGTTTATTTCTATTTTTATTATTTTTTATTTATTTATTTATAAACATATGATGTTTTATACTTCTATAAATATTGATGTTTTGTATTCTAAGTAATTGTTTGTTCTAACATGCAATTATATTGTTCTTTCTTCTCATAGCTATTTATATAGTGCCACGACCTAATTGTCTCTAAGAGACAAGTTCATCAGATACGGCGCTATCAACACATAGTGCTTTTACCCAATTGTCTTTATGAGACATTCCATCTTATACAATATTGGTATGTTATCATTTTACTTTCTCACCAATTTATCAATTCACTTTTTTTATATAATTTATTTATTTATTATTTTAATAATTTTATATTATCCATTATTTATTACCAAATATGTTTTTTTAAAAAAAATTTAATTTTTTAATTTTTCAATTATTTCTTGATGCACATCGTTACACTTGTATAGGATCATTTTTACTTGTTTAATCATTTTGGAATCAATTTGCTTATTACCAATTAATATTTTAGTTTCCTGTCTCGGCCCTTGTTTGTTAATTCAATTCAATTGTAATCTTAATTTTAATATTTTTATGCTTTTATTGATTTATTGTCCTCTGGTTTGTCTTTTGAATCTATACATATATCATTTGTTTAGACACACGTGTTTAATCTATCATTTTGATATTCTTTTGCCATCATTTATATATCATTTTATTTATTAGTTTTTAATGTTGTATACCCATTGTTATATTGATTTTAACATTATTTGTTTAACCTTATGGTAGCTGTATGTCCCCCGAAGAAGGCGCAAGCCGAAACGCGTAGGGACCATCTTCAATAAAGCAGTCTGTTCCAAACCTGCTCTCCTCTCTTGCTCCGTTTGTTCCCCTGTGATTCTGCAAGAGTTACGCTCCTCTCTTGTTCCTGAAAGTCGTAAGATAGACATGCTCTTCATCATGGAATCATGGCTCACCGACACAGATTCTGTACTTACAGGCCAATTAAAGCTCCTTAATTATGACCTCTTTAACTGCCCGAGAACAAACAGAAGAGGTGGAGGCATCTTTATTATGGCCAGAAGTGATCTACAATTCCAGTGCCTTACGTCACAGAGCACAAACAACTGGACACCATCATGATCTCAAATAAACATCTAGCAGTATATCTGTTCTACTGAACTCCATCTAGATGCACTGATGACCTCTCCACAATCCTCAACTTAGCATGAAACCGATCTACTAAGAGAAAACCATTATGGCTGCTAGGCGATTTCAACCTCCCTGCGTTCTCAACAAAGCATTCCACATCCTTTCTTGATGCAATGACCACATTAAGCAACAAACAACTAATACACATACCCACCCACACAAGGGGAAACACCTTGGACCTTATCTTTGCACCCTCATCCATACTCAAATCCAGCAATCACAACCAACCAAGGGTCATACCTGTCCCATGGTCAGACCACAATGCCATTATTTTCCACATCCCCACAAGTGCAGCAGAGCATGGACCCTCTGTGACTTCTCCAACACCAGTTTGTCGTTTCTGACCTTTTAACAAAGAAGCCTTCCTTAGAGAAACTTTACCTAACTTTAATGCCAACACCTCCAAACTGGATGAGCTTGTAGACACATGGAATAACACCTTAAGCAAAGCCACACTCTTACTACAGTCCACAAAACCCACCAAGAAGAATCACACAGCCATATGGTTCACAGCCAACTATAACTCGGGAAGCTTGAGTGGAAATGGCGGTACTCTAGACTCCCCCAAGATCACATCACATACATGAAGACCCTGCAAGACCACCACAGTGCAATTAACCAGAGACAAAAGGAGTTCCACAACAATATCCTAATGTGCTCTCTTAACAAGCCCAGAGAGCTTTTTGGAATCATTAGGTCCCTTGTAAAGGACACATCTAGGCAACATACTGCAGGCACCCCCCACCTGCAGGAACTTGCTACACTCCAAAACAAATGGGAATTCCCTTAATCCAGGAAATCCTCTCTTAGATAATCCTCTTATTGAAAACACTGCTATTCACAATCTAGAGTCCCTGTGTCCCTTGGGGAAACTGCTAGGTACATATGACCTAGATTGGCCACTGTTGAAAACAGAATACTGGGCTTGATGGACCTTGGTCTGATCCAGTATGGCATATCTTATGATCTTATGTTCTTATGTTCTTATGAGTCCTTCCACCTATGCTACTCTGAGCACATTGAGAATATCATAAGTGAGCTCATCTCTACCACTTCCCCAACTGATCCATGACCCGCAAACTGGATCAAGTCAGTCCGATCTGACATTAGTGCATTCATTACCAGAATCATACACCTCTCCTTTACCATGGATCTGGTACATTCACCCCTGAAAACCGACACTGTAAGACCACTACTAAAAATGACAAACTGGACCCATTCAACATAAATTCCTATAGGCCCATATCTAGCCTCCTTCCTGGCTAAGATAACCAAGAAGATAGTGAAAGAAAGCTTGATTGTACCGGGTTGGATACACAGTCAGGCCCTGTGTATAACATTATATTACTATAAGCCCTAAGAAAGAGTTAATATCATTTGTAGCTCCTTACTTAATATCATCCTTGAAAACTCTGTAGAAGAAACTGGGTGAAAGGTTTTAAATAGCATAAACATTAGTCTTGTTATTAGAAAGATAAGTAAAAGGCAAGTTGTTTACCCAGCTTCTCAGTCGCTCAGTTTCTGGTCAGAGATATCAAACTGTCAGTGTTAGAATTAATTAGAATTAAGGCCTACATAGTCATGTCTGAGAATATATGTATGTCTTTTCATGATTGTCTATGATGTGCATGCCTATAGAAAAGTATGTTATGAATATACGTGACACTAGACGTAGAATAGAATATGTATATTATGAATATACGTGATGTGAGACGTAGAATAATAAAGTGAAATTATGCTGTGTAATGGAATCTTTACCTATAAATAAAGTGGCCTAAAGCTACGATATCATAGTAAACATAGGCAAAGGCCTAGCTTGCTCTCCCAAAGCTTTGGTTGATTTTATGATACAAGTGTGTTGTGTATTATTTACAGATTTGTATATTATTCAAAGAATTGTGATCAATTAAAACCTTCTCCTTGTTTTGTGTGCGGATTTCTGTAACCGAAGAGCCCTGCCTGTTGCAGGTGAGGGGGGGTGCAGAGTACACTTTCAGTTTTGCCGTGACTCGGATAGATCTCTGCATTCAAGGCAAGGGCAGAAGGTGCCTGAAGATTTGTGAGTATTATGAAAATTACCAGTGATGGGTAATCTGTTAAGGCAAGGGAAGAAGGTGCCTGAAAGATTTGTGAGTATTATGAAAATTACCAGTGATGGGTAATCTGTTAAGTAGACAGGCTCCGTCTCAGATGCATGAGTGGCATGACAGAGCTAGGGCTTTAGTGTTTAAGAAAGGTAGCCCTTATTGTATGCTTCTATTGTATGTATGAAAAGCATGGTGATGTAGCCATCGATTCCGTAGCACATAGGGATTCAGTGACAAAAGGTAATGTGAAATTGCAGTTTCCTTGGGAGGGAACTTTCTCTGTAGATAAGGTCCATTGCCTGAGATATGAGTTAGCGGTTAAAGGTAAACCGTGCAATTGTGCTTACATGGTGGGAACGGATGGCACATGATGCAAAACATTGGAATGTTTATGTTTTGAAACAAAAGATGTTTGTGTTAAGAAATGTAATTAATGACCAGCTGAGGAAGTGCAGGTCACTTGTGCAGCAGAGCTAAGAGAAAAAGAAAATGCTTAAAGAGCAACAGCAGTTAGGGTGAGTAGTATTGTGCATTTTGGATATTTGGAATGTCTCCCAGCTCAAGGAATTGAGAGCACGTTTGATTCAAGAAACGGAAAGTGTTGTACTTGTAATAAGAATCTTAAAAGTAGCAATAGGTGATAGTGTTTCTGTTGTGAAAGAATTGAAAGTTCCTAGTGACATTGTTGATAAGATTGAAAGAGCTTTAGACAGACATTGTGAAACTTATAAAGAGGAGTGTGGTCAATTATATTATGTTAAACTGCAGCAGCTGTGGGAAATGATCTTGTGACTATTTAAAGAAGTGTTTGATTTGGCTAAACCTTTCCTAACTACAGGGATAACCCTGGTAAATTTGTGTCTTTATGGTCGCAAATAATTAACAGTTATAATCCCACTTTGCTCAGAACTGTGTTTTTAATCCAGCTGATTTTCATAGGGTCACTCATCAAGTTTGTGACAGACCCTGTAATAAGATTTCCAAGAGAAGACTCAAAGAGATAATTTTGTTTTTATGTAGAAAAAATTGTTAGAAACCCTTAAAGTAGTATGCAAACTTGTAAAGGATTGGTCGAGATTAACATCTCTAAGGCAGGATAGGGGTGAAAAGGTTACAGATTTTCACACTAGGTGTATGCTAGCTTATAAAGACTATTCTGGTGAAGCAGGAGACACACCTTCAGGATTCACTAATATTTTTGTAAATGGTTTAATCCCGAGAATAAAATAAATTTTAGAAACTTCAATAATAGATTGACCAGCTTGATCAGACGATGCAATTTTGGAAGGGGCTCGATACAGTGAGTTGAAGTTCTTCAAGGAACAACAGGAACAACAAACCAGATTAGATGTAAAAAAGTGAAGTTGCTTAATTTGCAGATTGCTTCCATGCAAACTCCCATGGGAAGGGGGAGGAGTAGATTCAGAGCCAGAGGAGGTTATGTGAATTCTCAGCGAGGGCGTGGACAGTCCAGAGAGATACGTACTTGTTACACTTGTGGAGAGACTGGACATTTGCAGCGAGACTGTCCCCGGAATTGGAATTCTGATGGCCAGAGAGCTGATTTCCCTCCTCCCCCTCCAGTTCAAGCTGAATTCACTCCAGTATATCAGTTCTTCTCTAAACCAGAAGATTGTGGAGGTAATACATGGGATGCATGACTATTCCTGAATTTGACTGTAACTCCTCAGGGTGAGTTAGAAGCTAAACTGGGAGGTTCTAATTTGAAATTTGTTATTGATACTGGAGCTACAGGATTTGCCTGCCATCTATCATACTCAATTAGCACAAGCACCGATAGTACATTGTGGAGGCATTGAGGGAAAGATAATTCCTCATCGTAGACTTGAATATTTACCTTTGCAGATTGGAGAGATTGTATATCCAACTACTTTTCTTGTGGGAGACACTTTCCCAGTGAATCTTCTAGGTCAGGATTTTTTGGTGTCACATCATGCTACTCTATCCTGGATGGGTGGCAAGTTCTCTTTCCAGCTGTATCCTCTCTCTGAAGTGCCATCCCCTGCAGATGCCAGTGTTGTTCATCCGGCGCTTGAAGACCTTCCTTCTACTTTGTGGGCAGTGCCAGGATCTAATGTCGGATGTTTTTCTATCCCGCCTGTGAAAATCACCATGAAACCTGGACTTCAGCTTCCTAGACTCAAGCGGTATCCACTGCCAGCAGCTGCCATTGATGGAATTTGTCCTGTGACTGAAGATCTTCAGAAACAAGGTGTCATTTATTCTACAACTTCATTATGTAAGACTCCAGTTCTTCCTGTACTAAAGGCTGACGGTAAGACTTATAGATTTGTGCAAGACCTGTGAGCAGTAAATAATGTGATTTTGCCACTTTTTCTCTTGGTGCCTAATCCACATGATATCTGGACACAGATACCTTCAGGGACCACCTGGTTTTCTGTTGTAGATTTGAGTTCTGCTTATTTTTCAGTAAGAATTAGAAAAGAAAACCAATACACTGATAGTCCTGCATATTTTCACAGGCCTTAAGAACTGCATTATTTGATGTAAGACTCGACCATTCCTCTTTAGTTCAATATGTGGATGATTTGCTTTTATGTTCACCATGTTATGAGTTTGTTTGTCAGATTCTTTGTCTCTATTAGCTCATATTACTAATTTAGGTTTGAAGGTTAATCTGTCTAAACTGCAATTTGTATCTCAAAATGTTACTTTCCTGGGTGTTGTTCTAACACCATCTGGTCGTGCAATTACCTCTGCTAAATTGAAACCTATTCTGTCATTTCCTTTTTCCAGCGACACCAGTTATTGGTAGCTTCCTGAGTTTATTCATTTTCTGTAAATAATAGCTAGCGAATTTCTCAGATCTTACTGCTCCGCTTTATGCTCTCACTTTGGAAAGAAGGATCTGAAGGCCTCATTGTACCCACATTATCACAGTGGGAGGTTTGTTTTAAATGTAAAAATTGCACTGGGAAATGCACCATGTTATTGTATATGATTATTCTTTACCATTCAAATTGTATGTGGCTATTTCTGATTCCTCTGCTACCTGTGTGCTTTTACAAGCTTTCCCAACTGGTTGCAAGCCGGTAGGCTATTTCTCAAAGCGATTTGATGTAGTGACTTTGGGACTCCCACTATGTCTACGTAGTTTGGTAGCAGTGGCTTTTGCAATTGAAACTTATTGATTTTCTGGTTCTACAGCACCCTTTTTGTTCCATCTAACCAAGACTCAGCCTTTGTCTCCCACACGTTTTACTGACTCTGGAATTAATAATTTCTCAGCCTCATGTTAAAGTATGTACTACGTCAATATGTAACCCTTCAACACTTTTAGCTCCATTGACAGATCTGGTAGCAGAGGATGGTTCTCATGATTGTCTCCAAAGTGTTTGACATTCTCCCGGGCTAGGCCTGATCTTTCCCCTCTGCCTTTATCAGCCCCGGATGTGACTTTATTTGTGGATGGTTCTGCTTTCAGGGATGAAAAGGGAAAACTTTGTGTAGGCTATGCAGTCACAACAGTTCATCATGTAGTGGAAACAGCTTCTTTGCCGTTTGCCCGTGCACAGCTAGCAGAAGTATTTGCAATGGGCAATCATTTTGCAGACCAAGAAGCACGGCGAGCTGTTCTTCAAGCATCAGTGTCACCGACATTGCTATATTTAACACCGTCTAATATGACTTTGTTTTCCCTTTCATCTTTCTTGCAGTAATAGCAAGATACTTCCTTTGAAACCCAGACTCTGACTTCGTGGGGTGCATCCTCTGATGTTCAGGGCTGCTGGAAAGAGGATCATCTGCTTATTTGTCCTGACAGTCTTTTGTTTCTACTTGCCCTGTTCCTGCATCATAAGCTTTACCGCTGTGGCTATGAATTATGTCTTTTTGGTTCTCCGGTATCACCCGAACTTCTGTTATTTTTTTCTTTGGCACAGCTTGTCTGCACTGTTTCAAGACTGGCACTGTAGGGTCAGCTTAGGGTCAGTTATTAAGATTTCTGCCTTCCAAACTCTTTTTGATTTTGCAGCCTGTTTTGCAGATCTGCCCTGTGCCAGAGGAGGGAGGTGCTAATTGTTTGGTGGTCACTTGTCTTTTCTCTAAATGGGTAGCGGCTTATCCCACTACCAGTATGACTGCTGGGGTTGCTATCAGATTACTGCTCACTCAGTTTATTCCTGTTTGGGATATACCTTTTGTTTTTCTTGTCTGGGTCCAGCCTTCGTTGCGAGTGTCTGGAGGGGTATTGAAAATTTGGTTTGGTATTAAGAGACAACTGCACACTCCTTATCATCCGCAAAGCTCTGGCCAAGTGGAACGGATGACTAGGACACTCAAAGGTCACTTACGCACTCTGACACAGGATTGGGCTACAGATTGGACAGGAGCCCTTCCCTTTTGCCGTTATGGCAGTGTGCAATTCCCCCAGCCTGACACCATATGAAATAGTTACTGGACGTCCAGCTACTTCTCCACATGAGTTGGCAGTTATCCCGGATCCTCAATTGTTGCACAGCGATATTTTGACTTATTGTTCACGATTGCACTCAGTCCTGTCTGTTTCCCCTTTATTGCAGGTGAATCCTCTAAAAGATGCTCCTTTGGAATCCTCATATCCAGAAGTGAAACCAGGGAACTGGGTCCTGATTAAGAATTTGCATCCAAAGACGCTTCTGGTTCCCAAGTTTCTAGGTCCATTTTGTGTGCTTCTGGTGGGATACTCGGCTTGTAAAGTGGAAGGACACTCTCGTTGGATACATCTTACACAGTGTAAAAGGGCTCCTTCACAGGATCCAGAAGGTGGTTCCCTGCATTAGTGAATGAAGAGATTGCAACGCAGAGACTCGTTGAACAACAGTGATATTACAGAAAAAGACTATTGTGATTAAGTGCTTTTTGAATGGACTAATTCTGCAAAAGACCTTTGTCCAGCATTTACACTACTGATTAGGTGGATATAGTTAGTTTGAATTAGTATTTTACTAATATATAAGCAATGACCTTTGGGTACTTAACCTCTACTTCATGACGTAATTGAGAATTAAGGGGTAGTTATAGCTATATATATATATATATATATATATATATATATCTTCATCATCTTAAGAAGAGTAGGTGTATTTTTGTTTTGTCTTAGAACATTTATTTTTGGAGTAATTATAGTTTCAGATATTTAGAGGTTTGCTAAGAATGTTTCCATATTTGCTCTTAGTTGTGCTGTGGCATATTGTTAATGAAGCAGTACTGCATTAAGAATCTTGGGAATGTTATGGGAAATACTCAAATGTTTTTGATTTGCATTTAAACTCAGTTACAGAAGACATTTTAATCTAATGGTCTCATATAAACACAGAACCTAGAGTAGTTAGTTCTATACCTTTAAAGTCCCCTCCAATATGTTTTATGGCTCAAGGTACAGGGAAAAAGGTAGGGGACACCCCATGGAACGTTTGTAGAATAATAATGCTACATAATTCTTCCATCTGATATAAGAAATCCCACGTACAGAAACCTTATATTTCTGTAGTACAATTAATGCAAGTTCAAGGGAATCAGGTGCATGATTATGACTTGTTACAGTATAATAGTTCTGGCTACCTTTTGAATGACTCAGTCTGAGACATACCTAACTGGAGTTGCCCCTTATTAGGATATTACCATCCCTGGGAATGTAATTTATCTGTAGGAATTAAGGAAATGAACATTACTCAGGAATTAAGGAAATGAACATTCCTCAGTGGGCTTTGAATAATTGTACACAGAATCTAGTCTGTCCCCGCAACTTGACAATTTGGGAAAATGAATTAGTGGCTTTAAAGGGAGACTATTTTGTGTGTGGTAATCTCGCATATACAGAACTTCCCAGAGGTTGGTCAGGTACTTGCTATGTTGCTCAGTTAGATACCCCATGGCGGTTTTTACCTTACCAAAATGTTACTTCATTATCAACCTTGAATAATTCCTTAAGAAGACAAAGGGATGTTTCCCCTCAGGATGAAGCCATAATAGCAGCACAACAGTTGGTAGACTCTACAAGTCCTTTAACTAAATCTCAGATAGATGCATTTACAGGTACTGTTTGGCTCTCAACTTTTGGAGCCATAGCACCCACTAGAGAATATGGTACCCAGATTATGCGATTACAGGCAGTTGTTGAACTTACAGCCCTGGATCTCACAGAGGCTATTAGCGTGTTACAAGGTGCAATAGACAAGGTGTCCACTTATGCAGCTCAGAATCGCATGGTTTTAGACTATCTCCTAGCGAAGGAAAATGGCATATAAGGATTATTTATTTATTTATTTATTTATCTATCTATTTATTTATTTATTAATTATTATTATTATTATTAATTATTGTTTGCTTGATGATTTATTTATTTATTATTTATTACAGTTTCTTATATACCGCGCTATTTAGAATCAGCGCGGTTTACATCATAACAAAACGACCATAACGAAAAACTGTCAGGTTTTACATTGAACAGGAGTACAAACATGGATAACTGGGTTAACTATATACATAAGCTCTCTACACTGTAGATATAAGTTGTGAGGGCATTTCTAGACTGGGTCATTTCTTGGAAGGGATATCTAGTTCAGTTGCTGTCTGGGAAGTATTGGCAGAAAAGGTAGGTTTTGAGAGCCTTTCTGAACTGATATAGATTGGTAATGGCCCTAATGTCGGGGGGTAGAGTGTTCCAGCATTTGGGGACATAAAAACTGAATGCTCTGTTTGTGGTGTTCGTGTTGGACTTTGTCGCAGCCTTTGGTATAGCTAGCAGGTTTACAGCTGATGTTCTTCTTGATCTGTTGGGGGGACCATGTGGATTAGATGCGTGAGTGAGAGGGATGAAGTACCTTTGATTGCCTTGAATGCTAGTAAAAGGGATTTGAAGGTGATTCTCCCGTGGATCGGTAGCCAGTGCAGCTGTTTGAGAATAGGAGTAACGTGGTCGTTTCTGGATGCACTATAGAGGACCCTAGCTGCGGCATTCATGGCCAACTGTAAGGGGGTTAGTGTGGATTGGGGGAGACCTTGTAAGATGGCGTTTGCAAAGTCAAAATGCGGCAGGATCAGCGCTTGATATATGGTTCGGAAATCGTTTGGGTCCAGCAGGGAGCATAGGTGTTTGAGGGAGCGGATTTTGAAGTAGATGGCTTTGACTATGTTGCTTATGTGGCGTTTCATGTCTAGATGCTGGTCCAGGGTAACTCCCAAATATTTTATTGCATCTTTAGTTTGCAAATCAGCTTCCTTGACACTGACGTGGGACGGGGGCGTAAAGTTGGAGTCTCTGGTGATGAAAAGGACCTCTGTTTTTTTATGCTGGATACGTAGGTTCTGTGTCTGGAGCCATGTTGAAACTGCATTGAAACAATCTGTGAGTGGGGTCAGGTCCATGTGGGTTGTGGAGAAAGGCATGTACAAAAGAATGTCATCTGCATAAATCATGCAGTTTACGTTGAATGATCTTATTATATTGCAGATGGGCTGCATGTAGATATTGAAGAGTAAGGAGGATAATGAGGATCCTTGAGGTACCCCTTGCTTTTGATGGAAGTGGCTTGACTTTTCTGATCCAGACTTCACATATTGCCATCTATCGTCCAGATAAGACTTACACCATTTTAGTGCATTGTTGCAGACACCCTTTTCTTTTAGTCTTCCGAGGAGGATTTCGTGACTCACGGAGTCAAACGCCGCGGCGATGTCTAGGAAAATGAGCACAAAGCCTTGATGGATGTTGTCAATTCCTGTGATGATATTGTTGAATAGACCAGTAAGTAGTGTCTCAACCCCATGATGTTCTCTGAACCCATGTTGGCAGATGTCTAAGGGAGCAACAGAGTCTATGTGATCTTGAATTTGACGTTGGGCTTCTTTCTCAATTATTTTGGCTAAGAGGGGGATGCTAGCTATTGGTCGATAGGAGTCAACCCTTTGGGGGTCCAGTTTGGG
The DNA here is from genome assembly GCA_033557465.1 of Ichthyophis bannanicus. Taxonomy (NCBI): domain Eukaryota; kingdom Metazoa; phylum Chordata; class Amphibia; order Gymnophiona; family Ichthyophiidae; genus Ichthyophis; species Ichthyophis bannanicus. The sequence continues at coordinate 887,880,961 of CM066034.1, read as the reverse complement.
GTTTTTCAGTATGAAGGAAAAATAGTGACAGGCCTACTAGATAAGGTTAGGAATTGTACATTTGTATCAAGTAGTAGTTATGTAAGTTCTTTTTCTGATTTTTTTTATTATTCTGTTTCTTCTTTCTGGAGTTTATTATCTAGGCCCCTGCAAGGCATATTAGCTTCATTATTTGGCTTATTAGGGATTATCATTTTAGGAGCATTAATTCTTTGTGTAATAACTGCTTGCTGTAAGAAATCAGTGGAGAAACTGACCCCTAAAATGATGTTACAGATTGACCCAGAAGCTAGCTACGATCCATTTTTAATACCGATGTCTGAGTTTCCTTAACTGTGAAATGATTCTTTACAGAATCAGAGGAAGGACTGAAAGAAAGCTTGATTGTACCGGGTTGGATACACAGTCAGGCCCTGTGTATAACATTGTATTACTATAAGCCCTAAGAAAGAGTTAATATCATTTGTAGCTCTTTACTTAATATCATCCTTGAAAACTCTGTAGAAGAAACTGGGTGAAAGGTTTTAAATAACATAAACATTAGTCTTGTTATTAGAAAGATAAGTAAAAGGCACGTTGTTTACCCAGCTTCTCAGTCGCTCAGTCTCTGGTCAGAGATATCAAACTGTCAGTGTTGGAATTAATTAGAATTAAGGCCTACATAGTCATGTCTGAGAATATATGTATGTCTTTTCATGATTGTCTATGACGTGCATGCCTATAAAAAAGTATGTTATTAATATACGTGACACTATCCAAGCAAGGACTGTTAATTACCCAGGAAGTTGGTCACAGCATTACCTCAGCAGCAGAGGCATAAATAGCTCAACCAGAGCTCTGTGAACCTCTGTCTTGAAGGACTAGAAAGGGGGACTGTTACTTCTGGAGAAAAATCTGCAACTGTGAGTATATACTTCTGGTAATTTTCTAAAAAGAATTCTTTGTATTAAAGCTACTTAATCTGTGAACCCACTGTTTTTTGTTGGATCAGTTAGGGCCTAGTAGCAGCAATTAAAGTTTGAATTTAAAACACAGAGGAGAGCTTTTTGTTACATTTCATACCCAGCAGAGAGCTTGTAGTTTAAATTTAATAGTCACTCAGGGCCAAGTAACAGCAAAGTACTTTTAGTTTAAATTTAACACACAGAAGAGAGCTTTCTGGTTAAATTTAGTACCCAGCAGAGAGCTTGTAGTTTAAATTTCATAAGAAGTTAGAGCCTAGCAGCAGCTAAGAGCTATAATTTAAATCAAATCAGAATTTAGCTTAGCACAAAAGGCAAAACAGGGTCTGTACTCTTTGAGCAACAAATAAAGTCTTCTAGAGACCTTTACAAAGAGGCCTTCTACCTAGGGGGCAAGAAACCTGTGAAACCTTTTCAATAGGTGTTAACACCAGGTGGCAGATCAAAAGGCAATTTTGAAAGACTCCTATCCAAGCAAGGACTGTTAATTACCCAGGAAGTTGGTCACAGCATTACCTCAGCAGCAGAGGCATAAATAGCTCAACCAGAGCTCTGTGAACCTCTGTCTTGAAGGACTAGAAAGGGGGACTGTTACTTCTGGAGAAAAATCTGCAACTCTGAGTATATACTTCTGGTAATTTTCTAAAAAGAATTCTTTGTATTAAAGCTACTTAATCTGCAAGAGATAAGGGTGTTGGGGCCACTTGGCAATAGTGATCATAGCATGATCACCTTTGATTTAATTTATGGAGGAGGGATAGTAAGGAAATCCACAGTACTACCTTTTAACTTTCGAAAGGGAGACTATGATAAAATGAGGAAAACAGTTAAGAAAAAACTAAAAGGAGCAGTTGCGAAGGTTAAAGACGTACATCAAGCTTGGGTGTTGTTGAAAAATACTATCTTGGAAGCCCAGACCAGCTGTATTCCACGCTTTAAGAAAAGTGGAAAGAAGTCCAAAAAACTGCCAGCATGGTTTAAAGGTGAGGTCAGAGAGGCTGTTGTTGCCAAAAAAGCATCTTTCAGGAAATGGAGAAAAGAGCCAAACGACGAAACCTGAAAACAGCACAAGCGCTGGCAAGTCAAATGCAAGGCATTGATAAGGCAGGCAAAGAGAGAATTTGAGAAGAAGCTTGCTGCAGAAGCAAAAATGCAAAATAAAGACCTTTTCAAGTACATTCATAGCAAAAAACCTGTGAGAGAGTCAGTTGGTCCATTAGATGATAAAGGGGTTAAAGGAGCACTAAGAGGCGACAAGGCGATAGCGGAGAGACTGAATGAATTCTTTGCTTAGGTCTTTACTGAGGAAGATGTAGGGATGTTACCCATGACTGAAGTGGTATTTAAAGGTGTGAAAGAATTGAAGGAAATATCGATACAACGGGAAGATGTCTTACAACTATTAGATAAACTGAAGAGTAGCAAATCACCTGGGCCGGATGGTATACATCCAAGGGTGTTGAAAGAACTGAAATATGAGATTGCAGAACTGCTATCAGTAATCTGTGAACTATCATTAAAATCATCTCTAATACCTGAAGATTGGAGGATCGCCAATGTAACACCAATTTTTAAAAAGGGTTCCAGGGGTGATCCGGGAAACTACAGACCGGTGAGCCTGACGTCAGTACCGGGAAAATGGTAGAAACCATCATAAAGAATAAAATTACTCAGCACGTAGATAGTCACAACCTAATGGGAGACAGCCAACATGGCTTTAGACAAGGAAGATCTTGTCTTACTAATCTGTTATGTTTTTTTGAAGGAGTGAATAAACAGGTGGACAAAGGTGAGTCGGTTGATATTGTGTATCTGGACTTTCAGAAAGCCTTTGACAAGGTCCCTCATCAGAGACGTTTGGCAAAACTAAAGAGTCATGGGATAGGAGGCAATGTACTATTGTGGATCAGGAACTGGTTAAAAGATAGAAAGCAGAGAGTAGGGCTAAATGGCCAATTTTCCCAATGGAGAAAGGTGAATAGTGGTGTACCCCAGGGATCTGTGCTGGGTACGCTGCTTTTTGACATATTCATAAATGACCTGGAAAGTGGAATAACGAGTGAGGTTATCAAATTTGCAGATGACACAAAACTATTTAAAGTTGTTAAAACCCAAGAGGATTGTGAAAAATTGCAAGAGGATCTTGATAAATTGGAAGACTGGGCATCAAAATGGCAGATGAAATTTAATGTGGACAAGTGCAAGGTTATGCACCTAGGGAAGAACAACCCAAACTATGGTTACACGATGCAAGGTTCCACATTAGGAACCACCACCCAGGAAAAAGATTTAGGCGTCATTGTGGATACCATGTTAAAACCCTCGGCCCAGTGTGCAGCGGCGGCCAAGAGAGCAAATAGAATGCTAGGTATGATAAGGAAAGGAATGGAAAATAAAACAAAAGATATTATAATGCCTCTGTATCGTTCCATGGTGAGACCGCACCTTGAATATTGTGTGCAATTCTGGTCGCCGTATCTTAAAAAGGATATAGCGATTTTAGAAAAGGTACAGAGAAGAGCCACCAAAATGGTAAAGGGGATGGAAGGATACTCCTATGAAGAAAGGCTAAAAAGGTTAGGGCTCTTTAACCTGGAAAAGAGACGGCTGAGGGGAGATATGATAGAAGTCTATAAATTAATGAATGGAGTGGAACGGGTAAACGTAGATCGATTGTTTACCTTATCAGAATATAGAAAGACTAGGGGACATGCAATGAAGCTACAGGGTAAACTATTTAAGACTAATAAAAGAAAATATTTTTTCACTCAACGTGTAATCAAACTCTGGAATTTGTTACCGGAGGATGTAGTAAAGGCTGTTAGTGTAGCTGGGTTTAAAAAAGGTTTGGACAAGTTCCTGGAGGAAAGGTCCATAAACCATTATTAAGTGACCGAAGATATCAATGCTTGACCCAGTACAAGCATTGCGGAACTTGTGTCTCTTGGGGAAACTGCTAGGTACATATGACCTAGATTGGCCACTGTTGGAAACAGAATACTGGGCTTGATGGACCTTGGTCTGACCCAGTATGGCATATCTTATGACACTAGACGTAGAATAGAATATGTATATTATGAATATACGTGATGTGAGACATAGAATAATAAAGTGAAATTATGCTGAGTAATGGAATCTTTACCTATAAATAAAGTGGCCTAAAGCTATGATATCAGAGTAAACATAAGCAAAGGCCTAGCTTGCTCTCCCAAAGCTTTTGTTGATTTTATTATACAAGTGTGTTGTGTATTATTTACAGATTTTGTATATTATTCAAAGAATTGTGATCAATTAACCTTCTCCTTGTTTTGTGTGCAGATTTCTGTAACCCAAGAGCCCTGCCTGTTGCAGGTGAGGGGTGGTGCAGAGTACACTTTCAGATAGTCTAACAACAAATCCAAGATCACATCGACTCCTACGCTCCCCTTGACTAATAACAGCATGGGTCCCGTCAACAACATGTTGTCGAGACCTTCCTGGCCACTCTCCTGGATAATCTCATTATGGGAATGAACAAAGTGAAGCAGGGATTCATCTTAATATTCCTGGATACCGCATTGGCCTTTGACATGGTCAGTCATAATCTCCTACTTGCTCGCCTACAACAGAAAGGTATACAGAACTTGGCCCTTGACTGGTGCAAATCCTACTTATTTATTTATTTATTTACATTCTCTTATATACCGCGCTATTGAACAAACTGAAATTACATTGAACAGGGCATTATAACTTGGAGAGAACTATTTTACAGGGAACATGGGCTATGGAGGGTTAAGTGGCTTGCCCAAGACCACAAGGAGCACCTGTGGGACTAGAAACCCCAGTCCTTCCGGCCCAATCAGAATCAGCCCTGTACGTCCGGGGCAGCGGACCACCCACTGCCCACCCTAACTCTGCCCCCGTCTAGCCTCCTCATACAAATACCTTGTTCATACAGGAAGGTTAGCTGGGGATGCAGAGGGTGCCGAATAGGGATGGACATCCCAACAGTTTCTCCATCCTCGCTATTCATGGCTCAGAATGACCACGTTATTCTTTTGTTCTGTGATGCCTGTTCAATGTAAACCATTTATTTTTGCTCTGTGTAAACCACGCTGATTTTGAAGGCGTGTGATATATAAAATCAATCAATCAATCAAATGAATAATTAAATAGTTCTCCAAAGAAATGGCTGCCAAAATAAAGGCAGAAAACACAGAGTTCACAGAATTCAAAAGCTTAGAAAAAGAGGAACACAGAAAAGAATACTGGATAAAGCTGAAAGAGGCAAAGAGAGAAATCAGGATGACAAAAGCATATGCAGAAAAAAAAATGGGTAAAGATGTGACGCGAGGTGACAAGACAATTTTCAGCTATATTGGGGAGAGGAGAAAGGCCAGAGATGGAATTGCAAGACTCCAAGAAAATCTTGGAGAAAGATCAAGCATGATTGGAGAAAGTACTAATGGAAATGAAGTAGACACCATACCATTCAGAGAAGAAATTGCTTGCAAGCAGCTTGCAAAACTGAAAGTGGACAAAGCCATGAGACCGGATGGGATACATCGCGGGATACTGAGAGTTCAAAGAGAATCTGGAGGGACATTAAAGGATGTATTTAATAGGTCCTTGGAGACAGAGGAGGTTCCATAAGGCTGGAGAAGGGTTGACGTGATCTCTGTTCATAAAAGTAGTCACAGAAAAGAGGTGGGAAACTACAGGCCGGTGAGAGTTACCTTGGTGGTGGGTAAAGTAATAGAGATACTGCTGAAAGAAAGGATAGCAAACTTTCTAGAATCCAATGGGTTTCAAGATTCAAGGCAACATAGTTTTACCAAAGGAAAATCATGCCAAACAAATATGATTGATTTCTTTGACTGGATGACCAGAGAACCAGATCGAGGGTATGAAATGGATGTGGTCTACTTGGATTTCAGCAAAACCTTTGTTACTGTTCCTTATAGGAGGTTTATGAATAAACCAAGCAGTTTGAGGATGCGTCCCAAGGTGGTGAAGTGGATCAGAAATTAGTTCACATGACAGACAACAGAACAGGGTGATAAATGAAATTTACTCAGAAGAAAGAAAAGTGAGTAGTGGAATGACTCGGGGATTGGTCCTGGGACCAATGTTCCCTCTAATTTTCTGTAGGCTGTGTGCGCATAAAATATCAGCTGTGTGCAGCTTTTGAAGGAAGGTTAAATTTTTGTGCACCACATAACGACACTCGGAGTTATATACTTTAAAATTTGACTACACGTCAGAATACAGTATGTACACCACATTGATTTTAATCAAATTAAATGAAAATAGACGATTACTAAATGAAGCAGAACATTTCTAGTAATTACAATAACTTTTAAATTTTAAGATGTCTGTGTTGTTTTCTATCAGAATCAGAGCTGTAATTTTTGTGCGCTCCGTTGTAAAGTATGTGCGCTTGCTCGGTAAGGTGTGTGCGCGCGCACACACGCTCATAGCTTAGAGGGAACAGTGCCTGGGACCGGTTCTGTTCAATGTCCATGAGTGATATTGCCAAAGGGTTAAAAGGAAAAGTTTCCCTTTTGTGGATGACATGAAAATATGCAACAGAGTGGATATTTAGGAGAGAATAAACAACATGAGAAAAGATCTACAAAAATTAGAATGATATACTGTAATGCTTGGCATTTCAGAGTCAATGTAAAAAAAAATACAGAGTGATGTGCTTGGGATACAGAAATCTAAAGGGGCTGTATGAAATAGGGGGTGAGAGGCTGATTGTGCATGGATCAGGAGAGGTACCTCAGGGTAATAATGTGGAGGATCTCAAGTAAAGGAAGCAATGTGACAAGGTGGTGACCAAAACCAAATATCATTTTGGTCGCCTTCCTCTGAAGCATTTCAAGCCTTTTTATATCCTTTTTGAGGTAGCCTCCAAAAAGTAACACAATAACCCAAGTGAGGCCTCACCAGTGACTTGTACAGAGACAAGAATGCCTCCTTCATTCTGTTTGCTATGCCTCTCTGTATGCCACTGAGCATCCTTCTGGCATTGGCCACTGCCTTTCTAGAGGTGAAAATCTGGGAAATTCAGTAAGGATCCTGATTGGCATCTGCAGAAGGGCAGGCGCCTCCTGCTTCCCCCCCTCCGAGGCCAATCAGGGCTGAAGATCTCCATTAAGTGCAACAGCACTTCCTCTGGACACTCTTTCTTCAGTAAGGACCCCAATCAGTATCTGCAGTAGAGAACGAGAATGGCAGGTGCCTCCTGCTCCCCTCTGCCATGGCCAATCAGGGCCAAAGACCTCCATTAAGTGCAGTAGCACCACTAGGTACGCCCGTACCTCAGGGCCTCACCAGAGGGTTCTTTGGCATGGCCCTTAGGCGGGGGCACAGAAATGAACAAGAAGAACTTCCATTGCTCGGCAACAACAAAGGCTTTAGCACCCACTGAATAAGTAAACTCTACAAGAGCTTTACTCAAACCCGACCCAATAGAAAGAACACTATGCTTGCAAAATACCTAGCCATGTATACATTCCTTGCTCATCCTCCTGACCACAGCACACTGTATCCTGCCCCTCTCCCCCACTATCTCCCCTATACCCTCCACACACACTTCCCAATGCCCACCCCACAACTGTTCCCAGCAACATGCAACTAGATGCATAATAAGCATTCCAATCTCCACCCCCATCCCACCCACCACCACCAACCTCAAGACATCATCTCAGATACTCAGATGCACACTAGTCAGTGCAAGATCGATAAGAAATAAAATTCACGGGGGGCGGAGCCTGATGTCCAGCGGGTTAGACGCTTCGCGCTGAAGCTCCCGAGGGGCCTACTTAGAATCCTGACTTAACATCTGCATAAACTTAATATTTTATACCGAACTTACCGGGGTGCCTTGGGGGGAATGGCGACCCACAAACCAGTGCGCTTGGACTTCGGGTCTCCCTCTTCTTCACATGGAAAACGCTCCAAAACAGAGTTGTCTTCCCCACCTAAGATGGGTCCACTTCGGGTAAGCCCTGAAATGCAACAGGAGATCTTGGAGGAAATACGTGGTGTGAAGGAACTGGTACAGTCCAACGGAGAGGCGCTCCGAGCCATGCGAGAAGATTTCGGTATGCTTCAGGACCGGCTTGAAGGTCTTTCACTACGGCTGGACAACATGGCGGGGGTCCTCGATTCGCACGCGGTGCGTTTGGTGAACCTGGACAAGGCTGAGCGTCACATACAGAATCTTCAAAAAGAGTTAGAGGATTGCAATAATCGTGCTCGTCGCAACAATGTAAGGCTCATAGGAGTTCCAGAGGGGGCGGAAGCAGGAGATATCAGAGAATTTCTGGTCAAAACTCTCCCTTCCTTCCTGAAGATTACCTTTTGCAGAGATCTGGAAATTGACCGAGCATATCGTGCTCCTACCAACATCGCACTCAATCGGACGACCCCCCGGCCCATTATCTTCCGTTTATTGAGGTATCAGCAAGTTGAGCAAATTCTCAAAGCCGCCCGGGTAATGCCACATCTGCAGTTTGACGATCATAAAGTCTCTTTCTTCCCCGACTTGGCAAAGCCCACAGCTGACCGGCGGAAGGGACTCCTTGCTTTTCGTCCTAGACTTCAACAGTTACAGGCTCGCTTTGGCCTCTTATATCCAGCGAAGCTCAGAGTGACTCTCCATAACCAAACTAGAACCTTCGAAGATCCTGCTCTGCTAGCAACATTTTTAGATTCCAAAGAGGCAGACCAGATGCGCTAAGTCAACAATTCGGATGGACTCCGCTGGAACTGCCCGCCATTTTGAATGGCCCGGCGCGGTGATTATTGCCTGGAATAGGGACTGCCTGGACCTTCCTTTCTTTTATATCTACCTCTCTTGGTCTCCTTTTCCTCCATGATGTGCACCTCGGTTGGATTCGGAGCACGCACAGCTATACCGGTTATATGTTTCAATTTAGGCCTTCTCTGGGGTTTCACCCCGCAGACATCAGGTCGCCTGTAATTTCTGGGGTTTTGCTTCTTCTCTAAGGCACTTCGGTGCTTCTACTGTTATATAGGGCGCTTCATGATTTTCATTGGCTTATTTTCTATCATATCGTGTGTACAGTCATTTATAGTTGATACGAGGGACATTGCGCAACTCGGTGCGCCATCATGTTCCTTTCTCAGAATGTTTGACTTTGTTGTATGGCCTTATGTATGCTCTTATTATTGAACGTAAGAGGCATCAATTGTCCAATCAATAGAATGACCATCCTTAGTTATTTTAATCATGATCATACTGATTTAGTGTTTCTTCAGGAAATCCATTTCACCTCTGTCGAACCACTGAAACTTGCTGCCAAACCTTATATGGTGGCTGCCTATTCTCCCGCCGTTTCTGAGCGGGGCGAGGTAGCCATCTTAGTTGAGAAATTTTGCCAACCACTGTAATGGATACTAGCTCTGATGGGGAGGGTAGCTGGGCCTGTGTATATTTTAAGTTTAGAGATAATGCATTTGCGTGTATTGGTATTTATGCTCCGAATGTGGATGACCCTGTTATTGTTACTCGGCGGTGACTTCTACCAAGTATTTGCTCCTTTGATAGATAGACTGCCGCCTAGAACGAGTGGTCCGCCCAAGAGTCTCCACACCCTGCCAGCCCTGATGAAAGATTTTGCGTGAATTGATATATGGAAGTTGCTTCACCCCTCAGACTTAGAGCTCACCTTCTCTCAGCCCCCCCCATCACTCACAATCTAGATCAGATTTTTTCCTATCTCCTCAGTACTGCTATCTCATGTAGACAAATACTCCTGATAGGTTAGCCAATTGGAATGCCATCCAGTGCGCTTGATGCGGGACATGCCATGTGGCCTTTGGTCTACTACACTCCTGTTAAGTATGATTGTCCCGCATTACAGTATTACTGGAGTCGGGTCTGAGGTCGTCTTCATTCTATTTTATATATTTCGGATCCCCTCTTTAGGAAGTTTGTGGGGCTCCGCTTAGCTGCGGGGATCCCCTCTCTTCCTAAATTGGCTTACTTCTTTTAGCCTTTATGCTGGGTATTGCTATCTCCTATTTCCTTAATCACGAAATATTGGGAAACATATCTGTCTTTATTGTAAATATGCGCAAATACCTAGTATGTCTGCCTCTTCCGGTCAAACTATTCACTATTGGTCTAGCTAGAAGACGCTCAACGATTATGTTCAAAATTTCGATGCTCTCAGTTGACTGTTTGATTCTGTATTAATCTTTGTCACATGCTCATCCGGTATCATAGATTCTCCTTCTGTTTGTTTGATGTACAATAATTGTTGTATGTAAGCGCTCATATGATGATTCTAATCAGCTTAGAGAAGAAGCATTGGGGTGGGGGGTAATTGGGGTTGCTTTCTTTATTGTATGTGTGTATTTGTTTCTTTTGATGTGTTGTTATTTTGTTTGTTGTAAAATGAAAATAAACGTTTAAAAAAAAAAGAAATAAAATTCACGTTATTACTGATGTGCTCACTGAATCTCAACTAGACATTCTCTGCATAACTGAGACCTGTCACTCAAACACCGACAATATCCTCATCAACCAGCTCAGACTGGAAGGTTTCTCACTGTTCTGCTGTCCCAGAAGCAACCAAAGAGGGGGTGGAGTACTGCTGCTAACTAAAGCTCACCTCCAATTCCATCCCCTATCATCAGAGAGCACCGAAGAAATGGACTCCATCACTGTTGTGAATAACCATCTAATCATCATCCTGAGCTACAGGACTCCCACCCTATCATCCAACGACCTATCCAGTATATTAGAAAATATACTAAACAACTCCAAAACCAACAAGGACATTTTCATCTTGGAGGATTCAACTTCCCTTCACTGCATCCTAACATGTCCGAAACCTTTCTCTCAGCCACAGCTTCGATGGACTTCACACAAAACGTAACATCCTCCACACACAACAAGGACAATACCCTCGATCTAATCTTCACCCCCACTTTCCCACTCCACACCAAGTCCCCCACATGGTAAAAACACATCCCTTGCCCTAGAATGACCACATCCTCATTATCTTCTCCCTTCCCTACAAGTCCCCAATACCCCAGAAGAACCAACAGCAAATCCCTTGGCGATTCAGACAATTCAATATGGAAACCTTCTTAGAGGACATCTTAGCAAACCTAAAGATGACCACAACCAACCCAACCATATTCACAAACAATTGGAACTAAGTAGTCGGAAAAGCAGCTGGATTACCACCTGTTCAACATGATACAACCAAAAATCAATACAGCCACAAAACTCCTTGGCATACCCCCAGTCTGCGACAACTAAAAAACAACCTAAGATGGCTATAGCAGAAATAGTGAGAGACCTCCAAGATCGACGATCACAACAACTACTTAACTCTACTTCAGAACTAACTCATGGCCATAGACAAAGCTAAGCAGGATTATCACAGAAAGCTCAATACCTCCATCAATCAACCAAGGGAATTATTTGATCTACTTAAGCGCCTTACAGATCTACCCACCAACCACAACCCAGCACCTACCATCAACCACCAACAGCTGACTGCACACTATAAACAGCTCCACCCCCGCCTGAACCACACCCTTACCCCCCCTACCACCCTGCATCACTACCCCACTTGCTGGTCCACCTTTTATACAATCACCAGTGAAGATACTGAGGGAATAATAACATCGCTCAATACCACCACATCCCCATTCAACCCATGCTCAGCCAACTGGATTAAGACAACAAAAGTTGAACTCAGTCCAGACCTCGCCAGGATAACTCATGAAGCATTACAACAAGAAATAATACCTGAATACCTCAAACTATCCTGTATCCTACCCACCTTAAACAAATCCAATCTCAACCCCTTGGACCCTGCCTCATACAGACCCATTACCAGCCTCCCTTTTTTGACCAAAGTCATCGAGAAAGCTGTGCAGATCCAACTCCAGGACCACATTGATGAAAACTGCCTTCTTGACCCCCAACAGCATGGTTTCCCCCCTCTACATGGAGTAGAAACTCTGATGACCACCCTCCTCAACACACTAACCCAAGGCATACAAAACCAAACCCAAGCTTTTCTTCTGATATTCCTGGACATCTCTGCAGCTTTTGATATAGTAGACCACAACATGCTCCTCCAGCATCTATAATCATATAGTATCCAAGATACAGTTCTCAAATGGTGCCGGTCCTACCTCTTCGACAGACATCACCAGATAAAACTGGGTATAAGCATCTCTGAATCATAGCGACAGACACAAGGAGTGCCCCAAGGATCCACGCTATTTGCATCCCTCTTCAACCTATATCTCCAACCTCTCTGTTCGATTATCAAAGAATACAATGTCAGTTTACACATATATGCCGATGACATTATGTTATACTGCCCATTCCACACAAAACAGCCGACATATACACGAATACAGGAATGCTTTACAGATGTCTCTCTTTGGCTTACTGCAAAAAACCTATCAACTTCAAGAAGACTGAAGCCAGGACTGTACCTAGACCTGTGCGAGCGGTGCAGCCGCACAGGGCGCAAAAGCTTGGGGGGTGCTTTTCGGCTTCCTGCTATTGCTCTGCCACTGCCAGTTTTTCTTCTCTCAGTGGTGGCAAGACAACAGCAGACAGCCAAAATGTGCCCACCAAGCCTTTTTGCAGCATTTTAAGCAGGTCTGGTCCCTCCCTCCAGCATGACATCAGGCAGGGAGGGACAGATCTTCTTAAAGTGCCGGTGAATTGCAGATCGGGCGCGTACCCCCCTCCTCGCCATACCTCCATCCAGCGCTGCCTTCTCTTTCCCTGCTGTCGGCACCACCGTGAAAAAAAACAGAGGGCGGCAGCAGCAGGGCAAGAGAAGGCAGTGCTGGATGGAGGTATGGGGAAGGGGGGGGGGGGGTCGTGCGCCAGATCTGCAAGTTGATTCCAGCTCTTTACGGCCCTGACTGAAGCTATGTTTATTACAAAGGACCCCTCCTTCACCCCCCCCCCCCCCGACATCAGCAGCACTAAACAATCTTCAGATAAATGTTCGACCTGAGATAAAATATCTTGGGATCATCACTGACTAACACCCATCCTTCCAGACACAGGTAACAACAGCAAAAATTATCTATTTTAAAATGAAAACACTGCAACACCTCCGTCCCCTCCTCAAACTTGCAGACTTCCGATCAGCACTCCAAACCATCACCATTACACATGCAGACTATTGCAACATAATACACTAGGGCCTGCCACAGACCACACTCCTCCCACTGCAGACTGCCCTATACACAGCTACATGCATAGTAAAGGGTGTATCTAAATGGGACCACATCACCCAAATTCTCAAACAGCTCCACTGGCTGCCACTCCCCAGCAGAGTCAAATACAAATCTCTACTCCTAACACACAAAGCACTACACTCTCATCCAGCCACCCACCTCCAATCTCTCATACAGACATCCACTCCAAACAGACCACAAATATCCTCCACAATCAACAAGCTCACCATTCCATGTTCTAGAACAAAGTCCAACCAGCAAACTTGTCGCAGAGCATTTGAATTCTTTGCACCACCAGATGCTATAAGAAATATCATCGACCTCACCTCCTTCCGTAAACACCTGAAAACCCTCCTATTCTCTGAATACTATGGTCCTACCACCTAAGCTCTCCTCATGGCCCAATGTAGCTATATTAATCAAGACATAAGCATTATGGGGCTCATTCTGATCCACATTTAGTGGGTTTGGACATCCAATACGGATGTCCAGACCCGCTAAATGTCTGGACCATGCTTGTGGCAGAAGAGCTCCCCGCATATATTGCCAAATTGAGTGGGGAGTTCTGTTCTTGGGCAGGAGGTGTAGGGCCATGGGAGGAGCCAGGGCAGGTGGTGTGTGGGAACGTGACCCTGGATGTACAGGGCCAATTCTGAGGTTGGCCCTGTACATCCGGGGTCGGCAGGGTAGATGGGGGTAGGGTTGCCAACTGGCTCCAGATGCGCCCGACACGCTTGATCCAGTCCTAGGTTTACTCCACTGCATGCAGGGTCATGTAGTTCTAATTTTTCCATTGCACCCTATAATAAAAGCAAGACTACATGTCCCTGCATGCAATGGGGTAAACCCAGGACTGGATCAAGCCTGTCGGGCGCATCTGGAGCCAGTTGGCAACCCTAGATGGGGGTCTTATTCCACGCAGGAGGTAGAATAAATCCCCCTGGACATTGGGGGACCACAGAGCCTGGCAACCTCAAAGAGAGTGAGGGGGTGCAGGGGGAGACCTGCAGCCTGACCCTGGCCATGGGAGGCTAGATCGGGGGTTGGGCTGTGGGGAAAGGGTCTTTTCTTTGGCAGCTGGGGATCACAGCTCCTGAATGGAGCAGGGATGCCATGGCACTGCGGCTCCATTCAAGAGCCTGGCTGAGGTAGCCAGGGATCTGCTGCTGATCAGAATCAGGCCATGGCCTGCACATTCAGGCTGGTAGACCCAATTCTGATCCCGTGGACACATTTAGCCCCCAAGGGATCAGAATCGGGTGCTACCGCTGTGCATCCAGATTCTGATAAGACATACCGGGGCAAGCTGGCCAGGATAGAATTGCTCTCCATGTGTATGGAGTTGTAATTTAACACCTATACATAGTTCATAGTGTGGCCTGTGGCAGGCCCTGGTAGATTATGTTGCAGTGTTCTCAGACTCAGGCTGGGGTACTTAGCACCCACATGAATTTCCAAATTAGCCTTTTAGTAATCTGAAATGCTGCAGGAAGTTGAATAGGACTTATAGTGTTGCGACATTTTGATTTGTTTGGGTGAATTTGAACCCTAAAACAGAGCCACTGCCTGATATAACGAGGACAAAGCAAACTCTTCAGCCACCTGCATGCATTCTACCTCAATAAACCATCATTAGCTGTTTAGCAGGCAAGACAGGAAAACAGATTGATTTAATGCCTTCCCTGCTGCAGAAAATCTTGGGAAGCCATGCAAGGATGGCATGGCTGTCTTTTACATCTGACAGAGTGCTGAGCTGGAGGAAGCAAAAGAGCAAGCTAGAGGCAGTTGCTGGCTTGAAGATTAAGAGAGTAATTAAGGCACAGATAAACTGCAGAGGATGTCAGGCTTGTATCCTGTAGAAGTGCCAAAAGCAGGGGAAGAGAGAAGATCTGTTGAGGACTGGCAGCCCCTCCCATTTTGTTAATTGCTGCTAGAACCTCAGCTACTGAGGGGAAGACAGGATTCCCTATGGTGTCAAGGAGCTAGATAGAAGGTAAACTGTACTACTTTCAAAGGGAGACTAATAAAAATTGGGAAGATGCTTTCCCCACCAGTTTTGTGGACACATAGCAAATGCAATGTGTGCCATTGAGTCAACGCTGATTCCTAGTGACCCAGACAGCCTGGGTTTTCTTGGCAAGATATGACCAGAAGTAGATTGCCAGACCTTTCTTCTGTGCTGTGAGTTTATAGCTGAACTCTACTCTTTTAGACAACAAAAAATATCTATCAAGGTCTAACTTTCACTAAGAGACCACTGGGTTAGAGATTGAGCTATACAGAGCAGACTGTTTCTTTCAGAAAATTCCTGTTCAGAGGCAAAAATCTTTCTAGCCCTGTATAGTGCTCCATGGAACATGGACCATTTGGAGAATAAAGACAATCAGATTAACATGTGCCACTGCCAGGCTCATTAAAGCTTTATTAATTTTTCTCTTGTCATTCTGATATAAGCCTGTTTTTTCCCCTCATTTTTGCCTGAGGTACCTGACTTAACAGACCTGAGTCTATAGAACATTTTCCGTGCTAAGCTGTTGTTTTCTGAAATTCCCTTTAAGGGTTTGTTTATGCTTAACTTACAATTTTGCTCTCTGAAACTATTTTATGTTGACACACTCATTATATTCATCTCTCAACCGTTCAGTAAAGTTGTGTTTTGTTGTTGAAGACTGCAGAGTGGTGGTCCTAGGAAAGCAGGTGAGACACATTGTAATTATCTGAGGAGTATACCTGAGGGGAGATAGTGGAGGAGTAGCCTAGTGGTTAGAGCACTGGCTTTGTAGCCAAGAAACCAGAGTTTGATTCCCATTGGTACACCTTGAGCAAGTCACTTAACTCTCTGTTGCCTTGGAAGAAAGGACTGGCCAATCAACTTCAGTCACACTGCCAAGAAAACCCAGGAGCTGCTGAGTCAGCACTGACTTAAAGGCACACATTGCACTTGCATACCACAGGGGCATTTGGGCAATTCAATCCTTTAGGAAAAGCCAACTCTACTGACCAGTCCCAGAATTCTATATCCAGGACCTGGAGTGTTCAGCTAAAGTGGCTTGAAGGTGTAGAAGTCGTATCTCCATTGGTGGGGTGCCCCTGGCAAGCGGAGAAGATCTCAGCTACAAAAGTAAAAATATATATCAGTCTAAGGAGCTAATTCTTCTTGACTGCGTTATGTCCCAATGGTTTGAATGAAGCATAGTACTGACCACTGGAACACTGAAGTTCTAAGAGATGAATGGCACATACACACTGCTGTCTCAGAAAGCAGCAGTAAGGTAGAGTGGAAAAATCCTTCAGCCACAGAATTTAATTTAACATGACATTTATAACCTACTTTAATGCGCAAGATTTGAGGTGGGTTACAACAAATAAAAATGGATTTCTATTACAAATGTAAAATACATCTAGCTAACATCTATCTACCTGTCACCGAGGGCACCTTCACTACAGATACATTAAAATAAAATAAAGCAGAGCGGAATTTACTCTCATACATTCCATTCATGTCCTAATAACCAAAAACAAAAGGAAAAAAAATATTTTATCTACTCATATGCCTTCAATTCCCATTCTGCAAAGCCAAACACCTAATTCATAGGAACATGACGGCAGATAATATGACCTATCTAGTCTGCCCTTCAATTCCAACTACTATAATCCTTTTTTTTTCCCTTTAGAGATCTTCTGTTGGTCCCTTGCTTTCTTGAACTCAGATACTGTCCTGGTCTCTACTCCTCCACTGTGAGACTATTCCATGCATCTACCACTCTTTCTCTAAAGAAATATTTCTGCATATTACTGCTGAGCCTATCCCCTTTCACCTTCTTCCTATGCCCCCTTGTTGAGAGCTTTCTTTCAAATGAAAGAGGTTCTCCTGTGCATTTATGCCACAAAAGTATTTAAACGTCTCAATCATATCACCTTTGCCCCGCATTTCCTCTAAAGTATATATATTAAGGTCCTTAAGTCTATCCTCATATGTCTTATGATGAAGTTCACTGATCATTTTGGTAGCCACCCTCTGCACCGAATCCATCCTGTTTATATCTTTTTGAAGGTGCGGTCTTCAGAATTGCACACAATACTCCAAATGAGGTCTCGCCAAGGACTTATACAGAAGCACTATCACCTCTTTCCTGATGGTCATTCCTCTTCCTATTCACCTAAACATCTTTCTGACTTTTTCCGTCATCTTTTCTACCAGTTTACCCACCTTAAGATCATAAGAAACAATCGCTCCCAGGTCTCTTTCTTCTTCTATGGGCAGAAGTACTTCTCTTCCTATACTATACTGTTCCCTTAAATTTTTGCAGCCCAGATGCATGACCTTGCATTTTTGGGCATTAAATCTCAGCTGCCAAATTCTTGACCATTCTTTAAGCTTAGGATCAAACCTAAACTGACCCTACTGATATATCTCCTGAATTTTACCAGAAAGGTGTTTATTATTTTCCTAAAAATATTGGGGTGGGGTGGGGGGGGGATTTTAAAAGCATTTGGGCAGTTTTCAGACCTGCCAATCTCCTAAATGGCACTGATTGGGATATTCTGTGGTACTAATGCAATTAGTGCCATTGCATATCTTTCAGTGCCAGCACTAAACATTCCAGGAGTGAAGTAGAGGAGGTGCCCAGGGATAACCAGCTGGTGGTGATATTTATTGGCTAGCCAGTCATCCCAAAGAAGCGGGTTAGGTACCGTTAGCCGCTGTGGCCTAACATTTGCTGCTTTAGCTAACTGGGCAGTGGCTGATATTGCCACTGCCCAATTAGCTGTGCCGCTATTCAGCCAACCCCAGATACTCAATGCTGGTGGCCGGAAATGGCCCTGGCATTGAATATCTGGTTTCAGAGTTCAGTGATGGTGCTGCTGCTGAATAACCCCTTTCCCTCTCCCATATTGTGATTCTTTTCATTTCGTAACAATTTTGGCCTATTCACCCTCAATGTTTGGCCTCTAGTGACCTCCAGTCTGCATTTCCTTGCTGTTGGTATTTCCAATAGTATTTCATTTTTTGACTCAAAGGATGTGAGGGGATAGGAAAGTCATGTATTTACTTAAGTAATTTGGACCCAGTCCAAAACGCTGTACTACCATATCTGCACTCTAATAGGTGGGGGTAGGGCGGAGACAGGGTGGAGAGTGGGCAATATAAGCTACCCACTGCTGGTACGGCTGTGTTAGTGGTGCACTAGAGGCACAAAGATACCGTTAGCATGAGTGCAACTACTGCCAGCCTATGACCAAGCAGGAGGTGCACCTGCCTTGCTAGCATGTCGCCAACATGTGGCCTGGGCATGAACATCAAGCGGTTCAAAGCCCTGAACCATCCCATACATATACCATCATTGCAAATGCAATGCTTGCTGGCAAGGTCCAGAACTGAACCGGGCGCTCACCAAGGGCATCAGTATCGAATGGACAGCATGGTATCACTGCCATTGCAACACAGCACCACAGGCAGACAGCCACAAATCTAGGGCCTGCAGCACATGAGTATATCTGCTGGGAGAGTGGGTGCACATATATATACAAAGCAGCATCAGTTTTGAAAGTGATGTTCAAGTATGCATTTGCACTGGATAGATGTGCGAGGGCTGCTGATGTGATGAGCTGTGGAGGAACTGGGAGATAGGATCTGTGCTCAATAAAACAGCCTATACTGGCCACATAGCGAGAGTTGGAGACATCAGAGTACAGCTGGGGGAGAGAAATGCAAATGAGGTGTTGCACCAACTGGCAAAATGGTTGGAGCCCCTTAGGAAAGAGGATGCTTAGGGCCCAATTTTCAAAATTTGAACACATAACTCCTGTCCTCAAACAGTTACATTTCCTTCCGGTTATTGCAAGGGCAAAATATAAAAACCTAATGACTATTTTCAAAAATTTTCACCATTCCTCAGCAGATATTCTACAATCTATTATTTCAAAAGACAAGAGCATAAGATCAAGACGATCTCAAAATATCAATAAACTTAATACTCCTTTTAACTTCAACAAATCAAAACAAATGACTTCTAAAAGAGCGTTTTCCTTTATGGCACCAGAGTTATGGAATTCTATTCCTGAAGACTTAAGAACTCAGGAAGACCTTAAGGACTTTCGCAAATCTTTAAAGACTTACTTATTTATAGAATCATTTGGTGAAATTACTTAAAATAACCATTACGTATATTTAATTTCACTATGATATAGTATTATAACATACTGTTTTGTATTTAGATTGTAATGTATCGTTTTTGTTTTCCCATACCCTCAGTATGTAAGCCTTTGTTGTCTTGTCAACCACTTTGATTGAAGGATAAGGTGGTATACAAAACTGGTTAAATAAATAAAATAAATAAATGTGCTGTCAGATCACCACCTCCCTCTGGCTTAGAAGTGAGGTTCACAACTGCCATAGTATGCGCAAAACTAATCCATTTGGAGAAACTACCCTGGGGACCATGTAGCAGTGCATATGTGCACCTGGGAGGCTATGCCAGTGTCATGGGCCCTTTTCCGGTGGGCAGATGGCCTCTCACTCTGACCATAAGAGGCTGTGTCTTTGACCTACTGGCTTAGAGCCGCTATCTGCATTTCCTACACTGAACATGGGCTAGCTTGGTTGGAGCTATCTAGTCAATGTTCCTATCTCTGGGTCCTAGCCTAGGTGATGAGGTATTTCTCAGTTCTTGGGAGCTGTTGTAGGCTTCCGAGGGCTTATAGGAATTCATTTCCCTGAGAGCTAGTGTGATCCAGCTGGGAACCTCTTAGAGTTGCCTGTTCCCATGGCATGTGTAGGGTGTCCTATAGTGTCTCTCTAGAGCTCTCCCCATGGTAGATGCTCTCTTGGCAGATGTTCAGCCACAGGGGTGGGTATGCATCTAGATCCCATGTAGTAGCAGAATGCCCCAGCCATTAGGCCCCCCACATCTGTGTGATCACTCTGTTGAGCTTGTTGTTCTGCAGGATTTAGTGCCCCTTTTCTCCCACATGGAGTCTGCATTCCTCAGTGGCAAGGATAATAGTCTAGATGAATTCAGGGAAAGATCTCAACCTCCTCCTACACTGGAGGCCTGGTAACCTGCCCATTGCAGCCTAGGTAACATAGCTGTTCCTCATGGTAGGTACTTCTGACACCCTGCCTGCATCTCTTCTTCAGATGCTGCATTTGCACCCTCTGTCCCCCAGAAAGGACTGCAGCATAATTACTGTGTGTGTTTGCTTTCCTGATTTGCATGCCCTGCCACTTGTACTTTGGCCCATTGCTCTGAGCTGTACAGCAGGATGTGCCTATTCCCGGGTCATCCCTCTCTATCCAGCACAGGCCAGTTACTGCCACGAGAGCTGGGAATCCAGTCCGATTGGAGCATTAGCCAGGCAAATTCATTCCCCCATTTCCTAATTGATTTAAGAGTGTGAGCAGGGAGGCAGGGTAACTTGGCACTGCAGAGACTATACCAGGCTGGGTGTGAAGGGTGGGTGTGTGCATAAACTCAAGTGGGATGTTAGTGCCAGGTGGAATGCCATTTATGACATACAGGGAAGGATGGTGGAGCAATGGGCAGCTCTGCATCAGATGACATTAGAGAGTGAGCTGGCATTGCCCCTGGGGCACCAAGACTAAGCAAATATCACATAGTTGGAAGTTCTAAAGCACTTTAAGGATGCAACAAAGGAATTAGCTTCCACAAGGGCTACCATGAACCTTCTCATCCTCATAGTGAATACAGGTAACGTTAGAGGGTTTTCAGCAGCGTCAGGGATTCACGGTAGAGGTTTTAGTGATAGTGGACTTCTTGCCTGATTAAATGGGAAAAAGGTTGGAACCCCTTAGGAAAGAGGATGCTTAGGGCCCAATTTTCAAAACTGCCGATATTCAAACAGAACGGCTGTTAGCTGTGGTGCTTAAATATCAACAGGATATTCAGCGGCACTATCTGGATAGGAGCTGCTGCTGAATCTGGAGTATTCATAAACAATCACCCCTTATGTTTCCCACATAAATACCCAAACAGACAGGAGAAACACATCTAAACAAAACTATTTTTGTTGGAACTCACACCATGAGGAACTTCCTTCTCGTAGTGTATTGTTCCGTTTTTATCTTTAATTCAAAATAGGGACGCAACCCTTGTGCCTTGTGCCTCGTGTGAATTGAAGTTAGCCGGTTGGTATTGAGGGGTTGAAGTCCCCTTGATCCTTGTTAGGGTTGCGTCCCTATTTTGAATTAAAGATAAAAACGGAACAATACACTACGAGAAGGAAGTTCCTTCATGGTGTGAGTTCCAACAAAAATAGTTTTGTTTAGATGTGTTTCTCTTGTCTGTTTGAATATCTGGAGTAAGCAGTGCTAACTGGACAAGTGCTTGCACTTACCTGATTAACTTGATTTTCAGCTGGTGTTTTCCAGGATTTTAACTTAGGCCTGTTTTCATGCAGCCTAAGTTGTCCAGGCAAAGGCCGCTGAAAATTACGTTAACTGGGTATGTACAGGCACTTAACCAGTTAGCACTGGAACGACTCACAGACCGCTCCTGCACTAGCCGTATAGTGCTGGGTGGTCTATAGAGATATTCGGCAGCACTGTGTGGATAGCAATGCTGAATATCACAATCTACCCTCTTAGCTGACCAGCCTCTCATTGGCCAGCTGGCTAAGAGCTTTGCATAGCGGCTGGTTGTATGCTAGCTCACTGACTTAATGGAAGGAAAAACTGATAACTGAGGTGGAGGAAAGGGAACACCAGAGGGAAAGGGGTGGCGTGGTGGTGGTGGTGATGATGCAGTTGGGGAATACCAGGCATGCTAGGAATCATATTACTAGCTTGGGTACCACCCTGCCACCTACCACTCCTCCCACTGACTTTACATGCTTGTGGTCCATGAGCCTCAGCCAGGGATAATCTTTGGTGAGCAAAGCTCTAGCTGTAATAGTAAGCTGCAGAGATCAGCCTGCCAGAAGTCAGACTTCTGCTTGGATTTCAGTGACATGCTACCTTGCAGGGCCTACCAAGACCCTTATGCACAGATCCCTTAGCATACTGGACACATGATTTGGCAGTCTGGCCAGACCTAGCCAAGATTGTGCAGCATTTCCTGTTC
This sequence comes from Ichthyophis bannanicus, assembly GCA_033557465.1. NCBI lineage: Eukaryota > Metazoa > Chordata > Amphibia > Gymnophiona > Ichthyophiidae > Ichthyophis > Ichthyophis bannanicus. The sequence goes on along the minus strand of CM066034.1, from coordinate 887,858,673 downwards.
TACCTGCCAATGAGGGTGCCCACTATATATTCTCAATGGTAGTAGCTACCTTTTGGTCCCCCATGTCCAAATTTAACATAAAAAAGCAATTAAAAAACCACTATTACAGTCTGAGAGATTCATAGGGAGAGAAGGCAGCATTCCTGGCAAACTGCAGTCGGAGCGCAGTGGTGGCCCTTTCATATTCTTAAACTCTTCTAGTCCTTCAGGCTTCGTGCTGTGTGACTCCCCCCCCCATCCCCCCCTCCCGGTATTTCAGGTGGCAAGCTATAGTGTTGGCCTATTTCTAAGTGATTGCAGCACATCATGCAAACCTGATCTGCTGGCTTCCTCTGCAGCACTCTCGCTGGCCAGATATTCTTCAAGATCCAAAAAGAGTAGCAAATTCATGGACTGTCTCTGTACTAAGGGAAACTTTACCAGAGAAAAGTCCAGTATGGGATGATTGCTCCTTCCTTGGCCGCAGGAGATTCTTCTCAAAGGGGACACAAATCTGGAGGCACACAGAAGAACTATATGTTTTGGTCTACTGCTTTGGGACTCTTGGGCAAGAGATGAGACCTGATGTCTCCTCATGTTCTGCTCTTGAAATGTGACAATCCTTCTCTTTCTCAGCTCATCAGACCCCACTCGCTACAATTGGAGCCAAAGAGGAGTTCTGAGGCAGGATGAGTGCTAGTAACAGGCTGCTGTATGTTGCTTCCAGTTGTGGGCTCCCAAATGAGCCCAGTTTAGATGGGACTGGCTGGAAGACTGGTAGAGGAATAATGTACACCTTCATCCTATTGCTGTTGACAATGCTGTATCTCTGCTTGCTGTTCAGGTATGCAATCATACAATGGATCTGCATAGGGATGATCTACAGTATTCTCAAAGCAACAAAGGCTTCTATCAACAAGCTGCCCTTCTTATAAGTCCCTTTTAGTCTTTTTTTAAATAATAGAAATAATGCAAAAATTACTTTTAAAATATCAATGTTCAATACCAACACAACATCGTGTTTTGAACTTGCTATCAGCTAAGTTCTTCATCAGGGTCAAAGGGTGATTTCATTTTTGGACATTGCTATCATTCTCTATGGGTACTTCATTAAGTACCACTTTATATCAAAAGTCTGTAGTGCAAAATAATTTACTATGGTTTTCCAGACATCATCCAAAGAAGTTAAAAACAGGATTACCTGTAAGTCAATTTCCTTGTGCTTGAAGAATTTGCTGTACATAGGAAGATTACAAAATACAGGCTCAGGTACTAATGAAAAAAATGTCTAACTCATGGTTACCCTTTTGCTGTTATTAAGAAGGAATATCTACAGGGTTTGTATGCACAACAAAATTTACTATTGCAACCTAAGGCACAAGAGACCTCGGATAAAAATGCACCTTTCTGTCCAGGCATCTCATATAGCAGCAAGCAATAATTTATAAATATTGGTGTATTTTGCAAATTTATTCTTGCTTTACAACTTCACCAATAGTCACCTATTGGCGGGGGGGAAATAATGCCAATTTTGTAAGCAAATTGATTACTTGGGAGGATGATAGTTCTACTTTGGTTTTATCTTCTGGTCATTTGGCCTGTGGTGTATGTGAATTTTGTTCCACAACTGTGGAAGGTGAATCTTATTACTGGAAAAGTTTTGAAAAATAAATAATGGACCACATGTCAGACTACTTTTGTAGTATATGCTCTAATATGGCTATGTGATAAAGTTTATATTGGCCACACTAAACATAGTATGATACAGCGGCAAGGAGAGCATCAATCTCATTTAAATATTCAGAATAGAGGGGCTGCTATTGTGGAGCACTGTATACAGCATGGTCATTCATTTGGGCAATTGAGATGGTGTGTTATTGATCATATTCCATTCTTGTGGAGGGGTGGAAATCAAGAAGTACGACTGAATTATAAGAAACATTTCTGGATCTATACTTTAAATACTGTACACCCACTGAGTATACCAGATAGACTGGTATACTCTGATCTAACTTTGACTGCTCCTTTAAGGGTCCATCTAGGGGTGGAGCTCCAAGGGTATAAAAAGATGCTGCGGCCAGTTTGTTTCAGAAGCCAGCAATTCCAGTTATGCCGTGAAACAGTGAGGTTTCTTGAGCTCTGGCTTGGAGGAGGTTTTCAGCGCGAATTCTGATGAAAGACAATAATTCCACTGCAAATAAGTGTATCAATGTTACCCTGATGCAGAACTTAGCTGATAGCAAATTCAAAACGTGACTTTGTGTTGGTATTGCACATTGATATTTTAAAAGTCATTTTTGCATGATTACTATTATTTTAAAAAGATTAAAAAGGACTGATAAGAAAGGTGGCTTGTTGATAGCAGCCTTTGTTGCAATAGTGCGACAAAAATATTATATTACATGAAGGTTGGTGGTGTGTATATGGGATTTTGAACGGGTTGCTGTTCAGGTAAGACTACAACATGGTATACACCTGGAAATCCCTGCTGCTGCTGCTGCTATTGAACTGGATCAAGCCCATAACCTTGGATTCAGTTGGCCAGATGTAATTCACATATACCCAGACAGTTTCAGAAAGAATAAATCCCTGGAACTTAATCACTTTTGGGAAAGCCTGACTGAGGAGGCTGCCACAGGTATGAGGTGAAAGGTATGCTTTCACCCCAAACCTTTTAAACCTATCAATTGTAACTGTTGATTTTTTTGAGGGGATCACTATTATAGCTGTGGTTTTAGACTAAGCTTGGGAGCATCTGGACTTCCTTGTATAGACTTACATCAGATAGCAGTGTGTGTGGCAGATAGAGAGTTAACTGGGCTTCTACCCCTGCTGAACTGTTTGGGGAAACCCTATTCCCAGGGAGGTGCTGATTTAGAGCATTGCACACCTGGCCTGAGCCAGTTTTGCAGAAGCTGAGGAGCCTCCATTACGCTAAGAGCACATTTTTCTATTTTCTCTGCTGGCTTAAACCTATCAATTGTAACTGTTGATTTTTGGGAGGATCACTATTATAGCTGTTAACTGTGGTTTTAGACTAAGCTTGGGGGCATCTGGACTGCTTTCCTTGTATAGACGTACATCAGATAGCAGTGTGTGCCCACGGTTCAGGAACAACCTACTGGCCAGAGACACTTAGGTTCCCGCCCACCCTATCCCTCGCCCCACCCACCCCAGGGGCTACATTGCCTTTATAGTAGTCACATAAGTGCCATCTACCCTTTCTTACTTCGGTTAAAAGTCCACATCTTCTTCATCCTTTCTTCTTCTTCCTCTTCTGGGACTGCTTAACCAACATGTCGTGTATTCAGTGCAATAACTGCGGTACTTTCATTTCAAGATGAATCATTTGGAGCCTAAGAGCTTGTCCTATGTGCCTCAGGTCAGCTGTCATGCATGACGAACTGACTCTACTAAGGAAAAACCTAGCTGCCATGCATAAAGAAGTGACTCTACTGAGGGAGGAAATAGCTGCAATGAAATGCACCTCTTCTAGGATACAAACTGAACAAAGTCCACCACCGCTCCCACAAAGAATCAAACACCCCAGGAACAAATGGATCACAGTGGGTTCTGGAAGATTGCGACCTGTAACGCTGAGACATCCTATACATCAAGAGATATCCCTGCATAATGCCTTCTCTGCCTTGGCTAATGAGGATGCTCAATCCAATGAAACTGAAGGGCCCTTAAATGAGTCAGACACTGCCCAATCTCCTGCTAAAGCACCAAATATGAAGAAAACCTCACCAAACAGAAAACTACTACTACTTGGAGATTCCATCATCAGAGGCACCAACTTAGGAACACAGTTCAAAGGAGAGAAGATAGTCATGTGCCTTCCAGGCTCAACAGCCAGCAGGAATACAAACCAAATTGTTGAAGTACTTAGCACAAAAAGTGAACACTCCAAACTTGATGTTGTTATCCACTTGGGCACAAATGACCTGGCTAGAAACAGTGCCTCTACAGTCCAAAAGGACTTCCAATCTCTGGGAGAGAAACTCAAGCCCATTGTGAACATTGTTGCATTCTCAGAGGTTCTGCCTGTTCTTGGTAAGGGGACAAAAAGGCTGCATTGCATTAACAGCTTTAATACATGGCTCTAGACCTGGTGCAAACAAGAAGGATTCAGATTTATTGGCGACTGTGGAAACAGATGGACCAACAAGAGACTATAAGGTGCTGATGTACTACATCTCCCTGTCGCAGGGAAAATAATCTTAAGTGAAAAATTCAGGCACTATGTGGATATGCATTTAAACTAGGAAAAGGGGGTGACGGATGTGGAAGGTCAAGACCGGCATGCCACCCCCTGCAAAAGCATAATAATATCAGAAACAGCCATACTTTTAAACCACACTTCACAAACAAGTGGGAAGATGTGGGCAGAACAAAATCAATGCAAAATACACAGAAGCCAGATAAATGCTGGAAAGCAATGAGCACAAATGCTCAAAGCTTAGCCAGCAAAGCTCTGGACCTGGAAGCTCTAATGGTGCAAATGGATTTGGACATTGTGGCCATTACAGAAACATGGTGCAATGGATCGCATAATTGGGATGTAGCCATAACTGGCTATAATCTATTCAGAAGAGACAGAGAAAATGGAAAAGGAGGAAGAGTGGCCTTGTATGTTAAAAGCAATATTAAAGCTACTGAAATGCAGGGGGCATGGGGAAAAGAAGAAGCGCTCTGGATTGCGTTGGAAAGAGGAGATGGCAGTGTCATCCATACTGCTGTAGTCTACAGACCTCCGACTCAAATTGAAGAGATAGATAATGATTTGGTTAAAGATATTGCCAAGATAGCCACAAAGGGGGAAGTAATCATTTTGGGTGACTTTAATCTACCTGATGTGGCTTGGATAACTCCTTCTGCACATCTGGAAAGAAGCAAAAAATTGTAGATGCTCTCCAGGATGCATCACTTAGACAAATGGTCATGGAACCAACCAGGGAAAGCTCAACGCTGGATTTAGTGCTCACCAACGGTGATAGCATGTGAAATGTCTGCGTATGTACCCCTGTGAGCAACAGCGATCATTACACAGTGTGGTTTGAGATAAAAGCCAGGGTACAGGCCAAACATAGCAAGCTCAAAGTCCTATACTTCAAAAACACTGACTTCAATAAAATGGCCAAGTACCTAAAGGAGGAGATGACAGGGTGGAAGGAGATAAAGGAAGTTGAATTGCAATGGGATAAACTAAAGGTGGCAATAAAAGGGGCAACGGACAAATATGTTAAAAAAGTAAACAAAAACTAGAGGAGAAGGAAACCTATTTGGTTTTCCAAAGAAGTGGCTGTCAAATAAAGGCAAAAAACACAGCTTTCGCAAAGTTCAAAAGCTTGCAAACAGAAGAACTCAGAAATGAATACAGGATCAAACTCAAAGAGTCAAAAAGAGAAATAAGGATAGCAAAATCAAAGGCAGAGGAAAAGATGGCTAAAGATGTTAAGGGTGGCGACAAAACTTTCTTCAGATATATTCGGGAAAGGAAGAAGATCAGAGTTGGAATTGCAGGACTCAGAAGTGCTGGGAAAAGACTCGTGGAAAGTGACATAGAAAAAGCGAAATTGCTAAACAAATACTTCTGCTCTGTTTTTACTAAAGAAAATCCTGGAGATGGACCAGCTGGGACTCCCAAATATAAAAATGGGAACGAAGTAGATACCACACCATTCACAGAAGATGAGGTGTTGGAACAACTTGCTAAACTGAAAGTGGGCAAAGCCATGAGACCGGATGGGATACATCCCAGGATACTGAAAGAGCTCAAAGAAGTTCTATCAGGGCCGTTAAAGGATGTATTCAACAGATCCTTGGAAACAGGAGAGGTTCCTCAGGACTGGAAAATGGCTGATGTCGTACCTCTACACAAAAGTGGTGACAGGGAAGAAGTGTCAAACTACAGACCCGTGAGCCTTACCTCGGTGGCGGGAAAAGTAATGGAGGCGCTCCTGAAAGAGCGAATAGTGAACTTTCTCAAAACCAACAGGTTGCGGGGGCGGAGCCTGATGTCCAGCGGGTTAGACGCTTTGCGCTGAAGCTCCCGAGGGGCCTACTCAGAATCCTGACTTAATACCTACATTAACTTGATATTTTGCTCCGAACTTACCGGGGTGCCTCGGGGGAGATGGCGGCCCATAAACCAGCGCGCTTAGACTTCGGATCTCCCTCTTCTTCACACGGAAAACGTTCCAAGACAGAGCTGCCTTCCCCACAAAAGATGGTGCCATTTCGGGATAACCCCGAAATGCAACAGGAGATCTTGGAGGAAATACGTGGTGTGAAGGAACTGGTGCAGTCTAACGGAGAAGCGCTCCGAGCCATGAGAGAAGATTTTGGTGTGCTTCAGGATCGTTTTGAAGGTCTTTCATTACGGCAGGACAATATGGCGGGGGTCCTCAACTCGCACGTGGTGCGCTTGGTGAAACTGGACGAGGCTGAGCGTCAGATACAGAATCTACAAAAAGAGTTAGAGGATAGCAATAATCGAGCCCGTCGCAACAATGTAAGGCTCATTGGTGTACCGGAGGGCGCGGAAGCAGGAGATATGAGAGAATTCCTGGTTAAAACTCTTCCCTCCTTGCTGAAGATTACTTTTCACAGAGATCTGGAAATTGACCGAGCACATCGTGTTCCTACCAGCATGGCGCTCAATCGGACGACCCCCCGGCCCATCATTTTTCGTCTACTGAGATATCAGCAAGTTGAGCAAATTCTAAATGCTGCCCGGGCGAATCGTCATTTAGAGTTTGAAAATCATAAAGTCTCCTTCTTCCCTGACTTGGCTAAGCCCACAGCTGACCGTCGGAAGAGACTCCTTGCTTTTCGACCTAGACTTCAACAGTTACAGGCTCGCTTCGGCATCTTATATCCAGCGAAGCTCAGAGTGACTCTCCATAACCAAACTCGTACCTTCGAAGATTCTGATCTGCTAGCAACATTTCTAGCTTCTAAAGAAGCAGACCAGATGCGCTAACCCAACAGCTTGGATGGAATCCACTGGAACTGTCCGCCATTTTGAATGGCCCGATGCGGTGATCGCTGCCTGAAACGGAGACTGCCTGGACTTTCTTTCTCTTTATATATACCTTATTGGTCTCCTTTCTTTCCACGATGAGATCCTTGGTTAGTTTCGGAACCTGTATAGCACTGTAGGATTTATGTTTCAATTCAGGCCTTCTCTGGGGTTTCTCCCCGCAGACATCAGGCCGCCAGTGATTTCTGGGGTTTTGCTTCTTCTCTAGGCACTCCGGTGCTTATTTTGTTATAAGGGGCGCTTCATGGTTTTCCTTAGTTTAATTCCTATCATGTTGTTTCTGCAGTCATTTACTGGTACTATGAGCGACATTGTGTACCTCTGTGCGCTATTATGTTTCTTTTTCAGATTGTTTAACTACTTGGCATTGCTTTATGTACGTTATCATTACTGACTGTAAAAGGCATCAATAGTTCATTCCAAGGAGGGACAATCCCTAGCTCTCTTAATCATGATTATTCTGAGTTAGTGTTTTTTCAGGAGGCCCATTTACTGGGCATAGCTATTTCCTATCTCCTTCATTACGAAATACTGGAAATTGGCTCCCATCTGAATCTCAATGATTGGTGGAATTATGTCCATTTTACTGTAATTATGAGCAACTACCTCGTCTGTCAATCTCTTCCATTCAAGCCCTTCACTGCTTGTTTAACAGGAAGGTGTTCCATGATTATGTTCTAACTGCTAACTGCTCTCATTTGGCTGTTTACTTTTGTATACATTTCTGCCACAGGATCAGCCTGTATCATCAATACCATTTCTGCTTGTTTGCTGTACAATAACTGTTGTGTGTAAGCGCTTATGTGATGACTCTTATTAGTTTAGAGAAGAAGCATAGGGGTGGGGGGTAATTGGGGTTGTTTTCCTTATTGTATGTGTGTATTTGTATCTTTTGGTGTGTTGTTACTTTTGTTTGTTGTGAAATGAAAATAAACGTCTTTAAAAAAAAAAAAAACCAACAGGTTGCAAGACCCGAGGCAACATGGTTTTACTGAAGGACAGTCTTGCCAAACTAATACGATTGAGTTCTTTGACTGTGTGACCAAGGAACTAGATCAGGGGCATGTGATGGATGCCATCTACCTGGATTTCAGCAAAGCCTTTGATACTGTTCCTCATAGGAGGCTAGTGAATAAACTCAGTAGCTTGGGGATGGGTACCAAGATAGTAAACTGGATTAGAAATGGGTTGACTGTCAGTCAGCTTCTGGAGCTGCCGGAGGTCGAGGTGGAGTGTCTCCCTTCAGCAGCACTACTGGGGTGGAGCTTGGTAGTAATAGCTCCACCAGTCCTTTGGCATCACGACTTCCTGGGAGTGTGGTAAAACCGGCGCACGTTACACTTGATAGCTTGTGGTAAGCTATCTCTACCTTCCAACAGTCCCTTCTACCTTTTGTGGGTGCTGTTTCCCAGGAACTTTCTGTGATTAAGGCCCAGGGTTCCTCTATGGTTGCAGAGGTGGCAAGTCAGGCCATAAGAATTTCGCAAATGGAATCTATGGTGGAGGAGCTGTAGTCCCTTGGTGCTGCTAATTCAAAGGACAGGTTGATTCAGGCGAGAAAAATAGAATTTCTAGATAACCAATTGAGGAGGAATAAGATTCCTGAATTTTCCTCGATCGCCTTTGATTGCACCTTTGGACCTGGTCCGTAAGTACTTTGTGGATGTTTTGCAAATGCCCGTCGAGTCTTTGCCACCAGTGGTAAGGGCTCAATACATGACTATTTCCTCATTAGAAGCGGTTGGCCAGCAGGGTTCTGCTGGGGAAACTGGTCTTCCTCAAATGGACTTGTCTGCATTTCTTGAGAGCTCCTTAGAGGTGGTGACTAGTCGGGCTACTTTGGTGGTTAATTTTGCCTTTGAATCAGACAGGAACACTGTGCTTAAATTATATTTCTCAAAAATTTCTGTATCTCAATTTATGGGCTCAAAAATAATTTTTTTTCCTGATTTTGCTAGAGATACCCAGAAAAGGAGAAGAGCTTTTCTGGCTTTATGCCAGAGAACTCTCTCCCTGGGAGCACAATTTAAGTTAAGATATCCGTATAAATGTGTGGTTATGTATCAGGCTAAACAATATCTGTTTTTTGATTCCCAATAATTGTGGAGCAGAGCGGAAGCTAATGACCACGGCCAACACAAGAGGATGATGTAAAATAGCCTTTATTAACAGACCCAACTCAAACGGTTTCGGCCGGAGGCCTTCCTCAGGGGTCTAAAAACAGACAAATATCAACATACAATATAAAAAAAAAATAAAACAAATCTAAAGCAAAACATATACATTCAATATAAGAAAGTATAGAGGAGTACATTACCATGGACAAGCAAACAAACACCCAGAACAAGGTGGACTATGCCACTCTTCCCAGTCTATAAGGAGATAAGTAAAAGATACATTCATCATTCAGAAAAAACATCATTCAGAGAAAACATATGTTATCCAGAAAAGCATAGATGTACAAAGAAGAGTTAACAATACATAAAAACCAGATCATTGAAAAGTAGAGATATGAGAATTACACAAAAAGTATACTACTTAATTAGACATATATAGATATATATGTGCCATAGGGAAAATGAAACAGAAAAAACAGAAAAAATAATACATGTATGATCCATAAAAGGAAAAGAGTAACTTAATTAGAATTAAAATGTATTTTGAATGATGAATGTATCTTTTACTTATCTCCTTATAGACTGGGAAGAGTGGCGTAGTCCACCTTGTTCTGGGTGTTTGTTTGCTTGTCCATAGTAATGTACTCCTCTATACTTTCTTATATTGAATGTATATGTTTTGCTTTAGATTTGTTTTATTTTTTTTGATATTGTATGTTGATATTTGTCTGTTTTTAGACTCCTGAGGAAGGCCTCCGGCCGAAACCGTTTGAGTTGGGTCTGTTAATAAAGGCTATTTTACATCATCCTCTTGTGTTGGCCGTGGTCATTAGCTTCCGCTCTGCTCCACTGATACTCCTGCGGAAGATTCTCTTCTCCTGCCTCCCAATAATTGTTACAATTTATACATAGTAGGGAAGAGGGAGGGGTGGGGGTGAGTCCCATATCGGCTGCCATGTAATTGCTAGCTTTGCTCCTGTGATTAACTTGTTATAATATCTTAGGTTTCCTAAGTATGATTTCTTTTTTCTTGGATCTTATTGTGGGGTAATATTGTGGTCTTTTCCAAGTGTGATTGTATTTCCTTGTAATTTTCTGTTGAGATGACAATTGTATATCTCTTGTATTACTTAATTCTCATTCAGATTTTGTTTTCTGGAGGTTTTTGTTAAACCTAAAAAAAAAAAAAAGAAATTGGTTGACTGACAGACGACAGAGGGTGATGGTACATGGAGCTCACTCAGATGAGGGGAAGGTGATTAGCGGGGTGCCCCAGGCTTCGGTCCTGGGCCCAGCACTGTTTGATGTATTTGTGAGTGATATTGCTGAAGGACTGAATGGAAAAGTCTGTCTTTTTGCAGATGACACAAAAATTTGCAACAGAGTGGACTCCCCCGAGGGAGTGGATAACATGAGGAAAGATCTACAAAAGCTGGAAGAATGATCTAATGCTTGGCAATTACGATTTAATGCAAAAAACTGCAGTGTCGTGCACTTAGGTAGCAGAAATCCAAGGGAAATGTACGCAATAGGGGGTGAGAGGTTGGTGTGCATGGTTCAGGAAAAAGACCTTGGTGTGATTATCTCTGATGATCTCAAGGTGGCAAAACAGTGCGACAAGGCGGTGGCAAAAGCCAGGAGGATGTTGGGCTGCATACAAAGAGGGATTACCATCAGAAAGGAAGAGGTACTTATGCCACTGTACAGGTCTCTGGTGAGGCCTCACCTGGAATACTGTGTTCAGTTTTGGAGACCATATCTTGCAAAAGATGTAAAAAGACTGGAAAGTGTTTAGAGGAAGGCAACCAAAATGATATGGAGCCGGCGTAAGAAACCTTATGAGAAGAGACTTGAAGATCTAAATATGTACACTTTGGAGGAGAGGAGGGATAGGGGAGATATGATTCAGACCTTTAAATACTTAAAGAGGAACGATGAACAAACAAACCTCTTCCAAAGACGGGAAGCTGCAAAACTAGAGGGCATAACATGAAGCTGCAAGGTGGAAAATTGAAAGGCAATGTCAGGAAATATTTTTTCACTGAAAGGGTGGTGGATGCTTGGAATGCTCTCCTGATGGAAGTGGTGGGGGCAAACACGGTGACGGAATTCCAAACAGCATGGGACAAGCACAGTGGATCCCTTTACAGCAACAGGATAAAAACAAAATAAACTGAACCATCTAACTTCTCAACAAATAGGGGTGTCCTACATGGAGTGGTGGGTCCACCCCTAAACAAAGACATGGGGAGGCGTGACCTGCACAGAGCGTCAGGTACACCTACGCTTGTCGTATTGCTGAGCCGACGGGATGGACTATGCTGGTCTTTATCTGCCGTCATTTACTATGTTACTATGTTAATGCTGTGCATCTGGATGAAACCTTCCAATAGTGCAGCCACCTTTTGATGTACAGTATGTCTTCCAGGGAATAGTTCTATCAATTGTCCATGTTTCTCTCCTCTTTGGATCAAGGGTAGAGATTCTCCTCAGAGTGGCAGCCATCTTCCTCCTTGATCTGGATTATGGGACAGACATTCAGTGCAGATGGGACAGTCGGGGTTCCACAGATGACTCCCATTATGAACTGCACTGGCTCTCCTTGGGTCAGGGACACAGTGGCTCTGGCTCTATGCCCTTATTGTTTTTGCTTTTTTCTGGGCCGCTGTTCCTCATTCTCCTACTTTGCACCTTTGTGGGTACACTGCTTAGACTTGTCACTGTATGACTTTCACCCTTCATAAATGCCATGCCGGTTTGTTAACACCCTTCTAGCTGCTTGGCTCTCCAACCATCATGCTTTGGCGTTTTCTGGGCCACTTCTCATCCTCCTTCTGCTTTGCATCTCTGTGGTTTTTTTTTTTACTTGTTTATGTCTTTCTTCTGTTACCCATTTTGACGTACAGCCTGCTACCAGTGATGAGGCTCGAGCTCTCTCTTCAAAGTTCTTTTCAAATTACCATTACTTTACTGATTTGGACATTCTAGGAGGGGAGCACAGCTACTATTTTGCCCTTGATTGAAGAAAGATATTTCAGTCGGAAGGGAGGAGCATGGAGCACTGATGGAAGAAGAGGATACCTACCAAGCCAGTCTGATAGTCGAATCAACCCTAGCTACCATGAACTAAGTCTGGCCTCACATAAGAAATGCCATACTGGGTTAGACCAAGGTTCATCAAGCCTAGTATCCTGTTTTCAGCAGTGGCCAATCAAGGTCACAAGTACCTGGCAGGTTCCCAAAAAGGCACACAGGTTCCACAATGCTTGTCCCGGGGCAAGCAGTGGATTTCCTGGGTCATTTTTAATAATGGTTTATGGACTTTCCTCTAGGAACTTGTCCAAACCTTTTTTAAACCCAGCTACACTGATAGCTTTTACTACATCCTCCAGTAAAGAATTCCAGAGTTTGATTACACATTCAGTGAAAAACCATTTTTTCTTATTAGTCTTAAATGGGTTACAATCAATGTTCCCTCTAATTTTCTGTAGGCTGTGTGCACATAAAATATCAGCTGTGCAGCTTTTGAAGGAAGGTTAAATTTTTGTGCGCCACATAACGACACTCAGCGTTATATACTTTAAAATTTGACTACACAGCAGAATATAGTATGTACACCACATTGATTGCACTAGAAAATATTGTAGAACTTGTGAAAACCATAAATACACAACAACTTTTAAATTTTAAGATGTCGGGGTTGTTTTCTATTAGAATCAGAACCGTAATTTTTGTGCGCTCTGTTGTAAGGTATGTGCGCTCGCTCGGCGAGGTGTGTGCGCGCGCACACGCGCACAGCTTAGAGGGAACAGTGGTTACAATGTAGTTTCATTGCATGTCTCCTGGTCTTTCTACTTTTTGTTTGCTTATACAATCGATCTATGTTTACCCGTTCTACTTCATTCATTAATTTTTAGACCTCTATCATATCTCCCCTCAGTCATCTCTTTTTCAAGTTGAAGAGCCCTAACCTTTTAAGCCTTTCCTCATAGGGGTATCCTTCCATGTCCTTTACCATTTTGGTGGCTCTTCCCTATACTTTTTCTAATTACGCTATATCCTTTTTAAGATACGGCAACCAGAATTGCACACAATATTCAAGGTATGATTGCACCATGGAACAATACAGAGGCATTATAATATCCTTTGTTTTAATCTCCATTCCTTTCCTTATGATTCCTAGCATTCTATTTGCTTTCTTGGCCACTGCTGCATACTGGGTGGAGGGTTTCAACATGTTATCCACAATGGCGTCTAAATCTTTTTCCTGGGTGGTAGTTCCTAATGTGGATCTTTGCATCGTATAAACATAGTTTGGGTTGTTCTTTCCTAGGCGCATAACTTTGCACTTGTTCACTTTAAATTTCATCTGCCATTTATCAAGGTCCTCTTTCAATTTTTCACAATCCTCTTGTATTTTAACATCTGTGAATAATTGTATGTCATCTGCAAATTTGATTACCTCACTCATTAGTCCCATTTCCAGGTCATTTATAAATATGTTAAAAAGCAGCGGGCCCTGCACAGATACCTGGGGTACTCCACTCTTCATCTTTCTCCATTGAGAAAATTGGCCGTTTAACCCTTCCCTCTGCTTTTAACCAGTTCCTGATCCACAATAAACACTGCCTCCTATCCTATGACTTTTTAATTTCGCCAAGAGACTCTCATGAGGGGCCATGTCAAAGGCTTTCTGAAAATCTAGATGCACTATATCGACCTGTAATGCATACCTTCACAGCGCATGTGTGCACTTGATATACAGTCCCTACTACCGTGTACTTGAGGGTGCTTACCATGCCAGTGCCTCCTTACTACAGCTATGCCCCCCCCAAACGTTAGTGCACCTGCTGTGCCCCTGCAGCACTAAAAAATAAAATCACCATTAGTACTCATCTGCCACAAGCTTTTTAGCACACTTTAGTAAACATGCCCCTTTATCCCTTGTGTGAAGCCCTGGCTAAAACAAGCACTTTTTAAAAATTAATGCGTGCCTCTGAATGGGTGCAAAACTTGATGGTGATCTCCTAAGTCTATAAACGATAATGTTTTGGAGGGAAGGAGCCTTTTGTTCAGAGCTGGCCTGCAGGGAATATGGAGATGCAGATCCATGCACAATGACTCACTTAAATGAGCAAGTAAGGAGCTGAAAAGCAGAGCTATGTGCAAAAAACTGCACTGCTCAGTGGTAGGGACAGACTTTACTCTTTTTGCCTTGCAGGATCTGAATGGGTGCTCATGGGAGACATCTCAGGTTGGACACCTACACAGCTCATGGTGAAAGAAAAAGGGAGCATTTGGATTTTAACTCCTTTCCTCTCAGGAAAGAATGCGAAGTGGTGTCTGCAGTTAGTGGCTTGCCAGTTGTGGATGTCACAGACATGGGAGGCGCATCTAAAAGTATTGCACCGAAGCTGGCACCAAAGATGAACTAACTTTGGGGAAGGAGGATTCACAAGCTGGAGTTTACAGAGAAGTCCCCCTGGGTTCCAAACCCGTGGAGCCCACAGTGGAAAGAGAAGGGTGAGAATAGTGCCTGGAAATCCTTTTTAGGGTCAAGAGAAGCTGCTATCTAAGGTGATGGTGCATCAAAAGATTGGCAGCCTGGAAAGAGGACACAAATTGAAGCCAAGGATGAGGAGAAGAATCTTGAAGGAGGTCCAGAAAGTTTAAGAGGAGAAGAGAAATAAGAGTACAAGGAGGAGAGGAGAATCCGGAGGATTCTGATTTCTTGATTCACCCAGTAAAGTATATTTCTAAATATATACTGTAGCTCTAGAGTGGGCATTGGACTTCTTGGAAACGAGTGAGTGAGAGCCCTGAGAAAAAGGGTGAGACCCTTGAAGAGCAATCTTCCCCTACCCTTCAGGACCCCAAAAAAGGAGGTAAAGGAGAGATCACTTCTTCCATACTGTCTACAACACAGTCCACCCAGGAAATGGTTACATAACTAATGAGGATTCAAATTACAGGAAACAGCAAATGTCAAGTAGGAAGCTTAAATGCTTTTTTAAAATGTCTTTAAAAGCTTCCTGAACCTTAGGGATTTTCCTTCCAAATGGATCTCTTTAGATAGGCTTTTCCAGAGGACAGGAGTTATACATAAAAGGGATACGCAAATAAAAAAAGTCATTTTCTGATTGCAGGCTTCACCTAGGAATCTCTAACCTTGTTGGAGAGGTATTGGGCATTCCACCCATGCAGTGCTTAAAGGGATCAATTTTTTAAATAATTTTTCCTGGTAAAGCAACACACTATTCCCTGGAATGTTAGGCTGCTGCATCTCCAGGGTCCTATCCACTATAATGGGCTTTTATAAAACTTCCCGTCCAAAATACTCATCTGTATCCTATATGCATGCAAGCTTATCTGCTGTCCCAAAGGGCAGGGTTTGTTCCTATGTGCATACTTTTGAATTTCTAAAAGTATATGGATGTTTTACCTCAGAAAAATTATGCACACCACATAGCAGGTGAAACACGTATTGATTTTTATTTTTGTTTTGAGTGCCATCAAGTCAATGCTGACTCCTGGTGACCCAGCAGCCCCTGGGTTTTCTTGGCAAGGTATGACCAGAAGTAGATTGCCAGGCCTTTTCTTCCAAGACAATGGTGGGTAAAGTGACTTGCCCAAGGTCACTAGGAGTGCCAGTGGGAATCAAACCCAGATCTCCTGGGTGCTGCTTCTCCACTCTCATGTATGATACCTTCCCTGAATAAAATGTGTGTGAACCTTTCCCATTGAAACCTCAGTCTGTAAAGTGAAAGGTACATGTGGGCAGTTATGAAATTACTCTCTAAAAGTCAATCAACTGATTTTGAGTTCAGATCAAAAAGAAATAGGAAGCTGCTGTAAATTCGAAGAGTGGATGTGATGCTTCTTACACATCCCATTACTCAAGACTAATTTGACCACTGAATCGATTATAGACCATGCTTATACCAACAGACCGTATTGCAGGTGACTAATAGGGCACACGGAGGTGGTTGATAGGACGATATATGCACCCTGGCACCCAGCTTAGAAATATGGGGCCAATATGAAGGGGGCGTTACATACAAATATTTGCTTAGCTTAATAAACTAAAAGACAGGTTTAAGCATTTGCAAGAAATTTTTGCTGGACCAGTGTATCCTTCAATAGTGAATGAGAACTGTACGATCTCTACAGTTTGTAACTGATACATCTTGAACTATGAAAACCCCTATTAAGATAGCACCATATTCTGCATTTTAAGGGTCTCTTTATTGCAGAGACTGAAATGTCATCTATGCAAACATGATTTTCAAGTACTTCTATGGGCACAGGCCAAGGTTATTGTAATGCTGTTTCTTTGCGCATTCCTAGCTCTTCGACTGTATGAAGGCATTGTAAAGAGTACAGAAAGCAGCCGCATATTTCATTAGTTTCCAGTAGCCAGTCATATTCAATGTGAGTTGCTCATGTTAATGTTCTGGGTAATAGACAACAAGGCTGTGAAACTTAAAGAAGTTAGGAAGAGCCAGTACCCCCAGGCTTTGCCTTGCGCTTTATTGAAAAATAAATGATGCCGATGCCAGGCTGGTGATTATTAGAGCCCAGGCATTTTCAGTTGTGGGTCCAGTGATATGGAATGGATTAGCCCAGAGGTTAAGGGAAGAAATCCTTCAAAATAAGATATAGGCATTTCTGTTCACTGAAGCCTTTGGCGCCTGATAGGTGCTAACCTGAGAATGAGGTGGTCTAGAATTCATCTGGGTTTTAGGTACTTTTGTTTAAGAAGTATGTGATTATGTAATGTCTTTTCTTGTTATGTGTGTTACTTTGTTTTACATTTTTACATGAATGCAGAGAGGGCATAAGGACATTTTCCGCCATAACCTTTGAAATAACAACGTACCCTGGTAAATGACTTAGAAAATTATCCCTATACTGTAGAGCAAGGTTGCCTTGCTACATAGTGGCTTGCGTGTAATCTAGTAATGAGATCTTATGGGTTAGGCCCTGGATGGTTAGTATGAACTCAGTTTATGTCTTTGTTGGATCGTCTTCTTTAATCATAACATGGCACACCACCACTGGGCTCTTTCCTATTGACTGTGAAACCTCCCAAGTTCCACACCTTCATCTCCCCTTTCTTGCCCACATTTTTGTTACTTGTTTTCCTTGAATGCAACTCTCTACCACTGATTGCCACTTTTTTGTGGGAATAAATGTCCACGACTTTTATTTTTGCACAGGTAACAATTTGTTAATATAATTATATAAGCCTATATATAACCAACATACCCTGCTTACATTGATTGCTGTCATGGTATGGGTAAAACTAACTACTAACTCATGACTTACATCACAATTGAAGGGATTTACTAACTGTTGCCCCTCCGACTATGGTGCATAAAACCTCAACATGAGGTAGGGCATTATCTGATGCTGGTCCATATTACTGGAATAAATTGTTTAAATCACTGTATAAAACTCAGGATATGTTTGATTTTCCTAGAGCTTTGTAAACAAACTTATTTCTCCAATTTTATGGTAGAACAGACGAAGAATAAATGCTACTAATTACACAGGTGTTGTTGTTAAGTGCCGTCGAGTCGGAGTCGACTCATGGCGACCCTCTGGATAGCTATCCTAAATTGTGTTCGGTCTTCAGTCAGGCGGCTCATTGTTGACAGACTGGTACCCGTAGCTGCTGTTATTGTAGCAATCCATCTCACTGCTGGCCTTCCTCTTTTGCGTTGACCTTCTATCTTGCCAAGCATGATGTCTTTCTCTAATGATCTCTCTCTTCGCATGATGTGTCCGAAGTATGAAAGTCGAAGTCTTGTCATCTGAGCTTCTAAAGAAAGCTTAGGTTTGATCTCTTCTAGTACCGACTGGTTTGTTCTTCGGGCAGTCCATGGTATACACAGTATTCGCCGCCAGCACCATAATTCAAAGGCATCAATTTTCTTCCTGTCTGTCTTTTTCACTGTCCAGCTTTCACATCCATATGATGTTATTGAAAATACCATGGCTTGAACAAGTCGAATCTTTGTATGGAGAGAGACATCTCTGCTCTTGAGAATCTTATCTAGGTCTTTCATAGCCATTCTGCCAAGAGCAATGCGTCGTCTGATTTCTTGACTGCTTGTTGCTTCTTTATTGATAGTTGATCCAAGTAGGTTAAAGTTGTTCACGATTTCAATTTCTTCTCCTTCAACGATGAACCTGTTGATTATGCCAGTTGTCATGATCTTTGTCTTCTTTACATTAAGGTGCAGGCCCATTTTGAGACTATGTTCTTTGATTGTGAGAAGCAAATGTTTCAGATCATCTTCACTTTCAGGTACACTACCAAAAAACTGCCTCCAGTTTTGCAACTGATTCCTATAGATTTTGGGGTGCTGAATCCAGGAAAAATAGCCAAAATGTTCCATCACGTCACGTTTTTTTGCAAAATTAGATTTCTTACCCATATAAGGAATGTTCGCATAATTTCTTTTTAGCCGACTGCAGTTTATTTTCTTGGCCCAAAATAGAGGTTGTAATGGTTAACTAACTAGAAACACTCCCTCATGATATTTTAGAGTGTTTTGTATTCATTTTATACATTAACAGGACAATTGGGAGGCGGGGGGCTAAATCCAGTACTCGCGCTGGCGCATGTTCTTTCCTGTTCGCCTCGCCTCGTTCGCTCGCTCAAACACAGTGGTTGCGACATGAACGTTCCTGTCAAATTTCAGTTTCTTGCAAGTTCATTATTACCTTTTGTTTGCTCAGTCATAATCCAGCTTTATTCCGAAGTGGTTCACTACAGTTGTAGTTTGCAGTGCTGTGTATTTGTGATGGCTCACAGAGCCAGAGGTTGCGTCAACTCTCCGGACAGTTTTTGTTTTATTTGTGGGGAATATTCCGTGAAAAAGCGGCAGAGGAACATTTCTGCATTTATTAAAAAAGTATATTTCGCCTATTTCGGTTTGAAGTTAGGCGATCAAGACAAACCGTTGGGCTCCTCACAAAGTGTGCAAGACATGTGAGGAAGATCTACGCTTATGGATGAAAGGTAAAAAACAAGCATTTCATTTCGGAATACCTATGATGTGGCATGAACAAAGAGACCACAGCAGTGACTGCTATTTTTGCTCTTGCATTGTGAAGGGATACAACTTAAAATATAAGAACGTAATAAGTTACCCCAACCTTCCCTCAGCAATTAGGCCTATGCCTCATAGCAACGAAGTACCTGTGCCTGAACCACCAAAATCTTTGGATCATATTTGTGTGGACGGTTCTGATCATGATGAGACTCATCAGATGGCTTTTCCCGATGAGTCCAGTACTTCCGAGTTTGAAACTGAACCAGATCCGAAACCTGAACTTTTCTCTCAAGCTGAATTGAATGATTTAGTCCGGGATTTAGGACTCCCAAAAGATGCTGCCCAACTGCTAGGTTCTTGGCTTAAACAGAAAAATATTTTGTCACCAAGAACAACTTTTTATTGGTACCGCAACCGCGAGAGACAATTTTTGAAGTATTTCAGCAAAGAGGAAGATTTGGTATTTTGCAACAATATATACGGAGTGATGGAAAAGTTTAAACTCAAGTATGATCCTGCTGAATGGCGGCTGTTCATTGATTCGTCAAAAGACAGCATAAAAGGTGTTCTTCTTCATAATGGCAACACATTCGCTTCAGTTCCTATTGCTCACTCTGTTATTCTCCAAGAAAAATACGAGAATTTGGCCCTGATTCTTCAGAAGATTCGTTATGATGAGCATAAGTGGATGATTTGTGGAGACTTTAAAATTCTATCCATGCTATTAGGGCAGCAATCCGGTTTCACCAAATATCCCTGCTTCCTTTGCTTGTGGGATAGCCGGGCCCGCGACCTACACTGGGGGAAAAAAGACTGGCCAATTCGGGAGTATTTGAGACCCGGTGAGAAAAATGTTCTTCATGAGAGCTTGGTACCTCGTGATAAAATTCTATTACCACCTCTCCACATTAAGTTGGGTCTCATTAAGCAATTCATCAAGTCCCTTCCAAAAGATGGTGAGTGCTTTCGGTACCTTTGCTCAAAGTTCCCCCGACTTTCTGAAGCAAAGCTAAAGGAAGGAGTGTTTGTTGGCCCTGATATAAGGAAACTCATTTCAGATGGAGCATTCGCTGAAACGATGTCTGAGAAGGAAAAAGAAGCCTGGGATTCCTTCAAGGATGTTGTTCTCAAATTCTTGGGGAACAGGCGGGATGAGAACTATAAGGATATTGTTGCCAGGATGCTCAATGCCTTCAAAGAACAAGGCTGTAACATGAGCCTGAAAGTCCATTTCTTGCACTCCCATGTGAACTACTTTCCCGAAAACTTGGGGGCGTACAGTGAAGAACAAGGTGAAAGGTTTCACCAGGACATCAAGGACGCAGAGAGAAGGTACCAAGGAAGATGGAACACCACTATGATGGCTGATTTCTGCTGGTTGCTGCTGCGGGAAACCCCAGATGAAAAATATGCCAAGCAGCGCACCAAGAGAAGCATTTGGGGGAAGTAGAAACGGGCCCACCAGGAGATTGATTGACCCAAGAATGACTTTAAAATCTAAACTGTGTTGACAAATATCGTGTTTTTACTAAACTTTGAAATAAAAATTTGCTAGTTATTACCACAGTGTCGGATCTCATTTATTAGAATTTTATTTTCACACCATCGGGTGTTTGTCTTCATGTATTGCAATGGTGCGGTTTGCGTTTTCTATTCTTACATACATACCTGTACAACATTTTTTGCACATTTCTTTGCTTTGCTTTGGGTCTAACCTCGCTCTTATATGCTCAATGTTTGTGCACATGTATGTGGCTGTTTTAAGTGCAGACAATTTTGCTACCATCACAGTGTGTTTTGTTGACATTATTCTTATGTGCTGCCTTGTTACAATTTTCTTTATTCTTATTTGAATAACTACTAAACAATTAGTATAAAGAATTCATCCAAGAAACTTTTATCTCGATCGCACTCAATCTGAAACGGTCACCTCAAACTGCTAACCCAATGTAGCAAAAAATCTGTACGTGATGGAGCAAATTGGTTACCAGATTTGGATTCAGCGCACCAAAAAACATAAAAATCAATCGAAACATTAGAGGCAGTTTAAAAAAAAAATGTTTTAGTGTACCTGTGTTATTGTATTAATGCTGCCTCTTAAAGTTTATGTATTGATTGTCTTATTGTATTATAAACTTATTTTATGAGTGCAGAGTTACCACGTTACCCAGTGCCAGGAGTGAGATTCTAAATCTGTCCAGTATTTCTGACAAGCTCATCAGGATGCATTATGGGACCTGCAATAATGATTCCAATGGGTAAAATCAGGGACCACAAATACCATACTGCAGTGCAATGCAAATGTAAAACCAAACCAGCAAAAAATCTCACTCCTGCAACTAAATAACTTGGCAACTCTATGATTGTCTTATTGAAAACCACATTGATGTTTGTACAAGATGGGGTATACGAGTAAATATAATAACCCATTTGGAGAAATTGCCCTCAACAACTTAAATGGACCACCAGCTTGCAAAAGGGATGGATCCATTCCATGTCTCTTCACTGTATAGTTCTATTGTTTTCTTGCGGGACACGAGCCACTGCCTCCTCCTGCTCTGTAATGGAGTCTGTGTCACCGTCCATAGATTTCCTGCCACTCTGTATCTTCAGCTTCCCTCAGCCCATAGCCTAACCTCTTTATAGAAGCCAAGCCCCCACCAAGTCTAGATGCCCTGTTTAGAGAGCCTCTATCCCCATTTGGTATTGAACGCAGATGCTCATAACCAGCACCTGTCCCCCTCCCTCACTCCTTTTGGACTCAGCATTATGATGTTTCATTACCTGAATCCTTTAAGGTATCTCCAGTGTCTTCCACTGGATAAAGTCCTTCCACCTGTTCTGCTTTAAATAAACTCTTGTAGGTATTTCGCTGTGAAAGTCCTTTCCTGCAAGAGGAAACTTCAAACTTGCCCCCCGCATCAGCAATGTTATGTTGGCTTAGCCCTGAGCAGCGATATCTGCCCTTAACAGTGATCTATTTCATCTTCTGAATAACTGACTTTTGGGTAAAAAGAAAGAAATATCCATACATTTTTGTACAAGATATGAAAAATACAAACATTTGAATATTCACATCTTCACTTCTCCCCTTAACAAAAAATAAATACCAAGCCCTTTCCATCTATACCTATATTTTACCTCACATTCCTAATAATTTACCATAATTCAGTGTTGTTCTTTTTTCAAGATATACTCATTGGATTTTGCCTCTTTGCAAAAGCTCTTTTTGGATTTGGTCTAGTTCAGGGGTGGGCAAACTTTTTGACTCGAGGGCCGCAATGGGTTCATATATTGGACCCGGGGGCCGGACCAAGAGTAGATGGACGGTGTGTATGTGTGAATTAATATAAATTAAATTTAAATTTGTAACATTAAATGTTTAGATTAATTTAAGGTAGAAAAGCATAAAAAGAGTTATTTTACAAAACTTTTATGCAATGTATTACTTTCATAAAATAGTACCTTCAATTTTAGTGTGAACAGTGTTGTTGGTCTCCCTTTTTTGTTAAGGCATCAAAGTCAGGAGATAGCTTTGTTGTTGCAATTCTCAATTTCAAACACATTTACACAGTCCTAATCCAGCCCTTCATCAGCCCATTTCCAGTCCAAGTTCCCCCCCATCACAGCCCATTTCGTCCATTCCCCCCACCATCACAGCCCATTTGCAGTCCTCCCCCCATCACAGCCCAATTGTAGTCCGTTCCCCCACCACAGCCCATTTCCAGTCTGTTCTCCCCCCCCCACCACAGCCCATTTCCAGTCTGTTTCCCCCCATCCCAGCCCAATTTGTCCGTCCCCCCCCCATCACAGCCCATTTCCAGTCTGTTCCCCCCCCCCACATCACAGCCCATTTCCAGTCCGTCCATCCCCACCATCACAGCCCATTTCCAGTACTATCCCCCCACCATCACAGTCCGTTTGCAGTCCTCCCCCCATCACAGCCCATTTCCAGTCCTATCCCCCCCACCATCACAGACCATTTGCAGTCCTCCCCCCATCACAGCCCATTTCCACTCCGTTCTCCCCCCCCCCCACCATCACAGCCCATTTCCAGTCCTATCCCCCCCACCATCACAGACCGTTTGCAGTCCTCCCCCCATCACAGCCCATTTCCAGTCCTATCCCCCCCACCATCACAGACCATTTGCAGTCCTCCCCCCATCACTGCCCATTTCCAGTCCGTTCTCCCGCACACACACCTTCACTGTCCATTTCCAGTCCCATCACCCCCACTATCACAGACCTTTTGCAGTCCTCCCCCCATCACAGCCCATTTCCAGTCCTATCCCCCCCACCATCACCGACCATTGGCAGTCCTCCCCCCTACACATCCCATTTCCAGTCCTTTCGCCCCCCCCCCCACCATCACAGCCCATTTCCAGTCCTATCCCCCCCACCATCACAGACCGTTTGCAGTCCTCCCCCCCTCACAGCCCATTTCCAGTCCTATCCCCCCCACCATCACAGACCATTTGCAGTCCTCCCCCCATCACAGCCCATTTCCAGTCCTTTACCCCCCCCACCATCACACACCATTTCCAGTCTGTTTCCCCCCCATCACAGCCCATTTCCAGTCCGTTCTCCCCCCCCCACCATCACAGCCCATTTCCAGTCTGTTTCCCCCCCCATCACAGCCCATTTCCAGTCCGTTTTCCCCCCCCCCCCCCCCATCACCTCCCAGTTCCAGTCCGTTCCCCCCCCCCATCACAGCCCATCCAGTCCTAGCCGCCCCCCCGAAGAGCCCCGCGCTGTCTAAGGGGCTGCAGAGGGAGCCGGGGAAGCCCGCGCGAGGCCCCGGCTCCCTCTGCACAGCCCGCCAGCATGAAGAACCTTTACCTTCCCGCTGGCGGCTGTTGCAATGAAGCCGCGAATGCCGGGAAAGGTTAAAGGCAATGCCCTTTAACCTCTCGCGGCATTCGTGGCTTCATTGAAACAGCCGCCAGCGTGAAGGTAAAGGCTCTTCACGCTGGCGGGCTGTGCAGAGGGAGCCGC
Organism: Ichthyophis bannanicus; assembly: GCA_033557465.1. Lineage (NCBI taxonomy): Eukaryota > Metazoa > Chordata > Amphibia > Gymnophiona > Ichthyophiidae > Ichthyophis > Ichthyophis bannanicus. The sequence goes on along the minus strand of CM066034.1, from coordinate 887,834,470 downwards.
GGCTTCGCGCGGGCTTCCCCGGCTCCCTCTGCAGCAGTCCATTTGTTCACCAGGATAACTGATACAGCGGGCCGGATTAAAAGGTCCGCCGGGCCGTAGTTTGCCCATTCCTGGTCTAGTTACTCAATAGATTTTGCATTAAATCCTATGGCTCAAGTTTTTGACAAAAGCTAAAAATCATCATATTCCTCCCCAATTATTCATAAAACAAGATGATTACTTTTCATCCATCTCTAAAGAAAAAAAAGTCCAAAAGACAGTTAACTTTATGTGAGAGGCTAAACTCCAGGGAGGAGAAGGCTACAAAGTGATACCGAATACATTCTTTTTTAATTTAACTTATGGTGCTTGAAAAGGATATTGGAGCATTTCAAGAAAGCTTAAAGGAATGTAATGTTCTATAAACAGGGAGCTGTGTTATTTCCCCAGGGTACAATGCCAGTCCGTGAGACAGCACTTATTTTCTGACCTTCTGAATGCAATATGAAGCGAGAGATATCACATGAAATGAATGCCCTGAAACTTGTGGGATTGGATGGTGCTGACTAGTTGCCAATAAACATTTAATATGTTAGTGTCTGTGCTTGCCTAGAGGATGTATACTTTGGAATCAGGCTGTTTTCCTGCAATCAGTTCAGTTGAGACCAAGGAGAAACATGTATAGATTTCCAAATGACTTTTATTTTCTGGTAGAACCATCGTCTTCTTTAGAATTCTCCGCCCTGCCCCATAAGAGAAACAGGCCTTGTCAATAAAACTTTTAAATCTAATTCTACATAGGTGAGAGGCATTCAAAAACAACGTAAGACCCAAAGAGATATTTCACATATTTTTCAAAAGAATAATTCCTAAAAAATGTTTGGTGAGAATAGGATCAATCATATTGTGCTCAGTTATTCAAAGACTTCATTCAAACTAATTCCATTAGCACATATTAAAAAACATACACACACACACACACACACACACACACACACACACACACACACACCATTGAATACCTCTTTGTATAAAATGTGCAATATTCTGTTTCAAGAGTTTGCAGAATTTAGACTTGATTATTGCATGCAAACAAATTCAAACAGTGATTGACAGTTAACCCCTTTGCTCTTACCATATATAAACATCCTCAATGTATATTTACTGTACTTCGCTTGATGGTTTTTCAATTCTTCTGTCACAGCATGTTGTAAAATCCAAAAGAATATGAAAGAACAATCGTGACACACAAGTTTCAATACTTAGGCTGCCTGCAACTGTTATGAAATAAATCTTCTAATGGTACCAGATCACAAGAAGTTAAGAATGGGGAAAGCATTCTCTCAGGAGCTTTTAAACAAAAAAAGTGTAGTTACTCACCTGTAACAGGTATTCTCCGGGGACAGCAGGAATCAGCCCTCACATATGGGTGACATCAGCGCCGACGGAGCCCGCGTGGTAACTTCTCCCCAGCTTTCAAAGAAAGTCTTTGGGAGATGTACCAACCATTCGTGGTCCCCTTCCCACCAAAAGGTGCCATCTTGCCTCAGTATGATATCATAGCACAAGACGGCAAAAAGAAAAGCAACTCCAAGGGGAGGAGGGAAGGTTGTGAGGACTGATTCCTACTGTCCCCGGAGAACACCTTTTACAGGTGAGTAACTACGCTTTCTGTGGGAACAAGCAGGAAGTCAGTCCTCACATATTGAACTCCCTAGCTACAAGCTACCCAAAAACCTATAAAAAGCTCACCGGTGACCAGAAAAAAGGGGAACTATGAGCAACAGCAATGAGTTGAGAGATAACACATTCTCGAATGGCCCAGGTACCCAGCAAGGAGCCAATGCTCCAGAAGCCCGAACACACCAGAGGGCAAACAAATGATGGAGTACTGCCTGGCCAAAGGCGCTGTCCTGACAGGACTCTCTCCAGGCAGTAGTGAGCTTCAAAAGTGTGAATTGAGAATCAGGAGGCAGCCCGACAAATTTCCGACAAGGAAATGGAGCGCAACTTCACTACAGAGGGTGCCATGGCCCAGATGCTGTGTGCCGTAACACGGCACTCCAGCAAGAGGCTAGCCTGCTTATACTCGAAGGCAATGCAGTCAGCGACCCAGTTGGACAGGGTCTGTTTAGAGACCACAGCTCCCAACTGACTCGTGTCATAGGAAACAAAGTGCTGAGAAGCTCAGTGGTGCTCCTGGATGCGCCTGAGATAGAAGGCGAGTGCTCATTGACACTGCAGGCAGAGATGAGGGCCATAAGAAATGCAAACTTCCAGGAGAAATACTTATTTGATTTATTTATTTATTTAAAAGGATTTATATACCGCTTTATCCTGAAATCAAAGCGGAATACATGTCAAACAAATCAAGTGGTAGGGTGCTTGGGTGTGGGCATGCAGTGATAAATGGAGGCGTGTGTGTGTGATTGGTGTGAAGATGATTGCATGGTGAGCTATATACAGTGAGACCTGGGTACAGGTAATATTTACATTTTTACATTTGAATTTCGTGGTGAGCTATATACAGTGTGAGCTATGTATAGGAAATATTTACATTTTTTTACATGTTGGTGGGCTGAGATAGAGTTCGTTTAGACAGTTCATGTTATGTCCTTGTAGTGTTCTGTGAAGAGCATAGTTATGAGCATCTTTCGGAAGTCTTTGCGGTCTTTTGTTGGTTTCAGGTTGTCGGTCTTTTGTTGATCTCAGGTTGTCGGGTGGGAGTTCCAGAGCTCGGGTGTGGCCAAGGATAGTGCTCTTCTTGAAGTGTCTTTTCTTGTTTTAGCAAAGTCCCATGTCTTGTGTAACTTGTTTTGTGAGGTGGTTAGTGGTTGAGGTGGCAGGAGCCGAGAAGCTCAAAGGGTGGCACAGTGAGCTTGTAGAATATCACATCAAGGTCCCACTCTGCCACCAATGGGCGGACAGATGGCTTTGACAGGAGGAGCCCCCTCAGGAAGCGAGATACGAGGGGTTGATCAGAGAGGGGTTTACCCTCAATGAGATGGTAGTGCGCCTTGAGTGCTGAGGTGCACTCTTACAGAAGACCAGCCCTGCCCAGGACAGGTGAAGTAGGTATTGCAGCACTAGTTCGAAGGAGCAGGAGAAGAGGTTGACCTGACGCTCCGTGCACCAGACTGAGAACCTCTGCCATTTGAAGACATACGCCTGATGGGTGGAGGTTTCCAGGAAGCAAGGAGGACCTCCTCCACTTCAATAGAGAGATTGAAAGGGGTCATGGCTACCCTTTCATCAGCCAGGCTGTGAATGTCAGAGACCCCAGGTTGGGGTGCAGGAGAGAGTCCTTCCCTCCTGCGTCAGTAGACCTGGGTCGCACACCAGGAGAACTGGGGGGTGATGTGGCCAAGCAGAGGAGCAGGGGAAACCACGGCTGCCTGGCCCATAGTGTGGCTACCAGGATCTCTGTGGCCCTGTCATGTTGGACCTTGAACAGGGTTTTGGCAATCAATGGTGTGGGTGAGAAGGCGTAAAGGAGGCTCTCTACTCAAGAGATCAGAAATGCATCCGCTGCTACCTGGAAGGGGTGCGGCTGCCAGGAACAGAAGCGGCCAGAGCAGTCCAGTAGTATCAGGATGAAGGAAATAGTCTAAATCATTACCAAAACTTCATCCCACCCAATATCACACTGTCAGAAACATTACACTCAAACATCATTTATTAGGGGAGAAAAAGGATCACAGCACCATTCGGTCAATTGATCCTGGCTAGTAAATCTTGGTCATGGATCGACACCATAACATTAATGATCCAAAGAATTCCCACAGATATCACAAATATATAGTAATCCTTTATAATCCATTGCTATGAACCTTATATTCAGTTTTTTCAATTTACTAAAACATTTACTATCCCAACTTATATCAATAGCCACAACTTATAACATTTGCTGTTTAACAGAGCACTGATCTTCCCAGCTTGTATTAAACAAATGACATGTCAAAGAATACTGAGTCTCAAGCACAAAACATTTCTACGTGCTAAGCCCTCTAAGACACATAGCTTATCTGAATGTTGAGCCTGGGCCATCCGCATCTGCAGGCGAGCATCTGGAGTGACATGCACCGTGGATGCCATGGAGCTGTGTGCTTGTGGCAAGCACTTGGAGGTGTAGGGCCCTGTCCCAAGGGAGAAAGGCCCTGGCTCGACCAGTGTTCAGCTGAGCCCCATCAACTCCATGTCCTCTTCAACAAGGATGTATAGCAGATGTCCTCAAAAGGTCATCAATCCGACCGCTGTTAAAAAACAAAGCACTAGACAGCAACGACCCAACTTCATATCGTCCCATTGCAAGTATTCCATTCCTTGCCAAGATTATTGAAAAGATTGTGCAAACACAGCTGCAAGATTATATAGACTCATCAGCTCCATTAGATGATCATCAATATGGATTTCGCCCATATCATGGTGTAGAAACACTCCTAACAGCACTATTTGATACAATCATCAGAGGTATCGATAATACCAAGCGAGCCTTCATTCTCATATTCATTGATATTTCCTCGGCCTTTGACACTGTAAACCATATCACGCTCATTTCAAGACTTTCCCAAATAGGCATCAAAGATAAAACCCTTGAATGGTTCATATCCTATTTTACTAACCGGACCCAATATGTGCAAATAGATCGAAATGCCTCATCCCCATTTCCACAAGAACAGGGCATCCCTCAAGGCTCTGCCCTTTCGGCTCTTTTGTTTAATCTCTATCTTCAACCCATCTGTTCCATATTTAAACGCTTCAAAATCAACTACCACATCTACGCGGACGACATCATGTTATACTCGCCATTTGATGTGTCCAGCCCGGATTATAGCAACATCTGTCGTTGCCTCACTGAAGCTGAGCTGTGGCTGAAATCAATGAATATGAATATTAATTTAAAAAAAACAGAAGTTTTATTCATAACAAGAAACACAAGCTTCACTCCCCCACTTGAAATCAACATTGGAAAAAACTCTCTCCCAGTCAAAGATGAGATCAAATATTTGGGAGTCACTCTGGATAAGACCCTCAGCCTCACCAAACATATAAAACAATCTGTAAAAACAATATATTTCAAATTAAGGACAATCCAACAGCTTAGACCATTGATAGATAACACTGATTTCAGAACCATAGTACAAACACTTATTACATCACATTTAGACTACTGTAATGGTATTCTTCAAGGGACCTCTAAGAAAAATATTCACACACTTCAATTAGCCCAAAAGTCACCGCAAGGATTATCTATAAAGCGAAACTTTCAGATCATATATCTCCGATTCTCTACGCTCTCCATTGGTTACCCGTCTCATGCAAAATCATCTACAAGTCCTTAGTCAATACATTTAAGATCTTTAATAATATAGCTCCATCCTTCTTATCTATGCTCATCAACATCCCACATGAAAATAGATCAAGATGAAGAATAAACCTTCACACGTTACAAGTCCCTGATTCTATTCGAAAGACAAGTCAGAAGACAAGCAACACAGCTTTCTCATACTTCGCCCCTACGTTATGGAACAACCTCCCGTCTGAAATCAGAGAAATCAAGGACCTTCAATTATTTATAAAAAATCTAAAAACCCATCTATTTACTCTGCACTACAATAACCTCCACATTGAAGATAATCCTAACACAGAGAAAACCACCGATCATCAGTCACTCACTGACCCTACCTAGACTAGGCATAAAATCTTTCCCACACATTCACATTGCTCACCTAGTTAAGCTTACTCTTTGAAAGCAAGTACTTGTCGCTAATGTGAATAACTGTAATTTAATGTAAATATATCCCTTTACTGTTGATATACTGTTGGTAGCCTGTTATCTCATTGTATTTTTTTGAGTTACATTTAATAGTTGAATGTTCATTGTTCTAAATCTGTTCTATGTAAAATAATAGTACTCTATTATTAAAGTTTATGTTACTTGTAAACCGCCACTGATCGCTGGAAGTGGCGGTATAGAAAAGATGTATAAATAAATAAATAAATAAATGTCCTGGGTTGGCTGGAGATGGGTCTTCGGTAGCTTATGATGAAGCCAAGAAGCTACAGCAGGAGGATGGTGCGCACCGTTGCCTGACAGGCCTCGATGGCTGTGCTGCCCTTCACGAGCCAGTCGTCCAGATAGGGGATGACGAATACCCCCTGGAGTCTGAGGTGGGCTGCAGCCACTGCTAGGCACTTGGTGAATACCCTTGGGGTGGAGTTCATGCCAAAGGGTAGCACTCTGTACTGATAATGTTCTCCCCTGACCATGAAACAGAGGTACTGCCTGTGTTGGGGGTTGATGAGGATGTGTGTGTATGCATCCTTTAGGTCCAAGGAGCATAGCCAGTCTCCCTGCTGGAGATATGGCAGCAATGTTCCAAGACAGAACATTTTGAACTTCTTCTCTCGACAGGAATATGTTGAGGTCCCACAGGTCAAGATTGGGGCAGAATCCTCCAGTCCTTTTTGGTACCAGGAAGTAGCGGGAGTTGAACCCTGTGACCCTGAGGTGGGCTGGGACGGGTTCCACTGCCTGGTCCTCCAGAAGGCCTGAAAGTTCCTGCTGGAGCATGTCCTGGTGGAGGGGAGTCCTGGGGGGGTCTCCCGGGAAGAATGGTGGGGGTGTCTGATGGAGGTGGAGGAGGTAACCCTCTCTCACCACCCAAAGAGCCCATGTAATGGAAAACTACCTGTGGGCACAGAGAACCACATGACCCTCTGTGTGCTGTAGGGCTGTGCCTCCTGGGGGAAGAGAGGCTATGCCCAAGGAGTCAAATGCCTGCTCCAGGTTGCATTGGGGACACGGGCTGGGGTTTGGGGGTCTTAGGCTTACATAGGTTAAACCCTTGTCCCTTGGCCTACTGGCCCTGTTGGGGAGCTGGGAAGGCCTGGTATGGAGAGTAGTTTCCATAAGCATTCCTCTTCTTCGGGAATGAGGACTTTCTACCCGAAGCCTTCCTCCGGGAAGGATCAGCGGTCTTCATGGAGAGCCTGGTCCTGGTCAGAATCTCGGACTCCAGCTTGGCAGCCTTCTCTGTGACGGGTTTGCCAAAGAGATTCTCTCCATGGCAAGGGACATTGACCAATTTGTCCTGGACCCACTGCTCAAGGTCGTAGGACTGTAGTCAAGCCTGGTGCCGGGCACTAATGCCTGCCACAGCTACTCTAGCCACCGACTCGAAACCATCATAAGCTGATTGAGTGATAAACTTTGAGCACTTCCTGACTGCCGAGGCCAGCATCCAGACCCACTGGAGGGGTTCCTTCGAGAGACCAGCCGAGAACCCAGTGAGCTCCTTTGCCAGGTCTCAAAGGTACATGACCATGTACAACTGGTAAACCTGGATCCAACCAATAAGCATCGAGCCATGAAACACTTTCTGCCCATGGCATCCATGGCATGGGCGTCCCTGCCCAGGGACACAGAGGAGTGTGTCTTCTGGCTCTTAAGCCCCCGCATGGCTGACTCCACCACCATGGAGTTATGAGGCACTTGGGCTTTTTGGAAGCCAGGGCTCCATTGGACCTGGTACATCTAGTCCAGTGGCCTGCTAACTATGAGCACCGATGAGGGGGTCTCCCACATGTGGAGGAGCAGCCATTCCAGGATGGGTGGGGGTGGATACCATGAGTGCCTCTTTCAGGGGGGCCTCGTACTGGAGGATTTCTAGGTCTTCCATGCGAGGGTCCTCCTCCATCTTGGTAGCAAAGGCAAGAGCCATGGTCATGTCCCACACAAAGTCGAGGAAGGCCATGTCCTTGGGTGGGGACAAGCACCTTGACTCTGAAGGGGACTGGTCTGAGGGCATGTCATGGTGATGGTGGGTATCTGGGGACTTGTCGCCCTTGCTCTCCCAATCCAAATCTGGCTCAGAGGAGGAGTCAGGGGTCCTCCAGGATTCGGGGTGCTGACCCGACCTGAGGACCTCAAGGCCATGGCAGTTCAGTGCTCGGAGTCAAGGATGCTAAGCAGTGAGGACCACGGCTCTGAGGACTGAGACCATGGCAGAGGCATCTCTCTAGGCTGGTGGTGGTTAAAGATCAGCTTGACCTCTGGGGAGTCTCTTGCAGTGGATGGCCCGATGGTTGGGAGTGATGACATGGAGGAACTGGCCATTGAGCCTGGTGCCGGCTCCATTGAGGGGGAGTCCTTGACCAGTCCCGGGGAAAGGATGATTCCCATTGAGGCAACTTGGACAGCTGCTCCTTGCCATCACCATTGACCTCCCATTGAGGGCTGCGGGACTGGGGCCCATGGGATTTCCTCACCTTCCCCAAATCATCGCCCAACGGGGTCCTCGAGGTCTTCTGGCTCTTCTTGGCATGATCCTCGATGCGGGAGGTCTGACTGGAGGTTCCGTGGCTCTGAGGTTGCATGGTCTCCGCAGGTGCTCAAGATCCTGGAAGGAGACTCAGAGTGGGCTCTCGCGGAGGACTCCAGGACTGAGTCAGTCTTCTGAAGAATCGACTCACACTGATGCTGACATTTCCTGAGGGCCTGAAGGGTCATCTGCTTGCAAAGACCACAGGCCATGGCATAGTGGTCCAGCCTGAGGCATCAGAGGCAGTAGTGCAGATCCATACGTGACATGTTATGAGCTCAGCAGTCACACATCTTGAAGTCATTGGCCAAGGCAATAGCAGGAAAGATAGCCTCTGCAAGGTCAAATTCACTGGGCCTGGTCAAGAAAATGGTATGAACCCGTACCAATTGATAAAGGAAAAAGAAAAGAAAAAAAATCTGAGGATGTGATGCCAAGGCAAGTGGGCTCAGGGGCAGGAAAAGGCACCAGCAAGCATCCAGAGAAGCAAAAAAAAGACAAAAAAATAACTATCTTTACCAGGTAACAGAAACACGTCTGATGGGCTCCGCAGAAAAAAGGAGACTGAGGCAAGATGGCACCCTTGGGCAGGAAGGGGACCACGCATGTGTGGTACAACTCTCAAAGGCTTTCTTTGAAAGCTGGTGAGAGGTTATCACATGGGCTCTGTCGGCGCCAATGTCACAAATATGTGAAGACTGACTTCCTGCTTGTTTCCGGAGAAATATCGATAAACTGGGAAGATTATTGCAACTATTTGATAAATTGAAGAGTAGTAAATCACCTGGACCAGATGGTATATATCCAATGGTGTTGAAAGAACTGAAAGATGAGAATTCAGACCTACTCATATTAGTAATCTGTGAACTATTATTAAAATCATCAGTAGTACCTGAAGATTGGAGAATAGCCAATGTAATGCTAATTCTTTAAAGGGTTCCAGGGGTGATCTGGGAAACTATAGACTGGCAAGTCTGATGTCAGTAATGGACAAAATGGTAGAAACCATTGTAAAGAACAAAATTATTGAACATGTAGATAGTCATGGTTTAATGGGAGAAAGCTAGCTAATATGGATTTAGCCAAGGAAAGTCTTGTCTTACTAATCAGTTATATTTATTTTGAAGGTGTAAATAAAACAGGTAGACCAAGGTGAGCCAGTTGATATAGTGTACCTGGAATTTCAGAAAGCCTTTGACAAGGTACCTCATGAGAGATTCTTGGCAAAATTTAAAAAGTCATGGGATTGGAGGAAGTGTACAATTGTGGATCAGAACCTGGTTGAAAGATAGAAAGTAGAAAGTAGGGCTAAATGGCCAATTTTCTCAATGGAGAAAGGTGAATAGTGGAGTACCCCAGGGATCTGTGCTGGGCCCGCTGATTTTTAACATATTCATAACATAGTATACCATATGATCATGCGATCCCTGAATGGGAATAATGAGTGAAGTGATCAAATGTGCAGATGACACACAATTATTCAAAGTTGTTAAGACGCAAGAGGATTGTGGAAAATTGCAAGAAGACCTTGATAAATTGTAAGACTGAACGTTCAAATGGCAGATGAAATTTAATGTGGACAAGTGCAAAGTTATGCACCTAGGAAAGGACAACCCAAACTATGGTTACACGATCCAAGGTTCCACATTAGGAACTACCATTCATGAAAATGATTTAGGTATCATCGTGAATAATATGTTGAAACCCTCTGTCCTGTATTTAGCAGCAGTCAAGATAGCAAATAGAATGCTAGGAATCATAAGGAAAGGAATGGAGAATCCAATCAAGGATATTATAATGCCTCTGTATCATTCCATGGTGCGACCACATCTTGAATATTGTGTGCAATTCTGGTCACCATATCTTAAAAAGGATATAGCAGAATTAGAAAACGTACAGAGAAGAGCCACCAAAATGGTAAAGAGGATGGAAGGATACCCCTATAACGAAAAAAGACAGCTGAGGGGAGTAATGATATAGATCTATAAATTAATGAACGGAGTAGAATGGGTAAACGTAGATCAGTTGTTTATGCCCTCAAAAAGTAGAAAGACTAGCGGACACACAATGAAGCAACAACGTAATCCATTTAAGAGTAATAAGAGAAAATATTTTTTCACTCAATGTGTAATCAAACTCTGGAATTCATTACCAGAGGATGTACTAAAAGTATAGTTGGGGTTAAGAAAGGTATGGACAAGTTCCTGGAGGAAAGGTATATTAGCCATTATTAAAGATGACCCAGGAAATCCACTGGTTGTCCCAGGAAAAGCAATGTGGAACCTGTGTGCCTTTTTGGGAACCTGCCAGGTACTTGTGACCTGGACTAGCCACTGTTGGAAACAGGATACTGAGTTTGATGAACCTTGGTCTGACAAAGTATGGCATTTCTTAAGTTCTTATGACAATTTATGGAAGGAATGGGCCACTGTAATACTACAGTCCCTCACTTGGTTTGTGGCTTGTCATGCTGAGAGGCTTTATGTACATCAGTGATGACAACTATGCTATCGGTAGCTTAACTACGGGCAGGGTCTCCCAAAATAAAAAGATTTCAGTTGACATGTCAGACTATGACAAACCACCCATCTGAGCAGAAGCAGCATGGGACAGTGTTGGCGTCGGAGAATCTGATTTCTGTGACCATATCAAAAACTCTGATATTACCTGTGTAGAAAAAAGGCCTCACAATTTACTTCCATATCTTGCTACAAAAACCCAATGGATAGTCATAACAAAACAAATTGCAGTATAATGCTGATAGACGAGTCCTCCAGGTCAAAAGAACTCAGCAAGTTATTGGAGAAAAGCTGAAGATACTTCCGGATAAAGCCAGTATTCGTGATTTGGTTGTATCAAAGCCCTCAAGACTTATGACTGCTATTGCAATGGTGCATGACATGAGAGTCAGAAGCTGCAAAGATGTCTTACATATGAGGACATAAAACGTATGAAGTATGAACCAAGGGAAGCTGGAGGTGGTCAAAAATGAAATGGAAAGTGCACAATTTGATCTGTTAGGCATCAGCAAACTGATATGGACTGGCATTAGGCACTTTGAATACAATGATCACATGTGTTAGAAATGATTGGCAAAGAAGAAATGGTGTTGCATTTCTAATTAAGAAGAAATTTGCAAGAACTGTAATGAAATACAATGCAATCAGTGAATGCTTAATTTCTATTCATATATGAGGAATGTCCATCAACACAACTATTTTTCAGGTATATACACCAACAACAGCTGCAGAAGAGGAAGAAGTTGATCAGCTGTATGAAAAGGTACAAGCTAAAATCAACAGAACTTACAAACAAGATATACTGATAATCATGGGCGACTGGAAAAAAATATTTGGGAACAAAGGTGATATAATGGTTTAAAAATATGAGCTTGGCAACAGAAACAAAGCTGGAGAAAGACTAATAGAATTTTGTAAGACTAACTATTCATCTCAAACACCTTCTTCCAGGGACAAAAACAGCGACTGTACACATGGAATTCACCCAATGGATTGCACAAAAAGCAAATTGAGTACATTTGTGGAAGTCAACAATGGAAAAGCTCAATGACATCAACAAAGACAAAACCTGGAGCTGACTACAGTACAGATTACCAGCTACTAGTATGCAAACTCAAGCTAAAACTGAAAAACAGCAAGCCACTCACATATGTAGCAAAATAGGATTTTAAAAATGTACTACCGTAATTTAAAAACTGCCTACAAAATCGATTGACCATTTTGTATACGAATGACAGAGCACCAGAAGAGTTACAGGATTTCATCAAAAAAAAGTTGTGCTAGAAGAAAACAAAGTTTCTGCAAAAGGTGAAAAAGAAAAACAACCAAAATGGATGACTGAAGAAACTGAGAATTGTTCATACATGAAAAAAAGAAAACCAGAGAAGAAAGACAGGTAATTTTGGAACTTAGAGATTTCCAACATGCAGTAAGGCGAGACAAAGAGAAGTACTACAGTGATGCAAACAAGGAAATAGAATCAAAAACTCTCAGAGGAAGAACAAGATCGGCTAAAGTTATGAAAGTTAAAGAGAAAATTCCAGTCTCGAACTGGATTGCTAAAGGATCCATGTTGAATGATACTGAGAAGATCAAGAAAAGGTGGAAAGAACACACAGAGTCATTATATCAAAAATATCGAGTGGATTAGCAGCCATTTTGATCTTTGCCTTATGATCAGGAACCACTGGTGATGAAAGAAGAAGTCAAAGCAGTATTGAAAGCATTATCAAAGAACAAAGCACCAGGCATTGATGACATTCCCATTGAAGTATTACAGAACTTGGATGCAGCTGCTACAATACTTACAAAGCTCTTTGTCAAGAAATTTGGAAGACAATATCATGGCCAACTGACTGGAAAAGATCTGTGTTCATACCAATACTGAAGAAAGGTGATCTGACGAATTGCGGAAATTATCACAGAATCATTCTGATCCCACACATCAGCAAGATTATTCAGCAGAGAGTATAAACATATCTGGTGTGAGAACTGCCTAAAGTGCAAGAAAAGGGTTCAGGAAAAGACAAGGAACAAGAGACAATCACGGATGCAAGATGGATCCTTGAAAAGACAAAAGAATACCAAAAGCATTTCTATATGTCTTTAATATTACAGCAAAGCCTTTGATTATGTAAATCATGAAAACTCTGGCCTATATTAAAACTCATTGGTACTGTATAACAGAAAACATGATACTTCTCATGCACAACCTTTACACTGATCAAGAAGCAACAGTCCGAACAGAACAAAGAGAAACAGAATGGTTTAATAAAGAAACATACGAGAAATATGACGGCAGAAAAAGACCACATGGCCTATCTAGTCTGCCCTTCCATATCAACTACAAAAGTCCCCTTTTTACTAGCAAAGGTGTACAACAAGGTTGTATACTTTCCCCATACCTGTTACATTTATATGCAGAATAAATCATCAGAGAAGCAGGACTGTATGACGATAACCAAAGTGTGAAGGTAGATGGAAGAACAACCTTCGCTATGCTGATGATATTACATTACTGGCTGAATGTGAAGACAATCTGAAATAGCTGCTAATCAAGATCAAGCAACATAGTCTTAAAATGGGCCTGCACCTTAACATGAAGACAAAGATCTTGACCAATAGCAAAATCAATCATTTCATCCTTGATGGAGAAGAAATGGAAATAGTTGACAACTTTAACCTACCTGAATCAATAAACAAGAAAGAAACAAGAAGCATTCAAAAATTCAGATTATGTGTTGCTTTTGGCAGATCGTCTATGAAGGACCTATACAAGATTCTCAAATACAGAGATATATCTCAGCATACAAAGATTCAACTTGTCCAAGCCATGGTATTTTCAGTGTTGTCATATGGATCCAAAAATTGGACAGTGAAGAAGCAAGACAGGAAAAAAAAAATTGATGCTTTCAAATTATGCTGCAGGGAAAGAATACTGGGCCCAATATTCAATTGCGACGGCTATGCGCAGACCTGTCTCTGCCGATCTCTAACCCCGGATATTCAATGCTGGGGTCATATACAGCCCTGGCATTGAATATTTGGGATCAACGCACAACCTCAAATGCTGCAAAAGCTAACTGGGTAGCGGCGATATTTCACCGCTACCCGGTTAGCTCCCGCGGATAAAACTAGTCTAGCTTATGCTTCATCTAGTTTTAGCCACAAGTTGCTAACTGGGTAGTGGTGCAATATCACCACTACCCAATTAGCGACTGTCCCCACCCATGACATGTCCTGGAACGCCTACGACACATCCCAATGCTAAGCAGTTAGCACTGGGACGTAGAGCGGCATTAGTTGGGGATATTCAGTGGCACTAACCATATTAGTGCCATTGAATATCCCATTCAGCAGTATTTACATGGTTTACAGGTCAGTAAATCATGTAAATGCCTTTAGAATATCAGGCTCAGTGTGTAAACTAGGACTGCCCAAAGAAAAAATCAGTTGTCACTAGATGAGATCAAATCTAAGCTTTCTTTAGAAACTCAAATGACATTTTGACTTTCATACTTTGGACACATGCAAAAAGAAAGATTAGAGAAAGGCATCATGCTTGGCAAGGTTGAAGATCAACACAAAAGAGGAAGGCCAGCAATGAGATAGATCAATACAATAATAGCAGCAATGGATGCCATTCTATCAATAATTAGCCACTTGATTGAAGACTGAACACAATTTATGATAATTATCCAGAGGGTCACCATGATTTGACAGATTTGATAGCGCTTAACAACGTTACTATAGTCTCAAGCCTATTTCTTAAACATGCAATTTCAACATGTTACATGCACTGCATAAGTACTACAGTTTTCAGACACATATAGCTGTGAACAGAAAGTCATTTTCACACCACCCTCTGAAATACGCACCTTACACAATCAGAAGAATATACCAGTGTTAGGACAACACTCAATTAGAAAAGAAAGTTTAGAAACCAATGCAATATTGCCATTATCCAGTTAGTTTCGGCGGCTCCGGAGCATGTGTGGTGCTCCTGGATATTCAATGCCATTGCCAAAAGCCTGCCCAATTCAATATCGGGCCCAAGTTGTATAAGCTATTTTGTTAATTTTGCACTAGCATTTTGGTCACATTCTTCCATGACCATGTGGAAAATCTTTAAAAATTTCTTTTTAAGGAGTGGATGATTCATGGGATATGTCTCCTTGAGGAGCAACCACGGCTTGATATCCAGTAGATTAATGGTTTGTTTTTCTTCTACATTAACACTAACTCACCTTATTGAGATATGTCATTACATTGACTGGTATGATTTACTATCCTCCCATTCTATTATGGCTTTTGATTCCTGTTTTGAATTAACAAATTTGCATAATTTCTTTACAAACAAATAGCCCTGATGTCCCGACCAAATAGCATCAGACATCAAGAGAAGCATCTAGGGTAGGAACTCATTTGACAGAATGATAGTGATTTTTGTCACTGATGTGACATGAACCCAAAACTTGCATACTGGGAGCAGGCCCAAAGAAATAACAGACCCTGAAATTCCCAAGCAGTCTTTATGCCACAAAGGAGCCTTGAGAAGTTGGGAAATAACTTTGTACACCCCAGGTGGCCTAGCTCTTACACAACCCCTCTACAACCCCAACAGTTTAAAATAAAAATCAAGTTGAAAATTGCACTCAAAGTGTGACATAATGGTGTTTTCCCCTTTTCCTCCATTCACAGACTCAGGAATGTCTGTGTGAGGGACTAGGATGAAACAGTCATGGTAAAGTGTGTCTCAGCAGGGAAGCGGGGTATATGTAGGTGGGAAATCTGGGCATAATGTGTGTACTGACTGATGGTTTAAGTGAGATGTGTATATATCTGCTATCAGTGGTATCAGGTGTGCATCTATTTTGTTTATCTGTTTACCTGTGGAGAAGTGAGGGTGGGGTGTTATAGGATGTATGTGAGTATGTATTACCATTGTGTTTTTGGAGTGAGGACAGGCAGGATGTTTTGCAGGCAGGGTGTATTGAGGACCTCTGTGTGTGTATGTGTGTTGGGGTGTGTGTGTGTGCGCGCGTGTGTGTGTGTGTGTGCGCGTGCACGTGTTGGAAGCTCTGTATATGCATGTAAGCGCATATGCGTGTGTAAGCATGCAAATGTTAGGGGCTGCATCTGTGTATGTATCAGGACTCTATATGTTTGCCTGTGTGTGCATGTGTCAATCAAGGGCTCTTGATTGACACATGCACACACAGGCAAAGTGTGTGTGTGTGTGTGCATGTGTAAATCAAGATATAGATTGAATAGGAGTGCCGAAAGGGCCTCCTATTCAATCTATATCTCCAACTGATCTGCAATATATTCAGAAAATTCAAAGTAGAATATCACATTTATGCGGATGATGTCATGCTGTACCTCCACATAGACATAACTACCTGTGTCTGTACGCCCAGCACCTTCTCTAACCCTCTTCAAGTCCAAGTTGAAAGCTCACCTCTTTACTGCTGCTTTTGGATCTTGACTCACCTAATCTCCTTTTCTCCCCCTTGTTCCACCCCTGCCTACATCTTCCGTATTTGTGTGTTTGTGTGTTTTGTCTTGACTAGATTGTAAGCTCTGATGAGCAGGGACTGTCTCTTACATGTCTATACTGTACAGCGCTGCGTACAACTGGTAGCGCTATATAAATGCTGAGCAGTAGTATTAGTAGTAGTATAAGTAACCCCATCCAACACATAATGCCAACTTGCATTGAAGAAGCAGAGAATTGGCTAAAAACATATAACCTATGGATTAACTTCCAGAAAAACGGAGTACTATACATATCAAGGAAGCAAAATTTTATCCCCCCCCCCCCCCCCGACACTTCCCACTCATGACACTGTGCTACCAGTGAAAAAAGAAGTAAAATACCTGGGAGTTACCCTTGACCCTTGATCAATCCCTCAGCATGGCATCACACATAAAACTGATCACTAGAACTATATTTTTCAAATTACGGATCACACAGCATCTAAGACCACTGTTTGATAACTATGATTTCAGATCTGTGGTACAAGCGCTGATCACCTCACACTTTGACTTCTGTAATCATTTATTACACGGAGTACCCGAGAAGACTATTAATCAACTTCAAATGGCCCAGAACGTCACTGCCACTTGACGGACCACATAACACCTATCATGCACAAACTCCACTGGCTACCAATTACAAGCAGAATAAAATATAAAACATTAATGATTGCATTCAAACTACTGAATAACATAGCACCTTCATTTCTATCATCCCTAATGAACCCCATGACAGATACAAGAATCAAGAGAGGATGCTCACAGAACATGATTATAATCCCTTCTGACTTCTGCAAAAGAACCAAGCCACAAACAGTAGAGCGTTCTCTTACGTCGCTCCTATTCTATGGAACGCCTTTCCAGACACATTGCGATCTATCAAAGACCTCTAAACATTCCGAAAGGAAATTAAAGCATTTCTATTTATAGAACATTATGGTAGCAACTATGGCAAGAATGACATAGCTGCCATATGGAGTGGAGGAGTGGCCTAGTGGTTGGGGCAAGGTACTTCAGGCCAGAAGGTCGGGGGTTCAAATCCCACTAGAGGACAGCAACCTTGGGCCAGAAGGACTGGGGTTTCTAGTCCCACAGGTGCTCCTTGTGGTCTTGGGCAAGCCACTTAACCCTCCATAGCCCATGTTCCCTGTAAAATAGTTATCTCCAAGTTATAATGTCCTGTTCAATGTAATTTCAGTTTGTTCAATGTAAACTGCACTGATGCAGAATAGCATGGTATATAAGAGAATATAAATAAATAAAAATATACCCAACCTAAAGCCACACTCCTAGAGCCCCACCAACATCACAGATACCAGATGAATCATCTATCAACTCTTGAAAGCCTTCTACTGTAAACATGATATATATAAACATTATATATTTAAAAATATGCAAATAGTTTCATATGTAAATAGTTATTTTATTCGATGTTCCTACCTTGGACCTATGTTCTATGTAACTTGTTCGTTCTTTGTAAACCGCCCTTGATCTTGGGAAGGGGCAGTATAGAAAAGCTTTGCAAATAAATAAAAATAAATAAATAAAAGGGCTCTATGGGGGGATATTCAAACAATGGTGGCTACAGCAATTACAGCGGCTAGCCGTCACTGCCAAAACTTACACCTGGATATTCAATGCCAGGGCCATATCTGCCCCTGGTTATCACTGGGTGCCTCCGCTGCTCTGGCTAGCATCGGGACATGCAGCGGCAGCACCTGGGATATTCAGTGGCATTAACCCCATTAGCACTGCTGAATATTTTATTTACTCATTTAACAGGATTTTTTATACCACTTTATCATTTAGTCAAAGTGGTTTACATTGTCACTTAAACTTGGTAATGTACAGTACATTGAACAGGGATATCGTTAACTTGGATTCTTCAGAGGCAATGGAGGATTAAGTGACTTGCCCAAGGCCACAAGGTGACCGCAGTTCACGCGTTTGGCAGGTCTGCTATCTACCTTAATCGCGTTGACTATTCCCCCCTGTGTCTATCTGCATGTATGCATTTGTGCTTGTCTGTGTTGTGGGCTTTGTGTGTGTACATAAGTATATGTACATGTGTGTGTATGTATCAAGGGGGTGTACATGTCTAAGGCTATGGCATGTAGGCTTTTCTGCCTTGCAGTTTCCCGTCATCCTACTCTCACTCCTGTCCCTCTCACTTTCCTTACCACTAGCATTTCAGTCTCTCACTCCCTTCCTCTCTCCCTATTTGCAGTCACCATCTCTTCTCAGTTCCTCATCTAGCTCTGCCCATTTCTGTTCTCTTAATCTGGCCCCTTCCCTTCCCACATACCTCACCCATTTCTTTCCTCTTAACCCTACCCCTTCCCTTATTTCCAACCCCTTTCTTTCCTCATTTTATTTATTTATTTATTTAGCTGTATTTATATCCCGCTTTTCACCGGGTCAAAGCGGTCAATTGGGAGATACATTTAACACGAGGGGATATGACACACATACGTTAATACTTACAGGGAACATGGGCAATGGAGGGTTAAGTGGCTTGCCCAAGACCACAAGGAGTACCTATAGGACTAGAAATCCCAGTCCCTCCGGCCTGAGATTGCTGTCCTCAGGTGGGACTTGAACCCCCGGCCCTCTGGCCTGAAGTACCTTGTCCTAACCACTAGGCCACTCCTCCCTCCCTCATAACTCTGCCCCTTCCATTTTGCTCCATCCTTCTTATTTATTTATTTATTACATTCTTCTATACTGCCCCTTCCAAAGATCAGCAGTGGTTTACAAAGAACAGAATATTTAACATAGAACGGTGGTATAACTTTTTACATAGTAAACTTTGTAACTACCGTTAACATAACAATTTACATTTTGTTTAAAACAAGAAGCTAATAAATTATGTACATAATCTCTGATTATGATGATTTTCTTTGGGTTTGAAGGTGTAGAATTTGAGTGTCTCTAAGGGGGTGTGTTGTGATGTAGCTTGTGAGGGGGGGGGGGAGTGATGTTTGTGTTTCCAAATTACCCATGCCTACCAATAGCCAAATTAATATGAATAAAATACAGTCTCTAAAATGCTTGAATGCAAATGCTAGAAGTCTAAAAAATAAGATGGGAGAGTTATAATATATAGCACTAAATGAGAGTTTAGATATGATCGGAAACTCAGAGACATGGTGGAAGAAGGACAACCAGAGGGACACTGTGATACCTGGGTACAAAATATATCGTAATGAAAGAGCTGATCAAAATGATGGAGGGGTTGTGCTCTATGTTAGAGAGGACATTGAGTCAGAAAGGATTAAAGTTTTGCAGGAAACAAAATTTGCTGTAGAATCTCTGTGGATTGAAATTCCATGTAAAAAGGGGAAGGCAATGGCAGTGGGGATGTACTATCGACCGCCTGGCCAGAATGAACAAATGGATGATGAAATGCTCAAAGAAATCAAAGAAGCTAACAAAAGTTACAGCGCAGTACTAATAATGGGTGATTTCAATTACCCCAGTATTGACTGGCTCAGTGTCATGGCAGGACATGCTAGGGAGATAAAGTTTCTAGATGAAATAATTGACTGCTTCTTGAAACCATCATAAAGAACAAAATTGCTGAACATATAGATAGTCATGGCTTAATGGGAGACAGCTAACATGGCTTTAGACAAGGAAGATCTTGTCTTACTAATCTGTTATGTTTTTTTGAAGATATGAATAAACAGATAGACAAAGGTGAGTCGGTTGATATAGTGTATTTGGACTTTCAGAAAGCCTTTGACAAGGTCCCTCATCAGAGACTTTTGGCAAAACTAAAAAGTCATGGTATAGGAGGCATTGTACTATTGTGGATCAGGAACTGGTTAAAATATAGAAAGCAGAGGGTAGGGCTGATAGGCGGAATATTATGTATGGTGTCACAAGGTGGACCTATTGGAGCCTGAGAAAATGGAAATCAGCAGCAGTGATCAGAGAAGAGATGACAGGATAAACAAAAAACTGTCAGATGGTTGCTACAGACAACCTAGGCACACGTGGGTAAGGGCTGAGAAGACACACCCAGATAGCAAGCAAAGGGAGTTTGCTTTGCCTGATAGGAATCAGCTGGGTAGAGGTGGAGCCCAGAAACACAGAGATATAATATGCTCCCAAATAGTTAGAGGGGGAGAGGAGGTGAACCAGCAAGTCTCACAGCAGGGGAGACAACGGTCAGCGCAGCAGAAGCTGGCAAAAGTATGGAAGTGGAATGAAAGAGAGTCTGAATTACTGGGACAGCATGCAAGCCCACACGAAGGTCTGAGTGAGTCTCAAACCCAGAGTGAAACATTTGGAAGGCAGAAGCCAGATATTGAATGCATGTGTGAAGAGCACGAGAGACGTGGGAGAGTTGCAGTACAAGGTAACAAAGCCAGAAGTGTTGACAGTGACTGTTTTCTACCCGAGTGGGTAAAACCCTGCAGCAATAGAAAAAGCTACCCAGAAATAAGCTTTGGAAATAATCCCTTCCCTTGTGCTAGAAAACCCAGGAGAAAAGAAGCTCACTTACTTGGAAAAGCTAGAGATTCTAGTATCCACTTTAAACTCCCAGAGTTTGAGCAACCTCCGTATAGAGCAGTGCAATCCAGGGCAGCTGTGAGGAAAAGGCTAGACCCGAGCACGCTCAGAGTCTACCGTAATCACTCTAACAGCAGAGCCAGGGAGGTTCCTGAATGTCCTTATGATTACCTGCAGGGGCTGAGTTCTCATAAGCCTCATGCAAAAGTATATGGTAGTTCCCAGGGAGGCTTTGAGAGAGAAGGACAGAACAACTTCCTGCTTGACGAGGAAAACCTACATTATCCTTTTGAAACAGCTGACCTTGAAAACGTGAGTGTTAATGAACCAGAATCTATGGAATATGAGAATACAGAGTTAGCAACAGTTCCTGAGCCCATGGAATGCTCAGTCTCGGTAATTGACCCAGAGTTTTCTTTGAGGTGAAAGGGGTTGAAGATAACCTGAGTAAGAGTCACAAGGTGTGGGCTGGAAAACGTGTCTCACAGAAAACCATGTGAATGAGCTGTGCTGTGTCAGCAAAAAGGAAAGCCTGTGAAAAACATTGAGAATGTTTAATTCTTTTCTTTTTGCATTTAAGCTGAAGTAAGCTATTTTTGTTTAACCTTTTGATTTCTGTTATATGCCCGAAGTGGGTTGTTTGCTTTGTTTTGCCAAGGAGAAAATACCTCACGGACGGGGAATAAAACCCTGAGTTTGGAACACAAGTGTCTTTTGTGGTTTATAGAGAAGGTACAACTACCACCCTCAGGGGAGTCCTCAGGCAGTACCAAGGCCCCACCGGTAGGGCACCTGGGGGTGCGACAAAATGGCGTAGTATTGAGGATTTCTTTTTTTCCTGTGGCACAAGCCAATTTTCCTGGACAAGAGGAAAAAGGACATTTCTGAGAGAAAAAAAGGTGGATACAAAGCACCGTTGGAGGAAACATTTGACTGGCAGATCGGCCAGAGGACGGACAAAAGGCTTTTTCTCACATGCTGAATTCTACCAGGAGACTAAGGTACTAGTAGCCTGGGTAGACGGGTACGGGATACCAGTGAGAGAAAGAGGGCGCTATAGCTGGGATAAAATTTCCTGTAGAAAGTACCGCACTTGGTGGGTCTTTCTTTTCTTTTCCATTGCAGGTGCAGAGTCCACAGAAGAGGAAGATGGATCCACAGGACATGCTATCCTGGATGAATGCCCAATGGGAGAAACAAGCAAGGATGGTGCAACATCTGCAGGAGCAGTATATGACAGCCATGAGAGAACAGCAACAACCATTGCTGGAGGCAGTCAGCACACTAGTGAACAAATCTCGTGGAGAAGAAGCAGCATCTACTACCATACCGCAAGTAGAACTGAACACTGGTTTTGCTTTGTCATTAAGACATTTGAAACAGGAGGACAATCCTGATGATTTCATAGAAGCATTTGAACGTATAGCCGGAAATCTGAAATGGCCTGCAGAGAAGTGGGCAATGAGATTTGCCATGACTTTAAGTGGTGAAGCTCTGTCTGCTTTTAAGGCCATGCCCGCTAGCCTTGCTAATGATTATCATGAGATCAAAAAAGCTGTAAAGGATCGGCTTGGTCTTACTCCTAGACATTATAAGAGGTTGTTCAGGGGAGCACAAATGCTAGAGAATGAAACACCAAGAGCCTTATGCCAACGACTTAAAAGTCTGGCGTATAAGTGGCTAGACCCAGATGGTAGAACACTAGAATCTCTCATAGATAAGATCATTCTAGAGCAATTCCTGATAGCAATACCCTTAGAAATGAAAACCTTTCTAACACTGCAAAACTGCTCTAGCACGGAGGAGGCAGCTAAATTGGCCGAAGTATATAGGGAAGCCAAACAAGCGGATACCTCCAAAATAAGCCTCTTAAAAGTGGCAGGTGTGAAAGAGATGGATGAGTGTAAGAAGGATGAAAGGGTTAAGGCATATAGGTATGATTCTGGTAAGAATGTGATGACTGGAAACACGAGGAAATGTTATAAATGTGGTAGACCTGGACATCTCATGAAGGAGTGTAGAGTGAAGACAGTCCTCGTAGTAGGGACAGAAAAGCAGATTCCCAAGGGTATATTCTTACAAGTCCAAGTAAATGGATTAGACACCCTGGCTCTGCTTGATTCAGGAGCAGAACAAAGTTTGATTGCCCAAGAATTTTGGGAAACCATGAGACTGTCTCGTCCTGTAGCTCAGAAGCAAGTACAAGTAAAATGTGTACATGGTATGCAGCTTCCCTACCCCCTACACCAGGTTTGTGTTAAAGGACTAGGGATAGAGAGAAAGATACAGGTGGCAGTAGTCCCCGGGCTACCGCAAAACCTAATCCTAGGATGTGACTGGCCTTCTTTTCAAGGAGGAATAAGACAGGGGATATGTATAAAGACAGGGTTGGTCTCTACCAGATCCCAAGCCACTGCAGCAGAAACCCGAGAATCCCCAGTAGGAGAAGTACAAAAACCAGAGGAAGAGGGTGTTAAGGAGGCTCCCGAAGAGAGGGCTGAGGCAGAAGAGGCAGATACACTTCCCAACCACGACGATTGGGTTCAAAGCCCGGTTGAGGGAGGGAAGAAAGCCAAATCTAAAAAACGCCATGAGAGGAATAAGAGAACCCAGGGAAGAAGGGAACTAGAAGTGGGGGAGGGGTTGCCATGGGTACCCGCCGCTCTGGTCCAAAAATTCCCATCTTTCCCAATGGAGCAGAAAGCAGATGCAGCACTCAAAAGAGCTTTTGAGTGGGCTCAGAAAGATAGAAATGTGTTACCCCGATTCTTCTTAGACGAAGATATTCTATATAGAGAAAGCCAGGATCCCTATACAGGGGCTGTAAGAAAACAACTGGTGGTACCAGTAGCTTTTAAAGCAGTGGTTTTGCGTTTAGCGCACGACCATCCGGTTGGGGGACACAAAGGCGTTCAGGGAACGCTAGACCAGATTTTAGCGCGCTTTTATTGGCCGGGGGTGTACCAGGAAACAAAGCGCTATTGCGATTCCTGCCCCGCTTGTCAGAGGGTTTCCATAGCCAAACCCAAAGCCGTGCCTATGGTACCATTACCAACCATAGCGACACCTATCAGACGCATGGGTATGGACATTGTAGGCCCATTAATAAAGACACCTAGGGGTTTCCAATACCTTTTGGTTATTGTCGACCATGCGACTCGGTTCCCCTGGGCTATTCCCCTCAGAAATATTTCGGCCAAGATTATAGCGCAGGAACTGGTAAAGTTGTTTTGCGAGGTGGGGTTTCCCCAAGAAATCTTGACTGATCAGGGCAGTAACTTTGTTTCAAGATACCTCGCTAGGGTTTGGGAGGCGTTTGGTATACGCCACATAAAAACGTCGGCATACCATCCCCAGACCAATGGGTTGGTGGAGCGCACCAACCAGTCAATTAAGCATTTGTTACGAAGGGGATTAAGGAGTGGGGAGAT
This sequence comes from Ichthyophis bannanicus, assembly GCA_033557465.1. NCBI lineage: Eukaryota > Metazoa > Chordata > Amphibia > Gymnophiona > Ichthyophiidae > Ichthyophis > Ichthyophis bannanicus. Next base: position 887,810,161 of record CM066034.1, on the reverse strand, counting down.
GGCGGAATGGGACACACTACTCCCATTTGTTATGTATGCTTGCCGGGAGCGTGTTCAAACCTCCTTAGGGGTATCCCCGTTCGAACTTTTATATGGTAGGACCCCAAGGGGAATACTTGATATTCTACAGGATGAATGGGTGGAACCTAAGGTACCAGAGATAGGGATTCCACAGTTTTTAAAAGAGCTGAGGACGCGCCTGAGGAAAACATCCCAAGCCTCAGTAGAAAATTTAAGTCGTAGCAAACAACGACAAAAACAATACTATGATAGGGGCACACAGGCCAGAGAGCTGGCAGTAGGAGACAAGGTCCTTATACAAGTAACGGACCCAGGTCCAAAATTTGAAGCTCGCTGGAAAGGACCAGGCATAATAATAAAGAAAGTGGGATTCGTGTCATACCTTGTTGAGAACGAGAAAGGACGTAGGCAGGTATACCACGTCAATGTGTTGAAGCCATGGAAGGAAAGGGTGGCCACAGCTAATTTGGCCTACCATGAGCAGCATTATAGAACCCCGCAAGGGATTACATGCTGTCCGCCAGAAATTGCGGCAGCAAGTAATATTTTAAGGGGGGAATGTGTCACAAGGTGGACCTATTGGAGCCTGAGAAAATGGAAATCAGCAGCAGTGATCAGAGAAGAGATGACAGGATAAACAAAAAACTGTCAGATGGTTGCTACAGACAACCTAGGCACACATGGGTAAGGGCTGAGAAGACACACCCAGATAGCAAGCAAAGGGAGTTTGCTTTGCCTGATAGGAATCAGCTGGGTAGAGGTGGAGCCCAGAAACACAGAGATATAATACGCTCCCAAATAGTTAGAGGGGGAGAGGAGGTGAACCAGCAAGTCTCACAGCAGGGGAGACAACGGTCAGCGCAGCAGAAGCTGGCAAAAGTATGGAAGTGGAATGAAAGAGAGTCTGAATTACTGGGACAGCATGCAAGCCCACACGAAGGTCTGAGTGAGTCTCAAACCCAGAGTGAAACATTTGGAAGGCAGAAGCCAGATATTGAATGCATGTGTGAAGAGCACGAGAGACGTGGGAGAGTTGCAGTACAAGGTAACAAAGCCAGAAGTGTTGACAGTGGCTGTTTTCTACCCGAGTGGGTAAAACCCTGCAGCAATAGAAAAAGCCACCCAGAAATAAGCTTTGGAAATAATCCCTTCCCTTGTGCTAGAAAACCCAGGAGAAAAGAAGCTCACTTACTTGGAAAAGCTAGAGATTCTAGTATCCACTTTAAACTCCCAGAGTTTGAGCAACCTCCGTATAGAGCAGTGCAATCTAGGGCAGCTGTGAGGAAAAGGCTAGACCCGAGCACGCTCAGAGTCTACCGTAATCACTCTAACAGCAGAGCCAGGGAGGTTCCTGAATGTCCTTATGATTACCTGCAGGGGCTGAGTTCTCATAAGCCTCATGCAAAAGTATATGGTAGTTCCCAGGGAGGCTTTGAGAGAGAAGGGCAGAACAACTTCCTGCTTGACGAGGAAAACCTACATTATCCTTTTGAAACAGCTGACCTTGAAAACGTGAGTGTTAATGAACCAGAATCTATGGAATATGAGAATACAGAGTTAGCAACAGTTCCTGAGCCCATGGAATGCTCAGTCTCGGTAATTGACCCAGAGTTTTCTTTGAGGTGAAAAGGGTTGAAGATAACCTGAGTAAGAGTCACAAGGTGTGGGCTGGAAAACGTGTCTCACAGAAAACCATGTGAATGAGCTGTGCTGTGTCAGCAAAAAGGAAAGCCTGTGAAAAACATTGAGAATGTTTAATTCGTTTCTTTTTGCATTTAAGCTGAAGTAAGCTATTTTTGTTTAACCTTTTGATTTCTGTTATATGCCCGAAGTGGGTTGTTTGCTTTGTTTTGCCAAGGAGAAAATACCTCACGGACGGGGAATAAAACCCTGAGTTTGGAACACAAGTGTCTTTTGTGGTTTATAGAGAAGGTACAACTACCACCCTCAGGGGAGTCCTCAGGCAGTACCAAGGCCTCACCGGTAGGGCACCTGGGGGTGCGACAATGGAAGAATATTATGTATATATCAGAAGGAATTTTATATATGTATATGACATATGCTGTCAGTGTAGGCCACAGGTCATTTGCCAAATCTGCAGAAGTAGTTTGTTAGCTTGTTTACTGTGAAGGTAGGACACAGGTCATTTGCTAACCTTGCAGAAAAAGCTCTTTAGCTTAGCCTTGCAAAAGCAATACACACACATTATATGGAGAAATAAGTAAAGAGAGCAAAGGAGATAAGACATGCTGATTCCTCTTTTGGAAGCTCTGTAAAGATAACCTTTTAACCCTGCAATTCAGTTTTTGCAATTCAGTTTTTGCATCCATGACGTACAGTATATGGTACATCTTTTTATCCTATATAAGCAAAGCTATACTCTGAATAAACTGAGCAGCTTATATCATACCGATAGTGTGTGATTATTTGCTGTTCCCAAGCGCTTGTACTGAGAAACAGGATTCAGGGAGACAGAACCAAATTCATAGCATAAGCATCAGTTGTGGTAATTGAGAGAAAATAATATCAGTTGGGGTAACTGATACATAGAAGCTCAGTTGTGGTAACTGAGATATACATAAGAAATAATATCAGTTGAGGTAACTGATACATAGAAGAGAGAACCCAATCTGTTCTGGTAGCAACAGTTTTGGTGTCAGGAAGTGGGATTCGATGGATTGGGTAAGTAACACATTGTTGTTTGTCTGGTCCCACCCCTCGAATTCTCACTAAAAGAGTGGCTGCGGTAGCCCTCAACCAATTTGGCTTTTCTACTGCGGTAGTACCTGTCTCCCGGAATCCTGTGTCTTAGTTTATCTATGTGCCTGTAAGACACTCCCAGTCTCTGGCGAGGGTAAAACCATTGACCCAGAGTCCCTGGAATGCAAGTGACAGGCGGTGTTTGTCTATTTGTCTCTCTATTCTTCCAAGCCTTTCCTGTCTTCTTTAGAAAATGGGAGGGTCCCTTGGTAAGGGGGACCGACCCACTAAACCTTTCATAAAATTTAAAACAACGAAACATCTCCCAGGGTCTGCTGTAGCATGCTCATCCATTAATTGTGAACTAATGTGTTTGGACAGCTAGTTCTTTTCTTCCTGTCTGTATGAGTTTGTAGTGTAGCATGGAATGGATTTTCTGAGTCAATGGATTGGGATCGTAATGAATTGTAACCTGAAGTAAGAACCTTAAAAGCAAACTGTACAGATAACAAGCCTGGCAGAGTTTTGTGTGTTTACATTAATTCTGTACTGCAAGCTACTGTGTGCAGTAATCTGGCTGGAAGATCTTGATTGCATATTTTGTTAGAACTTCTCTTAAAACAAGAAAAAAATAGTTTATAGTTAAAGTACAGCCTTAATGTTGCAAATTATTTTCTTTTTCCCTGTGAATATATCATAAGAACAACTTTTGATTCCAATTGGCAGTAGAATCATTGAGAAATAAACCTGCATGATCGTAATTTCATTATGTTTAAGATTATTAGATTTGATGTGTGATAGAGGAGGAAGAAAGAACATTAGCCATTTCTTTATTTGTGTGCAGTAAATAAATTTAATCCACATGTGTAAGTTTTGTTTTCTAGGTTAGGGATCTGAGTGTATCCTGGTTAAGAAAAATGTGTTTGCTGATTTCTGTGTGTCAAGAGATTAGAATAGCAATGACAAAGAGAAGTTGTAAACAATGACAACTGAATTTCTATGAATACATTACCTTTTGAGAAGCTTATTTTCAAATTCTATGTAATGAACCATATGTATTTTGATCCTTTTTGTTTTGTGTCCTGATGGCCGTCCTTTGTGAGCTGAGATGTCTATGTTAATCAATGTTCAGAGTATTGTGAGTTAAACCATTACCTGAAATAAGAAAGTTTACTTTCCAGATCTTAGGGGTATGTTTACTAAACCTTCTTAATGTGCGCGCTGCGCAATTAGCACACGCTAAGATACCTTAGCGCATGCTAATGACGCTTTATGCGGCAAAAATGCGCTGTAGTGCACGCTCACGCACGCAGCGGCGCAAACAAGCGCTGAAGGCGGGGAAAGGCTCCCGGAGGGCGGAGGAAGGCTCCCCAGGAGCGGAGAGAAGGGGTCAATGGGTGGAGAGTGGGAGGGGAGAGGCTCCCCGCACACTAACGATGTGAAATTCGAGGCCAAAACTAATGCAAGTGAAAACCTCGCGTTAGAGCTGATTTAAAGGGAAAAGAAACCATTTCTGTCAGCAATGTATAGCAAAACCAGGGAAACCTACAAAAAAGTGATAAGTGTGATACATGTGCACAGAACAAAAGTGCAAATAAACATTGAAAATGACCCCAACAAAATAAAAAAAAAATCATAATCAAACTGGGCAATAGTGATAGTATTGCAAAACATCAAAAAACACTCCCAAGAAAGCCCCAAAAAATAAATATGAATTTTGGAATGGTCTACGCTGCGTCCCCATACAAGGTGAATGATCCCACAGTGAAATAGCACTGATCAGGGTTTCCCTCTCCATTGGATAGGTTACCTATCAAAGTTGCTCTCTTTAAATCAACTCACTCCCACTACCGCTCTCAGGTTCACTTAGCCAAATACTCCTATTTTTCCAACGCCATCTCCAATGCCCTAAACCAAACCCGACATCTTTACTCTACTCTTCAGACTCTTACTTCTCTTCATTCCTCCACCTCTGCTCCTCCGAATCTTCACTCTCCTGCTCCTCCCCTTCTCGTGTCATTCTTTAGTGGCAAGATTACCTCTCTAAGAGCATCCTTACCTTCCTGCCCTACACCCATTCTCTCCCCTACCCCCTCTGTTTCCCCTCCCCCTGTCTCTCAACTCTCCCACACTTGGGCTTCTTTCTCCCTGATCACTGCCCCTGAGCTTCATCAGCTCATTTCCTCCTCCAAAAAGACCTCGTGTACCCTTGACCCCATCCCCTCCTCATGGCTACTTGCTCCTCATCTAGCACTTCTCCCCCCTAGCCTTACCATGTTTAACTCGAGTCTCTCCACAGGTATCTTTCCCCGTCCATGGAAACATGCACTGATACGCCCTATTCTTAAAAACCCCTTGCTTGATCCTCTGGTTCCTGCCCATTATCACCCTGTTTCTAATCTCCCCTTTCTCTCCAAACTTCTAGAAAAAATAGTCTTTGCTCAGCTTTCACACCACCTCGACTCCACTAACTACCTCCACCCTCGTCAGTCCGGATTCCGCCAGGGCCATAGCGTAGATATAGTTCTGCTTGCTTTCACTAACGCACTACATGTAGCTCGTGATCGTGGTGACATCTCGGTGGCGGTAGCACTTGATCTCTCGGCAGCATTCGACTTGGTAGACCACTCCCTCCTTCTTTCTCGCCTACGGGATGCAGGGCTCTGTAGTGTTGTCCATCGCTGGTTCCACTCTTTTCTCTCCTCTCGGTCTTGCACAGTTCTCTCCTCTTCTCCCTCTATCCCTCCTTCAGACCCATTTCCTCTTCCCTGTGGGGTTCCTCAGGGTTCAGTGCTGGCCCCTCTACTCTTCAATCTTTTCCTGTCCCCTCTTGCCCTCCTAATACAGCAATCCGCCATCACCGCGTTCAACTATGCAGACGACATTGTTCTACTACACCATACCTCCCCCTCCTGTCCCAACCTTTCTGTGTTAAACTCCTGTCTCTCTTCCGTGGCCAACTGGCTGACTCAAAACTGCCTCCATCTCAACCTCACTAAGACCATCGCAATCTGGTTTTCATATGGTAGTCCACCTCCTTCAATTGCCCCTTCCTTTTCTGGCACTTCCATCCCTTTAGTCACTACCTTTCGCTATCTTGGGGTTCATTTTGACCCTGAGCTTTCATTTCAGTCCTACATCTCGCACATCTCCAAAACGTCCTTTTTCTTTCTTAGACAAATTCGAGCCATTCGCCCATTTCTCACCTCTACAGCTCTTAATACCCTACTGCTATCTCTAGTCATGACACGTGTGGATTTCTCAAACTCTTTATTTCTTGGTCTCCCTAAGTCTCAACTGTCTCGGCTCCAAAGGATTCAAAATACTGCAGCCCATCTTATTACCCACGCCACCCTCCGCGACCATGTAACTCCATTGTTCTTCCACCTCCACTGGTTGCCTATCCCTGCTTGCTTCCAATTCAAATTGCTTACTCTGGTCCACAAAGTTCTCTATACTAGCACCCCTCAATATTTGGCAGACCTCATCAACTTTCACTTTCCCAGGCACACTCCTCGTTCCTTCCACCTCAACCGCCTCACCCTCCCTTCCCCTTCATCTGCTCACCTGCAATCCACCCGCTCTTATGCCTTCTTCTTCATCGATCCGGCTCTATGAAATGCTCTCCCCTCCTCCTTACCCATTATACCACCTTCAAACAAAATCTGAAGACCCATCTTTTCTCCCTGGCCTTTGACCTTCCCTCCCCTTTCGTGTGACCTTCTTGCTCTCCTTATCCTTGTGTTTCTATCTTGGAATATGTATTCTCTCCCGTCTCGTCTTATCTCTCCTCCCTCTTTCTCTTTCCTATCAAAGCATTGTAACTTCCTTTCTTATTTTCACTGGCCCCCGGCCTTGACTTTCTTTGTTTTTGGAAAATTGTACACCGCCTTGATTCCTGTAGAAAGGTGATTTTATCAAATTCAGTAAACATGGGGGGCGGAGCCAGCCAGCGACCTGCATGGACGTCTAGCGGAGAGCTCCTGCGGACCAAGGGTATAATTTTGCCTCAACCCTCGTTAATAACTACTTCTCAGTAGCATCATTGTTCTCATTCCACGCTACAGAATGGCGGGCAACAAACAAACGAAATTAGATTTCGCCAATGTACCGACTTCAGGCGTGAAACGCTCTAAAGCGGATCCCCCTTCTCCGGTGAAGATGGCGTCGCAGCATGATCGAAGTGAGGGCCTGCGGGAGATTTTGGCAGAACTAAAGGCCGTGCGAGCCCGGGTTGACACCAACGGAGAGTGCTTATCCGAACTCCAGGCAGATTCAAAGGAGTTCAGGGAGCAGATGGGGTCCCTGGTTGCCAGAGTTGAAAGCCTCGAGGTCAGGGCTCAAGCGCAGGAGGAAAAAATGACCCAATATGGAAAGACAGCGCGGAAGGTAGCGCTGTTAGATCATTCACTGGAGGATATGAACAACAGAGCACGTAGAAATAACGTCAGGATCATCGGCTTGCCAGAGGGTTGTGAGGGATCTGACCCTATTGCATTCTTGGAGGACATGATCCCCAAGCTGTTCAATTTCTGTTCTGTACGCCCGTTCGAGATTGAGCGGGCACATCGCATTCCAGCACGGGTCAATCGGCCTTCAGCTACGCCTCGGCCTCTCATCCTCTGTGCCTTGCGCTATCAACATGTGGCTCAAATTCTACAAGAAGCTCGGGCCAAGAAGGGGTTTCAATTTGAGGGCCATAAGCTACATTTCTTTCCTGATCTCAGTAAGCCTACCGTCGCAAAACGCAAACAATTTTTGGATATGAGACGGAGACTTCAACTTCTTCAGGCCCGCTATGGCCTCTTCTATCCTGCACGGCTGCGAGTAACCCTAAATAACGTCACCAAAGACTTTGAAGACCCAGAGGTATTGGCAAATTTTATCTCAGAGCAGGAGGCGCTTCAGATGCAGTGACATGTACGGTTTTGGACTGCCTGTGAGATCTATTCTGGACGTTCGGCTTTTGATTCCCCAGCACCTGGGGAGTCGCTTTATTTGGAAGCTGACGTCTGTGGTCATTGTCTGTGGACTTGCTAAACTGATTATGTTTGTGATGCTTGATATTTGGTTGTAAGTTACTTAGGGGTTGGGGATCTTTTCTCAATGGGATTGCTATATATCTGGCCCGCAATATTTGGGGCCCGCATGACGGTGTGTGTTTGGTCCACACTGGCTTACCCGGTCTGGGGTGTAGAGGGGTGGGGGGTGGGTTGGAGGGGGGGTCGACTCGCCGGGGTTTGTGAATATGTTTATTTTGTATTGGGATGTTTTGTAGTTTATATTGGGCATTCTGGATGTTATATGGTAATGTATGATAATGGCTAATTCCTTACATTTTCTCTCTCTGAACGTGAAAAGCATCAACAATCCGGTAAAACGGGCGAAAATTCTCTCCTACGGTCAGCTTCAAAAGGCAGACCTGATCTATTTGCAGGAGACCCATCTAGATTTAAAAGAATCTCTGAAGTTAGCTAATCGACATTTCACGTTATTGGGTGCCTCCCCTTCGGTGCATAAGAAAAATGGAGTGGCGATTTTGGGGAGGAAATCTCTTAACTGTACGGTTTTGAGTGTGCGTTCTGATGCAGAGGGTCGCTGGGTGATTGTGTCTGTGGATATAAAGGGGATGGAGGGCATCCTAGTTAATGTCTACGGTCCCAACTTGGACGACCCCTTATTTTTCACTGAGTTGCTTATAGCTTTGCAAGAGCACTCTTCCTGTCCTTTGATAATGGGGGGGGATTATAATGTTACTCTTGATCCACTTCTTGACAAACGCCCTTACAGGGCAGAAAGGGTATCGAGGGCGCGGACAGCTCTCCTGGCTCTTCTCCAGTCCTTGGGGCTGGTGGACATTTGGCGACTTCTTCACCCCAAGGAGTTGGATTTTTCTTTTTTCTCGCCGCCACACCAATCCTGGTCACGGCTAGATTATTTTTTACTTTCTAAAAGCCTGGTCCCGGCAGCGCAGACTGCAGAGATCTTAAGTATGCACATTTCAGACCACGCCGCTATCTCTTTGAGAGTAGAGTGGGTTGCGTCGACCGACCCTCCCCGGGTTTGGTCCTTCCAGAGATCATTGTTGGCTGACCCACTGTTTCAGGCCGAAATTAAAGGTTTTATTAAGGAATATTTTGATTTGAATAAGATAAATGAAACATCGGCCTGGGCCTGGTGGGAGGCTTTTAAAGCCTCGCTGCGCGCTGTAATTACCAGTTTTTCCATAGCAGAGAACAAAAAAAGGCTGGCTCGTTTGCAGTCTCTTGAAGCTCAAATTAAAGCCGGGGAAAGGCTCTTGCTTAATAATGTTAAGCCGGGGCTTCTCTTGCGTTTACAAAGGCTTCGTTTTCAATACAACTCGATCTTAAATGCGGAGATTGGGGGGGGCGGAGCCTGATGTCCAGCGGGTAGGACGCTTTGCGTTGAAGCTCCGGAGAGGCCTACTTAGAATCCTGACTTAATACCTATACAAACTTACTATTTTGCTCCGAGCTGACCGGGGTACCTCGGGGGGGATGGCGGCCCATAAACCAGCGCGCTTGGACTTCGGGTCTCCTTCCTTTTCTCACGGAAAACGCTCCAAAACAGAGGTGTCCTCTCCACAGAAGATGGTCCCATTTCGTGAAAACCCCGCAATGCACCTGGAGATTTTGGAGGAAATACGCGGCGTGAAGGAATTGGTGCAGTCCAATGGAGAAGCGCTTCGAGCCATGCGAGAAGACTTTGGAGTGCTCCAGGACCGACTTGAAAGTCTTTCCTTACGGCAGGACAACATGGCGGGGGTCCTCGACTCGCACGAGGCGCGCTTGGGCAAACTGGATAAGGCTGAGCGCCAGATACAGAATCTTCAAAAGGAGTTAGAAGATAGTAATAATCGAGCCCGTCGCAACAATGTGAGGCTCCTCGGAATACCGGAGGGGGTGGAAGCAGGAGATATAAGAGAATTCTTGCTCAAAACTCTTCCCTCCTTGCTGAAGATTACTTTTCACAGAGAACTGGAAATCGATCGAGCACACCGTGTTCCTGCCCACATGGCGCCCAACCGTACGACCCCCCGGCCTATTATCTTTAGCTTGCTACGCTATCAACAAGTGGAACAAATTTTACATGTTGCCCGAGCGAATCATCATTTGGAATTTGAAGGTCGTAAGATCTCCTTCTTTCCTGATTTGGCAAAGCCTACCGTTGACCGTCGGAAGAAACTCCTTGCTTTTCGCCCTCGACTTCAACAGCTACAGGCTCGCTTTGGCCTGTTGTATCCGGCAAAGCTCCGAGTGACTCTCCACAACCAAACCAGGATGTTCGAAGATCCTGATCTACTATCAACATTTTTAGACTCCAAAGAAGCAGAGCAGATGCGCTAATCCCGAGTCTTGGACTCTTATCTGCCGGCTCTGCCCGCCATTTTGAAGGGCCCGATGTGGCGATCATAGCCAAGCACAGAAATAGCCTGGACTTTCTTTCTTTCTCCATATGACTTTTGTTCTTTTGGTCTCCTATCCCTTCATGATATGTGCCTCGGTCGGATTCGGAGCACGCACAGTCCTACAGGTTATGTGTTTTTCAACTTCGGCCTTCTCTGGGGTTTCTCCCCGCAGACACATGGTCGCCAGTAATTTTGGGGTTTTGCTTCTCCTCTACCGTACTGCGGTTTTCTTTGTTAATGTGGGGCGCTTCATTGTATTATATTAGCTTATTTTCTGTGTCATGTGTACAGCCAGATACAGTCAGTTTGAGGGACATGGTGAAATTATGTGTGCTTTCATGCTCAGAATTTTTAAATTTTCTGCATGGCCTTATGTAAAATCTTATCATTCACCGTTAACGGCATTAATGGTCCACTCGAAGGAAAGAAAATCCTTAGCTGTCTTAGCCATGAGTATGTTGATTTAGTGTTTCTTCAGGAAACGCATTTAAACTCTGCTGCAATACTGCAACTCAATGCTAAGCCTCATATGGTAGCTGTCTATTCTCCCACCGTTTACAAATGGTACGGGATAACCCTTCTGGTTACGGAGTATTTGCACGCTACAGTACCTGATCTTAGCGCTGACAAGGAGGGTAGATGGGCCTGTGTATACCTAGAGGTTGGAGATAGTGAATTCACGTGTATTTGCATTATGCCCCGAATGTGGACAACCCTGCTTACTATGCAAGTATTGCGCAGTTGGCCTTGGCCTCTCCTAGTGCGCCATTGATACTTGGTGGCGATTTTACTCAGTGTTCCCTCAATCTGTTCTTCTCAAACACGGTGCTCGTTGGTTGGAAGCTCCAGTACCGAGTTGACCTGTGTGGCCAGCTATAGAAGCGGGCCTTTGCAACCGATTCCTCTTACCTTTCTCCCTGGTATGACTCTCCCATTAGACTCCCACTATCCACCAATGCTTTTAGACACTTTAGGTGCCTTTAATACTCTTATTTAATTTTAGACTCCCGACTCTGGTCAGTGCAACTTCAGCATTGCCTTCGGAGCACTGGAATGCTCCCGCCATCGGCATTCCCTACATAAGGTTGATTGGAGACTTTCCGATCTCTCGATAGTTCACCGGGTGTAGCATCCAATTTTATTAAACCTTATGTAATGCTATACCTAGAGATACCCCTTTAGCGCAGAAAGTGTGGGAGAGAGAATCATATGTGACTTTGACCTCGGAGCAATGGAGCCTTATCCGGAGTAGAGGGACACGGGTTCCCGATCCGCCTCACTCACTCAGAACCTCCTCTTTCTAGCCCACCGGTGTTTTTTCACACTCCTCACAGATTAGATAAATGGAACACTACTCAGGGCATTGGTTGCTGGACACGTCCTGCGGCCATTGGTTCATTGCTTCATGTTACACATGAATATTCCGCACTACAGTATCACTGGCGTCGGGTCTGGGGTCGTATTTAGTCTATCTCGCACTCTAAGGAGCCCCTTTCTTGGAGGATAGTGGGACCTCGCCTAGTTGTGGGGATCCCCTCTCTCCTAAAAATGGCTTATCTCCTTTCGAACTTTATGCTTGGCATTGCTATTTCCCTAATTAAGTAATACTGAAAACTAGCTCCCACTTGAGCCCCAATGAATGGTGGAATCATGTCTGTCCTTACAGTAAATATGAACAAATACCTCGACTGTTCCGTTTCCTCCATTCAGACTCCTTTTCATTGGTCTCAATGGATGATGCTCAATGACTATGTACATTTTGCTAAATGCTCTCATCTGACTGTCTAACTTTGTATATATCTCTGTTCCATGATCATGCTGTATTGTAGATACTCTTTTGATCGTTTGATGTATAATCACTGTTAATTGGAAGCGCTCCCATCCTGTTATAATCGGGTAGAGAAGAAGCATTGGGGTGGGGGGTAATGGGTTTACTTTTCCTTATTGTATACTTGTTTTGTCTCTTTTGGTGTGTTGTTTCTTTTGTTTGTTGCAAAATGAAAATAAATGTTTAAAAAAAAAAAATGCGGAGATTGATCAGGTGCTTCTCAAGCAAAAATCCCAATATTATGGGGAGAATAATAAAGCGGGTAAATTACTAGCTAATTCTTTAAAGAGGAGGAAAGATAGAACTAGGATTGTAGAAATTGCCGATCAATCCCGTGGAGTTTTGAGAAACACCGAAGAGATTCTAGACGCCTTTGCAGATTACTATCGGAGTCTTTATACCTCTGAGGTATCTGCAGAAGAGGAGGCAATGGCAGGTTTTCTGCAACGGTTGCAGCATCCCTGCCTTTCTAAGTGTCGGTCCGAGGAGCTGGACAAACCTTTTTTAGTGGGTGAGCTTCGTAAGATCATTGCTGACCTTCCATCGGGTAAAGCGGTTGGTCCTGACGGTATCCCCGGTTAGTTTTACAAGGTGTTTAGAGAGGAATTGTTGTCTCCTCTTCTTCTTTACTTTGAGGCGATTGGCAATTCCTCTTCGAAGGTTGGCAATTTCGGGGAAGCCACGGTTATTGTCTTAGAGAAACCTGGACGTGATCCCACTTCAGTGACGAATTATCGTCCTATCTCCCTACTTAACACCGATTATAAAATCTATGCGGCGGTCCTGGCAAATAGACTAGCCAATGTTATCGGTGAAGTGATTCACCCGGACCAATGCGGTTTTATTCCTGGGAGAGCCACATCTGACAATGCTCGGCTTCTCTGTCATCTATTAGAGCGCTCTCATCTTGCCCAGCTCCCCTATGTGGGGGTCTCTCTTGATGCTGAAAAAGCCTTTGACAGACTAGAGTGGTCTTTTCTATTCAAAGTTCTAGATTGGTTTGGCTTTGGTGTAGACTTTATCAGCAAAGTACGCTCTCTCTACTTACATCCTATTGCCCGGATAAGTGCAAATGGAGTTCTTTCGGCTTCTTTCTCGTTGCATCGGGGCACCAGACAAGGTTGCCCTCTTTCCCCTCTTCTTTTTAATTTAGCTTTAGAACCACTACTCCTTGCTCTGCGGCAGAATGATCATATCAGTGGCTTTGAGGAGGGGAGCTGGCAAGTCAAGGTGTCCGCGTATGCGGACGATCTCCTCTTGTTCACGCAACCATCAGCTATTCCCGCAATCTTACAGTTAGTCGATCATTATTCCGGCCTTTCGGGTTACAAAATTAATTGGTCCAAGTCGGTTGTATTCCCGATGAATGGCCTAGCCACCTTTGATTTAGTGGAAGACTTTCCGTTTCGTTGGGAAGCAGGGACCATTAAATATCTAGGGGCCAAATATGGCTCTCCTCTCGAACGAGCGGTCCAGGAAAATGTTGAAGATCTACTCCGGTCCGTTAAGCAGTCTGTTTTAACCTGGTCCCCTTTGTATCTTACCTGGTGGGGGAGGCTGGAAGCCATAAAAATGGTTTTAATGCCTAAAATAAATTATGTACTTGGCATGCTTCCGGTCCTGCTACCTCAGGGTCTTTTCTCAGAGCTAGACCGTCTCCTTTCTCGTTTTCTCTGGGGCGGTCGCCAACCCAGGATTGCTTTGAAAAAACTAAAAGCTAGTAAAGACAAAGGGGGTGTACACTTTCCCGATTTTCGGTCCTACCACAAGGCGCTTCTCTTAAAGCAAGCTGCCCTTTGGACCTGTGTGGAGGCTCTGGATGCGGTTCCGGTTTGGCTAGAATTTGAAAGACAGATTGTCGCTCCCTCCCCGCTAAGGTGGCTGCTAGGGGCGAGACACCCTGAGAAGTTACTACTGGGCTCGGTGATTGGTGCTACCCAGGCGGCGTATCTATCTTCGGCAAGACAGCTGGCAATCGCTTCTCCTGGGGGTCTGAAATCTCCTTTGTGGTGGAACCCTAAGCTGCGGATAAATGGTAAGATGTTTTCTTGGAAGAAATGGCAGGAGTCGGGAATTTGGTCAACTGATCAGTTGGCAGGGTCTTTCGGCTGGAAAGATTTCTCCTATCTGCAACGTGAGTTTGCCCTTCCCGACTCTGCCTCTTTTTACTGGTTCCAATTACGTCATTGCTTACGGGGTGGGGGTTTTTCTCCTGTAACGTCATGCTCAGACTGCCCGCTTGTTACTGTCATGGCAGAAATTGCAGGGCAGAGGGGGGGTGTCTCTCGAATCTACGCTTTGCTTAGAGATTCCTCTCCGCCCTTGCTCCGCGGGCTTGAGAAAAATTGGGAGGGGGAGATCTCACGCCAGACATCAAGTAGGGTCTGGAGAATTGCCTGGGGCTCCGTTACAAGGGTCTCGAGATCTGCTGCACTCACCCAATCTTTATATTTTTTCTTACATAGAGTGTACATTACTCCCGTTAGATTAGCCAAATGGGACAAGTCCTCTGCAGCCAAGTGCTGGACATGTTCTGCAGCTTTAGGCACATTCAAACACATGATTTTTGATTGCTTACACGTTCAGAGCTATTGGCGTTCAGTTTGGAACAGGATACAGGCCATCTTACAAATTAATGTTTGTCTGACATGGGGTATAATCTGTCTGAGATCCTCCTTTCCGGTGCCCGGACTATCTAAGGACAATTATTTCCTTTTCAACTTTCTGATGGCCGTAGCTTTGAAAGTTATCTTTGCTAACTGGAAAAATTCGCGGAAATTATGCATGAATAAGTGGTGGAATCTCGTATCTCAAATGGTCAAATTTGAGAAACTTTACTGCAAATTGCATTTCCCTGATAAGGCCACTATTGTTCTTGATAGATGGCGGGCACTGGATACTTTTGTTGCCTTGTCTCTTATCTAATAGGTGGGTCCTCAGACATTTTGCCCCCTGCTTGTATTGTATTTTGAAGTTCAGCGCCCTCAGAAATGCTTGAGGTTTTTGTTGTTTTTCTTTGAAGGGTGCTTTTTAGCAGTTCTTGGCCCTTTTCGTTGCTGCTGAACTTTATTAATTTTATCTTTTATGTTCGTTTTCGTGCCCGAGTTTGGGCTTCACCCCGGCGGGCCTAAGGGGGGGGGGGAGGTGGGAGGGGGTTGGGGATGGGTTTAAGGGTTTTTGTTTTTTGTTTTTTTTTGTCTTGTTTTCTTGTCAGTTGCTATGTTGTATTGTAGTGTGAAAATTTTCTAAATAAAGAATTAAAAAAAAAAAAAAAATTCAGTAAACATAAACATACCTATGGCATGCACATGTTCCACAACAGCAGGGCGGGCATGTCGGAATGGGCAACTGGACAGATTCTGGGAAAGGGGATACAGAGGGCTGCAGGCAGCACATGCTGTGGTGCAGCTGGGGCACAGTGCGGACTAGGCAGATGCCTAGGTGGCACTTAGGAATGCTGAAACTGAACAGCAGCCAGACAGCAACTGATGAGGGCCCAACATGGGCACGAGAGTGTTTATCACAGTGTCACAGGGGATAGTACCCAGCAGGTACCCCCAAGGGCACAGAACATTGGCAGGCGGTGTTGGGGGGAAGCGTGGACGCCTATGCAGGCACCCTACCCCAGAACATGCACCATAGGCAGCCGCCTACCTGCACACTGGATGGCTTGAGACTGCACACCACCAGCACCACCAGTAGAAGGGCATGTCAGCATGGTGGCAGAGGGGTACTGGTGGTGGAGGGGGGTAGTGGCAGCTGCCCAGAGCAGACCATGGCCTAGCCCTGTGTAGGTGGGTGCCATGCACCGCAACAGACAGGCCCTGCCGGACAAACAGTCATGGTATCACCAGGGAATGCACTGTCTCTGTCGCAACACGGTGGTGCAGTGCACACAACCAGTGTGTTTGGAGGCAGAAGGTCACAGGTTCAAGTCCCAGCTATGGTGCCTGCCAACCCAGTCCCCATATTTTATCCACTACTACAACATGCTAATACAGACAGAACGTTTATTGCAGATGACATAAACATGCCCAAAACGCCTACATTTTACCCTACAGAGCAAAGACACCATAAACAGGCGCATTACCTAGAGCAGAGTCTCCCAAATGCAATCCTGGAGGGCCAAACACCATTCAGGTTCCATGCTGCCTCTAATAAAGATGCCTGTGCTGCATATCTATGCACCACCCCCATGGTATGCAGATGTATCTCATGCATATTCATGAGGGACAGCATGAAAACCCGAACAGTGTTTGGCACACCAGGACTGGAGTTGGGAACCTCTGCCGTAAAGCAGCAGCCAACAGGGGCAGACACACCCACATCCACAGGCTCCATTAGCCAATGCCTCCTGGAGAGGCAGGACATTGGGCCCTGCGTGCATCTCCCAATACTAGCACTTGCATACCTTAGCAATGCCACCCTACACCTGGGAATACGGTACACAGCTATCAAAAGTTTGCTATGATTACTGGCAGATAGCAATTCCTACGTTAAGCACAGTTTGCTGATTGAGCTCCATCATAGCAACCTTTCTGATGTCTGTGGAGTGTGCTTCAGGTCTGGTCTCTGACAGTGTTTACCATCCTGGGGTGTGACCCCCAACAGTATTGCGTACCATATCCATGCCTGCACTGTGCCCAGGACTGGTGTGGTGGCCAGGGCTGCTAAACTCCTTTATAGTAGCACAATGCTGGCATAGGTGTGGGAGTATGTGTCTGTCTATCCAGTGTGTGGTGGCTGCAAACACCCTCCACAGCCCACACTGCCAGCACTGTTGCCAGTATTGGCCTGCCAATGTGCATAATGAGGAGCAAGGTACCATGGGTATAGCCTGGACAGGGTGGCCTGGCCAGGATGCATCTGCAAAGGGCATAGGGCACTGGCTGGGACATTGTAGTGCCCGGCCACCACCTGCACAGACAGGGTGGCCACAGCATGTCCTGCTGGGAGATCACTCTCACCCTGACTGCACAGTGACCACAGAATGGCTAGGCACCCCCATAGTGCTATATCGTATTTCTCTCATGTGATATTTATGGGTTTCCTTTTGGGGCCCAGTCACTGACTTATCTGCTTGGGGTGTAT
Organism: Ichthyophis bannanicus; assembly: GCA_033557465.1. Classification (NCBI taxonomy): domain Eukaryota; kingdom Metazoa; phylum Chordata; class Amphibia; order Gymnophiona; family Ichthyophiidae; genus Ichthyophis; species Ichthyophis bannanicus. Next base: position 887,793,092 of record CM066034.1, on the reverse strand, counting down.
GCTGACATCCCAGTTCTGGGTGCATGCATTTCTACCAGGAACATGCACTATGGACTAACTAGCAGACTGTCTGCAGCTGGTATGTGTCTTGATAGAGTGCAGCAGCTGAAGGCTTGCTGCAGGAGAATATCAGATAGTGGTGGGGTGCAGCTTAGCATATCCAGGCCTAATGTCAAAGCTGATGCCTCAGCCAGCCTTATGTATTAGGCACACTGGGGATCGAACTCATGACCCTTGTATCATCAGTCAGTGCCTTAACCATTGTGCTACACTGCTGTTCCTCCTTGCATGTCAGCGCACCTACTTAAGATTTCCATGTGTTTAAATGCACAGTGCTGCCATCAAAAACAGTGCTATGACCTTGCCGTGCCTCATAGGGCACCCTATAGGCCACCCTTTAAGCAACATTGTAGGGTGCCTTGGCAGACAGTGCACTTTAAAATGTGCCTTATGGTGTGCCTTATGCAGCACCTTATGTTACAGCGCTTTGAGAGCGTGTTTGCTAGCAGCAGTAATTAAAATAAAATTAAAATGCCTCATAATGCAATATTACACATAACAGGTAGTGCCTCAGCCAGCCTTATTCATTGGGCACAGTGGGGGATTGAACCCATGACCCCTGCACCATCTGTCAATGTCTTCATCACTGTACTAACATAGTAACATAGTAGTTGATGGCAGATAAAGACCAGCATGGTCCATCCAGTCTGCCCAGCAAGATGGCAAGAGTAGGTGCACCTGTCGCTCCGCGCAGGCCACCCCTCCCCCTATCCTTGTTCAGGGGTAAACCCACCACTCCATGTAGGACATCCCTATTTGTTGAGACGTTATATGGTTCAGAAGTTAGATGGTACCGTTTATTTTGTTTTTTTCCTATTTCTGTAAAGGGATCCTCTGTGTTTGTCCCATGCCTTTTTGAATTCCGTCACCATGTTCGCCCCTACCACTTCCATCGGGAGGGCATTCCAAGCATCCACCACCCTTTCAGTGAAAAAATATTTCCTGACATTGCCTTTCAATTTACCCCCTTGCAGTTTCATGTTATGCCCTCTAGTTTTACAGGTTCCCCGTCTTTGGAAGAGGTTTGTTTGTTCATCATTTCTCTTTAAGTATTTAAGGGTCTGAATCATATCTCCCCTGTCCCTCCTTTCCTCCAAAGTATACATATTTAGGTCTTCAAGTCTCTTCTCATAAGGCTTCTGACGCAGGCTCCAAATCATTTTGGTCGCCTTCCTCTGAACAGTCTCCAGTCTTTTTACATCCTTTGCAAGATATGGTCTCCAAAACTGAACACAGTATTCCAAGTGAGGCCTCACCAGTGACCTATACAGTGGCATAAGTACCTCTTCTTTTCTGCTGGTAATCCCTCTTTGTATGCAGCCCAACATCCTCCTGGCTTTTGCCACTGCCTTGTCGCACTGTTTTGCCACCTTGAGATCAGCAGAGATAATCACACCAAGGTCTTTTTCCTGAACTGTGCATACCAACCTTTCTCCCCCTATCGCGTACATTTCTCTTGGATTTCTGCTACCCAAGTGCATGACACTGCACTTTTTTGCATTAAATCGTAGTTGCCAAGCTTTAGACCAGTCTTCCAGCTTTTGTAGATCTTTCTTCATGTTAACCACTCCCTCGGGGGAGTCCACTCTGTTGCAAATTTTTGTGTCGTCTGCAAAAAGACAGACCTTTCCATTCAGTCCTTCAGCAATATCACTCACAAATACATTGAACAGTGCCGGGCCCAGGACCGAACCCTGGGGCACCCCGCTAATCACCTTCCTCTCATCCGAGTGAGCTCCATGTACAATCACCTTCTGACGTCTGTCAGTCAACCAATTTCTAATCCAGTTTACCATCTTGGGACCCATCCCCAAGCTACTGAGTTTGTTGACAAGCCTCCTATGAGGAACAGTATCAAAGGCTTTGCTGAAATCCAGGTAGATGACATCCATCGCATGCCCCTGATCTAGTTCCCTGGTCACGCAGTCAAAGAACTCGATCAGATTTGTTTGGCAAGATCGTCCTTCGGTAAAACCATGTTGCCTCGGGTCTTGCAAGCTGTTGGTTTTCAGAAAGTTCACTATTCGCTCTTTCAGGAGTGCCTCCATTACTTTTCCCACCACCGAGGTAAGGCTCACGGGCCTGTAGTTTGACACTTCTTCCCTGTCACCACTTTTGTGTAGAGGTACGACATCAGCCATTCTCCAGTCCTGAGGGACCTCTCCTGTTTCCAAGGATCTGTTGAAGACATCCTTTAACGGTTCTGCAAGAACCTCTCTGAGCTCTTTCAGTATCCTGGGATGTATCCCATCCGGTCCCATGGCCTTGTCCACTTTCAGTTTAGCAAGTTGTTCTTCTGTGAATGGTGTGGTATCTACTTCATTCCCATTTTTATATTTGGGAGTCACAGCTGGTCCATCCCCAGGATCTTCTTTAGTAAACACAGAGCAGAAGTAATTGTTTAGCAATTTTGCTTTTCCAGTGTCACTTTCCACGAGTCCTTTCCCAGCACTTCTGAGTCCTGCAATTCCAACTCTGATCTTTTTCCTTTCCCGAATATACCTGAAGAAATTTTTGTTGCCACCCTTAACATCTTTAGCCATCTTTTCCTCTGCCTTTGATTTTGCTATCCTTATTACTCTTTTAGACTCTTTGAGTTGGATCCTGTATTCATTTCTGTGTTCTTCTGGCTGCAGCCCTGTTCCTCTGTTTACACATCAGCACGCCTGCTTATGCTTCCTGCGCGCGTTTCTCATGCGCTAATGTGCGTGGTGCACAAGAGCGTGCGCGCTAATCCCATTTTGTTACTTTAAACTGAAACGCCCACTCCTTATATGGCATCCTGCACACTAACGCGGCGCGCACGTTAAGAGGGTTTAGTAAACATACCCCTTAATGTGAGATTTTACCCTTGCTCAGTCTGTTTTCTTAAACAGCAAGCACATGTAAATTTGCTCAGTTCAAATAATTAAAAAAAAAAAAACAAAGCAAAAAGAGGAAGTGTTCTCTGGTATTGCTGTGGCTGCATTGTAAAAGCTCAGTGCTATAAAAAAGAAAAGTATGTGCCATCCTGTTTCCTCATGATTGTGGACTGATAAACAGAACAGCAGCACCCTGTTTGCTGTGTGTGAATTATACCTTTTTTTTTTTTTAAGAAAATGCACTTTTGTTTTGAAAACATTCCTGATTTCAGTTTTGGAGGAACAATTAAGAAAAAAAACAGATATGTTTAAGCACCATGAATTTATCTAGTTTATCCTTATGCATGTATGCTACCAAATGTGATCCTTATAGTACTATATTTATGCAGATGTCCAGATAGATAAGCAATTACAAGATGAGTACACATTACTGTTTCTTTTGAACTTGCATTGCCCTTAAGTTTGCTTTGTTCCCAAGTATATAGATCACATTTAGTGGAAAGATGGAACTGAGTTCCCAGAAAATATGAGAATATTTGTAATGTTATTTACAAATAAAACAATAACACTAACTTGAGTTGATTGGAGAAAAAAAAATCTTGCTTGTCAGCAATGACCCAAGAGAGGTTTGGGAAAAAAGAAACAGAGAGAGAGATGCAGAAGGTGAGGCCACAGCCTAGGAAAAGGCAATAAACATGCTGCTTCGAGTGTGATGATCTGGGCCACTGGAATTCTGACTGCTCTAAGACTCCTCGAGGACCCACAAAGCCTGAAGAACATGAACCTTGTATATTTAGACCTCTGCAGAGACATGAATAGGCAGGGGAGAGTAGGCCAAGAAGAACCCGAGGAAGTATCACCATGAGGCCCAACCACAAATGCCTTGTACCTTCTTAGGCCTCTCACCTCAAAAGGATCTCTTTTGACACCATAATTAATGAGTAGCTTACACAAATCCTTGTGGGCACTGCAGTTACAAGATCAGTCTTCAAATATTTTGAGTTTCCTACAGCACTCTCACTGGGAACATTGTATACGATAGACTCTAATCACATCTGAGAGATATGTGGCCATTTTGTTAGAAGCCATACTTCTTCCTAATGAGACTGATGTTATAAAATGCCGTGAAGTAGTAGTTTTATGTTGTAAGGACTTTACCTATATTGTTTAGGAAGTTGCTAATTAGAATGAGCACTTGTCCACTTAGTACTGGACCAATTAAGTTAGTGGGAAAGGAGCACTGTTTACTCATATTGTTATGCTTATTGGGAAGAATCTAAATTTATATTTTCTACCTACCATTTGTTTACAACAATACTAAGGGGTATGTTTACTAAACCGTCTTAATGTTACCGGCGCTAGTTGCAGTGATAATGTGAAGAATGCCATATAAGGAGTGGGTGTTCCAGTCCTAAGGTAGCAAGAATCTGTATCGCGCGATAGTGTGTGCCGTGGCACGTTAACGTGCGTTAACCCTAAGTACATGCCAGTGCAGTGTTAGAAGCGATAATGATGTAGCCCACTAGTTACTGTAATGACTGTGGAGGCAGAGGTCATGGGTTCGATCCTGCAGTGGTGAAATCTAAAAAGGCTGTCAGAGGCATTTTCTTTTAATTTAAATCAGTGCTGCCAGCAAAAATACCCTCACAGTGCCATAACCTAAGGTGCCTCATAAGGCACCCAATAAGTCGACCCATAGGTCACATTATGAAGTGCCCTGTCTGCCAAGGCACCCTATAATGTGCCCTATAGGGTGCTGTATAGGGCACCTTATAGGGCACTTTACAGGGCGCCCTATAGGGCGCCTATGAGGCACCTTAGGCTACAGCACTGTGAAGGTGTTTCTGCTGGCAGCACTGATTTAAATTAAAATAAAATGCCTCAGACAGCCTTTTTAGATTACACCACTGTGGGATAGAAACCCATGACCTCTGCCTCCACAGTCATTGAAGTAACCAGTAGGCTACATCTCTATAGCTACTACCACACTGCTGGCAGGCTACAGAAAGACTGCTGTTCACCACACAAACTGTCTGCTGTGGTTACCAGGATAGGGTAAACCCACCCATAACCATGATGCACTGCTCATGCAGATCAGCAGTCTACAGCTGATCACATAATGGGGTATGCCTCCCCACAGCACCTAGGCCTAGTAGGGGGCGCTGACCGTGTATGTTACTGGAACAGAGTAGCTACAGACCGTGACATTGTGCAGGTCCTGTGTTCACCCTGAGGGTGAGGTGGGGCACCCAGCACCAGATCCGCAGCACCTGGCTTGGCTGAGATAGGCTATGCTGCAGGTCCCCATCAGTGCAGACACACCTAGGATACACCTGTATTTCCCAGTCACATCTAACCCTTGTGGACTATGATGCACCCAGAATAGTGCATATCCTGTGCGGGTGCCATTGTCACATGTTATAGGTGCAGGAGGGTGTTTGGACCCAAAAGCAGATTATGTAGCATCACCCAACCCGCCCTCTGTAGCTCAGGGTGGAGGGACAGGATCTCCCACCAACAGATCCAAATTGTACATCTCTGCAATGGTGGCAGTAGAGAGGACCATCAACCCCAGTCCTGCTGGGGAACAGGCACCCTACAGGTATGCATCACATAAGGCAATGGCAGACAAGCAGAATGCTGGAGAAGCTCAGCTGCCCCCCACCACTATCTGACATTCACCAGCAGAGGACACAGTCAGTCTCCACCCACTGCACCCTGAAAGGTGTTCCAGCCATACACATGCTAACTGCAGACAGTCTGCTAGCTAGTACATAGTGCCTGTTCCTGGAGGAACTGTGTGCACCCAAAAATGGGATGTGAGCACACGCACCAAGCAAGTATGTCAGTGATTGGGCCCCAGAAAAGAGAACCCATAAATATCACTTGAGAGAAATGCTGCATAGCACTATGGGGGAACCTAGCCATGCCGTGGTCACTGCTCAGTCAGGGTGAGAGTGACCTCCCAGCATGACATGCTGTGGCCACCCTGTCCGTGCAAGTGGTGGTCGGGCACTACAATGTCCCAGCCATTGCCCTATACCCTGTGCAGATGCATCCTGTCCGGGCCATACCCACAGGACCTTGCTCCTCATTATGCACATTGGTAGGCTAATACTGGAAACAGTGCAAGCAGTGTGGGCTCAGTAAGTTATAGGCAGCCACAAAACACTGGATAGACATACACATACTCCCACACCTATGCCAGCATTGTGCAAATATGGAGGTTTGTGGCAGCCCTGGCCGCCTCACCAGTCCTGGGCACAGTGCGGGCATTGTTATGGTACGTAATACTGTTGGGGTCACTCCCCAGGTTGGTAAACACTGTCAGAAGAAATAACTGAAACAAACTCCATAGATATCAGAAAGGTTGCTATGATGAATCTCTATCAACAAATCGTGTTTAACTTAGGATTTGTTAGCTGACATTAATCATAGCAACCTTTTGATACATGTGGAACGTGTTCCCAAGTTTAGGACGGCATTGCTAAGGTATGCAGGTGCCAGTATTGGGAGATGCTGCTCCACGCAGGGCCCAACAGCCTGACTCTCTATGAGGCTTTGGATAGTGGATCCTGTGGGTGTGGGTGTTTCTGCCTCTGTTGGCCGCTGCTCTAGGGCACAGTTTCCCAACTCCGGTCCTGGTGGGCCAAACACTGTTCAGGTTTTCATGCTGTCTCTAATGAATATGCATGAGATACATTTGCATACAATGGGGGCGATGCATACAAATGCAGCACAGGCATATTTATTAGGGACAGCATGAAACCTGAATGGTGTTTGGCCCTCCAGGACTGCAGTTGGGTAACTCTGCTCTAGGGATTGCACATGTTTATAGTGTCTGTGCTCTGTAGGGTAAAATATAGGCGGTTCAGGCATGGTTAATTTATATGCAATAAAGGTTCTGTCTTTATTACCATGGTTTGGTACTGGGTAAAATATGCGGACAAGGTTGGCAGGAACCACAGCTGGGACTTGAACTTGTGACTTTCTGCCCCTGTACACACTGGCTGTGTGTACTGCACCAAACTGCTGCCACAGGGCAGATCATTCCCTGGGGATACCATGACTGTTCGTCAGACAGACCTTGTCTGTTGCAGTGCACAGCACCCACCTAAACGGGGCTTGACCGTGGTCTGCTGTGGGCAGATGCCACTGCCCTCTCCACCACCAGCACCTCTCCGCCACCATGCTGACATGCCCTTATGCCGGTGGTGCTGGTGGTGCACAGTCCCAGGCCATCCAGTGTGCCGGTAGGCAGCTGCCTATGGTGTGGGTTCGCAGGTAGGGGTGCCTACATGGACATGCACACTTCCCCCCAGCACCGCCTGCCAATGTTATGTGCCCTGGGGGTACCTGCTGGGTAATATCCCCTGTGACACTGTGGGACACACACTCGTGCCCATGTTGGTCCCTTGTCAGTTGCTGTCTTGCTGCTTTCCAGTTTCGGCATTCCTATGTGCCACCTAGGCATCTGCCTAGTCCGTACTGTGCCCCAGCTGGACCACAGCATGTGCCGCCTGCAGCCCCCTGTATCCCATTTACAGCATCAGTACAGTTGCCCTTTCCTACGTGCCCACTCTGCTGTTGCTGCACATGTGCACACCCTAACAAACCTGCCCAATATAAACAACAAAAACCCTGATCACTGCTATTTCAATGTGGGATCATTTACTTTGTTTATTGTTTATAATCACTTGATATACTGCCCCCATTACATCGAGGCGGTTTACAATAAAACTATAAAATATATAAAATGATTAAAAGGAAAAGGAAAATAACAATTCTTTAAAAAATACTTTTTTTTCTTAAAAAAGGATAGGAGAAAAAGAAAGTCAGGATAGAGAAGATAGATTGCAAATAGGAGCAAATCATAGGAGAAGCAGAAATTACTGGAAAAGATTAAAAGCAGTGGAGAAAAAATGTGTTTTGAGACGGGAGCGGAAATTAGGAATGGACTGTTCTAGACGGAGGTCAGTGGGGAGGGGGTTCCAGAGAGCAGGACCAATGTAATAAAAGGCTGATTGCTGGGTAGAGTGAAGGTGAGCTTGAGAGGGAGAAGGGAGGTGCAAGCGATTAATATGAACTGAACGAAGACTGCGGGTGGGAGTGTGAAAGGTTAATAGATTGGATAATTACTGAGGTGTGTGCAGATAAATAGCCCGATGGACAAGAGTGAGGATCTTAAACTGAATTCAAAAGTTTATTGGCAACCAGTGAAGATGCTGAAGAATGGGAGTGATATGGTCACGGGGAGAGGCATGGAGGATCATCCGAGCTGCAGTATTCTGTATGAGTTGTAATCGGTGGCGCTGGTATTGGGGAATGCCAGCATAAACAGGATTGCAAAAATCTAACCTAGTGATAACTAAAGAAAGTAAGAGGGTGGAAAGAGCCTGAGGGGGACAGAGGATAGACACTTCCAAACATGATATCTTCCTTTTTACGCTTTGTCAGTAGTGTTGCTTTATGTTTATCATTAATATCACTATTGGCCAGCTTGGTTATTGGGATTTCAGATGTGGTTTTGGTCATTTTATATGTTTATTTGCCTTTTTGGTTCCTGCACATGTATCACCACAATCACTTCTCTGGGTTTCCCTGCCTTTGCTGTACATTGCTGACTGAAATGGTTTCTCTCTCCTGCAAATGTGCCTCTAACGTGAGGGTTTCACTGGCGTTAGTGTTCAGACCTGGATTTCACAGCGTTAGTGTGCTTGGAGCCTCTCCCCGCCCACTCTCCACCCATTGACCCCTAACTCTTCCCTCTGGGAGGACGTACTCCACCCTTCAGAGCTGGATTTCACAGCGTTAGTGTGCCTTAACGCCGCTGCCGATGTTATCGCGTGATACGTGACGTTGTCGCGGGATACGTGACATTGTCGCGCGATAACGTTGCCGCTGCTACATTAAGACAGTTTAGTAAACATACCCCTACGTTTTTAACAATTGTTTGATGTTCTTAGCAGCCTTGCCAAATAAGGATACATTAGTATGGTATAAAAAAGCCCAGAAGGACCTATGCATGTAGTTTGATGGAATGATGTAAGTGGAAAGAAAAGTGGTGTTGAGAGGAGTGTGATGGAATATTCATGTCGGAAAAGAGAACTCAGATTGACAGTAAAAAATGTTGAAGGTAAATTGAGATGTAAAATGATGTATCCAATGTAGCCACCTAGAAAAGGAACTGACAATGAACACTTTACAATATTTGATTATGATATCCCCATTAACTCCAATTTTGGAAGTCATCCAGCCCAGATATATACTCAATAATTGGAAATAGACATTTGGAGATAGGCTGGATGTACTTTGAATCCTAATGAGCTTTGGGGAGACCCACACTGGCCATGTGGTGCTTTTCAGATGCTTTTTATCCCTTTTTTGCCTCTATGTGTCCTGGCCCGACACATGAAGGTAAAGGAGGAAAGTTACCTACACAAATTTTTACAAATTGGTATAATCCTAAAATTGTGAAAAATTGAGGAAGTGTGGGCATCTTGTCTGCAACTTTTCTGATCTTTAAAAAAAATGTATTAGCTAATTGAGTTGCGTAGGATTAGCTGTTATATGCAAGCAGCAATCCAAGAGGGGGGGGGGGGACCTCCGAAACCTTAGAAATCTTTGTAAAGAAACTAAACTGTCTTGCCTTTGACTGTGTTCAACAAAAAAAAATTGCCCTAAGGGGGTAGACTGAAAGTTTTCCCCCTTTGAACTGTTATATGGAAGGCTGCTTACTTTTTACACTCCTGAGCCTCACATTTGACCTCTTCTATTTCCTAGCAGCAGAGGCAACTCTCTTCCCTCCACAGGTATGCTCAGCAGTTCCAGTCCCTTCTGCTAGATGTCTCAGCTCTTTCTTTTCAACCCGGAGACTGGATCCTGGTTAAGACATACCACCAGCACACAGTACAAGCCCCTTTTCCAGTATAGGACCATTCCAAGTTCTTCTGATAACACTGACTGCAGTGAAGGTGGCGGCTAAAGGATCCTGGAGCCATTGCCCTCGCTGGAAACATTCTCCATCTACAGATCAGGCTTCAGGACCAGTATGAGAAGTAGCTGACGCTGGGACAGCCAAGGCCCTAGCAGCTGGAGAGGGAGAGGAGAGGAGAAGACTCCTGAAGAAAAGCGGCTATCAGCCTGGAGGTACCGAACCAACACATCCCTTCAAGATTGGTGACCAGATCCAGGTCAGAGCGCTTCACAAACACGGTATCCTGAACCCGTCCTATGGACCTCCAACTACAGTGATTGTCATCACATGGACAGCCATCCTGTGCGACTCCTGCCCTTCATGGATCCACACGTCAAGAATCAAGTGTGCACTGCCTCCACTGACATCTTCGGTTCCGGACCGTTATCCAGCCTCCTGACCTTCATGCGCAAGACTGCGTTGACTCTCCTCCTACCACTCATGTGGTGCCTCCTTCAGCCCATCTCTGGAACTGTTAATACGGCAATACTACTTGCCCAAACTGCCGTAAATGTATCAGACTATTGTGTGCGCAGCTCACTACAAGCTGGAGCTTTTCTATCAACATGCTTCATTGCTGCAACTTCTAATCTGTGTGAAATGCAGACGTTTACTGTACTTGACAATTTATACTACACCCAGCCCCATGTTTCTTTTTCTACTTTCTTGTATAACATTGGTGTTATTCGTCCCTCTTTGGGATATAACCAGGTCCCTTTCTCATTGTAAATTGTCTCTAGTCTCAAAGCTACAGATTGTTTTATTTTTATAAAGACTCCTGCTCCTGCTTTTAGCCTGTCTAAAACTGCTCTATACTGTTCCTCAACTACAGCAGTTTCTCATGCTTACTCTCTGATGTAGCTTCCTTTGGGGTGGTTTTTATTATGTGGCCACACTGCTTACACCTATGTTCCTATAAATGCTACCTGTGGTCTTTGTACCTTTGCCAGGCTTACTACTGCTGCTTTCACTTATGTCCCTCTCAATATTAGTTCCCTGCTCTCCCGCATACGCCTTCCTCAATCACAGCCTATGCCCTCCACCTGTAATTCCAATGTTGAACCTTACAGTGATCAGACAGCCTTAGGCCTCACATTATCTATTGCTGGGGCCCCTGGATTAGCTTTACACAATGCTATGGAAGTTAATCGCATTGCTTGCTCCTTAACTAAATCTATAAATCTTATTTCTTCTATATTAGCTTATATGAACCACAAAAGGTCTGGTCTACACACTGCCATCCTGCAAAATAGACTATCTATAGATTTCCTACTTTTACGCTTAAATCATGGCTGTGAGGAATTTGAGGGTATGTGTTGTTTTAATCTTACTGATAATAGTAAGGCCGCAGGCCCCGTCCGCATGGCCGCTCCTAACCGGGGGGGCGGCGGGCCGATCACCCCCCCCCCCCCCGGAGTTTCGGCGGCGCGCGGCTCGGCGGTGCCCCGCGCGGCCTGGCGCCCTCATTGGCTCCCCTCGGCGTTTTAAACGCCCGGGAGCCAATGAGAGGGCTGGGAGTCGGCAACGGGGGGGGGGGGTAGTGCGGGGACCCAGCACTGCTCCGGCAGTTGCTGGGTCGAGGCTGGAGGCGCCGGACAGGCTGCGGAGCAGGATACGGCGCGGGCCTTGGGCCAGCAGCAGGAAGCAGGACGAGAGGCTGCAACGTGCTCTGGGCAGCTTTTGTGCAGCGACGGGGGAGTCGGAGGCTCGCGGTGGTGTGTGTGCTGGCTGTTTCTGAGGGCAGAGGATCTGCTACAGGCAAGTGGGTCTTTCGTGGGGTAGTGCCTCAATTCCATCCCCCCCCCCCACAATTACATTGGTGGCCAAAGCAGAGGGGCTCTTTAGGGTGCTTCAATCTCCGATTAAAAAAAAAAAAAAGAGTTCAACCCACTATTAATTCATTTCCAGGGTTCCTCCAGCCTTTTTTAATTTTCCCATGGCCGGCGGAGGGAAAAAGGGTGCCCGACAGCGCGAAGGGTATGGCAAGGCTAAGCCGGGCGGTTCTCGGGGAGGGGGGCCCACTCCTGGGGGCCGCCCAGCTCATTTTGGGAGGGGGGGGACTAGGGCCAGGGGGGTTTCGGCTGGCCCTTTAGCTGGGGGCCGGCGGGGTAGGTCAAAAGGCCCAGCACGAGGTGCTTTGGGGCTGGGAGAGGCCCCCGGTCCTATGGGTGGCTTGGGGGCGGCCACAAGTCCAGTGGGGGGGATTGACGGGGTCGCTCCTCAGGCGAGCAGTGTGGTGGCGGACGCTGCAAGTCCTGGGGGTGGCTCAGCTCCTGCTGGGGCAGCTTACTCGCCCATGTGGGCGCATTGGCAAGGCGGGGGCCAAGGCTCTTCACATGCCGACTGGCTAGGGGCGTGGCAGCCGCCTTGGCCAGTGGCGGGTGTTCCTTCGCCTTTCCCTGTTTTTTCTCCGCAGGTTTCGACCGGCTGGCACTACTTGGGGCACCCTTTGGGGGCTCCTGCGGGTCAGACGGACAGCGGGCGGGGGAGAACAAGTGGTGGCCCCGTGTCTGTCGAAAACGGGGGAGGAGCGGCAGCGTCAGCGTCGACGCCACGGGAGACGGGCGTGTCTCCCGAGGTAGCAGCACCAGCGGCAGGTGAGTCGGCTGCTAGCGCGGGGGCTGGAGAGGGGGGAAAGACGCGAGCGACCAAGCGCAGGCGGTGTTCATGTCACCGGTGGCGGCGTTCGCGGTCCTCCTCTTCATCAACCTCTGAGTCTTCGTCCGGCTCGGTTTCCGACAACTTGTCCCGGAGTCTCCGGACAACTGGTGGGGAGGTCGGCGCGGGACAGGCGGGTTCGGTGCCCTCGGTGGCGTTTTTCTCTGAGTTATGGGAGGGGGTGCCAAAGACACTGCGGAAAAAGATTGTCAAGCGTCGCTATTTAGATATTTTCCGCTTACTTGAAGGTCGTAAACGGTCGGGGGATAGTCGACGAAAACGTAAGGAGGACGAGAAGGCGGGTAGGGTCAAGAGAGTGGCCCGGAATGTGGTTAATTGGACTCGGTCTTTCCTGCGCTTGGCTAGTGTATGGGGTCATTCGCACCCGGAGCAGTACGGTATGCTTTTGGCTTACGCGGATTCCATACTAGAGGCCTCACAGACTCATGAGGGTTGGGCTTGGCTCAACTACGATGAGAAATTCCGTGATAAGATGGAGGAGAATCGCATGTTGTCGTGGGGAACGCAGGACATTAATCTTTGGCTGACACAGATGGCGATCAGACCTGGCGGGGGTAGCGTAGGTGGGCAAAGAGGTGGGGTCGCCGCACCCGTGCTGGCGGATCGGCCCTTTCGATCGGGCGTCCCCCCTGTTTTGCAGAGCACTCCGGGGGGGGGGGGGAGCTGGTGACTTGTGCTGGTGCTTCAACAAGTCTTCCTGCCCCTTTCCGGATTGCAAATTCCGGCACGCCTGCTCCATCTGTAATGGAGGTCACTCAGCACTCAAGTGTGTCAAAAAGAGTGGCGAGGGCGTGTCAGCCCCCAGCCACAAGTAATCGGGACTGGTGGAGTTTGGCCCCCACCCCGGTTGCGATTGATGCGCTAGGTCCGTGGCTTAGGAAGTATCCGAAGCGACAGGTCAGCTGTCTATGTGAATGTGGGTTTAAGGAAGGATTTCCCATACCGGTGGTAGGCAGTGTAGAGGTCAACAAGGCGGGGAATTCGCCTTCGGTGCGGCTTTTGGCGCAGCTGGTTCGGGTTAGGTTGGCAAATGAGCTAGCGTTAGGTAGGGTGGCTGGTCCTTTTAGAGCACAACCATTTGCAGATTTGGTGGTATCTCGTTGGGGATCATTCCGAAGAAGGAGCCGGGGAAGTATCGCCTAATACATAATCTTTCTTTTCCCGTTGGTTCTTCGGTTAATGATCACATTCCTAAGGTTTTGTGTGCTGTACGGTACGCATCCTTTGACGAGGCCATTGAGCTGGTACGTGCCTGTGGTCCGGGATGCTTGCTGGCGAAACTGGATATCGAATCCGCTTTCCGTTTATGGCCGGTGCACCCTTCCGCTTTCCATTTGTTGGGGTTTTTGCTTCGAAGGTCACTTTTACTTCGATAAATGCATGCCCAGGGGCGGTTCGATTTCCTGTGCGTATTTCGAGCAGTTTAGCTCCTTTTTACATTGGGCATTCGTGGACTGAGTGGGCTGCGGCTCGGTGGTGCATTACTTAAATGACTTCCTCTTCGTAGGACCGGCGCATACTGGGCAGTGCAAGGCTTTGTTGGATGAGTTTGTACAGTTGGCCTAGGTGTCGGGTGTTCCATTAGCTTCTGAGAAGACGGCGGGTCCGGCGACTACTCTTACCTTTTGGGCGCGGAGTTGGATTCCGTGGCGTTGTTAGCCCGCCCGCCGGAAGAGAAACTTACGCTGGTCTCCCGCAAGACGAGTCCTTCGTGACTTTAATGGTACCTCGGTGCTGCGAGACCCGGAGGTGACTCCTGCGGATCTGCAGTTGTATTCTGACACAGCGGGGGGTTTGGGTTTGGGGATTTATTTTGGGGGCTCATGTGGCGCGGAAGGCTGGCCTCACTCCTGGCTGGATGTGGGGCTGACGAAGAATATTACCTTCCTCGAGTTGTTAGCCATTTGTGTGGTCATGTTGCTGTGGCCGGATAGACTCCGCAATCGCAGGGTGCGTTGGTAGTGCGACAATGAAGCTGTAGTGTCTGTGATCAATAACCGGGTGGGTGGGCTGGTTTCGGAGTCGGGTCGGATTCGCAATGGGAGGGAGGTGCAAGTGCATCAAGTGCACTTTCTCGGGGGTGGGGTTCGTATCCGCCTTGCCCGTTCTAAGACGGATCAGGTGGAAAAGGTATGTGGCTGGAATTGGCAGTGGTGCAAGGTTCTCCCACGTGTCCTGTCGCATTACTGCAAGTGTGCTTACGCGTTCGCCCAGAGGTCGGCGGTAGCCTCCTTATCCATCAGGACGCGTGGGTTCTTACGCGTTTCCAATTTCTGGCAGTGCTACGGCTGTCCTTAAGGCTGATAGGTGAGGACCCTGGTGCGTTTTGCCCCTCACTCCTTCCGGATTGGGGCGGCGACCAGTGCAGCGGTGGCTGGGCTGCCCGATCAGGAGATACAGCGCATCGGCCGTTGGCGGGCAAGAGCCTTCCACAGTCACGTGCGTTTGTAGGGGAGTGGGGGGGGGGGAAATAACGGTTCTATTCTTTTGTTGCAGATACGGGGCGGCGATGCTGTTGGATTCTTGGCCACTCCTTTGTCTTCTGGGCTGGTCGGCGAGCAGCGACGTGCCCGATGGGGCTGAACTTGGGAATTTCCGAGCAGGCGGTGACTGTCATATGGCTGGGTGAGCGCGGACTTCGATGGATCCAACTCTTGCCTTTGCTTGGGCACCTCCACCGTACCAGAGGCGCACCGGACGTCTTGCTGCTCCACATAGGTGGCAACGATCTTGCTGCTTGGTCATGCCGGCAGTTGATCCGAGCAGCTATCAAGGACTTTAGGGTGGTGTTGGGGGATGTTTCCAGATGTGTTATTGTTATGGTCGGATATCATTCCAAGGCCTTCCTGTAGGGCTCAGCGACGGTGGTCACGGGGTGTGACAAAAAATTAACCGTCAAATTGGCCGGTGGGTGGGTCAGCAAGGGGGTTGTCAAATTTTCCATCCTTGGGTGGACATGGACTGCCCGGGCCTCTACAGGTCTGATGGGGTACATTTGTCCCCAGTAGGGCTAGATTTATTGCTTAACGATTGGCGGGAGGCCTTGGACGGTATTCCGTTGGGGGGGCGAGGGCTGGTCGCAGCTTACCTTTGGGGGGCGGCTCTGGTCGTGGCTGACCTGAGCCGGTGGCGGGATCCTGGAGGTTTCCGGGGTCCGGAGCCGGTGGCAAGCATGAGGGCGGGGGTGGGGTACCCCCGACCCAGTTAATCCCTCAGGCTTTTGCTAATAGCATGGCGAAGCCGGAAGAGGGAGGGCGTGGAAAATGTCGGGCCTGTGCCCGGGGGAAGCGGATGTGGCATCACCTTGCTACTAACATGGCGGGTGAGGGCTCGCTCTGCTTGGGGGGGGAGTTAAAATGTGTTGATTTGTATTGTGTGTTGTTTAAAAGGTTATTAAAGCTGCGACCAGTTTAAGTCCCAAATGGTTGTCATGTGTTTTTGTTCTGAATTAAGTTGTCAATGAAATGTGAAGTGGGGGGGGGGGAGGGGTGAGAGGCGACGTGTCCGCCTTACCCGGTTATAGTAAGGCCGCGGGCCCCGTCCGCGTGGCCGCTCCTAACCGGGGGGGCGGCGGGCCGAACACCCCCCCCCCCCCGGAGTTTTGGCGGCGCGTGGCTCGGCGGTGCCCCGCGCGGCCTGGCGCCCTCATTGGCTCCCCTCGGCGTTTTAAACGCCCGGGAGCCAATGAGAGGGCGGGGAGTCAGCAACGGGGGGGGGGGTGGGTAGTGCGGGGACCCAGCACTGCTCCGGCAGTTGCTGGGTCGAGGCTGGAGGCGCCGGACACCCGCCCACCCACCCTGGCGTGGGGGACATTTTGGCTGGGGGGTTCTGGGTTGTTGCAGCTGGGGGGGGGGGCTTTGGCGGGATCCCGGAGGTTTCCGGGGTCCGGAGCCGGTGGCAAGCGTGAGGGCGGGGGTGGGGTACCCCCGACCCGGTTAATCCCTCAGGCTTTTGCTAATAGCATGGCGAAGCCGGAAGAGGGAGGGCGTGGAAAATGTCGGGCCTGTGCCCGGGGGAAGCGGATGTGGCGTCACCTTGCTACTAACATGGCGGGTGAGGGCTCGCTCTGCTTGGGGGGGAGTTAAAATGTGTTGATTTGTATTGTGTGTTGTTTAAAAGGTTATTAAAGCTGCGACCAGTTTAAGTCCCAAATGGTTGTCATGTGTTTTTGTTCTGAATTAAGTTGTCAATGAAATGTGAAGTGGGGGGGGGGAGGGGTGAGAGGCGACGTGTCCGCCTTACCCGGTTATAGAAACATAGAAACATTATGACAGAAAAAGACCACAAGGCCCATCTAGTCTGTCCTTCCATAACAACTACAACAGTCCACTTTTTACCTTTAGAGATCCTCTGTGTTGGTCCCATGCTTTTTTGAATTCAGTTACTGTCCTCATCTCTACCACCTCCACTGGGAGACTATTCCACGGATCCACTACTCTTTCCGTAAAGAAATATTTCCGCATATTACTCCTGAATCTATCTCCCTTCACCCTCATCCCATGTCCCCTCGTAGCAGAACTTGCTTTCAATTGAAAGAGGCTCTCTCCCTGAACATTTATGCCACGGAGGTATTTAAACATCTCAATCATATCACCTCTATCCCGCCTTTCCTCTAAGGTGTACATATTAAGATCCTTAAGTCTGTCCTCATATGCTTTATAATGAAGCCCATTAATCATTTTAGTAGCAACCCTCTGCACCGACTCCATCCTGTTCACATCCTTTTGAAGGTGCGGTCTCCAGAATTGCACACCATACTCCAAATGAGGTCGCACCAAAGACTTATACAGAGGCATTATCACCTCCTTTTTTCTGCTAGCCATTCCTCTCCGTATGCACCCAAGCATCCTTCTAGCTTTTGCCGTCGCCTTTTCTACCTGTTTAGCTACTTTAAGATCATCAGACACAACCACGCCTAGGTCCCGCTCTTCTTTAGTGGACAAATAGCATCCCAATTGAGCGCTCTATTCAAGACTTGTGCAAACTTGCATCCCAAATTACAGTTCCCTCCTCTGATAATTGGTGGTCCTCTTTCACCTCTTGTTGTTTTGGGTTAGGGCCTGCTTTACGTGGCTTGCTGACCTTTGCTATCAGTCTTTTACTCATAATTCTCAATGCCTGCTGTTTTCTGTCTCTTGTTTGTTCTACATGCCACCGCCCTCCTCGACCTCAGGGTGCTTTCCATTATCACTATTACCGTATTCCACCTTCCTCGACCTTTGACTCTACTGACTCTCCTTCCCCTACCTTTACTCTTATGTGAAGCTTATTCTTTCAGGATAACAGGAGGGGTTGACAGGCGGAATATTATGTATGGAGGAATATTATGTATATATCAGAAGGAATTTTATATATGTATCAGACATATGCTGTCAGTGTGGGCCACAGGTCATTTGCCAAATCTGCAGAAGTAGTCCAAACACATCGTATTTTTTTGTTCTCTAGTCCGATTCAAGTCGGTCTTCAAAGAATGTCCTGATTACTAGAGGACAGGCCGGATGGTCCACTTCAGTATTTCGAAAAATTACAGATCGTAATACTTTTTTACATTTTCAGAGTGCGCACCCTTTAAGATTAAAAGAGAGTCTTCCATATTCACAGTTTTTAAGGTATAGGCAAAATTGCTCGGAAGATAAAGTGTTTAAAGCTTCATCAAAATAATTGATTAATAATTTTAAGAAATGAGGTTATCCGTTTAACATATTGAAACAAGCATATACAAGAGCTAGATATAATAATATGAATCTATTATTGGAATGGAAAGGAAAAGTGATTGCAGAATATGATTCGGTAAACATCAATTTAATAACTCGGTATTCCCTATTGAGTACTGGTATACAAAAAGTGTTGAAAAAACATACACAGATATTAAAAGTAGTACCAGGACTAGAGAACAAAAAAATACAATGTGTTTGGACACAAAACCGGAATTTAAAAGAATATCTTAGTCCAGCAGTTTTAAGATCTTTAAGGTCAACCACTGAAGACACAATAGGACACAGGAAGTGTGGAAACTGCACGATCTGTGAGATCACATGGGAGATAGAAGTTTTTGAACACAAAACGAAAATGTATAAGTTACAGAAACGAACAACTTGCACTTCCATAAATGTGGTTTATATCATCCAATGTCCATGTGGTTTGATTTATGTTGGGAAAACAAATCGTCAGTTTAAGATAAGGATGGGAGAACATCGCAGTTATTTAAAATGTATGAGAAAGGAAGCACCATTGGTTCAGCATTGTCTACAGAAAGGCCATGGCTTTGAGCAATTGAAATGTTTTTGCATAGACAAATTAGAAGGAGGGTTTGGGGGAAAATCATTGGACCACAATCCCTGCTAATAAAAGAACAAAACTGGATATATACTTTGAATTCAGTGGAACTGGAAGGTCTTAATAATACTATAGAATGGTCTGTTTGTATATGACAAAGGTGGCTTCCGATACAATAGAAGATGTAAATTGATCAGATTCATAAGGGATTACCAATCAGATAAAAAGAAGTCCTTTTTTGTGGAGAGATCGTAATAATGAGGTGGAACTGTTAGGAGGATAGTTGGGTTATTAATTAAGTTTCATGATTAGCACATGGCCAGAATGTTGAAGATGACATCATCAGTTGGGACGCTAATACGATCACCAATCAATAGAAAGGAGGAGGATTTAAAGGGATTAGGTAGTCCCTGAACCGCATGCATGGCGTTCCTCTGAAGTGTTTGTAGAAAAACGTTTGAGTAAACGGTATTATTCACACAGAGTTGGTAAGAGACGTGTGCAGCATAAAAGTAGGTATCGACTTAAGCTAAGATTGGCACATGAAATGGAGTAGAAGTTTTTAAATGCTTAGGGTTATTGGACTGTGTTTTATTTTGTAGAAGTGAGACAAAGAAGTGAACAAATGCCCTGAAGAAACAGAAGAAGTGAAACGCGACTGTAGCGCCTAGGATAGGCGTTGGGATTCGTGAGCCGCTACATTGTTAAAGTTTATCCTCAATTTCAAGAGTTTGAATTGTGACTCGTGTGATGGTGGGATCAGAGGGTTACTATTAAGCCCCTGATTAGATTTTATCACGAGTTTGCGATCATACTTTTTTTAGAGTTTGTTAATTGAGAAGCTGGATAGGCTGAAAAGCTTGTAGAATAGGCTTAGATAAAAATGAAGTTCAGTCTCAAGAGATAACATATAGGAGGTCATTGATGCAAAATAAGCACAATAACTGGAAGGATATTAAATCCAGAAAAATTGTGCTTTAATGTCTGAGACCTCGGATAAGAGAGAATTATTAAGACCCAAGTAATGAGGTTCTACTTTCTATATCTGTGTATACATAATAAGTTTGATAGACAAAGAATTGAACCTAGAATCACACATACGCCGAACCACCAAAAACACATACCACAGGATGAGACTAATCCGATGCCTTAAACACCTCCTCTCCCCGGAGTATTTCCGCACAGTCTGCCAGGTTCTAATAACCCCAATTCTAGACTTCTACAACCCAATTTATCTCGGTCTCACAAAACAAACACTTAGGGGCTTGTTTACAAAGCCGCGGTAGTGGTTTGCGATCGCGATCGCAACCGCGGCCCCATTGAAATCAATGGGGCCGCGGCTCCGATTACGATCGCAAACCGCTACCGCGGCTTTGTAAACAAGCCCCTTAGACCGCTACAACTAGCACAAAACACAGCGGCACACATAATACGCGTATCTGGTACAGCAAGACAAGAACACATCACACCCATCCTGAAAGATCTACACTAGCTTCCAATCGGCTCACACATTAAATATAAGACAGTCATAAACATATTCAAAATCAAGCAACAGTCATCAGCTCTCAGCTTACAACCAATCATACAATCTGACACAAGCACATGACCGAGGAGGAGGGGCACCTCCAACCGTGTTAACACACCAAAAGACCTCACCAAGGTCCGCAAGGAGACCGCGGACCGAGCCCTTTCTCTGGCTGCACCAGCAATTTGGAATGCCCTCCCAGATGACTTACGATTAACAACAGACATCAAAGACTTTCAGAAGCAGCTTAAGACAACACTATTCATCGAATACAACGGGGACGTCACATGATCTACTCGCCAGTCAAGACCGCAGACCAACCCCGCCTCCCCATGTTCATAGGAATGTATAATAGCGCACGCTGTAAATAGTTCAACATGAATCTACTGTACACCACCACACACACATACACACACACACACACACACACTGTATCACTGCATGAACACACATAACCCATTCTTGTTGATTGTTTGCTGTGTAGACCGCCTTGAATGAAGGAGAAAGCGGTATAGAAATCCTTTTAAATAAATAAAAATAAAGATCAGCGGGCATGATTCCTTGGGAGAGTGATTTGGGGTGAGTTCTTTTTTGTGGATTTTATCCATGATACTGGGCATGGATCCAAGAGGGAGGTTGTGGTGTGGATGTTTGTTATAATGTTTAGTAGATGTTTTTGGCCTACTGGGTAGAAGCTATCCCATGTGATGGGGTTTTTTGGTTGGTATAGGAAAGGTGGTATGGCTAGCATTTTTAAGTTGGATGCAAAATAGTTAGCTAGTATTTGTGGGTTTATGTTATATACTTCTGATTCAGTATGGCTTGTCTTGGTTGGAGATCTAACGATGGCAAAGAGCTCTCTAGGATGGTTGAGAGAGCAGTTTAGGATTGTAGTGTGGTAATCTCTTTTTGTTTTGTTAATTGTGTCTTTGTAGATAGCGAGTATATTAAGGTAGTGGTGTTTGTTTTCTTGAGTTTTGATTAGCCTCCACTTTTTCCTTGTTTTCTTAATTGCCTCTTTAGTTTAGTTAGCTCATGTGTGTACCGTTTTTCATTGCTTTTAGATATTTTCTTAGGGAGTGTGATGGGGGGGGGAGCAGCTTTTTTAATAGAGTGGTTCCATATGTTTAGAGTGGTGTCGATGTCAGGGGAGTCAGTTGAATCAATTATAAGCTGGGGCAGGATGTTGTATAGAAAGGTGTCTCTATTGAAGTGGATAAAATGCCTATTAGTGATTTTGTGCCCATTGTTGTGGTAAAATAGGTATTCAATGGAATATGAAAGGTTAACAGATGGTGGTCAGACCATGGGACTTCAGTTATTACAGGGGGAGTGTACATGTAGTAGTTGATGGTTTGGTGTGGTAGGAAGACAAGGTCGAGGGAGTTCCCCCTTGTGTGTGTTGGAGAGTGTATAATTTGGTTGAATCCCATGTTTGTTATTGATTCTAAGAAGGTGGAGGTGTTAGTCAGGTTGAGGGATGAAAGATTAAGGTCTCCTAGGGTGATATGGGGTTTTCTCAGTAAGGCTGTGCACGCTGATTCTAGTATGGGGGTCAGGTTGTTGTGGTTGGGTGATGGTGGTCTGTATATGAGACAAAGTGATATGTTATTATTCCCTATTTCAAGGAAATCCATTCCATCTAAATTGCTTGATGTTGTAGGGGTAAGTTTGAGTTCTTTTTTTGCTTAGTACGAGTACCCCCCTCCTCTTTTTGATTCCCAGTGGCAGTTAAATAGGTCATAGCCCTGAATTTATAATTGGTTTATTAAAATGTTGTCAGCAGGTGAGAGCCATGTCTCAGTGGCACATAGGATGTGTGGTTTTCATCCTTGAGTAGATCAGTAAATATTGGTATCTTATTTCTTATAGATCTTACGTTGATAAGTATGCATTTTAACTGGGTGGGGGGGGGGACTGTCTTGGTTTGTCTTAGGTTGGATCTGTATTAACTGGTTTCAGTATTTGATGTTCTTCTGATATGACTTATTATTGAGTGGAGAGTAGTTTATTTGGTAGTTTGAATTGTATCTTATGGGGTTATGTGTCTTTTGGGGAGACTGCTAGGTACTTATTTATTTTATTTATTTATTTAGTATACATTTGTATACCGCTACTTCCAGCGATCAGCAGCGGTTTTATGACCTAGATTGGCCACTGTTGGAAAGAGGATACTGGGCTTGATGGACCTTGGTCTGACCCAGTATGTTCTTATGATGGGGACTGGGTTGATAGGGTTTGTATCATGATTGTGAATGTGAGCACTTGTTAGCGGAGTTGATAGGAGGATGAGGTGAAGTAAGCAAATGCAGATTTTTCTGGAGTCCATCGTGGAAGTGCAGAGTTTAGCGTGGTTTGAGTGTTTTGAGTCGTTTGGTATTTAGGTTGGTACTGAGTGAGAAGCAAAATGGTTTGAAGACCCTGATAGTGTTGTATGTTATAACCTAAGGAGAAACACAGGATGATACAGTATACTTAACCCGTTTTGGACAGCTCGCATATTCTTTCTCTGTTCTGGATGATTTATTAGATTTGTTACACTCAAACAACTATGAAATACAGGCAATAATAAAAAAATATTAAAACTTTGCAGAAAATAGAAGTTTCACATAGTGTATGTTTTTCATACACTGGTCCAATATATTATATTGTCCGTCTTCAGAAAAGATAGGATTCAGTTCCAATATTCATTGACATAAACATACTGTATGATACTACTGAAACAGCAGTTTTCATTTAAAACACTTTATTATAATATAATATAGTTTGTCAACAGTCCATTATAACGGCGGAATATGATACACATGAAAACACCTCTGATGCAGTGCGTCGATATTGCACCATTGAAACACCTAGAACAGAATGCTTGACAACAATTAGTTTAGACAACATATTAGCCCAGCGTATGAAAAACATACAAGGCCGATATACGCACCAATAACTCTGACACTAAGTAACTTACAGTTATCTAAACCTATTTTCTAAAGTCTACAAATACTTTTATTTGCAAAATAGTAGCTATTACAGCATTATAAGCTACTTACTATTTTTTGTGATCTTTTTATGTTGAGCCGCCAGTACCGTCAAAATCAGCAAACTTTGAATACCTATTAAACTAACTAGATCTCAGATAAAAAAAATCTGTATATAAAGCTTTTTGACTAACGATAATAGCTAAACATAGTTCCATTGAATTTATAACCATTAATTAGTAAACGGTTGAGTAGTAGCATGTTAACATATGCTGGTCCAAAACGGGTTAACATGCAATGTTATGCAGTTTTGCACTGGTTTAAAGGATGTTGAATGATATGTTTCAGTAATTTAACCTTGGTGGAGGCATGTATTACAACATTGGGATCATCATAATACAATGTGGGAGTTTTCACAAGTAGCCTTATGCAGTTTACAATGGCTTAATTAAGAGTGGAAGAGCTGGTTGAAAGATTTAATCTTGAGAGTGGTATTTGATACAACCCCCGGAGCATTCAAGACACTGTAAGGATTTTAATGGGTAACAATATGCAGGATACAGTTCTGTGGAGCATTGCTAAAGCTTGGTCAAACTTATTGATACGAGGCTTTAACTGTTTTGTAGGTGTGCAGTGTGAAGATTTGCAGATATAGTGCTTTACAGCAATTCTACAGAGGCTTTTGGAGAAGCCATGCTTCTGCGGTGGGGTTTTAATCGTTATAGGAGAGGGTTACTTTGTTCAGAGACCTTTGAAGATCTTTTTCGGAAGGAGAGGTCCATACGAGTTGTTCAGTGAACAGTGGTTGTCCTTCTGTTCTCCGCTGACATTCCTCACCTACGGGCCCACGCATAGTTATTACTTAAATCAGCTGATGCTGATTTAAGTTAATTTGCCCGTTTTCCCCTTTCACTCCCTGTTAAGATGTTACATATACTTTTGTTTAATGTAATGTTCAATCCTTGAGTTCTCTGTAAACTGCTTTGATTCACGAAAAGTGGTAAATAAACACTAATAAATAAATAAATAAAAGGGCTCTCTGGCAAGGCTGGCTTTTAAAGAGAGAGGAGTAGCTGCTTGTGGAGGTGTTTTCGTGGGCGGGGTTTAGCAGCACATGCAGCGGGGGGGGGGGGGGAGGACCCTGTACAGAGGAGAGATGCAGTAGCAGGCAGATGGCAGATAAAATGAAACAGTCTCACCTCCTTCTCTCATTGCTGCTCTCGGGTGGTTCAGGAGCTGGCTGGAGGAAGGGTGAGTGTGCCTTGCGTATCTCCCTCGGCGGCTCCTCCTCTTACGATCGCAGCCCCGGGATAGCAAAAAGGGCTGTTCCTTCTGCACGCTGCCTTTTTCTCCTTTTCTCTTCCTATCCCCAGCCCTTCCTTATCCCCCACCCCCTTTCTTCTTTGTGTGGCTCCTCCTTACTTAAGGACAGCAAGACAGGGAATTCCCACCGTCCTTCAGACTCTGTACAGCTATCTTCAAATCAGCAGAACCCAGGGATTCCCGCTGGTCCTTTAGTGACGCTTTCAACCAGCGGGACCTGGGAACTCCTGCCAATGTGTTAGTGCCATTCCTGCTCCCTTTCTGCTTGCAGGACCTGGGACTCCCATTGGTGCTTTAGTGCTGCTCCTGCCTTCTTTCTGCTGGAGAGGACACCCCTCAACTCTTTTCTTCTTATGAGGTTTGAACAGCTCCTGGAGAAAAAGTCCATAAACATTATTAGCCAGATAGACTTGAGAGTGCCATTGCTTGTCCCTGGAAATGAGCTATGAGAAATAAATCTACATTCTGGGATCTGCTGGGTACTTGTGACCCAAACTGGCCACTCTTATGGAAATACCATGATAATTGTACCAGTAACCAAAGTAATGACTAAGACATCCAGTACCACCACTCAAAGTTATAGTTCACACATGGCTACATTTTCTAAAATACACTACTGTATTATGTTTCTATCCCCTGCCTGTGTATAGCCCTTACAGTGGTCCCCTATGCTGTATTCCCTCTTAGGAAAGGAGGTAAATTGAAAGGCAATGTCAGGAAATACTTTTTCACTGAAAGGGTGGTGGATGCTTGGAATGCCCTCCCGATGGAAGTGGTGGCGGAAAATACAGTGACAGAATTCAAAATGGCATGGGACAGACACAGTGGATCCCTTTACAGCAAAAGGATAAAATCAAAATAAACTTAACTATCTAATTTCTCAACAAACAGGGGTGTCCTAAATGGAGCGGTGGGTTCATCCCTAAACAAAGACATGGGGAGGGGTGGCCTGCACAGAGCGGCAGGTGTACCTACTCTTGCCATCTTACTGGGTAGACTAGATGGACCATATTGGTCTTTATCTTCCATCATTTACTGTGTTACTATGTCTGTGTCATTGAGACAATAGCTTAAGCCCCTATGTATGGCAGGCAGTGGTCACAAACATTCAAGAGCAATGAAGTCTTTCAATATCTATTCTTGGAAGAAGGCAAGATCCTGGACTCGATGGACCTTGGTCTGACAAAGCATGGCTTTTGTTATGTACTTATGAGCTGTACTAACTGTCTATGAATCCAGTCGATGTGGGCTTTCCTTCTCTGAGAATAGTATTCCTTGAGCCCAGTACTGAGCCTGCAGCAATCAGAATTTCCCAAAGCACCTGACTGCTGGGGACAAAAGTGAAACCAGATATTCAGCATTGGAGCCTATCCAGAGTCTGGTGTTGACTATCCAGTTTCACCACCAACATATTTTTCTATCTGGTCAGCAATGATATTCAGCCACTAACCAGACAGCACAACCGCATAAAGTTAGCACAGTCTTAACTGTCTTAACTTTATGCTGTTACCTCTCCGGTTAGTGGGCTGAAAATTGCTACCCTCTGGAAAGGTGCGGGGACCACTTGCCACGTAGGTGAGACGGATTTCTGCTTCCTAGTGTCTGCTTTGGATCCTGAAACCATTTTAATTTCTGAAGAAAGCTGGCACAGGTCTGGTAAACACTGTTATTCTGCTCCACATTTTTATTTAGACGTGAAAGAACGTCAGTAGATCTGCACACAAAGAAAGGATTTCCACACCACTGTCCTTATACAGAATGTATATTTTATTGAGGTTGGAAGACTGGAAAGGTAAAACTAAATCCTTCTCATGAAATTTGTAAAACCAATAGAAATCAAATACAAGCTTCCTCCATAAACTAGAGAGATACAGGTCAGGTGACACACTGACAAGCAGGCCAAACCAGCAGGCACATAAACCATCTAAAAACCCTAATATTGGAGAAGGGCCCAAACATAAGCAGCAAGTCAATTACAAAACATACAATGAAGACCTGCCCACAAGATTTCATGGGAGCCCAAGTCAGACTTGGAGGGTGGGGTGGGGAGCATCAGAGCCACCATACTGATTTCATGACAACTGCCTGTTAAAATAGAGTCATAGATCTTTCATAAACATACAAGCTATAAATGTTCAAAACACTGATTCAAGAAAAATGCAGTTCCTCCACCTTTTCAAGAGCTGCCAAAATCAGCAGAACCGAAAAATCAGAGGTAAATGGAATCAATTCTGCAAGCCTGTCAGGAAAAAGAAATTACAAAGTTATTTGAAAAGTTACCGCAACATTGTATTAATACTGTATCTCCAGACAGAGTTCAAAACACATCCTCAGCTCCCCCTAAAGTGTATGTCAAAGGTGTGAAGCTGTTTTACATAACTCAGAAATCAAAGTTTAAAAGACCCTCTTATGGAAATCCCTTGACAACTGCACCAGTCACCAAAGTAATAATTAAGACTTTCAGTACCACCTCTCAAAGTTATAGTTCACATACAGCTACATTTTCTAAAATACACTACTGTATTATGTTTGTACTTCCTGCCTGTGTATAGCCCTTACAGTGGTCCCCTATAGATTGTCTCTGTCATTGAGACAGTAGTTTAAGCCCCTATGTTTTATGGCAGGCAGTGGTCACAAACATTCAAGAGCAATGCAGTTTTTCAATCTCTATTCCTGGAAGAATTAGAGGGTTCTTTGAATGGGACCAGTATACACCAGGAGGCCTTTGGCACTTAAACCTCCACTCACTCCTCTTCCTTTCTCAAAATAGCTAAGTCTTGTCCAGAATGTGTGTTCTGAACCAAAAGGGTTTACTTTAAGAACGTTAGGGTCATTAATAACGATAACAAAAATACAAATGGCAGAAACAACTAGAACTATATTACAAGCAATTCCTTTGCCTTTTGGTCAAAATATGTTACAAGCAAATAATTCTCTCTGCTCACTCTGTTATATTAAACACTTCAGGCCCAATTTTCAGTTGGGCAGGACTAAATGTCGTAGCCACGTAGCCCTGCCCACGACCCCTTAACCCCGGATTTTCACTTCTGTGGTGATGGAAGTGAAAATCCAGGGTTCACCGCACAGTTGAAAAGCTGCCAAGTCTAACTGGGCAGCAGCGATTTTGAATGCTGTCCAGTTAGCCCTGACGCCTTAAAGATAGCCAAGGGTTTTCCTTGCCTAATTTTAAGGCACAGAGTGCTAACCGGGCAGCATCAAAAATCGCTGCTACCCAGTTAACACCATTCCCCATCTCTGCTCCGCCCCTGAATGCCCCCAATACGCCCCGATGCTAACCGTATAGCATCGGGGTGCTTAGGGGACTTAATCGGGGATTTTCAAAGTCACTAGCCATGCAGGTGCCTCTGAAAATCCCCATTTAAGGCATTTGCACAGTTAACATGGGCTGTTAACCATGTAAATGTCTTCGAAAATAGGGCCCTTCACTCTTAGCACGCCTTCCTGAGTACTAGACCTTTGCTCCAAGCTTCACCAGTCCTTCTCTGTTACTATTCCCTATGGTGGCCCTAATTGGGAATCCCCTTCCTGCACTAATAATCTTTCTCAGTGCACCTTGAGCTGGTAGCTGTACAGGTGCAGGTCCTTGATATTGCCCTGTGTTCACTCCTGGTTCTGGTGTCACTGGTTGCTGATGGACTCCTGTGGTTCCTGGTGGCTTCTGTAGATACAGGTGCCTAATACTGCACTGCAGATGCTCCCGGCTCTGGTGTTGCTGGGTTGCAAAGAAGTTGATGTACTTCTCTGGATCCTTTCTCCTTCCCTCTTGGAGTATGTGTCTACCCTCCTCTTAGTTCTTGACTCTCTCTTTTCCACAGTTAAAGCTGCACTCCTACTGAGCTACTTGTGATACTGTTAGGGGTTTGCATTGTTACTCAGGAACTATGGTGTAGCTTAAGCCAGGAAACCTTGCAACCACTCTTTTCCCCCTCAGCTGCTCCCTGTTCTGTTGCTCCCTCTGGATAGTATGAGGGGCTGGAAACTAGCCACTAACACTAGCCCTCTTAGGGACAACAGTTCACTACCTACCCATGGTACAGTGGCTGCCAAAGAGAGTTCTGACTTTGGGAAGGGTTTATGCAGAAGCTGGATTTTCTCTCCCAGAGGAGTCTCCTCCCAGTCTTATGTAACTGGGCAGAAGGTAACCTTCGTTGTTCTGGAAAATTACCAGGTCATCTCCAGGCTAGTTTGCAGTAATTTAGTAGGAACACTGGTGGTCTCTGCTGCAAAAAACAGTGACACAAGCAGCAACCTGTGTGCGTACTCGCCAGCACCTATTCATGCAACTGGTGGACTTTAATAGCCTGCATAAACAAGAGGAACCAATTTAGGAGAGAAGCGAAATCACACGTTCCTTAGAGCAGTCCTCTGGGCACAGCCATCCAGTCAGGTTTTCAGGATAACCCCAATGAATATGTATGAGTTAGATTTACATGCACTGCCTCTAATGCATATTTATTATGGCTGACTGGATGGGTGTGCCCTGAGGACTGGGTTGAGAACTACTGCCTTAAGAGATTTTGGAGGTGCTGTTACATATCACAGAGATTGCACAATTCTCAACCATTAGTGGATAACCCCACATCTAAATGATCAGGTAAGCAGCCCTTGGGCACGCCACTGAGCAGGCTCAAATACCAATGCAGATATTTCAAAAGGTACTTGTGTATTCCAGCTGAAAAATGGGAAGTGCATGCATACTCTGTTAGAACACACAAACCATGCCAAAAACATGCCCACTAGAAATGTCTGGGTCCCAGTGCAAATAGCAGCTTTTACATGTATAGTCAATTTCACTGCCAATTAAAAAAAAAAAAACAACATCCAGTCTCAGTCCCAGTTAATCACCAGGATTGTTTCCATCTGCCTCTATTTTACTTTCAGGAAAGGTTCATTAGTGCATTGCCTTCCAATCTGGCTCTTATTTTATCCATCCAAGATTTGTGCCATTTCTGAGTTTAACTGCATAAGATATATCTTATGGTGCAGTTATATCTAAATGCTGGAACACCCTTCCACACAGTATCTGTGATATCACCAATCTAACCCAGTTCAGAAAAGCCGTGAAACATTACCTCTTCCTCTTACATTACCTGGATGACAGCACCACTGATCACTCACCATCCAGCTAGGCAAATCTACGCAAATGTCCAATCAATTCGCATTGTACAGATGCAAATAGTTACCCCTGTTTCTTTCCAAGTTCCTATTCCTGTTATTTGTAAACACAAATCAAGTCATTTGAAATGTGTATGTAAAATGTTCCATGTAAACCGCACTGATGGAAAATAGCACGGTATATAAGAAAATGTAAATAAATAAATAAATAATAAATATCCTATTATATCCTTGTATCTAGATATCATCTACTCATGAATCATACATTCCTGAATTCTGTTAGTGTTTTGGTCTCTATCACTTCCACTTGGAGGTTGCTCCATGTACTGTGTGCCTTGTAAAAGTCGTCACGCCCAGGTATATTTTTCACAAATTGCTTTCTGAAAAATATAATTCAAAATGCATTAAAG
Organism: Ichthyophis bannanicus; assembly: GCA_033557465.1. Taxonomy (NCBI): domain Eukaryota; kingdom Metazoa; phylum Chordata; class Amphibia; order Gymnophiona; family Ichthyophiidae; genus Ichthyophis; species Ichthyophis bannanicus. The sequence continues at coordinate 887,762,874 of CM066034.1, read as the reverse complement.
TAGAAGTTTGTTTCACTGATCCACACAAAACATTCTAAACTTTGAACGTGTAAAAATAATCTTAAAAATTTTCAGAGTGTAATTAATAAAAAAACAAAGTCTTTCTTGACTTTCCAAATATTGCCTTAACTACTACTACTATTAAAAATGTATAAAGCACTACAAGGCATATACAGTGCTGTACCAACACAGACAGAGATAGTCCCTACTCGTTAGAGCTTATAATCTAATCAAAAACAAGACAAAAGTAAGGAATAAGGATTGAATAGGGAAGGGTAAAGAGACACAGTCCTTAAAGTGTTTTAGTAGTGTGTTCAGAGAGAAAGGCACACATTTTGTTAATGTTAAAAGAGAAAGAAATGACAGGTTTTAGCAATCTGTTGGATATGTGAGGAGAAGGAAAGGGAGGAATCAAAAATAACACCAAGGTTATGGGCTGAGGAAACAGGAAGTAAAAGAGTCTTATCAACAGAGGTAGAGAAAGGAGGAAGGGAGAGGAAGGTTTAGGAGGAAAGATAAGAAGTTTGGTTTTGTTCATGTTTAGTTTCAACCGTTGGTGAGACATCCAGATGGCGATATCAGAGACAGGCAGAGATACGCACCTGCAGTGTTGGAGAAATATCAGGTGCAGAAAGATAGATCTGAGAATCATCAACATAAAAATGATACTGAAATCCATGGGAAGAGATGAGAGCACCAGGGACTGGGTGTAGAGAAAAGGAGAGGGCCCAGAACAGACGCTTGGGGAACATGTACTGAGAGTAGGATAGAAGTAGAGGAGGAAACATTAGAACAAACACTGAAAGAGCAATGGGAGAGATAAGAAGAGAACCAGTCCCTAAAACCAAGTGAGGATAATTTGTCAAGAAGAAGGTGGTGGTCAACAGTATCAAAAGCAGCAGAGAGGTTAAGAAGGATAAGGATGGAGTAGAGGCCCTTAGATTTAGCCAGGAACAACTCACTGGAGACTTTAGCAAGAGCCGTTTCAGTAGAATGTAAGGGGCAAAAGCCAGACTGAAAAGGATCCAGAAATGCTTGAGAAGAAAGAAATTCAAGAAAATCATGGAGGACTGCGCACTCAAGAAGTTTGGAAATGAAGGGAAGAAGGGCTGAAAATTAGAAAGAGAGCTAGGATCAAGAGAAGGTTTCTTGAGTAGGGGTGTGATCACAGCATGCTTAAGGCTGCAGGAACAGTAGCAGTGGGGAGTAAAAGGTTGAGCATATCTGAGATGGAAGGGATGACTGCAGAGGAAATTGAGTTAAGGAGATGAGTCAGAATAGGATCAGAAGAGCAGGTAGTAAGTTTGGAGGAGGAAAGAGGATGAGAGGTTTCATCTTCAGAGATCAAGGATGAAAGGATAATGAAGAGTGATGGAAAATGTTGGTATTGAGGTGTGGGAAGAGGGAATGAAGTTGATCTAGTGGGGAACTTGTGGATTTTGTTATGGAAAAAGTCAGCTAGTGTTTGGGCAGAGAGAGAAGGGGTGATCAGAGGGGGAAGCACATTGAGGAGAGAGAAGAGTAGAGAAAATATGGCAGGGGACAGTGATAAGAGAAATAGGCGAATATAGTAGTTTTGCTTGGCAAGTGCTAAGGCTGACTGGAAGGAGGTAAGCATGAATTTGAAGTGAAGAAAGTTGGAAAGGGAGCGAGATTTAAGCCAAATGCATTCAGCTGAGTAGTCACAGGAGCGGAGATATCAAAGTTGAGAACAACCAGGGCTGGGGTGTAGTGCTCTCACAGAACATGGAATGAGTGGAGCAAGAGTATCTAGAGCAGAAGGGTGGTAGTATTATAGGTAACTATAGCCTCACCAACAGATTTAGAAGACAAAGTGGAAGAAAGAGGTGATGAGATGATTGTGGAAAGAGCCACTGGATCGATAGCATGAAGATTCCTAAAAAGGTAGGAGGAGACAGAGTGGGATTGACATAGGGAGTGATGAAAGGTGAAACTTAGGAGATAATGATCAGATAAGGGAAGAAGTGAGATATGGAAATTGGAGGGTAAATAGTTAAGTCAAGGCAGTGACCACGCTAATGAGTAGGAGCGGAAGAGCAAAGTTGGAAATTGAAAGAGGAGGTAAGGGAAAGAAGTTCAGAAGCACAGGAGTCAGAAGGGTTATCAACATGAAGTTACCAAGAATGAGTGAGGGGGGGGGGGAGAAGATGATTCTAGAAATAGAGAAAGTGAAGAGTCAACGTCAGTGAGAAAGGTAGAGATGGACTTATCAGGGGGTTTATAAATAGCAGCTATCCGGAGAGGTAAAGGATTAAAAAGGCGGATAGAATGGACTTCAAAGGAAGAAAAGGAGTGAGACAGATGAAGGAGGAGGGGTTGGAATTGGCAGGAAGGAGAAAGCAGAAATCCAGCACCACCAACATGGCCAGTGGTACGAGTTGTGTGGGAAAATTGGTATCCACTGTGACAGAGGGCAGCAACTGAAGCAGTGTCATTGGGGAGGAGCCAGGTTTCAGTAAGAGCTAGAAGACTGAAAGAGTTAGAAATGAAAAAGTCATGAGTAAAGGAGAGTTTATTAGAAATGGAATGTGCATTCCATAATCCACAAGAGGAAGGGAGAAGGAGGGAGAGAGAAGAGGAATATAGATGAGATTAGAACATTTGGGAGAAGACTGAAAGTGAGAGATTAGTCTAGGAGGGCCAGGGTTAGGAATAATGTCACCAGAAGAAATAAGCAGAAGGAGGATAAGAATGTGAGGCAGAGAGGAGATGAAATGGTGGAAATGAGGATGAGGTATTTTAAGAGATGAGGGAGAGGGAAGAATGAAAGGAAGAAAAAGATAGAGTTCAAGAGCTGAGGAAAGGGAGGAAGACAAGAAGAGATATGCAGAGAAGAGAAAGGGAAATAAGGAGGGGAGTTTGAAGAAGTTGGTATGAGGGAAGACGTTTAGGGAGTGACAAAAAAAAGAAAAAATAATATGGAGTCATGAGGAGAGAAGAGATGGAGGGGAAGCAGAAGAATTAATATAAGAACTAAGTGGAAAGAATGATCAATCATGCAGCGCAAAGGCATAGGTGGTGCTGCATGGACAAATGCAAGAGGCTGTCCCTTCGATTAACATAATGCAAATAAATACAGTAATTAGGTCAATGTATGATACAGACTAAGTCTGTTAACTAATAGCACACAGTCACTGGTATTGTACAGAAAGATAGAAGTGTGATTCACTTGTCATGTCAATATATATATAGCTTGCTTGATGTTCAACCAGCTTAGGTTGGTCTGCTAGTCTCGCTCTTTCCTCTTGGTCAGGCATAGAAATTTGAGCCAGGAGGCTTTGACATATCTACATTTGGGTAATAGCTTCTTCTGTTTCTCCCTCTCTCACTTGGCTGCCGGAGTCCCAGGACAGAGGACCTCTAGAAATGGCAATATCTGGTGAGCAGAAGGCCCAATGAAGTTTGATGTTTGGTGATAATGACCCTTCTGATAGTCTCAGGCAGCTCTCTTAGTGCTACTACTAAATTACTGATCATGTGTATCGTGCTACAGGGCTACAGCTCAGGGCAGCTAGGGTCTGGTAAGCCTCTTTAGGCATATACCACCTCAGTCTGCTGAGCCAGGTCTCTCCCCTGCACGTGTTGTGTGCAGACAGACTGTGCCACACTCTTCCTCCTTCTTGGAAGCCCACTTGTGTTCCAATACAGTAAATGAGCTAATTCAAATACTCCTTGATGAAGAATCAAGGTGTTTCCATTGTATGAAGTGAATTTGAAACAAAGGTCTAAACATGATGAACACAGAGTAGCTGAAATAATGAAGAAATAAGGTCATTCGAGGAGTAGCCTAGTGGTTAGAACACTGGCTTGGTAACCAAACAACCAGGGTTCAATTCCCACTAGCATACCTTGTGGCCTTGGGCAAGTCACTTAACCCTCCATTGCCTTGGAAGAAAGGCCTGGCAATCTACTTCGTGACACTGCCAAGAAAACCCAGGAGCTTCTGGGTCATCAGGACTGACTCAAAGGCACACATTGCATTTTGCAAGGTCATTCGAACATACAGATTGAGGAAAGGCTATAAGAAACTTTCAGAGTGTTTGATCTTGATATATGAAGGCTATGTTGGGTGAGGCACCATTCTATATTAATAAAGTCCTAAAAATTTACAAACCGAGTCATTCTCTGAGATCAAAGGGTACAGCTTCACTACAAATCCTTTCTAACCAGTAACTGCATTAGTGGAAACTCATTTGAAGTCCTTCACAGTGGTTGGTTTTATGCAGGGCTATCCTATCCACTATGTGAACTAGGTGGTCACATAAGATGGCAGACCATGGTGAGTGGCATGCCAATCCTTCTTTTCAGCAGCCGCTTCTGCACCACAGCAGGCATTAAAACATGTGTGTGCACTGCGACGCTCTTGCCCGGGCCTGAGAGCTTGAAAAAGAAGAACTCACTCCATCACAACCATATGTGTTTCTCATAAATATGTGCTTGATGTTTGAAAAACAAAATTACACCAGGGTCTCAGCAAACACAGGCATACGGTGAAAACGTGGCCAGAAATCAATCTGTGCCACATACACCAACAAAAAGCCCATTAACATCAGTGACCCGGTAAGTGGCAGTTAGCAGTACCCACTCCCTGCATTTGAATGGAAAAATAAAAAACACTTAGCTTTAGAAAAGGAGCATGGGAATGCAACAGACGCCAGCCACCTTAGGGGCTCCTTTTCTAAAGCTAAGGGGTATGTTTACTAAATTGCAGTAAATGTGAATAACGTGCATTGTACGATGTTAACAATCGTTAGCGCACTATAGCGTGCGCTATAGCGCATTAACGATCGTAAACACGCTATAGTGCGCGTTATCACGCGCTAACGAGCGTAATGCTCCACGGAGCGGTAAAACACCGCAGAAGGTGGAGAGAGGGAGGAGAGAAGGGGTCAATGGGCGGAGAGTGGGCGGGGAGAGGTTAACGCGCTGATTTTCAGAGCTGAATTCCAAAGCGAATGAAAACCTACCGGTAAAAGCACTTTAAAGGGGAGAGAAACCATTTATGTGTCAGCAATGTACAGCCTAGGCAGGGAAACCAAAAAAAGGTGATACGTGTGATACATGTGCACAGAACAAAAGGGCACAGAAACACCGAAAATGACCCCAACAAACTGGAAAAAAACAACAACCAAGCTGGCCAATAGTGGTAGCAATGAAAAACATCAACCCCCCCTCCCCCCCGAGTAAGCTCCATAGAACAGATATAATTCGTGGAAGGGTCCATACTCCGTCCCCATACAAGGTGCATGGGCCCACAGTGAAATAGCGCTGCTCAGGGATTTCCCCACCATCGGACAGGGTTTCTATGGCGTGCATGTCCCGCAACATCAGGGCGGGCATATCGGAACGGGCAACTGGGCAGATGCTGGAAAAGGGGATACAGAGGGCTGCAGGCAGCACATGCAGTGGCGCAGCTGGGCCACAGTGGGGACTAGGGTGATGCTCAGATGGCCCATAGGAATGCGTAAACAGTAGAGCCAGACAGCAACTTATGAGGGCCCAACATGGGCACGAGTGTGTCTCCCAAAGCGTCACAGGGAAGAGTACCCAACAGCAACCCCCAAGGGCACGGAACACTGGCAGGCGGGGCTGGGGGGGAGCGTGGACGTCTATGCAGGCACCCCTACCCCAGAACACGCACCATAGGCGGCCGCCTTCCTGCACACTGGATGGCCTGAGACCGCGCACCACCAGCTCCACCAGCAGAAGGGCATGTCAGCTTGGTGGCTGAGGGATACTGGTGGTGGAGGGGGCAGTGGCAGCTGCCCGGAGCAGACCGTGGCCTAGCCCTGTGTAGGTGGGTGCCATGCACTGCAACAGACAGGCCCTGTCTGACCAACAGTCATGATATCACCAGGGAATGCACCATCTCTGTGAGAACATGGTGGTGCATTGCACAGAACCACTATATTCAGAAGCAGAAGATCACAGGTTCAAGTCCCAGCTGTGGTTTCCGCCAACCCAGTCCTCATATTTTACCCACTACTATAACGTGCTAATACAGGCAGAACTGTTCTTGCAGATGACGTAAACATGCCCAAAACACCAACATTTTACCCTACAGAGCACAGACACCATAAACATGCACATTACCTAGAGCAGAGCCTCCCAAATGCAGTCCTGGAGGGTCAAACACCATTCCAGTTCCATGCTGCCTCTGATAAAGATGCCTGTGCTGCATTTCTATGTGCCACCCCCATGGTATGCAGATGTATCTCATGCATATTCATGAGAGACAGCATGAAAACCCAAACAGTGTTTGGCACCGCAGGACTGGAGTTGGGAACCTCTGCCGTAAAGCAGCAGCCAACAGGGGCAGACACACCCGCACCCACAGACCCAATTATCCACAGCCTTCTGGAGAGGCAGGACTGTGGGCTCTTCGTGCATCTCCCAATACTAGCACTTGCATACCTTAGTAATGCCACCCTAAACCTGGGAATATGGTACACATCTATCAAAAGGTTGCTAGGATTACTGGCAGATAGCAATTCCTAGGTTAGGTACAAGTGTCTGAGTGAGCTGCATCATAGCAACCTTTCTGATGTATGTGGAGTGTGCTACAGGTCATGTGTCTGACAGTGTTTACCAACCTGGGGAGTGACTCCTACAGTATTGCGTACCATAGCCATGCCTGCACTGTGCTCAGGACTTGTGTGGTGGCCTGGGCTGCCCAACACCTCTATAGTTGCACAATGCTGGCATAGGTGTGGGGAGTGTGTGTCTGTCTATCCAGTGTGTGGTGGCTTCCAACACCCTCCACAGCCCACACTGCTAGCACTGTTCCCAGTATTGGCCTGCCAATGTGCATAATGAGGAGCAAGGTACCGTGGGAATAGCCTGGATAGGGTGGCCTGGCCTGGCCGCATCTGCGCTGGGCATAGGGCAATGGCTCAGACATTGCAGTGCCCGGTACCACCTGCACAGACAGAGTGGCCACAGCATGTCCTGCTGGGAGGTCACTCTCGCCCTGACTGAGTAGTGACCACGGCATGGCTAGGTTCCCCCATAGTGCTATATAGCATTTTGCTCATGTGATATATATGGGTTTCCTTTTGGGGGCCCAATCACTGACTTATCTGCTTGGTGTGTATGTTGACATCCCCTGGGTTCTGGGTACATGCATCTCCTCCAGGACCATGCACTATGGACTAGCTGGTGGACTGTCTGCAGTTAGTATGTGTCTTGCTAGAACACCTTGCAGGGTGCAGCAGCTGGAGGCCTGCTGCTGGGGAATGTCAGATAATGGTGGTGGGCAGCTGAGCATATCCAGGCCTGCCGTCTGTCCGCTATTGCATTATGGATGTGTACCGCTCTGTCTGTTCCCCAGCAGGACTGCTGTTGCTAGTCCCCTCTACCGCTGCCATTGCAGGGTGGTAGACTGTGGATCTATTGGTGGGTGACCCTGTTTCCCACCCTAAGCCCCAGAGGGTGGGTTGTGTGGTGGTAAATGATCTGCCCATGGGTCCATACACCCCCCCCCTTCAGCAGGTAACCTTGGCACCAACACAGGATATGCACTATTCTGAGTGCATCATCGCCCATAAGGACTAGACATGACCGAGACATACAGCAGGGCACAGATGTATCCTAGGTGTGTCTAACGGAGCTACCTATCACACACTGATGGGGACCTGCAGCATGGCGTATCTCAGCCATGAAAGGTGCTGTGGACCTGGTGCTGGGGGCCCCACCTCAACTTCAGGGTGGGCACTGTACCCGCACAATGTGAGTGTCTGTGGCTACTCTGTGGCAGTGCCATACACGGTCTGTCCCCCCTATAGGGCCGAGGTGCTGTGGGGGTGCATACCAGCTCTTGTGCCCATCTCTCGACTGCTGATTTGCATGTGCAGTGCATCATGGATACGGGTGGGTTAACTCTATCCTGGTAAACACAGCAGAATGTGGGTGTGGTGCCATGCAGTCCTCCTGTAGCCAGCCAGTTGTTTGTTAGCAGCTCTAGCCCACTGGTTACTACACTGCCTGTGGAACAAGAGGTCATGGGTCCTAAACCCACAGTGTGGTTCATCAATAGGGCTGTCTTAGGCATTGTCTGTTTTTATTGTATATTAGTTCTGCCAGCAGGACCACCCTCAGGGTACTGTCCCCTTAGGGTGGCTCATAAGGCGCCCTATAAAGCGCCTTATAAGGTGTCCTATAGGGGACATTATAGGGTGCCTTGGCAGACAGCGCACTTTATAATGTGCCCTATGGAGTGCCCTCTAGGGTGCCTTATTTGGCACCTTAGGTTACGCCACTGTGAGGGTGTGTTTGCTGGCAGCACTATTCAGGTACAAGTAACCTTCCTCACAGCCCACTACTTAACCCTTTCCAGGCCAAGCCCAGTCCTTTTGGGATCCAAACCTCTGTCTCCGACCTCTCCTTGAACCGCAGGACTTCAGGACAGTAATGCAAGCTCTGACACTCCCTCACCTGGGCTACTGCAACATAATCTACCATGGCCTACCTGCCACACAAACCAATCCCCTCCGAACTGCCCTAAACACCACAGCGAGAATAATTGACAATGCAAAGAAACGGGACCACATCACCCCAATTCTGAGAGACCTTCATATTCTCCCCATCGAAGCAAGAATCAAGTACAAAGCTCTTCTACTCACCCACAAAACCATCCACCAAACACAAGGCACCCCACTCCGCACCCTACTGCCTCGCCCAACCCACAGCAGAACAACCAGACAATGCTCCAACAGCTCCATTGCCGTCCCCCACAAAAGGACCAAGGCAACACAACGGACCTGAAATAGAGCCTTTGAACTCTATGTCCCATCCCGCTGGAACTCTCTACCAAACCACATCAGGAACAACGGTGATCTCCCATCATTCAAAAAGCAGCTAAAAACTGTCCTATTCCAAGAACATCTCTGAATAGGAATCCCCCCTATTTCTCTTCAAGAACCCAGACCAGTAACTGTGCTATCCTGTCAGTCTCTATGTTCATCCCAAAATCATTAATGTTGAGCCCCCGGTGATGGGCCCCCCCACTATTGATCCCTCCCCCCCCCCCCCTTGTTATATGTCCCACTGCTTTGACCCGGTGAAAAGCGGGATATAAATACAGTTAAATAAATAAATATATATTCCTATCAAATGGTATAGCATACATGACCATGCCAGAGGGAACGTCACTATTGGAACATATTGGATACGACGGGTACAATTTTCCTGACATGTGCAAACATTAACCCAGCTGCAGAATGTGGATAAAATATTATAGTAGGCATTCAAAGGGTTGCACATGATGCCTCAGCCAGCCTTCTTCATTAGGCACACTGGGGAATCGAACCCATGACCCTTGTACTATCAGTCTGTGTAGCAACCATTGTGCTACAGCTCTGTTTCTGTATTTGGGTGTCTGCGCGCTCTCTTAAGCTTGCGCGCAGTAGCGAGCGCACTGTAGCGATCGTTGCTGCGCAGCGCGCAATACCGCACGCAATACCGCACGCAACTGCACGTTATCGGTTACGATGTACCGCCCATGTCCTTTTTTGGCTTTCCTTCCACTAACGCGGCTCCTAACGCGAATTGCACTAACGCAGTTTAGTAAACATACCCCTGTTTGTTTGTTATTTTTCCATTCAAATGCAGGGTGTGGGTACTGCTAGCTGCCATTTACCAGGTCACTGATGTTAATGGGCTTTTTGTTGGTGTATGTGGCACAGATTGATTTCTGGCCACGTTTTCACCGTATGCCTGTGTTTGCTGAGACCCTGGTGTAATTTTGTTTTTCAAACATCAAGCACATATTGATGAGAAACACATATGGTTGTGATGGAGTGAGTTCTTCTTTTTCATGCCAATATCCACTCTGAGAAGGTGACCAATTGCATTCAGGCCTGAGAGCTTACAGGCAGGAGTGGCCTTGTAATGTCCCTGAGGAATAAAGCTTGTACTGGTCCCTGGGAATTCTGGGACTTGTAGTGTGCTTGTATTTCCTTCAGGATTAAATTGTAGTCGTGACAAGAATGTTAAGGCTGCAAGAAATCTATTGTTGTGGGGATATTTTCCAGTGCATCAAAATTCAATGGTACATAACGCAAAAGGTGCAACTTCAACCCAAACAGCTGAAACCAGGAACATAGGAAGTACAACTGAAATTAAGTTAGCTTCTACTTGGCTCTTCACAATCACAGCAGCTTTAACTCAGCAGTGCCTAATGTGGTCTTTCAGAATTATTGCAGCACCAAACAGCTGTTCCTTCCACAGCGTGGCTTCTCAAAACAACAAATGAAAACAATTTGTAAACCTTTTAGCTTGGCAGCAAGTACAGCAAACTCCCTGTATTCTTTTCATACAGTGTTCAAGGGTTTCTTACATTGCTGTCCTCTTTGAGACAGATTGAGCAATCCATTGGAGAAGGGTCCACTTCTAAGGCAGGCAGGTAATTATCCACTTGCATGCATTCATCAGAGCTAAGGCTATCGCTGTCTCTGTCAGGCCTGCTAAGCTTCCCTGACTTCAGTTCCAGAAACTCTTGAAACTGTTTTAAAAGCAATTCAGCCTGTAACTGCTCTTTATCCGTGTGAAAGTCTTTGGTAAGGGTAACACCCTTCCCCCACTTGCTATCAGCTTCTGCAGCTGGGTTTACCTTGTGAAGGTTAGCACAAATAAAAGGTTTCTCTAGTAAAGCATTAAAAGTAGAAAAGTCAGCTTTACCTTTAGCAGGGTTTGAATAAGAACTGGCAGTCTTCCTCCAGAAGTCTCTCTGGTTCAAAAACTCAGCAGCCTTACTGCTATTTCCTCTGCTCTTTGAATTTCTCTTTGAAAAGCTTTCTTCCTGCTTCACTTATGTTTATGTTTATGTTTATGTTTATTAGATTTGATATACCGCTCAGGCCAGAGGCATCAGAGCGGTTTACAATGCAGTATCATTCTAGGAAATAGGAAAAGAACGCCATTATATAATAGGACAGAATAGAGGATAGAGACAGTCAAACAGATAATAGTAGAGAAGAAACATAGAACAGCAGGTTACCACATCACAGACGCATGTCAGCCCAGTCCACGCCATCAGTGCAACTCTCAGCAACAAGCGCCACGGACCAGCACCTAAGGGCCACGCCAAAGGGCCCTCTGGCGAGGCCCGCAAGGCGCGGGCGCGCCTGACAAGCGGCGGTTTTTATGGTGTTGAAGGGCCGCTGAATAGGCAGGTCCGGGTGGTGAAGGGGAGCTCCTGCTCACTCCCTCTGTGACTGGCTGCTCTCCCACGCGCGCAGGCGATTGCGGGCGCTGTGGCTTATCATGTCATCTGAGCTGAGTGTGGACAGAATCTTCATTCGTAGGGAGCGTACTATAAAATACATAAGAGCACAAGAGGTCCATGCCAGAGTCACGTAATAGCCATCACTACCAAACAAGAGGCCACTAAGGACAATCAGGATCATCCCCACATATTTATAGCCACTGTAAGCAAGCAGGTCAAAAGTGCTCAGATCACTCTGTACTGTCACCAGATACAGTGTTAAGAGCAAGGCCAAGACTTCTATGATCACCCAGACCAGAGCTGTACTGGCACAGAGACCCAGCACCTCCGGGGAGAATCTTTTCTGTATGCCCAGGGCCATCCCAGCAAGCAGTATGTATGTAATAAACGCCATCGTGGGTATGTACAGGTCTGGGGCATTGACATCGTATCGTGGAGTGAGTGGTACATCCCGGCTGTAGCGCACTTCCCAGTTCTGATGCATGTATGGGAACATGAGCAGTGCCAGTTTCTTCATCACATATGTTGTGTCCACAGTAAAGAAGTACTTCAACTTGTTAATGGACACAAAGCGATGTATCTCCTTGTTTACAATGTCCTTCCCCTGAGTGGCAATGGAGGAGCCATAGGCCATTGCCACATTCGTCATGGGGTCACTAAAGATAGCATTGACGTGGAAACCCATGTCAATGCCCTGATTAGAGTAACCACCAGGCTGAGGTGGAGCATTGGCACTCGTGTCATCAAAGAGCTGGTTTGGGTCCCCCAAATGCTGGTTGGCACCCCGCAATCTGTGCTTGGAGCCTTGCCCGCCATAGCCCTGTTGATAAGGCCCGGCTCCCGCCGATGCCGCCATGACGTCCCTAAACAGGGAGACGGACTTCCTTGCTTCTGTAGCCTTGTTTGCTACCAGACCAGATACCTTCTTTCCATGTGCTGAATTTGCTAGCCTTCCCAGGCCCAGGCTCTACCTTGTAGTAAGGTTCTTTCTCAGAGTGTGCTTGGCTCCAAGGTTTACTGCTCCAAGGTTCTGCCTTGCTCCAGGGTTCTAGCGTTTTCCTCCTTCCTTTTCCCTCTTTTTCTCTTTTTCTCTTTCCTCCTTTTCTCTTTTCCTCCTCTCCTCTTCCCTCTCTGCTTGGGGATTTAAAAGGGCTTCATTCCACGGCACGCCCTGACCTTCCCCTGAACATGCCCAATCAGTGCAGAAGCCTGTCTCCTCCCCTGAGCTAGGGCGTGTCCTGTGCTCAGCAGAGAGCTGTGTTTTTTTCAACTCTGCATTGGAAATCCTGTGTGCTAGTGCTGTTTCATTACTTCTACCAGGATTTTCCCCTATCTCCATCTCTTCTGGAGGGCATTCCTCACCACAGCACACGTGCAGTCATGGCCTGCTCCTCCTGCTCCCTCCAACTGGAAGTTACATTGGAGGGTGCAGGAGCAACAGGTCATGAGTGCGCACAGGCGCTTCAAAGAACAGGCATGCTGCCTCCTCCCCCCCAGTGGGCAGATGGATGCAGGGGGGGGGGGGGCAGCAGTGGCAGGGGAGGGCAGGACGAAACCCTTGGGCTGGCCATGAACTTATGAATAGTATTGATCTACCAGTTGTGTTAAGAGCTTTAGTAGAAACAGCAGTGTTTAGGAAGGAGCTAAAAGCACTGGAGGAGATATTCAGCACAATTAACAGACCTGCTAACCATGTTATTGTGGTCACCAGCTGAATGGCTGTCCTAACTTTAGCCGGTTTTGCAATCCAGTCAGTGGCTGAATATCATCATCAGGGCAACCTGGATATTCAATGCTAGGGCCCAAATATGGCCCCAAATTGAATATCCGGGCAGTTAAAGTGGCAATGGCCAGCCACTACTGACCCCCTCCCCCCCTCCACTAGTTTTTCAAAGGGTTTTCCAGCTAGCTTAGAATTAAATATGATGTGAAGAAGGTCAGAGGGTCTATGAGGTCTGTGTTTTTCAATTTAGAATATGAGTATAATGAAGATTTTGTTTTATAACCTTTGTTTTTATTGTATATTAAAGATGTAGGTTTCTTTTTAGAAGAATGCTATATCATAATGAATGAGGTCTTTTTTTATTTGTGTGCCTTTAAACCAATTCTGAATATTTTATGTATTTATTTTTTAATTTAGGAGCCAGTCTAGAAACCTAGGAGCCAGAGCCAGCAGTTGAGCCCCCTGCCATAGAAGGAGGTAGGAAATCTCTTCTGGGATTCACCTCCTTTAAAGCCTGATTATTTATTATGGCTGTTTTCCCATTTCATGTCCAAGGGAAAAGAAAGCTTAGTAGATAAGGCCCTCAATGCACACCTGCAGGCCACTGGTAGAAATACACAGAGAGACACCACCTCTCCTCCACCCTCTAGTCACCCAATCTGCCCCCCCCCCATCTTCTATTCTCTCGCTTGCTCTCTCACACCTCATCACCTCCTCTCTCACCCACTCCCTCCCACCAACCTGTCACCCAGTCTCACACTCTCTCCCCTCCACATTATCATCACCCAGTCTCATTATCACTCTGTCTTCACCCTGTTGTCACTGTCTCCCTCATCCTTTAAAATTGGCCACTCTCACCCCAACTAGCCCTCAACAACCAGTAAGCCATGCCCCCAGCCAGCCTTCATTACCCAGGTAACCAGCACCTTCCCAGCCTCTCCCTCCCATATGCAAGCCAGTCTGCCATCCCAGCCTCTTGCCCCACCCCTGCAAAACAGTGAGCCCCCAGTCCCTACCCCACTCCTGTATGACAGTTAGTGCCCTAAACATGTCTACAGTCCCCTACACCTCCTCCCCCCATGGCTGTGTGTGAATTTGAGGTATGTGGTGCAGAACTCTTGCATTAGCCTCACAATCTGAGGTCTGGGTGAGAATTCCTGTTTTATTTTATTATCTATTTATGAATTTTACAATAAATTCAAGCAAAATAAGACTTGAATGGAAATAAGGATACAGAAAACAAAAGGTCAGAGATACATCAACCCCAATATAGGAAAACAACACAGGCAATATAACAGTTCTGTTCCTTCTACAGCCCATAATAAGGAGGAGGACATCCGAAAACAATAGTAATTACAATAATTGAAGGAAATCCAACTGAAGGGAGACAGGAATAAATTATGCAGTAGAACCTATACTGCATCAGAGGAGCGACGGGCATTTATGAAGGCTAGCAACTGAGATGGATCATAAAAAACATATGTTACAGAATTCAATTTGATCATACATTTAGAGGGAAACTTAAGAAAAAACTGACCCCCCAAAGACAATATGCCTGGACGTAATAGCAAAAACTCTCGCCTACGTTTCTGGGTTTCCCGAGAAAAATCAGGGAATACCCGAACAGTTAAACCAAGAAATAACACATCCCGTTTACGAAAAAACATTTTAAGAAACCAATCCCTATCAGAATTCAATGCAAAAGTTATAATTAACGTAGCAGGAGTGGCTGTGTCAGTTAAAGAAGTTTCTAACATAGCAGATACATTCAAAGAATCAGCCAAATCTACACCGGGTATAATACCACCAACCTCCTCTTTTTTCCTAGTAGACAGGTAATATGCCTTAACTAAGGGTGGCTGTGACTCAAGCAGAACTCCCAACACCTCAATCATATATTTTTTAAACATTTCTTTCGACCCAACAGACTGGACCTTAGGAAAATTAACCAAACGAAGATTGGAATATTGAGATAAATTTTCCAGGATTTCAATTCGAGACCGTAACGCCATAACATCTTTCTGGTAGCCAGAGCACAAGTTATCAACCTGAGTTACTTTCTGTTGAAGCTCAGAAACAGAGCTCTGCATCACTGAAATCTCCACAGTATGTTGCTGAAGAAGACTCACATGGGACTGTAACTGGGAAGACAGAGTAGAGACCTGAGGAGCCATAAATTCACCCAACTTGACTATAGCAGACCAAATTGTCTCCAAAGTAAATTCCTCGGGCTTCTCAAAAGAGAAAGACATCGGGGCTTGTACAGCAGCTGCTCCAGCCTCCATAGTCCGTCGCTCCACCTCCGATGCAACAGGAGACCCCAAGGCCAACAAGGATGATGCCACAGAGGTGGGAGAAATTACCGCGGCACCTCTGCCGCTCCCCGATGCCGGCGTCCCTCCACTTTCCACTCCCCCTCCGATGGCAGGGGGAGATATCGTCATCGGCACCAAGCGCCTCACCAGCAAAGGCTCTTTAGGGGGCCACCACTGCTCCAGCGACGAGATGTCGGGCACGGATCCTCCTGCCGATGAACTCAGTTCAGCCGAGAGGTTCCTAGGGCCACTACTCGCCGGTTGCACCAACTGCTGCCGCGGTACTAAAAAAGTATCTAGCGGACCAACCGCCTGAAAAGGTAAAGGGGTCGAGGTTGTCGGGGCAGAGGAGGGCTTCTTAGCCACTTTGGCTTTCCTTTTCCCCATAAAGTGTAGCCCTGCCGCACAACGCTCCCTTCAGTCTGTCATCTTGGAACCCGAGAATTCCTGGTTTTAATTTAAAATGGCGATGACCACTTGCTTTAATAGTGCTGGCCACCACCATTGAAAATGTACCCCCCCCCCAATATGTTTATGCTTGATCGCTGTGAGGCTCATCAGGGATCAAGCCCAGATCCTTGGAAGTGGAAGCTATGGGCTTACAGTTGAATCCATGGAAGCTGTACAGTCAAAGTAGAAGCCAATGAATAGTTATTCTCTGGGCAGGAGAAAGCAAGATGAGCCCCTAAAAGGAGCCTATTGGAACATTTGTTCCATAATTAAGGGCACACTCCATGCTAATCACTTACAAATCCTATGACTGATGATCTCACTATGAATCTGAGACCAGTTCCATTTCCTTGCCATTTCCGTCTTGGATTTCAGAGGCAGGGACGTTTGCTTTGGGAAGGTATATACTTAAGAGAAAAAAAAGAGGTGAAAATTAGACTTAAGAGACAGCGAAAAAGCAAAGAGCACTCACGGGGCTCAGCTACAGGCATTGACTGAGTTTCTTTGTCAGACAGGCTCCATAGTGAAAAGCTTGATAGAAAATAAACTGAAAAAAGTAGTGCCAATTTTGGTGCCACTTTACACCTTTTCCACTGCTTTGGGATCTTCCTGCCAATGTTGATGCTGCCTCGCCCCTTTCCCAGTACCTTGGAGTCTTGCTGCCAATGTTACTGTCACTTTACCCTTCTCCCAGTGCCTTGGCGTGTTCCTGTCAATGTTTTTGCTGTTTAACCCCTCTCTCAGTACCTTTCGGTCTTCATTCCAATGTTTGTGCTGCTTTACCTTTCTCATGGTGGCTTGTGTATATATTATGACTATTTATGTTGATTGTAACCCACTCAGAACTGTGAACATCTTGGGATATAAATATTTTTAAATAAATAAATTCCTTGGGGTACTGCCAGCTTCATCATTGTCAAGTAGAAACAGACATTGCCTCAGTCTGGTCTTCCCTTCAAAATCAGTAGCCATGGGTTAAGGGAACTTCTGACAAATGTCACAGTGAGGCCTAAGATTACTTTAAAAGAATTATGTAGATCTCTGGCTAAAATTGGACAAAATACGTTCAAGTCTGCTCAAACATGGTCTACATGGGAAAGTGGCAAGAAGGAAACTGCTACCGAAGTAAAGTCATATCTTGTTCCACATAGGCAAGGCAGGATTAGTCATTTGGCAAACAAGCATGTTGGGGTCTTTCACCCTGCATGGTTCTGAGTGCAGGGGAAAACCAGCAGAAGAGAAATCTTTGTTAGTGATATAGTGGAAGGGCTGTCAGGTAAGGTTTTGCCTCTATGCGGATAATACCAAAATCTGCAATAGAGCAGACACCCAGGAAGGAGTAAATAACATGAGGAGGGATATAGCTAAGCTTGAAGAAGGGTCGAGAATTTGGCAGTTGAGATTTAATGCTAAAAAATGCAGGGTCATGCATTTGGGCTGCAAAAATCCAAGGGAGCGGTACAATGTAGGGGGTGACGTTCTTCTGTCCACAAAAGAAGAGCGGGGCCTGGGCGTGATTGTGTCTGACGATCTTAAAATAGCTAAACCGGTAGAAAAGGCAACGACGAAAGCTAGAAGAATGCTTGGATGCATAGGGAAAGGAATAGCCGGCAGAAGAAAGGAGGTGATAGTGCTTTTGTATAAGTCTCTGGTGCGACTTCATTTGGAGTATTGTGTGCAATTCTGGAAACCGCACCTTCAAAAGGATATAAACAGAATGGAGTCGGTGCAGAGGGTTGCTACTAAAATGGTTAGTGGTCTCCATTATAAAGCATATGAGGACAGACTTAAGGATCTTAATATGTATATTTTAGAGGAAAGGCAGGATAAAGGTGATATGATAGAGCCATTTAAATACCTCCATGGCATAAATGCACAGGAGAAGGGCCTCTTTTGACTAAAAGCAAGCACTGCTAAAAGGGAACACGGATGAGAGTGAAAAGGATAGACTCAGGAGTAATATGCTGAAATATTTCTTTACGGAAAGAGCGGTAGATGCATGTAATAGTCTCCCAGTGGAGGTGGTAGAGATGAGGACAGTATCTGAATTCAAAAAAGCATGGGACAAACACAGAAGATCTCTAAAGGAAAAATGGGGACTATTGTAGTAGTTGAAATGGAAGGGCGGACTAGTTAGGTCATGTGGTCTTTTTCTGCTGTCATGTTTCTAAATCAGAAGGCAATAAGTGCTGCTCTCCTACTCCTCCTGCTGGCTATAAGACAATGCACAAGGGATGGGAAGAACAGACAGATCTGTAGAGACAATGGTGTCTCCAGTCCCCCCTCGCTCTTTCTGCAGGCAGCTGACTTACCAAGGCAAAAATCTGCCTTATGAGTTGTTAAATTAGCACATTGAAGAGGGCCCCTCCTAAACATTTGGGTCTTAGGCATGCATCTAGTTTGCCTATGCCTTAATCTTGCCCTGCGTATAACATTTGCAAAGAAACACTTAGGGGGCACTGCACACATCTGAAAGGTGGTTTTATGGTTCAGTACGACGAAAGTGCAAGTTTTTGATCTCATTTCTATTCTATATGCATAGTATAAACAAACACGTTATGCTAACACCTTTAGATTGAGGGGATACTTCGTAACAGTGTGAGGGGGGAGGGGCAGGGAGACAAGAAGATGGAGGGTTAAGATGGATGGTGCCAAGTACAGGCAGACCCTGCATGAAATCCTTTTTCAGACTGCACAGACCTCAGACTGGGGAAATGATTCGCTTTCCAGCAGGACAATTAACCTATGTGAAAAGCAAAATCATAAATGCAGTGGCTCAGCAAGAAGGAAGCAAATGGCCTCAAGTGACCCAATCAAAGCCCAGACCAGAATCCAGTAAAAAAAAAAAATATGTGACAAGATTTGAAGACTTGCAGTCCTCAACCAGCTTGAAAGAATGTGAGTTACTCTGCTAAAAAATAGGCAAAAATTGCACTATCCTGCTATGCAAAGCTGCTAGACACTTATCCCAATTTACTCATTGCTATTGCTGCAAAAGGGACACGGAGTCAAAGGGTGTGAAGACTAATGCAGGCAAGACTTTTTGGTTTTTTATTCTAATTATGTTTGGAATATTTCTATAATTGCTCTTCTAAATTGAAAATTCTTTCTACATTTCGAATTCTATATATTCTAATAAGTATGGTGCTGGCAGCGAATACTGTGTATACCACGGACTGCCCAAAGAACAAACCAGTCTGTACTAGAGGAGATCAAACCTAAGCTTTCTTTAGAAGCTCAGATGACAAGACTTTGACTTTCATACTTTGGACACATCATGCGGAGAGAGAGATCATTAGAGAAAGACATCATGCTTGGCAAGATAGAAGGTCAACGCAAAAGAGGAAGGCCGGCAATGAGATGGATCGATACAATAACAGCAGCTTCGGGTACCAGTCTGTCGACAATGAGCCGCCTGACTGAAGACCGAACACAATTTAGGATAGCTATCCAGAGGGTCGCCATGAGTCGACTCCGACTCGCCGGCACTTAACAACAACAACAACATATTCTAAAGCCCAGGGCCGGATTTACCTTGAGTGAGGCCCTACGCCAACAAAAATTGTGGGCCCCCAGCAGGGGCGGCCCAAGGGGGGTGCGGACCTCATTTGCATAAGGGGCCTCATTTGCATAAATATTTGCATAATGTTACCATATACTAACTTTTAGTAAACGTGCCTCTTAATGAGTGTATGGATAAAGAAAGACTAAAAGATTTCTACATTACTATAATCCAGTGCCAACTGCCAGACACATTAGGAACTACTACAAACACTGCCCATAGTAAACCCGCCGTATCCTAACAGCACTACCAGGACTCACAAAGCACCATACTCTACCAATCAAAAGGCAACACTGCAAATATTAAACCAATACATTTCAGAGAACAACAATACATGACCTACTGGGGAAAGAGAACAAGTGGCAATGTCAAATAGGAATTATATAAACAGAACACCTCAGCTCAGTTACACATGCAGAACATAGACCATCACCAAACAAGTAATCACAATTTAGAAATAGGAAGACAATAATTAAACTGTGAATCCCAAAAGCCAAACTTGGAATGTACAACACTGTAGAAATAAAACTATACATTAATTTGCTCTTGTACTAAACAAAGCACAGATGTTAATGATGCACATTTACCAGAGCTGACATATTCCAATTAATAAATTCAAAATAAAGAGATATTTTTCTACCTTTTGTGCATTTTTTTTCAGCTGCAATTGCTCCAGCCACTTTCTTCTGGTTTCTTCGTGTCTTCTGCTAACTCTCCATCGTCTGCTGTCCATTTGTCCTTTCTTCTCTCTTCTAGATTTTTTTCCATTCTCTCTCTACATCTGCTTTAACATACTAATCTTTCTCCTTTTGCTCTTTCCTCATTCCTATTTCATCCACTCAAATTTTACCCCTCCATCCTCAATCCCCACTTACTCTCCCAATACCCGGTCAATTGTAGATTTTTTATCCCTCCCACACAAAATATTTTTCCCTTCTCCATTTTACTCTTCCAGCCCCATCCCATTCTAATCCTCCCCCAACATCAGCTCCCTTCTAGTTCCAGCCTCACCCAGCATCCATTCCCTTCTAGTCCCTGCATCAGCCCATTTCCAGTCCTAGCCATCCATCAGCCCATTTCCAGTCCTAGCAACCCCCAACCCAATACCAGTCCTAGCCCCCCATCACCCCACTTACAGTCCTTAACCCCCCATCACCCCATTTTCAGTCCTTAACCCCCCATCACCCCATTTTCAGTTTAAGCCCCCCCTATAACCCATTACCAGTCCTAACCCCCCATCAGCCCACTTCCAGTCCTAACCCCATCAACCCATTTCCAGTCAGCCCCCCATAGCCCATTGCCAGTCCTACCCCCCCCCATCAGCCCACAGCCCATTACCAGTCCTAACCCCATCATCCCACCTCCAGTTTTAACCCCCCAGCCCATTTCCAGTCCTAGCCCCCCATAGCCCATTACCAGACAACCCCCATCAGCCCACAGCCCATTACCAGTCTTAACCCCCCCAAAGCCCATTACCAGTTCTAACCCCCCCCCCAACAGCCCATTACCAGTCCTAACCCCATCAGCCCACCTCCAGTCTTAACCCCCCAGCCCATTTCCAGTCCTAGCCCCCCCCCATAGCCCATTACCAGACAGCCCCCATCAGCCCACAGCCCATTACCAGTCTTAACCCCCCCAAAGCCCATTGCCAGTTCTAAGCCCCCCCAACAGCCCACAGTCCATTACCAGTCCTAACCCCATCAGCCCACCTCTAGCCTTAACCCCCCCCCAGCCCAGCCCAGCCCAGCCCATTTCCAGCCCCAGCCCCCCAATAGCCCATTACCAGCCCTACCCCCCCAGTCCATTTCCAGCCCCAGCCCCCCAATAGCCCATTACCAGTCCTACCCCCCCCATAGCCCATTACCAGTCCTACCCCCCCCCCGCCCTAAAGTAAAATTTAAATTAAAAAAAAACCTGGTGGCTGCCGCCGCGGGGCCCCCTCTGCTGCCGCGGGGGCCCAGTCTACAAGCTGGTCGGGTCCGGTCCGGTCCGGTCCGGTCGGGTCGGGTCTCTCTCCCTCCCTCGCTGCAGGCTGCAGGCTGCGAGAGACGCGAAGGGAGAGCGTCTCCTCGCATCTGTGTTAAGCCCGCAGGGGCTGATGGGAAATCCCATCAGCCCCTGCGGGCTTAACACAGACGCGAGGAGACGCTCTATCTTCGCGTCTCTCGCAGCCTGCAGCGAGGGAGGGAGGGAGGGAGAGAGACCCGACCGGACCCGACCCGACCGGACCCGACCAGCTTGTAGACGGGGCCCCCGCGGCAGCAGAGGGGGCCCCGCGGCGGCAGCCACCAGTTTTTTTTTTTAAATTGAGTTTAAAAAAAAAAAACTGGTTCTTTTTTTGTGGGCCCCTGCCGGCTGTGGGCCCTACGCCATGGCGTACATGGCGTATACGTAAATCCGGCCCTGCTAAAGCCACTGTACAAGTCGTTGGTGAGGCCTCTCTTGGAGTATTGTGTTCAGTTTTGGAGACCATATCTATCAAAGGATATAAAAAGACTGGAAACGGTGCAGAGGAAGGTGACAAAAATGATTTGGAGCCTGCGCAAGAAGATGTATGAGAAGAGACTTGAAGACCTAAATATATATTCGCTAAAGGAGAGGAGGGACAGGGAAGATATGATTCAGACATTTAAATACTTAAAGAGTATAAATGAACAAACAAACCTCTTCCAAAGACGGGGAAGCTGTAAAACTAGAGGACATAACATAAAGCTGCAAGGGGGTAAACTGAAAGGCAATGTCAGGAAATACCTTTTCACTGAAAGGGTGGTGGATGCTTGGAATGTCCTCCAGATGGAAGTGGTGGGGGAAAATACAGTGACAGAATTCAAAATGGCACGGGACAGACACAGTGGATCGCTTTATAGCAACAGGATAAAATCAAAATAAACATTAACTATCTCTTATATCTCAACAAATAGGGGTGACCTACACGGAGCAGTGGGTACACACCTAAACAAAGGCATGGGGAAGGGTGACCTGCACGGAGCAGCAGGTGCACCTACTCTTGCCACCTTGTTAGGCTAACTATGTTACTATGTTCCAGATTTTCAGTGTGTGTTCTATCTTCTGTTTGTCCTTTACCCAACTCCTTTATCTTTATTCAGTTTCTTGACATACCGCTCATGCTCCCCGCACCAGAGTGGTTTACAAACAAGCAATCAGGCTGCTACAGAAAATAGGAAAGGAAAAGTAACAACAATTATAAAGAGAGAGTCAGTTATATCAAGGGAAACGTTAATTATAAATAGGAAAGCTCTCTGCAGTACTGTCTCTCTCCTTAGTTTACTACCCACTCCTGGCTTAACTTTCTTTTTTTTTTTTTTTTAATTGATATTTCAATCTTTTACAAAAAGAAAAAACAAAAGCAATAATAAGTAATAATACATTAAAACAAACAGTTTCTGAAACAATATTAACACCCAGCCCACAACATGGAGTGTGTGAAAGAAAGACAGATCAATGCTGAGAAAGAGAAGACTAATAAATATAAACCCCTATTTTCTAAGCAAGCCCACTAATTAACCAACATTCTGCAAAAAATTTTCCAATTGAGAGGCATCAAAAAAGATATAGGACTTAGCCCGGTGTGTAACAACACACTTGCAAGGATATTTAAGTAGGAAAGTAGCCCCTAATGCCAAAACACGTGGTCGAAATGAAAGGAAAGCCTTCCTTTTCAATTGCGTTGTGCGGGACACATCGGGAAAGACCTGTATCTGATGCCCAAAAAACTTTTCCTGCCGATGTTTAAAATATGAGCGCATAATCCTCTCCTTATCTTGTTCTAAAGAAAAAGCAACTAACAGAGTAGCCCAAGTGGATATCTCTTCCACTGAGGACTCCAAATAAGCGGATAAATCTAGACTCTGAGCAGATAAACACTCCATATCATCTGCAATTACACCACCAGTTTCTGAATCCGAAACCACCTTCCCTCTGATAGCTGTAGGTAAATAATAAATTTTTGATAGAGCTATGGATTCAGGTTCCCTAGTCTTTCAATATTCTGATAATGTAAACAATCGATCTACGTTTACGTTATCAGAATATAGAAAGACTAGGGGACATGCAATGAAGCTACAGGGTAAACTATTTAAGACTAATAAAAGAAAATATTTTTTCACTCAACGTGTAATCAAACTCTGGAATTTGTTACCTGAGGATGTGGTAAAGGCTGTTAGTGTAGCTGGGTTTAAAAAAGGTTTGGACAAGTTCCTGGAGGAAAGGTGCATAAACCATTATTAAGAAGGGACCCAGGATATCAATGCTTGACCCAGTACAAGCATTGCGGAACCTGTGTCTTTTGGGGAAACTGCTAGGTACATATGACCTAGATTGGCCACTGTTGGAAACAGGATACTGGGCTTGATGGATCTTGGTCTGACCCAGTATGGCATATCTTATGTTCTTATGTCTGTCTTGACTAGACTGTAAGCTCTGATGAGCAGGGACCATCTTTTACATGTGCCTTTCAGTGCTGTGTTCACCTTGTAGCGCTAGACAAATAAGTAGTAGTAGTAGTAGTGGCCCAGGGGCCAGTTAAATTTTGTCCAGACCAAATTTATCTGGTTAAAAAGAGAAAGGGGGAAAGGTGTACCAGGGATGTACTTAATCCTTTGGTAGACTCTAAGCAAACCACCCCAGGCCCTGATTTGATACGAGAACATCTACATAAGTACAAAAAGGTACCTGTTGTAAAAAGTCTGCTTTAATATTGCTTTTGACATAGAAAGCTACTCTTCCTCTTTCTGCCATCTCTATCCTTCCTCTACAGATCATAGCCAAGTAAGGAGATATTCCACTCAAGGGACTCATTGAACCATGTCTTGGTAATGGCCACAATGTCTGAGTCCGTTTTCACCATTAGGTCTTCCAGATCTTGACCTTTGCTATCCAGGCTATGAGCTTTTGTGCTCATGGGCTTCCAGCAATTTTTGGATGGCTTGCTTGTGTGTAGTTTTTTTTGTGTAGTTTTTTTTTCTGGCCTCCTCTTTACCTTTGTTACTAATGAGTTAGTTAGGATGATGTATATCTATGTATGCATTTATTTGTTATGATTTATTAACAGCTATTACAAAAAATTTCACCCAAAGCAGTGTACAGAAGATATAATATGACAAATCACTTACTTTGCAGAAACAGCATAACAATAGTAAAATGCCCAAATGTCAGCACAATACATAATGTGGAAAACTTGAAGATAGGCAAGTAATCAGGGCTATCCCATCCACTAGGCGAGCTAAGTGGCCGCCTAGAGCGCTCGACTTGTATGGACTACAGCAGCAGCACCAGCACACATAACCAGCTGTGCTATCCCACCCCAGCTGCCACCGATTCCATTTGGGGGGGGGAGGCAGGCAGTGACAGAAGGAGTATTTCCAAAGCAGCTGCTTTTTGCTGCCGAAAAAGCAACTGCTTTTTGAAATGCTGCTGCTGCCTGCCTCACCCTCCTGAGACGGAATAGGCAGCAGCTGGGGGGGGGGGGGGGAGGTGACGAGTTTGAGATTTCTGCCTAGAGCGGCAGATACCCTTGGGCCGGCCCTGCAAGTAATAGCAATTATATGAACCAGTGTCTGTAATATACACATAAAACAGCACAGAACATTCATATAACAAAAATATGACACAATATCAGCACAATACAAATGGTGCACTATAGTAGGCAGCATGGTAGGACATCATGTAACATAGATACAGTATGATGTTCAAAGTGTCAGCACAATACAAAGGAATATTTTATTAGACTGTTTGGAAGAGGAGGCCAGAATATCAGAACAAGATCTACACAAAATACTACATAATTTTATAAAATAGGCACCCAGAACCAACCCCTGTATTGTGCAAATGTTGGTGCACACAGTGATACCTGCTCCAAAATTGGGGTAAATATGTGTGTATACTCTACGCATCTACTCACACACTTCATAGAACATGCAAACAGACTACAACTTTGTCCCTGATCTGTCCAAATTATACTCCTGAGATCGCTAACACGTGATGTGTGTAGAAGTATGCACCATCTTGTCATGCTATTCCCTTTCTCCGGGCTATTCAGTGGCACTAACATGGTTAGTGCCACTGAATATCCACAAGTGCTACTGCTGCACACCCCGATGCTAACCAGCATCAGAGGGAGCAGCCAGTCATAACCGGGCAGAGGAGATATTGAGCTGCTGCCCGGTTAGGCTACACGGAAAGGCAAGGCACACCAAAGGTTGGCCTAACATTTGCCATGGAAGCTAACCGCCACTGCCCAGTTAGCTTGCTGCAAATGCGGGCAACCCGGATATTCAATGCCGGGGACGGACGTGATCCTGGCTTTCAATATCTGGGTTTAACGTTTGGCGGCGGCTAACTGCTGCCACTGAATATCAGGCCCATAGAGTACATGCACAAAGTTACTCCTTCTTTGGAACAAATGTTAAGTTGTGTACAAGAATTTGAGGATGCAACCTGTTTGCTGAACTTCACATGGCTACCACATTTTCTGGCCCCAAAATGAGCATGGTGTGGTGCTTGACCCGAACTACAAATGGAGGCATGCCCGGCATGATCCCATGTAGCCAGCATTGGTTTTACACCACTCTTGCGCTCATTCCGTTTGGCACAATCAGCATGGAGGCACTTTACGCCATCTGCTGAGGTAGCAGTAAGTGCAACAGTACCGATGAGTGAGCACCAAACACTCCCACACTACCTGTGATGTATATGCTCTCTCCTAAGCCACCCAGTCTCCACCCCAACTCATACTACTTACGTAGCACAGGAGTTTTAGCACTGCCACATGTTTGGCATATAGTAAATTTTACCACAGTGCACTTGGCATGTCTTGATTCCCTACCTGATAGCACAGTTTAGTAAACATGCCCCTTTGTACACTACTGGGCTTCATTCCATGAGCCTATTTTATATGGCACACAGGCACCTACAGTGCATGTTGCCTTTATAAAATACCATAAAGTGTAATTACTCACCTGTAACATGTGTTCTCCGGGGACAACAAGAAGTCAGACCTC
The DNA here is from genome assembly GCA_033557465.1 of Ichthyophis bannanicus. Lineage (NCBI taxonomy): Eukaryota > Metazoa > Chordata > Amphibia > Gymnophiona > Ichthyophiidae > Ichthyophis > Ichthyophis bannanicus. The sequence continues at coordinate 887,736,560 of CM066034.1, read as the reverse complement.
AAATATGGGTGACTTTGGCATCGACTGAGCCTGTGCGGATTCACTCCCCAGCTTTCAAAGAAAGCCTTTAGGAGTTAGACTGCGCATGCGCAGTCATCTTCCCGCCCAAGGGTGCCATCATACCTCAGCATGATGACATAGCTCAAATCAAGCATAAAAAAGAAAAACAACTTCAGAGAGGAGGGAAGGTTGTGAGGACCTATTCCTGCTGTCCCCAGAAAACACCTATTACAGGTGAGTAACTATGCTTTCTCTGGAAACAAGCAGGAAGTCAGTCCTGACATTTGGAACTCCCAAGCTACAAGCTACCAAAAAACCTGTAGAAGCCACAGGCGACCCAAAAGGCAAAACATGAAGGGCAGCAAGGAGTGCTGAATGACGAAGTCCAGTGATGCAGTCCCAACATTGTCGCTGGAAACACCTCTCTGGTAGCCTGGACACAAAGGGCCAGAGGGAAGGAGTTGCACTATTCCACAAAGAGGTGACAAAGTACTACCTGGCCAAAGGCGCTATCGCGCAATGACCTCTCCTCCAAGCATTAATGCACTGAGAATGTATGGACCGAAGACCTGGCAGATGTCCAACAGGGAGACCGAGCATAGGTGAGCCACAGAGGCTGCCATTGTGCACACATTATGCATGGTAACATGATGCTCCAGAGAGAGTCCAGCCTGCTCACATGCAAAAGAGATGCAGCCTGTCACGCAGGTAGAGACAGTACCCTTAGAGACCGTATCCCCATAGCCTGTTAATGTCATAGAAGACAAACAGTTGTGTCGAGCAGCAATGGGCCTGTGTCCTCTGGAGGAAGAAGGACAGTGCCCTCTTGCAATCCAGGATAAGTAGCGAGGCCTCCGTTCATGATGTGTGAGGACTGGGGATGAAGGTGGGAAGGACCACCTCCTGGTTCATGTGAAAAGCGGACACCACCTTAGGCAGAAATTTCAGGTGAGGCCGGAGAACAACTCTGTTTTTACGGAATCTGGAATAGGGGGTGTGGGCCACCAATGCCTGCAGCTCACTAACTTTCTTAGCTGAAACTTTCTTAGCTGAGTGCTACCAGGAAAACAACTTTCCACGACAAGAACTTGAGATGGCACATAGCCAGAGGTTCAAAGGGGGGAACCATCAGCTTCCCGAGAACAATGCTCAGGTCCCTTGCCACCACCAGTGGTGGGCACATGGGGGGCCACGTGAGGAGAAACCCCCTCATAAAACGGCCCACAAGGTGGTGCACAGAGACGGGCTGGTCATCAATGAGGTGGTGATGTGCCGCTAGGGCACTGATGTGCACTGGATTTTAGACCAGCCCGGGAAGGTGCAGGAGATATTGCAGGATGTCCTGCACTGAGCAAGAGAAAGGGTCAGAACATAAGAACATAAGATATGCCATACTGGGTCAGACCAAGGTCCATCAAACCCAGTATCCTGTTTCCAACAGTGGCTAATCTAGGCCATACGTACCTAGCAGTTTCCCCAAAAGACACAGGTTCCACAATGCTTGTATTGGGTCAAGCACTGATATCCTGGGTCCCTTCTTAACCCTTTCCAGGCCGAGCCCAAAACTCTCGGGATCCAAAATTCTGACTAAATATTCCTATCAAATGGTATATGATACATGACCATAGCAGAAGGAAAATCACTATTAGAACATATTGAATAAGACGGGTACAATTTTCCTGAAATATGCAAAAATTAACCCGGCTGCAGAATGTGGATTAAAAATGTAAAGTAGGCCTTCAAAGGGTTAATGGACCTTTCCTCCAGGAACTTGTCCAAACCTTGTTTAAACCCAGCTACACTAACAGCCTTTACTACATCTTCCGGTAACAAATTCCAGAGTTTGATTGCACGTTGAGTGAAAAAATATTTTCTTTGATTAGTCTTAAATAGTTTACCCTGTAGCTTCATTGCATGTCCACTAATCTTTCTATATTCTGGTAACATAAACAATCAATCTACATTTACCGGTTCCACTCCATTCATTAATTTATAGACTATCATATCTCCCCTCAGCTGTCTCTTTTCCAGGTTAAAGAGCCCTAACCTTTTTAGCCTTTCTTCATAGGAGTATCCTTCCATCCCCTTTACCATTTTGGTGGCTCTTCTCTGAACCTTTTCTAACACTATAGCCTTTTTAAGATACGGTGACCAGAATTGCACACAATATTCAAGGTGCGGTCTCACCATGGAGCGATATATTTAGCTGTTTATTTATTTAGCTGTATTTATATCCCGCTTTTCACTGGGTCAAAGCGGTCAATTGGGGGATACATTTAACATGAGGGGATATGAGACACATACGCTAATACTTACAGGGAACATGGGCAATGGAGGGTTAAGTGGCTTGCCCAAGACCACAAGGAGTGCCTATAGGACTAGAAATCCCCGACCCTCCAGCCTGAGACTGCTGTCCCCAGGTGGGACTTGAACCCCCGGCCCTCCGGCCTGAAGTACCTTGTCCTAACCACTAGACCACTCCTCCCTCTATATAGAGGCATTATAATATCCTTTGTTTTATTTTCCATTCCTTTCCTTATGATACTTAGCATTCTATTTGCTCTCTTGGCCACCGCTGCACACTGGGCCGAGAGTTTTAACATGTTATCCACAATGATGCCTAAATCTTTTTTCTGGGTGATGGTTCCTAATGTGGAACCTTGCATTGTGTAACCAGACAGAGAATCTATGTGCATCAGACAGAGAATCTATGGCATCTGAATGCATACGGCACCATGTTGAATCCTTGCGCGATACCAGTAGGATGTCCTTCACATCCTGGGAGAGGTGGAGGTGTGCTATGGCTAGTCATTCAGCAACCATGCTGTCAAGGTGAGGGACTGGAGGTTGGGATGGAGAAGGGACCCATCCTCCTGCGAGACCAAGTCCAGGGCCAGGCCCAGGGGTTTTGGGGCCACTCGAGGCAGCTGTAAGAGTAGAGGGAACCGTGGCTGCCGGGGACACTAAGAAGCAATGTCAATTACCGAGGTCTGCTCCAAATGAACCTTGAGCAAGGTCTTGGGAACCAGGGGAGTAGGTGGGTATGTATACAGCAGGCTCCTGGACCAGGAAAGGAGAAAGGTGTCTGCCACCACCCATTCTGGGTCCAGTTCCAGGAGCAGAAGTGCATCAGCTGTGTGTTCTGGGAGCTGCCAAAGAGGTCCAACATCGGGGGTCTTCCAATGTTGAAAGATAGAGGTGGCCACCACTAGGTTAAAGCGCCACTTGTGGGGCTGAAGGAATCTACTGAATCGATCTGCGAGCATGTTGTCCTGGTCCAGTATGTAGACCGCCCAGAGGGTCATGTCCTTCTCTGCAGCAAAGGTCCAGAGGTGAGCCGCCTCCCAGCAGAGGAGATACAAACCCATTCCCCCCTGCTTGTTGAAGTAAAATATTGCTACTTGGTTGTCTGTCTAAAAGAGGATAACCTGGCCTGCCAGGTGGGACTGGAACACCCGAAGGACATTTGTTACAGCTCTGAGTTCCAGGAGGTTCATCTGGAGGGCACTTTACTCCTAAGTCCAGGTGCCCTGCGACTCGAGACTGTCAAAATGGGACTTCCAGCTGAGCTTGAAAGTATCCATGGTTAAAACACGTTGGGCCGGCAGGACCTGGAAAAGTAGGCTGGCCATGAGATTCTGTCAGCTCTGCCACTAGGCAAGAGAGTCTGTCAGAGGCTGCGTGACCCAGATCTGGTACTCCAGTTAGCCCGTAGCCTGAGTCCATTGAGAGCTGATGGTCTACTGGGCCTGTCGCATCCATAGATGGGCCTGCGGAGTCATGTGAATCATCGAAGCCATGTGCCCCAATAAGCACAGCAGGAGACGGGCAGATGCCAATGAGCGACCCTGTACTTCCTTTGCTAGAGTCATCAGATGCTGCGTCCTATCTAGAAGGAGGAAGGCTCTGGCCTGGGTGGAGTCCAGAAGGGCTCCTATGAATTCCAGACATTGAGTTGGTAGCAGATGCGACTTTGGGAAACTGATCACGAATCCCAGATGCTGCAGCACCCTGATAGTATGGTTGACTGTGTGACGTACCTCCTCTGGCGAGATGGCCTTTAGGAGCCAGTCATCCAGATAGGGGAAGACAAAGACTCCTAAGCAAGTGAAGGTGAGTGGCGACTACCGCTAGGCATTTGGTGAACACCCATGGGCTGAGGAGAGACTGAAGGGAAGCACCCATTACTGGTAGTGGCAGCCTCTGATGATGAAGTGGAGGTACTGAAAGTGCCAGGGATGGATCAGAATGTGGGTATAGGCATCTTTGAGATCCAAAGAGCATAGCCAATCTCCCCACTGGAGGTAGGGCATTAAGGTTCCAGGGGATAGCATCTTGAACTTCTTGACCAGAAAGCAGTTTAGGTCCCTCAGATCCAGGATGAGCCAAAAGCCTCCTATCTTTTTGGGATGAGGAAGTACCAGCAGTAGAAACCCATGCCACAGAGGAGAGAAGGGGCTGGCTGTACTGCCTGATCCTTAAGCAGGGACTCAAGTTCTTTTTGCAGGAGCTCTCTGTGCAGGGAGATCATGGGAAGTTCCCCTGGAAAGAAGAGAGGAGGCATCTGGTTGAAGTGCAGAAGGTAATCTTCCCACACCATCTGCAGCATCCAGGTGTCGGTGGTAATACCCGGTCAGAGGTGAACAAAGTTGACCAGACATCCTCTCATGTGCCTTGGACCCTGACCCTTGGGGAGGTCGCGTGAGATAGGCTATGCCCAAAGAGTCAAAAGGTTTGAGGGCTTTCTGCTTATGGGGGCCATGCCCCCGGCCCTTGGTCTGCTGATCTTGTTGAGGAGCCTGATAGGCCGGAAATTGGGGGTATTTTCTGTAAGTTTTTTTCGCCTTAGGGTGGAAGGACTTTTTCCTGAAGCCTTCTGGCGAGAAGGGTCAGCGGTCTTCAGGGACAACCTAGTCCTGGTCATAAACTCTGACTCCAACTCGGCCAACTTGTCAATTATGGGTTTGCTGAAGAGGTTCTCTCCTCAACAGGGGACATCAGCCAATTTGTCCTGTACCCATTTCTCCAAGTCCGAGGACTGTAGCCAAACTAGGCAGCAGGCACCAATGCCCACCACAGCCACAAGAGCCATGGACTCAAAGTTGTCATAGGCCACTCGAGTCTAGATTTTGGAGCATTCCTTGACCGAGGAGACGAGGATCTGAAAGCGCTCGAGCGATTCACCTGCCAGCCCATCTGAGAACCTGGCGAGCTCCTTCCCAGGTCCCTCAGGTACTGTACATGCCCATGTACAGTTGATAAGCATGGATGCAGGCTGTGAACATCGAGCCCTGGTAGCACTTTCTGCCAAACCCATCCATGGTGCGGGCCTCCCTACCAGGTGACACCGAGGTGTGCATCCTCTGGCTCTTTATTCGATGCATGGCTGATTCCACCATCATGGACTTGTAAGGCAGTTGTGTCTTCTGAAAGCTGAGGCTCTTGCCAATTCAGGGGCCTCATAATGGAGGATCTCCAAGTCCTCAGCACAGGGCTCATTCTCTGGTTCCGCTAAGAAGGATAGGGCCTTTGGCATCCCCCAGACAAGAGTCGAGGAACATGAGGTCCATGGGTGGGGACCTCCGGCACTCCTGAGGGGGAGATGGTTCAGAGGGAACATCCCTGTATACATGGTGTCTGGCAACTCGTCATCGGTCTTCCAGCCCGACTTGCAGCCGGATGAGAAATTTGAGACCTGGATGGTCATCGGAGTGATGAGCCACCAGCATTGATGGAGAGCGAGATGCTTGATCCGCCAACCCCGAGGTACTCTGGAACAAGTTGCGCCTTGAAACATGGTTCAGAGCAAGTGAAGCATTCCAGCACTGGCTAGACATCCTCAAGAGAGGTCTTCGCTTTGGAGTGTCCCTTTGTTGGTACAGACGACCCAGAAGTTCCCAGCATCAGGCTCCAGTGTGCCTTGAGAAAGGCAGCCAGGCCGCATTCCACAGCCACCATCCTGGCTTCGATGCCAGTAGGCTCCAAAGTGACTGGTTCAGGCGTCAAAGGCATCGAGCCCAATGCCAGCCCTCTCAAAGGGGAATCGCCAATGGTGATCACATCGGAGGACCGAGCCTGATCCCCTGAAGCGGTGGGAGTCTCCTCCCACCAGGGCAGCTTCGAGGGCTGCTCCTGGCCATCACCCTTGGCATTGGGTCAGGACTCTGAGGCCGGGTACCAGATGTCTTACCCCTGGCTCTGCGTACGGACTTCGACTTGGATGATGTCCTAGACCCATGGAGGAGGTCCTCTGAGGATGACCCCCAGTCTGAGGCTCTGCAACTTCGGGACTCAGATCGAGTATGTGCGTGCGACACTGAGTTATCAGACGCAGTCTCCGAGGGCAGTGATTCCTCATTTGATTCCAAGTTGGTACCGCGGCAGAGGCCTTCGAGCCAAACAGCTCTCCCTGCTGTTTTTCACGATTCCTCGGCTCTTGCTTGACATCTGCAGGCAGAGCGAGCAAGTGGAGTCATCGTGATCTTCACCAAGGAACATGATATAGCAGATGTGGTGGTCCATAATGGACATGGTACAGGGGCACTTGTTGCACTGCTTAAATCCACTGACTGAAGACGTGGAGCCTGATTTAGAGAGGGGGATGTCCAGATCGTCAGGACATCCCCGAGGAAAACAGGCTTGTTAGGACCTGATTCTGGACCATGGGAACAAAACATTCCTGCGGTACACAGAATCAGGCCCAAGAACAGCCTGCCTTGCTCCTGCCTGCGGGAACATCTTCCATGCAGGCTCCCCTGGCTGCCACGGCTTGGCCACCCCTCTTCCCTGCTGCCTGATCCACAGCTGGCCGGCAGAGGCCTGAATCGGATGGCAGGGACCCCTCCCACATCCGGCTCCAGCGGGGGTTCTCCGGACCCGATCGCCAGATTAGTGCTGCTTATTCCACCTTTGAAGTGGAATAAGCAGCATGTCCCCTTTGACACAGCAGGACGTAGAGGGCCATGACTGGAATCAGCCCTGTACATCCTGGCGGCTCAGCACACCCCCGTTCTGCCCAGATCCTGCCCCCTCCCACTGGCTCTCCCCGTCCTGCTGATCTGGACGTGCGGGGAGAACTGGAGGGGAATAGGGCCTGGATGTCTTGCGGGGCTGCACGTCCCACCAGGACATGCAGCTCCGCAACCCACGTCTCTGCATCAGGCCCATAGTGGGGGAGACAGCACCCATGAGATCAAACTCAGACATCTCAGTCAGGGAGGGCATGAGAAAAGACCCGCGCACTGGAAAAGAAAAAGATAAAGGGGCCCAAGAAAACGCGATACCGAGGTGAGAGTGGACTCGGGCGGTGAGAAGGTGATCGGAAACCAACCGGCATAAAGAGAAAAAAACACTAAGAGAAGGGTTAGAAAAATCAACTTTTACCAGGTACGACTGACAGGATGTCTGCAGGGCTCCGTGGAAAAAAGAAGAATGAGGTAAGATGACACCCTTGGGAAGGAAGGTGACTGCGTATGTGCAGTCTAACTCCCAAAGGTTTTCTTTGAAAGCTGGGGAGTGAATCCGCACAGGTTTCTTCGATGCCATCACCCATATGTGAGGACTGACTTCCTGCTTGTTCCCGGAGAAAAAAGCCTTTCTTCGAAAATATAATGGACCATCAAAATTGGGAGTGCACTTAACATATTTCCATAGCAGTGTATTTACACTTAAGTTTTCATCATTAGTCCATTTATCCCTTTTTTTATTTGTATTTCATACATATGCTATACTCAAAAAAAAATCCAATATGCACTAAATAATTTCAAATTAATTTTGCAATTCAGTCCCAAATTCAGAATCACAAAAGTCATTTATCTATTTTGTGATTTTGGAATTTTGTACTGAATTGTAGAATTACGATGAAATTATTCAGCACATACTGGATTTTTTGAAGATTAAGGTGGATGTTTACTAAACATTCGTAACGTGCGGGTCCGCGGTAGTGTGCCTGTGCCATATAAGGAGTGGGCGGGTCAGGCAGAAAAAGGAAAAAAGCCGACCGTACGTGTGCGCGGCGCGCACATTTGCGGGCCCGACATTAGCGCGTGGGAAGGCTAAGTGGGGCGCTGCTGGGCACATATACGAACAGAGCCATAGCACAATGCTGAAGACACTGACCAGTGGTGCAAAGATCAGGGGTTCAATCCCCCATCGTGCGTCAGTAAAAAGGCTGGCTGAGGCATGAATTTTCATGGTTAAAACTGCTTTAGGAGGCATAATAATTTTGGGCGTCATTAGGCGTTGCGCTGTTAATTGTGGGCGGTAGTAATTAAGTTCGTGCGGCATTAGGCGTTGCGCTGTTAATTTTGGGCGCCAGTAGCCGGCGCGCTGTCCATCTTGTGCGTTTTGGACGGCGCACTGTTATTATGGGCGTCATTGGGCGGCGTACTGTTAATTATGGGCGTTTTGTGCGGCATAAGGGGTCTCGCTGATATCCACGCACAGGAACAGAGCCACAGCACAATGGTTACGACACTGACCAATGATGCAAGGATCAGGGATTCAATCACCCATAGTGCCCAATGCAGTAGACTCACAGAGGCATCCTTTTAGGGTGCATATACATGATGGTCAGTATGAGGCGGAGCGCTGATGGCCATGAGGCGGTGCGCTAATGTTTTAGGAGCGATGTAAATAGTTTGCGGCATACGGCGGCGCGCTGATGTCCACGCACAGGAACAGAGCCACAGCACAATGTTTGAAACAGTGACCACTGGTGCAGGGATCAGCGGTTCAATACCTCACAGTGCCCAGTGAACACGGCTGGCTAAAACAGTATGTATTATGTTGTGGTGTGGTGTAGGTGGCTTTTTTTTTTTTTTATCACTACTAGCAAACGCACTCTCACAGCATGTTAACATAAGGCGGCCCATAGGGCACATGTTACAGTGCACTGTCCGCCAACGCACCCTAGAATGTCCCCTATAGGGCACCATATATGTTGCCACACAGGATAATGTATAGTGCACACTATATGGATGGCAACCATAAGGTGACCTATAGGGCGCCCTATAAAGCACCCTCAGACACACCTTATGGGTACAGTATGCCACGGGTGTTTTATCATGCATAAAAATAGGTGGATTTGAGATGGATAATGCTCTGGACAACCCTATCACATTACCACACTGTGGTTTTGAACCCATATCCTCTGGCTACACAGGCAGTGACATAACCTTTGGACTACAGCACTATAGCTGTAAGCAAAAGCCATGGCTGGCTGCAGAAAGCCTGCACGTCACCTCACAGACAGTCTGCTGTTGTGAGGTGGATAGGGTTTGGCCACCCGTGCCCATGATGCACTGCACATGCAAATCACCAGTCCACAGATGCACACAGGATGGGGACTGCAACCCGACAGCTCCAGGCCTGGTATGGGGATGTGCCCGTGTGCACCCACACATCAACTCGGCCTGGTAGGGTGTACTGAGTGGGTGTTGTACTGGCACAGAGTAGCTACACACCGTCACATTGTGCGGGTACTGTGCTCACCCTAAGGGTGCGATGAGGCACCCAGGACCAGGTCCACAACACCCTCCATGGCAAATTTAGGCCATGGCAGAGCTCCAATGCACTATTACTCTGTGAGATAGGTTGTTTCTGCAGAAACAACTTGGATATCTCTGTCGGTCTGAGTCTGGGGAACCCCTTATGGACACCTAGGTGGGTTAGGTACCACCATTTGTCCCCCTCCTTCCGCCTGTTTGCAACACAGGGTCTCCTCTCTAAATGCTACCTCCCTGCAATGGTGGCAGCAGAGTGGACCATCAACCCCAGTCCTGCTGTGAAAGAGACACCCTACAGGCCAGTCATGGCAGCTGTATACACATCCATAACACAATATCTGACAGACATTAGGCCTGTATGTGCTCAGTTGCACCCCACCACTATCTGATATTCTCCTGCAGCAAGCCATCAGTCACTGCACCCTGCAAGGCGCTCCATCAGGACGCAGATCAGCTGCAGACAATCTGCTAGTTAGTCCTGTTAGACATGCACATCCCTGACACAATATCTGACAGACATTATGCCTTGATATGCTACGTTGGGCCCCACCACTATCTGATATTCTCCCACAGCAAGCCATCACCCGCTGCACAGCACTCCATCAGGACACAAACCAACTGAGGACAGTCTGCTAGTTGGTCCTGTTGGAAATGCATGCACCCAGAACTAGGATGGCCGTGCACACCAGCAGATAGGTCAGTGACTGGACCTCAAAACACAACCCATATATATCACATGACAGAGATACTATCTATCACTATGGGGGTGCCTAGCCATGCTGTCGTCACTGCACAGTCAGGGTGTTGTACAACCCCAGCAGCACATACAGAGGCCACCCTGTCTGTGTGGGTGGTGGCGGCCAGCCACTACAGTGTCCCAGCCAGTGCCCTCTGCCCTGTGCAGATGCATCCTGGCCATCCCACCCTGTCTGATCTATACCCATGGTACATTGCTGCTCATTATGCACATTGGCAGGCCAATACTGGCAACAGTGCTGGCAGTGTGGGCTGTGGAAGGTGTTTCCAGCCAACACACACTGTATAGACAGACACACACTCACACACGTATGCCAGCATTGTGCTACTATAGAGGCGTTTGTCAACATTGGCCACCACACCAGTCCTGGGCACAGTACAGGCATGGATATGGTACGCAATACCATTGGGAGTCACTCCCCAGGGTGGTAAACACTGTCAGAGACCAGACCTGAAGCACCCACTGCAGACAACAGAATGATTGTCATGATGGAGCTCACAGAGCATAATTTGCGTAACGTAGGGTTATCTATCTGCCAGTACTCATAGCAAGCATTTGACAGCTGTGTACCGTATACCCTGGTGTAGGGTGACATTGCTAAGGAATGCACATGCTAGTATTGTGAGATGCACACAGGGCCCAATGTCCTGCCTCTCCAGGAGGCATTGGCCAATGTGGCCTGTGGGTGTGGGTGTGGGTGTGTCTGCCCCTGTTGGCTGCTGCTTTACAGCAGAGGTTCCCAGATCTAGGCCAGGGTTACAACACACTGTTCTGGTTTTCCTGCTGTCCCTCATGAATATGCATGTGCTACATCTAAATGCCATGGCGGTGGTGCAGGGATATGACACACAAACATTTCTATGCGTGGCAGCATGGAACAGGAATGGTGTGTGGTCCGCCAGGACTGCATTTGTGAGACTCTGCTGTAGGTCGTGCCCCTGGTCATGGTGTCCGTGATCAGTGGGGTGAAAGATAGGCGTATGACCAATGCATATGTCCCCAGCAATAAAGGATTATCCTTACTATCACATTTTCGTTGTGTAAACAATATGTGGGCAGGATTGGCAGGGCTTTGAACCTGTGACCTTCTGTTCTTGCACACACTGTCTGTGTGCAGTGCACCCCTGTGCTGCCACAGATTTGCTGGATTTCCTGGGATGTCCATGACTGTACATCCGACAGGGCCTATCTGTTGCAGTGGACGGTGCCAACCTGCACATGGCTAGGCCACTGTCTTCTGTGGCTATCAGGCACTGCCGCCTTCACCACCTGTACCCTTCCGGCAACATGCTGCCATGTGCTTATCTTGGAAAAGCTGATGACATGTGTGAGTTGTAGCACTCCAGGAATGCATTTTGGAGACTCTGCTCTAGGTAATGGCCATTGTTATGGTGTGTGTGTAGTGTTGGGTACAAAATGTGTGTGTGCACCATTCTTATATTCTCTGCAATAAATGTATGTCTTTACTCTCTCTGTTTAGCGGTGGGTAAAATATGGGGACTGGGTTGGCAGGAGCCCCAGATGGGATTTGAAACTGTGACCCTCAGAAACTAGAGGTACTGGCTTTGTCCACTGCACCACACTGTGGCCACAGAGACAGTGCAGTCCCTGTGGATGGCAGACCTGACCAACAGAGTCAACATGCCTGCTATGCACATTTGTGATGTGGGGTCTTTCACCTTGTCTGGTGACAAGGGTGCAAATAACTCCCCCAACTGACCACGACAAAGGGGGAATGAATGTAACCAAGCAGAGCAACAGTGATGTTTATGGACAACCATAACAGACACTCCCAGGACAGCTGAGACACACGGAAGTGAATTTTGGTCAGGTCTCCGCTCCATAGCCCCTTCCACAGCTCCTGTCCTTCTACTGGGGCTTTCCTGGGTGTGTTTTTAGTTTTTGCCCATTAATAGCATCAGTGTTCCCCAGCTGTATTAGTATTTTGTTCTGATGTTGCTCAGAGAGCAAACAGTGCTTCATGTAGGAATGTCTATCTACCAATACTCCTAGCAAACATTTGAGAGCTGTGTACCGTGTACCCAGGTATAGAGTGGCATTGCTAAGGTATGCAGGTGCTGGTAATGGGAGATGCATGCAGGGCCCAATGTCCTGCCTCTCCAGGGGGCATTGGCCAATGGGGCATGTGGGTGTGGGTGTGTCTGCCCCTCTTGGCTGCTGCTTTACGGCAGGGGTTCCCAACTCCAGTCCTGGTATGCCAAACACTATTCGTATTTTAGTGCTGTCCCTCATGAATATGCATGAGCTATATCTACATGCCATGGGGGTGTTTCATAGATATGCAGCACTGGCATTTGTATTAGGGGCAGCATGGAACCGGAATGGTGTGTGGCCCTCCAGGACTGCATTTGGGAGACTCTGCTCTGGGTAATGCACCAGTTCATGGTGTCTGTGCTCAGGGGGGTAAAATAGAGGGGTATTACCAATGCGTAGCGTATGTCCTCACTATCACGGTGTGGGTGTGTGATAAATATGTGGAGAGGATTGTCGGTTACTCCAGCTGGGCATTGAATCGGTGACGTTCTGTTCTTGCATACACTGTCTGTGTGCACTGCACCACCGTGTTGCCATGGATAGGCTGTATTCCCTGGGCAGACCATGACTGTACATCCCACAGGGCCTGTTTGTTGCAGTGGACAGTGTCAGCCTGCACATGGCTAGGCCACTGTCTTCTGTGGCTAGACCCACTACCCCCTCCACCACCTGTACTCGTCCGCCAACATGCTGGCATGTCCTTCTCTCAGGGACAGCATATGACCTGCTTGCGTTGTGGCACTCCGGGACTGCATTTGGGGGACTGGGCTGTAGGTACGGCTCATTGTTATGGGGGGTGTGCAGTGTAGGGCAAAATGTGGGTGTTTGCACTATGCTTATGTTCCCTGCAATACAGGAGTGTCTGTGCTATCTCTGTTTGGTGGTGGGTAAAATATAGGGACTGGGCTGGCAGGTGCCCCAGCTGGGATTTGAACCTCTGCCCTCTGGTCCTAGAGGTACTGGCTCTGTCTGCTGCACCACACTGTGGCCACAGAGACTGTGCAGTCCCTGGAGATAGTTAACCTTGCAGGAAGGAGTCTCAACCCCTGCTCTGCACATTTTGACTGTGGGCTCATTTATTTTATTTTTATTTTTATTTACATTCTCTTATATACCGCGCTATTCTACATCAGTGCGGTTTACATTGAACAAACTGATATTACATTGAACAGGGCATTATAACTTGGAGATAACCATTTTACAGGGAACATGGGCTATGGAGGGTTAAGTGGCTTGCCCAAGACCACAAGGAGCACCTGTGGGACTAGAAACCCCAGTCCTTCCGGACCAAGGTTGCTGTCCTCTAGTGGGATTTGAACCCCCAACCTTCCGGCCTGAAGTACCTTGCCCCAACCACTAGGCCACTCCTCCACTCCACTCATTCACCCTGTCTGGTGACACACGTGCAAATAAACCCCGGAATTGACCACAAGAGAAGGGGGATGACATATAACCATGCTGGGCAACAGTGATATTAATGGGCAACCATATAAAACACTCCCAGGACAACTCCAAACAAAGGAAATGTTTTTTGGAAAGGTCTCCGCTCCGTTGACCCTTCCGAAATTCATTTCCTGTTTCTGGAACCTTCCTGGGTGTATTTGTTATATTTGCCCATGGCTATCACTGTTCCCCAGCTGACTTACTGTTTTTAATATTTTTGTGGTGGTCATTTTCTATTTTTAATAGCACTTTTGTTCTGTGCACATGTATCACACTGCTCACGTTTAACAAGTTTCCCCGGTTTTGCTGTACATTGCTGACGGAAATGGTTTCTCTTCCCTTTAAATGCCCTCTACCGCGAGTGTTTCACTCGCGCTATTTTTTACTTGTAAATTCGGCCCCGCAACTGTGAGAGGGGCCTCTCCCCTCCCCTTCCCCGCCCATTAACCCCGTCTCTCCGCCCCTCGGGGGCCTTCCTCCGCCCTCCGTTAGCCTTTCCACGCCTCTATCGGACATTTGCGGGCCCGTACTTGTGCGGGGCCCGTTAGTGTGTCGCGCACATGCACGGGGGTTCATCGCAAATGTGCAGAGCGTTTAAGAGCATTTAGGTGCCGCGTTTCCGTGCGCTATTGTGCGGCGCGCACTTTTGCGGTTTTTAGTAAACATCCCCTAAGTTAAAACTAATGAAAAATGGATAGATGGATTAATGATGGAAAGTAATGGTAAAGATGGAAAATCTCTTAGCAAGTTGATGGTCCATTATATTTTTGAAGGAAGAATTTTGGTGGTTTTGAATGATGTCTTTATAAAATAGGCATAACAGACCCATTTTTGGCCTTTTTACATAAGCACACTATTATAAAATTAGCTCCTACCAGAACAGCACTGAAAATCAGCGCTGTCTAGTTCAAGTAAATCAGTTAAATCTGATTGGAACAGTATCTGGCCTAAAGTTAACTGGTTAACTATAACCTGGTAATATTTAGTAGCACTGACTTAGGGGCCCTTTTATTAAATGTCACAGAGGTTTTGCACTCGACGAGCATTACAAATGCATATTAAGTGCAAAGCCTCTGCATTAGCTTTTGGGGTGTGACCAGCATATTCCCGGCAGCTAATGTGTAACCACATGTTTTAACGTGTAGTGCACTTAATACGGAAGCACCTAACGACACCCACAGATGTGTCATTAGCTGCACTCATGCTAATTGCAAGTCAGCACATGGCAATGTGCTCTCAGTGCCTACACTCTGCTTATTCCCCACCCTATCGCATCATGGCCGCTTAACATGCACTTTAATGTTGATTGCTGGCATGACCCCATGTTAGCATTCCTGGCTGTGCCTTAAAATTCATGTTAACTGGTTACCGGGCTTTAGTAAAAGGGTTCTTTAATTGGTTAAATGTTCACATATCTTGTTGTAGTTAACTTTAACTGAGTATGGTGTGGTTTAATATTGATCCTAAGGGGGATGTTTAGCAATGTATATTAAGGATTTGTCCTTACTATGTGCTTGGAGCAAAAAGTAGCACATGGTAAGTACAACAGCCCCACGTTAACTGCTGGGGTATGCCCAGCATGTTCCCAGCAGTTACTGCACTGAAAAGTTCCTCAACGCAAGGCAGCAGCATTTACAATTAGCCCACACTAACCGCAAAAAGCAGTCAACCCCCATTCTTCAACCCTTTGATGCTAAAGCATGTGTTAGTCATTAGCGCACTTTAGTAAATATGCTCCTAAGTGTTTGTTACTGTAACTAGAGTTCTTCTACATGCCTACCGTTGTAAGTCAGGTTCTGTTGATGCTATAATCCATATGACATTAGAGTATTATTGAGTGGACTTATCGCTGCAGAGGCTCCAGCTTGACACCCCCTCTCTCCCTCTATTATATTTCATAAGGCTCATTGTGCAGACTGCATTGCCTCTACCTACAGTATATCCTTTGGGAGATATGGCCTCCAAAACTGAACATAGGAAAGGCTTCAGCAATGTCATATGTAAAGGCATTATCCTTCCTTCCTTTTTCACGCCACCATTTTTCTGTCTCTTGCCATGTCCTTGTCTCACATCTTTGTTACCCTGAGATCATCAGATATCATGATGCACCCTCCACGGAGTAGTGTTCCCTATAATTTCTATCCCAAATGTATAGTTACAGCTCTTTTCCACTACATTTCATTGTGAAACTCCTTAATGTGTTAATCTGATACATGATATTGTTTTCATTGGGAAGAGCTCAGTTCCTCAAGAATACTGCCCAGGGGAGCCCCAAACGTATAAAATCTTAGACCTAAGCTGGCCTGGGTTTGGCTAGTATCTGAACAGATGACCACTATAGAAACATAGGTGCTTCAAGATGCAGAACACAACAGAAAACTCTAGCACTATCCCACCGAGACTCTCACAGTCACAAGGGAGACTGTAATAAGTGTAGCCTATAAACAGTCAAGGCACCTACCACAATCACAGCTTGACTATATGAGTCTTACTGACAGCATGCTGGAAAAATGACAAATACATTAATTTATACTTTTATTTATGCTTTGCCCTTTAAATTTCTTTTCTCTGACAGGACTTTGTATCAATTCCAATCACCCCTGTTTTTCAGTCCAGCTGATTTTTTTTAGGAGTATTCTTCAAATTGGTCGGGCACAGAGTTTCTCACGAATCATTGACCTTGATATTTACAGGTCTTTACGTATTTGAAGCATCTATGATTTCTTCTAATAAGCATTCATAGCAATATCTTTACTAGCTAAAGGCTGCCATTTTGGTTTGGGGCAAAACTGACGTTATTAAACTGAAAACGATAAAACATGGACTGACAGATTTCATTAGGAATGTCTTTACAGAGTTTTCTGTTTTCTTAGAAAACATGCATTAAATACTGTAATTAAGAAACAAGTTGGCTTATGAAAATATCACTATCAGCTCTAAGCTTCAGTTTTAACCCTTTTCCTTTTTAAAGATGGTCATCTACTTTCCAAAGCATCACTGACATAAGTCGGGTTAAGGTCTGTTTTACACAGAGAACGGAAACAAGCAAGGAGAAAGAGAGCGAGAGAGAGAGAGTACGCACTAAGGTAATTACTTTCACTCCATATCTGCCTGTTTCAAAGTTCATAAAATTGGAGAAACAGTCCAAAGCACAGCAAAACAGCTGAAGTCTTCAAGAGATGATCACAAGGTCTATTGGCTGAAGAAGGGTTTCCTCCAAAATAGGCCACCTGAGCTGCATGAAGAAGCACGGGAAAAATGTATGGGGGGGGGGGGGGATAGAAGACAGTATGACAGTGCATTAAGGGGTAAACAAAATACAAATAATTGGAGAGAAAGAAAGAGAACAAAGACAATGAAAAAAAGAAAAGGAAAATAAAAGTAGCAAGGACATGGCAAAAGATGAAGGGGAAACAAAGAACAGATAGGATGGAAGGGTGAAAAAGAAGCCATGAGGAAATGGGGAGATGAGAGTGATAAGAGGGAAAAGAGACGTCAAAAGAGAAAGAAAGGAAATAGGGGAGAAGATAGAGAGATTAAGTAGCATCATAAATATAAAAAACCAGCTAGGTAACATTTTTTATGAAATGAACAGTAATGGAATAGGCTTCAAAGTTAAATATCCACCGCCCAGCATTAGATTTCACCCTTTCCCAAATAAACATCTCATACTTAGATCCTACACTAGGTCTTGTTGTTTAGAGTTCTAAAAGCATAGTTTGGGAAGAGGAGGAAAGAAAGGAGGAAATCACCCCCCCGCCCCCCAATTGCTCCAGGTGCTGAGAGTAACTTGGCAACATGATCTCCCTGCCCCTTGCCCTCTCAGTGTAAGCAAACTCTCCTATAAAAGACACGATTTCAATTGGCTGTTGGCTCATATTCAAAGTTACATAAAGGCACATTTTACAATGGGACGTCCAAGTGAAATCTGAAACGTCAAAGCCAGAACGTCTAAAAAAAAAAAGCAGGCACATGCAAATTTGGGCACAATTGCAGAAACGTGGACATGACTAATATGGGCGTCTTTAGAGATTCCTACATAGACATCCTCAGAATAGCATCTTGGAACATAGATGTCTAAGAGCATAATGGTAAAAGTAGTGGGTTAGGATCAGAGTGGTCATATCCCAGTGTAGGGCTTTGTGATCTTAGACTAGTCACTTAATTCTCCAGCTTCTCTACACTCTCTGGATGTTTTAAGGCTAAAACAAGCATTTTCCTGATGTCTATTTGTGCCGGTAGCAGGTCTAAATGTGAACAAAGAAGCACCCCACCTGCAGTCAGAACACACAAACAGCATCCCTTACAATTCGGAAGTTACTATTAAGATATCTCTGATTCTTTTTTTTTTTTTTAATTCCCTCCTCCTTTCTAACCATCAATATTTTATCTGTTAAGTTTTGTTGTTTCATATGTCACCTATGATGCTCTTATGTTATCTATAAGACTTAACTTAATATTACATGTTGTTTTGTCCTGTTTAGTACCCCTCATGGGTGTATAGTACTTTGATTTTTAGCTATTGGTAAGTTTATCACTTTTTGATTTGATTTTTAGGATTTTTATTCAAGTATATGTTTTTCATATTCACATGGTATTTCGGCAGTTTCCATATGTCTGCAGTACATGTGATAATTTAATTTAAGTTCTTATAGTTTTAATACTCATATTTATTTTTATGGCATTATTTATTTGGCTATTACTTTTATGAATGTATCCACATTGTTTTATCATTTGTATTATTTTATACTTATATTTGTTTTAGTTTACCAATGCCCAATCTGTATATTAATTGTTTTGCCTTTTATTATTAGTTGTTTTTGTATTTTTATGTTTTTAGTGGTCACAGTCCCCTGAAGAAGGTCAGTTTGGCTGAAACACATGTAGGGCGGACCTTCCAATAGAAGTGTTTTCCTTCTAAGGGTTCCTCATTGTCTGCTTTTGTTTGTGTTTGCAGGTCTAAATGTGGACATGCCTGCAAATATCCTGCCATTCCTGAAATCGAATGGAGAAGTGTAAGTCCATAGCACCTCCCCAGACCCGCCCCCTCGCCTAGGGCACCAGAGACGTCTATAGACATCGCTTGTGGAATGACTGTGGAGACAGCTCTGTGATTTTGACATCCTACATCATGACTAAGCCTTTAAAAATGACCTTTCATGTGTTTGGTTTATTATGGCATTAGATTCAGAGATCCTAAGATGAAAGAAACAATTCTAGTTCCTAACTTACCCACACAAGCTGTGCCATCCTCATTGGGCTCAAAGCCACGGCTGCACTTCCGGTTTGGGCGACATTTATAACCACCATATGTATTGATGCAAATGGGCTTGTCCCTGGGGCAGACAAATGGGAACTGGATGCACTCATCTGAGTCTGAAAGTCACAGAATGGTAAGCAATATAGAAACTGTAACAAAAATTGTGGAGCAGATCATTTATACCAGTTTGCAAGCCCTCTCCTGGAGGTACACCTAGCTAGTCGAGCTTTCAGGCTTTCCACAAATATGCATGAGAGAGATTTCTATATATGTGCTCTCTAATATATGCAAATCTGTCTCATGCATATTCAATATGGATATCCTGTGTCACACAACAGTGTCCCAGACACTCTAATTTATACAATGACCTTTCTACTCTGCTTAAATGGCAAATCAATTATTAGTTAATCCTCCATTTGCCATTCATGACAGATTTATTAACCTGTGCCACTCTTAGGATCAAACAATTCTTTGTTTTTAACTCATTATGGGCCCGATTCAGAGATGTGGGTTGCGGGGCTGCACATCTCAGGGGGTCATGCAGCCTCACAAGCCGTCCAGACCCTATTCCCCTCCTGCTCTCCCCGCATGTCCTGAGCAGTAGGACGGGGAGATCCAGTGGTAGGGGGCGGGGTCGGGGCGGAGCAGGATCGGGCCAGCCTGGCAGGATATACAGGGCCTATTCAGGTCACGGCCTTGTATATCCTGCGGGGTCCATGGGGACGTGCTGCTCATTCCACCTCGAAGGTGGAATAAGCAGCACTGATCTGGTAATCGGGTCTGGGGATTCCTCCCCGGGGCATGGGGGGGGGTGTCCCTGCTGCCCAATCCAGGCCCCAGCTTGCCAGCCGTGGGTCAGGCTGCGGGGAAGAGGGGGGTGGATGAGCAGCGACAGCCAGGGGAGCCTGCGGGGAACATGTTCCCATAGGCAGGTAAGGGCACGCCGGGTCATCCTCGAGCCTGATTCTGCATGCCGCGGGAACATTTTGTTCCCACGGTACAGATTTGGATGTGCCCCTCTTGGAATCGGGCTCCACATGTGTTAATATTTCTACAAGAAGTAACTACAGTAATTTTGTCATTCTTTCAATCTGCATAATGGCACTAAATCACACCAATGTCACTTGGCCATGTTTTAAACAATCAGATACATGAAACCACAAATTCAAGTGTGTGTCAGTGGCCAAATGATTCAAATACTGCTTTTATAGCAATTCTCCCACACTTAAGTGCTAAACTATGACATACAGTGGTGTGCAAAAGTCTGGAATCACTTGTGAGTTTTGCATTTTTCATACTTTCTAACATTTTTTTTTAAATTTTGCGCTAGCCCAGCATATTCATCTTTCTACCACGTTAAAAGGGATACATTTGGCTATTAGAGTTGACTTCTTTGCATTCCTTGCTTCCAATTTAAATACTTTACAGCCACTGGGAGATAGCTACTGCGATTTTTGTGGATCCTGCGTCAAAACTGGATCAAGATTATCCAATACGCACACATTATTTCTGACCAATCAGGAGGCTGGTTTCACTAACCAATCACAATGCAGATATCTAGCCAACAGTGCAGCTATAAAAACACGCAGAATTTTTGAATTTCATATGCTTTCTGGATTGACCATGAAGATGACTTGAACCCTGACACTGGAGGAGCGTATTCGTGTTTCCTTTATGAGCGAGGAAGGATTTTCAAGCTGTCAGATAGCCAGGAAAGTTGGCTGTAGTCAGTGCTGTTGTTAAGATTGTACAGAAGAAGAAAGAAATGGGTTCAGTGGTGGACAAGACTCATTCAGGTCATCCACGTGCACCAACATCACGCCAGGACCATGCTCTATGACGCATTTCACTGACTAATCGCAAGTTGACCTCTCCTCAGCTACTTCGAGAGTGGTCAGACAAGAGTGAGGTCAGTGTCAGCTCATCAACAGTTCATCGCCGGTGCCTGCAGTTTGGTCTCTGGGCGACATACAAAGGCGAAACCGGATCCTGTGGGCGAGAAAGTACTCAACCTGGTTGACTTGAAATGTGGGAAAAGGTTCTCTTCAGCAATGAAAGCACCTTCTGCCTGTTTGGTAACCAGGCCCACACCTATGTGAGGAGATTTCCTGGAGAGGAATTCAAGCCTGAGTGTCTCAGCCTAACTGTGAAGCATCCTTTGAAGGTCATGGTCTGGGGCTGCAAGGCTGCCAGTGGCGTTGGGCATCTTCACATCGTCGATGGAATGGTCAATGGGGCCAAGTACATCACCATACTGCAAAGGTGCATGGTGCCTTCAGCACACCAGCTGTTTCCTGGCCAGTTCCTGTTCCAAGATAACAATGCACCCCTGCCATCGCTCCAGACAGGTGATCAGCTGAAAGCAGCGGAACAACATCAAGTCAATGGACTGGCCTGCCCAGTCTCCAGATCTGAATCCAATCGAGAACCCGTGGCACAAGGTGGCCTTGGAAATATGCAAGAAGCATCCGACATCAATGCGTGAGCTGATTGAGTCACTCATTGCAGCTTGGAACTGCGTTGTCACCAACGATCACCTTGTCATACTGGTTAATTCATTGCTGACAAGGTGCAGTAAGGTGATCAAGAACAAAGGGTGGCCCATCAAATACTGAGCCATCACTGACACATAAAAATGGCCTTTTTCAAGGCTGCATACAATAATTTGAAGGAAACCTGGCATGCGTCCATAATATTTTAAAGCATACTTACAATAATATATTGTTGGCCAACGAACGTGATTTTCACAGAAAATCTATCAACAGGAGAACTATGGGGAACAAACTCATAAAATAAGGGCCACACCAATACTAAAAGTTGGCTCTAATAGCCAAATCTATCACTAATCATGAGATACACAGAAAAAGCCACTGGGAGGAAAAATAAATTAAGATATATGAAATTAAGGTATATGGTCACGAAGTTGAAAAAACGTCAAATTTACAAGTGATTCGAGACTTTTTCACACCACTGTAGGTTTCTACATAAAATCACAATGTAGGAGGTAAAATACCTCCCATAATATATGAATAGCTAAAATAGTTGTTTAAATAACTTATCAGCTAAGTGAAGTGACATTGTTTGTTTGTATCATAGCTTGCAACATACTATTCACCATCTCTTCTGAAAGCCACCCAGCAGATAGCTTGGAGCAGTAATATACACTCATGCGGGAGGAGGGAGGTGCTCTTGAGCTTGGCCCAGATGGATGCATGATTTGGGAGCTCTGCTGGTATACCCATTTAAAATAGAATACCCTGATAAAAATTGCTTTAATCCCCCCCTTTATTTATAATTACCTTACAGCCGCTAAAATTGTGATCCGGGAAGAGACACTGGTAATGGGTGTGTGGATAGGTTGGGCAATGATCAAACTATCAGCATACGCTGATGATATTTTGCTACATTTATTGCAGTCCGAGGCTTCAATACCTGCAGGGATGGGAATATTATAAAACTATGCCTGTCTAGTCAAATATGGGATACAACCGAACTCTTCCTGCTTAATATTCACTGTAATAGACATCAACTGAAGGATATTTCTATAGAGGAGTATATGGACGGGATCACATATTTAGTCATCATTTTCAAAAACAATCTATAGAGTCTGATGCAGGCGAATATAAATAGGGTCTGAGAAGGTGGTGGGGTTGTGTTTTAGATGGCTTCCTATGATCTTGACGTGACGGGGCTGTTTAGATGTGATCAAGATGATAGCCTCGCAAATACAGTTTATTCTCAACATGCTTCCATAATCCTTTCCGAAAGTTTTTTTTATTCTTAGGAAGCTGTCAACTTAATTATGGATTGGGAAACTGCTATGTATATCACTGCAAAAACTAAAACTGCCTAAGGGTTAGGAAGGTGGGATTCCTGGACTTTGAAACTTATCACCAGGCCTTTATGTTCAGTCATGGCTGCTGGTAGTCTCTTGATGAAGGAGCTAAATTACCAGCCTGGCTTCCAATTGAAAAAGGTCTAGTTGAACCTGTGGGTTTGCCTTAATTGGTGGTTATGACCTATCCCTTTCCCAAGGTAGATTCTCAAATGATTATAGCTGCACCGAAATTCTTGTAAGATTCAGACTGTGAGATGGAGGACCCCTGGAAAAAAAAATCATCTTTTGCCCCACTCTGGTTTAACCATAATGTACAGATTGGTAAAAGAGCTGTTCTTTGCTAAGGATTGGTCAAAAACTGGTATATTCTGTATATATATGAGTAATCAGACATGCGAGGATGGAATTTTTTGACTTTTGAGATGCTGCAACAGTAGTACTGTCTATCTAATAGGTAAGTTTTCAGATATCTGCAGTTACATCATGCTTGGACAGTTTACTTCCGTGAGAACCAACTATGTTCTGAGGAGCCTTCATTAATTTCCTACATTTGTAATGCCTGGGAATTTATACACATGGCTTCACGATTTTATAAACAATTCCATCCGCAATTTCAAAATCCCAATAAAGATTAACAGAGTATATATTTATTTATCTAACATTTCTTTTATACCGCGCTATTCAGGTCAGTGCGGTTCACATTGAACAAAATATACTATATAGCAACGAGACTTGTCCATAGACTAGACTGACATGCAACAGTCTATTTTTGGTCTAAAATGAATCATCCCCAGACCTCGGTGGCTGCTACTCAGTCTCTATTATTTGGTATACAGAAGGCCATATGGACTCTGATTAAGGTACACCGGATAGATGCAGATGAATCAATACATTTTTTTTCTGTCAGACTTATCTTGGAATCTTGACACATATGCTATCCACTGTTTTTGGACACCGGTGTGGGAAAGCATATGTGAGATTTTGGACATACAATGTGATTTCCCTCCAGCCATGGACAGGTTTGCTTAGATATAAAAAAGAAATGACTGTTGGAAATATTATTGGCTATGGCAATTAAACATCATTTACAGCACTGGAGGCAAGGAGCACTTCTAAATTTTCATATCTGCTGGAATACATTGTGCTTCTTTGCTAAATATGAGATGGCTAATACTCAACACAAGTGGAGGAGTAGCCTAATGATTACAGCACTGACTTGGTAACCAAGAGACCAGGGTTCACTTCCCACTGGCACTCCTTGTGGCCTTGGGCAAGTCACTTAACCCACCATTTCCTTGGAAGAAAGGCCTGACAATCTACTTCTGGTCACACTGCCAAGAAAACCCAGTTGTTGCTGAGTCACCTGGAGTCAGGATTGAGTCAAAGGCACAAAAAAAAAATACTCAACATCTAGAGAGGCTCCGGACTTGCAAATCCATATGGGTATCAATGCATTCCTTTTGTGCTGCTCTGTAGTAACGTGTTAGTTACGTATGTGGTATTATGCACCCATTTGTTATTCAAAGATTCTCAGTGTACCTGTTGGGGGAGGGAGGACGGGGACGGCTGGGAGATCGATTTTTTTTTTCTTTTTTGATCTTTATTCGGTTATTTGATGGTTTGATTTCTGTCTATTCCTGCCTATTTTCCTGTTTCGATGTATCTAAATCGGATGGATTGCTATTATTTGTTATGTGCAATGACGTATTTCATAAAAGCTAATAAATCGATAAAAAGTACATTCTCACAGGAAACCTCTTGTGTTGGAAGCTATGAAACAGCCAAAGCTTATAGTAAATAAGGAGAAATGACTGCAGTACTGAATGAAAAAACAATTCAAAACCCCCACTGTTTTCTCTAGCCCCACAAAGGCTGTTATTTTAGGAGCAGCCCCATATGTAAATAGCAGCATTTACAGGTCCAGAATCGCATACATGTTTAAATGACATTTTAGAAAGGGGGTTATTTACACTCAACACATTTACAATACTTTATCAGGAGACTTGTTAGGGTTGGGCAGGTGCTGTGGTTTAGACAGGTCTAACATATCAACATGGATTCCCCGTTTTACAATGGGAATGCACGTTGATAAAAAACCTAGATGTTGGCATTTACACCTGCCCCTTGGTACAAATAAATGGCTGCTTAAAGGGGCAGGTGTAAATGCCAAGGTATGGCCCACCATAGCTCACACCCTGACAATGATTCTCCCCTGGCGGTTGCTCCTGTTCCCAATAGATACCAGGGACCTTCTGAACCCAGTAGGAGCTCTGATCAGGGGACTGTAGAAGGGGGGGATCTTCCCAGGGCCTTGAGGGTTTTTTTTATGCTGAGGTTGGAGTTGGGTTAGGGTTCCGGGGGGAGGCGGGGAAAATCACCTGTTGGGGGGTGTCAGAGGATTATTAAATGCCTTGAGGGAGGTTGAGGATTTCAGAGGTTGAAGGGGAATTGAGACAGGAATCGCTGTTGGTGGGTTTTCTGGGGGGGGGGAGGGGGAGCTAGTGCTGTGTGTTTAGATCAGGTAGCAAGATTTTTAAAAGCTGTTCCTGCCTACATGTGGGGCATTGAACACATTTTCCCCCAATGTGCAGCTTTTTAAAAATCACTACTCCCGCTGGACGTGGGGAGCCATCAACACCCAGCCCTGCACCTATTTTACTAGAAGTCTGGCATCTTGACCTGAATATCTAAATTCTCCTCTCCACATCCTATCTAAAATCTGCCTTCATCTTTGTACGTCTTCATTTCTGGAAAGGAGAAAAGTTGCCACAAAGCAAACCAGAATTTCCAGTACTGAAAACACCATTATCTCTAATCCAGAATGGAAAGTTGGCTGTATGTACCCAAGAAATGTAGAAGGGGAAGTTTTAGAACTGGAAAGCAATATCATAACTACTGGGTCATTTTAGACCCTCTTACCTGCACAGCGTCCATTTTCATGCAAGGAGAAACCTTGACCACACTACACAGAAAGAGAAAGAGAGGTGGTTTGTGCAGGCAGTACACATAGCCAGGTATTAATCTTCTGCTGCTATGGGGGTTATACCACTGATGTGCATTCTATTTCTTCCGCAAAATGATTAGATTTCGAATTTTCACTAGATTGGCAGCGAAGCAGCCAGTTCTGTGACATTTAATTAAACACAGGATCAGAGCCAAATGCTCAGTTCAACCACATCTTATTCTGTTGCTTACAAGATCGTGAGTTTCTTAACCCCTTACAACTATAAACCATTTTCCACACAGATTTAGGTACATAGATAAACACAGGATGTAATAAGCAATGGATATAAGGGGTATGATGCGCATTTCTATACTGACACAGTCCAAAAACAACAGTACTCTCTGCTTATAAATTAGAGCTATTTTGCAAGCAGGGAGAATACTGTCAAGTCAATATTTAAACACTGCAGTGAGGGTTTGTTTAGAACATTGTCTATGACATTTAGAAAAAGCCCACACACGTATTCAGTGCTGTTATTCACATAGGCGGTGATGCTGAATATCGATGGACAGTGCTCACCGTGGCCACTGTATGTAAAGTGGCGATATTCAGCTGCTACACATTTAGCTATTTAAGTTAGGACAGCAATTTCACTGTCCTAACTTAAAATGCTTTACTAAATGAAAGAGACTAAATAGCCGTATATTTAAGAGGCACGCTCTTGCTCTGTCCTGGCACTCTATGGATAGTTCCACCAAACAAATAAGAATCATCCAGCAGTCAAATCACTACAAACCCTATGTTAAGTTAACTTCCAAGTAGACACTATCCCCTACCAAGTCATCACCTGTATAAATTATTATGTATTGCAATTACCTGTAAACGCTGTCATACCATTAAGTAAATAAGTTCTCAATTTAAATGTTAACTGTTATCATGTCACAACATTATAATGTAAACTGTTACTAGTTGCAATGTAAATCACTTTGACTAAAGGATAAAGCAGTATTAAAAAAAACAGTTAAAACAAACTGGCTTGTTCGAAAAGTGATACTTAATTGCACTTCAATTGATATCAAAAGGAAAAATCTACAATTAATTTCGGAGGAAAAAGGCCTCAGAATCCGCGCTGATGGTAAATAGTGCGGTATAGAAAAACTATAAATAAATAAATAAATAAAACAATGGTCTTCACCAGGTTACCTTACGCATCGCTGAAGTCTACTTTTACAGCTTGTGATAAGGAAGCTTATCCTAGTTCAGGGAGAAATAATGTAAGAGGTGAATTGGCTCTGAATAAGCAACCTGTGCTGGCTGGTAAAAGCATTAAAACAGAATGTTTACATAAAAGACTACCAGACCCAGAATGCACTAGGTTACAGAAAGCCTCTAGGAGAGCTGAAGTGGGGAAACGTGTGCCTCATTAAGGAAGCTGTGATGTAATCCCTAATCACCCATCTTCTAGGGCAGGGCTTGATTCAGATCACCTGGACTGTGCTAGGGTGGAGTGTCCATCTAGACACTTTAAAACTAGAGAAAATTCTTCACAGAGGAAGGAGGGGAAGGAGAAGAAGCAGCTGGAGCTATAGCAATGCTGGCAGAGAGAACACGGAAGGAAGAACAGCAAGACGTCCAGGAGGTCTAAGAAAGGAGCCCGTGGCAGTACATATGTTGGGAGAGATTCCTGGGACAAGCACTCTCCATTGGACTGGAAGAAACCAGAGGCTTGGAGATATACAGCCAGGAACCCCCAGAGAGCACCTGTAAAGGAGACGGCTGCATCTAGAGAAAGGAGCTCTAATACCTATTTAAGGAGGTATGAGAAAAGAGACCTAAAGTCCAGAGATTCTGACTGGAGAGCTGGGCACAGAAGCTTTGCTACCTACTGGCTCAAATACCCAGAGGGGAAAACTAACAACGTGATCTCAGGTATGAACATTGATCTGTTCCCTAGTTTTTCACAAGGAAGACAGCAGGGAAACAAATGCTATCCTGATAGTGATCAGTTAGAGAATTCCTCTGAGCCAGTGTATGGAAATGATGCCATGATATTTCAGGAGCAAAGGGAAATATCAAATGGGCAAGTAGAATGCATGGACTGCTCTCTGTCTAAGCTGTTGTTTTAAAGTAGCCCTCAATTAAGCATTAAACACCAAAAGGAACTGTACTGTGTTTTTTCAACTACTCAGAAAAGCTTCTTTAAGTGAAAGCTTTAGGGTAAGTTGCTGCCACGTGGAGAGTGGACCAGCAAGGGTTTTGCAGCTGGTTGAGTACCTGTGATTAAGCCAGGCACAAGTGCACGTGGGACTCTGTAAAGAAAACTTCTTCACTGTGTGTATGGAAGAAAGTTGTTGGTTTTTTTTTATAAAGAACATTATCCTTTTGGGTTTATTTTTCATTTAAGCACTGCTAAGAAAGTTATTAGCAGGGGCTAGAAGAAAGACCTTTTTTGTTCCATCAAGGTCTTTATTAAGTGATTGCCTGAGTTTCAGTTGCCTTATTTATTTGTTCTGTTTTCCTGAATACAATTCCTGAAGAAAGTATCCTATTGATGTTACCAAGCATATCTGTGCGAGGGAATAACTCCCCATAAATAAAATCTGTTTTCTGCTTACACTCAAGCAACTACAATTCATTATTTTTGTTGAACGGCTGATTTTGTGTGAATGGACTACAACACCCACAATCCTTTGCAAGCCATGTAAATTCCTGTCTTTGCCAAGATTGTGGAACTTTCACAACAAGCACACCCGTTTACAGGCTATTGAATTAATTTTTTTAATACATTGATTATCACTACAATTTTGCCCCCGACACAGGTACTATATGCCGAAACATGGCCGTGTTGGGCTCAATAAAGTATGTCGCTGTTAATTTTGCTCCTCTTTCCCCTCTTTTTCTTTAACCATCCTAGAGCAGGACAAACAACCACACTCACACTCCCTCACTGCTAACCTTCATACACCCAATAGCAGATATCTACACTTCTCCCCCAGTCCTCCCAATCTCAAACCAAGAACTAAATGCTGCCACATCCACCAGCAACTAGCAAAGGAACCTAATCCCATCCCAAGGCTTCACTCCAAAGCCCCTCCACCCCCAACACAGAAGGAATTAGATAAAACAATCTATTTGTATTCCTACAAACCCCATGCCCTACTCCCCCTACTCCCCTCCATCCATACGCAGTGGCTGTCCACAGGAGCCCAGAGGGGGCAACCATACACTCACAATCCAGAGGAATTACCCTCCACTAATCCATAAAATTATAAATTTTAAAAACTAAGCTATGGTTTATTGGTGACAACATTTATATATAGTCTTCTCACACCTCCGAATATTTCCCCACTCTATGTTCTCCACCCTTGGCCCACATTCTGTCCTATTATTTATTACAATTAATAGTTCATTTCTTCTTCAATTCTTATATTTATATTAAAAAAATCAAAAACTTGTCTTCATTCAGACCCAGCCCATGAAAGAAAAAGATCATCAATATAACGATACCACACTAGTTTTTTAGAAAAAGGTGATCTTTTTACCTAATGTTCTTAAGGCCTGGCCATAAAAAGATTAGATACAGAGAGAGCAAATGCGGCCCAATATCAATTGTAGTGTTTTTGAAGTGTGTAATTAAGTATTACTCTTCTGAACAATCCAATGTGTTTGTTTACTAAAGGATTGTGCCACGGCAGAGAAACCTTTCAGCAGCACTATGTGGAAAGCAGTTTTATCACAGGTCGCCAAAGTTGGGAGGTCAAGCGGGGCACCTACAGTATCTAAAACCTATTTTAGAAAGACACACGTACATGGTTAGGCTGCCTTTCTAAAACATCCTATTATATATAATAAATCTCCTGCCTAACAATTATTTATAAGTGATGGACCAGCAAATATGGGAGCATCCTTTTTGTGGATTCTTCCAACTTAGTTACAAAAAAAGGGACCCTAACATTTAGCTCCCTCACTTTGTATGCAGCTTGACGTGCAGTGAGGGCTTGTGTGCATCACTGATGCTGAGAGCTAAACTATCGGTAGTTTAACTATTGGCAGGGTCTCCCAAGATGGACAGGTCTCAGCTGAGGTGCCAGACCAAGACAAACCACCTATCTGGGCAGCAGCAGAATGGGATAGTGTTGACGGCGGAGGATCACATTTCTGTGACAATGGCAACACCACCAAACTTAAACTGCACGGAAGAAAGGCCTGGCAATCTACTTCTGTATCTTGCCATGAAAACCCAATGGATAGTTACAACAAAACAAATTGTGCTATAGTGCTGGAAGATGAGGCCCCCAGGTTAGAAGGCACTCAACTAGCTACTGGGGAAGAGCTGAAGACTTTTCAGAGTAAAGTCAGCATTTATGATGTGGTTGGATCAAAGCCCTCGGGACGTCTGACTGCTGATGTAGCTGCACATGAAATGAGAGTCAGAAGCTGTAAAGATGTCTTACACACTGGGACATGGAACGTACGAAGCATGAACCAAGGGAAGTTGGAGGTGATCAAGAATGAAATGGAATGTGTACAACTTGATCTGTTGGGTTTCAGCGAACTGAAATGGACTGGCACTGGGCACTTTGCATCAGATGATCACATGGTCTACTATGCTGCAAATGAAAGACAAAAAAGAAATGGTGTTGCATTTATAATAAAGAAGAAACTTGCAATAACTGTAATACAAAGCAATCAGCGAACGCTTAATCTCTATTCGTCTACGAGGAATGCCTATCAACACAACTATAATTCAAGTATATGCCCCAACAACAGCTGTAGAAGAGAATAAAATTGAAGAGTTCTATGAACAAGTACAAGCTGAAATTGACAGAACATGCAAACACGAAATCCTGATAGTCATGGGTGACTGGAACGCAAAAGTTCGCAAGAAAGAAGAAGGCAAAGTAGTTGGAAAATATGGACATGGAAACAGAAATGAAGCTGGAGAAAGACTGAAAGAATTCTGCAAGACCAACGATCTATTCATCTCAAACACCTTCTTCAAGTAACACAAGCGGTGACTGTACACATGGACTTCACCCAATGGATTGTATAAAAATCAAATTGACTACATCTGTGGAAGTCAACGATGGAAAAGCTCTGTAACATCAACAAAGACAAAACCTGGAGCTAACTGTGGTACAGATCATCAACTACTAGTATGCAAACTCAAGCTAAAGTTGAAAAAGAGCAAACCACTCATGAATGCAGCAAAATATGACCTTGAGAATATACCACTGGAATTTAAAGACTGCCTGCAAAATCAATTTGCTGCTTTAGATACAAATGACAGAGCTCCAGAAGAGTTATGGAATGACATCAAGAAGGTTGTGTTGGAAGAAAGTGAGAAGTCTCTACAAAAGGTGAAAAAGCAAAAACAGCCAAAATGGATGACGGAAGAAACTCTGAAAATTGCCCAGAAACACAGAAAAGATAAAGCCAGAGGAGAAAGAAAGACAATTGCAGAACTCAACAGAGATTTCCAATGTGCAGCAAGACAGGACAACGACAAGTACTTCAATGACACATGCAAGGAAATAGAAGCAGAAACTATTAGAGGAAGAACAAGATCGGCTTTCCTAAAGCCACGAGAGTTAAAGAAAAAGTTCCAGCCTCGAATTGGAATGTTACAAGATGTTCAAGGTTCTATGTTGAATGATGCTGAGAAGATCAAGAAAAGGTGGAAGGAGTATACAGAGTTTTTATATGATAAAGATCAAGTGAACCAACAGCCGTTTCAACCTGTACCTTATGATCGGGAACCATTGCTGATGAAAGAAGAAGTTGAAGCAGCATTGAAAGCCTTATCAAAAAACAAAACACCAGGCATTGATAGCATTCCCATAGAAGTATTACATAAATCTGATGCAGTTGTTACCATACTTACAAGGCTCTGCCAAGAAATATGGAAGACAACATCATGACCAACTGACTGGAAAAGATCTGTGTTTATACCAATACTAAAGAAAGGTGATCCAACTGACTGTGGAAATTATCGCACAATCGCTCTGTTCTCACATGCCAGCAAGATTCTACTGAAGATTATTCAAAAGAGACTACAACCATACCTGGAAAAAAAAACTACCTGAAGTGCAAGCAGGGTTCAGGAAAGGGTGTGGAACAAGAGACATCATTGCGGATGTGAGATGGATCCTTGGAAAGACTAAAGAATACCAAAAAGATATCTATTTGTGCTTTATCGACTATAGCAAGGCTTTTGACTGTGTAAACCATGAGAAACTCTGGGCCACATTAAGAAGCATGGGTATACCAGAACACCTGATCGTACTCTTGCACAATCTGTACATTGATCAAGAAGCAAAAGTTCGAACAGAACAAGGAGAAACAGAATGGTTTAATATAAGCAAAGGTGTAAGACAATGCTGCATACTTTCCCCCTACCTGTTTAATTTATATGCAGAACAAATCATCAGAGAAGCAGGATTGTATGAAGACAACAGAGGTGTGAAGATTGGTGGAAGACTCATCAACAACCTTCGCTATGCTGATGATACCACATTATTGGCTGAAAGTGAAGACGATCTGAAACGTTTGCTTCTCACAATCAAAGAACATAGTCTCAAAATGGGCCTGCACCTTAATGTAAAGAAGACAAAGATCATGACAACTGGCATAATCAACAGGTTCATCGTTGAAGGAGAAGAAATTGAAATTTTGAACAACTTTAACCTACTTGGATCAACTATCAATAAAGAAGCAACAAGCAGTCAAGAAATCAGACGACACATTGCTCTTGGTAGAATGGCTATGAAAGACCTAGATAAGATTCACAAGAGCAGAGATGTTTCTCTCCATACAAACATTCGACTTGTTCAAGCCATGGTATTTTCAATAACATCATATGGATGTGAAAGCTGGACAGTGAAAAAGATAGGAAGAAAATTGATGCCTTTGAATTATGGTGCTGGCGGCGAATACTGTGTATACCATGGACTGCCCGAAGAACAAACCAGTCTGTATTAGAGGAGATCAAACCTAAGCTTTCTTTAGAAGCTCAGATGACAAGACTTTGACTTTCATACTTTGGACACATCACGCGAAGAGAGAGATCATTAGAGAAAGACATCATGCTTGGAAAGATAGAAGGTCAACGCAAAAGAGGAAGGCCAGCAATGAGATTGATTTATACAATAACAGAAGCTACGGGTACCAGTCTGTCAACAATGAGCCGCCTGACTGAAGACCGATCACAATTTAGTATAGCTATCCAGAGGGTCGCCATGAGTCGACTCCGACTCGACGGCACTTAACAACAACATTTAGCTTAAGTTATAGGAATAAAATTTGCTATGCGGCAGAAAGCTCCAGCTAGGTGTTAGTCAAAGGGCCCTTAGTTTCCTTACACCACCATGTCCATCGTAGGTCCTTTTTTTCCTTTTTTCTAAGAATAGTTTATGATCAGTCTTTTATTAAAAAATATTATTGTTACTTTTATTCTGTCTCTAACTTATTCACTGGAAAGTCCAAAACTTGCTTCATAAAATAACTTCATTTAGTTACACATCAAGAAGTTCAAATATCATCATTGAACTACAAATCCAGAAATTTTATTTATTTATTTATTTATTTTATTTATTTAACTGCATTTATATACCGCTTTTCACAGAAATCTGACATGAGTTCATGTTTCAATGAAAATCTGCTTCAGGGATTAGTACTCCTCATTTCTCAATAACTATGGTCAGACAGTCCTTCTTCCACATTGCTCCAACTGCAATTGCAGTAACTACTAGGGGTGTGCAGCACAAAAATTTAGTTTTGTTTTTTCATTTTTTTCATCTCATATCGTTTTTCAATAGTGTGCACGCTTTTGAGAGAGTGTGCTATTATGTAATAGCATGCACTATTCACACACTATTTCTCAATAGTGTGCACTTTTGACGGAAATCAGGAAATGACAAAAATCTGAAACAGATTTTCATTAAACACATGAATTCATATCTGATTTTTTTGTATTTTTTGCCTAAAAAATTATGAAGCTATTTGGACTTTTTGATGTTTGATTAAATGATGCTATTTAATAAAGAAAATGTTTGGAGTTTTCAATGAACGAGTTAAAGATTAAAAAGTACATTTTAGAAAGTCTGTTTAGGGGGTGGATGGAATGTGGAAGTGAAAATGTCTGAAAATCAATGTCAATTTTAGAAGAGAGGGTATGCATGTGCGTACCTCTTCTAAAATTGGCATATCCCCCCCCCCCCCCCCAAATCAATATATTTTTTAAAAACATGCAGTGGAGATTTATATGGTCATGCACTGCAAAATATCAGGGCCCATATGTGCAAAATGCAAAAAATAGACCAATGGCAAATATGTGCATCCTTGTTTGAAAATACAATACGAGGTACATCCTGCTGGCAAGGAGCACAAACACATGGAAAAATTCCTGAGACCCTATGGGTGACTGTAGGTGCATGTTTGCACATTTTCAGACATTTGCACCCTGCATGTGCAAATTTCATTTAGGTGGCAAAAAGCGCACATGTCCGGTATGTCCCATGTTTCCTGCAGAACTACGTCGATGTGCTTCCAGTGCACAAGCAAGCTGAAAAAACGTAGGGCCCGATATTCTAAAGAGCCGCCGGAACACCAGCACCTCACTGGAGCCCCCAGCCGACCTGATCAGCGTCGGGGAATAGAGCGGGAAGGATCGCTCCTCCCCGATCTGCACCATAAGACCAATCAGGTCGCTGCAAGCGGACATTTAAATTGTACGGAGACCCACGGTGCGAAGAAGAGCCGCCGGAACACCAGCACCTCACTGGAGCCCCCAGCCGACCTGATCAGTGTTGGGGTGTAGAGCGAGAAGGATTGCTCCGTCCCAATCTGCACCACAAGACCAATCAGGTCGCTGCAAGCGGACATTTAAATTGCACAGAGACCCGAGTCACGCCCGCGCCTGGCGGGCCCACACCTGAAGGCCTCGCCAGAAGGCCCTTTGGCATGGCCCTTAGGCGTGGAACATAGGCTTGTAAAGATCAATAAAACAAACTACTGCCTACCATGTTATACATTGCTGATGCCAACAGCTGACTATCCCCACTACTGAATAATTTATGTAAGTTCAGTCACCTTATTTATATACTTCATTCCCCCTTACAGCTCCCTAGCATTGTCTCCTGAGCACATTCGCATCAACCTCATTGCTGTGCATGAGCTACGCCTCTAGCTCTAGCAATCTGCTACCCTCCTAACAATGGTCTATTCCCCAACCAGTGACCAATGCCTCAATTCCGCAACCGCGCCTCGTAATGCCATCCGAGTGTATACTTAGAATACACAACCTCTTCTCCAAACTTTCCCATGACAAGCCTTCATGATGTCGGGGCATCTCCCAATCATGCTGCACCTCCTCTGCTGGCCCAATTTATTTTGTGAGCAGGCTCGTTCGCACAACTCCAAGGCCTAATAACCACTGTGCGAACCCCGGGACCTAGAAGCTATTTCGACTCCCCCTATCCCAGCAGACCACTCCCAGCTGCAAACCATCACCGGCTGATACACATTACCTGTCAACTTCTTGTGAAAACAAAAAGACACAAGTCCCCACACCCGGAAAACCTAAACTGCATGCTAATAAATGCTCAATCCATTCGCAATAAATGTCCAATCCTCACTGACTATATCAGCCACCGGAATCTGCACCTGCTCTTCGTCACCAAAACCTGGTTAACCGACACAGACACAGTCATCAACAACTAGCTAAGACTTTCTGGCTACGACCTCTTCAACTGTCCCAGAACGAACCGACGAGGTGGTGGTGTCCTAATTATAGCTAGAAGCGACCTCCACTTCCAGTGCACCTTAACTCAGAGTACAACCAACCTTGATTGCATCCTAATCTCAAATAAGATCTTAGCAACCTGTATCCTTTACCACCCACCATCTTCAAATGCTGATGAGTTGGCCACAATCCTCGACCTAGCTTGCAACCATAATACCCAGCAAAAATGACTCTGGCTTTTAGGTGACTAATCTCCCATCACTCCCTGCTAAGCACTCCACAGCATTCCTGGATGCAATGACTATGCTGGACTATCACCAACTCATCCACACTCCTACCCACGTTGGAGGTAACATCCTGGACCTCATTTTTACCCCTCTACCCATCCCCCACTCTTATGCAACCAGATCTCACCACTCATGCTACTGGTTCCCTGGTCTGACCATAATGCCACACTCTTCCACATTCCACATAACGGAGAAAAGCATCAGTCTTCCACATCAAACTCTCCTGTTTCCCGCCAATTCAGATACTTCAACAAAGAAACATACCTCAGCGACACTCTGCATTACCTCAGCGCCAAGACCAATAATTTGAACAAGCTAATAGACATATGGAACAATAACCTCTCCAGAGCTGCACTCCAGAGTCGCCTTCCACAAAACCTACCTACAAGAACCACACAGTCATGTGGTTCACTGCTGCCCTATGTGAATCTTTAGTACACCTCAGAAAGCTAGAACGCTGATGGTGACATTTCAGGCACACCAATGACCAAACTGCATACCTGAATAACCTACCTCAACACCGAAGAGCTGTCAACCACAAGAGAAAAGAACACCACACCAGCACCCTCAAGCACTCCCTTAACAAATCTTGAGAACTCTTCAGCCTCATTAAATCCCTCATAAAGGATACATCCACGCACGAACCAACAAATACTCCTAGCCCAGAAGCCTTTGCTACATACTTTCAAAGTAAAACCACCTCAACAACATCTTACCCAGACAGGTCTGACCTTGAAATCTAACCCAGGCATCTCCCCCCTTCCAGTGACACACTCATACCCTCACTAGTGGCCTTTTATCCATACTCTCCTGAGCAAATAGAGAGGATCATCTGTGGAATCAACGCCACCACCTCCCCAACTGACCCATGTCCAGCATTTTGGATTAAGCAAGCCCGATCCAACCTCAGCCCAGTCATCGCTAGAATCGCTAACCTCTCACTGGCTGAAGGCTTTCTTCTACCACCCCTCAAAACTGCCTTCATCAGACCACTGATAAAAAATAACAAGCTCCACCCATCAGAGATCAGTTCCTACAGACCCATCTCCAGCCTCCCCCTCTTGTCTAAAATTCTAGAAAAGATTATCCACCAACAAACCCAGGACCACATTGACTCCTACGCACCTCTGGACCCACAGCAACATGGGTTTCGCCTGCAGCACAGTGTAGAAACCCTACTGGTGACTCTCCTGGACAGACTCTACACAGGCCTAGACAAGAAGAAACAAGGATTCATCCTGATATTCATGGACATCGCCTCTGCCTTCGACACCGTCAATCACAATCTCCTACTCACCCACCTGCATCAAAAAGGTATAAAGGTATAAGGAACCTGGCCCTCAACTGATTCAAATCATACCTGTCTGATTGCCAGCAACAAGTCTGCAGAGAAACACAAACATCCAGAACTTTCCAGCAGACACAAGGAGTCCCACAGGGCTCATCCCTCTCTGCCCTGCTCTTCAACATCTATATACAGCCAATCTGCACCATTATACAATCATTCAACATATACTACCACATTTATGCCGATGACGTCTTGCTCTACACCCCTTTCTCCATAGACAGCCCTAACTACTCTTCCAACGCAGAGTGCTTCAATGCAGTCTCAGATTGGCTTGCCACTCACAACCTGATGGTTAACAGCAGAAAGTCAGAGGTCTTATTCATAACTAAAGACCAAACTTTCCCTCAGATTGAAAGATTTCGATCGCATGGTGAAACAAGAAGTACGTTATCTTGGAATCACATTGGACCAACACCTAAATTGGGAAGCCCACATACAAAATATCACCAAGTCAGTCTACCATAAATTAAGAACCCTACAGCACCTACGCCCTCTCCTTGAACCCTCAGATTTTCGCACAGTATGCCAAGCCCTCATCTTTTCCCACTTGAGCTATTCCAACATAATTTACCATGGCCTGCCAAAGCACAATCTCCAACCATTTCAACTAGCCATGAACACAGCCGCGCGAACACTCCTGTCTGCGTCCAGATACAAACACATCACACCCCTCTTGATTCTGCTTCACTGGCTCCCTGTAACAAGCTGCCTGATATGCAAGGCCCTCCTCAGCATGTCTGCAACCTCCCTCACAGAACTCATACAACGTGCCCCTGAGACCAGAACTAGGAGGTCATGCATGGTGAACTCGCTCGTCATCTCTTCAGCAATAAGGACATGTACCCAATCCACCAAGAATCGTGCCTTTTCCTTATACGCACCAACCCGCTGGAATGCCCTACCCCCAACAATCCGAACCATCCCTGATCTGATATCCTTTAGGAAGACATTAAAGACATACTTATTCAAACAAGCTTACAACCAGCCACCATAAACAAGGCCTATGCCATTACTACCCCAGCAATTACCATTTCTTTGTTTCAGTTCAATGTAAACTGTTCTGTTCTATATAAACAGTTTACTGTTCAAGTTATTTTAGGTTCAATGTAAACTGTTTTTGTTTTCATTATATGTAAACCGCAGTGATTTCAAAGACCGCGGTATATAAAAGTAAATAAAACCATAAATAATGGTACATGGTTCACAGCCCAGTAAACCATGTAAATGCCTTAAATTGGGTTAGTGCTGTTGAATATCCCCTTCTAACTCCCCTATGTGCCCCGATGCTATCCAGTGAACATCGGGGTGTGTCAGGGGCATTACAAGCTCCAGTGGAGATGGCAACAAGTAATGGCATTGAACATCCAGGGATCTCTGCACACATTGGAAGCCGCTGAAGCTAACCAGGCAGCAGCGATTGAATATCCGGGTTAGAGGTTGGCGGGGAGGACTATGCTCTGACATGGCACACAGACCTTCAAAAATAAGCCTAGCTCAATATTGGGCCCTTAGAGTCCAACTTAGAGCATAAGCATGTCTGCCATCTGACAGCCCCAGAGGTGTTTACAACAGAACAGGGGGCCTCTTACTCATGTAATGGCAGCAAGGGAGGCCCACAAACAAGGAACAGGTATCCCTTGAATGGGTCCCCTTGAAATAGAGAGGGGAGATTTGGGGGGAATCTCCAGGTCAGGGTTCATACATGTTGTGAAAGGTGCAGGCATGAGAATGAGAAATACAGGACCACCACACATATGCCACTGTCTGCAATTAGCCA
Source organism: Ichthyophis bannanicus (assembly GCA_033557465.1). Lineage (NCBI taxonomy): Eukaryota > Metazoa > Chordata > Amphibia > Gymnophiona > Ichthyophiidae > Ichthyophis > Ichthyophis bannanicus. The sequence goes on along the minus strand of CM066034.1, from coordinate 887,697,603 downwards.
CATGTCTGGGCCACCACAGTGGCATGACCTCTGACTTCAGGTGCCTTCACCAACATTGGACCTGTCATGCACCAGCTCCAAATAATTGGAGCTGGTGCATGAATTGTAGAAAGTCGGTATATAAAAACTGTTAAATAAATAAAATAAATACAAGCAGCAGCAGCCACCCTTCCCAGGGCACATGTTGGCACATGTTGCACTGGGCCATGATGGGGCGCTCCAGCGGGCAGCGGTACAGCAATAGTTTCAATCAGTGGTGGAAAGTGCACATTGTATGCACTACTGGAAAGCACAGCAATACACAATTATTTATGTATTTGCTGAGCTATATGGAGGTCATATGCTCTAATGGCCCCAAAGATGCACTGACAATCTTATCCTAGTGTAACACCCTCCCTTCTACTGATAGTGTGGAATATCAGAAAATCAGCGACCCTATTCTCCAGTTAGTGATCAGCAGGCTAGAGATTACCCAGTCAGGGTCAACAACAACACAGGCCAGATCACCTAGAAAGGCATTTGAGGGATTATTGTCGTACGTAGCTAGCTGTAATTGATCAGCATGCATCAGCAGACTAAGCAAGGCCTATTTGTTAAGTAGTAGCAGTGGCATCTGCACAACTGCCACCACTACCTCTACTTAGTCGTCTTCACTGGCTTCCTGTCAAATTCAGGTTTCAATTTAAGGTACTAACACTGGTTCACAGAGCTTTCTACACTTACACTCCATAATACCTTTCTGATCTGGTCCATTATCACGCTCCGCCCACCTCCCCCAGCTCTGGCCCATTCCTTCCAATCGTTTGCATCTTTCCTCTGTCTCTCAAGCACACCTGGATTCCACTCGTCACTGCTTTATTCTTCCTTGGCCCTGCTTTATGGAACTCCCTTCCCCTCTGCACGCCATCTACAAGCCTCTTTTCTGAAGTTTAGAGCAATGCTCAAAATCCACTTTTTCCAGACAGCATTTGACCTCACCCCTTCCCCTGACCCAGACTAGTGAACCCCCCTTTTTTCTTTTCACTCCACCCCTTCCTCTCCTCTGTTTCTTTCCTGTCCTGTCCAATTTTTGGCATTTCTTTTTTCTGTTTCTCATTTCTGCAGCATTTGTTATTAATATAAACCACTTTGTTACTATTTGGTTTAAGGCAGTATATCAAATGTTCAAATAAAGAGAAAGAGAAAGCAGGGGTATCGGCCAACCATGTGCACCCTGAAGATCAACCAAGTGGGCATGTCCTTATTCTCACATAGAGAGGGTGCAGCCTGCCACTGAAACCTGTCATGCAGTGGTGGAGGAGGAGGACCTGGAGGTAGATGAAACTGAGGGAGAGGTTGTGAAGATGCAGGATGAGGAGGTGGAGGTTATGGAGGTGGAGGGTGGGAAGAAGGCTGGTGGACAGGTTGGGGATCCATTCTGATGTCCCAGTCTGCCTCCCTACCAGATGGACCTCTATGAGGTCCCCAGGGAATCTGAGAACCCCAAAGTCCTGCTGCACCTAATGTGCTTGTGGATAGAAGGTGCGGCAAGGCTTCAATGCAGTTACAAGTGCCCAGGACCTCACAGTGACCCATCTGGAAGGGCTGCGAGCACAGATATATGCCATGGTACTGGTCTTTAATCAACTGCTAGCACATCTCTGCTCCAGCAAGGCAGAGGTAGTGTGGGGCACAAAATATGTATTAGATGTATTGGTGTTTTGCGCTGTACTGGGGAAATCATTTGTATTACTTTCCTTAAAATGCAGGTGGCCCAAACAAATACAATTCATTTATTTTCCTATATGTGCTCCCTAGTGTCTGATGATGTTCACACCTTTACTACCTTAACTATCTACCTCCTGTTGCCTACCATGTGTGCCATGAGGCCCTAGTTAGGGGCATGCTAGTGGCTATGTACCCAATACGGGAGCTCATCCAGATGAGTCGGTATGCCATCATGGAATGTGCAATAGATTTGTGAGAGAAGCACACTACCACTATGTCTACCTTGCCCCAGACATCTGAGTACATTCACTAGTCATGCTCTATAATGCAACCCCAACTAAGTCACCTCTCTGGAGACATTCCACACATACTACCTGGCTCCAAGGCAGCATTGAGGGAGGGGAGATGCCCAGCATTCCATGTGATTTGGTGAAAACATTACCAAAATTATTAGCTTGCTAGAGGTGCTCCAACCATGCCAACACAGGGATAACTAGCCAAAGACATCTCCACTACAAGGTAGAGAAACTCCCGCTATATCAGTCTTCCATCACAATTAGCTACCTGGATGTTAAATGCTGTCAGGTAATACAGCCATGTGTACACTCTCTGTCAAACAGCACTATTTCCTGAGGCAGCAGAGTTTATGCCATCATCTGCTGTATGGTCCAGGGGATATGTTGCCCCTTGGGCACTCGCATAGGTCAGCATACATAGGTTAGGTGGAGGCCTACCTACACCTACACCAACATGTACAATATGTCTGGTGTGTCATACCTTGTCCCCAGACCATAAGATAGTAGGGGCATAAGTAGGTCCCACACAGAATTGATTCCTGTGCCAAACATTGTCCATACCTGAACACGACTACATGTGGCCTGATTTGTGTTCTCCAAAAGCTACACACACTGTTTGGCATACCGCCTTAACCCTCAGAACCTTCTTCTCTGTTGTGGCTTGGGGAGAATGCTGCCACATCTGGCAGACTATGATAACATATGATATGGAAAGAGCTTTACCAGGACATCATGCTGGTGCGATTCCGCATCACAATTCATCTCACATGAACACATACGTTAAGCTGGCTCCCAATGGTTTGTGTAGGAGACATGTTTATTTTTTTTATTTTTTTTTTTTAATGATAGTTTTTATTCAGTTTAAACATATAAAATAACAGTACAAACGATCATGATATAGAAGGATACAAGCAGATGATATTGATCAAAATAGCAAAAGAATATAATAACTTGAACAAGACAGTACAATAACTTTAACACGAACTAGTATCAGTCCATGCCAGCACGCCACCCTCCCTCTCTCCGTTCAATGTGGTTACAGCAGAGACCATTCCACAAGGCAGCCTCCATCAATCACTTTCATCAAACATAATTTTGTAAAGCTGACCATTTCTTACTTAGTTTACCAGACCATGGGTTTTTTGGCCATATAGAGCTCTTCGTAGGTCTTGTGTAGGATTAAGAGACTCCACCAATGCTCGAAACAAGCTTTGTCGAGATTCTTCCAGTGTATTAGAACTATTTTAAGCGCTATCCCGAGCATTAAGTTCAGCAGTTTACTATCCCATTTCATCAGAGTAGGTTCCAGAGCTATGGATTTATATATTACTATCCGATAATTAATAGGAGTTTGTAAGTTGAGGATTTGTGATATGCGTTCCCATACTCTGTTCCAATATATTTCCAGGGATTTACAATGGAACAACATATGTGCCAGTGTCCCAATTTCCATGTTACAGGACCAACATCGATTTCCCTCCTGTAGTGTCCATTTCATTTTCTTAGCCGGTGTAATATGCGCTCGATGTGCTATAAAGTACGTAGATTGTGTAAGAGACGCTGCTCTTGTGGCACGTATTTGAGTTCCCCAAAAAGTGTCCCAATTTTCCGGAGTTATATCTTGACCGGTTTCAGTAGCCCACACCGACTGTATCTTAATACATGTCTTGTCACTTTTGGATCGGAGAATCGCAACACATCTCGAAACAGCTTTGGCATCTGTTTGTAATTCTTGAAGTTTCTGTCGCAGTGGCCATCCAGTACGTATCAAGACAGGTGACACACCCGCTTTGCTCATGCAGTGTCGGAGCTGACACCATTGAAAATAGCATGTATTAGGCAATCGGAATTCCGTTCTTAATCTGTCAAAGGTTTTAAATGCACTTCCATTGATCAGTTGTCCAATGGTTATAAGATCATGTTCCACCCATTTTTTCCAGAAGACAGGCTTCCCTCCGATGATAAGGCGCGGGTTCAGCCATAAGGGCATGTCTGCGGCGAAGTCTTCCCCTCCATCGATACAGGATGCCAATAATCGACAGGCATGCTGTGTTTCTCGTATAATAGCATTATGTGGTACAGTTTGGTCTACTACTGTGCCAACCATTAGCCATGTAGGTAGGGGGGAATGTATGGCCCGCTCCACACTCAACCATCTGGGTCCTTTATCCGTGTCGTCAGAGTCGACCCACTGAGCACCCTGCTTTAAAATAGAGGCGGTGTGCAGCCAGCCGAGATCTGGGAAATGGACACCTCCATGTGCATTAGGTAACTTCAGTTTCCAGGCAGCTATTCTAGGTACTCGGTTGTTCCATAAAAAGGCTATCAGTTGACTATTTATTTTCTTATAGAAGGCTGACGGGAAGCGTAAGGGAATCATACTTAATATATAGCTGAGTTTTGGTACCAACATCATTTTTATCGTTTCTAGCCTGCCCCACCAACTCAAATGAAGGGGGGTCCACCTGCAGACGTTATCATGTACAATTTCTTGACACATCTTAATGTTGATTGCGACAGTCTCTGCCAAGGTGGTGCCATAGGTCACGCCCAGGTATCTAAAGGATGACTTCTCATATTGAAAGGGGTATCCACGCGTCATGTCTTCGCTGACCTGTTCATTCAGAGGAATAATTGTTGTTGTTTTATTCAGATTTACTTTATATCCGGATATCGCTGAATATGCATCTATGAGTTGCAGTGTTTCAGGAAGGTCTGATGGTTGTAGAAAAATGAGCAGGTCATCTGCATATGCTGACAATTTACAGGGCCCATCAGCTAACTCAATTCCTTTTATGTTTTCCTTCTGTCGGATCGCTATTAATAAGGGTTCCAGGGCTAAATTAAAAAGCATCGGTGACAGGGGGCAACCCTGTCTGGTCCCTCTTTGCAACTGAAAAGGGGCTGAGAGGTGTGAGTTGACCGCTATTCGAGCTGTGGGTTTGGTATATAACAATTCAACGCGTTTTAGGAACTTTTCTCCTATCCCAAACCACCGTAGGGATCGAAATAAAAAGGACCATTCCAGTCGATGGAAGGCTTTTTCGGCATCCAATGCTAGCCCTATCAGGGGCTCGGCCGTAGTCTTGGCAGATGCCAGTACATGTGCCAATAATCTTCCATTATCTGTAGTGGATCTGTTTTGTACAAATCCACATTGATCCTCATGTATCAAATCTTTTAAGATCCGTCCTAATCGGTTAGCAAGCACTTTAGCATAGATTTTATAATCAGAGTTTAGGAGAGAGATGGGTCTGTAGTTCTCTATCTTTTGTGTATCCCTGCCCGGTTTCGGGTGAATTACCATCACAGCCTCTGCCAGGGCTCCAATCTCTGGAGATTCATCTTGTAGGCCACTGTAGTAGATCTGTAGCATGGGAGCCAATTGAATGCAATATTTATTGTAGAATTCCAGTGGGATACCATCTGGACCGGCGGCTTTGCCACGAGCCATCTGTTTGATCGCATCTTGTATTTCGGTTACAGAAATCTCTTGTTCCAGCGTTCGACTTTGATGACTGGTTAATGTGGGTCCTACTATATTGGAGACAAAATCTTCAAAGGCTTTGTCACTACATTGGGTATCCGAGCGATATAGTTCCTCATAGAATTCTTTGCAGCGGTCTAGTATTTTGTCAGATCTCAGTAGAAGGACCCCGGAATTGTCTTGCAACGCCGCTATAGCGGTCTTGCTGGTCTTTGGTTTGAGCTGCCGAGCTAAGAGGGATCCAGAGCGGTTGCTTTCATAGTAGTATGTACTACGTTGTAGCTGGATACTACTCAGTGCTTCTTTGTTGAGGAGAGCATTATATTGGTATCGCAATTTTTGGAGTCTAATCAATATCATTGAGTCAGCTCTTTTGGCTAGTAACCTTTCCCCAGCTTTTATTTGGAGTTCCAGTTCATCTTTTTCTTTTTTCCTGGCTTTACGCCGTCTAATGGTGTAGGTGGTAATATGAGCTCGTATTGTCGCTTTAAAACCTTCCCACCAGCTCCAGATGGAGGTATCAGTAGGTGTATTATATTTAAAATAGGTCTCAATTTCCCCAGACAGTAGCTGTACAAAGGAGTCATCTGCTAGTAGGGATTTATCAAATGTCCATCTTGGCAGAACATGTTGTGTAACGTTGGTATCCAGCACTAGGGAGACAGCGGCGTGATCCGATACCGTTGTAGCATATATCTCTGCGGACAACACTTGAGGCATCAACTCTGTGGACAGTAGGAAGAAATCGATCCTTGTTTGGGTGTTATGTGGGATGGAATAAAATGTGTAGTCTCTTTCTTGGGGATGAAGTAGGCGCCATGGGTCTACCAAGTGGAGCTCTGTTATGATGCCTTTAAGAATCGCCTGCGATTTGACTTTGTCTACAGCCCGATAGGGCGTGCGATCTAACAGTGGATCCAAGATGACATTGAAATCGCCCCCTAAGATGATATTGGTGTGAGCTGCGGCTGTAACTTCTTTAGCTATCAGTTTGAAAAAGTTAGGGTCATCGAGGTTGGGTGCGTAGATATTGAAGAATGTGTAAAGCTGTTGATTTATTTTCATCGTCACTCTGGCCCATCGACCCAGCGGATCAATCTGTGTGCCGGTAATGGCGGATTGCAGGAATTTGCGCACTAATATTATTACCCCCCCTTTGCGTTGAGTGGCAGAGGCCGAGGCCACCACCTGGAAATATTTAGAGGTTACTTTCTGTGATTCAATATCTGTTAAATGTGTCTCTTGTAAGAGGGCAATATCTGCTTTTTTTTGTTGGCAGTACGCTAAAATCTTCTTCCGCTTGACAGGGCCAGTAATACCTTTTACATTTAACGAAAGTATTAGGAGATCACTAGACATCAATGTTGGAATAAGCTATCTTATAGGAGAAAGCTGTCCTATGGATAGGTCTGCCGCGTATTTGCATTTTGCGTGTATGTGGAGGGTTTTGCACTGGACTGGACTGACACAAATAACTGCATAACTGGCAAACATTGTATCGCGAAGGTGAACACAATCCACTGAAACAGTAACCAACCCCGACCTCCCGTTGCCACCCCTACATTTCAAGCAGAAATATCTGGTTAATTAAAACTATTTAGAACAACATAAATACAGTCAATGAGGTGTTTAACAAGGCTTGAGGCATTCTAAAATTTGTGAGAACGCACGGCCGCACCCCCTGAGTATATGCTGAGTTCCTTACGCTGTGTGAGAGATCAGAATATTGACCTCAGGTTTCCATACCGCATTTTTCTTGTAGGAAAGTTTTCAGTTTTTCAGCTTCAACAAAATTCCTCGTTTCATTATGCAGCGTGACCCGCATGGTTCCTGGGTAGTATAGCCCGTATCTTGCCTGTGCACTTTGTAGCATGGGTCTACAGGCCAGCAACGCTTTTCTCCGATCTACCGTTTGCTTGCTCAAATCTGGATAGAGTGCCACTTTGTGTCCCTGGATTTGCAGTGGTCCGGCTTTCCGTGCAGCTTGAAAGATCTGCAGGACCTGTGGGTATCTCAGTACCTTCATTATGAGCGGGCGTGGGTATCGTGTGTTTTCAGCTTTGTGTGTTGGGATTCGATGGGCCCGTTCTAGTTCAAAAGGCCTAGCAAAGACAAGCTGCAGCATCTCCGGTATGATTTTTTCCAGAAATCCAATCGGATCGGTGCCTTCAGCGCCTTCAGGGACTCCAACAAGGCGGATATTATTTCTACGGGCATGGTTGTTTTGATCTTCAATCTGACTTTCTATGTGCCGGACTCGTTTGACCAAAGGGCCCAGCTGTTCTAATGCAACGCCATGCTTCTGGGTTTGTAATTCAACTGCACTAAGTCGAGTGGTGATGGTGAGGAGTTTCTCTTTTACCTCCAGTAAGTCTTCTTGAATCATGTTCAGTGAACTAGAATTGGCTGCGATCATTTCTTTAACGCATTTCAATTCCTGTAGCACTTCACGTAGGCCACCGGCAGTCACTCCCTCCTTCTCTCCCGCGGCCATTTTCTGCGGGGAACCCACTTCGGGTTTGGATCGTTTCGCTGCTGAGCCAGATCCCTGCGGAAATTCCAGCCAGGCAGGCTTCAGGGATGCCATCCAGCTATATTTCGGTGTTATTGATGTAGGTAGGGGGTACAAACTTCAATTTAATACCGGGATATGTTCAGGATTCTTGGGCAGCAACGGGAGCAAAAATTCAGGCGTCCATTCTGTTCAGTGGCTAGCTCCGCCCCCCAGGAGACATGTTTATTAAGAGTGTGGACACAGTGGAACAGCACAAACCAGACATCACTGCGCAAATCACCAGGAGTGATATAAATGCATGGTAAAGTTCATGCAAAAGTGCAAAGGCTCTGTTCCCCATTAAAATGGACTGTGGGGGCCCTAGCGAGCATACAGTCAAACCTCGGTTTTCATGATTAATCCGTTCTAAGAAGTCTGACTAAAACCGAAACGTACGAAAACCGAAGCAATATTTCCCATAGGAAATAATGTAAATTCAATTAATCCGTTCCAGACACCCAGCTCCTGTCACTTCTCTCACCTGCCCGAGCGTCCACAGACAGGACAGCAAACACACAGATATTGTACTGTACGGCACTGCAACATCTCCTGCTTACATTGACAGCTACCCTGCTACCTCCGAGCCTGAGGGAGCGCTCCAGAGAACAGGCAGGCAGTGGAGAGATTGGGGCCTTCCTCTCTGTGCAATCCTTGCATCTCTGACTCTGGCTCGAGGATGTTGCTCAGCTGACTTTCGCTTCTCAACACGCGATCGGTGAGTCCGGGGGGTAGTGCTGCCGGGACTTCCGGGGGGTAGTGCTGCCGGGACTGGGCGGGCAGTATATACAGACCAGCGCCATTCTTCACGAAAACTGAGGCGATATCCGATAACCGAGACAAAATCTCAGTCAGAAAAGACGTCGAAAACCGAAAATACGAAAACCAGGGCAAACGAAAACCGAGGTTTGACTGTATATATATATAATCTATTAGAATTGTTATCGCCCCACTCTTAACCTATAGAGGTATAGTAATTTCTATTATGAATGGCAACCAGATCTCAGACTGTACCAGAGCTAAATATCTAGTTTAGGATAAAATCCTAAACTCTTGCTCTCAGATTGCATCAATGATCCGTTACGTTGCCTTGTTGTTACTATTCTTGTCAATTCTTATCCATTCATTAGCTGAATATTATCTTCTTTAAATGAAGCGAATGTACTGACGCTGTCTAGCCCGAACCAGATTTCATGTATCGCCACTATGAATGCATTTTTAAATAGCGGCATCAAAATACTTATCTGGTTCGGTCAGCTTCCCCCAACGCCAACCAATGCGCCGTTGCGTTTCACTGGAATGTTTTATCAAGGGGTTATGTCCGTACTCAGCTTTCACATCAGTTGTCGATTCAACCGAGGCTGTCGTATATATAATGGCAGAAGCATGTTAAAGCCCTTCCCCACCCCACTCTCCCGCCCCTCCTTTGAGGCCCTCTCTGTAGTCAGTCCACCTCCCAGTTCCTGTGATGCAGCATCTGCAGAAGAAGAAAAACTAGAGTTTGCATATACCTTCCAAAAGAAGAACATACAAAGCTATCTCACCAAACATCTCTCCTTCCTGCCTTAACTCTTAGCCAGACCTTGGGAAGCAGACAGCTTACTGTTGATACAGCAGGTGAGAATCATTCAGGTGAACGACCATCCCATTACAGAATGCACCCCTCATACATGTGTGAATTTGGGTGAGCAAGTGCTCTGCAAGAAACACCTACAAATATATGGGGGATTATGAAAGGCAGTGGAGGTTTCAGCATAATTACTATCCATCAGCTAGCGATTTTGCAATCAGCCACATGTAAGTTAGATACACGGGCTTCAGTGGTTTGTAAAATGGCCATTACATATGTTTATCTCTCATGCTCATGCCCATTTGTGGGTCATTTTGGAATGAGGTATGTGCAAAATGCCAACATAGAGGCTCCGCCCCATGTATATATATAAAACTGGAATATACATGTGTAGCAGCCCATTTTAGAAATGCTGGGATTTGTGCTGATTCTGAACAGGTTATGGCACCAAAATGTAAGGAACTCACCTGGAAAGACAACTTCTGCCAAGAGGAGGTGGAACTCATGCTGAGGGAGGTGCTCAAGCATCAATGTGTTCTCCTGGACAATGCCTGTGTGAATGCCTACCAGAAACAGAAAATATGGCTGGGCATATGTCAATGCATGAATGCCATATATCACAGAAACAGATATGTGAGGACCTGAAAGGAAGACCAAAAAAACAAGAATATGGAAACTGGCCTGGATGGCCAGCTGAAGCCCCTCAGTGATCTTGAATGCCAACTACTACAAAAAATAGATGAGGAGTCAGTGAGGTTAGTGGGAGAGCTAGACTATTTCAAAGTCTCACAAGAACACAGTAGGTATCTTTAACACACTCTGCACTCCCTTCCTACCTTTCCCTGCATGCTCTCCCACCTATTATTGAGACCTCCCCTGCATCTAGCCTTGATGCTGGGAATGCATTCACCAATCACCCTATGCTCACTGCCTTCAACCACAGTGGAAGTGTATGCATCATGCCTTTCCAGTTGTATGTGCAGCAGAAGTGAAGTAGGCTGCAGTCACCAAGTGTATGCTGTGTTGTAGTCTGATCTACCAGTACCTGTAATGCTGTGATGGTATGGCTGCTGCCCTGGCAATGTTCCCTCCATTTAACATTGTATGTGCAGATATAGTGATCCACACCAAGGATCCCTAGTGGTCAGGCCTTTCTCTCTAGGCAACACCCTATAACCAATAATGGTGTGGGATTTGAATTGGAAAGTGGATCAGTGGGAACCCAAGGGCTTTCTCCAGCTCTGCTCTTATGGATGGTTGGAGAGCAGTATTAACATTTGTCAAAACTAGCTGCCCTATTTTTCTATGTCCTGCACCAGGCTCATCACCACCCTCTTGTCCAACTAGAGTGTCCCCTCTTGCTTGTCCTTCTACATAAGGCATCATCAGCCCTGATTTGGGGCCAAAATATATATCTAGCCTGATCACTTTTGTTGCATGTGCCACAGTGTAAGTCAGGCAATGAGATCTGTGCATAGGACACCTTCCCACCCTCTGCCCCAATGGCACCCACCCCCAATGTGCACTGGGAAACATGTGGCTTGCTATGGAGGTAAGCCCCTCCCCCTGCTAACCTCATCAATCGGAGACTCCTTCACTGCTTAAAGCCAGCCAAACACTGAACTCTGCCTCTGCTTCCTCACACACACGCACACACACACACACACACACACACACACACACGGGGATCACTTAAGCTTGCTCCGCTCACACACACACACACATCCCAAAGCACATCTCCGGCCTCATCAACGATCCGGCGCCATGCCTAGCTCTCCTGCCGTGAACATCCTGGACTGATCTCTGCAGCGTGGCAATAAGTGGAGGAGTGGCCTAGTGGTTGGGACAAGGTACTTCAGGCCGGAAGGTCGGGGGGTTCAAATCCCTCTAGAGGACAGCAACCTTGGGCCGGAAGGACTGGGGTTTCTAGTCCCACAGGTGCTCCTTGTGGTCTTGGGCAAGCCACTTAACCCTCCATTGCCCATGTTCCCTGTAAAATAGTTATCTCCAAGTTATAATGCCCTGTTCAATGTAATTTCAGTTTGTTCAATGTAAACCGCACTGATACAGAAAAGCGCGGTATATAAGAGAATGTAAATAAATAAATAAGCCCCTCCCCCTGCTAACCTCATCAATCGGAGACTCCTTCACTGCTCAAAGCCTCGTTTGGTGTAGGCGTGCCCACGCCTAAGGGCCAAGCCAAAGGGCCCTTTGGCATGGCCCTTAGAAGTGGCCCAAACACAGGAAGGACAAGAGAAAGAAGAAGGGGAAAGAAGCCAGCAAGCGCCAAACTTTCACACCTTGAGAAGAGTACAAACCGGTCTCAGGTTAGTGGCACAGAAAACATGCACACCAGTTACCATCATCTCATGGTCTACCTCACACTGCTGCACACTAACACTCCATACACATGGACCCAAACCCAACATGCAGGTGCCACTGTTCCTCCTCCTGCCCATTCAACCCACACAAATGCCCTGGTCAACCCCCTCCCAGGGGGTCCAGCATCCTAATCAGACACCACATAGGCTGCACAGCACCTCCCATACTCCACCAACACTTTCCCCACAAACCTGACACAACAGCACCATCATTGCATCCATTATCAAATGTGCACTGATAAATGCTAGGTCAATCAGAAACAAACCAAATACCATCTACGACTTTGTTCTGGACCAAAGCCTGGACATAATTTGCATCACCGAGACCTGTCTTAATGACACAGACCAGGTCATCCTGAACCAAGTCACTCCACCAGACTTCTCAGCATTCAACTTCCCCAGAGCACACAGAGAGGGCTACAATTCTGGCCAGAGAGGGCTACAATTTTAAGGTGATCTCTACAAGCAACTCAACTGAGTCCAGCACAATCAACATATCTAATAAATACCTCAGCATTTCTCTCACCTATAGGCCCCCTTACGCCACGACTGAACATCTTTCCACAGTTCTGGAATCAATATGCACTCATAGCAGCTAGCACAAACCTCTCATTGCCCTAGGAGACTATAATTTAGCCTCCACACCCACCAAAGAAACCAATGCATTTCTTAAAGCCATGGAATCATTAAATTACCGCCAGATGCTCGACGCACCGACAGACCAGCACGGAACTACTCCGGATCTTATCTTCATTCCTAAATAACTGAAAGAAAAAGAGCACGTTACAACCCCAACAATCACCCCAGTCTCATGGTCTGACCACTATACCATTACCTTCTCATTGCTCCTGGGTAACCCCTCTCACCACACAGAAGGGGAGAGCAAAACCAGACGTTCCAGAGCATGCAACAAAGATGCTTTCCTAAAGGAAATAATTCCACAATTCCAACAAGAGAGTGACGGCCTTGACAAAACCATAGAAAGATGGAACCTCATAATAACTAAGGCTGCTGCAGCTCCAAACAAAGAGAGACCACACGAATGCAGGAAAGCCAGCGTGCCCTGGTACTCAAATACCATCCAGGATGCAAAATGTGTACTCAAAAAGCTGGAAAGGAAATAGAGGTAGGACAAATCACAGGACTCTGCTCCACTACAAAGCCAAACAGCTGGAATACAATAACCTGATTAATGATGGCAAGCAACACCACCACACCAACTTAATCATAATATCAGCCAACAAGACATGGGAACTATTTAACATTGTGCAGAAGCTCACTAATGACACTTCTCAGCATGACAGCCACCATTTAGACCGACAAGTATTTGCAAATTACACGATCACCAAGAACTCCAATCATCCAATCGCCCACTCACCTCGACATTCAACCTGGAAATGACAAAGCCCCAACAAACCTGGGACAACTTTAGCATACCCTCAGCTCAGCAAATAGAAAACATAGTGGACACCCTGAATACAACAACCTCACCAGCAGACCCAGGTCTCGTGGCATGGATCAAAGTAACTAAAGACCAACTGAGTCAACAAGTCCACAAAATCGTAAAGGAATCCCTCCAGCAAGGATACATGCCAAACATGCTCAAGCAAGCAACAATATGACTAATCCTAAAGAGCCCCTCGTTAAACTACTAAGATCCAAAATCCTATTGCCCCATTTCTAGCCTCCCATTCCTTTCAAAAATAATCAAAAAGGCAGTACAAAGACAACTGCAAGATTACATTGATCTGAATGCTCCACTAAACAACCACCAGCATGGCTTTAAACCACAATACAATGTGGAAACCCTGCTTACCTCCCTCTTCAACAATCTTCTAAAGGGAATGGACAACATACAGATTTCTGCTAGTGTTCATGGACATCTCAGTGGCCTTCAATGCGGTATCCCACACCATACTGCTACAGCGCCTACAGGAGATAGGAATACACAAAAACACCCTAAGATGGTTCTCTTACCTGAGCAACCGAACGCAAAAAGTCAAATGCAGTGAGAGGAAATCAGCACGATTCCCCATCATGCAAGGAATACCACAAGGTTCGGCACTCTCATCCATACTCTAACATATATATTCAACCCATATGCAACATCATCAAACGACACAAAATACATTACCACCTCTATGCTGACAATATCATGGCCTATGCCCCAATCAACCTGCTCTCACCTGACATAACCTCGATGACAAAATGCCTTGAAGACATGAATACATGGCTCGCCAATAATAACCTGACGGTCAACTTTGACAAGACAGAGGCTATGTTCGTCACTAGGGTTCTCACATTCAACCCATCCCAGGCAATCAGTATCCTAGACAAGACGATAGCAATAAAGGATGAAGTAACATACCTGGGCATTACCCTGGACAAAGTTATTAACCTACAATCACACATTAGCAAAACTGCAGCTAAAGCCTATCACCGACTACAAACCATCAAGAGACTTAAACCAATCCTCAACCAAGACCAGTTCCGCAAAGTATGTCAAGCAATCATAATACCAGTTCTAGATTATGGAAACTCACTATATCAAGGACTTCCAAAACAGACTATCCACACACTACAATTGGTACAGAATACTGCAGTGCACATCATCACAAGCACTGCAAATTCGGAACACATCAAACCCATACAGCGACAACTACATTGGCTCCCAATAATCGCAAGGGTGAAATTCAAGTCAATCCTGAACATATTCAAAGTCATCCACCACTGTTCAGCAGACGCGCTCCAGGATTTGATAATCAGAAACATAACTAGCAGACCTAGGAGGTCCAATAATGGTTACAGAATCAACACGCCAGCAGGATATCATAAAACAAAACAAGCCATGTCTAAAAGAGCTCCCTCACTGTCAGCTCCTGCTCTATGGAATGCCCTCCCTGAGGAACTAAGGGTCCTCATACAGGTTTTCTTCCTATAGGAGAGGCCATGGCTGAAGATCCTCTGGAGGGCAGTGACATCAAGGTCAGGGGATAGATCCCTAGAGAGAAGCAGCCAAGGAAGAGGGTGGCATGCACATGAAGGTGGAGAACAAGGTATACAGACAGAAGGGACATTGGGATGTGGAAGCGGAAGTGGAAGGCCATGGTAATATCCAGGTGGCACACAAAGTGGATACAGAGGTGGATGACATCCAGCTTCCAACAACATCTCCCCTCCATGATGCCCAGGAGTCTGTTGAGGAAGCACCAACAGCCATGGACCTGGAAGAACCTTGTATCAGTTGGTGAAATCATCAGGCGGTGTGGTGTGGGGAGTGGCAGCTGCAGCAGAATCAATCATTCCTAGCACAATGGGCAGAGAAATTTGACCTGAAGAGGTGATAGGTGACCATCAAGGAATGTCAAATGCATCTGGAGGAGAGACAGCTGGAGGTGTCAAAGTCCTGCTAACCAAGATCCAGGGCGTGTGCAGGGAGCTGTGCCACTTCATCCAACATGGCACACCCTGGCCTCCCCAGCTGCTCAGCCAATGGACACAGCACCATCTGCACCCCCAGTCTCCCAGCCTACACATGCAACACTGAAAAGGAGGGAATCTCTACCACTACCCTAGGCTCCATCACATCAGAGCAGCCGCCTGTCCAGGATATTTATTTTATTTATTTAATCAGTTTTGTATACCACCTTATCTTTCAATCAAAGTGGTCAGCAATACAAATTGTGGGTATACATTCAACAGGAGGGGGTTATGACAGGACATACATAAAGAGTATCTGTAATTAGTTCTTAGTTTTCATTTGAGCATGCAGGTTGTCGGTAGGTCATATGCGGTAGAATTCTGGTGCTTGACAATTTCATGTTACTTGTCCATAGAAATCCATGAATAGAAGAGTTTTGAGTGACTCGTGGATATATCACTTTTTCCAAATTCTGGGACCTGTGTTCTGTGGAAGGGTGAGCCCCTTAGATTTCACGCCTTTCATGATGCTACCCATCATTCTGGTGGGCCCTGATGAAGTCTTTGAAAGCTCTTTAGAGAGCAGGAAGACAACATTCAGCACACCATCATACCAGCCTAATCAGAGTCAGCAGCAGGCAGCAGTTGGGAAAAGACAGAGGCAGGGGATGTGAAAGGGGGACGGGAAAGGGGGAGAAGAAATATATCTGTCACCTTACCATGTGATTCCTGAGAAGGGAAGGATCATAGGGCTGGTACTATGGGGGTTGGGAAAAGCTGAGAGCTGCTGCTTGGGAGTGTGGTAGGTGTGCTGGCACTGGGGTCAGGGAGTGCAGCATTGGCTGGATGATGGGGTGGAGTGTAACAGTGGATTGGTGACAAAGTAGATGGGGTTGAAGTGGGCATGGGAGGTGGGTGGGAGGATGGCTAGGGGGATAGGGGGGGTTAGGACACTCCTAGGTAGATTCATTTTGATCAATAAAACACCCACCTACACAAGGTATGCCTGTGTATGAGCTCATCTCTTCCAGTTACATCAAGCTGCCCAGGACATCCTGAATCATTGTCTATGTCTGAGTTTGCAATTTCCATAGAGGTTATTGCCATCTCATTGCCAGATTGTGCAGCACTTAGCAGGCCATAAAAATCTGGCAGACCTTGATTAGGCTGTAGATGAGTTCTCCCTCAGATAGCTGAAGCAGCAGGTCTTTTCAATGATGGAGCAGGTGTGTCTGTGGGCTCTGTTATAACTGCTCCTCTGCAATAGTGTGGGGTGCGATGATGGGGATCAAGAGCCACTTCCTCAGAGGGTAGGCCCTATCATCTGTGGGGGTGGACAGAGTTGGAACAGATTTGAGTCTAGTGCCAGGGTAGTTACTGCAACCGAGGGCTCTTTTTGCCAATTGCTGCAGCTACCAGGGATCACTAGGATCTCCTAATATCTGCATGTCTAGGTGGTGGAGTGGGATGGTAAAGGGCTTACTTAGCAGCCATCCACTAGTGATTTCTCTGCTCTCAAATCTCTCGTAGATGCCAGAGTAGATCAGAATGTATGAGTCATGGCAGTAATCTGGGAACCTTGGAAAGACATCTGCATTATAGACCACTGAGTGGTACGCCTTCCTGTTGTGGTAGGTGGCCTTCCTCCCTCATGGGGGCCTGATGGCCACATATGTACAATCTATGAACCTCAGTACAGATGGGAATCTATCTACCCCATAGAACTTGGCCTAGACTCTTAGATGAGTGGTATATTATTTATTTATTTTTATTAATTTTATTTAGCTAGGTTTACATACAGCTTTTCACTGGGTCAAAGTGGTTTCCAGAGAACAGAACATTTTACAATAAACATATGTTGTACAAGGAACGACATAGCAAAATGTTGAACTGTTTCAGTTAACTGTTAACAAACATGCTAAGTATTATAATCTGTAGTACTATATACAAACTTGGAGCTAAATGCTGCATTCAAACAACTATTTACAATTGTGAATCTGCTTTCGTTGCGTTATGTTGATGGTAGGGGGTTAGGTGGTATATAAGACTAGCTAAATAAACAAATGATTAGATGAAGTCCCTCAGGAATTATGAGATGCACTGTTTGATGTCTGACTGGCTAAGACCTTCTGTGATGGCCAACAATGATTTTCTTAGATATTTCAGCGGCCTTTGATTCAGTGGACCATTCAATACTATTAGCCAGACTAAAGAGCATCGGTCTAACTGGCACCGTCCTAAACTGGTTTGAGTCCTACCTAATTGGTAGACAGTTCCAAGTTAAAGTCGGTCTAAACACTTCACATCATACAGTTATCAAACAAGGCGTACCGCAGGGATCTGCACTCTCATCACTTCTTTTTAACCTATTTATCCAACCAATATGTCACATAATATCAACTCATCATATAGACTACACAATTTACGCAGATGATATTATGATCTACACTCCGATTGATATCAACTGCCCAAACTACAACAAGATTTCAAACTGCATTACCAGCATTTCCATTTGGCTGTCAAATAACAACCTTGCAATAAACTTGAAGAAGACTGAAGCACTTATTGTCACTAGAAACACCAACTTTAATCCCCCACCGTACATCATATGCAACAGTACTGAGATTCCAATTAAGGATGAAGTAAGATACCTCAGGGTAACCCTCGATAAGAAGCTAGACCTGCGATCTCACATAAAGAAAACTGTTAAAAGCGCTTATTACCGAATGAAAATAATTAGACGCCTCAAGCCTCTTATCTCTAATGAACACTTTCGTACAGTCTGCCAGGCACTTATTACCCCCATTCTGGATTTTTGCAACCCTATCTACAATGGGCTGTCAAAACATGCTCTCAAACCTCTTCAAATGGCACAGAATACAGCAGCCAGAATAATTAACGGTTCCACTAATCATGACCACATTACCCCCATCCTTAAAGATCTCCACTGGCTCCCTATAACCCTTCGCATAAAGTATAAGTTAATCATAAACATCTTCAAAATGAAGCACAACAGTTCTGCAACCAGCCTCCATGCCCTCTTATCCCGTGATACCAGCAACAGACCTAGAAGATTATCCACCTCAAACACCCTCAATACCCCAAGAAACTTCGCTAAATCACGCAAATGTACATCACAACGAGCAATTTCTTTGGCTGCCCCTTTGATTTGGAACTCTCTCCCCCCTGATTTACGTGCAATTGATGTTTTAAGTGACTTTCGTAAGCAATTAAAAACTTTACTTTTTATTGAGCACTATGGATCAACAAATGACTAAGATATCATCTATTGTATATATTTTATAAATAATCCACTATTTTGTTAACCCTTGTTATTTTTCCTACATTACCATATGTTGTCATGTCTATACTGTTTGTTTCCCTTGTTTATACCTTGTATTTCTTGTGACCGCTTTGATTGAAGGAAAAGGCGGTATAAAAAACTTGTTAAATAAATAAATAAATAAATAAATAAAACTGCCAGTTGATAGGAAAGCAAAGGCTGTGATGACTTTGAGGTGGATGGGCATGAGCTGGAGAAGAGGAACACTTCTAGCTACTGGCAGAGAGGGTGGATGGCTGCCTTGTCAAACAGGAACTTGCTGAGGCACTCCTTATCTATCAGGTCTAGGAATTGGATCCTAGGCCTGTAGACTCTCTGACATGGATGCCTTCTGATGGCTCTCCTGTGTTCCCTGTGGGCCTCATGTCACATGGCCTCTACAAGCCATCTGTTCAGATTATCCAGGGCATCTTCTCCCATCACCAACACCCAGTTCCCTCTACTAACATCTAAAGTACTGCACATGAGCTGTGTACACAAAACGTTGGGACACATGCACACACTACAACTACTACTACTGCTACTACTAAACATTTCTATAATTCTAAAAGGCATTCGGAGCACTGTACATATATAAGAGAATGCCCCTACTAAATAGAGCTTACAACCTATTCAAGACAAATACAAAAACAGGGATCCAGGGTAAACTGAAATGGTTGTAACTGAGAAGGATGGTAAACAGGAGAATAAGGGGGTCAGGATCCAAAGGCAGCCTTGAAGAGGTGAATTTTTGTCTGGATTTGAATAGAACCAGGGATGGATCGTGGTGTTCTGATGCAAGCTGTCTGTTCCAGACATTGGATGTAGTACACACACACAGACAGGCAGTAGGGAACCACACAGAGATACAGGTGCAGCTGGGAACACACAGGCACACAGAGGCAGAAGGCACCAAGTAGTCGTGCAACAGGAAGACTGACACCAAGGGCCAGGGAGAGAGACACTAAGGGGTATGTTTACTAAACTGCGGTAAACGTGAATAACGCGCGTTGTATGACTTTAACGATCGTTAGCGCGCTATAGCGCATTAATGATCGTAAACGCGCTAAAGTGCGCGCTATCACGCGCTAACGCGCGTAATGCTCCGCGGCGGGGTAAAACACCGCAAAAAGTGGAGAGAGGGCGGAGAGAAGGGGTCAATGGGCGGAGAGTGGGCGGGGAGAGGCTCCCTTCACACCAACGCGCTGAATTTCAGAGCTAAATTCCAATGCGAATGAAAACCTACCAGTAAAAGCACTTTAAAGGGGAGAGAAACCATTTACGTGTCAGCAATGTACAGCCTAGGCAGGGAAACAGAAAAAGGTGATAAGTGTGATACATGTGCACAGAACAAAGGGGCAAAGAAACACCGAAAATGACCCCAACAAACTGGAAAAAAACAACAACCAAGCTGGCCAATAGTGGTAGCAATGAGAAACATCAACCCCCCCCCCAGAGTAAGCTCCATAGAACAGATATAATTCGTGGAAGGGTCCATACTCCGTCCCCATACAAGGTGCATGGGCCCACAGTGAAATAGCGCTGCTCAGGGATTTCCCCACCATCGGACAGGGTTCCTATGGCGTGCGCATGTCCCGCAACATCAGGGCGGGCATGTCGGAATGGGCAACTGGGCAGATGCTGGAAAAGGGGATACAGAGGGCTGCAGGCGGCACATGCAGTGGCGCAGCTGGGCCACAGTGGGGACTAGGGTGATGCTCAGTTGGCCCACAGGAATGCGTAAACAGTAGAGCCAGACAGCAACTGATGAGGGCCCAACATGGGCACGAGTGTGTTTCCCAAAGCGTCACAGGGGAGAGTACCCAACAGCAACCCCCAAGGGCACGGAACACTGGCAGGCGGGGCTGGGGGGGAGCGTGGACGTCTATGCAGGCACCCCTACGCCAGAACATGCACCATAGGCGGCAGCCTACCTGCACACTGGATGGCCTGAGACCGCGCACCACCAGCTCCACCAACAGAAGGGCATGTCAGCATGGTGGCTGAGGGATACTGGTGGTGGACGGGGCAGTGGCAGCTGCCCGGAGCAGACCGTGGCCTAGCCCTGTGTAGGTGGGTGCCATGCACTGCAACAGACAGGCCCTGTCTGACCAACAGTCATGATATCACCAGGGAATGCACCATCTCTGTGAGAACATGGTGGTGCAGTGCACAGAACCACTGTATTCAGAAGCAGAAGGTCACAGGTTCAAGTCCCAGCTGTGGTTTCCGCCAACCCAGTCCTCATATTTTACCCACTACTATAACGTGCTAATACAGGCAGAACCGTTCTTGCAGATGACGTAAACATGCCCAAAACACCAACATTTTACCCTACAGAGCACAGACACCATAAACATGCACATTACCTAGAGCAGAGCCTCCCAAATGCAGTCCTGGAAGGCCAAACACCATTCCAGTTCCATGCTGCCTCTGATAAAGATGCCTGTGCTGCATTTCTATGTGCCACCCCCATGGTATACAGATGTATCTCATGCATATTCATGAGGGACAGCATGAAAACCCGAACAGTGTTTGGCACCGCAGGACTGGAGTTGGGAACCTCTGCCGTAAAGCAGCAGCCAACAGGGGCAGACACACCCGCACCCACAGGCCCCATTATCCACAGCCTTCTGGAGAGGCAGGACTGTGGGCTCTTCGTGCATCTCCCAATACTAGCACTTGCATACCTTAGTAATGCCACCCTAAACTGGGGAATATGGTACACATCTATCAAAAGGTTGCTAGGATTACTGGCAGATAGCAATTCCTAGGTTAGGTACAAGTGTCTGAGTGAGCTGCATCATAGCAACCTTTCTGATGTATGTGGAGTGTGCTACAGGTCATGTGTCTGACAGTGTTTACCAACCTGGGGAGTGACTCCTACAGTATTGTGTACCATAGCCATGCCTGCACTGTGCTCAGGACTTGTGTGGTGGCCTGGGCTGCCCAACACCTCTATAGTTGCACAATGCTGGCATAGGTGTGGGGAGTGTGTGTCTGTCTATCCAGTGTGTGGTGGCTTCCAACACCCTCCACAGCCCACACTGCTAGCACTGTTCCCAGTATTGGCCTGCCAATGTTCATAATGAGGAGCAAGGTACCGTGGGAATAGTCTGGATAGGGTGGCCTGGCCTGGCCGCATCTGCGCTGGGCATAGGGCAATGGCTCAGACATTGTAGTGCCCGGTACCACCTGCATAGACAGAGTGGCCACAGCATGTCCTGCTGGGAGGTCACTCTCGCCCTGACTGAGTAGTGACCACTTGGTCAGATATTCGAGCGATCTCTCCTGAGTGCTTCACTATAACCCTACGCTCTTCCAATATATTCTTATCACCAGTGAGGTTTCACTTTTCAAGATATTTGCTTTTTACTTTTCTGCGGGTCTCAGACTAAACCTTGGCATATATGCGCGGCATTTTGGGACTGTTAGAATGCCGGCTCCAAGTACAATACCGGTTAACTAGAGACGTGGGCAGCATTTACCTATTGAGAATTTTGTTCGATATTCCAATTTGATCTACGATCCCCTGAAGAACCATATTAGTGAAACGCGGGGGCACTTTGATAACAGCGTTGGGATTTTACGCTACAGTGGATTGAACAAACAAATATGTCTACAAGAAAGTTCAAAGTTTCGAAATAAGCTACATTAATTTAATATAAGATAAGTAGATAAGTAGATACAACAAAGCAGTACAATTTTAAGATATTTGCAAACTGGGTTGTTGATGCTAATGGGCATAGCACTGGGCACATTCAAACACCCAGAAATATATGCCAAGGTTTAGTCTGAGACCCGCAGCAAAATAAAAAGCAAATATCTTGAAAAGTGAAACCTCACTGGTGATAAGAATATATTGGAAGAGCGTAGGGTTATAGTGAAGCACTGAGTAGTGACCACGTCATGGCTAGGTTCCCCCATAGTGCTATATAGCATTTCGCTCATGTGATATATATGGGTTTCCTTTTGGGGCCCAATCACTGACTTATCTGCTTGGTGTGTATGCTGACATCACCTGGGTTCTGGGTACATGCATCTCCTCCAGGACCATGCACTATGGACTAGCTGGCGGACTGCCTGTAGCTAGTATGTGTCTTGTTGGAACACCTTGCAGGGTGCAGCGGCTGGAGGCCTGCTGCTGGGGAATGTCAGATAATGGTGGGGGGCAGCTGAGCATATCCAGGACTGCCGTCTGTCCGCTATTGTGTTATGGATGTGTACCGCTCTGTCTGTTCCCCAGCAGGACCGCTGTTGCTGGTCCCCTCTACCGCTGCCCTTGCAGGGGGGTAGACTGTGGATCTATTGGTGGATGACCCTGTTTCCCACCCTAAGCCCCAAAGGGTGGGTTGTGTGGTGGTACATGATCTGCCCATGGGTCCCTCCCTCCCTCCTCCCCCCTCCCTCCCCCCCTCCCCTCCCTCCCCCCCTCCCTCCCTCTCCCTCCCCCTCCCTCCCCCCTCCCTCCCCCCCTCCCCAGAGGGAACGTCACTATTGGAACATATTGGATACGACGGGTACAATTTTCCTGACATGTGCAAAAATTAACCCAGCTGCAGAATGTGGATAAAATATTATAGTAGGCCTTCAAAGAGTTGCACATGATGCCTCTGCAAGCCTTCTTCATTAGGTACACTGGGGAATTGAACCCATGACCCTTGTACCATCAGTCTGTGTAGTAACCATTGTGCTACAGCTTTGTTTCTGTATTTGGGTGTCTGCGCGCTGTCTTAAGCTTGCGCGCAGTAGCGCACGCGCTGTAGCGATCATTGCTGCGGGGCGCGCAATACCACGCGCAACTGCGCGTTATCGCTTACGATGCACCGCCCATGTCCTTTTTTGGCTTTCCTTCCACTGAAGCAGCTCCTAACGCGAATTGCACTAACACAGTTTAGTAAACATACCCCTAGGAGTATTAGTATAAATACTGGAACAGGAAGTTTGGGTAGCATTGCTTGAAGAAGAGCCAGGAAATGCACAGGCTTGATACACGAATGTTTGTGTTGCAGTACCCAACAGACTGATGTTTGATTGCCACAGTGATTTCAGATGAGTATTTTGGAGGCGTTTCATCTTTTGAAGCTTGCTTAGCCTTTTGAACATTTGACCATGTTGCAGCTCTTAACGGACTGCTGTTTTGCATCCATTTGTATCATCTGCTGAAGTTATTGGTGATGTTTTTCTATTTTTTTGAGCTGACAAAGCCTTTTGAAATATTTGAGCTATAACAAAATATAGAGGAGATTTACTCTAGGGCAGGGGTCTCAAACACGCGGCCCGTGGGCCGCATGTGGCCCGCGAGAGAGGTTTCTGCGGCCCGCGATGGAGAGGAAACAAAAACCCCCCCCAAAGCCCTGGCTTCTGCCGCTGCCGCCGTGGCAGCGCCAGAATCAGCTGTCCCGCGGCCCCTTACCGTGTGTCCGGCAGAGCCCTCAGCTTCAGCAACATCAGCGGCAGCTTTCAGGGCCGCGAAGAGAGTAGTATTTCCCTCTCGCGGCTCTGTTAAGCCTGCCGGGGCTGATGGGAATTCCCATCAGCCCCGGCGGGCTTAACAGGCCGCGAGAGGGAAATTACTCTTCTCTTCGCAGCTTGAAAAGCCCGCCGCTGATGGCGCTGCCGCTGAGGGCTCTGCCGGGCACACGGTAAGGGGCCGCGGGACAGCTGATTCTGCCGCTGCCACGGCGGTTTGGGGGGGGGGGCTGTGTCGGATATGCCATGCTTTCTCTTGCACCGAGCGGGCGGGGGCGGGGGGCTAGGACTGGAAATGGGCAGATGGGGGTTAGGACTGGAGGTGGTCTGATTGGGGGGGGGGCTAAGACTGAAAATGGGGTTATGGGGGGGGGCTAATAATGAAAATGGGGTGATGGAAGGATTAGGACTGGAAGTGGGCTGTTGGGGGGCTTAGGACTGGTAATGGGCTATGGGGGGGCTAGAACTGGTAATGGACTGGGGGGGGTTGCTAGGACTGGAAATGGGCTGAGTAGAGGGGGGGCTTGAACTTCAAATAACTGATGGGGACGGGGTTTTGGAATGGAAATGGGCTGAGTGGAAGGGGGCTTGGAATAGAAATGGGCTGATGGGGAGGGGGGCTTGGAATGGAAATGGGCTGATGGGGAGGGGGCTTGGAAAGGAGGGGGCTTGGAAAGGAAATGGGCTGTGAGGGGAGGGAGCTAGGACTGGAAATGGGCTTAGTTGGGGGGAGCAAGGACAGGAAATGGGCTGATGGTGGGGCTAGGATAGGACTGGAATGGGCTGATGATGCGGGGACTAGAAGGGAGCGGATGCTGGGTGGGGCTGAAACTACAAGGGAGCTGATGTTGGGGGAGGATTAGAATGGGATAGGGCTGGGAGAGTAAAATGGAGAGGGGAAAATATTTTGTGTGGGAGGGAAGAAAAATCTACAATTGGCCAGGTATTGGGTGAGTAAGTGTGGATTGAGGATGGAGGGGTAAAATTTGAGTGGATGAAATAGGAATGAGGAAAGAGCAAAAGGAAAAAGATTAGTATGTTAAAACAGATGTAGAGAGAGAAAGGAAAACAAACTAGAAGAGAGAAGAAAGGACAAATGGACAGCAGACCATGGAGAGTTAGCAGAAGACACCAAGAAACCAGAAGAAAGTGGCTGGCACAATTGCAACTGAAAAAAAATGCACAAAAGGTAGAAAAATATCTCTTTATTTTGAATTTATTAACTGGAATATGTCAGCTCTGGGAAATGTGCATCATTAACGTCTGTGCTTTATTTAATACAAGAGGAAATTAATTTATAGTTTTATTTCTACAGTGTTGTTGTACATTCCAAGTTTGGCTTTTGGGGTTCCCAGTTTAATTATTGTCTTCCTGTTTCTAAATTGTGATTCCTTGTTTGGTGATGGTGTATGTTCTGCATGTGTAACTGAGCTGAGGTATTCTGTTTATGTAATTCCTATTTGACATTGCCACTTGTTCTCTTTCCCCAGTAGGTCATGTATTGTTATTCTCTGAAATGTATTGGTTTAATATTTGCAGTGTTGCCTTTTGATAGGGTATGGTGCTTTGTGAGTCCTGGTAGTGCTGTTACGATACGGTGGGTTTGCTATGGGTTCTAAATGGGTAGTGTTTGTAGTAGTTCCTAATGTGTCTGGCGGTTGGCACTGGATTATAGTAATGTAGAAATCTTTTAGTCTTTCTTTATCCATACACTCATTAAGAGGCATGTTTACTAAAAGTTAGTTTATGGTAACATTATGCAAATATTTATGCAAATGAGGTCCCTTATGCAAATTAGGCCCGCCTCTTGTGCGGCCCCCGGGTTACTTTACAAGTCCTCATTTGTCCCTCAAAGCAATTTGAGTTTGAGACCCCTGCTCTAGGGAGTGGTTTATCTCCAGCATGTTGGCTTAATGGCCATTCTTAGAAAATGAATAAAATGGAGAACCTACTTCAGGAGAGAGTTTCCACTCTCATGGTAGGTGATCCGACAAAAATATAGTGTTTTTTTTTTATTTTTTATTTATAAGATTTCAAAAAAAATTTACAATCATACTTGATATAAAAAAAAGACATGAGCAATTGATAACAAACCAAGTAATATACATGCATAAACTTATTTTAAACCCAGTCTTACTAGTCCACACACTAGAGAGACCCAAAATGAATAAGGAAAATACAAACAGATGTAAACTCATAGGAATAGCAGAACCCACAAAAGATCCAGTATACATATATCCTACAAATAAACCCGCTCACCTAAGGACCGGCAGGTAAACGAGCACTAATAAAGGAGACTAACTTGTTGTTGTTGTTAAGTGCCGTCGAGTAGGAGTCGACTCATGGCGACCCTCTGGATAGCTATCCTAAATTGTGTTCGGTCTTCAGTCAGGCGGCTCATTGTTGACAGACTGGTACCCATAGCTGCTGTTATTGTATCGATCCATCTCATTGCTGGCCTTCCTCTTTTGCGTTGACCTTCTATCTTGCCAAGCATGATGTTTTTCTCTAATGATCTCTCTCTCTTCGCATGAGGTGTCCAAAGTATGAAAGTCGAAGTCTTGTCATTTGAGCTTCTAAAGAAAGCTTAGGTTTGATCTCCTCTAGTACCGACTGGTTTGTTCTTCGGGCAGTCCATGGTATACACAGTATTCGCCGCCAGCACCATAATTCAAAGGCATCAATTTTCTTCCTGTCTGTCTTTTTCACTGTCCAGCTTTCACATCCATATGATGTTATTGAAAATACCATGGCTTGAACAAGTCGAATCTTTCTATGGAGAGAGATATCTCTGCTCTTGAGAATCTTATCTAGGTCTTTCATAGCCATTCTGCCAAGAGCAATGCGTCGTTTGATTTCTTGATTGCTTGTTGCTTCTTTATTGATAGTTCATCCAAGTAGGTTAAAGTTGTTCACAATTTCAATTTCTTCTCCTTCAACGATGAACCTGTTGATTATGCCAGTTGTCATGATCTTTGTCTTCTTTACATTAAGGTACAGGCCCATTTTGAGACTATGTTCTTTGATTGTGAGAAGCAAATGTTTCAGATCATCTTCACTTTCAGCCAGTAATGTAGTATCATCAGCATAGCGAAGGTTGTTGATGAGTCTTCCACCAATCTTCACACCTCTGTTGTCTTCATACAATCCTGCTTCTCTGATGATTTGTTCTGCATATAAATTAAACAGGTAGGGGGAAAGTATGCAGCCTTGTCTTACACCTTTGCTTATTTTAAACCATTCTGTTTCTCCTTGTTCCGTTCGAACTGTTGCTTCTTGATCAATGTACAAATTGTGCAAGAGAATGATCAGGTGTTCTGGTATACCCATGCTTCTTAATGTGACCCAGAGTTTCTCATGGTTTACACAGTCAAAAGCCTTGCTATAGTCGATAAAGCACGAATAGATATCCTTTTGGTATTCTTTAGTCTTTTCAAGGATCCATCTCACATCCGCAATGATGTCTCTCGTTCCTCGCCCTTTCCTGAACCCTGCTTGCACGTCAGGTAGATCTTGTTCCAGGTATGGCTGTAGTCTCTTTTGAATAATCTTCAGTAGAATCTTGCCAGCATGTGGGATCAGAGCGATTGTTCGATAATTTCCATAGTCAGTTGGATCACCTTTCTTTAGTATTGGTATAAACACAAATCTTTTCCAGTCAGTTGGCCATGATGTTGTCTTCCATATTTCTTGGCAGAGCCTTGTAAGTATGGTAACAGCTGCATCAGATTGCTGCAATACTTCTATAGGAATGCTATCAATGCCTGGTGCTTTGTTCTTTGATAAGGCTTTCAATGCTGCTTCAACTTCTTCTTTCATCACCAATGGTTCCCGATCATAAGGTACAGGTTGAAACGGCTGTTGGTCCACTTGATCTTTATCATATAAAAACTCTGTATATTCCTTCCACCTTTTCTTGATCTTCTCAGCATCATTCAACATAGAACCTTGAGCATCTTGTAACATTCCAATTCGAGGCTGGAACTTTTTCTTTAACTCTCGTAGCATTAGGAAAGCCGATCTTGTTCTTCCTCTAATAGTTTCTGCTTCTATTTCTTTGCATGCGTCATTGTAGTACTTTTCCTTGTCCTGTCTTGCTGCACGTTGGAAATCTCTGTTGAGTTCTGCGACTGTCTTTCTTTCTCCTCTGGCTTTAGCTTCTCTGCGTTTCTGGGCAATTTTCAGAGTTTCTTCCGTTATCCATTTTGGCCGTTTTTGCTTTTTCACCTTTTGTAGAGACTTCTCGCTTTCTTCCAACACAACTTTCTTGATGTCATTCCATAACTCTTCCGGAGCTCTGTCCTTTGTATCTAAAGCAGCAAATCGATTTTGCAGGCAGTCTTTAAATTCCAGTGGTATATTCTCAAGGTCATATTTTGCTGCAATCATGAGTGGTTTGCTCTTTTTCAACTTTAGCTTGAGTTTGCATACTAGTAGTTGATGATCTGTACCACAGTCAGCTCCAGGTTTTGTCTTGGTTGATGCTATAGAGTTTTTCCATCGTTGACTTCCACAGATGTAGTCAATTTGATTTTTATACAATCCATTGGGTGAAGTCCATGTGTACAGTCGCCGCTTGTGTTGCTGGAAGAAGGTGTTTGAGATGAATAGATCATTGGTCTTGCAGAATTCTATCAGTCTTTCTCCAGCTTCATTTCTGTTGCCAAGTCCATATTTTCCAACTACTTTGCCTTATTCTTTGTTGCCAACTTTTGCATTCCAGTCACCCATGACTATCAGGATATCCTGTTTGCATGTTCTGTCAATTTCAGCTTGTACTTGTTCATAGAACTCTTCAATTTCATTCTCTTCTGCAGCTGTTGTTGGGGCATATACTTGAATTATAGTTGTGTTGATAGGCAATCCTCATAGATGAATAGAGATTAAGCGTTTGCTGACTGCATTGTATTTCATTACAGTTCTTGCAAATTTCTTCTTTATTATAAATGCAACACCATTTCTTCTTTGTCTTTCATTTCCAGCATAGTAGACCATGTGATCATCTGATGCAAAGTGCCCGATGCAAGTCCATTTCAGTTCGCTGACACCCTACAGATCAAGTTGTACACGTTCCATTTCATTCTTGACCACCTCCAACTTCCCTAACTAACTTAGACTAACTTAGTAGGTTCATTAAAAATATAGGATACAGATTGAAGTTTAACCAAACATTTACATGGAAACTTAAGGAAAAATAAACCACCCATCTGAATCACCCCAGATTTAAACTACAGAATCTCTCTCCTCCTTTTTTGCGTATCTCGAGATAAATCAGGAAACATTCGGATAGTCAACCCTTTAAACAGGACAGTACGCTTCTTGAAATATATTCTTAATAGCCGCTCACGGTCGGACACTAAAGCCAATGAAATCAACAAAGTCGCAGGGACCATAATATCAGATATAGAAGTATGTAAGATCTCTGAAATATTTACAACATCTAATACTTCTTCTTCAACTGGAGAAACCTCAGTTGGTCCTATCGTTTTTTTTCCCAGTGGGAAGATAATAAATTTTTGAGATCGGAGGATGTGATTCCTCAGGAACATTCAAAACCTCTATCAAATATGCCTTAAACATATCACGAGGCGTAACCATTGAAGATCGAGGAAAATTCAATAGCCTAATATTCATTGCCCTATTCTGGTTTTCCAACATTTCCATTTTAAATTTAACTCCAAGCATATCCTTACATACATCATTAAACAAACTCCAACAGTGTAACTTTATTGTCCATCAACGAAGCTTGGGATTGTAAGAGAGTCACAGAGTCCTGGCAATTCTGCACTTTCACTGCGTTTTCCTGGATCAACTTCAAAGTAGCATTAGTTTGGGATACGAGGCACTCACCAAACTTTGTCAATGCCATCCACATAGAGTCTAAGGTAATACGTTCAGGACGCTCCAAGGAGAAGGGCACCAAAAAGGTAATTCAGACGAGACCTCAGAAAGCACTGCCTTACTTCTCCTCTCCTCTGGTGAAGATTTTAAATCCCGGGGGGTTCGTTGCTCAACTGCCACGACCATTCCAGCTCCCTCAGACGATGACCCCGGAACCACCGAGTCTAGAACCAAAACCTTCCCTCCCACTGAACAGAAGCGCTGAGGCTCAAAATGTCTGCAGGGAGTGCGGGCGGTTTTTGCAGGTCCGGAGTAAGGTCACACCCAGAGGACACCGAACTCTCCGGTCTCGGCATCGACAAAAGCAGGGTTACTCCGAAAACAGACCGGGTCTCTCCATGCTGCTGCACAAAGGTATCCATTGGTCCAACCTTAGAAACAGTTGCAGAAGAGGGCTGCTTAGGTTGGAGAGGGTCTCCCCATAGCTTCCCCTTTCGCTTCGGCATAGGAAAGCAGCTCTCAGCCATGCGAGTCCAGCAGCCATCTTGGATCTCATGTCTGTTTTCACTGTTCATTGTTATCGGGAGATTGGTTATTGTAATGTGGGAGATCTGGATATGTCTACCTTCTTGTAGGAATAATCATGTCCTGGCAATGTCCCAGTTTTTATACTATTTCCTTTTTTAATTTGTCTTGTTTTATTTGACTCTTTTATGTGTCAAATATGTGTGCATATATATTCCAAAGCCATTTCACTGGCCATTTTTGTTTTATGAGATACTGGACATTAAGGGATTGAACTGCAAGTGTGTCAATAATGCTGACCATAACTGTAATTGATCATGAACTATTTTCAAAATATAAGAAGAAAAAGGATTGATGATGGAAAAAATGGTGTAATGACATAAAGCTGGAAGCATTCATGAGAAGTGTGCTTCCTTTTTTGATGGGTCCATCACTTATTGTTAGGGAGGAGAGTTTTGTTATATATAATAGAATATTTCCCTCTCTCTGGAGTGTGGATCATTGGTTTGTTGTTTTATGCTTTTATAAAACAGACATAAAATAGATGCTTTTTTGATATTTTTTATAGGTGTGAGCATGTGTTAAGCAATCATGCCTACATTCAAGGTGTGCTGTCTGTCACATATGCTAGTATTTTATGAAGACAAATAGTCACCTACTTGTCTTCATAACATACTGCCAACCAGTGGTGGAATTGAACTATCAAGGAACCGGTTCGGACCCAGCCCTCTTGTGTGTGCCACGGCCAGGTTGCAGTGGCCATACACTTGCACCGCTGCCTTCCACAGAGGGTATGCAACTCCCTGGTGGCCCAGCAACCCGATCTTCCTCCTGACAATGTTCTGATGGTATCAGGGGCTTCTCCCAATGCTGCAATCCCCTGATGCCATCAAACATTGTTATCCTCAGACTCGAAAAACGTGGTCTATTATCAGAGTGTGAAAAGTCACTTGTTTTAATGCGTTTGTTACACTCTAAAATTTAACCAATAGTAGCTAATTCGTTCCGGCTTATTATCGAAAAAGCCAACCAGTAAACTTATACTTTAGGACAGGTCTCAGACTTATGGCTAACTTGTCTCCCAAAGGAAACAAGTAAGTTCTTATTGCATCAATGACCGTCCTGTTTTTCTAAAGTGTTCAGTGCTTTCCAATCCAGTGCTTATCAAATTTTTTTTCAAAATTGTTCCCGTTTGTCATAAAAGATAAATAAAAAGTCTGCTTATCTTAATTGAGGAATGTAGTATGGTCTCAAAAATACTTTCCCAACGCCGATCTCGAGTACTGCTATCGCGTTTCACTTTGCGTTTCTTTAGGGGTAATATAAACGAGAATATAGACCGTTCTCAAATGAAGTTGAAAACTTTAAATCTGTAGACAGAAACAGCGTATAAATAATGCTTATAAGTCAAAATACAAAATTGCTACCCAAAATATACTTTCTAAATGTACCCCTATATTCTACTAACCGTTCATAAATGTTCAGACTTAATAATGATGCTGCCCACGCCAAAAATTCTTCTCAAATCCCTTTGAATACGTTTTTCAACGTCCATAGATGCCGCGCATGCGAAGTATAGTTCCTTATCAGCTTTTAAACTCTGGGAAACCCAGGATCAGCGCAAGCACGTCATTGACGTTCTCTCTGAAAAAAAGGGGGATCCTTATGACGTGGTATCCCAGGGGAATCCCTCTTGTTCTATTCTTCTTAAATATACTCTTACTCCTCTAGTTGTGGTCATAAAAAGATTATTAAGACCAATCTGAAATTTCGGTTGTTAAAAACATGCCTTCCAATCGATGTAGCCATTTAAGCCTGTTGGCACTACAGAATTCAATTCGAATATCCACCATTGTTCTTTACGGATCAAACATTGATCAAGGGTTTTACCATTCACTCCAGTCACAATTTCATCTATGCAAAAACATGCCAGATCTTCGAAACGATGTTTACTTTCGAGACAATGCTGTACTATGGGGGCTTCCAGGACGTTATGTTTCAATCGGCTTTTGTGCTCACCCATTCTGATTCGAAACTCCCGGCTCGTTTTACCTACATAGGCTAAATTATAGGGGCAGCTGATTAAATAAACCACATTCTTAGAGGCACACGTGGTGTGATGTCGTAAAGTGTAACTTTTTCCATTATACTCAAACTCTGTCACTTCCTTAGTGATATAACATATTCCACAGTTACCGCACCTCTTGTGTCCCAATTGCTCCTTATCCAGAGGTCGAATATCCACAGGGGCTTTCAGTATCGCTGGACTGAGAAACTCCTTTAAGTTCTTACCCCGCTGCCAGACATATCGGATTTTTTTGTCTGTCAATCCTGCCACATTCCCTAACACATTACTGTGTTTCCGTAAAATCCTCTGTATGGATTTACTCAAGGGTGAATATCTGGTAATGAGATTTATGTTAGTGTCTACTCCTTGTTTTTGTGAGGACCCTCTGCTATGTAACAGAAGCTCTCGGTTATTATTAAGCGCTCGTTTGTATGCACTCTTAATCGTTCGTTCGGGATATCCACGAGCTATAAAATTTCTCGTTAGGTTCTGTGATGCTGTTTTAAATTCTTTCAAACTAGAACAATTTCTCCTATATCTGAGAAATTGTGAAAAAGGCAAGCCAGTTTTCAACCCAACCGGGTGGCCACTTCGAAAGTGCAAAAAGGTGTTGCGATCAGTATGTTTTCGATGTACTGTAGTATCCCAGGTGCTATTGCTTCTCTTGATTTTTACGTCCAAATAAGTTATCTCCATTTTATTATATACATGAGTAAACCTGATGTGTGGATCACAATCATCTAACCAGCAGAAAAAATTTTCCAAAGTAATAGATGAACCATGCCATATCATAAACACGTCGTCTATATAACGACCCCACACTTTGATATTTTGTGCAAAAGGATTGGAATGTAGCCATCTTTCTTCAAACAATGCCATGTATAAATTGGCTATGGAGGAGGCGCAAGTGGCCCCCATAGCCACTCCTGAGATCTGATGGTATAAGGTCCCTTCAAAAATGAAATAATTTGAAAAAATAGCCAGACGTGTCAATTGTAGGAGAAACTCCAATTGATCTTTATTCAAATCACCCCTACTGTTTAAATAGTGTTCAACTGTATCGAAAGCTGCTACCTGCGGGATGCTCGTATATAGGGAATTGATGTCTAGGGTCACTAATACCACTTCAGGTTCTCTGGCCCAATCATTGTTGCGAGTCAACAAGCCTAAGAAATCAGTAGTGTCTTTGATGTAAGAAGGAATGTTAACTAACAATGGACGTAAATAAGAACCTATGAAGGTAGATATTGGCTCCAAAATTGAGCCCTTTGTAGAAACTATGGGCCGCCCTGGGGGATTAGTCAGATGTTTATGAATTTTAGGAACTGTATAAAATGTAGCTGTCCGGGGGTTTAGCATGTTCAAATAACCCCATTCCTTTTTGGAAATCAAATTTTCTTTCAGCGCTGTATCTGTTAACTCTCGGATCATGGACTGAATGCTAGGCAGAGGGTCAGAGTTTAAAACCTCATAAGTGGAACTGTCAGTAAGCTGTCGCAGGGCTTCTGAAATGTAATCCTCTCGATTCAAAATCACTATGGCTCCTCCCTTGTCAGCCCTGCGGATAACTATGTCCGCTCTTTGGCGGAGTTTCTTCAGGGCTGTCTGTTCGTGTTGGGTTAAGATATTGGATTTGTGTTTGGCTTGTTGTTCTACTATCTGCAGGTCCCGAAGCACCAGGTCTTTGAAAATAACAATGGCTGGGTGAATCGGTCCTGGGGGATACCAAGTCGACTTTAATGGAAGTTTCACACGTTTCTCAGATGATTCAGGCATTTCTGTGATTGACATTGTCTCGGTGTGTTGAACCGTAAAAAGAAGAAATCTGAGAGGAAAGTGACCTTTGAGGACGAGACGGATTCTAGTCGTACTTCAGGAGAAAGTGATTTTTTGGAAGAACAAGACGATCAAGATACGACCAGAAAAAAGCTCAAGGGGCAAAGACAAGCAAACAAGATCGCCCTACATGGAGCAGGAAACAATAAACCCTAACAGTGGCCACTTGCATTTATAAACCTCTTTGGTGATAAACATCTCGGGAAAAGAAGTACCACAGCAACAAATTGTTCTCTTAGATAAGGGATTGTCTTTTGTTCCAGGCACCCGTCATGATCCATTTGCTTTCCGTGTAGATTTAGAGCAATTAGTAAGGAAATTACAATTGAAGACATTTTTTGTCCGGGATGTTCAACACACCGAGACAATGTCAATCACAGAAATGCCTGAATCATCTGAGAAACGTGTGAAATTTCCATTAAAGTCGACTTGGTATCCCCCAGGACCGATTCACCCAGCCATTTTTATTTTCAAAGACCTGGTACTTCGGGACCTGTAGATAGTAGAACAACAAGCCAAAACACAAATCCAATATCTTAACCCAACACGAACAGACAGCCCTGAAGAAACTCCGCCAAAGAGTGGACATAGTTATCCGCAGGGCTGACAAGGGAGGAGCCATAGTGATTTTGAATCGAGAGGATTACATTTCAGAAGCCCTGCGACAGCTTACTGACAGCTCCACTTATGAGGTTTTAAACTCTGACCCTCTGCCTAGCATTCAGTCCATGATCCGAGAGTTAACCGACACAGCACTGAAAGAAAATTTGATTTCCAAAATGGAATGGGGTTATTTGAACATGCCAAACCCCCGGACAGCTACGTTTTATACGGTTCCTAAAATTTATAAACATCTGACTATTTCCCCAGGGCGGCCCATAGTTTCTACAAAGGGCTCAATTTTGGAGCCAATATCTACCTTCATAGATTCTTATTTACGTCCATTGTTAGTTAACATGAATTCTTACATCAAAGACACTACTGATTTCTTAGGCTTGTTGACTCGCAACAATGATTGGGCCAGAGAACCTGAAGTGGTATTAGTGACCCTAGACGTCAATTCCCTATATACGAGAATCCCGCAGGTAGCAGCTTTCAATACAGTTGAACACTATTTAAAGAGTAGGGGTGATTTGAATAAAGATCAATTGGAGTTTCTCCTACAATTGACATGTCTGGCTATTTTTTCAAATTATTTCATTTTTGAAGGGACCTTATACCATCAGATCTCAGGAGTGGCTATGGGGGCCACGTGCGCCCCCTCCATAGCCAATTTATACATGGCATTGTTTGAAGAAAGATGGCTACATTCCAATCCTTTTGCACAATATATCAAAGTGTAGTGTCATTATATAGACGACGTGTTTATGATATGGCACGGTTCATCTATTACTTTAGAAATTTTTTTCTGCTGATTAGATGATTGTGATCCACACATCAGGTTTACTCATGTATATGATAAAATGGAGATAACTTATTTGGACGTAAAAATCAGGAGAAGCAATAGCACCTGGGATACTACAGTACATCAAAAACATACTGATCGCAACACCTTTTTGCACTTTCGAAGTGCACTCCCGGTTGGGTTGAAAACTGGGTTGCCTTTTTCACAATTTCTCAGATATAGGAGAAATTATTCTAGTTTGAAAGAATTTAAAACAGCATCACAGAACCTAACGAGAAATTTTATAGCTCGTGGATATCCCGAACGAACGATTAAGAGTGCATACAAACGAGCGCTTAATAATAACTGAGAGCTTCTGTTACATAGCAGAGGGTCCTCACAAAAACAAGGAGTAGACACTAACATAAATCTCATTACCAGATATTCACCCTTGAGTAAATCCATACAGAGGATTTTACGGAAACACAGTAATGTGTTAGGGAATGTGGCAGGATTGACAGACAAAAAAATCCGATATGTCTGGCAGCGGGGTAAGAACTTAAAGGAGTTTCTCAGTCCAGCGATACTGAAAGCCCCTGTGGATATTCGACCTCTGGATAAGGAGCAATTGGGACACAAGAGGTGCGGTAACTGTGGAATATGTTATATCACTAAGGAAGTGACAGAGTTTGAGTATAATGGAAAAAGTTACACTTTACGACATCACACCACGTGTGCCTCTAAAAATGTGGTTTATTTAATCAGCTGCCCCTATAATTTAGCCTATGTAGGTAAAACGAGCCGGGAGTTTCGAATCAGAATGGGTGAGCACAAAAGCCGATTGAAACATAACGTCCTGGAAGCCCCCATAGTACAGCATTGTCTCGAAAGTAAACATTGTTTCGAAGATCTGGCATGTTTTTGCATAGATGAAATTGTGACTGGAGTGAATGGTAAAACCCTTGATCAATGTTTGATCCATAAAGAACAATGGTGGATATTCGAATTGAATTCTGTAGTGCCAACAGGCTTAAATGGCTACATCGATTGGAAGGCATGTTTTTAACAACCGAAATTTCAGATTGGTCTTAATAATCTTTTTATGACCACAACTAGAGGAGTAAGAGTATATTTAAGAAGAATAGAACAAGAGGGATTCCCCTGGGATACCACGTCATAAGGATCCCCCTTTTTTTCAGAGAGAACGTCAATGACGTGCTTGCGCTGATCCTGGGTTTCCCAGAGTTTAAAAGCTGATAAGGAACTATACTTCGCATGCGCGGCATCTATGGACGTTGAAAAACGTATTCAAAGGGATTTGAGAAGAAATTTTGGCGTGGGCAACATCATTATGAAGTCTGAACATTTATGAACGGTTAGTAGAATATAGGGGTACATTTAGAAAGTATATTTTGGGTAGCAATTTTGTATTTTGACTTATAAGCATTATTTATACGCTGTTTCTGCCTACAGATTTAAAGTTTTCAACTTCATTTGAGGATGGTCTATATTCTCATTTATATTACCCCTGAAGAAACGCAAAGTGAAACGTCATAGCAGTACTCGAGATTGGCGTTGGGGAAGTATTTTTGAGACCGTACTACATTCCTCAATTAAGATAAGCAGACTTTTTATCTATCTTTTATGACAAACGGGAAAAATTTTGAAAAAAAATTCGATAAGCACTGGATCGGAAAGCACTGAACACTTTAGAAAAACAGGACGGTCATTGATGCAATAAGAACTTACTTGTTTCCTTTGGGAGACAAGTTAGCCATAAGTCTGAGACCTGTCCTAAAGTATAAGTTTACTAGTTGGCTTTTTCGATAATAAGCAGGAACGAATTAGCTACTATTGGTTAAATTTTAGAGTGTAACAAACGCATCAAACATTGTTAGGCAGGGGGATTCCCGCCATTGCAGAGCCGGTGCTGCAATGCCGTGTTTGGCTTGGTTCGGCGAATGTGGGCCATGCAGGAACTGGTTTGCGTGAACCGGGCTGAACCAGCTGAATCCCATCACTGTTACCAACATAGGCACCTACTCATGGGGCCTGGCTATAAAATTATCCTTTAAATATCACAGATTGCAACACCTTCCATTTTGAGGGTTGTAATCACTGCATCTGCAGTACTCCTGAAATGCAAGTAACAGTGTATCCGCCATAGCAAGCTTTGAGAACAATCGCTTCCTGTATTCACTGGGCAGAACTACTACTAGTTGTTTTAATGTATTCACCTTGCTGGCAGTTGTAAAAATATATTGAGCATGACTGTTCTGTATCCCATACAATAGGGACTCCTTTCTAGCTGTTAATACCCCATAAGGCATGGAACAAGGACATAGTGACAGCCAGGAACCCAGAAGATGCACCAGATGAAAACCCAGGAGAGAAAGCAGTAAAGGACAAAAAGCGCAAGATCTTGTTAAGGAATCAGATTGCCTGGGGAGTTAAAGGAAGAGGGAAGGCAGGATTCCAGTCCTTCAGGGATTCAAAGAACAAAAGGAGGGATAAGAAAAGATGCCTGATGCCCACTGTATTTGGAAGGACAGATGAACAGACATGATGACAACAAGAGACACTTTACACTGTTGAAATGCATCTAAAAACTGCATTCTTTACATATGAGTATGACCCTTATTTTAAAAGTATTTCTACATATAAATAGCAGCATTTATACATGTAGACTGTCATATATGTGTAAATGCAATTTCAGAACGTTACTATTTGCACATGGAGATCAACACAACACAGATTTCAAGGGGGCATGGTATGGGCAAGCCACAAATCTATATAAGATGTACTCCCTATGGATGATAGGGAATATATGTGTATTTAAGAAAATCTCCCTCTTTGCTTTATACAAGGGATCAAGGGAGTAATTATCCTTAATTCCCTAGGTTTTATTTTCCCCTCCAAAATTGATTTAAAAAAAAGAGCAGCAGCTTCACTAGTTAATTTGTAGCCTTTATACACACAGAGGCCAATTCCATTCATGCATGTCCAGCCCACTGTATGGCGGGGTAGAATCGAGCATGCAAATTTAGACACAATTCTGATCCCGCAGCCCCTGCAGGATCAGAACTGGGTCTAGTGCCTAGGCATGAGACTGGACCCGATTCTGTCCGGCCATACGTCCCAGCAACTACCTAGCTAACTCAGCCGGTCCCGTGAATGGAAGTGCGGTGCCATAGCATCCTGTCGCCATGGCACCGCGGCTTCATTCACGAACTGCAATCCTGGACTGCTGAACCTGGATGCCTGTTCCCCGCAGCCCAACCCCCAGTCCAGCCTTCCAAGGCCTGGGTCGGCCTGCAGGAAACTACCTGTGCCCCCTCACCTGTGTCCCTGGGTTCTGTGCCGTGATCCCCCTCCGTCCAGTGGGACGTATTCCACCTTCGAGGTAGAATAAGTCCCCTGTCTAGATTCAAGACCCTGGACATGCAAGGCCAGCCTCTGAATCGGCCCTGTATGTCTGGGGTCATAGCCTGCCCATGCCCCACCCTCGCTCTGCCTCCGGAATGCCCCTCCCACCCCCATCTAGGCCTCCTCGTACAGGGCCAGCAGGGGGACAAATAGCGGGAATGGATGTCCCAATGGGATGTCCATCCCCGCTATTTGCAGGAAAGAATGACACCCTTAGGTTTGTAAAATGGTCCCACTATCGTATAGGTGCCGACACTTCCACAAGGATATTGCAAAATGGCTGCTTCCACGTGTAAGAACTGGTACTTACATGTGGAAGATGCCATGTTGATATCGCTCTTTTTCTCCATGTATAGATTTGTAAAATGGTTCCCCAAACTGTATGTCAGCAAATATATGTGCACTCCTGCATGTCCTTATGTGTATTTTACAAAAGGCTCCATGCCTGGCAGAGCCTTTTGCAAAATACCGGGAGCAATGTACACATCCTGACCTAGATGTCTCAGTTCCAATCTCTATGTCCAGCCTTTGTCCCTATACGTGATTGCATTCATGAATATAAACAAAAGAGTTTCCCACCTCAATATCCAAAGATTGAGCCAGACTATTTTCTTCCTTTGGGTAGTGAATTTCCAGCACAGAATTCATTTCACTTTTGGCAATACCACGGCTCACAAATCTCCCATCTGGCCAAGTCACATCTATGCTGCTGGCTTCATCTTTCCCTAATAAGCAGTAACAGAAAGAGAAAGGGAACCAATCAAATCATCAAGCAAAGAATAGGCTATTCTAAGAGGCCATTATTGTGCAGCCTGGAACAATCACACCCCAAATTCAAATCCCCGTTAAAAACCTACCTCTTCAATATAGCCCTCAATCTTCAATTTACATAGCTTACCCATCTCTCTCACTGCTATCCTCTTCGCCGCCCTCCCTTTTATGTTCTTCCTCTCCCCTAAGTGTGAATGATCTTAAATTGCCTCCCCTTTCCTGTTTTATTGGTGTTCTTTTTGTTACTTTTTATTTTGCTTTTAGCTTTTGTACACTGGTCTGTTGCTCCCCCGAAGAGTGGTTAATCAAAAAACAATAAACATATCACAATCTACAGATTCTATTTTCTCCAGGACAGTACAGCTATTACAGTTCAACTCATCTGAACAAATATTCTGCTCTCCCAGTAATGCTTTCTCACCTCTGCTTTCAGAAAAGTCCTCATTTATCATTTGAGGAGCAAATATATTTAAGTTTCTTCCATTTAGTCATGATTTTCTCCCAAACTGTTAGGGGTCTTTTAATGTGTAACACAATTTGTGTTCCTGGGTAGTGACTGTTTTCCTAATTGCTTATATCTTAAAAGTATGGAAAATGGTAATTCTCATTAAACTTTGCTTTTCTGAACAGGAGATTGATATTTGTGAAATTCACGTATTTCCATTGTTAAAATGGGCTTATTTGTGCTTTTTATATTTTGCTTTCTTGGCCACCACTGCACACCTGGCGGCCAAGAAAGTAGACTGCTGTCCCTCCTGCAGCTTTTTGCTTTCATTTGGTTTTGTGTTGAATCTGCTATCTCTGCCTATATCTCTGCTCGTATTCACTAAGAAAGAAAAATAGCCCTTGACACTATCACTAAACGTGGTAGCTTCCTTCTGACCTGCTGGCTTCTTTTAATTTCCCTCCCATCCAGTCCATGGTCTAAATGTCTTATAGCTTCTCTTTGGCTTATTAACATTATTATTCCCAGTGGCAGCCTGACCCACTGGGGCCTCCTCTTCTGCCTTGCTATAACATCTTCTCAGATCTGTAATTTCTCTTCCCTATCTATTCCCATGGTTCCATATCATGTTTCTCCTTTGCAAGGCCAGTGCAAGGAGATGAGGTACCCTAGGTGAACCTCATCCCTTGCACCCGCTCCCTGCAGTGTCCATTGCCACTGCTGCCTGCCCATCTCTGGGACCTGCAGTGACAGCAATGGCTGCAAACAGCCCCGTAGCGCTTACCTTGAAACTTCGACACCACGGGGCTGTTTTCTTCCACCCTCTCTGATGCTGACTTCCTATTTGCAAACCTCTTCCACTTGAAACCATACAACTTCCAAGTGGAATCTCTCCTGAAAGCCAAGAGGAGACTGGTGACACCAACTGGCAAGTTCAAAGAGGACAAAGATATCCCCTCAACATCCAAGCTATTGCATAATCAGGGTTGATGAGTTGCTTTGATGAACTGGTGCCTGATGGAAAGCTTGAGAAGAGAAAATCATGGTTGCCTGGACTATTAAGGTGCTCTGAGAATCAGGAACGTCTCTGGAGGGTTTTTGCTATCAGAAGAATAAAGAGATACATGTATAGCAGATCCTCCCACAATGGAGGAAAAAGGCATCCGAGGCTAGTTTGCTGTATATCCCTACCCTGGAACAGAATTGAGACACTTGCCTGTTTTGAGAAGTGGTAAATACATTTATCCAGGGGGTTCCCCACTCTCAAAATATGTTCTGAGGCATTTACCAGTTCAGGGCCCACTCATGAGGTTGAAGGACACAGATCAGCCTGACCACCAGGGCATTGTCTTTGCCAGGCAAATATGTGGTTCAGAATCATCCCTTGAGAGATGGAAAATGTCCATGTCCTGACTATTTCATAATAAAGGAGATACAAACCCATTCCTCCTTGCATGTTGATGTAGAACTTGCTACTTGATTGTCAATCTGAATTATGACAATTTGGTTGCCAACCAATCTCTGAAAGCCTTAAGAGCATTTGAGATTGCTCTCAGTTCCAGGAAATTGATCAGATAGAGGTTTTCCTAGGCAGGTCAAATCCCCTGAGTGTGGAACCTATTTACATGTGCTCCCAAGCCTAGCTTGGATTCATCTTTGAGAAGCAAATTTTGATAGGGAGAAATTTGAAATGGTAGATCTTTGGCTAGATTGGAATGATCCACCCACCAGAACAGACCTGAGAGGTCTGTGTCGAATGCATGCTCAGTGCCACTCTTATGTTGAGTTGTGCCAAGAGAACAACATGTGTTGTCGAGGCCATGTGGCCCAACATTCTCAACATATTCCTCACTGACGTCTGCTGACTCTGTTGTACTTCAATGATCACAAACGAAGTGGATGTAGTAGGAAGGCTTTCATCTGAATCATATCTAGCAGAACTCCAATGAATTCCAACTAGTGTGACAGGCTGAAGTTTGACTTGGAGTAATTCAAGTCGAACCCTAGAGGCTCCAGCATCAGGATGGTGATGCATACAGATTCTTGAACACTTTCTTGACTGGCGCTCTTGACCAGCCAATCATCCAAACAGGGAAATACGTTCATGCCCAGTTTGTGTGGAAACACTGACTATCATGAGATATTATGTGACTACACAAGGAGCAGACATGAGGTCAAATGGCAGTATGCAGTACTGGAAGTGGTGTTTCCCTATAATAAATCTCAAATATTTCCTGTGACTAGGATGTATCTGTATATGGGTATATGCATCCCTCGGGTACAGAAATCATAACAATCTTATTTTTGAAGAAAATGATACAGTGTTGAGTGAAAGCATTTTGAACTTTTCCTGAACCAGATATATGTTCAGGTCCTTTAAGTCTAAGATGGGACAGTATCACTCTGTCTTCTTCGGTACCAGCTCAGACTTACATGTCTTGTGCCCAGCCATGCTAACTTTGGAGCTCCCCCCTCCAAAATAAATTCTGGCTACATTACTTCCCCCCAGGTACTGTAGCAGGGCCCAGCATACATCCAAGGAATGAAGGATGCAGAAGTCCGCCCCACAATCCTCCTTATGAAAAGAGGGCACAGGACCACTTGATTCACATGGAACATAGAAACCCCTGCCTCTGTAAGCCATAAAAATGGCTTCTGACATGACATAGTAACATAGTATATGATGGCAGATAAAGACCATGTATGGTCCAGCATGCCTGTAGTTCTGAAGTTCTCTTAGTCAAACAGATAACTACTAGGAAAGCCACCGCCTTTGTCATATCCTTTGGGGTCGCTCTCTGAAGCAGCA
Organism: Ichthyophis bannanicus; assembly: GCA_033557465.1. Classification (NCBI taxonomy): domain Eukaryota; kingdom Metazoa; phylum Chordata; class Amphibia; order Gymnophiona; family Ichthyophiidae; genus Ichthyophis; species Ichthyophis bannanicus. Next base: position 887,654,292 of record CM066034.1, on the reverse strand, counting down.
CAAATAGAGGACTCCTAAAAGCTCAAAGGACCAAATTAAGGTTCCAGGATGGCACCACCAAATGAACCAGAGGACCTTCAAGAAGTGGGCTCAGTCAGGATATGAAACTAATGGAGCTTCCTCTAGCTATCCTTGGAAACACACAAGTGCTGCAACCAGAGCCCTTTTTGAAACCTTTCTGTTAAAAGGTTAAGAGGCTAAGAAAGAAGGCTTGGAATGGAGAAAAACCCCACTCTGCACACCAAGTCTCAAAGCCCTCCAAATCTCACATATGCCAAAGTAGACCTCTTATGAGCCCAAAGAAAGTTTGAAATGACCTCAGCCAGATAATCTCCATGTCTCAACTGTGACCTTTCAAAGGCCAGGCTGCATGACAAAAGTGAGTCAGATTGTTCATCAACACTGGCTCTTGTGAGAGAATGTCCCTCTTCTGCAGCTGTTTGATATCTTATCCCATCTTGGGAAGGACCAAATATACATACCATGAATGCCTGGGCTTAGTTGGTGCCACCAACACCACAAGCCCTGGATGCATTGAAATCCATTGCTGGAACCAACCAAGGAGAGAGCATGGGGAAACCACATAAAGCCTCGTCCCAGGCCATGCTGCAACAGGATATCCAAACTGGCCAACCCATATTCTGATGTCTGAAGAGCAAAGAACCTTTGTATTCTACTTACTTACCATCAGATCCATGACCGGAGTGCCCCACCAATCCCAGATAAGAGAGAAGGCCTTCTCGGACAACTCCTACTTCCCAGGATCTAGGGAGTGCTTCAAGAGATCCACTTCTATGGTCAGGGACACAGCAATGAGTATCGCCGACCATGTCTGAAGGGAGCCCACTGGAATAATAGAAAAGTGTTGCAATTGAAGGCCTGAAATGCTTGATCATGGTTCTTGTTTCCAGTTGTTTGACCAACCAATGGGCTCTGGATTCCCACTAGCGTCCTTGAGTACTCAGTCCAAACAATGAGCCCCCCAATTGACCGAGCTTGTAGCCATTGGCCCCCATCTCCAGATCCACTCTTTTAGACAGTTTCTTGGGGATTAACCACCAGCTCAGGCTGGCCTTGACCTGTGGCATTCATAAACAACAAGGGCCTGATTCAGTCCTGGACGTCCCGGCCATCTGTGTACCTGGTTGGAACTGAATGCACAGAGATAACCAGGATACCTCAGAGGCGGAATAAGTTCCCTGTACAGGCAGCCGCCCCAGACATACAGGGCCAACATTGGAATCGGTCATGTATGGCCGGGGCCGCCAAATGCCCACTGCCCACCCTAATGCCACTTCCACTCTGCCCCTTTCCCGCCCCCGTCTAACTTCCCTGTACAACATGCAGGGAAGTTAGTCGTGATCGGAAAAGGGCTTGGGACATCCATCCCCGCTATTCATGCCTCGGAATGATCCTGCAAGTGTTCTAACTCTGTGTCTATTCTGGCCAGCGCTCCAACAGTGATCTCTGCAGCAGCCTCAAATTTGCCAAGCTCAGGGCACCAGCTTAATTGCCTCCACCTTGGAACTCCAAACTGGCAAGTAGTCCAAGGCTTGAGGTACCTTTTTTACCAAGACGGCCTGCACTTGATCATGCAACTTCAACTGTTCAGTCAGAAGGACCTTTCCTATCTGCATATCAAAGTGGAATTCCAGATACTCCAGACACTATGGTGGTTCCAATTTGCTTTACTCAAAGCTGATCACCCACCCAAGGGTCTGCAACATCCGAACTACTTGAATGATACAATACAAGCTCTCTTTCTCTGACTCAGGTGGAAAGAGCCAGTCATCCAGATATGAATGCACCAAGATTCTGTCCTTATGCAAAGCTTCCACCATAACCCCCATAACCTTCGAGAAGAACAGTAAAGCCTGTGGCGAGGCCAAGCAGCAGTGCCTGGAACCGATAATGGCTACCACAGAAGAGTGAAGCTCAGGAATCACTGATGATCTTTTCAAACTGGAAAGTGGAGGGATGCTTCCCTAAGATCCAATAAAGTCAAAAACACCTCAGAATTTATGCCATGTCTACAGAGCATAAGATCTTTATGCAGAAAAGTGAAATGCACAGAGCCCAAACACACACCTTTTTAGTTCCAAAATTGGGCAGAATGACTCTTCCTTCTTCAGAACTACAGAGTAGTTGGAATAGAAATTCTTATCACACTTCTTTTGGGACAGAGACCACCACTCCCAAATGTAATTGTTTCTGTAGAGTGCCCTGAATGGCTTCCCTCTTGGCCAATGCTTGATAGGGAGAGACCATAAAACCACCTGCAAGTGGGCGGGAAAATTCTAGCATATATCTACATCTCACCATCTCCAGGAATCATTGGTCTAATGTGATCCAAGTCCACTCCCCAAAGTGGACTTCCCATCCACTCATCTGAGGAGAGGACAACCACTTGGGATAAGCTTCTCTTTAGAGAGGAGTTGGTCAAGGGTACAAAGCCCTAGTAGCTATGGAAGGAAAAAGATCAAGATCCTAGGATACATCATTTCCAGGAGGCAGGGCAAAATTACACAGGAAAAGGGTCCGCTTAGCAGTCTAGATTTCCAGGTAGACCCTCTTCTTTTTGAGCCAACTGGATGCTGGGCTTCACAAGTCAGTGGACCACCAGGGCCTATCACTGAGTGGTCTTTTGGCATATCCTGTAGCTGGAGCTGAATGGCTTTCTCTATTATTTTTGCTAGAAATGGGTCTGTAAGATGTGGGTAACGCAGGGTCAGCTGTAGCATTCTTCAGGGTGGACCTAACAGAGGAAACCTTTAGGTTAGTTGGCATCAATCCCAGAATGAGGGAAGAGTTTATTACTTTGAGCAGTGGTGAGGTTAGCTCTTTCCTGGATGCTTTTATCCATGCAGTTGGGCATGGGTCTAATGGTGATGTGGTGTTCACTGTTGAGAGAAGTCGATGTAGTTGCGTGCTTGATATTGAGGTGAACAGGGTCCAGTTTGGTGAGCTGCTGGATGTGTTTGTAGGTAATTGATTGTTTCGTTAGCACAAAGGAATTGGTTCTGGAGGTAGGAGGTGTAATCTTGCAGGTTCAAGCTGGGACCTTTTGGAGCAGGAGGAGATCGTATGAGTGATTTGGTGATTTTGAACAATTCTCTAGGCCGGTTGAGTGATTTGAAAATGAGATTACTATGATATTCTCATTTTCATTGGTTTATCAGGTTATTATAGTCATCTTGCTTGGAGGTGTATTCTTTGCAATGTTTGGGATCGTGTGTTCTTCGCCATCTGTGCTCAAGTTGTCTCAGTTTAAGTTTTGCTTCTTTTATATCTTTTGAGTACCAGGGTGCTGAGAAGCTTTGCCTCAGTGTTCGCTTTGGGGGAGTACTGCAAATGAAGTTATCCAGTTGTTCCAATCGTCGATTAGTTTTGTGATATCTGTTGAGGATGATTCCATTAGAGGGGTGAGGTGTTCAAGAAGGATTCTTTGTTAAAGTCTCAGAATCTGCAAATTCCCTGAGGTTGTGGATTTCATTTTTGGATAGTCTTGAGCAGCGGGAGATCGAAGGATATCATGTGGTGATCAAACCATGGTAATAGTGTGGTCTGAACGTTTTGTGTCATCACCGTTTTAGGTATGAATATCATGTCCAAGGTGTTTCCTTCCTTGTGTGTGGGGGGGAATTTATGATTTGTGTAAGGTCCATCGCATCTACTGCTTCCAAGAAGGATGCGACTTGGTTTGTTGGTGCTGAGTGTAGTTAAGGTCTCTTAACAAAGATGTGAAGGCTTGGAATTTGAGGTCTTTCCTGGTAAGAATGAATATTCCTCCTCCTCTTTTATTTATCCGTGGGCAGTTATGTAGGTCCATATCTAGTGTGATAAGTTGATCTGTGAGTACCTGGTCGGTATCAGTGAACCTTGACTGTGTCATGAACATAACATATAGCTTGCTCTCATTTATGTAGTCATTAATAAGATGTATCTTCTTGTATGCGGAGCATGCATTTGCTAGCGAACATTTTATATATTTAGACAGGTGATGGTAGTTTTGTTGGTCCATAGAGAAGGATGATTTGGCGATTTGGATTAGTCTTGGTTGCCATCTGAGTATATGCAGGAATTGTTGGCACCGAGTGAGGTTTCTCTGGTTGTATAAGATTGGTATAAATGTTGTCGAAGTTGTGGTCCCATTAGTTACTCTTATCAGAAGGAGTGTAATTAACAGTAGTATAAGCACCTTAGGTGTTATCCACGCCATTTCAAAGCCTTCATAACCTAGCATGGGCCGCTATGTATTGTTGTGGGTACAAGGTGGCGGTTTATGAAAATTTATGTTGAAGGAGCCTGATTGCTTTACTATTGTGATGGTTTACTGCTTTCTGTGTCCCTGGCCTGATTACTAAAGTTAGTATTTTTGAAATCTAGGACTTTGAGCTTGCTGTGATTGGACTCAGCCTTGGCTTTTATCTCAAACCACACCATGTGATGATTGCTGCTGCTCACATGGGCACCCACCTGAACAATCAACACGCTATCTGTTGGTGAGTACTAAATCCAAAATCAAACTTTCCCTGGTCAGTTCCATCACCATTTGTCTACGCATATATCTTGGAAGGCATCCACAGTTTTTTTACTTCTTTCCAGATTTGCAGAAGGAATACCCCAATCCACATCAGGTAGATTAAAGTCACCCAACATGATCACTTCCCTCTTCATGGCTACCTTTGTAATTTCAATAATCAAGTCTCTATCAATTTCTTCGGTTTGAGTAGACTACACCAGTTTGGATGATAGTGCCATCTCCTCTTTCCAACACAATCCACAGTGTTTCTTCTTTTCCCCATGTCCCCTGAAATTCAGCAGCTTTAATAATGCTTTTGACATATAGGGCTACTCCGCCTCCTTTCTGTCTTCTCTATTTCTCCTAGATAAATTAAAGCAAGCTATGACTATATCTCATTTATGTGACTCGTTAAACCATGTTTCTGTAAAGGCCACAATGTCCAAGTCTATTTCCACCATTAGGGCTTCCAGGTCAGGAACTTTGTTGGCTAGGTATTGAGCATTTGTGTTCATTGCTTTCCAGCATTTGTTGACTGGCTTGCCTGTATTTTTGCATGGATTTTGTTCTACATGCTTCTTCCCTCTTGTCATCGATGTGAGGGTTAATAGTGTGGCTGTTTCCAATGTTATTGTGTTTTTGCTGGGCGTGAAGTCCTGAACTTGTTCTTCTCCATCCATCACCCCCTTTCCCTAGTTTAAATGCCTGTCCACATTAATGCCTACATTTTTCACTTAGGATCCTTTTCCATGTTTCCATTAACACAGTATAGTCTCTTCTTGTTGCATCTATTTCCCCAGTCACCTATATATCTAAATCTTTCTGGTTTGCACCAGGTTTGGAGCCATGTATTAAAATTGATTATGTGATGCAGCCTTTCTGCCCACTTACCAAGAACAGGTAAAACTTCTGAGAATGCTATAGTGTTAACAATGAGTTTGAGTTTCTCTCTCAAAATCTGGAAGTCCCTTTGAACTGTAGAGGCATTGTTTCTAGCCAGAACATTTGTACCATAGTGGATGAAAGCATCAATGTCCAAGCAAACTCAACCATCTGCTAAAGAAAAGATGCTGTAATACTACAAATCTGTTCCATTATATACCACAGGATGGATCCCAGATGACGCAAAAACACACGCATGCTCTCAGTGTCCACTTGTGGACATACAAGCATACGCATGCGTGCGGGTGCGTGCACTTTTTAAATACATATATGTAAGAAATGTTCCACTACATGCTGGTATTAAAACCCAACAATGTTCTTGTTGGAGAAGGAGACAATCTATGTCCCCTCCTCAGGAAGATATTCGAACCTGTTGGAAAACAGAACACTGAAATTAATAAAAATAATGTTGTGTCAGACGACAATGATTGGGTAGAGGACTGTCATCCTGGCCCCTCGGAAGTCTTCTCTTGTGTTCTATTAAATGAACCTTAAAGGGGCGAAGCGTCTTGCCCACATATAGCAGGTCACAAGGACAGATCAGGGCATACACCATGGCTGATAACAAGCAGTTGAATCGTCACCCTCTTTTGGCTTTAAGCAAGACACTATTATAAGATAGGGTTATCTGTTCCTATTGGGTGCTGTAGGGAGTGGAACTTTGAGTTTTGAGTTTTTTCATTGTATATACCCATTTGGTGATTATTTTGATCTGATATTTTAAATCCAGCCTTGGGTACCTAATTTGTAAAAAACGCATAATCTCTAGAATTCTAAGGACTGCCACTGCAATGGCTAAGCGAAAGAGAGAGGACAGCAAGGGCATAAATATGCAGAGAAGATCCTAAGAGAGCCACAAATGAAGGATCATAGACATTGCAGTCCTGAAAACCGAAAAGGAAATAAAATAATTAAGAAACAGAATAAACAGTCAATAGCTGTATTACTGGGACCATTACCATCCATCAATCATGACTAGCAGTTCCCAAAAGCCTATGAAGAGAAGTGGGATTTATGACCAGGTCTGAATTCCACCAAAGAGATTTCAAGCGTTAACATTTCCATTTCTGAGTGAAATGGAAACCTGAAGCAGCATAAGAAAGCCAAAAACTAAACATATTATAAAAATGTAAAAGGTATCACTCAGCTACTTCTTTTTGGCTTGTTTTAATTAATTTTATTTTGGCGACTTAACAGAGTTTGTCTTTCCACAGCTTCTCTCTGCCTTACCCAAGTCTCCACTGAGAGATGTGGAAAGACGGACTACTACAAATTTCAAAAGTATATAGTTCCAGGTCAGTCAAAACATTTCTGATTTTATATTTTAAATAAAATGAAGGCACTGCACACCAAATCCTTTTAAATGCTTGTTAACAGAAAAGCTACCAGGCAATCACTACATGAGAGGTGATGGTAAATGGAGCTCACTCGGATGATTAGCGGTGTGCCCCATGGTTTGGTCCTGGGCCCGGCACTGTTCAATGTATTTATGAGTGATATTGCTGAAAGACTGAATGGAAAGGTCTATCTTTTTGCAGATGACACAAAAATTTGCAACAGAGTGGACTCCCCTGAGGGAGTGCTTAACATGAGAAAAGATCTACAAAAGCTGGACGAATGGTCTAATGCTTGGCAATTAAGATTTAATGCAAAGAAGTGCAGTGTCATGCACTTGGGTAGCAGAAATCCAAGGAAAATGTATGTGACAGTGGGCGAGAGGTTGGTGTGCACGGATCAGGAGAAATACCTTGGTGTGATTATTTCTGTAGATCTCAAGGTGGCAAAACTGTGCGACAAAGCGGTGGCAAAAGCCAGGAGGATGTTGGGCTGCACACAAAGAGGAATTACCAGCAGAAAGGAAGAGGTACTATTGCCACTGTATAAGTCACTGGTGAGACCTCTCTTGGAATACTGTGTTCAGTTTTGGAGATCATATCTTGCAAAGGATGTAAAAAGAATGGAAACTGTTCAGAGGAAGGCAACCAAAATGTTTTGGAGCCTGTGTCAGAAGCCTTATGAGAAGAGACTTGAAGACCTAAATATGTACACTTTGGAGGAGAGGAGGGATTGGGGAGATATGATTCAGACCTTTAAATACTTAAAGAACATAAAAACATAAGATATGCCATACTGGGTCAGACCAAGGTTCATCAAGCCCAGTATCCTGTTTCCAACAGTGGCCAATCTAGGTCATATATACCTAGCGGTTTCCCCAAAAGACACAGATTCTACAATGCTGGGTCAAGCATTGTACTGGGTCAAGCATTGATATCCTGGGTCCCTTCTTAATAATGGTTTATGGACCATTCCTCCAGGAACTTGTCCAAAACTTTTTTAAACCCAGCTACACTAACAGCCTTTACTACATCCTCCGGTAACAAATTCCAGAGTTTGATTACATGTTGAGTGAAAAAATATTTTCTTTTATTAGTCTTAAATAGTTTACCCTGTAGCTTCATTGCATGTCCCCTAGTCTTTCTATATTCTAATAACGTAAACAATCAATCTACATTTACCCGTTCCACTCCGTTCATTAATTTATAGACTTCTATCATTTCTCCCCTCAGCCGTCTCTTTTCCAGGTTAAAGAGCCCTAACCTTTTTAGCCTAATAAATAATGAACAAACAAACCTCTTCCAAAGATGGGGAAGCTGTAAAACTATAGGGCATAACATGAAGCTGCAAGGTGGTAAATTGAAAGGTAATGTCAGGAAATACTTTTTCACTGAAAGGGTGGTGGATGCTTGGAATGCCCTCCTGATGGAAGTGGTGGGGGCAAACACAGTGACAGAATTCAAAATGGCATGGGAAAGACACAGTGGATCCCTTTACAGCAACAAAATAAAATCAAAATAAACTGAACCATCTAATTTCTCAACAAATAGGGGTGTCCTACATGGAGCGGTGGGTTCACCCCTAAACAAAGACATGGGGAGGGGTGGCCTGCACAGAGTGGCAGGAGGGGTGCACCTACTCCTGCCATCTTACTCCTCTTACTGGGCAGACTAGATGGACCATACTGGTCTTTATCTGCCATCATTTACTATGTTACTATGTTACATGGAATCTTAAATGCTATGCTGCTGATATTTTTATGGCTTTATTGTAAAACTAAATGAAAAATAAGCAACAATTTACAGCTTCGGATCTTGATTATTGAAACTTCTGGTTTGACCTCTTGAATTATCAAGAATCCTTAATTTGGCTGAGTGGACAGACAAGTTAATGGGAAAAGGTATTTCCAAATGCATACTATCTTAAGCCCTCATTTGGTTTGCAGCTTGTCGTGCTGTGAGTGCTTGTGTGCATCACTGATGCTGATGGCTTGATGCTGAGGGCTAAATAATCAGTAGTTTAACTATTGGCCGGGTCTCCCAAGATGGACAGGTTTCAGCTGAGGTGCCAAACCAAGACAAACCACCTATCTGGAAAGCAGCAGAATAGGACAGGGTTGGCAGTGGAGGATCACATTTCTGTGACAACGGCAACACTAAACTGCGTGGAAGAAAGACCTGGCAATCTACTTCCAAATCTTGTTATGAAAACCAAATGGATAGTCACAAAAATAAACCGAATTGCAATATAGTGCTGGAAGATGAGACCCCCAAGTCGGAAGGCACTCAACTGGCTACTGGGAAGGAGCTGAAGTCGTTTCAGAGTAAAGCCAGCATATATGATGTGGTTGGATCAAAGCCCTCGGGACATCTGACTGCTGATGTAGCTGTGCATGAAATAAGAGTCAGAAGCTGCAAAGATGTCTTACATATTGGGACATGGAATGTACGATGCAAAAACCAAGGGAAGTTGGAGGTGATCAAGAATGAAATGGAACGTGTACAACTCAATCAGTTGGGTGTCAGAGAACTGAAATGGACTGGCATCAGGCACTTTGCATCAGATGATCACATGGTCTACTATGTTGGAAATGAAAGACAAAGAAGAAATGGTGTTGCATTTATAAATAAGAAGAAACATGCAAGAACTGTAATGAAATACAATGCAGTCAGTGAATGCTTAATCTCTATTCGTCTACAAGGAATGCCTATCAACACTATAATTCAAGAATATGCCCCAACAACAGCTGCAGAAGAGGAAGATGTTGATGAGTTCTATGAACTAGTACAAGCTGAAATTGACAGAACATGCAAACAGTATATCCTGATAGCCATGGGTGACTGCAACGCAAAAGTTGGCAACAAAGAAGGCGGCAAAATGGTTGGAAAATATGGACTTGGAAACAGAAATGAAGCTGGAAAAAGACTGATAGAATTCTGAAAGACCAACGATCTATTCATCTCAAACACCTTCTTCGAGCAACACAAGTGGCAACTGTACAGATGGACTTGGATTGTACAAAACTCAAATTGACTACATCTGTGTAAATCAACAATGGAAAAGCTGTATAACATCAACAAAGACAATACCTGGAGCTGACTGTTGTACAGATCACCAACTACTAGTATGTAAACTCAAGCTAAAGTTAAAAAAAGAGCAAGCCACTTATGAATGTAGCAAAATATGACCTTGAGAATATACTACATACAAATGACAGAGCTCCAGAAGAGTTATGGAATGACATCAAGAAGGTTGTGTTAGAAGAAGCAAAAAGTCTCTACAAAAGGTGAAAAAGCAAAAACGTCCAAAATGGATGACGGAAGAAACTCTGAAAATTGCCCAGAAAGACAGAGAAGTTAAAGCCAGAGGAGAAAGATAGACAATCACAGAATTCAAAAGAGAAACATACAAAAAGACAGGACAAGGAAAAGTACTACAATGACGAATGCAAGGAAATAGAAGCAGAAACTATAAGAGGAAGAACAAATCGGCTTTCCTAAAGCTATGAGAGTTAAAGAAAAAATTCCAGCCTCGAATTGGAGTGTTACAAGATGATCAAGGATCTATGTTGAATGATGCTGAGAAGATCAAAAAAAGGTGGAAAGAATATACAGAGTTGTTATATGCTAAAGTGGACCAACAGCCGTTTCAACCTGTGCCTTATGATCTGGAACCATTGGTGATGAAAGAAGAAGTCAAAGCAGCATTGAAAACCTAATCAAAGAACAAAGCACCAGGCATTGATGGCATTCCCATATAAGTATTATGGCAATCTGATGCAGCTGTTACCATACTTACAAGGCTCTGCCAGGAAATTTGGAAGAACATCATGTCCAACTGACTGGAAAAGATTAGTGTTTATACCAATACTAAAGAAAGGTGATCCAAATGACCATGGAAATTATTGCACAATCACTCTGATCCCACATGCCAGCAAGATTCTACTAAAGCTTATTCAACAGAGACTACAACCATACCTGGAACAAGAACTACCTGAAGTGCAAGCAGGGCTCAGGAAAGGGTGAGGAACGAGAGACATCATCGCAGATGTGAGGTGGATCCTTGAAAAGACTAAAGAATACCAAAAGGATATATATTTGTGCTTTATTGATTACAACAAGGCTTTTGACCGTGTAAACCATGAGAACTTTGGGCCACATCAAGAAGCATGGGTATACCAGATCAACTGATAGTTCTCTTGCACAATCTGTACAATGATCAAGAAGCAACAGTTTGAACGGAACAAGGAGAAACAGAATGGTTTAAAATCAGCAAAGATGTACGACAAGGCTGCATACTTTCCCCCTACCTGTTTAATATATATACAGAACAAATCATCAGAGAAGCATGATTGTATGAAAACAACAGAGGTGTGAAGATTGGTGGAAGACTCATCAACAACTTTCGCTATGCTGATGATACCATATTACTTGCTGAGAGTGAAGATGATATGAAACATTTGCTTCTCAAGATCAAGAAACAGTCTTAAAATGGGCCTTCACCTTAATGTAAAGAAGACAAACATCATGACAACTGGCAAAATCAATAAGTTCATCGTTGATGGAGAAGAAATTGAAATCGTGAACAACTTTAACCTACTTGGATCAATAAAGAAGCAACAAGCAGTGAAGAAGTCAGATGACACATTGCTCTTGGCAGAATGGCTATGAAGGACCTAGACAAGATTCTCAAGAGCAGAGATGTCTCTCTCCATGCAAAGATTTAACTTATTCAAGTCATAGTATTTTCAATAACATCAAGTTGGACAGTGAAAAAGATAGAGAGGAAGAAAATTGATGCCTTTGAATTATGGTGCTGGTGGCAAATACTGCGTATACCATGGACTGCCCGAAGAACAAACCAGTCATTACTAGAGGAGATCAAACCTAAGTTTTCTTTAGAAGCTCAGATGACAAGACTTCAATTTTCATACTTTGGAGACACCATATGAAGAGAGAAATCATTAGAGAAAGACATCATGCTTGGCAGGGTAGAAGGTCAACGCAAAAGAGGAAGGCCAGCAATGAGATGGATTGATATAATAACAGTAGCTGTGGGTACCAGTCTGTCAACAATGAGCTGCCTGACTGAAGACCGAACACAATTTAGGACAACTATGCAGAGGGTCACCATGAGTCGACACCGACTTGACAGCACTTAACAACAACAACTGCTTAACTTGGTAGGATTAGTTTGATTTAAGGATACCTAGGGTAAAACCATAATTTGCTTCTCTCTATTGTAACATGTAATTCTAATAAGTACATCTGGATCACTTTCAATAAAAACATTTATGAAGCAAAAAAGAAAATCTAATGACATTTCCTTAGAAGTGACCTTTATTTTCTAGCTCTTCTAGTATAGAAACTACCAGCTAACAAACTAGAAGGCCCTTTTACTAAAGTGTGTGAAGTCTTTGTAGTTAGTGTGCTTTTAGTGTGAAAGCTAGGGTGCGCTAAGTGCCAAGTCTCTATGTAACTACTGGGGGCATGGTCAGCATAATCCAATTATCACTCATGCACCTAAGTCCACCATATGAAGTTGTGTTAATTGCACCCATGCTAACTGCAACATTGACAGCGCATAATATATCCCCCTGCACTAAATGTAATGAGCTCTCCACGCCCACTCTCCGTCCCAAAGCTGTCCATTCATCACCCCAACGCACGACTGGCAGTTAGCATGTGAATCAGCTTCTGGTAACTGTTATGCTCCTGCGGTTACACTTACTGTAGTTCATAAGAACTGCTATACTGGGTCAGACCAATGTCCATCAAGCCCAGTATCCTGTTTCCAACAGTGAGCAATCCAGGACACAAGGACATGTCAGGTTCCCAAAAAGGTACACAGGTTCCACAATACTTAACACAGGGTAAGCAGTGGATTTCCCTGGTCCTTTTTAATAATGGTTTATGAACTTTTCCTCCAGGAACTTGTCCAAACCTTTTTTTAAACCCAACTACACTAACGGCATTTACTACATCCTCTGGTAAAGAATTCCAGTTTGATTACTTGTTGAGTGAAAGAATATTTTCTCTTATTAGTCCTAAATGGGCAAACACTGTAGCTTCATGGAGTGTCCCCTAGTCTTTCTACTTTTTGAAGGAGTAAACAACAGATCTAGGTTTACCCATTTCTCTCTGTTCATTAATTTATAGACCTCTATAATATCTTCTCTTCACCCTCAGCCGTCTGTTTTCCAAGTTGACAAGCCCTAACCTTTTAAGCTTCTCCTTATAGGGACATCCTTCCATCCCTTTTACCATTTTGGTGGCTCTTCTCTGTACTTTTTCTATTTATTTATTTATTGTTTTATACTGCTTTATCATTTTAGTCAAAACAGTTTACATTGTAACTTAAACATGGCAATGTACACTGATAACATGGATTCTTCTGAGGCAATGGAGGGTTAAGTGACTTGCCCAAGGCCACAAGGAGTGCTAGTGGAAATCAAACCCTGGTGTCTTGGTTGCCAAGCCAGTGCTATAACCACTAGGCTACTCCTCTACTCCACATTCTAATTCTGCTATATTTGTTTTAAGATATGGTGATCAGAATTGCACACAATACTCAAGGTGCTGTCACACCACGGAACAATACAGAGGCATTATGATGTCCTTGGTTTTGTTCTCCATTCCTTTCCTTATGATTCCTAGCATTCTATTTGCTTTCTTGGCCGTGGCACACTGGGCAGAGGGTTCCATCATATTATTCACATAAAAGATGCCAATTGTATCTAACCTTACATTTAGTGCTGTATATTCTAACTCTACGATACTCTGGGTACATCAGAACACCTGATCGTACTCTTGCACAATCTGTACATTGATCAAGAAGCAACAGTTTGAACGGAACAAGGAGAAACAGAATGGTTTAAAATAATCAAAGGTGTAAGACAAGGCTGCATACTTTCCCCCTACCTGTTTAATTTATATGCAGAACAAATCATCAGAGAAGCAGGATTGTATGAAGACAACAGAGGTGTGAAGATTGGTGGAAGACTCATCAACAACCTTCACTATGCTGATGATACCACATTACTGGCTGAAAGTGAAGATGATCTGAAACATTTGCTTCTCACAATCAAAGAACATAGTCTCAAAATGTGCCTGCACCTTAATGTAAAGAAGACAAAGATCATGACAACTGGCATAATCAACAGGTTCATCATTGAAGGAGAAGAAATTGAAATCGTGAACAACTTTAACCTACTTGGATCAACTATCAATAAAGAAGCAACAAGCAGTCAAGAAATCAGACGACGCATTGCTCTTGGCAGAATGGCTATGAAAGACCTAGATAAGATTCTCAAGAGCAGAGATGTCTCTCTCCATACAAAGATTCAACTTATTCAAGCCATGGTATTTTCAATAACATCATATGGATGTGAATGCTGGACAGTGAAAAAGATAGACAGGAAGAAAATTGATGCCTTTGAATTATGATGCTGGCGGTGAATACTGTGTATACCATGGACTGCCCGAAGAACAAACCTGTCAGTACTAGAGGAGATCAAACCTAAGCTTTCTTTAGAAGCTCAGATGACAAGACTTCGACTTTCATACTTTGGACACATCATGCAAAGAGAGAGATCATTAGAGAAAGACATCATGCTTGGCAAGATAGAAGGTCAATGCAAAAGAGGAAGGCCAGCAATGAGATGGATCGAGACAATAACAGCAGCTACGGGTACCAGTCTGTCAACAATGAGCTGCCTGACTGAAGACCGAACACAATTTAGGATAGCTATCCAGAGGGTCGCCATGAGTCGACTCCGACTCAACGGCACTTAACAACAATAACATTCTAACTCTCCCATCTTATTTTTCAGACTTCTAGCATTTGCATACAGGCATTTTAGAGGGTGTATTTTATTCATATTCAGCCGGTTATCAGTTGATAGGGGTAATTTGGAATCTTTCAGCTCTACCTGCTCTGTACGTAAGGACATCTGGGTTACTTTTATGTTTAGTGGAACCTCTTTATTGGGATGCGCTGACTTCCCTCTTTTGCTAGTATCCTTCAAAGATACATCCTTCTGAACCATGCGCTCTTGGGCAACTGTCGGCTTTCCCCTATTACTAAAGTATGTGTTAACTGCTTGGTGCACTTTAGTAAAAGGGGCCCTAATTTCCTTATCAGTGGAAGAATTGCAGCTCAGAAGGACCAACTCAATATGAAACTAAATTTAAAAAGTAAATAAATTCACACTACATTTTCTATTTCTAATGATAGTATTTTAGGAATTCTTTGTGACATGAGAGCTAGCAGAAACTCTCCATTTTCATAGAAACATAGAAACATGATGACAGAAAAAGACCACAAGGCCTATCTAGTCTGTCCTTCCATAACAACAACTACAACAGTCCACTTTTTACCTATAGAGATCCTCTGTGTTGGTCCCATGCTTTTTTGAATTCAGTTACTGTCCTCATCTCTACCACCTCCACTGGGAGACTATTCCACGGATCCACTACTCTTTCCGTAAATAAATATTTCCGCATATCACTCCTGAATCTATTTTCAAAAACAAACAGAAGTCAGATCAATTCCAAAATGTGAGCTGGGGGGCGGAGCCATCAGCGGAGCAGAATGGCCGCATAATTCAATGCTCCCGTTGCCAGCGTAGAATCCTGTTCAATACAGACTTTAAATAAAACTCCCGAGAGCTGGGTCCACACTCCCCGTGCAATTAATGATGTCGGCGTTAAAACCAGCACGCTTAGAATTTCAGCCAAGCTCTGGGTCAGCTCCAAAGCGGACGAAGCAGGACATGGGTTCCCCTCAGAAGATGGCGGCGGAGGGAAAAGAAGCGACAGCTGAAGGTATTAAAGAAATCCTAATGGAGTTAAAAGGGGTCAAAGAACTGATCGTAGCAAACACGACATCGTTGGGAAGTATACAGGCAGATCTAAACGAACTCAAAAGTACTGTGCAAGATGTTAACGGGCGATTGGAGATCGTAGAGGGCCAAGTGCAGAAACACGATGCCATGATAGCGCAAATGGGGGCCTTATCAGCACGATATAAAAAAATTGAGGCCCAGATGGAAGAGCAGAACAATCGGGCCCGACGAAATAATATTCGGCTGGTGGGGGTCCCTGAAGGTGCAGAAGGTGCAAATGTCCTAGAGTACCTTGAGAAACTGATCCCAGAGATCCTTCAGTTATCTTTCCAGCAGCCCTTTGAGCTGGAGCGGGCACACCGGGTTCCCACGCACAGGTCCGATAACACCCGATATCCCTGGCCGATCATCTTTAAAGTCTTGCGGTATCCACAGGTATTACTCATCCTACAAGTGGCCAAGAAGCTGACGACGCTGCAAATACAAGGCCAAAAAGTTTCTTTTTTTCCGGACTTAAGTAAGCAAACCGTGGATCGGCGCAGAGCCCTGTTGGCCTGTAGGCTGCTCATGCAAAGACTCCAGACACGCTATGGCTTGTACTATCCGGGTACTATGCGGGTGACATTAAATAATGTTACTAGAAACTTTACTGATGCTGAAATGTTAAAAATGTTTTTGCAAGAAACTGGTAACATGGAGACCTGAATATAATGAGAATTGTGCAGTGGGTGGGGCAATGTAAGGCCAATACCGCAGATTTAAAAGGCAGGGAGAATGTTTAGTACTTCTTCGTGCTCCTGATGGTTTGTTTATCTATACCATGCATATGATCCACCTGTGTTTAGGTACTTTAGGGGAAGAGGAGCTATGATTATCCAGGGGGTAAAGATGTTCAAGGGAGGGTAATAATATAATATAATATAATACTGTTGTTTTTTTTTGTTCTGTTTTATTGTGTGAAACTGTTTAACTGAAAATGTTAGCACTGGCAACGGGGATAGGTCTTATTAATTAAGGTAGTCTGCCAAGAGCTGATGATGTTCACCATACGGTGTTTGTTTGATGAGTTAAACTGTTTTTGCAGATCAATCCAGTCCAGTATTTCTCCCCATAATAGGAAAATTGCAACAGGTGAGACCATTAGAATCCGACCTATGATACCGGCCCTTAATTCCAGATGGCCAATAAATTACTGATACTCACCCTTAATGTAAAAGGAGTGATTAACCCAATCAAACGTAAGAAGATCTTATCCTATTGTCAGCAGAAGAAGGCGGACATAGTATATCTCCAGGAGACACACCTAACGAAGATAGAGTCCTGGAAAGTATGCTCAAAGTTCTACCAGGTGACGGCGGTATCTCCTGCTATAAATAAGAAAGGCGGAGTGCTCATATTGATGAGGAAGTCCCTGTCAGTCACAGTAAAGGAAACCAAGGCTGACTCGTGCGGACGGTGGGTAAAAGTGACGATGCTTCTGGACCAGGAGCTATACACACTGATGAATATCTATGCTCCCAATGTAGATGATCCTGCTTTCTACAGGAATATAGCCATGGAACTAATGGCAGCTGCGGCCATGGAGTTGATTCTAGGGGGGTATTTCAATCTGGTTTTAGATCCATTGTTGGATCGGCTGCCCTATCGAGCAACTGATAAAATTAGATCTCATGGCGTATTAGTGAGTATGATGAAAGAATTGCATTTGAATGACGCCTGGCGCCTGTTACATCCGGTAGATAAAGAATTTACTTTTTATTCCATCCCTCATGATACCCAGACCAGAATAGATTTTTTCCTTGTAACTACTGGATTGGTTCAGCGCATGATCGCCTCGGATATACACGCTGGAACAGTATCAGATCACTCAGCGGTCTCCTTGACTATTGACGTGGGGAAGCCACGCCAACAATCTCCAAGATGGACTTTTGACAAGTCTCTCCTAGCGGATAGCTCCTTCATGACCTATATCAACAAGGTCATCGAGACATATAACGCATGTAATAAGTTCTCTGATACGTCCACCTGGGGTTGGTGGGAAGGCTTTAAGGTGACACTCCGGGCACATATAACAACCTTCTCCATACAGAGGCATAAAAAGCGGAAGCAAGAGCAAGAGGACTTGGAAGTGCAAATTAAAGCAGGAGAACGTCTACTGGCGAAAAGAGCAGATCCAATGGTGCTGACCTGATTGCGGAAGTTAAGACACCAATATAATAGCATCCTTAATGCCCAAGTGCAATCCATTATTCGCGTACAGCAAAGTACATACTACTTTGAGAATAACCGAGCAGGTTCCCTCTTGGCTAAATTGCTTAAAGCTAGAAAGAATGTGACCCCCATAGCAGCACTCATGAATGAGAAAGGAGACCTTCTATTCCAGAATGGACAAATTTTGGAGCGATGCAAGGAATTTTATGAGAAGCTATACTGCTTGGAAGTGAGTTGCGGAGACAAAGAGTTCGGAGATTTTGTATCAGACATATCTGGACCAGTGTTATTGGCAGAACAGGTGCAGATGTTAGAGCAAGATATCTCGGTGGCGGAGATACAAAAGGCCATTCAACAGTTAGCTAAAGGAAAGGCGGCGGGACCAGATGGAATTCCAGTGGAGTTTTACTGTAAATGCCAGGGGGAAGTAGGCTCAATGCTTAAGGTTTACTACAGTGGCCTATATGCAGAAAGCCCAGAAGTGGGTGCTCTCGCGGAGGCAACAATTGTGATTCATCCTAAGCCAGGGTGTGATCCACAGAAAGTGGAAAATTATAGACCCATCTCCCTCCTAAATGCAGATTACAAGATATATGCGAAGATACTAGCTAATCGCCTGAACAAAGTATTGTCCACATTGATTCGGGCGGATCAATGTGGCTTTATCTCTGGAAGATCCACTACGGATAATGGAAGATTATTGTCACATATACTAGCCAAAACTCAGACGGATCCTGAGCCGTTAGTGGGGCTGGCACTGGACGCTGAAAAGGCCTTTGACAGACTGGAGTGGTCTTTCCTGTTTCGGGCCCTAAGTTGGTATGGGATGCAAGAGGGTTTTATCAAGAGGATAGCACTGTTATACTCCAATCCCACAGCGCGGATAACAGCTAACTCTGAAGTCTCAACACCCTTTAAACTCCAAAGAGGCACCCGGCAGGGCTGTCCGCTCTCTCCGCTTCTGTTCAATTTGGCCCTGGAACCGTTGCTGATAGCTATTAGGCAACAGGATGCCATCCGAGGGGTGGACCTTGCGGATGGACAATGTAAACTGTCGGCATATGCGGATGACTTGCTGCTGTTTGTAGCGCCTATGTCTCTGCCTGCGGTCCTGAAGACCATTGAACAATACTCCTCAGTATCTGGATACAAAGTTAATTTGACGAAAACTACTATAATTCCTCTCAGCTCTACCGTACAGGAAGATCAACTCACAGGCTATGGGTTTCAAGTCACGCGCGACTCTTTCCACTATTTAGGGGTAGAGTATGGACGCTCGCTAGTGGAAACGGTGACTCTTAATGCAAAGCGCTGTGAAGAGATCGTGAAAGATTATGTTTTGAAATGGTCGCCTCTGCATTTGACTTGGTGGGGCAGGCTGGAAGCCATAAAGATGGTTCTGGCTCCGAAGATTGGACACATATTAAGTATGATTCCTGTCCTGTTCCCGCCAGGATGGTATAAAAGGATGAATAGTTTGTTGATTGCTTTCCTTTGGAACAAGAAAGTTCAGAGAATTGCAGCGTGGAAACTAAGGCTGCCAAAAGCAAAGGGGGGACTGCACTTCCCAGACGTTGAATATCTACACTTAGCCTCACTGCTTAAACAGGGTGCGCAGTGGACCGCCGAAGGAGAAGACGATGAACCCCCTAGATGGTTGCAGCTGGAGAGTATTCTCTGGGCCCCACTTCCGAAGTACCTACTAATTGGCACGGCAGCTGACCTCTATAGACCTCAGAATGAGATTATCGCAGCAACGCAATATGCGTGTAGGTCAGTGACTTCATGCATCGAAGGAGGGGATGACTATGCCACAGCGATGCCTATATGGCTGAATCGTCGATTTACAGTGGGTGGAAAAGTGGTTTTCTGGAAGACATGGGCGGTCTGTGGAATTACTATGTTAGGTCATCTGATCTACGATAAGGGTTTCAAAACGTTTGATATGCTGAAGAGTGAATTCGGCCTACCAAAAACGTCCTACTTCCAATGGTGCCAACTTAGGCACTGTCTGAGCCAAGCAGGGGTAACTCCGCTAGCAATACGCACGGAATGGCCTTTGCTGCTAAAACTGAGGGAGCTTCAAAGTGGTGCTAGTATCATTTCAAAATCTCTGGAATTATTTCGATCCAAGTCCAACAAGCAATGCACTAAGTCATAGTCAGCCTGGGAAAGGGACATAGGAGGGCACGCTCAGCCGGACTCTTGGGATGACTTCTGGAGCTCACAAACTCGAGTGACGAAAGCGGCAGCTCTGACCCAATCGATGTACTTCTTTGCTCACCGTGCACACCTGACCCCTTCTCGCATAGCGAAATGGGCGCCGCAAGGAAGTGATCAATGTTGGTCTTGAAAGTCTGAGATTGGCACGCTTTCGCATATGATCTACTACTGTGGACGCCTTCAGGCATTTTGGAAAAGTGTATGGCAGCGGATACTGGACATTTTGCCCATACAACTGCCTATATCCTATCAAATTGTGGTATATAAGTCCGCGGTGGAAGGTCTTTATTTAAGCAAGCGGGAGGGCCAACTATTAGACATCATGATCAGTATGGCCATAAAGATAATTTTGATCTGTTGGAAAAATAATGAGAAGGTCCACAGTGACGGATGGTGGGCACTGCTGTGCCAGCATAAGATATACGAGGAGTTATATATGACAAAGTATCCTACAGCAGTTAAATTGGGCCTGAAATGGGAACCTCTAACTGCCTACATGGCGCGTGCTGGGAAAATTGACTTTGGAGCTAAGTCCCCTTAGCTAAGGCCTCTGTAGATTTGGGGCTATTATCGTAAAGAAATGGTCATCACCTGTTCTGCATTGCAGCAAATCCAGTGTACTAAATGGGGAGCGGGATTGGATTGACTGTAACTAGTTTTTGTATGTTCTCAGGGTTCTGTACTATGTTAGTATATTATGTTAGGAAGTGACAGTTGACGTGATTGTTGTGTGATTTCTTTTGTATATGTGTTATATGCAATAAAGATATGAATATACAAAATGTGAGCTGGATTATTTGAATGTCTGTTCTACAAGTCATTAGTACATGACAGAGATGGGATGACCTTATCTCAAACCTCGACCATAATCCCTTTATCATCCTGCAAATGGGACTGATGGTCATTAATTATGATTTTTTTGGGGCCTGCCACTTTTCTTCTGCTTCCTTGGGCTTCCAGCTCAATCAGAACCAACTTCTACAGGATTAGGATGCCATAAGCCTTCATTAACACCAACAGATTTGTCTCTACCACATTGTAGCAATTGTCTTTGTTAGTGATATTGTGGAAGGGCTGTTGGGTAAGATTTGCTTCTTTGCGGATGATACCAAAATCTGCAATAGAGTAGACACCCAGGAAGGTGTAGATAACATGAGAAGGGATCTAGCTAAGCTTGAAGAATGGTCTAGAATTTGGCAGCTGACATTTAATCTTAAAAAATGCAAGGTCATGCATTTGGGCTGCAGCAATCCAAGGGAGCAGTATAGTATAGAGGGTGAAGTACTTCTGTCCACAAAAGAAGAGCGGGACCTGGGAGTGATTGTGTCTGATGATCTCAAAGTAGCTAAAAGGCAACAGCGAAAGCTAGAAGGTCAAAATGATTGCAAAGGGATAAGATGAGACGGAAGATAAGATGGCCAGTTAAGAATGCCTTATGGGCCAAAAGAAGGATGGTAAATTTAAAACAAAAGAGTAAAGGAAGCCAATGTTCGGAGACAGGGAGAGAGGTGACATGGTCTTATTTCCTATCTGAATGAACTACTTTAACAGCGATATGGAGAATAATTGAAGCTGTTTGGTGAAAATGATTGACAGGCCATAGTAGAGGGTAATTCTGTAATCGAGGCAACTGAACATGAGAACATGCATTAATGTACAGAGAGCAATGATATGATCTGATTGACCAAATGGAGTGCAATTCCAAAAAACATGAATTGACTGTAGAAGAGATCTGTAGAAGAGACTGTACAAGAGATCTGTAGAAGAGACATGAATGGATTGTAGAAGAGTTCTTAATCTAAATGGCAGCCAAAAATCTTGAGAGCGCTAATTAGAGAAAATGGAGAACGATCAGAGGACAAAGACTAAACATATTTGATCTGCCCATAATCAACACATCCAATTGAATTGTCCCACCCCTAGCAGGCTATACAAATGGAAGAAAATATTTTTTTACTCTATGCAGTGGTTCCGAAACTGTGAGTCAGGGTCCAAATGGGGTCACATCATTAATGGATGTGGCATTGAAACAGTGCTGCTCCTCCTCCCTCTGAACTTCCATTGCGACTTACACCCAGAAGTGGCAGGAGAAAAAGAGCTGCAAATAGTTGCTCAATTGTTTCAGTTGAATATTTTAGATTATTGTAATATATTGTACAGTGCAATCAAAGTCTCTCCGCACTGAGCGCCAAACCAAAAGCAAAGGAAAGCAAAGGCAAACCAACCCAACTGCATCCAAATTTCCCCAGCTCTAGAGTTCATCCTACTGCAATGGTCACCGACCAAGCGCTGATCCCACTGAGCAGCTCGGGCATCGTAGATCAGCTGGTTCCCCTGTATGAATACGAACAGTCAAAGTACATCATCACAGGTCCTCGAGACAAAGCGGCAACTCCCCTCCCCCCTCTCCCCCTCCCCCCCCCCCCCCCACCGCCAAAACTGAAGAAACTCAGCTGTGACAGTGCAGCTGAGCTGGAAGATACACCGTCGTGGAATTTTCAGTTCCATTTTTACGTTGATGACTCTCATTACTTCTCTACCACTGCAATCTCTCCAGGAATCAAGGCCCAAATTTCAGTCTGCTTGTCTGACATCACTGCCTGGATATTCTTCCACCCTCTGAAACTAAACATGGCCAAGATAGAGCTTCTTATCTTTCCCCTTAAACTAGGGCTGGCCCAAGGGTTTCTGCTGCCCTAGGCAGTAACCTTGGCCTTGTTGCCTCCCAGCCCCCCTCAGCTGCTGCAGATTCAGTCTTGGGAGGGGGAGGCGGGCATCGGCAGCATTTCCAAAAGTAGCATTTTTTTGCTGTCGCTTTTGGAAATACTGCTGCTGCCCGCCTCCCTCTTCAAATGGAATTGGTGGCAGCTGGCGGGGGACCGCATAGCCACCCATGTCTGTTGTTGCCGCCACCCACCTGGGCCAGCCGTCCTAGGCAGCTGCCTAGCTTTCTTAGTGGATAGGCTGGCCCTGCCCTAAACACACCTCCCCTCTTACATCCTTCTCTATTTTTTGTTATTAACACTGTCATTCTCACTGTCTCCTTGACTCAGAACCTCAAGATCATCTTTGATTCTTCACTCTCTTTCACTATACAGGGTGGCCCAATAAAAGTGAGAACATCTCATACATATAAGTTACACAGGTACACTACCAAAAAACTGCCTCCAGTTTTGCAACTGATTCCTATAGATTTTGGGGTGCTGAATCCAGGAAAAATAGCCAAAATGTTCCATCACGTCACGTTTTCTTGCAAAATTAGATTTCTTACCCATATAAGGAATGTTCACATAATTTCTTTTTAGCCGACTGCAGTTTATTTTCTTGGCCCAAAATAGAGGTTGTAATGGTTAACTAACTAGAAACACTCCCTCATGATATTTTCGAGTGTTTTGTATTCATTTTATACATTAACAGGACAATTGGGAGGCGGGGGGCTAAATCCAGTACTCGCGCTGGCGCATGTTCTTTCCTGTTCGCCTCGCCTCGTTCGCCGCTCGCTCAAACACGGTGGTTGCGACATGAACGTTCCTGTCAAATTTCAGTTTCTTGCAAGTTCATTATTACCTTTTGTTTGCTCAGTCGTAATCCAGCTTTATTCCGAAGTGGTTCACTACAGTTGTAGTTTGCAGTGCTGTGTATTTGTGATGGCTCACAGAGCCAGAGGTTGCGTCAACTCTCCGGACAGTTTTTGTTTTATTTGTGGGGAATATACCGTGAAAAAGCGGCAGAGGAACATTTCTGCATTTATTAAAAAAGTATATTTCGCCTATTTCGGTTTGAAGTTAGGCGATCAAGACAAACCGTGGGCTCCTCACAAAGTGTGCAAGACATGTGAGGAAGATCTACGCTTATGGATGAAAGGTAAAAAACAAGCATTTCGTTTCGGAATACCTATGATGTGGCGTGAACAAAGAGACCACAGCAGTGACTGCTATTTTTGCTCTTGCATTGTGAAGGGATACAACTTAAAAAATAAGAACGTAATAAGTTACCCCAACCTTCCCTCAGCAATTAGGCCTATGCCTCATAGCAACGAAGTACCTGTGCCTGAACCACCAAAATCTTTGGATCATATTTGTGTGGACGGTTCTGATCATGATGAGACTCATCAGATGGCTTTTCCCGATGAGTCCAGTACTTCCGAGTTTGAAACTGAACCAGATCCGAAACCTGAACTTTTCTCTCAAGCTGAATTGAATGATTTAGTCCGGGATTTAGGACTCCCAAAAGATGCTGCCCAACTGCTAGGTTCTCGGCTTAAACAGAAAAATCTATTGTCACCAGGAACAACTTTTTATTGGTACCGCAACCGCGAGACACAATTTTTGAAGTATTTCAGCAAAGAGGAAGATTTGGTATTTTGCAACGATATATACGGAGTGATAGAAAAGTTTAAACTCAAGTATGATCCTGCTGAATGGCGGCTGTTCATTGATTCGTCAAAAGACAGCATAAAAGGTGTTCTTCTTCATAATGGCAACACATTTGCTTCAGTTCCTATTGCTCACTCTGTTATTCTCCAAGAAAAATACGAGAATTTGGCCCTGATTCTTCAGAAGATTCGTTATGATGAGCATAAGTGGATGATTTGTGGAGACTTTAAAATTCTATCCATGCTATTAGGGCAGCAATCCGGTTTCACCAAATATCCCTGCTTCCTTTGCTTGTGGGATAGCCGGGCCCATGACCTACACTGGGGGAAAAAAGACTGGCCAATTCGGGAGTATTTGAGACCCGGTGAGAAAAATGTTCTTCATGAGAGCTTGGTACCTCGTGATAAAATTCTATTACCACCTCTCCACATTAAGTTGGGTCTCATTAAGCAATTCATCAAGTCCCTTCCAAAAGATGGTGAGTGCTTTCGGTACCTTTGCTCAAAGTTCCCCCGACTTTCTGAAGCAAAGCTAAAGGAAGGAGTGTTTGTTGGCCCTGATATAAGGAAACTCATTTCAGATGGAGCATTCGCTGAAACGATGTCTGAGAAGGAAAAAGAAGCCTGGGATTCCTTCAAGGATGTTGTTCTCAAATTCTTGGGGAACAGGCGGGATGAGAACTATAAGGATATTGTTGCCAGGATGCTCAATGCCTTCAAAGAACAAGGCTGTAACATGAGCCTGAAAGTCCATTTCTTGCACTCCCATGTGAACTACTTTCCCGAAAACCTGGGGGCGTACAGTGAAGAACAAGGTGAAAGGTTTCACCAGGACATCAAGGATGCAGAGAGAAGGTACCAAGGAAGATGGAACACCACTATGATGGCTGATTTCTGCTGGTTGCTGCTGTGGGAAACCCCAGATGAAAAATACGCCAAGCAGCGCACCAAGAGAAGCATTCGGGGGAAGAAGAAACGGGCCCACCAGGAGATTGATTGACCCAAGAATGACTTTAAAATCTAAACTGTGTTGACAAATATCGTGTTTTTACTAAACTTTGAAATAAAAATTTGCTAGTTATTACCACCATCGGGTGTTTGTCTTCATGTATTGCAATGGTGCGGTTTGCGTTTTCTATTCTTACATACATACCTGTACAACATTTTTTGCACATTTCTTTGCTTTGCTTTGTGTCTACCCTCGCTCTTATATGCTCAATGTTTGTGCACATGTATGTGGCTGTTTTAAGTGCAGACAATTTTGCTACCATCACAGTGTGTTTTGTTGACATTACTCTATTCTTATGTGCTGCCTTGTTACAATTTTCTTTATTCTTATTTGAATAACTACTAAACAATTAGTATAAAGAATTCATCCAAGAAACTTTTATCTCGATCGCACTCAATCTGAAACGTTCACCTCAAACTGCTAACCCAATGTAGCAAAAAATCTGTACGTGATGGAGCAAATTGGTTACCAGATTTGGATTCAGCGCACCAAAACACGTAAAAATCAATCGAAACATTAGAGGCAGTTTAAAAAAAATTTTTTTAGTGTACCTGTAATTCAAAAAGACAGATGTAAACCATTCAAAAATAAAAATAAAAATAAAAAAGATGGCGACCGGAAATTGTCGAAATAAAGACGTTGTATAGCTAAAAAAGGTAAATAAGTAAACTATTTAAGCTTTTAATTTACGAGATGTTCTCAGTTTTTTTGGGCCATCCTGTATATCCAACAGATAGCTAAAAACTGTCATTTCTTTCTCTATAACATCAGCAAAATGTGTCCTTTCCTCTCAGAATACACTACCAAGACCCTTATCCACTCTCATCACTTCCCACCTAAACTATTGCAACTTCCTCCTCACTGGTCTTTCACTAAATCATCTATCTCCCCTTCAATCTTTCCATAAAGGAATAGAATCTGTTCAAAACTCAGTTATACGGCTAATCTTCTGCTAGTGTTGCTATGCTCACATAACCTCTCTTCTCAAGTTACTTCATTGTCTCCCTCTCCATTTCCACGTACAGTTCATCTCTCCTGCTGACCTCTCCTGCTGACCTACAAATGCAGTCATTCTGCAGCACCTCACTATCTCTCCTCTCTTATCGCTCCCTAACCCCTCCATGGCAATTCCGCTCATCAAGAAAATCTCTATAATCTATGCCCTTCTCATCTACTGCTAACTTCAGACACCGTTCCTTCCACCTTGCTGCATTGTATGCCTGGAATAGACTACCTGAGTTGATACATCATGCTCCATTCCTGGGCCTATTCAAGTCCAGGCTAAAAACTCAACTCTTCAATGCTGCCTTTGGTTCCTGATCCCTCATCCTCCTCTCTTCACCCATTTGTATTTTAATCATTTCTCTAAGAATTCCCTTGTCCCCTGGTGTTCTGTTTTACTGTCTTAGCAGATTGTAAGCTCTGTGCAGCAGGGACAGCGTAGTTACGCATCTGTAATAGGTGTTCTCTGGGACAGCAGGAATCAGTCCTCATATATGGGTGACGTCGGTGCCAATGGAGCCCTGCGCGGAAGCATCTCTTCAGCTTTCAAAGAAAGCCTTTGGGATATGCACCACGCATGTGTGGTCCCCTTCCCGCCCAAGGGTGCCATCTTTCTCAGTCAATGACATAGCAAAAAATGGTACAACTAAGGCAACTCTATCGGAAAGAGGGAGGGTTGTGAGGACTGATTCCTGCTGTCCCTGGAGAATTCCTGTTACAGGTGAATAACTTGCTTTCTCCAGGAACAAGCAGGAAGTCAGTCCTCACATATGGGACTACCTAGCCACAGGTTACCGAGAACCTGTAGAAAAACCTTGGCAAGCCATGAGCAGCAGCAAGTGAGTCCAGAGGACAGACTCTGGAAGGACCTCAGTGCCCAGGGAGAACTCCACTCCAATAACCTGAACACAGAATGGTCAGAGGGTAGGAGTTGCCTGGACCCTGAAGACATTAGAGAGTACAGACTGGACGAAGGAGTCCCGTCAGGATTACCTCTCTAAGCAGTAATGAGCTACAAAGGTGTAGACTGAAGACCAGGTGGCAGCCCGGCAGATGCCTGCCAACGAGACAGAGTGCAAGTTCGCCACTGAGGTCGCCATAGCCCAGATGTCGTGTGCCGTGACACGGTGCTCCAGCTGGAGCCCGACCTGTTCATAGGCGAGCGTGATGCAATCCGCCACCCAGGTAGACAGGGTCCGCTTGGTCACTGCTCCCCCAGTGACAGGGGAGTCCTTGTATTGGAAGAGCAAGAGGTGCCAAGAAGATATTGAAAAGGAGGGGTGGCAAAATGGAGCCTTGGGGCACCCCGCAGAGCAAAGGAAAGGGATCAGAAGAAACTGTTGGAGTGGATTGAGAAAAAACAGTGCATGACCGGGAGTAAAGATAGGAGTGAAACCAGCGATAGACTGTGCTGCGGAGACCAGCCTCTCACAGGCAGGAGAGAAGGAGGGAGTGATCAACCAGGTCGAAAGCTGCAAATAGGTCTAGAGATACCGCCACCAAGAAATCACCCCGGTCGTGAGCAATGTGTAGCTCGTTGAGAAATGCGAGGAGAACAGTTTTAACACTGTGTCCTGGTCGAAAGCCTGATTGTCAGGGATGAAGGAAGTGAGTAGAAGCCAAGTGGGACAACTGAAGCCAAGTGGGACAACTGAAGCCAAGTGGGACAACTGCACAAAAACTGCTTTCTCAAGTATTTTCAAAAGAAAAGGGAAAAGGGAGATTGGAGATGGGACGATAGTGAGCAGGAACAAGGGGATCAAATGAGGGCTTTTTGAGAATAGGACGAATGAGGGCATGCTTCCAGGCGTGAGAAAAAATGCCTGTGGAAAGACTGGTATTAATCATGGTAAGAATTGAGGGAATGAGGACAAGAGAGGGAGTGAGAAGCCATGAAGAGGGTATGGGATCAAGTGAGCATGTAGTCTTGTTGGAAGAAGAGATGAGTCTAATAAGTTCAGAAGCAGTAAGCGGGTGAAAAGAGACTCAGACATGGGAAAGCTGAGAGACAGGTGGGGGGAGGAAGGAAGAGGAGAGGTAATGGGTGGGGGACAGTGTGGAAGTGATGCCCGAAGGTCAAAGATCTTGGTGTTAAAAAAGAGGCCAGTTGAGAGGGAGAGGGAATTGACTGAGGGGATATGGGGTTAGAGTTGGGCCGGAGTGTTGTGAGGGACTTGAGAACTGTATAGAGGTGACAGAGCAGAGGAGATAGCTACAGAAAAATAAGTTTGCTTGGTCTTGTGGACTTGAGTACGATAGTGAGAATAATGTGCCTTGAAAGTTAACAATGTGGATTGTGAGGGTGCTCTCCGTCACAGGCACCCAGCTCAACGGAGTTGGGCACGAAGAAGGTGAAGGCCACTGTGTAACCAGGGCTGCGAGGGACGATGGTGTGAGGGGCATGGTAGTAGAGGGGCCAGTTGGTCTAGGGCATCTGAAAGACAGAGGGACCAGTGAGAGACTTGTGAGTCAGGGGAAAGGGAAGAGAACTCTGCAGAGAGGAGGTCCCCAGCAGGTGGAAACTGCTGAAGGGTAAGAGGGGTGATCCGACAATAGTAGGACAAAGGAGATGGAGGGGGGGGGGGATCAGCCAGCCGAGAGAATGAAGTAGAACTAAAAGAGGGAAAGAGACACTGGAAGGTCAGACACGAGTGATCTGTCCAGGGTAGTGGTATAGAGCATAGGTACTGTAGGAGAGAATTAGAGTTAGTTGGGGAAATAAGTAAGTCAAGTGTGTGGCCAGCCGAGTGAGTAGGAAAAGTGACATGCTGGGTAAGGTACAGATCTTGCAGGAAGGAGATGAAGGAGTGATCCCTGGAAGAGGAAGGTGAATTGAGATGAAGGTTAAAGTCTCCTGCAATTACCAGATGAGGAAGAGTCAAGGACAAGTCAGAGATGGTCAACAGAAGGGAATCCCAAAGGTCAGGGTGGAGAGCTGGAGGAGGGGCACCAGTTCCACAGCCTTGTCCTCAAGTAGACCTGTGAGCCCCTGCCATAGCAGGTTCTGGTGAAGGGGAGTCCTGGAGAGCTCTCCTGGAAAGAAAGAGGGGGCATCTGGTCAGGTAGAGGAGGTAACCCTTCTTGACCACCTGGAGGGCCAAGGCATTGGTGGGGATGTTTGGCCACCGGTGCGCAAAGTGCACCAGGTGTCCTCCTGTCAGCAGCTGACCTCCTGAGGGTAGAGGGGCTATGCCTAAGGAGTCAAAAGCTCCCCCCAGATGGGGCCAGAGCTGGTGTTGGGGCCTTGGGAATCCTCTGCTTAAGGGAGGGCCTTATGTGTGCCCCTTGGCATGATACCCTTGCTGTGGAGACTAGGAAGTCTGGCCTCGGTAGGCCAGTTCCTTCCTCTCCCTTCTGCCAGGCAGAGTGGTGGTCTTCTTAGAAAGTCGAGTTCTTGTCAGGGACTCAGACTCGAGTTCCACAGCCTTGTCTGACATGGGCTTACCAAAGAGGTTCTCTCCTTGGCATGGGACATCAATAAGTTTGTCTTGGACCCACTGCTCCAGGTCCGAGAACTGGAGCCAGGCCTGGCATCAGGTGCTGATGCCTTCTGAAGCCATCGTAAGCTGCTCAAGACAAACTTAGAGCAGTCACCGACACCTTTGACCAGGTTCTGGAACTGTTGGAGGAGTTCCTCGGAGAAGCCGGCAGAGAACCCGAAGAGTTCCTTCTCCCGGTCCCTACTACTACTACTACTACTATTTAGCACTTATAAAGCACCACGCACGCAGCGCTGTACAGCTAGCCTACAAGAGGTGGCTAACATACAAGAGACAGTCCCTGCCCGTCAGAGTCATGCTCATCGGAGCTTACAATCTAGTTAGAACAGTACAGAGCATTAGTCAGTTCAGCGGAAGGTACAGTGTGGTACAGTTAGGTACAGCTTGGTCTATAGCTTGGTCTATAGTTTGGTCATAAACGTTAATTGGGGTTAGGGTAGGATGAGGATGGAAGTCAGGATCTGAATGCAACGGTGAAGAGGTGGGTCTTCAATCTGGATTTGAAGAGGAAAAGGGAGGGCGCTTGGCGCACAGACGCAGGAAGGATATTCCAGGTGTGTGGCGCAGCAAGGTGAAAGGATCGTGATCGGGAGTTCACGGTGCGGGTGAAAGGCATTGAAAGAAGCGATTTGTTAGCAGAGCGCAAGTTTCAATTCTCAAAATTACCCTCCAATTCCCTTCCCCCTTATCCAACTCCCCTCCCCCCATTTCTCCTCCCCCACCCATACCCCTCCTGCTACCCTCTACTCCTTCCCCCCAATCTCTGAAGAGGAAACTGCACTTCTTCTTTCCTCCTCCAAACCCACCACCTGTTCATCAGACCCTATCCCCACCCATCTCCTACGTTCCATCTCCCTCACCATCGTCCCCTCCATCACTCATATCCTCAACCTCTCACTCTCCACTGCAACTGTCCCTGCTGACTTCAAACATGCTGCTGTCACACCCCTCCTCAAGAAACCCTCACTTGATCCCACTTGCCCTTCTAACTATCGGCCCATCTCCCTCCTTCCCTTCTTATCCAAATTATTAGAATGAGCAGTCCACCATCGTTGCCTCGACTTCCTCACCTCCCAGGCCCTCCTGGACCCACTACAATCAGGCTTCCGTCCCCTACACTCCACTGAAATGGAACTTACAAAAGTCACCAATGACCTGTTCCTGGCTAAATCTAAGGGCCTCTATTCTATCCTCATTCTTCTTGACCTTTCTGCTGCCTTTGACACCACTGACCATGACCTTCTCACCACCCTCTCCTCGCTTAGCTTCAGGGACTCTGTACTATCCTGGTTCTCCTCCTACCTCTCCCATCACTCATTCAGTGTATGCTCTGGCGGTTTCTCCTCCTCCCCTACCCCGCTCCATGTAGGTGTACCCCAAGGATATGTCTTGGGCCCCCTCCTTTTCTCTCTCTATACCCAAGGCCTTGGCGCGCTTGTCTCTTCCCATGGCTTTCAGTACCATCTCTATGCCAATGACTCCCAAATCTACCTCTCCACACCTAATATTTCTCCGGCAACCCAGTCCAAGATCTCTGCTTGTCTTTCGGACATCGCTGCCTGGATGTCTCATCGCCGATTGAAACTGAACATGGCCAAGACTGAACTCCTTGACTTTCCACCCAACTCCTCCCCACCACTTCCCCCTCTCTCAGTCCATGTGGATGGATCTACTATCCTTCCTGTTCCCTCGGCCCGCAATCTGGGGGTCATCTTTGACGCCTCTCTCTCCTTCTCCGCCCATATCCAGCTTGTAGCTAAGACCTGCCGCATTTTCCTCTACAACATCAGCAAGATCCGCCCCTTCCTCTCTGAACATACTACCAAAATGCTTATCCACTCCTTAATCTCCTCTCGCCTCGATTACTGCAACCTACTCCTCGCTGGTCTCCCCGTGAACCACCTTATTCCCTTCCAATCTATACAAAATCACGCTGCTTGATTAATTTTCTGCCAGCCTCACCATGCCCACATTACTCCTCTCCTCAAGTCACTTCACTGGCTCCCTGTCCAATTCCGCATCCAATTCAAGCTTCTCTTGCTGAGCTATAAGTGCATTCACTCTATGGCCCCTCAATACCTCATATCGCTTATCTCTCCCTATGTCCCCCCTACCTCAGGTACATATCCATATATAGTTGGTACGCCTGGATCCGACAGGACAGCATCGATCCCTGGTAGTATTTTCTGCCGAGGGCATCGAGGGTCCTGGCCTCCCTGCCCAGAGGCACCGATGAATGCATCTTCTGGCTTTTAAGCAAACGCATAGCAGACTCCACCACCATGGAGTTGTGTGGGAGATGAGCCTTCTTGAAGCTCGGGTCCCAGCGGACTTGGTACATGGCGTCGAGTTGTTTGCTGACTATGGGCACTGAGGCCGGTGACTCCCACATTTGGAGGAGCAGCCATTCCAGAATGCTCAGGATGGGCACCGTGAGTGACTCCTTTGGTGAAGACTCATATTGGAGGATCTCAAGCTCCTCCATGCAAGGAACCCCCTTCCGAGTCAGTGGGAATGCCAATGCCTTCAACATGTCCTGCACAAATCTGAGGAACGCTGTGTCCTCAGGTGATGACCGGCGCCTGGCCTCTGGTGGAGATGGGTCCGATGGCACATCACGGTGCTTGCAAGTGTCTGGGGATGTCTCATCCTCGGATTCCAAGTCGGAGTACTCGGTGGAGGGCTCGATGGTAGGCCGTACCAGTGATGGTGGTCCATGAACCTTCGAGGCTGCATGGCTGGAGCCATGAGCACTGGTTGAAGATGATTGATGGCCCGAGGAACAGGACCATGATCGAGACTGCTGTTGAGGATCGACTCGAGGCTGTAAGCTCACGAGGATCAGCTCGACAACTGGGGCATTCCTCAAAGTCGAGGTCCCAGTGGTCTGGGCGGATGAACCAGCTGAGCCAGACAACTGTGCGCACTGCATCTCCAGGAAGGCAGTTAGGCTGCACTTTGACATGTGTCTGTACAGAGCTGCGTGTGCCTTGTAGCACAATACAAATGAAAAGTAGTAGTAGTAGTAGTAGCAGAACCCTTGTGAGGGGACAAGCTAATATGAATGAAAAACTCATAAGAAGTAGAATGCTAAAGGAAGTAGGACCATCTTTGCTGGTCCCCACCCCGAAGAGAGATCATAAAGAGAGCCAGAGCTTGGCCTTCACCTTGGTACTGCCTTGTGCTTGTCTCTGTTAAAATGTAGTTCTCAATTCACCTTGTTGGATTTTCTGATATCCTGCATACTTTCCTGTTGGGCCTGGGCTTTCTCCAGGCTTACTCCTCCTTGGTGAGTGCTTAGTGCTTGTGCTTCTGCTCTCCTTCGGAATTCTTCTTTTCCTGGTTCTTACCTTGGGTCCTGTGTTGAAGCAGCAAAGATCTGGAGTCCACCAGCACTGGAGTGCTCAACCCTAAGGAAAGGTGGCTACTGCAGGCAGAAGACCCTGTCCCAGCTACCCCTGGATCTGTAATGCCTCACCCTGTGAATAACCTATATGCGAACTTAGCCCACTCACTGTTCTTGGGTCTTTCCTACTGTTGAGAGCCTTCACACTGAAATAATGAAGTTGTATAAAAGGTTTTCATTTAGGAGTTACTTTAATAGGACTGAAGGCTACTCTTATGTATGGTATATTAACACATGCAGATTATAGCAAAAGGTTACAACGGTGATAGCTGTTGCAATCTTTGATGCTACTAACAGTGGAAACATGTTTCATAATGAGAATCATGCCAGCTTTATCATCAGATACCAGGTTCCCTTTTAAAAATCTAATTAGATATGTTGGGATCACTGTTTATACAGGAGGTAATAAACCCTAGATTGTGGTAGACTGGATGAAAATACATCTTACGAAGGAGCTCCTCACTAAAAAAACACCACTACAACACGTCAGAGGGCGATATCTACCAGATGCTCTTAGGGAGTTGGGGGGGGGGGGTGTTAAGGCAAATTTCCAAACGCAGTGGAAAAAGGATATAGGAAAATAATTTATAGTGAAGCAATGGGAGAAAATATTCAGGGTGGTGGGGAAACATTTGATTTCTAGCCGTATTGTAGAAAATGGATAGAAGTTAATGTCCAGGTGGTATCTGACTCTAATAAAGCTTCATAAGATAGTGCCAGTGTTTCCATATGGGTGTTGGAGGGGGTGCAATGTAGAGGCTACATACCTACACATGTGGTGGGAGAGCTCAAAGTTGCGGGACTTTAAGAATGAGATAGGAGAGACAGTTAAAGAATTGGTGGGGCAGGGGTGGATTGGGGAGTGAAGGGTGTTATGTTGGGTTATGGGGGTCAGGGTGGAGTGGTCCTAAAGGAAAACTTGCATTGATTTATGCTACAGGGGCATGCTGTGAAGTTGCCTTGTTTTGGAAGTCCTCTCAGGCCCATCACTGTAGATTTGGAAAGTACGAATGCATAGAGTGTACTTGGTGGAGAGTTTGACAACAATCAGGCATGGGAGACTCCAACAATTTGAGAGAATTTGGGAAGTGTTTGCAGTTAAATATAATTTGATAATTGCTAGTTGACATTAAGCCTGGGTGGGTGAGGGAGTTAAATAAGCTGAAAGGGGAACTTATGTGATATGTGAAAGTGTAACATATCTTGTATTGTGGTTGAAATTTCTAAAACTAATAAAAAGTAAATTTTTAAAAAAGAGCGCTATTCCTTAAAAAAAAAAAAACACCCAGCAGCTTTGATTACTGCAGTGTTTGAGGGCCAGGCTTCTAAAGGGACTGCATCATAGCAAAATCTAAGTAATCAGAGCTAGATCTACAACCTTGTTAATTTTGTTTTGCACTCTCTATTACATAGGAAACATACAAAGAACAGCAGATAAGTACTGAAAGACCCATCCAGAGTGCTATATTTAAATCCTGATGCATGTCACAAATTCACCTAGTTTCTCGTTTTCCTTTCACGTCTTTGCAAGTAGGGATCTTCAAGGATTATCTGATGCTTTCTTAAACTCTATGACCATTTCTGTCTTGTCTCTCCTGAGTCCAGCCTCTAGGAGCCTCATATCATTGTAATCTCTTGTTCTAGAACATCCTTTCCACTGAAAAAGGTTTGCTTTTTGCAATTTATATATTTGACGTATATGGATACCGCCATCAAGTCCTTTTGTCGCTTCTGCTTTCTAAGACACAATTTAGGTCTAAGTCTCATTAGACCTAATTCTGGTACAGATCCCGCACCATTTCAGAGACCCATTCCTAGAATGCCTCTACTCCATCTATATTTTTTATTTATTCATGTAACATTTGTATAAAATGCCTTTCTCCTGGAGGGCAACAAAGCAGTGTAGAGCAATTATAAAACTGGCAGGGCTTCCAGAATTGGACACAATATTACAGACAAGACAAGATTTCACCAATGACTGAGGCATTATTGCCTCCTTTTTTTCTACAAGCTATTCTTTTGCAGAATCAGTTCATGATACATAACACTTACAGCCATCCAGCACACTTTCTATAGTGCATGGAGCTATCAGCTAGTTGAGCATCACACAAAATTCTGTTGGTGGCAATTATGGAAAACTTACCAAGTCCAAAGTGGGCCACTGGTTCCATCTCACACAGGTAGCCTGAACCCCCGTCAATGACTCTGAGATGTGCCCCACTCTTCTTGGTGTACACCACCACCTTTGCTCCTCGAGCAAAGGCTCCGAATTTGGTGCGTGGTATCACACGTAACCAGTTGTTATTCTGGCCCTGTAAGAGAGCAGAAGGTGTTAAGAGTGCTTTTTGTTTTATTGTTCTATAAATCTGGAAGGGATGTAGTAATTATTATAGCTTGTGGAGTGTGATCTGTACAGAGTGCTCCTAAGCAAACACTAAGCTTAATGGGATGCTGGAAGCCCAAAATTTCATGCTTTGAATGATAAGTACTGGGGAGGAAAGAATACGAACGGCTGATCCTGCAGTTCCAGAGAAAAGCATTTCTTTCTTCCTGACAGAGCTGCTTCCTCTGTACTGGCAATCCAAGAATATTTCTATAGAGATTCGTGCACTCTAAAGCAATAACCACTCATTAGAAATATAGTATATGCTAAACTTACACAGGAAGAATCATCTATCAATACTGCAATAATATTATACATTCATTAAAAAGTGTCATAATTAGCTGACCACAAGTCCCCTATCCTTCACCCCACCCCACGATCTTACTCCCACCTCCCCAGTTTACCTGGTTTCCCCTGAAGATGGACAGCGGCTGGGCCATGGATTCCCCATGAGATAAGACCAAATCCAGTAAGCCATCTCCATCAAAATCAGTCACAGCTCCTCCTGAAATGATACATTCCCATGCCTTTATTCCATCACAAATATAACTTAAGAGGTTATGATTTATGGCTAGAAAATGGGGAAAACCAGGATCCAAGTCTGAATCTCAGGTCTACTGCTCTTACTGTACAATCCTGCACAAGTGATTAACTTTACTTGTTTCCCGCTCATTTCCTTAAACCTCTCTATTTCAATAACATTGCACACAATAAAAACTGTCAATGGTCTTCTTAAGCCTCCTCTCTTTTTGCCCTTAATCTGGATTTTCATAAGATGTTTGCTTAATACAATGCGTGTACATGCCATTTTTTATGGTTTATTCATCATAAAAACTCGATATACGGTTATACCTTGTACATCAAAATGTGCTTATAACACATCAGATGCATCAGAGTAATATTTGCTTGGGGTTCTGCTATGGATCAGGAGAGCAGCAAAGCCACAATGGTGGAACTAGCTGTATAGAAGAAACACAGACACTGTCTTCAGAAAAAGGCCACATGACCCAC
This sequence comes from Ichthyophis bannanicus, assembly GCA_033557465.1. Taxonomy (NCBI): domain Eukaryota; kingdom Metazoa; phylum Chordata; class Amphibia; order Gymnophiona; family Ichthyophiidae; genus Ichthyophis; species Ichthyophis bannanicus. The sequence continues at coordinate 887,617,528 of CM066034.1, read as the reverse complement.
CCAAGCCGTCTATTTCTAACTACCAACTGTGCTGTTAAAAGTCCGAATCTATCTGTACTGTTCTCCCTTCCTGTATTAAGGTCACTAAAGTGGTTATTTTATAAAGGACATATGCTAGGTACATGTATAAAATTGCTATATACATGTATATTGTGGGTTGTGTGTTTATGCTATTTTATAAGCGGGTAGTCTGCATATACACAAGAAATCACATGGAGAAGAATGAAGCATTGATGGGCAGGGAATGGATGTATACTGGGTGGGGCGTATAAACAGTCATATCGGGGGTGGGGGGATATTCAGTGGTGGCAGCTAGCACTATTAACATGGTAAGCCATTGCCGCTGAAAAGTATCCGCAGATATTCAATGCCAGGGCCATATCTAGCCACTGGCACTATATAATCAGAGGAGCTGCAGAAGCCAGAAGCTAACCAGGCAGCGGGATGATACTGAAACACTGCCCAGTTAGCATCAACGGGTAATTAGACCAGCCTTTGCCGCGCCTTACTTTACTACGGGTCGCTAAGCGAACAGCAGCTCAATATCACCGCTGCCCGGTTAGTGGCAGGTGCCATCTCCGCTAACCGCATAGCATCAGGGCGTGTAGCAGCAGCATCCACGGATATCTGTATTAGTGCCACTGAATATCCCGCTAACCGTCATTTACAAACCATGTAAATGCCTTTGAATATTCTCCCTCCCCCCCATCATTTATAAATACAGATGCCCTTCCTCCTGCCTAACCCATATAAAATTACCCCCTTCTTGTCTATGCCATGCAGGCTAGAATTCTGCACTGCTTGGGCTCCATTAACCGCCACCGAAAGGCTGTTCTAGATGTCTACTACCTTCTCTTGAAAACATATTTCCCCCTTTTGGGCATTCCTCCCTTCAACTACTTATGTCCTTGAGGTTTTCATTCTATGGAAAATTATAATTAGGATTGTAAACCTTAGAGGCCAGGGAAATATCTGAATATAATTCAACTTGAGGCTACTATTGGAAAGGCATGAGCTACAATCTAATAATAATAATAATAATACCAATGCTATCTCCCTGATATCTCATTGAAAACTGCTAAATATCTGAATGTTTGCAAGGTCTCTCTCTCTTCTTTTTGTACTCTCAAATGACCCCTAAGCTGTAAAATAAACATTTATTTTTATAGTTTATAAACATTTAAAGAAGTTGCCGTGCTCATAGTGCAGACCATGCACCATTTTGGGGGCCTTCCTTTGAACTGGTTTTGCCTTAACAATAACCTTTTGTAGATGTGGTCTCCAGAAATGAACACAAATACAAGATGGCACATCACCAGAGATCGTAGAGAGATAATATTACTTCCTTATTTCTTCTAGGCGTACCTATCACACTGACCAGCTACCAGGAGGTTATCAGCAATAATGACCTCAGGTCTCTTTCTTGTTGGAAAAGTATTATTTGGGCCAAGTCCAATAGCAATCAAATACGAAAAGCTCCAGACACAAACGTCAACCCAGTCAAAAGACTGATAAAAGTAGCACATATGGATGATTATCCCATTAACAGGAAACTTGAGTCATAGATCACCCTAACAGGGCCGGATTTAGCTAGAGTGAGGCCCTACGCCAAGAAAAATTGTGGGCCCCCCCCGTGCAGTCCTGGGCCCCCCCGTGTCCCTGTGCAGTCCTGGGCCCCCCCCCCTGTGCAGTCCTGGGCCCCCCGTTACCCCCCCCGTGCAGTCCTGGGCCTGCCCCCGTGCCCCCGTGCAGTCCTGGGCCCCCCCCCGTGCCCCCGTGCCGTCCTGGGCCCCCCCCCCGTGCCCCCGTGCAGTCCTGAGCCCCCCCCCCCGTGACCCCGTGCAGTCCTGGGCCCCCCCATGCAGTCTGGGGCCCCCCGTGCCCCCATGCAGTCCTGGGGCCCCCGTGCAGTCTTGGGCCCCCCCCATGCCCCCGTGCAGTCCTGGGCCCCCCCGTGCCCCCGTGCAGTCCTGGGCCCCCCCGTGCCCCCGTGCAGTCCTGGGCCCCCCCATGCAGTCCGTGGCCCCCCCCCGTGCAGTCCGGGCCCCCCCATGCCCCCGTGCAGTCCTGGCCCCCCCATGCCCCCGTGCAGTCCTGGGGCCCCCCCCCCGTGCCCCCGTACAGTCCTGGGGCCCCCCCGTGCCCCGTGCAGTCCTGGCCCCCCCAGACAGCATTGCCCTTTAACTTTCCCAGCATTCGCGGCTTCACAGAAACAGCCGCCAGCGTGAAGGAAAAGGCTCTTCAAGCTGGCGGCTGTACAGAGGGAGCCGGGGCCTCGCGTGGGCTTCCCCGGCTCCCTCTAAAGCCCTCCGTTGGGCCCTTGCCAGCTGTGGGCCCTACGCCACGGTGTACATGGCGTATAGGCAAATCCGGCCCTGCACCCTAATGGCTTGTGTCATTTTTGCTACCCGTGGGCTAAGCCTTAATTAGAGAAATGAATTACAGTAACCACCCTGGTGTCCAGTATTATCCCTGGTCACAGCAGTTGGCAGTTTGGATTGGTTCTAGCTCTACTGCCCATTGCAGTGGTGAATATAAAGATAGCCCAGACACTCAGGGGTATGTTTACTAAAACCCCGTTAGGTGCGCGCCGTGCTATTGTGCAGGATGCCATAAAAGGAGTGGGCGTGTCAGTTTGAAAAAAGCAAACCGGGATTAATCATGCGCTAATGTGCGCTGTGCCCTAATGTGCGCCGCGCACATTAGCGCATGAGCAACGCGCGCGGGAAGCATAAGTGGCGCGCTGATGTGCAAGCACAGGAACAGAGCCACAGTACAATGGTTAAGACACTGACCGATGGTGCAGGGATTATGGGTTCAATCCCCCACTGTGCCCAATGAATAAGGCTGGCTGATGCACTACCTGTTATGTGTAATATTGCAGTCTGAGGCATATTAATTTTATTTTAATTACTGCTACTAGCAAACGCACTCTGAAAGCACTGTAACATAAGGCGCCCCATAAGGTACCCCAAAGGGCACATTTTAAAGTGCACTGTCCGCCACGGCACCCTACAATGTTGCATAAAGGGTGGCGTATAGGGCGCCATATAGGGTGCCCTATGAGGCACAGCAAGGTCAGAGCACTGTTTTTGATGGCAGCACTGTCCATTTAAACGCATGGAAACATAAGTAGGTGTGCTGAAATGCAAGGAGGAACAGCAGTGTAGCACAATGGTTAAGGCACTGACTGATGATACAGGGGTCATGAGTTCCATCTCCAGTGTGCCCAATACATCAGGCTGGCTGAGGCATCAGCTTTGACATGTAAGTATTGTATGCTGAGGCATTTTATTTGTAATTTAATTATTGCTGCCAGCAAACACACCCTCACATGCCGAAATCCTAAGGTGCCGCATAAGGCACCCTATAAGGCACTCCATAGGGCACATTATAAAGTGCACTGTTCGCCACGGCACCCTATAATGTCCCCTATAGGGCACCCTATAAGGCGCTCCATAGGACACCTTATAAGGCACCTTATATGGATGGTAACCATAAGGTGCCCTATAGGGTGCCCTATAAAGCGCCCTTTGAGGCACCTTATGGGTACAGTTCGCTGAGGGTGTTTTTGCTGGCAGCAATAATGTACATTAAAAAGAGATAATGTTTTGGGGAGCCCTATCAAATAACCCCACTGTGGATTTGAACCCATGACCTCTGACTCCACAGGCAGTGAAGCAACCAGTGGGCTACAGCTCTATAGCAACTAGCAAGCCCCTGGCTGGCTGCAGAGGGACTGCACATCACCACACAGACAGTCTGCTGTGGTCACCAGGATAGGGTTAGCCTACCCGTACCCATGATGCACTGCACATGCAAATCAGCAGTCTACAGATGATCACAAGATAGGGTATGCACCCCCACAGCACCTCGGCCTGGTAGGGGGAACTGACCATGTGCACCCCCACAGCACCTCGGCCTGGTAGGGGGTACTGACCATGTGTGTTACTGGCACAGAGTAGCTACACACCGTCACATTGTGCGGGTACTGTGCTCACCCTGAGGGTGCAGTGAGGCGCCCAGCACCAGGTCCCCAGCAGTGCTAATGTTTGAGATAGGTAGTTTTTGCAGACACATCTTGGATATATCTGTATGTCTCAGTCAGGTGTAGCCCCTATGGACCCCTAGGAGGATTATGTACCACCACCCTCCTCCTCCAGGGCTAAGGGTGGTAAACAGGGTCTCCCATCAACAGATCCACATTCTACCTCCCTGCAAAGGTGGCAGTAGAGAGGACCATCAACCCCGGTCCTGCTGGGGAACAGACACCTACAGGGCAGTCAATGCAGCTCTGTACACATCCATAACGCAATAGCAGACAGACATTAGGCTAGGATATGCTAAGCTGCACCCCACCACTATCTGATATTCTCCTGCAGCAAACCTTCAGCCGCTGCACCCTGCAAGGCGCTCCATCAAGACACATACCAGCTGCAAACAGTCTGCTAGCTAGTCCATAGTGCATGTTCCTTGTGGAAATGCATGCACCCAGAACTGGGATGTCAGCATACACAACAAGCAGATAAGTCAGTGACTGGGCCCCAAAAAGAAACCCATAAATATCAAATAAGAGAAACACTATATAGAACTATGGGGGTGCCTAGCCATGCTGTGGTCACTGCTCAGTCAGGGTGAGAGTGATCTCCCAGCAGGACATGCTGTGGCCACCCTGTCTGTTCAGGTGGTGGCCGGGCACTACAATGTCCCAGCCAGTGCGGATGCATCCTGGCCAGGCCACCCTGTCCAGGCTATACCCATGGTACCTTGCTCCTCATTATGCACATTGGCAGGCCAATACTGGCAACAGTGCTGGCAGTGTGGGCTGTGGAGGGTGTTTGCAGCCACCACACACTGGATAGACAGACACACACTCCCACACCTATGCCAGCATTGTGCTACTCTAGAGGAGTTTAGCAGCCCTGGCCACCACACCAGTCCTGGGCACAGTGCAGGCATGGATATGGTACGCAATACTGTTGGGGGTCACTCCCCAGGGTGGTAAACACTGTCAGAGACCAGACCTGAAGCACACCCCACAGACAGCAGAAAGGTTGCTAAGATGGAGCTCAATCAGCAAACTGTGCTTAACATAGGAATTTGTATCTGCCAGTAATCATAGCAAATGTTTGATAGCTGTGTACCATATTCCCAGGTGTAGGGTGGCATTGCTAGGGTATGCAAGGGCTAGTATTGGGAGATGCACGCAGGGCCCAATGTCCAGCCTCTCCAGGAGACATTGGCTAATGGAGCCTGTGGGTGTGGGTGTGGGTGTGGGTGTGGGTGTGTCTGCCCCTGTTGGCTGCTGCTTTATGGCAGAGGTTCCCAACTCCAGTCCTGGTGTGCCAAACACTGTTCGGGTTTTCATGCTGTCCCTCATGAATATGCATGTGATACATCTGCATACCATGGGGGCGGTGCATAGATATGCAGCACAGGCATCTTTATTAGAGGCAGCATGGAACCTGAATGGTGTTTGGCCCTCCAGGACTGCATTTGGGAGACACTGCTCTAGGTAATGCGCCTGTTTATGGTGTCTTTGCTCTGTAGGGTAAAATGTATGGTGTTTTGGGCATGTTTACGTCATCTGCAATAAAGGTTCTGTCTGTATTAGCACGTTGTAGTAGTGGGTAAAATATGGGGACTGGGTTGGCAGGCACCATAGCTGGGACTTGAACCTGTGACCTTCTGCCTTCAAACACACTGGTTGTGTGCACTGCACCACTGTGTTGCCACAGAGACAGTGCATTCCCTGGTGATACCATGACTGTTTGACCGGCAGGGCCTGTCTGTTGCAGTGCATGGCACCCACCTACACAGGGCTAGGCCATGGTCTGCTCTGGGCAGCTGCCACTGCCCCCTCCACCAACAGTACCCCTCCGCCACCATGCTGACATGGCCTTATATTGGAGACAGCATAAAACCTGAATGATTTGTGGTCCTCCAGGACTGAATTTGGGGGACTCTGCTCCAGGTAATGCGCATGTTTCTAGTGTCTGTGCTCGGTGGTGTAAAATATAGGCGTTTGAACCATGCGTATGTTCTCTGCAATAAAGGTTTGTCCTTACTATCACGGTTTGGTAGCGGGTAAAATATGGGGACTGGATTGGCAGTAGCCCCAGCTGGGACTTGAACTTGTGACCTTCTGCTCCTGAACACACTGGCTGGGCTCACCGCACCACACTGTGCTCACAGAGACTGTGCAGTCCCTGGAGATACCATGATGGTTTGTCAGACAGAGCCTGTCTGTTGCAGTGCATGGCACCCACCTACACAGGGCTAGGCCTTGGTCGGCTCTGGGCAGCTGCCACTGCCCCCCTCCACCACCAGTACCCCTCTGCCATCATGCTGAGATGCCCTTCTGCTGGTGGTGCTGGTGGTGTGCACTCTCAAGCCATCCAGTGTGCAGGTAGGCGGCTGCCTATGGTGCGTGTTCTGGGGTAGGGGTGCCTGCATAGGCGTCCACGCTTCCCCACAACACCGCCTGCCAATGTTCTGTGCCCTTGGGGGTACCTGCTGGGTACTATCCCCTGTGACACTGTGATAAACACTCTCGTGCCCATGTTGGGCCCTCATCAGTTGCTGTCTGGCTGCTGTTCAGTTTCAGCATTCCTAAGTGCCATCTAGGCATCTGCCTAGTCCGCACTGTGCCCCAGCTGCACCACAGCATGTGCTGCCTGCAGCCCTCTGTATCCCCTTTCCCAGCATCTGTCCAGTTGCCCATTCCGACATGCCCGCCCTGCTGTTGTGGAACATGTTCATGCCATAGGAAACCTGTCTAATGGAGAGGGAAACCCTGATCAGTGCTATTTCACTGTGGGATCATTCACCTTGTATGGGGACGGAGCGTAGACCCTTCAAAAATTCATATTTATTTTTTGGGGCTTTCATGGGAGTGTTTTTTGATGTTTCCCATTACTATCACTATTGCCCAGCTTGATTATAATTTTTTTATATTTTGTTGGGGTCCTTTTCAATGTTTATTTGCCCTTTTGTTCTGTGCACATGTATCACACTTATCACTTTTTGTAGGATTCCCTTGGTTTGCTGTACATTGCTGACAGATAAGGTTTCTCTTCCCTTTATATCGGCTCTAACGCGAGGTTTTCACTCGCAGTATTTTTTCCATCGGATTTCAGCCTCGCTCATGTGCAGGGAGCCTCTCCCCTCCCACTCTCCACCCATTGACCCCTTCTCTCCGCCCCTGGGGAGCCTTCCTCCGCCCTCCGGGAGCCTTTCCACGCCTTCATCGCACATTGATGCGCCGTGCACATGAGCGCCGCGCACATGAGTGTGAATATTTGGGCCCCATATGCGACATTGGTGTGCGCTAAGGTACCTTAGCGCACGCTCAAGTGCGCAGCGCACATTAGCGCAGTTTAGTAAACATACCCCTCAGTATCACAGGACTCCATCTTAAGCCGGCCTGTTCCCAAGTCTAACATTCTACAGCAGTGACCAGTCTACAGTACAGACAGATTATGAGGAGCGGAGACTCACTTTCCAAATTTCCCTCTCCCAGAATGACCACCATACTATCTGCCTCTTCCAAGCTTTGCCATTAACATGCTTGCATTGGATATCAATCCCATGACGGAATATTTTGAATAAAGGTCCAAAACATACTACAAAAAATACTAATTCATAAATGATGAAAATCAGGGGGTCATAATATTGACTTCTGTCTATATGCCAGAGTTTTATTTCAATAAAGACATAATAATAATCACTCTTATGTTTCACTCATCATGTAGTCAAACTCTGGAATTCGTTACCAGAGGATGTAGTGTAACTGGATTTAAAAAAAGTTTGGACAAGTTCCTGGGGGAAAGACCCATAAACCATTATTAAGAAGGACCCGAGAAATCCACTGCTTACCCTGGGACAAGCATTGTGGAACCTGTGTACCTTTTGGGACTCTGACAGGTACTTGTGACCTGGATTGGCAACTGCTGGAAACAGAATCCTGGGCTTAATGGGCCTTGGTCTGATCCAGTATGGTATTTCTTATCCCAAAACTCCACCCATACTATAAGTAGAAAGTACTTAATAAAAAACAATGAGTAATCTGAAAATGAAAAAGCACAAACAAATCCAAACCAAGTAATTTTATAATAAGGTGCCTATAATTATTTCTCAAAAATGCCCTTTTTAAAAAGACAATATAGATGCTGCCATTTACACATCAATACTTTTAAAGTGACCTCCCATAGGCATTTACACATTTTGACTGCGTACATGTGCAAATAGCAATTTTGGAAGCCATTATTTGAGCATGTAGAATCCCTGGGATGCAGAGATTTCAAGGGGTGTGGTGGGGCATGGTTTGGGCATGCCTAACAAATAGACATAAGTTTCCCATTTTACAGTGGGAAACCATGAATAAATTAAAAAATATCCACATCAGCTTTTACACCTGCCAACGGGGAGAAGGTACTTTACTAACTTACTCTGGGGATGCCCCTTGATTCAGGAATTCTAGATAAAGATGATTCATTACTTACAAGAGATATGGGTGTTGGGGCCACTTGGCAATAGTGATCATAGCATGATTGTTTTTTATTTAATAAATGGAGGAAGGATGGCAAGGAAATCCACAGTACTAACTTTCAAAAGGGAAATTATGAAAAAACTAAAAGGACCATCTGCAAAGGTTAAAGATTTACATCAAGCATGGGCGTTGTTTAAAAATACTATCTTGGAAGCCCAGACGAGCTATATTCCACGCTTTAAGAAAAGTGGAATTCCAAAAAACTGCCAGCATGGTTTAAAGGTGAGGTCAGAGAGGCTGTTGTAGCCCAAAAAATGCATCTTTCAGGAAATGAAAAAAAGGAGCCAAATGACAAAAACTAGAAACATAAGCACTGGCAAGTTAGATGCAAAGCATTGATAAGGTAGACTAAGAAAATCTGAAAAAAAGCTTGAGAGAATCAGTTTGACCACTGGATGACAGTGGGGTAAAAGGGGCACTAAGGGAGGACAAGGCCATAGAGGAGAGACTGAATGAATTCTTTGCTTTAGTCTTTACTGAAGAAGATGTAGGGAAGTTACCCATGACTGAAATGGTATTTAAAGGTGATGCATTAGAAGAATTGAACAAATATTGATAAACCGTGAAGATGTATTACAACTTTTTGATAAATTAAAGAGTAGCAAATCACCTGGACTGGATGGTATACATTTAAGGGTTTTGAAAGAACTGAAATATGAGATTGCAGACCTACTATTAATAATCTCTGAACTATCACTAAAATCATCTGTAATAACTGAAGATTGGCGAATGGCCAATGCAATGCCAATTTTTAAAAAGGGTTCCAGTAGTGATCCAGGAAACTACAGACCAGTGAGCCTGAAATCAGTACTGGGCAAAATGGTAGAAACCATTATAAAGAACAAAATTACTGAACATGTAGATAGTCATGGTTTAATGGTTGAAAGCCAAAATGGCTTTAGCCAAAGAAGGTTTTGTCTTACTAATCTGGTATAGTTTTTTGAAGGTGTGAATAAACAGGTGGACAAAGGTTAGCCGGTCTATATAGTGTTTCTGGATTTTCAAAAAGCTGTTGACAAGGTTCCTCATAAGAGACTCCTGGCAAAACTAAAAAGTAATGGGATAGGAGGCAGTGTACTACTGTGGATCAGGAACTGGTTAAAAGATAAAGAGCAGAGGGAAGGACTAAATGGTCAATTTTCCCAATGGAGAAAGGTGAATAGTGGACTGCACCAGGGATCTGTGCTGAGTATGCTGTTTTTGAACATATTTGTAAATGACTTAGAAATGGGAATAATGAGTAAGGTAATCAAATTGGAAGATGACACAAAATTATTCAAAGTTGTTAAAACCCAAGAGGATTGTGAAAAATTGCAAGAGGACCTTGATTTGGGCCTTGATAAACGGGAAGACTGGATGTGCAAATGGCAGATGAAATTTAATTTGGACAAGTGAAACGTTATGCACCTAGGAAAGAACAACTCAAACTATGGTTACACGATGCAAGGTTCCATATTAGGAACCACCACCCACGAAAAAGATTTAGGTGTCATCGTGGATAATACATTGAAACCCTCTGCCCAGAGTGTAGCGGCAGCTAAGAAAGCAAATAGAATGCTAGGAATTTTAAGGAAAGGAATAGAGAATAAAACAAAGGATATTATAATGCCTCTGTATCATTCCATGATCCAATCGCACCTTGAATAGTGTGTGTGATTCTGGTCACTATATCTTAAAAAGGATTAGAAAAGGTACAGAGAAAAGTCACCAAAATTATAAAGGGGATTGAAGGATACCCTAATGAGGAGAGGCTTAAAAGGTTAGGGCTCTTCAAAATGGAAAAGAGATGGCTTGGGGGAGATACGATAAATGTCTATAAATTAATGAATGGAGTGGAACGGGTAAATGTAGATTGATTGTTGACGCCATCAAAACATAGAAAGACTACAGGACAAGCAATGAAGCTACAGTGTAACCCATTTAAGACTAATAAAAGGAAATATTTTACCACTCAACGCATAATCAAACTCTGGAATTCGTTACTGGAGGATGTAGTAAAAGCTGATAGTGAACCTTGGTCTGACCCAGTATGGCATATCTTATGTTCTTAGGTTCTCTTTTTCACCCCACTCCATAGGCAGGCAGTTTCTTATGATACTGCAGTTAAGAAAATACCCCATTTACTGTTGTAAAATTCTTACAGGTTTATATATTTTCATAGGCCAGGAAAATACAAGGTGCCAGGAAGAAACAGTTAAGGGCCACATGTGATTATAGCCTGACAGTATCCAACCAGCCAGTTGGTATTTAATTCCCATTAATTCAGAACTGCACACATCGAAAAGTTTCAAAGAAAATTAGCAAGCACTGTCAGAGACACTTTGCCCATAACTCCTCTGTATCCTGTAATTTCCACTTATGCATAGCTGTTAGTCTGTCACTTGCATACAAATTACAGAGACTTCTACAAAAACCAATTGCATTTGTCAAAACTCATTTTCCAATGGCTGGCAATCTTGCATCTAGTTGTTACCTTACAATATTTTAGCAACTTCCAATCTCAGGATCTTTTTGGTATGTAGACCCATGATTTCCTCCATTATTGTAATGCATTCTCCCCAATAAGTCTGCGCTGCTGGACAAGGCCACCACATGTATACAAATGCTTTCACTTGTCATATTGTTATATCCTGTGTAATATTTCTGGAGTGAGATACCATCTATAGAGCATTTTAAGATAGCTTTCAACTAGATTTGATGCAATTGAAATTTTACAAATATTTTGATGTTCCATATCTTAGCCCCTCTCTTTCCATTTTCCTCTGAAATCCTTTTCTCCTTTACTCCATTATGCAAAATTCTTTGTATCACTTTTTAACATAACAGAGGTTTTCGATATCAGCCCCACCTTCTGACAATTCCCAGATACAAGGCTTTGAAAAGTGTCTTATCCTTTTTTAAGCCCTCTAAACTATTTTGTATGAACATATTGCCAAACTGAGAAACAACCAAACAGATCTTTCTGGTCGATTGAATGCTTTTCCCTTAAGTCCTCAAATGGCACCATGTCACTGTCCTCCATAAATTGTCCCACTCTAGTGAATCCCTTAGGAGTATGTTTACTAAACAGCGCTAATGTCGCAGCTGCGACGTTATCACGCGATATGTTACGTTATCGCACAATAATGGTGCATTACCGTGCGAGAACGTCACGTATCGCACGATAATGTCTGCTGCGGCGGTAAGGTGCGCCGAGGGTGGAGCAAGGCCCCCCAGAGGGCGGAGGAAGTCTCCCCAGAGGCGGAGAGAAGGGGTCAATGGGTGGAGAGTGGGCGTGGAGTGGCTCCTTGCACACTAACGCCGTGAAATGAAGCTCAGAAAATTAGTGCCAGTGAAAACCTGGCACTAGGCACAGTTGCAGGTCAGAGAAACCATTTCAGTCAGTAATGTACAGCAAAGGCAGGGAAATCCAAAACCGTGATAGTAGTGATACATATGCAGGAGCCAAAAAAGCAAAGAAACAGATAAAATGACTAGAACCACATTTGAAATCCCAATAACTAAGCTGGCCAATAGTGATATTAATGAGAAACATAAAGCAACACTACTGACAAAGCATAAAAAAGAAGATATCATGTTTGGAAGGGTCTATTCTCAGTCCCCCTACAAAGTGAATGATCCCACATTGAAATACCGCTGATCAGGCTGTTTGTCGTTTATATTGGGCAGGTTTGTTATGGTGTGCAAATGTGCAGCAACAGCAGAGTGGGCACGTAGGACAGGGCAACTGTACTGATGCTGGAAATAGGATATAGAGGGCTGCAGGCGGCACATGCTGTGGTCCCGCTGGAGCACAATGTGGACTAGGCAGATGCAGCAAGACAGCAACTGACGAGGGTCCAACATGGGCACGAATGTGTGTCCCACAGTGTTATAGGGGATATTACCCAGCAGGTACCCCCAAGGGCACATAACATTGGCAGGCGGTGCCGGGGGAAAGCAAGCATGTCCATGTAGGCACCCCTACCCGAGAACCCACACCATAGGCAGCTGCCTACCGGCACAATGGCTGGCCTGGGACTGCGCACCACCAGCACCACCAGCATAATGGCATGGCAGCATGGTCGCAGAGGGGTGCTGGTGGCGGAGGGGGCAATGGCATCTGCCCACACCAGACCATAGCCAAGCCCCGTTTAGGTGGGTGCCGTGCACTGCAACAGACAGGGTCTGTCTGATGAACAGTCATGGTATCCCCAGGGAATGAACTGTCCCTCTGGCAACAGTGTGGTGTAGTACACACAGCCAGTGTGTTCAGGAGAAGGTGGTCACAAGTTCAAGTCCCAGCTGTGGCTCCTGCTAACCCTGTCCCCATATTTTACCCAGTACTAAACCATGGTGATAAAAACGGAACCTTTATTGCAGATAAAATAAACATGCCTGAAATGCCTATATTTTACCCTATAGAGCACAGACACCATAAACATGTGCAATTCCTAGAGCAGTTTCCCAACTGCAGACCTGGAGGGCCAAACACCATTCAGGTTTCATGCTGTCCCTAATAAGTGGAGGATAAGTGGAGGAGTGGCCTAGTGGTTGGGGCAAGGTACTTCAGGCTGGAAGGTTAGGGGTTCAAATCCCACTAGAGGACAGCAACCTTGGGCCGGAAGGACAGGGGTTTCTAGTCCCACAGGTGCTCCTTGTGGTCTTGGGCAAGCCACTTAACCCTCCATAGCCCATGTTCCCTGTAAAATAGTTATCTCCAAGTTATAATGCCCTGTTCAATGTAATTTCAGTTTGTTCAATGTAAACCGCACTGATGCAGAATAGCGCGGTATATAAGAGAATGTAAATAAATAAATAAATAAATATGCCTGTGCTGCATTTGTATGCGCCGCCCCCATTGTATGCAAATGTATCTCATGCATATTCATTAGGGACAGCATGAAAACCTGAACAGTGTTTGGTCCACCAGGACTGGAGTTGGGAACCTTTTCCCTAGAGCAGCGGCCAACAGGGGCATAAACACCCACACCCACAGGCTCTACTATCCAAAGCCTCATGGAGAGTCAGGCTGTTGGGCCCTGCACGGAGCAGCATCTCCCAATACTGGCACCTGCATACCTTAGCAATGCCATCCTAAACTTGGGAACACGTGCCACATATATCAAAAGGTTGCTATAATTAATGTCAGCTAACAAATCCTAAGTTATACACAATTTGCTGATAGAGATTCATCATAGCAACCTTTCTGATATCTGTGGAGTGTGTTTCAGTTATTGATTCTGACAGTCTTTATCACCCCGGGGAGTGACCCTAACAGTACTGAGTACCATAGCAATGCCCGCACTGTGCCCAGGACTGGTGTGGGAGTGTGTGTCTGTCTATCCAGTGTTTTGTGGCTGCCTACTTCTTACTGAGCCCACATTGATTGCACTGTTTCCAGTGTTAGCCTGTTAATGTGCAAAATGAGGAGCAAGGTACTGTGGGTATGGCCCAGACAGGGTGGTATGGGCAGGATGCATTTGCACAGGGTATACTGCAATGGCTGGGACATTGTAGTGCCCGACCACCACCTGCACGGACAGGGTGGCCACAGCATGTCATGCTGGGAGGTCACTCTCACCCTGACTGAGCAGTGACCATGGCATGGCTAGGTTCCCCCATAGTGCTATACAGTATTTTTCTCAAGTGATGTTTATGGGTTCTTTTTTCTGGGGCCCAATCGCTGACATAACTGCGTGGTGTGTGTGCTGATGTCCCAGTTTTGGGTGCACAGAGTTACTCCAGGAATATGCACTATGTACTAGCTAGCAGACTGTCTGTAGTTAGCATCTGTATGGCTGCACCACCTTGCAGGTGCACTCTGACTGCCCTCTGCTGGTGAATGTCAGACTGTAGTGGGGGGCAGCTGAGCTGACTGGGCCCACTACCTGTCTGCCAGTGGCCCTGTCCCAAGTGCAGATCTTCAGCAGCTGTCTGTTTGCCACCAGGACTGGGGTTGCTGGTCTCACCGCCTGTCCTTATCTACCTCCACTGCCTGCCTCCCCCCCCCCCTTTGCAAAGGGTGAGAGTGCAGGTCTGTTGGGGCAGATCATGTCTCCCACCCTGACCCAGAGAGGGCAGTTTGTTAAGTACATCGTTGCCATGGGAGCCCTGTCACACCCTTGCTCCCTAAACAGGTGACCATAGCAAGCACAGTGGATATGCACTATGTTGTGTGCATCATGGTCCACAAGGGACAGACATGACTGGCAATTACAAATGGACACAGAGACCTTCTAAAGGTGTCTTAAACAAATGCCTGTCACACACTGGCACTGATGGAGAACTGCAGCATAGCCCACCTCAACCAACCTGGGTACTGAGGACCTGGTGCTGGCCACTCCACCTCACCCTCAGGGTGAGCACAGAACACGCACATTGGCATGGCCTGTGGGTACTCTGTGCCAGTAACATGCACGGTCATTCACCCCTACCAAGCTGACGTGCTGTAGAGGTGCATACCCCATCTGGTGAGCAGATGTAGACTGCTGTTCTGCATGTGAATTGCATGATGGATACTGTTGGTTCTATCCTATCCTGGTAGCCACAGCAGACAGTTTTATGGTGATGTGCACTCTTTCTGTAGCCAGCCATTGGTGTGATAACTCCCATAGTGATGTAGCACAATGCTTAATGCAATAACTTCAGTAGCAGAGGTCATGGGTTCAATTCCTTTCTATTCCCCTTTTTTTATGGCTGTCCTACACAACTACGTTTCATTCGTGTAATAGTCATATCTGTGCAGATCTGTGCTGCTGCCACATTATACCCTTCATCACTGTTGCCATCCATCCTTCTGTCCGTCTATGTGTGTGTGCCAGCTGTGTGGCATCCTGCCCTAATGTGCAGGCTGCTACCCCATGTCCTGCACTGGCACACTTTTCTGCATTGCGGCTCTTCATGCTTGCCTCTCCTGTGTCTGCTCTGCATGGCACTGTTCTCCTCTGTCCTCCTATCATTGCACTTATCCTGCCACCTCTACCTCCTCTGGTGGACACATATCCCCATCCACTGCCACACACTGTCATTGTTGCACTGTACATTACCATCACCCTGCCAATAACACGTGGTGGTTTATTTGAAAGGATACTTTATTTAATAATAGCAAAAACCTGAGAGCCCGACACAGGCCGTGTTTCATTTTCTACTTCCTCAGGGGATTCAGGTATGCTACAAATGATAACCATAAATACTGTAATACATTAAAATCCAGTAACATTATATAAAATTATTTAAAATTATAAAAACATGTCTTATGCATATAACTATAAAAACATGTACAAAAACATACAAAGGCCAATAAGAACCATCAAAGTATAAAATATTACTAAAAAACAATTAAAAGAAACATATATACACCTAATTATTAAATCATCCTATATCATCTTTACTGTGAAGTATTGAAAGGGTGTGTGGAAAAAACTGCTCTAAAAACATTAGGCTATGTGTAGTCTATAAGGAGCCAGGAGTGAGTGAGTGGAACAAAGGACATAATAAGTAAAGAACATAATAAGTTACTAAAATCAAAACATCAATAAATTAATTAAAATGCATTACCATTCTCATATCTAATCAATGAATAGAAGCATCAACCACAGGGCTCTCAGGTTTTTGCTATTATTAAATAAAGTATCCTTTCAAAAAACCCACCACGTGTTATTGACTGGGTGTTCCTTGAGCAACGTGGTGAGTTGCTCTTCTTGGTGGACCATTACCATTACCCTGTACATCGGTACAGCTGCCCCCGATATGTTTGTCCACTTTACCTGCTGCCACATGGGCTGCACGCAGATTTGGCTGGTCCATGAGCTCCGTCATCTGCTTCCTTCCATTACTTGTTCATTACCTTTCCTTGGTGCTCTGTGCAGTGTTATGGTTACATCTGTGTTTGAGCCATACATTTCATGCTTGTGACTTTGGGGCACCTTTCTGCCCCTGGGCACCATCTCCTGTGTCACCTTGGCATCCCTGGGGCATCTTTTGCGGCACCTTAGGTTTGGCCAACTTATGGGGCGCCTTATATGCTGCCTTGGAGGGTGCCAACCTTTCCTGCTGCCCTCTGGGGCACATTATGACCTGCCTTGGATGACGTGGTGCTTTATGATGTGCCTTATGGTGCGCCCTAAAAGGTGCATTAGGTTGCGGCACTGGGGTGAGGCTTTTTTGGCTGGCAGTGCAAATTGTTGGGATGTGTCTGACTGTTACAAGCAGGAAAAGGGATTGCCTCAAACAGTCTTTTAACTGAGCCCACTGGGGTATCAAACTCATGACCACTGTAGCAGCAGTCAATGTATTAACCAGTGTACTACACCTCTGTTGCTGTGATTGCAGGTCAGCGCGCCTAATTAAGGCTAACGCACGTTAATGTGCCATGGCTCCCTCTATCACACGATAACGGACTTTATCGCGCAATAACCCGAAATGCTACCTTAAGACCGGAACGCCCACTACCTTATATGGCATTCATCACAGTAAGACTGCAACTAATGCTGGTAACATTAAGACAGTTTAGTAAACATACCCCTTAGACTCCCAGTTGCAAAAATCTTAAAGTACCACTCCTGGAGGGAAATCTTCTTTATATCTGGGGTTACACACATCAGTGCTGCAGAGTCACATCATCATTACCCTAGTCCCCTTCTACTGAATATCTTTAAAGTCAGCTGGGTATATGGACTGTCAATACCCTCAAATTTCTGTATACCTCTGGGTACCCATGTAAAACCATCCAGTCTCTCACCTCCTGCTAATTCCCTCTCAATTTCTACTCATGCTTTTCCAGAATCTTTATGCATGTCATAAGCAGCCCTCAATTGTATGCTCTAAGTCCTTTTCGAATGATATTTTCAAAATCTCAGATTTCCCCAGAGTAACAGCAAGAGCTGATAGTCTACCATACTCCCTCATTTTCCACATCAATAAAGGATGAGGACAGTCCACCAAGAAAAGGATATTGTCTGCAAATAAAGTGATATGGTAGTCCATTTTCCCCATCTCAATACCCTGTAAACCAGACTCATCCTAAAATGAGCATCCAGGGATTCTATGGAAAGAGCAAATAAGAGTAGCGACAGAGGGTACCTCTGCCTGGTGCCCTTTCCCAAGGAGAAAAACGGATTATCCCCCATTTACATTCACACAAGCCTTAGGGTTCCTATGCAGTGCTTTAACCCATGCTATGAAATGGACTCAAAACCATATTCTTTACAGTGTCTGGAGTGTAAGTGTCCAGTCAGCTTTATCAAAGGGCTCCTCAGCATCCAATGAAAGAAGCAAAGAGGGCCTCACCTGCCTTCTGGTAACCCAGATCAGATTCAGTATCTTCCTGATGTCATCTTCTGCCTGCCTAACATAAACCTCACTGATCCTCATGGACTAGAATAAAGATAATTTTGTTCAACCGATTCGGGGAGAATGCATTATTTTTGCTAGGATTTTGAAATCTAGTTTAATGGCGAAGTGGGCTTATAGGAGTAACATAGCTCTGGATCTTTACCTTCCTTGTGGAGAATCATGATTCCTGATCATCCTGTTGTGTCTTCTAACAACCCCCCTCCCCCCCCCCCCGCTAATATCCCACTGAAAACATCTAGCAATGGATAGCACAAGATTTCTCCAAATGTTGTATACAATTTAGCTGATAACCCATCAAACCCAGGTGACTTGTCTAACTTAACAGTCTTAGGGGACTAGGTATTAAGATGCATTAACATTAATGCACATCAATTCATCATTAGCATGCATTAGTTCTAGACCCACTGAATAAAATGGGACCTGTGCTAAAAACATGCATGAAGGGTGAATTAACATGTCTTAATGTTAGCATACCTTAGCAACTAGCCTCCTTAATTGCTCATAGGACTTCCACCTCCCACTTAATTGTCCTTTTTCTTCCTCTTTGGATAATGTATTCAAAAGGATCAACTGCAAATAGCTATCAATCTCTCCTGGCTGGGGCTCTGGCTCTACAAAGGTCTTCACTGAACCCTTGAAAGGTATCTTGGATTTTTCTTAAATCTATATGAACCCTTTCAGTAGTCTTTAATAGAACAAATCTGAGTTATCTCCCTTTATCACTTCAGCTACATTAGAGCATAAGATATCCCATACTGGGTCAGACAAAGGTCCATCAAGCCCAGTATCCTGTTTCCAACAGTGGCCAATCTAGGTCACAGGTAACTAGCAGTTTCCCAAAAGAACACAGGTTCCACAATGCTTATATTGGGGCAAGCAGTGGATTTCCCAGTCCCCCTTTAATAACGGTTTATGGACCTTTCCTCCACGAACTTGTCCAAACCTTTTTTAAAGCCAGCTACAATAAAAACTTTTAATACATCCTCCGGTAACAAATTCCAGAGTTTGATTACACGTTGAGTGAAAAAATATTTTCTCTTATAAGTCTTAAATAAGTTACACTGTAGCTTCATTGCATGTCTCCTAGTCTTTCTATATTTTGATAGTGTAAACAAGTGATCTATTTTACCCGTTCCACTCCATTCATTAATTTATAGACCTCTATCATATCTCCCCTCATCCGTCTCTTTTTCAGGTTGAAGAGTCCTAACCTTTTTAGCCTCTCCTCATAGGGGTATCCTTCCATCCCCTTTACCATTTTGGTGACTCTTCTCTGTACCTTTTCTAATAATGCTATATCCTTTTTAAGATACGGCAACCAGAATTGTACACAATATTCAAGGTGTGGTCACACTATGGAATGACACAGAGGCATTATAACATACTTTGATTTATTCTCCATTCTTTTCCTTACGATTCCTAGCATTCTGTTTGCTTTCTTGGCCGCTGCTGCACACTGGGCAGAGGGTTTCAACATGTTTTTCACGATGATGCCTAAATCTTTCTCATGGGTGGTGGTTCCTAATATGGAACCTTGCATCATGTAACCATAGTTTGGGTTGTTCTTTCCTAGGTGCATAGCTTTGCACTTGTCCACATTAAATTTCATCTGCCATTTCAACATCCAGTCTTCCAATAGTACACTGCCTCCTATCCCATGACTTTTCAATTTCACCAAGAGTCTCTCATAAGAGACCTTGTCAAAGGCTTTCTGAAAATCCAGATACACTATATCAACTGACTTTGTCTACCTGTTTAGTCACATCTTCAAAAAAAACAACAGATTAGTAAGACAAGACCTTCCTTGGTTAAAGCCAATTTGGTTGTCTCCCATTAAGCCATGACTATCTAGATTTTCAGAAATTTTGTTCTTTATAATGGTTTCTACCATTTTTCCCGGTATTGATGTCAGGCTCACCAGTCTATAATTTCCCAGATCATCCCTAGAACCCTTTTTAAAAATTGTCGTTAGATTGGCCATCCTCCAATCTGCAGGTATTACAGATGATTTTAATGATAGTTCACACGTTACTAATAGTAGGTCTGCAATCTCATATTTCAATTCTTTCAACATTCTTGGAAGTATACCATTCGGTTCAGGTGATTTGCTGCTCTTCTGTTTATCAAATAGTTGTAAAACATTTTATTGTTGTATCGATATCTCTATCAATTCTTCTGTGACATCACCTTTAAATGCCATTTCAGTCATGGGTAACATCCCTACATCTTTTTCAGTAAAAACTGAAGCAAAGAATTCATTCAGTCTTCTTGCTATGGCCTTGTCCTCTCTTAGTGTCCTTTTACCCCTCTATCATCTAATGGTCCAACTAACTCTCTCACAGGTTTTTTGCTATGAATGTATTTGAAAAAGTTTTTATTATGTGTTTTTGCTTCCACAGAAAGCTTCTTCTCAAATTCTTTCTTTGCCTGCCTTATCAATGCCTTGCATCTAACTTGCCAGTCCTTATGTTGGTTCCAGTTTTTGTCATTTGGCTCCTTTTTCTATTTCCTAAAAGATGCTTTCTTGGCAACAGTAGTCTCTCTGACCTCACCTTTAAACCATGCTGGCAGTTTTTTGGACTTCCTTCCACTTTTCTTAAAGCGTGGAATACAGCTGGTCTGGGCTTCCAAGATAGTATTTTTAAACACCCATGCTTGATGTAAATCTTTAATCTTTGCAACTGCTCCTTTTAGATTTTTCTTAATTATGTTTCTCATTTTATCATAGTCTCCCTTTTGAAAGTTAAAAAGTAGTACTGTGGATTTCCTTACCGTTCTTCTTCCATTTATTAAATCAATCCCACTAGAGGACAGCAACCTTGGGCCAGAAGGACTGGGGTTTCTAGTCCCACAGGTGCTCCTTGTGGTCTTGGGCAAGCCACTTAACCCTCCATAGCCCATGTTCCCTGTAAAATAGTTATCTCCAAGTTATAATGCCCTGTTCAATGTAATTTCAGTTTCTTCAATGTAAACCGCACTGATGCAGAATAGCGCGGTATATAAGAGAATGTAAATAAATAAATAAAATGTGATCATGCTGTGATCACTATTGTCAAGTGGCCCCCAACACCCTTATCTCTTGCACCAGATCTTGTGTTCCACTAAGGACTAGGTCCAAAATGGCTTCCCCTCTGGTCAGTTCATAAACCAACTGCTCCAAGAAGGAGTCATTTATTTCATCCAGAAACATTGGGGTATGTTTACTAAACCATCCTTAATGTTACCGGCGCTAGTTTCTGCGATAATGTGAAGAGTGCTATATAAGGAGTGGGTGTTCCAGTCCTAAGGTAGCAAGAATATGTATCGCGCGATAGTGGGCGCTGTGGCACGTTAACGCGCGTTAACCCTAAGTACATGCCAGCACAGTGCTAGAAGCTATAATGATGTAGCCCACTGGTTACTGCAATGACTGTGAAGGCAGAGGTCATGGGTTTGATCCCGCAGTGGTGTTTTTTTTAAATTTAAATCAGTGCTGCCAGCAAAAACACCCTCACAGTGCCGTAACCTAAGGTGCCTCATAAGGCGCCCTGTAAGGCGCCCCATAGGTCACATTATAAAGTGCCCTGTCTGCAAGGCACCCTATAATGTGCCCTATAGGGCGCTGTATAGGGCACCTTATAGGGCACTTTACAGGGCACCTTATAGGGTGCTTTACAGGGAGCCTTATAGGGCGCCTGAGAGGCACCTTAGGCTACAGCACTGTGAGGGTGTTTCTGCTGGCAGATTGATTTAAATTAAAAGAAAATGCCTCAGACATCCTTTTTAGATTACACCACTGTGGGATCAAACCCATGACCTCTGCCTCTACAATCATTGAAGTAACGAGTAGGCTACATCTCTATAGCTACTACCACACTGCTGGCTGGCTACAGATAGACTGCAGGTCACCATACAAACTGTCTGCTGTGGTTACCAGGATAGGGTAAACCCACCTGTACCCATGATGCACTGCACATGCAGATCAGCAGTCTACAGCTGATCACA
This sequence comes from Ichthyophis bannanicus, assembly GCA_033557465.1. NCBI lineage: Eukaryota > Metazoa > Chordata > Amphibia > Gymnophiona > Ichthyophiidae > Ichthyophis > Ichthyophis bannanicus. The sequence goes on along the minus strand of CM066034.1, from coordinate 887,595,657 downwards.
TAATGGGGTATGCACCCCCAGAACACCTAAGCTTGGTAGGGGGAACCAACCATGTGCGTTACTGGCACAGAGTAGCTACAAACCGTGACATTGTGTGGGTCCTGTGCTCACCCTGAGAATGAGGTGGGGCACCCAGCACCAGGTCCGCAGCACCTAGCTTGGCTGAGATAAGATGTGCTGCAGGTCCCCATCAGTGTCAGTGTGTGATGGGTAGTCCTTGCAGTGCTCCTAGGATATACCTGTGTCCATTTGTATTTCCCAGTCATGTCTAGCCCTTGTGGACTACGATGCACCCAGGATAGTGCATATCTTGTGTGGGTACCATGGTCACATATTATAGGTGAAAAGGGGGGGGGGTGTTTGGACCCAAAAGCGGATTATGTAGCACCACCCAACCCACCCTCTGTGGCTCAGGGTGGGTGGGGGGGGGGGGGCGACAGGATCTTCCACCAACAGATCCACACTGTACATCTCTGCAATGGTGGCAGTAGAGAGGACCATCAACCCCAGTCCAGCTGGGGAACAGGCACCCTACAAGTCAGTCGATGCATCACATAAGGCAATGGCAGACAGGCAGAATGGTGCAGAAGCTCAGCTGCCCCCCACTACTATCTGACAATCACCAGCAGAGGGCACAGTTAGTCTCCACCCACTGCACCCTGCAAGGTGTTCCAGCCATACACATGCTAACTGCAGACAGTCTGCTAGCTAGTACATAGTGCATGTTTCTGGAGGAACTGTGTGCACCCAAAAATGGGATGTGAGCACGTGTGCGCATGCGCACACACCAAGTAGACATGTCAGTGATTGGTCCACAGAAAAAAGAACCTATAAATATCACTTTAGAGAAATGCTGCATAGCACTAGCCATACCATGGTCACTGCTCAGTCAGGGTGAGAGTGACCTCCCAGCATGACATGCTGTGGCCACCCTGTCCGTGCAGGTGGTGGTCAGGCACTACAATGTCACAGTCATTTCCCTATACCCTGTGAAGATGCATCCTGCAGAGGCTACGCTGTCCGGGACATACCCACAGTACCTTGCTCCTCATTATGCTCATTGGCAGGCTAACACTGGAAACAGTGCAAGCAGTGTGGGCTCAGTAAGGTGTTTGCAGCCACAACACACTGGATAGACATACACACACTCCCACACCTATGCCAGCATTGTGCAAATATGGAGGTTTGTGGCAGCCTTGGCCGCCTCACCAGTCCTGGGAACAGAGCGGGCATTGCTATGGTACGCAATACTGTTTGGGTCTTTCCCTGGGGTGGTAAACACTGTCAAAAGCAATAAATGAAACACACTCCACAGATATCAGAAAGGTTGCTATGATGAATCTCTATCAACAAATCGTGTTTAACTTAGGATTTATTAACTGACATTAATCATAGCAACCTTTTGATATATGTGGAACGTGTTCCCAAGTTTAGGATGGCATTGCTAAGGTATGCAGGTGCCAGTATTGGGAGGGCTCAACAGCGCAGGGCTCAACAGCCTGACTCTCCAGAAGGCTTTGGATCAGGGGTGTCCAACCCTGTCCTGGAGGGCTGCAATCCTGGCAGGTTTTTGGGATAGCCCTAATGAATATGAGTGGACAATGTGCAGATATCCTAGACATCAAAAAAGGGTAGATAGCATTTGTCACATTCCTCCTTGCTTCTCACTACCACCAAAATGTTGTCTATTACACAACTTTTTGGTGGTGGTGAGAATCGAGGAGGAATGTGACAAATTCTATCTACCCTTTTGATGTCTAGGACATCTGTACCTTGCCCACTCACAATCTTAAATGACAGAGGTGTAAGGCAGGGGTCTCCAAATCCAGTCCTGGAGGGCCACAAACCAGTCAGGTTGGCAGGATATTTCTAATGCATATATATATATATATCATGCATATTCATTAGGGCTATCCCAAAAACCTGCCAGGATTGCGGCCCTCCAGGACAGGGTTGGACGCCCCTGCTTTGGATAGTGGAGCCTGTGGGTGTGGGTGTGTGTGCCACTGTTGGCCACTGCTCTAGGACAGAGGTTCACAACTCTGGTCCTGGTGGGCCCAACACTCTTCAGGTTTTCATGCTGTCCCTAATGAATATGCATGAGATACATTTGCAAACAATGGGGGCGATGCATACAAATGCAGCACAGGCATATTTATTAGGGACAGCATGAAACCTGAATGGTGTTTGGCCCTCCAGGACTGCAATTGGGAAACTCTGCTCTAGGAATTGCACATGTTTATGGTGTCTGTGCTCTGTAGGGTAAAATATAGGTGTTTCAGGCATGTTTAATTTATCTGCAATAAAGGTTCTGTCTTTATTACCACGGTTTAGTACTGGGTAAAATATGGGGACAAGGTTGGCAGGAGCCACAGCTGGGACTTGAACTTGTGACTTTCTGCCCCTGTACACACTGGCTGTGTGTACTGCATCAAACTGTTGCCACAGAGGCAGACCATTCCCTGGGGATACCATGACTGTTTGTCAGACAGACCATGTCTGTTGCAGTGCACGGCACCCACCTAAATGGGGCTTGGCCGTGGTCTGGTGTGGGCAGATGCCACTGCCCCCTCCGCCACCAGCACCCCTCCACCACCATGCTGACATGCCCTTATGCTGGTGGTGCTGGTAGTGCACAGTCCCAGGCCAGCCAGTGTGCCGGTAGGCAGCTGCCTATGGTGTGGGTTGTTGGGTAGGGGTGCCTACATGGACATGCGCGCTTCTCCCCGGCACCACCAGCCAATGTTATGTGCCCTTGGGGGTACCTGCTAGGTAATATCCCCTATGACTCTGCCCATGTTGGACCCTCATCAGTTGCTGTCTTGCTGCTTTACAGTTTCGGCATTCCTATGTGCCACCTAGGCATCTGCCTAGTCTGAACTGTGCCCCAGCTGGATAACAGCATGTGCCTCCTGCATCCCCCTGTATCCCATTTACAGCATCAGTACAGTTGCCGTTTCCTACGTGCCCACTCTGCTGTTGCTGCACATGTGCATGCCATAACAAACCTGCCCAATATAAACAACAACCCTGATCACCGCTATTTAAATGTGGGATCATTCACTTTGTAGGGGGACAGAGCATAGACCCTTCCAAACATGATATCTTCCTTTTTACACTTTGTCAGTAGTGTTGCTTTATGTTTATCATTAATATCACTATTGGCCAGCTTGGTTATTGGGATTTCAGATGTGGTTCTGGTCATTTTCTATGTTTATTTGCCTTTTTGGTTCCTGCAAATGTATCACTACTATCACTTTTCTGGGTTTCCCTGCCTTTGCTGTACATTGCTGACTGAAATGGTTTCTCTGTCCTGCAAATGTGCCTAGCATGAGGTTTTCACTGGCGCTTATTTTCAGAGCTTTATTTCACGGCGTTAGTGTGCATGGATCCACTCCCCGCCCATTGAGCCCCTTACTCCACCCTCTGGGGTGCCTTTCTCCTCCCTCTGCGCACCTCACTGCCGCCGGAGATGTTATCCTGCGATAACGTTACATTATCGTGCAATAACGTCTCTGCTGCTATGTTAAGACGGTTTAGTAAATATACCCTTTTATTTATTTATTTACATTCTCATATACCACGCTATTCTGCATCAGTGTGGTTTACATTGTACAAATTGAAATTACATTGAACAGGGCATCATAACTTGGAGATAACTATTTTACAGGGAACATGGGCTATGGAGGGTTAAGTGGCTTGCCCAAGACCACAAGGAGCTCCTGTGGGACTAGAAACCCCAGTCCTTCCGGCCCAAGGTTGCTGTCCTCTAGTGGGATTTGAACCCCCCGACCTTCCGGCCTGAAGTACCTTGCCCCAACCACTAGGCCACTCCTCCACTCCTAGCATGTTCTTCTGTGACACTGACCCAGTCAATATCGGGGTAATTGAATAGACTTCTGGTATTTGCATATAAGAATTTTAGAGGCTATATTTTATTCATATTAATTTGGCTATCAGTAGGCAGGGGTAATTTGGAATCTTTAAGCTCTGTCTGCTCCGTACTCAAGGGCATTTGGGCTACTTTTGTCTTTATTGGAACCTCTCTACTGATATGCCCTAACATCAGTCTTTTGCTAGTATCCTTCGCAGATACATTGTTCCGAACCATGTGCTCCTGGGCAACTGTCGGCTTTCCCCTATTATCTAGTTTAAAAGTTGCTCTATCTCCTTTTTAAAGGTTAATGCCAGCAGCCTGGTTCCATCCCGGTTAAGATGAAGCCCATCCCTTCGGAAAATCCCTCCTTTCCCCAGAATGTTCCCCAGTTCCTAAAAAATCCAAACCCTCTTCCTTGCACCATTGTCTTTTGGGTCCAGAGCGTAGAATGAGAAGCATTTCGGATAATGCTACCCTGGAAGTTCTGGATTTCAATTTCCTACCTAAAAGCCTAAATTTAGCCTCCAGAACTTCCCTACCACATTTTCTTATACCAATGTTACCAACATACTGCAGACTCCTCCCCAGCACTATTTAAGACTTTGTCTAGGTCGTGCATGAGGTCTGCTACCTTTGCACCAGGCAGGCATGTTACCAAGCGATCCTCACGTCCACCAGCCACCCAGCTATCTACATGCCTAATGATCGAATCACCAACTATAACGGCTGTCCTAACCCTTCCCTCATGGACACAGGGCCCTGGAGAAACCTCCTCAGTGTGAGAGGGTTTTACATCACCTGGAGGACAGGTCCTAGCTACAGGATTACTTCCTGCCACACCAGAGTGATGCTCTCCTGTCATGTGACCATTCTCCTCCATGGCAACAGGGATGCTGCCAGACTGGAGGTGTAACTTCAATACTACATCCCTGTAGGTCTCATCTATGTACCTCTCTGTCTTCCTTATGTTCTCAAAGTCTGCTACGACCCCTCACCAAATGGGAGAAAATCATAATATGACACTCAATGTCAAAGACTGGAAAGCCCCCATCTTGCTGTTGGACTGTTGTCTGCATTGTAATTTTAGGGTTGTGTTTAGGTATTTAAGTTGTTTACTTACTAATGTTTGCTGGGGCTACTTACCTAAAACTATACCTAAAACATTTAATGGACTTTGTTCACCTCAAGCTTAACTAATCCCAGGTCCTTAATGTATACCTGACAAAGATAAAAATTGAAAAATTGTGAAAAATTGCTGGAGGACCTTGATAAATTGGAAAATTGGATGTTCAAATGGCAGATGAAATTTAATGTGGACAAGTGCAAAGTTATGCACCTAGAAAACAACAGCCCAAACTGTGGTTACACGATGCAAGGTTCCATATTAGGGTCCACCATCCAGGAGAAAGATTTAGGCATCATCATAGATAACATGTTGAAACCCTCTGCCCAGTGTGCAACAGTGGCCAAGAAAGCAAATAGAATGCTGGGAATCATAAGGAAAGGAATGGAGAATAAAACAAAGGACATTATAATGCCTCTGTATCATCCCATAGTGTGACCAAACCTTGAATACTGTGTGCAATTCTGGTCGCTGTATCTTAAAAAGGATATAGCGTTATTAGAAAAGGTATAGAGAAGAGCCACCAAAATGGTAAAGGGGATGGATAGATACCTTTATGAAGAGAGGCTAAAAAGGTTAGGACTCTTCAACCTGGAAAAGAGACCGATGGGAGATATGACAGAGATCTATAAATTAATGAATGGAGTGGAACGGGTAAACACAGATCAATTGTTTACACCATCAAAATATAGAAAGACTAGGGGACATGCAATGAAGCTACAGTGTAACCTTTTTAAGACTAATAATGGAAAATATTTTTTCACTCAATGTGTAATCAAACTCTGGAATTCGTTACCAGAGGATGTAGGAAAAGCTGTTAGTGTAGCCGGGTTTAAAAAAGGTTTGGACAAGTTCCTGGAGGAAAGGTACATAATTAATTATTAAAGGGGACCCGGAAAATCCACTGTTTACCCCAATACAAACATTGTGGAACCTGTGTCTTTTGGGGAAACTGCTAGATACTTGTGACCTAGATTGGCCACTGTTGGAAACAGAGTACTGGGCTTGATAGACCTTTGTCTGATCCAGTATGGCATATCTTAAGTTCTTATGTTTTCAACACACATGCTTGATGTAAATCTTTAAACCTTTGCAACTGCTCCCTTTAGTTTTTTCTTAACTATTTTCCTCATTTTATTATAGTCTCCCCTTTGAAAGTGAAAAAGTAGTGCTGTGGGTTTCCTTGTCGTCCTTCCTCCATTTATTAAATCAAACATGATCATGCTATGATCACTATTGCCAAGTGGCTCCAACACCCATATTTTTTGCACAAGATCTAGGTCCAAAATGGCTTCCCCTCTTGTCTTACTAACTAGCTATTCCAAGAAGCAGTCACTTATTTCATCTTTGCAGTTCAAAGGGACTTCCAGACTCTGGGAGAGAACCTCAAGCCCATTGTTAACACTAGCATTCTCTGAAGTTCTACCTGTTCTTGCTGATGTAGTTAGCGCAGAAAGTGAGCACTCCAAAATTGATTTTGTCATCCACTTGGGTACAAATGACCTGGCTAGAAACAGTGCCTCTGCAGTTCAAAGGGACTTCCAAACTCTGGGAGAGAAACTCAAGCCCATTGCTAACACTGTAGCATTCTCAGAAGTTCTACATGTAGAAAGGCTGCATCGTATAAACAGCTTTAATACATAGCTCCAGACCTGGTGCAAACAAGAAGGATTTAGATTTATAGGCGACTGGGGAAACAGATGGACCAACAAGAGACTACATGTGCTGATGGACTACATCTCTCTGTCGCAGCGAAAAGAATCCTAAGTAAAAAATTCAGGCAGTATGTGGATATGCATTTAATCTAGAAAAAAGGGGTGACAGATGGGGAAGGACAAGTCCAGAGCGTCACTCCCGGCAAAAGAAGAATAGCATCAGAAAACAGCCATGCTTTTAAACCACACATCAACAACAAGTGGGAAGAAGTGGGCAGAACAAAATCAATGCAAAATACATGCAAGCTAGTTAAATGCTGGAAAGCAATGATCACAAATGCTCGAAGCTTGGCCAACAAAGTTCCGGACCTGGAAGCCCTAATGATGGAAATGGACTTGGACATTGTGGCCATTACAGAAAGATCGTTTAATGAATCACATGATTGGGATGTAGCCATAGCTGGCTATAATCTATTCAGAAGAGACAGAGAAAGTGGAAAAGGAGGAGGAGTAGCCTTGTATGTCAAAAGCAATATTAAAGCTACTGAAATGAAGGGGGCATGGGCAACGTTCCCTCTAAGCTGCGCTGGGTCCTCCGCCAGCATTCCTGCTGGCACGAGGGGGGGGGGTGTGCAGTGTGATCGATTGCACTGCCCCTCCCCCCTCTGGCGGGAATGCCGGCGGAGGACCTGGTGCAGATGAAAGGGAACTTTGCAGCATCAGGAAATACTTTTTCACTTAAAGGGTGGTGGATGCTTGGAATGCCCTCCCGATGGAAGTGGTGGCGGCAAATCCAGTGACAGAATTCAAAATGGCAAGGGACAGACACAGTGGATCACTTTACTGCAACAGGATAAAATCAAAATAAATTTAATTATCTAATTTCTCAACAGACAGGGGTGTCCTACATGGAGCAGTGGGTTCATCCCTAAACAAAGACATGGGGAGGGGTGACCTGTACGGAGCGGCAGGTGCACCTACTTTTGCCATTTGACTGGGCAGACTAGATGGACCATACTGGTCTTTATCTGCCATCATTTACTACCTTACTATGTTGCTATCTAGAAACTTTATCTCCCTGCGGTGACACTGACCCAGTCGATACTGGGGTAATTGAAAACATCCATTATTATTACTGTGCTGTAACTTTTGTTGGCTTCCCTTATGTCGTTAAGTATTTCATCATCCATTTGTTCATTCTGGCCAGGCAGTCGATAGTACACCCCCACTGCCATCGCTTTCCTCTTCCCCTTTTTATATGGAATTTCAATCCATAGAGATTCTACAGTGTATTTTGTTTCCTGCAAAACTTTAATCCTTTGTGACTCAATGCCCTCTCTAACATAGAGCGCAAACCCTCCACCAATTTGATCTGTTCTATCATTACGATATAGTTTGTACCCAGGTATCACTGCGTCCCACTGGTTGTCCTCCTTTTACTAGGTCTCTGAGATATCAATCATGATAAACCTCTCATTTAGTGCTATGTATTCTAACTCTTCCATCTTATTTATTAGACTTCTAGCATTTGCATATAAGTATTTTACAGAGAGTATTTTATTCATATTAATCTGGTTATCAGTAGGCCGGGGTAATTTGGAATCTTTAAGCTCTGTCTGCTCTGTACTTTAGGGAATTTGGGTTACTTTTGTCTTTATTGGAACCTCTTTGTCGATATGCCCTAACTTCAATCTTTTGCTAGTATCCCTCAAGGATACACTGTTACGAACCATGCACTCTTGGGCAACTGTCAACTTTCCCCAATTATCTAGTTTAACAGCTGCTCTATCTCCTTTTTAAAGTTAATGCCAACAGCCTGGTTCCATCCCGCTTAAGGTGAAGCCTATCACTTCGGAAAAATCCCTCCTTTCCCTAGTATGTTGCACAGTTCCTAACAAATCCAAAAACCTCTTCCTCGCACCATCGTTTCATCTATGCATTGAGGCTCTGGAGCTCTGTCTGCCTTTTGGGTCCTGCACTTGGAATGGGAAGCATTTCGGAGAATGCTACCCTGGAAATTCTGGATTTCAACTTCCTACCTAAAAGCCTAAATTTGGTCTCCAGAACCTCCCTACCACACTTTCCGATGTCATTGGTACCAACATGTACCAAGACAGCAAACTCCTCCCCAGCACTTTCTAATACCTTGTCTAAGTGGCGCATGGGGTCCGCTACCTTAGCACCAGGTAGGCATGTTACTAGCTTTGATACTAGAGGCCACCCAGCTTTACTCCTACCTTTGGCTTGCATCAATTGGAATTATAGTTCCTCCACTTCTAACTACGGGCATAATTTGCAGGCTTCATTTGGGAGAGCAAAGGGTGGGGTGACATATTCGCATATCATTTGCATATGAATTATGGTTATCTTTAAAAAAAACACTAGATGAATAGGAAGCCAGTATATCAAACAGGTGAGGGATGAGTTGGTGCCCCAAGACACTCAAAGAGGGAGCAGAGGTTCTCATTCAGTGGCTATATAATTAAAATGCAGCAAAAACTATAGCTGTTTAATTATTTAGCCTGGCATTCTAAGATAAAAAATACTGACACCTATAAACATATATTCTGCAAAAATCAAAGGAGTTGGTAAGGCGTACACATGCCAAGGGATAAGAAATAAAAGAGAAGCGCAGCACAGTTTCTAGCATCAAAATAAAATTAGTTAAAATTTAACTAATCTTATTTTGGTGTTAGAAACTGTGCTATGATCCTTTTTTTCTTTTTGCGCATCTATTTTGCATCAAACAAAACCCCTCCTCCAACAGTAGGTACAGAGCAGAACTAGAACATTTCACCCCAGACCCCAACATGTAAGAAAAAAAATCAGATTCCGATGTCATCTCATTAACAGCCTCTCCAGTACCAGGCAGACTGTGAATTAACACAAAACCCTACAAAAGTCACTGAAGACCTATAAAGCAAATCTACCATATTATACTGACACCAACTTCTAAAATTAACACAATAAGGAGCCTACTCAGAAACAAAGCAGCACCATAAATATTGCAGTGGGCCTTAGAACATCCTTAAACCTATTCGGAAAACTGAACAAGTCAGATTACTACAGATCCAACAAAGAAACCCCATACTAACAGAACAAAAGGGGTATGTTTACTAAACTGCGGTAAACATGAATAACGCGTGTTGTACGATGTTAACGATCGTTAGCGCACTATAGTGCATTAACGATCGTAAACGCGCTACAGCGCGCGTTATCACGCGCTAACACGCGTGATGCTCCGCGGCGCAGTAAAACAACGCAGAAGGCGGAGAGAGGGCAGAGAGAAGGGGGTCAATGGGTGGGCGGGGAGAGGCTCCCATTACACTAACGCGCTGAATTTCAGAGCTGAATTCCAACGCAAATGAAAACCTGCCGTTAAATGCACTTTAAAGGGGAGAGAAACCATTTAACTGTCAGCAATGTACAGCCTAGGCAGGGAAACCAAAAAAAGGTGATAAGTGTGATACATGTGCACAGAACAAAAGGGCACAGAAACACTGAAAATGACCCCAACAAACTGGAAAAATACAACAACCAAGCTGGCCAATAGTGGTATCAATGAGAAACATCAACCCCCCCTCCCCGAGTAAGCTCCACTGAACAGATATTTATTTAGTTGTTTATTTTAATTATTTATTTATAAATCACGGAAGGGTCCATACCCCGTCCCCATACAAGGTGCATGGGCCCACAGTGAAATAGCGCTGCTCAGGGATTTCCCCATCATCAGACAGGGTTCCTATGGCGTGCACATGTCCCGCAACATCAGGGCGGGCATGTCGGAACGGGCAACCAGGCAGATGCTTGAAAAGGGGATACAGAGGGCTGCAGGCGGCACATGCAGTGGCGCAACTGGGCCACAGTGGGGACTAGGGTGATGCTCAGTTGGCCCATAGGAATGCGTAAACAGTAGAGCCAGACAGCAACTGACGAGGGCCCAACATCGGCAGGAGTGTGTTTCCCAAAGTGTCACAGGGGAGAGTACCCAACAGCAACCCCCAAGGGCACGGAACAATGGCAGGCGGGGCTAGGGGGGAGCGTGGACGTCTATGCAGGCACCCCTACCCCAGAACACGCACCATAGGCAGCCACCTACCTGCACACTGGACGGCCTGAGACCGCGCACCACCAGCAGAAGGGCATGTCAGCATGGTGGCTGAGGGATACTGGTGGTGGACGGGGCAGTGACAGCTTCCCGGAGCAGACCGTGGCCTAACACTGTGTAGGTGGGTGGCATGCACTGCAACAGACAGGCCCTGTCTGACCAACAGTCATGGTATCACCAGGGAATACACCATCTCTGTGAGAACATGGTGGTGCAGTGCACAGAACCACTGTATTCAGAAGCAGAAGGTCACAGGTTCAAGTCCCAGCTGTGGTTTCCGCCAACCCAGTCCTCTTATTTTACCCACTACTATAACGTGCTAATACAGGCAGAACCGTTTTTGCAGATGACGTTAACATGCCCAAAACACCTACATTTTACCCTACAGAGCACAGACACCATAAACATGCACATTACCTAGAGCAGAGCCTCCCAAATGCAGTCCTGGAGGGCCAAACACCATTCAGATTCCATGCTGCCTCTGATAAAGATGCCTGTGCTGCATTTCTATGCACCACCCCCATGGTATTCAGATGTATCTCATGCATATTCATGAGGGACAGCATGAAAACCCGAACAGTGTTTGGCACTGCAGGACTGGAGTTGGGAGCCTCTGCCGTAAAGCAGCAGCCAACAGGGGCAGACACACCCGCACCCACAGGCCCCATTATCCCAAGCCTCCTGGAGAGACAGGACTTTGGGCTCTCCGTGCATCTCCCAATACTAGCACTTGCATACCTTAGTAATGCCACCCTAAACCTGGGAATATGGTACACAGTTCTCAAAAGGTTGCTATGAGTACTGGCAGATAGCAATTCCTAGATTAAGTACAATGTTTGGAGTGAGCTGCATCATAGCAACCCTTCTGATGTCTGTGGTGTGTGCTTCAGGTCTGGTCTCTGACAGTGTTTACCACCCTCGGGAGTGACCCCCACCAGTATTGCGTACCATATCCATGCCTGCACTGTGCCCAGGACTGGTGTGGTGGCCAGGGATGCTAAACACCTCTATAGTAGCACAATGCTGGCCTAGGTGTGGGAGTGTGTGTCTGTCTATCCAGTGTGTGGTGGCTGCAAACACCCTCCACAGCCCACACTGCTAGTACTGTTGCCAGTATTGGACTGCCAATGTGCATAATGAGGAGCAAGGTACCGTGGGAATAGCCTGGATAGGGTGGCCTGGCCTGGCCGCATCTGCACAGGGCATAGGGCAATGGCCGGACATTGTAGTGCCTGGTACCACCTGCATGGACAGGGTGGCCATAGCATGTCCTGCTGGGAGGTCACTCTCACCCTGACTGAGCAGTGACCATGGCATGGCTAGGTTCCCCCATAGTGCTATATAGTATTTCTCTTATGTGATATTTATGGGTTTCCTTTTGGGGCCCAATCACTGACTTATCTGCTTGGTGTGTATGCTGATATCCCCGTTCTGGGTACATGCATCTCCTCCAGGACCATGCACTATGGACTAGCTGGCGGACTGTCTGCAGCTAGTATGTGTCTTGCTGGAACACCGTGCAGGGTGCAGCGGCTGGAGGCTTGCTGCTGGAGAATGTCAGATAATGGTGGGGGGCAGCTGTGCATTTCCAGACCTGCCGTCTGTCTGCTCTTGCCTTATGGATGTGTAGTGCTCTGCATTGCCTGCCCTGTAGGGTGTTTGAGCCCGAGTAGGACTGGGGTGATGGTCCCCTCTACTGCCACCATTGCAGGGGGTTGAAAGTGGATCTGTGGGTGGGAGATCCTGTCCCCCACCCTGAGCCCTAGAGGGTGCGTTGGGTGGTGGTATGTAATCTCCCTGGTAACCACAGCAGAATGTGGGTGTGGTGCTGTGCAGTTCTCCTGTAGCCAGCCATGTGTTTATTAGCAGCTCTAGCCCACTGGTTGCTTCACTGCCCATGGAGCCAGAGGTCATAGGTTCACAACCCACAGTGGGGTTCATTGATAGGGCTGTCTATTTTTACTGTATATTAGTGCTGCTAGCAGAACCACCCTCAGGGTATTGTCACCTTAGGGTAGCTCAAAAGGCGTCCTATAGGGAGCCTTATACGGCGCCCCATAGGGCGCGCCTTACGTGGCGCCCCATAGGGCGCGCCTTACGCGGTTCCCTATAGGGCGTGCCTTACAAGTCGCCCTATACGGTGCGCCTTCCACTTCTCCCTATAGGGAGCGCCTAAATATTCCTATCAAATGGTATATAATACATGACCATGTCAGAGAGAATGTCACTATTGGAACATATTGCATAAGACGGGTACAATTTTCCTGACATATGCAAACTGTAACCCACCTGCAGACTGTGGATTAAAATATTATAGTCGGCTTTCAAAGGGTTACACAGGTCGCCTCAGCCAGCCTTTTTCATTAGGCACACTGGGGAATCGAACCCATGACTCTTGTTCCATCAGTCTGTGTAGTAACCATTGTGCTACAGCTCTGTTTCTGTCTTTGTGTGTCTGCGCACTGTCTTAGGCCTGCGCACAGTGGCACGCGCTGTAGCGATCGTTGCTGCGCGTTATCGGTTACGATGTCCCGCCCATGTCCTTTTTTGGCTTTCCTTCCACTAACGCGGCTCCTAACGCGAATTGCACTAACGCAGTTTAGTAAACATACCCCATAGTCCGGACACACAGGCAGAAGAAAGTTAAACCCTCAACAAGATAAAACTTCAAAGACCATATCATACCATGAACATTGGGTAAACTATTTATACAAAAATGCATAATGTGTGTAAAAATAATCTAATTAGAGCCATTTTGAGGACCTAAAACAGTTAAAAACTCAGTGAAAGAATTTTTAATTAAGGAATATGGCAAACAATGTAATTAAACCGTGAGAGACCACTATATGTTACTCTGCTCCACAGTAATATAGTAAATGACGGCAGATAAAGACCAGTGTGGTCCATCTAGCCTGCCCAGCAATATGGCAGGAGTAGGTGCACCCCTTCCCATGTCTTTTAGGGAGTAGGTGCACCCCTACCCATGTCTTCACCACTCCTCATATCTTTGTTTCTTTGTTTAGGGGTGAACCCACCGCTCCTCCCCCCATCGCTCCATGTAGGACACCCCTATTTGTTGAGAAATTAGATGATTCAGTTTTTTTGATTTAATCTTGTTGCTTTAAAGTGATCCACTGTGTCTGTCCCAGGCCACTTTGAATTCCATCACTGTGTTTGCCCCCAACACCTCCATCGGGAGGGCATTCCAAGCATCCACTACCCTTTCAGTAAAAAAGTATTTCCTGACATTTCCTTTCAATTTATCACCTTGCAGCTTCATGTCATGCCCTCTAGTTTTACAGCTTCCCTGTCTCTGGAAGAGGTTTGTTTGTTCATTATTTCTCTTTAAGTATTTAAAGGTCTGAATCATATCTCCCCTATCCCTCCTCTCCTCCAAAGTGTACATATTTAGGTCTTCAAGTCTCTCCTCATAAGGCTTCTGACGCAGGCTCCAAATCATTTTGGTCGCCTTCCTCTGAACAGCTTCCATTCTTTTTACATCCTTTGTAAGATACGGTCTCCAAAACTGAACACAGTATTCCAAGTGAGGCCTCACCAGAGACTTATACAGTGGCACTAGTACCCCTTGCTTTCTACTGGTAATTCCTCTTCAAATGCAGCCCAACATCCTCCTGGCTTTTGCCACCGCCTTGTCACACTGTTTTGCCACCTTGAGATCTACAGAAATAATCACACCGAGGTCTTTCTCTTGTTCCGTGCACACCAACCTCTCGCCCCCTATCGTGTACATTTCCTTTGGATTTCTGCTACCCAAGTGTATGACACTGCACTTCTTCACATTAAATCTCAATTGCCAAGCATCAGACCATTCCTCCAGCTTTTTCAGATCCCTCCTCATGTTAAGCACTCCCTCAGGGGAGTCCACTCTGTTGCAAATTTTCGTGTCATCTGCAAAACGACAGACTTTTCCATTCAGTCCTTCAGCAATATCACTCACAAATACATTGAACAGTGCCGGGCCCAGGACCGAACCCTGAGGCACCCCGCTAATCACCTTCCTTTCATCCGAGTGAGCTCCATTTACCATCACCTTCTGTCGTCTGTCAGTCAACCAATTTCTGATCCAGTTTACCACCTTGGGACCCATCCCCAAACTACTGAATTTATTGATAAGCCTCCTATGAGGGACACTATCAAAGGCTTTTCTGAAATCCAGGTAGATGACATCCATTGCGTGTCCTTGATCCAGTTCTCTGGTCACCCAGTCGAAGAACTCAATCAGATTTGTCTGGCAAGATCATCCCTCAGTAAAACCATGTGGCCTCGGATCCTGTAACCCTCTAGTTTTGAGAAAGTTCACTATTCGCTCTTTCAGGAGTGTCTCCATTACTTTTCCCGTCACAGAGGTAAGGCTCATGGGCCTGTAGTTTGACACTTCTTCCCTGTCACCACTTTTGTGTAGAGGTACGACGTCAGCCATTCTCAAGTCCTGAAGAACCTCTCCTGTTTCCAAGGATCTGTTGAAAACAACCTTTAATGTCCCTGAAAGAACCTCTCTGAGCTCTTTCAGTATCCTGGGATGTATCCCATCTGGTTCCATGGCCTTGTCCACTTTCAGTTTTGCAAGTTGTCCTAACACCTCATTCTCTCCGAATGGTGTGATATCTACCTCATTCCCATTTTTATATTTGGGAATCACAGGTTGTGCTTCTCTGGGATTTTCTTTAGTAAAAACAGAGCAGAAGTATTTGTTTAGTAATTTCGCTTTATCAATGTTATTTTCCACAAGTCCGTTCCCAGCACTTCTGAGTCCTGCAATTCCACCTCTTACCTTCCTTTCCCGAATATACCTGAAGAAAGTTTTGTCGCCGCAGTTAACATCTTTAGCCATCTTTTCCTCTGCCTTTGATTTTGCTATCCTTATTTCTCTTTTTGTCTCCTTGAGTTTGATCCTGTAATCATTTCTGTGTTCTTCTGATTGCAAGCTTTTGAATTTTGCGAAAGCTGTGTTTTTTGCCCTTATTTGAGCAGCCATTTCTTTGGAAAACCAAATAGGTTTCCTTCTCCTCTTGTTTTTATTTACTTTTCTTACATATTTATCTGTTGCCCCTTTTATTGCCTCTTTTAATTTAGCCCATTGCAATTCCACTTCCCTTATCCCCTTCCACCCTGTCAGCTTCTCCTTTAGGTACTTGGCCATTTTGTTGAAGTCAGTGTTTTTGAAGTTTAGGACTTTGAGCTTGCTATCATTGGATTGCACCTTGGCTTTTATCTCAAACCACACCGTGTGATGATCACTGATGCTCACAGGGGCACTCACCCAGACATTTGACATACTATCAATGTTGGTGAGCACCAAATCCAGTGTTGAGCTTTCCCTGGTTGGTTCCATCACCATTTGTCTAAGTAACACATCTTGGATAGTGTCCACAATTTTTTTGCTTCTTTCCAGATTTGCAGAAGGAGTAATCCAGTCCACATCTGGTAGATTAAAGTCACCCAATATGATCATTTCCCCCTTTGTTGCTATCTTGGCAATATCTATAATCAATTTGTTATCTCTCTCTTCAATTTGAGTCGGAGGTCTGTAGATTACAGCAGTATGGATGACAGTGCCATCTCCTCTTTCCAACATGATCCAGAGCGCTTCTTCTTTTCCCCATGCATCCTGCATTTCAGTAGCTTCTTTTGACATACAAGGCTGCTCCTCCCCCTTTTCCATTTTCTCTGTCTCTTCTGAATAGATTATAGCCAGGTATGGCTATATCCAAATCATGCGATTCATTAAACCATGTTTCTGTAATGGCCACAATGTCCAAGTCCTTTTCCACCATTAGGGCTTTCAGGTCCGGACGTTTGTTGGCTAAGCTACGAGCATTTGTGCTCATTGCTTTCCAGCATTTAACTGGCTTGTGTTTATTTTGCATTGATTTTATTCTACCCAGTTCTTCCCAGTTGCTTTTGATGTGTTGTTTAAAAGTGTGGTTGTTTCTGTTATTCTGCTTTTGCAGGGGGTGACGTCCAGAACTTGACCTTCCCCGTCCGTCGCCCCCTTCTTCTAGTTTAAATGCAAATCAACATACTGCCTGAATTTTTCACGTAGGATTCTTTTCCCTGCGACAGAGAGGTGTAGTCCATCAGCACAGTATAGTTTCTCGTTGGTCCATGTGTTTTCCCAGTCGCCAATAAATCTGAATCCTTCTCGTTTGCACCAGGTCTGGAGCCATGTATTAAAGCTGTTAATGCAATTTAGCCTTTTTGCCCCCTTACCTAGAACAGGTAGAACTTCTGAGAATGCTACAGTGTTAACAATTGGCTTGAGTTTTTCTCCCAGAGATTGGAAGTCCTTTTGGACTGTAGAGGCACTATTTCTAGCCAGGCCATTTGTACCCAAGTGGATGACAGCATCAAGTTTGGAGTGTTTGCTTTACGCACTAATTACATCAATAATTTCGTTTGTAATCCTGCCGGCTGAGGAGCCCGAGAGGCATTTGACTATCTTCTCTTCTTTGAACTGTGTTCCCAAGTTGGTGCCTCTGATGATGGAATCTCCAAGTAGTAGTAGTTTTCTGTTTGGTGAGTTTTTCTTCATATTTGGTGCTTTAGCAGGAGATTGGGCAATGACTGACTCCTCTAAGGGCCGTTCAGTTTCTTTGGATTGGGTATCCTCATTAACCAAGGCAGAGAATGCATTATGCAGGGATATCTCTTGGTGTATAGGATGCCTCTGTGTCACAGATCGCAATCTACCTGAACCCACTGTGATCCATTTGTTCCTGGTGTGTTTGACTCTTTGTGGAAGCAGTGGTGGAATTTGTTCAGTCTGTATCCTAGAAGAGGTGTGCTTCATTGCCTCAGTAGAGACAATTCTTTATGCATGGCAGCTAGGTCTTCTCTTAGTAGAGTCAATTCGTTATGCATGGCAGATGACCTTCGGCACATAGGACATGCTCTTAGGTTCCAAATGATTCTTCTTGGAATGAAAGTACTGCAGGTATTGCACTGAATACAAGACATGCTGGTTAAGAGAATATGGGCGTATCCCAAGCTTTTGGCCACTATATAGGCAAAGCAGCCCCAGGGGTGGGTGGGGTGAGGGGTAGGGTGGGCGGGAACCCAAGTGTCCCTGCCCCAGTAGATTTATACCTGAACTTGAGGGCACACTCAGAAAACTGTTAAGGCTACACAAGGTAATCAAGCAGTTTGACTATCCCCAAATGTAATGTAGGACCAGCAATTAGCAATTTTCCCAATACCTAAGGTTTAACCCACAGTTAATATTCTATATTTGCAATAAAAACCCAGCAGAGATAGAAAGAAGAAAGCTTAGTCTTATCTGTGTCTTGGGCAGCTCCGGCCTTTCAGACATTCAGCATCCGTTAGTTATATAAACTGTAGAAACAGTAGGCATATGTGGCGTATCATTGAGGGGCAAAAATCAGTAATAGTGAAGTTTGCGATCCAACCATAAAAAGATATATAACAGAAGTCACTTGGAGCCTGTCTATCTTATTTGCTTCAACGTGCCTTTCTATTAAAACAGTGGACAAAAAACAGTGTGATATCACCAGTGAGGAGAATATTGTAGACGGTATGCTTGATACCTAAGACAAATCCTATATATTACCCTCCTCATTCATCATAGTTGATAATGCTAACTATAAAAAACGTAGAAATAATTATAAGAGCAAAAAGAAATAATTCTAAGATTAGTAATATGATCATTTAAAAGTACCAGATTGCGTTTAAAGCTCATCTGTCTTATTTAATAAAATTTCCATCATAAAGCAGCTCACCATCGGGTGCTCAACATTTGTATGGAATTAAAAATAGCAATCGGTTATGGCGCCAATTTAAAATGAGGTTGCCATGACATCCGGAAGAGTGCGATGATGTGGCTGTCAAACAGTGTAGAGCTACTGTTCGCTAACCACAGCAAGCACCTTATAGTAGTAAAACCATCGGGCATGCCCAATATCGAGAGGAAGAACAAAGCCGAGTGTATATATGGAGTCATGAATTATCATTTCACTGGTTAACTCATGTACCAAGGGTGTAAAAATGGCCTGGCAACCACATCTCCCATCTGAAGAAAAGATCCTAAACTCTGGGCATCTTAATGATTAACAAACCAGAATGACAAAAAACAGGGGGGAAGGAACACAGCATATAGAAAAAGTTGAGGAGAAAGATATCAAACCATAGTAGTCATTCAAAATCTTGTAGGTAAATAATGTATCCCACAATGGAAGGGATATACCTGTGTGTCATGGGTTAATAATTACCTTATGCAATATGAGGGAATCTCCTTGGTCAACAATGAATATTTAGAGGTGACATCATTATTTCAAAATGCAGCAACCAGATTGCTAACCCAATTGGAAGGACAACACAGCTAGTCCATATGTGAAACCACATATATGGCAAAAGGAGAGTTTGCAAAGTATGGGAATTCATGATTGTGGATAGGGATCAAATGGTAACATCTGTCAAAAAACAGTTGGAGCATGATGAATACCCACTCTTAGAAAATGTATATTTTGAATTATGAATATAGGAGGAAGGGCTAGCGCCGCTGAGGATGAGGCAAAAGAAATAAATGAAATAAGGCATCTGCCCAATAAGATAGCTGTAAGCTTAATAAAAATAAATAAATAAATAAATAGCCATACCGAATATAATAAATTTAAAAAGGTATAAAAAACAGTAAAAAAACAGTAAAAAAGCAGTAAAATACAGTAGAACCAGGGTACCCACGTATTAAAAAAAAAAGATAAAAAACACACAACAAGGCGAGGGAGACAAGGGAACCATTGAACAATGGAAACCAAAACAATGACCCCATAAACCTCCAGGAACCTATCAACCAACATAACAGGACATGTGATATAAGTGGTTATGGGCCGGCCCATATGTTTAGACTCATTAGGAATTACAGTGATTGGATAAAAAGAATAATCTTAAGGACAATTTCCAAAACAATAAATAATAAAAATATTAAATAAGAATAAATATAAATAAACAAAAGAGATAAAAAGATTAAAAATAAAGAACAAACAAGAGCCATCATAAAAAAATATTTATTTTATGATTTAATTTCATCTACTGGATATGTGGCAGGTACTCTACCCCCTCTATGAGGAACTGTATGTTTTATTCCAACCTTCATATATCCTGCTTATGAATTAACATGTTGCTTATGGGCGGGTCATTAGCACCCAGTATGGGGGGAATAATAATAGATGCTATCACTTGGTCAAACAATGTGATTAAAACTGGCAACACGATTAGACTTAATGACACAAGGATTCCGGATAAAGAAGAACGCTGGCGGCCGAGGAGAATCAAAGAGGCAGTGGAGATAGCAAGACACCTGCGAAATCTCAATGGGGACAAAGGACTCAACATAAACAAAGCATGGCAAGCCCATCTTTAACAGAAGGTTTAGTGCTACATGAACTGGTGCCAAAAATCAACATTTTTTCCCACCTTCCAGAATCGTAGGTTGTCGCAACAAATCTTTCCAATAACTTTCAAAATGCTCTGCCCTCTGGAATTCAAACTTGCACTTTTTTCACCAAAATTCAAATGTCCTGCCTCATTCCCACCAATACAGTTTGAGAAGCATTATATACAAGAACAGACTTCCACTGCATAGCCACATCACCCTGAAGAAAGTCGCAGCATGATGGCTAAAATGTCAGTTCCTCTTACTAAAACACAACATGACCAGAAAACTGCAAAAATCATGATATTAACCGTGGAAGCCTAACAGAACATTGTCCAATGCCTCCTAAAGGGACCAGATGGCATACATCACAGAGTGCTGAAAGAGGAAAGGCGGGATAGAGGTGATATGATTGAGATGTTTAAATACCTCCATGGCATAAATGTTCAGGGAGAGAGCCTCTTTCAATTGAAAGCAAGTTCTGTTACGAGGGGACATGGGATGAACATAAGAACATAAGATATGCCATACTGGGTCAGACCAAGGTCCATCAAGCCCAGTATTCTGTTTCCAACAGTGGCCAATCTAGGTCATATGTACCTAGCAGTTTCCCCAAGAGACATAAGTTCCACAATGCTTGTACTGGGTCAAGCATTGATATCTTCGGTCACTTCTTAATAATGGTTTATGGACCTTTCCTCCAGGAACTTGTCCAAACCTTTTTTAAACCCAGCTACACTAACAGCCTTTACTACATCCTCCGGTAACAAATTCCAGAGTTTGATTACACGTTGAGTGAAAAAATATTTTCTTTTATTAGTCTTAAATAGTTTACCCTGTAGCTTCATTGCATGTCCCCTAGTCTTTCTATATTCTGATAAGGTAAACAATCGATCTACGTTTACCCGTTCCACTCCGTTCATTAATTTATAGACTTCTATCATATCTCCCCTTAGCCGTCTCTTTTCCAGGTTAAAGAGCCCTAACCTTTTTAGCCTTTCTTCATAGGAGTATCCTTCCATCCCCTTTACCATTTTGGTGGCTCTTCTCTGTACCTTTTCTAAAATCGCTATATCCTTTTTAAGATACGGCGACCAGAATTGCACACAATATTCAAGGTGCGGTCTCACCATGGAACGATATAGAGGCATTATAATATCTTTTGTTTTATTTTCCATTCCTTTCCTTATCATATCTAGCATTCTATTTGCTCTCTTGGCCGCCGCTGCACACTGGGCGGAGGGTTTTAACATGGTATCCACAATGACGCCTAAATCTTTTTCCTGGGTGGTGGTTCCTAATGTGGAACCTTGCATCGTGTAACCATAGTTTGGATTGTTCTTCCCTAGGTGCATAACCTTGCACTTGTCCACATTAAATTTCATCTGCCATTTTGATGCCCAGTCTTCCAATTTATCAAGATCCTCTTGCAATTTTTCACAATCCTCTTGGGTTTTAACAACTTTAAATAGTTTTGTGTAATCTGCAAATTTGATAACCTCACTCGTTAATCCACTTTCCAGGTCATTTATGAATATGTAAAAAAGCAGCGGACCCAGCACAGATCCCTGGGGTACACCACTATTCACCTTTCTCCATTGGGAAAATTGGCCATTTAGCCCTACCCTCTGCTTTCTATCTTTTAACCAGTTCCTGATCCACAACAGTACACTGCCTCCTATCCCATGACTCTTTAGTTTTGCCAAAAGTCTCTGATGAGGGACCTTGTCAAAGGCTTTCTGAAAGTCCAGATACACAATATCAACCGACTCACCTTTGTCCACCTGTTTATTCACTCCTTCAAAAAAACATAACAGATTAGTAAGACAAGATCTTCCTTGTCTAAAGCCATGTTGGCTGTCTCCCATTAGGTTGTGACTATCTACATGCTGAGTAATTTTATTCTTTATGATGGTTTCTACCATTTTTCCCGGTACTGACGTCAGGCTCACCGGTCTGTAGTTTCCCAGATCACCCCTGGAACCCTTTTTAAAAATTGGTGTTACATTGGCGATCCTCCAATCTTCAGGTATTAGAGATGATTTTAATGATAGTTCACAGATTACTGATAGCAGGTCTGCAATCTCATATTTCAGTTCTTTCAACACCCTTGGATATATACCATCCGGCCCAGGTGATTTGCTACTCTTCAGTTTATCTAATAGTTGTAAGACATCTTCCCGATGTATCGACATTTCCTTCAATTCTTCCGCACCTTTAAATACCACTTCAGTCATGGGTAACATCCCTACATCTTCCTCAGTAAAGACCGAAGCAAAGAATTCATTCAGTCTCTCCGCTATCGCCTTGTCGCCTCTTAGTGCTCCTTTAACCCCCTTATCATCTAATGGACCAACTAACTCTCTCACACGTTTTTTGCTACGAATATACTTGAAAAGGTCTTTATTTCGCATTTTTGCTTCCGCAGCAAGCTTCTTCTCAAATTCTCTCTTTGCCTGCCTTATCAATGCCTTGCATTTGACTTGCCAGTGCTTGTGCTGTTTCCAGGTTTCGTCGTTTGGTTTTTTTTTCCATTTCCTGAAAGATGCTTTTTTGGCAACAACAGCCTCTCTGACCTCACCTTTAAACCATGCTGGCAGTTTTTTGGACTTCCTTCCACTTTTCTTAAAGCGTGGAATACAGCTGGTCTGGGCTTCCAAGATAGTATTTTTCAACAACACCCAAGCTTGATGTATGTCTTTAACCTTTGCAACTGCTCCTTTTAGTTTTTTCTTAACTGTTTTCCTCATTTTATCATAGTCTCCCTTTCGATGAGGGTGAAGGGAGATAGATTCAGGAGTGATATGCGGAAATATTTCTTTACGGAAAGAATAGTGGATCCGTGGAATAGTCTCCCAGTGGAGGTGGTAGAGATGAGGACAGTAACTGAATTCAAAAAAGCATGGGACAAACACAGAGGATCTCTAAAGGTAAAAAGGGGACTGTTGTAGTTGTTATGGAAGGACAGACTAGATAGGCCATGTGGTCTTTTTCTGTCGTCATATTTCTATGTTTCTATGTTTCTAACTCAAAAATAAACTGTAAACCTACTTTTAGTAATGTGAAAACTATCATTGAAAGTGGCTATAGTACCTAAAGATTGGAGAGCAGCCAAGATAACTGTAGACCCATAAGCCTACATTACTGCCAAGTAAAATGGTTGAAGACATTACAAAGAACAAGATTACTGGATGTATAGATAGTCATGGTTTAACAGGACAAAGCTAATGTGGATTTAGCAAATCTTTTGGGATCCTGCAAAGTACTTCTAACCTGGATTGGCAACTGTTGGAAACAGGATACTGGGCTTGATGGACCATTTTGCCAATATGGCAAATATTCAGGTGGATGCAGAAAGCCAGTGCTGAAGTCAAAAAATGTTTGGTTTTTTTGTAATCGCTTTTAAATATGGACAGGCAGGAGCCCTTCTCCTATGCTGCCATTCAGGGAGATGACATCACTTCCTCCTTTATTGTAGGGCATTTTAACAAAAGGGTAGGTATTGATTTATAAGGATGTGAACCTTAGCACTATGATCATTGATTTACGCCCTCATGGTAAAAAAAAAAAGCAGTACTTTTTCCTACTGGACATTTTTCCACAATTCTTCTCATTCGGATTGGAGAATAAATTGATTTGTTCCAATCCAGTTCACATGGGTTCTTTTTGCTGAAGTTAAGTTATAGTGCTAGGTAAAAGCAGCTTGAGAATCCACCCTGTTATTACACTTTATGATGGTGGGTCAAGCTCCTGCTATATTCTTGGGCCTCCCACTAACATGGAATTGTTTAGAATAACCAGTGAGAACATCATCACGCTCCTTTTTATGCATAGTTTGGAAATATCAGTAAGCAGTAGGGGGGTGCATTCATTGGTATACATTTGGTTCGTTGGATCGCCTAAAATTTTGTGTGCGCAAATCACTTGTCAACACGTATATCTACAATTAATGCATGTACAAATGATTTACAAATGCAAAGAAGTTTTACTGTGCATAGAAGGCACAAATTTAGACAAATGTGTGCAAAAATGCCACCCCAACTAGCCCCCCCTCCCGAAAGAAAATCACAAAACACCTCATTTAAAATGAAAAGTAACCAAACCTTTTTTAGGTAGTGCATATCCTTAGTAAACAGGACTCTGCTGCCACCTGCAGGTGACTGAGCAAAATAACTGTTTTGCTCAGGGACACTGAAGAACTGGCATGAAGGCCTGACAGTTAGGTTTTCATTCCTTCTGGACAGCAAAGGAGAGCAGCTACTGCTCTCTGGTGTGGTCTAAATTAAGGTTTCCCAACTAGCATGCTACGGCACACTTGGATACCTTCAGACCTGATAAAGTGTGTCATGGAAAAGTAGTGGGTTAGAAGCAGAATGGCCAAGTTTCAAATCCCAATATGGGCTTTGTGATCTTAGGCTAGTCACTTCTCTGTACTCTCAGGATGTTTTAAGGTCAAAACAAGCACTTTCCTGATACCTATTTGTGCTTGCATCAGATCTTAACACAGACGTGTTTGCAGATGTTTCTGACAGTCTAAGTCCATTGCACATCTTTAGACATGCCTCTACCACATCCCCTGCCTGCACCAGTGACATCTTTCAATGCCATTTGTAAAATGGCTCCGGAGATGTCTCTGTGATTTGGTAATGCACGTGCACATCTTCAGACATCCAAATCACGACTAAAGATTTTAAAATAACTTTTTCCTAAATGTTATTGGAGCTCAAGAACAGAAAGAGTGGTGGATCCGTGGAAAAGTCTCCCAGTGGAGGTGGTAGAGATGAGGACGGTATCTGATTTCATAAACGCATGGGACAAACACAGAGGATCTCTAAATGAAAAAAGGGGACTGTTGTAGTGGTTGATATGGAGGGACAGACTAGATAGGCCATGTGGTCTTTTTCTGTCATCGTTTTTCTATGTTGCTATGTTTCAAAAAAAATTGCAAATAACACAAATTCCCAAACTGTCCAACTCTCTCCCATATTAACCACCTTTACAAAGTTAAAAAGGGCTAAAAGTTCAACTATTTACCCCTTTGTTACAGAGACTCTAGCAGAAGTGAGCAAAAGGAATTCTTAAATTGTTTCTCAGCAGCTGAAGCAATGAGCTGGTTTGAGCTTCTCACCTGTACCCCGCCCTTCAGGTTCTGAGGCATCTCCTGGATTCAGTTCTTCAATGAGCGGGTCTGTGTGCTCTCTGCGACTAACCCTATGGATAAAAAGATAGAAATTACACACACAGTGTAAAAGACTAAAATATTTGATACACATTTTCTAAGAGAAATCAGATCAGGCTATAATCTGTGGTCTAATCCAACTTTTGGGAGACATGATCTATTTGTTGCACTACAGACCAAACATCCTGAAAAGTCATAGCAGCCATGGACCCAAAAATAACCGAGAAAACCTGATTTACATTATTTTTCTAAATCTAAGTATGTAACCTTCCTACTTAGATTAGCAAAATGATGAGATGCTTCAACATACACGAATAAATGGCCTCTTATAAAATGCTGACTGAATGTGAAAGCAAACGCTTTAGCATGAAACTATGTACTTGCCAGTAGATGTAGCCAGGGGCAAGGTGTGGGCGGAGGATGGGTAGGATTTTCACATATTTGTGTTTTAATCTATGTTCATACATGTGTAAAATATTTGCAGTCGTCATCTACACTTGCACACTGGATCATGATGTGTGTAGAACATAAATCAAGAGCATAAGAAATGCCATACTGGATCAGACCAAGGTCCATCAGGCCCAGAATCCTGAGTTTTCAACAGTGGCCAGTCCAGGTCACAAGTATCTGTCAGGTTCCCAAAAAGGCACACAGGTTCCACAATGTTTGTCCCGGTGCAAGAAGTGTATTTCCAGGATCCTCTTTAATAATGGTTTATGGACCTTTCCTCCAGGAAATTGTCCAAACCTTTTTTAAACCCAGCTACACTAACAGCTTTTACTACATCCTCCGTAAATGAATGCCAGATTTTGATAACGCCTTAAGAGAAAATATGTTTTCACTCATTAGTCTTAAATGGGTTACATTGCAGCTTCATTGCATGGCCCCTGGTCTTTCTACTTTTTGATGGCGTAAAGCATAGTTACTCACCTGTAACAGGAGATCTCTGGGAACAGCATGAATTTAGTCTTTACATATGGTGATGTCAGTACCAATGGAGCCGTCCAACAAAGAGACGTGGATAGCAGGCAGAGGGACGTATAATAACCTTTATTGACCAACACCAGCCATTGGCTAGAAGTTCAAAGGGCAGCTTGAGAAGCTGTCCCAGAACAACATTAAGATGTTGTTAACTAGCAAATGGATATACTAGTCCTTTCTCATGATGTATACTTCACGAGCAAAACCTAGTAGGTGCTGCACCAACGGTTTATTAATATGTAAATTGTTTACCTCTCTGTATATAGTTTACCTGTTCACCAAGTTATTCTCCCTGTTTAATGTAAGTTCAATGTGGTTCTTTTCTCATTGTACAATTTTGTTGTTGCCTGTAAACCGCGCTGATGGTAAATAGTGCGGTATAGAAAAACTATAAATAAATAAATAAGATCCTATGCCACTGGAGGGGGCTTAATGGAAGGTTTAGTTAATAGAATACCCCTCATGAAGCGTGCTACTAGCGGCTGAGAAGAGATGGGCTGGCCATGTAAGGGCATGTGAGAGGCCGCAATTGCACTCTTACCGAATTGGTTTTGAGTCCAGAAGAAGATAGGTGGAAGAGATACTCAAGTAATGCCTCCACCAAAGCTGAAAAGAGGTTAAGATCCCTCTGAGAACACCAGAGAGAAAATCTATGCCATTTGAAGGCATAGGCGTGCCTGGTGGATGGCTTCCTAGAAGCTAAGAGGATGTCCTTAACCTCTTTGGAAAGGTTAATGTCCTTAAAGGCTATGCCTTCAGCAGCCATGCTGTCAGATAG
This sequence comes from Ichthyophis bannanicus, assembly GCA_033557465.1. NCBI lineage: Eukaryota > Metazoa > Chordata > Amphibia > Gymnophiona > Ichthyophiidae > Ichthyophis > Ichthyophis bannanicus. Next base: position 887,568,547 of record CM066034.1, on the reverse strand, counting down.
AGAGAGTGCAGATTGGGATGGAGCAGCGTCTCCTCCTCCTGAGAGAGGAGATCTGGAGCAGACCCCAGATCTATGGGTAGAGCCCGAGACAGACATAGAAAGAGAGGGTACCACAGTTGACGTGGCCAGCTTAGGGCTATAAGTATCATGCAGCCCTTGTCTCTCTGTAGTTTGAAAATGGAATTAGGGGAATGGGAGGGAAGGCATATAGGAAGCTCTGACCCCAGTGGAGGTGAAAAGCATCCACTTGCTGGCTGTGCAGTGCAGGAGTCCTGGTGCAGAAATGAGGGAGCTTGGCATTCTGAGTACTTGCGAATAGATCTATACCTGGAGTCTCCCAGATTTGAAAAATGTGTCTGCATGAAGAGACCACTCATGGGGGAGAAGGACTTGACTTAGTTTGTCCGCTAAGACATTGTGCTTGCCTGGACGATACAGCACATGCAGGTGAATGCGATGCTGTATGGCAAAGGCCACAGATGTAGAGCCTCGCTGCAGAGGGTCCAAGAGCCTGTTCCACCCTGCTTGTTCAAGTAGAACATGGCTACTTGATTGTCTGTCTGGACTAGAACTGTGCGGTCTCGAAGATGGTCCTGGAACACCAGCAGATTTATGTGGAGTTGTGACTCCTGATGAGACCAGAGTCCCTGAGTGAAGAGAGTGTCCAGATAAGCTCCCCAGCCCAATCTGAATGCATCTGTTGTCATGGTACATTGATGTGCTGGCAGCTGAAAAGGTAACCCTACCAAGAGGTTTTCTGGGGATTTCCACCATTGGAGAGATGAGATTAGGAGGGTAGAGGCTGCTATTTTGTCTCCCAGGTGACTCAAAGCCTGAAGACCACTGGGATGCCAGTGTCCACTGCGCTGTGCGCATATGTAGATGAGCATATGGAACAAAATGCACCGTTGATGCCACATGGCCCAGAAGCTGTAGCATTTCTCAAGCAGTGAGAAAGTTTTTGAGGCATGCTTGAGATGTTAACTGAGTCGAGCGCAGTGGAGTTGGGGCAGAAATGCTCTTGAATGCTGAGTGTCTAGGAGAGCCCCTATAAGCTCTAGAGTTTGAGAGAGGATGAATTGAGACTTTGGAATATTTATTACAAATCCCAAGTGTTGTAGCACCTGCATGGTACGCGAGAGGGATAGGCTGGCCTCTAGAGAGGTACTTGCTCGAATGAGCCATTTGTCTAAGTAAAAGAAGACAAATATCCCTAGTCCTTAGGAATGTGGCCACTACAGCCATGCATTTTGTGAAGACTCTTGGGACAGAGGCGAGGCCGAAAGGCAAGACTCTGTATTGATAATATCTACCTTGAAACATGAAGTGCAGGAACTTTCTGTGCTGCGAATGAATAAGTATGTGAGTGTATGCTTCCTTTAGATCTAGAGAACGGAGCCAATCCTGACTCTGGAGATAGGGGAGAAGGGTTCCTAAGGAGATCATTTTGAACTTCTATCGTAACAAGTACTTGTTCAGTTCTCTGAGGTCCAGAATGGGCCTGTACCCTCCTGTTTTCTTTGGAATGAGGAATAAAAGCCCATTCCCTGTTGGGATGGTGGAACCTCCATTGCACCCTGCAAGAGAAGGGAGGTGACCTCTTGGAGCAACAGAGCAGTGAAGGGAAGTTGAGAGCGGAACTCTCTTGGAGGAGTCCAGGGGGGTAGATGAAGCTTGTACCCCTCCCGTACTATGGACAAAGTCCACTGCTCTTATGTGATAAGTTGCCACCTGTGGGCAAAGTGACAGAGTCTGCCAAGGATGTGGACAGGATCTGGAATCTCCAGAGGCAGAGTTGCTATGTTCTCTAGAAAGGAATCAAAGACCCTGAGTAGGCAGGAAGAGGTGGCTGTGACTTAGGAGTGACTTAGGAGTCTGAGCCTTTTTTTGCTGCTTTCGTGGTTGCTGACCCTTATGAGGAGCAGGATGTTGACACTGAATAACAGGAGTATAATAAGGATAGTACTTCTTATTATTATTGAAAAAAGCTTTCTTTGCTGCTTTTTTCTAGTTGGTTTGGCAGTAGATCTAGATAGCCTATTGAGGGTAGTGTTCTCAGATTCTAACTGAGAAGCTTTGTCTTGCCAATCCTTGCCAAACAGGTGTTCACCGGTGCAAGGAATATTACCCAGCTTATCTTGAACCCATTGTTCAAGATCTGATGCTTGAAGCCAAGCAATCCTGCATGCACCAATGCAGATGGATGAAGTTCTGCTGATGCACTCAAAGCAGTAAAATGTTGCTCTATTAACAAACTTTGAAACATTCTGAGTATGTTTTACAAGGATGAGATAATCTGTTCTCTTGTCATTGGGGAGAAGAGGAGCCATTAACTCCAAATCCCTAGCCATCTCTCTAAGGAACATACTCATATAGAGTATGTTGGAGCTGATCCTGGCTGATAACATGGAGGCCTGAAAACATCGTCGACCAAAGGCGTCGAGGTTCTCAATTCCCTACCAGGAGGATTCGAGGAATGTGTATTAGCACTCTTTATTCGACACATTGCCGATTCCACCACCATGGAGTGGTGCGGCAATTGCGTCTTTTGGAAACCAGGACACTCCAGTACCCAGTACATGGTATCGAGTCACCAGATATGGTGAGAAATGGTAAGGGGTATCTCCCACATACGAAGCATAAGGCTGTGAAGTATCCGATGGATAGGGAGCATAGTAGCCTACTTTGGGGCTGTAGGGTATTGAAGAATTTCAAGTTCTTCGGCCCTAGGCGCTTTCTTCAATGCCACTGTTATGGACAGACCCCTAGCAATATTGTGAATAAAGTCTTGAAAAGACATGTCCTCTGGATGGGACATGCAATGTTGCAGAGATGCAGATGGGTCTTCTGGGATAGTTCTCATGTCCCAGGTATCGACCGATTCAACGTCTGATGAATTGGAATCCGAAGACTCAAAAGTATCGATGGGCAGGGTGTTCCCACTCTGCACCAACTCGATACTGATCGAAACCGGTAGCTGAGGCTTGAGGTGCCAGAATCTCGTACCAGAAACAGATTTGAGGGCCGGCATGGGCTGTAGCGTGGTAATTGGCACAAAAGTCAATGTGGGTTATATGCAGAACCGATTGTAAAGGTTTTACTGGTACTGAGGCCACCAGTAAGGTCACTAAACTCCGCTCAATGGCCAGGATACGTTGATCCATGGAGCTTGCCAATGCTTGGCTATCGGTACTGGAATTCCAGGCCACGATCCCTGGGCATGGCACCAGGAGCTTTCCAGAGGTGGATGCCTCGGGAGCATCCTGGGACCCCACTAAGGCTTTGGAGGGAAGGTCCTCCCGCCGGGGTTGTTTGGCCGGTGTGTCCCCCTCCAGGGCAACACCCAAGGCATCTCGATACTTAGAAGTAGATCTACCCTTGGAGGGCTAGCCAGCCTTCGATGAAGATTTAGGTTTCGATACCTGAGATCCTTGGGAGGAAGATGAAGCTCTCGATGACGTTGGTGCTAAAGATACTGTATCGGAGGCAAAGAGGTTTTGCATCTCGATTCTGTAGGCCCCTCTTTGTCATCTTCCTACAAAGAGGACATTCTGACAGCTGATGGTCCGGCCCTAAGCATTTCAGACACCAGTCATGAGTGTCCGTGGCTGAAATGGTACCAACACATTTGGAACACTTCTTAAAACCACTGGATGTTTTTTTCCATTTTGTCTGTGACAAAAAGGAAGGCCTAAGCCTAATATGGCATTGATGCACCCGAAGGAAAGAATAATTCTTTCCCTCACAGAAATATTCAAAAACACCTTAAATGTGCTAGAAAATTAAAACATACAGTGCTATCCAATGGTATGGACCTAAAAGGACAGAGCAAAGAGATGAAGAGGAACCATGTGCATATAAAACCCTAAATCAAAGTGTATCTACTTACAAAGCCACACAGTGTAGTGTTTAATTGAATGGAATACATCTGGCAAGGCATATCAGAGCAGATAATCAGTATCAAGCCCAGTATTAGAGACATACAATTTTTTAAAAAATGCATACACCAATCAAAATTCTTTCTAAATAGACCTACTGTCTACCTTAAAACATGGAGCAAATGGTGATTAACTTCATGAAATCTGTCTAATGCAAACAACGGACAATGCAAATAAACACTGAGAAAGGCAACAAAAACTATAAGACAACATAAGGGACAAACCTAGGATTGTCAAAACAGTAAAACTATTTGTATTATAAACCGGTGTATAAAAAAAGCATATAAACATTGCAAAAAATGCTATGCAAACTTATCCAAATGGAGACTGAAGAGCTCGCTGTGGCAATGCAGCGACTCACCAAGAGATTAATCAGCTGGATGCAAGAGCCGGCATTCTTTTCAAAGGACATGAATTCATGCCAAAATAAAAAAAAGATTAAAGGGGAACCCTTGTGTGTACCGTGGACTAATCAAATAGTTGTTTTGAAATTAATATATATGTAATGTTTAATTCCCAGTGTGTACCTTATGTATTTTTAAATATATATATTCAAGCAGAAATGCTTATTCCCATGTAAAACAGTGACAGTTGTAACAATGTGCTTGACAGATACTAAGAAGAGTTCCCCTGTGAAACCGCAATGGTTTAGACAGTATACTTGACAAATGCTGAAACCAGATGGTGTATATCGACCCAGATGACAAGAAGTACTTTTAACTTCGGGGAAACAATCGTATGCGGTGAACCCCTGTAACGAACATAAAATCCCCCAGTGCCAACGAACTCTGCAGCCCATCAAACAGGAGTACTTGTACTCAAGAACATACATTCATCCAGGCAAAGAGCACCGACCTGGGTGCAGTGCCTAATGCAGCACAATAATATTATTCCGTCACTAAAAAACAAACAGTGTGTGCGACCAAGCAGCACCATGTAGGATAAAATCTAAACGTACCAAATAATGAGTTGTAAGTACCTCATGGCTAACATCGGAAGACAGTAGTTGATTCAAAAGCAACACCTATTTGTTAAAAAAAAATTTGTTGTAGCAGTACACCACTATACTGTGCTTCATTGCAGCGCTATATCACTATGCAACCATAAAAAGAAAATTGGACAATAAGAAACTAAAAACAAATCAAAATATAAAAATATATATTAAATGTGCTCAATAGTGGGGGGGGGGGGGGAGGGGAAGGGGCCATGGAGAACTGGAACCCATGGCACAATGTACAGAGTTGAAAGGGCCATAAAAAAACATAATGCCAAGAATAAATAAATAAATAAATACAAAAATAAAGAATAAAAAATTAAATAACTAAAACCACTTGCTTAAGAAAAACATAAAAACATATGGATAAAATTCAAAAGAAAAACAGAAAGATTGGTTTCCTGGTTAAGACCATAGGGTGCCAGAGTCTTCAATTCATAGATGTAACATTGTTCTAACTTAAGCAACATTGGATTAATATTGCTACCCCTCCAATGTGGTTCCACAACTTTTAATACTAAGAACTTCAAATCTGTGATATTATGACCTTTCTCTTCCCAGTGTGCCACCAAAGGTTTCTCAGGAACATGTCTATTGAAGCAACTTTTATGTTCCATAATTCGAGTCTTCACCGGTTGTTTTGTCTTACCCACGTATATGAAGTTACATGGGCAAATAATGAGATTTTTATTTATTTTTATTTATTTTTTTTTTAAACATTTATTTTCATTTTGCAACAAACAAAAGAAACAACACACCAAAAGAGACAAAACAAGTATACAATAAGGAAAAGTAAACCCATTACCCCCCACCCCAATGCTTCTTCTCTACCCGATTATATCAGGATGTGAGCGCTTCCAGTTAACAGTGACTATACATCAAACAATCAAAAGAGTATCTACAATACAGCATGATCATGGAACAGAGACATATACAAAGTTAGACAGTCAGATGAGAGCATTTAGCAAAATGTACATAGTCATTGAGCATCATCCATTGAGACCAATGAAAAGGAGGCTGAATGGAGGAAGCAAAACAGTCGAGGTATTTATTCATATTTACTGCAAGGACAGACATGATTCCACCAGTCATTGGGGCTCAAGTGGGAGCTAGTGTTCAGTATTACTTAATTAGGGAGATAGCAATGCCAAGCATAAAGTTCGAAAGGAGATAAGCCAGTTTTGGGAGAGAGGGGATCCCCGCAACTAGGCGAAGTCCCACTATCCTCCAAGAAAGGGGCTCCTTAGAGTGCAAGATAGACTAAATACGACCCCAGACCCGACGCCAGTGATACTGTAGTGCGGGATATTCAGGCATAACATGAAGCAATGAACCAGTGGCCGCAGGACGTGTCCAGCAACCAGTGTCCTGAGTAGTGTTCCATTTATCTAATCTGTGAGGAGTGGGATAAAACACCGGTGGGCTAGAAAGAGGAGGTTCTGAGTGAATGAGGCGAATCGGGAACCCATGTCCCTCTACTCCGGATAAGGCTCCATTGCTCCGAGGTCAAAGTCACATGTGGTTCTCTCTCCCACACCTTCTGCGCTATAGGGGTATCTCTAGGGATAGTATTACATAAGATTTAATAAAATTAGATGCTACACCCGGTAAACTATCGAGAGATCGGAGAGTCTCCGATCAATCTTATGTAGGGAATACCGATGGCGGGAGTATTCTAGTGCTCCGAAGGCAATGCTGAAGTTGCACTGACCAGAGTCAGGAGTCTAAAAATTACATAAGAGTATTAAAGGCACCTAAAGTGTCTAAAAGCATTGGTGGATAGTGGGAGTCTAATGGGAGAGTCATACCAGGGAGAAAGGTAAGAGGAATCGGTTGCAAAGGCCCGCTTCTATATCTAGCCACACAGGTCAACTCGGTACTGGAGCTTCCAACCAACGAGGACCGTGTTTGAGAAGATCAGATCGAGGGAACACTGAGTAAAATCCCCACCAAGTATCAATGGAGCACTAGGAGAGGCCAAGGCCAACTGCGCAATACTTGCATAGTAAGCAGGGTTGTCCACATCCGGGGCATAATGCAAATACACGTGAATTCACTATCTCCAACCTCTAGGTACACACAGGCCCATCCACCCTCCTTGGAGTGGACCATTAATGCCGTCGACGGTGAATGATAAGATTTTACATAAGGCCATACAGAAAATTTAAGATTCTGAGCATGATAGCACACATAATTTCACTATGTCCCTCAAACTGACTGTATCTGGCTGTACACATGACACAGAAAATAAGCTAATACAATACAATGAAGCGCCCCACATTAACAAAGAAAACCGCAGTACGGTAGAGGAGAAGCAAAACCCCAAAATTACTGGCGACCATGTGTCTGCGGGGAGAAACCCCAGAGAAGGCCGAAATTGAAAAAACACATAACTGTAGGACTGTGCGTGCTCCGAATCCGACCGAGGCACATATCATGAAGGGATAGGAGACCAAAAGAACAAAAGTCATATGGAGAAAGAAAGAAAGTCCAGGCTATTTCTGTGCTTGGCTATGACCGCCACATCGGGCCCTTCAAAATGGCGTATAGAGCCGGCAGATAAGAGTCCAAGATTCGGGATTAGCGCATCTGCTCTGCTTCTTTGGAGTCTAAAAATGTTGATAGTAGATCAGGATCTTCGAACGTCCTGGTTTGGTTGTGGAGAGTCACTCGGAGCTTTGCCGGATACAACAGGCCAAAGCGAGCCTGTAGCTGTTGAAGTCGAGGGCGAAAAGCAAGGAGTTTCTTCCGACGGTCAGCGGTAGGCTTTGCCAAATCAGGAAAGAAGGAGATCTTAAGGCCTTCAAATTCCAAATGATGATTCGCTCGGGCAACATGTAAAATTTGTTCCACTTGTTGATAGCGTAGCAAGCTAAAAATAATAGGCCGGGGGGTCGTACGGTTGGGCGCCATGTGGGCAGGAACACGATGTGCTCGATCGATTTCCAGTTCTCTGTGAAAAGTGATCTTTAGCAAGGAGGGAAGAGTTTTGAGCAAGAATTCTCTTATATCTCCTGCTTCCACCCCCTCCGGTATTCCGAGGAGCCTCACATTGTTGCGACGGGCTCGATTATTACTATCTTCTAACTCCTTTTGAAGATTCTGTATCTGGCGCTCAGCCTTATCCAGTTTGCCCAAGCGCGCCTCGTGCGAGTCGAGGACCCCCGCCATATTGTCCTGCCGTAATGAAAGACTTTCAAGTCGGTCCTGGAGCACTCCAAAGTCTTCTCGCATGGCTCGAAGCGCTTCTCCATTGGACTGCACCAATTCCTTCACGCCGCGTATTTCCTCCAAAATCTCCAGGTGCATTGCGGGGTTTTCACGAAATGGGACCCTCTTCTGTGGAGAAGACACCTCTGTTTTGGAACGTTTTCCGTGAGAAAAGGAAGGAGACCCGAAGTCCAAGTGCGCTGGTTTGTGGGCCGCCATCCCCCCCGAGGTACCCCGGTCAGCTCGGAGCAAAATAGTAAGTTTGTATAGGTATTAAGTCAGGATTCTAAGTAGGCCTCTCCGGAGCTTCAACGCAAAGCGTCCTACCCGCTGGACATCAGGCTCCGCCCCCCTATTTATTTTTATTTTATTTAGCAAGCATTTGTAGCCCGCTCCTTCCAGCGATCAGAAGCGGGTAGGATTACTATTGTGAAACTGCCGAATCAAGGCAGGTACAAATTTTGTTTACATACAGATTGTCAGAAAAGCACATCATACAGAGTTAACACTTCTTAGCTATGGGGGAGTTCATTTACATATATACATAAATACATATATACAGGATAATCTTCTTGGACACAGTGGTCAGGGGCTGCTCCATCTGTGGGTTTAGTTCAGGTTGAAATGTGATTGGAAAATGTGCGTTTTGAGTTTCTTTCTGAAGTCTAGAAGGTCATTGCTAGCTCGTAGTTCTGGTGGGAGTTGGTTCCACAGTGTTGGCGCCGCATATGAGAAAGCCCTGTGGCTGGTGTTAGCTTTGGCAGATCTTATATCTGTTGGAGTGTGAAGGATGTTGGAATTGTGGGTTCTTCTGTTTCGGGTAGGAGGTTGCAATCTTACTAGGTTGTTGAGGAAGGAAGGTGCTAAGTTGTGGATGAGTTTGAAGGTGGTTGTTAGTATTTTGTATTTTGTGCGAGCTGTTATGGGTAGCCAGTGTAATTGAATTAGTACTGGTGTGATGTGGTCACTTAGATTTTTCTTCATTATGACCCTGGCAGCTACATTTTGTGCCATTTGTAATATGTTTAGGGTTTTTTTAGGTAAACCTTGTAGGATGGCGTTGCAGTAGTCAAAATGTGGCATGATGAGTGCTTGGGCCACTGTTCTGAAGTCTTGGGGATCAATAATATTCCGAATGGGTTGGAGCACTCTAAGCTTGTGGAAAACTGCTCTGTTGGTCTTTCGGAGGTGTTTTTCCATCTTTAGGTCACAGTCAAATGTGACTCCTAGATACTTTATTTCTTTTTTTTGTTTGGTAAGTGTTGTTACATAGTGTTATTGATGTGGGAGGGTCAAAATTCGGTTCTTTGGAGATATACATTACTTCGGTTTTTTTGTGATTAATTGACATACTACTTTGTTGTAACCAGTCTTGCATCTCTCCGATACATGTCTCCAGTGGGTTGTAGTCTGGGTTTTTAGTGTCTAGTTGTGTGTATAGCATGATATCATCGGCATAGATGTGGTAATTAATTTCGTGCCGTGAGAAAATTTTGCATAGTGGCTGCATATATATGTTAAACAGAAGTGCTGAGAGAGCAGAGCCTTGGGGGATTCCCTGTGTTTGTGAGAAAGATTCTGCTTTTTCTCCGTTGAATTGAACCTGTTGTGTTCGATTTGAGATGTAGGATGAGAACCATTTTAGTGGGGTTCCTGTTATTCCTATTGATTTTATCCTATTTATGAGGGTCCCATGATTAACTGTATCAAAGGCAGCTGAGATGTCAATGAATACAAGAATGTACATTTCCTTTTTGTTTTCAAGGCCCTTTAGGAGGTTGTTAAGTAGAACTAGTAACAGGGTTTCAACTCCATGATGTTGCCTGAAGCCATATTGCTGGTCATCAAGAGGAGCACTGTCAGTCAGATGGTCTTGGAGTTGTAGAAGGACCGTTTTTTCTATGATCTTTGCCAGGAATGAGATACTTGATATGGGACGGTAGGAGGCTGGGTCTTCTCCGTTGAGTGTAGTGTTTTTTAGGATCGGTCTAATGACTGATTTCTTTAGTTCTGAGGGCATGATTCCTTGTTGTAGGGATAGGTTAACTATGTGTGCTATGTGAGGTGCTATGTCTTGTTTCACTGCCTTGATCCAGGATGCAGGACAGGGATCTAGTGGGGAGGTGGTGCTTTTCAGGCTTGTGACAATGGCTGTGATTTGCTTGGTTCCTATTTTGTGGAAGTGCTCCCATAACTGGTTTTGCGTTGTGTTGTTCTCACTTCTGATTTGTGGTGTTGGTGGGGGGGGGGGGGTGGAGGACCAGGGGCCGTCAGTTTGGTCGCGTAGTGGTTTGCCAGTGTTTGGACCTTGATGGATTTGTTGAGGTTGGCATTTTGGTCGGTTTTGGTTAGTGATTTGACTAGTTCAAATAACTCTCGTGGGCGATTGATTGCCTTGTTTAGGATGTTGGTGTGATGTAATTTTTTTGCATTGTTCACGTCGTCTTTGTATTTTGCGAGATGGGCCATGTATTTAGTTTTGAGATCGGAGGATTTGGTTTGTCTCCATTTTCTCTCTATTTTACGGAGCTCCCTTTTTGATTTTATTAGAGTTCCTGTGTACCAGGGTTCCGAGTTGATCTTATGTGGGTTTGATGTGTGTTTCAGAGTTGGGTTAGATGTATTTTGGATGTGTGTGTTCCATCTGTTAGTTAGTTCGTCTAGGTCTGTGGAATCTAGGTTTATGTGGGATGCAATGGTGCTTATGAGGTGTTCCTCGTTGAGTTTGCTGAATTTCCTAATGGGGTTGGTCATTCTCATCTCCTTTGAGTTTTTGGGTTGGCACTGTAGTTTAAGTTTACAGTTGATTTGGTGGTGGTCTGACCATGGTACTTGAGTTATGGTTCTTATTGGTGGTTCATTGCTTTGTTGTGGATTTCTGGGTATGAAAATCATATCTAGGATGTTTCCTCTATCGTGTGTGGGGTTGCTTATTATTTGTTGGAAACCCAATTGGTCGATGGCTTCATAGAAGGAGTCCGTGTGGGACGGAGGAATTGATGCTAGGTTCAAATCTCCGAGGATGATCTGGAATTTTTTGCTTTGTATGGATGTGATGGTTTCTAGTGCTGTGGCTAGTGTTTCGTGCTGTGGTGAGGGAGGTCGATAGATTAGGCAGATGGATAATGCCATGCTCTCGACTTTAAGTAGGTCAAGATCTGGATTTGTGACCGTAGATGTGGTTGTGAGTTGAAGGCTGGTTTTGGCTGCTATAAGGACTCCGCCTCCTCTTCTGTTGATGCGTGGGCAGTTGTATAGTTGGTATCCGGGCTTCTGTATTTGGTTCATTGTTGCAGAGTCTGAGTCAGTGAGCCTTGTTTCTGTTATGCATAGGATATCTGGTTGTTCGTCAGTTAGAATGTTGTGGATAATATGCGTTTTATTCCTTATTGACCTAGCATTAATAAGGATAATGTTACATGTGTGATGTTCTTGGTGTGTGGTTCGTGTGAGTTGTATTTGAGATCCAATAGTGTTCTTTGCTTTGGTTTTAGGGTGTTTTTGAGATTTGTTCCCTTTGATATGGGTGTGTCGTTGGGGTAATTTACTTGGTGTTTGTGTGGTGGTGATAGGATTTAAGTTGTATTGATGCAGGATGGGTAATGGAGGGGGGGGGTGGAGAAGGTAGATTGGTGTATATAGTAGAGGAATGCAGTATTGTGAGTGTGGGATGGTTCTATATGAAGATGTTAGTATACACATGCACAAAATCAGGAAGGTGTGAGCAGGCTCCATTTTATGTCTGCCAGAAATACTTGGATTTTGGATTCGAGTGGCGCAGTGTGGGGTGAAGTCAAGGCAGCTGGCCTAGAGATGAGTTAGTGTAGGCCGGCAAGATAGTTGTTGGGTACCAACAGTCTAGCAGGGATAGATGGGTTGGGGTACAGCGTTTCTTATTACTTTAACAAAATAGGGATACAGTCCTAACGTTCCTTATCACTCAGTATAAACAGATACAGTATTGTGCGATACAGTCCTATCGTTACCTATCATTCAGTATAAACAGATACAGTATTGTGCGATACAGTCTTAAGGTTATTGTAAGAAGGTTATTGGGTTACTGCATTGAAATGAAACAACTTGCTGGTTAGAGATACTTTGTTTCATTTAGCTCTAAATAAACAGTAGTAGCCTTTAGAGTTGGTAGGGGTTTACAATGTAACAGCTGGCTTGAGGAGAACAGGGCTTGTGACAGTGGGGAGTTTACACATTATATATACAGAGGTATGTTGGCTCCTACTTGGGGGGGGGGGGGTTAGGCCAGGGTTGCACAGTGGTCTTTTGCATCAGGAGGTAGATAAGTCCAGTAATTGTTTACCTGGGTGATATCGTTGTAGTTGAAAGCTCTTGATGTCGAATTTTGGTCCAGCTATGGGAATCTCGTGGAGCGTGGTGGTCGGGACCGGCGAGCTCAGACCCGGCCTGGGGAGCTCAAGCCGTCAGTCATTTGATTGTTGCACTTTCGTTTTCTGTCCGTTATCGGAGTTTTGGTCATGTGAGTCAGGCTTCTTGATACTTGCAGCCTTGTTGCGGTTGAGTGGATAAACTACGTTCTGTTATGTTGTAATTGGAAAGGTTATTGAGAACATTTTTTTGTATGAAAGAGGATGTTCAAAATGATTCTCTGTAACCAAGGTATTAGGACATACAGAGATTATGGTTTCTTTTATATGCAATGCAAATGCAGGTATAGAGGATAGGAGGTTCCATTCCTGTTTTAAAATCGGTACAATATCCTTTGAAAGACTGGACACCATCCTGTCTTGTACTGGGCAACGTGTGCCCTCAAGGAGTGTGGCTCGATCAGTATCCTTTGTTCTCTCATAGGCATTCTTAATGCAGTTATATGGATAGCCTCATTGTGCAAACCTCTTCCCCATAACTACCACATGGTCTTCAAAATCTTGGTCAGTCGCACACAGCCTTCTTATCTGCAGGAACTGGCATGTGGAAAGATTATTTTTTAAATACCTATTGTGAAAACTGTCGAACCTCAAAAGGGAAATTCTATCCGTCTGCTTGCGGTACAAATCAGTGAGGAAACCACTCTGGTCATTTTTTATCAGAATATCCAAATATGCAATATGACTCTTAGACTATATGTATAGTCAAAATATAAATTCTCATCCAAGGCACTAAGCCAAAACAACTCCTGTAATTCAGACTCTGTACCGTCCCAAATCATAAAAACATTGTCAATATGTTGCTTCTATAATCTGATTTGGGTCTGAAAAGAATGTCTCTTAAAATATTTCCTCTAAAAATCAGCTACATAGAGATTAGCGACATTCGGGGCCATGGAGGACCCCATGGCAACACCTTTAATCTATTCATAAAAAATGCATCTAAAATAAAAAAAAGTTCTCTGTCATTGCTAAGGTGGCCAATTGTATAAGAAAAAATGTTGGCGTCCTAATGGGCTTGTTTCTCTGTATTAAAACATCTGCAATAATGTCAAGAGCTGCCTTCTGAGGGATATTACTGTAGAGGGAGCTACTATCCAGAGTAACTAATATTAACTCCTCATGATACCCTGTAAAGTCCTGTAATATCTTAATCATGTGCAATGAATCACGGACAAAGGATGCTACTTGGGTCACAAATGGTCTGAAGAATACATCAAAGAATTTTGATATGAGCTCAAATAATGAGCCAATTGCTGAGACAATAGGGCATCCTGGCAGTTTCTCCAAAGACTTGTGTATCTTTGGTAGCAGATATATATAGTCGGTGTCAGCGGGCAAGCTACAGTGAGAAAATTAAATTCTTTGCTGGTCAGATAACCAGCTTCATGTCCTATATAAAATATCGAAACAAACCGAGGAGCGTTGCTCTTGCAGCTGACTGAGGGGTACACAAGAAGCAAGTGTCGAGGATCGTCAGGATAGATTCAAATGTTCTTTATTAGGGTGGTCCCCAACGCGTTTCGGCATGCAATGCCTTCCTCAGGGGGTGCCAACTAAAACACCAAGCATAAAAATTTGTATCACAATAATAAATAATGAACAAGATCGTTGTGTACAAACATGAATAAATATATAAATAATAACTTAAAACCATAATGTAAATAAATGAATATATAAATATTGATATGAGACTGGTAAAATCTGGAATATCGCGTAGGACGAGGTACATCAAAGACGTGTAAAAACATAGATGTTCTTAATGAAATAACATAAAAAACTTATCTAAAAATATATCTAAATAGTAAATTAATTGTTTTTTCATGTCACGCCTGTTTTTCGTAGATGATTTTTTGGACCAGAATCCACAGTACTTACGTTAGGATTATAACTCAAAGTATAAGTTTGTTGGTTTTGTTTCATTTTGTAGCCTGATATCATCCCTACCTATGATACATTAGGCAGTTTTACCTTAATCTACTGTGAGTATTCTTGTTAATTTATTATCTTGTCTGCTATATTATCACTTCATTTTATCACTTTGGTTGTCTGTCTCTTATACATTAAGTTATTAACTTTACTATTTATATTCATTTATTTACATGTATGGTTTTAAGTTATTATTTATATATTTATTCATGTTTGTACACAACGATCTTGTTCATTATTTATTATTGTGATACAAATTTTTATGCTTGGTGTTTTAGTTGGCACCCCCTAAGGAAGGCATTGCATGCCGAAACGCGTTGGGGACCACCCTAATAAAGAACATTTGAATCTATCCTGACGATCCTCGACTCTTGCTTCCTATATAAAATATCTACTTTCTTTTTAAAAAGAAGTAAGGTCATCATAGATTTTTTTGGCAAAAGATGAAATCATTAATATGACAATAAATTTCGGCAATATAGTCTGAATAAATAAAGCACCTTCTTTATCAGCTGGTTTTATAATTATAGTGTTATTGTCCTTTGAAAGTGCAGATTTTTGATCTATTGATACATTTTGGAACATGCTCAGAGTCATTCCGAGGTACGAATAGTGAAGATGGACGTCCCATTGGGACATCTATCCCCGCTATTTGGCCCCTCTGCCGAATCCGCCTAACTTCCCTGCACGTTGTATGGGGAGGTTAGATGGGGGCAGGAAAGGGGCATTGCAGGGGCAGAGTTAGGGTGGGCAGTGGGCAGTCAGCGGCCCCAGACATACAGGGTCGATTCTAATGTTGGCCCTGTACGTCCAGGGCCGGCGGCCTGAATGGGGAAAGTATTCCACCTCTGAGGTGGAATAAGTTCCCCTAGTCGACGGGCTCAGGACACAGAAAACGCAGGAGGGAGCAGAGGAAATTCCCTGCAGCCTGACCCTGGCTTTGGGAGGTCAGATAGGGGGTCGGGTTGCAGGGACTGAAGATTGAAGTCCGATGGCCATAGATCGTGGCTTCTGAATGGAACCGCGGTGTCTGGCAACCAGGCACCATGGCGCTGCGGCTCCATTCAGGAGCCCGGACTGAGTTAGCTGGGGAAGGCCTGTACGTGCAGGCTGACCATGGATGCAATTCTGATCCCATGGGGCTAGACATGCCCTGCGGGATCAGAATCCCAGCTCACTCTGTGCATCCGGTTCCGACTGAATGCACAGAGAGCTGGCACGTCCAAAATGTTTCCTTCACTCTTGCTGTCCTAATCTGATCTTCTCTATTTTTTCCCATTTTTTCTTAATTTTGTTGGGTTGTTTCCTAAGTCCCTTTTCCTCCATTCATTTCAATGGGGAACCATTGGCTCTCTGCTGTTTTGAATTAAGCAGTTTCAATTTAAAACAAAACAAAACAAAAAAAGAAAGCTTAACTACTTGGCAGTTTGAAATTTGGCAATAAAGTGTATATACAGAGGAGTTTGTAGATCCTTGATGGTATTTAAGACCTTTCCCCTGTTGGCGGGTAACCGCCTATTAGGGGGCTAAAGGTTGATATCTGAGAACTTTTCTTCTCTGTTTTTAAATTTTAAAGCAAAATTTCTTGACTGTAGTCTATATGGTGTGAGTCCTTAAGGGTATTGATACTATAGTCCAGGGTGTTTTGTATCATTTAGACGTCAAGTCCTCTACTGCCCCTTTATTCCTAGAGACCACTAGGGACAGGATGCATCCTGCCTGGTAAGCACATTTAGGAGTGAGTCACAGTTCACTTCACGGAGTTCAGTCCTCTTGGGTGGAGGCCATTTGGGTAATGTAGTAACATAGTAAATGCTGAAGATAAAGACCAGCATGAGAGTTGTCCCAAGAGGACAATTCTAAGGCTTTGTGGCCTTCGTTGGTCGCCTTGTGAAGTTCTACAGGGCACTAGTGGAGGATTATTCAGATGACTCCTTTCACAGGGTCATCTGTCTTGAATGTTGTCTTCCTCTTACCCAAAATCCTAAATGCTTGGGTACATCCCACTTGTATGGACTGGTTTATCAGGTTGATAAGAAAGGAGAGATTTTAGTCATACCTGATAATCTCCTTTCCTTGAATCCTGCTAGACCAGTCCAGGACGTGCCCAGGACTCATTTTGCAGGTAAGAAAGCCTACTGCCTTTATTTATCAGGTCTTTTATACTGCTTTATCATTTCAATCAAAGAAGCTTACATTGTAACTTAAACTTGGAAATGTACATTAAACAGGGACATTGATAACTTGGAATTTTCTAAGGCAATGGAAGGTTAAGCAACTTGCCCAAGGGCACAAGGAGTGCTAGTGGGACTTGAACCCTGATCTCTTGGATCCCAAGCCAGTATGCTAAGCATTAGGCTACTCCTCCACTATTTGCCTTATGGTCATATTAGTAATGTCACTGCCTGGGAGATTGTTTCTGCACGTTTTTGTGTTCCGGCTAACGTGGAAGCTCTAGTCAGCCTTGTAGGCTGGCTAGTGTCCTCATCGTAAGAGAGCCAAGTACTTGCTCACGTTCTTCCTGGCAAAGCGTTTTGGGCCCAATATTCAGCGGTGGTGGCGGATAGCCAATCTAATAGCCACTGCCACTGAAATCTAAACCCCGATATTGAATGCCAGGGCCATATCCAGGTCCCGGCATGGAATATCTGGGTTGGTCGGATTAGCTTCTTTGCTGAAAGCTAGGCCAGCCTTTACTATACCTGACTTTCACAGTATGTCAGTAGCCAGGAAGCAGCTCAATATTGACTGGCCACCCCAGAACGCCCCCGGCATGCCCCGATGCTAATTGGTTAGCATCAGGGCATGCAGCAGTGCACCTGTGGATCTTCAGCTGCACTAACCACAGAATATCCCACTGAGCATCCCGCCAAGCAGTATTTATATGGTTTGCAGGTAAATGCCTTTGAATACCCTCCCCCCCCCCCACCCCTACTTTTCTTTTTAAAGTTATCTGAGCTTTTTGGTTTGGCTTACTGCTTGGGTTCTCTCATTTCTGTTCCAGAGGATATATCAAGTGATGTCATCACTGAAAGTTGCTCAAGTCTGCCTCCACCTGCTGGCTAGGGAGCATAACCACTCATTTGAATTGCTCTAGCAGGATTCAAGGAAAGAATATTATAAGGTATGATTAAAATCTTTCCATTGTCTGTAAGGAAAGTATATTTAACTGTTAAACTATGGGGTATGTTTACTAAACTAGGCTGTTAACCCGGGCTATCTGCAACTACGTCCCATTGAATAACATGGAACCTAGTTGGAGATGCCCATGTTAATCATTAGCCTGGTTTAGTAAACATACCCCTATGTATTCTAATAAAGTGAACTGATAAAACACCACCTGCAGTGGTGATAGCAAATGCACAGACTATTTACAATGGATCAGATTATCAGCTTTACAGCGACGCTAACAAATCAGAAGAGGTTTTTGAAGGTTTAGCATCCATTTCTGATGTTACTTTCTCTCAGGCTCTGGGTGTAAGAGTAGTTTAGGTGATGTACTTGCCTCAGATTGTTTGAGATAACTATTGTCAATGTAGTTGCCCAACCATAACTGCTATTGTGATGCAATACCATTTTCAAAATAAAAAGGGGTGAATCTTAGAGATATACATACATACTGAGACACGCTAATATCATGTTTCTCTTTCCACTCATATGTTCTATGCTCATGATAATCTGGAGCATGAGCATGCAAGCCCCCCCCCCCTCCCAGATTGAAGGGATTTAGGTTATTTTCTTAATCTTAGCTAATTTCTAACTCTCCAAGAGTTTAAAGTATTATGTTGAATTTACTAAAAATTGCTCCCCAGGCTCTGCATCAAGATCCCAGTGCCTCATATAAAGATATTCACTGCTAACTAATACCATATTAATTGGAGTCTCTCCAGGCTGAAGCCTTCAAGATTGGCATTGCTACTCACAAATTCAACAATTTGTAAATTCAACCCTTTGATCCCTTTGTTACTAGACATTCAATATATGCATGCATATTTCTTTTCTTCTGCAAATCATCTTAAAAATGGGACACTATCTAGCAGTAGTACCAAGCTGGTTATGAAGCAATTCTTTGCCATTTGTTGAGAAAGGGAACAATATCCTCTGCAATTCTGTATAAGAGAAAATTTAAGTGGCTGCACAATTTTCCCCCTTACTTGAAGATTTTATAAGCTGATATTTCCCTGAGCAAATTATAGAGCAGTGACTAAGATCCCTGCAACGGAGTGATTGTACACAGTCAATTACCCTGGTCATTATACACTCAGCACCCTTCTCTTATGAGCAGCATTACAGCTGCTTAATGTGCTGGTGGGAAATGAAGATATGCCTGGCCATTATTCTTTATTCCAATTAAAATGCATCTAGTAGAACTAGTGGATGCACACGTACATTTGGGACAAAAATGTGTCCATCACCAGCAGCCGAAGGTGAGATTTTTGATACTCCTAGACTGCATATATACAGCTTCTCTCAACTAAGACAGGTTGTTTGTCTTTTTTTTTAAACAAGAAAACATTTCATTAGCATTTACTGGTCTCCCATTACCTTTGTACCATGCTATCTTCCCTCTAAATCTCCTGTCCCCTTTCCTTTGTTCTGGCCTGTTTCCAAAAAGCTTCTGACTCAAACCACTCTACCTGCCCTTTATTTCTTGTCTGACACCCAGGCGCGGATATAGGCATAGGCAATTGCCTCCGGCATCAAGCTCAGATACGCACCAGAGCACTGCCTTTGTTACCATGCTTCACTCTGGGCTGACATCAGAGCACAGCAGCAAATAGATGAATGATTCAGTGCAGACTGGGACATACAAGACCTTACGCTCTGCATAGGCCCTACAGTGCCTCCCGCCACCTTATCCTATATGTGCAAAAAGAGGGGGCATGGGGCCACAGGGCCTCTCCAAAGCACGACGGCTTGCATGCCACAACTGTGATGAAGCTTTAAAATATATTTGCTGCTGTTCTTGCTCTGGGACCAAATGCAGGTGAGTGAACAGGCTTGGGGAGGATGGAATGGAGAATCTTTCCTTGGCGGTGACAGGCCCTGGACCACCTGTACTTCTGAGGACATGTGGCTCCTTTCAAACTACAAAAGCTACAGCTGGGAGCATTGAGCTGCATAGTTGAGGGCCGATGCTCTTGGCTGAGGAAAAATAATGCCAGCTTTAGTTTTTCCATTAGTAACGCAGCTTGTGGTGATTTCCCACAAGCTGTGGTATTCTTTTAAATAATAATGAGGTGTTTTGCACGCATTTGGATGCTTTACATTTTATTATTATTCAACACACGGCAATTTGTGCATTATGGTAAAACTACACATATGCGTTAAGGGTCTAACAACATGCGCTAATGTCATAGACTTTCATAACTACTCCCCTAAGACTTGTGGCAAGTTGACCACATATGTCTTTTTGAAATATTCATGATAGTTATGTGCATAATTTGGCCACAGGTGATAGGTATACAAACCATGCATTAACCAAGAATTGGGGTTAGGAGAGAAAATTATATGCTGGGGCAAACTTCAGCCGCTCTGTGTATAAACATTACACAAGTTAAGCCAGAGAAAAAGCAGACCTAGCTTAAGTGTAAAAGTGGTGATAGTCACTGTCGACATGTATATTCAGATGTGTCACTGAAAAGACATATACAAATAAAGCGCTGCCACTAGCCCATTTCTTTATGAACCTATGCAAATGTGCTGCATAATGGCCACATAATTTTCAGACACGATTCCACAGGATTTTCCGACTCTTGCCACAGAATTGGTCTCTCAGCTGCTGCAGCAAAATGGATGTTGTGGGAATGTGGCTTGAATAAGGAGGAATATATACGGAAAGCACATGCAACTTAATTCTCTTCCTTCCATAAGTTGAGCTGACTGAGCTGACCAAGTCGAATACACTGGGTTCTACAGAATCCAGATTTACAGGATGTACAGCACTGGAAAGTAGTCACTTCGAGCAGCTTACCCCTCCTTTCTATCTCCCTCCCTCCCCTACACACACATACTCCACCCTAATGCCACCATCAAAGCATGATGCTTTCAGTCATGTAATGTACACTCTACTGACTGGAAAATCCCAGCGCACACGGAGACCATAAAAGAGTTCATAAATCATAGCACAGCCATAATAAAATGGAGCATAAATTATTCAGAAAAGCAATTTAGACAGCAGAGCCAGTTAACAGCCCCACGTGAACAGGCTAACACATCCACTGACTAATTGGTCCCCAATGTTCTTCAGCTTTTTTGTGAACTGTAAGCCCCAGGCTGGAAGAAGCTACAAACCGTAGGTCAGAAGGTGTCATAGCAGAGGTATGCTGTACTTTGTTTCTTGTCCTGTATTTTGTTCAGGGCCTGCTTAACTGTTAGACAGATTCAGCAAAGCTGTAGGTCTTGACAGCACCAATAACTCCATCAAGGCATTCTTGTAACTGCAGGGGAGGTGGACGGTTTTCAAACAGCCCATTGACTCGGTCAAATAGTTCTTTGCAAATTGTCCTCATTTTGTATATGGGTTATGATGGATGGGGGCCATTTTACTATTTAAGAGTATGGAGAGTAATTCTATAAGGGACACTTAGTTTAATGTGCATTGTCACGTGTGCGTTTGGCCCTTATTCTCTAAAGTAAAGTACACGCCTATTTTATAGAATAGAAGTGTAGTGCTGAGATATGTGCGCCAAATCTAGGTGTAACCACTGCCTCCACTCTAGACTTGATGTAAATGCTCGCAACTAGATTTGTAGGAAATGCGAGTTTTAGCACTCCGCCCCTGTGCTCCTTCGTTCCAAAATTACACGCCATCGCCCTGACGTGTGTACTTACAGAATAGCGAATATCTACACTCTGCACGTAAGTCACTTAAAATAAATGATTTACATGCATTGATGGTGTGCAAATATCCGTGGTTGTTATAAAGTTACTTCCATGGTGTCCAATTAAGCATTTTTACAAGATCATTCTGGGCATGAAAGTTAGTTGGGGGGCTGTAAGGACAAACGTTTGCCTATGGGTCCCAATACACTTGCACCGTCTCTGCCTTACAGCCCTCCCCCACATCATCCTCCCCTTTACCACTCCTTGGGTAATATCCTCCCATTGCAATTGGCTTCAAAGCAATTTTAATGAATGGCTGAAAATGGTCATTGCTTCATTCATTACAGGAACTGAACTGTACACGGTGTTGCCTCACTGACATAAGAAAGGCATAAAACATATGAGGATAATTTTACTATATATATATTTTTTTTCATGCATGAAGGGCTTCTGTAAAATTATTCCATGAGGTAGGAGGGCAAAATAAGGTATAGTGAGAAAAGAATGTGCACTTTTATACAATGAATGTGCAGGGTTGTTCCTGGGAGGTGTTTGGGTGGAATATGAGAAAAATCATAAGTAAGCACTTCTTTATAAAACATGTGCAGTCACTCAGATTGTATGCCCACATAATTACACCAGCTCTTCAGCTGCTATAAATGTCCCCAGCTTCAATCTAGCTGCATTTTCAGCTAGTTTACCCCCTAGTATAACGACACATGGAACCCGATTCCAAGAGGGGCACGTCTGGATGGCCCCAGGCAAGACAGGTTCATTTGGACCTTATTCTGGACTGCGGGAACAAAACGTTCCGGTCGTAGCCAGGATCGGGCCCGAGGATGGCCCGGTGTGCCCCTTCCACCTGTGGGGACGTCCTCCCCGCAGGCGTACACAACATTTGCCGCTCCAGTCCCTCATTTCCCTGCCACCTGAGTCACAGCTGGCCTGCCGCAGCCTGGATAGGGCAGCTGGGACCCCCCGCACCTGGCCCCGACACTGTACGTGCTGCCAGTTGGGCCCACCCCTGCTCCGCCCTCCGCCGGCTCTCACCGTCCTGATGCACAGGACATATGGGGAGAGCCGGTGGGGAAATAGTCCCCAGACACCTTGCAGGGTGGTGGGATGTGCAGCCCTGAAATCCGCGTTCGGGAATGACCTCCATAGGCACCTATGTATCTTTATAAAACAGGCTAAAAATAGGAGCCTTTCAAACTAGGCAACAGACTAAGGGGTCTATTTACAAAGCGGCGCTAGCGGCTTCCAAGTGAAATCGGAGCCGTGGCCCCATTGAATATAACAGGGCCACGACGCCGATTTCGCACATAAACTGTTAACACCACTTAGTAAACAGACCCCCTAAGTAAACTTACGAACAGAGCTAGCATTAGTGGGAGGCAACTGAGGCAACTGCACTGAGTCCCTATGCCAGAGGGGGACCCAAGTTGATGGAGGCATGGCTGATGTTTCTACCCCTGCATCTCCAGCCCCACATGCAAACCAGTAAGGCAGCTGCTCAGCATCACTTTGTTCCATAAATGCTATTACCAGGGCACATGGCAATAGCCGCCCCATACTGTATGCCGCCGCTTCATTTTTAATATGACTACTCTTGCAGGCTTCCTCAGACCACCCCTACCATGGTGCTTGTATAATATCTTTATCTTTCTTTATCTTTATTAGCATCATTTGATGAACCGCCCAGGCCGAAGCATCAGGGCGGTGTACAATATAACAGCAGGCTACTGGAAATACAGTCAGAAAAGAATGCCAAAAATTGACAGCATAGAGAGATACAGAAGAAAGACAGAAAGGGGTAAGAGCCCAAGAGGGCAGGGGGACAGTAGGGCAGGAGGGGGAAAGAGGAAAGGAAGGGGAAAGGGAAGCGGCCTAGTGAGGGGATAATGGACGGGAGTGGGGGGGACAACTGGGGGACAAGGCACCATCGTCAGGGGGGGGAGATCAAAGGCTTGACAAATGAGGTGTGTTTTAAGGAGAGTTTTGAAGCGGGGATAGGAAAGTTCCAGGCGAAGGGGTAAAGGTAGGGAATTCCAGAGAGCTGGTCCCAGGAAGAAAAAGGCGGAATGACGGGTGAGCTCTAAGTGGGCCTGAGCAGGGGAAGGAAGAAAGAGGCGATTACCAAAAGCGGAGCGAAGAAGACGGGGGGAGGGCTGAAGGTGAATGATGTCTGACAGATATTGGGGGGTGCTGGAATGGAGGTCCTTATGTGTGAGGATGAGGACCTTAAAGATGAATCGGAACTTGACCGGAAGCCAGTGTAAGGCAAGAAGGCAGGGGGACACGTGAGAGTGGGCTGGGGAACCAGTGATAAGACGAGCGGCGGCGTTCTGTACTAATTGCAGTCGGTGAAGCTGAGAGGAAGGTAGACCTGCGTAGATGACATTACAATAGTCCAACCGGGTTGTGACGAGGGTGACAATGGAGGAGGTGGGGAGTGACGACTGGACGGCCCGAATCCTGCGTAAGTGGAAGAACGAAGTGCGTATAACAGCAGAGATGTGTTGGTGAAAGGAGAGGGCTGAGTCGAGAGTAACTCCCAGATAGCGAAGGGTGGAGACCAGGGGAATTAAGTGGGAAGACATAACAGGAGACATTCAAGGAGGGGAGAGACCAAAGGAAAACCAGATTGCGGAAGACTTGGTGGGGTTCACATGTAGAAAGTTAGAGTCGAACCAGGACGCAATGGAAGACAGGCAACGGTTGAGTGGGGCAAGGTCAGGAGTGGAGGAGGAAGTATGGTGGACCAGCAAGATGTCATCGGCGTAAATGTAGAAAGAGATACCGGATTGCTGAATGAGTAAGGCCAACGGTGCGAGGAAGGCATTGAAAAGTAGGGGGGCCAGGATAGATCCCTGAGGGACGCCGCAAATAGAGGGGGATGGAGGGGAAGTGGAGTGACGGGAGTGCACAGAAAAAGTGCGGGAAGACAGGAAAGAACGGAACCACTGCAAGACGGACCCACCGATACCGAAATCAGACAGGCGGGACAGGAGAGTGCGGTGATCGACCATATCAAAAGCGGAAGAGAGATCCAGAGAAACCATCAAAGAGAAATCACCACGGTCGTGAGCGCAGTGAAGCTCAGAGAGAAGGGCTGTGAGGATAGTTTCGGTGCTATGGCCTGCACGAAATCCGGATTGACGGGGGTGAAGGGCGAAAGTGGAATCAAGGTGGGTGGCGAGTTGGGAAAACACCAGCTTCTCGAGGACTTTCGAAAGAAAAGGAAGATTGGTGACTGGCCGCCAGTGTGCAGGGGTGGCAGGGTCGAGGGTGGGCTTCTTTAGGAGAGGACGGACAATGGCATGTTTCCAGCTAGAGGGGAAGAGACCAGAAGAGAGGCTAGTGTTGAAAATGGAGAGAATGTAGGGCACGAGAGCAAGATCAGAGTTGAGCAGCCAAGCGGAAGGCAAGGGATCAAGGGGACAGGTGGTCCGATGGGCCTATGAAACAGCTTTGGTGACTTCAGGGGCGGAGACGGGCGAAAAGGAATGCCAAGTGTGGGGGAAAGTGAAGGAGGGGGAACCATCCGTGGGAGGATCAGGAGGGGAGGCTGGGGGAGGGGAAAGAGGGGGGGCAGTCGGGGAAGGAAGAACGGAGAGAGAGGACCTTATTGGCAAAGAAGGAAGCAAGGGTAGATGGGCTGGGGGCTGACAGGGGAGAGTGTGGAGGGAGAGTAGAGGTTGAGGAAAGGGATTTAAGGACAAGAAAAAGGCGTCTGGATGAGCAAGAGGAAGTGGCAATGAGCTGAGAATAATAGGACTGTTTGGCCGAAGTAATCTGAGAGCGGTATGAGAGATGGGCCTGACGAAAAACTGAGTAAGAGCCAGGAGAGCGATGCTTCCTCCACAAGCGTTCAGCCCGACGGAGGTGGGAGCGGTGAAGAAAAAGGCCAGGGTGATACCAGGGGTGATGAGGTGAGGCGTGGAGCGATACAGGGCGAAGGGGAGCGAGAGCATCAAGGGTAGTGGAAAGGGTGGAAGACCAGGTATGAACCTGTTGGTCAACTGGGAGAGTGAAAAAGTCCGGGAGGAAGAGAGAGCGAGCAGGGGGGAAAGCACGAAGTGTACTAGGGGTAAGATGCCGCCTGAGAGATGAGACAGGGGGGTCAGGAGGAGAACCTAGTGAACGAGGAGGGGGGAACGGAAAAGAGAAAAGAAGGCACAAGTGATCTGACCAGGGAACAGGGATGGTGATAAAGTTGGACGGGGAATGGGGGGATGGGTTGAGTGTAAGAACAAGGTCCAGAGTCCGGCCAGAAACATGAGTAGGGCAGATGACATGCTGGGTGAGAGACAAGTCAGAAAACAGAGAAATAAGAGTCTTGTCACGAGCACGTAGGGGGGGGGGGGGGCCAAGTGAACATTGAAATCACCTAAGATGACTAAGTGGGGAGACAAGAGGACGGAATCAGACAGGGTAAGCTGAAGGGAATCCCAGAGATCCGGGCGCAAGGAGGGAGGTACATAGAGAAGGAGGAAAAGGAGTGGGGAGGGAGAATCGGAGCGAACTAGCAGGGATTCAGGATATACTGGAGAGGGAGACACTTGCGAAAAGGAAAGGGTGAACCGAAATATCAGTGCCACCCCGCCCCCAGAACGACGAAGGCGGGAGGTATGGATTAGCGATTACTGTCCTCCCTGTCTCTCCACTGCCCCATTTACTATCCCCTGGGTGCCCCGCTATTAGTCTCCTCCCCCTTCCTATTGGTTTTATCCCTTTGCTTTACCTATAGACCTGCCTCCCCGTCCCTCCTTCAGTTCCTGTCCCACCTCCCCAAGCCTTTCTTTGTTAGCTCTAAGATGATAACCTAGTTTTATGGTACATTCCCTGACTGGCTAGGTTTTCTCCAACTCAGTTTAAATCTCACCTGTTACCAAAGGCAGCTTAACTACAACTCATTGGCTTCAAGGGCATCATCCTCACAGGATCTACAGCACTCTCCCCCCGTCAGAACCTAGTCTGCTTCTTAGGAGGCAGGATTCAATGTATCAGCATTCCTCCTCATCCAGGGAACAATCTCTGGTTTCTCCTCTCTATAAGGGGTCATCTTTCTGCTGTTGTCCTCGGACTTGGGTGGTACATCAAGGTTAAACAGTCAAGGCTTAGGACTGCAAGCTGCATTCAGCACTTAGTAGTGGGTGGCAGACAAGAGGCAAAAGACAAAACAAAAGTTCTTCTGACCCCTTAGTTTTACTGAAGTTAGGGCAGCACTCAAGATTCTTATTATTTCCTGTTGTGCAGATCTTGTTAAGCTCCCCAGTGACCTGGATCTTGCTCTCTCAGCTATTAGCTTGGCAGAAAAAGAAAGCAAAAGACAGCTCTCCTCCAAAATTCTGACCATATATAACTAAGGAGCCCACCAAACTCCTCTCCTGAGTGTATTCCAGATTGGGTACCTACACCTAGAAAGATTCTAGGTATTTACCCTGGATGCTGGTTACAGGGCAGCACACCCCTGAACAGGCACAAAAAGAAACTCCTAGATTTTAATATGTGGGACTTCAGGATACCTGGATCACAGTATTAACACAGAAAAATGATGTCAGAAAGAAAATACAGCCCATTCAGTCTGCCCATCTACACCAGCTACTAATCTCTACAATCCCTTGCTTTCCTTCACAGATCCTCTTTGTTCCATGCTCCTTTGAGTTCAATTACCTTCCTCATCTACACCACTTCCACTTGGAGGCTGTTTCATGCATCCATCACCTTATCTGTAATGAAATATTTTCTTAGATTACTCCTGAGTCTATCTTCCTTCACTATCATCCTCTGACTCCTGTCCATTTATACACTGGAGGTATGTAAAAGTCTCTATCATATTTCTCTTAGCCTGCTTTTATTCCACAGCAAAAATATTTAGATCTTTATGTCTGGGAGTGGAGGAGTAGCCTAGTGGTTAGCACACTGGCTTGGTAACCCAGGGTTCAATTTCCACTAGCACTCCTTGTGGCCTTGGGCAAGTCACTTAACCCTCCATTGCCTCAGAAGAAAGCCCTGGCAATCTACTGCTGGTCACACTGCCAAGAAAACCCAGGGGCTTCTGGATCACCAGGCGTCAGTTGAAGGCACACATTGCATTTTGCATGTCTGTCCCTATGTAAAGATCCCTTCAGGACCCTGCCATTCCAGCATGCTTTGTGTGCAAGTCCATTCCATTTTAACCTAAGAAGTAGTTGCATGCCATCTTGTGGTAACATCTCCCTTCTGGAATGGCTATTTTGGTTCTGCCTGCCCATATATAAACCCCTAGGAACTGGATGTGAGGTGCAATGGTTATGTGATTGTTTTTTGTGGTGATTGCTTTGATTATAAGCTGTGATCTTGTGTGTGGTCCTTTCTATGTCCAGTGTGGAATCTCCCTTGATTCCTGAATATGTCTACCCATGAAGCGTATGTGCAAGACAGAGGTGTTATCCATCCCTCTGCCGGAGAAAGGACTGAGAGCAGGCTTGGTCACAAGTATAAAGAGGAGAATTAAGTACTAGGTAGGAATTTGTCTACTGGAGAAGGTATGGTGGGACAGTATCTTCCAGGTGGGTAGGAAGGAGAGAAAGAATAAAGCAGGATCCAAGTGAAGACAGATGACGACTTTGGTGTGAGAAGCTCAGATGACAAGACTTTGACTTTCATACTTTGGACACATCATGCAAAGAGAGAGATCATTAGAGAAAGACATCATGCTTAGCAAGGTAGAAGGTCAATGCAAAAGAGGAAGGCCAGCAATGAGATGGATCGATACAATAACAGCAGCTATGGGTGTCAGTCTGTCAACAATAAGCCGCCTGACTGAAGACAAAACACAATTTAGGACAACTATCCAGAGGGTTGCCATGAGTCGACACCAACTTGACAGCAGTTAACAACAACAATCACTCTAGGAGTCTAAGACAGGGGCCTTCAAGGATCACAGACACAAACGCCTAAGATGGATACAAAAAACATAATTGGATACTGTTTTGAGTTGTATGTTATATCTAGTAAAGTAAGTTGGAGCACCCCAGTCAGTGTCGAGAGTTTCTTTAGACTTGTGCACTTGGGCCCTGAAGGAATTTCCCTTTCCCCCATGGAAAACCTGCTCCCTTTGGATAAGAGAAAATACCCAATGAGTGAAGGAGAGGCACCAAGAAGTAACTTGCTGTGTGAGGGTCCATTGGATATGACTTGTCCCGTGACCAAGGGAGTCTGGCTACACCCATATGTTTTATGAGGTCTTACCAGAGACTAATAAAGGCCCTATTATCGTTTTCCTACTGGCCGGTCCTCTCTGTATAAAAAGAATAAAAAACAAAGCGGCACCCCCATAAAAGGCACAAGAGCAAACAAAAGAAAGTGTGGGAAACAAAAGAATTAGAATAGATTTTATTATGCCAGACACGGCCGTGTTTTGGCAGGGATGCCTGCATCAGGGGCAACTTTATTTATTTTTTTAATTTATTTATCTGAGGTTTTTAATACTGCTTTATCTATGAATCAAAGCAGTCTACAGCAAACAAGAATAAAATACAAGTAACAAACTATAATATGTGGTTGTACATGAAACCTTTTTATGTTGAATTTACATAAAATATTTACAGCAATGGGAATAATTAATAAAACAATAATTACATTAAGGGTGTGAGCACCCTGTTTTATAGAGCCATAAACAACGAGTTAAATCCAGGGTGTCAGTATGTTGACCGAAAGGTGTCTTAGAGTTCTTGGTCATGGAAGTTTTAACATGAGGTGGGGTAGGCAGGGAGGAGCAAGTTAGGATTTATACTGGTATCTACATAGCCAGTTAGGATGGAGTTTAAGATGAGGTGGTATTTGGGCAGTTTGGTTTCACTTCGAAGTGCTCTGCGAATAAGTGTGTTTTTAGTTATTTGCGGAATGCAGCAGGTCCGGAATGCTTCTTATTCTGTCATCAGGGAGAGCGTTCCAAAGAGTGGGTGAATACAGTGAGAATGTGCTCTTGCACGTCGATTGGTTGCTCTTTGTGTATTCCGCAGGTATGGCTACTGTGTTCTCTGTGCAGCTTCTTCTAAATCTTCTAGATCCCCCCTTCCTCCATCTCTGTTGATAACACTCTTCTACTTCCTGTTTCTTCAGCCCACAACCTTGGGATCATCTTTGACTCCTCCCTCTCCTTCTCCGCGCACATCCAACTAATTGCTAAAACCTGTTGCTTCTTCCTCTACAACAATAGCAAAATTCTCTCTCTCTTTTCTGAGCACACTACTAAGACACTTATCCAATCTTTAGTCACCTCCTGTCTAAACTATTGCAACCTTCTCCTTGCTGGACTCCCTCTGAATCACCTCTCTCCCCTTCAGTCTGTTCAGAAATCAGCTGCGCAGCTAATCTTCCGCCAGCCCCCTTATACTCATATAACCACTCTTCTCAAGTCACATCACTGGTCCTTCTTCTGTATCCAATTCAAACTTCTCTTTCTGATCTATAAATGTATTCTACTGCTCCTTACTACCTTTCTTCTGTCCTCTCTCCCTACACCCCTCCTCGTGAACTCCACTTTTCTACTGGCTTGCTTCTCTCTATGCCCTTTTCTTTCACTGCCAACTCCAGATTTCAAACTTTTCACCTCGCTGCTCCTTATGCCTGGAACAAACTACCTGAATCTTTACGTCAGGCTTCATCTCTGCCCCTTTTCAAATCCATGCTAAAAGATGACCTCTTTGAGGCTGTTTTTGGATCTTTATCGCTAGTTCTCCTTTATGTTCCCTTACCTTTCCCTATTTGTACCCTTATTTCCCAGCTGTTGTGTTGTCTGCATTGGTTAGACTGTAAGCTCTAACAACCATCTTTTACATATATCTGTACAGCGCTATGTATGCCTTGTAGTGCTATATAAATGATTAATAGTAGTAGTAGATCTGATGTGCACACTTCCCCCCTACCTCTTTAATTTAAATGCAGAACAAATCATCAGAGAAGCAGGACTGTATGAAGACAACCAAGGTGTGAAGATTGGTGGAAGGCTCATCAACAATCTTCGCTATGCTGTGATACCACATTATTGGTTGAAAGTGAAGATGATTTGAAACATTTGCTTCTCAAGATCAAGGAATATAGTCTTAAAATGGGTCTGCATCTTAAAGTTAAGAAGACAAAAATCCTGACAACTGGCAAAATCAATAAGTTCATCATTGATGTAGAAGAAATTGAAATAGTTGACAGCTTTAACTTACTTGGATCAACAATCAATAAAGAAAGGACTAGCAGTCAAGAAATCCGATGATGTAATGCTCTTGGTATAATAGCTATGAAGGACCTAGACAAGATTCTCAAGAGCAGAGATGTCTTTCTCCATACAAAGATTTGACTTGTCCAGGTCATGGTATTTTCAATAGCGTCATATGGATGTGAAAGTTGGACAGTGCAAAAGATAGACAGGAAGAAAATTGATGCCTTTGAATTATGCTGGCGACAAATACTGTGTATATCATGGACTGCCTGAAGAATAAACCAGTCAGTACTAGAGGAGATCAAACCTAAACTTGACAAGACTCAGACTTTCATACTTGGACACATCATGCGAAGAGATAGATCATTGGAGAAAGACATAATGCTTGGCAAGGTAGAAGGTCACCGTAAAAGGGGAAGGCCGGCAATGAGATGGATCGATACAATAACAGCAGCTATGTATACCACTCTATCAACAATGAGCCGCTTGGCTAAAGACCGAATAAAGTATAGGTCAACTATCCAGAGGTTGCTAGGAGTCGACAGTGACTCGACATTACTTAACAACAACAGATCTGTTGTTCAGTACTGTTTTTATGAATGATCTTAAGTGGGTTGAAGATACGTCGTGCAGTATTTTGAAGGTGTTTAGTCGGATCTTAAATTTGATTCTGCTTGCAATTGGGGGTCAGTGTAGATGTTTTTGGATTGCGGTGATGTGTTCAGATTTTGGTGCTCCACAGATAAGTCGAGCGGCTGTATGTTGTACCATTTCTAAATGGTGTAATGCATGCTTTAGTAATCCCTGGAAGATGCTATTGCAGAAGTCAAAGTGCCACTGCGCGGAAGTTGTGTGGAGATAGAAGTGAACTCAGGTGCACATCCAAAGGTGTAAAAAATGAACAACAATTATACTTACATCTGTCAAAAAATTCCAAAAAACAAAAGAAAATACTGTAAAAGGGTACAATGGAAAGAATGCAAGAGTGGATACTTTGGATAGTCACCATTTCACAAGTTTCATTTTTCTGCATATAATCTTAATCATATTGTATGTTTTATTTTTTTATTTTTATGACTACCTGACTTCCCGCCTCAGTATGTATGGTTTTATTTTCACATTGGTTAGAATTGTTTAATTTTATATTCACTTATACATGAAGGTGATTCTATGTATATGGTTATTTTGTGTCTTATTAAAATTTCCCATGACACAGGGCAAAACACAGCTGGATCAGGCATCATAAAATCCATTCCATTTCTTTTGTTTCCCCTACTCTTTGTTTTGCTTGAGCTCATTCCTCTCTATACGCATCCAAGCATCCTTCTAGCTTTTGCCATCATCTCTTTAGCAACCTCAAGATCTCGCTCTTCTTTTATACACAAAACTTCACTCCCCACACTGTACCATTCCATTAGGGTTTTGCAGCCCAAAATAAATAACCCTGCATTTTTTAGCATTAAATCATAGCTGCCACATTCTAGACCATTCTTCAAGCTTCACTACATCAAGCTTTCGAAAACTACCAGGACATCCACTCTGATATAAATTTTATTATCACTGTCAAAAAGACAAACTTTTCCCAACAGCCCTTCCACAATATCACTTACAAAAATTTGAAAAAGAATTGAAGTATTGGTCAAGGCTGGACTTTCTTTCTGAACACTCATAGGGTATGGAGTGCGGAGTGTCACCAGCTCTCCTTAAACCCCCGTATATAAGTGGGTAGAGGTTAAGTGAGCGGTTTTTCCCCACTGAAGCAGCTACTTTACAAATCCTGAAGCTGGGCTTTTTGGGAAATGTAGTCCCTTCACCGAATCAATGAGGAGCAGTTGTGGAAAAGTGGTTTAAGCAACCAAAGGATTTTATTTCCCCTCCCGGGGTGGATTTCACCATGAACAAAGTAACACAAACCAGGTATTTACTGGCATAAGGACAAATCAAAGGTTCTTTAACAGAAAAGGCTTACTTCAGCAATAAACAAGTTGATATCTAGCATTCCAACGTAACAATGCTGTTTCTTCACAGCTCTCTGCTTCCCAATGCTAGTAGTGCTGTACTTTCTCTTTCAAAGCATGCCTTCAGCGTAATGAGATTATTTCATTAGCAAGCGATATCTTACAGTCCATGATATCTTCATCAATATTCACACACTCAGGTTCAAAGTCCATTAACTCTTCCTGGCTAGAAGGAAATGTTTGTAACGGCAACCCTGGTGCCACACCCTTTCTAACTGCTTCAGGTTTCACTTGATATTCCTGAGTTAAATACTGGCTTTCACAAACGTTATCAGCACAGGTATTCTCTTCCCAGCTCCAACCCTCTGGGTAAATACAGTCACTGTAACTAGTTTTATACCAGCCTTTTGGCTTACCTTTTAGCCTAGCTGGTGGAGGTTTTCTTTGTGGCTTTGGACTGGCTGTAAGTTCCCAACCTAAGCCTTGCACAGAAGATTTCACTTGCCTTCCTGGCTTTCTTTCACTTCTGTGTTCCCCTGGATACTGCAGGTAATCCACTCTGCCCTTATTATATGCTTCCCTTGAGGTTTCTTTTCTTTTCCTGAAGAAAGACTCTGTCTCACCCTTCCACAGAGACTCTGGCTTTTTCCTGGCACTGCTGTCTTCACTGTAGCTCTCATTAGCTTCCTTATCCAGCACACATGCCTCTGCTCCTCCTCCTTCTTCTCCTTCCCCTCCTAACTCCATAAGCTCAACTGAACTCTCTTTATCAGGGTGAATTCTAGGGCAGTGCTCAACTCCACCCCCTAGCAGGTGTCCTGCATTAGCTCGTGGTAGCACGGGCGTTTCTCTTGCCTCTGTGCTTGGTTTCTGAGGTAACCAGGAGCCATGTGCTTTTGTTTACAACTCAGCCCTACTCCTGTTCCTGGCTTTTTAGCTTCTTCTAATGGGCTGGAAGGACCCACTATGTCACAGGAGGTGTTCTGCTCCCCCCACCACTAATCCTGCCCTCTGGCAATGGCAGGAGGAGATGGAAAATGTTCTCCACTTCCCCCCAATCCTGTCTATTCTGTCATCTGGCAGTAGGCGGATGTGCTCTGCTCATCCATCTCCCCCTTCCAGTCCTCTCCCTGCATCCCCTCTTACCTTCCCCTTGATCCCAGAGCAGTAGCATCAGCAAAATCATTTTGAAGATTCAGCAAGGATCCTGCAAGCCTTTATACTCTGAACAGGCACATAAGCAAGAGGAGGGGGCAGAGCATTGTGGAGCCTAGCCAGAGTGAGAGGACTTGAAGGCCCTATGCTGAATCTTCATAATATATTTGCTGCTGCCACTGCTCTGGGACTACAGCATTGAAGGAGACTACTGTGCTGGCCTGGACTGAGGCATGGCAGCAATGAGAATGCTCCGGCACTTATCAGGGGTTGGTGCCAGAAACAGTTGCCCACTGGATTCCAGAAACTGGACTATCCTCTGTTTTAGCAGCAATTCCATTAAGTTACTCACCAATGTCCGACTAACCAGCCAGTAGTTCCCAGCCTCCTCCTTACTTATGCTTTTGTGGAGAGGGAACACTTTTGCCAGTCTCCAATCAACTAGGACCATTCTTACTCTTAAGAAGGCCAGAATGGGGCCACAAGAACTTCAGCATCCTCATATTGATTGATATTTTTCATACAGTCCCATCGTTTTGCCTACTTTCAGTTTAGCTAGCTCCTCACTTGCATTCTCATTTTTGTTAGTCTTCTGCAGTCTTATTCCTAGGCCTTCATCAGTGAGCACTGGACAGATATATTTGTTAGGCAATTCTGCTTTGTCCTTATCAGCCTCTCTATATTCTTCCCCTTCACTTTTGAGTCTTACAGAATTATTTTTGCACTTCCCTCTTTTACATTTCCCCCCCACAAAAAAAAAAAGATTTCCCCTCAATTTTACTGTATTAGCTATTTTATCTTCCATTTGCACTTCTTTCTTGCTTACTTTCACTCACATTTTCTAGATATTTTTGCCTAGCTTCCTTTCTGTGATCTCTTGTAGTTTATGAACACTAATCTTTCTCCTTGTCTTTTCAGCTACTTCTTTTGAAAGCCATAACCGTATTGGCTTCCTCTTACTTTTCTTTACTTCCCTAACAAATTGGTTGCTTGTCCATACAATATCTCCTTTGCCCACTTCTTTTCTACTTTCCCTAGATGCTCCTACACAGCTAACAACTTACTGAGACTCCACCATATTGGCAAAGTTGTTTTTTCTGACGTTAATGACTCATTCAAAAGTAGTGTCCTAATCACCTGTGTTCTAATTCTGAACCATATCATCCGGTGATCACTAGATCCTCAATCACACACAACATCATCAGAAACTGTCTCCATTCGTAAGCACCAAATTTAGTATTACCGCCTTCTATCTGTGCTGAATTATTTATTTATTTATTTAAACAGATTTCTATACCGCCTTATCCTACAATCAAGGCGGTCCACACAGCAAACAACCAACAACATACCGTGGGTTATGTTTACTAAGCAGTCTTAACGTGCGCCCGGCGATAGTGTGCATGATGCCATAAAAGGAGTGGGCGTTTCGGTCTTAACGTAGCAAAACAGAATTATCGCGCGATAACGCGCGCTGCGCACATTATCGGGCAAAACGCCGCTAAGCACGTAAATGTGCGATAATCTTAAGTAGGTGCGCAGACATGCAAACATAGAAGCAGAGGTGTAGCACAATGGTTACTACACTGACTGATGGTACAGGGGTCATGAGTTTGATCCCCAGTGTGCCTAATGCATAAGGCAGGCTGAGGCATCACCCTTTATGTTTATGGAGTGATTTTTGAGGCATTTTACTTTTATTTTAATTAGTGCTGCCAGCAAACACACCCTCACGGTGGTGTAACCTAAGGTGCCGCATAAGGCACCCCATAACACACTCCATAGGGCACATTATAAAGTGCACTGTCCGCCAAGGCACCCTATAATGTCCCCTATAGGACACCTTATAAGGCACCTTAAAGGCACTTGATAGGGCGCCTTATAAGGTGCCTTATGGGGCACCTTAAGGTTACAGTACAGAGGGTGTTTTTGCTGGCAGCACTAATGTACATTAAAAATAGACAATGCCTCAGACAGCCCTATCAAATAACCCCACCATGGGTTTGAACCCATGACCTCTGGCTTCACAGGCAGTGAAGTAACCAGTGGGCTACAGCTGCTACTAGACATCTGGCTGGCTGCAGAAGGACTGCATGTCACCACACAAACTGTCTGCTGTGGTTACCAGGATAGGGTTAACCCACCCATACCCATGATGTACTGCACATGCAAATCAGCAGTCGACAGATGGGCACAAGATGGGGTATGCACCCCCACCACACCTCGGCCTGGTAGGGGGAACTGACCGTGTGTGGTACTGGCACAGAGTAGCCACAGACCGTCACATTGTGCGGGTACTGTGCTCACACTGAGGGTGAGGTGGGGCGCCCAGCACCAGGTCCACAGCACCTTTCATGGCTGAAATATGCCATGCTGCAGGTCCCCATCAGTGCTACTGTGTGTGATAGGTAGTTCCTGAAGACACACCTAGGTTACATCTGTGTCCTTTTGTATTTCTCAGTCATGTCTAACCCTTATGGGCTATGATGCACCCAGAATAGTGCATATTCTCTGTTGGTGCCATGGTTACATGATGTAAAAGAGGTGTGTGTGTGTTTGGACCCATAGGCGGATTATGTACCACCACACAACCCACCCTCTGGGGCTCAGGGTGGGAAACAGGATCAACCACCAATAGATCCACATTCTACCTCCCTGCAATGGTAGCAATAGAGGGGACCATCAACCCCAGTCCTGCTGGGGAACAGACACCCTACAGGGCAGGCAATGCAGAGCTGTACACATCCATAAAACAATAGCAGACAGACAGTAGGCCTGGAAATGCTCAGCTGCCCCCCACCACTAGCTGACATTCTCCAGCAGCAAGCCTCTAGCCACTGCACCCTGCAAGGTGTTCCAGCAAGACACATACTAGCTGCAGAGAGTCTGCTAGCTAGTCCATAGCCCTAGAGAAAATGCATGTACCCAGAACTGGGATGGCAACATACACACCAAGCAGATAAATCAGTGATTGGGTCTCAAAAGAGAAACCATAAATATCACATGAGAAACACACTATATAGCACTAAGGGGGAACCTAGCCATGCCGTGGTCACTGCTCAGTCAGGGTGAGAGTGACCTCCCAGCAGGACATGCTGTGGCCACGCTGTCCGTGCAGGTGGTGGCCGGGCACTACAGTGTCCGAGCCATTGCCCTATGCCCTATGCAGATGCAGCCAGGCCAGGCCACCCTATCCAGGCTATTCCCACAGTACCTTGCTCCTCATTATGCACATTGGCAGGCCAATACTGGCAATAGTGCTAGCAGTGTGGGCTATGGAGGGTGTTGGCAGCCACCACACACTGGATAGACAGACACACATTCCACACACCTATGCCAGCTTTTTGCAACTATAGAGGTGTTTGGCAGCCCTGGCCACCACACCAGTCCTGGGCACAGTGCAGGCATGGCTATGGTACGCAATACTGTTGGGGTCACTCTGTCAGACACCAGACCTGAGGCACACTCCACAGACATCAGAAAGGTTGCTATGATGCAGCCAGCTCAATCAGCCAATATCATCTATACGCAGACAATATTATGATGTATATTCCATTCACGATACCCAACCTACCACTACAACTCCTATCGGACTGTTATAATGAAATTACTACTTGGCTAAAAGCACAAAACCTCCACATAAACCACACTAAAACTGAAGTTCTAATCGTGACCAAGAACAAATCCTATATCCCCCCAACACACATAAGACTTCAAAACCAAGAAATTAAAATAAAAAACGAAATAAGATATCTAGGCGTAATTCTAGACATACACCTTACGATGGAAACACACATTAGCAATACCATAAAGAAAATTTATTTCAAACTCAAAACCCTCAAACAACTTCGTCCGCTAGTATTTACACAAGACTTTATCAACATAATCCAGGCCACCATAACTCCACATTTTGACTTTGCCAATCTAATTCTAATAGGCATATCAAAACAAAACATCAAACGATTGCAATTAGCGCAAAACGCAGCGGCCAGAATCATATTGAAAATTAACTCACTCCAACACATATCACCAATACTAGCCTCTCTCCATTGGCTACCAATTCAAAGTAGAATAATCTATAAAACAATAATAACATCATTCAAGGCCTTATATGATATGGCCCCAACTATGCTATGTAACTTAATACACAAAGAACCATCTAAGTCCACACACAGAAAAGGACAATTGAACAGATTAAAGATCCCGAAAGATTATACAAGAGCCCATAAATCAATAAATAACAGAGCCTTTTCCCACATAGCCCCAACGATCTGGAATTCCCTCCCAGAGGAGCTACGAACACTAACGAAGATCATGGAACTCCGCAAAAAATTAGAAACTTATTTGTTCACCAAACACTATAACATAGATAACTCACAACCTGCTTTAGACAAAGGTTAAACAGGTATCTATCTGCATCAAGCAAAAACCCTAACCCACACAATTGACACACAATCATGATGACTTCACAGCTTATGTCCTTTCACTTCCATGTATATAAATACATATATAAAACTGTATATAGTTTATTCTGTTCTGTATTATCCCACATTGTTTAGATTGTATATTCTATATATAATATGATGTTCCTTGTAAATATGTTCTGTTATAATATGACGTTCCCTGTAAAACAAACTTGCTTTGTTAACTATTGTTCACTGTAAACCGCAACTGAACTTTGGAAGATGCGGTATATAAATGTGTATAAAATAAATAAATAAAATAAATAAATAACGTAGGAATTGCTATCTGCCAGTTATCATAGCAACCTTTTTGATAGCTGTGTACAGTTTTCCCATGTTTAGGGTGGCATTGCTAAGGTATGCAAGTGCTAGTATGGGGAGATGCATGCAGGGCCCAACATCCTGCCTCTCCAGGAGGCTTGGGATAATGTAGCCTGTGGGTGTGGGTGTGTCTGCCCCTGTTGGCCGCTGCTCTAGGGCAGAGGTTCCCAACTCCAGTCCTCAAGGGCCAAACACTGTTCGGGTTTTCATGCTGTCCCTAATGAATATGCATGAGATACATCTGCATACCATGGGGGTGGTGCATAGCAATGCAGCACAGCCACATTTATTAGAGGCAGCATGGAAGCTGAATGGTGTTTGGCCCTCCAGGACTGCATTTGGGAGACTCTGCTCTAGGTAATGCGAATGTTTATGGTGTCTGTGCTCTGTAGGGTAAAATGTAGGTGTTTTGGGCATGTCTACTTCATCTGCACTACAGGTTCTGTCTGTATTAGCACGCTGTAGTAGTGGGCAAAATATAGGGGCTGGGTTGGCAGGAACAACAGCTGGGACTTGAACCTGTGACCTTCTGCTGCTGAACACACTGGCTGTGTGCACTGCACCACTGTGTTGCCACAGAAGCAGTGCATTCCCTGGGGATACCATGACTGTTCGTCAGACAGGGCCTGTCTGTTGCAGTGCACGGCACCCACCTACACAGGGCTAGGCCACGGTCTGCTCTGGGCAGCTGCCACTGCCCCCTCCACCACTAGTACCCCTCTGCCACCCTGCTGACATGCTCATCTGCTGGTGGTGCTGGTGGAGCGCAGTCGCAGGCCATCCAGTGTGTGGGTAGGTGGCTGCCTATGGTGCAGGTTCTGGGGTAGGGGTGCCTGCATAGATGTCCACGCTTCCCCCCAGCACCGCCTGCCAATGTTCTGTGCCCTTGGGGGTACCTGCTGGGTACTATCCCCTGTGACACTGTGGGAAGCACACTCGTGCCCATGCTGGGCCCTCATCAGTTGCTGTCTGGCTGCTCTACTGTTTCAGAATTCCTATGGGCCACCTAGGCATCACTCTAGTCTGCACTGTGGCCCAGCTGCAGCACAGCATGTGCCGTCTACAGCCCTCTGTGTCCCCTTTCCCAGCATCTGTCCACTTGCCCATTCTGACATGCCCGCCCTGCTGTTGTGGAACATGTGCACGCCATAGGAAACCTGTCCAATGGAGAGGGAAACCCTGATCAGCGCTATTTCACTGTGGGATCATTCACCTTGTATGGGGACGGAGCGTAGACCCTTCCAAAATTCATATCCTTTTTTTGGAGCTTTCTTGGGAGTGTTTTTGACGTTTCCCATTAATATCACTATTGCCCAGATTGGTTATGTTTTTTTTATATTTTGTTGGGGTCATTTTCAATGTTTATTTGCACTGTTGTTCCATGCACATGTATCACACTTATCACTTTTTTGTAGGTTTCCCTGATTTTGCTGTACATTGCTGACATAAATGGTTTCTCTTCCCTTTAAATCAGCTCTAATGCCAGGGTTTCACTGGCGTTAGTTTTCAGCCTCGGATTTCAAAGCTTTAGTGTGGAGAGAGCCTCTCCCCTCCCACTCTCCACCCATTGACCCCTTCTCTCTGCCCCTGGGGAGCCTTCCTCCGCCCTCCGGGAGCCTTTCTCCACCTTCAGTGCTCGTTTGCGCCGCTGTGCGTGTTATCGCGCAATAAGGTACCTGTGCGCCTGAAAAAGTGCCATTATCGCGCGATAAGATAACTTATCACGTGATAACTTCACAGAGCGCACATTAAGACGGTTTAGTAAACATACCCCTGTGTCTAGTGTGCGCATGCATTGAACAGTGAATGCATGTGTGTGTAGAGGGTCGTTGATTCTTTGTGATCTATTTACAACGTGTGCTATATACAATACTATGTACATCAAGACTTTACTTCAATACTATGTATGTGTTGAACAGGGAGGATGGTTGAGCTGTGTGTGAATTACAAGCTGCTGGAAGAGTTCACCCTGAAGAGAATTCAGAATATCCTTACTTCTAAATGACCACATAGACAGAAAATCTCAAATACCTGGCAGAATAAAGTCATCAGGGCTAGCTTAAGAGGTGACAAATGACCAAG
This sequence comes from Ichthyophis bannanicus, assembly GCA_033557465.1. Classification (NCBI taxonomy): domain Eukaryota; kingdom Metazoa; phylum Chordata; class Amphibia; order Gymnophiona; family Ichthyophiidae; genus Ichthyophis; species Ichthyophis bannanicus. Next base: position 887,528,070 of record CM066034.1, on the reverse strand, counting down.
GAATGAAATAAGCAAAAATCTTTATTTGATTTGACAATAAAACCCGACACAGGCGTGTTTCGTTTAAAAACTTCCTCAGGGGTAAAAGGCAAACGGATGGAATGAAATCCTGTACTTAAGGGCTGGAGATTCAAGACGTTTAACAAATCCTTGTACCAACCACAATGAAAGAAACTTAAACCAATCCAGCAACCACGGTACCAACGGACTAGCAGACCACTTTCACTTTCTGTTCATGAAGTCTTGCTGACTTGCTTCCAGCCTGCCTTCTGCCTCTCCAGCCATGGAAGCATTTGCTTTTGCTCCTATGCCTGTATTAATGCTCAGCACAGCTGTGGGAGCATTTGCTTCTGCTCCCGCGGCTGTGCTATACTCAAGCTGTTCAAGCAAAATAACCACTCAAAGGGTATAAAATCTACACACACAAAAAAAGCCCTTTGTTTCTAAAACTCTATCCCCTCACCAAAAAAAATGAATTTTTTGTCAGAACTGTTACTGTGAGGAACCTTCTCAAGGTAACCTGTTCCCTTTTTCTTGTTTTTACGAGCCAACTACCAGCTCTACCTGTGTACCTTTAAAACAAGGGAAGTGCTACAAGCAAGCCCCTCAGTCAGTTTTGCAGATATAAGCCAGTTTACAATGAAGAAGATTTCAAACTTATCTCTAAACTGGTTTTCAGTCCCCAATTTTCAGTGTTGGAAGCTTAACTTCACATCTGTCACACAAATGATCTGGGCTGTTGAAGCCACATCCGTCTCCGAGCTACTAATTCACAGCAAACGAATTGCAGTGCTACATAGCGCCATGTTTCAGGCCCATTGTATCTCCTGGCCCTTCATCGGGCATTTCCCCAGCTGAATAGTGTCTCGAAGACACCCTCACGTTCAAATAGGAGAATTCAAGATGACATCTCTAATGTAGGTCTGCCTCCCCGATGAGTCATATCACACTCCACCAATCCAATTCGAGATTGAGCCCCTGGGACATGACAGTCTGTAAATTAAATATCCAACGCTGTTCCAATTGCTGCAGCTTTGCCACCTTGTCCGCGCCACGAAACAAGTAGGGGATCTGATCAATTATGCGCCAGGTGTAATCCTGAAATGAATGGCCCATTGCTATACTATGAGGCACCAATGGGGCTGAAATCACTCACGTATTAATGCGAGATCTATGTTCTTGTAATTTAATCTCCATTGGCCTTACTGTCCTGCCAATATACTTCAATGAACACAGACACACCAACATATAGACCACATGAGTTGACATGCAGTCTGTATTGCAATGTGCTCGATAGTTTTTTTGACCTATCGGGTCAGTCCATTCCTGACCTGCAATCGTGGAGGCACAAAAATCACACCTCCCACATGAGATATGCCCCAATACAGATTGTCGTGGGGAAGGGATTATGGTTATGTAGCAGCAAAGCGCAGACAAACCAATGATACCAGGAGTCTGTTCAGAAGGTCCAAATCATTTATTTGTGCACAAGTCTCAAGCAAGGCAATTTCAAAATGGTTGAGCAAAGTTTTCAAGCATTACAACAACTTTTATAGACTTCTGTTCCATTCTAGGTATAGAAAAACATTTCATTGGTCCCGGTACGCTCCCGTACCTCCCGTAGCCCCTCTATTGGTCCCGGTACTGATAAGTTTCTCCAATTATGTTCCTTCTGTGGGCTTCTGTAGGCATGACACCTGCCTGCCCCCCTTCTAGTCCCAATTACAATGGTCAGTTCATCAACTTGTTACTTTCACACTTTCAAGGCTATGGGACCATTTGTGCGTGCAGAAGAGCAAGGTTCTGTAACTCATCTGTCAGCACTCCTCAATATTTCTCTGCAAATGTACTCTTTCTTATCAGTAACTTTAAAACACATCTTTTCTGTATTTTTCCATTTTCTTAATTCTGCAATTCTGCTTATCTAAGCTAATTCAATATTTCTACTGAGTTCTTTCTTATAATAGCAGCATATTGGGGGATGTGCAATCCTATATGCCTCTCCACAGGCCTCATTTACAGGTCAAGCTAGCCATGCTGGCCTGCCTATGTCAGACACCGTGGGTCACAGGCCTGCACCTGCCACATTCCCCCCTTTGATTAATCTCACCCTATTACTTAATAAGGTGTGAGAATTAAATCACTTTCCAGAGGATTCAAATCCTGATTAAAGGATTCTTACTAGTTCCACTAGGGCTGACTTTGTATAAAGCCATTATTCTAGTTGCGGTCTTCCGCTCTACTGTACTATCAATAGTACTATGAAGGGAACGCATACAACATGGGATTAAACATGGTAAGCAGAGGACAACAGCAACAAGGATTAGTACTAAGATAATAAAAGTCTTAAATCCTCCCAGCCAAGAGAAAAGGTTAGCAAACCAATTAGGAAATTTCAAGGCGTGCCACGTCTGTACTGGCACATAAGCATGTCTTTGCATATCTTTAGCAATTTCTTCAACTACTTGACCTTTATCATCTATTTTCAAACAGCAATTGGTTAAATTCAGCTTACCACATACTCCTCCTTCAGCTGCTAGCAAATAATCAAGGGCTAAGCGATTCTGATATATGGCAGTGCGCATCTGAGTACTTTGTCTAGCTAAGAGCGTGAGAGCATGACTAGTTTCATTAGTTATTATTTCAACTACTGCTTGTAAGCGAATAATACGATTAATCATGTAGACTGGGGTTCGGTAGCCCCACATACCATCATCATTCCAAGTGGCAGGTCCATAATACTCAATAATTCTTTCTGGTGGCCAATCATCACCTTGCCATTTCTCCCACTTGCCTATCTGTAAGGCCTCTCTTTTCTGTCTAGATGCTCCTTTGTGTTTGTGGGTAGTATATACAGGGTATCCTAATTGTTCTCCATGTTCAGTGTTTAACAAGAAGAAAGAAGGTCTGATGGTCCCTAAGACACATGCTCCTCCCCATTGTGGTGGGAGTTGTGCATATGCTCGGTTTCCACAGATCCAATATAGGCCAGGTGGGGCTTGCCAGGCTTGGACTTTGGCAAGGTTAGTCCATAGACCTGCAAGTTCAGGAAATCTGGCTAATGGGTTAGGAGGTTCAGGATGTCTGATTCCTGACCACCATGCTACCTTCTTGGTTGTGGCATTATAGTATTTCTGGCTAAGACAGACCAGCTGTCCTACCTTTTGGGTGAACTGGGGTCCAGTTCTGGCATAGCAAAGACGTCCAACGATTGAGTGCGCTAACACCCATTCACTGGTTGTCTTGTGTAATTCAGTCTGATTGTAGATCATGGAATAATTCAATTCTTGGGCTTCCCAGGGCCATTGGTCTCCCATTTGGGTTCCGCCACAGAAATAACAATCTGTGATCTTAAGACTAGATACTACTGCTCCGGCTAATTCTAGAAACAAATTCTGTGAAGGGTGAGGGATCTCAAACTTATTTACATGCATAGCTTCATAAAAGGTGCTATGAATATGATATTTAGATGACTTGTGGGCTTGGGTATTCAATCTAACATGCACAATGGTCCCTGGATCTGTTCCTCCTCCCGCAATACGTAAACCAAACTTATATCCTTGTTTCCATGCATGGGGGTTATGTATACGCAAATGTAAGGGGTTACAAGCATCTTTCTGACATTTATCATTCGTGGTTGGCTTGGTTAGAGTAGCCATCCGCTTATCTATTTTCTCATCAGTTATACCAGTGTTCCAGGTAGCATAAAAAACACATTCCCAATACGGGCAATAGTAGTCTGCCGCTGTAGCAGTACTATACCCTGATCCTGTTTTACCTGTACACTTCCACCAATTTGTGGCACCTTCCGGACACATATACTTATGGTCATTTCGATACGCTTTCTCCCATGTACCACAGGTGGACTGACTATCTCTATTAATAGCATTACATGCATCAAAATTCAAAACAGCAGGTTTAGTAATGTCCTTAAGTGGTGGTGTAGCAGCTAATATAGGTCCATCTGCATCCTTCCATCTTATTTCCAACGTGTAATAGGATGGATTCTGATGCGGATTATAGCATGCTTTAATTTTGCCATGAGTGCAAACATTTAGTTCAGTGGTGTTATAGATACACCGAGTTATTGTTCCCTTGCAGGTATAGTAAGAATGGTAAAGCAAAGTCTGAGTTACTTTCAGTCCAGTTCTAGTAGAAGTAATGCAAGCTGTGCATGGAGGTAGAGCATAAGTCTGTTCAAAACCTCCAAAGAAGGCAACCAAGGCAAAGCAGAAGCAAAGATACATGTTGATGTTGATTGGAGTTCTTCTGAATCCTCAGCTTGCTGATCTTGATCACGACGGTCTATTATTCTTCGTCCCGTTTGCTAATGAAGCAATTTAACGGGTACTGAGTGTTGATTGAAGATCCTCAAGGTGTCCAGCACACATTAACCAACTTAGCAATTCAGTTGGTTTGTGAAGTCTGGCTTAGTCAATGTAGTCTCAAAGTAGTGTGTCAAATCACACACAAATTGGGTTCGTTGAAACAAAACTGTTGCTGCATGGAAAACAGCAATCCTCTTCGAAAGACTTGGCTACTGCAAAGCACTTGTGATGAAGTGTCTATACTGCTGGTTGCCGTCTCAGAGTAACTCGCAAGGGTACATCAGGGTGCTGCTCTGCTGTCCATCGCTCTGGTTCAGGATCGGCGGCGGGCTTGACTCGGCTGTGGTGGATCCAGGCGTCGATCTCGGCTACCTTTACTGCAGTTGGGGTAGACAGGATGACGGTGTACGGTCCCTTCCAATGGGGTTCCAACGGTATCTTCTTCCAATCTTTGATCCACACCGAAGTTCCAGGCTGGTAGGGATGCAAGGGTTCCGTCAAGTTGATAGGCAACTGGTCTTGGATCCACGTATGGAGAGTCTGCAGAACAAAACTAAGAGCTAGGAGTTCTTGTCTGGTTACTTCTGAACCAATCTGGGCTAGATTTCCTTTGACTCCCTGCACTATTGGTGGGGGTTTACCATACAAAACTTCAAAAGGGGAAAATCCTGTTGACTTTACAGGGGCTGAGCGTATTCTGAGTAAAGCTATGGGGAGCACTTGGGGCCATTTCAAGTGTGTCTCCTGACAAAGCTTAGACATTTGGGCTTTCAATGTACGATTCATTCGCTCAACTTTCCCTGAACTCTGGGGTCTGTATGCAGTGTGGAGCTTCCACTGTATCTGCAAAGCTTTTGCTAACTGCTGAGTAACTTGGGAGACAAATGAGGGTCCATTGTCTGACCCTATTACTGCTGGGATTCCAAATCTGGGGACAATCTCTCTCATTAAGGCTTTGGTAACTTCTCGGGCTTTCTCAGTTCTGGTTGGGAATGCTTCTACCCACCCAGAGAAAGTACAAACTAATACTAGTAGGTAATGGTATCCATTGGCTTTTGGCATTTCGGTGAAATCAACTTGGAGGTTGTGCATGGGGGTCACACCTCTTGACTGAACTCGGGGTGCTGTAATAAGGCCTTGCTTGGCATTATTCTTGGCACAGATTTGACATTGTCGGGCTACTGAGGCTGATATGGTTGTCATTAGAGGGATGTAGAAATGTGGTCTGAGTGCTTTCTCCATAGCACTCTTTCCATAGTGGGTGGCTTCATGGAAAGCTTTAACAAAGGCTGGTCCTAACAATTCTGGAATTACTATTCTTCCCGGAGGTTGACTGCCTTCTTCTGGTGGCAGCTCAATCCATCCATCTTTCAATACTCCCTCTTCTTTGTCACAATAGTAATCCAATTCTTTGGTGGTGTATCGTGGGGTCCATAGATTCAAGGGTACTGGAAACAATGCTGCTTGCATTGGCATAGCTTGTGGGGCAATCTGTCCTGTCATAGCTGCTTGTCGTGCTGAGGCATCTGCGAATCTATTCCCTCGAGCAACTTCTCCTTTTCCTGCTTGATGTCCTCTACAATGCATGACAGCTACACGTGTTGGGGCCCAGACTGCATCAAGTAACATCAATATCTCGGGGCCATATTTGACTGATTTTCCTCCGGATGTGATGAGTCCTCTTTCTTTGTAGAGAGCTCCATGGGCATGCAAGGTAGTGAAAGCATATTTGGAATCTGTATATACATTTAGCACAAGTTTTTCTCCTAATAACAATGCTCTGGTGAGTGCTATCAATTCGGCTTTCTGGGCTGATGTGCCTGAGGCTAGGGCTGATGATTCAACTACTTCGTGTTGAGTGACGACTGCATATCCGGCACAGCGTCGTCCGTCAAGGATGAGACTGCTCCCATCTACATAATAGATCTGGTCAGGATTGTCTATGGGCACATCTGTTAGGTCAGGTCGACTAGAGAACACAGTTTCCATGACTTCGATACAGTCATGTTCTGGGAGTTCTTCACTGATGGGTATCAAGGTGGCTGGATTCAGGGCATGGCTCACTTCGAGTTGTATCTGTGGGTTCTCACATAACATGCTCTGGTACTTTAGCATTCGGGAATTGGTGAGCCAATAATTTGCTTTCTGTTCCATAAGGGCAAGGACTGCATGTGGCACAGTGACTCGTATGTTCTGTCCTAATGTGAGTTTGTCTGCTTCACTCACTAATAGTGCTGTAGCTGCAACTGCTCTCAAGCAGGGTGGCCATCCTTTGGCCACAGGGTCCAATTGTTTCGATAGGTAGGCTACAGGTCGTTCCCAATTTCCTAATTTCTGAGTCAACATGCCTAAGGCATTTCCCTGTGCTTCATGTACAAACAAGTGGAAAGGTTTGTGGACATCTGGTAGTCCAAGTGCTGGTGATGACATCAGTTCTTCTTTTAACTTCTGGAAGGCTGTATCCTGCTCAAGTCCCCACTCCAGTGGTGACTTCTCTTCTCCTTTTGTGGCTTCATACAGTGGTTTGGCAATTTGGGCAAAGTTGGGTATCCAGATTCGGCAATATCCTGCCGCTCCCAGAAAGGCTCTAACTTGCTTTCTGGTTGTTGGAGTTGGAATTCTACATACTGCTTCTTTTCTTTCTCTGCCTAATCTTCTGCTTCCTTGGGTAATACGAAAACCCAAGTATTTTACTTCTGTTTGGCATAGTTGTGCTTTGGCTCTGGAAACTTTATATCCAGCTTCATTTAGTAACTGCAAGAGATCTTGGGTGGCTCGTATACATTCTTTTTCTGATATGGCAGCTATCAACAGATCATCCACGTACTGGAGAAGTACTCTCCTCCCCGGGGCTACTGGATAGCTTGAAAGGTCTTGATTTAGTGCAGCACTAAAGATGGTAGGTGAATTCTTGAATCCTTGGGGTAATCTTGTCCAGGTGAGTTGGCCCCCTCTTCCAGAGATGGGGTCTTGCCATTCAAATGCAAACAATATTTGGCTTACAGGGGCTAATCTTATGCAAAAGAATGCATCTTTCAAATCCAGTACAGTGAAATGGGTAGCTTCAGCGGGTATCAATCCTAGTAGAGTGTAAGGATTGGGTACAACTGGATGTATAGTTTCAACTGCATCATTTACTCTTCTCAAATCTTGCACTGGGCGATAATCATCTGTCTCAGGTTTCTTTACTGGCAAAAGTGGAGTGTTCCATGGGGATTGACATACTTTTAGTAGGCCATACTCAAGTAATCTCTGTAGGTGGCGATGAATACCTTCAATTGCAGCTCTTGGGAGAGGGTACTGTTTGACGTGCACTGGTGTAGCGCTAGGCTTGAGGGTTACAATCACTGGAGCTATATGTTTGGCTAGGCCTGGGGGACTGCCTTCTGCCCATACTTCAAGTGGTGCATGAATGTTCTTTAAAGTTTGTTCAAAATAGGTATCTTGAATCGAATCATCAATGTAGTATCTCCACTCTTCTTCTCGGGGTACTGTCAGCAGCATTATTCCTGCTGGTTTGGCTTGAGAATTCACTGTCATTTGCATTTCTCCTTGCTCAGAGAAAGATATTTGGGCTTGAAGCTTGGCTAGCATGTCTCGTCCCAGTAATGGTACTGGACATTCGGGCATGTAAAGAAATTGATGAGTTACTTGCTGTCCTCCTAGACTGCATATTCGGTTTTGAAGAAAAGACTTTGTGGCTTTGGCACCAGTTGCTCCTATAATGGTGACTGCTTTCTTGGTGAATGGGGCTATCTTTTTGTCTATTACTGAATGTTCTGCTCCAGTATCAACCATAAAGTTCATAAATTGGTCTCCTATTTGTATTTCGACCATAGGCTCCTGGAGACCTAAAGCAAACTTGGAGCCCGGTCTGTCCTAATCCACGTCATCCTCTTCATGGGCCTGTGTGGCCAATGCTTGGATGGCTCCTCCTCCCCTCTCTCGCTGGAATTGTTCTCGATTGGCTCCTCCTCGGCCTCGGGGACGGCCTCTTCTTTCTTCTCGCCACTGATGATCGTATTCGTCATCTTGCTGGGCGTCTTCGAGTTGCGGGCAAGTATCTCTCCAATGTCCTTCCTCTTTGCAGTAGGCGCATTGGTTCACGCCTAGTCTCTGGGTCCGGCCTCCGCCTTGACCCCGCCCTCTTCCTCTGCTCCTTCGATTAGGGACACCTCCCCTTTTCTTTTCAACTATGGCCGCAGCCAAAAAATCAGCTTTCTTCTTCATCTTTCTATCACATTCTCTCTGTCTTTCAGTATCACGATTCACATACACTTTATGAGCGACTTCCAATAACTGTGTTGCATTCATGCCCGCAAACCCTTCTAATTTTTGTAATTTACGTCTAATGTCTGGTTGAGACTGGTTTACAAAAGCAGAATTCACCATGCATAAACTTCCTGGTGCCTCGGGATCATAGGGAGTATACATTCTATAAGCTTCAGTTAATCTTTCATAATAATCTGCTGGGCTCTCATCTATTCCTTGGATAATTCCTGCTACTTTGGAAAGGTTCATAGCTTTTTGGCCTCCTCTTCGCAGGCCTTGTAAAAAGCCTTGGCGAAAACGGGCTAGGGCGGTGGATCCTTCATCTGTATTTGGATCCCATTGGGGGTCTTCATTCGGGAATTCTCTCTGAGCTGCTTCTCTACGATCTATTATATTCTGCCCCTGCGCTGGAGCGGCAGGGTTTTCTGCCATCCATTCAATAGCTGCTTTTCTAATTCTCGCTCGTTCTTCTGTAGTGAATAGGGTGGTGAGGAGCTGACGGCAATCTGGCCAAGTGGGCTGGTGAGTTTCCATAATACTAGTTACTAATTCTGTCAGCTCCTGGGGCTTGCTAGTATAGGAGGCATAGTGCGACCTCCAATTTAATAAATCCGTTGTAGAGAACGGGATATACACATAAGTTAGGGGTCCCGCTACCACTTCATCATTATCATTCTTTACGGGCACCCCCGGGACTTGCCTTAAGGGAAACAGTTTGGCTGTCCTCGGCGTCATTTGAGTCTGGGATCTAAGGGCTATTGTCGTTGTCTTTGCAGGAGTTGCTGTCTTTTTCTCAACTGGTTTTGCTTTGGGTTTTTCTTTCACTGGCTTGCTAGTGCTGGCGCTGACTTCCTCAATTATTTGTACACTTTCCTCTTCTTCTTCTTCTGGGGGATCCTCACTTTCCTCTTCTTCTAGCTCCGCTTCTGGCTCACTTTTTACATCCTCCTCTCTTCTCTCCGCTAATTCTCTCTCTTCCTCTTCTCCAGGAGGAGGGAGGTCAGGGATTGGGTCTCGCCTCGGCTCCGGCGGTCTCTGGGGTGCTGGGGCAGGACGCCGCCGGGCTATTCTCACTGGACCTGGGGTTCGGGGCTGCCTGAGGACTACTTCTGGGGAATCGGGATCTGCCAAGATGGGTTTCTTCTTGGCTTTCTTATCCTGCTCTTTCATTCTAGGCTGTTCCTTTCTCTGTCTAGAATCTGTTTTAGCTAACATTATTCTGCACTGTTCCTCATAACAGCGCTGCGCCCAGGAGGGCGGATCTTCACAAATACTTAACCAGGAATCTATATAGGGGTACTGATCGGGGTGCGCTACTCGCACTCTACGGTGTATTGACTGGATAATCTCTACGGTGAACGTTCCCTCTCGGGGCCAGATGGGGTCTAGATCGGGCCACTCCCTAGTACACAAAATCTGCAAACGGGCTGCTGTCATTTTAATACCATAATCTCCTGAATATCCCTCTTTAAAATGTGCGATCATACATTCTAATGGAGTGTTTCTAGTAGACTCCGCCCCTCCCATTTCGATGTGTGCGCGCAACAACAGACAGAAGGGAAAAGGTGGGCGGACCGTGGGTAAGGGGTCCTCACGGCCCTGGAAACGTATAGGGAATACAAATAACAAGACAAGACGACAATCGCTTCCCCCTTTTCGCGACCTGAACGCGGTCGCCCGGTCAGGAAATGCGCTAATCAGGGGTCAGCTTTCACTTGGTCCGTGCTGCCAGACCTCTCATTCATACTTCGTTCACACACTCATGCTAGCAACGTATTCCCAGAATGCATTCGTTTCTATCTGTTCTGACTAGTCTTTTCCAAGAGTACAATTACAAAAAGGATGAGGGTTTCACCTAGCGAATTCCCATGCCAGGCTACTCGGCTCTTCCTTGAGAGTTGATCAGGCTCTCTTACCAATTCCCAATATCTCGAGATTACAAATTCCAAGTTCCAAGTTTCAATGGCAGTACTGTTCTTTCTATTTCTGTCTAGACCCAAAATCAAAACTATACTCACCGGATCCGGTCCTCAAACTTCCCAAGCAGGCGCATGAGTTGGACCTCGGACTCCCCTCACTCGGGTTCGAGGCGTTGACTCCAGCCGGGCTCGTCGCCCGCCGAGGTCCGACCAGCTCCCTCCGATACAAGGGACCGGTGGCGCCAGGGAGCGGCCCTCGTCGGAAGGGCGCGATCCCGGCAGGACCAAGCCTATAGAGGCGGAAAGTCGTGGTATATTGCCCTATATACACTTTGATTCCACAACTTCCCGGCCAACGCACCAAGGAATATGTAGCAGCAAAGCGCAGACAAACCAATGATACCAGGAGTCTGTTCAGAAGGTCCAAATCATTTATTTGTGCACAAGTCTCAAGCAAGGCAATTTCAAAATGGTTGAGCAAAGTTTTCAAGCATTACAACAACTTTTATAGACTTCTGTTCCATTCTAGGTATAGAAAAACATTTCATTGGTCCCGGTACGCTCCCGTACCTCCCGTAGCCCCTCTATTGGTCCCGGTACTGATAAGTTTCTCCAATTATGTTCCTTCTGTGGGCTTCTGTAGGCATGACACCTGCCTGCCCCCCTTCTAGTCCCAATTACAATGGTCAGTTCATCAACTTGTTACTTTCACACTTTCAAGGCTATGGGACCATTTGTGCGTGCAGAAGAGCAAGGTTCTGTAACTCATCTGTCAGCACTCCTCAATATTTCTCTGCAAATGTACTCTTTCTTATCAGTAACTTTAAAACACATCTTTTCTGTATTTTTCCATTTTCTTAATTCTGCAATTCTGCTTATCTAAGCTAATTCAATATTTCTACTGAGTTCTTTCTTATAATAGCAGCATATTGGGGGATGTGCAATCCTATATGCCTCTCCACAGGCCTCATTTACAGGTCAAGCTAGCCATGCTGGCCTGCCTATGTCAGACACCGTGGGTCACAGGCCTGCACCTGCCACAGTTACAGGAGTGCTGTGATGGACTACATAATCAGCTATATTGCGGCCTCTTCGATAGGCTATCATCAATCAAGAAAAATTCATTTTTTTTGGTGAGGGGATAGAGTTTAGAAACAAAGGGCTTTTTTATGTGTTTAGATACTCAAGCTGTTGGCACCAGAACTGTGTTGAGCTTTAACACAGCCGTAGGAGCAAAAGCAAATGCTTCTGGAGATGTATTTATTTATTTATTTACATTCTCTTATATACCATGCTATTCTGCATCAGTGCAGTTTAATGCTCAATACAGCCAGGGGAGCATTGCCTTTTGTTCCTGCAGTTGTATTAAAGTTTATTATAACTGTGGGAGCAAAAGAAAATGCTCCCGTGGCTGTGTTGCTGCAGGAAGGGAGAGAGATGGCTGATACTGGGGCTGAGGGGGCTGGTTGATATTGGAGCTGGGGACTGGTACTGGAAATGGGCTGATACAGGGGCTGAGCAATGATGATACTGGCAATGGGCTGATACTGGGAATGGGGGGGGGGGGCTAGAACTGGCCATAGGCTTATATTGTGGCTGGAGGAACTGAGCTGATATAGGGGCTAGAGAACTACTGATATTGGGAATGGGGGGCTGGGACTGCAGACAGGCTGATACTGGAGCTGGGGGGGAGCGGGCTGATACTGGGGCTGAGAACAAGTACTGGAAATGAGCTGATATTGGGGATGGGGGGACTGTAAATGGGCTGATACAGGGGCTGGGGGCTGACTGTTACTGGCAATGGGCTGATACTGGGAATTGGGGCTGGGGGTATTGGAAATGGGCTAATACTGGGACTGGGGGTGCTGGTACTGAAAATGGACTGATATTGGGGTGGGGGACTGGAAATGGGATGATACAGGGGTTGGAGGCTGGTACTAGAAGTGGACTGATATAGGGGCTGCGGGGATTGAAAATGAGCTGATACGAGGTCTGGGAAGATGGAACTGGAAAAGGGCTGGGACTGGAAGAGAGTTAATTCTAGGACTGGGGTCCTGGAACTGAAAGTGGGCTAATGCTGGTAAATACTAGTGACAGAGTAGGAAAAAGAGGGAGATGCAGGGGGAATGAGAAGGGAGAGGATGACAGATACTGTGGGGAGTGCGGAAGAACTAAAGTCAACCAAGAGAAAGTTGAGAGGGAGGGGTATAAGAATGCATGCTGCGGTAAAAAGGAGTAAAGTCAAGGTTAAAGAATATTGGAGATGGAAGTAAATCACTGAGTACTATAAAAGGGGAGTAGGAGCAGGAGGTGAGGTACTATGGACATATAATGTGGGAAAGCAGGTGCAGACTTTAGAATTGGGTGAGAAAACTGAAGATAGGCTGGGTATTGGGATTTAAGTAGGGATTCATGGCTTGGATGGGACTGTGAATGGGAAAGCCAACAGCTGCGAAATAGCACATGGCTCAGAAGGATGTATCCTTGAAGGATACTGGCAAAAGAGGGAAGTTAGGGCATCCCAACAGAGGTTCCAATAAAGATAAAGTTATCCAGATGCCTTTAAGAATGGAGCAGACAGAGCTGAATGATTCCAATTATCCCATCAAGTGATAACCAGATTAATATGAATAAAATACAACCTCTAAAATGCAAATGCTAGAAATCTAAAAAATAAGATGGAAGAGTTAGATATAGCTGGCATCTCAGAGACCTGGTGGAAGGAAGATAATCAATGGGACACTGATACCTGGGTACAAATTATATCGCAATGAAAGAGTACATCAAATTGCTGGAAGGGTTGCAATCTTTGTTAGGGAGGGCTAAAGTTTTGCAGGACTAAAATTTTGCAGGAAACAAAATACTCTGTAGAATTTCTATGTACAATTTCATGTAGAAAGGGGAAGGCGATGACAGTGGGCTGTACTACCAACTGTCTGGCCACATTGAACAGATTGATGATGAAATGCTAAAAGAAATCAGGAAAACTAACAAAAATTACAACACAGTTATAATGGGGGGGGGGAGCCAAGGCCAGCAGCCCGAAATGCACCCCTAAGCCTTTGTGCCTTACGCAACTGCACTGCTCGTACGGGCTAGGTATGGCATTGCTCGAATTATTACTGGAGGATGTAGTAAAAGCTGTTAGTGTAGCTGGGTTTAAAATAAGGTTAGGAGAAGTTCCTGGAGGAAAAGGCCATAAACTATTATGAAAGAGGACCAGGAAAATCCACTGCTTATCCCAGGATAAGCAACGTGGAATCCATGTATCTAGTGAAGGAAAGGACGAAGTGGATAGGGAGTGTGAAGAAACAGAAAATGGAAATAGGATCTTGGAACAGGACTTAGAAGAAAACCAACAAGATGAAGCAGAAAAGAGAGAGTGGGACCAACCCACCTGGAAAAGTAAGATGATCAGACAAGAAAGGTACAAAAGACTGTCAGTTTTTACAGGATACAATTTGTCATAACAGGAGGAAATGCATTTCTGTTCCTCTTTTTTTTCATGTTTCACAGCTCTATTTCAATTTTTGTCTTTTGTAGTTTCTTACTCTTTAATTGGTGATGGTCTGTGTTTTCCATGTGCAGCGGAGATAAGGGATTCTGTCAACATGTAGGTTCTCTCTGGGAATCTGTAGTAGTTCAGTTTGTTCTCGTTTCCAACTGGGAATTACTGGTGTTCTATCATATTTACAGTGCTGATTTTCCATAAGTAGGGTTGGTGTATAATTTAGAGTTCTTGATGCTCGTGTCGAGTGTCCATTTGCAGGGTTTTGTGCTATAATACACAATGTCTAGCTATGGAGAAAGTTAGTGGTGTCGTCACTGATATGCGACTAGAATTTGAATAGAATTTTTTTGTATGTTGAGATGTAAAGTGAAACACCCTACTTGCAATGATCCCTCTAATTTTCTGTAGGCTGTGTGTGCATAAAATATCAGCTGTGCAGCTTTTGAAGGAAGGTTAAACTTTTGTGCGCCACATAACGACACTCGGAGTTATATACTTTAAAATTTGACTACACGTCAGAATACAGTATTTACACCACATTGATTGCACTAGAAAATATTGTAGAACTTGTGAAAACCGTAAATACACAACAACTTTTAAATTTTAAGACGTCTGTGTGGTTTTCTATCAGAATCAGAACCAAAATGTTTGTGCGCTCTGTTGTAAAGTATGTGCGCTCGCTCGGCGAGGTGTGTGCGCGTGCACAAGCGCACAGCTTAGAGGGAACAGTGCCTACTTGTGCTCTGCATCTGTTGCTGGGAAAGTTTCATTAGTGAGCCTGGGAATGTTCCGTATAAATGAATAGTTATGCCCTTGTTGTTGTTAAGTGCCGTTGAGTTGGTGTTGGTCTTCAGTCAGGCGATTCATTGTTGATAGAGTGGCACCCATAGCTGCTGTTATTTTATCAATCCATCTCATTCCTAGCTTTCCTATTTTGCATTGATCTTCTACCATGCCAAGCATGACATCTTTCTTTAATGATCTCTCTCTTCATGATGTATCTAAAGTCAAGGGGGTATGTTTACTAAACTGCGATAATGTTACATAACGCGCGTTATCGTTACTTAATGATCGTTCACGTTCCGCGGCGTGGTAAAACACCGCAGAAGGTGGAGAGAGGGCGGAGAGAAGGGGTCACTGGGCGGAGTGTGGGTGGGGAGAGGCTCCATTCACACTAACGCGCTGATCTGAAGAGCTGAATCCTAACGCGATTGAAAACCTGCCGTTAGATGCACATATGCAGGAGAGAGAAACCATTTTCATGTCAGCAATGTACAGCCCAGGCAGGGAGCCCAAAAACTGTGATAGTAGTGCTCCATGTACAGCAATACCATAGTGCCAAAGTATGAATGGTCACTATGGCGATGGTGGAAATGGGGCATAGGAGGCCACAGGTGGGACATGTAGCATGGGCAGCTGGGGCACAGGGTGGACCAGGCAGGCGCCTAGGAACATAGACACCGGAGGTCAGCAAGACAGCAGTTAACCAAGGCCAAACACAATCCACCAATATCTACCTGGTCCACCCTAGCCAATAGTCGCTAGGGCACAGACCTGACATCCCCCCAGCCATCCCGCCCCCATGTGGAGGGGACATAATAGTGGTAGGCAGTGATGGGGGATGTGAGGATGTCCATGTATGCCCCCCACCCCGGAACCCGCTCCCTAGGCGGGCGCCTACCTACACAGTGGATAGCCTGGGACTGCGCACTACCAGCACCGACAGCAAATGGCCACGTCAGCTTGGCAGGGGGGCGTGTGCCCGTACTGGAGGGGGCAGTGCCACCTCCCTGCAGTGGACCTAGGCCATGCTCTGCAGCAGTACGTGGTGTGCAGTGCAACATAAAAGGTCTGGCTGAGGAAAAGTGCAGGTAGCCCCAAGGACTACCATGCATCTATGGCATCAGTGTGGTGCAGTACACCCAGCCAGTGTGTCCAGGAGCAGAGAGTCACAGGTTCAAGTCCCAGCTGTGGTTCCAGCAGAGCATGTCCCTATATTTTACCCTACAATGCAGATACAACAGCAACATGTGCAAAGCCCAAAGCAGCGGCGAACAGGGGTGCAAACACCCACTCACACAGGCTCAACAATCCAATGATGCATGGAGCGGCAGGCTGTTGGCCCCAGCAGTGGGATGATGTTATCACCAGAGCACTACTACTACCCCCTGCACAGTTTAGCAATGTTGGCACTGTGCTCAGGACTAGTGTGGCGGGCAGGGCTGCCAACCACTCCTATCTTTGTATAATGCTGCAAAAGGAGTGAGCGTGTTTGTATGTCTATCCATTGTTCTGTGGCTGCCCACACTTCACTGGGCCCAAAATGTCCCACTGTTACCAGCGTTAGCCTGATTAGATGCATAATGAGGAGCAAGGTATTCTGGGTATGGCCCGGACAGGGCAGATTGGCCAGGATGCATCTTCACAGGGTGTGGGGCAATGGCTAGGACACTGTAGTGCCTGACCACCACCTGCATGGACAGGGTGGCCACAGCATGGCATGCTGGGAGGGCACTCACTCTGAATGAGCAGTGACCATGACTGGTCTAGGTTCCCACATAGCGTTTGACACTATTTGTCTCTAGTGATATATTTGTGTTCCCCAGTGCTGGGGTCCTAATCACTGAAATGCCTGCTTGCTGCACATAGTTCCTGGTGGATTGTCTGCAGTTAGACTGTGCATGGTCGGAACACCTTTAAGGTACAGTCTGACTGTGTTGTCTGCTGGTGACTGGCAGATAGTGGTGGGAGGCACTTGGGGTTTCCAGACCTAACTCCAGCATTGCTGCTGGTCTGCTACTGTCCCAATCATAGGTATGGCTCTGGCCCACCAACCCTGGAGGGCTGTCTTGTATGATCAGGATAGAGGTTTGCTTCCCTGGGGCAGGGAGACTGTTTTTTACCTACAAAAGGGTGATGTGGGCCCTTTGGGATATGTAGTGGATACCACTGTGACCTATACAGCCACTGCTACACACACCTCATGCAATTCTAGGAACCCCTCTGCCCTGATAACAGCTGCCCATGTCAGCCAGACCCTCACATGGGGTACACACCAATCCGGCTGGTGTCTGGTCCCACAGGGCCACATGTGACTGCAGGATACAGATGGACACCAAATTACCTTCGGCTGCACTGCACGGAACACCTGTCACACACTGGTAGTGATGGGGATGTACAGCAGGACCTATCTCTAGTAGCACATGTACTGCGGACCTAGTGCTGGGCACCCATCCCTATCGCTCAGGGTAAACACAGAACCTGCACAATGGCATGGTCTGTAGCTACTCCGTGCCAGTATCATGCACTGTCAGTTCGTCTTTCCAAGCTGGGGGACCGGAGAGGTGCAGACCCCATTTGGTGATCAGCTGTAGACAGCTATTCAGCATGTGCATTGCATCATGGCTCCTGGTGGGGTTACCCTATCCTGGCACTCAGAGCAGAAAATTTGTGCGGTTACCTGCAGTCCTTCTGTACCCAGACATTGCTGTGACATACACCATGGGGGTATAGCCTACTGGTTAATACAATGCCATTCTTGGCAGTGTTCATGGGTTCAGTTCCTCATTGTTCCCCCCTCTCATGCCTGTCCTACTAATATAGTGTGCATGCCTGTAGAGGTCATATTTTTACAGATCTGTGCTTCCAGCCCATAATACCTTCGCCACAATTGCCAACATTCCCTCGGTCCATCTATCTGCGTCTGTCAGCTGTGTAGAGTCCTGTCTGCCAGTGCAGGCTGCCACCCCATGTCATACCCTTTCCTGTATTGCGCCTCTTCATGCTTGCCTCGCCTGTGCCTGATCTGCATGGCACCACCACTCCTCTGTCCACCCATCATTGTAACTATCCTGCCACCTCTGCCTCCACTGGGGGACATGTATTCCCATTGTCTGCCACCAACTGTTTTTCTGGCACTTTACATTGCCAACACCCTGTGCTGTGGTACAGCTGCCCCACCATGTTTGTCATTGGTACTGGCAGGCACATGGGATGCCCGCAGATATGGCAGGTCCAGCGGCTCCCACTTCTCCCTCCTTCACTCACCTGTTCGTTGCCTTTCCTGAGTGCTCTATCTAGTGTTAGGGCTACATCTGTCTCTGTTCCGCACAGGTCATGCATGTCATCCTGAGGCACCTTGCAGTCCCTAGGGCACACTAACCTAGGACACCATAACCTTGTTAGACCACCTTAACCTATGGTTCCATAGCCCAGGGTGCCTTCTGCGGTGCCTTGTCCAAGGGTGCCTAATATGGTGCTCAGCCTAGGAGGCCCTATAGGGCACCTTATGAGGCACCTTACATGGCACCTTATAAGGCACCTTACACGGCACCTTACACGGCACAGTATACGGCACCTTAAATAGCACCTTACTAGGCACCTTACATGGCACCTTACAAGTCACCTTACAAGGTGCCTTGCAAGGCGCCTAACAAGGCGCTTTACAAGGCGCCTTATAACGCTCGTTAGTCTAAGGCGTCTTTTTTTTTTTTTTATTTTATATATTTTGCTTTTACAACCAACTCAACAAACAACAACAACAAAATCAAAACATACACGAAACACAAAGCAACCCACCCCACCCTCCCACCCTCCCCAGCTCCTTGCAAGTGGGTTAAACACATAGTTCCAAGAAATGATGATGGGCAATAACGTCTCAAATCCTGGAACTGGCTAGATATTCATCCAAGGGCGCCCATTTTTCTACAACAGGCAGCCTACCCCCATTATGATGTACCTTGTTATATGTTTTCTCATAACTAGCATATAAACATAAGGAATTCCACCACACCTTCCAGTCCAAGGCATTTAGACTCTTCCAATTTCTAAAGATGGCTTGTAAAGCAATTGCTAGCATAAAATTTAATAGAAAACATTTCTTCTTGGGAAGTGACAGGGAGTTCGCTGCCGCACGCAGGCATATAATATTCCATGTCAACGGGGCAGAGAAGTGTAGTATTGTCTGGATTCTGTTCCACACCGAAACCCAGAACTTACGGATTCCAGGACATTCCAGAACCATATGATACAAGGTGCCAGGCTTCTCGTTACATGTCCAGCACCGCCCCGAAGACTGTTTGTCCCATTTTGACAGCTTGACAGGGGTAATATGAGCTCGTTGCAGAAAGAAAAAAGCAGATTGCGTAAGCGCTGCTGATCTAGAGACTCTAGTAATAGACCCCCAGAACTTCATCCACACAACTGGGGCAATCTCAGACCCCAGATCTTTCTCCCAGACCTTAACCAGGCCTATCAGTGAGCTTGCAGAACAGCCTCTAATAAAGGCATACAAAGTAGAGATTGCCTTAGGTTGGTCTGCTACTTCACTAACTTTAGTTAACAAATAACAAGAATCTGGCAGAGTAACAATGTCAGCAACCGAAGCCAAAATGCAGTGCTTCAATTGTTGCCATTGATAAAAGCAAACTTTCGGCAGGGAGAATTCTCTTCTCAACATGGCAAACCCTTTCCATCGGCCCTCAAGTAATAACTGACCCAACGTCCAAATACCACATTCCTGCCAGACCCTCCAAGCAAAGGTACGCCTGTTAATCTTGAACATTGGGTTCCTCCATAGTGGCGAGGCTCTAGAGGGAGGATTGTCCTGCCTTACCCAATTTGCCACTACCAAGTATGCCTCCTGGGTGTTGACTACTACCCCCAATTCACCAGTAGGATCCACAAGTTTTGTGCCAAGGAGCGCCAGTAGTGGGTAGGGGGATACCAACCGGGTTTCAACTTCTAACCATGTGGGTTTTAGTGCTATTTCCTCCGATTTGCACCATAGCGCTCCTTGTCGCAAAATAGCTGCCATATGATAGTGATAAAAGTCTGGAAAGGATACTCCACCCTTGTCCTTAAAAAGTTTTAATTTATAAAGCGCAATTCTAGGGGGTTTCCCTCTCCACAAAAAACTAAGCAAAACCCGCTCCAAAGATTTATACATCGTCTGAGGCAGTAGCAGCGGGAGCATGCCCAAGACATAATTAATCTTGGGCATAATTGTCATTTTTATTGTTTCAAGCCTTCCCCACCATGAAAGGTGAAGGGGAGACCACCTCAAGACCAACTTTTTTACCTTATCATATAACAGCTTATAGTTAGCCTGAATGGACTGCTCGATAGAAGCACTATAATGAACTCCTAAGTATTTAATAGGGCCGGAGTCTCACTGAAAAGGAAAAGCTGCCATAGAAGCTGCCGTAGCCAAACTGTTTAAGGGGAAGGCCACTGACTTACTCCAATTGATCTTATAACCAGAGACCGCTGAATAAAGCTCAATCAATTTCAAAATTTCAACAACTGATGTAGGCTGAGTAAAAAGCAGAAGATCATCGGCATACGCCGAAAGCTTGACAGACATGTTCCCTATATCCACGCCTTCAATAAGATGAGATTGTCTGATAGCCAAGTTTAATGGTTCCAGTGCCAGATTAAAGAGGAGAGGAGATAAGGGACAGCCCTGTCGGGTGCCTCTTCGTAGTGAAAATGTTTGAGAGAGCAGGCCATTCGCAAAGATACGGGCAAGCGGTTTAAAATACAAAACTCTCAACATGCGGATGAAAGACGGGCCGAATCCAAACCATTCTAGAACTTTAAACAAAAAGGACCACTCCAATCTATCAAAGGCCTTTTCGGCATCGAGCGCTAGGCCAACCAACGGTAACTCTAAAGAGTTGGCCTTTAGGATGAGGTTACAGAATAATCTAGCATTATCCGCAGTGGAACGTCCTGGAATAAAGCCACACTGATCAGGATGGATTAAGCCTTGGAGCACACGCGATAAACGCCGTGCTAAGACTGTTGCGTAAATCTTATAGTCTGCATTCAAGAGGGAAATGGGACGATAATTCCCAACTGCTGTAGGATCTCTGCCCGGCTTCTCAAGAACCACTATGGTTGCTTCTGACAAGCGACCAGTGTCCGCCTGAGCTTCTTGCAGAGAAGAGAAGTACTGTGACATCCAAGGAATTAGCTCCTGACTAAAGGTCCTATAAAACTCATTGGGGATACCGTCCGGCCCTGCGGCCTTTCCCATAGCTAAAGACCGAATAGCCAACAATAACTCCTCTTCTTCCAAAGGAGCA
Organism: Ichthyophis bannanicus; assembly: GCA_033557465.1. Classification (NCBI taxonomy): domain Eukaryota; kingdom Metazoa; phylum Chordata; class Amphibia; order Gymnophiona; family Ichthyophiidae; genus Ichthyophis; species Ichthyophis bannanicus. The sequence continues at coordinate 887,506,952 of CM066034.1, read as the reverse complement.
TCCAGCTCCTCAATCTGGCTAACACTTAACACTGGGTGAATTATTTGATTCAGAAACCCAGCCATCTGTTCTTGAGAGGCTACCGTCTCTGAATCGTACAATGCTGCATAAAACTTAGAAAAAGCTTCCAGGATTTGCTCACTACCATTTAAGCAGTGCTGGTTGTCATCCACAATACGCGCTATATGAGTTCTATGCCGTTTACCTTGCAACATTGAAGCTAATGTTCTGCTAGCTTTATTTTGTTCAATATAATATCGCGACTGCCTTTGACGCATGACTTGCTCCACTTCGGAGCTCAGTATTTCGTTATATTGACTACGTAACTTCTGCAGTCTCGTTAAGATAAATCCCTCCGGCTTTTTGTACCAGAGCCGCTCCCCAGCCTTAATTTGCTCGTCTAAAGACTTGAGTTGCAATTTCCTCTGTTTAGCTTCCTTAATGGAGTAGCTAGTAATCGCAGCTCTCATGGTCGCTTTGAAGGCCTCCCACCATGCCCATCCTGCTGTATCCGATATCACATTGGCCTGAAAATACTCAGCTATTGACGTTCTAATGGTATGGCAAAAATCATCCTCTGCTAAGAGGGATCTTCTGAAAGACCATACCTCCGGACCCTTTGCTCCATCCAAGGAGTGGAGAGTTAAGGTAATAGCAGAATGATCTGAAACATGTCTGGCCTCTATAGATACTGAATCTATTTTCTCTATTAGAGTTTTGGATACTAGAAAATAATCAATACGAGAGAGGGAATTGTGGGGAGGTGAAAAGAAAGTGAATTCTCTTTCAGTGGGGTGAAACAATCGCCAAGCATCCACTAAACCAACAGACTCCATACACGCTTTAAGTGCCATGCTAGCCCTAGAATGGCTCTCTTTTTTACTGGGGCTACGATCCAAAAGAGGGTCTAGCGTCATATTGAAATCTCCACCCACCACCAGAAAAGCCTGCGCTTCTCCTTGCACTTTAGCAGTGAGCATTTGAAAAAAACTGGGGTCATCTATATTAGGAGCATAGACATTGAATACTGCCAGCTTCAGACCATTGACTAGCAGCCTTACCAGTGCCCATCTACCCTCTAGACCATTCTGTGTGCCCACGATTTCCGCTCCAAGCGAACTGTGCACTAGAATGGCTACACCATTTTTTTCCCCACTGCCGGGGCATGCCCCGCCAATGCATAATAGCCCCCACCCAATTTCCTGGATTCGAAGGTATTTAAATGTGTTTCTTGCAACAGCAAGATATCTATACGCTGTTTTTTGCCATAGCTTAGAATCTTTTTCCTTTTAATAGGATTCTGAATACCCTTAACATTCAGGGATATCACTTTCAGCCCACTCAACCCAGGCGCCATCAGAGCACACGCATTATTACCCTATATCTGCCAGATTCCCTCTCAACATGATAATAAGCCCACCATACCTCTACCCAACTTGCAAGGAGCTGACCCCATCCCCAAAGAGGACCACAACCCACCCCCAGGTGAGACAGTGCGGTACACTTGGCCCCCAGTAACCTGAACACAGCACAAAATAGGAAAGCTGCCAATCATACATGATATCAAAGAAAAAGAAACGAAGAAGAAGAGAGTATACTAGTACATATGATGCCTCCGAGAGAACCCAAGAGAAGGTTCCCGTACCGCAAGCATATAGTTACAGTCACCAGGCGTCAACTGCCAGTTCACTGGCACAGTTAGTAAACGTGACAATTACAGTCAACTCATCTGGAGCGCTTCTTGATCTTCTATAAACGCCGCTAGGGACTTAGGATCCTCGAAGGTCTTTGTGGAGTTATGTATTGTCACCTTAAAGCGCACAGGATAGAACAGCCCATATCGGGCTTGCAATTTTTGCAATCTGGGCCGCAAGGCAAGAAATTGCATCCTCCTCTCAACCGTGCTTTTGCTGTAGTCCGGGTAGAAAGAAATCCAATGTCCTTCAAAGTGCAATGAAGTGTTGGCTCTCGCAGCCGCCATAATTTGGGATACTTGTTGGAATCTTAACACACAGAGAATCATGGGCCTCGGCTTACCCTCACGCACCTCCCTGTGAGAGGGAACTCTATGAGCTCTTTCAATCTCAAATGATCTTTGGAAATCGATTTTAAGTAGCTTGGGTAGCCAGGATTCTAAAAAGGCCAAAGGATCGCTCTCCTCCGCTCCTTCGGGGATACCAATTATCCGGATGTTGTTCCGGCGGGCCCTGTTGTTCATGTCCTCCATCACACGCTCTAACTTCTCAACCCGTCTGGCGGCCTGCTTTGCCTCCCCCACACTTCTCTCCTGAGCAGCGACTGTAACTTCTATTTTTTCCATTCGGGAAGTTAGAGTCTCCAAAGAGCATCGTACCTCTTTAAGGTCCGCCTGAACCATAGATAGGGTTTCCCCACTGTTCTCCAAGAGGGCCTGCACAGACCTGATCTCCTTCAAGAGCTCTTGGAAACCCTCCGGAGCCTCTTTCAGCGGCGCCATTTTAAGCGGGGAAAGAGGATCAGATTTTGCTCTCTTAGACCCTGTATTTGGCGTTCCCGCAAAATCCAGACGTGTCTGTTTAGAGTTGGCCATACCAGGCACCTCCAAGAGACCACCAGACGAGCCGGACTCTGCTTTTGTATTGGCAGCAATGTTGGTTTAAGACAGGTTAGCGGGAGAAGCGCTTTCACGCGGCCATCTTGTCTGCGGCTGGCTCCGCCTCCCTAAGGCATCTTTTAACACGCGTTAGTTGTCAGCTTGCTGTAACGATGTACCACCCATGCCTTTATATGGGCATCTCTACTTTACCGCGGAACCTACCGCGAATGACATTACCGCAGTTTAGTAAACATACCCCAAGGTCTTGTCATCTGAGCTTCTAAAGAAAGCTTAGGTTTGATCTCTAGTCTAGTACTGACTAGTTTGTTCTTCAGGCAGTCCATGGCATACACAGTATTCGTCAATAGCACCATAATTCAAAGACATCGATTTTCTTTCTGTCTATCTTTTTCACTATCCAACTTTTGCATCCATTTGACATTATTGAAAATGCCATGGCTTGAACAAGTTGAATCTTTGAACAGAGAGACATCTCTGCTCTTGAGAATCTTGCTAGGTCATTCATAGCCATTCTGCCAAGAGCAATGTGTCTTCACATTTCTTGACTGCTTGCCCTTTCTTTATTGATAGTTGATCCAAGTAGGTTAAAGTTGTCAACTATTTCAATTTCTTCTCCTTCAACGATTAACTTATTGATTTTGCCAGTTGTCAGGATCTTTGTCTTCTTTACATTAAGGTGCAGGCCCATTTTAAGACTATGTTCCTAGATCTTGAGAAGCAAATGCTTCAGACAGTCTTCACTTTCAGCCAGTAATGTGGTATCATTAACACAGTGAAGGTTGTTGATGAGTCTTCTACAATCTTCACATCTCAATTATCTACATACAGTTCTGCTTCTCTAATGATTTGTTCTGCACATAAATTGAACAGATAGGGGGGAAAGTATGCAGCCTTGTACACCTTTGCTGATTTTAAACCATTCTATTTTTCCTTGTTCCGTTTGAACTGTTGCTTCTTGATCAATGTTAAGGTTGTGCAAGAGAACTCTCAGGTGTTATGGTATACCCATGCTTCTTAATGTCACCCAGAGTTTCTCATGGTTTACAGTCAAATGCCTTGCTGTAGTCAATAGAACACATAGATATCCTTTTTGTATTCTTTAGCCTTTTCCAAGATCCATCTCACATCTGCGATAATGTCTCTCGTTTCTCACCCTTTCCTGAACCCTGCTTGCACTTTAGGCAGTTCTGTTCCAGGTATAGCTGTAGTGTCTGCTGAATAATCTGGAGTAGAATCTTGCTGACATGTGGGATCAGATCGATTGTGTGATAATTTCCATAGTCAATTTGATCACCTTTCTTTAGTATTAGTATAAACACAAATCTTTTCCAGTTAGTGGCCATGATATTGTCTTCCAAATTTCCTGGCAGAGCCTTGTTAGTATGGCAACAGCTGTATCTGATATAATACTTCTATGGGAATGCCATCAATGTCCGGTGCTTTGTTCTGTGATGAGGCTTTCAGTGTTACTTCAACTTCTTCTTTTATCACCAATGGTTCATGATCATAAGGTACAGGTTGAAACGGCTGTTGGTCCACTTGATCTTTATGGTATAATGACTATGTGTCCACTTGATCTTTATGGTATAATGACTATGTATATTCTTTCCACCTTTTCTTCTCAGAATCATTCAGCAGACTAATATTCAAAGGCAATTAGGCATTCGCTGGCAAATGCATAATTAGCATAACGTGTATTTTCAAAAAATATACAGATAATATCAGGCTTTTAAAATTACAGAATGGCCAGATATTATCTGTATACTTGTGGGGCATGTTAGGGGAGGAGCAGGGGTAGGCTAGAAAATTATCAAGATAGTGGCAATATTCCGCTGCTTTTCAGATAAGTTACATGTTTAGTTTAGGTCTGTGGAATCAGGCCTGGCCTAAAGAGATGATGTAATGACCACATCATCATTCTCTATATATTCAGCATCGCAATCTATATGGATAGTGACAAAGAATACACAGATTAAGTTAAATGGGAGGATGGCATTTAACAAGCCAGTAGGCTGAAAATGTACCCCTATTTGTGCAGCTTGCCCTGCAAGATCAGACCTGGGGGAGGGGGGTGCAAAAGTAAAAGTTGGCTCAGGGTATTACAACCCCCTGAGCTGGCCGTGGAAGTTGCCTAGCAACAACACTTACCATTTCATAGCGATGTTTTCAATTAGGGAGGCCTAAATATCACAAATATAATTATTCCCTGTTTCCAGATTAACAGATGGTGCCAACTCTTTAGCTCATAAGCCATGTAATTTTCTTGCTTTAATATTTTGATATATATCAAAAAGCACATTGGAGATGTACTGTAAAATACTAATGTAACAGAAAGTACAACAAGCATTTAGAAGCCAATTTATTAAGTAGCTCTAAAAACCAGCCTCTATAATACCCTCTGCATTACAGCGAAAGGGGCCTTAACCATTCCTACATGGTAACACAGTAGTGCAATTTAGTAAATCAGCACCTTTAGGAGTTGGATTCCCTTTGGAAAATGACTAGGGCTAGGCTAAATTTAGATGGATGGCTAGAGGCCTAAAGTTAGGAAAAGAAAAAATAATTAGGCATTTTGCACCGATTTCCAGCACTAGGCAGCACATTTAGGAAATGCAGATCTATATTTGGGGTCCTAAGCATTAGGATTTAAATACAGAAAAAAGTTGTCTGCCAAATAATGTTTCCTAAGGGGTATGTTTACTAAACCGTCTTAATGTTACCGGTGCTAGTTGCAGCAATAATGTGAAGAATGCCATATAAGGAGTGGGCGTTCCGGTCCCAAAGGTAGCAAGAATCTGTATCGCGTGATAGTGGGCGTCATGGCACGTTAACGCGCGTTAACCCTAAGTACATGCCAGTGCAGTATTAGAAGCTATAAAGATGTAGCCCACTGGTTACTGCCATGACAGTGGAGGCAGAGGTCATGGGTTCAATCCTGCAGTGGTGTAATCTATAAAGGCTGTTTGAGGCATTTTCTTTTAATTTAAATCAGTGCTGCCAGCAAAAACACCCTCACAGTGCTGTAACCTAAGGTGCCTCATAAGGCGCACCATAGGTCACATTATAAAGTGCCCTGTCCGCCAAGGCACCATATAATGTGCCCTATAGAGCGCTGTATAGGACACCTTATAGGGCACTTTACAGGGCGCCCTATAGGGTACCTATGAGGCACCTTAGGCTACAGCACTGTAAGGGTGTTTCTGCTGGCAGCACTGATTGAAAAGAAAAGGAAAAGCCTCAGACAGCATTCTTAAATAACACCACTGTGGGATCAAATGCATGACCTCTGACTCTACAGTCATTGAAGTAACCAGTGGGCTACATCTCTATAGCATCTAACACACCGCTGGCTGGCTACAAAAAGACTGCAGGTCATCACACAAACTGTCTGCTGTGGTTAGCAGGATAGGGTAAACCCACCCGTACCCATGATGCACTGCACATGCAGATCAGCAACCTACATCTGATCACAAGATGGGGTATGCGCCTCTATAGCACTCCGGCCTGGTAGGGGGAACTGACCGTGTGTGTTACTGGCACAGAGTAGCTACAGACTGTGACACTGTGCAGTTCCTGTGCTCACCCTGAGGGTGAAGTGGGGGCCCAGCACCAGGTCTGCAGCACATGGCATGGCTGAGATAGACTGTGCTGCAGGTTCCCCTCAGTGTCAGTGTGTGATGGGTAGTCCCTGCATACATATGTAGGATACACCTGTGTCCATCTGTATTTCCCCAGTCACATCTAGGCCTTGTGGACTATGATACACCCAGAATAGTACATATTCTGTGTGGGTGTCATAGTTACATATTATAAGGGAAGGGGGTGTTTGGACCCCAAAGCGGATTATGTAGCACCACACAACCTGCCCCTGTGGGTCAGGGTGAGGGGGGGGGTTCAGGATCTCCCACCAACAGATCCATATTCTACATCTCTGCAATGGTGGCAGTAGAGGGGGAATGGGCATGCTACAGGGAGGTCAATGCAGATCTGTACGAATCACATAGGGCAGTAGGCCTGGAAAAGCTCAGCTGCCCCCCACCCCTATCTGACATTCACCAGCAGAGAGCACAGTTAGTCTCCACTTGCTGCACCCTACAAGGTGTTCCAGCCATACACATGCTAACTGCAGACAGTCCACTAGCTAGTACATAGTGCATGCTCCTTGAGGAGCCATGTGCACCCAAATATGGGATGTGAACACACACACCAAGCAGGCATGTCAGTGATTGGGCCCCAGAAAAGGGAACCCAGAAATATCACGAGAAAAATACTATATAGCACTATGAGGTAACCTAGCCATGCCGTGGTCACTGCTCAGTCAGGGTGAGAGTGACCTCCCAGCATGACATGCTGTGGCCACCCTGTCCATGCAGGTGGTGGCCGGGCACTACAATGTCCCAGCCATTGCCCTATGTCCTGTGCAGATGCTAGCTACCCAGACCATACCCACAGTACCTTGCTCCTCATTATGTACATTGGCAGGCTAACACTGGAAGCAGTGCAAGCATTGTGGGCTCAGTAAGGTGTAGGCAGCCACATAACACTGGATAGACATACGCACACTACCACACCTATTTCAGCATTGTGCAAATATGGAGGAGGTTGGCAGCCCTGGCTGCCACACCAGTCCTGGGCACAGTGCAGGCATTGCTATGGTACTCTATACTGTTAGGGTCACTCCCCGGGGGAGTTGAACACTGTCAGAAACACAACCTGAAACACACTCCACAGATATCAGAAAGGTTGATATGATGAATCCCTGTCAACAAATTGTGTTCAACTTAGGATTAGTTATCTGACATTATTCAAAGCAAACTTTTGATATATGTGGAACGTGTTTCCACGTTTAAGACGGCATTGCTAAGGTATGCAGGTGCTAGTATTGGTAGATGCTGCTGCACGCAGGGCCCAACAGCCTGACTCTCCATGAGCTGCTGCATAGTGGGGCCTGTGGGTGTGGGTGTTTGTGCCCCTGTCAGCCGCTGCTCTAGGGCAGAGGTTCCCAACTCTGGTCCTGGTGGGCCAAACACGGTTCAGGTTTTCATGCTGTCCCTAATGAATATGCATGGATACATCTGCATATAATAGGGCAGTGCATGTAAATGCATCTCATGCATATTTATTAGGGACATCCTGACAACCTGAATGCTGTTTGGCCCTCCAGGACTGGAGTTGGGAAACTCTGCTCTAAGGATTGCACATGTTTATGGTGTATGTGCTCTGTAGGGTACAATATAGGCATTTATGGCGTGTTACTTTTATCTGCAATAAAGATTCCTTCCGTCTTTATTACCACGGTTTAGTAAGGGTAAAATGAGAGGACATGGTCTGCAGGAGCCACAGCTGGGACGTGAACCTGTGACCTTCTGCCCCTGCATATACTGGCTGCATGTACTGCACCAAACTGTTGCTACAGAGGCAGGTTATTTCCTGGGGATAGCATTACTGTTCATCAGACAGCACTTGTCTGTTGCACTGCACACCACCCACCTGAACACCTTGGTGTGCTGTGGGCAGATGCCACTGCCCCCTCCACCACCATGCTGGCATGCCCTTATGCCAGTGGTTCTCAGTCCCAGGCCATCCAGTGTGCCAGTAGGCGGCTGCCTATGGTGTGGGGTCTGTGGTAGGGGTGCCTACATTGACATCCACTCTTCTTCCCAGCACCCCTGTCAATGTTATGTGCCCTTTGGGGTACCTGCTGGGTGATGTCTGCTGGGACACTGTGGGTCACACACTCGTGGGCATGTTTGCCCTTGGTCAGTTGCTGGCTTGCTGTTTCTGTGTTCCTATGTGGCATCTAGTCATCTTCCTGGTCCACCCTGTGCCCCAGCTGCCCCACTGCATGTCCCGCCTTCAGCCCCCTGTGCCCCATTTGCAGCCTCACTGTCGTGCCCTCTCGTACTTGGCCACTATGCTGCTGCTGCTGCACATGTATCACTACTATCACCTTTCTTGGTTTTCCTGACTTTGCTGTACATTGCTGACTGAAATGGTTTCTCTCTCCTGCAAATGTGCCTCTAGCGCGAGGTTTTCACTGGCGCTAATTTTCAGACCTTCATTTCAGGGCATTAGTGTGCATAGAGCCTCTCCCTGCCCACTCTCCGCCCATTGACCCCCTTCTCTCCGCCCCTGGGGAGCCTTACTCCACCCTCTGAGCACCTTAACGCCGCCGGCCACATTGTCACGCAATACGTGACGTTCTCGCATGGTAATGAGGCATTATTGTGCGATAACGTCACTTATCGCGTGATAACGTCGCAGCTGCGACATTAGCGCCATTTAGTAAACATACCCCTAAATTCAGCATAAGCTCTTCCTAAATTTGGATGCCTAAAACATATCTGGTTAGCAGCTAGCCAGTGAGATACCCAGTGGCACTATCCGTATAATACCGCTGAATATTTCCTTTGACTGCCTTGGCACTATCCAGAAAGCAGTGAGGGGTGCTTGGCCAAACTTCCTAGTTTTCTAGTTAGCAGCGAAATTCAGGCCGCTAACTGGATAACTATCTACATAAAGCTAGGTCAGCAAAAGGCTGTCCTAACTTATATGCAGTTAAGCATCCAGATAGAGACACCTGTTACTGCTGAATCTGGACATTCAGTGCACTATCTGGATATTAGGGGATATCCCAGTCCCATGGAATCTCCCCCATCTCCAAGGTCTATTGAACACATTCTTTAAAAATTCCCCCAGAACCTCTCTGAACACCCTTGTATCTCATTCAACCCCAAGAATTTGTCCACTTTCAGTTTTGCAAGCTGTTTATAAGCCCTTTCTTCCGTGAATATTGTGGTTTCTGCTCCATTCCCATTAGTACAACTGTTAATCAGGTGTGATTCTTTCCCAGGATTTTCTTTCAGGAACACAGAACAGAAGAATCTGTTTAACATTTCTGATTTTTCCTTGTCAGTATCCACATATTGCTCCTCAGCATCTTTGAGTCTTGTAATTCCACCTCCAGCCTTCCTTCTCTCCCCAGTATACCTGAAAAAAAATCTTGTCGCCTCACTTACCATCTTTAGCCTTTTTTCTTCTTTGTGTGCTTTTGCCATCCTGATTTCTCTCTTTATCTTCCCTTAGGCAAGTCTCTTGCCCCAGTTACAAACAGAGTCTAAGCCTTCAGGGGACAGGAAAAAGTCCTTCTGCATCTCAATGTAACTCACTTTGAGCTACTCATTTAAAAAGTGTGAGCTAAATCCAAAATGCTTTCCTTCAGCTCTATCTTGTATTCTTTTCTGTCTTCCTCTTTTTATGATCTTTTGCATTCTGCGAGCATTGCCTTTCTTTTTAACGTCAATTTTTTGGATAATCAGTTTATTTTTCCTCTTGCTTTTATTTACTTTCCTTATCTAAAAATCCAATGTCCTTTTTGTAGTTTTTCACTTTAGCCCTCTGCCTTTCCACTTCCCTTATCTCCTCACATTCTACCAGCTACTCCTTCAGGTACTGTGCCATTTTACTGAAGTCAGCATGTTTGAAATCTAGGACTCTGAGTTTGGCGTGAAGGGACTCTGCCTTGATTTTTATATCAAATCACACTGTGCAGTGATCACTGCTACTCAAGTGGGTACCCACCAGACATTAGAAACACTGGAGGGCATATTCAAAAGGATTAACATGAATAGCAGACCTGCTAAGCATGTTAATACCGCTGAGTGGGATATTCAGTAACACATACCCTCTTAGCTCAGCTAAATGTCTCTGTGTCAACCACTTAGCATCGGAATTAGGGTGACCAACCGTCCCAAATTTTGCAGGACATCACGATTTTCAGTTCTCATTAGAGACGTCCCAAGGGAACCCTAGGCGGGACGTCATTTGTTCCAATTTATTATCCCACTTAGGGAGAGAAAATGTAGCCGCAAGCTGACGATAAGGACTGCTGTCCCCACTGCATGGGAAGCCCTCTCTCATTATGCTAAGGAAAATTTGGAATCTAAAACACCCTTTACCCAGGCATTATTAAAAAAGACTCAATCACCGATCCGCAGCCCGGGAGCATTGGTCCAAGCTGCTTCTGTCTCAAAGCTCCAGGAAGCATTGTGCCCATGATACAGGGGGGCCTCCTGAGAGAACCAAACCCCCTGCCTCATCTGACTTAAGCAGTGACCTCCCCAGCCCCTCAGAACCACCCAATCCAGGGCTTACAGAGGCAAGTTGCCCATCAGATGGTGGTCTTCCTGCCACCATGCCAACTGACCCCTTAGGTTACTTGGATGGGAAAGGACTTGCTTGAAGAGCTGCAAGCATGGAGATCATAAAGACAAAAGGTGCTTCTGAAGTGGATGTATGTGTGCCCTGGCTCATGGGACCAACTTCAGAGTCGACATCATGGACCCAGAAGCTGAAGGTAGTCCCATGCTTAGGGAGCAGAGCTCCAACTGCAAACTGGGTTTGTAGCTTGATCAGCTTCTCCATCATGAGGAACACAACCTTGTACAGTTTTGAAATGCCCTCCCACATACTCCAAATCTGTGAGGAATTGAGATTGTTCTTGGAGTAATTGATCACCAGCTTCAAATGCTCCAGCCACTGAATCACCAGGACAGTGTCCTCCTTGGTCTTCTCCAGTGAATCCAAACAGATGAGCCAATCATTCAGGTAAGGATGTACTCTGATCCCCTGCCTGCATGGGAAATTCACCATCACCACCACCATCACTTTTGAGAATGTGGGGGGAGTCCAAAGGGCAGAGCCCTAAACTAGAAATTTTAGTGCAGGATGCAAAAGTGGAGGAACAGTTAATGCTAGTCTCTAATGGGAATATGAAAGTAGGTCTCGGCCAAATGCAGAGAAATGAGGAACTCTCCCTGAGGCATAGACGTTAAAAAGTGAGGAACTCAGGGTTTCTCATTGACTGCCTTCAGGTCAAGAATGGGCCAAAAGGACCCTCCTTTCTTGAGTATAATAAAGTAGATGGAACACCGGCCCCAACCTTGCCTGCAGAAGCCACGGGTATGTAGCCTACAACTGCAGAGGCACTATAATCTCTGTAACCATCATTTTCTTCAGAGGGCTACAGAGAGCATCCATAAAGGCTTCTCTGAGATTCTGCAAACTTCAAATCATAGCCCTAACCCAGAATCCTATAGCACCCACTGGTCCAAAGTGATCTGGGTCCATTCCAAGAGGAAATACTGATGCCACCCACCACTGTCTGTCCCTCAGAAAGGATCCACTGGATTTCATTGTGAGGATTTGCCAGCTCCAGAAGTGTCTGAAGGGGAGTCCTAAGGTTGCTGAGTCCCCTGAAAGGGCTAGTCTTTTTTGGGTTGAGATCCATAGGAGGACTGGGCAAAGTGGGGCCCCTGGATCCCCTTTGGTGTTTCCAGTCTTCCCAAGAATTCCTTCGAGCTGCTGAGCGAGTGCCTCTTAGGTCTCTCTTCCTGCAGCCTCTGAGGAAGGGCCTTGCCCCAGTCCTTTACCAATTTCTCTCGATCCTCGCCAAATAGCAGGCTGTCCCGGAAAGGGGAACTTGCTCAGATACAACTTAGAAGCCAAGATCACTGAACTATTGTGCAGCCAAAGCCATTGCCTAACCACTGTTGCTGCCACCATAGATCCAGATGTTTCTCTGATAAGATCATAAAAGCCATCTGCCGCCAATGAGGCCCTGACTCCAATTGGGCCACTTTTGGGCTGTCTGGCAGTTGTTGAACCCAGAGAAGTTTTCTGACCACAAGAGCAGCACACAGAGCTGTCTGAAAGCCCAAGGCCGAAGCTCTGAAAGCTTTCTTCAAGAGGGTCTCCACTTTCCTATCATGGGCCTTCTGCAGTGCCACACTGCCTTTCACTAGAATAGTCATGTGCTTCATCACTCCCATGGCCAAGGCATCACACATAGCAGCCCAAAGAGCTGATCCAACTTAACCTGAGGTAGTGGATATAAATGAACCAGAGCCTTTGGCCCTTTGAGAGCCAATTCTGGATGCTCCTACTGGGAAATCAGGAGTTTTGTCCTTGGCCTCCAGCAGTGGGAAGAACCCTGATGAGCATCTGATGACCTCCAAAATGAAGTTTCCTTTAGCTGGTGGGTTGGGATCAGTCTCTTCAAGCCCTAGCATCAACATAGCATCCTGAAATCAACACCGGGAGATCCGCTTGGCAGAAAAGGGACCATTAATGGGGAGTTCCCCTTCCTCCTCTGACTTACCTCCAGACATGAAGAAATCCTCTTCTGCTGCCCAGCTTAACCCCTCCAGGCTCCTGGAGGATTGTCTGGATGAATGGGTGAGGTGGGGGGGGGGGGGGGTTAGCCTTAAGAATGGCCATGGCAGTGCCACCCGAGGGTCTGAATTACCCCATGGGGGAGGTTGGGGAGTGGGCCCCCTCAGAAGGGGTTGCCAAGCAGGTAAACATGACTAAAAACTCAGAAGCTGTTTCAGTAGCTGCTGGTCTCCGCCAGGCACAAAGCTTTCTTGTGGCCTCAAAAGGCTCCAGGGTCTCTCTGGCCAGAGACAGGGGCTTCCTCCACCCTCTGTAGGGCTCCCAGGGTTCCCAACGAGCATCACCCACTCCATGGCTGATGCAGGCATAGAAGTCAATGATGAAGAGGCCCTGATGTTGGCATGAGCCCCAATACTGGAAAGTCCAGGGTCCTTATATCCCCATCATTCTGGGGGGTAAAAAGAGCCTGCCATGGATCTCAATCTGCAGGTGCTATAGTGGGCATGGGTGCAGCCATGTAGAATATTTGCCCTGCTCAATGTGTCTAAGGTAAAAAAAAAAAAAACTGCAAGGAAAAAATGTGAAAAGCAGCTGAATAAAACAGTGCTGGCTGGGAAAAACAATGTGACTGTGGCAAGCGCACTGACCCAGAAAATAATCAGGAGCCCAGAAAGGGAATCCCCTGCCTGTCAGGCCTGTTGGGGAAACCTGAGTCGGAGTTCCCTGAAGGACTATACACTGCTGAACTAGGCCTAGCCAAGCACGTTTTTCCTTTAAGCTGCTTTATGCAGCAAGGCAGAGATTCGAGCCTATTAAAGTCTATGGGCAAAAAACAAAGTTAGAAAAAAGAAAAAAGAAAAAAGCATCAACCTAGACTCAAAGGGATCCAAGAATGAAAAGGAGACAGCAAGAAGGAAGAGGCGTCTGGACCCAGCTTCCCAGCCCCCCCCCCCCCTCGAGGGCCCCATGGGGTCCAGCTGCTCCTCCTCAGCCCACCAAATGCTCATAACTTATGGGAAACACCATCCCACGCTGGATCCCTGGCGACTGTCAGCTCAAGAGTCAAAACTGTACCTTGGCTCATAGCTCTGTAGTGCCCTAGAAGGTTCAATCCAAGTCCTCTGTACCATAGTATGTGTAAGGACAGCCAGGCCTATCAACACTGCTGCACCAGTTCACACACTAGAGGCAAACAATTACAGCTTCTCTCAGTGCTGCACTACTGGTTATAACTTCTGATGAGATCAGTGAAAGATGCTCAAGTCTGCCTCCACCTGCTGGCAAGGAAGCATAACCCACTCATCTGGATTGATCTAGCAAGATAAGGAAAAGTTATTTTGATTATTGACTGATGGAGAACAGTTGTTTTATCAAAAACAACATAGGTGTGCTTTCCACTTAATTCAGAGCAATCAGTTGTGTGTCGTAAAAAGACTATATAAATGATTACTAGTTGTAGTAGTAGTATATAAGAAAATCCAGGTCTGAGATGGCTGGGTGAGGGATGGATTATAAATGCCCAAGGAGGGATGGATTATAAATGCCCAAGGCCTGTAGTTTATGTCTGCACTGAAGGCAATCCCAAATCTCTTACTTAATAAAAGCCAAACTAGGAAAATAGAGAAACTAGATTTTCCAAAGCTTATAGTCAGAACTATAAGTTATTTGCCACTACATAGTAGAATAGGAAGGCAACAGGCAGGTAGGAATTAGCCATACTGTTCTCTTGGGACTTGAGCCAGAGGAGTTACTTGCCAAATGCCCCATGAACTGTCCATTAGGCAAAAGCAATGTCTCCTTGCAATAACAGGAATCACCAGTCTAAAGACAGTATTTAACAGTTTTTCTAGCATCTACTGGTTATTCACATTAAATAAATCAACATGGAATATGATTTACAGAAAAGCAAAAGCAATTGCAGGTTAGACATCAGGAGGCAAATAAACACAGAATCATGTGTTTTATCTATCTATCTACTGTATACCTGTATCTATCTATCTATCTATCTATATGTGTGTTTGTATCTATGTGTGTGTGTGTTTATACACACACACACACACATATAGAAACAAACACACACAAAGTAATAGAATCCTGGCCAGTCGGAGTATACTCACACTAAATTTATAGTCCCAAGTTCAGTAACTGAAGTACCTCACGCACAAGACCTTTTGCCTTGGAAAATGCTTGTATAAATCAAATTATACATTCTTGCATTGTCATTTTTTGATCATACTGGCCCGATCTGAGGAAAGCTAGTCAAAAAATATATTAAGTTAGTCCAAATAAATATTCGTCACCTTATATTCTTTTTTATTTTATTTTTATTAATCATTGAAATGAGCTAATACGGCAACCACACTACTTTATCCTAAAAGTAGTGTGGTGTCTGCATCCTCAGTATGCAGACAAAATGACTGAACCGATCCAGAAGAACAAGCCCCGTGGTCTCTTAGTGGCCACAGGTGGACTACTACTACTATTACTACATATCATTTGTAGGACAATACTAGACATATGCAGAACTCAATGTTGGCTTAGTTTTTCAATCACAACATTCACTTAGCACTGTAGAGGACCGAAACCTTTTCCCCAGCCGATGTGTATAATCTATGCAGGTTACCTTTGGCTCTCTGGAGGGGAATTTGTTACGTTCTGTGGTTCTTTGTATAGTAACAAGACAAATGATGGCAGATAAAACAGAGCATGGTTCATGTAGTCTGCCCAGTAAGGTGGCTAGTGTTGTACCTGTGGCTCCATGCAGGTTAACACCCCCCCCCCCCCCAATTCCTTTGTTTAGTGTAGGTATAACAGCTCTGAGAAGCTACACATTTTTAGACTTGGCTCCTGCTTGGCAGCTGAATAACTTTCCTCTCAGTCTCCCTGCTTCATTCCTGCCTCTTTCCTCATCTCAGCAAGCAACCCTGAGGCTTTGCTGTAAGCCCAAGGAAATCTGGGACCCTACCTGTGCTGGTGTAGCTCAGCTTTTCCAGACACATACACCCCAATTCTATCTCTCTACCTCTCTGCACTCCATCTCTCCATGAGGAGGCATCCCATAATCCCTAGCAGCACAAGGAAGTTAACCCAGTCACTTCTGGCTTTGCACAGTTTGCAGTAAGCTTCAGTTTACTCTTGCCGCATCCCCACTGGGCCTGAATATAAAAATGTCAGATTGTAAACTGCTGTGTACCTCCTTCCGGTGCAAAAGGCAACATATAAATCTGTGAATTAAATTAAATTAAATCCAATCCAGTCTTTGCCAGTAGTTATCTGCACAGTTTGCCTTATTCCTACCGCAAGCAGCTGACTTTATCTCAGATTTTTTACTTTAACCAGTGTAGAAAAACACTATTACTCAGTAAGTCAAATATTTGGTTCATTTGTAAGCTCAGTGGGGCTGGAACCTGCTTTTAGTGAGGGATTAAATGTAACTCAAATCAGCTTCATAACCAACCTTGCAAAAAGTATAATCACAATCATCAGTCAGTCAGATATCAAAATAGTTCTTTCAGGAGGAGGAATACCTTTTCCTTGCATTTCTCTGAACTTTTTTTTAAATGGGAATTTCTGTGCATCGCCGTAATCCATAAACAAACAGCACAACTTGAATCTGAAATATGAATAGGTGAAATGCAAATTTGCAATGTTCTTTGGTGCACACCGAAGTCCTCACCAAATCCTGGAAGTCATCCATACATATGCCATTATACCACAAAATCTTTTTTTTCTGCACTAAAGATATGAGTGGTCCCTTATCAAGCTCTGTATGAAGAGAGGCAAGTAAGGCAGATGAAACCAAACAATTACCATCTTTATTCTTCGCAGAAAAGGGTGGTGGATATATGGAACCTCCTCTCAGGTGGAGGTATTAGAGACAAAAAAAAGAACACAATTTTAAAAAGCCTGGGACCAGCAAAGAGGATGCCTAGCTGCCAAAAAAGTGAAGGAACAGCATTACTGACGTCTGTAGCTTTGCAGCAGGAATATTTTGTGTTTCTAGGTTTGCTCTCTGCTGTGGCACTTCTGGTTGCTGAATGATGATGATTCAAGTTGAACACTATTTCCAAAAAACAAAGATTTTAGATAAGGCTTTGAAATTCTGAGCGTTTTGCCTATCAGAAGGCGGCCTCCAAAATCAGTTGAAAGAGTTTTTACCAAAAGTGCAATCTAGTTATCTCATGTGGATCCAATAAACAGAGAGACCACTCACCAGAACATTTTTAGAGATCTTTTAGTTATTAGGGATTCATTTTGGTGTTGAAGCATAACATTTTCCTTACTTAGTAACCCAGTAATAGCTTTGGAAAACTCAGATTGACTGGCAATAGTGAGAAGCTTTGGCTATGAGGTTTTAATGTCCTTCTCCATAATTCCTGTAAGAGTTGTATGAGATTTTAATTTACTATCAATTAGATCTACACATCGATTAATGCTCTTTTCTAGGGATTTTACAGCAAGAAATGGTGTCTGGAAATTTACCTCTCCTGACAAAAAAGGCTTTCAAAATTTGATTCAGTGTCCTCTTGGGATGGGTTTTCAAGCTCAGAAGTGGTGCTAAGCTTTCTGAAGTTGGAAGAGAGGTTTCTGCTTGTAAATCTTCCTTCCAAGCAGCATCTACCTACAGTCTCATTTTACTGAATCCATAAGTATAATGGAAGAAACACAACCACTAGCAGCACAAACCAACTTTTCAGCCAAGATGAAGTCTCAGGAAGAAGATGAACCTTTCATTTCAACTAGACTTCAGATTATGTATCACTCCATCAGAATGGGGAGTGAAGTCTGCAATGTCTTCAAGTCTCTATGGAAGCAGGCGAAGGCAGTTTTCCTCCAACGAGTTCCGTGAACCTTAAATGCTAAAGCCAATGTTCATGAGCCAGAAATTAGTGAAACTCAAACTGCACACATCAAACCTATCAAACATTAAAAAAACAACAAAAAGAAAACCAGAAATACCTACCTCCTTGGTTACTTTTAATGTATGCATGTTAGGCCCTTGATGACTATTGAGACAAGTTGCAGATACCCATAAGAGTAAGTATTCTGGATGGATTTTAATTTTTTTTTAAATTTAAGTAGTATTTAGCTTATGCCCTTCCAGTAGTAGCTCAAGGCAAGTTACAATCCAGCATTTCCCTGTCCCCAGAGGGTCTACAACCTAAATTTGCACCTGAGGCAGTGGAGGGTTAAGTGGCTTGCCCAAGGCCACAAGGTGTACCAGTGACGAAGCAAACAGCAATCCAGTACAGGGACTACTACTACTACTGTTAATCATTTATATAGTGTTCCAATTTCTGGCTGCTCAACAGGCTCTTATCCTGATAAGCTCGTGGATCTGAAACAATTTTCTCTCCTTCTATGACTACCGAAAAGACCGCAGTCTAGTGGAGCCTCCCATGTCACACTCAATTGAGAGAGCCACCTTCAAGTTGGTCGTTCACAAGTGTTTAATCTTTTCCTCTTAATCTTCAGAATTTTCTTCAGAGACGAGAAAATCCATCCACCATCTGCTGGAGACAAAGAAATACTAAAGAGACCTCTGGTGGCTGAGGCAGATAGAGGCATGGGAGTGATGTCACTGAAACCTGGGCTTTCATTGGTTCTTTGTCTATACCAGTCTGCTGGAAGGGGAACACAACACACTTTTCTGGACTGGTCTAGCAGGACGATATGGAACATTGGTTATAGGCGGTAATTCGGGAGGACGGGAACAAGACTGAAAGAATATAAGATCCCAGAATGCTGTTGTGCCTCTTGGGTGTCCTTATCATGAGACCAGATTCAGATGTGTCTCTTGTTGTACCAATGGTAACATTCCATGGGTGGGTCTAATCCCTGGCGACCAGTGATCTTGCGATGCCGTGTAAGAGTCCTCTGACCACATGGCTGTCAGTGAGGGCAGCTGCTGTAATATCACATTTTTAGTTGTAAGGAGCAGGCACTACCTGCTGCTCGTGACTAAAAGCGCAATATCACAGCACTTCCCCCCTACTGGAAGCAGCCTCATGGGAATGTTACTGGCAACTACAGATTAAGTCTTAGCTTGTCCTTGAAACCCTTCTCCCAGTTGACCAGTTCAAGCTTTGCTGGCTTCTGACATGAAAACTACCAATCTAAATAGGGTAGGAGAAGTATTTCAAAGGCAGGAGCCCACCAGGAAATCATCAGCACACAGCAACCATCTTAATTCCTTCTCTATTTATGTTTATAATAAGTAAAAAGTGCTTTGAAAACTTTATAAACATTAATCTTGCTGCAGGAATTAGATACAAATCAGAACAATAAAATGAGATTTTAATGATTTGTTTGTTTTAACTGCAGCACTGAATAATTTAAAATGCATTGTTGCTAGAATTGCTATTTTATATTGATCAAGTTGAAATTCTGTTTTGATAAATATCCGGACCTTAAGTTCTGTTACCTTTAATTCAAGCTAGAAATATTGTGAAAATGAGGAGTAATATCTCTACAGGGCATATTTGGACATGCTTCTCACCAAAGTTTATCAGTTAAACAAATATTTCAGTTAACAAGTAATTGATCCTTTGCAATTAATCTGAAAGTCATGAATGAGCTGTGTGTAAGAGATAATTGGCAGGAACTCTCTGCCTTTAGGGGGTCATTATGCCTGACCAACTCAGTTCAGGATTGATGCTTGTTAATAATTATATTTTAAAAGACTCTTAGTCACAGGTCAGGTCTTTAATTAATGGTAAGCTGGGGAGCTCCTAGCTGTGAGTGCAAATTAATGCATTCTGCAAGGGAACAACTGGGCAGGATTGTGTGTAAACACTGGGTAGCAGTTAGTTGGTAATGCTAGCAAATTATAGCCTTGGGAAATACTGACAAGCATCTACTGAAACGGCAGGGTTACAGTGGCAGTGAGGTGGATGTAACAGAAGGGAGAAAGCTCAGGGTAGTTACCAATGAAGGCTCATAGTGCAGTAACTCACGACATATTGGTTCAAATTGAGCTACATGATGCAAACCAGAAAGAGGTGTCCAGGATCTGAACTCTTATCCAATGCATGCCAACCTTGCCTCCTCACTATTGGGGTAATATCATAACTGGGCAGCTACTTTTTTTTAAAATGCCTATTTCAAAAAAGCGACAAATGTGTCTATGTGCCTTTATAAAAGAGGCTCCCAGAACCAACCTTGAGAGTGTACAAATGTTACCACATGTATTTATTCCTGCTCGGGGGCAGGTCTACAGGTGTACATGTATACTATAAAATACACAAATGCATACATGTACATTGCAGTTCTGTCCTTGCGCTTCTCAGGAAGGCCTTCATGTGAAGCATCCAAAAGCAGGCACTAGCTTTCAGTGCGCCTGCTTTTCATGCTTGTCCACGCATTTACAATTTTTTAAATAGTCAACTTCCATGTGTAAAACATGCTTTATACATGAAAAATGTTTTATAAAATCACCCTCCATGAGGAGAGTTTCGTAAAAGGCTACCTAATGTACAGCAGGTATACGCATAAGTTGCATCTGTTTTAAAAGGGAAAAAATGTTTACATGAGCTTGCTAAGCTGCACATTCCCAATAAAAGCTTGCATTAAGGTGGTTAGCAATGCCTGTAAAACTACAGATAAGGCAAGCACACCAACAAATATGGGACAGGGAACACTGCGTTGGTGAAGAAAACTAGGCCCCAAAGGGCTTGATGGAAAAACTGGTTAGTTCAGATTTAGGATGAGAAACCTTTGTAGGGGGTAATTTGTTTCACAGAGTTGGAACCAGAGCCGGTGCAGAGGTATGAGGCAAACCTTATACCTTGCCCTCCCCCCCACTCCCTGCTCCAGCCCCCGCTCCAACTGCTGCTGCCCCTCACTGGCCTGAAAACGTCAATGCATCGAGAAGAGGAGCAGGAAGCAAACAGTTTCAAGTAAGTTTTTGGGGGCACCCCCGCCCCACAATGGGGGCCCTCGGCAAAGATTTGCTTAAGGGCCCCTCATTAGAACCTATGCCGCGGATTGCACGGTAAGCCTGGACAAGGATTTGCACCTGAAGAACCACCCCCCATCACTCATTTGCCTATTTGGTGAAGAAAACTCACTGCAATCATCAGCACATTGAGCAGTTTTGGTAAGGAGACACCTTGTTCTTCTCACATCAGTAGTTTTTAAATTATTTTGCTTTAGCAAACTCAGCATTAGTGTTAAAGATGTATTGTTAACTACATCGGCAGTGCAGTCTTACCGGAACATGCGATTAGCAGAGGAGGCTCTGTAAGCGATGTTATTGAAAAAGACCTCGAGCTCTTGGTCATTGTCAAAGTCGGCAGCAATCACAGTGCGAACTGGAGATGGCATAGAGAACTTCTGCGAGGCTATATCCTGCAGGACAGAGAAGCACATCAAGTGTCAGATCAAGGCTGGTTCTACAGCCAGGGGAAGGGAGAGGGAAACAGAGAAGGGAAAGGCCCCGAAGGGAAGCCCCTTTACTTGAGTTTCTGAAGACTTAAAGGAATAAGTAGGTTCTGCAAATATATTTCTGTTCTGTGACCTAAAACTCTAAAGGTATGCTTACAATACTAAATATCGTGTATGCACTGTGTTATTGGTACTTTTTGTTCAGCGCCGGCTTAACCACTAGGCAAACTAGGCAGTCACCTAGGATTGCACCTTCTGCAGGAGGATGGCAGCAAAGAGCAGCCACAGACTCGGAGAACCATCAACCTGTGCTTTTAACTGTTTAATATTTAAAAATATGCCGCCCCATATTCAGATAGGCTGATACTTAAACACTGCGGGGGTCAGCTGTAGTGTTTCAATATTAACCAGATATCTAGCAGCACTATATGGCTAGCAGCTGCTGCTGAATATCAGCATTGTGTGTCTACTATTATTATTATTATTTAGCTCATGCTTTTCGAGGAGAAGATCAAGGTGAGTATCATTCAGGTACAGTATGCATTTCCCTATCCCCCAAGGGCTCACAATCTATGTTTGTACCTGAGGTAATGGAGGGTTAAGTGGCTTGCTCAAGGCCACAAGGAGTGGCAGTGGGATTTGAACCCTGGTCTTTCCAAGTCTAGGCTGCTGCCCTAACCACTAGGTCACTCCTCCACTCCACTATGCAGATAAGTGCTGACTTTATCCAAATAGCGTTGCTTTTCAGCCAGCACTTTTCTGGATACCAATTTAGCTCTGCTTTTCAGGTACCTAAGCTATCCAGATATGATTGGCAATTATCCAGACAGTGGCTGCACTCTAGATCTGCCCACGGACCATCTCTGTACTAACTGTAGAGTGCCAGGGTGGTTCTGGAGATATTCAGTAGCACTATCTGGATAGTGCTACTGAAGCTCTGTCTGAGCAGTCTTATGCAGATAACCTCCCATGGGCTAACCTGATAAATGCTCTGGACCTGATATTCAGCGGCGTTGCTAACCGTCACCACTGAACCTAAGACCCGGATATTCATGCTGGAGCCATATCCAATCGCCGGCATTGAATATGCAGGTCGGCTGGAGAGCAGAGAAGCTACCTGGGCAGCGGTGATATTCAGCTACTGCCCGGTTAGTCTCCATGGCAAAAGTTAAGCCACGCTTTAAGGTGCCTAACTTTGCCACTTAGCGTTAACTGGGCAGCAGCTGAATATTACCGCTGCCTGATTATCGCAAGGTGCTGCCTCTACTGCACCCCTGGAATGCCCGGGGCATTAGTGTCACTGAATATCCTAGTCATAGTTATTAATATGGTTAGCAGCAATATCAGGCCTTTTGAATATTGACCCCATGATGTCCAATCACGTGTTTCTACAGGATCATTCTGGAGGGCCATTGGAGTAATCATGATTGTTGAGTTTAATAATTAAAAAAAATTTTTTTGGGGGGGGGGGTTAAGACTCTGAAAAATAATTTGGTGGGAAGTGGGAATGCAAGGATCAAGGTTTACCTATGGTGCCTAACAGGGCCAGCCCAAGGGTTTCTGCCATTGTAGGCAGAAGCCCCAGCTGTGCTGCCCCCCTCCCGCCGAGCCGAGCCGAGCCATGCCACCCCGACCCCCCTCCAAGCCACTGACCCCATGCTGTGTCCGCCGCTGCTGCCAATTCCATCATCGGGGTTAGGGAGGATGGCTTGGCTCGGTGTGGTGATTGCGGTGGCAGCCCGCGGCAAGACATGTGCTTTGGCACACATGGCCTGCTGCTTCTCACCACCCTGTGACATCTCCTGTTGGAGAGAGGGTCAGAAGCAGCAGGCCATGCTGCCCACAGAGGTCTGCTGCCCTAGGCAGCCGTCTAGCCCATTTGATGGACGGGCCAGCACTGGTGCCTAATGCCCTTGCCTCAGCCCCGACTTTGTTGTCAAAGAAAAATTAGCAAAGAACCGATGTCTCCCCAGGTTACATAAGAGGTTTAGCTAGCACAGCAAGAACGATTGCTTCCCAGGGATTTTATCAATGGCATAGATTTTGAGCCTTATTCACAAAGACTTTTTCCTGTTTTGTAGCCAATGGGAAAAATCCTTACCCTATTAGGTCCCATGTCTCAGCTCTGATTCATGCTTCTGGTAGAGGATCGCTAACGTTGAAAAATGCATACTCTAAGCATTGCACAAAGGTGTGGTTTGCTGAGTGAGTGGGTGGGTGAGGAGGTGTGTGTGAGTGAGTGAATGTGCGATTGCTTATGTCTTAAGTAACTGGATGAGTTGGGTGTTGGCTCAAGAGGGTTGGTGCATGAGAAGCAGAGGGAGCTACATGAGTGACTGAGTGTCGTGGAAGTGGTGGGAAAGTATGCAAGAGTGTGCTTATGTATGTCCGTGAAAGGAGGAAGAGATGAATCAACTCTCCCCTTCTCCTTATTTATTTGCAATTTGGTATACTGCTGTTTGAAAAATGCTTAGACATCAACAGCGTTTACAATAATAATGTATATCAAACAAATAAAAGGACAACATCTAACATAACCAAATGCATCAGCACAAATGAACAAAAGGGAGGGGAGGTTGCACAGAACATTATTACTGAGACAACTGATGGTAGCAAAAGTTCAGAGGGAAAGTCAGATGATGGAAAGAACTCTCCAACAGGGAAAGGGAAACAAGAGCCCTCAACCTAGAAATTAACTAGCAAGAGTAGAAGAAAACATGTTTTCACACGTTACTTAAATGTCTTAATGGAACTCTCAATGCAAACCACAGCAGGAGGGAATTCACAAAGATGAGGCTTAAAAACAAAAAGGTAGAGTGGCGGGGAGATACCCAATCTTGTCCTTCATGAAGAAAGAATAATGAACATATTGGCTTGCGCCCTCCTCAATAGACCTCACAAAGATGGCTGCAATCTTGTGGTGCTGCCCTCTAGCATGAGGCTAGAGGGCAGCACTCCATGATCGTGGCCATTTTCAAATGGCTCAACGACAGGGGCAGGAGTGCAGAGGACCATTTCTGTCCCATAGTCCCACTAGACAACCAGGACTTAATAAGGTATGACTTTGGGGGGTGGGGCATGAAGGCCCCATCTCTTTTGGCTGGCTAGCTGGGATTTTTGTTTTACAACGGAGGAGGGAGGGGGATACCCACTGGCCAGCCAGCACTCTTTTAAGAGGATTGGGAGAGTGGTGAGGGAGGAGGCTATCCCCGACTGGTTAGCCGGGATGTTGAATTGGCCAGGGGGTGCACCAATCCCTCCTTAGCAGTTCCTGGTGGGGATTGGAAGCTTTCTAGATGAGGGGGGGATTGGTGCTGAAGGGGGGCTGGGACTTTTGTTATACATATAGTTGTTGCTGCAGATCGCACTATTGTGCAAGGAGGGAGGCTCAATTGGGGTTGTTGAGGGGGACACAATAGCAATTGGGGAACAGAGCTACTGACCTCAGATTTACCGAAGAGACCCATGGTATCTGCATCAGCAGGCACCGTGGGACTTTTCCTGCGATACTTTCCAAGGCAGGTAATGCGGATCTCTGCGGTAAATGCAGAATTGCTGCAGTAACTGCAGGGACTAACCCGGAAATGCCCCCTGCAGATACCACAGTGGCTTTTGACAAACCCCACCGTGGTTTAGTACACATGCCCCAATGAATCCCAGTAGTCTCCTCTTCGGGGCTACTGTGATGGCCACATCCTTCTGGCACACTCCTGCCTCGGCCACAGTCTATTTTCTTTGCTAGCTCCTGCACTCCTAGGCAGGGCCAGCCGAACCATCGGGCAAACCAGGCGGTCGCCTAGGGCAGCAGCTTTTGGGGGGACAGCAACGAGCAGGGCATTCAAAGCTAAACAATAGATTCTGACAACTAGGGGGAGGCATAAGGCTTAAGGTTTGCCTAGGGTGCCAACACCTTGAACCAACTCATGGGCCGGCCCTGCTGCTGCGTATCTGTCCAGGTGCAGTGTTATATGTATGGATGGATGGACGAACAGGCAGAAAGACAAACATTCCTAAAAACATTGATTCATTTACATACTGAATATTAGACAAGGACTTTCCCCAAAGCTCTAGGTGTACAACATGAACATAAAATAGAAACTCAAACATACAAAACATACAAAAATCACAAACACACATTCCCCCCAAATCAGACCTAGCAGCATAAAACCAGTTAAATTAATAATATAAAAACATCACATCATCTGTAAAGGTTTTCCATAATCACCGCCCTCCCTCAAAACTCAAAGAGCCAAGCTTTTATCTGTTTTCTAAAGCTGAGATAATTAACATTTGCTCTGTGGTAAATGCATAATAAAAATGACTTACAGCTATGTTTCTCTCTTTAGCTGTAGTCATGAAGCAAATATTTTATGAATTATTTGATTATTACAAAGACTAAGGGGTCTGTTTACTAACTGGCGGTAGCAGACTCCGTGCGATATATCGGAGCCGCGGCCCCATTGAAATCAATGGGGTCGCGGCTCCGATATCGCACAAAGTCCGCTACCGCCGTTTAGTAAACAGACCCCTAAGCCTTGTAAAGGACTGAGTACCTTGCATCCTATGGTTTCCTTTTACATAGTTATTCATGTCTGCGCCTGAACAGAAACATTACAACATTCGCTACAGCCTTTCCCCTTCCAGCCACCACTCGTGTCCAAGGTAGATGAGGTTAATAAACTTTAATAATGCCGACTTACATATCTGCAGTAAAGAGGATCACTCACTATAGGTTTATGAGGCATAGTCAGTGGTTTTACACACTAGAATAACTCAGGAAATGAGAGCCACAGCAGGGCTGGAGTTCACAATGCTCGCAGTCAGCAGCGAGCAGAATCAACCGAGTATAACCCCACTGAGGCTGCAGAATAAGTATTTATTGGCTTTTAATTGTTAATTCTGAACAATGCTTGAAAAGTGAAATTGGCAGTAATTAAAAAGTGTGCATTTTTATCTTTCCTGTGCTCAGAAACCCCATCAGAAACAATTTATATAGCTGGAATATTTTTTTTTTTTAAATAGTCAATCCCGATTCCCCATTACTGAATATATTTTTGCTTTGAAAACAAAGAACTGACTAAGGGGCCCATTTATTAAAGGCACATTTTAAAAAAGACATGGAGCAGAATTGAGACTTCAAGGTCGCAAACAAAATACCCTGCTACACCAATAAGGAGTCCCAAAATTCCACTGAAGACACAAAATATGGGGCCTATATTCAGCCTCCAAAAGGGAAATTTGTGACCAAAAAATATTCAAAGTGTACAACTCACTCTATAAAGTCCATTTTTCTCATAGTGTATGACAATTCTTCAATGTAAATACTGCCACGATAATGTTTTCTTATTGCAAAATTCATTTATTATTAATATTCCTTATTTGCATATAGTTTCATATTATAGAAGATATAAGGAGTATCAAACGTCCACATTTAAAAGCAAACTACTCCACCATTGCAGTGTGCTCTCACATTTAACTAGAAACAGCTTACTGACTGGTTTTGCCTATAAATGGCTTTCTTAAAACTGAAGCTGAACAAAATTAAAGCACATATTAGTAGAAAACATGTTAGCACATATACATTTATAATATAAAACTTACACAATGCCAAACCCACCTTCTAAGTGCCTGGCCATTCTTAAACACTGCTTGAAAACACACAGCTAGTACCCTAACTTGCCGTATACGAGGTATAACGGCTATTCCAAACTTACAACAAAGGACCAATCATCTAAAATTACTAACAACCAATTCCATAACACTCTCAGTCCCAAAAATCTTCCAATCACCAGTCCCTAACAAACTAACAACCAATCCTCTATGGGGGTCATTCCAGAACATGAATAAAGGGTTTGTATATGAGGTGGGGATGTTTATGTGCCAAAAACCTCCCCAAATGTACTCTGAAACATTGCTGTCAAGCACGTCTACGGCGGTAGCACAGGGATCTCAACGTGCCCAGAAAGGGCAGAATGGGGGCGCGGTCAGCCACGGAGACGTATAAAGCATAGTCAGGAAATGCCCATGTACATATTAAGTGTTTCCCAGAAACGTCCACACTATTCCTGCTGAAACATGGAATAAGGCCAGGACTTAGAAAAAATTCTGCTCTTCTCTGCAATGCATCCCATATTGAAGAATGGTTGTGACATGTATGTTTTGAACTGGTGTGACTGTAGTCTGGAAAAACACAAGATGCAGATTTAAGGTACAGAGAGCAGAGGAGAGGGAATGTTGTAAGGTTGGACACATTAATAAACACCTACAGAAATATTAAGAAGAGCAACAGTGTTGTTTCCTATCATATTGGAAGCCACAGGCTTGATTGGTGAAGCCCCAAAGTGAGTTAATTGACGCAAATGCATCTTTAAAGGTTTATACCAGCGCCACTGCTAGAACCATGTCAGTTATGTAATGATGTCACATACTGCACGTAAAACAAATAAGTAACTTCAAATTAATTCACATCTGCATTTCATGCTCAACGCAGTTGTCGTGATAATGTGTCAATTGACGCACTTTGGGATTTCTAGGTAAAATGCCTTTTTGGGGCTTCTAGTGTTAAGAGGAATTTTCAATTACACCTTGACAAGTTGACAATACATGTTACATCTTACGAACTCCAGGAGGAGACTCTCTTTAGCATGATGCAAGTACTATGCCAAGCATTAGCAGTAAATTAGAAGGACTGATGATATGCTGCACATATCCTGGCTTAGAAATGAGGTTCATGACCGTCATGGTATGCGCAAAACTAACCCATTTGGAGAAACTGCCCTGGAGGAGCCATTTCATAAGTCTACATGTAGGAAAAAACAATGGGGGAAACATGGCTACATACATGCGGCATCTGGTATTTTGCTACTTACACATGTAAGTGCTACATGCTTAGGGATCTAAGTGCTAATATTAACACATGCTAATTCACCATTAACGTGCATTAGTAACAAGGCCCCATTGAACACAATGGGACCTGTGTTAAAATAATGTGCATTAATGTTAGTGCACCTTAGTAATTAAACCCTTAAATGCAAGACCATCCTGTCCACTAGGCGGGCTAGACGGCCAGCTAGGGTGGAAGACCTCTGTGGGCAGCAGGCCATGTGCTTCAACACACATGGCCTGCCATGCCTCCCCCCCCCCCCCCCGGTGGCTAGGCTCGGGGGCAGCGGCACACCTGGCCTGCCTCTTCTGATCCCCGAAATTGTCTCAGACAGGGAGTCAAATGGCAGGCCATGTGTGCTGAAGGAGATGGTCTGCCACTGAGCTGAGCTGCCCCCTCTCGAAACTGGAATCAGCAGCAGCGGGGGGTGTGGTGGAGCTCAGCATGGAGGGGAGGGATGGCATGGCTGGGGCTTTTGCCTGGGGCAGCAGAAACCCTTGGGCCGGCCCTGCTTACAAGTATATGTGCCATTTTGTAAGCTTCACATGCAAATACTGCCAGTTAACTACAGATGCTGCTGTTTCTAATTTCAATATAGAAGGGGGGGGAGAATAACCTCCTTAATCTCCCCCCCCACCCCCCCCACCCCACCCCCGTAACGAGCACTTCTGAAACATCTAAATGTGCCAGGGAGCAGGTCTAAATCCTGAAGTGGGCATATTTGGTCAAGAATACATCTGTAGATTATGGACTCGTCCTGGCTATGCTCTAACCATGCCCTTGACATGCCCCCTTGCAACTTACACAAAGTAAAGACATCCAAGTGTAAATTCTGCCTTTCTAAAACTGCCATTTCCATGTGTAAGTGCCAGCATTTACAAATCTAAATCGCAAATAAGGCTTCTAAAATAATCCCCAACTCGCATTAGGAGTTTCACATGGGTTTTAACATTCATTAACCATTAACAGGGAGCTCAAAAACAAGTTAACAAATAATATTAACCATTAACATGTCTTAACTGCCACCTTAAACATCTAATTTGGAAATTCATATTAGGGATCGGGAAGGGGCAGGGAGTGTGCTTGCAATTAATACAGCTGTTAACACATACTAACCACTAGTGCGGCAAATAAATGCAGAACAGTTAACGGCATCTCCAGAGGAACAGTCAAGTGCATTCCGCATCAGCAGCAAATTCAGAAACATGCAATAGTGACCACTGCCCTGTGCTAGTGGCATAAGATTTGCCATACTCGTTCAGACCAATGGTCCATCAAGCCCGGTATCCTGTTTCCAGCAGTGGCCAATCCAGGTCACAAGTACCTGTCAGTTCTCAAAAGGTAGCCAGATTCCATGCTGCTTGTTCCAGGAATAAGCAATGGATTTTCAAATTCACTTTAATAATGGTTTATGAACTTTTCCTCCATGAACTTGCCTAAACCTTTTTTAAACCCAGCTATGCTTTTACTACATCCTCTCGCAATAAATTCCAGAGCGTAATTACGCATTAAGTGAAAAAATATTTTCTCCAAGTAGTCTTAAATGTTTTATTTTGTAGTTTCATTGAGTGTCCCCTAGTCTGAACTATTTGAAGGATAAACAACCAATCCATGTTTACTCGTTCTACAAAGCTCATCAGTTAACAGATCTCTATCACATATCTCCTCGGTTCTCTTCTCCAAGATAAAGAACTCTAACCTTTTGAGTCTTTCCTCAAAGAGGTATCCTCCCCCTCCCCCGTCTTTATCAATTTGATTGCTCTTCCACTATATCTTTTTTTAGATGTGGCAGCCAGATATGCACACCTTCAAAAAATATAACAGATTAGTGAGACTTCCCTTGGCTAAATCCATGTTGGCTTTGTCCCATTAAACTCTCTATGGGGTATGTTTACTAAACTGCGTTAGTGCAATTCGCGTTAGGAGCCGCGGTAGTAACAGAAATCCCAAATAAGGACATGGGCGGTACATCGTCACCACTAACACGCGTTAAAAAAATTAACGAGCGTTACCGGGCGCCGTGGCGCATCACTGCGCGTTAAACCTAAGAAGACGTACAGACACAAAGCACTGAAACAGAGCTGTAGCACAATGGTTACGGTACTGACTGCTGTTACAGGCAGCATGGGTTTGAGTCCCCAGTGTGCCTAACGCAGAAGGCTGTCCCAGGCATCACCCTGTACATTACAGAGGAAAAGAGGAGGCATGTTTTTCCTTACGCTGGGTATTGGTGTCAGAAAAACACCCTCGGAGTGTGCCTAGCCACGTACGTTGGTGCGTGCGCGGTTGCGTGCATTGGTACGTGCGTAGCCCCGTGCGTAGCTGTGCGTGGGTACGTGTGATTTTACCAGTGTGGGCATCTTATTTTACAGACTCTGTAGGGTGTCTTGCACCCATGCATTATGCTAGCAGATGTACGTGTGATGGCCTATGGTTTATCAGAGCCTGTGAGCAGGTGCTGGGGTTTCACAGGGTTGGATTGTGCCAGTCACACCCATGATGCACTGCACATGCAAATCAGCTGTCCACAGATACACACCATGGGGAATGCACCCCCACAGCACCTCGGCCTGGTAGGGGGAACTGACCATGTGCACCCCACAGCACCTCGGCCTGGTAGGGGGTACTGACCGTGTGTTGTACTGGCACAGAGTAGCTACACACCGTCACATTGTGCGGGTACTGTGCTCACCCTGAGGGTGCAGTGAGGCGCCCAGCACCAGGTCCACAGCACCGTCCATGGCTGAAAGAGGCCATGGTGCAGGTCCAAAGCAGTGTTACTGTGTGAGATAAGTAGGTTCTGCAGGACCACTTTGGACATCTCTGTCTGTTTCAGTCAGGTGTAGCCCCCATGCACCACCACCCCCCCCCTCCCCCAGGGCTGAGGGTGGCAAGCAGGGTCTCCCATCAAAAGATCCACAGTCTACCTCCCTGCAAAGGTGGCAGTAGAGGGGAACATTAACTCTAGTCCTGCCAAGGAACAGACACCCCACAGGGCAGTCAATGCAGCTCTGTACACAGCTATAACACGATAGCAGACAGACATTAGGCCTGGATATGGTATGCTGCACCCCAACACTACCTGATATTCCCCTGGTGCAAGCCATCAGCCACTGCACCCTGCAAGCCACTCCATCACAACACCTACCAGCTGCAAACAGTCTGCTAGTGCCCAGTGGAGATGCTTGCACCCAGAACTGGGATGTCAACATACACAGCAAGCAGATGCATCAGTGACTGGGCCCCAAAAGGAAACCCATATTTATCACATGAGAGAAATACTAGATAGCACTATGGGAGTGCCTAGCCATGCTGTGGTCACTGCACAGTCAGGGTGAGAGTGATCTCTCAGCAGGATATACTGAGGTCACCCTGTCTGTGTAGGTGGTGGCCGGGCACTACAATGTGCCTGTCACTGCCCTATGCCCTGTGCAGATGCACCCTGGCCAGGCCACCCTGTCCGGCCTATACCCATGGTACCTTGCTCCTCATTATGCACATTGGCAGCCCAATACTGGCAACAGTGCTGGCAGTGTGGGCTGTTGAAGGTGTTTGCAGCCACCACACACTGGATAGACAGACAGCCACCCCACACCTATGCCAGCATTGTGCTACTATAGAGGTGGTCAGCAGCCATACCCACCACACCAGTCATGGGCATAGTACAGGCATGGATATGGTACACAAGGCTGTTGGGGGGGTCACTCCCCAGGGTGGTGAACACTGTCAGAGACCAGACCTGCAGCAAACACCGCAGACATCAGAATGATTGTTATGGTGGAGCTCAATGAGCAAACTGTGCTTAACGTAGGAATTGATATCTGCCAGTTCTCATAGGGAACGTTTGATAGCTGTGTACCATATACCCAGATGTAGGGTGGCATTGCTAAGGTATGCAACTGCTAGTATTGGGAGATACAGGCAGGGCCCAATGTCTTGCCTCCAGGAGGCATTGGCCAATGGGGCCTGTGGGTGTGAGTGTGGCCCTGTTGGCTGCTGCTTTACGGCAGAGTTCCCCAACTCCAGTCCTGGTGTTCCAAACACGGTTCGGGTTTTCATGCTGTCCGTCATAAATATGCATGAGCTACATCTGCATACCATGGGGGTGGTGCATAGTTATGCAGCACAGGCATCTTTATTAGAAGCAGCATGAAGCTGGAATGGTGTGGGGCCCTCCAGGACTGCATTTGCGGGACTCTGCTTTAGGTAATGTGCCTGTTTCTGGTGTCTGTGTTTGGTGTGGTAAAATATAGGCCATGCGTATGTTCTCTGCAATAAAGGAGTGTCTTTACTATCACTGTTTAGTGGTGGGTAAAACTATGGGGACTGGGTTGGCAGGAGCCCCAGCTTGGATTTGAACCTGTGACCCTCTGGTCTTACAGGCACTGGCTGTGTCTGTTGCACCACACTGTGGCCACAGAGACAGTGCAGTCCCTGGAGTTAGTTAAACCGGCCTGATGAGTCAGAAACCCAGGTTTACTGTGGCCTCATTTACCTTGTATGGCGGCAAAGGTGCACATAAACCTCAGAACAGACCGCAAAAAAGGGGCACACACCCATAACCAAGCTGGGCAACATTGATATCATTGGGCAACATTACACAACACTCCCAGGACAGCTCCATTACAATGAAATGATCTTTGAAAGGGTCTGCGGAGCGTAGACCCTTCCACACATCATTTCATTTCTTTTGGTGCTTTCCAGGGAGTGTTGTTCCTTGTTGCCCATTGCTATCACTGTTGCCCAGCTGAATTATGCTTTTTAAAATGTTTCTTGTGGTCATTTTTAACGTTTTATGTGAAAGTTTGTTCTGTGCACATGTATCACACTGCTCACGTTTTGTGGGTTTCCCCGGTTTTGCTGTACATTGCTGACGGAAATGGTTTCTCTTCCCTTTAAATGCCTTTAACGACAGGTTTTCATTCGCGTTGGAAATGAGCTCTGAAATTCAGCGCGTTAGTATGAGGGGAGCCTCTCCCCGCCCACTCTCCGCCCATTGACCCCTTCTCTCCACCCACTCTCCACCTTCTGCGCTGTTTTAACGCGCCGCGGAGCTTTACGATCGTTAACTACGGTTAACGCGCGTAGTATGATGTTAACGGTCGTTAGCGCGTCGGTACGCGCATTATACGGCACTTACGGTCGTTAACATCGTATAACGCGCGTTAGTCACGTTTAACGCACTTTAGTAAACATCCCCCTATGTGTTCAGTAATTTTGTTCTTTATAGTGGCTTTTACCATTTTGCATGGCACAGCCATCAGGCTCACCAGTCGTTAGTTTCCATGATCATCCCTGGAATCCTTTTTAAAAATTGGGGCTACACTGGCTACTCTCCAATCTTCAGATGTTATAGATGATTTTAATGATAATTTACACATTTCTACTAGTAGGTCTGCAATTTCATTTTTGAATTCTTTTAGCACCCTGGGATGTATATGATCTAGCCGGGTACAGTATATGCTCCTGGATGACTGTCAGCTTTCCCCAAATATCTAGCTTAAAAGCTGCTATCTTTCCTTTTTAAAGGTTACTGCTAGCAGCTTGGTTCCACCCTGTTAAAGTGGGGCTCATCCTTCCAGAAAAGGCCACCTGGTCCCCAGAATATTGCCCAGTTGTTTAGACATATAAAGCCCTCTTCCTTGCATCATGGCCTCATCCACACCTTGAGACTCCAGGACTCTGCCTGCCTCCTGATCGTGAAACAGGGAGCATTTCTGAGAATGCTACTCTGTGAGGTCCTGGATTTAGACTTTACTACTGCTACTACTTATTTCCATGGAGCTACTAGGCTTACAAAGTGTTGTAAGACATTCCCTGCTCCACATAGCTTATACTCTGATCAGGACAGACAAACAGAACAAACAGGACATGATTAAACGCACGTGTCTAGACAAGAAAATAAGAGGGCCAGGATCTAAAAGCAACTTTGAAGAGAAGCGTTTTTAACCTGGACTCGAATTGGACTAGAAATGGCATATAACATTCCGACTCGAGTAGTCCATTCCAGGCATATGGTGTAGCAAGGTAGAATAAACAGAGTCTGGAATTGGCAGTAGAAAAGAAGGGCATGGATAAAAGTGGAGAGCTACAAGAAGAGAGGTAATAAAGAGGTTCAGAATGAATGCACTTGTAGGTAAGTAAGAGAAGTTGAATTTTATATGAAAATGGATAGCGAGTCAATGAAGTGACTTGAGAAGATGGATTGCATGAGCATAGCAACACTGGAGGAAGATTAACCATGCAGCTGAGTTTTGAAGGGGAGATAGATGATTCACTGGGGACCAGCGAGGAGCAACTTGCAATAGTCTAGAAGGCACATGACTAGAGAGCGGACAAGAGTTTTGGAAGTCTGTTTAGAAAGAAAGGGATGAAATTTGCTGATGCTGTAGAGGAAGAAATGACAGGTTTTATCTATATCAGGGGTCTCAAACACGCGGCCCGCGGGCCGCATGCGGCCCGCGAGAGACCCTTGTGCGGCCCGCGAAGCATTGGGGGGAAAAAAAAAAACGGCTTCTGCTGCTGCTGCCGCCGCTGCCGTGGCCGGCAATAGCAGCAATATCGCAAGTCCCGCGGGCTCCCCCCCACCCGGCAGATCCCTTCCTGCTTGCCTGCCAATGCTGCCAGTTCTCCGCTTCGGCTTTCAGAGCCGCGAAGGGAGAACTTCTCCCTCGCGACTCTGTTAAGCTCGCCGGGGCAGATGGGAAATTTCCCATCTGCCCCAGCGGGCTTAACAGAGTCACGAGGGAGAAGTTCTCCCTTCGCGGCTCTGAAAGCCGAAGCGGAGAACTGGCAGGCAAGCAGGAAGGGATCTGCCGGGTGGGGGGGAGCCCGCGGGACTTGCGATATTGCTGCTATTGCCGGCCACGGCAGCGGCGGCAGCAGCAGCAGAAGCCGGGTTTTTTTTAAAGTTTAATTTTCCCGGGGGGGGGGGAGGGAGCAGGACTTGATGGGGGGGAGCAGGACTTGATGTGTGGCTGGGGGGGGGAGCAGTCCTTGATTTGTGGGGGGAGCAGGACATGATGGGGGGAGCAGGACTTGATGTGGGGGGGGGAGCAGGACTTGATGTAGGGGGGAGCAGGACTTGATGGGGGGGAGCAGGACTTGATGTAGGGGGGAGCAGGAATTGATGTGGGCTGGGGGGGGGGTAGTACTGAAAATGGGGTGATGGGGGTTAGGACTGGTAATGGACAGATGGGGGTTAGGACTGGAGGTGGTCTGACTGGGGGCCTAAGACTGAAAATGGGGTTATGGGGGGGCTAAGAATGAAGATGGGGCGATGGAAGGGTTAGGCCTGGAAGTGGGCTGTTGGGGGGCTTAGGACCGATAATGGGCTAGGGGGGGGCTAGAACTGGTAATGGACTGGGGGGGGGGTGCTATGACTGGAAATGGGCCGAGTAGAAGGGGGAGCTTGAACTGCAAATAGCTGATGGGGACAGGGTCTTGGAATGGTAATGGGCTGAGTGGAAGGGGGCTTGGAATGGAAATGGGCTGATGGGGAGGGGGGCTTGGAAAGGAAATGGGCTGTGAGGGGAGGGAGCTAGGACTGGAAATGGGCTGATGATGCGGGGACTAGAAGGGAGCGGATGCTGGGTTGGGCAGGAGCTAGAAGGGAGTTGATGTTGGGGGACGATTAGAATGGGATGGGGCTGGGAGAGTGAAATGGAGAGGGGAAATATATTTTGTGTGGGAGGGAAGAAAAATCTACAATTGGCCGGGTATTGGGAGAGTAAGTGGGGATTGAGGATGGAGGGGTAAAATTTGAGTGGATGAAATAGGAATGAGGAAAGAGCAAAAGGAGAATGATTAGTATTTTAAAGCAGATGTAGAGAGAATGGAAAAAAACTAGGAAAGAAGAAAGGAGAAATGGACAGCAGACGATGGAGAGTTAGCAGAAGACACAAAGAAACCAGAAGAAAGTGACTGGAACAATTGCAACTGAAAAAAAAATGCACAAAAGGTAGAAAAATATCTCTTTATTTTGAATTTATTAACTGAAATATGTCAGCTCTTGGAAATGTGCATCTTTAACGTCTGCACTTTATTTAATACAAGAGGAAATCAATGTATAGTTTTATTTCTACAGTGTTGTACATTCTAAGTTTGGCTTTTGGGGTTCCCAGTTTAATTGTCTTCCTGTTTCTAAATTGTGATTCCTTGTTTGGTGATGGTGTATGTTCTGCATGTGTAACTGAGCTGAGGTATTCTGTTTATGTAATTCCTATTTGACATTGCCACTTGTTCTCTTTCCCGAGTAGGTCATGTATTGTTATTCTCTGAAATGTGTTGATTTAATATTTGCAGTGTTGCCTTTTGATAGTTAGGGTATGGTGCTCTGTGAGTCCTGGTAGTGCTGTTAGGACACGGCAGGTTTGCTATGGGTTCTAAATGGGCAGTGTTTCTAGTAGTTCCTAATGTGCCTGGCGGTTGGCACTGGTTTATAGTAATGTAGAAATCTTTTAGTCTTTCTTTATCCATACACTCATTAAGAGGCATGTTTACTAAAAGTTAGTGTATGGTAACATTATGCAAATATTTATGCAAATGATGCCCTTATGCAAATGATGCCCTTATGCAAATGAGGCCTGTGTCTTGTGCGGCCCCCGGGTTACTCTACAAGTCCTCATTTGGCCCTCAAAGCAATTTGAGTTTGAGACCCCTGATCTATATGGTGTATGTCTGTAGAGAAAGAGAGAAAATTCAAAGATGACCCAAGATTGTGAGCTGAGGAGATAGAGGATGACAGTATTATCTAAGGAAATGGAGAAGGGAGGAGGTAGATTTAGGGAGAAAAATAAGAATCTCATTCCTGGTTGTGTTCAATTTTGGATGGCAGTGGGACATACAGGCAGCAATGTCAGATAAGTAGGCTGAATTCAGACCTGGATTCCTGGAGAGGTTTCTGATGTAGAGAGGTAAATCTAAAGCCAACAGCTTAAGGATGGTACTGAAAACCCCATGGTTTGATCAGGGCACCAAGGGAATAAGTGTAGAGAGAGAAAAGGTCCCAAGACAGAGCCCTAAGATACATCGACTGAAAGCAGGACAGCAGAAGAGGAATATGCATCAGAGCATACATTGAAAGTACAATGGGAGAGACAGAAAGCAAACCAAGACAGAACAGTGCTCCAAATTCCAAGTGAGAACAAAGTATTGAGGAGAAGGTGGTGATCAAGTGTGTCAAAAGTAGCAGAAGGTCAAGAAGGATGAGGACTGAGTAAAAGCCCTTGGATTTGGCCAGGACAAGGTCAATGGAGACTCTTGCAAGGGCCATTTCTGTTGATTGTTTAGAGGGCAGAACCTATATTGTAATAGATCAAAAATGGCTTGAGAGGAAAGAAATTCAAGGTAGCGGCATGTTCAAGTAGTTTGGATGGCAAAAGGAGAAGGAAAGTGGGCTGATAAATGGCAGGGCAGGTAGGGTCAGTGAAGGCTTTTTGAGGTTTGGTATACTACAGCATATTTGAAGACAGCAGGAATAATTGTAGTGAAAAGTGACAGGCTGAGGATAAGGCAGATGGAAGGGATGACAGCAGAGGAGACAGACCTTAGTAGACAGGTGGGAATGAGATCTACATTACACATAGGGGGATGTTTACTAAACTGCGGTAATGGTTCATAACACGCGTAATGTAACGTTAACGATTGTTAATTTATTTATTTATTTATTTTATTTATTTATTTACATTCTCTTATATACCGCGCTATTCTGCATCAGTGCGGTTTACATTGAACAAACTGAAATTACATTGAACAGGGCATTATAACTTGGAGATAACTATTTTACAGGGACATGGGCTATGGAGGGTTAAGTGGCTTGCCCAAGACCACAAGGAGCACCTGTGGGACTAGAAACCCCAGTCCTTCCGGCCCAAGGTTGCTGTCCTCTAGTGGGATTTGAACCCCTGACCTTCCGGCCTGAAGTACCTTGCCCCAAGTAATGTTAACGCGCGTTATGATGCGTTAACGATTGTTAACGTCTCATAATGCACGTTAACGTAAGTTAACGATCATAAAGGTCCGCGGCGCGGTAAAACACAGCAGAAGGTGGAAAGAGGGCGGAGAGAAGGGGTCAATGGGCGGAGTGTGGGCGGGGAGAGGCTCCAGGCACACCAACACACTGAACTCAAGGGCTGAATCCTACCGCGATTGAAAACCTGCCGTTAGATGCACATTTGCAGGGGAGGGAAACCATTTCAGCGTTAGCAATGTACAGCATAGGCAGGGAAACCCACAAAACGTGATAAGTGTGATACATGTGCACGGAACAAAAGGGCAAATAAGCAGTGAAAATGACCATAAGAAACGAGGAAATTAACATAACCAAGATAGCCAATAGTGATAGCAATGGGAAATAGCCAAAAATACCACTGAGAAAGCCTCAGAAAAAGATATTAACTGTGGAAGGGTGTATGCTCTGTCACCATAGAAGGTGAATGATGCCACAGTGAAATAGCGCAGATCAGGGCTTCCCCTTGTTACTGAACAGGTTCCCCATGGCGTGCACATGTTCCGCAACAGCAGGGTGGGCATGTCGGAATGGGCAACTGGGCAGATGCTGGAAAAGGGGATACAGAGAGCCGCAGGCGGCACATGCTGTGGTGCAGCTGGGCCACAGTGGGGACTAGGGTGATGCTCAGTTTGGCCCATAGGAATGCATAAACAGTAGAGCCAGACTGCAACTGTTGAGGGCCCAACATGGGCATGAGTGTGTCCCCTGCAGTGTCACAGGGGACAGTACCCAGCAGCCACCCCTAAGGGCACAGAACAGTGGCAGGCGGTGCTGGGGGGAAGTGTGGACGTCAATCCAAGCACCCCTATCCCACCACCCACACCATAGGCAGCTGCCTACATGCACATTGGATGGCCCGAGACTGCGCACCACCAGCAGAAGGGCATGGCAGCATGGCGGCGGAGGGGTAACAGTGGCGGAGGGGGCAGTGACATCTGACCATAGCAGGCCACGGCCCAGAGCCATGTAGGTGGGTGCTGTGCACTGCAACAGACAGGCTCAGTATGACAAACAGTCATGGTACCTCCAGGTAATGATCTGTCCCTGTGGCGCAGTAAGCACAGCCAGTGCACTCAGGAGCCAAAGGTCACAGGTTCAATCCCAAGCTGTGGTCCCTGCCAACTCTGTTCCCATACTTTTTACCAGTAATAAACCGTGGTAAGAAAGATGGAACCTTGTATTGCTGATAGAATAAACATGCTTGGAACACCTACATTTTACCGTACAGAGCACAGACACCACAAACAGGCGCATTACCGAGAGCAGAGACTCCCAAAGGCAGTCATGGAGGTCCAAACAACATTCAGGTTCCATGCTGTCTGCAATAAAGATGCCTGTGCTGTATGTCGATGCGCTGCCCCATGGTATGCAGATGTATCTCATGCATATTCATCAGGAACAGCATGAAAACCCGAACATGGTGCGGCCCACCAGGACCGGAGTTGGGAACCCCTGTCCAAGAGCATTGATCCACAGGGGCGGAAACACCCGCACCCTCAGGCCCCATTAGCCACAGCGTCCTGGAGAGGCAGGATGTTGGGCCCTGTGTGCATCTCCCAATACTAGGACTTGCATACCCTAGCAATGACACCCAAAACCCGGGAATACGGTACACAGATAGCAAAAGGTTGCTATGATAACTGGCACATAGCAATCCCTAAGGTTAGCACAAGCTGCCCAGTATGCTGTACCATACCAACCTCTGTGATGTCTGTGGAGTGTGTGTCACGTCTGGAACCTGACAGTGTCCACCACCTTGGGAAGAGACTCCAACAGTACAGCATACCATAGCCATGCCTGCACTGTGCCCAGGACTGGTGCGGTGTCCTGGGCTGCCAAAAGCCTATATTGGTGCACAATACTGGCATAGG
Organism: Ichthyophis bannanicus; assembly: GCA_033557465.1. NCBI lineage: Eukaryota > Metazoa > Chordata > Amphibia > Gymnophiona > Ichthyophiidae > Ichthyophis > Ichthyophis bannanicus. The sequence goes on along the minus strand of CM066034.1, from coordinate 887,467,032 downwards.
TGTGGGGGTGTGTGTCAGTCTATCCAGTGTGTGGCGTCTGCCAACACCGCTAGCACTGTTGCTAGTATTCGCCTGCCAATGTGCATAATGAGGAGCAAGGTACTGTGGGTATAGACGGAGAGGGCGGCCTGGGCAGGATGCACCTGCACAGGGCCCAGGGCAATGGCTGGGACATTGTAGGGGCTGCCCACCACCTACACGGACAGGGTGGCCACGGCATGTCCTGCTGGGTGGTCATGCTCACCCTGACTGTGCAGTGACCACAGCATGGCTGGGTTCCCCCATAGTGCTACATAGTGTCCTTCTGAAGTGAGATATATGGGCTCTGTCCTCTGGAGCCCTATCACTGACCCATCTGCCTGGTGGGTGTGTGCACATCCCAGGTGTGGGTGCGCATGTCACCTCCAGGAACATGCACTATGGACTAGCAAGCAGGCTGTCTGCAGTTAGTATGTGTGTGGCTGGAACACCTTGCAGGGTGCAGCGGTTGGTGACTCACTTTGCTTGCTGCTGGAGGATGTCAGATAGTGGTGTGGGGCAGCTGCGCAGTACCAGGTCTACTGTCTATCTGTCAGTCACTGCCCAATGTATCGAGGCATACAGATCTGCATAGACTGCCCTGGTGGGGTGTCCATTCCCTGGCAGGACTGGGGTGAATGGTCCCCTCTACTGTCACCAGTGTAGGGGGGTAAAATGTCAACCTGTTATTTCATAGGTGTCAAACCTGTCCTGGAGGGCCACAATCCTGCCAGGTTTTGGGATAGCCCTAATGAATATGCATGAGATATATATGCATTAGAGATAGCCTGCCAACCTGACTGGTTTGTGGCCCTCCAGGACTGGATTTGGAGACCCCTGCTTTACACCTCTGTCATTTAAGATTGTGAGTGGGCAAGGTGCAGATGTCCAAGACATCAAAAAGGTTAGATAGAATTTGTCACATTCCTCCTCACTTCTCACCACCACCAAAATATTGTCCATTAGACATCTTTTTGGTGGTGGTGAGAATCGAGGATGAATGTGACACATTCTAGCTACCCTTTTGATGTCTAGGACATCTGTACCTTGCCCACTCACCATCTTAAATGACAGAGGTGTAAAGCAGTGGTCTCCAAATCCAGTCCTGGAGGGCCACAAACCAGTCAGGTTGGCAGGCTATCTCTAATGCATATATATCTCATGCATAATCATTAGGGCTATCCCAAAACCTGGCAGGATTGTGGCCCTCCAGGACAGGTTTGACACCTATGTGTTATTTGGAAACCCTGTTTCCCACCCTGAGCCACAGAGCGTGGGTTGGGTGTTGGTTCGTAAACTGCCTATGGGCCCAAACCCCCCCCCTCCCCCTCCCCCTCCCTGAAATCATGTGACCATGGCACCCACACAGTGTATGAACTATTCCGGGTGCATCATAGTCCACACGGGCAAGACGTGATGTACAGATGGACACAGGTAAATGCTAAGGGTATCTGCAGGGGCCACCTATCACACAGAGGCACCGATGGGGACCTGTAGCATAGCCCATTGCAGAAATCCCAGGTGCAGCGGAAATGGTGCTGGGCACCCCACCTCACCCTCAGGGTGAGCATAGGACCCGTCCACTGTGATGGACGGTAGCCACTCTGTGGCAGTAACACACACGGTCAGAATCCCCACCAGGCTGAGGTGCTGTGGGGTTGCACATGCTCAGGACACCCCACCAGGCCGAGGTGTTGGGGGGTGCATACCCCATCTTGTGTTCATCTATAGACTGCAGATCTGCATGTGCAGTGCACCATGGATATGAGTGGGATAACCCAAATCTTGGCCACCACAGCAGACAGTTTGTGTGGTGACCTGACGTCCTTCAGCAGCCAGCCAGGGATTTGTTAGTGGCACTAGTGATGTGGCCCACTAGTTACTTCACTGCCTGTGGAGCCAGGGGTCATGGGTTTGATCCCACAGTGGGGTTATTTGGTAGGGCTGTCTGAGGCATTTTCTTTTTTTAATTTAAATTGGTGCTGCCAGCAACAAACCCTCACAGTGCTGTCTCCTTACGGTGCCTCATCAGGCGCCCTATACAGTGCCCAATGCGGGACCCTATACTGTGCCCTGTGGGGTGCCCCATAGGGGACATTCTAGGGTGCCTTGGTGGACAGTACACTTTATAATGTGCCCTCTGGGGTGCCTTATAGGGTGCCTTATGCGGCACCTTAGGTTACGGCCCTGTGAGGGTGTGTTTGCTGGCAGCACTAATTAAAATTAACAAACAAAATGCTTCAGACAGCACTGATTTTGAGTAAAGGGTGCTGTCTCAGCCAGCTTTACTCATTAGACCCACAGGGGGATTGAACTCACATCCCCTGCACCATTAGTCAGTGTATTAACCATTGTGCCACAGTTCTAGATGCCTTGCTAGACACTTTATCAGACTCCTTATGGGCGCGCATTGCGTGGCGCTCTACACAATGTTTTTTAACGCTCGTTAGGCTATGGCGCCTGGTAACGCGCGTTATCGGTAACGATGTACCGCTCATGTCCTTATTTTGGATTTCTGCCTGTACCGCGGATCCTAACGCGAATCACACTAACGCAATTTAGTAAACATACCCCATAGTGAGTTTGGAGGAGAATAGATGTTCAATTTCTTCCTCAGTGACTTCAGAAAAAGAAGAAAGGGTGGCAGGGGTTGAAGATAGAATTTGAGACTGAAGTGGAGGTGCAGTTGACCCAGTGGAAAACTCTAGACTTATCTTTACATTTTACAGTTTATAAAAAATTTGCCATACCATCCTTCAAATTAAGAAGAGTGTTTTACATAAAATCAATAGGAAGAAACAGAAAGAAACTCCAATTAAAATCAACTAGTGACAGTAAACACAGTCATACAACACAAGAAAGCGTGAGAGGGAAGGTGAGGAGAGAGAAAGAAGAGGGAATGGAAATGGGAGGGGTATGCAGACTAACCTAGGGAGAATTGCTATGGGGAAAGATTAAATGCATTCTGGAATAAATACATTTTAAGAGCTGTTTTGAATGCTTTAGAAGAGGGTTCCCGACAGAGGTCCAGGGGCAGATCATTCCATAAGCTCAGGGTACAGTAGAATGTAGATCATCCGGTGGAGTCGTTATTTAGCATGAGACAGAGGAGGAAGGTAAAGACAGTTGTCTCGAACTAAATGAACAGCACAGTGAGGAGTATGAGGGATGATTAAGTAGGAAGGGAATACCAGTATGTGCAAGGTTGATGGTTTTTGACTTGTTAGGAACTTGGCAAAATTCTGGGGAAGGGAGGCCTTCACCTAAAGGATGGAACCAGGATGCTGGAATTAACCTTTAAAAAGGAGATAGAACAGCTTTTAAACTAGATAATAGGTGAAAGCTGTAGCCCAGGAGTGCCTAGTTTGGAAGGATGTATTCTTGAAGGATACTAAAAGAGGGAAGTTAGGGCATCATAATAGAGAGGTTTCAATAAAAATAAAAGTAACCAAGATGCCCTTAAGTACAGAGCTGAAACACTCCAAAATAACACCTATCAACTGATAACCAGATTAGTATGAATGAAATGCAACCTCTAAAATGCCTGTATGCAAATTTTAGAAGTCTAAAAAATAAGATGTGAGAACTAGAATATATATATAGTACTAAATGATAGGTTAGATATAATTGGCATCTCAGAAACCTGTTGGAAGGAGGACAACCAATGGGACACTGATACCTGGGTACCAACTATTTTGCAACGATAGAGTGGATCAAATTGGTGGAGGGGTTGCACTCTATGTTAGAGAAGGTTTTGAGTCACGTCGGATTAAAGTTTTGCAGGAAACAAAACACACTGTAGAATATTTATGGATAAAAATTCCATGTAAAAAGGGGAAGGCAATGGCAGTGGGGGTGTACTACTGACCACCTCATCAGAATGAACAGATGGATGATGAAATGCTGAAAGAAATCAGGGAAGCTAACAAAGGTTACAAAACAGTAACAATGGGTGAGTTCAATTACACCAGTATCGACTGGGTCAGTGCCAGTATCTAGAAAGATAAAGTTTCTAGATGAAATAAATGACTGCTTCTAAGAGCAGCTGGTTCATGAACTGACAAGAGGTAAAGCTATTTTAGACCTAGTCCTTAGTGGAACACAGGATCTAGTGCAAGAGATAACAGTTTTGGGTTCACTTAGCAATAATGATGATATCATGATCGCATTTGATTTAATAAATGGAAGAAGGACGACAAGGAAATCCACAGTACTACCTTTTAACTTTCAAAAGGGAGACTATAACAAAATGAAGAAAACAGTTAAGATAAAACTAAAAGGAGCAGCTGCAAAGGTTAAATATTTATATCAAGCATGGACATTGTTAAAAAATACTATCTTTGAAGTCCAGACCAGAAGTATTTCGTGCTTTAAGAAAAGTGGAAGGAAGATAAAAAAACTGCCAGTATGGTTTAAAGGTGATTAAAGGTGAGGTCAGAGAGGCTGTTGTTGCCAAAAAAAGCATCTTTCAGGAAATGGAAAAAGGAACCAAATGACGAACATGGGAAACAAGCATTGTCAAGTTAGATGCAATGCATTGATAAGGCAGGCAAAGAGAGAACTTGAAAAGAAACTTGCAGTGGAAACAAAAATGCATAATAAAAACTTTTTCAAGTGCATTTGTAGAAAAAACTTATGAGTCAGTTGGACCATTAAACGAGAGGGGGGTAAAAGGGGCGCTAAGTGAGGGACAAGGCCATAGTTGAGAGATTGAATGAATTCTTTGTTTCGGTCTTTACTGATGAAGATGTAACAAAAAGTTACCCATGCCCGAAATGGTTTATAAAGGTGATGTATCAGAAGAATTGAAAGAAATATTGATAAACTGGGATAAAGTTTGGCCACTACTGGGGACGTGCCTAACATCCATTCCCCCAAGGGAGCAGTACAGAGTGCACTGGCATCCATCCTGCAAAATCAAAATCCTTTGCTTCCAAAGAGCCCTCTCCCCCAAGGGAAACCCCACTGCTGCATGTGGTTGCTCAGCTCCACTTCACAAGCATGATCACTCAGCTGCTAAAGGAGCTTTTAAAAAACAGCGTGCTGCGGTCTCGCCCGCACCTGGCAGGTCCGTGCCTGAGGGCCTCGCTGTGGCCCTTAGGTGGGGAACGAGGGCGGGGATTCTATTCACAAAACAACAATCAATCGGCCATGAAATTCCCATCATCTAATGCTACAAAGCTGTACGTTTCTGGGTTTCTGCCGACATCACCAAGATCACTAAACAAGCCCGATAATTATCAACTGATCTCCTTGAACACACAATGCTAAATCCCACGTGTCTACTACTTGGAGTTGCCTCTGTCACAGAAGTAAACTAACCGCCTCCAGGCTGCCTACACTGAAGACATCTGCATGGACCTTCTGAGATATATTATACTGTAGCCTTGAAAGGCAAGTCAACCCCAAGAGTATAATCCTCTTTCTATTCTCTATAATATATGTTTGTCTTATCTCTCCTCTCCCACCTTAAAGCCTTCACTATCTCCCTGCTCTTAAGCCGTTATCAGATTAGCTGCTTAGTCCACCATTAGGCTACTCATACCATTATCTTGTATCCTGATACATTCCTCTAACTATTCCACATGCAATAATTCTGAAAAGAAGCTTATTGATAAATTGCTAACCAAATCTTCCTCTGCACCTTGCGGTTATACTCAGTAAAAAGTATAGATACTCTGTATTGTGAACTTAGAACCGCGTCTAAGCACAACCATGAAGCTTATTTTCATGTTGATCCTCCTTGTACTCTTTGCTCCATTATCCATTGCTCTCCAATCCCAATTCCACACCCACCACATTCCAATAATTCCACATCGTCCTAGAAATCTCTCTCTCTTTACTCACAACAAATTCCCATCGATACTCCACACACACCAAGCTTGTAGACTAATATACCTCTCTCCCACAAATGCCCACATGAATCACTCTTTCATCAATACTAAACACACTTTAAAAGTAGCCCTCCTTAACACTAGATCAATCAGAAACAAAAACCTGCTATTAAAGACCTACTCTAAGACAGTAAGCCACATGTATTGTGCTAACTGCAACATGGCATACCCCCACAGACTCCAACTCACTCAGCCAACTGGCTGAATCCAACTATAATATCTTCCAAAGCCCTAGATCTGGAAAGAGGGGTGGGGGCATCCTTATTCTAACCTCAAAAGACCTCATATTCACCTGCCACCATAGCGAGAGTTCAGAAAATATTGATCTTCTAATTACTGAAAATAAGAATAGTAAAATAAGCCTTTTTTTTATAGACCACCATTGCCCAACCCTGACAGCCTCACAACAATCCTGGAAGCTGCCTGCATCTCAACGCCGCATAAGCCCCACATAATTCTTGGTGACTTTAATTTCCCAGCATTGAATCGATCTCATGCTTCTCACTTTATAAACACTATGCTTGAACTTGGATTTCATCAAATTGTTAAATCTCCTACTCATCATAAAAATAATATTCTTGACCTAATCTTCCTCCCCTCCCACATCTTACTTGACACCCTCCTCTCGCCTCCTAGTTTTCTCCTCTTACCCTGGACCAATCATTACCTAATCGACTTTTCTTTCCTAGTAATGCCTACACCTGACAGAACTAACAATATTACAGAATTTAAAAATAAGTTCAAATCATATAATGAAGATACATTTTTAAATGACACCATGCTGTTGTTGTTAAGTGCCGTCGAGTCGGTGTCTACTCATGGCGACCCTCTGGATAGTTGTCCTAAATTGTGTTCAGTCTTCAGTCAGGTGGCTCATTGTTGACAGACTGGTACCCATAGCTGCTGTTATTGTATCGATCCATCTCATTGCTGGCCTTCCTCTTTTGCATTGACTTTCTATCTTGCCAAGCATGATGTCTTTCTCTAATGATCTCTCTCTTCGCATGAGGTGTCCAAAGTATTAAAGTCGAAATCTTGTCATCTGAGCTTCTAAAGAAAGCTTAGGTTTGATCTCCTCTAGTACTGACTGGTTTGTTCTTTGGGTAGTCCGTGGTATATGCAGTATTTGCCACCAGCACCATAATTCAAAGGCATCAATTTTCTTTCTATCTTTTTCACTGTCCAGCTTTCACATCCATATGATGTTATGGAAAATACCATGGCTTGAACAAATTTAATCTTTGTATGGAGAGAGACATCTCTGCTCTTGAAAATCTTGTCTAGGTCTTTCATAGCCATTCTGCCAAGAGCAATGTGTCTTCGGATTTCTTGACCACTTGCTGCTTCTTTATTGATAGTTGAGCCAAGTAGTTTAAAATTGTCCACGATTTCAATTTCTTCTCCTTCAATGATGAACTTATTGATTTTGCCAGTTGTCAGGATCTTTGCCTTCTTTATATTAAGGTGCAAGTCCATTTTAAACTATGTTCCTTGATCGTGAGAAGCAAATGTTTCAGATCATCTTCACTTTCAGCCAGTAATGTGGAATCATCAGCATAGCAAAGGTTATTGATGAGTCTTCCACCAATCCTCACACCTCTGTTGTCTTCATACAATCCTGCTCCTCTAATGATTTGTTCTGCATATAAATTAAACAGGTAGGGGGAAAGTATGTAGTCTTGTCGTACACCTTTGCTTATTTTAAACCATTCTGTTTCTCCTTGATCTGTTCGAACTGTTGCTTCTTGATCAATGCATAGATTGTGCAAGAGAACGATCAGGTGTTCTGGTATGAACATGCTTCTTAATATGGCCCAGAGTTTCTCATGGTTTACACAGTCAAAAGCCTTGCTATAGTCGATAAAGCACAAATAGATATCCTTTTGGTATTCTTTAGTCTTTTCAAAGATCCATCTCACATCCGCGATGATGTCTCTCGTTCCTCGCACTTTCCTGAACCCTGCTTGCACTTCAGGTAGTTCTTGCTCCAGGTATGGTTGTAGTCTCTCTTGGATAATCTTCAGTAGAATCTTGCTGGCATGTGGGATCAGAGCGATTGTGCGATAATTTTCACAGTCAGTTGGATCACCTTTCCATAATACTGGTATAAACACAGATCTTTTCCAGTCAGTTGGCCATGATGTTGTCTTCCAAATTTCCTGGCTGAGCCTTGTAAGTATGGTAACAGCTGCATCAGATTGCTGTACTACTTTTATGGGAAAGTCATCAATGGTGCTTTGTTCTTTGATAAGGCTTTCAATGCTGCTTCAACCTCTTCTTTCATCACCAATGGTTCCGAATCATAAGGTACAGATTGAGATGGCTGTTGGTCCACTTGATTTTTATCATATAAAAGCTCTGTATATTCTTTCCACCTTTTCTTGATCTTCTCGGTATCATTCAACATAGAACCTTGAGTATCTTGTAACATTTCAATTCGAGGCTGGAATTTTTTCTTTAACTCTCATATCTTTAGAAAAGCCAATCTTGTTCTTTCCTCTAATAGTTTCTGCTTCTATTTCCTTGCTTTTTCACCTTTTGTAGAGACTTCTCGCTTTCTTCCAACACAACCTTCTTGATGTCATTCCATAAATATTCTAGAGCTTTGTCATTTGTATCTACAGAAGAAAATCAATTTTGCAGGCAGTCTTTAAATTCCAGTGGTATACTCTCAAGGTCATATTTTACTACATTCATGAGTGGCTTGCTCTTTTTCAACTTTAGCTTGAGTTTGCATACTAGTATTTGGTGATCTGTACCACAGTCAACTCCATGTTTTCTCTGTGTTGATGTTATAGAGCTTTTCCATCGTTGACTTCCACATATATAGTCAATTTGATTTTTGTACAATCCATTGGGTGAAGTCCATGTGTACAGTCACCACTTGTGTTGCTGGAAGAAGGTGTTTGAAATGAATAGATCATTGGTCTTGCAGAATTCTATCAGTCTTTCTCCAGCTTCATTTCTGTTGCCAAGTCCATTTTTTCCAATCACTTTGCCTACTTCTTTGTTGCCAACTTTGGCGTTCTAGTCACCCATGACTATCAGGATATCCTGTTTGCATGTTCTGTCAATTTCAGCTTGTTCATAGAACTCAATTTCATCCTCTTCTGCAGCTGTTGTTGGGGCATATACTTGAATTATATTTGTGTTGATAGGCATTCCTCATAAACGAATAGAGATTAAGCATTCACTGACTGCATTGTATTTCATTACAGTTCTTGCAAGTTTCTTCTTTATTATAAATGCAACACCATTTCTTCTTTGTCCTTCATTTCCAGTATAGTAGACCATGTGATCACCTGATGCAAAGTGCCAATGCCAGTCCATTTCAGTTCGCTGACACCCAACAGATCAAGTTGTACACATTCCATTTCATTCTTGACCACCTCCAGCTTCCTTGGTTCATGCTTTGTACATTCCATGTCCCAATATGTAAGACATCTTTACAGCTTCTGACACTCATTTCATGCACAGCTACAATCAGCAGTCAGACATTCCAAAGGCTTTGATCCAACCACATCATAAATGCTGGCTTTACTCTGAAAAGTCTTCAGCTCCTCCCCAGTAGCTAGTTGAGTGCCTTCCAACCTGGGGGTCTCATCTTCCAGCACTATAATGCAATTTGTTTTGTTGTGACTATCCATTGGGTTTGCATGGCAAGATACAGAAGTAGATTGCCAGGTCTTTCCTCTGCGCAGTTTAAGTTTAGTGTTGTTGCCGTTGTCACAGAAATGTGATCCTCTGCCGTCAACACTGTCCCATTCTGCTGCTGCCCAGATGGATGGCTTGTCTTGGTCTGGCACCTCAGCTGAGACCTGTCCATCTTGGGAGACCCTGCTAGTAGTTAAACTACTGATAGCTTAGCCCTCAACATCACTGATGCACACAAGCCCTCACAGCACGACAAGCTGCAAACCAAGTGAGGGAAATGACACTATGCCACATTTATATTTCTCCGATACTGATCTTGATGTTATCATTAATAACACAGGTACACTACCAAAAAACTGCCTCCAGTTTTGCAACTGATTCCTATAGATTTTGGGGTGCTGAATCCAGGAAAAATAGCCAAAATGTTCCATCACGTCACGTTTTCTTGCAAAATTAGATTTCTTACCCATATAAGGAATGTTCACATAATTTCTTTTTAGCCGACTGCAGTTTATTTTCTTGGCCCAAAAGAGAGGTTGTAATGGTTAACTAACTAGAAACACTCCCTCATGATATTTTAGAGTGTTTTGTATTCATTTTATTCATTAACAGGACAATTGGGAGGCGGGGGGCTAAATCCAGTACTCGCGCTGGCGCATGTTCTTTCCTGTTCGCCTCGCCTCGTTTGCTCGCTCAAACACGGTGGTTGCGACATGAACGTTCCTGTCAAATTTCAGTTTCTTGCAAGTTCATTATTACCTTTTGTTTGCTCAGTCGTAATCCAGCTTTATTCCAAAGTGGTTCACTACAGTTGTAGTTTGCAGTGCTGTGTATTTGTGATGGCTCACAGAGCCAGAGGTTGCGTCAACTCTCCGGACAGTTTTTGTTTTATTTGTGGGGAATATACCGTGAAAAAGCGGCAGAGGAACATTTCTGCATTTATTTAAAAAGTATATTTCGCCTATTTCGGTTTGAAGTTAGGCGATCAAGACAAACCGTGGGCTCCTCACAAAGTGTGCAAGACATGTGAGGAAGATCTACGCTTATGGATGAAAGGTAAAAAACAAGCATTTCGTTTCGGAATACCTATGATGTGGCGTGAACAAAGAGACCACAGCAGTGACTGCTATTTTTGCTCTTGCATTGTGAAGGGATACAACTTAAAAAATAAGAACGTAATAAGTTACCCCAACCTTCCCTCAGCAATTAGGCCTATGCCTCATAGCAACGAAGTACCTGTGTCTGAACCACCAAAATCTTTGGATCATATTTGTGTTGACGGTTCTGATCATGATGAGACTCATCAGATGGCTTTTCCCGATGAGTCCAGTACTTCCGAGTTTGAAACTGAACCAGATCCGAAACCTGAACTTTTCTCTCAAGCTGAATTGAATGATTTAGTCCGGGATTTAGGACTCCCAAAAGATGCTGCCCAACTGCTAGGTTCTCGGCTTAAACAGAAAATCTATTGTCACCAGGAACAACTTTTTATTGGTACCGCAACCGCGAGACACAATTTTTGAAGTATTTCAGCAAAGAGGAAGATTTGGTATTTTGCAACGATATATACGGAGTGATGGAAAAGTTTAAACTCAAGTATGATCCTGCTGAATGGCGGCTGTTCATTGATTCGTCAAAAGACAGCATAAAAGGTGTTCTTCTTCATAATGGCAACACATTCGCTTCAGTTCCTATTGCTCACTCTGTTATTCTCCAAGAAAAATACGAGAATTTGTCCCTGATTCTTCAGAAGATTCGTTATGATGAGCATAAGTGGATGATTTGTGGAGACTTTAAAATTCTATCCATGCTATTAGGGCAGCAATCCGGTTTCAACAAATATCCCTGCTTCCTTTGCTTGTGGGATAGCCGGGCCCGCGACCTACACTGGGGGAAAAAAGACTGGCCAATTCGGGAGTATTTGAGACCCGGTGAGAAAAATGTTCTTCATGAGAGGTTGGTACCTCGTGATAAAATTCTATTAACACCTCTCCACATTAAGTTGGGTCTCATTAAGCAATTCATCAAGTCCCTTCCAAAAGATGGTGAGTGCTTTCGGTACCTTTGCTCAAAGTTCCCCCGACTTTCTGAAGCAAAGCTAAAGGAAGGAGTGTTTGTTGGCCCTGATATAAGGAAACTCATTTCAGATGGAGCATTCGCTGAAACGATGTCTGAGAAGGAAAAAGAAGCCTGGGATTCCTTCAAGGATGTTGTTCTCAAATTCTTGGGGAACAGGCGGGATGAGAACTATAAGGATATTGTTGCCAGGATGCTCAATGCCTTCAAAGAACAAGGCTGTAACATGAGCCTGAAAGTCCATTTCTTGCACTCCCATGTGAACTACTTTCCCGAAAACTTGGGGGCGTACAGTGAAGAACAAGGTGAAAGGTTTCACCAGGACATCAAGGATGCAGAGAGAAGGTACCAAGGAAGATGGAACACCACTATGATGGCTGATTTCTGCTGGTTGCTGCTGCGGGAAACCCCAGATGAAAAATACGCCAAGCAGCGCACCAAGAGAAGCATTCGGGGGAAGAAGAAACGGGCCCACCAGGAGATTGATTGACCCAAGAATGACTTTAAAATCTAAACTGTGTTGACAAATATCGTGTTTTTACTAAACTTTGAAATAAAAATTTGCTAGTTATTACCACAGTGTCGGATCTCATTTATTAGAATTTTATTTTCACACCATCGGGTGTTTGTCTTCATGTATTGCAATGGTGCGGTTTGCGTTTTCTATTCTTACATACATACCTGTACAACATTTTTTGCACATTTCTTTGCTTTGCTTTGCTTTGTGTCTAACCTCGCTCTTATATGCTCAATGTTTGTGCACATGTATGTGGCTGTTTTAAGTGCAGACAATTTTGCTACCATCACGGTGTGTTTTGTTGACATTACTCTATTCTTATGTGCTGCCTTGTTACAATTTTCTTTATTCTTATTTGAATAACTACTAAACAATTAGTATAAAGAATTCATCCAAGAAACTTTTATCTCGATCGCACTCAATCTGAAACGTTCACCTCAAACTGCTAACCCAATGTAGCAAAAAATCTGTACGTGATGGAGCAAATTGGTTACCAGATTTGGATTCAGCGCACCAAAAAACGTAAAAATCAATCGAAACATTAGAGGCAGTTTAAAAAAAATTTTTTTAGTGTACCTGTGTAATTGGAACACCATCTTCTCGAAGGCAGCACACAACCCAGCACAAAACGTCAAACCTAAAAACTCCAAAAATTGGTACACCTCTGATCTCCGGAATTATAAGCAAAGTCTGAGAAAATTGAAACACAAATGGAGAGCAACAAGATCCCACACTGACAACCAGGCCTATATGTCTATGCTCAAATCCTATACGGAAACAGTAAACAATAGGAAAAAGGTTTCTCACTCTAAACTCTTAACAAGAGCATTTAACAGATCTATAGAGCTCTTTTCAATTGTCAGATCACTCACTAAAACCCCTAACCCTGATTCGGACCTTACCCAAATTGATCCCCAAAACCTAGCCGAGTATTATATGAGCAAACTTATACCTATATCAATTTGCTAGCCCCTGTCTAGCCCCAACCACCATGAGTCAAATAATGTCAGTCACCTAAGCCAAGCTACATGGTCCTCATTCAATCCCATCACCATCAAACAACTTCAAAATATAATAGCAAACCCTAACACCACCACATCCCCTGCCGATCCATGTCCTGTTAGATGGATTAAGTCTGCAAAAGATGATTTCTCCAATCATACTTAACATAGTTAATAGATCCCTGGAGACAGGCCAAATGCCAACAATGCTGAAACAAGCAATCATTCGCCCTATCCTCAAACCCATTGTAACTGACAAATCTCTCCCAAATTCTTATCGCCCCATCTCTAGCCTTCCTCTGCTGACAAAAAATATCGAAAAAGCAGTGCAGAAACAATAACAAGACCTTGTTGACTTAAATGGCCCCTTGGACACCCAACAGCATGGTTTTAGACAACATTACAGTGTCGATACCCTTATGCTGTTTCTCTTGAACAAACTCATCTGCGGCATTAACAACTGCAAACATGTATTTATTTATGCTTGTGTTTCTCGATATAGCTTCCGCCTTTGACAGTATCTGCCACAAGTCTCTCATTTACAGACTTCAAGAAATTGGCCTACAAGGTACTATATTACATTGGTTTAAATCTTATCTCACAGATCGCACACAACAGGTCCTGATTGGTTCAGCAACCTCCTCTACCTTCAACCAGACCCAGGATGTTCCTCAAGGCTCCTCCCTCTCTGCCCTCCTTTTTAACCTTTATATGCAGCTCATTTACAACATCCTCAGGAAACATAAAATACTTTATCATCTATATACAGATGATATGATGTTCTGTCACCCAATAGATATCTCCAGTCCAATTTGCCCCAAATTCAAGAGTGTCTCAAGGACATTACCAATTGGCTCTCCACACACAACCTACGTATCAATTTCAATAAAACAGAAATTCTATATATAGCCCGGGACCAGAGCTTTTCACCACCCACTAAAATTTACATAAATGAAGTTGCCATAGAAGTTAAACAGGAAGTCAAATACTTAGGTATCATTCTCAACCAGTCACTATCCATGTCCTCATATATAAAAGCTGTAACCAAGACAATTTACTTTAAACTAAAAACAATTCAACCACTAAGACACCTTCTGGATAATAGCAACTTCCGATAAGTCCTACAGGCCCTCATTACGCCTCACCTCGATTATTGTAACAGTATACTTCAAGGCCTATCGAATAAAACCACACATCAACTTCAAATGGCACAGAATCTTGCTGCCCGTATAATTCACAACACTTACCGATACGACCACATCACGCCACTACTCCAGACCCTCCACTGGCTACCCACAGAAGCACGTATTGTCCTGCCCCCGCCTAGGGCCGGTGACTCTAGAGCAAGGGTGACCTTTACTTTGTCTTCAAATGTCCTTTTTGACTAAGGTAGCAGCAAGGGACGCTGGGAGTTGTAGTCTAGGTTTACTATCAAACAAAGGTGTTGTGGTTTTCCCTTTCACACATAGATTCTTGGCTCAAAACATGACACGGATTACTTTCCAAAACAATAGGAAACAGGAGCAATTCAAAGTTAGAAAATAAAGCATGTGGCAAACTGTTTCTTCACAGCAAACATTCAGGAGAAAACAACTTTGCATTACCTTCATGCAAAGGTTGTCTAACGTAGGTCCAAGTGATCAATCTCACATAAAGGACAGTCCATCTCACAGATATCAGTTGTATCAGGAGTGCTTTCTACGTCAACAATCATCTCCTCGCTGTAATCATTATAATTCTGCTTAGGGGAACTTCTAGACTTCAGGTCCCTGAGAACTTCTTGCAGCTGTTCAATAAAGTTGTCCCTCTGATTGGCAGTGACTTTCTCTAATGCAGGAAACTTATTCTTACGTAAGCTCTTAGCAACAGCCTTTACATCTGTTTCAAAACACTTACTAAGAATGTTTCTGACTGGAACTGTTTTCGCAGCAGTGCTATCTCTGCTCTTATTAGCACTGTTCTTTAACTGCTGTACAATCTCCTCAGCAAGTCTCTGGCTAGGAATTATGGCAGACGTACCTTTCTCACTCGCAATGCCTTTTCTGTAATCATAGCTTTCCTCCCTCGTATAGGTAAACTCTTCTACCTTTTCTTCGGGTAGTTTCCACAGAGGTTTTGGCTTTGCTTCTAGTGCTCCTGAGGTAAAGGAAATGGACCTTCCAGAATCCTCCTTTGCTAGTTCTGGGTTCTAAAGTTTCCCTCTTTGCTGCTCTCCTCTTTGCCTTCCTTGCCTGTGTTGCTCTGTCTGATGTCGTTGCTTCTGTGTGCTCTCTCTCTCTCCACCTCTCTTCTTCCTGCCCTCTAGCTCTGAAGCAGGTTTAAAACGGCATCCTTCAGCAGCCACACCCCTCTGGCTACTCAGGTGCAACTCATTAGAGTTCCACTCAGCTCCTACGTCACTGCTATGGCTGGGCTCAGTTCTAGTTAGAAGCTTTCGGTTTCTATGGGAACCTGACTTGCCCTTACTCTTAAAGGTACAATGCTCATTATTTTCCCAATCCATCTGCTCAGCATTGCTGTCATTATCACAGTATCAATACAAATATCTATTGTTAACTTTTAAACTATACAATAAGATTGTCCCCTCATGCCTTTCCTCATGAAATAATGGGCAGCATAAGGCAGCGCGCTGATGGGCATAAGGCGGCGTGCTAATTTTCTAGGAGGCATTTCAATATGGTGAGGCATAAGGCGGCGCGCTGATGAGCAAGCCAAAGAGCAGAGCCACAGCACAATGAATGGTTAAGGCACTTACCAATGGTGCAGGGATCAGGGGTTCAATCCCCCACAGTGCTCAATGAACAAGGCTGGCTGGGGCGTTACTTTAGGAGCCAGTCCTCCTCACTTCTCACCACCACCAAAAAATTGTCTATTAGACAACTTTTTGGTGGTGGTGAGAATCGAGGAGGAATGTGACACATTCTATATACCCTTTCGATGTCTAGGACATCTGTACCTTGCCCACTCACAATCTTAAATGACAGAGGTGTAAGGCAGGGGTCTCCAAATCCAGCCCTGGAGGGCCACAAACCAGTCAGGTTGGCAGGATATCTCTAATGCATATATATCTCATGCATAGTCATTAGGGATATCCCGAAAACCTGACTGGCCGGTGGGCCCCATAGGACTGGGTTGGGGACCACTGGTGTACTGTATACCCAGGTGTAGGGTGGCATTGCTAAGGTATGCAACTGCTAGTATTGGGAGATACAGGCAGGGACCAATGTCCTGCCTCTCCAGGAGGCATTGGCCAGTGGGGCCTGTGGGGGGGGGGGGTGTGGGTGTGTCTGGCCCTGTTGGCTGCTGCTTTACGGCAGAGTTCCCCAACTCCAGTCCTGGTGTTCCAAACACTGTTCGGGTTTTCATACTGTCCCTCATAAATATGCATGAGCTACATCTGCATACCATGGGGGTGGTGCATAGATATGCAGCACAGGCATCTTTATTAGAGGCAGCATGGAACCTGAATGGTGTGGGGCCCTCCAGGACTGCATTTGGGAGACTCTGCTCTAGGTAATGCACCTGTTTATGGTGTCTGTGTTTGGTGTGGTAAAATATAGGCGTATTAACCATGCATATGTTCTCAGCAATAAAGGTTTGTCCTTACTATCACGGTTTAGTTGTGGGAAAAATATGTGGACAGGATTGGCAGTGGCCCCAGCTGGCCTTTGAACCTGTGACCTTCTGTTCTTGTACACACTGTCTGTGTGCACTGCACCACCATGTTGCCACAGATATGCTGCATTCCCTGGGGAGTCCATGACTGTACATCCGACAGAGCCTGTCTGTTGCGGTGGACGGTGCCAGCCTGCACAGGCCTAGGCCACTGTGTGCTGTGGCTTGCAGTCACTGGCCCCTCCACCACCTGTACCCTTCCGCCAACATGCAGACATGTCCTTATCTTGGAGAAGCATATGACCTGATTGAGTTGTGGCACTCCAGGACTGCATTTGGGGGACTCGGCTGTAGGTAATGCCCATTGTTATGGTTTGTGTGCGGTGTAGGGTAAAATATGGGTGTTTGAACCATGCTTCTGTTCTCTGCAATAAAGGAGTGTCCTTACTATCACTGTTTATCGTTCCATGGTGAGACCGCACCTTGAATATTGTGTGCAATTCTGGTCGCCGTATCTTAAAAAAGATATAGCGATTTTAGAAAAGGTACAGAGAAGAGCCACCAAAATGGTAAAGGGGATGGAAGGATACTCCTATGAAGAAAGGCTAAAAAGGTTAGGGCTCTTTAACCTGGAAAAGAGACGGCTGAGGGGAGATATGATAGAAGTCTATAAATTAATGAACGGAGTGGAACGGGTAAACGTAGATCGATTGTTTACCTTATCAGAATATAGAAAGACTAGGGGGCATGTTTACTAAAAACCGCCAATGTGCGCAGCCGCACGATAGCGCACTAAAAGCGTATTTAAGAGCACTTAAGCGCCCCGCAAACGTGCGATGAAGCCCCGCACCCTTGCGCGTCACAGTAACGGGTGCCGCAGAAGTACGCGCCCGCAAATGTCCGATAGAGGCGTGGAAAGGCTAACGAAGGGCGGAGGAAGGCCCCGGAGGGGCGGAGAGAAGGGGTTAATGGGAGGGGAAGGGGAGGGGAGAGGCCCCTCGCACAGTTGCGTTGCCGAATTTACAAGGGAAAAATAGCGCGAGTGAAACACTCGCGGTAGAGGGCATTTAAAGGGAAGAGAAACCATTTCCGTCAGCAATGTACAGCAAAACCGGGGAAACCTGCAAAACGTGAGCAGTGTGATACATCTGCACAGCCCAAAAGTGGAATTAAAAATAGAAAAGAACCACAACAAAAATTGTGAAAATAGTAAGTCAGCTGGGGAACAGTTATAGTAATGGGCAAAACTAAAAAACACACCCACGAAAGCTCCAGCAAAAAGAAATGATTTTTGGAAAGGTGTACGGAGCGGAGACTCTTCCAAAAAACATTTCCTTTTTGTTGGAGCTTTCCTGGGAGTGTTTGCTATGGTTGCCCATTAATATCACTGTTGCCCAGTGTGGTGATATTGTGTCCCCCATTTTCCGTGGTCATTTCCGGGGTTTATGTGCACGTTTGTCACCAGACAGGGTGCATGTGCCCACAGTAAAAATGCGTAGAGCAGGGTTTGCGACTCCATCCTGCAAGGTTTACTACCTCCAGGGGCTGCACTGTCTCTGTGGGCATAGTGTGGTGCAGCGGACAGAGCCAGTACCTCTAGGACCAGAGGTTCAAATCCCAGCTGGGGCACTTGCCAGCCCAGTCCCTATATTTTACCCACCACTAAACAAAGATAGCGCAGAATCCCTTGTATTGCAGGGAACATAAGCATGGGGAAAACACCCATATTTTAACCAACACCGCACACACACCACAACAATGGGCATTACCTACAGCCACGTCCCCCAAATGCAGTCCCGTACTGCCACATTGCAATCAGGTCATCTGCTTTTTCTGAGAGAGGCTCATGCCAGCATGTTGGCGGACGAGTACATGTGGTGCAGGGGGCAGTGGCTGCTAGCCACAGAAGTCAGAGGCCTAGCCATGTGCAGGCTGGCACAGTCCACTGCAACAGACAGGCCCTGCTGGATCCACAGTCATGGATGTTCCAGAGAACCCACCCAATCTGTGGCTACACAGTGGTGCAGTGCACACAGACAGTGCATGCAAAAACAGAAGGTCACAGGTTCAAAGCCCAGCTGGGGCTACCACCAATCTTGCCCACATATTTTTCCCACAACTAAACAGTGATAGTAAGGACACACCTTTCGTGGCGAGGACATATGCAATGGTACTACGTCTATCTTTTACCCCACTGAGCACAGACACCATGTACAGGGGCAGTACCTAGAGCAGAATCTCCCAAATGCAGTCCTGGTGGGCCACACACCAGTCAGGTTCCATGCTGCCACTCATACAAATGCCTGTGCTGTATATCTATGCATCACCCCATGGCATGTAGATGTAGCTCATGCATATTCATGAGGGACAGCAGGAAAACCCGAACAGTGTGATGCAAACCTGGACTGGAGTTGGGAATCTCTGCCGTAAAGCAGCAGCCAACAGGGCCAGACACACCCACACCCACACCCACAGGCCCCATTGGCCAATGTCTCCTGGAGAGGCAGAACATTGGACCCTGCGTGCATCTCCCAATACTAGCACCTGCATACCTTAGCAATGTCACCCTACACCTGAGGTATATGGTACACAGCTCTGAGACGTTTGCTAGGAGTACTGGCAGATAGATATCCATACGTTACGCACATACTGCTAGTTGACCCCATCAGAACAATCTGTTAGGTGTTTGCAGTGCGTGCTCCAGGCCTGGCCTCTGACGGTGTTTACCACCCTGGGGAGTGACCCCCAGCAGTACTGCGTACCATAT
Source organism: Ichthyophis bannanicus (assembly GCA_033557465.1). Taxonomy (NCBI): domain Eukaryota; kingdom Metazoa; phylum Chordata; class Amphibia; order Gymnophiona; family Ichthyophiidae; genus Ichthyophis; species Ichthyophis bannanicus. The sequence goes on along the minus strand of CM066034.1, from coordinate 887,447,490 downwards.
CCATGCCTTGCCGTGCCCAGGACCAGTTTGGTGGGCAAGGCTAATTACCGCCTCAATAGTAGCACCATGATGGCATAGGTGTAGAAGTGTGTGTCTGTCTATACAGTGGGTGTTGGCTGCAAGCCCCTTCCACAGCCCACACTGCCAGCACTGTTGCCAGTATTGGCCTGCCAATGTGCATAATGAGTAGCAAGGGACCATGGGTACATCTCAGACAGGGTGGGCTGACCAGGATGCAGCTGCACAGGGCATAGGGCACTGACAGGGACATGGTAGTGCCCGGCCACCACCTACACAGACAGGGTGACCTCTGTATGTGCTGCTGGGGGATCACTCTCACCCTGAGTGTGCAGTGACGGCAGCATGGCTAGGCACACCCATAGTGCTGTATTGTGTTTCTCTCATGTGATATATATGGGTTTCCTGTTGGGGCCTCTTCACTGACTTATCTGCTTGTGTGTGCTGCCACCCCAGTTGTGGGTGCATGCATTTCCATCAGGACCAACCAGCATACTGTGCACAGATGGTATGTGTCTTGATGGAGTGCCTTGCAGGGTGCAGTGGCTGATGGCTTGCTGCAGGAGAATATCAGATAGTGGTGGGGTGCATCTGTGAATATCCAGGCCTAATGTCTGTCTGTTATTGTGTTATGGATGTGGGTGGAGCTGCTTGGACTGCCCTGTAGGGTGTCTGTTCCCCAGCAGGGCCAGGGTTGATGGTCCACTCTACTGTCATCGGTACAGGGGGGGTGCAGGGGTGGGGGGGGTGTGACCGCACAATGTGATGGTGTTTAGCTACTCTTTGCCGTTTGTCCACCCACTCAGGACACCCTACCAGGCTGAGGTGCTGTGTGGGTGCACACGGACACCTCCCCCTACCAGGCCGGGGAGCTTTAGGGGTGCAGTTCCCATCTTGTGTGCATCTGTGGACAGCTGATTTGCATGTGCAGTGCATCATGGGTACGGGTGGCCTAACCCTATCCTGTTTACACCAGCAGACTGTCTGTGATGTGACATGCAGGCTATCTGCAGCCAGGCAGGGGCTTGTTTACAGCAATAGAGCTGTAGCCCAATGGTTACGTCACTGCCTGTGCAGCCAGACGTCATGGGTTCAAACCCACAGTGGGGTTCTGTGATTGGGTTGTCCAAAGCATTATTTTAATTTACTGTACATATGTTGATGCCTGCAATAACACCCTCAGCGTACTGTACCCATAAGGTGCCTCTGAGGGTGCTTTATGGTTGGCATCCATATAGGGTGCACTATACATTATCCTGTGTCGCAACATACATGCTGCCCTATAGGGGACATTCTAGGGTGCCTTGGCGGACGGTGCACTGTAACATGTGCCTTATGGGCCGCCTTATGTTAACATGCTGTGACAGTGCGTTTGCTAGTAGTTATCACAAAATAAAATTAAAAAGCCTCCTACAGCACATAACATACTGCCTCAGCTAGCCTTTTTCACTGGCCATTGTGAGGGATTGAACCCCTGGTCCCTGCACCATTGGTCAGTGTCTTAACCATTGTGCTGTGGCTGTGTTCATTTGCTTTAGCATCAGCGCGCCGCCTTGTGCCCATCAGCGCGCCGCATCCTGCTGCCCACAATTAACAGTGCGCCGCCTTATGCCGCCCAAAATGAACAGTGCGCCGCCTTATGCCGCCCGAAATGAACAGTGCGCCGCCTTATGCTGCCCAAAATGAACAGTGTGCCGCCTTATGCCATACTAAATTATTTTGCCTCCTGACACACTTTTCCACATTCAAGGTGGTGCCTCAACCAGCCTTTTTGGGTTGCGCACACTGGGGGATTGAACCTGTGGCCCCTGCACCATTGGTTATTGTCTTCACTGTTGTGCTACGGCTCTGTTCCTATATGTGCCCAGCTGCGCCCCACTTAGCCTTCCCACGCGCTAATGTGGGCCCCGCACATTAACGCGACATGCACACGTACGGTCGTTTTTTTTCCTTTTTCGGCCTGAACCGCCCACTCCTTATATGGCACAGGCACACTACCGCGGCCCCGCACGTTAGGAATGTTTAGTAAACATGCCCCTAGGGGACATGCAATGAAGCTACAGGGTAAACTATTTAAGACTAATAAAAGAAAATATTTTTTCACTCAACGTGTAATCAAACTCTGGAATTTGTTACCGGAGGATGTAGTAAAGGCTGTTAGTGTAGCTGGGTTTAAAAAAGGTTTGGACAAGTTCCTGGAGGAAAGTTCCATAAACCATTATTAAGAAGTGACCGAAGATATCAATGCTTGACCCAGTACAAGCATTGTGGAACTTGTGTCTCTTGGGGAAACTGCTAGGTATGTATGACCTAGATTGGCCACTGTTGGAAACAGAATACTGGGCTTGATGGACCTTGGTCTGACCCAGTATGGCATATCTTATGTTCTTATTGGTGGGTCAAACTATGGGGACTGGGTTGGCAGGAGCCCCAGCTGGGATTTGAACCTGTGACTCTCTGGTCTTACAGGCACTGGCTGTGTCTGCTACACCACACTGTGGCCATAAAGACAGTGCAGTCCCTGGTGATAGGAATCCTGGTTGGACGAGTCAGAAACCCTGCTCTGCACAATTTTACTGTGGGCTCATTTACCTTGTACAGAGACAAAAGTGCAAATAAGCCTCAAAAATGACCTCGAAAAAAGGGGCAAAAACCCATGACCAAGATGGGCAACAGTGATTTTTTATTTATTTATTTAGACAGTTTTTGTATACCGCCTTATCCTTCAATCAAAGCGGTCACAACACAATTGGGGGATACATTTAACACGCGGGGATATGAGACACATTCACTAATACTTACAGGGAACATGGGCAATGGTGGGTTAAGTGGCTTGCCCAAGACCACAAGGAGCATCTGTGGGACTAGAAACCCCAGTCCTTCCAGCCCAAGGTTGCTGTCCTCTAGTGGGATTTGGACCCCTGACCTTCCGGCCTGAAGTACCTTGCCCCAACCACTAGGCTACTCCTCCAATAAAATGAAATGATTTTTGAAAGGGTCTACGGAGCGTAGACCCTTCCAAAGATCATTTCCTTTTTTTGGAGCTTTCCTGGGAGTGTTTTTTATGGTTGTCCATTAATATCACTGTTGCTCAGCTGGATTATAATTTTTTAGGAATTTGTTGTGGTCATTTTCAATTTATATTTGCTATTTTGTTCTGTGCACATGTATCACACTGCTCACGTTTTTCAGGTTTCCCCGGTTTTGCTGTACATTGCTGACGTAAATGGTTTCTCTTCCCTTTAAATCGGCTCTAACGCGAGGGTTTCACTCGCGGTATTTTTTTTTTGCCGAAATTCAGCCCCACTCCTGTGCGGGGAGCCTCTCCCCTCCCACTCTCCACCCATTGACCCCGTCCCCTCATTCCTCAGGAGCCTTCCTCCGCCCTCGAAATGCCTTTCCACGCCTGTATCGCACATCAGCGCGCCGCGCACTTGTGCGGGCGGCGTGCACTTGTGCGGGCGGCGTGCACTTGTGCGGGCGGCACGCACTTGTGCGGGTGGTGCACACACGTGCGGGGCACCAAAAACGCACTATTAGCGTGCGCTAAGGTACCTTAGCGCATGCTCAAGTGCACCCCGCACAATTGCGTGGTTTAGTAAACATACCCCATAGGGAGTCAATGAAGTGACTTGAGAAGAGGGGTAATATGAGCATGATGAGGCTGGAGAAAGATTAGCCGTGCAGCAGAGTGTTGAGCAGATTGAAGGGGGGAGAGATGATTCAGAAGGAAACCAGCAAGGAGTAGGTTACAATAGTTTAGACGGGAAGTGACTAAGGAGTAGAAAAGTGTGTCCACAGACTGAGAAAGGAGGAAGGGGAGAGGAGGGTTTAGGGGTAAAAATAAGAAACTCATTTTTGGCTATGTTCAATTTCAAGCAGCGGTGAGACATCCAAGCAGCAATATCAGAAAGGCAGGCAGAAATCTGGGCCTGGATTGCAGGAGAGATTTCAGGTGTAGAGAGGTAGATCTAGAAGTCATCAGCTTAAAGATTGTACTGAAAGCCATGGGAAGAGATAAGTGCATCAAGGTACTGGGTATAAAGAGAGAAAGGGAGTTGACCCAAGACTGGTCCTTGAGATATACCAACTGAAAGTAGGATAGCAGTAGAGGAGGATCCACCAGAACAAACAATGAAAGAGCGATGGTAGAGATAAGAACCAGGATAGCACAGATCCCTTAAAGCCAAGAGAAGACTAGGTATCAAGGAGAAGGTTGGGTCAACAATGTCAAAAGCAGCAGAAAGGTCAAGAAGAATGAGGACTGAGTAAAGGCCCTTGGATTTTGCCAGGAACAAGTCACTGGAGACTTTGGCAAGAGCTGTTTTGGTAGAATGTAAAGGATGAAAGTCAAATTGTAGAAGATCCAGAAGGGCTTGAGAGGAGAGAAAGTCAAGGCAATGGCAGTGAACCACATGCTCAAGTAGTTTGGAAATGAAAGGGAGGTGGGAGATGGATCGATAGTGATAAGAACATGTAGGGTCTAGAGAAGGTTTCTTGAGGAGAGGAGTGACCCCAGCATGCTTGAAGGCTGCAGAGAAAATTGCAGTGGAGAGCGATAGGTTGAGAATATGAGGGATGGAAGGGACTACAGAGGAGGAAATGGAGCTCAGGAGACAGGTTGGAATAGGATCAGATGAGCAGGTAGTGAGTTTGGATGAGGAAAGAAGGTGAGTGGTTTCCTCAGAGATCATAGAAAAGGAAGAAAGAGTAGCTGAAGTAGGGGGAAAACCTGTGAGGGAAGAGGGGGAGGAGGTGAGGAGTAGCTGACCTCGTGTGGAATTGGAGTGTCATCTTGTGGATTTTGTTAGGGAAATAGCCTGGGTTTTGGGCAGAAAAGGAGGGAGGGGTCAGAGGTGGAGGCACCTTGAGGAGAGAGCTGAGAATTGTAAAGAGACAGTGAGGGTCAGAAGTAAAAGAGTTAGTCAGATGGACATAAAAGTCTTGTTTGGCGAGTGCTATGGCTGACTGGAAAGAAACAAGCATGAATTAGAAGTGTAGAAAGTCTGCAAGGGTGCGGGATTTGAGCTAAGCACACTCAGCTGAGCAGGCACAGGAATGTAGTTAGTGGGTAGTGAAGACAGCCAGGGTTGAGGTACAGTACGCCTCACAGGAAATGGCATGGGCAGAGAAAGAGCATCCAGAGCAGATGGAGTACAGTGTTATAGAAAGCTACTGCCTCATCAACAGACTCAGATGACAAAGTGGAGGAAAGAGGTGATGAAACATTGGAGGAGAGAGTCAATGGGTTAATAGCATGAAGATTTCTAAAGAGGTTGGAAGAGACAAGGCGAGATTGAGATGGTGAATGATGAAGAGTGAAGCTTAGCAGGTGATGGTCTGATAAGGGAAGAAGTGAGGTATAAATGTTTGAGGGTAAGCAATTAGAGAAGAATACAAGGTCAAGGCAGTGGCCTTGTTGGTGAGTACGGGCAGTAGAACAAAGCTGGAGTTTGAATAATGAAGTAAGGGAGAGGAGCTTTAAAGCATAAGGGTCAGAGGGGTTAACAACACGAATGTTAAAATCCCCAAGAATAAGGGATGGGGAAGATGAATTCAGAAAGAAGGAAAGCCATGAGTCAAAGTCAGAGAGAAATGTAGAAGTGGACTTGTCAGGGGGTCGATAAATAACAGCTAATTGGAGAGGTGGTTTATTTATTTATTTACATTCTCTTATATACCGCTCTATTCTGCATCAGTACGGTAGTGGAGTAAAAAGCCAGATGGAGTGGACTTCAAAGGAGGGAAAGGAGTAAGACTGAGGTAGAAGGAGGGGTTGAAATTGACAGGAAGAAGAGAGTAGAAGCCCAACACCTCCATCACTGCCAGTGGGATGAGGCATTTGGGAGAATTGATAGCCACCATAACAGAAAGCAGTGACTGAAGCTGAGTCCTTGGGAAGGAGTCAGGTCTCAGTTAGAGCAAGGAGGTGGAGAGCAATAGAGATAAAGAGATTGCAAGAAAGGCAAGTTTATTTGAGATGGAGTGTGCATTCCACAAGGCACATGAGAAAGGAAGAGAGGAGGGGGAGAGGAGAGAGATATGAATAAGATTTGAACTGTGGGGAGTGGAAGCAAGATGGCCGTGGAGTTGTTTCCTCATACCTAATGCCCAAGCATAAGGAGGAGGAGAGGTTCTTTCCCTCAGAGCCCCAGCCTTCTGTCGGCAGTCCGTCTCATCGAGGTTACACAGGCAATGAAGTAGGAGATTCATTCCAGTTTGGCGATGGCAGAGGAGGAGGTCTTGTTGTTGCTTTTGGACACTGATATCTGTTTGTCTACAGATCTGAGAACACCTCCGCCATGCCCTGGTGTGCTACTCCCCGCAGCTGTTGGGGAGGGGTTGGGCTCCATTTGAGGAGATGCTGCAGGCATGATGGGTAAGCAGGTCTCTAGAAGTTCTAGAGAGGCCCGGGGGATACTGTGGCAGGCAGAAGCATTGGTGGCAAGCAGTCCAGATGGTGTAGGGGGGTTGTCTCAGTCTCTCTCTGTTGCAACCTCCATTCCGATGACAGCTTTCCTTGCTAAACCGAAGGAAATTACCTTGGAGGTAATTTGGGAGGCTATTGTATCACTCTCTGAAGCTGTGACAAAGCAAATTTTGGCTCTCTCTACCAGAATCCAGGAGAATTCGGATTGGATTGATACTATCGTGAGAACTATGGATGTTGTCAAATTGCAAGTGGAAGATCATGGAAGCCAACTAGCAAGATTGTTGGGCTTGAACTCTGATTTAGTCAAAGATAATGTGACTCTGTGGTGTAAGTTGGAGGTTTTGGAGAACTCTACTCGAGCAATGAATTTGAGAGTCCTGAATTTCTCCAAGTCTAAGGGGAGTCTCAGCTCTTGATATGTTTAAGTGGTACTTGGTGGAAGTTTTAAGAGTCCCGCAAGAGCTTATATCACCTCTAACTAAAGTCTATTATCTCCCAACGGGGAAAAAAGAGCCAAATGCTTTGAGAGGGGATTCTAATTTAGATGTGTTAAATGTGTCAAAGTTGCTGGAAGTTTCTGGTTCTAAGGCCTATAAACCTTCTACTTTGTTAGTATCTTGTACTTTGGTCGCAGACAGAGTGGCTACTTAAGATGTTCTTTAAAAAGAGATTGGAAACATTTTGTGGTTATACAATCTTCATGTTTCCTGATAATGCTAAAGAAGCACAAAGGAGGAGGAGGCAATTTCTCCTTCATAAATCTGGAATCTTGCAACTTGGAGGTTCTTTTTATTTAAGATTTCCTTGCAAATGTTTGGTGATGCATAAGTCTGCTAGATTTGTTTTCTTTCAGCCTAATGATTAGGTCACCTTTATAAACGCCCAGCTGACTGTTCTATCTGTGCCACAGTAATGCTGTTTAACTATAACTTGAGAAGCTGTTAATGTCTGGGGCTTCTCAGCGGCCGTCTTAATTTTGTATGAAAGATATTATTTCCTCTGAGGAGCTTGAGGTATGCTCCTACCTTAGGTTTGAATACCCCCTCCCCTATCTGTTACGTGGACTACAAGAGATCCTTTGGGTTGTTTTCTTTGCTTTTATATTCTTAAAATGTTTACCCACTGTATTTCTTTTCTGTATGGGACATTTGTTTTGATGGTTTGTATAAAATTCAATAAATAATAATAATAATTTAAAAGAAAATGTGAACTGTTGCATGAGGATCTGTTCTGGGAGTATGACAAAAGTCTAGGGGGGCCAGAGTTGGGGGTGATATCTCCGGAAGAGAGAAGGAGAAAGAGTAGAAGAGTGCGGGGCAGAGAGGAGACAGCACAGCGGTATCGAGGGCAAGGTTCTTTCAGAGAGAAAGGAGATGGCTCAATGAGAGGGAGAAAGTGTTGAAGCTCAAGAGCTGATGATAGGATAGATGACAAGATGATGGTGGAAGCGAGGATGGTAAAGGGGAGATAAAAGGGAGGGGCTTGAAGGTGTTGGTAGGAGGAGAGACAATTAGGGAGCATAAGCAGTAGGAAGAGAAAGTGTTGAGGAGCCATAGATGGTAATGATGCAGGGGATAAGGTACACCTGTGAATGATCATGAATATGAGCACAACGTGGCCATAAGAGACTAGAAGCCAGGGGGTGGGTGGGTTGTGGGGAGGGAGGGTGGTATATTAAGGAAGAGGAGAGAGAGACACATACAGCTGAAAACAGAGAGGCAGAGCTGAACAAAAGGGGTGGGGGCAAGTGCTGAATGCAAGTAGGCAGAGTACACAGGAAGTGTCCTAGTCAAACTCAGGCAAGGTAAAAAACTGAAGACTTTAAATACCTACAAGAAAGGCCTTGTAAAGGAATAGGGAGAAGGTGAGAAAAAAAGCACACTTAAATGTGCAGTCAGATAGTACTAGTAGGAAAACAGAGGCAGGACAGTGTTGAGAATGAGACAGCACTGCAGAGGGCAGGAGATGGGTAAAGGACAGACAGAGGCTAGGGCACACTGACAAAACAGAAATATATACAGACCAATAAATAAACAAACAACAAGCTAGATTCTGAACAGGCACAGGAAATACCTGAACAAAACATACAAAGATAGCTGAAGCTTGCAATGAGGGTGTTCATCCAAGCAGGAACCAATAGTAAATGGATCAGCACCCTAGGTGCTCACCAAGAAAAGCTTCTGAACAAAGCCCCAGCAGGGGAAGGGGCGTAGAAAGTGCTGAATGCAAGCAAGTGAAAGCAGGCAGAGTCCACAGGAAGTGCCCTAATAAAACTCAGGCAAGTTAAAAAACTGAAGACTTTAAATATCTACAAGAGAGGCCTTGTAGAGGAATAGGGAGGAGAAAAGAAAGCACACCTAAATGTGCAGTCAGATAGTACTAAAAATTCACTGCTTACTCCAGGACAAGCATTGTGGAACCTGTGTGCTTTTTTGGGATCCTGTCATGTACTTGTGACCTGGATTGGATGCTGTTGGAAACAGGATACTGGGCTTGGAGCTTGGTCTGACCGAATATGGAATGTATGTTCTTATGTTCTTAGATAAAGACCAGTATGGTCCACCTAGTCTGCCCAGTAAGGTAGCTACAGTAGGTGTACCCATTGCCTCATGCAGGCCACCCCCCTCTATGCCTTTGTTTAGGGCTGTACCAGCTGCTCCATGCAGGCCAACTCCCTCTATAACTTTGTTTAGGGTTGTACCCGACCCTTTATGCAGGTCTTCATCTACCTCTATTTGCTGAAGTATAAAAGATGGTTAAGTTTATTTTGATTTTATCCCCTTGCTATAAAGAGATCCATTCTGTCCCATGCCATTCTGAATTCTGTCACTGTATTTGCTCCCACCACCTCCATCAGTCAGGTGACGTATGTTTTTGGATGTTAAGTTTAAGTAAATTAGCCTTTAACCAGGAGACATCTTAATAAGACAATTGATGGGGGTCAGGTTAGGCTTAATAGGGCGTGTGTGTGCAAAATAAGGAGAATGCCATCGGTGTAATAGTAAGCTGAGATGCCGGCCTCGAATAGTAGTGGTGAGTGGGGTGATAAAGTTGTTGAATAGCAGTGAGGCAAGAATGGAGCCCTGAGGGATTCTACAAGTAAGGGGATAAGGAGTCGAAGAGATGAAATATAGGAGCAGTCAATAATGGAACCACTGTCGAACAATGCCCCAAAGGTCAATATCAGACACAGGAACAGAGGAGGAAATGAACAACCAGGTCAAAAGCGGAAGAACCATGTTGAGTAGGGATGCAAGTATGGTGTTTTTTTGCTATGGCTAGAGCAGAATCCAGATTGATGGAGATGACGTGTATTAGTTTTATTGAGGTGATCACTAAGCTGAGGAAAAAAAAACGTATTCCATAATTTTTGAAAGAAAGGGAAGAATAGAGATCGGTCTATAGCTTGCAATGAAGGTTTTGTCAAGTGTGGATATTTTTAGGATGGGACAAACAATGGCCCTTTTCTAGAGAGGAGGGACAATGCCAGAGGCAAGACTTGTATTGAAAATAGATAAAGCAGGGGGGATAAAGTCAGCAAATTGGTGGCAAGCCAGGAGGGAGTATTTAGTGGGCATAAAGTTTTCCAGGAAGAGTTAATTGTTTTAGTAAGGCCATGCAAAGAAATGGACTTAAAGGAATGTGAATGAGTTTTAGGATTATTCAAAAGGTGAAGAAATGGAATGGAGGTTAACTAAAATATCTGTGAGAGAAGTATCAGTTATTGCTATTGCCCCAGCAAAATGATTGTGCTGTAGGCCGGTGAAATTTGGCCATCTGTTCAGAAGACAGAGTATTTGGAAACTTAAGTGATTATGAGGATAAAGTAAATGAGAGACCACAGAATAAAGTTATTTGGTGTGATTGTGAGCTGCAATCTCACCTTGCTTCTTCCCTCATCAAGAAACATATAGCTGCGCCTAGTTGTTCTGTACATAGTTGCTTTTTGTACATAGTTATTATGTTCCTCTGTTTATGAAACCTGTTGAATGTAAACCTGTTTAATGTATACCCAGCTGTTCATTGTAAGCACTGATCAATATTTGGTAAGTGTAGTTTCTGTTCATTGTAAACCGCGCTGATGTCGAATAGTGCGGTATAAAAGAAACTGTAAATAAATAAATAAATAAATAAATTGGAAGAAGATAGTATATGTTGAGAAAAAAAATCCTTTTTTGCAGTCACAACCATTTACTGATAAAAAGCTTGATGTTCTTTAAAAATAGCATGTGATTTTTGAGTACATAGTTTTTGCCATTGTCTTTTGGCTCTACGTATCTGGGAAAGGAGGAGGAAGAGTCCGGAATGATGCTAGGGATATCTCTGGTGAGAGTAAGGCAGACGTGATCAGAGAGGAGTAATGATATTCAAAGTGGAGCTGAGAACTTGGTTCCAAATATTTACCTGCTGAGTTACAGGGCTAGTGGTAAAATGCTCAAGGATGCGGATATTGGAAGAGGGAAATAATAAGAGTATCAGGAGTGTGAGCAGTCAGAGCGAAGAGAGGTATTTAGTGAGGGAGTATAGACAAACTCAAAGAAAACACAGTAATGGTCTGTCCACGGGAGAGCTAAAGTTGAGAAAGAAGATGCAGGAAAAGGGAAGCCAACAAAAGTGATAACCAAAGCAAGAGGGTGACCAGCAGTGTGGGTAGGGGACAACATGCTGGAAAAGTGATAGATCAGCCAGAAGAAAGGTGAAGAGCCTATTGTGTGTATTAATGGAGGACTGATAATGAATATTGAAGTCTACAACAAAAATAAGATGGGGGTAATGAACAATGTGGAGTGGAGGAGTAGCCTAGTGGTTAGAACAACTGTCTAGTACCCAGAAGATCAAGGGTTCAATTCCTGCTGGCACTCCTTGTGACCTTAGGCAAGTCACTTTATCCTCCATTGCCTTGGAAGAAAAGGCTGGCAATATACTTCCAGTGATACATTGCCAAGAAAACCCAGAGGTAGCTGGGTTGCTATGAGTCAACACTGACTTGATGGCACTAAAAAAAAAATGAACAATGACTTTAGATAGAGCAAGCAAATGCTGGTCCCAAATTATGGGAGGATTCTACTGACACTATAGCAAAGAGGGCTACTCTGTTAGTTTCCTTTTTATCTGTTGCAGACAAAGTACGAGTTTTGAAATCTTTCAAGTGGAGTGGAGGAGTAGCCTAATGGTTAGAGCACTGAGACCAGGGTTTGATTCCCACTAGCACTCCTTATGGCCTTGGGCAAGTCACTTAACCCTCCATTGCCTTAGAAAAATCCAAGTTTTCAATGCCCCTGTTTAATGTACATTACCAAGTTAAAGTTACAATGTAAACTGCTTTGACTGGAATGATAAAGTGGTATAAAAAATCTGATAAATAAATAAGGAGAAACCCTTTTGTGATCAGAGACCGAATACATTTCTGGATGTTTCTAGGAACACACAACTGCGTAGAAGGGGTTTCTTAGCATTGAAGTCTAAGATTGTTGAATTGGGAGAATTGGGAGTAAGTTTTTTGTTTTTTTTACATTACCCATATAAGTATATTATTATACATCAGTAGATTACATATACTTTCTTAGATTTTTCCCAGTTAGAAAAGTTTATATTAGATAGAAAGTTGTAGAGTTAGGAGGTTTCTCCCCTATTGACCTCCAAAGATTATTATTAGACGTTTAGGTTTCCTGTAAAATAGCATTTTTTAGTCTCTCATGATATGGACTAATGCTGTGATTGTATACTTTTACTTTGTTTCTTTTTGTGGGATATGTTACTCTGCATGATCTTGTTATTTATTTGATTTTTAATCTGTAAATCTTAATTTGAAAAAATAGACTATGGTGTCAAATTTCACTCTCTCTTAATTAGGATAACTATCTTTAACTTAAAGGGTGTGCCTGGGGTGGGAGGGAAAGAGACTTACAACCTGTCTACTTTTAAGGTTAGAAGGGCCTACCTAAATCTAATAGAAGTTAATTTAAAATCTCTAAATCAAATGAGAACTCGTTTTACTTTTTGAATGAGATAAAAACCAGACTTTTCCAAATAAATCCACAATCTCTCTGCCCCAAGCTTTAAGTCACCAAATTTGCCAGCAAAGTAATGATACTTACACAGAGCAGCCTTCCCCTAAGTGCCCCCAATACCCCCAATAGTTACCGCAGAGGTTTTACACTTCATGAATCTTAATTTTGTCTGTTAATGTGCATTAAGTGCAAAACCTTAACATGGTTTGGTAAACAGACGCCTAAGCAGGAAGCTGCTTCTTCAGATTTTGGTTTTGTTGTTTAAAAAAAAAAAAAAAATACATTGCTACATTCTGTGAAAGATTTCCCATTTCCTTGGTAAAGCGGAAACTCATTCTTGTGTGTTTTCTTTCTGTTCCCAGGTGTCTGAAAGAACCTTCATTTTTATAAAGTCACTCTCCTTGGTTGTACTGTCTGAAGCATCCTGCACCACAAGCCTCAGTAGCCTCCCTTTCTATCACCTTTTTGATGGGAAGGTGCAAATTCAGACAACAAACTTAAGTTTGGGTTTCTCTCCTCTTCTTCAGCTTGGCCTTGGAGAACAATTTGTTCGTAAACTGATCTCTTGCATTTAAGCAAAGTAAAAATTGTACAAAGATGCTGTACACAGTTTTTTTTTTCTTCAGATATCTTTTACCGCTCTATCAATGAGCATAAGTGAGAATCACTTCAATAATTTGGAGACTAGTCTTTTACCTATCAATTATCTGATTTATTAAACTTAGTCTATTAAACACTTATTTCACTCATTTAACCAGATCTGGAATGCCCATTTCCTTTCCAATATTCTGCTTCCAGTCTAAAGGTGTTTTTCCAAGCATGTTTAATTAACTATCACATCTCAGTTACATAATTACCCTTTCTGTAACATGGCTAGCCATCTACATTCATGTACGTATGCTGGTGGATAAAGGTAAGGAAAGAGAGATTATTTCACATCCAATTAGCTTTGTCATGCTTTAGTTCAGTGGTTCATTATACTTAGTACAACAGGCCTTGATCAGCACTGACAGACCACAACAATGGAGGGGATTTCTAAGACTGCTGAACAGAGATGTCTCCAAGGGTCTATTTGTCTGTCTTTGTCCCATTCCTTTACCCTGGCTTTACACTTGGTCACTTTCTCCTCTCTCCTCTTCTTCTACTCTATCACTATGTCCACTTCTGCAAACACCTTTGAATTCTGGGATCTTTGCTTTAAAGAGATAATTTTATAAGAAGCTGCATGAAGTTATGAACCATCAATGCACGTTAAGTCATGTACTTGGAATGACTTATGCGCATGGATGAGGCCTTGAGCACATACTGTAGCTAGTCAATATTTTATAAGTCTGAGCATCAGGCCAATTGTGCATACTTTTGGTGTGCGCATGCATAAGGGTGGAGCTTGAAAGAGCATGGGCGGAAGGCACATTTACGAATGTAAGTTATAAATGTAAGGCACATTTACGAATGTAAGTTATAAATATTAAACAAAATCTCCCTTTGTTTGCTATGTATAAAGTTCACCTGTTATCCATGTTTAAACTCCCTGTTCTATGTAAGTTCAATGTATGGCTGTTCCTCATTGTACAAACTTGTTTATTGTAAACCGTGCTGATGCCGAATAGTGCGGTATAGAAAAACCTTAAATAAATAAATAAATAAAAATAAAACACAATCACTTGTGTGTCCTCTTCAAAAATCTAGCTGCTCATCTGCGTGTTTTTGGACACTTATGCCTTATAAAATAAAGTGCCCACTTTTCTTTATAAAATAGGCTTTCGATAAGTGCATTCTAAGTGCCGAAAACTAGGCGCCACACTTATAAAATTACAGGGGCATTCTGTGCTGGCCATCTCCCCCTTGTACGGCCGATCAGAATCAGGCCATACAAAGGTAGACCTGATTCTGATCATGCAGGGGCTAGATGTACCTGTGGGATCAGAATCGGGTCTACGGTCTGGATCAGCCGCACGTCCAGTCCAAATACCTGGCTAACTCAGCCAGGCTCCTGAATGGAGCCGCAGTGCCATTGCATCCCGTCGCCATGGCACTACAACTCTATTCACGATCCACGATCCCCAGCCACAGAAAACAATCTTCATTCCCCACAGCCCGACCCTCGATCTGGCCTTCCATTGCCAGCGCCAGGCTGCGGGGAACCCCCTGCATCCACCCCACCAACGTATCCGGGTCCTGCGTCACAATCCTCCTCCATCCCGGGGGACTTATTCCACCTTTGAGGTGGAATAAGTCCCCCGTCTAGATAAGAGGTCCCGGACATACAGGGTCAACCTCTGAATCGGCTCTGTACATCCGGGGTCACGGCCCGCCCATGCCCCGCCCTTGCTCCGTTCCCAGAATGCCCCATCCTGTCCCCATCTAGGCCTCCCTGTACAAACCCGCTGTTTGTATGGGGAGGATATTGATGGGGCCGGCAGGGGTGCGAATAGCGGGAATGGACATCCATCCTTACTATTCACGGGACAGAATGACCCCATTACTCTCTATATGTCAAAGGTGATAATAGTGCTGTATCTTGGGAAGACAATTCTGATGAAGATATACCCCTCAAGGATCTGCTGCTTCTTTACTAGTTTTAATCTTTGGCTTCCATCTTCTCTTCTAGTACTATGGCGTTTTTTGGGATTTTTTTTTTTTTTACAGTGGACTCACTTCTCTCTTCCAATCCACTGAAGAGTCAACAAGTTCTACTTCCAAACAGATTCTGTCTTTATAAAAGTGAGTCATTCAATATGTTTAGGTGCAATCTTTATTCTTGATTACCCTGTGCTGCATCTCTCTCAAAATGTCTTAAAATGGTGTCTAACAGGTCAAATGGAGTGGAGGAGTGGCCTAGTGGTTGGGGCAAGGTACTTCAGGCCGGAAGGTCGGGGGTTCAAATCCCACTAGAGCAGGGGTCTCAAACTCAAATTGCTTTGAGGGCCAAATGAGGACTTGTAAAGTAACCCGGAGCCGCATAAGACATGGGGCCTCATTTGCATAAGGGGCCTCATTTGCATAATGTTGCATAATGAGTGTATGGATAAAGAAAGACTAAACAATTTCTATATTACTATAATCCAGTGCCAACCGCCAGGCACATTAGGAACTACTACAAACATTGCCCATTTAGAACAAATAGCAAACCCCCCATATCATAACAGCACTACCAGGACTCACAAAGCACCAGACCCTACCTATCAAAAGGCAACACTGCAAATATTAAATCAATACATTTCAGAGAACAACAATACATGACCTACTGGGAAAAGAGAACAAGTAGCAATGTCAAATAGGAATTACATAAACAGAATACCTCAGCTCAGTTACACATGCAGAACATACACCATCACCAAACAAGGAATCACAATTTAGAAACAGGAAGACAATAATTAAATTGGGAACCCCAAAAGCCAAACTTGGAATGTACAACAACACTGTAGAAATAAAACTATAAATTAATTTCTTGTACTAAACAAAGCACAGATATTAATGATGCAAATTTCCCAGAGCTGATATATTCCAGTTAATAAATTCAAAATAAAGAGATATTTTCCTACCTTTTGTGCATTTTTTTTCAGTTGCAATTGTTCCAGCCACTTTCTTATGGTTTCTTCGTGTCTTCTGCTAACTCTCCATCGTCTGCTGTCCATTTGTCCTTTCTTCTCTCTTCTAGTTTTTTTTTTCATTCTCTCTCTACATCTGCTTTAACATACTAATCTTTCTCCTTTTGCTCTTTCCTCATTCCTATTTAATCCACTCAAATATTACCCCTCCATCCTCAATCTCCACTTACTCTCCCAAAACCTAGCCAATTGTAGATTTGTCTTCCCTCCCGCACAAAATATTTTTTCCCTCTCCATTTCACTTTCCCAGCTCCATCCCATTCTAATCCTCCCCCAACATCAGCTCCCTTCTAGTTCCAGCCCCACCCAGCATCCGCTCCTTTCTAGTCCCTGCATCAGCCCATTTCCAACCCTAGCTCCCCCCCCACTCAGCCCATTTCCAGTGCTAGCTCCCTCCCCTCACAGCCCATTTCCATTTCAAGCCCCCCTCCCCATCAGCCATTTGCAGTTCAAGCCCCCCTTCCACTCAGCCCATTTCCAGTCCTAGCAACCCCCCAGCCCATTACCAGTCCTAACCCCATCAGCCCACAGCACATTACCAGTCCTAAACCCCCCCAGTGGCATTACGAGTCCTAACCCCCCCCCATCACCCCACAGCACATTACCAGTCCTAAACCCCCCCAGTGGCATTACCAGTCCTAAACCCCCCCCCCATCAGCCCACAGCACATTACCAGTCCTAACCCCCCCCCATCAGCCCACAGCACATTACCAGTCCTAAACCCCCCCAGTGGCATTACCAGTCCTAAACCCCCCCCCCCCATCAGCCCACAGCACATTACCAGTCCTAAACCCCCCCCCATCAGCACACAGCACATTACCAGTCCTAAACCTCCCCAGTGGCATTACCAGTCCTACCCTCCCCCCCCCATCAACCCACAGCACATTACCAGTCCTAACCCCCCCCCCCATCAGCCCACAGCACATTACCAGTCCTAACCCCCCCATCAACCCATAAGAACATAAGATATGCCATACTGGGTCAGACCAAGGTCCATCAAGCACAGTATTCTGTTTCCAACAGTGGCCAATCTAGGTCATATGTACCTAGCAGTTTCCCCAAGAGACACAAGTTCCACAATGCTTGTACTGGGTCAAGCATTGATATCTTCGGTCACTTCTTAATAATGGTTTATGGACCTTTCCTCCAGGAATTTGTCCAAACCTTTTTTAAACCCAGCTACACTAACAGCCTTTACTACATCCTCCGGTAACAAATTCCAGAGTTTGATTACACGTTGAGTGAAAAAATATTTTCTTTTATTAGTCTTAAATAGTTTACCCTGTAGCTTCATTGCATGTCCCCTAGTCTTTCTATATTCTGATAAGGTAAACAATCGATCTACGTTTACCCGTTCCACTCCGTTCATTAATTTATAGACTTCTATCATATCTCCCCTTAGCCGTCTCTTTTCCAGGTTAAAGAGCCCTAACCTTTTTAGCCTTTCTTCATAGGAGTATCCTTCCATCTCCTTTACCATTTTGGTGGCTCTTCTCTGTACCTTTTCTAAAATCGCTATATCCTTTTTAAGATACGGTGACCAGAATTGCACACAATATTCAAGGTGCAGTCTCACCATGGAACGATATAGAGGCATTATAATATCTTTTGTTTTATTTTCCATTCCTTTCCTTATCATACCTAGCATTCTATTTGCTCTCTTGGCCGCCGCTGCACACTGGGCCGAGGGTTTTAACATGTTATCCACAATGACGCCTAAATCTTTTTCCTGGGTGGTGGTTCCTAATGTGGAAGCCACAGCACATTACCAGTCCTAAACCCCCCCCCCCCAGTGGCATTACCAGTCCTAACCCCCCCCCATCAACCCACAGCACATTACCAGTCCTAAACCCCCCAGTGGCATTACCAGTCCTAACCCCCCCCCCCCCATCAACCCACAGCACATTACCAGTCCTAACCCCCCCATCAGCCACGGCAAAATCGAATGTCCCGCGGGGCCCCCCTGCCCGGCAGAGCCAGCCCTCCCTCCCCGCCTGCCTGCCTGCCTGCTTGCTTGCTTCCCTCCCTCCCTCCCTCAGTCCTTCTCGCTTCGGCTTAGAACCGCGAAGGGAGAGTTCCTCCCTCGCGACTCTGCTAAACCCGCTGGGGCTTATAGGAAATTTCCCATCTACCCCGGCGAGCTTAACAGAGTCGCGAGGGAGAAGCTCTCCCTTCGCGGCTCTGAAAGCCGAAGAGGAGAGGGACTGAGGGAGGCAGGGCTGGCTAACATCGGGGAATTCCGGGGGCAGGGCAGACTGCCTCTATACCTGCCCGCGGAGAGCTGTGCACAAAATGGATCCTCGAGGGCGCGTGGTGCCTCGTGGCATTCGGCTGGCTGCCCTCCCCCCCCCCTCCTTCCTGTCTCTAATTGGTTGAGGGCAGGCTCGTGACTCGGGTCATGTGGAGAGAGAAGACGACTTTAGATATAGTATTTTTTAACCCCACGCGGCCACGCCGGCAATCAGGTGAGAAAAGTAAAACCAACGAAAAAAGTCGTGGCGTCGTGGGCCGCACAAAATGCTCTCGCGGGCCGCGTGTTTGAGACCCCTGCACTAGAGGACAACAACCTTGGGCCGGAAGGACTGGGGTTTCTAGTCCCACAGGTGCTCCTTGTGGTCTTGGGCAAGCCACTTAACCCTCCATAGCCCATGTTCCCTGTAAAATAGTTATCTCCAAGTTATAATGCCCTGTTCAATGTAATTTCAGTTTGTTCAATGTAAACTGCACTGATACAGAATAGCATGGTATATAAGAGAATGTAAATAAATAAATAAATAAAAAATGGCATTGTGTAGAATGTTTCTCTGATGAAGTACATCAACAGTGCAAATGCCCTTGGGACTGATCTAGTAAGTCATGCGTTTTCTCTTTGCTGAGCTTCAGTGCAGTTTCCTAATGCATGTGCTTAAGAAAAGTTTTACTCCCAATGCAGAAAACTAATGGCATGAAAATTACTGTGGCATTAAAAATGTGCAAAGAGAAAAAACTGAGCACACTGCCATGGTAACATGCCACAGGTTACTACATTGGGTTTCTTTCTCCTTTCCTGTCAATGCATGAGCAAACCTCTATTCAGTATCAAACAGGAATGCTCTAATGTACTCACAAGAAAGAAGAAAAACAGATGTTCCTCTTTAAAGGAGACTATCAGGTCAAGGACACCCAGCAAATAAAGGCCGTAGATTGGAGAGTCCTTGAAGATGTGACGCCTCTGTGGAGCACTGCTACTTACCGCATCTCGGGGAAGCACCCTAGGGATTGGAGGAGTAGCCTAATGGTTAGAGCACTGGCTTAAGAACCAAAGCAACAAGAGTTCAATTCCAATTAGCACTGCTTATGGCATTAGGCAAGTCACTCATTGTCACAGAAAATTCCAAGTTATCAATGCCCCTGTTTAATGTACATTATCAAGTTTAAGTTACAATATAAATCACTTTGACTGAAATGATAAAGTGATATAAAAAATCTGTTAAATAAGTAAATCCCCTTCCTTTGTTGTCATTTCAGAAAATGGTAGTGCATGGTTCCCAGTACTATATCAGAATATACTGCTAGGGATCAGTGTGTTAAATAAGGGAGAACTTACTGTATATACCGCTAGGGGTCAGACACTGTCATTTTCAAAGATGACAGCCCTGGAGGTACAAATAAGTAGAGTATTTCGCTGATTGAGTGGATGACTAAACTTTAGGTGAACTAGGAATGAGATTTGTTAGGAACTGGGCGCCATTCAGGGGAAGGGAGGAGCTTTTCCAAAAGGATGGGCTCCACCTTCACCAGGATGGAAGCAGGCTGCTGGCATTAACTTTTAAAAAGGAGATAGAGCAGCTTTTAAACTAGATAATGGGATAAAGCCAACAGTCACCTAAGAACACATGGTTCGGAATGATGTATCCTTGAAGGATACTGGCAAAACAGGGAAGTCTGGGCATCCCGACAGAGAGGTTCCAAGAAAGGTAAAAGTAACCCCGGTGTCTTTAGGTAAAAATCATACAGAATTGAAAGATTCCAAACTAACCCTGTCATCAAATAGCCAGACTGTTAATATTAACAATAAAACCCAACTTTGAATGCCTATATGCAAATTCTAGAAATCTAAAAAATAAGATGGGAGAGAGACCTGATGGAAGAAGGATAACCAATGGGACACTGTAATACCGGGCTACAAATTATATCACAATGAAGGGTAGATCACATTGGTGGAGGGGTGGCTCTATATGTTAAAGAGGGCATCGAGTCAAACAGGAAAAATATTTTGCAGGAAACAAAATACACTGTAGAATCTTGATGGATAGAAATTCCATGTAAAAAGGGTAAAGGAATGGCAGTGGGGGTGTATTACCGTCCACCGGAACAGAATGGACAGATGACAAAATGCTAACAGAAATTAGGGAAGCTAGCAAAGTTTACAACACAGTAATAATGGGAGATTTCAACTGTCCCACTACTGACTGGGTCAGTGTCACATCAGGACATGCTAGGGAGATAAAGCTCTAGATGAAGTAAATGACTGCTTCATGGAGCAGCTGGTTCAGGAACTGACATGCAGGGATGCTATTTTAGACCTAGTCCTCAGGGGAACATGGGATCTAGTACAAGAGGCAACTGTTTTGGGGCCACTTGGCAATAGCGATCATAACATGAGCACATTTGATTTAACACATAAAGGAATGGAGGAGTGGCCTAGTGGTTGGGGCAAGGTACTTCAGGCTGTAAGGTCAGGGGTTCAAATCCCACTAGAGGACAGCAACCTTGGGCCAGAAGGACTGGGGTTTCTAGTCCCACAGGTGCTCCTTGTGGTCTTGGGCAAGCCACTTATCCCTCCATAGCCCATATTCCCTGTAAAATAGTTATCTCCAAGTTATAATGCCCTGTTCAATGTAATTTCAGTTTGTTCAATGTAAACCACACTGATGCAGAATAGCACAGTATATAAAAGAATGTAAATAAATAAATGGGAGGGGGGACAGCAAGGAAATTGATTGTGCTAGCATTTAACTTTCAAAAAGAAGACTATAATAAAATGAGGAAAATGGTTTAAGAAAAAACTAAAAAGAGCATCTGCAAAGTTTAAGAGTTTATATCAGGCCTGGGGCTTATTTAAAAATACTATAATGGAAGCACAGCTCAAATGTATTCCATGCTTAAAAAAAGATGGAAGGAAGGCCAAACGACAGTCAGCATGGCTTAAGGGTGAGATCAGAGAGGCAGTTATAGCTGCGAGAATCTTTCAGAAAATGGAAAAAAGCCAAATGATGAAAACAGGAAACAAATACTGGCAAGTTAAATGCAAGGCATTGATAAGGCAGGCAAAGTGAAAATTTGAAAAGAAGTTTGCCGTGGAAGCAAAAGAGCATAATATTCACAGCAAAACACCAGTGAGGGAGTCAGTTGGACCATTAGATAATGGAAAGGTGCACTGAGAGAGGACAAGGCAATAATCGAGAGACTGAACTAATTTTTTGCTTCAGTCTTTATTGAAGAAGATATAGGAAACTTAACCATACCAGCAATGATATTTAAAGATGTATCAGAGAACTGAAACAAATCTTGATAAATTGGGAAGATGTCATACAACTAATGGATAAACTAAAGAGCAGCAAATCACCTGGACTGGATAGTATACATCCCAGGGTGCTGAAAGAACTGAAATATGAGATTGTATAGCTATTACAAATAATGTGATCTACCATTAAAATCATCTGTAGTACCTGAAGTCTGGAGAATGGCCAAAGTAATGCCAATTTTGAAACACAGAAACATGATGGCAGAAAAAGACCACATGGCCTATCTAGTCTGCCCTTCCATATCAACAACAATAGTTCCTTATTTACCTTTAGAGATCCTCTGTGTTTGTCCCATGATTTTTTGAATTCAGATACCATCCTCCTGTCTATCACACTGGGAGACTATTCCATGCATCTACCACTCTTTCCGTAAAGAAATATTTCTGCATATTACTCCTGAGTCTATCCCCTTTCACACTCATCCTATGTCCCCTCGTAGCAGAGCTTGCATTCAATTGAAAGAGACCGTCCTGTGCATTTATGCCACAAAGGTATTTAAATGTCTTTATCATATTGCCTCTATCCTGCCTTTCCTCTAAAGTATACATAGAAACATGATGGCAGAAAAAGACCACATGTCCTATCTAGTCTGCCCTTCCATATCAACTACAATAGTCCCCTTTTTTCCTTTAGAGATCTTCCGTATTTGTCCCATGCTTTTTTGAATTCAGATACTGTCCTCATCTCTACCACCTCCACTGGGAAACTATTCCACGCATCTACTGCATCACCACGTATCTACCACATACACATTAAGATCTTTAAGTCTGTCCTCATATGCTGCATAATGAAGACCACCCTCTCCAAGCTGCTTATATCCTTTAGAAAGTGCAATCTCCAGAATTGCACACAATACTCCAAATGAGGTCGCACCAGAGACTTATACAGAGGCGTTATCACTT
Organism: Ichthyophis bannanicus; assembly: GCA_033557465.1. Classification (NCBI taxonomy): domain Eukaryota; kingdom Metazoa; phylum Chordata; class Amphibia; order Gymnophiona; family Ichthyophiidae; genus Ichthyophis; species Ichthyophis bannanicus. Next base: position 887,424,948 of record CM066034.1, on the reverse strand, counting down.
CCTTTTTTTCTGCTGGCCATTCCTCTCCCTATATACCCAAACATCCTTCTGGCTTTTGCATTTGCCTTCTACCTGTTTAGCTACTTTAAGAGCATCAGACACAATTACGCCCAGGTCCCACTCTTCTTTTGTGGACAGAAGTATCTCATCCCTACACTTTACTGCTCCATTGGATTTTTGCAGCCGAAATTCATGGCCCTGCATTTTTTAGCATTAAATTTCAACTGCCAAATTCTAGACCATTCTTCAAGTTTAGCTAGATCGCTCCTCAAGTTATCTACTCCATCCTGGGTGTCTAATCTATTGTAGATTTTTGTATCATCTGAAAACAAGCAAACCTTACCCAACAGCCCTTCCGCAATATTACTGACAAAGATGTTAAAAAGAATCGGACCAAGGACAGATCCCTGCGGCACATCACTGGTAACCTCCTTTTCCTCAGAGTGAGCTCCATTTACCTGTACCCTTTGTCACCTCCCACTCAACCAATTTCTAACCCAATAAGTAACTTTACGGTCCATCCTTAGAGTGCTCTGTTTATAAGTGGCCTGTGAGGAATGGTGTCAAAGGCTTTACTGAAATCTAAATACATCACATCTAGAGCTCTCCCTCAGTCCAACTCCCTGATCACCCAGTCAACGAAATCAATCATATTTGTCTGACAAGACCTGCTTCTGGTGAATCCAAACTGCCTCAGAGCCTGCAATCCACTGGACTCCAGAAACCTCACTATTCTCTCTTTAAGTAGCCTTTCCAATAATTTACTAACCACAGAGATTAGACTAACTGGCCTGTAATTCTCAATGTCATCCTTACATCCACTTTTGTATAAAGGGATCAAATGTGCCTTTCTCCAGTCCTCTACCACCACTCCCAACTCCAAAGAAGCATTGAAAAGCTCAGACAGTGGAAAGAACAACTCAAACTACGGTTACACAATGCAAGGTACCACCATAGAAACTATTACCAAGGAAAAAGAATTAGGCGTCATCATGGAAACAGGATACTGGGCTTGATGGACCATGGTCTGATCCAGTATGGCATTTCCTATATTCTTATGACCCAGATTAGCCACTGTTTGAAACAGAATACTGGGTGTGATAGACCCTTGGTCTGACCCAATATGGCGTATCTTATGTTCTTATGAGGTAAAGCAATGCACTTCACCTCAGAAGACCATGTAACTCTCATACTAGAAACTTTATTACTGCTCAAGGGCTGTAGTAAAGATTCAGGAAGGGAGAGGAGTAAAATCATATGGCAATTTGTGCTTGTTTACATTTGGAGAAATTTTCTATTCTGTTGACCTGCATGGGTTTGCATGCCAAACACACCCTCTTCTAGCGTGGTGATTCCACTGTGAATTTTTCCACGGTAAAACCCACACTATATCTGGTGGTAATATTAGCACAGGCAAATCCTGAATAAGCCAATAGTGCCATTTAGTACATCGGTCCCCTTATGCTGTATAACTTACCAAAAATAATTCTGTAACATTTTTGTGTTTATCAAAATGAGTTAGGTAAGCAGAATGGTTCCTATTGCATTGTGATGGGTCTTTTCCTCTGTTTTTTATATGTCCTGATGCTGAGTGACAATGATGTCATTAAAGTTTTAGAGGTTTTTAGTGGTTTAGTGAGAAGCTGCTCAGAGTAACTTATTTAACTGAAATCGTTATAAACCTTGGCCACTCAACTCAGTATTTGTCTGAAAAGGACTAGTTTTTTGGATGTTCATGATCAGACTGTTTATAGGTCCATAGTGAATATGCATGGGAAGATTTGCATATATTGGGTCATCAGTGTATGCAGATGTTCTAGAGACTCAACTATGGGATCTCCAGGAAGATGTAAGAAAGCCTGGTTTAGTGGCAGTGCCAGTTTTTTATTTATATTTTGTTCATTTCCATGGGTTTCTTTCCCTGTGGTAGGGTCAAATTTACCACATTGCCTACCCTGTTCTTTGTATTGGAAAGTTTTGTTTTATTTCAAATGTCATTTACCCTCCATTACCTCGGAAGAAAATGCCTGGCAATCTATTTCCGGTGATACATTGCCAAGGGACAGCTGGGTCACCAGGAGTCAGCACTGACTTGGTGGCAAACCTATAAAGATGTATGATTAAATGAGGAATTTTCTTTTTATTTGATAATTTGATAAATATATATTTTTCTTGATATATTTTGTTTTGATGCATTTGTTATTCATCATATTATTTTTGCTGTAAACTGCTTTGGGTTGAAATATGTTCAAGGAAGGAAGTATCTCAATGTTACATAGCATTTTTAATATTTTACTTTACATAAATTACCTCATGCGGGGTAATATTTAGGGCTTCTTTTACTAAAGCCCGCAAAGTATCTGCAATTATTCAAAGTATCTGCAAAGATTCAAAAAGAGGAGGAAATAGCCAATGCAATAAAATGGGGGGATAAGACACTTTTCTGATATGTTAGTGAAAAAAGGAAGGGCTAAAGTGGTACTGTCAGACTCAAGGGTGAAGGGGAGGAATATGTAGAAGCTGATGAGGATAAAGCGAAATTGTTTAACAAATATTTCTGTTCTGTGTTCACAGATGAAGAACCAGGAGCAGGACCTCAGAAAACACCCACAAACAGGAACAGAAGTGAGGGACATCTTGAACAATTTTCAGAAGATTGTATTCGTGAGAAGCTAGCTCAACTTAAAGGAGACAAAGCGATGGGACCGGATGGGATACACCCTAGAATACTGAGGGAACTTGGGGACGTTCTAGCAGCTCCACTGACTGACCTTTTCAATGCCTCAATGGAGTCGGGAGTGCTGCCAAAGGACTGCAGAGAGGCTCATGTTGTGCCTTTACACAAAAGCGGAAGTAAGGATGTGGTTGAAAACTACAGGCCGGTTAGTTTAAATTCGGTGGTGAGTCAATTATTGGAAACGCTGCTGAAAGAGAATATGGTGAGGTTTCTGGAGTCCAGCGGATTACAGGATCCAAGGCAGCATGGACTCACCACAGGCAGGTCTTGTCAGACAAATCTGATTGATTTCTTTGACTGGGTGACCAGGGAGTTGGACCGAGGGAGAGCCCTAGATGTGGTGTATTTAGATTTCAGTAAAGCCTTTGACACTGTTCCTCACAGGCGACTTATAAACAAACTGAGCACCCTAAGGATGGACCCTAAAGTTACTGCTTGGGTTAGAAATTGGATGGGTGGGAGGCGACAAAGAGTACAGGTAAATGGAGCTCACTCTGAGGAGAATGATGTTACCAGTGGTGTGCCCCAGGGATCTGTCCTTGGTCCGATTCTTTTTAACATCTTTGTTAGTAATATAGCGGAAGGGCTGTCGGGTAAGCTTTGCCTCTTTGCGGATGATACCAAAATCTGCAATACAATAGACACCCAGGAAGGTGTAGATAACATGAGGAGGGATCTAGCTAAGCTTGAAGAATGGTCTAGAATTTGACAGCTGGGATTTAATGTTAAAAAATGTAAGGTTATGCATTTGGGCTGCAGCAATCCAAGGGAGCAATATAGTATAGGGGGTGAAGTACTTTTCTCCACTAAAGAGGAGCAGGATCTAGGCGTGGTTGTGTCTGATGATCTTAAAGTAGCTAAACAGGTAGAAAAGGCAACGGCAAAAGCTAGAAGGATGCTTGGGTGCTGTAAGTGTATTTGCTCTTTCTTGTAATTTTTTTTTCTTCGGGACATCCTTAATCCTTTCTTTCCCAAGAAATTCATCAGACTGTTAGTGGCTTCTATCACAACTGGTTTCTTTTTCCCTGAACTTAGCAGGCCCAAAACACGTACCTCAAATCTACTACACTGAACCATTTGTGGTCATGCAAAATTTTGCTCAACAATATATATAAGGGTTTGGGACTCCAGGATGCTGGGTCTAAACAATCTTATTCAAATTCCTTAAATCCTGCCCCAGCCACTAAAACATCTTACAGAGGTTCTTAATTTAAACAGAAGACAAATCAAAGCTTACAAGTGCTTTCGTAAGAAATTTCACCCCGCATACTGAACTAGACCCTCCCCCCTCCTTTTCTCTTTAAAGGGGATATTTGAAGCCCCCCTCTCCCTTGATTCCTCCACTTCAGACTTACCAGTCACATAAAGGGTTAACGCCTAACAAATCCAAGCAACCAAAACAGCAGGAGGACAGATACCTTCCTTTATTCAAAGGAAACAACAGTATTTCATCACTAGCATCTTTCCCAAAGGACTATCTGGGGGAATGTGGGAAAGACTACAGGTGCATGCAGAGAAGAATAGCTAGCAGAAAAAGGGAGGTGATAGTGCCTCTGTATACGTTTTTGGTGTGACCTCATTTGGAGTATGGTGTGCAATTCTGGAGACCGCACCTTCAAAAGGATATAAACAGGATGGAGTCAGTACAGAAGGTGGCTACTAAAATGGTTAGTGGTCTTCATTATAAAGCATATGAGGACAGACTTAAGGATCTTAATATGTACACCTTAGAGGAAAGGCAGGATAGAGGTGATATGATTGAGATGTTTAAATACCTCCGTGGTATAAATGTACAGGGGGAGAGCCTCTTTCAATTGAAAGCAAGTTCTGCTACGAGGGAACATGGGATGAGGGTAAAGGAGGATAGATTCAGGAGTGATATGTGGAAATATTTCTTTACAAAAAGAGTGGTGGATCCGTAGAATAGTCTCCCAGTGGAGGTGGTAGAGATGAGGACAGTATCTGAATTCAAAAAAGCATGGGACAAACACAGAGGATCTCTAAAGGAAAAAAGGGGACTGTTGTAGTTGTTGATATGGAAGGACAGACTAGATAAGCCATGTGGTCTTTTTCTGTTGTCATATTTCTATGTTTCTAATTAATGCACCAAACAAAAGCATGTTAACTACAAAGCTTCCGCATAAGCTGGGGGGGGGGGGGGATGACCAGTATTTTCCTGGCAGCTACTGTGTGATGTACATGTGCTCCATTAAGATGGGTTCACTAAACTCCCATAAAGAAGTCGTTAGGTGAATCCACATTAAGAGCCGCTGGCAACTAACCTGGAGCTCGTGGTAATGTGTTCTTCTTGCCCATTCTCCACCCAGTCCCACGATTGTCGATTAACATGCGTTTTAGTGTGCAGTGACAGACATGTTCACATGTTACTGTTCCTAAATGACAATTGCTAAATGTTAACACTAGAAGCCCCAAAAGGAATTTTACCTAGAAACCCCAAAGTGTGTCAATTGACGCATTATCACAACGACTGCATTTAGCATGAAATGCAGATGTGAATTAATGTGAAGTTACTTATTTGTTGAATTCTGCAAGCAGTTAAAAACATATTTATTCAAAGAGCACTTTCATGAATTCATGACCTAAAGCGTTATCCACCGATAGGTAACAAGGAACCATTACAGCCGGACTTCCACCACATACTGTATGTACATAGGTTCCACTGTAAATAAGTTATGCTTCAGAGCATCCCCCTGCTTGACACCCCTCCCTGAGTTCCATAATAAGTTTTCTGTAAGAGAGTGAGTTATATTGTAAACCGCTTTGATTCAATGATAAGGCGGTATATATAAAAATTGTTAAATAAATAAAGAAAAAGAAATAAATAAAATACGTGCAGTATGTGATGTCATTACATGACGTCATCGTGTGTTTATTGTTTGTAATGTCGGAGTAAAATTGTAAACAGTGATCGAGATGCGCCACCTAGCGGGAACATGAATTTATACATAGAAGCCCCAAAGTACGTCAATTGACGCATCCAAGACAATTGAGTGCATCAATTGATGTACTTTGGGGCTTCTAGGTATAAATTCATGTTCCCGCTAGGTGGTGCATCTGTCATTAATTTTTGATGCACATATTTGAACATCTTGACCTTGCTAACAAAGTCATGGAACATGACTGACATGGTTCTAGCAGTGGCGCTGGTATACAACTTCGAAGATGCATTTGCGTCAATTGACGCACTTTGGAGCTTCTAGTGTTAAAACCCACATTGACAGCTAACAGGCTTTATTAAAAGGGGACCTTAAATATCCAAAATAACTGTGCAGCATTTTTTCCTATTTTCTTTTTTATATTTCATAATTTTTTGTTCCTCTGATTTTATTTTATCCTATTTGCCACTTACATTTTGGCAATCTGTAATGCTTTTTATTTACATTCCTTGCCCATCTGCCACTTTTGCTCACTTTTCCTCACTTTTCAGAAATATTCTGCATCAAACAAGTAAGCATGCAATCCAACTAGACAGCATGGAGATCCTTCCAAAATTACACATATACAGGAAGAGTGGTACTTGCTTAGTTTGATCACAAAGAGGATATATCTTGGGCAATTACATATGGTTTCCCCTGATAAAAGGGCACTAACCTGACAATTCTACCTTAGCTAGTGCCGGACATCCTGGCTTTTGCACCACCTGTTCTGATAATCAAGAAATCAACAAGCATAAACAACTGAGCTCTGCTACTACCAGTTTCTGCCTATCCTCATTCCTTTAACAGAATTACTTTTTCCGTTCTCCTGTCCAGGGCTGGCCCGTCCGTTGAGCGAGAATGTTTTTTGCACAGGGCCCCGAAAGGGAAACTAGTCCCTTCGCGCTCTGAAAGCCGGCGCGTGTGACTGCAGCTGAAAGAGGGAGCTGATACAGGGGAGGGCAGGCTCTGCCGAGCAGGGGGGGGGCCCACGGCACACTCGATTCTTCCGCGGCGGTCCCGGCAGCGGCAGCAGACAGCTGACAGCTTTTCTTTTGTTTATTTTAAATTTTACCTGGGCTGGGCTGGGCTGGGGGTTAGGAGTGGTGATGAGCTATGGGGGAGCTAAGCCTGGATATGGGCTGATGGGATTAGGACTGGAAGTGGGCTGATGGGGAGGTTAGGACTGGTAATGGGCTATGGGGGGGCTTAAACTGAAAATTGGGTGATGGGGGGTTAGGACTGGAAATGGGCTGGTGGGATTAGGACTGGGAGTGGGCTGATGGGGGCTTAGGACTGGTAATAGGCTATGGGGGGCTAGGACTGGTAATGGGTGGGTGGGAGGGGGGCTAGGACTGGTAATGGGCTGAGTGGAAGGGAAGGCTTGAACTGCAAATAGATGATGGGGAGTGGGGCTTGGAATGGAAATGGGCTGAGTGGAAGGGGGGGGCTTGGAATGGGCTCTTAGGGGAGGGACCTAGGACAGGAAATGGGCTGATGGGCTAGGATAGGACTGGGAATTGGGTGTTGGGGGGAGCTAAGATTGGAAATGGGCTGTGGTGGGGGCTTGGATTCAAATGGACTCATGGAGGGGCTAGAACTGGAAGTAGGCTTATGGGGGGCTTGGATTGGAAATGGGCTGAGTGGAGGGGAGCTAGGATTTGACATGGGCTGATGGTGGGGCTAGGAAAGGACTAGAAATGGGCTGATGAGGGGACTCGGATAGGACTGGAAATGGATACGGGAGCTAGGACTGGAAATGGGCTGATGGGGGGCCAGGACTGGAAATGGGCTGATGCGGGGACTAGAAGGGAGCGGATACTGGGTGGGGCTGGAACTAGAAGGGAGCTGATGTTGGGGGAGATTAGAAGGGGATGGGGCTGGGAGAGTGAAATGGAGAGGGGAAAAATATTTTGTGTGGGAGTGAAGAAAAATCTACAATTGGCCGGGTATTGGGAGAGTAAGTAGGGACTGACGGCTAAAATTTGAGTGGATGAAATAGGAATGAGGAAAGAGCAAAAGGAGAAAGATTAGTATGTTAAAGCAGATGTAGAGAGAGAATGGAAAAAAACTAGAAGAGAGAAGAAAGGACAAATGGACAGCAGACGATGGAGAGTTAGCAGAAGACACAAATAAACCAGAAGAAAGTGACTGGAACAATTGCAACTGAAAAAAAAATGCACAAAAGGTACAAAGATATCTCTTTATTTTGAATTTACTAACTGGAATATGTCAGCTCTGGTAAATGTGCATCATTAACGTCTGTGCTTTGTTTAGTACAAGAGGAAATTAATTTATAGTTTTATTTCTACATTGTTGCTGTAAATTCCAAGTTTGGCTTTTAGGGTTCCCAGTTTAATTATTATCTTCCTGTTTTTAAATTGTGATTCCTTGTTTGGTGATGGTCTGTGTTCTGCATGTGTAACTGAGCTGAGGTATTCTGTTTATGTAATTCCTATTTGACATTGCCACTTGTTCTCTTTCCCCAGTAGGTCATGTATTGTTATTCTCTGAAATGTATTGGTTTAATATTTGCAGTGTTGCCTTTTGATAGGTAGGGTCTGGTGCTTTGTGAGTTCTGGTAGTGCTGTTAGGATACGGTGGGTTTGCTATGGGTTCTAAATGGGCAATGTTTGTAGTAGTTCCTAATGTGTCTGGCAGTTGGCACTGGATTATAGTAATGTAGAAATCTTTTAGTCTTTCTTTACCCATACACTCATGAAGAGGCATGTTTACTAAAAGTTAGTGTATGGTAACATTATGCAAATATTTATGCAAATGAGGCCCCTTATGCAAATGAGGACCCGCACCGAGTCTCCGCACATGGCCCCGCACCCCCCTTGGGCCGCCCCTGCTCCTGTCTACCCTCCCCACCCTAGAAGCTGATGTGACAGTAGAAAGCTTCCTAGGAGCTCAGTGATCTTTGGGGGAGAGGGCTAGGGAACAAATATGAGAATACCACAGCACAACCCTTTTACCCCATTCCCATCTTTCTCACATTTCCTCTCCTCATTTCTTGCTTGTTCACCATCTGATCCCAGTACTCTACAAAATCTGTTTTTTTCTTTCTACTCTTCATTTTTATCCTTTCTTTTTCCCCTCTTATCCTTCTCTGTCATATTGCGCTGCCATGCTTTGCTTCCTGTGTGTCTTTTTGTGTTTTTTTTTTTCATTTGAATTTCTGCCAAGCTCAGCAGAAACCGCCTGCAGGCAAGGAGTGTAAATCAGTGAGCAGGGTTACCATAGGATTAGTCATAAATCCACTAAAATGTTGCATGGCAGTAAAACATGGATGGTATCTGTTTACTAAGCATGAGGATAATGTTAATTGAAATGTTTTAACATGGAAACAAAGAAATGGCTTTTCATTCCAAAACAGGAGAGTGCTTCTCAGAGACCCCTGCAGCCTTATACCAACAGCCATTAATGATTCCCTTATGTTGCCAGACTGACATAAAACAGCAATATGAAAATTTAGGGGGTAAAGATAAGCTAGCTGGCCCTGTACGTTTTATTACAAAACTATTCTCTCTGAATAGCAGAGAATTCTTCCTTTTTGTCCTTGGACTTGTGCAGCTCTAGGTCCTAAAATTATAACTACTGCCACTACTGGATTATAAAAATGCCACAAATAGCAGGGACCTTGGCTAGAAGCAGATCACACGAGTTAGCACCTAGTTGCACCGGATTCTGCATTAAAAAGAAATACTTTGTAATCCAACTGAAAATAAGTACGGTATGACCTCTCTCTAGGGAATTGTGGTGCTTGATTCTGCTTCATGCCTCTCTTTCCTGAGTGTGTAGTGTTCCCTAAAAGCACGTCAGGGGCCATTCTGAACCAGCCCTCGTAGTTGCACACTACTTGGGCGCTTGTATATGCGTACTTTATACAGATTTTCTGAGAATTAGTAACTGCCAAGTATGCACATTTAGGGGTATGTTTACTAAACCGGGCTAACGGTTAACCCGGGCTATCTGCAACTAGGTCCCATTGAATAATATGGGACCTAGTGGCAGATAGCCCGGGTTAACCGTTAGCCCGGTTTAGTAAACATACCACTTTAGAGTGTCTATATGCTTGCATCTGCTATTTGAGTGGGCAGGCAAGCAGGGAGAAATCTTGCACATGCACGAATCAAAATCAAACGTAGGCATATTCAGTTTATTTATTTATTTGCAAGGTTTTATATACTGCCCCTTCCAAAGATCAAGGGCGGTTTACAGAGAATCAACATTGTACATTGAGCAATTGTGGGGTGATAGGTAATACTTGGATGTATTATATACATTTCACAACTATTTACAAGGTAAATAGTTCAATATTTAACACCATTTACGTGATCAACAGCAGTTGTCAACCGCATAAGGGCTATTTTTCCATTTGGACTGCGGGGAATGCATAAATTCTGGTTGGTCAAGTCTCCGAATGGCCAGAATTGTATGTATTTTGAAAAGAATGGCCCAGAAACAGGTGAAAAGTTATATAGCAAGCAGAAAAATTCTGTTACTCTCCAAACAACTTATACATCCAAGCTGCAGCAGTCAAATAGCATGTATAACTTTAAATGGATATGTTTAGAGAGATATATCTTATTCTGCAGTGCCGCTTAGGGGCATTTTTACTGACGGCTAATGTAAGTTAAACGTTAATGCCTGCAATGTGTCACTGCACCCACAGGAATAAAATGGACCACAGAGGCATTAAGGGACATTCTATGTAGCATGCACAAGATGCCTCACAAGCGGAACTTGTGTAAGTCTCTATTCTTAAGGTCTTACATGTGTGAATAGGTACTTATGCACGTTCTTTTGTGATCACTACTCTGTAAGGCATATACGTTCCAATGCACGTACTTCCAGTTGGGGTGTGCATGGGAGCGGAGGTTGGGGGACCAGGATTTATGCATAAAAGTTATAGAATGCTATGACTTATGCACATCACTGCACCAATCTAAGTGTGATCAGTTAGGCTAGCATGTGCTTTACTTTATAGAATAGGCCCCAAATACACGGGCGGCAATGCTCTTTGCCTGTGTGTGAGATTACAAAAATATTCTCCACAGGCATGTTAATTTTCGCTAACACATGTCAACCATTAGTAAACATGTCCTTTATTTATTATTTATTAAGATTTAACTGGCTTTATGAAGAAATTCACCCAAGGTATTGTACAACAGATATTTATTTATTTATTTTATTTATTTAGCTGCATTTATATCCTGCTTTTCACCAGGTCAAAGCAGTTGGGGGATACATTTAACACGAGGGGGATATGAGACACATACACTAATACTTACAGGGAACATGGGCAATGGAGGGTTAAGTGGCTTGCCCAAGACCACAAGGAGCACCTGCAGGACTAGAACCCCAGTCCTTCCAGTCCAAGGTTGCTGTCCTCTAGTGGGATTTGAACCACCGACCTTCCGGCCTGTAGTACCTTGCCCCAACCACTAGGCCACTCTTCCCTCCACCAAGATATGACTTGACAAACAAGTTAAAATTGTACAAGCAACATAACAATGGTAAAATGACCAGATGTCAGCATAATATGCAATTAGAACAATATAGCAATCTTGGAGATAGGCAGATTAAGAGTTCCTTTCACTAAAGCTCACAAAGGATTTGTAATTAATGTGCCAGACACAAAAATTGCAAAGTCTCCGTGTTAGCTGTTGGGGGTGTGACCAGTACATTCTCAGCAGCTAACACGTGATGGGTCAATCTAATGTACAATCCACCAAGGCAGGGTGCTGATTCCACTTACTGAGCTCCCTCACATACTGCAGAAATGAACGGGGAGCTCTGGATGGGGGCGGGAGGGGATGGGCCTGAGGAGGAGTGAGGGCGGGGAGTAGGCGGGACCCTGACCCCAGATGTACAAAACTGATTCCGGTGTCAGCCCTATACATCCAGGGTTGGTGATCTAGACGGGGGACTTATTCCACCTCAGTGGGGCAATAAGTCCCCCCTGATGGCTGAGAATATTGATGCCGGAACCCCAGGTAATGGTGAGGGGGGGAGGGGTTCCCACAACCCAATTCTGGCCCAAGAAGGCCCAACTGGGGGTCTGGCAGTGGGGAACGACACAATGTGGAGCTGTACGGGCGATCATGGCTCCTGCATGGAGCCGCGGTACCATGGCAATGGGACGGCATGGCACCACGGTTCCATGCAGGAGTCTGGCTGGGCTAGCCGGGCAGGATCCAGGACGACCGCAGACTGGAATCAGGGCACGTCCTGCCCATCCAGACCGGTTGCACCCGAACACCTCCTTGGAATATGCATTAAAATCTCAGCATTGAGCACAACCTTCTGGTCTTCCGCACACTTCTCTGCATAGCTAATCGCTTCATTACCATCAATTTAATTGGATTTAAATGCACGGCACACTGACAATAGCACAAGCATTTGCATATTATTTATGCTTGCATTAGAATACTTCCTGTTTCTGCACCCACACAAGCACAGAAACGTCTATACAACCCTTATGCTAACTGCAGCGCACTTTGCAGCATGAAGCTGCTAGACTGTAAGCCCACTGGGACAGGGAAATAACGATATACTTGAATGCAACTCACCTTACATTACTACTGGAAAGGCAAGAACTAGACATAGAGGGGAGCAATTTCCAGTCAGGCATTTTCACCTGGGTAAATGCCTTTGAAAATCAACCTCCCCACGTTTAAGGACATGATCAGTCAACCTCTTCATCCTGTCTTTAGAAACTAAGAAGCATATACTTCAACTGTCAACGTGTCTCCCCTAGTACTCCTACTGATCTCAAGGTTAGCTTGACCCTGTCTTAGTCAGACCTTATCTAGCTGGATAACCTACAGAGGGGTTTTAAGAATATGACTGGTAGTCAGTTTTTTTGGAACTTGCTTCAGACTTGTACTTGATGAAGCATATAATGAAGTGGCAATAAATAAACAGATAAAAACTAGCACATCCCAAACTCAACTCATAAATTGTGTTCTTACATTTTTTTAAGCTATGTGACTAGTTAGATTCTTTAAAATATCTATTTGCCCATTTCTTGGCATTTTTCCTTAGGTGTTCTCTCTCTTTTGTCCTAATATATTTTGAGGGTAATTTTCAGTAGCTAGGTAGCTTGCAAGCTTATGGTATCTGCAAGCCAATTTTCTAAGCGACAGTCCCCTGGAGTTCCTCCATGAAAATCGCACAGTTGCCAGTGTCATGCACATGGGTGGTAGTTTTAGCTATGCTGTCCCAGTTTTCTTTTTTGTTTTCATTGTTTTTCATTTGTTTGGCTTCATTACTTAATGTGAGTAATTTTAAAAAGCATTTCAAAACATGCTTCAGATGCATAAAATGGCTATCACTGAGTTATATATGCAGTAATAGTGGGTGTATGGCAACCTACTGACTACTTTTAAGTAATCTCTGCATAGACATTCACAGGAGCATAGAAGGGGTGGAATGGTGATGTACACACAGGCTTTATATAATGCACATACAATATATGCATGGAACACATACAAATTAGCATGTGTGTGCTCTTGGTGCTTATTATAGGTATCTATGTTGTCTTTCTATAATATTTATTACATACCCAACTTGCTTCCCCTACAATTACTTATAAATAATGGATCGTCATTTATCTTGGATTCTTCAAACTTAGGGACATGCTTACTAAACACACTAACCGCTAGTGTAGGGTTCAGTACGTGGTGTGCGCAGGGCCCTGTGCTAGCAGGTTAGTACGTGAATAGGCAGTGATAGGGTGGATTGGGGTGGAGTACAGGGGTTGATGGCACATTGCAGATGTGATGGGTATGCGCTAACCACGATTGTTGCCATCAGCCTGGGTGCACTCAATGGGTGGTGTTACATGTACCCACATGCTAGAGTTACTGTGGTGATGCACATTAGCAACAAGCCAATGTCAAGGGGATGAAGGCCCATGCCCACTGAAGTTGGTGCAGGCCTCCATGCTGTTTCGCAGCCCGAGCATGTGCTACCAGCGCACTATTTAATAAATGTCTCTTAGTGTCATTACGCCATTACTGTCATCATAGGTCCTCTTGCTTACATTTAAAAATAGTCCATAATAGTAACCTACAATTTCTTATATTTTCGTATGAAATTATTAATTCATTCATCTGCTTTTCAATAGTATCTGTAGTTGAAAAATCCAACAAATCTTCATAAAAATATTGGGCTGGATATTCAAAGGCATTTACATGGTTTACAGACCTGTGAACAGTGTAAATGCTGTTTAGAGGGATATTCAGCGGCACTAATACAGTTAATACTATTGAATATCCCCGAGTAACACCTCTACATGCTTCAATGCTAGCCGAGTAGTATTGGGCATGTTGTGGGCATTTCAGGGTGGAGCCTATCGCTAACTGGGCAGCGGTGATATTGAATCACTGCCCGGTTAGCAACCTGTAGGTAGACACTGCAAAAGCTGCCCTATCTTTACCCGTGGGAGATAATCAGACAGCGGCTCGATATTGCCGCTGTCCAGTTAGCTTCCACACCGTGCCCTGCTGTGCAGCAGACCCAGATACTCAATGCTGGTGGCCGGATATGGCACCGACATTGAATATCCGAGATTAGGTTCAGCGGCAACGGCTATGTGCTTTAGAAGCGCATAGCCCTCACCACTGAATATCAGGCCCATTCTTACTTATCTTTTAGCTGAACCCCCCCCCCAAAATTCAACAAGAATTCATATATTCCTCAGGAAACATGCCACCATATCACCCATAAAGCCCCTGTACCTCTGACCCCTCCTCCCACCCCATCCCTCCTATACCTCCCAACACTTTTGCCAAGTCCTCCCGCTCAGAGGAAAGAATTCAGAATAATGGCAGTGAACTTGCAGGCACACCTTGGGCTGATGATTCAGGGCTTGAATCCATGCACAATAACACTGGTCAACAAATTTTTACAAAAGTCATGTTACTGAAATAAAAATAGTCATTTCTTATCAATTTTTATAGGCTGAACACGAATGTGACAGTGAAATTGCAAAGTTGGCTCTAGTTTTTTTGTAATCTATAAGAATTAATGTTTACATCACGAAATGCATGTCAACAGTAAATATAATAGGCCTTCGGTTAATACCTGTAAAAAAACAAGTCATAGACTACTTAGATTTTTTCGCCTGTCTCTTGTACAGCTGTTTGGGAGCTTCTCTGGGGAGTGTCCAGCAGTAGTCAGCCAGCATTGTAGTGGACCATTTTCCCTGGTATCTTTGCTCCATTGTTGCAATATCCTGGTGAAAACGTTCACCCTGTTCATCACTAATCATGCCACAGTTGTCAGGAAAGAAATCGAGATGGGAATCAAGGAAATGGATCTTTAGAGACATAGTGCAGCCAAGTTTCTGATACTGCATCAGCATGTCTTCTACTAGTTCCTTGTAGTTTTCTGCCCTAACATTCCCAAGAAAGTTTGTTGACACTAGGCGAAAAGCATTCCATGCTTGTTTCGCATCACCCTGCAGCAAGTTCTTGAACCAGCCATCTTTGAAGAGCTCTCGAATCTGAGAACCCACAAAAAGTCTCTCTTTAATCTTTGCTTCGCTGAGTCGAGGGAATTTTTCATGCAGGTATCGGAAAGCTGGTGAAGTGTGGTCCATGGCTTTCACAAAGTTTTTCATCAAACCTAGTTTGATGTGAAGGGGTGGTAGCAGGATTTTGTGAGCCTCAACAAGAGCTGGGTGCTCGATATTCTTCTCTCCAAATGTTACATTTTGTCTGCGATTCCATTCCTTCCGCAAGTAGTGCCAATCCCTTGCTCGGCTATCCCACTCACATAAGAAACACATGTATTTTATATATCCCTGCTGCAGTCCCATTAAAAGGGCAACTACCTTCAAGTCACCACAGAGGTGCCAGCTGTACTTGTTATAGTTAATGGAAGTCAGTAGATGCTTTAGGTTATCGTATGCCTCTTTCATGTGGACAGCATGCGCTACTGGAATAGATGGAAGATGGTTTCCATTGTTCAAAAGTACAGTCTTCAGACTCAGTTTCGAAGAGTCTATAAATTGTCTCCAGTCTTGTGGGTCATGAGTGATTTTTAAGGCATTCATGAGGCTTTCAATATCAGAACAGAATATCAGATTACTTTCCTTTCCGACTGCGTATAGTACACTGCTGACGTCAGATGGCTTCAGCAGCCGTCTGGCAGTAGTATTACATTGCATCAGAAAATGATGCAATCAACTCTGGATGATGTGTGCATGCTGGTATTATGCAATGTGATGCAATATTACATCATTCAAGGCTTATTTGGGATGTTGTTGATGTCCTACTGCATAAATTTAAACGGAGAAATGTCAAAAATGAACTACATGCAATATCTTCAAAACGAGAGCCAATAACATTTTTTTAATGCTATATTCGTGTTCAGCTCACCAAGATACTACAGATTAGGGCCTTTTAAAATCAGTAACGATTTCATTGTTGACCAGTGTAATTTGGGCCCACACTTATTTTTTAAGCCTGCTTCTTTCAACATGCTTTGATTCTGACTGAATGCTCGAGTGTGTTCTGGTCCTGATTAGCGTGCAGTATGTGTACTGCTTTGTAGGAGTGCTAGGTTAGGTTGACTTTGAGGGTGGGAGGGTGTCTGTCTGCGGCATTTATTGTAATTTGTATGTTCTATGGTACACTGCCTAGATACATTCTACTGGATGGACAGTTTATAAATTATTCTAAATAAATAACCTTACTTCTTAAATGCCATTTTTAAGAAGATGATTTTTTGATTGTTCAACTATGGATGTTATTGGAAACAAGATCATAGTAACATAGTAACATAGTAAATGACGGCAGATAAAGACCAGCATGGTCCATCTAGTTTGCCCAGCACAATGGCAAGAGTAGGTGCACCTGCCGCTCCATGCAGGCCACCCCTCCCCACGTCCCTGTTTAGGGGTGAACCCACCACTTCATGCAGGACACCCCTATTTGTTGAGAAATTAGATCAATAAACTAATGTAAGAAAAAGGGCCTACGATGAAAGCAATGGTGTACTAATACTAAAGGGGCAATTTTATAAGAAGACGCAGAATGTTGCATGCCATTTATGTGCATAATTCATGCACGTTCAATGACACATACGTCAATGGGCACTTATGCGCAGACTTTAGGTGGCCACAATTTTGCAGTATGCACATACTTTCATTGTGGGTATGCACATGGGCGGAGCAGAAACTTACATGCATATATTATCAAACAGTGTAATTTATACATGTTCTTGAAAAATCTACATGTGGATATTTACACCAGCCATAGGCCTGGAGTTAGTGCTCGTGCCTAGATTTAATGCCTGTTTTTGACCATCTACATCCCTATTTTACAGAGTATGTGTGATGCAGAGAAAAACACGTGTTAACTACATGGAAGCTTATACAATTACCCTCCAAGGGAGTATTTCATAAGTCACGCCTAGATATATGCACGTAAGCTACCTTACTCATATATATGCATACATGGTCATTTCTGCATGTAGTTGATGTGGCTGCTATTCTGTCAGTATGCACATTAGTCCGATTGCCCATACATTCGCTGAAAGGGTGGTGGATGCTTGGAATGCCCTCCCGATGGAAGTGGTGAGGGCAAATACAGGGACAGAATTCAAAAGGCATGGGACAGACACTGTGGATCCCTTTATAGCAACAGGATAAAATCAAAATAAACATAACTATCTCTTATATCTCAGCAAATAGGGATGACCTACACAGAGTGGTGGATATACCCCTAAACAAAGTCATGGGGAGGGGTGACCTGCATGGAGCAGCAGGTGCACCTGCTTTTGCCCCCTTGCTGAGCAGACTAGATGGACCATGACGGTCTTCATCTGCCATCATATACCATGTTACTATTTCAATGGCCGTGAGCAGGGGTGGAGCTTCAGGGAAGCATGGGTAGAGTGCAAAGGTGCAAACATAAATTATAAAATATTAAAACTTATTCACATTCTTGAAAGATCTAAGTACCAGCATTTTATATCAGCCACAGGGCTGGGATAAGTGCTCGTGGCTAAGACTGATGTACGTTCTTGATCACTTGCATACCAAATTTTGAAGATGTCAAATATCCAGGTCAAAGAAGAATCTGCTCCCGCCTACTTTAGGACCATATGCATGTACTGCTCCGCAGGGGAACCACTGTGGCACTATGGTTTTTCTCCATTCTTCTGGCTCTCCAATATTTTTGGAATCTGAT
This sequence comes from Ichthyophis bannanicus, assembly GCA_033557465.1. Lineage (NCBI taxonomy): Eukaryota > Metazoa > Chordata > Amphibia > Gymnophiona > Ichthyophiidae > Ichthyophis > Ichthyophis bannanicus. Next base: position 887,407,066 of record CM066034.1, on the reverse strand, counting down.
GGCCCCCCCATCCACTCTCTGGGATCTGCCTCTGGTCTTGTCTATGGGCGTCAGAATCAAAAATCCAGCCCTGCATGTCTGTATATCTTTGTGGATTGGGATGTCTGTATATGTTTAATTGTATGTGCACATGTTTGTGTATGCCAGTGGAGGGGTGCCTGTGCATGCTTTGATGTGTGTACATTGCTTGCATGTGTGTGTTAGTATGCGTGTGTGTGTGTGTACATTTAAATCTGTGTTAGTTCTCTGCGTGTCTGTGATTGTAACTGGAGATGAGAGAGACAGGCTGTTTGAAAGGTAAAATTCCATGATTACTAGGTTACTGTCTTACTTTGCTGCAACTGCGGAAACTTCTTTTCGCACAGAAACATATTGAGATATTGTTGGGAGAGGAGGGGTTTGTTTCTTTTTTATTTTCTAGAAAGTTCGGTCGTACAACATAGAAAAGTCCCCCAGCTCCCTTCCTGTGACTAGAGCAGCTTTCTAGTGCTCTGCACCCACAGCATTCCTATTGGCTAGATACACGGTCACTGTGGCTAGAACTGCATGCCCACCTCCAAGGGCTTCACATTGGCTGGATCCTATCCACAGTTTCTGCTGCTAGTTACAGTGGAAGCAGGCGGTGCATGCTCACTCACAAATAGGGCAGGATTAGAGGACTCAGACAAATGTTTTAAACTCTTAAAAAATTTCCAGATACATTAGCAATGTTCTGGCATGTAGGCATTAACATAAAAAGCAGTACAGACATAAGAAAAGCCAGACAGCTGTCAATCCCAACCTCCTGTCCTATTCACATCTGGCAGGGCTTCCGTTCCCCCTAAGCTTTGGACTATAGCTATGTGGCTCATTTTTCAATGCTTTGGGACACTGGGTGTCCAAATGAAAGATGAAATTTAATGTGGACAAGCGCAAAGTTATGCACTTAGGTAAGAACAACCCAAACTGCGGTTACACATTACACATTAGGAACCACCACTAAAGGAAAGGATCTAGGCATCATCATGGATAATGTGTTGAAACCCTCCCCCCAGTGTGCAGCGGGGTGGTCCAGAAAGCAAACAGAATGCTTGGAATCAAAAGGAAGGAATGGAGAATAAAACCAAGGATATTATTCTGTCTCTGTATCATTCCATGGTGCAACCACACCTTGAATATTGTGTGCAATTCTGGTTACCATATCTTAAAAAGGATATAGCAGAATTTGAAAAGGTACAGAGAAGAGCCACAGAATGATAAAGGCGAAGGAAGGATACCCCTATGAGGAAAGGCTTAAAAGGCTCTAGGGCTCTTCAACTTGGAAAAGAGATGACTAAGGGGAGATATGATAGAGGTCTATAAAATACTGAAAGGACTGGAACAGGTAAATGTAGATCAGTTGTTTGTTGTTGTTGTTAAGTGCTATCGAGTCGGAGTCGACTCATGGTGACCCTCTGGATAGTTGTCCTAAATTGTGTTCGGTCTTCAGTCAGGCAGCTCATTATTGACAGACTGGTACCCATAGCTGCTGTTATTGTATCGATCCATCTCATTGCTGGCCTTCCTCTTTTACGTTGACCTTCTATCTTGCCAAGCATGAAGTCTTTCTCTACTGATCTCTCTCTTTGCATGATGTGTCCAAAGTATGAAAGTCGAAGTGTTGTCATAGAAACATAGAAATATGACGACAGAAAAAGACCACATGGCCTATCTAGTCTGTCCTTCCATATCAGCAACTACAACAGTCCCCTTTTTACCTTTAGAGATCCCCTGTGTTTGTCCCATGCTTTTTTGAATTCAGTTACTGTCCTCATCTCTACCACCTCCACTGGGAGACTATTCCATGGATCCACTACTCTTTCCATAAAGAAATATTTCCACATATCACTCCTGAATCTATCTCTCTTCACCCGCATCACATGTCCTCTCATAGCAGAACTTGCTTTCAACTGAAAGAGTCTCTCTCCCTGAACATTTATGCCATGGAGGTATTTGAACATCTCAATCATATCACCTCTATCCTGCCTTTCCTCTAAGGTGTACATATTAAGATCCTTAAGTCTGTACTCATAAGCTTTATAATAAAGAACACTAATTATTTTAGTAGCCACCCTCTGCACTGACTCCATCCTGTTCACATCCTTTTGAAGGTGCGGTCTCCAGAATTGCACACTATACTCCAAATGAGGTCACACCAAAGACTTATACAGAGGCATTATTACCTCCTTTTTTCTGTAGCCATTCCTCTCCGTATGCACCCAAGCATCCTTCTAGCTTTTGCCGTCGCCTTTTCTTCCTGTTTAGCTACTTTAAGGTCATCAGACACAGCCACGCCTAGGTCCCGCTCTTCTTTAGTGGACAGAAGTACTTCACCTCCTATACTATATTGCTCCCTTGGATTGCTGCAGCCCAAATGCATGCCCTTACATTTTTTAACATTAAATCCCAGCTGCCAAATTCTAGACCATTCTTCAAGCTTAGCTAGATCCCTCCTCATGTTATCTACACCTTCCTGGGTGTCTATTCTATTTCAGATTTTGGTATCATCCACAAAGAGGCAAACCTTACCCGACAGCCCTTCCGCTATATCACTAACAAAGATGTTAAAAAGAAACGGACCAAGGACAGATCTCTGGGGCACACCACTGGTAACATCCTTCTTCTCAGAATGAGCTCCATTTACCTGTACTCTTTGTCGCCTCCCACCGAACCAGTTTCTAACCCAAGCAGTAACTTTAGGGTCCATCCTTAGGGTGCTCAGTTTGTTTATAAGTCGCCTGTGAGGAACAGTGTCAAAGGCTTTACTGAAATCTTAATACACCACATCTAGGGCTCTCCCTCGGTCCAACTCCCTGGTCACCCAGTCAAAGAAATCAATCAGATTTGTCTGACAAGACCTGCCTCTGGTGAATCCATGCTGCCTCGGATCCTGTAATCCGCTGGACTCCAGAAACCTCACTATTTTCTCTTTCAGCAGTGTTTCCAATAATTTACTCACCACCGAAGTTAAACTAACCGGCCTGTAGTTTTCAACCACATCCTTACTTCCGCTTTTGTGTAAAGGCACCACATGAGCCTCTTTCCAGTCCTTTGGCACTACTCCTGACTCCAACGAGACATTGAAAAGGTCAGTCAGTGGAACTGCTAAAGAAAGCTTAGGTTTGATCTCCTCTAGTACCGACTGGTTTTTTCTTCGGGCAGTCCATGGTATACACAGTATTTACCGCCAGCACCAGCTTTTTCACTGTCCAGCTTTCACATCCATATGATGTTATTGAAAATACCATGGCTTGAACAAGTCGAATCTTTGTATGGAAAGAGACATCTCTGCTCTTGAGAATCTTATCTAGGTCTTTCATAGCCATTCTGCCAAGAGCAGATTTCTTGACTGCTTGTTGCTTCTTTATTTATAGCTGATCCAAGTAGGATAAAGTTGTTCACGATTTCAATTTCTTCTCCTTCAGCGATGAACCTGTTGATTATGCCAGTTGTCATGATCTTTGTCTTCTTTACATTAAGGTGCAGGCCCATTTTGAGACTATGTTCTTTGATTGTGAGAAGCAAATGTTTCAGATCATCTTCACTTTCAGCCAGTAATGTGGTATCAGCATAGCAAAGGTTGTTGATGAGTCTTCCACCAATCTTCACACCTCTGTTGTCTTCATAGAATCCTGCTTCTCTGATGATTTGTTCTGCATATAAATTAAACAGGTAGGGGGAAAGTATGCAGCCTTGTCTTATACCTTTGCTTATTTTAAACCATTCTGTTTCTCCTTGTTCCGTTCGAACAACTGTTGCTTCTCGATCAATGTACAGATTATGCAAGAGAATGATCAGGTGTTTTGGTATACCCATGCTTCTTAATGTGGCCCAGAGTTTCTCATGGTTTACACAGTCAAAAGCCTTGCTATAGTCGATAAAACACAAATAGATATCCTTTTGGTATTCTTTAGTCTTTTCAAGGATCCATCTCACATCCGCAATGATGTCTCTCATTCCTCGCCCTTTCCTGAACCCTCTTTGCACTTCAGGTAATTCTTGTTCCAGGTATGGTTGTAGTCTCTGTTGAATAATATTCAGTTGTTTACTCCTTCAATAAGTAGAAAGACTAGGGGACATGCTACAATGTAGCACATTTAAGGCTATCGGAGAAAATATTTTTTCACTCAACACATAATCAAACTCTGGAATTCGTTACCGAAGGATGTAGTAAAAGCTGTTAGTGTAGCTAGGTTTAAAAGTGGTTTGAACAAATTCCAGGAGGAAAAGTCCATAAATCATTAAAGAGGACTCGGGAAATCCACCGCTTACTGCTGGGATAAGCAGCATGGGATTTGTGTACCTTTTTGAGAACCTGACAGGCACATGTGACCTGGATAGACTACTGTTGGAAACAGGATACTGGGCTTGATCGACCCTCGGTCTGACCAGTTATGGCATATCTTGTGTTTTTAATCTAGCCTCATTCATGGCAACAGATATTAATTGGCAGTACTAATAGTAACCAATATGATTTAGTCACTAGTTTTCAAATTAGAATTAATAACAAAGAAATAAACTATACATCTGAATAACCTAAAATGCAGTATATCAGAACTAGGGAATTATTTGTAAATCCTGTGTGTATGCGTGTGTTTGTGTGCATGTATATGTGCATCTTTGATGTGCATGGTGTGAATGTGTTTACATATGTGCACATGCACAAATGTATATCTATATCTGATTTTTGTTATGTATGGTATAAAAATGTTTTTGGTGTATGTGTTTGCATGCGCATTCATGTTTTCCGATATCTGTGGTGCTTGTTCTGGATTGTGTAAAAGTGTTTGCGGTGTTGTATCTGTGCATACTTGTGCATGTATCTGTGATGTTTGTTGTGTATGTTATGAAAGAATTTGTGTGCACATGTACGTATATGTATATATGTATGTGTGTACATGAATTTATATAGCGCTGTGTATGCCCTGTAGCACTATATAAAGGATAAGAAGTAGTAATAGTAGTAATGTATGTGTATTTGTAGTGTGTGTTGTGCATGGTGTGAAAGTGTTTGTGTGTGTGTGTGCATGTGCACTCGTGTATCCGTGTATTGGTGGTGTTTGTTGTGTATGGTATGAAAGTGTTTCTCTGTGTGTGTGTTCATTGTGTTCTGCATGGGGAAAGATGGGGATGTTATTTTGGTGGGAGGTTTTTGGGGTGGAGAAGGTTGGTGGAGTGGGGCAGTTCCTTGGCAGTAGTTTTGGGAGTTTGAGGGCAGTGTGAGGGTCACTGGGAAAGTTGTGGCGGAAACTCGGAGAATGGAAACAGCATGCGGGTTTTTGTGACAGTTGCAAGGGGTAGTTTTTGGGATTGGGCCAGAGAGAAGGGGTATTTTTTTGTGGGATAGTGGGGCAGTTGTGGGTGCATGGACCAGGAGAAGGACCTTGGTGTGATCATTTCTGAGAATCTCAAGGTGGCAAAACAGTGCGATAAGGCAGTGGCAAAAGCCAGGAGGATGTTGGGTTGCATACAAAGAGGAATTACCAGCAGAAAGGAAGAGGTACCAATGCCACTGTATAAGTCACTGGTGAGGTCTCACTTGGAATACTGTGTTCAGTTTTGGAGACCATATCTTGCAAAGGATGTAAAAAGACTGGAAACTGTTCAGAGGAAGGTGACCAAAATGATTTGGAGCCTGCGTCAGAAGCCTTACGAGAGGAGACTTGAAGACCTAAATATGTACACTCTGGAGGAAAGCAGGGATAGGGGAGCTAAATACTTAAAGAGAAATAATGAACAAACAAACGTCTTCCAAAGATGGGGAAGCTGTAAAACTAGAGGGCATAACATGAAGCTGCAAGGGGGTAAATTGAAAGGGAATGTCAGGAAATACTTTTTCACTGAAAGGGTGGTGGATGCTTGGAATGCCCTCCTGATGGAAGTGGTGGGGGCAAATACAGTGACAGAATTCAAAATGGCATGGGACAGACACAGTGGATCCCTTTACAGCAACAGGATAAAATCAAAATAAACTTAACTATCTAATTTCTCAACAAATAGGGGTGTCCTACAAGGAGCGGTGGGTTCACCCCTAAACATGGGGAGGGGTGGCCTGCACAGAGCAGCTGATGCACCTACTCTTGCCATCTTACTGGGCAGACTAGATGGACCATACTGGTCTTTATCTGCCGTCATTTACTATGTTACTATGTAGTGTTTGGCAGTGGGGTAGTTTGCAGGTTGGTGGGGCAAATGCAGGGAGGGTAATTTTTGGGGGTGGGAACAGTTTGGAAGTAATGGGATAGTTGCTGGGATAGTAATATTTGGGGATAGAGAAAGTTTGCAGGGTGGTAGGACACTTGTGGAGTAGTGTTTCTTGAAGGTGGGAGAAGTATGCAGGGTGGTGGGACAGTTGCAGGGCAGTCAGACAATTGCGAGGGGGCTAGCTTTTTGGGGTGGTGGAAGCTTGCAGAGTGGTGGGGCAGTAGTGAGGGTAGCTTTTGTGGTTGGAGCAGTTCACGAAGTGGTAGGGCAGTTGCAGGGGGTATTATTTCTGCATGGAAGCAGTTTGTGGGGTGCTGAGGTAGTTTTTGGCAGTAGAGAGATTTGGGGGGTGGTGCAGTTGCAGGAGCTAGGTTTTGGGAGTGGTGGGGCCATTGTGAAGTGTTATTTTTGAGGGTTAGGAGCAGTTTTCAGGGATGCTAGTGTAGTTGTGAGAGTTTTTGGGAGGCTGGAGGCAGTTTGCAGATTGGTGGGGCAGTTGCGGGGATAGTGTTTGGAGATGGGGCAGTTTACAAGGTGGTGGGGCAATTGCAAGGAGGTAGTTTTTGGGGGGTGCGCTCAGTTTGTGAGGTGATGGTAGAGTTCTAGAGAATATTCCTTTGACAGCGAACAACAATTTGGGGATGGGGAGCAATTGCAGGGAGCATTTTTTGTGGGTGAAGTCAGTTTGGGGTTTGGGGAGAGCTGAGAACAGGAGAGAAGCAGTTTGAAAGCACTATGTGGGTTTTTATGCTGCAGAAGCTGGAACTTCTCCCATAAAAATGCATCGGGCCATTTTTTAGGGGGGGGGGGGTATTTATTTGGAATCCCCAGTCCGATCTAGCTTATTTTTGAACTTGATGTGTCTTTTCACCGTTTTTTCTCCATGCCAAGTTTCATCCCATTCTATTTCATTTTCAGGGAGTTATTTTTCTCCTAGAAAGACATTTCTCGACATTTCCCTTTGTATAATTCTTTCCAACTCTACTGAGTTGGAAAGGATAAAAATATATTCATGCTTTTAAACCGGGCATTCCATCTCTCCTTCTCTGAATTCATTCTACAGCTGCTCCTGTTCTGTGTGTTACTTGAAGAGAATTCTGAGGAGGGCTCATCAGAGCAGCACCTCAATTTACATCGATTTCTCTTCATTCATAATCATGGGTGTGAACAGCAGGCTGACTCACTAAAATTAGCAGCCGTGTGTGTGTGAAAGAATGCAAATGGGATAATTGCATAACTCACTGCCTGTTATCCTTTTATTCACCATCCAGCGAGAGACCAAACTTTTGCATGTCCTGCTGTGGAAGGGTGATAAGGGGCTAGTCTGCAGGCTCCACACTTTAGTTTCTTATCTTTGTACCCTGTTCCTACCTCCCTGTTCTCCCCATTTCTATTAGCAGCACTGATTCACTGTATGTGCATATCGCAGTTGAAAGCCCTGCTGAGGGGCATCGTTCCAACAGTGATGCAAAACTGACAGGTGGTAAGGGAGTCTCTTCCTGTCCGCAGTTAGTGTGCGAGAAGGGTAAGACACAGGCTCCAGCAGGGAGAGAAGTGATGGATCAGGCTTTGTCTTTGGACTGATTAGGGTGGGCAATGGAGACAGATTTTTCTATGATAAGCACGATCATACTCAAAGGGCCATGTTCCATTTAACATGACCCTATGAGCGAAACTGTGCTCTGCATATTTGTAGCTTAGCGAATTAGACATTAGAGCTTCATTTAATGCAGGTGCTATTTTTCGGAAAGCTCCTGTGCCAGCCGTCCAAACATACCACAATTTAGGAGTATGTTTACTAAGCTAGGTTAATGGTTAGCCAGTGCTATTTGCAACAAAGTCCCATGTTATTCAATGGGACCCAGTTGCAAACAGCACGGGTTAACTGTTAGCACAGCTTCGTCAACATACCCCTTAGGGAATCAAGTCCTCAATAGGGGCAGCTTTCAAATGCTAAACACTAATATCATCCCACAGAAATATATGAAAATGAACCACAGAAATCTTCATGATTGTGATTGCTTTAACCAACAGCTATGTTATCAAATATTGTTCTAATATTCCTGTTTTAAATGCACTGTCAAAACCTGACTAAATAATTTCCTAGATGGCCAAAATATTGATTTTGTAAATTCTCTAAATATTTCCCTCCTGGTTATTTAACAACCTCAAGGAATCTAATATCAGGCAATTGCTCTATATCCAAAACACCCATGAGACTCCCTGCTATAGAGTACCTCCAAAATCTTACCCGGAAGCGCACTTTCCCATTGGCACTCATTTGCAGGTAGAGGCGATGTGGTCCATTCCAGTTTCCATATACAATATCCACTTTGCCATCTCGATTGAAGTCAGCCAATGCTACACCACGTCCATGCTGGTAAGGGTCATCCACCCCTATGGAGATAAAATAGAAACATATCAGGGAGGAGAGATTCTAAGGGGTTAAAGCATGGCCATTGACGGGAACCATGGAAGGCAGCAAATTAGATTAAGCAAGTCAAATAAGGGCAAATGATTTTTTTGAAAGAATGTGTGAGAAGGAAGTTTCTCCCTTCTCCTTTGGGGTTCCAGTGCATCATAACTAGCCTTCATTCACAACTATCCCCTCTTTCTATCTCACTCACTCATGTTGTGCTGGCCCTTGGCCTGGGAATACACACCACAGCTCCCTTAAGACTCCAGTACAAATGTCGCCTGAGTCTAGCCACTAGGTATTGCTATGGTGCAATGGTTGGATCTGCTTTCCAAAGGGCTCAAATGCTGCATCTACAGTCCCCAGAAGCATAGCCAGGCTTGGAGAATTGAACCTACATCTTCTGACATGGCAAGCAGCAAGTAACATTACCACTGAGCCATCACACCAGCCGGATAAAATCTTTCATAGTCCATCAGTCTCTGATGGAAAGCTCATAAAAGATATGTAATTCAACTATAAAATTTCTTCCCAGATGGTAATCAATTCTTTCCTATACAGATATTTTGTATTAATAGATGAACAAATCAATACAACATCAGAGTTCAAAAGGTACAATTTTTAATAAAAAAAATAACAGAAACTAATACCAAAACTTTTCAGCTTATTATGCAGCACCATGGAGGGAGTAATGTTGTATGCCATTTTTGCATCTAAAATAGTGTTTCACACAAACAGACAACCACTTATAAGATTTATGTATATATACCCTGAAGCAAAGTACAGCCAACTCATAACACATACTTTTACATTGTAGGGGGGTTATTTTAAAAGCCCTTTTTGTGTTATGGGCATCTGAAAAAGGGGGCACAAATGTCCAATTCCCAAGAGCGTCCTGAAAGCCGTTTTAGAAATTGAGTATATGAACTTCCCCAGCGCGAGTACATCCAAACAGAATGGGGGTGTGGTAGAAGGGTGGCCTAGGTGGAGCAAGGGAGATGCACATTGCGGTGCGATTTCAGAACCCATCAGCATGTCTGACCCCGGTTGGTGAGGCATCTATGCCTATGCCTGCTCCTGACCACGAAAAAGAGCTCATTTCATGAAGGCAACACTATGAGGGAGAAGAACACAGTGCACTGTCATCCTCACTGCAATGAAACTTGCATGTAAATACAAACCCCACACAGATTACTAACCTGCCACCACAGGTCTGAGTGTTTGCAATTTCACTGAACATGGACATCCCCCTTCTAGAAAGCTCCTGCTGGGATGTCCAAGAAACCGTTTCTGCAGCAGTCCATGTTTCTAAAAGCAGGCTGAAATGTAAATGTCCTCAGGTTTTCTCAGATGTTTATCACTGGACGTCCTTTCTAAAATGTCACATCATGGGTGTAATTTTATAACAGGGTGCCTAGGATAAGTGGAGAAGGAGGTGCCTAGATTAAGCCTAGTTTATAAGGACACATAGGCGTCTATTTGTCTTTATAAAATACTAAAACATGAAAAAAATCCTCTGGGACTCTCACTCACTCAAACAGCCAATACAAAAAGAATCACCGAGTACAAACACTGAGCGATGAAGGGGAGGTGATGATCGAACTTCCACAACACCTAAACGCATAAGAGGCAGCCAACTAGAGAAATCTGCCAGTATTGTTTAGAGGCCTCAGACAGGAGGGGGTGCGAGAGAAAAGTTAGCTAAATAGGCAGTAAGTCTCAAGCCAACAACACCCTTTTTCCTCAAATATCATTCATAGGCCAAAATGTGTTTTACAATTTTCTAAATGTATTTCAAAACCAGAAAACACTTAGCTTAGTGGCAGTATCTCTAAGAAGGCTGTAATTCACTCTCTTCAAAGGCTAGATGTCTAGCAAGCTGGACAAGCGTCGACTCGAGTTTTGCTCGTCACTGTTATCCAAGCTGCATCAGAACAGGAAAGTGCCAGCTTCTTAAGAATTCCCTGTGAGCAAATGTGGTGAGGAGTATTGAGCAGGGATGACTGGCCAAGGTCCACAGGAGGCCACCGAGAGCCACAAACACCAGCGACAAAATATGCATATCCCCCCAACACACCAATTGTCTCACAGCCCAACCCCCGTGCACCCCATGGCCAGCCTGTGGCCAGATACCACCCAGATGTCAGACAACAGAACACCACCAAAAGGCGATTGCAGCCTTGTACAGTGAGTGGTCAGTGACATGACTGAGGTCACAGGGAGTGTCGCGGGAAAGGAAACTGCAGCCCCACTGCAACCACCACCAAAGGAGCCCAGCACACATGGCAAGCCCATGTCCCAGGCCTGAGGAACAGGCAAACACAGCAAGAACAAACAGACCCCAGGAATGAAATGAACAAAAAAAACATGTGGAAAAGGTGGGAGTAGAACCTTGATCCCTGTGAATCCAGGCAAACACAGAAACCACTAGGTCACACTGTCACTACCATTCTGGGAGACAAGGGGTGATAGGAGTGTCAACAGCTGCCCCAAATGGGGCAGAGGTGGGCCTGTCCAAAGGTGGGAAGAGGCAGAGAAACTGCGTCAGCCTGTTAATCGACTGGTGGAAGCAGAAATGGTCCCATCCTGGGGTGCAACACTTGCGTCCATACAGACAGGCTCAGAGAAACCTAGGACAGTGCCTGCAGAAACAGAGTGTGTAGGTCAGGCAGCCCAGCAGGAAAATAGATCTCACATGTCTGATTAGACCACCTGGCTACTGTTGGCCCAGGCCATTCACCAGCTTGGAGGTCAGGCAGCCACACATGTGCCTTATGGCTGGTTATAGCATAGCATGGTGCTGTCCAGGGAAATGCTGCCTGGGAGATGTGTCTGCTCACTGGTGCAGTGACATGCCAGCCATGGAAACATGAATGCGAGCGTGCAGTTGCAAGGGCACAGTAGGATAGGGTCAGAGGCAGTTCTATCATTAGGCCAACTGAGGCGGTGGCCTCAGGAGGCAGTTTTTAGGGGGTGGCGCTCCGGCTGTGTTTATTTCTGATTTTGCCGACTCTGCACTGCCGCTGCCTTCCCGCTGCTCTTTTTCCTGCCTAAGCTCATCTGAACGAGAAAAAAAAGCAGTGGGATGGCAGTGGCAGGCCAGAGGCAGCAAAATTAGAAATAAAAGCAGCAACGACTTCTGGCGTGGATTCCAAGCATCGTGGTTGCTGTTGGATGACATCATCAGTCTGGATCTTCTAGTTCTCATGACCGCTGATCCTAGAGCGTGCTGAAGTTTTCCGAATTCACGGGTGTCTTGCCCTTACCGTGAAACTTTCCCCCCACCACTCCTACTCAAACCTAGGGCCGCATTCAGAAGCAGGATGGTGCGGAAGCTCAAATTTCAGCATTTCATCCCCCTGTCAGCGTCGGCAGAGGCAGACCTCAGAAGAAATACATCGTAAGGTCTTCTATTTTATATATAATATTATTAGAATTCTTTACTAAAAAATGAAATATCATACTTGCTATATTATAATATTTTATACTTCCTTTCACAGCTATTGAAATAAAAACAAGCTGCTGCCTCACAGACTTACTGTTTCTATTAATCATTGCAATAAATCCCTATTATAATAATATAGCAAGAATGATATATAATATTATTAGAATAGTGAAGCTAATTGAATGGAATCATTAATCTAATGTCCTGTAACAGGCCATGTAACAATGCAACACCTTGGGATTTTAGTTTAAATTTTATCTACCTATTTTTTTTATTTTTCCTTTAGGATATGGTCACATATTCTGTACTTGGTGAGGGTCTGTGTTCTGAGTGCATGACTGAGGCCAGGTATTCTGTTAACTTGTACATAGGGATCTACAAGTATACTGTGATTGATTTGTTCAGCTTTTCAAATAAGTGTATCGGTGGTCAAGGGCCTGCTGCGGTATTTATAGTGCTGCTTTATCTGGGTAGGCCCTTTGTTGTATGCATTTTGGAAGTCTATGCTGGTATGTGGTAGGGTAGATTTGGCTTTGTAGATCTTCGGTGACTTTTGTAGGGTTTTATATTAGTACCCAATATGCCTGTTACTGGAGAATGTTTGTTGTTGGTGAGATGACCAGAATCAGATTTTATTTTTAATATATTGAGTTCTGTGGGTGAATGTCCTACCTCTGCTCTGCACCTATTGTTGAGGAGGGGGTTCTATGAAACAAAATATATATTCAAAAAGAAAAAGCAAGTACCATAATGCAGTTTATAATAACAAAATACAAATGAATTATAATTTGGAGTTATAAACTTCTGTGGTTCTTGGTCTTTCTTTTAGTTCCTTGGGCTGCGAACATCTTGCATTTGCTACATATTATCTAATCAGCTTTTTGGTTTGGTTCAGTCCCTGACTGGAGTTTAGAGAAGGATTCCTTCTCCCCCTGCTCTGGGGGGGGGGGGGGGCGCAATCTCATCCCTCGCCTCAGGCAACAGATTGCCTTGAGCTGCCCTGGATGGGGTTCAGATGAGCATGCATTGATAGAGTGCACAACTCTGTCCACAGTTGCTTCCATATCAAGAGGGACACAGATGCCTACTGTGTCTGCTATAGGGCCATCAGGTGTATGAGGCCGAAGCTCCTCCCGAGACTGAGGCAGCAGCTGGAGCAAGAGCAGTTAATCTTTGTACGAGGGGTAATTATTCACTTCTTGCTGCCTCTGTCCCCTCCCCTCCTTTACTGTTCATTAAGTATCTTTGCTGGTTGTCTTCTCATATTAGTACTCTCAGATTGTCTATTTCTTTTATTTTATTTTATTTTATTTTCCACTCCTTTTTATAATTTTACATTTATGCCTTTCATGACCCCCTATTTTACTATATATCTTAAGGTTTGTCACTTCTTATTATGAGTATATGTTTTATCTGTTAGTTTAATATTTCACCTTATATGCTCCCTAATTGGCCCCTTCATGGTCTTTATATGGCTCAGCTTTGATTTCTCTTTTAATTCAGGGTGACCTTTTTAGTTATATATTCTTAATATAATATCATCATTTTCGTTTTATTTCACTCATATTATTGAATCACAAGGGACGCCGCCGACGGGAAGGGACCACACATGCAGCCATCTCAACGCTCCCCCGATTGGGGTCGAGCGCCTGAGCGGGGCCGGCAAACCCTCCCACTCAGAGGCTCCAGCCCAATCGGGGCTGTGGGAGGTGGAGCAACAGGCTGAAAGGGACGCCGCCGGCGGGAAGGGACCACACACATGGCCGTCTCAACGCTCCCCCAATCGGGGTCGAGCGCCTGAGCGGGGCCGGCAAACCCTCCCACTCAGAGGCTCCAGCCCAATCGGGACTGTGGGAGGTGGAGCAACAGGCTGAAAGGGACGCCGCTGGCAGGCAGGCCTGTGCCTGAGGGCCTCGCCAGAGGGCCTTTTGGCGTGGCCTTTAGGTGCGGACCAAGTAGCGGACAAAGATACGTGCACCAAGCCCTCATCTAAGTTAACTCTGCTGCCTTGCCTTGCCTGGACAATCCACTGCTTGTAAGTTAACTCTACTGCCTTGTCTTGCCTGGACTATCCATTACTTGTATAAGTTAATGCTGTTACCTTGCCTGGACAATCCATTGCTTGTAGATTAACTGCATAGAACTTGCTACCCATTGTTAATTTGCTACCCATTGTTTGCTTTATAAAAACAACTCATGCTACATAAGCCTATTAACTCTATTAACTCAACTACCACCTCATAGATATTCTGCGAACTAAACACAAGTAACACAACACACAGAGTAAAGACACCACTACTAATGCAAAACTACACCTATAGGACACAACTCAAGTTCAGCCCAGGTCAGTAAACCACAAACCCTATCCCAGGTCAGTAAAATACAAGTTGTAAAATGCATTCCATTACCCACTGCTTCATGGTCTACCTCACACTCCTCCACATGTTTGCCCTCTGCACACATAACATCAGACTCAACGAGCAAATCCCCTTAATCAACCCACATACCACCCAACCTAGATGCACACCAGCATCACATATATCCAAATAATGCCAACAATCAAAGAATACAGCCCACAAACCATACAATACCACACATAATACACCCTCTCACCACACAAATAATAAACACACAAACCCAATCATAGCAACAAACATCAGGTGTACTCTACTAAATGCCAGATCTATCAGGAACAAATCAAATACTATCCATGACAAGAAGCTTGATATAATATGCATCACTGAGACCTGGTTAGACGACTCAGACCAGGTCATATTAAACCAAGTAACCCCAACAGGATACTCGGCATTTAACTGCATCAGAGCACAAAAGAGAGGAGGAGGAGTACTAATACTTACCAGAAAGGAATACAGATTCAAAACAATCGCCACCACCAATACAATCGAATCTAACACACTCACTATAGCCAACAAGTACCTAACCATCTCCCACACATACAGACCACCCGGAACCACAACTGAACACCTATCCACAGTAATCGAAATGATATGCGCAAACAACAGAAGACACAAACCCCTCGTTGCACTAGGAGACTACAACCTAACATCCGCACCCACCAGAGAAACCGCAACGTTCTTAAAAGCCATGGAGTCATTAAAATACTGCCAGACAAATAATGCCCCAATGCACCAACATGGTACAACTCGGGACATGGTCTTCATGCCAATGCAACTAGTGGAACAGAACAAGACCACAAAACCAAAAATCACGCCAGTCCCCTGGTCAGACCACCACGTAATTGAATTCACCATGACCCTGAACAATCCCGCCCAACGCAAAGAGGATGAAAGAATAACTAGATGGTTCAAAACATTTAACAGAGACTCATTCATAAACGAAATCACCCGACAACTTCAACAGCAACATGACTCCCTGGACCTCAACATAGAAGAATGGAACACAATAATATCCAGCGCAGCATCTGCCCCAGCCATCAAAGAACCATAAACACGCAAGAGATCCAATGCTCCATGGTACTCACATGATATCAGAGTTGCAAAGCGCACACTCAGAAGACTGGAAAGAAAAAGGAGAAGGGACAAATCACACAACCTCCTAACCCAATACAGAGACAATGGCCCCCCCTGGTAGACCGATAGTATCCACCAAGGGTAGTGTCTTGGAACCCTTATCAACCTACTTGGACACATTTTTACGCCCTTTACTTCCTCGGATCCACTCATATTTGAAAGATACCACACACTTTTTAAATGTTTTGGAGGAGCTATCGAATTGGGCAGATCAGGAAAACACTTGGCTTGTTACATTAGATGTCTCTTCGCTATATACTAGTATACCACAAGAAGCTGCAGTTAGTATTATTAGGCAAACGTTAATTTCCCGGGGAGATTTATCAGCCACGCACATTGATTTTTTGCTGGAAATAGCAAAATTGGCTATTTATCAGAACCATTTTATATTTGAGGGAGTAATATATCAGCAGACAGCGGGGGTAGCTATGGGGGCGACCTGCGCCCCCTCAGTAGCGAATTTTTATATGGAGAACTTTGAAATAAGCCACTTATACCAGTCCCCCTTTATGCCTAATGTCATAACGTGGCGAAGATATATAGATGACGTTTTTTTACTATGGAAAGGGACGTTGGACTCCCTTGAACAGTTTGTATTATGGCTGAACAATCGGGACGATAACATAATTTTTACATCTACATTTCATCAACATCGAATAACTTATCTTGATGTTCAAATAACTAGAGGGGCTCACAGTTGGAATACATCGGTGTTTAAGAAAAGTACAGAAGGAACACGTTTTTGGAGTTTTCTAGTAAACATCCTCATAAGTTGAAACAATCGTTACCGTTTTCGCAGTTCTTGCGATACCGACGAAATTGTTCAGATACATATGAATATAAAAGACAGGCTATTAAATTAAAAAAAGACTTTATAAGTAGAGGATATCCGACGATGGTAATACAGAAGGCATACCGTAGAGCCCTCTACAATCATAGAGCCGTTCTGCTAAAACAGACTTATAGTGCACGACAAAAGAAAGAAGATAGTGATAATGTTAATTTTATAACACCGTATACTCCACTAAGCTCTAGCATACAAAAACTCATCAATAAACATAAAAATGTCTTAACAGCTGTCCCTGGTTTAGAAAAGAAATCTATAAGATGTGTTTGGCAACGAGGACGCAACCTCAAGGAATACTTGAGTCCTGCGGTACTCCCCCCAAAAAGTAAACAGATAATAACAGGAGGACATAAAAGTTGTGGGGTTTGTGATATGTGCATCATTATGGTAGAACAGACACACTTTAGCTATCAGGGACAGACATTCCATCTAAGAACACAAACAACATGTGACTCAGAGGCAGTAATTTACATCCTTATATGCCCATGTGGATTGTATTATGTGGGCAAAACAATTCGTTCACTGCGAGTCAGGTTACGAGAGCATAGAAGTAAACTAAAATGTCATCGGCTTGAGGCCCCAATAGTCACTCATTGCCTTTCACAAGGCCATACTTTTGATCAGCTCCGTAGCTTTGCGATAGAACAAATTCAGGTCCCAAAGGGAGGAAAAACACTAGATGAAACTTTGTTACAGCGAGAACAATGGTGGATATATAAGTTGCAGACTGTCGTTCCAAAGGGTTTAAATGTATCCCTAGAGTGGATATCTTGTTTGTAGGTTAGTTTGAAAAATTTTAAAACCATTGCGGCTATTAGAAAAGAGTACGTCACCTTGACAAACGGATCCAGCACTATGAAAGGAAGAGAAGTGCTGTGCTCCGATTGGATAAGAAGTAGATTAATATTACGAATGGGAAGGTAGCGCTATGTTTTAATTGGATAAGAAATGGCAGTGTATGAATGGAAGACAAGTATTATGTTTAAGTGATAGGAAATAGATTTAATATTATGAATGATATGTTAGCGCTATGTTCGTGGATGAGAGATGGCGGTATATAATATAGATCCATTGTTCAATTGTGAATAAGCTTGATGTAACCATTTGAAATAGTGTGGATGAGAAACGTGTGACGCAATCTAGAGGGGTTTAAATAGAGAATAGATTTACCATCACGCATGTGCGGCGTTTTTTCGTATCAGAAAGAAAGAGAGAGAACGTGGGCAGCATGAATACCTGTAAGTAGCTTGCGATTTTAGAGAAACACATCATCAGAATGATTGCTTTTAGATATATTAGATAGTAGGGTAATAGTATATTGTAATTTTGTTTATTTATAGGATAAAGGTCTCCTGAAGAAAATTTCTGAAACGCCATTAAGGCGCCGAAGCTGAGCGTCGAGACCCTTGTTTTAAACATATTTTGTATTGAATTAGTCCACTCGGGGATTCTTCCTTTAAATAAATTTTTCTTGAGATAAGACACTAGAGAAGAAAACCTGGGCTGTTTATATATTTTTTGAAAGCAAGAAAAAAAACAAATAAAAAAGAAGCTTTTTACAAATTTTGATTCCTTGAACGTATGGACTTTATACATGTTGATATTCTACGTTCATTAAAATAGACCACAACTAGAACTATTTGTGAGTTCACAAGATGGAAGGTCTCCCGGGATGGAAGAACACATTGAGTTTTACCCCAGATTATGTGTCTGGTTTTTCAAAAGAAAAGACACCTTTTTCATCAACAGATGACACCGCAGATATACAGCTACAAACCACCTGGGAATCTTTAACAGCCCTTTATAAACGACAAGTCAGAATGAGCCTACATAGGTCCTCCCTTGTGGAGTACATTAATAGACAACAAATACCGAGAGGTCTCCGGATTTATAAAGAACCCCGCATGTCAGAAATGTCGGTAGACTTCATAGAGAAATGGAATATGATACTGAATAAGTGTGCACTCGATTTAATGGTGCTTATGGTGGACACATTAAAACCCGATATAGAGAATTTAACTCTAGCCATAAAACTAACACAAGATGAATTGAAAAGTAAGGAGACCGAAGAGGGTTTTAAATCCCGAATGGAAGAAGTCCATAGACAAGAACAGCTAGCACGACAAGAGACAATGGCTAAGAAGTTTAAAAAATTCAAACGTGATGCTTCAGATTATTCCATCGGTTTTGTATATCCTTGGATGGATACCAAGAGAAAAGCAAAGAAGAATAAGAAACAAGTAAGATTTGACGAATCCATAGATGATAGCTCTAACAGTGATTCAAGTGGATCCAATAAAGAGGATTTTCGGCAGAAGGGGCGGGACGACGTCAAAAAGAAGATCAACATCGAAAAAAAGAAAACAAGAAGTGTTACGACCACACAGAAATCCTAAGATTGGACTCGTTACAGATGTCACTGGTGGAGAATATCTCGGGGAAAGATCTGTCCCCCGAGGCTTTACAGCTTCTAAATAGAGGACTTTCATTTGTCCCATGTATAGTATATGATCTTTTTCAATGTAGAGTTGATTTTGAACGACTGATGAGAAAATTGCATATAAAACAATTTTTCTCATCAGAAATATTTACAGATGGTCCAATAAACAGTAGTCAGCCGGAGTCTCCTGACTCAATTGAAGGTGAGCCCTTTCTGGAACAAGTCATAAATGAGGAGGGGAATACGCATCAGGGGGTGACTAGAGTTCCATTACGTTTTAAGTCCAAGTGGATGCCTCCGACGCCCCTTCACCCTGCACTAGTGATTTTCAAACAACTAGTGTTACAGGAACTCAGCCAGTTAGAGAAAACCGGTAATTTTAAAGGACAGGCACTTTCTCCATTAGAGAGAACGGCTTTACGTGAGTTAAGGGACAGACGAGATATAGCAGTTAAAAGGGCTGACAAAGGAGGGGCAGTAGTTGTTTTAGATCGAGACAATTACATAGATGAGGCAACAGCACAATTACACATACGCACTACTTATAAGGAGTTATCTTTGAATCCCACTCCACAATTACAGCTGGAAATTAAACGCATTACTCAACAAGCGTTACAACAAAAATTAATTTCCCAGAAAGAATTTAAGTATTTGAATGTTGTGTCCCCCATAATGGCCAAATTTTACACTGTCCCTAAAATACATAAAAACAGAATGGCCCCCCCTGGTAGACCGATAGTATCCACCAAGGGTAGTGTCTTGGAACCCTTATCAACCTACTTGGACACATTTTTACGCCCTTTACTTCCTCGGATCCACTCATATTTGAAAGATACCACACACTTTTTAAATGTTTTGGAGGAGCTATCGAATTGGGCAGATCAGGAAAACACTTGGCTTGTTACATTAGATGTCTCTTCGCTATATACTAGTATACCACAAGAAGCTGCAGTTAGTATTATTAGGCAAATGTTAATTTCCCGGGGAGATTTATCAGCCACGCACATTGATTTTTTGCTGGAAATAGCAAAATTGGCTATTTATCAGAACCATTTTATATTTGAGGGAGTAACATATCAGCAGACAGCGGGGGTAGCTATGGGGGCGACCTGCGCCCCCTCAGTAGCGAATTTTTATATGGAGAACTTTGAAATAAGCCACTTATACCAGTCCCCCTTTATGCCTAATGTCATAACGTGGCGAAGATATATAGATGACGTTTTTTTACTATGGAAAGGGACGTTGGACTCCCTTGAACAGTTTGTATTATGGCTGAACAATCGGGACGATAACATAATTTTTACATCTACATTTCATCAACATCGAATAACTTATCTTGATGTTCAAATAACTAGAGGGGCTCACAGTTGGAATACATCGGTGTTTAAGAAAACTACAGATAGGAACACGTTTTTGGAGTTTTCTAGTAAACATCCCCATAAGTTGAAACAATCGTTACCGTTTTCGCAGTTCTTGCGATACCGACGAAATTGTTCAGATACATATGAATATAAAAGACAGGCTATTAAATTAAAAAAAGACTTTATAAGTAGAGGATATCCGACGATGGTAATACAGAAGGCATACCGTAGAGCCCTCTACAATCATAGAGCCGTTCTGCTAAAACAGACTTATAGTACACGACAAAAGAAAGAAGATAGTGATAATGTTAATTTTATAACACCGTATACTCCACTAAGCTCTAGCATACAAAAACTCATCAATAAACATAAAAATGTCTTAACAGCTGTCCCTGGTTTAGAAAAGAAATCTATAAGATGTGTTTGGCAATGAGGACGCAACCTCAAGGAATACTTGAGTCCTGCGGTACTCCCCCCAAAAAGTAAACAGATAATAACAGGAGGACATAAAAGTTGTGGGGTTTGTGATATGTGCATCATTATGGTAGAACAGACACACTTTAGCTATCAGGGACAGACATTCCATCTAAGAACACAAACGACATGTGACTCAGAGGCAGTAATTTACATCCTTATATGCCCATGTGGATTGTATTATGTGGGCAAAACAATTCGTTCACTGCGAGTCAGGTTACGAGAGCATAGAAGTAGACTAAAATGTCATCGGCTTGAGGCCCCAATAGTCACTCATTGCCTTTCACAAGGCCATACTTTTGATCAGCTCCGTAGCTTTGCGATAGAACAAATTCAGGTCCCAAAGGGAGGAAAAACACTAGATGAAACTTTGTTACAGCGAGAACAATGGTGGATATATAAGTTGCAGACTGTCGTTCCAAAGGGTTTAAATGTATCCCTAGAGTGGATATCTTGTTTGTAGGTTAGTCTGAAAAATTTTAAAACCATTGCGGCTATTAGAAAAGAGTACGTCACCTTGACAAACGGATCCAGCACTATGAATGGAAGAGAAGTGCTGTGTTCCGATTGGATAAGAAGTAGATTAATATTATGAATGGGAAGGTAGCGCTATGTTTTAATTGGATAAGAAATGGCAGTGTATGAATGGAAGACAAGTATTATGTTTAAGTGATAGGAAATAGATTTAATATTATGAATGATATGTTAGCGCTATGTTCGTGGATGAGAGATGGCGGTATATAATATAGATCCATTGTTCAATTGTGAATAAGCTTGATGTAACCATTTGAAATAGTGTGGATGAGAAACGTGTGACGCAATCTAGAGGGGTTTAAATAGAGAATAGATTTACCATCACGCATGCGCGGCGTTTTTTCGTATCAGAAAGAAAGAGAGAGAACGTGGGCAGCATGAATACCTGTAAGTAGCTTGCGATTTTAGAGAAACACATCATTAGAATGATTGCTTTTAGATATATTAGATAGTAGGGTAATAGTATATTGTAATTTTGTTTATTTATAGGATAAAGGTCTCCTGAAGAAAATTTCTGAAACGCCATTAAGGCGCCGAAGCTGAGCGTCGAGACCCTTGTTTTAAACATATTTTGTATTGAATTAGTCCACTCGGGGATTCTTCCTTTAAATAAATTTTTCTTGAGATAAGACACTAGAGAAGAAAACCTGGGCTGTTTATATATTTTTTGAAAGCAAGAAAAAAAACAAATAAAAAAGAAGCTTTTTACAAATTTTGATTCCTTGAACGTATGGACTTTATACATGTTGATATTCTACGTTCATTAAAATAGACCACAACTAGAACTATTTGTGAGATCACTCTTACCAAGGCATGTCTGTCCATGTCTCACTGTGCACAGCCATATGTACCCCACATGACAATGTTGCACAGTGCACATTTATTTATTTTATTTATTTATTTATTTATTTAGCTGTATTTATATACCGCACATGATCACATACCATCATCCCATGCCATAATCTCCAACAGCCAACCTTATCATTCAGGTGTGGCTACCAGCTGTACCGTCCCCACCACTATCAGGCATACACAGGCAAAGCGGGTGTGCAGAAGGTTCTTCTGTGCAGCTTGCCCCTTCCTGTTGGCTGCCCCCAGGTTGGCTTGTGGTGGCACACCATCCTCCTCTTCCTCTGCAGGTGGCTGTTCTGCACCCGCAGGCTAAAGTTGTCTCCACTGCAGTGCATAGTAGTTGTGGAGCATGCAGCATGCTAAGAATATCTGGCAGACCTTGACTGGCTCATAGAGCAGCTCCCCTCCAGATCAATTCAGGCAGTGGAATCTGCTCTTAAGCTGGCTAAATATGTGCTCAATGATGCTGTGCATCCTCCAGTGTGCATGTTTGTACCTTTCCTCTGCAGTTGAACGTGGGTGGACAATGGGTGTCAGCAGCCACTCGCAAAGGAGGTATCCATGGTCACCTGTAAGATGGGGGAGAATGTCAGGTCAGTTAGAACATCATGTGTGTTGGACCATTATGTGCCTGTGCAGTACACGGTTCACAGTGTGATACACACATGATATAGGTGTACATGACTTTGTACACACTGCACATACCACCATCCTGTGTACTACATCAGCATGGGTGAGCACTTGCTGACCACACACTATCCACAGGTGCGTATCTATTCCAATGGCGAGCCCTGGAACATCTACCTTCCACCAAACCCATTGAAAGTGAGCTCTAATGGCACCTCTGCAACATCCCTGATTGTGCCAGGATGGACAGGTGGCAATGACCACAATGGTGATGGTCCCATGGACATGCCTCATGGGGCACCAGCTATGCATTCTCCACCTGCCCTCCCTGCCCATGTGTGATGTGGATGCCAGGACCTCTATGATACACTGAGTATCCAGGCACCACATATGCCGCCCTTCTCAAGCGCATCATGTATGCCCAACTACATGAGGTTATATACATCATGGCAGGATCCCAGGTATCTGGAAATGACATCCATGAACCGTGACTGCATCACACACTGCTTGCATGTTCATGGAGTGATACCCCTTGTAGTTGCAGTATGTTGCCTCATGTGCGCATGGTGTACATAGGGTCACATGGGTACAGTTGATGGCCCTAAGGACAGTAGGGAACCCAGCCACATCATAGAATTCCTGCATGACCATCTGCTGCTGTTGCTGGTCCCTTGGCATGCTGATGTACTGACATGCACGCTGGACAAAGGCAGCCAGGAACTGCCCAAGACACCAGTACAAAGCTGCCTGGCTGAGGTCTGCACCCATTGCTATGACAGTTTGGAATGAGCCAATCCCAAGTATAACCAGTGCCATGGTCACCATGACATGGACCAGTATGGCAGATAGTGGGTACGAGGGCAGGTCTGCATTCAGCATCAGGCAGAGGTCATGTATCGCAGCTCTGTTAAAGCAGTACCAGGCCACACATTGCTCATCAGTGAGGTGCATGTAATGCACATGCTGCCTGGGAATCCTGGAATATGGGTGATGGCGTGCAGCAGCTCAATGGTGGCAGCGAGCAGTATCCAGCATCAATATCAGGGAATTCAACCTTTCTTGCAACTCCATGATGGTGGGAAGGCAGTGTACACAGAACCTACAAGGAAGTATGAGCAGTGTGCTTAGGTGGCACAGCAATGGCAGATCCCCATGCATCTTGTGTGCAGCATGACCCAAGGGATAACTTGTTTTCCCAGCCACAAAGATTGTCAATGGTACTACATACATATACTGTGGAATTGCCAGTGGACATCACCCCTGGGGCAGTGCGCACAACTCTGGACATATGTAGGTGGCCCTTGTTGTGGTGTCATGTGCACTGAAGCATGGGGGTGGCTGTGTGCAATAGGGTATGGTTGTGCACCATGGTGACACAGGTGTCCCTTCCCCCACAGTACCTTTGCATTGAGATCCAGTGATCCCCCACCCTGTGTATTGTACTCAGGGCCATGTCTCCCTAGACATCCCCCCCCCACCCACATTGGTTTGCAGCTGGACCTTGTCACAAGGTGCTGTCCAGCACAGCCATGTGCTGTGGTGCTTCTGCTGTTTGCAGGCAGGGTTGTTGCTGCTGCTGGCACATGGGCAGTCATGTACACACTGCCCATATGTGTGATGCCTCGGGCCATGGGCAGGGCAATGTTTGCCATGAAGTGTACCTGTGGGAGGGCAGCAGTTTCTGCCATGCATGTTTCCAGCAAAACATGTTGCACCATGCTTTGCCTGATCCCTTCAGTGGCCTCAGTCCTGGGTTAGACATGTGCCATTGTACCCTGCGTGTATCAGAATGAGTGTATGTGGGTCCTTGTCTGTGCGCAGAGCATCTGTGGGGAGACCCCAATTAGAAGATGACCATCTCACACATGCAGGGACATGAACAAAGAGCTTGCACAGACGTGTTCATCACACATGCACAGACATGTGCATCACACATGCCTGGGCATGGACATTATGCATGCATGGCACGTGCACAGGCATCGCACACAAGCACACCAAAGTGATATTTGGTATGCCATTGGGATCACTGGGCAGTCTGTGGGTCCCATTGGTGTGGTTTGCACACGGCTACGGACATTGTGTTTGTCTCACACAGAATCTCCCAGGGTAAAGATCAAACTTGGAAGCACTATGGACACTGTAAGCTGCAGCAGGGCCTGTATGTGCCACAGAGGCATCCTGCTGCCCTTGCTACAGCAACACACGTGCATGTCAGGTACACATCTGCGAGGCTGCCATGTGCTCTGTGTATGTCTGCCAGCCCATGAACAGGATACATGTTGCTGGCTTTGGGACCCACATGTGTTGGTACTGCTGTGTGCCTGCATGTGTGTGCCCTGACCTGATGATGCATGGGTGACAGAGTGGCCCCGACGGGTTCCTGCACTATACGGCTGGCCACAGAGCCCCAAGGTTGCATGCCCTACCATACTAAAGGTCCAATCCATTGTGCACACGTCACCTACTTCTCTGACTCTGTTGGCCTGCTTTGCAGATGAGATGGGTTGCTGAATCTTCCCCAGCACATGAAGTGCCCCTCAGAGAGAATGCTGCACCCTTTATATGGTGCTACCATGGCACGTATATGGTGCTTGTACATTCACACACCAAACATCTGTTTGCACGTATATTCACATACCATATTCCAAGGGATTGCACGTACATAGAGCTGTACATCTCTGCATGCCTGTACGTGCATCTCACTTTTGGACATGTCCACAACTTTCTTTCTCCTGGGACCTAGTGTTTATAGCCTTCTGTGTATCATGATGGTTTCACATAAGGCAAATTTCTCACATGGGGAGCTCTCACTCCTAATAGAGGAGGTCCTGGGAGACTACACCATACTGATGGGCACAGAAAAGACCAAGCTCTGAGCCTATGAGCACCAGCACCGGTAGCAGGCCATATGTCGTTGCCTAAATACTGTACATCACAACAATAGGGACATTGAGGATGCAAAGATGAAGTGGTGACAGGTGCACAGGGACACCTGCATGAGGGCCCGCAATTTGGGGTCCGATGGCCATGGGACACATTTGATGGAGCAGGAGCAGAGGGTGTTAGCAATGGTGGACCCTGCATCCATGGAGGGGGTCAGTGGCCTGGATATATCATGTAGCAGCCAGGCCCAAGGTATGTGCATGCACATGGTCACCAGTCAGTGTATGCTGTTTCAGTATCATTCTCACAGGTACGGGTTTGTGCCATCATCCACCACCATGCAAACTGGGCACCTTCATCAACACTGGGTGTGCAGTGTCAATGGTTTCACATGCTGGGCTTGAACTCAGTATGGCATGACTATCTGCCTCTTTCAGGGTGGGTCTGCTGTTGTCTGTGTCTGCCATTTATATTTTTCACATTTCTGCATGCTGCCTTTCAGTGGGTTCATGCATGTGTGCTGGCAGGCATTTATTTACTTGCTGCTCTGTGGGGTATGCTCCCTTACTGCACCCTCCTTTCCACAGGTGGCGATGCAGCGGCAGGACCCAGTTCTGCAACACAACCCACACATGCAGAGGGCAGGCATCCAACTCTCCCCACAAACCCTCCTCCTGCGTCAGGTGCATCCAACACTATGGGGGGGGGGGTGCTCCTGCGCCTGTGGTGCAGGATGGGATTACCCCATCAGCGAATGAGGAACAGCAGCTAGCCACTACTGACTCCGGTGATGACAGCATACCTGCACCATCTCCTGAGCCACCAGCTGCAGAGCAGACACGGCACCACCGGGAGAGAAACAATATATGCATTACTGTGTGGTTCCTGCTATGCAATGAGCGCCTGCTGACACACAATGAGGAACAGGCTGGGAAGGAATGCAGGAAACTGGGGATCATTGAACGCACACTGGCACTACATGAATGCCAACTCACAGCAGCTGAGAGACTGGACAGATCAGTGCGCAGGCTGAACCGCAACAGAGAGCCTTCAGGGACAAGGCAACTGGTCTGGGGGGGCCCCCTTCAGCCTGACTACAAGCAGCAGTGGCAGCCAGCCATCACAAAAATAGGGTATACGGTCACATTCATCTTCTTCTGATCCTACTCTGCCTGCTGGCACAGGCATACCGGTGGATGACGCACCTGCATCTCAGTGCAGGGAAGCTGGTCGCTCCTCCTCTCGAGCTGCCTCTGTCACTGCACCAGTCAGCATTAGCTACACTCAGATTATGGGGCCGGTCCCTTGTGATGCAGGGCCAGCAATGGTCTTCCCACCTTTCCCTGATGCACAGGAGGTATCCAGTGGTGAGAGTAGCAGCTCCAGCTCTATGGGCACAGATTAGGACACAGTGGAGCATGACATGGGGACTGCAGCTGCACTGGGGCCTTTAGGGAGGGGGAGGTCATGGGGACGGTCAGGGGGCGGGGGGAACAGCATGGATGTTAGAACGTGATTTTCACATAGGTGAAAATCACGTTCATTTGGGGGTGGGGGTGTTGTGTGGCAGGGGGAGGGGGTCTGCAGGTCTGTGGGTGCGCATGGGTGATATTTTCTGCGGTGTGGGGTGGGGCTGCATACATCACTGTCCCTGCTGCAGTCAGACTGTCATCATGTTGACAGCAAAATAAACATGTTGCATATTACACATACTGTCACCAAGGTCTGTTTGTCCATCATTCAGCGGGCTCATGCTCAGTCACACACATTTGCACTTGAACAGGTGATGGGGGCAATACACATGCCTCC
Organism: Ichthyophis bannanicus; assembly: GCA_033557465.1. Classification (NCBI taxonomy): domain Eukaryota; kingdom Metazoa; phylum Chordata; class Amphibia; order Gymnophiona; family Ichthyophiidae; genus Ichthyophis; species Ichthyophis bannanicus. The sequence continues at coordinate 887,379,605 of CM066034.1, read as the reverse complement.
TCAGGGCACTGGTTCCATCACATTCCTATGCTTGTACTCTACAGCTATGTCAGTACAACCTTTGTGTTGGCTGCTGCTTTTTCTAAGTCCTGTGCTTATTCGAGCCTTCTGCTGGTGTAAGTTGCACGTTTATATTCCCATCCCCGAATGTACAAGTTGCACACAGAATCGTGGTTGCACGTTCAGTGCCACAGGCATGCCCTCACCATACCCCCATTTTAAACATTCTAGGTAATACGTCTATATGACATATATGTTCATGTATTGGTGCGTATGGAATGCCAGTTTGCACGGAATGCTGGTTTGCACGTACATGGCTCCTGCATGTCCATCCTGCATGCTCATATGACTTATTCATGGTTCAGAATGACCCCCTTATTGTTTTGTTCTGTGATGCCTGTTCAATGTAAACCGTTTATTCTTGTTCTGTGTAAACCGCTCTGATTTCAAAAGAGTGCGGTATATAAAATCAAATAAATAACCACTGATAATTACTAACACATGCATGCACAAAGATGCCTCACTTTGAGAAGACATACATTTGTGTGGCAGATTTTCATGGGGGGGGGGCTTTTATATAAAGAAAAAAATACGCATCTATGTGCCTTTATAAACACAGGTGTGACGTATGCACCTATGTACCTAGGAATCCTGTTAAAAAATTACTCTTGCAGTATTCAATCAAGCAGGTTTCTGAAGTGATAGATGCCTTCAGATTATTTCTGGTGCAGTGCAGTGCAGTGGAAGCTGAGGGTGCCATCAACTCACTGCAGGCTGTGACTTGGGGGCACCTTCTCACCATTACATTTTGAAATTTAAAAAAATGCATAAAATTTAAAATGAACAGAAATAGCAAATTCACAGATTCTTTATCCCAAGAAAACAGGTGTGGAAGGCTATTACTCGGCACAGGTGTGGCTCCTCATAGCAACTGACTTTGTGCCACTAATCTTATAGCCCTTACAGCCCAACAATGCCACAACAAAACAACCAAGTAATGCTTTCTGTTAGCCATCAAAATAAGAACACTTCTTTCAAACAATGCTGCAATACAGTACATCCTGTGCAATGGACTAAAATGCATTTCTTTCTGAATGCACTGTGTTATAGTTACCATGGAACTTCTTGTTAAAATTTCAATTGATGTCAAGAGTCTTTCAAGAAGACTACATGATTAGTACCCTATAAAGGGTTCTAAAGGGCAGATTTTAAAAGCCATGGAGCCGTGTAAATAGCTAATTGCATAGGTAAATACTGAAAACTGTCCAACCTACCTACAGGTAAATGTATGCACTACAACGGTGCATGTATTTTTTTCTACAGGTAAAAGACGACGAGATTGGGATGGGCATAGGTAGGGAGAAAGAGAAGTAACAGCGCACAGCTTTGCATTTTCAATTTATGTACATGATTTTATATACTACTTCTACTGAGCATTTGTATAGCGCTACAAGATATACGCAGTGCTGCACAAACATATAAGAGATAGTCCCTGCTCATCAGAGCTTATAATCTAGTCAAGATAGACAACACAGAAGGTGTAGACAGGGATAAAACAAGGGGGAATGGTAAAGAAATAAGGAGATCAGGTGAGTCAAGATCCAAAAGCAGCAGCGAAGAGGTGAGTTTTTCAGCCTGGATATGAAAAGGGTCACAGAAGGTGCATGGCGTACAGACACAGATAGCTTGTTCCACCTTTTCATCAAATATTTCCCAGAAAACACAATAACACAAGATCACTCAAATAGCACCATTCCCGTTCTTAACACGCCACCTCTGCTAACCCAATAACTTTTCACACCTCTCTCTCATACTATGAAAATTCTTTTAGGCTTTATTCCGTTCATATGTAAATAGCCAATGTGTTGTATTCATTGTAAATAATTTCCCCGGTTATCCAAGTTTTTGTTCCTTGTTCTATGTAAAAAACAGATAACATGTACCTTATCTGATGTTTTCTTGTTCTATGTAAACCGCGCTGATTATAAATAGAGCGGTATATAAAGATGTTAAATAAGGTGCAGCAAGGTGAAATGAGCGAAGTCTGGCGTTAGCAGTAGAAGAGAAGGGGACAGATAGAAGCAATTTTCCAGAAGAGCAGAGTTCCCGAGGGGGGGGGGGGAGTAATAAGGAGAGATAAGAGAAGAAAGATAGTGAGGAACTTCAGAGTGAATGCACTTATAGGTCAACAGGAGAAGTTAGAAATGGTTGCGGAAACGGATAGGGAGCCAATGAAGTGACTTGAGAAGATGGATAATATAGGCATGACAAGGCTGGTGGAAGATTAGCCATGCAGCAGAGTGTTGAACAGATTGAAGGGGAGAGAGATGATTCAAAGGGAGACCAGCAAGGAATAGATTCCAGTGGTCAAGACGGGAGGTGATTAAGGAGTGGATAAGTGTCTTAGTAGTGTGTTCAGAAAGGAATGGGTGGATTTTGTTGATGTTATAGAGAAAGAAATGGCAGGTCTTAGCTATCAGATGGATGTGGTGGAGAAGGAGAGAGAGGAGTCAAAGACCACCCCAAGGTTGCGAGCCGAGGAAACAGGGAGAAGTAGAGAGTTATACACAGAGACTGAGAAAGGAGGAAGAAGAGAGGAGGTTTTAAGGGGTAAAATAAGCAGCTCAGTCTTGGCCATGTTCAATTTCAAGTGGCGGTGAGACATCCAAGCAGCAATGTCAGAAAGGCAGGCAGAGATCCAGGTCTGGATTGTCGGAGAGATTTTAGGTGTAGAGAGGTAGATCTGGGAGTCATCGGCATAAAGGTTGTACTGAAAGCCATGGGAAGAGATGAGCACACCAAGGGACTGGGTATAGAGAGAGAAAAGGACCGGACCCGAGACAGATCCTTGGGGCACACCAACTGAGAGCGGGATAGCAGAAGAGAAGGAGCCACCAGAACTAACTGAAAGAGCAATGGGAGAGATAGGAGGAGAACCAGGATAGTACAGAGCCCTTAAAACCCTTAAACCGCACTGATGTCAAATAGCACGGTATAGAAAAGCTAAAAATAAATAAATAAAATAAAGTGAGGATAGAGTATCGAGGAGAAGGTCAACAGTGTCAAGAGCAGCAGAGAGGTTGAGGACAGAGTAAAGGCCTTTGGATTTTGCCATGAACAAGTCACTGGAGACTTTTGCAAGAGCTGTTTCAGTAGAGTGTAAAGGATGCAAGCCAGATTGTAAAGGATCCAGGAGGGCATGAGAGGAGAGGAAGTCAAGGCAGCAGCAATGAACTGCGTGTTCAAGAAGTTTAGAAATGAAGGGGAGGGGGCGGAGCTTACCGCGCTGCGAGATGGCTGCCTAAAGGAATCGCTCCTGTCCCAATTGCAGAATCCACGCCCTCTCCCTCAATACTAGCTAGTTTGGTACGCTCACCTTGTGCGGGGACAAAGAAGAAAATGTCATCTTTAAAGCCAGTGAAGTTGGAGTTTCAGCAAGCGGCTGGCCAAGCTGCAAAGCGCGCAAAACAGGAAGCACCGTCTCCACAGAAAATGACGCCGGAGAATGAGACTGGAGACGGTATGCGCGAAATTTTAGCCGAATTGAAAGAGGTGAAGGAGCTAATAACTAATAATGGAATGACATTGGGTCAAATGCAAGAGGACTTGCAGGAGGTAAAGGTGAAGCTAGAAGACATAAGTGGACGCTTAACAAATGTTGAAGCACGGGTACAAAAGCACGAGAGCATGCTGAGTCAAGTAGGCCCACTAGCTAAACGGGTAGCAGCACTAGAGACCCAAATGGAGGATCAGAGTAATCGGGCAAGAAGAAGCAATGTTCGAATTACTGGCATTCTGGAGGGAACAGAAGGGTCAGATCTGATTGCCTATTTAGAAAAGCTGATACCGGAGTTGTTACAAATCACTTTTTCTAAACCCTTGGAGCTGGAATGGGCGCATTGCATACCTTCACACGCAGTTAATGAAGGGAAGAGACCAAGGCCTTTTGTGATCAAAGTGCTAAGATATCCACAAGCGCTGCAGATCCTGCAGGTGGCCCAGCAGAAAAGCTTATTGCAGCTTCATGGTAATAGGGTAGCCTTCTATCCAGATCTCTCAAAAAGAACGGTGGAGTGAAAAAGGGAACTTCTAGCGTGCAGGCCTATGATGCAGAAGATCCAGGCAAGATATGGTCTCTTCTACCCGGCCGAAATGTGGGTAGCAATTGACAACACTACACTCACCTTTGACAATGCTGCAGTACTTCGGACATTCTTGCAAGATTATGCCCAAATGGAAGTGGGACGATGAAGGGTAATGGTAGCAAGTCATGTGGATAAGTGAGAACTGTAGAATTGGACTTGGTAAGATGGGTCAAATAGATCCTACATTGGGACTCACAAGTTGATATAAGAGAATTAGACCGGTTAAGAAGATTTAGAATGTATGTAACTGATAATGTGAGTAAATGTTTATAAGTAATACATGTGAATATAGCTAGCAGAGAGGTAAAAAAGATGTTTAATGATGATGATCACGAAGGGGAAAGAAGCGAACAAGTAATACTGTGTGGAATAGCAGGGGGGCGGGGGGTTGGGGGAACTGATCGCATGGGGAGCGGGATGTACTTCACCATACAAGAGTTTATAGTTGTGTTCTATTTTAAGATCTGGCTGTATATATTAAATGTGAAATATTTTACACAAATGACAGAGATGTACCTGGTGGTGAATACTGCCCTCAAAAGGGTCAACAATAGTCAATATGGCTAACAGCAGGTTAAGGGTATTGACCTTAAATGTTCAGGGTATCACAAATCCAATCAAGCGGAAAAAAATCCTAACATACTGTCAACAACAGGGCGCTGATATACTCTACATCCAGGAAACTCACCTATCATTGTCTGAGTCATACAAAGTGGGTAGTGGTGTATATAAGAACATATTCAGAACATATTGGCAGCACCAGCAGTAAAAAAGAAGGGCGGTGTAATTATATTGATTCGGAAAACGCTGGAACCGATAATACAAGAAACCAAGATAGACCCGTGTGGAAGATGGGCCAAGGCCAAAGTACAGATTGATTGTGAAGAATACACGCTAATGACTGTGTATGGCCCAAATCTTGAAGAGCCACAATTCTTCGAACAAGTAACAATGGAATTAAGTGAGATGGCATCAACACACATACTCCTTGGCGGGGACTTTAATATTATACAAGATCCGTTAGTTGATCGTACTCCATATAGACAACAATCTAAGCCTAAGTCAAGCAAAGTGCTACAGAATTTGACAGAGACATTAGGGTTGGTAGACCCATGGAGACTTATGCACCCGAGAGATAGAGAATATTCATTTTACTCTCTCCCGCATAATACCCAAATGAGAATAGACTATTTTTTGATATCAAAGACACTGGTGCCTCAGGTGGTGTCGGCAGGAATACATACGAAAACAGTTTCGGATCATGCAGCATTTCTGCTCACTTTGGATATGAAAATGGCAAGGAAAATCACGTCGAGATGGCATTTTGATAAGGCATGGTTAGCTGATAAAACTTTTGTCAGTCATATACAAAAAGGTATTACTACATATTTTGAACATAATATAGAATCAGAAACATCAACATGGGCTTGGTGGGAAGCCTTTAAAGCGACTATTCGAGGGCATATAACCACATATCGCATACAGCAGCGGAGAGCCAGGAAGGAGTTGGATAAATTAGACTTGGAAATTCAGGCTGGTGAAAGGCTCTTAGCTAAGCAAAAGGATCCAATGGTGCTGATAAGGTTGCAGAAACTGCGTTATCAATACAACTCCATATTAAACTCAGAGGCACATCAGCAAATTAAAGCGCAGCAAAGTGTATATTATCACAAGGACAATCGAGCGAGTGCGCTTTTGGCCCATAAGTTGAGGGCGAAAGAAGCGGTGTCTCGTATTGCAGGTTTGCAGGACTCAAGTGGACAGTTGATTGTGAAAGATGATGGAATACTTGATCATTGCAGAGGATTCTACGCAAAGCTGTACCAATCAGAGGTTGACTGGGATGAGGAAGCTTTTGAAAAATTGGTCTCCACTGTCATAGGTCCGAAGTTATCAGAAAAGCAAGCGTCATCACTGGAAGAGGACCTTACTTGCAAGGAGATACAACAGGCAGTACGGCAGCTGGCAAAGGGAAAAGCAAGTGGATCAGATGGCCTACCACTGGAATTCTATGCGGCTTTTGCGGAACAGCTCGTACCAGAATTGCAGGTATATTATAGAAGATTGTATGAAGAATGCCTGGAAGTAGGGGCGCTTGCTGAAGCTAATATTGTTATACATCCTAAGCCCGGGAGAGATCCTCAGAAAGTAGAAAACTATCGGCTGGGGAAAGTGCTTGATGTGCTCATCCACCCAGATCAGTGTGGGTTCATGACAGGCAGATCGACCACGGATAATGGTCGATTGCTGGCATATGTCTTGATGCGAGTGCAGCGGACAGCTGACCCAGTTGTTGGACTTGCACTAGACGCCGAGAAGGCTTTCGACAGGGTAGAATGGCCATTTCTTTTCAGAACAATGAGATGGTTTGGAGTCAAAGACAAATTTCTGAAGAGAGTTGAAATGTTGTACACCAAACCTTCAGCTCGTGTAATAGCGAATGCAACGATGTCGACGACCTTTAGTTTGTACAGGGGAACTCGGCAAGGATGCCCCCTATCGCCACTGCTGTTTAACCTAGCACTCGAGCCCTTGGCATTAAAAATCAGACAACACAAGGATATTACTGGTATAGATGTTTATGGTTGCCAATTATCAGCTTACGCGGATGACTTGCGTTTGTTCTTAGAGCTTAGTTCTCTGACAGTGGCGCTTGAAGTTATAGCTGAATATTCTGCAATATCAGGATATAAAGTGAATCTAACAAAGACGACGGTAATACCTTTAAATTTTCATTTTCCAGTGTCTATGCTGAGCCAATACCCGTTCAAGGTGGAACAATTTTTTTTTAAATATTTGGGTATAGTTTATGGAACTACCATGCAAGAGACAATGAATCAAAATATGGCAATATGCAAAAGAACAATCCGGGAGTATACGAACAAATGGTCCCCGTTGAATTTAACCTGGTGGGGCAGGCTAGAAACCATTAAGATGGTCATTGTCCCCAAGATAACTTATATCTTAAGTATGATACCGATTCTATTTGACCAACGGTTTTATACAAAACTAGGTAAGCTGTTGCTATCCTTTTTGTGGCGCAATAAAACACCAAGAATAGCGGCATGGAAACTTAATTGCCAAAAAAACGAGGGGGAGTACATTTCCCAGAATTTTACTGGTATCATTTGGCCGCTCTTCTAAAACAAGGAGTACGCTGGAGTGAAGAGGAGGTAGTGGAGGAAGATCTGCAATGGCTGTGGATTGAAGCTGAAATAAGTAAGCCGTTGCCACTGTGGTTACGCATTGGGGCAGATGGTGCCTTGGAGAATCCACATAATGGAATAATGCGGGCCACGCAACAAGCATGTCAAGTTATAATGACATATATAGAAGATGTTCGAGAATACACCAAGGAGACACCCATATGGTTAAACCCGAGATTTAAAATTGCAGGGCAAAGTTTTGTATGGAACACGTGGATGAAACAAGGCATATACAGCTTGGGCCAGCTGATTCATAATAATGCGTTTAAACCCTTTCAGGTTCTGCAGCAAGAGTTTTGCTTGCCTGATAGCTGCATGTACCAATGGTGTCAACTGAGGTATTGTCAGAGCAAGGCTGAAGTCTCACCGGTCTCTATAGGTTCTGGTCGCCCGCTATTGCAAAAGATGAGAGAGATGAAAATAGGATCTCAGTTAATATCGAAATTTGTATCTATTATACGTGAAGGAGAGACGTGAAGATGTAAGGGACTGCAGATAGTCTGGGATACTGAAGTAGGTGAACTAGATAATCCTGAAATGTGGAGTGTCTTTTGGGGCTCACAGATAAGAGTAACAAGAGCTGCCTCACTCAAACAAACATTGTATTTCCTGGCCCATCGAGCATATTTAACTCCACTGAAAACCACAAAGTGGCAACCCCAAACAGGAAATCAATGCTGGTCGTGTGAGAATGATATTGGTACGCTGGCACATATGCTATATTATTGTCCCAAGTTGCAGAGGTACTGGCAGCAAGTCTGGCGGCAAGTGACCCAGTTATTAAGAATAAGCACGCCACTGACTTACCATATAGTAATTTATAAATCACAGGCTGAAATCCCTGACTTAGAGAAGCGTGACCACTCAATTATGGACTTGATGCTTGGTCTGGCACTGAAAGTGATACTGGGACACTGGAAGAATTTTTCAAACTTGAATGTGGAATACTGGTGGAACCTATTGTGTACGCATCGAGCATATGAAAGAGCATATGTTAGCCAAAACCCGTGTTACTCTAGCATGCTTAAAAAGTGGGATACCCTTGACATGCAATTGCTGTGTAAGTAGTAATCTATAAGACTCCTGGAGAGGTGGTGTTTGTTAACAGGTGAATTAATGGAACTAAATGTAGTAAGGGTTAGGAGGGCTGATAAGTAGGTAGGAGGGGAGCTTGGATTTGGAAGTGTCCAGTAAGTGTGAGCCCTTAACCGCAGCCAGTATTCTTGTATATTGTATTCTCCAGGACTAAGCAGGAAGTCAGTCCTCACATATGGGTGTCATCGGCGCCGATGAAGCCCCAGCGGAGCATTTCCCCAGCTTTCTATGAAAGCCTTTGGGAATGCAGGCACGCATGCGCGGTTCCCTTCCCGCCTAAAGGTGAAATCTTACCTCAGTCTCTTTTTTTCCGTGAAGCCCGGACGTATATCCCGTTTTCCCGGTTAAAATCAGATTTTTAGCAATTTTTTGCTTCTTTTTCTACCGGTTCGATGCCGGTTCCTCTCCCGCCGGGTTCGGTACACCGGTATCGAGCCCGATTCTTCTTTTTCGGTTTTTGCCCTTCGTGGCTGGCGTTCGCACCCTTTTTTCTCTTTTTCCCTGGAAGGCCGGTCCTTTGACCTTGCGGGGACTCTTTTTTCCCCGATGGCTTCCAGTGGCTTTAAGAAGTGTGATCGGTGTAAGAAACTAATGTCTCTCACCGACACACACGACTGCTGCCTTCGGTGCCTTGGCCCCGACCATGATCCTAAGTCGTGCGGGGCCTGTGAAAAAATGTCTTCCAAGGCACTACGAAGTCGACAGCAGCAAAAGGAAAGGCTTTTCTTGGACTCAGCCTCCGGCCGGGCCCGGACCTCGTCTGAGGCCTCGACATCTCGGGATTCCGATCCCGAGCGCCGTCAAAACTCCTTGGACAGGGGGTCCCCCGACTGGGAACGCAAGAGGAAGAAGCGGCTCGCAAGGGCGTCGTCGGAAGAGGTCCCTGGCTCCTCGAGGGCCAGGTCTACGACCCCTGACCGTCGCCCCGGGTCTGTGGAACTGGAGAAGCCTGCAAAAGTTCCTCTTGTGGAGCCGGAGTCTGCTGGACACGTAAGCCCCGTAGTCCTCATGGACTTTCCTCCAAGGGAGCCGCCGCCGGGGCCCGAGTCGGTGGCTGCTGCGTCTCCCGAGCTGAGTCTCAGGATGACAGCCTTGGAGAGCAGAATGTCTGCCTTCATGGAGCAGCAGCGGGCACTGATGGCCAGCCTGTCTGGCGCATCTGCCCCGACCACCGGGACATCGATGTCAAAGTCGACCCCGGAGGCCGAGCCGATACTCGAGTCCATCGTGGCTCGGAGTCGACCTCGGTCGCGGTCTCCCTCGACCTCCCGTTCGGGACCAAGGGCGTCGACGCCGGTGCTTCCGGCGTCGTGGCAGGTGCTCCAGGGCCCCGCGGGGTCGGACCCCGACTCTTCCTCGGACAAGTCAGCTTGGGAGATGGAGGACGAGGAGTCTCCCGATACCTTTAAGACTCGGTGCGTCCCTTCGGACTCACCGCAGTCTGAACCCCGGAGTAGGTCCCCTCCAGAGGACACCCGGTTCTCGGAGTTCGTCCGGGATATGGCCACTGCCTTTGCTATTCCGGCGGATCCCGAGGAAGAGCCTCGAGCTGAAGAGCTCGAGGCCCTACAGTATGACTCTCCTCCGAAGGAGGCCTTTACTGTCCCGGTTCCTCCGATGCTGGAACGGCTCCTCTTCCGTATGTGGGAGGCACTGACCTCGGCGCCGGTTCTTAGCAAGCGGGTCGATTCCATCTATCGACTCCGGAAGAGCCCTGGGTTTCAAAAGGCACAGCTACCACACCATTCCATGGTTGTGGAATCGGCCATGCATTGTCTGAAGAGTCAGAAGATGCACTCCGTGGTGCCTCCTGGCAGGGAGGCCCGAAACCTAGATGGCATCGGTAGAAAGTGTTTTCAGGGCTCGATGCTTGCATGCCGTGTCCAGTCTTACCAGCAGTACATGGACATGTACCCCTCAGGGGAAATGCTAAGCTATTTTTAATGTCCTGCTAGCGTTCCCATCACTCATAACTGCTGAACTGCTGTTATGAGTGATGGGAACGCTAGCAGGACATTAAAAATAGCTTAGCATTTCCCCTGAGGAACCCTGAGTGGCGAAACGCCTAGCGCTGGTTAGCGTCGGGAATAACAAACGGCGAGAGTCATTGGGAATAAATGATAACACCATTGGCAGCAGATCGAAGTTGAAGCTCGATCAATACAAGCTAAGCAAATCTTTTGGATTACCTTATGTTGATGGAGAGAGGTTTTAAGAAATATAGTTGAAAAATTGGTTGCTATGAAAGTGTGGTCGTTGATGTTAAGTCCGTGACAGTGAATTAGAAGTATTTCTTTCCTGTCTACAAATACTGAGACCACGTTAGCTTCCAATGAAGAATGTTGCCTTTTGAATACTCAATCCATTAAGGTTTCTAGTCTACATGTGAATCTACCAATCTTTCTAATCAATACAGAGTTAAGTTGCTTTTATTACAGATTTCTACTCTGTAAAAGTCGTGACCATATAATAATTTGTAATATACACTGATGACATTCTTCTCTTCATGCCATTCTCCACGGTTCATATGGACCTCTCCCCACTTATTGAATGTTTTGATGCTGTCTCCGAATGATTTCTATCTCAAAACCTCCGTATTCAACACAAGAAAACGGAGGTGCTCTTTATCACAAGAGACCAGAATTTCACCCCACCACCCCACGTAAAAGTAAAAGCCGAGCTCCAAACTAAATCCACAATTCGTTATTTAGGGGTAACCTTGGATCAACGTCTGGACATGAAGCTACATATATCCAACACAATCAGAGCCATATACTTCAAAATCCGGACACTCAGACACCTTCGCTCCCTATTGGACCCATACGACTTCCGGACAGTATACCAAGCCCTAATCTTACCTCACTTCGACTTTGCCAATGCTATTCTTCAAGGTCTCCCACAATCTACGTTGATTCCTCTACAACTCGCCATGAATGCCGCCGCCAGAGTCCTATTTGGAGCATCGAGATGTGATCACGTAACTCCTATCTTAATGCAGCTCCACTGGCTCCCCATTCATGGAAGACTCCTGTTCAAAACCTTGCTACTCACATTTAAAGCCATCAATGGCATCACTGCCTCTTACTAATTGACCTCATTCACCCCACCCCACCTAACAGGACTAGACGATCCACAGCTACAAATACTCTAGTAATCCCAAAGGCTTCAACAAAATGCTCACTAACAACGTCAAACAGGGCCTTCAACCTTTATGCCCCAAAATGCTGGAACACATTACCACCTGATATTCGCGGTATCACCGATCTGGCGCAATTCAGAAAGGCACTCAAATACCACTTATTCCTCCATTACTACCAGGTCAGCCAGTCTCCATCTTAACTGCATTTCCTCCATACTAGCATACTATTTTAAGATATTATCCTAAGCTGTACCACAAAGTTTAATGTACATATGTAAATAGTTCAGTGCTTATTTTCCCTATCTTATCCAAGTTGTTTTTCCTGTTCTCTGTAAAACCAAGCAGCTTGTTGTTATGGTCCTTTGTTTTATGTAAACCGCACTGATGCTAAATAGTGAGGTATATAAGAGATTGTAATAAAAATAATAAATAAATAAATAAATAAAAATCCTGGAGCCCCAATAAAGCTTTGGAGTCCGAAGACTCCTGCCGGGGCTGTTTTGCCGGTGAAATGTCCTCGAGGGCAACGCCAGTGGCATCTCGATGTTTAGAGGGAGATCTACCCTTCGAGGACCAGCTAGTCTTAGAAGACTTGTGTTTAGTTACCTGAGATCCCTGGGAAGAAGTAGAAGCCCTGGAAGACATCGATGCTACAGACATCGTGTTTGAAGCAAATAGAGCACCGAGTTGATTTGCTCGATTCTGAAGACTTCTTTTAGTCAACTTCCTGCAGGAGAGACACTCCGTAGGGCAATGGTCAGGACCTAAACATTTAAGACACCAGTCATGGGTGTCGGTAATAGAAATTGTACCGTCACATTTTGAACATTTTTTAAAACCAGTGGCTGGTTTTTCCATGGTAAGGGAAAAGAGGGCCTAATACCCAAAATGGCGCCAAGCACCAGAGCAGGGAAGAAACCCCTGAGAAAAAGCACTAAAACTGAGTTATTTTTAGAAGAAAAGAAAGAAAAGCACTGGTGGTACCGGTAGGCGTCGACAGAAGGCAGACGCGACCACAAAAAATATAAAAATAAGAGAAGATTTTCTGAGGTGACAGGGGACACATCCTGTTGGCTCCGTGGAAAATGAAGAACTGAAGTAAGAGAGGAAGTTGGGTGGGAAGGCAGCACGCATACGTGGTGGGATGCTCCCAAAAGCTTTCCTTTTGGACGCTGGGGAATGTTCCCGCGCAGGCTCCGTTGTTGTCGATGGTACCCATATATGAAGACTACACTCCTGCTTGTTCCTGGAGATATTTAACTCACACTCTTAGTAACTAGGTCCCATTGTATAAAATGGGATCTGTGGTAAAATAATGCTTAATGGTGCTACTGTGCATGAATGCGGTAGAGCATGTTAGTAACTCTAGCTGCAAATCTGCATAAAAGTAAACTGTGACAAACATAAGTGTGAAAATGGCCAGATCAGACAAGGTTTTCAGAGAAACAGAGTCCCTAAAAAAATGGTCGAATGTATTTTTATGGGAGAAGCAATTTCAGCAGCTGTGAAACATAGTAGTTAGAGAACTGTGTCTTTCAAACTATCCCTCCCCCCCCCCTCCTCTCCTGGTCACAGGCTCACACAGAACCAACACATACACAAAGAGCCACACAGCCATATGGACACACATACGCAGAGGAGTTGGAAGTTATTCCATGAAGCATGTTCTGCATGCTTTCCCCACCACACCTGCTCGGCTGGCTCTTAGTAATTCAGATTTATATATATAATTTTATTTGCAAACTACCGAGTGAAACGTATAATGTTCTTAATGGTTGCTATATGTAGAGACATGGGAAGGCACATTTTACAAAGGACATTCACGCGCAATCTGGGTCATCTAAACCAGAACATCTGAACAAATAGTAGGCATGTCCACGTTCAGGCACCAGTTCACAAACGTGGATGTGCCCGATATGAATGTCTATGACATAGACAGTCTTTCAGAACGAGGACTACCAATAACCTAATGGTTAGACTAGTGGGTTGTCGACAGGGTTTAAATCCCAGTGCTGCTGCTTGTGATCGTTGGCTGGTCATTTAACTCTCCATCTTCTCTACGCTCTCTGGATGTTTTACAGCCAAAAAAAGCACTTTCCTGATGCATATTCATGCCTGAAGCAGTTCTAAGCATGAAAGGGGTGGCAGACGTCCCCGATATCTAAGTCCATTGCACCTCTGCAGACACATCTCTGACATGCCCCCTGCTATTTGGATGTCCCTGCACCGGAGACGTCCTTAAAAGCCATTTGTAAAAGTGCTCCAGGGGCATCTCAATGATTTGGACGTCCACGTGCACATCTTCAAATATCCAAATTAGAACTATGACTTTTAAAATGACCCCTCTAGTGACTGATCCATGCAGTTTGCTTCTGGCCGCTATGTGCACTGCCTCCTAGTGGTAGAGAAGCATAGCAATACTAGTTGCCTTGGGACAGTAGCACTCTAGTTAAAATATAAAATCCATACTTTGAAATCTCTGGGAGAGACATATAATGGTTAAATATATTATCAAGCTTGGTTAGTAATCATTTGTATAGCACTACAAGGCATATGCAGCGCTTTACAGAGACAGTCCCTGCTCATGAGAGCTTACAATCTAGGTTTCATTCTAACATTTTTTTCCAAAGCAACAGAATGTTTGGGAACCACTCCATTCAAACCTCCCCATCTTGTCCCCCTCCAGGTCAGATACATAAACAGAGGCAACAAATACAAACATATGCATGCATACAGACACTAACCACATACAGTATATACAAAGGGGTTGGAAAGAATTCTATTAACTATGCTGTGCATGATTTCTCTACTTGTTAAATATTACTGGACCACAGGATGAGATATCAAATTTGGTCAACCCAGCTCCTCCCTAGGGCACCCTAGTACTTTCGCCCTGTTTTACAAAGTCAAAAGCAAAATTACAAATACAAGAATGCACTGGGAGGTGTGTTAAAAGCTTTGATGGACCTGTTCTTCCTCTTGATCTGCATTACACTAATAAGTAGTCAGAGCTGTGTTGGAAAAGCCAAGAGTAGAAGCCCTAGAAATATGGGCCTGATTACTTAAGGCTATTTTCCCTTTCTGTGTCTATGCTTAGTAAATCAGGACCATAATGCCTTACCACATCCAGATTTCTTAAATGGTCTTAGCCTTCAGAATCAGTTATGTTTTTCTCTCACCTTGGCAAGGAGCCGCCTCCCTTTAACCAGAATAATGGGGTCGAGAGTCACATTCAGCACCATCTGTTTGGTTGATAAATGCACCCTTGGCACGTCTTGTTAAACTTCGGCAGTCATTCTGGCTTTCAATTACTGGGACCGTGTGCTCACCCTTCCCCCTCCTTCTCTTGCACTCATGCACGCCCTATATATCCTTCTTACACTCTGCTTTATGCTGGTCATTTTATTACCTTATCAAAATCATCAGTATTTTTATTATGTCTTGTCAAGGAAAGCGGACAGAAAGGATTTGTTTTTCTTTAAATGAAAGAGGATATTACTCAGAAAAATGAGATTTTAATGAAAGGCTAGATTACATTTTACAAATGTGTCTTGATGAGACCATTGTATCAAAAAGAGCCTCATTTCCCATCCCCATCTCTTGTCACCTGCACATCATCCGCCACATATCTGGTCCTCTTCCCCTCTTCTAAAGGGAGCTGTGACCTCTGTGTACAGTGAAAAATACAAGGAAGAAACAGAAACCCACTCCTCTCACTTGCACATTTTAAAACTGTTAGGCCTTCTTGAAATATCTTGCTCTCCCTATATTTTCGGGATTAATCAAATTAGTCAAAGATTTACAAATAACCCTATCCTCACTGGATTTAATTGGTCAATTCAAGCTATCAGTGATGAATTTTGTCTTTTCTGCTCCTAAGCACCATCGGTGCAGTTATCCAGAGTTGCCAAGTTACCCAGTTCCAGGAGTGAGATTTTTTGCCAGTTCTGGTTTTAAATTTGCATTGCAATACAGTAGGGTATTTCTAGCCACTCATTTTACCCATTGGAATCAGTGCTGCAGGTCCCAAAATGCATCAGAATAAAATGGTCAGAAATCCAGGAGTGGCTCAACAGTTCATTCCTGGAACTGGGCAACTTGGCAACGTTGGGTATCACACTGCTTCTTCCTTCCCCCTACCCCTACTTGGAGACCTCCAGCTTTCTCAAAACCTCTTCTCCAGAAGACTCTTTTCTGTCACAGAGCTCCAATTTCACTTCCCCCTCTTTCATCTCCCCTCAAAACCATTGAACAGATTTGATTTTCATCTCTCCCTTCATCTAGGCCTCCAATTTTTTCTCCCCCCACCCCTGATCTCCCAGTTCTGGCTCTAGTTCCTGTGATGGTTACAGTTGCCAACTGGCCAGTTTTCAGCTGGCCTGGATGGTTTTCTATGGTTATGTCAGATGCCAACCGAGGTTAAAAACTGCCAATAGAAAAGCCAGATTTTGAGTGTCAGTCAGGTGAAGAGTCTCAGGCAGGCCCGTACCTAGCCCGTACCTAGCCCTGTGCGAGCGGAGCGGCCGCACAAGGCGCAAAGGCTTAAGGGGTGCATTTTAGCTGTCTGCCGTTGCCTGCCACTGCCACTTTTTCTTCTCTGTCTGCCGTTGCCTGCCGCCGCCACTTTTTCTTCTCTCAGCGGTGGCAGGCAATGGAAGACAGCTAAGATGCTCCCCTTAAGCCTTCTCGTTGGCATGCTAAGCAGATCTGTCCCTCACTGCTTAGCATGCCAGTGACTTGCACATCGGGCGCGCCTCTTCTCTCCCACCGCGGGGAGGAGGGGGGGGGCACGCGCCAAATGTGCAAGTCATACAGGGCGCGATTTACACTCGGTACGGCCCTGTCAAAAGTAGTCATCTCTTTTGTGATCCTCCAGGGTCCTAGGTGAGACCAGCAGGGAAGGTGTAAACCTGGAGGGGGGGATTAGTGTTAGTCCAGAACCTGATCTGCCTCCTCATAAGAAAATGCATGTAGAGGGTCAAAGTCCATAATCTACTAGCAGCTGCACTGAGTGGCAGCAAAAGAGACCACAGTATAGAAGAGGTCAGACCCAAGGCACCATGCAGGAGGTTGAGTAAAGGGCTTGAGCTGCCTTTTGGTTCCCCCATGGTCTGCCCAGCTGACTCTCCCCAGGCTAGAAAGAGATGTAGGATATACAAGGTAATTCCTGCCTCCACCCCCTGCCCCTTAAGGCCTGTTGCTGGCAGGACAGAAGAGGAGATAGCAGCCTCAAAGCATGACTCACTCAAAGTCCCATACCCAAAAAAAGAGGCCGAGTCACTGACAAAAGCACACAGCCGCACGCATGCCCCTCGCTCTTCACCACCAGGGCCCATGCAAGTGTATTAGGTACCCCAGGCCAAATTTTCTATCTTGTGCCACCCAATTGATCTTCTCCTTCCCAGGACCCAATTTATCCTTTGCTTTATGTTTCTGTATTTCCAATACAGAAAACCATTCTTCACCAGCTATCAGGAGAAGCAGCACTTAATACAGCTTCCACTTCCTGCGCGCAGTGAGGCTGGTCTTACAATATAAGCAATCAGATTTACGGTTTGCATGGCTCATACCATGAGATTGGTCCTGCTCTATGCAGGAAGAAGACACTGCATTAAGTGTACCTGAATGTAACTCACCTTGAACTACGAATGGAAAAGCGTGCCCTAAATACTACTACCAATCATTTATATAGTTCTACAAGGCGTACGCAGCGCTGTACAGATACATATAAAAAGAAGTCTCTGCTCGTCAGAGCTTACAATCTAATCAAGACAAACAATATAACAGGTAGGAATAAAGGTACAAATAGGGAAATTAAGGAGATACGAGAAAAACAAGGGATCAGGATCAAAAAGCAGCCTCGAGGAGGTGAACCATTAGCATGGATTTGAAAAGGGTAGAGATGAAGCCTAACGTACAGACTCGGGCTGTTTGTTCCACGCTTAACCCGTTTTGGACCTGCGTATGTTTTACAGACATAAGGTTTCCATACTTACTACTCAACTGTTTACTAATTAATGGTTATAAATTCAATGGAACTATGTTTAGCTATTATCGTTAAGTCAAAAAGCATTATATACAGATTTTTTGTTTGAGATTTATTTAGTTTAATAGGTATTCGAAGTTTGCTGATTTTGACGGTACTGGCGGCTCAACATAAAAAGATCACAAAAAATAGTAAGTAGCTTATAATGCTGTAATAGCTACTATTTTGCAAATAACAGTATTCGTAGACTTTAGAAAATAGGTTTAGATAACTGTAAGTTACTTAGGGCTATGTTTACTAAACGTGAATAACGCGCGTAGTATGACGTTAACGACCGTAAGTGCTGTATAACGCGCGTACCGACGCGCTAACGACCGTTAACGTCATACTACGCGCGGTAACCGTAGTTAACGATCGTAAAGCTCCGCGGCGCGTTAAAACAGCGCAGAAGGTGGAGAGTGGGCGGAGAGAAGGGGTAAATGGGCGGAGAGTGGGCGGAGAGAGGCTCCCCTCATACCAACGCGCGGAGTGTCAGAGCTCACCTCCAACGCAAATGAAAACCTGTCGTTAAAGGCATTTAAAGGGAAGAGAAACCATTTACGTCAGCAATGTACAGAAAACCGGGGAAACCCACAAAACGTGAGCAGTGTGATACATGTGCACAGAACAAAATATCACATAAAACGTTAAAAATGACCACAAGAAACATTTTAAAAAGCAGAATTCAGCTGGGCAACAGTGATAGCAATGGGCAACAAGGAACAACACTCCCTGGAAAGCACCAAAATAAAAGGAAATGATGTGTGGAAGGGTCTACGCTCCGCAGACCCTTGCAAAGAGCATTACATTGTAAAGGAGCTGTCCTGGGTGTGTGGTGTAATGTTTCCCAATGATATCATTGTTGCCCAGCTTGGTTATGGGTGTGTGCCCCTTTTGTGAGGTCATTTCTGCGGTTTATGTGCACCCTTGTCTGCATACAAGGTAAATGAGGCCACAGTAAACCTGTTGCAGAGCAGGGTTTCTGACTCGTCAGGCCGGTTTAACTAACTCCAGGGACTGCACAGTCTCTGTGGCCACAGTGTGGTGCAACAGACACAGCCAGTGCCTGTGAGACCAGAGGGTCACAGGTTCAAATCCCAGTTGGGGCTCCTGCCAACCCAGTCCCCATAGTTCTACCCACCACTAAACAGTGATAGTAAAGACACTCCTGTAGTGCAGTGACCATACACATGGCCTATATTTTACCACACCAAACACAGACACCAGAAACAGGCACATTACCTATAGCAGAGTCCCGCAAATGCAGTCCTGGAGGGCCCCACAACATTCCGGTGTCATGCTGCCTCTAATAAAGATGCCTGTGCTGCATAGCTATGCACCACCCCCATGGTATGCAGATGTAGCTCATGCATATTTATGAGAGACAGCATGAAAACCCGAACAGTGTGTGGAACACCAGGACTGGAGTTGGGGAACTCTGCCGTAAAGCAGCAGCCAACAGGGCCACACACCCACCCACAGGCCCCATTGGCCAATGCCAGCTGGAGAGGCAAGACATTGGGCCCTGCCTGTATCTCCCAATACTAGCAGTTGCATACCTTAGCAATGCCACCCTACACCTGGGTATATGGTACACAGCTATCAAACGTTTCCTCTGATAACTGGCAGATATCAATTCCTACGTTAAGCACATTTTGCTCATTGAGCTCCACCATAACAATCATTCTGATGTCTGCGGTGTGTGCTGCAGGTCTGGTCTCTGACAGTGTTCACAACCCTGGGGAGTGACCCCCCAACAGTCTTGTGTACCATATCCATGCCTGTACTATGCCCAGGACTGGTGTGGTGGTATGGCTGCTGACCACCTCTATAGTAGCACAATGCTGGCATAGGTGTGGGGGTGGCTGTCTGTCTATCCAGTGTGTGGTGGCTGCAAACACCTTCAACAGCCCACACTGCCAGCACTGTTGCCAGTATTGGGCTGCCAATGTGCATAATGAGGAGCAAGGTACCATGGGTATAGGCCGGACAGGGTGGCCTGGCCAGGGTGCATCTGCACAGGGCATAGGGCAGTGACAGGCACATTGTAGTGCCCGGCCACCAACTACACAGACAGGGTGACCTCAGTATATCCTGCTGAGAGATCACTCTCACCCTGACTGTGCAGTGACCACAGCATGGCTAGGCACTCCCATAGTGCTATCTAGTATTTCTCTCATGTGATACATATGGGTTTCCTTCTGGGGCCCAGTCACTGATGTATCTGCCTGCTGTGTATGCTGACATCCCAGTTCTGGGTGCAGGCATCTCCACTGGGCACTAGCAGACTGTTTGCAGCTGGTAGGTGTTGTGATGGAGTGGCTTGCAGGGTGCAGTGGCTGATGGCTTGCACCAGGGGAATATCAGATAGTGGTGGGGTGCAGCATACCATATCCAGGCCTAATGTCTGTCTGCTATTGTGTTATGGCTGTGTACAGAGCTGCATTGACTGCCCTGTGGGGTGTCTGTTCCCCAGCAGGACTGGGGTTCATGTTCCCCTCTACTGCCACCGTTGCAGCACGGTAGACTGTGGATCTTTTGATAGGAGACCCTGTTTGCCTCCCTCAGCCCTGGGGGAGGGGTGTGGTGGTGGTGCATGGGGGCTGTACCTGACTGAAACAGACAGAGATGTCCAAGGTGTTCCTGCAGAAACTACCTATCTCACACAGTAACACTGCTTTGGACCTGCGCCATGGCCGGTGCTGTGGACCTAGTGCTGGGCGCCTCACTGCACCCTCAGGGTGAGCACAGTACCCGCACAATGTGACGGTGTGTAGCTGCTCTGTGCCAGTACAACACACAGTCGGTACCCCCTACCAGGCCGAGGTGCTGTGGGGGTGCATTCCCCATGGTGTGTATCTGTGGACAGCTGCTTTGCATGTGCAGTGCATCATGGGTGTGACTGGCCCAATCCAACCCTGTGAAACACCAGCACCTGCTCACAGGCTCTGATAAGCCATAGGCCATCACACGTACATCTGTTAGCATAATACATAGGTGCAGGACGCCCTACATAGTCTGTAATATAAGATGCCCACACTGGTAAAAACACACGTACCCACGCACGTAAGCAAACACGTACCCACGCACGAATGTACGCGCGTCGCTACGCACGTACCAACGTACGTGGCTAGGCACATTCCGAGGGTGTTTTTCTGACACCAATACTCAGCGTAACGAAAAGCATGCCTCCTCTTTCCTTCTGTAATGTACAGGGTGATGCCTGAGATAGCCTTCTGTGTTAGGCACACTGGGGGCTCGAACCCATGCTGCCTGTAACAGCGGTCAGTACCGTAACCATTGTGCTACAGCTCTGTTTCAGTGCTTTGTGTCTGTACGTCTTCTTATGGTTAACGCGCAGTAACGTGGCACGGCGCCCGGTAGCGCTCGTTAATTTTGCTAACGCGCGGTAGTGGTAACAATGTACCGCCCATGTCCTTATTTGGGGTTTCTTTCACTACCGCGGCTCCTACCGCGAACTGCACTAACGCGATTTAGTAAACATAGCCCTTAGTGTCAGAGTTATTGGTGCGTATATCGGCCTTGTATGTTTCTCATATGCTGGGCTAATATGTTGTCGAGACTAATTGCTGTCACGCGTTCGGTTCTAGGTGTTTCAATGGTGCAATATCGATGCACTGCATCAGAAGTGTTTTCACGTGTATCATATTCTGCCATCAGCATGGACTGTTGACAAACTATATTATATCATAATAGAAACATAGAAATATGACGACAGAAAAAGACCACATGGCCTATCTAGTCTGTCCTTCCATATCAACAACTACAACAGTCCCCTTTTTACCTTTAGAGATCCTCTGTGTTTGTCCCATGCTTCTTTGAATTCAGTTACTGTCCTCATCTCTACCACCGCCACTGGGAGACTATTCCACGGATCCACCACTCTTTCCGTAAAGAAATATTTCTGCATAATCACTCCTGAATCTCTCCCCCTTCACCCTCATCCCATGTCCTCTCGTAGCAGAACTTGCTTTCAATTGAAAGAGGCTCTCTCCCTGAACATTTATGCCACGGAGGTATTTAAACATCTCAATCATATTACCTCTATCCCGCCTTTCCTCTAAGGTCTACATATTAAGATCCCTAAGTCTGTCCTCATATGCTTTATAATGAAGACCACAAATCATTTTGGACGCCACCCTCTGCACCGACTCCATCCTGTTCACATCCTTTTGAAGGTGCGGTCTCCAGAATTGCACACCATACTCCAAATGAGGTCGCACCAAAGACTTATACAGAGGCATTATCACCTCCTTTTTTCTACTAGCTATTCCTCTCCGTATGCACCCAAGCATCCTTCTAGCTTTTGCCGTCGCCTTTTCTACCTGTTTAGCTACTTTAAGGTCATCGGGGGGGGGGGGACACTGTTGAGGGGGGAATGGTGTTGCAGGATTGGGGTGTGCATTTGCATCGGGCAGCAGCAATTTAAAAAAACTACTTCTATGCACATGTGGACTAGGGTAACACAAGGATTTACCCACATTCATCTTTTTCAAATCACTGTTCCATGCTAATACTACTACTAATCATTTGAATAGCACTACAAGACATACACGGTGCTATAGCCATGGGAATTCTCCACATCCCAACCTGGATGTGTATATTCCCCTTTCTACGTCCTCTCTAAAATTGGCCTCTTATTTCCTATTGCCTTGTGTACTCAAATTATAAACTCTTTGGGGCAGGGACATTTATCTAAGAAAAATTGAAAATATCGCTCATCTGGGCGCAGCTCCCTTTCAGTAGTTTATAACCGTACATACATGAGTCAAGTAAACACAAAGATACCACATTGTGGCAGGTGCAGGCCTGTGACCCACAGTGTCCGACATAAGCAGGCCAGCATGGCTAGCTTGACCTGTAAATGAGGCCTGTGGAGAGGCATATAGGATTGCACATCCCCCAACATGCTGCTATTGTAAGATAGAACTCAGTAGAAGTATTGAATTAGCTTAGGTAGGCAGAACTGTAGAACTGAGAAATGGAAAAATACAGAAAAGACATGTTTAAAAGTTACTGATAAGAAAAAGTACATCTGCAGAGAAATAATGAGGAGTGCTGACAGATGAGTTACAGAACCTTGCTCTTCTACACGCACAAATTGGTTCTATGGCCTTGAGAGTGTGAAAGTAACAAGTTGATGAACTGGCCATTGTAATTAGGACTAGAAGGGGGGCATGCAGGTGTCATGCCCACAGAAGGGACATAATTGGATAAACTTATCAGTACCGGGACCAATGGAAGAGGTACGGGAGGTACGGGAGTTTACCGGGACCAATGAAATGTTTTTCTATACCTAGAATGGAACAAAAGTCTATAAAAGTTGTTGTAATGCTTGAAAACTTTGCTCAGCCATTTTGAACTTGACTGGTTCGAGACTTGTGCACAAATAAATGATTTGGACCTTCTGAACAGACTCCTGGTATCATTGGTTTGTCTGCGCTTTGCTGCTACATATTCCTTGGTGCGTTGGCCGGGAAGTTGTGGAATCAAAGTGTATATAGGGCAATATACCACGACTTTCCGCCTCTATAGGCTTGGTCCTGCCGGGATCGCGCCCTTCCGACGAGGGCTGCTCCCTGGCGCCACCGGTCCCTTGTATCGGAGGGAGCTGGTCGGACCTCGGCGGGTGCCGGGCCCGGTTGGAGCCAACGCCTCGAACCCGAGTGAGGGGAGTCCGAGGTCCAACTCATGCGCCTGCTTGGGAAGTTTGAGGACCGGATCCGGTGAGTATAGTTTTGATTTTGGGTCTAGACAGAAATAGAAAGAGCAGTACTGCCATTGGAACTTGGAATTTGGAATTTGTAATCTCGAGATATTGGGAATTGGTAAGAGAGCATGATCAACTCTCAAGGAAGAGCCGAGTAACCCCGCATGGGAATTCGCTGGGTGAAACCCTCATCCTTTTTGTAATTGGGAAAAAGACTAGTCAGAATAGATAGAAACGAATGCATTCTGGGATACGTTGCTAGCATGATTGTGTGAACGAAGTGTGAATGAGAGGTCTGGCAGCACGGACCAAGTGAAGGCGGACCCCTGAGTAGCGCATTTCCTGACCGGGCGACCGCGTTCAGGTCGCGAAAAGGGGGAAGCGATTGTCGTCTTGTCTTGTTATTTGTATTCCCTATACGTTTCCAGGGCCGTGAGGACCCCTTACCCACGGTACGCCCTCCTTTTCCCTTCTGTCTGTTGTTGCGCGCACACATCGAAATGGGAGGGGCGGGGTCTACTAGAAACACTCCATTAGAATGTATGATCGCACATTTTAAAGAGGGATATTCAGGAGATTATGGTATTAAAATGACAGCAGCCCGTTTGCAGATTTTGTGTACTAGGGAGTGGCCCGATCTAGACCCCATCTGGCCCCGAGAGGGAACGTTCACTGTAGAGATTATTCAGTCAATACACCGTAGGGTGCGGGTAGCGCACCCTGATCAGTACCCCTATATAGATTCCTGGTTAAGTATTTGTGAAGATCCGCCCCCCTGGGCGCAGCGCTGTTATGAGGAACAGTGCAGAATAATGTTAGCTAAAACAGATTCTAGACAGAAAACGGAACAGCCTAGAATGAAAGAGCAGGATAAGAAAGCCAAGAAGAAGCCCATCTTGGTAGATCCTGATTCCCCAGAAATAGTCCTCAGGCAGCCCCGAACCCCAGGTCCAATAAGAGTAGCCCGGCGTCCTGCCCCAGAACCCCAGAGACGGCCAGAGCCGGGGCGGGACCCAACCCCTGATCCCCCTCCCGGAGGAAGGAAAGAGGAAGAATTAGTGGAAAAAGAAGAGGAGGACATAAAAAGTGAGTCAGAAGCGGAGATAGAAGAAGGAGAAAGAGAGAATTCCCCAGACGAGGGGGACAGTGTACAAGTAATTGAGAAAGCCAGCGCTAGCACTAGCACGCCAGTAAAAGAGAAACCCAAAGCAAAACCTGTTGAGAAAAAGAAAGCGACTCCTGCAAAGGTAACGACAATAACCCTTAGATCCCAAAAGACACCTATGGCAGCCAAACTGTTTCCCTTACGGCAAGTCCCGGGAGTGCCCGTAAAGAATGATAATGATGAAGTGGTAGCAGGACCCCTAACTTATGTATATATCCCTTTCTCTACAACTGATTTATTAAATTGGAGGTCGCATTATGCCTCCTATACTAGTAAGCCCCAGGAGCTGACAGAATTAGTAACTAGTATTATGGAAACTCACCAACCCACTTGGCCAGATTGCCGTCAGCTCCTGACCACCCTATTCACAACAGAAGAACGAGCAAGAATTAGAAAAGCAGCTATCGAATGGATGGCAGAGAACCCCGTAGCTCCGGGACCAGGGCAGAATATAATAGACCGTCGGGAAGCAGCTCAGAGAGAATTCCCGAATGAAGACCCCCAATGGGATCCAAATACAGACGAAGGATCCACAGCCCTAGCCCGTTTTCGCCAAGGCTTTTTACAAGGCCTGAAAAGGGGGGGCCAAAAGGCTATGAACCTTTCCAAAGTTGCAGGAGTTATCCAAGGGATAGATGAGAGCCCAGCAGATTTTTATGAGAGATTAACTGAAGCCTACAGAATGTATACTCCCTATGATCCCGAGGCACCAGGAAGTTTATGTATGGTGAATTCTGCTTTTGTAAACCAGTCTCAACCAGACATTAGACGTAAATTACAGAAATTAGAAGGGTTTGCGGGCATGAATGCAACACAGTTAGTGGAAGTCGCTCATAAAGTGTATGTGAATCGTGATACTGAAAGACAGCGAGAATGTGATAGAAAGATGAAGAAGAAAGCTGATTTTTTGGCTGCGGCCATAGTTGAAAAGAAAAGGGGAGGTGTCCCTAGTCGAAGGAGCAGAGGAAGAGGGCGGGGTCAAGGTGGAGGCCGGACCCAGAGACTAGGCGTGAACCAATGCGCCTATTGCAGAGAGGAAGGACATTGGAAAGATACGTGCCCGCAACTCGAAGACGCCCAGCAAGATGACGACAACAATCATCAGTGGCGAGAAGAAAGACGAGGCCGTCCCCGAGGCCGAGGAGGAGCCAATCGAGAACAATACCAGCGAGAGAGAGGAGGAGCCATTCAAGCATTGGCCACACCAGCCCATGATGAGGATGACGTGGATTAGGACAGACCGGGCTCCAAGTTTGCTTTAGGTCTCCAGGAGCCTATGGTCGGAATACAAATAGGAGACCAAATTATGAACTTTATGGTTGATACTGGAGCACAGCATTCAGTAATAGACAAAAAGATAGCCCCATTTACTACAAAAGCAGTCACCATTATAGGAGCAACTGGTGCCAAAGCCACAAAGTCTTTTCTTCAAAACCGAATATGCAGTCTAGGAGGACAGCAAGTAACTCATCAATTCCTTTATATGCCCGAATGTCCAGTGCCACTACTGGGACGAGACATGCTAGCCAAGCTTCAAGCACAGATATCTTTCTCTGAACAAGGAGAAATGCAAATGACAGTAAATTCCCAAGCCAAACCAGCAGGAGTAATGCTGCTGACAGTTCCCCGAGAAGAAGAATGGAGGTATTACGTTGATGACTCCATCCAAGATACCTATTTTGAACAAACTCTAAAGAACATCGATGCACCACCTGGAGTATGGGCAGAAGGCAGTCCCCCAGGCCTAGCCAAGCATATAGCTCCAGTGATTGTAACCCTCAAGCCTAGTGCTACACCAGTGCACGTCAAACAGTACCCTCTCCCAAGAGCCGCAATTGAAGGCATTCATCGCCACCTACAAAGATTGCTCGAGTATGGCCTACTAAAAGTATGTCAATCCCCATGGAACACTCCACTTTTGCCAGTAAAGAAACCTGGGACAGATGATTATCGCCCAGTACAAGATTTGAGAAGAGTAAATGATGCAGCTGAAACCATACATCCAGTTGTACCCAATCCTTACACCCTTCTAGGACTGATACCTGCTGAAGCTACCCATTTCACTGTACTGGATTTGAAAGATGCATTCTTTTGTATAAGATTAGCCCCTGTAAGCCAAATATTGTTTGCATTCGAATGGCAGGACCCCATCTCTGGAAGAGGGGGCCAACTCACCTGGACAAGATTACCCCAAGGATTCAAGAATTCGCCTACCATCTTTAGTGCTGCACTGAATCAAGACCTTTCAAGCTATCCAGTAGCCCCGGGGAAGAGAGTGCTTCTCCAATACGTGGATGATCTGTTGATAGCTGCCATATCAGAAAGTGAATGTATACTAGCCACCAAAGATCTCTTGCAGTTACTAGATGAAGCTGGATACAAAGTTTCCAGAGCCAAAGCACAGCTATGCCAAAAAGAAGTGAAATACTTGGGTTTTCGTATTACCCAAGGAAGCAGAAGATTAGGCAGAGAAAGAAAAGAAGCAGTATGTAGAATTCCAACTCCAACAACCAGAAAGCAAGTCAGAGCCTTTCTGGGTGCGGCAGGATATTGCCGAATCTGGATACCCAACTTTGCCCAAATTGCCAAACCACTGTATGAAGCCACAAAAGGAGAAGAAAAGTCACCACTGGAGTGGGGACTTGAGCAGGATACAGCCTTCCAGAAATTAAAAGAAGAATTGATGTCATCACCAGCACTTGGACTACCAGATGTCCACAAACCTTTCCACTTGTTTGTACATGAAGCACAGGGAAATGCCTTAGGCATGTTGACTCAGAAATTGGGAAATTGGGAGCGACCTGTAGCCTACCTATCGAAACAATTGGACCCTGTGGCCAAAGGATGGCCACCTTGCTTGAGAGCAGTTGCAGCTACAGCGCTATTAGTGAGTGAAGCAGACAAACTCACATTAGGACAGAACATACGAGTCACTGTGCCACATGCAGTCCTTGCCCTTATGGAACAAAAAGCAAATTATTGGCTCACCAATTCCCGAATGTTGAAGTACCAGAGCATGTTATGTGAAAACCCACAGATACAACTTGAAGTGAGCCATGCCTTGAATCCAGCCACCTTGATACCCATCAGTGAAGAACTCCCAGAACATGACTGTATCGAAGTCATGGAAACCGTGTTCTCCAGTCGACCTGACTTGACAGATGTGCCCATAGACAATCCTGATCAGATCTATTATGTTGATGGGAGCAGTCTCATCCTTGATGGACGACGCTGTGCCGGATATGCAGTCGTCACTCAACACGAAGTAGTTGAATCATCAGCCCTAGCCTCAGGCACATCAGCCCAGAAAGCTGAATTGATAGCACTCACCAGAGCATTACTGTTAGGAGAAAAACTTGTGCTAAATGTATATACAGATTCCAAATATGCCTTCACTACCTTGCATGCCCATGGAGCTCTCTATAAAGAAAGAGGACTCATCACATCCGGAGGAAAATCAGTCAAATATGGTCCCGAGATATTGATGTTACTTGATGCAGTTTGGGCCCCAACACGTGTAGCTGTCATGCATTGCAGAGGACATCAAGCAGGAAAAGGAGAAGTTGCCCGAGGGAATAGATTTGCAGATGCCTCAGCACGACAAGCAGCTATGACAGGACAGATTGCCCCACAAGCTATGCCAATGCAAGCAGCATTGTTTCCAGTACCTGTGAATCTATGGACCCCACGATATACCACCAAAGAATTGGATTACTATTGTGACAGGGAAAATGGAGTACTGAAAGATGGATGGATTGAGCTGCCACCAGAAGAGGGCAGTCAACCTCCTGGACGTATAGTAATTCCTGAACTGTTAGGACCATCCTTTGTCAAAGCTTTCCACGAAGCCACCCACTATGGGAAGAGTGCTATGGAAAAAGCACTCAGACCACATTTCTACATCCCTCTGATGACAACCATATCAGCCTCAGTAGCACGTCAATGTCTAACCTGTGCCAAAAATAATGCCAAGCAAGGCCTCATTACGGCACCCCGAGTTCAGTCAGGAGGTGTCACCCCCATGCACAACCTCCAAGTTGATTTTACCGAAATGCCAAAAGCCAATGGATACCATTACCTATTAGTATTAGTTTGTACTTTCTCTGGGTGGGTAGAAGCATTCCCAACCAGAACTGAGAAAGCCCGAGAAGTTACCAAAGTCTTAATGAGAGAGATTGTCCCCAGATTTGGAATCCCAGCAGTAATAGGGTCAGACAATGGACCCTCATTTGTTTCCCAAGTTACTCAGCAGTTAGCAAAAGCCTTGCAGATACAATGGAAACTCCACACTGCATACAGACCCCAGAGTTCAGGGAAAGTTGAGCGAATGAATCGTACCTTGAAAGCCCAAATGTCCAAGCTTTGTCAGGAGACACACTTGAAATGGCCCCAAGTGCTCCCCATAGCTTTACTCAGAATACGCTCAGCTCCTGTAAAGTCAACAGGATTTTCCCCTTTTGAAGTTTTGTATGGTAAACCCCCACCAATAGTGCAGGGAGTCAAAGGAAGTTTAGCCCAGATTGGTTCAGAAGTAACCAGACAAGAACTCCTAGCTCTTAGTTTTGTTCTGCAGACTCTCCATACGTGGATCCAAGACCAGTTGCCTATCAACTTGACGGAACCCTTGCATCCCTACCAGCCTGGTACTTCGGTGTGGATCAAAGATTGGAAGAAGATACCGTTGGAACCCCATTGGAAGGGACCGTACACCGTCATCCTGTCTACCCCAACTGCAGTAAAGGTAGCCGAGATCGACGCCTGGATCCACCACAGCAGAGTCAAGCCCGCCGCCGATCCTGAACCAGAGCAGTGGACAGCAGAACAGCATCCTGATGTACCCTTGCGAGTTACTCTAAGACGGCAACCAGCAGCCTAGACACTTCATCACAAGTGCTTTGCAGTAGCCAAGTCTTTCGAAGAGGATTGCTGTTTTCCATGCAGCAACAGTTTTGTTTCAACGAACCAAATGTGTGCGTGATTTGACACACTACTTTAAGACTACATTGACTAAGCCAGACTTCACAAGCCAACTGAAAGTGCTCATAAGTTGGTTAATGTGTACTGGACATCTTGAGGATCTTCAATCAACACTCAGCACCCGTTAAATTGCTTCATTAGCAAACGGGACGAAGAATAAAAGACCGTCGTGATCAAGATCAGCAAGCTGAGGATTCAGAAGAACTCCAATCAACATCAACATGTATCTTTGTTTTTGCTTTGCCTTGGTTGCCTTCTTTGGAGGTTTGGAACTGACTTATGCTTTACCTCCATGCACTGCTTGCATTACTTCTACTAGAACTGGACTGAAAGTAACTCAGACTTTGCTTTACCATTCTTACTATACCTGCAAGGGAACAATAACTCGGTGTATCTATAACACCACTGAACTAAATGTTTGCACTCATGGCAAAATCAAAGCATGCTATAATCCGCATCAGAATCCATCCTATTACACGTTGGAAATAAGATGGAAGGATGCAGATGGACCTATATTAGCTGCTACACCACCACTTAAGGACATTACTAAACCTGCTGTTTTGAATTTTGATGCATGTAATGCCATTAATAGAGATAGTCAGTCCACCTGTGGTACATGGGAGAAAGCGTATCGAAATGACCATAAGTATATGTGTCCAGAAGGTGCCACAAATTGGTGGAAGTGTACAGGTAAAACAGGATCAGGCTATAGTACTGCTACAGCGGCAGACTACTATTGCCCGTATTGGGGATGCGTTTTTTATGCTACCTGGAACACTGGTATAACTGATGAGAAAATAGATAAACAGATGGCTACTTTAACCAAGCCAACCACAAATGATAAATGTCAGAAAGATGCTTGCAACCCCTTACATTTACGTATACACAATCCCCATGCATGGAAACAAGGATACAAGTTTGGTTTACGTATTGCTGGAGGAGCAATAGATCCAGGGACCATTGTGTATATCAGATTGAATACTCAAGCTCACAAGTCATCTAAATATCATATTCATAATACCTTTTATGAAGCCATGCATGTAAATAAGTTTGAGATCCCTCACCCTTCACAGAATTTATTTCTAGAATTAGCCGGAGCAGTAGTATCTAGTCTGAAGATCTCAGATTGCTATTTTTGTGGCGGAACCCAAATGGGAGACCAATGGCCATGGGAAGCCCAAGAATTAAATTATTCTATGACTTACAACCAGACTGAATTACACAAGACTACCAGTGAATGGGTGTTAGCGCACTCAATCGTTGGACGTCTTTGCTATGCCAGAACTGGACCCCAGTTCACCCAAAAGGTAGGACAGCTGGTCTGTCTTAGCCAGAAGTACTATAACGCCACGACCAAAAAGACAGCTTGGTGGTCAGGAATAAGACATCCTGAACCTCCTAACCCATTAGCCAGATTTCCTGAACTTGCTGGTCTATGGACTAACCTTGCCAAAGTCCAAGCCTGGCAAGCCCCACCTGGCCTATATTGGATCTGTGGAAACCGAGCATATGCACAACTCCCGCCACACTGGGGAGGAGCATGTGTCTTAGGAACCATCAGACCTTCTTTCTTCCTGTTAAACACTGAACATGGAGAACAATTAGGATACCCTGTATACACTACCCACCGACACAAGAGAGCATTGAGACAGAAAAGAGAAGCCTTACAGATAGGCAAGTGGGAGAAGTGGCAAGGTGATGATTGGCCACCAGAAAGAATCATTGAGTATTATGGACCTGCCACTTGGAATGATGATGGTATGTGGGGCTACCGAACCCCAGTTTATATGATTAATCGTATTATTCGCTTACAAGCAGTAGTTGAAATAATAACTAATGAAACTAGTCATGCTCTTACGCTCTTAGCTAGACAAAGTACTCAGATGCGCACTGCTATATATCAGAACCGCTTAGCACTTGATTATTTGCTAGCAGCTGAAGGAGGAGTATGTGGTAAGCTGAATTTAACCAATTGCTGTTTGAAAATAGATGATAAGGGTCAAGTAGTTGAAGAAATTGCTAAAGATATGCAAAGACATGCTTATGTGCCAGTACAGACTTGGCACGCATTGAAATTTCCTAACTGGTTTGCTAACCTTTTCTCTTGGCTGGGAGGATTTAAGACTTTCATTGTTTTAGTACTAATCCTTGTTGCTGTTATCCTCTTATTACCATGTTTAATTCCATGTTGTATGCGTTCCATTCATAATGCTATTGATAGTACAGTAGAGCGGAAGACCGCAACTAAAATAATGGCGTTATACAAAGCTAGTCCTAGTAGAAATCCTTCAATCATGATGTGATTCTTCTAAAAAAGTGATTTAATTCTCACACCTTATTAAGTAATAGGGTGAGATTAATCAAAGGGGGGAATGTGGCAGATGCAGGCCTGTGACCCACGGTGTCCGACATAAGCAGGCCAGCATGGCTAGCTTGACCTGTAAATGAGGCCTGTGGAGAGGCATATAGGATTGCACATCCCCCAACAT
This sequence comes from Ichthyophis bannanicus, assembly GCA_033557465.1. Lineage (NCBI taxonomy): Eukaryota > Metazoa > Chordata > Amphibia > Gymnophiona > Ichthyophiidae > Ichthyophis > Ichthyophis bannanicus. The sequence goes on along the minus strand of CM066034.1, from coordinate 887,347,633 downwards.
GCTGCTATTGTAAGATAGAACTCAGTAGAAGTATTGAATTAGCTTAGGTAGGCAGAACTGTAGAACTGAGAAATGGAAAAATACAGAAAAGACATGTTTAAAAGTTACTGATAAGAAAAAGTACATCTGCAGAGAAATAATGAGGAGTGCTGACAGATGAGTTACAGAACCTTGCTCTTCTACACGCACAAATTGGTTCTATGGCCTTGAGAGTGTGAAAGTAACAAGTTGATGAACTGGCCATTGTAATTAGGACTAGAAGGGGGGCATGCAGGTGTCATGCCCACAGAAGGGACATAATTGGATAAACTTATCAGTACCGGGACCAATGGAAGAGGTACGGGAGGTACGGGAGGTTACCGGGACCAATGAAATGTTTTTCTATACCTAGAATGGAACAAAAGTCTATAAAAGTTGTTGTAATGCTTGAAAACTTTGCTCAGCCATTTTGAACTTGACTGGTTCGAGACTTGTGCACAAATAAATGATTTGGACCTTCTGAACAGACTCCTGGTATCATTGGTTTGTCTGCGCTTTGCTGCTACAACATAGCACTAAATTTATAACAGCACCACTATAGAATCTTCATCAAACTAGTACATCCTGAATGCTTATCCCCACTGTAAAATACTGTCTATCCAATAATGCTATAAAAATTATAAATATTATTATTAGGTGTGAGATGTGCATGATTGGAGGGAGACTGCAGGTGCACATCCCATGAGCCCTTCCTCTCAAGAACTGGAGCCTCTACCACTGGAAGCCAAACACAAGAAGCTGAACAACCAGCAGATATCTCTGGACCCCACCAGCGCAGGAAGATTGTTGGGTCTGCAACTGGAGCAGCACAGCCAGCAGGGGAAAAATTATGTGGATGTTGGGTGCGGGATAGGCAGCTGAGTGGAAAATAGAGGTTAAAGGAGTGGTCATTTGCAAGGTTGGGGGAGACTGCTGCAAAGATGCAAAAGGGGTTTATTGGATATGAGGGAGAAGAGATTAATGCAAAGGGGGAGTTGCTGTGAAGGAGGGGAGAGATTGATGACAAACTCAGACTTACACCCTAAGCACACCACTCTTTGGTCTTCACTTTATCTCATTGGGGTAGCAAATGTCTTTGAGATGGGCCACACCTGGTGTCTCTGGGTAAATTTTTAAAAGATTAGCTAATATCTATACACAAAACTAAAACGTGTGCATGTTAACTGGTTTCACATACAAGAAGTCTGTGAATGAGCAGGGGTTACTGTGGATATCTCCTGCTCCCACTGGACTAGTAGGGACCATGGTAACTGCCTGGTATGGGATTGGTGGGGGGGGGGGGGGGTCCTGGAGGTCATTGGGAAGAGTCTTAATGCTGAGGGTGGGCCAGAGGGGGTGATTGGGGACAGGAACTGATGTCAGGAGATAGTGATCAGAGAGATTTGTACTGCTAGCAAGAGCAGATTGCTTCTCCTGATATGCACCCCCCCAATTTAAAAAAAAACAAACTGTTTCTACACACTTTTGGGGGTAAAGCTGCACACGTTTTGCCTCTACTGCACTACTGTATTCTTTACACATATTTTCCACATCCCGACCTGGACATCTTAATTCCCCTCTCCATGTTCTATCTAAAATTGGCCTTTTAGCCCTCACCTTCTATAAAGCCTTACATTCAAAGCATCTCAAACCCCACACATTTATAATATATTATATCCCTTTTAATAAAATCAATTACTAAAAATCCATGTCTTCAAAGCTTTTCTAAAACCCAAAAGAGCCAGCAGTCTTAATCTCCACTGGTAAGCCTTTCCATTGAAAAGAAGCAGCATAACTGAATGCTCTGTTCATCTGGTTAATCAATTTCCATTTTCCAGTGGCTGGCAGCCCTAAAGAATTTTCCGCCTGAGAACTCAATAACTGAGCCAGTGTATAAGATCTCAATTTTGATGTCACATGCGGGAGGGAGAGGGGCAAGGCCTTTTGAATCTTATAACTCTGTGTCAATGTTTTAAACTATACTCTTGCTTCAGTTTTGAAGCCAATAAAGACCAAGGCTGGAGAGATATCAGCTGTCCATCCTAGGCCCAGCAATAGGGTTGCCAACTGGCTCCAGATGCACCTGATAGGCTTGCTCTAGTCCTGGGTTTACCCCATTGCATGCAGTTACTTGTAGTTTTATTTTTCTTATGGAGTGCAATGGAGAAATAAGAACTACATATCCCTGCATGCAATGAGGTAAACTCAGGACTGGATAAAACCTGTCGGGCGCATCTGGAGCCAGTTGGCAATCCTACCCAGCAACAATGTGGCCACAGCATTCTGCACCTTATGTAACTTATTCAGCAAATCCTTAGGAAGTCCCACCCTCCAAACATAATATATTGCAATAATCCAAAAAAAGAGGTTATAGTCACATGTACAACTGATGTAAATCTCCTCCTTTCTAAAAGACAAAAGATCTCTAGTTTTCTTAACTGAAAGAAGCAGCTTTGCACCATACTAAATACCTGCTGATTTAATACCAATGGTCAATTTTTACCTACAGACTACTTGATCATTCAGTTCTAATGGGTGACCACCAATAAATGATGACGCTTTTTCAAACTTCATACCACCTCACACATATTACATCTGTTTCTGCTGGATTCAGTTTCAACATATTATCAACCATATTTCAGTTTCACGGAGACAGTTATTCATTCTCTGTAATTTTCTCTCTATTATTTCCTAAATGAATATAAAGTTGTATCTCATGCAGGGCTGGCCTAAGAGTTGGTTCAAGGTGCTGGCAAACCTTAAGCCTTATCTCCCCCTCTCTCCCCGTCTGTCAGAATCTATTGTTTAACTTTGAATGTCTTGTTCCCCCCCCCCCCCCACACACACACCAGAAGTTGCTGCCCTAGGCAATTGCCTAGCTTGCATGATGGTTTGGCCAGCCCTGATCTCATCTGCAAAGGAAACAAAATTGACCTGAAGTTTTCGAATAACAGTGGCTAAGTGTCTCAAAGATTGAAGCCCAGCACCTAACAGGAACCACTCTTCAAATTTCTCTGTTTATCACTACCACTTGTGACCTGTCGAAGATGAAGAGAACTATCCAAAATCCATTCTCTAATCCCCACATTCTCAATCTAGTCAACAAGTAGTGACTGATGGTTTTGCAAACACAGCATTGCGATCTAACTATATCATAGAAATATGATGACAGAAAAAGACCACATGGCCTATCTAGTCTGTCCTTCAATATCAATGCTGCATGTAACCCACCCTCTAAATATTCCCTCAGATCTTCAAACACAGTTATCAAAACTGTTTCTGTGCAGTGGGAAGTGGGATACAAATGAGTTTTAAAAAGTAAAAGAATAGTCATGTGTCTTGCAATTGTAACCTATCCCACCAGCTGTAGGGTGTCATGCCCCAGAGTCCAGGAACCTGGCTCACACCAAATTTCTTCCAGAGTTCTCTCCTATTCCTTCACCCAGCCAGCGTACACTCTTATCAACAAGAAGCAGATTCTCCAAGGGGAGTAGGGAAATCTTTTCAAGGCCCTTGGCGCATAAATACAAAGAAGCTCTTGACACTGATTCGGGTGCTCCAATTCTCTTTAATGAGCAAAAATGTGCAAATCAAATAATATCTGATTACAGTCCTTGGTAAAATGGATGGTATCCCTCAAGTATGTGTGTCTGTGATTCCACTTGAAATGCTTGGCTGTGCAGCTATAGTGAATCTTCTAAAGTTAATAGTATATACCAAAATCTCTCTTCCCCTCCTCACTGGGATCCTCACTCTTGGCTGTTATAGCAAAAGAAAAGACTTTCAAAAAATGAAAAGATATCTGAATGAAGAAAACAGGAAAGAGCATAAGCACTGGCAAGTTAGATGCAAAACACTGATAAGGCAGGCAGAGAGAATTTGAAGCGAAGCTTGCTGGGGAAACAAAAACATAATAAAAACTTGTTCAGGTACACTCAAAGCAAAAAGCCTGTGAGGGAGTCAGTTGGACCATTAGAAAACAGAGGAGTAAAAGGGGCTTTAAGTAGCAAAAAGGCCATAGCAGAGACTAAACGAATTCTTTGCTCTGGTCTTTACTGAGGAAGATATGGGGGAGATACCCCTGCCAGAAATGATATTTAAAGGTAATGAATCAGAGGAACTGAAACAAATCTCAGTGTAACTGTAGCAAATCATTTGGACCAGATGGCATATATTCCACAGCACTGAAAGAACTAAAAAAATTAAACTGCAGACCTACTATTAGTAATCTGAAAACTATTATTGAAATCATCTATAGTACCTGAAAATTGAAGAGTGGCCAATGTAATGCCAGTTTTAAAAAGGGTTCCAGTGTAATCCAGGAAACTACAGGCCAGTGAACCTGATGTCAGTGCCAGGCAAAATGGCAGAAACCATTATTAAGAACAGAATTACTGAACATAGTCATGGTTTAAGGGGACAAAGCTCATATGGATTTAGCCAAAGGAAGTCTCCCCACCATTGCTGCCAATCCAGACCCGGAGGATGCCATCAAAATACAAAGTGAGCCAAAACCCAGATCTAGTGAACAAAATACATAACTATAAGAAAAAAGTCCACTAAAATTGTAAAAACCTATACTCTATTATTACTATTATTTTTTGTCGAAGCAAACTGTAGGAGGGTTGAGATGGACGCTCAATCCACACCAAGCAGCTGGCTAATTTTTTTTTTTTTTTTTTTTTTTAATTTAAACCTTTTATAAACAATACAGCAACCAACAGAAACAGCAAAACAATACACCAAACAACCAGAGAAAACATATAGCCCAACCACCCCCCCCCCCCCCGGTCTCCCTGGGAACCCCACCTATTAACCCTCACAATTACAGCTAACTACAATTGTACCTCTATGTTTGAGCAATACATTTAGCTCGCGCAACATAATCATCTAGCAACTGCCATCTATCCCCTAGAGGGGCAGCGGCAGAGGCACCAAAACTATGTATCCTCTGCCGTCGCCGCTGAACCCCCTGGGCTGCCGTCAACTCCAGCGCTTTCTCAAAGCCAGAATAGGTACATACCAGACCCCACCACAGATGTACATCCAGCTTAGTGGAGTCTTTCCAGTTGGTGATAATCACCTTCAGCGCAACAGCCATCAGGAAATTAAACAGAAAGTACTGGTCTTTAGCAAGCTGTAGTCTGCTCACGCAGGAGCAATAAATAACAATGTCCCATCCCAGCGGGGCAGAAAACCCCAGTATGCGGCTGATCTTGCTCCATACTTCCTGCCAGAAACTCTGAACATAGCAACAATCATACAACATATGCCTCAGGGTGCCTAAACCCAACCGGCATGACCAACACTTAGTGGAAACCACTGAGTCCCATTTTGACACCTTAACTGGCGTGAGATATGCACGGTGGAGCAGAAAGTAAAGTGACTGTGTAAGGGAAGCAGCTATCGAAACCCTGCTGACTGTGCCCCAAAGGATCTCCCAGGATCGGGGAGGGATCCCATAACCGACCTCTAGCTCCCAGCTACGGCCAACTTTATTCCCTTCCCCCACTACCGCATCTCTCAAAATAGCGTAGATATGGGCCATACGCCGGTCGGTATCTACAATCTCATCAACTACCTTCTTAAGCCCCCAACTGTCAACTATGGCCATCCCTTCCCGTACAACCCCTTTTAGACAATGGAGTAACTGCAGCCACTGGAAATAACAGCCTGTAGGAATACCATACTCCTTTTGGAGGGTCTCAAAACCTTTCCACCCACCACCCAACATCACCTGTCCAACAGTCCAAATCCCAGCTTCTTGCCACCTTTTCCAAGTAAAGGGTCGTTTCCCTATTTTCAGTTTGGGGTTGAGCCAAATAGGATGAAGAACTGAAAGGCGCGAATCGCACCCCGTGGCACCTTCCAGAAACTTAAAGGCTGTCTGAGTGGCACGCAGCACCTCAAGGCCAGTCTCCTGTTCACCTACCTGCATACCCAGCATCATATCCATAGGGACAGGAGACATAAGCTTCCTTTCCAGCAGAGTCCAAACCGGCATCTCCTCTGGTATGCCTGAATCCATCCACTGCAGCCCCTGCTTTAATATGAGCGCCTGATGGTACCACTCGAAATCTGGAAATTGTACTCCGCCCCTCTCTTTGCAGGCTTTTAACTTAAGGACCGCTATCCGGGGAGGTTTATCTTGCCAGAGAAAAGCCGTCAACGAACGCTCCACCCCCTTATAGAAGGACTTCGGGAAACATAGGGGAAGCATCCCCAGGATATAATTAATCTTGGGAACCAAAACCATCTTAATGGAATTCAGCCTACCCCACCAGGAGAGATGCAAGGGGGACCATTGCAATGCGAACTTCTGCACCAGTTCCTTGATAACTCGCACATTGCACTGCACTGTCTCCTCAAGGGACGCACAATATTGCACCTCAAGATATTTGACCTGAGAGGCTTCCCATTTGAAAGGAAATTCAGCCACCTGGGAGGAGAAGGTCAACCTATTCATTGGAAAGGCCGTGGATTTCATTCAATTAATTTTGTAACCAGAGAGGTTGGCATAGGCAGAGATAATTTCCAACACTCTCCTTATCGCAGGAGGTTGCAGGAATAAAAATAGGTCATCTGCATAGGCCGATAACTTCACCTGGTACCCTGCTACTTCCAACCCCTTGACCTCCCCGTCCTGTCTCACCAGTATTGCCAGGGGCTCCAACGCAATATTAAAAAGTAGGGGGGATAACGGGCACCCCTGCCTAGTCCCTCTCTGGAGACCAAAAGGAGAGGATAACGTGCCATTCACCAGAATTCTAGCAGAGGGGGACGCATACAAGAGATGGATCATTTGACGGAACCGCTCTCCAAAACCAAACCATGCTAAGGCCTGGTTTAAAAACCCCCACTCCAGCCGATCAAAGGCTTTCTCCGCATCTACAGAAAGCCCTACTATAGGCTCCTGCAAGAGTTCTGCAGCAGAGAACAGATTTAACAAGAGCCGCCCATTATTCGCAGTAGAGCGCCCCGGGATAAAGCCACATTGATCCGGGTGTATCAACGTGGATATCACCTGAATCATTCGGCGTGCTAAGACTGTAGAGAATAATTTATAATCAGCGTTTAGTAAGGATATCAGCCGGTAATTCTCCACTTTTTGGGGGTCTCTCCCTGGCTTCTCCAAGAGAACAATGGTCGCATCACTAAAAGACCCCACCCCAGGTGATTGCTCCAGGAGAGCCTGGAAGTACAACATAAAGTAGGGCAGAAGATCATCCGCAAACACTTGATAAAACTCAACCGGGATTGCATCCGGCCCCGCTGCTTTACCCTGCTTCATACTTTTCAAACCCTCCCGAAGCTCCTCCAAAGTCAAAGGATCATCTAATAAGCTCACCTGAACAGCCGAGAGTTTGGGGTGCGGTACCTGACCGTATAACTCCTGGAAGGCCGACGGATCTACCTCCGCTTCGGAAGTATATAGACAACTATAAAATTCCCGGAACACTTCGGCCATATCGGTCTCTGCCGTCAACAATCCCCGCGTCTCATGCAGGATAGCGGTCACTTTTAGTCTGGAGGCTCTCGGGTGGAGTATGCGCGCCAGCAGATGCCCTGATTTGTTACCTTCCCCATACCACCTACTACCCACCTGACGATCCGCCACCCGCACCTCAGTATTCAGGCACATATTATATTGGTAACGAAGCTTTTGCAGCCGCAATAAAATACATGGATCTGTTCTAGCGACCAGCAGACGTTCCCCAGCTTGAATTTGCGCAGATAGCTCCTGCAGCTTCCTCTTCCGTTCCCTGGCCACTTTGATTTTATAGCTGGTGGTTTCTGCTCTAATTACCGCTTTAAAGGCTTCCCACCAAGCCCAGGCTGAGGTATCTTCAAGTAGATTTATTTCAAAGTACCAGATAAAAGCATCACGAATACCCGTACAATATTCTGGGTCCTTGAGCAAATCTCTAGGAAAAAACCAGGTTGAGGTACCCTTACTTTCCCCCACCAACCGCACCTCCAGTGAAATGAAAGCATGGTCCGAAATATGCATTACCCCTATATGAGAATGTATCACAGAGCTAATGAGAGCTTGGGACACCAAGAAATAATCGATACGCGAATGAGAATCATGCAGAATAGAGTAAAAGGTGTATTCCCTGTCTACCGGGTGAAATAACCGCCATACATCTACCAACCCTGCATCTCGCATAAGAGACAGGAGAACCTTGTTCGCCCTACTACTGTGGCGGGGGCGGTACGGAGACTTGTCTATCAGTGGGTCAAGTACGAGGTTGAAATCCCCCCCAATGATCCAAGGATACTCCTCCCATTCACGCACCACCTCAGAAAGCTTCTGGAAGAATGTCACGTCATCCACATTCGGGCCATACACATTCATTAGTGCCAATTTGGTACCCCCGAGTTGAACCAATATCCTAACCCACCTTCCCTCTAAGTCAGCCTGCTCCTGAACCACGTGCATGTCAAGCCGTTTATGGACAAGGATAGCAACCCCATTTTTCTTCCCACATGCAGGAGAATGCCCAACTAAAAGGAAATTCCCCAGGCCGAGTTTCTTTGTTTCAGGGGATGACAAGTGCGTTTCTTGCAGTAGAACAATATCTGCTGCCTGCTTTCACAGAAAAGAAGTATCTTCTTTCTTTTAATAGGATGAAGGACACCTTTAACGTTCAGAGACAACAATCTAATTGGCCTCATGAAGCAAGATCAGCCTACCAATCCAGAGGACACCTCTCCATACAATATCAAAGAGCCCTATTTCAGAGGACATACCTATTGTTCCCAGGAGGACCCCCCCTCTGCACCCTCCCCCACCCCCCCCCCCCCACTGAAAAGATCTCCGGGTGAGCCCCCACATCAAGATACCCCATCCACCCGCTCCATCCCAAATTTAGCCCTAGCATAACATTAACAAATATCCTATCACTCTAACAACACACACACATTATAATATCTCTACCAAAATATCCCTTTACACCTTCCCCCCCCCCCCCCGTTACCACCCACAAGCCCTGCCCGCCACTGGTGCATTCCAGAACCCAATTAACCCAAGTCTCTGAAAACAAACCAGCAAAGTAAAACACAAAGGGGTCTTGTTCCCCAAGCCCTGAGGACCAAAGAAAGCCTCATGGCTGCGGGAGTCCACACTCATCTCCCCAAGTAGGAGTCCAATCATTAATCACCCTGAACTCTTCGTCCCCATCACTGTAAACCGGGCACCAGCACCTTACTGCTATAGTCACCAAGGATGCACGGTTTCATTGCATGAAGGCCGCCTCCTTTTCCTCCAAAAAAGCTTGCAGGGTCGCAGGGTCATCAAAGGATCTGGTTTGATTATGCAGAGTTATCCGCATCCATGCAGGATAAAACAAACCATACCGGGCTTGTAGCTTCTGCAGCCTCGGTCTAAACGCCAGGAGCTGCTTCCTCCGGTAAACAGTGGCTTTACTAAAATCAGGATATAGCGCAACAGTGTGGCCCTCATATTGTATAGGTGCCCGTGTTCTCGCCGCCGCCATTATCGCTGCCACTTGAGAGTACCGCAGTACCCTTAAGATCATCGGGCGCTGCACCCGCACCTGCGGGCTTATGCTCGTGGGGATCCGATGGGCCCTGTCGACTTCAAAAGCCTGCGAGAATTCCAATCGCAGCATTTTAGGGAGTACTTTCTCCAAGAATTCCACTGCATTACTCCCTTCGACTCCCTCCGGGAGTCCCACGATTCTAATGTTGTTCCTCCGGGCCCGGTTACCCTGATCCTCCAGATGTTGCTCTAGGACTTCCACCCGCTTACTGAGCCTCTCCACTTGCTTGATCCATGCTTCATGCGACGCCACGTGGCCTTCCACCACAGAGACCCGACCCTCCACTGAAAGTAGCTGTTCCTTCAGCTCTTTTAATTCCAGGATCTTGGCTTGTACCTCCGCAAGCGTTTCTCCGTTCGCGGCCACCATCGTGCGCACCGCTTTTATTTCTGCCAGCACCTCAGGCAACCCTGGTTCTGGTGGTAGCGAGGCCTTCTGGGGCGAGGGCGGCTCCGCCTTCTGCCTTTTAACTCCTGCATTCGACGATGCCCCAAACTCCAGGCGGGTGGGCTTACTGGCCGCCATCTCCCAACTCTCGTGAGGGGGCCCGGGGAGGAAAGGGAGCAAGGATCACTCAGCTAAGGCCCAGGATTCAGCAGGATTCAGCGGAGAGCTGCGATTATGCGGCCATCTCTGCTCGAGCTAGGCTCCGCCCCCCTCAGCAGCTGGCTACTTTTTATCAAATGAAGGTTCTCCTCCAAAAACTCTTTTTATTATTGTTAATATTAAAGAATCACACTTATCTTATTAAAGTCCTCCAAAGGATGTTGCTATAAAATGAACTATTTGACACGACGTGCACGTTTCGGGCCACAGCCCTGTATCAAGTGCATAAACTCGTTTTTCCAAAAATGCAGCAACAAGATGAAAAAACGCCGTCAACGCGGCTCAGGTTGATCAGTCACATAGGCCGAATGGAAGCATTATTTTAAAGGAAGACCCAACCAATGAGAGCAGGGAAAACCCCACAGTCAGGGGAATCCCTGTTCTAACTGGATAAAACAGCGTAGTGGCGTCATAAGATGCTCTGCCTGCTCTCATTGGTTGGTTCTTCCTTTAAAATAATGCTTCCATTCGGCCTATGTGACTGATCAACCTGAGCCGCGTTGACGGCGTTTTTTCATCTTGTGCGGCGGGCTACAAAAGGGCCGGCGGCGCCGCGGCTCGCCCTCTCTACCCCCCCCCCCCCGCACTGTGCCGTTCAGGAGACGATCGCCCACCCGACCCACCCCGAGGCTAGGCTTCGTCACAGCAAAGCGAGGGGAGGAAGGGGCAGGAGAGATAGGGACCCCACCTCTCGAGAGAGCGCACAGCCCAGACATGATAAGGGGAATGGAGCAGATAGGATGTCTCCGTAAACGGGACACTGAGGGGAAGCAGGAACAGTGTCCACAGGGCCTCCCGATGCTTTCACGGCGGGAGAAATGAGGACAGAGATTCCCAACGTAGCCCTGCTCAAGCCTTCTGACGGGACTTGGGCAGAGGCAGATAAGGACACTGTTGCAAGAGAGACAGAGCCCAGAACAGGGCCTGCTAGCGAAACATCCCCCTGAAGATATCCTGATAGTAAGAAACGACGGCAGCGGGAAAAGGCTTGGACGGCCGCTTTCCAGAGATCCCTGCCGGGCGACAAGAACCTAATCACAGTGAGCTGTGCCTCTGGAGAAGGGCTAAAGAAATGTAAAGAAATGTAAAGAAAGGTAATAAAGAAAATGTAAATAACACAGGTACACTAAAAAAAATTTTTTTAAACTGCCTCTAATGTTTCGATTGATTTTTACGTTTTTTGGTGCGCTGAATCCAAATCTAGTAACCAATTTGCTCCATCACGTACAGATTTTTTGCTACATTGGGTTAGCAGTTTGAGGTGAACGTTTCAGATTGAGTGCGATCGAGATAAAAGTTTCTTGGATGAATTCTTTATACTAATTGTTTAGTAGTTATTCAAATAAGAATAAAGAAAATTGTAACAAGGCAGCACATAAGAATAGAGTAATGTCAACAAAACACACTGTGATGGTAGCAAAATTGTCTGCACTTAAAACAGCCACATACATGTGCACAAACATTGAGCATATAAGAGCGAGGTTAGACACAAAGCAAAGCAAAGAAATGTGCAAAAAATGTTGTACAGGTATGTATGTAAGAATAGAAAATGCAAACCGCACCATTGCAATACATGAAGACAAACACCCGATGGTGTGAAAATAAAATTCTAATAAATGAGATCCGACACTGTGGTAATAACTAGCAAATTTTTATTTCAAAGTTTAGTAAAAACACGATATTTGTCAACACAGTTTAGATTTTAAAGTCATTCTTGGGTCAATCAATCTCCTGGTGGGCCCGTTTCTTCTTCCCCCGAATGCTTCTCTTGGTGCGCTGCTTGGCGTATTTTTCATCTGGGGTTTCCTGCAGCAGCAACCAGCAGAAATCAGCCATCATAGTGGTGTTCCATCTTCCTTGGTACCTTCTCTCTGCGTCCTTGATGTCCTGGTGAAACCTTTCACCTTGTTCTTCACTGTACGCCCCCAAGTTTTCGGGAAAGTAGTTCACATGGGAGTGCAAGAAATGGACTTTCAGGCTCATGTTACAGCCTTGTTCTTTGAAGGCATTGAGCATCCTGGCAACAATATCCTTATAGTTCTCATCCCGCCTGTTCCCCAAGAATTTGAGAACAACATCCTTGAAGGAATCCCAGGCTTCTTTTTCCTTCTCAGACATCGTTTCAGCGAATGCTCCATCTGAAATGAGTTTCCTTATATCAGGGCCAACAAACACTCCTTCCTTTAGCTTTGCTTCAGAAAGTCGGGGGAACTTTGAGCAAAGGTACCGAAAGCACTCACCATCTTTTGGAAGGGACTTGATGAATTGCTTAATGAGACCCAACTTAATGTGGAGAGGTGGTAATAGAATATTATCACGAGGTACCAAGCTCTCATGAAGAACATTTTTCTCACCGGGTCTCAAATACTCCCGAATTGGCCAGTCTTTTTTCCCCCAGTGTAGGTCGCGGGCCCGGCTATCCCACAAGCAAAGGAAGCAGGGATATTTGGTGAAACCGGATTGCTGCCCTAATAGCATGGATAGAATTTTAAAGTCTCCACAAATCATCCACTTATGCTCATCATAACGAATCTTCTGAAGAATCAGGGCCAAATTCTCGTATTTTTCTTGGAGAATAACAGAGTGAGCAATAGGAACTGAAGCGAATGTGTTGCCATTATGAAGAAGAACACCTTTTATGCTGTCTTTTGACGAATCAATGAACAGCCGCCATTCAGCAGGATCATACTTGAGTTTAAACTTTTCCATCACTCCGTATATTTCGTTGCAAAATACCAAATCTTCCTCTTTGCTGAAATACTTCAAAAATTGTGTCTCGCGGTTGCGGTACCAATAAAAAGTTGTTCCTGGTGACAATAGATTTTTCTGTTTAAGCCGAGAACCTAGCAGTTGGGCAGCATCTTTTGGGAGTCCTAAATCCCGGACTAAATCATTCAATTCAGCTTGAGAGAAAAGTTCAGGTTTCGGATCTGGTTCAGTTTCAAACTCGGAAGTACTGGACTCATCGGGAAAAGCCATCTGATGAGTCTCATCATGATCAGAACCGTCCACACAAATATGATCCAAAGATTTTGGTGGTTCAGGCACAGGTACTTCGTTGCTATGAGGCATAGGCCTAATTGCTGAGGGAAGGTTGGGGTAACTTATTACGTTGTTATTTTTTAAGTTGTATCCCTTCACAATGCAAGAGCAAAAATAGCAGTCACTGCTGTGGTCTCTTTGTTCACGCCACATCATAGGTATCCGAAACGAAATGCTTGTTTTTTACCTTTCATCCATAAGCGTAGATCTTCCTCACATGTCTTGCACACTTTGTGAGGAGCCCACGGTTTGTCTTGATCGCCTAACTTCAAACTGAAATAGGCGAAATATACTTTTTTAATAAATGCAGAAATGTTCCTCTGCCGCTTTTTCACGGTATATTCCCCACAAATAAAACAAAAACTGTCCGGAGAGTTGACGCAACCTCTGGCTCTGTGAGCCATCACAAATACACAGCACTGCAAACTACAACTGTAGTGAACCACTTCGGAATAAAGCTGGATTACGACTGAGCAAACAAAAGGTAATAATGAACTTGCAAGAAACTTAAATTTGACAGGAACGTTCATGTCGCAACCACCGTCTTTGAGCGAGCGAACGAGGCGAGGCGAACAGGAAAGAACATGCGCCAGCGCGAGTACTGGATTTAGCCCCCCGCCTCCCAATTGTCCTGTTAATGTATAAAATGAATACAAAACACTCTAAAATATCATGAGGGAGTGTTTCTAGTTAGTTAACCATTACAACCTCTATTTTGGGCCAAGAAAATAAACTGCAGTCGGCTAAAAAGAAATTATGTGAACATTCCTTATATGGGTAAGAAATCTAATTTTGCAAGAAAACGTGACGTGATGGAACATTTTGGCTATTTTTCCTGGATTCAGCACCCCAAAATCTATAGGAATCAGTTGCAAAACTGGAGGCAGTTTTTTGGTAGTGTACCTGTGTAATGGATTCTGTAAATAATTACGCAATAGGATCATGCTGTGGCCAGCAGTTTTTACACTGTAACTTCCAAAATTATGTTGTTAACCAAATAAACAATGATTTCTTTGTTGCAAATTCCGTGTGAGTGTAGTTACTTTCGCATGGGGGGGGGCAGGGGGGGGGAGTAAAAGGGGGCAGGAAAAAGGGGGGGGGGATGGGGTAGTGACCCGAGGCTTTCATGCTGGTCGCCTGGCTGTGAAGGGAGCCAATTTTAAAGGATTTAGATCTAAGTTTGAGAGTCTGATTTCTAAACTGTTCCCCTTAAAAACTGATTAGGATTGAGGTCCTAATTTTAGGAGGTAAGTGTTACTGGGTTCCTAAATTTAGGACTTAAAAAGTGAGTGGCTATTAGGGTAGGGCTAGAGAAGAGAAAAGGTTAGTCACTTACCACTGATTTGCAGTATGAGACACCTAATTTAGGTTCTTAACTCTAGGCAAATGAACTGCAGGTCTAAATCTAGGATCTTAAGTTTTAGGGGGAAATATTAAAAGTGATTAATGTAGTTAGCAGTTCTGCTAACCATGTTAATTGCACTGAGCGGGATATTCAGCGGCACCTAGCTGGTTTGTGCCGCTGAATATCCCCCTCTAATGCTGCTAAAAGGAAAGGACGCGCGGCAGACTTCCAGCAGCCGATTGTAACCGGGTGTTCGGCCCGGTGCGGGGACCCTGTGCGCATCCATCAGCAGGGGCAGCGGCGAGCAAGGACGCCAGAGGCATCCTTTAAATTCATTGGCTTCTCCTATTTGAGCGGGCGTGGGGAGCCAATTGGTTAAGTAGGTGGCTGGGGAAGAAGGTGGGAGGAGTTGGAGGAGTTGGCATCTTTAACGGGCGCCTGCTCCTTGGCTGCGCGTGGTCTTCGCGTGCTGGCTTGGTTGGAGGCTGGCGGCGAACTCAGAGCAGCAGGTTTCGGAGTGCGGAGTTGGAGTCTGCAGGAGCAGGGGGAGTGTGCTGTTGGAAAGAGTGAGGGGAGGCAGAGTGAAAAGGAAGCCTTCGGTGCTGAAGATCGCTGTGTTGCACTTTCCTACATAGGGCAGTAGTAAAGAAAGTAGGATGCTCGAAGGTGGTGCATTATCTAGATGATTTTTTGTTTGTAGGGACTTCACAGCGGAGTGCTGCAAAATTTTAGAAGGTTTTGTGGAATTATCAAGCAAATTGGGGGTGCCTTTGGCAGAGGACAACACAGAAGGTCCCATTGGGAGTGGAGTTGGATTCGGAAGAAATGGTAGCTCGTGGGGGGCGGAGCCTGATGTCCAGCGGGTAAGACGCTTCGCGCTGAAGCTCCCGAGAGGCCTACTTAGAATCCTGACATAATACCTATACAAACTTACTATTTCGCTCCGGGCTGACCGGGGTACCTCGGGGGGGATGGCGGCCCATAAACCAGCGCGCTTGGACTTCGGGTCTCCTTCTTCTTCTCACGGAAAACGCTCCAAAACAGAGGTGTCCTCCCCACAGAAGATGGTTCCATTTCGGGAGAACCCCGAAATGCACCTGGAGATTTTAGAGGAAATACGCGGCGTGAAGGAATTGGTGCAGTCCAATGGAGAAGCGCTTAGAGCCATGCGAGTAGACTTTGGAGTGCTCCAGGACCGACTTGAAAGTCTCTCATTACGGCAGGACAATATGGCGGGGGTCCTCGACTCGCACGCGGTGCGCTTGGGCACACTGGACAAGGCTGAGCGCCAGATACAGAATCTTCAAAAGGAGCTAGAAGATAGCAATAATCGAGCCCGTCGCAACAATGTGAGGCTCATTGGAATACCGGAGGGGGTGGAAGCGGGAGATATAAGAGAATTCCTGCTCAAAACTCTTCCCTCCTTGCTGAAGATCACCTTTCATAAAGAACTGGAAATCGATCGAGCACACCGTGTTCCTACCCACATGGCGCTCAACCGAACGACCCCCCGGCCTATTATCTTTCGCTTGCTACGATATCAACAAGTGGAACAAATTTTGAATGCTGCCGGGCGAACCATCATTTGGAATTTGAAGGTCACAAAGTCTCCTTCTTCCCTGATTTGGCAAAGCCTACAGTCGACCGACGGAAGAAACTCCTTGCTTTTCGCCCTCGACTTCAACAGCTACAGGCTCGCTTTGGCCTGTTGTATCCCGCGAAGCTCCGAGTGACTCTCCACAACCAAACCAGGACATTCGAAGATCCTGCTCTACTATCAACATTTTTAGACTCCAAAGAAGCAGAGCAGATGCGCTAATCCAACGACTTGGACTTTTATTTGCCGGCTCTGTCCGCCATTTTGAAGGGCCCGATGCGGCGGTCATAGTTCAGCACGGAGATTACCTGGACTTCCTTACTTTCTTTCTATGACTTTTGTTTTGTGGTCTCCTATCCCTCCATGATGTGTGCCTCGGTCGGATTCGGAGCACGCACAGTCCTACAGGTTATGTGTTCGTTCAATTTCGGCCTTCTCTGGGGCTTCTCCCCGCAGACACATGGTCGCCAGTAATTTTTGGGGTTTTGCTTCTTCTCTACCGCGTTGCGGCTTTTCTTTTTTAATGTGGGGCGCTTCATTGTATTATCTAAGCTTATTTTCTTTTATGCCATATGTACAGCCAGATACAGTCAATATGAGGGACATCGTGAACTTATGTGCGTTATCATGCTCAGAATTTTTAACTTGTCTGAATGGCTTTATGTAAAATTCTTATCACTCAACGTAAAGGGCATTAATAGTCCAATCAAGAGAAAGAAAATCCTTAGCTATCTTAGCCATGAGCATGCTGATTTAGCGTTTCTACAGGAAACGCACTTAAACTCTGCTGAAACACTGAAACTTAATGTTAAGCCTTATATGGTGGCTGCCTATTCTCCCGCCGTTTCCAAACGGTGCGGGGTAGCCATTTTGGTTAAGAAATCTTTGCAAGCTACTGTAATTGATACTAGCGCTGACAAGGAGGGTAGATGGGCCCGCGTACATCTTAAGGTTGGAGATAGTGAATTTACATGTATTTGCATTTATGCCCCGAATGTGGACAACCCTGCTTACTATGCAAGTATTGCGCAGTTGGCACAGGCCTCTGCCAATACTCCATTAATACTTGGTGGTGATTTTAATCAAGTGTTAGACCCTCTGATAGATAGACAGCCGCCTAGAACGAGTAGTCCACCCAAGAGTCTTGCTACCCTTACAGCTCTGATGCAAGATCTTGCGCTGGTAGATATATGGAGGCTGCTTCACCCCTCCGACTTAGAGTTCACTTTCTTTTCTGCCCCCCATCACTCCCAATCTAGAATAGATTTCTTTCTCATTTCCAAAGCGCTGATTTCTCAGGTAGACACGACTAGGATTCATCCTCTCCATATTTCAGATCATGCTGCCATATCTTTATCATTACGTGTCACTGCGCGGGACGATTCTCCCCGAGCTTGGTTTTTTGATAGATCCCTACTGGGTCAAAAAGATTTTCAGGTTGATATAAAGGCCGCTATCCAAGATTATTTTCATTTTAACTCACCCCATGACACAGCGAGCTGGGCTTGGTGGGAGGGTTTTAAAGCATCTATCCGCGCCACTATAACTAGCTATCAAATTCGGCAGGGGAAACAAAGAAAGCAGCATTTACTGATTCTAGAGCAGCAGATACAAGCTGGGGAGCGTCTCCTCACGTCCCGTACTGACCCATGTATTTTACTCCGTTTACAACGCTTGCGTTTTCAATACAATCAGCTTTTGTACACTGCTGCTGTTAAAAATATCGAATCTCAACAAGGGCTATATTATCGGGAAAATAATCGTGCTGGCAAATTATTAGCAAATACCCTAAAAGGTCAAAAAGAAGCCAAGCGTGTTACCGCCCTCCGCAATCCGTCGGGGGGGGGGCTTGGTCACTAAAGATACCGAAATCTTAGAACTCTTTCGTGATTTTTATACCCGGCTTTATCAATCTGAATGTGATTTTGAGCCAGATGTATTTGAACGCTTACTTTCAGGGGTACAAAGACCGACCCTATCTGACGAAGATAGAGTGGCCTTGGACACACCATTTACTGTCTCAGAAATTCATTCTGCTATCAAGAAATGTGCCTCAGGTCGAGCCGCAGGCCCAGACGGTCTCCCTGCTGAATTCTACAAAACTTTTCACGCTGACTTAGTTCCAGTTTTGAAAATTTATTTTTCTGCTCTGGCCGAGGAGGGTTCTCCTTCTGGGTCCTTTTCAATGGCAAATGTAGTAGTTTTTGAGAAAGAGGGGAGAGACCCGCAACTAACAGCTAATTATCGTCCAATCTCCCTCTTAAACGCGGACTATAAAATATTTGCCACCATTCTCTCTACCCGGCTCTCGGATAGGATGCCTACCTTAATACACCCAGATCAATGCGGTTTCATTCCTGGTAGATCAACTGCTGACAATGCTCGGACTCTATGCCATGTACTGACTACCGCAGTTAATCTTGATCGCCCATTTGTTGGCCTCTCACTTGATGCTGAGAAGGCCTTTGATCGCTTAGAGTGGCCCTTCCTATTTGCAGTCCTCCGCTGGTACGGATTCGGGGAAGGTTTTCTCCGTTGTCTTCACACCATGTACGCACAGCCTACAGCCAGTATATGTGCCAATGCTTTAAAGTCACAGCCTTTTTCCCTTCAACGCGGCACTCGCCAGGGATGCCCACTGTCTCCACTTCTCTTCGATCTTGCACTTGAACCCTTGGCTTTACTAATCCGGCAATCGGAGGAGATTCATGGAGTCCCCTTCACCCATAGGGAAATCAAAATTTCAGCGTATGCTGATGACCTTATGCTTTTTGTCTCTATAGACTCAGTACCGGCTGTCCTAGAGCAAATTGGTAAATACTCACAACTGTCCGGTTATAAGATAAATTGGACCAAGTCGGTAGCCTTTCCATTAAATCCTTTGCTTCATCAGGCAGATATGCAACCCTTCCCCTTTTTATGGCAACCTCGCATGGTCAAATACCTTGGGGTTCACTATTGTTCTCCTTTGGAAGACACTATCTCCTTCAATGCCAAAGACTTAATCTCTAAAGTCCGGGCGCTAACTCACCGCTGGACTCCTTTAACACTTACCTGGTGGGGTCGATTAGAAACCATAAAAATGATGATTGTTCCGAAAGTGAATTATATCTTAGAAATGTTGCCCTGTCTCTTCCCTCGACGTATATATAAAGATATAGAGGGCCTTCTGACTAGATACTTGTGGCAAAACAAGACACCTAGGATAGCGAAACATAAGCTGCAAGCAGATAAGGAAAATGGGGGTGTCAGATTCCCTGATTTCCTGAAGTATCATCAATCTTTTCTTCTCAAACAAGGCGCTCGCTGGCTGGAAGATCCAGTACCGAGTAGACCTGTGTGGCTAGACATAGAAGAGGACCTTTGCAAACCGATTCCTCTTACTTTTCTCCCTGGTATGACTCTCCCATCAGACTCCCACTTTCCACCAATGCTTTTAGACACCTTAGGTGCCTTTACTACTCTTATGCACTCTTTAGACTCCCGACTCTGTCCGTTAGACAAGCTCCCACTTTGGTATAATACTCGATTTCGAATACAAAATAAGCCGATGGCGTGGAGCCCCTGGTACACTAGGGGCATTTGGATTCCTAGTCAGTTGTTCCATGAAGGTCGCTGGAAAACTTTTAGTGAATTGCAAATTGAATTTGGTCTCCCAGCGAAACACTACTTTCAATTGGTGCAACTTCAGCACTGCCTTCGGAGTGCTAAGGTGCTCCCGCCATCGGCCTCCCCTACACAAGGTTGGTTGGTTGGAGACTATCCGATCTATCGGTAGTTCACCGGGTGTAGCATCCAATTTTTATAAAACCTTATGTAATGCTATAACTAGAGATACCCCTATAGCGCAGAAAGCATGGGAGAGAGAATTGCATGTGACTTTGACCCCGGAGCAATGGAGCCTTGTCTGGAGTAGAGTGACACGGGTCTCCCGATCCGCCTCACTCACTCAGACACTCTTCTTTCTAGCCCACCGGTGTTTTTACACTCCTGACAGATTAGCCAAATGGAACACTACTCAGGGCAATAGTTGTTGGACATGCCATGCGGCCATTGGTTCACTACCTCATGTTATGTATGAATGCCCGCACTACAGTATTACTGGCGTCGGGTCTGGGGTCGTATCCAGTCTATTTTGCACTTTCAAGAGCCCCTTTCTTGGAGGATAGTGGGACTTCGCTCAGCTGCGGGGATCCCCTCTCTTCCAAAAACGGCTAACTTCCTTTTGGACTTTATGCTTGGTATTGCTATTTCCCTAATTACGAAATACTGGAAAAATAGCTCCCAGCTGAGCCCCAATGAATGGTGGAATCATGTCTGTCTCTACAGTAAATATGAACAAATACCTCGTATGTTTGCTTCTCCCACTCAGACTCCTCATCATCGGTCTAAATGGAAGATGCTCAATGACTATGTACATTCTGCTCAATGCTCTCATCTGACTGTCTAAATTTGTATATATCTTTGTCCCATGATTATTCTGTATCGCAGATACTTTTTTGATTGTTTTGATGTATAATCACTGTTGTTTGGAAGCGCTCACATGCTGACATAATCAGCTAGAGAAGAAGCGTGGGGGTGGGGGGTAATTGGGTTTACTTTTCTTTATTGTATACTTGTTTTGTCTCCTTTGGTGTGTTGTTTTCTTTTGTTTGTTGCAAAATGAAAATAAAAGTTTAAAAAAAAAAGAAATGGTAGCTCGTCTTCCTTGAGAGAAGGTGTGGAGATTGCGGGTTTTGTTCGCTAATGTGATGGCTTCAGCTAAATTGATGTTGAAGGAAATGCAGGCACTAATAGGATCTCTGAATTTCGCCTGCAGGGTCATCTCGATGGGTCGTATTATTCCTTTGTCGGCTGGCGGCGTCCACAGCAGGGGTACGAAAACAGCATCATCGCATTAGAGTCTCTAAAGTTATGCGGGCAGATTTACGGGTATGGGATGTCTTTTTGAAGGAATTCAATGGGACATCAGTGCTGATGGAGGCTGAGATCTCAAGTGTGGATTTGCAGCTATACACGGATGCAGCGGGGGGTATAGGCTTGGGAATTTATTTTGGCGGTGGTGGTGCACGGATAGTTGGCTGCAAGAGTGGCATGAGTCTGGACTTACCAGCAACATAACTTTCTTGGAGCTTTTTTCCATTTTAGTCGCACTGCAGCTATGGCTGGATAGGCTTCGCAACCACAGGGTTGTGTGGTGGTGTGATAACGAAGCAGTGGTCAGCGTGGTTAATCATTACACTCCACGATGTGTACAGGTGGCGTTTGTAATGAGGGAAGTAGTCTTAGCATGTTTGCATCTGAATGTGTTTCTAAAGGCTCGACATATCTCTTTCCCGTTTCAAGTGGGAGCGGTTTCGGAGGCTGGCACCAGAAGTGGATACAGGTTTTGAGGTCCCAGAGAAATTATGGAGTGTTGGCCAAAGGAGATGATAAATCTACTCAGGGGCGGCCCAAGGGGGGTGTGGGGCCATGTGCGGAGACTCAGTGTGGGGCCTCATTTGCATAAATATTTGCATAATGTTACCATACACTAACTTTTAGTAAACATGCCTCTTCATGATCGTATGGATAAAGAAAGACTAAAAGATTTCTATATTACTATAATCCACTGCCAACCGCCAGGCACATTAGGAACTACTACAAACACTGCCCATTTAGAACCCATAGCAAACCCGCCGTATCATAACAGCACTACCAGGACTCACAAAGCACCATACCCTAACTATCAAAAGGCAACACTGCAAATATTAAAACAATACATTTCAGAGAATAACAATACATTACCTACTGGGGAAAGAGAACAAGTGGCAATGTCAAATAGGAATTACATAAACAGAATACCTCAGCTCAGTTACACATGCAGAACATAGACCGTCACCAAACAAGGAATCACAATTTAGAAACAGGAAGACAATAATTGAACTGGGAATCCTAAAAGCCAAACTTGGAATGGAGAACAACAATGTAGAAATAAAACTATAAATTAATTTCCTCTTGTACTAAACAAAGCACAGACCTTAATGATGCACATTTCCCAGAGCTGACATTCCAGTTAATAAATTCAAAATAAAGAGATATCTTTGTACCTTTTGTGCATTTTTTTTTTAGTTGCAATTGTTCCAGCCACTTTCTTCTGGTTTCTTTGGGGCTTGTTTACAAAGCCGCGGTAGTGGTTCGCGATCGCGATCGCAGCCGCGGCCCCATTGAAATCAATGGGGCCGCGGCTCCGATTACGATCGCAAACCGCTACCGCGGCTTTGTAAACAAGCCCCTTTGTGTCTTCTGCTAACTCTCCATCGTCTGCTGTCCATTTGTCCTTTTTTCTCTCTTCTAGTTTTTTTCCATTCTCTCTCTACATCTGCTTTAACATACTAATCTTTCTCCTTTTGCTCTTTCCTCATTCCTGTTCCATCCACTCAAATTTTACCACTCCATCCTCAATCCTCACTTACTCTCCCAATACCCGGCCAATTGTAGATTTTTCTTCCCTCCCACACAAAATATTTTTCCCCTCTCCATTTCACTCTCCGAGCCCCATCCCCATCCCCGTCCCATTCTAATCTCCCCCAACATCAGCTCCCTTCTAGTTCCAGCCCCATCCAGTATCCACTCCCTTCTAAGCCCCCCATCAGCCCATTTCCATCCTATCCGAGTCCCTTCATCAGCTCATTTCCAATACCAGCCTCCCATCAGCCCATTTCTAGTCCTTTCCTAGCCCCACCATCAGCCCATGTCAAATCCTAGCTCCCCTCCTCCACTCAGCCCATTTCCAATCCAAGCCCCCCATGAGCCTACTTCCAGTTCTAGCCCCTCCATGAGTCCATTTCAATCCAAGCCCCCACCACAGCCCATTTCCAATCTTAGCTCCCCCCAACACCCAATCCTATCCTAGCCCCTCCATAAGCCCATTTCCTGTCCTAGCTCCCTCCCCTACCAGCCCATTTCCATTCCAAGCCCCCCTCCCCATCTGCTATTTGCAGTTCAAGCCCCCCTTCCCCTCAGCCCATTTCCATTCCAAGCCCCCGTCCCCATCAGCTATTTGCAGTTCAAGCCTTCCCTTCCACTCAGCCCATTTCCAGTCCTAGCAACCCCCCCAACCCATTACCAGTCCTAGCCCCCAATCGCCTATTACCAGTCCTAACCCCCCATAGCCTATTACCAGTCCTAAGCCCCCATCAGCCCACTTCCAGTCCTAATCCCATCAGCCCATTTCTAGTCCTAACCCCCGGCACCCAAGTTTCAGTTTAAGCCCCCCCATCAGCCCATTTCCAGTCTTAGCCCCCCCATAGCCCATTACCACTCCTAACAACCCATCAGCCCACTTCCAGTCCTAACCCCATCAGCTCACTTCCAGACTTAGCCCCCCCATAGCCCATTGCCAGTCCTAACCCCCCCACCGCCCACTTCCAGTCCTAACCCCATTAGCCCATTTCCAGTCCTAACCCCCCCAGCCCAGGGAAAATTAAAAAAAAAAAAAAAAAAAAAAGCTGTCTGCCGCCATGGCAGAATCGAGTGTCCCACGGGGCCCCCCCCTGCCCGGCAGAGCCTGCCCTCCCTGCATCATCTCCCTCTCCGCAGTCACATGCACCGGCTTTCAGAGCGCGAGGGGACTAGTTTCCCTTTCGCGGCTCTGGTAACTTTCCCATCAGCGCCCACGGGCTTAACAGAGCCGCGAGGGAGAAACTCTCCCTTTGCGCTCTGAAAGCCGATGCGTGTGACTGTGGAGAGGGAGCTGATGCAGGGAGGGCAGGCTCTGCCGGGCAAGGGGGGGCCCCGCGGGACACTCGATTCTGCCGCGGCGGCAGACAGCCTTTTTTTTTTATTTTAAAATTTACTTTTAGATCAGAATGTTCTTTGCGCAGGGCCCCCTGGAACACGGGGCCCTGTGCAAAAAACATTCTCGCTCAATGGACGGGACGGCCCTGAATCTACTGCAGAGTTCGGTGTCGACGGGGACCTGGTCAGCATATTGGCGAGGTTGTGACAAAGTGGTGGAATTTTTGGAAGCATGTGGTTGGCAGCCAGGTGTGTTGTCAGACCATTTAATAGGGCAGTATATAGTTTTTGCCAAGGAACAAGGGGTCGCCAGATCATCTGTGCGTCCCACATGGCGGGTTTCACCTTTTTTGCTAGAGCAGTGGGCTGGGGCCCTCCAGTGGGGGGATTCCTAGCCCGTAGGATGATGCAAGGGTGGGAGAGGTTACGGCCATCGCTACGCGACTACAGGAGGCCGATTACCCATGAGTTGTTAGTAAGACTCTGCGCGGCCTTACCTAGGGTGGCGATGTCAGGGTACGAAACCAAGCTCTTTCAGGTGGCTTTTAGTTTGGCATTTTTTTGGCACCTTCCACAATGGGGAGTTGGTGGCGAACTCGGGCAAGGCGGGGGTGGGTGGCAGTTTGTAGCGGCAGCATGTGAGAGTAGAGGCGGGACAGTTGCTAGTCCTGCTAGCTAAATCAAAGACAGATCAGCAAGGGAAAGGCTTGTGGGTGATCCTGAAAGAGTCTCCGATGGACACAGCTTATGCCTTTGCTTTTGCACCATGAACGATTAAAGAGCACGCCTGCGCTTATACTGTTGCATTTGGGGGGCAACGATCTAACATCATGGACATGCAAGCAACTGATAAGAGAGGCAAAAAGATATCTTACCCTAGTGCTGTGAATGTTCCAGGGAGTAGTTTTAATATGATTGGACGTCATTCCAAGGCCTGCATGCTGGAACCAACGGCATTGATCACGAGGTCTGTCAAAAATAAATCGGCAGATAGGCCATTGGGTATGCGAGCAGGGAGGTTATCAAGTCATGCATTCATGGGTTGAAGTTGATTGTGCGGGGTTGTATAGGCGAGACGGGGTGCATTTATCCCTTGTAGGTGTGGATTTGCTTTTGAATGACTGGCAAGTGGCCTTGGAATGGGTGGTTCAATGAGATGCTCGCTGGTCGCAGTTTGTTGTTGGGGGGGGGGGGTGGGGTGGCGCAGGGACATTAATCCTTCATCACACATGTTAAATTACCGACGACTTTACACACCTGGGGTCAAATTGACCCCATCAGTAAATGACCAGAAACCGTGAACAATTTCTTCCACATAGGATTGGTATTTAAATGCATTTATTAAAAATAGTTATCAGTTTTTGCTGTTTACAAATGTTCAGTGTTTATGATATAAAAGTAGTCTAACTATTAATTTCAGTTTATCACTTAATTGTAATTAAGTCTCGACACCCCTAGTATAATCATCTATCTAGGCGTCTTTTAGTCAGCACATTCATTGCATAACAGCTGGCAATGTTCTGGGCATATGGCTATACCACATCGTTTGCAGTATTTTGATGTTTTCTTATCTGATGATCTGGTGCAAAGCTGGCAGCGCGATCGTGCCCCTCCGGATTCACAGCCTGTAGGATCAGGTAAGCTGAATCCAAGTAGTTTCATGCAGATCCGCACCCCTTTCTGAAGTGTTCTTGGGTTCTGCAATCGCAATGTCTGCTGCGGCAGAACTAACTCCTTTGCCAGTTCTGTTAGGAACAGTCGCCGTTTGTGGGACACCTCCGTTTACCATTTGGGTTTTTGCTGCACCCAAATTATGTAAGCTCCCACACCAGCGACATCGAACATGTTCATCAGCAGGCAGAATGGTTATCTTCTAGTGCCACGTTTGCAGGTATATGTGCGCACAAACTTGTCCAGATTGTCTACTCCAGACTTAGTAGCATTATAGTGCAGAATCATCTCAGGCTTCTTTTCATTCTTGTCGTCTATCGTCTTGTCATGATGCATGCTGCTCAAAACAATGACCGTTTTGTTTTTCTTTGGAACATAACTCACTAGTGTGATCTCTTTGCAAAAAACAAACTGTGATGAAAACAGTTCCTTGTTCTGCGAAATCAGCAGTTCACCTGGTATGTCCCTTTTGTTTCTTCTCATGGTACCAACAACTGTAGTGTGTTGAATCAGAAGATCTTCAGCCAGTCCTACATCAGTAAAGAAATTATCACATGTAACATTGCGGCCAGTTTTCCACCAATGACTAGTCAATCTTTTCACTACTTCAACTCTTTTCTTCAGTTCTACCGCTGCTCCTGGTTGCTTCCCCAGATAAACTTCCCCTTTCAGTGGATAGCTGGTCTCTGCATCGCAGTTCCAGAATATCTTTATTCTATACTTTCCTGGCTTTGTGGGAATGTATTGTCGAAAGCCGCACTTGCCTCTGAAGCTGACCAGTTGCTCATCAACTGTCATATCCATTCCAGTAAGTACATCATTGATAAGCATGCATTTAGCATGTCCCATATATTACGGATGGGTGCCAATCTGTCGGTGGCTACGCGTTCTGGACGAGTGCACAAGTTATCCATTCTCACAAGCCGTATGATATCCTGGAAACGATTTATGTTCATTACGGAGCGATAAAAAGGTTTTGAGTCAGGTGCAAACAATGATGTAATTGCTTCTTTTGATGATCTGTCTTTACCGGCATGCAGCAATATTCCAATGGTTGCCTTTAGTTCAACAATGTCAATATATGTCCACTCTTACATTTCCATCATTTTATTTAGCTTGTGTGTGGTAGTAGCTCTTGGTATAATGGTTAGTCTCTCTAAGAATGATGTCCAACATTTCATTGGTAACGAACAAAGAGACTGCCTCGCCTATTGACTGAATTTTGCCTGCCCTTGTAACGCCAGGCATCTGACGAAGCAGATTAGCTGCTGTTGTACGCAAGGCAGCATTAGGCTCATCTACTGACCATATGCATCCACTCTGCCTTGTACATATTACCTGATTTCTTCTGTTTATAAAATCCTGAGTTAATTTTTCTTTTCTTGCTTGGTTGTGGATCATCATCATCATCATCAGATGATGCACTGTCTTCATTCTCCGCAGTATCACCTGCCAGGTACTGTGCTTCCTGTCCCTCAATTTGATCGTCATAGTCAGTAGTTTGTTCAACATTGTCTGGCTCACCATCAGAGTCTTCACCTTCTATTCCTGTTTCATCTTCTGATGATTCATTTTCAAGTTCAGCTAATACTGCCTGAAGTACAGCCTGGCTTGTTAAACGACGAGGACGACTACTACTCATTTCACTCAAAATTCTTGGAACAATAAAATAACTGAAATCATAATAAATAAGTGTTATTACCAATCAAATATACCTCAGAAAAAAGAAACAATGTTGGCGGCAAAGCGCCATTACTTCTATAACAGCAATGAATAGGTCTATACGAACACATGCCTGGTATGAACTCAAACGCTGAAAAATGTCGCCTTAATTTCACATGAAGATCACAGTAGCCTACAGATGAAATAGCCTAGCAATGCCAAATTAACAATAATAACTACAACATGAACCTGAAACAGGAATTCTGACAACACTGGTTTCGCTAAGCTGGGGTCAATTTGACCCCAGGTGTGTATAATAGGTATATACACCATAAAAATGTTGACATAAAATTACTGTCCCGATTAAATGATAACACTCTACGGGAAATTCAATGGCTGTCAATAATGAGAAACTACCAGAAGTTTTAAGTCATGGCTGAAATAAATAAGTAAGTAATTTGACATAACAAAAGGCTTGGAGTCAAAATGACCCCACATGTGTGGTGAAGGGTTAAAGTCGCCTGTGCCGGTGGCGGGATCCCGAAGGTTTCCGGGGTCCGGAGCCTTAGACTATATTTGGGTGGGGGCGGGGTGCCCCCGACCCAGACAACCACTGGCCAACTTTTGCTAATTACATGGCGAGGTCAGGGAAGGGGTGGTAGGAATTTGGCCGGTGGCTTGACCACAGCAGAAGCGGAATCAGGATCACCTTGCTAATTGCATGGCTGGTGAGGCATTGCTCCACTGTTCCGGATTGTTAAAAGGATTATTCTGGTTTGTAATGTTCAATATGTTAAAAGGTAATAAAGCGGCGAACAGTTGTTTCCCATGATCGGTTGTCTGTGTAGTTTGTGGGCCAAGGGGGAGGTAGAATGTTCTGGGGGAATTGGGGGGGGGGATTGTTGGGGTGGATGGGTACGGAGCACCGTGTCCGACCTACCACAGTTAAGGAAAGGATGCGCGGCAGGGTCCCGGCGGCCGATTGTAAACGGGTGTTCGGCCCGGTGCGGGGACCCTGCGTGCGTCTGTCAGCAGGGGCGGCGGAGTTCAAGGATGCCAGAGGCGTCCTTTAAATTCATTGGCTCCTCCCGTTTGAGTGGGCGTGGGGAGCCAGTGGGTTAAATAGGTGGCTGGGGAAGAAGGTGGGAGGAGTCAGCGTCTCTAACGGGTGCCTGCTCCTCGGCTGCGCATGGTCTTCGCGTGCTGGTTTCCCTCCCTCCCATCCTAGAATAGGGATGGCGGGAAGGGTGAAAGGGGTGTCGCAGAGTTAGGGTGGGGCAGGATCCCGGAGGTTTCTGTGGTCCAGAGCCTTAAACTATACTTGGATGGGGGCAGGCACCCCAACCCGGACAACCCCTGGTCGACTTTTGCTAATTACATGGCGAGGTCAGGGAAGGGATGGTAGGAATTTGTCTGATGGCTTGACTGCGGCAAAAGCGGAAGCAAGGTCACCTTGCTAATTGCACAGCTGGTGAGGCATTGCTCCGCTGTTCCAGATTGTTAAAAGGATTATTCTGGTTTGTAATGTTCAATATGTTAAAAGGTAATAAAGCTGCGACCAGTTGTTTCCCATGATCGGTTGTCTGTGTAGTTTGTGGGCCAAGGGGGAGATAGAATGTTCTGGGGGATAGATGGGTACGGAGCACCGGGTCCGACCTACCACGGTTACACATTGCATCAGGGCGCTGCAGAGGCAGTGCTGATGATAACCGGTCAGCAGCGATTTTCAGCCACTGGGCAGTTATCATAAACCAGTTAAAGTTAGGCACATGAAACGCTGGCCTAACTTTAGCTGCATTAGCTAACTAGCCAGCAGCTGAATATTGCTGCTGACCAGTTAGCTATTACACTATCCAGCCAAACTGGATAATCAATACCAGTGGACAGAGGTGACCCTGGCATTTAATGTCCACATTCAATTTAAAGTGGAAACAGTTAACTGCTTTAACAACCCTAGTCACTGCCACCGCTTAATATGCCCCCCTTGGTTTCTAAAATTAGATGAATTTTCAGCTGAAACTTTAGGGAGTTAAGTTTAGCTGAAAATTTTCCTAAATTTAAGAACTGAGGGCCCGATATTGAATTGAGCTAGCTTTGCGTCGCTGCGGCCGTCCCCGCCAACTTTTAACCCCAGATATTCAATTCCGGGGTCATATGCGGCCCAGCATTGAATATCTGGGATCACCACATATGCTTTGGAGCCGCAGACGCTAACCAGGTAGCAGAGATATTGCACCGCTGCCCGGTTAGCTCCCGCAGGTTAAACTAGGCCAGCTTTTGCTTCGCCTAGTTTTATCCGCAGGGCACTAACCGGGTAGCGGTGCAATATCGCTGCTACATGGTTAGCGACTGTTGCCATCCCTGTTCTGCCCTGGAATGCCCACGACACGCCCTGATCCTAAGCGGTTAGCATCAAGGCATGTAGGGGAGAAGATCAGGGATATTCAGTGAATATTCTGTTCAGTGGCATTTACACAGTTTACAGGTCTGCAAACCGTGTAAATGCCTTTCGAATATCGGGCCCTCAGTATTTGTTTTAAATTGATCTCCATGTGCTTCTCACTTTCTTGAAAATGTTAACATGATTAGTGCAAAAAATGAGTCTTCACAAGATGCTAGTTTATAATAAATTGGCAAACAAAGCTTCCCAAAAAATGGATCAAGTAGCAATGGAAAAAAATAAAAGCAAAGGGCCCAATATTCTTCTGGGATGTCTATGCGCTGCTATGGCACATAGTCGTCGCCACTGATCTTTAACCCCAGATATTCAATGCTGAAGTCATATGTGGCCCCGGCATTTAATATCGAGGTCGCTGCACTGCTCACTAGCCCGCAGAAGCTAACCAGACAGCGACAATATTGAGTTGCTGCCCAGTTAGTTCCCACAGGTAAAAGATAGGGCAGCTTTTGCTGCACCTAGCTTTTACCTACAGGTGCTAACTGGGCAGTGGTGCAATATCGCCCCTGCCCGGTTAGCGACTGGTGCCATCCCCGGACCGCCCCAGCACCATCGAAGCAGTATTTACACGCTTTACAAGTCTGTAAACTGTGAAAAAATGCCTTTGAATATCGGGCCCAAAGTGACCATATTTAATAATGCTCTTAAAAGATAAGAACACGTCATATTGGCAGGACCCACAGAACAGTTCAATGCAGGTGTTCGAGTTTCAGCTATGAATATGCAAAAAGCATTGTCCTTTTATAAAGATTTTTGTAGATATTTGGAAAAGTTAGCATACATTTTAGTTGGAGAGCTACATGCAAAAAGCAACACATGGATGGAGGAAGGGATGAATGAATGAAGAATGTTATTTTTGCTGGATTTGGCTGCTTCTCGTTTTCAGTCTTTTTCAATTTGTTCCATCTTTTTGCAGTGATAAAAATTAATGCATATTAGAACTTTTAGCACATGCAAGTTATCTTTTCATGTGTTAATGCCCAGGTTAACGCTCATTAAATCAATTTTGCATGCACTATTAAACAAAATGCACACAAATGAAAGCATATTCCTAGTTTAGCTTGTCAGCATGTTGCTGTCATGATGAAACCACAAGATCAAAAGCATTCAGATAAAAGCATAGATCAAATATTGTCTCTAGGGTATTGTTTTTCAAACTCTGGGTCGTGGTCCAGTAGTACATGCAACACACCCGTGAAGGGGTCATAGCCCTAGTTCTGACCCACTCCAGATGCCAGGGAGGAAGTATAGCACTTGGGAAGCATTGGAATGAGCAACAAGTATCCACTTTGCTATCCCAATTCCTGAAACATGAACCAGCTGGCACAGTATAAGATGAGAAGGAAGAGAGAATATGTGATACGTGAAAGCCATGAAAAAATATTTCACTGCTAAATAGCGTAATCCGTCCCTACCATGTCTATTTTTTTCACCAGCCTTGAGCTAGTGCTTATAGCATAATGGGGCACAGGGAAGAGAAGGATGAAGGTGAGTACACCAGCATCATGCTGTTGTTTCGAGGACTCATTATTCATATTTGTTCAATGCCCATAAACAAGGTCAACACTGAGATGCATCAATGTTCTTAGGTATTTAAATAAATAATGCATTCTGTTCATCATAAAATAAAGATAGGAGACTCTGCAGTCTTAGCCCAATGGTTAATCATCTACTGTGATGTTACCGAGCACGTACTCACCATACGAAGGGAAATATGTACAACCTGTCTTGAACAATCTATCTGCAATATAACTCATGTCTCGGTGTGATTAAATTCCAAAGGAGGAAACTTATAGGTGTTAAGAGCTGGTTACATGCAAGCCATTAGGGAATAATTAAACTGTGAAGGAACTTTAGATGGAAATATTGAAAGACCTTTTCATGAGTATAATAGCATTTTACCCTATAATTGGGGTTTTCATTATCTCCCATCCTTTCGGCAGATAAATATATGCAAGTTCCTCAATGCACATACTTTGGCATTTCTAGGCCAGGGTCTAGACGGAGCAAGCAACAACATATATATTTTTCATTATATAAACCTACGTGCATAGTTTTATAACCACAAATTACCTGCAGAGAAAGCAAGCACAAATCCCTGCAGGTAATTTTTCATTAGACAATAATGAAAGCAAAATTATCTGCCTAGTTGCGCTTTCATTATTGCTGTAAACCCCATGGGCTACAATAACACACAGAATTTGCAAGACTATGACTAGAGTGAGTGTCCCCTTTAAGAATTGCATTAGTCTAATGGTTAAAGGAGCAGGCTGAGAACCAGGGAAGCCAGAGTTTGAATCCCATTGCCACTCCCTGTGATCTTGAGCAAGTCACTTAACTCTCCATTGCCTCAGCCACAAACTTAGGAAATTATCTATCTGAATATAACGCACCCTTAACCTCTGAGAAAAGCAAGAGCTAGGTCCAATTTCCAACCCCATGCAAGGCCAGATTTAAGATTTTGGCAACAAATTCCAAAGAGCGGGAGATGTGGGGATAAAAGAGACTTCAAGGATTAGAGAGCCTGAAGAAGAGCAGAGGAAGGCAATAGTGCCACAGTGGTTCCCATTTGAAGCAGCCCATGCATATGGCACCAAGGCAAGTGGCCTGGCTATTTGGCATCTTCAAAACTGCATGCCCTGGGCAGTTGTCTATGTTGTCTATGTCTAAATCTCGGCCCGACCCCATGGCTAAGGTCATTGTATAGCCCCATCAGTGCAACCAGTTCAAGCATACCACAGAGGCAATATGTTCAAGTCCAGGGACAGATGATGACTTGCTATTGTGTGGCCTTTCATGGTCATAAAGCAACGCTAAAAGACTTTCCTCCAACCTCTGGGGTCAACAAGGGTTCCCCAAGCTACCAACATATGTCATCTGCAATGAGGTAAAATGAAGAACAGGAAAAAAACAGATCTAATATTTTGCCAAATATTGAAAATGTATGAACAGACATCAACAATTCCCACTGACAGATGCCTCAAGATCCTTTTCAGACATCTCATTTCATATACTGCTAGAAGTCAATATGCAAAAATACTTCTGGTTAGCATGACCTGCTAACCGGAGAAGTCTGTCAGAGAGATATTCAGCAGTACTATCCGCTGAACATTTCCTCTCACCATCCAGCACTCTCTAGATAGTGCCAGGGCGGTTGGTGGGCACAGCTCAGGTAGAGCCGGCTCTTGTCCAGACAACATCGATCTTCAGGACTGCTATCCGGATAACTAGCCGCATAACTTAGGACATTAAAAAGAAACAGTCCTATGTGCTGAGTGTATTGTCCATCCAGAAAGCAGCTAAACATTTTCATTATCCAGATAGTGCTGGCACTGACCCCAGTATCTGTAATATTTAGCACCAGCTGCTATCTGGATCCTTTAGGCCAGTCACTGTTTCAATATTACCCCCCCCCCCCTGGTTCTTAAATACAGTACTGCAATAAATATAGTTCATATACTTCTCCTCCCACAGTCACAGAAGACTTGGGGAATATTAGTTATGGTTAAAGAATTATGATTATGTTGAATGGCCACAAATTCTAATATTGCTGGAGAGGGAAGGCGCTGCTTTTGTATGAAGCCAAAAATAATTTATTTGAATGGCCATGAAAATGAATCTTATCAGACAGAGACACTCATTATACTGCATAAGAATGGAGTTTGAGGAAATTACAAGTTACAAATGCCTCAGCGAGTCATTGTCTTTTAATGTTCTCATTTATCTGATCACAAAAAACCATGGACAGTGAGCTTGGTCCCTTTCACACACTGAAACATTCTTTGCTCAAGGAAGGAAAAAAAATCTCACCAGCCAAACAAGTCATTTTTATGAATTAGGATTTTGTGACAGTCTGACTTTTTTTATTTTTATTTTATTTTGCTAGTACCGTATATCTTGAGGTGTCCCTTAAACATTTCAACACCATTGCTAAATTTACTATCTCTTCCCAGCTCAAATGTCCTAGCCTAACCTGCACAGCGATTCACTGTATGAATTCATATGATATGGCTGCTGGTTTATACATTTAGGGGTAAGAACATGCTTTTCTTTGTCCTCCGTATATCTGCTGCTGATTTTATAAAACCCATCTATAATTTTGTGCAACTCTTCTCTTCTAAAACGATCGACAGTATGACAAATGTAAATTTGTAAAGAATCAGGTCAATATTTAAACACCATGGACAGCATTCTTTTTAAAGCATCAGTTGCTGGGGATAAATATAATGAGGGTAATTTTATAAAGTTGCATCTAGTTAACGTGTGGGTTGCTATTGTGCCTAGGGCAGGTGTGAATGCCTGTGCGTAGATTTTTAAGGAAAGTGTGTAAGTTATAGCATTTCGTAGTTTCTGTGCGTAAATTTGGGCTCCACCTATGCTCCCCTCCAAGCTCCGCCCTTGTGCATGCTCACAAAAAAGGTATGCACCCTCTGCCTGACACACCTACTTATAGAATAGCGATTTGCTAAAGTAGACGTTTAAAGGCCCATCTGCACACACAAGTCACTGAAAATATGTGAGTTATGCACGTAACCTTATGTGTCTCCTTAGAAAGTGGCCTCCAATAATTTCCATAGAAGCAGCGGCATAACAGCACATGTACCATAGTGGGTGCTGCTACTATAGAGATAGCAGGAATATTCAGTTTGCTATCCATACAGCAATCCTCAGATGTTGGGCAACCATTTTAATGTCCTAGATTACACAGGTACACTAAAAAAATTTTTTTTTAAACTGCCTCTAATGTTTCGATTGATTTTTACGTTTTTTGGTGCGCTGAATCCAAATCTGGTAACCAATTTGCTCCATCACGTACAGATTTTTTGCTACATTGGGTTAGCAGTTTGAGGTGAACGTTTCAGATTGAGTGCGATCGAGATAAAAGTTTCTTGGATGAATTCTTTATACTAATTGTTTAGTAATTATTCAAATAAGAATAAAGAAAATTGTAACAAGGCAGCACATAAGAATAGAGTAATGTCAACAAAACACACTGATGGTAGCAAAATTGTCTGCACTTAAAACAGCCACATACATGTGCACAAACATTGAGCATATAAGAGTGAGGTTAGACACAAAGCAAAGCAAAGAAATGTGCAAAAAATGTTGTACAGGTACGTATGTAAGAATAGAAAACGCAAACCGCACCATTGCAATACATGAAGACAAACACCCGATGGTGTGAAAATAAAATTCTAATAAATGAGATCCGACACTGTGGTAATAACTAGCACATTTTTATTTCAAAGTTTAGTAAAAACACGATATTTGTCAACACAGTTTAGATTTTAAAGTCATTCTTGGGTCAATCAATCTCCTGGTGGGCCCGTTTCTTCTTCCCCCGAATGCTTCTCTTGGTGCGCTGCTTGGCGTATTTTTCATCTGGGGTTTCCCGCAGCAGCAACCAGCAGAAATCAGCCATCATAGTGGTGTTCCATCTTCCTTGGTACCTTCTCTCTGCGTCCTTGATGTCCTGGTGAAACCTTTCACCTTGTTCTTCACTGTACGCCCCCAAGTTTTTGGGAAAGTAGTTCACATGGGAGTGCAAGAAATGGACTTTCAGGCTCATGTTACAGCCTTGTTCTTTGAAGGCATTGAGCATCCTGGCAACAATATCCTTATAGTTCTCATCCCGCCTGTTCCCCAAGAATTTGAGAACAACATCCTTGAAGGAATCCCAGGCTTCTTTTTCCTTCTCAGACATCGTTTCAGCGAATGCTCCATCTGAAATGAGTTCCTTATATCAGGGCCAACAAACACACCTTCCTTTAGCTTTGCTTCAGAAAGTCGGGGGAACTTTGAGCAAAGGTACCGAAAGCACTCACCATCTTTTGGAAGGGACTTGATGAATTGCTTAATGAGACCCAACTTAATGTGGAGAGGTGTTAATAGAATTTTATCACGAGGTACCAAGCTCTCATGAAGAACATTTTTCTCACCGGGTCTCAAATACTCCCGAATTGGCCAGTCTTTTTTCCCCCAGTGTAGGTCGCAGGCCCGGCTATCCCACAAGCAAAGGAAGCAGGGATATTTTGGTGAAACCGGATTGCTGTCCTAATAGCATGGATAGAATTTTAAAGTCTTCACAAATCATCCACTTATGCTCATCATAACGAATCTTCTGAAGAATCAGGGCCAAATTCTCGTATTCTGGGGCGCGGGGGCGGGGGTCTCGGTCTCGTGGGGGGGCTGGGAGGGGTAGGGGGTTGCCCGGGCCTGGGTTTGGGGGTGTGGATGGAGGTATTGAGGGGGGTGGGGGAGGGGCTCAGCGCGCCGGGGAGGTGCTGTACGGGGCCGCAAAAAGGGTAGGGGTTTACACCCTCCCGGTGAATCCCTGGGGGTGGGTGGGGGGCTCCAGGGCGGAGCAGGACCGGCTGGGAGCGTAAGGGCAGGGGGTGTTGTGGGTGGGGTAGGGGTGGGGGGTGTGGGGGGGGCGGGGGGCAATTCTGGGGCACTGGGCCAGGTGGGTGGGTTACGGCCCGATGGGGCACAGTGGGTTGCTAGCTGTGGTGGGGCCGCAGGGTGGTTCCCGGGTCCCGGGGGCTTCGGCACGCCGGGGGGTTCTTCCCCTTGGGAGCAGTGGATGTCTGGGGGGCAAGGTACATCTAGGGCGGGTTGGGGAGGTCCTTGGTCTCCGGCCTGGCCAGTGTCGGTTTCCCCCCTGTTTTCCCTTTTTTGTCTCCGCAGGGGCAGATTATGGCGCAGCCCGCATGGCCTCTGGGCGCGGCTGGCGGGGAGAGCTGGCTGAGTCCGTCGGATGGGGCTGAGATGCAGCGCGGAGTGGCAGCGGAGTCGGACCAAGGGTGCACAAGGGATGTCGCGCGAGCCGATGTGAGGACCGTGCGGTGGCTGGTGAGCTGCGTGCTGTGCCGGCTGCGGCGGGTGAGTTACTTGGGGTGGGGTGTGAGTCGCAAAGGGGGAAGGTGGGGGGTGCTTTGCGTAAGAAGCGCCGGCGGTCTTGTCGGCGTCGTCGCAGCTCAGACTCGTCCTCGTCTTCTTCCTCTTCGAGTGGTTCGTCCGGGGGGTCGGAGGAGAGGGAGGTTCGGCAGGCACGGGAGTGTGAGGCGGGCCTCGGCGCGGGTGGGGGGGCCTCTTCGGTGGTTTCCTTGCCGGAGTTGTGGGTGGGGGTGCCGCGTAAGCTGCGGCGTAAGATTCGGAAGCGGCGCTACATCGATATCTTCCGCTTGTTAGAGGGGAGGAAGCGCTCTGGCGAAAGTCGGAAGAAGAGGAAGGACGATGAAAAGGCTGGTCGGGTTCGGAAGGTGGCACGTAATGTGGTCAACTGGACGCGTTCCTTTTTGCGGTTGGCCAGTGTGTGGGGCCTGCACGATCCGGCGCAGTATGGCATGTTGCTAGCGTATGCCGATTCCATCCTGGAGGCATCTCAGACGCACGACGGGTGGTCTTGGTTGAACTATGACGAAAAGTTCAGGGACAAGATGGAGGAGAGCCGATCGCTGTCGTGGGGCACGCAGGACATTAACCTGTGGTTGACCCAGATGTCGGCTAGGTCGGGCGCCGGTGTTGTGGGCGGGGGAAAAGTGGTGCCGGGGCAGTGGGGGGGGGCGACGCGGCCCTTTCGAGGGGGGGCGGCCGGGGTGCCTTCAAAGGCAAGCTCGGCCGGGAGCGGTGACGTGTGCTGGCGTTTCAACCGCTCCACGTGCCCTTTCCCCGACTGCAAATTCCAGCACGCCTGTTCCTTGTGCGGGGGTCCCCATTCTGCTGTCAAGTGCCTTAAGAAGGGCACCACTGGCATGGCCGGCCCCGCCCCAAAGGGGCAATGAGTGGCGTGGGCGCGCCCCCTCCCCGGTTCGCGTGGAGGCCTCTGTGGGGTGGTTAAGTCGTTATCCCTGGAGGCGTGAGGCAGCGATTCTGGGACTGGGGTTTCAGAACGGGTTCGTTATCCCGGTGCGGGGTGTCATGTCGGCGCCATCTGCTAGGAACTCCCCTTCAGTCCGTCGTTGGGCGGAGGTGGTCCAGGGCAAATTGTTGGGCGAATTGCGGTTGGGGAGGGTGGCGGGCCCATTTTTGGAGCCTCCCTTTCCTAACATGGTGATTTCGCCTTTGGGTATTGTTCCCAAGAAGGAGCCGGGCAAATTCTGGCTGATTCATAATTTGTCCTGTCCGATTGGGGCTTCCATGAACGATTCTATCCCGTGTCAATTTTGTTCGGTTCGCTATGCGTCCTTCGATAAGGCGGCCTTGCTGGTGCGGGGGGCCGGTCGGTCGGCCTTACTTGCAAAGGTGGACATTGAATCGGCCTTTCATTTGCTACTCGTCCACCCGTCCTCCTTCCACCTTTTGGGGTTTTGCTTTCAAGGGGCTATTATTTCGACAGGTGCATGCCGATGGGCTGTTTGATCTCTTGCGCTTATTTTGAGATGTTTAGTACCTTCCTGCAGTGGGTGCTGGTTAGCGCATCTGGCCTGTCTTCCGTGGTGCATTACCTGGACGATTTTTTGTTTGTGGGAGCTGCGCACTCTGGGGACTGTCAGGAGCTGTTATCTGTGTTTGTGCGGCTGGCGCAGGAGTTTGGGGTCCCCTTGGCGGACGGGAAGACCGAGGGTCCGACTACGCAGCTGACCTTTTTGGGCGTGGAGTTGGATTCGGTGGACATGGTGGCGCGCTTGCCGCAAGACAAAGTCGCTCGCTTGCGGATTTCGGTGGCCAATGTGTTGTCGGCCCGCAAGGTGTCCTTGCGGGAGTTGCAGTCCCTGTTGGGGTCCTTAAATTTTGCATGCCGGACAATTCCGATGGGGCGGGTGTTTTCCCGGAGGTTGGCCTGTGCGA
This sequence comes from Ichthyophis bannanicus, assembly GCA_033557465.1. NCBI lineage: Eukaryota > Metazoa > Chordata > Amphibia > Gymnophiona > Ichthyophiidae > Ichthyophis > Ichthyophis bannanicus. Next base: position 887,309,099 of record CM066034.1, on the reverse strand, counting down.
CGGTCGGGGTGCGGAAACCCCACCACCGGATTTGGGTGACGGCGGCGATGCGGGCTGATTTGCGGGTGTGGGATCGTTTTTTGCAAGACTTCAATGGGACTTCTGTTTTGCTGGAGCCCGAGGTGTCCAGTAATGCCTTGCAGTTGTACACGGATGCGGCGGGGGGGGCGGGTTTGGGTGTGTATTTCGGCGGGGCCTGGTGCGCGGATCGGTGGCCGGAGTCTTGGCGCGCGGCGGGCTTGACCAGGAATATCACCTTTTTAGAGCTCTTCCCGATTCGTGTGGTTTTGGAGCTCTGGCCGGAGCGCCTTCGGAACCGGCGGGTGCTTTGGTGGTGTGATAATGCGGCGGTCGTCAGTGTGGTTAACCGCTACACTCCACGGTGCGTGAAGGTGGCTGGCTTGATGCGGGAGGTTGTCTTAACGTGTTTGCAATTGAATGTGGCAGTGCGGGCACGGCATATACCAGGGTGCACTAACGAGATTGCTGATGCTCTTTCTCGTTTTCAGTGGGAGCGGTTCCGGGCGCTGGCCCACGAAGCGGACAAGGATGGATCTGTGGTCCCAGAGAACTTGTGGAGCATTGGCCTCGAGAGATGCTAGATCTGCTGAGGAACTCAGTGTCTGCGGGGACCTGGTCTTCGTACCGGCGGGGGTGCGACAGGGTGGTCGCCTTTTTGTTAACTTGCGGGTGGCAGGCGGGGGGGGGTGTTCCGGAGGGCTTGCTGGGTCAATATATTGTGGCTGCCAAAGGCGCCGGGTTTTCGTGGTCGGCGGTGCGCGCGCATTTGGCGGGGTTTAATTTTTTCGCGAGCGTGGTGGGTTGGAGTTCCCCAGCTGGGGGAGTTTTAACGCAACGGCTGCTGCAGGGTTGGGAGCGGGTGCAGCCTACGCCGCATGACTCGTGGTTGCCCATCACGCATGGGCTCCTGGTGCGGGTTTGCGGGGCCTTGCGGCAGGTGGCTTCATCCGAGTACGAGGCTTCCCTGTTCCGGGCGGTTTTTTGCCTAGCCTTTTATGGGGCGTTTTGCATTGGGGAATTGGTTGCGGGCTCCAGACGGGGGGGGGGGATGTTGGGGGGTTGCAGGCGCGTCACGTTCCGGTGGCAGGGGGGGGGTGCGGATCCTTTTGGCTAGATCCAAAACGGATCCGCTTGGGAAAGGTTTGTGGGTATGTCTGGGCGAGGTCGCGGAGCCGCGGACTTGCCCGGTGCGGGCGTTGCAGCAGTATTTGGCGGTGCATCCGGAAGGCGCGATCAGTTTTTTTGTGCACGCAGACGCTCGGGTTTTAACCCGTTTTCAGGTTTCTGCGGTGCTGCGCCTGGTGTTGTCCGCGGTGGGTGAGGACCTGCTGCATTTTGCTCCGCACTCCTTTCGGATTGGGGCTGCCACTAGTGCGGCAGCAGCTGGATTGCCGGGGCACGTGATTCAGGGTATTGGGAGGTGGCGTTCTTCGGCTTTTAAAGGGTATGTTCGGCTGTAGGGCCGGGGGTTTGTTGGTTGGGGCTTTAACTGTCTAATTTTTTTTTCAGATGGGGGTGTCGGACCTGGTGGATGTTGGGTTGCTGGCCACTCTTTCATCCATTGGGCGGGTCGGCGTGCGGCGGATCGCCCTATCGGTGCCAATTTGGGATTGGACCCGTCGGTGGTGACTGTGACATGGCTGGGCGTGCGAGGCATGCGGTGGCCGCAATTGCTGCCTTTGCTACAGCGCCACGGAAGGACGTCGCAGTGGCCGGCCGCCCTGTTGGTGCATCTGGGTGGCAATGACCTGGTGTCCTGTTCCTGCCTGCAACTGACCCGGGCGGTGCAAGATGATCTGGGACTGGTGTTTCGGATGTTTCCCGGTGTTATTGTACTGTGGTCGGACATCATTCCAAGGCCGGCTTGCCGGGACCAGCGTCGTTGGTCCAGGGGTTTGACCAAGGTCAATCGCCAGATTGGTCATTGGGTCTGTGGGAGGGGTGGGTATCAGATCCTGCATGACTGGGTGGATGTTGGGTGTTCGGGACTCTATCGGGCTGATGGGGTTCATTTGTCGCCAGTTGGCATGGACCTCCTCCTTAATGACTGACAAGAGGCCTTGGAATATATGTCTGGCAATGATGCACGCTGGTCGCAGCTTGGGGCCGGGGGGGGCGGCACATGAACAGTGTTATGTGCCGGTGGCGGGATCCCAGAGGTTTCCGGGGTCCGGAGCAGCAGGCTACACTTGGGCGGGGGCGGGGTTCCCCTGACCCGGTCAAACCCTCGGCCGACTTTTGCTTAGTATGGCGAAGTCGGGGAGAGGGGTTTGGTAACTTGCCGGGTGGCGAGTTATTGCATTAGCGGTGGCAGGCACTTTGCTGAGGTATGGCTGGTGCAGCCGGATGCCGCTAATTGGGGGTTGGGAAGTTTATTGTTGTTTGTTAAATTGTTTATGGCTAATAAAAGCTGCGACCAGTTGTGTTCCATGAAGTTATGGTGTGATGTCTTTTGTGGGGTGGGGTGTGGCGGGGGTTGTGGTGGAGTGGAGGGGGGGTGGGATTGGATGAGGCCCGGAGCGCTGGGTCCGCCTGCCTCGGTTATCCCGAGGCCGCGGGCAGGGTCCCGGCGGCCGACATTAACCGGGCGCGTGGCCCGGCGCGGGGACCCTGTGCGCAGCCTGGGCGGGGGGCGCGCGCGCGTCTTTTAAATTGATTGGCTAACGTCGGTCGCGTCCGCACGGGAGCCAATTATCGCCGCGGATGTTGGGGGGGGTGGGGGGAGGGTATGGGCAGAGCAGCCTCCGTGTGGCCATTCGGTGGAGGCTGCGTTCAGGTGCCGGCGTCCCTCCCTCCCTCCCTCTTCTTAGGCGGTGGGCATTTTGGGGTGTTGCAGCTGGGGGGGGGGGCGGGATGCCGCTAATTGGGGGTTGGGAAGTTTATTGTTGTTTGTTAAATTGTTTATGGCTAATAAAAGCTGCGACCAGTTGTGTTCCATAAAGTTATGGTGTGATGTCTTTTGTGGGGTGGGGTGTGGTGGGGGTTGTGGTGGAGTGGAGGGGGGGTGGGATTGGATGAGGCCCGGAGCGCCGGGTCCACCTGCCTCGGTTAAAACTATGCTAATAAAACAATGAACCAAAATGAAAATGATCAAGTGTAAAAAAAGTACTGAATAATTGTACATACTGTGGAGATAGAATAATGGTGATCATGCAAAAAAAGGTACCAGAGAAGAGACTTTGCCAAAAACGTGAAGTGTTAAAGCAAAGCTATTAAACAATTGGACCACTTTTTTAAAACACATATAACAGAAAAAAGAATGAATGAATAGATTAATTCCAAATTTCAACTTGCAAACCGAAGAGTTCCTTCTCTAGTATGCCAAATGTTAATGTCGATTCAGTCTGTAACAAAATAAAAAACCGCCGAAGCTACCGGAGAAGAATCTTTTGCAAAAAAGAGTGGATACAACACATAGAGTGTTAGCCAAGCTGATAAACAATCAGATCATGTCTAAAAGCCTATGACAAGAAAAAGGGGGGGGGGGGTGAATAATTGCAAAAATGTGCAAATTATCAACTTGCAAACCGAAGAGCACCTCCTCTAATATGTCAAATGTTGTTGCCGATGCAGTCTGTAACAAAGTGAAAAAACGCCGAAGCATGCGCTGTATATACTGACCAAGGAGAGGGGGCGGGACAAAGGGTCCGAGACTGGGGAAGGAAAGGAAGAAAAAGACCAAAGAAAAGAAGGGAACGGGAGGGGGGGGGGAAAGGGAGAGGGAAGGAAGGAAAAGGGGGGGGAGGCTAGAAAAAGGGGGGGGAAGGTTAAAGGGGGGTAAGGGGGGAAAAGGGAGGAGAAGGGGGCAGGAGGGGGGAAAGGGGGGAGGGGGAAGAAGGGAGGAAACAAAAGGGAGGGGGGAAAAGAGGAAGGGGGAAGGGAGGAGGGAGGGGGAAGAGGGGAAGGGAAGGGGGGAAGGAAAGAAAGGAAAGAAGGAGGGGAAAAAAGGAAAAAAACAAACTGACCTGAAGGAGGAATCATATTACATATGTTGAGAATACTATTTAAAGAATAACCTATGAATGAGTAATTGAAGGAAAATTCTTTAAATGAGTGTTTAAAACGAATCCAATAGATGAACTATGAAAGGCAAATGTATAGCGAACTACAATAGAAAAATACCCAAAACATTCAGAGGAACACTGACAAATCTCTATCTAAATTAAGACCATGTGGAACTAAAGACTTAAGTAGAAATATATACTTTTTGTTCCAACCATAACGTCGTTTTCTCTAAGTCTCCGCCTCTCCAGTTGCGCTGGACTTTCTTTATAACAAAGAACTTTATATCTGCTATTTTATGTCCCATTTCTATCCAGTGAGTAACTAAGGGTTTATCTTCCAATTTCCTTTTTATACAGCTTTTGTGCTCTATTATCCGTGTCCGGATTTCCCGATTGGTTTTACCCACATACAGTTTTTTACAGGGGCAATGGATCATGTAAATAACATTAGATGTTTCACAATTCGCAAAATCTCTAATGTAAAACTTCTTTTGCGTAGCTGGATGAGTGAAAAAATTCCGCACTGGAAGAACATGTAGACAGATAGAACAGTGACCACACTGAAATTGGCCTTTATATTTTGACAGTGTTTTACGTTCGGTTAGAGCAGAGGGGACAAGTAAATTCCGAAGGTTCACATTCCTCTTATGGGCAACTATGAATTTGATATTCTGAAATCCAGGGAGAGCTTGTATAAGGTGCCACTCTGTCTTAAGTATTTTTACAATTTTATGTGATTGTAATGAATATAAGAGGGGACATACCAAATTAGGCTGCTCCTTTTTTGGTCTTAATTTTAGAAGTGTCTCACGTGGTGTATCACGGGCTCTTCTGTACGCATTTTGAATGTAACGGTTTGGATACTTACGCGCTTCAAACCTATTCATCATGTCTGTAGCCTGATAATCAAACTCATGCGGCATCGTGCATATTCTTTTGGCCCTGAGAAATTGACTCACAGGTAAATTGTTTTTTAAGGCGGGATTATGGAAACTAGTGTAATGTAGAAGTTGATTCCTATCACTGGGCTTCCTGTACAGTGTAGTGATAAGTCTGTTTCCTTCTTTTTTAACCAAAAGGTCTAAGTACGGAATCTTTGTAGAATCATAAGTAAGCTGAAAACGCAAGTGTGAATCTAATGCATTGATCCATACATTGAAATCGGATAAGCGTTCAACAGATCCTTTCCAAAGAATGAAAATATCATCAATGTACCGAATCCACAGCAAAATTTCTTCTTTGAATGGATGTTCCTTTAGGAATTGCTCTTCGAAATGGAACATGTATAAATTTGCGATGTCGGGTGCCATAGACGACCCCATGGCAACCCCCTTAATTTGCTGATAAAACAATTCTCTAAAGCAAAAGAAATTTTTGCACATTGCAATTTCGGCCAAGGATAAAAGAAAAGTTGTTGGGATCCTCTTATGATCCTGTCTGATAATAAGAAATCGTTCAATAATCTTAAGGGCTTCAATTTGTGGAATATTGGTGTATAGTGATTCAACATTTAGGGCTATGTTTACTAAACGTGAATAACGCGCGTAGTATGACGTTAACGACCGTAAGTGCCGTATAACGCGCGTACCGACGCGCTAACGACCGTTAACGTCATACTACGCGCGGTAACCGTAGTTAACGATCGTAAAGCTCCGCGGCGCGTTAAAACAGCGCAGAAGGTGGAGAGTGGGCGGAGAGAAGGGGTCAATGGGCGGAGAGTGGGCGGAGAGAGGCTCCCCTCATACTAACGCGCGGAGTGTCAGAGCTCACTTCCAACGCAAATGAAAACCTGTCGTTAAAGGCATTAAAGGGAAGAGAAACCATTTACGTCAGCAATGTACAGAAAACCGGGGAAACCCACAAAACGTGAGCAGTGTGATACATGTGCACAGAACAAAATATCACATAAAACGTTAAAAATGACCACAAGAAACATTTTAAAAAGCAGAAGTCAGCTGGGCAACAGTGATAGCAATGGGCAACAAGGAACAACACTCCCTGGAAAGCACCAAAATAAAAGGAAATGATGTGTGGAAGGGTCTACGCTCCGCAGACCCTTTCAAAGAGCATTACAGTGTAAAGGAGCTGTCCTGGGTGTGTGGTGTAATGTTTCCCAATGATAGCATTGTTGCCCAGCTTGGTTATGGGTGTGTGCCCCTTTTGTGAGGTCATTTCTGCGGTTTATGTGCACCTTTGTCTGCATACAAGGTAAATGAGGCCACAGTAAACCTGTTGCAGAGCAGGGTTTCTGACTCGTCAGGCTGGTTTTAACTAACTCCAGGGACTGCACTGTCTCTGTGGCCACAGTGTGGTGCAACAGACACAGCCAGTGCCTGTAAAACCAGAGGGTCACAGGTTCAAATCCCAGTTGGGGCTCCTGCCAACCCAGTCCCCATAGTTTTACCCACCACTAAACAGTGATAGTAAAGACACTCCTGTAGTGCAGAGAACATACGCATGGCCTATATTTTACCACACCAAACACAGACACCAGAAACAGGCACATTACCTATAGCAGAGTCCCGCAAATGCAGTCCTGGAGGGCCCCACAACATTCCGGTGTCATGCTGCCTCTAATAAAGATGCCTGTGCTGCATAGCTATGCACCACCCCCATGGTATGCAGATGTAGCTCATGCATATTTATGAGAGACAGCATGAAAACCCGAACAGTGTGTGGAACACCAGGACTGGAGTTGGGGAACTCTGCCGTAAAGCAGCAGCCAACAGGGCCACACACCCACCCACAGGCCCCATTGGCCATGCCAGCTGGAGAGGCAAGACATTGGGCCCTGCCTGTATCTCCCAATACTAGCAGTTGCATACCTTAGCAATGCCACCCTACACCTGGGTATATGGTACACAGCTATCAAACGTTTCCTCTGATAACTGGCAGATATCAATTCCTACGTTAAGCACATTTTGCTCATTGAGCTCCACCATAACAATCATTCTGATGTCTGCGGTGTGTGCTGCAGGTCTGGTCTCTGACAGTGTTCACCACCCTGGGGAGTGACCCCCCAACAGTCTTGTGTACCATATCCATGCCTGTACTATGCCCAGGACTGGTGTGGTGAGTATGGCTGCTGACCACCTCTATAGTAGCACAATGCTGGCATAGGTGTGGGGGTGGCTGTCTGTCTATCCAGTGTGTGGTGGCTGCAAACACCTTCAACAGCCCACACTGCCAGCACTGTTGCCAGTATTGGGCTGCCAATGTGCATAATGAGGAGCAAGGTACCATGGGTATAGGCCGGACAGGGTGGCCTGGCCAGGGTGCATCTGCACAGGGCATAGGGCAGTGACAGGCACATTGTAGTGCCCGGCCACCAACTACACAGACAGGGTGACCTCAGTATATCCTGCTGAGAGATCACTCTCACCCTGACTGTGCAGTGACCACAGCATGGCTAGGCACTCCCATAGTGCTATCTAGTATTTCTCTCATGTGATACATATGGGTTTCCGTCTGGGGCCCAGTCACTGATGTATCTGCTTGCTGTGTATGCTGACATCCCAGTTCTGGGTGCAGGCATCTCCACTGGGCACTAGCAGACTGTTTGCAGCTGGTAGGTGTTGTGATGGAGTGGCTTGCAGGGTGCAGTGGCTGATGGCTTGCACCAGGGGAATATCAGATAGTGGTGGGGTGCAGCATACCATATCCAGGCCTAATGTCTGTCTGCTATTGTGTTATGGCTGTGTACAGAGCTGCATTGCCTGCCCTGTGGGGTGTCTGTTCCCCAGCAGGACTAGGGTTCATGTTCCCCTCTACTGCCACCGTTGCAGCACGGTAGACTGTGGATCCTTTGATAGGAGACCCTGTTTCCCCTCCCTCAGCCCTGGGGGAGGGGTGTGGTGGTGGTGCATGGGGGCTGTACCTGACTGAAACAGACAGAGATGTCCAAGGTGTTCCTGCAGAAACTACCTATCTCACACAGTAACACTGCTTTGGACCTGCGCCATGGCCGGTGCTGTGGACCTAGTGCTGGGCGCCTCACTGCACCCTCAGGGTGAGCACAGTACCCGCACAATGTGACGGTGTGTAGCTGCTCTGTGCCAGTACAACACACAGTCGGTACCCCCCCTACCAGGCCGAGGTGCTGTGGGGGTGCATTCCCCATGGTGTGTATCTGTGGACAGCTGCTTTGCATGTGCAGTGCATCATGGGTGTGACTGGCCCAATCCAACCCTGTGAAACACCAGCACCTGCTCACAGGCTCTGATAAACCATTGGCCATCACATGTACATCTGTTAGCATAATGCATAGGTGCAGGACACCCTACAAAGTCTGTAATATAAGATGCCCACACTGGTAAAAACACACGTACCCACGCACGTAAACAAGCACGTACCCACGCACGAATGTACGCGCGTCGCTACGCACGTACCAACGTACGTGGCTAGGCACATTCCGAGGGTGTTCTTCTGACACCAATACTCAGCGTAACGAAAAGCATGCCTCCTCTTTCCTTCTGTAATGTACAGGGTGATGCCTGAGACAGCCTTCTGTGTTAGGCACACTGGGGGCTCGAACTCATGCTGCCTGTAACAGCGGTCAGTACCGTAACCATTGTGCTACAGCTCTGTTTCAGTGCTTTGTGTCTATACGTCTTCTTATGATTAACGCGCAGTAACGTGGCACGGCGCCCGGTAGCGCTCGTTAATTTTGCTAACGCGCGGTAGTGGTAACGATGTACCGCCCATGTCCTTATTTGGGGTTTCTTTCACTACCGCGGCTCCTACCGCGAACTGCACTAACGCGATTTAGTAAACATAGCCCTTAATGTTACTAGTAACACATCCGATTCCAAATCCTGGAAAGATGAAAAAATTTCTATTGCATGAGAGGAATCCCGTACGTATGACCACATCTGTGTTACGAATGGACGTAAAATAACATCTATGAACTGGGAAAGGGGCTCCAAAAGGGACCCAATTGCCGAAACAATCGGGCGACCTGGTGGATTTTCCATAGATTTGTGAATTTTTGGAATTATGTAAATAGTTGGTATAATGGGGTTTTCCACTATTAAAAATTCCTTCTCCTTTTTGGTAATATGCCCAATTTCATAAGCGGTCATAATTAAATTATCAATGGTACTTTTGAGTCTGTCTGTTGGATCGCCGTCCAATCTAAAATAAAAAGATTTGTCACTCAGTTGTCTGTTAACCTCATTGATATATTTACACTTATCTAAAACTACAATTGCTCCCCCTTTATCAGCGGGTTTTATAATGATGCTAGTATTCTTTTGTAGGGATGCTATAGCACATTTCTCTCCCCTCGTCAAATTATAAAAAGGTAATTTCTCATCTTCCACAATATCTCCTACCCGTTGCATAACAACTCGCTCAAAGGATTCAATAAGTGGGTCAGATTGCACTGGAGGAATCCAGCACGATTTTCTACTAATAATAGAAACATTCTGCATAGAATTAACTTGATTCTCAAAAAAATGCCGAATACGTATCTTCCTAAAGAATTTGTACAAATCAATCTGGACCTGAAAGGCGTCATATTTTTGAATGGGGACAAATGACAGGCCTTTACTTAAAACAGACAGCTCATCAGATGTAAGGGAATAATTGGAAATATTATAATATTATGCGTCAGAACCTCCTCTCGTGGGAGTGGTCTGCTATCCATTGGCCTCTCCCCCGTCCCCGGCACCGTCCTCGTGTCTGGCCCCTGTATTGATTGAATTCGTAAGATCTCTTGTCGGGTTGCTGATTTTGATCTTTCATTTGATCTAGAGGCACTGGGCATGGGCGAGAGGAGTGTCGGCCACCTCCCTTCCATAGCTGGTCCATATTCAAAAAATGTTTCTTTTCCCTACCTCTTCCTCTATGGCACTCTGATTTATCTTTTTGTGTTGAAAAAATGGGTGCAGATGCATCCTGATTATCTATTGATTCTCAACATATGTGGTTCCTCCTTCAGGTCACAGTTTGTGTTTTTTTCCTTTTTTTCCCCCTTTTTCCCCCTCCTTCTTTCCTTTCTTTCCTTCCCCCCTTCCCTTCCCCTCTTTCCCCCTCCCTCCTCCCTTCCCCTCCCTCCCCTTCCTCTTTTTACCCCCTCCCTTTTGTTTCCTCCCTTCTTCCCCCCTCCCCCCTTTCCCCCCTTCCGTCCCCCTTCTCCTCCCTTTTCCCCCCTTCCCCCCCTTTAACCTTCCCCCCCCCCTTTTTCTTCCCTCCCCCCCTTTTCCTTCCTTCCCTCTCCCTTTCCCCCCCTCCCCTTACCTTCTTTTCTTTGGCCTTTTTCTTCCTTTCCTTCCCCAGTCTCGGACCCTTTGTCCCGCCCCCTCTCCTTGGTCAGTATATACAGCGCATGCTTCGGCGTTTTTTCACTTTGTTACAGACTGCATCGGCAACAACATTTGACATATTAGAGGAGGTGCTCTTCGGTTTGTAAGTTGATAATTTGCACATTTTTGCAATTATTCACCCCCCCCCCTTTTTCTTGTCATAGGTTTTTAGACATGATCTGATTGTTTATCAGCTTGGCTAACACTCTATGGGGTATGTTTACTAAAACCCCGTTAGGGTGTGCGGCGCGCTTGTGTGCGGATGCCTTATAAGGAGTGGGCGTTTCAGTCAGAAAAAAAGCAAAACCGGGATTAATCATGCGCTAATGTGTGCTGTGCTCAAGTGCGCCCCGCACATTAGCTGATGAGAAAGTTGCGCGGGAAGCATAAGTGGCGCGCTGATGTGCAAGCACAGGAACAGAGCCACAGTACAATGGTTAAGACACTGACCAATGGTGCAGGGATCATGGGTTCAATCCCCCACTGTGCCCAATGAAGAAGGCTGGCTGAGGCATTACCTATTATGGGGAAGATTGCTTTAGGAGGCATTTTATTTGTATTTTAATTATCTCTACTAGCCAACGCACTCTCAAAGCGTGTTAACATAAGGCGCCCCATAAGGCACATTTTAAAGTGCACTGTCCGCCAAGGCACCCTAGAATGTTGCTTATAGGGCGCTTTATAGGGTGCCGTATGAGGTACCGCAAGGTCACAGCACTGGTTTTGTTGGCAGCACTGTGCAGTTTAAGGAATGAAAATCATAAGTAGGTGCGCTGATATGCAAGGAGGAGCAGCAGTGTAGCACAATGGTTAAGACACTGACCAATGATGCAGGAGTCATGGGTTCAATCCCCCACTGTGCCTAATGAAGAAGGCTGGCTGAGGCATTAACTGTTATAGGTAATATTGCTGTAGGGGGCATTTTATTTTTATTTTAAATAGTGCTGCCAGCAAACACACCCTCAAAGTATTGTAACATAAGGTGCTGCATAAGGCGCCTCATAGGATACCCCAGAGGGCACATTTTAAAGTGCACTGTCTGCCACGGCACCCTACAATGTTGCTGAAAGGGTGGCCTATAGGGCGCCATACAGGGTGCCCTATGAGGCACAGCAAGGTCATAGTTTGATGGCAGCACTGTGCATTTAAACGCATGGAAATCTGAAGTAGGTGCGCTGACATGCAAGGAGGAACAGCAGTGTAGCACAATGGTTAAGGCACTGACTGCTGATACAGGGGTCATGAGTTTGTTCCCCAGTGTGCCTAATACGTAAGGCTGGCTGAGGCATCAGCTTTGCAATGTACGTATTGTTTCCTGCAGCACTTTATTTGTATTTTATTAATTGCTGCCAGCAAACACGCCCTCACGTGCCGTAACTGAAGGTGCCGCATAAGGCACCCTATAAGGCACTCCATAGGGCACATTATAAAGTGCACTGTCCACCATGGCACCCTAAAATGTCCCCTATAGGGCACCCTATAAGTCGCTCCACAGGATAACATATAGTGCACCTTATATGGATGGTAACCATAAGGTGCCCTATAGGGCGCCCTATAAAGCGCCCTCTGAGGCACCTTATGGGTACAGTACGCAGAGAGTGTTTTTGCTGGCAGCAATAATGTACATTAAAAAGAGATAATGCTTTGGGCAGCCCTATCAAATAACCCCACTGTGGGTTTGAACCCAAGACCTCTGGCTCCACAGGCAGTGAAGTAAGAACATAAGAACATAAGATATGCCATACTGGGTCAGACCAAGGTCCATCAAGCCCAGTATTCTGTTTCCAACAGTGGCCAATCTAGGTCATACGTACCTAGCAGTTTCCCCAAGGGACACAGGTTCCACAATGCTTGTATTGGTTCAAGCATTGATATCCTGGGTCCCTTCTTAATAATGGTTTATGGACCTTTCCTCCAGGAACTTGTCCAAACCTTTTTTAAACCCAGCTACACTAACAGCCTTTACTACATCCTCCGGTAACAAATTCCAGAGTTTGATTACACGTTGAGTGAAAAAATATTTTCTTTTATTAGTCTTAAATAGTTTACCCTGTAGCTTCATTGCATGTCCCCTAGTCTTTCTATATTCTGATAAGGTAAACAATCGATCTACGTTTACCCGTTCCACTCCGTTCATTAATTTATAGACTTCTATCATATCTCCCCTCAGCCGTCTCTTTTCCAGGTTAAAGAGCCCCAACCTTTTTAGCCTTTCTTCATAGGAGTAGCCTTCCATCCCCTTTACCATTTTGGTGGCTCTTCTCTGAACCTTTTCTAAAATTGCTATATCCTTTTTAAGATATGGCGACCAGAATTGCACACAATATTCAAGGTGCGGTCTCACCATGGAACGATATAGAGGCATTATAATATCTTTTGTTTTATTTTCCATTCCTTTCCTTATCATACCTAGCATTCTATTTGCTCTCTTGGCCGCCGCTGCACACTGGGCCGAGGGTTTTAACATGGTATCCACAAGGACGCCTAAATCTTTTTCTTGGGTGGTGGTTCCTAATGTGGAACCTTGCATCGTGTAACCATAGTTTGGGTTGTTCTTCCCTAGGTGCATAACCTTGCACTTCTCCACATTAAATTTCATCTGCCATTTTGATGCCCAGTCTTCCAATTTATCAAGATCCTCTTGCAATTTTCCACAATCCTCCTGGGTTTTAACAACTTTAAATAGTTTTGTGTCATCAGCAAATTTGATAACCTCACTCGTTATTCCACTTTCCAGGTCATTTATGAATATAAGTAACCAGTGGACTACAGCTCTATAGCTGCTAGCAAGCCCCTGGCTGGCTGTAGAGGGACTGCACGTCACCACACAGACAGTCTGCTGTGGTCACCAGGATAGGGTTAGGCCACCCGTACCCATGATGCACTGCACATGCAAATCAGCTGTCCACAGATGAACACAAGATGGGGTATGCACCCCCACAGCACCTCAGCCTGGTAGGGGGAACTGACCATGTCCACCCCCACAGCACCTCGGCCTGGTAGGGGGTACTGACTGTGTGTGTTATTGGCACAGAGTAGCTACACACCGTCACATTGTGCAGGTACTATGCTCACCCTGAGTGTGCGGTGGGGCGCCCAGCACCAGGTCCACAGCACCTTCCATGACATAAATAGGCCATGCTGCAGGTCCCCAGCAGTGCTAATGTGTGAGATAGGTAGTTTCTGAAGAAACACCTTGGATATATCTGTTTGTCTCAGTCAGGTGTAGCCCCCATGGACCCCTAGGAGAATTATGTACCACCACCCTCCTCCTCCAGGGCTGAGGGTGGTAAACATGGTCTTCCATCAACAGATGCACATTCTACCTCCCAGCAATAGTGGCAGTAGAGGGGACCATCAACCCCAGTCCTGCTGGGGAACAGACACCCTACAGGGCAATCAATGCAGCTCTGTACACATCCATAACACAATAGCAGACAGACATTAGGCCTGGATATGCTAAGCTGCACCCCACCACAATCTGATATTCTCCTGCAGCAAGCCTTCAGCCACTGCACCCTGCAAGGCACTCCATCAAGACACATACCAGCTGCAAACAGTCTGCTAGCTAGTCCATAGTGCATGATCCTGGTGGAAATGCATGCACCCAGAACTGGGATGTCAGCATACACAACAAGCAGATAAGTCAGTGACTGGGCTCCAAAAGGAAAACCATAAATATCACATGAAAGAAATACTATATAGCACTATGGGGGTGCCTAGCCATGCTGTGGTCACTGCACAGTCAGGGTGAGAGTGATCTCCCAGCAGGACATGCTGAGGCCACCCTGTCTGTGTAGGTGGTGGCCGGGCACTAAAATGTCCCAGCCAGTGCCCTATGCCCTGTGCAGATGCATCCTGGCCAGGCCACCCTGTCCGGGCTATACCCATGGTACCTTGCTCCTCATTATGCACATTGGCAGGCCAATACTGGCAACAGTGCTGGCAGTGTGGGATGTGGAGGGTGTTTGTAGCCACCACACACTGGATAGACAGACAGACACCCCCACACCTATGCCAGCATTGTGCTACTATAGAGGAGTTTAGCAGCCCTGGCCACCACACCAGTCCTGGGCACAGTACAGGCATGGATATGGTACGCAATACTGTTGGGGGTCACTCCCCAGGGTGGTAAACACTGTCAGAGACCAGACCTGAAGCACACTCCACAGACATCAGAAAGGTTGTTATGATGGAGCTCAATCAGCAAACTGTGCTTAACGTAGGAATTGCCATCTGCCAGTAATCATAGCAAACGTTTGATAGCTGTGTACCGTATACCCAGGTGTAGGGTGGCATTGCTAAGGTATGCAAGTGCTAGTATTGGGAGATGCACGCAGGGCCCAATGTCCTGCCTCTCCAGGAGGCATTGGCCAATGGGGCCTGTGGGTGTGGGTATGTCTGCCCCTGTTGGCTGCTGCTTTATGGCAGAGGTACCCAACTCCAGTCCTGGTGTGCCAAACACTGTTCGGGTTTTCATGCTGTCCCTCATGAATATGCATGAGATACATCTGCATACCATGGGGGTGGTGCATCGATATGCAGCACAGGCATCTTTATTAGAGGCAGCATGGAACCTGAATGGTGTTTGGCCCTCCAGGACTGCATTTGGGAGACTCTTCTCTAGGTAACGCGCCTGTTTATGGTGTCTGTGCTCGGTGGGGTAAAATATAGGCGTATGAACCATGCGTATGTTCTCTGCAATAAAGGTTTGTCCTTACAATCATGGTTTAGTTGTGGGAAAAATATGTGGACTGGATTGGCAGTAGCCCCAGCTGGGCTTAGAACCTGTGACCTTCTGTTCTTGCACACACTGTCTGTGTGCACTGCACCACCATGTTGCCACAGATATGCTGCATTCCCTGATGATACCATGACTGTTTGTCCATCAAGGCCTGTTTGTTGCAGTGCATTGCACCCACCTACACAGGGCTAGGCCATGGTCTGCTCTGGGCAGCTGCTACTGCCCCCCTCCACCTCCAGTACCCCTGTGCCACCATGCTGACATGCCCTTCTGCTGGTGGTGCTGGTGGTATGCAGTCTCAGGCCATCCTGTGTGCGGGTAGGCGGCTGCCTATGGTGCGGGTTCTGGGGTAGGGGTGCCTGCATATCTGTCCGCACGTCCCCCAAACACTGCCTGCCAATGTTCTGTGCCCTTGGGGGTACCTGCTGGGTACTATCCCCTGTGACACTGTGCTAAACACTCTCGTGCCCATGTTGGGCCCTCATCAGTTGCTGTCTGGCTGCTGTTTAGTTTCAGCATTCCTAAGTGCCATCTAGGCATCTACCTAGTCCGCACTGTGCCCCAGCTGCACCACAGCATGTGCCGCCTGCAGCCCTATGAATCCCCTTTCCCAACATCTGTCCAGTTGTCCATTCCGACCTGGCCGCCCTGCTGTTGTGGAACATGTGCATGCCATAGGTAACCTGTCCAATGGAGAGGGAAACCCTGATCAGTGCTATTTCACTGTTGGATCATTCACCTTGTATGGGGACGGAGCGTAGACCCTTCTAAAATTCATATTTATTTTTTGGGCTTTTCTTGGGAGTGTTTTTTGATGTTTACCATTACTATCACTATTGTACAGCTTGATTATAATTTTTT
This sequence comes from Ichthyophis bannanicus, assembly GCA_033557465.1. NCBI lineage: Eukaryota > Metazoa > Chordata > Amphibia > Gymnophiona > Ichthyophiidae > Ichthyophis > Ichthyophis bannanicus. The sequence goes on along the minus strand of CM066034.1, from coordinate 887,293,164 downwards.
TATATTTTGTTGGGGTCATTTTTAATGTTTATTTGCCCTTTTGTTCCGTGCACATGTATCACACTGCTCACTTTTTATAGGTTTCCCTAGTTTTGAGTTACATTGCTTACATAAATGGTTTCTCTTCCCTTTAAATCAGCTCTACCGCGAGGTTTTCACTCGCGGTATTTTTTTACTTGAATTTCAGCCCCGCTCCTGCGCGGGGAGACTCTCCCCTCCCACTCTCCACCCATTGACCCCTTCTCTCCACCCCTGGGGAGCCTTCCTCCGCCCTCCGGGAGCCTTTCCATGCCTCTATCGCACATCAGCGCGCCGCGCACATGAGCGGGCACTTTAGTGCGGCGCGCATGTGTGCGGGGCACAAAAACGCATCATTAGCATGCGCTAAGGTACCTTAGTGCATGCTATTGTGCGCCACGCACTTGAGCGCAGTTTAGTAAACATACCCCTATGTGGTGTATCCACTCTTTTGGCAAAGGTTTCTTCTCCGGTAGCTTCGGCGGTATTTTATTTTGTTACAGACTGAATCGACATTAACATTTGGCATACTAGAGAAGGAACTCTTCGGTTTGCAAGTTGAAATTTGGAATTAATCTATTCATTCATTCTTTTTTCTGTTATATGTGTTTTAAAAAAGTGGTCCAATTGTTTAATAGCTTTGCTTTAACACTTCATGTGTTGTACCGATAGTTTTTGGCAAAGTCTCTTCTCTGGTACCTTTTTTTGCATGATCACCATAATTCTATCTCCACAGTATATACAATTATTCAGTACTTTTTTTACACTTGATCATTTTCATTTTGGTTCATTGTTTTATTAGCATAGTTTGAACGGCCCCTTATAGTTTTTGCGGAGCATTGCCGTTTTGCGGCTTCGATCTCATAAGGTTTTCAACAACTCACTATGGATCGTTTTTCATACTTATAACTGTTGCAAAAAGTCTTTTTTGGCCTTTCTTTTTTTGTTCTTAATATTATGACATGGATTGTGAAGCGCAGTGCAATTGAGCGTTTCTATTCATCTTATTCTACAAATCTTTATGGTTCATATAGCCAGCAGTGTACATCCGTATGGTGTTAAACAGTTATATTTGGTGGATTTAGAGGAGTGTTTCTCAGAAAGGCCCCCTTTCCTTCCCCTTCAATTTTGAGGATGTCTGTTGCACGCCTTCATTTTAAAATGATATAATTACATTTTAATAAGTATTACAACAATTGAGTTATTTTTCATGAATCAATTATTTATTTATTTATTTATTTTTAAGGTTTATGATCCTTTTTGGGGTCCCCCTCGAAATTTATGGTTGTGTACCTCTAGCGCACAACATAGTGGTAGGTTTCATTATTTTTATCTGTTCAGTTTTCAATTACTTTTTAATATCACAGTCACAAGTAAAATCCCTACGATATGAACCAACAAGGTTCGTTTAATCTGCTTGATCGTCTGGTGCACGCCTTCATTTTAAAACGATATCATTGCATCTTAATAAGTATTACAACAATTGAGTTATTTTTTATGAATCAATTATTTATTTATTTATTTATTTTTTAAGGTTTATGATTCCTTTTGGGGTCCCCTTCGAAATTCACGATTGTGTACCTCTAGCGCACGACATAGTGGTAGGTTTTATTGTTTTTATCTGTTTAGTTTTCAGTTACTTTTTAATATCATATTCATAAGTAACATCCCTGCATTATGAACAAAATAAGGTTCCTGAATCTGCTTGATTTGCTCCTGCTCCAGTTTTCCTATAGTCCTCTGTTCTTATTGATATCTATTGTTGTTGTTATCTGTTTTTATTGATGTCTTTTATTGATATCTTTGTCTTTAATTATTGTACTAAAATTTTTTTTAACAATTTATTTAATTTTAGTACATAGTTTTATTATTGTTTTTTTCCTTTTGCCATTGTTCTTATTCTTCTTAATTCCTTTTGGTAGCATTTTGAAGTCAATTTTCTTATTATCTATTTATAATGACATTTTAGTTTTGTTCTTTTATGATTATCTATTTAGCAGTTTGTATGGTTTTTATGCATTTTTGATGTTCATTGTTGTCATTTTTGTTTTTACGTTGATTTATAATTAGTCATTATTAATCTGTCATGTATACACAATATTTTTATATATATGTTATTTATGGTAACATTATATTTGTGATGGATGTTCCTTAATTAATCTATATAAGCTTTTTATACATTTCAATATTTGTGAGTTTTGTATATTAATTTTTGATTGTTTTTAATTATTCCTCTTTTTTTGATATTAATGTATTTGTGTTAGAGCCACATACCCCTGAGGAAGTTTCTTATGAAACACGGCCAGTATTGGGTTGGCGACTCTCATCCCCTGGATTAATAAAGGCTTTTTTTGCACTTTCTGCCACGCTCTTGGTTGGTTTCTTTGGCTCTTCGTGGCAGTTTGCTGTTTTTTGTGGTGGTCAACTTGGATTTAGTGGCAGTCACAGAAAACCAAGACTGGGATGTAACTATACCTGGCTATACTTTATTAAGAAAGGACAGGGTAGGAAGAAGGGGAGGAGGAGTGGCACTATATCTTAAAGAATACTATTAAAGCTTTGGAATTACAGAGCTTAAAAGGGAGAGAGGAGGCATTGTGGGTTAAACTAGAAAGAGGGAAAGAGAAACCAAGACTGGGATGTAACTGTACTTGGCTGTACTTTATTCAGAAAGGACAGGGTAGGAAGAAGGGGCGGAGGAGTGGCACTATATGTAAAAAATACTATTAAAGCTTTGGAATTACAGAGCTTAAAAGGGAGAGAGGAGGCATTGTGGGTTAAACTAGAAAGAGGGAAAGAGAAACCAAGACTGGGATGTAACTGTACTTGGCTGTACTTTATTCAGAAAGGACAGGGTAGGAAGAAGGGGCGGAGGAGTGGCACTATATGTAAAAAATACCATTAAAGCTTTGGAATTACAGAGCTTAAAAGGGAGAGAGGAGGCATTGTGGGTTAAACTAGAAAGAGGGAAAGAGAAATCTATTTGCATTGGCGTGATATACAGACCTCCCTCACAAGAGGAAGAGGTGGACAGAGAGTTAATTGAAGACATACGTAGCATTGCTAGGAAAGGGGAAGTGCTACTGATAGGGGATTTCAATATGCCAGATGTTGATTGGCACATTCCTGCTGTAGTATCATCTAGAAGTAAAGAGATCCTGGATTCTCTACAGGGAGAACTATTCAAGCAATTGGTAACAGACCCCACACATGACGGGGCCATACTGGACTTGGTGCTTACCAATGGTGAAAGTGTTTCTGATGTTATAGTAGGAGATCATTTTTCATCCAGTGATCACCAGATGGTATGGTTCAGTATTAGGACTAGGGCTGTTAGAATCCATTCAAAGGTGAGGGTCTTAGACTTTAAGAAGACTAACTTTGCCAAGAGGGCCAATAACTCAGGGAGTCGTTAGCGTGATGGGAACAGCTAAGGGATGTAGAAAAATAGTGGGCAAAACTGAAAGGAGATATTTAAAGGGCAACCAACATTTTTGTTAAAATGGTAAATAAAGGTAAAAGGAAAAGGAAACCGCTATGGCTTTCAAAAGAGGTAGCTGAAAAAGTGAAGAAAAAGAGGGAGGCCTTCATGAAATACAAGAGATCACAGAGAGAGGAAGACAGGCATCTATATTTGGAAAAACTTAGAGAAGCTAGCAAAGTAATCAGGAAAGCAAAGATTCAAAAAGAGGAGGAAATAGCCAATGCAATAAAATGGAGGGATAAGACATTTTTCAGATATATTAGTGAGAAGAGGAAGGGCAAAAGTGGTATTGTCAGACTCAAGGGTGAAGGGGAGGAATATGTAGAAGCTGATGAGGATAAAGCGGAATTGCTTAACAAATATTTCTGTTCTGTGTTCACAGATGAAGAACAAGGAGCAGGACCTCAGAAAACACCCACAAACAGGAACAGACGCGAGGGACATCTTGAACAGTTTTCAGAAGACTGTGTGTGTGAGAAACTAGCTCAACTTAGTAGACAAAGCAATGGGGCCGGATGGGATACACCCTAGAATACTGAGGGAACTTGGGGATATTCTAGCAGCTCCACTGACTGACCTTTTCAATGCCTCGTTGGAGTTGGGAGTGGTGCCAAAGGACTGGAGAGAGGCTCATGTGGTGCCTTTACACAAAAACGGAAGTAAGGATGTGGTTGAAAACGACAGGCCGGTTAGTTTAACTTTGGTGGTGAGTAAATTATTGGATACGCTGCTGAAAGAGAAAATAGTGAGGTTTCTGGAGTCCAGCGGATTACAGGATCCGAGGCAGCATGGATTCACCAGAGGCAGATCTCGTCAGACAAATCTGATTGATTTCTTTGACTGGGTGACCAGGGAGTTAGACTGAGGGAGAGCCCTAGATGTGGTGTATTTAGATTTCAGTAAAGCTTTTGACACTGTTCCTCACAGGCGACTTATAAACAAACTGAGCACCCTAGGGATGGGCCCTAAAGTTACTGCTTGGTTTAGAAATTGGTTGGGTAGGAGGCGACAAAGATTACAGGTAAATGGGGCTCACTCTGAGGAGAAGGATGTTACCAGTGGTGTGCCCCAGGGATCTGTCCTTGGTCCGATTAACATCTTTGTTAGTGATATAGCGGAAGGGCTGTCGGGAAAGGTTTGCCTTTTTGCGGATGATACCAAAATCTGCAATAGAGTAGACACCCAGGAAGGTGTAGCTAAGCTTGAAGAATGGTCTAGAATCTGGCAGCTGGAATTTATTGTTAAAAAATGTAAAGTCATGCATTTGGGCTGCAGCAATCCAAGGGAGCAATATAGTATAGGGAGTGAAGTACTTTTGTCCTCTAAAGAAGAGCAGGACTTGGGTGTGGTTGTGTCTGATGATCTTAAAGTAGCTAAACAGGTAGAAAAGGTGACGGCAAAATCTAGAAGGATGCTTGGGTACATACGGAGAGGAATGGCTAGCAGAAAAAAGGAGGCGATAGTGCCTCTGTATAAGTCTTTGGTGCAACCTCATTTGGAGTATAGTGTGCTATTCTGGAGACCACACCTTCAAAAGGATGTGAACAGGATGGAATCGGTGCAGAGGGTGGCTACTAAAATGGTTAGTGGTCTTCATTATAAAGCATATGAGGACAGACTTAAGGCTCTTTATATGTACACCTTAGAGTAAAGGCGGGATAGAGGTGATATGATTGAGATGTTTAAATACCTTCATGGCTTAAATGTTCAAGGGGAGAGCCTCTTTCAATTGAAAGCAAGTTCTGCTACGAGGGGACATGGGATGAGGGTGAAGGGTGATAAATTCAGGAGTGATTTGCGGAAATATTTATTTACGGAAAGAGTGGTGGATCCGTGGAATAGTCTTTCAGTGGAGGTGGTAGAGATGAGGACAGTAACTGAATTCAAAAAAGCATGGGACAAACACAGAGGATCTCTAAAGGAAAAAAGAGGACTATTGTAGTTGTTGATATGGAAGGACAGACTAGATAGGCCATGTGGTCTTTTTCTGTCATCATATTTCTATGTTTCTATTTTTCTATGAAACAAAAAATTAATGAAAATCAGAGCTTTTTCCAGGCGGTACCCGCTGCCACTAGGAACTAGCCCTTTTCACCGTAAGTTTGCATTGCTCCAGGTCCCCAAGTGAAATTCGAGCCCGAGAGCTGTCTCCCACACAGCCTAGGGCCGAGAGGAGCTCTCATTAATTTGGACCTTATCTCTTTCCACTGAAGCTGGCAAGGAACAGTGGTGGTGCAGTGGACTGAGGGCCACCACAAAGCTCCTCAATTTTTCATATCCAATGACCCCAACTGTCTGGGGCTCCCAGTGATTAAGTGAACTCTATCTGCTTGGGCGGCAGACGGCATTACCCTTGCCTACAAGCAGGTGGGGATTCCACTGGACCAGAAGGTCAATGCACACCATGTCAGGGCCATGGCTTCTTCCATGGTAAATCTGCATTCTGTCCCCGTGATAAAAATCTGCAGGACTGTGCTCTGTTTTTCGGTCCATACCTTCGCAGCTCACTACTGCCTGGAGAGAGAATACCAACGGGACAGTGCCTTCAGCCAGTCCATACTCCGTAATCTGTTCAGGGTGTAGGCAACTCCTGTCCTCCAACCCTTCTGTGTTCAGGCTACCAGAGTGCTGTTTCTCTGCAGGACACTTGGATCTTGCGAGAGTCTCTCAGGACGGACTCAACTGCTGCTGATCATGGCTCCCCCTTTGCATATCTCTGTAGCATTTTTGTTTTACAGGTTCTCATAGCCTGTAGCTGGGGAGTCCCATATGTGAGGACTGATTTACTGCTTGTTCCCGGAGAAAGCGTAGTTACTCGCCTGTAACAGGTGTTCTCCAGGGACAGCAGGAATCAGTCCTCACAACCCTCCCTCCTCCCCTTGGAGTTGCTTCTGTATCTTTTTTTTTTTTTTTTTTGCCGTCTTAGCTATGTCATTTGACTAAGGCAAGATGGCACCCTTGGGCGGGAAGGGGACCACGCATGCGTGGTGCATCTCCCAAAGGCTTTCTTTGAAAGCTAGGGAGATGCTTCTGCGCAGGCTCTGTCAGGGCCACCGTCACCTATATGTGAGGACTGATTCCTGCTGTCCCCGGAGAATACCTGTTACAGGTGAGTAACAAATTATTACCCGAGTCTGTACATCAGGCTTCATCTCTGGCCCCTCTCAAATCCAGGCTGAGCACTCACCACTTCATAGCTGCTGTTGGATCTGATCTGCCTAAACTCCCTTGTGTTTCTTGACCATTCACCTTGGATGTTCCCTGTAAAATAGTTATCTCCAAGTTATAATGCCCTGTTCAATGTAATTTCAGTTTGTTCAATGTAAACCGCACTGATGCAGAATAGCGCGGTATATAAAAGAATGTAAATTTAAAAAAAAATGTATCCTGTCCATAGCTGCTCTGTTGTCTGTCTTGGCTAGACTGTAAGCTCCGCTAAGCAGGGACCATCTTTTACATGTCTGTGCAGCGCTGCATATGCCTTATAACACTATACAAATGATCAGTAGTAGTAGGGCCTTCTGGCTATGGCATCTGAGGCCCACCTATCTAGACCTGGCATTTCTCACAGCAACTACACCTGTCCTATTGTAGCGTATGTCAGTCCATATACATCCACTATCTGTGGAGCAACCCTGTCTGCCTTCCCACAGTCTGTTTTGTGGCACTATTCCCCTGGTCAGGCCTGTGTGGGCATGGGAGGGGAGATCCCTGTGCCATCACACCAAGTAGACAGACTCCAGATATATTACCACTCTCGCAGCTCTTATTGATCCTGGCTTGTGTAGGGTTGTAAGCCACATGGTACAATCCGGGGAATGTTGGCACAACATCAGTCATGTCTCCCAGTGTCTGGCACAGCGGATGTATGGCTGCCCTATCACACTGCCAACAATTTCAGATCTTATTAGTGTACCCAATGAAAAATAATTCAGAAGGAATCGGAATAGGTTCCCTAAGGCTAAATGTCAAAACATATCCCTGTCAATAATGAGGGACTCTCGGAATAAAAGCATTCAGCGGTGTAAGCAGCACTAATACATACTCAAAAGCAACACCACTGGTCCCACAAAATGTGCATTATGGACATGCATTAGTGCTGTTTTCACTGTTGAATGCCCTTAATCTGGGGGTTCCTTATTATTGAGAGGGATATGTGTTTGACACTGAGCTATAGTGAACCCTTTCTTATTTTGACTGCCCAATCACACTGGTACCTGGTGATGCTGCAGTCATCCATATGGTTCAGGTACTGGCCAGGCTTTCATGTCCCTCCTGGATTGCAGATGAGCACATCGGATTTTGGGCACCCCTCAAAACACACAAACACACACACACTCTCACTTTCTGTCACAACATAATTCTGCCAAAAAGATGCCTTGAACTTATACATAACAGCTATGACATAACATAATTGCATGGAGTACTAGGACTAAACATGATCTCTGTTTCTCACTTAAACATGAATCCTTTCCCTGCTCAAGCCCATACTATCCTTACATCAGCAGTCCCATTTTTCAGAACATGGGAATTGTTAGGGTCCCCTAAATTGGCTCCTTTAACACAAATAGCACATTTAAGCATAGCCAGAATATTTTTATTTATTTATTTATTTAGCTGCATTTATATCCTGCTTTTCACCGGGTCAAAGCGGTTGGGGGATACATTTCACATGAGGGGATATGAGACACATACACTAATACTTACAGGGAACATGGGCTATGGAGGGTTAAGTGGCTTGCCCAAGACCACAAGGAACACCTGTGGGACTAGAAACCCCAGTACTTCCGGCCCAAGGTTGCTGTCCTCTAGTGGGATTTGAACCACCGACCTTCCAGCCTGTAGTACCTTGCCCCAACCACTAGGCCACTCCTCCCTCACGAATAAATAAATACTATTGCTCTTCTTAATATTTCTGTAAGAGTGTTTATTAATGTGTCTATACCGTCCAACATTCCCTCACCTCTGCTCTCTGTATCTTAACACTGCATCTTGTGTTTTTCCAGACTGCAGTCACACCAATTCAAAACATACTTTCATAACCATTCTTCAGTATGGTATGCAATGCAGAGAAGAGCAGAATTTTTTCTAAGTCCTAGCCTTATTCCTTGTTTCTGCAGGGATAATGTGGACGTTTCTGGGAAACACTTAATACGTACATGGGCTTTTCCTGAATATGCTTTATATGTCTCCACAGCTGACCAAGCCCCCATTCCGCCCCTTCTTGGGATGTTCTGAGATCCACGTGCTAGGGCCATGGTCGTGCATGTCAGCCATGTTTCAGATGTTTTCAGCACATAAACATCCTAGCCACACATACAAACCCCATATTCATGTTCTGGAATGATCCCCATACTGTTCTGGTCTCTACTACCTCCACTGGGAGACTGTTCCAGGCATCTATCACTCTTTCCATAAAGAAATATTTCCGCATAGTATTCGTGAGTCCCCTTTCACCTTCATTCTATGCCCCCTCATTGCAGAGCTTTCTTTCAGTTGAAAAGGGCTCTTCTCCTGTGCATTTATGCCATGGAGATATTTATTTATTTTATTTATTTATGCTTTTCTTCTATACCGCCTTTTCCCAAGATCAAAGGCGGTTTACAATTAACATAATGAACAGTTTACAATTAACATAATGAACATGGTTTTACATGGAACTTCGTATTTTCTTCAAACTATGTACAATTAACTTTTCATGAACAATAACATGGAACATATAATTATACATAAGCTGTAACTATTTACATCAGTCAAATATTTACATTAGTCAATTATTAATCGTGGTTTTTAAGGGTTGTTTTTCCTAAGTGTGTTGATGTTTGAGGCTTTTTGATCTGTGGTTAAGGAGGATTTTTATGGAGGTGTGGTGAGGGGGATGGTGGGGGTTCATTAAGATTTATAAAGTGTTCTTTAAACAGATATGTTTTTAGTTCTTTCCGGAATGTCTGGAGATCCTTTATTTTGCGGAGGCTTAGTGGGAGTTTATTCCATGTGGTGGGGGCTGCATATGAGAATGCTCTTGAGCTTGTGGATTTTTTGTTTTTCGAATTGATTTTTTTATGTCTAGTGAGTGGGTTGCGTTTTGTCTGCGGGTTCTATGTTCTTTTGGAGCATGTAGTAGAGTGGTTAGATGTGAGGGTGATATGCCGTTGATAAGTTTAAATGTGGTTAAGAGTATTTTGTATGATATTCTACTATTTATGGGAAGCCAGTGTAGTTCGGCGAGGATGGGAGTTATGTGGTCAGTGAGGCGGGCTTTTGCTGTTACTCGGGCACAGATGTTTTGAGCTCGTTGGAGTAAGTTGGTATTTGTGAGAGGGAGGCCGATAAGTAGACTATTACAATAGTCAAAGTGTGGAGTGATGAGTGTGCTGATAACAGATCTGAAGTCACGTGTGTCTAGTATTGGTCGTAGGTGTTGAATGGTCTTAAGTTTATAGAATATGGTTTTCACGGTTTGTTTTATGTGAGGGAGCATACTAAGTGTGTGGTCTATTATGATGCCTAGGTATTTTACTTCCTTTTTGATTGGGATTATTGTGTCGTTAATTGTTATTGTTTCAGGGAGAGTAGTATCTGGTTTTCTTGTTACGAACATTGCTTCAGTTTTTTTTAAGTTGATGCTGAGGTTATTATTTTCTAGCCAGGTATTTGCTTCGCTGATGCAGTCTAGTAAGTTCTGGTAGGTGGGATTATTTGTGTTTATTGGTTGAGTGAGCATGATATCATCTGCGTATATGTAGTGGTTGACTTTATGTTTTTTAATATATTTGTGATGGGTTGAAGATACAAGTTGAAAAGGAGGGCCGATAGGGCCGAGCCCTGTGGAATACCTTGTCCTTGTACGAATGGCTCTGAGGTGTCTTGGCCTAATTTAACGCGTATCGATCGGTTTGTGATGTATGATATAAACCATTGTAGAATTGTTCCTCCTATTCCTAGGCTTAGGAGTCTGTTAATGAGTGTGTTGTGGTAGACATTGTCAAAGGCACCGGCTATATCAATGAATATGAGGATATAACCTTGGTTGCATGTGTCAGTGCCTTTAATGAGGTCATCCATGAGTGTTATAAGCAAAGTTTCGACCCCGTGTGATGGGCGGAAGCCGAATTGGTGTGGGTCAAGTGGTGCATGTGTGTCGATAAAATCTTGTAGTTGGAGCTGTATGATTTTTTTCTATTACTTTGGCAATGAACGGTATGCTGGCTATGGGCCTGTAGGAGTTTGGGTCTGTAGGATTGAGTTTATTATTTTTTATTATAGGGCGTAAGGATGTGAGTTTTAGGGCATCTGGCATGATGCCCTGGGATAGTGATTGGTTTACTATATTTTGTATATGGATAGCTAATTCAGTTTTGGTGTTTTTTATCCATGATACTGGACATGGATCTAGGGTGGAGGTGGTGGTGTTGATCATTGATATGATGTTGAGGAGGTGTTTTTGTTCAATGTCTTGAAAGGTTATCCATTTATTTGTTGGTTTTAAGTCCGTGGGTATAGTTATGATTGTGCTAGATTATTTGTTTTTTAATTTGTTAGCAAAATGAGTTGCAAGAGTTTGTGCGCTTATCGTTGATTGTTCAGGCTCTGGAGTTTGGGTTTTTGTTAGTGTTTTTATAATTGCAAATAATTCTCTCGGTCGATTGAGTGCCATATTTATGACTTTTGTGTGGTATTCTCTTTTCGATCTGTTAATAGTGTCTTTGTATTTGTTGAGAAGACTCAAGTATTGCGCTTTATTATCACTTGTTTTAGATTTCCTCCACCGTTTTTCTTGTTTTCTTAGTTGCTTTTTTATATTAGAGAGGTCTCTATTGTACCATTTTTCTGACTTTCTTTTTGTGAATTGTTTTTGGGGACCTTGAGTGGGAGTTGCTGCTTCTTTTATTGTTGAGTTCCATTGGTCTATTATGGTGTTGATTTCTGTTGTGTTATTTATAAGGTTAGGTAATACGGTGTCTAGGAAGGTGTCTTTGTTGAAGTGTGTAAAGTGCGATTTATAAGGTGTTGGAGTAGTTTCGGTGTTGGTGTGTGATAGTGAGAGTAAATTGAAGGTTATTAGGTGGTGATCTGACCATGGTACTTCCGTAATAAGAGGTGGGGATTGTAGTTGGTGTTTATTAAATGGGGTGGGAATGAATACAAGGTCTAGAGCGTTACCTTTTGTATGTGTAGATGTTTGTATGATTTGATTGTAACCCATTTCTTTCATGGAATCCATAAAGTTGATTGTGTGTTGTGGGTTGAGTGATGGAAGGTTCATGTTTAAATGTGTATATCAGTTCTCCTCTCTCCTGCCTTTCCTCCAAAGTAGACATATTGAGATCTTTAAGTCTCTCCCTATATGCCTTATGATGAAGTCCACTAACCATTTTGGTAGCCAACCTCTGCACAGACTCCATCCTGTTTATATGCTTTTGAAAGCGTGGTTTCCGGAATTGCACACAATACTCCAAATGAGGTCTCACCAAGACTTTTATAAAGAGGCACTTTCACCCCCTTCTTCCTGTTGACTATTCCTCTCCCTATGCACCCAAACATCCTTCTGGCTTTTTCCCTTGCCTTTTCTACCTATTTAGTCACCTTAAGATCATCAGAGACAACCACACCAAGGTCCCGCTTTTTTTTGTGGACAGAAGTACTTCACCCCATATACTAGGGGTCCTCAAACTACGGCCCGCGGGCCACATGCGGCCCGCCGAGGACATTTATCCGGCCCGCCAGGTGTTTTTGCCGCCACTGCCTGTCCTCAGGGGCGGCTCTACCATAGGCGAAGTGAGGCGGCTGCAGTTGCTGGTTGTGTGGCAGGCTTGCCCTTCATGCCTAGAGGCGCTTTGCCTTTCTTTGGTGTTCCGGTGGCCTGATTGGTCTTGTGAGGGTGATCAGGGAGGGACTTTGTTTCCCGCTCACCTCCCCGATGCTGATCGGGACTGCTGCAGTTGCTGGTTATGTGGCGGGATTTCCCTTCGCACCTAGAGGTACTTTGACTTTCTTTGGTGTTCCGGTGGCCCGATTGGTCTTGCGAGGCTGATCGGGGAGGGGCTCCACTTCCCGCTCACCTCCCCGATGCCGACCATAAAAAAGGTAGGGGGTATTAGAATACCTTCTTGTCTATGGCAGAATGAGAACTTTTCTGATGCGTATTCATGTCCTGGAGGAGATACTGTATAAACTTGGATTCAATATGTGAAGGGCATTGCTGAAATTGGGTGTGGACATCCAAGGTCTTGGGAAAGCCCCAAACATGCCTCTATTCAGCCTTGGATGTTTTCGCGCTGGTGACATCCTTAGAACTGCTTTATAAAATGGTTCCAGGGATGCCTCTATACTTTGAACATCTGTATGTCCATTTTCAAAGCAAGAATAGTGTTCCTAAAATACTCCCCCCCGCCCCGATATTTATCATCTTGAATCAAAACATCTCATTCGAGTTTATTTCAGAAGTAAAAATACAATTAGGCCATACTTCTCCCTAAAGAAGGACTCTAGTTTCCTCTTTCCTATAGAATTTATTAGTTGACTGGAGAGCAAAAGTGGGCAACAAAGAAGAAGGCAAAGTGGTTGGAAAATTTGGACTTGGTAACAGAAATGAAGCTAGAGAAGGACTGATAGAATTCTGCAAGACCAAAGATCTATTCATCTCGAATACCTTCTTCCAGTAACACAAGTGGCAACTGTACACATAGACTTTCCCCAATGGATTGCACAAATATCAAACTGACTACATCTGTGGAAGTCAATGTTGGAAAAGCTCAATAACATTAACAAAGATAAAACCTGGAGCCACCTATGGTACGGATCACCAAAATAAGATATGTGCAGTGTGCATAGGAATTTGTTCATATTTTTTTTTTAAACTATAGTCCGGCCCTCCAACGGTCTGAGGGACAGTGAACTGGCCCCTGTTTAAAATGTTTGAGGACCCCTACCCTATACTGTACCACCCTCTTGGATTTTTGCAGCCCAAATGCATGACCCTGCATTTTTTAGCATTAAATCTCAGCCGCTAAATTCTTAACCATTCTTCAAGCTTAGTGAGATCCCTCCTCATGATATCTACTCCTTCCTGGGTGTCTACTGTATTGCAGATTTTGATATCATTTTCAAAGAGGCAAACCTTACCCAACAGCCCTTCTGCAGTAGGACTAGCAAAAATCTTAAAAGGAAGTGGGCCGAGAACAGATCCCTGTGGTACACCAGTGGTTACATCCTTAAGTACATAAGAACATAAGAAATGCCATACTGGGTCAGACCAAGGTCCATCAAGCCCAGTATCCTGTTTCCAAAAGAGGTCGATCAGGTCACAAGTATCTGGCAGTTTCCCAAAAAGACACACAGGTTCCACAATGCTTGTATAGGGACAAACAGTCGATTTCCCGAGTCCTCTTTAATAGTGGTTTATGGACCTTTCCTCCAGAAACTTGTCAAACCTATTTTAAACCCAGCTACATTAACAGCTTTTACCACATCCTCTGGTAGCAAATTCCAGAGTTTGATTACGCGTTGAGTGAAAATTTTTTTTCTCTTATTAGTCTTAAACAGGTTACTCTGTTGCATACCTTTATATCACTTGCGTAGATCATCAGGCTAGACCAGTGGTTCTCAATTATATCCTAAGGACACACCCAGTCAGCGAGGCCCCCAGGATAACCACAGTGAACATGCATGAGAGAGAACCACATACAATGGAAGCAGTGCATGTAAATCTATCTCATGCACACTCACTGCGGTCGTCCTGAAAACCTGACTGGCCAGGTGTGTCCTGAGGACTGGGTTGAGAACCACTGGTCTAGAAGAGACAGTGCAATAGGACAAACATATTTTTGCATAATGTCATCAACTCTCCCAGAAAACTTGTATAATTGGGTTGCTCAAAATTAACATAACAGCATTGCCCACCTGTTGAAAGTCAACTTTACAAAGACTTTTTTGTTCTCAGGTGCCAACAAATTCTAAAGCAATCCTTAGTTTGGAAGAATCCGCTTGTATGTCTGATTCATTTGGCTTTTTAATGACAATAAAGTTGCTTATCTTTAACAAATATTCTCCATAGATAGCAGAATAAATCAAACATCAATATCTGTCACCTCCCTGAGAGTTGCTGCTAAACTATTTACTAACTAAAGAATCTCACAAAGGCAGGCCGTGCAGGAGCTCTGAGAGATCTACACTGAGATTAGTTAAGCTTCAGGTGAACAAGGTATATTACACATATTAGGTACAGTTTTTATTAGTATAAATATCCATAGCAACCCTTAGTAAGTAAAGAAGTTAGATCTAAACACAAACTTAAAACTAAGATGCAGACAGCAGTCCAGCAGCGGGATGGGGGCTTTCCAGTCTTTTGCATTGAATGTCACATGTATGATTTTCTCCCAGTTGGTGAGAGGTCTTACGTGTGCACTAGGTGCAAGGAGCTCTTTGCTCTCAGGGAACGAGTCTGTTCTGTAGAGGCTAAAGTAGCAGACTTGGAAAGCATAAGACAGACAGAGAGGTACATAGACGAGACCTACAGGGATATAGTCCTGAAGTCCCACCTCCAGTCTGGCAGCATCCCTGTTGCCATGGAGGAGAGAGGTCACGTGAAAGGAGAGCATCACCCTGGTGTGGCAGGAAGTGATCCTGTAACTAGGACCTGTCCTCCAGGTGATGTAAAACCCTCACGCACCGAGGAAGTTTCTCCAGGGCCATGTGCCCATGAGAGAAGGGTTAGGACAGCCGTTATAGTTGGTGATTCGATCGTTAGGCATGTAGATAGCTGGGTGGCTGGTGGACGTGAGGATCACCTAGTAACATGCCTGCCTGGTGTGAAGGTAGCGGACCTCATGCGCCACCTTGATAAGTTCTTAGATAGTGCTGGGGAGGAGTCTGCTGTCTTGGTACATGTCGGTACCAATGACATAGGAAAATGTGGTAGGGAGGTTCTGGAGGCTAAATTTAGGCTTTTAGGTAGGAAGTTGAAATCCAGAACTTCCAGGGTAGCATTCTCCAAAATGCTTCCTGTTCCACGCGCAGGACCCAAAAGGCAGGCAGAGCTCCAGAGTCTCAATGCGTGGATGAGACAATGGTGCAGAGATGAGGGTTTTGGATTTGTTAGGAACTGGGGAACATTCTGGGGAAAGGAGGGGCTCTTCCGAAGGGATGGGCTTCACCTTAACTGGGATGGAACCAGGCTGCTGGCATTAACATTTAAAAAGGAGATAGAGCAGCTTTTAAACTAGATATTAGGGGAAAGCCGACAGTCGCCCAAGAGCGGATGGTTCGGAAGAATGTATCTTTGAAGGATACTACCAAAAGCAGAGAGGTTCCACAAAAGAGTAAAGTAGCCCAAATGCCCTCAAGTATGGAGCAGAGCTTAAAGATCCCAAATTACCCATGTCTAACAATAGCCAAATTAATATGAATAAAATACATTCTCTAAAATGCTTGTATGCAAATGCTAGAAGTTTAAAAAATAAGATGGGAGAGTTAGAATATATAGCACTAAATGAAAGGTTAGATATGATTGGAATATCAGAGACATGGTGGAAGGAGGACAACCAGTGGGACACTGTGATACCTGGATACAAACTATATCGTAATGATAGAGCTGATCAAATTGGTGGAGGGGTTGCTCTCTATGTTAGAGAGGGCATTGAGTCAGAAAGGATTAAAGTTTTGCAGGAAACAAAATCTTCTGTAGAATCTATATGGATTGAAATTCAATATAAAAGGGGGAAGGCAATGGCAGTGGGGGTGTACTATTGAGCGCCTGGCCAGAATGACCAAATGGAAGATGAAATGCTCAAATAAATCAAGGAAGCTAACAAATGTTACAGCACAGTAATAATAATGGGTGATTTCAACTACCCCGGTATCGACTGGGTCAGTGTCACTTCAGGACATGCTAGGGAGATAAAGTTCCTAGATGAAATAAATGACTGCTTCTTGGAGCAGCTGGTTCATGAACCGACCAGAGGGGAAACCATATTAGACCTAATCCTTAGTGGAACACCAGATCTAGTGCAAGAGATAAGGTTGTTGGGGCCACTTGGCAATAGTGATCATAGCATGATCGCCATTGATTTAATTAGTGGAGGAGGGATAGTAAGGAAATCCACAGTACTACCTTTTAACTTTCGAAAGGGAGACTATGATAAAATGAGGAAAACAGTTAAGAAAAAACTAAAAGGAGCAGTTGCAAAGGTTAAATACGTACATCAGTCTTGGCTGTTGTTGAAAAATACTATCTTGGAAGCCCAGACCAGCTGTATTCCACGTTTTAAAAAAAGTGGAAGGAAGTCCAAAAAACTGCCAGCATGGTTTAAAGGTGAGGTCAGAGAGGCTGTTGCCAAAAAAGCATCTTTCAGGAAATGGAAAAAAGAGCCAAACGACGAAACCTGGAAACAGCACAAGCACTGGAAAGTCAAATGCAAGACATTGATAAGGCAGGCAAAGGGAGAATTTGAGAAGAAGCTTGCTGCAGAAGCAAAAACGTGAAGTAAAGACCTTTTCAAGTACATTTGTAGCAAAAAACCTGTGAGAGAGTCAGTTGGTCCATTAGATGATAAAGGGGTTAAAGGAGCACTAAGAGGCGACAAGGTGATAGCAGAGAGACTGAATGAAGTCTTTGCTTCTGTCTTTACTGAGGAAGATGTAGGGATGTTACCCATGACTGAAGTGGTATTTAAAGGTGAGGAAGAATTGAAGGAAATATCGATACATCGGGAAGATGTATTACAACTATTAGATAAACTGAAGAATAGAAAATCACCTGGGCCGGATGGTATACATCCAAGGGTGTTGAAAGAACTGAAATACGAGATTGCAGACCTACTATTAGTAATCTGTGAACTATCATTAAAATCATCTCTAATACCTGAAGATTGGAGGATCTCCAATGTAACACCAATTTTTAAAAAGGATTCCAGGGGTGATCCGGGAAACTACAGACCGGTGAGCCTGACATCAGTACCGGGAAAAATGGTAGAAACCATCATAAAGAATAAAATTACTCAGCATGTAGATAGTCATGACCTAATGGGAGACAGCCAACATGGCTTTAGACAAGGAAGATCTTGTCTTACTAATCTGTTATGTTTTTTGGAAGGAGTGAATAATCAGGTGGACAAAGGTGAGTCGGTTGATATTGTGTATCTGGACTTTCAGAAAGCCTTTGACAAGGTCCCTCATGAGAGACTTTTGGAAAAACTAGAGTCATGGAATAGGAGGCAGTGTACTATTGTGGATCAGGAACTGGTTAAAAGATAGAAAGCAGAGGGTAGGGCTAAATGGCCAATTTTCCCAATGGAGAAAGGTGAATAGTGGTGTACCCCAGGGATCTGTGCTGGGTCCGCTGCTTTTTGACATATTCATAAATGACCTGGAAAGTGGAATAACGAGTGAAGTTATTGAAATTTGCAGATGACACAAAACTATTTAAAGTTGTGAAAAACCCAAGAGGATTGTGGAAAATTGCAAGAGGATCTTGATAAATTGGAAGACTGGGCATCAAAATGGCAGATGAAATTTAATGTGGACAAGTGCAAGGTTATGCACCTAGGGAAGAACAACCCAAACAATGGTTACACGATGCAAGGTTCCACATTAGGAACCACCACCCAGGAAAAAGATTTAGGCGTCATTGTGGATACCATGTTAAAACCCTCGGCCCAGTGTGCAGCAGAGGCCAAGAGAGCAAATAGAATGCTAGGTATGATAAGGAAAGGAATGGAAAATAAAACAAAAGATATTATAATGCCTCTATATCGTTCCATGGTGAGACCGCACCTTGAATATTGTGTGCAGTTCTGGTCGCCGTATCTTAAAAAGGATATAGCGATTTTAGAAAAGGTTCAGAGAAGAGCCACCAAAATGGTAAAGGGGATGGAAGGATACTCCTATGAAGAAAGGCTAAAAAGGTTAGGGCTCTTTAACCTGGAAAAGAGACAGCTGAGGGGAGATATGATAGAAGTCTATAAATTAATGAACGGAGTGGAACGGGTAAATGTAGATCGATTGTTTACCTTATCAGAATATAGAAAGACTAGGGGACATGCAATGAAGCTACAGGGTAAACTATTTAAGACTAATAAAAGAAAATATTTTTTCACTCAACGTGTAATCAAACTCTGGAATTTGTTACCGGAGGATGTAGTAAAGGCTGTTAGTGTAGCTGGGTTTAAAAAAGGTTTGGACAAGTTCCTGGAGGAAAGGTCCATAAACCATTATTAAGAAGGGACCCAGGATATCAATGCTTGAACTAATACAAGCATTGTGGAACCTGTGTCCCTTGAGGAAACTGCTAGGTACATATGACCTAGATTGGCCACTGTTGGAAACAGAATACTGTGCTTGATGGACCTTGGTCTGACCCAGTATGGCATATCTTATGATCTACACTATCCTGGATCCATGAAATGACATAATCCACTTACGTTTAATTTATCTTATGTCTCCTCAGAGTAAGCCTCATTTACCTGAACCTTTTGTCACCTGCCACTCAACCAATTTCTAACCCAGTCAATATTCAATTTATTTATAAGTCATCTGTGTAGAACAGTGTCAAAGGCTTTACTTAAATCTAAGTACATCACATCTAGGGCTTTCCCTTGGTCCAACTCTCTGGTCGCCCAATCAAAGAAATTAATTAGTTTTGTCTGATAAGACCTGTCCCTAGTAAAACCATGCTGCCTCGGATCCTGCAATCCATTGGCCTCCAGAAACCTCACTATCCTCTGTTTTAGCAGTGTTTCCATTAATTTACTCACCTTAAAGGTCAGACTAACTGGCCTGTAGTTCTCAACCTCATCCTTGCTTCCCCTTTTGTGTAAAGGGACCACATGCTCCTTTCTCCAGTCCTCTGGAACCATTCCTGACTCTAAAGAAGCATTGAAAAGTAAGATAGTGGAGCCGCTAGAACATCAATACTCTGGGATGTATCCCATCCGGCCCCATCACTTTGTTTACTTTTTGTTTAGCTAGTTTCTCATGAATACAGTTTTCTAAAAATTGTTCAAGATCCCCTTCACTGCTTTTTCCATTTGTGGATGTTTTCTGAGGTCCTGTTCCTGACCCTTCATCTGTGAACACAGAACAAAAATATGTGTTAAGCAATTCTGCTTTATCGTCTTTAGCTTTTACATATTCCTCCCCTTCATCCTTGAGTCTGGCGGTACCACTCTTGCATGTCCTCCTCTCACTGACATATCTGAAAAATGCTTGTCCCCCTCCCCCCCCCCCCCCCATTTTACTGCATTGGCTATTTTTTTCTTCTATTTGTATCTTACTTTACTGACTACTTTCCTAGCTTCTCTTTTCCAAATATTGATGCTTGTTTTCCTCTTTCTGTGATCTCTTGTATTTTATGAAGGTCACCCTTTTTTCACCTTTTCAGCTACTTCTTTCTTTGAACCATAGCAGCCTCCTTTTATTTTTACATTTATTTACTTTATTAACAAAATGGTTTGTTGCCTTTAAAATATCCCCTTTCAGTTTTACCTATTGCTTCTACATCTCTCAGCTGTTCCCATCTTAATGACTTCTTGAGATATTGTCCCATCTTGGCAAAGTAAGTTTTCCTAAAGTCTAAGACCCTCACTTTTGAACAGATTTTATCAGCCTTAGCCCTAATACTGAAACACACCATCTGATGATCACTGGATACAAGATGAACTTCCACTATAACATCAGAAACACTTTACCCATTGGTAAACACCAAGTCCAGTATGGCTCCTTCAGTGTGAATTCTGTTACCAGTTACTGGAATAATTCTTCCTGTAGAGAACCCAGGATTTTATTACTTCTAGATGACCCCGCAGCAGGGATGTGCCAATAAATATCCAATATATTGAACTCACCTATGAGTAGTGCTTCTTCTTTCATGGCAATGCTACAAACGTCTTCAATTAAATCTCTGTTCTCTTCTTCCATCTGTGCAGTAGATCTGTATATCACACCACTGCAAATGGTTCCCAATTCCCTCTTTCTAGTTTAACCCATAATGCCTCCCCTCCTTCCCTTGTGAGCCCATTAATTCTGTAGCTTTAATATGATTTTTGCATATAGTGCAACTCCTCCTCCCCTTCTTCCTGAATAAAGTATGCAATTCTATATGCACCTTTGAGTCAATGCTGATTCCTGGTGACCCAGCAGCCCCTGGGTTTTCTTGACAGTGTGACCAGAAGTAGATTGCCAGGCCTTTCTTCCTAGACAATAGAGGGTTAAGTGACTTGCCCAAGGTCACAAGGACTGCTAGTGGGTATCAAACCCTGGTCTCTTGATTACCATGCCAGTGCTCTAACCATTGGGCTACTCTTCTACTCCCCAAATAAAGTATAGCCCAGTATAATTACAACCCAGTCATGGTTGTCCATGAACCATATCTCTGTAACTGCCAATAAATCCAAATCAGCCTCTTCCATTAAAGCCTCAGCATCTGGGTTCTCATTTCCCATACTACATGCAATAATGCATGCTGCTTTCCAGACATTTCCCCTTTTTCCCATTTCTACTGAGGTATTAAATGTTTCACTTACATGAGGGCTTCTGCTCACCTGGAGGCTCTCTTCACCTATCCCCAATGAATCTAAATCTCTCTTCAGTAGGTTAGCTAGTCTGCTGTGGAAGACACTTTGACCCTTGACACTTGGACACCATCTCTGCTCAGCAGCCCTTGGAAAATCATCCCATAGTTTGTGAAACCACCCATGCAGCCATGCATTCATCTCCAGGATGCAAGTTTCTCTGCCTCGTCTTTACTCTCAACAGGGAGAATTGAAGATACCTCCTGTGCTCCTATCTGCTTCACCCTCTCTCCCAGAGCCATGAAGTCACTTTTGATGCACTCAGAGGGATACATAGCAGTATCATTTGTGCTCACATGGACAAGCATCATTGGATAAGTCACAATAAGTCCTGGCAAACTCTCTATAACATCTCAGGTTTTGGCACCTGGTAGACAACAAACCTCCCTGATTGGCAGATGGACTCCTCAGTACCCCTCAGAAGAGAGTCACTAACCACCACTGCCCTTCTCTTCCTTGTGGTCACTGATTCTGCAATTTTGAGGTGCTTGCGATTGGGTTCTTCCCATTCCTGGGATGTTTTCACATCTTCCACTTCCAGGGCTGCATACTGGTTCTTCAATTTGAGGGCTGGAGGAGTTGGATTGTTGATTCTTCAGGCTTTGGTGACATGTGTCTAACTCTCTTCATTCTGTGGCATCCCATCTTCATCTGTCAGAGAGCTTGGATGCCTCAAGAACCACCTCATCAATGTATTTCTCCCTGTCATGGATGCTTCTCAGCCTCACCACCTCTTCTCTGAGCTCCTCCACTTGTTTCATGAGGGCTTCAGCCTGAAGGAATTGTGCACATGGAACTCGTCCCTTGACTGGGATCAGGCTGTCTGTCAGGACAGAGGCAGAAACTATAACAGGGACAACAGCTTTGGAAACACAATACTTCCCAGTCGTAGTTCATTTATTGGAGCTTTGGTACCTTGCCTACACTGAAGACCTTAAGTGCAGATTCCTTCCTAGAAGAAGCAAGCACGATATACCACTTTTCAGTAACTGATGAAAAAATGATAATAGATAAATCAAGAAAAGGATGGGGAACGTGCACATGGAGAAAGATGAGTCACTGTAGAAGAAGAGGATGGGGAGCAGATATAAGGAAAGTAGAGTCTTATAGAGGAAGGGGATAGGGATCAGTTCAGAGGAAGTGATGCTGCCTAACTGCTTGCTGAAAGCTAGAGTGAAGAAAATTATTTTAGACCGGGTTTGAATTTTTGTACTTGGATTCTGCACAAAGGCAAGCTGAGAGTTAATTGCAGAGGCGTGGACATCAGTTGTCGGGCAGAGCAGGAGGTAGGAGAAATACCAGGTGTAGAACCAAATCCAAATGGCAGGCAGAAGCAGAGCCCAGTAATAGGTAGAGTTCAGGGTGTGCAAAACATGTTCATTGCTGGTTAACAAGCAGAGGTCAAATGCCAAGGATCAGTAGACAAGCAGAGCACCGCGAAAGACCTATCTGAGGACAGGAAGAGCTGGAAATTCCAGGGTATACATAGGTGTAGAGAGCCAATCAGTCCATGGTGCGTTTGCAAGGACCAGTCATGTAGCCCCACCTCATAAGATTGAGGCTGAAAGCACTATGTCAGGCTGGAAAAGGTCTGAGCTCACTTCTAAGTACTGTAGGGCTCAGCTCTTGGGAGGTTAGCAGAGCTGCCCCAAGGGTTTCTGTGCCTTAGGCATTAGCCCTGACCATGCTGCCCCCCCCCCCCCGCCGCGCACCGAGCCGAGCACCCCCATGTTGAGTTGCGTTACTGCTGATTGTGGCAGCAGAGTCGAAGGGGGGCGTGGCTTGTCTCAGCTCAGCGGCAGGCCATTTGCTTCGGCACACATGGCCTGCCACTTCTGACCCACCTCCAACATTTACTTCGGGAGTTCAGAAGCAGCAGGCCATGTGTGCCAGAAGCTGCCCCCTGCCACTGAAATCAGCGGCAGCGGGGGTGGTAGCGCCCCACGACTCAGCATGGGGGGGGGGAGAAGGGTAGTGCAGCTCAGCGCATGGGGGGGTGGCAAACCATGTGTGCTGAAGCATATAGCCTGCCATCCTCAGAGATCTGCCACCCTAGGCAGCCCCCTAACCCGCCTAGTGGACGGGCCAGCCCTGGAGGTAAGTGCATGGCACCTTCCTCTCCACATAATAAAACAGGACCTATACATGCAAGGTAGATCCATGTACATCACATGCAAAGGAGGGTTACATTTAAAAGCTGAAAGAAACTGACTGACTGATATGATTGAGACGTTTAAATACCTCCGTGGCATAAATGCACAGGGCGAGAGCCTCTTTCAATTGAAAGCAAGTTCTGCTACGAGGGGACATGGGATGAGGGTGAAGGGAGATAGATTCAGGAGTGATATGCGGAAATATTTCTTTACGGAAAGAGTAGTGGATCCATGGAATAGTCTCCAAGTGGAGGTGGTAGAGATGAGGACAGTATCTGCTCTCTAGAGATGTTCCCTATCTGTCATATTTTGGTGGCTCTATTCATGTAGTGCTGCTGAAAATTAGTAGCATTTTGCCTAACTATACAGAGGGTGGTGATATTTAGTCTGCCATCCTAATAGTGATATGGATAACACAGGTACACTACCAAAAAACTGCCTCCAGTTTTGCAACTGATTCCTATAGATTTTGGGGTGCTGAATCCAGGAAAAATAGCCAAAATGTTCCATCACGTCACGTTTTCTTGCAAAATTAGATTTCTTACCCATATAAGGAATGTTCACATAATTTCTTTTTAGCCGACTGCAGTTTATTTTCTTGGCCCAAAATAGAGGTTGTAATGGTTAACTAACTAGAAACACTCCCTCATGATATTTTAGAGTGTTTTGTATTCATTTTATACATTAACAGGACAATTGGGAGGCGGGGGGCTAAATCCAGTACTCGCGCTGGCGCATGTTCTTTCCTGTTCGCCTCGCCTCGTTCGCTCGCTCAAACATGGTGGTTGCGACATGAACGTTCCTGTCAAATTTCAGTTTCTTGCAAGTTCATTATTACCTTTTGTTTGCTCAGTCGTAATCCAGCTTTATTCCGAAGTGGTTCACTACAGTTGTAGTTTGCAGTGCTGTGTATTTGTGATGGCTCACAGAGCCAGAGATTGCGTCAACTCTCCGGACAGTTTTTGTTTTATTTGTGGGGAATATACCGTGAAAAAGCGGCAGAGGAACATTTCTGCATTTATTAAAAAAGTATATTTCGCCTATTTCGGTTTGAAGTTAGGCGATCAAGACAAACCGTGGGCTCCTCACAAAGTGTGCAAGACATGTGAGGAAGATCTACGCTTATGGATGAAAGGTAAAAAACAAGCATTTCGTTTCGGAATACCTATGATGTGGCGTGAACAAAGAGACCACAGCAGTGACTGCTATTTTTGCTCTTGCATTGTGAAGGGATACAACTTAAAAAATAAGAACGTAATAAGTTACCCCAACCTTCCCTCAGCAATTAGGCCTATGCCTCATAGCAACGAAGTACCTGTGCCTGAACCACCAAAATCTTTGGATCATATTTGTGTGGACAGTTCTGATCATGATGAGACTCATCAGATAGCTTTCCCCGACTTTCTGAAGCAAAGCTAAAGGAAGGAGTGTTTGTTGGCCCTGATATAAGGAAACTCATTTCAGATGGAGCATTCGCTGAAACGATGTCTGAGAAGGAAAAAGAAGCCTGGGATTCCTTCAAGGATGTTGTTCTCAAATTCTTGGGGAACAGGCGGGATGAGAACTATAAGGATATTGTTGCCAGGATGCTCAATGCCTTCAAAGAACAAGGCTGTAACATGAGCCTGAAAGTCCATTTCTTGCACTCCCATGTGAACTACTTTCCCGAAAACTTGGGGGCGTACAGTGAAGAACAAGGTGAAAGGTTTCACCAGGACATCAAGGACGCAGAGAGAAGGTACCAAGGAAGATGGAACACCACTATGATGGCTGATTTCTGCTGGTTGCTGCTGCAGGAAACCCCAGATGAAAAATACGCCAAGCAGCGCACCAAGAGAAGCATTCGGGGGAAGAAGAAACGGGCCCACCAGGAGATTGATTGACCCAAGAATGACTTTAAAATCTAAACTGTGTTGACAAATATCGTGTTTTTACTAAACTTTGAAATAAAAATTTGCTAGTTATTACCACAGTGTCGGATCTCATTTATTAGAATTTTATTTTCACACCATCGGGTGTTTGTCTTCATGTATTGCAATGGTGCGGTTTGCGTTTTCTATTCTTACATACATACCTGTACAACATTTTTTGCACGTTTCTTTGCTTTGCGTCTAACCTCGCTCTTATATGCTCAATGTTTGTGCACATGTATGTGGCTGTTTTAAGTGCAGACAATTTTGCTACCATCACAGTGTGTTTTGTTGACATTACTCTATTCTTATGTGCTGCCTTGTTACAATTTTCTTTATTCTTATTTGAATAACTACTAAACAATTAGTATAAAGAATTCATCCAAGAAACTTTTATCTCGATCGCACTCAATCTGAAACGTTCACCTCAAACTGCTAACCCAATGTAGCAAAAAATCTGTACGTGATGGAGCAAATTGGTTACCAGATTTGGATTCAGCGCACCAAAAAACGTAAAAATCAATCGAAACATTAGAGGCAGTTTAAAAAAAAATGTTTTTAGTGTACCTGTGTTATTTATTTATTTTTTAAGGTTTATGATCCTTTTTGGGGTCCCCCTCGAAATTTATGGTTGTGTACCTCTAGCGCACAACATAGTGGTATGTTTCATTATTTTTATCTGTTCAGTTTTCTATTACTTTTTAATATCACAGTCACAAGTAAAATCCCTACGATATGAACCAACAAGGTTCGTTTAATCTGCTTGATCGTCTGGTGCACGCCTTCATTTTAAAACGATATCATTGCATCTTAATAAGTATTACAACAACTGAGTTATTTTTTATGAATCAATTATTTATTTATTTATTTTTTAAGGTTTATGATTCCTTTTGGGGTCCCCTTCGAAATTCACGATTGTGTACCTCTAGAGCACGACATAGTGGTAGGTTTTATTGTTTTTATCTGTTTAGTTTTCAGTTACTTTTTAATATCATATTCATAAGTAACATCCCTGCGTTATGAACAAAATAAGGTTCCTTAATCTGCTTGATTTGCTCCTGCTCCAGTTTTCCTATAGTCCTCTGTTCTTATTGATATCTATTGTTATTGTTATCTGTTTTTATTGATGTCTTTTATTGATATCTTTGTCTTTAATTATTGTACTAAAAATTTTTTTAACAGCTTATTTAATTTTAGTACATAGTTTTATTATTGTTTTTTTCCTTTTGCCATTGTTCTTATTCTTCTTAATTCCTTTTGGTAGCATTTTGAAGTCAATTTTCTTATTATCTATTTATAATGACATTTTAGTTTTGTTCTTTTATGATTATCTATTTAGCAGTTTTTATGGTTTTTATGCATTTTTGATGTTCATTGTTGTCATTTTTGTTTTTACGTTGATTTATAATTAGTCATTATTAATCTGTCATATTGTATACACAATATTTTTATATATATGTTATTTATGGTAACATTATATTTGTGATGGATGTTCCTTAATTAATCTATATAAGCTTTTTATACATTTCAATATTTGTGAGTTTTGTATATTAATTTTTGATTGTTTTTAACTAATGATTGTTTTTAATTATTCCTCTTTTTTTGATATTAATGTATTTATTTGTGTTAGAGCCACATACCCCTGAGGAAGTTTCTTACGAAACACGGCCAGTGTTGGGTTGGCGACTCTCATCCCCTGGATTAATAAAGGCTTTTTTTGCACTTTCTGCCACGCTCTTGGTTGGTTTCTTTCACTAAATCCAAGTTGGCCACTCCCACCAAATCTTCAACATCAGGGATCTTATGCTTTCCATATGTTACCCCTGTTACCCATTTCCATAAAGGTATTTAATGCATCACTTACCTGGGGGCTTTCACCCATCCCCAACGAATCTAGTTTAAAGCCCTCTTCAGTAGATTAGCCAGTCTACTACTGAAGACGCGTTGACCTTTCTTGGACAGATAGAAACATAGAAACATGATGACAGAAAAAGACCACAAGGCCCATCTAGTCTGTCCTTCCATAACAACAACTACAACAGTCCACTTTTTACCTTTAGAGATCCTCTGTGTTGGTCCATGCTTTTTTGAATTCAGTTACTGTCCTCATCTCTACCACCTCCACTGGGAGACTATTCCACGGATCCACTACTCTTTCCGTAAAGAAATATTTCCGCATATCACTCCTGAATCTATCTCCCTTCACCCTCATCCCATGTCCCCTCGTCGCAGAACTTGCTTTCAATTGAAAGAGGCTCTCTCCCTGAACATTTATGCCACGGAGGTATTTAAACATCTCAATCATATCACCTCTATCCCGCCTTTCCTCTAAGGTGTACATATTAAGATCCTTAAGTCTGTCCTCATATGCTTTATAATGAAGACCACTAATCATTTTAGTAGCAACCCTTTGCACCGACTCCATCCTGTTCACATCCTTTTGAAGGTGCGGTCTCCAGAATTGCACACCATACTCCAAATGAGGTCGCACCAAAGACTTATACAGAGGCATTATCACCTCCTTTTTTCTGCTAGCCATTCCTCTCCGTATGCACCCAAGCATCCTTCTAGCTTTTGCCGTCGCCTTTTCTACCTGTTTAGCTACTTTAAGATCATCGGACACAACTACGCCTAGGTCCCGCTCTTCTTTAGTGGACAAAAGTACTTCACCTCCTATACTGTATTGCTCCCTTGGATTGCTGCAGCCCAAATGCATGACCTTACATTTTTTAACATTAAATCCCAGTTGCCAAATTCTAGATGGATGCCATCTCTGCTCTGCAACCCTTGGAACAGCATCCCATGGTCTAGGAAACCAAAACGCTCTCGATGACACCATCCACGCAGCCATGCATTCATCTCCAGGATGTGAGCCTCTATGCCTTGGCCTTTACCCTCAACATGGAGGACTGAAGAGACCACCACCTGTGCACCTAACTGCTTCACCCTCTGTCCCAGAGCCATGAAGTCACTTTTGATATGCTCAGAGGGATACCTGACAGTATCATTTGTTCCAACATGGATTAGCAACATTGGGTAATAGTCAGTGGGCTTGATGAGTCTCGGCAAACTCTCCGTAACATCTTGGATTTTGGCACCAGGCAGACAGCATACCTCTTTGGACATTGTCTGGTCAGCAGATGGACGCCTCAGTACCCCTCAGAAGAGAGTCACCAACCACCACTACCCTTCGCTTCCTTGTGGTCACTGATTCTGCAACTTTGGGGTACTTGAGCTCTGGTTCTTCCTTTTCCAGGGATACTTTCACCTCCTCCACTTCCGGGGCTGCATAATGGTTCTCCAATTCAAGGGCTGGAGAAGTTGGATGGGTGATTCTGTAGGCCCTGGTGACTGGTGTCCAACCTTTGTCATTCTGTTGGCACCCATCTTCTCCTCTGCTAGAGAGCTTGGATGTTTCAAGAAGCATCTCATCAATGTACTTCTCACTGTCTTGAATGCTTCTCAGCCTCGCCACCTCCTCTCTGAGTTAAATAAATGAATGTGTGTGTGTAAAGCATAGTTACTCACCTATAACAGATGATCTCTAGGAACACTCCCAACAGGAAAGCCTTTCGGAGCACTCCACTGCACCTGTGTGTCTGCCTTCTCAATTACTCTTCTCAGTTGAGTTTTTATCTGAGAAGAAGAAAAAAAAAAGAACCTTACAGCTCCTAGGGGAGGAGGATGTGTTATAAAGACTGATTCCTGCTGTTCCCAGAGATCACCTGTTAAAGGTGAGTAACTATGCGATCTCGAGGAACAAACAGGAGTGCAGTGTTCACATATGGGACTCACTATCTCCCAGGTATCAGACTGGTATGGGTGGAGGCGGAGTAGAGTAATCCGAGGCAAAAAAACATGTAGACTAAGAATATGGAAGAGTTGTGGGCCATTGGACTTGATTCCAGGGGGTGATACTCTCCCAATGATAGTCTGGTATGTTGTAGAAGTCCAGGACGGAGGATAGGAGCTGAGGTTAAGTCCCAAAGAGATGCTGGAATACAGCTTGGCCAAAGACAGCGTCCTGATGTGAGTTTCTGTCCAGACAGTAACGTGCAGCAAAAATGTGGATGGAGGACCAGTTAGTTCATCCTCAATGGCTACTGAATGGAGATTTGCTACAGATGTTGTCATAGCCCACACACTATGAGAAGTGACATGACCTTCTAATGAGAGTCCTGCCTATGCATAAGCAAAAGAAATGCAATCTGATTTCCATCTTGATAGAGTATGTTTCGTCACCAGTAGGCCCAGGTGACCAGGATCAAAGGAAATGAACAATTGAGAGGACAAACACAGAGGATCTCTAAAGGAAAAAAGGGGAATGTTGTAGTGATTGATATGGAAGGACAGACTAGATAGGCCATGTGATCTTTTTCTGTCGTCATGTTTCTATGTTTCTATTTTCTGTGATCTTTAGTTCTATCTGAGTAGTAGGCGAGCGCTCACTTGCTGTCTAAAGTGTGTAGTGCTGCTTCAGCCCAAGATGCATGTGGTCTAGGAAAGAAAATTGGAAGGATTACAGACTGTTTTAGGTGGAAGGAGGAAACCACCTTTGGGAGGAAATGTGGATGGGTATGTAGAACCACTTTGTCATGGTGGAACAGAGTATAGGGGGGGATCTGCCACTAGAGCCTATAGTTTGCTGATGCGGCAAGCTGAAGTGAGGGCGATAAGGAAGATGACCTTCCAAGATAGAAGCTTCAGTGAAGTGGTGGCTAAAGGTTCAAAAGGCAGCTTTAGAAGTTGTGCCAGAACCACGTTCAGATCCTAGGCCACTGGAGGCAGCTTAATGGGTGGGCTGGACAGTAGGAGATCCCGCATGAAGTGTGCCATTAAGGGGTGGGAGGAGATAGGCTGTCCATCCACTGGTCTGTGAGAGGTCGCAATGGCACTAAGGTGAACTCTCACTGAGTTAGTCATAAGCCCTGTCAAGGATAAGTGGAGGAGATATTGTAGAAGCAACTCCACCGGGCAAGATGTGGGTCAAGATCCTTTGGGAGCACTAAACAGCAAACCTATGGCATTTAAAGCATAAGATTGCCTGATGGAATCTTTACGAGATGCAAGGACATTCTTGACCACCTGCAGTAGGTTGAGGTCGGTGAGCACTAGTCTTTCAGCAGCCATGCTGTCACGCATAGGGAGTGAAGATTGGGATGGAGGAGCATCCCCTGTTCCTGAGAGAGGAGATCAGGCACACATTCCAGGTTGAGTGACTGAGTCTGCACAAGGCAAAGAAGCAGAGGAAACCATGGTTGATGGGGTCAAAAGGGGGACGTGAGAATCATCGAACCACTGTCAGCTTGTAGCTTGAACAGTGTCTTGGGTATCGATGGTAGGGAATGCATAGAGCAGTCCCCATTGGAGAAGGAAGTCACCCGAGGCCCGTTGGTGCAGTGACGGAACCCTAGAGCAGAAGAAGGGAAGCTGTGTGCTTTGTGGTGTGGCAAAAAGATCTATGAGTGGGATTCCCCACATTTCGAAGATTCGAGCAGCCGTCTCCCAATGCAAGGTCCATTTGTGTGGACAAAGGAAATGGTTTTGCCTGTCTGCTGGGACATTGAGTTCACCCAGGAGGTACACCGCTCTGAGGTGGATGTGGTGAGAGATGGCAAAGGACCATAGGCGAATCACTTTTTCTCAGAGGAGATGAGACCCCGTTCCACCTTGTTTGTTTATGTAGAACATGGCAACTTGGTTGTCTGTTCTGACTCGGGCAGGTTGCCCCAATAGTTGGGGTTGAAAAACCCGAAGAGCATTTGCCAGCACTCATAGTTCTAGCAGGTTGATCTGCAGGGCAGATTCTTGTTGTGTCCACAGTCCCTGTGTAGTGAGGTTATTCACATGCGCCCCCCCCCCCCCCCACAACCCAGTTTGGAAGCATCTGTCATCAGAGTGCATCAAGATGGAGGCATCTGACAATGATCCATCAAGTAGTTTTGTGGGAGACACTACCACTGAAGGGACTTGATCAGTGATGTGGATCTTGTCTCTGTGTCGACCCTTCCCTTGTATCCATTGGGAAGACAGAATCCATTGCGCTTGTCGCATAGGGGGTGACATGGACCATGGAGCATCTCTTGAGCTGTTTGGTTTTGCTGTTGCTTTTTGCCAGTTCGATGAGGCAGGCACAGAGATCCTGTGGGAGGAAATCTCAGGCCTGTTGGGTGTCTAAGAGCACTCTGATGAACATTAGATTTTGGGTTGGAGCGAGGTGGGACTTTGGGAAGTGTATGATGAATCCCAGTCATTGAAGCACTGTGATGGTTTGATGAAGGGAGAATCTTACCTCGAGGGGAGTCTCCCTCAATCAGCCAATCATCTAAACAAGGAAAGATGAATACCCCCAGGGTGCGTAGGTAGGCAGCGACAACTGCCATGCATTTTGTGAAGGCCCCTGGGGCAGAGGCTAGACCAAAAGGGAGAACCTGTATTGATAATGGTTTACCTGAAACATTAAGTGCAGATACTGTCTGTGCAAGGGATGTATCAGTAAATGCATGTACGCCTCTTTTAGGTCTAGAGAACATGGCCAATCATGTCTCTGGAGGTATGGTGGAAGAATTCCTAAAGAAGTCTGGATTTTTCTCAGACCATGAACCTTTTTAGGTTTCTGAGATCCAAGGTGGGTCTGAAACCTCCTGTTTTCTTTAGAATGAGAAAATATGGAGAGTAGAAGCCCAACTTTTCTTGAAGAGGAGGAACTCTTCCTATAGCAACCTGGGACAACAGGGTGGTCACCTCTTCTTTTAAGAGAGTGCTTTGAAGGGGTTTTATGGGATAATCCCCTGTGAAGCTGGTAGGGGGTAATGTTTTGAAGTGAAGCTGATAACCTCTTTTGACAATCTGGAGCAACTACTGCTCCAATGTTATGAGGTGCCAGCTGAGAGCATAGTGACAAAGTCTGCCTGCTATATGGAGGGGCTGAGGGCTCCCCAGGGGCAGATTGGCAATGCTGTCCAGGAAGAAGTCAAACATCGGTGCATCGGCGATTCCACCACCATTGAGTGGTGGAGGAGCCGAGGTTTTTGGAAGCCTGGGCACTCTGGTACTCGGTACATGGTACTGAGTCTATTGCTGACAGGCGGAACCATGAGCAAGGCCTCCCACACGCGATGCAGAAGGTCTTGCAGGATATGATGCACCGGTAAGGTAGCTGCCTCCTTGGGCATGAGAGGGTATTGGAGTATCTCCAGTTCCCTTGCCCTCTTTTCCTTTTCTGAGGCTATTGTGATGGAGAGCCTTGCTGCCATGTCACATATGAAGTCCTGAAAGGACATATCTTCTGGTGGGGACCGATGCCATTCCTGAGGTGGCGAAGGGTCCAAAGGGATGTCAGGAAGTTTTCAGGAAACAAGTGACCCCCATCAGATTCTGAAGAACTTGAATCAGAGTCTGGCAAGAAAAGGTATCGGCGGTCTTGGGTTCGACCTTGATGCTTCGTGGTTGTTGAAGGTTGATGCCAGTACCAATACTCAGAAGTATCAGAACCGAATCCACCAGTGCTTTGGAGGATAGATCCTCCTGCCAGGGCTGTTTAGCTGGTCAGTCTGCATCGGAAGCATCTCTAGAGGAGTCACGATGCTTATACTGGGACTTTTCCCTGGCCTAGGAATCTGTCTTTGATGTCAAAGATTTGAAAATGGCCATAGACTTAGACTTACTTCTATGTTTGGATTTAGTAGAAGCAGGGACCCATGAGATGAAGTCTATGCCCTTGATGAAGCAGAAGACACTGAAACAGAGTCCAAGGCGAACAATGATCCAAACTGTCTGGCTCGGTTCTTGAGGCCTCTCTTTTGTATAACCTAACCACCCAAACCATCAACATGAACTGCGAACTTCATTCCAGTACCTTTTGTCTGCCTAATACTACTTAGACTTCAGTTCTACCCCCCCCCCCCCATCCCTACTAAGTCCACTTAAGATGCAACATGCTGTCATCTTTATTAATTCAACTGCACAATGATCCCATGTTCCATGTAAAGTTTTTGTTATGTTATATTTAAACTGTGTTCTCTGGAAAGTTATGTTAAGTTGTGCATACCCAATGCGCAAGTCGCACAGGGCACAATTCTGGCTCGGTATGGTCCTGCCTAGAAATATGAATAAAGTGTGAGGTGATCAAATTTTCAGATGACACAAAATTATTTAACACTGTAAAAACACAAGATGATTCTGAAAAAATTACAAAAGGCCCTTGATAAATTGGAAGACTGGACGTCCAAATGGCAGATGAAATTTAATGTGGACAACTGCAAAGTTATGCACCTAGGAAAGAACAACCCAAACTACAGTTACACGATTCAAGGTTCCACATTAGAAAAGACCACCCACGAAAAAGATTTAGGTGTCATCGTGGATAATATGTTAAAACCCTCCACCCTGTGTACAGCACAGCAAAGAAAGCAAATAGAATGCTAGGAATCATAAGGAAAGGATTGGAACATAAAACCAAGGATATTATAATGCCTCTGCATCGTTCCATTGTACGACCGCCATATATTAAAAAGGATATAGCAGAACTGGAAAAATTACAGAGAAGAGACAACAAAATGGTAAAGGGGATGGAAGGATACCCTTATGAGGAAAGGTTTAAAAGTTTAGGACTCTTCAACTTGGAAACAAGACAGTTGTGGGGAGATATGATAGAGGTGTATACATTAATGAATGGAGTAGAACGAGTAAATGTAGATCCATTGTTTATGCCATCAAAAAGTAGAAAGATTAGGGGACATGCAATAAAACTACTATGTAACCCATTCAAGACTAATAAGGGAAAATATTTTTTAACTCAACGCATAATTAAACTCTGGAATTCGTTACCGGAGGATGTAGTAAAAGCTGTTAGTGTAGCTGGGTTTAAAAAAAGTTTGGACAAGTTCTTGGAGGAAAGGTCCCTAAAACATTATTAAAGAGGACCCAGGAAATCCACTACTTACCCCATGACAAGCATGGTGGAACCTGTGTACCTTTTTGGGAACCTGCCAGGTCCTGGATTGGCCACTGTTGGATACTGGGCTTGATGGACTTTGGTCTGACCCGATATGGCATTTCTTATGTTCTTACAAAGGATGTGCAAGTGAAATATGAGACATCCAAGCTAGAACATCTGAAAGAAAAAGCGGGCACGTTCGAGTTCAGGCACAGTTTCACAGATGTGGATATGCCCGATATAGATATCTATGGGGATGTCTACATAGAATCCTCTGTAATGGTATTTGAGGACAGACATGTGTAACAGCCTAATGATTAGAGTAGTTGGATAAGACCAGGGAAGCCAGGGTTCAAATCTCACTGCTGCTTGTTGTGATCTTGGATAAGTCACTTAAAACGTCATCTTCTCTACACCCTCTGGATGTTTTACAGCTAAAACAAGCACTTTCCTGATGCTATTCGTGCCTGGAGCAGGTCTAAACTTGGACATTCCTGCAGATGTCCCCAACATTTCTGAGCGGGGATGTTGAAGTCCATTGCACTGCCCCATACATTTATTTATTTATTTAGCTGCCCTTATATACCGTTTTTCACCGGGTCAAAGTGGTTTACAATAACAAAAAAAGGGGGTACATCAATCATCTCACATTTAAGGGGGGGGGAACCATCACCGGGAGGGCCGACATTGATGATCCTGACATGGTAGGCATCAGTACTTGACGTTGACTATCTACAGGTCTGGTTTTTCATCCAGATTCAGTCTATTCTGTGACCACCAAGGATAGGACGTTAGTGAGTGGTGTCCAGTTCTGATCCTAGGTGTTCCCGAAATAGATGGGTTTTTAACTGTTTTCTGAATGAGGAGAGGTCTTTGTTGTTTTGAATCTGGTTAGGAAGAGAGCTCCAAAGCGATGGGGTGTATAGTTCAAATGCTCTGTTACAGGCTTGTTGATTGAACTTTGTTCTTTCATATGGCACGGTGAGTGCATTGCTTGTGGCCTGGCGTGTTGGTCTTCCAGAGGTTGGCTGGGGGAGTAGTGTCCAGAACTGAGAAGTTTGTGGTTGGTGGAGCACATTATGGATAAGTACCAGTGTCTTATATTTGATTCTTGCTTCGAGTGGTAGGATGTGAAGCTCTCTCAAGACCGGAATGATGTGATCATGTCTCTTGACTCTTTGGATGATTCTTGCTGTAGTGTTGAGGGCTGTCCATAGGGGGTTGCTGTGGGTGACCGGTAGTCCTAGGTATAGTACATTACAATAATTGCTTGCATGACCATTCTGAAATCCTGAGGGTCAACGAGTGGTCTGAGATGTTGTACCATCTTTGCTTTGAGGAATATTGTTTTTGCTATTTTTGTGATCTGTTGCTTAAATAAAAGTGCTTGATCAAGGATGATTCCCAGGTATTTTATGTAAGGTTGAACTCGTATTTGGGTTGCTCCCAGGGTGAGGTGAGATGGGGGGGGGGGGGCAAAGGTTTGAGCCTTAGTAACAAATAGGGCTTCAGTTTTTTTAAGGTTTATGGTAAGGCTGTTTTCTTGAAGCCAGTTTGAGACATTATTGAAGCAGTTTGTTAGATGAGTGTTCATTGGATTTGAGGTTGTGATGGGTCCATAAAGCATTATATCATCTGTGTAGATATGGTAGTTGATATTGTGAGAGTGTATTATTTTGCAGAGTAGTTGAAGCTAGATATTAAAGAGCATGGCGGAGACAGCTGAGCCTTGCGGTATTCCTTGAGTCTGTGGAAAGAGGGGGAGGTTGCCATGCTGGTGCGGATTACTTGATGTTTGTTGGTTAGGTAAGACTGGAACCACTGTAGAACTTTGTCCTGAATGCTAATCTCCTGTAGTCTGCATAGGAGGGTGCTGTGAGAGACGGTGTCAAACGCTGCTGATATATCCAGGAAGATCATGGCATATCTAGCTTGTTTGGCCTGCATTCCTTTGATTAGGGTGTTTAATAGAGATATCATGAGGGTCTCAACCCCATGAGAAGGGCAGAATCCATGTTGCTGTGGGTCTAGCATGTTTTTGTCTAGATGATATTGCAGTTGCTGTTGAATTATTTTCTTAATGATTTTTGCAGTGAATGGGAGACTTGCTATTGGCCTGAATGAGGCAGGATCTAGGGGGTCTAGATTGTGCTTCTTGAGGGTTGGGTGGATGATAGATGTCTTGAGGCTGTCCGGCATGCATCCTTGTTTGAGTGATTCGTTTGCTATGTGGGCTAGTGCTGTGCTTAAGTCCTGTTTTGTTTTCTTAATCCAATCCACTGGGCAGTGAGCGAGTGGGGAGGTAGCGGTGTTCAGACTTGAGATGGTGGATTATATCCTTTCTTTGGTGATCCTTTCAAATGTTTATTTAATGTATTTATTTAACAGATTTTATATACCGTCTTTCTACAAATCAAGACGGTTTACATAAAACAATAACAGAAGTATGTTTCAACTGTTTTCATGGAAGAAGTAACTAATAAAAAGGGTAACAAGGAGAACGTTTAACAGAACAAATAACTATTTACAGCGGTAAAAAACCAGGATGGACATGGCTAGATGAATAAATATAGAGAATTAGAGAATAAGGCAGGGGCGGGGAGGTGTCAGTAGAGAATTAGGAGCTAAGGTGGGAGGGAGAAGTGTTCGAGGAAAAGAAGCGTTTTTCTGAAAATGTACCCCATTCTGTGCCATGAGCAGCATTATAAGCTACTGTTGCTGTTATGGGTGGTGAGGTGGGTCATTGTTGGAGCTCTTTATATTGTGCTGCCAGCTGTTCCGGTGGTATGTTCGGGAGTTGGTTTGAATGGTTAGGTGTCTTTGTTAATTTCTTAACTATGTCAAAGAGCTCACGTAGTGATTTTTGAGTGATAGGCCCTTTTTACATTATCTGTTTCTGTGTGGCAGTTGTCCAGCTCACTCAAGTATCTTGCTCTGTCCATTTCTTTTTTCGTTTTTCTCCATTTTCTCTCAGTTCTTCTGAGTTGGGTCTTTAGTTTCCGTAGGGTGGGAGTGAACCATCGGGCTTTCGCTGAACTTACCCTGCTTCCAGAGGGGCAGAGCCTTGATCCGAGCAAGATGGACATTTAGAGCTATTGCTCCAGAGGGGCCTAACAATAATCCTGGGCAAACGCTACCAATTCAGGTGTGGAACAGGCAGAACGGGGTGCAGTGACATCGGGAGATGTCCAGGCCCAAGCCAACACGTTTAGATTTCCCTACCATGCAGAACAACAGCGTGAAGCGCTCGAAAATGGAGTCCCCTTCCCTGCAAAAAATGGTGGCCACTCATGACCCAGAGGCCCTACAAGAGCTCTTAGCGGAGGTGCGGGCAATTAGGGAAATGATCAGAGCAAATGGTGAGTTGTTGACCACAGTACAGGATGACATCGGTGCAATGCGAACCTGCAAGGAGACGCTCACGTTAAGACAGGACAAGACGGAGCAAATACTTGCAGTGCATGAGGAGAGGCTGAGACTGGTCGACAAGTAGGACAAGCAAATAAAGGCGCTACAAAGAGATGTTGAAGATGGAAACAACAGAGCCCATAGGAACAACGTGTGGATCGTCGGAGTTACGAAAGGCGCTGAGGGAAGGGACATGTTTGCGTTTTTTGGGCTCCCATTCGAAATAGAGCAAGCACACAGTGTTCCTGCACAAGCTCAGCTTAATATCAAATGGCCGCGGCCAATCATTCTGAAAATCCTCCGGTTTCAGCAGGTGGCTCAAATTATGGACGCTGCTCGCACACGTTCTCCGGTGGAATTTGAGGGTCATAGACTATTTTCTTTCCAGACTTTGCCAAAAATACTGTTGACAGAAGGAAAAGGTTCCTGGCATTGAGGCCTCGGTTACAACAGCTGCAGGCGAGGTTTGGGCTAATGTACCCTGCTCGGATGAGGGTTACATTACATTAATCAAACAAAAACCTTTGATGACCCAGAGGCTCTCTATGCATACCTCGAAGACAAGGAATTGTCTCAGATGCGATGAAACACCTTCATAAGGGGGGTTCCCTCTTTGGTCTGTGGTGTATATGTCCCGTATTGTTGGCTTGAGAAACGGACCTATATAATTGTGTAAATGCATCGGTAACAGTTGATGTCCTTGCACTGTTTATCTTAGCAATGGTTATTAACTGTGGTGTTAACTACAAGAAAATGAGTAAATAAGCAGTAAGGGAAAATTGGGCCACACCCGTGTGGGGTAGGGGTAGTAGAAAAAATACATAATACTAACAATGTAGCAATAAGCTGTGATAAAAATGGCGGCGGAGCCATGCCTCCTGGATAATTCCGCTCTTCTGCACCCGTCATGCTCTCTCTGGGCCCACCCAGTAGTTTTGGTAGTTTAGATATCCCTCCAGGGTCCATCGGGTTAACAATAGAGCCTACTTTTAGTTCAGCAGTACTAACTGACAGGATGAGAGGCAGTTCAGATAAATTGGTCTTTCACTGCTCTCGACCGAAAACTATAAATTTTGGGACAAGCAAAGGATATTTGAAGTCATGTTTAAATGGAGTGACCACATCCAGCCTTGGGCCTATATAAGATTGTTAGACAACTGTAATAATGATCTTTAAAATTTTATCATTAAATGTGAAGGGCATTAATAACCCC
Organism: Ichthyophis bannanicus; assembly: GCA_033557465.1. Taxonomy (NCBI): domain Eukaryota; kingdom Metazoa; phylum Chordata; class Amphibia; order Gymnophiona; family Ichthyophiidae; genus Ichthyophis; species Ichthyophis bannanicus. The sequence goes on along the minus strand of CM066034.1, from coordinate 887,254,473 downwards.
ATAAAAAGAAAGAAAATAATTCTCTATGGGCATCAAGAAAAAGTAGACATGTTATTCATTCAAGAGACGCATTTAAATATGAAGGAATCCTTGAAGCTCAGCATAAAACCCTTTACACTAGTGGCCTACTCTGCAGCAGTTCATAAGTGCAACGGGGTGGCCATCCTGGTCCGGAAATCCCTCGTCCCAAAAGTGCTACAAACCCGCTTGGACAAGGAGGGGAGATGGGTTAAAGCTCTTCTTCAGATAGGAGAATTAGATTTGGCTCTTATCAACATCTATGCCCCCAATTCGGACAGTCCTGAATTTTTTAACTCTGTAGCAGAAGAGGTACATAAGGCTCTTACAGTCCTAGGGGGAGATGTCAATTAATGGATCCAAGGTGAGATTGAAAAGAAACCCCCCAAAACTGGTAAACCTCCTAAGGCTCAAGTGATTCTTTCCTCCTTGATGCAAGAGGCTGGGCTGGTGGATGTTTGGCGTCTGCAACACCCTGCAGACCGGGAATTTACCTTCTTCTCGCCCCCCACCATTCTTTATTGCGTATAGATTTTTTATTGATTTCCAAGACAGTGATTTCCAACATAGTAACATCAAACATACATGCGGCCCACATGTCAGATCATGCAGCTATATCCATTTCAATGCAAGATAGTAGAATAGGTCCCACTCATACAAGATGTTTTTTTGATAGATCCCTGTTAGATGATGTAGAGTTCCGCCTGAAAATACAAGCTGCTATAGCCGAATATTTTCAATTTAATTCCCCTGAGGCCACTGCAGGCTGGGCGTGGTGGGAAGGCTTCAAGGCCTCTATAAGATCTACCATAACTAGTTTTGGCATCCACCAGGCAAAACAGAACAAGGAGCAATTATCTGCTTTGGAAGCACAAATAAAAGTCGGAGAGTGCATTTTAGTTAAGCGCCCTGATCCATGTATCTTGCTACGCTTACAGCGACTGAGATTCAAATATAATACGCTTTTTCAGATGAAGCCTCACAGAACATTAGAGCGCAAAAAGGCGCTTATTACTGGGAAAGCAATAAATCCGGTCAATTACTAGCTAATGCGTTGAGGGCTCATAGCGATGCTGGCCGAATAACGGCATTGCGTGATTCCCAAAATCAGAATCTTTTAGTGAAAGATGATGAAATTGCTGAAACTTTCAGATCCTTTTTTTCCCCATCTATAGACATCAGAAACAGAGTTTTCACAAGAGGCGTTTGAAAATCTACTAGCCGAGATACAGAGACCCACCCTAGACAAAGAAACATCCAAAGAACTAGATGCACCAATTTCCTTAATGGAAATAGGTCAGGCCATACAGTCTTTGGCTATAGGCAAGGCGGCTGGTCCAGATGGGCTCCCTACAGAGTTTTTTAAAACGTTCTCTAAAGAACTGGGCCCATATCTACTGTTATATTTTCAATCTCTAGAGCAGGCACTTCCCCAAATCGGCTCATTTGCTTCAGCAAATGTAATAGTCCTGGAAAAGACGGGAAGGGACCCTCAAATTGTAAGCAATTATCATTCTATATCCCTATTAAATGCGGATTATAAAATCTATGCAACTGTCCTGACTCATCACTTGTCAAAAGTGGTCCCTTTGCTGATCCACCTGGACCAATGTGGGTTTGTCGAAGGCAGGTCAACAGCCGACAACGCCAGGCTCGTATGCCATATACTATCAGGTGCAGAAAACGTGAATACCCCTCTAGTAGGACTATCTTTAGAGACTGAAAAGGCGTTTGACCACCTGGAATGGTCATTTATGTTTTCTGTCCTTAGCTGGTTTGGGCTTGGGAAAGGTTTTCTTAACTTACTTAAGGTAATGTACACTCAACCTACCGCCAATATCTGTGTAAATGCTACCCAATCCCAGGACATTAAGCTCAGTTGGGGCACTCTGTCCCCGATATTGTTTAATATTGCATTAGAACCTTTAGCCCTTCTACTACAGCAGAATCCGAGGATTCATGGGGTGACAATCGCTGACAAGGAAGTTAAACTATCGACATATGCCGACGATCTGTTGTTATTCACCACTCCAGATTCAGTAGCAAACATACTAGAGCAGATAGATCAATACTCCCGGTGGTCGGGATATAAAATCAATTGGTCAAAATCCGTTGCTTTCCCGCTAAACTCAGATGTGCATAAAAGGGACATGTCGCATTTCCCATTTTTATGGGAGTCAGTAATGGTTAAATATCTGGGGGTGCAATGCTGCTATCCACTCGAGGAGACGATTAAGTTTAATGCCGAAGCCGTGTTGTCTAAAATTCGGACTATGACTGTCAAATGGTCTCCCTTGGCTCTATCTTGGTGGGGTCGCTTGGAGACAATTAAAATGACCATTGTCCCAAAGATCAATTATATATTAGAAATGTTGCCATGTTATTTGCCAATATCTACATACAGATACCTGGAGAGGTCCTTAAGTCAATTCTTATGGAACAAACAAACCTCCCAGAATAGCCCTTAAAAAGCTCAAATCCAACAAGGAGCAAGGAGGGGTAAAATTCCCAGACTTTCTGTCTTACCACAGTGCTTTCTTATTAAAGCAGGGGTCCAGATGGATAGAGCAGCTTACAGAGCAGAGTCCAGTTTGGTTAGCCCTGGAGGAGAATTTAGTAGCCCCCATCCCTATGAAATTTCTTCCCGGTATGTTTTTGCCTAGTAAGAGAGCCCCTCTGATGGTACTAGACACACAAAAGGCCTTCTCAGCCTTAATGTACACTCAGGACTATGGGGATAAATTCTCCGGATTACTTCCCTTGTGGTATAACTCTTATTTAAAATTCAGCGAAAAGTCTTCGCCTGGAGTCAATGGCACTCGAGAGGCATATGGACTATTGGGCAACTATTAAAAGACGGTGCATGGAAAAAATTTGAGAGCATACAATGGGAATTTAACCTCCTGGGATCACTTTATTTTCAGTGGTTACAACTTAGGCATTGCATCAAGAATTCAGAGGTGAACATTAGGTTAATAGAGGAGGAAGCGGGGTTCATCCCCTTGATTCAGAAAGCCACACAAATAGCAGGAATCGCCTCCTACTACTACAAAATAATAAATCGAAATACTCACCTACAGATACAGGGTTTACAGTGAGTATGGGAACACGATACAGGGATCTCCCTCCCCCCACAGAAATGGGAAAGATTTTGGGAAAAACAAATTAGAATATCTAAATCTGCTTCCATTACTCAGACATTGTTCTTCTTTGCCCATAGAGCTTACTTCACCCCAGTCAAAATGGCCAAGTGGGATGCAACTGCTAGTAACAAATGTTGGTCTTGCCAGAAGAACATAGGCACACTAGAACATATAGAGGTATGTTTACTAAACCGGGCTAAAAGTTAACCCGGGCTATCTGCCACTAGGTCCCATATCATTCAATGGGACCTAGTTGCAGATAGCCCGGGTTAACCGTTAGCCCAATTTAGTAAACATACCTCATAGTCTTTGGCTGCCCCTGTGTGCAAATATTTTGGTCCCAGGTGTGGGAACGTATACACACAATTTTGGGGTTTTGAGCTCCTCTCACTTGGGCAATTCCTGGGACTTCGGTCAGCTGCGGGGATCCCATCCCTTCAAAAAGAATATTTCTTTTTACTGGACTTCATGTTAGGAGTAGCCATACATTTAATAGTCTTCAATTGGAAGCATACTCCTGATGTTAATGAGCAAGCATGGTGGAATCAGGAATGCATATATAGTAAATTCGAACAAATGCCCAGAAAAGGGATGGTACAAGGGTATACTAACCAACTTAAGTGGAAGGCTTTGAAAGACTTTGTGGAAGCAGCGAGATGTGATAAACCCTAAAATTACTGTTCTGTGCCTACGTTTTGTACTAAACTGCTGAATGTCAGATGTACATGGGTGTGCCAATGGGCTCTGGAGGGTAGAGGGGTGGTTGGGTTGTTGGGGAATGTTTTGTACTATGGTACATCAGTGTTACATTTTCTTTTATGTATTTATGTTGAAAATTTAAATAAAGATATAAAAAAAAAAGAACTTACCCTGATTCCTGTGTGGTTTGTTGTTATACGTGCTGCAGAGGCAATTACGGTGTTCCAATTGTCGACTAGGGCTTCGATCTCGGATGTCTCAGTTTGTAATTTAGTTAGTACTTGATCTACGAGGTAGGAAGTCCTCCTTGTTAAATAGTTTAAATCTCCTTGTGAGTTGATCATTCTCTTTGACGTAGGTATGTTGATATGTGCTGGTGAAGGTGATGAGATGGTGGTCAGACCATGGGACAGCTGTGAGCCTAGGGTTCTTGCATGTGATGGCATTTTGGGAGTTGAGGAATACAAGATCTAGGGTACTCCCCTTCTCATGGGTTGAATCATGTATGATTTGTATCAGTTCCATTGCTTCCATTGCACCAATAAAGGCATTGGCATGTTTCTCCTGTAATGATGGGAGGTTGAAATCTCCAAAGATTATCTGTTCTTTCGTGGTGCTGGTACTCTCTGACACATGCTTTAGAACGTCAGACAGATCTGTGTGTGCTGTAGGTGCTCGGTATATTAGGCATATGGAGAGGCGTTTGTTGGTGATTGTATGTCCGCTTCTTTAGTATTTTCTGTTGCATAGTTCCGGAAGTCGAGGTTGGATTTTGCAATAATGGCTACTCCTCCTCCCCTGGCGTGGACTCGGGAGCAGTTGTAAAGACTATATCCATTGGATGGTAGCTGGTTCAAGAGTACTGTATCTGAGTCTGTTAGCCAGGTTTCTGTTATGCAGAGGATATCGATCTTTTGTGATATGATCAGGTCTTGGAGCATGGGGAGTTTATTCCTCACTGAGCGTGCGTTTATTAGGGAGATTGAGAGTGCTTGTGTGGTTGTTGGGGTAGAAGTGCATGCTGGATCAGGTGGGGTGAGTGTGCATCTTCGGATGGGGTGAGGCTTGGTGGTATTTATTGTTTGACTAGGTGGTGCATTTTGAATGGGGTGTTTTGAGTTTATGCTGGTAGGAATGGGTGTGTAGGGCAGAGCATGAGAAAATTGTGTTATCCGGTATGCTGGGATTAGAAAGGGAGGCATGGTTTCTACTGTACCTTGTATTCCTGATGTAGGCTTGATTGTATATTCATGGAGTCAGCTGGTCATTCCTTGGTGGCTGTTCCAGTGGGCTAATGGTCCCCACCTGCGGTCCACTTCCTAAGGGCCACGCCAAAGGGCCGTCTGAGTTCTGCTGCTGTTTTATGCTGCTGGATGGTCTGCTTCCTCATTGGTGGTAAGGGCAGGAGCACCCCAATTGGCACACTGCAGCAGAGGGGCGGGAGAATCCTGCATTCCCTGTCCCTGTGCTGTGGGGCACCGATCAGGGGAGCAGCGATGGCCGGTTTGCTCTGCGTCTGAGTTCTGCTGCTGTTTTATGCTGCTGGATGGTCTGCTTCCTCGTTGGTGGTAAGAGAAGGAACACCCCGCTTGGCCCACTGCAGCCTCTGCCACGCCCCTACTTGGATGTCCCCGAACTGCAGTCATCTTTAAAAAGCATTTGTAAAATGACTCTGGGAACATCTCTGCAATTTAGATGCCTACATGCACATTTTTGGATGTCGAAATCAGCACTAAGGTTTTTAAAATGACCCCCTTAGACACCTATGTGTCTTTATAAAATAGACCAAAAATAGGTGGTGGCCTTCCCATCTAGGTGACCTGTTATAAAATTGCAGAATGTACTCATGCATTTTGTAGAATATGCACTTTGGAAAGGAAATGCATCTAGGTTAGCACTTTGTGTCAGAAATGCAGCTCTAATTCCCTTTCTATGGATGAGGCAGCTTTATTTACAAACTTAAGGAAATCCTTCAGTAAGGTCTTCTCACCATTTCCCAAAACTAACACTGAGTCCCTTGCACTGCTTAGGTCACAGCACATTTACAAATAGAATTCTTTAATCCTTCATGGTACTAACCAAGGCCAGTCCAAGGGTTCCTGCCACCCTGGGTAGAAACCGCAGCCTCGCCACACCCTCTCCAGCTGCTGCCCCTCCCAGCTTCAGCCACCACCTCCCCCTAGCTGCTACCACCCCCCCCCCCCATAGCTGCCACCAATTCCATCTCGGGAGGGGGAGGCAGGCAGCGGCAGTATTTCCAAAAGTGGCGCTATGTGCCATCGCTTTGTTGCCCGTGTCAGGCCATGTGTGAAGCCTGGATGTGTGCTGAATGACAAGGCCTGCCGCAAGCATGAAAGTGGCTGCAAAAAGCCACCGCTTTTGGAAATACTGCTGCTGCCCACCTCCCTCCCCCAAATGGAATCGGCAACAGTTGGGGGGGCGGTGTGGCCAGTCATGTGTGCCGCCGCTGCCCTGTGCTGGCTGCTCTAGGCAGCCGCCTAGCTGAAGGACTGGCCCTGGTACTAACTACAGTCTATGACTTTTAAACAGCACATTTCCAGTGAACTTCTCTAACAAATGTACTGCTGCTTGCAAATCTTAATACAAAATGTATTTATAAGCAACCAAAAAAATCTTTCATATTCAAAGTTTCTCAGCTGCTGCTCCTGGCTTCACTGCCTCTGAGTACGGCAAAACTTGAGCCATGCTTAGTCTAATCAGGAGATTCTCTCACTTGGTCTTTAATACACCTAGCACCCACACAACCTTCTGATACAGCTTCCAACCCAGATTGCATTTTTAAGAGCACTGTTATTACCTCCCCCAGCCTGTCTGTGTGGGTAAGCACAGACTACTTACCTAGACCTTTAAACATCAGATGAATGCTTCGTATGGCTTCTAAATAGTGTCTTTCACACAAACACCACATTGCTCCTATGGTCCTGCCCCACACCATGGAGTTCCTTAATTCCTTTACAATCTTTTCGCCCATCTCAGTTCTTATTCTATTTCAGGGTATGCCCACTTCAGTTCAGTATTCCATTCTCCTGAACTCTTATTAGCTTCTCTCCTTAATTTCATAAACAGCCTGGCCGCCCCCCCCCCCCCCCCCCATTTATTAGGAGGTTCACTAATTACTCCCAAGTGCTGAATTGCTTTCTCCTGGGAACTGTGCATGTGCTACTTTGTACTACAGTTCCCAGACTGCTTGGTTCCCATGTGAGCTTGCTATCTGCCAGTTCAGAGCTCCTAGTGGACTACCACTGTTACCATTCCTGTGGGCTCGCTGCCTTTTAGTGCTCTCCTATATTTTCTAGAGCTCCCCCTAGTACCAAACTACAGCATAAACAGTGACATGCTGCCCAGATGCAGCAGTGCTTACATCGCAACTCTGCCTTTGCCTTGTTCAAACTGCACCCCCATGAATGCACACTTGCAGAGTGTGCATAAGTACACGGCATCTTATTACCTAATGTAAACCACCATGCAATTTTATGAAAGGCATTTTCTACATGTAAAATAGCTTTGGCACATGAGAAAACCTTTATAAACCTATCCTCCATGGGAGTAATTTTTCAACTGCCTAGGTATGTGCAAAATCCAGGTACTTTAATCCTGCATGCTTAGCACTAATATTCAAAGTGAAAATATGACCATATTTTCAATTTGAACATTGTCTGAGGAAACACACTCATATGTAGTTTCAGCTGCTAGTTTTTGTGGGTAGATTTCTGAGTAATTTCAAAATCTCACCCTAAGGAGGGCCTCTCCCTGCTGCAACTAAAAGAGAACATGTACATTTACTCATATATAGGGTGGGTAATTTTCAAAAGGTTCATTTCTACACGTAAAGCACTGTTCTATCCATGAAAATGTCTTAAAATTACCATCCCCGTCTGTTTCCATAATGCATAAAACCACTTTTTTTAAAGAAATATCATAGGCACAAGTTTCATTATAGTCTTGGCTTGTGGGTATGGTATTATGAGTTAATAGTGCATTTGAGAAAATTATGGAGCTTAGCAGTTATATATGTACATTCTCTAGAGTATATGGTTATCTCAAAATAGAATTACATCACCTTGTGCTTTATTACTTTATTTAAATAGAGAGAGTAGAACTGCACTTATAAAAGCATCTAAAACATAGCCATACTCGTACTTTCAAACATGAAGCCAATCACAAAACTACTTATAGGAAAAATAGTTGAGCACAACAAAAATGTTTGAACCAAAATTCATTTTAGTGAGAGCACTTTACGACAATGTTGCATTCATATCTAAGACCTTCCTCAAAATAATAACAAACAACAGTATAAATGAATCCCTAGTCCAAAACTTGAAATATATTTTTATTATTTAAACATGCAAATGTTTACTTATTAAGGGCCACATTTACTAGAAGGCACATTTTACAAAGGTTGTCCAAGTGCAATCTGGGACGTCAAACCCTGACTGTCTGGGAAAAAAAAAGCAGGCACGTGCAATTTCAGGCATGATTTTACAAAAGTGGATGTGTCCGATATGGACATCTAAGAAGACATCTATCTAGATGCTCCAGAACAGGGCCATCTAATAGCATAATGGTTAGCATAGTGGGCTAGAAGCAGCATGAGCCAGGGTTCAAATCCCAGCTTGGGTATTTGTGATCTTAAACTAAACTCTCCATACTCTCTGGATGTTTTAAGGCCAAAACAAGCAATTTCCTGATGCCTAGTCATGGCTGTGGCAGGTCTAAATGTAGAAGTGCCTGCAGACGTCCTCAAAGTTCCTGAAATTGAATGGGAAAATGTAAGTCCATTGCTCCTCTACCATGCCCCCTTGCCTACTTGGAAGTTCCTGCACCAGAGTCGGTCAAAGATGTCCCCATGATTTCAATGTCCACATACACATCTTCAGATGCCCAAATCATGACTAAGACTTTTAAAATGACCCCCTATTTTAGCATGCACTATCTGCCACTGTGCCCATAGGAATAACATGACTACTGCAGCAGATTGCACTTGCTGTTTAGTGGACATGGCCCTAAATGTATTAAACCTGTCTGTTAAATGCATTAATAAAAAAATTAACATAGGTGTTAGCCATGATTTTAATGCCCCGTTTATTAAAGGGCATAAAGAACTTAGTAAATTTATTTAAAAATATCACTCAGCCTGATCAGAGCAGCACACTAGATGAGGCATTACAGAATTTAAATCATCAAATCGCATTAGATCTGATTTTGTGAACTTTGTAATCATCATATGGCACTAGCTTTAGTAATGCATCAGTTTTACCAGCAGCATTAACGCAATGCTCCCCCCAAGAGCAGATCCCTCAACCCCTATTCCCACCAAGACTCTAAAGAAGGCTCCTCCCTGACTAAAATCCTGCCATTCCCTCCTTTCAAGATGCCCCAGAAGGGCCCTGTGCATCAATCCATTGTGCCCTTCCTCTCCCAGGATAACACAGAAGGCCCCCTAAAGGCCAAGTCCTAGTCCTTTGCCACCATCAAGCTGATGACCCTGCTTGAGACAGCAAAGAAGCCCCACCAGGAGGAAGCCAAACAATTCCCCTCCTAAGACACCAAATAAAGTTCCTATTTGTTAATTTCCCTCTTCCCCCTCAAGACACCAAAGAAGGCATCCCCATACTGAAGATTCTGTTGACAGCAAAAGTGGCTCCTGAGAGCTTATTCACCCCAACACCCAACTTCAAAAGCACCAACTACCTTCTGAGCTGATCCACCCATCTCCACACTACCAAGACATCAAAGGTGGCCTCCACTGACCAAGCCCCTTATTCTCCAAAACAACAAAGGTTGTCCACAATGACATTCCCCTATCTTGATTAAGGGTTTCAAGATACTAACCTACCCTGTAGACTCTCAGACTATCTCTTTGGGGGTCTTCAAAGTGTAAGTTAGGTACAAGGTTGCATTTCTCTTTGCCCCCCTACTCACAGTAAGATCCAAATGATACTCAGTATCTTCATGTATTCCCTTGCCCGACAATGAGTGGGCCTCTCTGGTGACTCAAAAGTGGCTTTGTAATGGGGGTGCTAGGACTGGAGGTGTGGGAGGGTCATGTATCTTCATTGAGGGGATGAAGGGTAGAGATCAAAGCCCCCAATTGGGGTCATGTTAGCCATGCAAGGTTAAGGCTAAAACTTATCTACACCTACACTGCCACAACACTAGATGCCCTACAGTAATAAACATGCCCATTATACTTTTAAACACTTGAGCACATTTCTCAAGTTCTTAACTATAGAAATGATCCCAGAAAGTATAGTCTTGCCTATTATACTTTTAATTATATGCCGATATATAACAAACAAAATGACCTGAGCAGCTGCCAAGAGTTTACTATAATTGTATTTATACCATGATCTTGACAAAATCTCAAGACAAAAGTTTAATTATAAAACATTAAGGGGCATGTTTACTAAAAGCCGCACAATTGCGTGCCGCACAATAGCGCACGGAAACGCGGCACTCAAAAGCTCAGAAACGCTCTTAAACGCCCCGCACAAGTGCGCGTGGGCCCCGCACAATTGCGCGCCGCACTAACGCACCCCGCACAAGTACCCGGCCTGCAAATGTCCGATAGAGGCGTGGAAAGGCATTCTGAGGGCGGAGGAAGGCTCCCGAGGGGCGGAGAGACAGGGTCAATGGGCGGGGAAGGGGAGGGGAGAGCCTCCCCGCACATGATCGGGGCCGAATTCACAGGTTAAAAATAGCGCGAGTGAAACACTCACGGTAGAGGGCATTTAAAGGGAAGAGAAACCATTTCGCGTCAGCAATGTACAGGGAAAACGGGGAAACCTGCAAAACGTGAGCAGTGTGATACATGTGCACAGAACAAAAGTGCAAATAAAGATAGAAAAAGACCCAAACAAAAATATTAAAAATAGGAAGGCAGCTGGGGAACCCCGATATTAATGGGCAAACATAAGAAACACACCCAGGAAAGCTCCAAAAAAATGAAATGAAGGTTGAAAGGTGCTACGGAGGGGAGACCCTTCCAAAAACCATTTCCTTTTTTCTGAGCCTTCCTGGGAGTGTTTGCTATGGTTGCCCATTAATATCACTGTTGCCCAGCTTGGTTATATTTATCCCCAGTTGTTCGTGGTCGGTTGAGGGGTGTATTTGCACTTATGTCACCAGACATGGTGACGGAGCCCACAGTACAAATGTGCAGAGCAGGGTTTTTGACTCTGTTGGTCAGGTTTCCCACCCCCAGGGACTGCACTATCACTGTGGCCACAATGTGGTGCAGCGGACAGAGGCAGTACCTCTAGGACCAGAGGGTCACAGGTTCAAATCCAAGCTGGGGCTCCTGCCAACCCAGTCCCCATATTTTACCCACCACCAAACAGAGATAGTAAAGACACTCCTTTATTGCAGAGAACATAAGCATGGTTCACACACCCATTTTGTACCCAACACCGCACACACACCATAACAATGGGCATTACCGACAGCCGAGTCCCCCAAATGCAGTCCCGGAGTGCCACAACTCAATCAGGTCATATGCTTTTCCAAGACACGGACATGCCAGCATGTTGGCAGAAGGGTACAGGTGGTGGAGGGGGCAGTGGCTGCTAGCCACAGAAGACAGTGGCCGAGCCATGTGCAGGCTGGCACGTCCACTGCAACATAGGCCCTGTCGGATGTACAGTCATGGACTTCCCAGGGAATTCAGCACATCTGTGGCAACACAGTGGTGCAGTGCACACAGACACTGTATGCAAGAACAAAAGGTCACAGGTTCAAAGCCCAGCTGGGGCTACTGCCAATCCTGTCCACATATTTTCCCCACAACTAAACCATGTTAGTAAGGGCAATCCTTTATTGCTGGGGACATACGCATTGGTCATACGCCTATCTTTTACACGACCAGGGGCATTACCTAGAGCAGAGTCTCACAAATGCAGTCCTGGAGGACCACACACCATTCAGGTTCCATGCTGCCACTCATACAAATAACTGTGCTGTATATCTATGCACCACCCCCATGGCATGTAGATGTAGCTCATGCATATTCATGAGGGACAGCAGGAGACACCAAACAGTGTATTGCAAACCGGGACTGGATTTGGGAACCTCTGCCGTACAGCAGCAGCCAACAGGGGCAGACACACCCACACCCACACCCACAGGCCCCATTGGCCAATGCCTCCTGGAGAGGCAGGACATTGGGCCCTGCGTGCATCTCCCAATACCAGCACTTGCATACCTTAGCAATGTCACCCTACACCTGGGTATATGGTACACAGCTCTCAAACGTTTGCTATGAGTACTGGCAGATAGATATCCCTACGTTACGCACAGTCTGCTCTTTGAACCCCATCATAACAATCTATCTGATGTCTGCGGTGTGTGCCTCAGGTCTGGTCCCTGACAGTGTTTACCACCCTGGGGAGTGACCCCCAACAGTATTGCATACCATATCCATGCCTGTACTGTGCCCAGGACTGGTGTGGTGGGCAAGGATGCTAAACCCCTCTATAGTAGCACAATGCTGGCATACGTGTGGGAGTGTGTGTCTGTCTATACAGTGTGTGTTGGCTGCAAACACTGTCCACAGCCCACACTGCCAGCACTGTTGCCAGTATTGGCCTGATGATGTGCATAATGAGCAACAAGGTACCATGGGTATAGCTCAGACAGGGTGGGCTGGCCAGGATGCATCTGCACAGGGCATAGGGCACTGGCAGGGACATTGTAGTGGCCGTCCACCACCTACACAGACAGGGTGACCTCTGTATGTGCTGCTGGGCTTTCACTCCACCCTGACTGTGCAGTGATGGCAGCATGGCTAGGCACCCCCATAGCGCTTCATAGCATTTCCCTCATGTGATATCTATGGGTCACCTGTTGGGGCCTAGTCACTGATGTATCTGCTTGTGTGTGCTGCCATCCCAGTTATGGGTGCATGCATTTCCAGCAGGACTAACCAGCAGACTGTTCACAGCTGGTTTGTGCCCTGATGGAGTGCCTTGCAGGGTGCAGTGGCTGATGGCTTGATGCAGGGGAATATCAGATAGTGGTGGGGTGCATCTTAGCATATCCAGGCCTACTGTCTGTCTGATATTGTGTTGTGTTGTGTGTGTGTGTGGGGCTGCTTGGACTGTGCTGTAGGGTGTCTGTTCCCCAACAGGATGGGGGTTGATGGTCCACTCTACTGCCATCATTGCAGGAGGAGGGGGGGGGGGTGTGTGTGTATAATGGGGATCTGTTGATGGGGGGGGGGGGGGGGGCCCTGTTTGCTGCCCTCGGTGGGGGGGGGTGGGGGTGGGGGTGCATGGCCCACCTAGGGGTTTCCCTGACTGAGAGAGACAGACAGAGATATACCAAGGTGTTCCTGCAGAAACTACCTATCTCACAGATTACGACTGTTTTGGAGCTCTGCCATGGCCTCTCTCAGCCATGGAAGGTGCTGTGGACCTGGTCCAGGGCGCCTCATCGCACACTCAGGGTGAGCACAGTTCCCGCACAATGTGACTGTGTGTAGCTACTCTGTGCCAGTTAAACACCCGGTCAGTACCCCCTACCAGGCCAAGGTGCTGTGTGGGTGCACACGGACACGTCCCCCTACCAGGCCGGGGAGCTGTTGGGGTGCATTCCCCATCTTGTGTTCATCTGTGGACAGCTGATTTGCATGTGCAGTGCATCATGGGTATGGGTGGCCTATCCCTATCCTGGTTACCACAGCAGACTGTCTGTGTGGTGACATGCAGGCTCTCTGCAGCCAGCCAGGGGCTTGCTGGCAGCTATATAGCTGTAGCCCAATGGTTACTTCACTGCTTGTGGAGCCAGAGGTAATGGGTTCAAACCCACCGTGGGGTTATTTGATAGGGTTGTCCAAAGCATTTTTATAATTTAATGTACATATGTTGCTGCCATCAAACACACCCTCAGTGTACTGTACCCATAAGGTGCCTCTGAGGGTGCTTTATAGGGCGCCCTATAGGGCACCTTATGGTTGCTGTCCATATAAGGTGCACTATACATTATCCTGTGACGCAACATATATGGTGCCCTTCTAGGGTGCCTTGGCGGACAGTGAACTTTAACATGTGCCTTATGGGCCGCCTTATGTTAACACGCTTTGTGAGTGCGTTTGCTAGTAGTGATAACTGAAATAAAAATAAATTGCCCCCTACAGCACTCATCCCCATAATATGCACTGCCTCAGTGAGCCTTCTTCATTGGGCACTGTGGGGGATTGAACCCCTGATCCCTGCACCATTGGTCAGTGTCTTAATCATTGTGCTGTGGCTCTGGTCCTGTGCTTGGCCATCAGCGCACTGCCTTATGCCGCCCAAACTTAACAGTGCACCGCCTTATGCCACCCAAGATTAACAGTGCACTGCCTTATGCCGCCCAAGATTAACAGTGCACTGCCTTATGCCGCCCAACAGTGCACCGCCTTATGCCGCCCAACAGTGCACCGCCTTATGCCACCCAAGATTAACAGTGCACTGCCTTATGCCGCCCAACAGTGCACCGCCTTATGCCACCCAAGATTAACAGTGCACTGCCTTATGCCGCCCAACAGTGCACCGCCTTATGCCGCCCGACAGTGCACCTCCTTATGCCGCCCAAAATTAATATGCCTCCTAAAGCACTTTTACCCATTAAAATTAATGCCTCAGCCAGCCCTTTTTGTTGCGCACAATGGGGAATTGAACCCATGGCAGCTGCACCAGCTGTCAGTGTCTTAACCATTGTACTATGACTCTGTTCCTTTGTGTGTGCATATCAGGGCGCCACTTAGCCTTCCCACACACTATTGTGCACGGCGCACAATAGCGCGCCGCGCAAATGTGCGATCGCTTACTCCCGTTTTTTTTCTTTTTTCTGCCTGACCCGCCCACTCCTTATATGGCACAGGCACACTAACGGGGCCCCGCACAATTTCGGAGTTTAGTAAACATACCCCTAAGTTGATTCATATTCTACGCAACTAGATAGACTAAATAATTACTTCTGCTGTCTGGATAGATTTTCTGGGCGCAGTACCAACAGCTTATACAAATATAATAAGAGATCTGTTTAAAATCTAATACATGAAAAAACAAACCCTCAGCCCTTAACTCCTTTTATTGGGCTCCTGGCAGTTCCTTGTCCCTTACTTGCATACACCTCAATTACTTCTGTCATTTTTGGGCACATCCTGCTTGGAGTTGCCCCTCTCTCCTCTTATGTCCAATCTGCCAGTCAATCTACCAAGGTTCTTCAAAGTCTCTAAGGCACATCTGCCAACTTGGTACTCTTTAGAATCTCTGAGGAGGAAGCCATCCTTCTCTCTCGTCTTGAGTTGTATCTAGGCCATTTGTGGCATGAAAAGCTTCTCAAACATCTCCAGCATACTCCGCAAGTACTGACATTAACCATAGTCTCTTCAACCATTAATATCAAAAGTAACCACTGCCAGATGAACAGCCTGCTACCAGAGTCTCCCACACAAACAGTGCCTCAGTGGTGCCAGCCCAGTCTTGTAAGTTGTCCTCTAATTGGGTACCCGCAAAAAGATTTCCTGCCTCTTAAGTGCAAACTCAAGATGGATTGTTTTGTCATATCAACAATTTTTGTTATACTAGTAACAGAAATTCTAGAAATACTTTGAAAAGAGAAAGTAAATATAGACATTGTGGAACAAAAAAGATTTTCTTGTCTCACAAGCCCAACTAACCTTCTCCAAACTGGATTTAGTTATGGCCAGGGTAGGTTGGCATGTTTTCTTGATCGAGTTTTAGCAGAATACCTTATTTTGCAGACACAGAAATCTGGGCTTACCTGTGCTGGAAGCCATGTCAACAAATGTCCCATCCCCCCTGTTTTGGAAGAGGAAGTTTGGTCCATTTTCATTGTCACAGAATATGTCAGAGGAACTTGAGCTGAGGATTGGTCCAACAGCAACCCCACGTCCACCTGGGAGAATGAAGAAAAAAGAAGCTGTATCATATAGAACTACAGATTAAAACAGTGTCAAAAGGAACACATATAGAAACAGAGAAACACAAAATATGACATATCAAAGCCTACAGTGAGTAGGAAGGAAGGAAAAAGGCTGTCAACCTTATGTATTTTCCTGCAGTTTAAAACAGGAATGAGAATTCCCAAAGGGATAAATAAAAATCATTTATGCCTTTCAAGATAAGACACCAATCCATTAGCTTTCACTGCAACCTTACAAACACTCAAGCAGATAGCCTGGCAAACTTTTATTCCTTAGAAAGTATTAAATCTTCAAAAGGATGAAGGGAAGACCAAGAAGTATTGTTGCAAGGCTTATATACAGTACTATGATTGCTCTTGCCCAGTTAAACTTGGGAAAACGGAAGGACAAGGAGATGTTCCCATGACTTGCCAGTAGGTTCACTCAGCATTATGCTATTCGTTCTCCTGATCGTTTTCCTCAGCTGGTTGCAGTTGCAGACAGGCATGAGGGATTAGAAATTAAATCAACGCTTCTGATGAAGGCCCCAAGTAATACTTTCTAGGTAACCATCAGCAGCACCATTTCAGTTTTTGCTAACCATATTTTGCAATTTCTCTCCCTACGCTGACCTAGGGATCCACTCTGGAAAGAAAGCACTGAGGCTTCTCTCTGGACACAGGTCATCATGTTGGAGAGCTCCTGAAACTTTATCTACCAGAAGCAGATGACTGGAGGGGTTTTTTTTATTAAAAATGGGCATATTAACATCTTGGCCCTGATCCATTCCTGCATTTACTTTTTCTACATCAATTAAGTTAATAAGTGTCTAGGATAGGAAAGGTTGTGGTTTAGAAATTATTGTACATTTTATGCTTTCCTCACAAATCAGTTTGAAATGCGTTTCATTTGATTTTCTAATACCTTTGAGCATACTTGGTTAAGATTCACTTATAAAGAGTGTCACAGAGCAGACTCACTAGTGATCCCTGTGGAGACAGATGATATAGCAGTTCAAGAAAATACTAACGTTTGGGGAGAGCACATGATAGAAAGTTGCCATGGGCAACGTAAGCAAGTGAGGTCACGAGCTAGGGAGACACACCCAGCCAGTAGAGAAACCAGGAGATTCTCACCTGATACTAATCAGCTGGGGGGTGGTGCAGCTAGGAAACACCTAGATAAGCACAGCTCACAAGCAGTTAGGCAGACCCAAGATAGGACCCAGGATAAGACTCAGGACAAGAGTCAGAATAGGATCCAGAATAGGAACTGGAACCGGAAGGAGAATGGGAGACAGCCTAGGTCTCTGAATGAAAGCAGAAACAGCAGGAACTGGATGTATGGAGAGGACGAGAGAAGCTGTGAAGAGAGCAAGTCTGACTACCACTTTGGAAGCCTGAACGGAGGTCTGAGTGAGTCCAATGAATGCTTGAATGAGAGGTACAGACAGCTTGACACAGAAAGTGAGAGTGAATATAACAGCCCAGATTGGAACAGAGCCAGAAGGAAAAAGGTACAAGCCGGGAAGTTTTATTCTTGTCCAAAAAGGGGAAGCACAGGGCTTGGCTATAAGGGGCAGTTTGTTGAAGTCCAGAAGCCATCCAAAGCCAGCTTAAGGGAAGCAGAGAAGCTTCATTACCCTTATCATAAACAAGAGAAAGAGAAAGGCTTTTTACCTTCAGAAGTAAACCACTCTGAGAGATACGTGAGGCACAGCATTTCAGAAGGGCTGCCGTTAGAAGCTCCAGCTGTTTCCAGGGTCCTAAGCAGAGCAGAGCCTAGAGCTAAAGCAATTCCTTCTAATAGATGGGCAAGGGAATACTTTAGCTTGCCTAACAGATATCAGCAGAGGGGAGGCTCTTACCAGCAAAACCTCAGTGAATGTGGTAACAGCAAACAGTTTTCCTTCAGTGAAAGAAAAGTACGTCACAGCCAAGATGGACTGTTTGCCAGGCTCCCACACCAGGAAGGTAAAGAGGTGTTAATTCCTGCTGAGGAACTTATGCAGTGTGAACCATCTGTAATAGAAGATAACATTGAACAAATGGACTGTAGCATTTCTCTGGCTGACAATATAGTCTCATTGAGATAGAGAGGAATAAGAAGCCTGACAGGGTGAAGGGAAGGCCTTATTCCTGGTTGCTACAGGACTGTGTTTGGAATACATTTGTTTTGTTAAGAAGCTGAAAGAAAGCTATTTTTGTTACAGTTTTCTTTTCTGTTATGCCCAAGAAGGGTTATGTTTCTTTTTTTTTGTACATATTGAGATATCCTATTGGGAAAGGGAAATAAAGCCCTATTTAACCTTGCATCGGTTTTCCACGACTGATTTATAACTGGCAGCACAACCACAACTACCAGAAGGCCAGTTATACTGAGGCCCAGTGCAGTACCGTGTTTTACCTACAGGTGTGCAGAGAGGGCTCACGACAAGAGTAATTACTTACCTGGCAATTTCCTTTTCTTGGGTCTAGTCAGATCAGTCCAGACAAGTAGATTGTACTTTCCTATAAGCAGATGGAGGCAGAGAGCAAACAATGCTGATATCACCTTATATAAGGAGCTCTTGCAGCCACTGGCCTCCAGCATTCTTGTCCCCAAGCCAAATCAAACTCAGGAACTTGCTCACCATGCTGTCTCTTCGATCATGAACTTCCATGGGCATGCATAGCTTAGGATGGGATCCCAAACAAGCTGAGACAACCTGAACTATTCTTACTTAAATGCAATAGAATAAAAATATCAGCAGCTGATACACAGAGCCATCACAGGTAGGCTCAGATATTTCTTAGGTCTGGCTGGGCTCAAGGAAATGAAATTACCAGTTAAGTAATTGCTCTATCCTCTTTGTCCTAGCCAGACTAGTCCAGATTTACTCAAGCTTCTAAACTGGGGGGGGGGGGATCCGGATAAGCCTGCCTTCAAGATGCCCACCCTAAAGGCTACATCCTTTCTCACCTGAATGTCCAAGCAATATTCTTTATGAGACATACAAGGAGGATGACCAGATGGTTGCCCTCTCTATCTCTTCCAGTGGAAAGAGGTGTCTTTCAGTCCAAGAAGAGGCTAGTATCAAGGTAGAATGCACTTTAATCCCTCCAGGACCCTGGTGCTCATGAGTACCATAGCATGCTATGATGGCCTCCATTAATTAGAGCACTATCAAAGTCTTAAATGCCACTTCACTATTCCTTTGATCAGCTATATGAATGAATAGGTGACCAATCCTTCAAAATGGGTTTGTAATCTCGAAATACCATAGCAACATCCATTTCATGTCCTGAAGGCAGAGATCCCTACACAACCCCACATCAACATCTTTCTTAAAGGATATAAGGAAGACAAATTGATTAAGATGAAAGAAAGAAATTAACTTGGGAATAAAAGAAGGAACTGTGCATAGTCCAAGAAAACCAGAGTTCTCTGCATGATATGGCCTGAAATTCGCAGACACTCTTGATTGAACAAACAGCGATTAAGAACAGTCTTGAACATAAAGATCTTGAGAGTCTGACCTGATGGGCTCAAATAGTGCCCTGTTTAGGGTCTTCAGCACTGTAAATCTGTAAATATGTATTGTATAAATGTAAATATGTTTAACCCAAAAACATTAACCATGTGTGCCGTGACCCCCCCCCCCCTCAGTCCTATATGTATATACTCCCCACCCTGTCCTGATCGACATCTCCCAAAAGAAGAATCAAACCGCTGCTGATCGCTGGAAGCAGCGGTATATAAATGTGTTCTAAATAAATAAATAGATCAAGGTCTCAGACCAGAACAGGAGGAGTAAATGCTCAATTCCTCAAAAGAAGAAGAGAAACATTTGGATGAGCAGTCAAGGAAACCCTTGAACTCAGCATCAGTAACAAGCTATGACCTCAGCCTGCAACGTTAAGCAACTTCAAGACCAAACCCTTTTCCAGACAACAATGCAGTGAAATGGAAGCTGTGCTTGGAACAATATTCCTCTGCTATCACCAGGTCTCTAGCACTCTCCACACCTTGATGTAGGTTAAGGAAGTAGATGTCTTTCTTGCCCTTAGTGTGACAATAACTCCCAGAGAACATCCCTGGGCCCTGACTCATGTCTTTGTAAGGGTGTGCCATAATCTAGAATGAAGACAGGTCTTCCATCAAAATTGGCCTCTGGTGGAGTCTTTATCAAAAAGGGACAATACAGAGGTTCCCTCCCAAAAGCCTGCCCAGATGAGCATACCATGGATGCCTGGACCAATCTGGAGCCACCAGGATCACAATGGCGGACCTATTTTCTTTTCATAGAATGAATAACTGAAGGGACTTGGCATTCTTCACCATTGTCATTAGGTCTATGGTGTGCAACCCTCCAGCTACATATTATTGGGGAGAAGGCTCACTCTGCCAACTCCCATTCTTCTGGGTTCAGCAGGCAATGACAGAGGAAATCCACCTGCATATTCTCTGTGCACATAATATGAATTGCTAAGATCTTCATCACATGTTTCTCTACCCATTCAATGAATCTGCAGACTCCTGGTACTCCCTTGCCTGTTCACATAGGCGATCATCATCACACTGTCAGAGAAAATATTTACTGGCTTGGGGCAAACCAGAGGGACACATTCTAGAAATGCCTTCTTGATAGCTTGTGTCTTCAATTGATTGATTGACCATCTAGTTTCCATCTGTCCCTGAGATCCTAGGCCACCTGACACTGAAAATGGACTCCCCAAGCCATTAAGCTTGCATCTGTTGTAACAGTGATCTAATTTGGTAATTATAAATCCACTTCCAATTCCAGATTTTCTGAGCATAGCCACCACAATAGGTTAGACAAGACTCCCAGTTCATGGGAAGGCACTTCAACTAAGTCTTAGAGGATCATGTGCACTGCACTGCATTGCACTGAAGCACCTCTGCAATGGACACATATGGGCTCTTGTCCATGAAACCAGACCCTAAGACCTGAAGGTAATCTATAGGGACTTAACTAGTCAGAAGAGCTTGACTTTGAGTCTGAAGCTTTGCTATTTGAGCCAGAGTCAAAAATATCTTCCCTTTTGTGGTGTCAAAACATGCCTTCAGATATTACAGACTGTGTGAGCAACAACTGTTTTTTGGTGAAATTGATCACTCAGCCCGGATGCTGGTGAACATACTATAAGAACTGCCATAATGGGTCAGACCAAAGGTCCATCAAACCCAGGTCAGGTCACAAGTACCTGGCATATCCCAAAAGTAGCCAGTTATCCTCAGAGATAAGCAATGATTTCTCTGTCTATTAATAATGGTTTATGGATTTTCCTCCTGGAATTCGTCCAAATCTGTTTTAAATCCAGCTACACTTCCTGCTTTTATCACATCCTCTATCAATGTGTTGCACTTTTGGATCTTGACTCACTTGATCTCCTTCTTGTTTCCTTACCATCCCCCCCCCCCCTAGCTGTATCCCACGTCTGTCTTGACTAGACTGTAAGCTCTGATGAGCAGAGACTGTCTTTTACATGTGTCTGTGCAGCATTGTGTACGTCCTGTAGAGCTATACAAATGCTCGGTAGTAGTAGTAGTAGTTGTTGCAAGCTTAATTATATGTTGAGAGAAAAATATTCTTTATTTTAAATATATTACTTTGAAGCCTCGTGGCATGTCCCCTAGTCTTGTACTTTTTGAAGGAGCAATTTGTTTGTGTTTACCCATTCCATTCCAATCAAGATTTTATAGGACTGTCATATCTTCCCTCAGCCATCTCTTCTCCAAGCTTAAGAGCCCTAATCTCTTTAGCCTTTCCCTGAAGATGAGTTGTTCCATCCTCTATCATTTTGGTTGTCCTTCTCTGTACCTTTTCTAATGCAACTATATCTTGTTTCAGATGTGAAGACCAGATTTGCACACAATACCCAGGGCCATAGTATGGTGTGATAGAAAGTCATTATAATATGTTTATTCTCTATTCCTTTCCTAATGATTCATAACATTTGTTTGCTTTTTTGGCTTCAGCCACATGGAATCCAATTCCAAAAGAGGAACGTCCGGGCAGTCCGCCATGCAGGATGGGCCTTTTAGGACCCGATTCTGGATCGCGGGACCAAAAAACATTCCTGTGGTACATGGAATCAGGCCCATGGATGGCCCGGCGTGCCCCTGCCTGCCTGCAGTGACTTGGCCCCCCTCTTCCCCACCGCCCGAGCCACGGCTGGCCAGCCAGGGCCTGGATTGGGCAGGGGGTGGATCCCTGGGCCTGATCACCAGGTCGATGTTGCTTATTCCACCTTTGAAGTGGGATAAGCAGCACGTCATCTTTGACACAGCAGGACGTACAGGGCCGTGACCTGAATCAGCCCTGTACGTCCTGCCGAGTTGGCCCACCCCCACAGCCCATGTCTCTGCATCGGACCCATACTAAACAGAAGATTTCAATGTATTGTCTACAATCAGAGCTCGATCCTTTCCCTGGTGGGTGACTCATAATGAGGAACCTAGCACTGTATATTTATAGTTTGTGTTAGTCTACTACTACTACTACTACTAGTCATTTGTATAGCGCTACAAGGCATACACAGCACTGTACATATATATAGTATATAACACACAGTCCCTGCTCATCAGAGCTTGCAATCTAATCAAGACAAAAGACACAGTGAAACAGGGGACTAGAGTATGGTAAGATACACATAAGACAAGAAAGTGAGGTGTAATAGCGAAGGGCCCGCAACGAATAAAACCAGGAGTCTATTGACTAGAATTCAAACCAGTTTAATGTGCACAGTCTCAGGCCAATGTCACAAACAAAATGTCTGAGCCCTGAGCTCAGAAAAACGACAGTTTATATACTGTTCTTCTCCAGTCTAATACAGGCAAAACTCCTCATTGGTCTCGGTGGCCCCCCTCCCTCTCCCAATAGCCATCTCTGATCCGGCTTGTACCTGTTTTCTCCCTGTGCAGGCCTTTCTAGCTGTGGCTCAAATCTCTAGACATAATACTTCTGCTACAGTACATTTCGCTACTTTTGCAAGGTCAGTTACAGCAGAGATAGTGGAAAGCACAGCTGTGAGTATCATAACAGTGGAAAAGTTTTACTTTCTTATCAAAAGCAGAGCAAAGCAAATCAGTGTCTCTAACAGCTACTGGTATTTTCCGTCGGTCTGGTTCTGCTATAATATTCCAAAGTCAGTTATAATATTCTAAAGTAAGGGAGGGGGACTCAGGCCTAGCTGACAGGCCTCTGCTACAGGATGAACTAGGCCATCGCCTATCACAAGGAGCATCAGGATCCAAAAGTGACTTCAAAGAGGTGGGGTTTTAGCCTGAATTTGAATAGGGCTAAAGAAGGGGCCTGATGAACAGTTGTTCCAGGCATATGGAGCAAAAAGATGTTTGTCCCCAAGCCAAACAGAAGTTTGGATTTGGCAGTGGCAGAGAAGGGCACAGATAAAAGGGATCTGCCAGAGGAGTGGAGTTCCTGAGGAGGGGTGTAGAGTGAAATTTATTTTTATTTATTTATTTAACATTTCTTATATACCGCGCTATTTCTCATCAGTGCGGTTCACAATGAACAAAATATTTGGACAACATACGTCCTACTTTACATAAAACAGGAGTTTTAAACTTGGGTTAACTGGGGAAACTATATACATACATTGTGATGGTGCAGCAAGCGGAGAACATAAGGAAAGAGGGAAGAATCAGGTAATTTCCCCAGATAGCAGAATAAAATCCAGAAGTTTAAGGGTTAAAACTCCTGGGTTAGAAAAAAACTCTCCACAGAAAGCTGGTAGTGAGAAGACACGCCCCAGCTCCATGGTTACCAACCCTGCTCACCAGGGACAGTCAGGGGTGGGGCCAGGAAGCCCAAGGGGAAAGCACAGATATAAACTGCTAGAGAGTGAAGAAGGAGAGAGAGGCAGGAACAAGGACGGAGACAAGAAGAAACAAGAGAGACACAGAGGCAGAGAGAGCTGCAGGCAGAGATGCAGCCAGAGTCCAAGGAACACTGAATTCAGAGGGAGGTCTGAGGACGGTGAGAGGAAGTGCTTCACGAGGGTTCCTAGTTCTGATTCCAGTGCAGCTTGGAACAGGTCAGAAGGTCCCAGAAGGGGAGGAGGCCATAGAAGCTCTGGAGAACTAGTCAAAGAAGGTACCCGGAGAGTCAAGGGAGCTTCATTAGAAACCTCTTGGAGAAGGGCAAGGCCAGCCAGAGGGATTGGAGCTAACCCAGTGACCTGCGAGAGAGACGGGAGACATACCTATAGAAGGGAAGCTTACCCAGGGGAGTTTGTCAGCCATGTGGGCAGCAGAAACCTTTCCCCTGAAGTTTTTATGGAAACTGAGTCTGCAGCAGTAAAGCCTGTTACGTGCTTACTTCCTAAAAGTAAGGTGAGCAGTTTTAAACCTTCTACCAACCTCATAAAAGCTAAGAGACTTCCTAAATGTCATAATACTCCTCAGAGGAGGGAGGACTCTGCCTTAACTCAGGTGTTAGAAATCCTGAGGGGATTAAAACAGGATAGCTTTGAGTCTGAATCTTATGCCTCTCCAACAGACTCAGATATAGAAAGCATGGAACTAGAAATGCCTAGATTAACAGAAGAAAATTCAGATATGGAAATGGAATGTTCTGTAGCCTCCAGATATTAAGTAAAGGCTAGATCATTTCTAGAACCTTTAAAACTTGGCAGCCGTTTTTCAAGAAAGCACGGCTGTGGGAAATATGCAAATGAGCTTGCTGAAGTTCTAAGCCGTAACTCTGTATCCTAGCAGCTATCTGCTGAAAATATATAGTTTGAAATACAGCGAGAGGAAATAATTGTTTGATGAGAAGAAAGAAAACAATTTGTAACAGAAGTTTACCCTGTTAGAAAAGTTACAACTTGTGTCTGTTTTAAAGCCACGTGGGAAGCTGGTTTTTTGTGTTCTTCTCTGCACCAGAGTTCAGTGCTGTGGTTTTGTTATGGTATGAAGAAATACTATGTTTCATTTGAGTGCCGAAGCTGAAGTAGAAGCCTTTTTGGTTTGATTATTCTGGAAAATATCCTTACCTTATGTCCTGATATTTTGGAACCTTTTTATAAGAAGTTCCGTTGGCTGAAAATAATAAAAATCCTGCGAGCCTATATATATTCTCGGCTGAATCATTTCACAACTACACAAATATAGGCACTTATCAGAAATAAATATATTGACTGCCCATGCCTAAGTCCTAGGCAATTGCCTTGGGCAAAGGGCGTGGTGACAACATATAACATGTTTTACTGTAAGAGTTAATTTGCAGCATGTTTGAATTCAACTATATACATACATATAACATGTTTTACTGTCAGAATTAGTTACAGCATGTTTGAAATCAACAAGGTGATGATGCATTAATGAATTGTATTATAATACTGATCAGCAGTCGTGTTGCAGCTAAGTAAAACATGTGTTATCAAGTGACATAACTGGGTGAGTGTGTGGGTAATGAGATGAATCCTCATGCTGTGTAAAGTACAAAAGGAACAAGTAGTGTTTAATGGCTTTTCTAAACTGCTTGAGCTCCCTGATTGCTCTTATGTTAGAAGGGAGACTGTTCCAACACCTTGGTGCGTAGCTCATAAATGCTCTATTAATGGTTGATTGTTTAAGTTTCATGGATTCCCTAGGTATCACTAGAGTATTTTCTGTAAATGTTCTTCTGGCCCTGTTTTTAGGGGTGTGAGTGAGTAGATCAACAATAGATGGGGGTGCTGTCTTATTGAATGCTTTGAATGTAATGATGAAGGTCTTATATAGGATTCTGCAACTTATCGGTAGCCAATGAAGTTCCTTTAATATGGGCGTAATGTGGTCATTCCTTGATGCTCCATACAGGACACGAGCAGCTGCATTCATGGCCATCTGTAGCGGGTTTAGGGTGTTTTTTGGGAGGCCATGTAGTATTATATAAGAGATAAGAGAGGAAAGGTAGTGAGGAGCAACAGAATGAATGCACTTGTAGATCAATAGGAGAAGTGTGAACTGGAGGTGGAAACTGATAAGGAGCCAGTGAAAGAGAAGAGGGGTTGCATGATCATAGCAATACTGGCAGAAGATAAGCCATGTAGCTGAGTTCTGAACAGATTAAAATGGAGAGAGATGATTCAGAGGGTGACCAGCAAGGAGCAGGCTACAATAGTCAAGACAGGAGGTGACTACTGAGTGGATAAGGGTCTTAGTAGAGTGAGTAGAAAGGAAGGGATGAATTTTGCTAATGTCATAGAAAGAAGTGGCAGGTTTCCCAACATGCATCACTTTGCACTTGACCAAAATCCAAAAGGATGCTACAAATAATGCAAAGATAGTTCCAAAACAATTGCAGCAAATAATTTTTTTTTGTTCTTAAATGGCTGAAACCTTGATATTCAAACAACCCTCTGTATCTCAATGATGTCATCATTGCTACTTTAAAACCTTTTGTTTTCTTTTCTCTTTTTTCAACTTTTTCTTTCATTACTCAAGTGCTCTTCCCAAACTGTGAGCATAAATATGATTATTATAAATCCAAAAACGTATCTTGTCTTCCTTAATTCCAAAATAAAAGATGACATTTTACTTACCAGTTAATGTCCTTTCCTTGAGTCCTGCTAGACCAGTCCTGACAAGTGGGATGTGCCAAAGCTACAACTCCACTGGAAAGAAGACACAGCAGCTCACTAAACCCTTGAGCCAAGGCTGTGTCCACCTGTGCGTGGTCATCCAAGTGGTAATGCTTGACAAAAGTGAAAAGTGATGCCCACATTGCCACTCAACAAATGTCTACAGGGGCTACTGAGCTCCGCTACACTCACGAGGATGCTCGTGCTCAGGTAGAATGGGTTCACAAACCTCCGGAACTTGCCAGTTTCACCACTCACATGCCGTGGCCATGGCCTCCTTAATCTAGCACCCCAAAAGTGACATAGCTGCTGTGTCACCCTTGTGCAGGACAGTAAATAGCACAAAAAGATGATTGGACTTATGAAAGGAATTCGGAACCTCCAAGTACCAAAGAAGCACCCTCTGGGCATCCACAAACCGGAGATCCTTATCCTTCCCCCGACACTGCTCCTTCAAGAAGGAGGGAAGGCAGACCACCTGGTTCACATGAAAGAGAGAAGGCACCTTAGGCAAGAAAGGAGGCACAGGCCGAATAGAAACAGCCTCCTTTGAAAAGACATAAGGATCTCAGCAAGATAGAACCTGTAGCTTGAAAATCCACCTTACCGAACAAATCGCGTCCAAGAAGACGGTCTTGAGCATCAAATCTTTTAAAGTAGCATGCTTCAATGGCTCAAAGGACGTGACCATCAGGGCCCTGATCACCAGTCCCCTCTGAGGTCCTGAACCACCTTTGAAGACATGGAGGCAGATTACATTGATGCCAAAGACGATGGACCAGGTTGTGGAGTGCCAAACAGTGTTTCTCACTATTTTTCACGACCCTTGAGGCCTCTCCTTGTCATCTGCAGGCACAAATTACAAGAAGAGGACTGATGATTGGGTCCTACGCACTGTAGGCACCAATTGTGCTTTTCCATGAATGGTCTGGGCATGCTTGATGCACTTTTTAAACCATGCTGGTTGGTTTTTGGGACACATTTGGACAAACAGCCATAGCAAAATCAAATGGCTCAATAGTGGAGAGCCTGACTGGGCACTGATAGTGCTGCTGGATTAGTATTTGAAAAATACAAAAGGAGAAAAAGAACAACTGCAAAAAGAACCGAGACAGCAGGCAGGAAAATTCAATGCAAGAAAAATCAATGCAATTAAGCACCCCTGAAAAGGAGACAGCGATTACCGAAAGAGAGCGTTACTAGAACACATCCATGGGGCTAAACAGAAAATGAAAAACTGAAGATGATAGTGCTACGATGACAAGCGGGAAGACGACGCGCAGGGGCAGTGGAGCCTCCCATCAGAAGCTGGGGATCGTTCCCGTGCAGCGCTCCGTCGGAAGAGTCAACCCTGTGTCAGGACTTACTTCCCGCTTGTCCACGGAGAATATTTATAGTTTCTGGGCATGTGGGCAGTAAATTGTACACTCTGGTGCCATGCTTCCTTATTGCTGAAAATATTAGCAGCACGATCCTCATGGCAGACTCCACATGCTTTACTGCAGAGCTAGACACCATTGTCATCTGTGTGCTTCTTTAAAAAAAACAGCAGTTATTTCCCATATAATTTAATGCAATATAATATCTAGGAAGACAGAAATAGCTCTTTCACCAGTTAAAAATTTTCCAGCTCATGCATTTTAAGTAGAAGCAAAGGGAATGTGAGTTGAATCTAAAGGCAGTATTGTCTGAGATAGCTATCTTCCACCCAGGCGCATGAAAACAAGGAAGGGTAGTGATCTTATGCTATCTGCTGATCTTCTCTTTCATCTGCACACAGTACCCTCCATGCTTGAAGCGGCTCCTTTACTGCATATGCCTGGAAATTCACTCTTTTTAAACTAGAAGATCATAAATCTTATAGCTCTAGTTATTATTTTAGCAGATATTGCCAGGAGCAGCAATATTTGGCAGCAGCTATGGCAATCTTACTAAAATAAAAGTGCAGTTACCAAGAGTGGTTGCGAGTCAGCCACAAACTCGACTAGCATCAGCACCTATATGGGGCAGTATTGAAATTTGTCAGAGTGGCTGTAGAAGTCTTTGGACAAATTGAGGGGATATTCAACGGCATTTACATGGTTTGCGGACCTGCAAGTCATGTAAATGCCAGTTAGCGGGATCCTCGTGGCACTAACAGTGCTGCTGGATATCTGAGGATGCCGCTGCTACAGGTCCCAATCCTAAAGCGATTAACATTGGCGCATTCTGGGGTGGACTGCAGGAAGCACCCATATTTAGCTGCTGCCCCGTAAGCAACCCGTGGGTAGAGATAGGCATGGCAAAAGCTGGCCTATCTTTACCTGTGGAAGCTAACTGGGCAGTGGCTCAATATCGCCACTGCCAGGTTAGCTTCTATGCTCTGCAGCGCCCCAGATATTCGATGCCGGTGGCCAGATATGGCCTTGTAATTGCGTTATCTGTATGCAGCTATTTATTTAGGGGCCAAAATTGAGTCCACGAAGGTCAGCATGAGCCCGATAGTCAAAGGCATTTACACGGCGTGCAGATGTGCAAACCATGCAAATGCCACTCTGATGGATATTCAGCGGCACTAGCATGGTTCTTGCCACTGAATATCCACAGGTGCCGCTGCTACATGCCCCGATGCTAACCAGTTAGCGTCAGGGCGTGTCGGGGCATTCCAGGGCAGCAGCCATTGCTAACCAGGCAGCAGCAGCAATATTGAGTCACCGTTTGGTTAGCGACACCCGGCGAAAGTAAGGCGCAGCAAATGCTGGCCATATTTTAGCCACCAAAGCTAACTGGACAGTGGCTAACGATCACTGCTGCCTGGTTAGTTTACAAGTTCTGCAGGCATCCTGGATACTGAATGCCCCAGCATTGAATATCCGGGTCTAGGATTTAGTGCTGGTAGCTAGCCGCTGTAGGAGCACTAGCCGCCAGCACTGAATATCAGGCCCCATATTTTTAAGACTGGCGGCTGCGAGTAAAGTAAATCTGGATAGTCAGTGGCAATATTCGGATAGTGGCTTCAGCTGAATATCCAGAGTTTGCAGTCGGCAGCAGTGCCTATCTGGACAGCAGTGATTTTCAGCTGGCATCTGGGGGGCCACCCTTATTTATCAAACTGGACCTAGCAGTAGAACTGCGAGACTACCACCATTAGGGGCTAGCTGGTGCTATTTTGAAGCTGGCATCCTATGTGGCAGAAGCAATTAGAGGTCAGTCCTACCACTATTGTCCTCCTGGATTCCATTGAGTGCCAGGCAGGGACAATGGGAGAGTGGGCCACGGCAAACCTCTGTATTACATGACCTGAGGGACAGGACTTCAGGAAAGTGGAGAGATTTTAACCTTTCAGACCCTCATTGTGCTCACTGGGCCACCAGGAATTTGCGGTACCCCCAAAGTTGGGGGCCCATGGGATCCTTCAAGTCAGGCCAATGGGGCCTTTAATTTTTTTTCATGCCGCTGCACAAAGGACACAGGATTTTGTTTTTCAGTTTGAGAACAATAACTATAGCTCTTGAGCTATAATTATTTGTCAGGGAAAATGGGCCCACAAAGCATTTGCACATGCTCATTTTTGCCTTTTTATGCATTAATAAGCTGCTTTGCAGGATTTGGCATTGCCAAAGCTCATAATGCCAAATTTACATAAACTTTTGCATGAAGTGGACTTGCATGAAAGTTTATTGCTGCAAAGTGCACTTTTGCAAAGTGAATTCTCAGAAGTGCACGTTGTACAAAAAAATAGCACAAAACACCTGAACTTTGGCATTTGGGCATTTTTGCATTTTTTGCAGACTACATTTTAACAAAGTTGTTCCACACATAGGGACCTTTATTTTGCTGCCCAGACACCTACTTCAATTGCAAGCTGTTGGAGGGATTTATCATTATAAAGCACTGCATATTTTTATAGTTGTACTGAACATAAGTGTTATTATAATGTAATGAATGTGGGCTACAATAGCCCAAGTACTTTGCACACCATGGGGGCAGTTCAAAATCGACAGTGTACATAAAAAAATTGAGTGGGCCAGTTGAACTTTTTCTCCCATAATCTCTTGTGTGACTGTAACCCAGGGCTGTCTTTTCTACCCTGCAGTTGCTTAACCTCAGGAAACAAACCTCAAGACACCTTCAGGAGGCTGGAAACATTTGATGCTAATTTATGAAATCCAGCCTTTGGAAAATTCATAGGGTTCAAAGGACTTGTATCAGATTGGATAACGCTAAATGAAATAGTGGGTACTAAGCCTTGTGGTGTCATGTACTGGAGTCAGAATAGATTTGGTTCAAAAATACCTGAACCAAACCTTTTTCTTTACTCTCTCATAAACAAGAAACACCTCACAAAGAAAAACAATATAGAAATTTACCAAAGCAAACCAAAGACAGAAATAGAATTATTAAGCAACAATATCTTCCAAAATAAATCATCAATTAATGTAAACTAGTAGAATATGTAAATTAAAAATTTCACTGCTGTCTGACCACAGAAACCCAGGAAGTTTGTTTTTCAACCCAGCTAAAGTAGTCAATTTGGTAATTGAAAACCAATGATTTTTGAGAATGTGCTGCACAAGTACCATACTTTCTGTTTGGATCCGATACAAGCCCAGTCCCATCCAAATCCTTGGTACCTTTTCCTGCAAGGAAAAAATCCGGCTTTCTGTAGTTTATATATGGTTAGATCTCACCATTTAGATGGCAGTTCAATTTGGTCTCTGGCAGCTGCAAGACTCAAGCTTTTCCCAAGGGAACCTTGAAGGTGCAGGGTTGTCAGGAAATGCAGAATCTTTTCCTTCTGAACTCTAATGTGAAACTGGAGCAGAATAAATCATTGCTGTTTTTTTAACTCTGAGACCAAGGCTTGGAACTTTGGAGGAGAACAGAAGCCCATCTCCCAGGTTTTTTCTTTCTCAAAACCAGCAGCAGCCTCTTGATGCTTCTCAGACAGAAGCTGGCCAGCAACCAAATCCCTCAATTCAAAGAACTCAATAGGTTTCAACCAATCACAGAGGGCTGCAATCTGATGCAAGAGTTAACCCCCCTTGTTGTTGACTAAAAGTCAGTTCAGTACTTCCTGGCAGCTTCAAAGGTTTGCTCATTCTAATTGCAAAGTTGGCAACAAGCATCCATGCCAGGATTTGTGTCCTTAAAGGCAGAAGTCCCTGGGAGGGGTAGGTCTTTATCAGTCAGTTTTAAATATGCACAAGTAAGATCCCTACATGACCATATTACTATGTTTACTGAAGATGTCATAATAAAATGCAATTTTTTAAATACTGTGATATCATTTATTGGACCAACAAAAGAAAGATGTAATACTTTGGTTAGAAACCATGTAGCTCCCTCTGGAATTTGTTACTGGTGGATGTAGTAAAAGCTGCTAGTGTAGCTGGGTTTAAAAAATATTTGGACAGGTTCTTGGAGGAAAGGTCCATAAACCATTATTAAAGGGGAGCCAAGAAATCCACTGCATGCCCCAATACAAGCACTGTGGAAGCTGCATCTTCTGGAGAAACTGTTAGGTACTTGTGACCTAGATTGGCCACTGTTGGAAACAGGATACTGAGCTTGATGGACCTTGGTCTGACCCAGTATGGCATATCTTATGTTCAGATATGACTGAAAGGTTGAAAAAAAAATAAGCTTTTTAAATCAAGAGCTATCAACACAGCTCTGCTGCTGTTGCCCGCTACTCAAATATCCATGCAAATGAGATCTTTATTATGGGGGTCATTTCCCCTACCTGTTAAATTTATATTGAGAAAAATCATCAGATAAGCAGAACTGTATGAAGACAACAGAGGTGTGAAGATTGGTGGGAGACTCATCAACAACCTTTGCTATGCTAATGATACCACATTACTGGATGAAAGTGAAAATGATCTGAAAAATTTGCTTCTGAAGATCAAGGAACACTTAAAATGGGCCTGCACCTTAATGTAAAGAAGACAAAGATCCTGACAACTGCAAAAATCAATAAGTTCATCGTTGATGGTGAAGAAATTGAAATAGTGGACAACTTTAACCTACTTGGATCAACTATCAACAAAGAAACAGCAAATCAGACAACGCATTGCTCTTGGCAGAATGACTATGAAGAACCTAGACAAGATTCTCAAGAGCAGAGATGTCTCCATACAAAGGTTCAACTCGTTCAAGTCATGGTATTGTCAGTAACATCATACGGATGCAAAGGTTAGACATTGAAAAAGATAGACAGGAAGAAAATTGATGCCTTTGAATTATGATACTGGTTACGAATACTGTGTATGCCATGGACTGCCCGAAGAACAAACCAGTCAGTACTAGAGGAGATCAAACCTAAACTTTCTTTAGAAGCTCAGATGACAAGACTTCAACTTTCATACTTTGGACACATCATGCGAAGAGAGAGATCATTAGAGAAAGACATCATGCTTGGCAAGATAGAAGTTCAACGCAAAAGAGGAAGGCCAGCAATGAGATGGATCAATACGATAACAGCAGCTATGGGTGTCACTCTGTCAACAATGAGTCACCTGACTGAAGACCAAACAGTTTAGGACAACTATCCAGAGGGTCTACATGAGTCGATACTGACTTGATGGCACTTAACAACATTTGTGGTATAGTAGAGTAGTTATGTAAATGGTATTATGCTGTACACTGTTCATATTTTAGACTTGTAAAATGTTTTAAACTGACTTTCAGTAAAACATTCTAAAAATATAACTGCACATAATGTCACTCCTTTGACCTAACTCTCTCCATACTTCGTTTAGGTAAAAGGATAAGCATTGTAAAACAGCTTGTGTACGTTAACCCATATATAGGGAGAGAGTACAATGTTCAAAGTGTGTATTTCTGCAGGTAAATGCATAAAACTCTTATTGCCCTCAGAGTGCACATTTTCTGTTTCTATTCTCAATGTTTCTTCTTCTTGCTCTCTACAAAACAGAACTGATGGTTTTGCTCACTGTATTTTGGGTTCCCTTGAGGAGGGGAACATTTTTATTTAAATTTTTTTCTAATGATGCCTTTCTCTGAGGCATGAAGTCAAAGACTATAAGAGCACTAAGTGGTTTTTCAGTGCTTGGTTGGTTGGAGGAGAGATGGTGTGATGAAACCCTCCCCGTTCCAAGGGAAACAACAATGCAGGTTAGTCTGGAAGAGGAAAACCAATACACTTCTGTGTTCACACTCCTAAATCTTCCTCTATCTATAGCGTTAAGAGGCGTTTTTTCATTACCACCACCACTCCTAAGTGTTTTTCAAAATACACAAGTCTTTTAGACTACGTTGGAAAGACCCCAGCATCAGCATGAAAAGCATGCCTCAGAGAGCACGGTACCTTCCTGATTAACAGAACATTTGGTCCATGTAATGGCAGGGTATAAAATTATGACTTTATTGCCCTTGCTTTTTGTTGTTGTTTTTTTATGTTTTTGCCAAGCCGACATTGAAAAGCACTGATAAAAAACAGCTGACAAATTCAAATACGAAGAGCAAGCTGTCTGTGCGTGTGTATGACTGTGTGTGTGGTCTGTTTGCATCTTCTATTAAAGAAGCCTGCCCAGGATAATGACTTTCCATAAATCAGTTTGACCCCCACTCTCCCCATCATCTCCTCCTCTGTTTTGTTCTCTTGTCTTCAGTGTGAGCTTGTAAATCTTGCACCCAGTACTATAAATTGTCATTTATTTTCTATCTAAATTTCTTTCTGATTCTTTAAACACCAGAGTTTGGTGATTGTAGGAAAGAGTTTCTAATGAAATTGACCTGTAAGGCTGTGTAGGGACAGTTGCTTTTCTTTATATCTGATTCAGTTTCTTCCAGCACAGCCAGGGATATGCTAGAGAGGGCTCCAAGGGAACCTTAGAAACACGCTGTTAAATTCTTTTATGACATTAATTAATGCTGAACTGAGCAGACCTGGTGAGAACCCCTTAACAAGAAATCGGTAGGGCATCATTGCGTATAATGCTGGTGCATGCAGCCTGCCCCAGAAGTGCTTAGCACACTTTTGTACCATAAATGACATGCATCAGCTTTAAAGCAGAAACCTTGAATATCATGGTCACTGGCCTGACTTGCTGCAGGGAGAGGGATGTGTTCAAGCTGAGAGAAATGCAGTAAAAATGGAAATCAACTGCATGGGTGAGAGCACTGTACAGAACGTGTGCCACACCGCTGAGGTACTCTGAATTCCCAAAAGCACATCAAATAATGACAGATTGTCATTTTCCTTTAGACATCACACCATTAAAGTCCTAGACTTTTTCATATCGGTTCAGTCAAGATGCACACCAGCAAGAAGCCAGACGTCTGCGTAATCCCTGTAACAGCCTGAACTAGAGAGAGGCAGTTGCCACTGAGAGGGCTCCTTAGGATTATTATTTTAAGAATATCCCCTTTCCTTCCACTTTGCAAGGCTGACCCCCCCCCCACCCCGAAACCCTCTTCATACCTGTATACTTGTTTACGCCAGCTTCCGCTGCAACATCAGATAGTGCCAGGATCCCTTGAGACACGTTGCTCATGGATTCATCCATTTCAATCAAGATGTGAGGACCCACATCGCCATTGGCATAGTTTGCAATATATATGGAGTACTTGCCAGAGCCCTGTGTATACAAGAAAGAAAGGGTGAACATATGAGAAGAGAAAAGGCAGTAGAAGGGAACGTATGAAATGTGCTCTCCGCAATACTGAACTTGTTCTATTACTTTAGACCACCAAGGTAGACGTTGAGTCAGAAGCTAAGGAAACAATAAATGCAAAAAATGCATCAAACAAAAACAATTCAGACTGCATTATAAAATAAAATGTGATGCCGCATCCCCTTAATAATTTATAGACAGAGAACCACAATTAAGGGAAGGGCAATGACAACCATTCCTTCTAGAAACAAAGGCAGACATTTTAAAGCCTTAATCACAATTTGGATGTCTGAAAATGGGCATGCTGACATCCAAATCATGTAGACATCCCCAAAGCCATCTTGGCAACAGTATTTAAAGGTGTCCCCAGCGCACTGATGTCCAGGTAGGCAGGGGGTGTCGCTGAGGCATGTCTGGGGCAGTGCCACAGGCTTAGGTGTCCCAGCTCAGTTTCAGGAATGACAGATGTTTGCGACCCCATCCAAATTTAGATCTGCTCTAGGCAAGAAGAGACATTAGGAAAGTGCTCCTTTGGGCTGTAATTTACCTTCTGAGGGTGTACAGAAGATGGCACTCTACCATCCCCGGTACTCTGCAAAGTCGCTGTGATATTTGTAGTGTGACAAGGTAACTTTCATTTGTGTTTGAAGCATCACTGCATGTCCCTTAGACATCCCCGGTATCGTATACTCAGATGCACTTGGATGCCCTCTGCAAAATGTCTCTTCAGGTTAATTCCAAGAGCACGTCAAACGTGCATTATTGCTGTGGTGGAAATGGTATGCTAAATACAAAACTCATCAAACACCATTATAAAAACACAATGCCCACCCAAAATCAGGGTTCCCTGTTGGAAAAAAGAATGAATCTTGCTTAGAAAGGCTGAATTCCCTAAGGTAACAACATTGTTAGCCAAAAAACCAGACAACTTTGAATTCTGTGTTATTTTAGAAATAATAATTTCTTTTGATCTACGAGCTCATTGTATAATGTTAAGTACCCTCATGCTAAATGTAACCCCCCAATTGTGCTGTCTAAATGTTGTTAAATACCCTCATGTTAAATGTTGTAAAGTACCCACATGTTAAATGTAACACTCTAATTGTGATGTAACCACTTTGATAGTAGGATAAGGTGGTATATAAATCTGTCTAAATAAAATAAATAAATAAATTTGCCTTCCAAAGATTATTCAGTGTGAACTTTGTTTTATAAGAGATCCTTTATTCCTTGAATCACTCTTCGGCGCTTGCTTTTTCAGTTCAATGGAAGCACTTGGCTTATCAAAGTTGTTGGCATCTGAATAATGAATTCATATTTGAGATGTTACGTACACTTCAGTGTGGCCGATGTTAACTGTAATCTTGCCTTGGGGGACATTCCATCTGTTTGACACATTTTTTTGAACGTGTCAGATACTGACAGGATTTGAAAGATTACAAAATTACTGCTCATTTTAGTAGGGAACATGAAATATCAGTGGCATAAATTCTGTCCAAGCTGCTCCTGCAGTGTACAGGGCCCGAAGACAGAGAGGGCCAGTGCAGCCTCTCCCAGATCTTATAAAATGGAATCTTCATGCTTTGTGGGCACTTTCAGAATCTGTTGCTTGGGGGCCCTTAATTTCACCTGCTGCCACTGGGAACTATTTAAAAGCATTTGGCCTAAAATGGGGACTTCCACAGTTCTCCAGGAAAGTTTAGATATGATTTACCTCATCAGATAAGCCCACATAACCTGTCACTTTCCATTGTTGATTTATGTTTCAACCTTTACATTAGATATCAAGGGGGGAGGGGGGTATATTGAGCGACAGCGGCTGCTAGTGCTTGTAAAGCGGCTAGCTGTCGACGATGAACTTTTACCCCGGGCATTCGATGCCAGAGCTATATCCAACGACACCGCAGAACTCGTCAGCTAACCGAGCAGCAGGAGGGCCAGTCCATACACTAGGCGAACCTAGGTAATTGCCTAAGGTGACAGACCTCCATGGGCAGCACAGCCTACATGACCTGCTGCCTCCTCATACCGAGCCGAGCTGTGCCCTGCCATCCCGCCCCACCGCTGCTGCTGATTCTGGTGACGGGATCGGCTCGGCGGCAGCAGCAGGTCATGTGCTTCGGCATACATGGCCTACTGCTTCTGACCACGAATCAGAGTGGTCAGAAGCGGCAGACCATGTGTACCAAAGCACATGGCCTGCTGCTGCCACCGAGCCGCCCCCCACACCACCACCAGAATCAGTGGCTCAGAACAGGGAAAGGGGGGAGGGTGGCATGGGGGGGCAGTGCTCAGGGGAGCAGTATGCCAGGGCTTTTGCCTAGGGTGACAGAAACCTCTGTGCCAGCCTTGAGCAGTGGTGATATAGAGCCGCTGCCCAGTTAGCTTCAGCGGCTAAAATAAGGGTAGCATTTGCTGTGTCTTACTTTATCTGCATGTCGCTAACCAGGCAATAGCTCAATATCACCACTGCTCAGTTGGCAATAGGTGAACACCCTGATGCCTACCAGTTAGCATTGGGGTGTGTAGTGGCGGCACCTGTTAGTACTGCAGAATATCCAGCTCAGTGCCATTTACATGGTTTGCAGGTCTGCAAACTATGTAAATTCCCTGGAATATCCACTCCCCCCCCCCTCTGCCAAGCTTTTTGGTAAGTTCTATTTCTCTATGTTTGCATGCTCGTTGTAAGCCTCTTTTATACTGAGGCTTTGGAGACATACAGCCTGATTCTTTCTTTCTTAACTAATCCTTTTATTCTTTCCAACCCAACAAAAGCTGGAAAGAAGTATACAAAAGAGGTCAAGAATGCCTGTCCATTTGTCTGTCCACCTGTCTGGGGACAAAAATAACTCTTCAAAAAATTAGCAGAGTGGATGAAACTTAGCAGGTGGGAAAAATTGGTAAAAAGAGACCAAATTGGACCAGGGGCTGCAGATAAATAAGCCCCCCCCCCCCCCGAAAAAAAATGGTCAAATGCATTTCTATGGGCAAAGTTCCAGCTTCCATAGCAGATCAGTTTACATATAGTGAATCACAGCAGTAATATAATTCCTCCTTTCAAAATCCCTCTCCCTGTTCTTTATTTTCTCAACCACCCAAACTACCCCCAGTCCCAAAAAATGCCAACCACAACTGCCCCATCCCAAAAAAATACTCCCCTGCAAGTGCCTCACAATTCTGCAAGCTTCGCCACCCTCAAAAACTGCATTCCTACAATTGACCCACAATACCGCAAAATGCCCCACAAGCACAACCTCCCACAACTTCCTCACCACCCTACAAAACAACCCCACCCCCAAAACCTACACCCATGCAACTGCCCCACCAACACTAACCTGCCCCCCCACCAAAAATAGTCCTCATATGCCCCACCCCTAAAAACTACCTCCCAAAAACTGCTGTACTGCCCTACCCCAAAGAAACTACCCCTGCAATTGTCCCTGCACCTTGCCAACTGTCCCATTTGCTCCACCAGCCCATAAACTACTCTTACCTCCCAAAGAACAACCACCCAACTGCTCCACTACCCTTCCAACTGCCATGGAAGCAAAAATGCATAATACATTTTTTTCAAATACTGTACATTCATAGCAAAAAACCTGTGAGAGAGTCAGTTGGACCATTGAATGACAGAGAAGTAAAAGGGGCACTAAGTGCAAGCAAAGCCATAGCGGAGAGACTGAATGAATTCTTTGCTTTGATATTTACTGAAGAAGATGTAGGGAAATTACCCATCCCTGAAATGGTACATAAAGGTGATGTATCAGAAGAATTGAAAGAAATATCAAGAAACCGGGAAGATGTATTACAACTATTTGATAAATTGAACAGTACCAAATTACCTGGACCAGATGGTATACATTCAAGGGTATTGAAAGAACTATTAATAATCTGTGAACTATCATTAAAATCAACTGTAGTACCTGAAGAGTGGAGAATGGCCAATGTAACGCCAATACTTAAAAAGGGTTCCAGGGGTGATCCAGGAAACTACAGATCTGTGAGTCTGACATCAGTACCAGGCAAAATAATAAAAACCATTATAAAGAATAAAATTACTGAACATGTAGATAGTCATGGTTTAATGGGAGAATGTCAACATGGATTTAGCCAAGGAAAGTCTTGTCTTACTAATCTGTTAT
The DNA here is from genome assembly GCA_033557465.1 of Ichthyophis bannanicus. NCBI lineage: Eukaryota > Metazoa > Chordata > Amphibia > Gymnophiona > Ichthyophiidae > Ichthyophis > Ichthyophis bannanicus. The sequence goes on along the minus strand of CM066034.1, from coordinate 887,215,329 downwards.
ATTTTTTGAAGGGGTGAATAACCAAATAGACAAAGGTGAGCTGGGTGATATAGTGTATCTGGATTTTCAGAAAGCCTTTGATAAGGTCTCTCATGAGAGACTCTTGGAAAATTTAAAAAGTCATGGGATTAGAGGTAGTGAAGTATTGTGGATTAAAAGATAGAAGACAGAGAGTAGAACTAAATGGCCAATTTTATCAATGGAGAAAAGTAAATAGTGGTGTATCTCATGGATCTGTGCTGGGCCCGCTGCTTTTCAACATATTCATAAATGACCTGGAAATGGGAATAACAAATGAGGTATTCAAATCTGCAGATGATACAAAATTATTCAAAGTTGTTAAAACCCATGAGGATTGTGAAAAACTGCAAGAGAACCTTGATAAACTGGAAGACTGGGCGTCCAACTGGCAAATGAAATTTAATGTGGACTAGTGCAAAGTTATGCACTTAGGAAAGAATAACCCAAACTTTGGTTACACGATGCAAGATACCACCTTAGAAACCATCACCCAGGAAAAAGAGTTGGGCATGAACATGGATAATATGTTGAAACCCTCCACCCAGTGTGCAGTGGCAGTTAAGAAAGCTAAAATGCTAGGAATCATAAGGAAAGGAATGGAGAATAAAACCAAGCATATCATAATGCCCCTGTATCATTCCATGGTTCAACCGCCATCTTGAATATTGTGTGCAATTCTGGTCACAGCGGAATTAGAAAAGGCACAGAGAAGAGCCACCAAAACAGTAAAGGGGATGGAAGGTACCCCTATGAGAAAAGGCTTAAAAGGTTAAGGCTCTTCAACTTGAAAAAGAGAAGGCTGAGGGGAGATATGATAGAAGTCTATAAATTAATGAATGGAGTGGAACAGGTTGACATAGATCGGTTGTTTACGCTATCAAAAAGTAGAAAGACTAGAGGACACACAATGAAGCTACAATGTAACCCATTTAAGACTAATAAGAGAAAATATTTTATCACTCAACATGTAATCAAACTATGGAATTTATTACCGAAGGATGTAATAAAAGCTATTAGTGTAACTGGGTTTAAAAAAAGGTTTGGACAAGTTCCTGGAGGAAAGGTCCATAAAATTTATTAAAGAGGACCTGAGAAATCCACTGCTTACCTCAGGAAGAGCATTGTGGAAGCTGTGGACTTTGGGTACTGCCAGGTACTTGTGACCTGGATTGGCTACTATTGGAAACAGGATACTGGGCTTGGTGGATTTTGGTCTGATCCAGTATGGCATTTCTTATTGTTCTTATGTTCTTACATAACAGAAATACACACACACACACACACATGCACACAAACACAGTGATTAGAAATAATTCCCTAGCTGTGATATGTCTGTGTGTGCTGTTGGGTCAATGCTGACAACTGGCGACCCAGTCCCCACATTTTAAATTCATATATATATATATATATATATTTAGTTTTATTAATGTTATTTCTACAATGAAAGCTACTGGTTGAATAGCATTATTTTCTGATTGGTTGTTATGTGTACACACAACTAATATTTGCTGTAAAGAGCAGAGCCAGATGGAGTCAATGGCAAATTTAAGGGGCTGCTGTCAGATGCGCTCTGCACTCAGAAGGCTAGGATTGACAACTGTCAGGCTTTTTATTCTTTCCAACCTAATGAAAGTTTGAATGAATTACCGAAAAGGGATTGAGAATATCTGTGTGTCTGGGGGCAAAATAACTCTCAGAAAAATCTGCCCCACTCCTAAAAAGGATCCCTGCTACAACTGCCCCACTACCCTGCAAACTGCCCTATCCTCATAAACTACCCCCTGAAACTGTCCCTCCACCTTACCATCATACTAACCTGTCCATGCATCTACAGACACATACATCTGCCTCTCCAATAACCAAACTGCCCCAGTACCCCAAAAAACTACCCCTCGCCACTGCCTCAACACCCTGCAAAATTCCCCACCCTTAAGAATTCTCCCCAATGCCAAAATTTACCCACTACCATTGTCCCACTATGCTGCAACTACTCCTACCCCAAGCCTATCTCCCCCTCTGTACCTACCCACAAAAACTATATCCTCAGAAATGCCCCACCCACCGACACAGAACACGAACAGCACACATGTACTGCATTTTAAATTATTCAAATATATATTTCATTTGCTTTAATGTTTGGACAAGTTTCTGGAGGAAAAGACCATAAACCAATATTAAAGAAGACCAGGGAAATCCACTGCTTACCCATTGGACAAGCAGCATGGAATCTGTGTATCTTTTGGGAATATGACAGGTACTTGTGACCTGGATTGGCCACTGTTGGAAACAGGATAATGGGAGCTTGATGGGCCCTTGGTCTGACCAAGTTTGGCATCTTATGTTCTTATGTTATTTCTGCTCTGAAAGCTACTGATTGAGGTGTACTGCCTTCCTATTAGCTGCTATGTGAACTGTAACTTGTATCTGTGGCAATGAGTACTGACAGACTAGAAACATACCTCGGGTCCAAAGTTTAGGGGGACACTTTCAGATGTGCTCTGTACTAAGGAAGTTAAGATTAACAACTATCTGCTTCTTTTCAGGATTCTACAGCTTTTTAACATCAATATCTGCTTATGTTTATTTAAAATTTGCTACACCACCTTTCATTTACACATGAGAGAGGTTTACAATATGCTAAAATACAAAAATGTAAAATAAACAAATAAAACTCAGAGATGAGAAAAGAGGATAGTTACATTATTATTGGGCACAGAGGTCCAAAAAACAGTATAGTAAAAGCTAGGAGGATGGCTAAAATGTCTGGACAGGTTTCAAAGTTACATCTTATGAACTCTCTTTGTCACAATGCAAGTACCACGCCGAGCATTAGCAGTAAATTTGAGAGACTGAGATCATACTCCACATGCTGTAGCTTAGGAGTGAGGTTTATGACAGTCAGGGTATGCGCAAAACTAACCGATCTGTTGAAATTCTCCCCCTCGCACCTATGAAGTAAGAGACAGACAAACGTACTGAGGGAGGGGGAAGCAGACGGGAGAAGGTGAGTAAAAGAGTGGCTGAGAGTGTGTTAGGGATGGTGAGTGAGAAAGGCAGACTGGCTGAGGGCAGGGGAGAGATGAGTGAGAGAAAGGCAGACTGGCTGAGGGCAGGGGAGAGATGAGTGACAGAAAGGCAGACTGGCAGAGGGCAGGGGAGAGATGAGTGCGAGAAAGGCAGACTGGCTGAGGACAGGGGAGAGATGAGTGAGAGAAAGGCAGACTGGCTGAGGGCAGGGGAGAGATGAGTGAGAGAAAGGCAGACTGGCAGAGGGCAGGGGAGAGATGAGTGAGAGAAAGGCAGACAGGCAGAGGGCAGGGAGAGATGAGTGAGAGAAAGGCAGACTGGCTGAGGGCAGGGGAGAGATGAGTGAGAGAAAGGCAGACTGGCAGAGGGCAGGGGAGAGATGAGTGAGAGAAAGGCAGACTGGCAGAGGGCAGGGGAGAGATGAGTGAGAGAAAGGCAGACAGGCAGAGGGCAGGGGAGAGATGAGTGAGAGAAAGGCAGACTGGCAGAGGGCAGGGGAGAGATGAGTGAGAGAAAGGCAGACTGGCAGAGGGCAGGGGAGAGATGAGTGAGAGAAAGGCAGACAGGCAGAGGGCAGGGGAGAGATGAGTGAGAGAAAGGCAGACTGGCTGAGGGCAGGGGAGAGATGAGTGAGAGAAAGGCAGACAGGCAGAGGGCAGGGGAGAGATGAGTGAGAGAAAGGCAGACTGGCAGAGGGCAGGGGAGAGATGAGTGAGAGAAAGGCAGACAGGCAGAGGGCAGGGGAGAGATGAGTGAGAGAAAGGCAGACTGGCAGAGGGCAGGGGAGAGATGAGTGAGAGAAAGGCAGACTGGCAGAGGGCAGGGGAGATGAGTGAGAGAAAGGCAGACAGGCAGAGGGCAGGGGAGAGATGAGTGAGAGAAAGGCAGACTGGCTGAGGGCAGGGGAGAGATGAGTGAGAGAAAGGCAGACTGGCTGAGGGCAGGGGAGAGATGAGTGACAGAAAGGCAGACTGGCAGAGGGCAGGGGAGAGATGAGTGCGAGAAAGGCAGACTGGCTGAGGACAGGGGAGAGATGAGTGAGAGAAAGGCAGACTGGCTGAGGGCAGGGGAGAGATGAGTGAGAGAAAGGCAGACTGGCAGAGGGCAGGGGAGAGATGAGTGAGAGAAAGGCAGACAGGCAGAGGGCAGGGGAGAGATGAGTGAGAGAAAGGCAGACTGGCTGAGGGCAGGGGAGAGATGAGTGAGAGAAAGGCAGACTGGCAGAGGGCAGGGGAGAGATGAGTGAGAGAAAGGCAGACTGGCAGAGGGCAGGGGAGAGATGAGTGAGAGAAAGGCAGACAGGCAGAGGGCAGGGGAGAGATGAGTGAGAGAAAGGCAGACTGGCAGAGGGCAGGGGAGAGATGAGTGGGAGAAAGGCAGACTGGCAGAGGGCAGGGGAGAGATGAGTGAGAGAAAGGCAGACAGGCAGAGGGCAGGGGAGAGATGAGTGAGAGAAAGGCAGACTGGCTGAGGGCAGGGGAGAGATGAGTGAGAGAAAGGCAGACAGGCAGAGGGCAGGGGAGAGATGAGTGAGAGAAAGGCAGACTGGCAGAGGGCAGGGGAGAGATGAGTGAGAGAAAGGCAGACAGGCAGAGGGCAGGGGAGAGATGAGTGAGAGAAAGGCAGACTGGCAGAGGGCAGGGGAGAGATGAGTGAGAGAAAGGCAGACAGGCAGAGGGCAGGGGAGAGATGAGTGAGAGAAAGGCAGACTGGCTGAGGGCAGGGGAGAGATGAGTGAGAGAAAGGCAGACTGGCAGAGGGCAGGGGAGAGATGAGTGAGAGAAAGGCAGACTGGCAGAGGGCAGGGGAGAGATGAGTGAGAGAAAGGCAGACTGGCAGAGGGCAGGGGAGAGATGAGTGAGAGAAAGGCAGACTGGCAGAGGGCAGGGGAGAGAGATGAGTGAGAGAAAGGCAGACTGGCAGAGGGCAGGGGAGAGATGAGTGAGAGAAAGGCAGACTGGCTGAGGGCAGGGGAGAGATGAGTGAGAGAAAGGCAGACTGGCAGAGGGCAGGGGAGAGATGAGTGAGAGAAACGCAGACTGGCTGAGGGCAGGGGAGAGATGAGTGAGAGAAAGACAGACTGGCTGAGGGCAGGGGAGAGATGAGTGAGAGAAAGACAGACTGGCTGAGGGCAGGGGAGAGATGAGTGAGAGAAAGACAGACTGCATGAGGGCAGGGGAGAGATGAGTGAGAGAAAGGCAGACTGGCTGAGGGCAGGGGAGAGATGAGTAAGAGAAAGGCAGACTGGCTGAGGGCAGGGGAGAGATGAGTGAGAGAAAGGCAGACTGGCTGAGGGCAGGGGAGAGATGAGTGAGAGAAAGGCAGACTGGCTGAGGGCAGGGGAGAGATGAGTAAGAGAAAGGCAGACTGGCTGAGGGCAGGGGAGAGATGAGTGAGAGAAAGGCAGACTGGCTGAGGGCAGGGGAGAGATGAGTGAGAGAAAGGCAGACTGGCTGAGGACAGGGGAGAGATGAGTGAGAGAAAGGCAGACTGGCAGAGGGCAGGGGAGAGATGAGTGAGAGAAAGGCAGACTGGCTGAGGGCAGGGGAGAGATGAGTGAGAGAAAGGCAGACTGGCTGAGGACAGGGGATAGATAAGCGAGAGAAAGGCAGACTGGATGAGGGCAGGGGAGAGATGAGTGAGAGAAAGGTGGGTCAGATTGCAGGACATGTTGTAGTTTACGGTGGTGATTACCAGGGGTGTATATTTTGGGAGCTGTGGTCAGTTTGCAGGATTAAAGGAGAGAGGGGTAGTTTTGGTGGTGGGTGCATTTTGCAGGGTTGTAATGGTATTGCAGAGGTAATTTTGGGTGGTGGTAGCATTTTTGGGTTTAGGGAGCAAATGCAGAGAGTAGCTTTCAGTGGCAGGGTAGTTTGGGGTTTGGGGAGATGAGAACAGGAGAGAGGCAGTTTGAATGGAGAAGTTCTTAAGTGCTATTTCACTGTGCATAAGTTACTATGCTACAGGAACTGGACCTCCTTCTCCCATAAAAATGCATTGGTACATTTTTTGGGGGGTCTTACTTCTCTGGAACCCCCATGCCAACCTACCACATTTCAAATTCATTGTGTCTTTTCATCATTTTTTCCTCCATGCCAAGTTTCATACCAATTCATTAATTTCAGAAAATATTTTGCCCCAGACAAATGAACAGACAGATATTTCTCAGCCCTTATTGCCTAATTCTTTCCAACTTCCATTGAGCTGGAATAAATAAAAAGTAAATGCTCTTGTTGTTTACTTATGTTTTTGGTTGCATTTTGTGAGCAATGAATAAATGGGTTTTAAGAACATAAGATATGCCATACTAGGTCAGACCAAGGTCCAACAGTGGCCAATCCAGGTCACAAGTACCTAGCAATTTCCCAAAAAGACACATAGGTTCCATAATGATTGTATTGAGGCAAGCATGGGATTACCTGGGTCTTTAATAATGGTTTATGGATCTTTTCCCCAGGAACTTGTCCAAACATTTTTTAAACCCAGATATACTAATGGCTTTTACTAAATCCTCTGGTAACGAATTTCAGAGTTTGATTACATGTTGAGTGCAAAAATATTTTCTCTTATTAGTCTTAAACAGGTTACACTGTAGCTTCATTGCATGTCCCTTAGACTTTCTAATTTTGATGGCATAAACAATTGATCTACGTTTGCCCGTTTCACTCCATTCATTAATTTATAGACCTCTATCAAATCTCCCCTCAGCCATCTCTTTTCCAAGTTGAAGAGTCCTAACCTTTTAAACTTCTCCTCAAAGGGTACCTTTCCATCCTCTTTACCATTTTGGTGGCTCTCCTCTATACGTTTTCTATTTCTGCTATCCCCTTTAACCCTTTCATGACTGTTGTTGCCATATGGCAACCTTCAAATTTTCCCCCAAATTTTTCACCGGATTGTATATTTGCAAAATATCCGCACACGGTGTGCGAAATGTGATGTGTATCTGTGCTTGACATCTGAAAAAAACTGTTATTTAAACTATCACACCCAGCAGCAAATGAAACTGATGCCAAGACTGTTTTTCATTTTCAGCCATTCAGGACCGTAGTTGCCATATGGCAACAGTAAATATTGTTTCTTAGAAATAATTTAAAAAAACAACAACTTTATATTCTGCATCATTTAGCTCAAATCTTAATAAAAAAAAATTTCAGTTACAATTATGTGGACGCGAAAGGGTTAAGATACAGCGACCAGAATTGCATACAATATTCAAGGTGCAGTCACACCATAGAACGATACAGAGGCATTATAATATCCTTTGTCTTATTCTCCATTCTTTTCCTTATGATTCCTAGCATTTTATTTGCCTTCTTGGCTGCCGCTGCACACTGGGCAGAGGGTTTCAACATGAAGCCTAAATCTTTTTCCTAGGTGTTGGTTCCTAATGTGGAACCTTGCATTATGTAACCATACAGTAGTTTGGGTTGTTCTTAGGTGCATAACTTTGCACTTGTCCACATTAAATTCCATCTTCCATTTGAATGTCCAGTCTTCCAATTTATCAAGGTCCTCTTGCAATTTCACAATCCTCTTGGGTTTTAACAGCTTTGAATAATTTTGTGTCATCTGCAAATTTGACTACCTCACTTGGGTTAAAAAGCAGTGGACCCAGCACAGATCCCTGGGGTACTCCACTATTCACTTTTCTCCATTGGGAATATTGGCCATTTAGACCTACCCTCTGCTTTCTGTCTTTTAACCAGTTTCTGATCCACAATACTACACTGCCTCCTATCCCATGACTTTTTAACTTTGCCAAGAGTCTTCCACGAGGGACCTTATCCAAGGCTTTTTCTGAAAATTCAGATACACTAGATCAGAGGTTCCCAACCCCAGTCCTGGAGGGCCAAACACCATTCAGGTTTTCAGGCTGTCCCTAATAAATATGCATTAGATGCATTTGCATGCACTGCCCCCATTGTATTCAAATGTATCTCATGCATATTCATAAGGTACAGCCTGAAAACCTAAATGGTGTTTGGCCCTCCAGGATTGGAGTTGGGAACTTCTGCACTAGTTTTATTGGCTCATCTTTGTCTACCTGTTTATTCACACCTTCAAAAAAATATAACAGATTAGTAAAACAAGACCTTCCTTGGCTAAAGTCATGTTACCTTTCTCCCATTAAACCATGTCTATCTACTGTACATGTTCAGTAATTTTGTTCTTTATAATGGTTTTTACCATTTTGCGTGGTACTGATCTCAGACTCACTGGCCTGTAGTTTCCCGGATTACCTCTGGAACCCTTTTAAAAATTGGTGTTACATTGGCCATTTGCCAGTCTTCAGGTACTACACATGATTTTAATGATAGCTCAAAGATTTTTAATAGTAGATCTGCAATCTCATATTTCAGTTCTTTCAACACCTTTGGATGTATATCATCCAGTCCAGATGATTTGCTACTGTTTAGTTTATATGCCATAGACTTATAATAGTTTGTGTATGTTCTGTTATCCCTCACCTGCTGCATGTAGACCCCATGTTGTCTTGTTAACCACTTTGATTGAAGGATAAGGTGATATACAAAACTGGTTAAATAAATAAATAATATCTTACGGTTTAGCAATATTTCTTTCAATTCTTCCGATGAATCACCTTTAAATACCATTTCAGTCATGGGTAACTTCCCTACTTCCTCTTCAGCAAAGACCGAAGCAAAGAATTTGTTCAATCTTTCACTATGGCCTTGTCCCCTCTTAGTGCCCCTTTTACCCCTCTGTCATTTAATGGTACATCGGGAAGATGTATTACAACTATTAGATAAACTGAAGAGTAGCAAATCACCTGGGCCGGATGATATACATCCAAGGGTGTTGAAAGAACTGAAATATGAGATTGCAGACCTGCTATTAGTAATCTGTGAACTATCATTAAATCATCTGTAATACCTGAAGATTGGAGGATGGCCAATGTAACACCAATTTTTAAAAAGGGTTCCAGGGGTGATCTGGGAAACTACAGACCGGTGAGCCTGACGTCAGTACCAGGAAAAATGGTAGAAACCATCATAAAGAACAAAATTGCTGAACATGTAGATAGTCATGGCTTAATGGGAGATAGCCAACATGGCTTTAGATAAGGACGATCTTATCTTACTAATCTGTTATGTTTTTTTGAAGGTGTGAATAAACAGGTAGACAAGGGTGAGTCGGTTGATATAGTATATTTGGACTTTCAGAAAGCCTTTGACAAGGTCCCTCATCAGAGACTTTTGGCAAAACTAAAGAGTCATGGGATAGGAGGCATGTATAAGTGTTGCCAGATAGGACGGTGCTATATTGTTAATAAGCTTAAATGTTGTTACAATTGATTTATAGGTAATTCTAAATGGTACCGGAAGCCAGTGCAAGGCGTAGAGAATAGGAGAGATGTGGTCCGATAACTTTGCTTTGAAGATAATCCTTGTGGCAACATTTTGGGCCAATTGCAGAGTGTGCAGGTTTTTCTTAGATGTTCCTTGGAGTATGCCATTACAATAATCTAAATCAGTGGTTCTTAATCTGGGTTCGATCGAACCCTAGAGGTTCGGTGAGTCAGTCTCAGGGGTTCGGCGGAGGTCAAGACACAAGACACGCACCCGACTCATATGATTCGTGATGACATACCCCACTTGTCCATCATTGGCTGCAGGTGATCACGCTACATTGCTTGGCCAATCTGTGCTGCAGGGAATTTGGTGCACTCAGTAGTCGACTTGTGACTGTCGTGATGGTATGTCGTGTGATTTCTTTCTTAATATTTTAACCCATACTAACTATGTCGAGCAAAAAAAGAAAGTGGTCAGACGAATATGTACAACATGGATTCGCATATATAACAGAACGTGATGGGAGTCAGCGTCCTATCTGCATGATTTGCAATGCCAAGTTAAGCAATTCTAGTCTTGTACCGGCAAAACTAAAGGAACACTTCCTTAACCTGCATGGAGATGGGGAATACAAGAAAGCACAGTTACTTACCTGTAACAGGTGATCTATGGGAACAGCAGGAATAAGTCTTCACATATGGGTACGTCGGTATCGACGGAGCCTGCGCGGGAACGCTCCCCAGCTTCCCAAAAAGGAAAACTTTTGGGAGCATCCCACAGCGCCTGCGCGCTGCCTTCCCGCCTTTCCTAACCGCCTCTCCCCAGTTTGAGTTTTAAAGCTGAGACAAAGAGAGAGAGGAAAGGAAAGATAGATAGAGAGATACAACTCCTAGGGGAGGTGGGTGGGTTGTGAAGACTTATTCCTGCTGTTCCCAGAGATCACCTGTTACAGGTAAGTAACTGTGCTATCTCCAGGAACAAGCAGGAATGAGTCTTCACATATGTGGACTCCCTAGCTAGAGATGCCTGGGAGATCCCCAAGGTTATGAGACCCTGAGAAGGGCTCTACCTCCTCTTATGGATCTCAGGCATCCATCCAGGGAAGGAGGGCAGGAGTTGATTAAGAATGGAACAGGTGTTTGAGAACAGCCTGACCAAACAAGGCATCCCGGCGGGAGTCCTTGTCCAAACAATAATGGGCTGTGAAGGTATGAACCGAGGCCCAGGTGGCCGCTCGACAGATCTGGTCGATGGACACAGAATTTAGATGAGCCATAGAGGTGGCCATGGCCCTCACATTATGAGCTGTGACATGGCCCTCCAGAGAAAGATTCTTACACTGGTAGGTGAAAGAAATACACTGAGCAATCCAATTGGACAGTGTCCTCTTAGAGACTGGAAGTCCCAAATGAGAGGGATCAAAGGCAACAAAGAGTTGAGAAGACTTTCTATGTTGCTGTGTCCTTTGTAAGTAAAAGGCAAGAGCCCTCTTACAATCCAGGGTATGAAGATTCCTCTCTGCACTTGATGCATGAGGTCCTGGAAAAAAGACAGGTAAATACACCTCTTGATTAAGATGAAAAGGTGAGACCACTTTAGGCATAAAGTGTGGATTGGTCCTAAGGACTACCTTATCATGATGGAACCTCGTATAAGGTGGATTAGCCACTAAGGCCGGCAGTTCACTGATGCGGCGAGCTGAGGTGACTGCAATGAGGAAAATAACCTTCCAGGAAAGAAATTTCAAGGAGGTGGTGGCTAAGGGTTCAAAAGGAGGCTTCATAAGCTGACCAAGAACCAGATTTAAGTCCCATGCCACTGGAGGAGGCCTAATGGGAGGTTTAGTTAAAGTTAGGCCTCTCATGAATCTTGCAATAAGAGGATGAGAGGAAATAGGCTGTCCATTGATAGGCTTAAGGGATGCTGCAATAGCACTCAAATGGACCCTTACTGAATTTGTCTTAAGGCCTGCATTGGAGAGATGCAGGAGATATTCCAATAGAGAATTCAAAGGTAGTGCTAGAAGGTCAAGACCCTTCTCAGTACACCAAATGGAAATCCTTTTCCATTTAAAAGCATAGGAACGTCTAGTGGAAGGTTTTCTGGAAGCATGGAGGATATCCTTCACCTGCTGGGAAAGATTCCAACCTTGAAGGTCTAAGCCTTCAGCAACCAAGCTCTGAGGTGAAGGGACTTGGGGTTTGGGTGCCACAAAGTCCCCTCCTCCTGGGACAGAGGGTCTGGAGCAGCTCCCAAGTCTAGGGAGGGAGCTTGAGAGAGATGCAGAAGTAGAGGGTACCACACTTGGCGTGGCCAGAGTGGAGCTATGAGGATCATAGATCCTTGATCCCTCTGGAGCTTGAACAGAGTCTTGGGAATTAAGGGAATGGGTGGAAAGGCATACAGGAAGTCTTGACCCCAGTGAAGGAGGAAGGCATCCTTGGCCTGAACTCCCTGACACGGAATTCTGGAACAGAACCGGGGAAGTTTGGCATTCCACGGACTTGCAAAGAGGTCTATGTCCGGGGTTCCCCACTCTTGAAAGATTCTGAGTACCTGGTCCATGTGCAGGGACCATTCGTGTGGAAGCAGAACTCGACTGAGTCTGTCTGCCCAAGAGTTTTGGATTCCTGGAAGGTATACGGCCAGGAGATGGATTTGATGCTCTCTGGCGAAGGCCCACAATCTTAAAGCTTCGTTGCAAAGTGACAGAGAGCCAGTTCCTCCTTGCTTGTTTATGTAAAACATGGCTACCTGATTGTCCGTATGAATGAGGACTGTCTTGTAGCTGAGCAAAGTATGGAAGACCTTGAGAGCTAGAAAAACTGCTCAGAGCTCCAAGTGGTTGATATGTAGAGAGGTCTCCTGTGGAGACCAAGTGCCCTGAGTGGAGAGGTCTTGCAGATGAGCTCCCCAACCTGTATGGGAGGCATCTGTTGTGAGGGTTGCCTGGGGCAACAACTGTTGGAAGGGGGACCCCAGCCACAGATTTTGGGTAGACCTCCACCACTGGAGAGAGCAAAAGAGGCGCCTGGAGGTTGCTATTTTGTCTGAGAGAGCCCCTGATGCTTGAGTCCACTGGGTGGACAAAGTCCATTGAGCTGCTCTCATGTGAAGGCGAGCATAGGGTACCACATGCACTGTGGATGCCATGTGGCCTAGCAGTTGTAGCATCTCCCGGGCAGTTAAATGGCTCCTTGACTGAATCTGGGAGGCTAACTGCACTAGGCGTAGGCAACGGGCCTGAGGAAGATAGGCCCTTGCAGTGGTAGTATCTAGCCAGGCCCCTATGAACTCTAGGGACTGAGTAGGGGTGAGCTGGGACTTTGGGAGGTTTACCACAAGTCCCAGATACTGCAGAATGCGCCTTGTGCAGTCCAGGGAAGTCTGGGCCTCTGACTGAGATGGAGCTCGGATGAGCCAGTCGTCCAGGTATGGGAATACAAATATTCCCAGAGTGCGTAGAAATGCAGCTACTACTGCCATGCATTTGGTGAACACTCTTGGAGCAGAGGCCAGACCGAAAGGAAGCACCCTGTATTGGTAATGCTTTCCTTGGAAAAGAAAATGGAGGAACCTTCTGTGAGATGGATGGATGAGGACATGTGTGTATGCATCCTTGAGATCTAGAGAACAAAGCCAATCTTGACTATGAAGGTATGGAAGGAGAGTGCCCAGAGAAAGCATCTTGAATTTCTCCTTGCATAGAAATTTGTTCAATTCTCTGAGGTCTAATATGGGTCTGTAGCCCCCTGTTTTCTTTGGGATCAGAAAGTAAGGGGAGTAAAACCCTGACCCCTGTTGAAGAAGGGGTACTTCTTCTATTGCCCCTTGGGCAAGAAGGGTAGCCACCTCCTGACCTAGAAGGTCGAGTAGAGATGTTGGAGAATTGAAATGTCTCACCATGGTGTGGGGAGGAAGGTTTGAGAAATGAAGTTTGTAGCCCTCTCTTATGATGGAGAGAGTCCACTGCTCTGCTGTAATTTGCTCCCATCTGGGAGCAAAATGAGCTAACCTTCCTGGAATGGTGAGAGGCTCTGGCTGTTTTAGAGCCAGAAAGGCTAAGTTCTCTAGCATTAAGTCAAAAACCCTGAGGAGGCTGAGTCTGCTGAGTTGCAGCAGCCCCTGTAGGCTTAGGCCTGGCCTGTTTAGGTTGCTGACGTTTAGCAGCAAAACGACCTGTAGATGATTGTTACCCTGTGAATAGTTACCCCGGTTGTCCTATGTTTTTTTTCCCTGTTCTATGTAAAACTCAATGTTGCTTGTATGCATTGTAGTATGTTTTGTTCGATGTACACCGCACTGATTTCAATAGCGCGGTATAGAAGAAATGTTAAATAAATAAATAAATAAATAAATTGTTGGCCAGAAGCAGGATGGAATCTGCCTTTCTTGAAAAAAGACTTCTTGAAAGGCTTTTTCTTGGCAGGAATGGAGGTTGACTTTGAAAGTCTATCCAAAGCAGAATTTTCTGCATCCATTTGAGTGGCTTTTATTTGCCAATCTTTGCCAAACAGGTTTTCACCTGTACAGGGAAGATTTCCCAAGCCATCCTGGACCCAAGATTCTAGATCAGAAGCCTGGAGCCAAGCAATTCTGCCAGCAGCTATGGCAATGGCCGAAGCTCTGCTAGCACCCTCAAAGGAGTCAAAAGCTGCACGGTTAGAAAACTTTGAAATATCCTGAGTATGCTTAAGCCAAATAAGAAATTCTTCCCTTTTATCCTCTGGAAGAAAAGGGAGGAAAGTGTGCAGCTTATCTGCAACTTCTTTCAGAAACATACCCATATAAAGACTATAGGAGTTGATTCTGGCAATGAGCATACTGGCTTGGAAGATTTTCCTACCAAAAGCATCCAAGGTCCTGCATCCTCTTCCTGGAGGAGCAGAGGAGTGTCTTTTTGCACTCTATCTTTTTCATAGCTGATTCCACCACAATAGAATGGTGAGGAAGCTGTGTTTTATGAAACCCAGGACAAGGAGGGACATGGTACATAGTGTCCAATCTACGAGAATGAGGAGAGATAGTGAGAGGAGTCTCCCATAAGTCAATCATGTAATCATAAAGAATCTCATGAATTGGCAAGGTGACTGCCTCCTTAGGAGCCTTAGAATAACCTAAAATATCCAATTTTTTAGCTCTAGGCTCTGATTCAGAGGTTACTGAAATAGAAAGTCCTTTAGCCACTTCTCTTATGAAGTCTTGAAAGGACAAGTCCTCTGGAGGAGACATTCTTCTTTTTGGAGAAGAAGGCTCTTCAGGAAGGGCTATGGATACTTCAGCAGACTCCTCCGATGCATCAGAATCTTCGGAGGAATCAAAGTATCGACTGTCAGGGTGCTCTTCCAAAGCTCGATACGCGTATCGAGCGGTATCGACATCAGGCGTCATCGGTACCGGTTCGGTACCGATGGGCATCCCTGGACAGGGAACCGCTGCAGTCGGCATCCTGGTCAATGTCGATGCAGTTGGTACCGGTACCGACACTGGTGCCGGTACCGGAGCTGATACCGACAACGGAGCTTGTTGTGGTATCAGCAGCGTCGCAGCTTGGATGAAGGCCGTGATAGCCTGCTGCATGGATAGGACATTCTGATCCATCGACGCCATGAATGCCTGGAATTCGGTACCGGAAGGTTGCGCCGGTACCCCAGAGCATTCTAACAGGTGATCGGTCAAGGCCGTACCATCGATGTCAACCTGTAACCCCATAGGTGGAGCTTTGGAAGCCGGAGCTTCCCGCCGGGGTTGTTTTAGCGGTGCGGAATCCTCGAGGGCAAGCCCGGAGGCATCTCGATGCTTGGAGGGAGATCTACCCTTCGAGGACCGGCTGGATTTATGTTTGGTTACCTGAGATCCATGGGAAGAAGAAGAGGCCCTGGAAGACGTTGATGCCACTGAAGCTGCATCAGAGGGAAACAGCACATGGAGCTTGGCTGCTCGGTTCTGTAAACCTCGTTTAGACATCAAGGAGCAGGACGAACAATCCAAAATGGAATGGTCAGGACCCAAATATTTGAGACACCATTCATGGGTGTCGGTAACAGAAATAGTACCGCTGCACTTAGTGCAGTTTTTAAACCCGGAGGCTGGTTTTTCCATGAGGAAACTTTCCCGTGAGGCCTAAGGCCCAAAAGAGGAAAAACACACTAAGTGAGGGAAAAATATGTTCTTTTTTTTTTTTCTTTTTTTTATAAGAAAAGAAAGAAAGACCGGCGGTACCGGTCCGACGTCGGGGAAGGCAGACGCGCGACCAAAGAAATAAAATAAAACAAAGAACTTCTTCAGCGGTGACAGGAACACGACCTGCTGGCTCCGTGGAAAAGAAGAACTGGGGAGAGGCGGTTAGGAAAGGTGGGAAGGCAGAGCGCAGGCGCTGTGGGATGCTCCCAAAAGTTTTCCTTTTTGGGAAGCTGGGGAGCGTTCCCACGCAGGCTCCGTCGGTACCGACGTACCCATATGTGAAGACTCATTCCTGCTTGTTCCTGGAGATCACAACGCTTGCTGAATTCAAGGTGAAGAGAGCCAGATTTGATGAAAAGGATACCCTGCCTGCTCTCGGCTTTGTACCCATCAACAAACCGATCCTCACAGCACCGTACGAAGTTGCTTATCTGATCGCAAAGCAGGGCAAACCACACACCATTGGTGAAACACTCATAAAACCAGCTGTGTTGAAGATGGTGAATCTGATGCTGGGAAAAGCGGCCGAAGTTAAATTATCCCAAATTCCTCTTTCAAATGACACCATCAGCGACAGAATAGAGGACATGAACAAAGACATCTTGGCTCAAGTAGTTGCAGATCTGATTTCAAGCCCAGCAAAATTCAGCCTCCAACTCGACGAGACCACAGACGTTTCTAATCTAAGTCAGCTTGCTGTATTTGTGCGCTATGTGAAAGACGACATGATAAAGGAAGATTTTTTCTTTTGTAAGCCTCTTACAACAACAACTAAGGCAGCCGATGTGAAGAAACTTGTGGATGACTTCTTCAGAGACAACAATCTTTTGTGGGATATGGTTTCTGCAATTTGTACGAACGGAGCTCCAGTCATGTTGGGAAGAAAGTCTGGTTTTGGTGCGCTAGTGAAAGCCGATGCATCACACATCATTGTTACACATTGTATTCTGAACAGGCATGCATTGGCAACAAATACCTTGCCTCCAGAAATGACAGAAGTATTAAAAATTGTAGTGGAATGTGTGAACTATGTGCGAAATAGTGCACTGAGGCACCGCATCTTCAGTGAACTGTGTAAAGAAATGGGCTCTGAATTCGAGGTACTTCTGTACCATTCTAACGTTCACTGGTTATCCCGGAGACAGGTGCTGAATCGTGTTTTTGCCATGCGTGTGGAATTAGCCCTGTTTTTGCAAGAGCACCAACATTGTCATGCAGATTGCTTCAAAAATTCTAAGTTCATTCTCATTTTAGCGTACATGGCTGATATATTCGCATCTCTCAATCATCTCAATCAGCAGATGCAGGGTGGTGGCGTCAACATCATCGAAGCGGAAGAAAACCTGAAGGCTTTTCAAAAAAAGCTACTGTTATGGAAACGACGAACAGAGAACGATAACTTCGCAAACTTTCCCCTGCTGGATGACTGTGTAAGTAAGATCGAAGATGTGTCTGGAATCGGAGACATTTCTGTACCCACGGAACTGAAGCAAGCAATTGCCACGCACTTAGATGAGCTTGCAAAGTCTCTCGACGGATACTTCCCTACAAGAGAGTCATATCCAGCATGGGTGAGACAGCCGTTCACGTTTGGTGTTGAGACAGCAGATGTCAATGATGAATACCTCGACGAAATCATTTAAATTCAGCAGAGCCAGGTTCAACAGCAACTCTTCAGAACAACAATGCTCTCAACTTTTGGTGTCGACAAATGGTAACGTATCCTGTTATTGCTAGGAAAGCCCTGGAAATTTTTATACCATTTGTTACAACATATCTTTGCGAGCAATCCTTTTCGAGGATGCTGGACATAAAAACGAAGAAAAGGAACAGACTTTGCTGTGAAAATGACATGAGAGTGGCACTTGCCAAGGTGAAGCCATGCATTTCTGAACTGGTCTCTCAAAGGCAACAGCAGAAGTCACACTGATTTGCAGTAAATATTCATTATTATTGTAGCGGTGTAGCCTGATGGAAATTAGGTGATGGGTGTGTGTTAAAATGTTAAAAATAATAAATAGCATAAATACAATAAGTTCATTATTGGAATACATAAGGTTAAAAATTAAAACCATTTCAGTGTGGTAGTATTAAAAAAGGTCATGTCTTTGTGAAAAGTTATGTATGTAATTTGTTGTGAGTTCATGCTTTGTATTGGTTTTGTTCTTTGAACACAGTGATGTTAATGCACGATTCATTTTGTGAACCAGTAAAACATATACCTATGTCTTGAATTTGAAAAAAAATCAAATTTTATTATTCAATAAAGAAGGGTTCGGTGAATGTGCATATGAAACTGGTGGGGTTCAGTACCTCCAACAAGGTTAAGAACCACTGATCTAAATGAAGTGTTATTAGAGTTTGGGCCACAGTCCTGAAGTCATTGCTGTCTATTATCGGTTGCAGCTGTTGGATTATCCTTATTTTGAAAAAAATGGTTTTAACAGTTTGCTTTATATGAGGTGTTAGACTGAGTGTTCTGTTAAGCATGACTCCTAAATACCTGACCTCAGCCTTTACTGGTATGGAGTTGTTTCCAATATTGATAGCTGACGGTGGGGTGAAGTCAGGATTCCTCATTATAAATAGCACTTCTGTCTTTTTGAAATTGATATTCATGTTCATTGATTGTAGCCACATTTCTGCTTCAGTGAGACATCGAGTTATGTCGTAGTTGGGGTTGGATACCTCGAACGGTAAGTACAACATAATGTCATCTGTATAGATGTGATAATTTATCTTATGGTGTTGAAATATGGCGCAGATAGGCTGAAGATATAGATTAAAAAGTAGCGCAGAGAGGGCAGAGCCTTGTGGGATACCCTGTTCTTGAGGGAATGGCATTGAGGCGACATGATCTACTTGAACATATTGGGTTCGGTTGGTGAAATAAGATTTAAACCATTATCTTTAATGCCTAATTGGGAGAGTCTGGAAATGAGCATGCTATGATTTACATTGTCAAAGGCCGACGAAATATCAATGAAAATGAGAATGAAGGCTCACTTGGTATTGTCGATACCCCTGATAATATTGTCAAATAGTGCTATAAGGAGGGTCTCTACACCGTGGTATGGGCGAAACCCATATTGATTTTCATCTAATGGTGATGACGAGTCTATATAGTCCTGCAATTGTATCTGTACAATCTTTTCAATAATTTTAGCGAGGAACAGGATGCTTGCAATGGAACGGTATGAAGTAGGATCATTGCTGTCTAGAGATTTGTTCTTTAGTAATGGGAAGATTGCAATTGGAGTGGAGGAGTAACCTAATGGTTAGAACACTAGCTTGGTAACAAAGCAACCAGGGTTCAATTCCCACTAGCACTCCTTGTGGCCTTGGGCAAGTCACTTAACCCTCCATTGTCTCAGAAGAAAGGCCTGGCAATCTACTTCCAGTCACACTGCCAAGAAAACCCAGGAGCTTCTGGGTCACCAGGAGTCAGGACTGACTGACTCAAAGGCACACATTGCATTTTGCAATGGGCGGATTGCTGACTTTTTGAGCTCATCTGCTATGAATCCTTGATGTAGTGATTGGTTCACTATGTTAAGCAAGTCCGAGGCCAATTCCGATTTAGTCTCCTTAATCCAAGCCACTGGACAGGGATCCAAAAGTGAGGTTGTAGTATTAAGTTTATTGATTGTCTGAAGCAGTTGTTTGTTTGTGATAGTTTGGAAGGTGCTCCATTCATGGGGATTGTTGTCTGATTGAGATAAGAGGGCTGATGTGACATGACAGTTTTGCTTGAGTTTGTTAACAAAATGGTCAGCTAAGGCTTGAGAGTTGATAGGGATCTTGTTCGTACTGTTAGCAGGGTTTTTTGCCAAGGATTTAACGATCTCTAATAACTCCCTTGGGCAATTTAAGGCTTTTGACAATACCTTAGAGTGATGTTGTTTCTTAGCATTATTAATAGCTTCCTTGTAGGCATTGAGCAGTGAAAAATAATGCTGTCTGAGTTCTTGTGTTTTCTTCTTTCTCCATGTGGATTCCATTTTCCTGAGTCCCTTCCATAATGTCACTAGTTCAGCAGTGAACCACCTCTCATTTGGTTTATGCTTAATCCGCTTCTGAGATGGTAGTGGTTCTAAAGCCAGCCTTATGGTTGAGTTTCAGTTTGATACTGCTGTGCAGAGATTATTAGTACAAGGGTCTAGCTTAGTGAGAACTGATTCCAGAAATGTTTCCTTATCAAAAGTGTAAAATCTCTGTCCTTGGGGTGTGGTTTCAGAATAGGCTTTAGTATGATGTGGGTAGTGAAGAGTAAACCGTATCATAAAGTGGTCAGACCATGGCACTTGGGTAATGTTTGGGGGTCTATATAGTAGTGACTTTCTATATTGAGTAGGGAGGAATATTAAATCAAGGGTGTAACCTTTTGTGTGCGTTGGGATGTTGATTGTCTGCTTAAAACCCATTTCTTCCATCGCGTCAATGAAAGATGCCTCTTGGTTAATGGACAATGATGGGAAGTTAAAATCACCTAACATAATAAGGGGTTTCATTACAGGTGAGCTGCAGGCAGTTTCAAGTATGTTGTCTAGATGTTGGCTATTTGCAGTTGGAGGCCTATTTATAGGGCATATTGCTAAATCTTTATTTTCAACCTTAAGGATATTCATATCATCTTTGTTCTCACAGATGGTAGTTGATAAGTTGAGAACAGATTTTGCTAGTATGAGGGTACCCCCTCCTTTTGTGCGATCCCTATTGCATGTGAAAATGGAATATCCCTGAACTTTCATCTGGTTTATAAGTACTGAGTCAGTTTCAGTTAACCATGTCTCAGTGACACATAGGAGGTCTGGGTTTTCTGCCTTGACAAGGTCAATTAGGAGTGGAATTTTATTTCTAATTGACCTAGCATTGATGGGGATGAAGGTCATTAGTGTGGAATCGTTGAATACTTTCATATGGTTGGTCAAGGGAGTTGGATTTATCTGGATCAGCCTGTGATGTTTCGGAAATGCTCTTCCCAGGAATGGTTGTTTAGCATTCTGTCTCTGGTGAACTTGTCTCTGACGATAAGGAATGACTTGTATGTATGTGGATTCAGAGAGGTTTAAAGGTGAGGACATGAGGAGGAACAAAGATCAATAGCCTAAATGCATATAAGGTGATATTCATGATGAATAGAATCATTTTCTTAAGGTTCATTCTGGACGGATCTGAAACAGTGATTACAGGATGTGCAGAAATATATATGCAGTGCTCAAAATACAGTGTGACTTAATTGAGACAGTAAAGCAGTATTATGCAGTAGCAACTGATGGAGTCTTTCCAGGGAGAGGAGTATATAATATGCAAAGAAGTGCCCAAGATTTAGAATGGATTCAACAGATTAAAACCCAAGAGGATTGTGGAAAATTGCAAGAGGATCTTGATAAATTGGAAGACTGGGCATCAAAATGTCAGATGAAATTTAATGTGGACAAGTGCAAAGTTATGCACCTAGAGAAGAACAACCCAAACTATGGTTACACGATGCAAGGTTCCACATTAGGAAATACCACCCAGGAAAAAGATTTAGGCGTCATTGTGGACAACATGTTAAAACCCTCGGCCCAGAGTACATCGGTGGCCAAGAGAGCAAATAGAATGCTAAGTATCATAAGGAAAGGAATGGAAAATAAAACAAAGGATATTATAATGCCTTTATATCATTCCATGGTGAGACCGCACCTTGAATATTGTGTGTAATTCTGGTCGCCATATCTTAAAAAGGATATAGCGTTATTAGAAAAGGTTCAGAGAAGAGCCACCAAAATGGTAAAGGGGATGGAAGGATACCCTTATGAAGAAAAGCTAAAAAGGTTAGGGCCCTTTAACCTGGAAAAGAGACGGCTAAGGGGAGATATGATAGAAGTCTATAAATTAATGAACGGAGTGGAACGGGTAAACGTAGATCTATTGTTTATGTTATCAGAATATAGAAAGACTAGAGGACATGCAATGAAGTTACAGGGCAAGCTATTTAGGACTAATAAAAGAAAATATTTTTTCACTCAACGTGTAATCAAACTCTGAAATTTGTTACCGGAGGATGTAGTAAAGGCTGTTAGTGTAGCTGGATTTATAAAAGGTTTGGACAAATTCCTGGAGGAAAGGTCCATAAACCGTTATTAAGAAGGGACCCAGGATACCAATGCTTGACCCAATATAAGCATTGTGGAACCTCTGTCTTTTGGGGAAACTGCTAGGTACGTATGACATAGATTGGCCACTGTTGGAAACAGGATACTGGGCTTGATGGACCTTGTTCTGACCCAGTATGGCATATCTTATTTATTTATTTATTTAGCTGTATTTATATCCCACTTTTCACCGGGTCAAAGCGGTCAATTGGGAGATACATTTAACACGAGGGGATATGACACATATACGCTAATACATACAGGGAACATGGGCAATGGAGGGTTAAGTGGCTTGCCCAAGACCACAAGGAGTGCCTATAGGACTAGAAATCCCAGTCCCTCCGGCCTGAGATTGCTGTCCCCAGGTGGGACTTGAACCCCTGGCCCTCCGGCCTGAAGTACCTTGTCCTAACCACTAGGCCACTCCTCCCCCTGATCTTATATTCTTCTGTTCTTCTGTTCTTAATGGTCCAACTGACTCTCACAGTTTTTTTTTTTTACTATGAATGTACTTGAAATGTCTTTATCATGAGTTTTTCCTTTCACAGCAAGCTTCTTCTCAAATTCTCTCTGCCTACCTTATCAATGCCTTGCATCTAACGTGCCAGTGCTTATGCTCTTGCAGTTTGTCATTTGACTCCTTTTTCCATTTCCTGAAAGATGCTTTTTTGGCTTCAACAGCCTCTTAGACCTCACCTTCAAACCATGCTGGCAATTGTTTGGACTTCCATCCTCCTTTCTTAAAGTGCGGAATAGAGCTGGATAGTCACAACAAAACAAATTGCACTATAGTGCTGGCAGATGAGACCCCCAGGTTGGAAAGCACTCAATTGTCTACTAAGGAGGAGCTGAAGACTGAGTAAGCCATCATTTATGATGTGGTTGATCCAAAGCCCTCGGGACATCTGACTGCTGATGAAGATGCACATGAAATGAGTCAGAAGCTGCAAAACTGTCTTACATATTGGGACATGGAATGTATGAAGCATGAACCAAGGGAAGTTTGAGATGGTCAAGAATGAAATGGAACATGTACAACTCAATCTGTTGGGTGTCAGAGAACTGAAATAGACTGGTATCAGGTACTTTGCATCTGATGATCACATGGTCTACTATGCTGGAAATGAAAGACAAAGAAGAAATGGTGTTGCATTTATAATTAAGAAGAAACTTGTGAGAACTGTAATGAAATACAATGCAATCAGTGAATTCTTAATTTCTATTCATCTGCGAGGAATGCCCATCAACACAACTTATTTATTTATTTAGCTGCATTTATATCCAGCTTTTCACCGGGTCAAAGCAGTTGGGGGATACATTTAACCCGAGGGGATATGAGACACATACACTAATACTTACAGGGAACATGGGCAATGGAGGGTTAAGTGGCTTGCCCAAGACCACAAGGAGCACCTGCGGGACTAGAAACCCCAGTCCTTCCGGCCCAAGGTTGCTGTCCTCTAGTGGGATTTGAACCACCGACCTTCCGGCCTGTAGTACCTTGCCCCAACCACTAGGCCACTCCTCCCAACCACTAGGCCACTCCTCCCAACTATAATTCAAGTATATGCCCCAACAGCAGCTGCAGAAGAAGATGAAGTTGATGAGTATTATGAACAAGTACAAGCTGAAATTGAGAGAATATGCAAACAGGATATCCAGATAGTCATGGGTGAATGGAATGCAAAAGTAGGCAACAAAGACGGTGGCAAAGTGGTTGGAAAATATGGACTTGGCAACAGAAATGAAGCAGGAGAAAGACTGATAGAATTCTGCAAGACCAAGGATCTATTCATCTCAAACACCTTCTTCCAGCAACACAAGCGGCAACTGTACACATGGACTTCACCCAATGGCTTGTACAAAAATCAAATTGACTACATTTGTGGAAGTCATAGTAACATAGTAAATGACGGCAGATAAAGACCAGTATGGTCCATCTAGTCTGCTCAGTAAGATGGCAAGAGCAGGTGTACCTGCTGCTCTGTACAGGCCACCCCTCCCCATGTATCTCTTAAGAGTGAACCCACTGCTCCGTGTAGGACACCTCTATTTGTTGGGAAATTAGATGGTTACATTTATTTTGATTTTATCCTGTTGCTGTAAAGGGATCCACTGTGTCTGTTTCATGCCATCTTGAATTCTGTCACTGCATTTGCTCTCACCACTTCCATCGGGAGGGCATTCCAAGCATACACCACCCTTTCAGTGAAAAAGTATTTCCTGACATTTCCTTTCAATTTACCCCCTTGCAGCTTCATGTTATGCCCTCTAGTTTTACATCTTCCCCGTCTTTGGAATAGGTTTGTTTGTTCATTATTTCTCTTTAAGTATACTTAAAGAGAAATAATTATTTTCGAGAGCTGTTTTGGTTATTCCACGTAATCTTTATGTTTTTTGGTGCGCTGAATCCGAAAATGACCTCCATTTTGTCATAGGACATCACATTTCCTGACAATTTAGGTAATTATGTTAAATAAGGCAATACCTCAAAATAAATGGAAATAGACTTATAAAATTAAAGTTTTATTACAATATTTTCATGAAAATCCTTTTTTGAACTGAAATGAGCTCACCTACACACACTAAACTTGATTCTTCTTCCTTGTGAGGCTCCTCTTGGTGCATTTACGCTTGTGAGTAGCATCTGGAATGTCTCTCTGAAGCATCCAACAGTAGTCTGCCATCATTGTAATGCTCCATTTTCCCTGGTATCTCCTTTCCATTTCCTTAATGTCTTGGTGGAATCATTCACCTTGTTCCTCACTCACAGCTCCCAAATTTTCAGGAAAGTAGTCAAGGTGGGACTGGAGGAAATGCACTTTCAAACTCATCAGGCAACCTAAAGCTTGAAATGCTTTCAGCATTCGTCCGACGATCTTTTTGTAGTGAGGATCTTTGTTATTGCCTAAAACTTTCTGTACGACTTCTTTAAATGAAATCCACCCTTCTTTTTGAGGATCCGTCATGGTATTGACAAACTCTTGATCAACTATAAGCCTTCTAATGTCTGGTCCGACGAACACACCTTCCTTCAATTTTGCCTCCGACAGGCCTGGAAACTTGGTGACCAAGTATTTGAAGCATTCTCCATCTCTTGGAAGCGATTTTATGAATTGCTTCATCAATCCCAATTTTATGTGGAGAGGTGGTAGAAGAACTTTATGGGAAGGTACCAAAGTTTCTCAGAGGACATTTTTTTCACCTACTGTTAGCACCCTCGGCTGCCAACTCTTCTTGGTCCAGTGATTTTGTCGGTCTCGACTGTCCCATAGACACAGAAAACAAGGATATTTGGTATACCCAGCTTGTTGCCCGAGCAGCATGCACAAGACCTTCAAGTCCCCACACACTTGCCAACCATGGTCTTCATATTTAAATTTACGAAGAACCAATTCCAAGTTCTCGTAGGTTTCCTTCAAGTGTACGGAATGACCTACAGGTATGGAAGCATAAAAACCGTTGTGGAGTAAAACGCTTTGAGACTTCTTTTTGAAGAATCTATAAAAAGATGCCATAGCTCTAAATCATATTGGATTTTAAATTGACCCATCAGACCTTCGACATAGATGCAATAAACCAACTTGTCTTCCTGGGCGAAGTAAGGAACGAACTCCTTTTCACGATGTCTGAACCATGAAGATGACACTCCGGGCAACAATAAATTCCTGCTTTTCAGCCTTGATCCGAGTAACTCAGCGGCATCTTTGGGAAAATTCAAGTCTCTTACCAAATCATTCAGCTCCTCCTGAGAAAGCACAGTTACTTACCTGTAACAGGTGATCTCTGGGAACAGCAGGAATAAGTCTTCACATATGGGTATCGTCGGTACCGACGGAGCCTGCACGGGAACTCTCCCCAGCGTCCAAAAGGAAAGCTTTTGGGAGCATCCCACAGCGCCTGCGCTCTGCCTTCCCGCCTTTCCTAACCGCCTCTCTCCAGTTCGAGTTTTAAAGCTGAGACAAAGAGAGAGTGAGGAAAGGAAAGAAAGATAGAGAGATACAACTACTAGGGGAGGTGGGTGGGTTGTGAAGACTTATTCCTGCTGTTCCCAGAGATCACCTGTTACAGGTAAATAACTGTGCTATCTCCAGGAACAAGCAGGAATGAGTCTTCACATATGGGGACTCCCCAGATAGAGATGCCTGGGAGATCACCCAGGTTGTGAGTCCCTGGGAAGGGCTCTACCTCCACCCATGAATCTCAGGCATCCAGCCAGGGATGGAGGGCAGGAGTTGGTTAGGTATGGAACAGGTGTTTGAGAACAGCCTGACCAAACAAGGCATCCCGGCGGGAGTCCTTGTCCAAGCAGTAATGGGCTGTGAAGGTATGAACCGAGGCCCAGGTGGCCGCTCGACAGATCTGGTCGATGGACACAGAATTTAGATGAGCCATAGAGGCTGCCATGGCTCTCACATTGTGAGCTGTGACATGGCCCTCCAGAGAAAGGTTCTTACTCTGGTAGGCGAAAGAAATACACTGAGCAATCCAATAGGACAGAGTTCTCTTAGAGACTGGAAGTCCTAAATGAGAGGGATCAAAAGCAACAAAGAGTTGAGAGGGCTTTCTATGTTGCTGTGTCCTTTGTAAGTAAAAAGCAAGAGCTCTTTTACAATCCAGGGTATGAAGATTCCTCTCTGCACTTGAAGGATGAGGTCCTGGAAAAAAGACAGGTAAATAAACCTCCTGGTTCAGATGAAAAGGGGAGACCACTTTAGGCATAAAGTGTGGATTAGTCCTGAGGACTACCTTGTCATGATGGAACCTTGTATAAGGAGGATTAGCCACCAAGGCTTGCAGCTCACTGATGCGGCGAGCTGAAGTGACTGCAATGAGAAAAATAACCTTCTAGGAAAGAAATTTCAAGGAGGTAGTGGCTAAGGGTTCAAAAGGTGGCTGCATAAGCTGGCCAAGAACCAGATTCAAGTCCCAGGCCACTGGAGGTGGTCTGATGGGAGGTTTAGTAAAAAGAAGGCCTCTCATGAATCTTGCTATAAGAGGATGAGAGGAAATAGGCTGTCCATTGAGAGGTTTAAGGGATGCTGCAATAGCACTCAGATGGACCCTTACTGAATTCTTTTTAAGGCTGCATGGGATAAATGCAGTAAATACTCTAGTAAGGAATTCAGAGGAATTGCAAGAGGGTTAAGACCCTTCTCTGCACACCAAATGGTAAATCTTTTCCATTTAAAAGCATAGGAACGTCTAGTGGAAGGCTTTCTGGAAGCATGAAGGATATCCTTCACTTGCTGAGAAAGATGCAAATCTTGAAGGTCTAGGCCTTCAGCAAACAGGCTCTGAGGTGAAGAGACTGGGGATTTGGGTGCCACAGCATTCCCTCCTCCTGGGACAGGAGGTTTGGAGCAGATCCCAAGTCCAGGGAGGGGAGCTTGGGAGAGATGCAGAAGTAGAGGGTACCACACTTGGCGTGGCCAATGAGGTGCTATGAGGATCATAGACCCCTTGTCTCTCTGAAGTTTGAAGAGCGTCTTGGGAATTAAGGGAATGGGTAGAAAGGCATAGAGGAAGTCTTTCCCCCAATGAAGGAGGAAGGCATCCCTGGCCTGAACTCCCTGACACGGAATCCTGGAACAGAACCGGGGAAGTTTGGCATTCCACGGACTTGCAAACAGGTCTATGTCCGGGGTTCCCCAAATTCGGAAGATCCTGGCTATCTGGTCCCCATGGAGGGACCATTCGTGAGGAAGCAGAACTCAACTGAGTCTGTCTGCCCAAGAGTTTTGAACCCCTGGAAGATACACTGCCATGAGATGAATTTGAGGCTCTCTGGCGAAGGCCCACAATCTCAGAGCTTCGTTGCAAAGCGACAGAGAGCCAGTTCCGCCCTGCTTGTTCACGTAGAACATGGCTACTTGGTTGTCCGTGTGGATGAGGACTGTCTTGTAGCTGAGCAGGGTGTGGAAGACTCAGAGCTAGAAAAATTGCTCTGAGCTCTAAGAGGTTGATATGTAGAGATGTCTCCTCTAGAGACCAGATGCCTTGAGTGGAGAGATCTTGAAGATGAGCTCCCCAACCTCTTGGAGAGGCATCTGTTGTAAGGGTTGCTTGGGGTAACACCTGTTGGAAGGGGGACCCCAGCAACAGATTTTGAGTGGACTTCCACCAGTGGAGGGACCAAAAGAGGTGACTGGAGGTTGCTATTTTGTCTGACAGGCAACCTGATGCCTGGGTCCATTGGTTGGACAGAGTCCACTGAGCTGCCCTCATGTGAAGGCGAGCATAAGGAACCACATGCACAGTGGATGCCATGTGGCCTAACAGTTGTACCATCTCTTGAGCAGTTAAATGGGATTTTAACTGAATTTGTGAAGCTAACTGCACCAAGCGTAGGCAACGGGCCTGGGGAAGATAGGCCCTTGCAGTTGTGGTATCCAGCAAGGCCCCTATGAACTCTAGAGATTGAGTAGGGGTGAGATGGGATTTTGAAAAGTTTATTACAAGTCCCAGATACTGAAGGATACTGCTTGTGCAGGTTAGAGAAGTCTGGGCCTCTGACTGGGATGGAGCTCGGATGAGACAGTCGTCCAGATATGGGAATACGAATATCCCTAGAGTGCGTAGAAATGCAGCTACTACTGCCATGCATTTTGTGAACACCCTTGGTGCAGAGGCCAGACCGAAAGGAAGCACTCTGTATTGGTAGTGCTTCCCTTGATAAAGGAACCGAAGGAACCTTCTGTGTGTTGGATGGATGAGGACATGGGTGTACGCATCCTTGAGGTCTAGAGAGCAAAGCCAATCCTGACTCTGAAGGTATGGAAGGAGAGTACCGAGAGAAATCATCTTGAATTTCTCCTTGCATAGAAACTGGTGCTGGCAGCGAATACTGTGTATACCATGGACTGCCCGAAGAACAAACCAGTCTGTACTAGAGGAGATCAAACCTAAGCTTTCTTTAGAAGCTCAGATGACAAGACTTCGACTTTCATACTTTGGACACATCATGCGGAGAGAGAGATCATTAGAGAAAGACATCATGCTTGGCAAGATAGAAGGTCAACGCAAAAGAGGAAGGCCAGCAATGAGATGGATCGATACAATAACAGCAGCTACAGGTACCAGTCTGTCAACAATGAGCCGCCTGACTGAAGACCGAACACAATTTAGGATAGCTATCCAGAGGGTCGCCATGAGTCGACTCCGACTCGACGGCACTTAACAACAACAGAAACTTGTTCAATTCTCTAAGATCTAAGATGGGTCTGTAGCCCCCTGTTTTCTTTGGAATAAGAAAGTAGGGGGAGAAGAACCCTGAGCCCTGCTGAAGAAGGGGTACTTCTTCTATTGCCCCTTGGGCTAGAAGGGTAGTAATCTCCTGACCCAGAAGGTCGAGGAGAGATGTATGAGAATTGAACTGTCTCACCATGGTGTGAGGAGGAAGGTTTAAGAAATGAAGCTTGCACCCTTCCCTTATGATGGAGAGGGTCCATTGCTCTGCTGTGATTTGTTCCCATCTGGGAGCAAAGTAAACCAACCTTCCTGGAATGGTGAGAGGCTCTGGAAGTTCTACAGCCAGAAAGGCTAAGCTCTCTAGTTGTAAGTCAAAGGCCCTGAGGAGGCTGAGGCTGTTGGGCCGTAGCAGTCCTAGCAGCCTTAGGCTTGGCCTGTTTGGGTTGATGCTGTCTCTTTGTAGCAAAACGACCTGCAGTAGATGACTGCTGACCATAAGCAGAATAATATTTCCCTTTTTCGGGAAAAAATCCCTTTTTGAACAACCTTTTCTTAAAAGGGGCAGAAGTAGACTTGGAAAGTCTATCTAAAGCAGAATTTTCAGCATCCATTTGGGTGGCCTTTGCTTGCCAATCTTTACCAAAAAGGTTTTCACCTGTACAAGGAAGGTTTCCTAGTCCATCTTGAACCCAAGGTTCCAAATCAGAAGCTTGTAACCAAGCAACTCTGCGTGCACCTATGGCAATGGCCGAGGCTCTGCTGGCACCTTTAAAAGAGTCAAAGGCTGCACGGTTGGAAAACTTGGAAATATCCTAGGCATGTTTGAGCCAGGTGAGGAACTCTTCCCTTTTATCTTCTGAAATAAAAGGAGATAAAGTTTGTAGGTGATCTGTAACTTCTTTTAGAAACATCCCCATATAGAGACTATAGGAGTTGATTCTGGCAACAAGCATACTGGCCTGGAAAATTCTCCTGCCAAAGGCATCTAAGATTCTACATTCTCTTCCTGGAGGAGCAGAAGAGTGCCTTTTTGTACTCTTTATCTTCTTCATAGCAGACTCCACCACAATGGAGTGGTGAGGAAGCTGAGTCTTATGAAAGCCAGGACAAGGAGGAATACGATACATGGTGTCCAACCTGCGAGAATGAGGGGAAGTGGTGAGAGGAGTCTCCCATATACCCAACATGTGATCATAAAGAATCTCATGTATTGGTAAAGTGGCTGCCACTTTAGGAGCCTTAGGATATTGTAAAATATCTAATTTTTTGGCTCTAGGCTCTGTCTCAGGTGCCACTGAGATGGAAAGGCCCCTGGCCACTTCCCTAATAAAGTCTTGAAAAGACAAGTCCTCTGGAGGAGACATTCTCCTTTTTGGAGAAGAGGGCTCCTGAGGATGAATTACCGATGCTTCGACAGAGACCTCTGATTCATCAGAGTCTTCAGAGGAATCGAAGTATCGCCTGTCTGGATGCTCCTGCAGAGCCCGATACGCGTACCGGGTGGTATCGACATCGGGAGTGATCGGTACCGGTTCGGTACCGATGGGCGTCACAGAACAGTGTACCGCTGCAGTCGACACCGAAGCAGATGTCGATGCAAGCGGTACCGGCACCAGAACCGATGTCGTTACCGGTGCCGGAGTCGGTACCGGCAATGGAGTTTGTTGCGGTACCGAAGGCGTCGCAGCTTGTATGAATGCCGTGATGGCACGCTGCATGGTCAGGATATTCTGACCCATTGACGCAACCAATTTCTGGATGTCGGTACCAGTGGAAACCACCGGTACCCCAGAACATGGCAACAGGTGATCGGTCGAGGCTGAGCCATCGATGTCAACCTGTGACCCCATAGATAAAGCTTTGGAAGCCGGAGCCTCCCACCGGGGTAATTTTGCCGGTGCGGATTCCTCGAGGGCAAGCCCGGAGGCATCTCGATACTTTGAGGGAGATCTACCCTTCGAGGACCGGCTGGATTTAAGTTTGGTTACCTGAGATCCATGTGAGGAAGAAGAAGCCCTGGAAGACGTCGATGCAACCGAAGCTGCATCCGAGGGAAACAGGGTACTGAGCTTAGCTGCTCGATTCTGTAGACCTTTTTTAGACATCATGGAGCAGGACTCACAATCTGCAATGGAGTGATCAGGACCTAAACATTTTAGACACCATTCATGGATGTCAGTGACAGAAATAGTGCCGCTGCACTTCGTGCATTTTTTAAACCCAGAGGCGGGCTTTTCCATGAGGAAAAATGTCCTAGGCCTAAGGCCAAGAAGAAAATGCACTGAAGTGAGAAAAAACAGTAGTTTTTTGTTGTTTTTTTTTGAAGAAAGAAAGAAAAGACCAGCGGTACCAGTCCAGCGTCGAGAAGGCAGACGTGCGACCAAAGAAATAAAATAAAATAAAGAAATTCTTCAGTGGTGACAGGAACACAACCTGCTGGCTCCGCGGAAAAGAAGAACTGGAGAGAGGCGGTTAGGAAAGGCAGGAAGGCAGCGCACAGGCTCTGTGGGATGCTCCCAAAAGCTTTCCTTTTGGATGCTGGGGAGCGTTCCCACGCAGGCTCCGTCGGTACCGACGATACCCATATGTGAAGACTCATTCCTGCTTGTTCCTGGAGATAACAATTTTGGTCTTGTATCATCTTCAAAGTCAGAACTTGATTCGTCATCTGGTTCAGGTATGACTTCACCTTCATCGGAGCTAGGTATCTCTTCCAAGGTAGCAGGGGGCTTGGGTACTGGTATATCTGTGCCATGGGGGATGGGACAGATTGCCGAGTGAAGATTGGGGTATGAAATGGAATGCTTCCATTTGGAATTAAACCCTTTCACATCGCATGAACAAAAGTAACAGTCGTCACTATAGTTCTTTTGCTCTCGCCATACCATAGGAATCCCATAACGGAAAGATTTTTTCTTACCCTTGAACCAGTTTCGGAGGTCCTCAACACACCGTTTGCACACTTTATGAGGCGCCCAGACTTTATCTTGATCTCCAATTTTTAGTCCAAAGTATGCAAAGTATATTTTCACAAAAGTCTGTAATATTCTGCTGTTGCTTCAACACTGTATATTCACCACAGATGAAACAGAAACTGTCTGGCGAATTAATACACTTTCGCGGAGCCATAAAATAACGGTTGAAGAATGACGAGCTAACACGAATTGTGATGAAAAAGTGTGAACAGCCTAGAACCAAGAACCTGATGATGATTCGTGCACAAGTGTGGCATGCAGGAGAGAACAGCGCTGTGTCTGTACACGAGACGTCACAGTGCTGGCCACGCCCCCCTGCACTGACCGGAGCTGCTGCTATCTGCCCTGTGTCTCCCTCTCACTGGATTCTTCAGGAAAGATTAACCCCTTCTACCATTAGAAGCACGGACTTAAAACTTGCTTAGCTTATGTATATATTGCTGACCATCAGATTTACAGTGCTATATTTTTTTTACATAACTCGGACAACCCCTTTAAGGTTTCTTTGGCATTTATATCTTAAATGCACTTATGTGAATTAATTAATAGTAATTTGCAAAAAATTGATAAATTTGAAGACAATTTTGCATGTTGTGGCAAATCATGACGTCTAGGAGTTTTTTCAATATTTTATTTGTTTTTAGCACACCAAAATACATGGAAATTAGATGAAAATAATCAAACAGCTATTTAGTCGCAGACCTGTGAGTATTTAAAGGTCTGAATCATATCTCCTCTATCCCTCCTCTCCTCCAGAGTGCACATATTTAGGTCTTCAGGTCTCTTCTCATAAGGCTTCTGACACAGGCTACAAATCATTTTGGTTGCCTTCCTCTGAACAGTTTCCAGCCTTTTTACATCCTTTGCAAGATATGGTCTCCAAAACTGAACACAGTATTCCAAGTGAGGCCTCACCAGTGACTTATACAGTGGCATTAATACCTCTTCCTTTCTGCTGGTAATTTCTCTTTGTATGCAGCCCAACATCCTCCTGGCTTTTGCCACCGCCTTGTCGCATTGTTTTGCCACCTTGAGTTCCTCAGAAATAATCACACCAAGATCCTTCTCCTGATCCGTGCACACCAACCTCTAGCCCCTTATCGCATACATTTCCCTTGGATTTCTGCTTCCCAAGTGCATGACACTGTACTTCTTCGCATTAAATCTTAATTGCCAAGCATTAGACCATTCTTCCAGCTTTTGTAGATCTTTCCTCATATTAACCACTCCCTCAGGGGAGTCCACTCTATTGCAAATTTTCATGTCATCTGCAAAAAGACAGACTTTCCATTCAGTCCTTCAGCAATATCACTCACAAATACATTGAAAAGTGCCGGGCCAAGGACCGAACCCTGGGGCACCCCGCTAATCACCCTCCTTTCATCGAAGTGAGCTCCATTTACCATCACCTTCTGTCGTCTGTCAGTCAACCAATTTCTGATCAAGTTCACCACCTTGGGACCCATCCCCAAACTACTGAGTTTATTGATAAGCCTCCTATGAGGAACAGTATCAAAGGCTTTGCTGAAATCCAGGTAGATGACATCCATCGCATGCCCCTGATCCAGTTCTCTGGTCACCCAGTCAAAGAACTAAATCAGGTTTGTTTGGCAAGATCGTCCTTCGGTAAAATCATGTTGCCTCGGATCATGCAACCTGTTGGTTTTGAGAAAGTCCACTATTCGCTCTTTCAGGAGCACCTCCATTACTTTTTCCACCACTGAGGTAAGGCTCACAGGCCTGTAGTTTGTCACTTCTTCCCTGTCGCCACTTTTGTGAAGAGGCACCATATCAGCCATTCTCCAGTCCTGAGGAACTTCCCCTGTTTCCAAGGATCTGTTGAAAACATCCTTTAACGGCCCTGCAAGAACCTCTCTGAGCTCTTTCAATATCCTGGGATGTATCCCATCTGGTCCAATGGCCTTGTGCACTTTCAGTTTTGCAAGTTGTTCTAACACATCATCTTCTGTGAATGGTGTGGTATCTACTTCATTCCCATTTGTATATTTGGGAGTCACAGGTGGTCCTTTTCCAGGATTTTCTTTAGTAAAAACAGAGCAGAATTATTTGTTTAGCAATTTTGCTTTTTCAATGTCACTTTCCACGAGTCCATTCCCAGTACTTTTGAGTCCTGCAATTCCACCTCTGATTTTCCTCCTTTCCCGAATATACCTGAAGAAAGTTTTATCGCCACACTTCACATCTTTAGCGATCTTTTCCTCTGCCTTTGATTTTGCTTTCCTTATTTCTTTTTTTGTCTCTTTGAGTTTGATCCTGTATTCCTGTCTGTCTTTCTCTGTTTGCAAGCTTTTGAATTTTGCAAAAGCTGTGTTTTTTGCCTTTATTTGGAGCCACTTCTTTGGAAAACCAAATAGGAAGTTTCCTACTCCTCTTGTTTTTATTTACTTTTCTTATATATTTATCTGTTAACCCTTTTATTGCCACTTTAGTTTAGCCCATTGCAATTCCACTTCCCTTATCCCCTCCCACCCTGCCAACTCCTCCTTCAGGTACTTGGCCATTTCACTGAAGTCAGTTTTTTTGAAGTTTAGGACTTTGAGCTTGCTATGATTGGACTGCACCTTCGCTTTTATCTCAAACCACACCGTGTGATGATCACTGCTGCTCACAGGGGCACCCACCCAGACATTTGACATGCTATCACCGCTGGTGAGCACTAAATCCAGCATTGAGCTTTCCCTGGTTGGTTCCATCACCATTTGTCTAAGTAACGCATCTTGGAAAGCATCCACATTTTTTTTTTTTGCTTCTTTCCAGATTTGCAGAAGGAGTAATCCAATCCACATCGGGTAGATTAAAGTCGCCCAATATGATCACTTCACCCTCTGTTGCTATCTTGGCAATATCTACAATAAATTCATTACCTATCTCTTCAATTTGAGTCGGAGGTCTGTATACTACAGCAGTATGGACGACAGTGCCATCTCCTCTTTCCAACACAATCCAGAGCGCTTCTTCTCTTCTCCATGTCCCCTGCATTTGAGTAGCTTTAATACTGCTTTTGACATACAAGGCTACTCTTCCTCCTTTTCTACTTTCTCTGTCTCTTCTGAATAGATTATAGCCAGCTATGGCTATATCCCAATCATGTGATTCATTAAATCATGCTTCTGTAATGGCCACAATGTCCATTTCCACCATTAGGGCTTCCAGGTCCGGAACTTTGTTGGCTAAGGTTCGAGCATTTGTGCTCATTGCTTTCCAGCAGTTAACTGGCTTACATGTATTTTGCATTGATTTTGTTTTGCCCACCTCTTCCCACTTGTCTTTGATGTGTGGTTTAAAAATGTGGCTGTTTCTGATGTTATTCTGCTTTTGCCGGGAGTGAAGTCCTGAACTTGTCCTTCCCCATCCGTCACCCCCTTTTTCTAGTTTAAATGCATATCCACATACTGCCTGAATTTTTCACTTAGGATTCTATTCCCTGCGACAGAGAGATGTAGTCCATCAGCACAGTATAGTCTCTTGTTGGTCCATCTGTTTCCCCAGTCGCCTATAAATCTGAATCCTTCTTGTCAACAAAGTCAATGAGGAAAAGCTCTTTAATATCAATGAAGACAAAACCTGGAGCTGACTGTGGTACAGATCACCAACTACTAGTATGCAAACTCAAGCTAAAGTTGAAAAAGAGCAAGCCACTCATGAATGTTTCAGCCCCTGTTTCAGCATGACCTTGAGAATATACCACCAGAATTTAAAGACTGCCTGCAAAATTGATTTGCTGTTTAGATACAAATGACAGCTCCAGAAGAGTTATGGGATGACATCAAGAAAGTTGTGTTGAAAGAAAGTGAGAAATCTCTACAAAAGGTGAAAAAGCAAAAACAGCCAAAATGGATGACCGAAGAAACTGAAAATTGCCCAGAAATGCAGAGAAGCTAAAGTGAGGGGAAAAAGAGGCAATCACAGAAAGAGATTTCCAATATGCAGCAAGACAAGACAAGGAGAAATACTACAGTGATGCATGCAATGAAATAGAAGCAGAAACTATTAGAGGAAGAACAAGATCAGCTTTCCTAAAGCTACGAGAGTTAAAGAAATAATTCCATCCTCAAATTAGAATGTTACAAGATGCTCAAGGATCCATGCTGAATGATGCTGAACAGATCAAAAAAAGGTGGAAAGAATATACAGAGTTATTATATGAAAAAGAACAAGTGGACCAACAGCCATTTCAACCTGTACCTTATGATCCGGAATCATTGGTGATGAAAGAAGAAGTCAAAGCAGTATTGAAAGCCTTATCAAAGAACAGCACCAGGCATTGATGGCATTCCCACTGAAGAATTACAGCAATCTGATGCAGCTATTACAATACTTACAAGGCTCTGCCAGGAAATTTGGAAGACAATATCATGACCAACTGACTGGGAAAGATCTATGTTTATACCAATACTAATGAAAGGTGATCCAACTGGCTGTGGAAATTATCATACAATTGCTCTGATCACACATGCCAGCAATATTCTACTGAAGATTATTCAACAGGGACTGTGACCATACCTAGAATGAGAACTGCCTGAAGTACAAGCAGGTTTCAGGAAAGGGCGTGGAACAAGAGACATCATTGCTGATGTGAGATGGATCCTTGTAAAGACTAAAGGATACCAAAAGGATATCTATATGTGTTTTATTCACTACAGCAAGGCTTTTGACTGTGAAAATCATGAGAAACTCTGGGCCACATCAAGAAGCTGGGGTATACCAGAACACCTGATCGTTCTCTTGCACAACCTTTACGTTGATCAAGAAGCAACAGTTCTAATAGAACAAGGAGAAACAGAATGGTTTAAATCAGCCAAAGTGTATAACAAGGCTGCATACTTTTCCCCTACCTGTTTAATTTATATGCAGAACAAATAATCAGAGAAGCAGGACTGAATGAAGACAACAGAGGTGTGGAGACTGGTGGGAAACTCATCAACAACCTTCACTATGCAGATGATACCACATTACTGGCTGAAAGTGAAGACGATCTGAAACATTTGCTTTGCAAGATCAAGGCACATAGTCTAAAATGGGCTTGCACCTTAATATAAAGAAGGCAAAGATCCTGACAAGTGGCAAAATCAATAAGTTCATCATTGATGGAGAAGAAATTGAAATAGTGTACAACTTTAACCTACTTGGATCAACTATCAATAAAGAAATAATAAGCAGTTAAGAAATCATTGCTCTTGGAAGAATGGCTATGAAGGATCTAGACAAGATTCTCAAGAGTAGAGATGTCTCTCTCCATACAAAGATTTGACTTGTTCAAGTCATGGTATTTTCAATAACATCATCTGGATGTGAAATTTGGACAATGAAAACGATAGGAAGAAAATTGATGCCTTTGAATTATGTGCTGGCAACGAATACTGTGTGTTTCATGGACTGTTCGAAGAACAAACCAGTCAGTACAGATTAGATCAAACCTAAATTTACTTTAGAAGCTCAGATGACAAGACTTCAACATTCATGCTTTGGAACATCGTTTGAAGAGAGAGATCATTAGAGAAAGACATCATGCTTTGTAAGGTAGAAGGTCAATGCAAAAGAGGAAGGCTAACATGAGATGGATCAATACAATAACATTAGCTATAGGTGCTACTTTCTCAACAATTAGCAGCCTGACTGAAGACCAAACACAGTTTAGAACAACTATCCAGAGGGTCGTCATGAGTTGGCACATAACAAGAACAGCTGGTCTGGGCTTCCAAGATAGTATTTTTTTGTAAGTATAGCTTCTTTTGTGTGAAGATGTTTTTCAAAGTGGGGTAGAGAGTCTAAAGAATGGATGTGGAGTATATATGGCAAAATTAGATGTTACATGCTAATTGTCTTTCCTTGAGTCCCTCTAGTCCAGTCCCAAATGTATGGGTTGTCACCCTCCTCCAGCAGCTAAGGACTTAGCATGCCTAAAACTTATAATATCACAATAGAAGAGCTCCCTCCTTGGAGCATAAAGGCCAGCATCCTATTGTCAAAGCACAATTGAAGATAGCAGAGCATCAGTTTCCCACTACACAATGTTTCCTCTTTTCGAAGACATATCAAAAGGAATTATATACAAAGCACAGAGACATGACCATAGCCCAGTCCTACCTGTCCACCATTTCCATGCGAGAGACTCCAAAATTGAATCTGATGGCATTCCTATTGGGGTCTCCTTCTCCCAGTAGAACTGGACATGCCCGATTTCACAGATTCTGAAATACACTTACACAGATTCATTTAACACCCCAGGTAGGGTCGTGGACTGGACTGAACTGAAGGGATTCAAGGAAAGACAATTAGCAGGTATGGTCTAATTTTGCCTTCCATATCGTCCGTGCAGTCCAGTCCAGCACATGTGGGATATACCAGAGTAGTAACTACACATGGGAGAGACCTGCGAGTCTGGCTTGCAGCACAGTAGTTCAAAATCGTGCTCATCCAAATGATAATGACAAGTAAATGTATGTAGAGAAGACCACGTAGCTGCCTTGCAGATCTCCAAAGGTGGAACCAA
Source organism: Ichthyophis bannanicus (assembly GCA_033557465.1). Taxonomy (NCBI): domain Eukaryota; kingdom Metazoa; phylum Chordata; class Amphibia; order Gymnophiona; family Ichthyophiidae; genus Ichthyophis; species Ichthyophis bannanicus. The sequence continues at coordinate 887,176,961 of CM066034.1, read as the reverse complement.
GCTGAATTTTGCCCAGGACGCAGCCTGTGCCCTAGTTGAGGGCACCTGAAGCCCTTGTGGAACAACCTTACCTTTGAGGAGGTAGGCTAAGGCAATTGCCTCCCTTACCCAGTGTGCTATCGAAGCCTTGGAGGCCGCTTCACCCTTATGTCATCCCCAAAACAGCACAAGAGCCTATCCGACTTACAGAAGGAGCTCATATGTATGCTTCAAATAGTGTTTCAGCACTCTGCATATGCCTAATAGAACCACCTCTCTTCCATCAAATCATCTTAGGGTGCAAAACTGGAGAGCAAGATGGCCTTTTTCACATGAAACAATGACACCAGCTTGGGAAGAAAGGACAGCACAGGCCTCAACACCATCTTCTCATTTGTCAACACCAAGTATGGATCCCTGCAGGACAATGCCTGCAGCTCTGCCACCCTGCTCACTGAACAAATCACTACCAAGAAGACCACCTTCAGGGTAAGGTCCTTCAAGGAAGCCCGGGATAGCAGCTCAAATGGTTCTTCCGTCAGAATGGAAAGTACCAAGTTGAGATCTCAAGATGGCACTACTGGATGCTGCAGAGGCCGCAGCTGCTTCACTGTTCTGAGAAAATGTGCCACATCTGAGTGAGCCCCTAGTGGGTACCCTTGCACCCATCCCTGGAAACAGGAGAGTGCTGCTACCTGTGCCTGCAGGGATCTGAAGGCCAGACATTTATTCAAGCTTATCTGCAGAAAGGCAAGGAGATCTGTAACTGACGACGCCAGAGGACACACCCTGTTCTCCATACATCAACCCTCAAATACTCTCCAAACTCTGATGTATGCTGAGGTGAACCTCTTTCGCATCCTCAGGAGGATAGCAACCACTCCTGGTGAATAGCTCCTGTGCCTCAGCCACACCCTTTCAAGAGCCATGTCTTAAGTGAGAACTGATCCAACTGTGGCAAAAGAATCGGTCCCTGCGATAGCAGATTGATCCTGCTTGGCAGCCACCATGGACTGATTACGAGGAGACTGATCATATCGGCATACCACAGCCCGTGAGTGCAATCCAATGTGATGAGGATAACTTGACCATGATGGCCCTCTATATGCTGCAGGAGACAGCCTATGGGCACCCATGGGGGAAACCTGTACAGGAGCTCTTCCATCAGTCACCTCTGTGCCAGAGTATCAAGCCCCTCGGATATCAGCTCCCTGCATCTGCTGTTGACCTTGGCATTGGAAAAGGAGGCCATCAGATCCATGTCCAGCACCCCACCACCTGGTGATCTAACGGAAAACTGTCGTGTACAGCACCCATTCCCCCGAGTTTAGCCTGTGACGACTGAGGAAATCTGCATGGACATTCTCTTTGCCCGCTACCTGGGCTGCTGAGAGAGCAGCAAGAGATTGTCTTTTGTCCAGGACAGCAGAGGATCCATCTCCTCCACTAGGGACACACTGCCTCTGCCCCCCTGTCAATAGACTGTACTCTGAGCACTCAGCCCTCATCTCTAGCCGATTTATGGACCACAATTACTCTTCTTGGGACCACAGATCTTGGGCAACGTTTGACTCGCAATTCACTTCCCACCCTGTGAGGCTGGCATCGGGCATTACCAGAATCCAATCTGGTAACTCCAGTGGCATCCCCACCACTAGATGCTCCAGTCACAGCTACCAGTCCAGCTACCCTCTGGTTGTCTGTGAAGAGACCAGTTTTATCAACAAAAGATGATGCTGCGGAGACTATCTGAACAGAAGTGCCCTCTGAAGTGGCCTCATGTGGGCCCGAGCCTACGGCACAAGATTCAGTGCTGCTGCTATGGAGTCCTACACTGAGGGTGCCTTCATATGGAGAAAGTCTCTGACCTGCCTCTGAAGCTTCTGTGCTCGCTCCTTGGGTAGGAAGACCAAGCCTGCCATTGTGTCGAATTGAGCCCTAAGATAGATGGGGTCTTGGAATGGTTCAACCTTGCTCTTGGTGAAGCCGACTACCCAGCCTAGATGCTGCAGGAATGCCACCACCTTCCCTGTGGCCATCATGCCCTCGGCCCTGGACTTCGCTATGATCAGCCAGTCATCCAGGGAGGGGTGCACCAGCACCTCCTCTTGTCTCAGGAAAGCTGCCTCCACCACCATGACCTTGGTGAACATTCAAGGGGCCATGGCCAGACCCAACAGAAGCACCTTGAACTGAAAATACCCCTTTGGGAGCTGACAGATACTCTCCCGCCTCACAGCGAGGATAACCAAGTGAAAGACCTCCATGTGGAAGTGCAGCACCCTCAAGGCCTTGCTTACTAATTTGACATTCAGAATGGGACAAAAAGAAATGTCCTTCTTTGGCACCCCAAAATAAATTGAGTACGGGCCTGACCCATCCTGTTCTTGAGGAATGGGCACCACCCCTGTAGATGTAGCAAGTGCTGCATTGTTTCCCAAACTGCTTGCTGCTTTGCAGGAGTCTTGCAGGGCAACTGCATGAAGGCATCAGCAAGAAGGTACAGAAACTCCAGCGCATACCCCTCTTGGATTATATCCAGTACCCATTGGTCGGTAATAATTGTAGCCCAGGTGGAATAAAACAGCTGTAGCCGATCCCCTACAGGCACTACTGCCTCCTGAGCCTGTCTCGCTCCATTAGGGCTTCTTACCGGAAGCTGCGGGGGGGGGGGGGGGATATTCCCTCTCGGCCCTTTGGTAGCCTCGAAAGGACTGCCCTCTAGGAAAATAGCGACCCTTCTGGTAAGGAGCAAAATGTGATGAATGTAACTTCCTATAATCTCTCGGCTGATCCCTAAGAGCATTTCCCAGCTTCAGAGCATTAGGATTTTCTTCCAGTAATTTTGCTCCATTTGTCTTGTCAAGATCCTTAACTATCTTGTCCAGGGTTTCCCCAAAGAGCAATTTACCTTTATAGGGAAGCTTACTCATTTGGGTTTTAGATGACACGTTCACCGCCCAGTTCCGTAACCACAGAAATGCCTGGCCGCAATAATCATTGCCATGGACTTAGAAGATGCCCGAACCAAATCATAAAAGGCATCCACCAGATATCCTGAGGCCGATTCCAGCTTTGCTGCCTCCGGACCCCCTTCTGAGGAGGTCTCTGCCCCCACTACACTCCAAATCCAGCAAATGGAGTCCCTAATGTCATAAGCCCTATAGATGGAGGCTTGCAGAAAGAGAACGCACGTGTCAAATGCCTGTTTTAGAAATGTCTCCAGCTTGCAATCCTGCACATCCTTCAGGGCCACACTCCCTTCTACGCGGATCGTGGTCTTATTGGTCACTGCTGAGACCAACAGATCCACCTTGGGCATCTTGTGGAGCTCCTTTTCCTCCTACGGAATGGGATACAAGCAGCTTAGTGCCTTGCCGCCCTGCAGTCTGGCCTCTTGCACCTCCCATTTCTCCTCCATTTTCTTAATAATTCTATGACCTGGAAAGGCGTTCTGAGCTGGCTTGAACCTCTGTAACAAAGGGTTCTCCAAGGGCTCTTCTGATATCGCAGGGGCAGGTACAATGTTCAGAGCCACCAGCGATTAACTAATCAATGCCGCTAGCCCATCCTAATGAAACAACCGCGTGGTGTTAGGGTCCTCTCCCTGTGGGATCTCCCCATCCCCAGCCCCTGTTTCAGCATTCCCAAGCAGATCCTCGGGTCCCTCCATCGGATCCTCAGAAGTCTGAGATAGGGGGGAACCCTGGCTCTCCCAAACAAATTCATCCCTTCTCTGTCATTTGATCGGAAGTTCCCCAGTCTGTGGGATACTGCTCTGTAGGTAATCAGGCATCAGCTCCTTCAAGTTCTTATCCAGAGTTTGTGCTATCCCCAGGGAGCCCTGCATGCACTTGAGACAATACACCTTATGCAGCAGTAATACAAAATATGGGGTAAAGACTGTCTCTGGCCCTTCAATAGGCAGCTCTGCAGCCCCTGGGGCTGGAATAGCTGCCTGCTTTTACGTTCCTTTCCTAATTGCTTTTTTGCCACCATTTTCTGTGCTCTCCGTGGAAATGGCAGCCGGAGCTGTAACGGACGCATTTCCTGTCAAAACCAAATCAGGAGAAGCTGCCTCGTCCTGCTCCGAGGTCTTGTACTGCCGATCCATGGTCTGCCTGCCCTTGCACACACGCAGCAAACCCTTGCCGCTATCACCCGCAGAATACCTCCACATGTGGCACAACAAGCCCAGAACTGCCGCATGCACAAAAACTCCAGCTTGAATGCGTGACATCTGCCTGACACAAGGCGGGGAGCAAAGCCTAAGAGAAATTGCCAAAACCAAATGCTGCACTCAAACACCTCCTTGATGATCTGTAACTGACTGCCTTGAAGCTGACTCAAACCCTTGGTGCAACCGCTATCTCCAAACTTGCCTGCTTTTACTTTATTTTTTGTACTTTATTTTAAAGCTCCAGGCATTTCAGCGACTCTATAGCAGACTGTTGGACTCAATCTGCTCAACCTATCCAGAGTGCAGGGTTGTCCGGCTGGGGGAGAAAAAGGACCTGGAGCTCCAGGTATTTATTAAAAACCCCTGGGCCCTGCCAGACACACTCAAGGATCCTGGCAGTCAGACCTCACTATCTGTTGGTCCTCTCCACTGCCCTCTGCCAAGGCACAGTGATACTCAGCTCGTAACCTGCTGCTCAAGCTCTCTATAGGACTGATTGCAGAAAAAAGAAAATTTGAAATCTACATTTGGAAAGAGTAGGCCAAGACCCTTCAGTGGAGTCTAGCCATGCAGAGGCTCCTCCTTCAGCTGCTGAGGACTGAGTTAGTGGCCTTTGGGCCCCAAGGAGGGAGCTCCTCTACTACAACATCAGAAATTTTAGGCGTGCTCAGTCCTCAGTTGCTGGAGGAAGGTGACAACACACATGTGCTTGACTGGAATGGAGGGACGATATGGAAATGTCCATTCACCTTAGTGGCAGTGCCTCTGCTTTCTCCACAGTGAAACAGAATATGATAATACACAGAAGGGAGCTCAAGTTCCTTAGGCAGAGGCAAGTGGTTTTATTTGGTCTTTGGTCATTATAACTCATATCTGACAATACACTGACCTAGGAATTAATGGTACACTTGAGTCAACCGGCACTTTTTCTCCCACTGTGAAAATAATAATGATTATTTAATCAGCATCTTTAAAAAAGACAGACTTAAGTTAATACCAGGGTGACATTTCATCCAATGACATTAAAAGCAAAACAGCATTGCTTTTTGTAACTTGTTTTCATCCCCCTGAAAAAATGGTGTGCAAAAGCTGCCCTAAACTATTTGTATTATGCCTGCAGGTGACGATTTCTCAATAGAAGGACAAAGTTCTACCTTAGGGCTTTCCTTCCTTCCTTAGGTGGGAATTACTGGCAGCAGACAGTAACATGTAAGCTATAACAGAGGAGCGAGGTCAAGTCTGGACACATACAGCCCAATTCCATTCCAGACGTAGATCCCTTCTGTAGGTCCGGTCTGAGCCGGACATACAGAGGGGATCAGAATCACAATCAGGCATGTACATGCAGGCCAGAACTGCAATTCTGTCTGGCCTGCACATACATGCACAGCCCGATTAATTCAGTCAGGGCTTTTAAATGGAGCCGCGGTGCCATGACGTCCTGTTGCCATGGCACCGCAGCTCTATTTAAAAGCCATGATGCCGGCCGCCTGCAACAAATGCTAATTCCCCGCAGCCGACGTCACCCATATGTGAGGACTAACTTCCTGCTTGTTCCTGGAGAACACATTTTTTAGATATGTTAGTGAGAGGAGGCAGGGCAAAAATGGTACTGTCAGACTCAAGAGGGAAAGGGAGGAATATAGTATGTAGAAGCTGATGAAGATAAAGTGGAATTGCTTAAATATTTCTGTGTTCACAGATGATGGGCCAAAAGCAGAACCTCAGATAACACCCACAAATAGGAACAGAAGTGATGGGGATCTCAAACGATTTTCAAAAGTCTGTGTTCATGAGGAACTAGCTAAACTAAAAGTAGCCAAAATGATGGTCTGGATGGGATACATCCAAGAATACTGAGGGAACTTGGGAATGTTCTAGTGGCTTCACTGTCTGACCTTTTCAATGCTTCTTTGGAGTCGGGAATGGTGCCAGGAGGACTGGAGAAAGGCACATTGGTCCCTTTACACAAAAGCGGACATAAGGATGACATTGAGAACTACAGGCTGGTTAGTCTAACCTCTGTAGTTAGTAGATCATTGGAAAAGCTACTAAAAGAGAGAATAGTGAGGTTTCTGGAGTCCAGTAGATTGTAGGATCCGAGGCAGCATGGGTTTACCAGAGGCAGGTCTTTTCAGACAAATCTGATTGATTTCTTTGACCTGGTGACCAGGGAGGTGGACTGAGGGAGAGCCCTAGATGTGGTGTCTTTAGATTTCAGTAAAGCCTTTGACACCATTCCACACAGGTGACTTATAAACAAACTGAGCACCCTAAGGATGAACCCTAAAGTTACTGATTGGGTTAGAAATTGGTTGAATGGAATGCGAGAAAGGGCATAGGTAAATGGCACTCACTCTGAGAAGGAGGTTACCAGTGGTGTGCCACAGGGATCTGTCCTTCGTCTGATTCTTTCTAACATATTTGTTAGTGATATTGCAGAAGGGCTGTCAGGTAAGGTTTGCTTGTTTGCAGATGATACTAAAATTTGTGATAGACACCCAGGAAGGAGTACATAACATGAGAAGGGATCTAGGAAGCATGAAGAATAGTCAAAAATTTGGAAGCTGAGATTTAATACTAAAAAATGCAGGGTCATTCATTTGGACTGCAAAATTCCAAGGGAGCAGTACAGTGTAGGGAGCGAAGTACTTCTGTCCACGAAAGAAGAGCAGGATGTGGGCGTGATTGTGTCTGATGATCTTAAAGTAGCTAAACATGAAAAAAAGGCAACCGCGAAAGCCAGAAGGATGCTTGGTTGTATAGGGAGAGCAATGGCCACTGAAAAAAGGAGGTGATTTATAAGTCTCTGGTACAACCTCATTTGGAGTATTGTGTTTCAATTCTGGAGATCACACCTTCAAAAGGATATTATCAGGATGGAGTTGGTGCAGAGGGTGGCTACTAAAATGGTTAGTGGTCTTTGTTATACTGTAAAGAATATGAGGACAGACTTAATATATATATGTTACAGGAAAGGCAGGATAGAGGAGATATGATAGAGACATTTAAATACAGTATCTCCATGGCATAAATACACAGAAGAGCCTCTTTTGATTGAAAGCAAGCTCTGCTAGGAGAAAACATAGGATGAGGGTGAAAGAGGGTAGACTAAGGATTAATATGCGGAAATATTTTTTTATGGAAAGAGTGGTAGATGCGTGGAATAGTCTCCCAGTGGAGGCAGTAGAGAAGGAAGATAGTATCTGAATTCAAGAAAGCATGGGACAAACATAGATCTCTAAAGGAAAAAGGGACTATTGTAGTTGATATGGAAGGACAGACATGTGATCTTTTTCTGCTGTCATGTTCCTCTGTTTCTATGTTTCTAGCTACAAAAAAAACAAAGTTCTCTTTATTACCAGAGAAACAGCCTTCAATCCGCCAAATACACTAAAAATCCTGGATAATGATCTGGAAGTAAAACCACAGGTTCATTACTTAGGAATAACTTAAACTATTGACTAGTCTTACAATCACATATCTACATGACCACAAAGCTTGTATATCACAAGATGAGAGTATTACAACACCTATACCCACTACTCGACACCCGTGACTTCTGAACAGTGTTCCAGGCCATTACATCTCCACATCTCAACTATTGTAACAATCTATCAAGGAATACCGAAATCTGCACTGCACCAGCTACAGATGGCTCAGATCAAAGCCTCCTGCATCCTATTTGATGCAGTGAGATCTGACCACATAACGCCCATAGTATCATACTAAAACAACTACACTGGCTTCCGGTAATATTCCAAGTTAAATACAAAGCTCTGCTTACCAAATTCAAGATATTCCACCACCTTTCCTCAGACCACCTTCAGTACTAACTATGCAAACACCAGACAACCAAACCCGGATGGCAAACACACAAAAAACACTGGTCAACATTGAAATCGTTACTGACTTTAAAAGGCCCTAATCTGTAGTATCTTGGTGAGCTGAACACGAATATAACATTAAAAAAATTGTATTGGCTCTCGTCTTGAAGATATTGCATGTAGTTCATTTTTGACATTTCACCGTGTAAATTTATCCAGGAGGACATCAACAACATCCCAAATAAGCCTTGAATGATGTAATATTGCATCACATTGCATAATACCAGCATGCACACCTCATCCAGAGTTGACTGCATCATTTTTGGATGCAATGCAATACTACTGCCAGACAGCTGCTGAAGCCATCTGACGTCAGCAGTGTACTATACGCAGTCAGAAAGAAAAGTAATCTGGAATTCTGTTCCAATATTGAAAGCCTCATGAATGCCTTAAAAATCACTCATGACCCACAAGACTGGAGACTATTTATAGACTCTTCGAAACTGAGTCTACAATGAACAATGGAAACCGTCTTCCATCTATTCCAGTAGCGCATGCCGTCCACATGAAAGAGACATACGATAACTTAAAGCATCTACTGACTTCCATTAACTATAACAAGTACAGCTGGCACCTCTGTGGTGACTTGAAGGTAGTTGCCCTTTTAATGGGACTTCAGCAGGGATATATAAAATACATGTGTTTCTTATGTGAGTGGGATAGCCGAGCAAGGGATTGGCACTACTTGCGGAAGGAATGGAATCGCAGACAAAATGTAACAGTTTATAGATAAGAATATCCAGCACCCAGCTCTGGTTGAGGCTCACAAAATCCTGCTACCACCCCTTCACATCAAACTAGGTTTGATGAAAAACTTCGTTAAAGCCATGGACCGCACTTCGCCAGCTTTCCAATACCTGCATGAAAAATTCCCTCGACTCAGTGAAGCAAAGATTAAAGAGGGAGTTTTTGTGGGTCCTCAGATTCGAGAGCTCTTCAAAGATGACCAGTTCAACAACTTGCTGCAGGGTGATGCGAAGCAAGCATGGAATGCTTTTCGCCTAGTGTCAATAAACTTTCTCGGGAATGTTAAGGCAGAAAACTACAAGGAACTGGTAGAAGATATGCTGATGCAGTATCAGAAACTTGGCTGCAATATGTCTCTAAAGATCCATTTCCTTGATTCCCATCTTGATTTCTTTCCTGACAACTGTGGTATGATTAGTGATGAACAGGGCGAACGTTTTCACCAGGATAGCGCAACGATGGAGCAAAGATGCCAGGGAAAATGGTTCACTACAATGCTGGCTGACTACTGTTGGACACTCCCCAGAGAAGCTCCCGAACAGCTGTACAAGAGACAGGTGAAAAAAATCTAAGAAGTAGTCTATGACTTGGTTTTTTACAGGTATTAACCGAAGGCCTATTATATATTTACTATTGACATGCATTTCGTCATGTAAACATTAATTCTTGTAGATTACAAAAAAACTAGAACCAACTTTGCAATTTCACTGTTATATTCGTGTTCAGCATATAAAAATTGATAAGAAATGACTATTTTTATTTCAGTAACATGACTTTTGTAAAAATTTGTTGACCAGTGAAATAGTCACTACTCCAACTCAAAAGATGTAAAGCAGCAAAGTTGTTTGCAACCGGCCTTCTCATTCCACGCACCCTCCATCTGGAACATACTCCCACAAGATATAAGAGCTATCTCAGCAATAACAGGAGGCAATTTTGAAGCAAAGCTTAACACATACAGAGATACAAATACAGTCAAGACTGTTATGTTTATGTTATAAATCTGTCCTCTCCACTCTTATGAAGGTTACCATCACCCCAGTTACAGCTCTGATACATATATGCCTATAAGTTAAATGTATAATAGGTCCTTTGTTAAACTATGTAAGTTCAAATTACCTGTAAGTTGCTTTGGTTCTAAGATAAAGTGGCCTATAAAAAGTGATTAAATAAATAAATGAATAAATAAATAAACCAATAAATAAACCTTTCTTCATATGAAACACAATGGGAAACTAAGCATTCAAATCTGGAGTACAGCAATTTCTGCAGTGCATCAGAACGTTAGGAAGTCCTTTAAGAATGGTTTTGTTTTTCAGACATTCCAATAAATAGAGCTTCTTGGAGGACACCATGCATGCGTAAGACAATGGGACAGGTCTTCTGGGAAGTAACACATAATCGGAGACCAGCCAGCCTGCCTAAGTCTTCTGTTACAAGCATTCATGAGAGAATGAGTGGCCCCCCAAATTCAATCTGAAAACCATAAACCTGTTTGGTTTTTAGGATTTCCAGAATTAACAAACATGAAATATATTTACACGCAATGGAAGCAAGATTTACAACTATATCTCGTGCATATTCATTCTAGAAATCCTAAGATCACTATGCTGCCCTTGGGGTCCAGGTATGATGAACCCAGGGTTGTAGCAATGGTCAAAGAACCAGGAAAACCAGGTTTAATAACCCACTCTCCCCGCAGTATTTCTTGGGGAAATCACTGTGTCCCACCGATACTATAAGATTTATTTAGCTATGCTTATACTGCTTGGTCTAATGGTCAAAGCAGTTTACAGAGAACAAGTGAGCCAACATGGCTTTACATAAAACAGGAAGTTAAAACAAGGGAGATAAAACATGGGTGAGGGCAAATGGCACAAAAGAAAACAAGGTTAAGCAAGCATTAATTAGGTTGAATGTATTTGCGTAGTTTCATTAACCAAAAAATGGTTGAAGAAGAGGAAAGTTTTTAACTTCTTCCGAAATTCCTGAAGGTCATCAATGCCAGGAAGCATGGGAGGAACTGAATTCCATAAAGTCAGAGCAAAAAGTGAGAATGCCCTTTTAGAGGTGGAACAGGTGGTCTTGGTGGTTAAGGCTGGTATGTGCAACAAGTTTGCGGTGTTAAATTTTCTGCTTCTGTTACAAGGTGCTTTTTTTTTATTAGAGTTTCAAGATATGCAGCAGAGAGTTTGTGTAGTACTTCAAAGATTGTTAGAAGGGATTTAAATTTAACTCTCTCAGTGACTGGAAGCCAGTGTAACTGCTACAGACTGGGGGTTATATGATTATTCTTTCATTTATTGGTGATAATACGAGCAGCTGTATTTAAAGCTTGCTGCAGTGGGTAGATTGCAGATTTTGGGAGACCCTGGAGAATGATATTGCAATAGTCAAAATATGGAAGACTGATGGCTTGTAAGTCATTGCAAAGTCTTTGTGATTCAGGAAAGCTTTGAGGTGAGAAACCATTTGGAGTTTATAGTATACACTCTTTGCAGCGTTGCTTACATGACATTAAGAGATAGGTGATGATCTATTATGACTCCTAGGGTCCATCAAGCCCCTTCACTAAAGATGTTGTAAGCCACCTTGAGAATCATTTGGAAAAATGCTGAAAATCCAACTTTATTTATTTCATATGAAAAATAGGATTTCTAGTCTGTACTGACAATGGGGTGTAGTATATAAAGCTATCTTGGAACCCTCCCTGTGGAATTCTGTACTTGTGATTTCTCAATAAGCAGTGCATTTTTCCAGGCAAGAAAGGTGTGGGCACTCATATACAGGGCTCGTTCATCAGTACATGAGGAGCAGGGGTCAGTTCTGGCAGGAAATGAAAAAGGTGCCAGTACTCTATACCACCGCATTCCTCCTCATAAAAAAGCTCTGCCAATGAGCCGGGGAAGACATTCACCTTACATATTCTGATACATGAAATGTATCAAAGTCACTCCTCTCAAAGAATGGAAAGAAAAAAGAAATCCGAAACAAAAAGTTACCAAAATGTGTCAAAAAAAGAGCAAGATTTGATTTACTCCATTTCATTAAATTGACATTTAGAAAACTTACAGCTGTGCAGCCAGCCAGTCTGATTTGTATGCTTTTGCAATTATTAAGGACTATCTAAATTAGGTTCCACAGCCCACCTGTTCTCCTTATCCTTTTCTCTTTTCAAATTGAATCCCTCCTGTTAAAATACATTGTGTGTGCATCAGTATGTTGCTGTGTTCCATTTTGGCATGATCAAGCAGAACCAGAGCAAGGAAGAACATTATCACCCCTGTTGATTGTCAGCTTATATTCTTCTGTACCTTTCTGCACACCCCTTTCTGACAGTGGGGCTGTTGCAGGTTGCTGGTATCGCTACAATGCAAAAAATGGCCAGCTGCTAGCACCTGTGCCCTCCTCTAAGCTGCCTATTGTTCTAGTGTAGCAGCTGTGCCTCTGATTTAGTGATAATCGTTAGAAAACAAACTGCAGGAGGAGGTGTAGAAAGAAAAAGCAGCTGACAGGCGGTATAAATCACTAAGACATTGTGTTTATCGGCTGACAGGCTCTACCCTTCCCAAAACATTCCCTCCCCCAACTCCCCAGTCTGGCAGCACTGACAAGGGGGGGGGGGGGGATGCAGAGATGCTAAGGGATTTTTCGATGTAAGGTTAGGACTCAAAACTAATGCAAGAGTGAAATGAGATTAGGGTGGGGGAGCTGCTGACCTAGCTCAGCAAGGGCTAACCAACTTGTCAGGGTCTCCTGACTTGTCATTGCAGCTTCTATAAGGAGAAATGCCGTCACACATAAACCTCTTTTGAGCTAAAGAAAAGCGACAGGTGCTCTGGGAAGGATCCAGGGTGGAATTCTGACTGAGCTAGTGAGTTTTGTAATCACTAACTTTTACAGTCTCATCTGGGAAAGAAAGTAAACACATTAAACCGCAAGATAAGCCTTACATTATTATTTTTTTAAAATTAAAATCCAGTTTTCATGATGCTTTATCCCAGATAAGGGTGTGAAGGAAGTGATAGATGACCAATACAGAAAGGTGGGGAAGATTAAGCAGGCAGTAGATGAATTATTATTTAAGCCTGTTCTGTAGATCTAGAAGCCATGTGTATCTGCTTGAAGGTGATTCCAGAGAGGGGGGGGATTGGCCAAATGTGAAGGGCATGAGTTAATGGAGAAGTGACCTGGACTGGCCACTGTTGGAAAAAGGATACTGGGCTTGATGGACCTTTACTCTGACACATATGACATATCTTATGTTTTTATGTTCTTATTTATTTATAAAAATGTACAGTATAGTCTGTTCATCTAAAGATTCTCAGCGGATTATAAATTCACATCAGAAATAGAACAATACACATACTATATAATTCATATTATATTAAAACAATGTAGATCTTGTCCCCATATGAAAGTCCAATAAACCCCTTCCAACATTTGCTTCTTTCCTAAAGGTCCTACATCCCATACTGAATCCCTACACCACACTCTACAGTTAAATCTCTACACACTCTTCCACCTTCTTCCCCTTTCACTTTGAGAGCTCAGCATCCCAGACCACAGTTGGTGCACTACAATCCTCTTCATACTGAAAGGCCTTCATAACTCATCCATACAAAGAGCCCTATCCTCTTCTACTCTGAATGCCTTAGACTGCCCCACACACTTACCTTCCTGTCAATGCAAGCCACAGAACGACCAGCAAAAAGGTTTGCTACACCCCTCTCGATATTTACTTCATCACTCAGGATGTCTTCCCAGCGTCCATTTCGGAATTTGAACAGCTTGTCCGAGTAAGTGGCCACACCTACAAAAATAATGCTGATGTTTACATCCTATATTATAAATAGCTAAAATGGAGTTTGATACTGTTACGATCAGAACTTCGGTGATAGGTGTTTGGAAGCAGATGGAAAGTCCTGAAACACAACACAAACGCCACCATTTTAGGCTCACTGAGCAAACCAAGAAGTAATGTTATATAAAGTCACAAAATCTTGCCTCAGAAAAGGTGTTGGCTGGAATAGGCTCTTTTCTGAGTACATGGCATAGAGATGGCATAACTTATGCAAGGGCACTGTAATGGGACTGGCCTGCTCAACCAGGAAAAGAACAAAGATAAGACTAGGCTTGACTGATTGACCCTGGCTGAGCCAATGAGAACCACATCATCATGCATTGGACTAATAAGGGAAGCACAGTGATGACAAATCTAGATAAAACCCTCTATTTAATAAAGAATGTTTGGGAAAAGAGTTAGTCTTCTGACCCCAAAGAACTGTATAACAGAACCATCCCATTCCTGAGGAAGCCACTTCAGCACTAGAACAACGGACCTGGAGAACTTCACTAGTGGCCGAGGTTTAGGTGTCCAATTGCTGAGAGGATGTGTGAAGCTTTTGCATAATAGATTGATATTTGCATTCCATAATATTATTACTATTACAGCTTAGCATTGTGTAGCGCTACAAAGCGAAATCAGCACCATACAGAAATATGTAAGAGACAGTTCCTGCTCTTCACATAGACAGCACAACTGAGGACTAGGATATATCTAGGATAATGGTAATATAGAAGTATGGGCTAAGTTGCAATACTAATAAAACGCATATTATATTATATTATTATATTATACTATTGTGTGTGAGCTACATTTGTAGTGCTTAAGCTTACCTAGCAGCCTCATATGGACACAGAGTTCATTTTGCCAAGTGTGCTCAAATACCAGAGCACTCCCTAGTGGCAGAATAATATGCAAGCTGAAAATGCATCACAAAACATCAACATACTAAATATAATTTTAATGAATAAGATAAAATGTGAATTGACTTGTATTACCATTTCATTGTTTCTACCACTTCCTCAAGAACAGATGCGTCCTGTGCACAGATATAGTAGGTGTTATCCAGAGAAACATTAAGGGCTATGTTTACTAAACGTGAATAACGCGCGTAGTATGACGTTAACGACCGTAAGTGCCATATAACGCGCGTACCGACGCGCTAACGACCGTTAACATCATACTACGCGCGTTAACCGTAGTTAACGATCATAAAGCTCCGCGGCGCGTTAAAACAGCGCAGAAGGTGGAGAGTGGGCGGAGAGAAGGGGTCAATGGGCGGAGAGTGGGCGGAGAGAGGCTCCCCTCATACTAACGCGCGGAGTGTCAGAGCTCACTTCCAACGCAAATGAAAACCTGTCGTTAAAGGCATTAAAGGGAAGAGAAACCATTTACGTCAGCAATGTACAGAAAACCGGGGAAACCCACAAAACGTGAGCAGTGTGATACATGTGCACAGAACAAAATATCACATAAAACGTTAAAAATGACCACAAGAAACATTTTAAAAAGCAGAATTCAGCTGGGCAACAGTGATAGCAATGGGCAACAAGGAACAACACTCCCTGGAAAGCACCAAAATAAAAGGAAATGATGTGTGGAAGGGTCTACGCTCCGCAGACCCTTGCAAAGAGCATTACATTGTAAAGGAGCTGTCCTGGGTGTGTGGTGTAATGTTTCCCAATGATATCATTGTTGCCCAGCTTGGTTATGGGTGTGTGCCCCTTTTGTGAGGTCATTTCTGCAGTTTATGTGCACCTTTGTCTGCATACAAGGTAAATGAGGCCACAGTAAACCTGTTGCAGAGCAGGGTTTCTGACTCGTCAGGCCGGTTTAACTAACTCCAGGGACTGCACTGTCTCTGTGGCCACAGTGTGGTGCAACAGACACAGCCAGTGCCTGTAAGACCAGAGGGTCACAGGTTCAAATCCCAGTTGGGGCTCCTGCCAACCCAGTCCCCATAGTTTTACCCACCACTAAACAGTGATAGTAAAGACACTCCTGTAGTGCAGAGAACATACGCATGGCCTATATTTTACCACACCAAACACAGACACCAGAAACAGGCACATTACCTATAGCAGAGTCCCGCAAATGCAGTCCTGGAGGGCCTCACAACATTCCGGTGTCATGCTGCCTCTAATAAAGATGCCTGTGCTGCATAGCTATGCACCACCCCCATGGTATGCAGATGTAGCTCATGCATATTTATGAGAGACAGCATGAAAACCCGAACAGTGTGTGGAACACCAGGACTGGAGTTGGGGAACTCTGCCGTAAAGCAGCAGCCATCAGGGCCACACACCCACCCACAGGCCCCATTGGCCAATGCCAGCTGGAGAGGCAAGACATTGGGCCCTGCCTGTATCTCCCAATACTAGCAGTTGCATACCTTAGCAATGCCACCCTACACCTGGGTATATGGTACACAGCTATCAAACGTTTCCTCTGATAACTGGCAGATATCAATTCCTACGTTAAGCACATTTTGCTCATTGAGCTCCACCATAACAATCATTCTGATGTCTGCGGTGTGTGCTGCAGGTCTGGTCTCTGACAGTGTTCACCACCCTGGTGAGTGACCCCCCAACAGTCTTGTGTACCATATCCATGCCTGTACTATGCCCAGGACTGGTGTGGTGGGTATGGCTGCTGACCACCTCTATAGTAGCACAATGCTGGCATAGGTGTGGGGGTGGCTGTCTGTCTATCCAGTGTGTGGTGGCTGCAAACACCTTCAACAGCCCACACTGCCAGCACTGTTGCCAGTATTGGGCTGCCAATGTGCATAATGAGGAGCAAGGTACCATGGGTATAGGCCGGATAGGGTGGCCTGGCCAGGGTGCATCTGCACAGGGCATAGGGCAGTGACAGGCACATTGTAGTGCCCGGCCACCAACTACACAGACAGGGTGACCTCAGTATATCCTGCTGAGAGATCACTCTCACCCTGACTGTGCAGTGACCACAGCATGGCTAGGCACTCCCATAGTGCTATCTAGTATTTCTCTCATGTGATACATATGGGTTTCCTTCTGGGGCCCAGTCACTGATGTATCTGCTTGCTGTGTATGCTGACATCCCAGTTCTGGGTGCAGGCATCTCCACTGGGCACTAGCAGACTGTTTGCAGCTGGTAGGTGTTGTGATGGAGTGGCTTGCAGGGTGCAGTGGCTGATGGCTTGCACCAGGGGAATATCAGATAGTGGTGGGGTGCAGCATACCATATCCAGGCCTAATGTCTGTCTGCTATTGTGTTATGGCTGTGTACAGAGCTGCATTGACTGCCCTGTGGGGTGTCTGTTCCCCAGCAGGACTAGGGTTCATGTTCCCCTCTACTGCCACCGTTGCAGCACGGTAGACTGTGGATCTTTTGATAGGAGACCCTGTTTGCCTCCCTCAGCCCTGGGGGAGGGGTGTGGTGGTGGTGCATGGGGGCTGTACCTGACTGAAACAGACAGAGATGTCCAAGGTGTTCCTGCAGAAACTACCTATCTCACACAGTAACACTGCTTTGGACCTGCGCCATGGCCGGTGCTGTGGACCTAGTGCTGGGCGCCTCACTGCACCCTCAGGGTGAGCACAGTACCCGCACAATGTGACGGTGTGTAGCTGCTCTGTGCCAGTACAACACACAGTTGGTACCCCCTACCAGGCCGAGGTGCTGTGGGGGTGCATTCCCCATGGTGTGTATCTGTGGACAGCTGCTTTGCATGTGCAGTGCATCATGGGTGTGACTGGCCCAATCCAACCCTGTGAAACACCAGCACCTGCTCACAGGCTCTGATAAACCATAGGCCATCACACGTACATCTGTTAGCATAATGCATAGGTGCAGGACACCCTACAAAGTCTGTAATATAAGATGCCCACACTGGTAAAAACACACGTACCCACGCACGTAAACAAACACGTACCCACGCACGAATGTACGCGCGTAGCTACGCACGTACCAACGTACGTGGCTAGGCACATTCCGAGGGTGTTTTTCTGACACCAATACTCAGCGTAACGAAAAGCATGCCTCCTCTTTCCTTCTGTAATGTACAGGGTGATGCCTGCGACAGCCTTCTGTGTTAGGCACACTGGGGGCTCGAACCCATGCTGCCTGTAACAGCGGTCAGTACCGTAACCATTGTGCTACAGCTCTGTTTCAGTGCTTTGTGTCTGTACGTCTTCTTATGATTAACGCGCAGTAACGTGGCACGGCGCCCAGTAACGCTCGTTAATTTTGCTAACGCGCGGTAGTGGTAACGATGTACCGCCCATGTCCTTATTTGGGGTTTCTTTCACTACCGCGGCTCCTACCACGAACTGCACTAACGCAATTTAGTAAACAGACCCCTAAGTATCTTTATCAGGAAACTTTGCGTCCCTACAACTGACAAAGTGCTTTGAATCTTCCTTGAACTTTGGATCTACGGGCTCGATATTCAACAAAAGCTCAGCTTCAAATTTTAGGGCCCCAATTTAGATAGGGCAAGGAGATGGGAACGGAGACATCCAGGTAAGGATATGCACAATTCTCCTTGTATTATATGAAAGGCTTTGCCAAATATGTAGCCTTATGTAAAATACCTAGGATGGGCAGGAGTTTGGCCCACTATCTGATAAAGGTGCTAGTCATAGGAAGCTAATCATAGGGCTCTTACCAGGGGCTTCCCTGGTGGACCAGATGGAGGAGGGTTAAATAGCTCAAGGTAAGTTATATTTAAGTATAGTAGGTATTTTCCTGTCCCCAGAGGGCATAAAATCTAAATTTGTAGCAGGAGCGATGCCCAGTCACTCCTAACCCATTAGGCACCCAGGTTCAAAATGGAAGCTCTGACCTGTAGAGGGTCTGAAGGTACTACTACGTGGGGTCAAATTGCCAAATAAGGAGCATGTGCAATACTTGCTGCTCATTTAATAGAAAACCCATCCCTTTATAGCTGAAAGTACTTGGAGAAAACAAATGAAACAGGGAAATGAAATACTGTATAGGGTCATCAATCCTTAAGTTTATGTTTCTGAAGCGCGAAGTGTATGAAGTTCTTACGACCTTTCCAATGCAGGCAACTCTTCTGGTTTTGTATAAATAGGAAAAGAAACATCCAGAGCGGGATGTCCACAGTTCACAGTGTACGTATTTCTGTTAAATATTTAACAGTCTGTAACATATACAGTAGACAAAGTCATTTTACAAAAATATACATTCCAAAAAAAAAAAGATCATCACTTGAGGCTCTGTGGGGTATGTTTACCAAACCATGCTACCTGGTAGCACAGGCTTTAGCGTGTGGTTTGGGCACCATGCTAAAAAGTAGCATGTGCCCTAGTGCCAAAAATCCCACGCAGCTCTGGTAGCACAAGTTGCAGAAGTGACTGGACAGGACAGGGGTGGAACATAGTCTAATGTTTAGAGCACTGGCTTGAGAACCAAGAGACCAGGGTTCAATTCCCACTAACACTCCTTCTGGCCTTGTGCAAGTCACTTAACCCTCCATTGCCTCAGAAGAATTCAAGTTATCAATGTCCCTGTTTAATGTACCTTATCAAGTTTATGTTACAATACAGACTGCTTTGACTAAAATGATAGTGGTATAAAAAAAACCTGTTAAATAAAATAAGTGTTGTCAGTGTGTCATGGCTAGTGCAGGTGTTAGTGGCCCGCGCTAACTGCACTTGATGTCCTTAGCGTAGGTGGCATTAGGTGTGCCTGCATACCAGCTTGCGCAGTGCCATGTCCTGGGCCTTCACTAACTGCAGACAACAGAAGCACATGACCTCTGAAGTTAGCACTGGCCACCCATGGTAGTAATGCATGCTACCGGCACACATTCCCTTCTATGCTGACACACATGTAGGAGGCAGACTCTGCAAACTGCATATGTAAGTTCCAGCATTTTTACTTGTAAATAGGCAATTTTATAAAACTGCACACCCGAGGGAGGCAATTAAGAAGCCAAGCTCCAAAACTCAATTTTTTGGTTGTTAAAGATGCTGCTGAACATGTTAGATTTAAGCACTCAATTACTCCTTTGAATTCCAGGTCCAAACAATCAGTTTGGGAGCAGATGTAAATGCCATCCGTGAAATTTGAGGTATATGTAGATTTCCCCTGCAAAATAACAAATGCACAAATACACTGCAGGCCCATCCAAACCATGCACAAAACACATCCCCTTCAAACTTTTGCATGCTATGGGCATATGACTCCTAGTTGTGTTTTTTTCTACATTGCTGCTTACACATGTGTGGCCACTTACACAAATAAATCATCAAGTAAATATTTAAAAGCAGCAGAATAGCTAACCTACTGAAGAGGGCTTCAAATTAGATTCTTCAGAGATTGGTGCCGATGGCAATGATGGAGCCCATGCGGTAACCTCTCCCCAGTTTCCAAAGAATGCCTTTGGGAGATCAACCACGCATGCATGATTTCCTTCCCACCCAAGGGTGCCATCTTGCCTCAATATGATGACAGCTCAAGATGGCAACAAAAAGAAAAGCAACTCCAAGGGGAGAAGGGAGGGTTCCTGCTGTTCCCAGAGAACACCTGTTATAGATGAGTAACTATGCCTTCTCTGGGAACAAGCAGGAGGTCAATCTTATTTATTTGACTGTTTTTTATATCGCTTTTCACCGTCCTCACATATGAGACTCACTAGTTACAGACTACCGAAAAAACCTGTAGGCCATGGATGGCCCCAGAATATGAACCGTGAAGAACAGTGAAAGTACAGTTTGGTTGCAAGACCTCAGCAACAACCCCAGCATTGACTAGGAAAACCAGCTTTCTGGTAGCCTGGACACACAGAAGGGCTGGAGGGCAGAAGTTGCCTTAAACCTCAAAAATATGATGGAGTATTGCCTGGCAGAAGGTGCTGTCCCACCGGGACTCCTCCTCCAGGCAGTAATGTGCTGTGAAGGTATGAACTGAGGACCAGGTGGTAGCCTGGCAGATCTCCATTAAGGGAATCAAGCAGAGGTTTGCCACAGAAGCCACCATGGCCCGAATGCTGTGCCATGACATTCCAGCGAGATACCGGCCTGACCATAGGTGAAGGCAATGCAGTCTGCCACCCAGATGGACAGAGTACGCTTGGAGATTGCTACACCCAGGAGATTAGGGTCATAGGAAATGAAGAGCTGCAAGAAGCAGTGATGGCATTCAGTCCACTCTAAGTGATAGACCAATGCCTATTTACAGCCTAGTGTATGCAGAGTGGCCTCTGCCCTACTGGCATGAGGATGCGGGAAAAAGGTAGAAAGAGCCACCTCCTGGTTGAGGTTGAATGGAGAGATCACCTTCGGGAGGAACTTAGGCTGCATCTGAAGCATCACCCTGTTCCTGTGAAAACTGGTATAGGGGACATGAGCCACCAGTGCCCGGAGCTTACTGACCCTGCAGGCAGATGTAAGCTCCACAAGGAAGACCACCTTCCAGGACAGATACTTGAGTTGGCAGAAAGCCAGCAGCTCAAAGGGTGGAGCGATGAGTTTTGAGAGGACCAGATTGAGATCCCATGCCACCAGCGGTGGACGAATGGGTGGTCGAGAATGCAAGAGGCTCCTCTGGAAGTGAGCCATGAGAAGCTGAGCAGAGAGGGACTTCCCTGAGAGCACACCAAGATGAACTCTAATGGAGTTTGATTTCAAACCAGCTTTAGACAGATAAAGTAGGTACTGCAGCACCAGCTGGACAGAACAGGAGAAGGGGTTGACACCCCTTTCTGCACACCAAACCAAGAAGCAGCGCCATTTGAAGGCATACACCCACCAGGTGCAGTCCTTGCAAGAGGCCATCAGGACCTCCTCCACCTCTCTGGGCAAGTCTAACTGGGTCAGAGCTACACTTTCAGCAGCCAGGACGCCAGGGCCAGGGATCCTAGGATGGGGTGCAGGAAAGAGCCTGCCTCCTGTGAGAGCAGGTCTGGGGTGTTCCCCAAGGGGACTGGGGGTGCTCGAGACAGACTGAGGAGCAGCAGGAACCAGGGCTCCCTGCTGAAGATAAGGCAGCAATGTTCCAAGCAACAGCATCTTGAACTTCTCCTTCACCAGGAAACTGTTGAGATCTTGAAGATCCAGAGTAGAGCAAAAGCCACCTGTCCTCTTGGGAACCAGGAAGTACCAGGAGTAAAACCCCTTGCCCCTGAGATGGGAGGGGACCAGCTCCATCGCCTTGTTGGCCAGAAGTCTGGTGAGCTCTCACTACAGCAAGTCTCTGCAGGTGAGTTCCCCTGGAAAGAATGGGGGTGGTGTCTGGTCAAAATGGAGGAGGTAACCCTCCAACACCTGGAGGACCCAGGTGTCGGTGGTGATGCTTGGCCACCAGCTATCAGAGTATGCCAGATGCCCCTCCCCCCAATGTGCTGCAGGACTACATCTCCTGGGGGAGGAGATGCTATGCCTAAGGAGTCAAAAGTTCCCTCCCCAGATTGCAGCTGTGGCACCACCTCAGGCTTGGTAGCCTTAGGCTTACATGGGGCATGCTCCTGTCCCTTGGCCTGCTGACCCTGTTCAGGAGCTGGGAAGGCCAAGTACTGGGGTTAGTTTCTGTAAGCCTCGCTCTTTTCTAAGGGGCTTTTTCCTCGAAGCCTTCCATTGGGAAGGGTCAACAGTTTTCTTGTAGAGCCTTGTCCTGGTCAGGAGCTCTGAATCCAGCTCAACAGCCTTATCAGTCATGGGCTTGCCGAACAGAGTCTCCCCCTGGCATGAAACATTGTCCAGCTTGTCCTATACTCATTGCTCCAAGTCAGAGGACTGTAGCCAGGCCTAGCAGTGGGCACTAATGCCCAGAGCAACTACTCTGGCCACCGACTCAAAGTCGCCACAAACTGCAAAAGTGATGAATTTGGAGCATTCCTTGACCGTTGAGGTCTGGGTCTGAAACTGCTGAAGAGGCTCCTCTGCCAGCCCAGCTGAGAACCCAGCGAGCTCCCTTGCCATGTCTTGTAAGTATATGGCCATATAGAGCTGGTAGGCCTGGATCTGGCTGAATAGCATCGAGCTCTGGTAGCACTTTCTGCCCAAGGATTCCATGGAGCGGGTCTCCCTGGCGGGGGATGCCAAGGAGTGCATCTTTTAGCTTTTAATCCTACACATGGCCGACTCCACCACCATGGAGTTATGGAGCAGCTGTTCTTTTTGGAACCTGGGGCTCCGGCGGGCTCTGTGCATGGCATCGAGCTGCCTGCTCACAATCTTCACTGAGGCCGAGGTCTCCCACATATGGAAGAGAAGCCATTCCAGGATTGGGGGAAATGGCACTATGAGTGCCTCCTTTGGAGGGGGCTCGTACTGGAGGATCTCGAGGGGTCCTCCACCTGCAGCTCCTCCTTGGACTCCGTGGTGAAGGCCAAGACCTCTGCCATATACTGGACAAACTCCAGAAAGGAGAGGTCCTCAGGAGGGGACCTGTGCTGGTCCTCTGTGGGGGAAAGGTCCAAAGGGACATCCTGATTGAGGTGTGGGACTCATCTGTCTCCCAGTCTGACTCCGAGTCAGAGGAGACCTCTAGAGCTCTGCAGGCCTTGGGGCTGTGCCAGGTCACTGGTGCTATGAGGTCCGCGGTGCCCCTGTGGTCAGAACTGGAGGCGCTGGCTGAGGAAGTCCTCTGCCCCAAACAGGGCAGAGAATAAAGCCTGGAAATGCCTCAAGGCCGGTGGCACTCAAGGATCGGTTCCATGACCTCCGGGAGGGGCCGGTGGTTGGAACAGATGACCCAGAGGAACTGGGCATCAGTCCTCTCTGCTGGGCCAAGAAAACAGCAATGCTGCACTCAAGGGCTGCCATTCTGATCATGAGGCCCAATGCTAGCTCTGTTAAACGGGTGTCCTCAATGGGTTCGGGAAACAGGGTCAATTTCCTGAGGCCGATGGCACTTTCTCCCACTGGGGCAGCTTGGAGGACCACTCCCAACCATCGCCCTTGACATCAGGCCAGGAGCTCTAGTGCCAATGACCGTGAGACTTACCCACAGCTCCAGCATCATCTTCCAATGAAGTCACAGATGACCCCAGGCTCTTCGGGAAATGGCCCTCTGAAGAGGATCCCCAGTCCAACACTCCCCAACCTTGGGGCTCAGAATGGGCACAGCTATCACGTACTTTGCTCTTCATCTGCCATCAGAAGGAGTCATTGTGGTCCGCACTGAGGCAACAAAGGCAGCAATCATGTGGGACCATGTGGGACATGGTGTGCCCGTAGTGGTCGCACTGCTTGAAATCACTGGCTGAGGACACAGTGGAGAAGACAGTGCCCGCAAGATCAAACACAAGCATCCCGGCCAGGGAGGGCATGAGGAATTCCCACAGATCAAGAAAAGACTATGAAGGGCAAAAAGACCTGAGAAAAATGTGGTGCTGATGCAGCTGCAGACCAGGAGGGTGAAAAGGCACCAGTACATGTACCAGATAAGAAAAAATGAAATAGAGCAAAATAGAAAAATTAACCTTTTCTGGGGTGCAGACAAACATCCGATGGGCTTGTGGAAAAAAAGGAGACTAGGGCAAGATGACACCCTAGGGCAGGAGAGCAACCATGCATGCGTGGTAGATCTCCCAAAAGCTTTCTCCCAAATGCCTGTAGGAATGAGAAACATCTAGAAAGCTGTGCATCCTAATACCCACAGTATACCAAATAAGATTCTGGATCTAGAAGCTATAATGGAAGAGGTGGACTTAAATTTAGCAGCGATCATGGAGATTTTGGTTCATGCAGAACCCTGACTGAGGTATAATTATACTGGGCTATAACCTATTCCGGAAGAATAGAGTAGGAAGAAAGGAAAGAGGAATGATTCTAAATGTAAAAAATAATATTAAAACGACAGAATTGCAGGGCATCTGAGATAAGGAGGCGACACCGTGAGTTAATTTGGAAAGAGGGAATGGGAATGGAACATCTAAATACAGACTTCCTTCACAGGCAGAAGATGTATACAGATATTCTAATGAAGGCATTCAAAACATTGCTATGAAAGGACAACTGAAAGGTGATTTCATCAGTATACCAGATGTTGACTGGGGCATCCCTACTAGGGTGTTATATAAGAAGTAGGAAGATCCTAGATTCTCTATAGGAAGTGCTATTCCAGAAACTAGTAACAAAACCTATGTGGGAGAAGGCCATACTGGGCCTGGTGCTTATGAATGGGTTATAGCGTGTGATCTTGCATCCAATGATCACAAGATGGTGTGATTTAGTATTAGGACAGAGGTGGAGGTAGTTCATTCAAAGATGAGATTCCTAGACTTCAGGAAAACTAACTTTATCAAGATGGGGAAGTACCTCAAGAAGTCATTGTCTGGATGAGAATATCTTGGGGAAGTTAAAAAGCAATTGGCATACCTGAAGGAAAATAATTAAAGGACAAAAACCATTTTGTTAGGAGAGTAAATAAAAGTAAAAGTAAGAGGAAAAGGAAAAGGAGGCTGCTATGGTTTTTTAAAGAAGTAGCTGAAAAAGTAGGAAAAAAGAGGGTAGCCTTCACAAAGTACAACAGACCGCAAAAAGACAGACACAAGCAACAGCTGGAAAAGCTAAGAGAAGCTGGGAAAGTAGTCAGGAAAGCAAAGATGCAAATAGAATCAAAAATAGTCAATATAATAAAATGAGAGCATAAGACACTTTTTTTAGATGTGCTAGAGACAGAAGGAGGTGAAAAAGTGGCATTTTCAGACTCAAGAGTGAAGGGGAGGAATTTATAGACACTGATGAGGTTTCTGTTTTCACAGATGAAGAGTTGGGAGTGGACTTCAGAAAACAAACTGATAGAAATGGAAGTGAGGCGTATCCTGAATAATTTTCAGAACACCGCATCATGAAGTGCTAGCTAAGCTAAAAGTAAACTACATGATGGGTCTAGATGGGATACATCCAAGAGTATTGAATGAACTTAAAGAACTAGTGGCTTTTCTGTCTGACCTTTTCAGTGCTTATTTAGAGTCAGGAGGGCTTCTTGAAAACTAGAGAAGGGCAGATGCAGTCCCTCTTCAGAAAAGCAGACATAACAAAAAGTCATATTCTAATGTTATCTTCTTTTAGAATTGTAAATGCAGTGTGGAGGTTGGAAATGAGATCTGAAGGCCCTGGAAAGCTGTGGAGTACCTCAGGGTTCTCCACCCTCTCCAGCATCATTTAATATATTTTTTAGTACATAATATCTTGTTTTTAGGTCTGCCAGCTAAGCAGCTGGCTAGGCTGCAATTATTACAAACTACAGTAGCCAAATAGATTTTTAGGAAATAGTCTATGAGCATGTGACTCTCCTCCTTTGCCAGTTACACCGACTTCCAATCTGGGCCAGGATACAGACTTTTAAATACTAAATGGGTATCAATGAACAAAAAAAACGTTTTCAAAGAAGGGGAGGCTGTAAAACTAGAGGGCATACGATGAAGATGCGAGGCAGTAAACTTAAAAGCAACATCAGGAAATACTTTTTCACTGAAAGGGTGGTGGATGCTTGGAATGCCCTCCCAATGGAGGTAGTGGGGGCAAATAAAGTAACGGAATTCAAAATGGCATGGGAAAGACAGAGTGGATCCCTTTATAGCAAGGGGATGAAATCAAAGCAAGAGGGGCAGCAGGTTCAACCCTGAACACAGGCATAGAGGGTGGTCACATGCATGGAGCTGCAGTTACAACCACTCCAGTCACCTTACTAGGCAAACTAGATGGACCATACTGGTCTTTATGTGCCATCATATACTATGTTACTATTAGGAAAGGGCCTTTAGAACTGGGGATCACTTTTACACTTATGCCGGTGATATCTTTTTTGCCGGTACTCTGTCAAGCGCTGGTGGCAGCTCCTTATGAACTACTGAACCATGGTTTTGATGTGATTGATTCTTGGATGCAATTCCAAAGCGTAAATTAAATGGAAACACGACCAGGTTGTTATGGGCTAGGAATTCTTTAGATAGTAGGTTTAACATTGAATCAGTAGTGTCAGGAAAGAAACTTTCATTGTCTACTTTATGAATTTTAGGGGTCATATTGGATTCCAGATTGACAATGGAACAATAGGTTTCCCACATAGTTCAGAATATATTCTTTAAATTGAAACATTTAAGAGAGATTTGCTCATTATTTTTGGAAACTCAGCTGAAATACCTGGTTAAAGCCCTAATTCTTCCTATAATAGGATTATCGTAATAAACTGTTTTTAGGTCTGCCAGCTAAGCAGCTGGCTAGACTGCAATTATTACAAAATACTGTAGCCAAATAGATTTTTAGGAAATAGCCTAGTGACCACGTGACTCTCCTTCTTTGCCAGGTACACTGACTTCCGATCTGGGCTAGGATAGAATATGTTTTGTATTCAAATATTACAGGATCTAATACTAGAGTATGTGTTTTCTGCTAGTGGTAGACGTCTATGTGCCAATGAAGGCCTAACTCTCACATACCCATCAGTGAAAGGTTTCCACTCTAAAAGAATTTTAGATACAGTAAGCAGTTTACTTACAGGGTTGCATTAAGATGTCACATGAAAGCCTCAGATTGTATATCACTGTTATATCTTGAACAGTGTAGGAAAATTACCCATTTCCTAAAAATCACCTTTGTTTTTAGATTTAATTTATTAATTGAAATATGCACTTGGAAGTTGCCAATATGATTATGATTTCCACAAAGTTCATCACAACCTTACGTTTCTTTGATTTTTATCAGAGATTTAGAAGGTAAAATAGGAAAGTTTGCTTGTACAATACATGAGGATTATTTGTAAAATCCTTCCACAGTAATTGTTATACTATGTATAGTTTATAGTTTATTAAACACTTGATATACCTCCCTTCGATACATCAGAGTGGTTTACAATAATTATAAAATTCACAATTAAAAGGAAAAAGAAAAGGAAAAAAACTCCAATTAAAATAAAAGGAAAGAACAGAGAGGGCAGGAAAGGGCAGGGAAAGGTAGGTCAGGGGAGTCTGCAGAATCCAAGAACAGTTAAGCAGGCAGGTCAAAGGCTAGTCTGAAAAGATTTAGAGCAGATTTAAACTTGGGGTAGGAAGCTTTCAGTCTATTATCAGCAGGGAGAGAGTTCCAGAGGTGAGGTCCCAGAAAGTGGACAGCCGCATGTCTAATACTTTTAAAGCAAGCATGTGGAGGGGTTGGGGGCAGGTGTAAATGGTGACCTGAATTGAACATAGAACCTGAGGAGGTACATGTAAAATGAGAAGAGAAAATAGATATGAAGGAATACCAGAGTGGAGAATTTTGTGTGTGAATTTAAGCAACTTGAAATGGATTTGCTGAGTAACAAAACACCACAGGTGAAATAAAGGTAAATGATAAGGAAATACAAGATAAAATAGAAGCAGATAAGGAGGAAAAAACAGAAGCTTGAGATGAGATATGCAAAGCCAAATCCACTAAGGTGTTCTCCCAGCTACAGTATGATTCTAAGAAAGCACTGAGGTAACCTGCATAAAACGATCATAATTAAAACCCAAACTTCCATACGCATGAGGAGGATGGATGTTATAAACAATAGCTTCACTAGTTTTGGATAGTCTTACAGATTTAAACTTGGTAACACATTAAAGGGCATCCAGGTATTGGATTAAGTGTGGTCTTATAAGAATCATAGAAGAAGATGACCAGACCTGAAATGGTCTCCCAGTGCAGCTGGTCAAGATCAGTTTTTCTCCCTAGCTAAACAAGTTGAATTACTATAGATCCCTACATAAAACTCCATACTAATAGAATATTTTGCCTTGGTCACTCACATTTCCCTCACTGTGTGCAGAATAAATTATCACAAACTAGAAACAGAAATATGTAGACAAAAATTAAATTGTAACCTCAAGAATCCACAATCTGCATGAAGTACAACACCAAAGAAATAGAAATAGTGACATCTTTTTTATATACTACGCAAAATATAATGACAGAAAATGCAAATTACATAAAACTGACCTATGCCAATAACTAAATTGACAAATACACATAGGCCAAAACCAGAGCTTAATCATGATACTTCATACTTCTAAAAAAACAGCTCTACTAATTAACCTTCATGCAGCATTAAATTAACTGCACAATGACAACGGAGGGCACAGACCTCAGAACAAACCTCTGATCACCATAGAACACCTAAAGCCAAAAATAGGCAGTGGTGTTCAGATCAAGGCCAGTAACATCAATGGTCTGTTAGCAACACCTCCATCCACTACCAATACTATAAAACTGGAACATAAGAACATAACATAAGACATGCCATACTGGGTCAGACCAAGGTCCATCAAGCCCAGTATTCTGTTTCTAACAGTGGCCAATCTAGGTCATATGTACCTAGCAGTTTCCCCAAGGGACACAAGTTCCACAATGCTTGTACTGGGTCAAGCATTGATATCTTCGGTCACTTCTTAATAATGGTTTATGGACCTTTCCTCCAGGAACTTGTCCAAACCTTTTTTAAACCCAGCTACACTAACAGCCTTTACTACATCCTCCGGTAACAAATTCCAGAGTTTGATTACACGTTGAGTGAAAAAATATTTTCTTTTATTAGTCTTAAATAGTTTACCCTGTAGCTTCATTGCATGTCCCCTAGTCTTTCTATATTTTGATAAGGTAAACAATCGATCTACGTTTACCCGTTCCACTCCGTTCATTAATTTATACACCACCAATATCTTGCAATTGGCACAAAATGTGGCGGCAAGGATCATCATGCGATCAAGCATAACTGAACACATTACACCTGTATTGATCGAGCTACACTGGCTACCCATTGCTGCCAGGATACAATATAAAACATTGGTAACAACGTTCAAACTCGTTCAAACTCATTCATAACCTAGCCCCATCATTCCTCTCAACCCTTATCTGCAAGCAACCTAACACCAGAGATAGGAGAACTATCAACTCAGACACGCTACAAGTGCCAAACATCATCAGACAGGTAAAAGCCAGTACTAGCCGCAGAACATTTTCATTCTATGCCCCAACCTTATGGAACCAACTGCCACATGAGCTGCGAGCAATTAAAGACATAGTTGATTTCAGGAAGAAATTAAAAACGCATCTATTCCACTGTCACTACAACCAGTAGTAAATCCCAAAGAGATAAAGGATGAAGTGAACAGTTATATGTAAAAATGTAAATATGTTGAAGTAGAATCCCTTTTGTAAAATTATGTAAATATGTCTAGGCCAATCTCGAGACCATATTCTGTGCTGTGATTTACCTCTGAACTATTGTATATATGCCCCAACTTCTCTGTCTTGATTTTTGACAAATCCCAAAGATGTAATCAAACCGCTTCTGATCGTTGGAAGTAGCGGTATATAAGTGTTACTAAATAAATAAATAAATAAATAGACTTCTATCATATCTCCCCTCAGCCGTCTCTTTTCCAGGTTAAAGAGCCCTAACCTTTTTAGCCTTTCTTCATAGGAGTATCCTTCCATCCCCTTTACCATTTTGGTGGCTCTTCTCTGAACCTTTTCTAAAATTGCTATATCCTTTTTAAGATACGGCGAACAGAATTGCATACAATATTCAAGGTGCGGTCTCACCATGGAACGATATAGAGGCATTATAATATCTTTTGTTTTATTTTCCATTCCTTTCCTTATCATACCTAGCATTCTATTTGCTCTCTTGGCCGCTGCTGCACACTGGGCCGAGGGTTTTAACATGGTATCCACAATGACGCCTAAATCTTTTTCCTGGGTGGTGGTTCCTAATGTGGAACCTTGCATCGTGTAACCATAGTTTGGGTTGTTCTTCCCTAGGTGCATAACCTTGCACTTGTCCACCTTAAATTTCATCTGCCATTTTGATGCCCAGTCTTCCAATTTATCAAGATCCTCTTGCAATTTTCCACAATCCTCTTGGGTTTTAACAACTTTAAATAGTTTTGTGTCATCTGCAAATTTGATAATCTCACTCGTTATTCCACTTTCCAGGTCATTTATGAATATGTCAAAAAACAGCAGACCCAGCACAGATCCCTGGGGTACACCACTATTCAACTTTCTCCATTGGGAAAATTGGCCATTTAGCCCTACCCTCTGCTTTCTATCTTTTAACCAGTTCCTGATCCACAATAGTGCACTGCCTCCTATCCCATGACTCTTTAGTTTTGCCAAAAGTCTCTGATTAGGGACCTTGTCAAAGGCTTTCTGAAAGTCCAGATACACAATATCAACCGACTCACCTTTGTCCACCTGATTATTCACTCCTTCAAAAAAACAGAACAGATTAGTAAGACAAGATCTTCCTTGTCTAAAGCCATGTTGGCTGTCTCCCATTAGGTCATGACTATCTACATGCTGAGTAATTTTATTCTTTATGATGGTTTCTACCATTTTTCCCGGTACTGATGTCAGGCTCACCGGTCTGTAGTTTCCCAGATCACCCCTGGAACCCTTTTTAAAACTTGGTGTTACATTGGCGATCCTCCAATCTTCAGGTATTAGAGATGATTTTAATGATAGTTCACAGATTACTAATAGCAGGTCTGCAATCTCATATTTCAGTTCTTTCAACACCCTTGGATGTATACCATCTGGCCCGGGTGATTTGCTACTCTTCAGTTTATCTAATAGTTGTAATACATCTTCCTGATGTATTGATATTTCCTTCAATTCTTCCGCACCTTTAAATACCACTTCAGTCATGGGTAACATCCCTACATCTTCCTCAGTAAAGACTGAAGCAAAGAATTCATTCAATCTCTCCACTATCGCCTTGTCGCCTCTTAGTGCTCCTTTAACCCCTTTATCATCTAATGGACCAACTGACTCTCTCACAGGTTTTTTGCTACGAATGTACTTGAAAAGTTCTTTACTTCGCGTTTTTGCTTCCGCAGCAAGCTTCTTCTCAGATTCTCCCATAGTAAGCATAGTATATATAGGGCTGCAAATAATGCCTTGCATAACAAATATGATACAAAGTAATACAAATTGTTACAAATTTGAAACAAGTATCAAAACAAAATAGAACCACAAACTCTGAACAACGCCACAGAGAGTCCATCAATTCAGCGCTTCCATCTTCAGCAACTTCCAGAATTATAATCGCAGTATCAACCCCGACGCCACTCCAGACATCCCTTTTAGCGTTTCGCAGACGCTGCTTCAGGGGAATATGCCAACCGGCGTATTTAACCACATCACGCCTACAAGCAATAAATGTGCCTGTCGCAAAACTGCATTAAGAACCTCATTTCTCAGGCACTAACTATATTGAAACTAAGGGCCTGATATTAAAAGGGATTAACACGGTTAGCAGAATATCCCTGGCTGCTGCAACTGCATACCCCAATGCTAACTGGTTAGTATGGGGCAGTCCGCAGGCGGCATCTGGCCATAACTGGGCAGTGGCAATCTTGAGTCGCTGTCCAGTTATAGCAAAGCAGTGAAAGTAAGGCGCATCAAAGGCTGGCCTAACTTTCACCATAGAAGCTAACTGTGCAGTGGCTGAATATTGTTGCTGCCCAGTTAGCTTCCTGCCAGTCTGGGTAACCTGAATATTCAATGCCAGGGCTGGATATGACCCCAGTATTGAATATCCAGGTTTAAGTTTCAGTAACAGCAGCTAACTGCATTAGAATAGCTAGCCACTGCTGCTGAACATCCCCCTCTCCCCCCCACCCCCCGCCAAATTCTTTTTTACTGTTGTTGTCTAGCCATTTTATTTTTCTAATCACTTCACTCCCAGTCACTAGTTTCCACTTTTCCCTTTTTGTCATCTCTTCTCTGTTCTCAGGATCTCCTGTTTATTTACCATCTAGGTTTTCTTCTCTGGTCTTCATTTTCTCTACACAATACCCCATGACCAGCACCTCCCCCTCTCTTCTCTTCCCCCTGCTCCATGTCCAGCATTTCCCATTTCCCCACCTCCTCTAGTAGTCCAGTAACTTCCCTTCCCTTCCCTGTTTCTAGCATCTCTCCTTTCCTCCCTCAAGTCCAGAATCTCCCTTCCCCTCCTCTCCCAGAAATTCTCCTTCCCTTCCACATACCCCAGGTGCCCAGTATCTTCACTCTCCTCCCCACCTCTGTTGTGCCCAACATCTTTCTCCTCTTTCCCTCCCCTTAGCCTGACCTGCTCCCTTCCTTTATCCATTGCATGCTAACCTATCTCTGCCTGGGTCTCCGTGCAGCAGTAAAAATTAGTATGGGCTGTACAAGGTCCTTGAACATATGTGTATGCTCAAGACAAGTCACATTCCAACCCCTCCAATGCAAATTTTTTATCGGAGGGGGCAGGACATAACAGGTCTTGAGCATACACACGTTCAAAGGTCCTGCGCCATGCTGACAGCTTTAAAGTACTACTATCCCTGAATTCTGCTACTCTAGGCAGACAGTCTGCCTAACAGTAGGGAGAGCCCTGTGGATTAACCACAAATGGGAAAATTGGGAGGGCCAACCTATTATCATTTATTATATGTCACTACATATTGGAGATAAAAAAAGGGTTTGATATTCTTTAGGTAGTAAGACCTGCTGCTCAGTATCATTATAGACCACAATGGCAATATCTGCATCCTGCCAGAAAGAAGCAGGGTTTAAGACTTGATTTATCTGGATAGCGGCAATTTTCATTGCCATTATCCGGACAATTATCTGGGTAACTTAAGGCAGCAAAAAATAGCTGTCCTAAGTTCTATCCGAATAATTCATCCAGACAATGAATGGAGGAGTAGCCTAATGGTGAGAGCATTGGCTTAGGAACCCTGAGACCAGGGTTTGATTCCCACTAGCACTCTTTGTGGCCTTGGGCAAGTCACTTAACCCTCTACTGCCTCAGTAAAACTCAAGTTACCAACATCCCTGTTTAATGTATATTATCAAGTTTAAGTTACATGACTGAAATGATAAAGCAGTATAAAAAGCTTGTTAAATAAATAATGACAGCAATTATCAGGATTGTGGCTGCACAATTTGGATACTCACTAGCAACCACTACCCAGGTAGTACTGTCCAACATTCAGCAGCAGTGGTCAGCACTATTAAAATGCCTGGTTGCTTCTTCTTTAATTAGATCTGGATATTCAGCACCAGAGCCTATCTCACATTCAGTGCTGAAGGTTACATTTTACTTACCAGATAATATCTTTTCCTTGAGTCCTGCTAGACCAATCCAGACAAGTGGGTTGTGTTCCTCTACCAGAAGATTGGTAGAGACAGATACTCAATGAAATGCCCAGGTTTCAATGACATCACTCCCATGCCTCTATTCACCTCAGCCACCAGATGGCCCTTCAGTATCCATCCCAAAGCATATGGGAGAACATGGTAAACCTCAACGTGGGCAACAATGAGTAGTCAAACAGTAGAAAACTATAGAGCTGTCAGTAGAATATGGACCTGCATAATCAAGCATAGAAATAATAGCAGTCCAAAAGGTACCACTGAAGAATAACAGGAAACACTGATCCAGGGGTGGGTCCTGGACTGGTCTAGTAGGATTCAAGGAAAGGACATTAACTGGTAAGTAAAATGTCACCTCCCGTATAATCCTGCTAGACCAGTCCAGACAAGAGGGACTTACCAAAGCTATGCCTCCACTGGAAGGGAAGAAGACACAGCAACTCATAAAATCCTGAGCCAAGGCTGTGTCCACCCAAGTGTAGATAGCCAAGTGGTAATGCTTCACAACAGCAGAAAGAGATGCCCATGTTGTCACCCAACAAATGTCTACAGGGGCTACCAAGCTCCGCTCCATTCATGAGGGAAATTGCACTCAGGTAGAAAGGGTACGCAGACCCTCCAAAACTAGTCGGTTCCACAACAGCCACACTGAGGCAATGGTCTCCTTAATCCAGTGCCCCAATGCAGACTTAGCCACCACGTCAGCCTTTCAAGGGCCAGAAAAAAAGCACAAACAGATGATCAGGCTTACAAAAGGAATTTGTAACCTCTAAGTACTGGAGAAGCACCCTCTGTATATCCACACGGCGAAAAATCTTATCCTTCCCCTGACACTGTCTTAGAGAAGGAGGGCAGGCAAACCATCTAGTTCTCATGAAAGGGAGAAATCACCTTAGGAAAAGGAAAGGCACAGACCAAATTGAAAAGGCCTCCACTGAAAGACAGATAAGGATCCCGATAAAGCAAGGCCTGCAGCTTGGAATTCAGCCTTGCCAAACAAATCACAAACAAGAAAACAGTCTTGAGCATCAAATCCTTCAGAGTAGCTTGCTTCAGTGTATTAAAGGGCTCCAAAATTAGAGCCCCGAGAACCAGAGACAGATCCCAGGAAAGGACTACTGACCAGAGGGGAGGGCACAGGCTCCAAACTCCCTGAAGAAAGCGTATAACATCCGGTTGTAAGGCTAAAACCTTATCAGCAACTGGACCTCTGAAACAGGCCAGAGCTGCCACCTGATCTTTCAAGGAGCTCAGAGAAAAGGTACTTTTTTAGACCCTCCTGCAGAAGGCCAGCCAACAGAGATTGCACCATGGCCACCACAGGAATCAGTTTCCATGTGCTGTACTATCTCTCAAAGAGGTACCAGACCTGCACACATGCCTGGTTGGCAAACCTCTGGGCTCAGAGCAAGCAAAGACCAACGCAGGAAAATAGCTTTACACACTAGCCATCTCCTTCCAAGGGCCAAGCCATAAGAGAGAAGGTAGTCGAGTCTTCCAGGGTGATCAGCCCCTGAAAGCAATAGACCCCAACATGGAGATAAACAAAGAAGTGGTGCCTGTAGGAGTCACATCAGATCTTCAAACCATGCTCTCCTTGGCCAATCCAGTGCCAACAGAACAATCTGCCTGGATGGCGTACTATACACCGAATTACACACCCCCAACAGCAGCCAAGGAGGAAACACATACAGCAGGCATTTACTTTTTTATAGCTGGATCAGGGTGACTACAGCAGCAACACACCTTGGCATTAGAGTGGGTCGCCAAAAGATCCCTACTGACTATTTCCCCCCTGCCAGGCCAACAGAGCTCGGAGATTCTTCTCTGCCCAGGGAAACAAGAGAGCCATCTCCAGAGCCACTCTAGCAGTCCTTGTGCTGCCTTGTCGATTGACATAAGCCACCGTCGTGGTGTTGTCTGAAAACACTCAAAATACCTGGCCTTTGACCAGGGGCCAGAAATACAGAAGGGCCCACCTGATGACCCTTGCCTCTAGGCAGTTGATGGCCCACACTGCCTCCCTGCGGTTCCAATGGCCCTGCGCCATTCACTCTTGGCAATGGGCTCCCCAGCCCAAGAAACTAGCTTCTATCATCAGAAGGATCTACAAGTAATCATCCAGCGGCATTACCTTCTTCAGATAATTGGGCTACTGCGACCACCACAGGTTATCCTCCACCATCCCTGAAAACTTGGGAACCCCAGAATTAGCAAGGACCACTGGGACAGCCACATATGAGCACGCGCCCATAGCACCATCTCATTTGTCGCCGTCATCAGTCCGAGGAACTGTAAAAAAATCCCAGAGTCTGTTGCAAGCAGAGCAGCTCCAAACAATTCACCGCTTTGATCCGGTGAACAATTCGCCGCTTTGACCCGGTGAAAAGCGGGATATAAATACAGTTAAATAAATAAAATAAAATAAATAAATTCAATAATCTTCTGACTTTCTCCACTGGCAGGAAGACCCTTCCCACTCATATTGAACTATGCTCCCAGGAACTTCAGGATGGGGAAGGCACCAACTGGCTCTATCCACTGCTTGAACACCCAGCTGAGGTTATCCAAGAAGGCCACCACTAGGGTCAACACCTGAGATACCTCCGACAGAGGACAGGCTCATATGAGCCAGTCATCCAGAAATGGGGGCACACAAGGCTCTTGGGGTTGTAGTGCCACAGCCACCATAACCATGACCTTGGAGAAGTGGAGAATCTGAATGGAAAGGAGGCAAAATGAAAGTAAGAGCGAAGCACGGCAAAACACAGATACTTCTACTGATCCTCCCGGACCAATATATGAAAAGACACTTTGGCTAATCCAGGTATGCAAGGAATGCCCCTTGGCGAACCACTTGAACCACCGATCTCAAAATTTCCATCCAGAAGAGCAAGATGCACAAGTGCTCATTGACACCCTTGAGGCTGAGAATGGGCTAGAATGAGCCATCTTTTTTTGGATGGCGTATCTGCCCCTGCTCAGATCATCTGAGAGAGCAGGCACCACAGCCTTCAGGAGCAGCAACTTGTCCAAGGCAATTTGAACAGCTGTCCTTTGTTTTCTGACTCAGAGGGGGAGATGACAAAAGCATCTAGGATTGGCTCTTAGCAGTCCAGGATTTACTTTAGCCATACTGAATGAGGTCAAGCACCCAGTGATCCTTGGTGACCCAGGCAACATCCTGAAAGAGAAGGTAAGGCCTGTCTCCAACTGGAGGAACCAGGGAATGGTTCCTCCAGGTAAACTAGACCTCATCTTCGCACCCCATTCCAACACCTTAACACACCAAGCCCTTGAACTATCGGTTATACCAGTACCATGGTCCGATCACAACCTTATCCAATTCAATATACCCACCCATACCACTCACGTGAGTCAAATACCATCTAACCCACCCGGAACCCACGCAGTCCGTTTTCAACCTCTCAACCGTGACAAGGTCCTAAATAACCTCCAACCACTCTTGACGGACACCTCCCTCAACCTAGACGACCTGGTAGCCAAATGGGACGAGAACCTCAGAGCCGCCTCATGTCCAGAGCACAAGGATAAGAAAATAAGAAAACGAGAGCACGCACCATGGTTCTCTACTGACCTTCGTACATCTCTCACCCACCTACGCAAACTTGAAAGACAGTGGCGCCAAACCCACTCACCAGAAGCCCTTGAAACATACAATACACACCTAGCTACCCACCGTGAGAAGGTAACACTGAGTAAGAAGCTATACCACACAAACCTACTGAAACGCTCCATCAATAAACCTCATGCTCTATTCAACTTAGTAAAATCCATAACAAGAGAGCCAGTTTCAGCCCAACCTGCAATGCCTCGACCACAGGACTACGCAATCTACCTGCAATCAAAAATGATTAAGACCACCACAAGCATAAATACCATCGACCCCATTATATCATCTAAGGCATCTCAAATAACTCCATTTTTGCAACTTCAATACTATATCATCTAATGAAATTGAGAAAATTGTCGCCTCCATCAATCCTAGCACGGCACCTAACGACCCTTGCCCAGCCAACTGGATCAAAGACCTGCGACATGATCTGAGCCAAATCCTATGCAAAATACTGAACAAGTCCTTTCTAACAGGCTCATTCCCCCAGAGTCTTAAACACACCTCTATCAAGCCTCTACTAAAAAACAGTAAGCTTGATCCATCCAAAGCTGAATCATTTAGGCCAATCTCAAGCATCCCCCAGCTTGCAAAAATCATCGAGAAAGCTGCCCAACAACTCCAGCATCATATTGACACAGAAGCACCACTAGACAAATCACAGCATGGATTCAGAGAAGCACATGGAGTCGACACAATCCTTACAACCCTATTCAACGATCTGATCACAGGAATAAACAACATCAAACAAGGATTTATTCTCATCTTTTTAGACATTTCCGCTGCATTCGATTCCGTGAACCACGATATACTACTGCAACGCCTGAGAGAAAATGGGATTCGAAGCACAGCACTAGAATGGTGTAGATCCTACCTTTCCAATAGGTGGCAACAAGTTAAAACAGGCCAGGAATCCTCAGAACCATTCCTACAGTCTCAAGGTGTACCACAAGGATCTTCACTATCGGCGTTAATGTTCAATGTTTATATGCAGCCGATATGT
Organism: Ichthyophis bannanicus; assembly: GCA_033557465.1. Classification (NCBI taxonomy): domain Eukaryota; kingdom Metazoa; phylum Chordata; class Amphibia; order Gymnophiona; family Ichthyophiidae; genus Ichthyophis; species Ichthyophis bannanicus. Next base: position 887,138,577 of record CM066034.1, on the reverse strand, counting down.
GAATTGATCAGATCCTTCAACGTACAATGCCTGGCTTACGCTGATGACATCCTCATATACATGCCATTCAAAACTGACCAACCAGTGTATACTCCAATAATCAACTGCTTTGGAGCAGTAGCTGAATGGCTGCTGACTCAAAACCTAAGAATAAATCATAGCAAAACTGATGTCCTATTTGTCACAAGGAATCTTAAGTTCGTACCTCCTCCGTCGCTGCTGATCAACAACATAGAACTGACGTCCAAACCCACGATCCGATACCTTGGCATAACATTAGATCAACACCTGGATATGACAATGCATGTGAAGAATGTGACAAAGAATATATATCACAAGATCAGAACACTACGCCACCTCCGTCCACTACTGGACTATACTGATTACCGATCAACCTTCCAGGCACTAGTCCTCCCACATCTAGATTTTGCAAACATCATCCTCCATGGGCTCTCTCAATTAACATTAAATCCACTTCGTCTGGCTATGAATACAGCTGCAAGAGTCCTCTCTGGATCACCAAGGTCTGCTCATATAACGCCTATCATGAAAGACCTACACTGGCTACCTCTACAAGCCAGACTCTCATATAAGTCACTAGTCTTGACCTTCAAAGCCATGAATATCTACCCACCAACACCAATCAGAAAACTAATCCATAACACCCCTGAAAATAGAAACAGAAGGACTACAACTATGAACACCTTAATAGTTCCCAAGATGATGACATCATGTACTAAAGCTACATCAAACAGAGCTTTTTCATTATTCGCACCCAGGAACTGGAATATACTTCCCCATGAAATCCGCGGCATCAAAAGCCTATTACAATTCCGCAAAGCCGTAAAGCATCACTTATTCACAAAATACTACCCAGAAGTGACCACAGACACTCACACAGCCAACAGGCCTCCCACTCACACCAAACACTTTAACACCTTTATCCAATCAGAAAATGGTTAGTTCCCACGATATTTCACTTTACTACTACTGACCCATGCCACCCATAAATTCACGTACAATATCCACTCGAGTTTAAATATGGTATATAATAAAAGCATATTCATAGTATAATGTAGATTGTACATAGTTATCCCTGTTATTCCATGTTATATATTCCCTTGTTCTCTGTAAACTCGATGTTACCTGTACACATTGCAGTATATTTTGTTCATTGTACACCGCACTGATTTTAATAGCGCGGTATATAAGAGATGTTAAATAAATAAATAAATAAAATAAATAAATGGGCTCCTAAACATTTCATCATGCAGTCTGGGAAGGACCTCCTCTGGAGGGGACAGATTCCCTGGGCCCACAAGCTCCTTGAAAGAACTGAGAACATGTTTGAAATCTGGAAGCAGAGTCCACCCAGCAAGTCCGTGAAGGTGGGTGGAGGTTGATGGAAAAGGGCACTCCTGCTTGCTTCTTAGGCCTTCTGACCTGTCCTCCGGAAGGCGGTAAGGCTTGTCTCACCCAGATCCTTCACTAGCTTCTCCAAATCAGCTCCAAAATGAAGCTTCCCTTTAAAGGCCAGTTGGGTCAACTGGACTTTGGAGGATGTGTCTGCTGCCTAGTGGTGAAGCCCAATCCAACGCGCGTCATTGTTGATAGGGTACTATCCCTGGCTGCTATGCAGATGAGGTTGTATATGGTATCAGAAAGGAAGGCCACAGCCAACTTCAAAAGAGAGGTAACATCATCCTGCAGGAGTGACTGAATCCACTGGACCAGGGCTCAAGACATCAGTCCTGCAGATATCGCCAACTGAAGAATAGCAGCTACTGCAGCAAACTGGTCTTCAACTAATCCACTTTGCAGTACAGCGTATCCTTCAAGGCCGGTTCACCTTCTACAGAAATGTTGGTCAGTCTAGTAACTGCTGTGACCTACGCGTCCACCATGGTAATATCAAACCACACAATGCACTCCTTCTCTGGGAGAACACACATCTTCTTATGCACCCTTAGCCCCTTAGGCAGGAAGATGGGAAAATTCCACCGATCAGATCATGTCCTTGAGCACCTCTGGAAACAGGAAGAATGTACTGAATTCTCGCATCCCTTTGATGAGTGGATGTACTTTTGGCTCCTGCTCATAGCGTGGAGCATCCACCAAGGTGGATGAGACCCTGGCAATCAGTGCTTCCAGTTTCTCTTTCCAGAATAGGTGTTGAACATCAGCCTCTTCATAATCCTCTGAAAGTGAGAGCACTTCAACATTCACAGCAGAGCCCAAAATCAAAATATATGAGACCAGATTTTGGACAGACCTCCACTGCTCCACATCTCCAGAAGGCAGCCTTTGCCAGGGGCACAGCCTAGACAACGAAACAGGGTTTCTGCTGTCAGCCTGCCCCTCAAGAGACTGCACTCAGGGGAATCCATAGGCCGCAGGGTCTGAATTTCCACACCAAAGTGACCAGGCCTGTTGTAGAAAGGAATAGAATTCTGGGTATGACTATCTGGATTCTGGAAGCTCTCTATTTGGAAATGACCCCCCAGCAACAGGGGACATGCCAATGCTGAACCCTTAGAGGAAGGGGAACTGCCAACAGCATGGTTACCAGAATCTCTGGCTGGCTGGCCATCCTTACCCACAGTGCCATCTGCCACCTCCTGCCCTGAGATAGGCAAAGCTGGAACAACTGCATACTCCTACTGAGAGAGGAGAAACAGGATCTCCAGGGATGACTCAGAAGTTGCCATGCCAGAAGAGCAGAGTACAGATGCCAGAGATGAGGCACTTCACTTGCCACAGGCCAAACAACATTTTCTGGAAGAAGACATAAAGAGTTAAGACAATTATAATAGCTGTGCACAAAATGGGCATGGCAGCCTGGAAGGCACATTTTAACACTTGCACAGCAACACGCAAATTGGGTACTTTGGTACGAATACACGTTGGGCAGAACGCATGCCAGGACCATGCGACCGCCAGTCACACAATGGTAGCAAGCACTACTATGTATAGAAAAGGGTGGGAAACTTTCACATCATGCCAAGAGCCACCAGCAGTCCATCCTGAATTGCACCTCAGACAGATGGAATCAGAAGCCTCCCCCCCTAACATAAACAATGACAAGGTCAAGACTTGGTACTAACCCCCTGAGAACCCCAGGCAGAAACTCATGCTGACTCAGCTCTACTCCCCTGAAACTGCTTCTCTTGCTTTTCAGACACCATGTTTAATGTCGCTGACCTGCAGATTCCTCTGAGAGCCTTCGGCAATCTCTAGGAGAGAGCAAGGCAGACAGAGGAAGAGGGAGGGGGTGCTGAGGTTGTGTGAGGCTGCTGAACTCTTCCAAATCCCTGGAATTCTCTGGCTGCTCAACAGGCTCTTATGATAAGAGCATAGATCTGAACCAATTTTCCCTCCTCCTATGAATGGTCGAGAATTTAGCAACTCATACTAAATGCCAAAAAATGCAGGGTCATGCATGGGACAAACACAAGATATCTAAAGGAAAAAAGGGGACTATTGTAGTTGATATGGAAGGGCAAACTAGATAGGCCATGTGGTCTTTATCTGCCATCATGTTTCTATGTTTCAATCTGCTGGTAGGGGAACACAACCCACTTATCTGAACTGGTTTAGCAGGATGATATGGAATATCTGGTTTTGCCAGGTAGTACTGTGGCTATCTAGTTAGTTGCAATATTCATCTGCTAACAGATAACACAAACCAAAGTTAGGATAGTCATTGACCCCAATCTGCTTACAGACCAGTCGGTTTTAAGTGAATGTCTTTTCTGTGGTCTGTGGGTATATTCAGTGCACTATGGTTAGTGTCACTGAGTATCGGGATTGACACGGTTTAGCCGGCTAGCATGTCATGCTGTATAAACTCTATTAAATATGTCCCCCCTGCAGATATTTTTGCCCACAGCACCAGCATATAAATAAAACATTGGCCTCCACATGCTGAATATCACTCCCAAAAAGATTTGTGAGTCAGGGAAACAGAGTAAAATGGACACAGAATGAGAGACAGAAAGAAGATACAAAATCAGATATGTAATCTACTATGAGGCAAGATAAAAAAGCAGAAACAAAGAGGAAATCAGAAGGAATGAGATTGATTGACTAAAATGAGAGAAACTATAATAGGAGATGGTGCATCAAACTGAGAAAAAATTCCATTTTCTGTGGCTGTTATCCATTACAAGATTCTTGGAATTAACAGTACAGTTACAAGGACCTCAGAAGAATCAATCTTTCAACACTTCAGTGCTTAAAAAGAAATGCAATAAAGAGATTTTAATCCAGAAAACACAGTCAGTTCCTTTAAAGAAAATACTATTATTTAAACAGATATACTGAGCAAGCATCAGTCTATAAAGGAGCTGAAAGAGGACAAATATTTGTTAATGGGGTTTTTTTTAGCTATACAATTTCACAGCATCAAGTGCCTATTGCATTCACTTGCTCATCTATCAGTGATTTCTCCAGAACTGATGTGAGTACCACACTGTGCTCACCAATCCTTCCTGAATATTCTATAGTTCCCTGCAAACTGTATGACACCTCCTACATTCAACATCTCTTCCATTCCAATTCTACTATTTCAATCCAGTTCTTTAATTTTATTTCTCTCTTGCAGTTGTACAGTACACTCTGGTCTTTGGTAATGTTCAGGTGCCTGATAGCCATACTGGTTCCTAAGAACACTGGAGAGGATTGCTAACCAGGCCCTCTGTCTTGTAGCATCGCGCCAGTGAAATGGACAAACAGCCTAGCAGGGGTTACATTTGTCTTGGAGATTTTTTGGTCTTTTTCTGGAAAATCATATCGGTCTTTTTCAAGTTTAGGTTCTTTTGAAGACAACCTGGAATATGGAATAAAATGGCCTAATCTGCATACAACAAGCCTTTGATATCTGAGGTAGTGCTGACAAAGTCTTATTTATTCAGTGGAGTTATCTTTCTCTCTTATCAGGATTTAGATTAGGATCTAATTATGCTTTGAGCATAAATTGTGCTAAAAGAAATACCAAACTAGGTGGTTCACACACCAAGAGGAAATATTTTATTGATTCATGCCAAAAGTTTCAACAATAAATTTCCTGGAGTGCAAGCTCTTCATTCAGTAAACAGCGGCGCCTCCTTGAGTCACACTAATTTCAATTAAATATTTCCTGACACTGTTGAGCAGTCTCTCATACTGGTCTTGAGGAATTCTGGCCCATTCTTACATAAGAACTGTTTCAACTCTGATATTTGAGAGCTTTCTTGCATGAACAGCTTGATTCAGATCTTGCCACATTTCAATAGGGGTTTAAGCCAGGACTTTATCTTGACCTATCCAAAACAAGAAAACTCATTTTCAGACATTTTGTAATAGATTTACTTGAACATAGTGTAACACCTATAGTCCCAGCAGGGCTGTGGCATAGGCAGTTAGCCAAGCTATTAAGTCACCTGACCTTGTATTGGAAAGGAGTGTAGTCATGGATCCAAGTGGTCAAGGTTCAAAAGGATTTTATTTCCCCTCCCGGGGTTTATGGATTTTCAAAAACATCAACAACAGAAGTAAAACTTAGGATACAAAACTGGATGAACTTAAAGGTAGCAAACTTGCTTTCAAATGTAACAGAAACTGAATAATTATAGCAGGCAGCTGATAATCTCTTCTTAACCTTTTGTACTAGTTTACAACAAAGAAGGATTCTCATCAGCTATCATTAGAGAGCATTCCATTTCTTCCAAGCCTGGATTCAAACAGCTATCTTCTGTTATCATTGGTTCAATATCATTGTCCTGTGAACGAACAGCCTGCGTATATCTTTGCTCTATATCTTCTCCTGGGTTTCCCAAGTAGTCATAGTCAGTACAAGGCAAGTAATTACCATTTACTTTATAATGGCAAGGCAGAGAAACACACTTCCTGGAATAACGTTTCCCTCTGTTAGCTGCTGGCTCTCGGCTACTCCCATTTACTGGTAGCTCACAGCACTGCTCTTCATAATAAACAGGTTTCTCTCTTATCACTCTGTGCCTTGGTTTATCTGGTATATAATTGTCTGTCTCATCCATACAAACATTTTCAATAGCCCAGTTTCCCTCAACGTTCTGAGACCGCTTCTTACAAGCCTGCTTCTCAAACACACATGGCTTTTTCACTGTCTCACGTCTCTCCCATTCAAGTAGGTGTTGAGGAATTCCTCTCTGTATCAGAGGTGGATATTTCTTTTGACTAACCTGCCAAGTGGAACCTTTTCTAGTTCCTGGTGTAGAACTCTTTTGTAGCTTTCTGACTGGAACTGCAGGGGGTTCAAACTCCGTCTCTGAGAAGTCTGAGCTTGCTTCAGAATCACTCAGCACTTCTCCCTCATGGCAGCCTCTGACGTTACAACACCCTCTGTAACTTCCTCTGAAGTCTCCCGTGTAACTTCCTTTGGAGTTTCCTGTTCCACTGGTCCTATCAGGTCTCTGAGTTCTCTGGGTCCTCTCTGAACTTCTCGTCCTCGCTGAACTCCTGGTCCTCTCTGAACTTCTCGTCCTGTCTGAGCTCCGGGTCTTCCCTGAACTATCAGCTGCTTTCTCTACACATTTTTTATAATGCCCTAGGGGCGTGTCTTTCCTCACGTGGAAGTTGTTCTCTCCCTCTAATGAGAGGTGTTTCCTAACTAGGCACGGCTGCAGATCCTGTGCCTGCCTGGGTTGCTTATGGCAACAGAAATGCTTCTGATCTGCCTGCCTGTCAGAACCTAGCCTGTTTGCATCAGGTTTTTGTCTATTTAAAGCAAGGGACAGATCTGCTGTGTTACAATAGAATAATTATCTTGCTGCACAATCCACTTTCACCTCAGCCTCAGCTCATGGACAGATGGATTGACATTGAACAACAAGAACAAAATCCCTAAACCTGGGTTGCTCAGCATCATCCCCAACTGAAGCCTACTGCCAAATATTTTCCACCCCTAGATCAAGATGCCCAAGTTTTATTCCTATTTGACAGAGGCATGCTGGAGCTACACCAGATACAACATCTACATCAACAAAATTAGCATCTTTGCTATTAGTGTGCTAGAAAATGGACGAACATCTTTGTTCAAGCAATGCCCTAAACACCTGTCCATTAGAGATGCACCTGACTGTAAGGAACCATAAAGTCATCATCTTCAGACCCACTAATGCCTCTTCTCTGTCAAACTGGTGAGAACATCTGGGGAGCTTGGTATTCAAGACTGCAAAGGACAATGAGAAATCTGTCCCCTCACCAGGAGACAAGGAGTTAAGAACCTAAGAATTTCCATACTGGGCCAGAACAATGGTCCATCAAGTCCAGTATCTTCTTTCCAATAGTGGCAAATCCAGGTCACAAATACCTGGTAAGCTCCCAAAAAGTTGCAAGATTCCACACTACCTACTCTCAGGGATAAGCCAAAAAATGTAGATATTGGCATTTACAACTGCTGGAAGGGACAGCTGTCAATTCCGATGACTAGCCCCCCACCCTTTCGCCCCACCCCCAATTTGGAAAGCAGATCCTTATTGATAATAATGCAAGATTACTGCTAGGGGTCATGGCAGCCATTTTGAACTCAAGACCATAGAGTTCAGGAGTGACTGGGGACTGCACCTGCATACCCTAGAAAACCAGGGGCACTGGCAAGGCAGAGGATGGGATCAGGGATGGAGGATATTCGTAGCATGGGAGATTGGGAAGGAGATTCCTGTGAGGGGAACAGATGTAAATGGAGGGGGGGGAATCACCTATCAGGGGGATGGAGGGGATCAGAAGGCCTAGAGGGATCAGATGTCAAGACAAGGTGATAAGGCCTGACAGCACTCTTAAGGGAGGGTGTCATTGGGCGGTGGCCTGTTACCAGTATTGACAGCTGCCCTTTCCAGCAGGCAATTAAGAGATGGGGGTCTTAGAAACATAGAAACATGACGACAGAAAAAGATCACATGGCCTATCTAGTCTGTCCTTCCATATCGACCACTACAACTGTCCCCTTCTCATTGGATGTTGAGCTAGTTTAGCTCACTACTTAGTAGTGCACTGGTGAATGCATAAGAACAGTATAGGCACCTCTATTACCTGACCTATCATGTAATACCTCTATATTCAAACTTTTTGGGGTAAGGGAAGGGCCAGCCCTAGAGTTGGTCCAAAGTGTTGGAGCCCTAGGCGAACCTAAGAACACAACATATGCCATACTGGGTCAGATCAAGATCCATCAAGCCCAGTAATCCTGTTTCCAACAATAGCCAATCCAGGTCACAAGTACCTAGTAGTTTCCCAAAAAGATACACAGGTTCCACAATGCTTACATTGGGGCAAGCAGTGGATTTCCCGGGTCCTCTAATATGTTTATGTTTATTAAAACTTTATATACCGCCCAATACGGTTAGCATCTGGGCGGTTCACAATACATAAAATCAGATTAAAAAGAGAGCTGCGAAAGGAGAATCAGAGAGAGAATGCCATAAAATCATACAGAAAAGAGATGAGGACAGAGAACAGAGTGGGGAACAAAGGTGGCAACATAAGGGAGGAGGGGAAACACATCGACAATACAGAAGGGTGGAGGAAAGAAAGGGAAAAGGAACTGGCATGGTAGTAGTAGGAAGGAGAAGGGGACGGAGCAGGAAGGGGGAGATTAAATGCAGAACAGAAAAGATGAGTTTTTAGTTTACCTGATGGGAAGCAGGGGCTTATGGGAAATTTCCCATCTGCCCCTGCAGGCTTAACAGAGACGCGAGGGAGACACTCTCCCTTCGCGTATCTGAAAGCTGGCGCAGAGGGGTTCAGCCGGGCAGGGAGAGCTCAGCCGGGCAGAGGGGGCTCCGTGGGACACTCCATTCTGCCGCTGCCGCAGCGGCAGCAGCAGCAGCAGCAGCAGCAGCCAGCTTTTTTTTTTTTTTTTTTTAAATTTGCCATGAGCCGATGGGGGGGGGGGGGGTGGTTAGGACTGGTAATGGGCTATGGAGGGGCGTTAGGACTTGACTTGAGGTGGGCGGGGGGCGGTTGGGGGGGTTAGGACGGGTAATGGGCTATGGGGGGTTAGGACTGGTAATGGGCTGTGGGCTGATGGGGGCTGTCTGGAAATGGGTTGATGGGGGGTTAGAACTGGTAATGGGCTATGGTGGGGTTAGGACTGATAATGGGCTATGGGGGGGCTAGGACAGGAAATGGGCTGATGGGGAGGGGTTAGGACTTGAGGTGGGCTGATGGGGTTAGGACTGGTAATGGGCTGTGGGCTGTTGGGGGGGGTAGGATTGGTAATGGGCTATGGGGGGTTAAGACTGGTAATGGGCTGTGGGCTGATGGAGGCTGTCTGGAAATGGGGTGATGGGGGGTTAGGACTGGTAATGGGCTATGGGGGGGGATTAGGGCAGGAAATGGACTGATGGGGAGGGGTTAGGAATTGAGGTGGGCTGATGTGGTTAGGATTGGTAATGGGCTGTGGGCTGATGGAGGGTTAGGACTGATAATGGGCTATGGGGGGGCTAGAGCAGGAAATGGGTTGATGGGGAGGGGTTAGGACTTGAGGTGGGCTGATGTGGTTAGGACTGGTAATGGGCTGTGGGCTGATGGGGGGGTTAGGACTGGCAATGGGCTATGGGGGGCTGACTGGAATTGGGCTGATGGGGTTAGGACTGGAAGTGGGCTGATGGGGGGTTAGGACTGGTAATGGGTTATAGGGGGGGCTTAAACTGAAAATGGGGTGATGGGGGGTTAGGACTGGAAGTGGGTTGATGGGGGGCTAGGACTGGTAATGGGTTGGGGGTTGCTAGGACTGGAAATGGGCTGAGTGGAAGGGGAGGCTTGAACTGCAAATAGCTGATGGGGAGGGGGCTTGGAATGGAAATGGGCTGTGAGGGAAGGGAACTAGGACTGAAAATGGGCTGATAGAGCAGCTAGGATAGGACTGGAAATGGGCTGTTGGGGGGAGCTAAGATTGGAAATGGGCTGTGGTGGGGGCTTGAATTGAAATGGACTCATGGAGGGGCTAGAACTGGAAGTAGGTTCATGGGGGGGCTTGGACTGGAATTGGGCTGAGTGGAGGGGAGCTAGGATTTGACATGGGCTGATGGTGGTGCTAGGAAATGACTAGAAATGGGATGATGGGAGGGGCTAGGATTGGAAATGAGCTGATGAAGGGACTCGGACTGGAAATGGATGGGGGAGCTAGGACTGGAAATGGGCTGATGGGGGCTAGGACTGGAAATGGGCTGATGCAGGGACTAGAAGGGAATGGATGCTGGGTGAGACTGGAACTAGAAGGGAGCTGATGGTGGGGGGAGGATTAGAATGGGATGGTGCTGGGAGAGTAAAATGGAGAGGGGAAAAATATTTTGTGTGGGAGGGATGAAAAATCTACAATTGGCCGGGTATTGGGAGAGTAAGTGGGGATTGAGGATGGAGGGGTAAAATTTGTGTGAATGAAATAGGAATGAGGAAAGAGCAAAAGGAGAAAGATTAGTATGTTAAAGCAGATGTAGAGAGAGAGAATGGAAAAAAAGCTAGAAGAGAGAAGAAAGGACAAATGGACAGCAGACAATGGAGAGTTAACAGAAAACATGAAGAAACCAGAAGAAAGTGGCTGGAGCAATTGCAACTGAAAAAAAATGCACAAAAGGTAGAAAGATCTCTCTTTATTTTGAATTTATTAACTGGAATATGAAAGCTCTGGGAAATGTGCATCATTAACGTCTGCGCTTTGTTTGGTACAAGAGGAAATTAATTTATAGTTCTATTTCTACAGTGTTGTTGTACATTCCAAGTTTGGCTTTTGGGGTTCCCAGTTTAATAATTGCCTTCCTGTTTCTAAATTGTGATTCCTTGTTTGGTGATGGTCTATGTTCTGCATGTGTAACTGAGCTGAGGTATTCTGTTTATGTAATTCCTATTTGACATTGCCACTTGTTCTCTTTCCCCAGTATTCTCTGAAATGTATTGGTTTAATATTTGCAGTGTTGCCTTTTGATAGGTAGGGTATGGTGCTTTGTGAGTCCTGGTAATGCTGACAGGATACGGCGGGTTTGCTATGGGTTCTAAATGGGCAGCGTTTGTAGTAGTTCCTAATGTGCCTGGCGGTTGGCACTGGATTATAGTAATGTAGAAATCTTTTAGTCTTTCTTTATCCATACACTCATTAAGTGACATGTTTACTAAAAGTTAGTGTATGGTAACATTATGCAAATATTTATGCAAATAAGGCCACTTATGCAAATGAAGCCCCGCACCGAGTCTCTGCACATGGCCCCGCACCCCCCCTTGGGCCGCCCCTGGGGACACACTGACCCTTTCAGATTATTGAAAGGACCAAAAGTTTTGCTATGCAATCCATGCCCTTAGGATACCTGCCCCCAGACACTCCAAAAGTATCTCCTTCTACCTCTTCTACTGCAGCCTCATGGAGCAGATGTTGCTGAAGCTCTGGGTCTGTAATCTGTGGACTCCTAGCATAGAGGATGACAATCTTGCATCCCTCTCCCCCCCCCATGCTGCAGCACCCTCCCCCTCTCTTCCTTTCCTCTCTAGAGGTCCTGCATCTCCCATCTCTCCCCTGCTCCCTTCCCTGTGGGCCTGCATCTTTTCTGCTCTCTTCCCTCATAAGAACATAAGATATGCCATACTGGGTCAGACCAAGGTCCATCAAGCCCAGTATTCTGTTTCCAACAGTGGCCAATCTAGGTCATACGTACCTAGCAGTTTCCCCAAGGGACACAGGTTCCACAATGCTTGTATTGGTTCAAGCATTGATATCCTGATATCCTCCTTCCCCCCTCCTCTGTTGGGCCTGCATCTCCCCTGTATCTCTTGCCACCAATGGCAACAACCAGAGTTTAACAAAAGCTACTTCTCACTGGCCCCAAGGCCTTCCCCCTGTTGTGTCCTGCCTCCTCTGACTCAACTTTATGTTTCCAGCAGGGGCAAGACACAGCAGAGAGAAGGCTTTGGGCCAGCAACATTATGCATTGTGGTCAGGATGCAGACAGGCCACACTGCCAGCTATGATGGCAGCAGCTTAGCTTTGGTTCAATGGAGCAATGCTGCAAACAGGCAAGGAGCTGAGCTGCATGTGGTAGAGTGATTGCAAACAGCTTGCAGTAGAAGTAGGGTTGCCAACTGGCCGGTTTTCAGCCGGCCTGGCCGGTTTTTCCATGGCCAGGCCGGCTGCCGGCGCAGATGTAAAACCGGCCCTTGAAAAGCCGTTTTTTTGCTCTGGCCGCAAGATCGGGAGCGGCCAGAGCAAAAAAACAGCTTTTCTTCTGACCCGAAGTCCAAACAAAACCCCACCCAGGGCCAGCCCACACACCGGAGGGCTTCAGAGGGAGCAGGGTAAGCTCGCGCGAGGCCCCGGCTCCCTCTGTACAGCCGCCAGCGTGAAGAGCCTTTTCCTTCACGCTGGCGGCTGTATCTGTAAAGCCGCGATTGCTGGGAAAGGTTAAAGGCATTACCCTTTAACCTTTCCCAGCATTCGCGGCTTCACAGATACAGCCGCCAGCGTGAAGGAACATAAGAACATAAGATATGCCATACTGGGTCAGACCAAGGTCCATCAAGCCCAGTATTCTGTTTCCAACAGTGGCCAATCTAGGTCATATGTACCTAGCAGTTTCCCCAAGGGACACAGGTTCCACAATGCTTGTATTGGTTCAAGCATTGATATCCTGGGTCCCTTCTTAATAATGGCTTATGGACCTTTCCTCCAGGAACTTGTCCAAACCTTTTTTAAACCCAGCTACACTAACAGCCTTTACTACATCCTCCGGTAACAAATTCCAGAGTTTGATTACACGTTGAGTGAAAAAATATTTTCTCTTATTAGTCTTAAATAGTTTACCCTGTAGCTTCATTGCATGTCCCCTAGTCTTTCTATATTCTGATAAGGTAAACAATCGATCTACGTTTACCCGTTCCACTCCGCTCATTAATTTATAGACTTCTATCATATCTCCCCTCAGCCGTCTCTTTTCCAGGTTAAAGAGCCCTAACCTTTTTAGCCTTTCTTCATAGGAGTATCCTTCCATCCCCTTTACCATTTTGGTGGCTCTTCTCTGAACCTTTTCTAATAACTCTATATCCTTTTTAAGATACGGCGACCAGAATTGCACACAATATTCAAGGTGCGGTCTCACCATGGAACGATATAGAGGCATTATAATATCCTTTGTTTTATTTTCCATTCCTTTCCTTATCATACCTAGCATTCTATTTGCTCTCTTGGCCGCCGCTGCACACTGGGCCGAGGGTTTTAACATGGTATCCACAATGACGCCTAAATCTTTTTCCTGGGTGGTGGTTCCTAATGTGGAACCTTGCATCATGTAACCATAGTTTGGGTTGTTCTTCCCTAGGTGCATAACCTTGCACTTGTCCACATTAAATTTCATCTGCCATTTTGATGCCCAGTCTTCCAATTTATCAAGATCCTCTTGCAATTTTCCACAATCCTCTTGGGTTTTAACAACTTTAAATAGTTTTGTGTCATCTGCAAATTTGATAACCTCACTCGTTATTCCACTTTCCAGGTCATTTATGAATATGTCAAAAAGCAGCGGACCCAGCACAGATCCCTGGGGTACACCACTATTCACCTTTTTCCATTGGGAAAATTGGCCATTTAGCCCTACCCTCTGCTTTCTATCTTTTAACCAGTTCCTGATCCCAATAGTACACTGCCTCCTATCCCATGACTCTTTAGTTTTGCCAAAAGTCTCTCATGAGGGACCTTGTCAAAGGCTTTCTGAAAGTCCAGATACACAATATCAACCGACTCACCTTTGTCCACCTGATTATTCACTCCTTCAAAAAAACATAACAGATTAGTAAGACAAGATCTTCCTTGTCTAAAGCCATGTTGGCTGTCTCTCATTAGTTCATGACTATCTACATGCTGAGTAATTTTATTCTTTATGATGGTTTCTATCATTTTTCCCGGTATTGACATCAGGCTCTTCACGCTGGCGGCTGTACAGAGGGAGCCGGGGCCTCGCGTGAACTTACCCGGCTCCCTCTGAAGCCTCTCAGACAGCCGCGGTGCTGGTCGGGGGGGGGGGGGCAAGGACTGCATGGGCTGTGATTGGGGGGGGACCTGGACCGGAAAAGCGCTATGGGGGGGGGGCGTGGACTGGAAAGAAATGGGCTGTGATGGGGGGGGGGACCTGAACTGTAAAAGGGCTATGGGGGGGGGGACATGGCCTGGAAATGGGTTGTGATGGGGAGGGGGACCTGGACCGGAAAAGGGCTATGGGGGGGGGACTTGGACTGGAAAGAAATGGGCTGTGATGGGGGGCGGACCTGAACTGTAAAAGGGCTATGGGGGGGGGGACATGGACTGGAAATGGGTTGTGATGGGGAGGGGGACCTGGACTGGAAAAGGGCTATGGGGGGGTAACTTGGACTGCAAATGGGCTGTGATGGTGGGGGGGGGAACTAGGACTGCAAATGGGCTGTGATGGTGCAGGGGGACTCGGACTGCAAATGGGATGTGATGGTGGGGGCTAGGACTGGAAATTTCCTCTTGCACTAAACAAAAACGCAAAGATGTTAGCAATACACACTTCCCAGACCAGACATATTCCAGTTAATAAATTCAAAATAAAAAGTATTTTTCTACCTTCTGTTTGGGCATTTTTTCAGTTGCAATTGCTCCAGTCACTTTCTTCTGGTTTCTTTGTTTCTTCTGCGAGCTATCCATTTGTCCTTTCTTCTCTTTTAGATGTTTTCCATTCTCTCTCTATTTCTGCTTTAACATACTGATTGTTTCCCTTTTGCTCTTTCCCCCAATTCTTTCCTTATTCCTTTATCATCCATTTAAATTTCACCCTTCCATTTTCAAGCCCCTCTTACTCTCCCAATACCCAGCCCATCATAGACTTTTCTTCCACACAAAATATTTTTCCCCTCTCCATTCTCATTCCCCATCCATTCTAGTCCTCCCCCAAAATCAGTTCCCTTATAGTTCTAGACCCACCCAGCATCCACTCTCTTCTAGTCCCATTCTCCCATGCCCCACATCAGCCCATTTCCAGTCCTATTCTAGCTCTTCATCAGCCCATTTCCAGTGCTAGCCCTCACATCACAGGCCATTACTTTATAGTTTTATTTCTCCAGTATTCTACATTTCATGTTTGGATTTTGGGGTTCCCAGTTTAATTATTATCTGACCAAGGAAGTTAGCCTACACGTATCCTCGGTAATTTTTATGGGTGGGGCTGGGGGCGGGGAAGGGGTGGGACTAGGGGCGGAGAATGGGTGGAGCATGGCGAGCCACAGGTGTCGGGTTTTTCTCAGTGAAAAAGTTGGCAACCCTAAGTAGAAGTACATTTTATAACTTGCCATCTGCTGCTGCCACAGTGAGGGGCCAGAGGAAGGGGACAGGGCCAGGAAGAGATGCTAATGCAGACCTAATGGGCTATGGAAAACTGGTATGGGCTAGTTTTGACTCATTTGACTCATAGGCCATAGTTTTGGGGACCCCTGTTGTAGGTTAAGGAACTCCTACTTGTCTTTTCCCAAGGGGGCTTCATGCTATTAAGTTCACTGGGGATTGAACCTAAGGAGCAGAGGCTGAAGACTAACAGCCATAGATACATGGATTGCATAGTCAAATTAGAGGCCACTGAATTGTAATCCTCTGGCAACAGATTGCACCTTCCAATATAGGGTATATCCTTGATTAATACCAAAATGGGCTTCTCCAGCGGTTTCTCTCGCCTTCTGCTATCCAGAGGATAATTATTATGCACTGGATTTTGCCTTGACAATTCAGTTCCTGTGGCTCTAGCTGCAAGCAGAAGTGAATAGAGATTTAACTTCAGACATTTGCAGCATTGCTATCCAAGAAAATTGTTACTGAAGGGTGATTTCAATATTCCAGATGTTGATTGGGACATCCTACTATGACTACTAGTGATCAACTATAATAAAAGACAGTCCCTGCTACACAGAGCTTACAGTCTTCAAAGACAAACAGAACATGAGACTAGGGAATTCTTAGAGAAATTATTAAAAATACATATGGGTGATGACAGGAGAATAAGGGGATAAAGATCCAAAGGCAGCCTTAAAGAGAAGAGTTTTTAGCATGAATTTGAATAGGATCAGGGATAAAGCCTGACATACTGACTCAGGTAGTCTATTCCAGTCATACGGTACAGCAAGATGGAAGTAAAGGACTCTTTCATTGGCAGTAGAAAAGAAGGGCATAGATAAAGCCTTGATGAGCAGAGTTGCCAGGGAGGGGCGTAGGGCGAGATAAAAGAACAGACATAGTGAGGAGCCACAGAATGAATGCATTTGTAGATCAGAAGGGGAAGGAGAAGTTTGAACTGTATGCGGAAACAGATAGGGAGCTAATGAAGTGACTTTAATAGAGGGATTACATGAGCATAATGACACTGGCAGAAGATAGCTGTGCAGGTGAGTTTGAACAGGGGAGATATATAAATCAGTGGGAGACCAGTAAGGAGCATGTTCCAATAGTCTAGGTGGGAGATAATGAGGGAGTGGATAAGGATCTTGGTAGTGTGTTCTGAGATGAAGGGACAAATTTTGCTGATGTTAAAGAAACATGTTTCAGCTGTTAG
Organism: Ichthyophis bannanicus; assembly: GCA_033557465.1. Classification (NCBI taxonomy): domain Eukaryota; kingdom Metazoa; phylum Chordata; class Amphibia; order Gymnophiona; family Ichthyophiidae; genus Ichthyophis; species Ichthyophis bannanicus. The sequence goes on along the minus strand of CM066034.1, from coordinate 887,122,024 downwards.
ATGATATGTGCAGAGAAAAAGAGTGAAGTGTCAAAGATGACGCCAAAGTCGAAGTCGAGGAGATGGGGAAGATTACAATATTATCCACAGAAATAGAAAAGGGAGGAAGGTGGGAAGGGGTTTTAGGGAGAACGGCAAGAAGCTTTGTCTTGGACATGTTCAGTTTCAGATGGCGGTGGGACATCTAGGCAGTGAAATCAGACAAGCAGGCTGAAATTCAGGCCTGGATTCCTGGAAAGATTTCATAGGTAGAGAGGTAAATCTGAGAGTCATCAGCAGAAAGATGCTGAAACCCATGAGAAGAGATCAGCGCATCAAAGGATTGAGTGTCGAAAGAGAAGAGGTCCCAAGACAAATCCCCGAGGTATACCAAATCAAAGAGGGATAACAATTGAGGAGGATCTTTCAGAGCATACACCAAAAGTGCAATACGAGATAAGAAGAAAACCAAAACAGAACAGAATCCTGAAATCCAAATGAAAATAGGATATCAAGAAGAAGATGGTTATCAACAGTGTCAAAAGCAGCAGATAGATCAAGGATGAAACCCTCCACCCAGTATGCAGTAGCAGCCAAAAAAGCAAATAGAATGCTAAGAATCAAAGAAAGGAATGGAGAATAAAACAAAGCATATTATAATGTCTCTGTATCTTTCCATGGTGTGAGCACATCTTGAATATTGTGTGCAATTCTGGTCACCATATCTTAAAAAGCATATAGCAGTTGGCTCCGGCACACTTTCCTAATGGGTACAAAGTGGAGAGGAAAGAAGCAGAGAGTGAGCTGCCCCAGGCTGCTCAACTGACCTCTACTCCGATTACTTATGGTCCTCTCAACGTTTTTGTGCTTCACCAAGAGCAACAGTCCGTCACGGGAGCGCATTGCTCAGCTGAGAAATGATTGGAGCTGGGCAACTCAGCGGCTCTTTCGAGCAGCAATCTCACATCTCCGAAGCACAGAGACGGCAGAAGCAGGTGTGCCCTGAGCTGACCCCTGGAGACATGGTGTACTGGGCTCCCTTGTTCTTCAGTGTCCTCACTGGGGCTGTCTCCAGAGCTTGTTGCGCAAGTGCTGGAGGTGCCTTGCAGAGTCAGCTTTTGCCAGAGTCGTTGCCTGAGGATAGAAGCTCCACTTCGGCATTAGGTGAAGTCACCAGTTTCCCACCTATGGATCCATTGGCTGCTGACACAGTGCAGGATACCTCGGATTATTCCTTTGTTCTCCAGCAGCCTGTGCAGTTCATGCTGGAATCAATTTGGTCTGTAATCAAGCAGCTTGGAGAGGCCATTACTACACAGATTAAGGTGATGCAAGGTCAGGTACAGTCGAATACAGAACTTTCTTCTAAGAAATCTGAGCTGATTAACACCACTTTAGATGACGTGTCTTTGAAAGCTGAGCATTTGGAAAATTTGTCAGATGCTTTTGTGAAAGATTCCACCAACTTGAAATGCTCATCTGGAACAGCTGGATAATTGTACTAGACTGCAGAATCTTCGTTTAATTAACTTTCCACGCTTCTCTAATACATCAGCAAAAGAAATGTTCAAGTTTTAATTTGATTGAAACGTTGGGTGTTCCTGTAGAAACTTGCCTACCAAATGTAAAGATCTGCTACCTGCCTAGTGCTCAGAAGGTTTCAGCTAATGCCAGGAGCCCTGACTTTTTGCAAGTAGATGATTTGAATGTGTCTGAATTGTTGGAATCTTCTGAGGCTGAAGTAATTACTCCTGCGACATGTTTAGTTACCTTTGCATTATCTCAGAGAGAATGGCTTCTCAAACTGTTTTTTCATAAGAATAATTTGAGTTTTAAAGGCTGTCTTGTCCACATTTTTCCAGACCTTGCCAGGGAAACCCAACATTGCAGGAAAGTTTCTGATCCTGTGGCCATGGGTTTTACTGTTTGGGGGGTATTTTTTCTTAAGCATCCCTGCAAGTATCTGGTGAAGTTGCAGGGTAATTCCTATATTTTTTTGTATGCCTCGCAACTACTTTCCTTTTCGAATGCTAAAGGATCCATGGGGGTTGAGCGTGGTGTGGGGGGGGGGGAGGGGCCTTCAGCTCTATGATATTGTATTCTGGCTATTAATTTCTGCTTTTTCATTGTAAAGTATCACAATGAGTTTATTTTTTTATTTTGGATCTCCATGTAGTGGGCTAGAGGAGGGCTTGTTTAGATTATATTTACTTTGCTTTTTTTTCTTTTATAATTCATTAAATTTTACAATAAACCAAGAACCTTGGATAAAGAATATCACAATCCATCATGCACGTGCAAAAAGTAAGCACAAACAAAACATAAAGCAACCAATAACATGATAGTATGCTAACAGTCCACAACAGAACAATAAAGAAAAGGGAGGATTCAAGTACAGTATGCACCATAAGAGAATGGTTGCAAACAAAAAAAAATATTAAAAAGAAAAAGTAGGATGTAAAGTGAATATAATTTATAAAGCCCACTAGTGGCCTAGTGGTTGGGGCAAGGTACTTCAGGCCGGAAGGTCGGGGGTTCAAATCCCACTAGAGGACAGCAACCTTGGGCCGGAAGGACTGGGGTTTCTAGTCCCACAGGTGCTCCTTGTGGTCTTGGGCAAGCCACTTAACCCTCCATAGCCCATGTTCCCTGTAAATAGTTATCTCCAAGTTATAATGCCCTGTTCAATGTAATTTCAATGTGTTCAATGTAAACCGCACTGATGCAGAATAGCGCGGTATATAAGAGAATGTAAATAAATAAATAAATACTACCATAAGGTGAATTCACAATTGCTTAGCGCCTAAGAAAAAACCTAGTTGAGATGGCTTGAAGAAATGGAAAGTCTTATTCTGATACCCAAGTGCACATTTACAAGGAAATCTCCACTGGAAACTCGCACCCAAAGCTGAAACCTCATTGTGGAGTTCCAGAAATGTTTTCCTCCTAGACTGAGTCTACATGGACACATCTAGGAAGATCTGTACCCTAACCCCCCTAAAAGGAAACATCAGATTTTTTTCTAAAATACATTTGTAATAACGATTCCTTATCCTGAAGAAATACAAAAGATACCAACAAAATAACCCAGACTTCAACCACCTCGGTAGACTGCTCTAACAATTCAGACAGGTTCCCCAAGTGCAAGGAGTCAGAAGGCACCTGCAAAGAGTCCTTACAAATCATTGAGTGGTGCAAATACATCTTTTGAAGAGGAGGGATCCCAGACTCGGGATAGTTAAACAGCTTCTTAAGGAACCAAATGAACAGGTCCCTAGGGGAGCACAATGAAAGCTGTGGAAAATTCAGTAAATGAAGATTTAAATTTCTCTGTTGATTTTCCAGGTTCTCAATTTTATGCTGGAAAACCAAACCATCCTTAGCTGGGACCCTTTGCTGGATCCTGCAAATGTTGACTTTTAACCTCGAGCCCACCCAGTTGCGCTTGCTGTTGGAGCACCTTTGCCTCCACCCCCTCCAATCTAGGAATAAACGGAGCAGAAGCCTGCAATACCCCAGCACAGACCCGATAAAGTGACTGCATTGCATCCCAAATAGAGTCCAGGGTAACATCCTTAGTCTCACAAGCACAGAAAGATCCTGGATCATCACAATCTCCTGAACGGGGGAAAAACACCCTACCTGGGGGTAGTTGGATCTATTACCACTAGCCACTGGCACAACCAATGCTGAGGCCAAGGACTGCTGAGTAGCTGCATCCAAAACTACATCAGCACCCCCAGGGACAGGAGGAGTGGAAGGAACAAGCGGGCTCAGCAAAACGTCGCTGCCCAAATTGTGGCTCTCCCTAACCCCAACAATGGGTTCGCCAAATACTTCACCTGTGCAAAATCATCCATTGTATGTTGCCCCACTGGTATAGCAACAGGAGTGGAGGAAATATCTCCCTTACCTTTAGCCTTCCATTTAGGCATCTAGAAAAAATGAAACCAATGGAAGCAAAGACCAGGACGAACTACTACAATGAACTTAAATCCTCCTAAAGAAGAACCAGCGCCAACAGATAGCAAATGCCAAGTTCACCACCTCGTGCTCCACCTAAGGGCCATGCCAAAGGGTCCTCTGGTGAGGCCCTCAGGCACAGGCCCACCTTAAGCACATTTGACTTTTAAAGCCAGTGGATGAAACAAGGCAGGGAGGAGCTTGCTCCCACTCCCAACAGCCAGAATTTCTCCCTTTGCTTTTTTTTTCTTTCCCTTTGGAATATGAATAATGTTTACTCAGGCAATCCCCATTTCCTGTCCAAGTGCTGTAACTTGTATAATTGTTTGACATTTATAAATATTACATTAAAAAAAACATAGCAGAATTGGAAAAGGTACAGGGTAGAGCCACCAAAATGGTAAAGGGGATGCAAGGATATCCCCGCGAGGAAAGGCTTAAAAGATTAGGGCTCTTCAACTTGAGAAAGAGATAGCTGAGGTCTATAAAATAATGAATGAAGTGGAATGGGTAAATATAGATTGGTTGTTTACTCCTTTAAAACGTAGAAAGACTAGGGAACACATAACAAAGCTACAATATAGCACAATTAAGAAATTGGAGAAAATATTTTTTCAATCAATGCGTAATCAAACTCTGGAATTTGTTATCAGAGGATGTAGTAAAAGCTGTTAGTGCAGTTGGGTTTAAAAGAGATTTGGAAAGTTCCTGGAAGAAAAGTCCACAAATCATATTTAAAGTGGACTGGGGAAATCCACTGCTTACCCTTGGGACAAGCAGCATGGAATGTGTATACCTTTTGGGAATCTGCAGATATTTGAGACCTGGATTGGCCATTGTTGGAAACAGGATACTGGGCTTGAAGGGCCCTTGGTCTGACAGTATGGCATTTCTTATGTTCTTATGAAATCGAATAAAGAACCTTGGATTTGGCTTGGAACAGCTCATTGGAGATTTTAGCAAGGACTGTTTCTGTAGAGTGCATAGGGTGAAAGCCACATTGTAGTCGATCCAGAATGGCCTGAGACAGCAGCGGTGGAACTGCATGTTCGAGTAGTTTGGATGCAAAAGTGTGGAGGTAGATGGATAAATAACTGAAAGGTCAGGTAGGATCCCAGCAAAGGTTTTTTGAGGAGTGGTGTGACTATAGCATGTTTGAAGGCAGTAGAACAATTGGAGTTGAAAGCGAGAGGCTGAGGATATGATGGAAGGGGCGGGGGAAACAGAACTGCAGTATAGTCTAGAAATAAGGAGATCCTGGATTCTCTATAGGGAGAACTTTTCTGACAACTAGTAATGGAACCCACAAAGGAGGGGGCCATACTGGACCTGGTGCTTATAAATGGGGAGTGTGTTTCTGCTGTTATAGTGGGAGATCATCTTGCATCCAGTATTCATCAGTTGGTGTGGTCCAGGATTAGGACAAGGGCTGAGATAGTTTATTCAAAAGGGTAAACACCTAGAAATGTGTAGATACCATGAGGGATCTAGCAAAACTTGACGAATGGTCAAGAATTTAGCAGCTCATACTAAATGCTAAAAAATGCAAGATCATGCATTTGAGCTGCAAAAATCCAAGGGAGTGGTACAATATAGGGGGGTGAAGTACTTCTGTCCAAGAAAGAAGAATGGGACCTGGGGGTGATTGTTTCTGATGATTTTAAGGTGGTTAGACATGTAAAAAAGGTGACAGTGAAAGCCAGAAGGATGTTTGGGTGCATAGGGAGAGGAATGGTCAGCAGAAAAGAGGTGGTGATAGTACCGATGTATAAGATGTAGGTGAGACCTTATTTGGAGTATTGCGCGCAATTCTGAAGACCACACCTTCAAAAGGAAATAAACAATATGGAGTGGACGCAGAGGGTGGCTACCAAAATGGTCAGTGGTCTTCTTCAAAAGGCACATGGGAACAGACTTAAAGATCTCAATATTTATACTTGTGGGGAGATAAGATAGAGATGTTTAAATTCCTCCGTGGCATAAATGCAGAAGAGGAAAGCCTCTTTCAGTTGAAAGAAAGCTCTGAAACAAGGGGTGCATAGGATGAAGGTGAAAAAGGATATAGACTCAGGAGTAATTTGAGGAAATATTTCTTTATGGAAAGAGTAGTAGATGCATGGACCAGTCTCCCATTGGAGGTGATCAAGGCAAGGACAGTATCTGAATCCATAAAAGCATGAAACAAACATAGAAGATTTCTAAGAGAAAAAAAAAGGACCATAAAGCTTAGTAGTTAATATATAAGGGCAGACTGGATAGGCTGTATGGTCTTTATCTGCCATTATTTTTCTATGTTTCTATTCTCAAGTTGTCATGGGTTTGATTCCCAATGAGCCCTAAACTCATCTAGCTCCATAGACTTTAATGGATACTGAAACTGAATGGATATTTGAGACTCATGCCCATTCTGCTTGTTTAGTGGTACACAAATAAAAAACAGCCTAATTTGTCATGGTTTACCATTTGTCCAAAAATGAATGCACATCCAGAGTACTTGACACTTTGAAGTGCATAACTACTGTTCCATATACCAAGGATTTTATTTTTCTGGGGCCCACTTCTCAAATTCATGTTTGAGGGTTGAGGTCCATAATTTAGTTAAATCCTCCCATGACATTCCATCATTGTCAGGTAATCTTTCTTCAACAACTAAGGAGAGATCCTCTTCTTTCAAATGCATTCTGGGTTGACAAGTAATTTAGGTCAATGACTGGTATGTGCTGTTTTAACTTACAGTAAAATAGATCAAATAATGGTCTATCCAAATCTGCTGAGTGGCTACTGAAGCTGGAATTGCAGAGTCCAGCATAAAAACTAGTCTAATAGGCAGGGCCAGTGCAACACGCTGTGCAACCGTGCACCTGCATGGTTGACACCAGGCCCAGCTGCGGGGCAGAAGAGTAGCGGGCAGCATAGCAACAAGCAGCAGAGAGCAGCGGATAAGCAGGAAAAATCAGTATGGGGTTTTGATGCCCATGCGCATGCTGCAGTCTGACATGCAGCGTTTGCGTGGTCTCCAAAGCCCCGCACTGACTTTTAGGGGCATTTTAACCCTCCACTGCTATTGGCTCTACTCTGTTCATGTAGTCTGAGTCATGCAGTGAGATCTCATTGCATGGCTCAAGTCACAAGCACAGAGCACAGCCAATCGCAGTGGAGGGTCAAATGTCCCCAAAAATCAGCTTAGGGCTTTGGGCCCATAATTGCCACTGCACTTCAGATGTGCAGTGCGTGCATGGGGCTTCAAAGCCCCATGCTGATTTTTACTGCTTGTCCTCCCCAGTGGAGGAAAAGTATGGTAAGATGTTGGGTGCTGGCTTTAGAGGGTTGGGGGGGGGGGAATGAAAGAGAGAAAGACATAGGGTGATGACTGGGGGGGGCAATGAGAGAGAGACAGTGGGTGATTATAGGACTATAAGAGAGAGACAGAGACTGGGTGAAGAGTGGGGGCTATGAATGAGAGAGAGAGGCATTGGGTGATAGCTGGGGAGGGCTATGAGAGACAGATACACACACTAGATGAAGGCTGGGGGAGGTATAGAAGAAAGAAGAAAAAACAGGCTGAGGGAAGTCTAAGATAGGGTCATAAGAACAAGAGAGACGCATACACGCACACACACGCAATCTGTGACTCCCCCATGCCAGACACACACACATGCAGCCCCTCATACTCCAAAAAAGACACATGGATGCACACATATGCAGCCCCCAATATGCCTCATAACAGAAACATATGGAACCCCCAATATGCCCCATAACAGACACACACACACATATACTCCCTTTGAAACAAACACGTGAGTGTAGTCCCTGACATTCCCCATGACCCACTCAAACATGCATCCACCTAGCCCCTGACCATCTGACCCTTCCTATGAGACACATATGAACATCGCACATTCCTGATTCTGGAATTGGGGAAACGCACCATTGTGATACACTGCTAATGTACACTTTTCAACTTGTTACTTTACAAATTATTGATGGTAAACAGTAAAGTAAGGGGGAGATGAAGCAGGGAGGGGGGACAAAGACTGCAATGGGGAAAAGTAAGCAAATTCAAAAAGGTTCTGGGGGAGCTGATCTAGTGGAAAATCACCATTAACAACAACAAAACTTTGAATGCGCTGTGTAAGGGATCATGGCAGACCTCCATCAGGGTTCATTCCAAGGATAATGATGAATCCAATGTAGCCTGTTTGTTTGCTTGGCCTGTCTACCAAGAGGTAAAACCTTAATATTGTAAGCATGAGCTAGTTCTCTTTACTGGGGAAAAGCACTGAAAAATGCAATAACTTTGAAGCTGCTGAATCCTTTCGAGTATAATTTCTGTACTAGTTGACAGTGGGAGGCTGTATCATTTAAGAATATGTGCATGCAGCATGTAAGTGCAGCACCAGCATTTAAAGGCAAGTTTCACAGAGGAAAAGCTTCAGAAATCTATGTGTACATACTGGACTGTGGGGGAGGGGTAACAGAGAGAGAAAGAGCGGAGATGCTGAGCTATGAAGGGATGATAGAGATCTGAGCGCTGGGGGAATGAACAGAGGGAAATATTTGACTCTAAGTAATGGATGGAGAGGGAGATGCTGGACTCAGAGGTGGACAGAGGGTGAGGGATGGGCAGAGATGCTGGGTTCTGAGTGGTGGGCAGAGGGTGAAATCTGAGTGGATAGAGAACTAGTAAAGACAGACATGGAGGAAGGAGCTAAAAGGGAAAGATCAAATGTCAGAAACAGATATAGAGAGGAAATCTATATAGATATAGAGAGGAAACATCTATCAGGCCGTTACTGAAGAACACTAAACTTGATCCACAACAAGCCGAATCGTACAGACCAATAGCTAGTATTCCTATACTAGCAAAGATATTGGAGAAAGAGGTCCAAAGGCAAATCCAGGATCATATAGACTCCACAGCGCCCTTGGATCATTGCCAACATGGGTTTAGAGAGTACCATGGAGTAGAGACACTTCTCACCTTCTTATTCAATAACATTTTCACAGGCATTGACAACATCCGACAAGGCTTTGTGCTCATCTTTTTAGACATCGCTGCAGCCTTTGACTCGGTTCATCATGAGATTCTCCTCGGGCGACTGAAAGAAAAGGGAATTTGTAATACCGCGCTCAATTGGTGCAGTTCCTATCTAAATGGCCGATGTCAATATGTTAAATCTGGAGCAGAAGAGTCGAAACAATTCCATCAAACACAAGGTGTGCCGCAGGGATCCTCATTGTCATCTTTACTATTCAACATTTACATGCAGCCCATCTGCAACATCATTAGATCATTTAACGTGAGCTGTCTGATATATGCAGACGACATCCTACTATATATGCCTTTTTCAACCGTTCAAATGGACCTTACACCTCTTATAGAATGCTTCAATACCATATCGGATTGGCTACAAGCACAAAACCTCCGCATCCAGCACAAGAAAACAGAGGTATTGTTCATCGCTAGAGACCCAGATTTTACCCCACCGACACATATAAAGGTAAAGGAAGCGGAATTACAAACCAAAGAAACAATAAAATACCTGGGGATTACCTTAGACCAACATCTGGACATGAAATGTCATATAAGCAACATTGTCAAAGCAGTCTATTTTAAAATCCGTTCACTCAGACATCTGCGCTCCCTACTGGAGCCAGATGATTTCCGGACCATATACCAAGCACTGATCCTGCCGCACTTTGACTTTGCCAATTCCATCCTACAAGGTCTCCCGCAATCCACACTAAACTCGCTACAACTGGCCATGAATGCTGCAGCAAGGATTCTTCATGGAGCCTCCAGAAGAGACCACGTGACTCCGATATTAAAACAGCTTCATTGGTTACCTATACACGGAAGGATTATCTTCAAAACATTAATCCTCTCATTCAAGGCAATCAAGCGCCTTTCCTCCACAGCACTTACGGATCTCATCCATACAGTGCCCCCCAACAGAGCTAGGAGGTCAACTGCCCTAAATTTATTAGCAACCCCGAAGACCTTGACAAAATGCAATAATACAACAGCAAATAGAGCCTTCAGCCTTTACGTCCCCAAATGTTGGAATGCACTCCCACCAGACATTCGAGCTATAACAGACCTGACCCAATTCAGGAAGGCAATCAAATATCACCTCTTCCTCCAATACTACCCAACCAGCGATGAATTTAGTTAGCATCACCTAAGAAACACCGCCCTTTTGCAGCCCATACTCACAAGGTCTCAAGTATTCAAAACGGATTCATCATTTATTGTGCAATTCAACAATGTTATAGGAATTTTACCTCATGTATATAGCATATTTCATGTAAATAGTTCATGTATTTAGTTCAGCCCCTGTTATCCAAGTTTATATTCCTGTTCGATGTAAAACCAAACAGAATGTGTGTATTGGTCACTTTGTTATACTGTAAACCGCGCTGATACCGAATAGTGCGGTATATAAGCAACTGTAATAAAATAAAATAAATAAATAATAAATGGAAGAAGACAGGAGGAGTAGGAAGAAATGGCAAATGGACAGCAGACTCTGGAAAAAGGATTAAGACAAGACAGGGGAGTAGCAAAAGAGACTGGGGCCACTGCAACTGAAAAATAAAATGCCCAGACAACAACGGTATAAAAAAATTATTTTATTTTTACTTTATTAACTGGAATATGTTAGCTTTGGGAGATGTGCATTGCTGATGTCTGTGTTTTATTCAGTACAAGAGGAAATGCATTTCTCTTTTTATTTCTCCCAGTATTGCCATCAGTGCAGATTTTGACTTCCTGGGCTTCATTGTCTTTCTATTTCTAACTTGTGGTCCTTTGTTTTGTATTTGTGAGGTCCTGTCTATGTTTGGTATGTATGATCGAGGCATGGCATTCTGTTAGAATATAGTTTCTGGATAGATATTTGTAGCAGTCCCACCTGTTCTGGTTTCCTAGTAGGAAAGGTATTGGTTTTCTCTAAGCTGCATTGGTTTAATAGTTGTAGTACTGCCTTTTCATAGGTAGGATTGGTGCTGTGTGAGTCCTGGTATGTTATGACAGGTTTGCTATGGACGCTGGTCTTTTTGCAGGGTTTTACAGTACTTCCTCATGCACATGATAGTTGGCACTGGAGGGAAATCATGTAGAAATCTGGTAGCCTCTCTCTAACCCCACTGGACATGTAAATGATGTTCAGATACTCATACACTTTTTAAATTATTGCAGAAACAATAATGACAGAGGCATGACAAGCTTCAATAAATTAGTCAGTCTATAAGATTTCATCGCTATGGTGCCACCTGCCTCTGTCATTTTTGCAACTATCATGTGCATGAGGAAGTACTGTAAAAACCTGCAAAAAGACCAGAGTCCATAGCAAACCTGTCATAACATACCAGGACTTACACATAGCTCAGCATCTCCACTCTTTCTCTCTGTTACCCCTCTCCCACAGTCCAGTAAGAAGAGAGAAAGATAGTAAGGACAGCGGTAGACCCAGGGAGACATTTTAAGATAAAGACGAAGGACACTACAAATAAAGACCAAGACAAGAGGTGATAGACAAGACTGGTGGGGCATGGGAGGGGCTGTAACCTGAATACCAGAAAATGTAAAGCAATTTTGCAGAGGAGAGTAGTTCAGTGGCATCTTGGTGAATGGAAATCGGGAGAAATAGGGAGATCATAGGCCTGGCAGTAGAGATGGGTCTTGAGAAGAGCCTTAAACCGGGAAAAGGATGCTTTTGTACGGAGAAGGTGGGGCAGAGCGTTCCAGAGAGTTCCAGAGGGCAGGACTCAAGAAGAAAAAAGCAGCATGACGGGTCGATTCGAGGTGGGTCTGGGCAGGGGACAGAAGGAAGAGACAATTACCGTGGGCTGAACGAAGTAGACGGGGAGTTGGCTGGAGGTAGATGATGTCGGTGAGGTACTGGGGTGTACTGGTGTGAAGAACCTTATGAGTAATGGTGAGAAGCTTGTACAGGATACAAACTTTGATAGGAAGCCAGTGAAGGGAACGAAGACAGGGAGTCACATGATCCCGAGGGGAGGAGTGAGTGAGACGTCATGCAGCTGTGTTCTGAACTAGTTGGAGCCGATGAATCTGATATTGGGGGAGACCTGTGAAGAGTGAGTTGCAGTAATCTTCTTATTTCATTTAGTAAATCACGAAATCTTTGCAGAAATTTGTGCCTACTTAGCCAACTTACATCTGTGTGCAAAATGATTTCCGCTGCCCCTTCATCAAGAGTACAAAGAAAACAATGCAGGAACAAAAACAGCTTCTTTGGTTTTCAGCTTTCACAAACAGTATTCAGAACCAACTCAAATGCAGCAGTCCCTTTTCAAACAAAGGCAAACACTCTTGCTTTTCCCACTGCTGTTCCAACGGCCTTGTTAACAGCTAGTTTAGCAAAGAGATATGACGTGATCTGCTAAAGACAGCGTACAATCCATCTGCTCATCTGATGTCTGTTCATTAACAAACTCTGTTTGAATTTCCTCACAGTCACTTTCAGACAAGTAAGATTGTGGATAATTATACGGTACTTCAAAATGCCGTCTCTCTCTACTTCGAGACTTCTCCTCACCGGGTGCTACAGAGCAGGGTGGAGCATTACCATATATATGGGATTTAGCAAAGGGAGAGTCCAGCAAACCTTGGCAGTTACAGGGAAAACTTTCAAACTCAGTTTCCCTTCTACACGGCTTATACAGCCTACCTTTTGGCTTCTTTACAGAGGGATTTCTTAGCACAGCTGGGTCAGCAAGGCTTTCACACACTGGCTGTGTTTTCCTGCCTTTTAACCTTTCTTTCCTCTCAGCCATACAAATGTCCTCTGGCCAGCATGTCTCTCCCTCTCTGGACCTGAAGCTCTCCGTTTGGAAACTCTCTTCTGGTCTTCTTCTCCAACTGGTTCTCTCTCTGGTTCCCTCTCTGGTTCTCCATCCGGTTCCCTCTCTGGACCTCCAGCTCTCTTCTGGTGAGTACTTTTTATATGTCTGTGTCTTAGGGCTTAACTGCGCCCCTCCCCCAACCAGGTGCTTCTCCTTAATCCCTGAGCTCGGGGCTACTTTGCAGTTTGGGCATGTTTTCTCCCCTCATGACACATTCTGTTTATGTTGTCCCTGGCAACCCTGGGCCATGTGCTTTTCCTGGCTGTCAGTTTCTGACACAATCTCTTCAGCTTCACCCAGTTCCATATCCTCGGAAGGATCCTCTACATGACAGATCCCCCCCCCCCCCCTTAAAATATTACGGGCTGCTGACCTTTTCAGACAGCACATAATCTTTGACTGGGTGCTCCTGTGTTTCTCCACACTGACTAGTCTAGCTGTCGCTGACCTCTCCTGCCATGGTTTCAGGACATTTAGGTGGTATACCTGGCGGCATCCCCTATCATTCTCCACTGCATATGAGATGGGCCCTACCCTCTCTACCACCGTGCAAGGTCCTTTCCACCGGAATTCAAATTTGGGTCCCGGGTCGGCTACTAGGACTATTACCCTATCTCCTATAGCCAATTGTCGAGGTTTCATTCCTCGGTCATAATAGCGTTTTTGATGCTGCTGACTGGCCTGCAAATTCTCCACAGATGCTTGGGACGTCCTCTTTAGGCGATTCCTCAGATCTTTAAGAAACTGAGGTACCCCAACCTCCTCTATTTCTGGCTCTACCCATTGCTCGCGCAATATATCTAAAATCCCCCTCGGGCTCGGCCAAATAATAGTTCATAGGGTGATGCCCCCAAGGACGCTTGTATGCACTCCCGACACGCATATAATACAAATGGGAGTAGAGTGTCCCACTCAGACATCTCCCCATTTAAGCCACGTCTTAACATCTGCTTTATGGACTGGTTTATCCTCTCTACCAGTCCGTTGGACTGAGGATGATACGCAGCCGTCCTTATGTGACGTATGCCAAAACATCCCACACCATAGCTAAGTGCTTTGACATAAAATTACTCCCCTGATCTGTGAGTACTTCCTGGGGAAAACCAATTTCACAGAACAATTTGATTAATTGAAGGGCTATTATTCTAGCTGAGGTACTTCTTAATGGTATTGCCCAGGGGAAACGCGTAGCCTGTTCTACTACCACTAAAATGTATTGAAAGCCCCTCGGTGTCCTAACCAGGGGTCCCACGATGTCCATCGCTATGTGGCGAATCGGCATCGATATGGTGGGCGTGAGTATCATGGGCACAGCCTTGGGCTTCATAGCGGTAACCCGCTGACAAGTGGGACAGGACTCGCAGTATCTCGTCGTCTCTTTAAAGACCCCTGGTCAATAGAAACGGGCCAATATTTGGTCTAATGTCCCTTGAATCCCTTTATGGCTGGGTGATTGTGTGCCAACCGCAGAACTACAGCCTTAAACGTTGTTGGCACCACCAATTGTTTTCTCACTGCCCCTGTACGTGGGTCACTGCTTTATCGATACAGCACCTCCTTCTCTAAGGAGAATCTGGGAAGGGTATTTCTAATCTTGGGCATATTCGAACGCTCGCTTTAAAGCGGGGTCGGCCTGTTGTTCCTTCGGAAAAGAAGGAAATTTTTGGACAAGCTCTGCGGGAACCCAGGGTAACCCTTCTCCGGCTTCTAACTCAGCCCTCCCTTGGGTCCTACGATGCCTCTCCTGACGCCTCTCGGCCTTCTCTTTCCTAACCTTTTTGGATGGGGCGTTGATTAGATCCTCATGCATAGGAAGCGTATCTGACACCTCCTCTTCTAATCTATCCTCGCGCTCCGGAGACTCTTCTCTATCCTTGGGCAGTTCCTCTGTCCTATCCGGTGACACCTCCCTTACCCCTGAGGTTCCGGCCTGGGACCGGGTGGATACTAGGCCTGTTTTATCATTCAGACCCTGCACCATCCCTTTACAGAATGGAGGCCAATCTCTCCCTAGGATGATATCATGCGGGAGCCGTGGGACTATGGCCACCCGCACCTCCTTTTCTGTGCCTAGTCCTTTCACAGACAACCTATATAGGGGATAATACGAAGATGCCCCATGCACACATCGTATCTTTACTCGCCCTTCTGTTTGACTCGGTGCTGATTGCAGGCGGGCTTCAATGGCCTGCCAGAGCTTGCGTGAGACCATGCTCTGGTCAGCACCCGAGTCAAGCAGTGCCAGAGCTTCAATGCCCTCTACTTGTACTCTCAATAGGAATCCTTCTTGTATCCGCTTTTCACCCCCAGATACAAGGACTGTTCGTTCCATACAATCTTTGCGAAAATGTCCTGCCTTGCCACAGCTATAACATTTTCCTTTACATAAGGGTATAACAACATTTTCATTGGGCATTTTAACCCTTAGGTTCTTTTCTGCTTTCCCAAAGTTTGCAGTACCAGCCACCTTTAAAACACCCGCTCTTGAGGTGCCAGCCATCTCAGCCTCAAAGTAACGCTCAGTGAGGTTGGCTGCTTCCTCAGTGGTCTGGCAACTTTGGAGAGTAAGAAAAGCCTTAACTTCTGGAGGTACGGCTTGCATGAATTGCTCCAGGACTATGGTATCAACCACCGACTCGAGAGTCCTCCTCTCTGGAGCAAGCCATTTCCAGGCCAATCCCTTCAGCCTTTGAAATAAAGCTTTGGGGGTCTCCCTAGGCTTCAGCCTAGCCTCTCTAAACATACGTTTGTAGTACATTGGTGTTAACCCCAGCCTGTCTTTCACAGCTTTCTTTACCTCGGTATAATCTGATGCTAGTGCAGCAGGCATTGTCTTATAAGCTGCCAGAGCCTCTCCTGTGAGTGACATGGCAAATCTCACAGCCTACTGTTCTACAGGCCATTTAACTGCTTCTGCAATTCGCTCAAAGGCCTCTATAAAATCATCAACATTATCATGAGCGGTTAACTGTCCAAATGCAAGTGCACTACAATCCTGTAGTCCTACCCCCTTGACCATCGAGGGAATAGTTCCTTCAACGTCCTGTGGCTTCTTTAGCAAAGCCTCCAGCAGCTCCATAAGCGGCTCCTGCTGCGCCTTCATTGCTGCAGCACTCTGCTCCTGTGTATAATGCGCCAGCTCCATTTGTTTCTCCCATTGGACCGACATCCACCGCATTACGTCCTGGGGATCCATCCTGGTGTCTACGAAAAGAAAAAAAAAAGAAGGCCCACCAAGTGCGGCACTATGGTTTTCTTTTTAAACCCCGTATATTCAGCTTCAGGACAGTAGTTCCCCTTTCTCACTCACTGTATCCGCCTACATCTGTGCCCAGCTACTTTTACCTTGGCACTGTATAGACTCAGGCATTGAGAAAAGGTGTCCTGGTCCTCCTGGCCGGTCTGCCAGCGAAACTCTGACCGTCCCTCCGCAGACAGGATAGCAGTTTTTCTCCGCTTACGAACTGGAGTTTACTGATGTTTCTTTTAATGTCATTTTTTCAAGCAAAAAAAATCCGAAAAACTACGCCAACTTGTCACCAGTAACCCCCCTAGAGCCAGGGGCATGTAGGGTAGGTCAGTCTGGGCTATCCAAAACTTAAGGAGCAGGGTAGTGCAGTTGGCCCTGCACTGCCTTCTGGGTTTTGTAGTCCCTCTTGCTCTCTAAGCCAAGGAATAATTGTAGTCGAGTGGGTTAGGCAAAAATGACAAGGTTTTATTTCCCCTTCCGGGTGGATTCATTGCAAACGAAATTAAGGACAAAAATGACCATACTTCTGGTACAAAGAAAACAATGCAGGAACAAAAACAGCTTCTTTGGTTTTCAGCTTTCACAAACAGTATTCAGAACCAACTCAAAGGCAGCAGTCCCTTTTCAAACAAAGGCAAACACTCTTGCTTTTCCCACTGCTGTTCCAACGGCCTTGTTAACAGCTAGTTTAGCAAAGAGATATGACGTGATCTGCTAAAGACAGCGTACAATCCATCTGCTCATCTGATGTCTGTTCATTAACAAACTCTGTCTGCATTTCCGCACAGTCACTTTCAGACAAGTAAGATTGTGGATAATTATACGGTACTTCAAAATGCCGTCTCTCTCTACTTCCTCGAGACTTCTCCTCACCGGGTGCTACAGAGCAGGGTGGAGCATTACCATATATATGGGATTTAGCAAAGGGAGAGTCCAGCAAACCTTGGCAGTTACAGGGAAAATGTTCAAACCCAGTTTCCCTTCTACACGGCTTATACAGCCTACCTTTTGGCTTCTTCACAGAGGGATTTCTTAGCACAGCTGGGTCAGCAAGGCTTTCACACATTGGCTGTGTTTTCCTGCCTTTTAACCTTTCTTTCCTCTCAGTCATACAAATGTCCTCTGGCCAGCAACTCTCTTCTGGTCTCCTCCAACTGGTTCTCTCTCTGGTTCCCTCTCTGGTTCTCCATCCGGTTCCCTCTCTGGACCTCCAGCTCTCTTCTGGTGAGTACTTTTTATATGTCTGTGTCTTAGGGCTTAACTGCGCCCCTCCCCCAACCAGGTGCTTCTCCTTAATCCCTGAGCTCGGGGCTACTTTGCAGTTTGGGCGTGTTTTCTCCCCTCGTGACACATTCTGTTTATGTTGTTCCTGGAAACCCTGGGCCATGTGCTTTTCCTGGCTGTCAGTTTCTGACACAATCTCTTCAGCTTCACCCAGTTACATATCCTCGGAAGGATCCTCTACATGACAGTACATTTCATTCGTGTAACAGTCATATCTGTGCAGATCTGTGCTGCTGCCACATTATACCCTCATCACTGTTGCCATCCATCCTTCTGTCAATCTATGTGTGTGCCAGCTGTGTGGCGTCCTGCCCTAATGTGCAGGCTGCTACCCCATGTCCTGCACTGGCACACATTTCTGCATTGCGGCTCTTCATGCTTGCCTCTCCTGTGTCTGCTCTGCATGGCACTGCTCTCCTCTGTCCTCCTGTCATTGCACTTATCCTGCCACCTCTACCTCCTCTGGTGGACACTTATCCCCATCCTCTGCCACACACTGTCATTGTTGCACTGTACATTACCATCACCCTGTACATCGGTACAGCTGCCCCCAATATGTTTGTCCACTTTACCTGCTGCCACATGGGCTGCATGCAGATTTGGCTGGTCCATGAGCTCCGTCTTCTACTTCCTTCCATCACTTGTTCATTGCCTTTCCTTGGTGCTCTGTGCAGTGTTATGGTTACATCTGTGTTTGAGCCATACCTTTCATGCTTGTGACTTTGGGGCACCTTTGTGCCCCTGGGCACCATCTCCTGTGTCACCTTGGCATCCCTGAGGCATCTTTTGCAGCACCTTAGGTTTGGCCATCTTATGGGGCGCCTTATATGCTGCCTAGGAGGGTGCCAACCTTTCCTGCTGCCCTCTGGGGCACATTATGACTTGCCTTGGATGATGTGGTGCTTTATGATGTGCCTTATGGTGCGCCCTAAAAGGTGCATTAGGTTGCGGCACTGGGGTGAGGCTTTTTTGGCTGGCAGTGCAAATTGTTGGGATGTGTCTGACTGTTACAAGCAGGAAAAGGGATTGCCTCAGACAGTCTTTTAACTGAGCCCAATGGGGGATCAAACTCATGACCACTGCATCAGCAGTCAATGTATTAACCAGGGTGCTACACTTCTGTTGCTGTAATTACAGGTCAGCGCGCCTAATTAAGGCTAATGCGCGTTAACGTGTCATGGCTCCATCTATTGTGCAATAATGGACTTTATCGTGCAATAACTCGAAATGCTACCTTAAGACCGGAACGTCCACTACCTTATATGGCATTCGTCACAGTAGACTGCAACGCCGGTAACATTAAGATGGTTTAGTAAACATACCCCTTTGTTGTGTCTGCTCGAAAACGTTTAATGAAAGCGAACTATAAAGTGACCAACGACCAGCACACGACACAACTAATATGGCAAGTGTATTCAGGTAAAGCCTGGGCGAATGGATATCGCCCGGTATATAACACACTTCTAAGGGGTGTTGGGGCGGGGGCAAGAATGGGTGATTCTGAGAGGCAGGAGACTAGGTATGATGCCGGGCCTGTGGTGTCTCATCATGGGGCGCAGGCGGCAGCCCCCTGGGATACCCACAAACTATTGGCACTAAAACAGAAGCGCCCCCAATACATCCACAGGCAAGATTCCCGCAGGCAAGGAAAAAAGACAGGCAAAGGATCAGCAGCAGCGGAAAGCCCTCGGCAGATGACCTGCCGGCACAAGCTCTCTCCTAGCGAAGGGGCGAGCTGCTGGAGAGATGGAGTCAAGTGGGGCTGGCTATCTACCGCTGACCCCTCCACGATCTACAGGTAGATTGCGATCTACCTGTTGGACATGCCTGGTGTATAACATAGCAAGTAGAACATAGGGGGGGGATATTCAAAATGCTCAGTCTGATATTTATGTTCCACAGCTTTGACCCGGTGAAAAGCGGGATATAAATGCAGCTAAATAAATAAATAAATAAATTTAGCTGCGTTAACTGGTTAGTGTCATTATGCATCCCCACAGATCACATAAAAAATGCCTGGTTAAAACTGGGGTGACTTGTGGGCAGATCGAGGGCAGTGACAGTAACTATCTGGTATGCAGTAATAGGTGATTGACTGCCCTAACTTTAACTGGTTAGTGGTATCTGGTTAGCAGCTGACTATCACCGCTACTCGGATAGTGATCTTGTTTGGCAGACCTGGATATTTCGTGCCAGAAACCAAATGAGTTCCAGCATTAAATATCCGGGTTAATTTTCATTGGTGATTTAATTATTAGGAAAATAGGTTGCTGGTGGGTGGTGGTGGGTGTAGCCTAGGGAGTGCTAGGTAACTTGCCTGTCTATTGCAAAAGTGGCAGACCTTGCATACCATCTGGATAGAAGTTTAGACTAGTTCTGAGGAGGAGCCAACTGTACTGGTACATATAGATGCCAATGACAAAAGGAAGTTTTCTAAGTCAAATTTAGTTTTTTAGGTAGAAAGTTAAAATCCAGAACTTCCAGGGTAGCATTCTTAGAAATACTTCCTGTTCCTTGCAGAACCCAAGCCAGGCCGATCTCTGGGCCCGATTCTGGGATGCGGGTTGCAGAATGGGGAGAGCAGGTGGGGGGCAGGAGGGGGAGGATCTGAGCAGAGCGAGGGCGGGCCATCCCAGCAAGATGTACAGGACCGATTCAGTTCATGGCCCTGTACATCCTGCCAGGTCAAAGGTGGAATAAGCAGCACTGACCTGGCGATCGGGCCCAGGAATCTCCCCTGGGGCCAGGGCCGGGTGCAGGGGGGTCCCCGCTGCCCGATCCAGGCACCGACAGGCCAGCTGTGTGTCAGGCGGTGGGGATGAGGAGGCCTAAGCTACGGGAGTCAGGGGCATCTGTGGGTAGGATGTCTCCACAGGCGGCAGGGGCATGCCAGGCTGTCCCCGGGCCTGATTCTGAGCACCGCGGAAACGTTTAGTTCCTGCAGTCCGGAATCCGGTCCAATGGGCCCATCTTCATTGGGGACGTCTGGACAGCCTGGACATAACCCTCTGAGAATTGGGCTCTCAGTGTATGAATGAGAGACAGCTGCAGGGAAGAGGGTTTTAGATTTGCTAAGAAGGGGCAACATTTTAGGGAAGAGAGGAACCTATTCTGAAAGGATGAACTCTTAACCAGGGTGGAGCCAGGCACCAATATTAAAAGCTTCCCTATATCCTTTTTTAAAGTAGATCTTGAAGAAAAAGCTGGAATTGCTCAAGAATGCATGGTTTGGAGTAAGGTATCTTCAGAAGTTACTGGCAAAGCACTGAAGTTCCCAATAGAGAGTTTGTGCTAAGGCTGAAGTAGCCAGGTGCTTTTAATAAAGAACAGATAATTCCAAATGATCCCCATCAACTGCTAGGCAGGTTGTAGATGCAAATAAAGAATATACTTTAAATTGTATGCAAATACGAGAAGCTCTAGACTACAGCTGTAGGCAGACAAGACTGCTTCTTCTCAAGCCTAGTATCAGACCGGATTGGGTTATTAAGTTCCAGGCATGTTCCCTATGTGTTTCAACACTTTATATGATTTTTGAAGATAAAAATAAAACAAAAGAACAACTAATAACATAAACAAAGCTGTGCGCCATCATGAGTAAGTGGTAGCCTGCAAACTTATCCAATGGTGCCCAAGTCTCTGATTCCTTCTTTCTACTGCATTGGATTCCAATTTGCAAGTAGAACATACCAGGTTCCACCAGTGATTAAAATGTAATACAGAGCTGTCCTTCCGAAGCAAAATTATTAGTTTACTAACTAATGAAACCAGCATAGTTAGCATGTAGGCTCCAGGTTCAGCCAATGTATCTGCCAAAGCTCTTAAAATCAAAGTCATACGTCAAGGGCTCAACATGCCCTACTATTTCAATAGGCTGCCAAAATGAAGCACAGAACTCTCTTAGGAATGGACAAAAAAAACATTGCGCTAATGTCCCCATCTCTGCTTTTCACACACCTTAGAAGCATCAGCACTCAGTTTGGAAATTTTAAGTGGAGTCCAAAGTGCATGGTGCAGTACAAAACATAGGGGTATGTTTACTAAACGGTGCTAACGGCGCAGCTGCGACGTTATCCCACGATGCGTGATATTATCACGCAATAATGGCGCATTACCATGCGAGAACGTCACGTATCGCGTGATAAGGTCCCCGGCGGCGGTAAGGTGCACAGAGGGTGGAGTAAGGCTTCCCAGAGGATGGAGTAAGGCTCCCCAGGAGCGGAGATGAGGGGTAAATGGGTGGAGAATGGGCAGGGAGAGGCTCCATGCAAGCTAACGCCTTGAAATGAAGGTCTGAAAATTAGCACCAGTGAAAACCTCGCGCTAGAGGCACATTTGCAGGAGAGAGAAACCAGTTCAGTCAGCAATGTACAGCAAAGGCAGGGAAACCATGAAAAGTGATAGTAGAGATACATGTGCAGCAACATCAGAGTGCCCAAGTACAAGAGGGCACTACGGTGAGGATGCAAATGGGGTACAGGGGGCTGAAGGTGGGACATGCAGTGGGGCAGCTGGGGCACAGGGTGGACTAGGCAGATGCCTAGGTGGCACATAGGAATTCAGAAACTGAAAAGCAGCAAGACAGCAACTGACCATGGTCCAACATGGCCACGAGTGTGCGTCCCACAGTGTCCCAGGGGATAGCATCCAGCAGGTAACCCCAAGGGCACAGAACATTGGCAGACAGTGCCGGGGGTAAGCGTGGATGTCTATGTAGGCACCCCTACCCCAGATCCCACATTGGATGGCCTGGTACTGCACACCACCAGCACAAGAGCATGTCAGCATGTTGGCGGAGGGGTACTGGTGGTGGAGGGGGCAGTGGCATCTGCCCACAGCACACCAAGGCCAAGCCCTGTTCAGGTGGGTGGCGTGCAGTGCAATAGACAAGGGCTGTCTGATGAAAAGTAATGCTATCCCCAGGGAATAACCTGCCTCTGTAGCAACAGTTTGGTGCAGTACACACAGCCAGTATATTCAGGATCAGAAGGTCACAGGTTCAAGTTCCAGCTGTGGCTCCTGCAGACCATGTCTTCACATTTTACCCATTACTAAACCATGGTAAGAAAGACGGAATCTTTATTGCAAATAAAAGAAACATGCCATAAATGCCTATATTTTACCCTATGGAGCACATACATCATAAACATGTGCAATCCCTAGAGCAGAGTTTCCCAACTCCAGTCCTGGAGGGCCAAACACCATTCAGGTTGTCAGGATGTCCGTAATAAATATGCCTGTGCTGTATTTACATGCACCGCCCCCATTGTATGCAAATGTATCTCATGCATATTCATTAGGGACAGCATGAAAACCTGAACCATGTTTGGCCCATCAGGACCGGAGTTAGGAACCTCTGCCCTGGAGCTGCGGCCAACAGGGGCACAAACACCCACACCCACAGGCCCCACTATCCTGCGGCTCATGGAGAGTCAGGCTGTTGGGACTTGCGCGCAGCAGCATCTACCAATACTAGCACCTGCATACCTTAGCCGTCTTAAACATGGAAACACGTTCCACATATATCAAAAGGTTGCTATAAATAATGTCAGATAACAAATCCTAAGTTGAACACAATTTGTTGACAGATATTCATCATAGCAACCTTTCTGATATCTGTGGAGTGTGTTTCAGGTTTTGTTTCTGACAGTGTTTAACACCCCGTGGAGTGACCCTAACAGTATTGAGTACCATAGCAATGCCAGCACTGTGCCTAGGACTGGTGTGGCGGCCAGGGCTGCCAACCACCTCGATATTTGCACAATGCTGAAATAGGTGTGGTAGTGTACGTATGTCTATGCAGTGTTATGTGGCTGCCTACACCTTATTGAGCCCACAATGCTTGCACTGTTTCCAGTGTTAGCTTGTGTGACACGGAAGATCTGCCCTGTGCCTTTAAAACACAGAAATCTGCTGGGTTTAGCTCAGATTCTGACAGGCAGGGAGATCAAAAGCTTCCCAGTTACCATAGGCAACCAAAACAGGCTGAGACACGAGGTTTGAAGGCATGCCTAGCTAGCAAACACTCCCCAGTTAATCAGGAAAACAGTTTTCACATGGGCAAGAAAACGCCCCTAAGGCTGTATAAAGAATGGCCAAAGCAAACAGAGTTAGACCAGAGAGACCAGAGAGATCTCGGAGAGCAGGAAGTTCACGAGGAACAGGAAGCTGCAGAAGCTTGGCAAGTAAGAGGAAACTTGCAGGTCTCAGACGGAGGTTCAGAATACTCCTATGCTGACTCTGAATTACCTGACCCTTGGAGCAGAAAGCCAAGGAGGAATTTGCAAAGGGAAACAAAGCTACCTGCAACAAGAGAGATTAGTTACAGGAAACACTCTCCTCTGACGCAGTGTGATTTTCCCAGGCACAGAGCTCAGTGGAAGGAATGTGAGGCACCTGGTAAGATGCCATATATAATTGAAAAGCAGAGCTGCTTGAAATTCTTACAACCCTGTGAGAGGGAAAGTAATTTGGTTGAAGATATTTGTATGAGTGATGAGGATGAATGTATGTCTCTAAAACCCTGCAGAAGACTTCCAAGAGAAAAGTCTGTCAGGACCAGAACAGGACAGTGTTATGAGCTAATGCCAGGCACAAGAGGTAGGAGATTGAAAAGCTACAAAGAGAAAGCAGGTTTAAACAGAGCTGTTTCTCCGTCCTGCTTTTACAAGCTGTCTGATAACTACCTGCCTTATTGTGGAGAGGGCTGTGATGAGAGTTCAGAGACTGAATTGAGGAGGTTTCAAACTTTCTGCCCTAGAGAAAATAATGTGGTTGAAGAACCAATGATTACAGAACCAAGTAGCCTAAATCCCTGTATTGAGGACATGGATTGTTCTTTGTTAATGGCTGATATAAGTTCTCTGCGCTAGCTAAAGACAAGAGTGCCTTGTAGAGAGCTGAATGAGCACAGAAGAGACTGTCAGCATTTTCATTTGGATTCTGTTTATTATTATTCCTGTTTTTGTTCAAGTGAGAAGTTGTATTTTGTTTTCACCTTCAGTTTTGCCAGAAGCATGGCTGCATTTTGAGTTCTTGTGTTTTGTACTGTTTTTGAAAATCCAAACCCCGGGAGGGGAATAAAATCCTTCTTAAACCTGACCACTCAGTCTCAACTACTCCTTTTCATAAAGAAAGATCAGGCCCAGCAGTGTGACTGGCTGCCTACGCCTCAGTCCAGCCACTGCTGGTGACACTTGCCAATGTGCATAAGGAGGAGCAAGGTACTGTGGGTATGGCCCGGACAGGGCAGCCTGGGTAGGAAGCATCTGCACAGGGCAATGGCTGGGACATTGTAGTGCCCAGCCACCACCTGCATGGACAGGGTGGCCACAGCATGTCCTGCTGGGAGGTCACTCTCATCCTGACTGAGCAGTGACCATGGCATGGCTAGTTTACCCCATAGTGCTATATAGTGTTTTTCTTACCTGATATCTCTGGGTTACCCTTTCTGGGGCCCAATCACTGACATACCTGTTGGTTTGTGTGCTTGCATCCCATTTTTGGGTGCACACAGTTCCTGCAGGAACATGCACTATGTACTAGCTAGCAGACTGTCTGCAGTTGGCATGTGTATGTCTGGAACACCTTGCAGGGTGCAGCAGGTGGAGACTGACTGTGCCCTCTGCTGGTGAATGTCAGATAGGGGTGGGGGCAGCTGAGCTTTTCCAGGCCTACTGCCCTATGTGATGCGTACAGATCTGCATTGATCTCCCTGTAGGGTGCCTGTTCCCCTCTACTGCCACCGTTGCAGAGATGTAGAATGTGGATCTGTTGGTGGGAGATCCTGTTGACCCACAGAGGACAGGTTGGGTAGTGCTACATAATCCGCTTTGGGTCCAAACACCACCCTTCACTTATAACATGTGACCATGGCACCCACACAGGATATGCACTATTCTGGGTGCATCATAGTCCAGAAGACCTAGACGTGACTGGGACATACAGATGGACACAGGTGTATCCTAGATGTGTCTGCAGGAACTACCCATCACACACTGGCACTGACAGGGAGGCCCAGCACCAGGTCCGCAGCACCTGGCATGGCTGAGATAGGCTGTGCTGCAGGTCCCTGTCAGTGCCAGGTAATCTGGTACTTTCGCAGGCAGTACCCTAGTCTTGTGAAAGTTCTGCTTCCCAATTAGTGACTTCTCTCCCTTATGCTCCTCCTGTGCTCACTACCTCCATTTCTTCTTATGCCCTGCTTTTTAGGCCTTCCCATGGGTGTGCTTGAAAGTAAGGATCTGCATTCAAAATGACATGGAAAATGCCAGCATTATTAGTGCACCACATTGTTTAATGGACGCCTACTGACAAATAGGTGCCTGTTGATAAACGGTGTCCACTATTCCAAGCTAGTAACAAAATTGCCCCCAAACAAAAATTAAAAACAAAAGAAAGCCATGAACATGAGAAACTAAACAAAATAAATATTTTTTTGCCCGCACACCTCTAGTTAAAAATTGGTCTCAGCCTCTACCTGAGCTCCATCCAAGGACTTTCTTTGCCTTCTTGCAGGTCTTTCTTCTATTTGCTGAATGTTATTCTTCCTGCTCTGTCACTCAGTTAGCACCCTCCTTCTCCTTTTGGTCATTTGTCCATTTCCTTGTGCATTCTAAGGTGGTATGGACATTTTAGACTGGATTTTAGAATTATTGAAAATACATTCCATAGGTAAGCCAAACATTTGCATTAGTGATGAAAAGGAGAGTTCATTGATATCAAAACTCAAATTGTCTTAAAAATTAATGAACTATTTAATACCATCCTGGTTTACCCACAGAACTTAGGGGTATGTTTAATAAACCGTCTTAATGTCGCAGCGGTGGTATTATCGCGCGATATGTAACATTATCGCGAGATAACGTCACTTAGCGCAATAACGCGGCTGCGGCATTAAGGCACACTAACGCTGTAAAATCTGGCTCTGAAGGGTAGAGTAAGGCTTCCCAGAGGGCAGAGAGAAGGGGTCAATGGGCGGAGAGTGGGAGGGGAGAGGCTACAGGCACACTAACGCTGTGAAATCTGGGTCTGAACACTAACGCCAGTGAAACCCTCGCGTTAAGGCACATTTGCAGGAAAGAGAAACCATTTAAGTCAGCAATGTGCAGCAAAGGCAGGGAAACCCAAATACGTGATAGTTGTGATAAATGTGCAGGGAACAAAGAGGCAAATAAACATTTAAAAGGACCAGAACCACATCTAAAAGCCCAATAACCAAGCTGGCCAAAAGTGATAGTAATGATAAACATAAAGCAACACCACTGACAAAGCTCAAAAGATAAGATATCATGTTAGGAAGAGTCTATTCTCTGTCCCCCTACAAAGTGAATGATCCCACATTGAAATAGTGCAGATCAGGGGGTTTTCACGTCTATATTGGGCAGGCTTGCAGAGTGGGCATGTAGGAAAGGGCAACTGTATTGATGCTGTAAATGGGATATAGAGGGCTGCAGGAAGCACATGCTGTGGTCCAGCTGGGGCACAGAGCGTGTTAGGCAGATGCTTAGGTGGCACATAGGAATGCTGAAACTGTAAAGCAGCAAGACATCAACTGATGACTGTCCAACACGGGCACGAGTGTGTGTCCCACAGTGTCACAGGGGAGATTACCCAGCAGTTACCCCCAAGGGCACATAACATTGGCAGGTGGTGTGGGGGGGGGGGAAGCGCACATGTCCATGTAGGCACCCCTACCTGAGAACCCACACCATAGGCAGCTGCCTACATGCATACTGAATGGCCTGGGACTGAGCACCTCTGGCATAATGGCATGGCAGCATGGTGGCGGAGGGATGCTGGTGGCAGAGGGGAAAGTGGCATCTGCCCACAGCAGACCATGGCCTAGCCCTGTTTAGGTGACTGCCGTGCACTGCAACAGACAGGGTCTGTCTGACAAACAGTCATGGTATCCTCAGGGAATGAACTGTCCCTGTGGCAACAGTGTGGTGCAGTACACACAGCCAGTGTGTTCATGAGGTCACAAGTTCAAGTCCCAGCTATGGCTCCTGCCAACCCAGTCCTCATATTTTACCCAGTACTAATCCGTGGTAATAAAGAGGGAACCTTTATTTCAGATAACATAAACATGCCTGAAACGCCTATATTTTACCCTACAGAGCACAGACACCATAAACATGTGCAATACCTAGAGCAGAGTTTCCCAACTGCAGTCCTGGAGGGCCAAACACCATTCAGGTTTCATGCTGTCTCTAATAAATATGCCTGTGCTGCATTTGTATGTGCTGTCCCCTTGGTATGCAAATGTATCTCATGCATATTCATCAGGGACAGCATGACAACCCGAACAGTATTTGGCCCACCAGGACCGGAGTTGGGAACCTAGGCCCTAGAGCAGCGGCCAACAGGGGCATAAACACCCACACCCACAGGCTCCACTATCCAAAGCCTCATGGAGAGTCAGGCTGTTGGTCCCTGCGTGCAGCAGCATCTCCCAATACTAGCACTTGCATACCTTAGCAATGCCACCCTAAACCTGGGAATACGTTTCACATATATCAAAAGGTTGCTATGATTAATGGCAGATAGCAATTCCTAAGTTAAGCACAATTTGCTGATAGAGCTGCATCATAGCAATCTTTCTGATATCTGTGGAGTGTGTTTCAGTTTTGGTTTCTGACAGTGTTTACCACCCCGGGGAGAGACCCCAACAGTATTGCATACCATAGCCATGCCTGCACTGTGCCCAAGACTGGTGTGGTGGCAGGGCTACCAAAAGCCTCTATATTTGCACAATGCTGGCATAGGTGTGGGAGTGTGTGTCTGTCTATCCAGTGTGTTGTGGCTGCCTACACCTTACTCAGCCCACACTGCTTGCACTGTTTCCAGTGTTAGCCTGCCAATGTGCATAATGAGGAGCAAGGTATTGTGGGTATAGCCCGGACAGGGTGGCCTGGGCAGGATGCATCTGCACAGGGCATAGGGCAATGGCTGGGACATTGTAGTGCCCGGCCACCACCTGCACGGACAGGGTGGCCACAGCATGTCCTGCTGGGAGGTCACTCTCACCCTGATTGAGCAGTGACCACGGTATTTCTCTCAAGTGATATTTATGGGTTCTATTTTCTAAGGCCCAATCACTGACTTATCTGCTTGGTGTGTGTGCTCACATCCCAGTTTTGGGTGCGCACATCTCCTCCAGAAACATGCACTATAGACTAGCTAGCAGACTATCTGCAGTTAGTATGTGTATGGCTGGAGCACCTTGCAGGGTGCAGCGGCTGGAGACTCACCATGCTCGCTGCTGGAGAATGTCAAATAGTGGTGGGGGGGGGCAGCTGAGCATTTCCAGGCCTCCTGTCTGTCTGTCATTGCCTTACAGATGCGTACAGATCTGCATTGACTGCGCTGTAGTGTACCTGTTCCCCAGCAGGACTGGGGTTGTTGGTCCCCTCTACTGCCACCATTGCAGGGATGTAGAATGTGGATCTGTTGGTGGGAGATCCTGTCCCCCACCCTGAGCCCCAGAGGGCAGGTTGGGTAGTGCTGCACCCCCTCCCCTCCTTCACTTAAATCATGTGACCATGGCACCCACACAGGATATGCACTATTCTGGGTTCATCATAGTCCACTGGGAAATACACATGGACACAGGTGTATCCTAGGTGTGTCTGCAAGGACTATCTATCACACACTGGCACTGATGGCAACCTGCAGCATAGCCTATCTCAGCTAAGCCAGGTGCTGCGGATCTGGTGCTGCACACCCCACCTTACTCTCAGGGTGAGCACAGTACCCCCACAATGTGTCGGTCTGTAGCTACTCTGTGCCAGTAACACACACGGTCAGTTCTCCCTACCAAGCCGAGGTGCTATGCGGGTGCATACCCCATCTTGTGATCATCTGTAGACTGCTGATCTGCATATGCAGTGCATTATGGGTACGGGTGGGTTAACCTTATCCTGGTAACCGCAGTAGACAGTTTTTGTGGTGACCTGCAGTCCTTCTGTAGCCAGCCAGGGGTTTGTTAGCAGTTATAGAGATGTAGTCCACTGGTTATTTCACTGACTGCGGATGCAGAGGTTATGGGTTTGATCCCACAGTGGTGTTGTTTGATAGGGCTGTCTGAGGCATTTCCTCTTTTAATTTAAATTAGTGCTGCCAGCAAAAACACCCTCGCAGTACTGTAACCTTAAGGTGCCTCATAAGGCGCCCTATAAAGCGCCTTATAAGGCGCCCTATAGGGAACATTTTAAGGTGCCTTGGCGGACAGTGCACTTTATAATGTGCCCTCTGGAGTGCCTTATAGGGCACATTATGCGGCACCTTAGGTTACGGCACTCTGAGGGTGTGTTTGCTGGCAGCACTAATTTAAATTAAAAAAGAAAATGCCTCAGACAGCACTGATTTAAAGTAAAGGGCAATGCCTCAGACAGCTTTACTCATTAAGCCCACTGGGGAATTGAACTCATGACCCCTGTTTCATCAGTCATTGTATTAACCAGTGTGCTACACCTCTGTTGCTGTGGCTGTAGGTCAGCGCACCTAATTAAGGCTAATGCGCGTTAACGTGCCAAGGCTCCCTCTATCGCGCAATAACGGACTTTATCGCGCGATAACCCGAAATGCTACCTTAAGACCGGAACGCCCACTACCTTATATGGCATTCGTCACAGTAAGACTGCAACTAACGCCGGTAACATTAAGACGGTTTAGTAAACATACCCCTAAGTTGGGATTTAGCTTCAAATTATTTCTAATGAACCCTCCTATTTCTTTATCTTTCAGTATTAACCAGCTGCCTAGCAACAATTTCTAATGTGCATAGTTTTATTTTTGATTTCCCATTTAGGCAACAGAGGAAGAAAATAGATGTTGACATCTTATATGGAGAATAATTTTTCAGTCCATCTAGTCCAGACCTAAGTATTATTAACCAGCGCCTGAAGAAAAAGATTTTAAGTTTTGAAAGTTAGTCCAAAAATGTATTACGTTAGTCCAATAAAAGTTATCACCTTATTTTCCTTTTTTGTTTTAACTACCATTAAAGTGGACTAACAAGGCAGCCACACTGCTTTAGCCAGTGGTATATGGAGAACAACTACTAATGCAGGGCCAACGCAACCATTAGTCGAACTAGGCAGTCGCTTAGTTCGACTAATGGTTACGTCACAATAGTTTGTGGGCACCTGCTGCCATTCCTCTCTGGGGCATGCAAAGGAGGCACCACAACCAGGGTCAATATTAAACATACAGGGGCCTAGAGAAGAAACTGATGAGGGAGCCCCAAAGCACACTTACAGGCTATGCAGCCTTTAGCTTGAGGCAGACCTGGGCCTAGGGCAATTGCCCTGTTTTGCAGCCCCTAAAGCCGGCCCTGACTGCAGCTCCACAGTTACCTTCACCTCCAGTGCTGAAGTGCTGTTCATACCTCCGCTCCTCTCGGATTCCCCTTCCTTTGGCATGGGCAGAAGTCACTGCCATCACTTACACCCCCATGCAAACAGGAAGTGAAATCGAAGAGGGGCGGCATCACAGTGCTGGAGGTGAAGGTAAACCCAGAGAGAGGCGGCAGCGGCAACAAAGGGAGCGAGGGCACTAGGTATAAGGTTCATTTAGAGTGCCTCATATCCTTGCACTAGACCAGTACTGATACCCTTGGAACTCCAAATATTCACTTATGCTGAACAGTCTCTCTAGGTCTCACCTAATTCAGCCAGCAGTTGCTCTTTCCACATATACAGTTTCAGCTTCCAAAATCCTGGCAGCCAGCATACTGGAGCTGAAAGGGTGTATGGGGAGGGAAAAATCAGTGTACTCTAGCACAAGCAGCAGCTGAAGCTGAGAGTAAAGACTGGTCAGGGACTGGAGGAAAGAATAAACTCATTAAAGCAAAATGTGCAATGGCTAAATTGCACCTTGCAGATCATAAAACAAGAAAAGCAAAATCAATGCGGGGCCCTTCAGAGGAAGGGAGCAGAGGGGCTCGCCAGCCGGGAGTAATGTGATAGGTTGATTTAGGATGAGCAAGATTTCTGGCAGCTGTAATCTAGGTAATTAGGCATGTCAGAAAGACCGATAAGCTGCAGGCTGTGCTGGTGGATGATACAGGTACTGTAATAAATGTGGGGCTGTGGGGAGCTCGGCATGCACCTGTGTCAGCAAAGGTTTAGTCACAGGGTGCTCCTGAAGAGAAGAAGAGCAACCCGCTGTGCACAGAAGTGTTGACAACTCTCCCTGTTTAAAATTCCTCTACAGCTTCAATCCCAAAAACTTCATCCCTCCAATACAGATGTAAATTGCTCCTCCTCTCTCTCATACCAAGTCTCCATGATAAGGCCTTTGAAATGTGTTAGCATGAGCTTGATAACGATGCTTATGACATGAATTCAGCCCCAGAGGGCTGTGACAGACTGTTTGTGCCATGTTCTATTTAAGGCTACATATGAAATGTTCTAGCACATATTAAACATGCATTACAGCGTGTCATATGTTGAAGGCCCCATTTTATCCAATGGGACCTATTTATTAATGCGGCGTGTTTACTGAAATGCTTACTGTGCATTCAGTCCCAAAATACCGAGTAATGTGGGGGCACTTTGCCACACACAAAGGTGGTGGCAAGTGCACCTGGGCTAGCGCAACACTGACTGTTAAGATCCGTTAAAGACATCACTGTGCATGCTCCACTCTTGAACACTCATTCTCCTCTCCAACCCCCACTAAGCGGATTTTTAGCACATGGTGATGGTTAGCACAGTATGCTCGGCATGCACTAAATCTCATGCTCTCTCTTATTGCGCCTTAGTAAACATGCCTCAATGTGCATTAATGTGAAACAAAAGCAAATTTATAGCATTAGTGCATGAAACTGTGTTAGCCCTTACTATGCTTCCCGCATGCAGAAAATATAAGGTTTGGATTAAATATATGAAGTTTCAAAACTCATAAAGCTGGCACAATGATCAGTTTAAGATAAAACCAGTATCAGTTTTCAACTTAATCGGTATATTCAGTGCCACTATTCATATGGGTAGTGGCAGTGAATATACAGATGGGCCCACTGATTTTCAACATATTCATAGATGGGAAATGGGAATAATGAGTGAGGTAATCAAATTTACAGATGACAAAGTTGTTAAAACACACGAGAATTGTAAAAAATTGCAAGAAGACCTTGAGAAATTGGAAGAATGAAAGTTCAGAAGGCAGATGAAATTTAATGTGGACAAATGCAAAGTTACACACCTAGTAAAGAACAACCCAAACTACGGTTACATGAAGGAAGATTCCACCTTAGGAACCACCACCCAGGGAAAGGCTTTAGATGTTCTCGTGGATAATACGCTGAATCCCTCCGCCCAGTGTGCAGCAGCAGCCAAGAAAGCAAATAGGATGCTAGGAATCAAAAGGAATGGAATGGAGAATAAAACCAAGGATATTATAATGCCTCTGTATCGCTCCATGGTGCGACCGCACCTTGAGTATTGTGTCAGTTCTGGTCACCATATCTTAAAAAGATTACTGGGGGACAAGCAATGAAACTATAATGGAGCACATTTAGGACTAATCAGAGAAATATTTTTTCACTCAAAGCATAGTCACTCTAGAATTCCTTGCCAGAAAATGTAGTTTGGACGAGTTCCTGAAGGAAAAGTCCATACATTATTAGTAAGTGGACTGGGGAAATTTACTGCTTACCACAAGGATAAGCAGCATGAAATCTGTCTACCTTTTAGGAACCTACCAGGTAATTGTGATGTGGAATGGCTACTGTTGGGTTGTTCTTCCCTAAATGCATAACTTTGCACTTGTCCAAATTAAATTTCATCTGCCATTTGGATGCCCAATCTCCTAATTTTTCAAGGTCCTCTTGCAAGTTTTCACAATCCTTTTAGGATTTAACTACTTTAATAATTTTGTTTCATCTGCAAATTTGATCACCTCACTTATTCCCATTTCCAGGTCATTTATGAATATGTTAAAAAGTAGCAGGCCTAGCACAGATCCCTTAACCCCCTTAACACTCTCAACTCCACTATTCACCTTTCTCCATTGAGAAAATTGGCCATCTAGCTCTACTGTTTTTGTATCTTTTAACTAGTTCCCAATCTATAATATAGTGCTTCCTATCCCATGACTTTTTAATTTCCTCAAGAATCTTTCATGAGAGACCTTATCAAAGGCTTTCTCAAAACCCAGATACACTATGGGGTATGAAATCAATGGGGCCGCAGCTTCGATAGTGCATGGATTCCACTACCGCCATTTAGTAAACAACTCCCTATGACTCAGTTTAACATAGTAACATAATAAATTTATTTATTTATTTATTTACATTTCTTATATACCGCGCTATTAAAAACACAGGCACACTAAAAAAAATATTTTTAAACTGCCTCTAATGTTTAGATTGATTTTTACGTTTTTTGGTGCGCTGAATCCAAATCTGGTAACCAATTTGCTCCATCACGTACAGATTTTTTGCTACATTGGGTTAGCAGTTTGAGGTGAACGTTTCAGATTGAGTGCGATCGAGATAAAAGTTTCTTGGATGAATTCTTTATACTAATTGTTTAGTAGTTATTCAAATAAGAATAAAGAAAATTCTAACAAGGCAGCACATAAGAATAGAGTAATGTCAACAAAACACACTGTGATGGTAGCAAAATTGTCTGCACTTAAAACAGCCACATACATGTGCACAAACATTGAGCATATAAGAGCGAGGTTAGACACAAAGCAAAGCAAAGAAATGTGCAAAAAATGTTGTACAGGTATGTATGTAAGAATAGAAAACGCAAACCGCACCATTGCAATACATGAAGACAAACACCCGATGGTGTGAAAATAAAATTCTAATAAATGAGATCCGACACTGTGGTAATAACTAGCAAATTTTTATTTCAAAGTTTAGTAAAAACACGATATTTGTCAACACAGTTTAGATTTTAAAGTCATTCTTGGGTCAATCAATCTCCTGGTGGGCCCGTTTCTTCTTCCCCCGAATGCTTCTCTTGGTGCGCTGCTTGGCGTATTTTTCATCTGGGGTTTCCCGCAGCAGCAACCAGCAGAAATCAGCCATCATAGAGGTGTTCCATCTTCCTTGGTACCTTCTCTCTGCGACCTTGATGTCCTGGTGAAACCTTTCACCTTGTTCTTCACTGTACGCCCCCAAGTTTTCGGGAAAGTAGTTCACATGGGAATGCAAGAAATGGACTTTCAGGCTCATGTTACAGCCTTGTTCTTTGAAGGCATTGAGCATCCTGGCAACAATATCCTTATAGTTCTCATCCCGCCTGTTCCCCAAGAATTTGAGAACAACATCCTTGAAGGAATCCCAGGCTTCTTTTTCCTTCTCAGACATCGTTTTAGCGAATGCTCCATCTGAAATGAGTTTCCTTATATCAGGGCCAACAAACACTCCTTCCTTTAGCTTTGCTTCAGAAAGTCGGGGGAACTTTCAGCAAAGGTACCGAAAGCACTCACCATCTTTTGGAAGGGACTTGATGAATTGCTTAATGAGACCCAACTTAATGTGGAGAGGTGGTAATAGAATTTTATCACGAGGTACCAAGCTCTCATGAAGAACATTTTTCTCACCGGGTCTCAAATACTCCCAAATTGGCCAGTCTTTTTTCCCCCAGTGTAGGTCGTGGGCCCGGCTATCCCACAAGCAAAGGAAGCAGGGATATTTGGTGAAACCGGATTGCTGCCCTAATAGCATGGATAGAATTTTAAAGTCTCCACAAATCATCTACTTATGCTCATCATAACGAATCTTCTGAAGAATCAGGGCCAAATTCTCGTATTTTTCTTGGAGAATAACAGAGTGAGCAATAGGAACTGAAGTGAATGTGTTGCCATTATGAAGAAGAACACCTTTTATGCTGTCTTTTGACGAATCAATGAACAGCCGCCATTCAGCAGGATCATACTTGAGTTTAAACTTTTCCATCACTCCGTATATATCGTTGCAAAATACCAAATCTTCCTCTTTGCTGAAATACTTCAAAAATTGTGTCTCGCGGTTGCTGCGGTACCAATAAAAAGTTGTTCCTGGTGACAATAGATTTTTCTGTTTAAGCCGAGAACCTAGCAGTTGGGCAGCATCTTTTGGGAGTCCTAAATCCCGGACTAAATCATTCAATTCAGCTTGAGAGAAAAGTTCAGGTTTCGGATCTGGTTCAGTTTCAAACTCGGAAGTACTGGACTCATCGGGAAAAGCCATCTGATGAGTCTCATCATGATCAGAACCGTCCACACAAATATGATCCAAAGATTTTGGTGGTTCAGGCAAAGGTACTTCGTTGCTATGAGGCATAGGCCTAATTGCTGAGGGAAGGTTGGGGTAACTTATTACGTTCTTATTTTTTAAGTTGTATCCCTTCACAATGCAAGAGCAAAAATAGCAGTCACTGCTGTGGTCTCTTTGTTCACGCCACATCATAGTTATTCCGAAACGAAATGCTTGTTTTTTACCTTTCATCCATAAGCGTAGATCTTCCTCACATGTCTTGCACACTTTGTGAGGAGCCCACGGTTTGTCTTGATCGCCTAACTTCAAACCGAAATAGGCGAAATATACTTTTTTAATAAATGCAGAAATGTTCCTCTGCCGCTTTTTCACGGTATATTCCCCACAAATAAAACAAAAACTGTCCGGAGAGTTGACGCAACCTCTGGCTCTGTGAGCCATCACAAATCCACAGCACTGCAAACTACAACTGTAGTGAACCACTTCGGAATAAAGCTGGATTACGACTGAGCAAACAAAAGGTAATAATGAACTTGCAAGAAACTGAAATTTGACAGGAACGTTCATGTCGCAACCACCGTGTTTGAGCGAGCGCGAACGAGGCGAGGCGAACAGGAAAGAACATGCGCCAGCGCGAGTACTGGATTTAGCCCCCCGCCTCCCAATTGTCCTGTTAATGTATAAAATGAATACAAAACACTCTAAAATATCATGAGGGAGTGTTTCTAGTTAGTTAACCATTACAACCTCTATTTTGGGCCAAGAAAATAAACTGCAGTCGGCTAAAAAGAAATTATGTGAACATTCCTTATATGGGTAAGAAATCTAATTTTGCAAGAAAACGTGACGTGATGGAACATTTTGGCTATTTTTCCTGGATTCAGCACCCCAAAATCTATACGAATCAGTTGCAAAACTGGAGGCAGTTTTTTGGTAGAGTACCTGTGAAATCAGTGCGGTTCACAATGAACAGAACAATGCTACAATGTATCAACGACACAATGCGCTTACAGAGAACAGGGTAATAGCTTAAGGGAGTACCTGGGCAAAACTATTTACAGGACATTTTACAGAGCTACAGAGTATTCATAGTTGAAACAGGAACGCAGATAAAGACCAGTATGGTCCATATAGTCTGCCCAGCAAGGTGGCAAGAATAGGTGCACCTGCCGCTCTGTGCAGGCCATCTCTCCCCATGCCTTTCTTTAGGGGTGTACCCACCACACTGTGTAGGTCACCCCTATTTGTTCAGATATAAGAGATAGTTATGCTTATTTTGATTTTATCCTGTTGCTATAAAGAGATCCACTGTGTCTGTCCCATGCCATTTTGAATTTTGTCACTGTATTTGCCCCCACCACTTCCATCGGGAGGGCATTCCAAGCATCCACCACCCTTTCAGTGAAAAAGTATTTCCTTACATTGCCTTTCAGTTTACCCCCTTGCAACTTCATGTTATGCCATCTAGTTTTACAGCTTCCCTGTCTTAGATGACCTATTCCTGATTTGGATGCCTGAAAATGGACATTCAGATGTGCTAATCACAAAGATGTCCCCAGAGAAATTTTAGAAAGCCCGAAGATACACGTCTAGACATGATCATGTCTAAATCAGCCACTGGCATGCTTGGGGGTGTGGCAGAGATGGGTCTATTCTGGCCAGCACTGCACATCTGCTATCGCTATCAGGGACATCCACAGCTATACTTGTTCCAGGGCACAAATAGGATTCGTAAAGCAATGTAACAGTAGCGATGAGGAAAATGTCCATTCACTCCATCAATACTTTTCACTCCTTCAGAGATACCAACCAGTATATAAGATATGCTTTCCTCCAGGTACCTACACAGCAAAACATCCCTGTTTGCAAAATGGCAAGCTGGGACATGCAAGCAAAAGAGATCCACCTCTGCATTCTGTGATGGGGCAGTGTGCTTTTGCCCCCATGCAAACAGGAAGCCAAAATGGAGTTTTGGAGGCAGCAGAAGCCAAACAGCCCTGTGTCACCAAAGTTTTAAGGTAAGTATTTCAAGGCTATCTAAGGACATTGCTGCCACTGCTGCCCCTCTCCAGGATGTGAAGCAGCGGCAATGGACTGCTCCTGGACCACTGGAGCTGAAGGTATTCACCTAGTTTGCTTAATGGTCACACCGGCTTCATTTTGCCCGGCACTGACGTCAGGCTGTCTGGCCTATAGTTTTCTGGATCACTCCTGGAACCCTTTATAAAAATTGGTGTTTGGCCACTCTCCAATCTTCAGATACTATAGATGATTTTATTTATAATCTCCAAATTTATGCTTTAGTTCTTTGTGTTTCTTTTACATAAGTCATAAATAAAACTAAATCATGCACCATATGTACAGTAACCTTTAAAATACAGTCATAAAAATGCAATCATAATCATTTCCACACATTATGCCATACAGTCATCACCCCCATACTGGACTACGGAAATTCACTATATCAAGGGTTACCCAAACACTCTGTACACCCACTTCAATTGGTCCAAAACACCACAGCACACATAATCACAGGCACGTCCAAATACGAACACATAACACCAATACTCCGAAATCTGCACTGGCCACCCATAATGGCACAAGCAAAATTCAAGGCAACACTAATCATCTTCAAGATCATATACCTCTGCTCAGCAGAAATTCTACAGACCGCAATAACCAAAGACACAAGCAGCAGACCCAGGTGAACCCAAGACAGCAACAGACTCCTCACCACAGCTGGATACCACAAAACAAAGCAATCAACTTCCAGAAGAGCCTTCTCACTCTCGGCGCCGGACCTATGGAACTCGCTCCCTGAGGAACTAAGAGCACAAAAGGATCTCAAGAACTTCCGCAAATCCCTCAAAACCCACCTGTTCATGGCCGCATATGAACAAGTACCTTAACTCCCAACCAATGCACCCATGTAAATAGAGCCACCAAACACCAACAGCTGAGACCTGGGACTCATCCCCCGGAAATATATGTATGTCTTGTCACCTACATTGAATGTAGACCCCTTGTTATATCCCTAACCATCTTGATTGAAGGATGAGGTGGTATACAAAACTGGCTAAATAAATAAAATAAAATATATAAAGGAGAATCAAAGACTGGAATAAACAAATGAACAAAATATCCCTCGGACTCTAATGAAAGTTCATTGTACTTCAAATCCAGTTCATCCTGATTATAAAGCTTGGCTTTTTTATTTTATTTTTTTGAGGAATGTGCCACAGAGGAGTTGAATTCACCGTGCAACATTCTGAGACTCCTTGAAACTAGAGAAGCCAAAGTAACTCTCTCCTAGGCTTGCCAACTGATCCCAGGTTCACCTGATGGGGTTGATCCCATCCTGGCTTTACCTAATTGTTTGCAGGGACTGGGAGTTCTCGTTTCATAACTGCAATCCTTAAGAAAAACAAGACTACAAGTCCTTAAATGTAATGGGCTAAAGGCAGGACTGGATTAACCATGTTGGGCAAATCTAGAGCTAAAAAAAGTTCTGCCAAAATGAAATATTTCTGCAGACTTAATAAGCACCGTGTCATTTCAACATTTGGGTAAAAGTGATCTTTTGATCCTTTTATTAGGATATGTGCTCCTCCCAATACAAAGCTTATCATGATTGTCAGTATAATACATGTTCCAAACCATGTATGAACCTCCAGTAGTGATTCCAATGGGTAGTGTATGGAGGTAATGGCAGCCTGAGAAGATTCTAATCAGAATTGGAGCCACTAGAAAAAAAAAAGAA
The DNA here is from genome assembly GCA_033557465.1 of Ichthyophis bannanicus. NCBI lineage: Eukaryota > Metazoa > Chordata > Amphibia > Gymnophiona > Ichthyophiidae > Ichthyophis > Ichthyophis bannanicus. Next base: position 887,082,700 of record CM066034.1, on the reverse strand, counting down.
TTTTAGTATCAGGCTGAGAAGGAAGCTGAATAGAAGAAACCTCTTGTTTCTGGTGCCAAGCAGTGGATGTGGGGGAGCACACAGTATAGTCTGTGATGATGGCACTGCTCTACAAGAAGTTGTCCCTGAGGGTACCTACAGTGGAATGAAAAGTATCCCCGCTCTAATGGGATAAACCTCTCACTCAGTCTTAAAAGGAGAGAAGGTCCAGATTCTAGTTCCAGGAGTGAGTAAAGATCTTTGCAGGATTTGTAAGAAGCATGTCCAGAGGTACCCAACTGTGTGGAAGGTATAAAGGAAAACAGAGGAGACAGCTAATTAGTGATTCTTTCAAAGATCCAAAGGAAAGGGAAAGGGAAAAAACTGGATTTAGCTCATGCCTTTTTGCTGGAGTTCAAGAGAAGTTACACCCAGTACAGTAGGTATCCGAAAAACTAGAGAATGAAAAAGAGTAAAGAAGAGAGATGTACGAGCTACAAGATGGATCCTCTGGGATTCAAGGAGTCCAGTACCAGTCCAAAAGGAGCCACAGATCCAGAGAAGAGAAGGAGGGATCCTAGGAGAGAATGTGAGCAAAGAACAGAAATCACTATTCCATGCAACCAAAATTGTTACAATCGCACTATTTTGTTTTAAAGAAATTTTCTCAGGAAAGACCTTTTTTGGAACACCAAATCTGCCCACAATGTCTCCTAAGACTAGTTTCCATCTAAATGCTTTTTTGCTGTGGACGCATATTGTGTCTCCCCCACTCCTTCCCCCCAGAATCTATGACAAGCTTTGTAAGAAGTGAATGGGACTTAGATCTGGTATCGAGTGAGTCCCTTGCCTCAGAAATGTAGCTGGGAGGGGGCTACATTTGCATCTTAACATTTTGCAAAGGCTAGGACTTTTTTTGCATAAGCCTTACATTTCCTATAACTGATGCAAAGGCTAGGACATTTTTTGCATAAGCCTTACATTTCCCATAACTGAAAAAGTCATTTTTCCTGCATTTATTCACACACATTTCTGAGGCAACTAATGCAGAATCTTTCATGAACCGAAAGCTGTGGTAAATCTGACTCTCATTGTAAATGAGACTGTACTACTACTACTACTACTACTACTACTATTACTGAGCATTTGTCAAGCGCTACAAGACATACACGGTGCTGCACAAACATGTAAGAGACAGTCCCTGCTCATCAGAGCTTACAATCTAGTCAAGACAGACAACACAGAAGGTGTAGACAGGGATAAAACAAGGGGGAATGGTAAAGAAACAAGGAGATCAGGTGAGTCAAGATCCAAAAGCAGCAGTGAAGAGGTGAGTTTTCAACCTGGATTTGAAAAGGGTCAGAGAAGGTGCCTGGCATACAGACACAGGTAGTTTGTTCCAGGCGTAAGGTGCAGCAAGGTGAAAGGAGCGGTCTGGAGTTAGCAATAGAACAGAAGGGCACAGATAGAAGCAATTTGCCAGAAGAGCGGAGTTCCCAAGGGAGGGTGTAAGGAGAGATGAGAAGAAAGGTAGTGAGGAGCTGCAGAGTGAATGCTCTTAGAGGTCAGCAGGAGAAGTTTGAAATGGATGCAGAAATGGATAGGGAGCCAATGAAGTGATTTGAGAAGAGGGCATGATGAGGTTGGCGGAAGATTAGCCGCACAGCAGAGTGTTGAAGAGATTGAAGGAGAGAGAGATGATTCAAAGGGAGACCAGCAAGGAGTAGATTACAGTAGTCAAGACCGGAGGTGATTAAGGAGTGGATAAGTGTCTTGGTAGTGTGTTCAGAAAGAAATGGGTGGATTTTGTTGATGCTATAGAGAAAAGAACGGCAGGTCTTAGCTATCAGATGGATGTGTGTGGAGAAAGAGAGAGAGGAGGCAAAGACAACCCCAAGGTTATGAGCCCAGGAAACAGGGAGGAGTAGAGAGTTATTCACAGAGACTGAGAAAGAAGAAAGAGGAGAGGAGGTTTTAGGGGGAAAGATAAGAAGCTCAGTCTTGGCCATGTTCAATTTCAAATGACGGTGAGACATCCAAGCAGCAATGTCAGGAAGGCAGGCAGAGATCTGGGTCTGGATTGCCAGAGAGATTTCAGGTGTAGAGAGGTAGATCTGGGAGTCATCAGCAAAAAGATGGTACTGAAAGCCATGGGAAGAAATGAGCAAACCAAGGGACTGGGTATAAAGAGAGAAAAGGAGCGGACCCAAGACAGATCCTTGGAGCAGAGGAGGAGCCAGCAGAACTAACACTGAAAGAGAGATGGGAGTGATAAGAGGAGAACCAGGATAGTACAGAGCCCTTAAAACCAAGCGAGGACAGGATATCAAGGAGAAGGTTGTGGTCAATAGTGTCAAAAGCAGCAGAGAGGTCAAGAAGGATGAGGACTGGATTTTGCCAGAAACAAGTTACTGGAGACTTTGACAAGAGCTGTTTCAGTAGCATGTAAAGGATGAAAGCCAGATTGTAAGGGATCCAGGAGGGCATGAGAGGAGAGGAAGTCAAGGCAGCGGCGGTGAACCACATGTTCAAGTAGTTTAGAAATGAAGAGGAGGAGGGAGATGAGTCGATAATTAGAAGTAGGATCAAGTGAGGGTTTCTTGAGGAGAGTTGAAACTACAGCATGCTTGAAGGCTGCAGGAACAGTTGCAGTGGAGGGCGATAGGTTGAGAATATGAGAGATGGAAGGGATAACAATGGAGGAGATGGGGCTTAGGAGATGGGTGGGGATAGGATCAGAAGAGTAGGTGGTGAGTTTGGATGAAGAAAGAAGGTGTGCAGTTTCCTCTTCAGAGATCACAGAAAAGGAAGAAAGGGTAGCAGAGAGAGGGGGGGAAAGTTGGGAGTGAAGAGGGGGAGGAAGGGAAGAAGGGAAGTAGCTGACTTTGTGGGGAATTGGAGGGTGATCTTGTGGATTTTGTCATGGAAATAGTCAGCCAGGGTTTGGTCAGAAAGGGAGGGAAGGGTCGGAGGTGGAGGCACTTTGAGGAGAGAGCTAAAAGTAGTGAAGAGACAGCGAGGGTCAGAGGCAAGAGAGTTAGTCAGATGGACATAATAGTCTTGTTTGGCAAGAGATATGGCTGACTGCAAAGAGACAAGCATGAATTTGAAGTGTAGAAAGTCCGCAAGGAAGTTGGATTTAAGCCAAGCACACTCAGCTGAACGGGCACAGGAACATAGATATCGGGTAGTGGATGAAAGCCAAGGCTGGGATGCAGTACATCTCACAGGACGTGGCATGGGCAGAGCGAGAGCATCCAGAGCAGAGGAGAGTGCAGCGTTATAGGAATGTATCACTCTCTTTGCCCAGTCTGCTTTCAGAATTAGCTCAGTAATTAGATTCATATCTTCTGTGGCCTCAGTTAGTTCAAAATGACATCCCGAGGGGACGTCTGACAACTTTTGGCTCCCAAACAGCAGACAGAGCAAAGGGAGAATACATTTGTGAAGTCTGTGTAACAAAGTTTTACTTTTTTCTTGTTCCTGGGTAATAAGTGTTATTTTCTGATATCTTATGTCTCAAAACCATAGGGAATGGCAATTATGGCCTACAAACATTGCTTTTGGGACCAAGAGAGTGATATTTTTGAAAATTACTTATTTTGCAGGACATTCTAGATAGATTTAGTGCAAAGTAAACTTGGAGTAGCTTTTAGAAAATTCTGGCTTTCCAGAACTTTGCAAAACTTTTAGAATTTTGTATAACTTTTGAGAACTTTTAATAAAAGCCTTTTGGTGACCGTTATAACTTCACTTCCACCTCGTGTCTATATAAACGATGGATTTGTGTGGAGTGAGCACAGTCGTTCGGCAGCCTCCTTACTGACTGGAAACCTAGGAATGAGCAACAACACCACGTGTGTTAAGCTCACCAGTTTATTTTCATTCTAGCTTAAGTGGACTGATATGGCATCAAGAGGCTGTGAGCATCCGGCAGACACATTTTGCTATGTCTGTGACGATTTTATCAAAACAGGATCGAAAGAGTACTTTGTGAAGCTTACAAGGCCCTATTTCGGCATGCCTGTTGGGGATCGGGACAAACCCTGGGTGCCTCATTTCACTTACATATAGCAAAGAGATGAACTAAACAAAGCACTTTCAACCCGCCCTATTATTTTGACTATGTTTGAATTTTTGTCGGATCATTTGCCCTGAGGGGGAATCTTCCCTCTCTCGTAGCAAACCCTCCTTTTTTCGTTTTTAAAAGAGTGCACTCACCCTTTTACCCACTGAGGTAAAATTACAAAATAATCCTCAGTAAATCGAGAAACACAATTATATCTGGACTATATACGATGTTATTCAAGCAACTTAACTTAGAGTCCATGATTCTCAGCCTCCAACCATCGGAAATTCTTCCGTGCTGCTAGTGGGGTAACTCGTTCATGTGCTGGGTATCCCAACTTTAACAGTGCCGTCCCCTATAAACCTATAATAGAATACCATAGCTCTCGAAGTATGCTGAAGCCTTGTAGTGGTTACTTCATATTCCCTTTTCCTCGATTTCTCTCCTATTTTAAACTGGATATCTCAAAGACGTATGTAGAGTACACAACACCGTGTTTCAGACCATGAAACACCTGGTCCTTCTTCATGCAACTTACGTCCTATTCCTCCCTACTATCCTATACCATTTTAAAACCAACCTCATTTTCATCTGTAGAAAACTCTGCACTGCAAGAAAACTCTGGAAGGTAAGATGGGCAATTGATGCTGGCTTAGACTATGGCATTTTATGTTATAAAATCGTTATTGTTACTGAATTGTTTGTTACATGATCTATGAAATATTAAGCAAGAACATCATTAATTTAATTTTATCATCATAATTATAAATTTATATAATTATTTTTTATTTTCACTTTTTTTGGGGGGCGGGATGATACAGAGGGGAAAAGAGAATCATGAAGTTCGCTATCCCAAGAATTTGGTGGGAACCCACTGACCACTTGAGCAATTGCTACTTCTGCATGCTGGATTCTTCCAAACGTCGGACTGGCAAGAATGTTCCTTCTGTTATTTATCCAAGCATTCCTTCATCCATTGCCCCAGTGCCAAACTGTCCAGAGCTCCCTGCACCCACTTCTCCACAGAGAAAGCAGCTGTCTTCAGAAGAAAACAGCAATTAACAGAACAAAGAAGACACTGCAGATCTAGATTACAATACTAGAGGTGGTGTTGAGGAGAGAAACCCTTAATATCTGAACCAAAATGACATCAATAACTTGGTCAGAGATCTTGGTCTCACCAAGTCCAATGTAGTGGAACTTGTTGGATGAACGTATGCAAGTCACAGGTCAGAGGAAGAGTTACTACACTTTTTCTAGCTTCTTCACTAGTCGAGTTGGGCTCTACTTTTGCCACAATGTCACTGGTCTGTTTGACCCTATTGGAGTTGCATGTAACCCAAAGAAGTGGCACCTGTTCATTGACTGCTCTTCCAGGAGCCTCAAAGCCACGCTGTTATATAATGGGAACAAGTACCCGTCTCTTCCCCTAGCTCACTCAGTGAGTCTCAAAGAAGATTAAAGCAGCGTCAAGACCTTGCTAGAAGCCTTGAAGTATGCTGAGTATAACTGGGAGGTTATCAGGGACATTAAAAATGGTAGCATTTCTGATGGGTCTTCAAAGCGGTTTTACCCAGTTTCCCTGCTATCTTTGTCTTTGAGACAGCAGGGACACCGTGGCGCACTTCCACAGGCAGGACTGGCCACAGCAAACTGAATTTTCTGTTGGGAGAAAGAACGTGAAGTGGGAGCCACTGGTGGAACCACAGAAAGTGCTGATGCCACCACTGCACATCAAATTGGATCTTATAAAACAATTTGTCACAGCTCTAGAGAAAGAGTCGACAGCCTTCAAGTACCTTCAAGACTTCTTCCCTAAACTGTCTGAGGCAAAGGTCAAAGCTGGTGTCTATGTTGGACCACAAATAAAAAAAGATTCTTACGTGCATGGAATTTCCCAAGCTGCTTACTAGGAAGGAGAAAGAAGCATGGAGCAGCTGTGTTGCAGTGGTTCGTGGCTTTTTGGGAAATCACAAGACCGAAAACTATGTAGAGCTAGTTGAGACTCTGGTTAAGAATTATGGCAAAATGGGCTGCAAGATGTTTATGCAATTTCTTGATATACAACCCAGATTGAAGGGCATCAGAGTGGTTTACAATCATGTACTGGATACATTCCCTCATCCCCAAAGGGCTCACAATTTATGTATACCTGAGGCAATAGAGGGCTAAGTGGTTTGCCCAAGGCTGCAAGGAGTGCCTATAAGACCAGAAACCCCAGTCCCTCTGGCTTGAGAGTGCCTTCCCCAGGTGGGAACTGAACCCCTGGCCCCTTTCAGCCTGAAATACCTTGTCCTAACCACTAGGCCAAACTCCCTTTGAGATGTTTCTCAAAATCCATATCCTTGATGCTCATCTTGATAAATTCAAGGAGATACTCAGAGGAGCAAGGCAAACATTTCCACCAGGATATACTGGAATTGGAATGCCGCTACCAAGGACAGTATAAAGAGAACATGACGAGAGACTACATCTGGGGGCTTTTTCATTTAAGTGATTTACAATATAATCATAAATGTTGAAAATCTACTCACTTCTAAATGTTTTATGGTCTTTCTTGAATAACTTAAATCTAAGTAAATATTATATGTTGTGTTTTTTTATTTATGTGAACAAAAAGGCACAAGTAAGCCTGTTTTAACAATGGGAATACATAAATTTCACAAATATCAATCTCCTGCTCACAAAAACAAAGTTTAAAGAGAATAACCATTTTCCTTACTTTTAATTTATAAGCAATTAGGAAATAACAGTCACTACCCATGAACAAAAAGTGTGTTACATATTGCCCTTCAAGGGCAGATCCTTCAATAAAGAAGTCATTTCTAGATTCTCAGTGAAGGATGAAGCCTTCTCTGATAAAGAAAGTGGTATACGAGCATAGCATAGGTCATCTGAAAATGGCCGTCCTTTAATTGCAGACAACTGGTCAAAGCAATATATAACAGCTAAAACTTGTATCCAACACCAGGATCCAAAAGGGATTCAAGCTTACAGATACAAAGGCCACAGCAAGAAACTCTCCCCAAGGAAAACAGCTAAAAGGCACATTATAGTTGGTATATACTGTACAGACACAGCATTTGATTGACAAAATAGAATCTTAGAGTGACTGTGGTTAGATTTCATCTGGGATTGATCACCAGCAATTGCCCAATGTGATAATTTCTGAAGACAGAAAAGTTACAAAGCATGTGATATAACAGGAGTTGCTAAAGGCTTCCAATGAATGAGAAGAGCTACATGATCCCTATGTGAAGTGGCATTTTAGAAAGGGCATCCAGTACAATCTGGGATATCCAGGGAAAAATGTGCAGAATAATGCTGGGAACATCTATGTTTTGATCTGATTATAGAAAAAGAGACATCCCCAGCATGGACACCCATACCGGCATCAACGCAGACATCCTGTTGGGATATTTTGGCTTAGGGATAGTTCTGCCCAGATCTGCTTCATATGCTTTCTATATTTACACTCCTGATGGCTTGCAACATACACAAGCATCCTGTTTATAGCACAGAAGACAGCATATGGGCTACAAGAGAGTGTGAGTATATGCAGCCTATAGAGACAAGGGCCTGAGTCTGGGAAACCATGTTTTGTGCAGAAGTGTTCAGGATATGGGCTTAGCAGGATGAATTACAAGCCAAGCTGCAAACAAAGAACTTCTCAGCCCTGAAGATGACGCATAGTGCCAAGGACAGAATAACATGTACAGGATACCGGAGAGGCAGAGGAAGGGATGCGGCTGACTGCACACAGATAAGCAGAGACCTTGAAGAACACCAAGCTGCAGGCCCCAATGGGAGGGTCCCAGAAAAAGAACTTCACAGAAAGCTGCAAATGACATAAGAGTTTTATGCAGAACCTTCTGGTACTTGCTAGAACTTTGGGCCAGAGAATCCATATAAGGAGGCAGCTACATAGCTCGGGGGTGACTTTCTCTCTCACCACTGAGGGGTAGGGAGAATGTCACCTGCTTTCAGGTCCCTCAGACAGACACTTGTATATTTGTGCTTACAGCTTTGCTGCTTGTACCAAAATAAAGAGTTTTTGCTTACAGGTGACTGTGATCTGAGTTCCTTTTGTTTTGTTTTTCTCCTGGTGTACGGCTCCCATGTGCCCATGCAATCTTGGTGATTATTAGGGATGCTTTGTAGGTAAGAACCCGCCTACAATCCCCACTACAAAATCTTGGGCGGGGACATCTATCACATGCTAGTTTGCATACAGGGATGCCCATTGATATGGCAAAATGAAAACAAGAGCCCTCATTCATTTGTGCCCATTGTCAACATGGAAAATATAGGGAATATGAGTGTATTTCCTTCGCTACACCCTCCAGATGTTTGACTGGCACAATGGGCACTCTTCCAGTGCTTCTTTGTGCCAGAAGCAGATATATACTTTGATGTAGCTCGGGACTTACAGTGTATTTCTGAAATTGGGAGAGGACGTCCAGATTCTTGGGAATGCCCTGGACACGCCCACATCTTGCGCCCGTTCTAACTTGGATGTCCTTGCACCAGGGATGTCTTTAAAACAGTTTTCTGAAATGGCTCCAAAGATGTCTCCATGCTTTGGATGTCTTTATGCCTGTTTTTAGATGTCTAAAATCTCACTAAATGAAAAAAAAAATTAAACTAAGAGCATCTTAGTTTTCCTTTCTTCTTTATTTTTTCACTCTGTCCCCTATATGTGGGCTTTTTGATGATCAAGGGGCCCTCTCACTAAAGGCCACTAACCAGTTAATTTGTGGCAACTGGTAGCGGAGACCGCTAACATGTGCAAGCCAACTGCCGGCTACTAAAATGCATGCTGAGTGGCCATCACGTGCTAGTTCGGAAAGTGGGTGGGTTACGGGCAGAATGCAGGCATGGAAAGCACATTGCCATGAGCACAAGGGCAACTGCCATGAGTGGAATTAGCACTCCCTTAGGGGCAATGTGGCAATTAGTACAGATGTATATACCAAGGCCTCTATGGATGTCATTAGATGCATCCGCATTAATCATGCTGCAAGTTCTCAGACATTAGCATATCTGAACTCACTGAACATGCCCCCCCCCCCCCCCGACAGTTAGCACACAATGGTTGCACTTACTGTGCGTTAGTTTTACTGCTAATCATGTGGTAAGTGCACACTTTTAGTCAAAGGGTCCCCAAACATATTTCTTGTAATAATTTGTTGTCTTAATTTATTAAGGATGTGATTTCCCATTTTCTTTTTATGTTCTTGAAAGGTAATATTTCATAAAGTTAATTTAAAACTAAGGGAAGGGGGGCTTCCGGTTCTGGTTTCAATGTGACCAGAAGTGACTGAGCGAGACTCTGGGAGAATTGTTAAAAAACTGATACTTACTCCCTTCACAGCAGAGCAAATCTATTGATTGTACAATGAAATATCATGCCCAAACCCATAAGGGTGTGATCTGACAAGTCTGGTGCAAAAGCAGCGTTAGGGAAGAATAAGTTTTCCTCGCTTGCCAGGCCTAGCCACAAAGTGAGAATGGCAGCTACTGAGACATCAGTGGCGGCGAGTACTGAGGAGGATAAAGGAGGAAGCATGACGGAGATATTGAAAGAGATCAGAGCATCCAAGTTAGAAATCTTTGCCAGTCTTAGCGCGATTCGATGAGCGCTTTGATGTGCTGGTGGACTGGGTCGCTCAGGTGGAAGAGAGAACAGGGCAACTGTAGGATCGCGAACTGCCATGAGACAAAGAGCTGCAGAGGCTGAGGAAGGCAGTGTAGTGGCTGGAGGACAAGGCGGAAGACCTTGAAAACCAGGACTGCCGACAAAACCTGTGTATCTTTGGCATACCAGAAGGGGCTGAGCTGCTGGATGCACGCGACTTTATACAAAAACTCCTGCAGTTCTGTTTTCCTGCCAAGATAGCAATGCCATCTTATGAAATCGACAGGGCACACAGAGACCAAGCCAAAGCCGGCTGCAGAGCAGAAGCCCCGGTCCACGATTGTGCAGCTGCTTTGTTATCAAGAGAAGGAGCGTGTGATCATGGAGGCACGGAAGACAAAAACAGTACGGCACGAAAACTGGACAGTTTCGATTTATCCAGATGTCAGTGCGGAGACGGCTAGAAGGAGGAGAACACTACTGCCATATCGAGACTCACTAGTTAAAGCAGGAATTAAGGCACAGTCTGGTTCCCTGCATGTCTCACTGCAATAGTTCAAGGGAAGATATATTTTTGTGATCACCAGATGCTGTGGAGCAGTTACTAGCGCGAGAGGAGCCTAACATCAAGACTAGAAAGCACTGGAGTGAGTCTCAGTGGAGAAAAACCCCTCCAGGACAGTTAATGGAACTCGCGCATCCCCCGGTCTCACCAGTGTCTGGGGAGAGTACCCCGATGGTTTACAGGTATCGCCGGAGAAAGATTCTCATGCCAGTGAAGAACTTTCTCCCCCCCACTCGCCCGGGATCGCTGGAAGGCTAAACCGAGCATGATGGAGAATGCCAACTATTTGAAACATGTAAGATAGATTCTGAAGTTATAAAGTAAACTGTTGTCTCTGGGTCACCAGGCCTCTAAAGGGGTATATTTGATATCACCTGAAACATTGGATGGAGGGGAGATAGATAAATCAGATCCCAATGAAGGGAAGAGTAAGAGAATGGAACTGGGAGAGCTGCGGACCTGAGTTTGGTCCGGTGGCTACATAGTTCTGGTGGCTCTGCTCATATTAGTAATGGGAGCCCAAAACACAAGCATTCTGGAAAAAGGAGTGTATCTTTTACTATTGCTATATGGCTATGGGATGGGATCTCAAGCATGGGGTACAGAAAATATATGTAAAGGGGCAAGTGGTTGGGATGGGGAGCGGGGGAGAAGTCACAAAGAGACAGGAGTGGAGGGAGAGTTCTTGTTCTTGTCTTATAGCTCATGGTTGGATGATATACGGGAGAGCTGTAGAGATGTCCCATGTTTCTTAAACTTGACACACTTAATGTTGGAGGCCTTAACAGTCCCATAAAAAGGAAAAGGGCGATAAGCTATCTCCAGAACGAGAGAGTAGATATAGCATTCTTACAGGAGGTCAAGCTGATCCTGCATGAGGTAGAAAAGCTCAAAAGTTGGTCTTGGGAGCAGGTATAGCATTCTGTGTGCTACTCCAAAAAACGAGGGGTAGCAATTCTGATTAATAAGCGCGTCCCCTTTATTCTCAGAATCAGGTGGAGATGCACAGATCCGCATTGTCTGGACAATTGGAAGTATTGAAAATAAGGAGGTGTCCTTTATGTCGGTGTATGCCCCGAACGATCCAAAAGGATCGTTCTTCCGGCAGTCATTCTCCTCTTTTGGGAAAAAAGCCAGGAGTTCTGTTTGAGTGGCTTGAGATATGAACTGTTCCCTAATGTCCCTAGATAGATCAGGGCCCCTCCAACTGGTAAGATAGCTGCCAGAGGGTGCAGCTTTGCAAAAGGCCCTGGAAGGAATGGAATAGGTTGATGTATGGAGAGCAGTCCATCCAGAGGAAAGGGACTATATACATTGCTCCTCAAAAACCCAAGGTTACTTGCGGTTGGATATTATCTGTGGATTAGAAGCTGAGCTTGTGCGAATGCATGAGTGCAAAATTGCAGTCCATCTGGTCAGTGACCATGCTATGGGAGTCTGACCCTAGATATGGAGCGAGGAACGCACCCGATAGATCTGCGGCCAGGGAGAGCAATGCGTGCTTACTTAAGGATTAGAAAGTACAAGAAAATATGAGGAAGTGGTGGGAGGAGTACCTAGCTACTAATGATATGGGTGACGTGTCTGCAGCGTTATGGGACGCAGGCGGCAATGCATGTATGCATGGGTGGTTATTACAGTCAGCATCGCAACGTAAGAGAGAAAGAGAGGCCCAGCTATTAGTGTTGAAACACAGCTAGAAACCTTACAGAAAAACCATAAGCAGACTGGGGATAAAAAAACATATGGGCAACTTGTAGAGATGCAGCATCAAATAAACACTATACAGTCGGAACGTATTGAATTTCTACTCAGGCTCACCCGCTGAAATTTCTTAGAGTGCGGCAATAGAGCTGGGAAGCTGCTTGCTTGGCAATTGTTGAGGAAACAAGCAAGTCAGTTGGTTGGGGCCATACTAGATCAAGAAAAACAACTACATTGCAATTCAAAAGGGATAGCTCAGGTGTTTCGGGATTACTATTCCTCCCTTTATGCATCCGAATGTACGGCACCCTCACAGGCGCTATCCTCCTTTTAGAAGGTATTCAGTTACCTACTTTGTCTGTGGCACAGCAAGAGTACCTTGAACGAGATATTACTGGGGTAGAAATAGAACTAGCTATTAAATCCCTGGCCCCTGGGAAGGCGATGGACCCAGATGGCCTCCCCATAGATTGGTATAAGGGGATTTCGGACTGTTTGACACTTGTTTTAAATCGGGTATGCGGGAGCGTGTGAGGAGAGGAGGACGCTACTCACTGCTGTGTGCTCCGCTGCTGCTTTTCCCGACCGTGTTGGAGTGCTGGTTCATCACAGCGGCGCCTGCCCCCTGACGTCATCTTTGGGGGTTTAAAGCCCGGAGCCCTGTTTGTTCAGTGGGAGCGTGTGAGGAGAGGAGGACGCTACTCACTGCTGTGTGCTCCGCTGCTGCTTTTCCCGACCGTGTTGGAGTGCTGGTTCATCACAGCGGCGCCTGCCCCCTGACGTCATCTTTGGGGGTTTTAAGATCAGATCGCTAAGCGGTACGCGATAGCGGTCGCGTTCTAAAGGGGCACGTTATTAAGGGGCTTGCTCCTTATGCGCTCCTTTGGCGCTTGAGGAGCTTGGGAGCTGATTTATGGTCCTGCAGAATGGGTAGAAGGAAGAAACGACCTCTGAATGTAAGTACTGATAATCCATCTAAAGCGGTAAAGATTGCTGGTCCGATGGATCGACACCTTGTTGCTTTGAACAGTACTGTGGGGGAGGTTGTTGTTGCAGCTCCGTCTCAGCTCCCTGGTAATGGCTCCTCTTTATTATCGGGGGTTAGTATCTCTTCCCCCTCTGCTGCCTTATTTGACACTGACCCGGTGTCTTCCTCCCCTCTGAGGAAAGATGTGCCTTTGCAAGTGGACTCGCTACCTTCTTCATCGGTGTCTGGGTCTTTGATGGTTACCGAGAGAGTTCCACTACCTCGGATTCTATCAGCCCCTGAGAGTTCCACAGTGGCACAACGGGACGGTGTTTCTATTCTTCCTGGAGTGTCACAGGATGTATCTCTTTCTGATGTATGGAACGTTCTCACTAGGATTGAGTCTTCACTGAATTCTGTCGTTTCACAAACGTCGGACTTCTCTAGGGACTCAGTGGCAAAATTTTCCCAACATGATTCCCAGATAGATATCTTAGAGGGAAGGTGCCAGAAGTTGGAAGCTCACTGTGTTATGTTGCAAAATTCTTCTTTATCTTTTATGAAAGACAGTCTTATTCTCCATGCCCAACAAGAGGTTTTGGAGAATAGTCTGCGTGCCTTAAATCTGAGGTGTTTAAATTTTCCTCATACTAGGTTTATTTCTCCTCAAATTCTTTTTGATAAGTACTTGGTAGATATTTTGGGATATCAGGTAGATAATAAGCCATCTGTGATTAAATTGTATTATATTCCCGCTAAAGGGGCTTCTTCGGCGGAAGGTTCTGCTGGCTTAGCCCCAGTTACCTCTCATGAATCCTTGGATATTTCTGCTTATATTGAATCTTCCCAAGATAATATTCCAACCAGAGCTACCCTTCTGGTGTCCTTTGCCACGGAAGTAGATAAAAATGCTGTAATGTGTTTATATTTCCTGAATAAAGCATCCATTTTCTGTGGTGAGAGGGTTAGTATCTTTCCCGATGTCTCCAGGAAAACTCAGCTACGTCGCAAGGCTTTTCTGTTGTTGAAGCCACGCGTCTTAGCCCTTGGTGCCACGTTTTTCCTTAAATTTCCATGTAAATGCATTATTACTTTGAAAGGCGCCAAGTTTGTTTTCCTGGAGACATCGGCATTAGAATCTTTCCTTCTATCTAATGGTGCTCTGGTTTCTTAAATTATTTTCTTTATATTTCTTGACAGCAGATAGCTTATAAAAGAGTTTGATTAAATTGAGTTAGCATCCTCCTCTATTTGTATGCTCCTCTTGACGTGGACTGTATTATGGATACCATGTGGTTTTTTTGTTTGTTTAGTGTTTGTATTTCTTTGATTATGTTTTCCTGGATATCTGTAATTTTCCTGGTATTTCTCAATAAAGAAATTTAAATTTCAAAAAAAAAAAAAATCGGGTATGCAATGAGGCTCTTGCCTCAAAGGAACTTCTGCAGAGTCTGTATGAAGCCGAGATCTCTTATAGCTAAGGAAGGACATCTCTTGTTAGACTGTGGTAGCTATCGTCCCATTTCACTTCTTAATAATGATGCAAAAATCTTTGCTCAAGTGTTGGCCAATCATCTAGAACAGGTCATGGCATTATTGGTACATCTGGACCAGACAGAATTTATAAAAGGTAGGCAAATATATGATAATGTCCGTCGCCTCTTAAAAGCGGTAATGCATATGGCTCGGGAAAAGAAAGCAACATGGTGTGTCGCCCTTGACACAGAAAAATCATTACATAGAGTAGAATGGAGCTATCTCTTTGAGATTCTGAACCTTCATGGGCTAGGGCCTAGGTTTGTGGGTTGGGTTCAAACCCTCTATTCGGCCCCCACTGCCCACGTTGTGGTGAACGGCACTCGTTTGACGTCATTTTGCCTCCACATGGGTACACGGCAGTTGTGCCCACTGTCTCCCTTGCTATTTGCCATGGCTATTGAGCCCTTAACAGCAGCAATTAGATCAGCTGTAGACATACAGTCCATAGTCATAGAGGGGACTCTGCACCATGTATCTTTATATGCAGATGACACACTTATTTTTCTAGAAAATCCCACCTTTTCCATGCATGGACTACTGCGGATACTACAGGCTTTTTCGCATATTTCTGGTTTCAAAGCTAATCTCGAGAAAACCGAAGTGTTGCCACTGGCGAGAGCAGGTAACGAATTGCCAAAAGATTGCCCTTTTAGACTTGTGGCCTCCTCTATTAAGTACTTGGGGGTGTGGATATCAGCAGAAGTAACTGATCTATTTAAATTGAACTACGTGACTTTAGCTTCCCAGATTGTGGAAGAGTTGGATAGATGGGATGGACTCTCTCTGGAGTGGATTAGTAGGGTGGCAGCATTAAAAATGGCAATTATACCCAAGCTACTATATCTCTTCTCACAGTTGCCAATCACAGTGCCTGCTGAATTCTTCTGCAAGTTGGAGAAGCAATTTAGTAAGTTCATATGGCAGAAACGTAAGGCGAAGATTGCCTGGAAAAAATTGACACAGTGTGTGGATGACGGCGGGATAAGTTATCCGTACTTCTCTCTATACTATAAAGCGGCGGTCCTGAAAGGACTGCGCCACCACTATGTATGATCCCCTGGATGCACATTGGCTGGCACCTTATTCAGTTTTTGAAGACCAGATGGAGCACCAGAAAGGAGCAGATGGGCATGTGTTTCTTGACCCTCTGCTCCAGCTGTGGGCACAAATTCATAGAAGGGAGGGGAAACTGTCAAATATTTCCCCTTCAATGGCCCCTCGTTTCCGACACTGTGGCAGACCTGGCAGGATAAGGGCATGTGCTGTTTTTATGATTTGCTGAATAGTGGATCATGTATGAGTATAGCGCAACTAAACGAAAAAGGAGGGACCCGACTCCCATTTATTTATTTATTTTATTTATTGCTTTTATATACTGCACTCTTTAAAATCAGTGCGGTTTACAAATAACATTTTTATGCAGAACAGGATGTCTGTTATGCACTTACAGTGAACGGATGATACAACTTGGATTTCAAACTGGGGGAATTATCTACAGTATCTACAACTATCTACAGAATAAATATAAGTTGTCAGGCTAACTTTTAATTATGGTACTTTATCATGTACAAAGAGCACAGCACCCAGATTAGACGACAATCCACTAACTTAGGGGTATGTTTACTAAAACGCGGTAACGTTACCGGCGTTAAGTGCAGCGTTAACATGAGCAATGGCATATAAGGAAGTGGGCGTACTGGCGTCAAGGTAGCAATGGCTTTTAATGTGCAGTAAAGGGCGCCTTGGCCAGTTAGCATACGTTAACGGGACATTACACATTAAAGCTGACAAACAAAGCACAAGGCTGACAAGGTGCTTTATAAGCTGTCCTAACCTAAGGTGCCCTAAAAAGCGCCTTATGAGGAGCCTTAGGTTAAGGCACCCATTAAGGCACCTTAACCTAAGGTGCCGAATAAGGTGCCCTAAGGATGTTAAGGTGACCCAAGATATGGTGCCCAAGGGCAGTAAGGTGCCCCAAGTTGACAAGCATGAAATGTAAGGCCAAAAAATAGATGTAACTAACACTGCACAGAGCACCAAGGAAAGGCAATTAACAAGTGACAGAAGGAAGTAGAGGTGGGAGCTGATGGACCTGCCAAATCTGTGTGCAGCCTATGTGGCAGCCGGTAAAGTGGACAAACATATCGGAGGCAGCTGTACCGATGCACAGGGTGTTGGCAATGTAAAGTGCTACAATGACAGTGGGTGGCAGAGGATGGGAATACATGTCCACCAGTGGAGGTAGCGGTGGCAAGATAAGTGCAATGATAGGAGGACAGAGGAGTAGTAGTGCCATGCAGAGCAGACACAGGAGAGGCAAGCATGAAGAGCCGTAATGCAGAAAAGGGTACCAGTGTAGGACATTGGGTAGCAGCCTGCACATGAGGACAGGACGCTACACAGCTGGCAGACACAGATAGATGGACAGAAGGATGGTTGGCAACTGTGATGAGGGTATTATGTGCTGGCAGCACAGATCTGCAGAGATATGACTGTTACAGGAATGACAAGTAGTTGTGTAGGACAGGCATAAAACAGGAGAACAAAGAGGAATTGAACCCATGATCTCTGCCTAGGAAGTCATTGTATGAACCAGTGGGCTACACCTCTATGGCTATTATCACAGCAATGGCTGGCTACAAAAACACTGCAGGTCACCGCACAAAATGTCTGCTGTGGTTACCAGGATAGGGTAAACCCACCAGTACCCATGATGCAATGCACATGCAGAACAGCAGTCTACATCTGATCACCAGATGGGGTATGCACCTCTACAGCACCTCAGCTTGGTAGGGGGAACTGACTGTGTGTGTTACTGGCACAGAGTAGCTACAGACCATGCCATTGTGCGGGTTCTGTGCTCACCCTGAGGGTGAGATGGGGTGCCCAGCACCAGGTCCGCAGTACCCGGGTTGGTTAAGACAGGCTTTGCTGCAGGTCCCCCATCGGTGCCAAATTGTGACAGGTATTCCTTGCAGACACACCTAGGATAATTCTGTGCCCATCTGTATCCCTCAGTCATATCTAGCCCTTGTGGACCATGATGCACCAAGAATAGTGCATATCCAGTATCGCTGCCGTGGTCACTTGTTATAGGAGCAGGTGGGGGTGTCTAGACTTACATGCAGATTATGTAGCACCACCTACCAAAGCGCCCTCGCTGGATCAAGGTGGTGGACAGGATCTGCCCCAACAGATCCACACTCTACAATAGAGGGACATGATAAACTGCTGTGGGACCAGCAACCCCAATGCTGGCAAAAGGGCACCATCCAAGGCATTTGATGCATATCTGTACTTGTCACAAGGGCACTGGCCTGGAAAAGCTCAGCTGCCCCCCAATTCCCCAGCAGAGGGCACAGTCAGCCTGCACCTGTTGCACCCTGCAAGGTGCTCTAGCCATACACATGCTAACTGCAGACAGTCCACTAGCCAGTCCATAGTACATGTTCCCAGAGGAACTATGTGCACCCAGAAGCGAGATGTTAGAACAAACACCAAGCAGGTATCTCAGTGATTGGGCCCCAAAACAGGGAACACACAAATATCACTTGAGAAAATCATTGTATAGCACTATGTGGGAACCTAGACATGCCATGGTCACTACTCAGTCAGGGTGAGAGTGATCTCCCAGCATGACATGCTGTGGCCACCCTGTCCATGCAGGTGGTGGTCGGGCACTACAATGTCCCAGCCATTGCCCCACACCCTGTGCAGATGCATCCTGCCCAGTCTGCCCTGTCCAGGTCATACCCACAATACCTTGTTCCTCATTATGCACATTAGCAGGCTAATGCTGGAAACAGTGTAAGCATTGTGGGCCCAGTGAGGAGTAGGCAGCCACAAAACAATGGATGGGCATACACACACTCCCACTACTATTTCAGCATTGTGCAAAGATAGGAGTGGTTGGCAGCCCTGCCCATCACACTAGTCCTGAGCACAGTGCAGGCATTGCTAAGGTATGCAGGTGCTAGTAGTAGTGCTTTGGTGGTAACTGCTGCTCCGTGCCGGGCCCAACAGCCTGACTCTCCATGAGGCTTTGGATAATGGAGCCTGTGGGTGTGGGTGTTTGTGCCGCTGTTGGCCGATGCTCTAGGGCAGGGGTTCTCAACCCAGTCCTCAGGACCCACCTAGCCAGTCGGGTTTTCAGGATAACCACAATGAATATGCATGGGAGAGATTTACATATAATGGAAGCAGTGTATGCAAAACTCTCTCATACATATTCATTGTGGTTATCCTGAAAACCTGACTGGCTAAGGTGGGTCCCGAGGACAGGGTTGAGAACCCCTGCTCTAGGGAGTGCACATGTTTATGTTGTATGTGCTATGTAGGGTAAAATGTAGGGACATGGTCTGCAGGAGCCACAGCCAGGACTTGAACCTGTGACCTTATGCCCCAGGGCACACTGGTTGTGTGTACTGTACCATACTGTTGCCACAGAGGCAATTTGGTCCCTAGGGATACCATGACTCTTCAGACAGACCTTGTCTGTTGCACTGCATGCCAGCCACCTGAACAGGGCTTGGCCTTGGTCTGCTGTGGGCAGATGCCACTGCCCCCTCCACCACCAGCACCCCTCCCCCACCATGCTGGCATGCCCATATGCTGGTAGTGCTGCTGGTGCGCTGTCCCAGGCCATTCAGTGTGCAGGTAGGCGGCTGCCTAGGGTGCGGGATCTGGGGTAGGAGTGCCTACATAGACATCCATGCTTCCCCCTGGCACCGCCTGCCAATGTTATGTGCCCTTTGGGGTACCTGCTGGGTAATGTCCCCCGGATGGGACACTGTGGGACACGGACTGCTGGCTATGTTTGACCTTGGTCAGTTGCTGTCTTGCTGATTTCCAGTTTCTGCATTCCTATGTGCCACCTAGGCATCTGCCTAGTCCACCCTGTGCCCCATCTGCCCCCTATGCCCCTTTTGCAGCATCACCATAGTGCCCTTTCATACTTGGGCACTATGCTGTTGCTGCACATGTAGCACTACTATCACCTTTTTTGGGGCTCCCTGCCTATGCTGCACATTGCAGACACTAAATTGGTTTCTCTCTCCTGCAAATGTGCATCTAACGACAGGTTTTCACTCGTGGTAATGTTCGGCCCTTCAGTTCCCCGCGTTAGTGTAGCAGGATCCTCTCCCCACCCACTCCCCGCCCATTGACCCCTTCTCTCTGCCCTCTCTCCACCTTCTGCGGGACTTACCGCGTCTGGCATCATTAACGCACGCTAGCGTTGCATCTGGTAATGTTAGCGCACGTTAATGTTACTTATCGCGCGATAACATAGCCGCTGCTACGTTACTGCTGTTTAGTAAACATACCCCTTAGAGAATGTTCTATTTCATAGTCACTCAATGAAGGGGACTTTTCTCACATGCATATCAGGCCCTGATGGACCTCTATAACTCTCAGCCACTCACATAGATGCCTGGCACCGGATTTTGGGCAAAACTTTGACCCTGGAGGAGTGGCACAACATTCACAGAAGGGGGTATAGGTTTGTCTGGAACACTAGTTGCTGTCAAACGCAATTCCAGCTTTTGTAAAAGGCCTATATGACGCCCTCTATGTTGATGAGATGTGGACTGCGTGAGGGGAGCGACTGCTGGAGGGGTTGTGGATGGGAGGGTACCTTTCTGCCCATGAATCCTTAACTTTTGGAATGAGGTGGTCTCTTCCATTAATGAAATTACAGAAGGGAATATATTGACCGACCCGGTCTGCTGCCTGCTAGGACTACTTAATGAAACACTGGGAAGTATGTTTACTAAATGGGGCTGCAGCCCCAATATCGCACGGAAGCCGCTTCCACCATTTAGTAAACATACCCTTGGGTGTTCAGTGGTGCTCACGATGCCTAACTGAATTGTTTTTGTTATGGGCACGTATGGTAATTGCCTGTTATTGGAAAAACCTGAGGGGTTTGACCATCAAGGACTGGGCTTTCCGAATAGAAGACCTCATGAATATGGATTAGTTGGCCTCCTTAGTTAAAGGACAATTAGACTCTCATATTTTATTATGGAAACCATATCAGATATGGCATGCCTCTCAAAGGGGGACCACCGGGAAAAGTACTAACACAGGTTAGTCGGACCTTCTTTGTTCCCAGAGAACAAGTTTTGATGTAGCCCTAGTGGGAGAACTCTGGGGATACATCCCTAATAGTAAGTAATAGTGGGATATTTTAAACGCTGAGGAGCCTCCAGGATGTGGCAGTATATAGATATACCTTGGTTTCACATTGCCCTTATAAGACCAGTTTAAAGAACTTGATTGCAGATGCATAGGTCTTCCTTCCAGCTCTCATGGACAATGATAAAAAGGAGATTAGAAGGGAGGACACTGCCCGTGAGCAATCGAATAATGGATCTTGAGGGGGAGAACAGGGATAATCGGGATCTAACCCGCCCCACTAGTGGGGGGGGGGGGGGCCTCCCTCTCTCCTTCCCACCCTATCTATGCTCATGTGCACAGCTGAAGCCTGAGCCAAACTATGAAACACAATAGTACAACATGATGGTCTTTACTTAATAAGAGAGTCCTGGTTGTTTATAAAACCTGTGAAAAAGAAAATAATGAGCGTTTGTTTGTTTTATGATATAGAATGTTGGTGTGAATATAGTATACATGTTTCAGGTTTGTATTGATATCCTTGCTTCTATAAATAAAGAATGTTTAAAAAAACCCACAAAAAAACCTAAGGGAAACAAAGTAAACAGAAGGCACATATGTGCATGATAGTAGTCCACTCCACCAGAAGCCTCATGCCAGTCTCCTGTCATCACAGGCACTTCAAGAACATATCTGAGCAATGCATGGGAGTTTATTTTGATTTGCATTAAGCAACACCAATACCCAAATTGACACCCTCTGTCCAATATGACAAGACAGGTTTTTCACTGATCAGTCTTCCTAGATTATTCTAGAACTCTTAAGCTTTGTCCACACATACAGTACTGTATTAATCTGTATATTCTTGGAGTTTCTCAATTTGCAAGCACCACATTCAGGAATGATACAAGAGGTAACCTGTTGTTGCATCCAATCTCTCAGGCAAGAAAATATAAAAAGAATACCTGAAAATATATTATTTTTCAGCATTTCCATTCCTTTCCTTATGATACCTAGCATTCTATTTGCTCTCTCGGCTGCCGCTGCACACTGGGCCGAGGGTTTTAACTGGGCCCATCAGCTGTGACGTTATTGCGTGATAAGTGATGTTATCACGCGATAATGGCGCATTACCGTGCGAGAACGTCACGTATCGCGCGATAATGTGGCCGGCAGCATTAAGGTGCGCAGAGGGTGGAATAAGGCTCCTGAGAGGGCGGAGTAAGGCTCCCCAGGGGCAGAGAGAAGGGGTCAATGGGCAAAGAGTGGGCAGGGAGAGGCTCCATGCACACTAATGCCATGAAATGAAGGTCTGAAAATTAGCGCCATTGAAAACCTCGCACTAGAGGCACTTTTGCAGGAGAGAGAAACCGTTTAAGTCAGCAATTTACAGCAAAGGCAGGGAAACCAAGAATAGTGATAGTAGTGATACATGTGCAGCAGCAGCAGCAAAGAGGCCAAGTACGAGAGGGCACAACAGTGAGGCTGCAAACGGGGCATAGGGGGCTGAAGGCGGGACATGCAGTGGGAGCAGCTGGGGCACAGGGTGGACCAGGCAGATGCCTAGGTGGCACATAGCAACACAGAAACAGAAAAACAGCAAGCCAGCAACTGACCAAGGGCAAACATGCCCACGAGTGTGTGACCCACAGTGTCCAGCAGACATCACCCAGCAGGTACCCCAAAGGACACATAACATTGACAGGCGGTGCCGGGGGGAAGCGTGGATGTCAATATAGGCACCCCTACACCAAACTCCACACCATAGGCAGCCACTTACTGGCACACTGGATGGCCTGGGACTGCACACCACCAGCACCACCAGCATAAGGGTATGTCAGCATGGTGGCGGAGGAGTACTGGTGGTGGAGGGGGCAGTGGCATCTGCCCACAGCACACCAAGGCTAAGCCCTGTTCAGGTGGGTGGTGTGCAGTGCAACAGACAAGGGCTGTCTGATGAACAATAATGCTATCCCCAGGGAATAACCTGCCTCTGTGGCAACAGTTTGGTGCAGTACACACAGCCAGTATATTTAGGGGCAGAAGGTCACAGGTTTAAGTCCCAGCTGTGGCTCCTGTAGACCATGTCCCCTCATTTTACCCTTACTAAACCGTGGTAATAAAGACGGAATCTTTATTGCAGATAAAAGTAACACGCCATAAACGCCTATATTGTACCCTACAGAGCACATAAACCATAGACATGTGCAAGCCCTAGAGCAGAGTTTCCCAACTCCAGTCCTGGAGGGCCAAACATCATTCAGGTTGTCAGGATGTCCCTAATAAATATGCATGAGATGCATTTACATGCACTGCCGCTGTTGCATGCAAATGTATCTCATGCATATTCATTAGGGACAGCATGAAAACCTGAACCGTGTTTTGCCCAACAGGACTGGAGTTGGGAATCTCTATCCTAGAGCAATGGCCGACAGGGGCACAAACACCCACACCCACAGGCCCCACTATGCAGCGGCTCATGGAGAGTCAGGCTGTTGGGCCCTGCGTGCAGCAGCATCTACCAATACTAGCACCTGCATACCTTAGCAATGCCGTTTTAAATGTGGAAACACGTTCCACATATATCAAAAGGTTGCTATAAATAATGTCAGATAACAAATCCTAAGTTGAACACAATTTGTTGATAGGGATTCATCATATCAACCTTTCTGATATCTGTGGAGTGTGTTTCAGGTTTTGTTTCTGACAGTGTTTAACTCCCCCGGGGAGTGACCTAACAGTATTGAGTACCATAGCAATGCCTGCACTGTGCCCAGGACTGGTGTGGCGGCCAAGGCTGCCAACCACCTCGATATTTGCACAATGCTGAAATAGGTGTGATAGAGTGCATATGTCTATCCAGTGTTATGTGGCTGCCTACACCTTACTGAGCCATAAGAACATAAGATATGCCATACTGGGTCAGACCGAGGTCCATCAAGCCCAGTATCCTGTTTCCAACAGTGGCCAATCTAGGTCATACGTACCTAGCAATATCCCCAAAAGATACAGGTTCCACAGTGCTTGTACTGGGTCAAGCATTGATTATCCTGGGTCCCTTTTTAATAGTGGTTTATGGACCTTTCCTCCAGGAACTTGTCCAAACCTTTTTTAAACCCAGCTACACTAACAGCCCGTTGCTACATCCTCCGGTAAGGAATTCCAGAGTTTGATTACACGTTGAGTGAAAAAATGTTTTCTCTTATTTGTCTTAAATAGTTTACCCTGTAGCTTGTTCACAGTCTTGGCAAGTGCATATATCAACATGATTTGCAAGGGATTGTGGGAAATGCAGTCCATTCACACCAGACACAGCTGCTCACAATAATTAGTTGTGCTTGAGTGTAAAGCCAATAAGATATTTATTTATGGGGTTATTTCTCCCAACACAGATATGCTTGGTAGCACATAAAACAGGATACTCTCTTTCAGTGTTAAACTTAGAAAAACAGAATCAGGAAAACATCTGAACTTGTCAGGCAATCAAATGAAAAGAATAAAGACCTGGTTGGTAACAAACTGGTCTTTTCTGTAGGCTTTAGCTAATATTTTCTTAGCAGTGTTTCAAACAACAAGCAAAACCCACAAAGAAGGGAAAAACTGTTCTTTTCAGGTTAACTTCTTATATCTTCACACATAGATTCAGAAGTGATTCCCTCAGAGCTCACAAGCAATTAGGTAAGGCTCAATTGCTAGCAGTTATCCAGCTGAAACCCCTTAGCTGGCTTGCTTTCTACTGCGTGGCTCAAAATCCTATTCAGGAGCTTTTCTGAGTAGATTAAAGAACAAGTTTGTATTTCTTTGTGTTGGTTGTTGTACTTTGTAACAGAAAATTACCAAAGGAATTTAGACAGAGAGCAATCCATATATTCACAGCCTGTATCTAAGACCGCTCCTTCCCCTTCTTCAACAATCATGGGTTCAATATCAGGGATTGGCACAGAGGAATTTCTCAATGGAGCACTTTCAGGAGAATACTTGTTTCCCTGCTGTCTTTCAAGGTTATAGCTAGGGCATAGATCAGTGTTCATACCTGAGCTTCCATTGCTGTTAGAGTTCCTCTCTAAATAGCCTGGCCAGTATGTAGTCCAGTTTTTATGTCCAGCCTTCCAATCCAGATCCCTGGACACTGGATCTCTCTTCACATACCTTCTGGCACGGGTCCTAGGGTCCCTTCCAAGTGCAGCCGTCTCCCTCACAGGTACCGTCTGGAGAATCCTAGCTCTGCAGCACCATTCCTCTGGCTTTCCCCAGTCCAATGGTGTATGCTGGCCCTTGGAATACCTTCCAGTATACGTACTGCTCTGGACTCCTTTAGACCTCCCAAATGCTTTTCTCTTCTTTCTTCCAAAGGGTTTCTTGCCCTCTCTGTCCGTCCGGTTTGGCTTCTGTTTCTGATGATCCTCCAGATGATGAAGATGTCCAAGCTGAGGATCTCCAAGATGAAACTGAGGATAATTCTCTGTAGAATAAACTCTACCTTTATTCTGCTTTGATGAGTGCTCCACCCTAGCACAGCCCAGCTGTGCCGAATCAGGCCCTGCCCTTTGAGATGAGTGCTTGGGGATTACCTCATAGCCCTCTTGATTGAACACACGTTTCCCCACTTCAGCTCCTCTAATGGCTGTTGGAAATCTGGTGCATTCTGGGACTGGTAGTCTTTTATGGCAAAATTCTGTTTTCTTATTTCTACCAAAACTGACAGGTTGCTTGTTCAGAGTCACTTCACCTTTACTATAGCTCCTTCCTGAGCTATGATAAGCTTCCTTATCACAAGCTTCATCACATGTCCCCTAGTCTTTCTATATTCTGATAGCGTAAACAATTGATCCACGTTTACCCGTTCCACTCCATTCATTAATTTATAGACCTCTATCATATCTCCCCTCAGCCGTCTCTTTTCCAGGCTAAAGAGCCCCAGCCTTTGTAGCCTCTCTTCATAGGAGTAGCCTTCCATCCCCTTCACCATTTTGGTGGCTCTTCTCTGTACTTTTTCTAATAACGCTATGTCCTTTTTAAGATATGGTGACCAGAATTGCACACAATATTCAAGGTGCCATGGAACCATGGAACGATACAGAGGCATTATAATATCCTTTGTTTTATTTTCCATCCCTTTCCTCATGATACCTAGCAGTCTATTTGCTTTCTTGGCCGCTGCTGCACACTGGGTGGAGGGTTTTAATATATTATCCACAATGACTCCTAAATCTTTTTCCTGGGTGGTGGTTCTCAATGTGGAACCTTGCATCGTGTAACTATAGTGTGGGTTGTTCTTTCCTAGGTGCATAACTTTGCACTTGTCCACATTAAATTTCATCTGCCATTTGGATGCACAGTTTTCCAATTTATCCAGATCCTCCTGCAGTTTTCCACAATCCTCTTGGGTTTTAACAACTTTAAACAGTTTTGTATCATTTGCAAATTTGATAACCTCACTCGTTGTTCCCTTTTCCAGGTCATTTATGAATATGTCAAAAAGTAGCGGACCCAGTACAGATCCCTGGGGTACTCCACTATTCACCTTTTTCCATTGGGAATATTGGCCATTCAGCCCTACCCTCTGCTTTCTATCTTTTAACCAGTTCCTGATCCACAATAGTACACTACCTCCTATCCCATGACTTTTTAGTTTCGCCAAAAGTCTCTGATGAGGGACCTTGTCAAAAGCTTTCTGAAAGTCCAGATACACTATATCAACCGACTCACCTTTGTCTACCTGTTTATGCACACCTTCAAAGAAACATATCAGATTAGTAAGACAAGATCTTCCTTGTCTAAAGCCATGTTGGCTGTCTCCCATTAGGCCATGACTATCTACATGCTGTGTAATTTTGTTCTTTATGATGGATTCTTCTACCATTTTCCCTGGTACTGACGTCAGGCTCACCGGTCTGTAATTTCCCGGGTCACCCCTGGAACCCTTTTTAAAAATTGGTGTTACGTTGGCGACCCTCCAATCTTCAGGTATTACAGATGATTTTAATGAAAGTTCACAGATTACCAATAGCAGGTCTGCAATCTCATATTTCAGTTCTTTCAACACTCTTGGATGTATACCATCCGGTCCAGGTGATTTGCTACTATTCAGTTTATCAAATAGTTGTAATATATCTTCCCGGTGTAGCGATATTTCTCTCAATTCCTCTGCAGTATGTAAACGGGGGGCGCTGGTCGTGAATGGCCAGTCTTAGCAAAGGCAAAATATTATTATGACTTGCAAAGGATTGTGGAGAATGTAGTTCACTTATACCAGAATCAGCCATTCACAAAATAATGAGTTGTGATGCTCGAGTGTAAGCAAAGAAAAACAGATTTTATTCATGGGGTTAATTCTCCCACACAGATTTACTTGGTAACAAAAAAGGACACTTGCTTCAAGTATTGTACTCAGGAAAAACAAAGCATGTTATAAGGTAACCAAACTTCTTAAGCAATAAATCAATAAAGACCTTGATGGGAAAGAGAAAAGGTCTTTTTGATGGCTCCTGCTAATGACCTTCTTAGCAGTGCTCCAAAAGGCAAAAACAAACCCAAAAGTAGAAAAACTGTTCTTTATAAAGGATAACTTTCTTCTATTCACACACACAAGGAAGAAGTTTCCTTCTAGAGCTCACGTGCACTTGTGCCTGGCTCAATTACCAATAATTAGCCAGCTGCAAACCCCTTTGCTGGTTCACACTCTCTCTACGTGGCTCAATCCTACCCTAAAGCTTTCTTGCAGAGACTTTTCTGGGTAGATAAAAGAACAAGTTATAGTTCCTTTTGGTGGTTGTTGTATTAGTGAGAAACTACTTTAAAACAGCAGCCTAGACAGAGAGCAGTCCATGTATTCCAACTGATCATTTGATACATCTCCTTCTTCCTCAAATATCATGGAATCAATATCATGGTCTGGCTCAGAGGAATTCCTTAATTGATCACTCTCAGGATAATATTTGTTTCCCTGCTTTCTTCTAGATGAAGAGCTAGGGCATAGATCAAAATTCATACCTGAGCTACCCTTGCTGTTAGGTTTCCTCTCCTAGTATCCCGGCCAGTAAGTAGTCCAGCTTTTATGTCCAGCCTTCCAATCAAGATCCCTGGACACTGGGTCTCTCTTCACATACCTTCTTGCACTGGTCTTAGGGCCCCTTCCAAATGCAGCCGTCTCTCTCAAAGGTGCCGTTTGGGTGTTCCTGGCTCTATAACCCCAATCCTCTGGCTTCCTCCAGTCCAAAGGAGTATGCTTGCCTCTGGAATCACATCCAACACACGTACTGCTGTGGCCTCTTTCTCTAGACCTCCAAGATGTCTTTCTGTTCTTCTTTCCACGTTGCTTCTGCTGTTGTAGTCCACTCTCTTCTTTCTATCAGCTCCGTCTGCTCTGCTGGTTCTCACCATTCTCTCTGCTCTCGCTGTTCTCTCTCTGTGTAGAATATCTTTTACTTTTAAAGTGCTTAGAGGAACACTCCTCCCTAGCACAGCCCAGGTGTGCTGAATCAAACCCTGCCCTTGGAGATGAGTGATTGGGGATTACCTCATAGCTCTCCTGATTGAACACACGTTTCCCACTTCAGCTCTTCTAGAGGCTGTTTGAAAACTGGTGCATTCTGGGACTGGTAGTCTTTTAATGAAAACATTCTGTTTTAGTATTTCTACCAGCAAAGACAGGTAGCTTGTTCAAAGCCAATTCACCTCTTTTATAGCTCCCTCCTGAACTATGATAAGCTTCCTTATCACAAGTATCACCTTTAAATACCACTTCAGTCTTGGGTAACATCCCTACATCTTCCTCAGTAAAGACCGAAGCAAAGAATTCATTCAGTCTCTCTGCTATAGCCTTGTCTCCTCTTACTGCCCCTTTTACCCCTCTATCATCTAACGGTCCAATTGACTCTCTCACAGGCCTTTTGCTACGAATGTACTTGAAAAAGTCTTTATTTCGTGTTTTTGCTTCCGTAGCAAGTTCCTTCTCAAATTCTCGCTTTGCCTGCCTTATCAATGCTTTGCATTTAACTTGCCAGTGCTTGTGCTGTTTCCAGTTTTCGTCGTTTGGCTCTTTTTCCATTTCCTGAAGGATGCTTTTTTGGCAGCAACAGCCTCTCTGACCTCACCTTTAAACCATACTGGCAGTTTTTTGGACTTTCTTCCACTTTTCTTAATGCATGGAATACAACTGGTCTGAGCTTCGAGGATAGTATTTTTAAATAACACACAAGCTTCCTGTAAATCTTTAACCTTTGCAACCGCTCCTTTTAGTTTTTTCTTAACTATATTCCTCATTTTATCATAGTCTCCCTTTCGAAAGTTAAAAGGTAGTACTGTGGATTTCTTTACTATCCCTCCTCCACTAATTAAATCAAACATGATCATGCTATGATCACTATTGCCAAGTGGTCCCAACACCCTTATTTCTTGCACCAGATCTGGCGTTCCAGTAAGGACTAGGTCCAGTATGGCTTCCCCTCTGGTCGGTTCATGAACCAGCTGCTCCAAGAAGCAGTCATTTATTTCATCCAGAAACTTTATCTCCCTAGCTTGTCCTGCCGTGACACTGACCCAGTTGATACCAGGGTAATTGAAATCACCCATTATTACTACTCTGCTGTGACTTTTGCTAGCTTCCTTGATTTCTTTGAGCATTTCATCATCCATTTGTTCATTCTGGCCAGGCGGTCGATAGTACACTCCCACTGCCATCACCTTCCCCTTCATAAATGGAATTTCAATCCATAGAGATTCTACAGCAAATTTTGTTCCCTGCAAAACTTTAAACCTTTCTGACTCAATGCCCTCTCTAACATAGAGCGCAACCCCTCCACCAATTTGATCAGGTCTATCATTACGATATAGTTTGTATCCAGGTATCACAGTGTCCCACTGGTTATCCTCCTTCCACCATGTCTCTGAGATTGCAATCATATCTAACCTCTCATTTAGTGCTTGTCAGACGGCTGCCTAGGGTGAGAACTTACACAATCTTGACGATGCATATATTCATATGATTCTTGCAAGGTATTGTGGGTAATGTAGTTCTTTCACTCCCAAAACACAGCTGAAGACAATAATTGAGTTGTGAAACCAGTGGTAAGGCCAATAAAATACTTCTTTTATTGATGGGGTTTAATTCACCCAGCACAAATATGCTTGGTAGCAATATAAATGAGGTTACTTGCTTGCAGTGTTTAAATGGATAACATAAAGTCAGAAAGCAAATCAGAAAACAACCTTCAGCTTGTCAGGCAATTAGCTAATGTTTTCTTAGCAAATAATTACCAAATAAAAAGGCACAAAGAAATGAATAAACTTTGCTTGTTAGGTTAACTTCTGCTTATGTTCCACGCAGATCCCAGCAGTGATTCTCCCTTGCTCACACACACAATCAGGTGCAGCTTTAATTACTATCAATTGACCAGCTGAAACCCTTTAGCTGGCTGGCTGCTACTGTGTGAACCCAAATCCTGCTTTAAGAGCTGTTTGCAGTGGAAATAAAGAACAAAGTTAGGTTTCTTTGTGATGGCTGATGTGTTTGCTCACAGAAAGCTAGCAATAGCATTGGGATAGAGAACAGTCCATGTAATTAATAGTCTCATCTGCTGTAATTTCCCCTTCATCAATCAGCATAGGGTCACTATCATACATTGGCACAGATGAGTCTTTCAATAAGGCACTATCATGAGAATGCTTATTCCCTTGCTGCCATTCACTATTATAGATAGGGTCTGGATCAGTGTTCATACCTGAGCCTCTCCTGCTATCATAATTCCTCTCTGTATAGCCTGGCCAGTATGCAATCCAATTCTGATGTCCAGCCTTCCAATCTTGATCCCTGGACACTGGATCTTTCCTCACATACCTTCTGGCATAGGTCTGAAAGTCCTTTCCACGTGCAGTCTTCTCTCTTCCCGGTAGCCACTGGTGATTTCTATCTCTGCCATTCCATTCCTCTGGCTGACTCCAGTCCAATGGACTCTGCTGGCATTTGGAACACCTCCCAGTATAGGTACTGCCTTGGACTCTCCCAGACCATCCAATGGGCTTTCTTCTCTTCCTTCCAGAGAGTTTCCTTCTTTCTCTATCCGCTTGGCTTGGCTTCTGTTTCTCCAGGTGATACTGGTGCTTGAGCTTGAAGCTGTTGCTGTATCTCTCTCTGTAGCTCTTTCTGTAGCTATTATCTGTATAATAAGCTCTATTCTTATTCTGTCCTAATGTGTGCTCCTCCCTAACACAGCGCAGCTGTGTTGAATCAGGCCCTGCCCTTTGAGATGAGTGCTTAGGGATTACCTCATAGCTCTCTTGATTGCACACAAGTTTTCTCACTTCAGCCCCTCTCATGGCTGCTGGAAACCTGGTGCATTCTGGGACTGGTAGTCTTTTATGTGAAAACTCTGTTTTCTTATTTCTACCAAAACTGACAGGTTGCTTGTTCAGAGTCACATCATCTTTTCTATAGCTCCTACCTGAGCTATGATAAGCTTCCTTATCACATGCTATATATTCTAACTCTCCCATCTTATTGTTTAGACTTCTAGCATTTGCATAGAAGCATTTTAGAGACTGTATTTTATTAATATTAATCTGGCTAGTGGTAGGCATGGGTAATATGGCATCTTTATGCTCTGTCTGCACCTTACTCAAGGGCATTTGGGCTACTATACTCTTTTTTGGAACCTCACTGCTTTTGGTAGTATCCTTCAAGGATACCTTCGTCCGAACCATGCGCTCCTGGGTGACTGTCGGCTTTCCCCTATTTTCTAGTTTAAAAGCTTCTCTATCTCCTTTTTAAAGGTTAATGCCAGCAGTCTGGTTCCATCCTGATTAAGGTGAAGCCCATCCCTTCGGAAGAGCCCCTCCTTTTCCCAGAATGTTACCCAGTTCCTAACAAAGCCAAAACCCTCATCCTTGCACCATCGTCTCATCCACGCATTGAGACTCCGGAGCTCTGCCTGTCTTTTGGGTCCTGCACGTGGAACAGGAAGCATTTCGGAGAACGCTATCCTGGAAGTTCTGGATTTCAACTTCCTACCTAATAGCTTAAATTTAGCCTCCAGAACTTCCCTACCACATTTTCCTATGTCATTGGTACCGACATGTACCAAGACAGCAGACTCCTCCCCAGCACTATCTATGATCCTATCTAGGCGGTGCGTGAGGTCCGCTACCTTCGCACCAGGCAGGCATGTTACCAGGCGATCCTCACGTCCACCAGCCACCCAGCTATCTACATTCCTAATGATCGAATCACCAACTATAACAGCTGTCCTGACCCTCCCCTCATGAGGACATGGCCCTGGAGAAACGTCCTCCCGTACAACGTGACCTCTCTCCTCCAAGTTCCTGGAGGAAAGGTCCATAAACCATTATTAAGAAGGAACCCAGGATATCAATGCTTGACCCAGTACAAGTATTGTGGAACCTGTGTCTTTTGGGGAAACTGCTAGGTATGTATGACCTAGATTGGCCACTGTTGGAAACAGGATACTGGGCTTGATGGACCTTGGTCTGACCCAGTATGGCATATCTTATGTTCTTATGTATTTCCTGATGTCTCCAGAAACACTCAACTTCGTAGAAAAAAAATTCTTAGCTTTGAAATCAAGGGCTTTGGATATGGGCATAACCTTTTTTTTTGCAATTCCCATGCAAGAACGTTGTCACTTTGCAGGGTAATACTTTTTCTTTTGTCATCATTTGCATTTGGAGAAATTTCTTCTGGACAGGCAAGTTGCGGGTCCTACTGGAGCCAAAAAGGAATGAGCTCACTGGGATTTAATCAGGATGGTTTTTGTTTTCTTCCATTCCTATATTTTCTTTGAATTGTATGCTAATTGCTTGTGTTTGCCTCATTTTCCCTTGATGTGGACTTTTGCTCTATTTCTTTGTATTTGAAAGATTGTAATTGTAATTTGGTTTTCTTTTTTTCTTTGTCTCAAAAGAAAGCATTTCCTTTATGTTTTACTGGATTTGTATTATGACAAAAGATTATAAATAAAAAAGAGTTACTTCCAGAATACAAAAATGCCTTGATGAATCAGGAACTAAAGAAGAAAACAGTAATATTTGATTAAAAAATATTTCCTCTCAAATTTATGACTTCTACTGTGCTGTTTTAGCTCCATATTTTTCCAAGAGATTTAGTGCTGATGGAGGGTGTTAGATTGAAAGCATAGGAATGCTTAGGCCTCCGTATATTTAAGTAGCAGATTCAGCACATTCAGTCTCAGTGCAGCTTCCCCATACTGCCCTGCCAACGTGCCTTAGTAGTTCTGTTTTCAGACATGACTGTCCTGGTACCAAAGGGAGTGGGAAACTACTTTGCATCTAGTTCTCAGTGTAACACATGATCTGCAAGATGGGTGGAGCCACTTGGCAGTAATGATCATGGCACAATCGATTTTGACCGAACATGGAGACTATAAAATCCCACCCCACTTTAGAGACACGCTCTTCATCTCAATTTCTCTCTCCTTCTTTATAACTCTTATTATCTCTTATACTTGTCATATGTCCTCTTCTTTCTGTTTACTTTCTCATTCTTTCTGTCTGTCTTTTCGCCCTTTTTTAAAATTTTCTCTTGCCACCCTATATTCACTGTATCCCTTTTCCCCACTGCTAGTAGTGAAATATGGGTGTGCTACCCTGGTACTTCAGTGCATTTAACACAATTTTCTGTGCCAACTTACAGTAAGAAAGTCTTTTCTCTCCTGTCAAATATATTAGTAACAACTAATTTATGAATAACCACTCAAGTATCATCCAGAGAGTAGAAATTGACGGACTGGAAAGGGGGGCTGTTACTTCTGGAGAGAAATCTGAAATTGTGAGTATATACTTCTGGGAATTTTTCTGAAAGGAATTGTTTTTCTTTTAAAGCTAATTAATCTGTGAACCCACTATTTTTTTTTGTTAAATCAGTCAGGGCCTAGTAGCAACAGTTTAAGATTCAATTTAAAAACACAGAAGAGAACTTTCTGGTTACCTTTCATACCCAGTAGACAGCTGTAGTTTAAATTTCATAGTCACTCAGGGCCTAGCATCAGCAAAGTACTTTTAGTTTCAAATTAAAACACAGAAGAGAGCTTTCTGGTTAAATTTAGAATCCAGCAGAGAGCTTGTAGTTTAAATTTCATAATAGGTTAGAGCCTAGTAGCAGCAAAGAGCTATAATTTAAATCAAATCAGAATATAGTTTTCCTCAGCAGCACAGGACAAGGTACTGTGTAGCAGCCCTTTTTTAATAAGTGTTATATCCCTCCCTCCCTCCCCACACCCACCCTCCCCTGGGAAAATCACAGCTTTATAGGTACTTGCACAACTTAAAAGACAGGAGGTGCTCTCAGGTGAAGCTCATTACCCAAATCAGTCATACACCAAGGACCTGAGATTAATTAAGCTTTAGGTGAACAAGGTATATTAAACTTCTTAGGTACAGTTTTAGTGGTATAAATATCCATTGCACCCTTTAGTACATATAGAACTTAAAGATCTAAACACAAACTTAAAACTAAGATGCAGACAGCAGTCCAGCAGCGGGATGTGGGCTTTCCAGTCTTTTGCATTGAGTGTCACATGTATGATTTTCTCCCAGCTGGTGAGAGGTCTTACGTGTGCACTAGGTGCAAGGAGCTCTCTGCTCTCAGGGAACAAGTCCGTTCTCTAGAGGCTAGAGTAGCAGACTTGGAAAACATAAGACAGACAGAGAGGTACATAGACGAGACCTACAGGGATATAGTCCTGAAGTCCCACCTCCAGTCTGGCAGCATCCCTGTTGCCATGGAGGAGAGAGGTCACGTGACAGGAGAGCATCACCCTGGTGTGGCAGGAAGTGATCCTGTAACTAGGACCTGTCCTCCAGGTGATGTAAACCCCTCTCGCACCGAGGAGGTTTCTCCAGGGCCAAGTGCCCATGCGGGAAGGGTTAGGACAGCAGTTATAGTTGGTGATTCGATCATTAGGCATGTAGATAGCTGGGTGGCTGGTGGACGTGAGGATCGCCTGGTAACATGCCTGCCTGGTGCGAAGGTAGCGGACCTCACACGCCACCTAGATAAGGTCTTAGATAGTGCTGGGGAGGAGTCTGCTGTCTTGGTACATGTTGGTACCAATGACATAGGAAAATGTGGTAGGGAGGTTCTGGAAGCTAAATTTAGGCTTTTAGGTAGGAAGTTGAAATCCAGAACTTCCAGGGTAGCGTTCTCCGAAATGCTTCCCGTTCCACGCGCAGGGCCCAATAGGCAGGCAGAGCTCCGGAGTCTCAATGCGTGGATGAGACAATGGTGCAGAGATGAGGGGTTCGGATTTGTTAGGAACTGGGGAACATTCTGGGGAAAGGAGGGGCTCTTCCGAAGGGATGGGCTTCACCTTAACCGGGATGGAACCAGGCTGCTGGCATTAACCTTTAAAAAGGAGATAGAGCAGCTTTTAAACTAGATAATAGGGGAAAGCCGACAGTCGCCCAAGAGCGCATGGTTCGGAAGAATGTATCCTTGAAGGATACTACAAAAAGCAGAGAGGTTCCAAAAAAGAGTAAAGTAGCCCAAATGCCCTTGAGTATGGAGCAGACAGAACTTAAAGATCCCAAATTACCCATGTCTACCAATAGCCAAATTAATATGAATAAAATACAGTCTCTAAAATGCTTGTATGCAAATGCTAGAAGTCTACAAAACAAGATGGGAGAGTTAGAATATATAGCACTAAACGAGAGGTTAGATATGATTGGAATATCAGAGACATGGTGGAAGGAGGACAACCAGTGGGACACTGTGATACCTGGGTACAAACTATATCGAAATGATAGAGCTGATCAAATTGGTGGAGGGGTTGCGCTCTATGTTAGAGAGGGCATTGAGTCAGAAAGGATTAAAGTTTTGCAAGAAACAAAATTTGCTGTAGAATCTCTATGGATTGAAATTCCATGTAAAAAGGGGAAGGCGATGGCAGTGGGGGTGTACTATCGTCCGCCTGGCCAGAATGAACAAATGGATGATGAAATGCTCAAAGAAATCAAGGAAGCTAGCAAAAGTTACAGTGCAGTAATAATAATGGGTGATTTCAATTACCCCGGCATCGACTGGGTCAGTGTCACAACAGGACATGCTAGGGAGATAAAGTTCCTAGATGAAATAAATGACTGCTTCTTGGAGCAGCTGGTTCATGAACCGACCAGAGGGGAAGCAATATTAGACCTAGTCCTTAGTGGAACACCAGATGTAGTGCAAGAGATAAGGGTGTTGGGGCCACTTGGCAATAGTGATCATAGCATGATCGCCTTTGATTTAATTAGTGGAGGAGGGATAGTAAGGAAATCCACAGTACTACCCCTTAACTTTCGAAAGGGAGACTATGATAGAATGAGGAAAACAGTTAAGAAAAAACTAAAAGGAGCAGTTGCAAAGGTTAAAGACGTACATCAAGCTTGGGTGTTGTTGAAAAATACTATCTTGGAAGCCCAGACCAGCTGTATTCCACGCTTTAAGAAAAGTGGAAGGAAGTCCAAAAAATTGCCAGCATGGTTTAAAGCTGAGGTCAGAGAGGCTGTTGTTGCCAAAAAAGCATCTTTCAAGAAATGGAAAAAAGAGCCAAATGATGAAACCTGGAAACAGCACAAGCACTGGCAAGTCAAATGCAAGGCATTGATAAGGCAAGCAAAGAGAGAATTTGAGAAGAAGCTTGCTGCGGAAGCAAAAACGCGAAATAAAGACCTTTTCAAGTACATTCGTAGCAAAAAACCCGTGAGAGAGTCAGTTGGTCCATTAGATGATAAAGGGGTTAAAGGAGCACTAAGAGGCGACAAGGCGATAGCGGAGAGACTGAATGAATTCTTTGCTTCGGTCTTTACTGAGGAAGATGTAGGGATGTTACCCACGACTGAAGTGGTATTTAAAGGTGTGGAAGAATTGAAGGAAATATCGATACATCGGGAAGATGTCCTACAACTATTAGATAAACTGAAGAGTAGCAAATCACCTGGGCCGGATGGTATACATCCAAGGGTGTTGAAAGAACTGAAATTTGAGATTGCAGACCTGCTATCAGTAATCTGTGAACTATCATTAAAATCATCTCTAATACCTGAGGATTGGAGGATCGCCAATGTAACACCAATTTTTAAAAAGGGTTCGAGGGGTGATCCGGGAAACTACAGACCGGTGAGCCTGACATCAGTACCGGGAAAAATGGTAGAAACCATCATAAAGAATAAAATTACTCAGCATATAGATAGTCATGACCTAATGGGAGACAGCCAACATGGCTTTAGACAAGGAAGATCTTGTCTTACTAATCTGTTATGTTTTTTTGAAGGAGTGAATAAACAGGTGGACAAAGGTGAGTCGGTTGATATTGTGTATCTGGACTTTCAGAAAGCCTTTGACAAGGTCCCTCATGAGAGACTTTTGGCAAAACTAAAGAGTCATGGGATAGGAGGCAGTGTACTACTGTGGATCAGGAACTGGTTAAAAGATAGAAAGCAGAGGGTAGGGCTAAATGGCCAATTTTCCCAATGGAGAAAGGTGAATAGTGGTGTACCCCAGGGATCTGTGCTGGGTCCGCTGCTTTTTGACATATTCATAAATGACCTGGAAAGTGGAATAACGAGTGAGGTTATCAAATTTGCTGATGACACAAAACTATTTAAAGTTGTTAAAACCCAGGAGGATTGTGGAAAATTGCAAGAGGATCTTGATAAATTGGAAGACTGGGCATCAAAATGGCAGATGAAATTTAATGTGGAGAAGTGCAAGGTTATGCACCTAGGGAAGAACAACCCAAACTATGGTTACACGATGCAAGGTTCCACATTAGGAACCACCACCCAAGAAAAAGATTTAGGCGTCCTTGTGGATACCATGTTAAAACCCTCGGCCCAGTGTGCAGCGGCGGCCAAGAGAGCAAATAGAATGCTAGGTATGATAAGGAAAGGAATGGAAAATAAAACAAAAGATATTATAATGCCTCTATATCGTTCCATGGTGAGACCGCACCTTGAATATTGTGTGCAATTCTGGTCGCCATATCTTAAAAAGGATATAGCAATTTTAGAAAAGGTTCAGAGAAGAGCCACCAAAATGGTAAAGGGGATGGAAGGCTACTCCTATGAAGAAAGGCTAAAAAGGTTGGGGCTCTTTAACCTGGAAAAGAGACGGCTGAGGGGAGATATGATAGAAGTCTATAAATTAATGAACGGAGTGGAACGGGTAAACGTAGATCGATTGTTTACCTTATCAGAATATAGAAAGACTAGGGGACATGCAATGAAGCTACAGGGTAAACTATTTAAGACTAATAAAAGAAAATATTTTTTCACTCAACGTGTAATCAAACTCTGGAATTTGTTACCGGAGGATGTCGTAAAGGCTGTTAGTGTAGCTGGGTTTAAAAAAGGTTTGGACAAGTTCCTGGAGGAAAGGTCCATAAACCATTATTAAGAAGGGACCCAGGATATCAATGCTTGAACCAATACAAGCATTGTGGAACCTGTGTCCCTTGGGGAAACTGCTAGGTACGTATGACCTAGATTGGCCACTGTTGGAAACAGAATACTGGGCTTGATGGACCTTGGTCTGACCCAGTATGGCATATCTTATGTTCTTATGTTCTTATGTTAGAAATAGACTCTTTAACTTTATGAGTATATCTCTTACAGTAATAGTTACCTCCCTTTTTACTACTAAAGCTTCAACAAATATAGCAAAACAATTATACATAGAAAAGGGACATAAAAAATATGGGATGTGTAATATATGTGGAATTACTAAAGAAGTGGAAAGTTTTAGTTACCAAGGAAAACAATATAGTTTAAAGACATCCACGTCTTGTCACTCCACGTATGTGGTATATGTGATCCAGTGCCCTTGCGACTTGTTCTATGTAGGTAAAACGATCCGGCCCTTTAAAATTAGAATGAGTGAACATAAAAGCCGCCTTAAACACAAAGTGAGAGAAGCACCAATAGTAGGTCACTGCCTGGATATTGGGCATAGGTTTGAGGATCTAAGCTGTTTTTGTATAGATAAAATCCAATCAGGAATGGCGGGAAAATCCAAAGAACAGTCCTTGCTGATTAGAGAACAAAGATGGATTTATAATTTAAACTCGGTAACACCGGGAGGTCTAAACATGTCCACTGACTGGAATTCTTGTGTGTAAGGTAAAGAAGTCGATACATGTCTAATTAAGTAGTGTCAGACGGCTGCCTGGGTGAGAATCTTCACAGTCTTGACAATGCATATATTTATATGATTTTTGCAAGGTATTGTGGGTAATGTAGTTCATTCACACCAGACACAGCTGCTGACAATAATTTAGTTGTGCACAAGTGTTAAAGCCAATAAGATACTTCTTTATTTATGGGGTTATTTCTCCCAGCACAGATATGCTTGGTAGCACATAAATTAGGTTACTTGCTTGCAGTGTTTAACTTGGTAAAACAAAGTCAAAAATCAAAATCAGGAAAACAACCTTCAAACTTGTCAGGCAATTAGCTAATGTTTTCTTAGCATATCTCTAACAAACGAAAAGCCACAAAGAAAGAAATAAACTGTTCTTGTAAGGTTAACTTCTGATTACTTTCCACACAGATCCAGAAGTAATTCTCTCCTAGCTCACAAGCAATTAGGTGCAGCTCAATTGCTATCAGTTATCCAGCTGAAACCCTTTAGCAGGCTGGCTTTCTACTGTGTGAGTCAAATCCTGCTTCAGGAGCTTTTCTTAGTGGAATAAAGAACAAATTTATATTTCTTTGTGATGGCTGCTGTGCTTTATCACAGAAAGTTACCAACGGAGTTTGGATAGAGAGCAGTCCATATAAACAATATCTTGATCTGCTATTATTTCCCCTTCATCAACAAGCATAGGGTCACTATCATGAATTGGCACAGATGAATCTTTCAATGGAGCACTTTCAGGAGAACACTTATTTCCCTGCTGTCTTTCAAGGTTATAGCTAGGGCATAGATCAGTGTTCATACCTGAGCTTTCATTGTTGCTATAGTTCCTCTCTATATAGCCTGGCCAGTATGTAGTCCAGTTCTTATGTCCAGCCTTCCAGTCCTGATCCCTGGACACTGGATCTCTCTTCACATACCTTCTGGCATAGGTCTTAGAGTCCCTTCCACGTGCAGCCGTCTCCCTCACAGGTAGCCTCTGGTGATTCCTTGTTCTGCAGCACCATTCCTCTGGCTTTCCCCAGTCCAATGGTCTATGCTGGCCCTTGGAATACCTCCCAGTATACGTACTGCCTTGGACTCTTCTAGACCTCTCAAAGGCTTTTCTCCTCTTCCTTCCAGAGGGTTTCTTTCCTTCTCTATCCGTCCGGTTTGGCTTCTGCTTCTGCTGATCCTTCAGATGAAACTGATGATCAAACTCAAGCTGATTCTCAGGATACTGAGGACAATTCTCTGAATATCCAAGGTGATCATGAAGCTGGTCATCTGTAGAATAAACTCTACTCTTATTCTGCTT
Organism: Ichthyophis bannanicus; assembly: GCA_033557465.1. NCBI lineage: Eukaryota > Metazoa > Chordata > Amphibia > Gymnophiona > Ichthyophiidae > Ichthyophis > Ichthyophis bannanicus. The sequence goes on along the minus strand of CM066034.1, from coordinate 887,042,677 downwards.
AGATGAGTGATCCTCCCTAACACAGCGCAGCTGTGCTGAATCAGGCCCTGCCCTTTGAGATGAGTGCTTAGGGATTACCTCATAGCCCTCCTGATTGAACACACGTTTCCTCACTTCAGCTCCTCTAATGGCTGTTGGAAACCTGGTGCATTCTGGGACTGGTAGTCTTTTATGGCAAAATTCTGTTTTCTCATTTCTACCAGCACTGACAGGTTGCTTGTTCAGAGACACTTCACCTTTTCTATAGCCCCTTCCTGAGCTATGATAAGCTTCCTTATCACAGTAGACATTGTATTATCAATGGCGAAGTGAGAGAGAGGAGGGGTCAGGTTAGCATAGTAAGTAGAATTGAATAGACACTGTGCATGCACCCGATAGGTTTAAGCAAACTGGGCTTTAAAATATGGGTGGAATCAACACATCGCATGCGTGGCATTTTTTAAGAGACATCAGTTGGAAGAAGATGAATGGCAGGAAACGTGTGCAGCATTTACATTTGCTCAGGTGGCTTAGACACGATATAGAATAAGCAAGTCGTAGTAAGAGATAGAGGAAACGACTTTAGAATATATATTTTTTAAGTATTCTTTAAGTATGAGTATTTTTCCCATCTTTTTATAGTCTGAGGAAACTTGGAGTGAAATGTGCAAATGGGTCCGAAGGACGACGTTGGGACTAAAAGCTGTTGAAGCAGATTTAAGCTGAGAGATAAGCAAAATATCAAAGTTAAGTTCATCTGCATGGGAACATAAATTGGTTTAGTTACCATCCACGGTCTTAAAGATCTCTTTATATCGTGATCAAAGGACAAAGTGTAATCCTGGGATATTAGAGAGATAAGTGGTATATTAAATTCAAGAAGGAGGTCGTTGATGCGAATGGGCACGTTGACTAGACGATTTTTTTGTCTAGAACAGTCCAACAGTCTGAGACCACCTTTAGTAGTAAAAAGGGAGGTAACTATTACTGTAAGAGATATACTCATAAAGTTAGAGTCTATTTCTGCTCTCTGGATGATACTTGAGTGGTTATTCATAAATTAGTTGATATTAACACCATTCAGTGAAATAAGACCATACGCCGTTGTTTTATAACAAATATATTAGTAAGTCTAGCTGCTTTTTGTTCATTTTGAATTTGAAAAAAACAGTTTCAGAAGACAAGCAGTGCCTGTTCTCACTGGAAACCAACTGTCCTTCCTCCCCTTCAAACAGACAAATGTCAGGTGTTTACGTGTTCCCTTATAAATTATTTACCAAAATCAGGCGGGATTGAGCACGCCGGAGCAACAGAGAACCACCCGAAGCAAGCTCTGCCCAATCGGGGCAGCCCAATCCGATTTAAAAGGGAGCACCATCGGGCACACCCACGCCTGGTGGGCCTGTGCCTGAGGGCCCTTTGGCGTGGCCCTTAGGCGGGGACCTCAACACAACAAGCACCGTCCTGGAGAACATAGGCAGATGGGAGATCAGCCACCCACAGCTTCTTGAAGTCGTCCACATCCTGTTGAACCTCGTTGAGAGCCAAAATACTGCCTTAACTCGGGTGAGATCCCCATACCGTCATTGTCAGGAATCAAGCATGCTATAGCTACCTTAAAACACTGACCCGATATCGCTCCTAACTCATAGCGAGTTCCGATGTAAGCTAACATGCACTAACTGTTCTAGCTAGAATTACACTATTCTTGCAACATCCAAAGCGATACCAAGTAGCTGCCTGAACTAGCAAGCCAGAGGTTTACACTAAATGTACCGTTTTATATGCTTAAACCCTACTGTACCATTCATTGATCCCAGCTGTAGCAATTAATTAATTCAGCTATACTGTATATTTGAACACATCTAAATTGTTACACTAAACTGAACCACTACTATCCAATTGAGCCACCTGTCTCATCTAGCCACCATGTTACCACCTATTACATCCAAATACTCCTATGTCCTTGCCAGCTGCTGTATGATACTGGCTCTGGCACATGACTCCCAGGCCCTCACCTCCTCCCTTAACTCCATTCCAATTCTACACGGCTCATGGAAGAGATGCTATGGACACCCTCTACACGGCTCATGGAAGAGATGCTATGGACACCCCCTCCAAACGGTGAGACCTGGGCACACGTCATACCCTCACCTCATCTATGTTGTCCTCCATCAGCCCAAACCCCCTCAGCAGGAACTTCGCACCCTCCCTCGCGACCTTAAGTGTGCCCTCATAAATGCACGATCAATCCAAAAAAAATGGCCTGCCGTGTCCGACATGTTGTCTGCCCTCAACCTCGATGTCCTATGCATTACCGAGACATGGATGTCAGCATCTGACACTGTTCTCCTTCACCAGTTTGTCCCCCCCAATTTTGATGTCCACTCATGCCACAGAACCGACCGACGAGGGGGAGGAGCACTTATCCTAACCAAGACAGAACTACACTTTCAGATGATTGTCTCTAGCAGCACCTCATTCCTCGACTCCATTACCATAGCAAATAAACACAACACCATCAACTTGGTATACCGAGCACCCTCCCCATCCCTGGATGACCTATCCACAATAATCGACCTCACCTGCAACCCCATTAACCCATGCACGTCAAACTGGGTAATGGGCGGCTTCAACGTCCCTGCCCTTCAAGACACTCAAACCAAGGCCTTCCTAGATGCCCTTGAAGTGCTAGGTTAAACCCAGTTGGTTAACTCCCCTACCCATGTCAAGGGAAACACGCTTGATCTGATATTTGCACCACAAGCAGCCCTCAGCTCCATGCACAAGATCAATCTCTCTTTAAGCCCGGTACTATGGTCTGACCACAGTCTAATTAGATTCTCGATGCTAGTACACCCTGACTCCACTAGTCCCCAATCCTCAGACAATCCTGCCACGTCAACATCAAAATGCTTCCGCCCATTCAACAAAGAGGAGATCCTGGAAAGAGCACGGCCTCTCCATGAGCCACTCGAACAAAGTCTAGATGATATGATATCCACATGGAACACGAGTCTCGATGCAGTAATCAACTCACCCCCCATCGACAAAGCACCTGGCAAGAGGAAAAAGGCACCCTGATATTCACCCAAACTACGGAAATCCCTCCTTCAACTGAGACAGCTAGAAAGAGGCTGGCGTCACTCAAGGTCAACTGAGAGCCATGAAGCCTACATTGCTCATTTAGATGGTCACCGGTCAGCAGTCTCCATGAGAATGAAGCAATACCACGCAGAAATATTACAATGCTCCATAAATAAACCACACAAGCTTTTCAACCTCGTTAAAACCTTAGCAAAAGAGCCCTTCCCGGGCCAATCAAACCACCCGGACCCACAGGAATATGCAGACTACCTACGAGCCAAAATAAGCCAATCCACCATACCCTCAAACGCCCGCCCTCCAGATGGGACACCTGAACTGACTCCCTCATCCTTGCCTCAACGTGCCTTAATGGAGACTCATCATATCATCACCACCTTCTCAACACCAACTGAAAAAGACATCCAAGACATCATCGTGAGTATAAACACCACCACAGCACCAAATGACCCATGTCCAGCATTCTGGATAAAAGCTCTACAGACCGACCTTAGCCCATTCCTGTCCAAACTTATAGGTATATCATTCCAGTCCGGATCCTTCCCCCGAAGCCTGAAACAAACAGCAATCAGACCGCTGCTGAAAAACAATAAATTGGACCCTGCAAAGATGGACTCTTATAGGCCAATCTTGAGCATCCCGCTTCTAGCTAAAATTATGGAAAAAATAGTTCAACGCCAACTGAACCATCATATCGAGAATAACGCACCCCTTGATGCCTGCCAGCATGGATTCCGGGAGTCACACGGCATAGAAACTCTGCTGATCACCTTATTTAGTACACTAACTATAGGTCTGGATAATATCAAACAAGGCTTTGCCCTTATCTTCTTAGATATTGCAGCAGCTTTTGACTCCATCAGCCACAAATTACTCCTATCCCACCTCACCGAGAAGGGAATCCACGGCACGGCACTGTCCTTGTGTGCTTCATACCTGAATGACAGATGGCATCATGTCCATTCTGGCTCCTCCATATCCACACCTTTCCCGCAAGAGAAGGGAGTCCCACAAGGATCATCACTCTCCGCCCTATTGTTCAATGTTTACATGCAACCCATCTGCAACCTCATCCGATCTTTTAACATTAACTGCCTAATATACGCTGATGACGTTCTGATGTTCAGGCCAATATCCACGGATCATCCAGACCTCTCTCAACTGTCTACCTGCTTCGATGCAGTCACGGATTGGCTGCACACACAGAAGCTCAAAATAAATCTCAAAAAGACGGATGTCCTCTTCATCAGCAGAGACCATGCATTCATCCCGCCCTCATCACTGAAGGTACGCGATGCAGAGCTCCTCACCAAGCCGACGATACGATACCTAGGTATCACGCTTGACCAACATCTTAACATGAACACCCAGATAGGCAACATGGTAAAGGTGATTTACCACAAAATTTGGTTGCTGCGCCACTTGAGACAGCTGCTAGAGCCAAAAGACTTCCGAACAGTCTTCCAAGCACTATTGATGCCTTATTTTGACTACGCTAATTCCATACCACACGGCCTTCCGAAGAGCTCGATGAACCCATTGCAGCTCACAATGAACAATGAAGCAAGAACCCTGTATGGAGCATCGAGAAAGGACCACATCACTCCGATTCTAAAAATTCTGCACTGGCTCCCTGTTCACTGCAGGATTGTCTTCAAGATCTTAACAATGACATTTAAGGCCATCAACAAGTGCACGTCCATCTCCCTCTCTGACCTCATCCAGACCACTCCCCCCCCCCCAACAGGCTGAGGAGATCATCCATCACTAACACTCTGTTACTCCCGAGAGTGATCACCAAATGCTCTAAGGCTACGAGAAACCGAGCATTTGCACTCTATGCACCTTCCTGCTGGAACGCCCTGCCACCAGACATCAGGGCCATCAACAACCTTCCCCAGTTCAGAAAAGCACTGAAGCACCATTTGTTTCTTCAATACTTTCCCAATTCAGATGGCATTACATAGCTACCCACACCATGTGCCACAGCTACCCACACCACGTGCCATAGCTACCCACACCACGTGCCCAAACCAACCCCCTCAGAGTACCCACCTCACGCACCTTTCAGATCACCTAAGTGAACCCTCCCTCTGTAACCACCCCCTGTTGATATCCGATACTAACCTAGGTAATGATGAGCTGTCCACTACCATGCGACATACAAAATAGAATGTATACAGTCACGTTGTTTTGAATTGTAAACAGTGCCGAACTATATGTAGAACCCTTGATACCATTTTGTATATAGTTTACCTGTTATCCTTGTTTAAACTCCCTGTTTTAATGCAAATCCAATGTAGACCTTTCTACATTGCACAATTATGTTGCCTGTGAACCGCACTGATGATAAATAGCACGGTATAGAAAAAACATTAAATAAATAAAATAAAATAAATGAGATAAGGCGATGGTATTTATAAATTTGTCTTGGAAGCCCAGATAAAATGCATTCTGTGGAGTGGAGGAGTAGCCTAGGCCACTGGCCTAGAAACTAAGAGACCGGGGTTCAATTCCCACTAGCACTCCCTGTGGCCTTGGGCAAGTCACTTAACCTTCCATCACAGGTACACTACCAAAAAACTGCCTCCAGTTTTGCAACTGATTCCTATAGATTTTGGGGTGCTGAATCCAGGAAAAATAGCCAAAATGTTCCATCACGTCACGTTTTCTTGCAAAATTAGATTTCTTACCCATATAAGGAATGTTCACATAATTTCTTTTTAGCCGACTGCAGTTTATTTTCTTGGCCCAAAATAGAGGTTGTAATGGTTAACTAACTAGAAACACTCCCTCGTGATATTTTAGAGTGTTTTGTATTCATTTTATACATTAACAGGACAATTGGGAGGCGGGGGGCTAAATCCAGTACTCGCGCTGGCGCATGTTCTTTCCTGTTCGCCTCGCCTCGTTCGCTCAAACACGGTGGTTGCGACATGAACGTTCCTGTCAAATTTCAGTTTCTTGCAAGTTCATTATTACCTTTTGTTTGCTCAGTCGTAATCCAGCTTTATTCCGAAGTGGTTCACTACAGTTGTAGTTTGCAATGCTGTGTATTTGTGATGGCTCACAGAGCCAGAGGTTGCGTCAACTCTCCGGACAGTTTTTGTTTTATTTGTGGGGAATATACCGTGAAAAAGCGTCTGAGGAACATTTCTGCATTTATTAAAAAAGTATATTTTGCCTATTTCGGTTTGAAGTTAGGCGATCAAGACAAACCGTGGGCTCCTCACAAAGTGTGCAAGACATGTGAGGAAGATCTACGCTTATGGATGAAAGGTAAAAAACAAGCATTTCGTTTCGGAATACCTATGATGTGGCGTGAACAAAGAGACCACAGCAGTGACTGCTATTTTTGCTCTTGCATTGTGAAGGGATACAACTTAAAAAATAAGAACGTAATAAGTTACCCCAACCTTCCCTCAGCAATTAGGCCTATGCCTCATAGCAACGAAGTACCTGTGCCTGAACCACCAAAATCTTTGTTTCATATTTGTGTGGACGGTTCTGATCATGATGAGACTCATCAGATGGCTTTTCCCAATGAGTCCAGTACTTCCGAGTTTGAAACTGAACCAGATCTGAAACCTGAACTTTTCTCTCAAGCTGAATTGAATGATTTAGTCCGGGATTTAGGACTCCCAAAAGATGCTGCCCAACTGCTAGGTTCTCGGCTTAAACAGAAAAATCTATTGTCACCAGGAACAACTTTTTATTGGTACCGCAACCGCGAGACACAATTTTTGAAGTATTTCAGCAAAGAGGAAGATTTGGTATTTTGCAACGATATATATGGAGTGATGGAAAAGTTTAAACTCAAGTATGATCCTGCTGAATGGCAGCTGTTCATTGATTCGTCAAAAGACAGCATAAAAGGTGTTCTTCTTCATAATGGCAACACATTCGCTTCAGTTCCTATTGCTCACTCTGTTATTCTCCAAGAAAAATACGAGAATTTGGCCCTGATTCTTCAGAAGATTCGTTATGATGAGCATAAGTGGATGATTTGTGGAGACTTTAAAATTCTATCCATGCTATTAGGGCAGCAATCCGATTTCACCAAATATCCCTGCTTCCTTTGCTTATGGGATAGCCGGGCCCGCGACCTACACTGGGGGAAAAAAGACTGGCCAATTCGGGAGTATTTGAGACCCGGTGAGAAAAATGTTCTTCATGAGAGCTTGGTACCTCGTGATAAAATTCTATTACCACCTCTCCACATTAAGTTGGGTCTCATTAAGCAATTCATCAAGTCCCTTCCAAAAGATGGTGAGTGCTTTCGGTACCTTTGCTCAAAGTTCCCCCGACTTTCTGAAGCAAAGCTAAAGGAAGGAGTGTTTGTTGGCCCTGATATAAGGAAACTCATTTCAGATGGAGCATTCGCTGAAACGATGTCTGAGAAGGAAAAAGAAGCCTGGGATTCCTTCAAGGATGTTGTTCTCAAATTCTTGGGGAACAGGCGGGATGAGAACTATAAGGATATTGTTGCCAGGATGCTCAATGCCTTCAAAGAACAAGGCTGTAACATGAGCCTGAAAGTCCATTTCTTGCACTCCCATGTGAACTACTTTCCCGAAAACTTGGGGGCGTACAGTGAAGAACAAGGTGAAAGGTTTCACCAGGACATCAAGGACACAGAGAGAAGGTACCAAGGAAGATGGAACACCACTATGATGGCTGATTTCTGCTGGTTGCTGCTGCGGGAAACCCCAGATGAAAAATACGCCAAGCAGCGCACCAAGAGAAGCATTCGGGGGAAGAAGAAACGGGCCCACCAGGAGATTGATTGACCCAAGAATGACTTTAAAATCTAAACTGTGTTGACAAATATCGTGTTTTTACTAAACTTTGAAATAAAAATTTGCTAGTTATTACCACAGTGTCGGATCTCATTTATTAGAATGTTATTTTCACACCATCGGGTGTTTGTCTTCATGTATTGCAATGGTGCGGTTTGCGTTTTCTATTCTTACATACATACCTGTACAACATTTTTTGCACATTTCTTTGCTTTGCTTTGTGTCTAACCTCGCTCTTATATGCTCAATGTTTGTGCACATGTATGTGGCTGTTTTAAGTGCAGACAATTTTGCTACCATCACAGTGTGTTTTGTTGACATTACTCTATTCTTATGTGCTGCCTTGTTACAATTTTCTTTATTCTTATTTGAATAACTACTAAACAATTAGTATAAAGAATTCATCCAAGAAACTTTTATCTCGAGCGCACTCAATCTGAAACGTTCACCTCAAACTGCTAACCCAATGTAGCAAAAAATCTGTACGTGATGGAGCAAATTGGTTACCAGATTTGGATTCAGCGCACCAAAAAACGTAAAAATCAATCGAAACATTAGAGGCAGTTTAAAAAAAAAATTTTTTAGTGTACCTGTGTAACCTGATTTTTTCTGAGGCAATGTCTGTTTAATGTACATTGCCACGTTTAAGTTACAATGTAAACAGCTTTGACTGAAATGATAAAACAGTAAAAAAATCTATTAAATAAATAAAATAAACAGGCCAGAAGATTAAATGATGACCAGCATGGCTAAATGGTATTATGAAAAATGTTATTAAAACCAAACCAGTATCCTTTAAAAAATGTAAAGCTGATTCTAATTAGGAAAATAGGAAAGACCATAAAGTACTAATAAAATAAATGTAAAACATTAATAAGGCAGGCGGAATGAATTCGAAGAGAAATTTGCCATAGAAGAAAAACTAATAACACTTTCAAGCACATCAAAAACAAAAAGCCTTCAAGGTAGTCAGCTGGACTAGTAGATAACATGAGACTCAAAAGAACACTCAGAGAATGAAATCATAGCAGAAAAATTAAATTCTTTGTTTTAGTCTTTGCTGCAGAGGATGTTGGAGATATTCCCACACCAGAACTAGCCTTTGTAGGTGATGATTCAGAGGAAATTTAGCAAATCACTGACAGTCTAGCAGAGCTGCCAGAGCAAACTGACAAACTAAATAGTAGCAATCAACAGGGACCTGCTGGTTTTCACCTCAGTTAAGAAAGCTTCTTTTAATCTTGTCATTTTGACATGTGCACTACTGAAGTATGCATTAAATGGTATTGAAACATGACAGTAGAAAAAGATCATTTGGCCTATCTAGTTTGCCTTTCTATATCAACTACTATAGTCCCTTCTTTTCCTTTAGAGATCTTCTGTGTTTTTTCCATGCCGTCTTGAGTTCAAATTCTTTCCTTGTCTAGACTACCTCCACTGGGAGACTATTCCACACATCTACCACTCTTTCTGTAAAGAAATATTTCTGCATATTATTCCCGAGTCTATCCCCTTTCACCCTCATCTTGTATCCCTTATTGCAGAGCTTACTTTTAATTGAAAGAGGCTTTCCTCCTGTGCATTTATGGCATGGAGGTATTTAAACATCTATCACTGGAGAAAGACATAATGCTTGGGAAGGTAGACTGTCACCATAAAAGAGGAAGGCCAGCAATGAGATAGATCGATATAATAACAGCAGCTATAGGTACCACTCTATCAACAATAAGCCGCTTGGCTGAAGACCAAATAAAATTTAGGTCAACTATCCAGAGGGTCGCCAGGAGTTGACACCAACTTGATAGCACTTAACAACAACAACATATCTTCTCTATCCTGCCTTTTCTCCAAAGTATACATATTGAGATCTTTAAGACTATCCCCATAAGGTTTATAACAAAGACCATTGACCATTTTGCTAGTCACCCTCTGCGGCGACTCCATCATGTTTATATCCTTTTAAAAGTGTCATCTCCAGAATTGCACACAATACTCCAAAGACTTATACAGAGGCAACTTCATCTCTTTTTTGTTTACTGGCCATTCCTCTCCCTGTACACCCAAGCATCCTTCTGGCTTTCACCATCACCTTTTCTACCTGTTTGGCCACTTTAAGCTCATCAGAAACAATCACACCCAGGTCCCACTTTTCTTTCGTGGACAGAAGTACTTCACTCTTTACTATACTGCTCCCTTGGATTTTTACAGCCCAAATGCATGACCCTGCATTTTTTAGTGTTAAATCTCAGCTACCAAATTCTCGACCATTCTTCAAGTTTAGCTAGATCCCTCCTCATGTTATTTACTCCTTTCTGGGCGTCTAATCTATTGCAGATTTTGGTATTATCTGCAAAGAGGCAAACCTTACCCGACAGCCCTTCTACAATATCACTAACAAAAATGTTAAAAGGAATCGGACCGGAGGTGTTTTGATTGCCTGACTTTTCCTTGAACTGTGTACCTGAGAGGTTCCCGACATCAGCCGCTGCACTGATTGATTGGCTACAGGTAGCTGAGGGCTATAAAACCAACTGCCCTACCGCGGGACGCCAAGGTGTTTTGATTGCCTGACTTTTTCCTTGAACTGTGTACCTGAGAGGTTCCCGACATCAGCCGCAGCACTGATTGATTGGCTGCAGGTAGCTGTGGGCTATAAAACCAACTGCCCTACCGTGGGACGCGGTCGCGGGCATCTCTTGGGGGTGTGACCAAAGGGGCGTGACGAAAGGGGCAGGCTACGCACCTTCGGCGTAAGTAGGCGTGAGAGGCTCCCTGTAAGTGGGAAACGGAAAAAGAAATACCAACCTGTTGTTCAAATGAAGACGGTCAAGGTTGTGGGGCTGATGGATGCTCATGTACGTGTAAGTGATCCCTCTACTTTAGCCCAGACACCAAAGGATGGTGGTTTAGATGTTTCTGGATTGAGTATTTCTTCATCTGTGACCTCTCCTAGCGACATGGGTGTAACTCCGCCCGGCTTAGAGCTTATGCAAGCATCTGGTGAGGCCTCTTCACAGGAGAATGTGGAGTGGGCTGACTCCGGCTCAGTCTTATTGCCAGCTTCTTTTTTGAAAATGGATTCCACGCTGAGTTTAACACCGCCTTTACCCTCGGTAATTACTTTTTCCTCTGTTGTTGAAGCCCAAGTTCCGCCTTCTGATGTTTCTTTGAAGGATATATGGACGATTATGACTCGTATGGAATTGGCTCTAGGCTCTTCCTTGAAGAAAGTTTCTGTTTTTTCTAAAGAAACGGTTGTGAAGTTATCAGATCATGAAACTAGAATAACATCGTTGGAAAAGTGGACGGTAGATCAGGAGTCTAAGGAATCACCCCAGAAGGATTTTTGTGTTAAATTTTCTCAGGGTTCCCTTGCTTTACATCGACAAGATGAGTTTTTGGAGAATTCTTTGAGGTCTAAAAATCTTCGATTGTTGAATTTTCCGCAAACTTATTACTTATCTCCTATGAAACTTTTTTGGAAGTATCTTAAGGAGGTATTATTGTTTACTGATGTCGAATTAATTAATATTTCAAAAATGTATTATGCTCCTAAGGGAAAATTGGATAAGGGTGGGGAAGAAGGGGAGACTGGTGCTCATTATGATCACCTAATCTCTTCTCCCTTAGATATCTCGGAATTTATTGAATCCGATAGTGATATTACATCTAGAGCCACATTGTTGGTAACATTTTTGTCTGAGATAGATAAAGATAAGTTGTTGCGTACATATTTAAAAAAAAAAGTGAGAAATTCTGTGGGCAAGCAATACAAATGTTTCCCGATGTATCTCGGGTAACCCAAAGGCGACGTAAGGCTTTTTTGGAACTGCGCCCACGGGTCCTAGCCCTGGGGGCATCTTTCTATCTTAAATTTCCCTGTGTCACATCGTGTTTCAGGGTAAAAGATATGTATTTCTTGAAGTGGAGCATTTGTTAGCATTTCTGGATGGTAAGACTTAGGGGCTTTCCTTTTTTTTCCCCCCCTGGTGTTCAGATTTGTTTCCTTGCTCTTTGCTTAACTGAATGGAGTATTTGTAACATTTTTCGGGGCCAATTGGGTTCCATTTTTGTAAATTTGATGAGCACCTCCTTGATGTGGACTAGTGCTTGACATATATGTTTTGGGGATGTATAATGTATGGCTTTTTGTTTTTCCTTTTGTCTTTTTCTTGGTATTATTGATATATATTTTATAAATAAAAAATTAAAAAAAAAAAAAAAGAATCGGACCAAGGACAGATCACTGCGGCACAACACTAGTAACATCTTTCTCCTCAGAATGAGCTCCATTTATCTGTACCCTTTGTCACCTCCCACTTAACCAATTTCTAACCCAGTCAAGTCACTTTAGGGTCCATCCCTAGGGTGCTCAATTTATTTATAAATCGCCTGTGCGGAATGGTGTCAAAGGCTTTACTTAAATCTAAGTACAGCACATCTAGGGCTCTCCCTCAGTCCAACTCTGGTCACCCAGTCAAAAAAATCAGTCAGATTTGTCTGACAAGACCTGCTTCTAGTAAATCTATGCTGCCTCGGATCCTGAAATTCATTGGACTCCAGAAATCTCACTGTTCTCTTTTTCAACATTGTTTATATTAATTTACTCACCAAAGAGATCAGACTAACTGGCCTGTAGTTCTCAAACCCATCCTTACTTCCATTTTTGTGTAAAGGGATCACATGTGCCTTTCTCAAGTCTTCTGGTACCACTCCAGACTCTAAAGAAGTACTGAAAAGATCAGACAGTGGAACCACTAGAACTTCCCCTAATTTCTTCTCAATACTCTCGGATGTATCCCATCTGGCCCCATTGCTTTACCTACTTTTAGTTTATCTAGTTTCTTATGAACCCAGTCTTCTGAAAATTATTCAAGATCCCCTTCTGTTCCTATTTGTTGGTGTTTTCTGAGGTCCTGCTCTGGGCCATTCATCTGTGAACACAGAACAAAAATATTTGTTAAGCAATTCTGCTGTATCCTCATCAGCTTCTGCATATTCCTCCCTTTCACCCTTCAGTCTGGCAATACTACTTTTACACTTCCTCTTGTCGCTAACATATCTGAAAAATGTCTTGTCTCCCTACTTTATTACATTGGGTATTTCTTCTTCTTTTTGTATCTTTGCTTTCCTGGCTACTTTCCTATATATCTTGCTGACAATTGAGACACAAAGTAGATGACATCAAAAAAAGACAAAATTGATCCATTCAGTCTGCAATTATTCTCATTATACTGCTAAGGATACATCCCAGGTGACAGCCATAAAGTGTGACTTGCTGCAAGATCTCTCCCCATCCAGGACTGCTGTCTTCCTCAGTTGTACGACATCCCTACTAAGTCACCTCCAGTACTCACCATCTCCCAAAACTAACCATAATCTAAACCACCAACACTACTAGCATGGCCTTTGCCCAAATATATGGTCTCAAAGGTCCTGTGTATTGCCTGCCAATTAGATGCAATTTCTAAATGGGTCTTCCATTGCAGCTACCACACAAATATAGACATATCGCTGCCTCAGTTTTTGCCAGAATATCTAACATTATGTATTAACCACCAACATTCATTCTGGAAGCTTCACCACACTGTTGAATCACTCAAGACCTCCAGAACTGAACACGATACTCTAGATGAGGTTTAACTAATGACCTGTACAATAGCATAATCACCTTCATTTTTTTGTGTTTTTTACTATTTATACCTCTCCTATGTACTTTAGCACTTTTCCAGATTTGGCCACTGCCTTATTACTATCTCCATAACTTACAATCAAATATAATTGGCCTTAGATATTTACGCCTTTCAACAAAGAAGTAGTTGTGTTAACAGGTTTTCTCTCTTATAAACTACATTGAATTGGATTTCTATCTTTATTTACATAATCCAGTAATTTTATAGCAGGATATTTATGTGGGTAGTCCAAAAGGCTCCTATTTTAAGCTCTTCTTACTAAAGCAACTTAGGTGCCTATGTATGTTTGTAAAATAAAACTTCCAGAACAAATCCAAATGGCCATACACAAATGTACGCCTGCTCCAAAAAGTGTACAAGCATGTGTGTATTCTAGGCATGTACCCACATACTTTATAAAATATGCAGGCACATCAACTCTGCCCCTGGAACACCAGTCACATAAAAGAAGGTGCAATGTTTCTGTGCGCTTATTCTTTGTGTGTGTATGAGGTTGCTCAATTTTTAAAAGAGAAATTAGACCTCACACCTGGGTTGTGTACCTCCTCCTGCAGCCTGGAGACTGGATCTTTCAGAATCATGACATCACTGGAGGCATTCCGCTGGTCTCTCCCATCAACCCCCAGTGTTCTATTGACAAAGCAGACTCAAAGGAGCAACAAATAAGTAGCTATAGCAATAACATGCAAAAACTAACATATATATTTTTTTTTTAATTGAATTAAGATAACTTCCTCTGAACTGAGGAAACTCCTTCTTTCTCTTCTTATAAAAAAACATAGAGAAAAGATAACTGAAAGAATACAACATCTATTAAAAACTTTGGAATGTCTTACGCAAAATGGAAATGTAACTCTCTCCAAACCCTAGATACCTACGTTAACCAACAAATCCCCGGGTGGGTATCGGGACTGAACTGGAGTCCCTCAAGGAACAACAATTAGCAGGTAAGTCTAATTTCTCTTTCCTTATCATCCCTCCAGTTCAGTCCCTCACCACTGGGATGTAACCGAGCAGTAATTATTGGGAGGGACCTGTCCACCCAGACCGCAAAACCGTAGACCCAAAACAGGCATCATTTGCCATCTGAACATCTAGGCGATAATGTTTACTGAAAGTATGGAGAGAAGACCAAGTGGCTGCTTTGCAAATTTCCATCAGCAGAACCAAACTATGTTCCGCCCAAGAAGCCGCTTATGCCCTAGTAGAATGAACCTGTAACCCCATGGGCACCTGACGCCCTTGCAAAATATATGCTGACGCTATTGCCTCTCGTATCCATCTGGCAATTGAAGCTTTGGCTGCCACTTAAGCTTTACACGGACCCCCAAAAAGCACAAACAAGCGTTCCAATTTACAAAAAGACTCCGAGACCTTCAAGTATTGACAAAGCACCCTTTTTACATCCAACCGCCGCAAACTACAATCTGAAGCATCCTCCCCCGTAATACCCAACACTGGCAAAGAAACCCCCTGATTCACATGAAAAGGTGAAACCACCTTGGGCAGAAAAGACGGAACTGGTCTTAATACAACTTTTTCCTTAGAGAAAGAAAGAAACGGTTCCCAACAGGACAACGCCTGCAACTCCGAAATTCGACGAGCCGAACAGATGGCCACCAAAAACACCACCTTTAAAGTTAAATCTTTGACAGAAGCCAGATTTAAAGGCTCAAAAGGCTCCCTAGTGAAGGCCCCTAGAACCAAGTTGAGATCCCATGGAGGAGAAACCAGCCTACGAGAAGAAATGAATCACATCGAGATGTGACCCCAAGGGCACTCTTTGGACCTTACCTCGGTAACAACAAATAGCTGCCAGCTGAACCCTTAATGAACTGGCCGCCAAACCCTTATCGAAACCATCTTGCAAAAAACTTAATACCATAGGCACTGAGACCTTGGATGATCGAAGTTGACTCTTAGCGCACCAATCTTCAAAAATACGCCAGACACGAACATACGTTAGAGAAGTGGATCTTTTTCTAGTCATCAATAAGGTAGCAATCACCTTTCCAGAATAAACGTTTTTACTTAACCGAGCCCTTTCAATGGCCAAGCCGTAAGCGGGAACCGATCCACCTGAGGCATCCGCAGAGGACCTTGAACCAGAAAGTCCGCTGTCACCAGTATTCACCAAGGCACTCCGTCGAGAAGACATACCAGATCTGCATACCACAGACGTCGCGGCCAATCCAGCGCTACTAACACCACTTTCCCCTGGTGAGCTTCGATATGCCGAACCACTCGACCTATGAGCGCCCACGGGGGAAAGGCATAGGTCTTGGGCCATTGTTGCATCAAAGCATTGATGCCTTCCGACATTCTTTCTCATATTCGACTGAAAAACCGACTCGCTTTGGCCGATCGGAAGGTTGCCATGAGATCCATAACCGGAGGTCCCTACCTGATGACTATCTGAGCAAAAACCTCCGGATGAAGCTCCCAATCTCTGGCATCCACTCAAACTCTGCTTAGAAAATCCTCTGTCACATTGTCCATTCCTGCAATGTCTGCTGCCGACAGAGCCTGAAGCCGAGACTCTACCCAGGCGAACAACATCTCTGCTTCCTCCTCTAGAACCACGCTTCCCGTACTGCCTTGATGATTGAGATAAGCCACTGTCACGGCATTGTCCGACAGTACACGCACCACTCGGCCCCGTACCGATTTTTCGAACGCCCGAAGAGCTAGTGCTACCGACTGCAACTCCAACCAGTTGATGGACAATTTGGCCTCCTGTTTGTTCCAACGTCCTTGTGTATACCGATCTCTGCAATGAGCTCTCCAGCCTGCAAGACTTGCATCTGTTAATAATGGAATCCATTGCGGCTGCTCCAGAGGCATGCCCGTGGTCAGATTCTTCAGGCAAAGCCACCATTGAAGAGACTTCCTGACCAACAATGGGCAAGGAAGTCATTTGCACATGGAATCGCTCTGATGCAACCAAAGCCTGAGCAACGACCTCTGTAACGGTCGCATGTGCACTCTGGCCCAAGGTACTTCGTCTATTGTCACTGCCATTGTCCCTAGAACTTGAAGGTTACTCCAGGCTGAGGGCGCTGGAGTCCTTAAAAACGTGTGCACCCGACATTGAACTGTCTGAACCCACAGATCTGGCAGAAAAACTGCTCCCAAATGGGTGTCGAACCATACTCCTAAGTACTCTAGAACTTGAGATGGACTTAAATGGCTTTTGGATACATTGACTACTCAACCGAGACTCTGAAGAAACTGCACCACTCTGCTTGTTACTCAAACACTCTCCAACTTTGATTATGCTCATATCAGCCAATCGTCGAGATAAGGCTGCACTAGTATACCTTCTTTTTGCAGCGCCGCCACCACCACCACCATTACCTTGGTGAAGATACATGGAACTGTCGCTAGACCGAAAGGCAATGCTTGAAACTGAAAATCCCCGAAAGAAGTGCGAACCTTAGGAACCTCTGATGCCCCGGCCTGACAGGAATGTGTAAGTACGCCACTAAGATCGAGTGATGTCAAAAATTCTCCCTTTTGGACAGCCACTATTACTGACCATAATGTTTCCATTCGAAAATGAGGTACTCGCAGAGAGCGGTTCACACCCTTGAGGTCTAGAATAGGACAGAATGACCCATCCTTTTTTGGGACCCCAAATAAATATAGTATCGGCCGACGCCGTAAAACTCTCACGGAACCGGAATCACTGTTCCCAATTGAAGAAGACGCTCCAACGTCTGCCGTACCGCAGTCACTCTTTCCTGCCCTCTGCAAGAAGAGAGAACAAAAGAGTCTACTACTGGACGAGCAAATTCGAGAGCATAACCTTTGCGAATGATCTCTAACACCCACTGATCAGATGTTATCTGGACCCAGGCCGGAAGAAACTTTTGAAACCGACACCCAACCGGCTGAATACCTGCCCGGGCCCGCCTCGCTTCATTGTGACTTTCTAAGCGCTGCAGCAGAGGAACTATCAAAACCTCTGCCCGCCCATCGAAAGCCTTGACTTTATGAAGCAAATCTTCTTCTTTGAAAACCTCCAAACCATGAGGTACGAAACCGCCTGAAGTCCCTAAACTGACCTCGCACAACTAGTTGAGAATGACCTTGCTTCGGCTTATCTTCTGGCAAGCGTCCACCTTTTGATTCCCCCAAATCCTTGACTAATTTGTCAAGATCCTCTCCAAACAACAACTTCCCTTTAAAAGGAAGTTTACTAAGACAAGACTTGGAGGAACCATCTGCCGCCCAATTTCTTAATCAAAGATAACGATGTGCGGCAACCAATGAAGCCATACTATTTGCTAAAGCTCTGATTAAGCAATTCCATGTTAGGGGTTTTTTAGAGCAATAATGCCAAATTATCCTAGAGAAATTGCTCCAATTGTAGCAAAAAGCTAATGAATCTTATTGTTCTTGTTTTTTCCTTGGATGTGAGTCTCAGAATGAATGGAGGAGGATAGCTACAGGCCACAGTGATTGAAAAGCCTGAGAAAGTCCTCGCTCCTTCCTTACATCAAGGACACCACATTCCAAGTTTTTTATGTTTGAATAAAAGTTCACTCTTGAAAAGCCATTAAGGTGAAAATCCGATATTTCAACAAATCCCAATGATGTATCGCATATCTCTTTCCCTCAGTTCATTAATGTATATTTTTTTTAGAGACTTAGCTGTATGGGATATCAGGGCGAATCTTCACTATTTCCCGACGCAGATGTTCAGCGCTGTCGCGTTTCACCGCTGCCCGCGGTTTCTTCGGGGGAACTGCGGTGGTCTCAGCGTTTCATATCAAATGATTTAATGTCATTCAGAAAAAGCCTCAAAAGAGAAGAACAAATATCAGTAGAAAATTGCAATGCTGTTACAACCATGTAACGAGTATTCCCTTCATTACACGCTTAGAGTCTCATATAAAAGATTACTATCAAAGACTAACAAAATCTACCTTATAGCTTCCGTCCTCAAAACTTCAAAGAATACGCTGGCTTAACGTAATGACTCATGGGAATACATGGGTTTTTAAACCGGAGACAGCCAATCAGCTAGTTATTCGGTGTCTGACGCAACGTGTGATGTAAACTAGTGCTCACAGAGCTGTCATTCATCAACGAAATTTAAAGGGTGACTGGTCACGTTACACAGACTGACCAATCAATCTGTGAATTCAGACCTCCAGGACTCACAGTATTCAGGCGATGGATCCAACGTTGTTCGGTAATCATCAAAACCTGATCTCTGGTTTTCCCAAACGCACCACTATGAAACTGGTCGATACAAAAACATCGAAGCTGGTCAAACTGATGTCCTAGAGATAGGCAGTGGGAAACAATAGGTGCTTCTAACTTACGGCAACGTAAACGACTTCTATGTTCACCCATACGGATTTTAAATTGACGATTAGTTTTGCCTACATAAATGAGTTGGCAGGGACATTGTATAGCGTATACCACATATCTAGAGACACAATTTGTTGGAACACGAAGTGAATAGATGGTGCCCTGATAAGTGAAGTGAGTCAGCTCAAGCGTTATCTCACAGATAGCACATCCATTACATTTAGTATGGCCTGTCAGCGGCTGTTGTACTGCTGGCGATATAGACAAAACTACTGGACGTAATTCTGAAGGACTGAGTATCTCTTTCAGGTTGCGATTGCGTCGCCAAACGCATCTAATGGATTTTCCTTCTAGGCCAGGCAAATGGCTTAATATGTTACTATGTTTAGATAAGATCTTCTTTATCTTAGTGCTTAATGGAGAAAACTTCAAAACAAAATTCACATGTTCACTCATTTTTGGCTTAAATGTCCTTGCTTGTAGCAACAGAGCACGGTTATTATAATAAGCCCGGGTGTAAGCTCTCCGTATCACTTCTTTTGGATAACCTCTGTCTCGAAAACTCTTCATTAAATGTTTGGAATGAGACTGAAATTCGTGAATATCTGAACAGTTGCGTCGAAAGCGCAAGAATTGTGAAAAAGGCAAGCTGGTTTTTAAAGCAATCGGATGAGCACTGTTGAAGTGTAATAAGGCGTTCTTTGCCACCTTCTTTTTGTATACCGTGGTTATCCAGGAAGTTGGACCTCTGCGAATCTCTAAGTCTAAATAAGTTATTTTATCTAATGCTGTTGTACTCGTAAAACGAATAGTCGGATGGCATTGATTTAACCATTGTAAAAATCGGTCAAATTGACTTTCTGAGGCCGTCCATAGCATGAACACATCATCTATGTACCAGCCCCAGAACGAAACATGACACCAAAAGGGGGAAGTGTATAACCACTTTTCTTCAAAATCAGCCATGAATAAATTGGCGATTGAAGGAGCAGCTGTTGCCCCCATAGCCACTCCAGCTATCTGGTGATATAAAACAGTTTCAAAAAGAAAAAAGTTTTGAAATAGAACCAAACTACACAAGCTTTCCATTAACTTTAATTGATTCTCTGTCAGATCATTTCTTCTTGCAAGAGCCTTCATAACACTTGAGAAGGCTGCCGTTTGTGGGATGTTTGTATATAATGAAACGATATCCAAAGTTATTAATATCGTAGTCGGAACAGATGCAAGATGATCATACTGAGATAGCTGTTGAAGAAAATGAGTTGTATCTCGAATATATGATGGAATAGCTGGTAGGAGAGGTCTCAAATAGGAATCAAGGAAAGTTGATAACGGTTCCAGTAACGTTCCCTTTGTCGAAACTATAGGGCGACCTGGGGGCTTATGTAGCTGCTTGTGGATCTTCGGAACCAGATAGAATTTAGCAAAGCTAGGACTAGGTATATTTAAATAGTGCCATTCTTTTTTCGAGAGTAACTTGTCCTGCAAAGCTTGAGTCGTTACTTGTTTTATTAACCCCTGCAATTCCGGTGTAGGATCAGTATCTAAAACTTGGTAAGTTGAAATGTCACATAATTGGCGCTGCGCTTCTGCTAAATAAAGCTCACGATCTTGAAGAACAATTGCGCCTCCTTTATCTGCTCTACGGATAACTAAATTAGCATTAGATTTTAAAGATAAAAGAGCTTCCCGTTCTGCCTTAGATAAAGTATGGCACACTTGGCAAGATTTAAGTTTTAGTTGACCCACATCACGTAACACTAAGGGGTCTGTTTACTAAAAGGCCGGTGTTGTGCGGTCCGCGGTACCGAGCGGGTGCCGTATAAGGAGTGGGCGTTCCGTCGTGAAGAACAGAAGCTGTGATTGACAGATGCGCTAAGGTGCGCGGCACCCGTGTGGTTAGTGCCCTGTGACATTACGGCGTTTGATCTGTGCACATAGATCACACTGCTCACGGTTTTTGGGCTTCCACTATTGTGCTGCACATTGCTGACGGAAACGGTTTCTTTTCCCGGCACAGCACCTCTAACGCGAGTGTTTCACTGGCGGTAAATTTCTTTGCAGATTCGGGCACGCTCCTGTGCGGCGAGTCTCTCCCCTCCACATTCCGCCCACTGACCCCGTCTCTCCGCCCCTAGGGGGCCTTCCTCCGCCCTCATTTCGCCTTGGCACGCCTCTTTCGCACATTACCGCCCCGCAAATGTGCGCGTTGTCGGCGCACGCTTGCGGGACCCGTTAATGTGCCGCGCACTCGTACGGGGCGCTTAAGAGCACTTAAATACATCTTTTAGAGCGCTCATGTGCGCCCCGTACAAGTGCGCCGTTTAGTAAACAGACCCCTAAATCTTTATATAATGCTAATGGGGCTGGTACTGGGCCAGGTGGAGTCCAGGCTGAGGTCAATGGTAACCGGATTCTGTCTGCGGGCACCGCTTCCGAAAGAGCTGGAGAATGAGAGGTAGCTATTTCAGAAAAATACATCTTCAAATGAAGTTTTCGCAAAAAACGTTCCAAGTCCACATGGAATTGGAAATCATCAAATTTCATCATGGGGACATACGACATACCTTTATTTAAAAGACTAATCTGTGATTCTGAGAGAGAAGATGAAGATATGTTCACCACTAAAGACTGCCCTGATGTCATTCTTGAATTTTGTACCGTGGCGATGTCCTGGTTGGTCCTTTGGATTTCTCTCTCAGATTGTCTTTCTTCCGTGTGGAATCTCCGTCGCCTAAAAAATTATTGCTCTTGGTACTCTTAAAAGAACCACTAGATTGAGAATCGTCGGATTGAGTATCAAAATCTACTCTTCTACGTGTGGTCTTTAATTTGCGTTTAGGATTCATCCATGGGAAGACATAACCGGTAGTATGATCTGCCTGGTCTCTCGCCAATTTTTGCATTTTAAGTTTCTTAGTTTCATCCCGAATTTTGTTTACTTGTAAAGACCGCTCACTTGCTTTCTGCACGAAAATCTCCTGCGAAGTTTGAGTCTTCAATTTGTCCAAGGCTAGTTGAACTTCCGATTGAAGCTCCTCAATCAAAGGTTTAATAGTGTCAACTAACAAGACCATTAAGTCACGTGAACACTTGGTAAGGATTTGGTTCCATTTTGTTATAAACTCAAAATCTGTCTGAAACATTTTAGGTTCCTTGTAAATGCGTAAACCACGAGGTACGTGTTGACGGCGTAAGTATTCTATGAAGGAGAACCTATGAAGTTCTAACCTAGCAATCCTTTTCTCTATTTTCAAAATTGATTCCCAATCAATTGATTCAGAATTGGTCACTGGTAAATCTTGAGCCGTGAAAGGGGCCGGTACATAGATGATGTGTTCATGCTATGGACGGCCTCAGAAAGTCAATTTGACCGATTTTTACAATGGTTAAATCAATGCCATCCGACTATTCGTTTTACGAGTACAACAGCATTAGATAAAATAACTTATTTAGACTTAGAGATTCGCAGAGGTCCAACTTCCTGGATAACCACGGTATACAAAAAGAAGTTATCCAAAAGAAGTGATACGGAGAGCTTACACCCGGGCTTATTATAATAACCGTGCTCTGTTGCTACAAGCAAGGACATTTAAGCCAAAAATGAGTGAACATGTGAATTTTGTTTCGAAGTTTTCTCCATTAAGCACTAAGATAAAGAAGATCTTATCTAAACATAGTAACATATTAAGCCATTTGCCTGGCCTAGAAGGAAAATCCATTAGATGCGTTTGGCGACGCAATCGCAACCTGAAAGAGATACTCAGTCCTTCAGAATTACGTCCAGTAGTTTTGTCTATATCGCCAGCAGTACAACAGCCACTGACAGGCCATACTAAATGTAATGGATGTGCTATCTGTGAGATAACGCTTGAGCTGACTCACTTCACTTATCAGGGCACCATCTATTCACTTCGTGTTCCAACAAATTGTGTCTCTAGATATGTGGTATACGCTATACAATGTCCCTGCCAACTCATTTATGTAGGCAAAACTAATCGTCAATTTAAAATCCGTATGGGTGAACATAGAAGTCGTTTACGTTGCCGTAAGTTAGAAGCACCTATTGTTTCCCACTGCCTATCTCTAGGACATCAGTTTGACCAGCTTCGATGTTTTTGTATCGACCAGATTCATAGTGGTGCGTTTGGGAAAACCAGAGATCAGGTTTTGATGATTACCGAACAACGTTGGATCCATCGCCTGAATACTGTGAGTCCTGGAGGTCTGAATTCACAGATTGATTGGTCAGTCTGTGTAACGTGACCAGTCACCCTTTAAATTTCGTTGATGAATGACAGCTCTGTGAGCACTAGTTTACATCACACGTTGCGTCAGACACCGAATAACTAGCTGATTGGCTGTCTCCGGTTTAAAAACCCATGTATTCCCATGAGTCATTACGTTAAGCTAGCGTATTCTTTGAAGTTTTGAGGACGGAAGCTATAAGGTAGATTTTGTTAGTCTTTGATAGTAATCTTTTATATGAGACTCTAAGCGTGTAATGAAGGGAATACTCGTTACATGGTTGTAACAGCATTGCAATTTTCTACTGATATTTGTTCTTCTCTTTTGAGGCTTTTTCTGAATGACATTAAATCATTTGATATGAAACGCTGAGACCACCGCAGTTCCCCCGAAGAAACCGCGGGCAGCGGTGAAACGCGACAGCGCTGAACATCTGCGTCGGGAAATAGTGAAGATTCGCCCTGATATCCCATACAGCTAAGTCTCTAAAAAAAATATACATTAATGAACTGAGGGAAAGAGATATGCGATACATCATTGGGATTTGTTGAAATATCGGATTTTCACCTTAATGGCTTTTCAAGAGTGAACTTTTATTCAAACATAAAAAACTTGGAATGTGGTGTCCTTGATGTAAGGAAGGAGCGAGGACTTTCTCAGGCTTTTCAATCACTGTGGCCTGTAGCTATCCTCCTCCATTCATTCTGAGACTCACATCCAAGGAAAAAACAAGAACAATAAGATTCATTAGCTTTTTGCTACAATTGGAGCAAAAGCTCTGATTAAGTCATAATGAACATCAGCTAAGTAAGCTGACCCTGACTCAAGTCGTGCCACATCAGCTAAACTCTCCTTTGTCTGCAGTGTCGACTGCTGTAAACACTGTGACCACCTTAGACAAGCTCTTGCTACCCAAGATCCGCAAATAGAAGCTTGCAGCGACAGAGCATTAGCCTCAAAAGCTTGCTTCAACAAACCATCCATCTTCCTATCCTAAACATCTTTCAACACCGCGCTGCCTTCTACCAGAATGGTCGTCTTCCTTGTGACCGCGGAAACCGCTGCATCTATACGCAGAGAACGAAATATCTCCTTTTCTTGATAAGCCAAGGGGTAAAGCTGATTCATAGACCCAACACCCTGCAAACCAGCCTCAGGCAAATCCCATTCACCTTGGATCATTTGTTTAACTACTCGATGCACCGGAAATACAGCTTGAGTTTGACGCACTGCTTGGATAAGGGGATCCTCCAAACCCTCCTCCATTGGTTGGACCGAAGAAAGATTGAGTGCCTGAAGGGACTCAGTAATAAGTGCTGTCAACTCCTCTTTCCGAAAAACTCTTATAATCCTCGCCTGATCTTCAGGCTCCTGAATTTCATCTTCCTCAAGATCCTTCATTCCTAATTCTGGATCTAACTCAATATCATCTGCCTCTGGCCAATCTGAGACCAAATGCTGATCCTCCAAAGACCGTGTCCTTTTAAGAGGTCTCACTAGACCACCTACCAGCTTATCTGAAGCTGATCGTGCCAGTGGTGACGGGTCCTGCTGATGTAAACAATAAGCCTGATGCATTATCAACAGGAAATCTGGTGAAAAGCTTCCTAGGGTCAACGCCTGGCCTGCTGGAGCACCAGCACTAGTTGACGCTGTCGAATTCTCCATTAGAGGCACGGATGAAGCCTCCAGAAGAGATTCTTCTTCCACCGCTCTAGGTGGAGTCTGAGTCCTCTCCTGAATCTTCTGTTCCATATTGCTTGATTCAGTAGCGCAGCCCCGACAAACCCCCACGTCCGAGACTGCACCCCTACGTGACCCGCACACAAGACACTGCAGGCGCGACGGCATTAGCCACTATCAAATAAAACTCAGCTGAGAAAGAAAATAAACCTGCCTCTTTTTCTTTTTTTTTTCCAATGTATATGTACCTTTAAAATAAACACACTGAATAAAATACATTTAAACTTTAAAAAAATACTAAACCGAAATTTAACAGCCTCAACCAAAAGAAACAACTGAAAACACTCTAAAAACTCTTGAAAATCAAATTAACAATCTACTAACGGACCCGGAGACAGGAAAAACGGCTCTGAAGATAAAAAAAATGCCAAAACAACGGAGCTCACACAAAAAATGTCTAACAGCCTCCCCGAACACTGAAGGCTCACTTCGATAGCTTAAAATTACCTCCGTTTCAATTTTTCCATTAAAAAACAGCAGCCCTGTCAGCCGCAGCGCTGCTAAGGAAAGGCCCAAAGCAGCTGCCACCGCGAGGACCCTTAGAATGCTGATCCTGCTTAAACGAAACCGCCGCTGCCTTGTAAACCCTAAAGGCAGCCGTTTGCATAACCTGAATAACTCCCCTCCATCCACACTAGGAGGGGAGAGCAGACCAAATGATAAACTGAAATGTTAAACTTAACCCGAGGAGAGAGAAGGAAATCCCAGTTCAATCCCTCCCCTGATTTATTTCTTTAAAGTTGTTTAAAAAAAAAAGTATCTCCCCAAAAATTAAATAAATTATAGGGAAACCAAATAAAAGTAAAACCTGACTAAAATAGCTAACTGCTCCTTATCCATTCCTCTAGTGAGCCCAGCACTTAGCCTCACTACATCCTCCTGCTTCATGGAGACTGGACACACTGGGGGGTTGATAGGAGAGACCAGCGGAATGCCTCCTGTGATGTCATGATTCTGAAAGATCCAGTCTCCAGCCAGCAGGAGGAGGTACACAACCCAGCAATGAGGGACTGAACTGGAGGGACAATAAGGAAAACCCCTTACATATAAAAAGCAGGCTTGCTGCTGTGGATGGTGCGTCTGGCACTGCTGCTGCAATTTTAGCTACTAGGGTTACTTTATAAAGTGAACGGTATATACAAGGTGTGACAAAAAAGAAACGAGACTGTGGCAGCCATGCCCATGACTCAATGTCAATTGGCTAACCACTTATATCACTGTGTTGTGCAATCTCTCACCACTATTCTGCTATAATATTTTTCATCTCTCTCACTCTGTTTTTCTTTTTCAGGTTTTTTTGTAGCACACTGCTCCATCTCTTTGTCATGCAACTGGAGGTGGCAGAAATATGGAGCAAAGAATCGACTTAAAATTTCTGGTTAAGTTGGAGAAGGGCCCAACTGAGTGTCTCCAACTTCTCCAAAAGGCTTATGGAGAAGATGCAATGTCAAGGCCGCGAGTCTTCGAGTGGCACAAATGCTTAAAGGATGGCCTTCCATGACAAAGACAGCTGAGAACATTGACAGAGTGAACCAGATGGTGGAGAGTGATCGCAGATTGACGGCGTGGATGATAGTTGAGGAGCTCAGCCTGAACAGGGAGTCAATGTGGACCATCTTGGTGCAGGAGCTGGGGATGCGGAAGGTGTGCACCAAGATGGTGCCCAAGCTTTTATCGATGACCAGAAGGAGCACCGGGTCAAGGTGGAGCAGGAAGGAGGAGTGGCCTAGTGGTTGGGGCAAGGTACTTCAGGCTGGAAGGTCGGGGGTTCAAATCCCACTAGAGGACAGCAACTTTGGGCTGGAAGGACTGGGGTTTCTAGTCCCACAGGTGCTCCTTGTGGTCTTGGGCAAGCCACTTAACCCTCCATAGCCCATGTTCCCTGTAAAATAGTTATCTCCACGTTATAATGCCCTGTTCAATGTAATTTCAGTTTGTTCAATGTAAACTGCACTGATGCAGAATAGTGCAGTATATAAGAGAATGTAAATAAATAAATGTTTGTCAATAATTGCTGGAGAAGATCCAGAGTTCGTTAGCCAAGTCATCACAGGAAACAAGACTTGGTTCTTCCAGTATGACCCTGAAAGCAAGAGACAAAGCCTGCAGTGGAAGACTCAACTGTCACCCAGACCCAAGAAGGCACACATGTCCAAATCAAGGATCAATATCATGCTGATTGCATTCTTCAACCAGAAGGGAGTGGTCCATCATGAGTTTGTGCCCGAGGGTCAGAGAGTCTACCAGCAGGTCCTCAATCTCCTCCATGACTGGATTTGGTGCAGCAGACAGGCACTGTGAAGCAATTAGTCATGGCTGTTCCACCACAATGCACCCGCACACACCGTGCTCAGAGTGAGACAATTCTTGGCCAACAAACAGATCACAGCTCTCGACCTCCCTCCTTATTCCCCAGATCTCGCACCATGTGACTTCTGGCTCTTCCCCAGGCTGAAGGCTCTGCTCAAAGAAACTCATTTTGCCTCTGTAGAAGAGATCAAGGGAGCTGTGACAAGGGAGCTGAGGGGCCTCAAGGAGGATGACTTTACCGAGTGCTTCGAACATGGCAGAAGCGAATACAGAAGTGCATTAACTCGGGGGGGGGGGGGGGAATTACTTTGAAGGGGACAATGCATAATATTTCTGTAGATTTTGTAATAAAACATTTATGGGACAGTCTCGTTTCTTTTCTGTCACACCTCATATTTTGCAAAAAGTGTGCACTAGGATGTTCTTTGCAAAGCTGCAGGAATGAAAATAAGCAGAACAGCCTAGAAGACAATGAATACTAGAGTCTCACAGGTGTAAGAGAGAACAGGGAAATAAGGATCGGAAGGAGGGGGTATGAGAATGGAAGTTAAGTTAGACTTGGTCATGGGCTGTGCTGGGCTAAGCTCATGGGCGGGAGGTAAGCAGGAATGAATGAGAGTGTTAGATTCAGTTCTAATTATTCTGTCTGGAGATGTTGGCTCCTCTTTATGATGACCCTTATCATCAAGTGCCCCATCACTTAATTTGCTTCACTCATTGCTCAATAAATGAAACTTCGGATACATCTTGCTCATAGAACAATTCATACAAAAGTAATGGTTTTATATTATAATGAACATTTAAATTCACCAGCGACCTCCTAAAAAACACAGCCCTGAAATTTTGTCTAAGCAGCTGATATTGCTTTCACCACCCAAGGTGCAGATGCTAAATCCATAGGAAACAACCTGAAATGATTTAGCTGAGGTTGAAGGGTACTTAATAAACGGTGATTACTGAACCTATCTAAAACGACTCTCTGGTTCCACCATCTCAACAAGAGGCTTAATGCTGAGCTCCAACTTTCTGTCAAAACTTAGTCAAAACCAAGAAAATACTCCAAATATTTAAGCATAATTATTCAGTTGCTAAAACGCAAAAGGATTGTGAAAAATGTCAGAAGGACCTTGAGAAATTGCGAGACTGGGCAACCACATGGCAAATGAAATTTAATGTGGACAAATTCATAGTGATGCACTTAGGGAAGAATAACCCAAACTACGGTTACAGGATACAAGATTCTACATTAGGAATCACCACCCAGGAAAAGGATCTAGACTCCATCATGGATACAAAAATCCAAAGTATGGCTTTGAGTCAATGCTGACTCCTGGTGAGCCAGCAGCTCCTGTGTTTTTGTGGCAGTATGACACCAGGGAATCCCCCAACCTGATTGGGCAATGAAGTCATGAAGCAAAACAAGACATTCGAGACTGTCAAAAGCAAGAGATAATATTAGCAGAATCCCGAAATCAAACTGTTCCACTCCAGGGCCGCATTTAAGCCATGCGGAGCTGTCATGTTTAAACGAAATATCCAGCATTGTTCAGTCTTCTGCAAGCGAAATGAACGGTTACCCCCCCCCCTCCCCTGTGGGTCCTCTGGAATGAAATCCAGCACTCGCCACCACAGCTGATCAAAAGTATGATTGAACTGGATGCAATGTTCAACGGTTCGGGCTGTGAGAGTCTTAGTATGCAACCTTGATGAGTGCTCTGCTAAACGGACCTTTACGGGCCTCGTAGTACAGCCCACATAATACAACGAGCATGGGCAAACCAGCAGATAGACCACATAGGCTGTGCAGGAAGTGGTACATCACCGAGATGAAATCAAGGTGGAAGTGTGAAGATCACACCATGATTCCCCCGTTAGAGACAATGAACAAAACTGACAAGATCCACATGGAAAATATCCTGCAGCAGCATGAAAAGAAACCGGACGATCCAAAGCCGAAGCTGAGTGAACAATACGGTCCCGTAGATTGGCACTCCTGGAATAGACCAACATCAGACACTATCCATGAAAACAGGAATGAAGCCCCAAAATGGGCCAGAATCTTCAAAGAAACTTCAGAACTGATGAAACCCCACCTGTATATGGAAAAATGCCAGTGATCATATCATCTGAGGGCTGGGCAGCTGTACTCGAAGAAGCTGAGGTACGTAGCCATTCACGGTGGGTATAACGAGCCCGTTTAAAGGCAGATTTCAGCAGCTTCAAAGGGTAACCCTAAGAGAGTAACCGCTGCATCAAATCTTCCGCATGTCTATGGAAATCTTGTAAAGAAAAACAGTTGTGACAGGAAGGCAGAGGCGCTATCCACAAAAACAGTTTTTCTGCAGTGACAGGATTTGCTTCCTGTTGGTTCCGCGGAAAATGGAGAATTGAAAAGAGGGAAGGTGGGAAGGCAGTCACGCCGGCACAGTGGGGTGCTCCTAAGGCTTTCCTATTGGATGCTGGGGAGCGTTCCTGCTGGGCTCCATCGATACCAACGTCACCCATATATGAAGACTACATTCCTGCTTGTTCCTGCAGATGTTTGTAATTCTCAGACTCCATCTGCTGGAGGGGAGACCAAAACCAGGAGTCTGAACTAGACTGGAGAGAAAATAAAATACAATTCTCCCTCTATCAATCGCTGCCCCCACTCAGCTAAAAATCCACATCAACCTCTAGTCACAATAATACCCACACCATACTGTCAAAGCTACATCCCTTCTAAAATTCCCCACCATGTGTCTTATAAAATGGACTACAGTTAGAACAGTTCTTGCCCTTTCATTCTAGAAGGCCTGTTATAAAATTACCCTCCTAATGGATCCCTGAACAACAAAAATGTGTGCAGTGCTGTGTAGATCTAGTAGCACTACAAAAATGATATGTAATAGTTTTGGGGGAGGGGGCGATACACTGCCTAATGTTGATGCTCAGAGGGGATGTGGGCTGTCATCAATGGTTCGGGTTGTGACTGAGGGGTATGGGGGGGGGGGGGGATTTACCACAAGCATTTTTATTTTATTTGGGCAATAGCACTGAAATGAAAATGTATTAAAAACTACAAAACAAAAATGAAAATTTATAAAAACAGAAACCAAAAAAGCCTGCAAGAGATACAGGAAACTAAACTAAACAAAATTGCACACCCATATTTAACGTTGAGCCCTACTCTCCCTATCCCCTATATACCCAGCACCTGCCCTTCTACCACCTCATCAACATCCATGCTTCTGCATGTCTCCCCTCATCTCCTGAACCCATTTACCCAGCACCTTATCACCTTATCACCTTCCCAAGCATCCACCCTCATTGCCTCTCCTTCTCCTCCTTCCCCTGTAACTGCCTCTGTCTTCCTACCCCTTACTTCTTCCTCAGCATCCATTCTCCCACCTCTTGCCCCACCTCCCCATCTCCCTCCGTCGACATCAGCTCTCTGCCTTTAACTCTTCCTCTACCAGAGCACCGGTACTGATCCACTGCCGTTCCCCCTCTCTCCCCTTTCGCTGCTGGCATTTGCTACTAGTCCTTATATCAATGGACCTGCTTCAAAGATTCCAGTATGCGCTGCAGTTGCTGACAGCAGAGCAGTAAGCAGAGCAGCAGGCAGTGGAAAGACAGCTCTCATTGCTCTCTGCTTGCACTGCTTGGAAAGTTTGGGCTGATGGATGCCAGCTGCAGTAACCTTTATGGGGTCTGAACCAAACGTGGAGGGGGTCTGTGCCTGTTCAGACCTCTACACCTTAATAACAACACCTCTGCCATTCAGACTTATTAACCCAGCAAATTTGGGAATTGCCACCTCCTACTTTTGGCAATGAGTGACATGGAACAGTTTATATCATTAGATCTGCTGGGTAGTCGAAGTGAGCCAGATTGGCACCGTCAGAAACAGGATATTGACATCAACGGACTTTCATCCGGTCTAACATGGTACTGCTTACATTTTTATGTTCTTGTAACCTGAATCAGTACTGCAATATTGAGAGAAAACTATTCCTAGTTCCAATCCACAGAGTCATACAGACTCCCTTAAATATTTATTTTCTTTATCCCTACATACTAAAAAAACAGCCCCAAATGTCATAGCAATATACTGACACATGCATGTATACAAATTCAAAACCACTTATACTGTATATCAAAAACAATCAAAGTTCATATGAACACAATACATACACATATTTATATGCATATATACACACACACCCATATACTATATGTAAAAAATAATAATGCAATGATACCCCCAGATAAGTGCTTTTTTTACAAAAAAAAATCCAGGCTATAGATACAATAGATACAATACTGTGTGCATATAATCATTACATGGTCAAATTACCTGTCCAAAAAGGGGCAGGATCTGGGTCATTTTGGTAGTGGCAACACTTAACTGTCTAATTTATACATTCAGCTGCTAAATGTATGAATTAGATGTCTATGCAGCCCATAAAATAGCAGGTGTAATTTGAAATACCTAACAGCTTCACTGATTTGATACTCTCATATGTAGCTGACCATGTGGCTAAATACTGAACTCACAATACATACACACACACAAACACAAACAGACACAAGCAATCATAGTACATAAACTAACTTCCATTGCTTTTAGGCAACCACCTTTTGTCAGAGATGCGCATTTGTTCAACGATCAACAAGTCAAGAAATATTGTGGAAATACTCCACTAAGGGGCATGTTGACTAAAGTGTGCTACGTTTTCGCATCTTAGCACAAATTAAGGGCCAAAAATTAGCATGAGAGTAGTGAGGGACCCATGATAAAAGTTGTGGGTGTGACCGCATGTCCCCCATGCAATAATCACAGTGAAAAGTACCTTACCATGATAAACCAACAGTCGCAATTAACATGGATGCCACCCACCGAGGGGATGGTAAGTGCACCTTAGATTAATGCAACACTAACAATTAGTGTGCACTAATGACCCCTGAACTAACTGCAATGTGCAGTCAGTGTCCACTCTGCAACTAACTCACCCTGCTGTATGCTAAGCAGTTAGTGCAGGATTTTTACTGCTCTGGCAGTTTTAGTGCATGCTAATGGTTACCGTGATCCTAGAACATCGCAAGAATTAGCGCACTTTAAGTAAACATGCCCCTAAATTCAACAGTCAATTTACTAGCATCTGTATTAAGAAATGCTACTATGTAAATATGTAAAAAAATACTTTGTAAATTTGCTCTTGTGATAGCCAAATGCCAAAAAGAATTCTCGGGAGAATATAGGAACATAAGAAATGCCATACTGGGTTAGACCAAGGTCCATCAAGCCCTGTATCCTGTTTCAAACAGTGGCTAATCCAGGTCACAAGTACCTGGCAGGTTCCTAAAAAGACATACAGGTTCCACAATGTGTGCATTGGAGCAAGCAGTGGATTTCCTGGCTCCTCTTTAATAATGCTTTGTGGACCTTTCCTCCAGGAACTTGTCAAAAAAATGTTTAAACCCAGCTACACTAACAGCTTTTACTACATCCTCCGGTAACGAATTCCACAGTTTATGTGTTGAGTGAAAAATTATTTTCTCTTATTAATCTTAAATGGGTTACACTGTAGCTTTATTACATATGCCCTAGTCTTTCTACTTTTTGATGGCATAAACAATCGATCTACATTTACCCGTTCCACTCCATTCGTTAATTTATAGACCTCTATCATATCTCCCTTCAGCAATCTCTTTTCCAGGTTGAAGAGCCCTAACCTTTTAATCTTCTCCTCATAGGGGTATTCTTCCATCCCCTTTACCATTTTGGTGGCTCTTCTCTGTACCGTTTCTAATTCCACTATATCCTTTTTAAGATACGGTGACAAGAATTGCACACAATATTCAAGGTGCAGTCTCAGCATGGAACAATCCAAAAACATAATATCCTTTGTTTTATTCTCCATTCCTTTCCTTATGATTCTTAGTATTCTATTTGCCTTCTTAGCTGCCGCTGCACACTGGGTGGAGGGTTTCAATGTGTTATCCATGATAACACCTAAATTTTTTCCTGGGTGGTGGTTTCTAATGTGGAACCTTGCACTGTGTAACCATAGTTGGGGTTGTGTAACTTTGCACCTGTCCACATTAAATTTCATCTGCCATTTGAACATCCAGTCTTCCAATTTATCAAGGTCCTCTTGCATTTTTTTACAATTCTCTTGGGTTTTAACAACTTTGAATAATTTTATGTCATCTGCAAGCTTGACTACCTCATCAATCTCGCAATTAAAAAACCTCTGGTGTACATTCACACCCAGAACATTGAGGGATAAAATTCAAAGACTTAGGGCCAAATATACTAAAGAGTTTTCCCTTTTTGTGTCTGTAAGAAGAATGTTTAGTATATCTGGAGCTTAGATGCCCATTAACCTATAAGTCAGTCATGTGTAAGTAAATGAATCTTCAACTGCCCGAAAGTACATACATGTTTTCATAATATGCAGAAACTTGCCTATCTAATAGAAATGCATTCCAGAGGGCATTTCATGGGAATCTATTAGATATTCACACACCATATACAGTATATTCAGTAGTTACGTACATAGACAGGACATATAAGAAGCATATTTATTAAAGGTTAACACACGTTAAGTAAAGTTAACACATGTTAAGTGCTGCAATGACCCATAGAAATGAATGGCAGTGGCAGTACTTAACATGCATTAATCTTTAGTAAACATGCCCCTAAATCTATACCCCAGTTTCCTTTGCTTTTTTGTATGTATGCTTACCCACTTAGCAATCCAATTTTCAAACTTAGTGAACACAGTTAACTTGTGATTGAATATCAGCTTGCTCCGTGTAGGCTTTCAAGTATGCATATGAAACTTAGCTGAAAACATACCCAAACTGCAAGCAGGCCATCAAAACTTGGCTCTTCACCAAGAGCCGGACTTAAGATGTTGATGCCCATAGGCAGGACTGGAGAGAGATGAGCAAAGGAGGTTTCTTCACCAAAGATCATAGAGCAAAGTCCGAAAACAAGTGGAATCAGGCCCCTGTTTAGTCCAGATATTGTGGCTTCAAAAGTTGGCACTCTGGGTAGCTGCCTATGTTGTTTCTGCCCAAATCCAGGTCTGTCTTCACCTTGGCTTTCTGTGAGAGCACTGTATGACACTGATAAAGGTTGTGATCTACTATTCCATCCTCTTGTCATAAAAGATGTGTAACTTTATCTCAAAATGTGTCTGCATGAAAATGAAAAGGGCGCGGGCAGGGTCCGGGCGACCGAGGGTAACCGGGTGCTTGGCCCGGTGTGGGACCCTGCGCGCGTCTATGTAGGGGGAAAGGGGGGGAGTTAAGCGGCGGCGAGGACGCTCTGGTGTTTTTTTAAATGATTGGCTCCGCGCGCGCGATCGAGCGCGAGGGAGCCAATCAGAAGTGGAGGCAGGCGTGTGCTCAGCCGGCAGAGGCGGGTGCAGGGCACATGCGGCAGACGCCTCGAACTTCGCGTGTGGATTCCGGTGGAGCAACGAATTTGGTGGTCAGGCAGACGGGCTTCGGCGGCAGCAGCTTTTTTGATTGAAGGGACTGGTGTGTCGGGAGTCTCAGTGGCAGTGGAGCTCTATAGTGCCAGCGTCAAGAAAGACAGCGTGAGTCAGGCCCCAGTGGTGCAGGCGAGTGGGGGTGCTGGGCCAAAAAGAGCTAATAACAATGACTAATCTCCAGGGGCGGTGTCCTAAGGGGGTAGAACGGTCAATTCAAAAGAAAAGAATTTTAGGTAGTTCAACGGGGAAACGTTGAGGGATAGTAGGGTTAGGGGGGGGGGGGGGTTTGCATGGCTCCTAAGAAGGCCCGGCAGAGCAGAGGTCGGGGAGCAGGTATAGCCAGGGTGGACAGGCTTAGTGGGGGAAAAAGGAGGCAGGGGCAGAACGGGGGAGAGCTGGGTGTCTGCAGGGTACAGCTGGGTCCCGGGCTGCGCAACGGGGTGTCAGGGAGGCATGGCGTACAGTTTGTGTGTTAAGGGCAACCCCAGTATTGTCCAGGAGGGCA
This sequence comes from Ichthyophis bannanicus, assembly GCA_033557465.1. Lineage (NCBI taxonomy): Eukaryota > Metazoa > Chordata > Amphibia > Gymnophiona > Ichthyophiidae > Ichthyophis > Ichthyophis bannanicus. Next base: position 887,007,480 of record CM066034.1, on the reverse strand, counting down.
CGGGGTGGAGTTAGTGGACGTGGGACTGGGCCACAAGATGAGAGAGGGTTGGCTGGGGAATCTGCTATGGACAGGGGAGGATGTAGCCAGGAGGGCAGCTCCGTTGGAGCTATGATGGATCCGGGCAGAGGGGATGTTCAGAGTAAGGTCGGGGGATGGGGCCAGGCCCAGTTTTGGGGGGGGGGGCAGGTGTTGGGGTGTAGGTGACATGCCTGTGTACGGGGCCTTCGGCAGGGAGGGCGGAGGTTTGGCATCCCCGGGGGGCGGTGCGGCGATACAGAAGGGCTATGGGCTATCTGGGTATCAGACTCCGGCCGATCACTGGGCAAGTGGTGGGCAAGGTTCTTCGAGGGCTGCTTGGGTAGGAGCTTGGCAACCAGCTTGGGCTCCAGGGTTTCCCTCTCCTGGTCTTCCTTTTTTCTCTTCACAGGCCCCTTTTATGGCATCGCCTGGATTTGGGCCTGGTGCAGAAGAACCTTCACGAGTGACATCTATGGACACGGCTGCTAGGGCGGCGCAGCAAGTCATGGAGGATCGGGCAGCGCCACGAGGAGACAGTGCGCAGCAGAGGAGTGAGGACCCATGACAGGGCAGGCTGCGCCAGCCACCAATGAGTGTGGCGGTGGGAGCAGAGATGGGTGAGTTACGGTTGGAGGAGGTGGCTGAGCAGGAAGGGAGCAGTTCACGGGCAGAATGGTCAGCTAAGGCGAGCAAGAAAAAGAAGTACTCCTGTCGGCGGCGGCATAGTTCGGAATCCTCTTCCTAATCGTCGTCAGGCTCTTCGGAGGCGTCACCGGGTGAGGAAAGCGCGAGGTCAGGGACGCAGGGCCAAGAGGGGTCTGGAAGTAAATCGGGGGGGGGGGGGGTACTACTACTTCGGCAACGTTGGCTGAGTTGTGGGAGGATGTGGCGAGGAAGTTACGGCGCAAAATTTGAAAGCGGAAATATACAGATATTTTCCGTTTGCTTGAGGGGCAGAAGCGCTCGGGCGAGAGCAGAAAAAAGCGAAAGGAGGATGAAAAGGCTGGTCGGATCAGAAAGGTTTCTCGGAATGTCGTGAATTGGGTGAGGGCATTCTTGCGGTTAGCCAGTGTATGGGACCATCATCGTCCAGACCATTATGGTATGTTGCTGGCCTAAGTGGATTTGATTCTCGAAGCATCGCAAGCCCATGAGGGATGGTCTTGGCTTAATTACGATGAGAAGTTTCGAGACAAAATGGAGGAGAACAAGTGCTTGACTTGGGGTATGCAGGATATCAATTTGTGGCTGACGCAGCCAGAATGGGGGCTGGCAATGGGAGTGGGGGAAAGGGTGGGTCAGCGTCCAACGCAGGAGTGAGCCGTTCCTTTCAGAGCGGAGGGGCCACCTTGCAGACCAAGCCAGCAGCAAGTGGAGGCGGGGATGTCTGCTGGCGGTTTAATGTCCGTTTGTCCCTTCCCAGACTGTAAGTTCCGGCATGTTTGCTCGGGCTGCGGGGGGGGGTCCACTCGGCAGTGAAATGTGTTAAGAAAGGTGCAGGGGCGGCTCCCGGTCCGGCATCCAAGTTGTGAATTTGGATTCGGATTAGCCCCCTCTCCGATAAAGGTGAAGGTGTTAAGCGCGTGGCTTCGCCAATACCCGAAGGGGAGGGATAGGAGCGTATTGCAGTTAGGATTTCAGTTTGGTTTTGTTATTCCAGTTCAGCGTGTGGTGTCAGGCGCGACGGCGTGAAACTCCTCAATGGTACGGCGCTGGGCGCCGATAGCACGGGAGAAGTTGGCTGTTGAGTTGAAGTTAGGTAGAATAGCTGGCCCGTTTAGGCAACCGCCTTTTCCACACTTTGTGTTATCTCCACTGGGACTCATACCTAAGAAAGAACCTGGGAAATTTCGATTGATACATAATCTGTCTTGTCCAGCTGGGGCATCGGTGAACGATTTCATACCGCGTGAGTGTTGTACGGTAAGGTACGCCTCGTTCGATAGGGCGGTGGGTTTAATTCGGGATGCTGGTCGGGGGCATGGATGGCAAAAGTGGATATTGAATCTGCCTTTCGTTTGCTCCCGGTCCATCCTTCGGCGTTTCATTTGTTAGGGTTCCAATTTGAGGAGGAGTTCTATTTCGATAAGTGTATGCCGATGGGTTGTGCAGTGTCGTGTGCATATTTTGAGAAGTTTAGTTCCTTCTTGCATTGGGCAGTAGTCCAGAGGGTGGGGGCGGCTGGACATGGTGTATTATCTGGATGATTTCCTGTTTGTCGGTGCAGCACAGTTTACTGGCTGCCGAGAGCTTTTGGCAGGTTTTATGGAGATGACGGGTGAATTAGGGGTGCCTCTGGCTGACAACAAGACAGTGGGCCCAGTAACCAGGATTACTTTCCTGGGGATCGAGCTGGATTCCGAGGGCATGGTGGCGTGTCTGCCGGATGAGAAGGTGGTGAAGTTGCCGGTTTTGCTGGCTAATGCCATGGCCTCATCTAAGTTGACATTGAAGGAAATGCAGGCGTTGATAGGGTCGCTTAATTTTGCTTGTAGGGTGCTCCCGATGGGGCGGGTATTTCTTCGGCGATTGGCAGCAGCGATGGCGGGGGTGTGCAAGCCTCATCACCGCATATGAGTTTCAGGGGCGATGCGTGAGGACTTGCGGGTGTGGGATGTATTTTTGCGGGGTTTCAACGGGATTTCAGTTTTGATGGAAGTTGAGATTTCCAGTGAAGATTTGCAGCTCTACACGGATGCGGCGGGGAAAGTAGGTCTGGGCATTTACTTTGCGGGAGCAGGGTGTGCTGAGAGATGGCCGCAGGCTTGGTATGATGTCGGACTGTTAAGTAATATTATCTTCTTGGAGCTTTTCCCTATGTTGGTAGCGTTGGAGCTCTGGCCGGACCAGATGCGGAATTGCAGGGTGGTATGGTGGTGCGATAACGAGGCGGTGGTGAGCGTCGTCAATCATTATTCCCCGCGTTGTCTCCAGGTAGTGTCACTAATGAGGGCCATCGTATTGGCATGTCTGCATTTGAATGTCATGTTGAGGGCGCAGCATATACCGGGGCATACTAATGGAATTGCTGATGCTCTTTCCCGTTTGAAGTTGGAGCGGTTTCGGAGGTTGGCACCAGAAGTGGACATGGATGGGTATGCGGTCCCTTGGAACTTGTGGGGCTGTGACCTGCAGAGATGAAGAGTCTCCTGCAGAACTCGGTGGCGGAGCGTACATCACAGGCTTATCGGCGAGGTGGTAGGAGAGGTGCTGAGTTTTTGCTGGCCTGTGGGTGGAAAGGGGGGGCGGTATCGTATCACCTGCTCGGGCAATATATTCTCAGTGTGAAAGAGCACGGGGTTACGACATCGGCGGTCCGTAGCCATTTGGCAGGTTTTGTGTTTTTCGCGAGAGCTGTGGGATGGGGTTTCGCTGGGGGAGGGTTCCTGGCTAGAAGATTACTGCAGAGCTGGGAACGCTTGCGGCCGACCCCCCAGGATCGGCGACGCCCGATCACGCATAGTTACTATTGAGATTGTGCGAGGAACTGCCGCAGGTGGCGGAGTCGTGCTATGAAGCCACGCTTTTTCAGGCAGTTTTTAGCTTGGCCTTTTTTGGTGCCTTCCGGGTGAGTGAACTGGTAGCGGACTCTGTGGAAGCGGGAGTCGGTAGTAGTTTACGGCGGCAGCACGTGCAAGTGAACGACGGGCAGTTGCGTGTGTTCTTAGCAAGATCCAAAACAGACCAGCGTGGTAAGGGGCAGTGGGTTGTCCTGAAAGATTGGCAGACTCGCATGTCCGGTGGCCTCGATGAGGGACTACTTCTGCGTTTGTCTGGGGTATAAAGGGGGGTTATTCATCCACAGAGACGCACGGGTGTTGACGCGGTTTCAGGTATCAGCGGTTTTGCGGATGGTCTTACGGCATATAGATGAAGACCCTTCCCTGTTCTCGGCCCATTCGTTTCGCATTGGTGCAGCGACCAGTGCGGCAGCGGTCGGGTTGTCAGGAGGGCAGATACAATGTATCGGAAGATTGCAGTCTAGGGCCTTTAGGGGTTATGTTTGTTTCTAAGGGGCAAGTCCAATAGACAAAGAGGATTAACAAATACTTTCTTTTGCAGATGGGGGACAGAGTGTTTGGAATTGTTGGTTGCTGGGGCATTCCTTCGTGTTCTGGGCTGGTGAACGAGCAGCAGTGTGGCCTGTCGGGCGGAATCTGGGGCTGGATCCTGCGTTGGTGTCGATATCATGGCTGGGTGAGCGTGGTCTGCGGTGGACTCAGCTTCTGCCCTTGCTCCGGCACCACGAGCGAATAAGGAGACAGCCGGGGATTATCCTGCTGCATCTGGGAGGGAATGACTTGGTTGCCTGGACTTGCAAACAACTGATCAGAGCTGCAAAGAAAGATTTGGCCTTAGCGTTGTGAATGTTTGGGGGGGTGGTGTTAATTTGGTCTGATATTATCCTGCGGCCAGCGTGTTGGTGACAGTGACGTTGGTCTCGAGGGTTAACGAAAATTAACAGGCAGATTGGGCGGTGGGTATGTGAACAGGGTGGGTATCAGGTGCAGCATTCATGGGTGGAGGTGGAGTGTGGGGGATTGTACAGGAGCGATGGGGTGCATCTTTCTCCGGTGGGGGTAGACTTGCTTCTGAATGATTGGCAAGAGGCGGTGGAGCGAGTTGTACAGGGTGACATGATTCAGTCGCAGCTTGAGGTTGGGGGGGGGGGGCGGCACAGGCATTTCAGGTAGCCCGAGCCGGTGGCGGGATCCCGGAGGTGTCCGGGGTCTGGAGCCTTAGGCCACTTGGGGCGGGAGCGGGGTGCCCACGACCCGGACAACCCCTGGTAGACTTTTGCTAGTGATATGGCAAAGTCGGACAGGGGTGTTAGGAATTTGGCCGGTGGAAGTGACTGTGGCCGGTGCGGAGGCAAGGTCACCTTGCTAATAGCATGGCTGGTGACACATCGCTCCACTGGGGGTTTGTTGGTTGTTGATGATTTTGGTTCAGTATTTTCTGTATGTTAAATTGGCAAATAAAGCTGCGACCAGTTGTTACCCAAGAATGGTTGTCTGTTGCATTTGTGAAAGGAGGGGGATGTTAGAAATAATGGAGGGTACGCAAGGCAGGAAGGGTGAGCACCGAGTACGACTACCCGGTTATGAAAAGGGTGCGGGCAGGGTCCCGGCGACCGAGGGTAACCGGGTACTCGGCCCGGTGCGGGATCCTGCGCGCGTCTATGTAGGGGGAAAGGGGGGGGGGAGTTAAGCAGCAGCGAGGACGCTCTGGCGTTTTTTAAAATGATTAGCTCTGAGACTTCCGGTATGGCACTGAGCTGATCGGGCGCTGTGCAGATCAGCTCCGGGTACCCACCCCGCAAAGCAGCTATAACACCTAGCATATCACAGCCGAATGCCCCTGGCTACTTTGAAGAACAGCGGGGACAGTGGTGTGATTGCAGTAGCGCCGTCTCTGCATGCGGCGAGACACCCGATGGCTACGAAATCGACTAAGAGGGAGAAAGCACGAGGCCCGGACTCAAAGATGGCGGATGGAGTGCCGAAGAGCCCTGTGTCTGAGAGCGAGAGCAGCATGGTGGCCGATGTGAGTACCGTGGTAGTGCGGGCCTTAGACGAGCGTTTTTGTGAGCTCGGGGATCAGCTGAACTCTCTGGCCCAGAAAATTGCTGATTTTACAGGACGCATGGAACATGCTGAAACGAGGATATCGGGCATTGAGGATGCCCAGCACTCTTTGATGGCTAGAGTGCACGTCCTGGAGAACCTTGTAAAGCAGCAAGGTGAAAAGTTGGAGGACCTGGAGAACAGGGGTCGCAGAAAAAACCTGCGGTTCATTGGAATCCCTGAGACGGTAGCAGATAATGCCCTCTCTCACCATATTTTAGCCTGGATTGGAAAGCTCCTGCAGGAGGCAGTGGAGCACCCTATTGTCCTTGAAAGGGTACAACGGCTGGGCCCGCGATGAGACCAAGCGCAGAGGCCGTGTACGGTGATAGCCCGCTTTCTTGACTACCGTCAGAAGGAGATGGTGCTGACAGCGGCCCGCGCCCAGAGACAAGCAGATGAGTCGGATCGCATCCTGGTCTTTCAGGACTATTCCTTATTGGTGAGCCAGCAAAGAAGAGCTTTTTCTGCTGTGTGTGCCCAGCTGGCAAATAAGGGGATCCGCTTCTCTTTACTATACCCGGCTAAACTGCGGGTGGAACATCGGGGCCAAACGAGACTCCTTACTACCTCGGAGGAGGCTCGTGCATGGTTAGAACAACTGGCGGGGCCATCGGCAGCTGTGCCATGAAGACGGAGGCGCGAACTGTGGGATCCAGCTTATGATGCAGTGACTCTCGCTGTCGGCAACTGCGGGAGTAGTTGTGCTACGGCCTGTGAGGAGCAGTGAAGGCGCTGTGGACTTGTTTTTTTTTGGGACTTTTGATATATGTGTCCAGGCTGGTGGCACTTTTGGAGCGGTACTTTGGGGAAGTGTTTAGAAAGGGTGGACAGTCCTAGTCCTCCCGTGTGTACAGTTGAGCCCCGAGTGCCTTTCCTTTTCTTTTTTTGTTCTTTCCTCTTAATTCTTCCCTTTTTCTGTTTCTTCCTCATTCTTGAGGTGGCGTTTATCTCCTTCTTCCTCCCATAGTCCTGACCATAGTAACTGCGGCTAGTGCACCTGGGAGGTGGAGGGATCATTTGTAGTTGTTAGACTTAGGAACTCTCTGATTGCTGTCTACTCCTCTTGTGCTTTAGGGGAAATTTAGCCCGAGTGGAATTCTCGACCTGATAATTGTTACTTGGGGGATGGATATTGGTCTTTGAAGCCAAGAAGATTTCATCTGGGCATGGTGGGGGGGTTTTGGGAGGGGAGGAGGGCTGGGGACCGGGGGGGTCCGGACTAATGGTTGGGGGAGCGGTCGCGTAGTTATCGTAGAGGGGTGGGCCGATTGCCATGGGAAGTTCACCGGCCTAAGGTAGGCTGGCGGGTGTTGGCGGGGGTGTTTGCTGGAAGGGGAAGAGGGTTAGGAGGGGGGGTGAAGGGGTTGTTGGTTTATGGGGAGAGCGGCGATTGACTAGGGGTGGGGGGGGGAAGGGGGCTGGGGGACAGCATGGGGAGCTAAGGGGAGGGAAGGGGTGGGAATTTGGGGGTGGGTGGGTGGGGGTTTGCTCCTACAAACCTTCCAGGCTGTGGAGTTCTTGGGAACGAGGGGGGTGTGGACCCTAGGCTGGGGGGGTCTGGATCTCACGGGCACTATCTATCTTCTGCAGTGGGGGCGTTGGTGGCCATTTGATAATGGGTACATCTTTGCAATTTGTTTCCTGGAATGTGTGTGAGCTGGGTTCCCCCATCAAGAGGTACAAGGTTTTACAACAGTTGCGCCTGAAGAGGGTAGACGTAGCTCTGTTACAGGAAACCCACCAGACAAGAGTGGAGCATGACAAACTAGTTCGAGGTTGGGTGGGTAAGGTGTATGGAGCTGCCGCAGTGGGGAAAAAGAGGGGGTGGCTATTCTGGTATCCAAAATGGTGGACTGGGTGGAAGAGAGGATGGAGATTGATGCTGAAGGCAGGTATGTGTTCGTTTGGGGGACTCTGGCTGGGATGAAGGTGGTGCTGTGCTCTGTTTATGCGCCTAACACATATGAGGCTCGTTTCTATCAGTGTGTGTCGCAGATAGTGTCGACTCTAGGGTGTTATCAGCTGATCCTGGGTGGAGATTTTAACTCCGTTATGGACGAGGGTATGGATCGGTCGGGGACGGTTGGACCTCGGGATCAACGGGGTGCGCGGCGTGTTCGGGGACTCTGTGAGGGGTATGACCTGCTGAATGTTTGGCGTATCTTGCACCCCGGGGAACGAGAGTACACCCACATGTCTCGGGCTCATGGGACGTGGTCGAGAATTGATTATTTTCTGCTGTCTCGGGACTTGTTCAGTTGGGTAGCGCGAGTGGACATTGGGCCGCCGGTCATCTCGGATCATGCTATGGTACTCATGGAGATGCAACGACGTGAATGTGGACATAGACGACTTTGGCGATTCCCTTTGGACTTGGCCAGGGATGCTGAGTTTGAGAGATATATCCGGAATAAATGGGCGGAATACTCTTTGAATAATGCCCAGCATATGGCCCAGCCTGCTCTGTTCTGGGAAGCTGGGAAGGCGGTGCTCTGTAGAGATATTATAAGTTATCATCTCAGCAAGCGGAAGCGGATGAATTGTAGAATTGTGCAATTGGAAAAAGAATGGTCTAAGGCTAGGCGGAGGCATGCTAGTTGCCGTACCGAGGAGGCGCGCATACGGCTGCGAGAGTTGCAAACGGAGCTGGAGTCCTTGCTGGGCCAGAGGGCTAAGAAGTCTATGCTGTTCTATCGTTATCAATTGTATAGGCATGGGAATAGGGCCGGGAAGTTATTATCCTCTCTGGTGCGGGTGGAGGGTGGATCTAGGCACGTGGGTGGCATACGGCATGACGATGGGACCGTCAGAACTAACGCGGAAGAAATTGAGCTGGTGTTTTGTGACTATTATCAGAAGTTATATGAGCAGGAAGGAGCGGTGCCTGGGGGAGGGTGGGATCGCCTGCGGGAGTGCAATATGCTGAGGGTGACGCCTGAGCAGCTGCGAGAATTGAATGCACCGATTGCTGCGAGTGAGGTGCGACAGGCTATCGATAGTCTTAAGAATGGGAGAGCTCCTGGCATAGACGGGATGCGGGGGGAGTTGTATAAAATGTTGGTGGATAAAGTGGTGATCCCTCTGGTAGGGTACTTTGAGGACTTGATAAAACAGGGGCGGTTTCCATATGAGGCGAACAAGGCCGTTGTTACCGTTCTCCCAAAGCTGGGTAGAGACCCTCTCCTGCCTAGTTCTTACCGACCTATATCTTTGCTGAATGTGGACATTAAAATTTTAGCGAAGATCATGGCGGGAAGGCTGGCGGGGGCTCTGCCGGACTTGGTACAGCAAGAGCAGGTGGGCTTTGTGAAGGGTCGACACGTGGCGTATAGTTTACAGCGGATTTTGGCCTCCATCTGTGCCAGCAAACGGGAGAGTCGGCGCTCCATGTTAGTAAGTTTCGACGCTGAAAAGGCGTTCGATAGAGTGAACTGGGGCTTTATGTACCAGGTACTGGAAACTGTGGGGATCCATGTTTTTTTGCAGATGTAGTGAGACTGTTGTACGCGGACCCGAGAGGGGCACTTTTGATCAATGGTAATTTGTCCCCAGAGTTTGTGATACAAAAGGGTACGAGGCAGGGCTGCCCTTTGTCGCCTCTTTTATTTGTGTTGACGTTGGAACCACTTTTGTGCCAAATTAGGTCCTCGGCGGCGTTTCGGGGTGTGTGTGTCGGGCAGTCTGAATTCCGTGTAGTGGCATTCACTGACGACTTGCTGGTACATATTGAAAATCCGGAGGAGGGATTACCGGCGCTTTTGCAACTCTTTCAGGATTATGGTACGTACTCGGGGTTACGGCTCAACTTAGACAAGTCAGAGGCTTTGCCGTTACTCCCGTCCATATCCCAGAACTGGCCGGGGGTTTTCCCCTTAAAGTGGGCAGAGGGCCATTTTAAATACCTAGGGATTTACCTGCCTGCGGATTTGCTGACTTTATATCAACTTAATGTCGCGACGTTGCTGAAGCACTTAACGGATAGGGTACAGAAATGGAAAGATCTTCGACTGTCTTTGGGGGGCAGGATAGCATTATACAAAATGATGATTTTTCCAAAGTGGTTGTATGTCCTGCAAACGCTGCCATTGTTGTTGAAACGGAAAGATCTCCGGCTGATGGAGAAGCAGATAAATCTCTTGCTGTGGAGAGGTCGGCGACCTCGGATACGATTGGCGGTATTACAAAGGTCCTGGGACGCGGGGGGCATGGGATGTCCTGATATTCAGCAGTATAACTTGGCTTGTCTACTACGTTTTGTCCGCGATTGGCTGTGGGGGATTGAAGATTATACTCCGCTAGGGATGATTGGGGCCCTGGTGGCGCTCTTGCAGGTTCGTTATGTCTTGCATGTGCAGACTGCAAAGGGCCTTGATAGGACTGTGTGGTCCGTTCTGTTGTCTTCGGTGGTCAGAACTTGAAGGCATTTCTGTGCCCGGGTGGGGTGTCGGGCGTCCTGCTCCCCTTATCTCCCAGTGCGTGGTAATACGGATTTTTTGCCCGGACTGACGGATCGGAGCTTTGTGCGCTGGGAACGGATGGGTATAACTACCCTTGAACAGCTGGTAGATGGAGAGGGGGCTTTGGTGTCCTTTGCCCGCTTACAAGAACATTATGCGTGGACGGGAAGAGAAATGTTTCCCTATATTCAGATTCGGAACTATATTGGCACTCTTCCGGCGAGTTCTCTGAAGGGGGACATGTGTTCCCGGTTGGAGGAGCTATTAGGGGGGGATCAGGTAGCACGGGTGGCTCAGTTGCGTAGGTCCCTCCTAGATTTAGAGCCGGTAGGTAGTGAAGGGATCTTGGCGGGGGCCTGGACGCGAGACCTTGGCGAGCTGGTGGAGGGGGACTGGATAGTACATGCCATTGCGAGCATTCCCCAATTGCTGGTGTCGGTGGAGTATCGGGATATGCAATATCGACTGCTCCGTCGGCTTTACTTTGCCCCTGCTAGGGCTTGGCGGGCAGGGATAGCTTTAATGAATTCTTGTCGGAGGTGTGAGGCTGGGGCATATGTTCTGGCACTGTGGGAAAGTACAGGGCTTTTGGTGTAAGGTTATTCGATACCTTGAGCGGTGCTTGGGTAGGTCTCTGCAGTTGACGCCTGTGAACTTGGTCCTTGATGTCTGGCAGGACGATTGGGGGGGTTGTTGGGGGAGATAGAATGATCTTGGTTGCGGGTGGTGCTTGTGGCAGCGCGTATGACTATTCTGCATGCTTGGTTGGATCCTATGGGCCCTATGTATGGACGCTGGAGGATTCGTCTGCATGGTTTGTTGTGGTTGGAGAGGTATCTGGTGGGGTCTCACCCAAAGCGTTGGGAGGCATTTCTGAGGGGCTGGGATCCTCACCTTCAGATGCTGCCGGCCGGAGCACGTAATAGGGTACTGGAAGGGGGAGCGGGTTAACATGTCTGGATGGGGATGTGGGGTATATCTATTTTGAAGTTCTTAGTCTGCTGGGAGGGGGGTTTGGTATTTGGGAGGGGGTGGGATAGGGGGGGGACAGTTGGGGGGGTTCCCCGTAATCACACGTGGCATGTTATTGCACTATGGGGGGTGGGGGTCTGACCACCCACCTAGCTGTTGTTCTAGAAATGGTTTACCCTTTAGGATGTATAGTAGGAATCCTGGGGTGCCTAGGGTGTGTATTGGGGGGGGGGTATTGGGGGGGATGGGGGCGGGGGAAGGTGGGTGGAAATGTTGATAAAGTATATTATATATACCGTACCTATTGTATAATCGCATGCTCTCCTCTTTTTGACTCTGTTTTACCGAGTTATTCTGTTGGCGATGTTGTGTTTGTGGTTAATAAAAATGATTTAAACTAAAATGATTAGCTCTGCGCATGCGATCGAGCGCGAGGGAGCCAATCAGAAGTGGAGGCAGGCATGTGCTCAGCCGGCAGCGGTGGGTGCGGGGCACATGCGGCGGACGCCTCGAGCTTCGCGTCCCACACGTCCACCCTTGCGGGAGGCGGTGGGTTCGGAAAGTAGGGTTGTTGCAGCTTGGGGGAGAGGTGGGATCCCGGAGGTGTCTGGGGTCCGGAGCCTTAGGCCACTTGGTGCGGGGGAGGGGTGCCCACGACCCGGACAACCCCTGATAGACTTTGCTAGTGATAAGGCGAAGTCGGACAGGGTGTTAGGAATTTGGCCGGTGGAAGTGACTGTGGCAGGTGCGGAGGCAAGGTCACCTTGCTAATAGCATAGCTGGTGACACATCGCTCCACTGGGGGTTTGTTGGTTGATGATTATTTTGGTTCAGTATTTTCTATATGTTAAATTGGCAAATAAAGCTGTGACCAGTTGTTACCCAAGAATGGTTGTCTGTTGCATTTGTGAAAGGAGGGGGATGTTAGAAATAATGGGGGTACACGAGGCAGGAAGGGTGAGCACCGAGTCCGACTACCCGATTACTATCTCTAAAGTTCTTGCTATATATGTTCAATGTAATTTTTCTGGTCTCTTATTATTTTTTACTCTAAACTGCTTTTCTTTCTACAGCGTGAAGAGCAGGATACCAAATACATCAAATAAATAAAACACAGAACTGTTCTGATACCCACAGTTACATATCAAGTGCTTATATAAAGATATTTGTATATACAGATAACAGTCCAATAGAAGAGCGGAGAAAGACCACAGCCACACCAGTATATTCTTCACAAATACAATTTTATTAAAAGTACCCAACTTGGCTAAGTTTCAACATCAATAACACAATAAAAACATCCCAAATAAGAAGTCTACATATCAAAAAATAAAAATTGGTTAAAATTAGGGAATCAAACAGAAGGCAGACAATTGTATAAAAAAGTGGGAGATCACAGCAAACAATCAAAACAGTGATAGCTAGAAACATACACAAAAAGTGTATACATAATCATAGGACAGATGATTTCCAGTCAAAATGTGTCTAAATTCTCACTTGATCACAGTGCAAATTGAGTGGTAAAGCATATGATGACTTAAAAGGCAACAATCCATTTCACTAGAAATTCATACAGAGTAAAAAAGAGAAACATTATCGCAATAACATAAAAGCCATATTAAAAGAAAAACAAAACGTGGCCAAAAACAGCACTAAAAACATTTGGAAGAGAATAAAAAAGCAAAACGTAAAAACCTTAAACATCAAATTTAAAAATGAAATAGTAAAGCAATGAAGCATACCCTACCAGAATCAAAGGCTGGTCACAGAAGCATGGTGCCAATAGAGGGAGATGAAAATAAAACAAAAACTCAAAAAGGCAGGAAAACTCAAAAAATCAAAAAGTAAGGGTAGCATGTGTCGCAAAGATGGACCATAAAAGACAAAAAAGTCATGAAAGTGTCAAACAGTATTCTTATAAACATGCAAAAAATGGCACTTGAGAAGACATAAAAAATAAATGAAATATACTGAAACCATAGGCAAAAAACCCACAAACATCAATTAGGGTTAATACGAATGAGCATCCTTAAAGATAAAAAAAAAATATGCAAGGATACTGTTTAAATAGATACATAAAAAGACTGTTTTTTTTGGAGTAATAACAAGTAAAAAGAAAAGTATAATAAGATGTGGGCACTAAGCCAAGCAGCTGAACAGAGCAAAATGACAGAATGACACCCTGGGGAGAGGGGGAGAAGGAGGAAGGAAGGGGAGGGAAAGAGAAAAGAAACAGGGGAGAGGGTGGAAGGAGGGAAAGAGGAAGAGCAGAGAGGAAGGAAGGGGAGGGAAAGGAGGAAGAAAGACAAGGATGATGAATGAAGTACACTTAAGAGTACTAGGAAATATAAAAACTGCTGCAGTAAAACAGTCAAAAAAATACTAAAAGGTCCTCAAACGCGATTGCTTGCATTTCCAAACAACTGCATGCAGATGAGATTAGACAACAATGAAAAAGATTAAAAAGGAAGTAACCGAGGTATCCGGATGCCCGACTCGGGCCGCAGTCCCTTCCCCCCCCCCACCCCCCACCCCCAACCCACAGAACCCCCACCCCTGACAAAGCACACGGACGTCAGGTATTGGTGCAAAATCGCTTGGTCGCAGCTTTTATTATTAACGGTAAGAACACCGGCCCAACATGGGCCAACTCAGTAATCAGAACAATACGGAATACCGCACCCCCCCCCCACCCGTCATCCAGATGGTGCCCCCCACCAGCCATTGTAGCAAAGTGGAGCACCATCCAACCCACCCCCGTTACCCCTTGGCGCCCACCTCGCCATGTTAGCAAAGGCCAGCTGAAGGGGTTGCCTATTTTCCGGGTAGAGACCCCAGCCGGGACGTCTCACCCCAACCTGAAGAGCCGAGCCGCTCACCTGGAAAGCGGCATCAAGCTGAAATGAGCTGCCGGGTCGACGAGCACCAGCTCGCCACCCCGCTCGCCCGCCCCGGGCAACGCCACCCCCACCCCCCCCCACCAGCTGCAACAAACACTCGCCCCCCCCCATCCCTGCCAAAACAAGGGAGGGAGGGAGAGAAACCTTCTCTCGGCGCGAGCAAGGAGGAAGAGAGAGATCGCCGGCCGGCGATCCCTCCTTGCTCGCGCAGCCACGCCCCCATGACCGCCTACGCGGTCCAATCCCCAAGCACCACGAGGAAAACGTGGTGCCCCAGGCACGCAAGCCTGCCTGGGGGCCCCCCCCCCCCCCCCCCCACCACCGAGAAGAGGCCTGCCGCGTGGTCGGGCCCCGGGAACCCGGTTACCCGGCCAGCCCATACATAGATAAAAAATAAGGACAAAAATCGGCTCTCCGAGTGTAAAGCCCATGATCGCAGAGAATTAAAGCAACAGAAGTCAAATAATAAAAGTGGCAAAAACTCTGAACGTAGAGTGAACTGAATATAAGGCAAAAACAAAAACAAGAACTGAAACAACCATGGGGGTGACTTAAAAAATATGTATATCTTTTAGTATACCTAAACCTTTGATAATATCGCAATTATAGTAAGACCAATGCACTTGTAAGTTGCAAAAACCAGCATCGTGCTTCAGTATAGGGACAGGGAAATCCACTGATCAGCTCAAAAGTTGTAACAGAAATCTGCAGTGCTAGTGCCATAATTTTAGTGACAAAAAATATAGAACAAATTAAATAAGGGCCAGTAACATCAGGATTCCTACAGGGAGCAAAGCCCTGCAGAAGGCAAATTCCATGCAGTGAGGAACCACAATACTGGAGAGTCATGCAGTTGGGAAAAGAAAGAGAAAGAGAAATTTGGAATATGTGTGAAATCTATTCCAAATATTCTCAGGAGCCAAAAACAGAATGAAAAGCAATCAAAAGCAAGGGGGCATATTACACAAAGCAAGATGCAGTCCATAATAGCAAACAGCGTAACTTAGTCTCAGGCAAAGCACCAGTAAAAAGGATATGAGTGGAGGAGTAGCCTAATGGTTAAGAACACTGGCTTGGGAACCCAGAAACCAGGGTTCAATTTCCACCAGTACTCTGTGGCCTTAACCCTCCATTGCCTCAGAAAAATCCAAGTTATCAATGTCCCTGTTTAATGTAATCCAAGTTTAAGTTTCAATGTAAACCACTTTGATTGAAATGATAAAGTGGTATATAAAACCTGTTAAATAAATAAAATAAAATATCTAGCACATATACAGAGTTTAAATGGGTGAAAGTCAGCACAAAGCTATTTTCCTTTTTTGGGAAAGTAGGAAACATTATTGAAAATTAAATTCATTGTAATATAGGTTGCGACCAGCTTATTTATGACGCAAAAAAGATGCATGGGTGGCATTTCAACAAAGCCTATAAGTGCAGTTAAAGGTACCTAAAGCAATTGCTTAAAAATTGGCTTAATACACTCATTTCTTAGGCAAAGCAGAAAATAAAATTAAATAGTGCTATTTTTGGCCACATTTTGTTTGTTTTCTTCTGTTAGTGGCTTTTATGTTATTTGGATAATGTTTCTTTTTTACTCTCTATGAATGTTTAGTGATATAGATTATATAGATGTCTTTTAAGTCATCATATGCTTTACCACTCAGCTTGCACTGTGATCAAGTAAGATATTTATGCATATTTTGACTGATAATCATCTGTCCTTTGATAATGAATACATTTTTCTGTATGTTTCTAGCTATCACTGTTTTGGTTGTTTGCTCTAATCCCCCCTTTTATACACTTGTCTGCCTTCTGTTTGATTCCTTAATTTAACCCATTTTTATTTTTTGATATATAGAGACTTTTTATGTGGGATGTTTTTATTGTAACATAGTATATGATGGCAGATAAATACCAGCATGGTCCATCTAGTCTGCCCAGCAAGGTGACAAGAGTAAAGGTGCACCTACCCTATTGTGTTATGTATGCATTTATATGTTTTTTATGCTACAGACCCCTAATGCAGGCTTAGATGCCGAAATTGGCTAAGTCGAGTCTTTTTAATAAAATTGCGTTTGTGAAGAATATATTGATGTGGCTGTGATCTTTCTCCGCTCTTCGGTTGGACTGTTGCTTATTGCGGAGGATTTCCCTCTCTTTTGTTCTCCTATACAGATAACATACATAGGTCACCAGTGCTCAATAACAATCATCAAAAATCACAGAGCCACATTTTCTAATTGCACCCAAGCACCTTTCTTAACTGACACAGGCCAACACTTGATACTTTAGAGTTAAACCTTGGTTCTATATACAGGCTTTTGGGCTGGCTGAAGAGTAGAGGTTGTTTTGTGATTTTATTAAATGCCAATTGTCATGTTTTTATTTAATTTATGAAAGATGAGGTTTAGTAATTTATGGGGGCTTTTATTAAAATGTTTGTACATCGCCGCTTGTTACCAAGATCTTGTCTATTCATCAAATTGGTAAATAAAGATGAACAAAGAATACCACACAATTAGAGAACTCTATACACAATTCTAGTGAGCACACACTTGGTTGGATACATAGCACTTCGGTTTCCAGTGGACTGAATGAAGAATCATTCTTCATAGATCCAGTGTCAGGCTCAGTTTTCTACCAGTATAAAGGTGTACAGTAAGGGGAAAATGGAACACGGAAAACATATGGACAGCAAGTGCAGAAATATGACAGGTTAGAAAGGTTACACACCACAGGCAGACTGCACTGGGACAGCTGGGTAGAATAATGGAGGCTACAAAGTAAACTAGACAGGTGTACAGAATAGATTGGGGAATAAAATGGATTTCCTTCCCTCACCTACTCGACAGGCCATTAAAGGCTTGAGAAATATATAAAAGGAGAGAAAGTCTCTGGAAATAATGAGTTAGTCTATAACACTCATCAGCCTTTGTTCAGCCAGGCAACGTCTGCCTTTATTTTCTCCCCTCTTCAGAGTTTCAAAGTCACTTGGTTTCTGCTGTCTCTTTTTCTGTCCCCCACTCTCTTCACTCTCTCTTTTTCTTTTGTCTTGGGCTCCTTCTCTTTTTGTTTGTTTCTGTCTATGATATATCAGCTCTTTGCAGCTAAAGGCAGCTCTTAGACTCTTTTCCTCTATAATTACATTCATAAAGGTCTGTATAAGGCAATGCTGTGGATGGTGACTGAGATACCTAAGACAAAGGACAAGAATTAATATTCATGGGGCGGTACTAAAATGATACTGCCAGGAAATTAGACTCTCGCCATGATACCAGCCTCTCTACTGAACTGAAGAGCAAAACCCATAAGTTTATCAGCCTGTTAAAAGAAAAAAGAAAAAGAAGACATTCCCTCTGATGTACCAGCCACTAGGTTAAGTCCAAAAGAGATGATGTGGCTGGTGGCTGTTTCCTGCCTTTCTTTTGCCAGGAGAAGACGCATTTTGACTGAGCGGAGTAAGAATGGTGAAATGTTTTAAAAAGAAAGGCTAAACTAGTACTATAGCTTAGTGAAGCAAAATGGAATGACCCACACTATAAGGTAATTTGATAAACAGTTTACCACATATAAACCATGTTTTATGCACGGGAACTTTCTCCTATGAAATTTTAGGGAGTATATACTGTGATAGAGTCAAGAACCTCCAATCGCAGTTGAAAAGATAGAAAGGAAAACTACCTCACAAAACTGGACCTTCAAACCACACCCTCAGAACAAAGTCAGCCAGCACTGTGATTGACAGCATGAGAAGGGCAGGGGCTTCACCAGATAACCAATGGGGGCTCTGAGAGGCAGGGCTCAGAGTGCTCTTGATGGAATCCTGCAATCATCATATGGGTTAGAATGAGTTGCCTGGGAAATTGGAGGATAGTTGGAGCTAGGGAGCAGCTAGCGATAGAGCTACCTTGAATGAAGAAGAGGTAAAAGCTGAAACACCTAATCAAAAGGAAGAAATGAGGTGATTGAGGAGTAAATGCTTATTATTGAATTTCCTATTTTGTGAGTTGTGCCCACAGCACTTGAAAGCTTGATCAGGAAAATAATATTTCTGAATGCGGGAAGTTAGTAGTAAGTGTTGAGTCAGCGGAGCTACCATGGGTGGGGCAAAACTATAAACATTTGCAACTGCAGGTGACTATTGGCCTGATATGCAAAAGCATTTATCCCTATAGTACAGCCACTGTACAAACAAGCGCAGTACCTACAGTAGATAGTGATCCTAGATATTTTCACAGTACATCTTGGCACCATCCCTGGGACAGAGCAAAGGCAGAGTGTGGATGTTCTGCATAACTAAGAGTTGGCAATATTCAGCCACAATAATACAGCTATACAGTTTCATTTAGAAAGGCTGACCTAAGGGGGGCGGAGCCTGATGTCCAGCGGGGGGGCAGAGCCTGATGTCCAGCGGGATGGTCGCATAACGCTGAGGCTCCCGAGAGGCCTACTCAGAATCCTGAATTAACACCGTACATACTTGGAACTTCTACTCTGATCTTGCCGGGGCACATTGGTGAGATGGCGGGGACCAAACCCACGCGCCTGGAATTTGGATCTCCAGCGGCTTCTCACGGCAAACGTTCCAAAACTGAACCCCCGTCCCCGCAGAAGGGGCTGGCCTTGCGCGAGGGCCCCGAAATGCAGCAGGAAATCCTCGCAGAGATTAGAGGGGTCAAAAACCTCGTGCAGTCAAATGGTGAAGCACTCCGAGCGCTGCGGGAAGATCTTGGTGTGCTGCAAAACAAGCTAGAAGGGCTTTCTTCGCGTCAGGACAAAATGGAGAGTATATTGGACTCCCATGCGGCCCGGTTGTCCAAACTCGACAAAGTTGAACATCAGGTGCGGGCCTTGCAGAAAGAAGTGGAAGATGGCAATAATAGAGCGCGCCGCAACAACATACGACTCGTGGGCATACCGGAGGGAGCGGAATCGGGAGACATAAAAGAGTTTTTATGTAAAATCCTCCCTTCTCTGCTTCAAATCACCTTTGCCAAAGATTTGGAGATCGATCGCGCTCATCGTGTACCCACAAGCATAACGCTCAACAGGAAGACCCCGCGGCCTATCATTTTTCGACTTTTGAGATATCAACACGTGGAGCAAATTCTAAGTGCCTCTCGGGCAAAGGGCCATATGGAGTTTGAGAGCCACAAGATCTCCTTCTATCCTGACTTGGCTAAACCCACGGTCGACCGCCGAAAGCGCTTTCTGGAATTCCGGCCGAGGCTTCAACAACTACAAGCACGCTATGGCCTGATGTACCCGGCCAAGCTCCGAGTCACGCTTCACAATCAGACAAGAACATTCGAGGACCCTGATCTACTAGCGGAGTTTTTGGATTCCAAAGAAGCCGACTTGATGCGCTGACTTCCAGAATATTCCTGCAAGTATTCTCATATTCCGCTGTACCTGCCCTATTGGATCTGCCGCAGCCCAGCAAAGAGTCTGGCGAAGGCAGTTTGTTTGCCTTACTTTTGATGATATCTGTGACCCGACTCCATCTACCCACAGTAGCCTCGATGAGTATCAGAGACAGTGTTAATTACGGACTCTGGTGTTTCTTTTCTTTTTTTTTCATGTCTTCTATTTCCTCTCTAGGGCCTCCTCCCGCAGACACATGGTCGCCATATTCCTTGGGGGTTTTGCTTCTTCTCTAAGATACTTTGGTACATACTTTTCAATATGGGGTGTATTAGCCAGCATACTCGGTGATTATGTCATTGTTGCACAGCTTCTGATTATGTTGTATGTCTTCAAGCGCCCTTACCTAAAATGTCTATTACCGATTGATGGCACCATGTAAGATTTTTTCATTGAACGTAAAAGGAATCAATAATCCGATAAAACGGAAGAAAATCCTAAGCTACCTAAGTCAGGAAGCTGCGGATCTGATTTTTCTCCAAGAAACGCATTTAAACTCGAAGGAAACTCTTAAACTCAGTATCAAACCTTACATGGTGGCCGCCTATTCCCCAGCCGTTTCTAAGAAGTGTGGGGTTGCCATACTGGTTAGGAAATCTTTGCATGCCACTATTATTGCGACTAGCTCAGATACAGAAGGTAGATGGTCCAGAGTTCACCTCAAGATAGGTAGCCTTGAAGTTACATGTATATGCCTTTACGCTCCTAATGTGGATGATCCTGCCTTTTTTGCTACCATTGCTCAGGTTGCGCAGGCCTCTGCTAATACTTCATTGATAATTGGGGGGGATTTCAATCTAGTCCTTGATCCCCTGATTGACAAACAGCCGCCTAGGACAAGTGGTCCCCCCAAGAGTCACACCACGCTTACCTCCCTGATCAAAGATCTTGCTTTAGTTGATCTATGGAGGTTACTACACCCCAATGAGCTTGACTTCACCTTCTTCTCTTCCCCTCACAAATCCCAGTCTCGCATAGACTTCTTTCTAATATCAAAACTGTTAGTTCCTCAGGTGGACACCGCAAAGATTCACTCCCAACATATTTCAGATCATGCTGCTATTTCCTTTCAATTACACACTACTGCACCCCAAGGGAATTCGGGGGCCTGGTTCTTTGATAGAGCCCTGTTAACTCAGCCAGAGTTCCAGTTAGAAATTCGAGCAGCCATACAGAATTACTTCCATTTTAATCTACCCCAGGATACTGCGAATTGGGCTTGGTGGGAGGGCTTCAAAGCGGCCATTCGCGCAACGATCACTAGCTATCAAATCCGCCTGCGGAAACAACGCAAACAGCAGCTACTCATACTAGACCAACAAATAAAAGCAGGCGAACGAGTCCTAACTTCACGTACTGATCCATGTGTATTAATTCGATTACAGCGTCTCCGTTTTCAATATAATTCAATCCTCTCAACTGCAGCTTCTAAGAGTATTGAGCTTCAGCGAGGGACATATTATCGTGAAAATAACCGAGCCGGTCGACTCTTAGCCAACGCCTTGAAAGGTCAAAAAGAAGCCAAACGCGTAGCGGCCCTTCGAGCTCCACAGGGAGGGGCATAGTGACCACAGACTCCGACATTGTAGAGCTCTTTCGGGATTTCTATACCCGCCTATATCAATCTGAATGTGAGTTCTCGTCAGAGACATTCGAGCGATTGCTTTCTGGCATTCAGCGGCCGACCCTCTCTGAAGATGATAGGGATGCGATGGATGAACCCTTCTCTACTTCAGAGATCCAATCTGCCCTAAAACGAACAGCCTCGGGCCGTGCCGCAGGACCCGATGGTCTCCCGACCGAATTCTACAGAACGTTCAGTGCAGATTTAGTTCCCTATTTAAAACTATATTTTACTGCCCTTGTGGTAGATACATCCTCTTTGGGATCCTTTTCTGCAGCTAATGTGGTAGTATTTGAGAAAGAAGGCAGAGACCCGCTACTTACCGCCAACTACCGTCCAATCTCCCTACTTAATGCCGACTATAAGATCTTCGCAACGATCTTGGCCACCCGGCTATCTGACAGGATGGCCACCCTAATTCACCCCGACCAATGCGGTTTTATACCCGGCAGATCAACTGCTGACAATGCTCGGACCTTGTGCCATGTGCTATCCAGTGCTGCCAATCTAGATCATCCATGGGTGGGTCTTTCCCTGGATGCCGAAAAAGCCTTTGATCGCCTAGAATGGCCCTTCTTATTTGCAGTTCTCCGATGGTATGGCTTTGGGGAGGGCTTCCTCCGATATCTCCAAGTCATGTATACTCAACCCGTCGCCAGTATTTGTGTAAATGCCATCAAGTCTCAGCCATTTAATCTCCAAAGAGGCACGCGTCAAGGTTGCCCCCTATCACCAATGCTCTTTGATCTAGCTCTTGAACCCCTAGCCCTCCTTATTAGACAGTCCGCACGTATTCGAGGTGTCCCCTTCAGTCATAGGGAGATTAAACTCTCTGCATATGCAGATGACCTTATGCTTTTCGTATCCCTCGATTCGGTTCCAGCTGTCTTGGATCTGATTGACGGATACTCACAATTATCGGGCTATAAAATTAACTGGACCAAATCTGTAGCATTCCCACTGAACCGCTGGGTACACGAGGCTGACATGCGGGCCTTTCCCTTCCTTTGGCAATCCCGCATGGTGAAGTATCTCGGGGTCCATTACTGTTCTCCTTTAGAAGACACTATTAGTTTTAATCCCAAAGAGGTAGTCTCCAAAGTCCATGAGCTCACAAATCGTTGGTCTCCCTTATCTCTTACATGGTGGGGCCGCCTAGAAACTGTGAAAATGATGATAGTCCCCAAAGTGAACTACATTTTAGAAATGCTGCCATGCTTACTCCCGCCACATACTTATAAAGATATTGAGGGCCTTCTCGTCCGTTATCTCTGGCAGGGCAAGCCACCAAGGATAGCTAAACAAAAACTACAGTCTGCAAAGGAAAGAGGGGGTAACAGATTTCCTGATTTTCTTAGATATCATCAAGCCTTCCTACTTAAGCAAGGTGCCCGATGGCTAGATGCCTCAACAGACAGCAGACCAGTTTGGCTTGACATAGAAGAGGAGCTTAGTAGCCCAATTCCGTTGACCCATCTACCCGGTATGTCCTATCAAGTAGACACCCGCCATCCACCAATGATTGTCGATACTCTTGCGGCCTTTAACACTCTCATTCTATCACTAGGCCCGAACGTATGTCCTCAGGACGGACTCCCGCTATGGAATAACCCCAGAATTCAAGTCCTAAATAGAACGATAGCATGGAAACCCTGGTACTCAAGGGGGATCTGGACACCCCAACAGCTTTTCTCTGCAGCTCGTTGGAAAACCTTTTCTGATTTACAAAAGGAATTTGCGTTACCAGCGAAACACTACTTTCAATTGATGCAGCTTCAACACTGCCTCAAAAGTGCTCGAATCATGCCGCCCTCAGCCCCTACTGAGGATGGGCTATTAGAGATAGTTCACTCTATTAGTAGTACACATGGGGTAGCCTCTAACTTTTATAAAATATTATGTCAGGGTACAGACACGGCCACTTTTAGAGCCCAACAAGCCTGGGAGCGTGAACTGCAAACCACTTTAACCCCTGTGCAATGGAGCGTTTTCTGGAGCAAAGTAGTGCGGGTTTCCCGGTCTGCCTCTGTTACCCAAACTCTCTTCTTTTTTGCACACAGATGCTTTTATACCCCAGAAAAAATAGCCAAATGGAACACAACTGCTGGGGACCAGTGTTGGTCTTGCCATACTGCTGTGGGAACCTTCGCTCATGTTATTTATGAATGTCCTCAACTACAGGTTTATTGGGGGCGGGTTTGGGGTTGTATTCAATTTATCTTACACCTTCACGAACCTCTTTCTTGGAAGATCGTGGGACTCCGCTCTGTGGCGGAGGTCCCCTCTCTGCCTAAGAAGGGTCGCTTTCTCCTTGATTTCATGCTGGGTATAGCCATATGCTTAATCACGAGGAATTGGAAGGATAGCTCTCGACTTACTGTCAATGAATGGTGGAACCTCGTCTGCTTATATAGTAAATATGAGCAGATACCTCGGAGAGCTATTCCCCATGCCCAAACTCACTCTCGCTTGTCTAAATGGCAGATGCTTAATGATTATGTACAATCTGCTCATTGTTCCAACATGCCTGTATAATGTGCACTCATCATGTTTCAGATCACCGCTAGGTTTTGTAACACAATAATGTAAGTACACGCCCGCTTCGGGAATGATTAGTTTTCTCGACAAGAAGCAGGGGGGTGGGGGGTGGCAGGGGTTTACTTTGGTGTATGTATTACATTTTATGTATCTGTCTTTCGCTGTATGTCTTCCTTTTCCTTTGTTGTTATAAAACGAAAATAAAGAATTAAAAAAAAAAAAAAGAAAGGCTGACCTAAATTAAATCACTTAGCTAAAAAAGATGATGCTTGAATATCACCAATCTATGTAGCATGGTGGTAGTCACCAGTCTAAGAGCGGTGCTGAATATACATGGATAATTTAAATGTTGTCTACCAATATATGCTCTTAAATAAGTAATCTTCACAGATATATCCAACCAATAAACTAATCTTACATGCAATTTCTCAGGCAAAATGACCTCAGGATAGCTCATACCCTACATTTAGTGAAAAATTCCACTATAGGGAGCAGCTGACGCTCACATCACAGGTCAATAAGCCTTACATACAATCTCATACAACATCTATACATACTTTTAAAACACAAAGGGGCTTGTTTACAAAGCCGCGGTAGCGGTTTGCGATCGTAATCGGAGCCGCGGCCCCATTGATTTCAATGGGGCCGCGGCTGCGATCGCGATCGCGAACCACTACCGCGGCTTTGTAAACAAGCCCCAAAGTCTTAAATACTACCAAATTTACCCTTGGGAAAAACCAATTTCTAACTACAACCCACCATTCTCAACCTCATACATAGCACATTTAACCACAAACATACAAAAGCGTCTTTATAAATTCAACTGAGAACTTGAGCTGTGTTCTGCTGGAACAGGTAAACACCTAAAACAAAAAGCAAATGTGAAATCAAACACTGAATAATTTAGCGACCCAACAGGGTTCACAATTACTTATCTTAAAAGTTATAACTCTCGGAGTTCCGCAGCAACCAAGCGTTGATTCAGTCTCTGTACGGGATCAAAAATGACCTCACAGCGGGGCACTTGTTCATCACGAATTATTCGGAAAAATAAAGTACCATATTCTTCAATCTAACCCTACAAAAACTTCTGTTTCGCCAATTGACGGCTTCTTCAGGGGTTAGGCAATATTTTATACTGTTAAATCTTCATCCACTCAGTACCACTTTTTCCCCACGGATAAAGATTATATAAAAGCTGTGACAACTGTTTAAAGAATACTGTCATTTACAGTTCCTTTTTTGGTGGATTAAGAACTGAATGGCCAAATGGGATTCGAATGACAATAGACTATGGGCCCAATTCAGAGACACAGGTTGCGGGGCTGGCTGCACATCCCAGTGGGTCATGCAGCCCCACAAGCTATCTAGACCCTATTCCCCCTCCTGCTCTCCCTGCATGGCTAGAACTGCAGGACAGGTAGAGCTGGTGGGGGATGGGAGGGGGTGGAATCTGGGCAGAATGGGGGCAGGCCAACCCGGCAGGACATACAGGGCTGATTCAGGTCATGGCCCTGTACATCCTGCCGTGTCAGAGGGGACAGCGGCAGGCCGATTGTTCCGAATGAGGGGGATCCCCGCCGATCGGGCCCAGGTGAGGGGGGTCTCCGCCACCTGATCCAGGCACAGCTTCCCAGCCATGGTTCAGGCAGCGGGGAAGAGGAGGGCCTTAGTCACAGATAACAGGGGCGCCTGTGGGAAGGACATCCCAGCAGGCAGGCAGGGGCATGCCAGGCCATCCTTGGGCCCAATTGTGCACTGTGGGAGCATTTTGTTCTTGCAGTCTAGAATCAGGTCCTAATGGGCCTGTCTTGCTCAGGACCATCTGGATGGCCCGGATGTGCCCCTTTGTGAATCAGGCTCCACGTGTACATAGAGTTAGTATAGAGGTCAAGGTTACTGCTTTGGAATACTACTGAATTTACCAGTTTAGAAAACTTCTTTAGAATCATCAATAACAGTTTTGAGACTGTAGCAATCCTATATTCACAAGGGATTCAACTTGGGACTAGCTTCAGTATTATGTTACAAGCAAGCCTTTGAAAGAAGCTTGGTCATGACAACAAAGTGACAGTATCACATGTGCTTTTAGGCTACTGCATAAAAGTGTTCATTATGGCTTTGTTGCCTTGATGAGCCTGATCTCAGCTGACATCAGAACCTAAGCAGGATTGGGCCTAGCTAGTTCTTGGATGGGAAATCACCTTGGAATACCAGTTGATGTAAACTTGCTGTGCAGAAGGTTTGGCAATCTACTTCTTGTTGTACCTTGCCAAGAAACACAAAGTCTGGGTCAGCAGAATTAGAAAAGGTACAGGGAAGAGCCACCAAAATGGTAAAGAGGATGGAAGGATACCCCTATGAGGAAAGGCTTAAAGGGTTAGGGCTCTTCGACTGGTAAAAGAGGTGGCTGAGAAGAGATATGATAGAGGCCTATAAATTAATGAATGGAGTAGAACAGATAAACGTAGATAGGTTGTTTACTCCAACAAAAAGTAAAAAGACTAGGGGACAAGCAATGAAACTACAATGTAACTCATTTTATTTATTTATTTTATTTAGTTATATTTATATGCCGCCTTTCACCGGGTCAAGGCAATTTACAGGGAATGAACTTGATAGCACATATGACAATGTCTCAACTATATTGCACCACAACACAGCAAATTATCACGTAAAATGGAGCACCCAGTCCAAAATGAGATAATGTGGAAAGACGGAGCTTTATTTCTATTGAACCATTGACAACCCGACACAGGCTGTGTTTCAATACCCTTCGTCAGGGGTTAATCTGGTAAAGAAACTAAAAACATAAATATACAATTTCAAAAGTCATAAAAAGAACAGATGACTAATAAAATAAATACAAACAATATATATATATATATAAAAGAGTAAAATTAAAACTTTACAAATTAGAATGAAAATGAAGTTAACCTTAAAAAAACGGAACAAATTATACATAAAAATGTACTTCTTATATAAACATGCATATTGAATAAATAAAAATGTCATAAAAGGATGTGACAAAATACATATAAAACATTTATAAATACCTCTGTGTAAGATAGTGAAGACACAATGACTTGTGACACTCTGTTAAAACTGTAAGAATCCTGTTCAACTAAAAAATATAATTAAAAACAATGAGAATGCAATTTAACCAAACATATATATTAAAAACATAATTCAAAACTATAGAGATTAGGACAACATGTACACACCATTATTCTTGTCTAAAAAGGAGGAGCAACATAGCAGGAGCGATTCAGCAGGACCAAAAGTTCCACGGAGATATATATGTGGCAAAAATTATCATGATAGGAATTGCCTCTAAACAATTTTAGACTCATGGCACTTCATAATACTAATTAATATGTGTAAAGGTAAAACTCCTTCCTTAGCGGAGGATCAGTGCTACAATTAAAATTGTCTATCTTCAAACAATCTTCTCTCAATGGGGGGTGGGGAAGGCCAGGCAGCCGACACGTGGGCGGGCCGGGCCCCCTCTGGTAGCAAGGAGATCACGGGGGGCAGCCAAGCTCGGGGACGAGGAATGGGGAGCCTGCTAGAGGCTGGCGGGCTAGAGATGGAAGCCTTAGTGCCTACATCAGGGGCTGGAGGACAGGAGGGTCCCCAGGGGGAGCTTGGTGCTAGTGTGGAAGTGCGTGGGAGGATAGATGTATGCCAGAGTATTAGGGCCCCGGTCCATCCAGGGATGTTAGAGAGAGAGGGTCCTTGGGGCGGTTATGGGCATGGGATAGCCAGGTGGGGGGCTGGAGGCAATTGGGCCTCGGGGAGTGGTTGGGGGGGGGGTGGTCGATGGACAATGGGGCGGCGGGGCATCAGTATGCCTGAGATCAGTGGATGGGGGGGGCCAAGGCCCGTCGCAGGCCGAGTGGGCGGGGGTGTGGCAACCAACGTGGTCTGTGGGTATTTCCCCCCCTGCTTTTCCTTTTATTTCTCTGCAGGTGCCTTTTCTGGTGTCTCCGGGACTGACGCAGAGACCAGTGGAACGACCGATGGAGACCATGAATGCCACGACCACTATGCCGCGTAGAGATCTGGTGGCAGGAGCGGAGGCATGCAGTGTGAGTGAGGAGTGGCCGGGTGAGGATTCAGCGCAAGGGGTACAGCGACTGATGGCAATGGCTTCGGGGCCTATGGCTGTGGCGGGTGAGTCCCAAATTGACGAGGGCACAGGGGGTGAGGGGAGTGGCGTGCGGGTTATTTATTTATTTATTTAACAGGTTTTATATACCGACTTTCTACAATTCAAGACGGTTTACAAGGAACATAACAGACAGTATATTTCAACTGAATGCATTGTAACATTGGACGGTCGGAAAAAGCGAGGTGAAGAGGAAGCATACGTGCTGGTGGCGGCGAAGTAAGGAATCGTCGTCCTCATCGTCTTCGGGTTCATCGGGGCCGTCGTCGTTGGGAGGCAAGGGCGGGGGGCCGGAGGTGCAAGAGGCAGTGGCAGCGGTGAGTGTTGCATTGGGGGGACTCCGAATTTGGCGACTTTGTCGGAGTTATGGGAAAGAGTTCCAAGGAAGCTTAGACAAAGAATTTTCAAGCGGAAATACACTGACATTTTCCGCTTGCTGGAAGGGTGGAAGCGGTCCAGAGAGAGCAGGAAGAAGCGCAAGGAGGACGAGAAAGCGGGCCGAATTAGGAAGGTGTCTCGGACGATCGTGAACTGGGTGCGGGCGTTTCTTCGGCTGGCTAGTGCTTGGGGGCGACATTATCCGGGTCAGAATGGGATGTTGCTGGCATATGCCGATTCGATATTGGAAGCCTTGCAAACCCATGAAGGTTGGTCGTGGCTTAATTATGATGAAAGGTTTAGGGATAAAATGGAGGAAAACAAGTCGTTAACCTGGGGCACGCAGGATATCAACTTATGGCTCACCCAGATGTCGGTTAGGGCGATAGCGGGAGGGGGCTTGGGGAAAGGAGGGGTGGCGTCCACCGCTGCAGCGAGTCGTTCCTTTCGGGGCGGGGGAGTCGCGGTGCCCAGTAGATCAGTGGCCGGCAGTGGGGGGAACGTATGCTGGTGTTTCAATAAGTCCACCTGTCCCTTCCTGGATTACAAGTTCTGGCACGTCTGCTCGGCATGTGGCGGAGGACATTCTGCAGCAAAATGCCTTGAGAGGTACGGTGTTGCCCCCTCCGCAGGCCATTAAGTAGTGGAGGGGAGTTTGACGTGGCACCAACGCCAATACGGGTCGAGGTTTTAAAGGGGTGGCTTAGGCAGTACCCGAAGCGAAGGGATAGGGAAGTTTTACAGTTTGGTTTTGTCATACCGGTGCGGGGAGTGGTGGCAGTCGCGGCAGCGCGTAATTCCCCATCGGTGAGGCGCCTTTCGGCTGTGGCGCAGGAGAAGTTGACGGTTGAATTGAAGTTAGGAAGGGTGGTGGGGCCATTTACTCAGCCCCCCTTCCAGAGGTTTGTGGTATCCCATTTGAGAATTATTCCCAAGAAAGAACCGGGGAAGTTTCGGATCATTCACAATTTGTCGTGTCCGGTGGGGGCCTCGGTGAATGATCACATACCGCGCGAGTGTTGTACAGTGCGCTATGCATCATTCGACAGGGCAGTGGAGTTGGTCAGAGAAGCTGGGCTCGGCGCATTGATGACGAAGGTGGATATCGAGTCGGTGTTTCGTCTGTTGCCAGTGCACCCCACTTCTTTTCATTTGTTAGGTTTTCGTTTTGCTGAAGGGTTTTATGTTGACAAATGCATGCCGATGGGTTGCGCGGTGTCGTGTGCCTACTTTGAAAAGTTCAGTACCTTCCTGCAGTGGGCAGTGACGCGCCGGGTGGGTAGGTCTGAGGTGGTGCATTATTTAGATGACTTCTTGTTTGTGGGTGCGCCGCACACGACAGCGTGTACGGAGCTGTTGGAGGGTTTCGTGAGCATAGTGGGCGAGTTGGTGGTGCCACTGGTGGACGGGAAGACGGAGGGACTGTGTACAAGGCTCACCTTCTTGGGAGTCGAGTTAGATTCTGATCACATGGTGGCGTGCTTGCCGATGCAGAAGGTAGTGAATTTGCGGGTTCTGGTTGCGAATGTGTTGGCTTCCTCGAAGTTAACATTGAAGGAAATGCAGGCGTTGATTGGCGCGCTCAACTTTGTGTGTAGAGTGATTCCGATGGGTCGAGTATTTATACGCCATTTGGCGGCAGCAACAGCAGGGGTGGTGAAGCCACACCACCACATTCGAGTTTCCAGGGTTATGAGGGAGGACTTGCAGGTCTGGGATGTCTTTTTGAAGGATTTTAATGGGATGTCGGTCATAAGGGAAGCTGAGAGTTCGAGCGAGGAGTTATAGTTGTTTACGGATGCGGCTGGTGGTGTAGGGATGGGAATTTATTTTGGTGGAGCGTGGTGTGCCGATAAATAGCCAAAAGAGTGGCAAGAGGAGGGTCTGTTAAAGAATATAACATTTTTGGAATTGTTTCTGATGCTAGTGGCGTTGGAGTTGTGGCCAGACAGGCTGCAGAATTGCAAGGTGGTGTGGTGGTGTGATAACGAAGCAGTTGTGAGTGTCATTAATTATTACACTCCGCGATGTCTGCAGGTGGCGTCGCTGATGAGATTGGTGGTGCTTGCCTGTTTGCACCAGACATATTCCAGGTCATACTAATGTAATTGCTGATGCTCTTTCCCGTTTGCAGTGGGACCGGTTTCAGCAGTTGGCTCCGGAGGCGGATGGGGAAGGGCGTGTTGTCCCTTGGAGCTTATGGAACGGTGGCCTGCTGAGATGACGGAGCTGCTGTGGAGTTCGGTGGCAGAGAGGACTTGGGATGCTTACCAGAGAGGTTTTGCGTGGGTGGTTGCCTTTTTGAGGGCGCGGGGTTGGCAAGGGTGGGCAGCGCCATATCTATTGCTCGGGCAGTATATTATCAGTGCGAAGGGGCAAGGGGTGTCACGATCATCAGTGCGTGGCCATTTTGCCGGTTTTGCCTTTTTCGTGAGAGCCGTCGGATGGGGTTCAATGGGGGGAGGGTTCATGGTCCAGAGGCTGTTGCAGGGGTGAGAGCGTTCGCGGCCTACTCCGCGGGATTGGCGGTGTCCGATTACGCACGAGTTACTCCTGAGCCTATGTAGGGAGTTACCTAAGGTTGCAGAGTCGCGAAACGAAGCCATTCTTTTCCATGCAGTGTTTAGTTTGGCTTTCTTTGGTGCTTTTCGGGTGGGGGAATTGGTGGCAAACTCTGTGAAAGTGGGAGTAGGGAGTAGCTTACAGCGCCAGCATGTGCACTGTGGTGGCGGGCAATTACGGATACTCCTGGCGAAATCCAAAACGGATCAGAGTGGGAAGGGTCTTTGAGTAGTCTTGAAGGAGATAGGGGGGCTTACCTGCCCGGTAGCTGCAATGCGGGAGTACTTGCGGGTGCGTCCAGTAGTAGCGGGAGGGCTATTGGTGCATTTTGATGCACGGTTGCTGACATGGTTTCAGGTGTCAGCTGTGTTGCGTATGGTATTGCTACGAGTGGGTGAGGACCCTAGTCGCTTTTCGGCACACTCTTTTCACATTGGGCAGCGACCAGTGTGGCAGAGTTGGGTCTTTCGGGGGAGCAGATACAAAGTATTGGCAGGTGGCGGTCCAAGGCATTTAAAGGATATGTCCGTTTATGACCGGGGGGGGGGGAAATGGGGGGGGGGTGATTCTAATTGTTAATTTCTTTTGCAGATGGGGACTTGGTGTGCGGGATTGTTGGATTATGGATTATTTTCTTTCAGGAGTGCCTCAATTACTTTTCCTACCACAGAGGTAAGGCTTACCAGCCTATAGTTTGTCACCTCTTCCCTATTACCACTTTTGTAAAGAGGTACCACATCAGCCTTTCTCCAGTCCTGTGGATCCTCTCCTATCTCCAAGGATCTATTAAAAACATCCTTTCAAGGCCCTGCCAGAACTTCTCTGAACTCTTTCAATATCCTAGGATGTATCCCATCTGGTCCCATGCTGTCCACTTTTAGTTTTGTATGCTGTTCAAACACAACATCATCTGTGAATAGGTGTGGTATCTACTTCACTCCCATTTGTATATTTGTCAATCATACGTGGTCGATCTCCAGAATTTTCTTAGCGAATACAAACCAGAAGTATGTTTAGCATTTTTGCTTTTTCAATGTTGCTTTCCACAAATCCATCTGTTACTTGAGTCTTGCAATTCCACCTCTGATCTTCCTCTTCTCCCAAATATACCTGAAAAAAGTTTTGTCTCCATGCTTCAGGTCTTTAGCCATCGTTTCATCCACCTTTGTTTTTGCTATCCTTATTTTTCTTTGTCTTTTAGCTTTATCCTGTATTTCTTTCTGTTTGCAATCTTCTGAATTTTGTAATTGTACAACAATAAAATACCAAGTGAGACGAGAATCTTGAGTTCTCATGACGTGCAAGGAAAACATTCAGGGAAAGGAGGGGAAGGGCAAAGGGAGCATCAGGGACTACAAGTGATGATTGTTGTCCTGCCCAAGCCACACTCAGACCATGCCCTCAAAAACTTCCACATACTAAGGACATCCATATATAAATTTGACCTTCTCTGTAATAGTCATTTATATGTGGATATGATTTACATGTATAATCCTCCATTGCCCTAGGGTGTTAGGCTGGCCTACAGGGGCCAGGATACAGCGTTTTTTATCCTGGGCTCTCTTCCTCTCCTTCACTCAGCTACTGTAGCACACACTCTTACCTACAGGGAGCAGGTTCTCTGCAGAGGGAACAAATCCCATCAAAGTCCTTGGCACATTAATCAAAGAAGCTCTTGATGAATTGGGTGCTCCAGTTCTCTTTACTGCAAACCAAATATCCAATTCAACCAGTAACAAACGAGTTCTGTACAACAAAATGCAGAGTCATTGGTAAAACAAGTTGTGTTTCTTTAAAGTATTTGTATCTGTGATCCTAGTTTAAATAATTAACAGTTTTGCTGCTGGCTGCCTGATCCTGGGATGGGGCTTCTATGCACAGATTGTAACGTCCTTATACCCTTCTCACTGGGATCCTTTTTCTCTAATTCTTTCTGTACCTTGCAAACAATCAACCCACTGTACCTCTTCCAGCAGGCAACTCTTCCCCTTTACAGTAATCTCCTTTGTTAAGCTTAGGGTAGCAAGCCAACTCCTTCTGCCTGACTTCTTGGTTAGGCTTGGATAGCAAGCCAATTCCTTCAATCTCCCTCCACACTCTGGTACATTCTGTTCTTCATTCTTCACAAGCAGACACCTCAAGAATCAAGGGCTGATTCCAAACACTGACAAACAAAATAAAAGACCCAGAACTGAGCCTCAGCACACAGCACACACAGGGGCAGCCCAAGGGTGATAGGGGACCATGTGAGGAGACTCATTGTGGGGCCTTATTTGCATAGCCACTGGACCTCATTTGCGTAATTGTAATTTATTTTATTTTAAAATGTATATGTTGCCCATCTAAAATTTTAGGCGGCTTTCAAAGGAGGCCTTCACAAGCCCCTTTTTTGTCCTGGCAATGACTTAGGGGCAGGTGTACTAAATATTAATGTGTTTTTAGTGCCACTGCACCAATAGAAATAAATGGGTGTTGCTGCACTTAGCGCACATTAATATTAGTAGATATGCCTCTTAATTAGTGTCTCAATACCATTTGCATGGGCAGTGAGGATAAAGAGACTACCAGATTTCTACATTACTATTCTCCAGTGTCAACTGCCAGGCACATTAGGAAGCACTATACACCCTGCTCATTTAGAATCCATAACAAACCTGCTGTATCATAACAGCACTATCAGGACTCACAAAGCACTAAACCCTACCTATGAAAAAGGCAACACTGCAAATATTAAACCAATACATCTCAGAGAATACCAATACATCTCCTACTGAGGAAAGAGAATAAGTAGGACTGTCACATACAAACTACATGAACAGAATAACGTAGCTTGGTTACACATGAAGAACATAGACAGTCACCAAACACAGAACAAGGGATAACAATTTAGAAATATGAAGACAATAAGTAAACTGGGAGCCCCAAAAGCCAAACTTGAAATGTACAACAACACTGTAGAAATAAAACTATAAATTAAATTTCCTCTTTTACTAAACAAAACACAAAACGTTAGAAATGCATCCGAACTTCAATGTCTCAATTCTGATTGCCACAGACTATCTAAAATGTGCTTTTATACCTTTTTCTCACAGCTACAAGCTACCTTATCCTAGAATAGATTACTTCTTTGCAGTGGTGTAAATTCTAATGAGGGGCCTCAAGCAAGATTTTGCTGAGGGCTCCCCACTGTCCTAGCGGTGGCAGGCAAGCTTTAAAATTATTGCTGCACACTGTCTCCACAATTCTTTTAAGTTTTAAGGCCTGGCAGCCATCACCCTCGCACTGCTGAACCGAAATCTTGTGCGACTTGTGTACGAGACTTCAGATCAGTAACAGAAGGTGACTGCTGACAAGTCTCAAAAGTTAGGGTTATTCAACTTGGAAAAGAGACGGCTGAGGGGAGATAAGACAGAGGTCTATAAATTAATGAATGGAGTGGATCGGGTAAACATAGATCAGTTGTTTACGCCATCAAAAAGTAGAAAGACGAGGGAACATGCAATGAGACTACAATGTAACCCATTTACGACTAATAAGAGAAAATAGGGCTTCTAAAATAACCCTCTAAAAGTAGATATCCCTTGAATGCCAAGTTTCCTTCTCTTTGGAATGACTAGCCCAACTACACGTCCCATGCTATCAAAAATTATTCTATTAGAACTCCACTCATAGCCATTCTTCAGAATGAATTAAAATTCCAAAAGCAAAGCAGAAAAATTCATTCCATAAACCACTTTGGAGCTCAATAACTGACAAAAGGAGAAAGGATCTCAGAACATCAATGAAAGACTTGTAAATGCAAATAAATGCCATTTAGTCAATTGAAGAATCCAAATGCGTCAAAGATCCTCCAAACTCCTTCACAAAAATATCTTTAACAAAAATATTTATTCAAAACCTTTTATTTCTTCTCAATATCCACAAAACCTTATTTAAAAATCTGCTATTCAAAAGGTGCCTTCACTACACAAAAGTTTCTCAAACTCATTCAGAGAATATTTTGTGTAGATAAAGAACACTTATCTTAAGATGTCATTTGCCCCAACACCGCATATGATACCATCCAAGGCATTTTGCATCTGCTTCTTCAGGCAGTCAACAAAATATGTATTTCATTTCAAGGTGTATGGGATTTTTATGGTTTAAGCGTACATTGATTTTTATGGTGCCTTTCTTCTCACAGTGTAATGAAATACGTATATTGTTGACTCCCTGAAGAAGCTAATGCGAAACACCTTGGACGGCGTCATATGCAGATGGCATCTTAAGATAAATGTTGTTCTTTATCTACACAAAATATTCTCTGAATGAGTTTGAGAAACCTATGCGTAGTGAAGAGAGCATATGTAAGAGCTGAACCTGTACGGACTGTGAGGCAGAAGGCACTTTTTGAATAACAGATTTTGTGGTTATTAAGAAGAAAAATAGGTTTTGAGTTGTTTAAGATATTTTTATGAAGGATTCTGGAGGATCATTGATGTGCTTGAATTCTTTGATTTACTAATAGCATTTATTTGTATTTACAAGTCTTTTGTTGATATTCTGAGATCCTTTCTCCTTCTTCTAGGAAAAAGGTGTGCAGAACAAAATCCATGAAAAATACAGGCAGGTCTGCCAACAAATGCTCGAAGCCTAGCTAACAACATTTCTGGCCTGGAAGCCCTAATGGTGGAAATGGATTTGGTCATTACAGAAACATGATTTAACGAGTTGCATGAATGAGATATAGCCATAGCTGGCTATAATCTATTTAGAAGAGATAAATAAGATAGAAAAGGAGGAGGAGTAGCCCTATATGTCAAAAGCAATATTAAAGCTACTGAAATTCAGGGGGCGTGGGGAAAAGAATAAGAGCTGTGGATTGTGTTGGAAAGAGGAAATGTCACTGTCATCCATACTAGTGTAGTCTACAGGCCTCCAACTCAAACCAAAGAAATAGCGAATTGATTATTGCAAAGATAGCCACGAAGGGGGAAGTAATCATATTAGGTGACTTTAATCTATCCGATGTGGACTGGAGTATTCCTTATGCAAATCTGGAAAGAAGTAAAAAAATTGTGGATGCCTTCCAAGATGCATTACTTAGACAAATGGTGATGGAACTGACCAGGGAAAGCTTGATGCTGGATTTAGTGCTCACCAACTGAGATAGTGTATCAAATGTATGGGTGGGCGCCCATGTGAGCAGCAGCGATCATCACACGGTGTGGGTTTATTATATCTCTTTTCAAATTTATCAAAGCAGTTCACAGAGAACAGAACATTATTACAAGGAACGGTAATAGAACTATTTACATTTAACAGTTTACAACTCTATAACTATGCACAATGGTTCAAGCTTTTAGTTAAGGGGGGCAGTTGTGTGGTGAATTCAATCCTGCGATTGTGTATCCCATATGCTGTTGTAATGTTTGTTGAAGAAGTAAGTTTTTAGGTATTTTCTGAAGTCGGCGATGACTGTGATCTCTCTTAGGTTGGGTGGGAGTGAGTTCCATAGTGATGGTGAATAATATTCAAATGCTCTGTGAAGTACTCTTTGTGTGGAGTTAGGTAGTATGGATGCTGTTGATAGGGTGTTTTGGTGGAGCTTCATCCTTGAGCGTGTGTTTGGTACTTTTCTGATTATCTCATTTAAGCATTTGGTTTGAGATAAAAGCCAAAGTAGAGTCCAATCACAGCAAGCTCAAAGTCTTAGACTTCAAAAACAAACACTGACTTTAGTAAAATGGCCAAGTACCTGAAGGAGGAGTTGGCAGGGTGGGATGGGATAAGGGAAGTGGAATTGCAATGGGCTAAACTGAAAGAGGCAATAAAAGGGGCAATAAATACATATGTAAGGAAAGCAAATAAAAACAAGAAGAAAAGGAAACCTATTTAGTTATCCAAAGAAGTGGCTGCACTAATAAAGGCAAAGAACACAGCTTTCACATAATTCAGAAGTTCACAAACAGGGGAACACAGAAAAGAATACAGGATCAAACTACAGTAAAAGAGACAAAAAGAGAAATAAGGATAGCAAAATTAAAGGCAGAAGAAAAGATGGCTAAAGATGTGAACTGTGGCGACAAAACTTTCTTCAGGTATATTCGGGAGAGGAGGAAAATCAGAGGTGGAATTGCAGGACTCAAAAGTGTTGGGAACAGATTTGTGGAAAGTGACATTGAAAAAGTCAAAATGCTAAACAAATACTTCTGCTCTGTTTTTACTAAAGAAAGTCCTGGAGAAGGACCACCTGTGATTCCCAAATATACAAATGGGAATGGAGTAGATACCACATCATTCACAGAAGATGATGTCTTAGAACAGCTTGCAAAACTGAAAGTGGACAAGGCCATGGGACCGGATGGGATACATCCCAGGATGCTGAAAGAGCTCAGAGGTTCTTGCAGGGCCATTAAAGGGTGTTTTTAAAAGATCCTTGGAGAAAGGAGCAGTTCCATAGGACTGGAGAAGGGCTGATTTGGTCCTTCTTCACAAAAGTGGCAGTAGGAAAGAAGTGACAAACTACAGGCCAGTAAGCCTTACCTCGGTGGCAGGAAAAGTAATGGAGAAAAGAGCAAACCAACAGGTTGCATGATCCGAGGCAACATGGTTTTACCAAAAGACAATCTTGCCAAACAAATCTGATTGAGTTCTTTGACTGGGTGACCAGAGAACTTGATCAAGGGCATGCGATGGATGTCATCTACCTGGATATCATCAAAGCCTTGATACTGTTCCTCATAAGAGGCTTATCAATAAACTCAACAGCTTGGGGATGGGCCCCAAGGTGGTGAACTGGATCAGAAATTGGTTGACTGATGGATGACAGAAGGTGACGGTAAATAGACCTCACTCAGATGAAAGGAAGGTGATTAGCCATGTGTGAGTGATATTGCTGAAGGACTGAAGGAAAGGTCTGTCTTTTGGCAGATGACACAAAAACTTGCAACAGAATAGACTTCCCTGAGGGAGTGGAGAACATAAAGAAAGATCTACAAAAGCTGGAAGAGTGGTCTAATGCTTGGCAGTTAAGATTTAATGTGACATGCAGTGTCATGCAATGTCATGTACTTGGGAAGCAGAAATCCAAGGGAATTGTACGCAATAGGAGCGAGAGGTTGGTGTGCACGGACCAGGAGAAGGACCTCAGAGTGATTGTTTCTGAGGATCTCAAGGTGGAAAAACAGTGCAACAACTCTACCTTCTTATAACCTTCCTGGTCTTAATACCTCAAACTCATACATACCCATCAACCATCATCCAACAACTCCACATACCTATCATACATAACAACCTTAGGATAGTGCATACACCTCTCACTGTCAAATTAAATAATCAACCCAAGCATTCCAGCCACAGACTAATTAACATTCCCACTGTACATAATAACCTTCCCTACAAACCATTGGATCAAGCCAAAGCTGTCAAATGCTACCTTATAAATACTAGATCCATTAGAAACAAACTTCCTGCTTTTATAGACATCAGGGATAACAATCCCGATATATTCTGCATCACTGAAACTTGGCTATCAGATACTGATACTGTTTTAACTAACCAATTACATCTATCTGGTTACAACCTGTACCACTGTACAAGAACAGCAAACAAAGGAGGGGGAGTACTCACGCTAGCTAAACAACTCGACACCTCAATATCTGCCTCCATCAACATAGATGGAATGGATGTACTACAAACAGTAAGCAAAAACGTATCAACTTGTTATACAGATCGCCTAACTCACCATAGATAGTTTAGCATCTATATTAGAAATAGCCTGCTCAGCCTCCCTAAAAAAACATCAATCTTACTGGGAGACTTTAATCTTCCCTCCCTATCTGGCTCACATTCTGCTAACTTTCTTAACTTTATAAAAGATCTGGGATTCCAACACATGGTAAACATACCCACACATAACAGAGGTAACACACACGACTTAATATTTGTCCCCAAAAATATCACCCAACATCACCTCTACCTACCCCCCAATACATTAGAGGTCCCATGGTCAGACCACTATCTCATAAAAATCACACTCCCACATATTCCAACCACATTATTAAAAACTCCAAATTCCCATCCAAAATGATTCAAATTGTTCAATAAAGAAAACTTCTGCAACAAAATTATTCATCAACTTAATACCCCCTAACGGATCTCAACGACATTATCATAAATTGGAACATCACTCTACAGAAAGCCGTCATGGCACCTATATCTCATCATAGTACCAATCACAGCAACACTAATAAATGGTACACCAATGACCTGAAGAAATTGAAACAAAAATTAAGAAAAATAGAGCAAAACCAGAGAAAAACAAAGTCAATAAATAACAAAACGCTCTATTTAAACACACAGCATTGTTACAAATTAGCTATACGATGCAAAAAAATCATACTTTACAAATACTCTCTAAATCCATCAACCGCCCAAGGGAACTATTTGATATTGTCAAATCCTGACTCGAGCTCCCTCATCTGAAACGAACAACATTCCCATAGACCCACAAATTTTGGCAACTCACTAAATGAACAAGTTAAAACAACCTGACACCACACAAGATGTGTCAAATAATGACCTCTCATACTCAGTGAGATTAAATAAGTTCCATACAATTGATTTAAGACATATAAAATACATTATAACAAAACTCAATACAATGACATCAAGCTTAGACCCCAGTCCAGTCAACTGGTTAAAAGCCACACACTCCAAGTTGGCACCAATCTTACTCAATATAGTTAATCAATCCGTACAACAAGGAACTATGCCATTCACCCTAAAACAGGCATCCATTAGGCCAATATTAAAAAATAAAACAGATACACAAAACCCAAACTCTTACAGACTAATATCTAGCCTCCCCTTCATAGCTAAATTAATCGAAAAAAAACCCATCCAATTACAGCTCCAGGAATTTATCGATCAAAATGCCCCCCTTGATGAACATCAGTATGGCTTTAGACCACACCATGACGTGGAAACCCTACTTTTAGCCTTCTTCAACAATCTCATCCAAGGCCTGGACAACCCAAAGCAAGCATTTATAATCATATTTTTAGACATTGCATCAGCCTTTGATAACATTAGTCACAAAGCTCCTCACAAGACTCCAGCAAATAGGTGATATTTCCCTAAAATGGTTCAAATTATATCTCAAGGAACATACCCAACAAGTTCAAATAGGCCAACACACATCTAGGCCATATAGACAAGAAAAGAGTATCCCTTAAGGATCAGCACTCTTCACGTCTATAAAATCTATACCTGCAACCCATTTGTGACATCTTTAAAAAACTTAAAGTAGGATACCACATATATGCAGACCACATAATATGTTACCTCCCAATAAAAACTGCAAATCCAAACTATCAAATTACTTCATGTCTCCATGAAGTCATTAATTGGCATCACAGTCTACAAATAAACTTCAATAAAACAGAAACATTATTTATAATGAAAAATAAAAATTTCACCCTTCCATCAAAAATAAAATTAATGGATTCAGAAATTGAAGTGAAGCAACAAGTCAAATACTTAGGAATCACATTAGACCAAAATCTCTTGATGACATCCCATATAAATATAATCATTAGGACCATCTTTTTCAAGTTATGACTACTCCGGCAACTCAGACCATTTTTATCTAACAATGACTTCCGAAATGTCTTACAAGCTATGATCACTCCTCACCTCAATTACTCAAACAGCATTTTGCATGGTCTCCCCAAGCAAATTCTTAACCAACTTCAGATGGCACAAAATGTAGTGGCGCGCATCATATATGGTAAAAATGGCAGAGTACACTCCACACCACTTCTATATGATTTACATCGGTTACCCATAGCAAGCCATATAAAACATAAAATACTCACAATCACCTTCAAACTCACTAGGGCAATAGCACCCTCATACCTATCCTCTCTGATTAACATCCCAATCACTGAAAGATCCAGGAGAGACTGTCACAAAAACAGCTTGATAGTACCAGATAACTACTGTAAAACTAAACACACAACCAGCAATAGAGCATTCATGCATTTCATTCTAATCCTTTGGAATGCCCTTCTAGACAAAATTAGAGCCATCAATGACCTCAAAGATTTCCGGAAGGCACTAAAAACACATCTATTCACAGAACACTTCAGTCTAGCAGAACATAAAAACACAATATCACCAATATCATCAACATAACATCACTCATTTAGAATAGGCCACACATCTTCCGGTATAAATACTTCTATGTAAACATGTTAATGTAATATAGTCACTGTTTTATCAATATAATCTGATGCACATGCACTGTCATAATTCTTTGTAATATAGTTTACCACAAGTTTAATGTAATACTTTTAGTTCTTGTTAATTGTAAACCGTACTTGATCTCTGGAAAGCGCGGTATATAGAAAAATCACACAAATAAATAAATCTCATTCCACTCCATTCATTATTTTATAGACCTCTATCGTATCTCCAATTAGCCATCAGTTTTCCAAGTTAAAGAGCCCTAGCCTTTTAAGTCTCTCCTCATAAGGATATCCTTCCATCCTCTTTACCATTTTGGCCGCTCTTAGCTGTACCTTTTCTAATTCTGCTATATCCTTTTTAAGATATGGCAACCAGAATTGCACACGACATTCAAGGTGCGGTCACACGATGGAGTGATACAGCAGGCATTATAATATCCTTCATTTTATTCTCCATTCCGTTCTTTAAGATTTCTAGCATTCTATTTGCTTTCTTTGCCGCGGCTGCACACTGGGCAGAGGGTTTCAATGTATTATCCAAGATGATGTCCAGATCCTTTTCCTGGGTGGTGGTTCCTAATGTGGAACCTTGCATTATGTAACTATAGTTTGAGTTATTCTTCCCTAAATACATTACTTTGCACTTGTCCACATTACATTTCATCTGCCATTTGGAGGCCCAGTCTAAAATCTTTCAAGGTTCTCTTGCAATTTTTTACAAGCCTTTGAATAATTTGGTGTCATCTGCAAATTTGATCACCTTACTCGTTATTGCCATTCCAGGTCATTTATAAATATGTTAAAAAGCAGCGGGCCCAGCATAAATCCCTGGGGCACTTCACTATCCACATTTCTCCATTGAGAAAATTGGCCATTTAGCCCCACTCTGTTTTCTGTCTTTTAACCAGTCCCTGATCTACAATAGAACACTTCCTCCTATCCTATGACTTTAATTTGTGGAGGAGTGGCCTAGTGGTTGGGGCAAGGTACTTCAGGCCGGAAGGTCGGGGGTTCAAATCCCACTAGAGGACAGCAACTTTGGGCCGGAAGGACTGGGGTTTCTAGTCCCACAGGTGCTCCTTGTGGTCTTGGGCAAGCCACTTAACCCTCCATAGCCCATGTTCCCTGTAAAATAGTTCTCTGTGTGCTGTGCTTTCCTGTCTAATCAATGTGTTTATACCTCAAAAATTTCCTGTCATGATTTGACAATTTCCAATCTGTAATCAAAAAACGCTGCTGATCGCTGGAAGTAGCGGTATACAAATATATACTAAATAAATAAATAAAATTTCCCCAAGAGTCTCTGATAAGGGACTTTGTCAAACGCTTCCTAAAAATCCAGATGTACTATATCAACCAGCTCACCTTTATCTGTTTATTCACACCTTCAAAAAAATATCTGAGATTAGTAAAACAAGATTTTCCTTAGCTAAATCCATGCTGGCTTTCTGCCATTAAACCATGACTATTGTCATACCCCGCCCTCTGCCTTAGGCTTGGAGGGCTGGGGT
The DNA here is from genome assembly GCA_033557465.1 of Ichthyophis bannanicus. Taxonomy (NCBI): domain Eukaryota; kingdom Metazoa; phylum Chordata; class Amphibia; order Gymnophiona; family Ichthyophiidae; genus Ichthyophis; species Ichthyophis bannanicus. The sequence continues at coordinate 886,965,060 of CM066034.1, read as the reverse complement.
AGCCATTATTTTTCTCTATTGAAGATTAAATCAACTGACTTTCCTCTCGTGATGCATGCTGGGAAAAGTAGTTTTCCTTCTGATAGAAAATAGTCATGAAGCCAGAGTTATAGGCAAAACTATAACAAAGTTTATTTCTCCCAAAAGCAAAGGTTCAAAGTAAGTTGCACCAGGATACTTCTCCAGTATTTGTTCGAAAAGGTTCTTTATACAAGTGTACTGACTGAGCTTTTTCATTCATTCAATCCAAATGCAGCTGCTTCTCACGTGTACAAAAAAAGAACAAAACATGGCAGCTTCCTTTACCAAAGAAAATATCTTCTTTTCTTTATGTTACACTCGGCTTATACTATACAGTTTAGCAAAGGCTTTCAATACTGTCTGCAAAGCAGAAAGTACAATCCATAGGTTGTTCTGGCTGTAAGGAATCACTCTCCTTAGAGTCCACCTGCATTGCTTCAGGTTCTTGTGCTGCACTGCCTTGCTTTAAACTACTGGCAAATGCCTCAGGGTGTTTTCTCCTTAAAACTCCCTGTGGGTCTTTTAAACACAGCTCTAGTGAATAGGGATAAGCAGTACCTGAGCCTGAGGAAACTCCTCTCTGCAGCTGTGTGGCTATCTCTTGCCAGTTCTGGGGAAACAGTCCCTTGTCCCTTAGCTTAGGTTCCTCCCTGGAGCTCTGCCACGGTTCTCCATTCAAGGCTGGGCTCTGCAGACTTCTGCCCTGAGTCTTAGGCACCCACTTCTGAACTCTCTGAACCTTTTCCCTCAGTGCGGGGGTTTGAAGGTTTTCCTGCTCTCTCTCTGAGCACTCCAGACCACCTTCATGTCCTCTCCCCTTCTGCTTTGCTTGCTTCAGTTCCTTTCCTCCAAGTGGCTTCCTTCCTCCAGCTACTGTGTTTCCTCCAACTGTGCTCCCGTCTGGGCTGCCTTCCGTGCTGCTCTCTCTCGAGCTGCTCTCTCTCGGGCTGCTCTCCCTCGGGCTGCTCTCCCTCGTGCTGTTCTCCCTCGTGCTGCTCTCTTGACTCACTCTCCAGCCCTGGTTTATATCCCTGTTTTCTGATAAACCTCCCTGACTCTCTAGACAGGTGTTTGTAATCAGTTTCCAAGCCTGTTGCTACGTCATCAGGGCTTGGGTGTGTCAGCTTAGCTTTTGAATCCCTGTGTTTGTTTTCTCCAGAGAAATGCTGGAACGTGTGCTTTTCAGGGCTGTGACCTTTCCTAAAGGTAGAATCATTCTTTTCTTCTACTTCCATGGGCTCACTAGTCTTCCTTATCACACTATCTATATGTTCGATAATTGTGTTTTTTATTTATTTATTGTGGTTTTAACCCCGTTCTGACTAAGGTCAATCAATGCAGTGCACATGCGTATAAACAAAAGAAAAGCAAGGAAATACAATACAGACAAAAGAAAAATCATACATAGTCCCTTCCCAACCCCACAGAATCCCCGCAAAAGATCCATTCCAGGCACCAATGATAAGCATGGAGCCCAGCCTCTAAGGACCAATCGGCACCCACCCCACCCATTATCATTCTACTATTTTGCCCAGTACTGACTTGAAGCTAACTAGACTGTACTTTCCTGGATCACCCTGGAACCCTTTTTAAAAACTTGCGTTACCTTGGCCACCCTCCAGTCTTCAGGTACTACAGGTAATTTTAATGATAGTTCACAGATTACTAATAGTAGTTCTGCAATCTCATATTTCAGATCTTTCAGCACCCTAGGATGTATGCCATAAAGTCTAGGTGATTTGCTGCTCTTTATCAATTAGTTGTATTACATCTTCCCAATTTATAGAGATTTGTTTCATTTCCTCTGATACATCACCTTTAAATATTATTTCTGGCATGGGTACATTTCTTACATTTTCTTTAGTAAAGACTGAAGCAAAAAATTCATTCAGTCTCTCCGCTATGGCCTTGCCCTCTCTCAGTGCACCTTTTACCCCTCCATCATTTAATAGTCCAACTGACTCTCTCATAGGTGTTTTGCTACAAATATACTTGAAATGTTATGCACTTTTGCTTCCATGGCAAGCTTCTTTGCAAATTTTCTCTTTGCCTGTCTTACCAATGCCTTGCATTTAACTTGCCAGTACTTATGCTGTTTCCTGTTTTTGTCATTTGGTTCTTTTTTCCATTTTCTGAAAGATTCTCTCTTAGCTATAACAGCCTCTCTGACCCAACTTTTAAGCCATGCTGGCAGTCATTTGGCCTTCCTTCAACCTTTTTTAAAGCATGAAATGCATCAGATCTGGGCTTCCAAGATAGTAGCTTTAAATAATGCCCAAGCCTGATGTAAACTTTTAACCTTTGCAGTTACTCCTTTTAGTTTTTCTTAATCTTTTTTTTTTTCATTTTATCATAGTCTCCTTTTTGAAAGTTAAATGCTAGCGTAGTGAATTTATCTGCTATCCTCCCTACATTTATTAAATCAGATGTAATCATGTTATGATCACTATTGCCAAGCAGCCCCAAAACAGATACCTCTCGCACTAGATCCTGCATTCCAGAGGACTGGGTCTAAAATAGGTTCCCCTCATGTTGGTTCCTGCACAAGCTACTCCATGAAGTAGACATTTATTTCATTTAGAAACTTCATCTCCTTAGTATGTCCTGTCCAGTCAATAACAAGGTAATTGAAATCGCCCATTACTGTGTTGTAAACTTTTCTAACTTCCCTAATTTCCCTTAGTATTTCACCATCTTTCTGTTCATTCTGTCTGGGTAGTACACCCCCAATATCTTTCCCTTCCCCTTTCTACATGGAATTTCTATCCATACAGATTCTACAGTGTATTTTATTTCCTGAAAAACCTTTATCCTGTTTGGCTCAATGCCCTCTCTAACATATAGAACCACCCCTCCATCAATGTGATCTACTCTGTCACTGGCGATATAAATTGTAGCGTGGTATGACAATGTCCCATTGGTTATCCTCCTCCCACCAGGTCTCAGATGGCAATTATATCTAACCTTTCAAAAATTGCTATATATTCTAACTCTCCCATCTTATTTTTTAGACTTCTAACATTTGCATACAGGCATTTCACAAGTTTGTTTTTTGTTCAGATTAACAGTCTAGCAATTTGATGACAGGATTAACTTGGAATCTTTCAACTCGGTTTGATTTTTCCTTAAGAGCACCTGGGTTACTTTTACCTTTATTGGAACCTCTCTATTGGCATGACCTGATTTCCCTAAATTGCTAGTATCCTTCAAGGATACATCATTCTGAGCCATGCACTTTTGGGCAACTGTCAACTCTCCCCCCATTATCTAGTTTAAAAGCTACTCTATTTCCTTTTTAAAGGTTAATGGCAGCAGCCTTGTTCCACCCTGGTTAAGGTGGAGCCCATCTCTTCAAAAAATCCAGCCCCCCTTCCCCAGAATGTTGCCCAGTTCATAACAAATAAAGAGCCCTCTTCGTTGCACCATCGTCTCATTCATGCATTGAAACTCCAGAGCACTGCCTGCTTTTTGTATTTTGCCCGTGGAATGGGAAGCATTTCTGAGAACGATACCCTGCAAGTTCTGGATCTCAACTTTCTGCCTAAAAGCCTAAATTTGGTTTCTGAAACCTCCCACACTTTCCTACATCATTGGTACTAACATGTACCAAGACAGCAGGCTCTTCCTCAGCACTATATAAAACCTTTTATAGGTGGTGCATGAGGTCTTCAGCCTTCACACCTGGCAGGCATTTTACCAGGTGATCCTCATGTCCACCAGCCACCCAGCTATCTACATACCTAATGACTGAATCGCCAGCTATAATGGCCATCCTAACCCTTCCCTCATGAGCACATGGCCCTGGAGACACATCCTCAGTGTGAGAGGGTATTACATCACATGGAGGACAGATCCGAGCTACAGGATCACTTCCTGCCACACCAAGATGATACCCTTCTTTCATATGATCTCTCTTCTCCAAGGCATCAGAGGGGCTGCCAGACTGAAGGAGGGACTTCTCTACTATATCCCTCTAGGTCTCATCTATATACCTCTCTGTCTGCCTCAGCAACTCCAAGTCTGCTACTCTAGCCCTCAGAGATCGGGCACTTAGTGCACAGATAAGACCTCTCACCAACTGGGAGAAAATCATACATGTAAAACTCAGTGCAAAAGACTGGATAGTCCCCATGTCCCTGCTGGACTGCTGTCTGCATCTTAGATTTAAAAGATATCTTTTAGCTATTTAAAGTTGTTGAGTTATTTAAAGTTGCTAGAGAAATATGGATACCTGAACCAATACAATTATACCCAATGTCTACTAAGCATTTTCCCCATAGGTACAAAATGGGAAAAATCCTTTAGAAGACCGGCCCTTTAGTGTTCATATCAAGGTGAACTACAAGGACTTAATCTACAAAGGCCTAATAACTCGCTGATGAAGATAAATCAGTTAAAACTGAAAGTGAATATGATCACTCCTTTTCCTTTAACTGGATTGGGTGGGAGCTGGGGTGAGTAGGAGGGATGACCTATTTATATCTGTGTTTCTAAGGCAATCTCTCAATTTCCTGGGTGGTTCACATTGCCCTTGGATTAAGAGAGGGAGCATTTTAAGTTGCTCCTTTGATCTGCTACTTGGCTTTAACACCTATTTAAAACAACTTCACAATCTCTTGCACCTAATTGGAAGTCCTCTTTGTAAACGTTCTCTAGAAAACACTTTCTCTGTATATACTCAGAGAATATTTACCCTATTCTACTCTCTCTGTATACCCTAAATTTAGAGTATCCCCAAAATTTAGAGAATTTCTCAGGAAGTAAGCAGTTACAAGTGCAGATTTCTTCCCAGCAGTAGTAGCCCTCTTGGTTGTCCTTCAAGACTGAAAATCACTGTGCTCTGGTTAACCTATTTATATTTGTTTTTTGTTGTTGTTGTTTTTTTTGGGGGGGGGGTTAAATTTTATTTATGCAATTTTACAATAACAATCAAGCAAAGCTTGTACAGAAATACACCACTGCGCACAAAGGAAAGAATTTTTTTTCACAAAATCACCAATAATCAATAAAATGAAAGTTTTCTTGTACATAGGGTTATGAAAAATGAAGCATGTTATGAAAACTGGCACCAAATGTATACGATTTGAAATGAACTGTGCCTTCCAAGCTAACTCTTCTCACATCATTTAATTTATACTGTGCACTTATATGCAGACAGCACACACACAAACCCACATACTCACTCCCCCCAAATCCTCAAAATATACCTAGAGATAGACATATTTCTCCATATACGACCCATATACACACACATACACACAAACACACCTGCCCTCCACATACACATCTCATCAGAGACCCAATCTCTCAAACCACACATATTTGAGGACTTTGGGACAAATGCTCAAGATACCTGAAGATGGCCTTAAATAAAATATTTCATTCTAAAATATTTTAAATTTCCCAAGAATTTAGAAGGCAATTTTATAACGAGCCATGTAAAGTTCCATGCTATCAATACACGTTAAGTTACCTATTTTTAATGAATTACATATGGGAATGGGCACTTTTTCTCATAGTTTAGTTGGATGCTATTTTTTAAGTATGTGTGTCCAGATGATGGCACATTTTCAGAGTGGGAAAGCACAGGAGTGGAGTTTGGGGGCAGTATGGGCACAATCTAAATTTACACACATAAGGGGTCTTCACCGTAACTGGGGTGGTACCTGGGGTGGGGGGGGCTAGGACTGGAAATAGGCTGTGATGGGGGACGGACTGGAAATGGGCTGTGATTGGGGGGGGACTAGGACTGGAAATGGTCTGTGATGTGAGGGCTAGCACTGGAAATGGGCTGATGAAGAGCTGGAATAGGACTGGAAATGGGCTGATGTGGGGCATGGGAGAATGGGATTAGAAGGGAGTGGATGCTGGGTGGGTCTAGAACTATAAGGGAACTGATTTTGGGGGAGGACTAGAATAGATGGGGAATGAGAATGGAGAGGGGAAAAATATTTTGTGTGGAAGAAAAGTCTATGATGGGCTGGGTATTGGGAGAGTAAGAGGGGCTTGAGAATGGAAGGGTGAAATTTAAATGGATGATAAAGGAATAAGGAAAGAATTGGGGGAAAGAGCAAAAGGGAAACAATCAGTATGTTAAAGCAGAAATAGAGAGAATGGAAAACATCTAAAAGAGAAGAAAGGACAAATGGATAGCTCACAGAAGACAAGAAGAAACCAGAAGAAAGTGACTGGAGCAATTGCAACTGAAAAATAAAATGCCCAAACAGAAGGTAGAAAAATACTTTTTATTTTGAATTTATTAGCTGGAATATGTCTGGTCTGGGAAGTGTGTATTGATAAGATCTTTGCGTTTTTGTTTAGTGCAAGAGGAAATTACTTTATAGTTTTATTTCTCCAGTGTTGTACATTTCATGTTTGGATTTTGGGGTTCCCAGTTTAATTATTATCTGACCAAGGAAGTTAGCCTACACGTATCCTCGGTAATTTTTGTGGGTGGGGCTGGGGGCGGGGCAGGGGTGGGACTAGGGGCGGAGAATGGGTGGAGCATGGCGAGCCACAGGTGTCGGGTTTTTCTCAGTGAAAAAGTTGGTAACCCTATGCGGTGCTCCTTGGTGAGTGGGGCTATGTGCGAGCGACATGCCCACATATGTGTAGGGCCGGCCCTGTCAATTTGATCCATACTACCATTGCGATGTAATTTGTACCCTGGTATTAGTGTCCCATTGGGTATCCTCCTTCCACCAGATTTCTGAGATGTCTGTTATCTATCTCTTCATTTAGTGGTATATGTTTTAATTCTCCTGTCTTATTTTTTAGGCTTCTAGCATTTGCATAGAGGCATTTCAAGGTATCTTTGCTTGACTTTCGAACCAGCACAACAGTTGGCAGCCTTTCATCACTTTCTGCTCTTTATTTAAAGGAACCTGAGCTATTGTTGCCTTTATTGCACCCTCTCTATAGCGGTGCCTTAATTTTCCCTGTTCTGAAGGTATCTTTCATGGATACCTTACTCCAAGCCGTATGCTTCTCAGCGATGATTTTCCCTCAGATTCTATTTTAAAAGCTGCTCTATCTCCTTTTTGAACATTAGCATTATCAATTCTCTACCAGCTTGTCTCTAGCTTTGTTTCTACCCCCCTTTTCCCTCCCCCTGTATGAGAGAGATTTGCATATAATGGAGGCAGTGTATGCAAATCTCTCTCATACATATTCATTGTGGTTATCCTGAAAACCCGACTGGCTGGGTGGGTCCTGAGGACAGGGTTGAGAACCCCTGCTTTACAAAATAAATCAAAATAAACTCCCAACAACATTAGTCTTTCTCCAGTCCCAGACCCTCACAGCATCATCTCCCTTCCAGTCTCAGTCTCCCTATCCCCCAGCAATGAGCTCATTTCAATCCTAGCTCACCAGCGGTCCTCTTCAGGTGCCATATCCCCCTCCCAACAAGAGCAGTCTTCATGTGCTAGCCATTGCCCCAGCCCCCCAGCATCAGACCCATTCAGTCATCCTTTCTCCCCTCCTCCTTGCAGCCCTGCCACAGCCTGCACACATTGCACAGCCATGCAATCAATTTCCTTCTTTCCTGCGGCTGTGCCAAGTTGCAGCTGCCGGGACCACAGAGTCTCTAAAGTGAAACAGGGCACTTACTGTCTCTTGCGCAAGACAGGAAATGCTCGTTTCACTTTTAGAGACTTTGTGGTCCCAGTGGCTGCAACTTAGCACAGCTGTAGAAATGAAGGAAATTGCTCCTGTGGCTGTGAAGAGGTGAATCAATAAAGCCGAGGGGCTCAACTCTTAAGCCACCAAGGCTGCGGTGCTAGGGTTGCCAACTGGCCGGTTTTCAGCCGGCCTGGCCGGTTTTTCAATGGCCAGGTCGGCTGCCGGCGCAGAGGCAAAACCGGCCCTTGAAAAGCCGTTTTTTTGCTCTGGCCGCAAGATCGGGAGCGGCCAGAGCAAAAAAAACGGCTTTTCTCCCAACCCAGAGGGCTTCAGAGGGAGCCGGGGAAGCCCGCGCGAGGCCCCGGCTCCCTCTGTACAGCCGCCAGCGTGAAGAGTCTTTTCCTTCACGCTGGCGGCTGTTCCTGTGAAGCCGCGATTCGTGGGAAAGGTTAAAGGCAATGCCCTTTCATCTTTCCCAGCATTCGCGGCTTCACAGGAACAGCCGCCAGCGTGAAGGAAAAGGCTCTTCACGCTGGCGGCTGTACAGAGGGAGCCGGGGCCTCGCGCGGGCTTCCCCGGCTCCCTCTAAAGCCTCAGACAGCCGCGGTTTTGTGGGGGGGGAGGACAAGGACTGCCTGGGCTGTGATGGGGGGAGGGGAGGGGACCTGGACTGGAAAAGGGCTAGGAGGGGGGAATAGGACTGGAAATGGGTTGTGATGGGGGGGGGTACCTGGACCGGAAAAGGGCTATGGCGGGGGGGGGGGGACTGGGACTAGAAAGAAATGGGCTGTGATGGGGGGGGGACCTGGACTGTAAAAGGGCTATGGGGGGGTGGGGACATGGACTGAAAATGGGTTTTTATGGGGAGGGGGACCTGGAATGGAAAAGGGCTGCTGGGGGGGGACATGGACTGGAAATGGGTTGTGATGGGGAGGGGGACCTGGACTGGAAAAGGGCTATGGGAGGGGGGAACATGGACTGGAAATGGGTGTTGATGGGGAGGGGGACCTGGACTGTACAAGGGCTATGGGGGGGCATTGGACTGGAAAGACATGGGCGGTGATGGGGAGGGGGACCTGGACTGTAAAAGGGCTATGTGGGGGGGGACATGGACTGGAAATGGGTTTTGATGGGGAGGGGGATCTGGACTGGAAAAGGGCTATGGGGGGGAACATGGACTGGAAATGGGATGTGATGGGGAGGGGGACCTGGACTGGAAAAGGGCTATGGGGGGGACTTGGACTGGAAATGGGCTATGGTTGAGGGAGGGGGAACTTGGACTGGAAATAGGCTGTGATTAGGGGGGCTAGGACTGCAAATGGACTGTGATGGTGGGGGGGTAGGACTGCAAATGGACTGTGATGGTGCGGGGGGACTCGGACTGCAAATGGGGTGGTACATAGTTGCTAGCATTTGCGGAAGTCTGAAAAGTCTGAAACTGCTTGCACAGTAAACAGAGCTAAAACTTGACAAATAGGAATATAATACAGTAAAAAGTCCCCTCATCCGCTTGGAGGGGAAGACAAACCATCAGTGAGTGCTCTATCTTTTCACCTCTGGCTCAGGCAAACTGTATTGCTAAGAAAATAATGCTGCATTTTCCTTTTTGGCTATGATTGTAACTGATTGGGCATAATAGAGATTTCATTTCCTTCTAAGTGTCTGAGTCTAATTGGAGCAGAGCAAGGTTATTCTTTTATCTTTGGGATATAAATATAGCAGCCTTAGTCCACCAAAATCCCCTGGGGGGGGGGGGGGCTGGAACTAGAATGGAGCTCATGCTGGGAGGATCTGGAAGGCAGCTGATGCTGGAGAAGACTGGGACTGGAAGAGAGCTGATGCTGGGGAGGACTGGAAGGGAGCTGATGCTGGGACTGGGGGGCTGAAAGGAGGCAGATGCTGGGGTCAGGGTGGGGAAATAGGCAGAATCTAGGGGAGTGAGGATGGAGAAGGGACAGATAGTTTTTGTGAGAGGGAAGAAACAAGGTCATACAGAGGGAATGGGAGAGAGAGGGGCATAAGAATAGGTTCTGAGGTAAAAAGGAAGAATGGCAGTGCCAATGAAAATTGGTGAACAAAGTAGCTGGGTGGGTGTGGGGAAGGGATATAGGAAGCAAGAGGGTAGATACTGGGGATATATAGATGGGGAAGAACAGGAACTGGGAAGTAGTTGTTGTTGTTGTTGTTAAGTGCCGTCGAATAGGAGTCGACTCATGGCGACCCTCTGGATAGCTATCCTAAATTGTGTTCGGTCTTCAGTCAGGCGGCTCATTGTTGACAGACTGGTACCATAGCTGCTGTTATTGTATCGATCCATCTCATTGCTGGCCTTCCTCTTTTGCGTTGACCTTCTATCTTGCCAAGCATGATGTCTTTCTCTAATGATCTCTCTCTTCGCATGATGTGTCCAAAGTAGTTAGAGACTTTAAAATTTGGTGGGAGAAAAGAAAGAGACAGACTCTTAAGACTGGCTGGGTACTGGGAAAGTAAATTGCGACTGAAGTGGCAGGTCGCCAGTGCAATGCAGTGTGAAAGCAGGTCCGGCAGCAAAACGATGATGGTATTGTGCAGCACCATCTCCAGTTTCATCTTTCTTTCTCTAAGTCACCAACAGCAGCTAGTGTTGCCTGTAGCATTCACTTCCAGTGCATGAAGCCATTGAACTTTGTACCAGAAGTGAATGCTACAGGCAGCACTAGCTGCTGCATGCTGACTCAGAAAGAAAGATGAAGATGGGGGTGGTGCCATGCAATATTTCTGTTGTTGACTTGGAGGGGAAAAAAAAAAAGATACTAGAGATGGTACTGCATAATATTTTTGCCATGGGGAGGAAGGGGGGCAGAGAAAAAGAAAGGGGATATGCTGTATTGGGGGGGGGGGATAGGGAGAAAGAGGGAGATTTTGATTTATGAAAGAGGAGGGATATATTGGACTGGGGATGTGGGGGGTGGAATGGGGAGAGAGAGGGAGAAGATGCTAGGCTTGAAGAGGAGATAGGAGAGATACTGGAGGTAGAGAGGATGGAGAAGGGAAAGAGAATAGAAAGTGGTTGGTCTATGGGTTGGGGGAAGGGAATAAAGGGCTGGGAAGGTGGATTTGAAAGAGCAAGATGCTGAACTTTGGGGATAAAAGGGAAGGGTGAGGAGACTGGGTATTGCTGAACTGGGGTGATATGAGAGAGAGGGAAAATGGTAAGCATGGTGGAACTTTGTGAGAGAGACCATGGGAAGTTTGCAAAGAGATAAATGAGAAGCAGATGGTGATTACAGAGCATGGATATGTGCAGGGGCGGCCCAAGGGGGGTGCGGGGCCATGTGCGGAGACTCGGTGCGGGCCTCATTTGCATAAGGGGCATGATTTGCATAAATATTTGCATAATGTTACCATATACTAACTTTTAGTAAACATGCCTCTTAATGAGTGTATGAATAAAGAAAGACTAAAAGATTTCTACATTACTATAATCCAGTGCCAACCGCCAGACACATTAGGAACTACTACAAACACTGCCCATTTAGAACCCATAGCAAACCCGCCGTATCCTAACAGCACTACCAGGACTCACAAAGCACCATACCCTACCTATCAAAAGGAAACATGCAAATATTAAACCAATACATTTCAGAGAATAACAATACATGACCTACTGGGGAAAGTGAACAAGTGGCAATGTCAAATAGGAATTATATAAACAGAATACCTCAGCTCAGTTACACATGAACAGAACATAAACCATCACCAAACAAGGAATCACAATTTAGAAACAGGACAACAATAATTAAACTGGGAATCCCAAAAGCCAAACTTGGAATGTACAACACTGTAGAAATAAAACTATACATTAATTTGCTCTTGTACTAAACAAAGCGCAGACGTTAATGATGCACATTTACCAAAGCTGACATATTCCAATTAATAAATTCAAAATAAAGAGATATTTTTCTACCTTTTGTGCATTTTTTTTCAGCTGCAATTGCTCCAGCCACTTTCTTCTGGTTTCTTCATGTCTTCTGCTAACTCTCCATCGTCTGCTGTCCATTTGTCCTTTCTTCTCTCCTAGTTTTTTTTTCCATTCTCTCTCTACATCTGCTTTAACATACTAATCTTTCTCCTTTTGCTCTTTCCTCATTCCTATTTCATCCACTCAAATTTTACCCCTCCATCCTCAATCCCCACTTACTCTCCCAATACCCGGCCAATTGTAGATTTTTCATCCCTCCCACACAAAATATTTTCCCCTCTCCATTTTACTCTCCCAGCCCCATCCCATTCTAATCCTCCCTCAACATCAGCTCCCTTCTAGTTCCAGTCTCACCCAGCATCCATTCCCTTCTAGTCCCTGCATCAGCCCATTTCCAGTCCTAGCCCCCATCAGCCCATTTCCAGTCCTAGCAACCCCCCAACCCAATACCAGTCCTAGCCCCCCCATCAACCCACTTCCAGTCCTAACCCCCCATCACCCCATTTTCAGTTTAAGCCCCCCCCTATAACCCATTACCAGTCCTAACCCCCCATCAGCCCATTTCCAGTCAGCCCCCATAGCCCGTTGCCAGTCCTAACCCCCCATCATCCCACAGCCAATTACCAGTCCTTACCCCATCATCCCACCTCTAGTACTAACACCTCCCCATCAGCCCATTTCCTGTCCTAGCCCCCCCATAGCCCATTATCAGTCCTAACCCCCCCCATCAACCCACAGCCCACCTCATGTCCTAACCCCTCCCCATCAGCCCATTTCCTGTCCTAACCCCCTCCATAGCCCATTACCAGTCCTAACCCCTCCTCATCGGTTCAAGGAACATTAAAAAAAAAAAAGCTGACTGCTACCGCTGCCGCTGCCGCCACGGCAGCAGCAGAATGGAGTGTCCCGCGGGGCCCCCTCTGCCCGGCTGAGTCCCTCCCTCCCTCTGCGACGGCTGAGCCCCTCTGTGCCGGCTTTCAGATACGCGAAGGGAGAGTGTCTCCCTCGCGTCTCTTTTAAGCCCGCAGGGGCTGATGGGAAATTTCCCATCTGCCCCTGCAGGCTTAACATAGACGCGAGGGAGACACTCTCCCTTCGCGTATCTGAAAGCCGGCACAGAGGGGCTCAGCCATCGCAGAGGGAGAGCTCAGCCGGGCAGAGGGGGCCCCGCGGGACACTCCATTCTGCTGCTGCCGCGGCGGCAGCGACAGCGGCAGCGGTAGCAGCCAGCTTTTTTTTTTTTTTAAAAAGCAGAATATTCTTTGCGCGGGGCCCCCTGAAACGCGGGGCCCTGTGCAAAAAACATTCTTGCTCAATGGATGGGCCGGCCCTGGATATGTGGTAATGGTGAGTGAGTGAAAGACAGAAGGGAATAAAAGGCTAGCGAAGGAGTGAGACAGGAAATGGGATAACTGGGAAGATGGGTGGGATGTAGATTAGTATAGTAGATGGAAAGTTGATAAGTCAAAAGGGGATTGAAGATGGAGGGGTGAAATTTGAGTGGATGAAAAAGGAGTAAAGAAAGAAATGGAGGAAAGAACAAAAGGAGACAGATGTAGAGAGAATGGAAAAAATAGGAGACAAGAAGAAAGGACAAATGGACAGCAGAAGCATAAGACACAAAGACAGCAGAAGAAAGCAACTTGGTCAATTGTGACTGAAAAATAAAATGCCCAAAAAAAAAAAGGTAGAAAAGATTTTTATTTTGAATTTGTTGTTGTTAAGTGCCGTCGAGTCGGAATCGACTCATGGCGACCCTCTGGATAGCTATCCTAAATTGTGTTCGGTCTTGAGTCAGGCGGCTCATTGTTGACAGACTGGTACCCCTAGCTGCTGTTATTGTATCGATCATCCATTGGGTTTTCATGACAAGATACAGAACTAGATTGCCGGGCCTTTCTTCCGCGCAGTTTAAGTTTGGTGTTGTTGCCGTTGTCACAGAAATGTGATCATCCGCCGTCAACACTATCCCATTCTGCTGCTGCCCAGATGGGTGGTTTGTCTTGGTCTGGCACCTCAGCTGAGACCTGTCCATCTTGTGAGATCCTGCCAGTAGTTAAACTACCGATAGTTTAGCTCTCAGCATCACTGATGCACACAAGCCCTCACAGCACGACAAGCTGCAAACCAATAAATTTTGAATTTATTAACTGAAATATGTCAGCTATAGGAAATGTGCATTGCTGGTGTCTATATTTATTTCAGTACAAGAGGAAATTAATTTATAGTTTTATTTCTCCAATGTTGTTGCACATTCCAAGTTTAGCTTTTGGGGTTCCCAGTTTAATCATCATCTTCATATTTTCTAAAATGTGATCCCTTGTTCTGTATTTGTTGATGGTCTGCCTATATTTTGTATGTATAACCAAGCAGCTGTATTCTATTTGTGTAGTTTCTATGTAGCAGTCCCACTTGTTCTCGTTTCCTAGTAGAAGATGTATTGTTTTAAAATTTGCAGTGCTGCCTTTTGATAAGTAGGGTTTGGTGTTGTGAGAGTCCTGGTAGTATTGCTATGATTTGGCAGGTTTGCTCTGGGTTCTACATTAACCTAGTTTTGTGGTACTTCCTAATGTACCTGGCAGTTGGCACTGGAAGGAAGTAATGAAGGAATCTGATAGCCTCTCTTTATCCTCATTGTACATTCAAATGTCATTCAGACACCCATTAAGAGACAAGCTTAGTAAACGTTAATGTGCATTCACAAATGTTAACGTGAACTAAATGAAGCAGCACCCATTAATTTCTATAGGTGCAGTGACACTTAATACACATTCATTTTTAGTAAACATGCTCTTAAGTCATTGCTGGGGGAAAAAAAGAGGCTTGTGAAGGGGTCCTTTGATAGCCGCCTAAAGTTTTAGATGGACAGCATATAAATTTTAAAATAAAATACATTTATGCAAATGAGATCTAATATGTGCATCCAGCACCCTGTGCGCCTGATTGGAATTGCAATGTGCAGAGGCAGACCTGATTCGGATCCCGCAGGGGACGTGCCCTGCGGGATCAGAATCAGGTCTGGGCCTGCATCCACCCCCGCTATTCACATTACAGAATAGACCCCATGCAAATATTATGCAAATGAGGTCCACAGTGAGTCTCCGCACATGACCTGGCATCACGCTTGTGCTCCCCCTGCAAACTGGTGAAGGGATGGCATTATATGTTAAAGAGAGCAATGAATCAAATAGATAAAAAGTGCTGCAGGAAACAAAATGTGCCATTGAATTCTAATGGATAGAAATGCCATGTGTGAAGTGGAAGAAAATAATGGTAGGGGTTTACTACCATCTACCTGAACAGAATGAGCAGACAGAGGATGACATGTTATCAGAAATTAAATAAGAACATAAGATGTGCCATACTGGGTCACACCAAAGCCCATCAAGCCCAGTATCCTTTTTCCAACAGTGGCCAATCTAGGTCATAAGTACCTAGCAGTCTCCCCAAAAGACACACGTTCCACAATGATTGTATTGGGTCAAGCATTGATATCCTGGGTCCCTTTTTAATAATGCTTTATGGACCTTTCTTCCAGGAACTTGTCCAAACTTTTTAAACCCAGCTACACTAGCAGCCTTTACTACATCCTCCAGTAACAAATTCCAGAGTTTGATTACACGTTGAATGAAAAAATATTTTCTCTTACTTGTCTTAAATAGGTTACCCTGTAGCTTCATTGCATGTCCCCTAGTCTTTCTATATTCTGATAATTTAAACAATTGATCTACGTTTATCCGTTCCAATCCATTCATTAATTTATAGACCTCTATCATATCTCCCCTCAGCCGTCTCTTTTCTAGGTTGAAGAGCCCTAACATTTTTAGCCTCTCCTCATAGGAGTATCCTTCCATCCCCTTTACCATTTTGGTGGCTCTTCTCTGTACCTTTTCTAATAATGCTATATCCTTTTTAAGATACGGTGACCAGAATTGCACACAATATTCAAGGTGCGGTCTCACCATGGAACGATACAGAGGCATTATAATATCCTTTG
This sequence comes from Ichthyophis bannanicus, assembly GCA_033557465.1. Taxonomy (NCBI): domain Eukaryota; kingdom Metazoa; phylum Chordata; class Amphibia; order Gymnophiona; family Ichthyophiidae; genus Ichthyophis; species Ichthyophis bannanicus. The sequence continues at coordinate 886,949,458 of CM066034.1, read as the reverse complement.
TTTTATTTTCCATTCCTTTCCTTATGATACCTAGCATTCTATTTGCTCTCTTGGCCGCCGCTGCACACTGGGCCGAAGTTTTAACATGTTATCCACAATGACGCCTAAATCTTTTTCCTGGGTGGTGGTTCCCAATGTAGAACCTTGCATCGTGTAACCATAGTTTGGGTTGTTCTTTCCTAGGTACATAACTTTGCACTTGTCCACATTACATTTCATCTGCCATTTGGATGCCCAGTCTTCCAATTTATCAAGATCCTCTTGCAATTTTCCACAATCCTCTTGGGTTTTAACAACTTTAATTTTGTGTCATCTGAAAATTTGATAACCTTTTACAGATCATTTATGGATATGTCAAAAAGCAGCGGACCCAGCACAGATTCCTGGGATACTCCACTATTCACCTTTTTCCATTGGGAAAATTGGCCATTTAGCCATATTCTCTGCTTTCTATCTTTTAACCAGTCCCTGATCCACTATAGTACACTGCCTCCTATCCCATGACTTTTTAATTTTGCCAAAAATCTCTGATGAGGGACCTTGTCAAAGGCTTTCTGAAAGTCCAGATACACTATATCAACCGACTCACCTTTGTCTACCTGATTATACACACCATCAAAAAAACATAACAGATTAGTAAGACAAGATCTTCCTTGTCTAAAGCCATGTTGTCTGTCTCCCATTAGGCCATGACTATCTACATGCTGAGTAATTTTGTTCTTTTTGATGGTTTCTACCATTTTTCCCGGTACTGAGGTCAGGTTCACCGGTCTGTAGTTTCCCGGATCACCCCTGGAACCCTTTTTAAAAATTGGCGTTACATTGGCGATCCTCCAATCTTCAGGTATTACAGATGATTTTAATGAAAGTTCACAGATTACTAATAGCAGGTCTGCAATCTCATATTTTAGTTCTTTCAACACCCTTGGATGTATATCATCTGGTCCAGGCGATTTGCTACTCTTCAGTTTATCAAATAGTTGTAATACATCTTCCCAGTGTAGCGATATTTCTTTCAATTCCTCTGCAATATCACCTTTAAATACCACTTCAGTCATGGGTAACATCCCTACATCTTCCTCAGTAACGACCGAAGCAAAGAATTCATTCAGTCTCTCCGCTATATCCTTGTCCCCTCTTTCTGCCCTTTTTACCCCTCTATCATCTAATGGTCCAATTGATTCTCTCACAGGTTTTTTTGCTACGAATGTACTTGAAAAAGTCTTTATTATGCGTTTTTGCTTCCGTAGCAAGTTTCTTCTCAAATTCTCACTTTGCCTGCCTTATCAATGCCTTGCATTTAACTTGTCAGTGCTTGTGCCGTTTCCAGTTTTCGTCATTTGGCTCTTTTTTTCATTTCCTGAAAGATGCTTTTTTTGCAACAGCCTCTCTGACCTCACCTTTTATGCTAAGTTAGATTCTGATTTGATTTAAATTAAAGCTCTTTGCTGCTACTAGGGTCTGGCTTATTATGAAGTTTATACTTGAAACTCTCTGCTGGGTTCAAAATCTAACCAGAAAGCTCTCTTCTGTGTTTTATATTTAAACTTAAACTGCTGCTACTAGGCCCTGACTGATTTAACAAATACACTGAGTTCACAGATTAAGCAGCTTTAATCCAAAGAAGTCCCTTCAGAAAACTTCCCAGAAGTATATACTCACAATTGCAGATCTCTCTCCAGAAGTAGCAGTCCCCTTTTCTAGTCCTTGAAGACTCTTGTAGTCCTTCAATTTAGCAAAATTGGCAACACAATAATAATGGATGATTTCAGTTATCCAAATATTTGTGCCAGGGGCATGCTAGGGAGGTAAATTTCCTATATGAAATACATGACTGCTTCATGGAGCAGCTGGTTTAGAAACTGAGCATTTAGCACTTGTATGATCACATCTGACTTATTTTTCAAAAAATGGAAAAAGGAACCAAATGAAGAAAATAGGAAACAGCATAATGTGACATAGTGGGTCCTTCCAGCCCAGTAGATGAGGCTAAAAAGCCAGGAACAGGAGTAGGGCTGAGTTGTAAACAAAAGCACATGGCTCCTGGTTACCTTAGAAACCAAGCACAGAGGCAAGAGAAACCCCGGTGCTACCATTCAGGGTATGAGTCACCAGCTAATGCAGGACACCTGCTAGGGGGTGGAGTTGAGCACTGCCCTAGAATTCACCCTGATAAAGAGAGTTCAGTTGAGCTTATGGAGTTAGAAGAAGAAGGGGAGTTAGAAGAAGAAGGAGCTGAGGCATGTGTGCTGGATAAGGAAGCTAATGAGAGCTACGGTGAAGACAGCAGTGCCAGGAACAAGCCAGAGTCTCTGTGGAAGGGTGAGACAGAGTCTTTCTTCAGGAAAAGAAAAGAAACCCCAAGGGAAGGATATAATAAGGGCAGAGTGGATTATCTGCAGTATCCAGGGGAACACAGAAGTGAAAGGAAGCCAGGAAGGCAAGTGAAATCTTCTGTGCAAGGCTTAGGTTGGGAACCTACAGCCAGTCCAAAGCCACAAAGAAAACCTCCACCAGCTAGGCTAAAAGGTAAGCCAAAGGCTGGTATAAAAATAGTTACAGTGACTGTATTTACCCAGAGGGTTGGAGCTGGGAAGAGAATACCTATGCTGATAACGTTTGTGAAAGCCAGTATTTAACTCAGGAATATCAGGTGAAACCTGAAGCAGTTAGAAAGGGCGTGGCATCAGGATTGCCGTTACAAACATTTCCTTCTAGCCAGGAAGAGTTAATGGACTTTGAACCTGAGTGTGTGAATATTGATGAAGATATCATGGACTGTACGATATCGCTTGCTAATGAAATAATCTCATTACGCTGAAGGCATGTTTTGAAAGAGAAAGTACAGCATTACTAGCATTGAGAAGCGGAGAGCTGTGAAGAAACAGCATTGTTACGTTGGAATGCTAGATATCAACCTGTTTATTGCTGAAGTAAGCCTTTTCTGTTAAAGAACCTTTGATTTGTCCTTATGCCAGTAAATACCTCGTTTGTGTTACTTTGTTCATGGTGAAATCCACCCTGGGAGGGGAAATAAAATCCTTTGGTTGCTTAAACCACTTTTCCACAACTGCTCCTCATTGATCCGGTGAAGGGACTACATTTCCCAAAAAGCACAGCTTCAGGATTTGTAAAGTAGCTACTTCAGTGGGGAAAATCCACTCACTTAACCTCTACTCACTTATACACGGGGGTTTAAGGAGAGCTGGTGACAATAAGCACTGTCAAGTAAAATGCAAGACACTGATATGGAAGGCAACAAGAGAATTTGGAAAGACAAAAACCTCACAATAAATTTTTTTTCAGGTACATACAAAGCAAAAAGACAGAGGAGGAGTCAGTTGGACCATTGGATGATCAAGGGGTAAAAGGGGCACTCAGGGAAAAAAAGGCCGTAGCTGAGAGACTAAATAAATTCTTTGCTTTGGTTTTTAATGATGAAGATGTGAGGAAGAAATGGCAGAAATGGTATTTAATTGTGATGAGAAACCGAATGAAATCTCAGTGAACCTGGAAGATGTAGTAGTATTAAATTGATAAACTAAACACAGCAAATCACCTGGACCAGATGATGTACACTCAAGGGTGCTGAAAGAACTGAGATTAAATTGCAGAGCTACAACTAGTGATTTTTAAGCTATCATTAAAATTGTCTGTGGTTCAAGAAGATTGGAGGGTGCCAACATAATGCATATTTTAAAAAAAAAAGTCCAGAGGTGATCTGGGAAACAATAGATTGGTGAGCCCAACATCTCTGCTGGGCAAAATAGTATAAACTATTGTTAAGAACAAAATTACTGGACATGGTTTAAAGGGACAGTCAACATGGATCTAGCTGAGGGAAGTCTTGCCTCACCAGTCTACTCGATTTCTTTGAAGGCATGAAATAAACATATGGATGAAGGTGAGCCAATTGAAACTGCACGGTGTACTTAGATTTTCAGAAAGTGTTTCAGAAAGCCTGACTACCTAAGACTCCTGTAGTAATTAAAAAATCATGGCATCAGAGGCAGTGTTCTATTGTGAATTGGAAAATGGTTGAGAGACAAAAATTAATCAAAGTAGAGATAAATGCTGAGCCATATGCCTGAAAAAGATACCTCAGTCAGTACATCAGGCTCAATCTCAAAAAAAGATATAGCAGCATTAGCAAAGGTATAGAGAAGGGCAACCAAAATGTTAAAGGTGATGGCATGACTCTCCTATGAGGACATGCTAAAGAGGATAGGGCTCCTCAGTTTGGAGAAGAGGCAGTTGAGGAGAGATGTTATAGAGGTCTATAAAATCCTGAGTGGAGAATGGGTGGATGCAAATCTATTTGTTATGCTCTCAGAAATGCAAGGATTAGGGAACATGCAAAGAAGATACAAAGAAGTATATTTAAAACAGATACAAGAATATATTTTTCTCTCAACATATAATTAGTCTTTGGAACACATTGCTGGTGGCTATGGCAAAAACAGGTACTGTAGCTGGGTTTAAAAATGGTTTGGACAAATTCCTAGAGGAAAGGTCCATGAACAGTTATTAAGGTAGTCCCAAGAGAAAACCACAGATAGTGTGGATAAGCAGAACAGAACTTCTTACTTTTGATATGTCAGGTGCTTGTGACCTCGATTAGCCATTGTTTAAAACAAGACATGGGGCATGATTGACCTTTGGTCTGACCCAGTATGGCAGTTCTTATGTTCTCTTATGTAAGTTAATGTATAAATATATGCGCATTTTCTAGAAATCTAGGCACAAGCATTTATCTGAAGTCCAGGGCAGGCGTAAATGCTCACATCTAAGTTTGCCATGTGTATCTTACAATTTATGCCTCTACTTTATAAATAAAAGTGGGTGCATGCTCTTCTTTATAAAACAAGCATGCTTTGCACGCTTTGTAACTAATATCTGCTAAGGTTCAGAAGTAGGCTTGCTGCAATTCTTAAATTTGTAAATCTAGTTAGCTTAGGCAATTATTTGCTTGGCTTCGTCTTATGATATCGTTTCTTCCCTTTCCGTCCAATCACCCCCATTTTTGGGCTTTATCCTAATTTATCCAGTTTAAGAGGGCAGTAGGTGCCTACTGGTGGAAAAGTCAACAACCTTTGCTATGCTGATGATACTATATTACTGGCTGAAAGTGAAGATCTGAAACATTTGCTTCTCAAAATCAAGGAAGTTTCTTAAAATGGGCCTGCACCTTAATGGAAAGAAGACAAAGATCCCAACAACTTGCAAAATTAATAAGTTCATCGTTGATGTAGAACAAATTGAAATAGTTGACAACTTTAATGTACTTGGATCAACTATCAATAAAGAAATAAGCAGTTAAGAAATCTGACAACACATTGTTCTTGGCAGAATGGCTATGAAGGACCTAGACAAGATTCTTGAGAGCAGAGCTGACTCTCTTTCCATACAAAGATTTGACCTTTCAACCTATGGTATTTTCAATAACATCATATGGATGCAAAAGTTGTACAGTGAAAGATAGTCAGGAAGAAAATCGATGTCTTTGAATTATGGTGCAGGTGACGATACTGTGTATACCAGGCATGTCCAACAGATAGATCGTGATCTATCTGTAGATCGCAGAGGGGTCAGAGGTAGATCGACAGCCCCACTGGGCTCCATCTCTCCAGCAGATCGCCCCGTCGCTAGGAGAGAGCTCGTGCCAGCAGGTCGTCTGCTGAGGGCTTGCCGCCGCTGCTGATCCTTTGTATTTTTTCCCTGCCTGCGGGAATCTTGCCTGCGGGTATATTGGGGGTGCTGCTTGTTTTCGTGGCAATAGTTTATGGGTACCTCAGGGGGCTGCCGCCCGCACCCCGCGATGAGACGCCACAGGCCCAGCGTCATACCTGGTCTCCTGCCTCTCAGAATCACCCATTCCTGCCCCCGCCCCAACACCCCTTAGAAGCGTGTTATATACAGGGCGATATCCATTCGCCCGGGCTTTACCGGAATACACTTACCATATTAGTTGTGTCATGTGCTGGTAGTTGGTCACTTTATAGTTCACTTTCATTAAACGTTTTCAGGCAGACACAACAAAGTGTCAAGAATTTGGTGATTTTGGTGGGCTTTTCCAATTTTGTTCTAACTTGCCTATGCCTTGCCTTCAAATTGGTTCAAACCACTGTGACTTTTGCTTGCCTCTGCAATTTTATTTTGCCTAGCCTTTGCGTTGATTTGACACTACAATTTTATTTTGCCTTGCCTTTGCGTTGATTCTATACTGTGTGCAGAATTTATTAAATCGCATGTGGTGGTATTTGAACTTGTTTGGCAGTATTTGATTTTTTCTGGTTTGCTGGACAGGTGTTTGAGTTTTTTTGATGATTGTTTGGTGGTATTTGATTATTGGTGCCAGTATGATGAATTCTTATTTTTACTTTTAGAACTGCATGTGTGGTTTTGGCATCTCCAGTCCTTGTATTGCACATCATCCAGAGGTCTTCAGTTCCTGTTGATCCTTAATACTTTGGGACAGTGACAGTTTTGGACCAGATTCAGCCAGTGTTTATACTAACTTAGCAGATTTGGCCTTCTTACATCCAGCCACCCCAGTAAAACAAAGATGAGTGTTCCAAAGAAGAGCAAAACCTACCACTTTCATGATGAATGGGAAATGGACTACTTCTTCATCATGGTGAAAGACAAGTGTTTTTGTGTAATTTGTAATGCCTCAGTATCCTTGCCCAAAAAGGGTAATCTGGAACGTCATTATAAGGCTCTGCATAGCAATAAGTTTGATGCTGATTTTCCACCCAAAAGTGAAATTTGTAAACTGAAGCTCAAAGAACTTAAATCAAAATTGGCTACTCAGCAACAGTTGATGGCGAAGACAAGGTCACATTCGGTCAATGCAACCATAGCATCCTTCAAGGTCAGCAACCTGATCGCAAAGAAATGCAAACCTTTCACTAAAGGGGAATCTGTAAAAGATTGTTTTCTTGAAGCAGCTGACAATCTTTTTGAAGGATTTAAAAATAAGAAAGAGATCATAGCTGCTATTCAAGATGACAATTGTCAAGAAACAATGTCGTGCGGCGAATAGAAAAGATGTGTGGAGACACAACTGAACAATTGTTGGAGGATGTTTCTAACTGTGTTGCTTTCTCACTCCAACTGGAAGAATCTACAGACATAAGAGACATAGCCCAATTACTAGTCTTTATCTGGATGGTTTTTGAAGACTTCAGTGTTAAAGAAGAACTACTTGGAATGATTTCTTTAAAAGGGAGAACTACCGGTCAGGAAATATTCAGTTCTTTCCTTTCTTTTGTGATAAAGTGTAATCTTCCATTGCATAGACTTGTTTCCATCACTACTGATGGAGCAAGAGCAATGACAGGTGAGGTTAACGGTTTCATAGCCCTTTGTAGACAGCATGACGACTTCCCAGATTTCCTTTCTTACCACTGCATCATTCACCAGCAAGTTTTGGCAAACAAGAGACTCAATACAAAGACTGTCATGGACATCACTTTCAAAATTGTAAATTCAGTTCGTGGAAGATCACTTCAAAGGCGGCTTCTCAATCTTACTCTTGATGAAGGGACAGCAGAAAATGGGGAGGGGGGAATCCTCCAACTTTATTGGGTTAAAATTTAATATGAAACTAATTTGAAACTTAATTTTCATGGTGGTAGATCGCCGGCACTTTTGGCTGGAAAAAGTAGATCAGGACCTGTTCAAAGTTAGACATGCCTGGTGTATAACATGGACTGGCCGAAGAACAAACCAGTCAGTACTAGAGGACATCAAGCCTAAGCTTTCTTTAGAAGCTCAGATGACAAGACTTCGACTTTCATATTTTAGACATATCATGTGAAGAGAGAGATCATTAGAGAAAGACATCATGCTTGTCAAAGTACAAGGTCAATGCAAGAGAGGAAGGTTAGCAATGAAATGGAATGATACAATATGACCCCCCTTTTTTCCTAATATACGCTTTGGGGAGCAATGGGGGGGAAGTAGGGGCTGGTGAGGAGGGAGGGGGAGATCATGGGGAGGGTATAGCTTGGGATGAGGGGGTTGGGAGGGAGGATAGGTGGGGAGTGCAACATGTTAAAGATCGTAAATTTGTCACTTACAATTCCGGTTAGGGGACTAAAGGGGCCGGGGGGGGGGGGGCTGATGGTTCCATTGCTATGGATATGTGGAAGCGGGTTGTAAATGATCATGGTTTATACTGGATCTTCGATTGATCTCGTTGTTCTTGCTGTTTTTGCTGTTCATGTGTTTCTCTGCTTATCTGATTGGAGTGTATAATTTGGAATCTGGTGTTAATATGGAAATAATAATACTGGTGTTAATATGGAAATAATACTAAATAGATTTAAACATAAAAAAGCAGCCATGAGTGCCACTATTAACAATGAGCCGCCTGACTGAAGACTGAACATAGTTTAGGACAACTTTCCTGAGGGTCGCCATGAGTCGAGACTTGATGGCACTTAACAGGTGCCTACTTAGGCAGTACTTTATAAAGACACATAAGTACCTATAAGGCACATTTTAGAAATGATATCTAGACTCATTCGGGGATGTCCAGGTGAAAATGTGCCTATAAAGGCCGTTTACGTCTAAGTTCAGGCAGAGATGTGTCCCAGTAATTCTGCAAGGGCAGACAGTGACAATCACAAATATGATAGCCTTTTACCTATCAATGATTGTTTTGACTGTGACCTGTAATGGGGATATTAACATACCATCTTCTCCACAACCTCCCATGTATTGGTGATAGAAATAGTACTTTTCCAATGATTAGTTATGCCTGAAGCAGGTACAGATGTGGAAAGGGGTGGAGATGTGCAGGACAGTTCTGAATTTAGCATGTACATCTAAGTGCGATGGACCATCCTGGATATGCCTCCACCAAGCCTACCACCAAATCTAGACATGGCATACTGCAGACATCTCTCAGCCCAGATTTTAAAATGGCCCAAATGATGTCTCCATGAATTGGATGTTTGAATGCATATTTCTGGACATCCAAATCATAAATAGGACTTCTAAAACAACGCCCTAAGGGCCCGATGTTGATTGGCATATAGCAGGGTCGTACGTCCGGGAGGGTCGTACGTCCGGGATGGACGTCCAGCCCCGCTATGCGCCACAACAGTCTCTAGTTCTCCCCACACACACAGAGCCATTGTGCGGGAAGCAATGGACTGAGGCAGGAGGGGGAGGACTTAAGGTGGAGAGTGGACAGAGCAGGGGTGGGCCAAGGCACCCAGATGTACAGGGTCTATTCCAGTCAGGGCCCTGTATGTCTGGAAGTCTCCATTAGGATGCCCAGCTTATTCCATCTCGGAGGTGGTATAAGTTCAGGGTGCTCTTGCAAATCGTGCCCGGCAGCCCCCTCAAGACATGGAGCCGCAGAAGCTGAGGTCCCTCCGTCCAATCCCAGCCCTGGCAGTCTGCCGAGGGTCAGGCTGCAGAGAAAGGACTTCTGTATCTGTGTCGGGCCTTTGGTGCTCCTACTGGGTGTCCCGGCACAACAGCGGGAGCATTGGGCGGGCTGGCCATCCTACAGAGAGTATGTTTGCCATGGCAGATTCAGGGGCACACTGGGCCATCTCAGTGCCCGATCCTGCAACCATGGGAACATCTAGCTCCCATGATGCAGAATCGAGTACGATCAGGGCCCGTCCATATTTTGGACGTTCAGACAGCCCAGACGTGCCCCTTTTAGAATCAGGTTCCACGTGTCTTTATAAAATACTAGTGTAAAAAGCAGAAATTGCATTTTAAATGCAGGCATGCATATTTACACCTGCACTTAAGCATAGCACACATATTACATGCATAGATTAAGGCATTTTATAACAAAAAAAAAGTACTTGTGAACTCTGCTGGCAGGCATAACTCAGGACATGGTTAGGGTAAAGCATAAGCAAAGTACATACATTCATACCAACGCACGTACTTTTATGTCAGTCAGTCATTAGTAAGTGGCCATTATACACGTGTCCACATATGCATGAAAATAAATTTATAAAATGACTCCCTTTATGGGGGACACATTCTGTTTGCCTATTTACCTTATATCTATTTCTTTATACATGATTTGGATTTCCTTCTTAGAGATTAACTTTTGCTATTTTCATATTTAAATTGAAAATGTTTTATTATGAAACAGTTCTGTCTCCTTCTCCATCCAATTTTTCCTTGTCTGTAATCAGGATATTATTTCTTTATATATTTAGTGATGTTTATATACCATATTAGTGTCTGAACATGCTAGATTTGTGAATACCAGTATATTCTCAAAATGTAACATAAGAAACATTCACTTCTACAAATCTAAGTTGGAAAGCATTCCCAAAGCCATACCTCTGCATGCTTTCCCTGCTTGTTTATTCTGGCAATCTGAGGAAAATCTGAAGCAGATCCACCAGCTGAAAGAATTCTAGTATTGGATTTCCTCAGATCCAAAGTAGATTTTGCTGCAAAGGCAGACAATAAAATTCAGCTAACCCGTAAAATATTTGATAGATTCCTCAAGTCAAGTGATCAACATCTTTTAAAGAAATTCACATATCCGTATTTGTGATTCAACATCACTGTTCTGGCTACAGTTACTTGGAACCCATGCATATGCAAACAGGTATATAATAACTGAACACCTGGGCTGAACATTTTTTGTACAGTGAAAATCCCTGACACAGCAGATGAGCCCCAGATCCACTCCTACATCAGGCTGTCAATGAATCAATTGAATCACTCAACTGAAAAATTAACTCAAAACCTCAAGACATCCCTCAAACCCATAGAAGGTCACAGTGAGAGTTACAGAAAGGCAGCAGCACAGCTCTATAGGACACCCCACACACACATACGCACACATCACTAGTGTGCCATTCATACTCCATAACCTACTTCAACTCCCCAGAAACATGCCTTTTAATAAAAAGTATGTACTCACCTTCAAATCTCTAAGTGTGAAGTTTACTAAAGTGCACTAAGCAGTTAGCGTGGGACTTAATGAGGCTAATGGCTACCATGGGCTGAAAATAGCCGCACAATAAAAATCCCACACTAACTGCTTAGCACAGTTTAGGGCAAGACGGGAGCTTGTTAAGGGAGGAAATAGGGTGTGGACAGCACTTACAGCTAGTACATGGTATGTTACCACATGCTAACTCTCTGTGGCATGAGTGCTCTTTATTTCACCTCTTGAGGAGACATTAAGTGCATCCGTGCTACTAGAAGTCAGGTGACATGACTGCTGACAAAACAAATAAAACCACCACACCGATCACAGGCACCTACTGTATGTGATCTCTGATGACGTCCCCTCCCTTACTAAGCCCCCCAAATCCCATCCCCCCCGGATACTCCCCTGCCGATCACAATCCTCCACCAGTGAGATGTTCATGCCCATCAAAACCCCATGTTACCCCCCCCCCCCCTTATGGATCACATCCCTCCCTCAGCTCAACACCATTCACTCCCACTCGACACCCCCTCCCGATACTCAATGAGGAATAGCCCTGGTAGTCTAGGGTATGGGACAGAAATGATCCCTCTCCATTCCTGGCCTATTGCCAGCAGGGATCAAAATGTCAGCTATAATCCTTAGCGGTAGTCTGCTGAAACTACCATTAGGGGGCAATTTGCCAAATAAGGATTCCAACATATTAAATGCCCTGTGCTTCAGTTGTTGAAGGCGTAGTCAGGAAATACCTGTAGTTAGTACACAGAGCACCCAGGGGCGGCTCTATAATGAGGCCGAGTGAGGTGGTGGCCTCAGGCGGCAACTTTTTGGGGGCGGCAAAAATTGCCCACAAAAAGCCTGCCTCACTCGGCCCTAAAAAAAAAAAAAAAAACCCACTAAGAGGAGCCACTGCCAGAGCCACTGCTGATGCCACCGCGGCAGCAGCAGAATGAAGTGCCCTGCAGCCGCGTCCTCCCCGGCAGAGCCCTCCTATTTCCCTCAGCGCCGACTTTTCAGAGCCGCAAAGGGAGTTTCCCTTTCTCACAGCTCTGTTAAGCCCACCAGCGCTGATGGGAAACAGGCATTTCCTGTTTCCCATCAGCGCCGGCGGGCTCAACTAACAGAGCTGCGAAAAAGGGAAACTCTCTCTCCCTTCACAGCTCTGGAAAGCCGGCGCTGAGAGAAATAGGATGGCTCTGCCAGGGAGGCCGTGGCTGTGGGGCACTTCATTCTGCTGCTGCTGCAGTGGCAGCAACTTCAGCTTCTGCAGCCATGTTTCTTTTTTCAATTTCCCTGGGATGGGGGGGACTAGGACTGGAAATGGGCTGATGGGGGGTTAGAACTGGTAATGGGCTATAGGGGGGCTAGGATTGGAAATGGACTGATGGGGGTTAGAACTCGAAATGGGCTGATGGAGGAGTTAGAACTGGAAATGGGCTGATGGGGGGTAAGAACAGGAAATGGGCTGATCGGGGGGGAGCTAGGACTAGAAATGGGCTGATTGGTGGGATTAGGCCTAGAAATGGACTGATTAGGGGGGCTAGGACAGGAAATGGGCTGATTGAGGGGATTAGGCCTAGAAATGGGCTGATTAGGGGGACTAGGACAGGAAATGGGCTGATTGGGGGGATAGGACTGGAAATTGACTTATTGGGGGGGCATTAGGACTGGTAATGGGCAGATGGGGGCTAGCACTGGAAATGAGCTAGAACTGGTAATGGGCTGATTGGGGGGCTAGGACTAGAGTGGGCTGATAAGGGGGATAGGACTGGAAATGGGCTGGAACTAGAAATGGCTAATGGGGGAGGGGAGGAGAGTGCTGCTGGCCCTGGAAGAAAACTAGGGGCTAGGGCTACAAATGGGCTGATGTGGGAAGATGGTAGAATAGGACTGGAAGGGAGCGGATAATGAGAGGGTCTGCCAGGGGAAGGAGGAGACAGGAAGGGAGCTGACACGGGGGAAGTATGGGGCTGGAAAGGAGCCGACACCTGGGATGTACTGAAGGGGGACTGGAAGGGAGCTGACACTTGGGGATGGGAGTGGTAGGTGGTTGGGTAATTTATTTATTTATTTATTTACATTCTCTTATATACCGCGCTATTCTGCATCAGTGCGGTTTACATTGAACAAACTGAAATTACATTGAACAGGGCATTATAACATGGAGATAACTATTTTACAGGGAACATGGGCTATGGAGGGTTAAGTGGCTTGCCCAAGACCACAAGGAGCACCTGTGGGACTAGAAACCCCATTCCTTCCGGCCCAAGGTTGCTGTCCTCTAGTGGGATTTGAACCCCCGACATTCCGGCCTGAAGTACCTTGCCCCAACCACTAGGCCACTCCTCCACTCCTAAATGGGTAATGGGGAGGAGGCTGGAAGGAAGCTGGCATGCAAATTGCACTGGAAGGGGGATGGACTGAGGGTAGGGCGACTGGAAGGGAGCTGACTGGGGGGGGTGACACAGAGTGGACATGAGCTGATATCTGGGATGGTATTTGGACTAGAAGAGGCTGGACACTGGGGAAGGAGGGGGACTGGAAGGGAATGGACACCAGTGGCAGTCGTGGGAATGCAAGGCGGTTGGCATTGGAAGGTACTGGGAGGGAAGGACTGGAAAGGGGGCTGATACTGGGGAGGGTTACTGGAACTGGAAATGGGCTGATGGAAGAAAGTGAAGAAAACAAAAGAAGAGATAAGAAATGGCAGATGGACCATGGACCATAGACCACAGAAAGAGAGCTAAGAGAAGACAGGAAAGCAGTAGCCTCAGATTGGAACTAACATGATCAGAGAATAAAATGGTCAGACAACAAAGGTAGAAAAAATAATTTTATTTAATTTTAGTGATGGGACTTTGTACTATTTTTATATTTTACACAGTATTGGGGAACTGCATCTCTTATTTATCTGATGTTGCGCTGCATGTGGACTCTGGCTTCTTGGGGTTTCAATTTAAATTCTGTCTACATATTTTTATTTTTACTTTAGATTGTGGTTACTTCTGTACTTGGTGAGGGTCGATGTTGTGAGTGTGTGACTGAGGTCAGGTGTTCTATTAACATGGAGTTTGTACATAAAGATCTATACTGTACTGTAGTAATTTGACTTGTTCAGCTTTTCAAATAGGTGTATGGATGTTCCAGAGCCCACTGTAGTATTTACAGTGATGCTTTTTTTTGGATGGGCTCCTTATCTGAGTTTTGGAAGTTTGTGTTGAAATGGTATGGTATGGTAGGTTTGCTCTTTGTTGCGCTCCCCAAGCCTTTTCACAGCACTTTAAACAGGTCTGGTCCCTCCCTCCTCTGACACCATGTCAGAGTACGGAGGGACAGATCTGCTTAAAGTGCCGGTGCCTTACAGATTGGGTGCATGCCCCCTCCTCCTCCCCATACCTCCGTCCAGCACTGCCTGCTCTTTCCCTGCTGCCGGTGCCACCATGAAAAAAACAGAGGGCGGCAGCAGCAGGGGAAAGAGCAGGCAGCGCTGGACGGAGGTATGGAGGGAGAGTGGGGGTGTGCGCCCTAGCAGCAAATCGCACAGGGCACAATTGCAGCTCGATACGGCCCTGTGTGCAAACATCTTGCATTTCCTCCATATAATCTAATCAGCTTTTTGGTTTGGTTCAGTCTCTGATTGGATTTCTGAAAAAGCCCCGTCCCCCGTCATCTGAAACTCACTTGTCTCCACCTTTCCAGCTGTCTTTCACTGCCCCTGTCCCAAGTGTTCATGGGAGTTGTAGTGCCGCCTTATAGCAAAATTATCTAACAGCTCTGTCCAGCCTTTCCCTGCACTTAAGGTGGCCCTGTTCCCTGTGCTCAGGTTTTCTCATAAGATGGGAGTTTTTCTAGTAGCCTCAGACCTTCATTCTATGTTTGTGAGCTAGAATCTAGTGTGTGTAAGTATGCACTTGTTGGATGGATGATTTTATTTATGTTTATGTGTGGCTTACATAATATTCAAATAAGAGAAGGAAAAAAAACCTATAAATCAAACAGGACAGCAAAAGCTAAAGACAGAAGAAAATTAAAAAATAAGTTAGCAAATTAGGGATAGGGTATACAAATGTAGGTATCTGGTGCCTAGTGCTATCCTTTCCCCCGATATTCTGGAAAAGCCTTTTCAAAATAGTAGTCTTAAGGGCTTTTATGAATTTCTTAAAACTGGACTCATAACATAAGTAATCTGGCAAAGAATTCCAGAGGTGAGGGGCTAAGAAATACAAGGCTGAATGACTCATGGTTTCCAGTTGTGCATGAGAGACCAAGGGAAGTACTAAGAGGTTGGAGGCCTTAGATCTTAAAGTAAGGAGATACAGTGGGAGATCTGTATTGTATGCTTTTGTCTATGAATGACAAGGAAGAAGATTCCTCCATACTCTGATCCTCCTGATCCGCTATCAGTTTTTTACTAGCTGAAGGAAGATGGCACTTGAAACAGAGCAGTAGTCCTGAAACGTGCACGTCGTGCCTGCTGGATGAGATTTCCGCGAAGATTTATTGAAACTGAATAAGGAAAATACAAGGATATGTACACAGATATGTTTTTGTAGTTTGAATTAAATGGTTAAAAGGGAATAGGCCGTCTGGTGTGGTTGGATAGCAATTCCTTCCTCCTCCGGCCTCTTCCGACAAAAATAAGAATTGGATGGGTTTTATATATTTTGGTAATTTTATGCTTTTTTTCCATCCCTCCGCATTTTATCCCTTGCACCCACTTACCTTCCTTTTCTTTCCTTTCCCATCAGCCCCTAACCTTTTTTCTCCCTTGCCTCAGCATCTGCCTCTTGTTGCTTCATACCCCTTTACCCAACATCTGACCTTTCTGTAGAAAGGGACCCAAAGAGGGGCTAGAGCCTCATGGGGAAAATTTAGAATGTGAGAACAGCTCTGAATATGCTGACAGTTTCACAGGGGGTGTTTATGTATAAAGTGAGACAATCATGGTTACATCTTGCAAGACAGGGAGCTTCTGTTTGCAGGAAGCTGTCCTGATTAAGCGTGAGCAATACGTTTATGCTTGGCTTGATAGTGTTTAGCTTGACCTGTAACATGTAGTACAATAAGTAGTAAAGCAAAAAGCATGATGCAGTGATAAGGCAAAAGAATGTATAATGCAGCATTTTTTCCTAAATAAAAGTAGATACTGTGTCCAAGCAAATTAAGGTTATTATAGGTGATTGAACTTGTCTGCAGCTCTGTGACTGCCTTCCTAAAGCTTTATCAGACTTTGTTATGATATAACTGAGTATGTTGTATTTTCATGTCTCCTCACTTGCTTCTAGGACCAGAGATAGGAAATCAAAGGCCGGGAAGTCAGGAACAGAGGATTCAAACACTTCTCTTAGAACCAAGGCTACTACACATTTCTCCATCTCCCCTCTACCTACCTTGCACCTAAAGGCATGAGGCACTGAATGGATAAAGTAAACTCTGCTCCTCCCCTATCTTAAGGCAAGACACAGCTGATTGGCCTCAGGTACAAAGAGCAAAATTCCCCTCTGCTCTTCCACTCAAAGCAGAGCTGAAAGAGGCAGTCAGAGGACTCACTTAACCTCGTCTGACTGGCTATAGGAGAACAATGGGCATTTCGACTCAGCTTCACTGATTTGCTGCAGGCAACCAAGAAATAAAACCAGAAGGCAGACTACTATTACTACTATTAATCATTTATATAAACGCTATAAGCTGTACGCAGCGTGGTACACGCATATGCAGAAGAAAGTCCCTTGCTTGTAGAGCTTACAATCTAATCAAGTTAGACAGAACAATACAAGAGAAACAAGGGGGTTCAAATAGGGAAGGAGACAAGGAGAACAAGGGATTAGGATCCAAATGCAGCCACAAAGATGTAAGCCTTTAGCATGGATTTTAAGAGGGGGAGAGAAGAGACGACCTAAAGATAGAGGAAGTTTGTTGCATGCATAAGGAGCAGCTAGAAGTTCACGAGGAGGGGTGTAGGAGAGCGAAGAAAGGAAAGGTAATGAGGGGCAGTAGAGGTGAAAGGGGATAGATTCAGGAGTGATATGCGGAAATATTTCTTTACGGAAAGGGTGGTGGATCCATGGAATAGTTTCCCAGTGGAGGTGGTAGAGATGAGGACAGTATCTGAATTCAAAAAAGCATGGGACAAACACAGAGGATCTCTAAAGGAAAAAAAGAGACTGTTGTAGCTGTTGATATGGAAGGACAGACTAGACAGGCCATGTTGTCTTTTTCTGTCATCATTTTTCTGTGTTTCTATATGATAGAAGGAGAAGTTTAAATTGGATATGGAAATAGAAGGGGAGCCAGTAAAGTAAATTTAGAAGAGGGGTTATATGAGTGTATCGGGGCTGGCGGAAGATTAGCCGTGCGGCAGAGTTCTGGATAGATTGAAGAGGAGAGAGATGACACTGAGGGAGACCAGTAAGGAGGTTGCAATAGTCAAGATGGAAGGTGACCAAAGAGTGGACAAGAGCCTAGTAGTGTGTTCAGAGAAAAAGGGATGAATTTTGTTAATGTTGTAGAGAAAGAAAACAGAAGTTAGACTTACCTGCTAACTGTTGTTCCTTGAGGAACTCCAGTCCAGTCTTGCACCTCTGGGTAGTGTACCTCCTCCAGCAGTTTGGAGACTGAGCATGTCATCTTTTGATGACACCAGAGTACATATAGAGCTGGCACCTCCCACTAGCCCTAGTACCTATTGATAAAGCAGACTCACAGGAGCAACAAATAAGTAGTTAAACATACCTAAACTTAAATGTGCCCCTTCCAACTTTTGTGGAGGATATCCCGACTATCCCCTTCCGGGATGAGGAGGCCCACCTGCTGATCGGCTGAGCCATTCCAACCAGTGAGGAACCGACAGCACTGCCAGTGCACTCCCCCCCCCCCCCCCAGAGGCTGAAGACACTGCACCCTACCCCCGACTTTACTGAGCCACACCCTTACCAAGGAAACCACCTTCAGGGCCGGGGTGCATGCCCATTAAACCAGAAATCCTACCGGGCGGGCTCTGGAACTGGACTGGAGTTCCTCAAGGAACAACAATTAGCAGGTAAGTCTAATTTCTCTTTCCTTATCGTCCTCCAGTCCAGTCCCACACCTCTGGGATGTATCATAGCAGTCAATCTAATGGCACAACCAGCCTGAAGCACTGCCGATCTGAAACATACGTCCCCTGCCGCCTGGACATCCAGGCGATAATGCTTCTCAAATGTATGGAGTGATGACCATGTCACTGCCCTACAAATCTCCACTGGCGGAACCAAAGTGTACTCTACCCATGAGGCTACGTGGGCTCTCATAGAATGTGCCCCCAGCCCCGCTGGCATTGGCTTACTCTTCAAAATCTATGCCAACGTGATCTGAACCACCTGGAAATGTAAGCCATAGCTGCTGCCTCCCCTTTGCGCAGCCATCCAAACAGACGGTCCAATTTTCAGAAGGGCAACATCCTCTTGACATATCTTCACACAACACTAACAGTGAGACAGCATAGCTATGACGTGACATGGTCCCCATCCACCGCTGGCAGCGCCAGCAAGGAAATGGTCCAATTCAGATAAAATGTTTAAATCATCTCGAGCACAAAAGGAAGGCCCAGGGTATAGAACCTCTTTCCTTGGAGAGGGAGTAAAGGATCTTGGAAAGATAGGGCCTGGAGCTCCAAAATCCTGCGTACCAAAAAGATCGCGACCAGGAATACCATCCTCAGCGTCAAATCCTTCAGCGAGGCCCGACTCAACAGTTCAAAAAGTTCTCCAGCGCATGCGCTACCGAAGCCACCACATCCAACAGCACCACGCCCACTCGAATCTCCCCTTTCTGCCTCTCCGTCAGCTGAACAAACTTATCCATCGGTCCCATGGAATCGGCAAGTGCAGGTGGACGTGAGGATCGCCTGGTAACATGCCTGCCTGGTGCGAAGGTAGCGGACCTCACACGCCACCTAGATAAGGTCTTAGATAGTGCTGGGGAGGAGTCTGCTGTCTTGGTACATGTTGGTACCAATGACATAGGAAAATGTGGTAGGGAGGTTCTGGAAGCTAAATTTAGGCTTTTAGGTAGGAAGTTGAAATCCAGAACTTCCAGGGTAGCGTTCTCCGAAATGCTTCCCGTTCCACGCGCAGGACCCAATAGGCAGGCAGAGCTCCGGAGTCTCAATGCGTGGATGAGACAATGGTGCAGAGATGAGGGGTTCGGATTTGTTAGGAACTGGGGAACATTCTGGGGAAAGGAGGGGCTCTTCCGAAGGGATGGGCTTCACCTTAACCGGGATGGAACCAGGCTGCTGGCATTAACCTTTAAAAAGGAGATAGAGCAGCTTTTAAACTAGATAATAGGGGAAAGCCGACAGTCGCCCAAGAGCGCATGGTTCGGAAGAATGTATCCTTGAAGGATACTACAAAAAGCAGAGAGGTTCCAAAAAAGAGTAAAGTAGCCCAAATGCCCTCGAGTATGGAGCAGACAGAACTTAAAGATCCCAAATTACCCATGTCTACCAATAGCCAAATTAATATGAATAAAATACAGTCTCTAAAATGCTTGTATGCAAATGCTAGAAGTCTACAAAACAAGATGGGAGAGTTAGAATATATAGCACTAAACGAGAGGTTAGATATGATTGGAATATCAGAGACATGGTGGAAGGAGGACAACCAGTGGGACACTGTGATACCTGGGTACAAACTATATCGAAATGATAGAGCTGATCAAATTGGTGGAGGGGTTGCGCTCTATGTTAGAGAGGGCATTGAGTCAGAAAGGATTAAAGTTTTGCAAGAAACAAAATTTGCTGTAGAATCTCTATGGATTGAAATTCCATGTAAAAAGGGGAAGGCGATGGCAGTGGGGGTGTACTATCGTCCGCCTGGCCAGAATGAACAAATGGATGATGAAATGCTCAAAGAAATCAAGGAAGCTAGCAAAAGTTACAGTGCAGTAATAATAATGGGTGATTTCAATTACCCCGGCATCGACTGGGTCAGTGTCACAACAGGACATGCTAGGGAGATAAAGTTCCTAGATGAAATAAATGACTGCTTCTTGGAGCAGCTGGTTCATGAACCGACCAGAGGGGAAGCAATATTAGACCTAGTCCTTAGTGGAACACCAGATGTAGTGCAAGAGATAAGGGTGTTGGGGCCACTTGGCAATAGTGATCATAGCATGATCGCCTTTGATTTAATTAGTGGAGGAGGGATAGTAAGGAAATCCACAGTACTACCCTTTAACTTTCGAAAGGGAGACTATGATAGAATGAGGAAAACAGTTAAGAAAAAACTAAAAGGAGCAGTTGCAAAGGTTAAAGACGTACATCAAGCTTGGGTGTTGTTGAAAAATACTATCTTGGAAGCCCAGACCAGCTGTATTCCACGCTTTAAGAAAAGTGGAAGGAAGTCCAAAAAATTGCCAGCATGGTTTTAAAGCTGAGGTCAGAGAGGCTGTTGTTGCCAAAAAAGCATCTTTCAAGAAATGGAAAAAAGAGCCAAATGATGAAACCTGGAAACAGCACAAGCACTGGCAAGTCAAATGCAAGGCATTGATAAGGCAGGCAAAGAGAGAATTTGAGAAGAAGCTTGCTGCAGAAGCAAAAACGCGAAATAAAGACCTTTTCAAGTACATTCGTAGCAAAAAACCCGTGAGAGAGTCAGTTGGTCCATTAGATGATAAAGGGGTTAAAGGAGCACTAAGAGGCGACAAGGCGATAGCGGAGAGACTGAATGAATTCTTTGCTTCGGTCTTTACTGAGGAAGATGTAGGGATGTTACCCACGACTGAAGTGGTATTTAAAGGTGTGGAAGAATTGAAGGAAATATCGATACATCGGGAAGATGTCCTACAACTTTTAGATAAACTGAAGAGTAGCAAATCACCTGGGCCAGATGGTATACATCCAAGGGTGTTGAAAGAACTGAAATTTGAGATTGCAGACCTGCTATCAGTAATCTGTGAACTATCATTAAAATCATCTCTAATACCTGAGGATTGGAGGATCGCCAATGTAACACCAATTTTTAAAAAGGGTTCGAGGGGTGATCCGGGAAACTACAGACCGGTGAGCCTGACATCAGTACCGGGAAAAATGGTAGAAACCATCATAAAGAATAAAATTACTCAGCATATAGATAGTCATGACCTAATGGGAGACAGCCAACATGGCTTTAGACAAGGAAGATCTTGTCTTACTAATCTGTTATGTTTTTTTGAAGGAGTGAATAAACAGGTGGACAAAGGTGAGTCGGTTGATATTGTGTATCTGGACTTTCAGAAAGCCTTTGACAAGGTCCCTCATGAGAGACTTTTGGCAAAACTAAAGAGTCATGGGATAGGAGGCAGTGTACTACTGTGGATCAGGAACTGGTTAAAAGATAGAAAGCAGAGGGTAGGGCTAAATGGCCAATTTTCCCAATGGAGAAAGGTGAATAGTGGTGTACCCCAGGGATCTGTGCTGGGTCCGCTGCTTTTTGACATATTCATAAATGACCTGGAAAGTGGAATAACGAGTGAGGTTATCAAATTTGCTGATGACACAAAACTATTTAAAGTTGTTAAAACCCAGGAGGATTGTGGAAAATTGCAAGAAGATCTTGATAAATTGGAAGACTGGGCATCAAAATGGCAGATGAAATTTAATGTGGAGAAGTGCAAGGTTATGCACCTAGGGAAGAACAATCCAAACTATGGTTACACGATGCAAGGTTCCACATTAGGAACCACCACCCAAGAAAAAGATTTAGGCGTCCTTCTGGATACCATGTTAAAACCCTCGGCCCAGTGTGCAGCGGCGGCCAAGAGAGCAAATAGAATGCTTGGTATGATAAGGAAAGGAATGGAAAATAAAACAAAAGATATTATAATGCCTCTATATCGTTCCATGGTGAGACCGCACCTTGAATATTGTGTGCAATTCTGGTCGCCATATCTTAAAAAGGATATAGCAATTTTAGAAAAGGTTCAGAGAAGAGCCACCAAAATGGTAAAGGGGATGGAAGGCTACTCCTATGAAGAAAGGCTAAAAAGGTTGGGGCTCTTTAACCTGGAAAAGAGACGGCTGAGGGGAGATATGATAGAAGTCTATAAATTAATGAACGGAGTGGAACGGGTAAACGTAGATCGATTGTTTACCTTATCAGAATATAGAAAGACTAGGGGACATGCAATGAAGCTACAGGGTAAACTATTTAAGACTAATAAAAGAAAATATTTTTTCACTCAACGTGTAATCAAACTCTGGAATTTGTTACCGGAGGATGTAGTAAAGGCTGTTAGTGTAGCTGGGTTTAAAAAAGGTTTGGACAGGTTCCTGGAGGAAAGGTCCATAAACCATTATTAAGAAGGGACCCAGGATATCAATGCTTGAACCAATACAAGCATTGTGGAACCTGTGTCCCTTGGGGAAACTGCTAGGTACGTATGACCTAGATTGGCCACTGTTGGAAACAGAATACTGGGCTTGATGGACCTTGGTCTGACCCAGTATGGCATATCTTATGTTCTTATGTTCTTTCGCTTAGGCATACTCAGCCCAAAATGCTCACACCGCCATCTTACCCCCGACGAACGATCGCCGCCTCTGCGTTGGACCTGTCTGGTGCCTCTTCTCGCGGGAGGAGAGGTCGCCCCGCCCGAAGGTGGTGGAGCAGCGTCTGTTGAGCGGGACTCGCTGGAGGAAGGCTCTGGAGTGCAGCCCTCGGAAGTGAGGGTTCGGGAAACGATCTCTGGCACAACTTTGGAGGCGGCTATTGTATCTGGTCGAGATGAAGGAGCTAGGCCTAAGATTTTTACACAAAAGCCTGATATTATAAAAGGTTTTTTGTTGCAGTCCCCTAAGGAGATATCCCTGGAAGCAATTTGGGGAGCGATTCTGCAGCTCTCCTCTATGGTCAGTCAGCATACTGAGTTAACAACAACTCGGTTGGAAAAATTGGAAACTTTGTCATCTGGAGTCCAGGGAGACGTGGCGAATCTTCGTTTGAAAATTGAGGAGGGAGAGCAGAAATTGACTCAGGTTTCAACGTTGAACGATTCTATTGTGAAAGATAATGTTTCTATGAAGATGAAGTTAGAGAATCTAGAAAATGTGGTTAGAGCTCCCAATTTAAGACTGTTAAATTTTCCGGTTATAACAAACATGCTGCCAATTGATTTATTTAAAAAATATATGCATGAGATTTTGGGTGTGCCAACTGATTTAATTCCCCCAATAGTGAAAGCTTACTTTTTACCTACGGGTAAGAAAGTAGGGGTATTATCAGAGGGTGCTTTAACTATGGATACTTTAGATGTGTCTGCTTTGTTACAATCCCCTGGAGAAGCTGATTTACCGGTCTCCACATTGTTAGTAACTTTTGCATTACCTTCTGACAGAGTGGCTTTTGAAATTGTACTTTAAAAAACGTTCTTTGTTGTTCATGGGGAAGAGGGTTGGGATGTTCCCTGATGCTTCCAGGGAGACTCAGAAAAGAAGTAAAGCTTTTTTGTTGTTAAGACCTGGGTTGGTTCAGATTGGGGCTTCCTTTATTTTACGATTTCCTTGTAAATGTATGGTTTTCTTCCGAGATAAGAAATGTGTTTTTTCAGTCTGAAGATTTATCATCATTCATTAGTGCCCAGATTGTTTCTTCATCGCCACAGTGATCGTTCTTATTTGTGGTTCTCTCTGTCCCGCGCCCCTGATGCCTTTGTTGTGTAAATTTTTCCTGTTAATAGACCAAGGCTTCACTTTCCTTGTGTCTTTTCTAGGCAATTTCCCCCATTATAGTGGGCTAACTAAACTCTTGTAATAAGTTTTTTCCTTATTGTATGTTTTTTCTTGTTGATTATATTTACTATGCAAGTAGTTGTTTTCTGTACAAGCTGTTGCTTGATTATTATTGTAAATTGTAGAAATAGAAAATAAAATAAAAAAAAGTTCTCCAGCCAGCACAGTCATCACCAAGTTGAGATCCCAAGGCAGTACTACTGCCCTCCTTGGCGGGCAAAGGAGAGTCACCGCCCTTAGAAATCTCAGTCCATCCGGGTGAGTCCCCAATGGTACCCCATGGACTCTCCCCCAGTAACAGGACATCACTGCTAGCTGCACCATCAAGAAACTGTCAGGTAGGCCCCTATCAAAACTGGAATGCAAGAAACCAAGATGCTTGGGACAAAGATAGAAGAAGGGCACAGCTGCTTCTCCATGCACCAAGACTCACAGGTGAATGCACACTCAGCTTGTAGACCTCCACCTGGCCTGTAGAAGGGTCACTCTTACCGAACGCAAATAACCCATCTTATTCAACCTAGCCCTTTCAAGAACCCAGCGGTAAGCGAGAATCGATCCACCTGGGCATGCAAAGCGGCCCCTGCATAAGGAGATCTGGCCGGACTTGGAGCAGCCACGGCCAATCCGCTAAGAGGCGAATCAGGCCGGCAGAACGCGGGCATCCAGAGTGCCTCTATCCACTGCACTATTTGGCCTATGAACGCCCACTGAAGGAATACGTAGCGAAGATCCTCTGTGGGCAACTAGCCCCTTTGACATCCTCTCCTTGCCTGCTGAAAAAGTGGCCGGCCATGGCAGAGTGGAACGTTGCCATGAGTGGAGGAGTGGCCTAGTGATTGGGGCAAGGTACTTCAGGCCGGAAGGTCAGGAGTTCAAATCCCACTAGAGGACAGCAACCTTGGGCCGGAAGGACTGGGGTTTCTAGTCCCACAGGTGCTCCTTGTGGTCTTGGGCAAGCCACTTAACCCTCCATAGCCCATGTTCCCTGTAAAATAGTTATCTCCAAGTTATAATGCCCTGTTCAATGTAATTTCAGTTTGTTCAATGTAAACCGCACTGATGCAGAATAGCGCGGTATATAAGAGAATGTAAATAAAATAAAATAAATAAATAACCCACCAGCGGACCCCTGTTCGAACACTGCCTGGATGTGCTGCCACTCCCTGGGGACCACGTGTATCTCTCTGAGATAATTTGCCACCACACTGTCTAGCCCCACAATGTGTGGCATCGATAATGCTAGGAGATGAGCTTCTGCCCACTGGAACGGACCCTTGGCCTCCTCATCCAGGGCAGCACTTCCAATGCCCCCTTGCCGATTGATATAAGCCACCATAGTCACATTGTCTGAGGAAACCCAAACCGTCTTCCCTTGCAACCATGACTGAAGAGCTTCAAGTGCCAGGGACACCGCTCGCCTTTCAAACTTGTTGTGCTGTAGGCTCCACCTTCCTAGAACAAAATGTCCTTCGCAGTGGGCTCCCCAACCTGACAGACTGGTATTGGCCATCAAGGGAATCCCCACAGGGACTCGAGAGGTATGCTCCTTTTCATGTTCTCCGGATGCAGCCACCCTCGGAGAGCCCTTTGGGCCCCCCATGGGCAGGGGAATACCTGTGATAGAGGTCAACCCTGATGGAGCAGCGCACTCTGCAGTGGATGCATATGCGTCCATGCCCAAGGAACAATCTCTAGAGTGGTGGCCATGGATCCCAAAATCTGTAGATAATGCCATGCCGATGATGTCAACATCTTCAGGAACTGCCGGTATAACTTCCACAGCTCCTGCACCTGTCGTTATGGCAAAAACACTCCTCTCTTATGCGTGTTGAAGCACACCCCCAAATATTCCCACTCCTGGGTTGGCTTCAACTGACTCTTGGCCATGTCTAACACCCAACCGAGAGTTTGGAGGAACTCCAACACCCACACTGTAGCTCTTTTGCTGTCGGCCCTGGACCTCTTCCAGAAAAATCAATCTTCTAGGTATGTCCTTCCTTGCAGAGCGCTGTGGCAAATACCATCATGACAGTGGTGAAGGTTTGAGGTACGGTCGCCAGACCGAAAAGTAAAGCTCGACACTGGAAATAACCCCTTGGTACCTCCAATCGGAGAAACTGCTGATGCTCTGGATGGATGGGAATGTGCAGAGATGCTTCTGTGAAAATGAGAGACGTTAAGAACTCTCCAAACCTTACCGCCACTATTACCGATCTCAGTGTTCCCATATGAAAGAGCAATTAATGCCCTTGAGATCGAGAATCAGACAAACAGAATTTTCCTTTTTGGGCACCACAAAATAAATGGCGCATCGACCGCCGCCGTACTGGTCTGGAGGAACCGGCACCACTGCTTCGTGCAGCAGGAGATGAAACAAGCTCTCCCTCCACTACCTCCGTTGGCCCGTGCTTTGCCGGGCGACCACACAAAGAACTGGGGGACCAGCTGAGCCCACCCAAGGACATAGCCTTCCCGCACGACCTCCAGAACCCACTGGTCAGACGTTAATCGGAACCCAGGCAGGGTAAACTCCTGTAGCTGCCCTCCCACGGGTTGCGCCCCCACCTGGGCCCCTTGCTTCATTGTGCTTTCTTATTTCCCAGGGAGGCAGCAGCTCCAAACCCCTGTCCTCTGGTGGGAAATCTGCCTCTCTGGGCAAGGCAAAAGCATGAGGTCCACAAACGCTTGAAATACCTCGCATGTCCTCTTGGCAGTGGATGATTGCATGCCTGTTTCTGCCTGTCCTCGAGCAGTCTGCCTCCGATGGATTCCCCCATATCCTTAACCAACTTATCCAAGTTTTCCCCAAAGAGAAGCTTGCCCTTGGAGAAGCTTGCTAAGATGAGCTTTGGAGGATCCATCCGCAGCCCCATACTGGAGCCAAAGGTAGTGGCATGTCACTACCACCGAGGTCATACTTTTAGAGAGTCTCCTAATGAGATCCTAATGAGTGTCAGCCAGATAGGTCGCTCCCGACTTCAACTTGGCAGCCTCACCAGTTAGGTCTGACTCCAGGTCTCCAGACTGCTGTATTCTTTGCGACCAGCGCAGACCGGCTCTAGCCACCTAGGCCCCATAGACTGAAGTCTGAAGCGACCTAGGATTAATATCAAATGCCTGCTTCAATAAGGTAACCAACTGTCTATTTTGGACATTCCTGAGAGATGAGCTGCCTACTAACGGAATAGTCGTCTTCTTAGTAACCACCAACACTGCTGCCTCCACTCTGGGGGACCAAAGGAGCTTGTGTTCAGCCTCTGGTAGTGGGCAGAGGCGCGACATGGTATGTACCCCTTTGAGACCCGCCTCCAGCCAATCCCACTTCTCCTGGAACATCTGCCGGACCACCAATGTTCCAGGAAGACCTTCCGCGACTTCCGTACTGCCTAGAGAAGAGGGTCCTCCAGTGCCTCAGCTGGGAGGCTCATGAGCCTACTCAGGGCATTAAAGGACTAAAAAAAAAGTGCCAGCTATTCCTGCCAGCAAAGCACGTGAAATATCCGGGTCTGACCTTCCTGCTCCGGGATCCTTTCTTCTTCCAGATTTTCTTGGAGATTCAAGTACGTATCCTGATCATCCACCTCTGTCTCTACCGATAGTGGCGATTGTTGCCACTTCTCCGAGCTCCTGGGTCTCTTGGTCCCCAACCACTCGCTCTCCTTAGCATCCACCATCCACTTGGCTCCGCATTAATATACCGAGGAGCCGCTCGCCAGCCCCTGCAGGCGCAAGCAAAACACCTTGTGCAAGAGAAGGACAAATTCAGGAGAAAAGTCCCCTGGAAGCCCCCTGCTCCCAGGGCCTGGGAGGTAGAAGGCCCAGGCATCGTATCCTGCGACATGGGAGTACCCTCCAGCTGCATTCCCTGCTGTGCCTTGTCCTGCAAGCCTGGCACCAAAGCAGCAGCCTCTTATGTGCAGCCGAGACAGACCCCTGCCTCCAAAACTGCTCCTTGCTGGGTCCCGCCCATGAGAGACACGGCCAGGACGGCATGGTGTAAGGCTGACCAGAATAAAAAGAAAAAAACTCTCCCCATTTCCCAATCTCTTGGAGGGGCAAAGGAATCAAATCCTAGTTCCTCCCCCCCCCCCCCAGCAGAGATCTATTTGCAAACAGCCAGCCCCTAAACTGATGACATACCATAAAGAAAATATCTAACTGCATGCAAACAGAGAAAAAACAGCTCTCCCAGGCCAAAACCGCAAAAGCCGAGGCATCTGCTGAATTCCCATGGCCAAAAAACCCTGCTGGGAGTGAAGGGAAGTAAAGCAAATGGGCCTGCTAACAAAAAGGACACGTTGAGCTTCACGTGCTGATAACGGGCCTCTGCCCGCAACTGAACTCTTCGGCCTCGCACACAACATTCCTCCCGGCGGGCCTGAGCTCCGACAACCTGTCCACGCATCCTTACCTGGCAGTAACAGTGTCTGCGCGGTTAGCTATCTCCTCGTGCTCATTTTTCCATAAACGGCTTCGGCACTGAGGAGAGGGGACGGGGGAGCACTCCGGCTGCCGGGCTGCAATGGCTGTCAGCATTACGGCTCCTCACCCAATGACAGGTTCGGGAGCCGCCAGAAGATTTGGCCATGGGAAGGCCTCCAGAACCACAAACCCCCCCTGGAACTGAAGGGGGGTGGGAATCCTCCTCATTGCTGCCTGTCTCTTCTTGTGTTGCCCAGCAGGAAAAACAGATCCTGTTGATTTTTTTTAACTAACACCACTAACTAGCAAGAAAATAAAGAACCTGTAGCTGATAGGACAAAAGCAAAACTAAACCACTCTGTAATCTTGGCCTATACTCCTAATTCATCCCTTCTGCTAGTCCAGCACCCTGGCTCACCACCTCCTCCAGCTGCTTGGAGACTGAACATACTGGGACTGGTGGGAGATGCCAGCTCTATATGTACTCTGGTGTCATCAAAAGATGATACACTCAGTCTCCAAGCTGCTGGCGGAGGTACACTACTCAGAGTTGCAGGACTGGACTGGAGGGACGATAAGGAATGACAGGTTTTAGCTATATGTTGAATATGTGTGGAGAAGGAAAGGGAAGAGTCAAAGATGACCCCATGGTTTCTTTATACCCCTTTTCCCAGCATCTGTCATTATTGTAGAAAAGGATCTGAAGGGAGGCTAGGGCCTCATGGGGAAAATTTAGAGTGTAAGATTTATCTGGGGCAATGGCAGCAGAGGGCACACTGCTGTCTGCAGTGCCATATCAGTGTATGAGGGTAGTTGTGGCACTCAGAGCTGTCACAAGGGCATGCAGGGATACAGTATGGAGTGCCAACTTGCCCGTAACTCTGAGTCTGCATTACAGTCCCAAAAGAGGAGATGACTGCCGAAACTTACCCTTGTTGTGGATGCCATTTTGTCCAGTGACTAGTAGAGCTGTTCACACCTGTCCCCTCATAATTGAATTTAGGATACTGAATCCTCTCCAGGCATGTTATATGGCCGTTAGAGCATGCTAGAGGTTTCAGAAGCAAATTCAAATACTCTTGGTCAGTGATTAGGCAAACCCTTTAATCCTCTGGCCATCACTTTATCCAGATGTAACTAGCTAATACAATGCTTTTTCCTCCTTGCATCCTAAAATGTTGCCTGCTGTCTATCCACCCCCAGCGATATAAATATGCATGTCTGAAATACTAATTTGCAAAGTATATTGAATAAATGTTACTATAAATCTAAACGCTAATTGTTAGTTTACTGAAGGCACCAAATTGCTGCTGAATGATTACAATTTTCAGTCATTTGTAAGTCAAGCTAGATTTGAATCAGCAGTATAGAGGCAAGAAGCTCAGCAAGTGTATCCCGGGGAATTCTAAACACATTCCTCAAAAGTACAGAAGCGTAGAAAAAGATCTGCAGCAAAAAAGAAAAAAGCGAAAACAGAAAAACCTAAGGGATTTTGCCTTTATACGAATAAAAATGTGAATCTCTTTCCATAATATGACAATTTAATAGAATTTCTTTAGATGAAACATGCAAAAATTAGTGAAATATAGCCATTTTGCTGCATATGCCTTGCTTCCCTTAAAAAAAATCATTCATAGATTGTTACATTTTTCACTTTGTGTGAAATTCCTCTTTACGACTTCTACACCCAAGAAATCTGCGCATTGGAAGACCCTTTGTTTTACTTTATACACATCCTTATTCAGCAAATGGTTTCATTTTTAAACTAAATTACATTTACTCACAGCCTCATTCAGCTCTTTTTAGCTCCCTGGTCATTTGGAAGTGTCTTTTACTAGGATACAATGCCATAGGCTTCCATCCACAGTTGCCCAGGGGGTTTGCCCACCATTCAACCTACTCTTTATGTAATACACCTGTTGCGGTGACCATCCTCTGACAGACTGATGCAGACTGTGGTACCTTCTCTACCCCAGCGCTACTCACAAGTGTTTCTGTTGCACAATGACTGAGCTCCTCAAGGGGGGAAGTGAATGCTGTTTTCAGAATATCCTCAGACCCAGCTAGTTGGCTTAAAGGCCAGAAGATGGATGTGGCAGTCAATCCCAGATCTCCCACTGAGCCAAACCTGACCCAGGAGATATTTTTTAAATTGAAAGCAAATTGCCAGTTTCACCAACACTAAGGGGTATGTTTACTAAAATGTGCTACTTGGTAATGCATGGTTTAGCACACACCAAACACATTGCGTGGTGCCGTGGTAACTAGGAGCATGTGCTAAAAGGGCACCGGTGCTAAAAATCCCATGCTACCTGAATACTGCGTGAATAAGTGGGGTTAGGGCAGCATCAGAGCAGAGAGTGGTTATGAACATCAGCATACAGCTAGCTTGTGTGGATTAGTGTCACTCTCCAATGTAAAAAGTGTCCCTAGCATAGGTGCAGCTAATGTCTGCCTCCAACAAGGAATTTACTGCACACACCATGCTGGTGCGCTCCCACCCGTAGTACAAGTGTAATTCCAATCCAACATTGTGCCCTGGGCCAACCTCCACACATGTCAACTCATACAACAGATGCAGGTCCACATCCATATACTCAGCCCACAAGCCATTATCAGTAGCATGGAAAGTGATGACTCAAGCCAGACAGCAGAGGGAGGGGCATCAACAGCAGAAGCAGCAGTCACCACAGCACATGACACAAATGGGTTAGGCACCTCCACCAGACCGGGAGCAGCAATTTGTATGGAGGCTGCAGTGTCCCTGAAGAAAGGAAGCACCAGGTCACTCCTGGTGTGTTAATCATCCCATATGGAAGCACAATGGGATCAACATCATTGATTCCAATGTACCAGGATCTGAGATGCCACACAGTGGTGTGTTGGACATGCCAAGCCACCACAGGGCTACATGTCCTCTGGCACGTACCTGAGTGTGCAACTAGCTCCATGGCCTTCTCAAAGTGCCGCCAATGTCCATGCCTGACTCATCACCAACCTACTCCCCCAGTCACTGCAGAAAGGAGCCAAAACTCCCTTGATATGGACCCTGGCAAGTGACAAACACAGACACCCTCACTGCCATACACAAATCCATATGTGCAATGTTGATAGCAGATGCTCATGTAGGCCCCCAGGAGCCACTGTTTCCCCCCTCCCCCATACATATCCATATGGAACACCCTCTGTGCCTCAGCTCCCTTACAACAAACTTCCACATAAGGCAGGACTGGTAGAGTTGGATCAGCTTACCTCACCCCCCTTACTGCTGCTCTCATACATGGAACCCCTCAATGGGGTCAAAGTCACACCAATCTCAAAACATTTTGGTGATGACAATGCCTGTGAATGTGTGTGCCATGGGAAATAATGAATCCACAGCAAAGTGATGCAGCCAATGTGTGCCCAGAAGCCAGGGCCTGCCCAACCATTTGGCAAGACTAGGCAGTCGCCTAAGGCAGAGACACTTGTAAGCCAGCAAAGAGCAACAGTAATCAAAGCAAAACAATAGATGCTGACAACCATGCAAACTGTAAGAACCATCAGTACAACCTTTTACCTGAGGAAGATGTAGGGATGTTAGTCATGACTGACGTGGTATTTAAAGGTGCGGAAGAATTGAGAGAAATATCGATACATCTGGAAGATGTATTACAACTATTAGATAAACTGAAGAGTAGCAAATCACCAGGGCCGGATGGTATTCATCCAAGGGTGTTGAAAGAACTGAAATATGAGATTGCAGACCTGCTATTAGTAATCTGTGAACTATCATTAAAATCATCTATAATACCTGAAGACTGGAGGATCGCCAATGTAATGCCAATTTTTAAAAAGGGTTCCAGGGGTGATCCGGGAAACTACAGACCGGTGAGCCTCACGTCAGTACCGGGAAAAATGGTAGAAACCATCATAAAGAATAAAATTACTCAGCATGTAGATAGTCATGGCCTAATGGGAGACAGCCAACATGGCTTTAGACAAGGAAGATCTTGTCTTACTAATCTGTTGTTTTTTTGAAAGTGTGAATAAACAGGTGGACAAAGGTGAGTCGGTTGATATCTGGACTTTCAGAAAGCCTTTGACAAGGTCCCTCATCAGAGACTTTTGGCAAAACTAAAGAGTAATGGGATAGGAGGCAGTGTACTACTGTGGATCAAGAACTGGTTAAGAGATAGAAAGCAGAGGGTTGGGCTAAATGGACAATTTTCCCAATGGAGAAAGGTGAATAGTGGTGTACCCCAGGGATCTGTGCTGGGTCCGCTGCTTTTTGACATATTCATAAATGACCTGGAAAGTGGAATAACGAGTGAGGTTATCAAATTTGCAGATGACACAAAACTATTTAAAGTTGTTAAAACCCAAGAGGATTGTGGAAAATTGCAAGAGGATCTTTATAAATTAGAAGACTGGGCATCGAAATGGCAGATGAAATTTAATGTGGACAAGTGCAAAGTTATGCACCTTGGGAAGAACAACCCAAACTATGGTTATACAATGCAAGGTTCCACATTAGGAACCACCAGCGAGGAAAAAGATTTAGGCGTCATTGTGGATAACATGTTAAAACCCTCGGCCCAGTGTGCAGCGGCAGCCAAGAGAGCGAATAGAATGCTAGGTATCATAAGGAAAGGAATGGAAAATAAAACAAAAGATATTATAATGCCTCTATATCATTCCATGGTGAGACCTCACCTTGAATATTGTGTGCAATTCTGGTCGCCGTATCTTAAAAAGGATATAGAGTTATTAGAAAAGGTTCAGAGAAGAGCCACCAAAATGGTAAAGGGCATGGAAGGATACTCCTATGAAGAAAGGCTAAAAAGGTTAGGGCTCTTTAACCTGGAAAAGAGACGGCTGAGGGGAGATATGATAGAAGTCTATAAATTAATGAACGGAGTGGAACGGGTAAACGTAGATCGATTGTTTACGTTATCAGAATATAGAAAGACTAGGGGACATGCAATGAAGCTACAGGGTAAACTATTTAAGACTAATAAAAGAAAATATTTTTTCACTCAACGTGTAATCAAACTCTGCAATTTGTTACCGGAGGATGTAGTAAAGGCTGTTAGTATAGCTGGGTTTAAAAAAGGTTTGGACAAGTTCCTGGCGGAAAGGTCCATAAACCATTATTAAGAAGGGACCCAAGATATCAATGCTTGACCCAGTACAAGCATTGCGGAACCTGTGTCTTTTGGGGAAACTTCTAGGTACGTATGACCTAGATTGGCCACTGTTGGAAACAGGATACTGGGCTTGATGGACCTTGGTCTGACCCAGTATGGCATATCTTATTTTCTTATGTTCTTATAAAACAGTCTAAAAGTATGCTGTGCAATTATGCATTTTTTCAGGACTATTGTGGAAGGAATGTTATATGGATGAACATTTATTTAACTAGGTTTATAAATTGCTTTTCTACTGGTCAAAGCAGTTTATTTATTTAGACAGATTTGTATGCCACCTTATTTGTATGTCACCTTACACTCACCATGTTTATAACTGTAGTTACTCTATATTGTATAATTGTTGTTAATTACCCTGTTATCCAAGTTCCAATCCCTGTTCAAATGTAAATGCATTTCAGTAACCCTGAATTGTATATGTTCTGTTGTCATGTACACCGCACTGATGATAATAGCGTGGTATAAAAGAAATGTTAAATAAATAAATAAATCCTTCAATCAAGGTGGTCATGTCACAACACAAGTGCACCGACATCATCGCCGGAGGACCTCTCAACAATAATTGACCTCGCTTGTAGCACAAATAAACCACGATCCCCAAACTGGCTACTAGGCGACCTCAATTTACCTACCCTACAAGATACCCAAGCCACTGCCTTCCTCGAAGCACATGACGAACTGGATTACAAACAACTAGTCAATGCGCCCACACACGTGAAGGGAAGCAAATTGGATCTTATCTTCGCCCCACAAATAATGGCAGATGCAACCCATGATCTTGCATTATCTATAACACCAGTACCCTGGTCCGATCACAGCTTGATTAGATTCCACATACCCACCCACCACTGCAATCAGAACACCAGCAGAGCTACTGCCTTTCTCAGGACACCAGCGAGACGATTTCGGCCCTTTGTTAAAGAAGAAATACTGGAGAAGGTCCTTCCACTCCTCAATAACACAGCCCATGAATTAGATGAAATGATACCTAATTGGGATGACAGCCTCAATTCCATCTCCCACCTCCCAGCCACGAACAAAAAACCAAGAAAACGAGAGCACGCAGTATGGTACTCCAAAGAGCTACGATCATCACTCCTCCACTTGCGCAAGCTCGAGAGATGATGGCACTGATCACGATCCACCGAAGCACACTGTGCATATAGCTTGCACAAAAAACATCGCGAAGAAATAATGGAGAGAAGGAAGCAGTTCCATACAGACCTCCTGAAGTGCTCAATAAGTAGGCCACATGACTTATTCAATATTGTAAAGACTTTAGCAAGAGAACCAACACCAGACTAACCACACATGCTACAACCGCAGACCTACTCTGACTATCTACAATCAAAAATGATCCTGACTGACAAGAGCACAAACCCCACAAGCCACACTCCATTGCATAAGCCGCCACAGCCAACACCACTGTCCAATTTCAACAATATATCAAAGAGATTAAAGACACCATTGACTCCATCAACCCCACCACTGCACCCAACGACCCCTGTCCAGCGCTATGGATAAGAGAACTGCGTTGTGACTTAAGCCAGTTCCTGAGCAACATTTTGAATCAATCTCTATCAACGGGATCCTTCCCACAGAGATTAAAACACACATCCATCAGGCCGCTATTGAAAAACAACAGACTGGACCCATCAAAAGTTGAATCCTACAGACCGATTTCAAGCATCCCACTGCTTTCCAAAATAATTGAAAAGGTGGTTCAATGCCAAATCCAACATCATATCGATACCGAAGCCCCACTGGATCTGTCCCAACATGGCTTCAGGGAAGCACATGGCGTTGAAACCCTCCTCACCACCCTTTTCAATAACTTAATCTCCGGAATTGATAACGTCCGACAAGGTTTTGCCCTCATTTTCATGGATATCGCAGCAGCTTTTGACTCTGTGAGCCATGAGATACTCATAGAAAGTCTCAAGGAAATAGGGATATAAGGCACTGCTCTAAACTGGTGCAAATCCTACTTGTCCAACAGATGGCAACATGTGAGAAATGGCACTACGACATCAGAACCATTTCTACAAAAACAGGGTGTGCCGCAGGGATCTTCACTATCGGCATTGATGTTTCACATTTACATGCAGCCCATCTGTGCCCTGATCCGATCATTCAACGTCGACTGTCTAGCGTACGCAGACGATATCCTCATATACATACCATTTGCGACTGACCAGCCAGATTTCTCTCCACTAATAAGATGTTTTGACGCAGTCGCGGTCTAGCTCCTGACACAAAACCTCCGGATTAATCACAACAAGACTGACATCCTCTTCATCACGAGGAACCAAGAATTCACTCCTCCATCCTCACTAAAAGTCAAGAATGCAGAGCTGATAACCAAACCCACAATCCGCTACCTTGGTATCACCTTGGACCAATGGCTCGACATGAAAACACACATAAGAAACACAGTGAAAACAATATACCACAAAATACGGACATTACGGCATCTACGACCACTACTTGACCTCAGCGACTTTCGAACAATCTACCAAGCCCTAGTAATCCCACACTTCAATTACACTAATGCAATCCTACATGGACTTCCGCAGGCAACGCTAAGCCCGCTCCAGCTTGCGATGAACACAGCCGCAAGAGTTCTAATCAGGGTATGAAGGACGGACCACATCACTACAATACTGAAGAAACTCCACGGGTTACCTATACAGGCCAGACTTCATTACAAGATCTTAATCCTTACCTTCAAAGCCTTAAACAATCAGCCCCCCTCATCCATCAGCAAGATGATTCACCTCATTCCCCCTAACAGAACCAGAAGATCCACAATGGCGAACACCCTGGTGATCCCAAAAGTAATGACAAAATGCTCAAAGGCAACATCCAACAGGGCCTTCATGATCTACGCACCCAGAGCTTGGAATGCCCTCCCCACAGACATGTGAGTCATCAATAACCTGACCCAATTCAGGAAGGCACTGAAGCATCATCTGTTCATAAGATACTACCCTGAAACCAGCTGTGGAAACCAGGCAGTGAGCAATCATACCAGTCACCTAGAGCACCCTAATAAACAGACCCAGCAAGAAAAAGGATAGCTAGCCCAATCAGTCCAACCCGAATAGACTTGAGCCAGAAAATATAGGCATCAGTGCATAAACTGTAAATAGTTACTGTAAATAGTTACCCTAGTTATATCAAAGTTCTAGTCCCTGTTTCACTGTAAATACAATGCGGTCTGACTGCATGGTATAAGGCTATGTTGAATGTACACCGCACTGATAAGAATAGCGCAGTATAGAAGAGAAGTTAAATAAATAAAAATAAAATAAACAAACATTAGGGTACGTGTAAATATTTAGACAGTACAGTTATGTAACAGTATTTAGACAGCATAGTTTAGGTAACATTTAACATAAAGGCATTTACTAACATGGTGTGATAAATTTGGGCGTGTGGATGGGAGGCTTTCCTAACCAGGGCTCCACAGATCAAACAAACAGTAAGGATTTGAGGGTTTGTTTGTTTGTTTGATTATATTACATTGCTAGCTCTCTGACTGGGAGCTCTTAAAAGGATTTGTTGTATATTTTTTATAGCAAGGTTACTTTCTTTTTGCTGCTTTAGGGGAACTTTCCTTCAGCACAGTAGGTTGCTGAACTCCAGTAACCTCCTCAGGTTTAGAAACTGCTAACACCTAATCAGGAGTTAGTGGGCCTGTTTCCTGAGTGCAGTTGAAGTCTGCATAAAAGGCTCCGGTGCCCTGCCCTTTTGAGGCTTTCCTAACCAGGGCTCCACAGATCAAACAAACAGTAAGGATTTGAGGGGTTGTTTGTTTGTTTTATTATATTACATTGCTAGCTCTCTGACTGGGAGCTCTTAAAAGGGTTTGTTGTATATTTTTTAAAGCAAGGTTACTTTCTTTTTGCTGCTTTAGGGGAACTTTCCTTGAGCACAGTAGGTTGCTGAACTCCAGTAACCTCCTCAGGTTTAGAAACTGCTAACACCTAATCAGGTGTTAATTCCCTCCCTACCCACCCTGACTCCCACCCACCCCTAGTGAGCAGTCTTACTTTATAGGGCACCTCCCCCTTTAACAAATCACAGAGAATTGGACCAGCACATTTTGAATATAATTAAAGAGATTTAACTGCTTTTTCTCTGAAAGGACAGCTGCGAAACCAGCTGGTACTTGGTAGATCTCTCTCTTTTGCTTTAACAGATACCTAAGCTCCACAAACAGAACAATGGCTGGGAAAAATCGTATTGCTAAAGCTGTTGTCCCCGTTACAGCTTCTGCCTCGGTCCAGACAGAGGTCCTAATGCCAGTTGAAGGACTGGTTCCATGTGCAGGGTGCCTGCATGCTGAAGCTCTGAGGAAACAAGTGGAGGAACTCAGAGAGGAGGTGGCGAGGCTGAGGAGCATTCAAGACAGTGAGAAGTACATTGATGAGATGCTTCTTGCAGCAACCAAGCTCTCCAGCACAGGAGAAGATGGGTGCCAACAGAATGTCGATGGTTGGACACAAGTCACCAGGGCCTGCAAAATCACCAATCCAACTTCTCCAGCCCTTGAATTGAAGAACTATTATGCAGCCCTGGAAGTGGAGGAGGTGAAAGCATCCCTGGAAAGGGAAGAACCAGAGTTCAAGTACCCCAAAGTTGCAGAATCAGTGACCAGAAGGAAACGAAGGGTAGTGGTGGTTGGAGACTCTCTTCTGAGGGGTACTGAGGCGTCCATCTGCCGACCAGACTTGATGTCCAGAGAGGTATGCTGTCTGCCTGGTGCCAAAATCCAAGATGTTACGGAGAGTTTGCCGAGACTCATCAAGCCCACTGACTATTACCCAATGTTGCTAATCCATGTTGGAACAAATGATACTGCCAGGTATACCTCGGAACGTATCAAAAGTGACTTCATGGCTCTGGGACAGAGGGTGAAGCAGTTAGGTGCACAGGTGGTGTTCTCTTCAATCCTCCCTGTTGAGGGTAAAGGCCAAGGCAGAGAGGCTCGCATCCTGGAGATGAATGCATGGCTGCGTAGATGGTGTCATCGAGTGCATTTTGGTTTCCTAGACCATGGGATGCTGTTCCAAGGCTTGCAGAGCAGAGATGGCATCCATCTGTCCAAGAAAGGTCAACGCATCTTCAGTAGTAGACTGGCTAATCTACTGAAGAGGGCTTTAAACTAGATTCGTTGGGGATGGGTGAAGAAAGCCCCCAGGTAAGTGAAAGCCCCCAGGTAGGTGATACATTAAATACCTTTATGGAAATGGGTAACAGGGGTAACATATGGAAAGCAGTGTGTATTAATGCCCGTAGCATGGGAAATAAGATCCCTGAAGTTGAAGCTTTGGTGGGAGTGGCTGACTTGGATTTAGTGGCAGTTACAGAAACATGGTTCACAGAAAACCATGACTGGGATGTAACTATACCTGGCTATACTTTATTCAGAAAGGACAGGGTAAGAAGAAGGGGAGGAGGAGTGGCACTATATGTAAAAACTGCTATTAAAGCTTTGGAATTACAGAGCTTAAAAGGGAAAGAGGAGGCATTGTGGGTTAAACTAGAAAGAGGGAAAGAGAAATCTATTTGCATTGGTGTGATATACAGACCTCCCTCACAAGAGGAAGAGGTGGACAGAGAGTTAATTGAAGACATACGCAGCATTGCTAGGAAAGGGGAAGTGCTACTGATAGGAGATTTCAATATGCCAGATGTTGATTGGCACATTCCTGCTGCAGTATCATCTAGAAGTAAGGAGATCCTGGATTCTCTACAGGGAGAACTATTCAGGCGATTGGTAACAGACCCCACATGTGAAGGGGCCATACTGGACTTGGTGCTTACCAATGGTGAAAGTGTTTCTGATGTTGCAGTGGGAGATCATTTTGCATCCAGTGATCACCAGATGGTGTGGTTCAGTATTAGGACTAGGGCTGTTAGAATCCATTCCAAGGTGAGGATCTTAGACTTTAGGAAGACTAACTTTGCGAAGATGGGCCAATACCTCAGGGAGTCGTTAGTGGGATGGGAACAGCTGGGGGATGTAGAAAAACAGTGGGCAAAACTGAAAGGGGGTATTTTATGGGCAACCAACCTTTTTGTTAAAATGGTAAATAAAGGCAAAAGGAACAGGAGACCGCTATGGTTTTCGAAGGAAGTAGCTGAAAAAGTGAAGAAAAAGAGGGAGGCCTTCATGAAATACAAGAGATCACAGAGAGAGGAAGACAGGCATCTGTATTTGGAAAAACTTAGAGAAACTAGCAAAGTAGTCAAGAAGGCAAAGATTCAAAAGGAGGAGGAAATAGCCAATGCAATAAAATGGGGGGATAAGACATTTTTCAGATATATTAGTGAGAAGAAGAAGGGCAAAAGTGGTATTGTCAGACTCAAGGGTGCAGGGGGGGAATATGTAGAAGCTGATAAGGATAAAGCGGAATTGCTTAACAAATATTTTTGTTCTGTGTTCACAGATGAAGAACCAGGAGCAGGACCTCAGAAAACACCCACAAATAAGAACAGAAGCGAGGGACATCTTGAACAATTTATAATTGCAAAAGTTGCAAAAATTATGTTGTGTCAGCAGGGACTTCCAGCTGACTGTACAATGAACTTTATGCTTGCACAGTTCATAGCCTATGTTCTTTTTGCTTGCGTTAACACTGTTCCATCTATTTTAAAGACGGTTACAGAGAACTCATGATCATGACATCCTATTCTATTTAAAAGGAAGTAGGTGAAAAGTCAAACTTCTAAACACATTTTGTATCAAGAAATTCATCCATCTTCAATTACATATTGGGGATTCTGGTATCCCTTTATCGGTCCATCCCTACAATTTTCAGAAGACTGTGTTCGTGAGAAACTAGCTCAACTTAAAGTAGACAAAGCGATGGGACCGGATGGGATACACCCTATAATACTGAGGGAACTTGGGGACGTTCTAGCAACTCCACTGACTGACCTTTTCAATGCCTCGTTGTAGTCGGGAGTGGTGCCAAAGGACTGGAGAGAGGCTCATGTGGTGCCTTTACACAAAAGCGGAAGTAAGGATGTGGTTGAAAACTACAGGCCGGTTAGTTTAACTTCGGTGGTGAGTAAATTATTGGAAACGCTGCTGAAAGAGAAAATAGTGAGGTTTCTGGAGTCCAGCGGATTACAGGATCCGAGGCAGCATGGATTCACCAGAGGCAGGTCTTGTCAGACAAATCTGATTGATTTCTTTGACTGGGTGACCAGGGAGTTGGACCGAGGGACAGCTCTAGATGTGGTGTATTTAGATTTCAGTAAAGCCTTTGACACTGTTCCTCACAGACGACTTATAAACAAACTGAGCACCCTAGGGATGGACCCTAAAGTTACTGCTTGGGTTAGAAATTGGTTGGGTGGAAGGCGACAAAGAGTACAAGTAAATGGAGCTCACTCTGAGGAGAAGGATGTTACCAGTGGTGTGCCCCAGGGATCTGTCCTTGGTCCGATTCTTTTTAACATCTTTGTTAGTGATATAGCGGAAGGGCTGTCGGGTAAGGTTTGCCTCTTTACAGATGATACCAAAATCTGCAATAGAGTAGACACCCAGGAAGGTGTAGATAACATGAGGAGCGATCTAGCTAAGCTTGAAGAATGGTCTAGAATTTGGCAGCTGGGATTTAATGTTAAAAAATGTAAGGTCATGCATTTGGGCTGCAGCAATCCAAGGGAGCAATACAGTATAGAAGGTGAAGTACTTTTGTCCACTAAAGAAGAGCGGGACCTAGGCATGGTTGTGTCTGATGATCTTAAAGTAGCTAAACAGGTAGAAAAGGCGACGGCAAAAGCTAGAAGGATGCTTGGGTGCATACGGAGAGGAATGGCTAGCAGAAAAAAGGAGGTGATAATGCCTCTGTATAAGTCTTTGGTGCGACCTCATTTGGAGTATGGTGTGCAATTCTGGAGACCGCACCTTCAAAGGATGTGAACAGGATGGAGTCGGTGCAGAGGGTGGCTACTAAAATGATTAGTGGGCTTCATTATAAAGCATATGAGGACAGACATAAGGATCTTAATATGTACACCTTAGAGGAAAGGCGGGATAGAGGTGATATGATTGAGATGTTTAAATACCTCCGTGGCATAAATGTTCAGGGAGAGAGCCTCTTTCAATTGAAAGCAAGTTCTGCTACGAGGGATGAGGGTGAAGGGAGATAGATTCAGGAATGATATGCGGAAATATTTCTTTACAGAAAGAGTAGTGGATCCATGGAATAGTCTCCCAGTGGAGGTGGTAGAGATGAGGACAGTAACTGAATTCAAAAAAACATGGGACCAACACAGAAGATCTCTAAAGGTAAAAAGTGGACTGTTGTAGTTGTTGTTATGGAAGGACAGACTAGATAGGCCATGTGGTCTTTTTCTGTCATCATGTTTCTATGTTTCTATTTAGTTGGCGGTGGTAGTAGTGTTGCTGTTTGGGTAGGGGATGTTGCTTGAATGCTCATAGGTTTCTATAAATAACCATGTTTTGAGGTCTTTGCGGAAGTCTGTGAGGTCTTCTAACGCTCTCAGGCTTATTGGTAGGGAG
This sequence comes from Ichthyophis bannanicus, assembly GCA_033557465.1. Lineage (NCBI taxonomy): Eukaryota > Metazoa > Chordata > Amphibia > Gymnophiona > Ichthyophiidae > Ichthyophis > Ichthyophis bannanicus. The sequence continues at coordinate 886,907,618 of CM066034.1, read as the reverse complement.
TTCCATACTGAGGATGCTAGTAGTGATGGTGCTCTCTTTGAAGTTGTTTGTTTGATTTTGTGATAGCCTGAAGGTGTGCCGATCATGTTGTTATTGGTCCTTCTTGGTCTATTGCTGATGTCTCTTGTTATAACGTTTTGGAGTACATCCGCTGAGAGATGGTGAATGACTTTGAAGATTATCATGATTGTTTTGTATTTAGCTCTTGCCAGCCAGTGTAGTTGTTGTAGGAAGGGAGTGATGTGCTCGATCCTTGGGGTGTCTGTAATGATGCGTGCTGTGGTGTTTTGTACCATCTGTAGTGGGTGTAGTGTCTGATTACTGCAATGTTGCCCTGGCTAACCTTCCCCTTTTTCAGCTTCAACAGCTCCAACTTCTTCAGAACATGGCAGCTCGAATTCTCACACACTCCACCCGTTCAGACCATATTATTCTCCTGCTTATATGACTACATTGGTTGCCGCTCAAATACCGCACTGATTACAAAATACTTATCCTCATTCATTGAGCACTCCATGCTGCCACTCTCCAATACCTCGCAGACCTTCTACAATATCACACTCTGCCTCATCTTCTCAGGTCTATCGATTCCAACCATTTGGTTTTCCTTCTTCCTGCTGTGCCCACCTTGAACTTACCCACCATTCCGCTTTTCTTTTTCCTGGGTCCTGCCCTTTGGAATTCCTTACCTGCCCCCCCTCCGTTCAGAACCATCTTTTTTAAAGTTCAAATCCCCAAGACTTGCCTCTTTCACTAAGCTTTTGATCTCTAGCCTACTGCCTCCTAGTTTCCTTCCTGACCCCTGACCCTTGTCTTACTTTGTACTGTCCTCTTCCTATCTGCTAGTTTCTTGTGCTTTCCTATCAATAATGGTGTTCTTTTCCTTTTCTTTCATGTAGCTGTTTTCTTTTATATACACCGCTCTGATGCTCTGCCTGAGCGGTATATCAAACACTCAATAAAGATAAAGTAACCAAGCAGATTATAATCTCTGTACACAGTGGCAATCCCACCTGTGCTGCCTGCACCATTCTCTGCAAATAGAATAGACAGGATACAGTTGTGCTGCATCAGGACATGTAGCCAAAAGGGTTTCCAGATCTGTGGACCCATGTCTGTTGCTGGCCTGGAAACCACCAACTGCTTCAGCATACAGCCATGGCAAGACTAAGGGCGAGTGTGTGAATAACACCAGGCACATGGACCATGAGCAGTGAACCATATTGTGCCATAGCAAGAGCCCGGTGGTTACCCATTGTGGCAGATCAGTCTAGTGTTGTCACACTGCTACTACTACTTAACATTTCTATAGTACTACAAGGCCTACATAATGCTGTACATATACACATAAGAGAAAGTCCCTGCTCAATAGAGCTTACAACTTATTCAAGACTAATACAAAAAGGGGACCAGGGTAAACTAAGAGGAACAGATTTCAACACAAAAGGGTGGTAACATTCACTGAATGTGATGCCTGAGGCATTCTGCAGCCATGAACTGAGAACCAGTCACAGCTCCTAGATACTATCATGTGATATTGTTATTGCAACCCACAGGTCATCTCCAGATGGCCAGTGAATCATGAGGGGGAAGTTGCCTGTTGGGAGTCTGTGGTCATGAGATGCAGTTCAGGGCCATGTACATGGTTATGCTGTGTGACACTACCCACCATGGCATAATCCCTGAGGGCAGCTTTCCATGACCAATCTAAAGGGACTGGCATGTTTGGGTAAACATCTGCGTTTCACAGTGCAGCATATGGTGCTCTCCCTAAATGATAGCATGTGTGGCCTCTGGCATCCAGAAGCCTGCCCTGCTTTTGCTGTCATTCTGAGGGCATGAGCTCCCTCTTCATTATGGGGCCATCTCTCCACAACAAAATCTCTTATGGCAACCCACCTGCCATGGGCTGGTGGTTGCATCAGAGTGGAAGGGGCACATGGCTCCTTTCCCATCCCACAGACTATATGAGGGGTGGCTGGGCTCCTACTCCACATGGATATGGGTACAGCTTGGGGAGAGTGTACATATGATGCCCACGTATTGGTAGATAGCTAGTGCTGGTGAGAAGGTGGGAGACAGGAACTGGGATGGGCCATATATGCAGTGGTTTGAAATGTCTGAACACAGTAAGGGGTGGGGCATGCAAATCAGGAATAACAAATTACTGGTTATTGCATGCATGCCACATAATTGTGCTGTTCACCAACCTTCTCCTCTTCAAGGGGTCCATGTATAGGTGTGCTTGTTTACATGAGGGGATATGCTGGTCCCATGGCCCTTGTTTCTGAGGGCATATGACCCACACCCTAACCATAGGAAATGCTTACACTTAACACCACTGAAGGAAGGCTTGATAATATATAGCTCCATAGTCACTGACCCTTCTCCTGAGAGGTTTTCTAGGAGATGAGGTGCCCCTCAAACCTGGAGAGTAGTTGTTGGCTCTCTAGGGCTGTGTATCCCTCAGTTTGCTGCAAGCTGATGGGCTGGAGATGGGGATGGACTGAAATGCTCTCCTCCATGGCAGTGTGCATGGTTTATTGAGGAATGGTACCTGAGCCCTCAACATTTTTTTTTAGTGCCATCAAGTCAGTGTTGACTCATAGCAACCCAGCTACCTCTGGGTTTTCTTGGCAATGTATCACCAGAAGTAGATTGCCAGCCTTTTCTTCTGAGGCAATGGAGGGTAAAGTAACTTGCCCAAAGTCACAAGGAGTGCCAGTGGGAATCAAACCCTTGATCTTCTGGGTACTAGGCAGTTGCTTTAACTACTAGGCTACTCCTCCACTCCCTCAACATATGCCCCCAAAATGTTGTACTACAGTGATCATTATAGCTATTGTGGATTGCCTCTCCCCCCCCCCCCCCACCCCAGACAATTGCATGATAACAGTGGTGGGTGTTCACTTCCTGGGACACAAGTTGCATTGATGCATCTGGGCACAGGGTGGAACCTGTCCAATATGCCTCCTGTAGTCCTGCCCCTTTCTGATGAGGGTTGGGTCTTGTCCATCAGGACCTTCATTTACAGGAGGAGTTGGAGGAATAGGTCACCAGCCATATGTTTCCAAGTAATAGGTTGTCTCTATTTTGGAAAAGCAGATATCACAACTGGACATTGCCTCTCCCCTTCGCCACATGATGGGGTCCCCTTCACTGGAAAGGGCACTATGCCAGATGGACAGAAGGATGAGAGGGAAGAAGACTATCCCACACCAACAGAGGCCTATTAACCTGCACCCTAGGTTGCCTGGAACCTTGGATGTCTCAAGATAACAGGTTTCATCTTCCAGTGCCCACATTTTGGCCTTTACCAGTTGAGAGCACCCTTCTTGTGCAGATGCAGCATTCTTGCTTTGCTACCCAGCAGCCACTGATAAGGCACACTCTCTAGCCTGTGTGTGCAGCACATATTTGCATTCCCTGCCCCTCTCATATTGTCCTCCCACAAATCTGGGCTGTGTGCTAGGATGCACATATCCTATCAGCCACATATCCTCCTGTCAGTCTTCTCATGCTGTCATGGCCACTTGCACTACTGTTTGTCGGTGTGGGTGGTGACCATTTCATTTTGCTTGCTCTCTATGCTGAGGTATTGTGGGCTGCTTCCAAACATACCATTGCTCTTGCTTCTCTTTATAATATTGTATGGTACTGGTTCCACTGTTGTTGTATATCTTTGGGCACCTCCTGTTGGGACTGTATGGATGTCTCCCCATATTGCCTCCTGCAGCTTTCCATATGGGCAAATGGGGATTGTGGACAGGTGATGGACACTGATTTTTGCGTGTGTGACATGGTGGTACTTCAGTGCTTATGGGTCCATACCCACTCACTCTTCAGGGGGTGAGAGGGCAGCTGGACATGGACATCCTCCTCCACTGATTCCAGCAGGGGACTGTACGGAACCTCCTTGTACTGCAGTTATCCCCTAGGATCACATGTACAACTGGACCCACTGGGTCCACTGCATATGGCAGCTGGTAAATATGTCCTCTTTCCTCCTGCTGGCACCTGCCTAGTGCTCTCATCCCTCCTCACAGCACAGAGATGTGGCCCCACTGACAAAACAGCTGTCTAGGAGGGTCGCATTGGCATTATTGGGGGGTGATACAGGGTGGCACAATGTACGCCTTCACAGCATGCATGCACACCTTATGTGCAGTTGCTACTACCTGATGGTGCTTAGCATACCAGTGCACATACCTGATAGTGCTTGGCATATCAGTGCCTCCCTACTGCAGCTGCACCCCCAACTTTTAGCATGCTTGCGCTGTCCTTGCCATGGTAAAAAAGTACAATTTGTGCATGTCTGCCCCACACTCTTTAGTGTACTTTACTAAAAATGCCCCTAAGATTTGAAAAAATGTTTTTGTTTTACAAAATGTAATGCCCCACATTTCCTGATATCACATCAATGTGCAATACAGTAAAATCACACATAGAAATACAATAATGGCATAATTTCTACCCCTCCACTCCTCAAACCCTATCCCAACTGATAGCCTGGTCCCTGTGCCTTAATTTTTTATTTGGTGATGTTCTGGTTATGCAACTTATCATTGTAGACTTTGTGTTACGCTGACACCCTGTGACTCAGGTTTCCGCAAAGGTCTTGTAACCCTTAATTTCACTTGTCAAATACTGCATGCAACCCATTCCTTCTAGTCCTACTGGAGTCTCTGCTCACATTCCATATCTCAGAATATATCTTTAACCTTATTGGTCATCTCTACAGATCCCTAGTCATTTTGGTAAACTATTCCCCCCACCCCTTCCCCTAGGCCAGAGATCTCCATTTTAGGTACAACTACTACTAATTATCATTTGTATAGCACTACAAGGCATGTGTAGTACAAGGGCTCTAGGTTGGTTCACTGAAACTTCTCTCCCTGTACCCCTGTAAGCAGGATTATATTTTCATCTATATTCAACTGAAATATCTTCAGAAAAATTCATCACAACTGAATTGACCTAGAATCTGTGCAGTACTCTTAAGGAATTTATTGTAAAGCACTGAAATTATTTACTTAATTGTAATCCAATTGTTGGAAATTAAGAAAGCGAGTCTTCTCATATGGATATTGATTGGGTTTTTCTTGCTGTCTATCAATTCAGCCCACAAGTGTTGTGAAGGCAGTACAACTAGTTACATTTGGAGCTGCACTAATATAACGTATACATGGTAATTTAATAGCAGCTTGCAGGCCTATTGATACAGAAGTAAATACCCTGGGGTTTCCCTTTGAAAATTCATAAGCAGGCTCATGTCAGGCCAAGTATTTAACTCACACACTTTGATAGTGCAAAGTATGAAGGTTAAATCTGTGAAAAGCAGATCCGGGATTTGAAAATGAAATCCCCACCCCTCCACTTGTTCCCTATAGAGGGCCCATGGTAATTTTGGAAGTGTTATTTCTGCAGGCAAACTCCTGTTTACTAGTGAAAATTCCTTCCAAACGTGCCCTCTTGTAGCTTAAAAAGACGAGGTTATGAAAGGTTATGCTTTAGAGACATCTGCTTTGTTCTAGGTCATGTGGTTTTAGCCTGTGATTTGACACGGTTCTGAATACTCATGAATCACTCCTTACAGTTACTACTGGAAACAGTGTTTTATCAGCTTTTTTTCTGTTCAGTAGAGGATATAGTTCTTTGCTTCATGGCCATTGACAAAATTCAAAACAATGCTGGACAACTTGTAGAGGTCATATCTTGTCTTCTCAGCTACGAGAGGCCAGTTCAGTATTCAGTTTTCACTGAGGAGTAGGGCGATGCAAGGGGGAAAAGAAGGTGGTAATAAGATATACAACAGCTCTGAGAAAAAGGCTTAAGGTTCTAGTGTGATCCATCATGTCAAATCACACTCTCTTAAGACCATGAAAATTCATGTAAGAAAATAAAATGTGCCATGATGGGTCAGATCATGGGTCCACCAAGCCCATCATCTTGTCTTGACAGACCCAAACGGGGAGATCCCTTCCTTGCTGCTCATTCCCAGAAGTAAGAGGTGGCAACCCTATTGTCTATTTGGCTAATAACTGCTAATGGATTTATACCCAAGAAACCTACCCAAGAATTTAAGCCAGTTACACTAATAATTTTGATCAAATCCTCTGACAACAACTTCAACATCTTAATTGTACTTTGACAAAAAAGAAAACAAACAGTTTAATTTGTTTCAAATCTGCAACTAGTTTTCTGGATTCTCCTCTAGTCTTAGGACTACTGGAAAGGGTAGATAACCGTTCTCTGTTAACTTTCTCTACACCACGCATTATTTTGATAAACCTCTATAAGTCTCCCTCAAGAACAGATGCAAACCTTTGACATTCAGTCTTCTGCAAGGCACCAGGGAGTTGTTGCATCGCTAAGCCAGCATTTTTAAAACCCACTAAAAAATCCAGCAGAAGGTGAATCTCAAAAAAAAAAAAAAAGACCCTGCATTCAGAATCTGGACAACATAGCTAAGCGTGTCTACAATTCGTATGTGCAAGTACAGGTTCTGTAGATGAAATGCTTAAAGATAGTGCCAATATAATGGCCCTGAAGCCATCATACCTGAGAAGGCATTGTTGGTATTAAGGAAATAAATCTCTTCTCGGCCATCTCCATCAACATCGCAGGCAGCAACTCCAATGGCATTACCCTGACGATCACGGAGAGCATAGTAAGGGGAGCTGCGATCATCTGCTGCAATGTTCACCAAGCTCTTCTTGCTCTTGTCATACTTCAGCACTAAGTTTGGCCCATTGTAGCTGCAGGAAAAAAAACAGATTCACGATTATAAGTAATTCTAGATTACTAAAAGCATTTTAATAGCAGATCGAGAGAATTCAGGAGCAGAATCAGATCTATAAATAATGTATCCATACCCTCCCCCTCTTGCCGTTACCCCAGCCTTTCCCTCTATAAGGATAAGACCTATGGAACAATCTCAAAAGTATCTTATAAGCTCTCTCTTCTGCACACTGGAAGATGATTTCTAAATCCTAAAGATCCCCTGAAGATGACTAAGGCAGTGGTTCTCAACCAGTGTGTCAGGACAAATTAGGGTGTCACCAAGAACTGGGAAATGTGTCACCAAAAATTTGACAGACAGCAAGCCTATGATTTCCCGTGCAACGTGTGTCAGGCTTGGGAAAGTGAAAAACAAGGAGCCAGGTATTTGATATCCTTAAAATCATTCCCTAGGTGATGCTGGCGAGGAAGATGGCCGCTTAAGAGAAAGCTCCGGCTGACCTGGCAAGGAAAAGGCGGTGTGCAGGTGTTATCCCCATCCACGAGTGCTAAAGACGCAACGAATAAGTGGGGAAAATAGCAATGATGACATCGAAGGGGAAAAAAGTGACAATGAAAGACTACGCCACGGCGAATACGGGAGTGGCGCAGGCAGCGAAAGGCCTGGTGGATAAGGCGGCCGTGGAAGCCGGGAAGGAACAAGCTGCACAAACTAGGCCGCAAGGCTGAGAATCAAGATCGCCGATTGGGAGATCAGAAGAGGAAAGAGAGCAACAAGCGCTACTCCAGGAGGAGGTACGAACCTGGTTTAAGGAGCTGAAGGCAGACATCTCCCAAGTAAGAGAGGATGTGGTGGTCAGCATCGAGAGTCTGCAGTCAGAGCTAGCTGAGCTGGGTTCGTGGGTGGAGACGCTTGAAGAGAAGCTGGAGGAGCAGGTGGATGGGGTGAGCGTGCTTGAGGACAAGATTCAGGCAATAGAGCAGCTGAACAAGAACATGGAGGACAAGCTTGAAGATTTTGAGAATCGCTCGCATCGAAGCAACCTAAGGTTCAGAGGGATACCAGAGGGAGCGCCGTATAACGATTGTATAACAGTGCTTCAGGACCTAACAAAAGTGCTGCTCCAAAGCACAGAAGAAAGAGGAGAAGAATTGGACTTGCGCATTGACAGGGCACATCGGGTATTGGGCCCGCTGATAGGAGACAACAACGTACCCAGAGATATTATTGCGTGTTATCATGATTATAAGATGATTATAACACATCACCCCCATACTAAAAGACCTACATTGGCTCCCAATCAGCTCACGCATCAAATACAAGACAATCCTAAACATATTCAGAATCAAACACAGGAACTCTGTCCTCAGCCTTCAACCCCTCATATAACCCGACATTAGTACACGACCCAGAAGAAGAGCCACATCAGATACAATCAACACGCCAAAAGACTACACAAAGGCATGCAAGTCCACCACACAAAGAGCGCTATCAATGGCAGCACCTGGAATGTGGAACGCACTACCTGATGAACTGCAAGCCACGGAAGACACTAAGGACTTTCGGAAACAACTAAAGACTCTGCTCTTCCTGGAGCACTACGGCCCAAACACACAATGAGAACAGCAGCCAAGGACTAACGACTTATCCGCTCGATCATTGCACACACACTGTATAAAGTTCATGCTGTAAATAGCGCACGCTAATCAACTTACACCCACACACAACCCACACTGTACAATATACACACACATGTCAATTCCATTGATTGATTGCTGTGTACACCGCCTTGATTAAAGGATAAGGCAGGATAGAAATACCCTTTAAATAAAAAATGAAAATTAAGGAGAAGGTTCTGTGTAAAGCGAGGGCCACTGGAACACTGCAATGGGGTAATTGTCGGGTGAGGTTTATGCCAACAGCACAGAACATGCTCTTCAAGAGGAGACAAATGAGGGATGTGCTGATCAAGCTCCAAGAGGAAGGAGTGCGCTACGGCTGGACATTCCCCTTCGGGCTATGTGTGGATTACAAGGGACGTAAAATAAGAGTCAGAACAAGAGACAAAGCAGTGCGAGCTCTGTCTAAGGCAGGTATGACTGGGCTAGAGGTCAACACGCAACCAGCAAGCAGTGCAAAGACTGCCACGCCGCATTGGCAGCGAGTGCCAATAGGCTGACGGAGGCTACACCGGCAGTCAACTTAGAGGCAAGAGTGGAGTGGAATGCTAGGCCTCTCTGGGAGGATATGGACATTGAAAGAGTTGGAAGGATGTCATTGAAGTACTGGGTTCTGTCAGGTGCTTAGTTTTGTTTTGTATGTGTCGGGGTTCGAGAGGGGGAGAGGAGGGGAAGGGGAAGGTAATGTTGTGGGATACAGTAATTTGGTGGAAGAGGAGAGGGAGGGATTGAGAAGGGTGGGGGTGAGGGGGTGCATGAGAACGAAGAAAAGAGGAGGAGGAGGAGGGAAAGAAATAGAGATAGCCGGCTGGGTCAGCCGGGCACTCTGAGACCGCCAGCAGGACCTTGGTCATTCGAGAAGAATGAGAGGATGGCCAGTTGGATTGGGGGAAGGGAGGGAGGGGAGAAGAACAAGAGGGAATTAAAGGCCTAGGGGTAATAGGGAGGGGGGGGAATATTCGGTGAGCTGAAAATTATAACCTTGAATGTGAAAGGTTTAAATTCACCCTCTAAGAGGCAAAAATTATACAAAGAAATGACAAGGCAAAAGACCTCGATATTTATGGTGCAAGAGACACACTTATTAAGAAGTCATGAGACACTTGTGCAGCCTAGGGGATTTAGAGCAAAACTGTTTGCTTCAAATACAAGGGAGCGGAAGAAAGGGGGTGTAGCAATGTTGGTGAATGAGGAACTCAAAGTGGAGGTACACACAACAGTTAGAGACAGAGGGGGGAAATATCTGTTGGTACGAATAAAGATAGGGGATGAATGGTTTTGTGTGATTAATGTGTATGCACCTACGGGGACACAAAAAGATTTCTTGGAAGAGTTGAACAAGGAAATAGCACAATTAGGAGAAGGAGCGGTGATTTGTGTGATTTCAATATGCCCTGGGATTCGGGAAGAGATGTTACTGGGAGAACTGAGGGGCGCAGAGTGGATAGAGGTAGATATCACCAGTTTGTGAAGGATAATGATTTAATAGATGCTTGGAGACTCCATAACCTGGGCAGATGTCAATTTTCTTTTTACTCTGCGGTGCATGGTACTTATTTGAGGCTGGACACAATTTGGGTAGGGAAAGAGATTGCTGGGAGGGTTAAGGGAGGAGAAATGGACCCGATTAAATGGACCGATCATGCTCCAGTAATTGTGACTTTGAGCATGAAGGGAGAAGATAGGGGTATACAATATTGGAAGTTAAATGAGGCACTCTTAGGAGAGTGTGGTGAGGGAATTAGAGGAAATGATACCGAACTATTTTGAGAGGAATGGGAAGGGAGAAGTGAAAGCTGGGGTGGTATGGGATGCGTTTAAAGCGGTCTTAAGAGGGATATTGATAAAATGGGGCGCAAAAATAAAGAGGGAAAGGGAGGGTAAGAAATTGCAGCTGAGGCAGAAGCTGATCATGCTAGAGGAAGCGGATGCCAAGAATAAAAGTGGGAAATTTAGGGGGGAGGTATTTGCAATTAGGGCTAAATTGAATGCGATGGAGGTGGAACAAATTGAGTTTCGTATGAAATTACTAAGACAGGAGTTTTTTGAGGGCGGAAACAAAGCGGGGAAGTACTTGGTGCAGAGACTAAAGCAGAGAAGGAACAAGGCAAGGATAACGCAGATTAGCACTAGGGAAGGGGTGGAGAGGAAAGAACAGAAGATACGGGAAGCCTTTGTGGATTACTACTGGAACTTATATGAGGCAACACCAGAACCACCAGAGGGGGGGTATCAGCAGTTATCTGGGATCAGTGGACTTGCCAAGGTTAGATGCAGCTGAAAGAAGTATACTGGATAGAGAAATACAAGAAGGGGAGGTGGAACAGGCAATTAAGATGTTAAAGGCTGGGAAGGCCCCAGGATTAGACGGGCTATCTGCCATCTTTCATAAAAAATTCAAAGGGCCTTATTGAAACCATTAACGCGGTTATTTAATCTGCCGAGAGAAGGGGAGGAGCTGGCGGAAACGATGGGATGGGCAGGTATAACACTTATTCATAAAGAGGGGAAAGATCCTCAGGAGTGTGCATCCTATCGGCTTATTTTGTTGTTAAATTTAGATGCAAAGTTGTTAGCTAAGGTATTAGCAGGGAGGCTCAATAAGGTTTTAGGTAAGCTGGTTCATGAAGATCAAGCAGGTTTCATTCCGGGATGCCTGGTGGCAGATAACATCAGGAAAATATTGAAAGTAATATGGACAGCAAAGCAGAACCATGAACTCACAATACTCCTCTCATTGGATGCTGAAAAGGCGTTCGACCAGGTATTGTAGAAATTCTTATTTTCAGTACTGGAGAGCATGGGTTTTGGAGAGGGGTTTATAGACTGGGCGAGAGCATTGTATGCCAAACCAAAAGCTTGTGTGAGAATAAATGGGGGGTACTCAAGCTTTTTTCCACAAGGGTGGGGTACTAGACAGGGCTGTCCCTTGTCACCTTTGTTATTTGCAATATCACTGGAGCCATTGGCAGCCCGGATAAGGATGGAACAAGATATCAAGGGGCTAAGGGTGGGAGAGAGGGAGTATTGAATGTCAATGTTTGCAGATGACATTTTATTAATGATTACTAAACCTAGACAGACTTTGCTTTTCATTATGTGGGAGGTCCAGGAGTATGGAAAGTTGGCAGGATTTCGGAATAATTGGAGTAAATCTGAAATTTTAAACTTGACAGTGGGGAAAGAGCTGGAAGAGGGGTTACAGAATACGTATCAGTTTAGATGGGTAAAACGATCAATTAGGTACTTGGGTGTTCAGTTGGGAAGGGACCTGGAGGAGCTCTATGAGCTAAATTGCAAGAGGCTATTGGGGAAAGTAGAGATGCAGTTAAGTGGGTGGAACAGGGGCTATATATCGTGGTTTGGGAGGATGGCCGTAATTAAAATGATGTAGCTTCCCTAATTCTTGTTCTACTTTCAAGTACTACCAATACCAGTTCCGGCACGGGCTTTAAAAAAAAGTGCAAAGACAAATTGAGGGGTTTATATGGGGAAATAAAGCCCCGAGGGTGGCGGCACAGATACTGCAATTACCTAGGATGGAGGGAGGGATGGGAGTGCCCAATTTCACTAAGTACTATAAGGCGGTGCAAATAAGAACGGTATATTCATGGCTTAGGGAGCAGCAGAAATAGTGGGTCGTTATGGAGGGAACGGGCCTTAGGCCTGGAGAATTGGAGAGACTGGTGTGGGTAGGGAAGGGGCGAAGGGGGGATAATCCATTAGTAGGACATACCTTGAGTGCGTGGCAGCAGCATAGGCAGCAGTTATTGGCTAATAAGAGGTGCTCTCGCATGATGTCCCTCATGACGTGTTGTGGGTGGGGAGAAGGACCGGATAGAGCCGTACTACGCAGATGGGCACAACAGGGGCTAAGTCAGGTCTCCCAGATACTTTCAGGGGAGGGAGTAAGAGATTTTGAAGGCATTAAAGATCTATACCACTTGAAGGAAAGGGATAGAGTCCATTACCTTCAGATTGGTTCATATATCAGACAGCGGAGGCACTGGCAGGACATAAGGGGAGATTTGAGTTGGTTTGAAGGTAGTTGCCTGGGGTCAATGGGAAGGAAGGGAGTATTATCTAGAATCTATAGAGGGTTAATTATGAGGGGCCCGGGGAAATTAAGTTACGTGCACGCATGGGAAAGAGAGTTGGGGGTGGTATGGGAGTTAGATGAGTGGGATGAGGTGGTGCAAGAAATAGCAAAGCTATCGATAGCAACATCCTTGCGAGAGAATGGATTTAAAGTGCTGAGTAGATGGTATTTAACACCGGAGCATTTGAAGAAGGCTAAAGTAAGGGTTTCGGATGAATGTTGGAGGAAGTGTGGGGACAAGGGAACATGGCTGCACATGTGGTGGACATGCCCGGTGGTGCAACAGTATTGGAGAGAGATTGGTGAGATCATAGGCAAAATTATAGGTAGCCCCATCCCAATGTCCCCCAAGACATGCCTGTTACATTGGAAAGATAAAAAGTGGGAAGGCGACTGGGCAATTGCGCGATACTGTATTGTAGCGGCAAGATGTGAAATAGCTCAATATTGGAATAGAGTTAGAATGCCGCCCTTAGAAAAATATGCGAAGCGAATGGCTGAACTTTACTTAATGCATAGGCTAACAGGCTTGAAAAAGGGAAGAGTGGAAAAGGTGGAGCAGCAATGGGAGGGGGTTTGGAGATGGCTTAGGAGCAGGGGGGGGGAAGGCTGAAAAATAAGCAAAAGGAGAGGAAGTAAGTAAGAGGGGGTGAAGACAGGGCGCTGACATAGCAAATTGACAAGGGGAATAAGCGTGAAGGGGGGGTTGTGGGGGAATAAGAAAAGGGGGGACGGGGGAGGGAGTGGAAGAGAGAGTATAAGATTGCACGTATTAAAATTGTAGTAATGAAGATGTTAATGTGATGTGCTTATCGTTAAAATTTAATAAAGATGGAAGTTAAAAAAAATCATTCCCTAATTCTGCTCCCTCTTCAAAGACCACTGTTGCCAACAGCCCAAGCATTATTTTAACTACAATAAAACAAGAAGTGGGCTCTTTTGCATGTTCAGCCACAGATTGAACCATTGTGCATCACACACATGATGGCTCTCCTGTGTTTGAGCTTTCCGGGCTGACTGTCAGGTGCTCTCGATTAGCTAAGTGTGTCCACTCAGGCTCTGTGAATGCACGCCTGCTCCCTCTAGCTGTTCTGTGCGGATATTGCATCTTGTGCACATCTTTTTCTTCATGAAAAACAGCTTCTTCTCCTGCATTTTTGCTTACATCAGCCCCTGCTGCATGACAGTGTGCAGCCCTTAAGTCTAGAGAGCAAAGCCAGTCGTGGCTTTGAAGGTATGGCAGAAGAGTTCCCAGAGAAATCATTTTGAATTTCTCTTGAAACACATATTTGTTCAGTTCTCTGAGGTCTAGAATGGGTCTGTGTCCCCCTGTTTTCTTTGGGATAAGAAAATAGGGGGAGTAGAACCCCATTCCCTGTTGAAAAATGGGTACTTCTTCTATTGCCCCTTGGGCAAGAATTGTGGAGACCTCGTAATCTAGAAGATTGTCTGCAGAGGTTTGCAAATTGAACTGCTTTAGAATTGTAGGAGGGGGTATGCTGTGAAAATGAAGTTTGTACCCCTCTCCTACAATGGACAAAGTCCAGTCTTCTGCTGTTATTTGGTGCCATCTGTTGACAAAGTGGCATAACCTGCCCGGAATATTGGAGGGTTGGGGACCCCTCAGAGGCAGGAAGGCAAAGCTCTCTGGGAAGGAGTCAAAGCCCTTGAGGGGGCTGAACCTGGAGAGCTGGTTGGGCTCTCGATCCTTTTGGTTTCTTTTGTTGTCTAGGTTGTCCCTTTTGGGCAACCTGACCCGAAGCCTGCTGGGTATAGGAAGGATAAAACTTCTTCTTTTTGCTAAAAGAGGGTTTTTTATAAGGCTTCCTTTTGGCTGGAGTGGCTGTAGACTTTGACAATCTATCTAAAGTAGAATTGTCAGCATCTAACTCATTAGCCTTTTCCTGCCAGTTCTTGCCGAAGAGATTCTCCCCTATGCAAGGAATGTTGCCTAATTTGTCCTGTACTCAAGTCTCCAAGTCTGATGCCTGTAGCCAGGCAATCCGTCGTGCACTAATGGCAATAGCAGAAGTTCTGCTGATGCATTCAAAGCAGTCAAAAGCTGCATGATTGACAAACTTGGAGACATTTTGAGCATGCTTAACTAGAGCAAGAAAATCTTGTCTCATCATCTGGGAGAAAAGGGCTCATAAGTTCCAAGTCTCCTGTGACTTCCTTAAGGAACATTCCCATATATAGGATGTATGAACTGATTCTAGCTGAAAGCATGGAAGCCTGAAACGTTCTGCGTCCAAAAGCATCCAGAGTCCTGCATTCACGACCTGGAGGATTGGATGTATGTCTCTTTGCACTTTTCATCCTACGCATGGCTGATCCCACTACCATTGAATGGTGTGGCAGCTGGGTTTTCTGAAAACCAGGATATGGTGGAACTCGATACATAATATCAAGCCTCCTAGAATGATGAGAAGTAGTCAGAGGTGTCTCCCACATTCTGAGCATCAAACTATGCAGAATTTCATAGATAGGCAGAGTAGCTGCCTCCTTGGGAGCTTTAGGATATTGGAGGATTTCCAATTCCTTTACTCTGGGTTCTTCTTCAGGAGCTACTGTGATTGAAAGACCTTTGGCCATATCACGGATGAAATCTTGAACTCATGTCCTCTGGAGGTGACATTCTGCATTGGGGAGAAGAGGGATCTTCTAGAAGAAACCCTCTAGTGCCAGC
Source organism: Ichthyophis bannanicus (assembly GCA_033557465.1). Lineage (NCBI taxonomy): Eukaryota > Metazoa > Chordata > Amphibia > Gymnophiona > Ichthyophiidae > Ichthyophis > Ichthyophis bannanicus. The sequence goes on along the minus strand of CM066034.1, from coordinate 886,892,409 downwards.
AGAATTGTCAGAGTCTTTGGAATTGGAGGAATCAAAGTATTCCCGACTCCGATGCTCTTGCAAAGCACAATCCCGGTACCGATCGAAGTCGGTACCGAGGTGAGCCGGTACCACTTTGTCCCCTCCAGCCAGAGATGGCATAGGAAGAGTTCCCAGCGGGGCCGGCACCATCGGTACTGGCATCACCGGTGTCGGTACCAGTGTCTGTACCGGTGTCGGTACTGGCATCGGTGTCGATGTCGGCACCGGTGCTCTTGGGACCACTGGTACCGCGGCCGAGAGAAGAGCTGCGATACTGCGCTTGATTGCGAGGAACCTCTGGTCTATCGATGCTGCCGATGCCTGGGTGTCGGTACCGGTAAGGACAGCCGGAACCCCTGAGCATGGCACAGGTATTTCTTGCAAGGTTGAGGCCTTGAGAACATCCTGAAGCCCCCATCGATGCTTTGGTAGCCGAAGCCTCCAGCCGGGGCTGTTTAGCCGGTGTGATTCCCTCAAGGGCAATGCCAATGGCCTCTTGATGCTTAGCAGGAGAGCTACCCTTTAAGGACTGGCTTTTATGTTTAGTTACCTGAGATCCATGGGAGGAAGAAGAGGCCCTCGACGATATCGATGCAATGGATCTGGCATCCAAAGAAAAAAGGGTACTGAGCTTTGCGGCCCGGTTCTGTCTTCCTCTTTTGTTCATCCTCATGCAGTAGAGACATTCAGTTGGAGAATGATCAGGTCCTAAACATTTCAGACACCAATCATGGATGTCAGTGACGGAAATGGTACCACCACACTTAGTAAATTTTTTAAAGCCACTAGTAGGCTTTTCCATGATTTAGGAAAATGGGGCCTAGTGCCCAAAATGGCGCCTAGCACCAGAAAGGAAAGTTTCTGAAAGAAACACTGAAAGGTTTTTTGTTTTGTTTTTTTAAGAAGAAAAGAAAAGAACTGGCGGACCAGTAGGCATCGTGCGGTAGGCAAACGCGACCACAGAAAGAAGTTTAAAGATGTAATTTTCTGCGGTGACAGGGAATAGGTCCTGTCGGCTCCGTGGAAAACGAAGAACTGAAGAGGGACAGTTGGAAAGGCGGGAAGGCAGCGCACATGTGCTGAGGGATGCTCCCAAAAGCGTTCTCATTGGACGCTGGGGAGCGTTCCCGTGCAGGCTCTGTTGGTACCGACAATACCCATACGTGAGGACTACATTCCTGCTTGTTCCTGGAGATTACCATGCCACTCAAATTGAGGTCTGAAACCTGCTTTGTGATATTTAGAAACAAACTGAAGACTTCTCTTTCAGAAGACTTGACTATGTGATAAAGAGTGGAAGAGTCAATAGAAGCTGTCAAACATTCCACACTCCGAAAGGCTGAACCGAGTTGTACACTACTTACTTCATGCTGGTCCATTGGGCCTTTAACCACCAATTCTCCTTCCAAACCTTTACTTTTAGCTTTGAGTTTGGGGGGGTTGTACCACTCCCCCCCCCACCCACCCCCCAGCCAAAAAGACTTGATTCTGGACAGTCTCCAGATCCCTCTTTTGATGGCAAGGTGTTCCCTTCTCCGTCTCTACTCATGTTGCTAGTGCTGCCAAATAGACTGAGTGATGCAACTTTATATTATCCCACACCGGTAATCTTTCCAGCCAATGTGGCAGCACAGAAGAGAACTTTCTGGTTACATTCCATACCCAGCAGAGAGCTTGTAGTTTACATTAAATAGTCACTCAGGGCCCAGTATCAGCAAAGTACTTTTAGTTTAAATTTAAAACATAGAAGAGAGCTTTCTGGTTAAATTTGGAACCCAGCAGAGAACTTGTAGTTTAAATTTAAAAGTCACTCAGGGCCTAGTATCAGCTGTAATTTAAATAAAATCAGAATATAACTTAGCATAAAAGGCAAAACAGGGTCAGTACTCTGTGAGCAACAAAGTCTTCGAGAGACCTTTACAAAGAGGCCTTCTACCTAGGGGGCAAGAGCCCTGTGAAACTTTTTCAATAGGTGTTAACACCAGGTGGCAGGTGAAAAGGCCATTTTGAAAGACTCCTACTATCCAAGCAAAGACTGTTAACCACCCAGAAATTTGGTCACAGCTTACCTCAGCAGCACAGGACAGGGTACTGTGTAACAGTCCTTTTTTCAATAAATGTTATTTCCCTCCCTCCCTCCCTCCCCAACAACCACCCACCCCTGGGATAACCATAGCTTTATAGGTACTTACACATTTTAAAGGAAAGGAGGTGCTCTCAGGTGAAGCTCGTTATCCAAATCAGTCATACACTAAGCACCTAAGATTAATTAAGCTTCAGGTGAACAAGGTATATTAAACGTATTAGGTACAGTTTTATTAGTATAAATATCCATAGCAACCCATAGCAATCCATAGTAAAGAACTTAAAGATCTAAACACAAGCTTAAAACTAAGATGCAGGCAGCAGTCCAGCAGCGAGATGGGGGCTTTCCAGTCTTTTGCATTGAGTGTCACATGTATGATTTTCTCCCAGTTGGTGAGAGGTCTTACGTGTGCACTAGGTGCAAGGAGCTCTTTGCTCTCAGAGAATGAGTCCGTTCTCTAGAGGCTAGAGTAGCAGACTTGGAAAACATAAGAAAGACAGAGAGGTACATAGATGAGACCTACAGGGATATAGTCCTGAAGTCCCACCTCCAGTCTGGTAGCATCCCTCTTGCCATGGAGGAGAGGTCACGTGACAGGAGAGCATCATCCTGGTGTGGCAGGAAGTTATCCTGTAACTAGGACCTGTCCTCCAGGTGATCTAAAACCCTTTCGCACCGAGGAAGTTTCTCCAGGGCCATGTGCCCATGAGGGAAGGGTTAGGACAGCCGTTATAGTTGGTGATTCGATCATTAGGCATGTAGATAGCTCGGTGGCTGGTGGACATGAGGATCGCCTGGTAACATGCCTGCCTGGTGCGAAGGTAGCGGAACTCACGCGCCACCTAGATAAGGTCTTAGATAGTGCTGGGGAGGAGTCTGCTGTCTTGGTACATGTTGGTACCAATGACATAGGAAAATGTGGTAGGGAGGTTCTGGAGGCTAAATTTAGGCTTTTAGGTAGGAAGTTGAAATCCAGAACTTCCAGGGTAGCATTCTCTGAAATGCTTCCTGTTCCACGCGCAGGACCCAAAAGGCAGACAGAGCTCCGGAGTCTCAATGCGTGGATGAGACAATGGTGCAGAGATGAGGGGTTTGGATTTGTTAGGAACTGGGGAACATTCTGGGGAAAGGAGGGGCTCTTCCGAAGGGATGGGCTTCACCTTAACCGGGATGGAACCAGGCTGCTGGCATCAACCTTTAAAAAGGAGATAGAGCAGCTTTTAAACTAGATATTAGGGGAAAGCCGACAGTCGCCCAAGAGCAGATGGTTCGGAAGAATGTATCTTTGAAGGATACTACCAAAAGCAGAGAGGTTCCACAAAAGAGTAAAGTAGCCCAAATGCCCTCAAGCATGGAGCAGACAGAGCTTAAAGATCCCAAATTACTCATGTCTAACAGACAAATTAATATGGATAAAATACATTCTCTAAAATGCTTGTATGCAAATGCTAGAAGTCTAAAAAATAAGATGGGAGAGTTAGAATATATAGCACTAAATGAAAGGTTAGATATGATTGGAATATCAGAGACATGGTGGAAGGACGACAACCAGTGGGACACTGTGATACCTGGGTACAAACTATATCGTAATGATAGAGCTGATCAAATTGGTGGAGGGGTTGCTCTCTATGTTAGAGAGGGCATTGAGTCAGAAAGGATTAAAGTTTTGCAGGAAACAAAATCTGCTGTAGAATCTATATGGATTGAAATTCCATGTAAAAGGGGGAAGGCAATGGCAGTGGGGGTGTACTATCGAGCGCCTGGCCAGAATGACCAAATGGATGATGAAATGCTCAAAGAAATCAAGGAAGCTAACAAACGTTACAGCACAGTAATAATAATGGGTGATTTCAACTACCCCGGTATCGACTGGGTCAGTGTCACGTCAGGACATGCTAGGGAGATAAAGTTCCTAGATGAAATAAATGACTGCTTCTTGGAGCAGCTGGTTCATGAACCGACCAGAGGGGAAGCCATATTAGACCTAATCCTTAGTGGAACACCAGTTCTAGTGCAAGAGATAAGGTTGTTGGGGCCACTTGGCAATAGTGATCATAGCATGATCGCCTTTGATTTAACTAGTGGAGGAGGGATAGTAAGGTAATCCACAGTACTACCTTTTAACTTTCGAAAGGGAGACTATGATAAAATGAGGAAAACAGTTAAGAAAAAACTAAAAGGAGCAGTTGCAAAGGTTAAAGACATACATCAGGCTTGGCTGTTGTTGAAAAATACTATCTTGGAAGCCCAGACCAGCTGTATTCCACGCTTTAAGAAAAGTAGAAAGAAGTCCAAAAAACTGCCAGCATGGTTTAAAGTTGAGGTCAGAGAGGCTGTTGTTGCCAAAAAAGCATCTTTCAGGAAATGGAAAAAAGAGCCAAACGACGAAACCTGGAAACAGCACAAGCACTGGCAAGTCAAATGCAAGGCATTGATAAGGCAGGCAAAGGGAGAATTTGAGAAGAAGCTTGCTGCAGAAGCAAAAACGCGAAGTAAAGACCTTTTCAAGTACATTCGTAGCAAAAAACCTGTGAGAGAGTCAGTTGGTCCATTAGATGATAAAGGGGTTAAAGGAGCACTAAGAGGCGACAAGGCGATAGCGGAGAGACTGAACGAATTCTTTGCTTCAGTCTTTACTGAGGAAGATGTAGGGATGTTACCCATGACTGAAGTGGTATTTAAAGGTGCAGAAGAATTGAAGGAAATATCGATACATCGAGAAGATGTATTACAACTATTAGATAAGCTGAAGAGTAGCAAATCACCTGGGCCGGATGGTATACATCCAAGGGTATTGAAAGAACTGAAATATGAGATTGCAGACCTGCTATTAGTAATCTGTGAACTATCATTAAAATCATCTCTAATACCTGAAGATTGCAGGATCGCCAATGTAACACCAATTTTTAAAAAGGGTTCCAGGGGTGATCCGGGAAACTACAGACCGGTGAGCCTGACGTCAATACTGGGAAAAATGATAGAAACCATCATAAAGAATAAAATTACTCAGCATGTAGATAGTCATGAACTAATGAGAGACAGCCAACATGGCTTTAGACAAGGAAGATCTTGTCTTACTAATCTGTTATGTTTTTTTGAAGGAGTGAATAATCAGGTGGACAAAGGTGAGTCGGTTGATATTGTGTATCTGGACTTTCAGAAAGCCTTTGACAAGGTCCCTCATCAGAGACTTTTGGCAAAACTAAAGAGTCATGGGATAGGAGGCAGTGTACTATTGTGGATCAGGAACTGGTTAAAAGATAGAAAGCAGAGGGTAGGGCTAAATGGTCAATTTTCCCAATGCAGAAAGGTGAATAGTGGTGTACCCCAGGGATCTGTGCTGGGTCCACTGCTTTTTGACATATTCATAAATGACCTGGAAAGTGGAATAACGAGCGAGGTTATCAAATTTGCAGATGACACAAAACTATTTAAAGTTGTTAAAACCCAAGAGGATTGTGGAAAATTGCAAGAGGATCTTGATAAATTGGAAGACTGGGCATCAAAATGGCAGATGAAATTTAATGTGGACAAGTGCAAGGTTATGCACCTAGGGAAGAACAACCCAAACTATGGTTACACGATGGAAGGTTCCTCATTAGGAACCACCACCCAGGAAAAAGATTTAGGCGTCATTGTGGATACCATGTTAAAACCCTCGGCCCAGTGTGCAGCGGCGGCCAAGAGAGCAAATAGAATGCTAGGTATGATAAGGAAAGGAATGGAAAATAAAACAAAGGATATTATAATGCCTCTATATCGTTCCATGGTGTCTATAAATTAATGAGCGGAGTGGAACGGGTAAACGTAGATCGATTGTTTACCTTATCAGAATATAGAAAAACTAGGGGACATGCAATGAAGCTACAGGGTAAACTATTTAAGACTAATAAAAGAAAATATTTTTTCACTCAACGTGTAATCAAACTCTGGAATTTGTTACCGGAGGATGTAGTAAAGGCTGTTAGTGTAGCTGGGTTTAAAAAAGGTTTGGACAAGTTCCTGGAGGAAAGGTCCATAAGCCATTATTAAGAAGGGAACCAGGATATCAATGCTTGAACCAATACAAGCATTGTGGAACCTGTGTCCCTTGGGGAAACTGCTAGGTACATATGACCTAGATTGGCCACTGTTGGAAACAGAATACTGGGCTTGATGGACCTTGGTCTGACCCAGTATGGCATATCTTATGTTCTTATGTTCAGCATTAGCTGATATGGGCTCTGGGGTGTCCGAAATTACTTTGAAGGATGTTTTAGTAGGGAGCAGGTTCTTCTGGGCACCCTTCCCCAGCTACGTAATTTCACTCGTCATACCGTGGGAGTTTTGCACAGTCACAGTGATTTTCTCGTAGCTCTGTTGGTTCTGTTCAGGCATTGATTACCTCCTCTATGAAAGATCATTTCATATTCTATAACAAATTTGAAAGTTTGGAATATTCCATTAGATCTTGTAACTGATGGCTATTGAATTTTCCAGTAGTCTGACTTCTATTTCCTCTCGAGTGATTTAGAAAATATGTGAAGGATGTTTTGTTGTGTGATTCTTTTGATGTATCTGGTATTTCCTCTATTTACTATTTGCCTCGTAATCTTATGAGTAGTACTCGAGGGACAGAGGCTGCTCAACCGGAAACATTGGTTCATACTGATCTAACGCAGTTCCTGGAGACTTCTCTTGAACTGCTCTCTCAGAGAGCTACACTTTTAGTTACTTTGGCTATGGAGCGGGATAAATCTGCTATTATGCGACTATTTTTCAAAGAAAAATGCCCTTTTCCTTGGACAACCATTGACCATCTTTCCTGATGTGGCTAAGGTGACACAGCTGCATCGGAAATCTTTTTTGCCGTTAAAGGTTATTGCGATAAGAGCTATTTTTTTTCTTAAAATTCCTTGTAAGTGTCATATTACCCATATGGGTAATAGATATGTTTTTACAGAAGTATCTCAGCTAGAAAGGTTTTTGGTGGATAAATTTCCTCCATAGTAGGGTTTCTTTTGTCCTCCTTTTGTAACATGGGTTTGGTTGGGATGTTAATTGGGGTAGTAGTAATTTTTCGGTTCCTGTTGTAGCTTCCTTGATGTGGGCTTGAGTATTATTCAACATAATGGTATCCTTGTATTATTTTTCTTTTTTTTTTAATAAGTGAGTATACTGTAACACTTCTTATAGTTTACTTGTAATCACTATAACTGCATAATTTAAAAAAAAGAATGTAAGTAAGACTTTTCCTCTTCTGTCCTATTTCATTTAATGTACTCTTATGTGAACTGTTTTATGTGTCTCTGACCTTGGAAAGCGGTGTAGCAAATATATGATCAGAACAGAATAGAATCAGTCTGCACAGTGAAGTGTTTTAGGTTGTAAATGCTGCTCTGTACAGTTTACTCCCATGCCTTTGTTTAGGTTTTATGGCTCTGCTGTTCCTTTTCACCTTGCCATACCAGTCCACATGTGCAGATTATATCCTCTTACCAGCAGATGAAGGTAGAGAACAGGCACTATCCAGAGCTTGGAACCCTGGTACAAGAAGCACTGCAGCTGGCCCAGATAGTATTCTCTACCTCCAACAGATGGTAGGATGTCATGGATTGGTGCAGCAGCAACAGGTCCAGGCACAGCTGCTAAGTTTGACCCTGCTGAGCTGTACGAGGAAGACAAGGGTATAGGAAGGGTTTCTGCCATCACTGTGGGCTGCCAGGTCACAGGGCCTGAGTTAACCAGGTCTACTTGAGAACCCAGGGTCCCCCCGCTTCTTGCGTCTTCGCTCCTTGCCCTTCCTTCTCCCTCAGTTGTGGGAAGAGTCCCTCATTGCGCTCAACTGGCAGTAAGCAATAAAAAAAAGAAATACAGTAAGTGACAGCAACATGGAATCCACAACAAGGTACCATTCAAAGAAGGATGAGAGCTCAGCACCCAGCATGGCCCAATGGCTGAGCTCAGCAGGTACTGTGGAGGTTCCAGCAGATTGGCAGGTTCTTTTTGCTAGTGCTATTATAGGGATTCCAGTGCAGCTTTCCTCACCATTGGGGTGGCTGATGGAGCAGTGCTGGATTTCACACTAGCTGCAGTAGTGCATGTTTCTAGTTTTGATGAGCACAGGGTAGCTGCCTCTCGTGCAGCAACTCAATAGAGTCCCCTGGCAATTTGTCTGAGTGCCTGGACCATGGCAGGGATGATTCCCAGGGCTCAGAGGACCAGCGAAGGTAGGAACCCCCAGTGCCAGTGGAAAAGTCAGTAGAGATACTAGGAGAAGCCCTAGGGGCCACAGAGGGAGCAGCCAGGTCATTATTCTCGGAGTCTGTGTGAGTGATGCATCAGGCCATCTAGGATATGCAAAGAATATGTACAAATTCAAGGAGTAGCAATGGCAGCAACTGGAGCCCTTTCTAGAGCTACACTTTATATGGAACAGTTTGAAAAACAATGGCTATATCTGTCTATACATTTCTCACGTTAAGCTACGGAAGAGGCTTCTGGATGATCTTTTTTGCCCGTGGAGTGACCCAACTGGAGACTTAGGGGCTTGTTTACAAAGCCGCGGTAGCGGTTCGCAATCGTTATCGGAGCCGCAGCCCCATTGAAATCAATGGGGCCGCGGCTCCGATAACGATCGCGAATCGCTACCGCGGCTTTGTAAACAAGCCCCTTAGACTTTTTTGTTAAATGGATAAACTCTGTCAATCTAAATTTACAGTTTACAGTTAAATATAGTGAAAAAGATTGAATTTATGGATGTTTTGGTAAAGAAGGAATCCTCACAATTGACTACAGTTCTTTACTGGAAACCAGTACAGCAGAATAACATTTTACGTTATCATAGCGCCCACCAAGCATAAAAATTTTTCCTATATGCTTTATATAGAACAGAGGGTTAAATTACCCTATGTTCTATGTAAACCATATGTTGTAAATCGCTTTGACTTTCACATACAGCAGTATATTAAAAAAGTGAAATAAATAACATCTTTGTTAGTGATATTGCGGAAGGGCTATCGGGTAAGGTTTTTATTTATTTATTTGTTTAGTTATGTTTATATATTGCTAATCTGAGAGTCTACGTAATTTACATGAGAACAATGCCTGGAGTGGCTTTACATTGGACAATGAACATTAGAGCATAAATTACAGTAAACATTAGTTGTAACAGCTGTGATGATCAGCCAGGTAAAACCCGAGAAGAGAATCCCTTTGGGATAGTGCAGGGACATTTGCAGCCGCAGGGAAAGTCTAGAGCCTGCAGGTCTGACAAAAACCCAGCATGGCCTCCAAAAAGAAGGAAGGCTCAAGCTATGACACCGACCTGGAAGAGACGGAGCCAGTCCGGCAGAACAAGGCAGGTTTTTGATCAAGTCCAGTATCCCTGACTGAGTTTCCCTAGAACCAAAAGGAGGCTGGAAAGAGGGGCTGCCTGTCCCTATCTGTGAAAATGTCCCCGGGCTTCAAACTGGGGGGAGGAGGGGGGAAGGAGGAGCAGACCTAGAAGAGCCAGTGGAAGCTGTGGAATTTGAGGAACAAGATTCTTCTGAACCTATGGATGTCCTTTGCCCTTGAAGCGGTTAATGGGGAGGTTCAGGTGAATAAAAAAGAACCTGAAAGGAGGGAGGGAGGACTGCTAACACAGCTGTTAGAGCTGTGGGTTTCTGCGACATGCCTGTTAACATAAGATTGTTGGAGGGAGGTGGGACAAGTGCTTCCTACCTGAGGACTTCCAAGGGAAATATATAGGAGGATTTTGTTTGCATTTCTATGTAACAGCATGTAGATGCTTACTTTTGTTTTTGTGACTTTTGAAGTAAAGGCTCAACACGGCACTGTTGCCAAGGTAAGCACAGTGTTCTGAGTGTTGGACTTCAGTATGAACTCCCACATCTGGAAATATCGATACATCGGGAAGATGTATTACAACTATTAGATAAACTGAAGAGTAGCAAATCAGCTGGGTCAGATGGTATACATCCAAGGGTGTTGAAAGAAATGAAATATGAGATTGCAGACCTGCTATTAGTAATCTGTGAATTTTCATTAAAATCATCTATAATACCTGAAGACTGGAGGATCGCCAATGTAACGCCAATTTTTAAAAAGGGTTCCAGGGGTGATCCGGGAAACTACAGACCGGTGAGCCTGACTTCAGTACCGGGAAAAATGGTAGAAACCATCATAAAGAACAAAATTACTCAGCATGTAGATAGTCATGGCCTAATGGGAGACAGCCAGAGATGTAGGTTTGAACCAGACTGCTTTATTGATAATTAGTCCCTACGCGTTTCGACTTACGCCTTCTTCGGGGGACATACAGCAGTGTTGTGTCAAATGGAGTGTCTCATTAAGACAGTTTTTTCGAATCACTATATAACAGTTTTGATCGATGAGAAGACGTATGTAGATCGTTTGAAAACGCAAGTAACACCTGTATGCTGAATCTGAGAACAGCGTATTGCCAGTAGAAAGAGAAACCTCGGAGTGATCAGCAGTAGATATCTACATACATCGATCAAAACTGTTATATAGTGATTCGAAAAAACTGTCTTAATAAGACACTCCATTTGACACAGCACTGCTGTATGTCCCCCGAAGAAGGCGTAAGCCGAAACGCGTAGGGACTAATTATCAATAAAGCAGTCTGGTTCAAACCTACATCTCTTGCTCCGTTTGTTCCTCCTTTGATCTGCAAGAGTTCCGCTCCTCCCTTTGTCCCCTAATGGGAGACAGCCAACATGGCTTTAGACAAGGAAGATCTTGTCTTACTAATCTGTTATGTTTTTTTGAAGGTGTGAATAAACAGGTGGACAAAAGAGAGTCGGCTGATATAGTGTATCTGGACTTTCAGAAAGCCTTTGACAAGGACCCTCATCAGAGACGTTTGGCAAAACTAAAGAGTCATGGGATAGGAGGAAGTGTACTATTGTGGATCAGGAACTGGTTAAAAGATAGAAAGCAGAGGGGAGGGCTAAATGGCCAATTTTCCCAATGGAGAAAGATGAATAGTGGTGTACCCCAGGGATCTGTGCTGGGTCCACTGCTTTTTGACATATTCATAAATGACCTGGAAAGGGGAATAACGAGTGAGGTTATCAAATTTGCAGATGACACAAAACTATTTAAAGTTGTTAAAACCCAAGAGGATTGTGGAAAATTGCAAGAGAATCTTGATAAATTGGAAGACTGGGCATCCAAATGGTAGATGAAATTTAATGTGGAGCTGTGCAAAGTTATGCACCTAGGGAAGAACAACCCAAACTATGGTTACACGATGCAAGGTTCCACATTAGGAACCACCACCCAGGAAAAAGATTTAGGCGTCATTGTGGTAACATGTTAAAACTATCAGCCCAGTGTGCAGCGGTGGCCAAGAGAGCAAATAGAATGCTAGGTATCATAAGGAAAGGAATGGAAAATAAAACAAAAGATATTATAATGCCTCTATATCGTTCCAGGTGAGACCGCACCTTGAATATTGTGTGCAATTCTGGTCGCCGTATTTTAAAAAGGATATAGCGTGGGGCGGAGCCTGATGTCCAGCGGGTTAGACGCTTCGCGCTGAAGCTCCCGAGAGGCCTACTCAGAATCCTGACTTAATACCTACATAAACTTAATATTTTGCTCCGAACTTACCGGGGTACCTCGGGGGGGATGGCGGCCCACAAACCAGCGCGCTTAGACTTCGGGTCTCCCTCTTCTTCACACGGAAAACGCTCCAAAACAGAGTTGTCTTCCCCACAAAAGATAGTTCCACTTCGGGAAAACCCCGAAATGCAACAGGAGATCTTGGAGGAAATACGCGGTGTGAAGGAACTGGTACAGTCCAACGGAGAAGCGCTCCGAGCCATGCGAGAAGACTTCGGTATGCTTCAGGACCGGCTTGAAGGTCTTTCACTACGGCAGGACAACATGGCGGGGGTCCTCGACTCGCACGCGGTGCGCTTGGAGAAACTGGACAAGGCTGAGCGCCAGATACAGAATCTTCAAAAAGAGTTAGAGGATAGCAATAATCGAGCCCGTCGCAACAATGTAAGGCTCATTGGAGTACCGGAGGGGGCGGAAGCAGGAGATATAAGAGAATTCCTGGTCAAAACTCTTCCCTCCTTGCTGAAGATCACTTTTCACAGAGATCTGGAAATTGACCGAGCACATCGTGTTCCTACCAACATGGCGCTCAATCGGACGACCCCCCGGCCTATCATCTTTCGATTACTGAGATATCAGCAAGTTGAGCAAATTCTAAATGCTGCCCGGGCGAATCATCATCTGGAGTTTGAAAGTCATAAAGTCTCCTTCTTCCCTGACTTGGCAAAGCCCACAGTTGACCGTCGGAAGAGACTCCTTGCTTTTCGCCCTAGACTTCAACAGCTACAGGCTCGCTTTGGCCTATTGTATCCAGCGAAGCTCAGAGTGACTCTCCATAACCAAACTAGAACATTCGAAGATCCTGATCTACTAGCAACATTTTTAGATTCCAAAGAAGCAGACCAGATGCGCTAATCCAGCAACTTGGATCTGTAATCCGCCGGATCTGCCCGCCATTTTGAATGGCCCGACGCGGTGATCACAGCCTGGAACAGAGACTGCCTGGACTTTTCTTTCTTTCTATATATAACTTTCTTGGTCTCCTATCCCTCCATGATGTGCACCTCGGTTAGACTCGGAACACGCACAGCTATATAGGTTATATGTTTCAATTTAGGCCTTCTCTTGGGTTTCTCCCCGCAGACATATGGTCGCCAGTAATTTCTGGGGTTCTGCTTCTTCTCTAATGCACTTCGGTGCTTATTTTTTTATATGGGGCGCTTCATTGTTTTTCATTAGCTTATTTTCTATCATGTCATGTGTACAGCCATATACAGTTAATATGAGGGACATTGTGAAATTATGTGCGTTATCATGTTCTTTTTCAGAATTTTTAACCCTTCTGAATGGCCTTATGTAAGATCTTATCACTGAACGTAAAAGGCATCAATAGTCCAATCAAAAGAAAGAAAATCCTTAGCTATCTTAATCATGAGCATGCGGACTTAGTGTTTCTTCAGGAAACGCATTTAAACTCCGCTGAAACACTGAAACTTAATGCTCAGCCTTACATGGTGGCTGCCTACTCTCCCGTGGGGTAGCCATCTTGGTTAAGAAGTCTTTGCAAGCTACTGTAATGGATACTAGCTCTGATAAGGAGGGTAGATGGGCCCGTGCACACCTTAAGGTTGGAGATAGTGAATTCACGTGTATTTGTATTTATGCTCCGAATGTGGATAACCCTGCTTACTATGCAAGTCTTGCGCAGTTGGCACAGGCCTCTGCCAATACTCCATTAATACTTGGCGGCGATTTCAACCAAGTACTTGATCCTTTGATAGACAGACTGCCGCCTAGAACGAGTGGTCCACCCAAGAGTCTTGATACCCTTACAGCTCTGATGAAAGATCTTGCGTTAGTAGATATATGGAGGCTGCTTCACCCCTCCGACTTAGAGTTCACCTTTTTCTCAGCCCCCCATCACTCACAATCTAGAATAGATTTTCTTCTTATCTCCAAAGCACTGATATCCCAAGTGGACACGGCTAGGATTCATCCTCTCCATATTTCAGATCATGCTGCCATATCTTTCTCATTACATGTCACTACGCAAGGTGAACATCCCCGTGCTTGGTTTTTTGGGGCATAGCTATTTCCCTAATTACGAAATACTGGAAAAATAGCTCCCATCTGAGTCCCAATGAATGGTGGAATCATGTCTGTCTCTACAGTAAATATGAGGAAATACCTCGTATGTTAGCTTCTTCCGTTCAGACCCCCCACCACTTGTCTAAATGGAAGATGCTCAACGACTATGTTCAAACTGCTAAATGCTCTCATCTGACTGTTTAAATCTGTGTAAATCTCTGTCACATGATCATTCTGTATCGCAGATACTATTTCTGTTTGTTTTGATGTACAATTACTGTTGTTTGTAAGCGCTTATATGATGATACTTATCAGCTTAGAGAAGAAGCATAGGGGTGGGGGGTAATTGGGGTTGCTTTTTCCTTATTGTATGCTTGTATTTGTCTCCTTTGGTGTGTTGTTTCTTTTTGCTTGTTGTAAAATGAAAATAAACGTTTAAAAAAAAAAAAAAAAGGATATAGCGTTATTAGAAAAGGTTCAGAGAAGAGCCACCAAAATGGTAAAGGGGATGGAAGGATACTCCTATGAAGAGAGGCTAAAAAGGCTAGGGCTCTTTAACCTGGAAAAGAGACAGCTGAGGGGAGATATGATAGAAGTCTATAAATTAATGAACGGAGTGGAACGGGTAAACGTAGATCGATTGTTTATGTTATCAGAATATAGAAAGACTAGGGGTCATGCAATGAAGCTACAGGGTAAACTATTTAAGACTAATAAAAGAAAATATTTTTTCACTCAACGTGTAATCAAACTCTGGAATTTGTTACTGGAGGATGTAGTAAAGGCTGTTAGTTTACTTTGGTTTAAAAAAGGTTTGGACAAGTTCCTGGAGGAAAGGTCCATAAACCATTATTAAGAAGGGAACCAGGATATCAATGCTTCACCCAGTACAAGCATTTTGGAACCTGTGTCTTTTGGGGAAACTGCTAGGTACGTATGACCTAGATTGGCCACTGTTGGAAACAGGATACTGGGCTTGATGGACCTTGGTCTGACCCAGTATGGCATATCTTATGTTCTTATGTTCAGCATTAGCTGATATGGGCTCTGGGGTGTCCGAAATTACTTTGAAGGATGTTTTAGTAGGGAGCAGGTTCTTCTGGGCACCCTTCCCCAGCTACGTAATTTCACTCGTGATACCGTGGGAGTTTTGCACAGTCACAGTGATTTTCTCGTAGCTCTGTTGGTTCTGTTCAGGCATTGATTACCTCCTCTATGAAAGATCATTTCATATTCTATAACAAATTTGAAAGTTTGGAATATTCCATTAGATCTTGTAACTGATGGCTATTGAATTTTCCAGTAGTCTGACTTCTATTTCCTCTCGAGTGATTTAGAAAATATGTGAAGGATGTTTTGCTGTGTGATTCTTTTGATGTATCTGGTATTTCCTCTATTTACTATTTGCCTCGTAATCTTATGAGTAGTACTCGAGGGACAGAGGCTGCTCAACCGGAAACATTGGTTCATACTGATCTAACGCAGTTCCTGGAGACTTCTCTTGAACTGCTCTCTCAGAGAGCTACACTTTTAGTTACTTTGGCTATGGAGCGGGATAAATCTGCTATTATGCGACTATTTTTCAAAGAAAAATGCCCTTTTCCTTGGACAACCATTGACCATCTTTCCTGACGTGGCTAAGGTGACACAGCTGCATCGGAAATCTTTTTTGCCGTTAAAGGTTATTGCGATAAGAGCTATTTTTTTTCTTAAAATTCCTTGTAAGTGTCATATTACCCATATGGGTAATAGATATGTTTTTACAGAAGTATCTCAGCTAGAAAGGTTTTTGGTGGATAAATTTCCTCCATAGTAGGGTTTCTTTTGTCCTCCTTTTGTAACATGGGTTTGGTTGGGATGTTAATTGGGGTAGTAGTAATTTTTCGGTTCCTGTTGTAGCTTCCTTGATGTGGGCTTGAGTATTATTCAACATAATGGTATCCTTGTATTATTTTTCTTTTTTTTTAATAAGTGAGTATACTGTAACACTTCTTATAGTTTACTTGTAATCACTATAACTGCATAATTTAAAAAAAAGAATGTAAGTAAGACTTTTCCTCTTCTGTCCTATTTCATTTAATGTACTCTTATGTGAACTGTTTTATGTGTCTCTGACCTTGGAAAGCGGTGTAGCAAATATATGATCAGAACAGAATAGAATCAGTCTGCACAGTGAAGTGTTTTAGGTTGTAAATGCTGCTCTGTACAGTTTACTCCCATGCCTTTGTTTAGGTTTTATGGCTCTGCTGTTCCTTTTCACCTTGCCATACCAGTCCACATGTGCAGATTATATCCTCTTACCAGCAGATGAAGGTAGAGAACAGGCACTATCCAGAGCTTGGAACCCTGGTACAAGAAGCACTGCAGCTGGCCCAGATAGTATTCTCTACCTCCAACAGATGGTAGGATGTCATGGATTGGTGCAGCAGCAACGGGTCCAGGCACAGCTGCTAAGTTTGACCCTGCTGAGCTGTACGAGGAAGACAAGGGTATAGGAAGGGTTTCTGCCATCACTGTGGGCTGCCAGGTCACAGGGCCTGAGTTAACCAGGTCTACTTGAGAACCCAGGGTCTCCCCGCTTCTTGCGTCTTCGCTCCTTGCCCTTCCTTCTCCCTCAGTTGTGGGAAGAGTCCCTCATTGCACTCAACTGGCAGTAAGCAATAAAAAAAAGAAGTACAGTAAGTGACAGCAACATGGAATCCACAACAAGGTACCATTCAAAGAAGGATGAGAGCTCAGCACCCAGCATGGCCCAATGGCTGAGCTCAGCAGGTACTGTGGAGGTTCCAGCAGATTGGCAGGTTCTTTTTGCTAGTGCTATTATAGGGATTCCAGTGCAGCTTTCCTCACCATTGGGGTGGCTGATGGAGCAGTGCTGGATTTCACACTAGCTGCAGTAGTGCATGTTTCTAGTTTTGATGAGCACAGGGTAGCTGCCTCTTGTGCAGCAACTCAATAGAGTCCCCTGGCAATTTGTCTGAGTGCCTGGACCATGGCAGGGATGATTCCCAGGGCTCAGAGGACCAGCGAAGGTAGGAACCCCCAGTGCCAGTGGAAAAGTCAGTAGAGATACTAGGAGAAGCCCTAGGGGCGACAGAGGGAGCAGCCGGGTCATTATTCTCAGAGTCTGTGTGAGTGTCGCATCAGGCCATCTAGGATATGCAAAGAATATGTACAAATTCAAGGAGTAGCAATGGCAGCAACTGGAGCCCTTTCTAGAGCTACACTTTATATGGAACAGTTTGAAAAACAATGGCTATATCTGTCTATACATTTCACGTTAAGCTACGGAAGAGGCTTCTGGATGATCTTTTTTGCCCGTGGAGTGACCCAACTGGAGATTTAGGGGCTTGTTTACAAAGCCGCGGTAGCGGTTCGCAATCGTTATCGGAGCCGCAGCCCCATTGAAATCAATGGGGCCGCGGCTCCGATAACGATCGCGAATCGCTACCGCGGCTTTGTAAACAAGCCCCTTAGACTTTTTTGTTAAATGGATAAACTCTGTCAATCTAAATTTACAGTTTACAGTTAAATATAGTGAAAAAGATTGAATTTATGGATGTTTTGGTAAAGAAGGAATCCTCACAATTGACTACAGTTCTTTACTGGAAACCAGTACAGCAGAATAACATTTTACGTTATCATAGCGCCCACCAAGCATAAAAATTTTTCCTATATGCTTTTATATAGAACAGAGGGTTAAATTACCCTATGTTCTATGTAAACCATATGTTGTAAATCGCTTTGACTTTCACATAAAGCAGTATATTAAAAAAGTGAAATAAATAACATCTTTGTTAGTGATATTGCGGAAGGGCTATCGGGTAAGGTTTTTATTTATTTATTTGTTTAGTTATGTTTATATATTGCTAATCTGAGAGTCTACGTAGTTTACATGAGAACAATGCCTGGAGAGGCTTTACATTGGACAATGAACATTAGAGCATAAATTACAGTAAACATTAGTTGTAACAGCTGTGATGATCAGCCAGGTAAAACCCGAGAAGAGAATCCCTTTGGGAAAGTGCAGGGACATTTGCAGCCGCAGGGAAAGTCTAGAGCCTGCAGGTCTGACAAAAACCCAGCATGGCCTCCAAAAAGAAGGAAGGCTCAAGCTATGACACCGACCTGGAAGAGACGGAGCCAGTCCGGCAGAACAAGGCAGGTTTTTGATCAAGTCCAGTATCCCTGACTGACCAGACAATATTCCCTAGAACCAAAAGGAGGCTGGAAAGAGGGGCTGCCTGTCCCTATCTGTGAAAATGTCCCCGGGCTTCAAACTGGGGGGAGGAGGGGGGAAGGAGGAGCAGACCTAGAAGAGCCAGTGGAAGCTGTGGAATTTGAGGAACAAGATTCTTCTGAACCTATGGATGTCCTTTGCCCTTGAAGCGGTTAATGGGGAGGTTCAGGTGAATAAAAAAGAACCTGAAAGGAGGGAGGGAGGACTGCTAACACAGCTGTTAGAGCTGTGGGTTTCTGCGACATGCCTGTTAACATAAGATTGTTGGAGGGAGGTGGGACAAGTGCTTCCTACCTGAGGACTTCCAAGGGAAATATATAGGAGGATTTTGCTTGCATTTCTATGTAACAGCATGTAGAAGCTTACTTTTGTTTTTGTGACTTTTGAAGTAAAGGCTCAACACGGCACTGTTGCCAAGGTAAGCACAGTGTTCCGAGTGTTGGACTTCAGTGTGAACTCCCACATCTGGAATACGCTCTTGATAGTTGCTGGGTTAAGAAGGCTGTTTGCTGGGGACCCTTACAAAGCCCTGGACTGGATTAGAAACCGGGCGTGGAGTGTTCGATTGGAGAGCCAGTGAACCAAGCAACCTGGACGCGCCGCCCCACATACAGTGAATATTATACAGCACAGTAAACAATTCCAAAATAACATTTTGTAGATAATATCAAAGTCTGCAATAGAGTTAACACCCAGGAAGGAGTAGATAAAAGGGATCTAGCTAAGTTTTAAGAATGGTCTAGAATTTGGCAGCTGAGATTTAATGCTAAAAAATGCAGGGTCATGCATTTGTGCTGCAAAAATCCAAGGGAACAGTACAGTGTAAGTACTTCTGTACATGAAAGAAGAGTGGGACCTGGGCATGATTGCATCTGATGATCTTAAAGTGGCTATATAGGTAGAGAAGGTGATGGCAAAAGCAGAAGGATTCTTGCGTGCATAGGGAGCGGAATGGCCAGCAGAAAAAAAAGGCGGTGATAGTGCCTCTATATAAGTCTCTGGTGCGACCTCATTTGGAGTATTTTGTGCAATTCTGGAGAACACATCTTCAAAAGAATATAAATAAGATGGAGTTGGTGCAGAGGGTGGCTATTAAAATAGTTAGTGGCCTTCATTATAAAGCATTTGAGGACAGACTTAAAAATCTTAATATGTGCACTGGCGGCCACAGAGCTCCCCGTATGTATAGCCGACTTACGTGGGAAGCTCTGTTTGTGGTGGGATGGGGTGGTCAGGGAAGGAGCGAGGGCGGGTGGTAGGTGGGAATGTGACCCTAGATGTACAGGGCCGATTCAGAAGTTGGCTCTGTATATCTGGGGTCGGCCATGTAGACGGGGGACATATTCCACCTCGGAGGTGGAATAAGTCCCACTGGACATTGGGGGAACCACGGAGCCTGGTGAAATCAAAGAAGTGAGGGGTTGAATAGGGGGGTTCCCCACAGCCCGACCCTGGCCATGGAAAGCCAGTTTGGGGGTTGGGCTGCAGAGAAAGAAGTTTATTTTCTGTGGCAGGGGATTGTGGCTCCTGAATGGAGCCTGGCTGATCTGGCTGGGTAGTTGGCTGGATATCCAGGATGCCTGCGATTCTGCTCCCACAGGGATGTCAGGCCGCCATGGGAGCAGAATCAGGTGCATCCCCAGGCTGTCCAGATGTCTGTATGTCCGGATGGCCTGGGGATGCACAACTAGGAATTGGCCTCCACCTGAATTCAAGAAAGCATGGGACCAACACAGAAGATCTCTAAAGGAAAAAAGGGGACTACTGTAGTTGATATGGAAGGGCAGACTAGACAGGCCATATGGTCTTTCTGCCATCATGTTTCTAGGTAAATAAAGTCAGCAAAGAATAGCCTTCCTGTGAGCCAATTTCTACGGATTAAGCACATTTGTTCAACTATGGAAGATTTTCAGGTTGCTGCTGACTATCTTAAATCACACTGCTCATGTAGAGGCTATCCTAAAAAAATTGCTGAAAGACTGTACAAGAGAGATAGGAATGTACACAGAGATCAATTGAGAGGTCCCAACAGATGACTGAGAGGATACTGAAATAAATGCCTCTTTAGTTTGTACATTACCATGCTCAAAGATGGCTTATAAATTAGCCTCTGCTATATTTGCATTTTGGCATATACTCTCTTTACACTGTATAGTCTCACAGCATCTAATGTTTGTCTATCACCATGGTTAAAATAGAGGGGAGAACTCTCAAGTTCTAGATACTTTGAGAGAACAGAATGGAAAGCACAGCACAGGATATGTGGTCATTGCTCATGGTACCATTGTACACTTACCAATAGCGACTATTGGGGAAAGGTTTAAAGCAATTACAGATACAAGTTTCTCTTCAGATTAAGTGATATACGAATCATCTGTCCATGCTCACTAATATATGTTGGATGAATGGGACAAATGATTAGAGTGAGACTTAACAAGCATATGAGCAAAATTATGACAAAAAATGTGGCTGCTCCCTAGGTCCAACACTAGCTAGATAAGGGCCATTCAGCTAATGACATCAGATGGAGAGTGATTGATAGTACCCTTGAGATCGTGACTGTTGGTTAGAAACATAGAAATATGATGACAGAAAAAGACCACATGGCCTATCTAGTCTGTCCTTCCATATCAACAACTACAACAGTCCCCTTTTTACCTTTAGAGATCCTCTGTGTTTGTCCCATGCTTTACCTTTAGAGTAAACTATTGGGAACAATATTGGAAATTTCAGCTCAACACAGTGACCCCTGCCAGTTTGAACTTTGAGTGGCAAACGCTAGTTTAGCATCATGACATGGTAGGCACCTGATGTTCTCTATAAAATGCTAATGCCATTTGGTTTCTCTCTAGAGCACTATTATAGCATTGTAATGCACTATTATAGCATTGTAAATAGCGCACGCTGTAAATAGCACACCAAGAATCAACGATCAGACACACTCACACGCATACACTACCCACTGCATGCGTACACTAGACACTGTATCTTATTGATTGTTTGCTGTTCAGACCTCCTTGATTGCAGGATAAGGTGGTACAGAAATCCGTTTAAATAAATAAATAAATATTATGCCCGGGAAAGGATGAAATTGAATTAATGCTGAACCTGGCAATAAATATGGAGAGATATATTTAAACCCCTGAATTAGAAAGATAAGTCATACTGTATTAATTTTGAAACATAGTGTTATGTTAGATGTGATATGGGGCTATTGCTTGTGACAGTATTTCACATGACAATAAAAAAGGATAAATAGAAGTGCACAGTGAAACTATATGAAGTCGCACAAAGAAAAGATTTTTATAAAAATGGACCAATGAGAATTTGATCAGTGACATGTGGTTTATTGTTCTGTTTGATGGTCCATACAAATATTTTCATATTTATAAGCTATAACTTTAGAGCAAATGAGTGATTAGATGGATCACCAGGGGGCATCCCAGGGAGATCCAGAACCAAAGAGATCCAGATGATCCAAAAGAACACCAGGGAACCTGGGGTAGCTCATGTACTGGCCAGTGTGTCAGAGAGGAAAGAAGATGAAGAAATGAAAGACCTCCTGGGGGACAATCCACAGAAGAGGATGAGCTGGTGGCACTGGAGGATGACAACTCAACAGTGGTCAGATTGTTCTGGAACCAAGAGTTGGTTGCACTTATTTAACAGGTATCATCGGCCATGAAAATTCTGGGGGAAGTGGTAGAAAATAAATTGGTTGGGGATCACATTCTGGAAGTCATGAGGAAGCTCTCTCTTTCCCCTCAACAAGGTCATTTTCAATATGATCTTGGTGGAATGGGAAGTGCTAGACACTGTGATTAAGGGAGAGGGAAATGCTCTTCAGAGTATACTTGCTTCCCATGGCAGAGAGAGGCTTGGCTTGGCCAGGAGCACAAGATGGACAATGTTCTTAGCTGAAGAACTTTATGACCTCATTCAATTTTTTTCCAGATGTGTGAGCTCAGTTGAGGTGGACAGGAGGTGGCTGTAGCTACTGCACTGGGCTATGGCTTCTGCCTCCAAGGCACAACTCATAAAACTCCTTTTTGGGGAATTGGAGACACTGGTGAAAAGGCTGGCAAGTTGCAAAAACTCCCAAAATATCATCACAGATCATGCTTTAGAGCAGCTCAGCTGAGGTCCAAGGATCAGAGGAGATTTTCTTTATTCAGGGCATCATCCTTGTTGTCTCAGGCTCATAAGGAAGGACTGTCATCCTTCACTCGGCTCTTCAAAGGGTACTGGAATAATTGCTTTGAGCCAATTTCTAGGGGCAATCAGGAAATCACAATGATGGACGGTGGATCCTCCCCAAGGTGGTGGTCATCTCCAGTGGTTCTACTGGGACTGAATCAGAGTATCATCAGACTAGTAGATATTGGAAATAAGTCTGCAATGTTAGCCACTGGACTTTCCTATCTGGGTATCAGACATCTTTTCTGAAATTGCCCTGTGGATACCTTCTCAAGCAGGAAGCAGTGGAAGTGACACTAGAAAGACTTATAACTCAAAGTGATTACTCCAGTACCTTTTGAAGAGCAGAGTGAAGGATGATAGTCCATTTACTTCTTGGTCCCAAAAAAAGAGGGTAGTTTCAGCCCATTCTCGATCTCAAGGGGGTTAATGCCTGCCTCAGGGTACTGCAGTTCTGGATAGAAACATTGAGGTAAGTCATAAGAGTAATGCAGAAAAAGGAGTTCCTTTCAGTGCTGAACCTGATCGGTTTATCTACATATCCCACTCAGGGAAGACCATCAAAGATTCCTTCATTTTGTTATACCTAAGAGGATCGGTCTACAATGGTGGTCGCACAGGAAGCATTTAATCAAAATTATGGATTTGGAAGTGCTGGGCTGGGTTGTGGTCACAACTAGCAAAAGTCTGTCAAGATGGGGAGCTCAAGTGGCCCAGGGTCTCTAGTAGAGGAAGGAGTCATGGTACTCAAACTGGCTAGAGACCATGGCTACCAGTCTAACACTAGTGGCCTTCCTCCTCTGGATTCAAGTTAGGATGGTGAAAGCTCTCTGCAACAATGCCATGGCTGCTGTATATGTCAGCAGGCAGAAGCACACCAGGAGCCAGCAGGTGTTCTCAAGCTACTGTTGTGAGAGAACACTCCAAGTTCTCTCAGCAGTCCACATAGCATCCCTGTTGTCTCAGGCTGATGAGGAAGTCCATATTCCACTCCTTTTATACATTTAAGAAACCCAAGGATGAAATAAGTTAGTTTCCAGGGGCAACCAAGAAATCACAATGATGAGCAGTGAATCCTCTCCAAGATGCTGGACACCTCCAACAGCCTCAACACCACCCACCATGGATCCAGTAGCAGAGCTCACTTTAGAAGCCTTTCAAAGCATTACCAAAAGATAGGTGCATGCTTTGCATAGACTTGATGGCTTCAGCCATGAACTGCAAGGTCCACAGTTTCTTCAGCAGAAAAAGGGATCTGGGCTCCAGCACAATAGATGCATTGATCCAGCCATGCCCAATAACACAGAAATCTTTCTATCTTTCCCTTGTGGCCATTGATAGAGAGAGTGATTTTTTAGAGGATCATCCTTCACTGCTGGTGCTGATAGCTCCATGCTGGCCCAGGAGGCCACATTATGCTCACCTCCTGGTCATCAGGTATCAGTTTTAATGGATGACCTGGAGTCATTTCTGCTTATGGCACAGCCCTTGAAAGGCAGAACTTCAAAAAGAAAGATTTCTCTTCTCCGATGATAGCAACCATGTTGAAGACTCAGAATGTATGCACAAGTTTCCATACAGAAATGTAAACCAAAGTAAAATCCTGTTTAAAGGGGCCTCAGTGTCAATTTGGAAGTGCTTTGTCCCACATATTCCCGCCTTTTTGCAGGGAGGTTTAGAGAAGGAACGAGCTCCAGGCTTGTTCAAGGTCCAGGCAGCTGCCATTGCTTGTAAAAGAGGTAGAGTGCAGGGAGTGTCGGTAGTGCCGGCACATCCTGATCTGGTTTAGTTTCTTAGGGAAGTGAATCATGGCCGACCATCATGGGATCTGAATATGGCGCTAATGGCCTTCTCTTCTGCACTCATTTGAGGGACACCTCAGTCAAGGACTTTTTAAGTTCATAGGCCAATTTTGTGAAACACCCTTTCTACTCATTTGAGGGAAGAGCAAGATATTTTAAGATTCCATGAAGGAGTTAAAGCAGAGTTATTTCACAAGATGTATGGGGGAAATTAGATAGGTCTTAGAGATGTGGTGCCTACAAGGATATTATAATATAACTTTTCATATGTTGATGTTTTGACATTGTTTTGCATTGTTTATATGTTTTCGTACATCTTTGCAAGTGGGGTATTCCAGATTGGTGATTAATGTAGCTTGGCAAATAAGTGACAACACTAAAGACTTTGTTTCTGGTAGCCATTTGCTCAGCCAGGCAGATATCAGAACTCCAAGCTCTGTGTTATCAGGATCCATATCTGGTTGTTTGCAAAGGAAAAGGTGACCATCCATTCTTACCCAAAGAGAATCTCCTTTCCACATAAATCAGGAATGAGGGTTATCATAGTGACAGGGACAAACTACCATACTATCTTCAGGGTAGACATCCTGGAAGGTGTGGATAACCTCAAGAGGGATCTAGTGAAGCTTGAAGAATGGTTAAAAATGTGGCAGCTAAGATTTAATGCTAAAAAAATGCAAGGTCAGGCATTCGGGCTGCAAAAACTCAAGAAAGTGGGGTACAGTACAAGGAGTAAAGTATTTTAGTGCATGAAAGAGCAGGACTCAAGGGATGCTGATGTCAGATGACCGAGTGGCCAAACAGGTAGAACACAGCAAGGATGCTAGGGGGCATAGGGAGAAGAATGCCAAGCAAGAAAAAAGGAGGTGTTGGTGTCTTTGCATAAGTCTCTAGTGAAACCTCATTTAGAGTACTGTGTAATATTCTGGAGACCGTACCTTCAAAAGAATATAAATAGAATGGAGTCAGTCCAATGGTATTCATTATAATTAACCTGACCATCTTTTCTAAGTTCAAATACGGGACACTCAATCAAGCCATGGGGTTCAAAGTTAAGGAAAATAAAAAATATATTTATAATTACAATTTTAATTTTAACCCAAAATTTTAATCAGAAGGCTAGGTTTATAACTTCACTTACAAAAGTGCCAATCAGGCCTACTTGTTGTACTTCTCTACAGAGTGAATTTTCTTCAAAATAGCAACATTTCCACTAAGATAATTAAAAAATCTGGGCAACTCAACTCAAAATTATACTTTTCAATCATTAGACATTTGAATCTCTATATGAAGTTGGGTTTTTTTCTGTAGACAACACTTTGTTCATGATTGAAAGCACCTTTCAGTTCGAGCATTGGAACCTGGCAAACAAAACATATTCAATTAGTTTGCATACATTTTTATATGGTACCTCATTACTTTTGATGTGTCCAAACACCTCCTTCCATTTTTTGTCAACCATGGTGTCTGTTTTCTTTCCATTCTTGAACTTTTTCATCAGAAACAAGACAAGAGAGCTCAAACAGTTCAGTACCATTTATTACTGACTCTAGACCGAGTCTTGTAGACAAAACATTTTAAATAAGACTCAGATCACACTACTCCGGTTGTTTTTGAAGGAGAGTCCACTGTAGTTTCCTAATCTCCTGGAAGTAAGTGGTCCACTGATCCAAGTAATCAATGCAAGTGGTGTAGAAAGATGACACAGATTGCTTGAAATCTGCTTCATCAATGCTGCCCTCTTCTTCAAGATCTTTTATCTTCTTTCTGATTGTCAGAGGCAAAAACACTTTATTCTTCCGAGTTACTAACTTGTTTCTCAGGTCACTGATTATTCCAGCCATGTCTATCACTGAGATTTTTTGAGACTTAATTTTTAAAATCGCATTTTGGAAAATCACTACCTGACTGTGCAGAACATACAGCCAATCTAATGCTGATTCATTCTCAAAAATGTTTTTGATGATAACTGGGAATTTTTCCTGGCTCAGAAAATATGATTTCACAGGTTGGAACATTTTAATTTACCTCTGTATGGCTGGCAGGAAAGCCAGCCACTGAGGAGCTTTTGATACTCTCAACAAAGTCACATCTCTTCAATCCTCACTGTATAAATGTGAAGATGTCTGAATATCTTGTCGACAATAACTTCAAAGTTAAAGGGCAGGCATTCGGCTGCAGTGCTGATACAATTGTGATCAATGTGAGCTGCAGAGTTTGCACCAATTAAATTGCTTCCTAATCTTTTTTGCAGCTTGTAAAAAATATTATTACTACCCCTCCTAGCAGCCCCACCAAAATTGCAATTGGTATTGTCAGCACATAATGCCAATACTTTGGATCTTAGCCCACTGGACTCAACTGTATCAAGAATGTACTTGGAAAGAATGTTTGAGGTTTCGCCTTTAACTTCATGGACATCAAGAACTTTTACCTGAATCCCTTTCTCAGAAAGAAAGTACCTTACTAAAATAGGGTACACATTAATGCTTCAATGGTTTGAGCAATCACAAAAAAAGGTTAAAAAAAGAAAAGTTGAGGGAACCAATAGAGTCAGGTTTGAAAACATTACAGACAATTGCTTCTGTTTTGGTTCGTGCACAAGAGTATTTTTCATCAAAACATGTTTTCAACAACTTTGAAGTACAGTCTGATGACCAAAAGAATGGTTGTGTACAACACAGTGATAAGCTCATGTATCCTCGGTTGTAGCTAGTGACTGAGTTTTCTCATCAAAAGTTTGACTTTAAAAAAAAAGAAGTTAGTCACATTTCTACCTGAAGAAGCACTTACATCTGCTGTCTTGTGTTTGTTCATCCTAAAGTGCTGAACAATGTCACCCTTTCCTGCAGGAAGACCGGCATTTGTTAAAAAAAAAACCATTGTGCTATCACCAGAATGTCTCTTAATGAACGGGTATTCATTTTGTAGTTGATCACAAAAACATACTTTTCAGCATTTTAAACTGAAAATAAAGTAAAGACAAAATAGAAACACAACCTAGGCTAATAGCCTACACACCACTGACCATGATACTGATACTGATATTGGCGCCAGGATCATAGGCACCAGCTCTGAGGGTGCTTCAGCACCCACCATTTTTCTCATGTAGGTCTATATTATTGTTAAGTGCCGCCGAGTCGGAATCGACTCATGGCGACCCTCTGGATAGCGATCCTAAATTGTGTTCGGTCTTCAGTCAGGCAGCTCATTGTTGACAGACTGGTACCCGTAGCTGCTGTTATTGTATCGATCCATCTCATTGCTGGCCTTCCTCTTTTGCGCTGACCTTCTAGCTTGCCAAGCATGATGTCTTTCTCTAATGATCTCTCTCTTCGCATGATGTGTCCAAAGTATGAAAGTCAAAGTCTTGTCATCTGAGCTTCTAAAGAAAGCTTAGGTTTGATCTCCTCTAGTACCGACTGGTTTGTTCTTCGGGCAGTCCATGGTATACACAGTATTCGCTGCCAGCACCATAATTCAAAGGCATCAATTTTCTTCCTGTCTATCTTTTTCACTGTCCAGCTTTCACATCCATATGATGTTATTGAAAATACCATGGCTTGAACAAGTCGAATCTTTGTACGGAGAGAGACATCTCTGCTCTTGAGGATCTTATCTAGCTAGGTCTTTCATAGCCATTCTGCCAAGAGCAATGTGTCGTCTGATTTCTTGACTGCTTGTTGCTTCTTTATTGATAGTTGATCCAAGTAGGTTAAAGTTGTTCACGATTTCAATTTCTTCTCCTTCAACGATGAACCTGTTGATTATTCCAGTTGTCAATCTTTGTCTTCTTTACATTAAGGTGCAGGCCCATTTTGAGACTATGTTCTTTGATTGTGAGAAGCAAATATTTCAGATCATCTTCACTTTCAGCCAGTAATGTGGTATCATCAGCATAGCGAAGGTTGTTGATGAGTCTTCCACCAATCTTCACACCTCTATTGTCTTCATACAATCCTGCTTCTCTGATGATTTGTTCTGCATATAAATTAAACAGGTAGGGGGAAGGTATGCAGCATTGTCTTACACCTTTGCTTATTTTAAACCATTCTGTTTCTCCTTGTTCTGTTCGAACTGCTGCTTCTTGATCAATGTACAGATTGTACAAGAGTACGATCAGGTGTTCTGGTATACCCATGCTTCTTAATGTGGCCAACAGTTTCTCATGGTTTACACAGTCAAAAGCCTTGCTATAGTCGATAAAGCACAAATAGATATCCTTTTGGTATTCTTTAGTCTTTTCAAGGATTCATCTCACATCCGCAATGATGTCTCACGTTCCTCGCCCTTTCCTGAACCCTGCTTGCACTTCAGGTAGTTCTTGTTCCAGGTATGGTTGTAGTCTCTTTTGAATAATCTTCAGTAGAATCTTGCTGGCATGTGGGATCAGAGCGATTGTGCGATAATTTCCACAGTCAGTTGGATCACCTTTCTTTAGTATTGGTAAAAACACAGATCTTTTCCAGTCAGTTGGCCATGATGTTGTCTTCCATATTTCTTGGCAGAGCCTTATAAGTACGATAACAGCTGCATCAGATTGCTGTAATACTTCTATGGGAATGCTATCAATGCCTGGTGCTTTGTTCTTTGATAAGGCTTTCAATGCTGCTTTAACTTCTTCTTTCATCACCAATGGTTCCCGATCATAACGTACAGGTTGAAACGGCTGTTGGTCCACTTGATCTTTATCATATAAAAACTCTGTATATTCCTTCCACCTTTTCTTGATCTTCTCAGCATCATTCAACATAGAACCTTGAGCATCTTGTAACATTCCAATTCGAGGCTGGAACTTTTTCTTTAACTTTCGTAGCTTTAGGAAAGCCGATCTTGTTCTTCCTCTAATAGTTTCTGCTTCTATTTCCTTGCATGCGTTGTTGTAGTACTTTTCCTTGTCCTGTCTTGCTGCATGTTGGAAATCTCTGTTGAGTTCTGTTATTGTCTTTTTCCTCTGGCTTTAGCTTCTCTGCGTTTCTGGGCAATTTTCAGTTTCTTCCGTCATCCATTTTGGCCATTTTTGCTTTTTCACCTTTTGTAGAGACTTCTCGCTTTCTTCCAACACAACCTTCTTGATGTCTTTCCATAACTCTTCTGGAGCTCTGTCATTTGTATCTAAAGCAGCAAATCGATTTTGCAGCCAGTCTTTAAATTCCAGTGGTATATTCTCAAGGTCATATTTTGCTGCATTCATGAGTGGTTTGCTCTTTTTCAACTTTTGCTTGAGTTTGCATACTAGTAGTTGATATGTACGACAGTCAGCTCCAGGTTTTGTCTTTGTTGATGTTATAGAACTTTTCCATCGTTGACTTCCACAGACGTAGTCAATTTGATTTTTATACAATCCATTGGGTGAAGTCCATGTGTACAGTCGCCGCTTGTGTTGATGGAAGAAGGTGTTTGAGATGAATAGATCGTTGGTCTTGCAGAATTCTATCAGTCTTTCTCCAGCTTCATTTCTGTTGCCAAGTCCATATTTTCCAACTACTTTGCCTTCTTCTTTGTTGCCGTTTGTGTTCCAGTCACCCATGACTATCAGGATATCCTGTTTGCATGTTCTGTCAATTTCAGCTTGTACTTGTTCATAGAACTCTTCAGTTTCATTCTCTTCTGCAGCTGTTGTTGGGGAATATACTTGAATTATAGTTTTGTTGATAGGCATTCCTCGTAGACGAATAGAGATTAAGCGTTTGCTGACTGCATTGTATTTCATTACAGTTCTTGCAAGTTTCTTTATTATAAATGCAACACCATTTCTTCTTTGTTTTTCATTTCCAGCATAGTAGACCATGTGATCATCTGATGCAAAGTGCCCGATGCCAGTCCATTTCAGTTCGCTGACACCCAACAGATCAAGTTGTACACATTCCATTTCATTCTTGACCACCTCCATCTTCCCTTGGTTCATGCTTCGTACGTTCCATGTTCCAATGCATAAGACATCTTTACAGCTTCTGACTCTCATTTCATGTGTAGCTACATCAGCAGTCAGACGTCCCGAGGGCTTTGATCCAACCACATCATAAATACTAGCTTTACTCTGAGAAATCTTCAGCTCTTCCCCAGTAGCTAGTTGAGTGCCTTCCGACCTGGGGGTCTCATCTTCCAGCACTATAGCACAATTTGTTTTGTTGTAACTATCCATTGGGTTTTCATGGCAAGATACAGAAGTAGATTGCCGGGCCTTTCTTCCGTGCAGTTTAAGTTTGGTGTTGTTGCTGTTGTCACAGAAATGTGATCATCCGCCGTCAACACTATCCCATTTTGTTTTGTTGTTGTTTTTGTTTTTGTTTTGCTACAGGTAGGTCTGTATATCTGTAGCAAAAAAAAAAAAAAAAAACCCACTCCATACTCCAGAACTGCAGGGCAAGGAATCAAGGAAGGTTTCCGTATCCTAGCTACTGCTCCCACCTCCCCCTGCTCCCTATTGGTTGGCTGTGTCTGACTGATAGTTGCCTGGGCCCTGGGGAGAAAGCACAGTCAGATTCAGGGTTTTCAACCCAGTCCTCGGGGAACCCTAGGCCAGTCAGGTTTTCAGGATTCCCACAATGAATATGCACAAGATAGATTTGCATACAATGAAGGCAAAACATGCAAATCCATCTCATGCATATTCATTGTGGGAATCCTGAAAACCCTAATGGCCTAGGGTTCCCCGAGGACTGGAGTTGGGAACCTGAGGACTCAGGAGTTTAGGATTGCCAACCATCTTAAATTATTTTCGGATGCTACTACTTTGTAAAGTAGCTGTCTTAGAATGATGTCTAAATTATCTGGGTATTTTTTTTTAAAGTTTAGCTCTACAGCTCGCCAGTGCTCACTCCTCACTGTGCAGAGTACGTCGTAGGTTCCAGCCAATGGAAAGGCTGCATTAGTCACATGAAAGGTGGGCTGATTTGCTGCACAGGGTCTGAGAAAAGACAGTGGAATAGGTGGGTTTCTTGGCGGGGGTGACAGAGGTTGCTGAGAAAGGATAGAAATGTAAGAGGAATGGGTTAAAGTGTGAGGAGGCTATTACAGGCTGAGAAAAAGAACTGGTAGCAAAAGCAAGACCTGGGGTCATTGAAGTAGAAGAATGCATATGCAGCACAGTACCAGTAGACAGTCAGAGACAGAAGCTGCCTGTTTGAAAAATGCTAGTGTGCATGTGTGTACCTGATTTGGAGGGGGTGGGTGGGTGGATGGATGAATGCATGTGCATTGGCGTGTGTGACTGAAGTACAACAGAGTGCATGCATGTGTATATGTTTCCGTGTCTCTGATGGAAATAGTCACATATAAATAGAGTTTCCCTTTGAAAATTTCAGCTGGAGTGGAGAGGTCCACTGGTACAAATGTGGAAAAGTGTAGGAGTGCGACACGCGTTTTCAAATATGGGACATTTAGGCATCCCGACCAAAGTAATACGATTCCAGGGACAAATCCTTAAAATATAGGACTGTCCCATAAAATACAGGATGGTTGGTCACTTTAGGGCAGGGATCTCCA
Organism: Ichthyophis bannanicus; assembly: GCA_033557465.1. NCBI lineage: Eukaryota > Metazoa > Chordata > Amphibia > Gymnophiona > Ichthyophiidae > Ichthyophis > Ichthyophis bannanicus. Next base: position 886,860,914 of record CM066034.1, on the reverse strand, counting down.
AACCAGTCCTGGAGGGCCACAATCGTGCCAGGTTTTCGGGATATTCCTAATGAATATGCATGAGATATATTTGCATGCACTGCTCCCATTGTATTTGAAGTTATCGCATGCATATTTATTAGGGATATCCTGAAAACCTGACTGCTTTGCGGCCCTCCAGATTTGGATTTGGAGACCCGTGCTTTAGGGGATAGACTAAAAAGTCTCAATGGGGGTTACTCTGAGACACGAACAGTGGGGATGTATGTTCCAACGGCACGTCCATCCCTGCTATTTGTGCCGGCGGCAGCCCCCGACTAACTTCCCCGCCGGTTGTGTGTGAAAGTTACTCAGGAGTGGGGAAGGGGCAGCCTGGGGGCAGAGAGTGTGTTTTTTAAAAGCCATGACATGGAAGGGGCTGGGGGGCCAGGGTTTCTTCCCGGCAGCCTGACCCTGGCCTTAAGGGGCCAGATCAGGGGCCAGGCTGCGGGGAAAAAACCTTAATTGCTGGCGGCTGGCATTGCAGCATTTAAATGGAGCCATGGCGCTGTGGCTCCATTTAAATGCCTGACTGAGCTATCTGGGCAGAACCTGTATGTGCAGGCTGGGAATGAATCGCAGTCCTAGCCTGCATGTGCAAAGGGGATCACAATTCTGATCTCACGGAGCATGTCTAGCCCTGCGTGATCAGAATCGCGATCCCCTTTGTACGTCCTGCTCAGACCGGATGTAGAAAGGGGATAGCTGTGTGGGACAGAATCAGGCCCAATATGTTTATTTTGGATGAAAGGGAAGAGAGGGGAGATATGATAGCGACATTTAAATAATTTTATGGTATAAATGCACAGGAGGTGACCTTTTTCAATTGAAAGGAAACTCTGGAAGATGGGTCATAGGATGAAGATGAAGGGGCAGGGCCGGCCCGTCCATTGAACAGGAATGTTGTTTGTACAGGGCCCCACGTTTCAGGGGCCCCACGCAAACATCCTGAAAACCGGCAGCAGGCAGGGAGACTTTAGAGGGAGCCGGAGAGGCCCCAGCTCCCTCTAACAACTCCTGAAGTGAAGCATGTCTTTTCCCTTCACTTTGGCAGCTATACTGATGTTTAGAATGCTGCCGCGCTGAGCACAGGGAGCAGGAAATTCCCTTTGACCTCAGTGCAGCAGCATTCTAAACGTCAGTACAGCTGCCAAAGGGAAAAGGCGTGCTTCACTTCAGCAGCTGTAGAGGTGAGCTGGGGCCTCTCCGGCTCCCTCTTAGCGTACCGCGGGGCTCTTTGGGAGGGGAGGGGGGCTTGGATTGGAAATGGGCTGTGGGGGGGGGTACTAGGACTGGAAATGGGCTGTGGGGAGTTGCTAATACTGAAAATTGGCTGGGGGTGTTATTAGGACTGGATATGGGCTGTGGGGGTTGCTAGTACTGGATATGGGCTGTGGAGGGTTAATAGAACTAGAAATGGGCTGTGGGGGTTGCTAATACTGAAAATGGGCTAGAGGAGTTACTAGGACTGGAAATTGGCTGGGGGGTTGCTAATACTAAAAAAGGGCTGTAGGGGGGTTACTAGGACTGGAAGTGGGCTGGGGGGTTACTAGGACAGGAAATGGGCTGTGGGGAGTTGCTAATACTGAAAATGGGCTGGGGTGTTACTAGGACTGGATATGGGCTGTGGGGGGTTGCTAATACTGAAAATGGGTTAGGGGAGTTACTAGGACTGGAAATTGGCCGTGGGGGTTGCTAATACTAAAAATGGGCTGTGGGGGGGGTGACTAGGACTGGAAATGGGCTGGGGAGGTTGCTAGGACTGAAAATTGGCTGGGGGGTTACTAGGAGTGGAGGGGGCATGAACTGCAAATAGCTGATGGGGAGGGGGTCTTGGAATGGAAATGGACTGAGTGGAGGGGAGCTAGGATTGGAAATGGTCTGATGGTGGGGCTAGGAAAGGACTAGAAATAGCCTGATGGAGGGTTGGGATATGACTGGAAATGGATGGGGGAACTAGGACTGGAAATGGGCTGATGGTGGAGCTAGGATAGGATTAAAATGGGCTGATGGGGGGCTAGGACTGGAAAAGGGCTGATGCATGGACTATAAGGGAGCGGATACTGGGTGGGGCTGGGATTGGAAATGAGCTGATGGAGGGGCTCGGATAGGACTGGAAATGGATGGGGGAGCTAGGACAGGAAATGGACTGATGGTGGAGCTAGGATAGGATTAAAATGGGCTGATGGGGGGCTAGGACTGGAAAAGGGCTGATGCAGGTACTAGAAGGGAGCGGATACTGGGTGGGGCTGGAACTAGAAGGGAGCTGATGTTGGTGGAGAATTAGAATGGGATGGGGCTGGGAGAGTGAAATGGAGAGGGGAAAAATATTTTCTGTGGGAGGGAAGAAAAATCTACAATTGGCTGGGTATTGGGAGAGTAAGTGGGAATTGAGGATGGAAGGGTAAAATTTGAGTGGATGAAAAAGGAATAAAGAAAGAGATGGAGGAAAGAGCAAAAGAAGAAAGATTAGTATGTTAAAGCAGATGTAGAGAGAATGGAAAAAATATTAGAAAAGAGAAGAAAGGACAAATGGACAGCAGATGGAGAGTTAGCAGAAGACATGAAGAAACCAGAAGAAAGTGACTGGAGCAATTGCAACTGAAAAAAAAATGCACAAAAGGTAGAAAAATCTCTCTTTAGTTTGAATTTATTAACTGGAATATGTCAGCTCTGGGAAATGTGCATCATTAACATCTGCACATTGTTTAGTACAAGATGAAATTAATTTATAGTTTTATTTCTACAGTGTTGTTGTACATTCCAAATTTGGCTTTTGGGGTTCCCAGTTTAATTATTGTCTTCCTATTTCTAAATTGTGATTCCTTGTTCTTTGTTTAATAATGGTCTATGTTCTGCATGTGTAACTGAGCTGAGGTATTCTGTTTATGTAGTTTTTATTTGACAGTGCCACTTGTTCTCTTTCCCCAGTAAGAGATGTATTGGTATTCTCTGAGATGTACTGGTTTAATATTTGCAATGTAGAGTATGGTACTTTGTGAGCCTGGTAGTGCTGTTACGATACGGCAGGTTTGCTATGGGTTCTAAATGGGCAGTGTTTGTTGTAGTTCCTAATGTGCTTGGCGGTTGGCACTGGATTATAGTAATGTAGAAATCTTTTAGTCTTTCTTTATCCATTGTGATGGCCAAAATGTTCCCAAGCCCTTAGAAGTAGGAAAAAAGCACAATTTTACCTTGAGGGAGAGAAGCAGGAGGCGGGGATGTGAAACACAAAATGTTCTTGAACAGAAAAAAACTCATCTAGTGCCTAGCTACAAGCCACGCCCTATCTCAGGAACAAGCTGTAGGGCTAACGAAGGCCAGCTGAGGAAGCAGCACGTGGTTACTGCTCAAACACCTGCAGGGAGAGTCCCTAGGGGATTACAAAAGGAAGAGGGCAGTAACAGGAGATATGTTGAGGTGGATGCTAATGCTGAGCAGGATCCTGATGCTGATGCAGAGGCCGAGGTTGAGGGGCAGCATCACAGGAGGAAGGGAGTTCCCAGTGGAGGAGCTACCCGAGACTCAGAACACAGCAGAAGTCCTAACGTGCTGGAAGGAAGAAGAAGCTCCCGGGCAGCTAGAGTGAAAGGTATTTCCCAGGACAGCCCAGGGGAGGAGAAGGAACTGCTGAGACAGACTTCTAAGAGAAGCCCAGCCTTAGAGGACACTGTAGAATCTGCTGGAACACTCAGGGAAAAAAGACATAAGCCAGGGAGGAATCCAGAATGCAGGAGAGTTGCTTTGGAGCCTGGAGGCAGGAGATTTCCTTCTGAGGGAGCCTTAAATGAGGACACTTTTACTGCAAGCCAAAGGCTTGGTGAAAGCTTATCTGGTACAAGGAGAACCGTGAGTAACCCTGTGTCCAACAGCAAGTTAAGCCAGCTGCAGACAATAAGCCAGTTAATGAGAGAGAGAGAATTGCCAGTATATGCTAAGAATTCTAGAGGCAAAGGAAAGTCTTGCTGGAAGAAAATTCTTGAGCTGTTGGAAAGGGCAGAGCCTGGGTTTACCCGGAGAAGTTTAAACCACGATACACAAGAGTCAGATATTGAGGAAATGGAGACAGGAAATTATCCTTCTGATACTGACTCTGAATGTTCTACAATGGAATGTGCTCTGTGTCACAAGACAAGTTAAGTGTTTGAGCACTATAGAGTGTGAAGCTCAAACAACTGCATTAGCCAGTAGAGAAAAAAGAAACAGGCTGGACAGTGTTTTAAAGCCTGTGTGCTTTTAGAAATGTTTCCTTGAATGAAGCCAGGAAGTTTGCTTGAATGATGGGAAGTTTCAAGAAGGGCAAACTGGCATTTATGTTTAAAGGCTAGAAGAAGTAATGAAGCCTGATTTGTGAATTCTGGAAGTGACAAAAGCTAATTGTGTTAGGAGAAGAAATCCTACTTTTTCTTTCTTCTTGCCCTTGCGCTGAGTTTTCTAAAAGCTCTGTATGGAGAAGTAGTAAAAATCAATACATTTCCTGTGTTAGCCTTAAGCCTCTCGGACTTCAATTTATTTGAAACCCACAACTACAGAAAGAGTGCTCGCCCTACCTTAGGCAACCGCCTAGGGTGGCAACAAAAGGCGACACCATACACTAACTTTTAGTAAACATGCCTCTTAATGAATATGTTAACATTATGCAAATATTTATGCAAATCAGGCACCTTATGCAAATGAGGCCCCACACCAAGTCTCCGCACATGGCCCCGCACCCCCACTGGACCGCCCCTGTGAAGGGGTAAGCTAAAGAAATACTTCTTTATGGAAAGAGTACTGGGTGCATGGAACAGCCTCCCAGTGGAAGTGGTGGAGAACAGAACTGTATCTGAATTCAAGAAAGCATGGAACATGCACAAAAGATCTTTAAGGGAGAGAAAGGCGCTGTAGAGCTTAATAGTTCTTATAGATGAGCAAACTAGATACGGCCTATCTGCCATCATTTTCTCTGTATACAACTTCCTTTCATCAACTTTAAAAATATTGAAAAGTCTTACAAACTTAGAGCAGCATGTTTATGCACCATTCTATCCTTATTTCTAGCTGGCTTTTAGACACAGTTTATATAAGAAAATAAAAGAAAGGGAGGGTATTGGGGAATAAGGTCTGACATCAAACACCTCTACTGTAGAAGCTGTTACAGCTGTGAGGCTATTGCTATCTCTGTATGAACAACCTGTCATATTTGGCTGGCGAGTTTAACAAAGGTAAGACACAAAGAATGATTTTTAAACAGGTTTCAGGCCTTGCTCATGCTCTCTGCTGGAAAAGGAACTGAGAGGGGTTTTTTGTTTTGTTTTGTTTTTTTTAACTCTGCACATGCTCCATGCCTAGGTCCCCACACTGGGGGGAAGGGGGCACCATTTTCCTATGAGGAATGTCTGATTGCCCAATGACAATTTCCTATGACATCAACAAGGGGGAGGGGCACCATTTTCTTACAGGTCCCTACATGGGGATACTTTTTCCTGTAATGTACTTCCAGTCACACTGATGATGATGATTTCCTGTGATATCATCAACATTGCAGACAAAGATGGCCATTAAGTCCATGTGGACATCCATGGAGATGACCACACTGGATACATCATTAAGTGGGAGTGTTTAGGGGAGTTTGTATGATATTTTGGGGCATGGATGATGAACATTTCCTATGACATCATCAAAATGGGGCAGAGTGGAAGATAGACGCATGGCAAAGGAAGGACATGATACTGGAAGTGGAAAATGATTAGTTGAGAAGACAGGAAAATGGTATAGCTTGACCCAGAGTTTGACAAAAGCTATTTAACTTATACTACCACTACAGGATTCAAGGAAAGACCCTTATCGTCCCCTTTTTTGTTCATTGGTTGCCCCTCACATTAAAGGAATCATTAAAAAGTTTCAGTAATTTCTTTGATAGCTACCTCACATCAAATTGAGTATGGTCAAAAAGTCATTTTTTTGTGCTTCAAAAAAAACACTGATTATAGCGCTTTGATCTCTGTGATGTTCATGTACTAGTAATCAATCTATTGCAATTCCCTTTATGTTGGACTTACTTGGTCCACTATTAAAGTTATTTAGTTGATAAAAAAAATATAGCTGTGAGACTCCTATCCAATGCTATGAGATCTGATCATGGAACAGCCCTCTTTATGAAGCGACAATTGTTACCTGTTGTATCGTGAATTGAGTTTCAGATTCTCATGTTAACTTACCAGGTATTACCTTGAGTGTCCATACTATTTAGCCAATCTTCTTATTCCTTATGAATTCAAACATCCTGTATAGTCCTCTCTACAGAGTCTACTTTGTATTCTTTCACCCTCTATGATTCGCCTGGAATGCATTAGTCTTAGTGCCTCTGGTGTATTGGCGCTCCAAAACTGTGGAACACCCTCCCACCACACATTAGGGCCATTGCTGATCTATCCCAGTTTAAAAAGGCCTTGAAGCATCACCTTTTCATCAAATATTTCCCAGAAAACATAATAACACAAGCTCACTCAAACAGCACCAATCACGCTCTTAACACGTAACCTCTGCTAACTCAGTAATTCTTCATACCCCTCTCTCATACTAACAAGATTCTTTTCAGGCTATATTCTGTTCATATGTAATTAGTCAGTGTTTAGTTTTCTTTGTAAATAATTACCCTGGTTACCCAAGTTTTTTGTTCCTGTTCTATGTAAAAATAATACGGATAATATGTATCTTATCTGATGTTTCATTGTTCTATGTAAACCGCGCTGACTGTAAATAGTGCAGTATATAAAAGTTGTTAAATAAATAAATAAATAAATAAATTGGCACCATCTTTGTGGAACTCCCTTTACAACTGATGGTAGAGAACTTATAATTGTTTCAAGCATGGGGTAAAAACATGGCTATTTGCCCAGTCTTACAATAATTATTCAGTCTGGAATCAGTTGCTACACTATTTACTTCCCTCTGCTTTTTTTTCATGGATTGTAATTCTGTTATTCTTGATTGGTCTAGTTATTTGCTTGTTTTAGTTATTTTTATAGAAACATAGAAACAGAAAATGATGGCAGATAATCATATGGCCTATCCAGTCTGCCCATCCATGAGAACTGTTGAATTCTACAATCCCTTCCTCTCCCTCCAAGATCCTTTGTATTTGTCTCATGCTTTCTTTAATTCAGATGTATGATATACTGCATTCTTCAGCATTAAATCTTAGCTGCCAAATTCTCAACCATTATTCCAGCTTCACTAGATTCCTCCTCATGTTATCCATACCTTCCAGGTGCAGATTTTAGCATCATCCACAAAGAAGTATACCTTTCCTGACAGATCTTCTGCAATATCATTTACAAAAATGTTAAAAAGAACAGGACCAATTCCTGAGACATGTCACTGGTAATGCCCGTATCTTCAGAGTGAACTGCATTTATTGCTATCGTCTACCTCCTCCCACTCAACAGGTTTCTTACCCAGTCAGTCACTTTACGATCCATCTCAAGGGCACTCAGTTTATTTATGTTACCGATGCGGAATAGTATTAAAGACCTTGCTGAAATCTAAGTATACTACATCTAGCATTCTCCCCCTATCCAATTCTCTGGTCAGCGAGTCAAAGAAATCAGATTCATCTGACAAGACCTACCTCTAATAAAGCCATATTGTCTCAGATTCTGTAATCACACTATACTCTGCTTTAGCAGCATTTCCATTAATTTACTCACCACAGAGTTCAGACTAACCAATCTGTAGTTCCCAAGCTATTCCTTACTTCCACTTTTGTGGATAGGAACCATATTCACCCATCTCCAGTCCTTCGGGATCACTCCCAACTCTTATTTATTTTGCTTACAATTTTATGATTTTATGAATTATGTATGAATGTTGTATGAATTGTTTTGTAAACGACTTTGATATGGGGTTATGGTTTAATCACTTAATTTACCACCTTTCATAAAAGAGAATGTCAAGGCAGTTTTCATTCATAAAAAGTATAAAAAATGAAAAGGACCAACAAACATTCTAAAAGACAAGTTTAAATAGAATAAATATTACAGTTGATTTGCTATAAGCCCCATGTTAGATCTTGTATTAAAACCCTTCTTAGACACCCAAGGAATGGAGACAAAATGTACTGTGAAGCAGGCTAACAGAGCCAATCCACCCAGCAAGCAAAGGCAGACACCAACATTGAGATCCTAAGTATCACCCATAAAAGCCTGTTCCAACACACAGGTCCTTCAAAACTTTCTTAAAATATAAATAATTTGATTCACTTCCAGTCTTGGAAGACCAATCCTCAGTAGTGTGGCCATATACATAAGAGGACTTGCATGCCACACCGTCAGCAGAGAAAGCAGATGTAAAAGACAAAGCTGTGATGTTCTAAAAGGCCGATTCATGTATGTGGGGGGCCAAACTGATGCTCAATATGGTAGTTGATCTTGGGGGTAATTTCTCCGAATGAGTTAGTTTTGCACGTACCATGAGAGTCATGGACCTTACTCCTAAGCAAGGGTATGTTGCATCGCACCAAACAGAGCCGCCTTCTGGATTTCACAAGATGTAACATGTATAGGCAATTTATCAAGATGCTTGGAAATTCCTTTTAATCACATCTGTGGCACTCAACACAATGTAAAATATTTATCTTTCTGCCATATTTTCTAGGTCTTTGACTGCATTTCTTAGTACATAAGGATCTTCTCCCTCTTGACACGATGCAGAGTAATCACTTAGAATAGACACCTCTATAATCAATGCTTTTCTACATGGGTGTAGTTGAGGGGAGATGAGGAGGGGCATTGTCCCCCCCCAAATGAGTTGCCCCATCTCAACCCCCAAAGGCAGCAACCCCTTATATCTGACCATGGGGATCCATCTCCCATTGGCAGAAAAGAACAGCACGGCCGCAAATGTGGCAAAGGTCTCTTCTGTGTGCTTGCGAGGATTCCATTATCTGAGGACAGAACAGAAGGAAGGTTGCAATCATGGCAACGACCCCTTCTACCTGCCCGCAGGAGACTGGATCCCCATGGGCAGAAGAGAAGAGGGGAGGCCAGGATTACAGCTTGCAGTTGCAACAGAAAAGGTTGTGTGTATGTTGGGTAGGGGAGGAAGCGAGGTAGAGATGGCAAGGATGCAAGGCTGAACTTTTACAGAGCTCTGCTAGTGAGTGGATTTTTGCCTCCTGGGACATCTTACTGTGAGTTCTAGCTGTTTATTTAATTATTTACTGTTTGTCTAACTGTTGTTTGTTTAATTATTTAGTGTTTGTCTTAGTGGTGTGCAAGTTTCAGCCTTCTCAGCTGTACTTACCTTGCCTCTCTCAATTAACTGGGCCTTGTGTGGTAGCCATTTTGAATTAATCTCTCTCCCCAGAGCCTGCTGTTGTTAAGCTTTTCCTGTCCTTGCCTGCCTGAGTGACTCCTCCCCCTGTGTGTGTGGTAGCCATTTTGAATTAATCTCTCTCCCCAGAGCCTGCTCTTGTTAAGCTTTTTCCTGTCCTTGCCTGCCTGAGTGACTCCTCCCCCTGACCCCCTCCCCCTGAGGTATCCTGTAACCTTGTTCCTGTTTTCTCCACGTGTGCATAGGCTGTTTTAGTTTGCTTTTCTCTGATCAGAGAAGGGCTGAACTTTTACAGAGCTCTGCTAGTGAGTGGATTTTTGCCTCCTGGGACATCTTACTGTGAGTTCTAGCTGTTTATTTAATTATTTACTGTTTGTCTAACTGTTGTTTGTTTAATTATTTAGTGTTTGTCTTAGTGGTGTGCAAGTTTCAGCCTTCTCAGCTGTACTTACCTTGCCTCTCTCAATTAACTGGGCCTTGTGTGGTAGCCATTTTGAATTAATCTCTCCCCAGAGCCTGCGGTTGTTAAGCTTTTCCTGTCCTTGCCTGCCTGAGTGACTCCTCCCCCTGTGTGTGTGGTAGCCATTTTGAATTAATCTCTCTCCCCAGAGCCTGCTCTTGTTAAGCTTTTTCCTGTCCTTGCCTGCCTGAGTGACTCCTCCCCCTGACCCCCTCCCCCTGAGGTATCCTGTAACCTTGTTCCTGTTTTCTCCACGTGTGCATAGGCTGTTTTAGTTTGCTTTTCTCTGATCAGAGAAAGGCTGAACTTTTACAGAGCTCTGCTAGTGAGTGGATTTTTGCCTCCTGGGACATCTTACTGTGAGTTCTAGCTGTTTATTTAATTATTTACTGTTTGTCTAACTGTTGTTTGTTTAATTATTTAGTGTTTGTCTTAGTGGTGTGCAAGTTTCAGCCTTCTCAGCTGTACTTACCTTGCCTCTCTCAATTAACTGGGCCTTGTGTGGTACCCCCATCCCCCTGCTGAGGGTTCAGGACAGGGTACCTTGTAACTGCCCTCTCTTTAATAGGACTTATCTCCCCCCTCCCTCCCCAGCACCCACCCACCCCTGGGGAAATTGTAGTTTTATAGGTACTTGGACATCTTAGAGGAAAGGGGCTGCTCTCAGGTGCAGCTCTTAATCCAAATCAGTCATACACAGAGGACCTGTGATTAATTAGCTTCAGGTACACAGGGTGTATTAGGGGTATTAGATACACTTTTATTAGTATAAGCATCTACACCAATCCTTATTATATACCGATTTAAAAGACCTAAACACAAGCTTTAAACTAAGATGCAGTCAGAGGTCCAGCAACGAGATGGGGTTCTCCAGTCTTTTGCATCGAGTGTCACATGTATGATTATCTCCCAGTTGGTGAGAGGTCCTACATATGCACTAAGTGCAGGGAGCTCTTTGCTCTCAGGGAACGAGTCCGTTCTCTAGAGGCTAGAGTAGCAGACCTGGAAGACATAAGAAAGACAGAGAAGTACATGGACGAGACCTACAGGGATATAGTCCTGAAGTCCCACCTCCAGTCTGGCAGCATCCCTGTTGCCATGGAGGAGAGAGGTCACGTGACAGGAGAGCATCACCCTGGTGTGGCAGGAAGTGATCCTGTAACTAGGACCTGTCCTCCAGGTGATGTAAAACCCTCTCGCACCGAGGACGTTTCTCCAGGGCCATGTCCCCATGAGGGGAGGATCAGGACAGCTGTTATAGTTGGTGATTCAATCATTAGGAATGTAGATAGCTGGGTGGCTGGTGGACGTGAGGATCGCCTGGTAACATGCCTGCCTGGTGCGAAGGTAGCAGATCTCACGCACCGCCTAGATAGGATCATAGATAGTGCTGGGGGGGAGTCTGCTGTCTTGGTACATGTTGGTACCAATGACATAGGAAAATGTGGTAGGGAAGTTCTGGAGGCTAAATTTAAGCTTTTAGGTAGGAAGTTGAAATCCAGAACTTCCAGGATAGCGTTCTCCGAAATGCTTCCTGTTCCACGTGCAGGACCCAAAAGACAGGCAGAGCTCCGGAGTCTCAATGCGTGGATGAGACAATGGTGCAAGGATGAGGGTTTTGGATTTGTTAGGAACTGGGGAACATTCTGGGGAAAGGGGGGGCTCTTCCGAAGGGATGGGCTTCACCTTAATCAGGATGGGACCAGACTGCTGGCATTAACCTTTAAAAAAGAGATAGAGAAGCTTTTAAACTAGAAAATAGGGGAAAGCCGACAGTCACCCAGGAGCGCACGGTTCGGACAAAGGTATCCTTGAAGGATACTACCAAAAGCAGTGAGGTTCCAAAAGGGAGTATAGTAGCCCAAATGCCCTTGAGTAAGGAGCAGACAGAGCATAAAGATTCCCAATTACCCATGCCTACCAATAGCCAGATTAATATTAATAAAATGCAGTCTCTAAAATGCTTGTATGCCAATGCTAGAAGTCTAAACAATAAGATGGGAGAATTAGAATATATAGCATTAAATGAGAGGTTAGATATGATTGCACTCTCAGAGACATGGTGGAAGGAGGATAACCAGTGGGACACTGTGATACCTGGATACAAACTATATCGTAATGATAGAGCTGAACAAATTGGTGGAGGGGTTGCGCTCTATGTTAGAGAGGGCATTGAGTCAGAAAGGATTAAAGTTTTGCAGGGAACGAAATATGCTGTAGAATCTCTATGGATTGAAATTCCATTTATGAAGGGGAAGGTGATGGCAGTGGGAGTATACTATCGACCACCTGGCCAGAATGAACAAATGGATGATGAAATGCTCAAAGAAATCAAGGAAGCTAACAAAAGCCACAACAGAGTAGTAATAATGGGTGATTTCAATTACCCCGGTATCGACTGGGACAGTGTCACAGCAGGACAAGCTAAAGAGATAAAGTTTCTAGATGAAATAAATGACTGCTTCTTGGAGCAGCTGGTTCATGAACCGACCAGAGGGGAAGCCATACTGGACCTAGTCCTTAGTGGAACGCCAGATCTGGTGCAAGAAATAAGGGTGTTGGGACCACTTGGCAATAGTGATCATAGTATGATCATGTTTGATTTAATCAGTGGAGGACAGATAGTAAAGGAATCCACAGTACTACCTTTTAACTTTCAAAAGGGTGACTATGATAGAATGAGGAATATAGTTCGGAAAAAAACTAAAAGGAGCGGTTCCAAAGGTTAAAGACTTACAGCAAGCTTGGGTGTTATTTAAAAATACTATCCTCGAAGCCCAGACCAGCTGTATTCCACGCATTAAGAAAAGTGGAAGAAAGTCCAAAAAACTGCCAGCATGGTTTAAAGGTGAGGTCAGAGAGGCTGTTGCTGCCAAAAGAGCAACCTTCAGAAAATGGAAAAAAGAGCCAAATGATGAAAACTGGAAACAGCACAAGCACTGGCAAGTTAAATGCAAAGCATTGATAAGGCAGGCAAAGCGGGAATTTGAGAAGAAACTTGCTACGGAAGCAAAAACACGAAATAAAGACTTTTTCAAGTACATTCGTAGCAAAAGGCCTGTGAGAGAGTCAATTGGACCACTAGATGATAGAGGGGTAAAAGGGGCAGTAAGAGGAGACAAGGCTATAGCAGAGAGACTGAATGAATTCTTTGCTTCGGTCTTTACTGAGGAAGATGTAGGGGTGTTACCCAAGACTGAAGTGGTATTTAAAGGTGATACTGCAGAGGAATTGAGAGAAATATCGCTACACCGGGAAGATATATTACAACTATTTGATAAACTGAATAGTAGCAAATCACCTGGACCAGATGGTATACATCCCAGAGTGTTGAAAGAACTGAAATATGAGATTGCAGACCTGTTATTGGTAATCTGTGAACTTTCATTAAAATCATCTGTAATACCTGAAGATTGGAGGGTCGCCAACGTAACACCAATTTTTAAAAAGGGTTCCAGGGGTGACCCAGGAAATTACAGACCGGTGAGCCTGACGTCAGTACCAGGGAAAATGGTAGAAGCCATCATAAAGAACAAAATTACACAGCATGTAGATAGTCATGGCCTAATGGGAGACAGCCAACATGGCTTTAGACAAGGCAGATCTTGTCTTACTAATCTGATCTGTTTTTTTGAAGGTGTGCATAAACAGGTAGACAAAGGTGAGTCGGTTGATATAGTGTATCTGGACTTTCAGAAAGCTTTTGACAAGGTCCCCCATCAGAGACTTTTGGCGAAGCTAAAAAGTCATGGGATAGGAGGCAGTGTACTATTGTGGATCGGGAACTGGTTAAAAGATAGAAAGCAGAGGGTAGGGCTAAATGGCCAATATTCCCAATGGAAAAAGGTGAATAGTGGAGTACCCCAGGGATCTGTACTGGGTCCGCTACTTTTTGACATATTCATAAATGACCTGGAAAAGGGAATAACTAGTGAGGTAATCAAATTTGCAGATGACACAAAACTGTTTAAAGTTGTTAAAACCCAAGAGGATTGTGAAAAACTGCAGGAGGATCTGGATAAATTGGAAGACTGGGCATCCAAATGGCAGATGAAATTTAATGTGGACAAGTGCAAAGTTATGCACCTAGGAAAGAACAACCCACACTATAGTTACAAGATGCAAGGCTCCACATTAGAAACCACCACCCAGGAAAAAGATTTAGGAGTCATCGTGGATAACATGTTAAAACCCTCCGCCCAGTGTGCAGCGGCGGCCAAGAAAGCAAATAGAATGCTAGGTATCCTAAGGAAAGGGATGGAGAATAAAACAAAGGATATTATAATGCCTCTGTATCGCTCCATGGTACGACCGCACCTTGAATATTGTGTGCAATTCTGGTCACCGTATCTTAAAAAGGACATAGAGTTATTAGAAAAAGTACAGAGAAGAGCCACCAAATTGGTGAAGGGGATGGAAGGCTACTCCTATGAAGAGAGGCTAAAAAGGTTAGGGCTCTTTAACCTAGAAAAGAGGCGGCTGAGGGGAGATATGATAGAGGTGTATAAATTAATGAATGGAGTGGAACGGATAAACGTGGATAAATTGTTTACGCTATCAGAATATAGAAGGACTAGGGGGCATGTAATGAAGCTACAGGGTAAACTATTTAAGACAAATAGGAGAAAATATTTCTTCTCTCAACGTGTAATCAAACTCTGGAATCTGTTACCGGAGGATGTAGTAAGGGCTGTTAGTATAGCTGGGTTTAAAAAAGGTTTGGACAAGTTCCTGGAGGAAAGGTCCATAAACCACTATTAAAAAGGGACCCAGGATATCAATGCTTGGCCTAGTACAAGCACTGCAGAACCTGTGTCTTTTGGGGAAACTGCTAGGTACGTATGACCTAGATTGGCCACTGTTGGAAACAGGATACTGGGCTTGATGGACCTCGGTCTGACCCAGTATGGCATTTCTTATGTTCTTATGTTCTTAAGGACAATTTAAAGAAGCAGTTAGCCTATTAATGGAGGAAGCGGGATTTTAGGTCAGGGGATGGAAGCGCTAGGAGGGTTAGTGAAGGAGGGAGAGTCTGGAAGGGTAACAGGAGGGGAGCCAGAAGGAGAGGGGCTGGAAAGAGTATAAGGTGTTGACAAAAGATGCATTCCCCTCGCCATAGAACACACCACAAGCACCCCACCTCCGCACCACACACACAGGTACCCAACCTATGCATCACACACACATACATGGCTACTCCACCTCTGCACCACACAAAGAGGCTCCCCAGCTCTGCAGCACACATGCACCACAGCCCCACACCCCACCCACACAAAGGCTACCACCACCACATCCTACGCACATACAGGCATACCACTATTGCAGCACATACACAAATACTTAATATCTGAAGCTATAGTTGGTATTTGTATTTCAGTCTAAAGATGCCATGCGGTATAGAAACTCTGGCGCTGAACTTGTGAGACTTGAGAACATGAGACCACCATGAGAAACAATGGGGAAGGGAGGCATGAGGAGATCACAAACACTGGCTCCAAGATTTTGGCCTGGCTCCTAAATCTACACAAAATTTGTCGACTACAATAGAGGCACAGCACATTTGAAATTTTGGTACCAGCTATAGGCTGCACAGCTGCACAAATAATGTCCAGTCACCATGTGCACCTCTCTGCTAATTGCTGTTTTTATGTTTGCTGAACATTAACATGAAGCACAGTTCTCTCTGATCCCATATGCAAGTGATGCTGTGGGGAGAGAGCCAGCACTGCATTGACATGGCCACCTCTGAGCAAGAGGAACTGAGATCAATTTATTTATTTAGCTGTGCTTATATACTGCTTTTCACTGGGTCAAAGTGGTTTACAGATATATGCTAACAGGCACTTTTATTCCCTTGTCCCCAAAGGGCTCACAATCTAAATGTACCTGAGGCAATGGAGGGTTAAGTGGCTTGCCCAAGGCCACAAGAAGTGGCCACGGGACTAGAGACCCCAGTCCCTCCAGCCTGAGGTTATGTCCCTACAAGGGAATTGAACCCCTGGCCCTCTAGCCTGAGATAACCTGTCCCAACCACTGAGCCACTCTTCCTGGAGGGGAAGACTGTGGGGAGAGGCAGTGTTGTCCAGATATGGGTTCACAGAGGCCTGTGCATCTTATGCTACTGCTCAGCAAAGGTGAGGTAAAGTGCTGCCCACCTCCTCTACTTCTTCTGAAGCACTGCGTGCAGAGCCTGGCTTGTCTACATATTTCTATTTTGAGTTTGTTATGATTTATTCTGTACTTGGTGAGGGTCTTATTGTATTTTGGCTGTGTGACAGAGACCAAGTGTTCTGTTACAATGGAGTTTCTATGTAGGATCTGTAGTAATCTGGCTTTTCAGTTTGCCAAATAAGTGTAAGGATGTTCTAAAGCCCACTGCAATATTTATGGTGCTGCTCTTTTCTGGGTAGGCTCCTTACTGTGTTAATTTTAGAAGTTGGTATTGTTATGGTACAGTAGATTTGCATTATAAGTCTTCAGTAGCTTTTGTGTCAGCTAACAATCTGCCTGCTATTGGAGGGGCTTTAATGAGATGGCTCTGTCATCAAATTTTATTTTCTTGTATGTTGAATTCTATGGTGAAATATTCTAGTTCTGTTCTGCACCTATTGTTGGAGGAGTGGCTTTGTTGGACTTTACCCTCCATTGCCTTAGAAGAAAGGCATGGCAATCTATTTATGGTCACACCTTGCCAAAACGTTAGCACTGACTCAATGGCACATATTAAATTGTTATGCCAGGCAATTCACTGTTAATAATCTGGACCAGGAAACCCAAGCATTGGTGTCCAGAAAATATGTTAAATCCTACTAATATTTAAAACAACTCCATGTAACTCTCACACCAAATACACACACAATGAGAAGAACTACAGTATAGCAAAAGCTTAGACCTGGGAATTCGCTACAAATTAACATAGCACAGAATGTTACAAATTGTTGCTATGTAAAAAACCAATCTGAGCAAAATAACCAATGGAGATCACTGGGGTTAAAAAGGAACCTCAGTAACAGGGTTTGTGTGGTTTATGAGTACTCTACACGTCACCTTACTTCAGCACAAGCTTACTGCACCCTGAATTGTCATTCATAGGCTGTTTTACAATTTTATAAATGCATTTAAAGGAACTGAAAACACTTAGCTTAGACACCACACTAATTTCGGATCTCCAGAGGAATTTGAACAATCAACTTGATTTTCGCCCTATAACTTTCAGGGCTGCGTCAGGACTTGTTGAACAGCTCATGTAAATGCTCCTCATTCCTATATTAATTTGTAGCAAATTCCCAGGTCTAAGCTTTTGCTACACTGTAGCTCCTTTCATCTGTGCATAAAATATGTTAAAAGCAATTTGATCACTTTTTTCCCTAAAATGTTTTACTGTGCCATGCTTTGATCAGACAAACCACCTTCTGCGGACTCCCAAGCATAAAAATCATATCCTTAAACAGCCAATCATTATTGCAAAAGATCATCATTTAGGGCTATCCTAATCCCGCATCACTGAAGCAGCTCCAATGAGGTCATAAAATCAGTTGCTCTTGCCCAGGGCCAGCCTAAGGGTTTCTGCCACTCTAGGCAAAAATCCTGGCCTTGGCCCCCCCCTCCCCCGCCACCGCCCCCGCTCCCAGCTGCTACCAATTCAGTCTCAGGAGGGGGAGACAGACAGTGGCAGTATTTCCAAAAGCGGCAGTTTTTTGCTGCTGCTTTTGGAAATAGCATAGTTACTCACCTGTAACAGGTGTTCCCTGGGGAAAGCAGGAATCAGTTCTCATACGGGTGACATTGGCACCAACGCAGCCTGCACAGAAGCATTTCCCCAGCTTTCAAAGAAAGCCTTTGGGAGATGCACCATGCATGTGTGGTCCCTTTCATTACAAAAGGTGCTATCTTGCCTCAGTCCTCCCACCAGTGTCCTGAGAGTCAGTTGTGCACATGCCCTGAGCACAGCAGCAGCCTCAACACTCTGTGGCGCATGCAGAGGGCAGATAAATGCCCCCCAACTCCCCAGCAGGATCAGTTGTGGAGGGTGCCCCAGGGCAAGCACCAAATTTTATGGTAGTGAATGTATCCCCCAAGCAGACAGAGATGGGAGGAGGGTCTGACAAATGTGACAGTAGGCACAGCACAGACAGGTACCCCATGCATGTGTTGATGCTAACAAATGCCCCCTGCAGTATCCACCTGAGGTGGAACAGAGGAGCACTGGCCAGCAGACTTATGCCACGCACACCAGGATGCTGGGCTGGACAGTATGCAGATGTTGCAGACATATACATATGTAAGTCATGCAGCAACACATGAACATAGGTGTCCATGCCATGCAGAATGGTGTTCCCTGAAAACACCCAATGCCAGACCTATGAGGCAGTGTCATCCCGTGGTCCCCCCCCCCAACCACCCATATGGCACAATGTCACACAAACAGCCCTGGAATGTGACTGACACACACCCCACACACCCCTACACAAACCAACACTCCCTGTGCACCCCTTTGGGACCAAAGTCCATACACCAAGCATTCTGCACTCCAATCCTGCTGCTAGATGACATCCGTGTGTCCCCTCCGTGCCCGGCCCTTGCCACTCCCCTTTCCTGAGGGCACATGCACCTGTGCCTCGGTCACCACAGTTACAGGTGTGCATGGCAGTGTTTCCTTGGATCCTGAGGTATCACAGCTCATGTTGCCTGACTCCATGATACCCTCATGGAATGGGGGAAACACCATCTGGGTTCCTGTGCCCTTTGGAACTGGCACAAGCAAGAGGGAGTGTCTGTGTGGCAGGTGGACCAACAGTGGTGTGGGCATGTGCTGAAGCCCGCATTATGACACCACTGGTGCCTGGCTGTGGAGGCAGAAGTTCACATGCTGCTAAGGATGGTGTAGTTTTGGGAGCCGCCCCACCATGTCCTTGTCCAAACCCCATGGGAGGCACACTGGCGTGTGCACAGGGTATTGCAGGGATGGACCTGCCAGGGACATGCTACAGCTCCATCAGGATCTTCACCATAGCTACCTAGAGGGTGATGGTAGCTATGGTCAGCTGCTCTGTGGCCACGATATGCCTTTCCTGCAACATCATGGACTGTCACAGCAGCTCTAGCTGTTGCTCAGACCATGCCTGCTGTGTGCAAGCAGCTCAGCACACCCCTGTTGGGAGTGTCCCTCCTGTATATCACCTTCTTCAATAGTGTGCTGTGGAAGAGGCAATGGGGAGGGGACATGGATCTCCAGATCATCCTGGTCTGGGACATCTTGTGGCTATTGCAGTGTGGTGTCAGCAGTGGTGCTTGGCAGTGGGGTACCATCTAGGGCCTCCCCGTCTCTCCCTGTGACATCATCCATGGACACTGTCAACAGAGCAGGCACCGCTGCCTGTGGAGCTAC
Source organism: Ichthyophis bannanicus (assembly GCA_033557465.1). Lineage (NCBI taxonomy): Eukaryota > Metazoa > Chordata > Amphibia > Gymnophiona > Ichthyophiidae > Ichthyophis > Ichthyophis bannanicus. The sequence continues at coordinate 886,841,733 of CM066034.1, read as the reverse complement.
AGCAGGGGCACCTGTGAAGACACAGACAACATTGTGGGTAATACCTGCACCTGGCAATGCCACAACTTATGGGGTGACAATGTTACAGCCATGTGGGTCTGGCATGAGACTACACAGGTGGAGAGGGGCAGCTGCTTTGGTGTACAACACACCCTGCCCCCCCCCCCCCCCCCGTGCAGAGCCAGATGGGCACAGAGGCCCATGCACAGACACACCCTTTTGGCCTGTGCACTCAACCCTGCCACTACCAGCTGGTGACCATGCTGCCAATGCCCCCAACACACAGCCCAGCAGCGGAGTTATCACATGCACTGTGAGTGCACCTGGCAGCAGCAGCACGACTGGAACACCATGGCAGCTAGTGTTAGAGGCTGCATGCAAGTGTGTGCATGCACACAGTGGGAGGGGAGTACATGGGGTATGGGACAGTGACACACATCACACACGTGCCTTGCTCCTGGGATGGCTAAGATGTATCGAGAGGGCCTATCCCCCCTGAGGTGGCAGGGTCAATTGTGGCGAGGATATGCTGTTCCAGGTCAGTCAGCTGCTACCTCTGCACACACAAGGACCCTTGCCATGCCTTCTGAGTGGTGTCATGTCATGCCTGATGCCACCTGTGCTTCACATCCTTGATGTCCCGGTTCCTGTGATATATGGCATTGATATGGCAGCACACATCAAGCCATAGCTGCTGCTTCTCATAGGCATCCACACATGTGGATACATCCCCCACCAACTGTGACAGCCCCTGGAGGATCTCTTCAGCATGAGGGTCACCTCACCCTTGGAGAACCTTGACTTCCTGGTAGAGATCTTAGGTGCCATGACATGGACTATCTGTGTCATGGAGGCAAAGCATGAGGGCCTTGATGGGCCCATTTGGACATTCATGATGGGATGTACCAATGCATATGTCATGACGCTGACGTGACCACACACATGCATACAGTATCTGCGCCCACAGCTGCACAGAGTGGAGGGGATGGCATGCACAAGGGATGCAGAGGAACAGTGGTTTGCACCCCACAGCTGGCACAATGGAGGGGACTGTGAATGCATGGTCAGCAGCCATAGTGGAGTAGGCACAGTATTTTGGCATCAGGAGATATGGTGAGGTCAGGCCACGCCATATGCAAACATGTGCATGCACACCTGCATGTCACCATGTTTGTGCATGTCTGTGAATGTGCACCTCTGTGCATGTGCCATGTATAACTGTGTATGCCCTGGCCTGAACTTCTTTGTGGCAGGGCCGACACAGTGCGTGACAGTGATGGTGCTACCTGCAGCTCTCTGTGATACTCCACTATGTGTGCGATAGTTGCTAATTATTGTGCAGCCACTGGCTAGATGAGGACGACATGCAGGACATCCAGAGCTAGTATGCTCTGGCCCAGCTGCACAGCTGTGCCTGTGGTGGGCAGGACATGGTTTTCAGGCATCCTCATACCCATGTCCCATGGCAGAGGGTCCAGAACATGGACATGAGTGATGCAGTATGTATGGCAAGGTACTGTTTCAACAGGGCTGACATACATGATATCTGTCAGCAGCTTGAGCCATGGCTAGAAAGCCCCATGCAGAGTTGCAATCCTATTCCAGTACACCTGAAGGTGATGACAGCAGTGGCCTTCCTGACAACAGGATCATTTCAGTTCTTTTATACACCAAATCATTTTTTGTTTTAATATATGTCAATTACGTATATATAATTACGTTCGTGTCTTGATCCTACGTGTTTACATTTGAGTGTTTAATTATTTATTTCTTTATGGATGTTTTTATTTTTATGATATTTAGCCAATTTAGCCCCTGAAGAAGGCCCAACGAAACACGGCCTGTGTTGGGCCATTGGCTGGAGTTCATCAAATAAAATAAAATATATTCTTCCTTTACAATCCACGGTTTGTACTGGGTAATTGTTGCAAGTGGATTTGTGCGTTTTTGTTGGACACTAATTAACAGCATGTTTTCCCCATGGAAGGATGTGCTCAGCTTCAGGGAGGATGCTTTAGAGAAATTTCTACCACGAGAAGCTCTCTCCTCCCAAATAGAGGATGAAAATGATAATGTATTGAACCAGTGGGAGGATGTGGTACAACTCACTCAGACAGGTTAAAGAAGAGATGCATGCTATCTACCTCCTCGAATGCTGTAAATCCAAAATTATTCTGCGAGGATTGAGAATGAACAAAGCACCAGGTTTATACCTGAATGAAGAGGGATTTATCAAGTGCTGGAATGCCATTTTAAACAAATATTCATTGGATCTCATGATTTTATTGATCAGTACAGCTAATAAGAAATCGGAGTTATATAAAGTAGAGCTGGATGAGAAACTCATCGCTCTAAAAGGGTGTGACAACAATTTTACTATGGTTCATAAAGATTATGAACAAAATATCCAGTCCTTTAAGAAGGACATCAAGGATCAGAAAAGAGAAAAATTTAAGAGGGATGAAGAAGATTATATGTTTGGATACGTATATCCTTGGTGTAAAAAGGTAGAAGGTGAGAGATTATTTTTTAAGGAACGAACCACTATATCTGATTATAAAGATAATAATAGGGAAGAAATTGATGGAGGTATACCCCAAGAACAAATGAAAAAGCGTAGTAGAAAGAAATCAGTGGAATATGTGTCCGCATCTGCACCATTATTTTCAACTCAGAAAGATCAAGTAAAATTAGTAGGGGAGTGTGAAAATAAAAAGAAAAGTAAAGAAAAAAAAATTTGGAATATGGAGTCACTATGGAAAGGGGGAGGTCGAGAACATTCACGACCACACAATTATCGAACAGACTCACATTGGAACAGAGAACAAGATCAAGAAAAGACAAATGTACAATACAATCCCAACAGAGGCCGCGGACGGGGCCGAGGATGAGGGAGGGGACGCAGGGGATCGGAAAGATCAACAGAGAGGAGATATTAACACCACATAAAGTCAGTAATGTTATTAACATTTCAAAATATACTCTTACTCCTCATGAAGAGTCACTTTTAAATAAAGGCTTATCCTTTGTGCCTGTAAAAAACTATGATCCTTTTGAAGACCAGGTAGACCTTTTTAAATTTTTCTAAAAAATTCGGATAAAACATTTTTTTAATAACCAAGAGTCTCCTGGTAATGATCAATCTATAATACAAGGAAAATCAGGTTGGAATCCACCACCCAACACTGACCCATTAATTGAAGCCTTTGAAAAGGTTGTTTTAAAGGAAATTATAATTCATTAAAGTTCGTCCCCCCCCCCCTATTATAATCTTACCATTAAAGAAAAGGAAGCGATAAAATCTTTACAGATGAACAATGAGATCATTATAAAACCGGCAGACAAAGGTGGAGCTATAGTTATCTTAGATAAGGCATATTATATTGAGGAGATTCAAAGACAACTTCGTGATACTACGTTTTATTCTCGATTAGACAAGGACCCTACTCTTTCTTTGAAGAAATCCATTGACAATTTGGTATTGAATGCATTTCAGTTTGGATACCTTACTGCCAAAGAGAAGTATTTCCTTATAGTGGATTTTCCCATTATTCCTACGATCTACATCATCCCTAAAATCCATAAATATTTGGAAAATCCCCCTGGTAGACCAATTGTATCTGCCATTGGTTCTCTTTTAGAACCAATCTCTCAATTTTTGGACATTCTACTGCACCCCTTTGTTGAAAAAATGTGGTCTTATATTCATGACTCCTCACACGTTATTAATATCTTAGCATCGATAAAAGACTTCAATTCATAATTAATTTTGGTCACACTGGATGTGGAATCCCTATATACAAATATTCCTCAGATGGAGGCTTTACAGATTATAAAACAATATTTATACAAGAGAGAAGTTCATAAGCGCACTCCTACAGTTTTTCTAATAAGTCTAGCACGATTTGCCTTATGTGAGAATTTATTTTTGTTTTTGCGATCTTTTCTACAAACAAATGAAGGGAGTAGCTATGGGATCCTCGATGGCCCCAGATATTGCTAACCTTTACGTAGCTGACTTTGAAGAAAAATTATCAAAGATAATCCTTTTAAGGCTAACATAAAACTCTGGATAAGATATATTGATGATGTTTTAGTTTTATGGGAAGGCTCGGTGGATCGTTTGACAGATTTTAATATCTGGATTAATGATTGTGACATTAACTTACGGTTTCAGTTAACCTATGATTTCCATCAGATTTCGTTTTTAGATTTACTTATTAAAAAAACGAAAGAAGGGTTGCACACTAGCTTATTTAGAAAACCCACAGATAGAAATCAGTTATTACATTTCACAAGTTTTCATAATGCTGCACTTAGGAGGGCATGTACCACTGTCCAGGAATTTGAACAGCATGCTTCCATTATGAAGGATAGGTTTATAGCGAGGGGATATCCCTGTCATCAGATAAATAAGGCATATAACAGGGCTCGTGAGTCACCTCGTGAGGAGTTATTACAACTATGGAAAAAACTGCTAAATGAAGGGATAGTTTGTTCCCTTCTTTATTCTCATCAATCTCACAATATTAGTAGCCTTTTAAGGAAACACTGGCACCTTATATAAACTCTACCAGGGTTCCAAGAGACATCCCTACCAGTGGCATATAAGCGAAATGTAAATCTTCACAACATGTTGGTTCCAACGGCCCTTACTGAGCGGAAATTTCTCTCAAAATACAATGGACATTTCCAATGTGGCCATTGTTCGGTATGCATTTATGCATTACCTGTTAAAAATGATTTTACACATCCTATTAGTAATCGAAGTTTTATTTGGATGATTTTTCTAACTGTGCCACTAGTCATGTAATTTACGTTATTTTATGCCCTTGTAATAAATTGTATGTAGGCAAGACCACACATCCGATACGCAACAGAATAATTGAACATAAAAGTTGCATTAAAAGAGGTGCAATGGAAAAACCTTTAGTCATTCATTGGCAGGAAAACAATCATAAGGTGTCTGATTTGAGGTTTTTTGTAATTAAAAAAGTTAAGTTGAATTGGCGTGGTGGTAACAGACAAGACCATTTTACGCCTTGAACAACGATACATTTTTAATCTTAATAGTTTACATCCTGAGGGACTGAATATGGAATGTGACCTATCAGTTTTTCTTTAATATCTTTGCTTTTTAAGAGATGTTTCCCAGTCATTCAGGTAATAAAGGCTATTATGTATAGTTTATTAGTTATTTATGCTTTAGTGTTTTTAATCATCAGGCTATTATGACTTTTTTATGTTACAAGTTTATTTATTTATCTATTTCCTCATTCACATCCATAGATCTAATACCAGTTTCCTTCGTTTTGATATGGTAGGCAGTAATCACTTTTATGCATAAGCTTATTTATTTATTTATCTTCTTACTTATATTTTCAGGATTCAATATTGATGTCCCGCTTTTTATGAAGTATACGGTTATTGCAGTGGTTTATTTAATAAAACTCTAAAGCTCATTTAGAGCTACCCTTGGGCAAACTTTTTAACCCTTTGTTAACATTAATAATAGGTTTGTCCATAGCCTGTTATATATGCTTGTATTTCATACGTTCATTTCTGTTAGGGTGAGAAGCAATTTATTGGACCGAGGATAGGTTTTAGAGTGTACTGCGCTCAGGCCAAAGTAGTAAGGGCTTAAGACAATTTTATGTTTCAATTATACGTTCCATTGTCACACACAACATATTGAGAAATGTTTGTGGTTTAGTTCCCTATTTTCCTTTGTTTGTGGCAAATTTACATATTAGGACTCCTACATCATCGCTTTCTCTCCCGCCAACCCCCCCCCCCCCCCCCGTTTTTTTAAAGCGCAGATGCCGGCGTTTTTTACAGATAGCGGTCAGTTAATCTGAATGTCAGTACGGTGAGCCATTGCGCCATGAGATCTTTTGACATTGTGTGATACAGAGGTGGGATTTTATATTCATTTATTATCTATCAGAATCTAATTTTAATATGAATATGGTTTAATCTTCCTCATCTGTCCACAGGTTCTAGGTTTAAAGTTTTTTAAATCTGTACTACCTGGCCCATGTAATTTTCATGACATCGATACATCGGTTTAAACAAGGTTAGGCTATTTTTTCCTTATGCCGGTTCGTTTTAATGTGAAATTTAGACAGTGTTTAAAATGGGCAAGCTATAACTATAATTTTAAAAGTTGGACCACTGGCATGAACATTTGGACTATAGCCCACTCTCTTTTATTTCACATTTATAATAAGGTTTTATTTGGGTCTTTTAATAGCACACATATATTGTGATGCTTATTTTTATAAAAATCTTTTATTGATAGGGCAATCAACATTCTCTTCAATTTTTTCATGTATTTTTTATATCTCAAATATGTTTATAGACATATTTTGGGTCATTTTTGTTTTGATTCATTCGCAGCCTAAAGTGCTTTGAACCTCGGCGAGCTGAAAGGGTCTTATCAGCAGTTGGCGCTTTAAGCATTATTCGGGATTGAATTGAATCATATATTAAGATAGTAGCTTGTGCCGTCTTGCACAGGCACATAACAAATTTTATTTGGTTAAAAATTTTATTTGGTTAAAATTCCCAGCATATTTATATATTGACAGACATGTGGTCCGGTTTTTGTGACGGGAGTAATGAGGTTGGGTTTAACCTTAGACGATTAAATAATATGGCATTTTATTTTTTCTTGAAATCAGACATTTTCAATTCTCATATCCACAATAGTGATTTTTTTCCAATAGACAGTTCCTTTGTGAGGGAAAATTTGTGTTCCTATTAAATATAATTAGCACATAGTTTTATTTTAAGATAAAATTCCGCTCAAATTCTTTTCTTTATAAGGCATTTGCGTCCACATATTCCACTAATTTAGTTTCGATTTTGGTTTTCATTTATTGTTTTTGTTCTCTCATTATATACTTTTTTATCCTATGGTGATATAGATTGATCCGGACATAGGATGTATATAAACAGGTATGAGCTTTCCATAGTTTTTTGTCACACCCTTAGAGAATTAAGTTTTTTACAATATGGTTTAAAAATGTTTTTATGTATCAATATATTTACATTCAAATTAGATGTTATGTATCTTATGTGCTTAATTATTTGTTTTTAGGATTAATTTTCATACTTTTAATGATTATATTTATCACAATTATGGTTTTCTCCGATTCATGCATGTATGTGGTAGGTGTAATTTTTATACACCAAATCATTTTTTGTTTTAATATATGTCAATTACGTACATATAATTACGTTCGTGTCTTGATCCTATGTGTTTACATTTGAGTGTTTAATTATTTATTTCTTTATGTATGTTTTTATTTTTATTTTTATGATATTTAGCCAATTTAACCCCTGAAGAAGGCTCAATGAAACACAGCCTGCTGGAGTTGATCAAATAAAATAAAATATATTCTTCCTTTACAATCCATGGTTTGTACTGGGTAATTGTTGTACGTGGATTTGTGCTTTTTTATTGGACACTAATCAACAGGATCATTTCAGACAGTGCTCTCAGCTGTGGGAGTACTCATCCAGTCTGTGGTTTCATAGTGCCTCACCCAGTTTCTGGGTGCCTACCTGCAGTCCAAGGCACAGAACATCTGCTTCCCAGCAACACAGCAGGACCAACACCAGACCATGCAGGAATTCTACATGTGGCAGGGTTCCCATCGGTCCTAGGTGTGGTGGACGGCACACACATCACCCTCCAGCCACCACAACAGAATGAGGCTGCGTACCACAACCGCAAGGCATTCTACTCTGTGAATGTACAGGTAGTCTGCAATGCAACTGGGAAGATCACAGATGTATGCACCAGGTACCCAGGTTCCTGCCATGATGCCTATGTCCTGAGCTGGTCAGGGATCCATGCGTGCTTCGAGGGGTGCCACATTAGTGGTGGATGGCTGCTAAGTGGGCATATGCATGGACACTCTGGGACTGGGAGGCAGGGTGCAACACATGGTGATGGGTTCACTGGGCAGGTGGCCCCCCATGACCCAGAGGCCCAGTGTGATGACCCCCTGGCCATGGAGGGGGGTGACCTGCCAACCGCCACCATGGTGGGGGTATGCGTGGGGCATCCCCTGGAAACCCTCTCACATACATGGCCATGATATGCCCAGTCCCTGTCCATTTGGGGGTTAGCCCCAGCCGTGCCACACACACCCTCCACATGCATCATTTCCCAGTTCCCTGCAGCGGGCACAGTGGCCCTGTGCATTTATTTATTTATTTATTTTGTTTAGACAGTTTTTTATACCGCCTTATCCTTCAATCAAAGCGGTCACAACACAATTGGGGGATACATTTAACACTCGGGGATATGAGACACATGCAATAATACTTACAGGGAACATGGGCATGCAGCGGGGGACAGAGGCAGGTGACCGGGGTGGTGGCAGCAGGCCTGCACATGGTGGTGTGTCATGCAGACCCATCTTCTGCCACCCAGGGGTGTGTCTGCTGTGGGCCAAGCACAGGGCAGGGGCACCAGACACACACACAGTGCCCAGGTGCACCCCCCAGCAGGGACCCCTCCACCCTTGGGTGCAGCCATGCACATGTGATGTGATGTGCTGTGGACACAGTGGCCCACTGTCACCCCCTGGGGCCCTCCAGATGGTGTCCACAGACTCAAATCTGCACAGTCAGCTGTCTACAGCCCACTACATGTCCAGCACACATGGCCCCTTCACCGGCACACCAGCTGATTAACGGTTTGCTGTTCTCTCTCCCCCTGCAGGTAGCTGGGACTACCCCCCTTGTGAATGACTGATGACCCCTATCCCAGCATCCCAGCACAGCACCAGCACAACAGTGTTCACCAGACCACAAAGGGTATCAGAGAGGACCTTTGGCCAGCTTAAGTGCAGGTTCCGCTGCCTGGACCGGTCCAGGAGGGAACTGCTATATAGGCCTCACAAGATGTGAGAGATCGCTATGGCATGCTGCATGGTCCATAACTTTGCTGTGTGGTGCAGGCAGCCACTGCTGGATGAGCCAGAGCCTGCCATGGATGATGGGGATGAGTGCACCACCCTGCCATGCCATGCCAGGGAGGCAGGGGCAGCAGCTGGTCATTGAATTTGGTGCACATACACAGGAACATGTTCCCTCACCTTCAAGGGCTTGGGAGCACTGGCAGCTGTAGTCTGATGATTCTGGCCCTGAACCACAGTGCTTGGGGTCCTGGGTTTGCCTCCTACCTGGACTGCTTCATTTTGCATCTCTACCATTCACACTGGCCCTTCCCTCTGACTTGCCATGCTCTCTTTTTGACAGCTGTATCCTGGTGGTTCTGGCCCTGAATCATAGTGCTTGGGGTCCTGGGTTTGCCTCTCACCTTGGGGCATGTACAGGGCCCTTTTATTTTGCCTCCTCAGGGGGCATCTGTGTGACCTGGAGATGTAGCTGACATTCTGGGACTGCTCTCTGCTATGTGTGTCCCTTATGTCTCTGTGTCCCCCTGTGCCTTCACTGTGGGCCTGCATGCATCCTGTTCTCCCTTGTTTCATGGGCTACTGCTGTCGGGCTGCTCTGTCTGTGCTGTGCTGTGCTGTCCTGTCACTGTGTAGCCTACCAGTTTTCTGCCTGTGCCAGATCCTGATGTCCCCTGCCCTTCTTCTCCACCTTAGTACATGCCTCTCTCTGTACCAACTTGGGTGCTGCTCCAGCCTGCCCACTTCTCTCTGCTTCCAGGTCTGTCTGCCTCTGTTGTGCTGTACTTACTGAGTGAGGGTGGTCCTGATATGTTCCCAGCCCCTGTGTGCTTCTGTGTGAGCTGGCCACCTCTGTCCGGTGAGGGAGGAGAACCTCCTGCTCGAGGACCATAGTCGCCAACAACCTCGTCTCTGCCGCCCTGATATTGCGCTTCCTCGTAGCCATGTTGATGTGTGCGTTATGTTGGGGGGGGGGGCCTTCTTCCTGGATCCAGTCGCACGTGGGCTGCTGGTCATGGGGTAGGGGACATTTTTGGAGTTACAGGTGCACAGAGCAGCAGGGCAGTATGTGCATGGCCTACACATGCATGTGGCACAAGGTGGGCCAATAGGCCACCAGTTGGACGTGCTTTGCTAGCCACAGCCACACACCAATTCTGCAGCAACCTGTACGTGTCTGCGTGGGATTGTAAAATCAGGCCTCTGCGTGCACGTCCTATCTGGAGACATGCCTCTTTTAGAATCAGGCTCATAGTGAAACTGGGGACTAGAGTATGGTAAGATACACAGGAGTGGACAAGAGAATAAGGAGCATCAGTATCCAAAAGCAGCTTCAAAAAGGTGGGCTTTTAGCCTGAGGCAGGTCCTTCCTTTCTCGGTCGTGATCAGTGGCCTTGTGCAACTCTTCTGCCCACAGGACTTGCTTATCCCATGGGCAGGCTCTTCCCTTCTTGCACGACTCTTCTGGCTTGTCATCCTGTTGGGGAGCCCTCTACCACACTTACTGGGTAGTGCTGGCCCTGACCATACTGCTCTCTATCTGCCGTCATGTACAGTACTATGTTACTATGTAGAAGGATTCAGAGAGAATGAATCTCTGAAATATTTGGTATACTCATGAGGTGGTGTCAGTTTGTACATTTATGAGGTTTTTGTGCTCCTTATTCTCATATTGAGAATTTTCCATATTGTACTCCCTTGCTGAACGTAACTTTGATATTTGGTCTGCATTTCTCATGAAAATATAATTAAAGAAAAAAGAAACAGCAATAGCAAAGCAGTTGAGGCAGGTCTGTGAGCTCTTTGAGGCAAACACTTACCTCATACAGACAAGAGGCAGGAGACTAGAGTGGGGCAGACAATTTATTTTTTTTAATTTATTTATTTACAATCTCTTATATACTGTGCTATTCTGCATCAGTGTGGTTTACATTGAACAAACTGAAATTACATTGAACATGGCATTATAACTTGGAGATAACCCTCCATAGCCCATGTTCCCTGTAAAATAGTTAAGTGGCTTGCCCAAGACCACAAGGAGCACCTGTGGGACTAGAAACCCCAGTCCTTCTGGCCCAAGGTTGCTGTCCTCTAGGGGGATTTGAACCCCCTACCTTCTGGCCTGAGGTACCTTGCCCCAACCACTAGGCCACTCCTCCACTCCAAATAGGGGGAGTTACTCTTCTCACTTGAAACACTTACTATCACCTCCTTTCTCAACATCATACCCAGCTCAGGGATACCGGCAGCATGCTTTGACACACAGTGCCCCATTGACTGCCCTGTTCATCCCAACATAAATCCAGCCTTTGCTATGGGACAGATTGCTCAATGAGAGGCAGTCGGTAGACCAAAAGTGATTATACTGCTGGATTAGAGTCCTACCATCCACACAGGGCCGGCCCGTCCATTGAGCGAGAATGTTTTTTGCACAGGGCCCCGTGTTTCAGGGGTCCCCGCGCAAAGAACATTCTGATTTAAAAGTAAATTTAAAAATTAAAAAAAAAAAGCTGTCTGCTGCTGCGGCTGCTGCAGCAGAATCGAGTGTCCCACGGGGACCTCCCTGCATCAGCTCCCTCTCCGCAGTCGCACCGGCTTTCAGAGCTCGAAGGGAGAGTTTCTCCCTCATGGCTCTGTTAAGCCTGCAGGCACTGATGGGAAAGTTTCCATCAGCCCCCGCGGGCTTAACAGAGCCGCGAAAGGGAAACTAGTCTCCCTTCATGCTCTGAAAGCCAGTGCGACTACGTAGAGGGAGCTGATGTAGGGAGGGCAGGCTTTGCTGGGCAGGGGGCCCCCGCAGGACACGCGATTCTGCTGCGGCGGCCACGGCCGCAGCAGCAAACAGCTTTTTTTTATTTTAAATTTTCCCTGGGCCGGGGGGGGGGGCGTAGGACTGGAAATGGGCTAATGGGGTTAGAACTGGAAGTGGGCTACAGGGGGCTAAGTCTGGAAATGTGGTGATGGGGGTTAGGACTGGTAATGGGCTATGGGGGGCTTAAAATGAAAATTGGGTGATGGGGGTTAGGACTGGAAATGGGCTGATGGGATTAGGACTGGGAGTGGGCTGATGGGGGCTTAGGATTGGTAATAGGCTATGGGGGGCTAAGACTGGTAATGGGTTGGGTGGTTGCTAGGACTGGAAATGGGCTGAGTGGAGGGGAGTTTGAACTGCAAATAGCTGATGGGGACGGGGGCTTGGAATGGAAATGGGCTGACGGGAAGGGGGGCTTGAACTGCAAATAGCTGATGGGGAGGTGGGGCTTGGAATGGAAATGGGCTGTGAGGGGAGGGAGCTAGGACAGGAAATGGGCTAATGGAGGGGCTAGGATAGGACTGGGAGTTGGGTGTTGGGGGGAGCTAAGATTGGAAATGGTCTGTGGTGGGGGCTTGGATTGAAATGGACTCATGGAGGGGCTAGAACTGGAAGTAGGCTCATGGGGGGCTTGGATTGGAAATGGGCTGAGTGGAAGGGAGCTAGGATTTGATATGGGCTGATGGTGGGGCTAGGAAAGGACTAGAAATGGGCTGATGGGAGGCTGGTATTGGAAATGAGCTGATGAAGGGACTCGGATAGGACTGGAAATGGATGAGGGAAATAGGACTGGAAATGGGCTGATGCGGGGACTAGAAGGGAGCAGATACTGGGTGGGGCTGGAACTAGAAGGGAGTTGATGTTGGGGGAGATTAGAATGGTATGGGGATGGGGATGGGAAAGTGAAATGGAGAGGGGAAAAATATTTTGTGTGGGAGGGAAGAAAAATCCACAGTTGGCCGGGTATTGGGAGAGTAAGTGGAGATTGAGGATGGAGTGGTAAAATTTGAGAGGATGAAACAGGAATGAGGAAAGAGCAAAAGGAGAAAGATTAGTATGTTAAAGCAGATGTAGAGAGAGAATGGAAAAAAAACTAGAAGAGAGAAGAAAGGACAAATGGACAGCAGACAATGGAGAGTTAGCAGAAGACACAAAGAAACCAGAAGAAAATGGCTGGAACAATTGCAACTGAAATAAAATGCACAAAAGGTTCAAAGATATCTCTTTATTTTGAATTTATTAACTGGAATATGTCAGCTCTAGGAAATGTGCATCATTAACGTCTGCGCTTTGTTTAGTACAAGAGGAAATGAATTTATAGTTTTATTTCTACATTGTTGTTGTACATTCCAAGTTTGGTTTTTAGGGTTCCTAGTTTAATTATTGTCTTCCTGTTTCTAAATTGTGATTCTTTTTTGGTGATGGTCTATGTTCTGAATGTGTAATGGAGCTGAAGTATTCTGTTTATGTAATTCCTATTTGACATTGCCACTTGTTCTCTTTCCCCAGTAGGTCATGTATTGTTATTCTCTGAAATGTATTGGTTTAATATTTGCAGTGTTGCCTTTTGATAGGTAGAGTATGGTGCTTTGTGAGTCCTGGTAGTGCTGTTATGATACAGCGGGTTTGCTATGGGTTCTAAATGTACGAAAACCAATCCCCAATTCAGTGATAATATATAGAATTATCAAAAACAATCACCAAAAAACCCCCGTGGAAAATGTGATACAAAATGTATTCTTTTTGTCGGATGTTACAGGAAAGGAACATGTACAAATACTATGTCCACCACTCAGTCACATCCCTTTTATTAAATTTCTTATTAAAATCACGTCTACTTAGCTGAATGAGACGGTTGTCCAAAGTCCTTATCAAGCTCCAAAGTCCTTATCAAGCACGACGTGCACGTTTCGGGTCTGTAACCCTGTCTCAAGTGCTACTAGTACTGTGCTTCCAACTGCCATTAAACGCCGAAACCGGCTGTTTCCTCAAAAGGGTCCGGCTCTTCAAAGAATGGCTACATTCTTTGAAGAGCCGGACCCTTTTGAGGAAACAGCCGGTTTCGGCGTTTAATGGCAGTTGGAAGCACAGTACTAGTAGCACTTGAGACAGGGTTACAGACCCGAAACGTGCACGTCGTGCTTGATAAGGACTTTGGAGCTTGATAAGGACTTTGGACAACCGTCTTATTCAGCTAAGTAGACGTGATTTTAATAAGAAATTTAATAAAAGGGATGTGACTGAGTGGTGGACATAGTATTTGTACATGTTCCTTTCCTGTAACATCCGACAAAAAGAATACATTTTGTATCACATTTTCCACGGGGTTTTTTTTGGTGATTGTTTTTGATAATGGGTTCTAAATGGGCAGTGTTTGTAGTAGTTCCTAATTTGCCTGGCGGTTGGCACTGGATTATAGTAATGTAGAAATCTTTTAGTCTTTCTTTATCCATACACTCATGAAGAGGCATGTTTACTAAAAGTTAGTGTATGGTAACATTATGCAAATGAGTCCCTTATGCAAATGAGGCCCCGCCCCACCCTTGGGCCGCCTCTGCATCCACAGCATCACATAAGAAAAAGCTGGTTACGCTGGCTATATGCAAGCTGGTTGGGAAAGAGTTAGAAAGCGAAATATTAAGCAACTTCAACATTTAGAGAAGTGGTTTGCATATTAATACTAATCTGTGTTGTCTACTTAGCTTTTCATTTACACATCCAGCAATTAAGGTCTAATACTAATGAAAATTGTGAGATTGATAGTACAGGAAGACTGGCATTCTCTCACAGAACAGGTGCAGAAAGTGAAGCTTTCTACAAATGACTGTACCATAATAACCTATCCTTACATTAATCTGCTTTTGGGTTAACCATGCCAACAATTACAGGGGTAAGTCAGACATGAGTTTATGAGGAACAATTTTCATATGATCTGCACAGCTGCAAACTACACATACACTTTCACTTTCAAAACTGGCAAAGGTTAGAAAGTAGCTCCAGACACTTGTGCCTCCCATGCGTGGGTCTATGCCCTCACCCTGCCACCAGAAACACCTCCACTAAATAAAGCTAGTAGTAGGTCAGTGTGCTGTGGGCCTACATCAATATTTTTACGTGCATATAGGGCCATGGGCAGTTTCCAAAGAGCTTAATTCCACATACAAAATGTTTTAAGCATAGACATTACACTTTCTTAATTTCCTGCATAGAGGGTCATTTTTTAACAGGCCATTTATGTGTGAAGGAAAGTAGGCACGTCATTAGAAGCTACTTTTTTTTAAAGACATGGGCACCGGTTCGATTTTCTTGAAACCGATGGAGTGGCTAGTAGGTTCTTCATATTCTCTCTCCTACTTCTTGTTTCCTGTTGAGTCTGAATTAGTGAGGTCAGGAATGTTGGAGTGATTTGGTAATAGTCTTAAAAACAGTCATAATAGTTTTGAATTTGATTCTTTGAGACACTGGCAACCAATGTAGCTGGTAAAGGATTGGAGTTATGTGTTCAGACCTTGAGACTTTCATTATGAAATGAGCTACTGTGTTTTGAGCCAATTGGAGGTGTTTCAGAGTTTGTTTTGGAAGACCTTGTAAGATATTTCTGATATCAAAGTGTGGTCATATAAATGCTTGGGTATTGTACAGAAGTCATCTGTAGATAGTAGAGGTCTTAGGTTTTGTATCATCCGAGTTTTGTTGTATATTGTTTTCATTGCCATGTTAATATGTTTTGTCATGTTGAGGTTATGGTCTAGTAGAATATCTAGATATTTTATTTCTTTTTTGATGACCAGGGAAGCACCGTTTACTTGACGTTGCTGGGGCGGTGAGAATGATTTGTTTTTAGAGATCATCAAGACTTCTGTTTTTTTAAGGTTGAGCCATTGTGAGATTTCATTGAAACAGTTGACTATTATCTCATAGTTTAGGTTTAATGTATTGAATGTTGTGAATAGCATAATGTCACCTGCATAAATTCTGTAATCAACATCATATCTGTGGGTTATGTCACAAATTGGTTGAATATATATGTTGAATAGTAAAGCTGATAAGGGACCCCTTGAGTCAGATTGAATAGCTTGGAGAGTGTATGATTGAATTTGACTAGTTGTGTATGGTTGGTTACGTAGGATTTAAACCACTGAATTATGGTGCCACCAGTTCCAAGATGCTGTAGACGGTTGAACAGGATTTCATGATTTATGGAATCTAAGGCAGAGGATATGTCAAGGAATATAAATATGTATGCATGTTTTGTATTTTCAGTTCCACAGATATTGTCTAACAGCGAAGTTAGGAGAGTTTCTACTCCATGATCTGCTCTGACTCCATATTGGTGTTGGTCAAGAGGGGCATTTGTTTCGATGAAGTCCTGTAGTTGCCACTTCACTGATTTTTCAATTACTTTAAAGAGAAATGGAACACTTGATATCAGTCTGTATGAGCTGGGGCTGAGCCTATCCAATGAGTTTTTTTTTAAGATCGGGTGGATAGTGGCCTCCTTTAGAGCACTGGGCATTAAACCTTGGTATAATGATAGATTGACAATTTTGAGGATGTATGTAATTAGCTCTGTTTTAGTTAATTTAATCCAGTTTATTGGACATGGGTCAAGCTGGGAAGTTGTCGTGTTGATGGCATTGATATATTGATCTATCTGATCAGAGCATGGCAGGAGAAAAAATTCCAAATTGAAGTGTGAGTAGGTTCAATAGTGGTCGTCTCAGGATCTTTTATGTGTTTGGATTTATCAATGTAGCAATTTACAAACAGTTGAGCATCTATTCCACTATCCTGGGAATTATCTGTGCTTGTTTTTTTTATTAGATCATTAACTATGAGGAATAGCTCTCTTGGACGGTTCAGTGATTTTAGTATGCTTGCATAATACTCTTTTTTTAGTTCATTGATGTATAAACAGTATTGTTTTAATGTCTCCATGTATGTCTTCAATTCCGATTCAGATTTTGTGAATCTCCATTTTCACTTGGTTTTTCACAAGTATCTTTTTAAAGTTCTGAGAGATTGTAAGTACCATGGTTGTGAGATTCTGAGTTTCTTGGGGGTGTTACTCTGCAGGTTGGTAGAGACTGCCTGTCAGGTATTATTCCAGCTAATCAGAAGAGCTTCAAGGTTATCCGTCTTATTATTCAGGGCCAGAATGGCATCTTTCAGGAATTTTTCCTTATCAAATTTCTTGAAGCAGTGGTGGAACCGGTTTTCTGATATGGTGCTTGTATATATTAGTATAATGTCTGATATTAAACTGAATTAAGTAATGCTCAGACCATGGTACAGGAAGGGTGTTTATTGGGGACATTTGGTTGCAATTTACCAGCTTTTTTGGCATGAAAATGAGGTCTAATATGTTTCCCTTTATGTGTGTGAGAGTATCAATTTGCAAGTAGCCTAAGTTGTCCATGGCTTGAAGAAATGATATGCTTTGAGTGGTAGGTAATGAGGACAGATTGAAGTCTATCCTCATTACCTACCACCTACCACTGTGGCTCCAATCACAGAACCTACGCATTCAACATAAAAAAACAGAGGTGCTTTTCATCACCAGAGACCCCAACTTTACTCCCCCATCCCATGTCAGTGTCAAGGAAGCTGACTTACAAACTAAAGAAACAATAAGATACCTTGGAGTTACTTTGGACCAACGTCTGGATATGAAACACCACATAAGCAACATAGTCAAAGCCATTTATTTCAAAATCCGCTCGCTCAAGCACCTACGCTCCCTGTTGGACCCAGACGATTTCCGGACCATATACCAAGCACTAATCCTGCCACACTTTGACTTTGCAAACTCCATCTTACAAGGTCTCCCCCAATCCACACTAACGCCATTACAGTTGGCCATGAATGCCGCAGCAAGGGTCCTCTACGGAGCCTCCAGAAGTGACCACGTGACTCCCATTCTCAAACAGCTTCACTGGCTACCTATCCATGGGAGGATCATCTTTAAAACCCTACTCCTATCATTCAAGGCAATCAAAGGTATTTTATCCTCCTCACTCACAGAACTTATTCACATTGTCCCCCCCAACAGATCCAGAGCAACAGCCGTAAACCTTCTAACAACCCCAAAGGCATTGACAAAGTGCAACATGACAACCATAAATAGGGCGTTCAGTCTCTATGTCCCCAAATGCTGGAATGCTCTATCCCCTGACATTAGGGCCATTGCCGACCTATATCAGTTCAGGAAGGCACTCAAATACCACCTTTTCCTCCAATACTACCCAACCAGCAATTGAACCTAGATATCCCCTCTGAAGAAATGACCCACTCTAGAAAGGTCCCTTACATTCGTTATGCGATTGTTACCTAACCTTGTTCCGTGTAAATATCTCATGTGTAAATATCTCATGTATATAGTTCACCCCTGTTATCCAAGTTTGTACTCCTGTTCGATGTAAAACCAGACAGCTTGTTGTTATGGTCGTTGTGTTATGATGTAAACCGCGCTGATACCGAATAGCGCGGTATATAAGAAATTGTAATAAATAAATAAATAAATAAGCCACCAAGTATGATATGGTCCTTCCCAGTTGTGGTGTCAGTGCATGCAGATGAAAGAATGTTGTCTAATGCAATGGAGTCAGGTGACGAGGACCAGTATAATAATGTGATTGCAAGCCTCTTGGATTCAATGGATAACATATCAATACCTTCTGAACTTGTAACAGAGGTATATTGTGCTCCTAATGTGGTTTTACAGAAAATGATTACTCCTCCTCCTTTTTTATTGTTTATTTATTTTATTTATTTATTTATTACAGTTTCTTATATACCACGCTATTTAGAATCAGCGCGGTTTACATCATAACAAAACGACCATAACGACAAACTGTCAGGTTTTACATTGAACAGGAGTACAAACTTGGATAACTGGGTTAACTATATACATAAACTATCTACACTGCAGTGTGAGGGCATTTCTAGATTGGGTCATTTCTTGGAGGGGATATCTAGTTCAGTTGCTGTCTGGGAAATATTGGCAGAAAAGGTATGTTTTGAGAGCCTTTGTGTCTAGGACAGTGGAAGATATCGTAATTTGGTGTCTTGAGTTGGTTGAGGAGCACTGTGTCCATGTCATAGAGCCATGTTTCTGTGCTACAGAGGATATCCGGTGCTGAACTTTGGATGAGATCGGTCATTACAGGACTCTTGTTCCTCAATGATCCTTCATTTAGAAGGTACCATTTTAGAAAGGTGGTGCGATCAGCGTTGCGGCTTTCATGATTCCAAGGTTGGTAATGGGGTCTTATTTGGATTATCCGTTATTTTGTGGTGCAATATGTTGTGTGATATACATTTGTAATAGCAGTCTTTCTTGGATGATATTGGTAGGGAAGTATTGGGATGGGGCTCTTCAGATGAGCGAGGGAATGAGTTTCGTTTGTTAAGGCTAGGGTCAGTATAATTAAGATAAAGGCAGTCCACATTCTGTTTCCAGTGGTGGACTGTACGCTGTGTAGGTGAACTATTAATGTGTCATAAGTAGATCATGGAGCAGTCTAATAGACCAGTAAGTTGGGAGGGGAGTATGTGTAATTGTTAGCTTGAATCTGTTTGTTGTTACTTACAATTCAGATGAGACAGATCCTTTGAAGTGTCCGATTTCTTTCAGGTGGTTATTGTTCCCTGCCTAAGGGCATGCCAAAGGGAAGAGTGGCCTAGTGGTTGGGGCAAAGTACTACAGGCCGGAAGGTCGGTGGTTCAAATCCCACTAGAGGACAGCAACCTTGGGCCGGAAGGACTGGGGTTTCTAGTCCCACAGGTGCTCCTTGTGGTCTTGGGCAAGCCACTTAACCCTCCATTGCCCATGTTCCCTGTAAGTATTAGTGTGTGTGTCTCATATCCCTGCGTGTTAAATGTATCCCCCAACCGCTTTGACCCGGTGAAAAGCGGGATATAAATGCAGCTAAATAAATAAATAAATAAATAAAGGGTCCTCTGGCGAGGCCCTCAGACATGTGCCTAGGAGCGCTTTAAATTTAAAGTTCAGTGGTGGAGTTCTTCTTCAGCCTGATTGGCCTTGGTCGTGGGAAGTAGGGAGGAGCTTATTAATGTTGAAGGAATGAGCATTTCTTCTTGAGAGGACTCTAGCAAAGTTGACACATTCAAAAAGTCCACCTGCTGCTCCCAGGTATTCGAAGCAATCACTGCCTTCTTCCCCGAAGGTAAGTAATCAACTTTTACCAAGGATGGAATTAACTCAGTGGACACGGACAGTCTGCACCAAATATTTTTTGAACATCTCTCGCCGAAGTTATAGCAAGTCTGGGAAAATTTATTAGGTTCTCCAGTTGCTCCAGCTTTGTAGTAATTGAAGAAACATTCTTAATAAAGGAATTTGCTTGGTCTTCCAACACTGTCACTCTGCTGGTCCAAAACCTGCAATTGAGCCTCGTTAATCTTAGCAGTTGATATAACAGCTAAATAAATAAAATTGTTCAATAGCCTTCATATTAGCTCGTACCTTAGCCACCAAAGAGGAAAGCTGAGGTAAAAGAACTTCCCCCAATCAAACAATGGCTTGACAAATATTTTCCAGGGTAAAGTTGAAAGGTTTTACAAATTTATTTATTTACATTCTCTTATATACCGCGCTATTCTGCATCAGTGCGGTTTACATTGAACAAACTGAAATTACATTGAACAGGGCATTATAACTTGGAGATAACTATTTTACAGGGAACATGGGCTATGGAGGGTTAAGTGGCTTGCCCAAGACCACAAGGAGCACCTGTGGGACTAGAAACCCCAGTCCTTCTGGCCCAAGGTTGCTGTCCTCTAGTGCAGTGGTTCCCAAACCTGTCCTGGGAGACCCCACAGCCAGTCGGGTTTTCAGGGTATCCACAATGAATATGCATGAGAGAGATTTGCATGCAATGGAGGCAGTGTATGCAAATCTCTCTCATGCATATTCATTGCGGTTATCCTGAAAACCTGACTGGCTGGGTGTCCCCCAGGACAGGTTTGGGAACCACTGCTCTAGTGGGATTTGAACTCCCGACCTTCCGGCCTGAAGTACCTTGCCCCAACCACTAGGCCACTCCTCCACTCCAAATGAAAAAGTCAAAGGTTCACCTGAAGAGGCCACAGGAATTTCCATTTCTGCACACACCGAGGCACCTTCCATAGCCACAGTCTCTCCTGTGGCTAACATTCTGACACACATCCCCAAAGGATCAGCGAGCTGAGGATATTCCAGGTCAGCAGAGACCAAAACACCTCCAACCCCAAAGCCTGGCCCTCGCAACTACAACATGGCTGCCTCTGCTGAGGCAGCCTGTGGTTGCAGTCTATCTTGCAATGACTGATAGAAACAAGCTGCCTTTGGAGCCGGCCAAATATCGGGGGAGAGAGATGAAGAGCCTGAAGCAGATGCCAAGTCCTCCAGCATTGGCGAGACCGCAGCTAGGCAATCCTCCTAGGCACCAAACAAACAGATCCAGAGGTACCAGGGGTTTGGGAGGGCTGTAAAATCCCCTTACCCTTACACTTCTGCCCCATCATAAAAAAGCAACTGCCTCATTGAAGCCTGACCAGAGCCATCTTGAGCCCCTCCCCCAGAGATTCCTTGCCCTCCTGTTTTAGTAATACTCATGAAGAATGTTGCAGATCAGCTGATTCACTTTATGGATTCAACAGTCAGGGTGGGTTGAAGTATGGAGACTGCTCTGTTAGCTATGGTGGATGAGATTGTAAGATGTTGAGATTGGCAGGATGTGCTCTCGATTTAGTTTGAATCTTAGTACTGTTTTTGACACTCTGAATCATTCTTTATTCTTGGATCAGTTAGAGAAGACAGGTGTCATTGGTACAGCATTGAAATGGTTTTATTCCTATTTTTCTGCCTGAACATTTCACATATCAGTTCAGGCTTCATTGTCTGCATCTCATCCACTACTTTGTAATGTGTAACAGGGCTTTATTTTGGCACCTTCCTATTTAATTTATTCATGTCTCTTCTTTCCCACCTTATTCAATAGTTGGATCTCTGCACATTTTTTACACAGATGACATCCAGCTAGTCATTGCTCACAAATGGAAGACGAGTTGAATATTATTGCCAGTTCGCTGGGGGAACATAAGTTGATATTAAACCTGCAGAAATTGGAGCCTTATAGGTTTCCCAACCTGTCCTCATATCTAACACTCCATTGCAGATTGGGACTGCCTATTATCTGGTCGCCATATCTTAAAAAGGATATAACAGAATTAGAAAAAGGTACAGAGAAGAGCCACTAAAATGGGGATGGAAGGATACTCCTATGAGGAGAGGCTTAAAAGGTTAGGGATTTTCAACCTGGAAAAGAGATTGCTGAGGGGAGATATGACAGAGGTCTGTAAATTAATGAATGGAGTGTAATAGGCAAACTTAGATTGATTCTTTACAGCATCAAAAAGTAGAAAGACTAGGGGACATGAAACAAAGCTACAGTGTAATCCGTTTATGACTAATAAAAGAAAATATTTTTTCACTCAATGTATAATCAAACTTTGGAATTTGTTACCAGAGGATGTAGTAAAAGCTGTTCATGTAGCTGGGTTTAAAAAAAAGGTTTGGATAAGTTCCTGGAGGAAAGGTCCATAAACCATTATTAAAGAAGACCCAGATAATCCACTGCTTGCCCCAACACAAGCATTATGGAACCTGTGTGTCTTTTTGGGAAACTGCTAGGCATTTGTGACCTGCATTGGCCATTGTTGGAACCAGCATACTGGGTTTGATGGACCTTGGTCTAACCTATTATGGCATTTCTTATGTTCTTATCTCTTGGAGTTGTCTTAGCTAGTGACTTGCTCTTTTACATGTATATCTCTCAGACTACAGAAACCATTTTTTGCTCTCCATAGAGTTGATCCCTTTAAGGGGGTCATTTTAGAAGCCTTCTTTCTGCTTTGGATGTCCGAAAATGGGGTAGAGACATCCAAAGCACAGAGATATCTCCAGAGCCATTTTAGAAGCTAGTTCTGGGGACATCCAAATCTGAATGGGGGCATGGAGGAGGCACAGTCGTGGTGTTTCTGGGAACCTGAAGGTGTAGTTAGGGCATTCCCAGGGATTGGGATGTCCCCACCTGATTACAGAAATATCATGGTCGCCCAGCATCATGTTTAAACCTAGACCTGCTCTAAGGCATGATAGTGATGACAAGCATCTGAAAAGTGCTCATTTTAGCTGAAAAACATTCAGAGGGTATAGACAACAATGCACTGGCTCATCCCCAGTACTCAGCACAATGTCAACAGCAGCAGTGAGATTTGAGCACTGGCTGTCCTGTTCCTAGCCAATTACTCTAACCATTAGGCTATCCCAGATGTCTGGGTTCTGTAATACTGTTCTGGTCAATATTAAACATGTCCAGGTTTGTAAAATCACATCCACACCTAGACTTGTCTGCATTTTTTCCAGACATTCTGGCTTAGACATCCCAAATTGCACTTGGATGGATGGATCTTCTAAAATTCACCTCCAAGCCTTTGCTGCAGATCATATTTTTGGTTGCAGGGGGCCAAACAATCTCCAGCCCTGTCCCCAAACTCTGTATTGCCAATGCTGTGTTATACAAAATATTGGTGGGGCATTGGCCCCTGTGACCCACCCCTTTCTGCTGCTTATGTCTTCCTGGATGCCAGGGCCCTGAAAACATTGTTTCACAGGTTAATGATAAACAGACTGGACTATTGCAACTCTCTTTTTTTTTTTTTATTTATTAAATTTTAAACATACATTCAACACCAAAGTTGAATACAGGAAACTTGGTAATATAATGAGTTATAAACATCCAAATAACAAACAACCAAAAACATCACATTACCATAATCAGCCCACAAATAGTTGGGAGAGGCCAAAAGATAAACAAAAGAACAGGAAAATGAAACAAGCAGTGCAAGACTTACACATCAGTCGTATGGGAAGCTACAATCACAACACTATCCTCCCTAGCTACAAGGAACTCCAGAAGCTGAGCGGGCTCAAAAAACACAAATATCTTCTCTTTGTACGAAACACAGCATCGAGCAGGAAATTTTAACACAAAAGTTCCCCCAAGGGAAAGGACCCTGGGCCGTAGACCCAGGAATTCCTTCCTCCGCAGTTGAGTAGACCTCGCTAAATCAGGGAATATACGTACAAATAAGCCCATAAACTGCTGACTGAAATTCCTAAAATACAATCGAAAGATTAATGATTTATCTGTCTCAAGGGCCAGTGTAACTGCAACTCTCTTTTAATGAGCCCTCCCCTCCACCACCTGAAACGCTAACAGCTTATTCAAAACAATGTGATGAAGACACTCTATAATGCCAGAATGTTTGATTGGGTCAAGCACCTGCTGTTTGCACATCATTGGGTCTCAGTCCGGTTCAGTTTAATGTTTACATAAGATATGCCATACTGGGTCAGACCAAGGTCCATCAAGCCCAGGATCCTGTTTCCAACAGTGGCCAATCTAGGTCACAAGTACCTAGCAGTTTCCCCAAAAGACACAGGTTCCACAATGCTTGTATTGTGTCAATCAGTGGATATTCTGGGTCCCCTCTAATAATGGTTTATGAACCTTTCCTCCAGGAACTTGTCCAAACCTTTTTTAAACCCGGCTACACTAACAGCTTTTACTACATCCTCCAGTAACAAATTCCAGAGTTTGAATACACATTGAATGAAAAAATATTTTCTCTTATTAGTCTTAAATAGGTTACCCTTTAGCTTCATTGCATGCCCCCTAGTCTTTCTTTATTTTGATGGCGTAAATAATTGATCTACGTTTTCCCGTTCCACTCCATTCATTAATTTATAGACTTCTATCATATCTCTCCTCAGCCATCTCTTTTCCAGGTTGAAGAGCAGTAACCTTTTTAGCCTCTCTTCATAGGGGTATCTTCCATCCCCCCTTTACCATTTTCGTCGCTCTTCTCTGTACTTTTCTAATAACGCCATATCCTTTTTAAGATACGGCGACCAGAATTGCACACAGTATTCAAGGTATAGTCGCACCATGGAACAATACAGAGGCATTATAATATCCTTTGCTTTATTCTCTATTCATTTCATTATATCTAGCATCTATTTGCTCTCTTAGCCGCAGCTGCACCATGGGCAGAGTGTTTTAACATGTTATTCACGATGACGCCTAAATCTTTTTCCTGGGTGGTGGTTCCTAATGTGGAATCTTGCATTGTGTAACCTTAGTTTAGGGTTTTCTTTCCTAGGTGCATATCTTTGCACTTGTCCACATTAAATTTTGTCTGCCATTTGGATATCCAGCCTTCCAATTTATCAAGATCCTCTTGCAATTTTCCACAATCCTCATGGGTTTTAACAACTTTGAATAGTTTTGTGTCATCTGCAAATTTGATAACCTCACTCGTTATTCCTATTTCCAAGTCAATTATGAATATGTTAAAAATCAGCGGACCCAGTACTGATCCCTGGGATATTCCACTATTCACCTTTCTCCATTAGGAAAATTGGTTATTTAGCACTACCCTCTGCTTTCTATCTTTTAACCATTTCCTGATCCACCATAGTACACTGCCTCCTATCCCATAACTTTTTAATTTTGCCAAAAGTCTCTGATGAAGGACCTTGTCAAAGGCTTTCTGAAAGTCCAGATACACTATATCAGCTGGCTCTCCTTTATCTGCCTGTTTATTCACACCTTGAAAAAAACATAACAGATTAGAAAATAAGACCTTCCTTGGCTAAAGCCATGTTGGCTGTCTCCCATTAAGCCATGACTATCTACATGTTCAGTCAGGCATTTAAATGGAGCCGTGGCATCATGGCACCCTGTTGCCATGGCTCTGTTGAAATGCCGCAATGCCAGCCACCAACAATTAAGGTTTTTTTCTCCACAGCCTGACCCCTGATCCAGCCTCCTAAGGCCAAGATTGGGCTGCGGGGAAGAAACCATGGCCCCTCCAGCCCCTTCTGCGTCCCGACTTTACAATAAAACAACGTCCAGGGAAGTTATTCCACCTCAAAAATGAAATATCTTCCCCAGCCATTTTGCTGGCCCTGGATGTACAGGGCCAACATTAGAATCAGCCCTGTACATCCAGGGCCAGCAACCGCCCACTCTCTGCCCCCAGGCCACCTCTTCCCCACCCCGACTAACTTCCCCGCACAACCGGCGGGGAAGTTAGTCGGGGGCTGCCGCCGAAACAAATAGCGGGGATAGACATCCCGTTGGGACGTCCATCCCCACTATTCATGTCTTAGAATAACCCCCATAGAGTATAATCACACAAAGAGCATTCCTGGACCATCCAATAAAACTCCTCCAACAGAGGAGCAGAAGTAGGATGTTTCAACATACTTAATATACAAAAATGGTCTGTATAAATTCTGGTGTCACATCAATATCAGCATTGCAAACTCCTGTTGCTGCCAGACACTGCATGAAGACAGACAAAAAAAAAAAAAAACTTACCATACATAGAGCTGTGACATCATGGATATAGATGGTGGCATGAGTTAACTGCTCTTTGCTGGGATGGAGAGAAAGTACCTGCCGAGCAGTCAGAGGGTCCCTGTAGTGAATAAAAATGAGCATTCCTGATTCAGGAAAAGTGGCCCTGTACGACAGTATGGCTAATTTTAAAAAATCTGTGAATTTGAAAGAGGTTTCCTTTGTGACATCAGCAATGTTAATGCATGAGCTGGCCACAATCATGGAAACCACTCTGAAAAATGGGGCACTGAACGTGATGGAAGGCCTGAACAGAGAATTTGCTGCAGGAGACAGTAATTTGGCGGTAGATTAAAGGAGCGGTTGTTGGTATTAAAAAAAAAAAAAAAAAAAAAAAAAAAGACAGTATGGCATACCTTATGTTCTTATATGTCAGACCAAGGGTCCATCAAGCCCAATATCCTGTTTCCGATAATGGCCAATCCAGGTCACAAGTACCTGTCAGGTTCCCAAAAGATATTGCTGATCTAAAGCAAAACTGGGGTAATGTGGCAGTAGAACTTTAGGCAGATTTGCTGCATGTGGGCCACCACTTAGATGAAGTAGAGGAAAGCATTGATGAACATCAAGGAGTGGAATAAGTAAGCAATTACAGAAACAAGGGTCAGAGTTCCATATTTTGGAGCTTAAAATTTTGGATCTTGAGAATCTGTCCAGAAGAAACAATGATGAAGAACCCTCCTGGAGGTTGAAAACTACCAGAATTGCAGTGCAATGGTTCAGTAGATAAGTGGGGCCATACTTGCTCAAGAAGGCATACAAACAGAGCCCTTCAGAATTAAAATTAAGAAAGTGCACAACGCACTCGGACTGGTGAAGTTCAACAAGCCAAGGAACATTGTCATCTGTTCTCATGACTACAGAGTAAAGGAGTCTATCTTGAGCCAAAGAGAATATGGTGAGGTCTGGAATGGAAAGGCCATAAAATCAAAGCCTATACAGATCTGGCAGCTCCTATTTTAACAGAACTGGAGGAGGTTTCAGGACTTTGACCAGAGGCTACAGGCTGAAAACTTTCACTTTAAATGACAATTCCCAGTAAGTATGGCAATTTACTGTACAAGAGGTAACTAAGATTTATGTATCCTGAGGAAGTGTGGCATGCCCTACAAGAAGTTGTGTTTTAGAACTTTGCTTTAAACACAGGTGGATTTTTAAACATGCCCTTGAGGGAACTGATGAAATGGCTGTGAATTTTGTTTGGAAGAAAGACTGAAACAGTACCCAGGGATCTGGTGAAAATATGGAACAAGCATTGGAGGACTGAGGACGCCCAGTCATGGTGTGGTGAACAACCTGCAAGAGAAGATATAATGGTGTGGAGGACCAACAGATATGGACTAATATGGATGCTCAGCAGGGCATAGGATAACTAAAAGGTTAATGAGTGGGTGTTAGTGGTTATAATCTCATGCAGGTCTCCCTATGGAGGCACGGTTTTCTTTTGACAGTGGAATGTGAGGGGTAAGGGGAGGAGGCTAAAAGGTAAATTCAAATGGATGTGAAGAGGACAAGGGAGGTTGGGATTCCTAGGATGTATGGTGTGTTGTGGGATATGGATGGAGCGGATGTGTAGGGGTCTTGCTGGCAGTTGAGTTTTGTATATGGGAAAGGAGGGGAAAGGTTTACATGTTCTCGATGGTAAATTGAGAGTTGTTAGTTTAAATGTAAAATGCTTTAACTCCCCTAGGAAGGCCTTTGTTGCGTCTTACTTACGCTGCATAGTCATAACTGGGCAGCGGCTTAATATCGTCACTGCTCAATTATGGCTGGGTGCTGCATCTGGAACACTTTAATGCTAACCAGTTAGCATCGGGGCATGCAGCGGCAGCGCCCACAGATATTCAGTGGCACTAACAGTGTTAGTGCCGCTGCATATCCTGAATAAAGGGAGTATCCTGAGTAAAGGGATCTTCAAACTACATTGTTCCCTTTGGATATCGACCCCTATGATTATAATTAAAGAACAATATTTATATACACAGTGGTAATACTGCAAGATTACACCTCACTCCTAAGACAGGGCATGTGGAATATGATCTCAATCTTTCATATTTACAGCAAATGCACACCATAGTACTTCCATCGTGCCAAAAAAAGCCCTTTTATGGAGTTCATAAGATACAATGGGGGGTTTTTTGGAAGCCCTATTCATGCTTTGTTGTTGTTAAGTGCCGTCGAGTCGGAGTTGACTCATGGCGACCCTCTGGATAGCTATCCTAAATTGTGTTTGGTCTTGAGTCAGGCAGCTCATTGTTGACAGACTGGTACCCGTAGCTGCTGTTATTGTACCGATCCATCTCATTGCTGGCCTTCCTCTTTTGCGCTGACCTTCTATCTTGCCAAGCATGTCTTTCTCTAATGATCTCTCTCTTCGCATGTGTCCAAAGTATGAAAGTCGAAGTCTTGTCATCTGAGCTTCTAAAGAAAGCTTAGGTTTGATCTCCTCTAGTACCGACTGGTTTGTTCTTCGGGCAGTCCATGGTATGCACAGTATTCGCCGCCAGCACCATAATTCAAAGGCATCAATTTTCTTCCTGTCTATCTTTTCACTGTCCAGCTTTCACATCCATATGATGTTATTGAAAATACCATGGCTTGAACAAGTCGAATCTTTGTATGAAGAGAGACATCTCTGCTCTTGAGAATCTTATCTAGGTCTTTCATAGCCATTCTGCCAAGAGCAATGCGTCATCTGATTTCTTGACTGCTTGTTGCTTCTTTATTGATAGTTGATCCAAGTAGGTTAAAGTTGTTCACGATTTCAATTTCTTCTCCTTCAACGATGAACCTGTTGATTATGCCAGCTGTCATGATCTTTGTCTTTACATTAAGGTGCAGGCCCATTTTGAGACTATGTTCTTTGATTGTGAGAAGCAAATGTTTCAGATCATCTTCACTTTCAGCCAGTAATGTGGTATCAGCATAGCAAAGGTTATTGATGAGTCTTCCACCAATCTTCACACCTCTGTTGTCTTCATACAATCCTGCTTCTCTGATGATTTGTTCTGCATATAAATTAAAAAGGTAGGGGGAAAGTATGCAGCCTTGTCTTACAACTTTACTTATTTTAAACCATTCTGTTTCTCCTTGTTCCGTTCGAACAGCTGCTTCTTGATCAATGTACAGATTGTGCAAGAGTACGATCAGGTGTTCTGGTATACCCATGTTTCTTAATGTGGACCAGAGTTTCTCATGGTTTACACAGTCAAAAGCCCTGCTATAGTCGATAAAGCACAAATAGATATCCTTTTGGTATTCTTTGTCTTTTCAAGGATCCATCTCACATCCACAATGATATCTCTCCTTCCTCGCCCTTTCCTGAACCCTGCTTGCACTTCAGGTAGTTCTTGTTCCAGGTATGGTTGTAGTCTATTTTGAATAATCTTCAGTAGAATCTTGCTGGCATGTGGGATCAGAGCGATTGTGCGATAATTTCCAGTCAGTTGGATCACCATTCTTAAGTATTGGTATAAACACAGATCTTTTACAGTCAGTTGGCCATGATGTTGTCTTCCATATTTCTTGGCAGAGCCTTGTAAGTAGGGTAACAGCTGCATCAGATTGCTGTAATACTTCTATGGTAATGCTATCAATGCCTGGTGCTTTGTTCTTTGATAAGGCTTTCAATGCTGCTTTAACTTCTTCTTTCATCACCAATGATTCCCGATCATAAGGTACAGGATGAAATGGCTGTTGGTCCACTTGATCTTTATCATATAAAAACTCTGTATATTCCTTCCACCTTTTCTTGATCTTCACAGCATCATCCAACATAGAACCTTGAGCATCTTGTAACATTCCAATTCGAGGCTGGAACTTTTTCTTTAACTCTCGTAGCTTTAGGAAAGCCGATCTTGTTCTTCCTCTAATAGTTTCTGCTTCTATTTCCTTGCATGCGTCGTAGTACTTTTCCTTGTCCTGTCTTGCTGCACATTGGAAATCTCTGTTGAGTTCTGTTATTGTCTTTCTTTCTCCTCTGGCTTTAGCTTCTCTGCATTTCTGGGCAATTTTCAGAGTTTCTTCCGTCATCCATTTTGGCCGTTTTTGCTTTTTCACCTTTTGTAGAGACTTCTCTCTTTCTTCCAACACAACCTTCTTGATATCATTCCATAAGCCTTCTGGAGCTTTGTCATTTGTATCTAAAGCAGCAAATCAATTTTGCAGGCAGTCTTTAAATTCCAGTGGTATATTCTCAAGGTCGTATCTTGCTGCATTCATGAGTGGTTTGCTCTTTTTCAACTTTGGCTTGAGTTTGCATACTAGTAGTTGATGATCTGTACCACAGTCAGCTCCAGGTTTTGTCTTTGTTGATGTTACAGAACTTTTCCATCGTTGACTTCCACAGATGTAGTCAATTTGATTTTTATACAATCCATTGGGTGAAGTCCATGTGTACAGTCGCCGCTTGTGTTGATGGAAGAAGGTGTTTGAGATGAATAGATCGTTGGTCTTGCAGAATTCTATCAGTCTTTCTCCAGCTTCATTTCTGTTGCCAATCCATATTTTCCAACTACTTTGCCTACTTATTTGTTGCCAACCTTTGCATTCCAGTCACCCATGACTATCAGGATATCCTGTTTGCATGTTCTGTCAATTTCAGCTTGTACTTGTTCATAGAAGTATTCAATTTCATTCTCTTCTGCAGCTGTTGTTGGGGCATATACTTGAATTATTGTTGTGTTGATAGGCATTCCTCGTAGACGAATAGAGATTAAGCGTTCGCTGACTGCATTGTATTTCATTACAGTTCTTGCAAGTTTCTTCTTTATTATAAATGCAACACCATTTCTTCTTTGTCTTTCATTTCCAGCATAGTAGACCATGTGATCATCTGATGCAAAGTGCCCGATGCCAGTCCATTTCAGTTCGCTGGCACCCAACAGATCAAGTTGTACACGTTCCATTTCATTCTTGACCACCTCCAACTTCCCTTGGTTCATGCTTCGTACGTTCCATGTTCCAATATGTAAGACATCTTTTCAGCTTCTGACTCTCATTTCATAAGCAGCTACATCAGCAGTCAGACGTCCCGAGGGCTTTGATCCAACCACATCATAAATGCTGGCTTTACTCTAAGAAGTCTTCAGCTCTTTCCCAGTAGCTAGTTGAGTGTCTTCCGACCTGGGGGTCTCATCTTCCAGCACTATAGCACAATTTGTTTTGTTGTAACTATCCATTGGGTTTTCATGGATAGATTGCCAGGCCTTTCTTCCACGCAGTTTAAGTTTGGTGTTGTTGCCGTTGTCACAGAAATGTGATCCTCCACCGTCAACACTATCCAATTCTGCTGCTGCCCAGATGGGTGGTTTGTCTTGGCCTGCACCTCAGCTGAGACCTGTCCATCTCGGGAGACCCTACCAATAGTTAAACTACCGGTAGTTTAGCTCTCAGCATCACTGATGCACACAAGCCCTCACAGCACGACAAGCTGCAAACCAAGTGAGGGATTCATGCTTTGGACATCTGAAAATGAACATAGATACATTCAAAGCACAGAGACATCTCCTGAGCCATTTTAGAAGTTTGTTTGGTGGACAGCCCCAGCATGAGGACATCCAGGTCTGAAAAGGGGCATGATGGAGGCATGGCAGGGGCGTTCCCAAGAATCTTGACAATATTGCCTGATCTCGGAAAAATCCTAGACATCTAGAGTCTCATCTACATTTAGACCTACTCCTGGTACATATAAACATTGGGAAAGTGCTGGTTTGGGCAGAAAAAACATCCAGAGGGTATAGAGAAAGCATAGGACAGCAGGAATCAGACCTCACGTATAGGTGATGTCAACACCAATGGAACCCTGCATGGAAGCTTCTCCCTAGCTTTCAAAGAAAGCCTTTGGGAGATGCACCACACATGTATGGCTCCCTTCCCACCCAAAGAGGCCAGTTTGCCTCAGAAAGCAACTCCAAGGTGAGGAGGGAGGGTTGTGAGGACCAATTCCTGCTGTCCCCAGAAAACATCTATTTCAGGTAACTATGCTTGCTCCGGGAACAAGCAGAAAGTCGGCCCTCGGGTATGGGACTACCTAGCTACAGGCTACCGAAAACCTATAGAAATGCCATGTTTGAACCGTGAGCAGCAGTAAATGAGTCTTAAGGAGACAGACTCTCAAGAGACCCAAGTGTCCAGTGAGAACCAGCACTCCAGTAGCCTGAACACAAAAGGGTTGGAGGGCAGGAGTTGCCTACACCCCAAACAGATGATGGAGTATAGCCTAGCTGAAGGCGCTGTACCATTGAGACTCCCTCTCCAGGCAATGAGCTGTGAAAGTGTGGACTGAAGACCACGTGGCAGCCCAGCAGATATTCGAGAGGGGAACAGAATGTAAATTTGCTACAGATGCTGCCATGACCTTGACACTGTACACCATGACTCAGCGCTCCAGCGAGAGCCCAGCCTGCTCATAGGCTAGGGCAATGCAATCCACCACCCAAGTGGACAGAGTTCACTTGGGTCACTGCTTGCCCCAGACATCTGGGGTTATAGGAGATGAAAAGCTGGGAGGCTCTGCGGTGGCCCTGGGTACATTGAAGGTAGGAGGACAGGGCCCTTTTACAGTCCAGGGTATGCAGTACAGTCTCAGCCTGACTGATGTGAGGTCATGGAAAGAAGGTGGGCAGCTGCCCTATTAGCAGCCAAGCCATTAGCGACAGGGACCTCAGAATTGGGTGTAGGAGCCCTCCTCCTGTGACAATAGCCCTGGGGCACTCCCCAGGGGGACTGTGGCTGCTAAGAGCAAGTGGAATAGCAGTGGGAACCACAGTTGCCTGGGCCACCGGAGGGCAATCAGTATCAGCCACACTCCATCTTGCTGCGCCTTGAAAAGGTTCTTGGCTATCAGTGGCATAAATGGGAAGGCATAGAGCAGTCCTTCCTTCCGTGGAATGAGGAACACATCTGCTGCCACTTGGGGTGCGTTTGGTGGGAGCAGAATTGAGACAGCTGAGTATTGGTCGGGCTTGTGAAGAGGTCTATCAGGGGAACTCCCCAGACCTGTAAAAGCTGGGAGGCCACCCTTGTGTCCAGCTGCCACTTGTGCAGTTGGAGGACCCTGCTCAGCTTGTCTGCTAGGGCACTGAGCTCACCCGGCAGATACACCGCCTGCAGGAACATCCCATTGCAGAGCATGAAAGAGCAGAGAGCCACTGCCTCCTGACAGAGGGGGGTAGGACTCTGTGCCTTCCTGTTTGTTCACACAGACCACCACCACCTGATTCTCCATTTGGACCAGAACTGACTGGTACTGCAGGCAGTGATGGAAGGCTCAGAGAGTCAGTAATATGGCCCGAAGCTCCAGCAGGTTCATCTGGAGTTGGCTCTCTGTCTGCGACCAGCTGCCCTGGGTGCAGAGATCTTCTCAATGAGTCCCCCAACCATATCCTCGGGCGGGGACTGGCACTGGATCTCAGAGGGAGACAGGTCTGAGGGCATGTCGCTGTGGTGATGGGTGTCCAGCAATTCCTCATTCTCAGTCTCCCAGCCCGACTCGTAGTCAGTGGAGCGGCCGAGGTTGGGCTGGACTGTGAGGTCAGACCCTGAGCCTGACCATCCATGTCCTAGAAGACTCTGCGAGTGGAGCCATGGCAACTCATAGGGGAAGATCTCAGTCCTAAGGATTGGGATTGAGAGCGATGTCGAGGATCGACTCAAGGCAGATGGCACTGGAGGATTGGCTCAACATCCAGGGATGTCTTCAAAGTCGAGGGCTGAGTGGTGTAGGCAGATATCACTTCACTCCTTAACAGCCTAAACTCTGGTATCGATAACATCAAACAGGGTTTTGTTCTCATCTTTCTAGATATTGCGGCTGCTTTTGATTCCGTCTGTCACGATCTTCTTATTATCCGCCTAAGAGAGAAGGGCCTCTGTGGAAATGCTCTAGAATGGTGCAACTCATACCTCTCAGAAAGATGGCAGCAAGTTCGCTCAAATGGTGAAACATCAGATCCGTTTCACCAAGGACAAGGAGTCCCACAAGGATCCTCTTTATCATCACTATTATTCAATATATACATGCAACCTATATGAAACATTATCAGGTCCTTCAATGTCAACTGCATGATCTATGCAGATGATGTGTTGCTATATATGCCATTCTGCATAGACAAGATGAACCTCACCCCCATAACCAACTGCTTTAACGCCATCTCAAATTGGCTACTGACTCAAAATCTCAGAATCCAGAATAAAAAAACGGAAGTTCTTTTCATTTCAAGGAACTCTATGTTCACACCACCCATATTCCTTGAGGTGCAAGATGCCAAGTTGCAAGTAAAATCCCACATCCGATACCTTGGAGTGACTCTGGATCAGAATCTAGATATGAAGACCCACATAGCCAACACAGTAAGGGCAGTGTATTTTAAGATTCGCTCCCTCAGACACCTCCGCCAACTGATTGATCCAGATGATTTCCGTACGGTCTACCAGGCTCTAATTATTCCCCATTTTGACTTCGCAAACTCTATATTACAAGGGATCCCCCAATCTACCCTAAACCCACTTCAACTAGCATTAAACAGTGCAGCAAGAGTGCTTTTCGGGGCTCCTAAAAGAGATCATGTAACACCTCTCCTGAAACAATTACATTGGCTCCCTATCCAAGCGAGAATCACCTTCAAGACTCTGCTCCTAACCTTTAAAGCTCACAAATGACTCACTCCCTCATCTTTATCAGAGATGATCCAACCAATCCCTACCAACAGGCTAAGAAGAACCACGGAATTAAACATGCTAATGGTTCCAAAAGAGTCCGTAAGATACAACTCCACAACAGTAAACCGATCCTTCAGTTTATGCGCTCCAAAACTTTGGAACACCCTCCCACCACACATTAGGGCCATCGCTGATCTCTTCCAGTTCAAAAAGGCCTTGAAACATCACCTTTTCATCAAATATTTCCCAGAGAACATAGTAACACAGGTACACTCAAATAGCAACAATCCCGTTCTTAACACATAACCTCTACTAACCCAACAACACTTCACACCTCTCCCTCATAACAACAAGGTTCTTTTCATACAATATGTCTTCCAAATGTAAATAGTTTCACTGACTATTATTTATTGTAAATAATTGCCCCGGTTACCCAAGTTTCTGTTCCTGTTTTATGTAAAAAATACAGATAATCTGTATCTTATCTGATGTTTTCTTGTTCTATGTAAACCGCGCTGATTGTGAATAGTGCGGTATATAAAAGATGATAAATAAATAAATAAATAAATAAATAAAATGAAGGCAGACAAGTTGAGCTCCAAGGTCACCATTCTGGTCTCCAGTCCAGATGGCTCTGCAGCCTTTGGCACGGGCACTGAGGATCTCAGGCCTGGAGCAGACTGAAGGGGAATCCTTGACCAGGTTGGCCTCAGGGGTCCTAGGCCAGTCACCAGAGGCTGAAGCTTCTTCTCAAGTGACCTTGATCAGCCGCTCCTGCTCTGATCCCTCAGACTTGCAACGTGGACTGTGGGACCGGGCACGGGATTTACCCACCTTCCCCGACTCATCCATAGATGCTGCCCTTGAGGGTTATTTCTTTTTTGTGTTCCACCTCTGGGCTGCTCTGCTTAGAGGACCCATTGTCGAAGGTGGGCAGGGTCATTTTGCGGCTCTGGGGTCCCAGAAGGGGGCTTGGAGCATGGTATCACTGAAGACTCCGGGGCAGAATCTGAACTTTGGAAGATTTTGTCATGTTGCTGCTGACAACTCTTGATAGCCTTGGAGGACATCTTTTTACACAGTCCACAATCCAAAGGGTCTTGGTCTGCCCTGAGGCAGCGGAGGCAGCAGTCATGTGTGTCAGTGAGGGACATGGTTCAAGAGCAGTGATCATACATTTTGAAGCCACTGACAGAGGCCATGTGGGGAAAAAAGGCCCAGCGAGGTCGAAGACCCAGGCCTCTGCCAATGAAGAGGGCACGAAACTGCACTGGTCATAAAAATAAGAAAAAAAAAGATGAACCTGAGACGCAATGCTGAGGCAAGCAAGCTCAGGGGTGGGAAAGGGAACCGGTGCAACTGGGGAAGAAAACTTCCAAGAGAAATAAACTGACTCTTTTTCCACAGAAATCAGACATACTTCTAATGGGCTCCATGGAAAAAAGGAGACTGAGGCAAGATGGAACCCTTGGGCGGGAAGGGGACCACGTATGTATGGTGCACCTCTCAAAGGCCTTCTTTGAAAGCTTGGGAGAAGCATCTGTGCAGGGCTCCATCAATGTCACCCATACGCGAGGACTGACTTCCTGCTTGTCCCTGGAGAAATTAGCACCCCAGTACTAAGCACAATCACAATCATAGCAACAGTGGGATTTGAACCAGTACTGTGCCAAGCTAGAAATGCACTCTGTGCAGCTTGTACACCTGGTGCCCTCCCACCACATCCAGTTGCAGGTAGGAACTCACTCTTATCAAGCTTCCTGGAAACGCAGAGATGACAATAGCATCTCTTCCTTGCTTACACCCTGTGCAGCTGCACTGCTCACATAACTCTTGGTACAGCCCTCATATGAACCCCAGTTTCCCTGGTCCTAGCTCACTACTCTAACCAATCGGCTATTCCTAGATGTCTGGGTTCTGAAATACTATTCTGGGGACATCTATGTAGAGACCACCTGCAGATGTCCATATTGGGCACGTCCACATTTGTGAAATCATGTCTGCATCAGGATGTGCCTGCTTTTTTTCCAGATGTTCTGGAAAATCCGCATAGCCACAGACTCCAGGGATTTCAGGAAACTTCTGAAAACACATCTATTCCAAATGTGCTTTCAGGGAATAACATAAGCAGGCAAACAGCATCACTAACCCATAAGTAAAACACAGCTAAGATATAGTCCACCCTCGCCCCTCACTAACAAACACACGCACCACTCCAATCTCCACACCAATGCACCCACTCAGTACCTGTGTATATCGTATATACTGTATATATGTTGTTATGCCTTCGATCATAACAGCTCCCTGCATGATTATATGGGTTGCTTTTGTAGTAATTGTTATTTAGAATGTTCACATGTAATGTTTTGTTCTCCTCTATTATTTTTAAACTGTATTGAACATTAGAAATGTGGTATATAAACTTTTCAAATAAATAAATAGATGTCCCAGATTGCATTTGGATGTCCTTTCTAAAATGCCCCTCAATATGTATACCAATAATCAAGAGAGACTACCCTAATCCCCACCTATATGCTCTAAAATTTAAGATTATAAATTCTACCTGAGAAACCTATTACAAAAGATCACAATTTTTTGGTTGAATCATTTGCCTCAAGAGATTACTCCCTCCTGTAGCAAACATATTGAAACATTGACTATACGTATTGAGGCCCGAATAACCTATTACAAAAGACCATCGTTTTTTGTTGAATCGTTTGCCTCGAGAGATTACTCCCTCCTGTAGCAAACCCTCTGTTTTTCTGTTTTATAGAAGGAAATCTCCCTCTTCTAGTACCCCAAGGGACGACACAAAGCCTACCCCCAGATATACTTATCTGAAGCAGCACCAAAGAGTCCGTGATTCCAAATTGTCTCAAACTCTGCTTGATGGCAGCTGCTGCGACCAATAATCGTGTTCAGAGAACTGACTAGTTCTCCCAACAACTTCAGCTTGTCATGTCGTTCATATGCGCTGAAATGTCAGAGGACTCTGTTTCTGACTTATCTTAGTCTACTTGCTACACAACACTGTGATTCAGGCCACCGAAAACTCCCAGCCCTTCCTCATGCGTGCTGTCTAAACTGTTGGTAGTTTGCTCTAATTTTATTGGCCCTTGCTTTAAAGGTCCTAACAGGTCTTGCTCAGATATTGGCTAACGAACCAGGTGCTGTTCTACTCAAATCAAATTCCACCAATCCAATTCCAAGTTTAAACCTGTCGAGGATATAGATCCCAGTAAGTATATCCATGCTTACTCAAGATATTGTAAACGGGAAATATGATCACCTCCTCTATCATTCTCAGGAACACAATCCAAAATTCACCATCTTAAATCAGCAAAAGTATGGCTATGTTCCTGACAATGAGCAACCATTGGACTCTAAAGTACTCCTGAATTGATTCTAGATTGATACTCTTGAAGAAGTTTCTTCATAGATCGAGCTGTTCTGCCCACATAACCTTTTGGGCACAAACATATTAAAACATACATGACAGACATGCAGGTAGTATGGTATCGAATGGAAAAGGTATTGTGTGTGACTGGATCTTCCCAAGTTGTCCCTTCTATGGTGGTAGAGCAGAAATCGCACAAAGGGCATTTAAAGTGACCTCGCTCCATATACTTTCTACAAAACATGGTCAGGACAATAACAAAATCCGCTATATTTCGACCTCGCTGATTAGCGATCATTAAGGGTCTATGAAAACATGGATGTAATGATAAAACGTGCCAGTGTTTCTTCACAATACCCATGATCACTGATGAACTAGGCATATAGGGCAATGTTTCTACATAACTCATGAATCATGCGATCCAGTCTCTATATCCGTGCCGGTGTATTGCCACCATTCAGGATGATTATACTTTGCTCTCTTATATGCCTGTTTCACTATAGCAAGGGGATAACCTCTTACTAGTAACTGTTGTGTTAGCTCAGAAGCATGTTTGTGAAACTGAGTGGCACTGAAACAAATCTTCTTAACCGAATGAATTAGTCTACTGGGAGGCCTCTCCATAATGGACCAGGGTGATAGCTCTTGTAATGCAGCAGAGTATTTCTATGTACATTCTATATAATGTCAATTGAAAGGTCTAAGCTTGCTTATAAATCAATGTCCAAAATTCTATTGACTCTGAATGATATTTGGGAGTGAATTGATGATTCGGACAAAGTGAATTTATCCAATCAAAAAAATATGCAACTGTGCTTCCGTACCTGCCAATAAGAAAAAAATATCATCTAAGAATCTGGCCCACATCCTAATATAAGAACCATTCAGATCTATAAATATGTGAATCCTCAAAATGAGCCATGTATAGAGTAGCCATCGAGGGGGCCACGGTGGCTCCCATGGCCACGATACATGTTTGTAAATAGTAAGTTCCATTAAACAAAAATTAATCGTGCTTTAAAACTAATTGCAATAAACTCAGCACAAACTCCTTAGGTATTCGAGCTGGCAACTGTAATGGGAGCTGTGCTATCATCGCCAATGCTTCATCCTGATCGATATTCGTATAAAGCACAATCACATTCTTTGGTACCAATATCAATGAACTGGGATCCAATGCTTGCTGCTGCAAAACAGACAAAAAATGAAAAGAATCTTTCACATAGGATGGAACCTGAAAAGTCAATTGCCGTAAAAAGGTCTCACAGAATTGTGATAAAAGTTTTAAAATAGTATTGGACGACCCAGAGGTCGAATTAAAGATTTGTGTATCTTAGGCACCATATAAATTATTGGTGTCATTGGGCATTTTTTATTCAAAAAAATCATATTCTTTTTGTGTTAGCCAATGCTGGAAAAGTGCTTGAGTGGTGAAATCCTTTATACGCACTCTTAATTCCTCTGTGGGATCCACTTGCAATTCTTGATAATACTTTTTATCCAATAAATGTGCCAATGCTATTTCAATGTATTGTGTTACAGCCTGAACTACTATGGCACCTCCTTTATCCGCCCGACATATACAGATCTGTTCTTGCCCCCAGTTCTATTAATGCTTTGTATTGTAATGATGTGATGTTGGAAAATCTTTTCTGTGAACTCCGCTCCAATGTAATTACATCCTGTAAGACCAGATTTTGATAGGTTTCTATAGCCGCATCTGCAGGCCCTGGTGGTAACCATTTTGACCTGGCCTTACAGACCGAATCATCTGTAGTCCCAGAGTTCGATGATTTAGCAAAAATTGTGTAACTTGAAGTTTTTGAAAAAATCGATATAACGATATTCGCATTTTAAAGGGGTCATAAGTAGACAAAGGGACAAAGGAAAGCCCCAAACTCAATGTTTCTAATTGCAAACCTGTCAATGGAATGGATGATAAATTGATCACTGTTTGGTGTACGATAGAGTTGTTGGTCCCCTCAACCCTCCCCTTGATGGTGATAGTATGGCCAGCGAGATCGAGGGCGGCCCCTTGAAAAAAACCTGTTGAGAATCTGGCCCGCCGGACAGATCTTTAACCACTGTATGACCTCTAATGACAAGTTGCTGCTATCCTTGTCCATCGATTCTTCAAAGGTGACCTGTTTGGTGTGCACATTACTGTCATGCTTTTGTTGTTTCCAAGTGCAGACTTGGTCCTTTTCATAGTATGTCGCATCCCTTACAAATTTTTTAATTTTGCACTGTTTTAATGACTCCTTAAATTGTTGTAAATGAATTGCAAATTCCTCCAATCTGCTTTAAAATTTTCTGCAGTTGAAGTTTGTTTTAACAGGTGATCTAGAAAATCTAATTTCTCCTTTGTTTCTTCCTTCTTCGTTAATCGTTCGATCAGTAAAGCTATTAAATCCAACCCACACTTGTTGAAAATACTTTTCCACTTAGTGTGGAATGCCTTATCCTCCTGAAACATATGTGGAGGTTTCAATATTCATAATCCCCTGGGGACCATTCGTGGTTTAAGATACTGTGCCATAGTGGCTGTGTGTAATTGAACCCATGTCAATTTTTTATGCAAAATTTTGAAATCAGTCCAAGAGTTAATGGAACCTACTTGAGATGTTAGATCCACTTCATCAAGCAAAGTGGGACGTTGTAAGTGGGACCAGCCCCAACCAGCAGGAACAGCGGCATTTAAAAGAGCGCCATCGGGTGCAGCAGCACATTACCCGATGCCACCAATGAGCTCCCCCGATCGATGGGGTCGAGCCAGGGCCCACAGCATCGTCCCCCCTCCAGCAACCAGCCAGAACCAGCAGGAATAGCGGCCATTTAAAAGAAGAGTGCCATCGGGCGGGCCTGCGCCTGAGGGCCTCGCCAGAGGGTCCTTTGGCGTGGCCCTTAGACAAGAGCCCTGTTGCAGGAAACAGCACAGACAGCAAAAAGATCCCAACGTTTAAACTCACACTTATATAATGATCTGATAAGTTGGTGTGGTAGTGCTGTAATCTTGGTTAATGCAATATCTCACAAACAGTGAGTAACTCACTCCACATGGCGAACAATAACATGGAACAGCAACATCAAATGTACAAAAGGACTTTCTTCCAACAGATGTATGCTTTCATATTAATCCTTATCCTATGCTCTCACCAAACAAATGCTTACTACTACACTACCTATTTTACAGCCATTCAAGCCTCTCCCATATATATATCATACCTTCCTACCATATACCAACCTATCCACATATCTGCTTCCTACAGAAAACCCAGCAAGAAACCTACCAGATACAATCAAACAGAGTCATCCTCACATACGTCGATATCTCAACCTCACTCCTCACATACCACCAGCATAACTATAGGCCTGATAAATACAATACTATTACAGACCACATCCATGAAAACAACATTGACATCCTATGCATTAATGAATCATGGCTCAAGAATACAGACCAGATGATACTAAATCAAAACACCACCGACATTCACAGCATACAACTGTCCCCAAACCCACAAACGAGGAGGCAGAGTATTAATCATTGCCCAATCTAACCTAAGGCTCAAGACATCAACCTCTAAAAGCTCTGAATACTGTGACTTCAACACTGAAAATAAGCAGCTATCCATCTGCTTGATCTACCGACCCCCAAATGCCCCAGCAAAGGACACATCCAACATCCTGGATATGATATATGCAGCTAACTCCCCACACAAGACACTCATTGTTCTAGGAGACCTAAACCTTACATCTGCTCTTACAACACTCGAAATGACTTTTCACAAAGCAATGGAATCCATTCAACTCAAGCAAGTCCTGTTGGGCCCATCCCATCGCTCTGGCTCTACACCAGATCACATATTTGTGCCAACCAATGCCCTGCCTAGATCGTGGTCTCATGACACCACCTAAAACTACACCAATACCATGGTCAGACCACCATGCTATATTATTCGAGGTCCACCACGTCACTCTACAGATAGATCGGAAAAATGAACAACCCACCAGATGCTTCAAAGCTTTTAAC
Source organism: Ichthyophis bannanicus (assembly GCA_033557465.1). Taxonomy (NCBI): domain Eukaryota; kingdom Metazoa; phylum Chordata; class Amphibia; order Gymnophiona; family Ichthyophiidae; genus Ichthyophis; species Ichthyophis bannanicus. The sequence continues at coordinate 886,799,405 of CM066034.1, read as the reverse complement.
AAAGAACACTTCCTCAAAGACACCGTTCAATCCATACCCCAAGATTTCACTGACTTGGACGAAGCCATCAATGCATGGAATACCACCATCCTTGCCGCATCTCAACTCCCACACAGAAAGAGCTCACGCCGCAACAATAGCAGGCCGAAATCTACACCATGGTACTCTAACACAATAAGAGAATCCAAAATAAAATTACAACAACTGAAACGCCACCGGAGACATAACAAATCAGAAACTACATTGAAACAATACCAGGAGATGCAAAAAGAATACAACAATCTAATAAACAACCATAAACAACAATACCACACAAACATTGTGCTAAAAGCCTGTAACAAACCCAAGGAACTCTTCAACATCGTCCGTACCCTTTCAAATGATCCAGCCATGAAAGATGAAAGCAAGATACACCCTCAAACCTTTGCTGATTATCTAATATCCAAGAGCAGTCTCACCACACCCCATACGAACATCTCTCTGATGAACATACCAGATGTGGGCTTCACAACTACCAATCAATGGAAGAACTTCAGCATACCATCAACTAAAAAAATAGAACAAACTATCACTGCTCTAAACACCACCACCTCTCCATCAGACCCCTGCCCAGTGAATTGGATTAAAGCCAAAGAAGATTTCAACACATACATCCAAAAGATAAGCATCTCTCTTACTCAAGGCTACATGCCCAAAGCACTCAATCTACTATTCGCCCTATTCGAAAAAAACACCTCTACCAACAGTACTGACCCCTCAGCAACCGCCCAATAACCAGCCTCCCATTCCTGGCAAAAATAACCGAAAAAATTGTTCAGAGACAGCTTCAAGACCATATCGATGAAAATGCCCCACTAGATCCCCACCAGCATGAATTCCGTCCAAATCATAGTGCTGAGACACTCCTCATACATATAATCAAAGGAATAGACAAGATAGAGAAGGGCTTCTTACTCATTTTCATTGACATATCATCCGCCTTCGACACAGTTTTCCATCACATCCTACTGAAATGCCTGAGATCGGCCTCCAAGACACCGCGATCAAATGGTTCCAATCATACCTCGAAGACAAACAGCAGAGAGTAACATCCGGTAACTGCACCTCAGCACCCTTCCGTACAACTCAAGGAGTACCCCAAGCTCCTCACTATCAGCACTTCTTTTCAACATCTATATTCAGCCCACATGCAAAATATTCAACAAATACAAGATATAATCAGCATATATGGCATATTGTATCATGGCATATACCCCTATACAATTAGATGCCCCAGACTATTCCACTATATCAACCTGTATTCAGGAAATAACGACCTGGCTTTCCAACAACAACTTAAACATCAACGTAAATAAATTTGAAGCTATCATTACAAGGGATCCCACATTTACTCCTCCCACCTCTATCAACATCTCAAATACACCGATTCTAGACAAACACCTTACCCTCCAACTACATATCAACAAGATATCCAAATCAGCTTTTTCCAAACTAGCAATGCTCTGTAGACTAAAACCTCTCCTCAATAAAGAAGATTTCCGCACAGTATGCCAGGCGATCATTACAGCTGTACTGGTCTTCTGTAATCTCCTCTACCAAGGTCTACCTAAACAATCCACTCGTCCCCTTCAAATAGTACAGAACACTGCTGCCCGTATCATTTCTGGCGCCTCATTACAAGACCATATAAATCTCATACTACATGACCTGCACTGGCTGCCAATCTCTTCATGGGTGAAATATAAATTAGCACTTACCATCTTCAAAATTAAAAACAACATTTCAGCAGGAATCAAGAGCTCATTGGAACCAAAGAAAGCAAAAGACCAGATAGAAAAAGCACCAAAAACACTATACCAACCCCCAGTCTCTTCCCAAGAACCAATAAATAAACATCTATGCGAGCCTTCTCTCTTGCTGCCCCTGCTAGTTGGAATGTCCTCCCAGGAAATCTAAGAACAACCACTGACGGGCCTACTTTAAATTTTTAATCCACATTCTGCAGCCTGGTTAATTTTTGCATATTTCAGGAAAATTGTACCCATCTTATTCAATATGTTCTAATAGTGATTTTCCTTCTGCTATGGTCATGTATTATATAACATTTGATAGGAATATTTAGTCAGAATTTTGGATCCCAAGAGTTTTGGGCTTGGCCTGGAAAGGGTTAGATTTCCGAAAGTTGCTTAACACCACTCTATTCATTGAACAATTCTATGAAGACCCCTAATCACACTAACCACTCCACAGGCCAATCTACATAAGCAATGCCATCTACACCAGTCAACCTTCCTACTACACTTAAGATGTACATAAATATTGTTGATGCTACAAGAAACTGTTTAAGTTTTTGAAGGCGTTGATAATGCCTAAAATTGCAAGTTCTCTATTATTGTTTAAATATGCAAATTATTTGTAAAAGTTAATGTTTAAATGTTTTAAAATGACAAGTTATCTGTTATTGTTTAAATGTGCAAGTTCTTTGTAAAGGTTAAGTTATTATAAACCGCCTTGATTAAATGAAAATATATAAAATATATAAAAATTGTTAAATAAATCATTGTATAACTTCTTCTGAAAATGCATAAGTTGCTTTATTGGAATAGCTACCTGGTTCCTCTGAAGCCATACCAAGGTACCGTCACTAGTTTGTATACCAATAATCAAAAGAGACTACCCTAATCCCCAACTATATACTCTAAAATTTAAAGGAGATTATACATTTTACATGAATAACCTATTTCAAAAGGCCACAATTTTTTGTTGGATCATTTGCCTCGAGAGATTACTCTTTGGTGTGGCTTCAGATAAGTACATCTGGGGGTAGGCTTTGTGTCGTCCCCTGGGGTACTAGAAGAGGGAGGTTTCCTTCTATAAAAGAGAAAAATGGAGGGTTTGCTACAGGAGGGAGTAATCTCTCGAGGCAAACGATTCAACAAAAGACTATGGTCTTTTGTAATAGGTTATTCAGGCCTCAATACATATAGGCAACGTTTCAATATGTGCTTGAAAATTCCTTTTAAATCAGTCTTGTGGCACACAATAAGATGGGAAATATTTTGGTATCTTTTTGCCACATTTTTTTGATCCTTGACTGCATTGCTTGGTACTTGAGTATCTCTTTTCTCTACTCAATGTACAGAATAATTCTTTGGCACAGACATTGCTATCAATACTGTTCTTGTATTTTTTTCCTTTACCATGATGTCCATTTTTCTTGCAAACTTCATCAGCTCAATGGGAATAGTGATTATAACATTTTCATTTATCATAATTTTCTTGCAGTCTTGATCCCAATTCTTTTCCAATTTAGAGATTTGGTAATGTTTACAAAGGTTCCAGTGGATAAGACATGCCACTTTATTGTTCCTCTCTGTATACATAATTTTCTCCCATCAGAATTTTACAAACAACTATGAAATGAGTAACTGTTTCTAGCTCTTCCTTACAGAATCTACTGTACATATGACTGTTTTCACAATTATTGCTATGCTTTTTGTGAACCATAGAGGTTTTCCTGGTCTATTTTTACTTGCCAGTATATGAACCTGGCATCGAGAAAAACAATTCCTTCAGCAAGCTTGTTAGAGATGTCCTCTAATATTGGCATTCTCATTCTATTGCTTCTTTTACATCACAAGGATCCAGACAAATTCTTAGCTCCCCTGTGCATGCCTTTTCTACCATAGCCATAGTATTTACCCATTCTGCGGACTCATTAACTTTGAGAAAAACACCACATTTTTCCATTCTGTTCATTTCCTTAGCAAGTCTGATGTCATAAAGGGAGGTATAAAAAGTGTGCAGATAAAAGGTAAAATCTTTCTCTCTGTGTCACTGAAACTCTACGTGAGGCATGTACAGTGGGAATAACTGTTTCATCCACCTTAATTCTAAAATCGCCTCAAAATTGGCCAAAACCCTGAAAAAGATCTTTACGTTCTGTTACTATATCAGAGCAGTCACTTTCAACTGACATTGTGTTTTGAAATCTTTCCACAAACAAGACTAACTATATTAGTTTCAAATCCAGAAAAATTAAGTCCAAGCACTGGGTTGACCATAGTTTTTGCAATGTAAAGGCCCAGTCTTTGTTTGATGGATTTGTAATTATAGTCCAGAGTGTACATAACATCTGTTGTCAGCACAATCCACTGTGCAACCTGTACACTCGCAGAAGGCAGTAGCTCGGCACTGCAGAGTGGCCTGGCTGGTGGAGTCTAAACCACTGTAGAGCTGGTCTTATTTTCCCTTCCAATGCTCCCCCAAGTCTGTCTCCCTTCCTGAGGCAGGAGAAGGCTTAGAGAGAAGCTGGCAGTTCTGTGCTCTCTCTCCCACTACTGTTCCTCAACTTCTGTTTCCTCCTCCCCCAATAGGAGCAGCACAGTTGGCCTACATGCGCTCCTGCTCCCCCTTCTGCCTTCTTGTAAGGGAAAAGGGGGACTTTAGTAAATAGATCCAGAGATCTCCTGTCTTCGGGCCAGTCTCGTGGTATGAGCTCATATGTAAGACTGGCCTGCGAGCTGGAAGTTGCTCATCTATTTGCTGAAGCACCACCTACTTCTCTTGTGAGCAGGTGGCAGAAGGGAGCAGAAGAAAGCCAACTGTGCTGCTCTTATAGAGTTTGGATTGTCCTCCCAGGAAGGGAAAGTGGGCACTGAACCTGCTGACTTCTATCTGATCCTTCTCCAACCTCTGCAAATTGCATGCAACAGAAGGGAGGACAAAGAGAAACTGGACTCTGTTCAATGTTGTCTTCCTGGTCAGGCTGCATAGTGATTGCCCAGAAAGGATGAGGTGGGGTTTGGGAATGATAATGTGTCAGTGGGTTACAACTTTATGGGTGTGGGGGGTGGAAGGGAAGCAAGCTCTCTTTAGGAGGGAAGGAGAAGAATGCAAGGAGAACCTTCTGGGATGGACGTGATGCAGAGAGAATGTTCCAAAGGGAGAGGATATGGGGACAACCTTTTTGGGATGGTGAAAGTTTTTTAGAGATTGAGAGAGCTCAGAGGAAATCCAAATTTGGATGAAGGGAAACAGGACCAGGAAGAGAAAGAAAGGATTGAGGATGGAGAACAAGGGTTAAGGATAAGATGAGAGAAGATCATGGCTTCTGGCGGGGAGGGGGGGGGGGAACAGGGGAAGAAGAAAGAAATGAGGCTGGACAGAGAAAAAGGGAAAGGGGACTGGCTATTGGACACATGATCAGGGAGAGGGATCCTGGCTTTGTGGGTAATGCAGGAAAGTAATGGAAGAGAAATGGGATAAGAATTGGAAGAATATAGGATAAAGAGGACAGAAAGGGGAAAGGTGAGCAGGCAGATTTAGAAGGGGGGATAGGAAGAAGAGACAAGGAGGAAGAGAAATAAGAACTTTCTCTTCTGTTTCTCTCCTTATGTATCCACTCCAAAGGAAAGAAATAAAGAAGGGAGGGAGAACTAAAATGGATAAGAAAGGACAACAGACAGAAAGAAACAAAAGGAAATGACAGACCAAAAATGAGAAATAAAGTGATATGCTGCACCAGAAAATCACGACAGACACCAAACGTTGGAATGGAAACTATTTTAATATCTGATCTAATAGTTCATCAGTGTAAAATATCCTGGGACGCAGTTCAACATGGGCATGGCTCTCATACAGAATTTACACATTAATAGCTTGATTTTGTTGGTTTATTTGAATCTGTGGTAACCTCATAAATTGTCTTGTATATTAGAACATACCCACCAGCCCTCATGCTTTTTTTTTTTTTTTAAATTTATTTTAAAAATGTATGCCCCACACATCCCACAGTCCTTTTCGGATCACAATTAAACGTAAGTACTGGGTTGGAAATATTTCATAGTAACAAAATTTCAAGAATGTGCCTTTATATTTTGAGAGTAGATATTATAATTTTCTAAAGAGACAATCTACTGATCATTACCCCCTTCACTCCTTCCAATGACCTGCTTGTTCAGTACTAGCAGTATGAGAGTCATAGTTCCACCCACCAGAAATCTGGTAGCCATACTCTAAGCACTGCATATGTTAATCTTCAGACTCTCATAAAGTTATTGTTGGGTTGGAAAGAGAAACTTGTGAAGGGCTCCTTTGGAATGACAAGAGAGAGGAAGACAGCACAGAAATATGCCCAATGTTCACCTCCATATCCATAAAGCTTGTGGTTCGTGGCCTTCATTAAAACGTTTCTGCTGAAATATACTTAAAAGGTACTACATTCACTTGCCCCACTATGCAGCTTACACTTTATTTGCTTTGGGTTTTTCCCAATACTATTTCAGTGAATTCTTGGTTAGGTTGCTCCTTACAGCATTTATGAAGTTAGCTTGTCTGCTGATATATTAGGTACTAGTTCTCTAAGTAATCTGTGTATTTTTGTGAATCCACGATCGATGTCCTGCACATCCTTTGTTCTAAGCATCATTTTACGTTTGACACATCTGACCACTTGCTTGGCCAAACTGCCCTGCATGTTTTGTTCCCACTCAGACTGCATTGCTTTTGTGAGGTTTTCTGTTTTGTCTGTGCCTTTGTGATGTTCGAGTGCTTTTAAAGCTGTGTGGGCTTTATCTGCTGCAGTCATGAACCTTAATTGGGCGTATGCCACTTCATGAGTACTTGAAATGTCAAGTGCTTTGTTTACATTATGATCAGCACCCTGATTTATCAATTTCTCTTACACCCTGGAAGAATTTGTGCCAGATACAATTCTATCACGTATAATGTCCTCAATCTCAGCAAATGCAGACTCTAGCTAACAGTTTCAGATCTGTCACAACTTGTCACTTCATTTTCACCCTGTATCCTCTTATAAAATGTATATTTCGTAAATACTGAGTTTACCTTAGAGAATGAAGTCTCTTCATACCTTTTGTAGTAGGCACTAAGCTGCTTATTCTTAGGTGACATATTTCTGCATGTATTAGAAGTGTTCCTGTCTCTCTTTAGCCTCCAGAGGCAGCTAACAGAATGTATCTTCCTATTCCTTGGATCTGAGAGATCCCTTGAAGAGTTCAGCATGCTTCCACAACTTTTTCCATGCCTCTGGAAGGTTGAGATAATCCCAGTCTGTGCGGGATGCCTGCAGGTCTGCAAATTCCATGATCAGCATGAAAAGCTGTAGGCTAGTTGTTGGTAAGTACAGGTTTAGGGAGTGGAAGCTTCTCCAGTTTCTGACAACATGCAGTTTTACTCACTTAGAGGGAATTTTAAAAGCTCTGTTCTTGAGTTGGATGTCAGAAAATGGGCAAACAGATGTGCAAATCATGGAGACATCCCCAAGCTATTTTAGAAAGCTGGGTATATTAATGTCCCCAGCATGAGAATGTCCAGGTAGTATGGGGGCGAGGTGGAGGCATGCCCTGAACAGAACAAGGGAGTTGCATGTTGTGGTGCGATTTCAGAATGCTATAAACACGTCAGCCCCTGGTTGTTGAGGCATCTGTGCCTATACCTGCTCCTTGCCATGAATAAGATGCAAAATAGTGCTCATTTCATAGGTGCGATGCTTCTGGGGGAAGAAAAACTACTTATAATCACGGCAGTTAATATTTCCCAGCCAAAGAAACCTTCCTGTAAATACATACTCTAAACATCAATGGCCCATTACAGTATATGAAATTTATTTATTTATTTTTTATACTGTGCTATTTAGAATCAGTGTGGTTTACATGTATACTAACAGGTACTTTTTTTTTTATTCCCTTGTCCCTGAAGGGCTCACAACTTAAGTGTACCTGAGGCAATGGAGGGTTAAGTGGCTTGCCCAAGGCCTCAAGGAGTGGCCATGGGACTAGAGACCCCAGTCCCTCTGGCCTGAAGTTGCTTGTCCCCATGTGGGAATTGAACCCCTGGCCTTCTGGCCTGAGGTAACCTGTCCCAACCACTGAACCACTCCTCCCTCCTCAGGGCAGGACATGTTACTCTCAAAACATGGACGCCTCCCTTTTGACCTACCTAGACTGGGGCATTCATGTACCCAGTTCTGCGGGTGTGTACTTCAAGGACATCCACATTTGTAAAATGGCCTACATCCGTGCACATACCCAGCCTTTCTATCTGCACAGGGCCCATCTCCAGAAATGGTTAGTAGGACATTCATTTTCCTAGATATCCCTTCTAAAATGTTATATTTAGTGTGTAGATTTGTGAGGTAGGAATTAAGAATTTGTGTGCGCCCCAAGTGCCCTGCAACTTACTATTCATGCTGCCATGCCATTTCTGAGGCACTGACAATGGAAGTGTGGGACTTTGAACAAGCACAATAAATATCTGGGAGATTGACAGGGGAGAAGTAGGAGTCCAGCTCAGGGGGAAGGTTTGGGAGATGCCTTAGCAGGAGTAAAAATAGCCAGACTTTTGAAGGGAAATTATCATTGTGAGCCCTGTAGGAGGTATAACCTGATCCCATCAGCCAGTGTCAGATAGGAGGTAGCTTTTTTTTTTTTTTTTTAAATTCTTTATTTTCGTTTTATAACAACAAAGGAAAAGGAAGACATACAGCTAAAAGACAGATACATAGTGTAATACATACACCAAAGTAAACCCCTGCCACCCCCCTCCCCCCTGCTTCTTCTCTAGAAAACGAATCATTCCCGAAGCGGGCGTGTACTTACATTATTGTGTTACAAAACTGAACGGTGATCTGAAACATGATGAGTGCACATTATACAGGCATGTTGGAGCAATGAGCAGATTGTACATAATCATTAAGCATCTGCCATTTAGACAAGCGAGAGTGAGGTTGGGCATGGGGAATAGCTCTCCGAGGTATCTGCTCATATTTACTATATAAGCAGACGAGGTTCCACCATTCATTGACAGTAAGTCGAGAGCTATCCTTCCAATTCCTCGTGATTAAGCATATGGCTTTACCCAGCATGAAATCAAGGAGAAAGCGACCCTTCTTAGGAAGAGAGGGGACCTCCGCCACAGAGCGGAGTCCCACGATCTTCCAAGAGAGAGGTTCGTGAAGGTGTAAGATAAATTGAATACAACCCCAGACCCGCCCCCAATAAACCTGTAGTTGAGGACATTCATAAATAACATGAGCGAAGGTTCCCACAGCAGTATGGCAAGACCAACACTGGTCCCTAGCATTCGTGTTCCATTTGGCTATTTTTTTCTGGGGTATAAAAGCATCTGTGTGCAAAAAAGAAGAGAGTTTGGGTAACAGAGGCAGACCGGGAAACCCGCACTACTTTGCTCCAGAAAACGCTCCATTGCACAGGGGTTAAAGTGGTTTGCAGTTCGCGCTCCCAGGCTTGTTGGGCTCTAAAAGTGGCCGTGTCTGTACCCTGACATAATATTTTATAAAAGTTAGAGGCTACCCCATGTGTACTACTGATAGAGTGAACTATCTCTAATAGCCCGTCCTCAGTAGGGGTAGAGGGCGGCATAATTCGAGCACTTTTGAGGCAGTGTTGAAGCTGCATCAATTGAAAGTAGTGTTTCGCTGGTAACGCAAATTCCTTTTGTAAATCAGAGAAGGTTTTCCAACGAGCTGCAGAGAAAAGCTGTTGGGGTGTCCAGATCCCCCTTGAGTACCAGGGTTTCCATGCTATCGTTCTATTTAGGACTTGAATTCTGGGGTTATTCCATAGCGGGAGTCCATCCTGAGGACATACGTTCGGGCCCAGTGATAGAATGAGAGTGTTAAAGGCCGCAAGAGTATCGACAATCATTGGTGGATGGCGGGTGTCTACTTGATAGGACATACCGGGGAGATGGGTCAACGGAATTGGGCTACTAAGCTCCTCTTCTATGTCAAGCCAAACTGGTCTGCTGTCTGTTGAGGCATCTAGCCATCGGGCACCTTGCTTAAGTAGGAAGGCTTGATGATATCTAAGAAAATCAGGAAATCTGGTACCCCCTCTTTCCTTTGCAGACTGTAGTTTTTGTTTAGCTATCCTTGGTGGCTTGCCCTGCCAGAGATAACGGACGAGAAGGCCCTCAATATCTTTATAAGTATGTAGCGGGAGTAAACATGGCAGCATTTCTAAAATGTAGTTCACTTTGGGGACTATCATCATTTTCACAGTTTCTAAGCGGCCCCACCATGTAAGAGATAAGGGAGACCAACGATTCATGAGCTCACGGACTTTGGAGACTACCTCTTTGGCATTAAAACTGATAGTGTCTTCTAAAGGAGAACAGTAATGGACCCCGAGATACTTCACCATGCGGGATTGCCAAAGGAAGGGAAAGGCCTGCATGTCAGCCTCATGTACCCAGCGGTTCAGTGGGAATGCTACAGATTTGGTCCAGTTAATTTTATAGCCCGATAATTGTGAGTATCCGTCAATCAGATCCAAGACAGCTGGAACCGAATCGAGGGATACGAAAAGCATAAGGTCATCTGCATATGCAGAGAGTTTAATCTCCCTATGGCTGAAGGGGACACCTCGAATACGTGCGGACTGTCTAATAAGGAGGGCTAGGGGTTCAAGAGCTAGATCAAAGAGCATTGGTGATAGGGGGCAACCTTGACGTGTGCCTCTTTGGAGATGAAATGGCTGAGACTTGATGGCATTTACACAAATACTGGCGACGGGTTGAGTATACATGACTTGGAGATATCGGAGGAAGCCCTCCCCAAAGCCATACCATCGGAGAACGGCAAATAAGAAGGGCCATTCAAGGCGGTCAAAGGCTTTTTCGGCATCCAGGGAAAGACCCACCCATGGATGATCTAGATTGGCAGCACTGGATAGCACATGGCACAAGGTCCGAGCATTGTCAGCAGTTGATCTGCCGGGTATAAAACCGCATTGGTCGGGGTGAATTAGAGTGGCCATCCTGTCAGATAGCCGGGTGGCCAAGATCGTTGCGAAGATCTTATAATCGGCATTAAGTAGGGAGATTGGACGGTAGTTGGCGGTGAGTAGCGGGTCTCTGCCTTCTTTCTCAAATACTACCACATTAGCTGCAGAAAAGGATCCCAAAGAGGATGTATCTACCGCAAGGGCAGTAAAATAGAGTTTTAAATAGGGAACTAAATCTGCACTGAACGTTCTGTAGAATTCGGTCGGGAGACCATCGGGCCCTGCGGCACGGCCCGAGGCTGTTCGTTTTAGGGCAGATTGGATCTCTGAAGTAGAGAAGGGTTCATCCATCGCATCCCTATCATCTTCAGAGAGGGTCGGCCGCTGAATGCCAGAAAGCAATCGCTCGAATGTCTCTGACGAGAACTCACATTCAGATTGATATAGGCGGGTATAGAAATCCCGAAAGAGCTCTACAATGTCGGAGTCTGTGGTCACTATGCCCCCTCCCTGTGGAGCTCGAATGGCCGCTACGCGTTTGGCTTCTTTTTGACCTTTCAAGGCGTTGGCTAAGAGTCGACCGGCTCGGTTATTTTCACGATAATATATCCCTCGCTGAAGCTCAATACTCTTAGAAGCTGCAGTTGAGAGGATTGAATTATATTGAAAACGGAGGCGCTGTAATCGAATTAATACACATGGATCAGTACGTGAAGTTAGAACTCGTTCGCCTGCTTTTATTTGTTGGTCTAGCAAACGTAGCTGCTGTTTGCGTTGTTTTCGCAGGCGGATTTGATAGCTAGTGATCGTTGCTCGAATGGCCGCTTTGAAGCCCTCCCACCAAGCCCAATTCGCAGTATCCTGGGGTAGATTAAAATGGAAGTAATCCTGTATGGCTGCTCGAATTTCTAACTGGAACTCTGGCTGAGTTAACAGGGCTCTATCAAAGAACCAGGCCCCCGAATTCCCTTGGGGTGCAGTAGTGTGTAATTGAAAGGAAATGGCAGCATGATCTGAAATATGTTGGGAGTGAATCTTTGCAGTGTCCACCTGAGGAACTAACAGTTTTGATATTAGAAAGAAGTCTATGCGAGACTGGGATTTATGAGGGGAAGAGAAGAAGGTGAAGTCAAGCTCATTGGGGTGTAGTAACCTCCATAGATCAACTAAAGCAAGATCTTTGATCAGGGAGGTAAGCGTGGCGTGACTCTTGGGGGGACCACTTGTCCTAGGCGGCTGTTTGTCAATCAGGGGATCAAGGACTAGATTGAAATCCCCCCCAATTATCAATGAAGTATTAGCAGAGGCCTGCGCAACCTGAGCTATGGTAGCAAAAAAGGCAGGGTCATCCACATTAGGAGCGTAAAGGCATATACATGTAACTTCAAGGCTACCTATCTTGAGGTGAACTCTGGACCATCTACCTTCTGTATCTGAACTAGTCGCAATAATAGTAGCATGCAAAGATTTCCTAACCAGTATGGCAACCCCACATTTCTTAGAAACGGCTGGGGAATAGGCGGCCACCATGTAAGGTTTAATATTGAGTTTAAGAGTTTCCTTCGAATTTAAATGCGTTTCTTGGAGAAATATCAGATCCGCAGCTTCCTGACTTAGGTAGCTTAGGATTTTCTTCCGTTTTATCGGATTATTGATTCCTTTTACGTTCAATGAGAAAATCTTACATGGTGCCATCAATCAGTAATAGACATTTTAAGTGAGGGCGCTTGAAAACATACAGCCTAATCAGAATCTGTGCAACAATGACATAATCACCGAGTATTCTGGCTAATACACCCCATATTGAAAAGTATGTACCAAAGTATCTTAGAGAAGAAGCAAAACCCCCAAAGAATATGGCGACCATATGTCTGCGGGAGGAGGCCCTAGAGAGGAAATAGAAAGACATGAAAAAAAGGAAAAGAAACACCAGAGTCCATAATTAACACTGTCTCTGATACTCATCGAGGCTACTGTGGGTAGATGGAGTCGGGTCACAGATATCATCAAAAGGAAGGCAACAAACCGCCCTCGCCAGACTCTTTGCGGGGCTGCGGCAGATCCAATATGGCAAGTACAGCGGATATGAGAATACTTGCAGGAATATTCTGGAAGTCAGCGCATCAAGTCGGCTTCTTTGGAATCCAAAAACTCCGCTAGTAGATCAGGGTCCTCAAATGTTCTTGTCTGATTGTGAAGCGTGACTCGGAGCTTGGCCGGGTACATCAGGCCATAGCGTGCTTGTAGTTGTTGAAGCCTCGGCCGGAATTCCAGAAAGCGCTTTCGGCGGTCGACCGTGGGTTTAGCCAAGTCGGGATAGAAGGAGATCTTGTGGCTCTCAAACTCCATATGGCCCTTTGCCCGAGAGGCATTTAGAATTTGCTCAACGTGTTGATATCTCAAAAGTCGAAAAATGATAGGCCGCGGGGTCTTCCTGTTGAGCGTTATGCTTGTGGGTACACGATGAGCGCGATCGATCTCCAAATCTTTGGTAAAGGTGATTTGGAGCAGGGAAGGGAGGATTTTACATAAAAACTTTCATGTCTCCCGATTCCGCTCCCTCCGGTATGCCCACGAGCCGTATGTTGTTGCGGCGCGCTCTATTATTGCCATCTTCCACTTCTTTCTGCAAGGCCCGCACCTGACGTTCAACTTTGTCGAGTTTGGACAACCGGGCCACATGGGAGTCCAATATGCTCTCCATTTTGTCCTGACGCGAAGAAAGCCCTTCTAGCTTGCTTTGCAGCACACCAAGATCTTCCCGCAGCGCTCGGAGTGCTTCACCGTTTGACTGCACGAGGTCTTTGACCCCTCTAATCTCTGCGAGGATTTCCAGCTGCATTTCGGGGCCCTCGCGCAAGGCCAGCCCCTTCTGCGGGGACGGAGGTTCAGTTTTGGAACGTTTGCCGTGAGAAGCCGCTGGAGATCCAAATTCCAGGCGCGTGGGTTTGGTCCCCGCCATCTCACCAATGTGCCCCGGCAAGATCAGAGTAGAAGTTCCAAGTATGTACGGTGTTAATTCAGGATTCTGAGTAGGCCCCTCGGGAGCCTCAGCGTTATGCGACCATCCCGCTGGACATCAGGCTCCGCCCCAGGAGGTAGCTTTTTGAAATACTGCTGCTGCCTACCTCATCTTCCTGAGACAGACTCAGTGACAGCTGGGGGGGTGGCGGCGGTGGCAGCGGGGGGGGGGGGGGCAACACAGCCAGTCATGTGTGCTGCTGCTGCCCCCACCCAGGCCGGTTGCCCTAGACAGCTGCCTAGATCACCTAGTGGACAAGCTGGCCATGGGATATATTCTTGACACTACAGGGGAAGGATCCTGGACTAACCAACACACACAGCTAAGGGTCTTCAGGATACCACAGTAAATGAGGTTCTAAGCAGTGGAGAGAGTGGTGAGAAAGAGGAAAGCATTAAACCTCTCTTGTACCAAGGGATTATGCAGATGACTGTTTAAACTGTTAAATGGAATATGCTTTAAGGCACAGAAGGGGGGGGATCTGTATGGAGCAGTAGGTAGAATCATTCAAGCCACCTTACTGGGCAGACTAGAAGGGCCATACTGGTCTGCTTCATATATTATGTTACTCATCTAGAAGGTGCTACCAGCATCTTGAATTGTTCTGAAGAGTTGCCTTGAGCTCATTTGGTCCCAGCATATTTGGGGCTTTGTTAAAGTAATATGGGAGCAGTGTGACTGACTTGACTCAGCCCCACATGCAACAGGAACTGCGATAGAGTATCGCTGCTGGTCTATAGTATCTAGGACCTGCCTGGCAGTTTCCTGGCCCTGACCATCGGCACTCTTAACCAGAAATAATTAAAATTTGCATACAAACAGAAATTCTTCTTGGAGTAACCTCCCCCAGACCGGACCCCATTACACACACAGAACAGTTACTGCAAGCTAGTTATATTAACAGCTGAAACTATAAACAAATGATTCCTTCGCTCCTTCCTTCCAACATGTCTCTGAATTCTAGCAAGTTGTAATAATTATGTGACACTACATGTCCATCACAATATTATAGAAGAGAGTCAAGTCTGCTTTTTAACATTCATAAATGGCCTAGAAATGGGAAGTGAGGTGATCAAATTTGCAGATGACACAAAATTATTCAAAGTTGTTAAAATGCAAGAGGACTGAGAAAAATTGCAAGAGGACCTTGATAAATTGGAAGACTGGACATCCAAAACATTATTACGCATTTTTGCTTCCATGGCCAGCTTCTTTTCAAATTTTCTTTGCTTGCCTTATCAATGCCTTGCATCTAACTTGTCAGGGCTTATGGTTCCTGTTTTCATCATTTGGCTCTTTTTTCCATTTCCCTGAAATATGTTTTTTTTTTTGGCTACATAAACCTAATCTTTAAACCATGTCGGCAGTCATTTGGCCTTCCTTTCACCTTTCTCAAACCATAAAATACATCTGGTCTAGTCTAGGCTTCCAAGATAATATTTTTAAACAAAGCCAATGCTTCATGTAACCTTAAACCTTTGCAGCTACTCCTCTTAGATTCAAAAGGGAGATTATGATAATGAGGAAAATGGTTGAGAAGAAAGTTAAATACTAGTGACAGATTTCCTTGCTGTTCTCCCTCCATTTATTAAATCAAACGTGATCATGTTATGATCACTATTGCCAGGTGGCCTCAACACCATTATCTCACACCAGATCCCAAGTTCCACTCAGGACTAGGTCTAAAATTGCTTCATGGAGCAGCTGGTTCATGAACAACATGAAGGGAAGCTGTCATTTATTTCATCTCCCTAGCATGTTCTGCTGTGACACTGACCCAATAAATAGTGGAGTAATTGAAATCACTCATTATTACTGTGTTGTAACTTTTGTTAGTGTCCCTGATTTCTTTCAGCATTTCATCAACCATCTGTTCATTCTGGCTAGGTAACAGCATTACACCCCCACTACATTTGCCTTCCCTTTTTACATGGAATGTCTATCCATAGAAATTCTACAGAGTATATTTTGTTTCCAGCAAAATTTTTATCCTGTTTGACTCAATGCCCTCTCGAACATACAGCGCAACCCCTCAACCAATTTGATCTACCCTATCTTTGCGATATTCCTCTAAAGCTTAATAAAAGTTAAACTCCATTGACAATTAGAAAAGCAGAGGTAAGTGTTACAGCAGAAATTGCTTGAACACATTTTTTTGCTAAATTACATTTTCAATATTTGTAATATCAATGAATTAAAGGGCATGTTTTCTAAAGGTTAATGTTTCTATAGCCCTTTTATTTCTATGGGCTGAAGCAGTACTTAACACACTTTAATTTTCACTAATGCGCATTAACCTTTAGTAAAATGTTCCCCTAAATGCCCAATTTACCACTACTACTACTACTACTGAGCATTTGTATAGCGCTACAAGACATATGCAGTGCTGCACAGACATATGTAAAAGACGGTCCCTGCTCAGAGCTTACAATCTAGTCAAGACAGACACAGAAGCTGTAGACATGGGATACATCTAGGGGGAATGGTAAGGAAACACAAAGGAGACCAGGTGAATCAAGATCCAAAAGCGATAGTAAAGAGGTGAGTTTTCAGCCTGGATTTCCAAAAGGGCCAGAGAAGGTGCCCGACGTACAGACTCAGGTAGTTTGCTCCAGGCATAAGAAGCAGCAAGGTAAAAGGAGTGAAGTCTGGAGTTAGCAATAGAAGGGAAGAGCACAAATAGAAGTGATTTGCCAGGAGAGCAGAGTTCCCGAGGGGGGGGGGGGGGGAGCAAGAGAAAAGAGGAAAAGTAGTGAAGAGCTGCAGAGTGAATGCACTTATAGGTCAGCAGGAGAAGTTTGAACTGGATGCGGATAAGGATAGGTAGCTAATAAAGTGACTTAAGAACAGGGGTAATATGAGCATGATGAGGCTGGCAGAAGATTAGTCTGGCAGCAGAGTATTGAACAGATTGAAGGGACGAGATGATTCAGAGGGAGACCAGCAAGGAGTAGGTTGCAATAGTCAAGATGGGAGGTAACTAAAGAGTGGGTAAGTGTCCGAGTAGTGTGTTCAGAAAGGAATGGGTGGATTTTGTTGATGTTATAAAGACATGGCAGGTTTTAGCTATCAGTTGGATGTGTATGGAGAGAGAGAAGTCAAAGACTACCAAGGTTGCGAACTGAGGAGACAAGGAGTAGAAAGTTATCCACAGAGACTGAGAAAGGAGGAAGGGCAGAGGAGGGTTTAGGGGGAAAAATAAGAAGCTCAGTTTGGCCATCTTCAATTTCATGTGGCAGTGAGACATCTAAGGAGCAATATCAGAAAAGCAGGCAGAGATCCAGGCCTGGATTGCTGGAAAGATTTCAGGTGTAGAGAGATAGATTTGGGAGTTATCAGTGTAAAGACTGAACTGAAAGCCATGGGAAGAGATTAGTGCACCAAGGGACTGGATATATATAGAGAGAAAAGGAGTGGACCCAAGACAGATCCTTGGGGACACCAACTGAGAGGGGAATAGCAGCAGAGGAGGATCCACCAGAACAAAAACTAAAGGAGTGATGGGAGAGATAAGAGTACCAGGATAGCACAGAGCCTTTAAAACCAAGCAAGAACAAGGTATCAAGGCAAAGGTTGTGGTCAACTGTGTCAAAGGTCAAAAGCACCAGAAAGGTCAAGAAGGATGAGGATTGAGTAAAGGCCCTTGGATTTTGCCAGGAACAAGTCATTGGAGACTTTGGCAAGAGCTGTTTCAATAGAATTTAAAGGACGAAAGCCAGATTGTAAAGGACCCAAGAGGGCTTGTGAGGAGAGAAAGTCAAGGTGATGTCGGTGAACTGCACGTTCAAGTAGTTTAGAAACGTAGGGCAGGAGGGAGATGGGTCAAAAATTAGAAGGACGGGTAGGGTCTAGTGAGGGTTTGAGGAGAGGTGTAACCATAGCATGTTTGAAGGCTGCAGGGACAGTTGCAGTGGAGAACAATAGGTTAAGAGTATGACAAGATGGAAGGGACAACAATGGAGGAGATGGGGCTTAGATGGGTGGGAATAGGATCAGAGCAGCAGGTAGTGAGTTTGGAGGAAGAAAGAAGGTGTAGCTTCCTCCTCAGAGATCACAGAAAAGGAAGGATAGCAGAGGTGGGGGGGGGGGGGGGGAGTTGCGAGTGAAGAGGTGGGGGAAGGAAGTAGCTGACTTCATGGGGAATTGGAGAATGATCTTGTGTATTTTATTATGGAAATAGTCAGCCAGGGTTTGGACACAAAGGAAAGGACGGGTCAGAGGCAGAGGAACTTTCAGATGGACATTATAGTCTTGTTTGGCAAGTTCTATAGCTGACTGGAAAGAGACAAGCATGAATTTGACGTGTAGAAAGTCCGCAAGGGTGTGGAATTCAAGCAAGCAAGCAAGCAAGCTCAGCTGAATGGGCACAGAAACGCAGATAGCAGGTAGTAGAAGACAGCCAGGGCTGGGGTATAGTATGCCTCAAAGGACGTGGCATGGACAGAACAAGAGCATCTAGAATAGAGGAGAGTACAGTGTTATAGGAAGCTGCTACATCATCAACAGATTCAGATGACATAGTGGAGGAAAGAAGTGATGAAACAGTGGAGGAGGGATCCAAAGGGTCAATAACATGAAGATTTCTGAAGAGGTTGGAGGAGACAGGGCGATGTTGAGGTGGAAGGTGATGAAGAATGAAGCTTAAGAGGTGATGGTCTGATAAGGGAAGAACTGAGGTACAACAGTTTGATGGCGAACAATTAGAGAATACAAGGTCAGGGCAGTGGCCGTCAGGGGCAGCCTAAGGGGGGTGTGGGTCCATGTGTGAGATTCACTGTGGGGCCTTATTTGCATAAATATTTGCATAAGGTTAACATGTGCTAACATTTAGTAAACATGCCTCTTAATGAGTGTCTGGATAAAGAAAGACTACCAGATTTCTACATTATACTCCAGTGCCAACTACCAGGCACATTAGGAAGTATAAACACTGACCATTTAGAATCCATAACAAACCCACCGTATCATAACAGTACTACCAGGACTCACAAAGCACCAAACCCTACCTATCAAAAAGGCAACACTGCAAATATTAAACCAATACATCTCTGACAATGCCACTTGTTCTTTCCCCAATAGGAGATGTATTGGTATTCTCTAATAGAAACTTCATGAACAGAATACCTCAGCTTGGTTACACATGCAGAACATAGACCGTCACCACACAAAGAACAAGGGATCACAATTTAGAAGTAGGAAGATAATTAAATTGGGAACCCCAAAATCCAAACTCGGAATGTACAACTTTGGAGAAATAAAACTATAAATTAATTTCCTCTTGCACTAAACAAAGACGAAGACGTTAGCGATACACATTTCCCAAACCTGACATATTCCAGTTAATAAATTCAAAATAAAAAGTATCTTTTCTACCTTTTGTTTGGGCATTTTATTTTTCATTTGCAATTGCTCAGTCACTTTCTTCTGGTTTCTTCATGTCTTCTGGTTTCTTCATGTCTTCTGCCACTTGTCCTTTGTCTTCTAGATTTTTTCCATTCTCTCTCTATATCTGCTTTAACATACTGATCTTGCCCCTTTTGCTCCTTCCTCCATTTCTTTTTATATTCCTTTATCATCCATTCAAATGTCAGCCTTCCATCCTCAATCCCCACTTACTTTCCCAGTACCCGGCCAATCATAGATTTTTCTCCTCTTACACAAAATATTTTTTACCCTCTCCATCCTCATTCCCCAGCCCCATCCCCTTCTAGTCCTCCCCCAACATCAGCTCCCTTCTAGTTCCAGCCCCACCCAACATTTGCTCCCTTCTAGTCCCATTCTCCCATGCCCCCCGCATCAGCTCATTTCCAGTCCTAGCTCTCCATCAGCCATTTCCAGTCCAGCCCCCCCCCCCATCTGCCCATTTCCAATTCTAGCCCCCCATCAGCCATTTCCTATCCTATCCTGGCTGTCTAAGCTACTTCAGAGAGAGCCGGGGAAGCCCCGGCTCCTCTGCCCAGCTGCCAGCATCAAGAGCAGTGTTTTCCCTCACACTGGCAGCTGTGTTACTGTGAAGCACGCTGAATGCCAGGAAAGGTTAAAGGGCATTTCCCGGCACTCACACACTTCAAAGTAATACAGCTGCCAATGAGAAAGGAAATGCCGCTCTTCATGCTGGCAGCTGTGCACAGGTGAGCCGGGGCCTCACTCAGGCTTCCCCGGCTCACCTCTGAAGCTATCCATTTTGTGAGAATGAAGTTTGTGTGGGACCTGTGAGAACAACATTCTCACACAATGGACGGGCCGGCCCTGGTGGCCATGCTGGTGAGAGGGGGCAGTAGAACAAAGCTGGAGACCAGATGAGGAGGTAAGGGAAAAGAGCTTTAAAGCATAAGGGTCAAAGGGGTTATCAACATGAATATTAAAATCCCGAGAATAAGGAATGGGAAAGAGGAATCCCAAAAGAAGGAAAGCCATGAGTCAAAGTCAGTGAGAAAGGTATAGATGGACTTATCAGGAGGTCAATAAATAACAGATAACCGAAGAGGTAGTGAAGTAAAAAGGTGGATGGAGTGGACTTCAAAAGGGGGAAAGGAGTGAGACTGAGGCAGCAGGAGGAGTTGAAATTGGCAGAAGGAGAGAGTAGAAGTCCAAAACCACCACCATGGCCAGTGGGACGAGGCATATAGGAGAACTGATAGTTGCCATGACCGAGCAGCGACTGATGTTGAGTCTACTGGGAGGAGCCAGATCTCAGAGCAAGAAGATGGAGAGCATTAGAGATAAAGAGATCATGTGTAAAGGCAAGTTTGAGATGAAGTGTGCGTTCCACAAGACACATGAGAAAGGGAGAGAGGAAAGGGAAAGGAGAGGGATATGAATAAGATTTGAGGTGTTGGGTAAAGATCTGTTCTGGGAGTCTGACAAATGTCTAGGGGGAGCCAGAGCCAGAAATATCTCTAGATGAGAGAAAAGGGAGTAGAAGAGTGCAGGGCGGGGAGGAGACAGCACAGCCATAACAAGGGTGAGATTGTTTTTGAGAGAGGAGATGGCTGAATGAGAGGGAGAAAGTGGTGAAGCTCTAGAGCCGATGGCAGGATAGAGGACAATGGTGGGGGATGTGAGGATGGTAAAGAGGAGATAAGGGTGGGGGGCTTGAAGGTGTTGGTAGGAGGGGAGACAATTAGGGAGTTATGGGGATATGAAGGAGAAGGTACGAATGGAGAAAACTGAACAAACTTACAGATAAATAAATAGCACACTAACAATGGTAAAGATAAATATATATATATTTTATTACTGTTAGTGTGCTATCAATGGACACACAGGTCTCATAAGCTAGCAGGTACAAATGTACCCTAGAGTCCAACTATCCCTCAAGCAGAAACAAGATCATCAGATAACTTCTACATTAGCCACACGGCTTATCTTCTACTAGTGTCACTATGCTCATGTAACCCCTCATCTCAAATCACATCACTGGCTATCAGTTTCTGCATCCAGTTCAAACTTCTCCTACTGACCTACAAGTGCATTAATTCTGTGGCTCCTCACTACCTTTCCTCTTATCTCTCTACACCCCTCCTCGTAACTCTGCTCCTCTGGCCGATCCCCGTCTAGCATAGCCAAGCTTCTGAATGGAGCCACAGTGCCATGGCATCCTGTTGCCATGGCACTGCGGCTCCATTCAGGAGCTGCGATCCCCAGCCGTCAACAAAAATGTCCTTTCCCCAGAACCTGACCCCCGATATGGCTTCCCAAGGCCAGGGTTGGGCTGCAGGGATCCCCCCCTGCACGCACTTACCTCTTGTCTTCACCCGGCACCATGGTCCCCCCCCCCCCCATCTCCATGGCTGATCCCGGATGTACAGGGCAGACCTCAGAATCAGCCCTGTACATCTGGGGTCACTCTCCTCCCACTGCCCACTTTGCTCTGCCTCTGTCCCACCTCTTCCCTCCCACAAACAGAGCTCACCATACAAATCACCTGTTCGTAAGGGGAGCTCTGTCCCTGGAAGGTTGCCCAGCCATTTAGCTGGTCTGGACGTCCGGATCGGACATCCAGACCCACTAAACAGAGTTCAGAATGACCCCCTATGTGTTTTGTTTTCATTAGATTTTAAGCTCTGATAAGCAGGGATTGTGTCTTATATCTATATGTACAGCACTCTGTATGCCTTGTAGCGCTATACAAAATGATTAGTTATGTCTTTATGGAGAGCTCTGCTCAGTTCCTTGAAAGCTTTGACTGACTGGGCCTGTGCACAAATAAACTGGTTTGGACCCTGTAAATTGACTCCTGGACTTGTTCATTGACTGCAGTTTGCTGCTACATTTCTTGGTGCGTTGGCCGGGAAATGCGAGTGGTAAATGGTATTCAAGTGAACAGATCCACGTAATTCGCCTTGAGGTTTGGTCCGGTTGGAACCATGTCTGTCCGACTGCAGGGGAACTTCTCAGGCGCCGCCGATCACTTTGAATCGGAGAGGGTTTTGCCTGCCTCGGCAGGCCATTGGGTCCAGCTGGCCAACATCTCCGACCCGGGGGAGTCCAGGGTCCAACTCAGAAGCTGGTGTGGTATCGGGGACCGGATCCGGTGAGTAACTGTTTTTATATTATTAAGTCAGACAGTACTGGAACCTGGAACCATATGGTAATAATAGGAAAAATGGTAAAAGTACACTGATCACGTCCAGAGCGGTCCGAGTACTCTTGTTAGGGCTATTAAGAGCACAAGAGGAAACCACTGACTCTTTCTGGTAATAAAATCATGATTAACGGTAATGGTAAAATGTTTTGGTAAGCCTAGATAGTCAGGTCACGAAACAGAGGAAACGTTTGGTGTATTGTCCGTCCTTACTGTGTGTCTGATTTCTGTTATCTGTTAAAACCGCGCGTTTCCCTTCTGGTATGATGTAAGATTATTCTGTTAGGTAATTTGTTTACCGATTAAGAAATAGTATTAAGCAGAAAAGAAGACAGAAGGAAATAAACTCAGTTGTCACTTTTTCAGTAAAAAAACTGTCTCATGTATTCCTGCAGCACAGCGTGAAATAAAACAAGCCAGGGGAATGAGAAGGCGTGTCTGGAGAATGGAATGTATAGTAGTAGCTATTAACCCTGTGAGGGCTTGTTTTTAGCGTTCTGAAGCTGAGCTGATCTGTGATTATTTTAGAAAAATCGTACCTGTTTTATTCAATGTGTTTAATAGTGATGTTCCTTCTGCTATGGTCATGTATTAAATATCATGTAATAGGAATGTTTAGTCAGAATTTTGAATCCTGATAGTTTTGGGCTTAAGCCTAGGAAAGAGTTAAGTTCTTATTAACCCCTTTCCAGCTTTTAGTTGTTCTCGTTAATATTTCAAGCCCTGCTTTGTGGTCACGGACCAAGTGAGGATGATTTTGTAAAGCTAGTATTACATGTTACGGCATATAACGTTAAAATAAATACTTTATTCCGATTAGATAGGCAGATCTTATGGTCCAGACAGAAATGATAGAGAAATTAAGAAAACTGCTTTTGTTTGTTTTTCCCTTGACCCTCAAAAATAGAGGTTAAGAACCTTGGGGGACGGTGCGGCATTCTGGGTTGGAAGTGTAACAGATTGCAACCTGAGAATGAATGGTTTAAATTCTGAGTGAATAAGAAATTATGTTAGGATACAAGTATAAGTCATTTGAATGCATGCTTCCCCATACTGTAAGATTTAAGGTAATTACTTTGAATTGTTAAACTCTACTAGTGACTAATGACGACCTTTACAATTCAGGATAAATTCATCTGTTGTTCTGTATTTGAACTTTGTGTGTCTGTGTCCAGAGGAAAAGGGGGTACTTTGTTTTTTGAGTCTTTTAAAATTTCAAGACGTTATTTCCTGATATACTGTGGCAAGCACCTGATAGAAGACATATTTATTGTTAAAAAAGAGGGTGTATATGCATTTCATGTCTCTTGAATATCTGCTTTCTGAACTGTAAGATGTAATAAAAATAAAAAATAAAATAATATTTTCTTTTGCAGAGACATGCAGACGTTTTCTTCCTGCCCTATGTTTCCAGTAATAATAAGGTTTTTTTAATAAGTTTCTTTTCAAGTATGATCAAGAATTTCAGTAAGGGATTTATTTTATTTATTTAACATTTTTTATATACCGCACTATTCATCATCAGTGCGGTTTACAATTGAACAACAATATACCTGTCAATACATGACTGATCTAGGTTTACAGATAACAGGGAAGATAAACTGGGTGTGAACTGGGAGTAACTATCTACATAATTATACAAATTATATATACATTGAATAGGTTACATCAAGATTTGATATTTGATGAGAATACAGTGTTTTCACATTTTGATCCTTTGTTCTGGATTGTTATGTGTAGGAGTTATCTGAGTGTGGCGGGAGCCGGTTCTATTGTGTGTATGGTAGCCTGAAGTGCAAAGTGAATAAATAGTGCTTGATGGACTTTCTAAATTGGGTGATATCCCTGATTGATCTGATGTTTGGAGGTAGATTGTTCCAACACTTGGGAGCATAGGACACAAAAGCTCTGTTAGTAGTTTGTTGTGTCCATTTTGCGGAGATACTAGGAGTAACTAGTGTGTTTTCTGCTACTAGTCTCCTGGGTCTGTTGTTTGGTGTGTGGGTGATGAGCTTTGAGATCGATGCAGGAGATAATTTATTAGTAGCCTTGAATGTGATGAGGAGGGTTTTGTATATTATTCTGGAGTTTATCGGAAGCCAGTGCAGATCGATCAGTATTGGTGTTATATGATCTCTTATAGAAGCTCCAGATAAGATGCGGGCTGCCACGTTCATCGCCAGTTGAAGTGGATTTAGTGTATTCTTGGGGAGGCCATGAAGGATGATATTCGCATAGTCGAAATGCGGTGTGACTATTGCTTGGAAAACTGTACGGAAGTCCTTGGTCTCCATCATTGGTTTCAGGTGGCGCAGTGTTTTTAGTTTGTAGTAAATTGATCTTACTGTGTTCTTTATGTGCTCTTTAAGATTGAGTTGTTGATCGAGTATCACACCGAGGTACTTTATGGAGGCCTTAATTGGGAGTTCTGCATCTCTTACTATGAGGGTGGTTGGCGGAGAAAATTGCTTGTTTCTTGTGGCTATGAGAACTTCGGTTTTCTTGAAGTTTATTCTCATGTTCTGATTGAGAAGCCAGTCGGTTATTGCATTGAAACAGTTGATTAGTGGAGAGTAGTCAGGATTTGATATGTTGATCCGTGTGAATATTAGCACGTCATCTGCGTATAATAGGCAAGATATACCAAGATTTACTGAAGACTATGGTAATAAAATGTCTCTGTCCCAATTAGGAATGCTATGTGAAAGGGAGTGGCTTCTGCTAGTTGCTCCATATTTCCTTAGTTCACCATATTTTGCCCCAGAATCTCTAGATATCCCGTCCCGTCAGTTTCTCTCCCTGTAAGCAACTCCCCAAGAAGCCCCAGCTCCGTTCAGAGTGCTCAAGGGGGGGGCAGGGGGGCCCAGTCCACCGATGATGTCACCCCCCGGTAGGCGTGAACTAATGTGCCCACAGCAGAGAAGTAGAACATTAAAAAATAAAATAAAATCCTGCCCGTTTATTATCTTTATAGGCCAGTTCCCTCAGCTCTGCCATCATCCCGGGCAGGGAGGGGGGATACCTCCCTGCAAATGTCACAAGCCACCTCCGCAGCAGGAGAAGAGAAGCCCCGGCACAAGTAGGGATTTATTTGCTAATTCAGCCTGATTGCCGTATGCCTTCAAATGTATAACTACCAGTAAGAGAGAGGGTCACGTAATCCTAATCCCATTGCACTAGGTCCAGGAGAATTTGCGTTTTTGTCAGTCAGTCCCAGAAAGATATAAAAACAGAAATTGCAGAAACTGGATGGATTTGTGGGCATAATAGTTAATGAATGTAATGGAGAAAGTGAATGATACTTTAATTGAATAATGTGGAGGAGGTTTTCCTAACCAAAGGACCAGAGGACGTGGAAGAGGCCGCGGAAGTGAAAGGCCTAAATTGGGTGTGAATCAGCCCATTGCAGAGAAGAAGGATATTAGAAAAGTGATGCCCGTATCTTAACTCCACCCCAAGAGGGGAGGAGGGAGTACTTGATTTAAAAAAAAAAAAAAAACCGAGCACAGGGTTCCAGCAAGAAAGGGAAGCAGCCATAAAGGGGAGTGGCAGCCAAGGAGGGCTATAGCATGAATGAAGACTAGGCCAGACCGGACTCCAAGTCTCCCTGGGTCCCCAGGAGTCAGTCTGAAAATAGGGGACCAATATATGGACTTTATGGGGAATACAGGAGCAGAATACTAAAGCCAGTAGCCCCTTTGTTTTCTTGATGCATCACCATTGTCAGAGCTACTGAAGCTAAGGCCACAAAGCCTATCCTGCAGAACCACATGTGTGAACTAGGGGGACAGAAAATAACGCACCAGTTCTTGTATATGCCTGAGTGTCCAAATTCCACTTTTGGGCCGAGAAATGCTTGTTCAGCTCCAGGCCCAAATATCTTTTGCAGATGGGGGAGAAATGCAAATGACTGTAAACCCAAAGCCTGCTGGGTTAATGGTGCTTACTGTTCCCTGAGAAGAAGAGTAGCGGTTCTATAGTGCATCTCCAATCAAGCCAGCTAGTTCCTGTATACCCACCAACCTCATAGCCTGAAGTATGGGCAGAAGATAATCCACCTGGCCTAGTGAAGAACATAGCCCCTGTCATTGTCACCCTCAAGCTAGGAGTGGAACCAGTGCATGTGACCAGCCATTGAAGGAATTTACCACCATCTGATGAAATTGCTGAAGTATGGACTACTCAAGGAATGTCAGTCACCTCAGAACACCCCCTCTTCTCCCAGTAAAGAAGCCTGGGACAGGGGATTATCACCCAGTACAGGACCTGAGGCGAGTGAATGATGCAGTTGAAACTATACACCCTATAGTACCAAATCCTTATATTCTCTTGGGACTGATCCCCGCTGAGGCTGCTTACTTTACCGTTTAGGACCTGAAAGATGCCTTTTTCTGTGTGCGCCTAGCCCCCACCAGTCAACTTTTGTTTGTTTTTGAATGGCAAGACCCCACAACAGGAAGGCGGGGCCAACTCATCTGGACTAGATTACTTCAAGGATTCACCTACTCTCTTCAGTACTATTTTAAATCAAGATCTTTCCAGCTACTATGTGAACCCAGGGGAAAGGGTTCTTCTCCAGTATGTGGACAACTTGCTTATAGCCACCGACTCAGAAAAAGAATGTCCTCAAGCCACCAGTGAACTCTTGCACCTTTTAATGAGGCTGGATACAAAGTCTCAAGAGCCAAGGCATAATTATGTCAAACAAGTTAAATACCTAGGATTCCAGTTGTCCAGCAGAATTAGACACCTGAGACCAGAACGCAAAGAAGCTGTATGCAGTATTCCTGCTCCAACCACCAGGAGGCAAGTGAGAGCCTTCTTGGGTGCCACAGAGTACTGTTGTATATGGATCCTCAGTTTTGCGCTGCTAGTAAAACCATTGTATCAAGCCATCAAAGGATTGGAACAATCTCCATTAGAATCGGGACCTGAACAAGAAACAACATACAAGACTCTGAAGACAGCCCTGATGACATCACCAACCCTTGGACTACCAGATGTACAGAAGCCATTTCATCTATATGTTCATGAGTCACAAGGAAATGCCTTAGGAGTGTTGACTCAGCCACTTGGATCTTGGCAGCGACCTGTAGCATATCTATCTAAGCAATTGGACATTGTTGCAAAAGGATGGCCATCCTGTCTGAGAGCCATCGCAGCTACAGCACTTCTAGTAACTGAAGCAGACAAGCTCACTCTAGGACAAAATCTCTGTGTAATAGTGCCACATTCTGTTCAAACCCTTATGGACCACAAAGGAAATTACTGGTTCACCAACTCACGAATGCTAAAGTACCAGAGCATGTTGTGTGAAAATCCTCGATGGCAATTGATGGTCAGTCAGGCCTTGAACCCAGCTACACTATTACCAATTGGAACTGACCCTCCTGATCATGACTGCATAGAAGTCATGGATACTGTATTCTCAAGTCGACCAGACCTGACAGATGTACCTTTTGAAGATTCAGAACAAACTTTCTTCGTGGATGGAAGCAGTCTTGTAGTCAATGGACATCGTTGTGCTGGATATATGCAGTAGTAACCCTGGATCTTGTAATTGAATCATCAGCCCTAGCCTTAGGAACATCAGCACAGAAAGCAGAATTGATAGCACTCACAAGAGCACTAATACTGGGAAAAGGACTCTATATAAATGTATACTCAGATTCTGAATATGCATTCACAACATTGCATGCTCATGAAGCCTTGTACAGAGAACGGGGATTGATAACTTCAGGAGGAAAATCTATCAAATATGGCCCAGAGATATTGACATTGTTAGATGCTGTATGGGCCCCTGAGAAAGTTGCAGTTATGCACTGTCGAGGACATCAAGCAGGAAAAGGAGAAATTGCACAAGGGAACAGATTTGCAGATGCTTCTGCGGTTCTATTTCCTGTACCTCTTAATTCATGGGATCCCTGATATACTACAAAAGAATTGGACTATTATTGTGAACAAGAAGGGGGAGTACTCAGAAATGGATGGATAGAACTTCCACCACAGAAGGGAAATCAACCTCCTGGACAAATAGTGATTCCTGAAGCATTAAGTTTAGCCTTTGTTCAAGCATTTCATCAAGCAACACATTATGGAAAAACTGCAATGACAAAAGTTTTGAAACCTCATTTTTATATTTCTTTGTTGGGACCTTTGACAGCTTCAGAAGCTCGTCAATGTAAAACATGTGCCAAAAACAATGCCAAGCAAGGTCCTAATCTGCCAATAAGAATTCAATCAACAGGAGTTACTCCCATGAGTAATTTTCAAGTGGACTTTACTGAAATGCCAAAAGCAAATTACCATTACTTGCTTGTTCTAGTGTATACCTACTCTGGGGGGGGTAGAAGCTTTTCCCACCAGGACTGAGAAAGCCAGAGAGGTCACTAAAGTCTTACTTCATGAAATTGTTCCAAGATTTGGAATACCATTAGTCATAAGGTCAGACAATGAGCCCTCATTTATATCCCAAGTAACTCAACAGTTAGCTAAAGCTCTACAGATACAATGGAAGTTACACACAGCATACAGACCTCAGAGTTCAGGGAAAGTAGAGAGTATGAATAGAACTCTGAAATCTCAATTGTACAAATTTTGTCAGGAAATACATTTAAAATGGCCACAGGTACTTCCAATAGCTCTTTTAAGAATACGCTCAGCACCTACTAAGTCATTAGGACTTTCTCCCTATGAGATTTTGTATGATAGACCTTCACTTATTGTCAAAGGGATCAAAAAGAGATATGAAGCAGATAGTATCTGAAATTATTAGACAAAAACTATTGGTTTTAAGTTCTGTTTTGCAGAGTCTTCCTATGTGGATACGAGATCAGCTACCCATCAACTTGACTGAACCGCTGCATCCTCTCATGCCTGGAGGCTCGGTGTGAATCAAAGAGTGGAGAAAGACACCGTTGACACCGCATTGGAAGGGACCTTATGTTGTCATCTTGTTAACCCTAACAGCAGTTAGAGTTGCAGACCTCGAACCCTGGATTCATCACAGCAGAGTGAAATCAGCAGCAGCTCCAGAGCCAGACCAGTAAACATCAGAACATGATCCAGAAGTTCCATTGCAGCTAACTTTGCAAAGACAAGCAAATTGGAAAAAAAAAAAATTCAGGAAATTTTGAAAAGAGACTGTGCTAATATAGAACTCCTGAATCTCAAGAGACTATTTGTTTATTCTGAAGAGATTATCATCAACAGAAAGAGACTGTACTATGGACTATATTATTTGAAAATCTTTGTGCCATTCTGATCAACAGTGCAAAACTAAAAGAACTGTATTTATTGAAATACGTTGGAATCTACAGCTCTACACACCTACCAATGAAATTGGTAAGGTCATGTACAGCGGAAGCTTGAGGATCTACAATCAACGCTACACCTATTGCATGCTACTGAGAGCAAAACAGGTCAACATACAGTAAAGAAGAAGACAACTTCGTGGTCAAGAATTATCAACAGTTGCACTGGTTTTACAAAGACTTGCACTAATTCTTCAGAGACCTTTCATCATGATTCTCTACTGTTTCATCTTGACAGAAGCCTTGGGGTGCTTTGAACTGACTTTTGCCTTGCCACCCTGTGCTGCATGCATAACTACTACTCTTACTGGAGAAAGGATTACACAGACTTTGCTTTATCATACCTACTATACTTGTACAGGTATAGTGAGTCAATGCATAGGCACGGAACTGAACATTTGCACAAAAGGAAAGAACAGAACTTGTTTTCACCCACAACAGAATCCATCCTACTATGTGCTGATAATACGATGGAATGATGAAGATGGAACTCTTAAATGCTACTCAACAACTTGAAGACCCTACAAACCTGCAGCTTTATACTTTGATGCTTGTGATGCCATAAACAGAAACTATAATCAGAAATGTGGGACTTGGGAGAGAAATTATTATGTTGGTAATTGCAGCACTAGTAGTAATATGTCTAAAACTTCCATGCATTTTACCCCTCTGCCTACGTAACATATCTACAATCATTGAGAATATTGTAGAAAGAAAGACAACAGCTAAGCTCCTAGCTATAAGACGGTATCAGCCTATACCACATAACATGGCAACAACTCAAGTATAAGTGATTTGTTTCTCACCCATCTTAACATTCTGGGTGAGAATAATCAAAGGGGGGAATGTGATAGCCAGGTAGCCTATAACTATAGGTTAGGCCATAAGCCTAGAACCTGGAAAATGACAGGCCTCAGAATTCAGTAGTGCTGAGACATAAAATTAAAAGACAGAATTAAATGCTGTTTTAGAATGAAGATACAGCTATTGCAAAGTTTGCACAAAGTGAATACAATGCCTGTATGTTAAATCGTTACTTCAGAATTGTTACTTACATGTTTTATTTATTTTATTTTATTTATTTAACAGTATTTCTAAACCGCCTTATCATAATAATCAAGGTGGTATCACAGCAAACAATCTGGTAGTGTGAGTGTGTTATACATGCAGTGAGAGTGAAAATTTAGTTGAGTGCGTGTTGAATTGTGTGCTAGGTTTGTTTGAGCTATGTACAATGTGGGCTATATACAGTGGTGCTAAAAACCTTTATATACATACAGTGTTAGTCGGTAACATGTGCTGCTATACAGTCACTTAGGTTATGTGATGTGTCCATAGTGTTCTATGAACAGCATGGTTTTCAGCTGTTTTCTAAAGTCTTTGAGGTCTGTAGTTGCCCTCAAATCGTCCGGTAGTTTGTTCCATATTGTTGGAGCAGCCATGGAGAGTGCTCTGTCTGTTGTGTCCTTGCGTGTGTGTTTGTATTCACTTGGGGTGCTGACTCGGTTGTGTGTTTGTTTTCTTCTAGGGCGTGTGCTGGTGTCTGGTTGTATGAGGGTGTGCAGGCTGTTGGCTGATGTGCGCTGTTTTATCTTAAATAGGTTTATGATAGTTTTCTATCTGATGCGTGCACCGATTGGAAGCAAGTGTAAGTCCTTTAAGGTAGGTGTGATGTGCTCCTGTCTTGCAGTTCCGGATATGATTCGTGCTGCGGTGTTTTGTGCCAGTTGGAGTGGTTTGATGGCTTGTTTCGGTAGTCCAAGGTATATCGGATTGCAGAAGTCCAGTAGTGGGGTTATCAGTGCTTGACAGAAAGTGTTCTGGGGCGAGGAGTGGTTTCAGTCTCCTGATGATTCGCATTTTGTAGTAGGCTTTTTGGATTGTTTTGTCTACGTGTGGCTTGAGATTGAGTTTATTGTCCAGAGTAACCCCGAGGAATCTCACTTCTGACCTTATTGGTATGGTAGTGTTTAGTATCTGTATATTTGGTGGGTGTATGAAGCTTTGGTTCCGAGTGATGATTAAAGCTTCAGTCTTGTTGTAGTTTATTGCGAGGTTGTTGTTTTGACACCAACTAGTCATTTGGGTAAGGCAGTCTGTTATCTTAGAGAAGTCCGGGTTGTCGATTGATATCGGGGTGTATATCATGATGTCGTCCACATAGATTGTGTATTGAATGTTGTTCTCTTTCATGATGTTGCATATTGGTTGGATGTAGATGTTAAATAGGAGTGCTGAGAGCGCAGATCCTTGAGGTACTCCTTGACGGATATTTATGGGTCGGGAGGTGATGTGTCCCACCTTGACCTGTAGCTGTCTTTCGGTTAGGTATGAGTGGAACCATTTCAGTGTGATACCATGTATACCAGTGTTCTTTAGTCTTTCCAGGAGCATGTTGTGGTCCACTGTGTCGAAGGCTGAGGAGATGTCAATGAAGATCATTATGATTCCATTCCTGGTGTTGTCAATTATTCTTAGGATGCTGTCGAAGAGGTAGATCAGTAGCGTTTCGACACCATGGTTGGGACGAAATCCGTGTTGGTTGTCGTCGAGTGTTTCGTGTTCGTCGATGTGATCCTGAAGTTGTAGTTGAACCGTCTTTTCGATGATTTTTGCTAGGAAGGGTATGCTGGAGATTGGTCGGTATGCTGCTGGATCTTTTTTGTCGAGAGTTGTTTTCTTTGTGATTGGTCTTACTGAGGCAAGTTTTAGTTGCTTTGGCATGAGTCCTTGAGTGAGTGAGTTGTGTACCATTTTATGTATGGTGGGGATGAGGCTTGATTTGGTGGCTTTGACCCATGACACTGGGCATGGGTCTGTAGGAGCAGTGCTTGTGTTGATTGTAGAGATGATGTGGGATATCTGGTCTGTTGAGGGTGAGGAGAATGTGCCCCAGGTTTTGGGGTGTACGTCCGTCCCGGTGGTCCTACTAGGCGTTGTTCGTTCTGTGTAGTGAAATTTGTCTTTGATGTGGTCGGCGAATTCCTGTGGATCTACTTGTACTTCCCCTTCTGTTGTTTGCTCTTTTGTGAGGATTTTTACTATTTCGAAAAGCTCTCTGGGTTTGTTGATGGAAGTATTTATCATGTTTGTGTGGAATTCCCTCTTTGATTGGTTGATGTGTTCATTGTATTGCTTTTGCTTCGTTAGATAAAGATGCTGGTCGGCAGTTGCTTTGTTTTTTCTCCATCTCCGTTCAATCTTTCTGAGATCCCTCTTTTCCTGTCGTATTTTTGCTGAGTACCATGGTTTGTTTTGTCTCTTGTTGTGGTGGTGTTTCTCGGTCCCGCCATCAGATGGTTTGGCAGCGTTGGCTAAAATGCTGTTCCAGCTGGAAACTTGTTCCTCCAGGTCGTCTGTAGTAATGTTCAGGTGTTGTATTGTGCCCTGTATGAATTCGTCCTTGTCGAAACACTTGAATCGTCTTTGTGTGTGTGAGATGTTTGCTCTATCGTTTGTCTGGTCCTCTTGTGACCGCAGCTTTGTCTCTATTAAGTAGTGGTCAGACCATGGCACTGGGGTAATGGTGGGTGGAGAAATCAGGTCTCTTGATGTTAGGTAATTGGATGCGAATATGAGGTCTGGGGATGATCCGTGTCTGTGTGTTGGTGCATTGATTATCTGTGTGAATTGAAGTGAGGACATTGCTTGAAGGAAGGCCTCTGCGTCTTTGACATTGGAGACTTCAACCTAAAGTCCACCAATCAGCAGCGCTGGTTTGTTGTTTGTTGTTATGGCACAGGCTTCTTCGAGTGTGAAGGCTAGTTCGTCGGGTGGAGCTCTGGGTGCTCTGTAGGTTAGGCAGATTGCAATGTTCTTGTTCTTGTTCTTGATGCTAATTGTGTTACATTGCTGCGTATCGGTGAGGCTGTGTGTCTTGAACTTTAGTTTTGTTTTTGCTATTATCAGGACTCCTCCTCCACGCTTGTGGGTGCGTGGGCAGTTGTACGCTGAGTAGTTGTCCGGTACTAGTTGGTTGAGTAGTACGTTGTCAGTCGGGTTGAGCCATGTCTCTGTGATGCATATTATGTCGGGCTGTCGCTCTTCAATGTGGTCAACAAGAGTGTGTATCTTGTTGCAGACGGATCTGGCGTTTATGAGCTCAATCGTTGTTGTCTTTGTTGAGGAGGTTGCTGTTACATGTGCTTCCTTTGTGCCGGTGTGGGAGTTTGATTTGTGTCTGTTTGGTCGCTTTGAGTGGGAGGTTCTGAGTGTCTCTTTGTATGTGTGCTGTGGTTCTAAATATGGCAATACAGTTGGTGGGTGCCATGTTGTGTTTGCTTGTGGGTAGTGGAGGTGTGTGGTTGGTAGGAGGAGTTGTGTGACGAGTAGGTAGAGTGGGAGGAAGTTTTAGGAGCTGGATATGACCTTGATGAAGGAAAGTAACCAGGTTTGAACCAAGTCATTGTTCAGCTAGCTAGGGAAAGCAGAGCAAAGGGCATAGACCCTGATTGGTCAAATTCAGGGAAATGTCAAACCAATAGAAAGTTTGTAGAAATTAGCATAAGACCAATAGAATGTTTTCATGTATCAAAATGTTTAAGTGGTATAAAAAGTTATGTCTTTATGGAGAGCTCCGCTCAGTTCCTTGAAAGCTTTGACTGACTGGGCCTGTGCACAAATAAACTGGTTTGGACCCTGTAAATTGACTCCTGGACTTGTTCATTGACTGCAGTTTGTTGCTACAGTAGTACCATCAGTAACTGTCGTGATTCTTAGATTACTTTGTTACTTCAGAGTGTGCCCCTTTAAAATTTCTGATACGTCATTCAAACGTTTTTTTTGGGGAACAAGATCAACACCACCTGAAACTTAAGATAAATATAAATCTCGTGCTGTGTGTTTTGTGAAAATTTATATTGTTCCAGGGTGAAGTTCTTAGTGGTAGAATAAACTGGCTTCTTTAATAAAAGTAAAATTTTTTAAAAAATGCAAAGTCTCCCCCTTTTGGTGGGCGTTAATGTGTACCTTGGTGCACACTTCCCTTTTCCTTCAGTTGCTTGCAGTATTTAAGTTATGTTAAGCTCTCTCCGTAGTGCTCTTCTCATCTTCACCATTGGAGGCAACTACCTACTACACTAAGGGGCTTCTTTACAAAACCGCATTAGCGGTTTACGATCGTTATTGGAGCCAATAACGATCGTAAACCGCTACCGCGGCTTTGTAAACAAGCCCCTAAGTTTCAAATAAACCAAAAAGGCAAAACCCTAAAGAGTTACTAAGGTTTTATTTCAAATACTATCTTTATTTTTCTTATTCAGAATCTGAGTTTCCTTTCATTAGCCTTTCCCTATTCCTGGGATTGTGCCTCTCTAATTTGCAAAATAAAGGATAACTTTATCAGAGGCCAAACTGAGCTGTAGCCCAGGCATGCTCTCACCCATTCAGTGTGTAATGTACAACCAGTCAAGATGCCCTACACCGACTGTCCACACACAGTAGTCATACTGTAAGTGCTAGACCACCGCAGCCAACATCGAAGAGCTTACTAACCTCTTCCACAAGCCTAGGACCACCTGTTCCTATGCTCAAAACACTTGTTTCCAACTATTTAATTAGTGATTGTTCACTGCTGGGCTCAAAGGCATAGCCACTTTCCAAATTATTACCTACTGTAGACAGTTTCCTCAATCTCTTTCAAATGCCTTCACCATACTTACAGCAGGAAATTGGTTGTGGGTTGCTGGAAATAGGTAAACACTCACTCTCTCACAGTGAGGTAAACCAAAATTTTGCAAACTTTCAGTCTCTGCTCCCACTAAGTTCTACCTGTTGATCCTCTGTTGCCAAAGGCTTAGGACTAGTTCTGGGTGGTTACTATGTCATTACTATAGTGTTTCTAATGAAACACCAGTGGTACTGTATAGCTCGGTTTACCTGCTGGCTTTGGGTCTTACAACTGCTTCCAATGGAATGTTTTGTATTTTCAATAGTTGCTATGGCGATGACCACAAGGAAGTGGTTTTATTAAATATATAACATCCCACTGGCACTCCTTGTGGTCTTAAGCAAGCCACTTAACCCTTGATTAACCTCAAGTACACAACTTAGATTGTGAGCCCTTTGGGGACAGGGAAATACATACTATACCTGAATGTAACTCACCTTGATGTTCTCCTAGAAAGGCATGAGCTAAATATTAATAAATAAAAGATAGAGATAGAGAGATATAGATAGATACATAGATAGGTAGAATATACCCCAAAATACATGAAAATAGTTAAACATCACTCAAAAACAATTTTTTCACATCTAGAATTTTCAGTGCTCAGTTTACCTCTACCAATTAAAAACCCTTAATAGCAATGCTATAAAGCCATATTCATTTTTGACCTTCTTTCTGGATGCCAGCCACTCAGTATTCATCCTAGTCCCTATACTTTATCAACTCTCCTCTGGAACAGCTATCATTATTCAATATTCTAGCACTACAGCACTGTCAATAAAAATGGGGCACTGGCCCTTTAAGAACTGGACTGTTCTATTATGACTGTGCAATTCAGCCTTCATCCTCACTGCCCCCACTGTGCCTGCTCCTTTTTTCACCCTGCTATGCCAGGTCACTCTCTAGCACTCAATACTTAATTTTGGGGACACGCTTCATTAAAATTTAGAAACAGCTGCTGTGCAGTTTGTCTTTCAAGTCCCCCCCCCCCCCAAGCTCTCCCCTAGCTGCTTTGAGGCTCCACACCATTTTTTTTAACTCATGCTTGATTTTTTTATAAGACTATGGGAGTCGCTAGACTCCCGAGCCCTGCACTGCTCTCAAGTCTCATTCCATGGCCCTCATATCCTTTGGCTATAAGTCAGCCGCATATGGCTTCAGCTCTCATGTCTCAGACAGTGATGCTACAGTCAGGAACGCAGTGGCTCATTTCATCCTGGCCCCACCAGTCTATCAACCCCAGCAGCCTCTTTATGGGCTGTGCAGGCCCCAACACTCCAGTCCTGCTGTTGCAGCGAAGTGCACGCAATGAATAAAACCAGGAGTCAGTTCGAAGATCCAAGCCAATTTATTGTGCACAGTCTCAGGCTAGGGTTGCCAACTGGCCGATTTTCAGCCGGCCTGGCCGGTTTTTCCACAGCCAGGCCGGCTGCCGGCGCAGAGGCAAAACCGGCCCTTTAAAAGCAGGTTTTTTTGCTCTGGCCGCAAGATCGGGAGCGGCCAGAGCAAAAAAAACATCTTTTCTCCGCTTCAGAGGGAGCCGGGGAAGCCCGCGCGAGGCCCCGGCTCCCTCTGAACAGCCACCAGCGTGAAGAGCCTTTACCTTCACGCTGGCGGCTGTTCCTGTGAAGCTGCGAATGCTGGGAAAGGTTAAAGGTTGCCTTTTAACCTTTCCCAGTATTCGCGGCTTCACAGGAACAGCCGCCAGCGTGAAGGAAAAGGCTCTTCACGCTGGTGGCTGTACAGAGGGAGCCGGGGCCTCGCGCGGGCTTCCCCAGCTCCCTCTGAAGCCTCAGACAGCCGCGATGCTGGTCGGGGGGGGGGGGGGGCAAGGACTGCATTGGCTGTGTTGGGGGGGACCTGGACTGGCTAAGGGCTAAGGGCTAAGGGGGGGGACCTGGACTGGAAAAGGGCTAAGGGGGTGAGGGGACTTGGACTGGAAAAGGGCTAAAGGGGGGGGGACTTGGACTGGAAAAGGGCTAAGGGGGTGGGGGGACTTGGACTGGAAAAGGGCTAAAGGGGGGGGACTTGGACTGGAAAAGGGCTAAGGGGGGGGGGGACTTGGACTGGAAATAGGCTGTGATGGGGGGGGACCTGGACTGTAAAAGGGTTATGGGGGGGGACATGGACTGGAAATGGGTTGTGATGGGGGTGGAGGGGACCTGGACTGGAAATGGGCTATGGTGGAGGAAGGGGGATCTTGGACTGCAAATGGGCTGTGATGGTGCGGGGGGACTCGGACTGCAAATGGGCTGTGATAGTGGGGGGGGGGGCCCTAGGACTGGAAATGGGCTGTGATGGGGGGGGGGGAAGCTAGGACTGGAAATGGCCTGTGATGTGAGGGCTAGCACTGGAAATGGGCTGATGAAGAGCTGGAATAGGACTGGAAATGGGCTGATGTGGGGCATGGGAGAATGGGACTAGAAGGGAGTGGATGCTGGGTGGGCCTAGAACTATAAGGGAATTGATTTGGGGGATGACTAGAATGGATGGGGAATGAGAATGGAGAGGGGAAAAAATATTTTGTGTGGAAGAAAAGTCTATGATGGGCCGGTATTGGGAGAGTAAGAGGGGCTTGAGAATGGAAGGGTGAAATTTAAACGGATAAAGGAATAAGGAAAGAATTGGGGGAAAGAGCAAAAGGGAAACAATCAGTATGTTAAAGCAGAAATAGAGAAAGAATGGAAAACATCTAAAAGAGAAGAAAGGACAAATGGATAGCTTGCAGAAGACACGAAGAAACCAGAAGAAAGTGACTGGAGCAATTGCAACTGAAAAATAAAACGCCCAAACAGAAGGTAGAAAAATACTTTTTATTTTGAATTTATTAACTGGAATATGTCTGGTCTGGGAAGTGTGTATTGCTAACATCTTTGCGTTTTTGTTTAGTGCAAGAGGAAATTACTTTATAGTTTTATTTCTCCAGTGTTGTACATTTCATGTTTGGATTTTGGGGTTCCCAGTTTAATTATTATCTGACCAAGGAAGTTAGCCTACACGTATCCTCGGTAATTTTTGTGGCTGGGGCTGGGGCAGGGCAGGGGTGGGACTAGGGGCAGAGAATGGGTGGAGCATGGCAAGCCACAGGTGTCGGGTTTTTCTCGGTGAAA
This sequence comes from Ichthyophis bannanicus, assembly GCA_033557465.1. Lineage (NCBI taxonomy): Eukaryota > Metazoa > Chordata > Amphibia > Gymnophiona > Ichthyophiidae > Ichthyophis > Ichthyophis bannanicus. The sequence goes on along the minus strand of CM066034.1, from coordinate 886,760,939 downwards.
AAGTTGGCAACCCTATCTCAGGCAAATGTCACAATCAAAATGGTCTGAGCAATGGAGTCCAGTAAACACCTTTTATACCTTTCTTCTTCAGTTTAATACAGGCAAACTTTCTATTGGTCCTACTGACCCTTGCACCCATCCAATTAGGATCTCTCTGTGGGCCCAGTACTCTGTTCCACCTGCTCAGAACTCTAACAAAGGCACAGTTCTAAACTTTGATACTTTTCTCCTACAAGGTCATTGCTTAGCTTAGAAAATGTGTGAATACAGAGCACTAGTACATGTCTGTCATCAGCATAGAATATTCAACAAAGGACTTATACAACCTTATCAAAAAGCGGTTTAAAGCAGTTTCTCTAACTTATACTGACTTTGGTCTTTCTCAGCATTCTTATTCGTAGGTGGGGGCTGGGACTCAGGCCTAGCTCACAGGCCTCTCATACGTTTACAGGCTATTCTAGGCCATAGCCTACCACATTCCCCCCTTTGATTATTCTCACCCGCAAGTGAGAAAGGGTGAGAATTAAATCATACATTACACTTGGTCCTCAAAATCATCATGTTGGGGTACAAGGGAATATTGCCACATAGCTAATACTTTTGTAGCTGCCTTACGTTCTACAACACTATCAATAGTTGAGTTTAACATGCGGAAGCATAGGGGTAGGAGACATGGAAGAAACAAGCAAATAGCCAATATAAATAAAACAATGAGTACAAGTGTTTTCAGGCCGCCCATTCCTGAAAACAGAGAACCAAACCATCCATCGAGTTGCAAACCATGCCATGTCTGAACTGGTACATATGTTTGCTTTCTCATATGATTGGCTATATCTTCTACAACCTGTCCTTCATTATCGATTTACAAACAGTTAGTTAAATTCAGCTTTCCACATACTCCTCCTTCAGCAGCAAGTAAATAATCTAACACTAAACTATTCTGATAAATAGCTAAACAAGCCACGCAGATGCGTACAGCCAACAGGGTTAGTGCTCTACTAGTTTCATTAGTTATTATTTCTACAACAGCTTGCAAATGTATAATACGATTTAACATATACACAGGGGTGCAGTAACCCCAAGAGCCATCTTGTGCCCTGGTGGCAGGTACATAGTAGGAAACGATTCTCTCCGTTGGCCATTCTTCAGTTGTTGCATCCCATTTGTCCCATTGGCCTATCTTCAAGGCCTCTCGTTTCTGTCAACTCTTGTATACAGGAAAACCCAGTCGTTCTCCATGGGAACTGGGCAGAAGAAAGAAAGAAGGTCTTATTGTCCAAGATACACGCACCTCCCCAGTTGGCAGGGAGTCTAGCATATGCTCGAGTTCCGCAGATCCAATATAGTCCAGGTGGAGCTTGCCAGTTATTGTGAGAAGCAAGATTTGTCCATAACCTGGCAAGGTTAGGAAAGATGATCAGAGGATTGGAGGGTTCCAGGGTATTGGTTACTGACCACCAGGATGTCTTTTTGGTAGTAGCATTATAGTACTTCTGGTTCAAACAGACCAACTGCCCCACTTGTATAGTCAATTGTGGTCCAGCTCGAGCAAAGCACAGGTTTCCAACAATGGGGCTAGCTAGGACCCATTCACTGGTAGCAGTGTGCAGATCAGTTTGGTTATAGGGTACAGAATAGTTCAGTTCTTGTGCCTCCCAAGGCCACTGGTCACCCATCTGAGTTCCTCCACAGAAAAGACAATCAGAAACATGGAGGCTGGATGCTACAGCCCCAGCTAGTTCAATAAACAGATTTCGGGAAGCATGGGGAATCACAAACACTGCTTTCATGGCCTCATAGAAGGTATGATGTATTCAGTAAGGTGATGAGACATGAGTTTTCGTATTAAGCTGGTGTCACAAGGTAGACCTAGGGCAACCCGAGAAAAGGCAGATCAGCATGAATGATCACAGAAAAAGTGACAAGGTAAACAAAGAAATGTTTGATGGTTGCTATGGACAACCTAGGCACACGTGCACAGAGCCCATGAGGACACACCCAGACAGCAAAGGAAGGGAATTCGCTTTGCCTGATCAGGATCAACTGGGTGGAGGTGGAGTCAGGAGACACGAAGATAAAATAGGCTCCCAAACAATTAGAAGCAGAGAGGAGTTGAGGCAGCAAAGGTCACGATCTGAGAGGCAGCAGCAAATACAGTTGAAGCCGTGGAAAGCCTGGAGTTGGTGTGAAAGAGAGGAAGAGAGTGAGAATGGGTCATTGAAGCAACAAGGGAGCCAGCGTGAAGGTCGGAGAGAATCCAACGACCTGTGTGAAACAGTGGGAAGGCAGCAGCCTGAGAGTGTGTATGTATATGGAAAACAAGAGAAACGTGGGAAGACTGCAATAGCAGGTACCGGTGCAAGTAATGAATGTAAGGGCTATTGGCTACATGAGAGGGAAAAACCCTGGAGGTATAGAAACAGCCCCATAAAGCCAAGCTATCTAGAGGCTGAGAATAACTTTTCCCCTGGTTATAGAAAGCCTAGGAGAAGGAGGATTTACTTGCCAGAAGAAGTTGAAGATTTTCCCAATCAGTGTGAGCTCCCAGCTTCTAGAAAATCCTCGTCAAAAGCTTTGCAATCTAGCTCAGCTGAGTTCCGAAGGCTAGCTCTGAACAGGCAGGGAGCCTGCCGTAATTATCCAACTAGCAGAGCAAATAGAGACCTGAGCCATCTTCTAAGATACCAGCAGGGGCAGAGCTCTGAAAGGTTCAGCTCAAAGGTATATGGTAGTTCCCAGAGAGGCATTTCTTCAGAGGGAGAGAGAAACTTCCTGGGTAACAAACTAAGCCAGCCATACTCTCATTCCACGTCTGACATTAAGAATGATAATGCTAATGAACCTGAATTGATGGAGTGTGAAAGTTCTGAAGTATCTGTAAGTCCAGAATTGATGGATTGTTCTCTAACTGTAACTGAGTCAGAGTTCTCATTAAGATAAACGCTTACTGTGTGACTTTAGCTCCAGTGATAGAAGCTGCATGCTGCATCTCACTCACTCTCCAGCCAAACAGACGTGAGCTGTGCTATAGCTGTGATATCAGCCACGAGAGAAAGGATCTGTAATTGAAACAGTTAGGCTGTTTTGTTCTTTTGTTTTGTTTAAAGTTTAAAGCTGAAGGAAGCTGTTTGTGTTGCTCATTTAACTTTTGTTTATGCCAAAGTTGGTTCTTAATTTATGTTTACCTGAAGATAAAGAAACCTCAAGGGATGGGGAATAAAACCCTAAACTTGAAATTATGTTGTATACAATAATGAAACTCGCTCGAGTTGTTTTGAAAATCTGCTGTATACTTTAATGAAACCCGCATGATTTGTTTTTAAAACCTATCACATAACCTTGTTAATCACAATGTAGTGTTTAAATTCTGTCAATGATTTGAATTTCTCTGTATCCTTAATCAAACCGCTGCTGATCGCTGGAAGTAGCGGTATACAAATATGTGCTAAATAAAATAAAATAAATAAATAAACTTAAAAAGACGTTTTCTTTGTGATTTGTACAAGTAAAGGCACAACTACCACCCACGCAGGGCCAAGCAATATCAGTTGCCACCGCTTGGGCTCACAGGGTGTGATACTGGATATATACAATTGTCCCAGGGTCAGATCCACTTCCTGCAATATGTAGACCGAACCGGAATCCTTGCTTCCACTGGCTCGGGTCGAGGATGAGACGTCGTAGGGGATTACAAGCACTTTTCTTGCATTTCTTGGGTTCCAGTAGAGGTAATCTTTCTAATTTGGCCTTGCGATTATCTCCAGTTTGTCCAGTAGGGCTACCAGACCAGGTAGCATAGTACACACAGCCCATTTTGGGCAGATAGTCATCTTTTGATGGTTTTCCATAAGTGGTTGGAGAATGTACCCCAGTGCATATTCCCCATCTCTATGCACCTTCGGGACACATGTACTTATCATAGTAGTAAGCTTGTTCCCATGATCCACACCTGTAATAGTCATTCCTGTTTATCAGGTCACAAGCATCAAAATACAGGGACGCAGGTTTGGTGGGATCAGAGAGTTGAGTTGTAGCATTTATGAGGGCTCCATTATCATTCCATCGTAGTTCCAAGACGTAGTAAGGAGGATTCTGTCGGGGTCTAAAACAGGTACGAGTCTTTCCATTCGTACAGACATTTAGTTCTGTACCATTATACATGCACTGACTGACTTTACCAGTGCAAGTGTAGTAAGAATGATAAAGTAAAGTCTGGGTGATCTTCATCCCAGTTCGGGTAGTGGTTATACAGGCTGCACAAGGAGGCAGGGCAAGAGTTGTTTCCAGGGGACCCAGGGCTACCGCAAAGATGAAACAGTAATAAGTGATCATGATCATAGTCTTAGTCTTTTGATAATAGATGTCGAAGGCTGGTTATTCTCTTCGTAGTGTGAGTCGTAATGGTGCTGCAGAATTAGTGATCGAAGTCCAAGGACGACTCTCAGAAACTGCTGCTGGTTTGACTCGACTGTGATGAATCCAGGAATCGATTTCTGCCACTTTAACTGCTGTTGGTGTTGACAGTAGAACAACGTACGGTCCCTTCCAATGAGGTGCCAGCGGTGTCTTCTTCCACTCTGACACACACCGAGGCTCCAGGCTTGAAGGGATGCAATGGCTCTGTCAGATTGATAGGCAACTGGTCTTGCACCCAGGTATGGAGGTCCTGTAAGACAGAACTTAAAGCCAACAATTCTTGTCTAGTGATTTCTGATCCAATCTGACCCATATCCCCCCTTATTCCCTGTACTATGGGCGGGGGTCTTCCATACAAAACCTCAAATGGGGAAACTCCTAATTTATTTATTTATTTTATTTTTTATTTTACATTTCTTATATACCGCACTATTTACGATCAGCGCGGTTTACATAAAACAAAACAGAATCCGACAATGAACAAGAGTCAGGTCATTACAATGAACAGGAGCAATCAACTTGGATAACGGGGGAAACTATGTACATAAATGGATGGGGGCTGAAAGTACTCTGAGAAGGGCTATAGGGAGAGCTTGAGGCCACTTCAGGTGAGCTTCCTGACAGAGATTGGATAACTGAGACTTCAGGGTTCGGTTCATTCTCTCTACTTTCCCTGAACTCTGGGGTCTATAAGCTGTATGTAACTTCCACTGTATCTGTAAAGCACAGGCTAGCTGCTGAGTTATTTGTGACACAAAGGAGGGCCCACTGTCTGACCCTATGGTCAAGGGTATTCCAAACCGGGGGATGATTTCATGGAGCAGAGCCTTAGTGACTTCTCTGGCTTTTACAGTCCTGGTGGGGAAAGCCTCCACCCACCCAGAGAAGGTACAAACTAGAACCAGTAGGTAGTGATATCCATTCGTTCGTGGCATTTCTGCAAAGTCTATTTGGATATTTCCCATGGGGGTAACTCCCACCAACTGAACTCTTGGAGGTAGGACAGGACCCTGTTGAGCATTATTCTTTGCACAGGTTACACATTTTCAGGCTATTGAGGCAGTTAAGGGTCCCAATAATGAGATACAAAAATACAGTTTCAGGGCTTTTTCCATTGCAGTTTTTCCATAGTGTGTGGCTTGATGAAAGGCGTGGACAAAGGCTGGACCCAGGGCTTCAGGGATCACAGTCATACCAGGAGGTGAGCCTCCTTTGGGCGGTGGTAACACTATCCATCCAGTCTCAGATAACAGCCCTCCCTCATTCTGACAGTAGTAGTCCAGCTCATTTGAGGTGTATCGTGGTGTCCAAGCACTAAGAGGTACTGGAAATATGGCTGCTTGAACTGCAATATTGGGGGTAGAAATTTCTCCTTTGATTGCTGCTTCTCGGGCTGAGGCATTGGTGAATCTGTTCCCTCGGGACACTTCTCCATCTCCAGTCTGGTGGCCTCGGCAGTGCATTACAGCAACTTGTTTGGGAGCCCATACTGCTTCCAATAAAGTCAATATTTCTGGGCCATACTTGATGGACTTGCCTCCTGAGGTTATCAATCCGCGTTCTTTGTACAAGGCTCCATGGGCATGTAATGTTGTAATGGCATATTTAGAATCTGTGTAGACATTCAGACGTATCCCCGTCCCTATTTTCAGTGCTCGAGTGAGGGCTATTAATTCGGCCTTTTGTGCTGAAGTTCCTGAGGCCAAAGCTGATGATTCTATTACAATGTCCAGGGTCACCACTGCATAACCAGCACATCGTTGTCCATTAGTTACAAGACTGCTTCCATCCACGAAGAAAGTCCTTTCTGGGTTGTTCAAAGGAATATCAGTTAAATCTGGGTGACTTGAATATACAGTGTCCATTACTTCTAGACAATCATGGTCAGGAGGGCCTGGACCAATCGGCAGTAGGGTAGCAGGGTTCAAGGTTTGGCTGACTCAGTTGCAGTCGGGGATTTTCACACAGCATACTTTGATACTTCAGCATATGCGCGTTGGTGAACCAGTAGTTTCCTTTGTGTTCCATTAGGGTTAGAACAGAATATGGTACAGTGACTTGAAGATTCTGCCCCAAAGTGAGCTTGTCTGCTTCACTCACCAAGAGGGCTGTGGCTGCTACAGCTCTTAGGCAAGGTGGCCATCCTTTGGCAACAGGATCCAATTGTTTTGACAGATAAGCTACAGGTCGTTGCCAGGATCCAAGGGGCTGAGTCAAAACTCCCAATGCATTTCCACTTGACTCATGGACAGAGATGAAATGGTTTCTGCATATCTGGTAGGCCCAAGGCTGGTGATGACATTAATGCTATTTTCAATTATTTGAATGCTTTACCCTGTTCTGGGCTCCATTCTATGGGTGATTTTTCCACTCCCTTCGTGGCTTGGTACAAGGGTTTTGTCAGGTGTGCAAAATTGGGCATCCATATTCAACAATAGCCCGCAGCTCCCAAGAAGGCTCGCACCTGCTTTCTGGTGGTGGGGGTTGGGATGCGGCATACTGCTTCCTTCCGCTCGAGTCCCAATTTTCGGATTCCTTTGGATAGATGGAATCCCAGGTATTTCACTTCAGTTTGGCACAACTGCGCTTTGGCTCTTGAGACTTTGTATCCGGCTTCATTAAAGAGGTGCAAGAGATCACTGGTGGCTTGCACACATTCAGACTTGGAGTTGGTGGCTATAAGCAAATCTACATACTGAAGTAAGATTCTTCTTCCTGGAGTTAGAGTAGTTTGAAATATCTTCGTTGAGAGCTGCACTAAAGATGGTGGGTGAATTCTTGAATCCTTGGGGCAAGCGAGTCCAGGTGAGTTGGCCTCGTCTTCCTGTAGTGGGGTTCTCCCATTCAAATGCAAACAAGAGTTGGCTGGCAGGTGCCAGGCGGATACAGAAAAAGGCATCTTTTAAATCCAGAACGCTGAAATGAGTGGCTTCTGATGGAATCAGTCCCAGGAGGGTGCAAGGATTTGGTACTACTGGATGTATGGTTTCTACTGCACTGTTCACTCATCGCAAATCCTGCACTGGGCGGTAGTCACCTGTCCCAGGCTTCTTGACTGGGAGGAGGGGGGTGTTCCAGGGTGATTGGCATTCTCTCAGAAGTCCATACTGTAGTAATTTGAGGTGACAATGAATACCTTCAATTGCTGGTCATGGGAGGGGATATTGTTGCACATGCACTGGTTCCGCTCCTGGTTTAAGGGTGACGAGCACAGGAGCTATATTCTTTGCTAGGCCAGGTGGATTATCCTCCGCCCATACTCTGGACAGAGCTAAGATATTTGTGGGTATATGGGGGTTAGCTGCTTTGGATACAGGTAGATAGAACTGGCATTCTTCTTCTCAGGGGACAGTCAGCACCATCAGGCCAGCAGATTCCGAGTTCAGTCATTTCCATTTTTCCTCCTTCAACAAAGGATATCTGCGCCTGGAGCTTAGCAAGCATGTCTCGGCCCAAAAGGGGAACTGGGCATTCAGGTATATAAAGAAACTGATGTGTTATCTTCCGTCCCCCTAATTCACAGGCACGGTTCTGCAGGAAGGGTCTTGTGGTTCTATTTCCAGTGGCGCCAATAATGGTGACAGATCGGGAAGACAGAGGAGCCACTGGCTTAGCCACTACTGAATGTTTGGCCCCCGTATCCACCATAAAGTCCATATACTGGTCCCCAATCTTTAAGTTGACCATAGGCTCCTGGGGACCCAGGGAAAACTTGGAGCCCGGTCTGGCCTAGTCCTCCTCTTCATAGTAGTCCTCAATAGTCGCTATTCCCTCTACAGCGGCTTCTTCCTGCTGAAACTGTGCGCGCTGCATTCCTCCTCATTGCTGGAAGCGGCCCCCTCCTCTCCTGGTGCTCCCCCTCCCTCTCCAGGGGGTGGAGCCAACATTCGGGCATTCATTCTTCCAATGTCCTTCTTCCTTACAATAGGTGCACTGGTTTGCACCTAAGGGGGACCGAGCGCTCCCTCGGCCCCTTCCCCATCCTCGAGGCCTTCTGTTTGGATATCCTCCACGTCCTTCAACTAGAGCTGCAGCAAGCAGATCGGCTTTCTTCTTCATCTTTCTCACTTTCCCTTTTACATTCTTGATCACGATTCACAAACACCTTCTGGGCAACTTCCATTAGCTGTGCTGTATTCATGCCCGCAAATCCATCCAGTTTCTGTAATTTTCGTTTTATGTCTCCCTGGGACTGACTCACAAAAGCGGCATTTATCATACGCAAACTCTCCTGGGCTGCTGGATCACATGGGGTATAGAGTCTATAAGCTTCAGTTAATCACTCATAAAAGGCAGCTGGACTTTCATCTGGGCACTGAACGACATCTGCTACCTTCCCAACATTCATGGCTTTTTGGCCTCCCCTCCTCAGGCCCTGCAGTAGAGCCTGGCGGAAACGGGTGAGGGCTCTCTCTCCATCTGCACTATTCGGATCCCATCTTGGGTCCTCATTCGGGAAATCTACAGCTGCTGCCCGTCGGGGATCTCGGTCTCTGTCTGCTACAGGGTTCTCTTCCAGCCATCTGGTAGTTGCTTGCACTATTCACGCCCACTCTTCAGTAGTAAAGAGGGTAGCCAAGAGCTGGCGGCAATCAGACCAGGTAGGTTGGTGGGTTTGCATGATACTAGACATTAACTCTGTCAAATCTTGGGGTTTTTCAGTATAAGAGGCATAGTGCGTTTTCCAGTTTAATAAATCTGTGGTAGAAAAGGGCACATAAACAAGACTAGTTGGCCCAACCACAACCTGACCCCCATCATCTAGAATAGGCAATCCTGGGACTTGGCGCAATGGCATCTGACGAACTTCTTTCAGGCCCGTTTCTCTACTTCAGAGGGCATAGCGCAAATTTGCACCACTCGAGCCTGGGCTAGCGGGTGACCCTGGACTGGCGATTGATGATCCCCCGCTGGCTGTTCCGTCAGATGATGGCAGCCCCGCCGGTGTACTTTGATAACTTTGTTCGGGACTGGGACTCCTGCTTCAGAAAGGAGGGGGTTGCTCTCTTTCGAGCAATGGAGGTGACTGACGGGGTGGAGTCCTGTCGGCTGGAGGGACTCTCTTCCTCAGGCTCTGCTTGGGATAATGGTGGAGCTGACGGGACTGGCTTATACAGGAATTGGGGTGGATAATTCAGAATTTCTGCAGGTTCTGGGGCTGAGTAGATGGAGGGCTTTTCTCCCTTGGCCCCCGGGACTCCCTTGTTGTTGCTAACAATCCTACACTGTTCCTCACAGCAACGCTTCATCCAAGAGGGTTGCCTTTCACAGATTTCTAACCAGGCGTCTATATAGGGAAACTGGTCAGGGTAATTCCTACGCACTATCCAATGCACTCGGGATACAATTCTAACATCAAAAGTACCCTCTGGTGGCCACACGGTGTCCAGCACCGGTCACTCCCTACCACATAATTTTCCTAACCGGGACGGCGACATTTTCGTCCCGTAATCACCGCTAAATCCCTTCTTAAAATTCGTGATCATACAGTTCAACGGAGTTTGCACAGACCCCGCCCCTCCCATTGTGATGTACAAAACAGACAAAGAGGGCAGGTAGTATGGCTGCAGGTAAGGGGTCCGTACAGCCCACGGAACAATAAGGGAGACAAACACCAACCGCTTCCTCCTTTTCGCGACCTGGGCGCGGTCGCCCGGCCAGGAACTGCGCTACTTAAGAGTCCACTTTCACTTGGTCTGTATTGCAAGACCTCTCATTCATTCAAACAGGCATGCCACCGAGTTCCCAAAATTCCATAAAGGCCTACCTTACTTATTCATGAGGGGTGGGGTTTCGTCCTTGCGCACTCTCATGCAAGGAGTACTCGGCCACACCCTGAGAGTTGATTAGGCTCTCGTTACCTTGTACCGTTACCTTAAACCGTAATTGTCTCATGCATGCGAGACTTTTCCATAGCTAGCTGACTAAGAACCAGACAAATTGCTACTCACGGGATCCGGCCACTAATGCGCTGCGCAACCAGTCCCTCACCTTGGGTTGAATCCTGGACTCCCCTCGGGTTCGAGGTGTTGGCCGATCGGACCCGGCAGGCCGCCGAGGCAGGGCAGAACCCTCTCCGATACAAGAGGACCGGTGGCGCCTGGGGTCCTCTCCGCTGTCAGTCGGCCGCGGTCCCGACCGGACCAAACCTGGGAGGAGGTAATACGTGGTATATTCACTTGTGTACCATTCACATACCGCACATTCCCGGCCAACACACCAAGAATATGTTGCAGCGAAGTGCACGCAATGAATAAAACCAGGAGTCAGTTCGAAGATCCAAGCCAATTTATTGTGCAGTCTCAGGCAAATGCCACAATCAAAATGGTCTGACCAATGGAGTCCAGTAAACACCTTTTATACCTTTCTTCTTCAGTTTAATACAGGCAAACTTTCTATTGGTCCTACTGACCCTTGCACCCATCCAATTAGGATCTCTGTGGGCCCAGTACTCTGTTCCCCCTGCTCAGAACTCTTTAACAAAGGCTGTTCTAAACTTTGATACTTTTCTCCTACAAGGTCATTGCTTAGCTTAGAAAATGTGTGAATACAGAGCACTGGTACATGTCTGTCATCAGCATAGAATATTCAACAAAGGACTTATACAACCTTATCAAAAAGCGGTTTAAAGCAGTTTTTCTAACTTATACTGACTTTGGTCTTTCTCAGCATTCTTATTCGTAGGTGGGGGCTGGGACTCAGGCCTAGCTCACAGGCCTCTCATACGTTTGCAGGCTATTCTAGGCCATAGCCTACCACACTGCCACGCACTAGCCTCATGTTACACACCATGGCCTTCACCACTCAGGCCCCATTCCCCAGCAGCCATCAGCCCCAGCACTCCACGGTTGTGGTTCTCATCATTCTAGGCCTTCACCATCAGCCCTGTGGGACCCAGGTAAAAGTTTTAATTTATTTTTTTCATCTTGTCTTCACCCAGCTACACTCTCCCCAGGCACTGTAGAAATACTCAAAATTACCCACAATCGCTTAAAAATAAAACAATCGTGATTACAAGAACTAAACTTAAATGTCTGTGGTACTGACGTGCACTTACCCACTACCCGCACTCAAGAACATAACCAAGCTTCATATGCATCCTGGCGGAAGTCCCACACTATCTGGTGTACTGGACTAAAACCCATAAGGTGTTTCCTCACTTGGCTGTTTTAATTTAATGTGATAGGTCCACCTCCCTCCACTTGGAAAGGACCATCTACTCCATTCTTTTTCTCCTATACCATTAAACTGTGCATCCTTAATTCACAATACTCCGTTCTATGCATATTTTAACATCCAGGAAACATAACACAAAACCTCTAACACTTCTGAATCAATCAGTGTAGTCATGAGTGTTTCTCGATTCAAAACACAAATACAAGAGGATATAGTTCCTCTAAATCCTCATTTGTTCAAAGCAACTTTATAATGATCACCACATCCCATCTTATTTGGCTCTTAAATGGAGGTATGAAATAACCAGTTTTGGTGTAAAAGTTTAGTACTATAGCTTAATTTTCCTTTAGATACACTTTAGATCTCTTGTGAAAAAGGAAAGTAGTTTTCCAATGTTTACCCGAGAGGAATGACCAAAGTCACCCATTATATTTACTTCTGTTTCCTTGCTTCCTGTGATTCATATTTTTCATTGTTGTTTTCCACGTCTATGGTACTGCCACTTCCTACTTCTGTGATGTGATTTTCTTCTACTTCCATCTCAGGATTTCTTACCAATTCTCCCAATAAAGCTGGACCCATCTCCTGACTCAACAACATATTGTAGTCTCCTTCAATCATCTTGTAAATAGTTAACCCAGTTTCTACCCAAGTTGACTCCCCTGTTACATTAAAGGTTAATGTTCACTGTGATCTAAAAGGCTTCTGTTCACTATAATTCCTGTTAAGTTCCGTTTACTTGTTCTATGAAAACCTGTCCTATGTAATGAGTGGTTACTTGTTCTGTATACTCCCCTGTTCTGGAAAATTCTAGATCTTTGTCAGACTACAGAGTAATAATTTAATAGGGACCCTGGATAGTGTTGCTATGTGAAGCAGTGAAATCCAAGTATTCTCTATGGGAGGGATTATCATCAGCAGTGGCCAGCAGAGTTAAAGTGGCTGGCCTTTGTCCCTTTAACTTTGCCCCAGATATCCAATACCAGGGCTATATCCGGCGATATTCAGTGGCTGACCAGATTGCAAAATTGGCTAAAGTTAGAACAACCATTCAGTGATCCTAATTAGCCGGTTAGGGTAACTGGGCAGCAGCTGAATATCGCTCATGGTGCTGCCCCACTCCACCCCTGGAATGCCCGATGGTAGCTGGCTGGTATCGGAGCATGCAGCAGCACCCAAGGATATTCAGCAGCAGTTATCAGGTCAGCGTTAATCACATTGAATACCACGTCCTATATCTATATATTCATATGTACCGAGGCACACGTTTTATATTATATACTACATGAATATGTTCATGAACATCTGTGTGTGTTTCTCACATATCTAGATTTACATCCATCTATTAATGTGTGTGCTGATGTGTGAATAATAGGTTTTACAGTAGAATATATAGCCCTGAAGGAAGAATATTGCTGTGAGGATTACATTGCTTGAACATTACTGCATCTTCCAGTCAATATTCCTTCTCAAGGGACCAATATTTTTGTAATATGGCAATTTCTGACCAAGGAATATTAACAGGCCATGTCTTGAAATTAATGAATAACTTGGTCAAACAGCTCAAAGCCCCAAAGCTCCGATATCATTTCTGTGCCCAGTAATCATTACAGGAATGGGCAGAATGCAGCTTACTGCCTCCTCCCCTCCCCCCCCCCCCCCCCCCCAAAACCTGTCTCCCTCCATTTCCCTCTTCTCTCACTGCTTCTAAGTCTATAGATCACTGGAATATCTTCAGGCCATTAACCAGGCTGCATAAAACGTCTGGTTCTCATTGGCACTAGTCTAGGCCCCTTTTTAATTTCAACTAGCACAAAACTGGCAATATCAGAAAAAGGAAACATGCAGCATTAGAAATGTCCAACATACAGAACAAAAATTCAAATGGGAAATGTTAGCCTAAAAAGTACTTTATTTTCAGTTTAGTTTGGAAATATATATGAATATTTCATTATTTTTAACTAGGAATGTGATTAATCCCACCCACATTTGAGACTTACACATTTACACCAGTTCCCATTCCAAACTGCACAATATATTATCAGCTTCATCACAATAGCATGAGTCTCCTTATCTCTTTATTGCTAGGTGAAGTCACTCTTAGGACTATGACATCACCAACATCTGAAATTGAACAGAGAAACCAACTGAGCATGCTCCTACAGTGAAACCAATAATGCTTGCCTGCCCTTCACTCACCACCCTGCACGTACATTTAATTTAAGCTGTAATTTAAATCAAATCAGAATATAAACTTAGCATAAAAGGCAAAACAGGGTCAGTACTCTTTGAACAAATAAAGTCGTCTAGAGACCCTTACAAAGAGGCCTTCTACCTAGGTGAGCAAGAGACCTGTGAAACTTTTTCAATAGGTGTTAACACCAGGTGGCAGGTCAAAAGGCCATTTTGAAAGACTCCTTCTATCCAGGCAAGGACTGTTAATCATCCAGGAAGTTGTTCACAGCTTACCTCAGCAGCACAGGACAGGGTACTGTGTAGCAGCCCTCTTTTAATGAGTGTTATTTCCATCCCGCCCTCCCCAACACCCACCCACCCCTGGGATAATCGTAGCTTTATAGGTACTTACACATCTTAAAGGAAAGGAGGTGCTCTCAGGTGAAGCTGGTTATCCAAATCAGTCATACACTAAGGGCCTGAGATTAATCTTCAGGTGAACAAGGTATATTAAATGTATTAGGTACAGTTTTATTAGTATACATTTATTTATTATTTATTTATTTATACTGCACTATTTGCAATCAGCGCGGTTCACATGGAACAGAAACATCCGACAACTTAAATATGTCTGGTCATTACATTAAACAGGAAATGCAACTTGGAAAAAGGGTACACTATATACATATGAGGTGTACTGAGAAAGGATAATGTTTGGTGTTTACATTGTAGGGGACGCCTGTTGCGAGGGCTTGCCTAGTTGACTATTATTGTTGAGGTGCTCGTTATTCGAGTGGGACTGAGGATCGGAGATGTCAGTGAGATATTTGGTGAAGAGGAAATGTTTAAGGGCTTTTCTAAATTGGCTCAAGTTGGGGATTGCTCTGATATGTGCTGATAAGGTATTCCATAGACTTGGGGCACAGAGTTGGAAGGCTCCGTTAGCTGTTTTGGTGCATTTAGTTGCTTCTTTTGGAATTACTAGCATGTTGGACTCTGCAGATCTTCTTGGTCTGTTAGGTGCAAGTGGTTGGATGAGGTCAGATAGAGAGGAGGAGGAGAGCTCATTGCCAGCTTTGAAAGTCACCAGCAAGGTCTTAAAACAAATCCTGGCTTGAATGGGGAGCCAGTGTAACTGCTTCAGGAGTGGTGTCACATGGTCTCTCCTGGATGCGCCAAAGAGTACTCGCGCTGCACTGTTCATAGCAAGTTGAAGGGGATTCAGGGTGGACCGGGGGAGCCATAGCAACCCTTAGTAAGTAAAGAACTTAGATCTAAACACAAGCTTAAAACTAAGATGCAAACAGCAGTCCAGCAGCAAGATGGAGGCTTTCCAGTCTTTTGTATTGAGTGTCACATGTATGATTTTCTCCCAGTTGGTGAAAGGTCTTACGTCTGCACTAGGTGCAAGGTGCTCTTTGCTCTCAGGAAATAAGTCCGTTCTCTAGAGGCTAGAGTAGCATACTTGGAAAACATAAGAAAGACAGAGGTACATAGAAGAGACCTATAGGGATATAGTTCTGAAGTCCCACCTCCTGTCTGGCAGCATTCCTGTTGCCATGGAGGAGAGAGAGTTCACGTGACAGGAGAGCATCAACCTGGTGTGGCAGGAAGTGATCCTGTAACTAGGACCTGTCCTCCAGGTGATGTAAAACCCTCTCAGACTGAGGAAGTTTCTCTAGGGCCATGTGCCCATGAGGGAAGGGTTAGGACAGCCGTTATAGTTGGTGATTCAATCATTAGGTATGTAGATAGCTGGGTGGCTGGTGGACATGAGGATCGCCTGGTAACATGCCTGCCTGGTGTGAAGGTAGCGGACCTCAGGCACCACCTAGATAAGGTCTTAGATAGTGCTGGGGAGGAGTCTGCTGTCTTGGTACATGTCGGTACTGTTGTGCCGGCATCCCCTAGTGGCCAATGGCGGTAAGGGCATGCTGTACAACATATTTTTAAGGAGCGTGGGGTATTTTAAGGCCAAAATGGAGATTGGTCTTAGGTATTTCAGCTCCTTTTGAGAACTCAATAATTAAGCCACGAGTGTAGGGAAACAAGGCTTTTATTTCCCCTCTGTGCAAGGGTTCATTAAGACACTAGAAATTAAAGAATGTCCTTTGTTCATAAAGGCTCCAGTAATAAGCAGGAAAAACCAATTGTTAGTATCTTCACAATTAGTTGAAAGGTTAAAGGGAGGAATTCAATTCATTCCTGGGCAAAGCAATTAAACAAGACTTATTTACAAGGTGGCTATGGATTCTAGGCTAGAAGCTATACACAAACTACAATCCATAGCTTCTTCCTGAGGAATGGGAATAGTGTTTGCATTTTCTATTTCCATAAATTCTGCTTCACTACATTCCCCCTCAGAGCACACGCTGTCCCTGGCAGTTACAGCTTTACATGGACTGTCTCGTCTCTGGTATCTTGCCTCCCATAAGACTGTGCTTTCAAGTCTTTTGGTAGTTTTTCAAACCACTCTGGTTTCTTTCCTCTTCATATAAAGTGAGCTTTAGTTTTCGCAGTGCTTTTAGGAGTTAAGCTTTCATTAGCATGAATAAAACTTTCATACCTTGAGTTTCTGTAGCTTGAAGCTCTGGAGCCTTCTCTCTCATGAACGTCTCTGTGACAACAGGTTTTCTGTTGGTAGCTTCTGGGCAGTGCTGGACTTCCTGAAAGCTTAGTAAAACCTGGTGCGGATTCTCCAGCTCTATGCTTCAGTGACACTGTAGCTTTGTTAGAAACCCCTTCCCTTTGGGTACCTGGTAAAGCTTGTTCAGCATACTCCAATGCCTGCAGCCTTTCTTCCAAGCCTGGCTCTCTGTATGTGTCTTTCAGCTTTGGACTCAGGAACGTTGCTTAAGCAGGGAGTGGCATACCCTCCAGCCTGACTGCTTTCCTTAGCAGACTCCCTCTGAACAGCGGCTCTCGTAGCTTGGCCCCTCTGAACTCTACCTCTGTGGATTCTGTCCTTTTGGGCTTGCTCAAGGAGGATTCCTTCTTTCAGGTCTCTCCTTCCTTCTTCAGCCTTAATCCTTGTTCCTTCTCTTCCTGCTTCTCCTTCTGCGTCTGTGTCTGCTTTCTTAGCATTAAGCTTCCGTTTATAAAGGGATCTTCCCTTTGAATTTCCCGGGCTCATTTCCAGGTGCAACTGGTTAGCTCTCCTAGCCTCATTAGCTTCTGTAGAGTCAATCCTGCCCCCTCTAGCTGTGCTTTGAGGTAATTGCACACCTAGAGCTCTGTGAAAAACAGTTTCTTTTCAACTCTGCATCTTTATTGGCACCAGCCTCATGACAGTACCAATGACATAGGAAAATGTGGTAGGGAGGTTCTGGAGGCTAAATTTAGGCTTTTAGGTAGGAAGTTGAAATCCATAACTTCCAGGGTAGTGTTCTCCGAAATGCTTCCCATTCCACGCGCAGGACCCAAAAGGCAGGCAGAGCTCCAGAGTCTCAATGTGTGGATGAGACAATGGTGCAGAGATGAGGGGTTTGGATTTGTTAGGAACTGGGGAACATTCTGGGGAAAGGAGGGGCTCTTCCAAAGGGATGGGCTTCACCTTAACTAGGATGGAACCAGGCTGCTGGCATTAACCTTTAAAAAGGAGACAGAGCAGCTTTTAAACTAGATAATAGGGGAAAGCCGACAGTCGCCCAAGAGCGCATGGTTCGGAAGAATGTATCCTTGAAGGATATTACCAAAAGCACAGAGATTCCAAAAAAGAGTAAAGTAGCCCAAATGCCCTCAAGTATGGAGCAGACAGAACTTAAAGATCCCAAATTACCCATGTCTACCAATAGCCAGATTAATATGAATAAAATACAGTCTAAGATGCTTGTATGCAAATGCTAGAAGTCTAAAAAATAAGATGGGAGAGTTAGAATATATAGCACTAAATGAGAGGTTAGATATTATTGGAATATCAGAGACAGGGTGGAAGGAGGACAACCAGTGGGACACTATTATACCTGGATACAAACTATATCGTAATGATAGAGCGCATCCCCTCCACCAATTTTATCTGCTCTATGTTACAGAGGGCACTGAGTCAGAAAGGATTAAAATCTGTAATACCTGAAGATTGGAGTATCACCAATGTAACACCAATTTTTAAAAAGGGTTCCAGGGGTGATCCAGGAAACTACAGACCGGTGAGCCTGACGTCAATACCGAGAAAAATGGTAGAAACCATCATAAAAAACAAAATTACTCAGCATGTAGATAGTTATGGCCTAATGGGAGACAGCCAACATGGCTTTAGACAAGGAAGATCTTGTCTTACTAATCTGTTATGTTTTTTTGAAGGTGTGAATAAACAGGTGGACAAAGGTGAGTCGGTTGATATGGTGTATCTGGACTTTCAGAAAGCCTTTGACAAGGTCCCTCAGAGACTTTTGGCAAAACTAAAGAGTCATGGGATAGAAGGCAGTGTACTATTGTGGATAAGGAACTGGTTAAAAGATAGAAAGCAGAGGGTAGGGCTAAATGACCAATTTTCCCAATGGAGAAAGGTGAATAGTGGTGTACCCCAGGGATCTGTGTTGGGTCCACTGCTTTTTGACATTCATAAATGACTGGAAAAGGGAACAAGTGAAGTTATCAAATTTGCAGATGATTGTGGAAAATTGCAAGAGGATCTTGATAAATTGGAAGACTGGGCATCAAAATGGCAGATGAAATTTAATGTGGACAAGTGCAAAGCTATGCACCTAGGGAAGAACAACCCTAACTATGGTTACAGATGCAAGGTTCCACATTAGGAGCCACCACCCAGGAAAAAGATTTAGGCATCATTTTAGATAACATGTTAAAACCCTCAGCCCAGTGTGCAGCGGCGGCCAAGAGAGCAAATAGAAAGCTAGGTATAATAAGGAAAGAAATGGAAAATAAAACAAAAGATATTATAATGCCTCTATATCGTTCCAATATGAGACCACACCTTGAATATTGTGTGCAATTCTGGTCGCCATATCTTAAAAAGGATATAGTGTTATTAGAAAAGGTTCAGAGAAGAGCCACCAAAATGGTAAAGGGGATGGAAGGATACTCTTATGAGGACAGGCTAAAAAGGTTAGGGCTCTTTAACCTGGAAAAGAGACAGCTGAGGGGAGATATGATAGAAGTCTATAAATTAATGAACTGAGTGGAACGGGTAAACGTAGATCGATTGTATATGTTATCATAATACAGAAAGACTAGGGGACATGCAATGAAGCTACAGGGTAAACTATTTAAGACTAATAAAAGAAAATATTTTTTCATTCAACGTGTAATCAAACTCTGGAATTTGTAGTAAAGGCTGTTAGTGTAGCTGGGTTTAAAAAAAGGTTTGGAAAAGTTCCTGGAGGAAAGGTCCATAAACCATTATTAAGAAGGGACCCAGGATATCAATGCTTGACCCAGTACAAGCATTGTGGAACCTGTGTCTTTTGGGGAAATGCTAGGTACGTATGACCTAGATTGGCCACTGTTGGAAACAGGATACTGGGCTTGATGGACCTTGGTCTGACCCAGTATGGCATATCTTATGTTCTTATGTACATACACCACACTAGGCCAGATATTGATTTGTGACGGTTATGCACCTCTAAGGCGAATAGCCGTTGCCACCAAACTTTAACCCCGGATATTCAATCTGGGGCCATATCCGGCCACCAGTATTGAATAGCTGGATTTGTCACATAGCCACACATGGCATAGTAACATAGTATACGATGGCAGAAAAAAGACCACTACGGTGCATCTAGTCTATCCAGTGAGGTAGCAGGAGTAGGTGCACCTGCTGCTTCGAGCAAGTCACTCCTCCCCATGACTTTGTTTAGGGGTGTACCCACCGCTCAGTGTAGGTCACCGCTATTTGTTGATATAAGAGATAGTGTTTATTTTTATTTTATCCTGTTGCTATAGAGATTCTCTGTGTGTCTGTCCCAAACCATTTTGAATTCCGTCACTGTGTTTGCCCCCACCACTTCCATCGGGAGGGCACTCCAAGCATCCACCACCCTTTCAGTGAAAAAGTATTTCCTGACATTGCCTTTCAGTTTCCCCCCTTGAAGCTTCAAGTTATGCCCTTTAGTTTTACAGCTTCCCCGTCTTTGGAAGAGCTTTGTTTGGTCATTAATACTCTAAGTAAAAGTCTGAATCATATCTGCCTTGTCCCTCCTCTTCTCCAGAGTGTATAAATTTAGGTCTCTTCTCATATGTCTTCTGGTGCAGGCTCCAAATCATTTTGGTCACCTTCCTCTGAACAGTTTCCAGTCTTTTTATATCCTTTGTGAGATACGGTCTCCAAAATTGAACACAATATTCCAATATTTCAAAAGAGACTACAACCATACCTGGAGCAAGAACTATCTGAAGTGCAAGCAGGGTTCAGGAAAGGGCGAGGAACGAGACACATTGCGGATGTGAGATGGATCCTTGAAAAGACTAAATAATACCAAAAGGATATCTATTTGTGCTTTATCGACTATAGCAAGGCTTTTGACTGTTTAAACCATGAGAAACTCTGGGCCACATTAAGAAGCATGGGTATACCAGAACACCTGATCTTACTCTTGCACAATCTGTACATTGATCAGGAAGCAGCAGTTCGAACGGAACAAGGAGAAACAGAATGGTTTAAAATAAGCAAAGGTGTAAGACAAGGCTGCATACTTTCCCCCTACCTGTTTAATTTATACGTATGCAGAACAAATCAGAGAAGCAGGATTGTATGAAGACAGAGGTGTGAAGATTGGTGGAAGACTCATCAACAACCTTTGCTATGCTGATGATACCACATTACTGGCTGAAAGTGAAGATGATCTGAAACATTTGCTTCTCACAATCAAAGAACAGTCTCAAAATGGGCCTGCACCTTAATGTAAAGAAGACAAAGATCATGACAACTGGCATAATCAACAGGTTCATCGTTGAAGGAGAAGAAATTGAAATCGTGAACAACTTTAACCTACTTGGATCAACTATCAATAAAGAAGCAACAAGAAATCAGACAACACATTGCTCTTGGCAGAATGGCTATGAAAGACCTAGATAAGATTCTCAAGAGTAGAGATGTCTCTCTCTCCATACAAAGATTCGACTTGTTCAAGCCATGGTATTTTCAACATCATATGGATGTGAAAGCTGGACAGTGAAAAAGATAGACAGGAAGAAAATTGATGCCTTTGAATTATGGTGCTGGCGGCGAATACTGTGATCTTTTGGTCTGCTCGAAGAACAAACCAGTCAGTACCTAAGCATTCTTTAGAAGCTCAAATGACAAGACTTCGACTTTCATACTTTGGACACATCATGCGAAGAGAGAGATCATTAGAGAAAGACATCGTGCTTGGCAAGATAGACGGTCAGCGCAAAAGATAAAGGCCAGCAATGAGATGGATCGATACAATAACAGCAGCTACGGGTACCAGTCTGTCAACAATGAGCTGCCTGACTCAAGACCGAACACAATTTAGGATAGCTATCCAGAGGGTCGCCATGAGTCAACTCTGACTCGACGGCACTTAACAACAACAACAACATTCCAAGAGAGGCCTCACCAGTGACTTGTACAGTGGCAGTAGTACCTCTCCCTTTCTGCTGGTAATTCCTCTTTGTATGCAACCCAGCATCCTTCTGGCTTTTACCACCGCCTTGTCACACTGTTTCGCCTCCTTGAGATCGTCAGAAAATCACTGCGAGGTCCTTCTGGTCAGTGCACACCAACCTGTCACCCCCTATCGCATACAATTCCCTTGGATTTCTGTTTCACAAGTGCATGACACTGCACTTCTTCACATTAAATCTTAACTGCCAAGCATTAGATCATTTTCCAGCTTTTATAGATCTTTCCTCGTGTTATCCACTCTCTCAGGGGAGTCCACTGTGTTGCAAATTTTCAGGTCATCTGCAAAGAGACAGACTTTTTTCATTCAGTCCTGGCACCACTTTCACAGCCGAGGGATAACCAGGAAGCAACTAAATATCGTTGCTGCAGTTATCCCTGGGTACCACCCCTGACACGTCCTAATGCTAAGCGGTTAGCATCAGGGCATATAGCGGCATTACTGTGGGATATTCCTGAATATCCCACTTAGAGGCATTTACATGGTTTACAGCTCTGTAAACTGTGTAAATGCCTTTGAATATAGGACCTATTGAGGATAATGGATAAAGGAAGAAAATATCACTCTACAAATATTTGGTTAAAAAACTCTCTCGTCTTACTGATACTAGAGAGGCTGTTCTGCAGACGTTTAAGATGGCTGACTTAACTGTCTTAGGGGTATGTCTACTAAGCCGGGCTAACGGTTAACCGAGGCTGTCTGCAACTAGGTTCCAGTTATCCAGTGGGACCTAGCTGCAGATAACAGTATGTCTATTAACTTGGGCTAAGTCTTTAAATTTAAAGACTAGAAATACTTGGATCAATTTCCAAAGGAACTAATCTGGATAATAGACAATGCTATCCAGAAAAGCGCCAATGCTATCTGGCTGGTGCTGCTGAATATTCTCTGCCTCAGCGCTCTCCAGACAATATAGAGGTGGTCCCTTGCTTTACCTATATAGCAGCAATTTTATGCACGTCTGCAAAGACAGTTATTCAGATAGCCATTTAGGACAATTATCTGTATAGAGATGCTAAAAACTGCCACTATATAGAGAGTGGCTGTGGTTTACTGTAAAGACCAGGTATTTATCACAAGCTACTCTGGCTTTGCTGCCCTACATGAGCCTGATCATGGCTGATCTCTAAGCTAAGCAGCACTGGGCCTAGCTAGTACTTAGATGGGTGACCACCTTAGGAATGCCAAGCACTGTAGACTTACTGCACAGAAGAAAGGCCTGGCAATCTACCCAGCCACACCTTGCCAAGAAAACCCAGGGCCTAGGATGCCAGGAGTCTGTATCAACTCAACAGCACTACCAAAATACCAGCACTGATCATCTGCACAATTTTTTAAAAAAATGCTGACCACTGCAATTAAATATTAGCCTCTCTTTATGCTATCTGCACATTTTGCACTGCTCTCATTTAGAGCTCATACTGTATTGAGGCATATTCTTTCCACAATGCTGAAACCTTTTTCCCTTCCACACCCCCTAGGGAGAGTAGCCTAGTGGTTAGAGCCCTGACTTGGAAACCAAAAGATCAGAGTTCAGTTCTCACTAGCACTGTTTGTGGCCTTGGGCACATCATGTAAATCCCACTGCCTCAGAAGAAAGGCTTGGCAATCTACCCCTGGTCACACTGCCAAGGAAACCCAGTAGTTGCTGGGTCACCAAGAGTCAGCATGGACTCAGAAGGCACACATTGCATTTGCAAGCAATAGAATTTGCCTCACTATCATATCAGCCGACTCACCAAGACCTTATTTATAAAGGTATTCGGGCTAAGTTTCTTTCCCAATAGTCATACAACACATGTATATTAAACAGAAAGCACTTTCATAGGCTACATCAGTATGACACCAGATTACACCTCCTAGACCTCTTAGAGGCAGCTCTTTATTGAAATCCTCTGTGAACATCAGTACTACCTCCGAGATGGTCAAGGGTTCTTTAAATGACTGTGCAGTACCTCTCTCTCATACTGCATGTCCCTATAATGTTCCTCATTTTCTGAATTATTCAAGAGATGGCAACTGCGTGCCCAGCATACTTGTGTGCTGAGGGCCTAAACTGTTCACTCATGTCCAAATGAAGCTTAGGGAGCCAGCACCAAAAACCAGGTGGTAACATGGCAAGTTTTCTATGTACCTTATAGGTGTTCATGTAGCTTATCTATGCATTGTTCTATTGGTTAGAATATGAAGAGTTATGAAATATACTTATGTACCATATTTCTATGCATTTTATGACTTACTGAGTTTGTTTCTTGGACAGATATTGAACAGCCCTAGGTAGTAGACTTGGTCCAGGGGAGCCGCTAGGACTAACCTTCCTCCAGCATACAGAGGCTGACAAGGTGCCCTGGTGGTTCCAAAAGAATACTTCATACAGGGGTAGTATGAGTGTATTGCGTAATGAGCAGTAGATACATATTTTGTCTACTGAATTATTTGCAGGGCTTTTGCACATGTCTGCAAATCCCTGGATCAGGGGCATGCGATGGATGTCATCTACCTGATTTCAGCAAAGCCTTTGATACTGTTCCTCATAGGAGGCTTATCAATAAACTCAGTAGTTTGGGGATGGGTCCCAAGGTGATGAACTGGATCAGAAATTGGTTGACTGACAGACGACAGAAGGTGATGGTAAAGGGAGCTCATTCGGATGAAAGGAGGGTGATTAGCAGGGCGCCCCAGGGTTCGGTCCTGGGCCCTGCACTGTTCAATGTATTTGTGAGTGATATTGCTGAAGGACTGAATGGAAAAGTCTGTCTTTTTGAAGATGACACAAAAATTTGCAACAGAGTGGACTCCCCTGAGGGAGTGAATAACATAAGGAAAGATCTACAAAAGCTGGAAGAATGGTCTAATGCTTGGCAGTTAAGAGTTAATACAAAGAAGTGCAGTGGCATGCACTTGGGAAACAGAAATCCAAGGGAAATGTATGCAATAGGGGGCGAGAGGTTGGTGTGCATGGATCAGGAGAAGGACCTTGGTGTGATTATTTCTGAGGATCTCAAGGTTGCAAAACAGTGCAACAAGGCCATGGCAAAAGCCAGGAGGATGTTGGGTTGCATACAAAGAGGAATTACCAGCAGAAAGGAAGAGGTACTAATGCCACTGTATAAATCACTGGTAAGGCCTCACTTGGAATACTGTGTTCAGTTTTGGAGACCATATTTTGCAAAGGATGTATAAAGACTGGAAACTGTTCAGAGGAAGGCAACCAAAATGATTTGGAGACTGCATCAGAAGCCTTATGAGAAGAGACTTGAAGACCTAAATGTTTGTTCATTATTTCTCTTTAAGGTCTGAATCATATCTCCCCTGCCCCTCTAGAGGAGAGGAGGGGCAGGGGAGATATGATTCAGACCTTAAAGAGAAATGAACAAACAAACCTCTTCCAAAGATGGGGAAGCTGTAAAACTAGAAGGTATAACATGAAGCTGCAAGGAGGTAAATTGAAAGGCAATGTCAGGAAATACTTTTTCACTGAAAGGGTGGTGGATGCTTGAAATGCCCTCCCGATGGAAGTGGTGGGGGCAAATACAGTGACAGAATTCAAAATGGCATGGGACAGACACAGTGGATCCCTTTACAGCAACAGGATAAAATCTAAACAAAGACATGGGGAGGGGTGGCCTGCACGGAGCAGTAGGTGCACCTGCACTTGCAATCTTACTGGGCAGACTAGATGGACCATACTGGTCTTTATCTGCCGTCATTTACTAAGTTATTATGTATGAGTTTATTAGTTTATGTATTTGTGTTCAACTGTTAAGAAAATACCTTCTCATATACAGTATATATGACTCTTCCCACTTAAGGGGGCTAGTTACTAAGCTAGGTAAAATTTCCCAGCTTAATCTACAAGTTAATGACACCCACACTAAAGGAATAATGCAACTTACACTGATAAACGTAGGCCATGTTATTTAAAGGGGGAAAACAGCCAGTTGAATACTGGTATTATTTTTCCTGGCCAGAAACATTGGGCTGCAAACATATGGCCCAATGCTGCAGGTCACAATCTTAAAGGGGCCATGCTGTTTTTCTGCCCCAGAGTCAGAGAGGAAACAAGAACCACGCATTTGCAAGCCATCCTGCCAACAAAAGCTCCCACGTTTATATTTGCAAAATGGCTCCTTCAGTTGCCCTTATCAGGAAATACATGAGCAGTATTTTAGGAAGGCTCCACGTTTTGTACAGGCTTTTCTAGAATACTGCCAGGTTTGCATTTGTCATGACCTCCATGAAATGTTCCTAGCTACATAAAATAAGTAAATGCAAGCAAATGAACACCCAAGCTTGATTAACTTCCAGCCAATGAACAGAGATAGTTTAGGGGCTCTGTAGATGCCTCCAAACTCACAACATAAGTCTTTTGTTATAGTGCTGTGTCAGACACCAACAAGGGGCACAAAAGATGTAAAGACTCAATCTAATATCACACTGGGAGTTGTTTCGGAGATAATTTACCTTTAGCAAAGGTTCCTAGACACTACAAATTCACTTAATACTGTTCAGCAGACAGTAGTAAATGTAGGCACTGAAAAACTCTGAAATCACTAAGATGCAAATAGGAACCTAGCAATAAAAAGCACACATTCTTTTACATATATAAGACATATATATGTAGACACACACTGTTCATAAGCACCTATGCAGATGTGAGGGACCAAAAAATAAAGATGGACATGCGTCCCTCTACACTACATATTCACAGATGCCCTAAAATCCAACGCAAGGAAATAATGGAAGCTAAAGGAAGTCACCAAGCATTTAATCATTTCTTCAGTTAAATATTCAATATTACATGCTAATACAATCATCAGAAGTTAAACTGATGTATTCAAGTCTTCACACCATGGTCCATTTATAAACTATAGCCTATACTGAAACCCCTGTAAGCATACTTCTCACAGGCTCTCCAGCTAATTACCACTTTTCATACAGCTTTGTTTCCTCAGTGCAAGGAGCATAATGGTAGTGGGGGATATTAATGAGGTCATGCAATTTACGTCTCCCACAAGATTTCAAACCTCTTTGCAAATTTATACTTTTCTTGTTCTTCCCTCTCTCCCCCCCACCAAAAAAAAAGTTCTCTAGGTACAGCCTTAGCACACTGCTTTACCTGTGAAAAAAACATGATTTGCAATTCAGTTTTACACTCTAGAGTTTCCTGTGTCTTCACAGAGCAGGCTAAATAACACCTGTTCCCAAAACTGAATGCCCTCCTTACAAATTTACAGCTAAGGTAGTCAAAGATTATAATTTTATCCAGGGGTGCCAAGTGATGGCCATTTAACCAGTTCGGCTGGATTTTATTAAGGCTGATGAACAGTAGGTCTTTTTAAACCTATTGCTGGTAATCCATCCAATTACCTTCCTAGCAACAGTCTAGCCATCTCCCCAGCCACCCAACACTTTCACTCTATCCTTCTACCACATTATCCCTAGTTAATCAGATCAATGACAGAGCTGTGGTGTGGCAGAAAGGAATTATGCCAGGTTTATTTATATTTAAGTTGTTAAATTTGTCTGGATCTTGGGTCTGCGTCCATATATGTCAATTTCCCATTCTCAGTTTCACTTGGTTCAGCCCATTTAATTCCTGTTCCTGCCGCTTCCTGATCTTCTTCATGTAGTCCACCCTTCAGGGAGTTTGGTGTTTCCCTCTATTTAGGAAAGTTCTGCACTGCTATCCTGCCTCAGTTAAAAGTTAAGAAAATAGTAAAATCATTTGTATGAGCACTAACAGAAGTAGAGGTACTTATGAGAGACTTTGGGGTATGTCTACTAAGCCGGGCTATCTGCACCTAGGTCCCATATTATTCAATGGCATTTAGGAGCAGATAGCCCACGTTAACCATTAGCCCGGCTTAGTAGACATACCACTTAGAATATGCTAGACCAGTTTGTAGTTGAGTGATTTCCTAGTCAAATGCTGCACTGTAAAGACAGCCATGCAAGAGATGTCTCAGAAATGGAGCATAGCAAGCCAGAGGACAGATGCCATTGAAAGCTGATTCTTCAAAATAGGTTAAACATACTATTAATAATTCTGTGCTTAAATTTCATCTGAGGCTGCAATAAGCTATTTACGTGACTAGTTTTGTAATGAGTATCAAACGTTTTAAGGATATTTGTGGTCTTATGTACTAAACCATGACCTAAAAGCTCTTTAGCAAGCACATTATATAAAAATTAATGTTTATGCTAAATCACCATTTACAAGGTTATGCAATGAATTTTAGTATGCATGTGCCTCCATAGTGTGAGATTGTTATTAGCACACAAGCTAACACAAAAGGGTAAAAGTACTTGGGAAATGTTGGTTTAAAATGAAATAGGTTATTTCCAGTTGACAAGCAGAGACTTCCAGGGAGGAGGAAAAGAGAAAGAAAGAGGGAGAGTGCTAGGAGGGAGGAGTGTTCTCCCACTAGTATACCATTTCCTTCTCACTTCTCTCCCCTCCACATTATTTTCCTTCTCCCATCTTGGTACTCGTGCTCCCCTTAACACAGCACACTTTTCACTGCCGGATACTGTGTGAGCTAATACAAAACGTTGCAAATAGACAGTCAGAAGCTTACCATACCATACCAGCACAAAGTCCAAAAACTTAAATTACACCAACCCTACCTGTGAAAAGTCAGCTCTGCAAATATTCCCTGTAAATATGTCCATGTTCCCTGTAAAATAGTTCTCCAAGTTATAAAGCCCTGTTCAATGTAATTTCAGTTTGTTCCATGTAAACTGCCTTGATATCATGAAAGGCGGTATATAAGAAATGTTAAATAAATACATTCTAGAACACAAATACACCTCCAGCTGGGAAAACAGAACAAATCAGATTGCTACAGATCCCTACATGTTAATAGAATCTTTCACTTCAGTTACACAAACCACCACACATAAGAAGCTACATTTTAGAAAAAAATAGACAAAAAAATGAAATGGCAAACTCAGGAACCCAGACCCTGTGGGTACAGCATGCCTTTAGTAGCTTGACTCAGAGTAGTTCTATGAGACTATCACTAGGGGTCTGAGCTGTCATTTTGAACCCAAGCCAGCAAAGGGCAGGAGTGACCACTGGTAAGTACAGGGGGTGGGGGGCAGAAATCAGGGAGTTGGTATGCTGGTCAAGGGAGTAGGGTTTCTTTTCTCCACTAATTAAATGCATAGCCAACATTCTTCAAACGAACACCCCCATGGGCTTGCTTACAAAATCCCAGATCCTACCCTATCAGTATTTTACCTTATCCAGAAGGGCGAAAAGGGCAGTCAATCCCCAGTTGTTCCTGCCCTACCAATGCTGTATACCAACATTTCTAACCAAAAACTCCTACTGAAGAACTCAGTTGAACAAAGAAAATGAGAGTTCTAAAACCATTTAGGAAAAATGGCACACCAAGCTCAGACAGCCAAACACTGTTTCAAAAAACCTTTTCACAACCATCATATAGATGAAATGGGTAGGACCACGGATAGGAGACACCCTGCCATATATAGTAAATTGCAGGCTTAATACCCTCCATTATCACTCCTTGGTCCCAGTAAGGCTAAGACCTTTCACAATTTTTATATGCATATAAAAACTTCAAAACCACTTAGCTTAAGTAATGAACTTTCCAATAAACACAACGAGACTGTTTAACCAGTTTTATATACCACCTTATCTTTCAATCAAAGTGGTTGGGAACATAACATGGTGATGTACATTCAACAGGAGCGGGGGGGGGGATACAGGACATACACAGACTATCGGGTGTTGATTGCCAGTTCTTGTTCGAGTGTGTGGGCTGTTGGCGGCCGCATGTATCAAGTTGTGGTGTTTGATAGTTATGTTACTTGTCCATAGGACTCCACGAACAGGTGGGTTGGGAGGGATTTTCGGAAGTCCTTGAGGTCATTTTGGGCTCTGAGTTCTTCAGGGAGGGAGTTCCATAGGTCTGGTGCCAAGAGTGAAATAGCCCTTTTGGAGGTTACTTGCTTTGTCTTATGATAGCCAGCAGGATTGCGGAGTCTGTTGCTTCCTTGGGTTTGCCTGGGCCTGCTGCTTGTGTCTTTGGTTAGTATGACCTGTAATACGTCTGCTGAGCAATGATGTAAGGTTTTGAATATGATTAGTGTTTTGAATTTCGACTGTGCAATTATAGGTAACCAGTGCAGCTGTTGAAATACGGGCATGATGGTTCGTATCTGGCGGTGCCTGTGAATGCGCGCTGCAGTATTCTGAACCAGTTGAAGTGGATGGACAGTCTGCTTGGGTAGATCATGGTATGAAGAGTTTCCATAGTCCAGTATTGGGGTGATGACTGCTTGGCATACAGTGCGGAAATGTTCCTGGCTGAGGATTGGTTTAAGCCTCCTGATGAGTTTTAAACAATGGTATGCTTTCGCTGCAGTCTTGTTTGTGTGTGGTTGTAGATTTAGGTTCTTGTCTATGGTGATGCCTAGATACTTTACCTCATCCTTTATTGCTATTGTTCTATTTAGGATGGTGATTTGTGGTGGGTTGAATGCTGGGATTCTGCAAATGAACATTGTTTCTGTCTTATAAGTTCACCTTCAGGTTATTGTTGGCTAGCCAGGCGTTCATGTTATCATTGAAGTTATATCAGGTGCATTCAGATCAGAGTATAAACCATGATATCATCTGTGTAGAGATGGTATTGTATTCCATGTTTGATGATACTGCATATGGGTTGGATATATATTGAATAGGACTGATGAAAGGGCCGATCCCTGAGGTATTCCTTGCATTATGGGAAACTGAGTTGATTTTCTCTCTCCGCATTTGACTTGCTGTGTTTTATTGCTCAGGTAGGAGGTGAATGTTGCATAGACTGATCTCTTGTAGGCACTGTAGGAGTATGGAGTGTGATACTGTGTCAAAGGCAGCCGAGATATCAATGAAGATTAGTAGGAATCCATTCTTTATGTTGTCTAGGCCCCTTAGGAGGTTGTCAAAGAGGGAGGTGAGAAGGGTTTCTATGTTGTGATGTGGCTTGAAACCATGTTGGTGCGCGTCCAGTGGAGCATGAAGATCAACATGATCCTGCAATTGTCTCTGTACCACTTTTTCGATGATTTTTGAGATGAATGGTAGGCTTGAGATAAGGCGGTAAGATTTTGGATCAGAGGTGCTCAGTGTATTGCCTTTGAGGACGGGTCGTATAATGGCTTGTTTGGGTACTTGTGGTAGGTGGCCTTGTTGGAGGGACTCCTTCACAATTTTGTGTAGGTGGTGGCTTAGTTGTTTTTGGAATGTTAAATGGCTGCCTCAGACATGTTTTTTCTTTTGGATATGAAGCAGTCTCTGTGGGCTATTCAAGAAGAACTTAGCGAGTATGGTGAAGTGTTGGGCTTCCATATGAATGCCACTAAATCAAAAATATTGAACTTGACCATAACAAAAAAGAGGACGAGATTAAGTTACAGCGGGGCTTTCCCTTCAGATGGGCAGATAAGGGTATTCGGTATCTGGGAGTACAGATTACATCTACGCGGGAAAGGATGTTTCGGGCAAACTATATCGCAGCCAGGAATAAAATGGAAGTGGAAGACTGGGGCAGATATGAGGTGTCCTGGCTGGGAAGACGAGACTTGGTTAAGATGATACTGCTCGCTACGTTATTATATTTGTTTATGAATCTACCGGTGGAAGTTCTGGGGGCGTTCTTGAAGAAGTTACAAGATAGGGTGATGAGGTACATCTGGAAGAGTCGGAGGCCTTGAGTAGGTAAAAATATCCTGTGTGCAAGTAAGCAAATTGGAGGAATGGGAGTTCCTATGTTGTCTAGGTACTATGAGGCTGCGAGGGTGCGGGCAGTGTTTAAATGGGATGTGAGGGGCCTAGCTGACTGGGTGCAAATAGAAAGAGGGGAGGAATTATGAGAGGGATCTGAAAGGGAGGACCTGGATTCAAGGGGGGAGGTTCTCAGAGGGTGACAGGGAAACCCCTATGTAGCGCTAATACTGCGGTATTGGCGGAAATGGCAAGGGAAGTGGTATGGTGCCTCTGGGGGATCTAATTGTATACCGCTAGTGGGGAATCCAGAGTTCCCGCCTGGTATGGCGGATTCAGGTTTCAAGAGGTGGATGGAGTTGGGATTGCAGGAGGTGGGACAATTTAAAGTGAGTGGTGAGTGGGTGCAATTTGCGGAGTTACAAGAGGAGTATCAGCTACCGGATACGGATCGATATCGATACACTCAAGCCCTGCATTATTGTAAGGTTGGAGCACAGAGGGGAAATGGGCCTAAAGGAGAAGAGATAGATGGGCTTTTGGAAAGGGGAGAGATCAAAGGCCTCATTTCCCGATTATATAAAGTAATGGCGACGGAGAGGGGGGATGAGTGGGTGCATCGGAGGGCATGGGAGGCGGACCTTAAGAAAAGCTGGGATGGAGTCCAATGGGAACAAGTCTGTAAGGAGTTGTTTAAAGGGGTACTATCTAGCAATATTTTGGAACATAATTATAAAATGCTGTACCGATGGTACCTGACACCACAGAAATTGCAGAAATGGCAGGGAGGGAAGGCAGAGTGTTGGAGGCTGTGGGGCAGTGGGATCCTTCTTACATATTTGGTGGGAATGTCCCCTTTTGGGACCCCTATGGCAAGGAGTAACAAAATGGTTAAAAATGGCTTGTGGGGAGGAGGTAAGGTTGGGGCCTTGCTTAGCATTGCTTAATGTAGCAAATGTGGAGATGAAAAAGGAGGGACAGAGGTGGTGTGGCGTGGTATGTACTGGAACTAGGCAATTGATAGTGCATAGATGGCAATCCATATGTATACCCACCCTCGAGGAAGATCAGGGGAGAGTTGAGCATATTTGTTCGATGTATCGCATCATAGCTATGCATCAAAATAGCTTGATGTGCTTTCAGAATACATCGGGCCCATACCTTAGGTGGAGGGCTCCAGGGGGGATGGAGGAGGAGAGAACGGAGTCCCAGAGGGACAATGGAGGGGGGTGAGTTGGGGCATTTACCAGGCAGCTTACATCAAACACAGGCTATGTGGGTGTGGAGCTGGGCATACTGCACAGGAGGGAATGTCTGCATGTTTGGTGTTTACCTTTTGTATTTGTTTAATCCATGTATTATCTGTATGGGCACCTGTGGAATGGGCTGTGAAGAGGGAGATATCGCACACCGGGATGGAGGAACACAATGGTTGGCATGATTGAGGAGACATGAAAGGGGAGATGTCACACCTCTTAGTGTTGTGTTAGTGTAATTGGGGGCAGGGAGGGGGAAACTTTGATAAAATCTAAGACTGTGGATGTATTCACTTGCTGTATATAGTTGTGATTGATTTCTTAATAAAATGGAAAATGGAAAAAAAATGGCTGCCTGAGGACACATCACACAGCCATGATATATCAGGTGTATCATTACTACAGCCAAAACAGCCATTTAAAAAGAGAAGTGGCAGCATGCAAGCAGAGATCCAAACAAGATCTTCATTCAAGCCAAAAGGCTGCAATGCATTCAATGAAAAAATCCACCTAAGTGTGCCAGTCGTCTCAGTGTTGCCTTGATGATTTCTGATACAATCAATAATGAACCATCTCAGCTCCTGCCGTTGATGAGAATTCTAGGCAATAATGAACAATCGGAGCCGAGAGGACTTGATTGGTAATTCTAGATTTGTGTCCAATAAGTCTAGCTTGTACTATCTGAAATATTCAGCATTGGCTGTTTGTGAGCTCTTAAATTTTTCCTAGATGGTTTAAGAACTCACTTTCTTTGATTGTAAACCAAAATATCCGCAGTTATTGCTGCTGTCCCCTGAACCTATCAGGGGTAATGACCACCCAATGGTGCTCCATCACTTCAAAAAAAGAGGGTATGACATAAGTCAGTAGAGAGGGGGAATGAGTTGTTACATGAGGGAAGGAGTCAGGGAAGGGAGTTGAGGCAAAGTGGGGAGGTCGGTAACCACAGGGCAGTCAGAGTAAGTGGGCAAGAAGACTGACAACCTAGGCACCAAGCTTGAGGGGAGAGGAGGTGCAATGGTGCCCTGTTAAATAAATCTGCAAACTTGAGAACGTGAATCAAAAAGGGAAAGGGGATGCTGGAACAACCCTGTTCCAGGGCAGAGTTCTGTCCAGCTGCTCTGGATGAGGGGGTTTATATTAGATGGTAGAAGTGTGCACAGCAATTTTTGGTTCTTTTGATTTTCAGACATTTGCTGTTTTTGTTTCAGAAGTTAATGCATGTTAATTTGAGTGAAGTAGGTAAAATTGTTTTAATGCTCATAAATTAATGTTAAGTGCTTGAATTTGGAGGTTTAATGCATAAAGTCAATTTACGGAAATTCTTTGCATGTATAAAATGCTTCAAACTGAATGTACATCCTATTGGACTGAACAACCTGAATTATATCTGATTCCGATAAACACAATCTTCCTTCTAACTCTATGATAATTGTAGTCATCCTATGCTTTTATAAGTTAAGGACTGCAAGCTCATCTAGTCTATCCAATACCCTTCCTGAAACAGTGCCATAGACCAGCTAACTTTCCATTGAGTTCTTCACATCTAGAAATCCTCTTTGCTTATCCTATGCCTTCCTGAATTCCATTAACATATGTGTCCACCACTTCTAAAAGATTGTCTCATGCTTAAGATTCCCAGATGTCCCCCAATTTTTGGAGATTGTCCCCAATTTTAGAGCTCTGTCCCCACTCCCACCTGTTTGGCAGTCTCCTGTCCCTGATTCCAGCAATGGTGACAAAGGGGGTAGAAAATGTATTTTCAATTTAGTGATTTGAATGTGTCAGTTTTTAGAATCTACATCCATTATCTTTATATTTAACGCCGTACAGGAGAAATGTATCACCGTTTCTGTGTTCGTCGATTTGTCTTTTTGGAAGTGATATTGTTGCTGTCAGGATAGTTGGGGGGGGGGGGGGCAGGGTAATGACTTTTCTTCCCTCCTCCACACCTTGTTACTCAAAGCTGGAACCAAGTTCTCTTCACACCCCCCCCCCCTCCCCCGGTAACCTCTTTCATGCATCTATTACCCTTTCCATGAAGAAACATTTTCTAAAGTTTCTGCAAAGTCTAACCCTCAAGAATGCCACCAAAAATCTAACAAAGAAAGCTCAAACTTTGCTTGTATGAGATTCTAGCATACAGCTACCTGCATACCATCCTCCAATCCAACCCTGTGTCTGTTCCACTACACCTTCCCCTCTGTCTACCCTCAGGCTTGTTTTTATATGTGCTATCCATTTTCTCCATGGACAAGCAGTATGAGTCAGCCTCACATAGGTGTGCCATCCCCAGGGACCGGATTAGCTCTCCCTTAGCTCAGAGGAATTTTTTTTTTTTATTCTTCTGAGCCTGTCCCCTCCCCTTCCTGTTCCTGCTCCCAACCTTCCTTCTTCAGTTTTTTCCATCTGCCTTCCAGGATGGATGGTCATCCAGCTCTCAATCAAAAAAAAAAAAAAAACACACCACAAACAAGAAAGAAACTTTCAATAAAAGAATTACCTGTAGCCATGAAAGGAAGGACATAAAAAAAAAATGCCTCTACTGCAGCAAGACCCTCAACCTCTAAGACCAGGATCACTGCTGGCCATGTCTCCACCACATGCAGCCCTGCATCCACTCCAGAGAGCACATAGACACCCGCGAAAAGAATCGGGGGAGGAAGGAGACATGAGCAAAAACCGCATCCACTAAGCAGCACATTGAGCCCTTCATTCACATTTCGAGGGGGAGAGTCAGAGCCCCCTGTGGTCACAGCACTCCACCCAGCACCCTTGGGCAGGTAAGCCCTTCTTCTTTGGCTCCTGTCTCAACTGCCACTTTCCTGCCTCTGCGGCTGTGAAAAACTTCTCTGCGGCTGCTTCTCCTGCCTCAGGGCCAGTGGTTTGCCTCTCCTCACGCACTGGAGTTCCCCCTTCCTCCAGAGCCTCTGCACACAAATATCCCCTCCCTCAGCAACACCCAGACTCCTCGCCCACTGTGAGCAAGCAAAACGCTCCCACGCTTCCAGCCATGCACCAGCAGGACAACAAGAGCTCTGAACACCGGCACCATGCTTCTCACTGGTGCCAATGTCATATTCCTCCCCCCACCACCAACAGCATGACTCTACCACTCGGGGGAAGCACCACAGCAGAAGATCAACTTGTAGCTCCACCTCTCCACCAGGGGGCTCCCACAAGTGCAGGAGAACATCCAAATGAAGATCCTTCACCTCAAAATTTAGCCACAGCTACAGCCAAGGGTCTGAGGCCCAAAAGGGGTTCAGAGTGCCAGGGGAGTGCACTCTACCCTACCACCCCAGGT
Source organism: Ichthyophis bannanicus (assembly GCA_033557465.1). Taxonomy (NCBI): domain Eukaryota; kingdom Metazoa; phylum Chordata; class Amphibia; order Gymnophiona; family Ichthyophiidae; genus Ichthyophis; species Ichthyophis bannanicus. The sequence goes on along the minus strand of CM066034.1, from coordinate 886,725,266 downwards.
GGCCAGGAAGCAGGCCTGACTCAACCTCTGGCAGCACAGCTTTTGGGGATGGAACTCTGGACCAACTTCCTAGCACAACAGCTCCCTATAATGCCTCTGTAGACACTAGCCCAGCAGCCCCTGAGAATGCAACCGCATATACAACTAGCCACAGCAAACAACCCCACCTACGGTGCCACCCTGACCACACCACCACTAAAGGAAGGTGCGATTCCAGACTCCGAGGATTCCTTCTGGAATTCAGGGGGATGAGGCCAGCACCCGATCTGCACAACACCACAGATGACATGCTGCCTCCAACAATGCCTGCCCCTCCTCCCAAGGACCCAGTGGTGTGCCCCAGGGATCTGTTCTTGGTCCAATTCTTTTTAACATCTTTGTTAGTGATATAGCAGAAGGGCTGTCGGATAAGGTTTGCCTCTTTGCAGATGATATCAAAATCTGCAATAGAGTAGACACCCAGGAAGGTGTAGATAACATGAGGGGGGATCTAGCTAAGCTTGAAGAATGGTCTAGAATTTGGCAGCTGGGATTTAATGTTAAAGAAATGTAAGATCATGCATTTGGGCTGCAGCAATCCAAGGGAGCAATATAGTATAGGGGTTGAAGTACTTTTGTCCACTAAAGAAGAGCAGGACCTAGGCGTGGCTGTGTCTGATGATCTTAAAGTAGCTAAACAGGTAGAAAAGGCGACGGCAAAAACTAGAAGGATGCTTGGGTGCATACGGAGAGGAATGGCTAGCAGAAAAAAAGGAGGTGATAGTGCCTCGGTATAAGTCTTTAGTGCAACCTCATTTGGAGTGTAGTGTGCAATTCTGGAGACCGCACCTTCAAAAGGATGTGAACAGGATGGAGTCGGTGCAGAGGGTGGCTACTAAAATGGTTAGTGGTCTTCATTATAAAGCATATGAGAACAGATTTACAGATCTTAATATGTACACCTTAGAGGAAAGGCAGGATAGAGGTGATATGATTGAGATGTTTAAATACCTATGTGGCATAAATGTACAGGGGAGAGCCTCTTTCAATTGAAAGCAAGTTCTGCTACGAGGGGACATGGGATGAGGGTGAAGTGGGATAGATTCAGAAGTGATATGCAGAAATATTTCTTTACAGAAAAAGAGTGGTGGATCCGTGGAATAGTCTCCCAGTGGAGGTGGTAGAGATGAGGACAGTATCTGAATTCAAAAAAGCATGGGACAAACACAGAGGATCTCTAAAAAGGTAAAAAGGGGACTGTTGTAGTTGTTGATATGGAAGGACAAACTAGATAGGCCATGTGGTCTTTTTCTGTCGTCATGTTTCTATGTTTCTATCTCACATACCCATAGTTTTGGTCTATCACCCACCAGCGCCACCGGCGCAAGAAATGAAGCCCTGGAGATTCTGAAATACCTCAATTCACGCAAAACCCTTGTGGCCCTGCCAATCTACCCTATACTCTTGTAGGGATAATGCAAGTCAGACATCCATCACCACTCCCACAACCACCAAAAGACTAGAACTCAAGTACCATTTCCAGCCTGCACCTGATTTCGAAGTAGCTCAATTCCATCACCAGTCCATTGTGGTGGACTCCACCTTGAAAAGATACAAGAGCTCATGCCAAAAACCAAACACTGCTGGGAAAGGACCACAAACTCAGACAGGCTCACCAAGAAAGCTCTCAGGGGCCATGCTGAACACAAGGATTACATCCCATCAGTTTCATATTGTCCCATACCTTGACCACCTACTAGAGAAAGTCAAGAACACGGTCACATCTCTCCCCCAGGAGACAAAGGAACTCTTGGCCCCCTTACTGCTCGACATGGCAAACTGCAGCAAACATCTTACCAGGGCAGACTGATGTTTGAGACCACCACCCGCACTGCAGGTACAGCAATCGCTGCCCCATTGCATGGCATGGCTCAACGCCTCTGGGTTGAGGGATGACATCTATGACTGCATAGCCAATCTGCCCTGCCCTGGGGACAACCTATTCTGGAGTAAAGTGAAGGAAACAGTGGAGAGTATCAAAGACAAATGCACAACCATACAAACCCTGGCCAACTACACTCTGCACCACCAGAACCAGAAGCCCTCAAAGCCCTACGGCAACCAAAAGACTAACTACTTGAGCAAGTATAACAATTCCTACAGCCGCAACCACATGGACTACCAGAATCCCCTGCACTACAAGAACTAATATCAGTGCAAGTCTCACCCACGTGAGAGGAAGCCACGAAATGCCCAAACCCCATCCTCTGCTAGAAACATCCATGGGTTTTGACTACCGCCCCCCACTGGATGCCCCAATGGGGGGGGGGTCACCCGTCTCTTCTCAGAGGCGTGGGCAGACATCTCAACTGACCACTGGGTCATCAACAATCTGCAAGGGCTGCCACATCTGTTTAAGAGAACCCCCCCAGACCCCCCACAACATCAGGAACCACTTCTTACCTCCAAGGAAATGCTCAAACTCCTGAAAATAGCAGCCATAGAACCAGTGCCGTACTCAGAATGCAAACTAGGCTTCTATTCATGCTATTTCCTTGTCCCCAAGAAATCAAGGGGCTGGCACCCTATCCTTGACCACAAACTACTCAACAAATACATCTTCAAAGAAAAATTCCACATGCACTCTGGGCACCATCCTGCCCCTGATATTAGAAAATGACTGTCTCACGTCACTGGACCTCCAGGATGCATACACTCATTTCTTCTGGGAAGGATGCAAAGGAATATATCTATGCTTCAGAGTGGGCAACCAACATTTCCAATACAAGGCCCTGCCTTTCGGCCTATCTTCAGCTCCAAGAGTGTCGCGGTCGCAGCAGCCCATATGCGCAAGGCAAGTATATGTGTTTTCCTCTATCTCAATGACTGGCTGATAGTGGCTTGATTCCAGGAAGCAGTATGGGAAGCTGAAAAACCAAAGCCTCCCTACTCCAGACCCTGGGCTTCCTTATCAACCACGAAAAATCACGCATGCAACCGGCTTCAAGTATCGGCATTCATAGGGGCAGTCATTGACACTACACAAGAAAAAGCATTCCTCCCAGCGCACAGAATCACCACACTGGCCGCTAAAATTGCCTCATGCCAGACCTTGGCTCGGACCTTCCTCCGCCTCCTAGGTCATCTAGTGGCAGATGTTCATGTCATCTCACATGCCAGACTGCACATGCACCAGCTCCAGTGGCACCTCCGGAGGGTTTGGGACCAGCAGAGACAATCCCTATCCACCAAAATCAGTATTGACAATCACACCCACAAGACCCTCAGCTAGTGGAGAACACGGAAAAACCTACAGGGCAGAAAACCGCTCAGGCCACCCCAATCACAGCTCACCCTGACCACAGATGCATCAAAACAAGGGTGGGGGCACATCTGCTCGACTACTGCATGAATGGGAACTGCTCCAGGCCATAAGGAATGCACTAAGGGTCTTTCGTCCCTGGATCCAGGAGAAGGCCATGCTAGTACAGATGGTCAACCAGGTAGCAATATCCTACATCAACAAAAAAGGCAGCATGAGCTCCCACCCACTGTGCAGGGAGGCCCACCTAATCTGGACCACTGCCATCTCCCTACAGTCCCACTACAAGCAGCATACCTGTTAGGGGATGACAACACCCTAGCGGACTCCCTGAGCCAGCAGCTCACTCCATATAAATGGTCACTCAGATACTGTGTCGCCTCCAACCTCTTCCGGAGGTGAGGGACACCGATGATAGACCTAGTCACCTGTGAGGACAATGCAAAGTGCAGTCATTTCTGCTCCAGATGCCCATCCACCCACAGGGTGGTGGCGGATGCATTTTCCATCAACTGGGGTTCTCAGATGCGCTACGGCTACCCTCCAACCCCTCTTATTTCCAGATTGCTCCAGGTGGCACACGATGGGGCGATTGTCATCTTCATCGCACTGTTCTGGCCGAAATAGCCTTGGTTCCCATACCTCGAGCAGCTATCCAGCCAGCAACACCATCACCTATCCACTTGCCCAGACCTCATCACACAGGACAGCGGTCGGATACTCCATGCTGACCTGGAAATCCTAGCACTGACTGCATGGATGCTGAGTGGGCGACCTTGAGACCCTTCCATCTCTCCCAGGATGTCATGGAGGTCCTCCTGGCAGCCAGATGTGCAGCAACACAGTGGTCCTATGTGGCAAAATGGGACAGGTTCTGCACATGGTGAGATGGAAAGCTGAACCCCTGTGACTGCCCCATACCTGCACTACCATGACAGGCTAGAAGGAAAATACATATCAGCCCAACCCCTAGTCTCATGATTCATGAGGGGCCTCAATCACCTTCACTCCCCCCCCCCTCCCAGTCAAGTCCCCAACCTCAGGGTGGGACTTCCACATAATCCTAAACCAGCTCATGGAGCACCCCTTCGAACCATTGGAACAGGCTCCTCAAAAAGGTCTCATGTGGAAAACCATCTTCCTCATGGCAATTACCATATTCCTCGTGGCATTAGCAAACTACAGGCCCTTGTTGTTTACCCCCTTACACACAGGTACATCACGACCAGACCATCCTCAGGACCCACCCAAAATTCCTCCCCACAGCCACATCCTACCATATCAACCAATCCATCATCCTTCCCAGCTTCTACCTTGAACTTCACAGATCACAGGAAGAATGCTGTCTGCACAGCCTGGACTGTACCCACACCCTACGAATCTAAATTGACAGAACCGGGCCTGGAAGGAAGGCATCACAGCTCTTCCTCTCCTCCGACTCAAACAGATCAGGCTGTCCAGTGACCAAACGGACCATGCTACATGAAGGCCGACCTGCACCAAGAGGTTAGGGTACATTCCCAACTATGGGCAATGGCTGCCTCACTGGTCAACCTGCACATAGAAACACCCACTGACATTTGCAATGCCACCACATGGGCATCGATCCACACCTTTTCAAAGCACTACTGCCTTGACTGTACCATGGACAAACACCGCACGTTTTGGCAAGGCAGTCCTGCAAGTGGCCATGGTGTCACTACCCAGCAGCTCAGTGAACCCGCAGCCTGTGGACATATACCTAAGACCGAAAATGTTCAGGAATGCATTATTTTGCACACTGCCTTATCGCTGCTCAGACTGTTTGCACTGTTCCATTGTTACTGTCATGCTCTATTGTGTTGCACTGATGGCTGCACTGACTTTGCACTGTTTTATCCTGACTTTATGGCAGTGGCTTGCACAATGCCCTCCAAAAATGTTTTCACCTGTTTTCAAACCTCATGGTCTATGGGGCTCTGTTCACCTATTCTCTTACCAGCCTCATCCTACCACAGCACCAGGGCCGTGAGGAGGTGCTCGGGAGTCACCTATGCGTGGCTGACTCATACTGCATGTCCATGCAGAAAGTAAGGTTACTCACCATAATGAGGGTTCTCTGTGGACAGCAGGATGAGTCAGCCATGCCATCCCACCCACCTTCCCCTTCTTGATGAGTCTCCAGGCTAGGGAAACACTGAGGAAGGAAGGCTGGGAGCAGGACAGGAAGGGGAGAGGATAGGCTCAGAGGATTCACAAAAAAGCACAGTTACTTACCTGTAACAGGTGATCTCTGGGAACAGCAGGAATAAGTCTTCACATATGGGGTACGTCGGTACCGACGGAGTCTGCGCGGGAATGCTTCCCAGCGTCCAATCAAAGAGCTTTTGGAAGCATCTCACCACACCTGCGTGCTGCCTTCCTGCCTTTCCCAACTGCCTCTCCTCAGTTAAGTTTTAAAGCTGAGACAAAGAGAGAGGAAAAGAAAGAGAGATACAACTCCTGGGGAGGTGGGTGGGTTGTGAAGACTTATTCCTGCTGTTCCCAGAGATCACCTGTTACAGGTAAGTAACTGTGCTATCTCCAGGAACAAGCAGGAATGAGTCTTCACATATGGGGACTGCCAAGCTGAGATGCCTGGAGTCCCAGAATGTCATAGGTTGGAACATGCTATCCCCCACAACAGCAGGCATCCTGAGGATGGAGGGTAGGAATTGAAGAGAAAAAAGGTGCTGTGGAACAGTTAACCTAGCATAGGACTGCAGACAAGGAGTCCATGTGTGGATGATAATTGTCAATGATATTGCAAAGAAAAACTATTGCAATATGGACCTCCCCTAACAGGACTTCAGAGAAGTATGGAAGTTCATGGAATCTACTGGGGAACCCAGTAGAGGAACCTTGAGAAGGACCTCACTGTAAGTGGAGGTAGAAAACCTGTAGGAAAAGCAATGGAGGTCAGAATCTTGAAAGGTAACAGGTAACCCCAGTAGGAAAAACTGGGGTAGTACAAAAACGGTGGGCCTTCAGCGGAAGGCTTTATGATAAAAACCGAACTCTTTTGGCAGCAGAGTGGCTCACTCTTAGGAACAAAAAGAGAAAGGCTAACCGATTTGGACAAACAGGCCCAGTCCTTGTGGGGAGAAAGGGTATGGGAACCCCTTGTATCACAAAAGAAAGGACAACGCCTCCGGCGTTAGAGCCTGTGATTAGCTGAAGATCCGCAATGTCTCTCCTAACTGAGGTCAGCTGGGAGAGATATTGGAACATGGAGAGCTTCAGGGGTACCTAACCTTAAGGTTATGGTAGGTGTTAACTACCACCAAAGTGGTTGTGAGTGTAGGACCCTAAAACATGCTGGATAGCATAAGTATGGGTAAAGCCCATCTGTCAGAATCATATAGCTATATGAGCCTCGACAGTCAGGTAGATAAAGCAGAATACATATCTACCGATAGTAAAATAGATAAATATATTCTCATATATCTATCTATAGTGAGATATGAAGGGCATAAAATACACACAAATGATAGACAGACATCTGTAAGATGTATGCTATAGGTATGAATATATAGGCCTCTATATGGAAGTCTGCAAAGAAGCAGACAGATATGCCTACAAAAAGGTATTCACATAGGAAAATGTGGAGAGGAAAGATTCATCTAACAAGAAGGTAGAACCTACTTGAGAAGATATATAGAGAATAAATTCCCACTGGTTATGGCTACAGGGATGCTAGGTAGTAGAATAACCAGGATGGTTACGTGAAAAACAGAGGATGATATCAGTCTGCAGCAGGCAAGTCCTGAGTATTCTAGAACTCTAGCATGGTAAGTGAACAGAGACGCATAGGAATGAGATACCATGCTGACCTGGTTAAGTGCAAAAAGGTATCATGCGTTCTTACCCTGAGGACGAGCTGGAAGGAGAAAACATATTCCCTATTGGAAATACTATGGACCAAAGCAGGGAATTAGCAACTCCTTAAGCTTTCACGTAAGAGGAGGCCTATGTCCTTTATATTAAAAAGGAGAACTTTTCTAGTCATGGGAGACATGACTGAAAAAGCCTTTTTTCAACCATCTAGTATAGCTGTTGGAGAAAAAGCCCCCCATGCTCTCTAGCAAGGGCCCATAGTGGAGAGCTTCTCTGTAGAATTGCAGAGAGCATGATGCAGGAGAATGAGGAGATAGAACTGGCTGCAGGAGAGCCAGTACCTATGTCAACTATGCTGCCAAACCCAGAGGAATGGAGATGGCAGAAAGAGAAGACAATCCAACAAGCTTGTAGTGAAAAAATTTCCAAGACAGATGACAGCACTGACTTGGAGCCACTACTAAGACCAGACAGAATGTTAGTGGAGGACAAATCTGGTTGCTGGTGGACAAGAACCAGTGGTCCAAACATTAAGGCTCCTGCATTGGCAGCTGCTTGCCAGACAGCAGAAGACTGGTACTGTTTAAAAACAGAAAGCACAGACAAAACAAGAGTAGAAAACTCTTGACGTGTCTGATGAAGTGCTTCAAAGTAAGATTGAAAAAGAGGAGTCAACTCAAAGAGAACTCCGCACTGGAAAAGTAAGAAAACTAGAGAGGCTGAAGAAAAAGCCCTCCAATGAAGCAATACCGCTCTTACAGAGGAAAAACCTGGTAAGAGGGTAAAGAGAATGGAGCTGAAGAAAACTTACAAAGTAGTAAGTTTATAGAAAGGAAAAAGACATGCTGGCACAGGAAACTATCGTTCGATAGTGGATAGACCTCTTTCCCTAGCAGGAAAAAGAGGAGAACCCTGTGACCTAGAAGCATGAACATCCTGACAGCTCATAGAACATAGAAAGAATGGATGTCTTTCGGGAAGATATCCATGTTTAGGATTTAGAATGACAGCAGTGGATTGCTTCTATTGAGAAGAAGCAACTGCAGATTCTAATCCCAAGAGTCACAAGCATCTGATGGATTGATCAGAAACCCTGTGGTTGCTGGGTTTGCTGAGCCTGGTGAGAGGTTGAACTCTGCAGACCAGGACAATGCTTCCCCTGTTTGGGAACATCTATATGATGGGCAGATGATGCATAAAACCTTCTTCTCCTATGGGAAGAAAGTTTGGCAGGACATTTCCTACCTACTGGGACAGAAGAAGGTGCAGAACAGCCCCTAGGAACAGGTAAGTCAGTGGAGAACTGAGTAACCTGACAAAGACTCCTTGTTGAAAAGATTGTCTCCAGTGCAAGGAGTATGTCCCAGTCTGTGCTGTGCCCATTTGTCCAAGTCTGAAGCTTGGAGCCAGGCTCTACGTCGTGCCCCTATAGTTATAGCAGAAGTTCTGCTAACAGACTCAAAAGAGTCTAGGGAAGCACGAGTAAGAAACCAAGAGATATTCTGGAGATGCTTGAGCAGTGAAGAATAGTCTGCACTCTTGGACTCTGAAAGGGAAGGAGTCAAAAGATGTAATTGCTTTGTGACCTCCTCAAGAGATACTCATAGAAAATATGAGAGAATTCTTGCAGAAAGCATAGATGTCTGGAAGGTTTGACGTCCAAAGGCATCAAGTGTCAGACTCATGACCTGGCGGATAAGAAGAGTGCTTTTTCTTGCTCTTTACCAGACTCATTGCTGATTCCACAACTATGGAATGATTAGGAAGTTGAGTCTTTTGAAACCCTGGAGAGGGGGGGCACCTGATATAAGAGATCAGTTGCTCTGGAAGGTAGAGGTACCCTTATAGGTGTTTCCCACATTCCTAGAAGGAGATCCTGCAAGGAATGATGCAAAGGAAGCATTATTTATTTAGACAGTTTTGTATACCGCCTTATCCTTCAATCAAAGCGGTCACAACACAATTGGGGGATACATTTAACACGCAGGGATATGAGACACATACACTAATACTTACAGGGAACATGGGCAATGGAGGGTTAAGTGGCTTGCCCAAGACCACAAGGAGCATCTGTGGGACTAGAAACCCCAGTCCTTCCGGCCCAAGGTTGCTGTCCTCTAGTGGGATTTGAACCTCCGACCTTCCGGCCTGAAGTACCTTGCCCCAACCACTAGGCTACTCCTCCTCCCATTATGTTCTCCTTTGTTTTGGTAGAAAGAGAGCCCTGTGCAGGATCATGTCCTGAGATAGGAATGGCAAGAGATCTTGCTATATCCAGGAGGAAACTCTGAAAAGAGGGTTCCCCAACAGGAATTTCCCTTGGACAGGTTAGATCTGAAGAACTAGCCTGAGCACCAACAGAGCTATCCAGATACATAGGAATAGAAGATCCTGCACAGGGCAGTGTGGAATGCTTAAAGGATGGTCGCCGGTACTGGCTGTCAGGAGCAGCGACTGTCATTACCACATTGTCCATGCCAGGTATTGACTCCAAGCTTGGCATAGAAGGGAGCGATCCTGTTGAAAACAGCATGGCAGGAGTTGGCCACGATGCTACTGTGGATACCGGTACTGATGCCAATACTGGTACCGATGTCGGAGTCGAGCCCGACAAAGACATCGGAGCAGTCATCGGTGACAGTTCAATCGGTACCGAGGTAACCAAAAACCTCCGGGTGCTATCCTCGGTACCGAGCCACCGGTATTGATTGGTGTCGGTACCAAAGAGTATTGGTACTGAGTCTTCCAGACTAGAGAGCGATTCTAAACTCAGCATCGATAAGCAAAGCATGGAAGGCCCCGACCGTAAGGGTAATGAGGACATCGGTACTGAGTTCGGTACTGTGTCTGATACCGGTGAATGAAGGTCAGCTATTGGCAACTTAATCGGCCTCGGGGGAACCGAGAGTTGCGGATCAGAATCATTGGAACCGAGCCTTCGGTAACGCCGAGAGCCGGTACCAAGGCGAGTCGGTACCCAATCCTCCAGACTGGAGATCGATTCCAGACTCGGCATCGAAGGAAGCGAGGCTATCGATGCACGTCTGGAGGATACCAACGTTGGTGGTAGTATCGGTGCTGGTACCAATAATGAAAAGTTAGTCTGGAGTGTATCCACCAGTCCCGAAGGCACCGAGGACGCCAGATGACCATCCCTGGTGAGGAGTGTTTCATCCAACACCAGTGCCGATGTCAGGGTATCGGTACCGCTCGAAGCGGATGCCACCACAGGACATAGCTCAGGTATGTTCTGTGAGGGGTGAACCCCAGGAACAACCTGAAACCCCTGAAAGGCATTGGAGACCGAAGACTCCCGCCGGGGTTTTGAAGCCAGTAGGCCCTCGAGGGCAAGGCCGGAGCCGTCTACATGCTGTGCATGAGACCTACCACTCGAGGGCTGGCTAGTCTTAACAGACTGTGGGTTACCTGATCCTGTGTAGAAGAAGAGGACGGTGCCCTGAAGCTGGAGGGAAACCGTGTATCGAGGGAACCTCGATATTGAAAACCTCTTCTCACTAAACTGTTGTCAGGACCCAAGCAGGTTAGACACCGACTTCGAGGGTCTAAAAATAAAGTTGTACCGTCACAGTTTGAACATTTCTTGGAGAAAGTGGCTGGCGGTTCCATGAAGGAAAAAGAAGAGGCCTAAAAGGCCTACGATACCGTGGGACACTATTAATAAAAAATATTCCTTGAAAAAGGAAGATTTCACAAAAAAAAAAAAAAAAAAAAAGAAAAACACCGGCGGTACCTAAAACAAATTTTCTGCGGTGACAGGATGACGTCCTGCCGGCTCCGCGGAAAAACAAACTGAGGAGAGGCAGTTGGGAAAGGCGGGAAGGCAGCATGCAGGCGTAGTGGGATGCTTCCAAAAGCTCTTTGGACACTGGGAAGCGTTCCCGCGCAGACTCAGTCGGTACCGACGTACCCCATATGTGAAGACTCATTCCTGCTTGTTCCTGGAGATAAAAAAAATTCCTCAAAGCTAAGGGAGAGCACACTGGCAGAAAGGACCCTGTGCTAACTGCCGCTGCTTTGTGCTTTAGATGAATGAACGGAGGGGAAGGAGGCTGGAGACCTGCTTTTTGGTTTCATCATCTGGGGACACATGACTTCAGTTGCTAAAATGGGGTCATATGGGATAAAAGTTTGGAAAGTATTGCTCTAGACAGAAGTATTTTGGGAGAAGGGGGAACAAACCAAAGTGACATTTGAGCACATCACAGCTCTTTCCATCCCCACCTTTAAATCAGTTATATATGACAAAAGTTCCAAGTGCCTTTTATACGTAAAGAAACTTGCTCCTCCCTCCCCCTCAGCCAGTTTCAGCCATTCAGTAAACCTACAGTTATTTGACAGTGGAGAGAATCTAGAGGTTCTACCATGTGTGGAATCACGTAGCTCTACTAAATTTTATTGTGATCTTTTGCCACCTGGTGTTTTGAGAAATTAGGTGGGCTCTCCTTAACATACAGACAATGGTAGGAGAATATCTTATGGTGGAGGGAAAACTGACTGCTTTAAATACCAAGCCTGTAAGAATGGACAGATAGAGAGATACCAGAATCTCCAATATGTAATTGAAGATTGATGAATTTCTTGATACAGATCTCTAATATGCCGATAGAAGAACTTTGCTAACAATGACCATCACTCACAAGTTTATCCTTTCACCTGCTTCTTAAATAGAATAGGATATCATGATCGTGAGTTCTGTGTAACTGTCTTTAAAATAGTTTGAGAACATTGTTAACACAAGCATAAAGAGTAAACATAGGCTATGAACTGTGCAACCATAGTTCATTGTACAGTCAGTCAACTATAGGTTATTGCTGGCACAGCATAATTTCTGCAACTCTGCAATTATAATTGTCATAATTAAGTAAATTTCATCTAATACACTGTAATCAGCTCTTACTCTGTAAAAGAATTCTGGCAACACCTTGTGTTATTTCATGTTTATGATTAATGACTGTTACTTCCCCTTTTTCTATAATAAAAAGGGTTTCAAGGAAGGAAGACTCTGAATCCAACATAAGTGGAACTGTGCTGTGTCCATAGACCTTCTGTTGACTTCCCTTTGAGCTCAAAGAAAGAAGAACTTTGTGTGTGATTGTTTGTGTTCTGCGTTACTCTTATTTCTCGCTGCTTGAGGGACCAGAGGAGACCAAAAGAGTCGAGGTATTTTGGCCAGATCCTAGGTAATCTTTCAAAGCCCAAAGGCATTCTCTTGTCTTTGGTTAGCTCAGCCAGCATACTATGCAGAAGGAGTTGTCATCATTGACTGGCTAAGCCACTGCACCATGAGTTTCTTGTCTCTGGTTAGCACAGCCACTGAATCAGAATAAACATAGTGACACGGGTTGTTTAGGCCACTCATAAGGTTACCCTTGATTTTCCAGGATTATCTCCAGCTCTCATCTCTCTGGCAACCCTCTATTCCCGATTCCAGCAATGGGAAGAGGTGCTTTTTCATGGGGAGATGGCAGTGGAAAGTGCAATGTGGTGGGGGAACAAAATGTTCATTTAAATGCCCAGTGCAGCAGGCAGCTTTGGGCATTTGAGCACATGTATATGTATGTTCAAGGCCTATTATGTCCCCTCCCACTCCCCCTGACAGGAAGTTTGTGTTTGAGAGGGCGGGATACAGGTCTTGTATGCACGCAGGCACAAAGACCCTGTGCCATGTGCACAGACAAAGACAGAAATTCAAATAGAGAGCTCTCAGAACAAAGGGGATCCAACTTAGATGTTAGAGCTATAACTGAGCCCCCATCTTTCTCTGGGACCTCCTGCATTGCAGAGGTGTCTCTAGGTAGAATTGATGCCACAGTGCACTGGTCATTAGGGCAGCCAAGTAGAGTGAAAGCACTGGCTGTGGCAGCGCATGAGGGGAGAGAAGAGGCCCAGAAAGAGGATGGAAAGAACTGCTTAAGACAGTATGAGGAGAAGGGAAGGGAAAGAAATTAAAGGAGAGACACTGGACATTGGGGAGGGGTAGGAAAGGAAAGGAGAGAAGGTAGTTACTTGCCTGTAGCGGGCATACTCCGTGGACAGCAGGAAAAAGTCCTCATGTATAGGTGATGTCATCTGACAGAGCCCATGCCAGAGTACTCCCCAGCTATTACTCAAAGCTTTTGGGAGCTTCCTCTGGACATGCATGTGATCTTCCTACCTGCCGCTGTAGCTCCTTTTTATTTCAGTCTGATACTATAACTATAGTAGAATACAACTCCTAGGGAAAGTGGGAAGGTTGTAAGGACTTTCCTGCTATCCATGGAAAACACCTGCTACAGGTGAGAACTACCTGTTCTCTGTGGACAAGCAGAAAATAAGTCATCATGAATGGGACTCCCTAGCTACAGGCTACCTTAACAAAATAAACGGAATTGAAATGTTGCCCAACAGAGGCAACCAATTTTGTTTGTTAGCAATAGGCCTTTTGTATTTTATAATTTTTTTTAAAAGGTAGCCTGAACAGAAAATAATGGGCCTACCTAGGGGGATGGAGTTGGATTCAGTTCCTCAAATTACTTAGTACTGACTGGCTAAAGTTGCTGTCTCATCAGGTAAAAAGGGGACTGTTGTGGTTGTTATGGAAGGACAGACTAGATAGAAATATGACGACAGAAAAAGACCACATGGCCTATCTAGTCTGTCCTTCCATATCAACAACCACAACAGTCCTCTTTTTACCTTTAGAGATCTTTTGTTTGTCCCATGCTTTTTTGAATTCAGTTACTGTTCTCATCTCTACCACCTCCACTGGGAGACTATTCCACGGATCCACTACTCTTTCTGTAAAGAGAGATTTCTGCATATCACTCCTGAATCTATCCCCCTTCACCCTCATCCCATGTCCCCTCGTAGCAGAACTTGCTTTCAATTGAAAGAGGCTCTCTCCCTGAACATTTATGCCACGGAGGTATTTAAACATCTCAATCATATCACCTCTATCCTGCCTTTCCTCTAAGGTGTACATATTAATAGCCTCTTTCAATTGAAAGCAAGTTCTGCTATGAGGGGACATGGGATGAGGGTGAAGGGGGATAGATTCAGGAGTGATATGCGGAAATCTCTTTACAGAAAGAGTAGTGGATCCGTGGAATAGTCTCCCAGTGGAGGTGGTAGAGATGAGAACAGTAACTGAATTCAAAAAAGCATGGGACAAACAAAAGATCTCTAAAGGTAAAAAGGGGACTGTTGTGGTTGTTGATATGGAAGGACAGACTAGATAGGCCATGTGGTCTTTTTCTGTCATCATATTTCTATGTTTGTGTTTCTAATCCCCCACCACATGGTACTGAGATGTAAATGTTTGGACTTATGTCTACACTGCAGCTTTGCAAATCTCTTCCATGGAGACTGAACACAAGTGGGCCACCGATGCAGTCATGGCCCTAATATTATAAGCTGTGATATGACCAGACTTAGGCCTGCCTAGGCATAAATGAAAGATATGCAGTCTGCTGGCCAAATTGAGAGCGAGTGTTTGGAGACAGCAACCCCTAGCTTGGTGGGATCAAAACAAAATGCTGCATGGAGTTTATGGACTTTTATCCACTCCAGGTACAAAGCTAAGACTTGTTTGCAGTCCAACATGTGGAGCAGTTTCCCCTTTAGGAGCATGTAGTTTTGGGAAAAATGTTGGTAGAACTACTGACTGATAGAAATCTGATACCACTTTTGGAAGGAATTTGGGATGAGTATGGAGGACCACTATTATGATGGAATTTAGTGTAAGGTGGATGAACTACTAGAATCCGAAGCTTGCTGAACCTGAGTGCTGACGTGACTGCAACTAGGGTTACCAACTTTTTCACTGAGAAAAACCCGACACCTGTGGCTCACCATGCTCCACCCATTCTCCGCCCCTAGTCCCACCCCTGCCCCGCCCCAGCCCCACCCACAAAAGCTACCGAGGATACGTGTAGGCTAACTTCCTTGGTCAGATAATAATTAAACTGGGAACCCCAAAATCCAAACATGAAATGTACAACACTGGAGAAATAAAACTATAAAGTAATTTCCTCTTGCACTAAACAAAAACGCAAAGATGTTATCAATACACACTTCCCAGACCAGACATATTCCAGCTAATAAATTCAAAATAAAAAGTATTTTTCTACCTTCTGTTTGGGCGTTTTATTTTTCAGTTGCATTTGCTCCAGTCACTTTCTTCGGTTTTCTTGGTGTATTCTGCGAGATATCCATTTGTCCTTTCTTCTCTTTTAGATGTTTTCCATTCTCTCTCTATTTCTGCTTTAACATACTGATTGTTTCCCTTTTGCTCTTTCCCCCAATTCTTTCCTTATTCCTTTATCATCCATTTAAATTTCACTCTTCCATTCTCAAGCCCCTCTTACTCTCCCAATACCCAGCCCATCAGACTTTTCTTCCACACAAAATAATTTTTCCCCTCTCCATTCTCATTCCCCATCTATTCTAGTCCTCCCCCAAAATCAGTTCCCTTATAGTTCTAGACCCACCCAGCATCCACTCCCTTCTAATCCCATTCTCCCATGCCCCACATCAGCCCATTTCCAGTCCTATTCCAGCTCTTCATCAGCCCATTTCCAGTGCTAGCCCTCACATCACAGACCATTTCCAGTCCTAGCCCCCCCCCCAATCACAGCCCATTTCCAGTCCAAGTCCCCCATCACAGCCTATTTCCAGTCCTAGGCCCCCCCATCACATCCCATTTGCAGTCCGAGTCCCCCCACACCATCACAGCCCATTTTCAGTCCTACCCCCCCACCACCATCACAGTCCATTTGCAGTCCTAGCCCCCCTAATCACAGCCTATTTCCAGTCCAAGTTCCCCCTCCCTCCACCATAGCCCAATTCCAGTCCAAGTTCCCCCCCCATAGCCCTTTTCCAGTCCAGGTCCCCCTCCCCATCACAACCCATTTCCAATCCATGTCCCCCCCCCATAGCCCTTTTCCAGTCCAGGTCCCCCTCCCCATCAAAACCCATTTCCAGTCCATGTCCCCCCCCCACATAGCCCTTTTACAGTCCAGGTCCCCCTCCCCTTCACAGCCCATTTCGTTCCAGTCCAATGCCCCCCATAGCCCTTTTCCAGTCCAGGTCCCCCCCCTTCACAACCCATTTCCAGTCCAAGTCCCCCTAATCACAGCCTATTTCCAATCCAAGTTCCCCCTCCCTCCACCATAGCCGTTTTCCAGTCCAAGGTCCCCCGCTCTTAGCACTTTTCATGTCAAGGTCCACCTCCCCATCACATCCCATGTCCAGTCCTTGTCCCCTCCCCCCCATAGCCCTTTTACAGTCCAGGTCCCCCCCCATCACAGCCCATTTCTTTCCAGTCCAAGTTCCCCCCCCCCATAGCCCTTTTCCTGTCCAGGTCCCCCCCCCCCCATCACCACTCACCGCCAGTCTAAATCCCCCCCCCTCGCCCTTTTCCAATCCCGGTCCCCTCCCCCCCCTCACCGCCCAGGCAGTCCTTGTCCTCCCCCCCCCCCCACACAAAACCACGGCTGTCTGAGGCTTTAGAGGGAGCCGGGGAAGCCCGCGCGAGGCCCCGGCTCCCTCTGTACAGCCGCCAGCGTGAAGAGCCTTTTCCTTCACGCTGGCGGCTATTCCTGTGAAGCCGCGAATGCTGGTAAAGGTTAAAGGGCATTGCCTTTAACCTTTCCCACCAATCGCGGCTTCACAGGAACAGCCGCCAGCGTGAAGGAAAAGGCTCTTCACGCTGGCGGCTGTACAGAGGAAGCCGGGGCCTCGCGCGGGCTTCCCCGGCTCCCTCTGAAGCCCTCTGGGTTGGGAGAAAAGCCGGGTTTTTTGCTCTGGCCGCTCCCGATCTTGCAGCCAGAGCAAAAAACCGGCTTTTCAAGGGCCGGTTTTGCCTCTGCGCCGGCAGCCGGCCTGGCCATGGAAAAACCGGCCAGGCTGGCTGAAAACCAGCCAGTTGGCAACCCTAACTGCAACCAAGAACAAAACTTTCCAGGTCAAGAACTTGGACAGGAAAGTGGCTCAAAAGGAGCTTTCATTAGCTGCATAAGAATCATGTTGAGGTCCCAAGACACTGTGGGTGATTTATAGGGAGGCTTTGAGATAAGCAAATCCCACATAAAGCAAACTAAAGGCTGTACAGAGATGGGTCTTCCCTCTAAACCTCAATGGTAAACTCCAATTGCACTGAGGTGAACCCTAACAGTTAGGCTTAAGTCCCAACTTGGAAAGATGTTGATACTCTAGCAGTTTGTGTGTGGGACAAAGGGATCTAGGGAATGGTCCTCACACCAGGCAAGCAAGCTTCTTCTATTTGCATGAATAGGATTTTCTCATTGAGGACCACCTGGAGGCCATCAGGGCATAGGTTACACTAGCCAACAGGCTGAGCTCGGGTAATTTAACCTTAACATCCAAGCTGTGAAGGCTAAATACTTGATGTTGAGGTGCATCATTCTGTATTCCATCATATCAAATCCTGTGTGTGACCTAACCAAATTGGTTCCTGACTGGATAGTTTTAACAGGAGAGGAATCCAAGGTTGTCTGGGCCACTAGGGAGTGATGAGAATCATTGAGCCTTTGTTTAGAGCTTCAGGAGAGTCTTTGCAATGAAAGATATTGGAGGACCCACATACAGAAGCCACCCCCCCCCCCCAATCTAGGAGGAAAGCAAAAGCTTGTCTGATGTGTGCCCTTACTCTGGAGTAGAACTGATCCATTGGGCATTCAGAGTCATCGTGAAAAGATCTATCGAGGGGGTGCCCCAATCCCAAAAGATGCAAGTTGCAACCTCCTTGTCCATTTGTGCTGTTGAAGGACAAGACTCAGTCAGTCCATCAGAGTATTTTGCTCATTTGGTCAATATATAGCTCTCAAAGCTATCCCATAGGCAATGGCAGATTTCCACAACCTGGCTCTTTCCCAAAACAGGAAGTACAAGTCCATTGCTCCCTGCTTATTGCTACTTGATTGTCAGTTTGAATCAGGACAATTTGGTTGGCCAACCAATTTTGAAAGCCTTTAGAGCATTTGCTACAGCTCTCAGTTCCAAAAAGCTGATCTGATATAGGCTTCCTTGAAAGAACGAGTCTCCCTAAGTGTGAAACCCATTGAGAAGAGCTCCACAAACCAGTTTGGATGCATCTCAATATTTTTTGTGGTGGAGCAATTTGGAGGTGGGGGGGGGGGGGGGAGACCCTCAATAAACTGTGATGAATTGTCCACCACTGCAAAGACTGAATGAGTGGATTGGTGAAATACAGATGATCCAAGTTCTCAGAGTCCACTGAGACTGTCTCATTTTGAAAAGTGCCATGGGTGTTACATATAGTGTAGAAACCATGTCTCCTAGTACAGTTAACATCCTGCAAGCTGTTACCTTCTGACTCACTTGAGTCTCTTGGCTGGCAATTTGTGAAGTCTCTTGTGTGGGAAGACGACTCAACTGAGTTAAACAGGGCTCCAATGAATGCCAATTGTTGGAAGTGCTGTAGATGAGACTTCAGGTAATTTATGACAAACCCTAGTAGTTCCAGCACTAGAATGGTCACCGTATTAATTCTTGCACTCCTTCCTGAGTGGTAATCTTGATCAGATGTTCTCCAGGGACAGCAGGAATCAGTCCTCAGTCCTCACATATGGGTGACGTCATTGCCAACAGAGCCTGTGCGGAAGCATCTCCTTAGCTTTCAAAGAGAGCCTTTGGGAGATGCACCATGCATGTATGGTCCACTTCCCACCCAAGGGTGCCATCTTGCCTCATTCTAATGACATAGCTAAGACAGCAAAAATATAAGATGGTAAAGAAGCAACTCCAAGGGGAGGAGGGAGAGTTGTGAGGGCTGATTCCTGCTGTCCCTGGAGAACATCTATTACAGATGAATAACTATGCTTTCTTCAGGAACAAGCAGAAAGTCAGTCCTCACATATGGGATTCCTCAGCTACAGGTTACTGAGAACTTGTACAAAACTGTCATAGTGACCTGCAAAATGTGAGCCATGATCAACCACAGTTGAATCCCTAAGAGACTCTCACAAGACCCAGGTGTCCGGCAGAGAACCAGCACTCTAGTAGCCTGAACACAGAAGGGTCGGAGGGCAGGAATTGCCTACACTGTGAAAAGATTACAGAGTACAGCCTGAACAAAGGCACTGTCCCATTAGGACTCCCACTCCAGGCAGTAATAAGCTGCAAAGGTGTGGATCGAAGACCAGGTGGCAGCCCAGCAAATTTCCATCATAGGGACGGAACACAGATTGGCCAGACATAGCTATGGCCCTGACATGGTGCATTGTGACTCTGTGGTCCAGTGGGATCCCTGCTTGCTCATGGGCAAGGGAATGCAGCCAGCAACCCAAGTGGACAGAGTTCACTTAGTCACTGGGAGCCCTAGATGGCTGGGGTCATAGGATACAAAAAGACGTTGAGCTTTGCGGTGGCCCCGAGTGTTGCAGGTAGGACAGAGCTCTCTTGCAATCCAGAGTATGGAGAACAGTCTCTGCCCTTCCAGCTTGAGGCTTGGGAAAGAAGGTGGGGAGTACCACCTCCTGATTGAGATGGAATGGGGACACCACCTTCAGCAGAAACCTAGGGTGTGTGCGGAACACCACCCTGTTCTTGAAAACCCTCATGTAAGGAAGCTCTGCCATCAGAACCTGGAGCTCACTGACAGAGCTGATGCAAGTGCTACCAGGAAGGCAACCTTCCAGGAGAGGTACCGCAGGTGGCAGGTAGCTAGAGGCTCGAATGAAGACAGTGAGTTGAAAGAGCACCAAATTAAGGTCCCATTCTGCTGCCAGAGGGCAGACAAGGGGGTTTGGACATGAGGCCACATAGGAACACAGACACAAGGGGCTTTGCCGAGAGGGGCTTCCTCTTAGAGTGGTGATGGTGCTCAGGTGTACTCTGAGTTGGATTTCAGTCCCTCCTGAAATAGGTGGAGCAGGTATTGGAGTACCACATGCACTGAACAGGAGAATGGGTTTGTCTGCTTTTCTGTGCACCAGTGAGAAATGTTGCCACTTGAAGGCATATGCCCTTTTCGTGGAGGCCTTCCAGGAAGCCAGGAGAATGTCATCCACTTCCCATGGAAGGCTGAAGGGAGCTAGCGCTATCCTTTCAGCAGCCAAGCCATGAGTGAGGGACCACAAGTTAGGGTGTAGAAGAGAGCCCTGCTCCTGCAAGAGTAGTCCTGGGGCTCAGCGATACCACCGATAGGGAGAGGAGCAGTGGGAACCAGGGCTGTCTGGGCCACTGAGGGACTATCAGCACTAGTGTCGTCGCATTGAGCCTTGAACAGGGTCTTGGCAATCACTGGCGTTGGAGAGAAGGTATACAGGAGACCTGACCACGTGATGAGGAATACATCTGCCACTACCCAAGATGGGTGCAGCCACTGGGAGCAGAAGCAGGGCAACTGTGTTGTCTAGGCTGGTGAACAGGTCCATCACTAGGACAGCCCAGCACCAGAATAGTCGTGATGCTACTGTTGGATCCAAGCACCACTCGTTTGGCTGGAGTGCCCTGCTCAGCTTGTCCGCCGATATTGTCCTGACCCAGGAGGTAGGACTGCCCTAAAGAGCATCTCTCTGCACATGGCATAAGAGCAGAGGGATACTGCCTCCTGGCAGAGGAGGTACGACCCCGTTCCTCCCTGTTCACATAGAAAATTGTGACCTGATTGCTGATCTGTATTGGCACCGTGTGGTGCTGCTGCTGGTGGCTGAAGGCTTTGAGGGTCAGGAATATAGCCTTGATTTCCAGCAGATTAATCTGCATTTCAGATTCCCTCCAGGAACAGCAGCCTTGTGTCTGGAGGCTCTCGCAATGCGATCCCCAGCCCATTAGAGAGGCATCTGTGGTGAGGACTTTGAGGGGTGGGTGCCTGGTGCCAGTGGTGGCCACCCTAGCTGATGACTCGAAGCCATCATAGGCTGCTTGGGACAGGAACTTAGAACATTTTTGTTTATGTTTATTCAACTTGACATACCGCCCTTCATTACACCAGGGCAGTTCACATAGTACAAACTTACCGGGATGGGCACAAGCCCTATAGCAAGAAAAGAAATACATAACTGGGACAGGAAAGAGGAAAGAGAAAATAGAAAGAGATGGGTTAAAAAGGGTGCATAGGGTAGACAAAGACAAAAGGGAAGACACAAGTAAACATGAATAAACCAGGTCAACTGGGTGTGACTGGGAGGTTGTATGCAGAGGCAAAGAGATGAGTTTTAAGTAAAGACCGAAAGGTAATATAGATCTCTTCCAGACGAAGCGGGGTGGGTAAAGAATTCCAGAGGGCTGGACCATAGAAGAAAAAGGCAGAGTGGCGGGTAGATTGTAAACGTGGATTTGACGGTGAGGAAAGATGGAGCCGGTTGATGTGGAGAGAGTGGAGACTACGTGTGGGAGTGGTGAAGTGGAGAAGGTCAGTAAGGTATTGAGGTGTGTGCATGTACAGAGTGCGGTGAACTAAAGTTAATATCTTAAATTTGATGCGATGATCGACTGGAAGCCAATGGAGGTGAAGCAATAGGGGGGTAACATGATCAAAGCGGGAGGAGTGACAGATGATTCTAGCTGCAGTGTTTATGAGTTGTAGTCTCTGAAGTTGGACTTTGGTGATACCAGCAATGACAGAGTTGCAATAGTCTAGTCGTGATAAAACTGTAGCCAATATGAGGGTGGTCAGGGCTGAGGGGGATAGAAAAGGGCGGATAGATCGAATTTGTCTAAGAAAAAAATAAGTAGTCTTAGCCAGGTGCGATATATGTTCTTTGAAAGTGAGGTTTGAATCAAGAACACAAAAGGTATTTAAAGGGAGGAGGCAATAGGAATTGCAGAGTGGTTAAGAATTGGAGCAAGAGAAGGGCAAGGACTTCCAAATGTGAACCAGATGGCTGAAGTTTTAGTGACATTAAGATGAAGACAGTTTGAGGATAATCAATTGGAAACTAGAGTAAGGCAAGAGTTCAAAGGTGTGAGATCTGGATAGAGCGGATTAGTGTGGTGGATGATAATTATGTTGTCGGCATAATAAAAAGCAGACAAGCCAGTCTGCTGGATACAAAGGGCCAGTGGTGTGAGGAAAAAGGTTGAACAATAGAGGGGCCAGAACAGAGCCTTGGGGAACACCACAGGGAAGGGGAAAAGCAGTTGGAGGAGGGTGTGAGTCTACAGCAGATGCTATAGAGAACGAACGAGAAAAAAAGATAGGAATGAAACCAGTGAAGAATAATACCACAGAGGCCTGCGTCCCGCAGCCGAGAGAGGAGAAGGGAGTGATCAACAAGATCAAAAGCAGAAGAGCAAGAGAGACCATCACCGAGATATCACCCCGATCGTGTGAAGTGTGGAGTTCATTGAGGTTAGGCTTTTGAACCTCTGTAGTGGTTCTCCATCGAGGCCTGCCAAGAATCCAAGCTCCCTCAACAGTTCCTTCAGGTACATGCTGATATAAAGCTGGTATGAGTGGATTCAGCATGTTAGCATTGAGCCCTGGAAGGCCTTTCAGCCAAGGGCATCGAGGGGTTTGGGCCGACCTGCCAGGTGGTACCGACGAGTGTATCTTTTGGCTCTTAAGCCACCGCATGGCCGATTCCACAGCCATTGAGTTGTGAGGGAGCTGGGTCTTTTGGATCCCAGGGCTCCAGTGTACATGGTACATGGCATTGAGGCACCTGACGACAATTGGTACAGACACCGGTGTTTCACACATCCGAAGGAGGCAGCAGTCGAGGATCAGGGCACCAGAATCGTAAGAGTTTCCTTCGGGGGTGCCTTGATTTGGAGTATCTCCAATTCATTGATTCACGGGTCCTCCTCAGCCTCTCTCAACCATGAGAGTTTTGGCCATATCCCTCACAAAATTGAGGAACGCAATGTCCTTGGGTGGGGAGCAGTGTCAGGTCACCAGGGGAGATGGGTCCGAGGGCACATCACCATGCTGCCTTGTGTTGGGGGACTCATCCTCTGACTCCCATTTGGGCTAAGTCTGAGTATGAGTCCGATGCTGCACAATCATATCGCTCAAGGGCTGCACTCCATGGTGCAGAGGTCCCAGAAGGTCGGCCTTAGCCACGGGCACTTGCTGGGGAGGACTGGTATTCCGAAGAACAGGACTGAGACCTCGACCAGGGCTGGGGGCTCGAGGCCAAAAACGCTTGGCTTGACATATGGGAAAGCCCCCAATGTCGGTCCTGTCATCAGGGCAGATGAACCGGATGAGCCAAATGCCTACTGCACGGCCATTAGGGCAGATATACTTCTCTTTAGGGCTGCCATTCTGGTCTCCATGCCAGTTGGCTCCACAACCTTTGACATGGGCACCGAGGACTTTGGGTCCAGCATTGGTACTGTCGAGGGAGAGTCCTCGATGAGGATGGCCTCAGGGGCCTGAGGCTGGTTGGTGGGAGCTGACTACTCCTTGCAGAGCACCTTGGAGGGCCGTACCTGTCCTGACTCCTGACTCGTGCCTGGGGCTGCAGGACCTGGGATGGAATGAGATTTCCCCTTCTTCATGGATCCATCCTTCGAGGCAGTCTTAGAAGATTTCTTCATATGTTCCACCTCCAGGGACTTCTGCTTCGAGGAACCACGGCTGCAGGACTCAAGGGATTGGAGGGAGCCCTGGAGCATGGTGTTATTGAAGACTCCGGGGTGCAGTCATATCTATGGAGACATTTTTCCTGCTGCTTATGGTGACTCTTTAGGGCCTTTGGGGTCATTGTTCTGCAAAATTTGTAGTGCTTTGGGCCAAGGCATTGGAGGCAGCAGTCATGTGGGTTGGTAAGTGACATGAATTACTACACCAGTCATAACTTTTTGAATCCACTTGAGGCCATCAGAAAAAGAGGGTTCTGGGAGTGCGAACATCGGTTGAGGTGAACCTCTATGAAAAATAGAGAAAAATGGATAGACTAGCTTGAGGAGCAATGCTGAGGGGAGCTGGCTCGGAGTTGGGAAGGAACTGGTCCACAAACTGGACAAAACTTTAAAAATCGGACTTTTCTGGGGAAAAAAGGACAACATCCAAAGGGCTACATGGAAAAAAGGAGACTGAGGCAAGATGGCACCCATGGGTGGGAAGTGGACTATGCATACGTGGTGCATCTCCCAAAGGTTTTCTTTGAAAGCTAGGGAGATGCTTCCATACAGGCTCTGTTGCTGCCATCACCTATATGCGAGGACTGACTTTCTGCTTGTTCCCGGAGAAACACTCCGTGTCTGAAGGCAAGCTACCACAAGGCATTTTATAAACTTGTAAGGTGTTGAGGCTGAGCTAATACTAAAGAAAGGTGATCTAACTGACTCTGGAAATTACCACACAATTGCTCTGATCCCACATGCCAGCAAGACTATTCAAGATTATTCAAAGACTACAACCATACCTTGAATGAGAACTGCCTGAAGTGCAAGAAACATTGCAGATGTGAGATGGATCCTTGAAAAGACAAAATACCAAAAGGATATCTAGATGTGTTTTGACTACAGCAAGGCTTTTGATTGTGTAAACCATGAGAAACTCTGGGCCACATTAAGCAGCATGTGTATACCAGAACACCTTTATCTTTATTTGGGTTTTAGATATACTGCTCTATGCTCAATCACCAGAGCAATTTACAATATGCAAAATATAAAAGACTGCTGAAAGGTGAAAAGAATGCCATGGTATTGGTAGGAAAGAGTGAGAGATGACAAGAAAGGACAGAGCCACCTCAGTGTAGGGGGGGAGGGGGGGGAAGAGGGAGGGAGATTAAATGCAGAGCGGAAAAGATGAGTAACATTGACTTGAACTTAGTGAAGGAGAGTTCAAGTCGCAGATCTGGAGGGAGGTATTCCAAAGTCTGGGGCAGAGGAAGAAGAAAGCAGAGTTGCGGGTGGACTCCAGGTGAGCTTGTGAGGGGGAGGGAAGGGACATACAATTGGAATGGCTGAGTTGGAATGAACACAGAGGGGTGTGGAGATGAACCAGATCTGAGAGATATTGTGGAGTGCTGGTGTGAATAGCTTTGTGAACCAGAACTAGGACCTTATACTGTCTGTAGAAGGTGACTGGGAGCCAGTGGAGGTGAATAAGAATTGGGGTGATGTGATCAGTGCGGGAGGCATGGGTGGCAATTCAGGCTGCAATGTTCTGTAGGAGTTGCAATCTCCGTAACTGATCCTGTGGTAGACCGGTAAGAGTGATATTGATACAGGAGATCACAAGAATAGTAATGTGACTAGAGATGGGGTTGTGAGAAAGGGACGGATGGCACAGATCTGATGCAGGGAGCAGAAAGAGTGGTGTGTGATGGAGAATAGGTGGTCATAGAATGATAAGGCAGAATCTAGAGTGACACCAAGATAGTGCAAGGAGGGGACCAGGGGAATGGGGAAGGAAGGGAGTGAGGAAGCTAGGGAGGGAATGGGACTACCGAAGGTGAACCAGATAGCTAGTGTTTTATCAGGGTTGAGATGGAGGAAGTTTAAAGACATCCAAGAGCTGACACAGGAGAGGCAGGTATTAAGAGGGGAAATGTCAGGCGTGGTGGGGCTGGTATACGAGAAGGATGTTGTCAGCGTAATAAGCAGAGATTCCATGCTGTTGTATCATTAGAGTGAGAGGGGCCAGAAAAACATTATAAAGGAAAAGGGCAAGGACAGAGCCTTGGGGAACATTGCAGGGAAGGGGGATGGCTGGTGAGGTGGTAGAACTAGAGGAGACAGAGGGACCTAGAGAAGAGAAAGGAGCGGAACCAGTGAAGGACAGAGCCAATGATCCCAGTGTCAGAGGCACATGAAGAGAGTGGAATGGTTGACTAAATCGAAGGCAGAGGACAGATCTAGTGAGACAGCTAGTGAAATAAGACCACGCTTGTAAGACGTGAAGTTCATTCAAAAAAGAAAGGAGAATGGTCTGTGCTTTGGCCAGAGTGAAAACCAGATTGGCAGGGGTGAAGGGTGAGGGTAGCATTGAGGTGAGAAGAGTTGAGAGAAGATTTTTTCCAGAAGCTTAGAGAGAGAAAGGGGAGGTTGGAAACAGGTCGCTAGTGTGTGTGGTTCGATGGATCCAGAAAGGGTTTATTAAGGATGGGGCGAATCAGGGCATGCTTCCAAGGGGAAGGGAAAGAATCTGAAGAAAGACTAGAGTTAAAGATACTAAGGATAATATTCTTTTGCACAACCTTTACAATGATCAAGAAGCAACAGTTCAAAACGGAACAAGGAGAAACAGAATGGTTTAAAATCAGCAAAGGTGTACAAGGCTGCATACTTTCCCCTTACCTGTTTAAATTTATATGCAGAACAAAATCAGAGAAGCAGGAATTAACATGAGACCTACATTCATCCTTGGCATTTGATACTGTAAATCACAATATCCTAATCAACCGCCTAAAGAACCTTGGCATAGGTAGCACTACTCTATGATGGTTCCAAAACTACCGTTTCAACCGTTCTGAACAATATATATCTTCAACCTACTATATCTGCAAAATCATACAATCATATGATGTTGACTACAGAATTTATGCAGATGAAATGTTGGTTATTCACAACCTTTGACACCTCAGACCCCTCCTATAAGATCACCAACTGCTTCAATGACGTCGCTGCATGGCTCAATTCAGTCAACTTCGAAGTCAACCTGAAAAAAACTGAAGCACTCATTACTAGAAACAGAGCATTAAACCCTCCCTGTTCACTCCATGTAAACAATGCAAAACTGGAAATAAAATACCTTGTAATCTACCTGGATCAACAGCTCGACTTGACCAGACAGATCCACATGACCACCCATGCAATTTATCATAAAACCAAAATGGTACAGCACCTGAGACCACTGCTTTCCCACTCCAACTTCCGCTCTGTAGCTCAAGCACTGATTTGCCCACACTGACTACAGCAACAGCATACTTCATGGACTCCCCAAGAAAACACTGAAGCCATTACAACTTGCTCAAAACACGGTTGCACATACAATTATGCATGCAAAAGATCTGACCACATAACACCCATTCTGTTCCACCTCCACTGGCTCCCAGTTCTTCAAAGAATCAAATTCAAAGCCCTTACAA
The DNA here is from genome assembly GCA_033557465.1 of Ichthyophis bannanicus. NCBI lineage: Eukaryota > Metazoa > Chordata > Amphibia > Gymnophiona > Ichthyophiidae > Ichthyophis > Ichthyophis bannanicus. The sequence goes on along the minus strand of CM066034.1, from coordinate 886,698,080 downwards.
ACATCTATAATATACACAACATTGCACCAACCCACTTCAGCACACTAATAAACATGCAGCAATACACAAGGACAAGAGACAACCTGAAAAACACTATCCATCCCAAAATCTGCAAGAAAAGCAAATCAACCACCAACAGAGCTTTCTCCTACGCACCTGTCCTTTGGAATAACATACCCAACACTCTAAGAGAAATCAAAGACGTCATCCAATTTAGAAAACAAAACTTTCATCTTCACGGACTACTATAAATGTGATCAACAGCAATAACTTAAATATTTACCTCCAGTCTATATTACAATGACTCACAATTTTCACACTGTTACCACTCAGTCTCCTGTAAAATAATGCGAATATGTGATCATGTAAATAGTTACATTATTTATTGTTACCTACAATTGTTATATGTAAGTGTTTTCTGATCCATGTAAACTGCATTGTGCAGTAGTTCAAAGGTTCCATGTAAACCGCTCTGATTTCAAAGACAAAGCGGTATATAAAAACAAATAAAATAAAAATAAAGACAAGAGGTGTGAAGATTGGTGGAAGGCTCAGTCTTCACTATGCTGATACCACATTGTTGGCTGAAAGTGAAGACAATCTGAAACATTTGCTTCAAGATCAAGGAACATAGTCTGAAAATGGGCTGCACATTAATGTAAAGATGACAAAGATCCTGACAACTGGCAAAATCAAAATGTTCGTTGAAGAAATTGAAATAGTTGACAACTTTAACCTACTTGGATCAACTATCAATAAAGGAACAAGCAGTCAAGCAATCAGATGACGCATTGCTCTTGGCAGAATGGCTATGAAGAATCTCGACAAAATTCTCAAGAGCAGAGATGTCTCTCTCTATACAAAGATTTGACTTTTTCAATCCATGGTATCTCCATTAACCTCATATGGATGTGAAAGTTGGACAGTAAAAAAGATACAGGAAGAACACTGATTACTTTGAATTATGGTGCTGGTGATGAATATTGTGTATACCATGGACTGCCCAAAGAACAAACCAGTCAGAAATTAGAGGAGATCAAATCTAAGCTCTTTAGAAGCTCAGATAAGACTGACTTTAATACGGACATACAAAGACATCATGTTTGGCAAGGTAGAAGGTCAACGCAAAAGAGGAAGGCCAGCAATGAGAAGGATTGATACAACAGCAGCTATGGGTGCCACTCTGTCAATAATGAGCTGCCTGACTGAAGACTAAACACAGTTTGGGACAACTATCCAGAAGGTCGCCATGAGTTGACAGACTCGCCGGCACTTAAACATCTTTCCAAATGCACCCTGGCATTCATCTGGCTCTAGCCCCCACATTGTCACACTGTTACTACCTTCAGATCCTCAGATACAATTCTCATTTACTGCTTAGTAGAAGTCATTATCTTTTTCCCCTATCTTGTATTGCTCCCCTGGATTACTGCACCAGATGCTTGACCCTGAACTAGTTTGCACTGACCATATACAATTACAGTAGCCTAAGATTATCAGTAAAGCTCTTTTTCCCTAATTTTTACAGGTTGTTTTCATCACCCAACAAATATTTGGATGATCAAGCACAATTTAGCAGTTTGTAATTACAACAAAGGCAATTTTCAAAATAATTTAGTTATGTTAAAACAGATTAAGGAATCTACATACTAATTAGCATGCACTAATGTGCATTAACTTGCGTCATCTGTTGCTTTACTCATAAGAACATGGGTGTGATGGCAGCCCATGCTATCTGCCACACACCAGTGTTATTTCTGTGGGTGCAGTGGCAGATAGCACACGCAAACATTTGCAGCAAACAGGCCCCTGAAAACCTGAAAGTATGCACGGTCTTCCATAGTGCTTGTACTTTCAGACTAAGATTGAGCCAGCAATATACAGTAGCAGGTGCACATGACATTTTCGGAAGTATACATTCTATTCTCCCCTCCTTGGCTGCCTACACAGAATAGGTGCAAAGTGCCTGGGTACTTTTAGGAAGCAATTTTGTAAACCTTTTTTACGTACAAGATGCTGATTAAGCACATAAAAGGCTTCTTACAAAATTAGGCCATTCCTAAACGTATACACAATGCAAATAGGCACATACTTGTAGAATAGGCATGAACAGGAGAGGAGTTTGGGCAGAGCATGGATGGAGTCACAATTTACATATGTATTTTAGAATCATGCTAACATTTAGGCCTACTCCCAAGCAGGCCTTACTCCTTCAGTCTAGCAGCTGTTTGCAGGATTTGTGCTAGGGTTTTGTTTTTGTTTTTTTTAAATAAAAAGACACATAGGTGTCTGTTTCTTTATAAAATAAGGGCCAAATTGATCTCTCAACCTAGTCACCCTGTTACAAAACTACCTTTTAACGTGCATTGCTAATTTTTGAAAAGAAATGAGTAGATGCTATCTGAAAATTAGCATATAATCCATGCGCTAAAAGCACTTGCACACTTTACGAATCTGCATACTATTTGAAAACTGCTAATTCATTTGCCTCCTTTTACTTACTCCATCACTGAGTGGTACATTTACTAAGCAGCACTACCTGTTAGCACATACCTGCCACGCTATCTGGACACTAACAGTGCAGGGAAAAAGCAGATAGCAGAGTCCATGGTACATGAAAGAATGGATAAAGTATGGACAAAAAGGGGGAGTGTGTCATGTGCTGTTGCTGCAGATAACAGCAAGCAGTCACCGTCAAAGTTCAAACAGCACAGGTGCAGATGTCACCTTAATGGGTGGCAGTATATGCATCCCTGGTGCTTCCAAGTTGCGCTCTTTGCAATTTGGTCGTGTTGTCTGCTGGGGAAATGCTGTGCAGCACCATTTGCACAGTAACAGTGCCTTTGCTAACATGGTTTAGTAAACACACCCCTGAGTGTAATAGACCAGTATTCCAGCCTTGAGCATTTCAACGTTCTGTTAAATAAAACACAAATACTGACTGCGCCTCCGACACTCTATTAAATTTTTTATGTGAATAAAGCTCGTTCAGTGAGAAACAAAGGCCACCCTAAAACAGAAGAAGGCCATAGTCAAAGGCATTTATGCAGTCAGCAGTAGTGCCATCCGCACAATGCTTGGGTTTTTTTTTAAATCCACAGTAAGTTTTCATCTCATTTATTAGATATTTACCTGCCCCTACAAGAAGCCCATGACATACAAACATACAGTTCTAGAAAACAAAAAATACAATACAAGTCAGTATAAAAATATAAAGCCACAGCAGCAGGAGCCTACACAAGACTCCAAGTTTGTACTCAGCTACCCCAAGGAAAGAAAATACCTTTACCGCCCTCCTAAAGTTAATAAAATGTATAGATAAGGGCAGCCCATGCAACATAATTCTATGTATAACTTTGGGCATCTTATGTACAAAATGGAAGGCGAAGGGTAGAATGAAAGCTTATAAATTTAGCAGTGAAATTCAGCACGCTGAACATAAATTCTACATCCAAATGCCCATGGATAAACAGCAGTTATAACTTTTAAACGTATAACTGGCTATTCAGAGTTACACATGTATTTTCAAAGTTTTATGTATATAGATTTTTGCCATTGAATGTAGGTATAAAACCTTAAACTGTCAGTTATGTTCAAAGGTTATCTGGTGACAGTTCCACTTAATACCAGCCTTTAAGCATAAATGAGAAAATCTATCCTGGTCTCCATAGAGCCCCAATTTGAAAAAAGGCCCCTTTCACCATATCATTTTGAGATCTTGCTCAGAGTCCCTCCAAACCTTAGGGCAGCAAAGCAACAATCCTTCTGGAAACACCCACCCAGCCACCACGATCTCGAAGTCTCCATCGTTGTCCACATCCGTGACAGCTACTCCATAATTCAGTTGTGTAGGGTTGCTGTCATAGTCTGGTGGGAGGACTGTGCTCGTCACGGCTGTAAACATGGGGTCAGATCGCTGGGTAGCCCCACAGCACAGTATTATGGATAACAGCCACAACAGGATCGGCATCATCTTTGTAATCTGAAACCAATCAATACACTGTTTAAATCTCTAGTTCAAGTAATGTGAAAATCAATGTGGCACAAGGAATGAAGCACATGCCAGGAAACTTAATAGGGAATGCTAAAGCACTGCAGAAATTTCTTTATAATCCCCAAGACACAAACTATGGCCCTTCCCTTGGGCACTTTTGTACAAACTGAGGTGACAGGACATCTGGTCTCCTTGGGAGTCTACAATTCTTCAAAGCTGGATTAATTCCACTGATGAAGGATTAAACCACCTTAAGCATAACAGGGAAATTCAAATCTATCTTTAGCAAGTCCTGTCATCTCCACCCTAGATACCTACACTCTACTTCCAGACTATATGCTTAAGATTATGCATAGTGGTGCAAGACCCTTTAGGATAGGCACCGATTTTAATTTACAGGATAGCTGCCGTCAATTTGGCCTATAGTCATTTGTATTCAAACAATAGAAGGATGTCAAAACAATTTAAGATATTTTCAGTGTTTTAACAGATGAAATACTTAAATAATCCAGTTAATATTTCACTTCCTTTTATTTATTAGTTTTCTTACTAATTTTGCCACGCACCCAAAATGGATTACAAAGAATTAGTATAATACAATACAAGCATGGCACAAGTTTACATACCATAGTTACTCACCTGTAACAGGTGTTCTCTGGGGACAGCAAGAATCAGCCCACCCATATGGGTGACATCAGAAAGCTGGGGAGTGAATCCTTGCAAGCTCCATCAGTGCAAAGAAATTACTGGGAGCTAGACTGCACATGTATGATCACCTTCTTGCCCAAGGGTACCATTTTACCTCAGTGTGATGACATAGCTTAATCAAGCATTGTGATGGAGTGTTTGAGAAACACCCCATCCCCACAGGAAAACTCCCCAGCCAAGCATAGCACAAGTGAGGCATTGCACTGTAAGCCCCTGTCCCTTTAAGAAGAAAGGCTGGAGAATGCCTGGGAAGGGTGTGGTCAGGCTCCAGGATTTATCCCAGGAATTAAAGGGACCTGGAGAGAGAGAAGAGCCAGAGTATGGAATGACCACCTACGTCTAAGGAGATCCTATGGGAAGGTACGAGCCAGGGTGTTTCCACATTGGTCAGCAGACTGGTGGTGCTACTGTTGTGAAGCCCAGAGTGAAGGAACTACCACTGCTGTGAAGGCACTACCACTGCTGTGAGCTCCCTGTAAATAAATGTATTTTCCTTTATCCCTCCACCTGGCTCCATGGGGACATGTCCTGACCCGCTCACAGCATCCTACATATGGTGGCAGTGGTGGGATCCTTCTTAACCAAGGGACAGAAAAACTCCATGTACCTCCTGAGCTCAGACCGCTCTACAGTCAAGAAAGAAAGGAAGGGGGGATGTTATGTTTGATGCACTGCTAAAGGGGTTAGCCCTGCTGCAGTTAGGGAAGAAACCTCAGTTTAGTTAGAAGCCAAACAGGCAGGAATTTTGTTTTCTCCTATCCAGGGTGGGTTGGAAGGAAAAAAATAAGCCAAAATGGAGGGATTACTCTAAACCAGCGATGGCGAAGCTATGGCACACGTGCCAGCTGTGGCACGCGAAGGCCTTGCAGCTGGCACGCGGGTAGGTCCGCAAAAAAGAAAAAGCTGGCTCTGGCTGCTGCCGCGGACGCGGCAGCGGCAGAGTGCAGTGTCCCGCGGGGCCCCCTCCGCCCGCTAAGCCCCTCTGCAAGGGCTTTCAGATTCGCGAGGGAGAGGTCTCCCTCGCGTCTCTGTTAAGCCCGCAGGGGCTAATGGGAAATTTCCCATCAGCCCCTTTAGACGCGAGGGACTGATGGGAAATTTCCCATTAGCCCCTGCGGGCTTAACAGAGACGCGAGGGAGAAGCTCTCCCTCGCGAATCTGAAAGCCCTTGCAGAGGGGCTTAGCGGGCGGAGGGGGCCCCGCGGGACATTGCATTCTGCCGCTGCCGCGACAGCGGCAGCAGCCAAAGCCAGCTTTTTTTTTTTTTTTTAATATGCCATGGGGGGGGGGGGTTAGGACTGCTAATGGGCTAGGGGGGGGTGTAGGACTGCTAATGGGCTGTGGGCTGATGGGGGCTGTCTGGAAATGGGGTGATGGGGGTTAGGACTGCTAATGGGCTGTGGGCTGATGGGGGCTGTCTGGAAATGGGGTGATGGGGGTTAGGACAGATAATGTGCTATGGGCGGGGGGCAACGACATGAAAAGGGCTTATGGGGAGGGGTTAGGACTGGATGGGCTGTGGGCTGTTGGGGGGGTTAGGACTAGTAATGGGCTATGGGGGGTTAAGACTGGTAATGGGCTGTGGGCTGATGGGGGCTGTCTGGAAATGAGGTGATGGGGGGTTAGAACTGCTAATGGGCTATGGGGGGGGTTAGGACTGATAATGGGCTAAGGGGGGGCTAGGACAGGAAATGGACTGATGGGGAGGAGTTAGGACTTGAGGTGGGCTGATGTGGTTAGGACTGGTAATGGGCTGTGGGCTGATGGGGGGGTTTAGGACTGGCAATGGGCTGTGGGGGGCTGACTGGAAATGGGCTGATGGGGTTAAGACTGGAAGTGGGCTGATGGGGGGTTAGGACTGGTAATGGGCTATGGGGGGGGGTTAGGACTGATAATGGGCTATGGGGGGTTAAGACTGGTAATGGGCTTTGGGCTGATGGGGGATGTCTGGAAATGGGGTGATGGGGGGTTAGGACTGGTAATGGGTTATAGGGGGGGCTTAAACTGAAAATGGGGTGATGGGGGTTTAGGACTGGAAGTGGGTTGATGGGGGGCTAGGACTGGTAATGGGTTGAGGGGTTGCTATGACTGGAAATGGGCTGAGTGGAAGGGGAGGCTTGAACTGCAAATAGCTGATGGGGAGGGAGCTTGGAATGGAAATGGGCTGTGAGGGAAGGGAACTAGGACTGAAAATGGGCTGATGGAGCAGCTAGGATAGGACTGGAAATGGGCTGTTGGGGGGAGCTAAGATTGGAAATGGGCTGTGGTGGGGGCTTGAATTGAAATGGACTCATGGAGGGGCTAGAACTGGAAGTAGGCTCATGGGGGGGGGCTTGGACTGGAATTGGACTGAGTGGAGGGGAGCTATGATTTGACATGGGCTGATGATGGGGCTAGGAAATGACTAGAAATGGGCTGATGGGGGGCTAGGATTGGAAATGAGCTGATGAAGGGACTCAGACTGAAAATGGATGGGGGAGCTAGGACTGGAAATGGGTTGATGGGGGGCTAGGACTGGAAATGGGCTGATGCAGGGACTAGAAAGGAATGGATGCTGGGTGAGACTGGAACTAGAAGGGAGCTGATGTTGGGGGAGGATTAGAATGGGATGGGGCTGGGAGAGTAAAATGGAGAGGGGAAAAATATTTTGTGTGGGAGGAATGAAAAATCTACAATTGGCCGGGTATTGGGAGAGTAAGTGGGGATTGAGGATGGAGCGGTAAAATTTGTGTGGATGAAATAGGAATGAGGAAAGAGCAAAAGGAGAAAGATTAGTATGTTAAAGCAGATGTAGAGAGAGAGAATGGAAAAAAAGACTAGAAGAGAGAAGAAAGAACAAATGGACAGCAGACGATGGAGAGTTAGCAGAAAACATGAAGAAACCAGAAGAAAGTGGCTGGAGCAATTGCAACTGAAAAAAAATGCACAAAAGGTAGAAAGATATCTCTTTATTTTGAATTTATTAACTGGAATATGAAACCTCTGGGAAATGTGCATCATTAACGTCTGTGCTTTGTTTGGTACAAGAGGAAATTAATTTATAGTTTTATTTCTACAGTGTTGTACATTCCAAGTTTGGCTTTTGGGGTTCCCAGTTTAATTATTGCCTTCCTGTTTCTAAATTGTGATTCCTTGTTTGGTGATGGTCTATGTTCTGCATGTGTAACTGAGCTGAGGTTTAATTGACGTGCTGGCACTTTGAGGAAATTCTTTGGTTTTGTGCGGCAGTTTGGGCACTCGGGCTCAAAAAGGTTAGCCATCACTGCTCTAAACCCTTGTGGAGCAACAGCAGCAGCAGCTACAGTGTGCCCTAGTGGAAAGGCAACAGCAACAGCAGCACCTACAATGCACCCTAATAGGACAGCAGCTACAGCAGTAACAGCATAAGCTACAAAGCACCATAGCGGAGGGACAGCAGCAACAGCTACTGTGAGACCTTTTGCAGACACAAGGAGTGCATCAACAAGTATTACAAAAATCAGTGGAAATTCAGCAGGGTTCACTGACGCAAGTCTCCCAGGCACTTCAAGGATGGCAGCCCCACCCCCTGGTACCACCCTTGCCTAAAATGGGGGAAGGTGAGGACCCAGATCACTTCCTAGTAAATTTTGAGCTGACAGTTCGAATGGCTGGGTGGCCGGAAACAATGTGGACTACATATCTGGGAAACTTACTGACCAGAAGCAATCAAGCTGCCTTCCAGGAGGCTAACCCTGATGGAGGGGCTGCCTATGCAACAGTCAAGACTGCTATCTTGAAGTGCGCTGGATGTATACCAGAGGCCTACCAGCAACAGTTCAGAGGAGGGGTTTTGGGGCTGAAGGAAAACCCCCAGCATTTCTTCTATCGATTGAAAAATTGCCTAAAAATGGCTGAAACCTGAGGCGAAGACTGGCGTGGAGGTGGTCAACATTGTATTGTTGGAGCAGTTTATAGAGGGCTTAATTTCCCCCATGAGATAGTGCACCAGTTCTCAAAATCAACCTTGGAAAGCACTATGGAAAGTGCAGAAGGGTTCTTTGAAGCTCAGCCGAAAGCAGAGACACCCAGGCAGGAGGAACCAAAGCAGTCTGTAGCCCAATGAGGAAAACACAAGCCATTGAGGGTTCCCAGGCCAAGGTCTGGGCATTCTTCCCCCCCCCCCCCCCCCACTGATTAGATGGTGGCTATCTAACCTGCTTCAAGTGTGGGGCAGGGGCCACTATGCCCGGGAGTGCCCCTTAACATTCAGGATACAAATTTTATGACCTCCTGTCTATGCAGTCTTGCGGAAACGTCCCCAGCAGAGGATGAAATGTTTGTGATACCTGTCGAGCTGGAAGGCACTCAGCTGCAAGCCCTGGTGTACTCGGGTAGCTTAAGGACTCTCAGGCAGGACATGAGGACAAGACATCAAATCAACTATGACAAGCTTGTAACCATGGAGACCAACAGAAACATCCAACAGCGCTAGTGGACTTGAAAACCCCTGTAGGATCAGAGACCCTTGAGGTGGTTGTCGTACCGCAGCTAACAACCCCATAATTACAGACTGAGACTTTCCGAATTTCAAGGACCTCTGGAAATCAGAAAAAACCCAGATGGGGGAGACTGGATGACTTTCCAGGTTTCAGCCATTTCATGGACCCGGACCTGGTGGGGGCAAACCACAGGATTCCAAGTCCTGCAGACAGCACTGGTTGGAGAAGGCTTCTTATAAACTGACCATGAGGGCAGTTGTAGAGGAGAGCTCAGAGGCCGGAGAGTCCCCTGAAAGGCCCTCAGATAGCTCTTGGGAGACTCCACCTCCTTGACTGGGAAAGCCCAAGTACGGGGGCAGTCCATCTGAGCAGACAAGCATAGGGAGTCTAAGTCAACACAAAAGAACCCATGGGGATGAGAAACCCCATCCTGGCCCTAATGTGAAAGACTATGTACTCCACATGCAGGAGCAATTAACGTACGCTAGAGAAACAGTGAGACCATACTTAGGGAAGACATGGAGGCCCTGAGCCATTGCCTAATCAGCAAGACACAGTACAGTGGGCTTTTCAACCTGGGGACCAAGTCCTGGTTTTCCACCCCACATTGGAGGGTAAGCTCTCCTCTATAGGGCAAGGCCCCTATGAGTGATAGAACCGGTGGGACCTGCTGACTACAAGATTTCACAGCCAGAAAAATGGAGAGTCGCAGTCTACCTGGTGACCTGACTAAAGAAATGGACTCCTGTCCTGACTGCAATGGTCCAAGGAGAAGAGCGTGGATCCAAAGTGCAGCTATCTTCAAATGCAGACCAAGTTCTGTTTGAGGAAGCCACTCAAATACCCAGAAACTGAATTGGACTAATTGAGTACAGCAAAATAAAGAATGGCTTTAAGGAGCTGGGAGTGCTGGATGCTCAACTGTCTAGGGTTGAGCCGAGGGGGAAGGTATCTGATGGAGTGTTTGGGAAACACCCCATCCCCACAGGAAAACTCCCCAGCCAAGCCTAGCACAAGTGAGATATTGCACTGTAAACCCTTGTCCCTTTAAGAAGAAAGGCTGGAGAATGCCTGGTAAGGGTGTGGCCAAGCTGCAGGCTTTATCCCAGGAAGTAAAGGAACCTGGAGAGAGAAGAGCCTGAGGTGTTCCAGAATACGGGGTGACTACCTACGTCTAAGGAGATCCTATGGGAATGTAGGAGCTGGAGTATTTCCACATTGGTCAGCAGGCTGGTGGTGCTACTGCTGTGAAGCCCAGAGTCAAGGAACTATGTGGGAGGGGAGAACTGTCTGCTACCACTGCTGTGAACTCCTTTTAAATAAAGCATTTTCCTTTAACTCTCTGCCTTGCTCCATAGGGGTTTGTATCCTGACCTGCATGCAGCATCCTACAAGCATAAAAAGAAAAAATCTCCACGGGGAGGAGGGAGGGTTGTGAGGACTGATTCCTGCTGTCCCCAGAGAATACCTGTTACAGGTGAGAAAATATGCTTTCTCTGGGAACTAGCAGGAAGTCATTCCTCATATGTGGGACTCCCCCAGCTACAGGCTATCGAAAAATCCTCTAGGCGGCCCCGATGCAAAAAGCGAAGCATGTAGGGTTGGAAGGAGCACTGAATGGCTTGAAGTCCAGAGACACAGTTGCAGCACCGAGCATGGAGTAACCTCATCAGTAGCCGGAATACAACGGGCTGAAGGGAAAGAGTTGCACTATTCCCCAAAGATGTGACAAAGCTGCCTGGCCGAAGGCGCTGTTATGCCATGAGCTTTCTTCCAAGCAGTAATGCATAGCAAAGGTATGGACTGAAGACCAGATGGCCATCTGGCAGATGTCCAGCAGAGAGACTGAGTGCAGGTTGGCCACTGAGGCTGCAATGGTGAGTGGTAACGTGATGCTCCAGGGAGAGTCCAGCCTGCTTGTGGGTGAAGGAGATGCAGTCTGCCACCCAGGTGGACAGGATAAGCTTGGAGACCACAATTGTGCCTGATGACACCATGCGAGACAAACAGCTGTAAGAAGCAGCAATGGGGCAGAATCCTCTCAAGGTAGGACAGAGCCCTCTTGCAATTCAGGGTGTGTAAAGAGACTTCCTCATGGGATGTATGAGGTCTAGGAAAGAAGGTGGGAAGGAACACCTTCTGGTTCACGTGTAAAGCAGACACCACCTTAGCCAGGAACATTGAATGTTTCCAGAGAACTACCCTGTTTGTGGAACAGGATGTAGGGGGCATGCGCCACCAATGCTTGCAGCTCACTGACTCATCTGGCTGAAGTGAGCGCTACCAGGAATATCAATTTTCATGACAAGTACTTTAAATGGCATGTAGCCAGAGGCTCAAAGGGGGCCCCCCCCCCATCAGCTTACCAAGAACAACGATCAGATCCCATGCTATTTGTGGTGGGTGGACCAGGGTGTCGTGAGAAGCCCCCTCATGAAGTGGCCCACCAGCAGGTGCGCAGAGATGGACTGGCTGTCGACAAGATGGTGATGCGCCACTACGGCACTGAGGTACACCCTAACAGAAATGGACTTCAGTCCAGTCTGGGAGAGGTGCAGGAGATAGAAACAGAAATATGACGACAGAAAAAGACCACATGGCCTATCTAGTCTGTCCTTCCATATTAACAGCTACAACAGTCCCCTTTTTACCTTTAGAGATCTGTATTTGCCCCACGCTTTTTTGAATTCAGTTACTGTATCTCTACAACCTCCACTGGGAGACTATTCCACGGATCCACCACTCTTTCCGTAAAGAAATATTTCCACATATTACTCCTGAATCTATCCCCCTTCACCCTCATCCCATGTCCCCTCATAGCAGAACTTGCTTTCAATTGAAAGAGGCTCTCCCCCTGAACATTTATGCCACGGAGGTATTTAAACATCTCAATCATATCACCTCTATCCCACCTTTCCTCTAAGGTGTACATATTAAGATCCTTAGGTCTATCCTCATATGCTTTATAATGAAGACCACTAACCATTTTAGTAGCCACCCTCTGCACCGATTCCATCCTGTTCACATCCTTTTGAAGGTGCGGTCTCCAGAATTGCACACTATACTCCAAATGAGGTCACACCAAAGACTTATACAGAGGCACTATCACCTCCTTTTTTCTGCTAGCCATTCCTCTCCGTATGCACCCAAGCATTCTTCTAGCTTTTGCCGTCACCTTTTCTACCTGTTTAGCTACTTTAAGATCAGACAACCACTCCTAGGTCCCGCTCTTTAGTGGACAAAAGTACTTCACCCCCTATACTATATTGCTCCCTTGGATTGCTGCAGCCCAAATGCATGACCTTACATTTTTTTAACATTAAATCCCAGCATGCCAAATTCTGGACCATTCTTCAAGCTTAGCTAGATCCCTCCTCATGTTATCTACACCTTCCTGGGTGTTTACTCTATTGCAGATTTTGGTATCATCCGCAAAAAGGCAAACCTTACCCGACAGCCCTTCCGCTATATCACTAACAGACGTTAAAAAGAATCTGACCAAGGACAGATCCCTGGGGCACACCACTGGTAACATCCTTCTCCTCAGAGTGAGCTCCATTTACCTGTACTCTGTCGCCTCCCACCCAACCAATTTCTAACCCAAGCAGTAACTTTAGGTTCCATCCCTAGGGTGCAAGGTTTGTTTATAAGTCGCCTGTGAGGAACAGTGTCAAAGGCTTTACTGAAATCTAAATACACCACATCTAGGGCTCTCCCTCGGTCCAACTCCCTGGTCACCCAGTCAAAGAAATCAGATTTGTCTGACAAGACCTGCCTCTGGTGAATCCATGCTGCCTCGGATCCTGTCATCTGCTGGACTCCAGAAACCTCACTATTTTCTCTTTCAGCAGAGTTTCCAATAATTTACTCACCACCGAAGTTAAACTAACCAGCCTGTAGTTTTCAACCGCATCCTTACTTCTGCTTTTGTGTAAAGGCACTACATGAACCTCTCACCAGTCCTTTGGCACCACTCCCGACTCCGAGGCATTGAAAAGGTCAGTCAGTGGAGCTGCTAGAACGTCCCCAAGTTCCCTCAGTATTCTAGGGTGTATCCCATCCGGTCCCATCGCTTTGTCTACTTTTAAGTTGAGCTACTTTCTCAAACAGTCTTCTGAAAATTGTTTAAGATGTCCCTTGCTTCTGTTCCTGTTTGTGGGTGTTTTCTGAGGTCCTGCTCCTGGTTCTTCATCTGTGAACACAGAACAGAAATATTTGTTAAGCAATTCCGCATCAGCTTTGTCATGCCCATAGCCCCTTACATGCAGTATGGAGGGGCATGGTTGTCATTAGAGAGATTCACCTTTTGGTCTTTTAACTGACTGATTGCCTTGTAATGCCTTATGGGAAAGGTAGTTCAGTCAGAAAGTATTCAACCTCAGGTAAAAAAAAAACACCTTTGTAGTTGCCTTAAGTGGTAAGGTAATGACAGTTTATTAACTGAAAAAAAAAAACACGCTAAGGTTCACAAATTCCACCTTTGGATTATTTCTCCAGGATTCTTGTAAATGAACATCAGGATATAAATGAATTCCAAACAAAACAGCTTGCAGTGTTTTCCAGTATAAAAAAATACTTTAACAGCCCATGCTATTAGGCATGGCTTGCAGTGCTGATCAAAAAAACAGAAAACAGCTTTTCCTAAAGCAGGTTTCCTTTTTCCTCTCAGTCCAGAACACTGTCTTCTTAAACATAGAAAAACTTTCAACAAGGCAGATAAACTCTTCACAGGCAAGCAATTCTCTATGCAAGGTTCTTATAAAACAGCCAAACAAAAGCTTTCCTTACTTTTACTGTTAGTACGGCCTCTGGCTGAGCACTGCTCTGGCTCACAGCTGATTCACCAACTTAATTAGGCAGCTTTGGCTTGCACAGTAAAAAAGGTATTTTGCTTTTAACTCAGGATCTTCACAAGTTAACCAAAGGCTCTTAGGGTTACCGGACACTGGAGGTTTTTCTTACGGTCGACTCCCTTTCAACACCTCTGCATTGGAAGACTGGCATAAAGAGCAATCCATGTATGAGATTTCTTCTAAAGCTATGTCTGGTTCACCCAGTTGCATTTGCACTTACTCTGATTCTGGCTCAGAGGGCTTTGTTAACTGCCTTCCGTTAGGGCTAAGGCTGTCTCTGGCAATTCTGTAGTGCTCAGAAGTAGGCAAGCTTCTAATGCTCATACCTGGGTCAAAGCTTGTAGCAGCTTCTCCTCTCATGCTCTGGCCACCATTCACCGGTGCTTCCACGTCCTGTTCTCCAACTTGTATTCCTGGTTCCTGCTGTTCTCACTGTTCCAGATCCATTCCTCTTCCAGTAGGCACTCCTACTACTCTCACATTCTCTCTCCTTTCCTCTTCTTCTTCCTCTCCTGCCTCTCCCTTCTGAATAAACTGACCTAGTCTTAAACCTCTCAGGTGCCTGCTCCACCCCCTCTCCTCTCAGGTGTTGGAGATCAAACTGCCTCGTGGCAGCTGAGTAATTGGGGAATTCAGTGACGTAAGGGTTCCTTACCCTGGGCCTGTATTCCCTCTCCTTTTCTCCACTAGGGGCATTCTGCAACCTATTGTAGCTAGGAATTACCTGCTTTCTAGGTGTAAAGGGAGTTTTGTGTCTCTGACCTGGTAAAATAGGTCCTTTTATAAGGGTAAATTCCTTCTCTTTATCCCTGGCTCTGGGGTCCTGATAAGCTTCCTTAATCACAGCTTCTACATATCCCTCCCCTTCACCCTTGAGTCTGAAAATACCACTTTTGCCCTTCCTCTTCTCACTAACATATCTGAAAAATGTCTTACACCCCCCCCCCCATTTTATTGCATTAGCTATTTCCTCCTCTTTTTGAATCTTTGCTTTCCTGACTACTTTGCTAGCTTTTGCTAGATATTGCAGGATGTCCTGCACCGAGCAGGAGAAAGGGTTGATATTCTTGTCTGACCACCAGACAGAGAACAGATGCCACTTCAAAGCATACACACAACACTTAGAGTCCTTGCGGGATGCCAGTAGAACATCCACCTCCCTGGTGTGGTGGGCCATGCTGCATGCCTCTCAGCAGCCACACTGCCAGGGTGAGTTACTGGAGTTTGGGATGGAGTCCCATTCTCCTGTGAGAGCAGGTCTAGTGTCCTGGCCTAGAGGAATAAGGGCAGCTCAAGACAGCTGCAGGAGCAGGGGGAACCACTGCTGTTGGTGCTACTGAGGGACAATGAGGATTACCAAGACTCTGTCCAACTGAACCTTGAGCAATGTTTTGGGGACCAGGGGAGTAGGCGGGTATGAATAAAGAAGGCTCCTGGACTAGTGCAGAAGGAAGGCGTCCACCTGTGGCTAGCCTCCGCGAGCAGAAAAATGCAGCAACTGCATGTTCTCAGAGCTGGCGAAAAGGTCAAATGTCAGGGTCCCCCAACATTGGAAAATGGAGGTGGCTACCTCTGTGTTGAGTCACCAGTTGTGAGGTTGAAGCACTCTGCTAAGCCAATCTGCAAAAGATTGTCCTGGCCTGGATCATGCTATTCTGTGGTGAAATTCCACAGGCAAACCACCTTCAGACAGGAGGTAGGAGCCCAGTTCTCCCTGCTTGATACAGAACATAGCTACCTGGTTGTCCATGTGGATGAGCACCACCTGATCCATTAGGTGGGTGTGGAACATCTTGAGGGCTTTCACCACAGCCTGGAGTTCCAGGAAGTTGATCTAGAAGGCACACTCCTCATCAGTCCAGACACCATGACTGCAGATCGTCATAGTGGGCTCCCTAACCTAATTTGGAGGCTTCCACTATGAAGACATGGTGTGCCAGAGGGGCCTGGAAGGACAGGCTGGCCTTGAGGTTCTGTGGGCTCTGCCACCAGGTGTGAGACTGCTAGAGGCTGAGTGATCTGAACCTGATCCTCCAGATGGCCTGTGTCCTGAATCCACTGAGCTCAGAGTCCACTGGGGCTGTCGCATCTGTAGACGTGCCTATGGGGTTGTGCACAATTGAGGCCATGTGTCCCAAGAGGCACAGCAGAAGTCAGGTGGACACCTTTGAGTAGGCCTGCACTTCCCCTGCTAGTGACGCGAGGTGCTGTGCTCTGTCCAAAGGGAGGAAGGCTCTGGCCTATATTGAGCCCAACAAGGCTCCAATGAACTCCTGGTGCTGAGTTGGGAGCAGGTGTGACTTTGGGAAGTTGATTACGAACCCCAGAGTCTGCAGCGCCTTGATGGTTTTGGTGGGCCATGCTGCATGCCTCCTCTGGCAAGCTTGCCTTTATAAGTCAGGGGAAGACAAAGATGCCCAGGAAGCAGATGAGTGGTGATAACCACCAGGCACTGTGTGAACACCCTGAGGGCTGAGAAGAGGCTGAAGAGGAGCACTCTATTAGTAGTGACACCCTCTGATGACAAAGCAGAGATACTGACAGTGACGGGGGTTGATCAAGATGTCAGTATGGGCATCTTTGAGATCCAAGGAGCATAGCTGGTCTTCCCAGAGGAGGTAGGGCAGTCAGGTTCTAAGGGAGAGCATCTTGAACTTCTCCATGACCAGAAAGCAATTTAGATCCCGCAGATCCGGAATGGGCTGAGCCCTTCGAGCCAAACATGTCCTTACGCTGCTGCTCCCACTTCTAGTTCTTTGCTGCCATCCGCAGGCATAGTGGGCAGGAGTTGTCGGGCCCTAAGCAACAAAGACAGCAACTGTGGCAATCAGTGATGGACATGGTGCAGGAACATTTGCCAGAGTGCTTGAATCCACTGACTGTAAACATAGCAGGGAACCCAGTACCCACAAGGTCAAACTCACATGTCTCAGTCAGGAAACTCCCATGCCCACACAAAAAAAGAAAACTGTATACCTGAGAAATCATGACATCGAGGCGAGGGCAGGCAGTGAGAAGATGATCGTGGAACCAATCTGGCAAAAATATGCAAAAAAACGCATAGGGAAGATAGAAAACAACTTTTACTAGGGATACAGACAAGACATCTGCAGGGCTCTGCGGAAAAATGATGAACGAGGTAATATGGCACCTTGAGCGAGAAGGTGACTGTACATGCCAGTCTAACTACCAAAGGCTTTCTTTGAAAACTGGAGAGTGAATCTGTGCGGGCTCCATTGGTGCCCACGTCACCCATGTACGAGGACTGACTTCCTGCTTGTTCCCAGAGAACACTGATTAGACAGTGGCCATATGTCCTAAAGGGTTTTTGCTATTCTGTGTCTATGAGAGAAAAATATTTGCTACATCTGGCCCTCGGTTGCTTTTAAGAATAAACACATTAAAAGGCTTCTGGCTCGGTAATAGCAGGACAAAACCAAGCTAGAAATGCTTCCTCGGCAACTCAAACCTAGCGCCCCCCTCCCCATCCAGAACTTGCTGGTTTTGGGCTTCCTGGAAATCCAGTGATATTGGCACCTTTCTATACTTCCACCCTGTGCAGCCACACTGCTCACCAGTCTTTGGTACAGCCCTGAGTAGTGGTGCTGCACACCACCATTCAAAAGACCCAGGTTCTTCCTGAGACTAGGAATACCATGGAGGGCAGTTTTCACAATGCAAGGGTAGGATAGGCGAATCAGTGCCATTGCTCAAAAGCAACATCTACTAGATGGAGATGGAGCATACATATTGGAGTACACATATACCCAATGCCTCAGGGAGTTTCAATGGGTGGACCCTGACCAAGGCCTGTCATTACAATGGTTGGACTAAGTACAGGATTCGAAAATATTGAGAAAAGCCCAGCTAATTATGAATAAATGTTCATGACACTATAGCCCTATGAGAGAGCAGCTGTGATTGTGCTATAAGCACAAAGGAACAGGGAGAAATTGCTGGGCCAGAAAGCAATACAAAGTATTGTAACATCCAGGAAGTAATTTTATATTATTCTGTATGGGTGCACATACATTCATAAATGGCCTCATAAAAGTACGTGTTTTGACAAGATGGTGCATATTTTGTCAGTAGGAATGTGCAGGGGCAGAGGTTGGGTGGAGTGTGAACAGAGCATGCAAGTACATGCTTTGATTATAAAATTACTATATTTTTCCATAGTATCTAAACATTATAGGTACAGACATTAACACTACCTCCAGGGCTATAGTGTGCGCAATGTCGGTGCCAGATCTGCCGCTTATGCTGGTATTTTATCAAGGGACTCGGGCGCCAGCTTGTCTTTATAAAATTATCTTAATATAGGTGCCTTAAAGCAGGCATAAACGCGGCACCCCCTTATAAAATTCCTCTCTGAATGGAGCCCGTTGTAGACAATAGTGAAAGTAAGCTTTCAAAGGAAGCAACACAAACCAAGACATACAATGCTGCTCTATGAATGGGCTTATGCTGAAGGGAGACCCACTGAGGGTCAGAGATGTCGCTTTTAAATCACTAACGTGCCTCTGGTACATCTATGAATAATTCCTAAGACCCCCTCAAAGGTATCACAGCCTATAACATCGCACCTACAAGGAAAATGTCTCTCTCCATGTGACCCACATGGCACGTTAGTGTTATGTGAAGTAATGAAAAGACATTTGTCAGTGCTTTTCTTGCATATAAAATCATCCAAAATCAGCATATGAAATGATTGGATTCCCCTTTTATTTATGCCAGCTATTACCAGAGCCAGCGCTACACATTAGGCAAACTAGGTGGTTGCCTAGAATGGCAATGTTTGAGGATGTCCAAATGCCACTGCTGCCCCGCCCCCACCTCCAGGACCTGTAGCGGCAGCAATGACATTCAAACGGAAATGGAGCGCTTGCCCAAAGCCTTCTGCCTCTGTGCAAACAGGATGTCAGAGGGGACGAAAGTGGCTGGTCAAAGTGAGAAAAAGAAACAGCTTTGGAGGCTTTGCGTAAGTGCTGTGTTGCCGTCTGAATGTCTCAGAGGAGTGACAGCAGGGGGGGAGTGGCAGGAATGAGGGTTAACCTTCTATAGCTACAGAACTGCCTGAGGGAGATGTTACTCCAACAAAAATGCCTAGCAGTCTCAAGCTCTTCCATACACCCTACCCTGAAGAAACCAAACCTTGACCCATCAGACCCATACCAACTCATTCCTGGCTAAAATCGAGCTCTAGCTCCAAAACTATATTGACGAAAACCACCTAACTTGATCCTCAACAGCACAGTTCCCACCCACTGCATGGAGTAGAAATTCTTATGACCTGTCTCATTACCACCACAACAAAGGCATTCAAGACCATACACAAACCTACCTCCTGATATTCCTGGATATCTCTGCAGCATTTGAAAGTTACCCATATCATTTTACTTCAGAGAGATTACAACTATTTGGAATTCAACACATCGTACTCGGTTGCAATCATATCTTACAGATAAACAAATAAAGATGGGTTCAAACATCTCCAAACCTTACTAACAAACCCGAGTGCCCCAAGGTTCCACATTATCCACACTCCTCTTTAACCTATTCCTATAACCCCTATGCTCAGTTATCAAAAACACAACATCCATTATCACATATATGCTGACAATATTGTGCTTTACTGCCCACGTCTCTCCAATTAAATCAACTAGACTACAACAAATTCAAGACTGCTTTACAGAAGTCACACACTGGCTCTCAACAAACATCAATTTCAAACAGAGGCTCTGTTCATTACAAAAGGAAACCTCTCTCCCCCCTCCCCCCACCAACATTAAGCATATGGATAAATGTAAAAACAGCTGAAATACCTCGGCATCACTATTGACCAGCAACTATCCTTCAAACCCCAAGTAGCAACAGCCAGAACAATATTTCAAAACAAAGACGCTGCAACAACTCCGTCCCCTCCTCGAATCAGATTTTAGATCAGCACTACAAGTTCTCTCCCTCATGCAGACTACTGTAACAATATCTACCAGGGCCTACCCCATTCTACACTTCTCCCTCTTCAAATCACGCTACACACCACTGCACATACCATTCAGGGAGCTACTAAATACAATGACATTACCTTTATCCAAAAATTACACTGTTTGCCCCTTATCAATAGAATTAAATATAAATGCATCCTCACTCACAAAGCACTTCATCCCACCAGGAAACCTGCCTCAAATCCATGCTACATATGGAGGAGTAGCCTACTGGTTAGAGCACTGGCTTGGTAACCAAGCAACCAGGGTTCGATTCCCACTAGCACTCCTTGTGGCCTTGGGCAAGTCACTTAACCCTCCATTGCCTGGGAAGAAAGGCCTGGCAATCTACTTCCGGTGACACTGCCAAGAAAACCCAGGAGCTTCTGGGTCGCCAAGAGTCAGGACTGACTCGAAGGCACACATTGCATTGCTTTTTGGTAGTGATGTTATAGGGCCCAGTGCAATATTTAAAATGCTGCCTTTTTTTCTAGGTGGGGCCTTGTTGATGCTGTTATGGAATGCTAGATTTGCTCCATCCTGAGCGGCTTTTGTAAAGTTTTGTAGAAGAGGATTTATGGTTCTTTTACTGAGAAAACCAGAATTGGACTTTTTTGTATGTTAAGTTCTACTGAAAAATGCCGTAACTCTGGAGGGAAGGATTGAAAATTTTCAAGTTAAAATTAAACCAAAGAGCTAAATATCTTGTGGTACTACTTCCATTTCCAAGATACAACATGGGGATCTTCCAAATTTATACTGTGAATGCACCATGCGAAAACCTCACTTATTGGCCTTCACTCTCAATCTCACTCATTGGGATGGCCTACCCTTGGCATCTCTGGGAAGGAGTGTGAGATGACACTTAGATTAAAGGAAGATGTTTGGAAGGAAAAGTGTGATGTTCTTCTACTCAACTGCCAAAAGGGAGCACAGGGCTCCCAAGGAGCTCCATCCTGGGCACTAGCCTAGCCCCTGGACAAAGGAAAAGTTGGAGGATGCTGGAGCCTAGGACCAGTGGTGACATGTAGGTCCTGAGACACGCCTCCACAGAGGAAGGACAACATTTTTTCCACTCATTTAAGGCTGAGTGTGCCTGATGGTGGTGGTTGTGGTCGTGAAGTGTCATACAGGCCAGAGAGTGAAGAGGAGAGGAGTGTGGTATTGTCTCTTGCAGGACAGATGAAGTTTCCTGACTAAGTGGAATGAAGAGGAATATTCAATTTATACTAGTAAATTTTGATATTGTGTTTTAAGTCTATAGATTAGGTAATTTTACAGAGGGAACACATTAAACAAAGCTCCTTGAAGATTGGCAAATTGTTTGTCAAGCTAATTGGGGAGCTGCCCTATATAGAAAGAATTCTCACATGAGATGGGTGGGAGCTGAGGTGGAAAGGGAGGGATCTAACATCTGAGGAGGTCAGTGATTTCAAAGTGCTTGCTTACCCCTTTGAACCTGAAGGCTAGAGGAGGAAATAAAACCAAGCAGAAAAATAGCTTTATCCAAGAACACAAATTCCCCTTTAGCAATACAGCAGAAAAATTATTAGCTATTAAAAATTAAAAACAAACAAAAACCTCTTTAAGACCTCTCAGAGCTTGTATTCAGCCACACAGTATTACCTTGCTTGCAATGGAGACCCTTTTAGGAATCTGATCTGATCACTCACAGTCCAAACGCCTGAACAAATAGGAAAGCTTTCAACTGTTTCCCAAATAACCACCTTGCAATCAAATCCTTGCTGCAAGAAGAAAAAACACTAGGCCTCACCACACAAGAATTACCTGTCACTATACATCTGGTATGGGCATTAGAAGACAAGACTAATCTCATAGTCCCCGATGTTTGGGAAGAATGACACTGTATTCTGGTGGCTTAAATAAATCTGTCAGATGTTTCATCCTATCATACAAAGCACAATGAACTATCAAGCAAATTTTAAAGTCTTAAAGCTGCTTGATCGGAAGCCAATGCAGCTGTTTTAATAAGGTATGATATGAGATCTCAGAGGACATCCTGTCATTAGCTTCTGAATCAACTGTACAGCATGTACTGAAGCGCATATTCTGGCAGCCCTACATAAAGGGCACTCCAATAATCTAAATATCGACATAACTAGCATTTGGACCACACAAAACAGCTCTGCTGCTGACAAATAATGTCATTTCCTCAATAACTATAGTTTAAAAAAATATATTGAAACTACATTCTTCAGTTGATCTTCACAAAGAAACAGAGTACCCCCAAACCCAGACTTCACCCTGTGCTATTTAGGACTAATAGAGTCTCATTAAGATGGACAGACTCCTCCTAAATTCTCCCTCTAACCAAGAGGAGCTCCATGTTTTTCTAATTTACGATTAACTTGTACTTCAACCACAATAGGTTTTTCCTGTTCAATACAAGTTGACAGCACTCTCCAGATGTACTATATAGAAACATAGAAATATAACAGAAAGAGACCACATGGCCTATCTAGTCTGTCCTTCCACATCAACTACAACAGTCCCCTTTTTACCTTTAGAGATCTTCTGTGTTTGTCCCATGCTTTTTTGAATTCAGTTACTGTCCTCATCTCTACCACCTCCACCAGGAGACTATTCCACGGATCCACTACTCTTTCCATAAAGAAATATTTACGCATATCACTCCTGAATCTATCTCCCTTCACCCTCATTCCATGTCCCCTCGTAACAGAACTTGCTTTCAATTGAAAGAGGCTCTCTCCTTGAACAATTTATGCCACGGAGGTATTTAAACATCTCAATCACCTCTATCCCGCCTTTCCTCTAAGGTGTACATATTAAGATCTTTAAGTCTGTCCTCATATGCTTTATAATGAAGACCACTAATCGTTTTAGTAGCCACCCTCTGCATTGACTCCATCCTTTTCACATCCTTTTGAAGGTGCGGTCTCCAGAATTGCACACTATATTCCAAATGAGGTTGCACCAAATACTTAGAGGCATTTTCTGCTAGCCATTCCTCTCTGTATGCACTCAGGCATCCTTCTAGCTTTTGCCGTCACCTTTTCTACCTGTTCAGCTACTTTAAGATCAGACAACCACTCCTAGGTCCCGCTCTTCTTTAGTGGAAAAAAGTACTTCACCCCCTATACTATATTGCTCCCTTGGATTGATGCAGCCCAAATGCATGACCTTACATTTTTTAACATTGAATCCTAGCTGCCAAATTCTAGACCATTCTTCAAGCTTAGCTAGATCCCTCCTCATGTTATCTACACCTTCCTGGGTGTCTACTGTATTGCAGATTTTGGCATCTGCAAAAAGGCAAACCTTACCCGACAGCCCTTCTGCTATATCACTAACAAAGATGTTAAAAAGAATCGGACCAAGGACAGAACCTTGGGGCACACCACTGATAACATCCTTCTCCTCAGAGTGAGCTCCATTTACCTGTACTCTGTCGCCTCCCACCCAACCAATTTCTAACCCAAGCAGTAACTTTAGGGTCCATCCCTAGAGTGCTCAGTTTGTTTTAAGTTGCCTGTGAGGAACACTGCCAAAGGCTTTACTGAAATCTAAATACACCACATCTAGGGCTCTCCCTCGGTCCAACTCAGTGGTCACCCAAAGAAATCAGATTTGTCTGACGAGACCTGCCTCTGGTGAATCCATGCTGCCTCGGATCCTGTAATCTGCTGGACTCCAGAAACCTCACTATTTTCTCTTTCAGCAGCGTTTCCAATAATTTACTCACCACCGAATTTAAACTAACCGGCCTGTAGTTTTCAACCACATCCTTACTTCTGCTTTTGTGTAAAGGCACCACATGAGCCTCTCTCCAGTCCTTTGGCACCACTCCTGACTCCAACGAGGCATTGAAAAGGTCAGTCAGTGGAGCTGCTAGAACATCCCCAAGTTCACTCAGTATTATAGGGTGTATCCCATCCGGTCCCATCGCTTTGTCTACTTTAAGTTGAGCTAGTTTCTCAGTCTTCTGAAAATTGTTCAAGATGTCCCTCGCTTCTCTTCCTGTTTATGGGTGTTTTCTGAGGTCCTGCTCCTGGTTCTTCATCTGTGAACACAGAACAAAAATATTTGTTAAGCAATACCGCTTTATCCTTATCAGCTTCTACATATTCCTCCCCTGCACCCTTGAGTTTGACAATACCACTTTTTCCCTTCCTCTTCTTACTAACATATCTGAAAAATGTCTTATCTTCCCCTCCCCCCCTCCCCCATTTTATTGCATTGGCTATTTCCTCCTCCTTTTGAATCTTTGCCTTCCTGACTACTTTGCTAGTTTCTCTAAGTTTTTCCAAATATAGATGCCTATCTTCCTCTCTCTGATCTCTTGTATTTCATGAAGGCCTCCCTCTTTCTTCATTCAGCTACTTCTTTTGAAAGCCATAGCGGTCTCCTTTTCCTTTTACCTTATTTATCATTTTAACAAAAAGGTTGGTTGCCCTTAAAATATCCCCTTTCAGTTTTGCCCACTGTTTGTCTACATCCCCCAGCTTTTCCCATCCCACTAACGACTCCGAGTTATTGGCCCATCTTGGCAAAGTTAGCCTTCCTAAAGTCTAAGATCCTCACCTTTGAATGGATTCTAACAGCCCTAGTCCTAATACTGAACCACACTACCTGGTGATACCTGGATGCAAAATTATCTCCCACTACAACATCAGAAACACCTTCACCATTAGTAAGCACCAAGTCCAGTATGGCCCCTTCACGTGTGGGGTCTGTTACCAATTGCCTGAATAGTTCACCCTGTATAGAATCCAGGATCTCCTTACTTCTAGATGATACTGCAGCAAGAATGTGCCAAACATCTGGCATTTTGAAATCTCCTATCAGTAGCACTTCCCCTTTCCTAGCAATGCTGTGTATGTCTTCAATTAACTCTGTCCACCTCTTCCTCTTGTGAGGGAGGGCTGTATATCACACCAATGCAAATAGATTTCTTTCCCTCTTTCTAGTTTAACCCACAATGCATCCTCTCCCTTTTAAGCTCTGTAATTCCAAAGCTTTAATAGTATTTACATATAGTGCCACTCCTCTTCCCCTTCTTCCTACCCTGTCCTTTCTGAATAAAGTATAGCCAGGTATAGTTACATCCCAATCATGGTTTTCTGTGAACCATGTTTCTGTAACTGCCACTAAATCCAAGTCAGCCACTCCCACCAAAGCTTCAACATCAGGGATCTTATTTCCCATGCTACGGGCATTTATACACACTGCTTTCCATATGTTACCCCTGTTACCCATTTCCATAAAGGTATTTAATGTATCACCTACCTGGGGGGGCTTTCACCCACCCCCAACGAATCTATTTTAAAGCCCTCTTCAGTAGATTATCCAGTCTACTACTGGAGATGCGTTGACCTTTCTTGGCATCCATCTGTCCATCTCAACTCTGCAACCCTTGGAACAGCATCCCATGGTCTAGGAAACCAAAACGCTCTCCATGACACCATCCACGCAGCCATGTATTCATCTCCAGGATGCGAGCTTCTCTGCCTTGGCCTTTACCCTCAACAGGGAGGATTGAAGAGAACACCTGTGCACCTAACTGCTTCACCCTCTGTCCCAGAACCATTAAGTCACTTTTGATACGTTCCGAGAGATACCTGAAAGTATCATTTGTTCCAACATGGATTAGCAACATTGGGTAATAGTCAGTGGGCTTGATGAGTCTCGGCAAACTCTCCATAACATCTTGGATTTTGGAACCAGACAGCATACCTTTCTGGACATCAAGTTTGGTTGGCAGATGGACGCCTCAGTACTCCTCAGAAGAGAGTCTCCAACCACCACTACCCTTCACTTCCTTGTGGTCATTGATTCTGCAACTTTGGGGTACTTGAGCTCTGGTTCTTCTTTCCAGGAATGCTTTCACCTCCACCACTTCCAGGGCTGCATAATGGTTCTTCAATTCAAGGGCTGGAGAAGTTGGATTGGTGATTTTGCAGGCCCTGGTGACTTTTGTCCAACCATTGACATTCTGTTGGCACCCATCTTCTCCTCTGAGATGCTTCTTGCAGCAACCAAGCTCTCCAGCAATGTACTTCTCACTGTCTTGAATGCTTCTCAGCCTCACCATCTTCTCTCTGAGTTCCTCTTCAGAGCTTCAGCATGAAGGCACCCTGCACATGGAACCGGTCCTTCAACTGGCATTAGGACCTCTGTCTGGACAGAGGCAGAAGCTGTAATGGGGGCAACAGCTTTAGCGATATGATTTTTCCTAGCCATTGTTCTGTTCGTGGAGCTTAGGTATCTGTTAAAGCAAAAAAAGAGATCTACCAAGTACCAGCCAGTTTCCCAGCTGTCCTTTCAGAGAAAAAGCAGTTAAATCTCTTTAATTATGTTCAAAATGTGCTGGTCCAAGTCTCTGTGCTTTGTTAAATGGGGAGGTGCCCTATAAAGCAAGATGGCTCACTAGAGGTGGGTGGGAGTCGGGGTGGGTAGGGAGGGAATTAACACCTGATTAGGTGTCAGCAGTTCCCAAAAGCTGAGAAGGTTACTAGAGTTCAACAACCTACTCTGCTCAAGGAAATTTCTAATAAAGCACCACAAAGAAAGTAACTTTGCTTTAAGAATATACAAAAACCCTTTTAAGAGCTCCCAGTCAGAGAGCTAGCAATTTAATAAAAATAAACCCTCAAATCCTTACTGTTTGACCTGTAGAGCCCCTATTAGGAATGCCTCAACAGGGCAGGGCTCTGGAGCCTTTTATGCAGGTCTCAGCTGCTCTCAGGTAATCAACCCACTAACTCCTGATTAGGTGTCAGCAGTTCCCAAAGCTGAGAAGGTTACTAGAGTTCAACAACCTACTCTGCTGAAATATAAATAAAATCTGTCTATATCCAGTAGATCCACCTTCTCCCACAATAACTCCACCAATGGCTGGATGTAAACATCAAAAAACTTTGTGGAAAGTTAGGTGCACTGTGGAAGACTGAGGACATTTTCTGCCAAATTCTTTCCGCTCAGAATAAACTGTTTGCATGTTTTTAAGGTGATTTTGAACTAAGCAAAACTGCCTTGATCCCAAGGGAGCACAAACAGTTCAGCAAGATGCCATGATCACCCATAGCAAAAGCAGACAATATCCAAAAACAGTAATGTTGGTTCGGTTGCCGTTCGTATACAAACATATGATTATGGAATGGAATAGCAGCCTAGTGGTTAGAGCACCAACCTAGTAACCAAGTAAGTTCAGTTTCCACTGGCACTCCTTGTGGCCTTGGGCAAGTCACTTAACCTTCCATTGCCTTGGAAGAAAGGCCTGACAGTCTACTTCCAATCACACTGCTAAGAATACCAAGAAGCTTCTGTATCAAGAGAAGTCAGCATTGACTCAAAGATACAAACTGCCATGATCAAACATGGAGGACATCAGGAATTCTGTACTACCTCCACTTCTAAAACCACCCTAAAAAGAATCTAAGTAGTGTTTTTCCTCTATATACTCCGTGAATTGTAACAAAACCAGCTCTTTTATTAACTTTGTAAGTTAAATTCAAGATAGGGCACTAATTACTCAACATGCTCACGTCTAAGGAAGAATCCTTCACTAGTGGTCAAACCTTAGCCCAGTTCAGAAGTGGATAGGAAACCAAGCACAAAATAAAATGAATCTTCATGAGCTTCCTTTCCAAACTAGTGAACACGGACAAGGGTCCAATTCACACTAAGGAGACCCTACTCAGCAACTTTTATATCATATGCATGTTGCATCATTAAACCAAGGCAGCATCATGTGTGACCAATTTGGGTTGCACCTCACCGCCAAGTATGTTAGAACTGTCACCTTACTTTCAAAATAAGCTACCAGCTGTTTCGCTTCTAGATGGACATATTGCTGAGCTGTTCCATGTATGGGGGGAGTAAAAGCTAGTTTAACTATGCAAACAGTTCCCCAGAATTTCTGCTGAATCCTTTCAAATATCTAATATCTGAACCTAAGAAAACGCTATACGCTTTAAAAAAGCCCAATTTAGACTCTTCCAATCTAAACTTGCCCAAACCGTGCTTCACCTGTCACTTAAACCTCCTCAACTGTTTAGTATACCAAGGCACTGACAAGGAGGCTTTCCCCCCACTCTGGTACCAGAAGGCACGTACTAAAATATCAGGTAAGGAAAAGCTCCACAAATTTGCCATCGTCTCACAATTCAAATCTGTTGGATTGTTATTTTCAATAACCACCTCATATTCAAGACCACAACTCCTCTCCCCAAACAGTATCTGATGAAAAAATGACAAGTAGACACACAATGGTCAGACCACAGCACTATAAAACTAAAGCCTCCATCAGAGTTCAAAAAACTTGACTCTTGATATACAAGGTGTGATCAAAAAGTAGAGACTTCTTGTGTAGCTATAAAAGAATACATCACAACACACCATTAAGCATGCAGTGACCTACAGTAATGTACTCTGCATGTGCAGAGTGTAGCATGGCTGCAGCACACCTGTACTTTAATCACACGTTTGGTATCACGTAAAAGCAGTTCACCAGATTTACGATGAGTGAAAAAATTGAACAGCAAATTTGCATTAAATTCTGCCAGAAACTTGAAGATTCGGGCAAAGACTTATGACATTTTATAGTAAGTATATGGTGATGAATGCATGAGTTGTGCTCGAGTTTGACTGGTACAAATGTTTCCAAGAGGGCTGCCAAAGTGTTCAGTGCCAAATGTTCTGGAAGGCCATCCACGAGCAGGAATGAAGACAAAGTGGAAGCAGTATGTGCTGCAATACACTCAAATCTTTGACTATCAGGAAGCTTGCTGAGAACATGGACATCTTTTTCAGGTAAGTACAGTCCATTGTTACTGTTGATTTAGGGATGAGATGTGTGTCTGCAAAATTCATGCCAAAACTCCTGTTCCTTGACAAAAAGAAGATAGACTATCTGCAGCCAGGGAGTTGTCGGAATGCATTGAAAATGACTCCGATTTCATCAGAAAGGTTATTGGTGATGAATCATGGATTTATGGTTATGACCCAGAAACTAAGGCTCAGTTCTCAATGGAAGACTCCAGACTCTTCCAGACACAAGCAAGCCTAACAGGTGAGGAGCAATGTCAAGGTCATGCTCAGTTTTGATTACCAGGGAATTGTTCATCACGAGTATGCTCCAAGTTGTTGTTAAGTGCCGTCGAGTCGGAGTCGACTCATGGCGACCCTCTGGATAGCTATCCTAAATTGTGTTCGGTCTTGAGTCAGGTGGCTCATTGTTGACAGACTGGTACCCGTAGCTGCTGTTATTCTATCGATCCATCTCATTGCTGGCCTTCCTCTTTTGCGTTTACCTTCTATCTTGCCAAGCATGATGTCTCTCTCTAATGATCTCTCTTCGCATGAGGTGTCCAAAGTATGAAAGTCGAAGTCTTGTCATCTGAGCTTCTAAAGAAAGCTTAGGTTTGTTCTCCTCTAGTACCGACTGGTTTGTTCTTCGGGCAGTCCATGGTATACACAGTATTCACCGCCAGCACCATAATTCAAAGGCATCAATTTTCTTCCTGTCTGTCTTTTTCACTGTCCAGCTTTCACATCCATATGATGTTATTGAAAATACCATGGGAGAAGCAGCAGCCAGGATATTGGGGCTTGGCAGTCAACTTTGTTTCCAGCTGAAGTGTTTGCAGGTGAAGCTCCTACCCCTTTTTTCATCGGGGAACTGCAACAGTTAAAAGCCAACTGCCTTTCACGGCCGCGGTCGCAGCTCGCGGTGGCGTGACCAAAGGGGGCGTGTCCAATGGGGGTACGCCCCGTCGGTGCTACTTCAGAGCTCTAGCCGCTGAGGGAATGCCCAGAGGTCATTTTAAGAGGAAAAGTAAGTCTTTGAAAAAACTCTGATAACGATTCAGGTTCTAAAGCAGTGGTTGGTCCGATGGACCAGCATGTGGTTTCTAAACACAAGCTTGTTTCACCAGTTCCTGCTTCCTCCTCGCCTGCCTCTGGAGCTTCCCTGAGTACCATCGAAAGGACTCCTCCTCCTAATCCCACTGGCACTCAGGTGCTGGATTTGGACACCTTTTCTTCTGAGGCTTCTGCCTCGGAGGAGGAAGAGGGCGCTGTTTGTGACAGTTCTCTTAATGCTATTAGTAAAGTTTCTTCTTTAACTCCTATTCTGGCTATCAAATTGGAGGATTTTCTCCTCTTCTTCTTTAGTTGATCCTACAAATGTTTCTTTATTGGATATTTGGAAACAAGTCTCTGCCACTAACTTGTTGTTAACTAAATTTATGGATCAAACGTCTGCTTTCTCCCAACAGGTTGTGCACAAGGTATATACTTTGAGCTCAACGGTTGGGAGTTTGTCTAAGCGGGTTGATAAATTGGAGGCTCAAGCCGGTGTTTTTCAATCGGCAAGCGCCTCCTCTTTAAAAGATACGCTACTTTTGTATAAACAGGTAGAGTTATTGGAAAATAAGTCTCGTGCAAATAATCTTCGTATTCTAAATTTTCCTAAGACTCGTTTTATGACACCTCTTCTTTTATTTAAGCAGTACTGCAAAGATGTTTTATTGATGCCAGATGCTGATCTTATTTTGATTTCACATTCTTATTATCTGCCAAGTCGGGAGATTCTCGAACAAGGATGTGGCTCCATCAGAAGTACAAAGTGATTTAAATTTGACTGATTTTCTTGAAAATTCTCAGGCTTTGATTTCTACGCGTGCCACTTTAGTAATTACTTTGGTAAATTTCTCAAACAAGGCAAAAATTATGAAAGCTTTTTTTCTGAAAAAAAATGTTGATTTTTATGGATTAAGAATGTCTATTTTCCCTGACGTTTCCCGTTATACTCAACTGAGGAGGAAGTCCTTCCTCCAGCTTAAACCTCGTGTTTTGGCTGCAGGGGGGGACGTTCTTCCTTCGGTTTCCTTGTAAATGCTTAGTTACTATTCAGGGTATAGATTATGTTTTTGTTGAATCATCTCAACTAGATGCGCTCCTGTTGTCCCTCCAAGCCTGAGTTTGCTTCTTTTATCTTTAAGATTTTGTTAGGTGATTGTAGCCTTTATTATGAATTTTCCCAGGTACCTTTAAGCTGTCTTCTCCATGATGTGGGCTGTTACACAGTATTGAGTTTAGTTTGATTGATATTTTGTATTGATTCATCTCAGACTGTATTTCTTTTGAACTATGTATTAGGATTGCATTTATGATATAATAAAAAAAATTAAAAATAAAATACCATGGCTTGAACAAGTTGAATCTTTGTATGGAGAGAGACATCTCTGCTCTTGAGAATCTTATCTAGGTCTTTCATAGCCATTCTGCCAAGAGCAATGTGTCTTATTTCTTGACTGCTTGTTGCTTCTTTATTGATAGTTGATCCAAGTAGGTTAAAGTTCACGATTTCAATTTCTTCTCCTTCAATGATGAACCTGTTGATTATGCCAGTTGTCATGATCTTTGTCTTCTTTACATTAAGGTGCAGGCCCATTTTGAGACTATGTTCTTTGATTGTGAGAAGCAAATGTTTCAGATCATCTTCACTTTCAGTCAGTAATGTGGTATCAGCATAGCAAAGGTTGTTGATGAGTCTTCCACCAATCTTCACACCTCTGTTGTCTTCATACAATCCTGCTTCTCTGATGATTTGTTCTGCATATAAATTAAACAGGTAGGGGGAAAGTATGCAGCCTTGTCTTACACCTTTGCTTATTTTAAACCATTCTGTTTCTCCTTGTTACGTTTGAACTGTTGCTTCTTGATCAATGTACAGATTGTGCAAGAGTACGATCAGGTGTTCTGGTATACCTATGCTTCTTAATGTGGCCCAGAGTTTCTCATGGTTTATACAGTCAAAAGCCTTGCTATAGTCGATAAAGCAGAAATAGATATCCTTTTGGTATTCTTTAGTCTTTTTCAAGGATCCATCTCACATCCGCAATGTCTCTTGTTCCTCGCCCTTTCCTGAACCCTGCTTGCACTTCAGGTAGTTCTTGTTCTAGGTATGGTTGTAGTCTCTCTTGAATAATCTTCAGTAGAATCTTGCTGGCATGTGGGATCAGAGCGATTGTGCGATAATTTCCACAGTCAGTTGGGTCACCTTTCTTTAGTATTGGTATAAACACAGATCTTTTCCAGTCAGTTGGCCATGATGTTGTCTTCCATATTTCTTGGCAGAGCCTTGTAAGTACGGTAACAGCTGCATCAGATTGTTGTAATACTTCTATGGGAATGCTATTAATGCCTGGTGCTTTGTTCTTTGATAAGGCTTTGAATGCTGCTTCAACTTCTTTTTTCATCACCAATGGCTCCCGATCATAAAGTACAGGTTGAAACGGCTGTTGGTCCACTTGATCTTTATCATAAAAACTCTGTATATTCCTTCCACCTTTCCTTGATCTTCTCAGCATCGTTCAAAATAGAACCTTGAGCATCTTGTAACATTCCAACTCGAGGCTGGAACTTTTTCTTTAACTCAGCTTTAGGAAAGCCGATCTTGTTCTTCCTCTAATAGTTTCTGCTTCTATTTCCTTGCATGCGTCGTTGTAGCACTTTTCCTTGTCCTGTCTTGCTGCACGTTGGAAATCTGTTGAGTTCTGTTATTCTCTTTCTTTCTCCCCTGGCTTTAGCTTCTCTGCATTTCTGGGCAATTTTCAGAGTTTCTTCCATCATCCATTTTGGCTGTTTTTGCTTTTTGAACATTTGTAGAGACTTCGCTTTCTTAAAACAGAACCTTCTTGATGTCATTCCATAACTCTTCTGGAGCTTTGTCATTTGTATCTAAAGCAGCAAATCAATTTTGCAGGCAGTCTAAATTCCAGTGGTATATTATCAAGGTCCTATTTTGCTGCATTCATGAGTGGTTTGCTCTTTCAACTTTAGCTTGAGTTTGCATACTAATAGTTGATGATCTGTACAACAGTCAGCTCCAGGTTTTGTCTTTGTTGATGTTATAGAACTTTTCCATCGTTGACTTCCACAGACGTAGTCAATTTGATTTTTATACAATCCATTGGGTGAAGTCCATGTGTACAGTCGCCGCTTGTGTTGATGGAAGAAGGTGTTTGAGATGAATAGATCGTTGGTCTTGCAGAATTCAGTCTTTCTCCAGCTTCATTTCTGTTGCCAAGTCCATATTTTCCAACTAGTTTGCCTTCTTCTTTGTTGCCAACTTTTGCGTTCCAGTCACCCATGACTATCAGGATATCCCTGTTTGCATGTTCTGTCAATTTCAGCTTGTACTTGTTCATAGAACTCTTCAATTTCACTCTTATGCAGCTGTTGTTGGGGCATACACTTGAATTATAGTTGTGTTGATAGGCATTCCTCGTAGACGAATAGAGATTAAGAGTTCGCTGACTACATTGTATTTCATTACAGTTCTTGCAAGTTTCTTTATTATAAATGCAACACCATTTCTTTTGTCTT
Source organism: Ichthyophis bannanicus (assembly GCA_033557465.1). Classification (NCBI taxonomy): domain Eukaryota; kingdom Metazoa; phylum Chordata; class Amphibia; order Gymnophiona; family Ichthyophiidae; genus Ichthyophis; species Ichthyophis bannanicus. The sequence continues at coordinate 886,664,704 of CM066034.1, read as the reverse complement.
TCATTTCCAGCATAGTAGACCCTGTGATCATCTGATGCAAAGTGCCCGATGCCAGTCCATTTCAGTTCGCTGACACCCAACAGATCAAGTTGTACACGTTCCATTTCATTCTTGACCACTTCCAACTTCCCTTGGTTCATGCTTCGTACGTGCCATGTTCCAATGCGTAAGACATCTTTACAACTTCTGACTCATTTCATGCACAGCTACATCAGCAGTCAGACATCCCGAGGACTTTGATCCAACCACATCATAAATGCTGGCTTTACTCTGAAAAGTCTTCAGTTCTTCCCCAGTAGCTAGTTGAGTGCCTTCCAACCTGGTGGTCTCATCTTCCAGCACTATAGCACAATTTGTTTTGTTGTAACTATTCAATGGATTTTCATGGCAAGATACAGAAATAGATTGCCGGGCCTTTCTTCCGCAGTTTAAGTTTGGTGTTGTTGCCGTTGTCACAGAAATGTGATCCTCCGCCGTCAACACTATCCCATTCTGCTGCTGCCCAAATGGGTGGTTTGTCTTGGCCTGGCACCTCAGCTGAGACCTGTCCATCTTGGGAGACCCTGCCAGTAGTTAAACTACCGATAGTTTAGCTCTCAGCATCACTGATGCACACAAGCCCTCACAGCACGACAAGCTGCAAACCAAGTGAGGGCCATCAATAAGTTCTGACTCGTTTGAGAGAAGCAGTTCGTCATAAGAGGTCAGAGTTGCACAGGAATGGTGAATGGTTGCTTCATCACGATAATGCCCCAGCTCACTCATCACATCTTGTCCAGCAGTTCTTGGCCAAACACCAAATCAAGCAAGTCCATCAGCCTCTGTATTCAGCTGACTTCACATCCTCTGACCGTTTCCAAAACTGAAATTACCACTGAAAGGAGATTCGATGACTTGGAGACCATTAAACAAAATTTGACACAGCAACTTCACAGCATAACAAAAGGCATTTCAAAATTGTTTCCAGCAGTGGCAGGAATGCTGGAGGAAGTGTGTTTTATTGGAAGGGGACAACTTTGAAGGAGACTGAGTACAAAAACCGTGTTATAGTACTTGTATTATTCTACAAGTCTCGATACTTTTTGTTCGTACCTCATATCCTGCAGGTAAAAGGTTTAAACAAATATCAGCATTTGAATGCCAGGTTTCCATTATACAGAAGAGGACAGGTTTCCGATCAACAAAACTGTTAATTAAATGCCATTAATGATTAATTGAAAGTACACTTAAAAGCAGTGTATTAATGAACTCTCCACAATCATTTTGTGATGCTTAAACTGAAGAAATTAAAATCCAAGGTCTATGCTCATGCCATTTTACTAGTCATGAGATTATATCATCCCTGATCAAGAATTACAATATCTTTTAATCATTCAACACTGGACATATCGATGCAAACAGCATTTAAACTAATGTGTGTAAAACACAAAAAATGGTAACTTGTGTTCGAAGTTGTGGAAGTACGCAACCCTTTACAGCTCCATTGTCAGCGCACCACAAGGGCAGTGATTTGTATCTCCAAAGTAGTCTCCTATCGATGTCAGGTGGGGGCACAGAGCTCACATGCTCCAGCTGATAAAAGTCTCACATAAGTTTAAAGTCCCTTGGAGAACAATAAAAAGTCACCACTATGGTCGAGCCCAGTTCCTGTGCTAGCAGGGACGACAAGTGCAAGGCTCTCCCCACTTTTGTCTTTTTTATCTATAGAGAAAACAGTTTATACTGATTTTTTTTAAAATACCCCATAAAAACAATGGGACCGATGTTCAGAGCAATTAATGCGGTTAGCAGACCTGCTAACCGTTTAATGGCAGTGACCGGGATACTCAGCAGTACTAATGTGGTTTGTGCTGCTGAATATCCCTGGGTGCCGCCACTCAATACCCTGGAGTGTTCCGGGGGCAGAGCAGAGGCAGTATATGAGGATAACTGAGCAATGGCCATATTCAGCTGCTACCCAGTTATCCCTAAGCAGTGAAAGTTAGGCACCTTAAAGGGTGGCCTAACTATTGCAGCAGAAGCTAACTGGGCAGTGGCTCAATACTGCTGCTACCTGGTTAGTTTCACTGCTATCTGACTGACCAAAATATTCAATGCTGGTGGCCAGATATAACACTGGCATTGGATATCCGGGTTTTAGGTTCAGCAGTAATGACTTGCCACTTTTACAAGAGCTAGCTGCCACTGCTGAATATCACCCACACCCACCCTCCATATTTTTCCCATAAACAGATACCCAAATGAGGTCCAGTAAAGGAAGAATGGAGAGGCACAAAGACTCTACCCAAGTGTAGACAGGACAGCAAAATCCTCCTTTAACTTTAGATTAAGGAAATTTCTGGAGTCCCTGCTCCTGCTTTTGACCTGTGCTTAATATAAGGACATGGATACTGGGCTAAGAGATCATCACTGAGTGGGTGTTTCCCCTCCTGCGATTTAAAAGGAACTACTGTAAACAGTGTAAACAAAAAAGTTTAAAGTTGCCTCTGGAGGAGGAAGGATTTTCCCAAAGTGCCCTTGATGCAGCCACATTCTAATGGGATCTTGTTAGGGTTGCCAACCAGCCTGGCCGGTCTTTCCATGGCCAGGCCAGCTGCCGGCAGAGATGTAAAACCGGCCCTTGAAAAGCCGGTTTTTTGCTCTGGCCGCAAGATCGGGAGAGGCCAGAGCAAAAAACGGCTTTTCTCCCAAAGTCCGCGGGGGAGGGAACCAGGGAAGCCCGTGCGAGGCCCCGGCTCCCTTTGTACAACCGCCAGCGTGAAGATCTTTTTTCTTCACGCTGGCGGCTGTTTATGTGAAGCCGCGATTGCTGGGAAAGGTTAAAGGCAATGCATGACAGAAGAGCAGGACAGGAGAGTGATATCGGATGATCTTTCTGTGGCCAAACAGGTAGAAAGGTGAAGTAAAAGCCAGAAGGTTGCTTGGGTGCATAGGGAGAAAAATGGTCGGCAGGAAAAAGGAGGTAATAGTGCCTTTGTACAAATCTCTAGTGAGACCTTATTTGGAGTACTATGTACAATTCTGGAGACAGCACCTTCAGAAAGATATAGACTGATTGAAGTCAGTCCGAGGACAGCTACTAAAATGGTCAGTGATGATCATAATGCATATGGTGATAGGCTTAAAGATGATCAAAAAAGTATCATGACAGGTTCTGCAGCTCTAACTTGTTTGGAAGACAACAAAGCTTCCAGGAATATCACCTTAAGGGTCAGATTTGAGCCCCCTTCCGACCGACTAACTTCCCGCATGTTGTATGGGAAAATTAGATGGGGCAGGAAAGGGGCAGAGTGGGGGCAGTGTTAGGGTGGGCAGTGGGTGATCAGCAGCCCAGGATGTACAGGGCCGATTCCAATGTCGGCCCTGTACGTCCAGGGCTAGCGGCCTGAATGGGGAACTTATTCCACTACTAAGGTGGAATAAATTTCCCTAGTTAGGTGGATCAAGATGGCCCGGGGCCCAAAAGAGGTGGCAGGGGGCAGAGGAAATTCCCCACAGCCTGACTCTGGCCTTGGGAGGCTAGATTGGGAGTTGGGCTGCAGGGAATGCACTTATTGGTTGGCTGCCAGGGATTGTGGCTTTTCAAAAGCCCTGACTGAATTATCTGGGCAAGGACTGTACATGCAGGCCGACTTGAATTGGGGTCCCGGCCTGCACGTACAGGCCTGGATGCAATTCTGATTCCATGGGGCTAGATGTGCCCTTCGGGATCAGAAGCCCGGCTAACTCTGTGCGTCCAGTTCCGACTGGGCACACAGAGGGCTGGGATGTCCACTGAATTGGCCCCTTACCGAATAGACTCATAGGAAGGCCTTCAATGCCTTCCATATCAGAGAGAAACTCCATTGGGGCACTATCAACCATACCAATGGACAAAGCTGCTTCACTCCTTTGAGGAAGAATCAATATGCACTCGGTAGCACACCCGGCACCCATCTGAACCTTGAAAGAGTTCAGGGCAAGCCCATGATACAGCCCCACCTGAAGAAAAAGCCAACAACGCTCCGCCAAGAACTTTTATAGCCACCAGGGCTCAAGAGGAACACCACCTCTCAAACTCTCCAGACCCTAACATAGGCTAGTGAGGTCAAAACCCTAAAGGCCCTGAGCATGGTGTCTGCCAGGACTCTAGAGCAGCCTTGCCTGGACAACTTATGCCTCTCAAGGGCCAAGCTCTATTGCCCCCACTCGGCATGGTCATTGCTTTGACTTTTTTTTTTTAATTGTTTAATTTTCATACCTCAGTTCTTCCCTATCGGACCATCAACTGCTAAGATTCACTCTTCATAACTCCCCGCCTCAATCTCCTCATCTTTTTAAAAATCTTCATGCTATCGATCCACTATTGTCTCATCACCACTTTCTTCCACTATGTCATCTGAGTCTGTTGATGGTGCAGTAGCTTTCTATAACACTGCTCTCTCCTCTGCTCTGGATGCTCTTGCTCCTCCCATGTCACGTCCTGTAAGGCATACTATGCTTCAGCCCTGGCTGTCTGATTACCCATTACCTACACTCCTGTGCCCACTCAGCTGAGGTCATTTGGCTCAAATTTCATACCCTTACTGACTTTTCACTTCAAAGTCACGCTTGCCTCCTTCATCAGCTATAGCCTCACCAAGCAAAAACTACTATGTCCATCTGACTACCTCTTGCCTTTTGACCCTTGCTGTTTCTTCAATTCTCAACTCTTCACAAAGCGCCTCTGCCTCCAATCCCTCCTTCCCCTTCTGCTCAAGCCCTAGCTGACTATTTCCATGACAAAATCCACAAGATCACACTCCAGGTCCAAATGAGATCTGCTTTATCCCCTCTTCTCTTTTCAATACCAACTCTTTCCTCAATCTCTGCTACCCTTTGGTCCTTTTCTAAGATCTCCACAGAGGACAACACTATTAGTATTTACCTCATGCCTTTCCAATGGTAGTTCAAGGTGAGTTACATTCAGGTTACATTCAGATGTTGCCCATGACTGAAATTGTATTTAAAGGTGATGCCATGAAGAATTGAAATAGTTACACCAGAAAGATGTATTACAACTATTTGATAAACTGAAGAGTAGTAAACCACCTGGGCCAGATGCTATACATCCACAAGTGTTGAAAGAACAGAAATATGAGATTGTAGACCTACTATGAGCAATCTGTGAATTATCATTAAAATCATCTGTAATACCTGAAGATTAGAGGATGGCCAATGTGACGCCAGTTTTTAAAAAGGGTTCCAGAGGTGATCCGGGAAACTACAGACCGGTGAGCCTGATATAAGTGCTGGGAAAAATAGCAGAAACCATTGCAAAGAACAAAATTACTCAACATGTAGATAGTCATGGCTTAATGGGAGACAGCCAACATGGCTTTAGCCAAGGAAGGTCTTGTCTTACTAATCTGTTATGTTTTTTGAAAGTGTGAGCAAACAGGTAGACAAAGATGAGTCGGTTGATATAGTGTATCTGGATTTTCAGAAAGCCTTTGACAGTCTCTCATGAGAGACTCTTGGTGAAATTAAAAAGTCATGGGATAGGAGGCAGTGTACTATTGTGGATCAGGAACTGATTAAAAGATATAAAGCAGTGGGTAGGGCTAAATGGCCAATTTTCCCAATGCAGAAAAGTGAATACAGGACTACCCCAGGGATCTGTGCTGGGTCCGCTTCTTTTTAACATATTCATAAATGACCTGGAAATGGGAACAACGAGTAAGGTAATCAAATTTGCAGATGACAAAATTATTCAAAGTTGTTAAAACCCATGAGGATTGTGAAAAATTGCAAGAGGACCTTGATAAATTGGAAGACTGGGCATCCAAATGGCAGATGAAATTTAATGTGGACATGTGCAAAGTTATGCACCTAGGAAAAAAACCACCCAAACTATGGTTACACAATGCAAGATGCCACATTAGGAACCACCACCCAGGATAAAGATTTAGGCATCATTGTGGATAACATGTTGAAATCCTCTGCCCAGTGTGCAGCGGTGGCGGGAAAGCAAATAGAATGCTACGAATCATAAGGAAAGGAAAGGAGAATAAAACAAAGGATATTATAATGCCTCTATCGTTTCTTGGTGAGACCGCACCTTGAATATTGTGTGTAATTCTGGTTGCCGTATCTTAAAAAGTATATAGCATTATTAGAAAAGGTACAGAGAAGAGCCACCAAAATGGTAAAGGGGATGGAAGGATACACCTATGAAGAGGCTAAAAAGCTTAGGGCTCTTCAATCTGGAAAAGATATGGTTGAGGGGAGATATGATAGAGGTCTATAAATTAATGAACGGAGTGGAACGGGTAAACGTAGATCGATTGTTTACATTATCAGAATATAGAAAGACTAGGGGACATGCAATGAAGCTACAGGGTAAACTATTTAAGACTAATAAAAGAAAAAAATTTTCATTCAACGTGTAATCAAACTATGGAATTTGTTACCGGAGGATGTAGTAAAGGCTGTTAGTGTAGCTGGGTTTAAAAAAGGTTTGGACAAGTTCCTGGAGAAAAGGTCCATAAACCATTATTAAGAAGGGAACCAGGATATCAATGCTTGACCCAATACAAGCATTGTGGAACCTGTGTCTTTTGGGGAAGCTGCTAGGTACGTATGACCTAGATTGGCCACTTTTGGAAACAGGATACTGGGCTTGATGGACCTTGGTCTGACCCAGTATGGCATAACTTATGTGGAACGGGTAAATGTAGATTGATTGTTTACACCATCAAAATATAGAAAGACTAGGGGGCATGCAATGAAGCTATAGTGTAACCTATTTAAGACTAATAAAAGAAAATATTTTTTCACTCAACATGTAATCAAACTGGAATTCATTACTGGAGGATGTAGTAAATGCTGTTAATGTAGCTGGGTTTAAAAAGATTTGAACCAGCTCCTGGAGGAAAGGTCCATAAACCATTAAAGGGGACCCAGGAAATATACTGCTTGCCCCAATAAAAGCATTGTGGAATCTGTGTCTTTTGGGGAAACTGCTAGGTACTTGTGACCTAGGTTGGCCACTGTTGGAAACAGGATACCGCGCTTGGACCTTGGTCTGACCCAGTATGGCATCTCTTATGTTCTTATGTAGGTACCACTCTTTCCTCTAAAATCACTACCTATTCCTCTGAACCTATTCCCACCCCCTCCTCTGTAATCCCTTCCATTACTCATTCTCAACCCATCGCTCTCCACTATAACTGACCCAGTAGCCTTCAAGCAAGCTCTGGTCACACCTCTTCTCAAACCTTCACTTGACTCTACTTGTCCTTGTAATCACTGATTCATTTCCTTTCTTCCCTTCATTGCCAAACTTCTTGAAAGTGCACTTCACCGTTGCCTTGAAATTCTCCTCTCAAGCCCTTCTGGATCCACTACAATCTGGCTTTCGTCCCTTACACTGAGACAGCTCTTGCCAAAGTCTCCAGCGACTGGTTCCTGGCTAAATCCAAGGGCCATTAGTTCTCATTCTTCTTGACTTCTCTGCTGCTTTTGACACTGACCACCACCTTCTCCTCAACACATTGTTGTCACTTAGTTTTAAGGGTTCTGTGCCGCCCTGGTTCTCTTCTCCCATTGCTCTTTCAGTGTTTGTTCTGGTGGTTCCTTCTCTGCTATCCCACTCAGTTGGTGTACCTCAAGGGTCTGTTCTGGGCCCTCTCCTTTTCTCTCTATACCCAGCACCTTGCTGCACTCTTCTCTTCCCATGGCTTTCAGTACCATTTTATGCTGATAGCTCATATCTCTCTACACCTAATATTTTCCTAACACCCCAGACCCAAATCTCTTGTCTGCCTATCTGACATTGCCACCTCTATGTCTCACTGCTACTTGAAACGGAACATGGCCAAAACCAAACTTTTTTCCCCTTGAACTCACCTCCCCCTTCCTCCTTCCTCCTTTCTCTGTGGATAACACTCTTACTTCCTGTTTCCTCTGCCCACAACCTTGGGGTCATCTAACTCTCTCCTTCTCCACACACATCTGATTGCAAAAACCTGTTGTTTCTCTCTGTAACGTTAGCAAAATTTGCCCCTTCCTTTCTGAACACACTACTAAGACACTTACAGTATCCACTCTTTAGTCACCTCCCACCTAGACTACTGCAACCACCTTCTTGCTGATTTCTGAGTCATCTCGCCCCTTCAATCTGTTCAGAACTCAGCTGCACGACTATTCTCCCAACAGCCCTGATATACTCATAACCCCTCTTCTCAAGTCACTTCATTGGCTCCTCTTCCGTTTCTATATCCAATTCAAATTTCTCCTTCTGACCTATAAATGCATTCATTTTACTTCTCTCTACACCCCTCCTCATGAACTCCTCTTCTGACTTGCTCCTCTATGCCCTTTTCTTCCACTGCCAACTCCAGACTTCGATCCTTTCACCTTTCCTGCTCCTTATGCCTGGAACAAACTACCCAAGTCTGTACATTACAAATGTTCAGTAGTATAGCGCTACAAGGTGTATGCGGCACTGCACAGATACATCTAAGAGACTGTCCCTTCTCAGAGCTTACAATCTAGTCAAGACAGACAATACAGTAGCTGTAGACATGGAATACAGCTAGGGGGAATGTAAAGGAAACAAAGGAGATCAGGTGAGTCAAGATCTGAAAGCAGCAGCATGCCACACTTACCTATACTGCAAGTTTTCTGTAAAGTTTTGTTGAGTCATATTGATTTTATGATAAGGTGGTATAAGAAACCCATCAAATAAATCCAAACATACCATCCGCAAGTTCTTCCTGTGAATGGTAACAGATTGGAATTTTTGTTTTACCTTGACATTCTCTCCCATGGCCATCAGATTGAACACAAGGGAGCCCCAACTGCGCTATCACACTGAAGGAATGGGGACTAAACTCCCATTCCCTGGGATTTATTGTGGGCCAGCTCAGAAAGTCAGCCTGCACACTGTCAATTCAAGATATGTCCGTTTTCCTCTGCCCACTGGCACAGGCAGGAGACCTTGAGTGCTACACTGACACTCAGAGTCCTACCTTGCTTGTTGACGTAACCACTACCATGGCATGATCCTAGATTCATGCAAACTGCTCTGCCCACTACCAAAGGCTACATTTGCACCAGAACTAGGCTGATCGCCATGGCCTCCAACCAGCTGAAGGGCCACTTGGCTTCCTGAGGGGACCTCAGCCCCTAAACTATCTCTTCTTGACAAATGGGATTGGAACTTGTGCATTCTTTCCAAAGGAGGAAAACCCAGCCCAAGCATGTCAAAATGGAGTTCTAAAGTACTCCAGATTATGTGAGAGGCAAAGGTTGCTCTTAAGATAACTGATCACCAGTCCCAGCTATTCAGCCAGTGAATCACCTTCGTTATATCCTTCATCTTCTGTAGGAAGTCTGACCTGATCAGCCAACCATCCAGATAGGGGTGAGCCTGTAACTCATGCTTGTGCAGGATACACTGCCACTACTACCAGGGCTGGCTTAAGATGTGAGTCAGGTGAGGCACTGGCTCAGGGTGTACCAGCTTCACTGGCTCGCTCCCAGACTGCCCCCTGTCTCCACAAACACTGGGAGCACTTGCTTTCGCTCCTGTTGCTGTGCCATGCTCAAGCTGCTGGCACCACGGACATGCAATGAAGCTTCAGGGTAAACTATTTAAGACTAATAAAAGAAAATATTTTTTCACTCAACGTGTAATCAAACTCTGGAATTTGTTACCGGAGGATGTAGTAAAGGCTCTTAGTGTAGCTGGGTTTAAAAAAAAGATTTGGACAAGTTCCTGGAGGAAAGCTCCATAAACCATTATTAAGAAGGGACCCAGGATATCACTGCTTGACCCAGTACAAGCATTGCGGAACTTGTGTCTTTTGGGGAAACTGCTAAGTACCTATGACCTAGATCGGCCACGGTTGGAAACAGGATACTAGGCTTGATGGACCTTGGTCTGACCCACTATGGCATATCTTATGTTCTTTTCTCATGAAGCAGCAGAAGGATCAGTGTTAGAGAGATACAGGACGAAGAAAGGAAGTGTGAACAGAAAATAGAAATGGGATCCTGAAAAAGGACTTAGAAGAAAAACAACAAGAGGAGGTGGAAAAGAGACTAGGATCATCCCAACTGGAAAATATGATCAGACAAAAAGGTATAACATGTCAGTTTTCAGAGAATGAAATATGACAGCTTTGAAAATGTGCATTTTATAGTTCATTACATGAGGAAATGCATTTCTGTTTCTCCGTTCAGTGTTTCACAGCTCAGTATCTGCTTGGGGGTTTTCGTTTTAATTTTTTTTATATTAGATTTTGTAGTTTTATTTGTTTAAGTTGATGGCCTGTGTCTTCCATGTGCAGCCGTGATAAGGGATTCTGTTAACATGTAGATAGTCTACATGTTAACATGTTCCTTTTCCAACTGGAGGTTACTGGTATTCTATCTAGAATATTTGCAGTGCTGATTTTCTATAGGGAGAGTTGGTACAATTTGAGTTCCTGATGCTGATGTTGTGTCCATTCACAGGGTTTGTGCTATGGGTTATAGGACACCCAACAACAAAGTGTCCCCCAGGGATCTGCATTATCTGCATTTCTGTTTAATATATACCTACAACCCATCTGCAATATCATACAATCACATAATGTAGACTACAGAATTTATGCAGATGATGTTTTTCACAACTTGACACCAGAGATCCTAACTTCACAAAAATCACCAGCTGCTTCAATGAGGTCTCCGAATGGCTTAACTCTGTCAACTTCACAGTTAACTTGAAGAAAATAGAAGCACTCATCACTAGGAATAAAACTCTCAACCCTCCCAGCTTGCTACCTGTAGACACCTCACTTGAAATAAGAAAAGAAATAAAATACCTTTGGATACACCTTGATCGAAACCTGGATTTCTCCAAGCACGCCCACATGACTACCTGCACAATTTACAACAAAACTAGAATGATTCAACATCTGAGACCATTACTCACCCACAGACTTCCGCACCATAGCCCAAGCACTTATAAACCCCCCATTACAACTACAGCAACAGTATGCTCCTTGGCCTTCTAAAGAAAACCCTAAAGCCCCTTCAAATGGCCCAAAATACAGTTGCACATGCAGTCATGAAAGCTGATAAGTCAGACCACATAACACCTATCCTGTTTCAGCTCCACTGGCTCCCAATAATTCAGAGAATCAAATTCAAGGTTCACGATCATTTTCAAAATTATACACATTGCACCAACATACCTCAACACACTAATAGGCAACACACAAGAATAAAAAGAGAAAGCCTAAAAAAATATGCTCTCCACCCCTAATAGGGTAAGAAAACTAAACCAATCTACAACCAATAGAGCATTCTCCCTCTATGTCCCTACCCAATGGAATAATCTTCCAAACTCACTAAGAGAAAATCAAAGGTTTAACTCAGTTCAGGATGTAACTCAAAACAATTATCTTTACGGAATACTAACAATGTGAGCAGCCATAGACCTCTTCCACTTCCACATCAAACATAATCACAATATCTGACACTTCCAATCCCATACTCTTGACACACCCAGCTCTAAATCACTGCTCAAACCACATATGTTCAATTCTCCTGTAAATAGTTCAATACAACTCTTAAATATTTTTGTTTAGTTATTTATACAATTGTTCCTTGTAAACTATTCCACATTTATTGTAAACTGTCTTGTGCAATAGTTAAAATGTTATATGTAAACCACTCTGATTACCATGACAAAAGCGGTATATAAAACCCAATAAATGACGCACAGTGTCTAGCAATGGAGAGAGTTAGTGCAGTTGTCACTGATGTGAGTCTAGAATTTGAATAGAATATTTTATATGTTAAGTTCTAAAGTGAAAAATCCTACTGCTCTACATCTGCTGGGAGAGTTTTATTGATGAGTCTGGGAGTGTTCCATTTGATTGAATAATTATGACCTATCAGATTGATATAAGGCAATTAGGTGTTTGCTAGCAAACACATAATTAGCTTAACTATGTATTTTCAAAAAAAAATACAGATAATATCAGGCTGTTTCAATTGTAGAATTACCAGATATCTGTATAGTTGTGGAGCATGTTAAAGTAGGAGCAATGGCAGGCCAGAAAATTATCCAGATAGTGACAATGTTCAGCAACTATTCAGATAAGTTACACATTTAGCTTAGGCCTGCAAAATATCAGCCTAATACAATGTCCATGCCATCACTCTGTATATTCGGCCCTGCTACCTATAGGGACAGTGGCACAGAATACACAGTTTAAATTAAATGGGAGGGTGGCATTTAACAAGCCAGGGGGATGAAAATGTATCCCTTTTTGCATAAGCTTGTACAGCAAGATCAGGCCCAATTGGAGGGGGGTGGGTGCACAAAAGTTGGCTCAGGGCACTACAACTCCTTGTGCCAGCTCCAACTACCATCATCATCTCTATAAAGGTGCATTGGGTCATAGTGAGATTCAAAAGGAGCACTTGAAATTGAAAAGGTTGACTTCAGAACACAGTAGTAGAGAAAACATTAATGCTGTTCTGATATCGGGATATGGAAGTAGGTAAGTTATCAGATATCCCCGATTTTCAGAGATTGTCCCCAATTTTAAGGTAGTGTCCTTGACTTCATGGAGTATAATCACCTCCTGCCCCTGATTTTCAATGGAGCAAAAGAGATTGCTTCCTGTATACCTCTCTAATGCAATCTTCTCAGTCTGGTAGGAGAAGGAAAATTAACTTTTCTGAAAAAAAAGAGGAGGGGCCCAATTTTCAAAGGCATTTACATGGGTAACTGCCCTATTTAACTGTGTAAATGCCATATCTGGGATTTTCGAAGGGCACCTACACAGGTAGCAGTACCCTTTGAAAATCCCAGATATGTCCCTAATATGCCCAGATGCTATGCGGTTAACATCACGGCATGTTAGGGGCATTCTGGGGTGGAGCATGGGCAAAGGGAAGGGCTAACTGGGTAGCAGCGATTTTTGATGATACCCAATTAGCCCTCTGTGCCTTAAAGATAGGTGAGAAAATCCTTGCCTATCTTTCAGGTGCAGGGGTTAATTGGGGTAGTATCGAAAATCTGTGCAACCCAACTAGCTCCTGTGACTTCTGGGGTGTGTGGCGAGACACGGATTTTCAATGCCAGGGTTGCATATGACCCTGGTACTGAAAATCCAGGTTAGGCAGAAGGGGGGCAGGCTATGCGCTGACGCAGTGCATAGCATCGCCCAGTTAAAAAATCAGGCCCAAAGAATTTTAGAAATATATGAAATATTTATCTATATGTAGAAAATAAATTTAAGCATACGTATATTTATTTATGTACACTTATAACTTGAAGGGGCTTTTGAAATTACTGAATGATATTTAGACTAGTCACTGATTTCTTTGACCAGGTGACCAGGGAGTTGGACCAAGGGAGAGCCCTAGATATGGTGTATTTAGTTTTCAGTAAAGCCTTAGACACCATTTCTCATAGGCAACTTGAACAGAGCACCCTAGGGATGGACCCTAAAGTTACTGCTTGGGTTAGGAATTGGTTGAGTGGGAGGCGACAAAGGGTACAGGTAAATGGAGGTCACTCTGAGAAGGTTACCAGTGGTGTGCCCCAGGGATCTGTCCTTACTCCAATTCTTTGACATCTTTGTTGGTGATATAGCGGAAAGGCTGTTGGGTAAGGTTTGACTCTTTGCGGATGATACCAAAATCTGCAATACACACGACACCCAGGAAGGCGTAGCTAACATGAGGAGGGATCTAGCTAAGCTTGAAGAATGGTCTAGAATTTGACAGCTGAGATTTAATGTTGAAAAATGCAAGGTCATCCATTTGGGCTGCAGCAATCCAAGGGAGCAATATAGTATAGGGGGTGAAATACTTTTGTCCACTAAAGGAGAGGGACCTAGGCATGATTGTGTGATAATGAAGTAGGTAAACAGGTAGAAAAGGCAACAGCAAAAGCTAGAAGGATGCTTGGGTGTATAGGGAGAGGAATGGCCAGCAGAAGAAAGGAAGTGATGGTGCCTCTGTATAAGTCTTTGGTGCAACCTCATTTGGAGTATAGTGTGCAATTCTGGAGACTTATAAACAGGCTGGAGTCAGTACAGAGGGTGGCTACTAAAATGGCTAGTGATCATCATAAAGCATATGAGGACAGACTTAATGATCTTAATATGTACACCTTAGAGGAAAGGCAGGATAGTGGTGATATGAATGAGATGTTTAAAAACCTCCATGACAAATGCACAGGAGGAGAGCCTCTTTCAATTGAAAGCAAGCTCTGCTATAAGGGGACATGGGATGAGGATGAAAGGGGATAGATTCAGGAGTGATATGTGGAAATATTTCTTTACGGAAGGAGTGGTGGATCCGTGGCATAGTCTTCCAGTGGAGATGGTAGAGACAACAGTATCTGAATTCAAAAAAGCATGGGACAAACACAGGATCTCTTAAGGAAAAAAGGGGACTGTTGTAGTGGTTGATATGGAAGGACAGACTACATAGGCCATGTGGTCTTTCTGTCATCAGGTAAAATATACAGGGAAAAGATGTCTGAGGAGGGAGAACCCCTGCTCCACTCAGCCCTGCCCAGGTGTCCCAGATTCACATGCCTAAAATCTGGTAACCCTAAAGTAGGTCTCGCCCAGATCCAGGAAAGGAGGAACTCCCTCTGCTGCATAGAAGCAATGACTGATCTGATGGTTTCCATGTGAAAAAAAAAAGGGACCCAAGGAGAGGCTGAGACCCCTTCCAGGTCCAAAATAGGCCAGAAGGATCCTCCCTTCTTGGGCACTACAAAACAGATGGAACAGTCCTGCCTTTGCTCTGCAGAAGACACAGGTACAACAGCCTGTAGCTGCAGGAGGCAATATATAGTAGAATATCTTCGACCGCCACCAGGGGGAGGGAGCCCTGGTCTCCAATGTTCAGGGAAAGACCATGGACCATCTGTTTTATTATATGAGCTCAAGGATTCAATAAGAAAGGATTAAGAGTGGAGTACCTAAAAAAAAACCAGAAGAAAGGAGTCTAGAGATAGCTACTGCTTCACATCACCTAAAAATGTTCTTTGAATTTCATTTTGCAACATGAAAACACCAGTGTATACAGATTTTTAGTAGCTTCCTAAATCCCCTAATTGGTTTAAAAATCAACTCCTTAATTTACAATTTATAAACTCCTTGAATCAGAATACAGTACCTGAATTCTCAGAAAGCACGTTCCCTCATTCCAGACTCCTGTGGAAATTTTAAAAAAAGTCATAGGAAAGAAGCAAATGCCGTGTTGTGGATTGGAAACTGGCTAAAAGATAGTAAACAGTAGGACTGAATGGTTATTCCTCTCAGTGGAGGAAGGTAAACAGTGGAGTACTCAAAGGATCTGCACCCGGACTAGCACATTGTTTATAGATGACCTAGAAAAGGGAATGACTAGTGAGGTAACTGAATAACTGCCATCTGTAAATTTAAACTGTTAAACAAGCAAATTGTGAGAATTTATAGGAGGCTATGACAAGATTAAATTTAATTTAAATGCCCAGTCCCCTAATGTGGATGTGCCAAGTGATATATAGGGCAAAATAATCCTAACTGTATGTAAATGATGCTGGTCGCCATATTAGGAGTCCCCATTTAGGAATCTTGAGGCATTATGGACAATAGTTTGACATCCTCAGTTCAATCTGCAGTGGTGATCAAACTAGTATATTAGCAATTATTTGGCAAGGAATGGGGACTAAAACTGATATTATAATGCCTTTCTATCAAGCAATGATGTAACCAGATGTTGAGCACTGTGCAGTTCCTGTCACGCTATCAAAAAAAAAATAGTAGAACTAAAAAAACTTCAGAGAAGGATGACAAAATAAAAGGAAACAACTCCCTTATGCAGAAAGGATGAAACAGTTAAAGAAGCTGGAGGCGAGATGGCTTAGAAAAAATGATAGAAATCTATAAAACCATGAGTAAGGTAGACAAGTAAATAGGAAACAGTTATTTACCCTTTCAAACAGTACTAAGATTAGTTTCATGGAGTGTCCCTTCAGACAGCACATTTAAAACAAATTAGAGAAAGTATTTTCGCTCAACACAAGCTGTAAAATTTGTCATTGGAAAATGTGGTCAAGGCAGTTAATAGTTGAGTTTAAAAAGATTTTAGACATGTTCCTGGTGAAGTGTGTAGCCTTGGAAAAAATGCCGCTTACCTCTAGGAAAGAATAAAGAATGGATCTATTCCTTGGGATCTTGCTGGGTACCTGTGACCTGCACTGTCTGTTAGACAGAAAGCTGGGCTTACCTGACCTTTAGTTTGACCCAGAATGGCACCAATCTTTATCAACTAAAAATTACCACCCAATAACTGCAGAGCCCTTATGTTAACTACTGGGGGCATGCCATCACCTTCCCATGCAGTTAACTCAGACAATACACGTACTTCACTGAAGATCACTTAATACCGTCTCAGGCAGATGGTGTTAAGTGTATGTGTGTTATCTGCTGCAGTGATAGTTAATGCGCTGTAAATTACTATGCGTTAACATGGGAATTCAGGACTAGTGCTTCCATTAGGTGACTGTCCAGAGCACTGACATTCTGGGGGCAGCAAATGACAGGCAGTTCAGCACCCCTCTTCCCCCACCACACACACTCCGTGAGCAGCAGGAGGAAAGGTGCTTAAGAGCACATCAGTTTCCACTGAGGCAGGGGGGGTCAGTCTTGTGGATCATCTCATGAAACAGACCCCATACTCCAGAGGAAACTGATGTGACCTCTCTCATGCCAGCCTCAGGGTAGCAGTTGAACTCCTGGGAGGTTTCCTTGTGCGACTGTCTCCCTGCTCCAAAGGACACGGATGCACTCATCTTAAACGTCTTTCCTCCTACTGGCTACGAGCAGAGGGCTGAACTGCAAGGTAAAGAAGCACTAGGGTAAAATTGTGTCACTGTGGCCAGTAGGTAAAATGTGGGGGAGGGCAGAAGGAACATTTGTTTAGGGGACCTGATTCCCTTGCATTAGCTCTGCATGAATTAGCATGTGATAAGTGTCAAGCCACTGCAGTAACTTACTGTGTCCAGGCACTAAACAGTATATGCTACGTCCCATTTTACTTGCTCGTCTGTAAGCTCTGATGAGCAGGGACCGTCTCTTACATGTGTCTGTACAGCGCTGTATATGCCATGTAGTGCTACGCAAAATTATTAGTAGTAATTCACTTTAGTAAAAGGGGCCCCTTGATTTAAAAAATATATATGCTATGCTGACCTGAAGGAACATCCTTTTCTGGAATGAATTTCCTATATACAGGAGAACATTGGAGAAAGATCCAGTTACTGTTATATGGGAAAAAGTACTTCAGTTTCCTGGATATGAAATAATTTGATTTTCATATATAGCTAAGTTACACTGATGGGAGATGCCTGAAATTCAATTCCAGAAGACAAAGGGCATATGCTCTGCATTTCCACCACATCACCAGACTCAGCTAGTTGTATACAATGTTTTGTGGGTAACGATCTTAAATGGAAACCCACAGACCTAGAGTAGCTCCCTAGAGGAATCCTTAAGTATTTATGGGCACCGCTTCTGCTGATGTGGTAAGGACTATTGACCCTCAATGCCAATAAAATCTCCCAAGCCAAGTCATACTGGTAGAAACGCTTTCCAAAAAATCAGCTAGAAGAAAGGGTAAAGATATGAAACTCAGCTGTGAAGGTAGTTGAGAAAGAATGAGTTAAAGCTACAGTAATTACAGCCTTCTCTGTACATGGCCACAGAATTTCAGCAGGCTGGCTCTGTCATTTGCTTCTTATCTTTCTACATTTCCTCATCTGATACAGTTCTTCATAGTGTCACAATCCCTGTACCAAGAAAGGCTGGGGTGAAGAGCAGCAGATAGTAGATATTATATTGATATGTACTTATATGGTGACAAAGCAAGAAGCCTAAAGAACACAAAAGCAAGAGATCTTGATACCTGTAGATAGGTGAATAAACAGAGCCCTGCAGGCTCTCTTCATTTCACACACAGCAGTGCACGATTCCCAGTACCCACTAACTCCCTTTTTCTAATATCCTTCTCTACAGGATATGAAGAGAGCAAATTACACCTGGTGTCGGCATGCACAGTACAGCAACTCTGTACATCTATTGATACTGAGGAAAAGGGAAAGATACAGAAGAGGAGAGAAAGGGTCTAATGCAGCGATTCACTCCTAGTCCCAGGGACGTGCAAGGGTCAGGTTTTCAGGGTATCCCTAATGCATATGCATAAAAGATCTGCATACAATGGAGGTATCATGCATTAAAATCTCATGCACATTCATTAGGGATATCCTGAGAACCTGACCGGTTTGCAGCCTGCAAGGACTAGGCAGAAATACCACTAGCCTGGTCTGATTTCAGTCCTAAACAAAGGCATGGTAGGGAGTTAAGTGCACAGGATTCTAACTTATTACTACTTATATAGCACCACTAGGCATGTGCAGTACCGTGCCATACATGTAAGACAGCCCCTGTTCCAAAGAGCTTACAGTCTATTCAAGACAAACAGAACAGGGTAACTAAGGGAAATGATTAAACCCCATATGGGTGTTAAACAGGAGAATAAGGGGGGTCAGGATGCAAGGCAGCCTTAACGTGTTGGGCTTTTAGCCTGGATAGGAATAGGATTAGAGATAGAGCCTGATGCACTGTATTCTAGGCATACAGAGCAGCAAGGTGGGATGAACAGAGCAGAAGGACACAGATAACAATTTGCCTGATGAACAGTTTGACAAGTGGTGTAGACAGGAAAAGAGGAGAGATAATGAACAGGTACACCAACTCTTCTACATCAAAACAGTAAGGTAAAATGCTACAAGTTCGTAGAATTCAAGAACCAACTAGCAGGAAGAACACAATGCACATGATTTTCTCCCCTGGAGACGAACCCAGGCAAGGATGAGGTGATGCTCTTCACGCCCAAAAAAGTGAAACATACAATGTATATCTGTGGAATAGCACTAGTATTTGCGTTTGGAGAGAGCAGTAAGTGTTTCTACTCTCCTTCCACAGTATATTGCAGGGATGGCACCAGAGTGGGTACCTTGGAAGAGTCATTTTGCCACACACATTGTAGATTCTCTTCCTTTTCTGGGAGTGAAGAGCATCACCTCATCCTTGCTTGGCTTTGTCTCCCAGGGAGAAAATCTTGCATATTGTGTTTTTTTCCTGCCAGTTGGTCCTCTGACTGTCTTCTAGAAGCTTGTTCAAAACAAAAAGAGTCCGAGAACAATGTATCAATGAAGAGAGAGAACCTTGATACTCAGACATTACAAGATCATGTCTACGAGAAGTGTATCAACTGACCAAACGGGCTCAAAGTGAAAATAAATATGAAGAAGCCTCAGACCAGGGGTATGGAAACAATGGTGTGGCAGTAAACCACTAAGAATCCATAGCCACTTTACCCCAGATATCATTCATAAGCCTCAATGTGTTTTACAGTTTAAATGCATTTAAAAGAAAAAGAAAAACAACTAAATTCACAGGGCCCTTCAGTCAAAGCTGCACTCCATTTTGAGCTGATCTATGTTGACTCAAGTTTTGCTCTCCAACCGGGCTGCATCAGGACAAGGTTGCCAGCTCCATTCAAATCCTGAGTAGGATGTTGTAGGTTCTATGAACATTTAGCATTTTAACTGCGCTGCCATGATTGCCAGTCTTCCCCTCCCTTCTGCCCACAGGCATCCAATCTCCTGTGGGCGGAAATAGGGGGGAAGGCTGCAACCTGTAACAGGCTGCCTGCAGTGATCCCCTGCCCTGCAGGCAGAAAAGCACTGTGATTGCTAGCCTTCCCCTCTCCTCTCTGCCTACAGATCAGATCAGATCCCTGTAAGCAGATGGGAGGCGAAGGCCAGCGACTGCAGCTGCACGTGGATTAGCAGGCCTAAGGGCAGAGCTTGCACCCCCCCCCCCCCAAATGGTGCCCCAGCACCCCTGAGGGTATCCTGGTTGCAGTGTCCTAGTAACTGGTAACAGAATCCACTTGAGGGCACAATACTAGACCTGATGCTTACAAAATGGGAGTGTGTTTGATGTCATAGTGGGCAATCTGCATCCAATGTGGTTCAATATGAGGACACAAATGGACATGGTTCACTCAACAGCAAGGGTTCTACAGGGGAAATAGGAAAGGAGTGGGCATAACTGAAAGGAGATACTTTAAGGACAACAAAAATAAGGGGATTAAAAACATTGTGGTTTAACAAAGTAGGTAAAAAAAAAAAAAAAAAAAAGGTTTAACTTTACAAGAGATCCAGAAAGAGGAAGACAATATCTATAGAACTGATAAAGTAGTCAGGAAAGCAACAATGTTTAAGTTTGTTTATTTCAATACTTCATATACCGCCCCCCATTACATCAGGGCGGTTTACATTATTAGGAGACAATTATTAGGAGACAAAGGAAATAGAAAAAAAAAGGAACTACAAATTCATGTACAGGATAGAAAGAAAGCGATAGACAATCATACATACTCTGGGAGGGAGAAAAGGCTAAGGAAGGGTAGGAGAGTCATGGAGGGAGATTAAAGGCAGAGGCAAAGAAGTGGGTTTTCAGAAGGGACTGAAATTTAGGGTAGGACTCCTAAACACAGGGCTGTCAGAAGGGAATTCCAAAGGGATGGGCCAAGGTAGAAGAAAGCAGAGTGTCTGGTTGATTGCAGGTGGGCCTGAGTTGGAGAGGGTAGGTGGAGACAGTTAATGTTTACTGAACGCAAACTACGGGAAGGAGTGTGAAAAGTCAGCAGATCCGCTAGGTACTGAGGAGTGTGAGTGTAAATAGCGCGATGTCCTAATGTGAGTAATTTAAATCTGATCCGGAAATCTAACGGAAGCCGGTGGAGCTGAGAAAGGAGAGGGGTAAAGTGATCCCACGGAGAGGTGTGAATGATAAGCCGGGCTGCGGTATTTTGAATTAACTGTAATCTATGGCGCTGGTATTTGGGAACACCAGTAAGAACAAGGTTAAAAAATCTAATCTTGAGATAACCAGTGAAAGCAGAAGTGTGGTGAGGGCTTGTGGAGAAAGAAATGGTCTGATTTTCTGTCTTCGACGGAAAAGGGCAAAAAAGAGCGCCATGACATGAGGGAAACATGATCATGAAAAGACAGGTTAGAATCCAGGAGGACACCCAAATAGCAAAGCTTGGAAACGATAGTAATAGGTGTACCTTCGAACGAAGGAATTAGTCAAGGACAAGGTGAACTATGTGTGAACCAAATGGCTGCTGTCTTGGCAACATTGAGAACAAGACAGTTATTGGCGAGCCAGGTGGAGATCATGGCTAGGCATGAGTCAAGAATGGTAATATCTGGGCATACGGAAGAGATGTGATTTAGTAGGAAGATGTCATCGGCATAATAGGCTGACAGGCCGAGCTGTTGGACCATAAGGGCTAATGGGGCTAGGAAAACATTGAAGAGTAGAGGTGAGAATAGAACCCTGAGGAACCCCACACGGCAAAGGGTGAGGTGGTGAAGCAGAGGCAGAGGAACCAGAGGCGACTACAAACATTCTAGAGTGTAAGAAGGAATGAAACCAATAGCAAACAGTTCCCCGAAGACCCGCCTCCCGTAGCCTAGAGAGTAGAAGTGAGTGATCTACTAAGTCAAACGTTGCAGATAGATCAAGAGATACCACCACCGACATATCACCCCGGTCATGAGAAGAGTGGATTTCGTTCAATACGGCGGATATGATGGACTCTACGCTATGGCCTGGTCGAAATCCAGACTGGCGAGGATGCAGAAAGTGAGTTGTATCGAGGTGATGGGAGAGTTGTGAGCAGACAGCTTTTTCCAGAAGTTTGGAGGGAAAGGATAAATTGGAGACCGGTCGATAATGAGCTGGTAACAAAGGATGTAAAGAGGGATTCTTCAAGAGAGCGTGGACCAAAGCATGTTTCCACGGGTGGGGGAAGATACCCGTACTAAGACTGGAATTAATTATAGTGAGTAATGGGGGGAGCAATTCCAGAGACAGTTCAGCTAGCCAAGCAGATGGTATAGGATCTAATGCAAAGTGAGTTTTATGAGTGGTGGACACTAGCTTGAGTAGTTCAGCAGAGGTGAGGGTAAAATTTAGTCCTAGAATGGGAGAGAAGAGAAACCGAGGGAGGGGAAATGGGTGGGGGAGAAACCAGCGGCTGAGGACAAAGAGAGGCGCATAAATCTTGTGTCTTAGAGGAGAAAAAGGAGGCAAGCTGTAAAGAGCCTGGCCAAAGTGAAGGAGTGGAGAGCGTAGAAGAGGACTGTATGCAGGAGAGAGTCTGGAGAGTGGAAAACAACTGGTGGGATCTATTTGGGCCAGAGGTTATTGCAGATGAGTAACAAAAGATATTATAATGCCTCTATATCGTTCCATGGTGAGACTGCACCTTGAATATTGTGTGCAATTCTGGTCACTGTATCTTAAAAAGGATATAGCGTTATTAGAAAAGGTTCAGAGAAGAGCCACCAAAATGGTAAAGGGGAAGGAAGGATACTCCTATGAAGAAAGGCTAAAAAGATTAGGGCTCTTTAACCTGGAAAAAAAGAGACGGCTGAGGGGAGATATGATAGAAGTCTTTAAATTAATGAACAGAGTGGAACGGATAAACGTAGATCGATTGTTTACGTTATCAGAATATAGAAAGACTAGGGGACATGCAATGAAGCTACAGGGTAAACTATTTAAGACTAATAAAAGAAAATATTTTTTCACTCAACATGTAATCAAACTCTGGAATTTGTTACCGGAGGATGTAGTAAAGGCTGTTAGTGTAGCTGGGTTTAAAAAAAAAGGTTTGGACAAGTTCCTGGAGGAAGAGTCCATAAACCATTATTAAGAAGGTACCCAGGATATCAATGCTTGACCCAGTACAAGCATTGTGGAACCTGTGTCTTTTGGGGAAACTGCTAGGTACGTATGACCTAGATTGGCCACTGTTGGAAACAGGATACGGGGCTTGATGGACCGTGGTCTGACCCAGTATGGCATATTTTATGTTCTTATGTTATGTTCTTATGAGTAGAAATCATGCTTAGCCTGTGCGGTATTGCTGGTGGCAAGTCTTAAAGTGTTGATACATAGCCGGAGACTGACTCTTCCTCCAGAGGTGTTCCACTCTGCAGAGCTGGGAGCACTGTAAGTGAAGCCCAGGATGAAACCAAGGCCGCCAGTTGCTATGATGGCACTGGCGGGGTTGTAGAGGGGCAACTCGGTCCAACGCAATGGAAAGAACAGAGTTCTAACATGAAACCTGAGATGTGGGCGAATGGGATGAGAAGTCAGAAGGAAAAAGAGTGAGAACGGGGGAAATCTGGCTAAAGTCACGGGAGAGATACGACGGACTGAGCAGATGGTAGAGAGATTTCGGCATGCGACGAAAAAGAAGTCGGTCAAGATCGGGTATATACTTTGATTGTAGGATAAGGTGTTATACAAATCTGTTTAAATAAATAAATAAGGGAGGGAAAGACAGAAACATGATCAGACCAGGGGATGGGCTTATGGGAGATGGACAAGGGCTGAACAAAGGAAGCAGAGGTGATGATCAGATCTAGAATGTGGCCTGCTGTATGAGTGGGGAAAGTAACATGTTGAGTTAAAGCGATCAAGTGGAAGTAAGGTGAACAATAGTGCCTTAGAGGAGGACGGGGAATCCAAAAGAATAAGAAATCACCCAGGAGCATAAGATCAGGATATTGAACGGACAAGTCAAAGATGGAAGACAGCAAAGAATCCCATGCAGCAGAACTGAGCGAGGGAGGGGCATAGACAATGAGAAAATGAATCGTGGGAGAGCAGCTCAAAGACAGAAGTAAGGCTTCTGGATACTGGAGAGAAGAAAGAACCTGAGATAGTGGGAGCGAGGCACGGAAAATGGTGGCAACTCCGCCTCCTGTTCTTCCCACCTAAGGGACCGACATGGCGGAATAGTCCGGTGGTAAACACCAGACTAGAAGTGGTTCTTCCCCCTCTGAGCCAGGTCTCAAGTAGAAAAAGGATATCCAAAGAGTCATGCTCAATGATATCATGGATTAAGACAGTCTTAGCTCTGAGAGAGCAGCAATTAAGCAAACTTATGAGAAGCATGGTCGAAGAAGGGGGAGAGTACAGTAACATGTCATTTGATGAAGGGACACAGATCTTTAGATTAGTATGAGAATGTTGCACAGAAACATGAGCTCGGGGTAAGAACGGAGGGGCCTGGCATCACCGCCATAAGCAACAGAAGGGTGAGAGGTAAACCCCAAAGACCGTGTGAGAAAACAATGCAAATGAAATTAAAAATAGCTAGTACTGTAAAATGGGGAGGGGGGACAAGACTTACTTTTTAGATATACTGGCGACAGCAGAAAGTGCACTGCAAAACTCAAGAATGAAGGGGAAGATTATGTAGAGGCTGAGGATAAAGCAGAATTGCTTAATTTTTTTTCTATGTTCACAGATGAAGGGCAGGGACCTCAAAATAGAAACGGGAACGGATGAGAGGTAGTCCTTGAATGATTTTTAGAAGTGTGTTTATAAACAGCTAGGTAAGCTAAAGGTAAGAAACCGCTGGGGCCAGATGGAATACATCCAGAGATACTGAAAGAACTTGGGGAAGTTTGGGTAACTCCATTGGCTGACCTTCTCAATACTTCTTTAGAGTAGGGAGTTCTCCCAGAGGGCTGGAGACTTGTGGAGAAACCACATCATCCACCTAAGTGGAAGTAAGGCTAGGAACTACAGCTTGCTTAAGCCATGCAACAGCTGCAACATTAAACAAAGGCATGGAGGGAGGGGGGTGGCGTAACCTACACAGGACAGTTATAACCCTAAGCATCTTACTGGGCAGACTAGATGAGCCATGGGTCTTTATTCTATTTTATTCAGGCATTTATATACCACCTGTCTGCAAACATATTCTAGGCAGTTTACAAACAGATACTGTATACATTCCCTCATCCCCAAAGGGCTCATAATCTATATGTGTACCTGTGGCAGAGGCTTGCCCAAGGCCACAATGAGTGCCTATAGGACTAGAAACCCCAGTCCCTCCACCCCAAGGTTGCTGTCCCTGAGCAAGAATGTTACAGGTCAGTTAGTCTAACCTCTGGTAGTTTTATGAAAGCTGCTAAAAACAGGATAGTTCAATTCCTGAGTTTACAAGAAGTGGGTCATCTCAAGTGAATCTGATACATTTCTTTGACTGGCTAACCAGAGTTAGATCAGGGACAGTTCTAGATGTGGTGTACTTAGATTTCAGCAAAGCCTTTGACACTGTTCCACATAGGTGGCTCGCACCGAGCACACTTGGCATGGGTCCTAAAGTGATTGACCGGGTCTGAAACTGGTTGAGTGGGAAGTGACAAAGGGCAGGGGTAAATGAATCTTCGTTCACTCTAAGGATAGGGGAGTTACCAGTAACATGCCGCAGGGATCAGTCCTTGGTTTAAATATTTTTCTAAGTGATATTGCGGAAGGGCTTTTGGAAAACTTTGCTTCTTTGTCTATGATACCAAAAACTGCAACAGGGTAGACAATCTGGAAGGTGTGGATAATATGAGAAGGGATCTAGCAAAACTTGAATAGTTTAGTTGGCATATTCTAGACCAAAATGGTAAAAAATGCAGGATCATGCAATTGGACTGCAAAACTACAGGCAGGGCCGGCACTACCATTAGTGGAACTGGAAGTCTCCTAGAGCACTGACCCTCTGGGAGCGGCCATTGCTGCCGTCACCTCTCTCGGGACAGACTGCAATGGCATTGGGCATATATAGCCCCACAGCACTTACCTTTAAGCTTTGGTGCCACAGGGCTGTTTGCTTCTGTCCCTCTAACTGCAAACAGGAAGTTGGCATCGGGTATCAGAAAGGGGATAGAAGCAAACAGACCTGCGCACCAAAGTTTAAAGGTAAGCACAGCAGGGCTGTTTATGCCCATTGCCATTTCTGCATGTTCCAGAAAACGGCAACATCGGTGGCAATGAGCGCCAGAGGAGGGGAGCACAAGGGATGAGGTTCGCCTCATCTCCTTGCACTGGCTCAGAGCACAAGGGAACAGTACAGTACAGGGAATGAAACACTTCTGTGCGTGAAAGAGAAGAACCTGGAGATGATCATATCTGATGATTTTAAAGGTATCCAAACACCAGAACGATGCTTGTGTGCATAGGGAGAGGAATGGCCAGCAGGAAAAAAAAATAAGATGATCATGCCCCCATACAGAGCCAGTACTAGCTTTTGATTCTGAGTTGGTATTCCAAATTACATCCTGTGCCTGCTCTTTTTTTTTTTTTTTAAGTTTCAGCTTCCTTAATCTGCGAGGGTGGGGCATTGCATGGAGCAGGGATACTGGTTCTTCCAGAACCCACCATGGGCAGCTAATCTGTTAGTCAGAAAAGGGGATGGGGCTACCACGTTGCCAGGACAGACGTAGTGGGGCTGAGCAAAGCAAAGTAACATTTCTGCACATCAAGCCTACCACTGCATCACAATCTCTCCCTGCCTTTGAATTAGCAGTATAAAGGCAATACAGGAAGTCCCTTCTATGCATTAAAAGCTAGCAGCCACCATCCAGGAAAACTACCTTTATAATTGATAGCATCAATCAACTAATCCTTCTGTACTGAAGAATGAATGGCATACAGACAATCTCAATATGAAATCTGCACCTCTAGTTCTGTAACATACACCATATTCCTCAAAATGGAGTTAGGGTATGTTACAGAACTGGAGGTGCAGATTTCATATTGAGATAGTCTGCATACCATTCATACTGGATCCACACCATTAGCACATATATCCTAATCTCAATCCTAATCTCAGCCCTGCTAACAGGCTACAAGTGTAACATAACATTAGAATACCAATAATTCACTCCTACCGACACCTATCTACATTTAACCAATTACCCCAAATCAGTCACA
Source organism: Ichthyophis bannanicus (assembly GCA_033557465.1). Classification (NCBI taxonomy): domain Eukaryota; kingdom Metazoa; phylum Chordata; class Amphibia; order Gymnophiona; family Ichthyophiidae; genus Ichthyophis; species Ichthyophis bannanicus. Next base: position 886,637,807 of record CM066034.1, on the reverse strand, counting down.
CTCCCTGCAAATGCAGACTAAACAGAACACCCACACCACCGCATCTATCCTACCTACACCTAAAACCCACTAACCCCCCCCCCCCCTCAATTGTGTCTTAATTAGCACTTGCTCAGCCAGGAATAAGATCCCCCTACTTACCAATCTAATATCTGATTACAACCTAGACATTCTTTGCCTCACAGAAACATGGTTTCAAGAAACAGACTGTTCTCATGAACCAGTTATGCCCCCCTAACCACACTATACACAGTTGCAGTTCTACCAGCAGAGGTGGAGGAGTATCGTTAATCACCAAAGATCTAAACTTCTCCATCACAGAAACAGTCTCCACCTTAGGGATGGACTCCCTTAAAGCTTCCAATAATGCACTCCCCCTGTGTCTAGTATATCGTGCATCACAATCAGAGGCTCAAGATCTTTCCACAATACTTGAATTAGCATGCACCAAACATCCTCCCAACCCCCTCAAACTTCTCGGAGACTAACTTTTCCTCAACTAACCAGAAACAGGCCTCTTCTTTCCTGGAGGCCATGGACGCACTACATTTCTCCCAAGTTCTGTTTCGAGGCCGAAGGTTTTCACACTTGAGTCTATATGGGAGGCCATTACTTTATCGATGGTGGTTCAAAGTCAGACTAGAGCTTTATCTCTTCAAATGCATGATAACTCTGAAAAGATTTCATTCTTGGAGAATGTGAATGTGGGTGTTAAGTCTCAGATAGAAGAACACAGTAGTCTATTGGCAACAATATCTGATTTGACTTCTACTCTGGTTAAAGATAATGTGGCACTTAGGAGTAAGTTGGAAACCTTGAAAAATGTTGCTAGAGCTGTGAATTTAAGGATTCTAAATTTTCCCAAAATGAAGGGCATTTCTGCCCTGGACATGTTCAAGCAATATCTACAGGAAATCCTTAAAGTGCCAATGGAATTAATTCCACCCTTGTCTAGGGTCTATTATCTACCTCAGGGGAAGAAAGAACCAGCGGACTCTGAAGTACTTGCAAATATGGACGTTTTAAATGTTTCAGATTTGTTAAAGGATTCTGACCCTGCGACGTGTGTCCCAGCTACTTTGTTGGTGACTTGTGCACTTACCACTGATAAGGAATGGCTGTTAAAAATGTTCTTTAAAAAGCAGTTGGAGACCTTCTATGGCCTATCCATTTCAATGTTTCCTGATAATTCTAAGGAAACACAGGAGACAACTTACTTCTTCATAAATCTGGGGTTCAGCAGATTGGGGGTTCATTCTTCTTAATATTTCCCTGTAAGTGTTTAGTAATTTATAAGTCGGTTAGATATATATTTTTCCAACCAGCTGATCTTGTGTCCTTTATTAATGTTAAATTGCAGGATAAGGTCCAGACCTTGTGATAATTGACCAAATTCTCTCATGTTAAGAGCCTGTGTACTCAGGGTTGATCTTCTATTTCCTTTTATGCTCAATACGAATTTTCTTATTAGGCTGCCAGAGTTTCTCCTGCTCTGTTAAGAGTAAATTAGACTTACCTGCTAATTGTCGTTCCTTAAGGAACTCTAGTCCAGTCCCGGAACCATAGAGTTGTCAACCTCCACCAGCAGCTTTGGAGACTGAAAGATTATCACTTTGATGTCACTGGTATAAGTAGACAGGAACCGCCCCCTATCAACAGTACCTATTGACAAAGCAGACTCAGCAGAACAAATAAGTAGAATAAAGAAATAGCCATAAATCGGCCAACAGTCGAAATGAACTCACACCCATACAGTCCCAAACATTGTTACCAGAAAAAAGGAATGGGTGGACCGAGAACCCCCAAGCCCGGCGCAACTGTGCGACCAAGCTCAAGAGACACTGCTGCGTAAAGAAGGGCCCCGCCTATCTTCCCTGCGCTTCTCACCCTTCCTACGCTAAACCAGTAGACTGACCGTCTGGACCGCTCTAAAGAATCTTCAGGCTGCCCCTAATGCAAAGACCCTGGGAGGGATCCGGGACTGGACTAGAGTTCCTTAAGGAACAACAATTAGCAGATAAGTCTAATTTACTCTTCCTTAGCGTCCCTCTAGTCCAGTCCCGGAACCATAGAGGACATGACAGAGCAGTACACATCAACGGGAGGGACCTACTAGCCCAGCCTGAAGAACCGCTGAGCCAAAATGCCCATCCCCCCGTGCCTGCACATCCAGCCTATAGTGCCGAGCAAACGAATGGAGCAAAGACCACGTCGCCGCCCTACAGATCTCCTCCGCTGGCACCAAACTGGCTTCTGCCCAAGACGCCGCCTGCGCCCTGGTGGAATGCGCACGAAGACCTTCCGAAACCACCTTACCCTTCAACAGGTAGGTGGAAGCAATCGCCTCCTTCAACCACCGTGAGATGGAAGACTTCGCCGCTGCCTCACCTTTCCAAGGCCCCACAATAAACAGCCTGTCTGACTTCCTAAAGGAGGCCGTTCTCCTGAGATATTTTTTGAGCACTCTCCGAACATCCAAGAAATGCAAACAGCCCCCCAAGCGCTCTTTCTGTTCCGCCGAGAACACCGGAAGCGATACTACTTGGTTGACATGAAACACGGAAACCACCTTCGGTAAAAAGGCCGGAACCGTGCGCAAAACCACCTTGTGCCTGAAAAAGGTCAGATACGGCTCCGTACACGCCAACGCCTGCAACTCCGAAATCCTCCGAGCCGAACAAATAGCCACAAGGAAGACAGTCTTCAACGTCAAGTCTTTGAAGGAAGCCTTGTCCAAAGGCTCGAATGGTTCTTGAAGTAGCGCGTCCAAAACCAAATTCAGATCCCAAGAAGGAACGGAATCTCGTCTTGGAGGCCTCAACAGTAACACCGCTCTAAGAAAACGCCTAATATCTCCGTGGGCACCCACCGACTGACCTTGAATCTTACCCCTGAAACAGGCTATGGCTGCCAGCTGCACCCTCAAAGTGCTCGCGGCCAACCCCTTTTTCACACCATCCTGAAGAAAAGACAGTATACGGAGGCACCGAAACCCGCAGAGGTTGAAAACTGCGGTCCTCACACCACACCTCAAAAACACGCCATACGCGAACATACGCCAAGGAAGTAGAGCGGCGCCGCGCCTTCAATAAGGTAGAAATTACTGCCACCGAGTACCCCTTGGCAGTCAACCTTGCCCTTTCAAGAGCCATGCCGTAAGCGAGAATCGACCCACCTGCGGCATGCGTAACGGCCCCTGAAGCAAGAGATCCCCCTGCAGAGGAAGCCGCCACGGACTGCCCACCAGAAGCCGAACCAGATCTGCATACCACGGTCTTCTGGGCCAATCGGGTGCCACGAGAACCACCAGACCGCTGTGTTTCTCTATGCGTTGAATCACCTTGCCTATGAGAGCCCAAGGAGGAAACATGTAGACAAGGCCCTCCAGCGGCCACCGCTGAGCCAACGCATCGAGGCCTTCCGCCATTCGTTCCCGCCTCCGGCTGAAGAACCTCTCCACCTGCGCGGAATCGAACCGTGCCACAGATCCATTACCAGTAGCCCCCAGCGCCGCACTATCAACACAAACACGTCCGGGTGTAGACTCCACTCCCCCGGGTCTACTCTGCGGCGGCTCAGAAAATTGGCCTCGACATTCTCCACGCCTGCCACGTGCTGCGCCGACAGCGCCGCCAGATTCTGCTCGGCCCAGTCCAAGAGCCGACTCGCCTCCTCCTCCAGCGACGCACTCCCTGTGCCGCCCTGGCGATTGATATAAGCTACTGTCGTGGCATTGTCAGACAGCACTCTAACCGCCTTCCGACCCAAGTCTTTTTGGAAACTCTGCAGCGCCAGAAATACCACTCGCATCTCCAATCGGTTTATGGACCATTGACTCTTCCCTTGACCACTCTCCTTGGGCAAACTTTCCTTCGCAGTGTGCCCCCCAACCTGTGAGGCATGCATCTGTCGTCAACAGCCTCCATACGGGAGCCTCCAGAGGCATGCCCCCCTCTAGACTTCTGGGGCGCAACCACCACAGGAGTGCCCGTCACACCTCCGGAGGACACAGCAACCTTTGAGACAACGCATCCCTCTGATGCGACCAGCGCCTTAGAAGAGAGCTCTGCAGCGGCCGCATATGCCCTCTGGCCCACTGAACCACCTCGATGCTGGCCGCCATCGTCCCCAACAACTGCAAATAGCGCCATGCAGACGGAGCTCTGCAACCCAGAAATCTCTGCACGAGCTCCCGCAATTCCCGTGCTCTCTTGTCCGGGAGAAACACCATTCCCCGACTGGTCTCGAAACGCGCCCCCAAATATTTGAGGGCTTGAGAGGGAGCTAGTTTGCTCTTTGCAAAATTGACCACCCAGCCGAGACTCTCCAATTGCACCACTCGCGCCGTGGCCGCCACGCTCTCCTCCCGGGACTTCGCTCGAATCAACCAATCGTCCAAGTAAGGGTGCACGAGAATGCCCTCCTTGCGGAGCGCCGCCACCACCACCACCATGACCTTGGTGAAAGTGAGAGGCGCCGTCGCTAGGCTAAAAGGCAATGCTCGGAATTGAAAATGACCCATCATCAGAGCAAACCGCAGATACTTTTGATGCTCGCGGCATATGGGAATATGCAAATATGCTTCCGTCAGGTCTAGAGACGTAAGAAACTCTCCCTTTCGCACCGCCGCCATAACTGAACGCAAGGACTCCATCTGGAAATGGGTCACCCGAAGACAGCGATTTACCCTCTTTAAATCCAATATGGGACGGAACATACTCCATTTATTTCGTGGTTCCGAAAAAAGAGGGTATCGACCGGAGCTGCACTGAGCCGCCGGAACGGGCACCACCGCCCCTAAATGCCGCAGCCGCTGCAGCGTGCTGGCAACCACCCTGAACTTCCTTGGGGCTTGGCACGGGGAGAGGACAAAGGCGTCGGAGACGGGGCGCTGGAGCTCTAGAGCATAGCCTTCCCGAATGACCTCCAACACCCACTGATCCGCAGTTAATTGGACCCAGACGGGGTAAAACTCCCGTAACCTTCCTCCCATGGGCACCTACCCCCTCTGGGCCCGCCGTCTCTCATTGGGGTTTTCTACTGTTGGCGGACTGAAAGGAACCAAATCCTCTGCCCGCCCCCTGGAAACCACGAAAGGACTGACCTCGAGCCATATACCGACCCCGCAAAGGCTGGGAAAATCGGAATCTCCGCGAGTCTCTGGGGACACCCCTAGAGGCTATCGACCCCCGGCCCTGCTTCAGCCTATCCTCCAGGAGCCAACCCCTTTGGAGTCCCCCAAGTCCTTGACCAACTTCTCTAAATCCTCCCCAAAGAGAAGCTTGCCTCGAAAAGGTAATTTACTAAGCCACGCCTTGGAAGAACCGTCCGCCAACCAGTTGCGGAGCCACAGATACCTGCGAGCCGCCACCACCGAAGCCATGCTCTTGGCGAGCCCCCGAATCAAATCATAGTGAATATCCGATAGCTAAGCTGTGCCAGATCCTCGGCCTGTTCTTCCGGTAGTCCCCCCCGCAGACGTTGGGACCACCGCAAGCCAGCTCTCGCCACCCATGCCTCTGCAATGGAGGCTTGCAACGAGAGAGCGCACATATCAAACACCTGTTTCAACAAGGTATCCAGCTTCCTATCTTGCACATCTTTTAACGCCGCGGCGCCCTCCACCGGAATGGTGGTCTTCTTAGTGACCGCCGACACTGCAGCATACACCTTTGGGGACCGAAAAATCTCCCTATCCTGTTCGACAACGGATATAACTGGGCCAAATTCTTGGTTCCTCGGAGCGCCGATTCCGGCGCGTCCCATTCCTCCTGAATCATAACACCCTATGAACCGGGAATACCTTTTGAGAAGTCCTAACCGCCTGCAACAACGGATCCTCCAACACATCCTCAGCTGCAGGCGTCACAGAGGGCATGTTTAAAGTCTTTAGAGTCTCAGCAATCAACGCTGGCAACTCTTCCCGCTGGAACACCCGGACCACTCTACTCTGCTCCACGTCCGTTAGCTCTCCGTCCTCTAAATCCTCCTCCGAGGCCACTTCCAGATCCATATCCGCTCCGAGGTCATCTATCCCATCACCTGACTGTCCTCTCAGAGCTCCCTACGTCTCTTTGCCGAGCCTATCTCCCCCACCGGGGGATCTGCCGACCCCGACCGTTTCCGACTCCTCTGGACTCCCGACTGAGTCCCGAACGCAGGCTGTAGCAAGGCAAACGCCTGCTGCATCAGGGAAAAGAAGTCCGAGGGAATCCCCGCAACGCTCCCACCCAGACTTCCCGCAGGAGCCGAAGACACACCAGTTGTCCCAGACGGCCCTGCCATCGGCTCAGGAAGACCGAGAGAGGACGGCCGGGATCCCTCTTCTACTGAAGCGGCCGCTGGCTGATCTCCTGCCGGCCCCCCCAGCGCCTTCTCCATACCTACTGGCTCCAGGGAGCAGCCCCGGCATACCCCGGAGTCCAGTAGCTCGCAGCGCTTCACTCCACAAACCAAGCAGCGATTTTTAAGTGGCATGCTACTGTCTATGAGCAACAAACAGCTCTGAAGAGAGAAAACTGGCTCTCTGCCCTGAGACAGAAGTCACTGTCCGTTTTTTTTTTCTTCTTTTAAAACCAGTAATCTACTCCCAATAGGCCAATCAGCTGAATTCGTAAGGTCCCATGCAAAAAACGAAGCTTCTAGCCTGCCCAATTAAAAGAAGAAAAGTCTGTCTTTTAAAAGAAATGCCGATTTCAAAATGGCCACCGCCAGCTTTCCCGCTTAAAAAAGGGCTGACTGATAGCACGCGCTGAGGCCCCAAGCCTTTTTTACCTGGGAGCCTCCCTAGGACCTCTATCACTCCTGCACTGCCCCCCAAAAAGAATTTCAGCAGCACTTACCCGATCCGGAGGAGAAGGGGGGGAAGGAGGGGGGCAGAGAGAAATACAGCTCCGGAGCACAGCTCTCACCCAGCTTCAGCTCCCACTGACTGCTGCAGCCTCGTAGCACACAGCTCTTGCCAGATTATGTCCTCTGCTGCTGCAGACTCTTCCTGCAACCTGCTCCTCACCCTTCTGGCACGGGTTCGGGAGCAGGGAGGTAAGGCAGTCAGGCTCTCAGCCCACTGCACTTTTAAATAGCTGGGCCCCCCACTAAAAGAACCCTGAGAGAACAGGAGAGAAAGGCAGAACTGGGACCCCTCCAGCAGCAGCAGATTTTCACCCCAGAATAAAGCAAAAGCACTAAACCAAAAGAGAGGAAAAAACCAACCCCAAAGAAACAAACAAAGCTCTGCTTATTTGATCTCCCTGAGCCCAGTCCCGGGCTCAGAACCTCCAAGCTGCTTGGAGACTGAAAGTACTGGTGATAGGGGGCGGTTCCTGTCTACTTATACCAGTGACATCAAAGTGATGAAATCTTTCAGTCTCCAAAGCTGCTGGTTGAGGTTGACAACTCTATGGTTCCGGGACTGGACTAGAGGGACGCTAAGGAACCAATGTTTCTCTCTCCCTAAATTATGTGGACTAACAGGTCTTAGGTTTATATTTCTTATTTTATTATATATCTTGCGGTTATTATACCTTTGCATCACTGTCTACTTCAAGAATTGTTCTTGATGTTTATGTATAATCTAATAAATACACAAATTAAAACAAAACAAAAAAGCAAGCAAAAATAAAGGGGCTAAAAATAAAGGCATAATGATTGACAGCCGTAATAGGGAAGGGGGCCTGGGCAAGACTTCCCATCCCCCTTCAGTGGCACCATGGATTTCTCCTCTCTGGCCCACCAAATGCTAGAAACCCATGAGTAACCATATTGGACAAGAGTGGCCATCTGCTCCAGAGGACAGAGGCATGCCCAAGCTTTGAGCATGTTGGGCCCTAGTGGATTCAATTACAATGCCAACAGCACAATAGTGTGGGCTAGGAGAGAGACAGGTCTATCTCCACTGCTGCTCCAGTCCAAGAACCTTGCCATCTGCTGGAGGCAGTCTACTATTTCTCACTGTTGAATCAGATATACCGAATGACATCACTGAAAGTTGCTCAAGTCTGCCTCAACCTGCTGGCAAGGGAACAATCCACATATCTAAACTGGTCTAGCAGGATGATCGTGGCAAAATAGAACAAGCTGAACTGCAATGCTAGCAGAAACTTTCACGTCTGTCATATAGTGTATCTGGATTTTCAGAAAGCCTTTGACAAGGTCCCTCATGAGACTCTTGGTGAAATTAAAGTCATGGGATCGATGGTAGTGTAGTATTTTATGGATCAGGAACTGGTTAAAAGATAGAAAGCAGAGAGTAGGGCTAAATGGCCAATTTTCTCAATGGAGAGAGGTGAGTAGTGAAGTACCCTAGGGATCTGTGCTGGGCCCACTGCTTAACATTATTAAATGATCTGTAAATGGGAACAACGAGGGAGGCAATCAAATTTGCAAACAAAATTATTCAAAGTTGTTAGAACACAAGGATTGTGAAAAATTGCAAGAGGATGTTGATAAATTGGAAGACTGGATGTCCAAATGACAGATGAAATCTAATGTGAACAAGTGCAAAAAATTATGCACCTAAGAACCACCCAAACTTTGGTTACACAATGCAAGGTACCACCTTAGAAACCACATCCCAGGAAAAAAGATTTCAGTGTCATTGTGGATAATATGTTGAAACCTTCCGCCCAGTGTGCAGTGGCAGACAAGAAAGCAAATAGAATGCTAGGAATCAAAGAAAGGAATGGAGAATAAAACCAAGGACATTATAATGCCTCTATCATTCCATGATGCGACCGCATCTTGAATATTGGGTGCAATTCTAGTCACCATATCTTAAAAAGGAAAAGTAGAATTAGAAAAGGTACAGAGAAAAGCAACATAAACATAGAAAAATGACAGACCACATGGCCTATCCCAGTGATGGCTAACCTTTTTGAGCCCGAGTGCCCAAACTGCCGCACAAAACCAAAGAATTTCCTCAAAGTGCCAGCACGTCAATTAAACCTTAACAACAAGATTTTAGTATCTAAAAACTCTTTATAAAGTTGCCTGAACTATGTAACATCATTTGTAAAGTTTGGAATCTTTGTATTGTCAGAGAATCAATTTGATTCACAATCCTTTGGTTTTCATTTCAATTTATTGGCAATTTATAATGTTTTAATGATTTCATTCAATTTAGAAACAGGAAGGCAATAATTAAACTGGGAACCCCAAAAGCCAAACTTGGAATGTACAACACTGTAGAAATAAAACTATAAATTAATTTCCTCTTGTACTAAACAAAGCACAGACACTAATGATGCACATTTCCCAGAGCTGACATATTCCAGTTAATAAATTCAAAATAAAGAGATATTTGTACCTTTTGTGCATTTTTTTCAGTTGCAATTGTTCCAGCCACTTTCTTCTGGTTTATTTGTGTCTTCTGCTATCTCTCCATCGTCTGCTGTCCATTTCTCCTTTCTTCTCTTCTAGTTTTTTTTCCATTCTCTCTCTTCATCTGCTTTAACATAATAATCTTTCTCCTTTTTTAGTCTCCCAATACCCGGCCAATTGTACATTTTTCTTCCCTCCCACACAAAATATTTTTCCCCTCTCCATTTCACTCTCCCAGCCCCATCCCCTTCTAATCTCCCCCAACATCAGCTCCCTTTTAATTCTAGCCCCACCCAGTATCCGCTCCCTTCTAGTCCCCACATCAGCCCATTTCCAGTCCTGGCCCCCCATCAGTCCATTTCCAATCCTATCCGAGTCCCTTCATCAGCTCATTTCCAATACCAGCCTCCCATCAGCCCATTTCTAGTCCTTTCCTAGCCCCACCATCACTCAGCCCATTTCTAATCCAAGCCCCCCATGAGCCTACTTCCAGTTCTAGCCCCTCCATGAGTTCATTTCAATCCAAGCCCCCACCACAGCCCATTTCCAAACTTAGCTCCCCCAACACCCAATTCCCAGTCCTATCCTAGCCCCTCCATCAGCCCATTTCCTGTCCTAGCTCCCTCCCCTAAGAGCCCATTCCAAGCCCCCCTTCCCATCAGCTATTTGCAGTTCAAGCCCCCTTCCACTCAGCCCATTTCCATTCCAAGTCCCCCTCCCCATCAGCTATTTGCAGTTCAAGCCCCCCACTTCCCCTCAGCCCATTTCCATTCCAAGCCCCGTCCCCCATCAGCTATTTGCAATTCAAGCCCCCTTCCACTCAGCCCATTTCCAGTCCTAGCAACCCCCCAACCCATTACCAGTCCTAGCCCCCCATAGCCCACTCCCAGTCCTAATCCCACCAGCCCATTTCCAGTCCTAATCCCCATCACCCCATTTTCAGTTTAAGCCCCCTCATAGCCCATTACCAGTCCTAACCTCCCCATCAGCCCACTCCCAGTCCTAATCCCACCAGCCCATTTCCAGTCCTAATCCCCCATCACCCAATTTTTAGTTTAAGCCCCCCATAGCCCATTACCAGTCCTAACCTCCCCATCAGCCCACTCCCAGTCCTAATCCCACCAGCCCATTTCCAGTCCTAATCCCCCATCACCCAATTTTTAGTTTAAGCCCCCCATAGCCCATTATCAGTCCTAACCCCCATCAACCCACTTCCAGTCCTAATCCCACCAGCCCATTTCCAGTCCTAATCCATCACCCAATTTTTAGTTTAAGCCCCCCCCCCATAGCCCATCACCACTCCTAAACCCCCCCCCAGCACCCATCACCACTCCTACCCCCCCCAGTGCCCATCACCACTCCTAACCCCCCCCCAGTGCCCATCACCACTCCTAACCCCCCAGCGCCCATCACCACTCCTAATCCCCCCGCAGCGCCCATCACCACTCCTAACCCCCCCAGCCCAGCCCAGCCCAGCCCAGCCAAAATTTAAAATAAAAAAAAGCTGTCTTCTGCCGCTTTCGGGGCCGCCGCGGCAGAATCGAGTGTGCCGCGGGGCCCCCCCTGTGCCTGGCAGAGCCTGCCCTCCAGATCCTGCCTTCCCCGGTATCAGTCCCTGTTTCCAGCTTGTCACACGCGCCGGCTTTCAGAGCGCGAAGGGAACTAGTTTCCCTTTCGCGGCTCTGTTAAGCCCGCGGGGGCTGATGGGAACTCCCATCAGCCCCCGCGGGCTTAACAGAGCAGCGAGGGAGAAACTCTCCCCTCGCGCTCTGAAAGCCGGCGCGTGTGACAAGCTGGAAACAGGGACTGATACCAGGGAAGGCAGGATCTGGAGGGCAGGCTCTGCCAGGCACAGGGGGGGCCCTGCGGCACACTCGATTCTGCCGCGGCGGCCCCGGAAGCGGCAGAAGACAGCTTTTTTTTTATTTTTTTAAATGCGGACCTTCCCGCGTGCCAGCTGCAAGGCCTTCGCGTGCCACAGCTGGCACGCGTGCCATAGGTTCGCCATCGCTGGCCTATCCAGTCTGTCCTTCCATAACTACAACAGTCCCCTTTTTTCCTTTAGAGATCCTGTGTTTGTCCCATGCTTCTTTGAATTCAGATACTATCCTCATCTCTACCACCTCCACTGGGAGACTATTCCACAGATCCACCACTCTTTTCGTAAAAAAATATTTCCACATATCACTCCTGAATCTATCCCCTTTCACCCTTATCCCATGTCCCCTCATAGCAGAACTTGCTTTCATACGAAAGAGGCTCTCCCCCTGTGCATTTATGCCAGAGGTATTTAAACGTCTCAATCATATCACCTCTATTCCACCTTTCCTCTAAGGTGTACATATTAAGATCCTTAAGTCTGACCTCATATGCTTTATAATGAAGACCACTAACCTTTTTAGTAGCCACCCTCTGTACTGACTCCATCCTGTTTATATCCTTTTGAAGGTGCGGTCTCCAGAATTGCACACAATACTCCAAATGAGGTCGCACCAAAGACTTATACAGCGGCACTATCACCTCTGTTTTTCTGCTAGCCATTCCTCTCAGTATGCACCCAAGCATCCTTCTAGCTTTTGCTGTTGCCTTTTCTACCTGTTTAGCTACTTTAAGATCAGACACAACCACACCAAGATCCCGCTCTTCTTTAGTGGACAAAAGTACTTCACCCATTGCAGATTTTGGAATAATCTGCAAAGAGACAAACCTTACCCGACAGTCCTTCCACTATATCACTAACAAAGATGTTAAGAGGATGGAAGGATACCCCTGTGAGGAAAGGCTTAAAAGATTAGGGCTTTTCAACATAGAAAAAAAGAGAAAGCTGAGGGGAGATATGATAGGAGTAGAACGTGTACATGTAGATCAGTTGTTTACACCATCAAAAGTAGACAGACTAGAGGACATGCAATGAAGCTTGTCACCCCCCCCCCCCCCCCCCCGGTGGCCAGTGGCTGCAGGGGCAGGTTGTGCATTTAAATCAATTGTAGAAGTAAAAGACTTTTGGGCCAGATGCACCTTGGTCCTTGTAGTTCTCTCTCCTTATAGAAATGAGTTGTGGATGCCAAGTAGAGGGTAAACAAAAAGCTTTCATTTCCCTTTTAACACTGAGGTTCGCTAAGTAACAAAAGTAAAGTTGTCCTTATTTTCAGGTTTGTGCCAAAGTGTTATTAAACAAGAAAAACTGTTACAGGCTTCACAGTCCCTTGTAGGATATAAAGGGTTTTCTAAACTTCAGAGTGAAACAAATAAACCAGCTCTCCTTTAGCTCAGTGTAAGCAAAATCATTGTTAGTGCATGTTCTGGTAAACTATAGCTCTGGGAGTGACTCAAGGCTTCCCGCAACACAAATAGAGCAGTCCATTAATTCCTCCTGTGACAATGCTTCTAAATCCCCAGGCTCCACTTGCATGGGTTCCAGTTCATCTGTGCTTTCTCTTGTATTTGAGCTCTCCCTGGCTGCTATAGGGTGCAAATTAGTACTTCCCTCACCTATCCTCCAGCTGGGCTGTTCAAGGTTTTTCAAGTAGGAAGCATGGCTTGTTCTTAGGCCTCTATGGTGTGGCTTCCAGAACACCTGCCTTCTTTCATTTCTCTCAGAATGGTTATCTGATTCAAAAGCCCTTCTAGGAGCTAAGTCTCTTTTTAGAATTAAAGTGCCACTGTCCCTTGGCTTCCTGAAGTCGGTGCTGCTGGTGTTTTCCTTACCAGGTACCCTTCCTTGGATACGGTCTCCTTTACAGACTGTTTGTGAGTCTCCTGGGCACTGCTTGTCATCCCTGAAGCTTGGGACGGCCAGGCAACGAATCCAGGCCTCTCTGCTTCTCAGTATGAGGGATTCCACTGTCAGGACTTTTTCTTCCAGTACCTTTCTCAATCCTTCTGGTAAGCTCAGGCCTCCCTCTAGGCATGGAGTCTCTCTCCCTTGGATCCTGGCTTCTCCTGGAGTCTCTCTCCCTTGGATCCTGGCTTCTCCTCTTTCTCCCCTTCTTAGTCTGGCTGCAGCTCTCTGCTTATAAAGCCGTTCTCCTCTTGAGTTTCCTGGCCTGCTCTTCACGTGTATCTGATTATCCCTGCATAATCAGTAGTTGGGTGTGTTCGCTCAGCCTCTGCAGGTTCATGCCTGCTCCCTCTAGCTGTGTTGCTATGCAATTGCAGCTCCTGCAAGTCAGCTGCTTTGTGAAAGACAGCGTTTTTTCAAATCCAGAGCTTCCCTAGCTTCAGCCCTATCACAAGCTGTGTAATGTAATGCATTTAAGACTAAGAAAGTTTTTTTACTCAACATGTAATCAAACTCTGGAATTTGTTACCGGAGGATATAGTAAAAGCTGTTAGTGTAGCTGGTTTTAAAAAAAGGTTTGGACAAGTTCCTGGAGGAAAGGTCCATAAACCATTATTAAAGAGAACCCGGGAAATCCAGTGCTTACCCTGGGACAAGCATTGTGGAACCTGTGTGCCTTTTTGGGAACCTGGATTAGCCACTGTTGGAAACAGGATATTGGGCTTGATGGACTTTGGTCTGACCCAGTATGGCATTTCTTGTTTTAACAGACAGACCCTCAGCTAATACAAAAATAAGGGATGAAAAATTAGAACCATGCAAACTGAAATTGAAACTCCCAAAAGCCTAGACCAAAAGGTTCTCAACCCAATCCTCTGGGACCCCGAGGCCAGTCAGGTTTTTAGGATATTCACAATGAATTTGCATGAGAGTCTAATCTATCAGTGCTGGGAAAAGTGTATTTTCTTCTGAACCGTGCAAAATGACAAGATGAACATTCTCAAAGCTGGCACATTCTAAATCTTAAATTTAATACATTTTATTTCTCTTTTAATGTTTGGGCATTTTATTTATCTAATCAGGTTAGCCTCAGTCTCTCATCCACTTTTCTTGCACTAGTCTTTTCCAGTGTCCTTTCCATTTCTTGTCTTCTCTTCCTTCGCTACGGATGTGACACTGATCTTCCTTTGCATCTTTTATATTTCTCCTCTTTCCACCCAGTTAGGTTTTATCCCTCATTCTCCGCTCCTCTTACCTTCCAATCCTCAATCTCCCACTTACCCCCTCTCCAACCATCTCACTCCTTTTTCAGTTCCTATCCCCTCTTCTACTCCCTAGTCCCCTAATTTCATCCTCTGTGCTTGCCCCCTCCCAAACCCTCGTCTACCTTCCTCTCTCAATCCTTTACCAGCCCTAGCTCCTTCCTTGTCACTCTACCATTCCTGGTATTCAGCTCCGTTCTTTTCTACCATTTCTCAGTCCTATTTCCATATGTTTATGTTTAATTAAAACTTATTATACCGCCCATAACATGAGCTTCTGAGCGGTTTATAATCATATAAAAATGCAAGGCTGCAGAAAAACAGAAAGGAACACCATTAAAATCTTCCTCACCATCCTCTTCTTCCATGTTCCCCCTTTCTCTTGGTTTAGTTAACTGTCGGTCTCTGCGCAACAAAACCCTCCTTATTCAAGATCTTGCTCTTAGTTCATCTTTTGACCTCCTTCTTTTAACCGAGACATGGCTTAGGGACGGGGAGGACGCTCTCCTCGCCCGCTGCCTCCCCCCCGGTTTCTCTGCAGTTTCCGTCTCACGCAGAGGTAGACCTGGTGGTGGTGTGGCTGCTTTGCTTCGGTCCACTCTTTCTTTCACTCAGCTTTCTCCTCCTTCGCTCCATTACCCGGAAGCCCTCCTGCTCCACTTACACACTCTCCCCCCCATGCACATCCTTCTTGTTTATTCCCCCCCTACCCTTCGTTCTGAACTTTGGGATTCCCTTCTTTTGACAATTACTGATCTTTCTCTTGCTTTCCCTCATCTACTCATTGCCGGGGATTTTAATTTGCATCTGGACTCCCCTTCTTCACCTAGAGATCTTTCCTTTATTTCTTTCTTACAGGATTTATCTCTCGTGCAGCACGTAACTCTTCCCACACATCAGGCCGGACACACTCTTGATCTTTTTTTGACGTCCTCTTCTTCCTCTCTTACTCTTTTCAATCTTTCTTCAATGATTCTGCCTTGGACAGACCATGTCTGTCTCTCTGTCTCCTGCTCCTTCTCGCAGGGGTCCCCCTCTTTCTCTTCTCCCTCCTCCTCCACTGCCTCACTTCTCTCTACCCCCCTTCCTCCCTCTACCCCCCCTCTTCCGCGACTTTCCCGAGCCCTTTCATCTTTAACCATCCACCAATTCCCCACAGCAGCTGAACTTTTCCCTCCTGACTTCTCCCTTCTCTCTCCCAACTCTCAAGCTGCCCTCTGGTCATCGGCTCTCTCAACAACACTGGATCGTATCGCCCCACTACGTCCTCATCCACCCCGCCACAGCCGCCCCGTGCATCCATGGTATCATGGCGGCCTACGGCTTTTGCGCACGCAGCTCCGCAGGGCGGAGCGCCTGTGGCGTAAAAATCCTTCTCCCACCTCACTTGCATCCTTTAAATCTACCTACTCCCACTACCGCTCATCTGTCTATCTTGCCAAACGCACCTTCTTCTCTAATGCTATTCTCAATGCCCCAAACCAGACCCGGCACCTCTATTCCACTCTTCGGTCTCTCACCTCTCTTCACTCCTCAGCCTCAGCTCCCCCGGTCCTTCCTTCCCCACCGCCTTCCATGCTAGCTACTTGCTTCAGTAATAAGATCTCTTCCCTGCGAGCCTCTTTACCTTTTTGTCCTGCTCCAATTCTCTCTCCTCCCCCTACTGCCTCTCCCCCACCCATTTCTCAAACTTCCCATTGCTGGGCATCTTTCTCACTGATCTCCCCTCCCGAACTGCACCGTCTTATCTCCTCCTCAAAAAAGACTTCTTGCCCGCTTGATCCTATCCCCTCTTCTTGGCTCCTCGAATCTTCCCTGGGTCTCCTTCCTTACATCCTCACTATATTCAACTCCAGTCTTTCTTCTGGGTCCTTCCCTCACTCCTGGAAACATGCTTTAATTCGTCCCCTTCTTAAAAACCCCTCACTTGATCCCTTAGTTCCCACCCACTACCGTCCCGTCTCCAACCTTCCTTTCCTTTCAAAGCTTTTAGAGAAATTCGTCTTTGCTCAATTATCGCATCACCTTGATTCCACTAACTTCCTCCACCCTCGTCAATCAGGTTTCCGTCAGGGTCACAGTGTTGAAACTATCCTTCTCGCCTTTACTAACGCACTGCATGTAGCTCATGACCGTGGTGATATTTCGGTGGCGGTTGCACTTGATCTTTCCGCCGCTTTTGACTTAGTTGATCACTCCCTTCTTCTTCTTCGTCTCCGGGAAGCGGGTCTTTGCAGTACTGTTCATCGTTGGTTTCACTCCTTTCTTTCTTCCCGTTCTTGCGTGGTTTTGTCACCCCCCTCTTCCTCTGCCCCCCCCTCAGACTCCTTCCCTCTTTCCTGTGGGGTTCCTCAGGGTTCTGTGTTGGCTCCCCTCCTCTTCAATCTTTTCTTAGCCCCCTTAGCCCTCTTAATCCAACAGTCTGGTATATCTGCTTTTCTTTACGCTGACGACATTCTATTACTTCACCACACCTCTCCATCCTGTCCCGATCTCTCTCCGCTTAATTCGTGTCTTTCCACTGTGGCTGATTGG
This sequence comes from Ichthyophis bannanicus, assembly GCA_033557465.1. Lineage (NCBI taxonomy): Eukaryota > Metazoa > Chordata > Amphibia > Gymnophiona > Ichthyophiidae > Ichthyophis > Ichthyophis bannanicus. Next base: position 886,620,911 of record CM066034.1, on the reverse strand, counting down.
TTGACTCGTAATTGCCTTCACCTTAATCTCACCAAGACTGTTGCTATCTGGTTCTCTCACAACAACCCACCCCCCACATTGGCCCCCTCTTTCTCTGGTTCCTTGGTTCCCCTGGTTTCTTCCTTTCGTTATCTAGGGGTTCACTTCGAGTCTGATCTTTCCTTTCATGCTCATGTTTCTCATGTCACCAAGTTGTCCTTCTTCTTTCTCCGACAAATCCGTGCAGTTCGTCCTTTTCTATCCCCTTCTGCTCTTACTACTCTGTTACTTTCCCTGGTCATGTCTCGGGTGGATTTTGCAAATTCACTTTTTGTCGGCCTTTCCAAGAAACAACAGTCCCGGTTACAACGTATTCAGAATACTGCCGCTCGTTTGGTCACCCATTCCTCCCCCCGTGATCACATCACACCCTTACTGTTCCGTCTTCACTGGTTGCCCTTCCCCCACCGCGTTCACTTCAAGTTGCTCATTTTGGTTCATAAAGCTCTCCACACAGGTACCCCCCCAATATCTAACGGACCTCCTTTCCTTCCACTCCCCTAGGTACACCCCTCGCTCCTTTCACCTTAACCGTCTCACTCTTCCCTCCCCTTCCCGTGCCCATTTACAGTCTACCCGTTCCTCTGCCTTCTTTTTTGCTGGCCCCGCCCTTTGGAACTCCCTCCCCTCCTCACTCCGACTGGACCCTCACCACCCCACATTTAAACAAAACCTCAAAACCCACCTTTTTTCCCTTGCGTTTGATATCCCCTCTCCTTTTGTGTGATTCCCATTTGTATTATCCTCTGCTCTCCTTGTGACTTGTCTTTGTTATGGTTTAGCTTTGTCTCTTCTGCTTCTATTGCTTTTCTGTCCATAAAGTGTATTTCTTTTCCTTTTCACTGGCCTCGGCCTTTTTAAAAACAAAGTTTTTATTGGTTTTATTGTACACCGCTTTGCTTGCCCATGAAAGGCGGTTTTTATCAAGTGAAATAAAACATAAACATAAACATAAACAATAGGACAGAGAAAGAGAAAAGGCATAAACAAGTAATCAGATGCATCAACGAGGAGGGGGGAGAGGAAGGGGGGAGAAGGTCAAATGCAAGACAGAAAAGGTGAGTTTTTAGTTTCATTTTGAAGGACTTGAATGATAGTTCTAAACGGAGGGGGGGGGGGGGTGCGAGTTCCAGAGCCTTGGGCCTAGAAAGTAAAATGCTGATGAATGAGTGGATTCCAAATGGGCTTGTGATGGGGAAGGAAGGGACATGCGGTTGATATGGATGGAACGGAGTGAATGGTGAGGGGTGTGAAAGTGAACCTGGTCTGCAAGGTAAAGGGGAGTGCCTGTGTGAATTGCCCTGTGAACAAAAATAAGAACCTTGTACTGAATACGAAAAGAAATGGGGAGCCAGTGCTGACGTATGAGGAAGGGTGTGATGTGATCAAAATGGGAGGCTGAGTTAAAATGCGAACTGTGGTGTTCTGAACACGCTGAAGATGGGAGAGTTGAGATTGTGGAAGACCTGCCAAGGAAACATTACAATAGTCAAGACAGGACATTACAAGAGAAAGTAGTAGTGTGGTCAAGGCAGAGGAAGAGAGAAAAAGGACGGATGGCTCGTAATTGTTTGAGGGAAAAGAAAGAGCGCTGGACAACTGAAGAAATGTGTTCCTTAAAAGAGAGAGAAGAGTCAAGAATACCTAAGTAACGAATAGAAGAAACAAGAGGAATAGGCAAGTCTGCTGTCCCTTTATGCTCTCAACCTCTTCCTAGCCCGCCAAATCCTTCATATCTTCACTATTCTCCTCTTCTAATCCCTTTGCTCCATCTCTAAAATCTAATCTTCAAATCCACTCAAGATACTATTTCTCTCATTCCTTCCCTGCAGACATTTTCCCCTTCTCACTTTTTTCCCATTGCACTCTCGCTTCCAGATACTTAATCCCTTCATCCACTTCCTTCCTCTCTCCAAATACTATTCCCCCTTCTCACTTTAGAGGTTCTTCTCTTCCCCCTTAAGATATGCTCCCCTTCTCATACTTTCCCTATGACGGTTCTATCCTACTCACCCCCTCCAGCCAGTCACTCTTGCCTTGATTTTTCACCCTTCCTCCTGAAAGTATTTCCCCTCTTCAGCCCCTCTTTCCATATTGTCCTGCTAGGCCAGTCTAGACAAGTGGGTTCTGTCCCCCTACCAGAGATAGACAGAAAAATCCAGAGATTTAAATAACCTCATCCTATATTATATCTAGAGCAGCTAGAGAGCATACTACCTCAGTATTTCTGTCTCCAGCAGAGTGTGGGCACATTGGAGCAACTCTGAAAACTAAGATTGATTTAGCTTATGAGTAACCACTCTTAGGGGGAGACTTCCTTATTTGAGCTCAATATGGGAAGCACCCATTGGGTCACCTTAAAACCAGTGTCATCTGGGATTGCCACAAAAGCTCATCAGCTCAGTTCCACATTCTTATCCTGTTAAGGGCCAGTTGAACAGCCAGAACTGTTGGATCAGGACTTGAGGAATTGTTATGCAGCCTCAGTGTCCCCTTTCCCCTCCTCCCCCACCTCTCCCCTGAAGAAGGTATGAAGATTCAAGGAGGTATGTGGCTGCAGGCCTTGGCAGCAAGGAAGTAGCACTGAACTCAGCGCCATTGCTGCTTGGGTTCCCCAGGGGTGAGGACCAGATTTAGGTTCCTGTTTGTGTTGCTTCAGTATAGTCTATGGGGTGATTATTGGGTCAGATATTAGATCTGTTGATATTTGCAGTCTTTGCCACTGGTTCCAGCCTCATAGTGGTGCTTGACTGTGCTCTAAGCTGCATCCCTTGCTGCACATGTTGGCAGACATGGTATCTGTGTGCTTCCTGGCATGTTGCAAGTCCATGCTTTAGAGCGCTCTCTCCATGCACACACTAATCATGGGTTACCTCAGCACACCTTGTTTGGATGGAAGGATTTGCTTCAATAAGCTGCTCTTCTTGACACAGGCACTTGTCTTCTGGGAAGAGGTGCTGCCTTTCTGCCCTCACTCTGCAACTTGGAACGGAGGCTTCTGCTTGGAGACGGACAGTACCCTGGACTCAGGATTCCTCCACCCATTCTTTGGAGCTCAGCCTGCCAGAACCTTCCCTGTGGGATTCCCCAGTGACTGGCCTGCCACATGCTAAGGGGAAGGCCAAGGCAGCCAGACAATTGCCAATCTCTGATCTATCTTCTCCAGAATTCTTCTCCTGCAAGCATAGTCCTTTTGGCATGGCAATTCGGACCCATCAGCCTCAGGGTCCTCTTGTTCCTTCTCTTGCTCAAAGGAAAGTGTCTTGTTGTGGGGCAAGCAGATCCCTGCAAGACCCTCCCCACAGGAGTCCCCCTGTAAGAGAATGGATTCGGGGTGCTCTACTCAGCTGTCCTGTGCCAAAGATCTGCCTTGCATTCCAGGGGATCAGCCAGTGACTTCATGAGTGAAGACTAACTGCTGGCACCGGACGACCAGGATGATTCCCATTGTTAGCCTGTTTTGGAAAGAGGAGCTGGCAGTGCTGATCAATCAAGTTTCCTCTACTCTGCAGTTGTAAGATGCTGGTCGGTGGAGCAGGAGCAGTACTTTTACTCCCCTCTGGCAAGGGAATCAGAAAACTCTTCAGGGCTCTTCCTTTCCTGGAGGTCCTGAAGAGCATGATAAAACTCAACTACTGCCCTGCTGAAATGGGAAGAAGGGAGAGGGAAGATTCATAAGTTGGCTGTACAGCCTCCTCAGGAAGACCTTGCTGCTTTGATGTGGTTGACCCAGGGGAATGTCCAGGTGATGGCTTTTGCTAAACACCACCATTCCCGTGGAGAGTGGTGCAGCACTCAAGGACCAAGTAGGTTGCAAGGTCGAGGCCTTCCTTATTCTCCAGACAGTAGTTTGTGGAGACCTTTCAGCTGATGCATTATTCCATTGGATCCAAGTGCTCCTGCAGGATGCTTTGATGCTTCTAAAATCACCATTGGCTTCCCTGGTGGATGGTCCACTTGAAAGCCAAGGATATTGCCTTTTCCATGGTAGCAAGTCTCTGGCTTTGGCTTTACCATTGGGCAGCAGAAACGGCATTCAGGTTCAGTTTATCTGACGTTCCTGGAACCTACCCAGTGTTCCTTTTCTGGCTCTTTCGCAGCCCTCTCTCTTTTTAACATTTTAATTGATTTTATGTATTGTGAACCGCCCAGCTGCTAATTGTATTGGGCGGTATATAAAGTTTTAATAAACATGAACATAAACATCTGGACTTCCTTTCAAGGAGAAGCTTGTGTTTGGGGAGGACTTGAAGATGGTCAAGGAGCTGGGAGCAAACAAACTACATAGTCACCTAGACCTAAAGGGCCTTTGAAGTGTGGCCTCTCTTCTGCATCATGTTCTCCTCACTTCTGCCACCAGGAGTCTCAGGGGGGTTTAGGGACTCGCATAAGGATTGCCTGGGGAGGTTATTCTTCCTTCCTTCAACTTCTGCTTCTAGGCTCCAGTCCTTTCATGGGACTCGTGGGACCTATGCATCTCCCTATGCCAAATTGAGGTTCTCCTGTCAGACAAGACCAGGATGGGTCTGTGTGACCTTGAACCAGTGGGAGCCCGACATCATTCAGTTTGGCTATGTGCTGGAATGCAAGGACCCTGTCTGAAATGCCTTCCTGATATATCTGTGCAGCTTTGCAGCCAGGAGGATTGCTGTTCAGATTATTCTGGAGAGACTCCTCAAACTACTGGCTGCAGTTCCAGTGCTGCCTGCTGAAAGGAGCAAGTGCCAGTATACTGTTTGCTTTATGTTGCCAAAGGAGGTTGGGTCCTTCCATCTGATCTTGGACCTCAAAAGTGTCAATGTTCAGCAAGCCACTTAACCCTCCATTGCCTCAGGTACACTTAGATTGTGAGCCCTGCGGGGACAAGGGAATAAAAAGTACCTGTTAGTATACATGTAAACCGCTCTGATGCGTAAGTAAAGGGCAGTATATCAAATGCCTAAACCATAACCAAGGAACTTTCACTTCCACATGAACGCAGAATGCCCTACATCACTGGACTTGGCAGAGATGTACTTCCATGCTCCCATCTGCAAGGATCAGCAGCGATTCCTGCACTTCTGTTCTCAGCTCGCATTTTCAGTTTGCCACTCAACCCTTCGGCCTCCTCACTGCTGAGGATATTCACCAGAGTTACGGTAGTGGCTGTTGCTACCCTGCAGTGCAAAGGGATTGGTGTGCTTCCCTGCATGGGCAACTGGCTTATTCGGGCCAGGTTGTATGCCACATCCTTCATGTGTCAACCGAGCAGTAGTTTCTGATGTCTTGGCTAGGTGATTAACTGGGTAGGCTCCAGGAAGCTCTCAGTTTTGAGTACTTGGAGTGTGGTTGTCCTGCCTGAGAAGAAGGCAAAGATGCTGCATTCTCAGCTGAGGGCATTTTGGAGACAGAAACTTTCAAGGCCAGGGATTACTTCCAACTCGATGGTGGTGACTATCGAGCTGGTCCCTTGGACATCATTCTATCTGCATCCATTGCAATGGTCCCTGTGGTCCTTGCACTCCCTGGCCTTGCACTCTGATGTGGCCCATTTCCTGTGGAGTGTTCAGAATTTGTGCCCTCCCCTGTGCTCAATGATTCCTTCACAAGTTCCGTTTGGTTCTTCAAGCCTTGGTGGCTGAGCCGTTTCAGCCCTTAGGGGGGGGGGGGGCTAAGCTCAAGGATTTGTCCCTTAAGGCTGCCTTTTTGGTCATGATCTGCTCAGCAACATATTTCAGAGTTGCAAACCTGGTCATGCCAAGATCGCTGTCTTTTTTTGGAAGAGGCCATGTATTTACAGCCCATTCCTTCCTTTTTGCCTAAAGAGATATTGATTTTCCATGTCAAAGTGGTCTACTTGCTTTCATTCCCAAATACAGTGCCAGGTAAAGGATAAGGGCCCTTTCCTGATGAAAGCTGGATGAGTGTTTTAGACACCTGAAAGTCACTAACTCCTTAAGAAAGTTGGACAGACTTTTGTCCTATTTGAAGGCCCACGTAAGGGTGAAGTGGCCACAAAATCTTCCTTGAGCAACTTGATAAATGAGTCAATAAGCCTATTGTTGTAAGACTGGCTGGTCCCACAGGGTTTGCATGTGCATTCCACATGGGCTCAGGCTTTCTTCAGGGTGGAGCGCAGCTCAGTTGTTCCCTTAGACATCTGTCGGGCAGCAGAGTGGTCATCACTTTCCACCTTTATCAAACATCTCTTGGATATCCATGCTCTGGTGAGTAGGCCTTCAATGCAGAGGTTTTGCTAGCTGCAATGTCTTCTTTCCACCTACTGGAGACATAGCTTTGGTATGCCCCATTTGTCTGGGATGACCTAGCAAGATGACATTTACTTACCAGATATCCTTTCCTCGAGTGCTGTTAGGCCAGTCCAGGACCCACCCCTGGGAACCATTATGATCTGCTATAATCTGCTACAGTATATTCTTGTATGGCCAGCTATGATCTTTGATGATAAGACTATTTCCTGTGGTTTAGCCCTGCAGACTAAATTCCTCTTGGTTGACCTGCACACAGGGTGTTCTGTATATACAGTAGGTCTGTTCTTTGAACTGTAAGTCCTTGTTACCCTCATTGGAGCTTGTGCGGTCAGGGGTTCTCATCCATGCTTTGGGTACAAATGCTGAGGTATTATGCCCTCTAGCTTCTCTAGATATAGTACAAGATGAGGTCATCAGAAATCTCTGGATATTTTTCTGTTGCCACCTCTGCTGGTAGAGGAACACAACCCACCTGTCTGGACGGGCCTAGCAGACTTAAGGAAAGGACATTATCTGCTAAATAAAATGTCACCTTCCAAACATTCTTTCGTTCTCATCTCCTCCCTCCTAATTATTTTCTGTTTCTCATGCACTTCCCCCCTCCTCACCCTGGTCTCTCCTTCCCAAGTATTCTTCTTGCCTGTCCTCCTTTCTCTCAGTTATCCCCTTTCCACTTTCTCAAATACAGCATGCGCCATTCAGTAATCTAGAGTGTTGATCTTCCTCCTTACCATGTACCCCTATAGACTAGCAGTAGGAAAGGTGTTTAGTGTAGCATCATCATCTGTTGCTGCTGTGGAAGCCACTCATGATAAAAGCTGTGAGATTTTAACCCCACAACAGTAGGAGTTGATAGCAAATGAAAGTTGTGATGACTGCCAGGAAAGTGCATGTGGGGAGTGGGATAGAGCAGCTATTAAGTCACAGGAAATTGCTGCAAAGTGTAAAGTAGCCTGCCCTGATGCCCCTTGCTCTATGACACCCAGGGCAGCTGCACCATTTGCCCCCTCCAAGTCCCAGCTCTGCCTCTATGTTTTTTAAGTGCCATCAAGTCAATGAGGACACCTGGGTTTTCTAGGCAAGGTATAACCAGAAGTAAATTGCTAGGCCTTCTGAGGCAATGGAGGGTAAAGTGACTTGCTCAAGGTCACAAGGCGTGCCATTGTGAATCAAACACTGATCTCTTGGATGCTAGGTTGCTGCTCTAACCACTAGGCTACTCTTCCACTCCATGTACACACTTGTGGGGATAAAAAACACAGGATAGTCTATCCAGACAGCAACTATTAAAGTGGTCAGTAGCCTTTGTCAAAATAAGGGAACAGACTTAAAGATCAACATGCATACTCTGGATAAGGTTACCAGACATCCCTGATTTGAGGACTGTCCTCAACTTTAGAGCTTTGACCCAGCTCCTATCTTTGACAGTCTCCTATCCCTGATTCTAGCAATGGGGTCAGAGGTGCTATTCAGGGAGGCAGTGATGTGGCACACTCTAGATGTGTCAGAACTACCCTCCATACAAGAGGCAGCTTGGAGCTTTGGAGTTCATGCATGAACTCAAGGCCTGTCATGTTCTTTTGCCCCCTAAAGGAAGTTTACCTCAGAGGAGAACATGAAAGCCTTGAGCGCATGCATGTCCAAAGGCCTCCTGGCTGCATTGCCCACCACATTGCTTTTCCAAATACAAGACAACCTTGGAAGAGATTGGATGTGGGCAGTGGACAGGAGAGAACAGGCTCAGAAAGGGGAAAGGAGGGAGGAGATGTTAGAAACAGACAGGAGGTATAGGAATTTAAGGGAAGGGGACATGCTGGATAGGGTGAGTTGAGAAGGGAAGGGAAGATACTGAATATTTAGGGGGCGGGGAGAAAGGAGATGAATATCTTGGGAGTAGAGAAGGGAGAGGAAAATGCTGGATACTTAGAAGGTGAAAGGAGAAGGTAAGGAGAGATGCTGGATACCTGTGGAAGAGGTGAAGAGAAGGGGAGATGTTGGTCTTTCTAGGGGATAATTTTCTTTGGCGTTTTTCTGGAGATACTTGCAGTGTACAAAATAAGTGGGTGGGTGCCATCAATGCTCTGCAGAAATTAATGTCTAGTAGAACTATTTACTTACATATATGATGTATTTGCCTGGGTAATATTTGGTTTTTGTCTTGTTGATTTACACTGCAGAATTACTGCATCCTTCACTCCTGAGGAAGGTGTGCTAACACCGAAACACGGCTGTATAGGGTCTTTGGCAAATGTTGGACTGTATCCCAATAAAGGAGTTTCCCCATTTTTCTGGTCAGGTTGCCTTTTTTGTTACCCACAATATGCATGAAATCTGCATGCACCCCCATCACTGCATGCAAATCTATTTTATATGTATTCATTGTGTATTGTGATAATGACAGCAATGCTGAGCAGATGGATTGGGAAAATGAGCATTGTACCTTTAAGAGTAAGGACAAGTCAGGTTCCCATAGAAATCGAAAGCTTCTAACTAAAACTAGGCCCAGCCATAGCAGTGATGTAGGAGCTGAGTGGAGCTCTAATGAGTTGCACATGAGTAGCCAGAGGGGTGCGGCTGCTGAAGGAAGCCGTTTTAAACCTGCTTCAGAGCTGGAGTTCAGGAAGAGAGGTGGAGAGAGAGAGAGCACACAGAAGCCACGAGGCGAGCAATGACAGCAGACAGAGCAACGCAGGCAAGGAAGGCAAAGAGAGCAGCAAAGAGGGAAACTTTGGAATCCAGAACTAGCAAAGGAGGATTCTGGAAGGTCCATTTCCTTTACCTCGAGAGCACTAGAAGCAAAGCCAAAACCTCTGTGGAAACTACCCGAAGAAAAGGTTGAAGAGTTTACCTATACGAGGGAGGAAAGCTCTGATTACAGAAAAGGCATTGCGAGTGAGAAAGGTACGTCTGCCATAATTCCTAGCCAGAGACTTGCTGAGGAGATTGTACAGCAGTTAAAGAACAGTGCTAATAAGAGCAGAGATAGCACTGCTGCGAAAACAGTTCCAGTCAGAAACATTCTTAGTAAGTGTTTTGAAACAGACGTAAAGGCTGTTGTTAAGAGCTTTCGTAAGAATCAGTTTCCTGCACTAGAGAAAGTTACTGCCAATCAGAGGGACAACTTTATTGAACAGCTGCAAGAAGTTCTCAGGGACCTGCAGTCTAGAAGTTCCCCTAAGCAGAGTTATGATTACAGCGAGGAGATGATTGTTGACGTAGAAAGCACTCCTGATACAACTGATATCTGTGAGATGGATTGTTCTTTATGTGAGATTGATTACTTGGACCTACGTTAGACAACCTTTGCATGAAGGTAATGCAAAGTTGTTTTCTCCTGAATGTTTGCTGTGAAGAAACAGTTTGCCATATGCTTTATTTTCTAACTTTGAAGTGCTCCTGTTTCCTATTGTTTTGGAAAGTAATCAGTGTCATGTTTTGAGCCAAGAATCTATGTGTGAAAGGGAAAACCCCAAATAAAAATTTATCTGTTCAAATGACCCTCGTGCCACAACACCTTTGTTTGATAGTAAACCTAGACTACAACTCCCAGCATACCTTGCTGCTACCTTAGTCAAAAAAGGACACTTGAAGACAAAGTAGAGGTCACCCTTGCTCTAGAGTCACCGGCCCTAGGCAGGGGCAGGACAGTATATAAGAACTAGAGAACATAAGATATGCCATACTGGGTCAGACCAAGGTCCATCAAGCCTAGTATCCTGTTTCCAACAGTGGCCAATCTAGGTCATACATACCTAGCAGTTTCCCCAAAAGACAGGTTCCACAATGCTTGTATTGGGTCAAGCATTGATACCCTTTTTAACAATGGTTTATGGACCTTTCCTGCTGGAACTTGTCCAAACCTTTTTTAAACCCAGCTACACTAACAGCTCTTACTACATCCTCCGGTAACAAATTCCAGAGTTTGATTACACGTTGAGTGAAAAAATATTTTCTTTTGTCTTAAATAGTTTACCCTGTAGCTTCATTACATGTCCCCTAGTCTTTCTATATTCTGATAGCATAAACAAGCGATCTACATTTACCCGTTCCACTCCATTCATTAATTTATAGACCTCTATCATATCTCCTCTCAGCCGTCTCTTTTCCAGGTTGAAGAGCCCTAACCTTTGTAGCCTCTCTTCATAGGAGTAGCCTTCCATCCCCTTTACCATTTTGGTGGCTCTTCTCTGTACCTTTTCTAATAACGCTATATCCTTTTTAAGATACGGCGACCAGAATTGCACACAATATTCAAGGTGCGGTCGTACCATGGAATGATACAGAGGCATTATAATATCCTTTGTTTTATTTTCCATTCCTTTCCTTATGATATCTATCATTCTATTTGCTTTCTTGACTGCCGCTGCACACTGGGTGGAGGGTTTTAACATGTTATCCACGATGACTCCTAAATCTTTTCCTGGGTGGTGGTTCCCAATGTGGAACCTTGCATTGTGTAACCAGTGTGGGTTGTTCTTTCCTAGGTGCATAACTTTGCACTTGTCCACATTAAATTTCATCTGCCATTTGGATGCCCAGTCTTCCAATTTATCCAGATCCTCCTGCAGTTTTCCACAGTCCTCTTGGGTTAAATTTATCTTAAAAAACAAACTGGCTAGGGAGTACAACAGGACTGGCTTGAGAAACTGCGCTACACAGAAACTATACTCTAGAAAAAAAAACTTAACAAATTGTAAGGGGGAATTTCTCCAGATGGGTTAGTTTTGCACATACCATGAGTCATGAACCTTACTCCTAAGCCAGGGTATGTCGAGTATGATTTTAGTCTCTCAATTTACTGCTAACACTTGGCATAGTACTTACATCGGGCCAAAGACAGCCTCCTTCTGGAGTTCATAAAATGTAACATGCATGGATAATTTGCCATGGCATGTCTGGAAATCTCTTAATCAAGTCTGTGGCACCCTACCACTGAACATTTGTATAGCACTATAAAACATACACAGCATTGCACAGACAAGTAAAAAAAAAAACCAGTCCCTGCTCAGAGCTTACAATCTAGTCAAGACAGACAGTAACTGCAGACACAGGATACATCTAAGGGAATGGTAAGGAAACCAAGGAGATCAGGTGAGTCAAGATCCAAAAGAGGCAGCGAAGAGATGAGGTGGAAATAGCTCTGTATCTTTGCCACATTTTCTTGGTCTGACTGCATTTCTTGGCACTTGAGGATCTTCTGCCTCAATGCAATTCACAGAATTGTCACTTGCAGACATCAATGCCGTTCTGGTGCTTTTCTCCTTTACCACTATGTCTGGCTTCCTTGCCTCCAGCTTTTTCAGTTGGAATGGGAGTATCCCAGGTGATTATAATCTTTTCAATCTCCATAATTCTCAGGGAGGGGGGAGTCTTTTACTAAAGGGTACTTATCAGTTAGCATGGATTACCTGCTAATTGTGCATTGTGAAATATGGTAAGTGTTAGTGCAAGGCCAGCACAGTTCATGTAGACCAATTTTCCATGTTAACTGTGCTTCGTGTGTTGGTGTGGTGAGTGGATTCAGGGCTAAGTGTGCATAACAAATAGCTAGAGACAAATGGCATAAGGGATATTACCACACGTTGGTGGGCATGACTGCTGATTAGCATGTCCACAGCTAATGCCATCTCAAAAGATAAGTTTAGCCCAACAGTTGCTGCCACTGACAGGCTGTAAAGCAGTGATGGTGGCCTCCCCCGCCCCCTGATTTAAGGGTCTAAAAGACTGGCGCTGCCAGTACAAAAAGCCCCCGTGACTATTTCCTCACTCCACCTTCAAAATCTACCACCCACAGCAAGAACCCTTCTGTAACCCTCTCCCCCTCATCCCAACCCCAGAGGACAAGAGCTGCAACACTGTCTCCCCCCCAAAAACTCCCTTCCTGGTGCTCTGGTGATCATGATTATTGGGGCAGGAGCGGTCTCCCTTAGCTCCTGCCCCATGCAAAATGGCACCATCTGACCCAATCGCCATCTCTCCTTAACCATTTATGTGTCCAGTTTTGATCAAAAGGTTCCTGGAATAACACTTTGTATTTCCCACTTGTTTTGCCTTGTTTGCTGATCTAAAAGAGTTGTTTTTCCTCTTGCTTTGCACATTTTTGTTGCTTCCTGCCCTGTGTGTGTTCTTGTGGATTCTCACTCATTCCTTCTAATTAAGAATATTTGTCTAAGTTTGATGAAGATATGTTGAAATATGAAAAAGGTCCAAAATCTATTTGTATGTAATGCTGCTGTTCAGTAGGCCTGGATGCTCAATATCTATAATCAATTTTTGTGAGGCTCTAGGAATGTCTAGTAATATTTAGCTCACCTTTCCAGTAGTAGTTCATGACAAGTTACCTACTGTACCTGATTGTATTTCCTTATCTCCAGAGGGCTTACGATTTTAATTTGTACATGGGGCAATGGAGGGTTAAGTAGCTTGCCCAAAGAGTGCCAGTGTGATTTGAACACTGGTCTCTTTGGTCACCGGGCTACTCCGCCACACCAATGTATATACTTGGCATACACTGGTTCTTATAAATTACCTCTAACATGGCGGAGTTTGTTTGTACATCCAGTTTCACAGTACAGGAATTTATTTTATTTTTATTTAACCAGTTTTCTATACCGCCTTATCCTTCAATCAAAGCGGTTTACATTATGTAATCACTACAAACAGGTATGTTTATGTTTATTTAAAACTTGTTATACCGCCCATAACAAACACTTCTGGGCAGTTTACAATCAAAAATTAAAAGCTGCAGATATATAGAAAAGAACACCATTTAAAAATCAAAGCAGGACAGAGACCAGAAGCATAAGGAGAAAGGAAGTAACTTGTGCATCAGCAAGGAGGAGGGAAAAGGAAGCTCGAATGCTAGACAGAAAGTAACATAGTAAATGACGGCAGATAAAGACCAGTATGGTCCATCTAGTCTACCCAGCTATATGGCAGGAGTAGGTGCACCCCTTCCCATGTCTTTGCTTAGTGGTGCACCCACAAGGAGCAGGTGCACCCCTCCCCATGTCTTTTAGGGAGTAGGTGCACCCCTACCCATGTCTTTGCTTAGTGGTGCACCCACAAGGAGCAGGTGCACCCCTCCCCATGTCTTTTAGGGAGTAGGTGCACCCCTACCCATGTCTTTGCTTAGTGGTGCACCCACAAGGAGCAGGTGCACCCCTCCCCATGTCTTTGTTTGTTTAGGGGTGAACCCATCGCTCCATGTAGGACACCCCTATTTGTTGAGGAATTAGATGGTTCAGTTTATTTTGATTTAATCTTGTTGCTGTAAAGTGACCCATTGTGTCTGCTCCATGTCATTTTGAATTCTGTCACTATATTTGCCCCCACCACCTCCATCGGGAGGGCATTCCAAGCATCCACCACCCTTTCAGTAAAAAAATATTTCCTGACATTGCCTTTCAATTTACCACCTTGCAGCTTCATGTCATGCCCTCTAGTTTTACAGCTTCCCCATCTCTGGAAGAGGTTTGTTTGTTCATTATTTCTCTTTAAATATTTAAAGGTCTGAATCATATCTCCCCTGTCCCTACTCTCCTTAAAAGTGTACATATTTAGATCTTCAAGTCTCTCCTCATAAGGCTGACACAGGCTCCAAATCATTTTGGTCGCCTTCCTCTGAACAGCTTCCATTCTCTTTACATCCTTTGCAAGATACAGTCTCCAAAACGGAACACAGTATTCCAAGTGAGGCCTCACCAGTGACTTATACAGTGGCACTAGTACCCCTTCCTTTCTGCTGGTAATTCCTCTTCGAATGCAGCCCAACATCCTCCTGGCTTTTGCCACTGCCTTGTCGCACTGTTTTGCCACCTTGAGATCTACAGAAATAATCACACCGAGGTCTTTCTCCTGCTCCGTGCACACCATCCTCTCGCCCTCTATCGTGTACATTTCCCTTGGATTTCTGCTACCCAAGTGCATGACACTGCACTTCTTCGCATTAAATCTTAATTTCCAAGCATCAGACCATTCCTCCAGCTTTTTCAGATCCCTCCTCATGTTAAGCACTCCCTCGGCGGAGTCCACTCTGTTGCAAATTTTCGTGTCATTTGCAAAAAGACGGACTTTTCCATTCAGTCCTTCAGGAATATCACTCAAATACATTGAAGAGTGCCGGGCCTAGGACCGAACCCTGAGGCACCCCGCTAATCACCTTCCTTTCATCCGAGTGAGCTCCATTTATCACCTTCTGTCATCTGTCAGTCAACCAGTTTCTGATCCAGTTTACCACCTTGGGACCCATCCCCATATTACTGAGTTTATTGATAAGCCTCCTATGAGGGACAGTATCAAAGGCTTTGCTGAAATCCAGGTAGATGACATTTATTTTATTTATTTAGACAGTTTTGTATACCGCCTTATCCTTCAATCAAAGCGGTCACAACACAATTGGGGGATACATTTAACACGCGGGGATATGAGACACATACACTAATACTTACAGGGAACATGGGCAATGGAGGGTTAAGTGGCTTGCCCAAGACAAGGAGCATCTGTGGGACTAGACATCCATCGCGTGTCCTTGATCCAGTTCTCTGGTCATCCACTCAAAGAACACAATGAGATTTGTCTGGCAAGATCGTCCCTCGGTAAAACCATGTTGCCTCGGATCCTGTAACCCGCTAGTTTTGAGAAAGTTCACTATTCGCTCTCAGGAGCACCTCCATTACTTTTCCCGCCACCGAGGTAAGGCCTGTAGTTTGACACTTCTTCCCTGTCACCACTTGTGTAGAGGTACGACGTCCGCCATTCTCCAGTCCTGAGGAACCTCTCCTGTTTCCAAGGATCTGTTGAAAACATCCTTTAACAGCCCTGCAAGAACCTCCGAGCTCTTTCAGTATCCGGGGATGTATCCCATCCGGTCCCATGGCCTTGTCCACTTTCAGTTTTGCAAGTTGTTCTAAAACATCACACTATGCAGAGAAGAGGAGATCTACCTCATTCCCATTTTTATATTTGGGAGTCACAGGAAGTCCTTCTCCAGGAGTTTTAGTAAAAACAGAGCAGAAGTATTTGTTTAGTAATTTCGCTTTATCAATGTCATTTTCCATGAGTCCATTTCCAGCACTTCTGAGTCCTGCAATTCCACCTCTGATCTTCCTTTCCCGAATATACCTGAAGAAAGTTGTCGCTGCACTTAACATCTTTAGCCATCTTTTCCTCTACCTTTGATTTTGCTATCCTTATTTCTCTTGTCTCCTTGAGTTTGATCCTTATTCATTTCTGTGTTCTTCTGTTTGCAAACTTTTGAATTTTGTGAAAGCTGTGTTTTTTGCCCTTATTTGAACAGCCACTTCTTTGGAAAAACAAATAGGTTTCCTTCTCTTCTTTATTTACTTTTCTTACATATTTATCTGTTGCCCCTTTTATTGCCACCTTTAGTTTAGCCCATTGCAATTCCACTTTCCTTATCCCCTTCCACCCTGTCAGCTCCTCCTTTAGGTACTCAAGCCATTTTATTGAAGTCTGTTTTTTTGAAGTTTAGGACTTTGAGCTTGCTATGATTGGATTGCACCTTGGCTTCTATCTCAAACCACACCGTGTGATGATCACTATTGCCCACAGGGGCACTCACCCAGACATTAGACACTATCACTGTTGGTGAGCACCAAATCCAGCGTTGAACGTACCCTGGTTGGTTTCATCACTATTTGTCTAAGTAACATCTTGGATAGCATCCACAATTTTTTTGCTTCTTTCCATATTTTCAGAAGGAGTAATCCAATCCACATCAGGTAAAGTCACTCAATATGATCGCTTCCCCCTTTGTTGCTATTTTAGCAATATCTATAATCAATTCATTACCTCCCTTCAATTTGAGTCAGAGGTCTATAGATTACAGGAGTATGGATGACAGTGCCATCTCCTCTTTCTAACACGATCCAGAGCACTTCTTTTCCCCATGCACCTTGCATTTCAGTAGCTTTGATATTGCTTTTGACATACAAGGCTACTCCTTGTATGTCAAAAGCAATATCAAAGCTACTGAAATGCAATTTTAATTTAGCCTTGAAAAGATTTAAATGATAGTTCTAGTCGGAGGGTGGAGGGGAGTGAGTTCCAGGGTCTTTGTCCCAGGAAGAAAAAAGTAGGTGAACGGGTAGATTCCAAGTGTGCTAGGGAGGGGAGGGGAGGTGACGGACATGTCAATATGTATAGACCTAAGTGAACGATGGGATGTGTGCAGATGTACCTGATCAGCAAGGTAAAGGGGAGTGCCTGTGTGAATTGATCTGTGAACAAAGATATAAGGAACTTATACTGGATACGATAGGTGATAGGGAGCCAGTGTAGACGAAGGAAGGGAGTGACATGATCAAACCGGGAAGCGTGTGTCAGGATACGTGCAGCAGTATTTTAAACATGGAGACGAGTGAGGTAGTCAGGGCGGAGGGCGAAAGAAAAGGATGAACAGCACGCAGTTTTAAAGAAAAGGAATGCTGAACAATCGAAGAAATGTGCTCCTTAAAAGAGAAGAATCGAGAGTGACACCAAATACCGAAGAGACGAGAGGAATGGGCTGGGAAGACAGTAGCAGGGCAGAAGTGGGGGAGGGGCTCCCAAAAGTAAAACCAAATAGCAAAAGACTTAGAAGGGTTCAGTGGAGCAATATCAGGGGTGTGAGAATCTGTGTGATGGAGAAATATATCTGCATAGTAATACGCAGAGATACCATGCTGTTGAACCAGAAGGGCAAGGAACCCAGGAAAACATTAAATAGGAGGGGAGTGAGTACAGATCCCTGTGGGACACCACAGGGAAGAGGTGTGGAGGAAGAGGAAGACAACCCTGAGATAACTGAGAAGGATCGACAAGAAAGGAATGAAACCATTGACGTACCATGCCAGAGAGACCAGCATCCCGAAGACGTGCTAAAAGAGTGCGATGGTCAACCAGATCGAAGGCAGCAGAAAGATCAAGAGAAATAGCGAGAGTGAAAAGGCCATGATCGTGAGCAAAGTGTAGTTCGTTAAGAGAGGAGAACAAATTCAATGCTGTGACCAGGACAAACCAGATTGACGTGGATGAAGAGTAAAGGAGGCTTCAAGGTGGGAGGAAAGTTGTGAGAAGACCAATTTTTCAAGGAGCTTAGACAGAAAAGGGAGATTAGAAATGGGATGCCGATTAGAAAGAGAGGCGGGGTCAGAGGAACTATTTTCAGGATTGGACAAAGACGTGTTTCCAGAGTATAGGAAAGACACCTAAGGAGAGGGCTTACAATCTATATGTACCTGAGGCAACGGAGGGGTAAGTGGCTTGCCGAAGGCCACAAGGCATGCCTATAGGACTAGAAACCCTAGTCATTGTTGCCACTGACAGGCTGTAAAAGAATTACCAGCCAATTAATGGTCTGTATCTTAATTCATAATATGCTGAAGCACTTTTCATTAACTGATTTTAATCTCCTGTAATTCTTTATGATCTTTTGTCAGCAATGTTTGCTTGATTGACATTCCTTCTTCTACATCTAGATACTATATTTATATACACCTTCCTGTTCAAGCTCCACGATGTTAGTCAGGGAGATGTTTTCTGTATTGCTCAAATTTTCCTCTAAGAAAGGTTGCCTTAGTACATTTGTTAAGTTCAAAAGTCCTCTTGCTGCCATCTGGGAAGCTTTTCACTATACAGAATTGTTCTGCTAACTGTTGGTCATTGGAATTGTAAAGCTTCAGGTTATCTACAAACAGTAAATGTGATGTTACCTCTAATTTATTACCTTCTTTAAGATTCAAGCTAAATAAGTTCCCCTAAGAGTTGATGGGTGTACTGATTGGATTAAGCGCCATACAAAACAGATGTGTTGACAGGAGTCTTGCAGCAACCAGGCTCTCCAGCACAGGAGAAGATGGGTGCCAACAGAATGTCGATGGTTGGACAAAAGGCACCAGAGCCTGCAAAATCACCAATCCAACTTCTCCAGCCCTTGAATTGAAGAACCATTATGCAGCCCTGGAAGTGGAGGAGGTGAAAGCATCCCTGGAAAGGGAGGAACCAGAGTTCAAGTACCCCATAGTTGCAGAATCAGTGACCAGAAGGAAACGAAGGGTAGTGGTGGTTGGAGACTCTTCTGAGGGGTACTGAGGCATCCATCTGCCGACCAGACTTGATGTCCAGAGAGGTATGCTGTCTGCCTGGTGCCAAGATCCAAAATGTTACGGAGAGTTTGCCGAGACTCAAGCCCACTGACTATTACCCAATGTTGCTAATCCATGTTGGAACAAATGATACTGCCAGGTATACCTCGGAACGTATCAAAAGTGACTTCATGGCTCGGACAGAGGGTGAAGCAGGTAGGTGCACAGGTGGTGTTCTCTTCAATCCTCCCTGTTGAGGGTAAAGGCCAAGGCAGAGAGGCTCGCATCCTGGAGATTAATGCATGGCTGCGTGGATGGTGTCTGAGAGCGTTTTGGTTTCCTAGACCATGGGATGCTGTTCCAAGGGTTGCAGAGCAGAGATGGCATCCATCTGTCCAAGAAAGGTCAACACATCTTTGGTAGTAGACTGGCTAATCTACTGAAGAGGGCTTTAAACTAGATTCGTTGGGGATGGGTGAAGAAAACCCCCAGGTAAGTGAAAGCCCCCAGGTAAGTGATACATCAAATACCTTTATGGAAATGGGTAACAGGGGTAACATATGGAAAGCAGTGTGTATTAATGCCCGTAGCATGGGAAATAAGATCTCTGAAGTTGAAGCTTTGGTGGGAGTGGCTGACTTAGATTTAGTGGCAGTTACAGAAACATGGTTCACAGAAAACCATGACTGGGATGTAACTATACCTGGCTATACTTTATTCAGAAAGGACAGGGTAGGAAGAAGGGGAGGAGGAGTAGCACTATATGTAAAAACTACTATTAAAGCTTTGGAATTACAGAGCTTAAAAGGGAGAGAGGAGGCATTGTGGGTTAAACTAGAAAGAGGGAAAGAGAAATCTATTTGCATTGGTGTGATATACAGACCTCCCTCACAAGAGGAAGAGGTAGACAGAGTTAATTGAAGACATACGCAGCATTGCTAGGAAAGGGGAAGTGCTACTGCTAGGAGATTTCAATATGCCAGATGTTGATTGGCACATTCCTGCTGCAGTATCATCTAGGAGTAAGGAGATCCTGGATTCTCTACAGGGAGAACTATTCAGGCAATTAGTAACAGACCCCACACGTGAAGGGGCCATACTGGACTTGGTGCTTACCAATGGTGAAAGTGTTTCTGATGTTGTAGTGGGAGATCATTTTGCATCCAGTGATCACCAGATGGTGTGGTTCAGTATTAGGACTAGGGCTGTTAGAATCCATTCCAAGGTGAAGATCTTAGACTTTAGGAAGACTAACTTTGCGAAGATGGGCCAATGCCTCAGGGAGTCGTTAGTGGGATGGGAACAGCTGGGGGATGTAGAACAACAGTGGGCAAAACTGAAAGGGGGTATTTTAAAGGCAACCAACCTTTTTGTTAAAATAGTAAACAAAGGCAAAAGGAACAGGAGACCGCTATGGTTTTCGAAGGAAGTAGCTGAAAAAGTGAAGAAAAAGAGGGAGGCCTTCATGAAATACAAGAGATCACAGAGAGAAGAAGACAGGCATCTGTATTTGGAAAAACTTAGAGAAGCTAGCAAAGTAGTCAAGAAGGCAAAGATTCAAAAGGAGGAGGAAATATCCCCCCATTTTATTGCATTGGCTAAGACATTTTTCAGATATATTAGTGAGAAGAGGAAGGGCAAAAGTGGTATTGTCAGACTCAAGGGTACAGGGGGGGGGAATATGTAGAAGCTGATAAGGATAAAGCGGAATTGCTTAACAAATATTTTTGTTCTGTGTTCACAGATGAAGAACCAGGAGCAGGACCTCAGAAAACACCCACAAATAAGAACAGAAGCGAGGGACATCTTGAACAATTTTCAGAAGACTGTGTTCGTGAGAAACTAGCTCAACTCAAAGTAGACAAAGCGATGGGACCGGATGGGATACACCCTAGAATACTGAGGGAACTTGGGGACGTTCTAGCAACTCCACTGACTGACCTTTTCAATGCCTCATTGGAGTCGGGAGTGGTGCCAAAGGACTGGAGAGAGGCTCATGTGGTGCCTTTACACAAAAGCGGAAGTAAGGATGTGGTTGAAAACTACAGGCCGGTTAGTTTAACTTCAGTGGTGAGTAAATTAATGGAAACGCTGTTGAAAGAGAAAATAGTGAGGTTTCTGGAATCCAGCGGATTACAGGATCCGAGGCAGCATGGATTCACCAGAGGCAGGTCTTGTCAGACAAATCTGATTGATTTCTTTGACTGGGTGACCAGGGAGTTGGACCGAGGGAGAGCTCTAGATGTGGTGTATTTAGATTTCAGTAAAGCCTTTGACACTGTTCCTCACAGGCGACTTATAAACAAACTGAGCACCCTAGGGATGGACCCTAAAGTTACTGCTTGGGTTAGAAATTGGTTGGGTGGGAGGCGACAAAGAGTACAAGTAAATGGAGCTCACTCTGAGGAGAAGGATGTTACCAGTGGTGTGCCCCAGGGATCTGTCCTTGGTCCGATTCTTTTTAACATCTTTGTTAGTGATATAGCGGAAGGGCTGTCGGGTAAGGTTTGCCTCTTTGTGGATGATACCAAAATCTGCAATAAAGTAGACACCCAGGAAGGTGTAGATAACATGAGGAGGGATCTAGCTAAGCTTGAAGAATGGTCTAGAATTTGGCAGCTGGGATTTAATGTTAAAAAATGTAAGGTCATGCATTTGGGCTGCAGCAATCCAAGGGAGCAATACAGCATAGGAGGTGAAGTACTTTTGTCCACTAAAGAAGAGCGGGACCTAGGCGTAGTTGTGTCCGATGATCTTAAAGTAGCTAAACAGGTAAGAACATAAGAACATAAGAAATGCCATACTGGGTCAGACCGAGGTCCATCAAGCCCAGTATCCTGTTTCCAACAGTGGCCAATCTAGGTCATACGTACCTAGCAGTTTCCTCAAAAGACACAGGTTCTGCAGTGCTTGTACTAGGTCAAGCATTGATATCCTGGGTCCCTTTTTAATAGTGGTTTATGGACCTTTCCTCCAGGAACTTGTCCAAACCTTTTTTAAACCCAGCTATACTAACAGCCCTTACTACATCCTCCGGTAACAGATTCCAGAGTTTGATTACACGTTGAGTGAAGAAATATTTTCTTTTATTTGTCTTAAATAGTTTACCCTGTAGCTTCATTACATGTCCCCTAGTCCTTCTATATTCTGATAGCGTAAACAATTGATCCACGTTTATCCGTTCCACTCCATTCATTAATTTATAGACCTCTATCATATCTCCCCTCAGCCGTCTCTTTTCCAGGTTAAAGAGCCCTAACCTTTTTAGCCTCTCTTCATAGGAGTAGCCTTCCATCCCCTTCACCAATTTGGTGGCTCTTCTCTGTACTTTTTCTAATAACTCTATGTCCTTTTTAAGATACGGTGACCAGAATTGCACACAATATTCAAGGTGCGGTCGTACCATGGAGCGATACAGAGGCATTATAATATCCTTTGTTTTATTCTCCATCCCTTTCCTTATGATACCTAGCATTCTATTTGCTTTCTTGGCCGCCGCTGCACACTGGGCGGAGGGTTTTAACATGTTATCCACGATGACTCCTAAATCTTTTTCCTGGGTGGTGGTTTCTAATGTGGAGCCTTGCATCGTGTAACTATAGTGTGGGTTGTTCTTTCCTAGGTGCATAACTTTGCACTTGTCCACATTAAATTTCATCTGCCATTTGGATGCCCAGTCTTCCAATTTATCCAGATCCTCCTGCAGTTTTCCACAATCCTCTTGGGTTTTAACAACAAGGCGACGGCAAAAGCTAGAAGGATGCTTGGGTGCATACGGAGAGGAATGGCTAGCAGAAAAAAGGAGGTGATAATGCCTCTGTATAAGTCTTTGGTGCGACCTCATTTGGAGTATGGTGTGCAATTCTGGAGACCGCACCTTCAGAAGGATGTGAACAGGATGGAGTCGGTGCAGAGGGTTGCTACTAAGATGATTAGTGGTCTTCATTATAACGCATATGAGGACAGACTTGAGGATCTTAATATGTACACCTTAGAGGAAAGGCGGGATAGAGGTGATATGATTGAGATGTTTAAATACCTCCGTGGCATAAATGTTCAGGGAGAGAGCCTCTTTCAATTGAAAGCAAGTTCTGCGACGAGGGGACATGGGATGAGGGTGAAGGGAGATCGATTCAGGAGTGATATGCGGAAATATTTCTTTACGGAAAGAGTAGTGGATCCATGGAATAGTCTCCCAGTGGAGGTGGTAGAGATGAGGACAGTAACTGAATTCAAAAAAGCATGGGACCAACACAGAGGATCTCTAAAGGTAAAAAGTGGACTGTTGTAGTTATGGAAGGACAGACTAGATGGGCCTTGTGGTCTTTTTCTGTCATCATGTTTCTATGTTTCTTCCTGAAATATTCCTTGCTGGATCTTGATCACAAGAATGATTTAAACTGACCATCTTCATACTTCAAAAGGAGTGTGGCTTGCCACATTTTCATGATAACTTAATGTACTCTGTGGGGCAGAAACTGTCTATGTGAATGTGCATAGCACTGTGCACGATTGGTAGCGCAATATAAATGATAGCCATGGCTTCTATTGCTTAAGTCACAAGCCTGTCATACCAAACCAGCATTAACATCCCTGCTCTCTTCTGTCCTCCTCACCCCTATCAAGCATCTGCCCTCATTCTCACCATCCTTTGATACTGCCCATCATTTACCATGATCAGATACCCAGGCCTGCACAGCAACAAAAATAAGCATGCACTCAAGACCCTGCCATGCCCCCTCACCCTCCTTCAGCACAGGTTGTGTTACAGAGGTCAGCTCAAGACAGGACATGACACCTGCCTCCACTCAGACACCACATTTTTGTCTTTTGTTCTCACTTTTGCAAGTAGAGATCAGCACATGTCCCAGCTGAGAATCGCACCCAGCTGTCAGTCACACAGCCACCATATATCAGCTGCTTTTTCTACTAGCATGGTAACTGCATGTGATGTGATCTTTCCTGTAGGGGAGTGATGAAGAGCTCCAGAGAGGGTATCATGGCTTCCAGGCAGTCGGCACAGCTGGTCATTGCTCTGCCTAAAAAAAATTGTTGCTATGTGGTGCACTAACGCTGCCCCTAAAATTGTGCTAAGACTGATCTGGTAGGAAGTTTGCATCTGCCTGTAAGCAAATCTCAGGCATTCTTGGTAGGCAGTGAAAAAAGGTACCTGTACCAGTGCATACTGCCTGAACAAATAAAAAAAAAAAAAAAAAAAAAAACGACCTTAAGGGGATAGGACACCCTCCCTTATGAGGGGCTAAACAGGTTAAGGCTCTTCAGCCTGGAGATGAGATGACTGAGAGGGGATATGACAGAAGTTTATAAAAATGAGGACGCTGATTCAATGGGGTCCCAGATGCTGCCTTAGGCCAAGGACAGGAGTAAAAGGTTGAACCCCACCCCTTGACTTGAGATCCAGGAGCAAAGGGGCCACAGCAAGCAAAACAAACTATTCCCCCAGACTTCATTAAAGCCACAAACAGAGCATTCTCACATGTCACACCCACTCTCTGGAATGCCCTACCAGATGAGCTAAGAGAAATCAAAGATCTCTCTACATTCTGCAAAAAACTAAAAACCCACCTCTTCAAACATTTTGGAAATCCATTGGAACCACGCCCTGCCCCCCCCCATCAACCCTACCTAACACAACACAAAAGACAAATGCTCAAAACCAGAACTCCCCACGCATACAGGAAACACACAAACCATCAGGTTATGAGCCAACCCTGTATTACAAATTGAAACCTAAGGGCTCTGCTCACTGTACATAGTTCTCAATTTAGTCTAGCATAAGTCCAAATTTAATGTTTAATGGTCTCTGTACATAGTTTGGAACGGTTACATATAATTGACCGTTTAATGTAAACTACATTTGATCTTTGGGAAAAAAAAAAAACTCTATATAAATGCTAATAAAATAAAGCCTCAAATCCTATGGAAGGCAAACCCTCATCAAGCCAACCTTGCTGAGGAGCAAAAGGAAAGGAGAGATGCTGTATTTGAAGGAAATTACTATCTCCAAGATAGAGGACCATTCACAGCAGCCTTCCATGTACCTGTGAGGAAACATCTGCACAAAAGCTACTGTATAGAAGCATAGAGTCAGCTGCTGGGGAGCCAAGAGGACATGCAGTGACAAGTACTTCTCTGGTATCAGACATCTCAGCCCGGTTGAGGTAAATACCCAGATATGTGCGCCACTAGAGAACCCACAAGTGAGTGAATAGCATATCTACAGATTGAGAGGAGCGAGGACACCTGAGAATTAAGAGCTGGCGAGTGGAGAGGCTACAGAGAATACTATCCGAGGGAGCCCAAATGTTGGGAAAAAAAGAGAAGAATCCCACCACTATATTTTGGGCCTTTCATGTTTTGCTTTACCATGTTTAATATAGTGCCTGAAGTAGCAGTTGAATTTTATTTTTATTTAAACACATTTATATACAGCCATTTGTATTATCATTCTAGGCAGTGTACACTAACAAAACATTCAATCCAACTGGCCCCAAACCAGCAGGACCATGCATTTTTTTTTATAACCCAATAAATTGTGTTTTTACCCACAGTGGGAGTGACTTGAGCTGAGCTGTTGGACTAAAGCTGGGAAGTATATTTGAGAATTTGAGGTGAGGGGGTCATCTATATGTACGGCTTGAGTTAACTGTTCCCCCTCAGGGTCAAAATCTGACCAAATTTAAATTCCCTCCCCCCACCCCAGAGCCTTTGGAGCCACAAACAATTACACAAGGATGGAAAAAGAAGAAAACAAAGATGAAGGGAGGAATAAAGATGAGGCAAGAGAAGGCAAAAGATGTAAAGTGAAAGAAACAGTAAATGGATATGGTGGGGAAAGGGATTTAGCCCACATCTTTCTCAGATGTTCAAGGAGAGAGTTACTGTACTTGAATATATTTTTCTCTCCCCAGAAAACTTACAATCTAAGTTTGTGCCTGAGGCAATGAAGGGTTAAGTGACTTACCCAAGATCAAACAGCAACCATGGGATTCAAACCTAGCTTCCCTTGTCAACCTGCTGCTTGAACCATTAGGCTACTCCTCCACTTCTAGGGAGTTAGAAGAAAGTAGGAAAGAGCAGAAAGATTAAACAATGTATCAAGCAGAAAAAAGGATAATGATGGAAGAAGAAATAGTAGGAAGCAGTATAAGTGGGGCTGTTGTATGCCAGTGTGCAACATTATGCTGAACCATCATCCTTTACCTTCCCAGACTGCTCTGGATTTACCCATTATATGTTCTCGCTGCTCCAGACAGCAGCCCAGAGAGGAGGAGCCAGACCCAACATGTGCACTACATGCACTGTCCTGTTGTCACATGGCTCAGACTGCTATACTACTGCTGACAGATGGCTTGTTTTCACTGCTGCTACTTCGCTACTGCTTTGATTTTTGAGCCGCCTACTGTTGCCCCTATCTCCCTGTAGCTGCTACAGCTTTCCTACCAGCTTGGGCTACTTTCTTCTCCCACAGCAGTTACTGCTGCCTTCCTCCTCCCTCTCCTTCAATCGGACTGGATAGGAGCCCACTGCTGCCTCAGGGTCAGCGCTAGCTCTTCCTGGGCCCTGGCAGCAGAAGCTAGAGCAGTTCCTATCTCCTGCAGCTCCTTTTCTTCAAAGTGTCTGTGTGCCAGTGTTGACGAGTGGATACAACTCCTGGTGGGGGACTGTTACTTCTCCCTGTTGGCTAATTCTGTAGTATTCTCCAAGCACTCTGGATTCTCCTACAGTGGTGTGTTGAGGTTGTGACTCCTTTGCCCTTGGCTCTGCTCTCCACCTCTGCAGAATAGCTTCTTCGCTCTTGCCTTCAGCCTTTTACCCATTCCTTCCCTTCGCCCTGCAATGCACTCTCAGCCCTCATTTCCCCTGTACTAGCTCTCTGTATCCCAAAGTGAGAGGAGATAAGAGCAGAGAGAAGGGGTGGAAGGTAGAGAACAGGACAGGCCTCTAGGGGCACCACCACATCTTCTCCTATACTAGTCTCCTACCCTATCTCTGGAAACCTCCCACATTGAGTAAGATGAGACTAGAGTAGAGCAGGGTAAGAGGGCAGGTGCACTCAGATGGTGCAGGGTGAAAGGGTGTAAAGTGGAGAGTGGGTAACAGGGCAGAAGGCAAGAGCATGGAAGCAGTTGGGCAAAGTTTTCAGGGACAAAGAGTGGGAAGGGATATTTTGTGCTTTTTTGGGGGTAGATATTATGAATGGAATAAGGTTTGGTGGGGGTTGGTAAGCCCCTTTGTTAGGGTTGCCAACTTGGCTCCAGATACGCATGACAGGGTTGATTCATCCAGTCCTGGATTTACTCCATTGCACACAGAGACATGTAATTTTCATTTTCCAATGTCTGGATGAGTTCTGTCAGGCAAATTTGGAGCCAATTGGGAAACTACATTTGGGTATTCTTTTTAGGGCTGGAATGTAGACTTGGGTTGCTGAGCCCCTTTTGTGCATTTCTTTGAGGACAGGAGGTGTTTTATTTTTATTTAACAAGTTTTAGATATTGCCTTACATTCAAAGCAGTTTATACAGAACATTGCAACTTTTAGAAATTACATTGAACGGTAATCTAACTTGGAGTTAAGGGAAAGATGCCGTACAAGATTTAAAACAGGGAGTAACAATTAATGCTGCACAAGATTTACAATAGGTAGAATATGGTAAAGGATTGCCAAGTTCCCTTTATGCATTTGTGGGGAGTGCTCAGAATAAGGGGACTCATCCCCACTCCACCTCATTACCTTTCCATAATTCCTCTTTATGCACCCTACTTTTACTCACCATTAGTATGTGACATACAAAGGGATATTTTGCAATACATTGTGTACTGTATTTGCTGAGATTTGTTCTGTTGTGTGTATTGGGGACATTGTTGGTTTAATGTCAGATTTGGGAATAGGAATGTTCAGATCTAATATTTTAGTATTTTGCAGTGGTCTAGGAGGAAATGCTCTTCTGTTTCTATTTTTTTCAGTGTTCCACTGCAGGCAAAGTCCAGATTCTTCGGGTTTCCAGTTCAGTTTGTCAGCATGTCTGTTTCTGATTTGAGGGTCTCTGTGCTGTTTCTTTATGATAGTGTGCATTATCTATAAGCAATCCAGCATTTATTTTTCTCATTGAAAAAAACACACATTGGTGTTTTAATGCCCAGATATGGTTGCTGCTGTTTAACTCTTGCCTCTGACTCTGTCTCTTTACTACTCTCAACTCTCTCCTCAAGGTGCCTCCAGCTCTGACCCCTCCCTTTCTGCCCAAACCCTGGCTGACCTTCCATGACAAAATCCACAAGGTCATCCTCCAATTCCCCATGAAGTTAGCTACTTCCCCCCCTCCCCCTCCCCACATCTAACTTCCCCCTCTACCTCTGCTACCCTTTCTTCCTTTTCTATGATGAGGAAACCACACCTTTTCCTCCTCCAAACTCACTACCTGCTCCTCTGATCCTATTCCCACCCATCTCCTAAGTCCCATCTCCTCCAGTGTTGTCCCTTCCATCTCATATTCTCAGCCTATCAATCTCCACTGCAACTGTCCCTGCAGCCTTCAAGCATGCTATAGTTACACCTCAAGAAACCCTCACTAGATCCTACCTGTCCTAACTACTGACCCATCTCCCTCCTCCCCTTCATTTCTAAACTACTTGAACATGCTGTTCACTGCCGTTGCCTCGACTTTCTCTCCTCTCAAGCCCTCTTTGATCCTTTACAATCTGGCTTTAGTCATTCTACTGAAATGGCTCTTGCCAAAGTTTCCAGTGACCTGTTCCTGGCAAAATCCAAGGGCCTTTACTCAATCCTCATCCTTGACTTTCTACTGCTTTTGACACTGTTGACCACAACCACCTCCTTGATACCTTGTCCTCACTTGGTTTTAAGGGCTCTGTACTATCCTGGTTCTCTTATCTTTCCCATTCTCTTTCAATGATCCTCCTCTGCTGCTATCCTGCTCTCAGTTGGTGTACCCCAAGGATCTCTTGGGTCCATTTCTTTTCTCTATACCCAGTCCCTCGGTGCACTCTTCCAATGGCTTTCAGTGCCATCTTTATGCTGATTCACAGATCTACCTCTACACCTGAAATCTCTCCAGCAATTCAGGTCCAAAACTCTGTTTCTGACATTGCTGCTTGGATGTCTCACCGCTGCTTGAAATTGAACATTGCCAAAACTGAGCTTATTTTCCCCCCTAAAAATTCCTTTCCTCTCTCAGTCTGGATAACACTACTCAATTTCCTTGACTTGCAGCCTTGGGGTTGTCAGACTCCTCTCCTTCTCCACACACATCCATCTGATAGCTAAGCCCCGACATCTAAGAAAAATTTTCATTCCTCTCTGAACACACTAAGACACTTATCCACTCTTTAGTCACCTCCCATCTCGACTATTGCAATCTACATTTTGTTGGTCTCTCTGAATCATCTTTCTCCTTCAATCTGTTCAACACTGCTGCATGGCTAATCTTCCGCCAGCTTTGTCATGCTCATATTACCCCTCTTCTCAAGTCACTTCATTGGCTCCCTATCCATTTCCACATCCAGTTCAAACTTCTCCTGCTGACCCAAGTACATTCACTTTGCAGCTCTTCACTACCTTTCATCTTATGTCCCCCTACACCCATTCTCGGGAACTCTGCTCTTCTGGCAAATTGCTTCTATTACTAACTCCAGACTTCGCTCCTTTCACCTTGCTGCTCCTTATGCCTGGAACAAAACTACCTGAGCCTGTACATCAGGTGCCTTCTCTGGCCCTTTTGAAATCCAGACTGAAAACTCCTCTTTGCTGCCGCTTTCAGATTTTGATTTCTGTTCTCCTTTGTGTTTCCTTACCATTCCCCCTAGATGTATTCTGTGTCTACAGCTACTTTGTCTTGACTAGATTGTAAGCTTACCGATGTGTCTGTGCAGCACTGTGTATGTCTTGTAGCACTATACAAGTGCTCAGTAGTAGTAGTATTACGTATTGGGAGTTTGTGCCTTTGATATGTCAGATTTCTTAGAGAAGTTCTGAAGTTACAATAAAATTGTTGTGTTTCAGATTTGACAGTTCTTCCATCTTTATGGTCTGTGTACTAATTTGGTTTGTGTAAGGGGAAATTTCTCCCAATTGATTAATTTTGCAAATGCATTTAAATGAACCCTGCACTGGGAGTACTATGGAGTCAAACCAAACCAAGCTCAGCTCCCAGTCACACACTAAAATGTTATGCTCAAGGAGTCTCGCATACTTACAAGAGACTTCTGCCTGAAGAGCCGCAATCTAGCAAGAATCAGTTAAATCAGTTATGGTTCCTTTGATGGCTCCATCTCTTACTTGGATAACTGGTAATACATGCCGACAAGCACTGACCCCCTAGGATGTGTGCATTTATCAGAGTGGCGGTTATTCTGCTTGAAGAGCTGGCAATTACAAGATAAGTAATTTTAAGCACTTGTGCCGTTTGTTCATTGCCTCCTCCAGTTAAGTCGTATTCTTTTTCCATTCTGGGAACAGTGCTACTGTTGAGTGGCACTAGAGTGCTGGCTACCGATATAGGGCACTGGAACATTTTGATTAAAGGAGATTTTCTTGTAGTAACTTAATTTTAGAATGCTTAAGTTAATAAAAGTCCGATTGGATATGTTTTTTTGGCTGGTGATGGTGAGATGCAGCAATTTCCCCTTTAGGTAGGTTCCTGCCATATGGAGGGAAATCTGTTAAGCTGAGGCCTTTTTCTCCCTTAGTAAAATTTGAACTGTAATAGGTGTTTTCTTGCTAGACGACTGCCACTCTTCAGGCAGAAGTCTAAACTAGGAAGGATAGTAGGACTGGCTTTTTGTAAGTATCAGAGACTGCCATGGAGGCTAACATTTTAGTGTGTGACTGGGAGCTTCTTGGTTTAGTTTTGCAAATGCCATGCTAGTCATGAACCTCACTCCTAAGTCAATGTATGTGGAATATGATCTCAGTCTCACGCCAAAGGAAGAAAAGAGGATCTGTCCAAGTGCATTCAATGCAAACCTGAAAAACTCTAGAAAGATTGCTTGACAATGAAAATGTGATCTTCCTAAATGGGCTTATGTGCTAGATCCCATACAGTAGCCAAATGATTATTATTCTACATTTATAGAGTGTTACGTGTCACTCACAGCGCTGTACAAACACAGATATCCAGGAGCACTTAACATTTGGTGAAACAGAAATAAGACATGTGTCCAAAACGCTTTGACTGAATAAAGGTGAGATTTGTGGATTCTGAGAATATTTGGACGAAAGAATTCTAGACCATTTCCATTGAAACACTCTTGACATTCCAATTTCATAGAATTAGTGTGAAGGAGGCTTTAGACAAACCCTATATGCCAGCAAGATCTTTATGTAGTAAACAAAACACTGATGTTCCTCAGGATCAGGCCTCCTCTAACTCCGTTCAATCCAACAAAACACATTCAGTCTAGCCTGCTTCATAGGGATTGTTCTGCAACAGACACCAGAAGCAAAAAACAAAATCAAGATACTGAATTTGATCTAGGGAGACTCAGATTTGGAGCTTGATGTGAAAATTCAATTCTAAATGATATTTACTTTTAGAATTTATAATTTCAACATAAATGACTGGCTTCATTCCAGTTCTCAAATAAGTGAAAGATTTTTCAGAGATTAATTTTACTGTGACTTCATCAAGACTGATAAAAACAAAGTGTGACATTTTGCAAGTGTCCAAGTGCAATCTGGGACATCTCAGCCAGACTTCCTTTAAAAAAAAAGCTTCCAAGTTCAGGCATGATTTCATAAACATGGATGTGCCCAATATGGACATCTGCAGGGGCGTCTACATAGATATCCCCAGAATAGTATTTCAAGCCATGGATGTCTAGGAATAGCCTAATGGATAGCGTAGTAGGCTAGGACCAAGGAAGCCACGATTCAAATCACACTGCTATCATTGTGACTGTGCAGAATAGTGGGGTGTGTCATGCCATCTTCTCTATACCCTTTAGATATTTTATGACCAAAATTAGCACGTTCCTGATGCCTATTCATGCCTGGAGCAGGTCAAAGCTTGAACAGAGTCAGATCTTCGACATTTCTGAAATCAAGTAGGGACTTTAACATTACACTGCCCCAGACACCACCATGCCCCTGCCTACTTGAATGTCCCCACACCAGTGACATCTTTAAAATCATGGAGGCTACAGGTATTCCTCCATGATTTCAACATCTCATGCATGCTTTCAGACATCCAATTGTGACCAAGGCTTTCAAAATGACTCAAATATCAGGACTAATGTTCATCAAAATCAGGCCTCCTCTAACTCCGTTCAATCCAACAAAATGCATTCAATTTTGGCTGTTTCATGGTTATCACTCTGCAACAGACACCAGAATCAAACAAAGAAATCAAGACACTGAACGTATTCTAGGCATAACTCAGATTTTGGCGCTTCATATGAAAATTCTCCAAAGAGGACTCTGCAATTTGTCCAAATGCATTTTATGAAATCTAAGAATGTCTATACAAAAGAGACCATGTGATAATGAATACATACATCTACCTAAAGGGACCCACATGCTAGACAAAACCGTGGCTAGAAGAAATCCAGAAGCACTTAATTGGTGAAGTGAAACTGAAGGCATTTTGTCCGAAAACACTCACTGAATGCAAGAGAAGACTTGCAGATTCTGAGAATCTGGTGGAGAAAATAAATTCCAGACAAATTATGTCCACTCCACTGAAATACACTCAAGTCCTGACATTCCAGTTTCATCAAGTGAGCATGAAATGTTTTCACAGATGAACCTTACTGCAACTTCATCAAGATCCCCAGCCTTTGCTGATAAATCAGCAGCAATGATATTCATCAAAAAATCATTAGTGTCTACTGTACACGAGCCCAATTGCAAATAAGTGGCAGTGTACCCACTATGACAAACGAGATTAGCAAAATTCACACATTGAAACTATTGAGGGTCTAACTTTGATTTGGAAATTCTTGTGAAACTAATCCAAAGGTTATGTATGGATTTTTTTGTATTGATTTTTTTTGTTCATTTTTCAATATATTGAAAAGGACTCTGAATTTGTCAGTCATTTCAGTTCCATGCCTCAGATTTTCTGCTTGCTCCATCTTCCTGTACAGATTAGAGTATAGTCTGCTTTGTCTGATAAGACATTTTTATCCCAATGATGGGACTCATTGAACCACATCCCCAAAAAGACAGCGGCCACAGCAGTAGCATTAAGGCAGTGTTTGTGCCCTACCATGTAGATTAGGAAAGGCTGGACACAGGAAGAAAAGTTTTCAATTTCTTCAGTGTTGCACTACAGTCTGACTTATTGGGGGTTTCCAGTTCAGTTTTTCACCACATATTTCTATTTGTAATTTATGGTCACTTATTTGGGGAAGGTCTAACCATGTCCCCCATATATGTGATAGAGGTAATATTTTTTTTTTTTTTTTATATATTTTTGAATTTTTACATCCAATATGGGAAATGAAAATTTCCAGGGCAACCCATAAGGTGACATTTTACTTACCAGATTATATCCTCTGAGTCTTGCTAGACCAGTCCGTACAAGTTGGGTTGTGTTTCCCTACCAGCAGATTAGTGGAGACAGAAACATGTAAGCTCTGATGAGCAAGGACTGTCTTTTACACGAGTCTGTAACACTGCATGTGTCTTGTAGTACCATACAAATGTGCAGTAGTAGTAGTATCAATGGCATCACTCCTATGCCTCTATTCACCTCAGCCACCAGAGGTCTCTTCAGTACCTGTCCCAAAGCATATGGGAGAACATGGCAAGCCTCATGCAACCTCAATTGTGGGCAACAAAGAGTAATCAATAGAGAACTATGTACAGGAAAGCAAACAGAAGGCTGGCAGTAAAACATGAACCTGTAGAGCCAAGTATAAAAATCAGCCGACACAAGCAGCAGAAGAACAGAGCAAACAGTTCCAGGGGCAGGCCTGATTTGGTCTAGCAGGACTCGAGGAAAAGGCTCTGGTAAGTAAAATGTCTGAACTGGTCTAGCAGGATGATATTGAAGGTGACAAGTGGAATGTACTAAAGCTAAGATTCCACTGGGCAGGACGACAGCAGCTTGCAAAATCCTTCAAAGGCTGTGTCTGCCCAGGTGTGAACATCCAAGTGGTAATGCTTGACAAGTAGAAAGTGATGCCCATGTTGTGGCCTGATAAATGTCTGCAGGGGGCTACAGAGCTCCGCTCCCTCCATGAAGATGCTTGTGCTTGGGTAGAATGGGCACGCAAACCCTCTGGAACTGGCCAGTTCCGCAACAGATATGCTGAGGCAATGGTCTCCTTAATCCAGCTCCCCAAAGTCAATTTAGCTGCCATGCCACCTTGGCATGGGCCAGCAAACAAAAAAAGATGGAAGCCGCAAATTTTTTAAGTCATACTAAGTACCAGAGAAGCACCCTCCAGACATCCAAAAGGCAGAGATCCTTATATTTCCCACCACACTGCTCCTTAGAGGGGGGAAGGCAAACAATCTGGTCCACAAAAAACTGAGAAAAGTCACCTTAGGTAAGAAGGAAGTCACAGGACGAATGGAAACAGTCGCCTCAAATAGATATGAGGGGATCTCTGCAAGACCGTCTGCAGCTTGGAAATCTATCCTGCAGAAAAAAAATCACAGCCAAGACCATCTTAAGCATCTAATCTTTTAAAGTAGGTCACTTCAGTAGATTAAAGGGCACCATCAGGGCCATGGGCACCAGACAGATCCCAGGAAGGGCTCACAGACTGGTGGGGAGGACACAGATGTCAAACCCTGTGGAGAAAGCATGAGACATCTAGGTGTAAGGCTAGTGACTTACCAGCCACCACATCTCAGAAACAGGCCAAACTGCCACCTGAACTTTCAGGGAACTAAGGGAAAAAGGTCCTTCTCCTGGCCATCCTGTAGAAAAGCCAACAGATATGGCATCTTTGTCACCTCAGAAGCCAACTGCTGAGTGCTGCACCATCACTCAAAAAGGCACCAGGCCTGCATATATGCTAGCTTGCTAGACCACCTCTGGGCTCTGAGCAAAGTGGAGACCACTGCTGGAGAGTAACTGTTACACTAGCCATCTCCTTTCAAAAGGAAAACCGTAAGCAGAAGGGAATTTGGGTCCTGCAAGA
Organism: Ichthyophis bannanicus; assembly: GCA_033557465.1. NCBI lineage: Eukaryota > Metazoa > Chordata > Amphibia > Gymnophiona > Ichthyophiidae > Ichthyophis > Ichthyophis bannanicus. The sequence goes on along the minus strand of CM066034.1, from coordinate 886,586,396 downwards.
TGATCAATCCCTGCTACAACACACACTAAGATGGAGGCAACTGAAGAGGAGGCACCTGTAGGAGCTGCATTGGGTATCTGAACCATGCTCTCCTTGGCCAATCTGGTGTCACTAGAACAATCTTGCTTGGGTGGCATTCTATATGCCAAATCACATGCTCCACCAGTGGCCATGGAGGAAGTATGTACAACAGGTGCTGACTTGACCAAGGCATCGATGCCCTCAAACCCCATCTCTGTGTGGTGACAAACCTCTTCCAAAGATGAGGAAGCTGTAAAACTAGAGGGCATACCATGAAACTGCAAGGGGATAAACTGAAAGGCAATGTCAGGAAATACATTTTCACTGAAAGGGTGGTGGATGCTTGGAATGCCCTCCTGATGGAAGTGGTGGGGCAAACAGTGACAGAATTCAAAATGGCATGGAACAGATAGTGGATCCCTTTATAGCAACAGGATAAAATCAAAATAAGCATAACTTATATCTGAACAAATAGGGGTTACCTACATGGAGTGGTGGGTGCACCCCTAAACAAAGGCATAGGGAGAGGTGACCTGCATGGAGCAGCAAGTGCACCTACTCTTGCCGCCTTGCTGGGCAGACTAGATGGACCATATTGGTCTATCTGCCATCATATACTATGTTACTATGACAGAAGCAGCCAACTTTGGCATTGGAGCGAGTCACCATCAAATCAAATACATGTCCACCCTGGCAATATGCTGAGCCTACAAAGCTAGGAGGCTCTTCTCTGACCAGGCAAATAGAGTCATCTGCAGAGCTATCCCAGCACTCCTTGTGCTGCCTTGCTAACCGACATAAGCCACTGCCATAGCATTGTCTGAAAACACTCAAGCTGCTCAGCTCTTGACCAGGGGCTGGAAATGCAATAAAGCCAACCTGATGGCCACTGCCTTGAGGTAGTTGGACCACATTGTTTCCCTGTGGTTCCAACAGCCCTGAGCTGTATGGTCTCAGCAATGGTCTCCCCAACCCAAGAGACTGCCATCAGTCATCAGAAGGATCTAGGAGAAATCCAGCAGTACACCCTTCCTCAGATGGAAGGGCTGCTACCACCACTGCAGGCTGGCCTTCATCATCTTCTGGAGTGGCAGCCTTTGCTCAAACTCTTGAGAACTTGGGAATCACCAAGTCATTAATGAGAACTGGAGCGGTTGCATGTGAGCATGCGCCCACAGCACATCTCTATGGTCACTGCCACCAATCTGAGGAGCTGAAGATAAGCCCAGACTATAGGAGCCTGCTGTGCCCAGAACAGCACCAGGCATTCCAGTCTTGATTTTCACCTCTGGCAAGAAAACTGCCCACTTGTGTCCAAACATGCTCCCAGGAACTCTAGGGACTGGGAAGACAAATGGTTCTTTCCCAGATTGATCACCTGGCCGAGACTTTCCAAAAAGGACACCACCCAAGACGCTTATGAAAGGGAACAGGCCCACACGAGCCAATCCAGATATGAATGGACAAATTTCTCTGTGCCACAGCCACCACAACCTTGGAGAACATCCTCAGGGCATTAGATAGCCCAAAAAGGAGGGCAGCGAACTGATAGAGCCAGGCATGGCAAAAACGCAGATACTTTTACTGATCTGCCTGCATCAGGATATGAAAATATGCCTTGGCCAGATCCAGAGAAGACAAACGCCCCTCAGTGAACTGCTTGACCCACATAGCACACAATTTCCATCTGGAAACACAGGATGTGGAAGTGCTTGTTGACACCCTTGAGATCCTGAATAGGCCAGAAGGAACTCTTTAGCACCATGCAATAGATGGAGTATCTGCCCTTGCTCCACTTGTCTGGACACCACTGCCTTTAGGAGCATCAGCTTGTCCAAGGGGGTCTGCACAGCAGCACTTTCGATTGCAGATCCACAAGGGAAAATGAAGGCATCTGGCATTGGCTCTTTACATTCCAGGACATAGCTGAACTGAATGGTGACAAGCACCCAGCAATCCTTGGTAATCTGGGCCCATTCCTGAAAGAATAGGTGAAACCTGCCTTCAACTGGAGGAACTAAGGAATGAGCCCCCAAACCTTCATTACGCAGCCCGGTAGGGTCCTTTTCTGGAGGGAACAGAGTCCCTGGGCCCACATGCTTCAAAAAAGGACTGGAGTATAAGCCTGAAGCCTGGAAGCAGAGGGGAAGAAAGGTTTTCCAGGTCGGTAACAAGAGTCTGAGAGCCACAGGGTTCCAGCCAGTGTACCCTCAGTGAACGGGCTGAGGCTGATGAGAAAGCGGCACCAGCCCCCTTCACAAGCCTCCTGGACCTGTCTTCTGGAAAGTGGTAAGATTGTTTTGTCCAGGTCCTTCACCAGCTTCTCCAAATTTGCTCCCAAAAAGAAGTTTCCCCTTAAGCCAGTTGGGCCAACTAGACTTTGGAAGATGTCTGTTGTCCAGTGCCTGAGCCAAATCCAACATCATGATAGTCATTGGGGCATTATCCCTCGCTGCCAGATGTACCAGGTCATACATGGCATCAGAAAGGCCATAGCATACTTCAAAAGAGGGGCAATATCATCCGGCAGAAGAGACAATCCATTGGAGCAGGGCTCAGGATGTCAGGCTGGCACGTACCACCAGCTGAATAGCAGTTGCTACGAACTAGTTCAACAAATCCACCTTTTGGACCAGAAATTCCTTTAAGGCCATACTGCCTTTTACAGAAATAGTGGTCCATCTGGTAACTGCCATGACCTGTACATCCACCTTGGAAATATCAAACCATTCAATGTACTCCTTATACAGCCTTACTCCCTTAGATAGGAGGAGAGTCCCACTCCAACCAGATTATATCCTTGATGACGTCCAGGAACGAGAAGACTGTAGTGGATTTCTGCACCCCTTGAAAGAGCGGGTGCACCTTCAGCTCCTACTGCGTACCAGGAGCATCCATCCAGTTCAAGGTGGATGAGACCCTGGCAATCAATGCCACCAGCTCCTCCTTACAGAACAGGCAGATCACACCAGCCTCTTCACAATCCTCTGAAGGCATGATTACTGAGCCATCTAACTCCAAGTCAGTCAAAATCTTTCAACAGATGCCAGCTGTTCCACATTTCCAGAGAGCACCCCTCGCCAGCGATGCTTAGCCGAAGGCAATCTAACAAGGCTTCTACTCTCTGCCTGCCCCTTTTGAGACTGCACCCAGTGGCACCCAGAGGCTGTAGGGCCTGAAATATCAAACCAGAAGAATCAGGACTATTGAGAAAAGGAAAGTAATTCCAGAGAGGACAATCTTGAGTCTGGAAGCTCTCTTCAGAAGTGCCTCCCCAACACCAGGGGGCATAGTTGCTAGACCCCCTAGAGGACAGGGAGCTGCTCATAGCATGGGCACTGGATCCTCCAGCTAGCTGGATATCCTTACCCATAGCACCATCCCTCACCTCCTGCCTTGAGGCAGGCAAAGTCGTCTAACTGCATTGTCTGGCTGAGAGAGAGGGAGCAAGCCCTCCAGAGACAACTCAAAAGCTGTCATACAAGAAGCGCAGTCGAGAATCTGGACATGAGGCACCTTGCTTGCCACAAGACATACATTTCCTGGAAGATGACCGAGTTAAGTCAAGTATCACAATAGCATGCATTAAGGCTGTGGTGGCCTGGAAGGCACATGTTAACTCTGCTTTTACTGCAGTGTGCATTACAGGTGCTAGGGTAGGATTGTGCATTTGAGTCACTTAGGCAGAATGCATCTTGAACTGTGTGACCACCAGGCACACAATAGGAATACAGTAAATGCTATAACACATGCAGAAAATATTGAGAAATCCCTACACTGTGCCAATGGTTGCCAGGGCTCTACCCTAAATTACGTCCCAGGTAGACTGAATCAGGACACCCCAACAAGGACAATGACAAAGTCAACCCTTTGTTACTTACCCCCTGAGAGCCCCAGGCAGAGAATCCATGCTGAGCTCAGCTCTACTCTTCTAAAACTGTTCCACTAGCTTTGCAGTACTGCATTTAAGGTGGCTGGCAGGCAGATCACTCAGTCTTCCGCAATCTTTAGGAGAGAGCAGGAGAGGGGGCACTGAGGTTGTGTGAGGCTGCTGCACTCTTCCAGATCCTTCCAATTTCTGGCTGCTCAACAGGCTCTTATAAGCACATGGAGATGAACCAAATTTTCCCTCCTATGGCTACCGAAAAGACTGCAATCTAGTGGAGCCTCCCATGACACATTCAAGTGAAGAGTCAGTCTCAAGGTGATCATTCACGAGCATTTAATCAAACTTTTCCTCTGAATCTTCAGAGAAGAGAATCCATCCACCATCTGCTGGAGACAAAGAAATACTGAGGAGACTTCTGTTGGCTGAGGTGAATAGAGGCATAGGAGTGATGTCATTGAAACCTGGGCTTTTCATTGGTTCTTTGTCTTCATCAATCTGCTGGTAGGGGGAACAGCCCACTTATCTGGACTGATCTAGCAGGATGATATGGAATAAGTGAATACACAGTCAAAGAAAAATATTTTCAGTGTGATGTAAAAGTCCACATCACAGGGAGAGAGACCAAAAAAGCCCCCACTAAATTGGCAGCATTAATATACTAGCCCCTTATTACATCCTGATTACTTTATGGTCAAGCAAGAACACTTTAGAACCTATTCATTTGGAGAACAATTTCCCTGAAAGGCTATTAAAAAATTACAGGGGAATCTTAGAAAAAATTAGCCCCAACAGCCAAAACTATGGACCACAGAAAGAAACCGTTTCCAGGAAACACTGATCTTTTGCCCACAAAATATGTAATCCTTTTTAAAATAGGATTTCAATATCACATTCTTGTCTCCCTCATTAACAAAAGACAGTAGCCTGTGTAGTTATTACACCCCAGAATTCTCCAAAAACAGATTAGGTGAAAAAATTAAATTTGCCACCACAAGGCTGATCTGGCCCACCACACCTGAGAAACAGTTAAATTCAGTGCTGGCAGGCATGAGGACTCCGCCAGCCCCCACACCAGGCCAGATTAGCATCAGGGAGGTGAGCAAGAAGGGAAACCTCCCCAATCACCACCACATGATTGATCCTGCTTAGCACACCCAAGCAACAGTTAAATTCAGCGCTGGCAGGTGCACCCGCAGGCCTCAGAGGGCCCTTAGGCATGGACCACAATAGAAAACATGAAAAACTCAGGAAACCCCAAACCACCATTAAATGGCTGCAGGAAGAAAGAAGGTCACCTTATAAACCTGCAGCAACTGAACAAAAGTACCACGACAAGCAAGCAAGATGCTAAAGCAAGAGAACAGCACTGAACAAAGCTGACTAAAGGTAGACTGAACTCGACAGAATGGTGAGTAGCCTCTGACATATTGCTTACCCCACACAGAAGCAACCAGTTAAATTCTTCTGCCAGATGAATACCCTTAGACACACACAAAGGCAAACCACCATCAAGCTCCCATCCTGCATGTAACATTCACCTCAGTGGCCCCATTCATTATTTGGGCATAAAGAGGATAAACACACAATGAACAAGAGACTACTCACCTTTACCCTCACTTACTCCTCAAACCCACATTCCTGAATGCCAGAGAAATGACTATCCTCACATCAGCACAGCTGATCCCAATCATACTAAGAAGCAGGTATGCAGCTCAAAAGATACATACCAACCAAAGTTTAGACAACAGATCACAAAAGATAATCCATAACCCTTCTTACCTATTCAGAGGCAGCCTCAACCAAGACTCAACAGCATACCCCACTCAAATATGCACTAATCAATGCTTGATCAATCTGAAACAAGTTCCATAATATACTGGATTACATACAAGACCAGAAGAGAGATATGTGCATCACCAAAACATGACTCTCTGACTCAATTATAAACAAAATTGCCTCAAGCATATACAATGCATAAAACTCCACAAGGCCTTCACAAAGAGGTGGAGGTGTCCTAATCATAGCAAAGGCACACCCAAGCTTCGCCACAATCTCTTCCTTTCACTCAAAAGGAAGCAATATGATAAATTTCAAATAGGCACCTAGCAATATGCCTCACATACAGAGCTCCAAGTTCTGATGAAGAACTCTGACATCCTACAGCTAGTGTGCTCTCATACCACACAGAATAAACCCCTCCTCATCCTAGGAGACCCTAAACTCCCATTGCTATCACAGCATGATGCAACTACATTCTCAGATACAATGAAGGAACTACACTATACCCAGAACATAAAACACTCCAACCCACAAGAAAGGGGGGGGGGGGGGGAACACTTGACCTCATTTTTGTACCCAACCAACATAATCCAAAACCTATTAACACACCAATCCCATGTTTGGACCACCAGTCACCTTCTCCATTAATGCACCCGTAATGGAAAGAACACTAGAACCAATCCTGAAGGAAAGGAGGAGAGTCCGAACCTACAACAAGGAAAAATAGCAAATACTACCAGAGCTTGAGCAAAACACAGCAGACCTTGACTCAATTACTAATTATAACATGCTCCACAATGCAGCAGTAACCCCAAAGTAGTTCAAGACAATAGAAGAACACAATACTCCATGGTTCAAGTAAAATTAACAAAAAGAACAAACTAAGGAAACTAGAGACAATGGCGTTGAACCAAAGACCAAGGGGTATGTTTAACTGTGGTAATGTCATTCGCATTAGGTTCCGCAGTAAAGGTACAGATGCCCATATAAAGGCATGGGTGTTGCATCATTACAGCAAGCTGTAGCAGCTAACATGCGTTACAAGGCACCTTAGACTAACGAGTGTTACAAGGCACCATGGAAGGCACCTTGGAAGGCGCCCTGTAAGGTGCCCTATAGGGCCTCCTAGGCTAAGCGCCATATTAGGCACCCTTGGACAAGGCACCGCAGAAGGCACCCTGGGCTATGGAACCATAGGTTAAGGTGGCCTAACAAGGTTATGTGTCCTAGGTTAGTGTGCCCTAGGGACTGCAAGGTGCCTCAGGATGACATGCATGACCTGTGTGGAACAGAGACAAATATAGCCCTAACACTAGATAGAGCACTCAGGAAAGGCAATGAATAGGTGGGTGAAGGAGGGAGAAGTGGAGCCGCCAGACCTGCAGGCATCTCATGTGCGTGCCAGTACTGATGACAAACATGGTGGGGCAGCTGTACCACAGCACAGGGTGTTGGCAATGTAAAGTACCGGAAAAACAGTTGGTGGCAGACGATGGGAATACGTGTCCCCCAGTGGAGGAGGAGGTGGCAGGATAGTTACAATGATGGGTGGATGCAGATCAGGCACAGGTGAGGCAAGCATGAAGAGGCGCAATGCAGGAAAGGGTAGCAGTACATGACATGGGGTGGCAGCCTGCACTGGCAGACAGGACTCTACAAAGCTGACAGACGGACTGCGGGAATGTTGGCAATTGTGGAGAGGATATTATGGGCTGGAAGCACAGATCTGCAAAAATATGACCTCTACAGGCATGCACACTATTTGAATAGGACAGGCATGAGAGGAGGGAACAATGAGGAACTGAACCCATGAACACTGCCAAGACTGGCATTGTATTAACCAGTAGGCTATACCTCCATGGTGTATGTCACAGCAATGTCTGGGTACAGAAGGACTGCAGGTCACCGCACAAACGTCTGCTCTGAGTGCCAGGATAGGGTAACCCCACCAGTACCCATGATGCAATGCACATGCTGAATAGCAGTCTACAGCTGATCACCAAATGGGGTTTGCACCTCTCCGGTACCTCAGCTTGGAAAGACGAACTGACAGTGTGTGATACTGGCACAGAGTAGCTACAGACCATGCCACTGCGCAGGTTCTGTGTTCACCCTGAGGGATAGGATGGGTGCCCAGCACTAGATCTGCAGTACATGTGGTGCTAGAGATAGGTCCTGCTGTACATCCCCATCACTACCAGTGTGTGACAGGTGTTCCTTGCAGTACAGCCAAAGGTAATTTGGTGTCCATCTGTATCCTGCAGTCACATGTGGCCCTGTGGGACCAGACACCAGCCAGATTGGTGTGTACCCCGTGTGAGGGTCTGGCTGACATGGGCAGCTGTTATCAGGGCAGAGGGGTTCCTAGAATTGCATGAGGTGTGTGTAGCAGTGCCTTTATAGGTCGCAGTGGTATACACTACATACCCCAAAGGGGCCCACATCACCCTTTTTGTAGGTAAACAGGTGCCCCCGCCCCAGGGAAGCAACCTCCATCCTGTTTGTATGAGACAGCCCTCTTAACAACTTACTGTTCTGTTTTATGTAAAAAGTTTAAAAGTTCTTGTTCTATGTAATGTTATACGAATGTATACAATTGTTCCATGTAAACCGCCCCTGATCTCTGGAAGGGGCGGTATAGAAGAAATAGATAAATAAATAAATACCTAGGACTGGGGCAGGGGCAGACCAGCAGCAATGCTGGGGTTTGGTCTGGAAAGCCCTAACTGCCTCCCACCTCTGTCTGCCAGTCACCAGCAGACAGCACATTCAGACTACCTTACAAGTGTTCTGACCATGCAGTCTAACTGCAGACAGTCCAGCCAGTCCATAGTGCAGGCTCACAGAGGAACTATGTGCAGCAAGCAGGCATCTCAGTGATTGGGACCCCAGCACTGAGGAACACAAATATATCACTAGAGGCAGATAGCGCTCTACACTATGTGGGAACCTAGACCTGCCATGGTCACTGCTCAGAGTGAGTGCCCTCCCAGCATGCCATGCTGTGGCCACCCTGTCCATGCAGGTGGTGGTCAGGCACTGCAGTGTCCCAGCCATTGCCTCATACCCTGTGAAGATACATCCTGGCCAATCTGCCCTGTCCGGGCCATACCCAAAATACCTTGCTCCTCATTATGCACCTATTCAGGCTCACGCTGGTAACAGTGACATTTTGGGCCCAGTGAAGGGTGGGCAGGCACAGAACAATGGATAGACACACACCCCCTCACTCTTATTGCAGCATTGTACAAAGATAGGAGTGGTTGGCAACCCTGCCCGCCACACTGGTCCTGATCACAGTGCCGACATTGCTAAACTGTGCAGGGGGTAGTAGTAGTGCTCTGGTGATAACTTCAGCTCAATGCTGGGGCCAACAGCCTGACTCTCCATGCATCTTTGGATTGTGGAGCCTGTGTATGTGGGTGTTTGTACCCCTGTTTGCTGCTGCTTTGGGCTTTGCACATGTTGCTGTTGTATCTGCATTGTAGGGTAAAACATAGGGACATGCTCTGCTGGAACCACAGCTGGGGCTTGAACCTGTGACCCTCTGCTTCTGGACGCACTGGCTGGGTGTACTGCACCACACTGTTGCCACAGATGCACAATAGTCCCTGGGGCTACCTGTACTTTTCCTCAGCCAGACTTTGTATGTTGCACTGCACACCATGTACTGATGCAGGGCATGGCCTAGGTCCACTGCAGGGAGGTGGCACTGCCCCCTCCAGCATGGGCACACACCCCGCCCCCCCCCCCCCACCAAGCTGACATGGCCATTTGCTGTCGGTGCTGGTAGTGTGCAGTCCCAGGCCATCCACTGTGTAGGTAGGCGCCCACCTAGGGAGTGGATCCCAGGGTGGGGGGGCATACATGGACATCCTCACATCCCCCCCATCACTGCCTACCAATATTATGTCCCTTCCACATGGGGGCGGGATGGCTGGGGGGATGTCAGGTCAGTGTCCTAGCAACTATTGGCTAGGGTGAACCAGGTAGATATAGCTGGATTGTTTGCCCTTGGTCAGCTGCTCTCTTGCTGATTTCCAGTTTCTATGTTCCTATGTGCCACCTAGGCACCCGCCTGGTTCACCCTGTGCCCCAGCTGCCCATGCTACATGTCCCGCCTGTGGCCCCCTATGCCCCATCGCCATAGTGGCCATTCATACTTTGGCACTATGGTGATGCTGAAAGTGGAGCACTACTATCACAATTCTTGGGCTCCCTGCCTAGGCTGTACATTGCTGACACTTAAATGGTTTCTCTCCCGCAAATGTGCATCTAACAGCAGGTTTTCATTCGCGGTAGGATTTAGCCCTTCAGTTCAGCGTGTTATTGTGAAAGGGGCCTCTCCCCGCCCACTGACCCCTTCTCTCCTCCCTCTCTCCACCTTCTGTGGTGTTTATAGTGGCCGGGGACGTTAACGATTGTTAAGTAACGTTAACATGCATTAACGTTACATACCGCACTTTAACATTATGTAACGATAGTTTGTTACATAACGTGCGGTACGTAACGTTACCGCAGTTTAGTAAACATCGCCACAAGACTAAACAAAAAACAAAATGTAGGCCATATACCACAACATGATAAACAATTCTAAGAAGAAATACCATACAAACCTGATAATGAAATCCCTTAAACCAAGATAACTTTTTGACATAGTAAACAGGCTAAAGAACCAAGAGAACCAGATGATGCAAACTTCATAACTCCACAAGACCTGGCAGATCTACAGAAACCACACAAAGAAACCATCCTCAAAACTGACCCAACTGGACATACCCCATGCTCATCATAATGAAAAAACATGGGACTCATTCCACATTCCCATGTAAAAGCAACTTGACTCTAGAATAACCAATATTAAAACTACTACATCTCCCATCAACCCATGTCCAGTCAGTTGGATTAAACATACAAGAGAATATTTAATGCCATACTACTAAAGATCACCCAGTCACTCACACAAGGATACCTTCCCTCACAACTGAAGCATCCATAAGACCTATTCTGAAGGGCAAGAATCTCGATACCAAGGACCTTATCTCTTATCAACCAATTTCAAGCCTACCATGTATACCCAAGGTAACTGAAAAAAAAAATAGTCCAGCAACAACTACAGGAATACAGACAACCATGCTCCGCTAGACCTACACCAGTACAGATTTAAACATAATCAGTGTGGAAACACTAATTACATTTAAGGATATTTCTATCCCGCCTTATCCTTCAATCAAGGCGGTAAACACATCAAACGATCATTAGGAATGTTGGGTATGCCAGGTGAGATTATGTACAGTGAGGGTGCATGGGTGCGGGTGTGCTGATTAGTGTGAGCTATTTACAGTGTGCGCTTTTTACAGTTATATACATGGGTTTGCTGGGTCCGTCGCTGGTTGTGATTGAACTTTGAGTCTGAGGTTGGTCCAAGTCTGTAGATTCTGGCTATGCACTTGGGCCGTAGTGCTCAGTGAAGAGTACAGTCTTTAGGTGTTTTCAGAAGTCCTTCAGATCTTCAGTTGATCGTAGGTCGTGTGGGAGTGTGTTCCATATTGTTGGAGCCACCAGTGATAGGGCTCTTTGTGTGGTGGATTTGCATGCTTGTGTAGTTGCTTGGGGTGCTGAGTGTCTGCTGTGGTTTTTCTTCTCGGTCTGTTGCTGGTGTCAGGGAGTATGAGGGCTTGGAGGCTGAGTGCTGAGGGCTTGAGAGGCTGAGTGCTGAGCTCGTGTCTGATTCTGAATATGTTTAATATCATCTTGTATTTGATGCGGTGGCTGATTGGGAGCCCATGGAGGTCTTTTAGGATGGGGGTGATGTGAGCTTGTGTTGGGGAACCGGTGATTATTCTGGCTGCTGTGTTTTGAGCCATTTGAAGCAGTTTGAGTGATTGTTTTGGCATTCTGTTGTAGATCGGGTTGCAGAAATCAAGTATGGGGGTTATGAGCGCTTGGCAGACTGTGCAGAAGTGTTCGTGAGAGTAGAGGCTTGAGGCGTCTGATTATTCTCATTTTGTAGTATGCGTTTTTGGTGGTTCTTCTGATGTGTGATTGTAAGTTCAACTCCTTGTCAAGTGTTATTCTGAGGTATTTCACTTCATTCTTCAGTGGTATTGCCATGTTGGTTTTGATGAAGGGTGGGGGGCTGAAGTTGGTGTTTCATGTGATTAGTGCTTCTGTCTTGTTGTAGTTTATGACTAGATTGTTGTGCATGAGCCAAGTGGACATGCTGTCGAGACAGTTTGTTATCTTGGTGTAGTCGGGGCTGTTGAGGTTGATTGGCGTGTAAATCATGTCGTCATCTGCGTAGATTGTGTAGTTTATTTTGTGGGCTTTCATGATGTCGCAGATTGGTTGGATGTATAGGTTGAATAGTAGTGAGGATAGTGTGGATCCTTGTGGCACTCCTTGCTTGACCTTTGCGGGTTGTGAGATGTTGGTTCCAATCTTGACTTGGAACTGTTAGGTACGCGTTGAACCAATTTAGTATGGTGCCGGTTATTCCAGTGTTCTGTAGTCTGGTTAGGAGGATTCTGTGGTCTACTGTCGAATGCAGCTGAGATGTCTAGGAAGATCATTAGTGTTCCTTGTTTGTAGTTGTCTATGGTCTGGATGATGTCATTGAATAGGTATAGCAGAAGTGTTTCAACTCCGTGGTTTGGGCGGAAGCCATGTTGATGTATATCCAGTGGGGCATGTTTGTTGATGTGGTCCTGGAGCTGTTGCACTACTTTCTCTATAATTTTAGCCAGAAGTGGTATGCTGGAGATTGGTCTGTAGGCTGCTGGATTGCTTTTTCTAGGTTGGTTTTCTTAGGAATTGGCCTTATTGTGGCTAGTTTCAGCTGGTCTGGCATAGTTCCTTGGGTCAAGGAGTTGCTTACCATGTTGTGTATGAGGCTGAGGAAGTTTTCCTTGGTTGCCTTGATCCATGGGACCAGGCATGGGTCTGTGGGTGCAGTGCTTGTGTTGAGAGCCGAGATGATATCTTGGATTTGCTTTGTGGAAGGAGTGTTGAACTTGTCCCAACTTGTGATGGGTATGGTTGGGTTGCTGGTTCCTGTAGATGGTTGTAGTGGCGAGCGGCCTAGCTTCTCCTGAAGATAATCTGCGAAGGTTTGTGGGTCGATCTGTAGGTCTTTGTCGGAGCTTGGTTCGTTGGTTAGATTTTTTACTATCTTGAAAAGTTCTCTGGGCTTGTTGTAGGCTTTCTGGATGGCGTTTGTGTGTTGCTCTTTGTTTCGTTAAGCTCATTGTATCTCTTTTGCTGAGTTAGGTATAAGGCCTGTGTGGATGGAGATTTAGAGTGTCTCCAGCGGCATTCTATCTTCCTCAGATCATTTTGCATTGCGTATGCTTTTGGAGTACCATGGTGCGTGCTGTCTCTTGGTTTTTGTTGTGCTTGCTTTGTCTGCTGCATTGATGATACTGTTCCAAGTGTCTACTTGTTTATCCAGATCGTGCGTTTCCAGGTTAAGGTAAGGTAGCGTGTCTTGTAGGAATTGGTCCTTGTTGAAAGCTTTGAATCTTCTTTGTCCATGTGTTGTGCTTTGTGTCTTGTGTTTTTCCCTTTGATTTGTGATTTCTATTTTGATTCTGTGGTGGTCTGACCAGGGCACTGGTGTGACTGTGGATGATGAGATGTCACCTTTGTCTATTATGTGGTTGGGGGCGAATGAGGTCCGGTGTGGATCCGTGTCTGTGCGTTGGGGTGTTTATTAGTTGTGTGTATTGTAGGGAGTCCATTGCTTGTAGGAAGGTTTTTGTCCTTGCTGGTGGAGGAGCTGAGGTTGAAATCGCCCAGTAGTATTAGTGGTTTGTGGTTCATGTTGATTGCACAGACGGTCTCTAGAGCAGTGGTTAGTTCTTCTGCTGGAGCGTGGGGGGCTCTGTAGATGAGGCATATGGCTATTTGCTTGTTTCCCACTGCAATTGTGCTGCATTGGTCTGAGCTTTGTGAGGTGAGAGTTTTTAGCTTCAGTGAGTCTTTTGCAATGATCAGCACTCCACCTCCTCTTTTCTGTGTGCGAGGATTGTTAAAGGCTAAGTATGTGGGGGGGGGGGGGGACTAGCTGGTTGAGGACATTGTCGGTGGGGGTAAGCCAAGACTAATGCAGAGGATGTCAGGTTGTTGGTCCTCTATGTGGTCTCTGATTGTGTGTAACTTATTTCTTACTGATCTGGTGTTCATGAGCTCTATTGAGGTGGTGTTTGGGGTGTGCCTTCGAGTTTGCGTGTGTTATGCTTGTTGATTGTGTGTCTATTGCTTTTGTCTTTTATGCGTGAGCTCTGTGTGGTGTATTGAGGAGGATGGTATGTTGGCATGGTTGTCGGTGTCCATACGTTTAGAGGGTGTGAGTGTCGTGGCCCTGTTTGTTGGGGGATGAGTTGGGTGATCAGGAGGAATACAGGGAGGTAGGTGAATGTGGCCATGGTGGTTGGTGTCAACTTACTAGGAAGTTGCGGAAGTTGAGGCTCTGGTCGCGCCTTCCTGGTCGAGGTGTTCTGCGTTGGTTGTGATGTCTTGGCTCTTGTTGCTTCTGTTTGTTGGTTGTTTGTTGTCCTCCAGCTGCTTTCTGCTGATGTCCGTGCGGCTTTTGTGGGTTTGCTTCTTTGTGTCACCCAAGTGCCTCGCCAAAGGGCCCTCTGGCGAGGCCCTCAGGCGCGGGCACGCCGTAGGTGCGCTCTTTTATGTCCTGCTCCCACTGCCCCGATTGGGCAGGAGCTGCCGAGCGGGATGGTTTCCCGCTCGGTCGCTTCTCCCCAATCGGGGGAGCTTTTGCCACTGCTGGTCCGGGGATACCTTTATAACTGGATACCTTTATAACAGGCATAGACAATATACGAAAAGGCTGTGTTCTATTCTTCATCAACCTCACTGCAGCATTTGACTATCAACCATAATAACCTGCTACAAAGGCTTCAAGAAATAGGGATCCATGGTATGGTGATGAAATGGTTCGTACCATACCTATCCCACTGAAAGCAACAAGTGAGATCTGGAAGCCAACAATCAAGATCTTTCACTCAAGGTGTTCTGCAGGGCTCAGCTCTCTCAGCACTGCTTTTCAATATATACTTACAACCACTCTGCAACATTGTAAACCACCACAACGTACAATACAGGATATATACAGACAATGGTATTTACCTCTATAAACATTGAACACACTGATTACTCGCATCACTGCATGCCTTGAAGCAATGACAAGATGGCACAAAGAACATTAAAAAAACAAAACAAAAAACACAGGAGTGCTACACAACAGGAACGCAATATTCTCCCCACCTACTTCAATAGCGTAGACTATACCCTAACAACCCAGCAAGAAGTCAAATACCTCAGTGTTACATTTGACCAACAACTCGGCTTCCAACCACAAAGAACCACCAAGACAGCCTACCACAAGTTAAGGACTGTACACAAACTCAAGCCTCTATTCAGTGATAGTGACTTCAGAACAGTATGTCAAACCATAGAAACACCCATATTAGACTACTGTAACAATTTACCAGGGCCTTCCCAACAAAATACTCCCTCTCCAACTGACACAAAACACTGCAGCCTGAATAATTACTGGAACAGCAAGATAGTCACATAACCCCCACATTACAACAGCTGCACTTGCTCCCAGTCACAAGTTCCAAATAATAATCCTTAATAATAATCTTCAGAATAATCCACAGCCTATCACCTCCTGACTTTAAACCAATGATCATGAAACCACCACAGAACAGAAGAACATCCAAACACCTTGAACATCCCTACAAGATGAAAGCCAAGCAATCAACTTGTAAAAGAGCATATATTATGGAATGAACTACCCACATCAATACGAGTTTAAGGACTTAGACTATAGGAAAGCAATAAAGAACTCTTTATGGAATACTATGGACCCACCCCTTGAGCACATTGCATAAACAAAACTATTCCAGTGTGTAGACACAATCTCAGAATCTCTCCCATGGACCTGTACCCTCAACCCCATAAATAACTACATCCTGTATAAACCATTGCTGCTTTAATGTTAATAGCAGTTCTTTAATACACACCTTTGAACCCCATATAATCATTCAAGTTCAACACCATGTTCTATGTAAAATTTGGTTTTGGTGCTATGTTATCTGTAAACCATTCTGTGGAACGATCTCCCTACTTCAACACGTGAAGTCAAAGACCTAGTGGACTTTAGAAAGGCAATAAAAACCCACCTCTTAGAATACTTTGGAACTACCCCAGAAGAGGACAATTGATAAACTGGACCATAAGACACCACTATAATTCCTGTATATAATTAGCAATTGTTAATTGCCTGTTTACCCCAATTTAACCTCCAAGTTGAACAACCTTGTTCGATGTAAAGCTTGTTGCTATAACTGTTCCATGTAAACCGCTTTGAATGTATGATAAGGCAGTATAGACCTGTTAAATAAATAAAAATCTGAATGATAGGGCGATATAAAAAAAACTATTAAGCGCCTCTACCAGATTAACCCGACGTAACTTGAGGTATATAAAACATTATATAATCTATAACGACAGATAAAGACCAGCATGGTCTATCTAGTCTGCCCTTCCCCATGCCTTTATTTAGGGTTGTACCCACCTCTCCATGCAGGTCAAGCACAGTTACTTACCTGTAACAGGTGATCTCTGGGAACAGCAGGAATTAGTCCTCACATATGGGTACGTCGGTACCGACGGAGCCTGCGCGGGAAAGCTCCCCAGCTTCCCAGAAGGAAAGCTTTTGGGGCCTCCCACTGCGCATGCGTGCTGCCTTCCCACCTTCCTGACCAACTCTCCTCAGTTCGAGTTTAAAGCTGAGACAATAGAGAGGAAAGGAAAGAGATAGATACAACTCCTAGGGGAGGCGGGTGGGTTGTGAGGACTAATTCCTGCTGTTCCCAGAGATCACCTGTTACAGGTAACTAACTGTGCTATCTCCAGGAACAAGCAGGAATAAGTCCTCACATATGGGGACTCCCTAGCTGAGATGCCTGGGAGATCCCCTGAAGGGTATGAGACCCTGAAAGGTTCCTCATCTTCCTATGGATCTCAGGCATCCATTCAGGGAAGGTGGGCTGGAGTTGTTCAAGAATGGAACAGGTGTCTGAGGACAGCTTGACCAAACAAGGCATCCGGCAGGAGTCCTTGTCCAAACAGTAATGGGCTGTAAAGGTATGAACCGAGGCCCAGGTGGCTGCTCGACAGATCTGGTCAATGGACACAGTGTTTAAATGAGCCATAGAGGTGGCCATGGCCCTCACGTTGTGAGTGGTGACATGGCCCTCCAGAGAAAGGTTCTTACTCTGGTAAGCAAAAGAGATACACTGAGCAATCCAATTGGAGAGTGTTCTTTTGGAGACTGGAAGTCCTAAATGAGAAGGATCAAAAGCAACAAAAAGCTGAGAAGACTTTTGATGTTGCTGTGCCCTGTGGAGGTAAAAGGCAAGAGCTCTTTTACAGTCTTTTACTGGATGCATGAGGAGCTGGAAAAAAAAAAAAGACAGGTAAATATACCTCTTGATTAAGATGAAAAGGGGAGACCACTTTAGGCATAAAGTGGGGATTGGTCCTAAGGACCACCTTATCATGATGGAACCTTGTATAAGGTGGATTAGCCACTAGAGCTTGTAGTTCACTGAT
The DNA here is from genome assembly GCA_033557465.1 of Ichthyophis bannanicus. Classification (NCBI taxonomy): domain Eukaryota; kingdom Metazoa; phylum Chordata; class Amphibia; order Gymnophiona; family Ichthyophiidae; genus Ichthyophis; species Ichthyophis bannanicus. The sequence continues at coordinate 886,569,067 of CM066034.1, read as the reverse complement.
ACGGCGAGCTGAGGTGACTGCAATAAGAAAAATAACCTTCCAGGAAAGGAATTTCAAGGAGGTAGTGGCTAAGGGTTCAAAAGGTGGCTTCATAAGCTGACCAAGAACCAAGTTTAAGTCCCATGCCACCGGGGGAGGTCGAATGGGAGGTTTAGTTAAGGTTAGGCCTCATGAATCTTGCAATAAGAGGATGAGAGGAAACAGGTTGTCCATTGATGGGCTTAAGTGATGCCGCAATAGCACTCAAATGGACTCTTACTGAATTCGTTTTGAGTCCTGCATTGGAGAGATGCAGGAGATATTCCAAAAGAGAATTCAAGGGGAGTGCTAGAGGGTTAAGACCCTTTTGAGCACACCAAATGGAAAATCTTTTCCATTTAAAAGCGTAAGAATGCGTAGTGGAAGGTTTCCTAGAGGCATGTAGGATATCCTTCACTTGCTGCAAAAGATTGAAGTGTTGAAGGTCTAGGCCTTCAGTAACCAAGCTCTGAGGTGAAGGGACTTGGGGTTTGGGTGCCACAAAGTCCCCTCCTCCTGAGACAGAAGGTCTGGAGCCGCTCCCAAGTCCAGGGAGGGGGCTTGAGAGAGATGCAGAAGTAGAGGGTACCACACTTGGCGTGGCCAGCGTGGAGCTATGAGTATCATGAACCCTTGATCCCTTTGAAGTTTGAACAGAGTCTTGGGAATCAAAGGAATGGGTGGAAAGGCATACAGGAAGCCCTGACCCCAATGCAGGAGGAAGGCATCCTTGGCCTGAACTCCCTGACACGGAATTCTGGAACAGAACCAGGGAAGTTTGGCATTCCACGGACTTGCAAAGAGGTCTATGTCTGGGGTTCCCCATTTCTGGAAGATTGAGTACCTGATCTATGTGCAGGGACCATTCGTGTGGAAGCAGAACTCGACTGAGTGTCTGCCCAAGAGTTTTGGATTCCTGGACGATATACTGCCAGGAGATGGATTTGATGCTCTCTGGCGAAGGCCCATAATCTTAGAGCTTCGTTGCAAAGCGACAGAGAGCCAGTCCCTCCTTGTTTGTTTATGTAAAACATGGCTACTTGATTGTCCGTATGAATAAGGACTGTCATGTTGCTGAGGAGGGTATGAAAAACTCAGAGCTAGAAAGATTGCTCGAAGTTCCAAGTGGTTGATATGAAGGGTGGTCTCCTGTGGAGACCAAGTGCCCTGAGTGGAGAGATCTTGAAGATGAGCTCCCCAACCTGTTTATTTATTTATTTCAACTTCTTATATACCGCACTCTTCGACATCAGCGCGGTTTACAGATAACATGAAGAAACCAGAACAGGCTGTTTGGGAGGCATCTGTTGTGAGTGTTGCTTGGGGCAACAATGGTTGAAAGGGTGCCCCCAACAACAGATTTGGAGTGGATATCCACCATTGGAGAGACCAAAAGAGACGATTGGAGTTTGCTATTTGGTCTGAAAGAGCTCCTGATGCCTGAGTCCACTGGGTGGATAAAGTCCATTGAGCTGCTCTCATATGTAGGCGAGCATAAGGCACCACATGCACTGTGGAGGCCATGTGGCCTAATAGTTGTAGCATCTCTCTGGCAGTCAAGTGGCTTCTGGACTGAGTCTGAGAGGCCAAGTGCATTAGACGTTGGCAACGGGCCTGAGGTAGATAGGCCCTTGCAGTGGTGGTATCCAACCAGGCCCCTATGAACTCCAGGGATTGCGTAGGGGTGAGTTGAGACTTTGGCAGATTGATCACAAGTCCCAGATACTGCAGGATGCGTCTGGTGTGATCCAGGGAAGTCTGAGCCTCGGACTGAGATGGAGCTCGGATGAGCCAGTCGTCCAGGTATGGGAAGACAAAACTTCCCAGGGCACGTAGAAATGCAGCTACTATTGCCATGCATTTGGAAAATACCCTTGGAGCAGAGGCTAGACTGAAGGGAAGTACTCTGTACTGGAAATGTTTTCCCTGGAACAGAAACCGTAAGAATTTTCTGTGGTATGGATGGATGAGTATATGTGTGTATGCATCCTTGAGATCTAGAGAACAAAGCCAATCCTGACTCTGTAGGTATGGAAGGAGAGTACCTAGAGAAAGCATCTTGAATTTCTCCTTGTATAGAAATTTGTTCAATTCTCTGAAATCCAGAATGGGTCTGTACCCCCCTGTTTTCTTGGGAATGAGAAAATAAGGGGAGTAAAAACCTGATCCCTGTTGAGGAAGAGGAACCTCTTCTATTGCCTTTTGGGTGAGAAGAGTGGTCACCTCCTGACTCAACAGGTCTAGGAGAGATGGGGGAGAATTGAAACTTCTCACCATGGTATGGGGAGGAAGGTTGGAGAAATGTAGTTTGTAGCCCTCTGATGATAGAGAGGGTCCATTGTTCTGATGTGATTTGCTCCCATCTGGGAGCAAAATGAGTTAACCTTTCTGGCTGTAAAACCAGAACCTCTCACCATCCCAGGAAGGTTAAGTTCTCTAGATTTAAGTCAAAAACCCTGAGAGGGTTGGGACTGTTGGGCTGTAGCAGCCCCTGCAGGTTTTGCCCTGGCCTGTTTAGGCTGCTGACGCTTAGGAGCAAAGCGAGCTGCAGAAGATTGTTGTCCAGTATTTGTGGCAAATCTGGTCTTCTTGTAGAAAGGCTTTTTGAAAGATTTTTTCTTGACAGGGGTAGAGGTAGACTTAGAAAGTCTATCTAAAGCAGCATTTTCTGCATCCATTTGAGTGGCTTTGATTTGCCACTCCTTACCAAACAGATTCTCACCTGTACAGGGCAAATTTCCCAACCCATCTTGGACCCAGGGTTCTAGGTCAGAGGCCTGGAGCCAAGCAATTCTGCGAGCCACTATGGCAATACCTGAGGCTCTGCTAGCACCCTCAAAGGAGTCAAAGGCTGCTCTGTTGGAGAACTTTGAAATATCTTGGGTATGCTTCAGCAAAAGGAGGAACTCCTCCTTTCTATCATCTGGGATAAAGGGGAGAAAATGGCGTATCTTTAATGCAATTTCCTTCAGAAACATGCCCATATAGAGGCTGTATGAGCTGATTCTGCCAATAAGCATACTTGCTTGGAAGATTTTTCTTCCAAAAGCATCCAGAGTCCTACATTCTCTTCCTGGGGGAGTAGAAGTGTCTTTTAGTACTCTTTATCCTTTTCATAGCTGACTGCACCACGATGGAGTGGTGAGGGAGCTGAGTTTTTTGAAACCCAGGAGAAGGGGGGACACGATACATGGTGTCCAGACGAGAATGTGGAGATAGGGTGAGAGGAGTCTCCCATAAGTCCATCATGTGTTCTTGAAGAATTTCATGGATGGGCAAGGTGACTGCCTCTTTGGGAACCTTAGAGTATCCTAAAATGTCTAACTTTTTTGCTCTAGGTTCTTTTTCAGAGGATACAGAAATAGAAAGACCTTTAGCTACTTCAATGATGAAGTCTTGAAAGGATAAATCCTCTGGAGGAGACATTCTCCTCTTTGGAGAAGAGGGCTCCTCAGGTAGAGTAAGGGATACTTCAGCAGAGTCATCTGATGAATCAGAATCAGAAGACTCAAAGTATCGTCTGTTTGCTTCCAGGTATCGATAAGCGTATCGACCAGTATCGACATCGGGGGTACCCGGAACCGGATCGGTATCGGGAAAAACCCCGGAACCAGGAACTGGAATCAGTATCCTGGTCGATGTGGATGGCCTGGGTACCGGTATCGGTTGTGGAACCGGAACCGGGGTTGGTACCGCAGGGTGCGGTACCGAGGGCGTTGCAGCCTTAATGAAAACGAAAATGGCCTGCTGCATGGATTGAACTGTATGATCCATGGACGCCACGACTGTCTGGATGTCGGTACCGGATGAATGAGCCGGTACCCCAGAACAGTCTAACAGGTGATCGGTCGAGGCCGTGCCATCGATGTCAACCTGTAACCCCATAGGAGGAGCTTTGGAAGCCGGAGCTTCCCGCCGGGGTTGTTTGGCTGGGGCAGGGTCCTCAGGGTCAAGCCCAGGGGTATCTCGATACTTGGAGGGAGATTTGCCCTTTGAGGACCTGCTAGAGGAATGTTTGGTTACCTGAGATCCATCAGGAGAGGAAGACCTGGAAGATGTCGATGCTGGAGTATCTGTAGAAAACAGCATGTGAAACTTGGCTGCCCGGTTCTGCAAGCCACGTTTATACATCAAAGAACAGGATGGGCAATCTGGAATGGAATGGTCAGGCCCCAAACATTTAAGACACCATTCATGGGTGTCTGACTGAAATAGTACCGCTACACTTGGTGCATTTTTTAAACCCAGGAGGCTTGTTTCTCCACGAGGGAGAATTTGTGAAGGCCTAAAGGCCTCACAGAACAAACACACCAAGTGAGGAAAAAAGATTTAAAAAAAAAAAAAAAAAAAAAAAAAAAAAAAAAAAAGGAAAAAAGACCGGCGGTACTGGTCTGGAATCGGGGAAGGCAGACACACGGCCAAAGAAATAAATTAACACAACAACTTCTTCAGCGGTGACAGGAACACGACCTGCTGGCTCCGCGGAAAAAGAAGAACTGAGGAGAGTTGAGAGGCGGAGCCTGCGAGGAAGCAAGATGGCTGCTTAATCTTTTAAGCTCCTGCATCCCCTGGTCTGAATCCTGAAATAGAGTATTTTCCCCAGCTAACTTACTTAACCTGCTTGGTCTGGTGTCTAAAAGCACTGGCGCCATGGCGGGGGGAAAACCGACTAAGTTGGACTTCGCCGCAGCAGTGAATTCCAGGACGAAGAGAGCGAAATCAGACCCCTTATCACCCCAAAAGATGGCGGCCCCTCGGGACACAGGTGAAAATATGAAGGAACTGCTGGCCGAAATCCGGGCGGTCAAAGACCTTGTGCTGGCTAACGGAGAAGCGTTGGTCAGGGTACAGTCGGAGCTCGGGGACATGAAAGTGCGCTTCCAAGCTCTAGCGGACCGCCTTGATAAGGCCGAAAACGTCATTGTGGTACACCGCGAGATGCTGACGCCCTTGCCTAAGCTGTGTAAGCGTATGGAACGCCTCAAGCTACACATCAAAGACTTGAGCAACCGCAACCGGAGGAACATCCGGCTGGTGGGTCTACCCGAGGGTGCGGAGGGCCTGGATATCTTTGCGTTCCTGGTAAAGCTTCTTCCTTCCCTACTCAGAGTGCAAATCACTGGCCTGCTGGAAATCGAGCGCGCCCACAGAGTGCCGGCACAGAGGCCGGCACATGGGAAATTCCCCCGCCCGATCATTTTCTGCCTGCTTCGCCATCAGCACGCCCTTCAAATTCTGAGCGCAGCCAAAAGGCAGGCAGTGTGGGAATACGAGGGCAACAGGATCTCCTTCTTCCCTGATGTCTGCAAAGCCACGGCGGATAAACGTCGGCAGTTCCTGGCTTTAAGACCCCGGCTTCAGCGACTCCAGGCGAAGTTCGGCCTCTTCTATCCTGCCCGCCTGAAGGTCACACATAACAGCTCCAGAGCGTTTGATGATCCGGATGAAGCTCGCCAATTCCTAGATGAGCAGGAAGCCCTCCAAATGCAGTGACGTTTGGGACTTTGCTACTGTATGATTTTTTGTCTCTAGGAGTCTCCCCCCCTCCGTATTCTACATGGGGCTTTTCTCTCTGCGGAGTTGTGAGGCGTGTAAGTCCCATTTTGGCCTGCACTGTATATCATGCATAGGGAGGATGTAAAAGATATGTGCAACAATGTGTATTTTTTACCTGATCTGTCCCTCTAGATGCCCCATTTTCTCCTCCTGGTATATTGGGAGATATGAGAAGGGAGGAGGGGCAGACCTGAAAGAGTAGTATCTAGCTAGTGATGCTGGGGATGCTACTTCATTGTGTTTCATTGTATCAAGTTTTCTTTTTTAAACTTGTGCTTACTGAGTACTCTGTTTTTACTTAGTTGTGGTGTAAAAGATGAGATGCAGGGTTGCCTCTTGTATACCTGCGTTGGCTCACCCTGTTGGTAGTCTTCATATTGTAATGCCTTGGGTAGCACCTCACAGACCTCAGATATTTTTCTGTACGATGCAGGCCTGCTTGTTTGAAGTGATCCGGGGCTTGTGGGCCCTCCAGTATGACAATACAAATGCTCTCTCTTAAAGTCCTGTCCCTGAATGTGAAGGGCATTAAACTTCCTGCCAAATGTAAAAAGATCCTTGCTTACTGCCATAAACAAGGCGCTGACATAGTGATGCTGCAGGAAACGCATTTGTCCGCTGCTGAGACGGTAAAGCTGGGTTCAGGCAAATACAACCTGGTGGCTCAGGCTCCAGCACTTGGGAAGAAAAACGGGGTGGCAATCCTACTTAATAAGGCTGTAAAGGCTCAAGTTCAGATGCTCCGAGCTGACACTGAAGGGAGATGGGTTTGTGCCCAAATTACTGAAGGCCAGCAGCAACTTGTGTTCCTGAATGTTTATGCACCCAACTGTGACAACCCTATTTTTTTTCAAGGGTTGGCAGAGATGCTCGCGGAACATTCTTCTTTCCCTATCGTGATGGGTGGCGATTTCAACCTTGTCCTAGACCCTCTGAATGATTGTCAGCCCTGTAGGAGAATCAGGAGGAACAGAGCTCTTGAAGTTTTGGAGTCTATCATGGAAGAATTGGGCCTTGTCGACATATGGAGAATCCTGCATCCCACCGAAAAAGATTTTACTTTTTACTCCTTTCCGCATGCGTCTCACTCGTGGATTGACTTTTTTCTCATGTCACGCTCGCTGGTTTCCGATATTCCTTGCACAGAGATTCTCAGCTCACATATCTCCGACCACACTACCATATGGCTTATAATGGAAGTCTCCAAATCACTGTCATCCTCTGGCGGATGGTTTTTCCCACGATACCTTTTGGCAGATGAATCCTTCAAGCAATTTATCTGGCAAGAAATCCAGGCTTTTTTTGAGATTAATCAGCCAGAAGATACCCCGGCTTGGGCATGGTGGGGAGCTTTCAAGGCCTCCATTAGAGCGAAGATCACCAGCTATAATATCGCTTTCAAGAGGAAAGCGAAGGAGGAATTGTGGGTCCTTGACTCTCAGATCAGGGCTGGAGAACGTCTATTACATCGGCAGCCTAACCCCTTGGTTCTATCCAGATTGCAAAATTTTAGATTCCAATATAATGCAGTGCTCAGTAAAGTGGAACAACACTCTTTTGAACAAAAGGCGCGCTACCATACGGAGATGAACAAGTCGGGTAAACTTTTGGCTGCCAGCCTGAAACCTAAGCGTGAAAAAGCGTATGTGGTAGCGCTGTCTGATGAGAAAAACGGCCAGGTGTCTGGAAACGCGGAGATTCTTGATATCTTTAGAAACTTCTACAACTCCTTATACACCTCAGCGGTGTAGAGTGATGCGTCCAGCATGAGGGACTGGCTACAAACAATAGAACACCCGACATTGGGCTCTGACCAGGCTGTGGACCTCGAAAGTCCTTTGGAGCTATGGGAACTTGAAGAGGTCTTGGCAAGTCTACAGGGGGGTAAGGCGGCGGGACCAGATGGAATCCCGATTGAATTCTACCAGCTGTTTACAAAAGTCCTATCTCCATTTTTGCTACGATATTTCCAACTTCTCCAAGAGCTGGACAAAGCCCCCGGTGCCTTTGCGGAGGCTACGGTGGTCGTCCTGGAAAAACCCGGAAAGGATCCAAAGTTGGTGGGCAGCTATAGGCCCATCTCCCTCTTAAATGCAGACTACAAGCTTTATGCTGCGATTCTGGCTAATCGACTTAAGTATTGCACCTTCTCATCCATCCAGATCAATGTGGCTTTGTAACTGGGAGGTCAACGGCAGACAATGCCTGCCTGCTATGTAATCTCCTTGACTTGGCAGAACACGTTGATGAGCCTTTTATCGGGTTGTCTTTGGATGCAGAGAAGGCATTTGATAGGCTGGAATGGCCCTTCTTATTCCTTGTTTTAGATTGGTTTGGTATTCCTGCTGGATTTGTTGATATGATTCGTCCCATGTATGCTCGACCTGTGGCTAGGATTTTCACCAACCAGGAGTTGTCCAGACCTTTCTCTCTGCACAGAGGCACGCGGCAAGGCTGCCCCATGTCCCCCCTGCTATTCAACCTGGCGCTGGAACCACTTGCCTTGTGTATTCGACAGCTACAGACCATCAAGGGCTTTGAAGTGGCCGACCTGCATATCAAGCTTTCAGCCTACGCTGATCTTTTTTTTTTGCGCCCCTCTTCGGTCTCTCCCCTCCTTCAAGTGATTGAACAGTACGCTCGATTCTCAGGATACAAGGTCAACTGGTCCAAGTCAGTGGCCTTCCCCTTGAATCAGCGGGCTCATAGCAATCTGCTTCAGGAATTCTCATTCCAGTGGGCTGGATCAGCCATACAATACCTTGGAGTGCAATTCAACACCGTTGGAGAAGACAGTGCAGCTGAACGCCATGAAGATTGCTGACGTCGCCCGATCCTTGACGAAATGGTCGCCCTTACAGCTTACCTGGTGGGGTCGACTAGAATTGATCAAGATGGTACTCGTGCCTAAAATAAATTACATTCTCGGGATGGTCCCGGTCCTGTTTGCTGCTGATGTCTATAAGAAGGTGGAGCGGATCCTGAGCTCCTTTCTGTGGAAAGGGAAGACGCCCAGAATTGCGCTTAAGAAATTGAAGGTGCATAAACAGAATGGTGGGATACAATTCCCTGACTTTCATTGGTACCACCTCGCTGCAATATTAAAACAGGGTGGGATGTGGGGAGCTGATCTTATTCCCTCTTCGAAGCCCACCTGGCTTTCCCTGGAAGAACGTCTCCTCCTCCCTTGCCCGGCGCAGCTGTGCATGAATATGCGGCACCCTACTTCTGGGATGGGCAGGATAATTGTTGATACGCAACAAGCGTTCCAAAAGTTACTTCCTCTCATAGTTCAGGAGAATCCACTCTCCCTACATATCCCTATCTGGTGTAATCCTGCCATCAAGATTAACAAAGTCCCCTTCTCATGGCCATCCTGGCAACGCTGTGGTATCTGGACCGTGGGCCACTTGATTCTGAATGGAGTTTGGAAATCCTTCAGCTTGCTTCGAGAAGAATTTAAACTTCCTGCGTCCTGTTTCTACCAGTATCTCCAGCTCCGACACTGTCTGGCTCAGTTGAAGATCAACCCACAAGATCTTGATACGTCCTGGGGCCTATGTAAGCTCGTCACGGATTTCTGCCTACAGTGAGGGGGCACATCTCGCTTTTATGCTCTTTTTCGGGACTCTCACCCAGATCAGCTTCTGGGTCTTCGAAAGATCTGGGAAGATGAAACGAATTTTACACTTACCACCCCTTCTTGGAACCTACTGTGGGGTCCCGTAATTCGTGCCTCGCGATCAGCTCCCCTCACGCAAGCTATGTTCTTTTTTGCTCATCGGGCATTTATTACTCCGGTAAAGCTTGCCAAATGAGACTCTGGGCAGACATCTCAATGCTGGTCCTGCCAGAGTGCAGTCGGCACGATGAGCCATATGTTCCTGGAATGCCCCTGCGTTCAGGGATTCTGGTCTCACGTTTGGAAGAGAATTCAGAGAGTGTTGGGGTTCTCCTTCCCCCTGTCCTGGCGCATAGTTGCGCTACGGTCTTCGTCAAGCATCCCTGGCCTGGACAAAGAGCACTTTTTCGTACTGAATTTTATGCTATCTGTCGCCATAAAGGAAATTTTGTTTTCCTGGAAAGACCCCTCGAACCTGCATTGGGGCAGATGGTGGAATCAAGTTTGTCTCTACAGCAGATACGAAAGAGCCTCTGATCATTCCTCTGTCCTGGGGGGGTGGGGGAACCCCAAGGCTAAGTGGGCCGCCCTGGATCGCTTTACTTCTATTTCTGATGTCACGATAGGCTAATTTGCATGGTTAATTACGGCCTGTGAGGTGCTGGGGTGGGATTAGGTTCTTTCCTTTCATTTACTGTTAATAGGTTTTTACATCATATGTCTGAAGAATGATGTTTTTGGATTTGTTTGTACTCTGGCTACAATGTAACTGCTATCTCATGTACTCGTATTCTACAAAACTGGAATAAAAATAAATTAAAAAAAAAAAAAAGAACTGAGGAGAGTTGGTCAGGAAGGCGGGAAGGCAGCGCGCATGCGCAGTGGGAGGCCCCAAAAGCTTTCCTTCTGGGAAGCTGGGGAGCTTTCCCGCGCAGGCTCCGTCGGTACCGACATACCCATATGTGAGGACTTATTCCTGCTTGTTCCTGGAGATCACCTATTTGTTGAGATATAAGAGATAGTTATGTTTATTTTGATTTTATCCTGTTACTATAAAGGGATCCTCTGTCTGTCCCATGCCATTTTGAATTCTGTCACTGTATTTGCTCCCACCACTTCCATCAGGAGGTCATTCCAAACATCCACCACCCTTTCAGTGAAAGTATTTCCTGACGTGTACTTCAGTTTACCCCCTTGCAGCTTCATGTTATGCCCTCTAATTTTACAGCTTCCCTGTCTTTGAAAACAATTTGTTCACCAATACTCTTAAGTATTTAAAGGTCTGTATCATATCTCCCCTTCCCCTCCTCTCTATTGTGTACATATTTAGGTCTTCAAGTTTCTTCTTGTAAGGCTTCTGGCACAGGCTCCAAATCATTTCGGTTGCCTTCCTTTGAACAGTGTCTTTTTATGCTCTTTGTGAGATATGGTCTCCAAAACTGAACTGAAATAAGGAAATCCACATTAGGAAAAACCAAAATCTTTGATTTTTTTTAGAAGTATTTCTAAAGATAAAAAAGTAGTCATTGCAAAGTTCAAACACTAATTTTTACTTCTGTTTACATTTTCTAAGGACTCCAATTTAGAATGCAGTATAAGCTCTCTTTGCAATCAGCGGGTGCTCTTGCTGTGATTTAAACTGATTCATATTTACCAACTGTTTTTCAAATGAACATTTCTCATCAATACTCTTAGGGGTATGTTTACTAAATGGCAGTAAGGGAGCATGTGTGCCATTAACACAGGCTATCGGCACACTTGCTCCCTTAACACTGAAAAAATGCTGCGTTAAGGGGTGGTAAAAGCACTGGCAGCGTTAAGGGAGCAGGGGGTGGAGAGTGGTCATGAACAGAGCAGGGAGTGGGCACTTACAGCATGTACTCCCATACTGCTGATTGCACAATGGACTGAAAAGCCCTTTAACCCTGGGAACCCAAACGCCAAGTAAAAACTCATGGAAAGGGTGCTTCTAGAGGGGAGAGAGACAATTTCAGCATCTGCAATGTGATGTACTGGCAAAGAAGCCCAAGTTAGTGATAGTAGTGCTCCTTTAGCAGCAACATCATGGTGTTCCATTAGGAAAGGTCAATATGCTGATGGTGCAAATGGGACACAGGGGATGGCATTGTGGTCATACAGTGGGAGTGCTGGTAGACATGGCAGACTAGGCAGCTGCTCGGGTGGCACAGAGGGGCATAACATAAGTGCAGAATAAATGCCATACTGTGTCAGACCAAGGTCCTCAAACCCACTATCCTCTGTCCAGTAGTGGCCAATCAGGGGCACAGGTACCTAGGTGGGTTCCGAAAGGACACCCATGATCAAAGAGGCCTGCATTTGGCCAAGCAGCCGATCCTCAGTGTTCCCTGAACATATGACTTTCCTGCAGGGCTGTGACCAAATCCTCCCAAAGCCCAGCTATATGAGGAGCTATCAGGACATACACTGCCACTATGTGCCAATGCATCGAATGACAAACTATATAACCCAATGTGTCTGAAATGCATTACTGTAGCAGCAGTGCCTGTCCCCTAGTCTCCTCTTATTGTAATGGTGTTAACCACTGTTAGCCATTCCACGCCATTCAGTACTGTATAGACCCCTATCATATCTCCCCCCCAGCCATCTCACCAACAGGCTCAGGAGGCCTAACCTTTGTAACCTCCTCATAGGGGAATCCTTCCATCCGCAGCACCATCTGATGTCCATCATGATCACAGTGACAGTGGTGGAACACAAACTGCTAGTGTGGAATGGTGATGTGCCACATGGAGCGGTCCAAGGGACATGGTGCCCTTGGTAGAGATGCTGGTGAACACCCCCCCCCCCCCCAGTGCCACTGATCCCAGCTGTGGAGGAAGAGGCTGATAGCTGGAAAATGCAGGTGCCTGGGGAAATACCACAGCAGTGGCTGCCATCCTCCCCCCGAGACATATCAGTGGCAGGTGGTGATGGGGCCCCTGCATAGGCAGCTGGTGGGGGCTGCATGGCCATCCATGTGCCTCTGCCCCCCCATCCACCCCAGGTGCTTGCTGAACCCACATGTTTATCATGCTGGGACTGTGAACCACCACCATTGACAATGGATGGGCATGTCTGCATGGTGGGGTGGTGGTGGGGGTGTGGGAAGTGGCACCAGCCTGCAGCAGACATAAGCCTTGTCCTGGTCATGTGCGCAAGGCATATTGCAGCATGTGCCAAAGGTCAGCTGAAAGGAAGCATGTCAGCAACAGGAGCTATTATCCCCATATGACAGTGATCATGTGTGTTGCACCACAATGCTATGTATATTTGCAGACAGTTACAGGTTCAGGTCCCTGCTGGGGTTTCCGTATTGCATCTTCCTGTGGACAAGGTTTAGCTGACAGCTCCAACATGTGCAACCCCTAAGGAGGTGGCCAGCAAGGGTGGAAACACCCACCAGCAGCAATGACAGGCTCCACTATCCACAGCTGGTTGGAGGCTAATAGCACACTGACCAGGCAGTAACATACAGTGAGGCTAAGGTATGCTAACATGTGCTCTGTGTGCAGGTGCTATCAATCCTTTAGCTGACATTGAGACAGGAGTGGCAAGCAGGAATGCCAGCCATCCCCACTTTTGCACAGTGTGCCAATGAAAGTGTACGCATGTGTTGTGTATGGTTCACCTTTGTCCTATGGCTTTCTGCACTGTAGTTTGGTTCACAATGTCCAAGTTTTTCCCAGCCTTTGAAAATATGAATAATGCGAGCAGGGGTGGCCCAAGGGGGGTGCGGGGCCATGTGCGGAGACTCAGAGCGGGGCCTCATTTGCATGAGGGACTCATTTGCATAATGTTACCATACACTAACTTTTAGTAAGCATGCCTCTTCATGAGTGTATGGATAAAGAAAGACTAAAAGATTTCTACATTACTATAATCCAGTGTCAACCGCCAGGCACATTAGGAACTACTACAAACACTGCCCATTTAGAACCCATAGCAAACCCGCCATATCATACAAGCACTACCAGGACTCAAAGCACCATACCCTACCTATCAAAAGGCAACACTGCAAATATTAAACCAATACATTTCAGAGAATACATGACCTACTGGGGAAAGAGAACAAGTGGCAATGTCAAATAGGAATTACATAAACAGAATACCTCAGCTCAGTTACACATGCAGAATATAGATCACCACCAAACAAGGTATCACAATTTAGAAACAGGAAGACAATTAAACTGGGAACCCTAAAAGCCAAACTTGGAATGTACAACAATGTAGAAATAAAACTATAAATTAATTTCCTCTTGTACTAAACAATGTGCAGACGTTAATGATGCACATTTCCCAGAGCTGACATATTCCAGTTAATTCAAAATAGATTTGTACCTTGTGCATTTTCTCTTCAATTGCAATTGTTCCAGCCACTTTCTTCTGGTTTGTGTCTTCTGCTAACTCTCCATTTGTCCTCTCTCCTAGTTTTTTTTCCATTCTCTCTCTACATCTGCTTTAACATACTAATTTCTCCTTTTGCTCTTTCCTCATTCCTATTTCATCCACTCAAATTTTACCACTCCATCCTCAATCCCCACTTACTCTCCAAATACCCGGCCAATTGTAGATTTTTCTTCCCTCCCACACAAAATATTTTTCCCCTCTCCATTTCTCTCCCAGCCCCAGCCCCATCCCCATCCCATTCTAGTCTCCCCCAACATCAGCTCCCTTCTAGTTCCAGCCCCACCCAGTATCTGCTCCCTTCTAGTCCCCGCATCAGCCCATTTCCAGTCCTAAACCCATCACCCCATTTCCAGAATTAGCCCCCCCATAGCCCATTACCAGTCCTAACCCCATTAGCCCATTTACAGTCCTAAGTCCCCCCCCCCCCAGCCCAGGGAAAGTTTAAAATAAACTGTCTGCCGCCGCGGCAGAATCGAGTGTCCCGTGGGGCCCCCCCACCCAGCAAAGCCTGCCCTCCCTGCATCAGCTCCCTCTCTGCAGTTGCACTGGCTTTCAGAGCGTGAAGGGAGACTAGTTTCCCTTTCGCGGCTCTGTTAAGTCAGTCTCCCTTCACGCTCTGAAAGCCAGTGCAACTGCGGAGAGAGAGCTGATTTAAATTTTAAAATCAGAATGTTCTTTGCATGGGCCCCCTGAAACACGGGGCCCTGTGCAGAAAACATTCTCACTCAATGGACGGGCCGGCCCTGAATGTGAGGCAGAGGATTGTGGGTATTGCCTGAAACAGTGCAGATTGGCCTGGATGTGTCAGCCACAATGGTAGGATCAATGGCTGAGACACCATTATGTCCATATGCATTATCTAGCTGGCCACTGCATGTCATGCTGAGATGGCACTCACCGACAAAAATGTGACCATGGCATGGCTGTGTGTCCAGAGCTATTATACTGTTTGGTTCCAGTGATGTGGATGCAACCTGTCTGGAGATGCCTGTCACTGTGTGAAATGCTGGGTATCAATGCTGAGTATCCCAAGGCAGGGTGCTCATGGTCACACTAAGCACATGCCCTGCATGCTGACCAGCAGACCAACTGTAGTTTGTGCTTGGCTGACACAGCCCAATTAAGGGCAGCAGGGGCAGTCTTCATGTGCATGTTGTAGTCAATTGTTAGTCCTCAATGGTTGGGGCAGCAGTGGTTCATGGCCTACTCACTGGGGTCATGGCAGAATAGTAACAGTAGTCCCTTGCCAGCCTATATGCCCCACTGCAGTGGCTGTCCATGGCAGCAGCATATTGACACTGGGCACTGAGCTGCATTGTTATTGGAAGGTTAGTGTCCAACATGGGCAGAACACAGGGCTGAACTGTTGCCTACAGCATGCTACAAGCATGCAAGCAACAAGGAAAAAAGCATAACACTGCAGACAATACCTGCCAAACAGTGATGTGGACCTTCAGCACAGCCAGCAGAGACCATTTCTAACCGTACAGGTTCATCCTCAGAGTAAAAGCTGAAACCTCTGCAGCACAGCCTGTAGTTATGTGCATGTAGCACAGTCAGTGCTTCTTACTGAACTGATATGCTGAATCAGTGCATTCTCCATTGGTTCTTCAGCTGCAGAATGCTGTTTTGCATGTGCAGTGCCTCATGGGTAGTCAAGGGCCAAACCTATACCAGCACACGCAGTTTGGTCAGAGACCTGCAGGATCTATGCATCTATATAGAGCTGTGTGGAGGTGTAGCCTACTGGTTGGTGCAATGTCTCCATAGTCAAAAGTCCAGGGTTCGATTCCCACTTGTTCATTTTGTGCATGGGTGCTACTCAAGTCACTTGCCCACCTCATAGTCCTGGTTCAGATGTGACCTGCAGACAACCATTCTACATTTCTATGCATCTTGGCCACACATTGGGTAGCCCAACATGGCATTCCCCATCATGGCCATCTGAGAGCATGGCTTTAATGGGACAACTGGTATGGATGTGTTGTCTGTTGTGCCATTGTGACCTCCCAGAGGATAAATCTCATACATTCAGGCACAACTCATTGCATAGCCATCCCTGCACAGTTCTGCCATCAATAATTGATCCACAAGAGGCAAATGGTTTCAACTTGTCCCTTTCTATCATGCCACTGTCAGGGGTATTGTCTTGCAGTTGCACAGGCTGAGGCACCAGTCCCACCCACACAAATGATATGTCATGTACCCCATGACACTGCTACTTTTGGATCACACCCCCAAATGCTTTTGGCTAGTATGATCCCATACATCCACCCACCACACACATTGCAAACTCTGCTTGGAAAATCCATGGTACAGCCTTGCACTGACCATTTGGCCATCAGGGGGATTCATGTGGTATGTCTGATAGGAGGACTTAATGTGTTGTAGTGCCCCAGGAGTGCAGGGTTTCTGCCACAGTTGTTCTGAGTGTTGTAATTGGGAATGGAGAAGAAGCCTTGGGTGAAACCAGGGTTGACAAGAAAGGGTTAAGGGCTGACTGAGTCAGGACACAGGAGCAACTTGCTCAAGGGCAGAGGAGAGAGGAAGTCCACGATGAAACATGTTGGTCAGTTGTCAGTGAGGAGAAGTTGGAGGGAAATAGTTTGTCAGCAGCAGGAAAATGTTTGAGTGCCTGGAGGGTGATGCGATGTGACCAGTGAGGTGCCTGCTGGGGAGGAAGTGGGCAGCGTGCAGCAGAACATACCAGGAGTGGTGGCAGGAGGTTCACATGAAAGGAAACAAAAAAGTGGTCAGTCCAAGGGAGGGGGGTTACCACAACACTCAAAAGCCAAAAACGAGGAAGTAGAGGTCAGCACCAGGTCCAGAGTGTGACCTGCTGTATCCATTTGCATTAGACATACAGATCCCCCATCACAGGGGCTAAAAGCGGATAATACATACAAGACACAGTATTGCTATGAAAGGAGAAGTGCTACTTATAGGTGATTTCAGTATGCCAGATATGGATTGGTAAATCTCTACTGCAGTGTCATCTAGAAGTAAGGAGATCCTGGATTCTCTACAGGGATAACTATTCAGGCAACTGATAGCAGAACCCATATGTGATGGTGCCAATGGGGAAAGTGTTTGATGTTACAGTGAGAGATTAATTCACATCCACTGATTACCAGATGATATGGTTCAGTATTTGTACCAGGGCTGATAAAATACATTCAAAAGCAAGGGCCTCAGACTTTAGGAAAACTTTGCAAAGATGGGACAGTACCTGAGAGTCGTTAGCAGGTTGGGAACAGTGGGAAAAACTGAAAGGGAATTTTAAAGGCAACAAACTTTTGTTAGAAAGGTAAATGTAAAAGGAAAAGAAGGCCGCTATGGTTCTCAAAACTAAGAAGGTGAAGAAAGAGGGAGGCCGTCATGAATACAAGAGATCAGAGGAAGACAGGCAACTATATTTGGAGAAACTTAGAGAAGCTATTAAAGTAGTCAGGAAAGCAAAGGTACAAAAAGAGGAAGAAATAGCCAATACAATAAAATGCAGAGATAAGATATTTTCCAGATGTTAGTGAGTGAGAGGAGGAAGGGCAAAAGTGGTATTATCAGACTCAAGGGTGAGGGGAGGTATATGCAAAAACTGATGTGGATAAAGCAGAATTGCTTAACAAAGATTGCTGTTCTGTGTACAGATGAAGGACCTCAGAAAACATCCACAAATAACAGAAGTGATGGGAATACTGAACGATTTTTCAGAAGACTGTTCGAGAGGAACTAAAAGTAGACAAAGCCATGGGTCCAAATGGGATACATCTAATAGTGAGGGAACTTGGGGACATTCTAGCAGCTCCACTGACCTTTTCAATGCTTCTTTGGAGTCGGGAATAGTGCCAGAGGAATGGAGAGAGGCACATGGACCCTTTACACAAAAGTGGATATAAGGATAATATTGAGAACTACAGGCCAGTTAGTCTAACCTTTCTGGTTAGCATATTGGAAAGGCTACTGAAGAGGAGAAGTGAGGTTTCTGGAGTACAATGGATTGCAGGATGCGAGGTAGCATGGATTCACCAGAGGCAGGTCTTGTCAGACAAATCTGAGATTTGACTGGGTGACCAGGGAGTTGGACTGAGGGAGAGCCCCATATGTGGTGCATTTAGATTTCAATAAAGCCTTTGAAATCATTCCACACAGACTTCAACTGAACACCCTACGGATGGACCAAGTTACTGACTGGGTTAGAAACTGGTTGAGTGGGAGGCAAAGGGTACAGGTAAATGGAGATCACTGAGGTTACCAGTGGTGTGCTGCAGGGATCTGTCCTTGGTCTGATTCTTTTAACATCTTTGTTAGTGATATTGTGGAAGGACTGTCGGGTAAAGTTTGCTTGTTTGCAGACGATTCCAAAATCTGTAATAGAGTAGAAAGAGGAAGGAGTAGACATAAGGGATCTAGCTAAACTTGGATGGTCTAAAATATGGCAGCTGAAATTTAATGCTAAAAAATTCAGGGTCATACATTTGGGCTGCAAAAATCCAAAGGAGCTGTACAGTGTAGGGGGTGAGGTACTTCTGCTCACAAAAGAAGAGTGGGATCTGGGTGTAATTGTGTCTTATGATCTTAAAGTATCTAAACAAATAGAAAAGGCAACTGTGAAAGCCAGTAGGATGCTTGGGTGTATAGGGAGAGGAATAGTCAGCAGAAAAAAAAAAAAAAAAAGTGGTGATAGTGTTTCTGTATAAGTCTCTGGTGAAACCTCATTTGGAGCGCTGTGTGCAATTCTGGAGACTGCACCTTTAGAAGGATATAGGCAGGTTGGAGTCAGTGCAGAGAGTGGCTACTAAAATGGTTAGTGGTCTTTGTTATGAAGCATATGATAGACTTAACGATATTAATATGTATAGTTTAGAGAAAATGTGGGATAAGGGTGATATGATAGACATTTAAATACCTCCATGGCATAAATGCACAGGAGAGCCTCTTTCGATTGAAAGCAAACTCTGCTATGAGGAACATAGGATGAGTGTGAAAGGGGATAGACTCAGGAGTAATATGTGGAAGTATATCTTTATAGAAAGTGGTAGATACATGGAATAGTCTCCCAGTGGAGGTAGTGGGCACGAGGACAGAATCTGAATTCAAGAAAGCCTGAGACAAAGACAGAGGATCTCTAAAGGTGAAAATGGGACTATTATAGTTGATACGGAAGGACAGACTAGATAGGTGCATATGATCTTTTCCTGCCGTCATGTTTCTATTAATTGTGTCACACAATTTACTCAATTTGTATGTTACCTGCCAGGGAACATGGGGATCATGCCCAACATTAAAAAGTTAAGGCCTTGCACTTAATACATTTTTAAACACATTGTAAGTACACAAGCTTTAGTGAAAGCCCCTCAGTCACCATATGACAGCACTAATTTCTTTAAAAGCCAGAACACATTGCAAGACTGAGAAACAAGAGAAATTTGCCAGGATCATCTAGTCCAATTTTCTGTGAATAAGCTAAACTTGCAACAGTTGGTAGGGAGGGAACACAAATGCAGCATTTGGCCCAGCTCCTGTCCTCTGGCTGGTGGACAAAACCTCAGTGGGTAAAAGTCCAGCAGAATACTCAAGAGGTGGCAGGGAGGGGAAGGGGGCTTCAGGTTAGCGAGAAGGATGATAGGGCCTTTTTGCTTTGATAGCTGCCAGACTCCAACTGCTCAAATTAAATCACTGACCCTTCTCTGATTTTTCAGTTCTGATGCCATATCAGATTTGGAAAGTATTTTAAAATCAATGACAATTCCTTTCTATTTAGTAAATCATATTTCAAACCTGTATATTTTCCAATTCACTGAAATTATTCAGATTGCATTCCCTTCACATTCCAGAACATTTAGTATACAGGGATAAGACTGAATTTTATCAGCTTGTGACCAGGTAAAATAAATATCCCTTTATTTTCCAAGAGAAGAAAGCCCCTTCATTGTACCTGTGAGGTAATTAGCTAAATGCAAAAACCCAGCATTAGAGCTCTAGCACAGGGTTTAAGTTTAATGTAGATGATTTGCTCAGCAATGCTGTAAGCAAACAGCATGCAAATGAGATGTGCACAAAAAGCCTGCCCTAAACAAGGAGAGCAAGCCAGGCACAGGCAAAGAGGTCTGCATTAGCAGCACCCATATCCTGCACACACAAAAAGGTTTGTCACGCGTGTGCATGTGCTAAATTGCTATTTGGAACAAAACAATATTCTTAGATTCGGTGTTCATAAACTGACATTCTGAGCAGAATTTCTGCTCCGAGCAATACTATTCGCCTGATACCAGTCCAGCACATGCAGTCACAGTCGCAGCCCACTTCTGCTGGTGCTTCCTTCAGCAGTCTTCAGCAAAGCCAGAAAGGTTGTGGCTGCTATGTGCTCAGGCATAAATTCCTCACCAGCACTGACCAGGCTAAGCCTCAACGTCTCAGACCTCATGTTAAAATCTCACTTTGAACTCAGCTTCTGATCTTCTGGGTACTAATCTACATCTACGAGGCATAACTAATTGTGTTTACCATCCATTTAAATAGAGTTAAATGTGCAGTGTGCAATGTTTATGCTCACAGGAGTTTCCTTCCTGCATTCTGCACCCACACTAGCACAGAAAACTGCACACTTTTCTGCATCAACTTGAATATAGGTAAACTCATATTTCAGAGGAATGCGCTTTTTTTAAAGAGTCATTTTTGAAGTTAGGCATAGTGCCACAAGTTTGATCCTTCTTGAGACTAGTAGAATCGGTAGTGTTATTTCACTTAGATTACTGTAAGCTGTTTTACGTGGGTCTCCTGCAGAACGTTTAGGAACAATGCAACTTCCATGAAAAACAGCAGCAAAGTTGATTTGCAAAGTGAAAAAAAAATGGAACAGAGGATAGAGCCACTCATCTCTTTATTGGTTTCCTGTTGATCGCAGAGTAATTTTAATTGCTCACTAATTTTTTAGTTTCTCCATGCATTGATCGTTAGTACGTGGCAAGTCTGGTAATGCAGTATTCTCTGGCAAGTGTGTTTTGTTCTCAACAAGACTGTCCCTTAGTTATTTCAGGAGGAACAAAGGAACAGACACCAAGACTGGCAGAGTTTTCAGGTTTGAAAACCCCTTTCTTCATTTCCCTTACACATTATATGGCTCTTCCTCTGAAGAGAGGTGTTTTATTTTATAAAAAAAAAAATTTATGGTTCAATACTTGAGATTTAAACATTAATAGAACATTACTCATGTTTGTATGTGTTCACCATTTTAAGTATGTTCTGTTTATTTTTTTAAAAAAGTAGACTATTTATGGGTTTATATGGCATTAATATCACTCATTTAATTGTCTGTATTATCTTTTATAATTTTACCTGTTATATATTCATTGTTTTTATTCTTTTTAGAAACATATTGTCCTTATTTAATAGAAGTTTTATACAGAGAACGGTATCGGTAGTCATTCACATTTTTTAGTCCTGTCCTCATCTCATTTGTGGTCTTGATCTCTAAGGTGTACATAGATTCACAGCATGGTTTATATTTATATGTTATCTTTGTCATTATTTTGATGTCTATAGATGTTAGTGGCATGGTTTTCTAGTTCTTATTTTTAATTTTATGTATTATACGTCTTATTTATTTTATCTTTTTATATTAACTTTTATATTGTTTATTAATGTATTTTAACTATGTTTATTTGTTTTTATTGTTTTTTTAGGTTTGCACCCTTATAATACCCCCCTGAAGAAGGCTGTAAGGCTGAAATGCGTAGGGGAAAAAGAAAGGGGTTTTTAAACCTGAAAACTCTGCCAGTCTTGGTGTCTGTTCCTTTGTACTTTATAGGTAACAGTTATTTCATCCAGCAGGCATAAAATGTTAACATGGGGCAGAACTGAGTAGCAAAGCTCCTTTGCTATGGAACCAACTTCCTCTAGAGCTTAAAATGGAATCCGGATCTCTTGGATACAGAAAGATGTTACACACCTCTGCTTTGTCAGTTCCAGATTGTAACTTAGAAACTGGCTGCTACTGTATATGCAATTGTGGTCAACATCGGTACCCTTGAAGTTCAACCCTTTAATGTTCAATATTTCCTTAAGTGGCCAGTGGAATGGCTCTGGATTATATGCACACATTTGACACACAAGAATCTACTTAAACAAGACCAATTAGAAAAGGAAATAGTAGGAAATACTATAAAAATTGGGACACTGCCAAATCAGTTTGAACAGAAGAACCACATTCCTATTGCAGTAAAATTAGACACCTATGATCAATTGTCAGTACTCATGTGACTTGAATCAACCAACAAAAGATGGCTGTAATATTTAAAATAGCACAATCACTCTGTTCCATTTTCACAATGGTGAAGACAAGAGTTTCCTGAGATAGTCAGAAAAGCCATTAGCACCAAACTTCAAAGGGGTACAAGGTCAACTCCAAATACCCTAGCAGTTCAATGTTAAACTTTCTGCTTATGGAACTGTCAAGAACCTCCCAGGATGTGATGGGAAGAGGAAAATAAATCCAAAAGTCTAAGGTTAGTGAAAACTGTTTGAAAAAACATACAACATCCAAAGAGCTTAAGGCTGACCTGGAGCAATCTGGAGTGGTGGTTTCAAGCTATACCATACGCCACACACTAAACAAAGGGCTTCATGGGTGAAGGCCAAGGAGGACCCCCACCTACTCAGACAAAAAGGCACACCTGATCTTTGCCCAAATCCACCTTGAGAAACCACAATCCTTCAGGGAAAAATGTTCTGTGGACAGATGAAACCAAACTTGAGCTATTTGGCATTGCAGACCAGCAATACATTTACAGGTGAAGAAATGAAGCTTAAGAAAAAACACCCTTCCTACAGTTAAATATGGTGGAAGTTCCACAATGTTGTGTGGCTGCTTTGCTAACTCATTAACTGAAGACCTGGAAAGTATTAAAGGAATCAAAGTCAGGACTACCAAGGTATTTGAGAGAAATGTGCTTTCTAGTGTCAGAAAGCTAGGTCTGGCTCAAAGATCATTGGTCCTCCAGCAGATCAATGACCCAAACATACAGCCAAAAGAATTGTTAAAAAGGTGCAAATGGACTGTTTAACTGACCAGCAATGTCCTGATCTCAATCCAATTGAGAAGCTTTGATAAGAGCTGAAATCTGCCATTGGTAAAGGAATCCTGGAAACATTTATGAGCTGGAACAAGGAGCAGTTGAATGAGAAACTACCAGCAGACAGATGTATGAAACTTATAGATGGCTACAAGAAATCTTTGGAGGCTATCACTGCCAAAGGTTGTGCAACCAAATATTAGTGAAGGATGCCACTAATCCTGTCCAAGTCATTTTATTTTATTTTTCAAAAATTACTACGTCAAAGTTGCAAACTTTTGTTCTATAGTTTTGAACATACTATTAAAATATGACGACATTTAGTTGGAATGTTTCCAATTATTGTGCACAACATACCATAACTAAATTGCAAGAGCACCAATAATGTTGACAACTGTAGGTATGTTTTTATGAGGATTATATTTAACTTTAATGAACTTTGTTAAGTGCCGTCAAGTCATGGCGACCCTCTGGATAGTTGTCCTAAATTGTGTTCAGTCTTCAGTCAGGCAGTTCATTGTTGATAGACTGGAACCTGTAGCCGTTATTGTAGCGATCCATCTCAATGTTGGCCTTCCTCTTTTGCGTTGACCTTCCTTGCCAAGCATTTCGTCTTTCTCTAATGATTTCTTTGCATGATATGTCCAAAGTATGTAAGTCTAAGTCTTGTCATCTGAGCTTCTAAAGAGTTTAGGTTTGATATCCTCTAGCACTGACTGCTTTCTTTGGGCAGTCCATTTTATACACAATATTTGTCACCAGCACCATAATTCAAAGGCATCAATTTTCTTCCTGTCTTTTTCACTGTCCAACTTTTGCATCCATATGATATTGAAAATGCCATGGCTTGAACAAGTTAGATCTTTGTATAGAGAGCCATCTGTTCTTGAGAATCTTGTCTAGGTCCTTCATAGCTATTCTGCCAAGAGCAATGAGTCACTGGATTTCTTGACTGCTTGCTGCTTCTTTAATACTTGATCCAAATAGATTAAAGTTGTCCACTATTTCAATTTCTTCATCAACGATGAACTGATTTTACCAGTTGTCAAGATCTTTATCTTTACATTAAGATGCAGGCCCATTTTACGACTATGTTCCTTGATCTTGAGAAGCAAATGTTTCAGATCGTCTTCACTTTCAGCTGGTAATGTGGTATCAGCTTAGCTAAGGTTGTGTCTTCACACCTGTTGTCTTCATACAATCTTGTTTCTCTAATTTATATGCAGAACAAATCAGACAGGTAGGGGGAAAGTAAGCAACCTTGTTGTACAACTTTGCTGATTTTAAGCCATTCTGCTTCTCCTTGCTCCGTTTGAACTGTTGCTTCTTGATCAATGTAGAGGTTGTGCAAGAGAACGATCAGATGTTCTGGTAAACCTATGCTTCTTAATGTGGCCCAGAGTTTCTCATGGTTTACACAGTCAAAAGCCTTGCTTTAATCAAAGCACAAATAGATATTCTTTTGGTATTCTTTAGTCTTTTCAATGATCCATCTCAGACCTCTTATATCCTCCAGCTTCTCATTTAAAGCACTAAGGGCTCCTACTAAGCCTGCTAAGGTTTTGCACTTAACGTGCAACACACATGCTAAGTGCAAAGCCTGTCGGGGCACAATTTGCATATTCCAGGCAGCTACGACATGGCCCAACAGTGCAGTTTCACCTAATGTGTCATGCTGATTGCACACCGCTGTATTCTCCATGCCCATACTCTGCCCATATCCTGCCCATTCTGCACAGTAACATGCAATTGCCAGTTGTGCGCATTGATGGATGGCAGCTGGCATGGCGATGCATTAAGCATTCCCTGTGGCCAGCTACTGCATGCTAAAGTGTGAAAGGCCAGAGCTGCACAAGACACAAGTTCTCCTTCTATCTCTGCTGGGTTTTTGTTATTACAAATATAGAATACTAAGGGTTGGTTAAACTTTACGTATTTGGGAAAATTGATATTTGCTGGTCTTACGTTACGTTTGGGGATAGTCAAACTGCTTGATTTCCTTGAGTAGCCTTAACAGTTTTCCGAGAGTGCCCACAGTTCAGGTATAAGCCTACTGGGGCAAGGACACTTGTGTTCCCGCCCACTCTACCCCTCACCCTACCCACCCCTGGGGCAGCATTGCCTATATAGTGGCCAATAGCTTGGGATATGCCCACATTCTCTTAACCAGCATGTCTTGTATTCAATGCAATACCTGCAGTGCTTACATTCCAAGAAGAATCATTTGTATCCTAAGAGCATGTCCTATGTGCTGAAGGTCATCTGCCATGCATAACGAATTGACTCTTAGAGAAGAGCTAGCTTCCATGCATAAAGAATTGTCTCTGAGGGAAGAACTTACTGCAATGAAGTGCACCTCTTGTAGGATACAGACTGAACAAAGTCCATCACTGCTCTCACAAAGAGTCAAACACACCAGGAACAAATGGATCAGTTGGTTCAGGTAGATTGTGATCTGTGACAGACATCCTATACACCAAGAGATATCCCTGCATAATGCATTCTCTGCCTTGGTTAATGAGGATGCCCTATCCAAAGAAACTGAATGGCCCTTAGAGGAGTCAGTCAATGCCCAATCTCCTGCTAAAGCACCATATATGAAGAAAACCTCAAACAGAAAACTACTTGAAGATGCTATCAGAGACACCAACTTGGGAACACAGTTCAAAGGAGAGAAGATAGTCAAATGCTTCCCAGGCTCCTTAGCCATCAGGAATACAAACCAAATTATTGATGTACTTAGCGCGGAAAGCAAACACTCCAAACTTGATGTTGTCATCCACTTGGGTACAAATGACCTGGCTAGAAATAGTGCCTCTACAGTCCAAAAAGGATTTCCAATCTCTGGGAGAAAAACTCAAGATGATTGTTAAAATTGTAGCATTCTCAGAAGTTCTATCTGTTCTAGGTAAGGGGGCAAAAAGGCTAAATCGCATTAACAGCTTTAATACATGGCTCCAGACCTGGTGCAAACGAGAAGGATTCAGATTTATTGGCGACTGGGAAAACACATGGACCAACAAGAAACTATACTGTGCTGGTGGACTACACCTCTGTCGCAGGGAAAAGAATCCTACGTGAAAAATTCAGACAGTATGTCAATTTGCATTTAAAACAGAAGGGAGTGACGGACAGGGAAGGTCAAGTTCTGGACGTCACCCCCTGCAAAAGCAGAACAGAAACCACACTTTTAAACACATCAAAAGCAACTGCGAAGAAGTGGGTAGAATAAAATCAATGCAAAATACACACAAGCCAGTTAAATGCTGGAAAGCAATGAGCTCAAATGCTCGAAGCTTAGCCAACAAACCTCTGGACCTGGAAGCCCTAATGGTGGAAAAGGACTTGGACATTGTGGCCATTACAGAAACATGGTTTAATGAATCATGATTGGGATATAGCCATACCTGGCTATAATCTATTCAGAAGAGACAGAGAAAAAGGAAAAGGGGGAGGAGTAGCCTTGTATGTCAAAAGCAATATCAAAGCTACTGAAATGCAAGGTGCATGGGGAAAAGAAGAAGCGCTCTGGATCGTGTTGGAAAGAGGAGATGGCACTGTCATCCATATTGCTGTAATCTACAGACCTCCAACTCAAATTGAAGAGAAATTGGATTATAGATATAACCAAGATAGCAACAAAGGGAGAAGTGATCATATTGGGTGACTTTAATATACCCAATGTGGATTGGATTACTCCTTCTGCAAATCTGGAAAGAAAAAACAAAAAAACCCCACTTTGGACGCTATCCAAGATGCGTTAGACAAATGGTGATGGAACCAACCAGGGAAAGCTCAACGCTGGATATGGTGCTCACCAACAGTGATAGTGTGTCTAATGTCTGCGTGAGTGTCCCTGTGAGCAACAGTGATCACACGGTGTGGTTTGAGATAAAAGCCAAGGTGCAATCCAATTATAGCAAGTTCAAAGTCCTAAACTTCAAAAACACTGACTTCAATAAAATGGCTGAGTACCTAAAGGAGGAGCTGACAGGGTGGAAGGGGATAAGGGGAGTGGAATTGCAATGGGCTAAACTAAAATGGGCAATAAAAGGGGCAACAGATAAAATATGTAAGAAAAGTAAACCACCACAAGAGGAGAAGGAAACCTATTTGGTTTTCCAAAGAAGTGGCTCCCCAAATAAGTGCAAAAAACACAGCTTTCACGAAATTCAAAAGCTTGCAAACAGAAGAACACAGAAATGAATACAGGATCAAACTCAAGGAGACAAAAAGAGAAATAAGGATAGCAAAATCAAAGGCAGAGGAAAAGATGGCTAAAGATGTTAAGTGCGGCAACAAAACTTTCTTCAGGTATATTTGGGAAAGGAAGAAGATCAGAGGTGGAACTGCAGGACTCGAAGTGCTGGAAACAGACTCATGGAAAATGACATTGATAAAGCAAAATTAAACAAATACTTCTGCTCTGTTTTTACTAAAGAAAATCCTGGAGAAGGACCACCCGTGACTCAGACGACACGAAAATTTGCAACAGAGTGGACTCCCGAGCACTGTTCCCTCTAAGCTGTGCGCGTATGCGCGCGTGCACACCTCGCCAAGCGAGCGCACATACTTTACAACAGAGCACACAAAAATTACGGCTCTGATTCTGATAGAAAACAGACATCTTAAAATTTAAAAGTTATGATTGTAATTACTAGAAATTTCCCGCTTCATTTAGTAATCGTCTATTTTCATTTAATTTGATTAAAATCAATGTGGTGTACATACTGTATTCTGACGTGTAGTCAAATTTTAAAGTATATAACTCCGAGTGTCGTTATGTGGCGCACAAAAATTTAACCTTCCTTCAAAAGTTGCACAGCTGATATTTTATGCGCACACAGCCCACAGAAAATTAGAGGGAACATTGCTCCCGAGGGAGTGCTTAACATGAGGAGGGATCTGCAAAAGCTGGAGGAATGGTCTGATGCTTGGCAATTAAGATTTAATGCGAAGTACAGTGTCATGCACTTGGGTAGCAGAAATCCTAGGGAAATGTATGCGATAGGGGGCTAGAGGTTGGTGTGCATGGAGCAGGAGAAAGAAGGTGTGATTCTGTAGATCTCAAGGTGGCAAAACAGTGCGACAAGGCGGTGGCAAGAGCCAGGAGGATGTTGGGCTGCATTCGAAGAGGAATTACCAGGAGAAAGGAAGGGGTACTAATGCCACTGTATAAGTCTCTGGTGAGACCTCACTTGGGATACTGTGTTCAGTTTTGGAGACCGTATCTTGCAAAAGATGTAAAAAGAATGGAGGCTGTTCAGAGGAAGGTGACCATAATGATTTGGAGCCTGCATCCTTTTGAGGAGAGACTTGAAGACCTAAATTTGTACACTTTGGAGGAGAGGAGGGACAGGGGAGATATGATTCAGACCTTTAAATACTTAGAGAAATAATGAACAAACCTCTTCCAGAGACAGGGAAGCTCTAAAACTAGAGGGCATGACATGAAGCTGCAAGGTGGTAAATTGAAAGGCAATGTCAGGAAATACTTTACTGAAAGGGTGGTGGATGCTTGGAATGCCCTCCCGATGGAGGTGGTGGGGCAAACACAGTGACGGATTTCAAAGTGGCCTGGGACAGACACAGTGGATCACTTTACAGCAACAAGATTAAATCAAAATAAACTGAATCTAATTTCTCAACAAAAAGGAGTGTCCTACATGGAGCGATAGGGGAGGAGCGGTGGGTTCACCCCTAAACAAAGAAAAGAAGATATGGGGAGGGGTGAATACATGGTGGGGTGCACCTTCTCCTGCTGGGTGCACCACTAAGCAAAGACATGGGAAGGGGTGCACCTACTCCTGCCATATAGCTGGGCAGACTAGATGGACCATACTGATCTTTATCTGCTGTCATTTACTATGTTACTATGTAACTGCAAGTTAACCAGATAATGGAGTTTAATCACCAGAGCCCTAAAACCAATCCAGATCACTGAGGCAGGCTAATGTTTATATAAGGTAGGTGGTGGAGAATAAACACGTCTGTCTTCTCTTAACTTGTTTTCTAGGGTCTCTAGCCCATCTTTCACTTTTCTTCTCTCCTGTATCACTTCCTTACATCTGACATTTTCCTTTTAGCGTTCTTACATTTTTCTCTAACAATTCAGATTTTACCCTTCCTTCTTAGATGCAGTAACGAGAAGAGTAAGGACTGGATGTATCATTTTTCAACCCTTAACACAGCCCTCTCTCAAACCCCATCTCCTTCTCCATCCTCCTATTCCTCCTATGGCTGGCCTTTGTCCCCTTCTCTTATTCCCTATGTAGTGCCTCTCCCCTCTCTTCCATCCAGCATCTCACATCTTCCTCTCTCTCCCACCCTATCCCCCCCCCCTGTCCACCATCTCACCTCACGTCCATCATCTCACCTCTCTATGTCCAGCAACACTTCTCTTCCTACCCTTATCCAGCATCTCAACTATCTCCCCTCCATGCCCAGCATCTGCCCTCCACCCCCATGTCCAGCATCTACCTTTTCTGCCCATCCTTCCATGTCTAGCATCTGTCATGTCTCCCCATCTCTGCCCAGAAAATTCCCTTTTCACTAACTCCATCCATGTCCATAATCTCCTTTCTCCCATGCTCAGCATCTGCTCTCCATCCCCCATGCCCCCTATGTCGAGCATCCGCTCTCTACCCTCAACCCGTATCTACCATCTGTCCTCTACCTCCCCTACCCTGTGGCCACCTTCTGCCCCCTCTCCTTAAGGTCAGCATCTGTCCTACCCCCATCCTGTATCCAGCATCTTACTGATCTCTACCTCCATACCCCCTGCTAACATCCGGCATCTGCTCTCTACCCCCATCTGATATCCACCATCTTTCCCACCCATGGACAGCATCTGTCCCTCGACCTGTGTCAAGCACCTACCCTCCTATCCCCTCTATGCTCCCCCCATGTCCAGCATCTTTCATTGAACTCCACACATCCCTTGCCGCCATCAAGCATCTGCTCTCTACCCTCTCCCATATCCCCCATCTGTTCCCCATCACCCCCACCCTGTGGCCACCTTCTGCCCTCTACCCCTTCACCTCATGGCCAGCATCTGTCCCCCACTTCATCCCATGTTCAGCACCTGCCCTCTATGCTCCTCCCTCCACCAGGCTGACGTTCAACATCTCCTTTTCTCTTCTAACATCCAGCCTGCAGCTGTTGCCTCTCAACCTCTATGGTAGCAGCGGCAGCAAGCAAAGAAACTAAAGTGTGGTATCTTCCTGACTCCAGTGCACTTGGAAGGCTCCACCCCCTTCTGAAACAAAGCATGTGTCAGAAAAGGGGCAGGACCAGCAGGGCTTTCTAAACACAGTCATGAAGACCCTGTGCTTTTGTTTTGGGGGGGTTGTATTTTTTCTCCAAACTCATTGCCTTCTGCTGCTGCTGTTTCTCACCAGTCTGAGTCAGTGGTGGTAGCAGCAAGGGGATCATGCTGTGGTTGCCGTAGACCCTATGGAAGCGGTGAAGGTAGCCAGAATTTTTAACAGAAGGCAGAGGGAAGCAGCTGCCCGAGTTGTTCTGGGGGCATTTTTTGCTGCTCCCAAAGCTATGTCACCTCACTCTGCCTATTCATAGAGCTGCCCTTGTCTTGGGATAAGCAGTGGATTTCTCTGGTCCTCAACGGTTTGTGGACTTTTCCTCCAGGAACTGTCCAAACCTTTTTTGAACCCAGCTACACTAACAGCTTTTATCACATCCTCTGGTGATGTATTCCAGAGTTTGATTACACGTTGAGTGAAAAATTATTAGTCTTTAACTTGTTAAATTGTAGCTTCATTGTGTGTCCCCTGGTCTTACTACTTTTTGATGGAGTAAACAACTGATCTGCATTTACCCATTCCACTTCATTCATTTATAGACCCCTATCATCTCCCCCCGGTCTTTTTTCTAAGTTGAAGAGCCCTAACCTTTTAAGCTTTTCCTCACAGGTATTCTTCCATCTCCTTTGCCATTTTGGTGGCTCTTCTCTGTACCTTTTCTAATTCTGCTATATCCTTTTTAAGTTCTGATGACCAGAATTGCAAACAATATTCAAGATGCAGTCACACCATAGAATGAGACATAATATCCTTATTTTTATTCTCTATTCCTTTCCTTATGATTCCTAGAAATCTTTGCTCATGAAGGACCTTGTCAAAGGCTCTGAAAATCCAGATATAATGTATCAATCAGTTAACCTTGGGACAAGCACAGCGTATCCCTTTACAGCAACAGGATAAAAACAAAATAAACTGAACCATCTAACTTCTCAACAAATAGGGGTGTCCTACATGGAGTGGTTGGTTCTCCTAGATGAGGACACGGGGAGGGGTGGCCTGCACAGAGCAACAGGTGACTCTTGCCATATTGCTGGGCAGACTAGATGGACCATGCTGGTCTATCTGCCGTCATTTACTATGTTACTAAGATCCCTTCATTTATTGAACTACCTTCTCAAAAGAAATCTGCTTTGGCAAAAGTAGTAATATTCTATGGGCAATGATGCTCTATGACCAACAGCTGGGATATATCCTTGGCTGTGTGAATAAATAACCAAGCAGAATGAAAAGATAAGTAAGTCTTCCTCTCCCCCCTCCCAATATGATGCTGTATTGAGGCTGCCAGTAGTTACTATGAGCATTACAGCTGATTCAGATTCAGAAGTGTGGTTGAACATTGGTTGTCAATACTTTGGTCACATAACTGCATTTAACAGCTTTACAATGACTAAAATGTAGGGTCTTGCTGTTACTCTTCTGGGCTTTGCGTGATACAGCACTTCTGTATTTGGAAGATCTTGTTAGGGGACATGTTCCTGAAACAGGGCTGGTGCTACCATTAGGTGAACTAGACAGTTACCTAGAGCAATGGCCCTTGGGGCACCCATTGCCACCACTTCTGCACCTCACTGGGACCTACAGTAGTGTCAATGGCCTGAAACAGCTCCGCAGCGCCACAGGGCTGTTTGCTTCTGTCCCCATCAAAGCCCAGAGCCAAATGCCTGTTTTCATGGGGGCAGAAGCGGCTTCTACCCCATACAAAAGAAAATCAGCATCAGTGGGGGCAGAAGCAGAGGGCCCCACAATACCAATGTTTTAAGGTAAGTGCCACAGGGATGTTTTAGGACCTTGCCACTGCTGTACAGTAGGTTCGAGATGGGCTGCAGTAATGGGGCCAGACCGGGGAAGGGGGGGTAGAAAGAATGAGCTTCACCTAGGGTGCCTCATTTCCTTGCGCTGATCCTGCCTGGCAAATCATCAAGTTCTGCAGAGGTTTGTGTTAACAGTCCTGTCCTTTGCTGAGTCATGGTTGAAGTCAACACAATTGAATATATTTGATGGGTTCTGTTTATTAAGGAAGGATGTGTGTGTGTTCTGGAAGAAGGTTAAAACTTAGACATATGGAGAGACTAGCTAAGTAGATATTTTAAGAACCTAAGATAAGCCATAATGGGCCAGACCAAGGTCTATCAAGCCCAGTATCCTGTTTCCAACAGTGGCCAATCTAGGTCACAAGTACCTAGCAGTTCCCCAAAAGACAGGTTCCACAATGCTTGTACTGGGTCAAGCATTAATATCCTGGGTCCCTTCTTAATAATGGTTTATGGACCTTTCCTCCAGAACTTGTCCAAACCTTTTTTTTAAACCTGGCTATACTAACAACTCACTACATCCTCTGGTAGCAAATTCCAGAGTTTGATTACACGTTGAGTGAAAAAATACTCTTATTAGTCTTAAATAGTTCATCCTGTAGCTTCATTGCATGGTGTAAACAAATCCATGTTTACCCGTTCCACTTCATTCATTAATTTATAGTCCTCTATCCTATCTCCCCTCAGCCATCTCTTTTCTAGGTTGAAGAGCCCTAACCTTTTTAGCCTATTCATAGCAGTATCCTTCCATCTCCTTTACCAGTTTGGTGGCTCTGTCTCTTTTCTAAAAACATTATATCCTTTAAGATAGTGACTAGAATTGCACACAATATTCAAGGTGCGGTTGACCATAATATCCTTTGTTTTATTCTCCGTTCCTTTTCTTATGATACCTAGCATTCTATTTACTCTTGGCCGCTGCTGCACACGGAGTGGAGGGTTTCAACATGTTATCCACGATGATGCCTATATCTTTTTTCCTGGGTGGTGGTTTCTAATGTGGAACCTTGAATCACGTAACCATAGTCTGGGTTCTTTCCTAGGTGCATAGTTTTGCACTTTTCCATATTAAATTTCATCTGCCATTTGAATGCCCAGTCTTCCAGCTTATCAAGGTCCTCTTGCAATTTCACAATAGTCATGGGTTTTAATAACTGAATAATTTTGTGTCATCTGCAAATTTGATTATCTCACTTGTTATTCCCTTTTTCAGGTCATTTATGAATATGTTAAAAAGCACCAGACCCAGCACAGATCTCTGGGGTACTCCACTATTCACCTTTCTCCATTGGGAAAATTAGCCATTTAGCCCTGCCCTCTGCTTTCTATCATTTAACCAGTTCCTGATCCACAATAGCACACTGCCTCCTATCCCATGACTTTAATTTCACCAAAAGTCTCATGATAGAACTTGTCAAAGGCTTTCTGAAAGTCAAGAAACACTATCAACCGACTCACCTTTGTTTATTCACAGCTTCAAAAAAAACAAAAAACAAAAAAAAAAAAACACACATTAGTAAGACAAGCCCTTCCTTTGCTAAAGCCATATTGGCTGTCTCCCATTAAGCCATGACTAACTACTTGTTCAGTAATTTTGTTCTTTATAATGGTTTCTACCATTTTTTTCTGGTACAGACAGACTCACTGGTCTGTAGTTTCCTGATCATCCCTGTAACCCTTTTTAAAATTGGTGTTATATATTGGCCATTCTCCAATCTTCAGGTATTACAGATTTTAATGATAGGTCACAGATTACTAATAGTAGGTCTGCAATCTCATATCTGAGTTTAACACTCTTGGATGTATACTATCCAGTTCAGGAGATTTGCTACTCTTCAGTTTACCAAATAGTTGCAATACATCTTCCTGGTGTATTGATATTTCTTTCAATTATTCTGCAGCATCACCTTTAAATGCCATTTCATTCATGGGTAACATCTCTACATCTTCCTCAGTAAGACTGAAGCAAAGAATTCATTCAGTCTCTGCTAAGGCCTTGTCCCCTCTTAGTGCCACTTTTACCCCTCTATCAACTAATGGTCTGACTGTCACGAGTTCTTTTGCTACAAATGTATAATAAAGACTTTAAGTACATTTTTGCTTCCACAGCAAGCTTCTTCTCAAATTCTGTTTGCCTGCCTTATCAATGCCTTGCATCTAACTTGCCAGTGCTTATGTTTCCAGTTTGTCATTTGGCTCCTTTCCATTTCCTGAAAGATGCTTTTTTGGTAACAGCCTCTCTGACCTCACCTTTAAACCATGCTGGCAGTTTTTTGGACTTCCTTCCACTTTTAAGTCATGGAATACAGCTGGCCTAGGTTTCCAAGATAGTATTTTAAACACCCATGCTTAATGTAAATCTTTCACCTGTGCAACTGCTCCTTTTAGTTTTCTTAACTATGTTCCTCATTTTATCAGTCTCCCTTTTGAAAGATAAAGGTAGTACTATGGATTTCCTTACCATCCTTCCTCCATTTATTCAATCAAATGCGATCATGCTATGATCACTATTTCCAAGTGACCCAACACCCTTCTCTTGCACCAGATTGTGTTCTACTAAGGACTGGGTCCAAAATGGTAGTTTAAAGTTCGATACACCAAGAAGCAGTCAATTTAATCTAGAAACTCTCCCTAGCATGTCCTGCCATGACAATGACCCAGTCGATACCAGGGTAATTGAAATCACCCACTATTATTACTGTGCTCTAACCTTTGTTGATTCCCTAATTTCTTCAAGAATTTCATCATCTATTTGTTCATTCTGGCAAGGGGGGTCGATAGTATACCCCCACTACTATCGCTTTCCCCTTTTTTACATGGGATTTCAATCCATAGAGATTCTACAGTGAATTTGGTTTCCTGCAAAACTTCAATCCTTTGTGACTCAATATCCTCTAACATAGGGTGCACTGAGAGGTTTGGGTTTGATATTATGGATGGCTATGTTTTTATTTACTGGACCCAAGAGGCACACGCCTGTCACGATTTTCCTTGAGTGCAGCAATTCCTTCTACCAGGATGGTTGTGTGCTCAGTCACTGCTGTGACCAGGGGCTCCACATGCAAGAGCCTCAAAGGTTGATCCAGCTTGCCCTGGGGAAGGTATAGCCAAGACAGAGCCTTAGAGCCCCTAAGGGCTAGTTTGTCTCCCATTAGGAGACCAGGAGCTGATATATAGCCTCTAGAAAGGAAAAAAATCCAGATGGGCACCAGATGGCTCAGCTATCCAGAGCCACCTTCATGTCCTGTATTGATATGGGGGGGGGGGGGGTGTTTCACCCTGTGAAATTGGCAGATCAGGTGGCTCCTTGCCTTCCATAAGGGGAATCTCCCCTTCCTCAGACTCACCTAGGGAAAGAATCATGAGTAGTCTATGGTTGAATGTGGCAAAAAACAAAATTGGGTGTGAATAATGGCCAGCAGATCCCTATAAACTGTTGGAGGCTATTAAGATCTTTAAATCCCAAAGGGATACAGTGCTGCAGGTGCTCGGCATTTAGATGAAGATCTGTCTATTGATGCACAGGTCAACTCGAAATCTAAACGTTACTTAAAGATGCGGCAACTCCAAAGAGTGCAACCCTACTTTACACTTATCTTTGACTACTGCTGCAAAGTACAGTATTAAAACTATATTGCAATAATCTAAATTTATTAAATTGTTCAAAACAGCAGATTAGGGAAACTGCAAATTTGTCAGAACATGGAGGCAAAGCTGATTTTCCCTGCTTGAAAATCGGATCATGTATCACCACTATTTGAAAAGCTTCACTGGTTGAGGATCATGGAAAGGATACATTTTAAGCTTTATGTGATGATACATACGTTTTATGATTTGGTGCCAGGATCATTTTTTGGCAAGTCATTACCACGCTTGAGAATTAGATCTAAGCACCTTCAAATTCATTAACAC
The DNA here is from genome assembly GCA_033557465.1 of Ichthyophis bannanicus. NCBI lineage: Eukaryota > Metazoa > Chordata > Amphibia > Gymnophiona > Ichthyophiidae > Ichthyophis > Ichthyophis bannanicus. The sequence goes on along the minus strand of CM066034.1, from coordinate 886,533,327 downwards.
TGGCTTTTCTATCGAGTCAGGGTTTAACAAAAGGTTTGGTAATACAAGTAGCTTTAAAGCAACAGAATTGTGGGCTAAGGGGATTTCTTCGACTTTTTTTTACAAAAAAAAAAAAAAAAGCTTAAATCCTGGTTCTCTATCCAATTTGTTAAAATCTTATTGCAAACCATGCTGAACTAATTTTAATTGGGATTGCAGTGGTATAGAAATTGAGAATCAGAGGAGAAAGGGTTAACACAATAACACAACCAAAAAAAAAAATCAAAAATGTCTGAATGTTGGAACTGTACTGAGATGTGTACGTGAAGCTTTCAGAGGTATGGAAAAGCTGGAAAAACCACCTCTCAGTAAGTGGTGGGCAGAGGGTAAAGAGGCAACCATGAGATATAAACATGACAGCTTAGCATGAACAAATAGCTCCCTATGTTCTGACAACTATACTGGGAGCCAACAAGATATATTTCTTGGGAACTGAGGGGTGGAAGAGAACCAAGCAAGAGAACCAGATAAAGAACCGAGTGAGTGGGGCAAAAAGGTCAGATAACAATATAAATCTGACAAGGCCCAAGCTGATAATTCCAGGCATGGGCCTGAGAAAAAGGTCAATGGAGAAGGTACAGACATGAGTAGAACATGGCAAATCACACAAGTGGGGGCTCTAAACAGCTGGAACAATAATTAGCTAATTAAAGAAGAATGCCCGGATAGCAAGAATGGTCCTGAGCAAGAGTATATAATGTGACAGGACCAGTTATGCAATGAGTTCGTCTCCTGTGCAGTGAAGGCTGTGTGAGGTATGGATTCCCTATGGCCCCAGTATCCCTGTTGTGTCAGAGTTGTGTGTGTGCTAGTTAGTCTTGTGTAAATTGTTCATGTCATGTATGTCTGTTATACTGATCTCTTGTCCAGAATGCCTGTCACACATCTTTCGTGTTATGGAAAGGAGAGAGGGATGTACTTTTGTTATTTCTGAGTCAGGAAGTAAGACAATCATGTAGGCAGGACCAGACATTCTGGCTTGTAGCTCTTTAGAGATCTGCATCCAAGATGAGTACAGAATGATCCTGTTTGCTTGTTGTGAGATGTGGCAATATCTGTAATTCCACTGAACTGTTTTCCTTTGTTCTTAGACTTGTTTCTATAAGATAGGGAATAATAAAAGGATCCTTTTGGAAGAAAACTGAGATAGTTATTACCATGTACTAGCATGCTGTCCTGCATAAGGTGAGATTTTATTGGGAAGTGTAAGTCCTCTGTGTGTTTCTCTTATTGGGAAGTGATATGTCCTCTGGGTGTGGTTCCCCTTTTCACAGAGGAAGGTGTCTGCTTGGTAGCCTTTTGGCCCTTGGTACAGCTGACCCTTCACTCTGTACAAAAATGTATAATTATAATTCTTGATTATAGTCATCATCATCATGTCAGACAACCCCCATATGGGATAAGGCTGGGCTTCAAGAGGAACAGACTGGCAAATGCAGACACGAACTCCTTACCACCAGCAGCAGATATGCTTGAGGCCCCAGAACCCCTTGGAAGGGGCTGCCAAGCAGTTAAAGGTCTGAAGACAGCATGTGAGCTATTTTAAAAGTTGCTGCTCAAAACTAGATGAAAGAACCCTGTGGTCCTGCAGGCCTACTGGTTATAGCCTGCAGCTTCCTTACCATGTGCCTCCTCTGCATTAAAATAACCGCTGATCACATGGGCCTGAAAACCATGGGAGACTCCATGAAGGCATATGAGACATCATTGGGCCCAAGGCCCCACCCAGGGGAGTCCATTAATGTGAAAAAAAAAAAACCCACCATACCCAAGGTGTCACTAGACATGGGACAAAAAGATCCTGCTACAGAGCTTAGTGGGAGCCACAAGAGGCACAGTGCCAGGCTCCACAAATCTCAGTAAAGCTTCATGTGGCAAACAAGACAGACAAGGAAAAACCCACAAAAAGAAAAAAGAACCAGGCTGTAGTGAAAAGGGAATCCCCAGCACCTGCAAGATCAGACAGCTGAAACCCAAAGAAGGGTTGAAAAGTGAAAGATGAAGTAACAAGAGGGGGGATTGAGGACTGGATAGTAAGAAGGAAGAGTAAAATCTGAATTGATAGTGTTAAAAAAAAAATGGAAAGTTGAAAGGAAAAGTTTAATGCCAGAGATGTAAGGAAGTGATAAAAGCAGGAGGGGAGAGAAGTGGCATATGGGCCAGAGACCCTAGAAAATGAGTTAGAAGAAAAAGGAGAGCAGAAATCAGAGACTGAGATCAACATGATGAGAATAAAATGGCCAGTCAAAGGTAGAAGCATGAATTTTATTTTCAGTTTAATGATTGGGATATGTCAGTCTTTGGAATTTACACCCTTTATATTTTGCACAGTACATGGGCACCTATCTCTCTATTTCCCTGATGTTGTACTGCATACAGGGGTGTAGCCAAGGGTGGGCCATGGCCTCTCCATTTTGGCATGAGGCCCACTGAATCATTGACAGCAAAACAGGCAAATAAGATATGTCAACATTTGCATTGCTTTGTGCCCACCGTAACCACAGGCCCCACCAAAAAAAACAGTCCTGCCTATGCCACTGATGCAGAGTCTGGCTTCTTGGGGTTCAGCTTGTTTGTCTACATATGTATTTTTAGTGTGGTAATTTATTCTTTACTTGATGGGGATCTATTTTCCAAGTATGTGACCAAGCCAGGTATTCTGTTAGTTACCAATCTAGCTCGTTTGTTTTTCTGAATGTTTATCGATGTTAGTTACCAATCTGGCAAAGAAATTCCATGCTATCTAGCTCGTTTGTTTTTCTGAATGTTTATCGATGTTCTGTGGTCCACTGAAATACTTAAACCATGCTCCCTTATTTTGGAAAAGCCCCTTGTGTGAGTTTTTGAAGTTGATACTCTAGATCGTATGGTAGATTCTCTATAGGTGTCAAATAATTTTTGTAATATTTTGCATTACGTCACAATATGCCCAATACTGGTGAGGGTTTATATTGCTGTTAGAGATGACATTAGCATATCAAAAGTAATTTCAGATTCTGAGCTCTGATTGAAATCTCCTAGTTGTGCTCTACACCTATTGAGAGGGGTTTCTCTGTATGCAGATTATGTAAAAGTGAGAACCACAGCATAGTTTAATTAAAGCATCAAAATAAAAATTTACTGTGTTCAGTTTGAGACCATAGCTTGCAAAAAAGATGTAAAAAGACTGGAAACCGTTCAGAGAAAGGCGACAAAAATGATTTGGAGCCTGCGTCAGAAGCCTTATGAGAAGAGACTTGAAGACCTAAATATGTACACTGTGGAGGAGAGGAGGGACAGGGGAGATATGATTCAGACCTTTAAATACTTAGAGAAATGATGAACAAACCTCTTCCAAAGATGGGGAAGCTGTAAAACTAGAGGGCATAACATGAAGCTGCAAGGTGGAAAAATTGAAAGGCAATGTCAGGAAATATTTTCACTGAAAGGGTGGTGGATGCTTGGAATGCCCTCCCGATGGAAGTGGTGGGGCAAACATGGTGACAGAATTCAAAACGGCATGAGACAAACACAGTGGATCCCTTTACAGCAACAGCATAAAAATAAAACGGTACCGTCTAGCTTCAACAATAGGGGTGTCCTACATGGAGTGGTGGGTTCACCCCTAAACAAAGACATGGGGAGGGGTGGCCTGCACAGAGCGACAGGTGCACCTACTCTTGCCATCTTGCTGGGCAGACTAGATGGACCATGCTGGTCTTTATCTGCCATCACTTACTATGTTACTTTGTAATTTTTTTATTTTGGTGTTATAAACTGCACTGTTTCTCACTTTTTGCTCCTTTGTGATCACCTTGCATCTATCTTTTGCAGAATATATATTTACATTAAATACCATGATGGTCCAATGTGCAGTGTCAGGAGTCATTATATTAGATTCTCAGGCTGTATAATTAAACTGTTACAATGTTTGCTGAATATACACATCATTGCAAAGTCTCTAAAAAATGATTCAGGCTGGGAAAATGTATACTTAGAGCAGCTGCCTGGCTGGAGTCCTGAGTGAGGGAACTGTTCTGAGCTCTGAGGAGGCTCCTCCATTTTAGCTGCTGGGGGGGGGGGGTGGCAGCTTTAACTCATCTCTTGCCTCAGACAGCTGATTGTCTTGAGCCGCCCCCATGTATCACTTCAAATACCCTGTCACATGGTAAAGGCTGACAAAATACTGGCTTCTCAGTTCCACCAGCACTTATGCAGAGTGAGGACACCACTGAAAGTTGTTCAACTATGCCTCCACCTACTGGCAAGGGAGCATAATTACTTATCTGGAGGATATATTGTGGGTTGGAAAAGAGAGTTTGTTTTTATGTTTATCAATAAGCTTTAATTCTCCCTTTCCTTATCCACCTCAACCATATTCCAGAATACATCTAACACTAAGAAAGAAAACTCAGAAATAGGAATTACATGGTCTGACCATGCACCTATTTCAATAGAATTAAAAGCCATGAGGGGACAAATTAGAGATTGAACAAAATCACTGTTAAAAGACAAATCTGTTCAAGAAATCTCTAGCTATTTGAAAAGGTATGATACAGATGAAATTAGCCCCGGGAAAAGTCTGTTATTGCCTAGAGGTAGTAATTAAAGGAAATAGCATGTAGGGTACAAGGGGGAAAAAAAGGATCAAATGTACAAGTTACTATACAGATAAAAGCTTGAAGATGATCACAAATCTGGGGACTTTCAAAGTATGTTAACATCTGGAAGAAGCCAGACAAGCTGAAAGAACTTATAATAAATTAACTTTAAATTGCTAAAATTCTAAACATACATGAATAGGGAAACAGCTAGAAACTAGTTGCTGCAAAGCTCAAAGATGCTGAGATAAGATAACAAAAATAATGGCAAAAGAGAACTGACATAAGGAGACAAACATAAGATTAGGAGAATATCAAAACCTCTAAGCGTGATAAAAGCATTAAAAGAGAGCGCATCCAAACCTATTTAGATGGAATTAACTTACTGAACCTAAACAAAGATCAGAATAGGCTAGAAAAATTCACACTTTAACTTGAAATACAAAAGTCATACAAGACCAGAAAGCACTGGGACTAGACAAACAGCCCAATTTTACAAAAAGTTGCAGAACTACATAGTGCTTCCACTGGTCAATGTATTCAATAGCTTAATATTTGCTAAAGTCACACCACTGTCTATACACCTGGCAGGAATCTGTATTGTATACAAGGTAAAGACAGTATGAAGTGTGGGTCTTAGGCTTATCTAGCTTAGACAAACTGCTAGCCAGGATCTAGCAGATCCTAGCTTACAGTTATCACCAAATTTCTAAAAGATGACAAACAGGTTTCATTCCTAGAAGGAAAACAGCAGACAACCTCCAACATACAACAAAACCTAATTTGAAAGTACAAAAAGAAAAATATAGGCCATGCTATTAGCCATTAACACAGAAAAGGTATTCCATGGGGTCCACTGGAAATTTCGTTCCAGATTCAAACAATTTGGCCTAAGTTACACCTATATATGGGCCTTGACAAATTTAGAATTTAGGAGTCAGCTTAAACATTTAGGAGTTGTCAGTCACAGTGCTCCCTCACCCCCAAAAAGGTGTACTGCAGCGCCTTTAAGGACCTGATTTATTGTTTTCCTCGCATACTAAACAGCTATGGGAAGGTAGCAGGATTCAAAGCAAATATACACAAGAAAGGCACTAAATAGCTCCCTTCTGGACAAAAACTTTCCTCTAACCGGAATATCTATGATCTCCTCCCCTACATGCCTGATGCCAACTGCTTAGAATCAGAGCATTTCATGGGTGTTCTGGGGAGGAGCAAAGGTAGTGACAGTCAGCCAGGCAGTGGCGCTATTGCATGTTGCCTGGTTAGCGACCTGTGGCTAAAAGATAGGCAAAGCTAAAGCTCATCTGTCTTTTAGCAACAGGCTGGTTTACTGTGGCTGGGAGGCTGTGCAGCAAACTGATATTCAATGCTGGGGCTGCATATGACCCCGACATTGAATACCCAGGGTTAAGGGTCAGTGCAGACGGCTATGCGCTGTAGCAGCACATAGCCAACCTAGATGAATATCAGGCCCACAAACACTAATTGAAATAGCAAGAGCTAATCAACCAATAAGGACAACTAAAGAACATCACTCTTAAGCCAAGGTATGTGGAGTCTGATCTCAGTCTTTCAAATTTACAGCTAAGGCTTGTTGCAGTACCTGCATCATGCCAAAGAGCCGCCTCCTGGAGTCTGTAAGATGTAACATGTATAGGCAAGCTGTTCAGCAGTGCTTGAACATTTTTAGTCAAACCTGTAGCACCCAATACAATGGGAAAATTTCTCTTTATCCTTCTGCCACATTTTCTTAGGGGTATGTCTACTCAGCTGGTCTAACAATTAACATGCGGCCTGGTTGCAGGTAGCCCAGGTTAACCGTTAGCCTGACTAAGAAGACATACCTCTTAGTCTGAAAGCACTGCTTGGTACTTAAAGATCCTCTTTCCAATCGCTTAGCACTGAGCCCTATTAATACTTTTCTCGTGTTCCCCTGTCTGGGTATTCTTTGGGGGAAATCAGTGTACTTTGATGCTATATCATTAGATAATTTATTGAAGGAAAAATCTTCAGCTTAAACGTTTCAGTTTCTGGCATGTGTTGAGACTATGCAACTTCAATAGAAACTCATTCAACAGTTCACTTCTGTTTTTCCTTTCAGTATTTTTTTCTGTCGCAACATAAGCCTCAGAAAAACCACCTTTAGCTCTATATGTTCTAGGAATGTTGTGTAATTTCCTAGACATGTGCAGGTTTTTGTACATCAATGGCTTGTGTAGTGAAGAATAACACAGGTACACTAAAAAAAAATTTTTTTAAACTGCCTCTAATGTTTCGATTGATTTTTACGTTTTTTGGTGCGCTGAATCCAAATCTGGTAACCAATTTGCTCCATCACGTACAGATTTTTTGCTACATTGGGTTAGCAGTTTGAGGTGAACGTTTCAGATTGAGTGCGATCGAGATAAAAGTTTCTTGGATGAATTCTTTATACTAATTGTTTAGTAGTTATTCAAATAAGAATAAAGAAAATTGTAACAAGGCAGCACATAAGAATAGAGTAATGTCAACAAAACACACTGATGGTAGCAAAATTGTCTGCACTTAAAACAGCCACATACATGTGCACAAACATTGAGCATATAAGAGCGAGGTTAGACACAAAGCAAAGCAATGTGCAAAAAATGTTGTACAGGTATGTATGTAAGAATAGAATAGAAAACGCAAACCGCACCATTGCAATACATGAAGACAAACACCCGATGGTGTGAAAATAAAATTCGAATAAATGAGATCCGACACTGTGGTAATAACTAGCAAATTTTTATTTCAAAGTTTAGTAAAAACTCAATATTTGTCAACACAGTTTAGATTTTAAAGTCATTCTTGGGTCAATCAATCTCCTGGTGGGCCCGTTTCTTCTTCCCCCGAATGCTTCTCTTGGTGCGCTGCTTGGCGTATTTTTCATCTGGGGTTTCCCGCAGCAGCAACCAGCAGAAATCAGCCATCATAGTGGTGTTCCATCTTCCTTGGTACCTTCTCTCTGCATCCTTGATGTCCTGGTGAAACCTTTCACCTTGTTCTTCACTGTACGCCCCCAAGTTTTCGGGAAAGTAGTTCACATGGGAGTGCAAGAAATGGACTTTCAGGCTCATGTTACAGCCTTGTTCTTTGAAGGCATTGAGCATCCTGGCAACAATATCCTTATAGTTCTCATCCCGCCTGTTCCAAGAATTTGAGAACATCCTTGAAGGAATCCCAGGCTTCTTTTTCCTTCTCAGACATCGTTTCAGCGAATGCTCCATCTGAAATGAGTTTCCTTATATCAGGGCCAACAAACACTCCTTCCTTTAGCTTTGCTTCAGAAAGTCGGGGGAACTTTGAGCAAAGGTACCGAAAGCACTCACCATCTTTTGGAAGGGACTTGATGAATTGCTTAATGAGACCCAACTTAATGTGGAGAGGTGGTAATAGAATTTTATCACGAGGTACCAAGCTCTCATGAAGAACATTTTTCTCACCGGGTCTCAAATACTCCCGAATTGGCCAGTCTTTTTTCCCCCAGTGTAGGTCGCGGGCCCGGCTATCCCACAAGCAAAGGAAGCAGGGATATTTGGTGAAACCAGATTGCTGCCCTAATAGCATGGATAGAATTTTAAAGTCTCCACAAATCATCCACTTATGCTCATCATAACGAATCTTCTGAAGAATCAGGGCCAAATTCTCATATTTTTCTTGGAGAATAACAGAGTGAGCAATAGGAACTGAAGCGAATGTGTTGCCATTTTGAAGAACACCTTTTATGCTGTCTTTTGACGAATCAATGAACAGCCGCCATTCAGCAGGATCATACTTGAGTTTAAACTTTTCCATCACTCCGTATATATCGTTGCAAAATACCAAATCTTCCTCTTTGCTGAAATACTTCAAAAATTGTGTCTCGCGGTTGCGATACCAATAAAAAGTTGTTCCTGGTGACAATAGATTTTTCTGTTTAAGCCGAGAACCTAGCAGTTGGGCAGCATCTTTTGGGAGTCCTAAATCCCGGACTAAATCATTCAATTCAGCTTGAGAGAAAAGTTCAGGTTTCGGATCTGGTTCAGTTTCAAACTCGGAAGTACTGGACTCATCGGGAAAAGCCATCTGATGAGTCTCATCATGATCAGAACCGTCCACACAAATATGATCCAAAGATTTTGGTGGTTCAGGCACAGGTACTTCGTTGCTATGAGGCATAGGCCTAATTGCTGAGGGAAGGTTGGGGTAACTTATTACGTTCTTATTTTTTAAGTTGTATTCCTTCACAATGCAAGAGCAAAAATAGCAGTCACTGCTGTGGTCTTTGTTCACGCCACATCATAGGTATTCCGAAACGAAATGCTTGTTTACCTTTCATCCATAAGCGTAGATCTTCCTCACATGTCTTGCACACTTTGTGAGGAGCCCACAGTTTGTCTTGATCGCCTAACTTCAAACCGAAATAGGCGAAATATACTTTAATAAATGCAGAAATGTTCTTCTGCCGCTTTTTCACGGTATATTCCCCACAAATAAAACAAAAACTGTCTGGAGAGTTGACGCAACCTCTGGCTCTGTGAGCCATCACAAATACACAGCACTGCAAACTACAACTGTAGTGAACCACTTCGGAATAAAGCTGGATTACGACTGAGCAAACAAAAGGTAATAATGAACTTGCAAGAAACTGAAATTTGACAGGAACGTTCATGTCGCAACCACCGTGTTTGAGCGAGCGAATGAGGCGAGGCGAACAGGAAAGAACATGCGCCAGCGTGAGTACTGGATTTAGCCCCCCGCCTCCCAATTGTCCTGTTAATGTATAAAATGAATACAAAACACTCTAATATCATGAGGGAGTGTTTCTAGTTAGTTAACCATTACAACCTCTATTTTGGGCCAAGAAAATAAACTGCAGTCGGCTAAAAAGAAATTATGTGAACATTCCTTATATGGGTAAGAAATCTAATTTTGCAAGAAAACGTGACGTGATGGAACATTTTAGCTATTTTTCCTGGATTCAGCACCCCAAAATCTATAGGAATCAGTTGCAAAACTGGAGGCAGTTTTTTGGTAGTGTACCTGTGTAATAAATGTGTCACCAATTACCAAATTGATATCAAAACACTCAATGCAAAAATGATAGAAAGGTACTTAACTTATGTACCGATGTGACATATCTTGATCTTCTTAAAATTTACATTTTTTTCTGTTTTTACTTCGTTTTACTTCTTGCCGTTCTTTTGTTTTTATAAGAAACATGCTTATAAGGGACATGCTTTTCTTATAAGAACAAAAGTGTGTTTTAATATCAAATAGATCCTAAAGGAGTTTGATCCTTTGCTCATCTATTTTGAAATATCTTTGCTTTGTGAAACTGAATTTTCTGGTATTTTTCAATATCTCCTGATGTGGACTAGTGAAGAATGACCTTTGCTTATATTTATATATTTACTGTATGTAAATATATAAAGTTCTAAAAGAAAAAAAAAAAGTTTGAACAAATCCTTGAAGAAAGTCGAGACTTCAGGTAGACCTGGGGAAAGCCACTGCTTATCCCTGGGGGTATCTAGCATGGAATTTGGCTACTTTTTTGGATCCTGCCTGGTACTTGTGACCTGGATTGGCTATTGTTAGAAACATGATACTAGGCTTGATGGATCTTTGGCCTGACCCAATATGGCAATTCTTATGTTTTGTAATGTGCTGTATGCAATGATGTTTTAACTGTTGCATGTGTTAAATCGTAATCATGTTTATTTCCCTCAACATGCTGCTGTTCATAAAGTATCACAGCAGCTCACAAAATAAAACTGAATTAAATCAGAATAAAAAAAAGGCACACATTTGTTACAAAATAAAATTTTAAAAAAAGTCCTAAGGTCCCCACCATGCATACCTCAGCTTTTACTCTTCAAAAACCTGCAAGAATAGCACCTTTGGGCCAGCTTTAAATTTGACCAATGAAGACTCATTTCTCAAGTACTTAAGAATTGCATTCCGGAACAGTGAAGCTAAATTGTAAAAAGCTATATTCCAGGTAGATTCCAACCATAGACAGTAGAGGTATAAATTGCGTATTATATTGGGAGCAAAGTCATTGTGCTGGGGCATGAGAAATAAGTCCATTAAATAGGTTAGTCGGTTGTCCTACGTGCATGGCCTTAAATGCCAAGGACCATGAGTTTAAACTTGACTGTTTACAACTGGAAGCCAATGATTCAACGAGTGTGATATGATCAGTGTATTTGTCAAAATGAAACAGACAAAGTATTTTCAGTGTTAGAAAGCCCATTACACAATACACTACAATAGTCAATATGACTAATGAAAACTCAGCAATTGATGGAAGGAATCTCCCAGATTGGCGACTAGTAAGTTTGCTCTAAATACTTAGTAAGTGGCATTTTAGAAAGAATGTCCAGGTGCAATCTGTGATATCCTGGGCAAAATGTCTGAGAAAAACTATTACTATGACAGCACGTTGTGCCCTTCCCCCTGGTAGCATAGCTACTATGAAAAGCTGTTAGTGTAGCTGGTTTTAAAAAAGGTTTAGACAAGTTCCTGGAGGAAAGGTCCATAAACTACAACATACATCTTTATTGCTTCACCCAGGCTATGTCTCCAGCATGCCCCCATTTACTTGAGCATCCTCGTGCTAGGGAAGTCCATATACCTGACTTGTAAAATGACTCCAGGGTGCCCTTGTGTATTACCCGTCTGCGTACCCATTTTCAGACATCCAAAACATGTACTTTAGATTTGATTTATTGTTCTGTTTTTTGCTGTTTTGTAATTTATCATGATTTAATTATTCCATTTCATTTTTGTTGCGATCACTTCTGGTCAAAATTTGGTTTGAAAGGAGGTGGTTTACAAGTAACAAAAAAAAAAAAAAAAAAAATTAAGCCAGACATTCTCTCATTAGATGTAAGTGTTCAAAATGTTGAGAATTTTAATCAATTGTGAGAAAAATGTTCTGTTTTAAAGCAGCTGAGGAAGATCAGTTTTCTTTAATCCTCTAATTTCAGGCAGTAAGAATACACAGCCTCTCTCAAGCAGGTGCAATCTTCTGTGATATGATCAGACAACACTCATCTTACAAGATAGAGGCAGATTTATCCGTCATCTCCTCTAGTTTTGCTCAAACTTCTGCACTGCAGCAACCATTTGATAAATCTGTGCAGGAGTGGGACAGCTTTACTGACTGATGAAATCACTTGACTGACAATTTATGAACGTACATAGAATAGCATGAAAGCAGTGTGCCCTGTGATGCAGGGGATGTATTGGGGCCGACTATGCCTGGGCACACTGTAGAGGATTGCAAACAGTCCTAAGGAGCAGGGGAGAAGGTTCTCTATTGTGGCAGCCCCTGCCAGACACTGAAAGAGCCCTTTGGAGAAGCAGCCCCTCCAGTTCTAGGGCTGGCAGGAGTTCCCAGAGCCAATAAAGAGGGTACATATCACAAGCTAGCCACAGCCTTTATACTATCAAAGGTAACGAAGGTGAGTAGCTGGTGACATCAGAACTTTAAAGTTAAGTAATAATTACAGGTGATGATACATGATCTCTATTAAACTAATCGTGATCATAAATAGCTTTACAATGTTATTTGATAAGCAGTACCAATAGGTGGAAAGATACATTGTGTTTCTAAGGGGTATGTTTAGTAAACTGCGGTAACGTAGCAGCAGCTACGTTAACGTGTGCTATTTATTATTTATTTTTTTATTTACATTCTTATATACCATGCTATTCTGCATCAGTGTGGTTTACATTGAACAGGGCATTATAACTTGGAGATAACTATTTTACAGGGAACATGGGCTATGGAGGGTTAAGTGGCTTGCCCAAGACCACAAGGAGCACCTGTGGGACTAGAAACCCCAGTCCTATGTAACGTTATGTAACGTTAATGTGCGCTATGTAACGTTAACGCGTGTTAACGTTACCTAACAAGCGTTAGTGTTCCTGGCTGCGGTAAACACCGCAGAGGGGGGAGAGAGGGGGGAGAGAAGGGGTCAATGGGTGGGGAGAGGCTCCTTTTACACTAACGTGGGGAACTGAAGGGCTGAAAAGTACTGCAAAACGAAAACCTGTCATTAGATGCACATTTGCAGGAGAGAGAAACCATTTCAGTGTCAGCAATGTACAGCATAAGCAGGGAGTCAAGAAAAGTGATAGTAGTGCTCCATTTGCAGCAACAGCATAGTGCCCAAGTATGAAAGGCCACTATGGCAATGGTGCAAATGGGGCATAGGGGGCTGCAGGTGGGACATGTAGCAGGGGCAGCTGGGATTTAGGGTGGTCTAGGCAGGCACCTAGGAACATAGAAACCGGAAATAAGCAAGACAGCAGCTGACAAAGGCCAAACACAATCCACCTACATCTACCCCACTTCCTAGGCAACCACCTACCCACACAGTGGATGGCCTGGGACTGCGCACTACCAGCACCGACAGCATATGGCCATGTCAGCATGGCAGGGGGGGGGGGTCTGCCCGTGCTGGAGGGGGCAGTGGCACCTGCCTGCAGTGGACCTAGGCCATGCCCTGTACCAGTATGTGGTGTGCAGTGCAACAAAAGGTCTGGCTGAGGAAAAGTACAGGTAGCTCCAGGGATTCCCATGCATCTGTGGCAGTGTGGTACAGTACACCCAGCCAGTCTGTCCAGAAGCAGAGGATCACAGGTTCAAGTCCCAGCTGTGGATCCTGAAGAGCATCTCCCTATATTTTACCCTACAATGCAGATACAAACAGCAACATGTGCAAAGCCCAAAGCAGCAGTGAACAGGAGTACAAACACCCACTCACACAGGCTCCACAATCCAAAGCTGCATGGAGTGAGTGTCTATCCATTGTTTTGTAGCTCCCTACACCTCACTGAGCCCACAATGTCCCACTGTTACCAGCGTTAGCCTGAATATGTGCATAATGAGCAGCAAGGTATTGTGGGTATGGCCCATCTTCACATGTGTGGGGCAATGACTGGGACACTAGTGTCCGACCACCGCCTGCATAGACAGGGTGGCCACAGCATGGCATGCTGGGAGGGCACTTACTGACCGAGCAGGGCATGCTGGGAGGGCACTTACTGACCGAGCAGTGACCATGGCATGTCTAGGTTTCCACATAGTGCTCTATATTATCTGCTGCCAGTGATACTTCTGTTCCCAGTGCTGGGGCCCTAATCACTGAGCTACCTGCTTGGTGCACATAGTTCTTCTGTGAGCATGTACTATGAACTGACTAGTGGACTGTCTGCAGTTAGACTGCATGGTTGGAACACCTATCAAGTACTGCAGGTACAGTGCTCTCTGCTGGTGACTGAGACGGTGGTGTGAGGCAGTTGGGGTTTTCCGGCCCTAACCCCAGCATTACTACTGGTCTGCCACTACCCCAGTCATAGGTAGGGCTCTGGCCCACCAACCCTGGAGGGCTGTCTTATACCAGCATGATGGCGGTAGCTTCAGCAGGGCTCAGGCACCTGTTCTTTACCTATAAAAGGGGGTGATTGTGGGCCCTGTGGGGGGTATATAGGAGTACACCACTATGACCTGTAAAGGCACTGCTACACAAACCTCATGCAAATCTAGAAAGACCTCTGCCCTGAAAACAGGTGTCCGTCAGCCAGACCCTAACATGGGGTATGCACTAATCTGAGTAGTGTCTGGTCCCAGAGGAACATATGACTACAGAACACAGATGGACACCAAACTACCTTCAGATGCACTGCAAGGAACACCTATCACACACTGGCAGTAATGGGGATGTACAGTAGGACCTATTGCTAGCACCACATGTACTGAAGACCTAGTGCTGGGCACCCATCCTATCCCTCAGGGTGAACACAACCTGCACACTGGCATGGTCTGTAGCTACTCTGTGCCAGTATCACGCACTGTCAGTTCGTCTTTCCAAGCTGAGGTACCAGAGAGGTGCAGACACCATTTGGTGATCAGCTGTAGACAGCTATTCAGCATGTGCATAGAATCATGGGTACTGGTGGGGTTACCCTATTCTGGCACTCAGAGCAGACAGTTTGTGTGGTGACCTGCAGTCCTTCTGTACCCAACCATTGCTGTAAGATATGCCATGGAGGTATAGCCTACTGGTTAATACAATGCCATTCTTGGTTACCCAAACTATGGTTACACGATGCAAGGTTCCACATTAGCAACCACCACCCAGGAAAGAGATTTAGGTGTCATTGTGGATAACATGTTAAAACCCTCGGCCCAGTGTGCAGCGGCAGCCAAGAGAGCAAATAGAATGCTAGGTATCATAAGGAAAGGAATGGAAAATAAAACAAAAGATATAATGCCTCTATACCATTCCATGGTGAGACCGCAACTTGAATATTGTGTGCAATTCTAGTCACCTTATCTTAAAAAGGATATAGTGTTATTAGAAAAGGTTCAGAGAAGAGCCACCAAAATGGTAAAGGGGATGGAAGGATACTCCTATGAGCAAAGGCTAAAAAGGTTAGGGCTCTTTAACCTGGAAAAGAGACGGCTGAGGGGAGATATGATAAAAGTCTATAACTTAATGAACTGAGTGGAACGGGTAAACGTAGATCGATTGTTTACATTATCAGAATATAGAAAGACTAGGGGACATGCAATGAAGCTACAGGGTAAACTATTTAAGACTAATAAAAGAAAATATTTTTTCACTCAACGTGTAATCAAACTCTGGAATTTGTTACCTGAGGATGTAGTAAAGGCTGTTAGTGTAAATGGGTTTAAAAAAGGTTTAGACAAGTTCCTGGAGGAAAGGTCCATAAACCATTATTAAGAAGGGACCCAGGATATCAATGCTTGACCCAGTACAAGCATTGCGGAACCTGTGTCTTTTGGGGAAACTGCTAGGTATGTATGACCTAGATTGGCCACTGTTGGAAACAGGATACTGGGCTTGATGGACCTTGGTCTGACCCAGTATGGCATATCTTATCTTATGTTCTTATGGCAGTGTTCATGGGTTCAATTCTTCATTGTTCCCTCCTTTCATGCCTGTCCTACTCAAATAGTCTGCATGCCTGTAAGTCATATTTTTGCAGATCTGTGCTGCCAGCCCATAATACCCTCACCACAATTGCCAACATTCCTTCGGTCCATCTATCTGCGTCTGTCAGCTGTGTAGAGTCCTGTCTGCCTGTGCAGGCTGCCACCCCATGTCCTGCACTGCTACCCTTTCCTGCATTGCGCCTCATGCTTGCCTCACCTGTGCCTGATCTGCATGGCACCACCACTCCTCTGTCCACCCATCATTGTATCTATCCTGCCACCTCCGCCTCCACTGGGGGACACGTATTCCCATCGTCTGCCACCCACTGTCTTTCCAGTACTTTACATTACCAACATCCTGTGGTATGGTACAGCTGCCCCCACCATGTTTGTCAACAGTACTGGCAGCCACATGGGATGCCTGCAGATATGGCAGGTCCAGCAGCTCCCAGCTCTCCCTCCTTCACTCACCTGTTCATTGCCTTTCCTCAGTACTCTGCCTAGTGTTAGGGCTACATCTGTCTGTGCCTCACAGGTCATGCATGTCATCCTGAAGCACCTTGCAGCCTTTAGGGCAAACTAACCTAGGGCACACTAACCTAGGGCACCATAACCTTGTTAGGCCACCTTAACCTATGGTTCCATAGCCCAGGGTGCCTTCTATGGTGCCTTGTCCAGGCGTGTAATACGGCGCTTAGCCTAAGGAGCCCTATAGGGCGCCTTACAAGATGCCTTATGAGGCACCTAACAAGGTGCCTTGTAAAGCACGTTAGTTTAAGGCACCTTGTAATGTGCATTACCTGATACGGCTTGCTGTAATGATGCACCACCCATGCCTTTATATGGGCATCTGTACCTTTACCGCAGAACCTAACGCGGGTGATATTACCGCAGTTTAGTAAACATACCCCTAAGTCTCATGAGCTTTGGCTTCTCCAGTACCTCTCAATATCTAAAGTAGTTTTTGTCCTGATGTGGATTCCATTTCCTGCCCATCTCAGACGCCAGGCATCTAGATGTCTGCTTCAGCTTCCACTTTCCATTTCAGCAGCACCTGCACCGAGTGCTGATCTGCAGATATTCAAACACTGAACACCAAAATTTAGGCACCTACAGGGTAATTTCACAAGGAGGTTCCTACTTTAAGCGTGAAAGTTGGGGCCTATTTAGGCACTATTCTATAAAGAAAAATCGGAGGTTTTTCTTCTTTATAGAATACTAGTGTACATGGCAGAGATTGCCTCTTAAAGTTGGTGTACATGTTTGTACCTATAGTTTAATACATGTAGTTTATAATCTATGCATTTGTGTGCTCTACCCAATTTAGACCCGTGTGCACATCCATCAGCAAAGAACGTGTCTCATCCAAACATGTACACCTCTACGCTGGCCACTTTAATAAGAGCTTATTTATGGGCATATGTGGCCACAACCATATAATGGCTAAAACAGCTGCTTCTTGACATGCACTTTGTGTCAAACTATGCACCCTCTTATAAAATTATCCACCCTAGGTTAAGTGCCTATTTTTCAGCCAAATTTAGAAGCATCAGTTTTGTGAAGAAAAAACAAACATCTAACTTTAATTTTATCCACCTAAAACTGAGACTGCTAAATTTAGATCTTGTATTCATTTGTCTGAGGGACTAAAGTTGGGCACCTAGCATTGGAAATCAGTGCTGACCGCCTAATTTAACTGCAGCAGCCAATCATGTTAGGGATTCCCCTGCGAGTGGGTTTTCCCCTCTCATTGGCTGGTTCTCTTGAAAGAGCATGGTGTCATGTTCCTTTTGATAAATGGATAACCTCAAGCTGTGAGACGGCGTTTTTTTGATCAGTTGCTTTTGCTTATGCTATCGTGGAAAACACTTGAAACAGGGATAATTCCCGAAACATGTGCATCGTGTGAAGAATTACGACATTTTGCAACGGTGGAGAGTTTCTAAAAGGATAAAAAAGTTATTTGGACAGATAAGACGTTTTTTTCTCTCTCTCTATATATATATAGATATATCTATATCTATATATATATATAAAACTTTTTGAAGGTGGAGAACCTCAAGCGAATAAAAGTAGCCTGTCTGGAGTGGGTTAGATTTCCATTCTTACCCTCCCGACACGCTCTGACAAAAATTGAATTGGGGTTTCGATGGTGAATTTTTCTAATATAAACTCTAAAGGTGAGGCACCGAGATCTGTGGAATATCGAGCTTCCAGTACCAGTTCCACAACATTCAAAAAATCTGTCCCTCTGTTGCTTATGCTTGTATTTTGCCTTTACATCCTGTCTTCACTTCACACTAGGGTCTACTGCAATGAGTTGCTCTTTGGTCTTGACTCTTCTCTCCATCCCCTTTCAATCTTAGCAAAACCCTGCTGCTTGTCTTATCTAAGAACTACACCTCATCTTGGTGCCTTTTCAATGGTCACCTATTAAATCTGTTTGCAATTCTGAATCTTTCCACAAGACAAGGGTCATTTTATAGTTTGTTACAGATTGATATATCACTACCATCATAGAGCAACGTACAATAAAAACTAAATAACTTAACTATAAAATCAAGGGGTAAGAGAAAAAGCATTTCCACAGATAAAATAGTTTTACCTATGGTCCATCCAATTGGCAGTAAACGTATGGATATGCAGCTTGTATGCATGTGAATTTACTCAGAGGAAATGATTTGAAACTGACTGCATGCACACAGATTAACCCTGTGCTAGAGGGCAGGTGTAGATGTCAGCACAATTTTCCTGGGATAATTTTCAAAGCGGAAATACTGCACACTTGCTTTAAAATCTCAAAGCCTACACAAAAATAGCATGCACTTTTTACATGTGAACAGTTATGAACCTACTCCCTGTATATATCCCTGGTCTTGCTCCCTCCTATGTCCCACCTTTCCCACTGTGCTCTAGTAATCACCAATACATCAATAATCGGACACCTCATTTTCACCTTCTCTCCTCGCCATTTCCATCCAGACATCCTGAGTGCCCCTTAGTATCTTACTTTTCCATAACCACGCTGTCCCGAGTCATGATTAGTTTTATCTAGCCACCGATATCTTGACAATCTGCTGTCTACACTATTTCATTCTGCTGTAGCTTACTAAACTCTTTTCTGCTGTTAACACCAGCCTCTGTTCATTCCACCTTACTGCGCTGTATGCTTGGAATAGACGACCCAAGTCTGTATGTAAGGCTCCATCTCTAGCCCAATTCCAATCCAGGCTAAAAACTAACCTGAGGATGCTGACCCCCTTATTCACCTGCTGCATTTTAATCATTTCCCTTAAGAATTACCCTAGCCCGTTTGTTCTGAACAGACTAAGCACTGTGGGGCAAGGACTGTCTCGAGTCTATGGGATATGTTTACTAAACCGCGGTAAAGTCACCGAGGTAAGGGCAGCACTAATATGGCTTCCAGAACCTAAGGCTATGGGTGGGTGGGGGCAGTCTGGCATAAAGGGAGCTATGGGCTGTGTAATGCATGGAACAGGGCACCCTAACCATTTAACTCGCATTAACGGCACATCTCACGTTAAGGTGACAAGCGTTAAGGTGCCCAAGGGGTTTAAGGTGCTTCAAGCTAAGGCTCCTGAGCTTAAGGTAACCTGAGGGAGTTAAGGTGCATGAAGTTAAGGTGCCATAAGGGGTTTAGGCCCCCGAACTTATATAAGATGGCCAAGGGTTTTAAGGTGCTTCAAGTTGACAAGCATGCATCTAAAGGCAGAAAAACAGCTGTAACCCTAACGCTGGATAGTGCACCATGGAAAGTCAATGTAAAGGTGATGGACCTGCCATATTGGTGGGCACCCTATGTGGTGACTAGTTAGGTGGACAAGCATGTGAGGCAGCTGTGCCAATGCACAGGGTGGTGCCAATGTAAAGTGCTGCAATGTCAGTGTGTGGCATAGTATAGGGAAAACATGTCCCCCAGTAAAGCCAGAAGCGGCAGGATGTTTGCAGCCACAGGAGCACAGAATGGGATTGGAGATATGAAGATCAGGCACAGGAGAGTCCTGTCTATCACAGGCATGAAAATGACCCGACCAGCACACATTCACAAAAAGAGCAAATAGGACTCAAACCCGTCTCCTGCCTATGGGAACATTGCACTAAACAGTATGCCACACCTCTTGAGCTTGCAATGTCTGGAATTGAAGAGCCTGTAGGTTTTTGCAGAAACTATCTGCTGTGAGTGCTGTTATAGGATAACCCCTCCGGTACCCATGATGCACTGCACACACAGAACAGCAGTCTGAAGTGTGCACTGCAGTCACTTAACAGCTACAAACTGTGCTACTGCGCAGTTTCAGCAGACACCCTGAGAGTGAGGACGGCCACCCAGCACCTGATCCCCAGGACTTGCAGTGCTAGAGATGGTCTGTTGCTTGTGCTGCAGATCTCCAGTGTGTGGCAGCTATTGTCTGCAGTGTGTTCAGTAGTCACCTTACTGTATCAGTCACATCTGGCCCCATGACCTGCCGCTGTTGGAGAGTAACCCTCCTAGAACAGTGCATGTTAATACCCAGTGTTAAACAGGTAATGCTACCGATGGTGGGGGTATCTATTTTATTTATTTTATTTAACAATCATTTATATCCCGCATCTTCCAGAGTTCAGTTGCGGTTCACAATAAAACAATCCACAAAGCAAGAGCTTGGTTTTACATTGAACATTTTGTAACATCAAACAATATAATGGTTAACAGCATGGGCTAATACATAACAGCACAAAACTGGCTTGTAAACTATGTACAATAAACTATATACAAATACAAGTTGTGGGCACTTTAGAGTGGAGTCATAGTGTTTTTAGATCAGTGTATTTTCTGTTAAGTTGTTGGATTTAGTATCCAGGCTTCTAGGCTTGCAGGGGGTTGTTACTAGAGGCCTGCTGGCCCTACCATTACCATGGGAGTAAAGCTGGATCATCTCTCCCAACCTAGGTCTGACAATCACACACAGCAAGCAGTCAGATGGCATCTGCTGCCCATCACTGGGTCTTCCAGTCAGGTACATACCAACTGCAGACAGTCCACTGGTCAGTACACACTGCATGTGCACAGAACCATGGACAACCAGCAGTTGGTTAAGCAATCAGGACAGGAAGTACACCCACATCACTAGAACCTGATACTATATGGCACTATGTGGATATATAGCCATGCCATGGTCATTGCTTGGTCAGGGTGAGAGTGCCCTCTCAGCAGGACATGCTGTGGCCACCCAGCCCATGGCAGATGCGCACTACAGCATCTAGCCATTGACCTTACCTCCGATACAGACCCATCCTGGCCAATCTGCCTTGTTTCAGGCCATACCCACAATACTTTGCTCCTAATCATGCACATTTGCAGATTAACGCTGGAAACAGCTTAGGCACTGTAAAGCTCAGTGAGGTGGAGAAAGTCACAAAACAATGGATAGACACACAATCATATTGCCATGCTCTGCAAAAATGGGGATGGTTGGCACTCCTGCCTGTCACCTTGGTACCAATATCGGCTCAAGCATTGTTAATGTGTGCTCCTTGATCAGGAGCTAGTAGCGTACTCTGATAATGCCCACTCGGTGTGCTGGTACCATCAGCCTGACTCTCCATCGAGCTGAGGATAGCGGAGCCCGTCTGTAGCTGATGGCCAATTCATTGGGGGTTGCACATGTAGGTGTTGTACTTACACTGTGGGCTAAGGTTTAGCCACAAGGACATGCAAAGCATAAGCCACAGCCTAGACCCAAACCTGTGGCCCTTCACTCATACAGATCAACTGTGCCTGGAGCCACAGTGGTGGTATATGGTTCCAACACTCCAAGGGGCTGACATACTTCGCATCAGACAGACCTTGGCACATGTTGCATTGTGCACTATGCACAGGACCAGGGCATGGCTTTGGTCTCATGCAGGTGGGTGCCGCTGCCCCCTCCACCAACACCCCATACCATGCTGACATGCCCATGTGCTATCCGTGTTTGTGATGTGCAGTCCCAGGCCATCCAACATGCAGTCTGGCGGGTGCCTAGGGTGCAGTGTCCGGGGAGGGGGACAGAGGCATACATGGACAGTCACACATCCCCCCACAACCATCTGCCTCTCCAGGGACCCCAACACCACCTGCCAATGTTATAAGGCAGAGACAGCTGTGGGGTGTTAGGTTAGCGGTCTAGGAAATATTGCCTGGAGTGGAACAGGTAAACATAGGTCGACTGTTTATGCCATCAGAATGTTGAAAGACTAGGGGACATGCAATGCGGCTACAGTGTAACCCATTTCGGACTATGTGAAAACACTTTCCTTGAACATGCAATCATACCCTGCAATTCATTACCGGAGGAGGTAGTAAAGGCTCTTAGTGTAGCTGGGTTTAATAAATGCTTGGACGGGTTCCTGGTGAAGGTTCATAAGCCACTGTATGGGGGACCTGAGACATGCATGGCTTGCCCCATTATAAGCATTGTGGATCCTGTGTGTCTTTTGGAGAAACTGCTAGATACTTGTGCCCTAGATTGGCCACAGGATACTGGGTATGATGGGCCTTGTCAGACACAGTCCTATATTCTTCTGTGCCACTTAGGCAACTGCCTTATTCGCCCTGTGCACCAGCAGCTCCCACCGCATAATCCACATGCACCCTTCTTTGCCCCATCTGCACCATCAACGTAGTGCCCTTTCATACTTGGGCACTATGCTGTTGCTGCAAGTGGATCACTACTATCACTTTCTTGGGCTCACCTGTCTGCGCAGCACATTGCAGACGTTTAACTAGGCTCTCCCCTCAAAATGCACCCTTACCGACAGGTTTTGATATGCGTTAAGGTTCCTGACATTAAGGGAGCATGCCTTGTTCCCGCCCACTCCCTCCCCATTGACCCCCCCCCCCCCCCATCCTCTGCCTACTCTCCACCCACGCCACCAGTACCATTAATGAGCGCTAAGACGACATTTAGGATGTGCTAAGGCCACAAGTGCGCTGTTAGCACACTTTAACAGCACACTTGCTCCTTTACTGCTGTTTAGTAAACGCACCCCTATGTATACGGCACTGTGCATGCCTAGTAGTGCTATGGAAATGATTAGTAATAGGCGCTATACAAATAATGAAATGCAGGCGTACACATACCATTTAATATCTGAAGGGAAACATGGTGAAGTAAATCCTAATGGCAAGGTTAAAGTCCCCCATTTTCTTAATTCAACTTTAGCAGCACTGTAACTGTGTGGTATCATGAAAGTCGCTGCAAACTGACTATAATTCAACCAGTTCCGCTTGTTTATGACATTCCCAGCATTAGCTACCTTGACCGATACAGTGCATTTAACAGCCAATTTTTGGCTGGCTACACTGAAATGTTACTTTCAATAGAAAAAAAAATGGATAAATCAATAGAATTAAAATATGAAAAATAGTTCCATTTGGTAGATATGAGCGCTATAATACATCCTGTGGCAGCTCTGTGACTGATAGATAAGGTCTGTATCATAGAGCTGCCCTGTGTGCTGCTGAACTCATACTCGTGATATTTTATATAAACTACACACTCGTTTTTTTGCATACTTTGAGTTACTTATGGTTGTTGTGAAGGCAAATGATAGATTAAAATGAAAACATGCAGAGTTTCTTCAAAATGATATTTTCATTTTATTTCACATTAGAAATGTGGAAGCAGCAAGAGGATAGGGCTTGGTAAAACAGAAAAAAAAAAGGTATACATCTTTCCTCATGATACATCCTTTGGGAAGCATGAATTTATTAAATGAAAATGCATTCAGTTATCGTGCATGCAATGCCAAAGATACCTGCGTATACCTGTAGCTGTAGATGGATCATATTTCATTTGACACTACTATTTAATACATATAGCAAGATTTTAAGACTGAGTAGCAAACAGAAATCCCTGATGTTCTCCCTCCTTTTGGCTAAGACATAGTGCAAGGTCTGCACTGAGCCGTGAACCATCCTCTTGGCTTTTTGGTTGAAAATGAGAACCCAACCCCACTGGGGACATTAAAAGGTTTTGACCCTGCCAAAAGCAGGGGCATTAAACCTAATTCAAAATATAAGCGAAGAAAATAAGGGACATACCCAATCCTTGATTTAGATGTTTCTTAAAATACAGACTTTCTTTCTGAAGGTTCATGGGATAAATGCTGAATAAATATGAATTTTAACAAGGAATGATAAAAATAAAGAAAAAGGAGTGTGGTAGGAAAAGTGGAAATGCATTAACTGCAGATGCAAGATAGGGAAAATGATGGAAATGCAGATTAATCTCTCAAAGCAGCACCACACTATATGGCACAGACTAATCCCTGGTTTTACCTCATGCTATTTTGCAGTTTTTAAAAAAAAGAAAAAAAAAGACAAAACCTAGCAATATAAAAATAAAAAGCAACATTATCTGAACATAGCTGCAATGAGAAACCCAGGACTGTGGTAACGAAGATACGTAACCCTGAAGATGCATAACCCTGAAGGAAGGAAGAGGCTATGTGCCTGAGTTACCACAAAGCTACCCAATCTTCTTACCCTAGTAACACGAACTTCACTCTAGAAAAGGGCAAACGTCACGAGTCCTGAGTTAGGTTCTGAATGACTGCATGCACAACAGATGCTAGTGATGTCCCATACTATCCCAGCACAATACCAACAGCCACCAGCCTGCTATGGTCAGCTGACTAAAGAAAAGTCCATTATATTTATTGCCTATTTTTCTATGCACCATGCCCTACGAAATATCTAAGTCTTGCATGCAGCAACAGCGTCCCTAAAAATAAAACTAAGGAGCACGTTTACTGAGCCCCACACTGGTAACATGCATGTGGGCTGCATTACCATGCTTCAACATTGCCATGCTTGAGGTAGTGTTACACTCTGGCTCCTTGTGCATGGGCTACAGATGTCTGCACTAGATGAGCTGCCAGGGTAATGAGCTCATCCTGCCCAGTCACTGGCCCAACACGCATTACCATGGTTATGCAGAGTTTTTAGCACAGTCCCCAAACCCCATGCTACCGGGTAGCGTGCTTTAGTAAACATGCCCCAAAGCTCATCCCAGAAATGTCCTAACAATCTTTGGTTCTGGCCTACTATCCCTTAGCTCCACCATCCATGTTCAGTTACTGTTTCTCCTAGTCTTGTGTCACCTTAGTGTTGCCTAGTCCTGAAAATACAGATTCTTCCATAACTTTAATTTTCACACAGAAAAAGCATGGATTGTGTGACCATACCCCGTGCCTGAATAGTATTATGCACGTAGGGAGGAACCCTACTCAGTTTGTATTCAGTTCTTTACTAGAGAAACCATTTATGAAATAAATGCCATAATATATCACCTACAGAGCTCAAGTGAACCACAAAAAAAGTCTAAAATGGACATTCTAAGGTGTCAGGAGGTTACCGTTTGTGAATTTAACCATAAATGTGCAGGTTTTTCCTAGGCAAGGAGCACCCACTGTCATTCCTCATCCTCAGATTACCACCTGATCCTGCACTGCTGGCTTCCCTGTGTGCATAGGTAACATCAGCAGGCGTTGCTTACTGTGATGAAAGCTCTTCCCCTTCTTCCTTCCCTCAAAAGCTGTACTTCAGGCTTTGAGCCCTCATCCCTTGGTACACTTTAATTAACCACCATGGCTAGTAGTAGTGTCACCAGCATTACATCCCTGCGGGGCTAACAGTCCTTCAACTGAAGCACAAAGCTCTAGATCACAGGGTTCAAAATTCTTTGGCCAAGGAAGGTGTTGAAACAGGAGCTCTTAGGGGATGGAACTTTGAAACAAAGCAAGTGATTTCTTTCTGCATACTCTGAGAGTTTTCTACTGAGGATATTGTTTTATTAGTGTCTCAGGAATCCCAGTACCTCGAAGATGTCCTATGTATGTCTAACTGCACCCCAGTCCTAATGCAATACTACACTGATTCCAAGTGTCATTCCAGTGACACTGCACGGCTGTCATCTCACCAGCATCCTAGGGACTGTGTGACCCCTGCGATAGCCTAGCGACATGCCACTGCCCACAAGCATGCTAGCAACATTACATCTCTGGGTACCCGTCCAATATCATGTCACAACATTTTATCATCTCGAACGTTTCAGAACTGTTCCACATCCCAGTAAAATAGCCTTCAATACGTTAGCTCCCCACAGGGTCTTAACAGAGTAATGTGCCATTCTCCTTCACACCATCCCAGGCTGGTTAGTAGGATTACTTCAAAAATGGAGGGAGTGGTTTGTTTGCTCTTATTAACTGCCAACCACAAAAGCAAACTCCCTGTTCAACCCTTAAACCTGCACAGGCTGTCAGCAACCCATCAGTTTAGATCTTACATAAAGGCTACACTAGACCCAACAGCCCAGGCACTTGAACAGTTTTCTAGAAAGATGGGCACTGTCTGAAATAATTCTAGCAAGCATATACTGTCATGACCAGTTCCGTTCCTATAATGCTGCTCCCATTATAAAACACTGGGAAATATATACGCAACCGTAAGTATTATGGAAGTGCCTGATACTTGAACTCCAGTCTTGCAGGCAAAATCCCACAGTGGTACACTCATAAGGGGAAAGGAGGCGCTCTTAATTAACCTCTAACTAGGCTGCCCGACACCAGGGGCAATGGATGACACTTCTGGCCGTATTGCAGAGGCTCGTTCACTGAGCTGGATTATAATGGAGTGCAAAGGTGAACTACTGCTCTCTCCCATAGAGCATCCTGGAGATCCATTTAACGCGCTTACCGCTACCTTCCCTTCCCCATCACGCGCAGTATTTGGGGGAAGCAACGGGGGGGGGGTACCACGCATGCCCACGCTCACTAATAATCCAAGCGCCGATGCCGAAAGGCTTTCACCACTTTCAGTCGCAAGAGCCAACTTTTCAAAGCGATCGGGGATGCAGCGCAACGCAACCCCTCCCTGGAAAGAGCCTCCTCACCACGGGGGCTGCCGACCAGCACTTCTGCTTTCCCTTAACCGCGCAGCAATGGCTTAATACAACCTGAACGCAACAGCCGAGCTGAAACAGCCTGAAAGTTGATGGGGGTAACGGAGGAGCCTTCCTGCCGGAGGGGGGGGGGCGAATCGGAAAGTGAAGCGCGATGTTTTCGGTCACTTGACAGAGGAAAGAAAATTCCGCAGTACTCACAGGAAGGGCGATCGCAGGCTGGGGTCTCATCGCAATCACTGGCCAGCCGCCGCGGTGCTGCCCCCGTCCCACCCCCTTTCCTCTCGCTTTCCTACTTCTCCGCTGCACGCGTACGCCGGCGAAGTCTGCGCTTATGTAAAGCCTCGTGGAAGCCGCCAGCCAGTCAGAGGTGCTGCCAGGAGTCAGCCGGCCAATGGCAGGGGTCGGGGCGGGGTCTGTCTCCCTACTATGATTTACTACTAGAAATTGCAGTGCAATAGCAGGCAGCCAGGAGCAGATCAATAAGGAGAAAAATATTAGAGTCCTTTTTTTTTTTAATCTTCGGATGCATATTTCACGATTGTGTCTTGTAACCTTCAAAAGGCAGCAGGGCCTGTCCTGGGTGATTTGGGGGTGTTTTTTCCCTCTGACACAGAGATGATTCCCAGGGTGCGGAGGCTGAGTTTCTACCTTAAATAAAAGACTTTGAAGGGAGTGGACGTGAAGTGGGGTGAGTGGGACTCTGGGGAGATAAGCAGGAAAGAGTTTGTCGGTCTCATCGCAGAGGCGCAGTGAGGTGTGACAGCCTGCTGCTACCTGTTTGTCAGGAGATAACATCAGCAGTCGCTACACATGGAAGTGCAGGTGTTGGGAGCAAAATGACTGTTGACGTGGGTATGTTTTATTTCTCAGAGTGGGGCAACCTGAGTAAATTGGGAAGACTGTGATATTATTTCAGGACAGGTTCTTCGTTAAAAGGGCACTTTCCAGGCTCTCCTTCCATATGGCTCTAGGACAGAAAACGAGTAAGTATTACCTTTGGGAACACTGTTTCATAGTAGAATACTGAGGTTACCAGGTCCAAATGCTGCTGGTCACTATTTCCTCTGTCCTTTCTTTTCTTCTCTCAGGGGCCAAGCCCAGTCAGGCCACAGGACTTAATTGTGCACCAGAATCAGTAAATAATGTGTGCCTTCGAGTCAGTCCTGACTCCTGGTGACCCAGAAGCTCCTGGGTTTTCTTGGCAGTGTCACCAGAAGTAGATTGCCAGGCCTTTCTTCCGAGGCAATGGAGGGTTAAGTGACTTGCCTAAGGCCACAAGGAGTGCTAGTGGGAATTGAACCCTGGCTGCTTGGTTACCAAGCCAGTGTTCTAACCACTAGGCTACTCCTCCACTTCACCAAACAAAAAACTAGCCAGCAGACAGTCACAGACTCACAGCAAGGGGCTGTCTGCATCTGTGTGCTCTTTATGCTCCCCCTTCACTCTGGCTCTGCCTTCAAGCTGCACCCTACCGTCCAATGCCACAGCATATCAAAGAGGCACCCTCCGGCACCCATATGTGCAGCCATTAAGGAGCACGTGGTGAGTAGGGCGCAGCGCGTGCATCTGCACAGGCTGGGTACCGATTGTTTAACGGGCCCAGCCAGTGAGGTGGAGATGAGCATTTGCCCCCTGGCAATACTTGCTGTTTGTCAAAAATTGTCAAGGAAACTAAGTTACCTGGATCTTTGCTTGTGGGTGGTGTGTGTGCAGACAGGGTTCCTTAAAGCTGTACTATATATGTATCACTCCTAAGTGCTTCATAAGCCTCTGGCCTCAACCAAGATATATACAATTGTAACACAAGCATTAGAGGAGCTCAAAATGTACCTTAAATTTGTATAAACAAAACTTTTCTAAATCTGTAATAGATAAGTGTGCGTGTGTGTGTGCGCCAAGGGAGCAATGGGAGCCCATCCTCAAAGGTTTGCCCAGAGCCCCATAAGTGATTCAGGCAGTCTTGAATACTATTTGCCGTTTAATTTGCGATCAAGCCACTTCCTATACAAGATCAAAAACTGACCTGCAAAGGAAATACTGACATGGTTTCGTCCCTGGTAGTGAAACCTATAGCAACTCTGCTGATCGGAGTAATAGGGCTAATACCTCCTCTGCATTTGCTGGTGTCCCAGCTGACACCAACCCTTGCAGAATTCTGCGAGTTAGCCAAAAGTACTGGCCCTTGCAGAATCTCAGCTGGTGTAGTCATTGTTGCTACTTTTAGTAGAGTCTCTACTGTTTTAGTCGCTGTTTCTAGCACCAGAACCCCTCTGCTATTCTGATTCCAAGGATCTTTGCAAATCCTGTTGCCTTTTTTTTTTTGCAGTGGCCTAGTCCGTTGCTAGTACTGACACCGATACATACCATGTTCAACGCCCAAGTGCCAAGGACACAGTTTATGTTTTGGTTTACTCTCTAGCAGCCTCTGATCATTTTATTTTTCAGTTCTACAAGTACTTTGGCTGGTTTACTTAGAGGACTATTCCTGCACTGCCACCCCTAAATGAGCCCAGTCCTCTCAGATCTTTGAAGCTAAGTAGTCAGGACTTCCTGATACATGCATAGGAGGCCCCCCATCTGCAAAAACCAGGTGCCATGGGCTACAGAAGGCAACCGCAAATCATTGCAGTATTCAGCCAAGAATGTCAAGCACCTATATCTATAAAAACACATAAAGCACCTTCCACCACCACCATTGATCTCTATTATTTATTTACATTCTCTTATATACTGTGCTATTCTGCATCAATGCAGTTTACATTGAACAAACTGAAATTACATTGAACAGGGCATTATAATTGGAGATAACTATTTTACAGGGAATGTGGGCTATGGAGGGTTAAGTGGCTTGCCCAAGACCACAAGGAGCACCTGTGGGACTAGAAACCCCAGTCCTTCCAGCCCCAGGTTGCTGTCCTCTAGTGGGTTTTGAACCCCCAGCCTTCCAAGCCTGAAGTACCTTGCCCCAACCACTAGGCCACTCCTCCACTCTATTAGTACTAGGAACCAGCCCACATAAGGAACTCTACACCAGGTAGTATTACTAAGAACAGGATATTAGACCAATACATTTAGTACCTTTATTGAATACAGCCCTGTAGCATCTCAGTTTTCTCATCCCTGTAGCTGGTTTGTTTAGAAACGTGCAGTTTCTGAACAGCGGACTTGTGCAAGACAGAAAAGAGAAAGAGGTGGGACAGGGGGTCCCAAGTGAGAAGCTACAAGTGGGGAAACTTGCAGACTCGTCCGTTGACTTCCTGTGAGTATGCAAGCTTTACTTCCTTCTGAAGCAGTGGTTCTGAAACTGGTCTTGGAAGAACCCCTATCCAACCAGGTTTTCAGGATATCCACAGTGAATATTCTTGAGTTAGATTTACATGTGCTGCCTTCATTACATGCAACTTTGTTTCGTGCATATTCATTGTGGGTATCCTAAAAGCCCAAATGGCTAGGGTTCCCAGGATAGATTTTGGGAACCACTGCTCTAAAGTGCCTGAACACTAACTACTGTACCACATCCCTAACACAGCCTACTCATTAAAACGCCATAAAGTACTCATAAGAAAACATTTATTAGGAGAGACCTCAACAAAGGGCACTTTGTGTACAAAGACAAGTACTTTCTGTCGCTCTCTTCGATTTCTTTCATCAGTCTCTTTCCATATTTTTTGTATATATAATACTTAACTAAGTCCCAATCAAATATAAATAATTGCCAAAGTGCTTAGCTTCAAAGGAAGTGCTCAGCTACAATTCATGTGGTCCCAAGTGAGGCTGCTCCAATGCTCGACTCGGGTTTTGCCCACCCTCAGTCAGCTGCTTCAGGAGAACAGGACAGATCAATACAATAGCCACAAGCAGCGTAAGGCTACATAGAAATGGCATTTCATGAGTATCCTGTGTTAGGGGTGTGGTGTTGATTGATAACACACCAGTTTAGAAGGTTTTTTGATTCTAAAGTGTTGAGCTTCAGTTTCCAATTTGACTCCCGAGAGGAAGGCTCCCATTACCATGCCAACAGCTTTCAGGTTGTGATGCTCTGCTCTGAGATTTTCTGGTTTAAACTTCATGGAGACAATTTTATAAAGTCATTCCTGTGTGTCTGTGACCAAATACATGCATAAATGACCTCTTCTGAAACCGGCGTGAAAATATGCACTTCACAGTCAAGGCGTGTATTTTACTGGTGAACCTGCATATGGTCAGAGTTTGGGTAGAGTGTGGGCAAAGCTCGCAAATACGCACATAGAGTGTAAAATACTATAGTTTACAAGCATGCAGTACTTGAAAGATACAGGCATGGACACTTCAGGCACACATTAGCCCACTTAACGCTGGTACTTTATAAAGACAAGCAAGCACCTACTTATCTTTATAAAATAAGCTTAACATAGGCATCTTAAAATGTGCTTTAACTAGGCACCCCTTATAAAACTACCTCCCACATGTTGTTAATTAGAGGATGTCAGCATCCGTGCTTGTTTCCAGAGAGCAGGGGTAGCATGTGTATGTGTGTTACTTGGTCCCTGTCAGTGCCAGTCCTACCATCCAAATGCTCTGAGTGATGGGAAGGGAAATAACAGTTATCTGTGCTGTTGCATGCAACCCTGCTCTTTAAACTATAGCATTAATAACTGGGGGCTAATCATGGAAATAAATGTTGCAACTACAGATCTGTTGCTTCTTCATTCATGGCTACAAACTGACAGTCTCCAGCTGGAAGCAGCACTTGTCCCCCACCTTGATGTGTGAGCATGAGATAATATCATCACATAGGAGGAAGGATTTCTTTATTTCTCTTCCTCCCTCATGACTTCTAGTTTAAGTAGGTTTAAACATGTTCACTGGAAGCAATAGTGCCCTTGAAAGTGTTCTTAAATGCAGAACATATGATCTTAAAGCCCTTCTCTGTACTAATAGCATAATGAAGGTCAGAGAACATGGGGGTAATTTTATAACAGGATACCTATGCGAAAACCCCATAAATGCACTTCTGTTACTTGCTTTATAGGTGATCCCCAGTAATGCACAAGCGCTGTCACACAAATATACACCTGATCTGAAGGTATAAATGTGGGCATGTACTCCATGTTAGTGCATGCATATTTTCAATGCTTTTTTACTAGAAAACAGGTGCTGGTACTCAGATGCAGGGCTGTTCTTAAGGGGTGGAGTGACCACTGTGTGACCGACTCCCTACACTAACCACACACCCCTGCAACTGGGTGCAGAGTCTATGAAAAGGCAGTATTGCAAATATTGTTTCAGTTCTTACAGCCACTGGCATCTCAGACACCTGGTGGAAGGAGGACAACCAATTGGACACTGTGATACTAGGCTACAAACTATATAACAATGACAGGGTAGATCACATTGGTGGAGGGGTGACTCTATATGTTAAAGAGGGCATTAAATCAAACAGGATAAAGATTTTGTAGGAAATAAAATACACTGTAGAATCTTTATGGATAGAAATTCCATGTAAAAAGGGGAAGGGAATGGAAATGGGGGTGTACTACCATCCGCCTAGACAGAATTAACATACAGATGATGAAATGCTAACAGAACATAGGGAAGTTAGCAAAGTTTACAACACAGTAACAATGGGAGATTTCAATCATCCCCATATTGACTGGGTCAGTGTCACATCCGCATATGCTAGCTCCCCCCCCCCCCCAACCCGGATTTTCAATGCAGGGTCATATGCGGCCCCGGCATTGAAAATCCAGGTCTTACCATATAACCCGGAAGCCACAGGAGCTAGCCGATTTTCGATGCTACCCGCTTAGCTCCTGAATCTGAAAGATAGGTGAGGAAACACCTCATCTATCTTTAAGGCACAGAGTCCTTTCCTCCACCCCTGCTCTGCCCCTGGAACACCCCTAACATGCCCCGATGTTAGCCGCATAGCATCTGGGCGCATTAGGGACTTATCTGGGATTTTCAAAGGGCACTACCCATGTAGGTGTCCTTTGAAAATCCCGGATATGGCATTTGCACGGGTAACCAGGGCAGTTATCCGTGTAAATGCCTTCAAAAATCGGGCCCAAAGTTTCTAGATGAAATAAATGACTGCTTCATGGGGCAGCTGGCTCATGAACCAAGATGAGAGGAAGCTACTTTAGAGCTAGTCCTTAGTAAAATGCAAGATCTAGTGCGAGAGGTAATGGTGTTGGGTCCACTTGGCAATAGCAATCATAATATGATCACATTTGATTTAATAAATGCAGAGAGGATAGCAGGGAAATTGACTGCACTAGAATTTAACTTTAAAAAAAGGAGACAATGATAAAATGAGGAAAATGGTTAAGAAAAAACTAAAAGGAGCAACTGCATTACATCAGGCCTGGTCATTATTTAAAAATACTATCTTGGAAGCCCAGAAAGATGGAAGGAACATCAGAAATGCCAAACTGGGTCAGACCAAGGTCCATCAAGATCAGTTTCGTGTTTCCAACAGTGGCCAATCCAGGTCACAAGTACCTGGCAGGTTTTCAAAAAGGCACACAGGATCTACAATGCTCATCCCGGGGTAAGAAGTGAATTTCCCAGATCTTCTTTAATAATGGTTTATGGACCTTTCCTCCAGGAACTTGTCCAAACCTTTTTTCAACCCAGCTACACTACTTTTTTCAACCCAGCTACACTACTTTTTTCAACCCAGCTTTTACTACATCCTCCAGTAATGAATTCCAGAGTTTGATTAAAAAAATATTTTCTTTTATTAGTTTTAAATGGGTTACATTGTAGCTTCATTATGTGTCCTCTAATCTTTCTTTCTACTGTTTCATACTGTAAATAACCAATCTACATTTACCTGTTCTCCTCCATTCATTAATTTATAAACCTCTATCATATTTCCCCTCAGCCATCTCTTTTCCAAGTTGAAGAGCCCTAACCTTTTAAGCTTCTCCTCATAGGGTTTCCTTCCATCCCCTTTGCCATATCGGTGGCTCTTCTCTGTACCTTTTCTAATTCTGCTATATCCTTTTTAAGATATGGAGACCAGAACTGCACACAATACTCAAGGTGCGGTCGCACCATGGAACGATACAGAGGCATTATAATATCCTTGGTTTTATTCTCCATTCCTTTCCTTATGATTCCTAGCATTCTATATGCTTTCTGAGAGGAGAGTTTCAACGTATTATCCATGATGATGCCTAAATCTTTTTTCTGAGTGGTGGTTTCTAAGGTGATATCTTGCATTTTGCAACCAAAGTTTGGGTTGTTCTTTTATAGCTGCATAACTTTGCACCTGTCCACATTAAATTTCATCTAGCATTTGGACATCTAGTCTTCCAATTTATAAAGGTCCTCTTGCAGTTTTTCACAATTTTAACAACTTTGAATAATTTTGTATCATCTGTAAATTTGATCACTTCACTCATTATTCCCTTTTCCAGGTCATTTATGAATATGTTAAATAGAAGCAGTCCAGGGGGCGGAGCCTGATGCCGAGCAGAGCGGACGTTTAGTGCGGTGGCTCTGTGGAGACCTGGCACAAATCTTGTCTAAAAGTGCTGTTAAAATTCTATTGCGTCCCCTGAATCCTTCCTGGCACCTTCCTGATGGCGGGCCCCAAGCCGCAGCGTTTGGACTTTGCTGGTGCGGTGAACAACAGCGCTAAACGGACTAAAACAGAGCCCATCTCTCCGGGGAAAATAATGGCGGCCACACGTGAAGGCCTGGATGCCCACCTCGAGTTACTCACGGAGATCCGAGGGGTAAGAGAGCTTGTCAAAGCTAATGGGGCAGCGCTGAGCTTTGTCCAGGAAGAACTTACTGGGCTTAACACTAAATTTGAGAGTCTCTCTGTGAGGCAGGACAAAGTGGAGGCAACACTTACTAACCATGAGGCCCGACTGGAAACGGTCGCTAAATTGGAAAGGCAACTCATTCTGTTACAGCGGGAGGTGGAGGACAGCAATAATCGCGCACGCCGGAATAACGTGCGGGTGGTAGGCCTGCCGGAGGGAGCGGAGGGGAAAGACATGCAGGCCTTCCTATACAAGGCGATCCCCGAGATCCTACACTGCTCCTTTGACAAGGACTTTGAAATTGATCGCGCTCATCGCATCCCCTCCAACACTATACCACACAGCTCTAAACCGCGACCCATCATCTTTCGCACCCTACGCTACCAGCAGGCTGCGCAAATTCTGGAGCTGGCACGTACCAGGGCACCGGTGGAATTCGAGGGGCGCCGACTATCCTTCTTCCCAGATTTAGCCAAGCACACTGTAAACAGGCGCAAAAGACTCCTGGAATACCGCCCTCGGCTCCAGCAGCTTCAGGCGCGGTTCGGCCTCCTCTACCCCGCGCGAATGCGGATCACCCTCCACAACCACACTCGCACCTTCGAAGACCCAGAAGCACTTGATCGATTCCTGGAGGAAAAGGAAGCCATGCAGATGCGCTGAGCCATGGAACGTTATTGACCTGCCTTGGGCAATTGATCTTCCCCATTGCATAGTAGGCTTTGCCTCCTGAATAACGCTGTGAGCTTAACAGCGCGTTCATAAGGTTTTCCAGTTGTCTCTTTTCTTTTCTCAGCTTTGTCATTTTGTGCAGGAATAGTTGTTGATATAGTCTGGGGATGGGGCCATATCGGTATTGTCGCTGCTTTATTGCATAGTGATACATTATACTGCTGTTTGTTCTCCATAATCATGTGTTGCTCATCATGTGCTTTCTCTCCACACCTCCATATTCTACCTGTATATGGAGATTCAGATTACCTGCGGGGCCCACTTGTCTGCGGTGCGGGCCCGCCGAGTTTTATCTGGGTCTCCCGAGCCAGCCCTGCCGGCCTGTGCTCACCAATATTTTTTCCGGGTTTAGCCTCTCCTCCAGGGTCCGATTGTCTCATAATGTTTGCCAGGATCACAATATCCGGCTATTACAGTTTTATCAAGACAGGTTGTCTCTTTAAACTGACTCTTTCTTATACAATATCATGCCTTCCCCTTAGGCCCAGTGGGGTCTCTGTCGAAACCAGTTTCAATGGCTCCTTGTAAAATAGTCTCTCTTAATGTACAGGGTATTAACAGCCCGATCAAGAGGCGGAAAATTCTAGACTATGCTCGCCGAGAACGGGCTGATGTGCTGCTACTTCAAGAGACGCACTTAAACTTGTTGGAGTCATTGAAACTGGGTCAACGACCCTATGAGGTGATAGCGTTTTCTCCGGCCATTAGGAAACACAATGGTGTTGCCATCCTTGTCAGAAAATCCCTTAAGCTTACGGTGATAAGCCACTGTTCAGATGCAGAGGGTCGATGGACAAAAGCTGAAGTGCAACTAGGTGAGACTGTGCTGGTCCTCATGTGTCTGTATGCCCCCTCCACGGACAGCATAGATTTCTTTCTCGCTGTTGCGAAGGAGCTACAGGGGGATTATGGGAAGGCGATTATAGTAGGGGGAGATTTTAACCAAACACTAGATCCCCTTATTGATCGCCAACCCCCCCGTTCGTCTCCGCGATCCAAGGGACACCTTCTTCTTGCCTCCATGATCCAGGAACTCGCTCTGGTAGACATTTGGCGCTTGCAGCACCCACAGGAGTTGGAATTTACTTATTTCTCCGCGCCACATGCGTCGCAATCTCGTATTGATTTTTTCCTAGTTTCCAAAGTTCTCGTCCCCAACATGGGCCCTGCAACCCTTCATTCAATCCATATCTCGGATCACGCTCCAATTTCGTTGATCATGCAAGATGACTCCCTTCGGCGTCCGACTCTGGCTTGGACTCTAGACAGATCTCTCTTAGATATCCCCGAATTCCATACAGAGATCAAAGTTGTAATTTCTGAATATTTTCAGCTCAATTCTTCACAGGCCACCTCCACCTGGGCATGGTGGGAGGGCTTTAAGGCCACGGTCAGGGCGGCTATCACTAGCTTTAATATACGACTGCAAAAGCAGCGTAAACAGCGCCTGCAAGACCTTGAGCAGCAGATTAAAGCTGGGGAAAGGGTCCTGACGCGACGCACTGACCCCTGTATTTTAGTGAGACTCCGGCGCTTAAGATTCCAATACAACACTCTTATGACTTCGGCAGCCTCTCAAAGCGTACGGCGGCTGCAAGGAAGTTATTACCGTGAGGGTAATAAAGCCGGTAAGCACTTAGCGGCCACATTAAAAGGTAAGAGGGAGACCAAACGTGTCTGTGCCATCAAGGACGGGCAGGGATCTGGCCTGATTGTTCAAGATTCCCTGATAGCTGAGGCATTCCGGGATTATTATTCGCACTTGTACAGTTCGGAGCGGGAGTTTTCGCAGGCGGGTTTCGAGCAATTGGTTGCCACCCTTCAGCGACCCACTCTCTCCGAGGAACATCGAAAGACACTCGATGCTCCCATAACGGCAGAGGAGTTCAAGCGGGCAATAGCATCTATGGCCTCGGGCAAGGCTGCTGGACCGGACGGGCTTCCGGCTGAATTCTTTAAGAGCTTTGACGCAGCCCTTGCCCCTCCTTTGGAGCAATATTTCCGACTCCTATCGGCCGGGGGACAGCAAACAGGCTCTTTTGCGGCGGCCAATTTAGTGGTGTTTGAGAAGCCGGGTCGCGACCCTCAATTAGTCACCAATTACCGCCCTATCTCACTGCTTAACGCTGACTATAAGATTTATGCAACTGTCCTATCCGCTCGACTCTCAGGGATACTTCCGACCTTAATCCACCCTGATCAATGTGGCTTCACTGAGGGCCGCTCGACTGCTGATAATGCGCGTCTCTTATGCCATGTCTTATTGGGAGCCGACGAGATGGCGACGCCGCTCATGGGCCTCTCATTAGATGCAGAGAAGGCCTTCGACCGTTTAGAATGGTCTTTTCTCTTTGCGTCCCTTCGCTGGTTCGGCTTCGGCGATGTCTTTTTAAGAGCCTTGGAGGTGCTATATACTTCTCCCTCCGCGCGGATTTGTGTCAATGGGGTTGCTTCAGCCCCCCTTGCTTTGAGACGGGGTACCCGCCAAGGATGCCCGCTATCCCCCATGCTTTTTAATCTAGCGATGGAGCCCTTAGCCCTTCTTATCCGTCAAACTCCTACTATCCGGGGTGCTTTGGTCGCGGGGCAGGAAGTCAAACTCTCTGCTTATGCAGATGATCTTCTCCTCTTCGCCACGCCTGATTCCTTTCCCATGATTTTGGAGCAAATAGAAAATTATTCCCAGTACTCAGGTTACAAAATTAACTGGTCCAAATCGGTCATGTTCCCGTTAAATAAATGGGTCCTCAAAGGCGATCTTTGTGACTTTCCTTTTCAGTGGGAGTCGGGCGCGGTGAAGTATTTAGGCGTTCACTACCGCTATCCTTTCGAAGAAACGATGAAATATAACGCCGCTACGCTCCTGAACTTGACTCGGGAGTTAACTACGCGGTGGTCTCCCCTCACGTTATCTTGGTGGGGTCGACTAGAAACTATTAAAATGATGATCGTCCCCAAAATCAATTATTATTTGGAGATGCTTCCCTGCTACTTCCCCGCGCATATTTATCAGTGTCTGGAAAGGATGCTTTTGCAGTTTTTGTGGGAAAATAAGACGCCGAGGATCGCGAAGGGAAAACTACAACTCTCCCGAGAGCAGGGCGGTGTACATTTCCCCAGCTTCAAAGATTATCATCATGCTTTCCTGCTCAAGCAAGGGTCTCGCTGGCTGTATTCTTCCACTTTTGAGAGACCGGTTTGGGTAGCCCTGGAAGAACAGCTACTGGCTCCTATCCCGCTGGCGTGTGCCCCGGGGATGCAATTTCCTAATACTTCCCAGATTCCAGTAGTTATCCTAGATACCCTCAAGGCTTTTCAATTGTTCATCAAACTGAGTGATCCTGACGGTAACTCTCGTGTCCTACTCCCCATATGGAATAATCCCTTATTTAAAATTCAAAAAAAAAGCTTTGCTTGGCGAACCTGGTATTCCCGGGGAATATGGCGAGTCTGTCAATTACATGCAGCTAGTAAGTGGAAGACCTTTACGGAGATTAATCAGGAGTTTGGCCTCCCCCTATCTTGCCAATTTCAATGGCTCCAGCTGCGACACTGTCTAGGAGGAGCGGGACTAAAACCGGGACAAAACCCTGGTACCGAGGATGCCCTCGACATCCTCTGTGCGATTAGCCAAGCGAAGGGAGTAGTATCTCAAATCTATCAGAGGCTGACGCGATCCCCACCCCAATTGATGGGAAAGGTTCAAAAGAGGTGGGAACGCGAGGCTGGGAAGGGGCTCTCTGAACTCCAATGGAGGAAGTTCTGGTGCAAGCAAGTCAGAGTTACCAGATCCGCCTCCATGACCCAGACACTATTTTATTTTGCTCATCAGTGCTATTATACTCCAGCTAAGCTGGCACGTTGGGGAGACACTCTCAGCCCACTCTGTTGGACTTGTGGAACAGAGATTGGTACTCTTCGGCATATTGTATATGAATGCAGGGGGGTGAAGGCCTTCTGGGACTCTGTCTGGGAGCAAGTTCAATCTATTTTGCAATTCAGGGAGCCCCTCTCCTGGCAGGTAATAGGCTTGCGATCAGCAGCCGACCTGCCTTCATTATCTAAGGATGGTACTTTTCTACTGGATTTTATGATCGGCATAGCGATCTGTCTGATCATCGGCCACTGGAAAGATACCGTTCATACTACTGTCCACGAATGGTGGAATCGCGTCTGCCTTTATAGTCAATTTGAACAGTCCTTTTGTAAATCTAAGCAGATGCTTGGGAAACAGGTTCTCAAATGGCAACTTTTAAATGATTATGTTGCATCAGCCAAATTAGGTAGATAACCTAGACATGATCTGGCAGACTTCTCCTTACGGAGTCTTGCTACTTTGAACCCTGGAGGAGCGTGCTGGGGAGGGATATAGGGAGGGGGAGGGATGGTAGGGATTTGTTCTCTTTCTTTCTTTCTTTCTTGGTTATCTTATTAGTGGTAGGTATGTGGTGTCTAGGATGTAGATGTAAGTTTATTCTTTGTTGTTATACTTCTAAAAGCGAAAATAAAGATTTAAAAAAAAAAAAAAAAATAGAAGCAGTCCCAGCACAAATCCCTGGGGTACTCCACTATTCACCTTTCTCTACTGGGAAAATTGGCTATTTAGCCCTACCCCCTACTTTCTATTTTTTTAAGCAGTTTCTGATCCACAATACTACACTTCCTCCAATCCCATGACTTTTTAATTTCGCCAGGAGTCTCTCATGAGGGACCTTGTCTGAAAATCCAGATACACTTTATCAACCGGCTCACCTTTGTCTCTCTGTTTATTCACACCTTCAAATAATATAACAAATTAGTAAGACAAGACTTTCCTTTGCTAAATCCATGATGGCTTTCTCCCATTAAACCATGGCTATATACATGATTGGTAATTTTATTCTTTATAATGGTTTCTACCATTTTGCCCTGTGCTGATGTCAAGCTCACTGGTTTGTAGTTTCCCGGATCACCCCTGGAACCCCTTTTTGAAAATTGGCATTATATTGGCCATTCTCCAATCTTCTGGCACTACAGATGATTTTAATGATAGTTCACAGATTACTAATAGTAGGTCTGCAATCTCATATTTCAGTTCGTTCAATACATGGGATGTATACCATCTGGTCCAGGTAATTTGCTACTCTTAAGTTTATCAAATAGTTGTGATACATCTTCCCGGTTAGCGTAGTAACTCACCTGTAAGAGGTGTTCTCCGGGAACAGCAGGAATCAATCCTCATATACAGTGCCTTGCGAAAGTATTCATCCTCGCAGTTTTTTTCCTGTTTTGTCACATTACATACATCTTGGAATGAAAATGGAGGTTCATTTGGACCTAACAATATAGGGGCTTGTTTACAAAGCCACGATAGCGGTTTCCGCCCAATATCGGAGCCGGAGCCCCATTGAATTCAATGGGGCCGCGGCTCTGATATCGGGTGGAAACCGCTACCGCAGCTTTGTAAACAAGCCCCATAGTCCAAATTGGTGAAGTGGAATGACAATAAGATACCTTGTATATATAAAAAAACAAGTAAAAACTGAAAAGTTGTGAGTGTATGTGTATTCATCCCTTTTGCTATGAAACCCCTAAATAAGGTCTGGTCCAACCAATTAATTTCAGAAGTCATGCAATTAGTTGATTAGGGCCACTTACTTACTTACTTACATTCTCTTATATACCGCGCTATTCTGCATCAGTGCGGTTTACATTGAACAAACTGAAATTACATTGAACAGGGCATTATAACTTGGAGATAACTATTTTACAGGGAACATGGGCTATGGAGGGTTAAGTGGCTTGCCCAAGACCACAAGGAGCACCTGTGGGACTAGAAACCCACAGGTGTGCAATCAGTGTCACATGATCTGTATCATGATGCCTGTATAGATATACCTGTTTTGAAAGGCCCCTGACTCTGCAACACCACTAACAAAGCAACATGAAGACAAGGAGCACTCCAAACAGGTCAGAGACAAAGTTCTGGAGAAGTATAGATCAGGGTTGGGTTATAAAAATATATCCCAAATTCTGAATATCCCACAGAGCACCATTAAATCCATTATAACAAAATGGAAAGAATATGGCACCACCACAAACCTGACAAGAGAAGGCCGCCTACCAAAACTCACAGACCGGGCAAGGAGGGAATTAATCAGAGATGCTACAAAGACACCAAGGATAACACTGAAGGAGCTGCAAAGATCCACAGCGGATGAGAGTATGCATTGGACCACTTTAAGCCATACACTTCACAGAGTGGGGTTTTATGGAAGAGTGGCCAGAAAAAAGCCATTGCTTAAATAAAGAAATAAGAAAACATGTTTGGAGTTTGCACAACAGCATGTGTCAGATCCCCCCCCCAAACACATCGAAGAAGGTTCTCTGGTCAGATGAGACAAAAACTGAACTTTTTGGCCATCATGAGAAATGCCATGTGTGGCGCAAACCCAACAATTCCAATCAACCTGAGAACACCATTCCCAAAGTGAAACATGGGTGGTGGCAGCATCATGCTGTGGGGATGTTTTTCATCGGCAGGGACAGGAAAACTGGTCAGGATTGAAGGAATGATGGATGGCACTAAAAACAGGGCAATTCTTGAGGAAAACCTGTTTCAATCTGCCAGAGATTTGAGACTGGGATGAAGATTCACCTTCCAGCAGGACAATGACCCTGAACATACTGCCAAAGCTGGTTTAAAGAGAAACATTTAAATGTCTTTGAATGGCCTAGTTAAAGCCCAGACCTCAATCCAATTGAGAATCTGTGGCATGACTTGAAGATTACTGTATATCAACGCAACCCATCTAACTTGAAGGAGTTGGAGCAGTTTTGCCTTGAGCAATGGGTGAAAATCCCAGTGGTTTGATGTGCTAAGCTAATAGAGACATAGCACAAGAGACTTGCAGCTGTAATTGAAGCAAAAGGTGGCTCTACAACATATTAACTTTAGCAGGTGAATACATATGCACACTCCTAATTTCACGTTTTTTTTGTCATAATTATTGTTTATGTCACAATAAAAGATATTTTGCATCTTCAAAGTTGTGTATATCACATGGGGCTAACCCCCAAAACTCCATTTTAATTCCAGGTTGTAATGTGACAAAACAGGACAAACACCAAAGGGATGAATACTTTTGCAAGGCACTGTATGGGTGATGTTGGCACCGATGGAGCCCTCACAGAAGCATCCCCCCAGCTTTCAAAGACAGCCTTTGGGAGATGCCACCACGCATGCGTGGTCCCCTTCCCGCCCAAGGGTGACATCTTGCTCAGTCAGATGATATAGCTAAAAGACGGCAAAAAAATGTAAAAAGATGGTAAAGAAGCAACTCCAAGAGGAGAAAGAAGGGTTGTGAGGACTGATTCCTGCTATCTCCGGAGAACA
The DNA here is from genome assembly GCA_033557465.1 of Ichthyophis bannanicus. Taxonomy (NCBI): domain Eukaryota; kingdom Metazoa; phylum Chordata; class Amphibia; order Gymnophiona; family Ichthyophiidae; genus Ichthyophis; species Ichthyophis bannanicus. The sequence continues at coordinate 886,490,920 of CM066034.1, read as the reverse complement.
CCTGATACAGGTGTGTAACAGCGCTTTCTCTGGAAACAAGCAGGAAGTCAGTCCTCACATATGGGACTCGCTAGCTACAGGCTACCGAAATCCCATTGAGAAAACTCACGGTTACCCTCAGGGGAAGCCGTGAGCAGCAGAAATTGAGTCTGCAGGTGCAGACTGCAATAGCACCTGTGTGTCCAATGGGAACCAGCACTCCGGTAGCCTGAACACAGAAGTGCCGGAGGGTAGGAGTTGCCTAGACCCCGAAAAGATTATGGAGCATGGCCTGACCAAAGGCACTGTTCCGTCGGGTCTCCCTCTCCAGGCAGTAAAGAGCTGTGAAGGGTGGACGGAAGACCAGGTGGTGGCCTGGCAGCTGTCCACCATCGGGACGGAGCGCAGTTTTGCCACAGAGGCCACCATGGCCCTGACGCAGTACGCCGTGACCCGGCCATCCAGCAAAAGCCCCACCTGCTCACAGGCGAAGGTGATACAGTCCGCCACCCAGGTAGATAGCATATGCTTGGTCACCATTTCCCTCAGTCTACTGGGGTCATACGAGACAAAAAGCTAAGCTTTAAGGTGGCCCTGGGTATGTTGAATGTAGAAGGACAGGGCTCTCTTACAGTCCAAGGTGTGGAGGATAGTTTCTGCTCTACTGGCGTGAGGCCTCGGGAAGAAGGTGGGCAGCACCACCTCCTGGTTGAGGTGAAAAGGCGGAATAAATTTGGGGTGCGTGCGGAGCACAACCCTGTTCTTGTAGAACCTGATGTAAGGCTCCTGCACCACCAAGGTTTGGAGCTCGCTAACCCTGCAAGTGGAGGTGAGTGCAATCAGGAACACCACCTTCCACGAAAGGTATCGCAGGTGGAAGGTAGCCAAGGGCTCAAAAGGCGGACGAGTAAGTATGACATTGCACCAGTATGACATTGCACTAGTATGACATTGAGGTCCCACTGACTCGCCGGGGGGCATACCGGGGGTTTCGATAGAAGAGGTCCCCTCATGAAGCGGGTCACCAACAGCTTGGCTGAGAGGGATTTGCCATCCACCAGGTGGTGATGTGACTCCAGGGCACTGAGGTGCACTCTGACAGAGTTTGGTTTGAATCTGGAGAGCGAGAGACGGAGAAGGTACTGCAGCACCAGCTGCACTGAAGAGGAGAACAGGCTAATCCTGTGCTCTGCGCACCAGACTGAAAATCTGTGCCACTTGAACGTGTATGTTTTCCTGGTGGAGGGCTTATGGGAAGCTAGCAGGAACTCCTCCACTTCTTCCGAGAGGTTGAAAGGGTCTAGGGTCATACTTTTAGCAGCCACACTGTCAGTGACAGGGAACCCAGGTTGGGGTGCAAGAGAGAACCCCCCTCCTGCGACAGGAGCCCTGGAAACCTCCCCAATGAGATGGGAGTCTCCACCGACAGCCAGAGGAGTAGCGGGAACAACGGCTGCCTGTGCCATCGAGGGACTATCAGGAATAGCGAGGCCTTGTCGCAGAGGGTCCTGAATAGCATTTTGGCAATTAGTGGTGTGGGTGGGAAGGCGTACATGAGACCTTACGACCACAAGATAAGAAACGCATCTGCCACCACCTGGGAAAGGCGGGCTTGCCAAGAGCAGAAGCGGGGCAACTCGTAGTTGTCCGGGCTGACAAATAGGTCTATCCATGGTTCTCCCTAGAGGTGGAAGAGCTGGCTGGCTACTCTGGGGTCCAGCTGCCACTCATGCCGCTGGAGAACCTGCTTAATCTGTTGGCCAGTGCATTGTCCTAGCCTGGCAGATATATTGCCCCTAAGAGTATGTCCTCCTGGACTGCGTAGGAGCAGAGGGCCATCACCTCACAGCAGAGGGTGCAGGACCCCATGCCCCCCTGTTGTTCACATTAAATTTAATGTGGACAAGTGCAGAGTTAATGCACCTAGGAAAGAACAACCCAAACTATGGTTACACGATGCAAGGTTCCACATTAGGAACCACCACCCAGGAAAAAGATTTAGGTGTCATCGTGGATAACATGTTAAAACCCTCCACCCAGTGTGCAGTGGCAGCCACGAGAGCAAATAGAATGCTAGGTATCATAAGGAAAGGAATGGAAAATAAAATAAAATAAAGGATATTATAATGCCTCTGTATCGTTCCATGGTGCGACCGCACCTTGAATATTGTGTGCAATTCTGGTCACCATATCTTAAAAAAGGATATAGCATTATTAGAAAAGGTACAGAGAAGAGCCACCAAAATGGTAAAAGGGATGGAAGGATACCCCTATGAAGAGAGGCTAAAAAGGTTAGGGTTCTTCAATCTGGAAAAGAGATGGCTGAAGGGAGATATGATAGAGGTCTATAAATTAATGAATGGAGTGGAATGAGTAAATGCAGATTGATTATTTACATCATCAGAATATAGAAAGACTTGGTGATATGCAATGAAGCTACAGGGTAACCTATTTAAGACTAATAAGAGAAAGTATTATTTCACTCAACGTGTAATCAAACTTTGGAATTTATTACCGGAAGGTGTAGTAAAAGCTGTTAGTGTAGCTGGGTTTAAAAAAGGTTTGGACAAGTTCCTGGAGGAAAGGTCCATAAACCATAATTAAAAGGGGCCCAGGATATCACTGCTTGACCTAATACAAGCATTGAGGAACCTGTGTCTTTTGGAGGAAACTGCTAGGTACTTATGATCTAGATTGGCCACTGTTGGAAACAGGATACTGGGCTTGATGGACCTTGGTCTGACCCAGTATGGCATATCTTATGTTCTTATGTTCTCATAGAACATAGCCACCTGGTTGTCTCTTTGGATCAACACTGGTTGGCACCGTAGATGGAGGCAAAAGGCTCAGAGGGCTAGGTGTATGACCCACAATTCCAAGAGGTTGATCTGCTGGTTGATCTCGCTTTGCGACCAGCTGCCCTGAGTGCAGAGGTCCTCGCAATGGGCTCCCCATCCCAGCAAGGAGGCATCCGTTGTGAGAACCCTTAAGGGGCACAGAGACTGGAAGGGCATCCCTGCTTCAAGGTACTGGGGATTTTGCCACCAGGTCAGGAATTCTGCCAACTGGCGGTCACTAAAACTCTGTCGTGGAGATGGCTTGTGGCTTGAGTCCATTGGTCCTGAAGGCACTACTGTGTGGCCCTCATGTGGATGTTTGCATCTAGGATGACATGGACCATGGAGGCCATGTGTCTGAGTAGGCGCAGCAGGAGCCAAGTGAACACTGAGGGACAGCATTGTATGTCCAGGGCCAGAGCCCTGAGCCGGGCAGCTCTGTCCCCTGGAAGGAAGGCCTTTGCCTGGAGGGTGTCTTGTCTTGCCCCTATGAACTCCAGACACTGTCAGGAGGAGGTGGGACTTGGGGTAGTTTATTCCAAACCCCAGATTTTGCAGGACCTGGATGGTATGTGCGGTTGTCTGCTGCACTTCTGAGGCCATGCCTCCCTTTATGAACCACTCGTCCAGGTAGGGGAAGACAAAGACCCCCTGGAGGCAGAGGAAGGTGGTCACAACTGCCAGGGACTTGGTGAAGAGCCTTGTGGTAGAAGCCAAGCCGAGGGGCAGCACCCTGTATTGGTAATGGCTGCCCCTACCATGAACCTAAGGTACTGCCTGCAGTTGGGGTGAATGAGGATGTGTATGTAGACATTCTTCAGATCCAAGGAGCATAGCCAATCTCCCTGCTGGAGATAAGGCAGCAATGTTCAAAGGGAGAGCATCTTGAATTTCTCCCTCACCAGAAATCTGTTCAAATTGTGCAGGTCGAGGATGGGCCTTAGGGCCCCTGTTCTTTTTGGTACAAGGAACTGGTTCTACTGCTCTGTCCTTGAGAAGACCTGCCAGTTCCTTCAGTAGGAGGTCCCCGAGAAAGGGAGATCTGGGGGGCTCTCCCATAAAGAAAGGGGGAGGTGTCTGGGCCAGGTGGAGGAGTTAGCCCTGCTTGACCACTTGGAGTGCCAAAGAATCGGTGGTGATGGCTAGCCACCTTTGGGCACAGTGAATGAGACTTCCACCTGTTGACTGCTGACCTCCTTGGGGTGGAGAGGCTATGCCCAAGAAGTCAAAAGCTCCCCTCTGGCTGGGCCGGGGCTGACGTCTGGGGCTTGGGAGCCTTCTGCTTACGAAGGCCATGCCCATGTCCCTTGGCCTGCTGACCCTGCTGGGGAGCCGGGGAGGCCTCAAAAAGGTGGGTAGTTTCTGTAAGCAGCCCCTTTCCTTGGGTAGAAGGGCTTTTTACCCGAGCCCTTCAGTCGGGGAGGGGCAGCGGTCTTTTCAGAGAGCCTGGTCCTTGTCATGAACTCGGTCTCCAGCTCAGCAGCCTTGTCGGTCATGGGTTTGCCAAAGAGGTTCTCTCCTTGGCATGGGAGGTTGAACAATTTGTCCTGAACCCATTGCTCAAGGTTGGACAACTGTAGCCAAGCCTGGCGTCGGGCACTGATGCTTGCCGCCACTACTCGAGCCTCCAACTCAAAGCCGTCATAGGCTGCCCGAGACATAAACTTGGAGCACTCACGGACGGCTTTGGCCAGGTTCTTGAACTGCTGCAAGGGTTCCTCGGAAAGACCAGCTGAGAACCCGGCGAGTTCATTCACCAGGTCTCTGAGGTGCATGCCCATGTGCATCTGGTATGCCTGGATCCAGCCGATGATCATCGAGCCCTGGTAGCACTTTCTGCAAAAGGCATCCAGGGTATGTGCCTCCCTGCCGGGTGGCATAGAGGAGTGCGTCTTCTGACTCTTTAGACAACATACATCGAGTCAAACCCCTTGCCCACCACTGGCACTGATGCCGGTGTCTCCCACATACAGAGCATTAGCTGTTCCAGAATGGGTGGGATGGGCACGGTAAGTGATTCCCTCAGAAGGACCTCGTATTGGAGGATTTCTAGCTCCTCCGTCTGAGGGTCCTCCTCTGATTCCATTGGGAACACTAGGGCCTTGGACATTTCCCTGACAAAATTGAGGAATGAGATGTCAAGTGGGGGCTGGCCCCAGGGCTGTGATGGAGGGGAGTCCAAGGGAACGTCACGATGGCAACAGGTGTCTGGCGATGCCTCGTCCTCCGTTTCCCACTCAGAATAGTCCATTGAGGACTTGAGGGAAGGATGGCTCATGGGGTCCGGGGCTGATCCCCGCCCATGGCCCTCAGAGGCCCTGTGGCTGTTGCCGAGCACACTGGCTGGGGAAGATCGTGGCCCCATGGAACAGGAGCCAGATCGAGACTTCGGCCGAGGATCGACTCAAGGCCGAAAGACTCAAGGATTGGCTCGGCCTCTGGAGATAGCCTCGATGTCGAAGGCCGTGGGTCTGGGTGGAAGAACCGGTGGTACCAAACAACAGTATCTACTGCTGGTCCATGAAGGCAGACAAGCTGAGCTCCAGGGCCACCATTCTGGACTCCAGGCCAGAAGGCTCTGTAGCCATCTGCGCGGGCACCAAGGGATTCGGACCTGATGCTAGTTCCCCTGAAGGGGAGTCTTCAATGAGGATGATGTCAGGTTACCGAGGCCAGCCCGAGATAGAGTCCATTTGGGGGACCTTTGCAGGTCACTCCTTCTCCGATCCTTCAGAACATCTAGGACTGTGGGACCTGGCTTGGGACTTACCCGGCCCACCTGAGCCATCCAGGGACACCGCCTTTGAGGCCTTCTTCTTCTTCTTGAATTCCCTTGAGGGAAACCCCCTCTCCAAGGAACTATGGCGGGAAGGGGACCACGCATGCGTGGTGGCATCTCCCAAAGGCTTTCTTTGAAAGCTGGGGTGATGCCTCCAAGAGGGCTTTATCAGCGCCTATGTTACCCGTATCAGCGCCTATGTTACCTCGCTCCAGAACACTTCCGTACAGTCTGTCAAGCACTGATAACCCCAATACTGGACTTCTGCAATCCGATATACCTCGGACTACCAAAACAAGCTCTCAAACCACTACAGCTGGCACAAAACACTGCAGCTCGAATCATATCCGGAGCCGCAAGGCAGGAGCACATCACACCTACACTAAAGGACTTACACTGGCTCCCAATCATTGCTCGCATCAGATACAAGACTATCATAAACCTATTTAAGATAAAAGAACACACATCAGCCAACAGCCTCCACCTGCTCATACAACCGGAAACCAGCGCACGTCCCAGAAGAAGTCAAACACGCAACCGAGTCAGCACCCCAAATGAGTACAAGCACACACGCAAGGACACAACAGACAGAGCTCTCTCCATGGCTGCTCCAACAATATGGAACAATCTACCGGACGATCTAAGGGCAACTCCAGACCTCAAAGACTTCAGAAAACAACTGAAAACCATGCTGTTCATAGAGCACTATGGTCACATCACATAACCTAAGAGAATGGATAACAGCACTCCAATCCTCCCAAACAACTGAATATATATAAAATATGATTCTAGCACCACTGTAAATAGCCCACCCTGTATATAGCTCAAACAAATCAAGCACCCAACACATCCCTCACACAACTAAGTTTTATCCTCACTGCATGTACAACACACACACTTTACCTGATTGCTTGCTGTGATACCACCTTGATTATTAAGATAAGGCGGTTTAGAAATACTGTTAAATAAATAAATAAAATAAATGTGAGGCCTGACTTCCTGCTTGTTCCCAAAGAATATCAATATTTCTTTCAAATCCATTTCAGGCACGGGTAACTTCCCTACATCTTCTTCAGTAAAGACTGAAACAAAGAATTCATTCAGTCTTTCCGTTATGGACTTGTCCTCACTTTTATCCCTCTATCATCCAATGGTCCAATGACAGTCAGCATGGCTTAAAGGTGAAGTCAGAGAAGCTGTTATAGCTAAGAGAGAATCTTTCAAAAAATGAAGAGACAAATGGTGAAAACAGCAAACAAAATAAGTACTAGCAAGTTAAATGCAAGGCACTAATAGGGGGGGCAAAAAGAGAATTTGAAAAGAAGCTTGCCGTGAAAGTAAAAGTGAATACTAAAAACCTTTCAAGTACATTAGTAGCCAAATGCCAGTGAGAGAGTCAGTTGGACCCTTAAATGACAGAGGGGTAAAAGGGGCACTAAGAGAGGACAAGGCATAGCGGAGAGACTGAATGAATTCTTTGTTTCAATCTTTACTGAAGAAGATGTAGGAAACTAGAAATAACTTATATCAGAGGAATTGAAACAAATTTTGATAAATTGCTTTGATAAATTAGGAAGATGTAATACAACTATTTGATCCACTAGAGTAGCAAATCACCTGGTCCTAACTTTTGCCACTAAAACTAACCGGGCAGTGGCTGAATATCGCTGTTGCCCAGTTAGCTTCCGTGCCGTACGTTGCTGTGTGGCAGACCTAGATATTCAATGCCATGGCCGAATATGGTCCTGGTATTGAATATCCAGTTTATCTCTTCAACAGCAATGGCTAGGCGCTGTACTTGTGCTCGCCGCCGCCATTGAATATTGGGCCCAGAAAATTTTGTCTCACTAATCTGTTATATTTTTTTGAAGGTGTGAATAAATAGGTAGATAAAGACGAGCTAGTTTATATAGTGTATCTGGATTTTCAGAAAGCCTTTGACAAGGTCCCTTATGAGAGACTCTTGGTGAAATTAAAAAGTCATGGGATAGGAGGCAGTGCACTATTGTGGATTAGGAATTGATTAAAAGATAGAAACAGAGAGTAGGGCTAACTGGTTACTTTTCTCAATGGAGAAAGTCGTGGAGTACCAAACAAAGGGAACGTCTCTGTAAACAAAGCAAATGCAAAACACAACAAAAAGACAACAGAGATGGACCATGGCCTTTATTAAGGGCCCATAATAAAGGCCATGGTCCATCTCTGCTGTCTTTTTGTTGTGCTTTCGCTTTGAATCGTGGAGTATCCTAGTGATCTGTGCTGGGCCCGCTGCTTTTGAACATATTTATAAATGACCTGGAAATAGGAATAAAAGGTGAGATGATCAAATTTGTAGATGATTCAGAATTATTCAAAGTCATTAAAACACAAGAGGATTGTGAAAAATTCATGAAGACTTTGATAATTAGGAGAGTGGGTGTCCGAACGGCATATGAGATTTAATGTGGACAAGTGCAAAGCTATGCATGTGGAGGCCAACTCCGAGTTCTGTGTCCCCGGACCATCCGGATGTCCAGACTTCTGGACGGCCCAAGGGTGCACTGAGTTCTGCTCCCGCAGGAGCTAAATGGCCCTGTAGAAGCAGAATCCCGGCATAGTGGCTGGACTCCGGGACATGCCCCGATTCTGGCACTCTGGACATCCAGTCACATCCCTGGCTAGCTTAGCCTGGCTCCTGCATGGAGCCGCAGTGCCATGGCATCATGTTGCCATGGCACCGCGGCTCCATGCGAGAGTTGCATTCCCGGTGGCAACAGCAAACACTGCTTTCCCTGCAGCCCAACCCCCAATCGGGCCTGCCATGGCCAGGGTCAGGCTGCGGGGCACCCCTTGCACCCCCTCATGTGTTCATCGCACCCCAGCTCCAGTAGCCCCCGAAACCCAGGAGGACTTATTCTACCTCTGAGGAATAGTTTTGTAAGTATTTTGAAATAATACCTGGAGGGGTTTTTATGACCTGTGATGTGAGGATGTGATGTTGCAGATAGCAGATACTGGCTTTAGTAGTGTGTGAGCCTGATATGAGTTTGTGGCCATTGTGCTGGCTTTAAGGCTCTTCCTGAGGTCTTTTTTCCTACAGGTATAGGGGTGTGACTGCACCTGTGGATGTGTTGTTTGTAATTGATCCAGTGTTTTTTTGAGGATTCTATATCTTATGTTTTAACCAGGGCTGGTGCTATGCGATAAGCACAGCAGGGGGACGCTGATCTCAGAAGGGTGCTGTTGCTAGCCGCTGACCCCCCTGCAGGATGACAAGCATGGCACAGCCTGGCAGGACAATGCTGTGATTGTGGCCCACAGATGTAGATGCTGCCACTGCAGGCAGGATCTGCATCTGTGGGTCACGATTGCAGTCTTGCTCTGCTTTCTGTCTGCGGGAGCAGCTTATCCCACAGGCAGAACAAATGCAGAGCAAGACTGCGACCGCAGCCCATAGATATGGATCCTGCCTGCGGGACATGCTGCTCTTTTAGGCTCTTTCCTCCTCTTCCTTACCAGGAGCAGTTTGGCTGGTGAGTAATTGTTTTTGATGAGTTTCTCAGTTCAAAATGCCTGAAAACTACACTTCCCAGTGGGCACTTCTCAAATGTGATCTTACTTTCTCTCAGCTCAGAACTCTTGAAGACTACGTTTCCCAGGAGTCTCCTTTCAAACATGAATTCACTTCTTGTCTAGCCTTCAGTATGCTTTCTCTAGTGGTAAACTGCAGCAGTCCTACCTGTGCATACGTTTTGCTGAATTGACTATGGATGATTTTCAGACAATCTAATCATTATATTCCCAGATAAATGGCTTTGAAACTTTGCATATATCACAGATGCAGATCCTACCCGCAGGACATGCTGCACCCACAGACAGAAGACAGAGCAAAGCCGTGATCGTGGCTCAGAGAGACAGATACTGTCTGACTGGAGCAGCATCCCATGGCAGATGCTAGACGAGGGGGGGTCACAGGAAAGCAAGGGAGATGCTGGACATGGGGGAGCACAGGAAGACAGAGGAGAGATGTTGGATGGGGGGATAGAGGCAGAAGGGACATGCTAGATGCTGTGGGCTATGGAGATGAAGGGAGACACGACCTGGGAAGAGGCATAGGGTGAGGGGGCTTAGGGAGAAGTAAGGAGGGGAGATTTTTGAGATGGAGTGGTGATGTTGGACACGGGGTTATAGGGAGACTATGGGAAGATGCTGGACATGGGAGTGTAACAGAGGAGAGATACTAAACAGAGGTAATAGGGGGAGGGGATAATGTAGGGTATGGGGCTAATAGGGAGAGAGAGAGGAGAAGATAGACATGGGATAAATAGGTCAAGAAAGAGATGATGGACATGGGGGTAATGGGGAGGGGATGGGATGGGATGGAGATGGGGGAGATGCTGGATATAGGGGGATATGGAGAATGGAGAAGATGCTGGACATGGGGGATAGGACAGGGCGAGAGGGTACACAGAAAGATAGGGAGAGAGAGAGAGAGAACAGACATACTGGATGGAGGGAAAGAGAGAGAGAGAGAGAGACAGTAGGAGAAGGGGGGAAATGCTAGACATGGAGGGAGATAGAGAGAGAGTGAGCGAAAGACTGGGGAATAATGGACCAGGGAAGAAGCGGTAGGGAATGGGAGGACTGGGGTGAGTGTTGAAAAGTGGTAGGCAGATGGAGTAAAAAAGAGGGGGACTGAGGACTGGACAGTAAGAAGGAGTAGTGAAATCTGAGTGGACAGAGAGAGAGAGAAATAAATGGAAGAAGCTGAAAGAAAAAGATCAATATCCAAGATGGAAGTAAGTAAAGAAAGCAAAGGAAAGACAAGAAATGGCAGATGGACTTGACCCCTAGAAAGAGAGCTAATAGAAAACAGAGGAAAACAGAAATTTCAGATTGGGACTAGCTTGATCAGAGAATAAAATTGTCAGATAACAAAGGTAGAAAAAATAATTGTCTTTTCAAGTTAGTGAGCAGATGTTGTGCTCTTTATATTTTGTACAGTATGGGGCATCTCTTTCTGTTTCTTTAGTGAGTTTGGCTACTTGGCATTTTAGTTTAATTTTGTCTACATATTTTTATTTTCATTTTAGGTTGTGGTCGCTTATTCTGTACTAGGTGAGGGTCTGTATTTCTGAGTGTGTGACTGAGGCCAGGTGGTCTGTTAACATGGAGTTTGTACATAGGGATTTGTTCTTTATTTATTTATTTATTTATTTACATCTCTTATATACCGCACTATTTGCGATCAGCGCGGTTTACATAGAACAAACAATATCCGACAATAAACAAGAGTCAGGTCATTACAATGAACAGGAGCAGTAACTTGGATAACAGGGGAAACTATCTACATATGTGGAACATTGAACAAGGTAACTGTATATATGAGAGATGGAGTTATTGTGTGTTGCTCATACATGGTGGCTGGGGTTCGGGGGAGGCTGTGAGGTATTTAATGAAGAGGAAGTGTTTTAAGACCTTCCTAAACTGGCTCAAGTTGGGGATAGCTCTGATGTGTGGTGGTAAGGAGTTCCAGAGGCTTGGGGCACTCAGACTGAAGGCTCTGTTTGAAGTTGATATGGCGCATCTTGTCATCACTTTTGGTATTACTAGCATGTTGGCTGTAGAGGTTCTTCTTATCCTGTTGGGTGTGGGTGGTTGTATGAGGTCACATATTGAAGAGGCGGATAACCCGTTGATGGCTTTGAATGTCATCACTAAGGTCTTGAAGCTAATCCTGGCTTGGATGGGGAGCCAGTGAAGCTGCATCAGGAGGGGTGTGATGTGCTCTCTCCTTGGTGCTCCAAAGAGGATTCGCGCAGCGCAGTTCATGGCAAGTTGTAAGGGATGTAAGGTTGTCTGGGGGAGTCCTTGTAGGATGGCGTTTGCATAGTCAAAATGAGGGATGATGAGGGCTTGGTAGATGGTACGGAAGTCGCTCATCTCGAGTAGAGGGCGTATGTGTCTGAGGGATCTGATTTTGAAGTAGATTGCTCTTACTATTTTTGCTATGTGCTGCTTCATGTTGAGGTTCTGATCCAATGTGACTCCGAGATACCGTATGGCTGATTTTTACTTGTAGTTTGGCGTTGTCTACTTCCAGTTGGTTAGGTGGAGTGAATTCTGGATTTCTAGAGATGAACAGGACCTCAGTTTTCTTATGTTGGATACGCAGATTTTGGGAGAGGAGCCATTCTGATATTGCATTGAAGCAGTTGGTTATATCTGACTTGTTGTGCTTTTCAAATAGGTGTATGAATGTTCTAGGGCCCAATGCAGTATTTACAGTGCTGCTTTGCTCTGAGAAGACTTCTTGTTGTATGAGTTTTGGAAGTCGGTGCTGGTATGGTATGACTTGCTCTCTAGATCCTCAGTGATTTTTGTAAGGTATTAGTTCACAATATGCCTGGTACTGGATAATGTTTGAGCCTGATATTCTTCTGGGCAGGCTATGTGCTGCATCAGCGCATAGACTTGCCCACTGACCCTTAAACCCAGATATTCAATGCTGGGGTCATATGCGGCCCCGGCATTGAATATCCAGGTCTCGCTTCACAACCCAGAAGCTACCGAAGCTAACCGGGCAGCAGCAATATTGGATGCTGCCAGCTAGCACCTGCACCGTAAAGATAGGCGAGGGTGTTCCCTGTCTATCTTTTTGGCACAGAGCACTAAACAAGTAGCATGCAATATCGCTGCTGCCTGGTTATCTTGTGCCCTCACTCCGCCCCGGAACACCCCCAACATGCTCCAATACTAGTCGGATAGCATCGGGGCGGGTATGGAAAAATAGACGGGGATACATGCTGTTGAATATCCCCATCTAAGGCATTTACATGGTTTACTAGGCTGTAATCCATATAAATCCCCTTCGAATATAGGGCCCTTTATGTTGTTGTTACTGAGATGACTAGAATCCAATTTTTTTCTTGTACAGTATACTGAGTTCTGTGGGTGAATGTCCTAGTTCTGTTCTGCACCCATTATCTAGGGAGGGGTTTCTGTGGATGTAGAATATACATTCAAAAAGAAAAAGCAGGAACCATAGCACAGTTATTTATTTACATTCTCTTATATACCGTGCTATTCTGCATCAGTGCAGTTCACATTGAACAAACTGAAATTACATTGAACAGGGCATTATAACTTGGAGATAACTATTTTACAGGGAACATGGGCTATGGAGGGTTAAGTGGCTTGCCCAAGAACACAAGGAGCACCTGTGGGACTAGAAACCCCAGTCCTTCTGGCCCAAAGTTGCTGTCCTCTAGTGGGATTTGAACCCCCAACCTTCTGGCCTGAAGTACTTTGCCACAACCACTAGGCCACTCCTCCACAGTTTATAACAACAAAATAAAATGAGTAAATAATTTGATGTTATAAACTGTGCTATGGTTCTTGTTTTTTTTTTTTTTTTAGTTCCTTGGTGCAAGCATCTTGCATTTCCTTAGTTTTTTACAGAATATATATTTACATGTGCAGTTTCAGGAGTTACGTTGGTGTTGCCAAGGCCCTCTTAGGGATATGTTTACTAAACTGCGGTAATGTCATTCGCGTTAGGTTCCGCAGTAAAGGTACAAATGCCCATATAAAGGCATGGGCGGTGCATCGTTAGAGCAAGCCGTATCAGCTAACGCATGTTACAAACTAACGCGCGCTACAAGGTGCCTCATAAGGCATCTTACAAGGCACCTTATAAGGCACCTTACAAGGCACATTACAAGGCGCCTTGCAAGGCACCTTGTAGGGTGCCTTGTAAGGTGCCTTGTAAAGTGCCATATAAGTAAGGTGCCTTATAAGGTGCCTTGTTATGTGCCTTATAAGGTGCCTTGTAAGGTGCCTCATAAGGCACTTTGTAAGATGCCCTATACAGTAGGGCTCCTTAGGCTAAGCGCCATATTAGGCACCCCTGGACAGGGCACCTTAGAGGGCACCCTGGGTTATGGAACCATAGGTTACGGTGGCCTAACAAGGTTATGGTGCACTAGGTTAGTGTGGCCTAAAGGCTGCAAGGTGCTGCAGGATGACATGTATGACCTGTGAGGAACAGAGACAGATGTAGCCCTAACACTAGATAGAGCACTTAGGAAAGGCAATGAACAGATGAGTGAAGGAGGGAGAGCTGGGAGCCGCTGGACCTGCCATATCTGTGGGCATCCCATGTGGCTGCCAGTACTGATGACAAACATGGTGGGGACAACTGTACCACAGCACAGGGTATTGGCAATGTAAAGTACTGGAAAGACAGTTGGTGGCAGACGATGGGAATACGTGTCCCCCAGTGGAGGCCCAGGTGGCAGGATAGTTACAATGATGGGTGGACAGAGGAGTGGTTGTGCCATGCAGATCAGGCACAGGTGAGGCAAGAATGAAGGGGCACAATGCAGGAAAGGGTAGCAGTGCAGGACATGGGGTAGCAGCATGCACAGGCAGACAGGATGCTACACAACTGACAGACGCAGATAGACGGACTGAGGGAATGTTAGCAATTGTTGTGAGGGTATTATGGGCTGGCAGCACAAATCTGCAAAAATATTACTGTTACAGGCATGCACACTATTTGAGTAGGACAGGCATGAGAGGAGAGAACAATGAGGAATTGAACCCATGAACACTGCCAAGAATGGCATTGTATTAACCAGTAGGCTATACCTCTGTGGTGTATGTCACAGCAATGGCTGGGTACAGAAGGACTGCAAGTCACCACACAAACTGTCTGCTCTGAGTGCCAGGAAAGGGTAACCCCACCAGTACCCATGATGCAATGTACATGCTGAATAGCTGTCTACAGCTGATCAGCAAATGGGGTCTGCACCTCTCCGGTACCTCAGCTTGGAAAGACGAACTGACAGTGCATGATACTGGCACAGAGTAGCTACAGACCATGCCATTGTGCAAGTTCTGTGTTCTCCATGAGGGATAGGATGGGTGTCCAGCACTAGGTCTGCAGTGCATGTGGTGCTAGAGATAGGCCCTGCTGTACATCCCCATCACTGCCAGTATGTGACAGGTGTTCCTTACAGTGCAGCTGAAGGTAATTTGGTGTCCATCTGTATCCTGCAGTCACATGTGGCTCTCTGGGACCCGACACCACCCAGGTTAGTGTGTGCCCTGGGTTAGGGTCTGGCTGACATGGGCACCTGTTATCAGGGCAAAGGGGTTTCAAGACTTGCATGAGGTTTGTGTAGCAGTGCCTTGATAGGTCAAAGTGGTATACACTACACACCCCAAGTGGCTTATATCACCCTTTTTGTAAGTAAGGGATGGGTGCCCCAGCCCCCATGAAGCAACCTCCATCCTGCTGGTATGCGACAGCCCTCCAGGGTTGGTAGGCCAGAGCCATATCTGTGGCTGAGACAGTGGCAAGAACAGCTGCAATGATGGGGTTAACTCTGGAAAACCCCAACTACCTCACACCACTGTCTGCCAGTCACCAGCAGACAGCACAGTCAGACTGCACCGCATAGGTGTTCTAACCATGCACAGTCTAACTGCAAACAGATCACAGTGCATGCTTACAAAGGAACTATGTGCACCAAGCTGGCATCTCAATGATTGGGGGCCCCCAGCACTGGGAACACAACAGGACCACTAGAGGCAGATAATATGGAGTGCTATGTGGGAACCTAGACATGCCATGGTCAATGCTCGGTCAGAGTGAGTGCCCTCCCAGCATGCCATGCTGTGGCCACCTTGTCCATGCAGGCAGTGGTCAGGCACTACAGTGTCCCAGCCATTGCCCCACATTGTGAAGAGGCATCCTGGCCAATCTGCCCTGTCCAGGCCATACCCACAACACCTTGCTCCTCATTATGCACATAGTCAGGCTAACGCTGGTAACAGTGGGACATTGTGGGCCCGGTGAGGTGTGGGCAGTCACAAAACAATGGATAGACATACACACAGACACTCCTATTGCAGCATTGTTCATAGATAGGGGTGGTTGGCAACCCTGCCTGCCACACTGGTCTTGATCACAGTGCCGACATTGCTAAACTGTGCAGGAGGTAGTACTAGTGCCCTGGTGATAACTGCAGCTCAATGCTGGTGCCAACAGCCTGACTCTCCATGCATCTTTGGATTATGGAGCCTGTGTGAGTGGGTGTTTGTACTCCTGTTCGCCACTGCTTTGGGCTTTGCACATGTTGCTGTTGTATCTGCATTGCAGGGTAAAATATAGGGACATGCTCTGCAGGAACCACAGCTGAGGCTTAGAACCTGTGACCCTCTGCTTCTGGGCACACTGGCTGGGTGTACTGCACCACACTGTTGCCACAGATGCATGGTGGTCCCTGAGGCTATCTGTACTTTTCCTCAGCCAGACCTTTCATGTTGCACTGCACACCACGTACTTGTACAGGGCATGGCCTAGGTCTACTGCAGGCAGGTGCCACTGCCCCCTCCAGCATGGGCACACCCCCCCTGCCATGCTGATATGGCCATATGCTATCGGTGCTGGTAGTGCGCAGTCCCAGGCCATCCACTGTGTGGGTAGGTGGTCGCCTAGGGAGCGGGGTCTGGGGCATGGGGCATACATGAGCATCCTCACATCCCCCCATCACCGCCTATCAATAGTCTGTTCCTTTCACTTGGGGGAGGGTTGGCTGGGGGGATGTCAGGTCAGTGCCCTGGCAACTGTTAGCTCAGGTGGACCAGGTAGATGTAGGTGGATTGTGTTTGGACTTTGTCAGCTGCTGTCATGATGATTTCCGGTTTCTATGTTCCTATGTGCCTCCTAGGCGCCCGCCTAGTCCACCCTGTGCCCCTGATGTCCCCGCTACATATCCCGCCTGCAGCCCCCTATGCCCCACTTGCACCATCGCCTTAGTGGCCTTTCATACTTGGGCACTATGCTGGTGCTGGACATGGAGCACTACTATCATGTTCTTGTGCTCCCTGTCTATGCTGTATATTGCTGACACTGAAATGGTTTCTCTCTCCTGCAAATGTGCATCTAATGGCAGGTTTTCATTCGCGGTAGGATTCAGCCCTTCAGTTCAGCGCATTAGTGTGCAGGGAGCCTCTCCCCACCCACTCCCTGCCCACTCCCCGCCCATTGACCCCTTCTCCCCCCCCCCCTCTCCACCCTCGGCGGTGTTTACAACGGCTGGGGATGTTCATGATTGTTAAGTAACATTAACGCGCGTTAATGTTACATACCGCAAGTTAACGTTACCTAACGCGCGGTCTGTAACATTACCGCAGTTTAGTAAACATACCCCTTAGTGTTTATGTTGGCGTGAGAGGTGTTGTGTTAGGGTCACAAAACCCTTCTTGTTTTTGTGAGGGTGGGAAGTGCTGTGCTGGGGCTTCCAAGTCACTCATGTTGTTTTTGTGGAAGTGGGAAGTTCTGCGTTGGTGCTGTTGAGCACCTCTTCTTGTTTGGCACATTTAGCGACATGTTTCCTAAGCTCCATGCTGGTAACATGTGTGGGCAGATACATCCCCTGAAGTTATTGTGCTTCAACATAGCAAAATGGTTGCAGGTGCAAATAACGGCACACATTGAGGTGAATTAACAATAATGAAGGAGGGGGCGCTGATCTGGAGTTTGCAGGAGGGCGCCAAGAACCCTCGCACTGGCCCTGCCCTTGGTAAAAAGTACAAGTCAGATTGTTACAAATCCCCATACTGTAACTATATGCACACAAAATACCTCATCTTGGCCAGTTATGCAAAATATGGATAGAGTTCACCAAATACAGAATAAATGATCACATATATCCAGGCAGTCAGCGAATGCTTAATCTCTAATCGTCTACGAGGAATGCCTATCAACCCAACTATAATTCAAGTATATGCACCAACAACAGCTGCAGAAGAGAATGAAATTGAAGAGTTCTATGAACAAGTACAAGCTGAAATTGACAGAACATGCAAACAGGATATCCTGATAGTCATGGGTGACTGGAACACAAAAGTTGGCAACAAAGAAGGCAAAGTAGTTGGAAAATATGGACTTAGCAACAGAAATGAAGCTGGAGAAAGACTGATAGAATTCTGCAAGACTAACAATCTATTCATTTCAAACACCTTCTTCCATCAACACAAGCGGCGACTGTACACATGGACTTCACCCAATGGATTGTATAAAAATCAAATTGACTACATCTGTGGAAGTCAACGATGGAAAAGTTCTATAACATCAACAAAGACAAAACCTGGAGCTGACTGTGGTACAGATCATCAACTACTAGTATGCAAACTCAAGTTAAAGTTGAAAAAGAGCAAACCACTCATGAATGCAGCAAAATATGACCTTGAGAATATACCACTGGAATTTAAAGACTGCCTGCAAAATCGATTTGCTGCTTTAGATACAAATGACAGAGC
The DNA here is from genome assembly GCA_033557465.1 of Ichthyophis bannanicus. Lineage (NCBI taxonomy): Eukaryota > Metazoa > Chordata > Amphibia > Gymnophiona > Ichthyophiidae > Ichthyophis > Ichthyophis bannanicus. The sequence continues at coordinate 886,473,013 of CM066034.1, read as the reverse complement.
TCCAGAAGAGTTATGGAATGACATCAAGAAGGTTGTGTTGGAAGAAAGCAAGAAGTCTCTACAAAAGGTGAAAAAGCAAAAACGGCCAAAATGGATGACGGAAGAAACTCTGAAAATTGCTCAGAAACGCAGAGAAGCTAAAGCCAGAGGAGAAAGAAAGACAATAACAGAACTCAACAGAGATTTCCAACGTGCAGCAAGACAGGACAAGGAAAAGTACTACAACAATGCATGCAAGGAAATAGAATCAGAAACTATTAGAAGAAGAACAAGATCGACTTTCCTAAAGCTACGAGAGTTAAAGAAAAAGTTCCAGCCTCAAATTGGAATGTTACAAGATGCTCAAGGTTCTATGTTGAATGATGCTGAGAAGATGAAGGAAAGGTGGAAGGAATATACAGAGTTTTTATATGATAAAGATCAAGTGGACCAACAACCGTTTCAACCTGTACCCTATGAACAGGAACCATTGGTGATGAAAGAAGTTAAAGCAGCATTGAAAGCCTTATCAAAGAACAAAGCACCAGGAATTGATAGCATTCCCATAGAAGTATTGCAGCAATCTGATGCAGCTGTTACCGTACTTACAAGGTTCTGCCAAGAAATATGGAAGACAACATCATGGCCAACTGACTGGAAAAGATCTGTGTTTATACCAATACTAAAGAAAGGTGATCCAACTGACTGTGGAAATTATCACACAATCGTTCTGATCCCACATGCCAGCAAGATTCTACTGAAGATTATTCAAAAGAGACTACAACCATACCTAGAACAAGAACTACCTGAATTGCAAGCAGGGTTCAGGAAAGAGCGAGGAACGAAAGACATCATTGCAGATGTGAGATGGATCCTTGAAAAGACTAAAGATTACCAAAAGGATATCTATTTGTGCTTTATCGACTATAGCAAGGCTTTTGACTGTGTAAACCATGAGAAACTCTAGGCCACATTAAGAAGCATGGGTATACCAGAACACTTGATCGTTCTCTTGCACAATCTGTACATTGATCAAGAAGCAACAGTTCAAACGGAACAAGGAGAAACAGAATGGTTTAAAATAAGCAAAGGTGTGAGGCAAGGCTGCATACTTTCCCCCTACCTGTTTAATTTATATGCAGAACAAATCATCAGAGAAGCAGGATTGTATGAAGACAACAGAGGTGTGAAGATTGGTGGAAGACTCATCAACAACCTTCGCTATGCTGATGATACCACATTACTGGCTGAAAGTGAAGACGATCTGAAACGTTTGCTTCTCACAATCAAAGAACATAGTCTCAAAATGGGCCTGCACCTTAATGTAAAGAAGACAAAGATCATGACAACTGGCATAATCAACAGGTTCATCGTTGAAGGAGAAGAAATTGAAATTGTGAACAACTTTAACCTACTTGGATCAACTATCAATAAAGAAGCAACAAGCAATCAAGAAATCAGACAACACATTGCTCTTGGCAGAATGGCTATGAAAGACCTAGATAAGATTCTCAAGAGCAGAGATGTCTCTCTCCATACAAAGATTTGACTTGTTCAAGCCATGGTATTTTCAATAACATCATATGGATGTGAAAGCTGGACAATGAAGATAGACAGGAAGAAAATTGATGCCTTTGAATTATGGTGCTGGCGGTGAATACTGTGTATACCATGGACTGTCCAAAGAACAAACCAGTCGGTTCTAGAGGAGATCAAACCTAAGCTTTCTTTAGAAGCTCAGATGACAAGACTTCGACTTTCATACTTTGGACACATCATGCGAAGAGAGAGATCATTAGAGAAAGACATCATGCTTGGCAAGATAGAAGGTCAACGCAAAAGAGGAAGGCCAGCAATGAGATGGATTGATACAATAACAGCAGCTACGGGTACCAGTCTGTCAACAATGAACCGCCTGACTCAAGTCCGAACACAATTTAGGATAGCTATCCAGAGGGTCGCCATGAGTCGACTCCGACTCGACGGCACTTAACAACAACATATCCAGGCAAAAACTGTAACTGGAAACCCCAAGAAAGCAGATTCTGCCTGGGGTACAACACCGGAGAATACAAACTACGAAAGATATCAGAGATGCTACTCGTTCAGAGTCCCAAAGCTGCCATATTCCAATTACTAAACCCAAAACTATAATTTGTTTCTACTTTTATTGTCTGCATAGTGTCACCCTCTGGCTGGACCCCACGGGTTAAGGTAGGGTATGGAGCCGGGGGCCTTGTAGTTAACCAGCCTGGAATAAGGTATAGAGGGCCTTGCTTGGCACTCTGGGAGTTGTAGTTTTCTGGCTAGTCAAAAGAACGAGTTGTGGACACGAGGTAAGGCTTAAGACAGTTTTTATTCCCCTTCCGGGAGGATTCTTTTGGTGGTAAAAATAAAAGGTAGACAGCCCCACTTTGGGCACAAAGTAAAGAAACAAAAATTGCTTAACTTCAGCTTTCTTAATCACATAACACACGGGTATTTCAAACAGTACTTCTCAAGCAAGTAAAAGCTTTTCTTTGCTGCTTCAAAAACTCAGCCACTTCAAGCAAACAAAACCTTTTCTTTGTAGCTTTAGTGCTTATCACATTTTCACAGCTTGTTCACCGCAGAGAGGAAAACTCATCAGTTATCGTGAGCGTACAGTCCATGTGTTCACTAACAGCTTGGTCCCCTTGTACTTCACCTCGCATTTTCTCAGGTTCTGCGTCTAATAATTCCTGCTTTGCACAGCAAGGAACGTTATCAAACAGTCTCTCCCTATTGTATGGAGATTCTCTTTCTCCCTCCGTGAGACTGTGTATCAGGCTATTACCATATTCACTGGAGTGTTTGGCCTGGGAGCCCTTCCACTGCTGATAACCACAGGGTAAGTTATAACATTCACTTCTCCCTCTATTAGTAGAAATCAGCTTACGTCCCAGCTCACTCTGGTTCAGGCTTCTTGGTGCAGCTGCAGTTACTGGAGTAAAACCAAACGGAAACTTTCCACGGGCTTTGCCTTTCAACTTCCTCCCAGATATAACAATATCCTCAGGTAAAAAGACTTTATCTTTTCTGTATCTGTTATTCTGGTAAGTGGCTTTTCCTGCCTTCCTCAAGCTAGCTTCCCCATTGAATTCTCTGTTACCTTCTGGATAACGTTTGCTGAGCTCTGACGTCTCTGTGCACTGCTTGTAATAGCAGTCACCTGGGCTCTCTCTCTCTGCCTGGGAATGAAACCTTTCAGCTTTTACAGCTCTCTCACCGGCTTCATTCCAACCCGAGCTTTCCCCAGCACGTCTTTGGCTCCTTGAATTCTCAAAGCTGCTTGTTCCTGTGTTCCTTCCTGTTTCCTTTCTCTGCATACCTTGCACCGCTCTCACACTCCTCACTCCTCTGGCACCTCCCTTAACCCCACGTGCATTGGGTTTATCTGTGTGCGTGTGTGTGTCAACTCCACCCACTCCCAGCTGGCTTTCATCTCCTAATGATCCCTCAGCCTTTCTGCTGCTTGGGCGTGTTTCTGTAGCTCGTGACCCAGTTTGTTTGTGTTGCCTATAGCAACTTCCTGACATATGCCTGCCTGAAATGTCAGTGTCAGTTTCATTACTTGCTGGAATGCCTATTTCCATGGGCTCCGCTGGATCCACATTGTGACAATAGCCAGTCTCTGTAGCCCAATGGTTCCCACCTCCAGTCCTGGAGGGCCATACACCATTCAGGTTTTCAGACTGCCCCTAATAAATATGCATGAGATACATTTGAATACAATGGGGGCAGTGCATGCAAATGCATCTCATGCATATTTATTAGGGACAGGCTGAAAACCTGAATGGTGTTTGGCTCTCCAGGACCGGAGTTGGGAACCTCTGCTGTAACCTGTGTCTCCCACATTTTGCATTGGGGTGAGTTATTATGTTCTGTCTGCAGCATGCACCTCTATATTCTCTCTTGGGCCTTCAGGGCTAGCCTGCAGACACTGCTTCTCCACTGGGGGCCTCTCTTTATGTGTGTGTTTGGGGTATGCAGAGCCTGGGTGCTTTCATTAATACTTGAGGACCATGGATCAGTTTTAGCAGGCAATAGGAAAGGCCAGCGCTCAGTGTCCACTGGATGCCCCTGAAAAAAAGACCTGCATATTTTCTAATATATGCAGCTAGGTGCTGATGCAGAAATGTTAGCACACCATTTGCGCTTATTTAGTGCGATATCTAGGCATACATACTGAAAGTGTACTCTGCACCTCCCCTCACCGGTAACAGCACCTGGGTTCTTGGGTAACAGATTTCCACACCCGGAGCAATGAGATGGAAGCAAATATGGTTAATAATACAAAACACAACAGTTACTTGTATTATAAAAACTACCAAAGCTTTGGGAGGGAGATCACAGCTTACACCATGTCTCCCTACCATCACAGAGGTTAGCTATTTTATTTATAGGTCGAAATCCCATTACACAGCATAATTTTCACCTTATTGTTCTACGTCAAGCATCGCGTATATTCATAATGTGCATCTCTATGTCTCTAAGGGCTATGTTTACTAAACCGTCTTAATGTAGCAGCGCCGACGTTATCGCGCGATATGTAACGTTATTGCGTGATATAACATTATCACTCGATAACGTCACATATCATGTGATAATGTCACGTATCGTGTGATAACATCGGCAGCAGCGTTAAGGCACACTAACGCTGTAAAAGTTGGGTCTGAAGGGCGGAGTAAGGCTCCCCAGAGAGCGGAGATAGGGGTCAATGGGCGGAGAGTGGGTGGGGAGAGGCTCCATGCACACTAACACCGTGAAATGAAGGTCTGAAAATTAGCACCAGTGAAAACCTCGCGCTAGAGGCACATTTGCAGGAGAGAGAAACCATTTCAGTCAGCAATGTACAGCAAAGGCAGGGAAACCCAGAAAAGTGATAGTAATGATACATGCGCAGGAATCAAAAAAGCAAATAAACATATAAAATGACCAGAACCACATCTGAAATCCCAATAACCAAGCTGGCCAATAGTGATATTAATGATAAACATAAAGCAACACTACTGACAAAGCATAAAAAGGAAGATATCATGTTTGAAGGGCCTATGCTCTGTAACCCTACAAAGTGAATGATCCCACATTGAAATAGCGGTGATCAGGGTTTTTGTCGTTTATATTGGGCAGGTTTGTTATGGCGTGCACATGTGCAGCAACAGCAGAGTGGGCACGTAGGAAAGGGCAACTGTACTGATGCTGTAAATGGGATAAAGTGGGCTGTAGGCGGCACATGCTGTGGTCCAGCTGGGGCACAGTGCGGACTAGGAAGATGCCTAGGTGGCACATAGGAATGCCGAAACTGTAAAGCAGTAAGACAGCAACTGAAAAGGGTCCAACATGGGCACGAGTGTGTGTCCCACAGTGTCACAGGGGATATTACCCAGCAGGTACCCCCAAGGGCACATAACATTGGCAGGCAGTGCTGGGGGGAAGCATGCATGTCCATATAGGCACCCCTACCTGAGAACCCACACCATAGGCAGCTGCCTACCAGCACACTGGATGGCCTGGGACTGCGCAACACCAGCACCACCGGCATAAGGGCATGTCAGCATGGTGGCGGAGGGGGCAGTGGCATCTGCCCACAGCAGACCATGGCCAAGCCCCGTTTAGGTGGGTGCCGTGCAATGCAACAGACAAGGTATGTCTGACGAACAATCATGGTATCCCCAGGGAATGATCTGCCCCTGTGGCAACAGTTTGGTGCAGTACACACAGCCAGTGTGTTCAGGACCAGAAGGTCACAAGTCTAAGTCCCAGCTGTGGCTCCTGCCAACTCTGTCACCATCTTTTACCCAGTACTAAACCATGGTAATAAAGACAGAACCTTTATTGCAGATAAAATAAACATGCCTGAAACACCTATATTTTACCCTACAGAGCACAGACACCATAAACATGTGCAATCCCTAGAGCAGAGTTTCCCAACCGCAGTCCTGGAGGGCTAAACACCATTCAGGTTTCATGCTGTCCCTAATAAATATGCCTGTGCTGCATTTGTATGTACCGCCCCCATTGTATGCAAATGTATCTCATGCATATTCATTAGGGACAGCATGAAAACCTGAACCGTGTTTGGCCCACCAGTACCGGAGTTGGGAAACTCATCCCTAGAGCAGAGGCCAAAAGGGGTACAAACACCCACACCCACAGGCTCCGCTATCCAATGCCTCATGGAGAGTCAGGCTGTTGGGCTCTGCGCGGAGCAGCATCTCCCAATATTGGCACGTGCATACCTTAGCAATGCCGTCCTAAACTTGGGAACACGTTCCACATATATCAAAAGGTTGCTATGATTAATGTCAGATAACAAATCCTAAGTTAAACACGATTTGTTGATAGAGATTCATCATAGCAACCTTTCTGATATCTGTGGAGTGTGTTTCAGTTATTGATTCTGACAGTGTTTACCACACCGGGGAGTGACCCCAACAGTTTTGCGTACCATAGCAGTGCCTGCACTGTGCCCAGGACTGGTGTGGCGGCCAGGGCTGCCAGAAAACTCTATATTTGCACAATGCTGGCATAGGTATGGGAGTGTGTGTCTGTCTATCCAGTGTGTTGTGGCTGAACCTTACTGAACCCACACTGCTTGCACTGTTTCCAGTGTTAGCCTGCCAATGTGCATAATGAGGAGCAAGGTACTGTGGGTATGGCCCAGACAGGGTGGCATGGGCAGGATGCATATGCACAGGGTATAGGGTAATGACTGGGACATTGTAGTGCCCGACCACCACCTGCACGGACAGGGTGGCCACAGCATGTCATGCTGGGAGGTCACTCTCACCCTGACTGAGCAGTGACCACGGCATGGCTAGGTTCCCCCATAGTGCTATATACTGTTTTTCTCAAGTGATATTTATGGGTTCTCTTTTCTGGGGCCCAATCACTGATATACCTGCTTGGTGTGTGTGCTCACATCCCATTTTTGTGTGCACACAGTTTCTGCAGGAACATGCACTATGCACTAGCTAGAAGACTGTCTGCAGTTAGCATGTGTATGGCTGGAATGCCTTGCAGGGTGCAGCAGGTGGGGACTGACTGTGCCCTCTGCTGTTGAATGTCAGATAGTGGTGGGGGGCAGCTGAGCTGCTCCAGCGTTCAGCCTGTCTGCCATTGCCTTATGTGATGCGTACAGATCTGCATTGACTGCTCTGTAGGGTGCCTGTTACCCAGCAGGACTGGGGTTGATGGTCCCCTCTACTGCCACCATTGTAGAGATGTACAGTGTGGCTCTGTTGGTAGGAGATCCTGTCCCCCCCCCCACCCTGAGCCAGAGGGTGGGTTGGGTGGTGCTACATAATCTGCTATTGGGTCCAAACACCCTTCACCTATAACATGTGACCATGGCACCCACACAGATTATGCACTATTCTGGGTGCATCATAGTCCACAAGGGCTAGACATGACTGGGAAATACAGATGGACACAGGTGTATCCGAGGTGTGTCTGCAAGGACTACCTATCACACACTGGCACTGATGGGGATCTGCAACATAGCCTATCTCAGCCAAGCCAGGTGCTGCGGACCTGGTGCTGAGTGCCCTACCTCACCCTCAGGGTGAGCACAGTACCTGCACAATTTCACGGTCTGTAGCTACTCTGAGCCAGTAACAGACACGGTCAGTCCCCCACCAGGCCTAGGTGCTGTGGGGGTGCATACCCCATTATGTGAACAGCTGTAGACTGCTGATCTGCATGTGCAGTGAATCATGGGTACGGGTGGGTTTACCCTATCCTGGTAATCACAGCAGACAGTTTGCGTGGTGACCTGCAGTCTTTCTGTAGCCAACCAGCAGTGTAGTAGCAGCTATAGAGATGTAGCCTCCTGGTTACTTCACTCACTGTAGAGGCAGAGGTCATGGGTTCATTCCCACAGTGGTATAATCTAAAAAAGCTGTCTGAGGCATTTTCTTTTAATTTAAATCAGTGCTGCCAGCAGAAACACCCTCACAGTGCTGTAGCCTAAGGTGTCTCATAGGCACGCTGTAAAGCGCCCTATATGGCGGCCTATAGGGCACATTATAGGGTGCCTTGGCAGACAGGGCACTTTATTTTTTTTTTTTTTTAAACGTTTATTTTCATTTTACAACAAACAAAGTAACAACACACCAAAAGAAACAAATACACACATACAATAAAGAAAGCAACCCCAATTACCCCCCACCCCAATGCTTCTTCTCTAAGCTGATAAGAATCATCATATGAGCGCTTACATACAACAAGTATTGTACAGCAAACAAACAGAAGTAGAATCTATGATACCGGATGAGCATGTGACAAAGATTAATACAGAATCAAACAGTCAACTGAGAGCATTGAAATTTTGAACATAATCGTTGAGCGTCTTCTAGCCAGACCAATAGGGAATAATTGAACGGAAGAGGCAGCCATACTAGGTATTTGCACATATTTACAATAAAGACAGATATATTTCACCATTCAATAGAACTCAAAAGAGCTATTTTCCCAATATTTCGTGATTAAGGAAATAGGAAATAGCAATACCCAGCATAAAGGCTAAAAGAAATAAGCCAATTTAGGAAGAGAGGGGAACCCCGCAACTAAGCGGAGCCCCACAAACTTCCGAAAAAGGGAATCCGGAAAATATAAAATAGAATGAAGACGACCCCAGACCCGACTCCAGTAATACTGTAATGCGGGACATTCATACTTAACAGGAGTTTAGTAGACCAAAGGCCACATGGCATGCCTAGCATCAAGCGCACTGGATGGCATTCCAATTGGCCAACCTATCAGGAGTATTTGTCTACTTGGGATAGCAGTACTGAGGAGATAAGAAAAAAAAAAAAATCTGATCTAGATTATGAGTGGTGGGGGGGGCTGAGAAAAGATGAGCTCTAAGTCTGAGGGGTGAAGCAACTTCCATATATCAACTCACGCAAAATCTTTCATCAGGGCTGGCAGGGTGTGGAGACTCTTGGGCGGACCACTCGTTCTAGGCGGCAGTCTATCTATCAAAGGAGCAAATACTTGGTAGAAGCACCGCCGGGTAACAATAGCAGGGTTATCCACATTCAGAGCATAAAGACCAATACACCCAAATGCACTATCTCCAACCTTAAAATATACACAGGCCCAGCTACCCGCCCCATCAGAGCTAGTATCCACTACAGTGGTTGGCCAAAATTTCTCAACTAGGATGGCTACCTCGCCCCGCTCAGAAACGGCGGGAGAATAGGCAGCCACCATATAAGGTTTGGCGGCAAATTTCAGTGGTTCGACAGAGGTGAAATGGACTTCCTAAAGAAACACTAAATCAGTATGGTCATGATTAGAATAACTAAGGATGGTCATTCTATTGATTGGACTATTGATGCCTCTTACGTTCAGTAATAAGAGCATACATAAGGCCATACAACAAAGTCAAACATTCTGAGAAAGGAACATGATGGCGCACCGAGTTGCGCAATGTCCCTCATATCAACTATAAATGACTGTACACACGATATGATAGAAAATAAGCCAATGAAAAATCATGAAGCGCCCAATATAACAATAGGAGCACCGAAGTGCCTTAGAGAAGAAGCAAAACCCCAGAAATTACAGGCGACCTGATGTCTGCGGGGTGAAACCCCAGAGAAGGCCTAAATTGAAGCATATAACCGGTATAGCTGTGCGTGCTCCGAATCCAACCGAGGTGCACATCATGGAGGAAAAGGAGACCAAGAGAGGTAGAAATAAAAGAAAGGAAGGTCCAGGCAGTCTCTATTCCAGGCAATGAGCACCGCGCCGGGCCATTCAAAATGGCGGGCAGTTCCAGCGGAGTCTATCCGAATTGTTGACTTAGCGCATCTGGTCTGCCTCTTTGGAATCTAAAAATGTTGCTAGCAGAGCAGGATCTTCGAAGGTTCTAGTTTGGTTATGGAGAGTCACTCTGAGCTTCGCTGGATATAAGAGGCCAAAGCGAGCCTGTAACCGTTGAAGTCTAGGACGAAAAGCAAGGAGTCCCTTCCGCCGGTCAGCTGTGGATTTTGCCAAGTCGGGGAAGAAAGAGACTTTATGATCGTCAAACTGCAGATGTTGCATCACCCGGGCGGCTTTAAGAATTTGCTCAACTTGCTGATACCTCAGCAAACGGAAGATAATGGGCCGGGGGGTCGTCCGATTGAGTGCGATGTTAGTAGGAGCACGATATGCTCGGTCAATTTCCAGATCTCTGCAAAAGGTAATCTTCAGCAAGGAAGGGAGAGTTTTGACCAGAAATTCTCGGATATCTCCTGCTTCCGCCCCCTCTGGAACTCCTATGAGCCTTACATTATTGCGACGAGCACGATTATTGCAATCCTCTAACTCTTTTTGAAGATTCTGTATGTGACGCTCAGCCTTGTCCAGGTTCACCAAGCGCACCGCGTGCGAATCGAGGACCCCCGCCATATTGTCCAGCCGCAGTGAAAGACCTTCAAGCCGGTCCTGAAGTATACCGAAATCTTCTCGCATGGCTCGGAGCGCTTCTTCTCCGTTGGACTGTACCAGTTCCTTCACACCACGTATTTCCTCCAGGATCTCCTGTTGCATTTCGGGGCTTACCCGAAGTGGAACCATCTTTAGTGGGAAAGACAACTCTGTTTTGGAACGTTTTCCATGCGAAGAAGAGGGAGACCCGAAGTCCAAGCGCACTGGTTTGTGGATCGCCATTCCCCCCAAGGCACCCCGGTAAGTTCGGTGTAAAATATTAGGTTTATGCAGATATTAAGTCAGGATTCTGAGTAGGCCCCTCGGGAGCTTCAGCACAAAGCGTCTAACCCGCTGGACATCAGGCTCCGCCCCCCCCCAGACAGGGCACTTTATAATGTGACCTATGGGGCACCTTATAGGGCACCTTATGAGGCACCTTAGGTTATGACACTGTGAGGGTGCTTTTGCTGGCAGCACTGATTTAAATTAAAAGAAAATGCCTCAGACAGCCTTTTTAGATTACACCACTGCAGGATTCAACCCATGATCTCTGTCTCCACAGTCATTGCAGTAACCAGTGGGCTACATTTTCATAGCTTCTAACCCTGCGCTGGCATGTACTTAGGGTTAAGGCGCATTAACGTGCCAGAGCACCCACTATCGCGCAATACATATTCTTGCTACCTTAGGACTGGAACGCCCACTCCTTATATGGCATTCTTCACATTATCGCTGCAACTAGTGCCGGTAACATTAGGACGGTTTAGTAAACATACCCCTAAGTCATAGGTCAGATCTTATTAGCATAGGTCATCATGAGGAGACATACATGTATTTCCAGACATAACTTCTTAACAATAATTCTAACACTAGCAGTTTTGATATCTCTGATTTGAGACTGAGAGACTGAAGAGACAGCTTCTCCCTCCTCTCTTTTTCATAACAAACCTAGTGTCTTTGTTATAGGAAAGTTCAGCCTAGTTATTTCAGTAGAGTCTTTCAAGGTTGTTGCTGAGTAATAAGCCCTGGAATGTCTGAGTTACTGAATCTGTGGTGTTAACTCTTTCTGAGGACTTTCAGTAATATAATGTTATTAAGTACCCTCACAGTGTACACAGCCCTGTATAGACAAGCTTCCTTTCAGTCCCCCCTCTGATTCTGCAAAGAATCATATCAAAGATAAGGAAACTCAGACATTGATATTAAAGAAGGATTGTAAATAGACTCTGGGTCAATCTGCAACATCATTCTAGGGATCAAAGAGTCCACTGACTTCTTACAGCAAGCAGAATCAATGAATTCCAGAAAGAAGAAACAGAATCAAAGAAATCAGAAAAAGAACTTCTACGTAACTACTACTTGGGACAAAAGTACGATTTCTAACCTTATCTAGTAGGCCTTTCACTACCTTGGTCCTTCATTATCCAGCAGAGAACAACAATGATCAAGGATTAATCCCCATACTCCATTTTCCTTCACTAGGAGGTAGTCTAAAGCCATGTGATTCTGGGCTGCATAGGCAGACACCTTGTCCACTGCACCTTGTAACACACTAATTGCCTCTGTGAGATCCAGAGCTGTAAGTTCAACAACTGCCTGTAAGTTCAACAACTGTAAGTTCAACAACTGCCTGTAAGTTCAACAACTGCACCATCTTCTTCCCCTGATCGGGGAATCGAACACCGCCCGGCCAGCCGGCCCTCCCGAGCAGCAACTCCGGCCCAATCGGGGCTGTGGGAGGGGGAGGAGCAGCAGGCCGGCACAAAAGTGAACCGCCACCAGCGGGAAAACCCAGAGAGCACCATCTTCTTCCCCTGATCGGGGAATCGAACACCGCCTGGCCAGCCGGCCCTCCCGAGCAGCAACTCCGGCCCAATCGGGGCTGTGGGAGGGGGAGGAGCAGCAGGCCGGCACAAAAGTGAACCGCCGCCGGCGGGAAAACCCAGAGAGCACCATCTTCTTCCCCTGATCGGGGAATCGAACACCGCCCGGCCAGCCGGCCCTCCCGAGCAGCAACTCCGGCCCAATCGGGGCTGTGGGAGGGGGAGGAGCAGCAGGCCGGCACAAAAGTGAACCGCCGCCGGCGGGAAAACCCAGAGAGCACCATCTTCTTCCCCTGATCGGGGAATCGAACACCGCCCGGCCAGCCGGCCCTCCCGAGCAGCAACTCCGGCCCAATCAGGGCTGTGGGAGGGGGAGGAGCAGCAGGCCGGCACAAAAGTGAACCGCCGTCGGCGGGAAAACCCAGAGAGCACCATCTTCTTCCCCTGATCGGGGAATCGAACACCGCCCGGCCAGCCGGCCCTCCCGAGCAGCAACTCCGGCCCAATCAGGGCTGTGGGAGGGGGAGGAGCAGCAGGCCGGCACAAAAGTGAACCGCCGCCAGGCGGGCCCGCGCCTGGTCGGGCCCGCGCCTGAGGGCCCTTTGGCGTGGCCCTTAGGCAGTGGCCCACACCGAGGCACCCACACGGATCATCAACGCTCTAAAGAAACCTTCTATCCTCCAAGCCATCGCCTCATCCAACATGGAGCAGCCCTCACGCTTCAACCAGGTTTGCCAAACCATATCAACCCGATGCTAATATATAAGACTATAAGTGACTCATACCAACTAGAATTAACTAATTGGTTAGTACTTCCCACATGTTATTACTCACTGCATTACTTAACAAATGGTTGCTTGTGCCTAGAGTCACCTAGACAAAATTTGTTACATAGTGTTCAATCCTTAACATAAAAGATTGTAACATTGTTACTGCTACTTGTTCAACGCTCCAACTAAAAATTGTTAAAGTGTTACTGCTGATTATTTACCTGCTGCCTACCATACTAATAACATTCCACTATAAAAAGCCACTTCTTTCCCACATTTTAGCAACTATGACCTCACCAGCCATAACATTAGTTTGCCTACTCCTCAGTGTATTATACGAAGCTAATTCACTCTCCCAAGATCACCACCATATCACTATACTACACAGCACAAACAAAAAACACTTCCACAACTTTCACCAATATCCACAAAACCCCTGCCATAAGAGACACTCTCACCTTCTACACATAGCATTAGACCAAACACCCATCACAAAACGCAACCGACTTGTTCCTCAACAAGAAGAACTCAGATGCGCCCTCATAAACGCCAGATCTGCACGTAAAAAATGGCCAGCCATTTCGGACCTAATAATCAAAAAAAAACTAGACATTCTAATGGTCACAGAAACATGGTTTTCTGACTCCGACTCAGTTATAATAAACCAACTCACACCACCTAATTACTCCACCTACACATGTAACAGAGCGAATAAAAGAGGAGGAGGTGTTGCCATTATAGCAAAGACCGACCTCCAATATCATACAATCACAACCAAGAGCACAAAACAATTAGACGTTATCTCAATATACAACAACCACAATACCATCAACCTTATATATATTACACCGAACTCAACATCAGAAGACCTTTCCAGCGTAATTGACCTAGCCTGCAACCCAGTACACCCAGATAAACCTAACTGGCTAATGGGCGACTTCAACCTCCCTTCCATACAAACTGCCCTTTCTAACTCATTCTTAGATGCAATGAAAAACCTCAACTACAATCAACTCATAAATCAACCCACTCATCAACGTGGCAATATGCTCGACCTTGTCTTCGCTCCACCCACCTACACGTTGTGGTGAGGAAACCACGGCTGATTATAGAAATGCACAGGAAAAAAAGGTCCTGTCACTTTAATTCAGGTTGTGTCAAAGGTTTCCCCAGTAACCAGGAGTCTGTGACTCAGAAGCTAGTCATCCCTAAGCCCCGCCCACAGCAGCACGTCAGAGAGAAGCTTGTCCCTAGTCACATGTGCTGGGAGCAGGGTGTGCCTCAAAGGGAAGGAAAGTTTAAAAAGCTGATTCACAGAACAGAAGTTAGTTCAGAGGAGAGCCTAATCCGTAGTCCACGGAGTTCACGAGGTTCAAAGAGTTCAGAAGAGGGGCCAACACGGAGTCCAGGAGGCAGAGCAAGTAAGAGACTGTTTGCAGAGCCTGAGAGACAGAGTGTGAGAAATACTATTTGCTGTGAAGAGGAGATTGATGAGAGATTGCCAGACACAGCTGGGAATGAGAGGCTGGTGTCAGCAAAGGGAAGGTCTGCACTTGAAGAAAAGCATGACTGGTTTGCAGGACGGAGGGAATCCCTAAATACCTCAGAACCAAGGCAAGTCTGTCCTTCTCAATGCCTACAGAGGAAAAGCCCCAGAGAATTACCCATAGGAGAGAAAGCTAAGTTTAAGCATAGCCAGAGTCCCAGGGAAAAGAGAGACAGCTGGTCTAATCAGCACGTAGCTCAGCTAACAGACGAGTTGCTGCAGAAGCAGACTTTACTGAGAAGGCTAAGTGATTTAATAAAGAAAGAAAATACTCAACTCTCTGTGCAGATACCTTATGCCATAAGGGAGGGTGATAGAGAGGAAGAAATGGACACAACGAATGTGGATAATAGTATTATGGATTGTCAGTGTACTATGTGTTTTACCTCTGACGGTGAAGAATCCTAGAAAAGCCATTATAGCTGTGCCATGCTCAGGAAGCACGTTAATTTGTGAAGACGTCACAAACTGCAAGAAACAGCTGACTGTGCTGACAAAGTGAAAAGCTAAGTTACATTTTTAAGGAACATTTAAAAGTTTTGTTTAGACAACAAGAAGTTGTTCCTGTCTAAGAAGAAAGCATTTATCTGTTTAAAGTTCTGAAAGTGCCAATTTGATTTCTCAAGCAAAGTGATGCCTATTTCTGTTGGAAGTTATATTGCAAAGCATAATTTGTTCCTGTTGTTTTGAAGCAGTACCGTGGATTAAAAATCCTTTCCATACTTTATGCCTCACGCCTCCTGTGTATGAAGAAACCCTGATTACATTAAAAAGAAATATTCTCTGTCTTGTGCCTAAACCCTCGGATCACAACTCCTTTGCTTTAGGATAAACTACGATTCCCATCAGCCCTTCTGGCAGCCATTACAGGGAGTCTTGTCTTAAGGCTAAAAGGCGACCTCACCTGCTGCCAGTCATCTACCTGGCCAGGAGGGGGCGACAGAGTGGCGTAGTAGTTCGGATGCGAAGTAGGCCACACCACAAAGTGATATAAAGTTTGGATGCGGAGTAGGCCACGCTACAAAGGAACGCAGTTCACTGGATTACACCAGAAGTACGACTTCACACCAGGAGACGCATACAGTGATTCCAGAGCCGACGGAAGGACACCGGAGAGTTGCAAGCACCTGAGACTAGGAGTCCAGAGTCCTGCAGAGCCGGAGGGTCCAGAGACCTGTCGAGGTCCTACGCTGTTGCTGAGCGAGATACACCACTAGTACCAGGTAACCCGTGTATAACTAGAGAGAGTTAAAGGATACTGGTACTGGGTGGGGGCAATAGCAGCAGGTAGGGAGGAACGCATATCTTGTGTTAGGAATCGCACTTGGGTGTTGTGTGTTTGTTTTTCTACAGGAAACAGAGACAAAGATGGAAAGCCAAGATATCCTTGCATGGGCGGCAGCAGAGCTCAAGAAGCAAAAGGACTTATCTTTGGAACTTCTAGCGCATGCAGCGAGTCAGACGCAAGCCCAGCAGAAACCGCTGATGGAGCTTATGGAGGCCTGGGTGAAGGAACAGAAGAAACCACCAGAGCCTGATCCAGTGCAAACAGGTTTTTCTTTGGGAATAGCCCATAACTTTGGACTCGGGTCCAGAGAGACCTTTGGTTTGGGACAATTAAGGGATGGTGAAAATGTAGACACGTATTTTGATGCATTTGAAAAAGTGGCACAAATAGCCAGGTGGCCACCCGAACAGTGGGCGGTAAGGTTAGCTGTCTCGCTTTCTGGTGAGGCATTGGCAGCCTACCAAACCGTTCCAGCTGAGTCGGCCAATGACTATTTTGAGGTAAAGAAGGCTATTAAGGATAGGTTTGGTCTAACACCTATAGTATATAGACGCCAGCTTAGGAATGCAAATTACGCGTAGATGAAACACCACGAGCACTATACCATAGGCTAAAAATGTTAGTGTTAAAATGGCTAGAACCAGAACATAAGTCGGTGGAAACACTGATAGATGAGCTCGTTCTGGAACAGTATTTTGCGGCAGTACCCGAAAGGTTACAAGAATTCTTGTTGCTACAAGGTTGTAAAAACACCGGAGAAGCCATAGCTATGTCAGAACGATTCTTGGAAGCTGAGGTGATAGCTAATGATAGGGCTTCAGCCTATACAAGAACGTCTCTGGCTAGGTTGAATGGGACTGGCAAGAATATGCAGAATGTTGGTGTTCCCACCAATAGAAGGGTGCGTGAGAAGCGTGCGTGTTATCGGTGTGGAAGTGAGCAACATTTGATGCGTGAGTGCAAAATGAAAACAGCCCTAGTGTTGAGTGACCCTAGTAAAGAAAGGGAAGGGTTTTTACTGGAGGTGATAGTACAAGGCATACCAGTTAAAGCACTATTGGATTCCGGATCGGACCAATCGATGCTCTCCAAAAGGTTATGGAGGAGGATAACTGCCACAAGTTTAGACACACCTCAGACACCCACGGGCAGTGTGAACATTAGGTGCGTTCATGGAACAACAAGCACCTACCCTGTTTACCCTGTCCGTATAAAAGGTTTGGGCGTAGAAAGAAAGGTCCCGGTCGCCATTGTTCCCAGACTACCCCAGGAGGTAGTACTTGGAAGAGACTGGCCCCATTTTCAGCAAGGGTTAGGGGTTAAGGAAGGCTTAGTATCTACGCGAGCCCAGTCCCAAGCTCAACAGGTCCTAGAGAAAGAATCCGCAGAGGGGGAGGCAGAGGTTCTACCCTCTCATGAGGATTTGCTAAACATTCCTCAGAAGAAAGTGAGGAAATCAAAGGGAGAGAAGCGCCATGAGAGGCAAATACGCTCTCAAAACAGAGATGAGATTCGGGCAGGTATAGATTTACCTTGGGTTCCGCAGGAACTAATGGAAAAATTTCCCTCTTTTAGCAAAGAACAGGAGGCAGATCCTGCTCTAATATATGCCTTCAAATTTGCTAGAGAGGGCCGGGAACAGTTGCCCAGATTCCAGATAGAGCAAGGCGTTCTGTATAGGGAAAGCCGAGATCCCTTCACAGGGGATGCTCGGAGGCAATTAGTAGTTCCAAATACCTTTAGGACTTTGGTCCTAAGATTAGCCCATGACCATCCGGTAGGTGCTCATAAAGGCATTCAGGGTACCTTAGATCAGGTATTGACCCGATTTTATTGGCCCGGAGTTTATAAAGAAGTGACCAAGTTCTGTGAAGCCTGTCCGGCCTGCCAGAAGGTCACTGCTATTAGGCCTGTGGAGGTTCCCCTGATTCCCATACCAGTGGTGCCGGTTCCCATGCACCGAATAGCTATTGACATAGTGGGTCCCCTGATAAAGACGCCACGAGGATTTCAATACCTTTTGGTGATGGTGGATCACGCCACCAGGTTCCCCTGGGCGGTTCCCCTTCGTAATATTTCGGCTCGCACGGTAGCAGCCGAGTTAATAAAATTGTTTTGCGAAGTCGGATTCCCCAAGGAAGTGTTGTCCGATCGTGGCACCAATTTCATGTCACGGTACTTGGCTCAAGTGTGGGATGCCTTCGGCATCAAGCACATTAGAACGGCGGCTTATCATCCCCAGACGAACGGGTTGGTTGAGAGGACCAATCAAACCCTAAAGAGCTTGTTAAGGAGGGGGTTGGAAGGAAAGATGGCTGAATGGGACACGATGCTTCCCTTCGCCCTCTATGCCTGTAGAGAGAGAATTCAGGCCTCGTTGGGAACTTCCCCCTACGAGCTTATGTTTGGTAGGAGCCCTAGGGGCATACTAGACATTCTGAGGGATCAGTGGGTAGAGCCGGGAGTCCAGGAAACAGAAATACCCCAATTTCTGCGGGATTTGCGAGGACGCTTAACGCGGGCCTCCCAGTTGGCAGAAAACAATTTGAGGGAAAGCCAACAAAAACAGAAAGTGTATTATGACCGTAATAAAAGACCCCGCCAGCTAGAGGTGGATGAGAAAGTCCTAGTGATGGTAACTGGCACCGCCCCTAAGTTTGAGAGCCAGTGGAAGGGACCCTTCCGGGTGGTTAAGCAAGTGGGACCGGCGACCTATCTAGTACAAACCAGACGAGGATGCCAACAGTTATTTCATATAAACTTGCTCAAACCCTGGCAGGAGCGAACAGCGCAAGGGCAGGTGGTCACCATTACCCAGGCTAGGCGAGGAAGACAAAGCAACGAGGAAAGGTATAAGAGATTTACGTGCTGTGATTCTGGGAGAACCCCAGCACGAAATGTCTTAAGAAGGGGAATATGTGGTGAGGAAACCACGGCTGATTATAGAAATGCACAGGAAAAAAGGTCCTGTCACTTTAATTCAGGTTGTGTCAAAGGTTTCCCCAGTAACCAGGAGTCTGTGACTCAGAAGCTAGTCATCCCTAAGCCCCGCCCACAGCAGCACGTCAGAGAGAAGCTTGTCCCTAGTCACATGTGCTGGGAGCAGGGTGTGCCTCAAAGGGAAGGAAAGTTTAAAAAGCTGATTCACAGAACAGAAGTTAGTTCAGAGGAGAGCCTAATCCGTAGTCCACGGAGTTCACGAGGTTCAAAGAGTTCAGAAGAGGGGCCAACACGGAGTCCAGGAGGCAGAGCAAGTAAGAGACTGTTTGCAGAGCCTGAGAGACAGAGTGTGAGAAATACTATTTGCTGTGAAGAGGAGATTGATGAGAGATTGCCAGACACAGCTGGGAATGAGAGGCTGGTGTCAGCAAAGGGAAGGTCTGCACTTGAAGAAAAGCATGACTGGTTTGCAGGACGGAGGGAATCCCTAAATACCTCAGAACCAAGGCAAGTCTGTCCTTCTCAATGCCTACAGAGGAAAAGCCCCAGAGAATTACCCATAGGAGAGAAAGCTAAGTTTAAGCATAGCCAGAGTCCCAGGGAAAAGAGAGACAGCTGGTCTAATCAGCACGTAGCTCAGCTAACAGACGAGTTGCTGCAGAAGCAGACTTTACTGAGAAGGCTAAGTGATTTAATAAAGAAAGAAAATACTCAGCTCTCTGTGCAGATACCTTATGCCATAAGGGAGGGTGATAGAGAGGAAGAAATGGACACAACGAATGTGGATAATAGTATTATGGATTGTCAGTGTACTATGTGTTTTACCTCTGACGGTGAAGAATCCTAGAAAAGCCATTATAGCTGTGCCATGCTCAGGAAGCACGTTAATTTGTGAAGACGTCACAAACTGCAAGAAACAGCTGACTGTGCTGACAAAGTGAAAAGCTAAGTTACATGTTTAAGGAACATTTAAAAGTTTTGTTTAGACAACAAGAAGTTGTTCCTGTCTAAGAAGAAAGCATTTATCTGTTTAAAGTTCTGAAAGTGCCAATTTGATTTCTCAAGCAAAGTGATGCCTATTTCTGTTGGAAGTTATATTGCAAAGCATAATTTGTTCCTGTTGTTTTGAAGCAGTACCGTGGATTAAAAATCCTTTCCATACTTTATGCCTCACGCCTCCTGTGTATGAAGAAACCCTGATTACATTAAAAAGAAATATTCTCTGTCTTGTGCCTAAACCCTCGGATCACAACTCCTTTGCTTTAGGATAAACTACGATTCCCATCAGCCCTTCTGGCAGCCATTACAGGGAGAACATAAGAACATAAGAAATGCCATACTGGGTCAGACCGAGGTCCATCAAGCCCAGTATCCTGTTTCCAACAGTGGCCAATCTAGGTCATACGTACCTAGCAGTTTCCCCAAAAGACACAGGTTCTGCAGTGCTTGTACTAGGCCAAGCATTGATATCCTGGGTCCCTTTTTAATAGTGGTTTATGGACCTTTCCTCCAAGAACTTGTCCAAACCTTTTTTAAACCCAGCTATACTAACAGCCCTTACTACATCCTCCGGTAACAGATTCCAGAGTTTGATTACACGTTGAGAGAAGAAATATTTTCTCCTATTTGTCTTAAATAGTTTACCCTGTAGCTTCATTACATGCCCCCTAGTCCTTCTATATTCTGATAGCGTAAACAATTTATCCACGTTTATCCGTTCCACTCCATTCATTAATTTATACACCTCTATCATATCTCCCCTCAGCCGCCTCTTTTCTAGGTTAAAGAGCCCTAACCTTTTTAGCCTCTCTTCATAGGAGTAGCCTTCCATCCCCTTCACCAATTTGGTGGCTCTTCTCTGTACTTTTTCTAATAACTCTATGTCCTTTTTAAGATACGGTGACCAGAATTGCACACAATATTCAAGGTGCGGTCGTACCATGGAGCGATACAGAGGCATTATAATATCCTTTGTTTTATTCTCCATCCCTTTCCTTATGATACCTAGCATTCTATTTGCTTTCTTGGCCGCCGCTGCACACTGGGCGGAGGGTTTTAACATGTTATCCACGATGACTCCTAAATCTTTTTCCTGGGTGGTGGTTTCTAATGTGGAGCCTTGCATCTTGTAACTATAGTGTGGGTTGTTCTTTCCTAGGTGCATAACTTTGCACTTGTCCACATTAAATTTCATCTGCCATTTGGATGCCCAGTCTTCCAATTTATCCAGATCCTCCTGCAGTTTTCCACAATCCTCTTGGGTTTTAACAACTTTAAACAGTTTTGTGTCATCTGCAAATTTGATTACCTCACTAGTTATTCCCTTTTCCAGGTCATTTATGAATATGTCAAAAAGTAGCGGACCCAGTACAGATCCCTGGGGTACTCCACTATTCACCTTTTTCCATTGGGAATATTGGCCATTTAGCCCTACCCTCTGCTTTCTATCTTTTAACCAGTTCCCGATCCACAATAGTACACTGCCTCCTATCCCATGACTTTTTAGCTTCGCCAAAAGTCTCTGATGGGGGACCTTGTCAAAAGCTTTCTGAAAGTCCAGATACACTATATCAACCGACTCACCTTTGTCTACCTGTTTATGCACACCTTCAAAAAAACAGATCAGATTAGTAAGACAAGATCTTCCTTGTCTAAAGCCATGTTGGCTGTCTCCCATTAGGCCATGACTATCTACATGCTGTGTAATTTTGTTCTTTATGATGGCTTCTACCATTTTCCCTGGTACTGACGTCAGGCTCACCGGTCTGTAATTTCCCGGGTCACCCCTGGAACCCTTTTTAAAAATTGGTGTTACGTTGGCGACCCTCCAATCTTCAGGTATTACAGATGATTTTAATGAAAGTTCACAGATTACCAATAACAGGTCTGCAATCTCATATTTCAGTTCTTTCAACACTCTGGGATGTATACCATCCGGTCCAGGTGATTTGCTACTATTCAGTTTATCAAATAGTTGTAATATATCTTCCCAGTGTAGCGATATTTCTCTCAATTCCTCTGCAGTATCACCTTTAAATACCACTTCAGTCTTGGGTAACACCCCTACATCTTCCTCAGTAAAGACCGAAGCAAAGAATTCATTCAGTCTCTCTGCTATAGCCTTGTCTCCTCTTACTGCCCCTTTTACCCCTCTATCATCTAATGGTCCAATTGACTCTCTCACAGGCCTTTTGCTACGAATGTACTTGAAAAAGTCTTTATTTCGTGTTTTTGCTTCCGTAGCAAGTTTCTCCTCAAATTCCCGCTTTGCCTGCCTTATCAATGCTTTGCATTTAACTTGCCAGTGCTTGTGCTGTTTCCAGTTTTCATCATTTGGCTCTTTTTTCCATTTTCTGAAGGTTGCTCTTTTGGCAGCAACAGCCTCTCTGACCTCACCTTTAAACCATGCTGGCAGTTTTTTGGACTTTCTTCCACTTTTCTTAATGCGTGGAATACAGCTGGTCTGGGCTTCGAGGATAGTATTTTTAAATAACACCCAAGCTTGCTGTAAGTCTTTAACCTTTGGAACCGCTCCTTTTAGTTTTTTCCGAACTATATTCCTCATTCTATCATAGTCACCCTTTTGAAAGTTAAAAGGTAGTACTGTGGATTCCTTTACTATCTGTCCTCCACTGATTAAATCAAACATGATCATACTATGATCACTATTGCCAAGTGGTCCCAACACCCTTATTTCTTGCACCAGATCTGGCGTTCCACTAAGGACTAGGTCCAGTATGGCTTCCCCTCTGGTCGGTTCATGAACCAGCTGCTCCAAGAAGCAGTCATTTATTTCATCTAGAAACTTTATCTCTTTAGCTTGTCCTGCTGTGACACTGTCCCAGTCGATACCGGGGTAATTGAAATCACCCATTATTACTACTCTGTTGTGGCTTTTGTTAGCTTCCTTGATTTCTTTGAGCATTTCATCATCCATTTGTTCATTCTGGCCAGGTGGTCGATAGTATACTCCCACTGCCATCACCTTCCCCTTCATAAATGGAATTTCAATCCATAGAGATTCTACAGCATATTTTGTTCCCTGCAAAACTTTAATCCTTTCTGACTCAATGCCCTCTCTAACATAGAGTGCAACCCCTCCACCAATTTGTTCAGCTCTATCATTACGATATAGTTTGTATCCAGGTATCACAGTGTCCCACTGGTTATCCTCCTTCCACCATGTCTCTGAGAGTGCAATCATATCTAACCTCTCATTTAATGCTATATATTCTAATTCTCCCATCTTATTGTTTAGACTTCTAGCATTGGCATACAAGCATTTTAGAGACTGTATTTTATTAATATTAATCTGGCTATTGGTAGGCATGGGTAATTGGGAATCTTTATGCTCTGTCTGCTCCTTACTCAAGGGCATTTGGGCTACTATACTCCCTTTTGGAACCTCACTGCTTTTGGTAGTATCCTTCAAGGATACCTTTGTCCGAACCGTGCGCTCCTGGGTGACTGTCGGCTTTCCCCTATTTTCTAGTTTAAAAGCTTCTCTATCTCTTTTTTAAAGGTTAATGCCAGCAGTCTGGTCCCATCCTGATTAAGGTGAAGCCCATCCCTTCGGAAGAGCCCCCCCTTTCCCCAGAATGTTCCCCAGTTCCTAACAAATCCAAAACCCTCATCCTTGCACCATTGTCTCATCCACGCATTGAGACTCCGGAGCTCTGCCTGTCTTTTGGGTCCTGCACGTGGAACAGGAAGCATTTCGGAGAACGCTATCCTGGAAGTTCTGGATTTCAACTTCCTACCTAAAAGCTTAAATTTAGCCTCCAGAACTTCCCTACCACATTTTCCTATGTCATTGGTACCAACATGTACCAAGACAGCAGACTCCCCCCCAGCACTATCTATGATCCTATCTAGGCGGTGCGTGAGATCTGCTACCTTCGCACCAGGCAGGCATGTTACCAGGCGATCCTCACGTCCACCAGCCACCCAGCTATCTACATTCCTAATGATTGAATCACCAACTATAACAGCTGTCCTGACCCTCCCCTCATGGGGACATGGCCCTGGAGAAACGTCCTCGGTGCGAGAGGGTTTTACATCACCTGGAGGACAGGTCCTAGTTACAGGATCACTTCCTGCCACACGAGGGTGATGCTCTCCTGTCACGTGACCTCTCTCCTCCATGGCAACAGGGATGCTGCCAGACTGGAGGTGGGACTTCAGGACTATATCCCTGTAGGTCTCGTCCATGTACTTCTCTGTCTTTCTTATGTCTTCCAGGTCTGCTACTCTAGCCTCTAGAGAACGGACTCGTTCCCTGAGAGCAAAGAGCTCCCTGCACTTAGTGCATATGTAGGACCTCTCACCAACTGGGAGATAATCATACATGTGACACTCGATGCAAAAGACTGGAGAACCCCCATCTCGTTGCTGGACCTCTGACTGCATCTTAGTTTAAAGCTTGTGTTTAGGTCTTTTAAATCGGTATATAATAAGGATTGGTGTAGATGCTTATACTAATAAAAGTGTATCTAATACCCCTAATACACCCTGTGTACCTGAAGCTAATTAATCACAGGTCCTCTGTGTATGACTGATTTGGATTAAGAGCTGCACCTGAGAGCAGCCCCTTTCCTCTAAGATGTCCAAGTACCTATAAAACTACAATTTCCCCAGGGGTGGGTGGGTGCTGGGGAGGGAGGGGGGGAGATAAGTCCTATTAAAGAGGGCAGTTACAAGGTACCCTGTCCTGAACCCTCAGCAGGGGGATGGGGGTACCACACAAAGCCCAGTTAGTTGAGAGAGGCAAGGTAAGTACAGCTGAGAAGGCTGAACTTGCACACCACTAAGACAAACACTAAATAAACAAACAACAGTTAGACAAACAGTAAATAATTAAATAAACAGCTAGAACTCACAGTAAGATGTCCCAGGAGGCAAAAATCCACTCACTAGCAGAGCTCTGTAAAAGTTCAGCCTTTCTCTGATCAGAGAAAAGCAAACTAAAACAGCCTATGCAAACGTGGAGAAAACAGGAACAAGGTTACAGGATACCTCAGGGGGAGGGGGTCAGGGGGAGGAGTCACTCAGGCAGGCAAGGACAGGAAAAAGCTTAACAAACAGCAGGCTCTGGGGAGAGAGATTAATTCAAAATGGCTACCACACACACAGGGGGAGGAGTCACTCAGGCAGGCAAGGACAGGAAAAGCTTAACAAACAGCAGGCTCTGGGGAGAGAGATTAATTCAAAATGGCTACCACACAAGGCCCAGTTAATTGAGAGAGGCAAGGTAAGTACAGCTGAGAAGGCTGAAACTTGCACACCACTAAGACAAACACTAAATAATTAAACAAACAACAGTTAGACAAACAGTAAATATTAAATAAACAGCTAGAACTCACAGTAAGATGTCCCAGGAGGCAAAAATCCACTCACTAGCAGAGCTCTGTAAAAGTTCAGCCTTTCTCTGATCAGAGAAAAGCAAACTAAAACAGCCTATGCACACGTGGAGAAAACAGGAACAAGGTTACAGGATACCTCAGGGGGAGGGGGTCAGGGGGAGGAGTCACTCAGGCAGGCAAGGACAGGAAAAAGCTTAACAAACAGCAGGCTCTGGGGAGAGAGATTAATTCAAAATGGCTACCACACACACAGGGGGAGGAGTCACTCAGGCAGGCAAGGACAGGAAAAGCTTATCAAACAGCAGGCTCTGGGGAGAGAGATTAATTCAAAATGGCTACCACACACACAGGGGGAGGAGTCACTCAGGCAGGCAAGGACAGGAAAAGCTTAACAAACAGCAGGCTCTGGGGAGAGAGATTAATTCAAGGCTAAAAGGCGACCTCACCTGCTGCCAGTCATCTACCTGGCCAGGAGGGGGCGACAACGTCCACAAATGATGATTTCGACCTATCCATCACTCCGGTCCCATGGTCAGACCATAGCCTAATAACACTCACAATACCAGCACACAAGGACCCATCAACGGACACAACTAAACGGTCACCAACAAACTCCACACGCTTCAGACCTCTCAACGAAGAGGAAATCAAGAAACATATACTTCCAATACTCAATCAACCCTCTACCAACATCAATGACATGGTCACCACATGGAATGAAACCATCAACCAATACGCCATACTACCACCAGCCCATAAAAACCCAACAACAAAGAATAATGTAGTGAAAAAACCATCTGCACCATGGTTCTCCCAAGATCTAAGGAAGTCTCTTACTATCTTGAGGAAGCTCGAAAGAAAATGGCGTAAATCTCATAATTTAACAGTTCAACAAACATACTTATCCCACCTGCGAGCCCATCGTGAAGCAATATGGAACACAAGAAAAACCTACCACTCTGAACTCCTCAACCACTCCCTAAATAAACCTCGGGAACTCTTCAATCTAGTAAAGTCACTAACTACAGAACCATCACCACCTCAACAGGAACCCATACACCCGCAGAAATATGCCAACTTTATGCAATCCAAAGCGATCAGAACAACAACTTCTTCATCTCCAAGTCCCCCCCAGCAACACGTACGAGTTCTCCCACTACTGAAGCTCTCATCACCCTCAGCTAAATATGTGGAAGACATTATAGTCAAAATGAATACCACCACAGCTCCTAACGACCCCTGCCCAGCGCATTGGATAAGAGCTATGCGATCCGACTTTAGCCCAGTCATAGCAGAAATAATAAAGATGTCCTTCTCAACTGGCATCTTCCCATCGGCACTAAAACAGACTTCCATAAGACCGTTGCTAAAGAACAACCAACTAGACCCAACAAAGGAAGAATCATACCGCCCGATATCTAGTATACCGCTGCTATCCAAAATAATTGAGAAAGTAACCAACAGTCAGAAACAACAACACATAGACACCTCCTCCCCCCTTGACCCCAGTCAGCACGGATTCAGGGAAGCCCACGGAGTAGAGACACTGCTAACCACATTAACCAACACACTCATCAGTGGATTAGACGACATTAAAAAAGGCTTTGCCCTAATATTTCTCGACATATCTGCAGCATTCGACTCGGTGGACCATGAAATACTACTAACCCGTCTATATGACAAAGGAATCCACGGGCTAGCATGGCAATGGTGCAAATCATATCTCGAAGATCGCTTACAACACGTCAGGACTGTTACAGGTACCTCACAATCTTTCCAGTTAAAACAAGGAGTACCTCAGGGATCATCCCTATCCGCGCTGCTATTTAATATTTACATGCAGCCTATATGCGACATCACTCGGTCCTTTGGCATATCCTCGTTGATCTACGCTGACGATGTGCTAATATTCACACCAATCAATGTCAAGCTACCAGACTACACAACACTAGTAGATTGCTTTAACGCAATAGCAGACTGGCTCCTAACCCAGAATATGCGAATAAACTATAAAAAAACCGAGGTACTGATAGTCACTAAAAACAGAGAATTCTCACCCCCTGAGACCCTAAAAGTACGAGACGCAGACCTCCCAATCAAGCCCTCCATAAAATACCTTGGAGTAATACTGGACCATCGCCTGGACTTTAAAGAACATATCAACCGCACGGTGAAAACCATTTATTTCAAGATAAGGACCCTACACCATCTGAAAAACATGCTTGAACCAGACAGCTTCAGAACTATATTCCAAACCATAGTCACACCCCACTTCGACTATGCAAACATAATACTCCATGGTCTTCCTAAAAACACCCTAAATACTTTACAACTTGCCATGAATGCCGCAGCCCGGGTACTATATGGTGCTTCAAAGAGCGAACATATAACACCCATCCTAATGGAGCTTCACTGGCTCCCCATATACTGCAGAATAGCATATAAAGCTCTTCTCATGACATTTAAAGTGATAAATACTATAGCTCCTTCTTCAATGTCAAAACTCCTCCATCCCACCCCCGACATCAGATCCAGGAGGTCAGCAGCGACAAACACCCTAGTTACACCACCTGAGGCCACAAAATGCAAACGTTCAACTACAGACAGGGCCTTTGCATACTACACACCTAGATGTTGGAACAACCTACCCCCCAACATAAGAGCTATTACTGACCTCAAGCATTTCAGAAAAGCCATAAAGCACCACCTCTTCATTCTGCATTTCCAAAGCACATTATCATCCCTCTAAAATGCACAGTAAAATTGTAAATACCTTAGTTATTCAAGAAGTTACTAAGAAATTCTATCCTTTGTATATAGGTTCTTCTTTACAAATATGTACAAAGTTTCTCAAAGTATATAGGTTCTTTACAAATATGTTGTACTAAGTTTTACAAAGTTTTTACAAATATGTACAAAGATTCCCATGGTTAAATTCCCAGTTGTATTCTCCTGTTATATGTAAACTCATCACAGTCTGTTGCTTGCAATGAGTATTCTGTTTAATGTAAACCGCGCTGATGAAAAAGAGTGCGGTATAAAAGAACTATAAATAAAATAAATAATAAAATAAATAAATAAAATAAATGCATAATCTGGGATTTAGTTAAAGGATTTGTAGAGTCTACTATTTGCTGTGCAGCCACTATGGCCTTATCCTGGGGAAAATATCTCTTTTTCTTCTTAAAGTATCATTCGGGGTTGATAATAAAGTAATATTTTGGTACGGTAAATCGCCACGGGGTATCTAATTGGGCAACATACCAAGTACGTAACCAACTTCTAGGCAGTTCAGTATATGCAAGATTACCACACACAAAATAATCTCCTTCTAAAGCCACTAACCCACTCTCCCAAATTGTCAACTTGTGGGGGCAAGATATATTCTGTGTACAGTTATTCAAATCCCAATATTCATCTCTTCAATTCCTACAGATAGCGTTCCCAGGGATGGTAATACCCTAACAAGGGGCAACTCCAGTTAGGTATGTCTAGGTCTGAACTAGAGTCATTCAAAGGGGTTGGGTATCCAGAACTATTATACTGTAACAATTCATGATCATGCCCTTGGTTCCCTTGAACTGGCACTAATTGTACTACTGAAATAAAGGAACTTCTTACATGGGATTTTTTATACCAAATAGAGGAATTATGTAGCATTACTGTTTTACAAATGTTCCAAGGAGTATCCCCTACTTTTTCCCTATATTTTGAGCCATAAAACATATTGGAGGGGACATTAGAGTCATAGGGCTAATCACTCTAGGGTCTGTGTTTGTATGAGACCATGATACAGTGGTTAGATTAAAGGCTATGTCACGAAACTCTTGAAAGGTTTTAGGCCTAGCTCGTAGCAGAAAACCCATGCTGAGTGGCTGTCACAGCTGGAAGGCAAACAGCACAATTTGACAGATTAAAGTGTTTTGTAACTGAGTGTAGATGTGACTCAAAAATATTTGGGTATTCCCCATAACATTCCCAAGATTCTGAATGCAGTACTGCTTCATTAACAATAATATGCCACAACACAACTAGGACCAGATAAGGAAACATTCTTAACAGACCTCTAAATATCTAAAACTATTAATTACTTCAAAAATAAATGTTCTGAGACAAAATGAAAACACAACTATCCTCCTTAGTACTATGAAGATAAACACTATAACTATAACCACCCCCAATTCCCAATCTCTTCACGAAGTAGAGGTTGTGCCAAAAGGTCATTGCTTATATATCAGTAAAGCACTCATTTAAACTAATTTATCAACCTAATCAGCAGTATAGATGCTGGTAAAAGGTGTTTTGCATAATTAGTTCATTCAAAAAGCACTTAATCATGGTAGTCTTTTCTGCAATATCACTGTTGTCCAAGTCTGAATGAGTCTCTGTTTTGCAAGCAACAGAAGGCAGCTCTCTTGATTCACAGATGCAGGCAAACACCTTCTGCATCCTCTGAAGGAGCCTTTTTACATTGTGTAAGATGTATCCAACGAGAATGTCCTTCAACTTTACAAGCTGAGTATCCCACCAGGAGCACACGGAATGGACCAAGGAACTTGGGAGCCAAAAGTGTCTTTGGATGCAAGTTCTTAATCAGGACCCAATCTCCTGGCTTCAATTCTGGATGCGATAACTCTGAAGGAGTATCTTGCTGAGGATTCACCTGTAATTAAGAAGAAAGAGACAAAACTGAGTGCAATCATGAGCAATAAGGCAAGATATCGCTACGCAACAGTGGAGGATCTGGGATTATTGTTAATTTATGTGGAGAAGTAGCTGGATGTTAAGTAACTATTTCGTATGGTGTCAGGCCTCCTCGAGCATGCTGGGGGGAATTACACACTGCCATAAGGGCAAAAGGAAAGGCCTCTATCCAATCTGTAACCCAATCCTGTGTCAGTGTGCATAAGTGACCTTTGAGTGTCCTAGTCATCCGTTCCACTTGGCCAGAGCTTTGTGGATGATAAGGAGTGTGCAGTTGTCTTTTAATACCAAACCAATTTTCAATACCCTCCCAGACACTCGCAACGAAGGCCGAACCCTAATCAGAAGAAAGAACAAAACAGGAATAAACTGAGTGAGCAGTAATTTGATGGAGACACTGGTAGGGGATAAGCTTCTACCCATCGAGAGAAAAGACAAGTGATCAATAACAAATACCGTTTCCCCCCTCTGGCACAGGACAGGTCTGTAAAATCAAGCTGCAAAATCAAAAAAGAGTCCAGAAGGTTTGGGTGGCAGAAACCCTTATAACTGAACCTAAGCTGACCCTACTCTGCCAGTCTTGAAACAGTGCAGACAAACTGTGCCACAGAAAAAAAACTTCAGGTGATACCAGAGAACCGAAAAGGCATGATTCATAGCCGCAGCTGACAGGTGAAGTCTATGATGCAGGAACAGGGCAAGTGGAAACAATAGACTGTCAGGGCAAATGAGCAGATGATCCTTTTTCCAGTAGCCCTGTGCATCACAGGTCGCACCCCACGAAGTCCACAGAGTTTGAGTTTCAAAGGAAGTATCTTGATAGTGCTGTAAGAGAGATGAAAGGGAAAACAAAGTCATGTTAAATGGTTTTAAGTACAACAATGTTGGTGACACTGATGCTCGGAGGGCAGCTTGCCGTGCTTCTTGGTCTGCAAAATGGTTGCCCTTTGACATGAAATCTCCTGCAGAGGACTGTCCTTTACATTTTAAAACTGCAACTTGTGCCGGCAATAGTACAGCCTGGAGTAAACGGTGAATGTGTTCAGCATGCTTAATTGGTTTATTGGCAGAAGTCAAAAACCCTCATTGTGCCCAAATGTTCCCAAAGTCCCATAAAATGCCCATTGCATAGGAGCTATCTGTGTAGCTGTTCGCTGGAAGATACCTGGAAAGTTCAAGTGCACGTGTAAGTGCAAACACTTCTGCTAACTGCGCACTAGCAAATGGCAAAGAAGCTGATTCCAATACTTCATTAACTGTCGTGACCACATACCCTACATGAAGTTTGCTCTTTTCATCTCTGAAAGCAGAACCATCCACAAACATAGTTACATCTGGAACTGGTAAAGGTATAGGGGAAAGATCAGGTCTAGCATGAGAAAATGTCAAAATGGTTTGAAAACAATCATGAGACCCATCATCCTCCGCAAGATCTGTCAATGGAGCTAGAAGTGTTGAAGGGTTGCACATTGATGTAGTATATACTGTAACATGAGGCTGAGAAATTGTTAATTCCAGAGTCAACAAACGTGTAGAGGACAAAGTCTGAGTCTTGGTTAAATGAAGCAACCTGGAAACTGAATGTGGTACATACACTTCAAGAGGGTGTTGTAAAACTAGAAAATCAGTAATTTCAATTGCAAAAGCCATGGCTACCAAACTACGTAGACATGGTGGGAGTCCTAAAGTCACTGAATCAAATCACTTTGAGAAATAGCCTACTGGCTTGCGACCAGTCAGGAAAGCTTGTAAAAGCACACAGGTAGCAGAGGAATCAGAAATAGCCACATACAGTTTGAATGGCAGAGAATAATCTGGCAAAGATAAACATGGCGCATTTTCCAGGGCAGACTTTATATTCAAAAAGGCTTCCCACTGTGGTAATGTAGGTACAATGAAACCTTCAGGTCCTTCTTTTCCAATGAGAGCATAAAGTGGAGCAGTAAGGTCTGAGAAATTTGCTAGCCATTGTTTACAAAAGATTAACAGACCCAGGAATCTGCACAGTAATACTGGTATTGCTGGGAAAGACAATGAAAGAATAGGTTTCAATCTAGCAGAGGTAATTGCATGACCATATGGTGTTAGGGCAACACCCAGGAAAGTAACATTTTGAGATTCAAATTTCCATTTTGACAAATTGACTTTCAATTCTAAATCAGCAATATGAGACAATAGAGACAAGGAATCTGACAAACAAGTCTCATAACTTGGTGAACATAAAAGCAAATCATCAACATACTGAACTAAAGAGGAATGGTCGAGCCTTACATCAAGCAGTGCAGTTCTTAGGGCCTGCGCAAAATACGTAGGACTATCAGTGTACCCTTGGCACAAAGTGGTCCAAGTATATTGTTTATTGTCAAATTGGAAAGCAAATAAAAAATAGATTTTCTTTGCTAATGCTCACTGAAAAGTAAGCAGAACTCAAATCCACAAAAGAGAACCAGGTAGTCCCTGGTGGAATCTGTGTCCAGATATCATGTGGATTAGATACCAAGGGAAAATTGGCAAAATCACATTATTTACTGCTCGCAGGTCTTGCACAAGTCTATAAGTCTTACTGTCAGCCTTTAGCACAAGAAGAACTGGAGTATTACATGGTGAAGTTGTAGAATAGATGGCACCTTGTTTCTGAAGATATTCAATCACAGGACGAATTCCATCAATGGCAGCTGCTGGTAGTGGCTACTGCTTGAGTCTGGGAAGCTGGGTTCTAGGTTCCACAGTGATCTTCACAGGCAGAATGGAAAGGGATCCGACACTGGATCCTGGCACTGCCCACAGGGTAGAAGGAAGTTCTGCAAGAGCAGGATAAACGGTACTGGCATCTGCAGGGGACGGCACTTCAGAGAGAGAATACAGCTGGAAAAACAACTTTCCACTCATCCAGGATAGAGTAGCACGGTGGGAAGCTAAAAAGTCCCGACCTAAAAGATTTACTGG
The DNA here is from genome assembly GCA_033557465.1 of Ichthyophis bannanicus. Taxonomy (NCBI): domain Eukaryota; kingdom Metazoa; phylum Chordata; class Amphibia; order Gymnophiona; family Ichthyophiidae; genus Ichthyophis; species Ichthyophis bannanicus. The sequence continues at coordinate 886,440,212 of CM066034.1, read as the reverse complement.
TAAAGTATCTCCCACAAGAAAGTTAGTAGGATACACAGTCTCTCCAATCTGCAAAGGTAAAAATTCAAGTTTACGATGAGGCATTATTTTACCCTCAATGCCTTCACAATGTACCATCGGTGTTTGTGTTAGTTGAGTGTGATAAATGGCAGGCAAATCCTGTAAACGCAGTGCTGAAGTAGTAGCTCCAGTATCAATAATAAACTTCAAATTAGATCCTTCCAGCTTAGCTTCTAACTCACCCCTGAGGGGTTATATTCAAATTCAACAATAGTCATGCATCCCATGTATCTCCCCCAAAATCTTCTGGGCTAGAGAAACATTGATATATGGGAGTGAATTCAGCTTTTACTGGAGGAAAATCAGCTTTCTGGATGTCAAGATTCTGATTCTGGGGGCAGTCACGCTGTAGATGCCCAATCTCACCACAAATATAACAAGCACGCATTCCTCTTGACTGTCCATGTCCTCGCTGAGGATTCACATAACCTCCTCTCCCTCTGTTTCTACCTCTACCCCTGCCCATGGGTGGTTGCATAGAAGCAATCTGTAAATTGAGCAATTTAGTCTTTTTCACATCTATCTTAGTTTGCTCTTCTTGCTGTTCCTTGATAAACTTCAACTCACTGTATCGAGCACCTTCCAGAATTGCATCTGCTGTTCTATCTGGCCAATCTATTATTGAAGTTTCCAAAATTTCTTTTATTCTCGGATGCAAACCATTTACAAAAATATTAGTGAAACCTGAAGGTGTGGCTTCTGCCTCACCAGAATAGTCCTTAAAAGCTAGCATACACCTAGTGTGAAAATCTGTAACATTTTCACCCCTATCCTGCCTTAGAGATGTTAGTCTCGACCAATCCTTTACAGGCTTACATACTACTTTAATAGATTCTAACAATTTTTCTCTACTCAAAACAAAATTATCTCTTTGAGTCTTTTCTTGAAAATCTATCACAGGGTCTGTGAGTAGCCATTGCCAGTTATCTTCACGAATTGGATGAGTGACCCTATGAAAATCAGCTGGATTAAAAAACACAGCGCTAAGCAAATTACCTAGATCTGCCCAAGTGGGATTATAACTGTTAATTATTTGAGACCATAAGGACACAAATCTACCAGTTATCCCTGTAATTAGGAAAGGTTTTAGCCAGAACACACACTTCTTTAGGGTTCCAATTTGCAGGCACAGTCATAGAACGCGTCAAGCCTGCTGGGTACAAACAGAAAGGATAAGTAGGCACAATTTCATTTTCCTCAGCTGTTTCAAATTTAACTGTGCTAGAACGTAATTTATTTTGCTGGTACATAGCTTCCTGAATAGAACCTAGAGCATGATACTGTATAATCTGTCATGCTCCTCTTTATAGGTTTCATAATGTCTGTCCAAAGCTCTCTCAATTCTGTCAATAAGTTCATCAGTAACTCTTAATTCATTTGCAACAGTAACACTATGACCTATTGCCACTCTTAAGGTTCCTATTATATGTACAACACTCTCTATTTCTCTGTTCACACGTGCTCTCAATTCTTTGAGCTGGGAGACATTACAAATATCCAAATACACAATTCTACTCCCCCTAACTGCTGTTTCTCTTTAAGTATTTCTTCTCTTAGTTCTGCTGCACAAGTGACCTGCACTCGCTCAGCTGGTCATTAGCTTTATTTCCTAACATAAACAACTTTTGTTTCAAATCTTAACTTCAGTCCTATGTTTTCCTTCATGTGCCATCTGTTCCCACCATGTAAGCACAATCCATTCATGACTATTGCATGGTTTGCCTTTAACCGCCTGCGTCACTGCCTCTGGCCTTCCCAACTCTCCTCCCTCAGTTCTTCGTTTTCTGTGGAGCCAGCAGAAAGCAAATCCTGTCACTGCAGAAAATTTGTTAATTTTATTTCTTTTGTGTTTTGTGGTCGCGTCTGCCTTCCCGTCCACACTGGGACTGACTGCTGTCAGTTCTTTGCTATTCTCTTCTTTTCTTTTTCTTTTTTCTAAAGTAAATTAGAACTTTTTTGAGGATGGGGGGGGGGAAGAGTAACTAAGATGGCGGATGTGTGTGCGGAGCGGTGAGCTGCTGCCTTGAGTTTCGCGTGCCTGTGGAGCTGCTACCGTGGGATGGGTCGGAGAAAGCGGAAGCAGGCCGCCTTACCTCCGGGCGAGAAATCATTGAGTTCTTTGGGTCAGCGAATGCTTGGAGAGTACGGTTTCGAGCCCCGCGCCGGAGTGGCGTCTTTGGCTGGGGCAGCGGGAGGAGTTTTGCCCCAGAGCGTCTTTTGTGTCTGGCTTTCCTTTTGGGAGTGGACACTTTCGCCGCATCCAGGCAGCTTGTCCTCAGCAGTTGTTGTGTCCCTGGAGTTGGTCTTAATGAGTGCGCTGATTTTGGAGGATATTGGAGGTGCATCTACTGAGTCGAAATCCCCCTCTGAGGAAGTGGGCCGGGGTCGGAGGAGAGAGTTGGGGGTTCCAACGGAGCGGCCTGTGCCTGGAGACCCAGTGATGAGGGAAGAGCTTCCTGTGTTTCCAGTTTTGGTGAGACCTGCGGCATATATATTGGAAACGCTATGGGAAGGACTGGCGACCTTGATTCACTCTATGAATAGAGTTTGTGGGATGTTTAAGATGGAACTTAATGTGGTTAGTAGGGGTGGAGGAGACGTGGCCTCCCCCTCTCATTTGGGGTTGGGGGATTTTACAGGTCTCCTTGAGAGTTCAATGGAGATTGTAATGGAAAGAACTACCCTGCTTCCCACATTCGTTTTGGAAATGGATAAAGTTTTAATCCTCAGAATGTATTTCAGAAATGCTAACGTAGTTTTCTTGGGCTCTAGAGTAAGGCTATTTCCTGACTTATTATGAATTACATAGTTGAGAAGGAAGGAGTTTTTGGCTCTTCGCCCTAGGACTTTTTCCTCGAGCGCTTCCTTTCAGCTTAAATTTCCTGTTAAATGTTATGTGAATTTTAAACTTAAGATGTATTTGGGGTTTTTTTAGCCCAAGCAGTTGTTGGCTTTCTTGGAGACTAGAGAGGCGAGTAATGTTGAGGTTGTCATACCTTCCCATACAGCTGATGTGTGAGTCTCCCTTCTGCTTATTTGGATATTTGTGTTTAATGGCCAGGATATTCTTGGCATTATGTAATTTGATTATTTCCTAGTACTCCCCTATTTCCTTATTTTGGGGTCTGAATTTGATGGAAAAAGAGTTTGTGATAATTTTACCTTTTCCTTAATTGTATTTGATGTTTCCATTTTTCATTTCATTCATGGTATATTGTCTGGATGTAAAAATTTAATAATTCTATTAAAAAAAAAAGAACTTTCTTGAGTGCATTGTTGCCATTTTAGGCCTTAAGCTTACCATTTGCTTTGGCATAATGGAAAAACCAGCTAGTGGTTTTAAGAAATGTTCTAAGTGTGGCGGTACCATCTCAGCTACCGGCACCCACGACTGGTGTCTCAAATGCCTTGGGCCCGACCACCAGCCTTCAGAATGTCCTTTATGTAGGAAAATCACAAAGAGAGGCCTGCAGAATCCAGCTGCAAAGTTAGGCACACTCTTAGCCTCAGACGCAGTGTCTTTAGCATCAACGTCATCGAGGGCATTGTCTTCCTCTCATGGATCTTAGGTAATCTTTGAATACACACCGATACCCTAAGGGTAGATCTCTTTCTAAGAATCAAGATGCCTTGTGCATTGCCCTAGAGGTGGATTGTCCAGCCAAACTACCCCAGCGGGAGGACCAAAGCCATCAAGGGGTCCCAGGATGCTCCCGAGGCCTCCACCTCTGGAGAGCTCTTGGTGCCATGCTCTGGGACGGTAGCCCGCATGTCCGGTACTGATACCCAAGCATCGGCGGGGTCTATGGATCAACGTATTCTCGCCATTGAGCACAGCTTGTCGGCCCTACTAGCGGCATCAGTTCCGATAAAATCCTTACCGACAGTACCACTGACACAGGCACCATCCACGGTAACGATGCAGTCTGCATCGGGGTTTGTATCCATTGAACAGCTACCACCCCTGCCTCCCCTTGAGTCCATCCCTGGTACTGGGGGCTCTTCCAGGCAACCTCCCAGATCTGATACTGATTTTGATCGGTACCGAGCTGCCTATTGAAATTTATTCAAATGGCATGGTAACAAGCTCATCAGCTATTCTGCCTGGATTCAAAGAAGCGTGCAGAAGACCGAAAGGCTGAGAGATGAGTTCAATAGCACCATTGCTCAAACACCTGATTGGAGGTGAAGTAAAACTTTGGTGCATGTCAGACAAGGAAACAGGCATGTCAAAGTTCACCTTGTACAGGAGAAAACAGATCGGTTTGTAGGAGAACAGAAATGTTTTCTGGTGTGATTTACCTGCTGGTGGTTTTGCAGTCACCCATTCCTACAAAATGTATAGGCGCCCTCCACAAACCACTGTTTTGGATGCTAAAGTTAAGCGTACAACTTTTCCCATCGTCATGTCAACATTCCCCACTGCCATGTAGGTAAACAATTATTACTCCATGCTGAAATTTTGGTTTAAATGTAATAAATTGTTAGTTTAGATTTCACAAAGATGGGAGATTGACCACAGCTGTAGCACACAGATGTTCTTCAGTTGCTATGGCTGTGGTCAATCTCCATCTTTGTGTTTTGCATTCATATGCTGTTTGGATATGTAGATTTCTTTCTCCCTTCTTTCATTTTAGATTTCACTACAGATATGCTGCTGCTAGCACATAAACTTTCTGCACATGCATCTGGCACCACCGCTAGTGCATAAGCTCTGTGTGCATGCATCTGGCACCACCGCTAGTGTATAAGCTCTGTGTGCATGCATCTGGCACCACCGCTAGTGCATAAGCTCTGTGTGCATGTATCTGGCGCCCACCACACATTTTGCGCATATCTTATTTGCATATGTTTTGTTTATGGCATACCAACGTACAACATTTGAAGTACTCTCATGCTAGAAAACTGTGGGCATGACTTTCAGCACATGGCTTTAATGGTGGCTTTCTGCATTGGTCTGATGCATTGTAAGTCCACCCCAGCTCCGCACAAACTGTGTTCCCAGGAACACCGATGGGCAGATCACATAAAAGCAGCTGCTATCTTGAAGTATACATACTTTTTATATGTCTACCCATGCACGCTTCTATAAGAGCCTGTTTCTGCATGCAAAATATGCTTTACATGCAAAAAAACATGTTATAGAAGTGCCCAAGAATGCATCATTTTTTTCTGTATAGACAGAGGTGTTTAGGGACTGTAGAATGAAAACAATATTTTGTAAAAGAGAGAAGGATTTCAACTTTCCAAGGGCCTAATCCTTAAAAAAGAGGATAAATCCTTCTGACCTGTTGCTCCATGGATTCCAGAGTGAGTGCCAAATCCTCCTAGAAACTTGTCAATGAAAGGATAGAGGAAAAGAAGGTGAAACCATAGGCCACATTCTTAAGAATCGTGCCTATCATAGGGGTTCTTTTACTGTGGCATTGAACCAAATGCATTCATAATGCACAAATCCATGGTGTGTTAGAGCAACACCACACTGTCAACTGCAGAGAAAATGGAAAATGTGTTCCTGGCAATTACTACAGTGTATGAAGTCCTATCACAACATGTTTTGTTGTGTTATTTGTCATCCACAAATAAGCAGGCTTTTACCTCCTTATGACCAACATGAAAGCTGTAGAAAACACCCAGTAGCTGAAACCATGTCACCAGGGGCTCCAGCACTATTATAAACAAAAGCAGCAACAAAGGGCAGCTTTCCTATGTAACCTTCCTTTCTATGTGGTGCAGGCAGATGCTATATAACTGCCAGACAGACAAGGGAGGCACCCCAGATCCAAGAGCTATTAGCCAGAGTTTCTCTGAACTCTGTGTATAAAAATATCAGGGTTCAGACTTGAGGGGAGGAATTACCTCTTTGTGGCAACCAAAATTAAAGTTTACGCACTTGGCACACTCTCATTTACTCTTCTCAACATTTAGGGGTATGTTTACTAAACCGCGGTAATGTTACCTGCGTTAGGATCCGCGGTAATAGTACAGATGTCCATATAAAGGTGTAGGCGGTGAATCGTTATGGCAAGCCGTATCAGCTAACAAGCGTTACAAGGCACCTTAAAAGGCACATTAGAAGGCACCTTGTAAGGTGCCTTATAAAGTGCCTTGTTAGGTGCCTTATAAGGCGCTTTGTAAGGCGCCCTATAGGGCTCCTTAGGCTAAGCACCGTATTAGGCACCCCTGGACAAGGCACCATAGAAGGCACCCTGGGTTATGGAACTATAGGTTAAGGTGGCCTAACAAGGTTACGGTGCCCTAGGTTAGTATGCCCTAATGGCTGCAAGGTGCTTCAGGATGACATGCATGACCTATGATGCATAGAAGCAGATGTAGCCCTAACACTAGATAGAGCACTGAGGAAAGGCAATGAACAGGTGAGTGAAGGAGGGAGAGCTGGGAGCTGCTGGACCTGCCATATCTGTGGGCATCCGATGTGGCTGCCAGTACTGTTGACAAACATGGTGGGGGCAACTGTACCACAGCACAGGGTGTTGGCAATGTAAAGTACTGGAAAGACAGTTGGTGGCAGACGATGGGAATACGTGTCCCCCAGTGGAGGCGGAGGTGGCAGGATAGTTACAATGATGGGTGGACAGAGGAGTGGTGGTGCCATGCAGATCAGGCACAGGTGAGGCAAGCACAAAGAGGCGCAATACAGGAAAGGGTAGAAGTGCGGGACATGGGGTGGCAGCCTGCACAGGCAGACAGGACTCTACACAGCTGACAGATAAAGATGGACGGACCAAAGGAATGTTGGCAACTGTGGCGAGGGTATTATGGGCTGGCAGCACAGCTCTGAAAAAATATGACTGTTACAGGCATGCAAACTATTTGAGTAGGACAGGCATGAAAGGAGGGAACAATGAGGAATTAAACCCATGAACACTGCCAAGGATGGCATTGTACTAACCAGTAGGCTATACCTCCATGGTGTATCACACAGCAATGGCTGGGTACAGAAGGACTGCAGGTCACCTCACAAACTGTCTACTCTGAGTGCCAGGATAGGGTAACCCCACCAGTACCCATGATGCAATGCACATGCCGAATAGCTGTCTACAGCTGATCACCAAATGGGGTCTGCACATCTCCGGTACCTCAGCTTGGAAAGATGAACTGACAGTGCATGATACTGGCACAGAGTAGCTACAGACCATGCCATTGTGCAGGTTCTGTGTTCACCCCGAGGGATAGGATGGGTGCCCAGCACGAGGTCCGCAGTACATGTGGTGCTAGCAATAGGTCCTGCTGTATATCCCCATCACTGACGGTGTGTGATAGGTGTACCTTGCAGTGTATCTGAAGGTAATTCTGTGTCCATCTGTGTTCTGCAGTCACATGTGTTCCTCTGGGACTGGACACCACCCAGATTAGTGTGTACTGTGGGACCCTAACCTGGGCCCTAGGGCTCACAGGCATAGGGCTGCCTTGTAATGTCCTTAAAGCTTTTCTGACTGTCCCCAGTGGAATTCTGGGACTTGTAGTTAGGCTTTTCTTGAGCAAGGACAAAATGTAGTGTGAGACCATTGGTGAGGCATACAAGAATATTTATTTTTCTATGGGGATTTCCAAGGCATTGAATTTCAAACACAAGGCATTAGGATACTTCTCCAACACAATGGATAACAGAAGATAACTGGCAACTGAGGTAAACGGAAACCAAAAGTCCTGCCAACCTTAGCAGCTGTTTTTTCATTAAACAAAACTGTACTCGGCACAGCTTCTTATATCTCTTTCAAACAAAGGTAAACTTTCTTGGCACAACTGTTGTTTTCCCTTTTAAACAAACTTCTGGTAACGCACAGCTTTTGCACAACTGTGGTTTTCCCAGTTCAAACAAACTTCTGGTAACACACAGCTTCTTTGCTTTAGAAGAAAATTCTCACTTGGTAAAACACATCCTTGGCTTTAGAAGACTATTAGCAGTTACAGAGTTATGCACAATACAGCTTCTCACTCTTTCTCAGCTCTGCTTAGTAAGGCTCAGTCTTCTTTTAAACAGAATGAGCAATCCATTGGAGAGATTCCTAGGTCAGACTCTGGCACATAAGAATTGACTTGCATTTCCTCCTGGGCTAAAGAATGTTCATTGCCTTCTACAGTCTTAGAAGCTTCCTCAGCTTCTCTGTCTTGTAGGAACTTTTGAAACTGGCTCCACAGCAAATCTTTCTGATTGGGCACGGTTACTTTGGGAGAATAAGCCTTTCTCTCAGGGAACACTTGTGCTAATGTTTCTAGTGTTTTTAGCTCAGCTGCTCTAGTCACTGCTGGGGTTTGGCTTTTTCCACTCTCAAGCATCTCCACCCACCTTCTGGCAGTTGTAGGGCTCAGGTCTGGCTCTTGTACACTAGCTGTTGCAAACTGTTCCTGTTCATCTGTAAGCTGTTCAGCTATACATCTGTTGGCTTCACTTCTAGGAGCATTTCTCAGACATCCACTGCTTCCTTTTCTACTGACCTCTTTCAGCTTCTGGAAGTCAGACTTCTTGTGCCTTTCTCCACTCCTTATCTCATGAGATCTCTCCTGAAAGCCTTCCTGGAATCCTTCTTCCTCTCCCGGATCCCCCAGGGCTCTGGGATATCTCTTCCCACTGGAATCCCCTTGCTCCAGGATCTCTCCTTCTCCTGTGGAAGTGACTCTCCCTTCCTTCCCTCCTCTATGGTCAGAGTGAGGTTTTAAAAACCGTTTCTTCCCTGCCACACTCTTGCCTTCGCACAGGCCTCTCCATTCAGTATCTAAGCCTGCCCCCACTGCAGAGTCTGGGCATGGCTTAGCCTCAGCAGAGACTGGATTTTTTTTCTTTCCTGCTCTGCAAGCTCTGTGCACAGCTTGTCTGTCACTTGTTTTAAAGGCAGAAACATGGTTTTCTTCTATCTCCATCTGTTCTTGGCCGCTCTCATCACCACACATCCCCCCCCCCCTTAAGATATCACGGGCTGGTACAAATTCATTTACACAGCTCGTGATTTGACTCAATGCGTCCATGTTTTGATGCAGTCTTCTGGCTCTATGCTCGATATGAAACTCGAAAGCCTGCAGAGCCATGTACCAATGAGTCAAACGCGAGTTATAGTTTTTCATCTGGTTCAACCATTTTAATGGGGCATGGTCGGTGACCAATAAGAATTTCCTCCCTGTGAGGTAAAACCTAAGAGCTTCAATGTCCCACTTAATTGCCAAATACTCGCGCTCTATAGTAGAGTAATTCTTTTCTGCCGTCAACAGCTTCCGGCTAAGGAACAACACTGGGTGTTCTGCACCTTCATGCCTCTGAGATAACACTGCGCCCAGGCCCGTTTCGGACGCATCCGTCTGGACAATGAATGGTTGGGCGAAGTCCACGCCCTGCAACACCGGTGCAGCGCACAACTTTTCCTTCAATAGACAAAATGCCCCGTCCGCTTCCTTGGTCCATTTCAAGAGGTTGGGCGCATTTTCTCTCAGCATGTCTGTTAGAGAGGCACTCTTGTCTGCAAAATGTGGGATAAAACATCAGTAGTACCCGACTAGACCTAAGAAACTACATAATTGTTTTTTTGTAGTGGGTCTAGGGAACGTTTTTATACTCTCAATTTTGCTTATCAGAGGTTTTACTGTGCCGCGCCCCACTAGGTGGCCTAAGTACTTGACCTCTTGGCCTGCAAACAAACATTTGGCGGGATTTAATGTGAGTCCCGCGTTCCGCATTGCTTGTAGAACTGCCTCTACTCTCGGCAAGTGTTGGTCCCAGGTGCTGCTGTGTATCACTATGTCATCCATGTACGCGACTGCGTATTCCTGGTGCGGGCACAACACCAGGTCTATCAGCCTCTGACATGTGGCAGCAGCCCCATGTAACCCAAAGGGCATTCTTTTAAAGTGGAATAATCCCACTGGTGTGCTAAAGGCAGTCTTCTGACGGGCTTCCTGGGTCAAAGGTATCTGCCAATACCCTTTCGCCATATCGAGCGTGGTGAGGTACTCAGCTCATCCTAACCAGTCCAACAGTTCCTCTATCCGAGGCATGGGGTAGGCATCAAATTTTGATATCGCGTTGAGCCACCGGAAATCGATGCAGAACCTCATGGATTCATCCAGTTTCGGTACAAGAACAATCGGACTACTCCATGGGCTTCTCGATTCTTCTATAATTCCCATGGCAAGCATTTCTTGAACCTGGCTGATTACCTCCTGCCTTTTTGCTTCTGGCAGCCGATATGGTCTTTGCCTTATCACTTCTCCCGGCAGTGTTATAATTTCATGGGCTACAAGATTCGTTTCGCCCGGCCTCGGAGTTAAAACATCCGTGAACCTTGCTAATAGGTGGGCCAAGTCTTCCTTCTGTGTCCACGAAAGTCCATCGCCAACCTTTGGTTCTGGGTCTCCTTTGCACTCAGCCAATTGTGGCCCTAGGTCTTCTTCTGCTTTTTCTTCCACCATAGCTGCTAACCCTTGTAGACTGGTGCCTCCTGTGGATCCGAATCCCCCAGTACCTCGGGTTTTTGTAGACAGCATGGAGACCTCTTCAAGAGGGGGAAAACTGATCCTCTCACAAATCAACTGCGCTATGCGGTCACCTGTATTAATCCTGAAATCTTCTTTCCCGAAATTAAAGATTAATACCTTCATGGCACCTCTGAAATCGGGATCGATGACACCGGCTCCTATGTCGATGAAATGTTTCAGGGCAAGACCCGAGCAAGGTGCTATGCGCCCATAGCACCCTATTGGCATTTCCATCTGGAGAGCGGTGTTCACGAGAGCCTTCCCTTGTTTTGGGACTACTAGATCTTCGGCAATGCAGAGGTCATACTTCGAGTGCTGGGACTCATCTTACAATATCTTATCACAAACCTAGGTTTATCAGCAGTCTCTCCTTTCTGGGGATAGGCCTTGAGCTCCCGCTTCTGCGGCTTCACAAACAACGGGCTAGGAACAACAGCTGCCTTAGTCGTTGTCTGTACTAAAGCTTCCGCTTGGGTTTTTTTGGAAACCGTGACCTCTTTTGACTGCAAACCTTGCTCCATACCTTTGTGGAATTGTGGCCAGTCCCTCCCTAGTACTAAATTATGGGGTAATCTGGGCACCACCGCTATAGGAATCTCCCTTTTTACTCCTAATCCTTTTACTCGAACCCTGTATACCGGATAAAGGGATGCGGCACCATGAATGCATCTAATCTTTACAGTGTTTACAGGTTGCTTGGAGACTTCCCTACTACGTGCCTCAATCTGTTGCCAAAGCCTCTTAGACATCAGGCTTTGATCAGCCCCTGAGTCTAAAAGCGCATTGGTAACAATGCCTTGTACCTCTACTGATAGCAAGAATCCTTCCCTGATTTTCCTAGGGTTTTCAGTTATTAGTGCTGTTTTCATAGTGCACTCTTTCTGAAAATGGCCTTCCTTCCCACATTTAAAACATTTCCTTTTTACAACATGGCTTTTCAACATAGGCATATATGTTTTTAGGGGATCATCCCTTAACGTTATCCTCCTTTCTGATACTTGTGACATTGCCACCCTGGAAGCACTGCCACTCTCTCGCGCAGTTAACTCCACTTCCATGAAACGCTCTGTAAGCCTTACTGCTTCTTGCAGGTTCTGGCAATTCTGCAGTATAAGGAAGGTATGGATATCCCTGGGGACTGCAGCCATGTATTGCTCTAATACAATGCTATCCAATATTGACTCTACTGACTTTCTTTCAGGTAATAGCCATTTGTTTACCAGACTACGGACTCGCTGACAAAGAGCTTTAGGAGTTTCGCCTGGCTTTAACTTTACGTTTCTCAACAGGCGATGGTAGACTAAAGGCGTTAACCCTAGCCTCTCTCTAATAGCTTTTTGTAGCTCGTCGTAATTACTGGCAAGTGCCGCGGGCATGGCTCTGTACGCGGCTAAGGCCTCCCCCGTAAGAGATGCGGCCAAGCGCACGGCCCATTGCTCTCTAGGCCAGCCACTAATCTGAGCCACCCGGTCAAAGGCTTCTAGAAAGTCATCGATATCGTCTCTATCTGTCAGCTGTCCGAAATTAAATGTCCCACCAGCTTGAAAACCCAATGCATGCAGATGAGTTGGTTCTGTGGAACCTGGAGGTATCACCGCTGTTCCGGCCTTCTCTTTCTGGCTCATCAGCCACGCCTCCATCATTTCAAGAAGGGTTTTTTGCTGAGCTTGCATCTGTGCTGCCATCTGCTCTTGAGCCTGCAACGCCATGTCTCTCTGCCGCTCGAACTGGCTTGCCATCCATTTTAATACTTCTTGGTACTCCATGGTCATCTTGTCCTAAAACAACAAGAACACAACACCAAGTGCGATACAAAAAAAACCCTCTTCACTATTCCCTTTGGCTTTTTTTTTTTTCAGACAAGTCTACACCCTGGCACTGGTATCCCCAACCAACCCAGTCAGGTACCGGTTACCTAGCACAGGTGTAGCTTCAAGCTTTTCACCAGTAGAGAACTGGTAATCCTCTCTGAGATGCAGCTTCACCTCTCGGGATGCAGCTTCACCTCTCGGAATGCGGCTTCACTGCTCTGTAGCGAAGTTACTTTCCAGCGTATATCCTGCGGTTGCAAAATCCTTTTGCGCATGCATAGAAATCCGCACAACTACGCCACTTGTGGGCCCCTAGCCTGGGCCCTAGGGCTCACAGGCATAGGGCTGCCTTGTAATGTCCTTAAATAAAGCTTTTCTGACTGTCCCCAGTGGAATTCTGGGACTTGTAGTTAGGCTTTTCTTGAGCAAGGACAAAATGTAGTGTGAGACCGTTGGTGAGGCATACACGAATATTTATTTTTCTATGGGGATTTCCAAGGCATTGAAATTCAAACACAAGGCATTAGGATACTTCTCCAACACAAAGGATAACAGAAGATAACTGGAAACTGAGGTAAACGGAAACCAAATGTCCTGCCAACCTTAGCAGCTGTTTTTTCATTAAACAAAGCAGTACTCGGCATAGCTTCTTATATCTCTGTCAAACAAAAGGCAAACTTTCTTCTTGGCACAATTGTTGTTTTCCCTTTTAAACAAACTTCTGGTAACGCACAGCTTTTGCACAACTGTGGTTTTCCCAGTTCAAACAAACTTCTGGTAACACACAGCTTCTTTGCTTTAGAAGAAAATTCTCACTTGGTAAAACACATCCTTGGCTTTAGAAGACTATTAGCAGTTACAGAGTTATGCACAATACAGCTTCTCACTCTTTCTCAACTCTGCTTAGTAAGGCTCAGTCTTCTTTTAAACAGAATGAGCAATCCATTGGAGAGATTCCTAGGTCAGACTCTGGCACATAAGAATTGACCTGCATTACCTCCTGGGCTAAAGAATGTTCATTGCCTTCTACAGTCTTAGAAGCTTCCTCAGCTTCTCTGTCTTGTAGGAACCTTTGAAACTGGCTCCACAGCAAATCTTTCTGATTGGGCACAGTTACTTTGGGAGAATAAGCCTTTCTTTCAGGGAACACTTGTGCTAATGTTTCTAGTGTTTTCAGCTCAGCTGCTCTGGTCACTGCTGGGATTTGGCTTTTTCCACTCTCAAGCGTCTCCACCCACCTTCTGGCAGTTGTAGGGCTCAGGTCTGGCTCTTGTACACTAGCTGTTGCAAACTGTTCCTGTTCATCTGTAAGCTGTTCAGCTATACATCTGTTAGCTTCACTTCTAGGAACATTTCTCAGATATCCACTACTTCCTTTTCTACTGACCTCTTTCAGCTTCTGGAAGTTGGACTTCTTGTGCCTTTCTCCACTCCTTCTCTCATGAGATCTCTCCTGAAAGCCTTCCTGGAATCCTTCTTCCTCTCCAGGATCCCCCAGGGCTCTGGGATATCTCTTCCCACTGGAATCCCCTTGCTCCAGGATCTCTCCTTCTCCTGTGGAAGTGACTCTCCCTTCCTTCCCTCCTCTCTGGTCAGAGTGAGGTTTTAAAAACCGTTTCTTCCCTGCCACACCCTTGCCTTCGCACAGGCCTCTCCAATCAGTATCTAAGCCTGCCCCCCCTTCAGAGTCTGGGCGTGGCTTAGCCTCAGCAGAGACTGGATTTTTTTTCTTTCCTGCTCTGCAAGCTCTGTGCACAGCTTGTCTGTCACTTGTTTTAAAGGCAGAAACATGGTTTTCTTCTATCTCCATCTGTTCTTGGCCGCTCTCATCACCATAGTACCCAGTGTTAGGATCTGGCTGACATGGGCATCTGTTATCAGGGCAGAGAGGTTTCTAGACCTGCATGAGGTTTGTGTAGCACTGCCTCTACAGGTCAAAGTGGTATACACTATATTCCTCAAAGGGCCCACAATCACCCTTTTTGTATGTATGGGACTGGTGCCTGAGTCCCAGTGAAACAACTTCCATCCTGCTGGTATAAGACAGCCCTCCAGCGTTGGTGAGCCAGAGCCATACCTGTGACTGGGGCTGTCCAGCAGTAATGCTGAGGTTAGGTCTGGAAAACCACAACTGCCTCACACCACAATTTACCAGGCACCAGCAGACTGCACAGTCAGACTGCACCTGTAGCACCCTACAAGGTGTTCCAACCAGGCACAGACTAACTGCAGACAATCCACTAGCCAGTCAATAGTGCATACTCACAGAGAAACTATGTGCATCAAGCAGGCATCTCAGTGATAGATCCCCAGCACTGGGAACACACAGGCATCATTGGAGACAGATAGCATAGAGTGCTATGTGGGAACCTGGACATGCCATGGTCACTGCTCGGTCAGAGTGAGAGTGTCCTCCCAGCATGACATACCTTTATCTTTATCTTTATTTAAAACTTATTATACCGCCTAAACCAAGAGGCATGCAGCGGTTTACAATAAAAACAAAGGAGACTACTGAAGGAAACAGAAAGGAATGCCAATTGTTTACAACAGGGACAGCAGAAAAGAAGGAACAGTACAGTGATAAACGCAAAACAGGGGGAAGGGATAAGCGAAAAACAGAGGAAGACAATAAGCGCAACAGAGGGAAACAATAAGCGCAAAACAAAGGGAAGGGAAACAATCAGTTGTCGGCAGGAGGAGGAAGAGGGGGGGAGGAATGTCAAAAGCTGTGCAAAAGAGGTGGGTCTTGAGAGAGGCTTTAAAGGTGCGGAGGGAAGATTCCAGATGTAAAGCAAGTGGCAATGAGTTCCAGAGATGGGGACCAAGGAAAAAGAAAGCAGAAGAACGTGTGGATTCAAGACGAGCCCTGGAAGGAGGTGGAAGAAAAAGGCGATTAGCATGAATCGATCGAAGAGCTCTAGAGGGGCAATGGAATTGAACCAAATCAGAAAGGTAGAGAGGGACACCAGTGTGCAAAGCCCTGTGAACAAAAATCAGAATCTTATATTGGATACGAAAAGGGATAGGCAACCAGTGTAAATGAATGAGAAGGGGGGGGGGGGCATGGGCAGATCGGGATGTATTGGTCAGAAGACGGGCAGCAGTGTGATGAACTAATTGGAGTCGGCGAAGCTGAGTGAGTGGGAGACCGGCCAGGGAAGCGTTACAGTAGTCTAGGTGAGAAACAACGAGGGAAAGAAGAAGTGTGGTCATGGAAGAGGGGGAGAGAAAAAGGCCGGACTGCACAAAGTTGCCGCAACTTACAGAAGGAACGTTGGACGATAGAAGAAATGCGATCTTTTAAAGTTAAAGCTGAATCCAGAGTGACACCAAGATAGCGCAGGGACGTGACGAGAGGGATAGGACCGACAGAAAGAGATGGAGTGAGGGTAGGAATAGGAGCACCAGCAGTGAACCAGATAGCCGAGGTCTTAGACAGGTTAACGTGTAGAAAGTTCTCTGAAAACCAGGAAGAGACAGCTGAGAGACAAACATTGAGAGGACCAATATCAGGCGTGAGAGAACAGGTGTGAAAAAGAAGAATGATATCATCTGCGTAATAGTACGCAGAGATACCATGCTGCTGAATGAGTAAAGCGAGAGGGGCCAGAAAGATGTTAAACAGCAGGGGGGCCAACACAGAACCCTAAGGGACACCACAGGGAAGAAGTGACTGAGTAGACGAGTCAGAGCCAGAAAGTACTGAAAAAGACCGGTCGAAAAGAAACGAGTGAAACCAATGAAGGACCGGACCAGAAAGACCAATAGAGCAAAGCCTTAGAAGAAGAGTGCGGTGATCAACAATATCGAAAGCGGCAGAAAGATCAAGTGAGACAACTACAGAGATAGAACCGTGATCGTGGGCAACATGCAACTCATTAAGAAAAGAAATAAGGATAGCTTCGGTACTGTGCCCAGGACGGAAACCAGATTGACGGGGGTGACGAACCAAAGAATCCTCTAAGTGCGAAGACAGCTGAGAGAAAACCAACCTTTTGAGAAGCTTAGAGAGAAAGGGGAGGTTAGAGATAGGGCACCAGTTAGATAGTGCAGAAGGATCCAGAGAGGGTTTCTTCAAAAGAGGACGTATCAGGGCATGTTTCCAATGTGAGGGGAAGGTGCCGGAGGACAGACTAGTGTTAAAGATAGAACGAACCAAAGGAAGCAGAGCCAATGAAGACTCAGAGAGCCAGTGGGAGGGAATAGGGTCAGAGGGACAGGTGGTTTTCCGAGTGGTAGAGAGGACCTTGGTCAATTCTGGTAGGGTAATGGGTCAATGCAGGAGGTGGTTGTGCACTACAGTGCCCCAGCTATTGCCCCACATCCTGTGAAGATGCATCCTGGCCAATCTGCCCTGTCCTGGCCATACCCACAATACCTTGCTTCTCATTATGCACATATTCAGGCTAACGCTGGTAACAGTGGGACATTGTGGGCCCAGTGAGTTGTGGGCAGCCACAAAATGATGGATAGACATACACTCCTATTGCAGCATTGTGCAGATAGGGGTGGTTGGCAGCCCTGTCTGCCACACTGCTGACACTGATAAACTTTGCAGGAGGTAGTGGTAGTGCTCTGGTGATAACTGCAGCTCTGTGATGGGGCCAACAGCCTGACTCTCCCTGCAGCTTTGGATTGTGGAACCTGTGTGAGTGGGTGTTTATATCCCTCTTGGCCACTGCTTTGGACTTTGTCCATGCTGCTGTTGTATCTGCATTATAGGGTAAAGTGCTCTGCAGGATCCACAGCTGGGACTTGAATCTGTGACCTTCTGCTTTTGGACACACTGGCTGTGTGTACTGCACCACACTGTTGCCACAGATGCATAAGACGTCCCTGGAGCTACCTGTACTTTTCCTCAGCCAGACCTTTTATGTTGCACTGCACACCACGTACTGGTACAGGACATGGCCTAAGTCCACTGCAGGCAGGTGCCACTGCCCCCTCCAGCACGGGCACACACACCCCTGCCATGCTACATTACCATATGCTGTCAATGCTGGTAGTGCGCAGTCCCAGGCCATCTACTGTGTGGGTAGGCGGTTGCCTAGGGAGCGGGGCTGGGGTGGGGAGGCATACATGGGCATCCTCACATCCGCCCCATCACCGCCTGCCAATATTATGTCCCTTCTGCTTGGGGGAGGATTGGCTGGGGGGATGTCAGGTCAGTGCCCTGGCAACTGTTAGCTAGGGTGGACCAGGTACATGTAGGTGGATTGTGTTTGGCCTTTGTCAGGTGCTGTCCTGCTGATGTCCGGTTTCTATGTTACTTTGTGCCACCTAGGCGACTGCCTAGTCCACCCTGTGCCCCAGATGCCCCCACTACATGTCCTGCCTGCAGCCCCCTATGCCCCATTTGCACCATCACCATAGTGGCCTTTCAAACTTGATCACTATGCTGTTTCTGCAAATGGAACACTACTATCACGGTTCTTGGGCTCACTGCCTATGCTGTACATTGCTGACACTGAAATGGTTTCTCTCTCTTGCAAATGTGTGCTAACGCCAGGTTTTCAGTCGCGTTAAGATTCAGCTCTTCAGTTCCCCATGTTAGTGTGGAAGGGGCCTCTCCCCACCACTCCCCGCCCATTGACCCCTTCTCTCCGCCCTCTCTCCACCCTCTGCGGGACTTACCGCGTCCGGGAACGCTAACACGCGTTATGTAATGTTAACGCGCGTTAGGTAACGTTAACGTTACATAATGCACGTTAACATGGTTTAGTAAACATACCCCTTAGAGTCAAGGCCAAAACGTTCTGTTCTGAACCATGGGTTTACTTAAAAATTAGGGTAACTTGATAAGCAAAACAATTTATAACATTTGGGTAACCATTACTTATGAGCTTTGTTACAAAATAAGGAATTTTCTTTGACCAAGTTGGAGTAACTTTGTTACCCCCAGTCCCTCTAGAAGGCCCTCAGTTTTGTTTTTCTAACTCATAAGCACCATATAAGTAGATGAAGATATTTGACCAGTTAATTATATCACCTGATGGGTTCCTTTTTCCCTAATCAGTCTCTTTTCTGAATACTTGAAATTAAGTGGTTCAAACTTCACAGCTCTCTGGCCCTGTGCAAGCACCTTTAGATGTATCTAATGTTATCTTCTCTCTTCCATGGTTAAGCTGCTTTGCTCAATCCTCTGACCATTGGAGTCTGGATGGACTGGGGCAAACTCTCTTTCAGGCTGAGCTCTTCGGCAGGCCGCAGTGGCTCTATGCTTCTTTATTCCTCCTTCTGTTCTAGTCCTGGTGACAGACTGTAGCAGGGGTGCCTGAGGCATATGCCCCTTTAGGGCAGCTCCCTGTTCAGCCCTGCAAACACTTCTGAAACCATCCTATAGATCAAAAGCCACGTGCTGAACTTGGCATGCACAACGCTTATCCACCTGACAAAATTGTCCTCAAACCCCATCTGCTTAAGCACCCAAAAACATGTGACCTAAAGAACTCTACTGAAAGTCTTCTCAGCATCCAGACAGAGCACTTTTCCCTCAGTTATCTCCTGAGAGTCACACATCAGGGCCACTATAAGTTGGTGCGCATTCATTATCCTATGCGTTCTCTAATAAATACCCTCTGCTCCGATGCTACCATATCTGGGACCGTCCTACCCAGCCTAGATGCCCACACCACCACCAAAAGTTTCAAATTTATATTTAGTAAAAAAATGGGATGATAGGACCTTACTTCATGTGGGTCCCTCCTTCTTGGGAAGTACAACTACAAGCACCTGTCTCATCAGAGAAAAAAATATTCTCTGAACAATGCCTAATTATAGGCTTCTTTCAATGGGCCCAGGGCCGGCCCATCCATTGAGCGAGAATGTTGTTCACACAGGGCCCCGCACTTCAGGGGGCCCCGTGCGAACTCCATTCCCGCACAATGTGTGCGAGGCCCCGGCTCCCTCTGCACAGCCGCCAGCGTGAAGAGCCTTTTCCTTCACGCGGGCGGCTGGTGGGGGGGGGGGGGAACAGACTGGAAATGGGCTGTGATGGTGGGGGAGGAAATGGACTGCAATTGGGCTGTGATCGGGCAAGAAATGGACTGCAAATGGGCTGTGATGGTGGTGGGGGGGAAACGGACTGCAAATGGGCTGTGATGGTGCTGGGGGGGGGAACGGACTAGAAATGGGCTGTGATGGTGGTGGGGGGAAATGGACTCAAAATGGGCTGTGATGGTAGGGGGACTAGGACTGCAAATGGGCTGTGATGGTGGGGGGTGATTGGCTGGAAATGGGCTGTGATGGTGGGGGGGGCTAGGACTGGAAATGGGCTGTGATGGGAGGGCTAAAATTGGAAATGGGCTGATGAGCTGGATTAGGACTGGAAATGGGCTGATGGGGGCTTGAATAGGACGAAGTGGGCTGACGAGGGGGCTAGGATTGGAAATTGGCTGATAGGGGAGCTTGGAGTAGAAATGGGCTGATGGGGGACTGGAATGGAACTGGAAAATAGCATATGGGGGGCTAGGACTGGAAATGGGCTGATGAGGAGCTGGAATAGGACTAGAAATGGGCTGATGGGGGGAACGTGGACTGGAAATGGGTGATGGGCTGGAATAGGACTGGAAATGGGCTGATGGAGGGCTGGAATGGAACTGGAAAAGAGCATATGGGGGCTAGGACTGGAAATGGGCTGATGTGGAGGCTTGGGAGAATGGGACTAGAAGGGGGTGGATGCTGGATGGGACTAGAACTATAAGGGTGCTGATTTTGGGGAAGGACTAGAAAGGGATGGGGAATGAGAATGGAGAGGGGAAAAGATATTTTGTGTGGAAGGGAAGAAAAGTCTACAATGGGCTGGGTATTCGAAGAGTAAGTGGAGATTGAGAATGGAAGGGTGAAATTTGAGTGGATGATAAAGGAATAAGGAAAGAAATGGGGGAAAGAGCAAAAGGGGAAAGATCAGTATGTTAAAGCAGATATAGAGAAAGAAAATGGAAAAAAATCTAAAAGAGAAGAAAAGACAAATGGATAGCTCGCAGAAGACACAAAGAAACCAGAAGAAAGTGACTGGAGCAATTGCAACTGAAAAAGAAAATACACAAAGAACAAAAGGTAGAAAAATACTTTTTTATTTTGAATTTATTAACTGGAATATTATCAGCTCTGGGAAATGTGCATTGTTAACGTCTTTTGTGTTTTGTTCAGTACAAGAGGAAATAAATTTATAATTTTATTTCTCCAGTGTTGTACATCCCAAGTTTGGCTTTTGGGGTTCCCAGTTTAATTATTGTCTTCCTATTTCTAAATTTTGATCCCTATGTTCTGCATTTTAACCAAGCTGAGGTATTCTATTCATATAGTCTCTATTTGACCTTGCCACTTGTTCTCTTTCCCCAGTAGGAGATGCATTGGTATTCTCTGAGATCTATTGGTTTAATATTTGAAGTGTTGCCTTTTGATAGGTAGGGTTTGGTGCTTTGTGAGTCCTGGCAGTGCTGTTATGATATGGTGGATTTGCTATGAGTTCTAAATGGTCAGTGTTTATATTATTTCCTAATGGGCTTGGAGGAGTAGCCTAGTGGTTAGAACACTGGCTTGGTAACCAAACAGCCAGGGTTCAATTCCCACTAGTTGGCCTTGGGCAAGTCACTTAACCCTCCATTGCTTCAGAAGAAAGGCCTGGCAATCTACTTCCAGTAACACTGCCAAGAAAACCCAGGAGCTTCTGGGTCACCAGGAGTCAGGACTGACTCAAAGGCACGCATTGCAATGGGCCTGGCAGTTGGCACTGGAATATAGTAACATAGAAATCTGTTAGTCTTTTTTTATCCAGACACTCATTAAGAGGCATGTTTACTAAAAATGCATGTTAACATTATGCAAATATTTATGCAAATGAGGCTCCACAATTAATCTCCGCACATGGCCCTGCACCCCCCTTGGGCCACCCCTGAATGGATCCATCACCCGAAACTTCAAAGGTTTGTACAATCCTGGCCCCAACCAATCTATTCCCAATGCCTTATCTAACTGTAATCTCCGAATTGCTGCATAAACGTCACCATCCCACACTGGGTCATTAAAGGCCTCCATCTTCTCAGTGTTCATCAGTCTGAGGCCAGAGAACATCCACCCCAAAGGCCTTGCACATCAGTTCACCTAGCTCTTTCCCCAAATAGAGCTCTTTATAGTAATTCAGAAATTCTTGCTCTATCCTATCTTTTGTATTATACATCACCCCATTGCTGTCCCTTATTCTGGTTATGTATGCAGGCTTCCTGACTTCCTGCGCTGAGTTCGCCAGCAGATGGCCTGCTCTCTTGCCATGTGTGAAGAAATTATACCTAAAGAACTGCAGGGACTTTTTCTCCCTGTCATGCAATAATTTATTAAAGGTCTCTTTCACACTGCTAAGAATCCTTTGCTGCTCTAGAGTCATGACATTCAAGTGCCTTTGCACAATCTTAGACAGCTGCAATATTTCTGCATCCTAGCACCTGTACTTGCCAGACACGTAGGAAATAATCTTTCTGTGCGATAACCGTTTTGCCTGCTTCCTGTAAGAAAATAGAAGAAATACCTTACTGACCAAAGATTCGTCTTCCATTTTCCCCTGAGATAAGGACCAAACTCCTTATCAAAATAAAGCCCCAGATACATATGTCAGTTATGTGTACCCTGACTTGAAATCCCTAACTCAGGCTCCAGCTACATGGGGGCATGGTCTGAAATTGTAATATTGCTTATGCTTCCCTCCACATGCTCCTAGAATAAACTCTCAAAAACTAAAAGATAGCCTATACATGAGTAATTACTGTGTGGGTCTGAGAAGAATGTGTACTTCTGTGTGCCAGGTTTCAACACTTGCCAGATGTCTAGGAGGCCTAACTACTTCATTAAGAGTTGACCCCCTTCCCCTACTTTCCTAGCCCCCACCAGCTTCACAGGTTTGCAGTCTATTTCACTATCTGTTACTGTGCTAAAGTCTCCCCTAACCACAAACTGACAACCTTGGTATGCCAACAGCCTACTGATAACATCAACAAAAAAGGACCATGAGTAGGTGTTCAGGGCATAGAGATTGCACAGGAGGATCCTACACTCACATAAGGACCACAACACAATGACAAAGCCTCCATGTAAATCTTGTATAACCTTCTCTGTTTGAAAGGCATCTATGTATGACCTATAATGCCTGCTCGAGAGGGACCCAAAGTGACATTTCCCCACCCATTCCCACATGAGCTTAGCATGTTTCTTATCTGTCATATGCTATTTGTGCTCTAAGAAAATCCATCCAGGAATGCAGAAAATAATTTCTTAGTACTTTAGAAGAACACAAATTTACAAAATTATTCACCAAGGGGGTCATTTTTACTACTACTACTACTAATCATTTGTATAGCGCTACACGGCATATGCTGTACTGTACATAAAGATGTAAGACACAGTCCCTGCTCATCAGAGCTTACAATGTAATCAAGATGAAAAAAATGAAGAACTGGGATCTAGAGTATGGTAAGATATACATAAGTAGTGAATGAGAGAGAGGGGCATCAGGATCCAAAAGCAGCCTCAAAGAAGTGGATTTTTAGCCTGGATTTGAATAGGGCCAGAGAAGGAGCCTGACACACTGACTCAGGTAGTTTGTTCCAAGCATATGGAGCAGTAAAATGGAATGGATGAAGTCGAGTTGGCAGTGGCAGAGAAGGGCACAGATAAAAGGGATCTGCCAGAGGAGTGGAGTTCCTGAGGAGGGATGTAGGGTGAAATAAGAGGAAAGGTAGTGAGGGGCCGCAGAATGAATGGCCTGGAAGGTAAGCAGGAGAAGTTTGAACTGGATTTGGAAATGGATAGGGAGCCAGTGAAGTGACCTGAGAAGAAGGGTTTCATGGGCATAGCGGCATTGGTGGAATATAAGTCGTGCAGCTGAGTTTTGAACAGATTGAAGGGGAACAAGATGAATCAAGGGGAGACCAGTGAGGAGCAGGTTACAATAGTCAAGACAGGAGGTGACTAGTGAATGGATGAGGGTCTTAGAGTGTGTGTAGATAGGAAGGGACACATTTTGCTGAAAGAAGATCATTGAAAAGACAGTGCAACTACAACTTCAAGAACACATTGATGTTCACGCGCCTTTAGATGACAACCAACATGGTTTTCGCCCAAACCACGGAGTTGAAACTTTAATGATTTACCTTTTTGACAGCATACTCCGTACCATAGATGACATCAGGAAGGGTATCATAATGATTTTTATAGACATTTCTGCTGCATTCGACTCTGTAGATCACAAAAGGTTACTAGATAGACTAGTGGAGATTGGTCTATATGGAACCACATTAAAATGGTTCCATTCCTATCTGACAGAGAGACATTTACAAGTAAAGATAGGGCAAAAAACATCTCAACCCATAAGACTTACACAAGGAGTACCACAAGGTTCAGCACTTTCATCTCTTCTATTTAATATTTACATACAGCCAATATGCAACATTCAGACGAAATATGGCATTAAATATACAATTTATGCTGACGACATTATGATATTCACAACAGTCTCTATTGATAACCCAGACTATTCAAGAATTACAGAATGTCTCTCAGAAATGTCTAAATGGTGTAAAGCCAATAACATGGAAATCAATTTTAGCAAAACAGAAGCTTTATTCGTAACTCGTACTCATGCTTTTGCACATCCACCTGATATCAGGATAGAAAGTTCAATTATTCCCATTAGATCAGAAGTAAGGTATCTTGGTGTGACACTGGACAATGAATTGAGTCTAAAATCGCACATAAGTAAAACAATCAGAAATGCTTATTACAGAATGAAGATTATCAGAAGACTAAGACCCCTTCTCGAGACCGTTCACTTCCGAAATGTTTGTCAAGCGTTAATCACCCCATTACTTGACTTCTGTAATCCTATATACCTGGGTTTAACTAAACAGTCAATCAAGCCTTTACAACTCGCGCAAAACACCGCTGCACGGATTATTTTTGGATCATCAAGTAAAGAGCATATTACCCCCATTATGAAAGAACTTCATTGGCTACCCATAGCGTCTCGTATCAAATATAAAACATTAATATATATTTTTAAGATCAAGCAGCACTGTTCTGCAGAATGCCTAACTTCTCTCATTCAGTCAGATATAAGCAATAGACCAAGAAGAAGAGGGTCTTCCAACAGATTCAGCACATCAAATGATATTAGAAAATCTCGTAAGGAAACCTCAGAGAGGGCATTTTCTTTTGCAGCGCCTAACATCTGGAACTCTCTACCAAGTGATTTAAGAGCAAATCAAGACCTCAATGACTTTAGGAAGCAACTGAAAACTGTTCTGTTTACTGAATACTACGGTTATTAGAAAGACCAATCATATATATATTGTATAATAGCTCACAATATAATATAGCTCACAATGTAGATAGCACAACTGATTCCATGACACTATATCCTATTCTCATCAAACTATGTACATATTATCATTGATAATTTTCACCTTCACTTTTTGTATTTTTGTTTGTTTTAACCGCTTTGATTATATGATAAGGCGGTATAGAAATCCAATTAAATAAATAAAATCTGTTGGATGTGTGCAGAGAAAGATAGAATAGAGTCAAAGATGCCCAAGGTTGTGAACTGAGGAAACAAGGAGGAGTGTAGTGTTATCCACAGAAATAGAGAAGGGAGGAAAGGGGAGTTGGGTTTACGGGGAAAGATATGGAGCTGCGTTTTGGCCATGTTCAGTTTCAGACAGCAGTGAGACAGCCAGGCAGCAATGTTGGATAAGCAGGCAGAGCTCTGGGCCTGGATTACTGGAGAGATTTCAGGCACAGAAAGGTAGTTCTGAAAGCCTTAGTCATGATTTGGATATCCGAAAATATGCATGCAGACATTCAAACAGGCAGGGGGTGTAATGTTGGCATATCTGGGGCTGTGCAATGGACTTAGATGTCCTCGCTTTATTTCCGAGCATGAATAGGCATGGGAAAATGCTCGTTTTGTCCGTAAAACATCCAGAGGTATAGAGAAGATGGCACACCATCATCCCCAGTACTCTGTATAATCACAATAACAGTAGCAATGAGATTTGAACCTTAGTTTCCCTGGTCCTAGCCCTCATTAGACTTTTCCTAGATGTACACATTCTTAAATACTATTCTGTGGATGTTTAGGTATATGCCCCTGCAGACGTCTTTATCAGGCACATCCACGTTTGTGAAATCATGCCTGAACTTTGACATGTTTACCTTCTTTTTAGATGTTCTGGCTTGGACATCCCAGATAGCACTTGGACATCATTTCTAAAATGCGTTTTTGCACCAACACATGTTGCTGGCCACTGCCTGGGTCTAATAGCAGCAAGAGGTTAGAACATGCTTCCAAATCAATATCTGATAGTCCAACTCTCCAGAACTGACCATTACCTTATAAAAGTCTATCTAAACTTTAAAATATCCAAAACAGCCCATCCCCTCTAGATATGATTCTCCAGGGATTTACGATCCCTGGATAAGGAAACATTCATTCCAAACGGTCTTACAAGTGTGGGTAGGCTGGAAGGTCAACCACTAGAATAAAAGGTTGTTCTATGGTTTTATAATCTTATGAAAAACTCTAGAATAAATGGCCTCATTGAAAATAAAACATTTTAAAAAATACACAGACCCTTGGTAATCGCGAGACTTACAAGAGTTTATAAACCAATTAAGGAAAACATCCCTCCAATGAAAATAAAAAAGCTTGTCAAGAAGCTCAAATCAAATATGAAAATATGATTAAAACTGCAAAAACTAATTTTATCTCAAAATTAATATACTTTAATGAAAATTATCCTAGGCAACGTTTCTCGGTCCCGAGAAACTTTTCCGCAAAGGATAATATTTCCTTGGATTTCACCTAAGCCATTTGTTACTTTTCTAACCAAAATATCTTAACTTTGCAGTTTAAAAATAAATTGAAGGCTGCCATATCATCCCTGGCATTCATCAAAGATCCCAGGCATTCATCAAAGTATTTTTTCAAAATTTAAACCTCTAAGAGAATTCCACTTAGGAAAGTTGATTAACTCTCTGGACTCCACATCTTCTTTGATTGAAACATTTCCTCCCAGTTTAATTAAGGACTGTTGGTCTGATTTTGCTCTTGT
Organism: Ichthyophis bannanicus; assembly: GCA_033557465.1. Classification (NCBI taxonomy): domain Eukaryota; kingdom Metazoa; phylum Chordata; class Amphibia; order Gymnophiona; family Ichthyophiidae; genus Ichthyophis; species Ichthyophis bannanicus. Next base: position 886,413,745 of record CM066034.1, on the reverse strand, counting down.
ATTTCTAGACTTAAGTCCACTTTGTCCCTAGGAATTGTTCCAAATAACTAGAAATACTCTGTAAAAGTAAGGGCGCGGGCAGAGTCCCGGTGCCTGCGGCTAACCGGATGCCCAGCCCGATGCGGAACCCGGTGCGCGCCCCGTGTTATTTTTTGAAAATAAATTAGGTCGTTATGGGGGGGGGAGAGAGGGAGGAGGAGCCTCAGGGCATAGCAGGAGGTTGGAGGCAGCTAATTGGATCCCCCGCTGGAGCGTGCTCGAGGGGATCTGTCGGCGTGCGTGCGCTTGTGCCCAGAGCCTCTTGGTAGTCGGGCTGGTGAGGCGCATGCACGATCGGCTAGGCCAGCAGTTTCGGGCGTGCCGGGAGGGTTGCAGGATCCGGTCTTTCGGCGGCTGAGGCCCTCGCGGCTGGAGCGCAACAGTCAAGCGTGATTCCAAGTTGGACCGCGGTGGGAGACGGCGCACGTGAAGGCAGCTTGAGCAGGCGAGTGTGAGCTACGCAGCCGGTCAGGGGGAGCGTGGGGGGCCCAACGGCGGCAGGGTAGCAGTTATTCTATTTGTAAGAAAATAAATAAATAAATAAAAGAATAAGAATAAAAGAAAAAAGGGACAAGTCTACCCGCAAGGGAGAAAGGAAGGGGGGAATTTCACAGGACTAACTAAATAAATAATCTTTTAGCTGAGATGCCAGCAAGTAGGGCTTGCCGGGGGCGTGGGGTTGCAAGGGCTGCGAGGAATGGACCAAGAGGTGGTCGTGGGGGGCAGGGGTGCCCAGGCGATAGGAATAGGGGTCAGAGGGGACGCCCTGAGAGCTGGGAGGGGCAGGTATCCAGAGGGAGGGCAAGGAGTCTTCCTCGGCCGTGTGGCAGGTCCTCTGGAGAAGAACTTGTTGCGCGGGGGGGGGGGGCACAGGCGTGGTGAGCGGGGTAGGGGAGGCGCACCTAGAGGTCGGGGTTTAAGCGAGCCCGCATCTGCTTCCCCGGAGGGTGGTCTGGGTGACTCAAGTGAGTCTTTGCCAGCAACTGTTGGAGAGAATGTTGGGGGTGAGGGGCAGGGGGTGATCGCTCCTGGTCTCGCTCCTGTAGGATCCCGGGAGCGCACCTGGGTTGGGCAGGGATCTTGCCCTGGCAGCATTTATCCTCCGGGCAGGGGCAGGGTTGGCCCTGGGATGCTTCCCTCCCCATGGTTTGGTTCGGTCAGGATGCCGGGAGGTGGGTCTGGAGGTCAGTGCTCCGATTGGGAGCGGTGGATGAGTGGGGGCCAAGGCCCTTCTGGGCCGAGTGGGCAGGGGCGTGGCAACCGGCTTGGTCTGCTGGGTTTTCTCCTCCTGTTTTTCCTTTTCCTCCACAGGTACCGTATTTCGCTTCACCTGGAACAGCCTGTGGAACCAGCAGTCGGCTCCAGGAGAGCATGGAGGCCCAGCACGGTGCGGTGCGCAGTGGCGCAGAGACGGAGGCGGACAGGCTGGGTGTGTCTGAGCAGCTGTCGAGTGAAGAGCCCACCCAGGGGATGAGTGCACCGGTGGGCAACGATGCCGCGGCTCGTGGTGAGTTGCTTTTGGACACGGGGGCCGCGGGCGAAGGGGGCAGAGTTCGGACGGAGCGGAAGGGTAAGGTGGTAAGGAAGAGGAAGCACTCGTGTAGGAGGAGGCAGGGGTCCGACCAGGGCCGGATTTACCTTGAGTGAGGCCCTATGCCAACAAAAATTGTGGGCCCCCAGCAGGGGCGGCCCAAGGGGGGTGTGGGCCTCATTTGCATAAGGGGCCTCATTTGCATAAATATTTGCATAATGTTACCATATACTAACTTTTAGTAAACGTGCCTCTTAATGAGTGTATGGATAAAGAAAGACTAAAAGATTTCTACATTACTATAATCCAGTGCCAACTGCCAGACACATTAGGAACTACTACAAACACTGCCCATTTAGAACCCATAGCAAACCCGCCGTATCCTAACAGCACTACCAGGACTCACAAAGCACCATACTCTACCAATCAAAAGGCAACACTGCAAATATTAAACCAATACATTTCAGAGAACAACAATACATGACCTACTGGGGAAAGAGAACAAGTGGCAATGTCAAATAGGAATTATATAAACAGAACACCCCAGCTCAGTTACACATGCAGAACATAGACCATCACCAAACAAGTAATCACATTTTAGAAACAGGAAGACAATAATTAAACTGGGAATCCCAAAAGCCAAACTTGGAATGTACAACACTGTAGAAATAAAACTATACATTAATTTGCTCTTGTACTAAACAAAGCGCAGACGTTAATGATGCACATTTACCAGAGCTGACATATTCCAATTAATAAATTCAAAATAAAGAGATATTTTTCTACCTTTTGTGCATTTTTTTCAGCTGCAATTGCTCCAGCCACTTTCTTCTGGTTTCTTCATGTCTTCTGCTAACTCTCCATCGTCTGCTGTCCATTTGTCCTTTCTTCTCTCTTCTAGTTTTTTTTCCATTCTCTCTCTACATCTGCTTTAACATACTAATCTTTCTCCTTTTGCTCTTTCCTCATTCCTATTTCATCCACTCAAATTTTACCCCTCCATCCTCAATCCCCACTTACTCTCCCAATACCCGGCCAATTGTAGATTTTTTTATCCCTCCCACACAAAATATTTTTCCCTTCTCCATTTTACTCTTCCAGCCCCATCCCATTCTAATCCTCCCCCAACATCAGCTCCCTTCTAGTTCCAGCCTCACCCAGCATCCATTCCCTTCTAGTCCCTGCATCAGCCCATTTCCAGTCCTAGCCACCCATCAGCCCATTTCCAGTCCTAGCAACCCCCAACCCAATACCAGTCCTAACCCCCCATCACCCCATTTTCAGTTTAAGAAGCCCCCCCTATAACCCATTACCAGTCCTAACCCCCCATCAGCCCACATCCAGTCCTAACCCCAACAACCCATTTCCAGTCCGAGCCCCCCATAGCCCATTGCCAGTCCTAACCCCCCCCATCAGCCCATCAGCCCACAGCCACAGCCCTTTACCAGTCCTTACCCCATCATCCCCCCTCCATTATTTACCCCCCCCCCAGCCCATTTCCAGTCCTAACCCCCCCCCATAGCCCATTACCAGACAGCCCCATCAGCCCACAGCCCATTACCAGTCTTTACCCCCCCAAAGACCATTACCAGTTCTAAACCCCCCCCAACAGCCCATTATCAGTCCTAACCCCATCAGCCCACCTCCAGTCTTAACCCCCCCAGCCCATTTCCAGTCCTAGCCCCCCCATAGCCCATTACCAGACAGCCCCCATCAGCCCACAGCCCATTACCAGTCTTAACCCCCCCAAAGCCCATTACCAGTTCTAAACCCCCCCAACAGCCCATTATCAGTCCTAACCCCATCAGCCCACCTCCAGTCTTAACCCCCCAGCCCATTTCCAGTCCTAGCCCCCCCATAGCCCATTACCAGACAGCCCCCATCAGCCCAGAGCCCATACCAGTCTAAACCCCCCAAAAACCCATTACCAGTTCTAAACCCCCCCAACAGCCTATTACCAGTCCGCACCCCAGCAGCCCACCTCCAGTCTTAACCCCCCCAGCCCATTTCCAGTCCTAGCCCCCCCCTAGCCCACAGCCCATTACCAGACAGCCCCCCATCAGCCCACAGCCCATTACCAGTCTTAACCCCCCCCAAAGCCCATTACCAGTTCTAACCCCCCCCAACAGCCCACAGCCCATTACCAGTCCTAACCTCATCAGCCCACCTCCAGCCTTAATCCCCCCAACCCATTTCCAGTCCCAGTCCCAGCCCCCCCAATAGCCCATTACCAGTCCTACCCCCGGCCTAAAGTAAAATTTAATTTTAAAAAAAAAACCTACTGGCTGCCGCCGCGGGGCCCCCTCTGCTGCCGCGGCAGCATGGACAGACCCGCGGGGTCCCCCTCAGTACGCTCGGTCCCACCCTCCGTGCCTCCGTGTCTCCCTCCATGCAGGCTGTGAGAGACGCGAAGGCAGACTGTCTCCTTCGCGTCTCTGTTAAGCCCGCAGGGGCTGATGGGAAATTTCCCATCAGCCCCTGCGGGCTTAACAGAGACGCGAAGGCAGAAGGAGACAGTCTGCCTTCGCGTCTCTCACAGCCTGCACGGAGGGAGACACGGAGGCACGGAGGGAGGGACCGAGCTTACAGAGGGGGCCCCCGTGGGTCAGTCCATGCTGCCGCGGCAGCAGAGGGGGCCCCGCGGCGGCAGCCAGCAGGTTTTTTTAAATTTTATTTAAAAAAAAAAGCCTAACTAGTTCAATTTTTGTGGGCCCTTTGCAGCTGTGGGCCCTACGCCATGGCGTACATGGCGTATAGCTAAATCCGGCCCTGGGTCCGACGCATCGTCCTCCTCGTCTTCCGTGTCATCTAGTTCATCCTCGGGGAGGAGTGGTACTGGGTCGGATGTTGGTGGTGGGGGAGCCGCGGGGGGATCCCAGAGCTTGGTAAGTTTATCTGAATTGTGGGAAGGTGTGCCGAAGAAGTTGAGGCGCAAAATACGTAAACGGAAATATATTGACATTTTCCGATTGTTGGAAGGTCGTAAGCATTCGGGTGAGAGCAGGAAGAAACGTAAAGAGGATGAGAAAGCTGGCAGGGTACGGAAGGTTTCTAGGACAGTTGTGAACTGGGTTCGGGCATTTTTGCGTCTGGCCAGCGAATGGGGGCAGCATCGCCCGAGTCATTATGGCATGTTGCTGGCGTACGCAGATGCCATTCTCGAAGCTTCGCAGACTCATGACGGGTGGGCCTGGCTGAATTACGACAAAATGTTTTGTGATAAGATGGAAGAAAATAAGTCGTTGACCTGGGCCACACAAGATATCAATTTGTGGCTCACCCAGATGTCGGTGAGGTCGGGGGCTGCGGGGGCTCAGAGCAGAGGCGGCGCGGCATCTACGCCAGGTTCAAGTCGTTCCTTTCGTGGGGGACTCGTCTTACCGGTTAGAGGAGCTACGGGCCAGGGAGGAGACGTGTGCTGGCGATTCAACAGGTCAGCGTGCCCATTCCCGGATTGTAAATTCCGACACGCGTGCTCTGCCTGTGGTGGTGGGCATCCGGCGGCAAAATGCCTTAAGAAAGGTTCGTCTCTCCCGGCCTTGTCTTCCCTTAAGCCAGGGGGGGGGGCGTTTGATGTGGCGCCTACACCAATCAACGTCGAGGCATTGAGGTTATGGCTACGGGACTATCCAAGGCTGAACGTTAAAAGAATGTTGCTGTTGGGTTTTCAGTTTGGGTTTGTTATACCGGTCGGAGGGTGGGTGGCGGCTTCAGTGACGCGGAATTCGCCTTCTGTTCGGAGGTTTGCAGCGGTGGCACAGGAGAAAGTGGCAGTGGAGCTGCAGTTCGGCAGGGTGGCCGGCCCGTTTCTGCACCCGCCTTATAGGGATTTTGTAGTATTGCCGGTTGGAATCGTACCGAAGAAGGAGCCCGGGAAGTTTCGTATGATCCATAATTTGTCTTTTCCAATAGGAGCTTCTGTGAATGATCACATACCACGCAAGTGGTGTACGGTACGCTATACCTCGTTTGACAAGGCCGAGGAGCTACTGAGGAGGGCCGGTCCCGGAGCTCTGATGGCGAAGGTGGATATAGAGTCAGCGTTTCATTTGTTACCAGTTCACCCCACGGCATTTCGTTTGTTAGGATTTCACTTGTTCAGTTCCTTTTATTTCAATAAATGCATGCCGATGGGTTGCTCTGTTTCCTGTGCCTACTTCGAAAAATTCAGCACCTTTTTGCAGTGGGCCATGACCCGTCTGGTGGGCCGGTCTGAGGTGGTCCACTATCTGGATGATTTTTTGTTTGTTGGTTCAAGCGGGTCATCGGCTTGTCAGGAGCTGCTGGATGGTTTTGAGGCACTCGCAAGGCAGTTGGGGGTGCCGCTGGCTGAGGAAAAGACTGTTGGGCCGTGTTCGAGGCTCACCTTTTTGGGAATTGAGTTGGATTCGGATCACATGGTGGCCCGTTTGCCGTTCGAGAAGGTCGTTAAGTTACGGGTCTTGGTGGCGAATGCCTTGGCCTCTTTGAAATCTACTTTGAAGGAGATGCAGGCCTTGATCGGTTCCTTGAATTTTGCCTGTAAAGTTATTCCGATGGGACTGGTATTTTTGCGTCACTTGGCAGCTGCCATGGTTGGTGTACAGAAGCCGCACCATCGGTTGCGGATTTCCAGAGCGGTCCGAGAGGATTTAAAAGTCTGGGACGTCTTTTTGAGGGGGTTTAATGGGACGTCGGTGATAAGGGAGGTGGAAAGTTCCAGTGAGGCCTTGCAACTATATACCGATGCGGCGGGTGGCGTTGGTTTGGGTATATACTTTGGGGGCGCGTGGTGCGCAGATAGGTGGCCAGCGCAGTGGCAAGCTGCAGGTTTATCAAGGAACATAACCTTTTTGGAGTTATTCCCGATGCTTGTGACATTGGAATTGTGGCCGGACAGATTGCAAAATCGCAGGCTTACGTGGTGGTGTGACAATGAAGCGGTAGTCAGTGTAGTGAATCGTTACACTCCGCGATGTCTGCAGGTGGCGGCATTGATGTGAGCTATAGTTCTGGGCTGTTTGCGCTTAAACTTGGTGTTGAAGGCTAGGCATATTCCAGGGCATACTAACCAAATCGCTGATGCTCTTTCCCATTTACAATGGGACCGGTTCCGGCAGTTGGCTCCAGAGGCGGATGTGGAAGGACGTGCGGTCCCTTGGAGATTGTGGAACTGTGGCCTGCCGAAATGAAGGAGCTGCTCCGATATTCTGTGGCCGAGAGGACCTGGGATTCTTATCTGAGAGGCTGCCGGATTGTGGTAGCATTTTTGTGGGATTGTGGTTGGCGGTCGGGCATGGTTTCAGATCGCTTGCTCGGGCATTACATAGTCAGTGCGAAAGCCCAGGGGTGGTCTAGGGCTGCGGTCAAGGGGCATCTCGCCAGTTTCGCTTTCTTCGCACGGGCGGTGGGCTGGGGCGACTCGGGCGGCGAGTATCTGGTTCGGAGGCTGCTGCGCGGGTGGGAGCGCTTTTGTTCAACCCCGCTCGATGGCCGCCACCCGATTACGCATGACTTACTGTTGAGACTGTGTGCCGAGTTGCCGAAGGTCACAGCTTCTCGATACGAGGCCGTGCTTTTCCGTGCGGTGTTCACTTTGGCTTTCTTTGGGGTGTTCAGAGTCGGGGAGCTAGTGGCAAGTTCCCAGAAGGCCGGGGTTGGTGCCTGCTTGCTTCACCAGCATATTCAGCTGGAGTTGGGGCAGGTCCAGGTTCTATTGGCAAAATCTAAGACAGACCAGGGTGGCAGAGGTGTTTGGGTGCTTCTCAAGGCTATAGAGCAGCGATGGCGAACCTATGGCACGCGTGCCAGCTGTGGCACGCGAAGGCCTTGCAGCTGGCACGCGGGCCATAGGTCCGCAAAAAAAAGAAAAAGCTGTCTCTGACTGCGGATGCGGCAAGGGCAGAATGCAGCGTCCCGCGGGGCCCCCTCCGCCCGCTAAGCCCCTCTGCAAGAGCTTTCAGATTCGCGAGGGAGAGCGTCTCCCTCGCGTCTCTGTTAAGCCCGCAGGGGCTAATGGGAAATTTCCCATCAGCCCCTTTAGACGCGAGGGACTGATGGGAAATTTCCCATTAGCCCCTGCGGGCTTAACAGAGACGCGAGGGAGACGCTCTCCCTCGCGAATCTGAAAGCCCTTGCAGAGGGGCTTAGCGGGCGGAGGGGGCCCCGCGGGACATTGCAATCTGCCGCGGCAGCAGCCAGAGCCTGCTTTTTTTTAAAAAAAATTTGCCGGGGGTTAGGACTGCTAATGGGCAGGGGGGGGGGGTTAGGACTGCTAATGGGCAGGAGGGGGGGGTTAGGACTGCAAATGGGCAGGGGGGGGGGGTTTAGGACTGCTAATGGGCAGGGGGGGTTAGGACTGCTAATGGCAGGAGGAGGGGGGGTTAGGACTGCTAATGGGCAGGAGGAGGGGGGGTTAGGACTGCTAATGGGCAGGAGGGGGGGGTTAGGACTGCTAATGGGCAGGAGGGGGGGTTAGGACTGCTAATGGGCAGGGGGGGGTGTTAGGACTGCTAATGGGCAGGAGGGGGGGTTAGGACTGCTAATGGGCAGGAGGGGGGTTAGGACTGCTAATGGGCAGGAGGGGGGTTGGGACTGCTAATGGGCAGGAGGGGGGGTTAGGACTGCTAATGGGAAGGGGGGGGGAGGTTAGGACTGCTAATGGGCAGGAGGGGGGGTTAGGAGTGCTAATGGGCAGGAGGGGGGGTGTTAGGACTGCTAATGGGCAGGGAGGGGGGGTTAGGACTGCTAATGGGCAGGAGGGGGGGTTAGGACTGCTAATGGGCAGGAGGGGGGGTTAGGACTGCTAATGGGCGGGGGGGGGTTAGGACTGCTAAGGGCGGGGCGGCGGGGGGGTAGGACTGCTAATGGGCTGGGGGGGTAGGACTGCTAATGGGCTGTGGGCTGATGGGGGCTGTCTGGAAATGGGGTGTTGGGGGTTTAGGGCTGGAAGTGAGTTGATGGGGGGCTAGGACTGGTATTGGGTTGGGGGGTTGCTAGGACTGGAAATGGGCTGATGCAGGGACTAGAAGGGAATGGATGCTGGGTGAGGCTGGAACTAGAAGGGAGCTGATGTTGGGGGAGGATTAGAATGGGATGGGGCTGGGAGAGTAAAATGGAGAGGGGAAAAATATTTTGTGTGGGATGGATAAAAAATCTACAATTGGCCGGGTATTGGGAGAGTAAGTGGGGATTGAGGATGGAGGGGTAAAATTTGAGTGGATGAAATAGGAATGAGGAAAGAGCAAAAGGAGAAAGATTAGTATGTTAAAGCGGATGTAGAGAGAGAGAATGGAAAAAAAAACTAGAAGAGAGAAGAAAGGACAAATGGACAGCAGATGATGGAGAGTTAGCAGAAAACATGAAGAAACCAGAAGAAAGTGGCTGGAGCAATTGCAACTGTGTAACTGAGCTGAGGTATTCTGTTTATGTAATTACTTTTTGACATTGCCACTTGTTCTCTTTCCCCAGTAGGTCATGTATTGTTATTGTCTGAAATGTATTGGTTTAATATTTGCAGTGTTGCCTTTTGATAGGTATGGTGTGGTGCTTTGTGAGTCCTGGTAGTGCTGTTAGGATACGGCGGGTTTGCTATTGGTTCTAAATGGGCAGTGTTTGTAGTAGTTCCTAATGTGCCTGGCGGTTGGCACTGGATTATAGTAATGTAGAAATCTTTTAGTCTGTCTTTATCCATACACTCATTAAGAGACATGTTTACTAAAAGTTAGTGTATGTTAGCATTATGCAAATATTTATGCAAATTGACGTGCTGGCACTTTGAGGAAATTCTTTGGTTTTGTGCGGCAGTTTGGGCACTCGGGCTCAAAAAGGTTAGCCATCACTGCTATAGAGTCCCCCTCCTGCCCGGTGGCTGCGATGCGAGAGTATTTGTTGCTGCGTCCGGGGGTTAAGGGGGGGCTCTTTATACATGTGAACGGGCAGTTGCTGACACGGTTCCAGGTGACGGCGGTTTTGCGGATGGTCTTAGGTCGGCTGGGCGAGGACCCAATGCACTTTTCAGCCCATTCTTTTCGCATCGGGGCAGCCACCTGTGCGGCCGAAGTGGGGCTTGAGAGCGGGCAGATACAAAGGATAGGTAGATGGCGGTCTCGGGCATTTCATGGATACGTGCGTCTATGAATTAAAGGTGGGGTAAACGGGGGGGGCAGATTTAACTGTTGATTTCTTTTTCAGGTGGGGTCGTAATGTGCGGGAATTTTGGCTGATTGGGCACTCCTTCATGTTCTGGGCTGGATGGCGAGCGGAGGTGCGGCCAATCGGGATCAATCTGGGCCTCGATCCAGCGGTGGGGTCAGTTTCATGGCTGGGTGTGCGCGGTCTGCGGTGGACGCAGCTGCTGCCCTTGCTTCGTCATCAGCTGCAGTTCGGCAAACAGCCAGAGATCGTCCTGATTCATCTTGGAGGCAACGAAGTCTCTACATGGACTTGCAAGCAACTGATTAACTCGGCAAAGAGGGATTTGGCTGTGGTGCTGCGGTGGTGGGAAGGGGTGTTTTTGATATGGACGGACATTATCCCTCGCCCGGCTTGCTGGGGGCAGAGGAGGTGGTCTCGAGGCCTCATAAAGATTAATCAGCAAGTCGGGCGGTGGGTGTCCGAAATGGGGGGCTAACAGGTTCACCATGCCTGGGCTGAGGTTAACTGTGCTGGTCTGTATAGAAGTGATGGGGTCCATCTATCCCCGGTTGGGCTGGACTTATTGCTTAATGACTGGCAGGAGGCACTCGAGGCGGCAGTGCAAGGTGCTGGCACTGGTCACAGCTTGTTATATGGGGGGGGGGGGGGGAGGCACGGACTCCTAAGCGGGCCTGTGCCGGTGGCGGGATCCCGGAGGTTTCCAGGGTCTGGAGCTGTAAGCCTTTTGGGGCGAGGGCGGGGTGCCCTCTACCCGGTTAAACCCTGGCAGACTTGTGCTACTGAGACGGCCAAGTCGGAGAAGGGTGGCAGGCGATTGGCCGGTGGCTTCATCCGGCTGGGGCGGTGGCGAGGTCACCTTGCTAATCATATGGCTGGTGACTGATCGCCCCGCGGGGTATGGGTACAGTTGATTATTATTGTTATGAGTGTTTAACAGTTGGATTGTTATCAATAAAGCCAAGACCAGTTGAAGCCAAGACCAGTCTCTCGTGAGTTTGTGGGTGACCCTTGTGGCGGGGGTGGCAATGGCCCAGGGTATTAAGGCATTGTGGGTTAAGGGGATGATTTAGGGGTGAGCTTCGTGTCCGGCTATCTGGTTAGTTTCGTTCAATTTTCTAAAAGAGTTTGTCATGTAACAATTCATAATTCATCCTCCTCAGTTTACCCTTACTCATATGGTGTACCTGAAGGATCAATATTGGCTCCCACTCTATTTAATTTCTGTATTGCTGCCCTTGTGACACTGACCCAGCACATACATTTCTGCAGATCAGTTGCTTCTGCTGATTGGCTGAAGCAACAGGGAGCAGGAACGCAGCTTCCTCCCACTTCCTGCCACCAGCACCAATCAGAGCCACCTCCACAGGACCGAGGACATGTTAAAAGACCGACTTTGCACCACCACAGTGAGCCCCGATCGCCAGAAGCAACGGGGAGTGGGAACACAGTTTCCTTCCTCTCCCCACCACCAGCACCAGTCGGGGCTGTCTCCACAGGACCAAGGACACTTTAATACTAGAAGCCCCAAAGTGCGTCAATTGACACAAATGCATCTTCGAAGTTGTATACCAGCGCCACTGCTAAAACCATTTATTTATAAATAAATAAATAAATGTCAGTCATGTTCCATGACTTTGTTAGCAAGGTCAAGATGTTCAAATATGTGCATTGAAAATTAATGACAGATGCACCACCTAGCGGGAAAATGAATTTATACCTAGAAGCCCCAAAGTACGTCAATTGACGCACTCAATTGTCTTGGATGCGTCAATTGATGTACTTTGGGGCTTCTAGGTATAAATTCTTGTTCCCACTGGGTGGCGCATCTCAATCACTGTTTACAGTTTTACTCCAACATTACAAACAATAAACACACAATGATGTCATGTAATGACATCACATACTGCACATATTTAACAAATAAGTAACTACACATTAATTCACATCTGCATTTCATACTAAACGCAGTCGTCGTGATAATGCGTCAATTGACGCACTTAGGGAGTTTCTAGGTAAAATTCCTTTTGGGACTTCTAGTGTTAAAAGACCAGCTTTGTACTACTGCAGTAAGCCCTGATTGCCAGAACCAACAGGGAACTGGAATGCAGCTTCCTCTTGCCCCCCGCTGCCAGCACCAATTAGGGTCGCCTCCACAGGTCCAAGGGGCCCTTTGGCGGGGATCAGAGGCAGGGACCCTCTCCACCAACTGCATGGTCTTCGCACCGGAACTAGCCTGAACTCCAACAGACTCTCCTCTTGGAGCCCACCAGACAGCCGGGACTACTCCATGAAGACCACTGACAGCAAACAGCCACCCTGAAGGCTCCAAGCCCCAAGAGGCAAGCTACCCAACAGTGAGTACTATCTTGTCCCATCTCATGAATCAGCCAGGATAACCAATTTAACCCCAGCACCATCAGGATACTCTACTGCTCACTCATCTACTTAACAATATTAGGTCTCCTATTATGCTACACAAGAGCCACCCCCTCACTTACAACTTCTTTGCTCCCACTCACACTAACTGCTCCATGTCTCCAACAAAAATGGCACTTCACACCTAGATGTCCACACAAGCGAAACCCCACACTTACACAAATCAAACTTGACCCACATACATGCAAACATCACCCCAACCTTGACACAATCAACATAGAACTCATCAATGCAAAGTCTGTCAGAAATAAAGTGAATATCCTCACCAACCACTTCCAACATCATCAAACTGATATCTGCTGCATCACTGAATCATGGCTAACTAATCAGACCAAGTCATCCTGAATCAATTAACCCCCCTCCCCCACTACCCACGCTGCATTTAATTGCCCTTGCATAAATAGGAGAGGGAGGGTGTACTCATACTTGCCAACACCCGTCTCAGATTTAAAACACTAGCAACAAAGAGTACAAAGCACTACAACACAATACTCTTCGAGAACAAGTACTTGGCCATCTGCCTCACCTATCGAGCAATCAACAGCACCACAGGTGAACGCTCCATAATTCCAGAATCAGTATGCACTGCCACATGACCCCACAAGCCTCTGCTTGTCCTCGGGGACTTCAACCTCGAATCATCATCTCACAAAGATTCAGACACCTTCCTGAAAGCCATGGAAGCTCTAAAATACATCCAGCTCCTCACTAAACCAACTCACCACCTGGGATCCACTCCAGATCAGATCTTCGTCCCTGAAACAATAATGGAAGACAACAAAGTAATGTTGTTGTTAAGTGCCGTCGAGTCAGAGTTGACTCATGGCAACCCTCTGGATAGCTATCCTAAATTGTGTTCGGTCTTGAGTCAGGCGGCTCATTGTTGACAGACTGGTACCCGTAGTTTCTGTTATTGTCTCGATCTGTCTCATTGCTGGCCTTCCTCTTTTGCGTTGACCTTCTATCTTGCCAAGCATGATGTCTTTCTCTAATGATCTCTCTCTTTGCATGATGTGTCCAAAGTATGAAAGGCGAAGCCTTGTCATCTGAGCTTCTAAAGAAAGCTTAGGTTTGATCTCCTCTAGTACCGACTGGTTTGTTCTTCGGGCAGTCCATGGTATACACAGTATTCGCCGCCAGCACCATAATTCAAAGGCATCAATTTTCTTCCTGTCTATCTTTTCACTGTCCAGCTTTCACATCCATATGATGTTATTGAAAATACCATGGCTTGAACAAGTCGAATCTTTATATGGAAAGAGACATCTCTGCTCTTGAGAATCTTATCTAGGTCTTTCATAGCCATTCTGCCAAGAGCAATGCGTCGTCTGATTTCTTGACTGCTTGTTGCTTCTTTATTGATAGTTGATCCAAGTAGGTTAAAGTTGTTCACGATTTCAATTTCTTCTCCTTCAACGATGAACCTGTTCATTATGTCAGTTGTCATGATGTTTGTCTTCTTTACATTAAGGTGCAGGCCCATTTTGAGACTATGTTCTTTGATTGTGAGAAGCAAATGTTTCAGATCATCTTCACTTTCAGCCAGTAATGTGGTATCATCAGCATAGCAAAGGTTGTTGATGAGTCTTCCACCAATCTTCACACCTCTGTTGTCTTCATACAATCCTACTTCTCTGATGATTTCTTCTGCATATAAATTAAACAGGTAGGGGGAAAGTATACAGCCTTGTCTTACACCTTTGCTTATTTTAAACCATTCTGTTTCTCCTTGTTCCATTCGAACTGTTGCTTCTTGATCAATGTACAGATTGTGCAAGAGTACGATCAGGTGTTCTGGTATATCCATGCTTCTTAATGTGGCCCAGAGTTTCTCATGGTTTACACTGTTAAAAGTCTTGCTATAGTCAATAAAGCACAAATAGATATCCTTTTGGTATTCTTTAGTCTTTTCAAGGATCCATCTCACATCCGCAATGATGTCTCTCGTTCCTCGCCCTTTCCTGAACCCTGCTTGCACTTCAGGTAGTTCTTGTTCCAGGTATGGTTGTAGTCTCTTTTGAATAATCTTCAGTAGAATCTTGCTGGCATGTGGGATCAGAGCGATTGTGTGATAATTTCCACAGTCAGTTGGATCACCTTTCTTTAGTATTGGTATAAACACAGATCTTTTCCAGTCAGTTGGCCATGATGTTGTCTTCCATATTTCTTGGCAGAGCCTTGTAAGTATGGTAACAGCTGCATCAGATTGCTGTAATACTTCTATGGGAATGCTATCAATGCCTGGTGCTTTGTTCTTTGATAAGGCTTTCAATGCTGCTTCAACTTCTTCTTTCATCACCAATGGTTCCCGATCATAAGGTACAGGTTGAAACGGCTGTTGGTCCACTTGATCTTTACCATATAAAAATTCTGTATATTCCTTCCACCTATTCTTGATCTTCTCAGCATCATTCAACATAGAACCTTGAGCATCTTGTAACATTCCATTTCGAGGCTGGAACTTTTTCTTTAACTCTCGTAGCTTTAGGAAAGCCGATCTTGTTCTTTCTCTAATAGTTTCTGCTTCTATTTCCTTGCATGTGTCGTCGTAGTACTTTTCCTTGTCCTGTCTTGCTGCACGTTGGAAATCTCTGTTGAGTTCTGTTATTGTCTTTCTTTCTCCTCTGGTTTTAGCTTCTCTGAGTTTCTGGGCAATTTTCAGAGTTTCTTCCGTCATCCATTTTGGCCGTTTTTGCTTTTTCACCTTTTGTAGAGACTTCTCGCTTTCTTCCAACACAACCTTCTTGATGTCATTCCATAACTCTTCTGGAGGTCTGTCATTTTTATCTAAAGCAGCAAATCAATTTTGCAGGCAGTCTTTAAATTCCAATGGTATATTCTCAAGGTCATATTTTGCTGCATTCATGAGTGGTTTGCTCTTTTTCAACTTTAGCTTGAGTTTGCATACTAGTAGTTGATGATCTGTACCACAGTCAGCTCCAGGTTTTGTCTTTGTTAATCTTATAGAACTTTTCCATCATTGACTACCACAGATGTAGTCAATTTGATTTTTATAGAATCCATTGGGTGAAGTCCATGTGTACAGTCGCCGCTTGTGTTGATGGAAGAAGGTGTTTGAGATGAATAGGTCATTGGTCTTGCAGAATTCTATCAGTCTTTCTCCAGCTTCATTTCTGTTGCCAAGTCCATATTTTCCAATTACTTTGCCTTCTTCTTTGTTGCCAACTTTTGCATTCCAGTCACCCATGACTATCAGGATATCCTGTTTGCATGTTCTGTCAATTTCAGCTTGTACTTGTTCATAGAACTCTTCAATTTCATTCTCTTCTGCAGCTGTTGTTGGTGCATATACTTGAATTATAGTTGTGTTGATAGGCATTCCTCGTAGACGAATAGAGATTAAGCGTTCGCTGACTGCATTGTATTTCATTACAGTTCTTGCAAGTTTCTTCTTTATTATAAATGCAACACCATTTCTTCTTTGTCTTTCATTTCCAGTATAGTAGACCATGTGATCATCTGATGCAAAGTGCCCGATGCCAGTCCATTTCAGTTCGCTGACACCCAACAGATCAAGCTGTACACGTTCCATTTCATTCTTGACCACCTCCAACTTCCCTTGGTTCATGCTTCGTACGTTCCATGTTCCAATGCATAAGACATCTTTACAGCTTCTGACTCTCATTTCATGCACAGCTCCATCAGCAGTCAGACGTCCCGAGGGCTTTGATCCAACCACATCATAAATGCTGGCTTTACTCTGAAAAGTCCTCAGCTTTTCCCCAGTAGCTAGTTGAGTGCCTTCCGACCTGGGGGTCTCATCTTCCAGCACTACAGCACAATTTGTTTTGTTGTAACTATTGTGATAAGGAAGCTTATCATAGCTCAGGTAGGAGCTATAGAAAAGATGATGTGACTCTGAACAAGCAACCTGTCAGTTCTGGTAGAAGCAAGAAAACAGAGTTTTCACATAAAAGACTACCAGTCCCAGAATGCACCAGGTTTCCAGCAGCCATGAGAGGGGCTGAAGTGAGAGAATGTGTGTGCAATCAAGAGAGCTATGAGGTAATCCCTAAGCACTCATCTCAAAGGGCAGGGCCTGATTCAACACAGCTGCGCTGTGTTAGGGAGCAGCACACATTAGAACAGGATAAGAATAGAGCTTATTCTTCAGATAACAGTTTCAGCAACAGTTGGAAGAACAGCTTCAGCAAAAGCCAAGCAGATAGAGAGAGAAGGAAACTCTCTGGAAGGAAGAGAAGAAAGGCCATTGGAAGGTCTGGGAGATTCCAAGGCAGTACTCATACTGGGAGGTATTCCAAAAGCCAGCAGAGTCCATTGGACTGGATTCAGCCAGAGGAATGGAGTGGCAGAGATAGGAATCACCAGTGGCTACCTGGAAGAGAGAAGACTGCATGTGGAAGGGACTTTCAGACCAAGGCCAGAAGGTATGTGAGAGAAGATCCAGTGTCCAGGGATCAAGATTGGAAGGCTGGACATCAGAATTGGGTTACATATTGGCCAGGCTATACAGAGAGGAATAATGATAGCAGGAGAGGCTCAGGTATGAACACTGATCCAGACCCTATCTATAACAGAGAATGGCAGCCAGGGAATAAGCATTCTCATGATAGTGCCTTAATGAAAGACTCGTCTGTGCCAATGTATGATAGTGACCATATGCTGATTGATGAAGAGGGAGATACAGCAAATGAAACTATTTATATGGACTGTTCTCTATCTAAATGCTATTGCTAGTTTTCTCTGAGCAAACACATCAGCCATCACAAAGAAACCTAACTTTGTTCCTTATTTCCACTGCAAACAGCTCTTAAAGCAGGATTTGGGCTCACACAGTAGCAGCCAGCCAGCTAAAGGCTTTCAGCTGGTCCATTGATAGTAATTAGGGCTGCACCTGATTGTGTGTGAGCAAGGGAGAATCACTGCTGAGATCGGCGTGGAAAATAAGCAGAAGTTAACCTAACCAGCAAAGTTTATTCTTTACTTTGTGCCTTTGTATTTGGTAATTATTTGCTAAGAAAACATTAGCTAATTGCCTGACAAGCTGAAGGTTGTTTTCTGGTTTACTTTGTGACTTTTTGTTATCCATTTTAAACACTGCAAGCAAGTAACCTCATTTATAGTGCTATCAAGCATACATGTGCTGGGTGAATTAAACCCATCAATAAAAGAAGTATTTTATTGATTTTACCACTTGGTTTCACAACTCAAATTATTGTCATCAGCTGTGTTTGGGAGTGAATGAACTACAATACCCACAATACCTTGCAAGAATCATATGAATATATGCATCGTCAAGATTGTGTAAGTTCTCACCCTAGGCAGCCGTCTGACAAATGGCGTAGTTTTTCGGATTGCTCTTGCACCAAGAGGATTTACTTGTTGTGGATTACAAATAAAAGTCAAGTTTAAAGCTGTAAGAGGATTTTTTTCCCTCGTCTGCACTTTGGAGGAAAAGTGGTTGTTCCAGGAAGCTGTCCCAGAGGAAAAGACCCTGTGCAAAGCTGGATTCATCACTGAGACGAGGTAATATGTACCTGGGCATGTCTAGTGGTGGATGTGTGTAAGCACAGGGGGTAATTGAAAAAAAAAAAAAGTTGGAAAAAAAAAAAAACAAAACAAAAAAAAAAAAACCCACACCTGGTTAGAAGGTGCTGCTCTTTGGTTTTTTTTTCTTTTTCTTTTCTTGCAGGGGTCAAGATGGATCCGAGGGAGATGGCTCAGTGGATGGCAGCCCAATTTAGCAAGCAGCAGGAGCTGTCACAGCAGGCCCAGGACACTGCTATGAAGGCCTTAATGGAACAGCAGAAACCAGTGCTTGATCTGGTGCAAGCTCTAGTTCAGCTGCAGAGCCAAAGTGGAACAGATGCAAGACCAGCAGTTAGTACTGGTGCACCACATGTGAACACTGTGGGACTCAATCAAGGGATTGGGGCATTTAATTTTGGGAAATTAACTCCAGAAGATAATGTTGATGATTTTCTAGAGTCTTTTGAAAGAGTGGCACAGGCTTTAGCATGGCCAGAGACCCAGTGGGCAGTAAGGCTGGCAGCCTCATTAACTGGTGAGGCACTAGCAGCTTACAGAGCAATGCCAGCAGCCCAGGCTTTGATTTATAAGGATGTAAAGGCAGCTATTAGAGATCGCCTAGGGTTGTCTATTTCAGAGTATAGGCGAATGTTTAGAGCTGTTACATTGAAAGTGGGTGAGACACCCAGGGCTCTGAGTCAGAGAATCAGAAGTTTAGCTGTAAAATGGTTGGAGCCTGAGCAAAAGACAGTAGAAATGTTATTAGATATTATAATGCTGGAACAATTTATGCTTGGGATACCTAAAGATTTGAATGTTTTTCTTATACAGCAAAATTGCCAAAATCTTGGAGAGGCAACCATGCTAGCAGAGAGATTCTTGGAAGCCACGCAGGCTTGCCATAGAATGGGTGGCCCTCTAAAGATGGATGCTGAGGCTAGATGTGCTGTATCAGAAAAAGGAATAATTAGGAATGTTTCTAAAAATGAATGTACTGTATCAAACCAGATGACACAGTGGAATAGAAAGAAATGTTTCAAGTGTGGAAAAGTGGGACACTTAGAGAAGAGATGCCAGACACACACTAGTTTAATGGGTCTGGATTTAAAACAACCCAAGGAAGGATTTCTTTTGATGGTTGATGTGCAAGGAATTACCACAAATGCATTATTAGACTCTGGGGCAGACCAGAGTATGATGTCAAAAAGGCTTTGGAAGAGGATAGAGGCCCAAGAAAAGATTTGTGCCTAGAACCCCTGAAAGCCAAGTTCACATCAGATGCATTCATGGTGCTGCATCATCATATCCCACCTATAGGCTAAAGGTTAAGTGCCTAGGGAAACAAGAGGAAGTCCTATTAGCAGTGGTGCCTAGGCTACCCTTTGATTTGGTTCTAGGGAAGGACTGGCCAAGATTTAAGCAGGAACTAGTGAAAGGGCTAGGAAAGAAGGAGGGAGAAGGTTTAATAATGGAAATAGCTCCCGGGCCTTTCTTTGGAAGTCCTCAGTCCCTAGCTAAAAAGATGGTTAAGCTTCCAGAAGGCCAAACTATGGGTAATAAGAGGGGCCTTGTATCCACCCGCTCGCAGGCTAAGTTAGAGAGCCAGCAGAAGGAGGAGGGGGAGCAGGCAGAGTTATTAGGAGATTTACCCTCTCATGATGATTTAATAACCCCATCATCTGGTAAAGTAAGAAAGTTGAAAGCACAAAAGAGGCGTGAGAGACTTTGCAGAGCACAGGGTAGGGCTGAGATGTTAGCTGGTCAAAGTTTACCCTGGGTGCCAGCTGAGTTGGTGGCAAAGTTTCCTAACTTTCCACAAGAACAGCGAGCTGATCAAGCTCTCACCCGAGCTTTTAAGTATGCTCAGGAGGTCAGGGAGGAGTTGCCCAGATTCAGACTAGATAATGACATATTATATAGAGAGAGTCAGGACCCCAGAAATGGTGCCATACGTAAACAATTGGTGGTACCCACAACTTTCAAAGGGCTAGTACTTAGACTAGCACATGATCATCCAGTGGGAGGTCATAAAGGTATGCAAGGAACGCTGGATCAAATACTTGTGCGTTTTTACTGGCCAGGTATATTCAAAGAAACTGCCCAGTTTTGTGCTGCATGTCCAGCGTGTCAGCGAGTTACAGCGGCTCACCCACCGGTGGTGCCATTGATCCCCATGCCAATCATCACAGACCCAATTGGTCGCATTGCCATGGATATTGTAGGCCCATTAGTTAAAACGCCCCGAGGTTTCCAATACATCCTAGTTATGGTAGATCAGGCAACAAGGTTTCCCTGGGCCATACCATTGAGGAATGTTTCTGCAAAAACAATAGCTTTAGAGCTAGTAAAATTGTTTTGTGAAGTGGGATTCCCAAGAGAGGTGTTGACTGACCGAGGGTCCAATTTTGTATCCAAATATTTGGCCCAGGTCTGGGATGCCTTTGGCATTCGTCACGTGAAAACCTCAGCCTACCATCCACAATCAAATGGTTTGGTGGAGAGATTCAACCAAACTCTCAAACAAAATGTTGAGAAGGGGGTTAGCAGGAGAGGTAAAAGAATGGGATATGTTATTACCCTTTGCCTTATATGCCTGCAGGGAAAGAATTCAAGTGTCCCTAGGTGTAACTCCGTATGAGTTGATGTATGGTAGGGCTCCCCGGGGTTTGTTGGATATTTTGAGGGAACAATGGATTGATCCTGAACCAGGAAGTCAGGAGGTGCCACTGTTTCTACGTGACTTGAGAGCACTTTTGAAAAGGACGTCGCAGGTTGCTGAGAGGAACCTGCAGGACAGTCAAGTTCGCCAGAAAGGGTGGTATGATAGAAAGGCCAAAAGCCGCCAATTAAGCATTGGTGAAAAGGTTTTGGTTCAAGTAGCAGGAACTGCTCCAAAATTTGAGGTACAGTGGAAAGGGCCATGGGAGGCTGTTAAACAAGTAAGCCCAGTGTCTTATATGGTAGAAAATGCCAGAGGGCGTAGGCAGACCTACCATATTAATGTACTTAAGTCTTGGAGGGAGAGGCCTGTAGATAATGACCTTGAACCCAGTCAGGAAGTAAGTGAGCTTCAAGAAGATAACACTCTCGTAGGTATTACGGACTGTAGAGAAGCAGTTTCACCAGTAAAACCAGTCCGTAATAACTTAAGCAGGGGGGTATGTGATAAGGAAGCTTATCATAGCTCAGGTAGGAGCTATAGAAAAGATGATGTGACTCTGAACAAGCAACCTGTCAGTTCTGGTAGAAGCAAGAAAACAGAGTTTTCACATAAAAGACTACCAGTCCCAGAATGCACCAGGTTTCCAGCAGCCATGAGAGGGGCTGAAGTGAGAGAATGTGTGTGCAATCAAGAGAGCTATGAGGTAATCCCTAAGCACTCATCTCAAAGGGCAGGGCCTGATTCAACACAGCTGCGCTGTGTTAGGGAGCAGCACACATTAGAACAGGATAAGAATAGAGCTTATTCTTCAGATAACAGTTTCAGCAACAGTTGGAAGAACAGCTTCAGCAAAAGCCAAGCAGATAGAGAGAGAAGGAAACTCTCTGGAAGGAAGAGAAGAAAGGCCATTGGAAGGTCTGGGAGATTCCAAGGCAGTACTCATACTGGGAGGTATTCCAAAAGCCAGCAGAGTCCATTGGACTGGATTCAGCCAGAGGAATGGAGTGGCAGAGATAGGAATCACCAGTGGCTACCTGGAAGAGAGAAGACTGCATGTGGAAGGGACTTTCAGACCAAGGCCAGAAGGTATGTGAGAGAAGATCCAGTGTCCAGGGATCAAGATTGGAAGGCTGGACATCAGAATTGGGTTACATATTGGCCAGGCTATACAGAGAGGAATAATGATAGCAGGAGAGGCTCAGGTATGAACACTGATCCAGACCCTATCTATAACAGAGAATGGCAGCCAGGGAATAAGCATTCTCATGATAGTGCCTTAATGAAAGACTCGTCTGTGCCAATGTATGATAGTGACCATATGCTGATTGATGAAGAGGGAGATACAGCAAATGAAACTATTTATATGGACTGTTCTCTATCTAAATGCTATTGCTAGTTTTCTCTGAGCAAACACATCAGCCATCACAAAGAAACCTAACTTTGTTCCTTATTTCCACTGCAAACAGCTCTTAAAGCAGGATTTGGGCTCACACAGTAGCAGCCAGCCAGCTAAAGGCTTTCAGCTGGTCCATTGATAGTAATTAGGGCTGCACCTGATTGTGTGTGTGAGCAAGGGAGAATCACTGCTGAGATCGGCGTGGAAAATAAGCAGAAGTTAACCTAACCAGCAAAGTTTATTCTTTACTTTGTGCCTTTGTATTTGGTAATTATTTGCTAAGAAAACATTAGCTAATTGCCTGACAAGCTGAAGGTTGTTTTCTGGTTTACTTTGTGACTTTTTGTTATCCATTTTAAACACTGCAAGCAAGTAACCTCATTTATAGTGCTATCAAGCATACATGTGCTGGGTGAATTAAACCCCATCAATAAAAGAAGTATTTTATTGATCTTACCACTTGGTTTCACAACTCAAATTATTGTCATCAGCTGTGTTTGGGAGTGAATGAACTACAATACCCACAATACCTTGCAAGAATCATATGAATATATGCATCGTCAAGATTGTGTAAGTTCTCACCCTAGGCAGCCGTCTGACACTATCCATTGGGTTTTCATGGCAAGATACAGAAGTAGATTGCCGGGCCTTTCTTCCACGCAGTTTCAGTTTGGTGTTGTTGCCGTTGTCACAGAAATGTGATCCTCCGCCGTCAACACTATCCCATTCTGCTGCTGCCCAGATGGGTGGTTTGTCTTGCTCTGGCACCTCAGCTGAGACCTGTCCATCTTGGGAGACCCTGCCAGTAGTTAAATTACCGATAGTTTAGCTCTCAGCATCACTGATGCACACAACCCCTCACAGCACGACAAGCTGCAAACCAAGTGAGTGCAAAGTGATAGCCCCTGCAATAACAAAGTAATACCCCCTGCAATAACCCCAGTTCCCTTGTCTGGCCATTACAGCATAAGAATAAGCATGCTTCGTGCTCCTCTGACCTCACATGACCCACTATTCCCATTGGGGCGAAGGTTTAAAAGCTTTAACAAAGACCAATTCCTCCAACAAATTGAGCCAGCCCTAGATCTGGATCACACCGACCTGGATAAGGCTATAGAACACTGGATTAGTATAATCACCACAGCCGCTCAAACACCAGAAAGAAGAAGCATAGGACACACCACTATGTCCAGAAGATCTGCACCATGGTACTCCGAAGAAATCAGAGTAGCAAAGAGGCACCTCTGCAAATTAGAGAGGAGCTGGAGAAGAAAGAAAACTCACACCGTACAACAACTATACCTGGCCAAGCAGCAGGACTACAATAATACCTGCCCAAAACTCACACAACAAGAAGATTCACAAACTTCAATGAAGACACCTTCATCCATCAAATCATTCCTCGCCTAAAGCAAGCATTTCAACACTCAAACCTCAATCTCCTCACTCAAACCTAGAACAACATTATTGCCTCAGCCTCTCAAGCTCCACAACGCAATCATTCCAAAACCCACTGACACCATGCCCCTTGGTACTCCTCCCACCTCAAAAATCAGAAACAACTACTCAGAAAAACTAGAACGCATTTGGAGAAAAACTAATGACCCACAGCTGCTGACCATCTACCATGACCAACATGCAGTATACTCCACCAATACTCTCAACGCCAAGCAGGAACACCACAGCAACTTATTCCTCTGTGCCATAAACAAACCCATAAAACTCTTTCAACTCATCAGAAGTCTCACAAATTACCCATCCCATCCACCCCAGGAAGACATCATCCACCCCCAAGTGATGGCAGGCTTTCTCATAGCTAAACACAACGACTCTACCTCATCTATCCTAACCATTCTACCCAACATCCTCTCAACCTCCTCAACCTAGCTTTGGACCTTTTTCCAGAATGTCCATCCAGAAGAACTCCAGAACATCATCACCCTCATCAATGCCACCACCTCCCCTAGATCCTTGTCCAGTAACATGGATTAAACAAACAAAGACCCTGATGCTTTGTTGATGTGGATGTGGATCAACATCCACATCAACAAAGGATGTGGTTGAAAACTACAGGCCGGTTAGTTTAATTTTGGTGGTGAGTAAATTATTGGAAACGCTGCTGAAAGAGAAAATAGTGAGGTTTCTAGAGTCCAGCGGATTACAGGATCCGAGGCAGCATGGATTCACCAGAGGCAGGTCTTGTCAGACAAATCTGATTGATTGCTTTGACTGGGTGACCAGGGAGTTGGACCGAGGGAGAGCTCTAGATGTGGTGTATTTAGATTTCAGTAAAGCCTTTGACACTGTTCCTCACAGGTGACTTATAAACAAACTGAGCACCCTAGGGATGGACTCTAAAGTTACTGCTTGGGTTAGAAATTGGTTGGGTGGGAGGTGACAAAGAGTACAAGTAAATGGAGCTTACTCTGAGGAGAAGGATGTTACCAGTGGTGTGCCCTAGGGATCTTTCCTTGGTATGATTCTTTTTAACATCTTTGTTAGTGATATAGCGGAAGGGCTGTCGGGTAAGGTTTGCCTCTTTGCGGATGATACCAAAATCTGCAATAGAGTAGACACCCAGGAAGGTGTAGATAACATGAGGAGGGATTTAGCTAAGCTTGAAGAATGGTCTAGAATTTGGCAGCTGGGATTTAATGTTAAAAAATGTAAGGTCATGCATTTGGGATGCAGCAATCCAAGGGAGCAATACAGTATAGGAGGAGAAGTACTTTTGTCCACTAAAGAGGAGCGGGACCTAGGCGTGGTTGTGTCTGATGATCTTAAAGTAGCTAAACAGGTAGAAAAGGCAACGGCAAAAGCTAGAAGGATGCTTGGGTGCATACGGAGAGGAATGGCTAGCAGAAAAAAGGAGGTGATAATGCCTCTGTAGTCTTTGGTGTGACCTCATTTGGAGTATAGTGTGCAATTCTGGAGACCACACCTTCAAAAGGATGTGAACAGGATGGTCTGTGCAGAGGGTGGCTACTAAAATGATTAGTGGGCTTCATTATAAAGCATATTGTCAGCATACATCAGCATGACACAGGTATCATGGCTTTTCCCCCAGACCTTGGATTTCATGCAGCTTTGTTACTCTGGTGATATCAGTCTCCAAAGTTAATGAGGGTAGGTCACAAGATGAGATTAACTCTGATCCCCTGGTGATGTCAGTCTCCAGGCCTGTTGAGATTGGTCTGCAGCCCCTCCTTGCTAAATCAAGAATAGCAGACCTCAAAGGGAGGTGCTAGAAACAATAGCAGACCTCAAAGGGAGGTGCTAGAGAAAATTCACTATAAAGGACAGAAATACTTCCTCTCTCTCTCTCTTCCTCTATTCATCGGACATGAATGGCAGGAGGCTCTGATAATCAATTCTCTTCACCCCTCCCCCCTCTCTCTCTCTCTCTCTGATCTCTCTCACACACACATGCACACACATAGAGCCTTTCATATACATGCACACACACACAGATTCATTGATGTACACTGAAGCACCTTTTAAATAACCACTATATCTAACTCTGTTCTGTACCTATGTAATAAGCCTATTTCTACATAAAGACCTGTTTCCAAGCCACACCTGGTTGGTTGTCTTATTTGTGCTGCTTACCCTACTGTCTCTGTGAAATGAACCCAGGTCCAAACGGAGAGTAGACCAGAAGATTACAAGTCAGACTGCAGAAATCCTAACTATGCAATTTTTTACACACTGGGGCATTCCCAAGACTATTGATTCTGATAATGGTCCTGCATTTGTTTCTCAGCTCATCAAGGGATTGTTTGATTTTTTAGGCATAGAACAACAACTCCACATTCCGTACCATCCACAGGCAGCAGGGCAGGTAGAAAGAATGAATCAAACAATTAAGGCCCACCTCAGCCCTATGCTTAATCTGACCGGGAAAAATTGGGATTTGGTGCTCCCTTTAGTCCTTATGCGTATCAGAGCTAATGTCTGTAAATCCACAGGTTTTGCACCCTATGAAGCCTTAATGGGAAGGCCAATGCAACGGTGGGAAAATATGCTGAGTCCTTTTCTTCCAGAGGATCAGACAGTAATTCTCATCAATGAGTGGATGAAATCCCTGCAAGAACATCTAAAAGAAATTCAGACCACTGTGCTAGCTAACACAGAAAAAGCTAGAGATTATTTGCAGGAGATACATGCAAAAGGTTCTGATTTAAGGCCCCTCAAGGTTGGGAGTAAAGTGATGATTCTGAGACCTAGACCAAACCTCCCCTTTGGAACTGCAAAGTGGGAAGGACCATACTTAGTTACTGATACCTTAGGCCCAAGCCTATACCAAATCCTAATGCCCGACAACCAGCAGTATTGGAAACACATCACCCATATGGGTAATACATGTTTTATCAGTCTTTGCTTTCAGATACCACCTGAAGACAGCACGGACAGCTGCTTTCTGAACAAAAGTCGCTTGAGGACGGTAACTATTTACTTCTGCTGTATAGTTGATGTGTCCTATATAATGGACATGTGTTTAATAGTTATGTAAATAAGTAGTAAAAAATTTTTTGTTGTTGTTGTTACATAGTATAAGTGGGGAGCATTAGTTTACTCCCTAGTAGAGTGAAACAAGTTAGCTTTTATTATGTCTCGGTTTCCTGTTGTTCTGGTATCTGCTCTCATCTACCCCAGTCTCATTACAGGAACTATCATCCGAATATGCACGATTGGCTGGGCTAACTCCACAGGTGGGGTATATCGTTATCAAGAAATACCCCCACCTTTCCCGGAAGGAAAGGATCTGGTCATCCTGAGTTTCTGTTCCGTACAGGACAAGCCAGTGTTCTATTCATTAAACATCACTCAAGTACAGTGGGAGCCACCAGTTTCCACTTCTCTAGAAAGGACACAAGAATTGAGGGCACCTCCAGAACATTACTTTCTAGGTCCTCCTACTTTGATTTTGTACAATATTTCCTGTCAGGACAGAGGTACCTGGAAAATAACTTATACATGGGTTGTGAGTGATCAACCGCACATCACTGAGACTTCATTCCTTTTGGATGTATCTTGTTTACCTACCACTCCTCATCCCACCCCTCCCATCACTTCTGCTCCTCCTGTACTCTACATTTCTGATATCCACCCATTTCAGGAAGGACATCCCTTTCAGATTAAATATGATGCACCACACGATGTTTTATATGATGTGGATTTTCTTACTTGGCATCTATTTCCCAAATTGTTTCTAGTTACTCACAAATATCCAAATTGCTCTCAGTTTGTTGCCAACCACATACAAATGCTCAATACTTGGTTTGATATGCAGTCAGTAACACCCCGAACCAAGCAATTTCGACACAAGCGTGAATTAATTGATACAATTTTAGGTGGCACAGGGACTGCACTGGGTGCCCTTAATATAATTGATATAGAGGTGCTCCATAATAAAATGGGATCCACTGCTCAGCATGCTGCTGATGGTTTTACCTCACAACATATTATTAATGAAGCTTCCTCTAAACTGTCCAATGTAGTTGTAGATACCTTTGCTCTTATATCTCCCATTATAGAACAGAAAATTGTTACCTTAGCACATGCAGAATATAGATTGGGAAAGAATATTTCCTGGGCTCTTGCCTGTGATCAAGTACAGATCGAGCTTATTACTATACTAAAGGAAATTCTGATCACTGCTAAGTTAGGACACTGGCCACCATCTCTCGTCTATATGGCTAGTACCAAAATACCTGAATTTGCTATAGTTCACCTTGATTGGTGGACAGTTAGTGTTCCCATTTGTTCACCATAAGGCTGCTCTATCTGTACTTTGATCCCATGGTCAGGACAACACACAGTTATGTATCCTATTGTTAATATTGGGGTGCAGTTTGATAATATGCTTATGTATCCTGTGGACCATCTCACATGGGTGCAGCCACTGGGTGACACCTGGACTTCATTCAAGCCGATGGACCCCAGTTTGTAATGTTTCTTTTTTGATTGCTCCCAGAATGCATGACATTCGCCTTCCCAAGAACACTTTGTTGTACAGTTCAAACTATTTACCAAACAATACCTGGTGCAGTCATACACCACTGGTCTCCATCACCATTAACGGGACAACTTATTCCACACCGCTGGTTACCAATGACTCTATGGACATTCCAGACTTTATCTCATATGCTGTGCATCCATTACCACTTGGCATGGGAGAAGAGACACTTCATAAACTGCTCAACTTTACAGAACTCCATGCCTATATTGATCACCTTAAAACAACATCCACTGAAGTGAATCACACCATCCCT
The DNA here is from genome assembly GCA_033557465.1 of Ichthyophis bannanicus. Lineage (NCBI taxonomy): Eukaryota > Metazoa > Chordata > Amphibia > Gymnophiona > Ichthyophiidae > Ichthyophis > Ichthyophis bannanicus. Next base: position 886,385,759 of record CM066034.1, on the reverse strand, counting down.
TATGAGAATGGACACATTCAACAAATTGTTGGGCACTTGCTACAAGATGCTCATGTGTCTGTGTGGGAATTGTTATTTGGTTACTCACCTACTGCTGATCATGTCTTTAATGTTTTTATTCACCCTATTATTATTTTAACTGCTGTACAAATATTGCTATGCATTATCATAATTTTCCTGTGTTGTAAAATGAAACACATGTACATGTCCTTGCAGCGCATGTCCTACAGAACAACATTTTAAGGTAGTTATACGGAATTTCTCCAGCACCTACCTCTACATCCAGGCTCATTTGGCCTGCTAATTTGGCTAATTTGGCATTTCCTATTACACTGAATACCAGAGTCAGCTGCAGCCTAGTATTGCTTCCTAGCCTCACTCACAGCATCCTGGTACCTTTTGGCTTTAACCGCCTCAAAAATTCCTGCAGCCCTTATGCACTGTTCACTCTCTCTAAGACGGGCACAGAGGTAGCATATTGGGTTCCCCCCCCCCCCCCAGTAGTGGCTGCCCTACCTAAGACACGAGATTTGGACTCATAAGGGGACTTGTTTATCTCTAGAACACTAGAGACAGTACTGTGCAGGACAGGGGACCTGCTAGACATAGCAAGGTATTTAATACAGGAGGTATTAGACAAGCTGCCTACTATCATGTAATGGCAGCTGGGACAGGTACCACAGGTTTGCTTCCACCATTTCCAGGCACAAATAATAAATAAAAATAAAAAAGGTGTGGGAGATGTCAGCATACATCAGCATGACACAGGTGTCATGGCTTTTTCCCCAGACCTTGGATGTCATGCAGCTTTGTTACTCTGGTGATATCAGTCTCCAAAGTTAATGAGGGTAGTTCACAAGATAAGATTAACTCTGACCCCCTGGTGATATCAGTCTCCAGGCCTGTTGAGATTGGTCTGCAGCCCCTCCTTGCTAAATCAAGAATAGCAGACCTCAAAGGGAGGTGCTAGAAACAATAGCAGACCTCAAAGGGAGGTGCTAGAGAAAATTCACTATAAAGGACAGAAATACTTCCTCTCTCTCTCTCTTCCTCTATTCATCGGACATGAAGGACAGGAGGCTCTGATAATCAATTCTCTTCACCCCTCCACCCCTCTCTTTCTCTCTGATCTCTCACACACACATGCACACACATAGAGCCTTTCATACACATGCACACACACACACAGATTCATTGATGTACACTGAAGCAGCTTTTTAACAACCACTATATCTAACTCTGTTCTGTACCTATGTAATAAGCCTATTTCTACATAAAGACCTGTTTCCAAGCCACACCTGGTTGGTTGTCTTATTTGTGCTGCTTACCCTACTGTCTCTGTGAAATGAACCCAGGACCAAACGGAGAGTAGACCAGAAGATTACAAGACCAGAAGATTACAAGTCAGAAGATTACACATATGAGGACAGACTTAAGGATCTTAATATGTACACCTTAGAGGAAAGGCGGGATAGAGGTGATATGATTGAGATGTTTAAATACCTCCGTGGCATAAATGTTCAGGGAGAAAGCTTCTTTCAATTGAAAGCAAGTTCTGCTACAAGGGGACATGGGATGAGGGTGAAGGGAGATAGATTCAGGAGTGATATGCGGAAATATTTCTTTACGGAAAGAGTAGTGGATCCATGGAATAGTCTCCCAGTGGAGGTGGTAGAGATGAGGACAGTAACTGAATTCAAAAAAGCATGGGACCAACACAGAGGATCTCTAAAGGTAAAAAGTGGACTGTTTTAGTTGTTGATATGGAAGGACAGACTAGATAGGCCATGTGGTCTTTTTCTGTCATCATGTTTCTATGCTTCCGCACATCTCTACAGTCCTCCATGTCTCCCTCAACCAAGCCTACCTCCCCCACTTGCTCAAGAAAACCTCTATTAGACCCCTACTGAAGAAATCCAACCTGGCCCCTACTTCACCTGCATCCTACAGACCTATTTCCAGTGTCCAATTCCTCTCTAAAATCATTGAAAAAGCAATGCAAATTCAACTTCAGGAGCACCTAGACAGATTTGCCCCACTTGACAACAACCAGCATGGATTTCGCCCATATCACAGTGCAGAAACCCTCCTCACTTCTCTTCTTTACACACTCATAACTGGAACAGAGAAGCCCCGCTCAGGCTTTATCCTATTATTCCTTGACATATCTGCAGGTTTCGACACAGTATCCCACCAGACCCTCATCAATCAACTCAGCACCATCAGCATCCAAGGCAACCCACTACAATGGTTCCACTCCTACCTCTCCCAACGAACCCAACAAGTGAGAACTGAAAACCAATCCTTATCACCATTTACCCTTCCCCAAGGAGTACCTCAAGGATCGGCCCTTTCCTCCCTCCTCTTTAACATCTACATCAGGCCCCTCTGTCACATCCTCTAAAGCAGGGGTTCTCAACCCTGTCCTAGCCAGTTCCAGTTGTTAGAGGCGTAGAATTGGAAAGCTCTTGTGCAAGTGTGTTGAGGTTTTTTGGAGCTCTGCGCAGGAAGAGAGAGGAGGTTTTCAGGATAACCACAATGAATATGCATGGGAGAGATTTGCATATAATGGAGGCAGTGTATGCAAATCTCTCTCATACATATTCATTGTGGTTATCCTGAAAACCCAACTGGCTAGGTGGGTCCCGAGGACAGGGTTGAGAACCCCTGCTCTAAAGCCTCAATGTCGAATACCAACTCTATGTGGACGTCATAATGATCTTTACCCCCTTCAACACCACCTCCCCCAACTACTCCACCATTGCCGCCTGTTTCACAGAGGTCACCGCATGGCTACAGCTGCACAATCTCACAATCAACTGCAGCAAATCAGAGCTCCTTCACATCTCTAGAGATCCCAGCTTCAACCCCCCACAGAGCATCAAACTGGGCGATACCAAATTCCAAGTCAAATTTCAGATCAAGTACCTTGGTGTAACCCTGGACCACTTCTTGAACTTCCAGCCTCATATCCAAAACATCACCAAAAACATCTACTACAAAATCAGAACCCTGCGTAACCTCCATCCTCTTCTACCCTACGATAGCTTTCGTACAGTCTGTCAAGCCTCCATCATCCCTCTCATCGACTATTGCAACTCGATCCTACAAGGGCTACCTAAGACCACCATTGCCCCCCTACAGCTGGCCCAAAACACAGCTGTACGTCTCATTGCTGGAGCAACCAGGCACTCCCACATCATGCCCATATTGAAATCCCTACTCTGACTGCCAGTTGCATCCCGCATCAGGTTTAAGACCATCATCCTCACCCACAGAGCCCTTTCCAACACTACAACAGAACAACTACAACTACTAATTGAGCGCCCCAACAACATCAGACTCAGGTGCCAAAACACAGCAAACCTCCTCTCTCTTCCTGCGCAGAGCTCCAAAAAACCTCAACACACTTGCACAAGAGCTTTCCAATTCTACGCCTCTAACAACTGGAACATTGAACCATAGGGGCCCTCCAATCCCACACCCTCTTCAAGAAACACCTCAAGACTTTTCTTTTCGAGGAACATTTCAATGCATCCACCGTGTGACGTAGGAGACTCTTATGAAGCAATGGAAACTGATAGTGATCCGGTGGAGAGAACCGGTACTGCAAGGGAATGCAGGATTTTCTCTTCTGAGAGAAAAAACACAGAGCTAATCAGGAACCACACCTCACCTCAAGGCAGGAGAGAAGCCAAGTCCCTGATTGGGCACGCCCAAGCAGGAGGCGGGCAGTACAGTACTCAGCCAGCTTGTTAAGAACTGAGAAACAGAAACAGTTAGAGGAGCACGAGCAGCTGGTTCAGGACAGAGTCAGCGAGGGGGAGTCAGGACACAAGCACCTGGACGAGGACAGGTCAGATGACCAGGAACAGGAACCGTTGGAGAGAGAACCACTAAGCAACTGTGATCCACGAAGGAGCAGACGGGAGCTGGGAGACTCAGGGGCAGAGAAAGAGTTCTGTAACCAGAAGAATTCAAAGGCACTGAGAGACCCAAGGCTACAGCTCAGGAATTTAAAGGACCAAGCAGAACCTTGGAACAGGAGGCAGAGGGAGAAAGAATTACCCTGGAAGAAGCCCCAGCACAAGGTATCTGGTGGGTTTGGAACGGCTAGCAAGCTTAACAGTGGGAAGCCAGAAAGAGTGAACTTTAATTGTGAAAGACAGAACAAAGGCAGAAAGTTTGATAGTAATTGGTTAAGCCAAGAGAAGCCTGACTGTTTTCCTTTTAACACTCTGAGAGACTCTCCAAGCACAGCTGAAGCGTTTTACCCTGCACTTTCATTTAGAGATAGGTGGGGGAAGGGAAATGCTTACACGCTGAACTCTTGTCCAAGTAAAAGCACTGATAATTGCCAAGAGATAAGAACATTAAACAAGCATTTACCTGAAGGAGGATATTCTCAGCTTAGCTCAGAAAATACACAGGCTGAATTACTTCTCACTGAATTCAGGGAGTTCCTTAAAAGTAGAGCAGTTTCTCCTCATGACGTAGCAAAGCCTATGAGCAGCTGTGAGGAAGAAATGCCTTTAATTTCTCTGCCGTCTACAGAGCAGGAAGTCCCGATGGACTGCTCTACATGTGTGATTCAAAAGGACATTTAAGTGATATGCTTGCCAATGTTTTATGAAAGAATATAACAAAGTTACCTCACTGATTGCTATGCAAAAGAAGCTTATGTGAAGAGAATAAGTGAAAGCATATTCTGGGCTATTCAGGAGCATTGCTGTTACCAGAGTTTTCTGTTACGTTACTGAAAGGAGATCACATGACAACCAAATGTGATCAGTAATGGACATTTAGCCAAGCAGTGAAAAGCCTTGTTTAGTTAAGTTTCTCAGCCTTGTTTGTGCTACATTATTTCATTTACGTCTGCTGCATTTGAACTCCGGAGCGGGAGAAATAAACCTCGCAAAAGAAATTTTCTTTGCCTTGCCTTACTACTTGAGCACCTACACAACTACAACCTTAACCCTCAAGGGCATTCAAGGCCAGCCCCTCCCTTAACCCTCAAGGTCCAGGGAGTGGGTGGGTGGCAACCGCCACAGATCCCCTACAAGATTTTACCCTGATCCTTCTCAACATATCTACCACTCAACCCCCTAACCCCCGGGCACTCCTCACTCTTCACCACTACCCCCTATCCCCCCCTACTCTAATCACACAGCCCCTCCCCCAAGTAGACAAACTCAATGCCTCACCACATAGGCTCCAGGCCACCTGTAAATAGTTACTTTTGTAATTTTGCTCTTTTGTTCACTGTAACATTGTATTCTCTATACCAAAGTTACCTGTACATAGTTCTAACTGTTCCATGTAAACATTCCTTCTTGTTCAATGTAAACCGTTTTGCCTTCCAGAGAAATGGTATATAAAACCGGTTAAATAAATAAAAAATAAATAAATAGCCTAATCAACCACTACAAATTCGAATACTACACAAACCTAATACTGCAATCAGCCAACAGACCCAGGGAACTCTTTAATAGTACAGACTCGCACTAAAAAGCCCACCCCCCATGGAACCAAAACCATCAACCTTCAAGCCTATGCAAACTTCCTGATCACAAGACACAACTCTGTAGGACCATACCTTTCCTGACTCTGCCCCATCCACTGAAAGCATGCACCTGGAGCACAATGGGGAGAGTTTAGCATACCCATCATTGATCAGATCTCACACACAATAGCTGGACAAAATACCAGCACCTCACCAATGGACTCCTGCCAGGTCCCATGGATAAAAGCCACAAAGGATGTGCTCTCCAAATACATCCATAAGATAGTCCTCTCCTCACTTCTGCAGGGCTATGTGCCCCTATCTCTTAAACAGGCAACCATCTACCCAATCCCCAAGACTGCTACTCGCACCAAAGACAACCCATCAGCATATCGTCCAATCTCATGCCTTCCATTCCTCACAAAAATACTTGAAAAAACAGCCTACCACCAGCTCCAGGACCACATAGACTCTCATGCTCCATTGAATCCTCACCAGTATGGGTTCCGCTGTAACTCCAGTAGTCCTTGACAACCTAATAAGAGGGGCAGATAGCCAGAAAATGGGCTTTCTCCTCATCTTTATAGATATATCTGCAGCCTTTGACACTGTATCCCATAACATCCTCCTGCGAAGACTCAGTGACATCTATCTTAAGAATACAACTCTCAAGTGGTTTAACTCACACCTCTCTGATAGGCAACAACAAGTCAGAGCTGGCACTGTCACCTCATCCATCTTCCCATCCACACAAGAAGTACCACAAGGTTCATCGCTGTCAGCCCTGCTCTTCAATTTCTACTTATGTCCCATCTGTAATATCATCAAGAACATTATATCCTATATGCCATGTATGCTTATGACATCATGATTTACACTCCAATCAACTTGGAGAAGCCAGACTACACCACAATAGTTACTTGCCTACAAAAAATGACAAGCTGGTTCACACAAAACAACCTGTGCATCAACTACAATAAGACGGATGCCCTCATCATCACATGCAACACTACATGCAACACTGCCCAATCGGGGCTCTCCGCCTAATTTAAAAGCTGAACACCAGCAAGCGTGCCCGCGCCTGAGAGCCTCGCCAGAGGGCCCTTCGGCATGGACCTTAGGCGTGGGCCACATACTCTCCAGGATCCATTAAACAGCCGAGAACAAGCTGAAAGCCAGGACTCAAACCAGGACATAAAATACAGGCCATTACCCTGACGAAGGCAGGGCCAAAACAATTACAAAGCAAAACAGACCATCCTAGAAGTCTATCAGGATCAACACAAAGAACACTGAACAATGAAAACAGACAACGGTCAGCAAAGCAGAACCACTTGAAGCCAGAAAAGCAACGACAGCAGCAACACAGGTAATCCAACATGGTCGCTACACATTACCTACCTCTACTACTCTTGACCACCCATCTTATCCCACAACTCACAAGCACTCCAATCAACACCCCCAACACCTTTTGGTTCCTCCCACAAACAATAATAACATCCAAACACTACCAAGAGCAAAAGCAGGACCTCAATACAGGACAAACAACGAAACCCAGCAAACAAGGAAAGAAGAAGCACAGCACCCCCACTCACACCCACATAAACACCAACCCACCCACAAACATCTCCATAGAGCTTATCAATGCCAGGTCAGTACGAAACAAAACAAATACCATCTCTGACCACATAAAAGACCAGCAAACAGACATCCTGTGCATCACCGAGACATGGCTGTCACCCACCGACAATGTGCTACTCAACCAACTAGTCCCTGACACCCACACAGCATTCAACTGCCCTCGCACTCAAAGAAGAGGAGGAGGGGTCCTCATCATAGCAAGGACCAGCCTAAAGCTAAAAAGTAAAATCTCAACTAATACAAACCACTGCAACACAATCATCATTGAAAACTCGAACCTAGCAATATGCCTTACCTACAGAGCGCCAGACACACCATCAGATGAACTTTCAGCAATCCTAGAGGCAATATGCGCAGTCAACAACCTACACAAACAACTCATAATACTTGGAGACTTCAATCTCAGATCTACTAGCAGAAAAGAGGCAGAAGCCTTCCTATCAGCTCTGGACTCCCTCCAATTCACCCAACTCATCAACACCCCCACCCACAACCTTGGACACACCCCGACCTAATCTTTGCTCCAAACAACTTAAAGGAAGGAAGCCTCATCTCAGGGCCATACATCACACCGGTACCCTGGTCAGACCACCACCTAATAAAGATTAAACTACAAGTAACAGACTCAAAAAGGCAAAACAATGACCCACCCCCAACCAGGAGATTCAAAAGCTTCAACAAGGAACAGTTCACACAAGACACGCAACTACTCCTCAATGCCGAAACAATGGACATAGATGAGCAAATCTCCAAATGGAACGGCATCATTTCATCTGCCGCCAGACCACCCACCCGCAGAACACAACAATCACACAGCACAAAACCCTGCTTCACTCCATGGTACTCCAAGGATATACGAATAGCAAAGAGAGCACTAAGACGACTTGAACGCCGATGGAGACGCAACAAATCAACATCCCTACAGGAACAATACCAGACAAAACAAAAGGAATATAACAACCTCATCAACCACCAGAAGAAAGAATACCATACTAACCTTATCATGAAGTCCACTTACAAACCCCGTGAACTCTACGAAATTGTAAAGAACCTCACCAAGGAACCCTCCAACAGAAACGAACAACAAATAGACCCACAGATCTTCACTGACCACCTCAAGAACAAATTCACTGCAACACCCAAGAACAACAGCGCATCAGTGAAATACAAGACATCCGAACCTGAACGGAGCTGGGGCACATTCGACATCCCATCGAATGAACAACTCTCCAAGATCATCACTGACCTCAACACCAGCACCGCCACTTCAGATCCCTGCCCAGTAGCCTGGATCAAAGCAACGAAAAAGGAACTAACACCAGTCGTACGGAAAATAGTAGATAACTCCCTCTCCAAGGGAACAATGCCAAACTCCCTGAAGCTAGCCACAATACGTCCAATCCCCAAGAAAACCACCCTGGCTAAAACTGACCCAGACGCCTACAGACTCATATCAAGCTTACCATTCCTGTCCAAGATCATCGAGAAAACAGTCCAACACCAGCTCCAACAAGACATCGACATCTACAATCCACTGGACCCCAATCAACACGGTTTTCGACCCAGACATGGGGTTGAAACCATACTGATCCAGCTATTCGACAGCCTTTTGAGGACAATCGACAACACCAGAATGGACGTCATCATGATATTCCTAGATATCTCTTCAGCTTTCGACACTGTCTGCCACACAGCCCTACTAAACAGACTACAGGAGGCAGGCCTACACAGTACTACTCAGCTGGTTTACATCTTACCTCACCAACAGACAACTACAAGTCAAGTGTGGAACAAAGACCTCTCAACCATTCAGAGCCACTCAAGGAGTCCCACAAGGCTCAGCTCTCTCCGCCCTGCTATTTAACATCTACGTACAACCCATATGTACCATCATCAAGAACCACAAGATTCAATACACCACATATGCAGATGACATAATGATATACACACCAATCAAACTGGACAACCCAGACTACTCCAGCATAGCCAACTGCTTCCAACAAATGGCAACCTGGCTGCAAGAAAACAACCTATCAATAAATTACAACAAAACCGAAGCTCTATTCATCACAAGAAACCGGACATTCTCACCATCAGCCACCATCAACCTAAACAACACCATCATACTGGTAAGACAAGAAATAAAATACCTGGGAGTAACGCTCAACAAGGACCTCAACCTCCAGTCCCACATTGCAAAAATAACAAAGAGCGCTTACATCAAAATGAGGACAGTCAGAAGGCTCAAACCCATCCTCGCCCATGAACACTTCCGAACAGTCTGCCAAGCCATCATCACTCCAACCCTAGACTATTGTAATCACATCTACCAAGGACTACCTAAAAAGACAATAAAACCACTACAGCTAGCACAAAACACAGCCGCACGACTCACGACAGATCACACAATTCACGATCACATCACCCCCATACTGTACCACCTACACTGGCTCCCAATTAACTCCAGAATCAAATTCAAAGTACTTCTACACATATTTAAAATAATACACAACCTATCAGCAGACAGCCTACGCCCTCTCATAAAAACCGATGACAACAGGAGACCAAGAAGAAAAGGAACCTCAGACACCATCAGAACACCAAAAGAATTTGCTAAAACAAGGCTGGCCACATCAAGGAGGGCACTCTCCCTGGCAGCACCCGCTATATGGAGCTCTCTCCCAGACCACATAAGATCAACCAAGAACCTCAAGGACTTCAGAAAACTTCTTAAGACTGATCTATTTACAGTACATTTCAAGGACCTCACATAAATTTTCTACCTTAAGACATTACAGGATCTCAATCCTAGCACGCCTCTCAAACAGTCACATTTTGTATATATGTATATAGCTCATTATGTAAATAGTTCACCGATATAATCTAACGCACTGCCCCACACACTACACTTCTCAGTTCTCACACTGCATGCTACAAACCACACTTTATTATTGATTTTGATTGATGTGCCCCACCGTCTTGATTTAACGATAAGGCGGTATACTAAATCCTTCTAAATAAATAAATACCTTTACTCCTCCTCCCCAAACAATCAGCCTGCCTAATTATTCTATACCCATAAGGAAAGAGGTACACTACCTTGGAGTCACCTTGGACTGCAACCTTAACTTCCAAGCACACATCAACTGGACCACCATAAATGCTTGCTACAAAATGGCCATAATAAGAAGACTCAAACCTCTCCTCAGTCATGATCACTTCCAGACAGTCTGCCAAGCCGTCATAACACCCATACTGGACTACTACAACTCCATCTACCTTGGCCTTCCCAAGCAAACTATCTGACCTCTGCAGATGGTGCAAAACACTGCTGCATGCATAATTCTGGGCTCCACTAGGTATGACCATGTCGCTCCCCTTCTTGACCAACTCCACTGGCTGCTAATCACACCTTGTATCTGCTTCAAAACCATAATAAGTATATTCAAAATAAAGCATAACTTATTAGCCTACAGCCTCCAGAACCATACCATTAACACCAGCAGGAGACCCAGGAGATGCAGCTTGATCTCTACCATACATAAACCCTCTTCATTCTCCAAGACCATCCAAGCTATATCTGCAAGTACATTCTCCCTAGCAGTACCAAACCTTTGGGACAATCTACAAGATGAACTAAGAGCCATCTCAGTCATAAAGGACTTTCGGAAGCAGCTAAGATACTACTCTACAGTGATAGCCTAGAGACAATCACCTAAGGCACCCCAACCATCCAAACATAAATACTACCTGCTGTACATATTGTATATAGATAAAATGTAAACCAGCTTTACTGAAGATCCCTGCATGCCCCCCCCCCCCTCCGCCATTGCCTATGTACGTTCTTGTAGTGCCATGTAAACCGCTTTGATTGAAGCAAAAGGCAGTATAGAAAACCTGGTAAATACAGATGTCTGGTTTTAAATCACCTGCAAAACAAGCTGCAAAAAAATAGCCTCCTGGATAGAGGTTAACAAATTAATTTTAAATCCTCAAAAAAACAATGCAAAGCGTGCCTTCGAGTCAGTCCTGACTCCTGGCGACCCAGAAGCTCCTGGGTTTTCTTGGCAGTGTCACCGGAAGTAGATTGCCAGGCCTTTCTTCCGAGGCAATGGAGAGTTAAGTGACTTGCCCAAGGCCACAAGGAGTGCTAGTGGGAATCGAACCCTGGTTGCTTGGTTACCAAGCCAGTGTTCTAACCACTAGGCTACAAAACAAGGCACTTTAAATATCACACTCTGAAAGATCTCTTCCCTCCTTGCCCCATATTAGATGCATTCCAGTTTAAATCAAGGAAACAATTAAATCATTGAGAGTAACATGGGACAGTAAATTATCCTTTGCTCTGCAAATTTCACAAACTGTCATGATCTCCTATACTGCCCTTAGAAGGATTAGATCTTTGAAACCTTACTTAGATTCAAAAGCATTAAAGACTTTACTTCATGCCTTGATATTTATTGCACGGATTACTGTAATTCCCTATTGTCCAGAGTGCTCGAATACCAACTGAAGAGAGTCTAGTTGATCCAGAATGTAGCTGTAAAATGTATTTATAACGCAAAGAAATACGACCATATAACACCCATGCTGACTGAGCAGCACTGGCTTGCAGTTTCTAATAGAATCCACTTTAAAATCTTAAATTTTAACTCATCATGCTTACTACACAGGGTTTCTCATCTAAGTCCCATTAAGGTGGTGCACTTAACAAATGTTTTCAATGCAAGGTGAGTGCAAAGCCTCCACAGTAACTGTTGGGGGCGTGACCAGCAGGTTTCCAGCAGTCAATGCACAGATGCGTGCGCTAAGATGCGACACAATTAACGTGGGTACTCCCAACAATGACCATCCGTATCATTAGGTGCACCTGTGCTGTCACATTAACAGTGAGTGTGCGCTAATGATGCCCATGCTAACTGCAATACACAGTCAATGCCCACACTCTGCCCCTAATCTGCCCCATCGCACGAAGGTCAATTAATGTGTCTTAGCGATCACTCGCTATCATACCTACACATTAGGTTCACTGCAGACAGCATGAGCGCACTAACATGCATTAACCACCCAGGGGAGGGGTTAGTAAAATTGCCCCTTAATCCCTTACTGTCCCAGGTAAGCTTTTTAACTGTTCTCTCCAAAACCAGATTAAGATTATCATTCTCTCAAAATGCCACATTTATCTATCAGCTCCCTCTGCCCTGGAGCTCTTTTTCCTTAGAACTATGATTATAGGAAATTTAAGAAAGCAGTGAAAAGATAGTATTTTAATCAGGCTTTTGACTAATTCTTCCAGCTGAATCAATATGGCACTCTTGCATACCTTAAATGTTAGTCTATGGAAGATTTTGTTTTCCTATACAATTCTCTTCTCCTCCTGTGTCACACATTAGATGAGCATGGGGGTTATTTTGACCTATATGTGCTTTGGACATCTGAAAACAGGCATAGAGACGTCCAAAATTCAGCCTTTTGCATGCATTTTGCATGTCCACCATTGTATCCTTTAGAGTGGTGGTTTACTTCAGATGAGATTAGTGTAGGAAGATCGGGAATAAACTGCTGCATTAAAGGATATTACAGATTATTACAATGGCCCCACAGATGGAGTAGTTTGAACTCTTGTTTGGTTTCATGAAGCTGTAGCTCAAAGCAAGCATAGAACATTGTTACATTGGTCTGACCTTTACACACAAAAAATCCTTTGTAAAATTACTCCCTTAATTTCTTAACAATAGATCCTGATAGCCAGACAAATTCAAAGAGCCATCAGCACATTCTTTTCCCTGTAGGGAGAGTAGGCACACACATAAATACAAAACAAAGTTTAATAATTATAAATATGTGGCCCGGTCTTGTAAACACTAGGCATTGGATAGACGGGTAAATCCTGCTGAAAACTGGGTAAAAGTGGAAAACACGGGCAAACTGTTTATCAAGTGACACACGCATATATGGATATCAATGTAAGCTGCTGTGCCCTAACCATATATGCGCAGGGGCGTAACAGGGCAGTGAATGGGTGGGACATCAAAATCTATGCCAAACATGGATATACTGCAACAGTGTGTGGCCAGTTCAAAGGGTGAAAACTATGCAGCTCTAGGCCAGGGTTTTAATCGGTTAAGGGACGGTTCCACAGAAATCCCACTAATTTATTGCTACACGGGCATGTGCCAGTTCGGACCACAGTCAAACCGGGCAAGAGACAACAAATGGGGCAAGGGATATGGTGGCTACCCATACAATACCTGAGGTGGAAACTCCACAGACGGGCAAGGCAACAGTGCCAACCTCAGCCTCAGCAGCAGATAGTGGGCTGTGCAGGAAGGAGATGCTATCGGACACCACAGGTGTACCGACCAAGGGTCACATACCTGCAGCTGACTGCAGAGGAGATGTACCAGCAGTACTGTCTTGATGCTGCCAACATTACAGACCTCTGTGCCATACTTAGACATGACCTGGAGCTCACAACCATTACAAGACATACAATGCTTGTGGCTCTGAAGGTTACCACTGCCCTGGCCTTTCTCGCCACTGGAAGCTTCCAGCAACCACAAGTATCACGCAGTCAGCAACATTGCATTGCATTGGGGCATTCACAACTGCTCTTCTCAGATGGCTCCATGAATGTGTTAGCTTCCCAGCTACACTTGAGACCTTTCACCAGATTGTATCCTTCCCATCGGTCCTAGGTATAATTGACTGCACCCAGGCAGCCCTGAGTTCTCCTGGCCATGATAAAAGGGCATACCACAACAGGCACCTATACCACTTAATGAACATGTAGATTGTGGTTGATGCCTACATGCACATCATAGACCTGTGTGCGCATTTTCCTTGGGTCTACTGTGCAGGGCCTGCCCATCCATTAGGCAAACTAGGCAGTCGCCTAGGGAAGCATAACCCAGTGTGTGTGACATCGGCACCCCCTCTTCCCAGCAAAGCAGCAGTTCATTACCACCCAGCCTGCCATTGCACCTCTCCTCCCAGCATCCATCTTCTCACCTGGGGGAGGGGGGCAGCATGGTGATGCCTCTCCTGCATTGGGCTTTAAAGTGCCCATGCTAGCACACTCACAACCTACACACCTGCCCTCTTTTGATGCAACTTCCTGCTGCTCTTGCACCTTCCAACAGGAAGTTGTGTCAGAGGTGGGCAGTAACAGCAGGCCATGAGTGCACTAGCATGGGCACTTTAAAGCTCAATGCAGTGGAGGCATCACCATGCTGCTCCCCTCCCCCAAGGGAGAAGATGGATGTTGAGATGGGCAGGGCGGCATGGTGGGCTAGGTGGCACTGTAATCTTCAGGGGGCAGCATGGAGGGTCTGTCTAGGGCGGTAGAAACTCTCGGGCCAGTCCTTCTGCCATCATGTCTTTGTCTTATCACAGTCTGTCCTGGGCCAAGTGGCTGCTACTGAACACCTCGGTGATGCCTGGCTACTAGGTGAGTGATGCATGGCTGAAGTTGTGGTTGCATGCCAGTATGTGGGTGTGGGGCTATCATGATCTATGGCAAGGGTTGTTGGGGGGCATGAGGAAGTCCCCAGTCTGTGTGAGACAGGCAGAAAGAGGAGGGGGGAGGGAGAGCCCGGGCACTTGCATGGGTAAGCAATGGATATGCTATGATACTGGACGGCCCCAGAATAGGTTGAATGTAGTGATCAATACAAATAACTGCCTGAGGGTTAAACCAAATCAATATAAATATTACACCCTCAGTAACAACCGCTAATAGAAATTTTTTTCAACAAGCTCTATCAATTTCTTAAAACTAAATTTCAGCACAATTCAAACAAGCAAACACGACCTCAGGATGGCCTCAACCTTACATGTGACGAATCTAATCACCTTAGGGAAATGGCAGACACTAACATCATAGGTCTAATAGCCTTTAAACCAATTCTTTATTTTAATAGTTATTATTGTAACATCAATCACAAAAATCTACATCCACAAAAGTACTTTTTAGGATTCCATAAAATTCAAAAATTGCACTTCCACAATAAACATTACATCTCACATCTACAGCACATAAAAAACAGTATGTTTACTCAGTATTTGGCACCAGAACCCATGAGGCACAATCAGTCTCCTGTAACATATAAAAGGAGAAAGATCTTGAGAGAAAGATCAATTATCCACCTTAAAATATGTATGTAAGTACTATCTAAATGGCTTCTTGGACCCGGCACACAGAATCACTGAAGAGATTTCAACTCCAAACTGCTACCGCAATCTATGGATGACACTCGCTATCCAATTTGGCGGTAAATCATCTGACAAAAACTTTTGTTTCACCAGACAGTCTTTCTCAAGGAATCTCAATGCAGTTTCTATAAGTTTCTATATCTTCCAATTACTCCTCCAACAGACGTACAAAATATCTATATACATATAATTCCCTGTACCTTAGGTTAAGGTGCCCTAACAATGTTACGGTGCCCTAAGTTAAAGTGCCCTAGGGGCAGTAAGATGCCCTAAGGGCTGCAAGGTGCTTCAAGTTGACATGCATTAACAAACAGATGTAACCCTAAGACTGGATAGAGCACCGAGGAAAGGCAATGAACAAGTGATTGAAGGAAGGAGAGCTGGGAGCTGATGGACCTGACATTTTTATTTTATTTATTTACATTCTCTTATATACTGCGTTCTGCATCAGTGTGGTTTACATTGAACAAACTGAAATTACATTGAACAGGGCATTATAACTTGGAGATAACTATTTTACAGGGAACATGGGCTATGGAGGGTTAAGTGACTTGCCCAAGACCACAAGGAGCACCCGTGGGACTAGAAACCCCAGTCCTTCCGGCCCAAGGTTGCTGTCCTCTAGTGGGATTTGAACCCCCAACCTTCCGGCCTGAAGTACCTTGCCCCAACCACTAGGCCACTCCTCCACTCCATATCTGTGGGCATCATATGTGGCTGCCAGTAAAGTGGACAAACATGTTGGAGGCAGCTGTACTGATGCACAGGGTGTTGGCAATGTAAAGTACTGCAATGACAGTGGGTGGCAGAGGATGGGAATATGTGTACCCCAGTGGAGGCAGAGGTGGCAGGATAGTTACAATGATAGGAGTACAGAGGAGTAGTGGTGCCATGCAGATCAGGCATAGGCGAGGCAAGCACGAAGAGCCGCAATGCAGAAAAGGGTACCAGTGCAGGACATGGGATAGCATCCAGCACAAGAAGACAGGTCTCTACACAGCTGATAATGCAGATAGATGGACTGATAGATTGTTGGCAACTGTGGTGAGGGTGTTATGGACTGGCAGCACATATCTGCAAAGATATGACTGTTACAGGCATGAAAATTATTTGAGTAGGACAGGCATAAAAAGAGAGAACAAAGAGGAATTGAACCATGACCACTGCCTAGAACAGGGGTCTCAAACTCAAATTGCTTTGAGGGCCAAATGAGGACTTGTAAAATAACCCGGGGGCCGCATGAGACGTGGGACCTCATTTGCATAAGGGACCTCATTTGCATAAATATTTGCATAATGTTACCATACCCTAACTTTTAGTAAACATGCCTCTTAATGAGTGCATGAATAAAGAAAGACTAAAAGATTTCTACATTACTATAATCCAGTGGCAACCGCCAGGCACATTAGGAACTACTACAAACAAACACTGCCCATTTAGAACCCATAGCAAACCCGCCATATCCTAACAGCACTACCAGGACTCACAAAGCACCATACCCTACCTATCAAAAGGCAACACTGCAAATATTAAATCAATACATTTCAGAGAATAACAATACATGACCTACTGGGGACAGAGAACAAGTAGCAATGTCAAATAGGAATTACATAAACAGAATACCTCAGCTCAGTTACACATGCAGAACATACATCATCACCAAACAAGGAACCAAATTTAGAAACAAGACAATTTAAACTGGGACCCCCCAAAAGCCAAACTTGGAATGTACAACAACACTGTAGAAATAAAACTATAAATTAATTTCCTCTTGTACTAAACAAAGCGCAGGCGTTATTGATGCACATTTCCCAGAACTGACATATTCCAGTTAATAAATTCAAAATAAAGATATTTTTCTACCTTTTGTGCATTTTTTTCAGTTCCAGCCACTTTCTTCTGGTTTCTTCGTGCCTTCTGCTAACTCTCCATCGTCTGCTGTCAATTTGTCCTTCTCTCTTCTAGCTTTTTCCATTCTCCCTCTACATCTGCTTTAACATATTAATCTTTCTCCTTTTGCTCTTTCCTCATTCCTATTTTCATCCACTCAAATTTTACCCCTCCATCCTCAATCCCCACTTACCTGGCCAATTGTAGATTTGTCTTCCCTCCCACACAAAATATTTTCCCCTCTCCATTTCACTCTCCCAGCTCCATCCCATTCTAATCCTCCCCCAACATCAGCTCCCTTCTAGTTCCAGTCCCACACAGCACCCCCTCCCTTCTAGTCACTGCATCAGCCCATTTTCAGTCCTAGCCCCCCATCAGCCCATTTCCAATCGTAGCTCCCCCCCATCAGCCCATTTCCAGTGCTAGCTCCCTCCCCTCACAGCCCATTTCCATTCCAAGCCCCCCTCCCCATCAGCCATTTGCAGTTCAAGCCCCCTTCCACTCAGCCCATTTCCAGTCCTAGCAGACCCCCCAGCCTATTATCAGTCCTAGCCCCCCCATAGCCGATTACCAGTCCTAACCCCCATAGCCCACTTCCAGTCTTACCCCTCATAGCCCATTACCAGTCCTAACCCCCCCATCACCTCATTTTCAGTGTTACCCCCATCACCCCATTTTCAGTTACCCCCTCATAGGCCATTACCAGTACTAACCCCCCCCCCCCATCACCCCATTTTCAGTTACCCCCTCATAGGCCATTACCAGTACTAACCCCCCCCCATCACCTCATTTTCAGTGTTACCCCCATCACCCCATTTTCAGTTACCCCCTCATAGGCCATTACCAGTACTACCCCCCCATCACCCCATTTTCAGTGTTACCCCCATCACCCCATTTTCAGTTACCCCCTCCTAGGCCATTACCAGTACTACCCCCCAATCACCCCATTTTCAGTGTTACCCCCACCACCCCATTTTCAGTTACCCCCTCATAGGCCATTACCAGTACTAACCCCCCCCCATCACCTCATTTTCAGTGTTACCCCCATCACCCCATTTTCAGTTACCCCCTCATAGTCCATTACCAGTACTACCCCCCCATCACCTCATTTTCAGTGTTACCCCCATCACCCCATTTTCAGTTACCCCCTCATAGGTCATTACCAGTACTAACCCCCCATCACCCCATTTTCAGTGTTACCCCCATCACCCCATTTTCAGTTACCCCCCTCATAGGCCATTACCAGTCCTAGCCTCCCCCCCCCCCATAGCCCATTACCAGTCCTAACCCCCCCTCCCCCCCTCCCCCAAATTATGAGTAAAAAAAATGTATATTTGCTGCTGCTGCAGTAGTCCGCGTCCCGCGGGCCCCTCTGCCTGGTCCTCTCCTCCCTGCAGCATTCAGCACCAAAAGCGGCGGCTTTCAGAGCCGCGAAGAGAGAGAGAGTTTCTCTCGCGCGATTCTGAAGACTCTCGCGCTGCTCTTCAGAACCGCGCGAGAGAAACTCTCTCTCTTCGCGGCTCTGAAAGCCGCCGCTTTTGGAGCTGATACTGCAGGGAGGAGAGGACCAGGCAGAGGGGCCCGCGGGACGCTTAATACTGCGGCGGCAAGTTTGGAATTTTTTTTTTTTTACTCGCCGGTACTTCGTGGGCCGCACAAGATGCTCTCGCGGGCCGCGTGTTTGAGACCCCTGGCCTAGAACATCATTGTACTAATTAATAGACTATACTTCTATGGCTTGTTTCACAGCAATGGCTGGATACAGAAAGACTGCAGGTCACTGCACAAAATGTCTGCTATGTGTGGCAGGATAGGGTAACCCTACCAGTACCCATGATGCAATGCACATGCAGCACAGCAGTCTACAGCTGATCACCAAATGGAGTATGCACCTCTCCAGTACCTCAGCTTGATAAGAAGAACTGACAGTGCATAATACTGGCACAGAGTAGCTACAGACCATGCCATTGTGCAGGTTCTGTGTTCACCCTGAGGGTTAGGATCGGCGCCCAGCACCAGGTCCGCAGTACATGTGGTGCTAGAGATCGGTCCTGCTGTACATCCCCATCACTACCAGTGTGTGACAAATGTTCCTTGCAGTGCAACCTAAAGTAATTCTGTGTCCATCTGTATTCCCCAGTCACATCTGGCCCTATGGGACCAGAAGCCACCTAGATTAGTGCATACCCAGTGTTACAGTGTGGCTGCCATGGTCACCTGTTATCCTGACAGGGGTGTCTAGACTCGCATGAGATTTATGTAGCACTGCCTAATATACTGCCCTCCCCGGGTCAAAGTGGTATACACTATATACTCCAAAGGGCCCACAATCAACGTTTTTGTAAGTGAGGCAGTGGAGGGACAGGTGGCTCAGCCATGAAGAATGGCTGTAGGACCAGCAACCCCAGTCCTGCTGGCAAAAGACTGCCCTCCAGGGTTGTTGGGCCAGAGCCATACCTGTGACTAGGGCAAATGGCAGACCAGCAGTAAAGCTGGGAGTAGGCCTGGAAAACCTCAGCTGCCCCACACCAAGGTCTTCCATTCACCAGCAGAAGGCACAGTCAGCCTGCAACTGCAGTACCTTACAAAGTGTTCCAATCATGCACAGAATAACTGCAGATAGTCCACTAGCCAGTCCCTTGTGCATGTTTACAGAAGAACTATGTACACCCAGAGTTGGGACATACAGCACAGACACCAAGCAGGTATTTCAGTGATTGGGGTCCAGAACAGGGAACACACAGATATCACTAGAGACAAACAGTGTATAGCACTATGTGGGAACATAGACATGCCATGGTCACTGCCATGGTCACTGCTCATTCAGAGTGAGAGTGACCTCCCAGCATGACATGCTGTGGCCACCCTGTCCATGCAGGTGGTGGTCAGGCACTACAATGTCCCGGCCATTGCCCTATACCCTATGCAGATGCATCCTGCCCAATCCGCCCTGTCCGGGCCATACCCACAATACCTTGCTCCTCAGTATGCACATTTGCAGTCTAACGCTGGAAACAGTGTAAGCATTGTGGGCCCAGTGAGGTGTAGGCAGCCACAAAACAATGGACAGACATACACACATACACACTCCTATTGCAGCATTGTGCAAAGATAGGGGTGGTTGGCAACCCTGCCCACCACACTGGTCCTGATCACAGTGCAGGCATTACTAAAATGTGCAGGAGCTAGTAGAAGTGCTCTGGTGATAACTGAAGCTCCATGCTGGAGCCAACAGCCTGGCTCTCCACGAAGCTTTGAATAGTGGAGCCTGTGTGTGGGGGTGTTTGTACCCCTGTTGGCCACTGCTTTGGGGATTGCACATTTTGATGTTGTATCTGCATGTTAAGGTAAAACATAAGAACATGCTCTGCAAGATCCACAGCTGGGACCTGAACCTGTGACCTTCTGCTCCAAGACACACTGGCTGTGTGTACTGCACAACACTGTTGCCACAGAAGTGCAGCAGTCCCAGGGGCTACCTTAACCTTTCATCTGACAGACCTTTTCTGTTGCATTGCACACCACAGACTAGAACAGGGCATGGCCTAGGTCCACTGCAGGCAGGTGCCACTGCCCCCTCCAGCACCAACACCCCTCCCCCCTACCATGCTAACATGCCCATATGCTGTCGGTGCTGGTAGTGAGCAGTCCAAGGCCATCCAATGTGCAGGTAGGTGGGTGCCTAGGGTGTGGGGTCTGGGGTGGGGAGGCATACATGGATATCCACACATCCCCCCATTACCGCCTACCAATGTTATGTCCCTTCCACATGGGGGAGAGATGGCTGGGGGGATGTCAGGTTGGTGCTCTAGCAACTATTGGCTAGGGTGGACCAGATAAATGTAGGTAGATTGTGTTATGACAGCAGACTGTGGACAGGCTAGAGCATGCAACTCAGGTACGGTGTACCCAGTTTGGACTACTGGGTGTATATATGTTTCAGACAATGCCTTACTAGGGGATGCAGTAAAGGGTGTTCATTTAGCTGGGTTTACGAACTGTTTGGGATGCATCCTGGGAAGGCCTGTGGACCCTTGTCAGAGTGGTCCCCAGATGTGCACCGATTGCCCTATTACAGGCATAGTGGTTCCTGTGTGACCCTTGGGGTACCTGCTGCGTAATGTCCCCTGGATGGGACACTGTGGAACACAGACTACTGGGCATGTTTGACCTTGGTCAGATGCTGTCTTCCTGATGTCCAGATTCTGTGTTCCTATGTGCCACCTAGGTGACAGCCTAGTCCACCCTGTGCCCCAGCTGCCCCCATTGCATGTCCCGCTTGCAGCCCCCAATGCCCCATTTGTACCATCACCATAGTGCCCTTTCATACTTGGGCACTATGCTGTTGCTGCAACTGGAGCACTACTATCACTGGTCTTGGGCTCCCTGCCTGTGCTGTACATTGCTGCACTAAAATGTTTTCTCTCTCCTGCAAATTTGCAACTACCACCAGATTTTCACTGGCGGTACAGTCCCGGTGTTAATGTTGCAGCGTTAGTGTAGCAGGGGACTCTTCACGCCCACTCCCCGCCCATTGACCCCTTCTCTCCACCTTTTTTCCACCTTCTCTCCACCCTCTGGGACAGTTACCGCTGCCGGTAACGTTAACGCGTGTTAACGTTACATAGGGTAACATTACCGCGCCATAACGTTAACACGTGGTAACGTTACCACTGCTACGTTACCGCACCTTAGTACCGCACCCTTAGCCACTCTTTAGTCAACTCCTGTCTTGACTACTGTAACCTACTCCTTGCTGGTCTCCCTCTGAATCATTTCTCTTCCCTTAAATTTGTTCTACACTCTGCTGCGGCTAATCTTCCACCAGCCTCGTCATGCTCATATTACCCCTCATCTCAAGTCACTTCATTGGCTCCCTATCCATTTCTGCATCCAGTTCAAACTTCTTCTGCTGACCTATTCACTCTGCTCACTATTTACTCTGCAGCTGCTCACTACCTTTCCTCTCTTATCTCTCCCTACACCCCTCCTTGCAAACTCCACTCTTCTGGCAAATTGCTTCTATCTGTGCCAATGTTCCCTCTAATTTTCTGTAGGCTGTGTGCGCATAAAATATCAGCTGTGCAGCTTTTGAAGGAAGGTTAAATTTTTGTGCGCCACATAATGACACTCGGAGTTATCTACTTTAAAATTTGACTACACGTCAGAATACAGTATGTACACCACATTGATTGCACTAGAAAATATTGTAGAACTTGTGAAAACCGTAAATACACAACAACTTTTAAATTTTAAGACGTCTGTGTTGTTTTCTATCAGAATCAGAACTGAAATTTTTGTGCGCTCTGTTGTAAAGTATGTGCGCTCGCTCGGCGAGGTGTGTGCGCGCGCACACGCGCACAGCTTAGAGGGAACAGTGATCTGTGCCCTTTTCTTCTGTTGCTAACTCCAGACTTTGCTCCTTTCACCTTACTGCTCCTTATTCCTGGAACAAACAACCTTAATCTGTATGTCAGGCGCCTTCTCTGGCCCTTTTCAAATCTAGACTGAAAGCTTCACCACTGCTTTTGGATCTTGACTTACCTGGTCTCCTTTGTGTCCCCTTGCCATTCCCCCTAGATGTATTCCATGTCTACAGCTACTGTGTTGTCTGTCTTGACTAGAATGTAAGCTCTGAAGAGCAGGGACCATCTTTTACATGTGTCTGTGCAGCGCAGCGTACATCTTGCTCAGTAGTAGTAGTAGTAGTAGTAGTAGTAGTCCTGAAGCACCTGTTGCTCAGCCATACTGGAACAGGTGTCCCTGGGTTGCTCAGCAATGGGGAACTCCAGTTCCGGGATATCCAGGAGATGATCTTGTGATTGAGGAGATAAAGATGCTGTTGCAGCTGATTCCTCATGAAGGCTGGGGAGCATCCCAGGTGCAGTGCTGTGGCCGGCTTCTGCGGGACGCAGCTGTGTGCTCACTCCAGACAGACTTGACTCCTCAGTTGAGACTCTTGTAGGGGGCTAACTAAAACAAATCACCATATAAAGTTACAAAAAATATGAAACATTAAACCACACACAATGTAACCATCAGCCTTAAAAGGCTGCACTTCTTCACTGCTTATTATCTGGAATACTTAACTAGGCGTCAAAATACAAATTATATACTCTTTCAAAGCATGTGTGTCCTTAGAAAAATCCTTTACTAAATCTCCAAAATATTAGTAACATTTCCCATATTAAATAACAGATATCTATGAAAACACACTTCACACCTCACAAACTCTCATAGTGATAAAAAATTCAACCATACATACCTAAATTCAACCATACATACTTAACTTCATACCACACATATATACATCTAATAATATGAACAAAAGTCTGAACCCCACCAAAAAAATCTAATTAATTAATGTGGAACATGTTAAAAATCTTTAAAAAAAAACCAAATAATATGATAATACAATATTGAATCATTACAAGCAAGCTCAAAGAAATGTGAAAATGTAAAAACAGCCACTAATTAAGAAGAAATATCTGATGATTTTTCATAACCCCCTTCACAAAATGAGGGTGCAGACAAAGTAAATCATAGTTTCTATTCAAAAAAGATGTTCTGAGGGAAACTCCCTCAATCATGTCTCTTCTGCAGAGGCTAAAATCCAAATCATCACGGGGTAATGCCCCAAACCTTGGCCAAAATATTTCTCTGCTCTTAGGAATGACCACAATGTCCAACTGGTGCAAGTTCAATGCCAATGTCCAAGCAAATCTCACTTCATATCACAATGCATGTTACTGTTGCAACTTATGCTTTGTGCCGTATCCACAATCACTTTACTCCAATCCACTTATGTTTCTTGCTGTATCCACAATCTCTTTGCTCCAATCCAACCATGGACCATAGTTTCGCCTCTCTAGCTTCTTCAGGGAAACTACAACATAAACAAACATTCCTGCACTACCTCAAACCAACTACCCCAACTCAAGCACACCCTCAATATATAAATGCTCACTGACCTTTCACACTCCTCGCATACGGCTCCCAACAAGATCTCAGGCTTCATGAAAAAGACGCCAGCGCAGGCGTACTACAGATCATCCTTTTAAACTCCCCACACTAATCAATAGAACCAATGCCACTCCACCTGTGTGTTTAACCCATGCGGTGCCACAGTATCCTACCTAAAAATATATTGTTGTTCCTGGTGACATAATCACCGCTGTATATCACCACCACTCTCCCCAGTGACCTTCTCCAATATAAAACACTGGAGATCCTGTACCTTATGGTTCATCACTTTGCAATGAGAAACTAGCAGAGCTACCCCACATTGAATTGATGAAAGATATTCTATAATATGAACTTTAAACACCCGCAATGTTTGTCCTATATAGAACAAAAAAAACACAGGCAAAACACTACATACACCACCTCACTCGTGTAAGAAGTGGTAGAGTCCCGCTACTGATGGATTAACCCTTTAGTTGGATGTTCAAACTTTTTCAGTTCCGTAGTAACCATACACACGGCACACTGATTACATTTTCTATGCCCCCTCTCTCCCAGATCGAATCTCTTCTGATTCCAGGAGTGTATTAACATGTCACGTAAGTTCCTGCCTCTCAGTAAAGAAAAAATGGGAGGATCCTTAAACATTGGATGTATCTGCAATATATTCCAATGACGCAATATCAAATCCCTTACATACTGAGTTTGCATAGAATAGGGCAAAACACAAGTTAAACAAAACTCTCCCTTCCTCTGTATGTTCAAAAACAATAAATCTCGATGTACACTGGAGGCCCATTTCTTAGCGCGATGTATCATGCAATCAGGATACCCACGATTATGGAATTTCAAGCTCATCCCATATGCCTGAGATCTAAACTCCTGTCACATAGAACACAACTTCCGAGGCGCAAAAACTGTCCTGTAGAAATATTATCACAAATGTGTCACAGATGGCAGCTCTGACATTCAGGCAAACTATTCTGATCTGTGTCTTTACAATATATGGAAGTAGAAAAGTTTCCCCCAGACTGACCTTAATGTCCAAAAAATGGACAGCATCCTTTGATACTTCTGAGGTAAACTGTAAATGGCTATCCTGCGTATTCAACCACCTCAAAAACTCCTGCAACTCCCTCTCTTGACCTTGCCAAATAAAAAAATATCATCTATGTATCGTGACCAGTACTGGGAAACATACAACCTGTTCCTCAAAGTTGCGCAAATATAAGCCAGCAACCGACGGGGCCATTGTAGCTCCCATAGAGGCACCCTCAATCTGATGGTAAAATAGCCCATTAAATTCAAAATAATTTCTCCGTAATACAAGTTCTAATAGGCGACAATAAAATTGCATCTGAACATCCGAGTGGTGCAAAGCTGCCAAATAGTGTATAGAGACGTCAGCCGCCTCCACTTGTGGAACATTTGTATACAAAGCCGAGATATCCATGGTGACCAAAATGTAAGATTGCCCCAGACTCTGCCAAGGATCCAAAAAGGACAATAAATCACCAGAATCTCTAATATATGATTGAGCCTGCTTTACCAGAGGATTCAAAAAAGAGTCCATATATTGAAAAAAAGGCTCTAAACAGGAACCAATCCCTGTCACTTTTGGGCACCCTGGCAGAGTAGCTAATGACTTGTGGATTTTAGGAACCACATAAAATGATGGAATGCAAGGGTGCTGAACATAAAGGAACTTTAAGAACCATTCCAAAATAACACATAAATGTAATGCACTCTCCAACACTTCCAAAATTTCAGATTGTATCACTGAGGTAGGATCCTCCATCAGTGGGTGATAAAATGCCCTATTTTATTTATTTATTTAACAATCTTTTATATACCGCAACCTTCCAGTGATCAGGTGCGGTTTACATATAACAGTCAAGGAAACAGGTTAACATTTCTGTTTTTACATTAAACATTAAATGAATTATGTACATTTTAACTTTAACAATTAAACTTTGGAGAACTATGTACAATCAACTATGTACAATCAGCGAAAGTGAGTTCAACGAGGGAGGTAGCAATTTATAAACATCGTAGGCAGTGTTAAAGGTCAAAGTGTCATGGGACAATGTGGTATTAGGCTCAATATGTTATGTATTATCCCTTTTCGTTTTGGTGATGGGTATTCGCCAGTGGGCCGTAGTAGGAGGTAAAGAGGTGAGTTTTTAATGTTTTGCGTAGATCTTTAAGATCGGTTAAGGCTCTGATTTCATCAGGTAGTGAGTTCCAGAGTATAGGTGCTGCATGGGAAAACGCTTTTTATTGGTTGTTTTTTTAGTCTTTGTGAACTCTTTTGGAATCCATATTTTATTGGCGTTGCCTCTTCTCTGAGCTGATTGAGGTGTGTCTTTAATGAGTAGTTTATTTAGTGTAGCTGGGGCAGTGTTATTTAAAGCTTTAAAGGTGGTTATTATTAATTTATAGTTTATTCTGCATTGAATAGGGAGCCAGTGTAGTTTGACTAGATAGGGTGATATGTGCTCAAATGGATGTACCTTCATTATGATTCTGGCTGCAGCGTTTTGGGCCAGTTGGAGCCTTTTGATGTTTTGGTTAGTTGTGCCAAGTAGAGAGAGGTTGGCAAAGTCAAAATGTGGTGTGATAATAGCTTGAATGATGCTCATGAAGTCTTGCAGGTGGACCAATGGGCGTAATTGTTTTAGTACTTTGAGTTTAAAGTATATTTTCTTCGTGTTATCTCTTATGTGGGTGTTCATACTAAGGTGTGTATCTAGGATAACCCCTAGGTATTTTATCTCGTTTTTTATGTGAATGTCATGTTTCTGAAGTGTAATGTGGGTAGGGGGGGTGTAAGATTTGTTTTTTGTAACAATCAATATGTCTGTTTTGGAATGGTTAATAAAAAGGTTGTGAGCTTCTAGCCAGGTTGTTAGTTCATTGAAGCAATCTGTTAATAGTTGAAGTGGAAGCGTAGGGGTTGTGAAAGGAATGTACAACATGATGTCGTCCGCATATATGTGATATTGGATTTTGAATTTTTTAAAGATGTATTTTGTATTTGAGAGTAAACTTCTCTTTCAATATTACACATATTGAGGACCACTAAACCACCACCTTTATCAGCTGGTTTTATCACAATAGCATCATCCCTTTGTAAAGACTTTAATGCTTCCCACTCTGCTTTTGACAAATAATGTTTAACCCTCAGGGCTGGTAACTTCTTAAGCCCTTCCATAACCACCCATTCAAAAGCTACTATGTTAGGATCAATCATACCCGGAGGGACCCAATAAGATTTGGCACAAAAACTATTTAACGTGTTCCCAGAATCAGACTGATCTGCAAAAAACAAAGCTATCCTTAATTTATGAATGCAAACTTGTAAACTAACATGAGATGAGAAACTATAAGGGGTAGTAGAGGGTACAAAAGAAAACCTATGATTCAACACCGATTCTTCCAAAGGCATCAACATACAGCTCGATAGGTTAAACACCATTGTTGATTTACAAACATCACCCAAACTCGATTTATCACCCAATGGCGATAGACCTCATGACTGTCCCCTATGCCATCTTCGATTTCTGCCCCCTCCTTGGGATCGTGCTCAACCCCGTGATACCTTGCTGCCATGTTCTAAAAAAGATACCTGACCTAAGGCATCAGAAGAGTCAGCAGATGTCCCTTCATAGATCACATGTTGATGTTGTAACTTTGGAGACACCAACTGGAGATGGTAATCTGCGGCATCCCTTTGAAATTTCTTGTTTACATTGCAACACCTTTTGTCAAAATTTCATCATTTGCCCCTCTATTTTCTTAACCTCTCAAAAGAAATCACTAAATACCCCCAAGGAAACCTTAGTTAAATTTTTTTTTGTCGGATAGTACCGGAAAGGGACATAGACTGAAAACTATGTTCACCACTCGGTTTTATCCTTTTTAATCATTTTCAAAGCCAAAAAAGCATCTACTTAGCTGTAGCAAAGAACTTCACTCTTGTATTGTTGAAGATATCAATCTTGTACTGTTGAGCATGACGTGCACGTTTCGGGTTATTCACCCTGTTTCAAGTGCTATCATCATACCATATAAAAACCGGTGGTATGATGATAGCACTTGAAACAGGGTGAATAACCCGAAACGTGCACGTCGTGCTCAACAGTACAAGATTGATATCTTCAACAATACAAGAGTGAAGTTCTTTGCTACAGCTAAGTAGATGCTACAGCTAAGTAGATGCTTTTTTAGTATGCACATACTAAAAAGGTCGTTGATGTGAACAGTAGCATAATTTAAAGAAGGTACATAGTGCCCCTTTGATATATCAGCTGCGCTAGTTGAAACTGAGACCTTGGTACACAACAACATTATGTCCTACTAGTTGCAGAAGTTAGATGAGCAGCTAGGGGACTAGGCACTGTGAAAGCATGTACTCGGGATCATGGTGTTTGCAGGGAAGAGGGGGCCCCCAAGAAAGGATGTTACCACATACCTACTGCAGTGCCATGGGGTTGTGGTATAGGAATGTTTGGGGAAGTAAAAGCTGTCAGATGGCAACTGGGCCTACTCACTCTCTGTAGCAGCTGGCGTGGAGCTATCCAGGCCAGTCATCCAAGTGATGCAGCAGTCATCCATACATGCAAGCACCTTCTCCTCCAGGTCACTCAGAGCCTTCTGCTGCTCTGGTGCCAATTTGAGGTTAGCAGCCTGCTTCTCCTTAGCTCTCTGCCGGAGCACATGCCATTTCTTCTTTATGTTCTCCACCTCCCTATTATGGTGGTGCACTGCATTCACCTGCCTGGTGATGTCATGCCAAGCCCACTGCTGGGTATGGGCATCTCCAGACCCAAAGAAGTGGGCATGATCTCTGAGGATGAGGCCAATGATGAGCTCCACCTCTGCAGGTGAGAAGTTCTGCTTCCTTGCCCTCTTGATCAATATCAGGCATTTTTGGCCTAACCATGCATATTTGAATCATACATGGTTATAATATGAGTGGGCATTATCCTATCTGTGTAAGTTGTGCAGTTACATGGGTATATACGACCATGACTATGCAAAACTAGCTGCCCTATAGGTGCATTTAAATGAAGGTAACTTAGCAATCAAAATGGTGAACTGGGCTACAATCGCATTGAGAAGATACCCGGGTAGCAATGCTGTCTCCTATTTTTGGTAGCATGCCCATTTATGAAGAGCTACCCATACATGGCAAAAATGGCGTACCAGCGTATAACTGTTTATGAGGAGTCTTAGCAGAAAATATATCACATATGCACACATTGCTTTAAACTGCAGGGCACTGCATTTGGCAAGCTGTTGGCACACCAGGCAAATGGAATCACCTGTGTGCTGGTGAATGCTGACCCCATTGTGTACTTGGCTGTCCCCGGAAAACCCCACCCTAGGCAGCTGCCTTAAAACACTAAATTATAGGCCAAAAATCTGATTTCATAATCTGCTGCTTCAGTCACATTACCTAGCGATATATACCCTACCACGGACACTACAAGATGCAGGCGTGGCATTCTACTAACTAAGTATGGTGCACATGAATCAAGTGGCGAGGTGGCTGCAAACCCAACTGCATGTGTCTCTGACAGTCCATTGGTGGTACATCTGCATGCCATTCTCATTCATTATGGGGCCTGCAGCACTGCTACCTAGGGCTCGACTATGGGAGGAGTGGACACATTATATCTTGCAATCATAGGTAGGCTACACACTAGGATACCTCATACTATGGACATGACCCTCTACTCCATTCAGTGCCCCTATAAGGAGAGCATGACACTATGCCCCTTGCCCCATACCTAGCACCATAGTTAGATGTCCTTAGCTCATTCCCATCTCCAACAGCTCCACAAATAACCCATATCCACAACAGCTGAGATTGTGTGACAAACCCTATTGACCCTATCCACTCACTCTTCCACTTGTGTCACTCTGTGCAAGGTCTGCATGGGGTTGGCACCCCCATGTTCTGCATCAGTGGCTGACACTGGCTCGGTGGCAATCGTAGAAACATGGGGCCAGAGACACACCTGTGAGGCCTCATGTTGCACCTATTCTTTAGCTCTCATGTCATACTGATGTCTGCCAGCTGACATGTCATTCTCAGGCCCTTGGGTAACATGGCTACCAAGCAAGTGAGTCCGGTACTTGGGAGAATACACAGGTCTTTGGGTGCTGGCTGTAGCTACAGGTGTGGGACCACTGTGGCACATTGCTGCACACTCATCACACAAGGTACATGGCATAGGATGGACACATGGATCTAGTGCTGATGCACACCACAGTCATCAATGCTCCAGGTTTGAATGTGAGGCTGCACTATAGGAGATGGGCACATGGTACCCCATATATGACAATTCATACTCTAATCTCTGCTCATAACGGCACCCTCTGCAAGAAAAGGACCAGGGAATGTCAGTGACTGTGCTTCGCTGGATAGGTCCCACGTGCCATTAGAGACTTGTCCAAGAACACTGTCCAAGTTTAGGACTCCTACCTACAACCTTGCCAGGCAAAGACAACACACATCCTGTTTGATCCATAGCATACACAAGGGGATGGGGGCCATGATGCTATGACAGCATGGGCACAGACATTGATGCTTGTGCAAGGCCCCCGAAACTGAGGTCTGGGGGACCTGTCATGCACCAGCCTGCACTCCCACATACCATGTGCCCAGGTAGACCAGGGTGTCCAAGGGGAAGCAGTGTTACAACAACCATTGCATGCAGTTGTGGCACACTCATGCAGTGCATTAACATTGGGTGATGGTCTGTTTTGGGGGGTCTCGCATACGGCTACACAGTAATGGCTTTGTATGCATTGCTCCCCATGGGGGATGGGCCATGCAACATCTGCCTACCTTCCAAGGGTGGACATGCTGAACAGCCCCTTGGAACAGAACTGTGTTAAGAGCAGATATGACATCTATGTCGCTGAGTCCCATCAGCCATTGGTGGCGTCAGTGGAGCAAAAATTGGTAGGAGATGTGCAGCTTGCAGTATAGTCCTTCACTGACTCCCATTGGCAGGTCTGCATGTCAGTGATTCCCCAATACTCTGACTCCCACCATACACCAGGCCCACTTGTCATTCACACCACACAGCCTAATACTGACAAATCTGCACTGCCTAGAGAATAGAGCCAAACCAAACACAGACGTATGGAACTTATTCAAACTTTATATATAAAACTTTGCATGGCAAATGGGAATGAAGTAGCATTTCACAGAGGTACTTATAAAATGTATTAAGAACATAAGAACATAAGATATGCCATACTGGGTCAGACCAAGGTCCATCAAGCCCAGTATCCTGTTTCCGACAGTGGCCAATCTAGGTCATACGTACGTAGCAGTTTCCCCAAAAAACACAGGTTCCGCAATGCTTGTACTGGGTCAAGCATTGATATCCTGGGTCCCTTCTTAATAATGGTTTATGGACCTTTCCTCCAGGAACTTGTCCAAACCTTTTTTAAACCCAGCTATACTAACAGCCTTTACTACATCCTCCAGTAACAAATTCCAGAGTTTGATTACACATTGAGTGAAAAAATATTTTCTTTTATTAGTCTTAAATAGTTTACCCTGTAGCTTCATTGCATGTCCCCTAGTCTTTCTATATTCTGATAACGTAAACAATCAATCTACATTTACCCGTTCCACTCCGTTCATTAATTTATAGACGTCTATCATATCTCCCCTCAGCCGTCTCTTTTCCAGGTTAAAGAGCCCTAACCTTTTTAGCCTTTCTTCATAGGAGTATCCTTCCATCCCCTTTACCATTTTGGTGGCTCTTCTCAGAACCTTTTCTAATAACTCTATATCCTTTTTAAGATACGGCGACCAGAATTGCACACAATATTCAAGGTGTGGTCTCACCGTGGAACGATATAGAGGCATTATAATATCTTTTGTTTTATTTTCCATTCCTTTCCTTATGATACCTAGCATTCTATTTGCTCTCTTGGCTGCCGCTGCACACTGGGCCGAGGGTTTTAACATGTTATCCACAATGACGCCTAAATCTTTTTCCTCGGTGGTGGTTCCTAATGTGGAACCTTGCATTGTATAACCATAGTTTGGGTTGTTCTTCCCAAGGTGCATAACTTTGCACTTGTCCACATTAAATTTCATCTGCCATTTTGATGCCCAGTCTTCTAATTTATCAAGATCCTCTTGCAATTTTCCACAATCCTCTTGGGTTTTAACAACTTTAAATAGTTTTGTGTCATCTGCAAATTTGATAACCTCACTCGTTATTCCACTCTCCAGGTCATTTATGAATATGTCAAAAAGCAGCGGACCCAGCACAGATCCCTGGGGTACACCACTATTCACCTTTCTCCATTGGGAAAATTGTCCATTTAGCCCAACCCTCTGCTTTCTATCTCTTAACCAGTTCTTGATCCACAGTAGTACACTGCCTCCTATCCCATGACTCTTTAGTTTTGCCAAAAGTCTCTGATGAGGGACCTTGTCAAAGGCTTTCTGAAAGTCCATATACACTATATCAACCAACTCACCTTTGTCCACCTGTTTATTCACACTTTCAAAAAACATAACAGATTAGTAAGAGAAGATTTTCCTTGTCTAAAGCCATGTTGGCTGTCTCCCATTAGGTCATGACTATCTACATGCTGAGTAATTTTATTCTTTGTGATGGTTTCTACCATTTTTCCTGGTACTGACGTGAGGCTCACCGGTCTGTAGTTTCCCGGATCACCCCTGGAACCCTTTTTAAAAATTGGTGTTACATTGGCGATCCTCTAGTCTTCAGGTATTAGAGATGATTTTAATGATAGTTCACAGATTACTAATAGCAGATCTGCAATCTCATATTTCAGTTCTTTCAACACCCTTGGATGTATACCATCTGGCCCAGGTGATTTGCTACT
The DNA here is from genome assembly GCA_033557465.1 of Ichthyophis bannanicus. NCBI lineage: Eukaryota > Metazoa > Chordata > Amphibia > Gymnophiona > Ichthyophiidae > Ichthyophis > Ichthyophis bannanicus. Next base: position 886,352,656 of record CM066034.1, on the reverse strand, counting down.
CTTCAGTTTATCTAATAGTTGTAATACATCTTCCCGATGTATCGATATTTCCTTCAATTCTTCCGCACCTTTAAATACCACTTCAGTCATGGGTAACATCCCTACATCTTCCTCAGTAAAGACTGAAGCAAAGAATTAATTCAGTCTCTCCGCTATTGCCTTGTTGCCTCTTAGTGCCCCTTTATCTCCTCTATCATCTAATGGACCAAATGACTCTCGCAGTTTTTTTGCTGCGAATGTACTTGAAAAAATCTTTATTTCGCGTTTTTGCTTCCACAGCAAGCTTCTTCTCAAATTCTCTCTTTGCCTGCTTTATCAATGCCTTGCATTTGATTTGCCAGTGCTTGTGCTGTTTCCAGGTTTCGTCGTTTGGCTCTTTTTTCCATTTCCTGAAAGTTGCTTTTTTGGCAACAACAGCCTCTCTGACCTCACCTTTAAACCATGCTGGCAGTTTTTTGGACTTCCTTCCACTTTTCTTAAAGCGTGGAATACAGCTGGTCTGGGCTGCCAAGATAGTATTTTTCAACAACACCCAAGCTTGATGTAAGTCTTTAACCTTTGCAACTGCTCCTTTTAGTTTTTTCTTAACTATTTTCCTCATTTTATCATAGTCTCCCTTTCGAAAGTTGAAAGGTAGTACTGTGGATTTCCGTACTATCCCTCCTCCACTAATTAAATCAAAGGCGATCATGCTATGATCACTATTGCCAAGTGGCCCCAGCACCCTTATCTCTTGCACTAGATCTGGTGTTCCACTAAGGACCAGGTCTAATATGGCTTCCCCTCTGGTCGGTTCATGAACCAGTTGCTCCAAGAAGCAGTCATTTATGTCATCTAGGAACTTTATCTCCCTAGCATGTCCTGCCGTGACACTGACCCAGTCGATACCGGGGTAATTGAAATCACCCATTATTATTACTGCGCTGTAACTTTTGTTAGCTTCCTTGATTTCTTTGAGCATTTCATCATCCATTTGTTCATTCTGACCTGGTGGTCGATAGTACACCCCCACTGCCATCGCCTTCCCCTTTTTACATGGAATTTCAATCCATAGAGATTCTACAGCAAATTGTGTTTCCTGCAAAACCTTAATCCTTTCTGACTCAATGCCCTCTCTAACATAGAGCGCAACCCCTCCACCAATTTGATCAGCTCTATCATTATGATATAGTTTGTACCCAGGTATCACAGTGTCCCACTGGTTGTCCTCCTTCCACCATGTCTCTGATATTCCAATCATATCTAACCCCTCATTTAGTGCTATATATTCTAACTCTCCCATCTTATTTTTTAGACTTCTAGCATTTGCATACAAGCATTTTAGAGACTGTATTTTATTCATATTAATTTGGCTATTGGTAGACATGGCTAATTTGGGATCTTTAAGCTCTGTCTGCTCCATACTTGAGGGCATTTGGACTACTTTGCTCTTTTTTGGAACCTCTCTGCTTTTGGTAGTATCCTTCAAGGATACATTCTTCCGAACCATCTGCTCTTGGGCGACTGTCGGCTTTCCCTTATTATCTAGTTTAAAAGCTGCTCTATCTCCTTTTTAAAGGTTAATGCCAGCAGTCTGGTTCCATCCCGGTTAAGGTGAAGCCCATCCCTTCGGAAGAGCCCCTCCTTTCCACCAGAATGTTCCCCAGTTCCTAACAAATCCAAAACCCTCATCTCTGCACCATTGTCTAATCCACACATTGAGACTCCGGAGCTCTGCCTGCCTTTTGGGTCCTGCATGTGGAACGGGAAGCATTTCGGAGAACGCTACCCTGGAAGTTCTGGATTTCAACTTCCTACCTAAAAGCCTAAATTTAGCCTCCAGAACCTCCCTACCACATTTTCATATGTCATTGGTACTGACATGTACCAAGACAGCAGACTCCTCCCCAGCACTATCTAAGACCTTATCTAGGTGGCGCGTGAGGTCCGCTACCTTCGCACCAGGCAGGCATGTTACTAGGCTTGACATTTCTGCACATCACAATATCCATTCTCTCCCCTTTCCACTCCCCCAACATTTCCCCCTCCCAAATGTCCTTCCCCCCAAACAAACCCACTCCACCATGATTCCCTGTTAAGTAGCTGCCAGGGTCCTACACTCCCAGTGTCTATCGGGAACAGCAATACTTCCTGTGTGGGCTACTAGCCCCCTCTCCTCTCTTCTCCTGGGCACCTCAGGCAGGCTGACTGCTGCTGCAGCACGGCATCAGTAAGGGCCTGCAGACTATTACAGATAGACTCTGCTGCCCCTTCCATTGCCTGCCTCATTAGCCACAGCTCATGCGCCACTGCGTCCATGGAGTGCACAAGCTCATGCATCATGGGGTGATGGAGGAACTGTAATGGTGGCTGTTGGGGGATGCTGTGGTGCTGTTCGCCTGCCTACTCCTACATGGGCAGCCCCCGGCACCATACTGGTGGAGTGCTAGGCCCGGGTGGGTGAGGGATGCCACAGTGGCAGCCCTTTTGCTTCTGAGGCCTCCACATTTACAACTGCTGCCAGCATCCTTGCAGCCACAGTCTCCACTGGTTCTCCAATTACTGGTACTGCAAGCTGCCCTTCCCTCAGCTCACCACAGCAACTTCAGGCCCTTCTGCCATGCCTTCATGTCACGCACTCATGTCTTTGCCATCTCCTCTGTCCTCCAGCTCTTCACTGTCTGCCTCCTCCTCCTCTCCCCTTTGTACTCATCCTCGTCAACTTTATCTTCCTCCTCCTCTTCCATGTTTTCATCGTTGTCCTCCTCCTCCTCTGTCATGTGTTCTTCCCCCTATTTGTTGTCCACTGCTTCCTCCTCCTTTGCTGATCTCAGAGCCGCCTTGCTGTTCAGGCCCCACCTCCAAGCTGTGGAGGATGAAGCTGTGGTTGTGGTGCTGGTAGAGGTGGAGCTGATCTGCTACTGCTGCAATGGTTTGCTGGTGGCTGCTGTGGCAGAGCTGTCCTGCGTGCACTTGTTTTGAGGGTCTGCAAGCCCTTGTGGAGCATTCTGTTGCCATTCCCAAAAGTATGGGATCCGTACATGTTCAGCACATAGGGCCTAAATTGCCAGGTCACAGCTAGATGTTGCACAGTCACATAGAAAGGAGAAGAGGCTTAATAGGTTGGGGGCTCTTCAACTTGGAAAAGAGACGGCTGAGGGGGGATATGACAGAGGTCTATAAATTAATGAATGAAGTGGAATGGGTACGGTTTATGGTTTATTCATTTGATATACTGTCAATCACAAACCATATCTTAGCGGTTTATAATAAAATGAAAACCAAAAGCAAGTTACACAAGACAAAATAGCAAGGATGGGAGGGAATGGGAGGCCTAGGTTACAAAGTCATGATAAACTATCTAAGACAACTAAAGGCAAGGAAGACAGGACCACAACAAAGAGCATACTCTGTGGTGCAGGTGAACAGAGGACTGAAGCAGACGTGGGAGGAAAACAGCAATCATGAAGCTTCGGGGGTATTTTATTTATTTATTTTATTTAAGAGTATTTATATCCCGCCTTATCCTTCAATCAAGGGTAAAGCCTGCAAGAACGAGTACTCCTCAAGCTGAGCTTTAAAACAACCAAATGAAAGCTGACTACTTAAGTGGAAAGGAAGGGAGTTCCAAAAAACTGGCACCACCACCTGAAAAATGTAGATCGGTTGTTTACACCGTGAAAAAGTAGAAAGACTAGAAGACACATAATGAAGCTACAATGCAACCTATTTAAGACTAATAAGAGACAATATTTTTTTACTCAATGCGCAATCAAACTCTGGAATTTGTTACCGGAGGATGTAGTAAAAGCTGTTAGCGTAGATGGGTTTAAAAAAGGTTTGGACAAGTTTCTGGAAGAAAGGTCCATAAACCATTATTAAAGAGGACTTGTGAAATCTACCTCTTGCTCCAGGACAAGCATTGTGGAACTTACGTGCCTCTTTGGGAACCTGTCAGGTACTTGTGGCCTGGATTGGCCACTGTTGGAAACAGGATACTGCGCTTGATGGACCTTGGTCTGACCCAGTATGGCATTTCTTATGTTCTTATGTAAAAAGGGGGGTACATGCAACCTAGGCTACAGTAGTACATTGTCTATGGCTGTGGGACTCATCCTTCCCCTCCCCATTCCCATACCCTGGGTGCCCTAATCTCCTTCAGTGACTTTCAATTTCATGCTAGAAATGCCAACAGCCTGATTTATCTCTCATACACACCATGTATTCCTGAATCCCAAGCCTATATTGCAGCCAGCTACTACCTGTGACGTCTTCCACAGACACATAAGTGCACTGTGGCCCTTCCTTGCTGACAACCCTACTATGACAGGATTTCCCTGTTGAATCCGCAGCTGTCTGCACAAGTGATATCCTCTCCTTGGAGCTATCCCCATGTGTCATTTCTATTTGTTCAAGCTGGTAAGGATTCTGTTCTAGGCATCATTGTCTATCAACCTCATCATGCTCATCTTACTCCTATCTGTTGGCATTGCTACAACCACCCACTACGGACCTATATCTACACACCTTGCTTTTGCCCTTTGATGTGACTGCCTATTTGTGTTGGTACCTCTGATGTCATGTCAGGAACCTTTCCATTCTGAAATACACATTTGCCTCCTCACACTCTGCTTTGGGATCCTACCCTTCTTGTCACCTGCCCTGCAAAGATGGGTTCTTGTACCATTCCTCCATGACTATCATACTCCCCAGCTGTTCTGTTGTCTGTCATGCCTAGCTTTGAAGTGCTGAGGAGCAGGGAGTGTGATTTATAGGTGTGTCCAGAGCAGTGTGTGGGCTTTGTCACACAGAGTATAACAGCAGTAGTTGGGATGTAGCAGTACTGCTGGTGGGAGTGTTATAGGTACATAATGAGAAGCAGGTAGCACTGTGATAGCAAGTTTGGAGCCCAGTTGCAGGCAGCTGTCTGCATGTGCTTCCATGAATTGGGTTTCTGTGACATGGATGACTCCACTCACCTACTGCAGCTGCTACCTCCTTGCGGAAGCCTTGGATGAGGACCTCATGGTCCTGAGATGGCATTTTAGGGACTCCAGGGTCTGCTTCACATCGAAATTCCTGTGGGAGAGATATATGGTGAGGTGTTTTCTCAGGCTTACACACCACCTGTGTCCCTCCTCTCCCCCACCTACACACTGCAACCAACTGCCTCCACCTCATCTGCTGCCATTTGTTCCTTCTGGACCACCAGCTCCCACGCTTCCAGCACTGCAGTACCCTCTCAGAGCATTTACGTCAGCATTCAGTGTTTGCTCACATACGTACGAGGGTTGTAGGTTGACTGGACTCACTGTGTCCCCTTTCTCATACTTCAACACACATATAGCTACCCTGCCTGTACACTGCCATTACCCTCTCCTTGCCCTCATACCATCCTTCACCTTCCCATTCTCCTCTAGCTCTCTGTGGAGCTGCCTTTGCCGCTTGGCTAGCCCAGCCCATAACACACATAATGATACGCTTCACATCTCAGTTTCTTTGCTTAAGGCCCTGAACTCCAGTGACTGTAGGTATGTTTGAACTGCCACATGGCAGAGATTATTAGTGTTTAAAATTTAAGCTGATAGCATGGACATCTTGCATTCTGTAGTGGTTTGGTGCCACTGTACAGACTTGAACCTGTGTCCTATCACTTTGGCTGCTGTGCTCCTCTAGGATGAGCTATAGTGGCTGCTTTGTGGGTGGGTGGCTGCCTGGTTCTATGCTGTAGTGAGAGCCCTAGGTGTGCCTCCAAAGGTCAGGGTTGTGTGAAATTGCTACCTTGGGTGCACTCTTCTCCCAGTGACTGCTCTCCATTAACTGATGACTTGCTTTGGAGGCCCCCAGGCCTATGTCGTGGGTTTGAGGCCCTGCACCTCTTGGTCTGTCTACCTTAATGCCCCTCCCCCACCCATCACCTGGCACCCATTGCTTACTCGCCCACACAGCTGCAACTGGATGGCCCTCCAGATTTGAGCACCCAGCAGTAGATTGTCCCTGCAGTGGCCCCTGGGGTACATCACCCCCTCCCACCTCAGCACCATGCATGCTAGGGCCTCTACTTCCTCCATGCTGAAATTCTCCTGATATTTCCAGCTTGCCATTTCATCAGTGAATGCTCCTCGGGAGAGGAGGGGCTACTCCTGGAGTGTGCCAATGGGGATCTGAGCTGTGCTCACTTGGGCATTGCAACACAGGACTTTTGCTACCTGTGTTTTGTGGGGGCGATGGAGATATTACACAGGTATTGCTAGCCATATCCAACAGTACACAGACATTGCAGACTGATGCTTGCATATGTGTCAGGTCCTGCAGGGGCATGGCATAGTTTGCCATGCAGGCAGCCATTTGCACGATACACAGGCAGTGTGGCAGCAGCAACTATACAAGCATTTTTGGCCTCAGTGCGCATTGTCCGGGTTATGTCAATATGGGCTCTGGTTGCAAGCCGCATACACGGGTTTGTGCGCCACCTGGCATACAATAGCTATACCTCATATTTGGTGTTTGCCTGTGTTTAATCTGTCTTAATAACGATTCATGCCATTCTTTGAGCATGTGTTTTACGATGCATTCAGACGCCTTCACCGTCTTTTTCAATATCGGGCCTATGATAGTTAACTATACATTTTTACAGCACTGTTGTGGGAGGTTTAGTGTTTCGATGATCATGACTGTTGACTTTAATTATCAAAATCCTGGGGGGGCGGATAAAGCTGAAGGTTCAGTTAGGGTGCCTAGTACCCTTGCACTAGCACTGCATCCACAATAAGTGAAGCTATGCTAACCTTATCCATGTTCACAGTCATTGGCTTTGCTCATCAACTTCCTGGCCAACCAAAGGCATGGCCACTTCCGTTAAGCATGAGGAGTACAATACCGCCCAGCTTAGGTGCCCCCTCAAGTAGCGGCCCCCTCCTCTCCAAAAGTAGTGACTGTCAATTTGCTGCCCATAATCCCCTTCTCTACTACTATTACTACTACTACTAATCATTTGTATAGTGCTACAAGATGTATGCAGCGCTATACAGATGCATGTAAGAAACATTCTCCATGGACCAGCAGGATTGCGTCATCCACACCTGGCGACGTCCTCCGGGCGGCGCCAAAGGTACGGAAGAGCTCTCTAGAGCTCAGAAAGGTGAGCCTTTCTGAGCATGCCCAGGTAGCCCCCCTTACCGGCCCGCCCCCTAGCCCGGCCAGTATTCTTCCTTCCGCCTTGCCAGCAAGACGGACTCTGCTCTCTATCCACCACAATAATAAGATTTTCCATCAAGAACATGCCGAAACCCAGTTTCAAAAAATGCAATCTCTGCAAGAGAAAGATGGGCAGCGCTGATACACATGACATTTGTCTGCGCTGTTTGGGCCCGGACCACAATGTGGAGAACTGTCTACATTGCGGAAAGATGTCTCCCAAGGCCCGAAGATTCAGAGGCCACACTTTGAACGAGTTCCTTACAGAAAATGCAAGTACCTCTGCTTCTTTGCCTCTTCCAGTTCCTGCTCTCCTGTTTTCCCCGTTACTGGCACTGGCACCGGCTCCGGATGTGCCCGCTGCGGCCTCCATCCCCTGCCGTGTAGCCGAATCATCTCTGCCGCCATCTCCGAGGCCACACGCTGCTGCTGTGGACTCCTCGTGCCTTTCCACCGCTGCGAGGGGGTCCGGGACTGAGTTAACTGCTATGCGAAGCCACGCAGACCCCTAAGATGGCCACGGTCTTCGGTCCTCCACTGCTCTGCTTCAGTCCTCCAGCTCCGCCCACCCTAGGGGCGGGCCTATCATTACGGAAGCTCCAAGGGAACCCAGAGGCAAGGAGCACAGCCATCTGCGCCGACGCACAAGCTCTGCCCATAGCCCGCCCATCCTGCAGGCGGACACAGTTAACCCCAGCGGCGCTGGGAGTTCGCTCAGCGCCAGATCACTGCGCCGGGCGGACAGAGGCAGCAGAAACAAATCAAGAAAGGGGAAGCATCGCAGAAGTATCAGGAGCAGGAGACAAAACGGCTCCAGCAGCAGCAGCAGCAGTAGCGTTTCCAGCTACAGGGCAAAGAGGAGCAAGTGCTGAAAACACCACCACCTAGCCCCACACCGCAAGGGTCCAGACAACCTTCACCAGAGACGCCGGAGTGCATATCGGAGCCACTTAAGTTCCTCCAGCCCTAGCCATAGCGGCAGAAGGAGTAGATCCAGCTGCAGATCCAGTCACTCCAGCATTCTAAACTTGCTGTCTCAGCTTCTAAAGCAGCCCTCCTCTCTGACCCCCCCACCTCCTCCCTATCACACGGCCCCCTCAACGGACAACCCCTTGGATCTTCAGGAGGCAGATCTGGCCATTCCAGACAACCTGACATCTACTCCGGAAAAGCGGCCCCCAGTAAATCCGTCCCCGGACAGCATCGCGGAGGAGCACAATGCGGATGACGCGATTGTGGGTTCTGCGTCCCACGAGCATACGACCTCAGAGAAGAGACACTCCCTGGAGGCGGAGGATTCACCGCCCCCCCCCCCCCCGGAGGACCTCACGTACCCTAAGTTCCTGAACAAACTTGCCTCCACCATGGCCCTGAAGGGCCCAACCGACGAAAAAGAACCGGTACCGGAGGTTTTAAAATACCTTGCAACTCCAAAGCCCGCCTTTGCGCTTCCAATACACCAGACATTGCGGGAAACTCACTTGAGGCTGTGGAAGACCCCAGCTTTCGGCCATCCCTTTCCCAGGAGGCTCGAGGCTAAGTACCAGGTACAACCTGTTCCTGGTTTCACGACACCCCAGCTGGCTCACCAGTCCATTGTGGTGTCCTCAGCCCTCAAGCGTATCAAATCTTCACGCACCCACGCCAACAGCCCACCTGGCCGAGACCACAAACTCCTTGATGACATTGGCAAGAAAGACTTCCAAGGAGCTATGCTCAACACAAAAATTGCAGCACATCAGTTCCAACAAGTCCTCTTCCTGGATGCATGCATGGCTAACGTTAAAACCGCCAATGCATCCCTTCCCGAAGAGTCACAAGCGTTAGCGTCCAGCGCGCTCTCAGATATGTCCGAATGCAGCAAGCATATGGCCAGCACAGCCTTCGACTCTTTTGACACAGCGCTAAGAACTGCTGGTACAGTGATCTCTGCAAGACGCTGGGCATGGCTGAGGGCTTCCGGCCTGCGTGACGACACCCATGATGGGATTGCTGATGCACCCTGTACGGGTGATTCACTCTTCGGTGACAAAGTCAAGGATACGGTCAACAATATGAAAGAAAATTGTACCACACTACAAACCCTAGCCGAAGACGGTTTCGAGCGCCACAGTGGCACTCAGAAAAACAATTTCCAAAGGAAACCTTACTATACCTCCAACAAAAGATACCCCTCCAACCGGAGATGGCAAAACACCAGATACAAGAGCAACTCCTACCATGGCCCCTCACAACAGCGCAACTCCCAGAGGGACCGAAAACAGAAAAAGGCCAACAACGCCCCCACGAGCAAAAGTGGCCCCTCCTTTTGACGGCGAATCTCAGGAAACCACCCACATAGGGGGTCACCTGACACACTTCTTATCAAAATGGCGACAGATCTCCTCGGACTCCTGGGTTCTACAAATCATCCGAGAGGGCTACCGCATGCGTTTTGCTGCTCCACCACATCAAAGTGCTCATCCCCCCAGTGACACACCTCCACACCTGTGCCTAGCCATGGTCGCAGAGTTGCTACATCTGCTAGCCGCCCACGCAATAGAGGAGGTACTACCTGCCGAAAGAAACTCTGGGTTCTACTCCAGGTACTTCCTTATTCCTAAGAGGACAGGAGGCTTCCGCCCCATCCTGGACCTCCGCAGACTCAACAAGTTTATCACCAAGGAGAAGTTCAGGATGTACTCTCTCAATTCCATTCTCCCTCTGATCCAGGCCAGCGACTGGATGGCATCCCTGGATATACAGGATGCTTACACTCACGTCCGCGTCCACAAGTCACACAGGAAATACCTTCGCTTCCACGTTCTGGGTCAGCATTACCAATATAAAGTCCTTCCCTTCGGTTTGTCCCCTGCTCCACGGGTCTTCACGAAGTGTGTGGCCGTGGCAGCAGCACATCTCCAGAAACAGAACATTTCCATTTTTCCATACCTAGACGACTGGCTCCTCAGAGCCCCCTCGGGTCCGGAGCTTCTCGAATCCTTGCGGACGACCACGTCACTGATCTCCTCCCTGGGGTTCGTCATCAACTTCACCAAGTCTCATCTCACGCCATCCCAGAGAGTAGAATTCAATGGAGCAGTGATAGACACCAAGGTCTCGAAAGCCTACCTTCCCGAGCGCAGACTAGCCTCCATCACCTCCCTGGCGTCCACCGCGGCGGCGGCAGGGGCCTCATCGGCAAAGTCCATACTATGCCTGCTGGGCCACATGTCTGCAACAACATCAGTCCTCCCTATGGCAAGGTTGAGGATGCGCCCGCTCCAGTGGCATCTACTTACTCACTGAGATCAACACTCTCAACCCCTCTCCAAGCGCATCCCGATGACTGCTCAGATCAGAGCTCAGCTTCACTGGTGGACGATACTGGCGAACCTCTCAGGGGGCAAAGACATCCACCCGCTCGAACATCAAGTGATCCTCACCACGGATGCATCCATCATGGGCTGGGGTGCTCACGTTCGACAGTTCAGCACCCAGGGATCGTGGTCCCCACAAGAGAAGCTCCTGCACATCAACCTTCTCGAGTTAAGAGCCATCAGATACTCTCTCAAAGCGTTCCTGCCATATGTGCGCGGCAATTCCATCCTCATCCAGACGGACAACCAGGTCGCCATGTTTTACATCAACAAACAAGGGGGTTCGGCCTCACGCTCCCTCTGCAGGGAAGCTCTACAGATATGGTCCCTGGCCTTGAAGAACGGATGCAGTCTACGAGCCTCCTATCTCCCGGGAGATCAGAATACCTTGGCAGAGAAACTCAGCAGATAGTTCCAACCACACGAATGGGCTCTTCTCCCAGAGGTCTCTGACAGTCTCTTCCAACACTGGGGATCACCGAGCATTGACCTATTCGCCACGGAGCAGAATACCAAATGCCCCCTGTTCTGCTCCAGACACCCGTCCACCAGGAGGTTGGCCACGGATGCATTCGACGTATACTGAGGGGACTGGTCTCTAGTGTATGCCTTCCTGCCGACCCCCCTCATCCCCGCAACACTTCAACGAATAATTCAGGACAAAGCCAACGCCATCCTAGTGGCTCCCCACTGGCCATGCCAGATGTGGTTTGCTCTCCTCCTACGCCTAGCATGCGGACCCCCGAAGCGTCTGCCCCTCAGGCCGGACCTCTTATCACAGAACGGGGGCAGCATGTGGCATCTCAACCTCGAAGACCTAGCTCTCACTGCCTGGAAGTTGAGCGGCTGAGCCTTTCTACACTCCAGCTACCCGCGGAGGTACAGGACGTAGTTCTAGCAGCCAGGAGGCCCTCGACCAGGAAATCCTATGGACTCAAATGGAAGAGGTTCAGCATCTGGTGTGCATCTCAAGGCCTCGAACCCACCACATGCCCACTACCCAATGTCCTGCAGTATCTTAGTTCTCTATGCAACCTTGGCCTGAAAACCCAGTCCATCTGAGTCCATCTCTCGGCAATAGCGGCGTTCCACACACCGCCTAAAGGAGCCAGCTCTATTGCAGCACTGCCCCTCGCAGCTCGCTTCATGAAAGGCCTGACGAACCTGAAACCTCCGATCAGGCACCCGGTCCTGCCTTGGGACCTCAACACGGTCCTACAACGTCTGACATGGGAGCCCTTCGAGCCCCTTCAATCTGCCGACATGAAGTTCGTCTCATGGAAAACGCTTTTTCTGATAACCATCACATCCGCCAGGAGGATCAGCGAACTGCAAGCATTGGTATCACATCCTCCTTATACGCAGCTGCACCAGACCCATGCATCCCTAAGGACAAACCCTAGGTTCGTGCTGAAAGTGCCTTCTGCCTTCCATGTCAATCAGTCCATCGAACTTCCTTCGTTTTTTCCTGAACCTCATGCATCAGACGAAGAACGCCGTTTGCACACGCTGGACTGTCTCTGGGCCCTCCGGGTCTACCTGCACAGAAAAACAACCCATCCGGAAGGGCGAGCAATTGTTCGTGTCTTTCGACCCAAACAGGCCGGGTAAGCCCGTCAACAAGAGAACTCTCTCACATTGGGTCACCGCCTGCGTTTCCTATTGCCTTGACCCTTCAGGCACCCAGGAGCATCCAAGAGTGGATCCTCACCAACTCAGAGCGCTAGCCACCTCTATTGCTAACCTTCACTCTGTTCCGCTGATCGATGTCTGCAAAGATGCCACTTGGTCTTCCCCACACACGTTCCAGAAGCACTGCTGCCTTGACCTAAGGCCTCAGGAGGACTGTGCCCTCGCCACGGCCATCCTCCCCACCTCAAAGGACTGCAATGGGTCTACATCACTATCAGGGACTTCCAAAGACCCCTAAGCAGATTCACCGATTTGCATGGTCATTGCTGACTGTTGCATATATCGTTGCCTGTGGCGCATAATTGCACAGATTTGTTCCTGCACTGTTGCACTCTTCCTGTTTAGCACTGTTGCACCATTTGCACTGTTTGCACATTAAGTTGCTGCCTTGCACATCACTATCGTTGCCTGTAAAAAAAAAAAAAAAAAAAATTTTACACCTGTTGTTTTAAGCCATGGCACGTTGCCCTGTTGAGTAAAGAAAATTGCACTAATTCCATGTCTCCATTGGTCATTGTGTATGCTTGTCTCCTCCGTATGCTTGTCTCCTCCACCACAGTGTAAGCCTACAGCTAGGGAGGCACCAGGTGTGGCTGACGCAATCCTGCTGGCCCATGGAGAAAACGAGGTTACTTACCTGTAACGGGAGTTCTCCGTGGACAGCAGGCTAAGTCAGTCACACAATCCCACCCACCTCCCCTGGAGGAGCCCATCTCCACGAGACCACCCCCTAGCCACAAAGATTAGCTAGGAACACACTGGCCGGGCTAGGGGGGCGGGCCAGTAAGGGGGGCTACCTGGGCATGCTCAGAAAGGCTCACCTTTCTGAGCTCTAGAGAGCACTTCCGTACCTATGGCGCCGCCCGGAGGACGTCACCAGGTGTGGCTGACTTATCCTGCTGTCCACGGAGAACTCCCGTTACAGGTAAGTAACCTCGTTATCCCTGCTCATCAGAGCTTACAATCTCTTGAAGACAGATAACACAACTAGGGACTAGGGTAAATCTAAGGGAAAGGAAAAGATACACATAGGTGGTGAACAAAAGACTAAGGGGATCAGGATCTAAAAGCAGCCTTGAAGAACTAGATTTTCATCCTGGGTTTGAATAGGGCCAGAGATGGGGTCTGATGTATTGATTCGGGTATTTATTTATTTGATTTTATATACTGCACTTTTATAATCAGCGTGGTTTACATAAGAACAACTCATTACAAGAAACAGGTTAAATTACATTGAACAGATATAATGAAGAAGTAAACATGAGTTAATGCAAAAACTGAATACATTAAATAAATAAACTAAACTAAATAAAAGGGATCTGCCAGTGGAGCGGAGTTCCCAAGGAGGGATGTAGGGAGAGATAAGAGGAAATGTACTGAGGGACTGCAGAATGAATGCACTTATAGGTCAGTAGAAGTTTGAACTGGATGCAGAAATGGATAGAGAGCCAATGAAGTGACTTGAGAAGAAGTGGTATGTCGGCATAGTGAAACACAGTCCTCCACTTTCTTCTCCATGCACTCTCTCTGGCTTATATCCACACACCCTCAGTTACATTCATATAACTCATTTGTGCACTTCCTAAGGCCATTCTCAGACCACCTGCCATCATTTGTATGTGTTTGTGCTCAGCCCGGTGGCCCCCCTTTCTCAGTTGATAATGTAACCAAACCCCTCCCCCACACCCAACAACCTTCCCCACTCCACTATTTACATCCATCCCTCGCCTCCTGCCTCCTCCACATACAAGCAGCTGCCAGTCCTTTGGAGGAAGAAGGTATCCAATAATGATTGAAAGCATTTGAGTCCAACATTGCTCAACTTCTTCAAGTCTCTCTTGGTCTGTCCACTAGCTGTCCATTGGTGCTAGGAGCTGATGCCAGTGGTGACTTTGTCCTCTCAGCCCACCAAAACCAACTGCTCTATGGAGTAAGCCACAGCAATTACCAGACCCCCTCTGGCACCCCCCACCACACAGAGTCCACTATACACCATCTGTTGCTGCAGGCAGGAATAACCTGCATCTCCACTGGCCCCACAGCTGTTCAGTTCCCAAAAACCCCAGCTGGCCAAGCAGAGCAACTAAGACTACCTATAGAAACCTCCCCAGTGGCAATCTGCTCCACCAGCCAGCCATCTGCCTCACAATGAAGCCTGTCCCAGCTCTTCGCAAATCATAGTTTGCATGGTACTCAATCCTTGTGTGTAGGTGATACTACTAGTTCCCAAAGGGGTAGAGAGAAGGGAAAGGAACAGTTTTGTCAATGTTTCTATTATGTCCCATTACTGCTATTACTGACCCAGTCCACTGCCCTGCCACCTAACATGGGTATCTTACTGGGCTCTTCATCCAGTTTCAGCCCCTATGGTGCCTGGCCTTGCACAGACTCACTATTGGCCACAGACAGATTGAGCTGGCTCGGGAACCACGGAGTCTCTTCCTCTAACTGAAGATACCTCACTTTTCCAGCACGTTTCACTCAGCTTTGCAGGGAAAGAGTATGAACTTGATGCCTTTATGGTACAGCTATGAGAATACTGGCCTCATTTTTCTTCTCTGCGCTGCTGCCTGGGTAGTCAAAGATTTTCCAGCATCCACTGCTCAAAAAAAGGTTTAAAGTTCATGATCTATCAGTGACTCTGGAAGTCCAGTTACCAACTGTTTCACCCGTTATAGTTCTCTTACAGTTCAATTCATTCCAATAACACCATGATCTCCTGTTGAAGCTCGGTAAGTTGCTGATTGTACTGGTGGCCTTCCACCTCTTGCGATGCTACTCGCACTTCCCTCTCAGTAATCAGCTGCAACTGCCCATCAAACTTCTTTCATATTTCATCAACCGCCGACTGCAACTTGAGGCCATCCTTCAGATGCCGACATGCTCCAGGTGATCGCTTGTACATACTCATCAGTCAGAAGCTTGTCTTCCTCTATCATCATCTTGCTCTCACTCAGCTTACTTCTGTCCCAGGCCCCCTGTTGTGGTTTTGAAGACATCACCCATAAAATGACAAATGGTTTTGAGTGCTCACACCACTCCCTTTTGCATCAAACACTGGGAATCTGGCAGTGTCTCTTTAGGTAGGGAGCCAGGGTTCTTAGCATCCAAGGGCCCAGTATTTAATAACATTTATCTGGGTAGCAATACCTGCTACCGGGCTAAATGCTGTTGAGTCAGATATTCAGCACACTATCAGGCTAGTGCCACTGAATATCATTATAGACCGCTTCGACATTGTCTGGATAGCGGAGTGAGGACAGAGACACCGATTATCCAGATAGTAATGATTTTCAGATAACTTAGGACAGCAAAAAAGCTGTCCTACTTGTTATCCAGATAGTGGGCAAATACCATCGCTGTCCGGAAAGTGCCCTCACAATCTGGATATTCAGGGCATCCACTGTCCAGGTACTGCTGCAGAATATCTGGACTGTTTTGTCTGCATCAGCCAGTGTTTAAAAAATGATGGCCGTCAAGGCTAAATAGTGACCTGTAAATTATTTAATGGGGACTCTGCAGGCGCTTCCCCTTTCCACATCTGCTTAGGTGCATGATATCACATGACCTCCTACATCTGTTTTTACCCAGATGTTGCTAGATCAACTCAAGAAAAACAGAATGTGTTTCTTGCTAAGTGGCAGGAAACTTATATTCTTGGTGCTACTTTTTTTTTCATTATCCATGCAAGCATTTAGTTACCTTTTCCTATGTTCGTTATACTACTACTACTAAGCATTTATAAAGCGCTACCAGGTGAATGCAGCGATGTACAATGAAAACACAAAAAGATAGTCCCTGCTCAAAAGAGCTTACAATCTAAAAAGACAAAGCAAGAAAAGGAGTAGAAAAAAGATAAGAACAAGGGCAAAGAGACAAGAGCAGGAGAGACAGGACAAAGGAAAGAGGTAAGAACAAGTGTAAGAGGAAGAAAGAAAGGTGAAATAAAAGTGGGAAAGGAAGGAGAACAGCAAAATCAAGAGCCAAAGGCAGAGGCAAAAAGATGAGCTTTTAACTTGAGTTTGAAGAGGGGCAAAGAAGATGCCTGACGTATAGACAAAGGAAGTTTATTCCAAGTGTAAGGAGCAGCAAGGTGAAAAGAGTGGAATCTGGAGTTGGCAATAGAAGAGAAGGGCATAGCAAGAAGCAACTGGGAAGAAGAACCAAGTACACAAGGGGAGAAATAGGGAGAAATGAGAGAAGAAAGGTACTGAGGAGCCACAGAGTGAATGTGCTTATAGGTCAGAAGGAGAAGCTTAAAGTGAATACGGAAACGGATAGGGAGCCAGTGAAGAGATCTGAGGAGAGGAGTGATGTGGGCAAAACGAGGCTGACGGAAAATCAAACGGGCAGCGGAGTGCTGAATAGACTGAAGAGGGAAGAGATGAGACTGAGGGAGACCAGCAAGAAGGAGGTTACAATAATCAAGGCGGGAGGTGATTAGGGAATGGATGAGGGTTTTAGTAGTAAGCTCAGAGAGAAAGGGGCGGATTTTGACACTGTTATCTGGTTGATATTCAGAAGCCATGATCAGCGTTTTTTTTTTTAATGCTGTTAAATCAAGAATGCACATCCAGCGCCACTTTCCAGATAGTTGGCACTGTACAGAGACTGCCAGGGTAGCCAATATGATTTTCCAGATGCCAAAAATTGCCAGATTGATTCAGCCAGCAAGGCTTACCTAGATTGATGCTGCTATCTGGATATGTTCTTTTGAATATCAGACCCAGCTCAAGAATAATTGAGACTTTTCCTGGATAGAAAAATAATTTGTGGGTGTGTTTTATTGGAGAGTGGGGATGGCTCAGGTTTGATTGATTGATTGATATATGCATATTTATTAATTGCCTTCCCAAATCGTAGGGTTCTCTCCAACATGATGTACTAAATAAAACCTTTTTCTAAAAACAAGAAAAACTAATACAAATAAACAAATAAACAAATAAACATAAACACAGCAACACACACCCTCCCTCTTTTTTGGCATCCTTTAAAATTATACATTTGTAATTTGTTATATCATTTTTATTCCCTAATATCAACCTCCCTTTGGAAATAAAAAAGTTTAAAGAGTTTTCTAAAATGACAAATAATTCTGTTCCTGGTGCAGTATCAACAGTAAGCTCTTCCACCCTACTGGGGCCGCCATTGGAAAAGCTCTGTTACAATTCCTTATTTCTTTCCTCTCTTTTATGGAGGCTATATGCAATAAAGCACCTTGACTAGATCTTGACACCCACACTAGGGAATAACACTCAATCCTCTCTTGTAAATACTCAGGTCTCCTCTCCCTTAAAACATGAAAAGTAACTGTCATCAGCTTAAAATACAACTGAGCCGATACTGGTAGCCAGTGTGACTGAACACTAACTTGGTGCTCCCAAAATCAATTTTGCTGCAGCATATTGAATAGTTCTGGATTTATTATATTCTGCTTTTTTTGTTCTTTTTGAATTTTTTGTTTTATGTTTCTCTTTTTTTCTACCACCCCCTCTTTTTTATATTGTAGTCTAATGGAATGTGTATATCACTATTATTTGCTTTCCTTAGTATTTGAAATTTTCCTTGTTTTATGTTTTATTGGAATAACCATTAATATTGCTGGAACAAGATTGTTCTTTATGGTGTAGCATTTGAAATTTATAAATAAATAGTGTGATACATTAGGTAGCGTGTCACTGGTTATACATCAGTTTGTTGCTAGAGAGAGCTCAAAAAAAACATAGGAGAATTCTGAAACAAAATGTGCTCATGGTAATGTTGGGAGAAATATGTAGTCTGTGAGAGTCCTGAACTGACAGGTAATGAGCTATGTCATGTAGAAGACCCTTCTGGTCCCATAGAGTTCAGTGAAGCAGAGGAATTGGCTTCACAAGCTGCTACGAGTGGACATGGGATGAGGGTGAAGGGGGATAGATTCAGGGGTTATATGCGGAAATATTTCTTTACGGAAAGAGTGGTGGATCCGTGGAAGTCTCCCAATAGAGGTGGTAGAGATGAGGACAGTATCTGAATTCAAAAAGGCATGGGACAAACACAGAGGATCTCTAAAGGAAAAAAGGGGGTGTTGTAGTTGCTGATATGGAAGGAGAGACTAGATAGGCCATGTGGTCTTTTTCTGTCGCCATATTTCTATGTTTCTATGTTTACTTTGGAAACTTTGTGGGAAGCTTTGTTTAATTTGGAACAGTTCCTTTCTCTTCTGTTTCAGACTATCTCAACACAATTTGTTCAGACAGGTCAGAAGATCAAAGTATATGAGACATTATTGGATAATTTTAAGGCAAAAATCTCTTCTACAGAAGTTTGGTTGGAACAGTACCAAGATAATGTGTTGGCAGTTATGAAGAATTCTGAGGCTAAAAATAGGAAGCTTGAAACCCTTGAAAATGCTAATAGAAGTAGAAATTTAAGGATTCTTAACTTTCCCAGGAGTCCTTCTATTTTGGCTTTGGAACGGTTTGAGAAGGTTATAGTTTTTAATTTTGAAGATACCTGCTGAATCTTTGCCTCCAGTATCTAAAGCCTTTTATTTGCCCACTGTCAAAGTTAAAATTCTGGAGGGCCCTGATCAACCCTCAGTTTTTTCTTGTAATAGTTTGGATTTAACAGCTTGTTTGAAGAGGTCTGAATCAGATCCCAAGCTGACAGTTAGTTTATTGGTCACCTTGGCTTTAGACGGAGACCGGGACTGGCTTCTAAAAATATATTTTCGGTCCTCTAATAAGGTTTTCATGGATTGCCATATTAGGATTTTACAAAAGTCTCCAGAGCCACGCAGAAAAGAAGGTATCAATTTTTACTGTTAAAAGTTGGGGTGCTTCAGTTCGGCGGGTTATTCTTTTTACATTTTCCTTGTAAATGTTTAGTTTAGTTGGCTGGTCCAACTTTCTTTTTCATGACCTGCAGCACCTGTCCACCTTCATATCCTCTCGGTTGGCTGTGGTTCAGTCCGTCCTTGCCCCCAACAATAGCCTTGTAGTAGAGTAGGACATTTGTTTCGGTATGAATATGGGTCCCCTCTAAGTCTGCTAGTAGAATGTAGCATTGATTTGTGCTCTTCCTCTCCTTTATATATGAGGACTTGTGGGTGAGGGTCTGCTTCTTTTCCTTTTGATTTTGTATGTACTTTATTGCATGTTATCTTGACTTTATTGCCTTTTGCTTTGCAAGTTTTGTTCTTGTACATATTGGAACATAAATAGAACATTTATTTCTGTCTGCAACTCTTATAAAACTAGAGCTGTTCTGATCTTTAGACAAAGTACCTGTAGATCTGACAATATTCTTATGTTTGTTCAGACTGTCCTATCTAATTCATGAGTTTCCTAATAGTACTTCATCTTCCATTCATCACTTGCAGGTCTATAGACTCAAAATCACTGCACAATGCTGGATTACGTGAAAGGAAAATTGGTTTAGAAATTAAGGGAGTAATTTTACAAAAGATTTTTTGTGTGTAAAGTTCAGACCAAAGTAACAAAGTTCTATGCTTGCTTTGAGCTACAGCTTCATGAAAGCGAACAAGAGTTCAAACTGCCCCATCTGTGGGGCCATTGTAATAAGCTGTAATATCCTTTAATGCAGCAGTTTATTCCCGATTTTCATGCACTAATCTCATTATCAGTGTAATAAGTTTTTTTTAGCATGGAAAAATCAGAAGTAAACCACCACTCTAAAGGGTAGAACGGCGAACATGCAAAAGACCGAATTCCTAATTATTCACAATGTAAAAAAAAAAGTACTATATTTTGGTATGGCTTTTTTACTTCCCTAGCAGCACTGAACCTTTACTCCAGCTCAGGGCTGAAATAAAGATTTCGGGGCAGGAGCACAAGGGTCATCCGTGGTAAAGTGCAGCACATCGCCTGAGATGACCCTTTTTGGCAGATCATCCTGGTAGCTCATTGGACTCCCCCGACATCTCTCTATCCTGCAAACATTCCCTTGGTGACCCAGAAGACCTCCCAACCAACCCACTCCCATTTCCACTCGCTCCTGCCTCCAGTGCCGCCAGTTTGCAAAATGGTGGCACCTGACCCTTAGCAGTGCATCAGGATGTACCACTAGGGTTCAGTCTGTCAAATAAAGGAACACTTCCCTTATTTGGAAGACTAACATCCTAGTGGTGTCTTTTGACATGCCACTAGGCAGTCAGGCAACATGATTTTGCAAGATGGCAGCACTGCCCTTTTTCTGTTAAACCGCTTTGACCCGGTGAAAAACGGGATATTAATGTTGTTGTTGTTAAGTGCCGTTGAGTCGGAGTTGACTCATGGTGACCCTCTGGATAGCTATTCTAAATTGTGTTCGGTCTTGAGTCAGGCGGCTCATTGTTGACAGACTGGTACCCGTAGCTGCTGTTATTGTATCAATCCATCTCATTGCTGGCCTTCCTCTTTTGCGCTGATCTTCTATCTTGCCAAGCATGATGTCTTTCTCTTAACAATCTCTCTCTTCGCATGAGGTGTCCAAAGTATGAAAGTCGAAGTCTTGTCATCTGAGCTTCTAAAGAAAGCTTAGGTTTGATCTCCTCTAGTACTGACTGGTTCTTCGGGCAGTCCATGGTATACACAGTATTTGCCGCCAGCACCATAATTCAAAGGCATCAATCTCCTTCCTGTCTGTCTTTTTCACTGTCCAGCTTTCACATCCATATGATGTTATTGAAAATACCATGGCTTGAACAAGTCGAATCTTTGTATGGAGAGAGACATCTCTGCTCTTGAGAATTTTATCTAGGTCTTTCATAGCCATTCTGTCAAGAGCAATGTGTCATCTGATTTCTTGACTGCTTGTTGCTTCTTTATTGATAGTTGATCCAAGTAGGTTAAAGTTGTTCATGATTTCAATTTCTTCTCCTTCAACAATGAACCTGTTGATTATGCCAGTTGTCATGATCTTTGTCTTCTTTACATTAAGGTGCAGGCCCATTTGAGACTATGTTCTTTGATTGTGAGAAGCAAATGTTTCAGATCATCTTCACTTTCAGCCAGTAATGTGGTATCATCAGCATAGCGAAGGTTGTTGATGAGTCTTCCACCAATCTTCACACCTCTGTTGTCTTCATACAATCCTGCTTCTCTGATGATTTGTTCTGCATATAAATTAAACAGGTAGGGGGAAAGTATGCAGCTTTGTTTTACACCTTTGCTTATTTTAAACCATTCTGTTTCTCCTTGTTCCATTCGAACTGCTGCTTCTTGATCAATGTACAGATTGTGCAAGAGAACGATCAGGTGTTCTGGTATACCGATGCTTCTTAATGTGGCCCAGAGTTTCTCATGGTTTACACAGTCAAAAGCCTTGCTATAGTCGATAAAGCACAAATAGATATCCTTTTGGTATTCTTTAGTCTTTTCAAGGATCCATCTCACATCCGCAATGATGTCTCTCGTTCCTCGCCCTTTCCTGAACCCTGCTTGCACTTCAGGTAGTTCTTGTTCCAGGTATGGTTGTAGTCTCTTTTGAATAATCTTCAGTAGAATCTTGCTGGCATGTGGGATCAGAGCGATTGTGCGATAATTTTCAGTCAGTTGGATCACCTTTCTTTAGTATTGGTATAGGGATATAAATACAGTTAAATAAATAAATAAAATAAGTGAGTGGGCATCTCTTCTGCCTCCCAACTCAAAGATGAATGGGGGAGATCATGGAGGGGAAAAGGGATCTGGGGGTCTGCTGGGCCACCAGGGTAATGTTTGCAGTATGAGAAATGAGCATCTGCTGGCCACCAAGTTAATGTTGCGGAATAGGGGGTCCAAGGGCCCACTAACCACTATGATAGTGTTTGTGGGGTGGCCGATCGGGGGGTTGGGGAGCCAACAAAATAATGGTTGCAGGTTGGAGGGTCAGGGGCCTGGGAGATCCACTAGGCTCTGTGGGCACCTTTTGTTGGTTGGGGAGTCAGGGGGATCTGAGGCTGGACTGGTCCACCAGGATAATGTTGCAGGGTGGGAGGCCAAGAGTTCTGATGCTGAGCTTTTTTTTTCTTTCTCTTTTTGTAGGTGCATGAGCCAGTCCTGGCTCATGCACTGTCAGGATTGAAGGCACCTTATGCCTAATCCTGTAAACTCCAGCATGTTCCTGCAGTGATGTGCTCTGTTTTTTTCTGACAGCACACATTTTCTAATACTGTGATAGTATGCATTCCATTAGTTTATGGCATTTGGAGTAGATGTTTTTTTCAACACGTGCATTTGAACGTTATCCACTGAAGTTCAGTGCACTGTTCTAATGTATTTTATAGCACTTCAGCTTCCATGTGTGCTGGTATTCATGAGCAAATCTCTCTACTGACACCTCAGGGAAGTGTAATGAGGATGGAGGCCTTCCTTCTAACAGTGCAAGTCCCATGAGTAATGAAAGCACAGAACTTTGAGAAGCAATGTCAACCAAATTCACGGCAAGTGACAATAGAGTTGCTTCATTATATAGCATATAAAGAGCAAATTCATGGAAATTCACTAACCTGCCCTCCATAAATAATGTCACTAAGGTAGATGAGGAAAATGATTTGTGTGGAAGACTGGAAGGTGCAAAAAGTACAATTCCTTTTGATAGAAGTTCTACAAAATTCAATCAAACCCCAAATCTAACAAAATCTTTATGGATGGATTTTGATCTGTATAGCATTCTCCACAGATATCCAGGAAATGTCTTTTCCATGCCACTTATGCTTGCTCCAAAGCACCTCTTGTGTGCTTTGTTTGTCCCCTCTGAGCTATTTTTGTAACAATCCTAAGTTAAGACCCTTTCCTGGCCTTATGAATATGTGTGTCACCTCAGGTCCCAGAGCTCTGTTCCAAACGCTTCCTGTCGCCAAGCATCATTAAAATGTTAATTATTAATTATCACTAAAAGCAATTTTGCCGCATTGCCATTCTCGACATCTCTCTATCTCTTGTTTTTCCCCTTTCTTTCTGTAACCAGATCTCCTCTTTTGCATTGCATGCTTCTCAGTACCCTTTGCTAGATTTGTTCTCTTACCTAAAGCTAGGACCAAATTCTGAGAGAGAGAGACAGAGAGATAAGAGCCTGTGTGCCCCACTGACTACATAGTAGGTCTCTGCTGTATCCTTGGACACACAGGGCTCACTGCCCTGCTTAACATGCTGAGGCCTAGGACAGCATGTGTTTTCTGAGGTCATGGGATGGCTTGAGGAATGAATCCTTGAGCACTGAGGATCATATGCCTTGAGTAGACAGTGAAACACAAAAGCAGTGTAGACTTCAAATTTTAATTGGTCCCAGAGCACCTTCCAGAGCACATGGCTTGGTTGTTCCTTTTAAATATTAGTCATTTAAAAAAAAATCTTCCTCTGCCCCAGAAGGAGCCTGATGAGGGAAAAAAAAGCTAAAAAGCTGAAAAAAGATTTAGGGATATGTTTGCTAAAAATCTGGGCTGGGAAACCAGCTCTTAGGCCTCCAGCAACTTCAGTCCCCCTGCTTTTGGCGCGTAAACGTGTGGTACCATGGAAACCCGGCACATGAGTGTATCTAATGCCACCCTTTAAGGTGGCATTAAGTGTACCCACGCTAACTGCAGAAATCCAGGTTAGGGCATGCCTATCACTCCCAAACTAATTGCAATGCACCTTCAATGACCACATTCCACCCCAACCCACCCTGTCTCCACCCATTTGTGTGCCAATCTGTCAGTATGGGATTTGCAGCACAGAGCCCCATACTAACTGCTAGTGTGGCGTGCTTACTGCACACTTAACCCAATGCTAGCATTTAGCATGGTTTAGTAAACATGCGCCATTAACTGCAATAAACAGACAGCCAATTTCTTGTACACTATAGCTTACTTGTGGTGTAGAAGGTTTAGCAAAATGGAAGATGGGGAACAATTCCGATTTTCCTGACACATAGGAACTGATAGTAAGAAAAGTCGTCGTGCATATTTTCAGAATACAGAACTGAGCCTCTCAATAAAATGTGTAAATGCAAGGTACTGATTAGGGAAGTCTATGCATAGTCTCCTGTTTGTGTACATGTATGAAGTTCACACAACTCAGAATCCTAGTATAGCTAATGGAGCTTACCTAAAGAGGCTTGTCTTGGCTCTTTGAAATTTATGGAAGTAACTTTATAACAGGATGCCTATATGGAAAGTCCAAAAAGATGCCTGTTTTATAACGGCAACATAGGCACGTATGTTTCTTTAGAAAGCAGCAAATCAACTTTCACATATTTACACTTGCTCCAAAGTTGTCAGGAGCTGTGGAACATTTTGGGAATGGAAAAGCCTATTCCAAAAATATGGGCTCCCTCATGACCAGCTTTAAACTAGGTTTGGGGGAAGCTGACGGTTGCTCAGGAGCACATAGTTCAGAGTAAGATATCTTCAAAAGATATTGGAAAAATGATGAAGCTAGAATATCCCATCTGAGATGTTGTGGTAAAAGCTAAAATAGTCCAAGTGTCTTTAAATAAAGACTAGACAGAGATAAATGATTCCAAATTACTCCCAATAATTGCTAGCCAGGCGGTGAATTGAAATAAAAATATAATTTAAATTGTCTGTATGAGAACACCAGAACTCGAAAACATAAAATTGAAGAATTAGAATGCATGGCACCAAATAAATTTATTTATATCTAGCTCACAGCTTTTCAGCTGCAGCTCAAAGTTATATTTCCTTATTCTTGCAATGTGTGTCTTCGAGCCAATGCTGACTCCTGGTGACCCAAAAGTCCCTGTTTTTTCTTAACAGTGTGACTAGAAGATTGTCAGGCCTTTCTTCCAAGACAATGGAGGGTTAAGTGACTTGCCCAAGGCCATAAGGAGTGCTAGTGGGAATCAAATCCTTGTCTCTTGGTTACCAAGCCAGTACTCTAACCATTAGGCTACTCCCTGTTCCTGGAGGGCTTATAATGTAAATTTGTACCTAGGTGAACACAGGCTTAAGTGACTTGCCCAAAGCCACATGGAGCATCAGTGGGGTTTGAACACTATCCTTCTTTATTTCCTGACTGCTGCTCTAACCACTAGGCTACTGCTCCTATTATGTAAAGGTACGCTGCCCCAAGAGTATAAAGATCAAGCGCCTGCGGCAACACGGTTCTGTTTCTCCTATGCTTTGCCTTTACCTGCCTGCTGTTTATTTTATGTATGTGTTCTGTCTCCCCAGTCTCGGCCCTTTGCATACGGGCCTTCAGTTACCTGATTGCAGCCAAGTTCCTCCCCTCCGGAAGTGACGCGGCCGTGTGAACGCGGCCGCGCTCTGCAAGGTACGCTGCCCCAAGAGTATAAAGATCAAGCGCCTGCGGCAACACGGTTCTGTTTCTCCTATGCTTTGCCTTTACCTGCCTGCTGTTTATTTTATGTATGTGTTCTGTCTCCCCAGTCTCGGCCCTTTGCATACGGGCCTTCAGTTACCTGATTGCAGCCAAGTTCCTCCCCCTCCGGAAGTGACGCGGCCGTGTGAACGCGGCCGCGCTCTGCAAGGTACGCTGCCCCAAGAGTATAAAGATCAAGCGCCTGCGGCAACACGGTTCTGTTTCTCCTATGCTTTGCCTTTACCTGCCTGCTGTTTATTTTATGTATGTGTTCTGTCTCCCCAGTCTCGGCCCTTTGCATACGGGCCTTCAGTTACCTGATTGCAGCCAAGTTCCTCCCCCTCCGGAAGTGACGCGGCCGTGTGAACGCGGCCGCGCTCTGCAAGGTACGCTGCCCCAAGAGTATAAAGATCAAGCGCCTGCGGCAACACGGTTCTGTTTCTCCTATGCTTTGCCTTTACCTGCCTGCTGTTTATTTTATGTATGTGTTCTGTCTCCCCAGTCTCGGCCCTTTGCATACGGGCCTTCAGTTACCTGATTGCAGCCAAGTTCCTCCCCCTCCGGAAGTGACGCGGCCGTGTGAACGCGGCCGCGCTCTGCAAGGTACGCTGCCCCAAGAGTATAAAGATCAAGCGCCTGCGGCAACACGGTTCTGTTTCTCCTATGCTTTGCCTTTACCTGCCTGCTGTTTATTTTATGTATGTGTTCTGTCTCCCCAGTCTCGGCCCTTTGCATACGGGCCTTCAGTTACCTGATTGCAGCCAAGTTCCTCCCCCTCCGGAAGTGACGCGGCCGTGTGAACGCGGCCGCGCTCTGCAAGGTACGCTGCCCCAAGAGTATAAAGATCAAGCGCCTGCGGCGCTCGTCGCCGCGGCGCGCGACGTAGGCGCGCACCGAAGGAGCGCACCTAAGGAGCACGTCGTGCTCCTTAGGGGCGCTCCTTGGGGCCGCTCCGGCCGCGGAGGCCACGCGGCTGCTGTCATCTGCACAAATCTGTTGTCTCTAGTATTTTGCGCGTGTCTGTTCCCTTGGCTCGACACCCTCTCTGTCGTGCCCTGTCTGCTCTCTGGGACTCCTCACAACCCACCTCTTGTAAGTAGCTGGCCCTCTTACTCCACTCTTTCTGCATTACCCACTCAAGATCTCATGGCCTCCATTCCTGTGCTCTGGGGGAGAAGACCGACCAAACCCCCTAGCACGCGCTTTCGTTGTACTTCTAATCTCCGTGCTTTTTCTTCCTCTATTTCCCTACCCTCTTCCTCCCCAGTCTCTCTAGAGCCTCCTCAATCTTCACTCTCCATTGGTCTTGTTAACTGTCGCTCATTACGTAATAAGACTCTTCTTGTCCAAGATCTTGTCCTCCGTTCCTCCTTTCAACTCATCCTTCTCACTGAGACCTGGCTCAGGGATGGCGAAGATGCTATGCTTGCTCGTTGCCTCCCCCCTGGGTACTCTGCTGTCTCTCTTCCCCGTCTTGGACGGTCGGGCGGTGGTGTGGCTGCTCTACTTCACCCGACCTTGTCTTTTACTCGGATCTCTTCCCCACTACTGCACTACCCTGAATCTCTCTTGCTCCGCCTTCATACCTCTCCTCCTATTCATGTACTTCTTATCTATTCCCCTCCCACCCTTCGCACAGAGCTTTGGGATGCTCTCCTGTTAACTATCACTGATGTCTCTTTAGCTTTTCCCCATATACTCATAGCAGGTGATTTCAACCTCCATGTTGACTCCCCTACTTCCTCTCGAGAGCACTCTTTCCTTTCCTTCCTCTTGGACCTGTCCCTCTTACAACATGTTACCATTCCCACCCATCAGGCAGGTCACACTCTTGACCTTCTCATAACGTCTTCTTCCTCTTCTCTCACGCTTTCCAATATCAGTTCCATATGTCTTCCCTGGTCCGATCATGTTTGCATTGCCGCTTCCTGCTCCTGGTCACATGACCCTCCCTCAGCGTCCTCTTCTTCCCCTCCCCCCTCCCTTCCAGAGCGTCGTTCACGCCCACTCACCTCCCTCACACTGCAGCAGTTTCCCCCAGCAGCGGAGCTTTTACCTTCTGATTTTTCCTCACTCTCTCCCAACTCCCAAGTGACCCTCTGGTCCTCCACCCTTTCCTCCACTCTCGATCGCATAGCCCCCTGGCGCTCCCACTCCCTCGCCGTCGCCCTTCACACCCATGGTATCACAGTGGTTTACGGCTGCTCCGTTCACATCTTAGAAGAGCGGAACGGTTGTGGCGCAAGGCCCCTTCCCCCAACACTCTAGCAGTCTTCAACTCCCATCACACCTACTACCGTTCTAAGGTGCACGCTGCCAAGCGCTCATACTTTTCTAACGCCATTTCTAATGCCCCAAACCAAACCCGACATCTTTATTCTACCTTCCAATCTCTTATTTCTCTACATGCCCCTCAGTCAGCCTCCTCGCTCCGACCCACCCCCCCTCCTGCGCATTTAGCCGCCTTCTTCAGTGACAAGGTCTCGTCCCTAAGATCATCCTTATCTTCCTGCCCTGCTCCTATCACTTCTCCCCCCCCTGTTCCTTCCCCCCCTCCCACTTCACAGCTTTCCCACTTCTGGGCCTCCTTTGACCCGATCACGGCACCAGAACTTCATCGTCTCATCTTTACTTCTAAGAAAACCTTCTGCTCCCTTGATCCCATTCCTTCCTCCTGGCTTCTCACCCCCTCCCTGGGTTTCCTTCCCTATATTCTCACCATGTTTAATTCTAGTTTGTCCACTGGGACTTTTCCTAAACCCTGGAAGCACGCCTTAATTCGCCCTATTATAAAGAACTCTTCACTCGACCCTCTAATCCCTGCCCACTATCGTCCTGTCTCCAACCTCCCCTTTCTATCTAAACTTCTCGAGAAATATGTATTTGCACAACTTTCCCATCACCTTGATACCATTAACTTTCTTCACCCACGTCAGTCCGGGTTTCGTCAGGGGCACAGCGTCGAGACTGTCCTACTGGCTTTCACAAATGCTTTACACGTGGCTCACGACCGTGGTGATGTCTCGGTGGCGGTTGCTTTGGATCTTTCTGCTGCTTTTGACCTGGTCGATCACTCTCTCCTTCTCCAACGTCTACGGGATGCGGGTCTCTGCAGCACAGTTCATCACTGGTTCCACTCTTTTCTTTCCTCTCGGTCCTGTGCAGTTCTCTCTTCTTCTTCCTCTACCCCCCCTTCTGTTCCTCACC
Organism: Ichthyophis bannanicus; assembly: GCA_033557465.1. Taxonomy (NCBI): domain Eukaryota; kingdom Metazoa; phylum Chordata; class Amphibia; order Gymnophiona; family Ichthyophiidae; genus Ichthyophis; species Ichthyophis bannanicus. The sequence goes on along the minus strand of CM066034.1, from coordinate 886,323,936 downwards.
ATCTTCCTTGCGGGGTCCCTCAAGGTTCCGTTCTCGCCCCGCTCCTCTTTAACCTCTTCTTGGCCCCCCTCGCTTCCTTAGTACAACAATTTGGTCTATCTGTTTTTCTCTACGCCGACGACATTCTTTTACTCCACCACACCTCACCTTCCTCCCCTGATCTTACAGTTCTTGACTCTTGTCTTTCAGCTGTGGCGAATTGGTTAACACTCAACTGTCTCCACCTTAATCTCACTAAGACTACTGCTATCTGGTTCTCTCATAATGGCCCCTCTCCTTCAATAGCTCCTTTCTTTTCCGGCACCCCTGTACCATTGGTCTCTACTTTTCGTTATCTTGGTGTGCACTTTGACTCTGACCTTTCCTTTCACACCCACATCTCACACATCACCAAAACATCCTTTTATTTTCTTCGCCAAATCCGCTCTGTTCGCCCCTTCCTTTCCCCCTCGGCTCTCATTACCCTAGTATTATCCCTAGTTATGTCCCGTGTAGACTTTTCCAACTCACTATTCATCGGTCTCCCTAAATACCATTTAACTCGCCTTCAACGGATCCAAAACACTGCAGCACGCCTCATCTCAAACACCTCCCTTCGAGACCATATAACCCCTCAACTGTTTCACCTTCACTGGCTGCCTGTTCCCTTCCGTGCTACCTTCAAACTTCTAGTCCTAGTTCACAAAGCCTTTCATAATAGCACTCCTCAGTACCTAACAGATCTCCTCTACTTTCACTCTCCCCGACACACCCCTCGCTCCTTTCACCTTAACCGTCTCACCTTACCCTCCCCTTCCCGCGCTCACCTGCAGTCCACCCGTTCTTCTGCTTTCTTTTTTGCTGGTCCTGCCGCCTGGAATGCCCTTCCCCCCTCCCTCCGTTTAGAACCACAACACGCAGTATTCAAATGCAATCTAAAGACCCACCTATTCTCCCAAGCATTTAATGTTCCCTCTCCCTTTGTGTGATTTCCCCCTCTCTCTGCCTTTCCTTTTGTGGTGTCCCCCTGTTTATGTTCTGTCCTGTCTTCCTCCTTCTCTCTCACTGTCCTTTTAAAAGATTGTACATTTCCTTTCCTTTTCCATGGGCCTTGGCCTCCTTTTATTGCTTTGTTTTTACTTGTACACCGCCTTGGTTCCCGGAAAGGCGGTTTTTTATCAAATACAATAAAACATAAAACATAAAACATAATAAATATCTCAAATACCTGGTAGAAGGACAACCAATGGGATACTGTGATACCAGGGTATAAGTTATCTTAAAATTATAGGGTGGATCAAATTGGTGGAGGGATGACACTTTGTTAAGCATGGTGTAGAATCAAATTGGATAAACGTTCTGCAGGAAAATAAATGCAGTATTGAATTTTTATAAATAGACATTCCATGAATGATGGAGGATAGTATAGTGGTGGGGGTTTACTACCATCCACCTAGGCAGGATGAAGAGAAAAGCAATGGCATTCTAACAGAAAATAGGAATGCTAACACATTTGGTAATATAATTACCTCTTCCCAGCCCTTTCCTTCCCCCTTCCTTCCTTGCCATTCAGGACTGCCCTCACCCTCAGACTTGGGCTATAGCTGTGTTATGCAGCCCAATATCCTCATCTGGTTGGGCTGCCTTTAATGGGCATAGGTTTAGCAAAGGCAAGTCCTGCCTTATCAATTTATTAGATTTTTTAGAAGATGTAAACAAATACCCGACAAATGGTGAGCCAGTATATTCAGACTTTCAGAAAGCATTTGACAAAGTCCCTAATGAGAGACTCCTCAGAAAATTAGAAAGTCCTGGGATAGGAGACAATGCCTTATTTTGGGTTGAAATTTGCATAAAAGGCAGAAGAGAACTAAATCATCTGTTTTCCAAATGGAAAAAGGTCAAAAGTGGAGTGCCCCCAGGATCTATATAGGGACCTCTACTGTTTAACATATTCATAAATGATCTGGAGAAAGGAACAATGAACACAGTAATCAAATCTGCAGAAGACACTAAAGTATTCAAGGTTGTGAGGAATTGCAAAAGGATCTTGTGAGATTAGTAGACTGTGGCTTATAAATAGCAGATTAAAGTTAACATGGACAAGTAGATATGGAAATTATATTACTTGCTTTTTCTAAATTCTAGCTCAAGGCATGTTATATTTATGTATATATGCTATTTCCCTATGCAGTCTCACAACCTAAATTTCATCTGAGCAGCATCAGTGGTAGAAATACAGTAGGGTTCACAACCTGCTTCTCTACCCATTAAGCCACAAAATGATGCAAATGTGGAAACTAATCTCAACTACAGATATCTCCATCCATGAAAAAGATCTCAAAGTCATCATGGACAGTGCACTGACATTTTCAGCCCAGTGTGCTTGGCTGCAAAAAAAAAAAAACCCAAGTAGAATGTTAGCGGTTATTTGAAAAGGAATGGGGCACAATCAAATATCACATGCTTTGGTATATGGCCATTGTGTACCTCTCTCATAAACCCCCCTCCCATTGCTTCTCCATCGATCTTTTTGCCATAGTTCCAGCTCTGTTGCAGGGCTGGTGCAAGGATTGGAGGTGCCCTAGGTGGACCTCTATCTTGCTGCTGCTGCTACCCCTCTCTAGGGCCCGCAACACCATATCCACTCCCCTCTGATGCTGCTTCTGCTTTCAGGGGGGACAGAAATAGTACATTATGCACAAGAGGAAACCACAAGCAGCGCTGGAGTGTTAGTAAATGTGCATCACAGTTTGAGGGCTATTGCCGCCGATGCAGGCCCCGGAGAGGGGCAGCAGTGGTGGCAATGGGTGGTTGTGAGGACTGGCACCTTAGACAACCACCTAGTTTGCCTAGAGGTAGCATCAGTCCTGCCTCCTGGCCTTCTCCACATGGCCATGCAGTTTACCAATTAGTTATTTGAACCATGCAGCACTCTGTTTACCTGATTAGTAAACTAAACAGGGAAGCGGGAAGGGGATTTGAATTTAGCTCACAGCTTCCCAGTAATAGTTCAAGGTGAGTTAAATCAGGTTCTGTAAGTATTTTTCTGTCTCCAGAGAGTTTACAATCTAAGAAAATACTAAAAGGAGCAGTTGCAAAGGTTAAAGACTTACATCAAACTTGAGTATTGTTTAAAAATACCATCATGGAAGCCCAGACCAGCTGTATTCCAAGCTTTAAGAAAAGTTGAAGGAAGTCCAAAAAACTGCAAGCATGGTTTAAAGGTGAGGTCAGAGAGGCTGTTGTTGCCAAAAAAGCATCTTTCAGGAAATGGAAAAAAGAGCCAGATGACGAAAACTGGAAACAGCGCAAGCAATGGCAAGTTAAATGCAAGGCATTGATAAGGCAGGCAAAGAGAGAATTTGAGAAGAAGCTTGCTGTGGAAGCAAAAATATGTAATAAAGACTTTTTCAAGTACATTCGTAGCAAGAAACTTGTGAGAGAGTCAGTTGGACCATTAGATGATAGAGGGGTAAAAGGGGCACTAAGAGGGGACAAGGCCATAGCGGAGAGACTGAATGAATTCTTTGCTTCAATCTTTACTGAGGAAGATGTAGATATGTTACCCATGACTGAAGTGGTATTTAAAGGTGATACTGCAAAAGAATTGAAAGAAATATTGATACACCGGGAAGATGTATTACAACTATTTGATAAACTGAAGAGTAGCAAATCACCTGGACCAGATGGTATACATCCAAGGGTGTTGAAAGAACTGAAATGTGAGATTGTAGACCTGCTATTAGTAATTTGTGAACTATCATTAAAATCATCTGTAATACCTGAAGATTGGAGGATCGCCAATGTAACGCCACTTTTTAAAAAGGGTTCCAGGGGTGATCCAGGAAACTACAGACCGGTGACCCTTACGCCAGTACCGGGAAAAAATGGTAGAAACTATCATAAGGAACAAAATTACTGGACATGTAGATAGTCATGGCCTAATGGGAGACAGTCAACATGGCTTTAGACAAGGAGATCTTGTCTTACTAACCTGTTGTTTTTCTAAGGTATGAATAAACAGGTAGACAAAGGTGAGTCAGTTGATAGAGTGTAACTGGACTTTCAGAAAACCTTTGACAAGGTCCCTCATCAGAGACTTTTGGCAAAAGTAAAAAGTCATGGGAGGCAAAAGGAGGCAGTGTACTGTTGTGGATCAGGAACTGGTTAAAAGATAGAAAGCAGAGGGTAGGGCTAAATGGCCAATTTTCCCAATGGAGAAAGGTGAATAGTGGAGTACCCCAGGGATCTGTGCTGGGTCCACTGCATTTTAACATATTCATAAATGACCTGGAAATTAAATAGTTTTGTGTCATCTGCAAATTTGATAATCTCACTCGTTATTCCAAAGTTGTTAAAACCCATGAGGATTGTGGAAAATTGCAAAAGGATCTTGATAAACTGGAAGACTGGACATCAAAATGGCAGATGAAATTTAATGTGGACAAGTGCAAAGTTATGCACCTAGGAAAGAATAACCCAAACTATGGTTACATGATGCAAGGTTCCACATTAGGAACCACCACCCAGGAAAAAGATTTAGGCATCATCGTGGATAACATGTTAAAACCCTCCACTCAGTGTGCAGCGGCAGCCAAGAGAGCAAATAGAATGTTAGGTATCATAAGGAAAGAAATGGAAAATAAAACAAAGGATATTATAATGCCTCTGTATCGTTCCATGGTGCGACTGCACCTTGAATATTGTGTGCAATTCTAGTCGCCATATCTTAAAAAGGATATAGCGTTAATAGAAAAGATACAGAGAAGAGCCACCAAAATGGTAAAGGGGATGGAAGGATACCCCTATGAAGAGAGACTAACAAGGTTTGTGCTCTTCAACCTGGAAAAGAGACAGCTGAGGGGAGATATGATGGAGGTCTATAAATTAATGAACGGAGTGGAACGGGTAAACGTAGATTGATTGTTTACATCATCAGAATATAGGAAGACTAGGGGACAAGCAATGAAGCTACAGGGTAACCTATTTAAGACTAATAAGAGAAAATATTTTTTCACTCAACGTGTAATCAAACTCTGGAATTTGTTACTGGAGGATGTAGCTGGGTTTAAAAAAGGTTTGGACAAGTTCCTGGAGGAAAGGTCCATAAACCATTATTAAAAGGTACCCACAATATCAATGCTTGACCCAATACAAGCATTGTGGAACCTGTGTCTTTTGGGAAAATGCTAGGTTCTTATGAACAAGATTGACCATTGTTGGAAACAGGATGCTGGGCTTGATGGATCTTGGTCTGACCCACTATGGCATATCTTATGTTCTTATGTTCTTAAGTTTGTACCTCAGGCAATGGAGTGACTTGCCCAAGATCATTCAGAGCATCAGTGAAATCTGAATCTTGGTTTCCGTGGTTCTCAGCCCGCTAGTCAAAGAGGTGGGGAACTACTACTACTATTACTACTAATCATTTGTATAGTGTTACAAGGCATATGCAATGCTGTACATTGTCATGAGGCTGGAGCCACGGAAGGTGCAGGTTTAGAAAAAAACCCTGTCTTTCACAGAGCTGTGGATGTGCAGAAGATGCAATTACCTCGCAGCACAGCTACAGGGGGCAGGAGTAATCCTACAGAGGCTGAGTCAACATGCCCAGCCACTGATTGTATGAGTGTTAACCAGCTGCACCTGAAGGCAAGCCCAGGAGTTTCAAAGGTAAAATGCCTTTATAAAGGAAAGACAGCCAGAAAGAAGTGGTGTGTGCAGGAGGAATCCAGTCAGGAGGAATCCATTCGGAGGGAACTCAGCCGGCAGCAGTTCAGCCAGAAGGAAGGAGAAGGAGTGTGGAGAAGGAGAGAGTCTACACGGAGCAAGCCCAGAGGGACAGAATCCAGATGGAGACTATCCAGAGGGATAGAGTCCAGAGGGGCAGAGCACAGAGAGATGGAGTCCAGAGAGAGGCTGCCAGGAGAAGCAGTTTGGCTGGAAAGAGTGACACTCCCAGCCCAAGTAACGTAGCTGGATCAAGCAGCACAAGAGCAGCAACAGCTGAAAGAAGAGTACAGAAAACCAAGGAGCCATACTTTAAGAGAAGCCTACATTCACCTGAGTTCGCTGGACCAGGATTACAAGGTACAAGGAGGAGAGGTTCCTATAGCAAAGCTACCTTTACACAGAAGCACAGAGGTTGGGAATCCTCACCAGGTTTTCCTGGGCTTCAGGAAGGCAAAGCATTGCACAAGAAAACCTGTCTCCAGAGAGAAGTACGTCAGAGAGAGAGCTCCAGGTGTAGCAGCTGCAGGAAGCCAAGGTATGGTGGCTCTTTACTTTTAAAAGAAAGCCTTGCTCCTAGAAACTCTGATAAAGCAGATGCTCAGTATATGAGAAGAGGGAACAAAGCAGAGCTTTTCAAAACAATACCTAAGGGCTTAACAGAAGAGTCTTACTGGAAGCAAAGAAACAGAGACAGACCCTCTAAACTTGTAGCCGTAAGGGAAAGCACTTATTCAGAGGGAGAAGCCAGTGACGCAGAGTCCATGGAAATAGAGTTTGAGAATACTATTCCCATTCCTCAGGATGAATCCATGGATTGTACTTTTTGTGCTACTACTAGTCTTGAGTCCTTAGTAGAACTATAAATATAAAAGAAGCCCTGCAATCAATTGTGAAGCATATAACAGTTTGTTTGCCTGCTTGTTTAGTTTACTTTGGGATGAAAGAATCCTCAGTTAAACCCTGCATTCAATTGTGAAGCTTATAACAGTTGTTTGCCTGCTTTTTGGTGGAACCCTTTATAAAGAAGGACTATCTTTATTTTCTTATGTCTTAGTGAACCCTTGTGTTAAAGGGGAAATAAAGCCTTATTACCCTCCACTCTTGGCTTATATAATTTGTTCTCACAAGGAGCTAAAACTCCAAGGACCAAACTGCACTTGGCCTTAAAGAGCCATTGCTCCTTAAAAATAATAAAAATGCTCAGCATGCCCTTACAGCCACTGGCCACTGGGGGCACCTGACACAACATATAGATGTAAGACACAGTCCCTGCCCATCAGAGCTTACAATCTAATGAAGACAAAACAAATGAAGGAAGATTCCACAAAATCCACACCTGGCCCATGGACATGTTTAAATCGGCAACTGGCCCGATTCCATGCCAATTACGCATTCATGGGTATAGACACGCCCGTGTTTATGGGATCAGCATGTAGACGTGTCTGGTGTGGTATGTTCAACATGCTGTTCAGCTGGCCCAGGTTCGCATCCAGTGCGAGGCACAGGCCATAGAGTGAAGTGGAGAAACCCACCCCCGCTAATATTATGAGACACGGGTAAATGCTGCATTTGTTTAGAACATCCGTGCACTCACCATATCCTGGTAAAGTTGCATGTTTCTGATCCTGCCCATCTTCAAGATATTCCCGTGGACGTCTCTGACAGCCACGCCTCCTCTTTTAAAATGTGCATCTCCTAAGCTGCTCTTCTCACTGACAGTGTTGTGCTGAGGCAAACTAGACATACCTGTAGATACTGATGATACATACATGCCGATGCAAACTAAACTATATATATATTAGTCTGTTTCATGCCCAGAACAATGCTCTAGCCATTTTCCCTGGAAGAGAACTACATGCTAAAGAACAGGAACAGGTTAACCTGGGTTCCTCTGCTATATACAGTAGAAATCACAGTCCCTGTATTACACCTCCTAACTGGGGAGTGTATGTGAACATACTACAACATCCTCTTTGACCTCATCTATAAAGGTCTGTGAAGGCACTTGCATAATTAGTATGGGATAGGGAATGCTGGTTCCATCAGAATTCACTCCAGCTTTATATACAACCAGCTCAACAGGGCTTTATATACAACCGGCTCCAAGCTCTAGCCAACTGCCAACCCATGCCATAGAATAAGTCACTAGCATTAGGACCCCCCCCCCCCCCGCCATCTTTACCTCTGGCACTTCCTAGCACTATACTTCTTAGGCAACTTCCTGGGCTTCCCCCATCTCCCATTTCAGTAATGGCAATATGTTCACTCTACATCCCCTTATGCCTTTGCTTTAAGATCATCAGCCTCAGCTTCTAGTGTGAATACCAAGCAAAAATATTTGTCTAAGATATCAACTTTTTTCTGATCTTCCCCATTCCCTAATCAATCCTCCCATTATTTCTTACTTTTGGTCTTCCTTTTTTAGAAATGATTGCCAAAGAAAGTTCTATCTCTTGCATGTGCCAATATTTCAAGATAATGTCTTTGGCAAATCAGGATTAATCTAAAAATTATAAAAGATTGAAAGAAACAAGTGTTCACTATGATTTTATAACAGAATGTCTATGTGAGAGATCCTAGAAAGTGCCTATTTTAAGCCTCATTTACAAAGGCAACATAGCCGTCTATGTATCTTTATAAAATAGACTCCCAGATCCAGCCACAGTAAAGCTCAGTTGACAACACACATATTTACTCCTGCATCAAGACAGGCATAAATATGTGCATGTACTCTGTGGAGGTTATTTTATAAGTTTTTTCCACGCTATTTATTTATTTATGGCACTTGCTATAGCACCATTGACCAAAGATCATTATAGTGGTTACAATACACTAATACGGAGCAGGAGGACACAACGGAAAAGAGAAGGAAGGAAAGAAAAGGAGAAAAGGAGACAAGGGTGCAAGAAAGGGGATTAAAATGCTGGAGGAAAAAGAGGGTGGTGGAAGAGGCAAAATGCAGGCAGGAAACCCAGGGAGAGAGATCAGGGAGAGGAAAATTGAGAAAAGAGCCATTCCTCCAGGCCCTTTTTGAATTTAGGGAGGGGAGGTTTGGGGTGGAAGAAGAGAGGAAGGGAGTCCCAAAGGGAGGGACCAAGGCAGGTGAAAGAGAAGCTCCTTGGGATAGCAAGGCAAAGCGCAGATTTGTGTGCATAAAAACAGTGCTGGTGCAAGGATTGGATGTGCCTTAGGTGAGTCCTTCATCCTGCTGCCCTACCTCTCTCAGGGGCGCCCATTGATGCCGCTGCTTCCCTTCTCCAGGACCTGCAGTGGCAGCACTAACTTTCAAACCGCAATGCAGCACTTACCTCGAGCCTCTGGCGCTGTGTCGCAGTTCGTGGATTCTAGGACCTGCCACTTTCATCCCTCTCTAACACAACTTCTAATTTATGAAGGAAACAGAAGTGGTAGGTTTAAAAGCCACAAACCATGACACAGCGCTGGAGGCTTGAGTTGGCTGCGGCACAGTTTGAAAGCCATGCCATCCATGCAGGTCCCGGAGAGGGGTGGCAGCAGGCAAAACCAGAATGCTAGCACTCTAGGCAGCCACCTAGTTTGCTTAATGGCAGAGCTGGCCCTGATAAAATTAGATCATCCCTTAAAATACATGCAGTACACTTAGATGTGTACTTGTAGAGTCAGTGTGCTCAGAGGAAGGGCTTGGTGGAGCGTGGGCAGAGTCCATTATACACATATTTCATAAAGCAGCACATATACACATACTTTACATGCTATCATTTATGCCTTCAATGTAGGCATGATTTCTGCAAGCTTTGTGCTAGTATTTTATAAACACACACACAAAAGCACATTTTATCTCCAAGTTATCTCCAAGCTATAATGCCCTGTTCAATGTAATTTCAGTTTGTTCAATGTAAACCGCACTGATGCAGAATAGCGCGGTATATAAGTGAATATATAAATAAATAAATTTTACAAATGATGTCCACATGTGATCTGGGACGTCCAAGCCAGAATGTCTGAAATAAAAGCAGACACGTCCAGGTGCAGACACGATTTCAGAAACGTGGATGTGCCCGATATGGATGTCTGTGGACAGGGGCGGCCCAAGGGGGGTGCGGGGCCATGTGCGGAGACACGGTGCGGGGCCTCATTTGCATAAGTGGCCTTATTTGCATAAATATTTGCATAATGTTACCATGCACTAACTTTTAGTAAACATGCCTCTTAATGAGTGTATGGATAAAGAAAGACTAAAAGATTTCTACATTACTATAATCCAGTGACAACCGCCAGGCACATTAGGAACTACTACAAACGCTGCCCCTTTAGAACCCATAGCAAACCCGCCGTATCCTGACAGCATTACCAGGACTCACAAAGCACCATACCCTACCTATCAAAAGGCAACACTGCAAATATTAAACCAATACATTTCAGAGAATACTGGGGAAAGAGAACAAGTGGCAATGTCAAATAGGAATTACATAAACAGAATACCTCAGCTCAGTTACACATGCAAAACATAGACCATCACCAAACAAGGAATCACAATTTAGAAACAGGAAGGCAATAATTAAACTGGGAACCCCAAAAGCCAAACTTGGAATGTACAACAACACTGTAGAAATAAAACTATAAATTAATTTTCTCTTGTACCAAACAAAGCGCAGACGTTAATGATGTACATTTCCCAGAGCTTTCATATTCCAGTTAATAAATTCAAAATAAAGAGGTATCTTTCTACCTTTTGTGCATTTTTTTTTCAGTTGCAATTGCTCCAGCCACTTTCTTCTGGTTTCTTCATGTTTTCTGCTAACTCCATCGTCTGCTGTCCATTTGTCCTTTCTTCTCTCTTCTAGTTTTTTTTTCCATTCTCTCTCTCTACATCTGCTATAACATACTAATCTTTCTCCTTTTGCTCTTTCCTCATTCCTATTTCATCCACACAAATTTTACCCCTCCATCCTCAATCCCCACTTACTCTCCCAATACCTGGCCAACTGTAGATTTTTCATCCCTCCCACACAAAATATTTTTCCCCTCTCCATTTTACTCTCCCAGCCCCATCCCATTCTAATCCTCCCCCAACATCAGCTCCCTTCTAATTCCAGTCTCACCCAACATCCATTCCCTTCTAGTCCCTGCATCAGCCCATTTCCAGTCCTAGCCCCCCATCAGCCCATTTCCAGTCCTAGCTCCCCCATCCATTTCCAGTCCGAGTCCCTTCATCAGCTCATTTCCAATCCTAGCCCCCCCCATCAGCCCATTTCTAGTCATTTCCTAGCCCCACCATCAGCCCATGTCAAATCCTAGCTCCCCTCCACTCAGCCCAATTCCAGTCCAAGCCCCCCCATGAGCCTACTTCCAGTTCTAGCCCCTCCATGAGTCCATTTCAATTCAAGCCCCCACCACAGCCCATTTCCAATCTTAGCTCCCCCCAACAGCCCATTTCCAGTCATATCCTAGCTGCTCCATCAGCCCATTTTCAGTCCTAGCTCCCTTCCCTCACAGCCCATTTCCATTCCAAGCCCCCTCCCCATCAGCTATTTGCAGTTCAAGACTCCCCTTCCACTCAGCCCATTTCCAGTCCTAGCAACCCCCCAACCCATTACCAGTCCTAACCCCCATCAGCCCACTTCCAGTCCTAACCCCATCAGCCCATTTCCAGTCAGCCCCCCATAGCCCATTGCCAGTCCTAACCCCCTCCCCCATCAGCCCACAGCCCATTACCAGTCCTAACCACATCAGCCCATCTCAAGTCCTAACCCCTCCCCATCAGCCCATTTCCTGTCCTTGCCCCCATAGCCCATTATCAGTCCTAACCCCCCCCCCCATAGCCCATTACCAGTCCTAACCCCCATCACCCCATTTCCAGACAGCCCCCATCAGCCCACAGCCCATTAACAGTTTTAACCCCCCCCCCATAGTCCATTACCAGTCCTAACCCTCCAACAGCCCACAGCCCATTACCAGTCATAACCCCATCAGCCCACCTCAAGTCCTAACCCCTCCCCATCAGCCCATTTCCTGTCCTATGCCCCCATAGCCCATTATCAGTCCTAACCTCCCCATAGCCCATTACCAGTCCTAACCCCCTATCACCCCATTTCCAGACAGCCCCCCTCAGCCCACAGCCCTTTACCAGTTTTAACCCCCCCCCCCCTCCATAGCCTATTACCAGTCCTAACCCCCCCCCCAACAGCCCACAGCCCATTACCAGAGCGAACCCCATCAGCCCACCTCAAGTCCTAACCCCTCCCCATCAGCCCATTACCAGTCCTAACCCCCCCCCAGCAGCCCACAGCCCATTACCAGTCCTAACCCCATCAGCCCAGCTCAAGTCCTAACCCCGCCCCATCAGCCCATTTCCTGTCCTAGCCCCCCCCCATAGCCCATTATCAGTCCTAACCCCACCATAGCCCATTACCAGTCCTATCCCCCCATCACCCCATTTCCAGATAGCCCCCATCAGCCCACAGCCCATTACCAGTCATAACCCCTCCAAAGCCCATAACCAGTCCTAACCCCCCCCCAACAGCCCACACCCCATTACCAGTCGTAACCCCACCAGCCCCCCTAGTCCTAACCCCTCCCGCACAGACCCTTTCCTGTCCTAGCCCCCCGCCCCATAGCCCATTATCAGTCCTAACCCCACCATAGCCCATTGCCAGTCCTAACCCCCCATCACCCCATTTCCAGACAGCCCCCATCAGCCCACAGCCCATTACCAGTCCTAACCCCCCCCCATAGCCCAATACCAGTCCAACCCCCCAACAGCCCACAGCCCATTACCAGTCATAACCCCATCAGCTCACCTCAAGTCCTAACCCTTCCCCATCAGCCCATTTCCTGTCCTAGCTTCCCCATAGCCCAGTATCAGTCCTAACCCCACCCTAGCCCATTACCAGTCCTAACCCCCCATCACCCCATTTCCCCACAGCCCCCACCAGCCCACTGCCCATTTACAGTATTAACCCCCCCCCCCATAGCCCATTACCAGTCCTCCCCCCCCCCCCCCCCCCATCAGCTCATGGAAAATTTAACCCTTTCAAGGCCTACTTTAAATTTTTAATCCACATTCTGCAGCCTGGTTATTTTTTGCATATTTCAGGAAAATTGTACCCGTCTTATTCAATATGTTCTAATAGTGATTTTCCTTCTGCTATTGTCATGTATTATATACCATTTGATAGGAATATTTAGTCAGAATTTTGGATCCCAAGAGTTTTGGGCTCGGCCTGGAAAGGGTTAAAAAAAAAAAAGCTGGCTGCTGCCACTGCCGCCGTGGCCGCGGCAGAATGGAGTGTCCCGCGGGGCCCCCTCTGCCCGGCTGAGCCCCTCTGCACCGGCTTTCGAAAGCCGGCGCAGAGGGGCTCAGCCGGGCAGAGGGGGCCCCGCGGGACACTCCATTCTGCCGCGGCCACGGCAGCAGCGGCAGCAGCCAGCTTTTTCTTTTTGTTTTAATTTAATTTTTAAATAGCAGAATGTTCTTTGCACGGGGCCCCCTGAAACACGGGGCCCTGTGCAAAAAACATTCTTGCTCAATGGACTGGCCGGCCCTGTCTGTGGAGCATCTACAAAGACATCCCCAGAATAGTACTTTTCAACCAAGGGCATTTAGGAATAGCCTAATGGTTAGAGTAGTAGGCTAGGACCAGGGAAGCCAGAGTTCAAATCCTGCTGTTGCTGTCATTGCAATTCTGCAAAGCACTGGGGACAGTGGAGGGCCCTCTTCTCTACACCCCCTGGATGTCCTATGACCAAGAAGAGCACCTTCCTGATGCCTATTCATGCCTGGAGCAGCTCTCATCTTGGACAGAGTTGGCAATGTTTCAGAAATCAAGCCAGAATGTCTAAGTCCATTGTAAGATGGCTCTGAGGACATGCACACATTTTCAGGTCTCCAAATTACAAGTAAAGCTTTTAAAATGACCCCCATAGGTGTCCATGTGTCATTATAAATTAGAGCTAAAATAAGCACCATTCTGACCTATGAACTTAGGTGCCATGTTATAAAATTATCCTCCATGTGCATATTTCATAAAATAGATCTGTATAGCACAAATATGCCCCTCCTCCAACTAAACTATGCCCTCAGGAATGCCTATAGGTGGCGAGAGTACAAGTACATGCCATTATATACATGTATACTGCCACATAATTGTATAAAAAGCCTTGTATGCATGTAAAAATAAGGTTAATTTGTGAAAACTCCTTTCTAAAATTACCCTTGTATGTATAATGCACACTTACAGATGCTCTTATCCACATATTGTAGATATCCCTTTGGTTGAAATATGCTACTATATTGTTTCCAAAAATATGTTTTTAATTGTAGATAAGAATGTCCTAGTTCATTCAATTAGTATTCTACACTCACTTGTCTGGATGTTTACACTGTTTTTTTCTGTTTTGGTTTATCATATTTAGCCATATTTATTTTGTGTATGCATGGAAGATTTATATTAATTGCCCTGCATTTTCATCTTCTCCTTGAGAAATGCATTTCTTATGCAACATGATCCAGGTCAGAATGGAGCTTTTTGGTTATTCACTTGCTCTCTTTTAATATGGTTTTATCGTCTCATCTGTTCTTCTGTTAGTGACACTGGAGATTTACGCATCTTGTGTGTACCGCTTTTTATATACGCTAGTTTTTAAGGAGGCATCTAAATGAGTTTATTTATTTTTTTTTTTTTTTTTACAAAGGGCTGGATTTTCAATGACACTGGCTGCAACATACCATAAAGTGCTAGTGAGGGCCCTTTCCTTTATTCTTGTATTCAGCATTTAAGTAGTCTGCTGAATATCTATTTATGCGGTGGCTGGCACTACTTCTTATCCATTTTTATTAATCCTGCTATTTCACTCGCCAAACTTAAATGGATAAGTTATTCGGAGAGCAGCTGAAGTTTGTTGCAATCTGGATAACATTTCGGTCAGCCCCAAATCTGCCCATAACCACACCTCCCCAAGTACAGACCATTTTTATCCATGTAACTTGCCACAACATGGTGAATGGATAAAGCTACCCATATATATGTGGCAGAAATGGCTTTAAAAACATTTTTGTAGTTGGCCTTGCTACTGCGTTAAGTGTTTTTGAATATCAGACTCTATAAGGTTGATATTCAAATGCACTTCTGTAGTTGGGAGGGAGACCAACAGCATAAGTGATTATTTTAAAAATCTGAGGAAATCAAGTGGATAGCATTGAATGAATAAATTGTTATACACCTAAAGGTGTGGGATTTGGGGTTTTCTGGGGTTGGCACCACTTAGCCATTTAACTTATACATCTAAGCAATGATATTCAGCCATGGAACACATAAGTGAAAGGCATATTTTAGGAAAGCTGTGTAGTTGCAGTCTGGGACGCACATGTTAGAACGTCTGAAATTCCACGGGATAGAACCCTAGAGAAGGTGGGCACATATGTGCATTCTAAAATGGGCCTATTTCCACCCTAAAATATAAATGTGTCCAGAAAACAAAAGCAAATGGGAACCTGCAGAATAATGGACCAGGCATGTGCAAGCTTCTGCCCAATTTTAGAAGCATGCCCAAATCTGATCTGAACGGCGGTGGCTTGGATGTCTTAGATGAGCCCACGTTGGCATTTCAGAATTGCCATATCTATAAATGTCCCAGCCTGCCATTTGAAAAACAGAAACATGCGGTGGCGGAGTAGCCACAAAACCCATCTCTGCATGTGTTTTTTGCGTAACAAAAAGTACCTGGGGGGAATGAGAGTGCTGTCTCCTCTTCTCTCCACAGATTGTCAAAACAAGCACTTTTCTGATGCCTGTTCATGCCTAGGGGCGGGTATAGACATGGGCATGTGCCCTGGCAAGTTCCAACATGCAGCACCATTCTAAAATCAGGTGCACATGTGTCTTGTTCATACAGCCTTTAGTATGCCTCCACCATGCCCTTGTGCAACATGGACATGATCATGTAGGATGCGTGTAAATTCAGGGCTTTCTAAAATGGCTCTTGGAACGTCAATGTGATTTGCACATTTGAATGGGCATTTTCAGATGTGGAAATTATGAATAGAGCTTCTAAAATGGCCCCTTAAATATCTAGGTGGCCTGCTCAAATATCAGGCATAACTGATACGTCCAAGTTAGTAGTTTCAATTTACACATGGGTATTCATGGCTGATTTGAAAACGTGTAAGTTACTGGAGATGTTTCAAGTTATACATACTCTGTGAAACTGAATCTTGACCTCTATTTTAGTACAGCTTTTCAGAAATGTATTTTAGTACAGTTTTATATATATATATATGTTTGGTTTTATACCGCACTATTCATAATCAGCACGGTTTACAATAGAACAATTTATTACATGGAGCAGTTTACATTGAACATGCAAACAAGATATAATATAATTAACAAATTTACATTAACAGTAACAAGTAAGAATAGTGAACTATTTACAGTATAACAGAATTTACAGTACTATACTATTTGCAGTATAACCAATATTTAGAGTATGATGTTGATATATAAAATGTAAAGGTATATTCATAGCTCCTTTTTAATTATTTATATATTTAGTTCTCAGACATGGTTAGTCATGTTAGTCTGGAGCAGCAAAAATGAGAGAGGCAGGTGACAGTTGAGAAATGGACTCTTGTCCTCGAAAGCTTAGGTTTCAATAAATCAGTTAGGGGGTTATGTTAGAGGGTCCCGTTGGAACGTCCATTCCCGCTATTCGGCCCTTCTGCTGACCCCAACTAACTTCCCCATACATTGTACAGGGAGGTTATATGGGGCAGGAAAGGGCATTGCAGGGGCGGAGTTAGAGTGGGCAGTGGGCAATCCGCAGCCCCGGACGTACAGGGCCAATTCCAATGTCAGCCCTGTACGTCCAGGGCCAGAAAACTGAACAGGTGGAGGTGGAATAAGTTCCCCTAGTCGGCGGGGGATGGCAGGCCCTGGTGGCGGGGGAGGTAGGAAGGGGTGGAGGAATTTCTCCGCAACCCAACTCTGGCCTTGGGAGGCCAGATCGTGGGTTGGACTTCAGGGAATGAACAATCTGTTCAGCAGCTGGGGATTATGGCTCCTGAATGGAGCCACAGTGCCATGGTGCCGTGGCTCCGTTAGGAGCCTTGACTGAGTTAGCCAGGCTAGACCTGTACATGCAGGCCAACCAGAATTGGGGTCCTGGCCTGCATGCGATTCTGATCCCACGGGGCTAGAGGTGCCCTGCAGGATCAGAATCCCATCTAACTCTCTGCGTCCAGTTCCAACTGGGCACACAGAGGGCCGGGACATCCAGGATGGAATTGGGTCCATAGTACATAAGTTGCCACCTGCCTCTCTCATTTCTAGTGTCAGGAATGTGAGACATGGAAACAAAATGCACTATGGAAAACAAATCAAAAATAAAGAAATAGAATATAATGTACTGACAATAGATCTCAGGTAGGAGAAGAACCAGGAAAGAAATTAAGGAGATACTGGAGTTCTCCTCATCTAATAAAAGGCAAAAGATAAATATCTAATTAATTTTTGTATAATTTATATTTATTAATGTTTTCTAATAATAAGAAGGTAAATTAAAGCATCCAATAATAATCATTACAAAAGAAAAGGAAATGGGCTTACACAGAACATTAGGAAATTCTTCATAGTTTCAAGGAGACAAAAACAATAATCTAAGATAAAACATTATTTATTCCATGGTGGGCTGGGGAGGGATGAAGGAAGCGCTGGTGATTTTCATGAGCTCTGTATTGGGGCTTGTAGTTTACTTTTTGTATCTTTTTTTATGCCTCCTGTATCTGATTTCAGCTTTAAGATGTTCTTAAATGTTTGTGCATAATTTAGAAACAATAAATAAAAGACAACCATTTATAATAAGACCAAAAATCCATCAAATGAGAGACTGGCCAATAATGAAGTTTGTTCAAAGAACACATCAGACCCAATCTATTTCAAATATCTAAAAAAAAGAAAAGAATTCTATCAGCTATTCTCAAAATCCAGGCCAGGATTTAGGCATTGGCAAAATAGGCAACTGCTTAGAGTGCCAAATATGGAAAATACCACATATCCAGGTCAAAGAAGTGTCTGCTTCTGCTTACTTGAAGGTAGGAGTGTGCATTTGTTGAGGCATTTTTAGTTCATTTGGGTGCCTAGAAATATTTTGTTTGCACAAATCACTTTTGCATGTATATTGCTATGAATTAATACATGCAAAAAAATTCTTGTGTGCACAGAATGTGTAGAAAAAACACACATGTATGAAAAATCATTATTAAAAAATGCACAAAAATGGCAAAACTATTCTTTAAAATGATAACTAATGGGGTCATTCCATTCAGGATGCCCAGGCCCCTGTGCGCCCAGTCAGAATCGGATCCCCATTGGCCCGCACATATAGGCGCCTGTCCGGCTAACTCAGTCAAGGCTCCCGAATGGAGCCACGGTGGCATGACCAGGATTGGGCTGTGGGGAATCCCCTGCACCCACCTCACCTTTCTTCCGTGTCCAGAGCTCCCGTCCCCAGAGTTCCCATACCCTGATGTCTAGAGGGACTTATTTCACCTCCAAGGTGGAATAAGTCCCTCATCCAGTCTCCTGTCCCCAGAGCTCCCATCCCCCAATATAGGGGAACTTATTCCACCTCAAAGGTGGAATAAGTCCCCCATCCAGTCTGCCAGCCCTGGATATATAGGGCCGATTTCAGAATTGGCCCTATATGTCTAGGGTTGTGGACCGTCCACTGCCCACACTAACTCTGCCTCCACACCAACCCCTTCCCGCCCCTGTCTAGCCTTCCCATACAAACACCTTGTTTGTATGGGAAGGTTAGCCGGGGACACAGTGGGGGCCGAATAGTGGGAATGAATGTCCCAATGGGATGTCCATCCCCGCTATTCACGGCTAAGAATGGCCCCGAAACTGAACTTTTTTGGCCATTCACTCCTCTACTTTAGGGTTATAAGAGGTAACACTATGCCCTTCCTGTGGGCTCTGATCTTTGAGATCCCTGACAATGTCCTGCCCTCATAAGAACATAAGAAATGCCTTACTGGGTCAGACCAAGATCCATTAAGCCCAGTATCCTGTTTCCAACATTGGCCAATCTAGGTCACAAGTACCTAGCAGTTTCCCCAGAAGACACAGGTTCCAAATGTTAGGAAATTTAAAATATACTGAAAATATATCATCAGTGAAGAAATTCCTATGTATAGGGATGTACAGTACATTTGTTTGGGCAGTGTAAAAATTTTAATCATACAAAATTGATTGTAATCTCACCTCTCGTCTGTGGATCTGTTATCTGGTATAACCTATATAGGCACCAAAACATTAAAAACAGCACTTTACAAATCATGTTGACTAAATCACATTGCAATCCATTGGATAAATGCTTTTAGTTATCGAGGTTCAAAGAAAATGTGAAGGGGAATTTTAGAAGGGTTGTCCAAGTGCAATCTTCAACTTGCAAAAGAGACAGGAGATATGATAGAGATTTATAAATTAATGAATAGAGAGGAACAGGTAAACGTAGATAGGTTGTTTACTCCATCAAACAGTAGAAAGACTAGTAGACACGCAATGAAGTTACAATGTAATCCATTTAAGACAAATAAGAGAAAATATTTTTTCATGCAATACGTAATCAAGTTCTGAAATTCATTACTGGAAGATGTAGTAAGAGCTGTTATTGTAGCTGGGTTTAAAAAAGGTTTGGACAAGTTCCTGGAGGAAAGGTCCATAAACCATTATTAAAGAGGACCCAGGAAATCCACTGCTTATCCCAGGTCAAGCATTGTGAAACCTGTGTGCCTTTTTGTGTACCTGTCAGGTACTTGTGATCTGCCCACTGTTGAAAACAGGATACTGGGCTTGATGGACCTTGGTCTGACTCAGTATGGCATATCTTACTGTATGTTCTTATGTTCTAATCTGGAACTTCTAAGGCAGAACGTCTGAAAAAAAAAAAGCAGACACATCCAGGTGCAAACAAGATTTCACAAATATGGACATTCCCAGAATAGTATTCCAGAATCTTGACATCTAGGAATAGCTTCATGGTTAACATAGTGGGCTAGGAATGAGGAAGCCATGGTTCAAATCCTACTGCTGCTATCATTGAAATTGTGCTGAGTACTAGGAATGATTTAGTGTTTTCTTCTCTACATCTTTGGGATGTTTCTCAGTCAAAACAAGCACTGTTTGTGCTTGGAGTGGGTCTAAATTTAGACACAACGCTGGATGTCTAGGACATTTCTGAGATCAGGTTGGGATGTCCAGGTTCTTGGGAATTCCCCAGGCAGCCTCCACCATGACCCCGTTCAGACTGGGACATCCACAGACAAGGCTTCTAAAATGGCTCTGAAGACATCCAAAATATGAATAGAGTTTCCAAAATAATCCCCCATAGGTTTTACTTTGAAATCGTAGAATACAAATATTAGGAAATTTAAAATATGTCGAAAATATACCATCAGTGAAGAAATTCCAATCTATAAGGATGTACATTACATTTGTTCATTTGGGCACCGTAAAAATTTTGATCACGCAAAATTGATTGTAACCTATGCATTGAGACATATTTAAATGATTATATTCTTTTTCTACTATGAGCACTGGCTTGGAAAGGCACCTCACAAGTATATTAACATAGTAAAAATGACAGCAGTTGAAGAACAGCATGGCTCATCTGGTCTGCCCAGTAAGGTGCTTTACTAGGGTTGTAACTGCCCCTCAATGCAGGTTAGCCCGGCTCAGTGGCTTTTTGAAGCATAAAATTTATTTAAGTTTTGTTTTGAACAGGAATTGTATTTATTTATTAAATTAGTTTATATTCCTTTATTTCTATAAAATCACATCAGATAACAATAAATATCAACAATAGATATGTCTTAAAAATATAAACAAAACATTACATAGACAATAAAACATTACATGACAAAACAAAAATAAGACACATTTCAGTAAACAAAGAATGAAAAAAAAAAACCAAATTCAGCCTAAAATCATTAAACTCGCTAAAATACACAATTATTCATCCATCCTGTACAAAGCTCAAAATTATCAGGAAGAGGGTTCCACAGCCCAGGGAAATGCATGGGCACACGCAGCCCGACTACACTTTGGAGGTTATTTTGGAAGTCCTATTCATGCTTTGGATGTCTGAAATGGGCTAAGAGAAGTCCAAAACCATTTTAGAAGCTGGGTCTACTACTGCTACTACTATTAGTCACTTCTTCCTAGAATATTATGGTCCCACCCTAGGAGAACAAGATCCATAAGGGATTGGTTCAAAACAACCCATCAAACTACTGAACTCACTAGTACCACCCCAAACCATCTTGACTTAATTTTCTGGTTAGAACTCATGGACCTATAAACCTCATGGATCTCTCCCTCCACATAAACATAACCAGGTTGACCACAACCCTACCGCAACAGTGTATCTGTATATAGTGATCCACTATTAAATGCAGCAATTGTACCCCATCACATCACAATGATGTATCTGTATATAGTTAGCAGATGCAGCATTTATACCCCATTTAATGTTCCAAGTTTTAATCCCCTGTTCTATGTAAAAGCTGGCTGCTGTAATTGTTCTATGTAAAGCACTTTGAATCAATGATAAGGCGGTATAGAAAACCTCTTAAATAAATAAATATAGCACTACAAGGTCTGTGGATGTCCGCAGCATGAGGATGTCCAAGTCTGACCAGGGGCTGTGGTGCAGGGGTATTCCCAGGAACCTGGACATCACTGCCCGATCGCAGAAATGTCTGGAGTTACATCCAAGTTTAGAGCCACTCCAGGCAGGAATAAGTATTGGGAAAGTGCTTGTTTGGGTTGAAAAACATCCAGAGGGTGTAGAGAAGATAGCATTCCATCGGCCTCAGTATTCAGCACAATCACAGTGACAGCAGCGATGGGATTTGAGCCCTGCTCCTAGCCCACTACTCTAACCATTAGGCTATTCTGGGGATATCTATGCAGATGGCCCCTGCAGATGTCCATGTTGGGCACATCCATGTTTGTAAAATCATGTCTCCACCAGGATGTGCCTGCTTTCTTCCCCCAGATGTCCCAGAGTGCACTTGGACATCCTTTCTAAAATGCCCTTCTTTGTACAAAAAATGGGAATAGGAAAAATATTTTGCTTACAGTACTATCTAGCAGGAAAAACTGAGGGTACTTAGAATGTAGTTCCAAGGCGCCGTGTGGTTAAAACCATGTGCAATCTTAGAAACGGTCATCAAGACCTTATACTTAATTTGGCTAACAATAAGCCAATTGGCGCAATATAGGCATAATTTACTCCCTTTTCTATATATTGATCCTATGAACTTGATGCAGAACCCCTACACAAGAGCCCAGTGCTAACGTTCCAGTGCAGGGTTACCTAATGCAAATTCAGCACAGAGGTTCTGCCGAGCAATACTGTAAGCAAACAGCATGCAAAACGCCTGCGCTAAACAAGGAGAGCCAACCAGGAACACGTATACAGGGTCTGCGTTAGCAGTACCTATGTCCTGCACACATAGGCACTCGTGCACATGTGCTGGATTGCTGTCTGGTGTTCATAAGCACCAATATTATTATGAGCGGAGCTTCTGCACAGAATAATGTTGCTATTTATGCACCAGACAGCAATCCAGCACATGCTTCTAACACTGTTGCACCACACCTTCCCTGCTGGGGAGTTTTTCCAGCGCTCTCTTCAGCAAAGCTAGAAAGTTCCAGAGGGTCACCAGCACTGACCACAGACCTATGAGATAACTCTTAATGCCACCTCAGACCTTGGCCTTCTGCGCACATCTCTGCATCTGTGCAACACAACTAATTGCTTCATGATCATACATTTAAATGGATTTAATTGTACGGTGCAAGGCCATTACCACAGGTACTTGTGCACTGATTATGCTTGTGTTACATTCCTGCCTGAATTCTTTGCCCATGGTGCAAATACAGCACTATTGCCTGCACTACCAGCAGCACACTTTGCTGCATCGAGTTCTCTGTTTCTATCCCACACCTTTTTGAATGTTGTCACTGTTTTTATCCCCACCACCTCTGCTGGAAGGGCATTTCAGACATCCACCACTCTTTCTGTGAAAAAGTACTTCCTGGTGTAGCTTCATTTCATGTCCTCGAGTTTTATAGCTTCTGCGTCATTAATACCTTTCAAGTATTTGAAGGTATGCATCGTATTTCCCCTTTTCCTCCTCTCTGTTAGGATATAAGTATTTCTCATACAATGTCTGACACAAATGGCAAACCCCATACCATTTTGGACACTTTTTTCTGTACCACTGCAAGTCTTTTTATATCCTTAGCAAGATATGGCCTCCAAAACTGAATTCAGAATAAAATTAAATCAAATTAAAACCTGAGGAAGATGACCAGCTTCAGTAAGCATCCCAGAGGTATGGTCAGATCATTCCAGATGTGCAGGTAAGATAGTACTGAGGTTTTAAGAGCAGACATGAGCCTCTAAGAAGCATTTCTGAATTTACAATACACTATTTTGTTCACATAAAGAACATAATTTTGAAGAAATAGGTTAGCAAACTGTTTCATAATATGCAAACATGTGCATTTCCATTCTTTCATATCTAACTACTTGGCAAAATAAGCACAAGAGATCTGTGGGTTTATTTCCAGAAGGAACGGTATACACATTTTTATGTCTTTATTTTATTCTGTACTTAAATCTAACAAATAACAAAAATAATGTCACAAAAATAGGGTGAAGAATGCCCCAAGAAAGCCATAATGAGTAATTTTAAAACAGATCATCTAACTTATATGCTCTTATTTTGCAATTTGATTCTTAACAGTAGTACCAGGAAGTGCTGCTAGGAGTGAAGGAGCCAACGGAGCAAAGGTGACTGGGGATTGCTCCTGCTATCTAACAAGGAAATCCTCAACAGCTACTGGGGAGGGTCAGAAGGAAGGCGGATTTGGCTGGAGAGGGGTAGGGGCTGTGGATGTTGAAAGTGCTGAGGGCTATTGTTTGAAACACTGGCTCCTTTAAGGTGCTCACAGGGAAATTCAGGGCATGTGTTAGTGGCCCGATGCTCCTGAGGAGGAAAGATAATGCCATCTCTAAATTGGAGTTTTCTTCCAAGGAATAATGTAGCTTGTTTTAAACCCAAGCTGTGTTATTCATCTTACATAATAATGATGTGCTTTGCATGCTTTAACCATCAGGGGCGGCCCAAGGGGGGTGCGGGGCCATGTGCAGAGACTCGGTGTGGGGCCTCATTTGCATAAGGGACCTCATTTGCATAAATATTTGCATAAAGTTACCATACACTAACTTTTAGTAAACACGCCTCTTAATGAGTGTATGGATAAAGAAAGACTAAAAGATTTCTACATTACTATAATCCAGTGACAACTGCCAGACACATTAGGAACTACTACAAACACTGCCCATTTAGAACCCATAACAAACCCGCCGTATCCTAACAGCACTACCAGGACTCACAAAGCACAAGACCCTACCTATCAAAAGGCAACACTACAAATATTAAACCAATACATTTCAGAGAACAACAATACATGACTTACTGGGGAAAGAGAACAAGTGGCAATGTCAAATAGGAATTACATAAACAGAATACCTCAGCTCAGTTACACGTGCAGAACATAGACCGTCACCAAACAAGAAATCACAATGTAGAAACAGGAAGACAATAATTAAACTGGGAACCCCAAAAGCCCAACAACACTGTAGAAATAAAACTATAAATTAATTTCCTCTTGTACTAAACAAAGTGCAGACGTTAATGATGCACATTTCCCAGAGCTGGCATATTTCAGTTAATAAATTCAATAAAGAGATATTTTTCTACCTTTTGCGCATTTTTTTTCAGTTGCAATTGCTCCAGCCACTTTCTTCTGGTTTCTTCGTGTCTTCTGCTAACTCTCCATCGTCTGCTGTCCATTTGTCCTTTCTTCACTCTTCTAGTTTTTTTCCATTCTCTCTCTACATCTGCTTTAACATACTAATCTTTCTCCTTTTGCTCTTTCCTCATTCCTATTTCATCCACTCAAATTTTACCCCGCCATCCTCAATCCCCACTTACTCTCCCAATATTTGGCCAAATGTAGATTTGTCTTCCCTCCCACACAAATTATTTTTTCCCTCTCCATTTCCCTCTCCCAGCTCTATCCCATTCTAATCCTCCCCCAACCACTGTTCCCTCTAAGCTGTGCGCATGTGCGCGCGCACACACCTCGCCGAGCGAGCGCACATACTTTACAACAGAGCGCACAAACTTTACGGTTCTGATTCTGATAGAAAGCAACACAGACGTCTTAAAATGTAAAAGTTGTGATTGTAATTACTAGAAATTTTCCGTTTCATTTAGTAATTGTCTATTTTCATTTAATTTGATTAAAATCAATGTAGTGTACATACTGTATTCTGACGTGTAGTCAAATTTTAAAGTATATAACTCCGAGTGTCGTTATGTGGTGCACAAAAATTTAACCTTCCTTCAAAAGCTGCACAGCTGATATTTTATGCGCACACAGCCTACAGAAAATTAAAGGGAACATTGCCCCCAACATCAGCTCCCTTCTAGTTCCAGCCCCACCCAGCATCCGCTCCCATCTAGTCCCAGCATCAGCCCATTTCCAGTCCTAGCTCCCCCATCCGAGTCCCTCCATCAGCTCATTTCCAATCCCAGCCCCCATCAGCCCATTTCTAGTCCTTTCCTAGCCCCACCATCAGCCCATGTCAAATCCTAGCTCCCCTCCACTCAACCCATTTCCAATCCAAGTCCCCATGAGCCTACTTCCAGTTCTAGCCCCTCCATGAGTCCATTTCAATCCAAGCCCCCCCCAACAGCCCATTTCCAGTCCTATCCGAGCCCTCCATCAGCCCATTTCCTTTCCTAGCCCCCCCTCGCTCAGCCCATTTCCAGTCCTAGCTCCCTCCCCTCACAGCCCATTTCCATTCCAAGCCCCCCTCCCCATCAGCTATTTGTAGTTCAAGCCTTCCTTCCACTCAGCCCATTTCCATTCCAAGCCCCCGTCCCCATCAGCTATTTGCAGTTCAAGCCCTCCTTCCACTCAGCCCATTTCCAGTCCTAGCCCCCCCCCATAGCCCATTACCAGTCCTAAGACCCCATAACCCATTACCAGTCCTAAGCCCCCCATCAGCCCACTTCCAGTCCTAAGCCCCCCATCACCTCATTTTCAGTCTTAGCCCCCCCATAGCCCATTACCAGTCCTAACCCCCATCAGCCAATTTCAAGTCCTAGCTCCCCCATCCGAGTCCCTCCATCAGCTCATTTCCAATCCCAGCCCCCATCAGCCCATTTCTAGTCCTTTCCTAGCCCTACCATCATCAGCCCATGTCAAATTCTAGCTCCCCTCCACTCAGCCCATTTTCAATCCAAGCCCCCCCATGAGCCTACTTCCAGTTCTTGCCCCTCACTGAGTCCATTTCAATCCAAGCCCCCCAACAGCCCATTTCCACTCCTATCCTAGCCCTCCATCAGCCCATTTCCTGTCCTAGCCCCCCTCACTCAGCCCATTTCCAGTCTTAGCCCCCCCATAGCCCATTACCAGTCCTAACCCCCCTCCCCCCATCAGCCCTGATAGATTAAAAAACAAACAAACCGGCTGCTGCTGCCACTGCCACCGTGGCAGCAGCAGAATCAAATGTCCCCCCGCGGGGCCCCGCCTGTCCGGCAGAGCCTCCCTGCAGCATCAGCTCCCAGGTCCCTCCCAATGCGCGGGCTTTCAGAGCCGCAAGAGTTTCCCTTTCTTCTCGCGGCTCTGTTAATCTCGCTGGGGCTGATGGGATTTCCCATCAGCCCCAGTGGGAATAACAGAGCCGCGAGAGGTCAGAGAAGCTCTCCCTTCACGGCTCTGAAAGCCCCCGCATTGGGAGGGACTCGGGAGCTGATGCTGCAGGGAGGCTCTACCGGGCAGGCGGGGCCCCGCGGTGGGACATTTGATTCTGCCGCTGCCATGGTGGCAGCGGCAGCAGCAGCCGGTTTGGGTTTTTTTCTACTTGTGCTAATGAAGAATGTTTTTTGCACGGGGCCCCCTGAAAAGCGGGGCCCTGTGCAAAAGACATTCTTGTTCAATGGACAGGCCAGCCCTGTTAACCATTAGGAGTAGCCACCTCCATACACCTGATCGGCCACAGCAGAAGGGAGCAGGCAGGTGAGCTCCTCCTCGCTCCCCACCACTGGGACCCATCAGGCGCCGCTTCCATCTTTAAAGTCAAAGGCATGAAAGTGCGGACCTGAGGCCCTACAAGATACTCTCATGGATGGACCTTCCACATGTAAGTTCCCACACTATTCATTAAATAATCAGATTACTTCAACACACTTACAACTTCAATGCTTCAGACTCTTGTTCAAAATTCAACCCTGTCATTGCTTACTCCTCTCTGCACTGACCTTATTATTCCTGCTGATTACACTGTATCATTTTGTACCTCTAGTATTGCTTTATACATTGTATCATCTTGCATCTCACCTTCCACTGGAACACATTGTATCACATTGTATCAACTTGAACCCTCTGATCTCTAGAACACATTCTAATAATAAGTGTACTAATGACACACTTCTTGTTACACCAGCTGACAAAATTGCATTTGATCATTACCTACCACTCACACCCACACTCCCACTTCATCACAAACACTGTTCTTATCAGAACAACCATCACTACATACAATGGCCCATCTAAAACACATAGTCCTCCTTATTGCTCTTCTACTACTAGCACCAATATCTACTTCACTACAACATCAAGACCACTACCACCATATTCCCATCCTACCAAAGAGACTCTCTCCCATTCCTCCACCAAATTCCATTCTCCACCTTCCCAAAACACTCCCCACCAAGGCTAATACACTTAACCCCCATTAGCACCATTCCCCATCCCCCTAAAAACAACACTAAATGAACAATAAAAATTGCTCTCATCAATGCCAGGTCCATCAGAAACAAAATCCCCGTTACAATAAATCTCATCAACGATAACAACCCAAACATATTTTGCATAACTGAAACCTGGCTTTCCAACTCTGATAACATCCTAATCAATCAATTAGCCCTCCCCAACTATGACTTATTTCAATGCTTTAGACCAAAAAAGTGCGGGGGCAGGGTCCTAATTCTGGAAAAAAAAATCCCACAAATTCTCCATCCTTTCAAACAACATCACAGAAGGCATGGGCATACTAATCATCAACAACAAATCCACCAGCATCAACCTGATCTACAGACCCCCTATCCCCAATCCAGATAACCTTTCCTCCATCCTAGAAACAGCATGCACCTACCCCAACTAAACATCACATTATACTTGGCAAGTTCAATTTACCCTCTCTCCCTCCTTCACACTCCACACACTTCTTGAATGCCCTACAGGACTTAGGATTTCAAGCATTGATGACACACCACCTTGACTACTGCAACAGTATTCTGTATAGTCTACCCAAAAACACCATCCATCAACTCCAGTTAGCTCAAAACCTAGCCGCATGCATTATACACAAAGCTCACTACTCGGACCACATCACACCACTCCTCCAATCCCTCCACTGGCTGCCCATTGCTATGAGGGCCAAATTTAAATACCTCAGAATTACCTTCAAATTGCATAATAACATTTCATCATCCTTCCTCAACTCCCTCCTTAGCCAACTTAACAACTCAAGAACCGGGAGGATCTGCTCCCAGAATAGAAACATAGAGAAACATAGAAACATAGAAATATGATGACAGAAAAAGACCACATGGCCTATCTAGTCTGTCCTTCCATAACAACTACAACAGTCCCCTTTTTACCTTTAGAGATCCTCTGTGTTTTTCCCATGCTTTTTTGAATTCAGTTACTGTCCTCATCTCTACCACTTCCACTGGGAGACTATTCCACGGATCCACTACTCTTTCCGTAAAGAAATATTTCCGCATATCACTCCTGAATCTATCTCCCTTCACCCTCATCCCATGTCCCCTCGTAGTAGAACTTGCTTTCAATTGAAAGAGGCTCTCTCCCTGAACATTTATGCTACGGAGGTATTTAAACATCTCAATCATATCACCTCTATCCCGCCTTTCCTCTATGGTGTACATATTAAGATCCTTCAGTCTGTCCTCATGTTGTTGTTGTTGTCGTTGTTGTTAAGTGCTGTCAAGTCGGAGTCGACTCATGGTGACCCTCTGGATAGCTATCTTAAATTGTGTTCGGTCTTCAGTCAGGCGGCTCATTGTTGACAGACTGGTAACTGTAGCTGCTGTTATTGTATCGATCCATCTCATTGCTGGCCTTCCTCTTCTGCGTTGACCTTCTATCTTGCCAAGCATGATGTCTTTCTCTAATGATCTCTCTCTTCACATGATGTGTCCAAAGTATGAAAGTCAAAGTCTTGTCATCTGAGCTTCTAAAGAAAGCTTAACTTTGATCTCCTCTAGTACTGACTGGTTTGTTCTTTGGGCAGTCCATGGTATGCACCGACTCCATCCTGTTCACATCCTTTTGAAGGTGCGGTCTCCAGAATTGCACACTATACTCCAAATGAGGTTGCACCAAAGACTTATACAGAGGCATTATCACCTCCTTTTTTCTGCTAGCCATTCCTCTCCATATGCACCCAAGCATCCTTCTAGCTTGTGCCGTTGCCTTTTCTACCTGTTTAGCTACTTTAAGATCATCAGACACAACCACGCCTAGGTCCCGCTCTTCTTTAGTGGACAAAAGTACTTCACCCCCTATACTATATTGTTCCCTTGGATTGCTGCAGCCCAAATGCATGACCTTACATTTTTAACATTAAATCCCAGCTGCCAAATTCTAGACCATTCTTCAAGCTTAGCTAGATCCCTCCTCATGTTATCTACCCCTTCCTGGGTGTCTACTCTATTGCAGATTTTGGTATCATCCGCAAAGAGGCAAACCTTACCTGAAAGCCCTTCCGCTATATCATTAACAAAGATGTTAAAAAGAATTGGACCAAGGACAGATCCCTGGGGCACACCACTGATAACATCCTTCTTCTCAGATTGAGCTCCATTTACTTGTACTCTTTGTCGCCTTCCACCCAACCAATTTCTAACCCAAGCAGTAACTTTAGGGTCCATCCCTAGGGTGCTCAGTTTGTTTATAAGTCGCCTGTGAGGAACAGTGTCAAAGGCTTTACTGAAATCTAAATACACCACATCTAGGGCTCTCCCTCGGTCCAACTCCCTGGTCACCCAGTCAAAGAAATCAATCAGATTTGTCTGACAAGACCTGCCTCTGGTGAATCCATGCTGCCTCAGATCCTGTAATCTGCTGGACTCCAGAAACCTCACTATTTTCTCTTTCAGCAGCATTTCCAATAATTTACTCACCACCGAAGTTAAACTAACCGTCCTGTAGTTTTCAACCACATCCTTACTTCCACTTTTGTGTAAAGGCACCACATGAGCCTCTCTCCAGTCCTTTGGCACCACTCCCGACTCCAACGAGGCATTGAAAAGGTCAGTCAGTGGAGCTGCTAGAATGTCTCCAAGTTCCCTCAGTATTCTCGGGTGTATCCCATCCGGTCCCATCGCTTTGTCTACTTTAAGTTGATATCGTTTCTCATGAGCACAGTCTTTTGAAAATTGTTCAAGATGTCCTTTGCTTCTGTTCCTATTTGTGGGTGTTTTCTGAGGTCCTGCTCCTGGTTCTTCATCTGTAAACACAGAACAAAAATATTTGTTAAGCAATTCCGCTTTATCCTTATCAGCTTCTACATATTCTCCCCTGCACCCTTGAGTCTGACAATACCACTCTTGCCCTTCCTCTTCTCACTAATATAGCTGAAAAATGTCTTATCCCTCCCCCCCCCCCCCCAATTTTATTGCATTGGCTATTTCCTCCTCCTTTTGAATCTTTGCCTTCTTGACTACTTTGCTAGCTTCTCTAAGTTTTCCCAAATACAGATGCCTGTCTTCCTCTCTCTGTGATCTCTTGTATTTCATGAAGGCCTCCCTCTTTTTCTTCACTTTTTCAGCTACTTCTTTCGAAAACCATAGCAGTCTCCTTTTCCTTTTACCTTTCTTTGCCATTTTAACAAAAAGGTTGGTTGCCCTTAAAATATCCCCTTTCAGTTTTTCCCACTGTTTTTCTACATCCCTCAGCTGTTCCCATCCAACTAACGACTCCCTGTGGTATTGGCCCATCTTCGCAAAGTTAGTCTTCCTAAAGTCTAAGATCCTCGCCTTTGAATGGATTCTAACAGCCCTAGTCCTAATACTGAACCACACCATCTGGTGATCACTGGATGCAAAATGATCTCCCACTACAACATCAGAAACATTTTCACCATTAGTAAGCACCAAGTCCAGTATGGCCCCTTCACGTGTGGGGTCTGTTACCAATTGCCTGAATAGTTCTCCCTGTAGAGAATCCAGGATCTCCTTACTTCTAGATGATACTGCAGCAGGCATGTGCCAATCAACATCTGGCATACTGAAATCTCCTATCAGTAGCACTTCCCCTTTCCTAGCAATGCTGCGCATGTCTTCAATTAACTCTCAGTCCACCTCTTCCTCTTATGAGGGAGGTCTGTATATCACACCAATGTAAATAGATTTCTCTTTCCCTCTTTCTAGTTTAAGCCACAATGCCTCCCCTCTCCCTTTTAAGCTCTGTAATTCCAAAGCTTTAATAGTAGTTTTTACATATAGTGCCACTCCTCCTCCCCTACTTCCTACCCTGTCCTTTCTGAATAAAGTATAGCCAGGTATAGTTACATCCCAATCATGGTTTTCTGTGAACCATGTTTCTGTAATTGCCACTAAATCCAAGTCAGCCACTCCCACCAAAGCTTCAACATCAGTGATCTTATTTCCCATGCTACGGGCATTTATACACACTGCTTTCCATATGTTACCCCTGTTACCCATTTCCATAAAGTTATTTAATGTATCACCTACCTGGGGGCTTTCACTTACCTGGGGGCTTTCTTCACCCATCCCCAACGAATCTAGTTTAAAGCCCTCTTCAGTGATTAGCCAGTCTACTACTGAAGATGCTTTGACCTTTCTTGGGCAGATGGACGCCATCTCTGCTCTGCAACCCTTGGAACAGCATCCCATGGTCTAGGAAACCAAAACGCTCTTGATGACACCATCCACACAGCCATGCATTCATCTCCAGGATGCGAGCCTCTCTGCCTTGACCTTTACCCACAACAGGGAGAATACACTCCCAACCCATATCTGCAATGCCAACAAAACTAGTAGCAATAAAGGCTTCACTTATACTGCCCCTTCTATTTGGAACTCATTACCAGACAACCTAAGAGCCATCAAAGACCTCCGAACTTTCCAGAAAGAGCTCAAAACCCACCTTTTTGTTGAGTACTATGGACCCTCTATCAACAACAATCAGCCCCAAACATCCCAACCCCTTGACAGCCTCTGCCCCTCCATCCCTTCCCTTTCATGCAACAACACAAAAGCTATTCAATTTCTGCTTATTGTACATAGTTATGCAAATTGTTAATCTGTACAATATTGCGTACCATAGCAATGCCTCCACAATGCTGGCATAGATGTGGGAGTGTGTGTATGTCTGTCCAGTGTTTTGTTGCTGCCTACACCTTACTGAGCCCACACTGCTTGCACTGTTTCCAGTGTTGGCCTGCCAATGTGCATAATGAGGAGCAAGGTACTGTGGGTATGGTCTGGACAGGGTGGCCTGGGCAGGATGCATCTGCACAGGGCATAGGGCAATGGCTCGGACATTGTAGTGCCCGACCACCACCTGCACGGACAGGGTGGCCACTGCATGTCATGCTGGGAGGTTACTGTCACCCTGACTGTGCAGTGGCCAAGGCATGGCTAGGTTCCCTCATAGTGCTATACAGTGTTTCTCTTAAGTGATATTTATGGGTTCCCTTTTCTAGGGTCCAATCACCGACATACCTGCTTGGTGTGTGTGCTCACATCCCATTTTTGGGAGCATACAGTTCCTCCAGGAACATCCACTATGTACTAGCTAGTAGACTATCTGCAGTTAGCATGTGTATGGCTGGAACACTTTGCAAGGTGCAGCGGGTGAAGACTGGCTGTGCCCTCTGCTGGTGAAGGTCAGATACTGGTGGAGGGGGGGGGGGGCAGCTGAGCTTTTCCAGTGGTCTGCCATTGCCTTATGTGATGCTTATAGACTACTCTGTAGGGTGCCTGTTCCAGCCATACACATGCTACCTGTAGACAGGCTGCTAGCTAGTACATAGTGCATGTTCATGTGCAAAAATGGGATATGAGCACACACACCAAGCAAGCATGTCAGTGATTGGGCCTCAGAAAAAGGAACACATAAATATCACTTGAGAGAAATACTGCATAGCACTATGGGAGAACCTAAGCATGCCATGGACACTGCTCAGTCAGGGTGAGAGTGACCTCCCAGCATGACATGCTATGGCCACCCTCTCCATGCAGGTGGTGGTCAGGCACTACAGTGTCCCAGCCATTGCTCTATGCCCTGTGCAGATGCATCCTGCCTAAGCCACCCTGTCCAGACCATACCCACAGTACCTTGCTCCTCATTATGCACATTGGCAGGCCAACACTGGAAACAGTACAAGCAGTGTGGGCTCAGTAAGGTGTAGGCAGCCACAAAACACTGGACAGACATACACACACTCCCACACCTATGCCAGCATTGTGCAGGCATTGCTATGGTACGCAATATTGTTGGGGTCACTCCCGGGGTGGTAAACACTGTCAGAAACAAAAGCTGAAACACACTCCACAGATATCAGAAAGGTTGCTATGCTAAATCTCTGTCAACAAATTGTTTTTAACTTAGGATCTGTTATCTGACATTAATCATAGCAACCTTTTGATGTATGTGGAACGTGTTCCGAAGTTTAGGGTGGCATTGCTGAGGTATGCAGGTGCTAGTATCTCCTCCATCCTCCAGCCACCCAATCAGTGTCGGGGAAGGTAGTAGGCAGGTGAGCTCCTCCCTGCTCCCCCATGAGGCCAAACGGACCGAAAAACCAGCGTTTAAATCTTCAGCGCTCCAGGTGTGCCGCATCACTTCCCCTCCAGTCACCTGATCGGCGTTGGGGAAGGAAGCAGGCAGGTGAGCTCCTCCCTGCTCCCCCATGAGGCCAATTGGCCCAAAGAACCAGCGTTTAAATCTTCAGCGCTCCAGGCGTGCCGCATCAGTTCCCCTCCAGCCATCCGATCGATGTCGGGGAAGGGAACAGGCAGGTGAGCTCCTCCCTGCTCCCCCACAAGGCCAATTGGGCCGAAGAACCAGCGTTTAAATCATCAGCACTCCAGGTGCGCCGCATCACTTCCCCTCTAGCCACCTGATCGGCGTTGGGGAAGAGAGCAGGCAGGTGAGCTCCTCCCTGCTCCCCTACGAGGCCAATCGGACTGAAGAACCAGCATTTAAATCTTCAGCGCTCCAGGCGTGCCCGCGCCTGAGGGCCTCGCCAGAGGGCCCTTTGGCATGGCCCTTAGGTGTGGGCCCCGGGCACGAGCTCCGGTGCCCCATAGCTGCTGGTGTCGAGCGGGCTGGATCGCTCCACCACATATCCCCTCTGGACCGGACCAGCTCACGAGCTCTGCCCTGGCGCCCTCAGGTGACTCTCCTTGTCTTCCTTTCCCACTGCTAGTGTTGCTCTTCCTCCCACTACCCGCCTAGAACATGCTACCCACTGCCTGCGCTGTACTGCTACCCATTGTTGGCATTGAACTAGTACCCACTGCCTGCACAGCACCTCTACTCTCTGCTTGCCTAGCATTGCACCCACTGCCTACATTGTACTGCCACCCACTGCGGGGCACTGAACTGCTTACCCATCGCTGCATAGATCCATTATTCATTGCTTGCATATTGCTGACACCCATTGTTTTGCATACTGTTGCCACCCATTGTTTTGCATATAGTTGCACTGAACTGTTGCCACCCATTGTTCGCATACTGTTGCCACTCATTGTTTTGTTTTGCATATTGTTATCACCCACACTATTGCCTCCCATTGTTTGCCACCCTTTGTTTTGTTTTGCATACTGTTGCCACACATTGTTTGCATATTTTTTGCATATGTTTTGCATATTGTTATCACCACTCTGTTGCCACCCATTGTTTGCATAGAATTGCTACCCACTGTTGCACTGTTCTGTCATCCATTGCTTATCCACTGTTGCATATTACTGCTACCCATTAATTGCATACCATCACCACCAATTGTTGCATAGTACCATCACCTACTGTTGTCTAGAACTGTTATCCACTGCTTATCCTCTGCTTGATACCCATTGCTTGCTACCCATTGCTTGCACTGAACCGCTACCCACTGCCTGCTTGTCTGCCTTTCAAGTGCTATCCGTTGTTTGCCTAGAACTTGCTACCCACTGCTTGCTCAGACCTTGCTACCCACTACCATGGCCCCACACTTCATTGTCCTCCTCTTCATTATCCTCCCTAACTGCCTCCCCTCCTACCAACACCTATCAACACCCACCAACTCCCTCCCTCCTCATTCCCCTACCCTTCCCCTACCTTCCTCACTTCCCCCTCCACTCTGCCCCCCCAGCCTAGCACCTGCACTTGAGCTTCCTCACACCATCTCTTGCATTCAACCAGCCCCCTTCTTTACCTTCCTCATCTCTCCCTCCATCCTGCTCCTTAGCCTTGCACTGGCTCTTGAGCTTCTTCACACCATCCCCCACATTCAACCAGCCCCCCTCTCTTTAAAGCAACCCCACCCTCGCTTCCGCCGGACCATCTCCACTACACCACGTTCTCTAATACTCCTTCTCCTGCTCTCATCCGGTAACATCAATCCTAAACCTGCCCCCCCCCTCCGACTTCGTTCTCACACTGGGAAAAGTTCCTCACGTACCCCATTAATCTCATCCACATCCCACTCCTCCCTCCTCCCACCCTTCCCCACTCATCCCACACTCAATTATCCATAGATATAAACTCCAACCCTACCCTATCTCGGCATTACCCTAGAAATAGACCCCCACGCTACTCTGATAAGAAATCTACACGCAACTTATCTAACCTTATCCATATCCCCCCCTCCGCCCTCCCATTTTCATGTGCCTTATGGAACGCATGCTCAGTCATAAAAAAAAAACCGCTTTTATTCATGACCTTTTCATCTCCAATGCCCTTCACCTTCTTGCCTTGACTGAGACCTGGCTCCCC
This sequence comes from Ichthyophis bannanicus, assembly GCA_033557465.1. Lineage (NCBI taxonomy): Eukaryota > Metazoa > Chordata > Amphibia > Gymnophiona > Ichthyophiidae > Ichthyophis > Ichthyophis bannanicus. Next base: position 886,288,063 of record CM066034.1, on the reverse strand, counting down.
CCAGACGACACCGCATCCATTGCCTCTCTCTGCTATGGAGACTACCAGTTCTCCCATACACCCCGACTTACTGGTTGCGGTGGTGGTGTCGGCCTCCTACTCTCTCCCTCCTGCCAATTCCAAACCCTTCTGCCACCCCATGGAGACTCCTTCGAAGTCCACTCCATTCACCTCCTCTCACAAATTCCCCTCCGAATAGCTGTTATTTATCGCCCACCGGACAAATCCAAATCAACCTTCCTCACCAACTTCGACTCCTGGCTTTCTGCCTTCATGGATCCCTCCTCCCCCACTCTTATTCTTGGAGATTTCAACATTCACATCGACGACCCCTCCAACCCCCATGCCTCAAAGTTCCTCGCTCTTACCTCCTCATTTGACCTCCAGCCCTGCTCCACTGCCCCCACACATCTACACGGCCACTGCCTTGACCTAATACTATTCTCCAACTCCTCTCCCAAAAGCTTCCGCAAATCAATCCTTCCCTCATCTGACCATCACCTCTTAACATTTACTCTTCAACTACTGCCATCCCAACCTCGTCCTGTCTCCTCCATCCTATTTAGAAACCTTCATACTATTGATCCCCTGACTCTCTCATCCACCATCTCTCCATCTCTTTCCGCCATTTTATCCTCCAAGTCCGTCGACGAGGCATTATCTTCATACAATGCTACATTATCCTCAGCCCTTGACACCCTTGCCCCTCCCACCCCACGTACGATCTACTCCCCAACCCTGGCTTTCACCCACTACCCATTACCTATGCATCTGCTCCCGTTCTGCCAAACGAGCTTGGTCCAAATCCCGCTCCCTGGAAGCCTTCTACACTTCAAATTCATGCTTGGCTCCTTCCAGTCTGCCTTAGCACTTGCCAAACAAGATTACTACATCCATCTGACCAACTCCCTTGCCTCTGATCCTCGCCATCTCTTTAATACCCTCAATTCTCTCCTCAAGGTCCCCTTGCCCCCGATCCCGCCCTCCCTTTCTGCCCAAACCCTAGCCGACTACTTCCATGACAAAATTCACAAGATTACCCTACCCCCCCATCTACCTCCCCTCCTCCCCAATTCTCCTCTCCCACCCATACTCCCTCTCCCACCCTCTCCTCCTTCCCCCTGATCTCTGAGGAAGAAACTGCACTCCTTCTGTCCTCCTCCAAACCCACCACCTGTTCATCAGACCCTATCCCCACCCATCTCCTGCGTTCCATCCCCCTCACCAGTGCCCCCTTCATCACTCATATCCTCAACCTCTCACTCTCCACTGCAACTGTCCCCGCTGACTTCAAACATGCTGTTGTCACACACCTCCTCAAGAAACCCTCACTTGATCCCACATGCCCTTCTAACTATCGACCCATCTCCCTCCTTCCCTTCAAATCCAAACTATTAGAATGAGCAGGCCACTGTCGCTGCCTTGACTTCCTCACCTCCCAGGCCCTCCTCGACCCACTTCAATCCGGCTTCCATCCCCTACACTCTACTGAAACGGCACTCACAAAAGTCACAAATGACCTGTTCCTGGCTAAATCCAAGGGCCTCTATTCTATCCTCATCCTTCTTGACCTTTCTGCTGCCTTTGACACCGTTGACCACAACCTTCTCCTCATCACCCTCTCCTCGCTTGGCTTCAAGGACTCCATACTAGTCTGGTTCTCCTCCTATCTCTTCCATCGCTCATTTAGCGTATGCTCTGGTGGCTCCTCCTCCTCCCCTACACCGCTCCATGTAGGTGTACCCCTGGGATCTGTCTTAGGCCCCCTCCTCTTCTCTCTCTATACCCAAGGCCTTGGTGTGCTTATCTCCTCCCATGGCTTTCAGTACCATCTCTATGCCGATGACTCACAAATCTACCTCTCTACACCTAATATTTCTCTGGCAACCCAGTCCAAGATCTCTGCCTGTCTTTCGGACATCACTGCCTGGATGTCTCATCGACGACTGAAACTGAACATGGCCAAGACTGAACTCCTTGTCTTTCCACCTAACTCCTCCCCCCCCCCCCCCACTTCCCCCTCTCTCAATCCATGTGGATGGATCTACTATCCTTCCTGTTCCCTCGGCCCGCAACCTAGAGGTTATCTTTGACACCTCGATTACTGCAACCTACTCCTTGCTGGTCTTCCCGTGAGCCACCTCCTTCCCCTTCAATCTACACAAAATCACGCTGCTTGAGTAATCTTCTGCCAGCCTCGCCATGCCCATATTACTCCTCTTTTCAAATCACTCCACTGGCTTCCTGTCCGGCTCCACATCCAATTCAAGCTTCTCCTGCTGAGCTATAAATCCATTCACTCTATGGCCCCTCAATACCTCTCATCTCTTATCTCTCCCTATGTCCCCTCTCAAAATTTGTGTTCCGCTAACAAATTACTTCTATCAATGCCTTTCACCCGCACCGCAAACTCCCGACTGCGCTCCTTTAACCTTGCTGCACCTCATGCCTGGAACAGCCTACGTTCATCTGTGCGCCACGCACCCTACCTGGCCCTCTTCAAGTCCAGGCTGAAGACCCACCTCTTCACCATTGCATTCAGATCCTGACTCTTTTCTCCTCTCACCCCAACCCCGGTCAATGTTTATGACCAACTACAGACCAAACTGTACCTCACCGTACCCTGCGTAAAACCGATTAATGTTCGCGTAGAACCGATTGATGCTCTGCACTGTTTTAACTAAGGTACTATTCTAACTAGATTGTAAGCTCCAATGAGCATGACTCTGACGGTCAGGGACTGTCTCATGTATGCTGACTACCTCTTGTAGGTTAGCTGTACAGCGCTGCGTGCGTGGCACTCTAGAAATGCTAAATAGTAGTAGTAGTAGTAGTAGTATTGGGAGATGCTGCTCCACGCAGGGCCCAACAGCCTGACTCTCCATGAGGCTTTGGATAGTGGAGCCTGTGGGTGTGGGTGTTTGTGCCCCTGTTGGCCGCTGCTCTAGGGCAGAGGTTTATCAACTCCAGTCCTGGTGGGCCAAACACTGTTCAGGTTTTCATGCTGTCCCTAATGAATATGCAAGAAATACATTTGCATACAATGGGGGTGGTACATATAAATGCAGCACAGGCATATTTATTAGGGACAGCATGAAACCTGAATGGTGTTTGGCCCTCCAGGACTGCAGTTGGGAAACTCTGCTCTAGGGATTGCACATGTTTATGGTGTCTGTGCTCTGTAGGGTAAAATATAGGGGTTTATGGCATGTTTATTTTATCTGCAATAAAGGTTCTGTCTTTATTACCACGGTTTAGTACTGAGTAAAATATAGGGACATGGTTTGCAGGAGCCAAAGCTGGGACTTGAACTTGTGACTTTATGCCCCTGAACACACTGTCTGTGTGTACTGCACCAAACTGTTGCCACAGAACCAAATCATTCCATGGGGATACCATGACTGTTTGTCAGACAGACCTTGTCTGTTGCAATGCATGGCACCCACCTAAACGGGGCTTGGCCGTGGTCTGCTGTGGGCAGATACCACTGCCCCCTCTGCCACCAGCACCCCTCCACCACCATGCTGACATGCCCTTCTGCCGATGGTGCTGGTGGTGCGCAGTCCCAGGCCATCCAGTGTACCGGTAGGCAGCAGCCTATGGTGTGTGATATGGGGTAGGGGTGCCTGCATAGACATCCAAGCTTCCCCCCGGCACTGCCTGCCAATGTTTTGTGCCCTTTGGGGTACTTGCTGGGTACTGTCCCCTAGGACACTGAGGGACACACACTTGTGGACATGTTTGCCCTTGGTCAGTTGCTGTCTTGCTGGTTTTCCACTTCTACATTCCTATGTGTCACCTAGGCATCTGCCTAGTCCACCCTGTGCCCCAGCTGCCCCACTGCATGTCCTGCCTGCAGCCCCCTGTACCCCATTTGCAGCCTCACCGTGGTGCCCTTTCGTACTTGGGCACTATGATGTTGCTGCACATGTATCACTATTCACTACTATCATTTTCTTGGTTTCCCTGCCTTTGCTGCACATTGTTGACTGAAATGGTCTCTCTCCCCTGCAAATGTGCCTCTAGCATGAGGTTTTCACTGACGCTAATTTTCAGACCTTCATTTCACGGCGTTAGTGTGCATGGAGCCTCTCCCCGCCCACTCTCCGCCCATTGACCCCTTATCTCCGCCCCTGGGGAGCCTTACTCCACCCTCTGGAGAGCCTTACTCCACCCTCTGTGCGCCTTAACGCCGGCGGAGACGTTATCGCGCGATACGTGATGTTCTCACACAGTAATGCGCATTTTGCACGATAACATCACTTATCGCGTGATAACATCGCCGCTGCGACATTAGTGCTGTTTAGTAAATATACCCCCAAGTGTAAACTGCTTTGACTGAAATGATGAAGCGGTATAAAAAAACAGTTAAATAAACTTGCATTGTGCTACAAAACCATGCATTAAATAGCAAAATTGTGTGTTATTTGCCCTTAATGCATCTTATTTGGCCACAGACATGCACTATCTTTATGTACAGCACTGCATATGCCTTGTAGCGCTATACAAATGATTAATAGTAGTAGGACTATTCTCTTTACGCCATAGTTACTAAAGTGCCTCTAGTCAGAGCAATTTTATAAATGGCCATTTCTGTGCCTAAAATACTGATTTACCCATGGAGATCCTTTTAAAATTACCCCTAGTGTGCAGTACAACTCACTCGATTTTACCTGCTTAGCCTGTGTTTGGAACTCGCTCTGGTATGGGGTCTGATTCATACAATATAAACTGTAGCCTCAAAAATATGAAATAACTTATGCCCACGTAGAGAATAATTGCATAACAAGGCACTGAAGCTGAGAAATCACATAAGGTGCAAATGTTGTGTCTACTTCATGAAGACAAGATATAGTCCTATTGGCAACATACCTGCCTCTCCCTCACAATTGAAAATGTGATCTTGAAACACAATCCCCACCGGCAGGAACTCCAGATTCACACATGGCTTTGGAACCACTTAGCAAGAACGTTGCCTGTGGGTTTTAACAAATTTACCCCACTGTAAGCCGGCACACACATTTGCCCTGCTCCAAGGTAGGAGCAGCATTGTGCATTTAGGTGCCAGTAAGAATCAGCACATATTTAATAAAATACATGCATAAATGCCAAGCCTGCCTCGTTGCGCCTATTCTCCAGCCGCAGCAGCACGTATATGGACATCACGTAAAAGTAGTCACTATGATTTTCCTGCATCTAAAAGCTTATATGCCAGGCAATTTTATAAGCATTTACTTGAAAGCATAAAATGTTTTTCTACAAACGCAAGCTGAGGATTGGCTAAACCACTAAATAGACTAGGTGGTCACCTAGGGCAGCTGCATTTAGGGGGGGAAGGGTTGGCAAAGAGCAGCTGCATTCAAAGCAAAATAATAGGTCATAAGTGTGAAACAAAATCAAAGAACCATTATCATGTACTCTTCTCCTGGTTACCCACTCTAATGTTGGCCTACGTACCTTGAAGCCCTTTCAAATAATTCAGTGGATATTGTAGTTCAATGGCAAAGGAGCTATGCAATAATGAATTGTAGAATGTCCATATCTCAGTGTTTTGTACTTCATTTTATTACCACTTTCAGCTGACACTAAGGCTATCACCAGCAGCATCTTGTGTATATAACTTCACTGTGAGCTCAATGATGCAGCACTTTGTGCTCCTGCTGCCTCCTAATTATAAAGTAAATGTACAGCCTTTGCTGCAAGTAAAAAATAAATACAGCAAGATGCTGTCCGATGAATACAGAAACACTCTAGCAAAATTTTGCCAATGAAAGAGTTCTTTTTACTCCCATTGCTGGGACTGGGGAAAGAAAGGGGGCTGCGGTCTTGATGCCCTCATATCAATGCAGGCATCAGCTGGTTTTACCTATTGATAGCAGGGAGCCTAAATTTACCTAAGGCAGCAGAGAAAAGCCCACTGCTTCCTACTTCAGCCCCTCCCCTCCTGGGCAGTGGGCAGGAAACAGAAAGGAGGGGCACATAGCATATGAAGAAGAGCAACTCTGCTCCTCAGTCCAGCCCCTCCTCTCTGCTCTGCTTGCTGCAGGGAACAGGAAGGGAGGGGGAAAGCCTGGAATAAACAGAGCACATAGTATATAAAGAAGAGAATGCAGTTACTTACCTGTAACAGGAGTTCTCTGTGGACAGCAGGATAAGTCAGCCACACTTGGTGGTGACATCATCCAATTGAGCCGAGATGGAAGTACTCTCCATAGCTCAGAAGGGCTTTTGCCCTTCTGAGCATGGGCCAACTGGCCCCACCCCCCTGCCCGCCCCTAGCTAGCCAGTATGTCACTAGCTGAGCCTTTTGCCGCTAGGAGGCGGGCACCAGGACGTAGGCTGACCCCCTTCCCAGGGGAGGTGGGCGGGGTATGTGTGGCTGACTTATCCTGCTGTCCACGGAGAACTCCTGTTACAGGTAAGTAACTCCATTTTCTCCTAGGACAAGCAAGATGAGTCAGCCACACTTGGTGCCTCCCAAGCTGCCATGCGCTGTGGTGGATGGGGGAAGGCCGAGACGCTGCGTTACGGCTGGAATGCACCCTTGTGGTACAGCATGTTGCAGCAAAAACATGTAGGTCTGTAGTGGCGATGCACGCCTGTGCAGTAGCAAAGCCTGTAGGAGCGTTGCACGCATGTGCTGCAGTAGCGGTGTGGGAGGGTGCAGTTACACGGCACCGTACGATGTCTTGCAGTCACAATGCATGGCTTGCAGTCACGATGCACACCTGTGCAGAGGGTGAAGTTACAAGACACCTGTGCGGTAACACATCGAGCAGTAGTGGCGTGGTTGTCACTGCAATGAGAAGCAACGGAAATGGGATTGCTGGCCACGAGAGTGGTGCGAGAGGTTTCCTCTTTTTTTTTTTTTTTTTACATAGTAACATAGTAACATAGTAAATGACGGCAGATAAAGACTAGCATGGTCCATCTAGTCTGCCCAGCAAGATGGCAAGAGTAGGTGCACCTGCCACTCTGTGCAGGCCACCCCCCCATGTCTTTGTTTAGGGGTAAATCCACCACTCCATGTAGGACACCCCTATTTGATGAGACGTTATATGGTTCAGAAATTAGATGGTACCGTTTATTTTCTTTTTATCCTATTGCTATTAAGGGATCCACTGTGTTTGTCCCATGCTGTTTTGAATTCCTTCACCATGTTTGCCCCACCACTTCCTTCGGTTGACATGTAGTCAGCTCTGGAACTTGTTACCGGAGGATGTTGTAACCGTTAGTGTAGCAGGGGAACAGGACTGGGAAATAGCCGCTCGGCCCAATACTGTTTGGTCTCAGGGGAGACATGACCTAGATTGGCTACTGTTGGACCAGAATATCGGGCTTGATGGTCTGTTCCAGCCCAGTATGGCATGTAAGGCAGCATTGGTTGTGCTACAAGGGTGGTATGAGGTTGCCATAGGCCCGCAGTGTCCATGAGTCGGTTCCAGGCCCGGGCGGCCTGCGGGGGTGGCAGTCCAGATTGTTGGAGCTGCCTGGTCGACAAGAGCACATGACCTTATCCTTCTTGATATGGTTCCTGTGTGAGGTGCACAATTACCGCTGGTGTTCTTGGACCGCAGATGTTTTTGGGACGGTGTGTACCGGTGTCCGGGTGGTATGGTAGTCCCTGTTGCAAGGTCTTGGTGGCCTTGCAGATGTGTGCTACATGAGCCGGCTGCAGGGAGGACCTCTGGGGATGCGTGTATTGTGTGTGCGCCACTGGCCTGGCATGAGCCCCTGCCTGTCCGGGCAGATGGTGAAGTGATTTTCTCCCAGGCCACAGGGAGTGGCAGTGGGACTTGGGTAGTAGACTGCTGTATTAATCACTAGGCTACTCCTTCCTTAGAAGGAGATGCAGGTGGAGTCCCTGGGGTGTGGTCTGCTGAGACTGGGCAGCCAGGCTTGTGCACCATTCTAGGCTTGCACACTGGTCAGTGTATGACCAGGCTTGTGCGCTGCTCAGTGTCTGTCCTGGGCATACAGTTACATAGGGTCGTGAAGCTTTCCGGAGCATCTATGAGAGATAACTTTCTTGGGGATCTATTCCAGATCATAATGTCACAGTCGGGGAGGTTCCCTCCCACTCGTGGGAGTCACAGCCACTGCCCAGTTGCGTCATGGTGCATTGGAAGGTAGCAGCCGTTCGGTCGTGGTGCATTGGAAGGCAGAAGACCAGAAGGTCAGGTCTGGATCACAGCCTGTCGACCGGGTCAGGCTCTTGGGAGAAATGCACTGGAAAACCACCTTGGGCATGCAGACCTATTTGTAGTTAGGTACCCGACCATGGGCATGCAGACCTAAGTGCGGTCAGCCCTGCTGATGGAGGGTGCATAAGGGTTGAGCTCCTACATGATTCCAAGGGAAGAGACTGCCTGGAGGATCCGTTCCCTCACCATCCAGGCCCTGGAGTACAGAGCCGCAGACATTGCAGCACTGTGGGGATGCATTGCAATTCCCCCCTCTTGTCCATAGCCAGGTCTTGCCGCTGTGACCGCTAGTCAGATATCCCTGCCTTTGCTGAGCCAGGGTGATGTCCCTGAACATAAGGAAATCCAGACTAGAGCAATGAGCCTGTCCTTTTGCCTTCATGCATCCCATGATGTTAGGCTTGGTGCCATGGAGCTTACTGGGGCAGGAGCTCTCTGCCGGGCGGAGAAGATGACCCAAGTCATGAAGATGACAATGATTGTGTTTTTCCAGGCTACAGGAGGATTTTCTGGGTCTTGAGGTGGTTCACCGGGAGGCTCAAGGGTAAAAAGCGGCAATGTGGATCACAGCATGGGGCTCCAGAGATGGCAAGGTAGAGGTGGGCAGTGGCGGCTCATGTAGAAGGTATGAGAAGACCACAGAGGTTAAGGTTCTGAGGGCACAGCCTGGGCCCATCCGTCCAGATGGAGTCTAGAAGGGTAGGGATCCCATGGGTCATTCCTCTGCTGGTTGGTCCGCAGGCATGATGGGGGGGCACGCACGGCTCCGGCCAGTATGAGAAAAGCTGTTCCTTGGTAGAATGGTAGTGCTGCTGGTAGATCCCAACATGATGGTGGCGAGCTGCTTACTTTGGAGCTCTGGCTTTGACCTTTTTTTTTTTTTTATCAGGTGGGGATGCACAGGGATCCCTGTAAACTGTGGCAGAGAGGACACCTATGTCCCTTGCTTAAGTACAGCACCCTGATCTTTAGGTGACCTTCCGTTGCAGGATATACTCCTTCAGTTGCAGGATATACTATGTGCATCAAGCAGCCGTTCCAGGGCTGCCAGAACAGTGTGCCCCAGGATCAAGCTGACACTGCTTACTGGTTCTCGAGGTCATGCACTAACCAGGGGTTCTTAATCTCCTTGGCTGAAGTAGGGCATGCAGTGTAGGATTCACAGTTGGAATCTGAACCTGTGACCTTTGCTTGAGGACACATTGACTATATATACCGCACCTCCCTGTTGTCACTATGTATATGGCACCTCCCTGTTGTCACTGCAACCGGTGGTGTATTGTCCGGGCTTCCTTTAGGGCCATGAGGAGTGTGTCTCATCCACGACTGTTCTTCAGTTAGGGGTCACCCAAGTCTCTTGGAAGGGAGTGGCAAGGTGTGCAGCTCGCCCAATCTCCTGGTAGGGAGTGGACTCCTTGGTCCGTGGACTGCTCTTCTGGCGGGCACTCAAGTGCTGCACTGAACAGAGTAGTCTGCGCATTCTTGTCTGCCCAAGGCCACGAGGGGTGCAAGTGGGATTTGAACACTTGTCTTGCTGGATAGCAGTGGTAATTTAATCCATTGCAAATCTTTCTTCCCTTGTGTACCTCCTACCATCGTGTCTATTTCCAATTGCTGTGCTGAAAAAAAGGTCTTAAGATTTAATTTTCTAATTAATCCTTCTAAATCAATTTGAAATTGAAACGCGTCAAAAATAGCCTCTGGAACAAAGGACAAACCTTTATTTAATAATGATATTGTATCTGATGAGAAAGGAAATCCAGACAAGTTAACGACTAACCCGAAGTCCTCCTGCAAAGTTATCATTTCATTCATTTCCTTCGTTGCACTAATGGATTTCGTGTTTTTTGTCCTATGTCTTTCTTTTTCGATTTCCTCTTTTGTTCCTCTTCGTCCCCTAAAAAAGCTTCCTTTGAGGATCCACTCGAGTCCATATATCCTTCTTCCTCCAGGGAATCATCAAAATTCACTTGTTTCTTAGATATTTTTGTGTTCTTCTTCGAATTCATCCAGGGATATACTTAACCTGTTGTATAGTCTGTGTTATCTCTCTTTAACTTTTTGGTCTTCTTAATCATGACCTCTTGTCGTAATTTTTCTTCCCGTTTTTTGATGTAGTCCTCGTTGGTTTCCTTTTCCTTTAAATTGTTATACATAACTTCTACCTCTTGCGATATCTTATCTACCACTGTCTTAGTCGTCTCAACTAACAGCACCATGAGGTCTAGAGAACATTTATTAAGAATTCCATTCCACTTCTCCAGGAATGTCACATCTACCTTTTTCTTAAATACTTCCCAGAGAACGAAGAAACACAGTTACACCCAAATATCAATAATTACCTTCTGACCACCTAATCTCTCCTCAACCGCACACTACACTACACTACTCCACACTATGTATATAGTTGTTCTTATTGCTGTTTTCTGTATATAGTTGCTCCTGTTATCCAGGTTAACTTCCCTGTTATACGTAATGAACAGATAAATGTAACTTGTCTGAAGTTTCTTGTTCCATGTAAACCGCGCTGATATCGAATAGTGCGGTATATAAAAAATGTTATTAATAATAATAATAATAATAATAGAGTTGGTATACAAGGTTCTTTATAAACCCGTAGGCCTCTTGGAATCTGTTGCCTACTAATGTACTCTATTAACGATAAGCTGTGTAGTTCAGCTCGAACCTTCTTTTTCTGTATCTTCCACACCGCTTCCCAATTAGCTTGATTTGAACTGCCACCTTCAGGATCTAGAGATGCAAATAGAGTTTTTCCTTTAATCAGTCCCCTTATATGTTCTTGTGGGAAACTGAAAGTTTCCTTCCACATGGATTGACCTTCCATTCTTGTATAAATACAGCAAACAATGGTCTTCTTTTTGAGCTAAAAATGCCTATACCCTATACTCTCTTGATGAAAGCTCAATAACATGAAATAGAACCTCTCTCTTAAGGTTTATATAACTATCTACTTCTTACCGGAGGTCTCAGACTTAAAAGCACGATTACTGGACTTTCTTTACTACCAGCGTTTGTGCTAATTTTGCATCAATGACCTCTGGTATTTATAAAATTCTACCCTTTTATACTACTAACTTAGAAACTCGCTTCAAAAACTCTATATTGGGTTCAATCATTATATGAAATGGTGACTTGCTGATCCCATTTCTTATCAAATAATGACCCTGCTTTAAAATAATATCGAACTCTATTCATAGAGTTCCTTCAAAAGTTTAGCAGTATGTGCAGTATATGCAATCTCACAACTCTAGAATCCCAGGGGATCATCTTCATTACTAGAAAAAAGAGTGAAATAAACCCTAATAACTCTATATCCCTTAAAAAATCTTTTGCCAATAATATACACCAATATTAGAAGTAATCCCAGGATTAGAAAATAGAAAGATTTGTTGTGTATGGACACGCAATCGCAATTTGAAAGAATATCTTAGTCCCGCAGTTTTGAGATCTGTAAGTCCTATCATAGAAAAGAAGGGACATAGAAAGTGTGGACATTGCACAATTTGTGACATCACATTAGAAAAAGATGAGTTTGTCCATCAAAGGAAAACGTATAAATTTGCGAAGTCAAACAACATGTACTTCTACAAATGTGCAAAAAACAACCAAGGGAGCAAGCAGAGTGTGGGTCACTTGCGCTTTACTGAAAACCAAAACCCCGACGCGTTTCGGCGACAGCCTTCATCAGGGGGCTAGAGGACTGCAAACAAATTAAAACAATATATCTCAATAAAACATAATAAAAACATAAAAGTATAAATATGAAATCAAAATATATAAAATCAACATAGATAGTTTAAAAGGACAAACATCGAAAATGTGTATATCATATTATACTCACACAATGTGTAAAACCAATACAGTAGATGAAGCGCATAGAAATGTATAGCCAGTAATGTGGTTAATAATGCTGGAAAACAACAAACATATTAAAATACAAATACCAAATAGATGCAAATAATCGACAAATAATGCAGTGGAAAAGGCGGATGGGAAACCCAGACCAAGACAAGCAAAAGTACATGCACTTAAACTGCTAAAAATTACTAAAATTGAAAGAGCAAACAAGAACTAATACATATGTAATTAAAACATAAAAACTTGATGACCCATCACAAATCCATAGTGGATTTTAAGAGAAAAATAAAATCAATTAAAAATTAAACAAAATTAGAAATGAGAAAATGGTCACAAAACGAAAACCTAAATGGGAGCCTGGACACCATGTTGTAAAAATGCAATATGTGAAAAAGGGGCATAAAAATATCAAAAATGTTGGCTAAGCCTATCTGGACAAACAGTTTTTGTTAAAAAAAAGTGTCATACTAAGTAAACAGATGCATTTAGAACCATATTTAAAAAAAACATATTTAAAAAAACAAAAACAAATGCTTGGCTGATTGAACAGCCAAAAATCAGCATCAATTAATTATACCATATGAATTAATAAAGCCTCTAAAAAAGAGCAGGCAGAGGGTTAAAAATAATGTGATTCAAAAAATGATTGAAAAACAGCGGTACATGCTCTTTCAGCACTGACAAAAAAACCAACCCTTCATGATGCGCTGAATATTGGCGTACTTAAAAGATGTAAAGTAAATAGAATAAAATGTCCGGTAGTGATATCACAATATTCAGCGCATCATGAAGGGTTGGGGTTTTTTTTGTCAGTGCTGAAAGAGCATGTACCGCTGTTTTTCAATCATTTTTTGAATCACATTATTTTTAACCCTCTGCCTGCTCTTTTTTAGAGGCTTTATTAATTCATATGGTATAATTAATTGATGCTGATTTTTGGCTGTTCAATCAGCCAAGCATTTGTTTTTTTTTTAAATATGTTTTTTTTAAATATGGTTCTAAATGCATCTGTTTACTTAGTATGACACTTTTTTTAACAAAAACTGTTTGTCCAGATAGGCTTAGCCAACATTTTTGATATTTTTATGCCCCTTTTTCACATATTACATTTTTACAACATGGTGTCCAGGCTCCCATTTAGGTTTTCTTTTTGTGACCATTTTCTCATTTCTAATTTTCTTTAATTTTTAATTGATTTTATTTTTCTCTTAAAATCCACTATGGATTTGTGATGTGTCGTCAAGTTTTTATGTTTTAATTACATATGTATTAGTTCTTGTTTGCTCTTTCAATTTTAGTAATTTTTAGCAATTTAAGTGCATGTATGTTTGCTTGTCTTGGTCTGGGTTTCCCATCCGCCTTTTCCACTGCATTATTTGTCGATTATTTGCATCTATTTGGTATTTGTATTTTAATATGTTTGTTGTTTTCCAGCATTATTAACCACATTACTGGCTAAACAAACCAAAGGGCGAGCAGGATATGGGTCACTAGCACTTTATTTATGAAACACCCCAACCCGTTTCGGCTTGTGCCTTCATCAGGGGGTAGAAAGGACTGCAAATAATTAGATAAAAACATAAAATCATACATGGATAAAAAATATATGGAGAACAAAGAAATAAACAAAATATATATATATCTAAGATACATTTAAAAATATATAAAAAAATATAAACTTATAAATGTGCAACCACAAGGAGAAAATATCTAGAAAAAATAATAAAATATACTTACTTATAAAACTTCTAGTCATACATAAAAAAGCGCATAAGCAATATGTGACCAATAGTGCAAAAAATATAGCTGAAAAAGACATAATAAATACGTTAAATAACAGATAACTTTTAAATATACAATAAAGAACAAAGAAAATAGGAGACCCAGACCAAAAACATGTATCATAATGAATAATGCACCAAAACCAAAATACTAAGTAATCATTAATTGTCTAATAAATAAAGGTAATAAATATAAGAAATAAATAAATAATTAAAATACATCAATATGGAAGTGTACACGAAAATATGTCTATACGTGTAACCAATTAAAACATTATAAATACACAACAGTAAATATAAATAAATAATGATATAGGAGCACAAAAGATAAATACATATAAAAATATACATATAGAAATGTATATATAAAAAATGTGCATATGTAAACAATTAAAACGATCTAAATCCATAATTATATATATATATGTGCATTGTTAGTTAGAACATTAAATGGATAAAAAATCCCGCTAAAACAAGTGTGGTTGTGAACAAACAATGTGCATCAATGGCAAACTCTTGACAATAATCTCCAAAAAATGCTCAACTACCTAATTGGAAGAGGAGGATACTGAACCTTGAAAAGAAAACCAGTGGCTGTTCAAGAATACCATCCTGAAAACAGTGTAAATATAAGATGAACCATATGCATAAATTTTGTATTATAAATTTTAAAATGTTTAATAAATTCTAAAAAAACTAAAAAAAGCTCACCAGGGATAAAATTTGTAATCCAATATTATGAGAAGACAAAGAAAGGAGGGAAGGGAAGGGGGAGGGGAGGGAGGGAGGGGGGAGGGGGGGAGCTTTTTTTTAGTTTTTTTAGAATTTATTAAACATTTTAAAATTTATAATACAAAATTTATGCATATGGTTCATCTTATATTTACACTGTTTTCAGGATGGTATTCTTGAACAGCCACTGGTTTTCTTTTCAAGGTTCAGTATCCTCCTCTTCCAATTAGGTAGTTGAGCATTTTTTGGAGATTATTGTCAAGAGTTTGCCATTGATGCACATTGTTTGTTCACAACCACACTTGTTTTAGCGGGATTTTTTATCCATTTAATGTTCTAACTAACAATGCACATATATATATATAATTATGGATTTAGATCGTTTTAATTGTTTACATATGCACATTTTTTATATATACATTTCTATATGTATATTTTTATATGTATTTATCTTTTGTGCTCCTATATCATTATTTATTTATATTTACTGTTGTGTATTTATAATGTTTTAATTGGTTACACGTATAGACATATTTTCGTGTACACTTCCATATTGATGTATTTTAATTATTTATTTATTTCTTATATTTATTACCTTTATTTATTAGACAATTAATGATTACTTAGTATTTTGGTTTTGGTGCATTATTCATTATGATACATGTTTTTGGTCTGGGTCTCCTATTTTCTTTGTTCTTTATTGTATATTTAAAAGTTATCTGTTATTTAACGTATTTATTATGTCTTTTTCAGCTATATTTTTTGCACTATTGGTCACATATTGCTTATGCGCTTTTTTATGTATGACTAGAAGTTTTATAAGTAAGTATATTTTATTATTTTTCTAGATATTTTCTCCTTGTGGTTGCACATTTATAAGTTTATATTTTTTTATATATTTTTAAATGTAAGTAAGTTATATATATATTTTGTTTATTTCTTTGTTCTCCATATATTTTTATCCATGTATGATTTTATGTTTTTATCTAATTATTTGCAGTCCTTTCTACCCCCTGATGAAGGCACAAGCCGAAACGCGTTGGGGTGTTTCATAAATAAAGTGCTAGTGACCCATATCCTGCTCGCCCTTTGGTTTGTTTGGTCTCCTTGCGAGTTTGGTGCTCACCTTGTGTTCCCACCACATTACTGGCTATACATTTCTATGCGCTTCATCTACTGTATTGGTTTTACACATTGTGTGAGTATAATATGATATACACATTTTCGATGTTTGTCCTTTTAAACTATCTATGTTGATTTTATATATTTTTGATTTCATATTTATACTTTTATGTTTTTATTATGTTTTATTGAGATACATTGTTTTAATTTGTTTGCAGTCCTCTAGCCCCCTGATGAAGGCTGTCGCCGAAACGCGTCGGGGTTTTGGTTTTCAATAAAGCGCAAGTGACCCACACTCTGCTTGCTCCCTTGGTTGTTTTTTGGACTCTCTGCGAGCCAGTGCTCTTCCTTGTGTCCCTTCTACAAATGTGGTCTGTATTATTCAATGTCCCTGCGGCTTGCTGTATGTCGGAAAAACAAACCGCCCATTCAAAACAAGAATGGGAGAACATCGTAGCCGCCTGAAATGTATGAGAAAAGAAGCCCCACTGGTCCAACACTGTTTGCAGAAGAAGCACATCTTTGGGCAGTTGAAATGTTTTTGTATAGATAAGATTGAAAGAGGAGTTGCAGGAAAATCACTGGATCAATCTCTGTTGATAAAGGAACAAAAATGGATATATATTCTTAACACAGTAACTCTAGCCAGGCTTAACAACACTATTGAATGGGCAGTCTGTTTATGATAAAAATTTTATGTAGTTGGATTAGCTTAAGTCACACCAAAGGATTGCATGAATTATTAATGAAAGGAGAAGTACGGTATACCCCTTTGGAAGTTAGATTTTCTAAAAAAGAAGCAGAAACTTTAGAAGGATAGTGAGTTAACATTAGGGTTGGAGACACATATTCGGTGTATAGTTCCAGGATGATAGATGATGTCATCAGTAACAACGTTAATAAGACCACCAATGGAAACGCAGAACGAGCTTTAAAGGGAATAGTTGGATTTTAAACTGCATGAGCGGCATCCCTCTAGAGTGATCGTTAGAAGATTTCTGAAAGAGAGAATTTTCTATACAGAGGCGTTAAGAATCGTCTGCAGCGTCGAAGTAGGTACAAATTCATCCATCACAGGAACATGAAATTGGCAAAAGATTTTTAAGGGATATAGAGTTATTAGGGTTTATTTCACTCTTTTTTCTAGTAACGAAGATGATCCCCTGGGATCCCAGAGTTGTGAGATTGCATATACTGCACATACTGCTAAACATTTGAAGGAACTCTATGAATAGAGTTCTATATTATTTTAAAGCAGGGTCATTATTTGATAAGAAATGGGATCAGCAAGTCACCATTTCATATAGCGATTGAACCCAATGTAGAGTTTTTGAAGCGAGTTTCTAAGTTAGTAGTATAAAAGGGTAGAATTTTATAAATACCAGAGGTCATTGATGCAAAATTAGCACAAACGCTGGTAGTAAAGAAAGTCCAGTAATCGTGCTTTTAAGTCTGAGACCTCCGGTAAGAAGTAGATAGTTATATAAACCTTAAGAGAGAGGTTCTATTTCATGTAATTCAGCTTTCATCAAGAGAGTATAGGCATTTTTTAGCTCAAAAAGAAGAACATTGTTTGCTGTATTTATATCAGTTGGTACATTGCATGGACTACATTGTAATGGTGAAACACTGGGATTGAGTTCAAAATGAACTTCTCTCAGAACAGACACTACGGGGCCATGAAAGACATCATCATAGGCATTAAGCAGCTGTTGGCATGATCTCCCCTGAATATAGATTCAGTTTGATGCCACTCAAGTACAGGGCTGCCCAGGGTGCCAACTTCATTTTGTCTTTCAGGCACATGGCATTATATGTTGTCCCAGAGTCCTGCGGACAAGGTTGTACCATATTACTCAGTCTGAGACTCATAAACCATTTTTATCTTTTTGCTCATATAGGGTCAGGCAGTGCTGGCACTGATCATCTCGTTTTGAAACATGGAAACATAGAAAAATGACGACAGAAAAAGACCACATAGCCCATCTAGTCGGTCCTTCCATATCAACCACTACAACAGTCCCCTTTTTTCCTTTAGATCTCCTCTGTGTTTGTCCCATGCTTTTTTGAATTCAGACACCATCCTCATCTCTACCACCTCCACTGGGAGACTATTCCACGGATCCACCACTCTTTCCGTAAAGAAATATTTCTGCATAATCACTCCTGAATCTAACCCCTTTCACCCTGATCCCATGTCCCCTCATAGCAGAACTTACTTTCAATCGAAAGAGGCTCTCCCCCTGTACATTTATGCTATGGAGGAATTTAAACACCTCAATCATTTTATTTATTTACATTCTCTTATGTACCGTGCTATTCTGCATCAGTGTGGTTTACATTAAACAAACTGAAATTACATTGAACAGGGTATTATAACTTGGAGATAACTATTTTACAGGGAACATGGGCTATGGAGGGTTAAGTGGCTTGCCCAAGACCACAAGGAGCACCTGTGGGACTAGAAACCCCAGTCCTTCCAGCCCAAGGTTGCTGTCCTCTAGTGGGATTTGAACCCCCAACCTTCTGGCCTGAAGTACCTTGCCCCAACCACTAGGCCACTCCTCCACTCCATATCACCTCTTTTCTGCCTTTCCTCTAAGGTGTACATATTAAGATCTTTAAGTCTGTCCTCATATGCTTTATAATGAAGACCACTAATCATTTTAGTAGCCACCCTCTGTACTGACTCCATCCTGTTTATATCCTTTTGAAGGTGCGGTCTCTAGCTTTGCACACAATACTCCAAATGAGGTTGCACCAAAGACTTATACAGAGGCACTATCACCTCCTTTTTTCTGCTAGCCATTCCTCTCCCTATGCACCCAAGCATCCTTCTAGCTTTTGTTGTCACCTCTTCTACCTGTTTAGCTACTTTAAGATCATCAGACACAACCACACCGAGATCCCGCTCTTCTTTACTGGACAAAAGTACTTCATCCCCAATACTATATTACTCACTTGGATTGCTGCACCCCAAATGCATGACCTTGTATTTTTTAACATTAAATCCCAGCTGCCAAATTCTAGACCCTTCTTCAAGCTTAGCTAGATCCCTCCTCATGTTATCTACACCTTCCTGGGTATCTACTCTATTGCAGATTTTGGTATCATCTGCAAAGAGGCAAATCTTACCCGACAGCCCTTCCGCTATATCACTAACAAAGATGTTAAAAAGAATCGGACCAAGGACAGATCTCTGCGACACACCACTGGTAACTTCCTTCTCCTCAGAGTGAGCTCCATTTACCTGTACCCTTTGTCGCCTTCCACTCAACCAATTTCTAACCCAAGCGGTAACTTTAGGGTCCATTCCTAGGGTGCTCAGTTTGTTTATAAGTCGCCTGTGAGGAACAGTGTCAAAGGCTTTACTGAAATCTAAATATACCACATCTAGGGCTCTCCCTCAGTCCAACTCCCTGGTCACCCAGTCAAAGAAATCAATCAGATTTGTCTGACAAGACCTGCTTCTGATGAATCCATGCTGACTCGGATCCTGTAATCCACTGGACTCTAGAAACCTCACTATTTTCTCTTTCAGCAGCATTTCCAATAATTTACTCACCACCAAAGTTAAACTGCCTGTAGTTTTCAATCACATCCTTACTTCCGCTTTTGTGTAAAGAAACCACATTAGCCTCTCTCCAGTCCTTTGGCACCACTCCTGATTCCAATGAGGCATTGAAAAGGTCAGTCACTGGAGCTGCTAGAACATCCCCAAGTTTCCTCAGTATTCTAGGGTGTATCCCATCTGGTCCCATCGCTTTGTCTACTTTAAGTTTAGCTAGTTTTTCACGAACACAGTCTTCAGAAAATTCTTCAAGATGCCCCTCGCTTCTGTTACTGTTTGTGGGTGTTTTCTGAGGTTCTGTTCCTGATTCTTCATCTGTGAACACAGAACAGAAATATTTGTTAAGCAATTCCACTTTATCCTCATCAGCTTCTACATATTCTTCCTCTTCACCCTTGAGTCTGACAATAACTCTTTTGCCCTTCCTCTTCTCACTAACATATCTAAAAAATGTCTTATTCCCCCATTTTATTGTATTGGCTATTTCCTCCTCTATTTGAATCTTTGCTTTCCTGACTATTTTGCTAGCTTCTCTAAGTTTTTCCAAATATAGATGCCTGTCTTCCTCTCTCTGTGATCACTTGTATTTCTTGAAGGCCTCCCTCTTTTTCTTCACCTTTTCAGCTACTTCTTTCAAAAACCCTAGCAGTCTCCTTTACCCTTTTATCTTTATTTACCATTTTAACAAAAAGGTTGATTGCCCTTAAAATATCCCCTTTCAGTTTTGCCCACTGTTTTTCTACATCCCCCAGCTGTTCCCATCCCGCTAATGACTCCCTGAGATATTGGCCCATCTTGGCAAAGTTAATTTTCCTAAAGTCTAAGACCCTTGCTTTTGAATGTATTCTAATAGCCCTAGTCCTAATACTGAATCACACCATCTGGTGATCGCTGGATGCAAAATGATCTCCCACTTTAACATCAGAAACACTTTCACCATTGGTAAGCACCAAGTCCATAGATGGCCCCTTCACGTGTGGGGTCTCTTACCAATTGCCTGAATAGTTCTCCCTGTAGAGAATCCAGGAACTCCTTACTTCTAGATGATACTGCAGCAGGAATGTGCCAATCAGCATCTGGCATATTGAAATCCCCTATCAGTAGCAATCCCCCATTCCTAGCAATGCTGCGTATGTCTTCAACTAAGTCTCTGTCCACCTCTTCCTCTTGTGAAGGAGGTCTGTATATCACGCCAATGCAAATAAATTTCTCTTTCCCTCTTTCTAGTTTAACCCACAGTGCCTCCTCTCTCCCTTTTAAGCTCTGTAATTCCAAAGCTTTAAGAACTTAAGAACATAAGATATGCCATACTGGGTCAGACCAAGGTCCATCAAGCCCAGTATCCTGTTTCCAACAGTGACCAATCTAGGTCATACGTACCTAGCAGTTTCTCCAAAAGATACAGGTTCCGCAATGCTTGTACTGGGTCAAGCATTGATATCCTGGGTCCCTTCTTAATAATGGTTTACGGACCTTTCTTCCAGGAACTTGTCCAAACCTTTTTTAAACCCAGCTACACTAACAGCCTTTACTACATCCTCCGGTAACAAATTCCAGACTTTGACTACACGTTGAGTGAAAAAATATTTTCTTTTATTAGTCTTAAATAGTTTACCCTGTAGCTTCATTGCATGTCCCCTAGTCTTTCTATATTCTGATAACGTAAACAATTGATCTACGTTTACCTGTTCCACTCCGGTCATTAATTTATAGACTTCTATCATATTTCCCCTCAGCCGTCTCTTTTCCAGGTTAAAGAGCCCTAACCTTTTTAGCCTTTCTTCATAGGAGTATCTTTCCATCCCCTTTACCATTTTGGTGGCTCTTCTCTGAACCTTTTCTAATAACTCTATATCCTTTTTAAGATACAGCGGCTTCAGTTGCCGTGGCGGTGGGTCCTATGGACAAACATATTAAGGTACTCTCTGCTAATGAAGTGTCTTTGGGCCCTGATTTTTTTGACTTTGCGTTCCTCTCCTGTGTCTCTAAGTTCCCCGGATCGTTCTCCTCCTTCTCCGCCATGTTTTACCTCCCCATCTCCTTCTGCCCAATGGGTGAACAATTTCAGCAGAGTACTCCGACTGACTCGAGGGAAAAGCTGAAACCAGTTGTA
Organism: Ichthyophis bannanicus; assembly: GCA_033557465.1. NCBI lineage: Eukaryota > Metazoa > Chordata > Amphibia > Gymnophiona > Ichthyophiidae > Ichthyophis > Ichthyophis bannanicus. Next base: position 886,266,661 of record CM066034.1, on the reverse strand, counting down.
TGGTCAGCTTTGTCAGGTGCGGCTGAGAATTTGCCTGGGACACAGGTTACCTTGGCTGACATTTGGAAAGTTCTTAACCGTATTGAAAATTCTTTGGTTCCCACTGTTAAGCAGTTGTGTGATTTCTCTTCAGAGTCTTCCACTAAACTTAGTGAGGTGGAAGGGAGGGTGGGGGGATTGTCCGCTCGAATATCCAATTGTGAAACTCAATGTCTTTCATTTAAATCTGTATTTTCCTCTAATGTTAAAGATAGCTTAATTATACATCACAAAATGGAATTATATGATAACATGTTGCGTGCTAGGAATATACGTTTGTTAAACTTTCCGGTTTGTCATTTGCTTTCTGCAGAAATTCTCCTTCGAAAGTACTTTAGAGAGATTTTGGGTTTGGCTTCGGCTGAATCTATTGCTATTTCCAAATTGTATTACTTGACGGGGCGTGGGGTTACTGCCAGTTCCTCTGGGGAGTTTGATATGGTTCAGGATCGAGCTGATCTTGATCTAACCAAATTCCTCGAGGATTCTCAAGATATTATTTCATCTCGTGCTACCCTGGTAGTAACATTTGTCTCAGATAAGGATAAAGTTCTTGTATTTCGTAGTTACTTTAAAAATATGTCTTCTCTGTTTTGTGGTGCTAAAATCCAGATATTCCTGGATGTATGTAGGGCTACGCAAGTTAGGAGACAGGCCTTTTTGGCCTTGAAGCCTAGAGTCATAGCCCTTTCAGCTTCCTTTTTTCTTCGATACCCATGTAAATGTTTAATTGTATTTCAGGGTTCTAAGATTACTTTTTTGGATCCTTCCCAGTTGGAATTGTTTTTGAATGGTAAAGAGGGACTAGGGAATGTGTAGGCGGTAATAGGAGGAATATATGCTAAGCTGTCAAGTAACAGAGTGTTGTAACTCTTATGTTTCTTAATTGCTTTTTTTTTGCTTTTTTTTTGTGATATCTCCCCATTATTGTGGGCTAGGTTGAGTGTTGTCTGTAGATGATTTTTATGCTATATATTTCTTTGGAATGTAGGTGAACGTTCAGTTTTATATTTGTATGTAACATGACACACTTCTTTTTGCTTTATTCTTGCTTTTGTAAGATGTTGAAATTTAATTTAAAAAAAAAAAAAAAAGATACGGCGACCAGAATTGCACACAATATTCAAGGTGCGGTCTCACCATGGAACGATATAGAGGCATTATAATATCTTTTGATTTATTTTCCATTCCTTTCCTTATGATACCTAGCATTCTATTTGCTCTCTTGGCTGCTGCTGCACACTGGGCCGAGGGTTTTAACATGTTATCCACAATGACGCCTAAATCTTTTTCCTGGGTGGTGGTTCCTAATGTGGAACCTTGCATTGTGTAACCATAGTTTGGGTTATTCTTCCCTAGGTGCATAACTTTGCACTTGTCCACATTAAATTTCATCTGCCATTTTGATGCCCAGTCTCCTAATTTATCAAGATCCTCTTGCAATTTTCCACAATCCTCTTGGGTTTTAACAACTTTAAATAGTTTTGTGTCATCTGCAAATTTGATAACCTCACTCGTTATTCCACTTTCCAGGTCATTTATGAATATGTCAAAAAGCAGCGGACCCAGCACAGATCCCTGGGGTACACCACTATTCACCTTTCTCCATTGGGAAAACTGGCCATTTAGCCCAACCCTCTGCTTTCTATCTATTAACCAGTTCCTGATCCACAGTAGTATACTGCCTCCTATCCCATGACTCTTTAGTTTTGCCAAAAGTCTCTGATGAGGGACCTTGTCAAAGGCTTTCTGAAAGTCCAGATACACTATATCAACTGACTCACCTTTGTCCAACTGTTTATTCACACTTTCAAAAAAACATAACAGGTTAGTAAGACAAGATCTTCCTTGTCTTCCTTGTCTAAAGCTATGTTGGCTGTCTCCCATTAGGCCATGACTATCTACATGCTGAGTAATTTTATTCTTTATGATGGTTTCTACCATTTTTCCTGGTACTGACGTGAGGCTCACCGGTCTGTAGTTTCCCGGATCATCCCTCGAACCCTTTTTAAAAATTGGTGTTACATTGGCGATCCGCCAATCTTCAGGTATTAGAGATGATTTTAATGATAGTTCACAGATTACTAATAGCAGGTCTGCAATCTCATATTTCAGTTCTTTCAACACCCTTGGATGTATACCATCCGGCCCAGGTGAGTTGCTACTCTTCAGTTTATCTAATAGTTGTAATACATCTTCCTGATGTATCGATATTTCCTTGAATTCTTCCGCACCTTTAAATACCACTTCAGTCATGGGTAACATCCCTACATCTTCCTCAGTAAAGACCGAAGCAAAGAATTCATTCAGTCTCTCCGCTATCGCCTTGTCGCCTCTTAGTGCCCTTTAACTCCTCTATTATCTAATGGACCAACTGATTCTCTCACAGGTTTTTTGCTACGAATGTACTTGAAAAAATCTTTATTTCGCGTTTTTGCTTCCACAGCAAGCTTCTTCTCAAATTCTCCCTTTACCTGCTTTATCAATGCCTTGCATTTGACTTGCCAGTGCTTGTGCTGTTTCCAGGTTTTGTCATTTGGCTCTTTTTTCCATTTCCTGAAAGATGCTTTTTTGGCAACAACAGCCTCTCTGACTTCACCTTTAAACCATGCTGGCAGTCTTTTGGACTTCCTTCCACTTTTCTTAAAGCGTGGAATACAGCTGGTCTGGGCTGCCAAGATAGTATTTTTCAACAACACCCAAGCTTGATGTAAGTCTTTAACCTTTGCAACTGCTCCTTTTAGTTTTTTCTTAACTATTTTCCTCATTTTATCATAGTCTCCCTTTCAAAAGTTAAAAGGTAGTACTGTGGATTTCCGTACTATCCCTCCTCCACTAATTAAATCAAAGGCGATCATGCTATGATCACTATTGCCAAGTGGCCCCAACACCCTTATCTCTTGCACTAGATCTGGTGTTCCACTAAGGACTAGGTCTAATATGGCTTCCCCTCTGGTCGGTTCATGAACCAGCTTCTCCAAGAAGCAGTCATTTATGTCATCTAGGATCTTTATCTCCCTAGCATGTCCTGCCGTGATACTGACCCAGTCGATATCGGGGTAATTGAAATCACCCATTATTATTACTGTGCTGTAACTTTTGTTAGCTTCCTTGATTTCTTTGAGCATTTCATCATCCATTTGTTCATTCTGGCCCGGTGGTCGATAGTACACCCCCACTGGTATCACCTTCCCCTTTTTACATGGAATTTCAATCCGTAGAGATTCTACAGCAAATTTTGTTTCCTGCAAAACTTTAATCCTTTCTGACTCAATGCCCTCTCTAACATAGAGCGCAACCCCTCCACTAATTTGATCAGCTCTATCATTACGATATAGTTTGTACCCAGGTATCACAGTGTCCCACTGGTTGTCCTCCTTCCACCATGTCTCTGATATTCCAATCATATCTAACCTCTCATTTAGTGCTATATATTCTAACTCTCCCATCTTATTTTTTAGACTTCTAGCCTTTGCATACAAACATTTTAGAGACTGTATTTTATTCATATTAATTTGGCTATTGGTAGACATGGGTAATTTGGGATCTTTAAGCTCTGTCTGCTCCATACTCGAGGGCATTTGGGCTACTTTACTCTTTTTTGGAACCTCTCTGCTTTTGGTAGTATCCTTCAAGGATACATTCTTCCGAACCATCCGCTCTTGGGCGACTGTCGGCTTTCCCCTATTATGTAGTTTAAAAGCTGCTCTATCTCCTTTTTAAAGGTTAATGCCTTTAATATTATTTTTTACATATAGTGCCACTCCTCCTCCCATTCATCCTTGTTGGATGGAACGAGAACAGACTGACATTGCAGAAATCAACTAGGCAGATTATCTGACTGTCACAGAACAGAAGCTGCAACAGATCATACAGCACACTATAAGAGATGATACCTTGCAAGTTCTGAAGTCTGTAATCCTGACTGGATGGCCAGACTCGAAGGAGGAAACTCTAACTGAAATTAGGGAATACTGGTCATTTAAAAATGTAATCAGCATACAAAATGGCATCCTATACTAAGGGTCCAGGATTATTATGCCTCAATCACTGTGATCAGAGATGCTAACATAATTACATTGAAACAACATCAGTGATAGAGCATGTTACTGGTTGACCTGTGATACTCTTTAATTTTACTGGTTTGACCTGTCTACCCATCTACTGGAAATTTATTTTTTTATATACTGCACTATTCTGCATCAGTGCAGTTTACATTGAACAAACTGAAATTACATTGAACAGGGCATTATAACTTGGAGATAACTATTTTACAGGGAGCATGGGCTATGGAGGGTTAAGTGGCTTGCCCAAGACCACAAGGAGCACCTGTGGGTCTAGAAACCCCAGTCCTTCTGACTCAAGGTTGCTGTCCTCTAGTGGGATTTGAACCCCTGACCTTCTGGCCTGAAGTACCTTGCCCCAACCAATAGGCCACTCTTCCACTCCATAAAATGAAATTGCATGTGAGCAATAGAAAGAAACAATGATGTCACATGACATACCAGTGCAGTTTTGGCAGATTGTCAGCATGAACTTACTTAATGTCGCTTGGAAAGAGTTCCTGTTGATGGTCCACACCATTAAAACTTCTGTGACATTGAATTACTCCTAGACATCTCTGCTGCACGTTATGGTCAACCTGATCAAGTGATCTCAGTTAATGGTCCTGAATTTACTTGCATGCAATTTTAAAGTTTCCTGTTGAGTGGGGGTTTGAACATGTTACTGCATCACCAAGACACCCACAAGCTAATGACAAAAATTAATTTGCTATAAAGATAGTGAAGAACTTGTGCAAGAAAGCACAACAGGATGGTTGCGACCAATGGAAAGCTATACTGCATTGGAGAACCACATCAACAGAGGGCAAGATAGTAGCCCAGTGTAGTGCCTGATATCAAAAAGACTGAAGATGTCTCTGCCAATATCCAGTAAGCTACTTGAATCCTGTGTGGTACAAGGTTATCAGAAAAACTCAAATGTAGAAGCAATGTGTTAAGTCAAGATATTACATATCTGCAAAAGATTTGCCTGAGTTGAATACTGGAGACCCAGTCTGCATGAAATCACTTCCGGGAGATCGTACAAATCTTCAGAGGGTGGGTACTTGTGTGCAAAAGGTTGCACCATGCTCATATCTAGTGGACTTTGAAGGAACTCTCTATTGCTGCAACCATGTGGACCTGTGAGTGGCTGAGTAGGCAGCCAAAGCCTCCGGTGACCTGTTCCTGGCAAAACCCAAGGGCCTTTACTCAACTCTCATCCTTCTTGACCTTTCTACTGCTTTTGACACTGTTGACCACAACCTTCTCCTTGATACCTTGTCCTCGCTTGGTTCTAAGGGCTCGGTGCTATCCTGGTTCTCTTCTTATCTCTCCCATCACTCCTTCAATGTTTGTTCTGGTGGATCCTCCTCTAAAGCTATCCCACTTTTAGTTGGTGTACTCCAATCGTCTGTCTTGGGTCCACTCCTTTTCTCTCTCTATACCCAGTCCCTTGGTGCACTCATCTCTTCCCATGGCTTTCAGTACCATCTTTATGCTGACGACTCCCAAATTTACATCTCTACACCTGAAATCTCTCGGGTAATCCAGGCCCGGATCTCTGCCTGCCTAACATTGCTGTCTGAATGTCTCCCCACTGTTTGAAATTGAACATGGCCAAAACCAAGTTTCTTATCTTTCCCCCTAAACCCACCTCCCCCCTTCCTCTTTTCTCTATTTCTGTGGATAACGCTCTACCCCTCCCTGTTTCCTCAGCTCTCAACCATGGAGTCGTCTTTGACTCCTCCCTTTGCTTCTCCACACACATCCAACTGATAGCTAGAACCTGTCATTTCTTTCTCTATAACATCAGCAAAATTTGTCTCTTTCTTTCTGAACACACTAGTAAGACACTTATCCACTCTTTAGTCACCTCCTGTCTAGACTATTGCAACCTTCTTCTTGCTGGTCTCCCTCTGAGTCATCTCTCTCTCCTTCAATCTGTTCAAAATTCAGCTGCGTGGCTAATCTTCCGCCAGTCTTGCTATGCTCATGTAAACCCTCTTCTCAAGTCACTTTATTGGCTCTCTATCCATTTCCATATCCAGTTCAAATGTCTCCTACTGACCTATAAGTGCACTCATTCTGCTGATATCTTTCCTCTATTATCTCTCCCTACACCCCTCCTCGAGAATTCTGCTCTTTTGACAGATTGCTTCTTTCTGTGCCCTTCTCTTCTACTGCCAACTCCAGACTTCGATCTTTCCATCTTGCTGCTCCTTATGCCTGGAACAAACTACCTGAATCTGTTCATCAGGCTTCACCTCTGGCCCTTTTCAAATCCAGGCTGAAATTCACCTCTTTGAGGCCGCTTTTCGATCCTGATCTGCTTAGTCTCCTATGTGTCTCCTTACTATTCCCTTAGATGTATCCTTGTCCTTATCTGGTGTGTTGTCTTCTTGACTAGGTTGCCTGTAGATCAGTAATAGTAGTAGTAGTGATATGTTCTGATGTACTGCCAGGGATCAGGTACCATTTTTAAGATGTTAGCACCAGAAGGAAGGAGGAAATGAGCATCACTCCTGCCTTTCAACTTTTAGTGAACTGGAGATGGGGGGGGGGGGGGCATGTTTTAGCATCCCCTTGGTCCACCAGTGATTTTTCTCTTGAGAAAGGGACTTCATGGTGCACTTAGGTCACCAGGGACTTCCTTTTAAGAGGAAGTGGACTGCTTCTACCATGATATTTTTTTCAGCAGAAAGATGCTTCAGAGCCCACTTGGACCATCAGGTATTTTCTTTTAAGAGGGTGGAGGTATGCTTTGGGTCCCATGGGGGCAACTAGGGAGCATTTTTCAGCCAAGTGAGTTAAAGGCTGTTCTAAGGCAAAATGCTGCACTTCACCTCAGATGGTCCTTTATTTCTGTACTATAATAAGAATATAAGATTTGCTATGCTGAGTCAGACCAAAAGTACATCAAGCCCAGTATCCTGATTCCAACAGTAGTCAATTCAGATCAGAGGTACCTGGCAGGATCCCAAAAGGTAGCTAGATTCCGTGCTACTTATCCCAGGGATAAGCAGTGGGTTTTTCCCAGTCCACTTTAATAATGGTTTATGGACTTTTCCTCCAGGAGCCAGTCCAACCCTTTTCTAAACCCAGATACACTAAATGCTTTTACTACATCCTCTGGCAATGAATTCCAGAGCTCAATTGCACATTGAGGGAAAAAATACTTTTTCTGATTAGTCTTAAATATACTGCTCAGTAGCTTCATTGCATGTGCCCTAATCTTTGTACTTTTTGAAGGAGTTAACAAGCGATGCACATTTATTCGCTCCATTCCAGGCGTTCTTTGTAGCTTTTGAACATACTACAAAACAGAAACTTGATCCCTGGGCTGGTAAGGGTTGGCCATCTCTGGCATAGGTTCTTTAGAATGTGATTGCACCTGTTTCTTTGTTCCGTCATCTTGTTTTTGGATCTTAATCCGACATTTACTTCCCTTTACCTCTCTTATGTATTATTTACTGTACTATATTTTCCACTGGTTTAAGATGAAAGATGTGTACCTTTTCTTATGCTTTAAAAGTCTATCTCCCCGGGCCTTTTTGTTCAGTTCTAATTATATTCCACAGGCAGGAAAAATATTATGATTTTTGGTGATAATGTACATCCTTGCCCATTATGGGGGGAATTTTGTAAAGCACTTTCTGCATCTAAAGTGTGTTTTGCATGCAAAAGAAAGGCTATTGTAAAATTGCACAGCTGTGTACAGGCATACGAGCATGCATGCTAACAAGATCATGAGTACTGTTCCACAGTCTACTCATACGCACTCTTGGGGAGGCATTTGGGCAGAGCTGGAGGGAAAGTTGTGGACTTTATAAACTACATGCATAACTGTATGTGTACAAGGACATAGTTGCACCCGCCTCGGAGCAGCTGTAGTTTTTTGCAAGTGCATTTGTGTGTAACTGGCAGGACCATAAGAAGCTAGCAATGCACCCTGTGTGACTACCAAATCTGGTGCCCCCTCAACCCAGCCACGTTCAGTAACTCACTCTTTTTGAGCTTCCCAGAAGCCCAGTGATGATATCAGTGCCCCCTTCTGTACATGCGCCCTATGCAGCCGCGCAGCCCTTGGTACGGCCCTGGCTACTGGGATAGAACTGGGAGCCTATTTTATAAAGGTACATAGATGCCTATATTGCCTTTACACAAGAGATTTTAAATAAGCACCTTTTTACAGATTGGAAATAGGCAGCAATGCAATGTGTGCCGTTGACTCCCGGCAACCCAGTAACCCCTGGTTCACAAGGAGTGTTAGTGGGAATCAAACCCTGGTATCTTGGCCACTAGGCTACTCCCCCATTCTTAGAAATAGGCATTCTCTTATAAAATTATCCCCCTAGATGTCCAAGGGGTACACACACAAAATATTTCTTGCCTTGGTCCACTCTTCTGCCATTCAGAATCAAGCATTCACCTCCAGGAGCAAATTCTTCAGTGGGGGTGAGGGTGAAATTCTCACAAGCCAAAATAAAACTACAGGCCCCCATAGAAAGCACAAGCAAATCCACACCATTGCCTAGGGATCACTGGCTTATATTTGTTGGACAGAATGCTTGCTGCAAATCCAGATGGGGATTCCATAGCAGAATGCTTTACACCTCCTCCCCACACTAAGGTGGGGTATGATGCTGCCGGCAGTGGCATACTGAATTAATGAGTGTCCCAAAGGAACCTTTTTATAAGCATGTTTTTTCTGTTTTTTACATTTTTAATAAGCGCCAAACAGCCTCCATGCAAAGTCCATAATCTATGTGCTCTTTTCTGATCCCACCCCAAACAAGCCCCCGGAACCCCTCAAGTGCTCTTAACCAGACTTGAGGGCAGTTTCGGAACAGCCAGTGTATCTGAATAAATCATTCCATGAGGTTGTGTAACTATTAATGGAAATTCACCTGTGAAACAGAGACTTTGGAGCTGGAAAAAGTCCATGGTGTGATTTGACTTTCTAAGACACATAAACCCCTTCCATGCAGGAGCATCTACTGAGTCAGATTGTAGTAAGAGGAGTGCATCATAAACAGTCACCAAATGGAGGAAAGTAGCAGCCTGAACATAGGAAACTTACAGATGGGAATGTAGAGGTGAAAAGGAATGAAAATGTATTCACACTTTTCTCCTCTCACACCTCATTCCATAGATCTAATCCAGCAGCCTCCTCTACTGAAATAGTTAAATATTTATCAGCTCAGAGTGGATTCAGCTGATTAATCAGTTTAAAATCAGTGTATATCAGTGCTGCAGTTCCTTCTCAACTAAATGATTGTCATCAGATACCACTTAAATTATCTCTCGACCCCAGTTAACACAGAGAGGAGCAATGTCATTCCTACTCATTAATGCCATACTTAAGCTAAATTTACTCTCTCTCTCCCTCATCCACTTTTTCAGATAAAAATTAGAACCAAAATGACACTAAAAATGGTTTTAAAACCTAATTCCTTGTTAGACCACAAAAGGTCATGGTCTCCATCAGGTCAAGGTTAAAAGACTGTGTCGCTTAGGACTGAATGGGCATGGGCCCAGCATTTTTTAAAGAATCATCTTGTATCCATTAATTCCTCATATAGCTTCTTGGGAAGGCTGTCGTTTAGACATGGCATCATCACTTTTATCTCCCAGACAAAAAAGTCAGGTCAATATTCAATGGACTTACATGTTTCATGGCTGCTGCTAAATGTATAAATCTGCTATCTGTGGTTTTTCAGTGGCACTGTCCAGACACTGTGGGGGTCATTTTAGAAGTTCTATTTATGATTTCAATGTCTGAAAATGGGCATTATGACGTGCAAGTCACAAAGACATCCCCAGAACCATTTTAGAAAGCTGGATGCATAGATATCTCCAGCGCAATCACATCCGAGTTGCAAGGGAGCATGGTGGAGGTATGGCATTAAATGCTTTATTTATACATTTCATAGATGTTACGAACATACAAAACTTGCACAAAACATAAGGGCCACCATGGAAAACAAAACAGCATATATGCATGCACAATAATAAAGAAATAAACCAAAAATGTCCCTCCTCTAGCCCACAAATAAGGCCCCCAAGATGAAAAGAAATAAATATAAACAAGATGATACAAAAAGGCAGAACTAAACAGTCGGTGCCATTACTATCTTCTCACAAGAGTAGGGGAATCACCTTGCCCCAGACCAGGAGAATCCCGGTCATTCAAAAAGAAAATCATCTGAGAAGGAAATAAAAAAATATATGAAACAGCTTGTATGTTTACCAGACACTTACAGGGATACTTCAGAAAAAATAACCCACCGAGCTGCAAAACCAGAGGCCGCAGAAGGAGAAACTCCCTCCTGTGGGGTTAGGTTTCCCTAGCCAGGTCTGGAAAAATCTGAACCAGACAACCCCTAAAGCGAAGATTTTTCTTCTTAAAAAACATCTTGAGGAGCTATTCTCTATCGGAAATAAGTGCCAAAGTAACCAAACAAGTTGCAGGAGCGATCAACTCACTGTCCGAATTCTCCAAGAGAGTAGAGACATTGAGAACATCAACCCCAGCTGAGACTTGCTGGCCACCTGGCAAATAGTATATCTTTACCAGAGGCAGGAAAATCTCAGAAAGATAAGATTTAAACATCTCCTTAGTAGATATTTATTTATTTATTTATTTATTTATTTTATTTCTTATATACCACACTCTTTTAATCAGTGCGGTTTACAGATGAACAAATTAAACACAATGGTACAATCGGCATTGGTTTTTTACATTGAACAGGGTACAAAAACTAGGAGGTAAAACAGGGTTAACTATATACAAAGAACATGGATGTGAATAGGGTTGACTATGTACATGGCAATTTTTGGGTAACTACATGGTATAGGTAACAGATAAAATTACAGTACAGTATAAATATAAGTACAGTATGTATATAGTGTGAAAGTATGGATCTACAGGATTAGCCATTTTCTACCGGGGTTAAATGGGAAAGATCAGTATGAGTGCAGTGTTCATTTGGGGTTTCTTCAGGGTATTATATTAGGAACAGATGATATTTTAAGGCCTTTCTGAATGTAGTGAGGCTAGTGATGCATCTGATTTCAGGTGGGAGGGCATTCCAGGCCCTAGGTGCAAACAGTGAGAAGGCTCTGGAAGCTGTTGTTTTGGAGCATTTGGTAAGGATTTTTGGTAGGATGATGGAGTTCAATGCAGCAGGTCTCCTGGATCTGTTTGTTGGAGTGACTTGTATCATATTGCTGATGGGTGATAAGGAAGGGCTCCTGACAGCTTTAAAAGTCATGACCAGGGTTTTATATAGGGTTCTGGCCTGGAGGGGTAGCCAGTGTAAACTCCTCAGTATTGGAGTTATGTGTTCTGATCGTGGAGCACCTACGAGAATTCTCGCAGCTGAATTCATGGCTAACCGGAGGGGATTTAGAGTAGATTGTGGGAGACCGTGTAGTATTATATTAGCAAAATCCAAGTGAGGTAGAACCAGGGCTTGGAAGATAGTGTGGAAGTCGGAGTAGTCGAGGAGAGGTCTGAGATTGCGTAGGGATCAAATCTTTTGGTAAATTGAGTTTGTTATTTTCTTGATGTGTGCTGACATATCCAGCCACTGATCTAAAGTAATCCCTAAGTATCGGATCATGGGTTGTGCTTTCAGTTCAATGTTGTTTACTTGTAAAGAGGCGGGGGGTATGAAAGTTGGATTCCGTGTTACGAATAAGACGTCTGTTTTGTTATGGTTTATACGTAAATTCTGTTTGAGAAGCCAGTTTGATACCTCTTCGAAGCAAAGAACTATTGATGTAAAATCTGGTTGTTTTTACGTTGAAAGGAGCATATAGCAGGATGTCATCGGCATATGCCAGACATTGAATGTTGAAAGTGCGTATCAAATCACAGATTGGCTGCATATAGATATTGAACACTAGTGCGGACAAGGAGGATCCCTGAGGGACACCTTGTTTAAGTGCGAATGAATCAGATGTTGCCTCTCCTGTTCTGACTTGCTGCTGTCTATCGGATAACTAAGATTTGCACCATTTCAGTGCTAGACCTTGAATACCCTTATCTTTGAGGCGCTGAAGGAGAGTATTATGATTTACTGAATCAAATGCAGCAGCTATGTCGAGAAAGATAAGAATGAACCCTTGATGGATATTGTCGATGCTTATGATTAGGTTATTGAATAGAGTTGTGAGGAGGGTGTCAACACCATGTTCTTCTCTAAAACCATGTTGTGAGGGGTCCAGGGGCGCTTCTGAGTCAACATGTTGTTGTATTTGTCTCTGGACTACTTTTTCCATGATTTTAGCTAATAGAGGGATGCTAGAGATAGGTCTAAATGATTCGACTTTTGCTGGGTCAAGCTTGCTGTTTTTTAGGAGAGGGCGGATGGATGAGTGCTTCAGGCTCTGAGGGAAGGATCCAGTTGAGAAGGAGTAGTTGACAATCTTGCTTGTAAATGGGCTAAATTCATGTCGTAGTTCTTTAATCCACCTGGCTGGGCAGGGGTCGTTAGGTGCAGTAGTTAAGTTAATGGCTGCTATTATTTCTTCAATCTCTTTATTGGATACTAGAGAGAAATTGTCAAGCAAGGTTAATTGGGACACATTCTGTGAGGTGGGAGTTGGAAATGCTGTGAGGATCGAACTAGTCTGTATCATTTTTGATTGTAGATATTCGGCATAATCTTGAGGATGTGGCATAGGAGGTTGGGATGTGGTTGGATCACCTGATAAGGATTTAACAATATTGAAGAGGTCGTGTGGCTTGTTTAAGGACCTCATTAATGTATCAGAGTGGTATTTCTTTCTTTTCTCCAATGTCATCTTCCGGTGAGATTGTAAGTACGAATTGTATGCGAATAGTGCATCAGGAGACCGGGAGGAGCGCCAGCGTCTTTCAAGTCTGCGTAGGTGGAGGAGAGATTCTTGTAAGTCCGAGGAGAACCATGGTTTATGTTTGCCCTTGATCTTGGTCCTGTCAGTAGAGGGGATGCAGGCAGCGGCTTTCAATGTGTTGTCCCAGTTGGTTACTAAGTCTTCTTGAGAGGGTAAGTTCTTGTGGAGATCAGGTAAAATCTCCACAGAAGACCTTGGGAAATTTATCAAATAAAAATTAGATAATCAGACTAGACTGGCTAACTGTTCTATTCGAGCCTTTAAAAGTGTACCGTCTTTGGTGAAAGCATCAGAATATGTTTCTAAATGAACAGCTCGCTGAGAAAGATCATCCAAGGATGTTTTCAATACCTCAGTCAATTCGGTGTTCTTACCACAGACCTCTTCATTATGCTGCACTTTAACATGCAAAGTTTGAACTTGAGGAATTATGGCCTCACCCATTTATTTGATGGCAGTCCAAATGCTTCAGGTGTAAACATGCTCGGCCTTTGGAGAGAAAAAGAGAAGAAGCACTTCCTTCCATGTCTGCCATGATAGAAGCAGCCGGGATATCCATCTGGGGTTGCCCGGCAACACCTCCAGCCATTGCTGGTGATCCTCCACTCTCCAGCAGTGTGCCAGGCAGACGCTGACCCAGTGGGGTCACAGGAACTCCCGTGTCACTTCCAGAGGCCGTCCCCAGTCAAGAAGCAGGCAATCCAACTTCAGGAAGGCCTGTGATATGCTGGCCTCCCAAGTTAACAATGGTGCAAGTTTGCTCTGAAGGCCTCTGTGCTTCTGGGGGCATGAGGTCTATGCCCAAGGGGGTCTTCTAGCTACTTGACTCTGGAGTCATCACAGCTGGACTAACTGCTCTCACATCCACCAGCTGACACTCCCAATGAGTAACAAAAGCATCCAAAAATGGTCTGTAAATGTGCATGTGCCTTGCCTTGCTATATGCATGGGCCTGTCTCCAGAACCAGTTACAGGAATGTGCCTCTTTTGGGATGGAAATGACACGATTTCAGAAGGCACTTACATGTGCTTCTCTTCACTGCTGCCACTCCCCTGGTATTTTGGATGTAGTGACCTGGACGTCGCAGCTTCCTCCTAGAAGTCCTTTCTAAAAGGCCACCTCACACAGATAGTGCTAGGACAGAGTTAGGGTGCGACGAAGGTGGGATGATCAAGTATACAGAGAGTGACGATATTTACCTGCTTTATCTATAGCTAAGCTGTTTAATTTAGACCTGCATTTTGCTTGTCAGCGGTATATCAAGTGCCTGAAATAAATACATAAATAAACCGCCCTAAATTTTACTGCTTTTAAGATAGCGGCTGAATAGATTACTATACATGTAGCCAGCAGAGGTAGCCACTTTATACATATATTCAGTGCTGCTGTTTCCATATAGCAGCACTGAATATACATTTTATAAATGCCGCAGTCAATGTTTAAATAAATAGGTTCACCGATGCCACTGAAGAGTGACCCAAATAAGTTTTCCTAAATGGAAGATGTCAGAACACTGAAGGAAACAGATGCATTTTAGAGCTCATTTCAGCTATAAAAGACAACCTTCCCAACAAGAATTTGTTTGTCCACCTTGTTTTCTTGTTTGATAGAAAATATGTTTTGCTGTTGACTATTACAAAGATAAAACTGTCACTTCTATGTGTTTGTGAAGCACTGTGGACATCTTCTAGTACTAAAGATATGTTTAATAGTAGTACTAATAGTGGTAGAAATAAGTAAGCAGGAAATACTCTAACAAGTGAAGATATTAGAGTCAGGGTGTCACCCACAGAGAGATGTAAAGAATTATTAAGGTCCTTTGTTTTTCCATTTAAACCAATTTTCATTGATAAGTTCTGGGGGGGGGGGGGGGGGGTTGCAAAGGTGACAATCAAGCACATTTTTACCCTGATCTCAAAAACATGGCTGCAGGCCTGTGATGTTTTCCAGCATCACCTTCCTAAAAGACCGAGAGTGGGGCTTGAAACTACAAGACAGTGTGGAAACTGCATGCACGTACATACCACAACCATCACCGTATGCTGCAATGAAGGAGAACAAGGAAGCCATTGCTAGAGGAGGGAGACTGAATCCACTCACAAGGCTGCACCGAAGGGAAAAGGCTGGAGTTGCTGCAGCATCCCCCTGCTAGAGAGGGATAGAGGAAGGCTGGGGTTGTCGCTGGAGGGAGGCATAGAGTTGCCATTGGGGTGGAAGGCCAAATCTGTCAGCGTCACAGGAGCTGAGGAACAGGAGAAAGAGACACAGGGAAAACTGTATCCTGCTAGGAGAAGGGGAGAAGTGGACATTGGGAGGGAGAGAAGAAGGAAGAGGTACGACACTAGATTAGGAGGAAAGAGAGAGGAGAGATGCAAGGGGAAGAGGAGAAATGGTGGGAAGAAAGGGGAAGATGGAAAGAAGAGGGGGGTGCTGGAAGAAGAAGGACTGATAGGAGATGAAAGTGCAAATGAAGGAAGAATAAAAGAACAGAAGAGATACTAGGGAGAGAAGGGAAGAGGTCATCTAGTCTGTCAATGTGGTTTTCTCCTGCTATTCTCCTTGTGAGCTTGACCCCTAGTGGTAATATTATGAGATTACCACTAAGGGTCAGAGCTGCCATTCTGAACCAGGATCACCAAAAACAAGAATGAGTGAGGATTGCCCTGCTCCACTAAACACTGGGTACCTCTGGTAAGGCTGGGAATTTGATCGGTGGTGTGGGACTTCCGGCGGGGTAGGTATTCTTGATGAAACGGAGGTCAAGTGATGAGGTTTTTCAGGCGTGGATTGGATGTGAGGGAGGTGTGTTGGCTTGGAGCTGTTGGGGGATCACTTCTCAGGGGGAGGATTGGGGGGAATTGGATGGTCGAAGAAGGGTCCAAGAGGGGTGATCAGAGTTGGGATCAGTTTTGGGGGAATGATCAAGAGGTGACAAAGCTGCTGCCATGCATATGTGTGGAGAGGGGGGTATATGGGTTTTTCCCCACATGCAGCATTTTAAAATTGCTGCTCCTGCCTGAATTGAAGAGCATATAGGTACAGTCCTGCACTTATTTTATAAGAGGCTCTACATTTGAAAGAGCCTCTTGTAAAATACTATGGGCATTCTACATGCCCTGACCTGGAAGTGTGAATTTCCCTCTCTCCATACTATCTAAAATCTGCCTTCACACTTTTCTAGTGCCCTTAAATCCAAGTCTAAATGATCCCAAAGACTGGGAACACTTCTGAGTTCTATTAAATGGTAGACCTGTCTACTTTCAAGTCACTGAACGTAGAGTCCCCTCTTCTGTACAATTTCATTTCATTTCATTTAAAATGCCATTTTATATTGCATAAACCAGCAATCTAGTTTCAAGGCGGTTCATATAAAATAGCATACATATATCTCAGTTTAAAACAAATCAATTCAGCATATAAGAAAGTACAATACAAATAACTTCCGCTAACAATCAAAGGTCACATGTACCAAGCTCAAGGAGCCATTTTTCAAAAAGCGAAGTTTTGCATTTCTGAAACTTAAATAACACATCTTGCTGCTAAGATCATCAGGAAGTCTGGAACATTGCTTCGTAATCTACTCTTCCTATACTCAGGAGTCTGAAATCCTTGGATCAGGGTTTCCCAAGCTGGTCCTACTTTACCCTTTAGTCAGGTTGTTTTTTAGGGTATCCACAATGAATATGTATTAAACTATACCACATTACAGGAATCCTAAGTGTTTTAAAGCAACTGGTTATACTACTAGCTGCAGATCTACTTGCACCCAAAAAGGTTGAAGCTGATGTATTAACTGCAGGCTTAAAAATACTTTCTTAATAATCAGATTCACTTGATCCTCCATTGTTAATGTGGAATCTAAATCAATTCATATAACGTGACTAGTTTTCAGGTTTCACTGGGATATTTGTGGCGATCATGTATTCTACAAGTATTTCCTCTAATACCTTTCCAAAAGCTACTGATAATATTAATATCTTTAATATCTCTCTGTTCCCGGGAGCCTCTCAGAATCTCCACTTGCACAGTTTAGTATCTCAGTGAACAAGAAGAAACAGTTTTACAATGAAACCAAAATAAAAAGCATCAATAAAAAGGTAAAACTGGTAAACAACCCGTCCCTTCAGAGGGTACACCATTATTCACCATACCCTTGAGAGACCGTACATGCTGAATGTAGACAAGCACTTAGGCAGCAGGAAGCAATGTTTGGCTTCCAATGAGACAGTTTTGTATGTTCAAGATATTGATCCTTTTAGGGTCTGTAGCTAGGATATTTTCTTTTCAACTGGAAAAACCGCCTTAAAATGAAGAATAGGAGCCCAAAATTGTCAAGTTCCAACAGGCCAATAAGTCCCATCTGTTGTTCTGATGATGCCCTCTTATCTTTTTTGTAAGGTTCTGCTTTACAACTTTCCTGCTGCTTGCTGAGCAGTTAGTAGAGGTTACCTGTGTCTCAGAGCAAAGGGTTAATTTGATTAGCAAAAAACAAAACAGGTGTCTCATTCTATGAAGTGTTAGGAAGCTGGAATTAAAAAGGCTCTGTACATTTTGTGCTGACACTGTGGATGCTATATCACATTAACACAATATCTGATTTTTAAGTGTCTCAGCATTTCACTGTGATAATAAGTAGATAGCTAGCACAGTATACCATTAATATTTATATACCGGTATCAAATACATTAACCAGTGTAACATACTTTGAAACATGTGACTGAAATCCTCGCTTGCAGTAGCCATATTCCACGTGTCTTTCTTTCTTCTCCTATTAACTCCCCCCCCCCCCCCCCCCCCCCACTGGCTGTCAGAATCTATTATCTAGCTTTGAATGCCTTGCTCTTTGCCATCTCTCAGAAGCTGCTGCCCTAGGTGGCTGCCTAGTTTTCATGATGGTTGGCCCGGCCCTGTTGGCATCTACTCCGCACTCAATCCATAGGTCAGGGAGAGGGAAGCCAAAAGGATGATGATATGGGTATTTTTATTGAGGGGGGAATTGCTTATTTGATGAACTAAGTCAGTCTTCAGATATTTCGGGCCTCTTTTCTGGAATTTGCGTCCACAAGACTATGAGAGGAACCTAGTTATCTTTCATGCCACTAAAAAGATGATAGCATGATTTTTTTGTGCACTGTTATGATCTAAGTATAGAATTGTTGTTTTATATTATATTTTATATTTTTATATGAATTTGAATGCTGCAAACCACTGCAATGCCTCTGGTGCGAAGAGAAATTTAATGAAATAAATCAAATCAAATTACACCACCTAATCAATTTTGGAATTTTCATATAATCCACTCCAAATTTTCAGGACATCTGGGGGAGACGAGGACTCTGAAGGGGTATTTTTTAATATCCATATAGTTCATGAATCTGCATACACAATTAAACCTACTAATGATTTTTTCTCTGGAAATGTCAGAGGGTCTATTAGGTTTATGAGAGGGATATTTTTGAAGATAATCTATGTATTTCACAAATAAGTGCAGGCAATTATATCACTTCAGAACATTTTTGTTTCTAGCCGATTCACAATAAATTCTGTGCAGTTTATTTTTAGTTCTCTTCTTTCATTCTTCTAGTCTAAATCCAGATGAATCTCTTTTTGCAGTCTCCATCTTAGGGGGCTTGTTACTAAGGTGTATTAATATTAACAGGCATCAATTCCCACTGTTAATGCTTGTTATTAGTAACTAGGTCCCATTGAATAACATTAATTTATTTATTTATTTAGCTGTATTTATATCCCGCTTTTCACCAGGTCAAAGTGGTCAATTGGGGGATACATTTAACATGAGGGGATATGAGACACATACACTAATACTTACAGGGAACAGGGGCAATGGAGGGTTAAGTGGCTTGCCCAAGACCACAAGGAGTGCCTACAGGACTAGAAATCCCAGTCCCTCTGTCCTGAGATTGCTGTCCCCAGGTGGGACTTGAACCCCCAGCCCTCCGGCCTGAAGTACCTTGTCCTAACCACTAGACCACTCCTCCCTCTAGACCACTCCTCCCCATGAGACCTTTTCCAAAATAGCAAACATTAAGAGTGAATGAATGCATGCTAGTGCACATAAGTAAGAAGCTCCTTTAATCAGTAGATATAACAGATATTTTACATTCAAATTGGGCTAATTTAAATAATACAGTTATTTTTTTATTTATATTGAAAATTTAGAGGGAAATTTTAAAGCCTATTTTTGCATAGAAAGCAGAGTTTTATACACGAAAATAAGTGCTTCTGATATGCATGTAAACTTTGTGCATAAAAAGTTAATTTTTGAAGCATCCCTATGTGTAAATAGCAGAATTTACATGTGTAGATCGGTATACACATGTAAATATGATTTTAGAAAGAAATAGACAGCGAATTGATTATAGATATTGCAAAGATAGCCACAAGGGGGGAAGTGATCATATTGGGTGACTTTAATCTACCCGATGTGGATTGGAGTACTCCTTCTGCAAATCTGGAAAGAAGTAAAAAAAAATGTGGATGCCTTCCAAGATGCGTTACTCAGACAAATGGTGATGGAACTGACCAGCGAAAACTCGATGCTGGATTTAGTGCTCACCAACGGTGAGAGCATGTCGAATGTCTGGGTGGGTGCCTCTGTGAGCAAGAGCGATCATCACACGGTGTGGTTTGAAATAAAAGCCAAGGTGCAGTCCAATCATAATAAGCTCAAAGTCCTAAACTTCAAAAACACTGACTTCAGTAAAATGACCAAATATCTATAGGAGAAGATGGCAGGATGGGAGGGGATAAGGGAAGTGGAATTGCAATGGGCTAAACTAAAGGTGCCAATAAAAGGCGCAACAGATAAATATGTAAGGAAAGTAAACAAAAACAAGAGGAAAAGGAAACCTATTTGGTTTTCCAAAGAAGTTGCTGCTCAAATAAAGGCAAAAAGCACAGCTTTCAGAAAATTCAAAAGCTCGCAAACAGAAGAACAGAGAAAGAAATACAGAATCAAACTTAAAGAGACAAAAGAGAAATAAGGAAAGCAAAATCAAAGGCAGAGGAAAAGATGGCTAAAGGTGTGAAGTGTGGCAACAAAACTTTCTTCAGGTATATTCGGGCGAGGAGGAAAATCAGAGGTGCAATTGCAGGACTCAGAAGTGCTGGAAACGGACTCGTGGAAAGTGATATTGAAAAAGCAAAATTGCTAAACAAATACGTCTGCTCTGTTCTTACTAAAGAAAATCCTGGAGAAGGACCACCTGTGACTCCCAAATATAAAAATGGGAATGAAGTAGATACCACACCATTCACAGAAGATGATGTGTTAGAACAACTTGCAAAAATGAAAGTGGACAAGGCCATGGGACCAGATTGGGTACATCCCAGGATATTGAAAGAGCTCAGAGAGTTTCTTACAGGGCCTTTAAAGGATGTTTTTAACAGATCCTTGGAGACAGACAGGAGAAGTTCCTCAGGACTGGAGAAGGGCTGATGTGGTACCTCTTCACAAAAGTAGTAACAGGGAAGAAGTGACAAACTACAGGCCGGTGAGCCTTACCTCCGTGGTGGGAAAAGTAATGGAGGCACTCCTGAAAGAGCGAATAGTGGACTTTCTCAAAACCAACAGATTGCATGATTCGAGCCAATATGGTTTTACCAAAGGACGTTCTTGCCAAACAAATCTGACTGAGTTCTTTGAGTGACCAGAGAGCTAGATCAGGGGCATGCTATGGATGTCATCTACCTGGATTTCAGCAAATCCTTTGATACTGTTCCTCATAGGAGACTTATCAATAAACTCAATGTGGTGAACTGGATCAGAAATTGGTTGACTGACAGACAACAGAAGGTGATGGTAAACGGAACTCACTCGGATGAAAGGAGGGTGATTAGCGGAGTGCCCCAGGGTTTGGTCCTGGAACCGGTACTGTTCAATGTATTTGTGAGTGATATTGCTGAAGGACTGAATGAAAAAGTCTGTCTTTTTGCAGATGACATGAAAATTTGCAAGAGAATGGACTCCCCTGAGGGAGTAGAGAACAAGAGGAAAGATCTACAAAAGCTGGAAGAATGGTCTAATGCTTGGCAGTTCAGATTTAATGCAAAGAAGTGCAGTGTCATGCACTTGGGAAGCAGAAATCCAAGGGAAATGTACACAATAGGGGGCGATAAGTTGGTGTGCGTGGACCAGGAGAAGGACCTTGGTGTGATTATTTCTGAGGATCTCAAGGTGGCAAAACAGTGCGACAAGGCAGTGACAAAAGTCAGGAGGATGCTGGGTTGCATGCAAAGAGGAATTAATTATCAGCAGAAAGGAAGAGGTACAAATGCCACTGTACAAGTCACTGGTGAGGCCTCACTTGGAAGACTGTGTTCAGTTTTGGAGACCATATCTCGCAAAGGATATAAAAAGACTGGAAATGGTTCAGAGGAAGGTGACCAAAAAGATTTTGAGCCTGCATCAGATGACTAATGAGAAGAGACTTGAAGACCTAAATATGTATACTCTGGAGGAGAGGAGGGACAGGGGAGATATGATTCAGTCCTTTAAATACTCTGAGTATTAATGAGTAAACAAACCTCTTCCAAAGACGGGGAAGCTGTAAAATTAGAGGGCATTACATGAAGCTGCAAGGGGGTAAATTGAAAGGCAATGTCAGGAAATACTTTTTCACTGAAAGGGTGGTGGATGCTTGGAATGCCCTCCTGATGGAAGTGGTGGGGGCAAATACAGTGACAGAATTCAAAATGGCATGGGACAGAGTGGATCTCTTTATAGCAACAGGATAAAATCAAAATAAGCATAACTATCTCTTATATCTCAACAAATAAAGGGTACCCTACATGGAGAAGTGGGTACACCACTAAACAAAGGCATGGGGAGGGGTAACCTACTCTTGCCTCCTTGCTGGGCAGACTAGATGGACCATACTGGTCTTTATCTGCTGTCATATACTATGTGAGGATGCTTACCATGTCTAGATGTCAAGGTGGCATGGTTAAGACGTGGAGAGAGAGGGTTTTGGTGGGCCTTCAATATCGACATGTCTTCCCTGTTTTAGAAAGGAAATCTTCGTGGATATAAAAAAAATTAGAAATCAGCATTTACAGCTGTTCCTAGGTACAAATATTTGCCTGCTTGAAGGGGCAGGTGTACAGGCCAAGTTCTGGCCCTCTTGGTCACCCCTCTATGTCCCCTGATGCATTGGTTCCCCTCCCCGACATTCCCATGTATCCGATCTTGACTACAGCAAGAATATTTGTCGCCCTAGCCAAACCTTCAGCCTCATGCCCTCCCCCCTGCAGCAAACCTCAGTCTTATGCCTCCCCCCACCAAAGATTTTGATAATTAAATCAAGTAATCATGATCATCCCAGCACCACCCCTCTCACAACAATCCTGTTAAAATGTATAATTGAACTGTTGCATTTAACAAATTTCTAGATGGGGGTAACAAACACAGGGATCCTTCCTCAGTCCGTAGTTTCCTATCTCTGGTCCCAGAAGCAAGTGAGATGAAATGAGAACACAACATACACAGAGTTATACCATAACAAAGCCTGCTAAAGCTTTAGGAAGGCAGCCATGAGCCCACAAATCTTGGCTGTCTCCCATAAGTCTCTTAATATGCTTGTTCACAGCACTTTCTTTTATTAGGAAAAAACTGCCACATTATACATTCTTTTGCCTTATCACTCTGTGTCATGCTTTTTGCTTTACAAATAGTGAGATACTCTGAACAAAAACAAGAAAGTGTGTTGTATTTTTCCAGACTTATTTTTTGACAACACAGGTCTCGAAACTTTGCGAGACTTGTTTTTTGGCAACACAGGTCTCAGAACTCCGGGACTACTTTCAACTGACACCAAAATGTCAGACACTGTTGTGCCCTATGTACATCACCGACCTGGACATTTGTCAAGCCATTTTCTATAGTTTTTTTATTTTTCGTGAAGATTTTTTGTATATGTATAAAACAGGATAGCCGCGCTTCATAGAAAAAATTCAACTGATATCTTCCAAAGCAATTTTAAAGCGAGAAATCTTGTACTTAGCTTTTCACCAAAAACTCTGGAAGTTCAGCCTTGAATTTGTAAAGTCTATTACTCTGTTAAAAGTTGACCTATTTTTGCTTGTATGCTTTTTGCTTTGCCTATATCTACATATTACAGGTCAAGCTAAACACTATCAGCCCGATATTCAGCACCGGCAGCTAGCGTGATTACGGCAGCTAGCTGCTGGCGCTGAAGACAGAACCCGGATATTCAATGCCAAAACCATATCCGGCCACAAGCATTGAATATCTGAGTTTGCTGAACAGCATCCGCCACCGTAGAAGCTAACTGTCCAGCAGTGATATTGAGCCACTGCCCGGTTAGCTCTCACAGTTAAAGATAGTCGAGGCTTTCCCCAGTTTTATGGAATGCTCTTCCTGAAAACTTAAGAGCAATAAAAAATCTCCAAAAGTTCCGCAAGGAACTAAAGACACACCTGTTTATTGATTATTTTGGTAACTTTTTGACATATTCATAAATGACCTGGAAAGTGGAATAACGAGTGAGGTTATCAAATTTGCAGATGACACAAAACTATTTAAAGTTGTTAAAACCCAAGAGGATTGTGGAAAATTGCAAGAGGATCTTGATAAATTGGAAGACTGGGCATCAAAATGGCAGATGAAATTTAATGTGGACAAGTGCAAAGTTATGCACCTAGGGAAGAACAACCCAAACTATGGTTACACGATGCAAGGTTCCACATTAGGAATCACCACCCAGGAAAAAGATTTAGGCGTCATTGTGGATAACATGTTAAAACCCTCGGCCCAGTGTACAGCAGCAGCCAAGAGAGCAAATAGAATGCTAGGTATCATAAGGAAAGGAATGGAAAATAAAACAAAAGATATTATAATGCCTCTATACCGTTCCATGGTGAGACCGCACCTTGAATATTGTGTGCAATTCTGGTCACCGTATCTTAAAAAGGATATAGCGTTATTAGAAAAGGTTCAGAGAAGAGCCACCAAAATGGTAAATGGGATGGAAGGATACTCCTATGAAGAAATTCCTTATTATGTTTGCTGTAAACCACCCCTGATCTCTGGAAGGGATGGTATATAAAAACTCATAAATAAATAAAATCTGCGGGTTACCAATCAAGCAGTGGTTCAATAACACCACTGCCTGGATACCCACAGGTGCCATGTCCGGAACACCCCGGAATGCCCATGACACATCTGATGCTATATGGTTAACATCGGGGCATATAGCAACATTAATCTAAGTAGCATTTTCATGGTTTACAGGTCTGTAAACTGTGTAAATGCCTTTGAAAATCAGGACCTACGTGTTTCAGGTCAAACCAAGCATAAACATATTGCTCACGCTTAATCAGGACAACTTCCTGCAAACAGAAGCTCCCTGTCTTGCAAGATGCAACCTTAACTTTCTCACTCTTACATAAACACCCCCTATGAAACTGTCAGCTTATTTAGAGCTGTTCTCACACTCTAAATTTTCCCCATGAGGCCCTAGCCCCCCATTGGATTCCTTTCTACAGTCCCCCGTATGATTCTGTAAAGAATCACTATTATTTATTTAATGTCTCTTTTATACCGCGCTATTTAACATCAGTGTGGTTTACATACAACAGTAGCTTATACAGTGCAGACTAAGCTGCTCTGTATTTACAATGAAACAGGTGCTATAACTTGGATATCGCTGGGGTAACTATATACAGGTAGGAATCAAGTCAGGTCCGAGCAGGACTATCGGTGGGAAGAGTGACTTTTACAAAGTGGGGGAATATACATGCTGCTATTTACAAAGTACGCATAGTCGAGGATGGCGCCATTGGGTATGGATGCCTCATCACGTGCTGGGTGTGTTGGTATGAATGGTAGCTGGGTGTTCTAATGGTGAAAGTCCCCAGGAGGAGATGGAGGTGGAGGAAAATCCTGTTGAAATAAATGATACTGCATTTGTGCACAGGATTTCCAAGCCAGATAAGAAAAAAACACAGCTTTCTGCTGAGCTCAGGCCACGCCCCAGCTCAGAGGGAGAGACAGGCTTCCTCACTGATTGGTCACACCTGGGGGAAGGACAGGGAGTGCCGAGAAGCAAATGCTTTTTAAATCCACAAACAGAGCAGAGAGTTAAGACAGAAAGAAGTACAAGAAGGGGCAAGGAAACAGGCAAGGAAACAAGCACGGGAAGGAGCATGGGAAGAAGCATGGGAAAGTGCAAAGGAAGTGGATAGAAAGGAAAAGAGCAAGCAAGAAAGGAACCTTATGAAGAAGGTGAAGGAGAGAGAGAGCCTTGGAGAGGACATTACAGCAGGGCAGAACCTTGGAGCAAGAGAGCTAGCAAGGGAAGCCATTGGAGAGACGGCAATTGGACATACAGCAACAAGGGCTATAGCAGCTGTAGAGAAAAGAAGGAAGAAAAGCCTCTTCAGAGCAGGTACCTAACTGGCACTGGAAATAGACATAAGGAAGCTGAATTCCAGAACCTGGAGGATAGCAGGAGAAAAGGGTTCAGCAGTTGTCTAAGAAACCCTGCCAAAGGTAAAGCTACCATTTCTAATGCTGAATCATTGTTAGAGAAGCCATTTGCCTTTGCTACTGTCCAGAAGGCTGACCCAACACCTTTAACTGATAATAGGTGGGAGTAGAGTCTTACATACGGGGAAAACTACAACACTGACAAAAGCAAGACAGCCGAGCCTTCAGAGTTAGAAGCTATAAGCAAGCTGTTGTCAGAAAGAGAAGTTTTCTCTCCTAACGCTAATGTGCCTGTACACGCTGAATTGCTCCTGAACCAGTTCAAGGAATTTCTGGAGGAAAGAAAGTCAGGGAGAACTGTTAAACCTGATAGAGATGCCAGTAATTATAATACTGTTGAAAGAATGCAAATAGACTCTTGTTTGCCAGCTTTAGAAAGTGAATCCTCTCCCATGGATTGCTCTTTATGTTTAAAGGAAGAAGGCCTTGTTGAACAGCACTGAAACTGTATGAAATAATATAGAGAGTACTTGCCATACCTGCTGAAGAATTGGAAAGGCTTGTTTTATTTTTAATAAGCTTAATTGTCTTCTGAGGATAAGAAGCCGTGCTGTGAGAAAGAAAATCAGCTGTTGCAGTTTAATTGTTTTCCGTTGAATAACCACACGGGGCAGTGTCCTGTGGAAAGTTTGTGGGACTGAGAAACAGCTGAGCAGTGCTGAGATATTTCTGTTACGTTTTTCTTCTGTTCCTGAAATACCTATGTGTTGGAGATGCATCCTTTATGCTTGTTTGTGTTTGAGCTTTGATGCGCTGGAAATTCCCCACAATAAATATTCTTGCAGCCTTGAAACACTCGTATCATAACTACAATTTTGTCCTTAAGGAAATAAGCAAAACTACACGTCCCAGAATCCCTGGCGACAATAGAAATAGCTTTATTCAAAAGAGGACACTCAAAGGCCACTTCCAGCTGGTAAGCTCTCGGGCCCTGGCGGAAGCGTCGCAGTGTGTTGGTATGAATGGTAGCTCAGACATTCCCAAATCCAGAATAAGTCTTCTGCCACAGTGGGAATGCCTTCTGCTTCAATTTGCAGATGCAGGGAACCACCTTCAAAGTCCTAGGCACCACATCTCGTCCATAGGTGAACTTCCTCTTGCTGGTTGGAAGAATTCAATGAACAGATTTCGTTATCGTACATATACTTTATTTGACAATACAGAAAAAGGATTACAATCATCCTGCAAATTAACCAAAGTGATGTGACACTTTTTGCCCTTGCTAGGTCTCAAGAAGAATGTATACAGAGAGTAAAGCTCTGCCGATTATTCTTGCAAGCACTATCTGCTGGCAGAGGCCAACTGTGGTCCATAGATCTTTTAGTAGTTCAGAGGTTTGCACCCACCTTCACATCATGACACTGGTATTAACTCCAAATTCTTCAGCAGCATCCCTCATGAGTCGGTTTATATAGTGTATCTGGATTTTCAGAAAGCCTTTGACAAGGTTCCTCATGAGAACTCCTGGCCAAATTAAAAAGTCATGGGATTGGAGGCAGTGTAGTATTGTGGATCAGGAACTCAGCCCTGAGTTGGTGCAAGTCATACCTGACAGATAGATGGCAGCAGGTAAGAACAGGCTCCGGGACTTCCAAGCCATTTCAACAAATGCAAGGGGTCCCCCAAGGGTCATCACTCTCAGCCCTCCTCTTCAATATATACATGCAACCCATCTGCTCAGTCATCCATTCCTTCAATGTCTCCTGCCTAGTGTACGCCGATAATGTACTACTCTTCACTCCATTCTCAATCAATCAACCTGATTTCTCGACTTTAACAAAATGCTTCAATGCTGTCACAGACTGGCTCCACACACAGAGCCTCAGGATTAATTTCAAGAAACAGATGTCCTCTTCATTGCCAGGAATCACTCCTTCACCCCTTCCACATCAATAAGAGTAAGAGATGCTGAGCTCCTGAGCAAGCCCACCATCTGCTACCTGGGGATCACCCTAGACCAGCAGCTCAACATGAAAACACACATAGCAATACCTTCCGAGCAATCTATCACAAGAGATGAACCATCCACCACCTACGACCCTTACTGGAACCAGACGATTTCCGCTTGATTTTCCAAGCATTGGTAACCCCCCACTTTGACTACGCCAACGCTACTCTGCAGGGACTCCCCAAGAACACTCTGAACCCCCTGCAACTAGCAATGAACACCGCCACCCAAGTTCTGCATGGAGCCTCCAGAAGGGACCACATAACCCCAATCCTGAAACACCTCCACTGGCTGCCGATCCACTGCAGACTCACCTTCAAAGTATTACTAATGACTTTCAAGGCCATCAACAATCAATCCTCCACCTCGCTCATGGACCTCATCCTCCCCACCCCTTCAAACAGGGCCAGAAGGTCATTCGCCGCAAACACACTCGTAATTTCTAGCGCAATAACAAAATGCTCCCAGGCAGCAAAGAACAGAGCATTTGTATTTTACGCACCTACACTCTGGAATGCCCTCCCAACCACCATCCAGGCTATAACTGACCTCGCCCAATTCCGGAAGGCACTGAAACACCATCTTTTCCTCCTACATTACTCCCTGTCCAGTGAAACAGAACAACCCAGCTTACCCTCCAACCACCACAATGACATCACCAACACACCCAGGGCATGATGACATGCCCACAGTCTGAATACAACTGCACAAACTTGTATATAATTACCTAAAATGTATATAGTTCAGAGTGTATTGTGTACCCACAGCTGTACCTATGGCATACCTGTACACGAATAGCTCAGTTGTATATAGTCACCCCTGTTAAACCCAGGTTGTATAACCTGTTCTCTGTAATGTGCATTGCATGCTCTGCCGCATTGTACAAATTGTTACTTGTAAACTACGCTGATTTTAAAGAGCACGGTATAGAAATAATATAAATAAATAAAATAAATAAGGTAGAAAGCAGAGAATAGGGCTAAATGGCCATTTTTCTCAATGGAGAAAAGTAAATAGTGAAGTTCTGCAGGTATCTGTGCTGGGCCTGCTGCTTTTTAACATATTCATAGATGACCTGGAAATGGGAATAATGAATGTGATCAAATTTGCAGATGACACAAAATTATTCAAAGTTGTTAAAACACAAGAGGATTGTGAAAAATTGCAAGAGGGCCCTGATAAATTGGAAGACTGGGCATCCAAATGGCAGATGAAATTTAATTTGGACAAGTGCAAAGTTATGCACCTAGGAAAGAACAACCCAAACTATGGTTACACGATGCAAGGTTCCACATTAGGAACCACCACCTAGGAAAAAGATTTAGGTGTCATCATGAATAATACATTGAAACCCTCCACCCAGTGTGCAGTGGCAGCCAAGAAAGTAAATAGAATGCTAGGAATCATAAGGAAAGAAATGGAGAATAAAACCAAGGATATTATAATAGGGAGGAGTGGTCTAGTGGTTAGGACAAGGTACTTCAGGCCGGAGGGTCGGGGGTTCAAGTCGCACCTGGGGACAGCAATCTCAGGCCAGAGGGACTGAGATTTCTAGTCCTGTAGGCACTCCTTGTGGTCTTGGGCAAGCCACTTAACCCTCCATTGCCCATGTTCCCTGTAAGTATTAGCGTATGTGTCTCATATCCCCTCGTGTTAAATGTATCCCCCAATTGACCGCTTTGACCCGGTGAAAAGCAGGATATAAATACAGCTAAATAAATAAAAATAAATAAATAAATTATAATGCCTCTGTATAGTTCCATTGTTTGACCGCACCTTGAATATTGTGTGCAATTCTGGTCGCCATATTTAAAAAAGTATATGCTGAATTAAAAAAGGTACAGAGAAGAGCCAACAAAATGGTAAAGGGGATGGAAGGATACCTCTATGAGGAAAGGCTTAAAAGGTTAGGGCTCATCAACTTGGAAAAGAGAAGGCTGAGGGGAGATATGATAGAGGTCTATAAATTAAAGAATGGAGTGGAATGGGTTAACGTAGATAGGTTTTTTTACATAATTAAAAAGTAGAAAGACTAGAAGACATGCAATGAAGCTACAATGTAACACATTTAAGACTAATAGAAAATATTTTTTCATTCAACGTGTAATAACACTCTGGAATTTGCTACTGGAGGATGTAGTAACATAGCAACATAGTAAATGATGGCAGATATAGAAGCTGTTAATGTAGCTGGGTTTAAAAAACATTTGGACAAGTTCCTGGAGGAAAGGTCCATAAACCATTATTAAAGAGGACCCGGGAAATTCACTGCTTTCCACAGGATGAGCATTATGGAACCTGTGGCCTTTGGGAACCTGCCAGGTACTTGTGACCTGGATTGGCCACTGGTGGAAACAGGATACTGGGCTTGATGGACCTTAGTCTGACCCAGTATGGCATTTCTTATGTTCTCATGTGCTTACATCACTTTACATCATTAAATTACCTTCACCAGTTTACTGTCTATTAAAATCCTTCTTTTTCACTATTAATATCCCACCTCACTTTTTCACAACCCTTCTCATCACTTGCAGCATAGCAATGCACATAGACCTTTCTTCACACTATATTAATGTACCCTTATTGACTAAGGCTTCTAGAAACATCAAACAACTATAGAATCTTAGAGGTCTGTTTACTAAGCAGTGCTAGCGGCTTCCCTGTGAAATAAGAGCTATGGCCCCTGCTTTTAAGTGAACTGTAGTAGAGGATATAAATGTATATTGTTAACATTAATCAAAACCTAATGTGAGTAACAATGCCCCTTTCCCATTAAAAACTGGTCTATCAGCAGGTAGACATATGCTCATTCCAAATAACAACTTTCTGCATATGTCCTAATTAGCATTTCATTTATTTATTTTTTATTTATTTAGCATATATTTGTATACCGCTACTTCCAGCGATCAGGAGCGGTTTGATTATGCGAAACGGAGAATGCCGGATCAAAGACAAATTTCAAGTATTACAGCGTGATTTACAAGATTATATGCTAAGGTTGACAGAACAAGGACAAGCATTTTCACAATATGTACAACATGATTCATGGGATATGCACAACACACAGTTGGGAGGGGGAGAGAGGGAGATTTACATATATACAATTTACACTTGATTACATTTTTGTACATAAATACATTTTACACTTGACTACATTTTGGTATTGGTTGAAATGCATTACTGTTCAGGAGATGTTGTAGGCCTGTTGAAATAAGTACGTCTTTAGTTTTTTTCTGAAGACCATCAGGTCATTGATTGAGCGCAGCTCAGGAGGGAGTTGGTTCCAGAGTGTGGGGGCAGTATAGGAGTATGCCCTGTTGCTTGTGGCTGTTTTAACTGATCTTATACTTATTGGTACGTGTAGGCTGTTTATGTTGGTGGTTCGCCTGTTTCTGTTAGCGGGTTGCAAGTTGATTAGGTTAGAGAGGAAGGTTGGTGCCAGGTTGTGGATGTGTTTAAATGTGGTTACTAGGGTTTTGTATTTTATGCGAGCTACGATGGGGAGCCAGTGTAGTTAGACTAGCACTGGTGTGATGTGTTCAGCAACGCCTGTTTTCATGATGATTCTGGCTGTGACGTTCTGTGCCATCTGGAGGATGCTTAGGGTTTTCTTTGGAAGGCCCTGTAGAATTGCATTACAGTAATCGAAATGAGGTATGATGAGGGCTTGGGCTACTGTCCTAAAATCGGTAGCTTCAATGATGTTCCTTAGGGGCTGTATAACCCTAAGTTTGTGAAAGATGGCCCTGTTTACTAAGCGGAGGTGTTTTACCATCTTTAGTTCACTATCAAGTGTTACTCCGAGGTACTTTATTTCATTCTTTGTTTGATAGGTATTTTCGCATAGGGAGATTGTAGCTGGCGGGTTGAACTCTGGTTTTCTTGAGATGAACATGACTTCGGTTTTTTTATGGTTTATGGCCATGTTGTTTCGTTGAAGTCATGTTTGCATCTCTTTTATGCATTCTTCTAGCTGGGAGTAGTTTGGGTTGCTTGCGTCGAGTTGAGTATACAGCATAATATCATCAGCGTAAATGTGGTAGTGGATTTTATGCTTTTTGAATATATCGCAGATTGGTTTCATGTACACGTTGAAAAGAAGCGAGGATAGGGCTGAGCCTTGTGGTATGCCCTGTGTTTGGGGGAAAGTCTTTGCTTTTTCATTGTTAAACTGTACTTGTTGCATTCTGTTGGAGATATACGATGAGAACCATTTTAGTGGGGTTCCCGATATTCCTATAGCTTCTATTCTGTTTAGGAGTGTTTGATGGTGGACAGTGTCGAAAGCCGCTGAGATGTCAATGAATATGAGAATGAACATTTTCTTTTTGTTTTCAATCCCTTTGAGTAGGCTGTCCAGTAGTGCAATAAGCAGAGTTTCGACCCCATGGTGTGGCCTGAAACCGTATTGGTGCTCATCTAATGTTCCGTTGTTGTCCAGGTGGTCCTGTAATTGCTGTAGGACCGCCTTTTCAATAATTTTTGCTAGCAGTGCTATGCTGGATATTGGGCGGTAAGATGCTGGGTCTTCCTTGTTGAGTGTTTTATTTTTTAGTATTGGTCTTATGATGGATTTCTTAAGTTGTGTTGGCATAATTCCCTGTTGGAGTGATTGGTTTACTATGTGAGCGATTTGGTGAGCGGTTTCTGTTTTCGTTGCTTTAACCCATGCAGCTGGGCAGGGGTCTAGTGGAGAGGTTGTGGTGTTGATGCTGTCAATTATGTTCATAACTTGCTTGTCTCCAATGCTGCAAAAATTGATCCAGTGGGTGATGTGTTTTGTGTTCGTCGGATTTGCTTTATCGCCATTTTCTCTTTATTCTTCGTAGTTCTCTCTTTAGGCTGGTCAGAATTTCTGAGTACCATGGTTCGGTTTTGGACTTGGGCTTGTTTTTTGTTGCTTTCCATTTTGGTTCTGACGTCTCTTGAATTCCTGAGTTCCAGCTGTTTATTAGACTGTCGAGGTCAGTGCTTTCCAGGTCTATGTGTGATGTGATGGAGTTGATGAGGGCTTCACTGTTGTATTTATTAAAGCTTCTGTGTGTGTGAGTTGGTTGTTCAGATTTTGGGTTTTTAGGTAGCGAGGGTAGGTACATCTTGATCTCAATTTTGTGGTGGTCGGACCATGGGACTTGAGTTATTTTTGTTACAGGATTTCTTCCCTTGTCAGGTTGTTGTTCTGTGGGTGTGAATACCATATCCAGGGTGTTTCCTTTGTTATGGGTAGCATCATTTATTATTTGTTTGTAACCAAGTTGTTCCATGGCTTCGATGAAAGTGTTGGCTTGGCAGTGCGGTAGTGATGGTAGGTTTAGGTCACCGAGGATAATTTGGTGTGTCCTGATTGCTGTGGTGGAGACGCTTTCTAGTGCTGTGGCCAGTGTCTCTGGATGTGATGACGGGGATCTGTAGATTAGACAGATTGCTATAGCGTTGTTTTCCACTTTGAGTATGTCAATGTCCTTGGTTGGGCTTTGGGAGGTGCCGGTAAGCGATAAGGTGGATTTGGCTGCAATTAGGACTCCTCCTCCTCTTTTAGATGCATGAGGGCAGTTGAATATCTTGTATCCGGGAATGATTATTTGGTTTGTTATTGCGGCGTCGGCATTGGTGATCCATGTTTCAGTGATGCATAGGATGTCAGGCTGGTCATCTGTGATGATATTGTGTATGATGTGTGTTTTATTCCTTATTGATCTGGCGTTGATGAGGATGATGGTGTAGAAGTCTTGTATGGGTTGGACTTTCTGTTTGCGTTTGTTTTGTCTTGCTATGTGTTTGATATGGCTAGATCTTTGCGGTTTGGGGTATTGGGGATTTCGTGATGGTGTCTGGTTCACGAAGGGAGATCTTAGATTTGGTGGTGGTGTGTGATCTTGGTGGGAGGGGAGAGTGGAAAGTGTTTATTGTATTGATTCTGCTGAGGCAGTACTGTTATTAAAAGGGGGTGGTAGATGTAATAGATTGGACATATGGTGTGGTACAGGGTGTAGTGCAAGTTGAGGTTTAGAGTGAGTGTTGGTATAATTAGATACATGGATATTAACAGTACATATTTGAGGCGCTCCATTTTGCCTGTTAAGTCATTTGTTGCTCTGTTGAGGAATTTTGCTCTCTAAGTTTTGAAATAGATGGATGCAGCTTCTTCCTTAATACAGTGGGTCAGAAATCAGGTGTTGGCCCTGTGTTTCTGTTTGTAAGTTTTACATAACAAGTGGAACTGAAAACATTTGCAAATACTGTGCTACACGTATATAAAAGTGGCTATAGCTATGCAGAGTTACATGTATATTGATACAGCAAAAATCACTACTTCTAAGTTTGAAAATAACTGTGCTACACGTATATAACTGTGCAAATAACTGTGCTACACGTAGATAAATGTGGCTATAGCTATGCAGAGTTACGTGTATATTGATACAGCAAAATCACTACAAAATGTCAGTGTGAGTGTTACTCTCAAGCAGTGTCTCAGCTTGGGCTGCTGTGTGATTTTAGTGTGAAAAGCCACAGGACTAGTGAGATAGAGTTACCTGGATTTTCTGGTGCCGGCTGGGATGGGTTTCAGGCGAGCTCGACCTGTGCAGGGAGCTCGAGCTTCACTGGTCTTCTCACGAAGGCTGTGACCGGCATTCGGTGGGTTTCCTGTCGGCTGTTTTGCAGAGCTTGTTGGGTGCTTCTGGCAGGGTTTTCATCTGGAGGACTGGTTAATTCCGGGTTGTTGGGTTTTTCTTTGGATGCCTTCTCTGAGATGCCTTGAAGTATTCAGTGATTCGTCTTTGCCGCTGGGTGGAGAGTTTCGGCGAGCTCTACCGGTGCGGGAGCTCAAGCTAGAATGGGCTTCTGCCGTGGATTGGGTTCGTAGGTTAGTGGGGTTTTCTACAGTGTAATTCCAGGTCTTGTGGGTGTTTCGTGTGGATTCGGGGGGAGCTCGACCTATGCAGGAAGCTGGTACATGCATGTGGCTGGTTAAGTAGGTCCTGGGCGGGGATCGGAGTGTCGCGCTGTGTGCTGAAGGACCACTGCCTAAGGGCCACGCCAAAGGGCCCTCTGGCGAGGCCCTCAGGCGCAGGCGCGCCCCGCAGGGATGCTGCTTTTATTCTCGTCTGACCGGCTCCCACTGCCCCGATTGGGCAGGAGCTACTCTCGGGCTCCCACTGCCCCGATTGGGCAGGAGCTACTCTCGGGCTCCCACTGCCCCGATTGGGCAGAAGCACAGAAGGGGAGATGTAATTCCCCGGCAGCGGCGTCCCAAATGAGCAGGGACGCTGCTTTTATTCTCGTCTGACTGGCTCCCACTGCCCTGATTGGGCAGGAGCTACTCTCGGGCTCCCACTGCCCCGATTGGGCAGGAGCTACTCTCGGGCTCCCACTGCCCCAATTGGGCAGGAGCTACTCTCAGGCTCCCACTGCCCCGATTGGGCAGGAGCACAGAAGGGGAGATGTAATTCCCCGGCAGCGGCGTCCCAAATTTAATATAGATAAAGTCTTTATGACATGAAAATTATTCTTTCAAAACATTTTATAACAATAATCTCAACAGAAAGAAATATCCCCCAGGTGTATCTAGAGCCTATACAGTAACTAAGGGTTTAGGAAGGACAATACAACAAATTGGGCACTAATAATATTAGGTAAGGAAGCACTTTCCATAACTTCAGAAGAAGTACCTGAACTGGAAAGAAACTAATTTGAATCTGCTATATAAGGAAAATCACAATATTGAAATGATTACTTAAACTAAGGGGGATATAACACTTAGGTTATTAGTGTCTAAAACCAAAACAAAAATCAGCATAAACTGCTGTCTTTATAATAGAACTCTAATTAATCCAGTAATGCAAAGAGTACATCCAGTGACATAAATTTAATATCTCACAGTGCTACAACATATATCTGTTTTTCTCACTTAGTTGTTCACCTGAAACTGATATCAAGAAAGCTTCCAAAACAAAATGCACTACTTAACTCAAATACAGAAAAAAAATTTAAATTACCTTAAGACCCAAAAGTGAAATAAAGAGAACAAGACAAATCTGTGTAGTCTTTACACATTACCGACCAGTGGTGATAAGAAAACAGATGTTTCAAATAGAAACTTGCAAGTCTGGCGAAATAAGGCTCTAACCTACTAAAGAAGAAAAGCAGCATATGAAAAAAACATCTAATAACTAATTACAAAATTAAAGCCAGGCTGTTCAAATCTTATACAACCAGAAAATGTTATCCCTTTAAAAGCATGGCATACAGTAAGGAAAGCAAATGAATGAATCATTATACACTTTCTCTTCTAATGCATACAACTTATGTTTAAGATTTTGAACCTCATCTTTTTGTTTTTCTTGAGACTTTTCATGTGCTAGTCTCCCACCATGTAAGGTCAACCCACTCAAGACTAGTGTGCAGTTTCCCTAAATCACTGACCTCCATTTCATATTTGTAGTGCTTCATTTCCATATCATTGAGTGCCATCATGCTACAGGTCTATAGCAAGACCACCATGTTTTGTGTGCATACAATAAGACAGGCTGCCCTTCTTAAACATTAAAGCCCATGCCTTTTCTTGCCATTCATGCAACTTCATTCTGTTTTTTGGCAACTGAACAAATTACCCATCATACTCACAGTTCTCCTGATAAACTTCTGACTTTTCTCGGAGCCAGAAAAAGAATCCGAGTCTCTCACGGTCACAAACTGTTGCATTTGCAAATTCCTAGCTGGGACAACAAACACAGGTGTCCTTCCTCAGCCCTTGATTTCCTATCTCTGGTCCCAGAAGCAAGTGAGATGAAATGAGAACACAAAACACACAGTTATACCATAACAAAGTTTGCTAAAGTTTTAGGAAGGCAGCCAAGGGCCTGCAAACATGAACAGTTATCCATAACTGCCTTGATTTCCTGGCCACAGCACTTTCTTTTATTTGGAAAAAACTACCACATTATACATTCTTTTTCCTTATCACTCTGCATCATGCTTTTTTCTTTGCCTATATCTACACGTTACAGGTCAAGCTAAACACTGCATGTTTCAGGTCAAGTCAAGCATAAACATATTGCTCACACTTAATCAGGACAGTTTCCTGCAAACAGAAGCTCCCTGTCTTGCAAGATGTAACCTTGACTGTCTCATTTATACATAAACATCCACTGTGAAAATGTCAGCATATTCAGAGCTGTTCTCACACTCTAAATTTTCCCTGTGAGGCCCTAGCCCCCCTTCGGGTCCCTTTCTACATGAGTATCATTCTTTTAAATATTAAGTTTAAGAACAAAAGAAATGCCATACTAGGTCAGACCCAAGGTCCATCAAGTCCAGTATCCCAGTAACCATCCAGGTCACAAGTACCTGTCAGGTTTCCAAAAGGTAGAAAGTGTGGAAAAGGGCGACTCAACCCAGGCTCCAGAACTAAACCAGAGACTATAAAAGAAACTGATGAATTCGTGGGTAAGAAAGTAACCTATACAACTATGGATCACCCTGTCTATGGCACTTTGGATTTAGAGATAGACAGTGACAGTGATAGTGAATGTACATATGGAATACTGGATGTAGATACGGACAGTGACGGTACAGAAAATCATGAAACAGGACTGTAAAGCTAGCTATAGGTGAAACATATGCTTATTGGAATTCACAAGCTAAACTGCAAAGTCAAAGAGTTTTTCTCTACTAGATTGTTCTTCTGTACTGTTAGCAATTGCATCAGAGAATTAGCTAACAGACCTGTGTACTGTGATAAGGAAGCTTATCATAGTTCAGGAAGGAGCTATAATAGAGGTGAAGTGACTCTGAACAAGCAACCTGTCTGTTCTGGTAGAAATAATAAAACAGAATATTTCCATAAAAGACTACCAGTCCCAGAATGCACCAGGTTTCCAACAGCCATTAGAAGAGCTGAAGTGGGGAAACATGTGTTCAATCAGGAGGGCTATGAGGTAATCCCCAGGCACTCATCTCCAAGGGCAGGGCTTGATTCAGCACAGCTGCGCTGTGCTAGGGTGGAGCATTCATCTAAGCAGGATAAAAGAAAAGCTTATTCTACAGAGAATCATCATCTTGATCATCAGAAGCATCTTGATCAGCCTGAGGATCATTATCATCAGCAGAAGCCAGAGCTGACGGACAGAGAGAGAAAGAAACACTTTGGAAGAAGGAAGAGAAAAGCATTTGGGAGGTCTAAAGGAGTCCATAGCAGTACGTATACTGGGAGGCATTCCAGAGGCAAGCATACACCATTGGACTGGAGTAAGCCAGAGGAGTGAGGTTGCAGAGCCAGGAATCCCCGGACGGCACCTGTGAGGGAGATGGCTGCACTTGGAAGGGACCCTAAGACCAGTGCAAGAAGGTATGTGAAGAGAGATCCAGTGTCCAGGGATCTTGATTGGAAGGCTGGACATAAGAACTGGACTACATACTGGCCAGGATATTTAGAGAGGAACTCTAACAGCAATGGAAGTTCAGGTATGAACACTGATCTATGCCCTAGCTCTTCACTGGGAAGACAGCAGGGAAACAAGTATTGTCCTGAGAGTGTTCCATTGAGAAATTCCTCTGTGCCAATCCATGATAGTGAACCTATGATAATTGAAGAAGGGGAAGATGTTATAAATGGGGACTTTGAATACATGGATTGCTCTCTGTCTAAACTTCTGTGGTAATATGCTGTTACAAAATACAACAACCATCACAAAGAAATATAAACCTGTTCTTTAATCTACTCAGAAAAGCTTCTGAGTAGGATTTGAGCCACGTAATAGAAAGTAAACCAGCCAAGAGGTTTTCAGCTGGTAATTGTTAGCAATTGAGCCTTGCCTAATTGCCTGTGAGCTCTGAAGGGACACTTCTGAGTGTGTGTGAAGATACAGGAAGATATCCCTGAAAAAGAACAGGTTTTTTTCCTACTTTGTGGGTTTTGTTTGTTCATTGAAGCACTGTTAAGAAGATATTAACAGGAGCCTACAGAAAAGACCTTTCTGTTCCCATCAAGGTCTTTATGCTTTGATTTGATTGCTTAACAAGTTCAGCTGTTGTTTTTCCTTATTTGTTTTTCTAAGTATAATACTGAAAGCAAGTATTCCTTTTTATGTGCTACCAAGTATATCTGTGTTGGGAGAAATAACCCCATAAATAAAATATCTTCTTTGCTTTACATTCGAGCAAGCACAACTAATTTATTGTGAACGGCTGAGTCTGGTATGAATGGACTACATTTCCCATAATCCTTTGCAAGTCATATTAATATTTGCCTTTGCCAAGACTGTGGACATTCTCACCCAGCGCCCCCGTTTACAGTACATAGTTATTGGGTCACAGGCCAGCTTCTCTAAAAATCAATGGTTACAGACAGGGCTTCCCCTTTCATCCTGCAAGATGATAGGTCGAAGAGTAGTAACTAGGTCAGCATGAACTTTTCGAGAATCAGACCTTAGGTCAACATATAACTGGAAATTAAACAAAGCTTGAATAAATAACAGAAATTCAGCAAATATTATGAGTAACTAATCAGCTTTTGCTTCATGGAAGAAATATAGCGACACCTGCAGCGGCAATAATGGCCTCAAACATCCCCCCAGTGTTTGCCTCATAGTGCTGCAAGACTATTTGACCCCTGCCCCCACCAAGGCCCAATGCCCATTTCCTGTTTGCAAACAGGAAGTTTGCATCGGGCCTTGGCATGGGTGGGAGTCAGCCTCTCAGTGCCAGAGGTTTAAGGTATGCGCTGTGAGGATGTTTGAGAGCATTGCCATCGCTGCAGGTCATAGAGAGGGGTGGCAGTAGTGGTAATGGGGGCAAGGGAGAGGGCAGGTAAGAGTGCGGACAGGATCAGGAGAGCACAAGGTATAGACCTCTATCATATCTCCCCTAGCCATCTTTTTTCCAAGTTACAGAGCACTAACCTTTTAAGCCTTTCCTCATATGGGTATTCTTCCATCCTCCTTATCAACAGGAGTGGAGGAGTAGCTTATTGGTTAGAGCATGGGCTTGGGAGGGACCCAAGAGACCAGGGTTCTATTCCTACTAGCACTCCTTGTGGTCTTGGGCAAGTCACTTAACCCTCCATTGCCTCAGAAGAACCCAAGTTATCAGTGTCCCTGTTTAATGTGCATTACTAAGTTTAAATGACAATGTAAACTGCTTTGACAAAAATAATAAAGCAGTATAAAAAAAACCTGTTAACAAATAAATCATTTTTGTCGCTCTTCTCTGTATCTTTTCTAATTCCACTATATCCTTTTTTAGATATAGTGACCAGAACTTCACACAGCATTCAAGGAGTGATAGAGGCACCACCATGGAGCGATAGAGGCATTATAGTATCAATCAATGACCTAGCAGACTTTAGGAAAGCTATAAGGACTCATCTCTTTATAGAATACTATGGATCCACACCATGACCACACATTTCAAACATGCCGGACAATAGGAAAGCCTCAAAGACTCAGACCATAATGAAATTCAAAAGACCCCGCCATGAGAACACTAATCACCCTATCTCGCCCTAACCCCCTTGGACTGTACCTTTAACTAAATATAATAATATCAGTTAGAAACATCACTGCCTTTATGTAAATAGTTATGTTGCCTAATGTATCCTTAGTACCCCATATAACCCTCCAAGTTCAACATCCTGTTCTATGTAAAAGTTGTTTTGCTGTGATATTCATTGTAAAGCACCCTGAATTAATGATAGGGCAATATAGAAAACTTGTTCAATAAATAAATATTCTTGGTTTTATTCTCCATTCCTAGCATTTTATTTGCTTTTTTGGCCACTGCTGCACACTGAGCACAGGATGTCAAGATATTATCCACAATGATGCCTAGATCGTTTTTCTGGGTGGTGATTTCTAATGTGGAACCTTATTCTTCCCTAAGTGCATAACTTTGCACTTGTCCACATTACATTTCATCTTCCATTTGGAGGCCGGTCTCCCACTGTTCAAGGTCCTCTTGCAATTTTTCACAATCCTCTTGCAATTTAACAACCTTGAATAATTTTCTGTCATCTGCAGATTTGATCACCTCACTCGTTCCCATTTTCAGGTCATTTATGAATATGTTAAAAAGCAGCAGGCCCAGCACAGATCCCTGGGGTACTCCACTATTCACCTTTCGCCACTGAGAAAATTGGCCATTTAGCCCTACTCTCTGTCGTCTATCTTTTAACCAGTTCCCAATCCACATTAGTACACTGCCTTCTATCCCATGATTAATTTCCTCAAGAGTCTCTCATGAGAGATCTTATCAAAGGCTTACTGAAAATCCAGATACACTATATCAGCCAGCTCATCTTTATCTACTTTTTTATTCATACCTTCAAAAAATATAAGAGATTAGTGAGACAAAACATTCATTGGCTAAATCCATGTTGACTTTGTTCCATTAAACCATGACTATCTACATGTTCAGTAATTGTGTTCTTTATAATGGTTTCTACCATTGTTTACAGCACTGACTTCAGGCTCACCAGCCACGCTCTAATATTCAGGTACTATACTGTAGTTGATTTTAATGACAGTGTATAAATTTCTAACAGTAGGTTTGAGATTTCATGTTTGAGTTCTTTCAGCACCCTGGGATGTATACCACTGGCCCAAGTGATTTGCTACTCTTTAATTTATCAAATTTCTGTACTACATCATCCCAGTTTATTGAGATTTTTTTCAATTCCTCTGATACATCTATAAACATCATTTCTGGCATGGGTAAGTTTCCTACCTCTTCTTCGGTAAATACCAAAGAATTCATTCAGTCTCTCCATTATGGCCTTGTCCATTCTTAGTGCCCCTTTTACCCCTCTATCATTTAGTGATCCAACTCACTCTCTCACAGCTGTTTTGCTATGAATGTACTTTAAAAAGTTTTTATTATGCGTTTTTGCTTCCACAGCAAGATTCTTTTCAAATTCTTTCTTTGCCTGCCTTATCAATGCATTGCATTTAATTTTCCAGTATTTATGCTGTTTATTTATTTATTTATTTATTAACAATTCTTATATACCGCACTAT
The DNA here is from genome assembly GCA_033557465.1 of Ichthyophis bannanicus. NCBI lineage: Eukaryota > Metazoa > Chordata > Amphibia > Gymnophiona > Ichthyophiidae > Ichthyophis > Ichthyophis bannanicus. Next base: position 886,225,203 of record CM066034.1, on the reverse strand, counting down.
TAGATATCAGCGCGGTTTACATTGAACAGAAAACATCCGACAATTTACATATGTCTGGTCATTACATTAAACAGGAAGTAGAACTTGGAGAAACGGGGTAACTAAATACAATGGTGGTTTATCTGATAAGGGATATCATGGTCAACTATATACATAGGTGGTACAACAGTACATGAAACTGCTTGTTATTTACATTGTGGAGTAGGCCTGTTGCGAGGGTCTGCCTGTTTGACCACTTCTGCTATTCGCTTTGGGGTTATGTTCGGAGCTGTCATTGAGATATTTAAGGAAGAGGAAATGTTTTAGCGCCTTCCTAAACTGGCTCAAATTGCTGTTTCCTATTTTCATCAATGGGCTCCTTTTTCCATTTTCTGAAAGATTCTTTCTTTGGCTATAACAGCCTCTCAGACCTCACCTTTAAATCATGCTGGCTGCCATTTGGCCTTACTTCCACCTTTCTTAAACCATGGAATACAACAGTTCTTGGCTTCCAAGGTGATGACATTTTACTTACCAGATAATGTCCTTTCCTTGCATCCTGCTAGGACTGTCCAGATAAGTGGATTGTGTCCCCCTACCAGTGGAGGTGGAGACAGAGAAAAATCCAGAGGCTTCTGATGACCTCATCCTCCAATATATCTAGAGCAGCTAGAAAGCATACAACCTCAGTATTCATACCCAAGACATGGATAGGAACACCTGGCCACAGAAGCCTCTATGAGGGCAACAAGGACTAAAAGTCCAAAGAACAGAACCATATACAGAACACCATGTGGGCCAAAGGTCAGACACATAACCATCTCAGCATCCTGTGCTCTTACATAAACTGTCAAAACAATCCAGCTATAATGTAAATAAGTTATTTTGTTCAGAGTTTCCAGAGTTACCATTTCCCTAGTCTATTAACCCTTCCAACAAATTGTTCCATGTAACGTTCAAGTTCTTTGTGTTGCTTGTTTCATGTAAACTGCTGTGATTGGTAGATACAGTGGTATAAAAGAGTTGTTAAATAAAGGTCAACCAATAGGAATGTAGCGTTGGTTAGACATGTGTGAGCAGATCGGATTGCTTGATGGGGAGAAAGCACAAAGCTAAAGGAGTTCTGCAACCTTCACAGACCCCTGTTACCTCATCGTCTTTGCCTGCTATGGTCTTAGGGGTGTTGGATACCTTTTTTACCCATCGGCTTCAGCAGCCAGTTGTTTCAGGGAAGGTAAGCTCAACTGCGGTTTCGTTGGGGCTAGAGGTTTTGGCATCCACTTCGGACATTTCATCTCTCTCCCCTGATTCATGATGCTCCCCAAAAGCAGCATGCTTACAACTATCTCCCAGCGATCTGCAGCAGGAAGCACCCTCCTTCCTTGTTTCAGAGTGAGACTTCTCTGGTGAGGGTCAGATTTGGGAGTTCAATTGGTTGGAGCTTTGTCTACCCCGTAACATCTCCAGCCTGCTGATGCTTTAGGGTTACTAACAGGACAGCAGGCAGCAGGTTTGGCTGCCCTACAGAGCGGAGGCCCTATGCTGGGAAGTATGGAAGGAGAAGCTGGAAGTATTTTTTCCTTTTCTTTTGTGCGTCCTGAGTCTTTTACTCTTGAGCCAATTTGGTTGGCGATAGTGCGACTGGGGGAAGTACTGGTACCTCAGATTTCAACTCTTTCTTTGAAGATTCAGAGTAACTCTGGTAATTGTGAAGAATGCTGCCAGGTTACTAGTGGTTCAAACTGTAACTTCAAGACTCCGGCTAAAGTGACTGTGTTTGAAGGACAGTTGGACTCTTTCATAAAGAATTTTTCTTCTGTTAAGCTTGAGCAATTGGAGAATATGTCTAGGGCAGCAAATCTGAGATTGATCAACTTTCCCAAGGTTTTGACTGTGTCAGTGTGGGATATGTTTCATGTTTCTTTGACTGAGACTTTGTTTATAACTGTTGAATTGCACCCACCAATGGTGAAGATGTATTACTTGACTTCGGGCAAAAAAGTACCATCTACAGGGGAAACTTGGTTTGTTGCATGCTGATATCCTTAATATTTCAACCCTTTTAGAAAGTTCTCAGCCCTAATCAAACCATCCTGGAGGAAGGTGAGAAGGGTTGGCAAGCCCGCAGCACTAGGTCTGATTTGGCGCTTCCGGCACCAGTGCTCAAATAGATGCAAAATGCACATATAAACGAGACATATAGAATCCCTTCTCACTTTCAGAAGCATTGAAACCACAGCAGAAGAGTAGGCTTTACTCTCTAAACATCACTGTCCAGACATTGGCCATAAGTGACAACAGAGCCAGATCATCCAGCAGGATTGACCCCTGCTTCAAGAGCCCCTGCACCAATGAGAGCTGCAGAGGTTGCCCCTACTGAAAGTGCATCAGATCCACATACCACAGCCTCTTTGACCAATCCAGTGCCACCAACACTACTGGACTCTCATGGCACTTGACATGATGAAGCACTCATCCCACGAAAGGCTATGGAGGAAACATGTACAGCCGAGCCTGCTTTTGTTAAGGTTAAGCCAAGGCATCCATGTCCTGGCAGCCTGCCTCCTTGTGTGGGGCTGAAGAACTTTTTTACCTTGGTATTGGTGCACATCGCCATGAAATTCATCTTGGAGCAACCCCACCTGTTCAGGATTCTCTCAAATGCTAACCGGTTCAACTCCCACTTTCCAGGATTGAGAGAATAGAGACTGAGATCGTCTGCTTCCACATTGTTCACTTCCACAATATGCTGCGCTGAGAGGGCCAGGAGATTCTGCTCCACCCAGGTGAAAAGAAGGATCATTTCCTAAGAAACCCTAGAACTCTTCTTGCCCTCTGCTGACTGACATAGGCCACCACCGTAGCGTTGTCCGAGAAGATCCGAACTATTCTGACTTGGATTATATCCTGGAGATGCAGGAGAACAAAGCAAATGGCCTTCGCCTCCAGCTGATTTATGGGACAGGATGCCTCCCACTTGTTCCAATGACTCTGGGCTGTCAGTCCTAGGCAATGAGCTCCCCATTAGGACAAACTGGCATCTATCGACAATAGAAGCCACTGGAAATCATTCAGGGGAAGGCCTATCAGTAGATTGCTAGGCTGTTCCCACCATTTCAGGCTGGTTGCCACCAGTGGGGGAAGCAGGAGTTTGATGCAGAAGTCCTGTAAGGGAGGAGACCAGCAGGACAACAGAGAGCTTTGTAGCGGATGCATGCGCCCCAAGCTCAGGGGACCATCTTAATAGTCATTACCATTGACCCTAGGAGCTGGAAGTATTCCCAGGGCTTGAGAGCTTGCTGCCTTGGTAACGCCATCAACTGAGACCCCAGCTCCTCCACCCTAATTTTGGGCAAGAAGACCTTTCCTGAGCTGGGGATGACTCATACTCCAAGGTACTCTAATGACTGGGTAGGCTCCAGGAATCTCTTGTCGTAGTTGATGACCGAACCCAGACTCTCCATAAACTGCACCACCTGGGCAGACATCCGCAGGGCTTTAGCATGCGATCTGGCTCAATAAGCCAGTTGTCCAGATAAGGATACCCACAAATCCCTTCATACTACAAGGCAGCACAGTCACCACCATAACCTTGGTGAACATTAGTGAAGGATATTATAATGCCTCTGTATCGCTCCATGGTGTGACTGCACCTTGAATATTGTGTGCAATTATGGTCACCATATCTTAAAAAGGATATAGAAGAATTGGAAAAGGTATAGAGAAGAGCGACTATATCCCTATGAGGAAAGGCTTAAAAAGTTAGGATTCTTCAACTTGGAAAAGAGATGATTGATAGGGGTCTATAAAATAATGAATGGAGTGGAACGTGTAAACGTAGATTGATTGTTTACTCTTTCAAAAAGTAGAAAAACCAGGGGACATATAATGAGACTACACATTTAAGACTAATTGGGGAAAATATTTTTTCAGTCAGAGCCCGATTCAGACATGGACGTCCTGGCAATCTGTGAACAGAGCTGGGATTCTGATCCCACGGAGCACATCTAGACCCACAGAATCAGAATCGCATTTACGCCTGTACATGCAGGCTGGGACCCTGATTCAGGTCAGCGTGCATGTAAAGGCCTTGCCTGGATAACTCAGTGAGGCCTTTGAATGGAGCTGCGGTACCATGGCTCCATTCAAAAGCCGCGATCCCCTGCCGCCGGACTGCAAACTGCATTCCCCGCAGCCCGACCCCCAATCTGGCCTCCCAAGCCCAGGGTTGGGCTGCGAGGAATCTCCTTTGCTCCCTCCAGCTAATTTTCAGCCCCGGGCCTCCCATCCTCTGCTGACTCGGGGAACTTATTCCACCTCAGAGGTGGAATAAGCTCCCCGTTTAAGCCGCCATCCCCAAACATATAGGGCCGACATTGGAATCGGCCCTGTATGTCCAGGGCTGACGACCACCCACTGCCTGCCCTAACGCCGCCCCCGATCTGCCCCTTTCCTGCCGCATTTAATTTCCCTGTCCAGCGACTGGGGAAGTTAGTCGGGATCAGGAGGGGGCCCGAATAGCAGGGATGGATGTCCCAACAGGACATCCATCCCCGCTCTTCATGCCTCAGAATGACCCCTTCAGCACATAATCACACTCTGGAATTTGTTACCAGAGGATGTAGTAAAAGCTGTTAGTGTAGCTGGGTTCAAAACAGGCTTGGATGAGTTTCTGGAGAAAAAAATCTATAAACCATTATTAAAGAGGACTGGGGAAATCCACTGCTTACCTCTGGGACTAGCAGCATGGAATGTGTATACCTTTGGGAACCCAACAGATACTTGAGGCCTGGAATGGCCACTGTTCAAAACAGGATACAGGGCTTGATGGACCCTTGGTCTGACTTAGTATGACATATCTTATGTTCTTATGTCCTCGATGCAGTGGAGATACTGAAGGGTAGAGTGGAAAACTGGATGTGGGAGCCAAGAAAAGAGAAGAAAGTACTTTTGATGGAAATATGGAAGTTCTGATCAGCCAAATCCAGCAAGAAATTCTCCACACTGGACTGCTCTTATGACTGACCATATGGAAATGAAAGGTCCTCAGGTGAGCATTTACATCCTTGAGATCCAAAATCTGGCGTAAGGAGCCATCCTTTTTTGGTACCACAAAGTAAATGGAATATCGGCCCTTACCCCTTTCGGTGAGTGGTACTAGAACTACGAATTGGAGGCTAAAGAGCCTCTCTAAAGCAGACTGAATGGTGGCCCTCTTGGCCTCAGACCCACATGGAGATATCAGGAAAGCGAATGCATTGGAGTACTTGCATTCCAGCACATAGCTGAACTGAATGATGTTGAGCACCCACCAGTCAAGGTCACATGAGCCCATTCCTGGAAGAAGAGATGGAGATGGACACCAGCAGGAGGCACCCCGAAATGGGCCTCTAATCCATCATTACGTCTGATGGGAGAACGCAGATTTGGAGGAAGAGGACACCTTATGGGGCCCACTAGTCCCTCAAAAAGACCAACTCTGGACCGGGAGCTGGAAGGAGGAAAGGACGGCCTCCCTTGGTGATACTTACCGGAGTTCCTGAACCCCCAAGACTCTTGAGGCTGGAGCGAGGAGAATGTGAAGCAGTTTAAAAGATGCCATGCTTCCCAGGCCCTTTACATTGATCCTCCAGAAGACAATAAGGTTTGGAAGTTCCAGCTCCTTGACCAGCTTCTCCAAGTCCTCCCCAAATACAAATTTCTACTTGAAGGGAAGTCCAGATAACCGGATGTTGTGTCTGCTGCCCAATGGTGAAGACAAAGCCAGTGACATGTCCCTATGGGAAGGGCAATATCCTTGGCCTCCAAGTGTACCAAATCGAACATGGTGTCTGCCAAAAAAGCGGCGCTAGCTCCAGGAGAATCGAAGTGTCATCCTGCAGAACTGACTGGATTCAATGGAGCAGGGCATAAGCTATAAGGCTTCCACAAATTACTGTTTGTAAAAAAAGGGAGACAACCAGAAACTGGCTCTTCAGAAAGTTCTCCACCTTGCGATCCACCTCATCCTTAAGGATCACACCACCTTCCACTGGAATGGTGGTGCACTTAGTAATGGCCAACACCTGCGTACCCACCTGGGGCAACTGCATTCAGGCAGCAAGGTTCTCCTGAGCAAGAGCATAGAGCCTACTCATGACCCTGTTCCCTTTCAATGGAGCAGCAGGCGAGTCCCATTCCTTGCGTATCCTGCTCTTTAGAATCTCTGGAAAGGGAAACGCTCTAGAGGGTTTTCCTGCAAGAAGGGATGTATCTGAAGCTTCTGCTCCACCAACACAGGATCTGACAGCCACAGGGCAGAATAAACTTGATCAATGAATGCCACCCGTTCTTCTTTCTGAAACGGGTTGTCCAGTGCCCAAGACTCATCCTCTTCACATGTGGAGTCACCGTCCAATCTCCCGGAACTCAAAGTAGGATCCTTAGCACACAAAAGCTGATCTGAGTTCCCCAAATCTATTCTCTTTCAGGGATGCTTCTTTGGAGGGGCCCTCCTGGGCTCTGTTCATCCACATTGAAGGACTTCCTTCCCAGTGAGAGGAGAAGGAGCAGGAGGGCATGGAGGCCGATGGATCTGAACTGCCACACTAGAAGGACCATGCCTGCTGAAGAAAGGAGAAGAATTCTGGAGAAGATAAGTCAGAAGCTTGGGATGCTCCATCCACCTTGGCCGTCCCCCTAGCAGGAGCTAGGCTAGACACCGAGAAATCCCATTGTGTAAGCTTTAGCAAACTGAGCTCCAAAGAACTAGTTGAGGGATCCCGAGCAGGGGTGTTGTCTCTCCCTCCAGCTGACCCCAATGCTGCCTGCAGAACAGATGAGCGCTGATGACACCTCCATCCTCCAGCTCCCCCTGATCGGGGTTGAGGGCCAGAGTGGGACAGGAAGCCTTCCTTCCCGCTCTGAAGCGCTAGCCCTTTTGGGGCAGAGAAAGCAGCATAAAAGGAGCTGACCCAAAGCAGCAGCCTCCAGGATATCGGGCTGAGCGAGGCCCGATGACACCTCCATCCCTCAGCTCCCCTGATCGGGGTTGAGCACCAGAGCGGGACAGGAAGCCTTCCTTCCCGGTCTTGAAGCTCTAGCCCAATTGGGGCAGAGAAAGCAGCATAAAAGGAGCCTACCCAAAGCAGCAGCCTCCAGGATATCGGTCTGAGTGAGCCCCAACGACACCTCCATCCTCCAGCTCCCCCTGATCGGGGTTGAGCACCAGAGCTGGACAGGAAGCCTTCCTTCACACTCTGAAGCTCTAGCCCGATCAGGGAAGAGAAAGCAGCATAAAAGGAGCTGCCTCCGGGCACGCCTGCACCTGGCGGGCCCGCACCTACAGGCCACACCAAAGAGCCCTTTGGCGAGGCCCTTAGGCGGAGCCCGAAGACGGAGAAACAGGTCTTCCATCCACACATAACAACCACCCCATGAAGAGTGCCAAGTTCTCCCAAACATCAACGAGGACAGATCCGAGGAGACGGAACAAACTGCAAACAGCTTCTTCATAACGCACAAACAAGCAAAAGATCCGGAAACGCCACAACAGACCTAAGGCAAGCAAGCATGAAGGCAAACTACCAGCTCCTGATAGCATATTACTCCCTACTACTCCTCATGCAGGGAGGCCAGCCAAACACAATCATGCTGATACCTTCAGACCCTCTCTCACCTCCCCCAGAACGGACCGCCACCATACGAGGGCACCACCGGCCCAAGCAACCAGCGACCAGCCCATCCAACAGAATGCAGGATCCAACACCACGGGCGCACGCAGCAAACTCCATACTTGCTACAACTATCAAATGTGCACCAATAAATGCAAGATCAATCTGTAACTAACCAAATACTACAGTATCTATGACTACATTCTGGACCAAAAGCTGGACATCATCTGTATCACAGAGAACTGGCTCACGGACACAGACCAGGTCATACTGAACCAAGTGATCCCTCCAGAATTCACAACATTCTGCTTCCACAGAGATCTCAAGAGAGGAGGAGGTACCCTTATCATAATCAGAAAGAGCTACAAATTTAAAACTGTCACTACCAGCACCTCAAGCGAATCCAACACAATCATCATATCCAGTTACCACATCAGCTTCTGCCTCACCTACAGACCACCAAACTCCACGAAGGGTCACCTGTCGGCAATACTGGAATCCATATGTGCAGGTAACACCAAGCACAAGCCATTGATTGCCCTGGGCGACTACAACCTAACCTCCGCACCCACCAAAGAAACCAAAGCATTCCTCAAGGCCATGACTTCCCTAAACTACCAGCAGATGGTCGTAGGACCATCTCACCAACATGGAACTACACCTGACATGATCTTCATACCAATACCGCTAGTAGAGCAGAGGCAAGCTACCACCCCAGTGCACACCCTGGTTCCATGGTCAGATCACTACGTACTCTCCACCCTACTGCTTGAAACCACCACCCAGCAAGCCAGAGATGAAACCAAACCAAGAAGGTTCAAAGCCTACAACAACGAGACCTTCCTTAAAGAAATTATGGCACAACTAGAACTAGACGTCAACGACATAGATGAAGCAATAACCAAATGGAATTCAAACTTATCCAAAGCAGCATCAGTGACAAGCAAAGAAAAGGCACACACCCAAAGAAAAACCAATGCACCCTGGTACACTGGTGAGGTCAGAGACGCAAAACGGACGCACAGAAGGCTGGAGAGAAAATGGAGAGAAAATGGAGACGTACCAAGTCACAAGAAGCAGCACTCAAATACAGGTCCGAACAAAAAGCCTACAATGACCTGATCAACAACCACAAACAGCAATATCACACCAACCTCATACTGAAGTCAGCCAACAAACCAAGAGACTTATTCAACATAGTACAGCAAATCACAAAAGAGACCCCCACCACATAGTGGACACCACTTAGACCCCCAAGAATTTGCAAACCACCTGATAAACAAGAACGCCAGCACTACAAACAACATGCCCACCGCAGACTACACTCCAGCATCGATGGCTCATACCTAACCCCACGAAGAAACCCACCAAACATGGAACGACTTCTCTATACCAACAATACAGCAAATAGAAAACATTGTGGGCTCCCTCAATACAACAACCGCTCCAACAGACCCATGCCCAGTGGAGTGGATCAAAGTATCCAAGAACCAACTAAGCCACGACCTACACAAAATAGTACAACAATCACTCCAACAAGGGCACCTCCCACAGATGCTAAAGCAAGCGACCATACGACCAATCCTTAAAAATAACTCGCTAGACACCTCAGATTCAAAGTCTTACCACTCAATCTCCAGCTTGCCATTCATCTCCAAAATCATCGAGAAAGTAGTGTAAAGACAGCTACAGGACCACGTGGACCTCCCTGCCCCACTAGACTTGCATCAACATGACTTTAAACCACAGCATAACGTGGAGACTGCTCACATCCCTCTTCGACAACCTACTGAAGGGGATAGACAACATAAAGAAAGGATTCTTACTAATCTTCATCGACATCTCTGCTGCCTTTGATACGGTATCACACCCCATACTCCTTCGACGCCTTCAAGAAATTGGACTATGTAACAACACCATGAAATGGTTCACCTCTTACCTAAGCAACCGCACACAGCAAGTAAAATGCAGGCAGAAGAAATCAACACAGTTTCCCACCATGCAAGGAATACCAAAGGGATCTGCCCTTTCATCCATACTTTTCAACATCTATATCCAACCCATATGCAACATCATCAAACAACACAACATGCAATATCACCTATATGCAGACAATATAATGGTGTACACCCCAATTGACATGAAAACCCCTGACATAACAGCAATGACCAACTACCTCGAATATATGAACATTTGGCTCACCAACAACAACCTCAAAATAAGCTTTGATAAAACTGAAGCAATGTTCGTTACCAAGAGCACCACATTCAACCCACCCCAAGAGATCAACATACTGCACAGGACAATTGCAATAAAGGAGGAAGTAAAGTATCTCGGTGTCACCATAGACATGAACCTAAACCTACAAGCTCACATAAACAAAACTGCAGAGAAAGCATACCACTGTTTAAAGATCATCAGACGACTCAAATCAATACTCAGCCAAGAACATTTCCGCACAGTGTGCCAAGCAGTCATCACCCCCATACTAGACTATGGAAACTCATTATATCAAGGACTTCCCAAAAACGCTGTATACCCACTTCAAAAGGTGCAAAACACCGCGGCCTGCATAATCACAGGCACACCCAAATTCGAGCACATAACACCAGTGCTCCGTCAACTGCATGGACTACCCATAGTAGCATGGGCAAACTTCAAAGCAACACTAACCATATTCAAGATCTTACACCAATGCTCAGCATAAATACTACAAACCACAGTAACCAGAGACACTAGCAGCAAACCCAGAAGAACCCCAGGAAGCAACAGACTCCTCACCCCAGCCGGATACCACAAAACGAAGCAATCAACATCCAGAAGAGCCATCTCATTTTCAGCACTGGACCTTTGGAACAACCTCCCTGAAGAACTAAGTGCACAAGGGGACCTTAAGGACTTCCGAAAATCCCTCAAAACCTATCTTTTCAGGGCCTCTTTTGAACAAGAACCTTAACTCCCACCCTGCCAATAAAAAGCATCTATAATAAAAAATAATAAAAGAAAAAAGAAAACCTCCAAATTGTGATGACACACTAAGAATGCCACTAGAAAAAGTCAAAACAAAAAACCAAACCTGTGAATCCATTTACCAAACCAAACCAAATTCCAAAATAAACCAACAAATAGCAAAGGAGTTTTTTTCTGTCGGGATCCGTCGACCTGAGGTTTGGTTTGGTTTGGTAAACGGATTCACAGGTTTGGTTTTTTGTTTTGACTTTTTCTAGTGGAATAAAAAGCATCTAGCACCATCATCCCTCCTGGGGCAAAACCCCCCAGAATATATGTATGTTTGCCTCCATTGTTAAATGTTCTACCTCATCCCCCCTACCACTTTGATTGAAGGAAAAGGTGGTATACAAATCTGGCTAAATAAAAATAAAAGAAGAATCCATGTTCCCTAACTGCAAAAAATGACACCCCCCCCCCCCCAAAGAGTGAGCAGAAGCTTCTGTGCCAAGAAGGTAGAGGGAGGACAGAAAGACAGCGACTCCTCCCAAAAGACCAGCACCTACATCAATTATAGTGGTTTCCTAAAGCAAGTCCTTTGGTTTCACAAAGGCATGCTGGAGTAAGCACATGCACCAAGGGTACAGAGCTTCCACATGTTGCAAAGAGGGTGCTAAGATAGCATGCAAATGGTGCACAGTGAAGATACAGTCACACTCGGAGCCCTGATCCAACAATTTGGCTGTTCAACTGGCACTTAATAGGCCAAGGATGGGGACCTGAACTGACAACGTTCCTCTGTTGGCAACCCAAGATGGCACTGATGTTAAGGGTAACCAAATGGGGGCCTCTTGCAACAAGCTCAAGTGAGGAAGTCACCCCTAATAGCGGTTACTCACAAAAATCAAATTTTCCTCAAAGTTTTCAAAGAGCTGCTCAGATGTGTCCATACTCTGCTGGAGACAGAGAAATACTGAAGTTGTGTGCCCTCTAGCTGCTCTAGATATAGTACAGGATGAGGTCATCAGAAGCCTCTGAATTTTTCTCTGTTGGTAGGGGGACATAACCCACTTTTTTAGACTGGCCTAGTAGGAGAATATGGAAAGTATTTTTAAATAAAGCCATGCCTGATGTAAACTTTGTCTTCGCAATTGCTCCTTTTAGTTTTTTCTTAACCATTTTCCTCATTTATCATAGTTTCCTTTTTGAAAGTTAAATGCTAGCGCAGTGAATTTTCTTATTATCCTCCCTCCATTTATTAACTCAAACGTGATCATGTTATGACCAATATTGCCAAGTGGCCCCAATACCATTATCTCTTGCGCCAGATCCTGTGTTCCACTAAGAACTAAGTCTAAAATAGCTTTCCCTCGTGTTGGTTCCTGAACAAGCTGCTCCATGAAGCAGTCATTTACTTTATCTAGAAACTTTCTCTCTCTAGCATGTTCTGATGTAACATTGACCCAATTGATACTGGGATGATTGAAATCTCTTATTACTGTGTTGTAAACTCTGTTAGGTTCCCTAATTTCTGTTAGCATTTCATCATCTGTCTGTTCATGCTGGCCAGGCAGATGGTAGTACACTCCTATTGCCATTCCCTTCCCCTTTATTTTTATTTTATTTTATTTCAATTTCTTATATACCGCACTATTTGGCATCAGCGCGGTTTACAGAGAACACAAAAAGCCAGAACAACAGGCTGTTTGGAGTTACATAGAACAGGAGTATCAACTTGGAAAACATGGTAGAACTATTTACATAGAATAGATAACCTGACAAATAAGTAACATGTTCAACTATTTACATAGGTTAGCAAGAGTGCTAGGATAATGGAGAAGACTGTGGTTGAATTTGTGGTGGGACTATTATGTTTAATTTCATATGGGGTAGTATTTGATAAATAGGTTAAACTTAAGGGCCTTTCTGAACTGGGCTAAGTTCGTTATGGCACGGATGTCAGGTGGTAGGGAGTTCCAGTATTTTGGGGCGCAAAAGATGAAAGCTCTGTTCGCTGTTGATAGGCTGCATGTTGTTATGGCCTTAGGCGTTATTAGAGAGTTTAATGCTACCTGTCTTCTATATCTGTTTGGTGGTACAGTTTGGATGAGCTCAGTAAGTGAGTTGGCTGATATACCATTGATGGCTTTAAATGTGAGAATCAAGGTCTTGAATAGAATCCTTCCGTGTATAGGGAGCCAATGAAGCTGCTTAAGGATAGGTGTGATATGTTCACTTCTGGACGCTCCTTGTAGAACCCTTGCAGCAGTATTCATAGCAAGCTGTAATGAGCTCAAGGTGGATTGTGGGAGTCCTTGCAGAATGGAGTTGGCGAAGTCGAAATGCGGTAAGATTAGTGCTTGGTAGATGGTTCTGAAGTCCTCTATGTCTAGTAATGTGCGCAAGTGTCTGAGTGTGCGTATCTTGAAGTACACGGCTTTTACAACATTATTTATGTGAGATTTCATATCGAGACGATGGTCCAGTGTGACTCCGAGGTATTTTATTGTTTCCTTAGTACAGTCAAACCTCGGTTTTCATTTGCCCCGGTTTTCATACGCTTCGGTTTTCAACGTCTTTTCTGACTGAGATTTTGTCCCGGTTTTCATGCATTGCTTCGGTTTTCAACGTCTTTTGACTGAGATTTTGTCCCGGTAGCAGGGAAGAAAAGCTGTCAACGTAAGCAGGAGATGTTGCATGAATGTGGGAGGCAGTTCTTTCTCTTGCAGGGCACGTCTGAAGCTATATCATTAAGATTTTCTGCCATTCTGAAGCATTGAGCAGATAATGTAAAGGTATTTTAATGGACTGAATTCAATGTGATTCCGAAGAGAGCTGGGCACAGCAGCTTGTCAGGGGTGGCTAAGGCCAGATGTTAACATACTGTACTGTACAGTACTGTACTTAGCTTGCTTTCAGTGATGTTAAATGTTCATTTATCCATTTCATTAGTCATTTATATTTATTTCTCATTGTTTTCTGTATGTAAAAATATAGTTATTCTCTATAAAATGTATTTTTTGTGAATATTTTTGGGTGTCTGGAACGGATTAATTGGATTTACATTATTTCTTATGGGAAATATTGCTTCAGTTTTCATACGTTTCGGTTTTAGTCAGACTTTTTCGAACGGATTAATCATGAAAACCGAGGTTTGACTGTACATAGATCAGCTCCATTGACACTTATATGTGATGGTGGAATGAAGTTGGGGTCTCTTGTGATAAAGAGAACCTCAGTTTTCTTGTGCTGAATGCGGAGGTTCTGTGACAGGAGCCATTCGGAGACTGCATCAAAGCAATTTATTATGGGCAATAAATCCATTTTCATTGTGGAAAATGGCATGTAAAGTAGATATCATCTGCGTATATCATACATTTTACATTGAATGATCTGATGATGTTGCAGATAGGCTGCATATATATGTTAAACATAAGAGATGAAAGAGAGGATCCTTGCGGAACGCCTTGTTTTTGATGGAAGAGTTTTGATTCTCCTGTTGCAGATTTTACGTATTGCATTCTATCATCCAGGTATGATTTACACCAATCAAGTGCTGAGTTGCAGATGCCTTTTTCTTTTAGTCGTCTGAGGAGTATTTCATGATTTACCGAATCAAACGCTGCTGCTATATCTAAGAATATTAGCACAACGCCTTGCCGGATGTTGTCTATGCTGGTGAGAACATCATTGAAGAGGGTGGTAAGCAGTGTTTCAACGCCATGATATTCTCTAAAGCCATGATGAAAATGGTCTAGAGGGGCTGCGGAATCTATATGATCTTGGATTTGACGTTGTACCTCTTTTTCAAAAATCTTTGCTAAGAGGGGGATGCTGGCTATAGGCCTGTATGAGTCAGGCCTTTTTGGGTCTAGTTTGGAGTTTTTTAACAGTGGTCTAATGGAAGTGAGCTTTAGTACAGATGGGAAGGAGCCGGTTGTAAATGAGAGGTTCATGATTCTTGCAATGAAAGGGCTAAATGTACTTCGAAGATCCTTTATCCAGAAGGCTGGGCAAGGATCGGTTTGGGCAGTGGTAGTATTGAGTGAGGTGATAGTGTCTTCAATGTGTTTAGCAGAAGGTGTGGTAAGTGTAGATAGGGATATTAGGCAGGTTGTTTCTTGTAAATTAGTTTTTGAGAGCTCGTTTGTCTGTAGAAGTTTTGATTGCAGGTAATCAGCAAATTCTTGTGGGTGGATATCTTCCTTTTGTTCAGAGGATGGTTCCTTTGATAGTGATTTGACTAAATTGAAAAGGTCGCGAGGTTTGTTCAATGACCTTTTGAGCGTATCGGTGTGATATTGTTTCCTTTTGGTTGTGATTGCCTCGCGGTGAGTCGCTAAGTGGAGATTGTAGGCTGTATGATCATCAATGGATAGTGATCGGCGCCAACGTTTTTTGAGTCTTCGTAGGTGCGTAAGAGAAGACCGCAGGTCGGGAGAAAACCAAGGAGCAGAGGTTCTTTTCCTTGATATGTTCTTTTTGTGTGGTAGTTGAGCAACGGTGTTGAGGCTGTTGTTCCAGGCGGCAAGTGAGTCAACAAGGTTGAGTGTTGTGTTGTTGAGGAGTGGTTGAGTACTTGACAGTATAAGTTCTTTGTTGAAGGGTCGAAAGCCTCTTGTTGGGGCTCTTGATGTATTGTTAAGGTTTCTGTTGTTATGAAGATGAGTGTTGCTCAGGGGAATGTGTAGGTTTATAAGTTTATGGTCTGACCATGGTACATCGGTGATTGATTTTACAATGTTGTTGTTTTGTTCAGAAACAGACTGTGGAGCGAAGAATAAGTCAAGAATGTTTCCTTCGGTATGAGTGGGCTCCATGATTAGTTGTTTATATCCGAGATTTTCAAAGGCATTGAGGAGTGACGAGGACTAGTTTTGCTGCAGTGATGGGAGATTGAGATCTCCCATTATCCAGTTGGGAGTGTTGAGGTTGCTGGTATTGGCGGCTAGATCCAATATGGTGGGAAGGTCGTCTGGGACAGTTGAGGGGGCTCTGTAGACCAGGTTGATGGAGCATTGTTCACTATGGTAATTATATCCAGGTTGTTTGTGCTATAGGAGTTAGTCATGTTGAAAAGGAGTTCAGACTTGGTGAGTATGAGTGCTCCTCCTCCCTTCTTGTTTTCTCTGTGGGTCGTGTGTATAGAGAAGTTTGGTGGAATGAGTTGGTTAATGAGGACATTGTCCTCTTTTGATAACCAGGTTTCAGTGATCATGAGAGCATCAAGATTGTGAAAGGTAACTATATCTAAGATTGCAGGCCATTTTTTTTGAACCGAGCAAGCATTTATGAGGACACATTTTAAGCTTTGGGAAGGTGGGTGTTTGTGAAGCTTAGGGTTACTGGTTTGATGTATTGCAATGTGAATCAAGTGGGAGTGTCGGATGCGAGCTTCTCTGCACGGATAATGGTAAGAGTTGCCTGACCATTTTTTTACGTGGTTTTTGAGGATAGGGATATGATTGGTGGAGGGAGAGTAGGCAAGGGAGGTCCCGAGCCAATCTGTGAGAAGGTAAAAACTGAGAAAGGTGATGAGGTGGAGAGACATTTTAGTTTCTTGGTTGGGAATGTGTATGGGTGTCTAGGAGATTTGAATGGCAGATTAAGAGATACAGTATGATTGTTGCAGGCTACAAAGGAGTAACAGTGGCAGGTTTCAAGTTACAATTTGATTGATACAGGCTACAAAGCAGTAACAATGACTAAAAGGCAGTAACAATGACTAAATAGGTTTGTGCTACTGGCGACAGTATATAATAATAGGTGGAATATCATTACTGACAACAGTATAGATAATAGAAGTCATAGGACAAAAAGGCAACTGTAAAATTGAATATTATGAGTGTATATTCCAGGGGACTGTCCAAAAGCAGGTTATTGATAACAATAGATGGGATTATTTTGAGACTAAAAAGTAGTTGAGTGGATGTTCTGGTCGTATAGTTGGTGTATACTTGCTGTGAGTTCAGACGGTGGACGAGCTGGTAAGGTAGAGAGATCAAGTTGCAGAATCAGTGGTGAGGATGCAAATTGAAGGAGTGGACGTTTCTCGGGTTCTTCTGAGAGGGCCTCTGCCTAAGGGCCGTGCCAAAGGGCCCTCTGGCGAGGCCCTCAGGCGCGGGTGCGCCTGATCAGCGCGGCGCTTTAAGCTTGCCGTCGGCTGCCCCGATTGGGCAGATCCTCACGTGGTGGATGGTGGCTTCTTTCGCTGCTCCGGCCCGCCTATCCCCCGCTGGGAGAGCTGCTGGAGGAGGGCCGGAGTGGTGAGGATGAGGCCTGTGCCCGATCAGCGCGGCGCTTTAAGCTTGCCGTCGGCTGCCCCAATTGGGCAGATCCTCATGTGGTGGATGGTGGCTGCTTTCGCTGCTCCGGCCCGCTCTATCCCCGGCTGGGAGAGCTGCTGGAGGAGGGCCGGAGTGGTGAGGATGAGGCCTGCGCCCGATCAGCACGGCGCTTTAAGCTTGCCGTCGGCTGCCCCGATTGGGCAGATCCTCACGTGGTGGATGGTGGCTTCTTTCGCTGCTCCGGCCCGCCTATCCCCCGCTGGGAGAGCTGCTGGAGGAGGGCCGGAGTGGTGAGGATGAGGCCTGTGCCCGATCAGCGCGGCGCTTTAAGCTTGCCGTCGGCTGCCCCAATTGGGCAGATCCTCATGTGGTGGATGGTGGCTGCTTTCGCTGCTCCGGCCCGCTCTATCCCCGGCTGGGAGAGCTGCTGGAGGAGGGCCGGAGTGGTGAGGATGAGGCCTGCGCCCGATCAGCACGGCGCTTTAAGCTTGCCGTCGGCTGCCCCGATTGGGCAGATCCTCACGTGGTGGATGGTGGCTGCTTTCGCTGCTCCGGCCCGCCTATCCCCCGCTGGGAGAGCTGCTGGAGGAGGGCCGGAGTGGTGAGGATGAGGCCTGTGCCCGATCAGCGCGGTGCTTTAAGCTTGCCGTCGGCTGCCCCGATTGGGCAGATCCTCACGTGGTGGATGGTGGCTGCTTTCGCTGCTCCGGCCCGCTCTATCCCCGGCTGGGAGAGCTGCTGGAGGAGGGCTGGAGTGGTGAGGATGAGGCCTGCGCCCGATAAGCACGGCACTTTAAGCTTGCCGTCGGCTGCCCCGATTGGGCAGATCCTCACGTGGTGGATGGTGGCTGCTTTCGCTGCTCCGGCCCGCTCTATCCCCGGCTGGGAGAGCTGCTGGAGGAGGGCCAGAGTGGTGAGGATGAGGCCTGTGCTCGATCAGCGCGGCGCTTTAAGCTTGCCGTCGGCTGCCCCGATTGGGCAGATCCTCACGTGGTGGATGGTGGCTGCTTTCGCTGCTCCGGCCCGCTCTATCCCCGGCTGGGAGAGCTGCTGGAGGAGGGCCGGAGTGGTGAGGATGAGGCCTGCGCCCGATCAACGCGGCGCTTTAAGCTTGCCGTCGGCTGCCCCGATTGGGCAGATCCTCATGTGGTGGATGGTGGCTGCTTTCGCTGCTCCGGCCCGCTCTATCCCCGGCTGGGAGAGCTGCTGGAGGAGGGCCGGAGTGGTGAGGATGAGGCCTGCGCCCGATCAGCGCGGCGCTTTAAGCTTGCCGTCGGCTGCCCCGATTGGGCAGATCCTCATGTGGTGGATGGTGGCTGCTTTCGCTGCTCCGGCCCGCTCTATCCCCGGCTGGGAGAGCTGCTGGAGGAGGGCCGGAGTGGTGAGGATGAGGCCTGCGCCCGATCAGCGCGGCGCTTTAAGCTTGCCGTCGGCCACCCCGATTGGGCAGATCCTCACGTGGTGGATGGTGGCTGCTTTCGCTGCTTTTTGCATGAAATTTCTATCCATAGAGTATATTCTGTATATTCTACAGTATATTTTGTTTCCTGCAAAACCTTTAACCTGTTTAACTCAATGCCCTCTTTAATATATAGAGCCACCCCTCCACCAATTTTATCTATCCTATCATTGTGATATAGTTTGTACCCTGGTATCACAGTGCCCCATTGGTTAGTCACCATGTCTCTGAGATGCCAATTATATCTAACATTTCATTCAGTGCTATGTATTCTAACTCTCCCATCTTATTTTTTAGACTTCTAGAATTTATATAATAATTTGGAATCTTTCAACTCTGCCTGTTTTTTTTTTTTTTACTTTAAGGCACGTGGGTTACTTTTACCTTTATTGGAACCTCTCTATCAGGATGCCCTTATTTCCCTGTTTTGCTAGTATCCCTCAAAGATGCATCATTCCAAACCATGCACTCTTGGGAAACTGTTGGCATTCCCCCATTATCTAGTTTAAAAGCTTCTCTGTCTCATTTTTAAAGGTTAATGCCAACAGCCTGGTTCTATCTTCCCTGATTAAGGTAGAGCCCATCATTTTGGAAAGCCCCCCGTACTTCCCCAGAAGGTTGCCCAGTTCCTAACAAATTCAAACCCCTCTTCCTTGCACCATTGTCTCATCTATACATTGAGACTCTGGAGCCCTGCCTGCTTCTTGGGCCCTGCCAGGAATGGGAAGAATTTCTGAGAACACTACCCTGGAAGTTATGGATTTCAACTTTCTACCTAAAAGCCTAAATTTAGCTTCCAGAACATCCCTCCCATACTTTCCTATGTCATTGTTACCAACATATACCACAACAGCAGGTTCCTCCCAAGGGCTACCTAAAACCTTATCTAAGTGGTGCATGAGATCCACCACCTTTGCACCAGGCAGACAAGTAACCAGACAATCCTCATGTCCACCAGTCACCTACATGATCGAATAGTCAACTATAACGGCTATCCTAACCCTTCTCTTGTGGGCTCATGGCCCTGGAGACACAACCTTGGTGCAACAGGATATCACATCACTTGGAGGACAGGCCAAAGCTACAGAATCACTTCCTGCCACACCAAGGTGATGCTCTCCTTTCTTGTGACCACTCTCCTCCATGGCAGCAGAGAGCCTGCCAGACTGGAGGTGGAAATTCTCTGCTATGTCCCTGTAGGTCTCATATATATATGTTCCATTTGCTTCACCACTTCCAAGTTTGCTACTCTGGTCTCCAGACTGATAGCAAAGAGCTCTTTGCACCTAGTTTTTACATTTTTGTTTATTGATTCTTGAACAAATAAAACCACTCACCAACTGGTAGAAAATCATACATGTGACACTCAGTGCAAAAGACTGGATAGCCCCCATCTCATTGCTGGAGTACTGTCTGCATCTTAGTTTTAAAGATTTGTTTTAACTATTTAAAGTTGCTAGGGGAATAGGGCTACTTGAACTAATACAATTATACCTAATGGGCCTGCATAGTCGCACATAGCCATGCCCACTGAACTCTAACCGCGGATATTCAATGCCTGGGTCAATCTGCAATAGAGTAGACACCCAGGAAGGTGTAGATAACATGAGGAGGGATCTAGCTAAGCTTGAAGAATGGTCTAGAATTTGGCAGCTTGGATTTAATGTTAAAAAATGTAAGGTCATGCATTAGGGCTGCAGCAATCCAAGGGAGCAATATAGTATAGGGGGTGAAGTATTTTTGTCCACTAAAGAAGAGCGGGACCTAGGCATGGTTGTGTCTGATGATCTTAAAGTAGTTAAACAGGTAGAAAAGGTGACGGCAAAAGCTAGAAGAATGTTTGGGTGCATACGGAGAGGAATGGCTAGCAGAAAAAAGGAGGTGATAGTGCCTCTTGCGACGCCTCCAGCTGGGCCCAGGGGCTTACAGCCTGGAGGACGGCCTTGTATGTCCTTTTGGAATAAAGTTCTTTAAAGACACCAGAGGATTCTGGGCCTTGTAGTACTCTTTACTCCTCGAGGGAAATAATGTAGTTGAGTCGGTGGTAAGGCATGCAAGAAAATTTATTTGTGGGGATTTCCAAAATACGCTAGGGCTCATACACAACTAAGGCAGTAGGATACATCTCCAACGAAAAAGATGAAATCAGGATTTAAACCAGAGGGAGAATAACAAACAAAAACCTTTTTCACTTCTCAGCTGTTCTGCTTTCTTACACATTCACACCGGGGACTGCCCCGTGTGGTCAATTAGCAGAATTCCAAGAAACTTTGTCACAGCTGGGTTTCCTTTTCAAGCACACATTTCCTCACTGCTTATTTACTTCAGCCAGTGATACAATAAACACAGAATTAGCTTTCTTCAATAAAGGTAAGAACTGCCCCTATTTTCTTATAGGGTTTTCAGACTCTCTGTTCTTGTTCACAACTGTAGCATTCTTTCTTTGTGCCAAAGAACAGTCCATGGGCATAGGTAAATATTCAGAGCTAGGCACACATGCATCTATTTGCATTCCCTCACTATCATTAGGGTAAACAGAGTCTCTCTCATAATTAGGAGCTTCCTCAAACTTCCTTTCTTTTAGGAACTCTAGAAATTGGCTCCACAGCAACTCAGCCCTTGTTGGCACTTTTAACTTAGGGGAGTGAAACTTCTCTTCAGAGAATAGCTTCCTTAATGCCTCTAGCTTAGAGGTCTCACAGGCTTCACTGTTATCAGAGCTACGGCCTTTAACATCTGATAAGCTTTCTATCCACTTCTTAATCGTGGGAGGTGAGGGCTCAACTTCCTGCCCTTTAAAGCTAGCACATTGTCTTTCTGCTATATTATCAGAAATGAAAGTGTTGGCTTTACCTTGAGGCGGTTTCTTCACATAAGCACTGCTTTCTTTCCTCCTGGGTTTCTCCAGGCTTTGAAATGCAGGCTCCTTCTGTCCTGCTCCAGTCCCTCTGAGGTAGCTACTTTCTGGAGAGATTTTCTGTGGCCTTCTCTTCCAGCCTAGCACTGCTCCAGCCTCTTTCCTTTCTCTCCCACCTTTCCAGCTCTCACAACTGTTCCTGTTCCTAACCTGATGTCCAGCTCTCCTCTATTCACTCGTGCCTCTGCCTTCAGTTGCTGGCTCTGTCTCTTCCTCATCCCGGTCTGTATCTGTGTCCGGGCTCCAGCCTGAGACTGCCACTGCCTCTCCGTGTGATTCTCTGGGTGCTTCTCTCCAGCTGACTCTGGATGCTTCTCCTTGTGCTTCCCTGGGTGGTTCTCTGGGTGGTTCTCTCCACGCTCCCCTGGGTGCTTCTCTCCAGCTGACTCTGGAGGCTTCTCTGCAGCTGCCCCTCGGTGGTTCTGTCTTCCTTTGCTTTGCACGTGGTTTTAACCACTGCTGCCTGCTGGGCCTTCCCTGCTCTCTGCCCCCATGTGACCAATCAGCAGGGAATCCTGTCTCCGCCCCTGAGCTAGGGCGTGGTCTGACTCTTGCAGGGAGCTGACTTTGCTTCTGACCTGGGCTGTAATTCCCCTGCACATGTGCACTGCCATTCACTTCTATGGGGAATTCAGGATTTTCATCCAGTTCCATGTTTTCCAAAGGGCTTTCATCACCACACTCTGTATAAGTCTTTGGTGAAACCTCATTTGGAGTATAGTGTGCAATTCTGGAGACTACACCTTCAAAAGGATGTGAACAGGATGGAGTCGGTGCAGAGGGTGGCAACTAAAATGGTTAGTGGTCTTCATTATAAATCATATGAGGACAGACTTAAGGATCTTAATATGTACACCTTAGAGGAAAGGCGGGATAGAGGTGATATGATTGAGATGTTTAAATACCTCCATGGCATAAATGTACAGGGGGAGAGCCTCTTTCAATTGAAAGCAAGTTCTGCTACGAGGGGATATGGGATGAGGGTGAAGGGGGATAGAGTCAGGAGTGATATGTGGAAATATGTCTTTACGGAAAGAGTGGTGGATCCATCGAATAGTCTCCCAGTGGAGGTGGTAGGGATGAGGACTGTAACTGAATTCAAAAAAGCATGGGACAAACACAGAGGATCTCTAAAGGAAAAAAAGGGACTGTTGTAGTTGTTGATATGGAAGGACAGACTAGATAGTTCATAAGGTCTTTTTCTGTCGTCATATTTCTATGTTTCTACTACTTTCTTTGTTAAAATTGTATTCTTATTGACTAATTTAACTGAAAGTTGGCTTGTTATACTATATCTTAACTGACTTTAACTGAAGTTGGCTTGTTGTACTATTCCCTAACTGACTTTAGTTTAACTGAAGTAAAAGACATGCCTCAAGCCACAAGAACTCTCAGTGGGATTTAAACACTGATCTCTAACTACTAGGCTACTCCTTCACTGCACCTTGCTTTGTACGTATGTGTGTTACTCTCCCTATAGGTAAAATAATGTGCTATGGCTCTTGGAGTTTGGGTGGCAGTCATGATCTAATGCTTTGCTTTGCTATCCCTCAGAGGTTGCTGCCCTATATGACTTCCTAATCTTGAATCCATTGTATTATATGTCACTCAAATCCAAATATACTCATGGTTTGCCTTAAGTAGTCCCAGGACAGACTATCAAATGATTTTTCTAAATCAAAGCTAACCAAATCAGTGTCTGGGGAATCAGGAAGAACTGCCAATATTTTCCTGACATTTGCCATAGCTGTCCTACTTGGTACTAAGCCTACATGGTGCTTTCCAGTCAGCTAGGACAGAACGTCTTTTAATATATTTGCTAAGACTTTACCACCTTCAGTTCTCATATAACTACTATAATGAGCTCAAGTCCATTAAACAATGTCTTTTTTTTCCACTCTCCATACTAATTGTTTAACTTTTATAATCTCCCATCTGGAATACTGAAACAGCATCTTAAACGGCATCACCAGATGGACCATGATTGTCTTTATCTGCTGTCATTTACTATGTTATGTTACTACTACAAATCTGTCTAAATGCCAACACATTCAAAACATGGCCTCTAAATCTGACCATGTATCCCCTCTACTGATTCAAAACCATTGACTTCCCATTTTAAGATAATCACAATAGCATACAAGGCCTTCTATACAGGCATTCCCCCATATTTGGCTAGCCTTCTACTCCTTTACTCACCCAACAGAACTCTTCGATCCCTTAATGCTCACTTAGTAATAATTCTGTCTAAATGCAGAGCCAGACTGGAATCCAAATGCACTACAGCCTTCTACTTTCTAGTTCCCCACCTCCAGAATTCTCTACCGTTGTATCTTAGAGAAGAATCATCATTCAGAAATTGAAGATTACCAACTAACTTACCAAATGGATAACCTGTGAATGGGACAGACCCTATTTTCCCCTTCCTTCCCTTTTCCCTTTGCCACATATTGTAAACTTCCCTCTCTATTCCATTTCTTTCTCTCCCTCTTTCTCTCATTTTCCTTAGATTATTTTTATTTGTATAGCTTTTTATTATACACCACCCTGAAATGATGTGATAGGGTGGTATATCAAAACTTAGAATAAACTATAAACTGTATGATTCTGCCTTGGTGGGGTATTTCCCCTTTTGAGGAAGTATACTATCAGGGTCTGATAAGATAGGAGTGGCCTAGTGGTTGGGGCACGTTACCTAAGGTCAGGGGTTCAAATCCCACTAGAGGACAGCAACCTTGGGCTGGAAGGACTGGGGTTTCTAGTCCCACAGGTGCTCCTTGTGGTCTTGGGCAAGCCACTTAACCCTCCATTGCCCATGTTCCCTGTAAAATAGTTATCTCCAAGTTATAATGCCCTGTTCAATGTAATTTCGCCTTGATATCATGAAAGATGGTATATAAGAAATGTTAAATAAATAAATAATAGTGCCCCTTCCAGCTCGCATCCTCAAACACTACTCCCAGGGACCTGGGTTTTATGATTTGTCATTTGTGTGATGGCTGGCATTATTTCCACCCCCACTAAGGAAGCTTTCAGCGCATTTAGCGTTTCTGCTTTCAGCTGCGATAAATGCAAATTCTTAAAGAAGGCCCTCAGTTTTGTGCCATCCTCAGGAACTGATGAGTACGGCCCCTGATAACAGAACTGAAACACTGCATTTGATTATTTATCACTGTTCTCTTATATTCATCTTGCATAACAGGAATGAAGCACAGCCCATCCATGGCTCTCACCAATCTTGCCAGACAAGCGCTGGAATTATTGCTATATCTAAAAAATGTATGACTATTTTACAGCAATGTACACAGTGCCCTCAGATGAAAGAATCCATTCAGATTACATTGCTGTTGGAAAATGTGCTCCTTGTTCCCTGCCATCATCGCTTGAGCCATCAACAACCCTGCTTGTTGTAAATCTCCATACAGAATAAGGATCTATCTGTTCATTTTCTTTTCTTATATTTTACATACGATAGTATTTCCTCTTTCAGGACTGCTTTGGCAGTCTCCCAAAACAGGTCCAAGGGATCTTCATGTTGCTTATTTTATTTTGTTCAATTATTTTTATTGAATATTATGAGAATCAATATATCAATAAAGTCTAAGAACAAAGCAAACAGGAAATCAAGGAACAAAAAAAGAAAGGTAATTTGCACAATCAAAAGAAATCAGATAGGGCTAACTCTCCCATCAGGCCTAACCTATGTCAATTCCTAAACATCTAAGCATAACTAAGAATCAACAAATAGAAAGAAAAACAGAAAATTGCTTTGGCTCAAAAAATATAGATTGCTTCTGTTGATAAAAAATGTCACGCCCTTGCCCCTGGCCTCTGGCTTAGAGGGGTGAGGTAATGGAGAACTTCTCTTGGTGAGCTCAAATAAACTTGCTTTTCCTCAGGTGGATTCTGGGACATGTAGTTTGGCTCTTAAGAAGAAGTGTAGTCATGGTCCGATATTAAGGCAAATGACAGAATTTATTTTAAAGTAAAGGTTCAAGTAAAATTGTACACAGGAATTTTATCCATTCAGGATTGTTTGCAACAGAGCATTTAGATCAGTATAACTGCTTCACAGTCTTTTAAACACATGCAGCTGGTTAACAACGTTGCTCAGTCTTAGAGAAAACAGCTCTGCTCAGCAAGGTAAAAATACTTCTTTTTAACCTTGTATTTGTGAAGCACTTAACAGCAAAAGAATAACTCAGTTCCTCTGGAACAACCTCTACTTTCCCTCCTTCCTTTCAGGATAGGTTTTTAAACTCAAAATAAGAAAACAAGTAACAAACCACCCATGTGGGCAGCAGCAGAATGGGACAGTGTTGACGGCGGAGGATCACATTTTTGTGACAACGGCAACAACACCAAACTTAAACTGCGCGTAAGAAAGGCCCGGCAATCTACTTCTGTATCTTGCCATGAAAACCCAATGGATAGTTACAACAAAACAAATTGTGCTATGGTGCTGGAAGATGAGACCCCCAGGTCAGAAGGCACTCAACTGGCTACTGGGGAAGAGCTGAAGACTTTTCAGAGTAAAGCCAGTATTTATGATGTGGTTGGATCAAAGCCCTCAGGAAGTCTGACTGCTGATGTAGCTGTGCATGAAATGAGAGTCAGAAGCTGTAAAGATGTCTTACACATTGGAACATGGAACGTACGAAGCATGAACCAAGGGAAGTTGGAGGTGGTCAAGAATGAAATGCAACGTGTACAACTTGATCTGTTGGGTGTCAGCGAACTGAAATGGACTGGCATGGGGCACTTTGCATCAGATGATCACATGGTCTACTATGCTGGAAATGAAAGACAAAGAAGAAATGGTGTTGCATTTATAATAAAGAAGAAACTTGCAAGAACTGTAATGAAATACAATGCAGTCAGCGAACGCTTAATCTCTATTCGTCTACGAGGATTGCCTATCAACACAACTATAATTCAAGTATATGCCCCAACAACAGCTGCAGAAGAGAATGAAATTGAAGAGTTCTATGAACAAGTACAAGCTGAAATTGACAGAACATGCAAACAGGATATTCTGATAGTCATGGGTGACTGGAATGCAAAAGTTGGCAACAAAGAAGAAGGCAAAGTAGTTGGAAAATATGGACTTGGCAACAGAAATGAAGCTGGAGAAAGACTGATAGAATTCTGCAAGACCAATGATCTATTCATCCCAAACACCTTCTTCCAGCAACACAAGCGGCGACTGTACACATGGACTTCACCGAATGGATTATATAAAAATCAAATTGACTACATATGTGGAAGTCAACGATGGAAAAGCACTGTAACATCAACAAAGACAAAACCTGGAGCTGACTGTGGTACAGATCATCAACTACTAGTATGCAAACTCAAGCTAAAGTTGAAAAAGAGCAAACCACTCATGAATGCAGCAAAATATGACCTTGAGAATATACCACTGGAATTTAAAGACTGCCTGCAAAATCGATTTGCTGCTTTAGATACAAATGATAGAGCTCCGGAAGAGTTATGGAATGACATCAAGAAGGTTGTGTTGGAAGAAAGCGAGAAGTCTCTACAAAAGGTGAAAAAGCAAAAACGGCCAAAATGGATGACTGAAGAAACTCTGAAAATTGCCCAGAAACGCAGAGAAGCTAAAGCCAGAGGAGAAAGAAAGACAATCACAGAACTCAACAGAGATTTCCAACGTGCAGCAAGACAGGACAAGGAAAAGTACTACAATGACACTAGCAAGGAAATAGAAGCAGAAACTATTAGAGGAAGAACAAGATCGGCTTTCCTAAAGCTACGAGAGTTAAAGAAAAAGTTCCAGCCTCGAATTGGAATGTTACAAGATGCTCAAGGTTCTATGTTGAATGATGCTGAGAAGATCAAGAAAAGGTGGAAGGAATAAACAGAGTTTTTATATGATAAAGATCAAGTGGACCAACAGCCGTTTCAACCTGTAACTTATGATCGGGAACCATTGGTGATGAAAGAAGAAGTTGAAGCAGCATTGAAAGCCTTATCAAAGAACAAAGCACCAGGCATTGATAGCATTCCCATAGAAGTATTGCAGCAATCTGATGCAGCTGTTACCGTACTCACAAGGCTCTGCCAAGAAATATGGAAGACAACATCATGGCCAACTGACTGGAAAAGATCTGTGTTTATACCAATACTAAAGAAAGGTGATCCAACTGACTGTAAAAATTATCGCACAATCGCTCTGATCCCACATGCCAGCAAGATTCTACTGAAGATTATTCAAAAGAGACTACAACCATACCTGGAACAAGAACTACCTGAAGTGCAAGCAGGGTTCAGGAAAGGACGGGGAACGAGAGACATCATTGCGGATGTGAGATGGATCCTTGAAAAGACTAAAGAATACCAAAAGGATATCTATTTGTGCTTTATCGACTATAGCAAGGCTTTTGACTGTGTAAACCATGAGAAACTCTGGGCCACATTAAGAAGCATCGGTATACCAGAACACCTGATCGTTCTCTTGTGCAATCTGTACATTGATCAAGAAGCAACAGTTCGAACGGAACAAGGAGAAACAGAATGGTTTAAAATAAGCAAAGGTGTAAGACAAGGCTGCATACTTTCCCCCTACCTGTTTAATTTATATGCAGAACAAATCATCAGAGAAGCAGGATTGTATGAAGACAACAGAGATGTGAAGATTGGTGGAAGACTCATCAACAACCTTCGCTATGCTGATGATACCACACTACTGGCTGAAAGTGAAGATGATCTGAAACATTTGCTTCTCACAATCAAAGAACATAGTCTCAAAATGGGCCTGCACCTTAATGTAAAGAAGACAAAGATCATGACAACTGGCATAATCAACAGGTTCATCGTTGAAGGAGAAGAAATTGAAATTGTGAACCACTTTAACCGACTTGGATCAACTATCAATAAAGAAGCAACAAGCAGTCAAGAAATCAGACGACACATTGCTCTTGGCAGAATGGCTATGAAAGACCTAGATAAGATTCTCAAGAGCAGAGATGTCTCTCTCCATACAAAGATTCGACTTGTTCATGCCATGGTATTTTCAATAACATCATATGGATGTGAAAGCTGGACAGTGAAAAAGATGGACAGGAAGAAAATTGATGCCTTTGAATTATGGTGCTGGCGGCGAATACTGTGTATACCATGGACTGCCCGAAGAACAAACCAGTTAGTACTAGAGGAGATCAAACCTAAGCTTTCTTTAGAAGCTCAGATGACAAGACTTCGACTTTCATACTTTGGACACATCATGCGAAGAGAGAGATCATTAGAGAAAGACATCATGCTTGGCAAGATAGAAGGTCAACGCAAAAGAGGAAGGCCAGCAATGAGATGGATCGATACAATAACAGCAGCCACGGGTACCAGTCTGTCAACAATGAGCTGCCTGACTGAAGACCGAACACAATTTAGGATAGCTATCCAGAGGGTCGCCATGAGTCGACTCTGACTCGACGGCACTTAACAACAACAAACATTCACAAGCTTTCTCTTCAGCGTGACTCAGCACTTTGCCTGAGAAATGCAAACACGTGGAGTTTTCTTCAAACCCAATTCCTGGCTTAATTCCAGTTACCTGCTTCTAGGAGACTTTCTCATTCAATGCTAGCCTTTAGCATAATGATTCCATGCTTGTAGCTTGACACAGGGTACAGTCCATGGGGATATCTAGATCTTGCAATTCCTCCCCTGCCAACTCAATCTGCATATCCTCTGGTGTTGTTAGGGCAGTGTCCTGTTCTGAGCTCTGGACACAGTGCTCAGAATACAGCCTCCCTGGGAGTTCTAATGTCTCTCCTGAGCTCAACTCTCCCCGATAAAGACAGTCAGTACCTGAAGCACTGGGCAGTTCTCCCTGGTTGTGCTCGCTACGGTTCCTTGTCTCCTAACAGCCTCTCTGGAACAGCTCTCTGTATTCCTCTCTGGGTTCTCTCCTGGAGATCTGCAGATGCTCCTGGTTCCACTCCTGATTCCCCTGAATCCTCTGAGTCTTCTGAACCTCCTGAGATTCTCCTTTCCTCTGAGCTTCCCCTTTCCTCTGCTTTAGCAGGGGTTTATATTTCCCTCTCCAGGGCTCCAGCCCTTCCTCCACTCCTCCCTGGTGATTGTAATCACCTCTCAAACCTGCAGCTACGTCATAGGAGTTAGAGTGTGGCTGCCTGAACTTTCTCTCCCTCAGGTTTCTTTCTCTATGAGGGGCCCGAAATCCATGCCCTGCAGGGATTTCTCCTTTCTCTAAGTTAAAGTCATTGGCCTTTTCTATACTCATAGGCTCAAAACAGGCTTCCTTGTCACAATAATTATATATTTACTTGAGAAATGAAGACAATAAAGAGCTCCTAAAGCCACCAGTTTAGGCTTCAATAATGAAAACATTTCCTTCGACAATGACGGACCTTTTACTAGAGTGCAGTGTGATGGGGTATATAGAATGCTACCTTTCCCTCTCCAAAGGGATTTTTAACAGTCCCCTTTAAGAGAGTCTGTAGCCCAGAGTTCAGGGTTGGGAGGACGTGGCTCACAGGGAGAGGTTAAGAACCCAGCAGGCTGCAGGAGGGAGGCAGTCCCACTGAGCCAGAAGTCCTTCAAAGGCAAGCCATGCAAAGGAGTTCTGAGGTAGGAACTTTAACTGGAGCTGGAGGAAAAGCAGGGAGGACCAGCTTTTTTGGAAGTTTAACAAGCTGGGACAGAATAAAAGCTGCTTTTGTTTTCCCTGAACTGCTGTCTGTTCTATGTTTTAAAGAAAACTCCTTCCAACCGCATGCCACACTACCATATATGATGGTAGCCTGGGGATTTCAGCTAACCATGTGACTGAGGGCAAATCCATGTCCTTCCAGGGTTGGGCCTCTACATCAGGTCAGGATTTTTGTTTGTTTCTTTGTATGGGCTAAGAGGATTAGCCCCACCTTAGTTAGAGAGCAAGAAGAAGGTATAGCCAGTGCTGGACAGGCAGGGTTTGTTTTGGCCACTAGAGGCCATTAAACATTTGTTGGAGTTGGAATACTGCAAGGTTAACTCAGCTACCGGAAGAGGAAGTTGTGGTGGTGTTACAAGGGAACAATGACAAGCCAGGATGGAGCGGCTCCTCCAGATTGTGGCAGAAGGTCAGCAGCAACAGCAACAGTATCAGCAGCAACAGCAACAATGTCAGCAGCAGTTTTAACACACCCTACTGGAAGGGCAACAACAACAGTGGTGGCAGATACAGAATCTTATTCGAGCAGAGGGGGAGCTACAGAAGAGTTCCCTAGCTCAGTTGACCCAGATCCTGCAGAGACCGCAATTCCACCCTCCAGCGCAAACACTTCTTAAAATGACAACAGAAGATGAACCAGACCACTTCTTGGGGAACTTTGAACAAATCGTCCACCTGACCAGGTGACCAGAGGTGACATGGACTACTTACCTGGGGAATCTGCTGATGGGCAGTAGTCAGGCTGCTTTCCAGGACGTCAACCCAGATGGGCGAGCTACATATGCAGCTGTCAAGGTCGCCATACTGGAAAGGGCCACCTGTACCCTAAAGGCCTACTTCCAGCGATTCAGAAAGGGGGGGGCCCTAGATAAAAGAGACCCCTTGAATGTTTCTCTATCGGTTGAAGGATCTCGCATGGAAGTGACTGCAACCGGAGGGAAGGACTGGGTCCGAGATAGCCAAGATTGTGCTATTGGAGCAGTTTTTGGAGAGCTTGACCGCCCCGATGAAACAGTGGGTATATCAGCATGCCAAGCTTACACTGGAGAGTGCACTGGAAATAGTCGAAGGGTATCATGAAGTCCAGGCAGCGACTGAAGCAGACAATGGCAGGAGGAAGTCACCCATTAGTCCTGGAGGATGGAAGAGGAAGCCAGAACGGATGTCAGTTTCCATTCTCCAACCCCCAAAGTCACCACCTAGGGGAGAGCATGGCCCCAACTATGACCTCTTCACCTGTTTTAGATGTGGAGCCCGGGGACACTTTGCTCAGGAATGTCCCCTGAGTACAGAAGAACCCATGGAGGTCAGTCTAACACCTGCACTTTTGTGGACACTCCCCATCCAGGAGTACATAATTTTGTGATTTCAGTGGAGCTCGAGGGGACCCACCAGGGGTGGCCCAAGGGTGATGCAGAGTGTGATGTAGCAAGCCCTTCTGGCCCAGCAGAGAAGCTAGGAAACCAGGTAGAGAATGCAGGGTTGAGGGATAAACAAAGACACATGGCTACTAGTTGCCGGGGAAACAAAACACAAGAGAAGGAAACACGCCCCTGCTATCAATATAGCCAGGAGTCACGGGGGAAGTTTGAACACCTGCTAGGGGGCGGGACTAGGCCCTACCCAGAAGGGCAGTCTCATAAGGAGGCTCCAGCAGGCAGAAAGGGAGAAGAGAGAGAGGAAAGCAGATGCCCAGTTAGGAGGTGGGCAGAGTTTTCAGCCGACGGGAGGTCAGAGGCTTCGGTGGATATTTATAGGAGAAGCAGACCAGAACAGCTGAAGCACTCACAGCCTTACAAGCAGCCCAAAAAGCAGTTGGGAACTGTTTCCCCCCGGTTTAACAGGGAACCAACCGGTACATGGGAACTTCAGAGGAAGGCCTCAAAAGCCAGGTCCCCAGGTAAGCCTAAGGGCTGGGATTACCGGAATCCGTGTGGAGGTAACAGCCTGGAAAATTGGGGCTATGATAATGG
Organism: Ichthyophis bannanicus; assembly: GCA_033557465.1. Taxonomy (NCBI): domain Eukaryota; kingdom Metazoa; phylum Chordata; class Amphibia; order Gymnophiona; family Ichthyophiidae; genus Ichthyophis; species Ichthyophis bannanicus. Next base: position 886,193,295 of record CM066034.1, on the reverse strand, counting down.
CTTTAGGCCCTATTTAAACCCTGTGTGCATTGACGGGCTCAGGGTTGGAAGACAGGGCGCAGCCCTGGAAGGCCTGGGCCAAACTAATGCTAATTCAGAGGTGGAATTGATGGATACAGAACCACCTTGCATAAATTATCCGACAGAGGAGATGGACTGTACAACAATTTCTTCTGAACAAATTATATCTTTGCTTTAAACTTTGTGGTGAAAGGAATACAGGCTGGCCGTGAAGGAACAGAGCTGTATTAACCATGTGCTGAAGCTCTAATTGCTGGAAAGAGAAAACTGTTTGTTTTGCTGAGGAAAGCTATATTTACTTTGTCCTTTTTCTGCTAAAGAGCAGTTAATTTGTGTTCATCTTTTGTCCTTGTGAAAGTCCAACCCCGGGAGGGGAAATAAATCCCTTTACTTATAACCACTTTGAGTCACACTACTCTTCTTTTAAAACTGATGGTAAAAACTACACTTCCCAACAAGCACTGCTCCAGGAAGTGAAAGGCCCTTGGTTTAAAGAAGGACTTAACCTCCTTAACCCCTACCTACGGGTACTGGCAAGGGGAGGCACGACAATGGCGTAGTAGTTCGGATTTTACTTGGATTTAAAGAACACCTGGAGGGCTAAGAGTCCAGCAGCAAGGAACAGCTGATAACCAGGAGGAACCGGTGTTCGGCTGACTACCGGTCAGACAAAGAAAACTACTTTCTCAGTGTTTGACTCTACACTGAGCCCAGGTAAAAAGGGCTAGGCATAAGTGTAGAGGGATAAAGAGAGAAGTAGTGTACAGCCGTAGTGCACAGCAGCAGTGCACAAGTGGAAAAAAAAAAAAAAAAAAGGAAAGGAATTTTTTTTTGTGTGGACCGCACTTGGGTTTTTCTTGTGTCTTTTCAGGTACAGGAGCAGCTGCCATGGATCCCCAAGAGATGTTACGCTGGATGTCTCTCCAGTGGGATAAATAGCTGGAACTGACCCGCAGAGTCCAGGATCAAGCCATGGCTACTATCATGGAGCAACAAAAGCCAATGAAAGAACTGATGGAACTGTTGGTAAAGAAACAACAGGAGCCAGCAAGAGACTTGCCCGAATATACCCATGGGGTAGGACTGTTGGGGGGGAATGTCTTTAAGCTGGGACAGTTGTCTTCTTCAGATAACATAGATGAGTATGTGGACGCTTTTGAGCGCCTGGCAGAGGCTATGAAGCTGCCTAAGGAGCAATGGGCTCTCAGATTCGCCATGTCCCTATCTGGGGAAGCCTTATTAGCCTACAAGTCAATGCCTGTTGCATTAACAAACAACTATGAGGCTATTAAAGATGTGGTGAGGGATAGGCTTGGCTTAACACCTTCATTCTATAGGCGCCAATTCAGGAAGGCCGGGTTGAGGCCTGGAGAAACTCCAAAAGGGCTGTACTATAGAATGAAAGGGTTGGCATGGAAATGGATAAAGCCAGAGCATAGAACGGTGGAGTCCATAATGGATGAAATAATATTGGAGCAATATTTAGAAGCAATACCAATGGAAATTAAAACCTTCCTTATGCTGCAGGATTGCAAAACTGCAGAGGAAGCAGCATGTATGACGGAGCGGTATTTTGAAGCTGAGTTTAGCAAAGCTCCAAAATCTAGTGCTCCAGGTGCAGCAATGGCTGGTATTAAAAGTAAGAATGTACCGTATAAAGTGTATGATGAAAATGTTTCTATGTCCAGCATGAAGGGAAAATGTTTTAAATGTGGGGGCATAGGGCATTTTAAAAGGGAATGTGATGCACGCAGAGTATTGGTAGCTGGTATTGGAAGAAAAGGTCAATCAGGATTTTTGCTCCCAGTACAAGTGGAGGGTATAGAGGCCCAGGCACTGCTTGACTCTGGTGCTGACCAGAGCATGGTTTCCCAACGGCTCTGGGAGACCATACAAGCCCAGTCAGCACCAGGTCAAGCCGTGGGAAGGGTTAAAATAAGATGCATACATGGGGCATCTTATCATTACCCCTTATATGAAATAGGAATAAGTGGGCTGGGAACAAATGGGAAGATGTTGATGGCAGTAGTCCCCCGCCTTCCACAGAGCGTTGTCTTGGGTAAAGATTGGCCACCTTTTAGACAGGGGCTCGAGGAAGGTCTTACTGTAGCAGCAGATAAGCATGCAATAAATAAATCCAGGAGTCTTTTCAAGGATCCAAGCCAGTTTAATGTGCACATGGCTCAAGCAATAAGCAATTTCAAAATGGCTGAGCAATGGCTGTTAGTAAAACAACAACTTTTATAGCTTTCTTGTCCATTCTAAGCATAGGCAAACTTTTCATTGGTCCCAGTACCCCTCTCACCCATCTATTGGTCCCGGTACTGATATGGCTACCCAATCGGGACTCTGGTCTGGGCTCAGCACCTGGTTGCCCCCCTTCTAGTCCCAATTACAATGGTCAGTGTCTCTAACTTGTTACATCTCTCCTCCAAGGTCGCTTAGCTTGTTAAAACATATGGGAAGCAGGGCACTGTAACCTTGCTTTTTGCAGAGTTAATTAATTCCATAGAAGCTGTGCTCTCTTATCAGTACCAATTAGAGCTGTTTTCTGTCTTTTATAAGTTTCGTTTCTGCTTAGCTATGTTCAGTTAAACTGAGTTAAGTTTCAATTCTATGGTGTCATCATTCAGGGGGGTTTTCATTCCTCTGGGCCTAACTACAGGCTTCAGTTACAGGTCAAGCTGCTCAGGCCTGTCTGCTTAGTTCAATTAGCATGGATCATAGGCCGTCGCCTACCACATTCCCCCCTTTGATTATTCTCACCCGCATGTTAATAAGGTGTGAGAATCAAATCACATAATACTAGGTAAAGGTATCACTCTGTGGTATAGGGTAGTAAGTTCACATAGCTAATATCTTTGTAGCTGCCTTATGCTCTACAGTGTTATTAATAACTGAAGTTATCATTCTTAAGCAAAGTAGCAAGAAACAAGGGAGCAACAAGCAGATAGTCAAAGTCCATAGTTTGGCAAGAGTGGGAAAAAGAACTAAAGGATTAGAAGGTTCGGTTGCATCTTTGTTGTGCTGTCGTAAAGCTTCTGATTTAGACAGACCAGCTGTCCATCCTTCGTAGTAGATTGTGGTCCAGTCCGAACAAAACACAAACTGTCAACAATGGGGTGGGCCAATACCCACTCACTAGTAGTATTATGTAAATCAGTCTGATTGTATAGGATAGAATAGTTCAGTTCTTGCGTCTCCCAGGGCCACTGATCTCCCATCTTAGTTCCTCCACAATAGAAACAGTCAGAAGTGTGGAGACTAGATGCTATTGCTCCAGCAAGTTCAAGAAACAAGTTCTGGTGGTGGCATGAGGAATTGCAATGGTGGCTTGCGTAGCCTTGTAGAAAGTCAAGATCTAGAACAACTTTTGGATTGGAGAGTATACCAATGCAAGTATAGGAAGAATGATAAAACAAGGTCTGAGTGACCTTCGGTCCAGTTCATGTTGTACTTATACAGGCTGCCCAGGGAGATAAGGCAAAAGTCATTTCAAAGCACTCCAAAACTGTTGCCAGAATAAAGCAATAATAATAATTCATAATGGGCATAGTCTCTGGAAAATTGGTGGAACTGTCGACTTCCACAACAGATAACAGATGTAAGGTTGATTGTAGATCCTCAAGCTTCTGCCGTACATAGACCTACCAACTTTTTGGCAGGAGTAGGGCTGTAGATTCCAAAGTATCACTGTCCTCTGGGATGTCTCAATTTCTTAAAATATCATAGCATAGTCTCTTAGGCTATTATTGCTTCCTTAGAGCAGTTCACTCTTTAGGAGATCAAAACAGTCTTTTCAGAGTATTTAAACACAGTCTCTTAGAAGATTCAATTTCTTAACACAACACAGTCTCTTTCTGATGATTGCAGGTTTTTTCAGATGCGAGGCTTACCTTCAGATAAACAAACAGTCTTGAAATAGTGCAGTTTCTGAGGGACCAATAAGTCTTAGGTCCGTGGTTGTTGTTGTAGGGTGAGGTGCAATGGAGTCTCAGGATGCTATACAGTAGTCCAGTGATCAGGTTCAAGAGCAGCTGCTGGCTTCACTTGATTATGATGGGTCCAAGGTTCAAATTCTGCGACTTTTACTGCAGTTGGAGTTGACAGGATGACGACATAGGGTCCCCTCCAATGCAGGGCTAACAGTATCTTTCTCCACTCTTTGATCCACACCGAGACTCCAGGCTTGAAAGGATGCAGGGGTGCAGGCAAATTGATGAGTAATCGATTTTGTACTCAGGTATGAAGACTCCTGCAAAACAGAACTTAAAACCAATAGTTCATGTCTAATAATTTCAGATCCTATCTGTCTCATATCTCCTTTTATTTCCTATACAATAGGCAGGGGTTGCCCATACAGAATCTCAAAAAGGGAAACTCCTAAAGACTTAGCAGGGGCTAAGTATATCCTAAGAAGGGCTATGGGAAGAACCTGGGGCCACTTCAGGTAAACCTCTTGGCAAAGTTTAGACAACTGAGATTTCAGGGTTCTATTCATACATTCTACTTTTCCTAAATTCTGAGATCTATAGGCAGTATGTATCTATTAATATCAATATCTTGGGGCTATACTTAATGGACTTGCTTCCTAAGGTTATCCACCCTCATTCTTTGTACAGGGCCCCATATGCATGCAAGGTTGTAAGGGTATACTTGAAATCTGGGTACACATTTAGACAGGGCTCTTTTCCTATTGTTAGTGCTCTAGTGAGGACTATCAGTTCAGCTTTCTGTGGTGAAGTTTCTGGGGCCAGGGCTGAGGACTCAACTACCAAATCAGGGGTCACCACTGCATATCTAGCACAACAATGTCCATTGATGATGAAACTGCCTTCAGCCACAAAGAAAGTCTGTTCAGGGTTCTCCAGAGGGACATCAGTCAAATCCAGGTGGCTTGAGAATACAGTGTCCATAATTTCTAAACAGTCATGATCAGGGGATCAAGACTAACTGATAACATAGCAGGATTGAAAGCTTGACTGACCCTTCAGTTGTATCTGGGGTTTTCACACACAACATACTCTAATACTTCAACATTCATAGATTTGTTAGCTAGTAGTTTCCTTTGTATTTCATATTGGTTAGAACAGAGTGTGGTACAGTAACTTGAAGATTCTGTCTCAAAGTGAGCTTGTAAAGCTTTGCTCACTAGGAGGGCTGTAGCTTGCAACAGCTCTCAAATAAGGGGCCAGCCTTTTGCAACTACATCCAATTGTTTGACAAATAGGCTACTGGTTGTTGCCAAGGTCCAAGAGATTGAGTCAACACTCCTAGAACATTTCCTTGCGACTCATGAACATAGAGACTGTAAGGTTTTCTGGACATCTGGTAGACCCAGAATTGGTGACAACATCAGAGTGTTTTTTTCAAAGATCAAAAGGCTGCATCCTGTTCAAGTCCCCATTCCTCTGGAGACTTTTCCATTCCTTTGATAGCTTGATACAATGGTTTTTGTTTTTTGTTTTTTTTCTAGCAGCGCAAAATTGGGGATCCATATACAACATACTCTGTGGCACCCAAGAAGGCTCTCACTTGCCTCCTGGTGGTTGGAGTAGGAATACTGCATACAGCTGCTTTGCGTTCTGGTAAGGGTTCCAGGCGTCGAATTCCGCTGGACAACTGGAATCCTAGGTATTTAACTTGTTTGACATAATTATGCTTTGGCTCTTGAGACTTTGTATCCAGCCTCATTAAAAAGGTGCAAGAGTTCACTGGTGGCTGGTGGACATTCACTTTCTGAGTTGGTGGTTATGAGCAAGTTGTCCACATATTGAAGTAGAATTTTTTTTTTTTTTTTTCTTGAGTTTCTGGATAACTTGTCAAATCTTTTGCTGAGTGAGGCGAGTTCTTGAATTCTTGAGGTAATCTTGTCCAGATGAGTTGGCCCCGCCTCCTTGTAGTGGGGTCTTGGGCTAAGCGTATGCAGAAAAAACATCTTTTTAAGTCCAGAATGATGAAATGTATAGCTTCAGCAGAGATCAGTTCCAAGAGAATATAAGGATTTTGGTACCACTGGTTGTATAGTTTCAGCTGCATCATTCATTCTTCTTAGATCCTGCACTGGGCGGTAATCACCTGTCCCAGGCTTCTTGACTGGCTTGAGGGTGACAATGGCAGGAGCTATGTTCTTCGCTAGGCCAAGTGGGTTATCTTCTGCCCATACTTTAGGTGGGGCTATGAGGTTGGTAAGTGTACAGCTTGTTGCTTTGGATGCAGGTGAATAGAACCGCCATTCTTCTTCTTGGGGACAGTTAACACCATCAGGCCAGCAGATTTTGAGTTTCATTTTTCCCCCTTCAACAAAGGATATCTGTGCTTGAAGCTTTGCAAGCAGGTCTCGGCCCAAAAGTGGAATAGGGCATTCAGGCATATACAGGAACTGGTACATTATTATTATTTTTTTTTTCTAGTTCACACATGTGGTTCTGCAGAAAAGGCCTTTGCGAGAAAAACACAGGGGCTACTGGCTTTAGTATTCTGCTCCTGTATCCCCCATAAAAGTCCATATATTGGTCCCCTATTTTTCAGACTGACTCCTGGGGACCCAGGGAAACTGGAGAGTCCGGTCTGGCCTAGTCTTCATCCATGCTGTAGCCCTCTTCGGCTGCCACTCACGCTATAGCTGCTTCACTCTCGTGCTGAAACACTGTGCTTGGTTTATTGTTTTATGACTTTGCAATCAAGTACTCCCTCGGGAGTCAAGATACGGGCATTCACTTCTCTAATGTCCTTCTTTTTCTATAATGGGCGCACTCACACCCAGTTTTCACATCCGCTGCTCCTTCGATTAGGAAAACCTCCACATCATCCAACTAAAATATCTGTTCTCTTTTTTCCATCTTACAATTTTTACATTCTCTGTCCTTCTTCAACAATCCACATACTTTCTGATAAACTTTCATTTAACCATTAAGCCCGCAAATTCATCCAGTTCTTTGCAATTTCCGTTCATTAGTTCAATCAAGTCCTAAAACTTCTCAGTGTATAATGCAGTTTTTTTCAGTTCTAAACAAGTCTGGTCAGCTGACTTTCACTTCTAGTCCGGAGGGGGTGGACATTCCCCTGTTGCAGAGGTGGCTAGCAAACTACTTGGGAATCTGTAGTCCCCCCCCCCCCCCTCTCCTGGATTCTGTTTCTCCTAGCAATGCTCTATCCAGGAGGTTGATTTTTTTTTTTTTTAAGGATCCACTTCTCTGCTGTGGGCACATTAGTTCACGCCCACCGGGGGGGGGGGGGTTGACATCATCGGTGGACTGGGCTCCATCCCCCCCTTAAGCACTCTGAACAGAAATACTTACAGAGAGAGAGAGAGAGACGAGACAGGATATCTAGAAATTCTGGGGCAAAATCCTGATTGGGACAGAGACATTTCATAATCTTCAGTAAATCCCTTACTGAAATTACTTGAAAAGACACTTATTATTTCTGTAAACATAGGGCAGGCAGGAAACACTTAGATTGAGCACATACATCCATTATGCTTCTTATAGAGAGAACTATAGCTATCTGTCAGCATGTCTCTGCAAAAGAAATTATTTTTTTAGTTCAGGAAGCAAATATTTAAAAGACATTCCGGATATTTTTCATAAAATACAGTACACCTTTCCTTTTTTTTTTTAAATACAGAAAAAACAAATTAATTTATCTTAAAAGCCAATATTGTAAAGGTCAGTGTAGCTAACTGATTTGTTCATTAGTAACCAGCACAGAGGGGAAGCATGCATTCAAATGACTTATACTCATTCATAAAAAGATAAACTTTGTTTTTAAAACTTTTGGTTAAACAGACCTAGTGAAACCAGAGAAAAAAACTAATTATAAATTCATCACGCTTCGATTAAATGAAGAGACTTTTCAAATCGGGAGTCCCTTTTCATTCCTAGGAGAAATCTCCTGCAGTCTCCAGCTGTCTCTCCAGAACCTTTTTTTTTTTTTTTTTTTCTCTGCAGGCTATGTGGAAGCCACACCCCTCTGCTCGCTGGGAAACTATTGAACTGTGCTCATAAAAAGAGACTTCTCATTCACATGGACAGAGATGCCAGAAAAAAAACAATTTAAATCAATGTTAAGTCGTGATCTAATTACTTTGTAGATCAAAGGAAAAACAAAAACAGTTCTTTATCATTTCCTATTTAAACTGTTTCAGTGCTTACTGAAAATTTGAACATACAGCCGACAGAAATTCCTCTCACTTGGTCCGCAACCCATAAGGGATTAATACAAACTTAATCCTTTTCAGGCTAAACCCAAAAACTATCGGGACCCACAATCCTGACTAAACATTCTTATTAAATGATAAATAAATGATATATTACATAACCACAGCAGAAGGAACATTATTATTAAAAACCTATTGAATAATACAGGTACAATTGTCCTGAAACAAGCACAAACTAACAGCATTTAGATTTAAGCCTGCACGGGGTTAGAAAACACTATACATTCTTTCCTTCAGACACGCCCCCTGTCAGCTTTTTCACTGTGCTAAAACCAACTGGGTGAGACCAGCTTTTTGATTTCTAAAAATGACTGTAGGTGTTTTCGGTCTTCATTCTGCTCTATTAATACAATTTCTTAATCAGTGAACTGTCACAAATTACTCAACAGAATAATCTCACATTTATAACAGAAAGGAAACTCGTGGTTTCAACAGAGAACAAAAAACAGATACACAGTAGGACGGACAATACACCAAACGCTTCCTCCGTTTTGCGACCTAGACGCAGTCACCCGGCTAGGAACTGCGCTAGTCCAGAGTCCACTCTGCTTGGTCCGTGCTGCCAGACCTCTCATTCACACTTCATTCACACAATCATGCTAGCAACGTATCTTAGAATGCATTCCTTTCTATCTATTCTGACTAGTCTTTTTCCCAATTACAAAAAGGATGAGGGTTTCACCCGGCGAATTCCCATGCGGGGTTACTCGGCCCTTCCTTGAGAGCTCTCTTACCAATTCCCAATATCTCGAGATTACAAATTCCAAGTTCCACTGGCAGTACTGCTCTTTCTATTTCTGTCTAGACATACCAAAAACCCAGTCCTGTCTGCTCTGACCAGGCTGAATCATGATTCTCTATAACAGCTGTACCTAGCGATTACTCATGCAAGGATTTTCAAACAAAGACTTAAGTCTTACCAAAGTTTTCAAACTGCAGTTCTAACTCATCTGTCTAGACAGGTTTTCAAAACTATACTTACCAGATCTGGTTCCCAAGCTTCTGAGTTGGATCCTGGACTCCCCCGGGTCGGAGGTGTTGTTCCAGCCGGAACCAGTGCCTGCCGAGGCCAGGCAGAACTCCCTCCGATACAAGAGGATCAGTGGGCCCAGGGAATTCCTCTGCGTCGGATTGGCATGGTTCCAACCGGTCCAAACCTCAAGGCGAATTACGTGGATTTATTCAATGGAACACTATCCACCACTCGCACTTCCAGGCCAACGGCACCAAGAATGTAGCAGCAGATAAGCATGCAATAAATAAATCCAGGAGTCTTTTCAAGGATCCAAGCCAGTTTAATGTGCACATGGCTCAAGCAATAAGCAATTTCAAAATGGCTGAGCAATGGCTGTTAGTAAAACAACAACTTTTATAGCTTTCTTGTCCATTCTAAGCATAGGCAAACTTTTCATTGGTCCCAGTACCCCTCTCACCCATCTATTGGTCCGGTACTGATATGGCTACCCAATCGGGACTCTGGTCTGGGCTCAGCACCTGGTTGCCCCCCTTCTAGTCCCAATTACAATGGTCAGTGTCTCTAACTTGTTACATCTCTCCTCCAAGGTCGCTTAGCTTGTTAAAACATATGGGAAGCAGGGCACTGTAACCTTGCTTTTTGCAGAGTTAATTAATTCCATAGAAGCTGTGCTCTCTTATCAGTACCAATTAGAGCTGTTTTCTGTCTTTTATAAGTTTCGTTTCTGCTTAGCTATGTTCAGTTAAACTGAGTTAAGTTTCAATTCTATGGTGTCATCATTCAGGGGGGTTTTCATTCCTCTGGGCCTAACTACAGGCTTCAGTTACAGGTCAAGCTGCTCAGGCCTGTCTGCTTAGTTCAATTAGCATGGATCATAGGCCGTCGCCTACCACATTACCACTGAGCAGAACATAATATCCAACCCCTGTGAAGCTCCCTTGGGGGGAGGAGAGGGGGAGTCCCAAGATCTACCTAGATTGGAGGCCATTGCGACTAAAGTCCCCGCCCCTCTGTTCGGAAGACCGGAGAAAAGTAGCCCACAATACCCAGCTAAGGAAAAGAGTTTAACTCCAGAAAACCAAAGTTCCTATTGCAATATTGTAAAGTGTCAGTTCAGGCCAGGGGTCCCCAGCGGGCGTCGGAAGCGGCCGCAGGATACGACCTGTTTAGTGTAGAAGACAGGGTGGTACCCAGGGGAGGGAAGGCCCTAATAAGTACCGGGGTGAAGGTCCAAATTCCGCCCGGATGCTATGGAAGGATAGCACCCAGGTCAGGCCTAGCCGCCAAGTATTTTATAGACATAGGAGCCGGGGTAATTGACCCCGATTTTCGAGGCGAGGTAAAAGTGCTCATGTTCAATTTTGGTCAGGAAGAGTTCCAGGTGAAGGCAGGTGACAGGGTAGCACAAATGATCTGCGAACGCGTAGGTTTCCCGGAAGTGGTAGAAGTGGCCTCATTAACTCCCACGGGGAGAGGAGAGGGAGGATTTGGGTCTACCGGAGTGGGAGATTTAAAAGGGCTGACAGCTGTCGCCGAAGAACAGAAGGAGGACGATTTTGGTCCTCAGCCCGCCGATTGGAGGGAAACTCCAGGGCCACGTATAGGGGACGGGTTATCCGAGCAACAGCAACAGGAACTTAGAAAGGTATTGGATAAGTTCTCCGATGTCCTTACGACATTGCCAGGGGAAACCAGAATTGTTGCCCATGAAATTATTACAGAACCGGGGAAAATAATTAGGCAACGCCCCTATAGGTTACCAGAGGCCCGGAAAAAAGAAATGGTAGAGCAGGTAAGGGACATGCTTCGAATGGGCATCATCGAAGAATCCAGAAGCCCCTTGTCCAGCCCTATTGTGTTAGTGCCCAAACCAGATGGAAGTCTACGCTTCTGTATTGATTTCAGACAAATAAATAATATCTCTGACTTTGATGCGTACCCCATGCCACGAATTGAGGATCTCTTAGACAAACTGGGCCAGGCGAAGTATTTGACCACATTAGACCTAACGAAAGGTTATTGGCAAATACCACTCACCCAGGCCTCTAAACCTAAGACAGCCTTTTCTACACCGATAGGGTTGTTCCAATTCAGGCGTATGCCTTTTGGGCTTCACGGGGCGGCGGCCACCTGTCAAAGACTGGTGGATCACATCTTACGGCCCCACCACGAATACGCCTGGGCATATATGGACGACATTGTCATCCATAGCACCACATGGGCCCAGCATTTGCCCAGGGTAGAGGCAGTATTAAATACATTAAGGAAAGCGGGGCTCACGGTGAACCCCGGGAAGTGTCTCTTCGCAGGCAAGAAAGTAAAATACTTAGGCCACATGGTGGGAGGAGGGGTGGTAGAGCCCTTAGCTAGTAAGGTGGAAAGCGTGAAGAACTTTCCACGCCCACTGAACAAAAGACAAATGCGGGGATTCCTGGGCCTGGTGGGATACTACCGCCGGTTTATTCCCAGATTTGCGGAGGAAAGTGCCCTGCTTTCAGACATGCTCAGGAAAAATGCCCCGAACAACCTCAAGTGGACACCGGAGGCAGAGAAAGTGTTCATAACGCTGAAAGACAGGTTATGTACAGCCCCAGTCCTTAGAGGAGTTAACTTTAATATGCCATTTTTGGTACAAACTGACGCTTCTGAAACGGGATTAGGAGCCGTCATGTCCCAGATATTTGAGGGTATGGAACATCCGGTGACTTACTTAAGTCGGAAATTGTCCAGAGCGGAACAGAAGTATTCCACCGTAGAACGCGAGTGTCTCGCAATTAAATGGGCGATAGAGTCCTTGCGGTTCTATTTGACAGGCCGGAAATTTTATTTGATTACTGACCATGCGCCCTTAAAATGGTTGCATCAAATGAGAAACACTAACGCCAGGTTAACCCGATGGCACCTAGCGTTACAGGCTTATGATTTTGTGGTGCAACACCGAGCGGGTAGACTGCACAGTAATGCCGACGCCCTTTCGCGGATTACATGCTGTCCGTCACAGGCTCCGGCAGCAAGTAATATTCTAAGTGGGGGGATATGTGATGTAGCAAGCCCTTCTGCCCCAGCAGAGAAGCTAGGAAACCAGGTAGAGAATGCAGGGTTGAGGGATAAACAAAGACACATGGCTACTAGTTGCCGGGGAAACAAAACACAAGAGAAGGAAACACGCCCCTGCTATCAATATAGCCAGGAGTCACGGGGGAAGTTTGAACACCTGCTAGGGGGCGGGACTAGGCCCTACCCAGAAGGGCAGTCTCATAAGGAGGCTCCAGCAGGCAGAAAGGGAGAAGAGAGAGAGGAAAGCAGATGCCCAGTCAGGAGGTGGGCAGAGTTTTCAGCCGACGGGAGGTCAGAGGCTTCGGTGGATAATTATAGGAGAAGCAGACCAGAACAGCTGAAGCACTCACAGCCTTACAAGCAGCCCAAAAAGCAGTTGGGAACTGTTTCCCCCCGGTTTAACAGGGAACCAACCGGTACATGGGAACTTCAGAGGAAGGCCTCAAAAGCCAGGTCCCCAGGTAAGCCTAAGGGCTGGGATTACCGGAATCCATGTGGAGGTAACAGCCTGGAAAATTGGGGCTATGATAATGGCTTTAGGCCCTATTTAAACCCTGTGTGCATTGACGGGCTCAGGGTTGGAAGACAGGGCGCAGCCCTGGAAGGCCTGGGCCAAACTAATGCTAATTCAGAGGTGGAATTGATGGATACAGAACCACCTTGCATAAATTATCCGACAGAGGAGATGGACTGTACAACAATTTCTTCTGAACAAATTATATCTTTGCTTTAAACTTTGTGGTGAAAGGAATACAGGCTGGCCGTGAAGGAACAGAGCTGTATTAACCATGTGCTGAAGCTCTAATTGCTGGAAAGAGAAAACTGTTTGTTTTGCTGAGGAAAGCTATATTTACTTTGTCCTTTTTCTGCTAAAGAGCAGTTAATTTGTGTTCATCTTTTGTCCTTGTGAAAGTCCAACCCCGGGAGGGGAAATAAATCCCTTTACTTATAACCACTTTGAGTCACACTACTCTTCTTTTAAAACTGATGGTAAAAACTACACTTCCCAACAAGCACTGCTCCAGGAAGTGAAAGGCCCTTGGTTTAAAGAAGGACTTAACCTCCTTAACCCCTACCTACGGGTACTGGCAAGGGGAGGCACGACAAGAGTCACGTGCGGAGAATCATTGTGAGGCCTCTTAATTAATTTAATTTAATTTAATTTAATTAATTCTTTTATATACCGTGCTCTTTAAAATCAGTGCAGTTTACAGATAACGTTTTGTGCAGAGTAGGAAGAGCCTGCTCTGCACTTACATTGAACGGGTGGAGCAACTTGAATTCAAAACAGGGTAACTATATACAGGCTATTTACAATCTAGACAGGATGCTATACAGGTTATACAAGTCCAGACAGGGAATCACTATGCAGTTGTAACGACATGGCTTGCCCTGGGAGCTGTGTAAAGGGATATGATTTATTTACTGGGTTGTCTGTTTCTTGCGGTTAGATTGTAGGGTTGTGTCAGGAGGGGACGTGCTGTTGGCCTGAGCGTAGTGTAGGAGAAAAAGGTGGTGCTTTAGTGCCTTTCTGAATTGGGCAAGGTCAGTGATTGCTCGGATAGATACTGGGATCTCGTTCCAGCAGGTAGGTGCGTAGAACATGAAGGCTCTGTTTTTTGTTGCCTGAGTGCATTTTGTTACTTTGCTGGGGGTTATTAGTGTGTTGGTGGTGAAGGATCTTCTTGCTCTAATTGCAGGTGTGGAGTGGATAAGATTTATCAAGGAGCTAGCGGTTGTGTTGTTGATGGCCTTGAATGTTAACAGAACTGCTTTGTAGATGAGTCAGCAGTAGATTGGTAGCCAGTGCAGGTCTTTTGGGATTGGCGTAACGTGGTCACTTCTAGAGGCCCTGTGTAGGAAGCAGGCAGCAGCATTCATTGCTAACTGTAGTGGGTTTAGTGTGTTCTTAGGGAGTCCATGAAGGATCACATTGGCATAGTCGAAGTGGGGGGTTACTAGTGCCTGGAAGACTGTTTGGAAGTCGTCTGGTTGTAGCAGGGGTCGAAGATGTCGAATCATCCTCATCTTGTGGTAGATTTTCTTGACGATGTTGCCTATGTGTACTTTCAAGTCGAGGTGCTGGTTGAGCGTGACTCCTAGGTAGCGGATGGTGGATCAACTCGGTAGCTCGGCGTCTCTCGTCTTTAATGTTGCCGGTGGGGAGAAGGTATGGTTTCTTGTGATGAACAGTACTTCTATCTTGCTGAAGTTTATCTTGAGGCTCTGTGAGTGGAGCCAGTCAGTGACGGCATCAAAGCATTTTACTAGTGATGAGAAGTCTGGTTGGTCGGTAGAGATTGCGGTGAAAAGTAGAACGTCGTCTGCATAGATCAGGCAAGATAAGTTTAAGGAGCGTATGATTGCACATATGGGCTGCATATATATATTGAATAATAGGGCAGACAGCGAGGAACCCTGGGGAACTCCATGTTTTTGTTGAAAAGGCTCGGAGGTCATGGAGCCTGTACTCACCTGCTGCCATCTGTCTGTTAGGTACGATTTGCATATTTACTGGACCTCATTTGCATAAATTTAATTTATTTTCTTTTAAAATACATATGTTGCCCATCTAAAATTTTAGATGGCTTTCAAAGGAGCCATTCACAAGCCTCTTTTTCTCCTGGCAATGACTTAGAGGCATGTTTACTAAATATTAATGTGTGTTAAGTGCCTCTGTGACAATAGAAATAAATGGGTGTTGCTGCACTTAACACACATTAACATTTTGTGAATGCACATTAACTTTTAGTAAACACCCCTCTTAATGAGTGTTTGAATACCATTTGCATGGGCAGTGAGGATATAGAGACTACCAGCTTTCTACATACTATACTCATAGTGCCAACTGCCAGGCACATTAGGAAGTATTATAAACCCTGCCCATTTAGGACCCATAGCAAACCCGCTGTATCATAACAGCACTGCCAAGACTCACAAAGTACCAAACCCTACCTATCAAAAGGCAACACTACAAATATTAAAGTAATACATCTCAGAGAATACCAATACATCTCCTACTGGGGAAAGAGAACAAGTAGGACTGTCACATAGAAACTACATGAACAGAATACTGCATCTCAGTTACACATGCAAAACATAGATCATTACCAAACATAGAACAAGAAATCACAATTTAGACAGGAAATGTCCTCATCTACCGCCCCGACACTCAGCGCGCCGGTGGGCTCAACTTTAAAAGAGCCACGGGAAAAAAGGAAAATGCCGTTCTTTCTCGTGGCTCTGCAGAGGTGAGTCAGGGTGTCGGGCTTTGGCCTCAATCCTCCCCGGCTCCCTCAGAAGCCGGTCAGGCAGGGCCTTCTGAGGCATGGGGCCATGTGCAGGCAACATTCTCGCAAAATGGACGGGTCGGCCCTGGGACCCGCCTCCAGGCCTTGATAGACCCTAGGAGTGTGTGGACCCTCATTCGCTGGAAAGCAGGCACCCAATTTCAAATTGACTATGCAAAGATGGTAACGCCTGTGTACATGGAGACCAGAGGCAATACCCAACAGCACAAGTTTTAATTATGACTCCAGCAGGCACAGCCATGCTCGAGGTCATAGTGCTATCCTGGCTCCCATATCTAGTGGTGATTGGCCAAGACTACCCATACTTTGGTGCAATATGGGCCCGACTAACTGGTTGCTGCGCTAAGTTGGACCAGGAAGATTTCCCAGAGATTTTTCCCCTAAGAGCCTGAAAGTACTGTTTAAGGTCCCATTCTTCTTACCAGGCATCGCAATGCAGCTAATGCTGACACCAGACTCTCAGAAAGGCTGTTCTGATTATGAAGCCGGCTCACACTGCGAAGGATTACTTTAGATTGGAGTTACCCTCATAGAGCCCATGAGCCACACAGCCATCTTGCGACTGTCACCTAGATGTTTTAAGTTGCTAATCAGAAAAAGATGGAGACGCAACTTGATAAAAGCTGTAAATAAAGCATGCATTTGGTGCATCATTGTCCTTGAAAAAGGAAGTTAGTGCTGAATCCCTGACTCAAATTACTAAATTTTTACCTTCATTTTAGTTCAAATTGCACTCTATCTTCGCAATTTGTGCTATGTGGTGGCAGGTATGTGAGTAAAATCTTTTATGGTTAGTAGTGAGTGATGGTATAGTGTAGCTCACTGTCTGATGAGCTTTGGGCCTGTCCATTGGTGAGTAGAAAATATTCCATAGAGTACCAATTACACTATTGAATATCTCTGTTTGTACATATGGCAATATTGCAGGAACCAAGCAGTAGATGTGATTATTGTGATTGCATTTCTTGTGGCTTTACGGTTAATCCCTGGCAAAAGAATCATTCTACCTCCAGGTGACTAAAGTAACAGTAAGTAGTGATCAATAGATGGGACTATACAATTTTTTTGTTTACCTCAGATATTGACATTAAACTGTGTGTGCTTTTATTGAATAAGCAAGAGTCATTGGAATGTGTGAGAGAAATGTTGTTTCCCTGAGATTTAGCAAATAAAATAAATGCTGTATGTCTGGGCTTGAGCCCACTAATAACATCAATAAGGACAGGAACAGTCTGGTGACTATAGTCCCAATACAGAAGATCTCTAAAGGAATAAAAGGAACTATAGTAATTGGTATGGAAAGGCTGACTGAATAGGCCGTATGGTCTTTTTCTGTCATCATGTTTCTATGTTTTGACATACATGCTGCATGTGGTTATGATATTCAAGATGGCTTTAAATTTATATTTATTAAATTGAACTGCATAAATCCAAGCAAAATACTTAAATCAAGAAATGTTACTGTAATAATATAAAGGAAATATTCCAAAAAAGAAAAGAAAAACATTGATTATTTAGATCATAAATTATGAGGATACAAGAAAAAAAAAAGAGAGAAATCACCAGGAAAATAATTATAACATAAAGAGGCAACTAGATAATCTAAGACAGCTGGATTGCAGAAACATTCGGGACATGAGGAGCTGAGGTTCTTTCCTTTTTAGCAACTAAAAAATCCTTGAGCTGTTTTTGGGTGCTTAAAACAAAGGGTGGGGACATTCAGCGGTGACAGCGCAATTACAACACTGAAACTAACACCCAGATATTCAATGCTGGGGCCATATCTGCCACCGACATTGAATATCTGGGTTAGCCGCAGAAGCAGGCTGCTAACTAGGCAGGCGGCGATACTCAACTGCTTTCCAGTTAGCTTCTGTGGTGAAAGTTAAGTCACCCTTTCAGGTGCCTAACTTCACCGCTTAGCGATAACCAAGCTGTGGCTCAGTATCGCAGCTGCCCACTTATTGCTGGGTGCCCCCTCCGCTCTGCCCATGGAACCATTGGGGTGTGCAACAGTGGCACCTGGCGATATTCCGGTGACCGGAATTAATGTGGCTGGTAGGTCTGCTAACCACGTTAATTGCATTGCATATCCTCCCCCAAATTTTTACCAGAAAAATTAACTAAATGCTTACAGGGAAACAATAACTAGTTCCCAGTGTCAGAACTCCAGGTTTTAAGGCCATGAATTCTTGGCATCTGGCTTGTATAACATGAGAACATACTCACGTTAGAACCCCAAAAAAGGTTCATTTATATGCCTGAAATAAAGGCAAAGCACTAGGTTTTGGCCAGGTTCCAAAACAAATGTAACTAACAGTGCTGATCTTCCAGTAACCACCTCTAATGAGGTCCCCAAAAAACTTGGGCACATGTATACTTTCTGACTGGATCTGATCTTCATTCCGTTCAACCCTATCTGTTCCTAAACCAACAGTAGAGCTATACAAGGTATGGGAAACAGGCGGCAGAGTGCCTGCTGGAATTTTCAAGATATCCTGCAGGTACTTCCATAACATCTCTAGGAGTGGAATCAAAGGGGGGTTTGGAAAATGTAGAAATCCTGTTATTTCTCCTACTTCTGTATTCCAGATATTTCAGTTTATACTGGATTGCATCCAGTGGTGGGATCCGAACCGCCAAGGAACTGGTTCAATCCCAGCCCTCTCAAGCGTGTGACAGCCAGGTTGCTGCACCTCATGTGGAGGTATTGCAGTGGCCGTACGTTTGGGCCACTGCCCTCCACTGTGGGTATGCAATTCCCTGGTGGCCCAGAGGCCTGATCCCCCACCTGACAATGTTTTAACGGCATTGGGGGGGGGGCTTCTCCCAATGCTGCGATCCCCTGATGTCATCAAAACATGCCAGGAACCGGTTTGTGTGAATCGGTGCGAACCCACCGGATCGCACCACTGATTATATCCTGTTCTGTAGTCTGCACCACATGAAAATTTTTACCTTCATGCAATTGAACTTCCACTTCTTCCAGCCTTTGTTGATCTATCATTTTCTGACTATCCAAGATAGTCGAAAATGAATCAATCTACTGTAATCACCAAATTTATCCAAAACATTTTTTAAGAAAGAGTCTAGGCTTCACAACATGTTCTAAATACTATCTAATTGGAATAATTTGAAATAACTTAAAATAATTCAGAAAATTAGTTAATTGGTAGGCTATGTAGAGTTAGAATAACTCCAGAACAAGATGAGACTTGATAAATTAGGAAGGAAGGAAAATTGAGTATAGTTAGGATAAAGCTTATGATTCTGGAGAAGACCTGGGTTATGAATTGAATTCTGCCTCACCGAGTGACTTTGGATAAGTCACTGTGTTTCCTTGTGTCTTTGGAAGGCGACATTTGACTTACCAGATAATGTCCTTTCCTTGGATCCTGCTAGACCAGTCCAGACAAGTAGGTTGTGTTCCCCTACCAGCAGATGTAGAGACATAGAAACATTCCAGAAGCTTCTTATGATATCACTGTGCCATTATCAGCCTGATCCTCTAGGAGCATGATTTAGTATTTGTACCCAAGCATATGGCAAGGAATCTATGGCCTCCACTACCTCAATGAAAATAACAACATTCAACAGAGCAGAAAGTATAACTATGTACAAGATCAGCTTCAACAGAAGGCTTGTCAAAAGGTTATGAGCCTGCAGTGCCAACCATTGAGAGTATAGCAGACTAATACAGGTTCCAGGGGCAGGTTCTGAACTGGTCTGGCAGGACTCAAGGAAAGGATACTATCTGGTAAGTAAAATGTCACCTTCTATATCGTCCTGCTAGACCAGTACGAACAAGTGAGACATACCAAAGCTGTGCCTCCACTAGGCAGGAAGAAGACACAGCAGCTTTTCAGATATCTGAGCCAAAGGCCGTGTTTGCCTGAGCACGGACATTCAATGCTTGACAAAGGTGGAAAGTGACATCCACATTGCCACCTGACAAATGTCTGAGGGGGCTATCGAGCTACACATATCCCACGAGGTTGATTGTGCCCAAGTGGAATGCACATGCAAACCTTCTGGAACCAGCCAGTTCTGCAACAGATACAGTGAGGCAATGGCCTTCTTGATCCAGCGTCCCAAGGTAGACTTATGTGTCACGTCACCCTTACATGGACTCACAAACAACACAAAAAGGTGTTCTGACTTGAGAAAGGAGTTAGGAACCTTCAAGTACTAGAGAAGAACCCTCCGGACATCAACTAGATGAAGGTCTTTGTCCTTCCCATGGCACTGCTCCTTAGAAAAGGAGGGCAGAGGAGGCGGGGCCAGCAGGGAAGCAAGATGGCAGAAGTGTGACGCTCCGGGGCCCCCTGGTAAGAATCCTGCAATAAATAGCAGCGTACCCCAGTGAATCGGATCGACAGAGCTTGTTCGGTTTCTCCTTCGGTGAGGAACCATGTCGAGTAGCAAACCTGTGAAGCTGGACTTTGTTAACCCCCCCAACTCTGGCTCTAAGAGGGCTAAGTCAGACCCTCTTTCGCCGCACAAGATGGCCCCCGCCCGTGAGTCGGAGGACTCAATGAGAGAGTTGCTAGGGGAAATTAGTTCGGTAAAGGAATTGGTGGTCGCGAACAGCGATGCACTAGTAAGGGTGCAGGCGGAACTACATGAACTGAGAATCCAATATAAGGGTCTGACTGAGCGTGTGGATAAAGTAGATGCTGCAGTGGTCTCGCACGCGGAACTATTAGCTCAGCTTCATAAGGCCCTTAAGAAGACGGAGCGACTGGAATTGCAGTAGGAGGACCTCAATAATCGGGGCAGGAGGAACAACGTCAGGCTGGTGGGCCTCCAGGAGGGGGTCGAAAGATCGGACATGATCGCTTTTCTAAATAAGATGATTCCTGCAACTCTAAAGTTAAACCTTGCTGGGCCACTGGAGTTCGAGAGGGCTCATCGAGTGCCGGGACAGCTAAGTTTGCATGCGAGGGGCCCAAGACCGGTTATATTCTGCCTGCTAAAATACCAACATGCCACCCAGATTTTGTCCGCTGCCAAGGCCCAGGCTGCACTGACCTTCGAGGGCAAGAACATATCGTTTTTTTGGGACTTCTGTAAGGCAACTGTGGACAAGCGGAAGCAATTCCTGGCTCTGCTGCCGTGATTACAATATCTTCAGGCGAGATATGGACTTTTATATCCTGCGCGTCTCAGAGTAACCTTCAACAACGCCACCAGAATGTATGAAGACCCAAGGGAAGTTATAAAGTTTTTGGAGGAGCAAGAGGCCCTCCAGATGCATTGAGAAATGCAGGCCTGCTGGAGTTCCCTCAAGATCATGGAATGCGGTGCGGCATGGGAGCTTATGTTACAGCGTGTGGCCCCTTGAGCTCGCCAGAGGGACCTTGTGGGCAGCGGCTGGCAACGGAAGGGTATCCTTCTGGGGTGTGGGGTCATCCAGCTATGAGCTCAGTATACAGCTGCAGTACTGTTATGGGTTCATGGCAGGGCTTCATGTTCTGAGTACTGTTAAAAATTGTCAATATTGGTAAGGGTTAAGGTTACTTGGGAAGCAACCTTGTGGGGTGTTTTATTTAGATGTATGATGTATTATATGATATAAGTTCTGACGTCTTCTTGCTTAGTACTGTTCAGCTAAGCGTGCTGAACTTCCTATGGGTCTGTTATCTTAAATGCAGTCACTGAAGCTACCTATACTATTTTAATGTTAAAGTTAAGTGTTGGGGTACTGAGCTGCTAATGTACCGGGTGCAGGGGGTACCCAGCGGTCATCTTGCTATGCTCACTGACTTACCCAGGGTTCGACCCCTGTTCAATTGGGGGATTGGTGAGATCTTGCAAATCTCTTTGTTCAAGTTAGGGTCTCCTGTCAGTCATAGACTAGTGGATCTAGGGCGGATAGTAGATTGGCGTATGATCATTATATTGCAATTTGAAAATGATCCCACTTAAATTGTTATCCCTGAATGTAAAGGGCATTAAACATCCCATCAAGAGAAAAAAGATTCTATCGTATTGTCAAAAGTAGGGGGCAGACGTAGTGATGCTTCAAGAGACACATTTAACTGCTAAAGAGGCTATGAAACTGGCAGGGGGAAAATATTGTGTGGCATCCCTTGCACCAGCCATGGGAAATAAAAACGGGGTGGTCACCTTAGTCAAAAGCTCTAGTAAAATTCAGGTGTTATCTTCCAGAGCTGACCCCAAGGGAAGGTGGGCAAGCGTGAAAATAATGATAGATGGAAGGCAAATGCTATTGGTTAATGTGTATGCTCCTAACTGCGATAGTCCCAAATTTTTTCTTTCATTGGCAGGTTGGCTGACGGAATTTTCTTCCCTTCCAATTGTTTTAGGCGGGGACTTCAACCTGGTCCTTGACCCATTACTGGATTGTCAACCCTGTTGGGTGTCTAGAAGGGGCAGAGCAGTGGAAGTACTTGAATCCATCATGGAAGAGATGGGCTTGGTTGACATCTGGCGAGTTTGCCACCCGGTGGAAAGAGACTACACTTTTTTCTCGCACCCACATGGCTCCCACTCGCGGATCGATTTTTTTTTTGGTGTCTAGATCGTTCGCCAAAGAAGTCAAACAGGTAGAGATTTTAAGCACTCATATCTCAGATCATGCTGCCATAGCGTTAGATTTCGGGCCACCTAGAGTCCCTGATAAAAGAGGTGGATGGTTCTTCCCCAGATCATTGCTGGCTGAGGAACCCTTTAAGCAGTGTGTCATACAAGCCATCAAAGATATTTTTGCTTCTAACCTCCCGGAGGATACTTCTATTTGGGCTTGGTGGGAAGCATTCAAGGCATCAATCAGAGCTCAGATAACTAGTTATGTCATTAGTGCTTCCAGAGCGGCGAAGGAAAGACTTCAAACCCTAGACTTACAGATTAGGGCAGGAGAGAGACTCTTGCAGCACCAGGCGAGTAGTATGGTGCTTACACGTCTTCAAAAATTAAGGTACCAGTACAACGTTATCTTCAGCAAGGAAGTGGAGAAAGTGTTTTTTTATCACAAAGCACGATATTATACTGAATTGAACACGGCTGGCAAACCTTTGGCCACAAGCTTAAAACCACATCGGGAGAAAATGCATATTTTGTCTGTGAAGGACGAGTATGGTGTCTCCCAGGAGGATAACGCTGAGATAGCAGAGCTTTTTAGAAAGTTCTACATGCAACTGTTTTCATCTGACGGGGACAAGGACGTTCCAGCTATGCAGAATTTCCTTGAGGGGTTTGAACACCCCAAGCTGAGAGCAGAACAAGCGGATATGCTCAACAAGGAGTTGGGGTTGGAGGAGCTTAAGGAAGTGTTGTCTGGAATGGAGAGTGGAAAGGCTGCGGGCCCCGATGGCATCCCGCTTGAATTCTACCAGGTATTCATGAAAGAATTGTCTCCATACTTACTAACTTATTATCAGCAACTTCAGGAGCAAGTTTGGGATACGGGGGCCTTTGCCGAAGCCACAGTAGTGGTGCTGGAAAAGCCAGGAAGAGACCCGAATCAGGCGGATAACTACCGACCCATCTCCCTTCTGAATGTGGATTACAAGCTGTACTCGGCTGTCTTGGCTAAGCGTCTCAACAAAGTACTCCACACTCTTATCCATCCAGATCAGTGCGGTTTTGTATCTGGCAGATCCACTGCGGATAATTCAAGACGTTTTTGTAACCTGTTGGAAGTGGCAGGGCGTATGGATGCACCCCTCATCGGCCTGTCATTGGATGCTGAAAAGGCCTTTGATAGACTGGAATGGCCTTTCTTATTCCAGGTTTTAGAATGGTTTGGGTTCCCCGGGGAATTTATAAACATGATTCAGGTGCTGTATTCTTGTCCGTCAGCTAGGATTCTAGCTAACCAGGAGCTCTCCAAGTCTTTTCCTTTGCACAGGGGTACCCGCAAGGATGCCCAATGTCACCCCTCCTGTTTAACCTGGCTTTGGAGCCTCTGGTCTTGTTAGTTCGGCAAGCAAGTGACATAGCTGGTGTCGAAGTTGATGACCTTCATATCAAGCTGTCTGCATACACGGATGATCTTCTTTTTTTTTTTGCGGCCATCTTCAATTTCCCCGTTGATGCAGCTGATAGACAGATATGCCCGGTTTTCAGGGTAAAAGGTGAATTGGACAAAATCGGTGGCATTTCCCCTTAACTCTCATGCTAACAGCAGTTACGTTCAAGAATTTACCTTTCAATGGGAATCACGAGCTATAAAGTATCTGGGGGTTCATTTTGCTGCTCCGCTGGAGGAAACGTTAAGAATAAACATTGAAAATGTAAAGGAGATCGCCAGGTCGTTTTCTCTGAAGTGGTCCCCGCTGCACCTTTCATGGTGGGGGCGGATGGAATCTATCAAGATGGTCTTAATGCCAAAAATCAATTACATACTGGGGATGATCTGTCTACAAGGGGATCGAACGTACTCTGAGCGATTTTCTGTGGAAGGGGAAAACTCCCAGGATTGCCCTGAAGAAGCTGAAAGCGAGCAAAAGCGATGGGGGCGTCCATTTTCCAGACTTTCGATGGTATCACCTTGCGGCGGTGATTAAGCAAGGTAGCTTGTGGTCAGCTGGCGATCTCGCGCAGAAACCTGTTTGGATAGAACTTGAGGAGCGCCTGTGCTACCCGTATCCTATTAATCTGGTCATGGGAATGAAATTCCTGGGGGCCTCTAATGCGGGACAGGTAATCAATTCAACGCAAGAGGCATTTCAATGTCTCTTGCCCTCAATTGCCAAGGAAAACCCGCCCTCTCAACAACTGCCCATCTGGCTCAACCCAGCATTTAAAATCAATTCAGTCCCCTTTGCGTGGGCGGCTTGGCAGAAGTGCGGCATCTGGACGGTGGGACAGTTGCTGGATGGCGATGATTGGAAGCCGTTCAGTGCATTGCAGTCAGAATTCGGATTGCCTTCTGTATGTTTTTTTCAATGGCTTCAACGCAGGCATTGTCTTTCGGTGTCCAGAAAGAAGATGGGGGAATTTGTGAGCTCATGGGGCCTGGCGATGATCATAGCGAATATCAGTACCAGGAAAGGAGGAATTACAAACATTTATGCATTTTTCAGAGCTCATAGCCCAAGTCAAGTTTTGGGCCTTAGCAAGCTCTGGGAAGAGGAAGTAGAATCTACTTGGACGAGTAGTTTTTGGAAGTTGCTGTGGGGGCCCGTAGTGCGCTCTTCAAGATCAGCCGCGCTCACGCAATCTATGTTTTTTTTCGCACACAGGGCGTTTATAATCCCTGTTAAATTGGCCAAATGGGCTAAAGAAAAGCCCCCTTTGTGCTGGTCCTGTCAACTACCTGCTGGCACAATGAGACACATGTTTTTTGATTGCCCTTACATCCAGGGATTTTGTGTATCAGTTTGGGAAAGAATCCAGCCTGTGTTAGGCTGCTCTTTCCCTCTTACTTGGCGTATAGTCGTATTAAGATCATTAGCAGAGATCCCAAAGGTGGAGAAGGAGCATTTCTTTATGCTAAGTTTCATGTTAGCTATCGCTATAAAACTGATTCTATCTAACTGGAAAGATTTTTCTAAGTTAAATTGGCACACCTGGTGGAATCAAGTGTGTTTGTATAGCAAATATGAAAGAGTTCAAGATAGAACGTCTATCTTACGGGGGAATAGGGTCAGCCAGAATAAGTGGTCCACCTTAGATCGTTTCACTAGTTCTGCAGGAATCTGAATTGTCATCTCAGGAGGTTTGCAAGGTCCGGGGCGGGGGTTTGTGGATAGTTGCTTGTTGTGTTGTGTTATCATTATTGTTTGTAAATTTATAAAAAGATGTAATAAAAAAAAAAGAAAAGAAAAGGAGGGCAGAGAAACCATTTGATTCACATGGAAGGAAGATACCACCTTGGGCAATAAGGAAGGAATAGGCTGAATGCACATGGTTCCCTCTGAGAAGGATAAGTAAAGATCCCTGCATAATAATACCTGTAGCTCATAAATATGTCTCGCCAGGCAGATTGCAACCAGAGAGACACTTACACTTTGGGGCTTGTTTACAAAGCTGCGGTACCGGTTCGCGATCGTTATCGGAGCCGCGACCCCATTGATTTCAATGGGGCCACGGCTCCGATAACGACCACGAACCGCTACCGCGGCTTTGTAAACAAGCCCCTTAGATCTTTAAGTGTAGCCCCCTTAAAGAGCTCAAAGGGCTCTGACATCAAGGCCCAGAGCATTAGGCAGAAATCTCACAAAGGAATGATTGAACGCAGGGGAGGTCACAGATGTTGAAACCCCTGAAGGAAATGGGAGACATCTGGGCATGAGGCTATGAACTGCCCCTGCAACAAGTCATCTGAAGCAGGATAAGGCTACAACCTGAACTTTCAGGGACTTAAGGGAAAGACTTTTGTCCAAGCCATCCTGAAGGAAGGCAAACAGGGACAGCAAATCCACTATATCAGGTCTAGTCTGATGCCCACGGCACCAATGCTTGAAAAGACACCAGACACGCATGTAGGCCAGAAAGGTGGAACCTTTCTTCACCATGAGGAGTGTGGAAACCATGGTAAAAGAATAGCCTTTACGCATTAAGCGATGCCTCTCAAGAGCCAAGTCGTAAGCGAGAAGGGAGTCGGGTCGTCATTGGCTGATAAACTTTGTCGATCAAAGAAGAAACCAATCATCAGCAAGGAGAGCACACATAGTGAAAAACCCTTTGCTGGTTAGGCCGTCATATCACGAATACGTTTGACACTGTGGTAATCCCCAAAGCCACTGGTGAAAACTGATGTCAATCAGAAAAAGAACCACCAGTCATGAAGGGGATATCCCACACAATTTGGGAAACCCCTTAACCGATTGGTCCATCATGAGAACAAACTGGGCCAACCGATTTCTCGATTCAAACCGGTAGGATGAACAGAATTTAACATATGAATCCATCGTTGTTCACACCATTGTAAGCGAGCTGTGCGATCACCCCCTCGCGGATCCAATGGAACATGGTCAATGACCGTCCAAATCAACTCGCTAAATAAATGATTTTTCTCCACACAGTGTGCAACTATAGGTGCAGAAAGCACTTGCAGCCGTACCCAAGAAGCATGTTCAGCTATCCGACTCTTAATCAGGCGTATAGTCCGACCTACATAGATCAAAGGACATTTACATTGGATCAAATAAACCACAAAGGTGGAGGTACATGTGGTGAACCAACGTCAATGATAAGTGTGATTCGTTTGAGGATCAGTCCAAGCAATCCCTGATATAGTGGTTGCACAAAAACCACATTCCTGACATGGAAAATGGCCCCCAGAAACAGCAGGGCTATCAGGTCTGTCCCTCTGCGTAGAAGATTTCACCAACATATCCCATAGAGTAGATCCATGAGTAAAAGCTATCATCAATGGTCGAGCAAAACAGGGATGCATGGACAATATGGCCCAATGTTTTCGGAGAATGTCCATAACCGTGGAACTTTGACACATATAAGGAAGAACTCCCACCACCCGATCCATGGCGGTATCATCTGAAGTTGAAGTAGTGGATCGTAACAACCAATCTCGATGTGTATACTGAGCCCGTCGATAAGCTCGATCCACTATGCATTGAGGATAACCCCGAGACATCAAACGCATCTTCAGATCTTGAGCATGATATTTAAATTCACAAAGGGAAGAACATAAACGATGCAATCTAAGAAACTGACCATATGGGAGCCCCCATCTAAGAGGTGCTGGATGAAAACTCTGATAGTTAAGTAAACTATTTCTTTGCACTGATTTTCGAAATAACGAAGTGTGCAAGGAATTCCCACAACGATAGACCCACATGTCAAGGAATTCAATTTTCTGTGAATCAATGTGAGCTGTAGTTTTAATATTGACCATCAACAAATCCAACCATGACAAAAAATCATGAAGCTCAGACAGATCCGAAACGCATATGAAAAATATATCATCTAAAAACCTTTTCCAAAATGGCACAAAAGCAAAAACTGACGATTTATAAATGTGACACTCTTCTAATTGCTCTGCATTCACTCTAGAAAGTTAACTGTCCTTTTTTAGACTTATGATTCTTATGATTATAATTAAACTGATCAACTGCTAGAATCAGTGGCTATAGAGGTCTCAGAATAGTGGGCTGCCAGTGACTTTCAATGTTAGCTCACATGGCATCACTGCCCCTTTAGACATCAATGACCCAAACTAAAAAGCCACATTCAAAACAATCTTAAGACATTATTGAACCATTTAAACGTAAGGGAACTTCCTTAACCGTTCCAACATATTAGTGCTTAATGTTTAGGAATAGAACCGTGAATTTCCGTGAATTTCTCAATTGTAAGCTGTACTTATCTTCTGGAATTTCAACCGGTAGTTTCCACACTCCCGACGCTACCAAGTGCTCCTTATAAAAGTTTAAATGTTTAAAAGTTCCCTTACGTTTAAATGGTTCAATAATGTCTTAAGAATGTTTTGAATGTGGCTTTTTAGTTTGAGTCATTGATGTCTAAAGGGGCAGTGATGCCATGTGACCTAACATTGAAAGTCACTGGCATCCCACTATTCTGAGACCTCTATAGCCACTGATTCTAGCAGTTGATCAGTTTAATTATAATCATAAGAATCATAAGTCTAAAAAAGGACAGTTAACTTTCTAGAGTGAATGCAGAGCTTTTCTTATAGTTTATATCATTGCTCTGATGACAATAGACCACCAACCATTTTGTACTCTTCTAATTGCGCCATGTATAAGGTCACAATAGACGGAGCCACTGTGGCACCTATCGCGATGCCAAAGATTTGCTGAAAAAAACATGCCCTCAAATAAAAAATAATTTCGTGTAAGGACCAAGGTTATTAGATCTAACAAAAAAGATTTTGGTAACCTTGAAGGAGCCGTAGTGAACAAAGATTTTAATAATTCCAAGGCTTCCCCCTGATGGATATTCATGTATAACGCAGCCACGTCTAAAGTTACCAGAAATATCTCTGAATCTGGTAAAACTAAAGTGGAAAGTTGGGTCATAAAATGGGTAGAATTGCGAATAAATGACTGAACCATAGAGACTTCAGTTTTAAAAAAACATTGCAGAATTTTGATAGGGGCGCAAGGACAGAACTCCTGCATGACACAATAGGTTTTCCCGGGGAGAAGATAGGGATTTATGTATCTTCGGTACTGTATAAATTATAGGAATCTTAGGATGGAGGACCTTAAGAAAAGAACCTCAGCAAGACACTGAGAGGTCTATTCTCATTTGGACATCCCCAGTCGGAACCGGACGCACAGAAGTAGACAGGAATTTGATCCCATGGGACACATACATGCTGGTCGGGACCCAATTCCGGTTGGCCTGCATGTACAGGCCTCTGCCTGGCTCAGTCAAGACTCCATTCAGGAGCCGTGGCGCCATGGTGTCTGGTTGTCATGGCACCATGGCTCCATTCAAGAGCCGCGATCCCTGGCTACTGACAACTATTTTCATTTCTCGCAGCCTGACCCCTGATCTGGCCTCCCACGGCCAGGGTTGGACTGCGGTGAATCTCTTGCACGCCCTCTTAACTTCACTGCTCCCCAGGCCTGCCGTCCCCTGCCATCTAGGGGAACTTATTTAATCTCAGAGATGGAATAAGTTCCCCATTCAGTCAGCCAGCCCCAGATGTACAGGGCCGACATCAGAATCACAGAAATATGATGACAGAAAAAGACCGCATGGCCTATCTAGTCTGTCCTTCCATATCAACCCCTACAACAGTCCCCTTTTTTCCTTTAGAGATGCTCTGTGTTTGTCCCATGCTTCTTTGAATTCAGATACTGTCTTATCTCTACCATCTCCTTGTATGCCGTGGACCACCCACTGCCCACCTTAACTCTGCCTCCACACCATCCCTTTCCCCCCCCCACCTGCCCCCCCCCCCCCCCCCCCCGTATAAACTCCTTGTTTGTACGGGGAGGCTTGGCAGGGACATGAAAGGCAGGACATCCATCCCCGCTAATCTTGTTACAGAATAGACCCCTGAAGGAAAAGAGTGTGAGCATTTAATGCTTTAGTTTTTATTTATTTTTATTTATTTAGCTAGGCTTATATACTGCTTTTCACTGGGTCAAAGAGGTTTACAATGAACAATACATTTGTTACAGAGAACGTATAATAATAAACTATGTACAATGAACTATGTACAAGTATTATATTACAACTCTATACACATAATGGTTATGTCTTGTTTAATATAACTACATTATGGACCATGGGGGGGGGGGGTTAGGTGGTGGGACCATAGTGTTGAAAGAATAGGAGGGTTTTCAGGTGTTTATGGAAGGAGGTGAGGTTGGTGATATTTCTTATAGCATCTGGCAGGGCGTTCCAGAGGGATGGTGCAAAGAATTCAGATGCTCTGTGACAGGTCTGCTGGGTGGACTTTGTTCTAGAACGTGGAATGGTGAGCTTGTTGATTGTGCAGGATTTTTGTGGTCTGTTTGGGGTGGATGTCTGAATGAGAGATTGGAGGTGGGTGGCTTGGTGAGAGCTTTGTGTGTTAGGAGTAGGGATTTATATTTGATTCTGCTGGGGAGTGGCAGCTAGTGGAGCTGTTTGAGAATTGGGGTGATGTGGTCCCATTTAGATGCACTCTGTATTGTGCGTGCGGCTGTATGTAGGGCAGTCTGCAGTGGGAGGAGTGTGATCTCTGGGAAGCCCTGGTAGATTATGTTGCAATAGTCTGTATGTGGAAGGGTGATGGCTTGGAATGCTGATCAGAAGTCTGCAGGTTTGAGGAGGGGACGGAGGCGTTGCATGTTTTGGTTTTATCATTTTTGCTGTTGTTGTTACCTGGGTCTTGAAGGATAGGTGTTGGTTAATAACAATCCCAAGATATTTTATCTGCAGTTGAACATTTATCTGAATATTGTTTAGTGTTACTGATGTCGGGGGGGGGGGGGGGTTGAAGGAGTCATTCTTTGTAATAAACATAGCTTCAGTCTTCTTGAAGTTGATTGATATGTTATTTGCAGTAAGCCAACGGGAGACATCTGTAAACATTCCTGTATTTATGTATATGACAGTCGTTTTGTGTAGAGTGGGCAGTATAACATAATGTCATTGGCATATATGTGGAAATTGACGTTGTGTTCTTTGATAATCAAACAGAGAGGTTGGAGATATAGATATAGATATAGGAGGACTAGGGTGAACATTAGAACTTATAATACAAAAAACATAATACTTTGGCAATATACAAACAGAAAAACACACAAAGGAGATCAGGTGAGTCAAGATCTGTAGTAAGGACCTGTGCCAATAAAGATGGTTCAGTGGTACCCAATGTTCCCTCTAATTTTCTGTAGGCTGTGTGCGCATAAAATATCAGCTGTGTGCAGCTTTTGAAGGAAGGTTAAATTTTTGTGCGCCACATAACGACACTCTGAGTTCTATACTTTAAAATTTGACTACACGTCAGAATACAGTATGTACATCACATTGATTTTAATCAAATTAAATGAAAATAGACGACTATTAAATGAAGCGGGAAATTTCTAGTAATTACAATCATAACTTTTAAATTTTAAGACGTCTGTGTTGTTTTCTATCAGAATCAGAGCCGTAATTTTTGTGCGCTCTGTTGTAAAGTATGTGCACTCGCTCGGCGAGGTTTGTGCGCGCGCACACGCGCACAGCTTAGAGGGAACAGCGGTGGTACCCACAGAGGACCGGCAGATAAAGGTGGGGGAGCAAGTGATAGCTGATAAGTGCTGCTCATGCTGTCATTATGTAATGCATGATGGTATGCTTATTCTTTCATCTGCTGCATCCCCACTATCCTTCTGCCCCTAGTGCTCCCCCCTTCCTCCACCTGAATGACCAGCTTATCTCTGTAGCACATCAGTGTGTTGCATCAGAAGGTGATATTCCCTTTCACTAAAAGAATGGCCAACATGCAGTCATCCAACTTGATGAGGAGTCCAACAACATCAACACTTCTGATGACAATCCTTCTCTACAAGGTTACCAGATCTCCTCAATGTTCAGGGATTGTCCCCAGTTTTATAAATGTGTCCCCGACTCCCACCTGTCTGGCAGCCTCCCGTCCTCGATTCCAGCAATGGGGAAAGAGGAGGTAGAAACAGGTTTTATTTTCAAATTAGTGATTAGAATTTATATCCATTATCTTTATATTTTGCACAGTACAGCGGAAATGCATCATTGTTTTTATTTCTTTGTCAATTTGTCTACTTGGAAGTGATATTTTTATTGTCAAAGAAAGGATGAGGGGACAAGGTAAAGACTCACTTCCCTCACCCTTGTTGCTCAAACCTAGAACTAAGGTGGTCCTCGCCTGCCGCCCCCCCCCCTTCCCCCCCTTCAGATGTGTCCCAGATTTGTCTGTAAAAAATCTGGTTTACATATTCTCTACTGTAAGCCTTCTAATTTCATCTTCAGAATACTCATTCTAGGGATGACAATACAAAGGGTGGTCCTTCTTGAATTCAATTGTTTGGTGGCATCCTTAAAAGGCTTCATGATTGCTATGTGCTGAGTCATATTTGGCCATATCCTGACAACCCAGGGGGCTTATCTTGGTTTCCAATGGCATCTGCTGGAGGACTGCCCATTTCTTCACTAACCTCTCCAGCATAAGATAGATGGAATTCCACCTTGTGCCAACATCCTGAATAAGCTGATAGGCAGGTGCCCCTGGTGCTTCCTGTTTCTCTGCATCTCATACATACCCTTCAAGCTCCGATGGAGATACCCTGCTATTCTCTGGCAGTTCTGGAAGAGCTTCTCTTGTTCCCCAAACCCAGGGAGTCTCTTACTATCAGGTGCAGCAAATGTGCAATGCATCTGATACCATGAAATCCTCCCTTCTTTACTACCTTAACCATGTTCTTCCTGCTGTCTGTTACTAAATAGCCAGAAGGTGGGTTATCTCTCTCCAACCAAGTTGCCAGATTAAAACAAAATGTTACTAGTTGAGAGGGGCAACTATTTTCAAAAATGGAATCTGTGTGAGAAACACAACAATTGAAATGATGGTGTCTTATGTGTGAATTTTATGCACAGGCCTTGTTTATCAAATTCCTTCACATTTTAGTGCATAAGACTCAAAATAATATTGGTGTGTGTAAATTTGGTGTGAACATTTAACGGTATAAAGTTATAATCCTGAATATTATTACAAGTCCTATGCAAATATTTAAGCAAATGAGGCCATCAGTTCAAACTCAGTCTAAATTGGAGCAATTTATAATGACTTCAACCACAATTTTAGTATAACTAAAATGCAGTCAGGTTTATTAAGCATGCCAATTAACAGACCAAGAAAAGCTTTCAGAAAAACTAATTTGATATTTAATTTCATAAGTAGTACTATGTACAAAGTGATCTCTGATAATTATACTGAAACAATCATGATTTAGAACACTTTGGCAAAATAATTCAGAAAATTAGTTAATTGATAGGCTATGTAGAGTTAGCATAACTCATGAACAGGGCGAGATTTGATAATTTAGGAAGGAAGGAAAGTGATTATAGATGGGGCAAAGCTTATGATTCTGGAGCCATCCTGGGTTACCATTTGAAGTCTGCCTCACTAAGTGTATCTTTGTGCCTTTCCAAATTGATGGTTTGGTATATTAGTGAAATCATCTCAATATTTATACAGTTCTGCTGTTTCTATTTCTAGTCATCTTAATGTTCCTATCTTTAGTATCTCCTTTATTCCTGCTCATAGTATCTCCAGTGTTCTTGTCTCCCGTGTCTTCGATGTCCCTGCTTGTTTTCCCTTCAGATTGAAATTAAAGTCCTCCTTTTTATCCTTCTAGTTTATTTTGACTCCAAATTTCTTTTGCTGATTCAGGATAGGCATATTTCCACACACCATATGCATACTAGGAATGTGATGATAACTGAGCTTCATTTGAATAGTTATCAGCATTGTCTTACCAAATGTATCAATGTGATTGAGATCATGTATACCTCAGCTGAGGTACCAGACCAAGACAAACCACCCATCTGGGCAGCAGCAGAATGGATGATGTAGCTATGCATGAAATGAGAGTCAGAAACGGCAAGAAGTCTTACATATTGGGAAATGGAACATACGAAGCATAAACCAAGGGAAGTTGGAGGTGGTCAAGAATGAAATGGAATGTTACAACTCAAACTGTTGGGTGTCAGCAAACTGAAATGGACTGGTATCGGGCACTTTGCATCTGATGATCACATGGTCTACTATGCTGGAAATGAAAGAGAAAGAAGGTGTTGCATTTATAAGGAAGAAGAAACTTGCAAGAACTGTAATGAAATACTATGCAATCAGTGAACACGATTTCTATTTGTCTATGAGGAATGCCCATCAACACAACTATAATTCAAGTATATGCCCCATCAACAGCTGCTGAAGAGGATGAGATTGATGAGTTCTATGAACCAGAACAAGCTGAAATTGACAAAACATGCAAACAGGATATCCTGATATTCATGAGTGACTGGAACGCAAAAGTTGGCAACAAAGGCAAAGTCAAAGTGCTTGGAAAATATGGACTTGGCAACAGAAATGAAGTTGAAGAAAGACTGATAGAATTCTACAAGACCAATGGTCTATTCATCTCAAACACCTTCTTCCAGCAACAGAAGCGGCGACTGTACACATGGACGTCACCCAGTGGATTGTACAAAAATCAAATTGACCACATCTGTGGAAATCAACGATGGAAAAGCTCTATAACATCAACAAAGACAAAACCTGGAGCTGACTGTGGGACAGATCACCAACTACTAGTATGTAAACTCAAGCTAAAGTTGAAAAAGAGCAAGCCACTCATGAATGTAACAAAATACGAACTGGAGAATATACCACTGGAATTTAAAGATTGCCTGCAAAATTGATTTGCTGCTTTAGATACAAATGACAGAGCTCCAGAAGAGTTATGGGATGACATGAAGAAGGTTGTGTTGGAAAAAAGTGAGAAGTCTCTACAAAAGGTGAAAAAGCAAAAATGACCAAAATAGATGACTAAAGAAACTCTGAAAATTGCCCAGAAATGCAGAGAAGCTAAAGCCAGATGAGAAAGAGAGGCAATCACAGAAACGCAACAGAGATTTTCAATGTGCAGTAAGACAAGACAAGGAGAAGTACTACAATGACACATGCAAGGAAATATAAGCAGAAACTATTAGAGGAAGAAAAAGATCGTCTTTCCTAAAGCTACAAGAGTTAAAGAAAAAAATTCCAGCCTCGAATAGGAATGTTACAAGATGCTCAAGTATCCATGTTGAATGATGCCGAGAAGATCAAGAAAAGACTCCTTGCAATTGCATCATCGTGATGAAATATTTGAAAATGCCTTGCGGGGGAAAAATCTTAGATTTCTGAATTTCCCTCGCACTCATTACCTTTCTCCAACTATTCTATTTGTTAAGTATTTGAAGTATGTTTTGAAAATTCAAGAACCGGATGCTGTGGTTTTATCAAAAATTTATTATTTGCCTAGTGGTATTAGGGAACATCCGGTTGTCGAGTTGGAGACAGGGATTTAGATCACTTATCTGAACAGAGTATGGATTTATCAGCGTATTTAGAGTCTTCTGTTGAAGAAATTTCTACTCGTGCTACTCTTTTGGTAACTTTTTCTTTGGAAAGGGATAAGGAGATGGTCTTAAGGTCTTACTTTAAATTTCGGCAAGAGAAATTTTTCGGTCAGAAGATACAGGTTTTTCCAGATGTCTGTCGTGTCACACAATTGAAGAGGAAGGCTTTTCTTCAATTTCGCCCTCGTGTTGTAGCTTTGGGAGCCTCTTTTATTCTTAAATATCCATGTAAATGTGTCGTCACTCATCTGGGCAAATCTTATATCTTCTTTGATTCTTCTCAATTAGAAACTTTTCTCAATAGTCAGACCTGATAAACTTTTTTGGCTTTTGCTTAGTATAATGTGGGATTGTATTATTTCTGTTTCTCTCAGTTTTGGATTAGAGATTATTCTATGTAATTGACACACTCCATTTTGTGGGCTGGGAGTTAATTAACTTGTGTTTTTTCTATTTAATTGGATTGTATTTTAATTTCCTTATATTTCCTATGTATGTCTTTTGATGAAAGTTGTTGAAATAAAAAAAAAAAAAAAGAAAAGATGGAAAAATATATAGTCATTATACCATAAAGATCAAGTGGACCAACAGCCATTTCAACCTGTACCTTATGATCAGGAACCATTGGTGATGAAAGAAGAAATCGAAGCAGCATTGAAAGTCTTATCAAAGAACATAGCACCAGGCATTGATGGCATTCCCACTGAAGTATTACAGCAATCAAATTCAGTTGTAACCATACTTACAAGGCTCTGCCAGGAAATTTGGAAGGCAACATCATGGCCAACTGACTGGAAATGATCTGTGTTTATACCAATACTAAAGAAAGGTGATCCGACTGACTGTAGAAATTATTGCACAATTACTCTAATCCCACATGCCAGCAAGATTCTACTCAAGATTATTCAGAAGAGACTACAACCATACCTAGAACTAGAACTGGCTGAAGTACAAGCAGGGTTCAAGAAAGGGTGAGAAACTAGAGACATCATTGTGGATATGAGATAGATCCTTGACAAGACAAAAGAATACCAAAAGGATATCTATATGTGTTTTATCAACTACAGCAAGGCTTTTTAGTGTGTAAACCATAAGAATCTCTGGGCCACATTAAGAAGCATGGGTATACCAGAATACTTGATCATTCTCTTGCACAACCTTTACATTGATCAAGAAGTAACAGTTCGAACAGAAAAAGGAGAAACAGAATGGTTTAAAATCAGCAAAGGAGAATGACAAGGCTGCATACTTTCCTCCTATCTGTTTAATTTATATGCAGAACAGATCATCAGAGAAGCAGAACTGTATAAAGACAATCGAGGTGTGAAGATTGGTGGAAGACTCATCAATAACCTTCGCTATGCTGATGATACCACATTACTGGCTGAAGGTGAAGAGGATCTGAAATATTTGCTTATCAAGATCAAGGTCTTAAAATGGGCCTGTACCTTAACGTAAAGAAGACAAAGATCCTGACAAATGGCAAAATCAATTAGTTCATCATTGATGGAGAAGAAATTGAAATAGTAACACTTTAACCTACTTGGATGAACTATCAATAAAGAAAGAACAAGCAGTCAAGAAATTCAATGATGCATTGCTCTTGGCAGAATGGCTATGAAGGATCTAGATGAGATTCTCAAGAGTAGAGATGTCTCTCTCCATACAAAGATTTGACTTGTTCAAGCCATGGTATTTCCAATAATGCCATATGGATGAAAATGTTGGACAGTAAAAAAGATAGATAGGAAGAAAACTGATGCTTTTGAATTATGGTGCTGGTGACTATTACTGTGTATATCAGGGACTGCCCAAAGAACAAATCAGTCAGTACTAGAAGAGATAAAACCTAAGTTTTGTTTAGAAGCTCAAATGACATGACTTTGACTTTCATACTTTGGACACATCTTGCGAAGAGAGAGGTCAATGCAAAAGAGGAAGGCCAGCAATGAGATGGATCGATACAATAACTTCAGCTATGGGTTCCACTCTGTCAACAATGAGCCATTGGACTGAAGACCGAACACTGTTTAGGACAACTATCCAGAGAGTCGCCATGAGTCAATACAGACTCGACGGCACTTAAGAACAACAACATACCCAGTGCTTGGAAATAGGGAAGACAGAGTGCTTGCTCATCAGTTAAAACAATTGGTGCTGCATCCCTGGTTATTTATGCATTTTATTATGACGTTTCTAAGACATTTCAGAGGATGATGCAATGCTGCATCACAACAATCTGAATGGGAAGCCAAGAAGAGTATTGCTATCAAAGACAGCACTATAGTATATTAGTGAAGAAACAAACAGTGTTTACCTTGTCTTTCTGTTGAGGGCAGAGCCAGTGTTTCCATTAGGCAAACTACAGTAAGTGGTCACCTAGAGTGCCAACTGTCCGAGAACTGCCCATTGCCGTAGTTGCTGTCCCACTCTGGGACCTGTGACAACAGCATTGATTTTAAACAGCACCACAGCACATAGAATCCTCCAGCACTGTGGTCCTAGTTATGCTTTCACCATCTCCATTGCAGACTTCCTGTTTTCTTGAAAGTGGAAGCAAGTCATTTTTGCACCCATGTATACGAGAAGTCTGCATCGGAAGGGGTGGAAGCACAAATAGCACCACAGTGCCATAGGAAAATTGCCACAAGAAAAACTGCAAAAAGCAACAGATGCAAATTTAAGATCTTTTATTTTGCAAATCAAAGTAAAGAAATATGTGAGTGATAACATTTTGATGCAACTAAGGGGTATGTTTACTAAACTGCTCTAATGTGCGCTGAGCACGTTAGCGTGCGCTAAGGTACCTTAGCGCACGCTAATGTCGCGTTACGGGGCACTAATGTGCACGCTCATGTGCGCGGTGCACTAAAGTGCACGCTCATGTGCGCGGCGTGCTAATGTGCGATGAAGGCGGGGAAAGGCTCCCGGAGGGCGGAGGAAGGCTCCCCAGGGGCGGAGAGAAGGGGTCAATGGCTGGAGAGTGGGAGGGGAGAGGCTCCCCGCACATTATCGAGGCTGAAATTCGAGGCAAAAAATACCGCGAGTGAAAACCTCGCGTTAGAGCCGATTTAAAGGGAAGAGAAACCATTTCTGTCAGCAATGTACCGCAAACCCAGGGAAACCTATGAAAAGTGATAAGTGTGATACATGTGCATGGTACAAAAGTACAAATAAACATTGAAAAGGACCCCAACAAAATTTTAAAAAATTATAATCAAGCTGGGCAATAGTGATAGTAATGGGAAACATAAAAAAACACTCCCAAGAAAGCCCCAAAAAATAAATATGAATTTTGGAAGGGTCTACGCTCCGTCCCCATACAAGGTGAATGATCTCACAGTGAAAAAGCACTGATCAGGGTTTCCCTCTCCATTGGACAGGTTTCCTATGGCATGCACATGTACCACAACAGCAGGGCGGGCATGTCGGAATGGGCAACTGGACAGATGCTGGGAAAGGGGATACAGAGGGCTGCAGGTGGCACATGCTGTGGTGCAGCTGGGGCACAGTGCGGACTAGGCAGATGCCTAGGTGGCACTTAGGAATGCTGAAACTGAACAGCAGCCAGACAGCAACTGATGAGGGCCCAACATGGGCACGAGAGTGTTTATCACAGTGTCACAGGGGATAGTACACAGCAGGTACCCACAAGGGCACAGAACATTGGCAGGCGGTGTTGGGGGGAAGCGTGGACACCTATTCAGGCACCCCTACCCCAGAACATGCACCATAGGCAGCCGCCTACCTGCACACAGGATGGCTTGAGACTGCACACCACCAGCACCACCAGCAGAAGAGCATGTCAGCATGATGGCAGAGGGGTACTGGTGGTGGAGGGGGGCAGTGGCAGCTGCCCAGAGCCGACCATGGCCTAGCCCTGTGTAGGTGGGTGCCATGCTCTGCAACAGACAGGCTCTGTCTGACAAACAACCATGGTATCTCCAGGGACTGCACTGTCTCTGTGAGCATAGTGTGGTGCGGTGAGCACAGCCAGTGTGTTCAGGAGCAGAAGGTCACAAGTTCAAATCCCAGCTGGGGCTACTGCCAATCCATTCCCCATATTTTACCCACTACCAAACCGTGATAGTAAGGACAAACCTTTATTGCAGAGAACATACGCATGGTTCAAACGCCTATATTTTACCCCACCGAGCACAGACACCAGAAACATGCGCATTACCTGGAGCAGAGTCCCCCAAATTCAGTCCTGGAGGGCCACAAATCATTCAGGTTTTATGCTGTCTCCAATATAACGCCATGTCAGCATGGTGGCGGAGGGGTACTGTTGGTGGAGGGGGCAGTGACAGCTGCCCAGAGCAGACCATGGCCTAGCCCTGTGTAGGTGGGTGCCATGCACTGCAACAGACAGGCCCTGCCGGACAGTCATGGTATCACCAGGGAATGCACTGTCTCTGTGGCAACATGATGGTGCAGTGCACACAACCAGTGTGTTTGGAGGCAGAAGGTCACAGGTTCAAGTCCCAGCTA
Source organism: Ichthyophis bannanicus (assembly GCA_033557465.1). Taxonomy (NCBI): domain Eukaryota; kingdom Metazoa; phylum Chordata; class Amphibia; order Gymnophiona; family Ichthyophiidae; genus Ichthyophis; species Ichthyophis bannanicus. The sequence goes on along the minus strand of CM066034.1, from coordinate 886,153,682 downwards.
TGGTGCCTGCCAACCCAGTCCCCATATTTTACCCAGTACTACAACGTGCTAATACAGACAGAACCTTTATTGCAGATGACATAAACATGCCCAAAACACCTACATTTTACCCTACAGAGCAAAGACACCATAAACAGGCGCATTACCTAGAGCAGACTCTCGCAAATGCAGTCCTGGAGGGCCAAACACCATTCAGGTTCCATGCTGCCTCTAATAAAGATGCCTGTGCTGCATATCTATGCACCACCCCCATGGTATGCAGATGTATCTCATGCATATTCATGTGGGACAGCATGAAAACCCGAACAGTGTTTGGCACACCAGGACTGGAGTTGGGAGCCTCTGCCGTAAAGCAGCAGCCAACAGGGGCAGACACACCCACACCCACAGGCTCCATTAGCCAATGCCTCCTGGACAGGCAGGACATTGGGCCCTGCGTGCATTTCCCAATACTAGCCCTTGCATACCTTAGCAATGCCACCCTACACCTGGGAATATGGTGCACAGCTAACAAACGTTTGCTATGATTACTGGCAGATAGCAATTCCTACGTTAAGCACAGTTTGCTGATTGAGCTCCATCATAGCAACCTTTCTGCTGTCTGTGGAGTGTGCTTCAGGTCTGGTCTCTGACAGTGTTTACCACCCTGGGGAGTGACCCCCAACAGTATTGCGTACCATATCCATGCCTGCACTGTGCCCAGGACTGGTGTGGTGCCCAGGGCTGCTTAACTCCTCTAGAGTAGCACAATGCTGGCATAGGTGTGGGAGTGTGTGTCTGTTTATCCAGTGTGTGGTGGCTGCAAACACCCTCCACAGCCCACACTGCCAGCACTGTTGCCAGTATTGGCCTGCCAATGTGCATAATGAGGAGCAAGGTACCATGGGTATAGCCCGGACAGGGTGGCCTGGCCAGGATGCATCTGCACAGGGCATAGGGCACTGGCTGGGACATTGTAGTGCCTGGCCACCACCTGAACAGACAGGGTGGCCACAGCATGTCCTGCTGGGAGATCACTCTCACCCTGACTGTGCAGTGACCACAGCATGGCTAGGCACCCCCATAGTGCTATATAGCATTTCTCTCATGTGATATTTATGGGTTTCCTTTTGGAGCCTAGTCACTGACTTATCTGCTTGGTGTGTATGCTGACATCCCAGTTCTGGGTGCACGCATTTCTACCAGGAACATGCACTATGGACTAGCTAGCAGACTGTCTGCAGCTGGTATGTGTTTTGATGGAGCGCCTTACAGGGTGCAGTGACTGAAGGCTTGCTGCAGGAGAATATCAGATAGTGGTGGGGTGCAGCTTAGCATATCCAGGCCTAATGTCTGTCTGCTATTGCGTTATGGATGTGTACAGAGCTGCATTGACTGCCCTGTAGGGTGTCTGTTCCCCAGCAGGACTGGGATTGATGGTCCCCTCTACTGCCACCATTGCAGGGAGGTAGAATGTGGATCTGTTGGTGGGAGACCCTGTTTACCACCCTCAGCCCTGGAGGAGGAGGGTGGTGGTACATAATCCTCCTAGGGGTCCATAGGGGCTACACCTGACTGAGACATACAGATATATCCAAGGTGTGTCTGCAGAAGCTACCTATCTCACACATTAGCACTGCTGGGGACCTGCAGCATGGCCTATCTCTGCTGTGGACCTGGTGCTGGGCGCCCCACCTCATCCTCAGGGTGAGTGCCGTACCTGCACAATGTGATGGTGTGTAGCTACTCTGTGCCAGTACCACACATGGTCAGTTCCCCCTACCAGGCCGAGGTGCTGTGGGGGTGCATACCCCATCTTGTGATCATCTGTAGACTGCTGATTTGCATCATGGGTATGGGTGGGTTAACCCTATCCTGGTGACCACAGCAGACTGTTTGTGTGATGACTTGCAGTCCTTCTGCAGCCAGCCAGGGGTTTGCTAGCAGCTATAGCCCACTGGTTACTTCACTACCAGTGGAGCCAGAGGTCATGGGTTCAAACCCACAGTGGGGTTATTTGATAGGGCTGTCCAAAGCATTTTCTATTTTTAACGTACATTAGTGCTGCCAGCAAAAACACCCTCAGTGTACTGTACCCATAAGGTGCCTCAGAGGGCGCTTTATAGGGCGCCCTATAGGGCACTTTATGGTTACCGTCCATATAAGGTGCACTATACAGTATGCTATGGAGCGACTGATAGGGTGCCAGTCCGTATAAGGTGCCTTATAAGGTGTCCTATGGAGCGCCTTATAGGGTGCCCTATAGGGGACATTGTAGGGTGCCGTGGCGGACACTGCACTTTAAAATGTGCCCTCTGGGGTACCTTATGGGGTGCCTTATGCAGCACCTTATGTTACAGTGCTTTGAGAGTGCGTTTGCTAGCAGCAGTAATTAAAATAAAATTAAAATGCTTCATAATGCTATATTACACATAACAGATGGTGCCTCAGCCAGCCTTATTCATTGGGTACAGTGGGGGATTGAACCCATGATCCCTGCACCATCAGTCAGTGTCTTAACCATTGTGCTACACTGCTGTTGCTGTTTGTACGTCAGCACACCTACTTCAGCTTACCACACGTTAACATGTGCAGTGCTGCCATCAGAGTAACCTTGCCGTGCCTCATCGGGCACCCTATATGGCGCCCTATAGGCCACCCTTTAAGCAACATTGTAGGGTGCCTTGGCGGACAGTGCACTTTAAAATGTGCCCTCTGGGGTACCTTATGGGGCGCCTTATGTTACAGTGCTTTGAGAGCGCGTTTGCTAGTAGCAGTAATTAAAATAAAATTAATATGCCTCAGAATGCAATATTACACATAACAGGTAGTGCCTCACCCAGCCTTATTCATTGGGCACAGTGGGGGATGGAACCCATGATCCCTGCACCATTGGTCAGTGTCTTAACCATTGTACTGTGGCTCTGTTCCTGTGCTTGCACATTAGTGCGCCTGCTTATGCTTCCCGCGCGCGTTTCTCATGCGCTAATGTGCGCGGTGCACATTAGCGCATGATTAATCCCGGTTTGCTTTTTTCAGACTGACACACCCACTCCTTTTATGGCATCCCGCACACTAACGCGGCGCGCACCTAACGGGGTTTTAGTAAACATACCCCTAAGTGCTTCTGTGGAAAAAGAAATACAGGGAGGATGAGGATACCTGGGTGAGAGTACCAGAAGAAAGGAATGTACAGAACCAGAAAGAACAGTTAAGGTGGAGATGGAGCTTGGAGATCTGGAACTGCAGGGAAGTGAGGCAACTACAGGACAGTCAACCAATCAACTGAAGAAGAAGAAGAAAGGGAGGAGAAAGACCCAGAGGTGGAGGAAAAAAATGAATATTCTGGGTTTCAGACAAGGGAAAGATTATCCAAGTTATATTTAACACCTAAGGTTAGAAGTATGATAATTAAGATAAACAAGGCCATATCCAGTATAAAAGGACCATTTATTGACATCACCAAAATAAATCAAATAAAATATTGTGCAGCTAAAATTATTACTGCAAAAATATTACCAACTAGAGTGCAGGGCCGGAAGAAAAAGAAAACAGTAACAGTTCCTCAATGGAAAAAGTGCATCGAGGGAAAAATACAATCATTGTGTGTGGAGGTATCCCTGATAGATGGGTATCTAAAAGGATTAAGATCATCATAGATATTAAGGAAGATCCAAGATATCAAGCTGAAACATGCTGCATCAGCAGAAGAAGACCTGAAATTTATATGTTCCAAGAATAAATTGAAAGTAGCAGCTTTAGATTAAACTGCAAAGATAAGAAGAAAACAGAAAAGAAAGATATTAAAATTAACTATTTAGAGAGAACCCAAAACAATTCAGAGAATTAGGAAAGAGCATTAATATGGCAAAAGTACTACCGACCAAAGCTGAAGAAACCTATATGAGGACCCTATAGAGCACAATCACGAAGCAGAATGGCTTCCCTGCATGCAGATGCTTTTAGAAAAAGCAAACATCAAACCTATGGAATAGCCTGCAGTAACAATGAAAGAACTGGAAGCCCCAAACTGGAAGAGCCCTGGCCGGATGAAGTAACAACTTTTGGCTCAAACAGTGAGCTGCAAAATTCAATTGTTCAAGCAGTCAGATTTACCACCACAATGGCTTACTACAGGAAGAACATTTTTCTTTCCAAAGGGGGACCCAACCTTCAGCCAGGGAGATGTCCCAAAAATTATAGACTAATAACTTGTCTACCTACAATCTATAAGCTGCTCACTGCAATAGATGCAGACAGAGTATATGATCATACTGAGTTCAATAACACAGAGCTATAGAGCAATAGAGTAAAAGGGAAACAAGAGTGGAGCATATGGAACCAAAGACCAGTTAATGTTGAATAAGGCCATCTTGGCCAACACTCAGAAATCTCAGTATAGCATGGACTGAATATAAGAAAGCTTTTGACAGCATCCCACACTCGTGGATAATAAATTGCCGTGAAATGTATAAAATAAATTCTGTTTTGATAGAGTACATTAAGTTCACCATGACAATGTGGCAAACTACACTCTTTTTGAAATAAGAAGATGGTCAGTACATCATTCCTAATATTAAGATCCATCAAGGGATATTTCAGGGGGATTCCCTGTCGCCACTTATGTTTTGTGTGGCAATTAATCCAATGAGTACTCTTATTAACACTTTAGAGTACGGATTTAGCCTGAATCCTAAAGAAGGTAACAACCCAAAAGCATCCCATTTATTATTTCTAGATGATCTGAAGCTCTACAGTTCCAGTGACCAAAAATTAGATGAGCAAATCTGTGTGGTGAAAAGCTTTTCTGATGACATCAGGATGATCCTTGACAAATGTGCTAAGGCAATATTTTTTCAAGGAAAATTGAGCAAAGCAGACATCTCCCTGGCTGAAGGCTGTGACATCAAGGACCAAACAGGAAGGCATACATAAGAATCTTGGAACAGGGCCAGCCCATCCATTGTGCAAGAATGTTGTTTGCACAGGGCCCCGCATGAACTTCATTTGCGCACAATTGGTGGCTTCAGAAGTGAGCCGGGGAAGCCTTACTTTGGTGGCAGGGAAAAGTAATGGAGGCACTCCTGAAAGAGCGAATAGTGGACTTCCTCAAAACCAACAGGTTGCATGATCCAAGGTGACATGGTTTTACCAAAGGATGACCTTGCCAAACAAATCAGATTAAATTCTTTGACTGGATGACCAGAGAACTAGATCAAGGACATGCAATGGATGTTATCTACCTACATTTCAGCAAAGCCTTTGATACTGTTCCTCATAGCAGGCTTATCAATAAACTCAACAGCTTGGGGAAGGGTCCCAAGGTGGTGAACTGGATCAGAAATTGGTTGACTGACAGATGACAAAAGGTGATGGTAAACAGAACTCACTCAGATGAAAGGAAGATGATTATCAGGGTGCCCCAGGGTTCGATCCTGGGACCAGTACTGTTCAATGTATTTGTGAGTGATATTGCTGAAGGACTGAATGGAAAAGCCTGTCTTTTTGCAGATGACACAAAAATTGGCAATAGAGTGGACTCCCCTGAGGGAGTGGATAACATGAGGAAAGATCTACAAAAGCTGGAAGAATGGTCTAATGCTTGGCAGTTAAAATTTAATGTGAAGAAGTGCAGTGTCATGCACTTGGAAGCAGAAATCCAAGGCAATTGTATGCGATAGGGAGTGAGAGGTTGGCGTGCACAGACCAGGAGAAAGACCTCGGAGCGATTGTTTCTGAGGATATCAAGGTGGTGAAACAGTGTGACAAGGCGGTGGCAAAAGCCAGAAGGATGCTGGGTTGCATACAGAAAGGAATTACCAGCAGAAAGGATATTATAATGCCTCTGTATCGTTCCATGGTATGACCGCACCTTGAATATTGTGTGCAATTCTGGTCGCCGTATCTTAAAAAGGATATAGGGTTATTAGAAAAGGTACAGAGAAGAGCCACCAAAATGGTAAAGGGGATGGAAGGCTACTCCTATGAAGAGAGGCTACAAAGGTTAGGGCTCTTCAACCTGGAAAAGAGACGGCTGAGGGGAGACATGATAGAGGTCTATAAATTAATGAATGGAGTGGAACGGGTAAACGTAGATCGATTGTTTACGCTATAAGAATATAGAAAGACTAGGGGACATGTAATGAAGCTACAGGGTAAACTATTTCAGACAAATAAGAGAAAATATTTTTTCACTCAACGTGCAATCAAACTCTGTAATTTGTTACCGGAGGATGTAGTAAGAGCTGTTGGTGTATCTGGGTTTAAAAAAGGTTTGGACAAGTTCCTGGAGGAAAGGTCCATAAACCATTATTAAAAAGGGACCCAGGATATCAATGCTTGACCCAATACAAGCATTGTGGAACCTGTGTCTTTGGTGATACTGCTAGGTACGTATGACCTAGATTGGCCACTGTTGGAAACAGGATACTGGGCTTGATGGACCTTGGTCTGACCCAGTATGGCATATCTTATGTTCTTATGTTCTTAAGTACTAATGCCACTGTACAAGTCGCTGGTGAGGCCTCACTTGGAATATTGTGCTCAGTTTTGGAGACCATATCTTGCAAAGGATATAAAAAGACTGGAAGTGGTTCAGAGAAAGGCGACCAAAATGATTTGGAGCTTGCGTCAGAAGACTTATGAGAAGAGACTTGAAGACCTAAGTAATTTACACTATAGAGGAGAGGAGGGACAGGGAAAGTATGATTCAGACCTTTAAATACTTAAAGAGTATTAATGAACAAACAAACCTCTTCCAAAGATGGGGAAGCTGTAAAACTAGAGGGCATAACATGAAGCTGCAAGGAGGTAAACTGAAAGGCAATGTCAGGAAATACTTTTTCACTGAAAGGGTGGTGGATGCTTGGAATGCCCTCCCGATGGAAGTGGTGGGGGGCAAATACAGTGACAGAATTCAAAATGGCATGGGACAGTCACCGTGGATCCCTTTGTAGCAACAGGATAAAATCAAAATAAACATAACTATCTCTTACATCTCAGCAAATAGGAATGACCTACACGGAGCAGTGGATGCACCCCTAAACAAAGGCATGGGGAGGGGTGACCTGCACGGAGCAGCAGATGCACCTACTCTTGCCATTTTGCTGGGCAGACTAGATGGACCATACTGGTCTTTATTTGCCGTCATATACTATATTTTACTATATCCTTACAGGCTGATGCAGAAAACTAGGCTGAACACGTACATTAACGATTTTTTTATGCATGCACATAGTGCACCGACAACATGAAAGTCCAAATGTGCAATGCAGAAAGTAGAGGCCATGCAAATGAAGGGCAAGCAAAACCAAGCGTATGCAAATGTGAAATCCCAGTGCTAACGAAAAACCCATCATAAAATGCTCATGTTAGAAAACAGGTAACGCATGCGCATAAGAATGAAATGCAAGAATTGGCTGATAGTGCATGCACAATGCTTTCACAGCATGTATATTTGTGCGACCACTTCGGCGCATAAATATAAACGCTAGAGCATTCTTTTACTGAGGCATATGCTGAAGTACCGTGCGTTTTTTTTCAGGTTTCCTTCTGGTGGTGTAGACGCAGGGATGTCTGGTGAGTACATATCTAGAATAACATGGTGTATTTCAGTGGTGGCATTGCAAGCATGCTCAAATTTCTTTCTTATTTGTAGAGATGCAACGTGATTCAGTCTCAGGTAGTGAGGCATAGCAAGTTGCCAGCCAGAGGATGAAGCGGTTTCACTCTTCGAGGTTTTAAGAGGAGGAAAAGGATGTGCTCTACCGTTGTGTGGTTGCCAATTACCACAATTTATTTCTTGCAAAGAATACAAGATGGGCAAAGGAATAAATTGAGGGATCAATTTGCAGCAGAGGTGAATGCTCTAGGGGTGAAGGTGTGCACGATACCACAATTGAAGCACCAGTGGCACAATGAGCAATGCGCAATAAAAAATAAAATGCTCCTAATTGAGAGATCATGGCGAAAGACTGGGGGTGGGTCTCCATGTTCCACTGAACTGACCCCACTAGAGCAGTTGATTGCGTCCACCTTTCAGCTGGAAACTCGCAATGAGTTGTCCAGTGGTGTAGACTCATGGATGACTAGTGAGTACATATCTAGAAGAATCTGTTGTATTTGGTTGGTGGGATTGCAAGCACGCTCAATTTTACAATTATCCCTTTCTTTTGCAGTGTCTGCTGCCATCGCCTCCATCTCTGCCGGTGAGTATACCTATACAGCATTACCTTGGGCTTTTTTGGGGAGTTCGACCTGGGAAGAGGATGGCTGTATTAACTGTCTCCCTTGCTTTCTCATTGCAGTGTGTTGCTCTCCAAGCCCTGCCTCTGGGGATTGTCTGCACTGCCCTTCATCTCTACTGGTGAGTATGCCCACCCAGCATTACCTTGTGCTTTTTTGGGGCTTTGAGGCAGAGGCCTAGACCTCCTTCCTTGTCTGTGTAAAATTTGGGGACAATGAGCATTGTGTTGTGACCCTGTTGCAGATCAGTTACTCTCAGCTGTCCTATTTTATTTCGATGACTATAGATGGAGATTTTGTGTGTGTCTTGGCAGACCGCACCACACACGCAAGAGATAGCAGTGACTACAGACCTCTAGAAGATCTAGCGGCCCAAGTTTTGACATGACAGGAGCAGGCATAAGATATGCTCCTGGGGGAGCTATGCGCTGTGAGGCAAGAGCTAGGTGGCATGAGACAAGAGGTAGCCAGCGTAAGCCAATAGTTAGGCAGCATAAGCCAGGAGCTGCACGCTATTAGGCAGGTGCTTCTGGCCCTGATTTCCACTCAAGCCCAGCGATAAATATCTGTACCTGGTAAGCAGATGCAAGCCGTAGTATTTTATGCTCACTGCTTTCTTTAAGAAGTCTCTTCTTCTCTTTCCTCCTCGCAGGTGGTACTTCACTCCTGGCAAGATATAGCAAGATGCTGCCATTCCTTTTTTGTTTCAATTTCAGCTTCAGCATGTTAAATAGGTATGTAGAGTTTTGTTATTATAGGGGGTATATTGTATTGTATATATTGTACTGTACTGTATATATTGTACCATATATATTGAATTGTACCATATATATTGTAAGTATATCCTGGTGGCTTTTGCCGGATTAAATATTTCTTGTTGGATCTGGTGTTCTCTTCTGCTCCCACACATCACAATTATCCCACATCCTCTTTCCCTAAAATAGGCAGGACAAATTGGTAAATCCAGTGAACCACACTTATTTGGCCTTGGGCCTGTACAAAACTGGTAAAACAAACTATTTACACAAATATTTACATGAGTGTGTGGGGGAGGAGGAATGAAAAAAAGTGCCAATCCAGGAGGAAGAGGATCATTGAGGGGGGGGCGGTAGGTGACGGGCAATACACTCAATGTCCTCAATCGCTTCTGCAATGAGGACATTGAACATATTGCCCACGGCGGCTAAGGTTGCTAGGTGGCTAAGGTTGCTAGCCACCCCCTGATGTCCCAAAGCATGCTATGGACATCCTCTACTGGTTGCCCAGAGGGGGGTGCCACAGCATGCGGAACCCTCACATCATCCTCTTCCTCCTGGATTGGGGACATACCGTATAATGCCCGGGCATGGAGACAGGGTGGGAGGTAATAAAGGGAAGGTGGTTCCAAAGGGCGGAGAGTGGTAATAGCAGGGTGTGGCTGAGAGGAGGGTTGTTGGGGCTGGAGGGGAGGTTGTTGGGGATGAGGGGGAGGTTGTTTGGGCTGGAGGGAGGCAGATGAAGAGACTAGGCCGGGGGGGGGAGTTGTTCAGGCAGGGGGGGGGTTGTTCCAGCTGGCAGGGGTGGTGTTGTGGTTGTAGTTGGGGGGCACGTTGCTCTGTGGGGGGTGGCGGTAGCACCAATGTGGATAGCGGGAGGGGCCAGGGTCGTCCTTGTCCTCCTCCGGGCTGGACTCTGCCAAAAGAAAAGAAAAGCACATGTTTTGTCATCCATACAAAGCAGTGTACACACCAAAAAATAGACTGAATACAGCAGCCCCCAACCTCTTTACTTATGATGCCTACCTGAAGAGATCTCTCACTCATGGCGTATCCATAGCAGATACGCCATGAGTGAGAGATCTAGTGCAGGGGGGGAATATGTAGAAGCTGATAAGGATAAAGCGGAATTGCTTAACAAATATTTTTGTTCTGTGTTCACAGATGAAGAACCAGGAGCAGGACCTCAGAAAACACCCACAAATAAGAACAGAAGCGAGGGACATCTTGAACAATTTTCAGAAGACTGTGTTCGTGAGAAACTAGCTCAACTTAAAGTAGACAAAGCGATGGGACCGGATGGGATACACCCTAGAATACTGAGGGAACTTGGGGACGTTCTAGCAACTCCACTGACTGACCTTTTCAATGCCTCGTTGGAGTCAGAAGTGGTGCCAAAGGACTGGAGAGAGGCTCATGTGGTGCCTTTACACAAAAGCGGAAGTAAGGATGTGGTTGAAAACTACAGGCCGGTTAGTTTAACTTCGGTGGTGAGTAAATTATTGGAAACGCTGCTAAAAGAGAAAATAGTGAGGTTTCTGGAGTCCAGCGGATTACAGGATCTGAGGCAGCATGGATTCACCAGAGGCAGGTCTTGTCAGACAAATCTGATTGATTTCTTTGACTGGGTGACCAGGGAGTTGGACCGAGGGAGAGCTCTAGATGTGGTGTATTTAGATTTCAGTAAAGCCTTTGACACTGTTCCTCACAGGCGACTTATTAACAAACTGATCACCCTAGGGATGGACCCTAAAGTTACTGCTTGGGTTAGAAATTGGTTGGGTGGGAGGTGACAAAGAGTACAAGTAAATGGAGCTCACTCTGAGGAGAAGGATGTTACCAGTGGTGTGCCCCAGGGATCTGTCCTTGGTCCGATTCTTTTTAACATCTTTGTTAGTGATATAGCGGAAGGGCTGTCGGGTAAGGTTTGCCTCTTTGCAGATGATACCAAAATCTGCAATAGAGTAGACACCCAGGAAGGTGTAGATAACATGAGGAGGGATCTAGCTAAGCTTGAAGAATGGTCTAGAATTTGGCAGCTGGGATTTAATGTTAAAAAATGTAAGGTCATGCATTTGGGCTGCAGCAATCCAAGGGAGCAATACAGTATAGGAGGTGAAGTACTTTTGTCCACTAAAGAAAAGCGGGATCTAGGCGTGGTTGTATCTGATGATCTTAAAGTAGCTAAACAGGTAGAAAAGGCGATGGCAAAAGCTAGAAGGATGCTTGGGTGCATACGGAGAGGAATAGCTAGCCGAAAAAAGGAGGTGATAATGCCTCTGTATAAGTCTTTGGTGCGACCTCATTTGGAGTATGGTGTGCAATTCTGGAGACCGCACCTTCAAAAGGATGTGAACAGGACGGAGTCGGTGCAGAGGGTGGCTACTAAAATGATTAATGGGCTTCATTATAAAGCATATGAGGACAGACTTAAGGATCTTAATATGTACACCTTAGAGGAAAGGCGGGACAGAGGTGATATGATTGAGATGTTTAAATACCTCCATGGCATAAATGTTCATGGAGAGAGCCTCTTTCAATTGAAAGCAAGTTCTGCTACGAGGGGACATGGGATGAGGGTGAAGGGAGATAGATTCAGGAGTGATATGCGGAAATATTTCTTTACAGAAAGAGTAGTGGATCCGTGGAATAGTCTCCCAGTGGAGGTGGTAGAGATGAGGACAGTAACTGAATTCAAAAAAGCATGGGACCAACACAGAGGATCTCTAAAGGTAAAAAGTGGACTGTTGTAGTTGTTGTTATGGAAGGACAGACTAGATAGGCCATGTGGTCTTTTTCTGTCATCATGTTTCTATGTTTCTATGTTAGATACTACAGGTGCCTCCTAAGCCTCTGGCCTTTTTCTTGAGGTCCTCAATCTGAAATACAAGAACCAATTATTTGTTATAAAAATAAAAATTTAAAAAATACATATCATTTGTTTTAAATGTGCCTTCAGGTGCCCAAGACAAAAAAGAAGTGCTAGGAAGTGGGCCATTGTTCTAATCACCAGGCTATTCCTCCACCCCCCCCCCCCATTTGCTCCCCCCCAAAAGGAAACTCCCACCCCTGAATATATATAAATTGGCTAAGTGCCACACTCATCTCCCTGTGGAAGATAGATTCCTCATTGAAAAGATTACGAAGCCTCCTCCATGCCCTTCGTATGAGGCGGTAGTTGCACCTCTGCTGAGGACTTGGGAAGAGGGGCTTCTCATTCGCCATTATGAGTGCTGCGAGGAATTCAACATCCTCCCAGGGGAAGTTGGGCTTCTGCCCGAGATATGGCCCCTCTCCTCCTTCAGCCATTTTCTGCGGAATATGCACTGAAGCACCGCACGCATGCACACATGCACCTCTACCGTGGGCGCATCTTGCTGTGAATCCCCGCAGGCACATCCCACTGTGTGTCCCAACAGGTGCGCCATTTCTGGTCCGGCTTGACATCTCCTTTTTATCTTGCCAGGATGCTGGTCATAAAGGTGCCTGAATTCCTTTTCAGCCATTTTTTCTGTATCTCCTTTTCTTGAGTCACATTTTAGTATATTCATGGTACACAACCATGCAAGGTTTTTCAAGAAAGTAGACATCAAAAGTATTCTCGCCCCAAAACCATTTATTAAGGAAAGACAAGTAATCATATCCTATCAATCCACATAAGGATTACTGATAACATGAAATGCAAAGTTATCTAGAAAAGTAGTCCTCTATAAGTCTTCTTCGTCTCTCATTACCCCTTGCTGCATCAGGGCGGGCAGGTGCATAGATGTAAGGTTCCGGTGGCAAGTCGGGAGTTATTTCGCATGGCATTCCATGTTCCAGGGCTATGTTGTGCAGCATGCAGCAGATTGCAACAATGTCCCCGACCTTTTCAGGTGCATATTGCAATGCACCTCCAGAATGGTCCAGACAATGGAAACGACTCTTAAGGATCCCAAAAGTATGCTCTATCACATCCCGTGTAGAAATGTGTGCCTTATTGTACGCATCTGTGCAGGTGTGCTTGGTGAAATCAATGGAGTCATCAACCAGGTCTTACATCCATATCCAGCATCACCTATGGCATTAAATAAAAGACAATAGCTTGAAAAGACATATAAAATATATATATATTGCCTTATGGAATGTATAGTGGTTTGCCCTCTGATACCCAGCATCCCCTAAGAATACAACAAAGCAGCCTAGATAGGTTCTTGTACAGCTGTCCCTCCACCCCCCAAAGTTTCAGTATGCCTACTTGACACTTACCGATAAGCAAACCTTCACCACAGTTTCCCTCTCCAAAGTTACGGCCGAGTGCTGTGTTGGACAGGATAAAGGCATCGTGACAGCTGCCCAGGAACTTGGAGACCACATTCAGGATCTTCATATGCGCATCACAAATCACACACCACTTGGACATTAATTAAGTGGAAGTTTTTCCTATTTCGGAATGCCTGTTCTCTGTTGTTGGGAGATGTTAGGGCTACATGCTCCGATCACATTTGGCTGTCCGGCAATATTAAAAAAGTCTGCCTTCAGCACCTGTCTTTCTGCTCCCCGATCCAATTTTTCAAGGCCTGCAATAACTGCATGAAATGCCTTGAAAATGATGACTGCTCCATTCAACATGTTAACCCAACAATATTTTGGAATGATCCAGTGCCCAGAAAATGTAATGCAGCAAGTAACTTTGCCAGTCCTGTGGCAGGATCGATATCAGCTTTAATGTCCTCATACAAGGTCAAGATGGCCTGTCTGCATAAGTGGTAATAACACATGACATGCCTGTCTGGGAGTCCATCCAGTATCAATCTGTCTCTGAAAAGGCAATGTCTGCAGGGCCTCATGACGTGGGGTGCACCATGTACCTCCTCATGCTACCCCTCTTGGGTCTCTATTGTTCCTCCTTCTTTGGCTGGCCCTTGCAAGCAGCAGAAAAGCAAATGGATAACCAGCAAAAATTATCTCCCTGACCAAAAAGAGGTCCATCGTCAAACCCTCAGAACTGTGCGCTCAGAATTGTGCTCTGGAGGATGCTCAGAATTGTCAGTGTGTTGCCTTCAAGATGCTCAGAATTGTGTTCTCGAGATCACGTTAGATGTTAACTTCTACTCCTGACCAGGCATAAAAATAATGACACTTTTCTCCTTAAAGCAGGATTGCTTAATTTCTAATGTACTTCATTGCATCGGGCATTGATCTCATTACCATTTTATGCCCCAATCATTTCCATTTCATTTCAATACATCCAAATAAATTTTAGTATGCGCTGCATTGTGCCCGTGGAAACTTTTTAGTCCTTCTACCGTGCACGTCCATCTCTTTTTTTGCATTTGGCGCACGCGTTGTGCATGCATTCTGTGCACGTTAGTGCGCGAACAAGCCTGCGCTAGCTCTCTGCATTGACCTATTTCTGAAGTAGAACTAGGCCTCATAGAGATTGATTACACATTCAGAGCTACTATCATTGGCCTCCAGTCCTACCTAACTGCATCATCGGTTCCAAATAGCGAAAAGTGCTGAAACATGAAAGTAAACGTCCAGAATCTGTCTCCATCATCAAACTTGGACACGCATTCCAGTGACTAGAAGGAATGAGTGAGAATCCACAAGCATACACAGGGAAGGAAGTAACAGAATTTGCAAAACAAGAGAATAAACTATTCAAAGAATTATATCAACAAACAAGTTAAAACAAGTGGCAAATGCACAAATATAATAGGAAGAATGGACACATGAATGGTTAAGGACAGGTGAACTGAAATCAAAGGATGAGAGATTGATAGTTGCAAACCAGGACAGCGGCTTATGGACAAGATGGTTTACAGTAAGCACTGAAAAAACTGGCAAAACAGACATATGTTGATTCTGTGGGAAAGAGCTGGAAACATTGATCACCTCATAGCTGGCTGTGAAGTTCTGATGGCAGAAAATTTCCATACATAAAGGCACAATAAAGAGGCATGCCTCATCCATTGGAAACTCTGTAAGCACTACAACTTCACTGTGCCTGAAAAACACTGAGATCATGACCCTAAAAGAATTACAGAGAATGAAGAGGTTATCATTACTTGGGATATTCCCATTCCGACCGACAAAAAGCTGGATGCAAGGAAGCTGGATATAGTGGTAAAGGAGAAAAACACCAGAACGTCATTTATTATAGAGATGTCAGTTCCAAGTGAGTACTCTGTGAATCACGTTGAGAGGAACAAACTTAAGTACCAAGAAATGCAGTCAGAGACCAAAATTTTGTGGCAGAAAGTCAGCAAGTTATTTCCCATCGTGTTGGGTACCACAGGCCTAATTAAGAGGAATTTCAAAGCACACCTTGATAAATTACCCATACACGTAACATCTTATGAACTGCAGAGGGAGGCTCTCTTTGGCACGATGCATGTACTACATCGAGCATTAGCAGTAAATTTGAGAGACTGAGATCATACTTCACATACCCAAGCTTAGAAGTGAGATCCATGACTCACCCATTTGGAGAAATTGCCCCAGAGGTTTCGGTGATGTTTAAAATCATTGCTGCCACTGCTTCAAGTCCCGAAGAGGGACAATAGCAGCAGCATTAGGGGCGGGGGTGGAGGCAAGGGGCAGCAGGAATAAGGTTTGCCTAGGGCGCCTCATAGCCTTGCACTGGCCTTTCAGCAGACCAAGTTAGAATTTGATGGGCGCTTCCAAGTGACATGGATTGGACACTGTGGGCGATAGGATGCTGGGTTCAGTGGACCATTGGTCTGACCCATCATTGCATTTCTTATATTCTTAAGACTACATCCGTACCCTAAATGGTGATAACTTAAGAAATTAAAGACTTTCTCACACTGTTAGTTTTTTATTAATACTGCTATGGAATATCAAACAAAGCTGGGAGGAAAGAGCAAAATATCACTGGGATACTAGGAATTTCTTTATCAGAGTACAAACCCCGTTTGTTAGACTACAGCCTAAAAATCATACAACTAATTTGGCTTTCCCCACACAACAAGTTAAAAGTACAAGGGTGCAGATAGATGCAAAGTTAGAAATTCTTTCTGATTTCTGAAACTGTAGTTCTGGGAGTGAGTAAAGTCACAAGACTCTGAAGATTCAAAAAGAATATGCTAAACAGAGGTACTCAAATTCAGTCCTGGAGGGCCGCAAACCAGTCAGGTTTTCGGGATATCCCTAATGAATATGCATGAGATCGATTCAAATACAATGGAGGCAGTGCATGCAAATATCTCTCATGCATATTCATTAGGGATATCCCAAAAACCTGACTGGTTTGCGGCCCTCCAGGACTGGATTTGAGTACATCTGTGCTAAAACGACTTTGCGGAATTAAGACCTAGTGAGGTCTGTAACGTTTGAGAGATTTTTTGAACTTGAAATTAGCTTAAACAACTGCAAAGCATTATTGCTGAAAAACCTTTATAGGGCTACAACTTGAACCAAAGGAGAGATGCATTAAGAAAAGGAAGAAATAGCAAAAAAAAAGAAAAAAAAGGAAAACCTAGAAACTATTATTATAGCATGGGAGACAGCAGGGAAGAACTGATGGATTTACAATTTCTCTAATTTAAATCTGTTGCCCTTTCACCAGGTGATAGCTTCAATGCCGAGTCAGAAGCAGCAGGCTCAGGTGATCCAAGGCTCTGCCAGAAAATTGAGAAAAAAAATAGGACTGTTATTTGTTCTACTGATTTTACCTCGGAACTTAATACTTCATAACAAGCATTATCATTCCTATCCCAGCCTGCCACTCACCGACAACTCCAGTCTATTGTAAACCAGGATAAAGAAAACTAGGCGATCAATCAACTTTGAAAAATAAAATGATTGATTGATTGATTTTATATAATTGGGCAATTGCAAAGCAAAACAAGGTATGAATAACAGAAGCAAATATGATGTTCCACAATGTAATCCTGGTGTAGAAGGGGGAAAAGAGGAAGAGCAAGAGGATGGTGGGGTAAGGTGACCTGCTAGCTGCAGTTAGTCGAATTTTATACAGCTGCTCTCCTTTGCTACAGTTTGTCTTTAATAGCGTCTGCTCACCACTACTGATGATTCTCATGCAACCATAAATCATTTTCTAATTTATAACATGAATAATTGATTTTACCTCTGTACCCACAACAATCAATCTCTCTATCACATGGGCATAAAAAAATCATAATAATAAAACAGATCAGGATGTTCAGCCATCGATTAACTATGATGATGTCCAAATTCCTTTAATTCATGTTTCACTCAGCAGAAGACTGATCCAGCTAGCATAAGAGAAGATTTTTTTTTTTTGGTCAACCTACTCGTAAATATCTCCTAGTTGAAAATATACAAGGATGAGATATATTTTCTGTATTGTTTTCTATTATTGTCTAGTAAGAAAGGTTCCTAAAATCTTAGATTTTGTTGCATTACCTGCGTATGCCCAGGGTATATTTACCAATAGGCAAAATAATTAAGTGCCTAGGAGCAGTCATCCTGCTGTGTTAGTCACCTATTTTATATCATCATAAATTACACCACACCATCTAGTAGGGGCAGGGGGTGCAAGGGGGGGGGGAGGGGTAGCCAAGAGTATAAATCCACTGTTGTTTATGCCTGTGGAATCCAGTTAGCATTAATCTAGTCTACATTTATAATTAAGGCTGAAGAATTGGCATGCTGATTGTAAATTCCATGAACTTTACTCGTGTGGAGCAATGCCATGGGACTTTGCCTTTTCAACAATCAATTCCTTGAAAAATGTGGAATTAAGATTTTCCCCCCAAAACTAGGGTTCTATTTGCTAAACTGCAAAACCACAATAACATGAGTTATCCCCTAAATGACATGCATAATTTGGGCATTACACTGCTTAGCACACAAACAAATCAGGGACAGTGTAAATTAAAAGTAATGAGTTATGTCACGTGCCAATACATGCAAAGTAGTTCATTACTACAGCAAAAAGCTAGTGCAACTTGCAGAAAATCTTTGCATGTTGCGCTACATGGGAGAGTAGCTACACCTCAGGTATTGAAGCCAACTTTTCCCAAGAGCATTTCCAGCCTAAAGTACCTGGTGACATTTCCAGGTTAACATTTTAAAGAGGCTGCAAGCCTGTGTTGCCTCTCATCCCCTTCACTCCCATCTCCTGTGTCCAAATAAGCATTGGTGGCCCATCATATCCCATCTGTCCCTCTGTCTCCCTCCTTACAACCCCTTCGGCAAATGAATATGCAATAGCCAGAGTCCTGCATGCAGTCAAAAGGAGAACCATGGGTTATTGGGGACCCTTCTGAAATCTGGCACAGGCAGAATCAGCCCAGCCTTTAGGAAACCTAGGTGGTCTCCTAGAGTGGCAGCTTTCGGAGGCAGCAAAGAGCAGGGCATTCAAAGCTAAGCAATAGCTTCTGACTGCCAGGAGGCTAAAGCTTAAGGTTTACCTAGGGTGCCAATACCTTGACTCAACTCTGGGGCCAGCCCTGAAAACAGGTGATGATGGACATTTAATTTTTTTTACTGGTGCACCGTAACTGTCAACATTGTTATCAAAGATGTGTGCCTTCGAGTCAGTGTTGACTCCTGGCAACCCAGCAGCTCCTGGGTTTTCTTGGCAGTGTAACCAGAAGTAGATCGCCAGCCCCTTCCTCCAAGGCAATGGAGGGTTAAGTGAGTAGCACAAAGAGTGCTAGTGGAAATCAAACCCTGGTCTCACGGGGCCCGATATTCTTCTGGGCAGGTTATGGCGCATAGCCCTGCCCGCCGACCCTTAACCCTAGATATTCAATGCCGGGGTTATATGTGGCCCCGGCATTGAATATCTGGGGATCGCTGCACATGCCAGAAGCTGCATTAAGTAACCGGGCAACAGCGATATTGCATGCTGCCGGGTTAGCTCCTGCGCCGAAAGATGGGTGAGGGTGTTCCTCACCTATCTTTTCATCACAGATTACTAACCGGGCAGCATGGAATATTGCTGTTGCCCGGTTACCGCTTGTTGCCACCTCCACTCCACCCCTGACGTGCCCCGATAGCACTGGGGCACAAAGGGAAGTTAGAAGGAGATATTCAATGGCACTAACTGTGTAAGTGCCATTGAATATCTCAAGTTTAAGACATTTGGACTGTAAACTGTATAAATGCCTTTCGAATATCAGGTTCTTTTACCAAGCCAATACTCTAACCACTGGGCTACTCCTCCACGCCTGATGCTGATAATAATTGCCTAAATATATGCTTTTTTGACAGTTACTGTTTGCAACAAAAATAATTTGGGTGACTTGGAAATGGGGCAGAGTATAGCCAAATAAGAAAAAACCTCTCTCCTAAAACAGAACTGTTGGCAACTGGGCAGGATTTACCCTGCAGTGGGTTCTAGCCCAAAAAGCACATTGGATCCCCATGCCATAATATAAATAAATGTTAAAATCCTCTCATGCCCCCATTCCCTTATGCCCCCTCCCCTAGCATGATCGCCTTCATCATTTCT
This sequence comes from Ichthyophis bannanicus, assembly GCA_033557465.1. Taxonomy (NCBI): domain Eukaryota; kingdom Metazoa; phylum Chordata; class Amphibia; order Gymnophiona; family Ichthyophiidae; genus Ichthyophis; species Ichthyophis bannanicus. The sequence continues at coordinate 886,134,251 of CM066034.1, read as the reverse complement.
TGTCCCCTGTAGGAGCTGGTTAGCAATTGGTCTTACTTGATGCTCTTGCCTCCTTCTCTGCTGGCCTCCCTCTGGAGTCAGAATCAGCAAAGTCACTACTCTTACGAAATGATGGGGCTCCCTGTGGTTTCTGACTGTACAGAAAAGCTGGCAGAGGAGAAGTGCTGCTCACTGACTCTTCCTGCCGGCTGGAGAACAATTCATAGGCAACAGGGAGGATAAACAGAAAGACCTTCACGGGTGCCAGTGGATTGAGCTTGCCCCCGCTCTTGCCCGTCTTTGCCAGGCAAATCTGGGGCACTTATCCAAAGTGTGTTGGCAGAGGATGGGGGAGAAGAAGGAATGCCTTAGTTCCAGGTTTGAGCAACGAGGTGCGGAGGAGGGAAGAAGAGTCATTACCATGCACCCCTGTCCCCCCATCCATCCCATGACAGCAGCAATATCACTTCCAAGCAGACAGAGAAACAGAGGGATAGAAACAGTGATGCATTTCCTCGTACTGTGCAAAATAGAAAGATAATACACGTGAATTCTAAAAACTGATATATTCAAATCACTAAACTGAAAATAATTTTGTTCTACCCCCTCTGTCTCCATTGCTGGAAATGGGGACAGGAGACTGCCAAACAGGTGAGAGTCAGGGACATCTGATCTTAACCTAAATGCACATCTGGACTCGCTGAACTAACACATCGGCTGAGTTTCCCTGAATGCCTGGGTCCTCCTAAGCATGTGCCTAGTTTACCTACATCTTAATTTAACCCTGAATGGCGGGGCTGGCTCTGTACAAAGCCTAGTTTTGTATACTAGTGCAGAAGCCCTCTAACAGGAACTGCTACCGGACTTTTGTCTGCTGAAGTCTTTCTGATTTGTTGTTTGTTTCCTTGGATGTTTACTGTGATGATGTGTGAGAGTTAGATAATAAAACTGTATAAACTTGAGACGTACATTTTGCATTCATTTTCACAAGTGTTTTGATAAACGTTTCTATACAAAATGACTTTAGTTAAGCTTAGATTAAATTTTTTCTTCTGATCGACAGAGATTATAAAGTACCATGGTTAATGAATGTAATATGCCTCTGTGAGGGAATGTTCATATTCTGAAACGGGTTACAAGAAGCAAATCAGAAAACAAGACACCAGGACCAAAAATGGAAAATGTGCAAATAATAATGTACAAAGGTAAAAAAGGGGGAAAATATCAGCCATCGGGAACCACAAGACTTTAAAAAAATATTAAAGCAACACTTTACTAAAGTAGGCATTTTAAAGAACCCTCCGTAACCCCCTTTTTGTTTTGCTTTCTTAGGGAAAGGAAGCCTAATGTAATAACTGCACTTTTAATTCCTGCTATTTTCAGTTTTCCTTGTTTCTGAATTTCTGTTATTCTGAATTTGAAAATATTTGAGTATTTCTATACTGAGGAAATACAAGCGCAAAAGGTTCTGAGTTTTTTTTGGTGAATTATTATTAGTAAAGTTAGAGGTGTTATCCCTGCTGGTGCAATGGCCCTCTCTTCACCCCATTCTCATTTTTCTTCCCCTTCCCCATTGCACAACTCCCATTACGTCTCTCTTTTCTAGCTTTTAACCAAGTAATGGGGATGGCTCTCCCCCTATTTTTTTTTTATCTTCCTTTAATTTCAAGTCTAGATTTTACCTAAAACCGAGGCCATTTTTCTGAGCAGGCAGGAGATACTGGTATTGAGTTCTAATAACAGAAGCTCTCATTCACAATTATCTGCTCCTTCCTGTTGGCGTGGCCCTTAGGCGGGAGCCCTGTAGCGGGAACCAACGCACTGGGAGAGGAGCGGTGGGCTGCAACCCCACCCACTCTCCAACCGGCGGCCATTTAGGGCCCACCACCAGCGCGAAACCTTCCTACCTCATTGCCTCAATTAACTCATGCTGCACAGCCTGTAGACTCCATTGCTGCTTTCACAACCTACCCTGCATAGCCTGTAGACTTCATTGCTACCTCATTGCTGCTTGCTAGTTCTATACTGCATTACTGCTACTTGTAGCATACCCTGCTTAGCCTGTAGACTTCATAGACTGCATAACCCGTAGACCTCATTGCTACCTCATTGCTGCTTGTAAACTCAATACTGCATTACTGCCTCACTGCTTGTAACATACCCTGCATAGTCTGTAGACTTCTTTGCTACCCATTGCTGCTTGTAAATTCATTGCTGCATTACTTGTAAATTCATTGCTGCATTACTGCCTCACTGCTTGTAACATAACATACACTGCATAACTGCCTCACTGCTTGTAACATACCCTGCATAGTCCGTAGACTTCATTGCTACCCATTGCTGTTTGTAAGTTCAATGCTGAATTACTGCCTCACTGCGTATAAGATAACATGTACTGCACTATTGCCTCACTGTTTGTAACATATCCTGCATAGCCTGTAGACTTCATTGCTACCTCATTGCTGCATAGCCCCTCTCTCTTCCTTCCATGGCTCCACACCACATTGTCTTTCTTTTCTTCATACTCCCTGTTTCCCTCCTTCCAGCACCATCACTCCTTCACTCCTAATCCACCCTTTACCACCGCCACTTCACCCTCCATTTTGTCTCCTACCCTATCATCAGCTCTTGAGCTTCACCACTCTCTTCCTCTCTTTCAACCATCTCCTCTCTCTCTCTAAGGCAACCTCACCCTCGTTTACGCCGTACTGTCTCCTCTCTACCCCGTACTCTGCTACTCTTTCTCTCTTCCAGAGATATCAACCCCAATCCTGCCCCCCCCCCCCCCAGACTTCTGTCTCGCTCCGAGAAGAGGTCCTCACACAACATGGCTGATCTTATCCACATCCTTCTCCTTTCCCCTTCCGCCCTCCCCTTTTTATGTGCCTTGTGGAATGCACACTCTGTCTCTAATAAACTTGCCTTTACTCATGATCTCTTCATCTCTAATGCTCTACACCTTCTTGCTCTAACTGAGACCTGGCTCCCCCAAAATGATACCGCATCTACTGCTGCTCTCTGTCATGGGGGCTATCAGTTCTTCCACACGCCTTGTCCCTCTGGCCGTGGTGGTGGTGTTGGGTTTCTACTTTCTCCTTCCTGCCAATTCTAACCCCTCCTCCTGCCTCAGTCTTGCTCTTTCCTCTCCTTCTAAGTCCACTCCATCCACCTCTTCTCTCCACTTCCTCTCCAGGTAGCTGTTATTTATCGACCTCCCGACAAGTCTGCCTCTACCTTTCTCACTGACTTTGACGCGTGGCTTTCTGTCTTTCTGGACTCCTCTTCCCCCACTCTTATTCTCGGGTATTTTAACATTCATGTCGACAACCCCTCTGATCCTCATGCTTTAAGGCTCCTCTCCCTTGCCTCCTCATTTGGCCTCCAACTTTGTTCCACTGCCCCAACTCACCAGCATGGCCACTGCCTAGACCTAATACTCTTCTCTAGCTGCTCACCCTCGAACTTCTGTAACTCAGTTCTTCCCGTATCTGACCATCACCTTTTAAGCATTGATCTTCATCACCTGCTGCCTCAGCCTCATCCTTTCTCCTTTAACCTATTTAGAAACCTCCAAGGTATTGATCCCCTGGCTCTCTCTTCTGCCGTTTCTTCACCTCTTTCCTCCACTTCGTCATCTACGTCCGTTGATGAGGCAGTAACCTCCTATAATGCTGCACCCTCCTCGGCACTGGATGCTCTCGCTCCCCCCATCCCACGTCCTGTGAGACGTTCTGCACCCCAGCCCTGGCTTTCATCCACTACTCGCTATCTACGTTCCTGTGCCCGTTCTGCTGAACGTGCTTGGCTCAAATCCCACTCCTGTGCAGACCTCCTGCACTTCAAATTCATGCTTGTCTCCTTCCAATCAGCCATAGCTCTTGCCAAACAGGACTACTGTGTCCATCTAACTAACTCTCTTGCCTCTGATCCTTGCTGTCTCTTTACTGCTCTCAACTCTCTCTTCAAAGTGCTCCCACTTCCAATCCCTCCCTCCCTTTCTGCCCAAACCCTGGCTGACTATTTCCATGACAAAATCCACAAGATCACCCTCCAATTCCCCACAAAATCACCTACTTCTCCTCCTCCCCCTCTTCACTCCCAACTCTCCCCCCCCCCCCCATCCAGGGATCTGTGTTGGGTCCGCTCCTTTTCTCTCTATATACCCAGTCCCTTGGGGCGCTTATCTCTTTCCATGGCTTTCAGTGCCATCTGTATGCCGATGACTCCCAGATCTACCTCTCTACGCCCGATATCTCTCTGGCAATCCAGACCCGGATCTCTGCCTGCCTTTCTGACATTGCTCAAATAAATAACTAACCCGGAAAATACTAATACCGGTGAAATTAAGCAAATAATTTTTGTTGGAAGAGCCAACTCAGTCAAGGGGAAGAAAACCCCATACCGCCGTGGCAAATTCCTTTTTAATAAATATTTCTTTTTTAGAAAATTTTTCTTCGTTTTTAAAAGAATCAGTGAGCACTTAACTGAAGTAACAGTCCTTCTTCATCCAGAGAGCAATGTAGCAGATATGTAGCAGATGACGTGGCACGTTTCGGGGCCGATCATAGTGTATGCCCCTGCTTCAGATCTAAGACTTCGCTCAATGAACTTGCATTGCATGATAGTGCCTCAAGAAGCCGGTTTTTTATCACGGCAGACGTCACGTAACCCAGCCCTCCAGCGCCCAGCTGTAGGGGACGTCAACCAAAGCAGCCAATCAGAATTAAAAGGGGAAAAGTCACCATTTGAAGACCTGCCCCTATATCTGAGCATGGCCATCAAATCAACAATGAGAATTAAATGATAGTGTACCAGTCAAGTTGTGCGTTGAGACCATGAGGGGAAACAGAGTTCAAACGATAAATCCATCTTTGCTCCCGATGTTGTAGGATTTGTACGCGATTGCCTCCACGTGGATCAGGTGGTATAAAGTCCAAAATTCTCCAGGTGAGCGATTCAAAGGAATGAGCCTTGGAAAGGCAATGTTCCACTATGGGCGCTGATAAGGTCTCCGTACGAAGTCTAGATGCATGTTCTCCTAGGCGGACTTTAAAAGGTCTGGTGGTGCGGCCAATATAATATAGGTCGCATGGACAGACAAGAAGGTAGACCACATAAGATGTGGCACAGTTAGTGTGCCATCGGGCATGATGAACATAATGAGTGTGATCGTCCTGCCAGGACGGACCAGAGATAGTATTATGACAATAGGTGCAACTGCCACAAGGGAAATGCCCCGCATTTTCATGAAACTTTGTTGGGCGATCTAAAACCGGTGCAGTATGAACTAACATGTCCCGTAAATTAGACTGCCTAGAATATGCTATCCGGAGACGTTTACGAAAACAGGAGTGCAACCCCAAGATAGGCCAATAACGATGCAAAATACCTACAATTTTGGAGGAGCCTCTCATGTAGGGAAACACAGCCGTAACGTCATCTGACGAATTAGAAAGGGAAGAACCCTGTAACAACCATTCCCTATGAACGTGACAAGCACGCTTGTAGGCCTGATTAACTACATAAGAGGGATACCCCCTAGCTAGTAAACGAGAGCTTAAATCAGCGGCATGACGCTTGAAGTCTGCTAACTGAGTACAGTTCCTTCGAAGACGAAGGAACTGGCCAAAGGGTAATCCACGCTTTAAGGAGGGTGGGTGGAAACTATCAAAGCGCAGGAGAGTGTTCCGTTGAACTTTCTTACGGTAAAGAGAGGTCTCAAAACCATGTGCTGTCAAAGTTACGGTGATGTCCAGAAACTGAATACTCTGGGTAGCAATCTGTGCTGTAAATTGTATGTTGGTCTTGAACGAATTCAAAACTTGAAGAAACTCATCCAATAGCAATTTTGTGCCTGTCCATATAAAGAAGACATCATCTAGGAAGCGACGCCAAAAAGGTATGTATTTAAATAAAGAATGAGGATAGATATGTTGTTCCTCAAACCACCCCATGTACAAGGTGGCAATGGAGGGCGCTACAGTAGCCCCCATGGCGATGCCATATACTTGAAGGTAGTATTGCTGCTGATATAGAAAGTAATTATTATTTAGCACCAGACTCAAAAGCTCTAAGAGGAAATGTTGAGGAATCCGTTCAGGTAAAGGCACAGAGCAAGTAGAAAGTCCCAGTAGTACCTCCCTTTGATCAATATTCGTATAGAGGGACTGGACATCCAGGGTAACTAAGTAAGTATACTGAGACGGTGTTGTACAAGAAGTCAATTGAACCAGAAAATCCCCCGTGTCTTTCAGATAGGATGATACGGTGCTTGCCAAAGGTTGTAAAAACAAGTCACAGAATTGTGAAAGTGGCTCGAGAAGAGAGCCTCGACAGGACACTATTGGGCGCCCCGGAGGTTGAACCAGTGACTTGTGAACCTTGGGGACTAAATAAAACGTGGGAATTTTAGGGAAACGATTAATCAAAAAGTCTGCCTCCCGTTTCATCAGCCAGTTGTTCATAAAGGCCTGAGAAACTAAATTTTCAATCTTTTGCAATAATTCAGCCGTCGGATTCGAAATCAGTTGATAATGTTTACGATTGCTGAGATGCAATGTGATTTCAGTGTCATATTGATGAGATGACAAGACCACTGTGGCCCCTCCCTTATCGGCCCGTCGTATGACCAAGGAGGAATCCGAGAGTTGTTGAATGGCCTGAAATTGATCACGAGAAAGGTTACTAAAAGCAAAAGATTGTGTAGATTCCAATTGAGAGAGACCCTCAAGAACCAGCCTCTGAAAAGTGAAAATAGCCGCCTCAGTGGGGCCCGGAGGTACCCAACGAGAGGAATTCTTTAATAAAGCTGGTTGTGAGGTTTCAGTTGCCCCAGAAAAATGATGAATCACCCGAAGTTTGCGAAAAAAACGGTGTAAAGATACTCTAGCAGTAAAGCCATCATAGCGAGAGGACGGCACATAAGATAGCCCCAGCTCCAACACAAACAGCTGTGCTTCTGTAAGAGTAGCTCCAGAGAGATTTATGACTGACGACTCCTGGTTTTGGAGCGAGTGTCCGGGCCTTCCAGAAAATCCTGATGACTAGAACCCCGAGGGGGACGGCCACGGAACGAACCTCCTCTAGCAGCAGTTGAATAAGACCGCGATCTAGAACGGTTGGAGCCCGAACGAGCTGAATCTGGACCCGTTGAATCCGTGTCTGAAGCAGAATCAGATCCCTCCGAAAAAGCAACTTTCTTATTTCGAGAACCAGCATTACGAGATGGCCATTTAAACACACAGTTGTTATCGTAATCGCTTTTATCATGTTTAAATTTGTTGATCTTTAAACTTTTTACATGATCCCTAAATGAAGCCAATTGCTTCTCAATTTCCACCCATTGAGTTTGAAAGCTTATTGGTTCCAGAGTAGTGAGTAATTTCGATTTCAGCTCTGTTGCTTGAGAGGTTAAACGTTCTTGTTCCACCAAAGACCGCTCTAGTAGTAAGGCTATAAGGTCTATACTGCATTTGGTCAAAATGGCATCCCACTTAGCCAGAAAATCTGAATCATCGACAAATTGCTTTGGGGGTTTAATGACTCGAAGTCCCCTAGGGACAATAGAAGATTTTAAATATTGAGCCATAGCCGAGCCATGTAAATTGGCCCGAATTAACTTTTTATGTATGTCCTTTAATTCCAAAATTGTTGGTGGCAAATCTGCCGCTAATGTTTCAACAACGTCCTCATCAAAAAGTGACTGATGTTTTCTAAGCTGGGCAAGGCGTTCCTCCGTGAATGCAAATGTTGCAGACGCCATGACATAAGAGGTATATATGAAGGATCCACTGAGTGTTTTCTGACATTGCTGCCTGGATGTTTCACCGCCGCTTGAAATTAACATGGCCAAGACTGAACTTCTTATCTTTCCCCCTAAGAACTCCCCTCCTCCTCCCTTCACAATCTCTGTGGATAACTCTGTAATCCTTCCTGTTTCCTCGGCCCGCAATCTGGGGGTAATCTTTGACTCCTCTCTCTCTTTCTCCACACACATCCAGCTCATAGCCAAGACCTGCCGGTTCTTTCTCTACAACATTAGCAAAATCTGCCCCTTCCTCTCCGAACACACTACTAAAACGCATATCAACTCCTTAATCATCTCCCGTCTTGACTACTGTAACCTATTCCTTACTGGGCTCCCTCTGAATCATCTCTCTCCCCTTCAATCTTTTCAACATTCTGCAGCGCGACTAAGTTTACGCCAGCCTCGTCATGCCCATGTTACGCCTCTTCTCAAGTCACTTCATTGGCTCCCTATCCATTTCCGCATCCAATTCAAGCTTCTCATCCTGACCTACAAGTGCATCCACTCAGCGGCTCCTCAGTACCTCCCTTCTCTTATTTCTCCTCACAACCCCCCTCGGTTACTCCACTCTTCCAGCAAACTTCTCCTATCTATGCCCTCCTCTCCCACTGTTAATTCCAGACTTCACTCCTTTCACCTTGCTGCACCTTATGCCTGGAACAAACTACCTGTGTCTGTATGCCAGGCACCCTCCCTCACCTTCTTCAAATCCAGGCTGAAAACTCACCTCTTCACTACTGCCTTTGGACCTTAACTATCCTGTTCTCCCTCTCCCTCCCTGTTTTCCCTGCCTGCACATTATGTGTTTGACTTGATTAGATTGTAAGCTCTGATGAGCAGGGACCGTCTCTTACTTGTTTTAATGTACAGCGCTGCGTATGATTTGTAGCGCTATTTTAATGCTCAGTAGTAGTAGTAGTTCAGAAATCCAGTCTTATTCTACTGCAAGTGCTACTACTGTGTACTTCTAAAACCCCATTAGATGTACACAACATTGTACACACCCACAGAAGAAACCGGTTCTGTTCCAGTGAGATTATAGTCTAATCAAGACATCAGACCAGCCAGGAGCAAGGTATAAACCAACAGGCAATTTTATTAAAGAGGCCGATTACCCTCGGAACCCTACATGGCTGTGTTTCGGTACTAACCTTTGTCAGGGGTATGGGCCTCTGCACACATAAAACACATAAATAAGTATAATTAATACTACTTATTGAAAATCAATATAAAAAGGAACAACATTTGAATAAAATTACATAATGAATCATATATATAATACAAGGAAGGTATCCTAAACATAAGATCAATATATAATGCCATAAATCGATATTTCCTTAAAACATGAAACATAAATACATAAAAATGGTTATAAGGTTCAAATATAATAAAATCATAAAAAAACATTATAAAATAAGGAGCAAAAGACATCCTAAAACCACAAACTGGGGGGAGATAAATAAGATATATGGATAACACAAGCAATGGATAAGCAGAACCAAGCATTAATGACACACAGATAGAATACAGCTGGTCTGGGCTTCCAAGATAGTATTTTTTTTTATTTTATATTTAAGAAGATACAATAAGTCAAGAGCAACTTGAACATAGAAAAAGAATAACACTTGCAAGAGAATAAACTTAAGGGAACCATATATTACATAAATCAGTGCAAGAATTATTCGTTAGCCCACTATGAAAGGGAGAAAAGCTAACAGCAACAAAAAATTAAGGGGAACAAGCCCACAAATAACTAAGGAAAAGCAAGACATGGGCAGTGCTCTAAGGGTCCCTAACTTCATAATGGGTGTACAAGCCCTACTTATGGGGAAGAAGAAATAGGCAACTGCGCACTAATGAAAGAGGAAAGATCCTCAGGAGGAAAAAAAACATACTTCTGCGACTTATACATGATCATACATTTGCAGGGAAATCTTAACATAAAGGTAGCCCCTAAATGAACCACCCCAGGCCTCAACAATAGAAACGCTCTCCGCCGCTTCTGCGTCTCTCTGGATACATCTGGAAAAAGAAAAATCCTCTTTCCATAAAACAAATTTACTCTTTTTTTGTAGAACATCTTCAGCAGCCATTCTCTATCTGACGAGAACGCCAAAGTAACAAGCAAAGTAGAAACAGGCACATCTTCCACTTTAGGAGACTGAAGCAAATCGGAGACGTTAAGAGAGTCTAACTCTAGGGGATTGCTGGAGATTACCTGCATTGTTTGTGTGCCCAGGAGACGCCGGGGGTGCCAGTGTAGAGGAGGTGGAGCTTCCGGGACCTCCCTCCCCCCCACTCCATAAGAGCTCGTCTCTGTAAGAACTGCTTCGAGATTGCTGGAGATTACCTGCATTGTTTGTGTGCCCAGGAGACGCCGGGGGTGCCGGTGTAGAGGAGGTGGAGCTTCCGGGACCTCCCTCCCCCTCACTCCATAAGAGCTCGTCTCTGTAAGAACTGCTTCGGGATTGCTGGAGATTACCTGCATTGTTTGTGTGCCCAGGAGACGCCGGGGGTGCCGGTGTAGAGGAGGTGGAGCTTCCGGGACCTCCCTCCCCCCCACTCCATAAGAGCTCGTCTCTGTAAGAACTGCTTCGGGATTGCTGGAGATTACCTGCATTGTTTGTGTGCCCAGGAGACGCCGGGGGTGCCGGTGTAGAGGAGGTGGAGCTTCCGGGACCTCCCTCCCCCCCCCACTCCATAAGAGCTCGTCTCTGTAAGAACTGCTTCGGGATTGCTGGAGATTACCTGCATTGTTTGTGTGCCCAGGAGACACCGGGGGTGCCGGTGTAGAGGAGGTGGAGCTTCCGGGACCTCCCTCCCCCCCACTCCATAAGAGCAAGTAACCCCACGGTAACGCGGCCGCGGGCGCGTGCCCGTGGGCGTATGTCCGAAGGGGCATGGCCAAAGGGGCAGGTCTTGCCCCTTTGGAGCCCCTTTGGAGTCTAGAGGAGTCTATTGTGGAACTGTATGGGGAAACGAAAGAAGCGGTCTCAGCCAATTGCGGCGGCTAAGACCGTGAAGACCGCTGGTCCAATGGATCATCATCTGCAAGTTGTACCTGCAACTTCTAAATTGGACGGCTTAAACGTATCATCTGAGACCGTCAGCTCCGGTGTGAACAACTCCTCCATTTTGGGTCTAACCCCGCCCAGCTTACAGGGAATAACTGAGGTAGGTGCAGCCTCAGGTTTGACTGACCTGATCCAGCCCGCCTCATTACCTCTTCAACCGTTGTCTTCTCAACCTGGTAACTTGGTCTTAAATATGCCTGCTCCCCTTCGTTTTGCTCCAGCTGTGGAGACTTTGCCTGCTCCTGAGAATGTAACTTTGAGTGATATCTGGACTGTTGTGACACGGACTGAACTTTCAGTTCGCTCTGCTTTTTCACAAATTTCTCAATTTTCTAAAGATGTCATTTCTAAGCTTACTGAGTTGGAGGATGGCATGGCTGTTTGTAAGATTGCTGTTAAGAAGGTTGAAGGTCAGCTGAATATTGCGCAGGCTAATATTTCCTCTAATGTCAGAGAAAGTTTAATAGTTAATCATCAGTTAGAATCCCTGGAAAATGTTTCCAGGGTTAAGAATCTGCATTTTATTAACTTTCCTCGAACGCATTATCTCTCCCCAATGATAATGGTACAAAAATATTTTAAAGAAATATTATTGATTTCAGATGTGGATGCTATTAAGTTATCAAATGTGTACTATCTTCCGTCTGGGGTACGGTCCCAGGTTTCTTCTCAGGATGAGTACCTACCTGAGGCTCCTCCAGTCTCTTTAGACCTTTCTGCTTTCTTGGAAACCTCATCAGAAATTATCTCACAATGTGCTACTTTAATCGTTTCTTTTTTATTGTTATCTGATAAGAATTTAGTATTGAGGCTTTACTTTTCTAAGAAAAGCGCTGAGTTTTGTAGTTTTCCAATACAGATTTTTCCAGATGTTTGTAGGGTTACCCAGAAACGCAGAAAGGATTTTTTGCCATTAAAGCCTCGAACCTTGGCCCTGGGTGCCACGTTTTTTTTAAAATATCCTTGTAAGTGCCTTGTGCATTTTCAACAGGCTAGGTATGGTTTTTTGGAGCCTTCTCAGTTAGAGGCTTTTGTTTCTGGTAAGGAGAATGTTGGTTGAAGGTTACTATTTTGTTCTTTTTTTATACCTGTCTGCTTATGTATATGGGGTTAAATTAATTAATCACAATTTTGTCTCTTAGGGCAACAGTAGAAATTACGGAATAGTTTTGTGTTGTATCTTTATTTTCCAGCTTTTCCCATTAATGTGGTCTTGGACAATTTGTCCTTATATACTTCTTTTGCTTTTTTTTTTCTTGAATGTATTTGGACAGTATTTGTCTTTCTGTACAAGATATTGTATTCTTGGATTTATGTTTAAATTTGAAAATAAATAATTAAAAAAAAAAAGAGAGTCTAACTCTAAAGGGCCAATAGTCAATTCCCAGTTTTTTTTCCCGAAGGAAGGTACTATATCTTCACGACTGGGGGCATCAAATCAGCGGGCACCAAAAGTACCACCTGCAGGTATTATTTAAACAAATCAAGAGGAGCCACTCCAGTAATAATGGGAAAGTTCAACAACCGTAGATTCGTAGATCTAATCACATTTTCCAACGACTCCGTTTTAACTCTCAAAGCAGTATTTTCCTGGGCAAAGAGACCGATAGGTCGGAGACTTCCTCGATCTTCTGCTCCAACACCGACTGCTTCACTTTAACTTCTTGAATATCCGTTTTAACCACAGAAATAGATTCCTCGAGAGAGGCTGCCCTACTAGAAAATATAGACAGCTGCTGACCCACAATAGTAGATAAATATGAAATTGCATCCCAGATACTGTCCAAAGTCACAAACTCGGGACGTACCAACTGAGGAAATACCAGCCTGGAGCTCGAAGAGTCATTCCCGGCAGTAGAAACGACCCCATGAGTAGGGACTCCGCCAGTTGTTGGTAATTTCGCCGCAGCAGCAGATTGATAGGCCCCGGGCAAAACTCTGACAGCCTAGGAAAGCGAGACCCGCTCCGACGCTACAGCAACCACTACTTCGGGTGTTACTGCTGTGTCTCTCGCTGACTGAACAGCCATGGTACCAGGGGGAGCAGGAGGAACACGCCCATTAGGGGAGAGCGAGATATCAAGGGCAGATGACGCCAACTCATCCTTCGCCAGCGACTCCAAGCCCGCTCGAATCCCCTGCACCTGATCCTTCGATAGCTGGACATATCGATCCATGGGTCCCTCACCATTAGGCAACGGTGCCACGGGAACAACCTTAGATTTGCCCTTACGCTTAGGCATCGCCAGCTAGACCTTCAGTGCCGCCATCTTGAAACAAGCCATTCCCCCAAGATAGTATTTTTAAACAACACCCAAGCTTGATGTGTCTTGAACCTTTGAAACTGCTCCTTTTACTTTTTTCTTAACTATTTTCCTCATTTTATCATAGTCTCCCTTTCAAAAGTTAAAAGGTAGTACTGTGGATTTCCTTACCATCCCTCCTCCATTAATTAAATCAAATGCGATCATGCTATGATCACTATTGCCAAGTGACCCCAACACCTTTATCTCTTGCACCAGATCTGGTGTTCCACTAAGGACTAGGTCCAAAATGGCTTCCCCTCTGGTCAGTTCATGAACCAGCTGCTCCAAGAAACAGTCATTTATGTCATCTAGGAACTTTATCTCCCTAGCATGTCCTGACATGACACTGACCCAGTTGATACCGGGGTAATTGAAATCACCCATTATTATTACTGTGCTGTAACTTTTGTTAGCTTCCCTGATCATCATCCATTTGTTCATTCTGGCCAGGCAGTCAATAGTACACCCCCACTGCCATCGCCTTCCCCTTTTTACACGGAATTTCAATCCAAGGGATTCTACAGCAAATTTTGTTTCCTGCAAAACTTTAATCCTTTGTGACTCAATGCCCTCTCTAACATAGAGCGCAACCCCTCCACCAGTCTGATCAGCTCTATCATTGCAATATAGTTTGTACCCAGGTATCACAGTGTCCCACTGGTTGTCCTCCTTCCACCATGTCTCTGAGATACCAATCATATGTAACCTCTCATTTAGTGCTATATATTCTAACTCTCCCATCTTATTATTTAGACTTCTAGCATTTTCATACAAGCATTTTAGAGACTATATTTTATTCATATGAATCTGTTTATCGGTAAGCAGGGGTAATTTGGAATCTTTAAGCTCTGTCTCTAATACCTGAAGATTGGAGGATCGTCAATGTAACACCAATTTTTAAAAAGGGTTCCAGGGGTGATCTGGGAAACTACAGACCGGTGAGCCTGACATCAGTACCGGGAAAAATGGTAGAAACCATCATAAAGAATAAAATTACACAGCATGTAGATAGTCATGACCTAATGGGAGACAGCCAACATGGCTTTAGACAAGGAAGATCTTGTCTTACTAATCTGTTATGTTTTTTTGAAGGAGTGAATAATCAGGTGGACAAAGGTGAGTCGGTTGATATTGTGTATCTGGACTTTCAGAAAGCCTTTGACAAGGTCCTCATGAGAGACCTTTGGCAAAACTAAAGAGTCATGGGATAGGAGGCAGTGTACTATTGTGGATCAGGAACTGGTTAAAAGATAGAAAGCAGAGGGTAGGGCTAAATGGCCAATTTTCCCAATGGAGAAAGGTGAATAGTGGTGTACCCCAGGGATCTGTGCTGGGTCTGCTGCTTTTTGACATATTCATAAATGACCTGGAAAGTGGAATAACGAGTGAGGTTATCAAATTTGCAGATGACACAAAACTATTTAAAGTTGTTAAAACCCAAGAGGATTGTGGAAAATTGCAAGACGATCTTGATAAATTGGAAGACTGGGCATCAAAATGGCAGATGAAATTTGATGTGGACAAGTGCAAGGTTATGCACATAGGGAAGAACAACCCAAACTATGGTTACACGATGCAAGATTCCACATTAGGAACCACCACCCAGGAAAAAGATTTAGGCGTCATTGTGGATACCATGTTAAAACCCTCGACCCAGTGTGCAGCAGCGGCCAAGAGAGCAAATAGAATGCTAGGTATGATAAGGAAAGGAATGGAAAATAAAACAAAAGATATTATAATGCCTCTATTTCGTTCCATGGTGAGAACGCACCTTGAATATTGTGTGCAATTCTGGTCGCCGTATCTTAAAAAGGATATAGCGATTTTAGAAAAGGTTCAGAGAAGAGCCACCAAAATGGTAAAGGGGATGGAAGGATACTCCTATGAAGAAAGGCTAAAAAGGTTAGGGCTCTTTAACCTGGAAAAGAGACGGCTGAGGGGAGATATGATAGAAGTCTATAAATTAATGAACGGAGTGGAACGGGTAAACGTAGATCGATTGTTTACCTTATCAGAATATAGAAAGACTAGGGGACATGCAATGAAGCTATAGGGTAAACTATTTAAGACTAATAAAAGAAAATATTTTTTTCACTCAACGTGTAATCAAACTCTGGAATTTGTTACCGGAGGATGTAGTAAAGGCTGTTAGTGTAGCTGGGCTTAAGGGACCCAGTATATCAATGCTTGAACCAATACAAGCATTGTGGAACCTGTGTCCCTTGGGGAAACTGCTAGGTACATATGACCTAGATTGGCTACTGTTGGAAACAGAATACTGGGCTTGATGGACCTTGGTCTGACCCAGTATGGCATATCTTATGTTCTTATGTTCTTATGTCTGCTCCGTACTCAAAGGCATTTGGGCTACTTTAATCTTTATTGGAACCTCTCTGCTGATATTTATTTATTTATTTATTTGTTTTTATATACCGTGCTTTTTCATATCAGTGTGGTTTACATATAACAAGAACAGTAACTGGTTTACATAAACAGGTTTGCATATAACAGGTAACAGGCTATATAGAACAAATTTACATCAAAATGGTATTAACATGAACCTTTAACAGTAAACATTAACAGGGTTTGTACAGGACAGTGTAACTTGTTATGCCCTAACTTCATTCTTTTGGTAGTATCCTTCAAGGATACATTGTTCCGAACCATGCGCTCTTGGACGATTGTCGGCTCTCCCCTATTATCTAGCTTAAAAACTGCTCCATCTCCCTTTTAAAAGTTAATGCCAGCAGCCTGGTTCCATCCCGGTTAAGGTGAAGCCCATCCCTTTGGGAGAGCCCCTCCTTTCCCCAGAATGTTCCCCAGTTCCTAACAAATCCAAAACCCTCATCCTTGCACCATCGTCTCATCTATGCATCGAGACTCCGGTGCTCTCTGTCTTTTGGTTCTTGTGCGTGGAACAGGAAATATTTTGGAGAACACTACCCTGGAAGTTCTGGATTTCAGCTTCCTACCTAAAAGCCTAAATTTAGCCTCCAGAACCTCCCTACCACATTTTCCTATGTTATTGGTATCGACATGTACCAAGACAGCAGACTCCTCTCCAGCACTATCTAAGACCTTGTCTAAGAGGTGCGTGAGGTCCGCTACCTTCGCACCAGGCAGGCATGTTACCAGGTGATCCTCACGTCCTCCAGCCACACAACTAGCTACATGCTTAATGATCAAATCACCAACTATAACGGCTGTCCTAACCCTTCCCTCATGGGCACATGGCCTTGAAGAAACTTCTTTGGTGCGAGAGGGTTTTCCATCATCTGGAGGACAGGTCCTAGCCACATGATCACTTCCTGCCACACCAGAGTGATGGTCTCCTGCCATGTGACCTCTCTCGTCCATGGCAACAGGGATGCTGCCAGACTGGAGGTGGGACTTCAGGACTATATCCCTGTAGGTCTTGTCTATGTACCTCTCTGTCTTCCTTATGTCCTTCAAGTCTGCTACTCTAGCCTCCAGAGATCGGACTCGTTCGCTAAGAGCTCCTTGCACCTAGTGCACACGTAAGACCCCTCACCAACTGGGAGAAAATCATACATGTGACACTCAATGCAAAAGACTGGAAAACCCCCATCTCACTGCTGGACTACTGTGTGCATTCTAATTTTAAGGTTGTATTTAGATATTTAAGTTCTTTACTTACTAAGTGTTGCTGGGGATACTTATACTAATAAAACTATACCTAATACGTTTAATGTACTTTGTTCACCTGAAGCTTAATTAATCTCAGGTCCTTAATGTATTTCTGATAAGGATAAACAGCTGCACCTAAGAATGAATATGGCACCTCCTTTCCTTTTAAGAGGTTTAAGCACCTATAAAGCTACGATTATCCCAGGGATGGGTGGGTGTTAGGGAGGGAGGGATGGAAAGAAGACCTATGAAAAGCTGGCTGCTACAGAGTACCCTGTTCTGTGCTTTTAAGGTAATCTGTGACCAATTTCCAGGGAGAGTCCTACAGCCGTTGCTTGGATAGAGGGAGTCTTGGGGTCTAAATTTAACCAGAAAGCTCTCTGCTGGGTTCTAAATTTAAACTGAAAGCTCTTTGCTGCTACTAGGCCCTGACTGATTTAACAAATACACTGGGTTCACAGATTAATCAGCTTTAATCTATATAATTCCTTTTTCTCCAAGATTTAGAAAAATTCCCAGAAGTAAATACTTACAATTGCAGATCTCTCTCCAGAAGTAGCAGTCCACTTTTGTAGTCCTTCAAGTATAATCCATGCTCAGCCACGTTCAGCATCCATCTGCTTACAAGCTCATGCTGCTGAATAAAGGAAATGACTTCAGTATTTAAACATCCTGGCAACAGCTATAATCAATCACAGCAATGATAGCCACTCTGTTCATCACATTACAAATCTTCAATAGGCATCTATGACCTCAGGATGGCCTTACCCCTACATGTGGCGAACCTAATCACCATAGGGTTAAAAGCAGACGCTCACATCATAGGTCACTAGCCTTTTTATTCTTTTTAGAATTTATATTTATATATTGCACAATTTCCAATATTCCTAATAATAATTAAAACACCCAACATCCAAAAAAGTACTTTTAGGGATTCTTCAGAATATTACAGAATCAACCACTCAGTGAATAAAAAGCATCTGCACTCTTATATAACGCTGGAACGCATGAATCTTCAGTTCATTTTCCTATAATGAAATAGAAAAACTTCCTTCAATCAAAATTATCTAATTATTATTAGGAATATTGGAAATTGTGCAATATATAAATATAAATTCTAAAAAGAATAAAAAGGCTAGTGACCTATGATGTGAGCGTCTGCTTTTAACCCTATGGTGATTAGGTTCGCCACATGTAGGGGTAAGGCCATCCTGAGGTCATAGATGCCTATTGAAGATTTGTAATATAATGCTGGTGTGTTTAAGAAATTATATAGTAAGTTTATTTGAAAAATATTGATGATTAATGAAGTTAGTTTTGCATATACCATGACAGTCACTAACCTCGCTTCTAAGCCAGGATATGTGAAGTATGATCTCAGTTTCTCAAATTTACTGCTAATGCTCGGTGTAGTACTTGCATCTTACCAAAGAGAGCTTCCTTCTGGAGTTCATAAGATGTAACATGTATGGATAATTTGTTAAGATGTGTCAAGAGGAAAATTAATCTAAGAAGTCTTCGAAGGTTAGTGCAAACTGTTGGAAAAACACCATGTACAACATCCAAAGAGTTTAAGGCTGACCTAGAGCAATCTTTAGTGGTAGTGTCAACCCGCACCATATGTCATGCACTAAACAAAGAAGGACTCCATGGGCGAAGGCAAAGGAGGACCCCACTGCTCAAAGACAGACATACAAAAGCACTCCTGATCTTTGCCTAAACCCACCTTGAGAAACCACAATCCTTCTGAGAAAATGTTCTGTGGACAGATGAAACCAAACGAGCTTTTTGGCAATGCAGACTAGTAATACATTTACAGGTGAAGAAATGAAGCTTATAAGGAAAAAAACACCTTTCCTACAGTTAAATATGGTGGAGGTTCCATAATGATGTGGGGCTGTATTTCTGCCTCAGGAACTGGAAGTCTTGAATGTATTAAAGGAATCATGAAGTCAGAGAACTACCAAGGTATTTTGGAGTTATATGTGCTACCTAGTGCCAGAAAGCTAGGTCTGGGTCGAAGGTCATGGGTCCTCCAGCAGGAGAATGACTCAAAACATACATCCAAAAGTACAAAAGAATGGTTAAAAAAGAAAAAAGTTTTAAAATGGCCAGCAATGAGTCCTGATCTCAATCCAATTGAGAACCTTTGGAAATCTGCCATAGGTAAAAGAAATCCTGGAAACATTCATGAGCTGAACAAATCGCAGTTGAAGATTAGGAGAAACTACCAGCCAACCTGCTTTTCTTTTTGATTTGCTTATTCCCTGCATGCCAAGAAGAGCAATTTGCTCTCAGATTGATAACCTATTGACAATATCTGCTCTTTTGGCTATAAGGCTAGAAATTTCTCACCACTCAGCCTTCTTCTATGTAGCACTGTCCCTTTGTAATTTAATATCCGATATAGTGGAAGGGTAAGGTTTGCCTCTTTGTGGATACGAAAATCTGCAATACAGTAGACACCCAGAAAGGTGTAGATAACATGAGGAGGGATCTAGCTAAGCTTGAAGAATGGTCTAGAATTTGGCAGCTGAGATTTAATGTTAAAAAATGCAAGGTCATGCATTTGGGCTGCTTCAATCCAAGGGAGCAATATAGTATAGGGGGTGTTCTGTCCACAAAAGAACGGGATCTAGGCGTGATTGTGTCTGATGATCTTAAAGTAGCTAAACAGGTAGAAAAGGCTACAGTGAAAGTTAGAAGGATGCTTGGGTGCATAGGGAGAGGAATGGCCAGCAGAAGAAAGGAGGTGTTAGTGCCTCTGTATAGGTCTTTGGTGCGACCTCATTTGGAGTATTGCGTGCAATTCTGGAGACGGCACCTTCAAAAGGATATAAACAGGTTGGAGTCGGTACAGAGGGTGGCTACTAAAATGGTTAGTGGTCATTGTTATAAAGCATATGAGGACAGACTTAAGGATCTTAATATGTATATTTTAGAGGAAAGGCGGGATAGAGGTGATATATACCAAGCACTAATCTTACCCCATTTCGACTTTGCCAATGCCATCTTACAAGGACTCCCTCAATCTACATTGAGCCCGTTACAGCTGGCCATGAATGCTGCAGCAAGGGTCCTCCACGGAGCCTCTAGAAGTGACCACGTGACTCCTATCCTGAAGCAGCTTCACTGGCTCCCCATACACGGAAGGCTTATCTTTAAGACCTTACTCCTCACATTCAAGGCCATCAACGGCCTCTCATCCTCTTCACTTACAGAACTCATTCACACAGTGCCTCCCAACAGATCCAGAAGAGCAACAGCTGTAAACTCGCTAATAACCCCGAAGGCCTCGACAAAATGCAACAGTACAACGTCGAATAGGGCCTTCAGTCTTTGCGTCCCCAGATGCTGGAATGCTCTACCATCCGACATTCGTGCTATTGTAGACCTAACTCAGTTCAGGAAGGCACTCAAACATCACCTTTTCCTCCAATACTACCCAGTCAGCAATGAAGCCTAGTTAACCCCACCTAAGAAAGTAACCATATGTTAATTCTGATACAGTGTCATCACCCCGCCTGCAGATGTATGTACATATTTCACTCATGTTATCTTAGCTTTTACACTTGTTCTTTGTAAATATTTTATGTATATAGTTCACCCATGTTATCCAAGTTTGTACCCCTGTTCTCTGTAAAACCGAACAGCTTGTTGTTCTGGTCATTTTGTTATATTGTAAACCGCGCTGATATCGAATAGTGCGGTATATAAGAAATTGTAATAAATAATAAAATAAATAAATATGATTGAGACATTTAAATACCTCCATGACACAAATGCACAGGAGGAGAGCCTCTTTAGATTGAAAGCAAGCTCCTCTTTGAGGGGACATAGGATGAGGGTGAAAGGGGATAGACTCAGGAGTAATATGCAGAAATATTTCTTTATGGAAAGAGTGGTAGATGTGTGGAATAGTCTCCCAGTGGAGGTGGTAGAGCTGACAACAGTATCTGATTTCAAAAAAGCATGGGACAAACAAAGAAGATCCCTAAAAGAAAAAAGGAGACTGCTGTAGTACTTGATATGGAAGGGCAGACTAGGTGGGCCGTGTGGTCTTTTTCTGCCATCATGTTTCTGTGGACTTCTGGTTTTGTATAAACTGGAAGTCTGCAGTGGAGGGGGTGCCAAAATGGCTGATTAATAGAATGAAAATACGACGCAGCTCTGGAGACAGAGGATAAGTGCTGCGTTGCGGTTTCGGGGTATTTGCCACCGCTGTTAGCCCCAAGGAGGGGCGCCAGTGGAAGCAATGGGCGCAGGGGGGGCAGCGGGGCTGGCAGGACAGAGGGCCCACCTAGGGCACCTCCAGTCCTTGCCCCAGCCCTGCTTCTCAGTTATACATAATATATCTTGCTTCTGTTCTATCACTAGATCCTGTATCAGAGGTGTCTTTTGCAATACAGGCCACACATTAAGCAATCCCACCTGTAACCTCTCCCTCCCTCTTCCCTTCCTCCCACAATGGACCTTAAACAGCAATCCCACCCTTCTTGATGGTGAGGGTGTCTGGAGGGGGTTTGAGTTAGAGTCTGCCACAGGATAATATAAAAGGATAGAGAGGGTAGTTTAAAACCTATGTGGACACAGATAACAGTCAAGTCAATGATTCACAAGCAAAACTCCTCCAGTCACCAACAACACAGCCAATCCAAAAAGATAGCAAAGTTCCCTGCTTATGTGTGCATTATATAGGGTCGGCTCCAGAGCTGGTTCATAGGTAAACCTTCAGCCTCATACCTTGCCTGCCTGTCATTGTTTAACTTTGAATACTTTGCTCTTTGCTGCCCTCAGAAGCTGCCACATGAGGCAATTGCCTTGTTTACCTTGTGGTTGGGCCGGTTCAAGTTTTATAGCAGGTGCAGCTTGGCATGTTTAGGCATGTATTTGTGAAATACATTGTAGACATGCAGACATAGACACTGCCCAAGCCATGCCCTGGAAATGCACCAGAATGCCCTGATAAGAGGCATGCACACAAGGGATATGCCCATGACCGATACGTACAGTGATCTACATGTCTGTGGCTTGCAGGGTTTTCTGACACCATTGACACATTTAAATCATGAAGAAGGCTTCTAAAATAAACCTCTTGATATTTAAAAAAAATAAGTTAAGAAATAGGCTAATATTGAAGCTTTCAGTTGATGTTTTGAAAAAGGCAATTGAGAAATAGACTAGTATCAAACCTTTGTTAGTGTTTGACTCTCTTCACCACAACTCCAGTTCAATCTAGACTCAATCTTTGATTTATAGGTTTTTAATACAATTAAGAGGATAAGATGGAAATTTTTCACCATAAAGTTTAGTTGGAGATTTTCATCAGCAAGTAATTAACCCTTTACAATAGATTAATTCTAGGTCCTTGCAGTTCATCTTGAAGTAAACATAAAGGGTCTGATAGTGAGTTAGGAGGGTTATGTGCCACTTCGGCGCATAGCCCTCCCCTCCAACTTCTAACCCTCGATATTCAATGCCTGGGTCATATGTGGCCCTGGCATTGAATATCCAGGATCGCTGCACTTCCTCTCAGCCACAGTCGATAATAGGGTTGCCAACTTTTTCACCGAGAAAAACCCGACACCTGTGGCTCGCCATGCTCCACCCATTCTCCGCCCCTAGTCCCACCCCTGCCCCGCCCCCAGCCCCACCCACAAAAATTACCGAGGATACGTGTAGGCTAACTTCCTTGGTCAGATAATAATTAAACTGGGAACCCCAAAATCCAAACATGAAATGTACAACACTGGAGAAATAAAACTATAAAGTAATTTCCTCTTGCACTAAACAAAAACGCAAAGATGTTAGCAATACACACTTCCCAGACCAGACATATTCCAGTTAATAAATTCAAAATAAAAAGTATTTTTCTACCTTCTGTTTGGGCGTTTTATTTTTCAGTTGCAATTGCTCCAGTCACTTTCTTCTGGTTTTCTTTCGTGTCTTCTGCGAGCTATCCATTTGTCCTTTCTTCTCTTTCAGATGTTTTCCATTCTCTCTCTATTTCTGCTTTAACATACTGATTGTTTCCCTTTTGCTCTTTCCCCCAATTCTTTCCTTATTCCTTTATCATCCGTTTAAATTTCACCCTTCCATTCTCAAGCCCCTCTTACTCTCCCAATACCGGCCCATCATAGACTTTTCTTCCACACAAAATATTTTTTTCCCCTCTCCATTCTCATTTCCCATCCATTCTAGTCCTCCCCCCAAATCAATTCCCTTATAGTTCTAGACCCACCCAGCATCCACTCCCTTCTAGTCCCATTCTCCCATGCCCCACATCAGCCCATTTCCAGTCCTATTCCAGCTCTTCATCAGCCCATTTCCAGTGCTAGCCCTCACATCACAGGCCATTTCCAGTCCTAGCTCCCCCCCCAATCACAGCCCAGTTCCAGTCCAAGTCCCCCCATCACAGCCTATTTCCAGTCCTAGGCCCCCCCACCATCACATCCCATTTGCAGTCCGAGTCCCCCCGCACCATCACAGCCCATTTGCAGTCCTAGCCCCCCTAATCACAGCCTATTTCCAGTCCAAGATCCCCCTTCCTCCACCATAGCCCATTTCCAGTCCAAGTCCCCCCCCCCATAGCCCTTTTCCAGTCCAGGTCCCCTCCACCCCCATCACAACCCATTTCCAGTCCAAGTCCCCCCCCCCTAGCCCTTTTACCTTCACGGCCCCCCCCCATCACAGCATATTTCCAGTCCACGTTTCCCCCCCCCCCCCATAGCCCTTTTCTGGTCCAGGTCCCCTCCACCCCCATCACAACCCATTTCCAGTCCATGTCCCCCCCATAACCCTTTTCCAGTCCAGGTCCCCCCCATCACAGCCTATTTCCAGTCCAAGTCCCCCGCCTTAGCCCTTTTCCAGTCCAAGTCCCCCCCCTTAGCACTTTTCCAGTCCAAGTCCCCCCCTTTAGCCCCTTTCCCGTCCCAGTCCCCCCCCTTAGCCCTTTTCCAGTCCCAGTCCCCCCCCCTTAGCCCTTGTCCAGTCCAAGTCCCCCCCCCCCCTTAACACTTTTCCAGTCCAGGTCCCCCCCAATCACAGCCCATGCAGTCCTTGCCCCCCCCCCCCCCCCGACGAGCATCGCGGCTGTCTGAGGCTTCAGAGGGAGCCGGGGAAGCCCGCGCGAGGCCCCGGCTCCTTCTGAACAGCCACCAGCGTGAAGAGCCTTTTCCTTCACGCTGGCGTCTGTTCCTGTGAAGCCGCGAATGCTGGGAAAGGTTAAAGGTTGCCCTTTAACCTTTCCCAGCATTCGCGGCTTCACAGGAACAGCCGCCAGCGTGAAGGTAAAGGCTCTTCACGCTGGTGGCTGTTCAGAGGGAGCCGGGGCCTCGCGCGGGCTTCCCTGACTCCCTCTGAAGCGGAGAAAAGCCGGTTTTTTTGCTCAGGCCGCTCCCGATCTTGCGGCCAGAGCAAAAAAACCGGCTTTTAAAGGGCCGGTTTTGCCTCTGCGCCGGCAGCCGGCCTGGCCGTGGAAAAACCGGCCAGGCCGGCTGAAAACCGGCCAGTTGGCAACCCTAGCGATAACCGGTTAGCTCCTGCGCTTAAAGATAGGCGAGCTTTTGCCCTGCCTATCTTTTAGGCGCAGGTCGCTAACTAGGCAGCATGCAATATCGTTGCTGCCCAGTTATCGACTGTCGCCACCTCCATTCCTCCCTGGAACGGCCCCGACATGTCCCGATGCTAAGCGGTTAGCATCAGGGCATGTAAGGGAGAAGAGAGGGGATATTCAGTGACACTAACCGTGTTAGTGCTGTTGAATATCTCTCTCAGTGGCAGTTACACAGTTTACGGGGCTGTAAACCGTGTAACTGTCCTTCGAATATTGGGTCCAAAATAAATAGCATAAAATATACCTAATAAACCTAAGGAACCTTATTTTAATTTGCATATTCTTGCTCTCTTAGCAACTTAAAATAACTAAACAACTCACCAATACTAAGATGCATACAGCTGTCTAGAAGCAAAATGTGGCCTATCCAGTCTTTTGCACAAAGTGCCACATGCATGATTATCTTCCACTTGTTGAGAAGTCATATGTGTGCAAAGAGCTCTTAGCTCTCAGAGAACAAGACCAATCTCAGCCTAGAGCAAACTTAGAAAAGCTGAAGCAGATGAAGAGGTATTCAGAGGAGACCTTCAGGAACATGGCAGAGAAAACCAATAGTTTCTATGCTGTCTTGTTGAAGAAAGGTTACCTAAGGAGAGCATCACCTTGTTGTCGCAGGAAGTGATCCTGTAGTCATGTAGATAAAGATCACAATGCCCACCTTTGGCGTTCTACAAGGCAGAGTGGGCGTGAAGCATCCAAACTATGGACACCTGAGATCATTTTGAACAGACTCTGAACAAACTCCATTTTGATTTGCCCATACTTCATTTTGTGGCCACATAGAGAACAGTGGCACAAAAAATGTTGAACCCAATATTGTATTGGGCAGGCTATGCGCCGCTATGGCGCATAGCCCTGCCCGTTGATCCTTACCACCACATATTCAATGCCATGACTATGACATTGAATATCCGGTGTTGCCGCACATGCCCCTGAGCTGCCGAGGCTAACCAGGTAGCGGCGATATTGCACCGCTACCCAGTTAGCATCCATGGCTAAAACTAGGTGAGTCAAAAGCTTGCCTAGTTTAGCCATAGATCACTAACCAGATAGTGGTGCAATATCGCTGCCACCCAGTTAGAAGCAGTCTCCGCCTCCGCTCCTCCCCAGAATGCCCCAAAACATGACCCAATGCTACCGCAGAGCATTGGGGAGTGAAGCAGGCTTTGAAGGGGATATTCAATGGCACTAACCGTGTAAATGCCATTGACTATCCCGATTTAGGGCATTTACATGATTTATTGGGCTATAAACCATGTAAATGCCCTTCAAATATCGGGTCTGTTGTGTTTCCAGAGGTGCCTGGCTCAAAAAGAGAAAATGGCTCTGCAAGTCTAATAGAGGCACACAGGAATAAAATGAACATAGGCATTACCAAGAGACATTGGTTTCAACAGTGTTGGGTTTTTCTTATTTTTCACTAGGGGAATGCAGGACATAGGCCAGATGAAGCCCAGCAACAGCGATGCCATTGGTGGACATGAATTTCAGTGCTGGACAAGTAATGCTGATGCCAAAAAAAAAAAAAAAGATTGAGCAATACTTCAGCAAAAGGTACACATGTGGTTTCTGTCTGCAATTGTCCAAGAATATCTTCATTTGTTTGAAACTGGTTGCAGATACATGAAATGTTTGGTCTTTGGCCTGGTATTCTCTGTACAGGAAGTGTTAGAAGGGCAGTAAGACTGTGATGTGAAGAATGATATGGCTTACCAAAGGGCATGTCCATTCACTCCCTCCTTACCCCTAGCCTTCTGATCTGGAATGAGCAGAACACATGAATACGTCACTCAGGGCAGAGCCTGAGATCTGTCTAGGCTAGCCTTTAGCAAATATCATGGAAGAAAAGAGGAGGTAAGATCAGCAGCAGAAGAAGAAGGGTTATATCAGAGAGCAGAATAACCTGCAACAACACAAAAAACAGAACAAAATATCAACCATGAGGAGGAAGGAGGAGGTGAGGAGTCCCTAGAAAAAGCCACCTGGTACCTTCTACATTCTCAGAATATTCTTGGGTGAGACAAATCAATGAATACACATATTTTGGGGGCTAGTTAGTAATACTTGTCATCTGAAGAACTGGGGTAAATATTTTCACCTGTTACTCACCTGTAACAGGTGATCTCCGGGAACAGCAGGAATTAGGTCTTCAAATATGGGTATCATCGGTACCGACAGAGCCTGTGCGGGAACGCTCCCCAGCGTCCAATAGGAAAGCTTTTGGGAGCATCCCACAGCGCCTACATGCTGCCTTCCCGCCTTTCCAACTCTCCCTCCTCAGTTGAGTTTATAGCTGAGACAAAAGGAGAGAAGTAGAAAAAGAGAGAGATAGATAGAGACAACTCTCAGGGGAGGTGGGTGGGTTGTGAAGACTTAATTCCTGCTGTTCCTGGAGATCACCTGTTACAGGTGAGTAACTACGCTATCTCCAGGAACAAGCAGGAATGTAGTCTTCACATATGGGGACTCCCCAGCTGAGAGATGCCAGGGGGATGACCCCAGCAAGCTGCGAACCCAGGGTGAGATGGGTCATGCTTCCTCCCATGGATCTCTGGCATCAAAACCCAGGATGGCAGGTAGGAGTTGTACTAAGTCTGAAAGAGATGCTGGAGAATAGCCTGGCCAAACGAGGCATCCCGACGGGAGTCCTTGTCTAAGCAATAGTGGGCTGTAAAGGTGTGTACTGAAGCCCAAGTGGCCGCTCTACAGATGTCGTCAATGGACGCAGAACAAAGGTTAGCCATAGAGGCTGCCATTGCTCTCACATTGTGAGCTGTGACATGGCCTTCGAGAGAAAGTCCCTTACTCTCATATGTAAAGGATATGCAATCTGCAATCCACCTAGAGAGAGTTCTTTTGGAAACTTGAAGTCCCAAATGACTAGAATCAAAAGCAACAAAAAGCTGAGAAGATTTCCTATGTTGCTTAGTTCTTTGAAGGTAAAAGACCAAAGCTCTTTTACAGTCTAAAGTATGAAGGTTCCTTTCTGCATTAGAGGCATGAGGCCTAGGGAAGAATACAGGAAGGTAAACCGCTTGGTTCAAATGAAAAGGCGAAACCACCTTTGGCATAAAGTGAGGATGAGTCCTAAGAACTACTTTATCATGTTGAAATCTTGTATAAAGAGGATCCACCACTAAGGCCTGTAGCTCAATGATTTATTTTATTTATTTACGTTCTCTTCTATACCGCGCTATTCAAATCAGTGCGGTTTACATATAACAGAACCATATACAAGACAGTAGGGCTGCATTGAATTTACAATGAACAGGAACTATAACTTGGACATAACTGGGGTAACTATCTACAAAGTATATACCCTAGTAACAGTCTGAAGCGTCTTGCAGAAGTGAGGGCAACTAGGAAGATGACCTTCCACGAAAGAAACTTTAGAGCTGCAGTGGCTAAAGGTTCAAAGGGCAGTTTCATGAGCTGCCCAAGAACAAGATTCTGGTCCCATGCCACTGGCAGTGGCTTAATGGGAGGTTTTGTTAAGAGCAGACCTCTCATAAACCTTGCTATGAGAGGATGAGAGGAAATAGGTTGTCCATCCAGAGGTTTGCGAGAAGCTGCAATGGCACTAAGATGGACCCTTACTGAATTAGTTTTAAGACCAGAATTTGATAAATGGAGGAGATACTCCAGTAGCGATTCCACAGGCACCGAAAGGGGGTTAAGTCCCCTTTGAGAACACCATACAGAGAACCTCTTCCACTTAAAGGCGTAGGATCGCCTTGTGGAAGGCTTTCTGGAAGCCAATAGGATATCCTTTACCTGTTGAGAAAGGTTGATATCCGGGAATCCTAGGCTTTCAGTAACCAGGCCCTGAGGTGCAGGGACTGGGGATTCGGGTGCAATAGAGTCCCGTTCTCTTGGGAAAGAAGATCTAGAGCATATCCCAACTCCAGAGGTGTGGCTTGAGAGAGACACAGAAGCAGAGGATACCACGGTTGTCATGGCCAACCGTGCAGAATGGTGGAGCTATGAGTATCATATGACCTCTGTCTCTCAGAAGCTTGAACAAAGTTTTGGGAATGAGGGGAATGCGTGGGAAGGCATAGAGGAAGTCATGACCCCAGTGGAGGAGGAAAACATCCCTTGCCTGACAGTTTTGAGCCGGAATTCTGGAACAGAATCGGGGATGTTTGGCATTCTGAGGACTTACAAAGAGGTCTATATCTGGTGTTCCCCAGATTTGAAACACTCGAGCAAGCTGGTCTGACTGAAGAGACCACTCGTGTGGCAGCAGTATTCGACTGAGTTTGTCTGCCCAAAGATTTTGAATGCCCAGAAGATATATCACTAGAAGGTAGATTTGAAGCTCTCTGGCGAGGGCCCACAGTCACAAAGCTTCATTGCATAACGACAGAGAGCTTGTTCCACCCTGCTTGTTCACATAGAACATGGCTACTTGATTGCCGGTCTGGACCAGAACTGTCTTGTAGCTGAGATGGGCCTGAAATACTCGAATAGCATGGAAAATGGCTCTGAGTTCTAAGAGGTTTATGTGAAGACAAGCCTCCTGTGGGGTCCAGAGACCCTGAGTTGAGAGATCGTGCAAGTGAGCCGCCCAACTCAACTTGGACGCAGCTGTTGTTAGGGTGGCCTGGTATAGAGGCTGCTGGAAAGGAGAGCCTACGAGAAGGTTTTCCAGTGATTGCCACAATTGCAGGGATGAAATGAGACGTGTGGAGTTTCTGACTTTGTCCGTTAGCCGACCCGAGGCCTGTGTCTACTGAGAGGATAGGGTCCACTGGGTTGCTCGCATATGAAGGTGAGCATAGGGAACCACATGGACAGTGGATGCCATATGCCCCAGAAGCTGAAGCATCTCCCGAGAAGTTAGGAAAGTTTTCATAGCTGCTTGGGAGGCCAGCTGTACTATACGAAGACAACATGGCTTTGGCAGGAAAGCCCTTGACTGCCTTGTGTCTAGATGAGCCCCTATGAATTCTAGAGACTGAGAAGGGGTGAGATGAGATTTTGGGAGGTTTATGACCAGCCCCAAGTACCGAAGGATTCACATAGTGCGAGAAAGAGCAAAGCTGTCTTCTGGAGCTGTTAATGCTCGGATGATTCAGTCATCTAAGTAGGGGAAGACGAATATTCTTAGAGTTCTCAGGAATGCTGCTACTACTGCCATGCATTTTGTGAAGACTCTTGGGGCAGAAGCCAGACCGAAGGGAAGAACCCTGTATTGGAAGTGTCTTCCCTGGAAAAGAAATCGAAGGAATTTCCTGTGATCTGCATGGATGAGAATATGCGTATATGCATCCTTTAGATCTAGAGAACATAGCCAGTCCTGACTCTGAAGGTATGGCAGGAGTGTTCTGAGGGAGATCATCTTGAATTTTTCTCGAAACAGATACCTGTTTACTTCTCTGAGGTCCAGTATAGGCCTGTGTCCCCCTGTTTTCTTTGGGATGAGAAAATAGGGGGAGTAGAACCCCGTACCCTGTTGGGATATGGGTACCTCTTCTATTGCCCACTGAGCAAGAAGTGATGCGACCTCCTGACACAAGAGATCGGTGGCAGGGACCTGAGAATTGAACTGTCTTATGATTGTAGGAGGGGGCAAACTGTGAAAGTGAAGTATGTACCCCTCTCGTACAATGGACAGAGTCCAGTTTTCTGATGTTATTTGTTGCCATCTTCTGGCAAAATGGCATAGCCTGCCCAGAATGATAAGGGGTTCTGGACCTTTCAGGGGCAGAATGACCAAGTTCTCTAGGAAGGAGTCAAAGCCCCTGAGGGGGCGGAGTCTGCTAAGCCGGTTGAGCTCTTGGAACTTGTGGCTTCCTCTGCTGTCTGGTTTGTTGCTGCCCCTTTTGGGCAGCATGACCTGAACAGTGGCCCGGATGGGTGTAAGATGGGTAAAATCTCTTTTCTTGTTGAAAAAGGGTTTCTTGACTGACTTTTTCTTTGCTGGGTTGGCTGTAGACTTTGACAGTCTGTTCAAGGTAGTATTTTCAGATTCAATCTGATTGGCCTTGTCTTGCCAATCCTTGCCAAAGAGATTTTCTCCTGTGCAAGGAATGTTTCCCAGTTTATCTTGCACCCATTGTTCTAAGTCTGATGCCTGAAGCCAGGCAATACGACGTGCACCGATGGAAATAGCAGAGGTTCTGCTAATGCATCAAAGCATTCAAAGGTTGCACGGTTCATGAACTTAGACACATTCTGGGCATGTTTGAACAGAGTAAGGAATTCCCCTCTTTTTTCCTCAGGGAGAAGAGGGCTCATGAGCTCCGGTTCATTGTAATGTGTAAGTTTTGATGTTCTATGTAAACCGCACTGATGCGGAATAGCACGGGATATAAGAGAATGTAAATAAATAAATAAAATAAGTCTCTAGCAATCTCCTTGAGGAATATTCCCATATAGAGAATATAGGAGCTGATCCTGGCTGATAACATGGAGGATTGGAAGCATCGACGCCCAAAGGCATCGAGTGTCCTCGATTCACTTCCCAGAGGATTGGAAGAATGCGTTTTAGCACTCTTAATCCTATGCATCGCCGATTCCACTACCATTGAATGGTGTGGTAACTGAGTCTTTTGAAAACCAGGACAGCTTGGAACTCGGTACATGGTATCGAGTCATCGAGTGTGGAGACACCGTTAAAGGAGCTTCCCACATTCTTAGCATAAGATCATGCAAGATTCTGTGAATGGGAAGGGTAGCTGCCTCCTTAGGAGCCATAGGGTATTGAAGAATTTCTAATTCTTCTGCTCTGGGCTCCTTCTCCGGAGTCACCGTGATTGAAATACCTTGAGCTAAATGACGTATGAAACCCTGGAAGAACATGTCTTCTGGAGGAGACATTCTGCGTTGAGGAGAAGGAGATGGATCCTCCGGAAGGATTGCTCTGGTACCGGCAGAGTCATCAGAGTCATCGGAATCGGAGGATTCGAAGTATCTCTGCGCCGGGTGTTCCTGCAACGCACGGTACTGGTACCACTCGAAGTCGGTGTCAGGGTGTCTCGGTACCGGCCCCTCAATACCTGAGATAGACTCAATGCTCGGCATGGGGGGAAGCATACCGGCCGAGGCAGGTATGCTCGGTGTCAGTACCGATACCTGTGGAACCGTCTGTATCGGTCTTAGCGGGATCAAAGCTGCTAAGAGGGCCGCTAGACTGCATTCGATAGCAAGGATTCTCTGATCCATCGGGTCCTGCCAATGCCTGGGTGTCAGTACCGGTGGAAGCAGGTACGACCCCAGAACATGGCACCAGTAGTTCTGCCGAGGTAGAAGCCTCTGGAACATTCTGGAGCCCCGTTAATGCTTTGGAGACTGAGGCCTTCCGCCGGGGCTGTTTTGCCGGGGAACTTTCCTCCAGGGCAACGCCAGTGGCATCTCGATACCTGGAAGGAGATCTACCCTTTGAGGACTGGCCAGTCTTAGAAGACTTAGGTTTAGTTACCTGAGATCCATGGGAGGAAGATGAAGCCCTGGAAGACATTGATGCAACTGACATTGTATCTGTGGCAAAAAGGGTACCGAGTTTTGCAGCTCTATTCTGCAGGCTCCTCTTAGTCATCTTTCTGCAGGAGAGACACTCTGATGGAGAATGGTCAGGACCTAAACACTTGTCATGGGTGTCTCTGATGGAGAATGGTCAGGACCTAAACACAGTCATGGGTGTCGGTAACGGATATGGTACCGCTACACTTGGAACATTTCTTGAAACCACTAGCTGGTTTCTCCATGTTTGAGGAAAAGTGGGCCTAGTGCCCAAAATGGCGCCTAGCACCGAGAGGGGAAAGGCCCCTGAAAGAAAAAATCTTTTAGAAAGCTAGTAGTTTGTTTGTTTGTTTTTAAAAGAAGAAAAGAGAACCGGCGGTACCGGCAGGCATTGAATGAAGGCAGACGCGACCACAAAAAACAAAAGAAGAATACATTTTCTGCGGTGACAGGGTATGCATCCTGTCGGCTCCACGGAAAATGAAGAACTGAGGAGGGAGAGTTGGAAAGGCGGGAAGGCAGCATGCAGGTGCTGTGGGATGCTCCCAAAGGCTTTCCTATTGGACACTGGGGAGCATTCCTGTGCAGGCTCCGTCGGTATCAATGATACCCATATGTGAACACTACATTCCTGCTTGTTCCTGGAGATTGTGATGCTGCAAACCCTCTGGGAGCGAAAGAAAATGTTTTAAACCCGGGAAAAGTCAAACACCGACTGCAATATCCCGAGGAACCACATAGGGGGAGCAGGAGAGACCTCCGAGGAACAGAGGAACCACACCTCCTAGGTCAGGAGGTAGTGCCAGCCCACCTCCAATCAAGAAAGAGAGGAGTGCCTTTTAAAGGCAATTTGAAAGATTGGAAGGCAAAACGGGCAGAACAGGAACAAGAACAAGAACGACAGGAACCTGGAGTGGAACCAGGAGCGGAACCGGTAGAGTCAGGACAGCCCTGGAGAAAGGTACAGGTGGGACGGCCTGGGGAAGGAGCCCTGCTTAGAGAACCAGCAGAACCAGCAGGTTGGGCAGGACATCCGAATACAGGAGCTGGATATCCAAGAGGAGCAATAATCCCTGACCAACAGTTGCGCAGGAGGCAGCAGCAGCCTCAGAGGTTGGGAGAAAGGAGACCCTATGGAGAAGGTGGGCCAACTCCAGCCCGAGTGAGTGGTAGCCACATTGAGAGGCCAAGGCGTGGCTGCGACTGTGAGCTGAAGCCCACAGCCAAACACTTGGGGAGCTTAAGGCCTAGTACTCAGGCCAAGCAGGATCTCTACTGGAGCAGGCCTCAAGCCTCACCCGGAGCAGTCCAACCAAGAAGACAAGGTAACCCATATTTTACTAAAAGCAGGGTACAAACTGCGGATGTATGGGGTGTGCGAGGAGCACAAGAATATTATCCTTATGAGAATGTTTGTAAGATAAGGTGCGAGGAACACGCGCCCACTAAAAGACTTGTTAAGGTCCCAGCTGTACAGAAAGCTAAGACAAGACTCTTGCCAAGCAAGGACAGTTCACATTATCTGAGGGCGCAGGACCGACGCCCAGTTCTCAACCCCGAGCATTGGGAAGTTGTGCGGAACATATTTAAAGAACCTTATGGCAACTTACCCACGAGCTCTGATTTAGGCTCAGAGGCCTCAGAAGCCGAGCCGATGCAACTGGAGTTTGAGTCAGACCATGAGATGGATTGTAGCTTCTGTAGGAGAGGGAGCCTAGAGTCCTGTCTGAGCAACTAAGCTATCTTGGGAGTTAAGACTGTTTATCTGCTTTATCATTGTATGTGAAGATAACAGTTTTTCTTTACTACTTTCTTTTCCCTCTTACCTGAAGTAAGGAATTTGTGTTGGACATTTTTGTAACCAAGCAATTGAACCTTTGTGCATTAACAGGGGAAATAAAAGCCTTTTATTTTCCTCCACTCGGACCTTTTGTTTCTATGGGATTTTGGTGACAGAGAACGCTACCAGGCCTTAAAGTCCCTGGGCCCTGCATGATATTGGCCAAAACCCATCCATAAATATTTTTATGCCCCACCTACCTCGTTCCAATACGCTGCCCAGGTAGGACGGGTGACAAGATATATATATTGTCACAGGGTAGACATAGGGCAGCCTGAGAAGGTGCAGAGCAGTGTGAATGATCACGGTGAAAGTGACAGAATAAACAGGAGAATGTTTATTGGTTGCCAGCGACAACCTAAGCACACGTGCACAGAGCCCAGAAAGACACACCCAGAGAGCAAAGCAAGGGAGTCTGCTTTACCTAATAGAGTGCACCTGAGGGAAGGTGGAGTCAGGAAATACACAGATAAAACAGACTACCAAACATTTGGAGATAGGGAACCTTTGAGAGAGAGGGAATCCTGGAGAGAGGAGCCGAGAAGAGAATCCCTGAGAGAGGAATTAAAGCAGCAGAGGTCACAAGCTGAAAGGCAACAGGAGAGCCGGTGTGAATGTTGGAAAGAGTCCAGAGACCTGGGTGGTTCTGGGAGAAGGCAACACCCTGACAGCGTGAATGTGTTTGGAAAGCAAGAAGAATACAGGAAGACTGCAACAGCAGGTACAGGGGAAAAGAGTAGATACAAGGGCTATTTGCCATTTGAAAGAGAAGGGCCCTGGAGGCTTAGAGATAGCCATATAAAGCCCAGATATTCAGAGGCTAATAATAGCTTTTCTCCTGATTATAGAAGTGTTAAAAGAAGAGGGCTTCACTTACTTAGAGAAGCTGAAGAAATCCCTTCTCACGGTGAGTTCCCAGCTTCTAGGGAAACACCGTTACACCGGTTGCAATCAGGCACAGTTGGGCCTGGAAAGCTAGGGCAGACCCGGCAGGGACCCTATCAAAATTACCCAGCTAGCAGGTCAAACCAGGACCTGAGCTATGCATTGAGGCACCAGCGGGGGCAGGGCTCTGAAAGACATCACTCAGAGTTTGGTGATACTCCCCAGAGAGGCAGTGCAGTTCACAGGAAGAGAAACTTCTTGACTGAGGAGGCAAGCCTTCCATATTTTTATTCCACGTTGGAAGTGGATAGTGGAGATACCAATGAGCAAGAAATAATGGAATATGAGAATTCTGAAGTATTAACAGATACAGAATTGATGGACTGTTCTTTCTCTGTGATAGAGCCAGAGATATCATTAAGGTAAATGTGATTTGTGTAACCTTAAATTCCAGTATACAAGTGGCAGAGCTGCAACTCTCTCCCTCTCTCCAAGCCAAGCAGTCAGTTAGGCTGTTTATTATTTACTTTTGGTTTAAAGTTATCAGCTGAAGGAAGCTACTTTTGTTAGGTAGTTATCTTTTGTTTGAAGCCAAGTGAGCTGTTAATTTCTGTTGTTTAAAAAGAAGAAACCTCAAGGGACGGGGAATAAAAACCCTAAAAGAAAAGAAAGTTCTTCTGTGTGATTTTTATATAGAAGCAAGGCACAACTACCACCCTCATAATAGCCCAACAATACCAGCAGTCACGGCTGGGGCGGATGAGGTGTGACAATATACACACACACACACACACACACAGATGCTGTCTCTCTATATCATTTTATATATTGTAATAAGATCTTATGGATGCTTTGCTGACTCGATTTGGCATTTTTTGAAACATGTTATTCAGTAGGCTGTGATGGTTAGCTCTACCTTGTGCCACTGATATCAACACCTGACTAGCTTTGGCCCTTTAAATTTGCCTTTAGCAGTGGTACAGCTGCTGCAGATACACTGCTGAAGTGGCGTGACAAGGGGGCGTAGCCATCTGTGCACCTCTTTGTGCGCAAATGTATTTGCTATTATTTTTGTGCTGTTTTGAGTGTATAATGGAATTTAAGAAGGTGAGTGATTGCCCTGCAGTTCGTTCTTTGACAGTTGAGCCCATTTCAGTTATTATAGGAGTAGGGTGTTATATTGCAACTGTTGCCCCTCCTCCTCAATACAGTTGAATGTAGTGTGCCTATTAATAAAAATGTATGTTATTCAAACTTTGTCTATTAATTTGGTAAATGCAAGATTAGTGAAATTTAAGATTGAATTAATATATGATTTAAAATCTCTAAATTGAAGCCTGCTATATTTGGGGTTATAGAGATATGGTTAATACCTAGTTGTACTGTGTTATTGAATCAACCCTGTACTAAGAGATCTAGATATGAGCATTGTCCTAAGGTTAGAAAGAGAGGGGAGTTATGGTCGTAGTATGGGCGACATTACAGTATAAAAGAGTAGAGAATATAAAATTGGAAGGATGTGAAGTGATAGCTATAACATTCCAGAATTAGGGGGTATGCATTTATTATCGCCCCCACTAATATGCAGAGACTGGAGTATCAGCTACTGGAAAGTTTTGCATTCTTGAAAGCTTGATGTTGAAACATGCATAGTAATGGGAGATTTTAATATGCCATTAAGGGATAATGATAAGCTGTATAAAATGCAAATATTTTATGATTCAATGGATGCATTAGAATGGCAACATTTTTGGAGTCGCTACCCATGAAAAAGGACAGAGTTTAGATTTGATATACGCATAAGTCAAAGGAGAGATCATAATGTGAGCATAGATGTTCAGAAAGTACTATGGTCAGATCACTGTATGCTTTTCTTAGATGGAATATTCTGCTGTGGTGTGGGATTAAAAATTATTTTGTAAAGTTTAGGGACAGATGAGGGGAAGTAAATGTAGGTTTATTTATTAGGAGCTGTGAGGAGTGTTGAAATTGGTCCTCCGCCCAGCAGCATCTTCGACCCATGCTGCAGCCTGACGACTTCTGAACAATTTTCCAAGCGCTGGTAACACCCCACTTCGACTACACCAACGCCATTCTAAAGGGATCTGTGCTGGGTCCGCTGCTTTTTGACATATTCATAAATGACCTGGAAAGTGGAATAACGAGTGAGGTTATCAAATTTGCAGATGACACAAAACTATTTAATGTTGTTAAAACCCAAGAGGATTGTGGAAAATTGCAAGAGGATCTTGATAAATTGGAAGACTGGGCATCAAAATGGCAGATGAAATTTAATGTGGACAAGTGCAAAGTTATGCACCTAGGGAAGAACAACCCAAACTATGGTTATACGATGCAAAGTTCCACATTAGGAACCACCACCCAGGAAAAAGATTTAGGCGTCATTGTGGATACCATGTTAAAACCCTCGGCCCAGTGTGCGGCGGCAGCCAAGAGAGCAAATAGAATGCTAGGTATCATAAGGAAAGGAATGGAAAATAAAACAAAAGTTATTATAATGCCTCTATATCGTTCCATGGTGAGACCGCACCTTGAATATTGTGTGCAATTCTGGTTGCCGTATCTTAAAAAGGATATAGCGTTATTAGAAAAGGTTCAGAGAAGAGCCACCAAAATGGTAAAGGGGATGGAAGGACACTCCTATAAAGAAAGGCTAAAAAGGTTAGGGCTCTTTAACCTGGAAAAAGAGACAGCTGAGGGGAGATATGATAGAAGTCTATAAATTAATGAACGGAGTGGAACGGGTAAATGTAGATCAATTGTTTATGTTATCAGAATATAGAAGACTAGGGGACATGCAATGAAGCTACAGGGTAAACTATTTATTTATTTAGCTGTATTTATATCCCGCTTTTCACCGGGTCAAAGCGGTCAATTGGGGAATACATTTAACACGAGGGGATATGAGACACATACGCTAATACTTACAGGGAACATGGGCAATGGAGGGTTAAGTGGCTTGCCCAAGGCAACAAGGAGTGCCTATAGGACTAGAAATCCCAGTCCCTCCGGCCTGAGATTGCTGTCCCCAGGTGGGACTTGAACCCCCAGCCCTCCAGCCTGAAGTACCTTGTCCTAACCACTAGACCGCTCCTCCCTATTTAAGATTAATAAAAGAAAATATTTTTTCACTCAACGTGTAATCAAACTCTGGAATTTGTTACCGGAGGATGTAGTAAAGGCTGTTAGTGTAGCTGGGTTTAAAAAAAGGTTTGGACAAGTTCCTGGAGGAAAGGTCCATAAACCATTGTTAAGAAGGGGCCCAGGATATCAATGCTTGACCCAGTACAAGCATTGTGGAACCTGTGTCTTTTGGGGAAACTGCTAGGTACGTATGACCTAGATTGGCCACTGTTGGAAACAGGATACTGGACTTGATGGACCTTGGTCTGACCCAGTATGGCATATCTTATGTTCTTATGTTCTCCCCAAGAGCACACTAAACCCGCTGCAACTTGCAATGAATGTCCAGCAGCTCTCCCTCCTGGGATTGAGCTGCCCCAGCCAACAGGAACCGGCCGCCATCGGCGATCTGCCCAATCGGCACAGCCGCCGCTACATTTGAAAAGGAGCGGTATCGGGCGCCTCAATCAGACCGCCTTGTCCTCCGCCCAGCAGCAGCAGCTCTCCCTCCCGGGATTGAGCTGCCCCAGCCAACAGGAACCGGCCGCAATCGGCGATCTGCCCAATTGGGGCAGCCGCCGCTACATTTGAGGCGCCCGATGCCACTCCTTTTCAATCAGACCGCCTCATCCTCCGCCCAGCAGCAGCAGCAGCTCTCCCTCCCAGGATTGAGCTGCCCCAGCCAACAGGAACTGGCCGCCATCGCTGATCTGCCCAATTTGGGCAGCCACCGCTGCATTTGAAAAGGCGAGCCATCAGGTGTGTCTGTGCCTGGCAGGCCCGTGCCTGAGGGCCTCACCAGAGGGCCCTTTGGTGTGGCCCTTAGGCAGGGTCTTAGCGTACTAATGACGCCACTGGCGAACCACCTAAACCGCCTGTCTTCATCGCCGGACGCTGCCACCTTCAGCAGACCCTTTAGTCACCGGCCGCCGGACTCACCCGAAGAGGAGAACAGTTAAACACCCCAGACTTAATTCCATGTTACCTGCCAGAATGTTTGACCACGCCGGCCAACTACAAGGTAATCATACCACCACAAATTAGAAGAAACCTGGCACCAGCCGTAACTAAGACTGCCAGTAAAAGTTTATCCATTGTCTTGTAGAAATGATATGCTGACTACCATGTACCAATCACGTTCAAGTAATAGGGGATGCTAGGCACTGTAAGATCCACTATCTCGGTTATGCTGTGTAAGGTATTAAGCTCTTAACCAATTTTTCTTTCTGATATACTATGTGTAACGGAGTGATGATATAGCCTCTGTTACATAAGGAAGTTCTGCCACACAAAGTAGTCTCTACTGTCTCATATTTTATCAGTCTAACATGGCCATTTCCATCCTAACCCTCACCAGTGTTTACATACTTGTCAATACCATCCATGATACCCTGGCACTCACTTCCAACCACAACCCCATTCCCATCCGCCACAGCCTGGGAAAGAGATGCTACGGAAGCGCCTGTCGTCCATCAATCAACACCTACCACGACCGGCACCCACACCTACTCTACATATCACTCCAACACCCTGAGAACTCCAAGGTGGTGCAGTCCCACGAGCCTCACAACCTGAAATGCGCTCTCATAAATGCATGGTCGGTGCGCAAGAAATGGCCAGCCATCACCGACCTCATAACACACCTTGATCTGGACATCCTATTGGTCACAGAATCCTGGCTGTCCGACTCAGATACAGTCCTCCTCAACCAACTTATCCCCCCCCCCCCCCAACTTCTCATTCCACACCTGCCACAGAGCTGGCCGGAGAGGCCTTCATCCTCGAAAAAACAAAGGTCCAATTTCAGCTGCTCACTTCCAACTGCACTATGCACCTGGACACAATCACCATAACCAACAAGCACAGCACCATCAATCTCATATACAGGGCCCCAGCCTCCGCCCCAGAAGACTTTTCATCCATAATCGACCTTGCTTGCAACCCAAAAAATACACGCAAACCAAACTGGGTGATGGGTGACTTTAACCTGCCAGCTCTCCAAACCACCCATGCCGACACCTTCCTCGAAGCACTAACTGAGCTGGGCTATGAACAGATTGTCAATGCTCCTACCCACCAAAGAGGAAACACATTGGACCTGGTCTTCGTCCCATGGCCAGACCTAAGCCAAGACTACAACTTCAGCTAGCCATCACCCCAGTTCCATGGTCCGACCACAGTCTAATCACATTCCAGATTCCCACACAGAGAGATCACACTTCGCCCAGCGGGGCAAGCGAGGCACCACTGGCACACGCAGGATGATTCAGGCTCTTTGACAAAGAAGAGATCATCAAGAATGTACTTCCAAATCTCAAACTGCCGGCACCTAACCTGGATGAAATGATAGCCAAGTGGGATAATAGCCTGAGCTCCTTCCCACAGCTACCTTCCTCAGACAAGCCATTTAATCTGGACAGGCCAGCAAGAAGGAAGAAATCAGATTGCTGGTTCTCCAAAGAGCTGCGGACTTCACTACTTCTCCTCAGGAAGCTAGAGAGAAAATGGCGTCACTCCCGATCCCCAGCTGACCAGACAGCATACACATCCCACTTAAAACTACACCGGGAAGCAATCTCAGAGAAAATGAAAGCACACCACTCTGAACTCCTGCAACGATCCCTAAACAAGCCACGGGATCTCTTTAACATAGTGAAGTCCTTAACGAAAGAACTAGCGCCCCACCAAACGAACCTACTACAACCCCAAGAATATGCGTACTACCTACTGGCCAAGTCCAAGAAAGTTGACACAGCCACGAAACCATCTAACGCCGCTCACTGCACTCACACCACCATCCGAGAGAAGCATCCAGGACATCATTTCAGCCATCAACATTACAACTGCCCCAAACGACCCCTGTCCAGCATTCTGGATAAGATCAATGCGCACAGAACTCAGCCCAATCCTAGCCAGGATCATGGGCCTATCCTTCTCAACAGGAACCTTCCCATCAACCCTCAAACAGACTTCCATATGGCCCCTACTAAAGAACAACAAGCTAAACCCCCAGAAGGCCAAATTATACCGCCCGATCTCAAGTATCCCCCTGCTGGCTAAGATAATTGAGAAGGTCATCCAAAGGCAGATTCAGCAGCACATCGATACCACTGCCCCCCTGGATCCATGTCAGCACGGTTTCAGAAGAATAGATAACATCAGAAACGGATATGCCCTTATCTTCCTGGGCATCGCCGCTGCATTTGACTCAGTCAATCATGAGCAGCTCCTGACACGCGTCCATGAGAAGGGAATCCAGGGCTTAGCCTGGAGCTGGTGCAAGTTCTACCTAGCAGACAGATGGCAGTTCGTAAGGATGGGACCCAAGACCTCTGAGCCTTTTCAACAAAGACAAGGGGTTCCCCAGGGCTCCTCACTTTCTGCTCTCCTGTTCAACATATATATGCAGCCAATTTCTGAAATCATCCGCTCCTTCAACATCTCCAGCCTGATTTATGTGGACGATGTCCTGCTACTCGCCCCATTCTCCATCAACCATCCCGACTTCTCAACATTAGTGAAATGATTTGATGCAACCTCTGACTGGCTCCACGCACAGAACTTCCGAATCAACTTCATCAAAACAGAGGTTCTTTTCATCACAAGAAACAAAAACTTTTCCCCTCCCGCTACAATAAAAGTTCGAGACGCAGAGCTCCCAAGTAAATCCATAGTACGCTACGTGAGTGTCACACTAGACCAGCACCTCGACATGAAAGCGCACATAAACAACACCATCAGAGCCATCTATCATAAGATCCGAACACATCGGCATCTCCGACCCATGTTGCAGCCTGATGACTTCTGAACAATTTT
Source organism: Ichthyophis bannanicus (assembly GCA_033557465.1). Classification (NCBI taxonomy): domain Eukaryota; kingdom Metazoa; phylum Chordata; class Amphibia; order Gymnophiona; family Ichthyophiidae; genus Ichthyophis; species Ichthyophis bannanicus. The sequence goes on along the minus strand of CM066034.1, from coordinate 886,092,670 downwards.
CCAAGCGCTGGTAACACCCCACTTCGACTACGCCAACGCCATTCTACATGGTCTCCCCAAGAGCACACTAAACCCGCTGCAACTCGCAATGAATGCTGCTGCCCGCATCCTCGCCGGGATCTCCAGAAGAGACCACATAACCCCCATCTTGAAGGATCTACACTGGCTACCTATCAACTGCCGGCTCACATACAAAGTAATACTGCTGACCTTCAAAGCCATCCACAAGTTATCCTCCTCCTCCCTCACAGACCTCCTCAACCCCACCCCCCATAACAGATCAAGAAGATCCTTTGCTACCAACACACTTGTAATCCCCAAGGAAACAATAAAATGTTCTCAGGAAACAAGGAACAGAGCCTTCGCGTTCTATGCCCCAACATGTTGGAATAACCTCCCCCCCCCCCCCAACATCAGAGCGATCACAGACCTCAGCTCACCCACTTCAGGAAGGCCTTAAAGCACCATCTTTTTCTTCAACATTACTCACAGCCCAATGATACAACCCCATCTGCCACACCCCAGCCCACCCCGACAGCATCCCCAACACACCCTATGCAGTCCGAGACTACTGGGAGCTCTAATCCAACCACCTGATAGGCCAACGAACTGCTAACAAATGTAAATAAAGTAAGACTGTAAATAAATGACAAGCTTTGTACATAGTTATGAGTTCCAGCCATACCGTTGAACATTGTAGGGACAAAGGGCTCAACCTGTATATAGTTGCCCCAGTTATAATTCCAAGTTACGTCACCCATTCAATGTAAGTACAATGCAGGTCCTTCCTGCATTGTACAAGGAAAAGTTAATTGTAAACCGCACTGATTTTAAAGAGCGCGGTATAGAAAAGCTTTTAAATAAATAAATTAAATAAATGGATGAGAAACTTTAGAACTGGTATATCAAATGCAAAAAGACAAAATGGGGGTTCTGGTGGTTAGAGCACAGGTGGCGCTGCACACAGATGGTATGTAGAAGTATGTAGAAGCTTTGAGTAGTTATAAAACACATGTGGAGGAAGTAAAAAGGTTTTATGGGGAAAGGTTGAGAAATTCATTTAGTAGACCCCAGAAACTATTTTCAATTGTTCAGTATATGACATGATTGTGGAAGGCACAGCGGCAGAGAAGCCTATAAGGTATGAGGGACTAGTAAAATATTTCAATAAGAATCCATCTTTTCGACCATAAAAGGAATCCCTGAATTCATGTGAACTGAATGATTCCTGTTGAGTGACTCCTGAACAAGCTGAAAAGGTCTTTGAAATTGTTGTCGATAGCGTAAGTGCACTAGATGCATGTCTGGGGAGTTTAATAAGGAAGTGAGGTGTGTGAATGATAAGTGTTTTCAAAGACAACAAACATATTGTTACAATGATGTATAATGCCCTTGGCATTGCAAAAGGCTTTTTTACACCCTGTTTTAAAATGAAAAACAACTACTGCAGATCTGACAGAAGTGGCTAATTACTGGCGAAAGTGACTGTAAAAATGATTGGAGTGGTTCTGCTTCAGTTGCAGGATTTTGTTGAAGAATGGCAGTTACTGGATGAATATCAATTTTGATTTAGATGTGGTCATAGCAGAAAGCTAGTGGAGGAATAGCCTAGTGATTAGAGCACTAGCCTAGTATACAGAAGATCAAGAGTTTGATTCCTGCTGACACTGCTTGTGACTTTGGGCAAGTCACTTTACCCTCCATTGCCTCAGAAGAAAAGGCCTGGCAATCTACTTCCAGTGATACATTGCCAAGAAAACCAGAGGCAGCTGGGTTTCCAGGAGTCAGCATTGGCGATGGCACTAAAAAAAAAAGCAGAAAGTATTATTAGCATCCACTATTGATAACTGGCACTATCAATTACAGAACATTGTGGTTATGCATCTTGACATTTCAATAGCATTTGACTTTGCTTTGCAGGAACGATTATGCTTGTATGGAATTTGTCTGAGAGCGATTAAATAGTTTGTTTCATATTTACCAGATCGGACACAAAGTTCATCTGGATGGTAAGGTTTTTGTTATGGGGTACCCCAGGGGTCTGCATTGTTGGCCCTTTAAAAAAATCTTTATCTGCATTCCTCGTGCCAGGTGTTTTATCATTTGGATATTTCGTATGAATGCTATGTTGATAATGTTATGTTTCTTTCAGTAGTGAGAAATCTTGATAGAACATGACAGTGCATGACCAAAAGCAGAGAGGTTCCAAAAAAGAGTAAAGTAGCCCAAATGCCCTTGAGTATGGAGCAGACAGAGCTTAAAGATCCCAAATTACCCATGTCTACCAATAGCCAAATTAATATGAATAAAATACAGTCTCTAAAATGCTTGTATGCAAATGCTAGAAGTCTAAAAAATAAGATGGGAGAGTTAGAATATATAGCACTAAATGAGAGGTTAGATGTGATTGGAATATCAGAGACATGGTGGAAGGAGGACAACCAGTGGGACACTGTGATACCTGGGTACAAACTATATCGTATTGATAGAGCTGATCAAATTGGTGGAGGGGTTGCACTCTATGTTAGAGAGGGCAATGAGTCAGAAAGGATTAAAGTTTTGCAGGAAACAAAATTTGCTGTAGAATCTCTATGGATTGAAATTCCATGTAAAAAGGGGAAGGCGATGGTGGTGGGGGTGTACTATCGACCGCCTGGCCAGAATGAACAAATGGATGATGAAATGCTCAAAGAAATCAAGGAAGCTAACAAAAGTTACAGCGCGGTAATAATAATGGGCGATTTCAATTACCCCGGTATTGACTGGGTCAGTGTCACGGCAGTACATGCTAGGGAGATAAAGTTCCTAGATGACATAAATGACTGCTTCTTGGAGCAGCTGGTTCATGAACCGACCAGAGGGGAAGCCATATTAGACCTAGTCCTTAGTGGAACACCAAATCTAGTGCAAGAGATAAGGGTGTTGGGGCCACTTGGCAATAGTGATCATAGCATGATCGCCTTTGATTTAATTAGTGGAGGAGGGATAGTAAGGAAATCCACAGTACTACCTTTTAACTTTCGAAAGGGAGACTATGATAAAATGAGGAAAACAGTTAAGAAAAAACTAAAAGGAGCAGTTGCAAAGGATAAAGACTTACATCAAGCTTGGGTGTTGTTGAAAAATACTATCTTGGAAGCCCAGACCAGCTGTATTCCACGCTTTAAGAAAAGTGGAAGGAAGTCCAAAAAACTGCCAGCATAGTTTAAAGGTGAGGTCAGAGAGGCTGTTGCCAAGAAAGCATCTTTCAGGAAATGGAAAAAAGAGCCAAACGATGAAACCTGGAAACAGCACAAGCACTGCCAGGTCAAATGCAAGGCATTGATAAAGAAGGCAGAGAGAATTTGAGAAGAAGCTTTCTGCGGAAGCAAAAATGCAAAATAAAGATTTTTTCAAGTACATTCGTAGCAAAAAACCTGTGAGAGAGTCAGTTGGACCATTAGATGATAGAGGAGTTAAAGGGGCACTAAGAGGCAACAAGGCGATAGCGGAGAGACTGAATGAATTCTTTGCTTCGGTCTTTACTGAGGAAGATGTAGGGATGTTACCCATGACTGAAGTGGTATTTAAAGGTGCGGAAGAATTAAAGGAAATATATCGATACATCGGGAAGATGTATTACAACTATTTAGATAAACTGAAGAGTAGCAAATCACCTGGGCCGGATGGTATACATCCAAGGGTGTTGAAAGAACTGAAATATTAGATTGCAGACCTGCTATTAGTAATCTGTGAACTATCATTAAAATCATCTCTAATACCTGAAGATTGGCGGATCGCCAATGTAACACCAATTTTAAAAAGGGTTCGAGGGGTGATCCGGGAAACTACAGACTGGTGAGCCTCACGTCAGTACCGGGAAAAATGGTAGAAACCATCATAAAGAATTAAATTACTCAGCATGTAGATAGTCATGGCCTAATGGGAGACAGCCAACATGGCTTTAGACAAGGAAGATCTTGTCTTACTAATCTGTTATGTTTTTTTGAAAGTGTGAATAAACAGGTGGACAAAGGTGAGTCGGTTGATATAGTGTATCTGGACTTTCAGAAAGCCTTTGACAAGGTCCCTCATCAGAGATTTTTGGCAAAACTAAAGAGTCATGGGATAGGAGGCAGTGTACTACTGTGGATCAGGAACTGGTTGAAAGATAGAAAGCAGAGGGTTGGGCTAAATGGCCAATTTTCCCAATGGAGAAAGGTGAATAGTGGTGTACCCCAAGGATCTGTGCTGGGTCCGCTGCTTTTTGACATATTCATAAATGACCTGGAAGTGGAATAACGAGTGAGGTTATCAAATTTGCAGATGACACAAAACTATTTAAAGTTGTTAAAACCCAAGAGGATTGTGGAAAATTGCAAGAGGATCTTGATAAATTGGAAGACTGGGCATCAAAATGGCAGATGAAATTTAATGTGGACAAGTGCAAAGTTATGCACCTAGGGAAGAACAACCCAAACTATGGTTACACGATGCAAGGTTCCAGATTAGGAACCACCACCCAAGAAAAAGATTTAGGCGTCATTGTGGATAACATGTTAAAACCCTTGGTCCAGTGTGCAGCGGCAGCCAAGAGAGCAAATAGAATGCTAGGTATCATAAGGAAAGGAATGGAAAATAAAACCAAAGATATTATAATGCCTCTATACCGTTCCATGGTGAGACCGCACCTTGAATATTGTATGCAATTCTGGTCGCCGTATCTTAAAAAGGATATAGCGTTATTAGAAAAGGTTCAGAGAAGAGCCACCAAAATGGTAAAGGGGATGGAAGGATACTCCTATGAAGAAAGGCTAAAAAAGTTAGGGCTCTTTAACCTGGAAAAGAGACGGCTGAGGGGAGATATGATAGAAGTCTATAAATTAATGAACGGAGTGGAACGGGTAAACGTAGATCGACTGTTTACATTATCAGAATATAGAAAGACTAGGGGACTTGCAATGAAGCTACAGGGTAAACTATTTAAGACTAATAAAAGAAAATATTTTTTCACTCAACGTGTAATCAAACTCTGGAATTTGTTACCGGAGGATGTAGTAAAGGCTGTTAGTGTAGCTGGGTTTAAAAAAGGTTTGGACAGGTTCCTGGAGGAAAGGTCCATAAACCATTATTAAGAAGGGACCCAGGATATCAATGCTTGACCTAGTACAAGCATTGCAGAACCTGTGTCTTTTGGGGAAACTGCTAGGTACGTATGACCTAGATTGGCCACTGTTGGAAACAGGATACTGGGCTTGATGGACCTTGGTTTGACCCTGTATGGCATATCTTATGTTCTTATGGGTGCTATTTTACAAGCACTATTCGCGATTTGGATGTCTACAAACGAGCATGCAGACCTCCAAATCACAAAGACATCCCCTGAGCCATTTGAGAAGCAGAGTCTGTGGGTGTCCCCAGTGCAAGGATGTCTAAATCTGAATGGGGGTGTGGCAAAGGGCTGGCCGGGGTGTTCCTAAGAACCTGAATGTTCCCACCTGATCTCAAAAATGCCCTGGACATCCCGAATCATCTCTAAAGTTAAACCTGCTCCAGGCATGAACAAGGCACATAAAAAGTGTTTGCTTTGTCAGACAAACATCTGGAAGGTATGGAGAAGGAGCTACAGCATTGGTTCTCAACCCAGTCCTCGGGACACACCTAGCCAGTCAGGTTTTCAGGATAACCACAATGAATATACATGAGAGAGATTTGCTTGCAATGGAGGTAGTGTTTACAAATCTGTCTCATGCATTTTCATTGTAGTTATCCTGAAAACCTGACTGGCTAGGTGTGTCCCAAGGACTAGGTTGAGAACTGCTGAGCTACACTAATACCCCCCTGTATTTTACACTGTCAACAAATAATAACTGGGAATGGAGGCTGTCAGACGGCTGCCTGGGTGAAAATCTTCACAGTCTTGGCAAGTGCATATATCTATATGATTTGCAAGGGATTGTGGGCAATGTAGTTCATTCACACCAGACACAGCTGCTGACAATAATTTAGTTGTGCTCTTGGGTAAAGTCAATAAGATATTTATTTATGGGGTTATTTCTCCCAACACAGATATGCTTGGTAGCACATAAATCAGGTTACTTGCTTCCAGTGTTTAACTTGGAAAAACAAAGTCAAAATCAGAAAAACAACATTCAAACTTGTCAGGCATTAGCTAATGTTTTCTTAGCATATATCAAACAACAAACGAAAAGCCACAAAGAAAGAAAAAAACTGTTCTTTTCAGGTTAACTTCTGATAACTTCCCACATAGATTCAGAAGTGATTCTCTCCTAGCTCACAAGCAATTAGGTAAGGCTCAATTGCTAGCAGTTATCCAGCTGAAACCCCTTAGCTGGCTTGCTTTCTACTGTGTGGGTCAAATCCTGCATCAGGAGCTTTTCTGAGTAGATTAAAGAACAAGTTTGTATTTCTTTGTGATGGTTGCTGTACTTTATAACAGAAAATCACCAAAGGAGTTTGGACAGAGAGCAGTCCATATAAACACATTCTTCATCTGCAATCATTCCCCCTTCTTCAACAAGCATGGGTTCAATATCATGGATTGGCACAGATGAATCTCTCAATGGAGCACTTTCGGGAGAATACTTGTTTCCCTGCTGTCTTTCAAGGTTATAGCTAGGGCATAGATCAGTGTTCATACCTGAGCTTCCATTGCTGTTAGAGTTCCTCTCTATATAGCCTGGCCAGTATGTAGTCCAGTTCTTATGTCCAGCCTTCCAATACAGATCCCTGGACACTGGATCTCTCTTCACATACCTTCTGGCACGGGTCTTAGGGTCCCTTCCACGTGCAGCCGTCTCCCTCACAGGTAGCGTCTGGAGATTCCTAGCTCTGCAGCACCATTCCTCTGGCTTTCCCCAGTCCAATGGTGTATGCTGGCCCTTGAAATGCCCCCCAGTATACTGTGACGCCGTGCCCCGGCCGCACAGCTCCCCCTGGTGGCGGCGTAGTAGTTCCACCGGAGGGCTGGAGCCGGGGGGGGTCACTAAGATGTTGTTAATCAGGGTTGGCCAGGTGCGAGGGTCGTGGGTCAGAGCCTTGTGTCAGCCTCGTTACCAACTCCTGAAGAGATTCAGACTTGCACGAAAGTGGTGGGAAAAAAACAGGCTTTATTTTCCCTTTTAAGCACTAAGGGTTCAAAAACAAAGGATATACACTCCGGTACGTGGCAAAATAAGTCTTTACAGCAGATTTTTAAAGGTGAGAAATAAAATAACCAAACACTGTTAACTTCACAGTATTCAAATATGTAACAGCAAAAAGGCTTCCTTCGCTCAATGACTCTGGAAGGCCTCTATTTCGCTTCCAGCACAGTATGTGCATTCCATGGGACTATCACTGTCTTCATACACAGATTCCACTTGCATGGCCTCCTCTGACTGCTCTGAGGTATCAGGGCAAGTGTCCTTCATGGGATTTAGTCTCACTGTTTCCCACGGCTTAGCAGTCTGTCTAGGCCCACGATTCAGCTTGGTGGAATACCAGAAAGGCATTGCTTGCTCAAGAGGTTTAAAAACATTATCTCTATGTTTTCCTCTAACAGTCCTTTTGTTGCACAAGCTATCCTTTAACTTTTGCTTCTGCTCTTGTCTTCTATATAGAGAATCTCCTTCCCAGGATTCTTCTCTTAGCTTAAGTTCAGGTATACAATGACAAAGGTTAAAAGTTTTACCTTTTGCTTTGTGTTTGATTCTCTGGGGTGAGGCTGGAGGTGTACCGTGACTGCTGCCTTCAGTATCGGTGCTCTCTGGAGTATACATCCTGCTTTCCCAGTCTTTCCTTCTCTGGCCCTTAAGGCCTGTTCTCTTGTGGGCTTCTGGGCCCGGTCTGGCTTGGCTTCGGCCTTCTCGGCCTGTCCTCTCTCTCTCAGGACTGGTTCTCCTCTCTCAGCTGATGAGGCTTTGGCAGCTGAGCTCCTTACAGGCAAGTCCCTTGACTCTTGCTGGCCTCTTGACTCTTGCTTGTCTCCAGACTCTTGCTTGTCTCCAAACTCTGGCTTGCCTGCTCTTAAATGTGAGCTTTTGGAATAAGAGTCCTGCCCCCTAGGGCGTGGTTCTGTGGTCTCTGTCCTAGCTCTCCTGCTCCCTCTAGGTAAGTTCTCTGGAAATTGCAGGCAATTTCTTTTTCTTTCAGAGTTTAAAACTTTTTTTCTCTCCAGCAGAGGGCCCGCTGCATCACAATACGTACTGCTCTGGACTCTTCTAGACCTCTCAAAGGCTTTTCTCTTCCTTCTTCCAAAGGGTTTCTTTCCCTCTCTGTCCGTCCGGTTTGGCTTCTGCTTCTGATGATCCTTCAGATGAAACTGATGGTCAAGCTCAAGCTGATTCTCAGGATAATGAGGATAATTCTCTGTAGAATAAACTCTACCTTTATTCTGCCTAGATGAGTGCTCCCCCCTAATACAGCGCAGCTGTGCTGAATCAGGCCCTGCCCTTTGAGATGAGTGCTTAGGGATTACCTCATAGCCCTCCTGATTGAACACACGTTTCCCCACTTCAGCTCCTCTAATGGCTGCTGGAAACCTGGTGCATTCTGGGACTGGTAGTCTTTTATGGGAAAATTCTGTTTTCTTATTTCTACCAGAACTGACAGGTTGCTTGTTCAGAGTCACTTCACCTTTTCTATAGCTCCTTCCTGAGCTATGATAAGCTTCCTTATCACAAGGCTCATGTTTACAATTTACTATGCCACTTGACGTCCCCTTATGTCATCTTGTCTGAGATGGATGTCCCACACTTACACTTTCCTAATGGAGATGTCTACGTGGCCGCTCACATGCACATCCACATCGGGGACATCTAGGTTCCTGAAATCTGCTAGAGACATAGATGTCCCTGTCATGTTTTTTCATGTTCCACCTGGATGTCCCCCATTGGGCTTGGATGTCCTTTCTAAAAAGCTACTTATTGTACCTGTATACATTTACACTTGATATTGAGATGGTGTAAATGTGCATGGATTCATTAGAGCTGCAATTTCTGCAGGATCTGTGCTAGTACTTTATAGAATGGGCACAAATAGGTGCCTATTTGACCTCTCCACCTAAGTAGCTTTTTAAAAAATTGCCTTCTATGTACCTAACATGTTAAAGTGTGAATTAAATCATTAATGCAAGTTAATAAATGAAGGCCATAGTTTGTCCATTCAGTACAAATGATGGAGAGAAAGAGAGAGAGAGCTTGCTGTCTACCATCCTGGTTAGTGCTATGGGTTCAGCACCAAAGACTCCAGCATTGGCCGACAGAGCTCTAGAATTGATTGAAGATTCCATATTCTGTGAAAATGAAAAATGAAGATATGGAACCCATTCCTGATTTGAGTTTACCCTAAAGCAGAACTTTAGCCAGATAAGTTTGAAACGCGTTGGTAGTTTTGGGTTGAATGGACTTTTCAGTTATGAACTGTGAGATCATATTTTAAAGAGAATACAGCTGTCCGAATAATAACTGATACAACAAGAAGCAGCCACATAACTCCAACTCTGAAACAATTTCACTGGCTACCCATAATTATCAGAACCAAATATAAAGCGTTACTCACTATCTTTAAAGTCATTCATCAATTATCACCACCCATCCTTCAAACACTCATCAGCAAAGATCCACAAAATAGAACCAAACGGAAACCCCATGAAAACCTATTACTAATACCCAAGGCCAAAACAAAAGCAAAACAAGCAACATGTAACAGAGCCTTTCCAATATATGCACTACCACTCTGGAATTCACTTCCTGAGAACATAAGAATTATTAACGACCTATAGGACTTCAGGAAAGTCATAAAAACATTCCTCATTTTGGAACACTATGGACTGGACACCGGATATCACCCTAGGCCTCAACCCACCTCAGAAAAAACATATACACATACTCCCCTCCCTCCCTTCTGCCTGTTCTAGCCCCCTTCAGATTTCCCTATACTGATTCCTATATCGCATGCTCCTCTCCCCAAATATACTATGATAATATAGTATTCATAGTAACATAGTAAATGACGGCAGATAAAGACCAGCATGGTCCATCCAGTCTGCCCAGCAAATATACGGCAAGAGTAGGTGCACCTGTCACTCAGTGCAGGCCACCCCTCCCCATGTCTTTGTTTAGGGGTGGACCCACCACTCCATGAAGGACACCCCTATTTGTTGAGAAGTTAGATGGTTCAGTTTATTTTGTTTTTATCCTGTTACTATAAAGAGATCCGCAGTGCTTGTCCCATGCTGTTTTAAATTCAGTCACCGTGTTTGCCCCCCACCACTTCCATCGGGAGAGCATTCCAAGCATCCACCACCCTTTCAGTGAAAAAATATTTTCTGACATTGCCTTTCAATTTTCCACCTTGCAGCTTCATGTTATGCCCTCTAGTTTTGCAGCTTCCCCGTCTTTGGAAGAGGTTTGTTTGTTCATCGTTCCTCTTTAAGTATTTAAAGGTCTGAATCATATGTCCCCTATCCCTCCTCTCCTCCAAAGTGTACATATTTAGGTCTTCAAGTCTCTTCTCATAGGGTTTCTTATGCAGGCTCCAAATCATTTTGGTTGCCTTCCTCTGAACAGTTTCCAGTCTTTTTACATCTTTTGCAAGATATGGTCTCCAAAACTGAACACAGTATTCCAAGTGAGGCCTCACCAGCGACCTGTACAGTGGCATAAGTATGTCTTCCTTTCTGCTGGTAATCCCTCTTTGTATGCAGCCCAACATCCATCACCTTCTGTCGTCTGTCAGTCCACCAATTTCTAATCCAGTTTACCATCTTGGGACCCATCCCCAAGCTACTGAGTTTGTTGACAAGCCTCCTATGAGGAACAGTATCAAAGGCTTTGCTGAAATCCAGGTAGATGACATCCATCGCATGCCCCTGATCTAGTTCCTTGGTCACCCAGTCAAAGTAATCAATCAGATTTGTTTGGCAAGACCGTCCTTCGGTAAAACCATGTTGCCTCGGATCTTGCATCCTGTTGAGAAAGTTCACTATTCGCTCTTTCAGGAGCCAGTCCATTTCAGTTCGCTGACACCCAACAGATCAAGTTGTACACGTTCCATTTCATTCTTGACCACCTCCAACTTCCCTTGGTTCATGCTTCGTACGTTCCATGTTTCAATCTGTAAGACATCTTTACAGCTTCTGACTCTCATTTCATGTGCAGCTACATCAGCAGTCAGACGTCCCGAGGGCTTTGATCCAACCACATCATAAATGCTGGCTTTACTCTGAAAAGTCTTCAGCTCTTCCCCAGTAGCTAGTTGAGAGCCTTCCGACCTGGGGGTCTCATCTTCCAGCATTGTATCACAATTTGTTTTGTTATAGCTATTGTGACGCTCGTGCCCCTACCAGGCAGTTGCCTAGTAGGGACGGCTGGCCATCTTATATCCCTTCTAGGATTTTTGTGTAGTTGTGTCCGAAAGGAAGAGCCAAGTGGTTATTAAAGTGCACAGGAAATTTTATTCGGTTTCCAGGCTGGTAAGTGGTGAACATAAAATTTCTTCAAGCATAACTTTTTTCCAGACAAAAGAAAATACAGGATACTTCTCCAGAAATCAAAATGTCCAAAACATTGTAACTTGGAATAAACTCATAGCAGTTTCTGTTCCTCACTGCAATTGTTTAACATTATAAAACAAAAGCATTTGTAAAACTCTTCACACAGTGAATGGGTTTTCAGCTTCAAGCCCGCTGTTGCCACACACACACAAACAGTTTCAACTGTTTGGGCCTTCACTGAGCTCCTGCAGTTTCAGGTTCCTAGGAGAGATTCTTAACCCTTTTCCTTCAGGCTTACTCCTCTCTTCCAGCTTCTGAAACTGTCTTTAAATTGCAACAGCCTCTTTTTATATTCCACTGTTTCTAGCTCACATTACTAGTGTATCTTAGTGCACAGCTCACATTCCATCTCAGAGACCTCAGACTCAACAACACTTTCCTCAGGGCCTACCTCCATGCTCTCAATTGAGCTACAGCTGGGTGCTTTCTGAAAGTGCTCTGGTGTCTTTTCCTTAAGAGTCTTCACAAGATTAAACAGTCTCTCCCACTGCCTGGCCTTGCCTTCTCCAAGCCGGTCTCTTGGGGGTCTCTCCTGTTTAACCTCCCTGGTGAGATATTTCTTGCTGTGCTGAGCCTTCAGGGGTATGAAAGTCTCCTCTGAGTCAGAGCAAGAACTATCCTGCTGGCAATGCTTGTTCCCTGCGTACCTTTCCTGGCTGCCTTTATAATGGTTCCTCCTTTTGCTGCTCTCCTTGGCTGCAAAGGTTCTCCTCAGCTTGGCCCCAGATCTTTCCTGTCTGTGCCTCCTGGGAACTGGACTCGAACCTGGGCTAGGCCTTGAACTGCAGCTGCCACTTGTGCTTGCTCTTGCACTCCTCCTGGACCTTCTTCTCACAGCCCCTTCCAAACTCAAACTGGCTCTCTCTCTTGTGTTTGTTTTCCCTCTGTTAACTGCTGAGCAGGGCAACTCCCTTCCTAGCTCCTCCCACTTGGACCTCCTACTCCTATGCAGGGTTGTCCTGTGGTCTGGGATTGGTTTATCCTTAGCTCTGCCCCCTAGGTTCCTTTCAGGGCTTCTAGTATGGAGTATGTGGTTTTGTGCGCCCATCCCCTGCAAAGCAGAAAAATCCTTCTTTTTTTCAGTTTTCTCTAGCTGGGCTGCACCCTCCTTACCACACTATCCATTGGGTTTTCATGGCAAGATACAGAAGTAGATCACCGGGCCTTTCTTCCACGCAGTTTCAGTTTGGTGTTGTTGCCATTGTCACAGAAATGTGATCCTCCGCCGTCAACACTATCCCATTTTGCTGCTGCCCAGATGGGTGGTTTGTCTTGGTCTGGCACCTCAGCTGAGACCTGTCCATCTTGGGAGACCCTGCCAGAAGTTAAACTACAGATAGTTTAGCTCTCAGCATCACTGATGCACACAAGCCCTCACAGCACGACAAGCTGCAAACCAAGTGAGGGAGCAGGATGATATGGAAAGCAGGAATTAACAGTGCAGGATGTGCCCCAGTCCTTGCAAGGGTGTGACCCTCTCTTCCTTCTACCTACACGCTTTTATTTTGAAACAGGAAGCATGCCAACAGAAGGCCTGAATATGATTAAAATAAATGGAGGACAAAATAATTTATGAAATAGTACAACTAAAATACATTTACAGAGTCTAGAAAGGACAATAACCAAAACCATCCCCAGGTGTCTGTGCTGGGAATTTGCTGTATCTGCATTAGCTGAGCTTTATAATGGTTCATAACTGGAACATGAAGGGAACAGCAGGTCTGGGCTGAACTGAGATGCCAAGATATTACAGCCATTCTATCATGGATTATTCCTCCTGCCTGGATTAGTCCATCAATTTGCCAATCCAGTTCTCATTTTTATGTCAAATTAATATGCACAACTATGTACTTGTAATATAGTTTTTCTCTGTTTCTGTTCCTTATACCAAAACATTTATTAAGATCTTTGTTCAAGAAATTGTTGGCTGGTATGTATGTCTTTTGGATATATATTCATAAAACTTAATATATAAATTTAAAAAAAATACGGAAGTGTCAGCCAGATGGGCACAGATCTGAATTCTGAGAGGAATCCATTCTTCAGGGAAACTATATATACTACTGCAAATTAATCTCACATGCCTATGATTAAAACACCACACTGCTGTACCTCTATAATGTCTCAGTACTGTGCTTTTTTTTTTAAAGTTATTTCACACCTTTCCAGTAATAGTTCAAAGCGATTTATAATCAGGAACAGTAGGTTCCCTATCCCTAGAGGACTTACAATTTAAGTTCGTACCTGAGGCAATAAAGGGTTTAGTGACTTACCCAACAAAATGAAGAGTGTCAATGGGATTTGAGGATTTGAATGCTGGTCTCTTTGACCACTAGGCTACTACTCCACGCCATCATTTCAGAATGTTGTACCTCTATGATCCTACAAGTCTGTATTTTTATGAGCCAACACTGCTGGGCCTATATAATGATGCAGTGTTATATCTCTGTGACTCCATAGTGTTGTGTCATAACTCAGCAAATTTTGAGCCTCTGTAAAACAGCAATATAATGCCATTGAAACCTGCGGTGGTATACCTCTCTGAACCCGCAATGGCATATATCTGTGACTTTGCAATAGTTTGCCTCTGTAATCATGCAATACTGTGTCATTATGATCCTGAATACCCCGCCTTGATGGCTCTGTATTACTATGCCTCACATTGTGACTGTTTAATGCCAACATCATTAGAGCTTCCCAGTGCCCCTACCATACTGAGATTGAGTCTGCTGAAGTAGATGATGGCTTTCTTTTCTGTTTTAGTGCCGAGACTGGTAAACTGGAACTAAGTTTGTGCTGATCTGAAATGGAAAACAAAGTGACATTTGTTTCTGAGATTAACAGGGTGCCCTGGCAGAAGCCCAGGTACCTATTGATCCGTCTGCCTTTCATGCTGGCTTTTCTGCAAGTGAGACAGTGTAGGTCAGACATGTTATAGGCACAGATAACATGGTGGGAGATAATTTCGCATTTCTAATAAAATGAAGAGCCAGAGGAGCAAACTGTTCCTCAAGCAGAGGCACAAAGTTTCCAAGCAGAGATTGAAAAATAAATTACTAGTGTTAAATCCCACTCAGTAAACTCTTTTCTTTGAGTGTATATGACAAAATTCCTTAGTGAAGATTTAATTCAATAATAAGCTATATGGGTCCATATGATACTCCAGACAGGAGCAGAATAACTATATAATTAGAATTTGGGTATACCACCATCAAGAATCACAATAGGATCCATAGAAGGGGAATGTGATCACAGACTGGAAGGAACAGATAAGTTAGCTCTGGTTTTTAAATTCATATTTCAAAATGTATCATTTAAAAAAAACCTCTCCTTGAATGCTTTAATGCAGAAGGTGAAAATCAGGACTAACTTGCCTGCCACTGAAGACATGGAGCCAAGTGATCATGCCAGATTAAAAAGGCAGCTCCTGTGTGTTTTAGACACTTCTGCAAAGTTCTAGAACACTTCTCCTCCTTTTACAGATAATCTTACTACAGTACAGCACCATAAGAACATAAAATGTGCCTGAGTAAGGAACCTATCTCTAAACATGTGAATCCAGGACATACATACCCAGGAGTGGAGGAGTAGCCCAATGGTTAGAGCACTAGCTTGGGAACCAAGCAACCATGATTTGATTCCTACTAACATGCCTTGTGATCTTGGGCAAGTCACTTAACCCTCCATTGCCTTGGAAAATCCAAGTTATTAAAGTCTCTGTTTAATGTACATTATCAAGATTAAGTTATAATATAAACCACTGTGCTGGAAAAATGATAAAGAGGCATATAAAATCAAATAAATAAAAATCCCAAAAAATAGATCCATTTCTAGTTGCTCACCAGAAGTGGTGGCGTTCCCAAATCTACATGGCCAATAATGTTTATGAACTTTTCCTCCAGGAACTTGTCTAATCCCTTTTTAAATCCAACTATGCTAAATGTCTTGACCACATCTTCTGGCAACAAATTCTACAGCTTAATTGTGTGTTGGATAAAAAAAATACTTTCTACAATTTAAGAGTCTAATTTTTTAAGAGGGCAGCAATGTGAGATGTCCAGAAAGGCTCCTATTATATAATGACAACATAGGTATCTATTTGACTTTATGAAATAGGCTCCTACAATGAGCATCCTATTTATCAAATTTATTAATACCCTATAATTCAGCCTGTCCAACTCATTCTCACCATACCAAGCAATCAGTTCTTCCAACTGCTTATAATCATTACCTCTGATAAAACTACACATATAAAGTGAGATTTTAGAAGGGACATCTAGGAAGAATCTGGGACGTCCAGAGCAGAACGTCCAAAAATCTAGAGGAGTGGTAGCAGTAAAGGGAGGTATGTACAAGTGCCTTCTGAAATTGTTACATCTCCACTCAGAAAAATGAATGTTCCTGTAGCCAGTTATGGAGACAGGCCCCATGCAGATTCCAAGACCAGGTACATGCACGGGTATAGGCCATTTCACAAATGTGGAATTTCCCAAATTGCATGGTGTCAGAAACAGGTATTTGGACATGCCGGCAGGGTTGTTCTGAAATCACACTGAGACAGGCTTCTCCATTGCTCCATCTAGGCCACACCATGCTTTACGTGGAGATGTATATACTCTGGTTTCTAAAATGGCAGGGCCGGCCGGAAAGTTGGCTCAAGGTGTTGCCACCCTAGGCAAACCTTAAACTTTACTCCCCCTTTGGCTGTCAAAATCTATTGTTTAGCTTTGAATGCCCTGCGCTTTGCTGCCCCTTCCTCCCAAAAGTTCCCACCCTCAGCAGCCACCTAGTATGCCTAGTTGTTGGGCCAGCCCTGAGGCCAGGGATGTCTATGTGATTTGCACATCTGAATGCCCACTTTCAGATATCCAACTCATGAATAGAGTTTCTAAAATACCCCCATAGCCTTTTCATATTATGGTCCGCTTTTCTGGAACTCCCTATCTCATCATCTGAGGGGAGAACTGAACCATTTGCGTTTCAAGTCTGCTCTAAAAATGTACAGCCGTTGGCGAGTCACCAGACCCAGACCCAGGGTAACAGTGAGATAGAGCACTTGTTCTTCTTCATCTTCCTTTTTCCCTTTCCCTATCTTCTCTTCTATGTATAGAAAATCTTCTCCTTAGCTCTTCAAAATGAATATAATTTCCTGTTTTCCTTTTGTCTCTTTGCTGGATGTTATTGTTAACCACTTTGAAATACACTCTTCAGGTTGAAAAGCAGTGTATCAGCACTCAAATAAGTCCCCAGTAGTACAAAAATACTCTCAAATTTACAACTGCTTCAAAGAAGATGTAAATGTATGTATGTGCTCTATGTTTACTAAAGGGCGGAAAGGGAACAAGTGTGCCATTAACGCGTGTTATCGGTGCCCGTGAGCCATTAACGCCGCAGAAAGCGCTGACAGCACTGCTTAACAAGTGTTAGAGGGGCCGGCAGTGTTAAGGAAAAAGGAGGTGGAGAGTGGGCAGTAATGAGGAGAAGAGTGAGCATTAACAGCAGGTGCTCCCTTACCGCTGGGTTGTGCAATCATGCGTTAAAGGACCCAGCGCTGAGAATCCTCATGCCAAGTAAAACCTCGCAAAAAGGGGTATTTTTGAGGGGATAAAGCCTATTTAAATGTCTGCAATGTGCTCCACACACAGGAGATCCCAAGAAAGTGATGGTAGTGCTCCATGAGCAGCAACAGCATAGTGCCTTATCATGAATGCACCATCAACATCATGCCCTAAGTTGGCAAAGGAGCTGACAAGTGGGTGATGCAGTGAGGCTGGCTGGTCCGCAAGGCAAACCAATGGCTATCTAGGGTGCACATCAGTGCTGTCTAGCATGACCCCACAGTGACAGTGTCAGCACACAGACATGCAGCTGCAGTAAGAAGGGAGTTGTGCCACCCTCACTGCCACCATGCTGCCATGTCAGCATGGTGTAAGGGTAGTGGTGATGGTTGCAGTGAAATTGTTCTGGCCCTCTGTGTCCAGTACCACGCTGCAGTTGGCATTGACAGTGGGACCGCACACATGTCAGTCACAGGGACAGCGGAGCAGATGCAATCCCTCCCCACCGAGGTCCAATGTCGAAGCATGCATTGCCACAGCCCCCATTGCAGGGGTGCAGGAGCGGCAAGTTGTGCACAGTTGCACATGTGTAACAGCAAGCACTGAAGCGTAGGGTGTGCCACAATGGCAGGGAGGGAGGGATCATCCAGCATGCTGTCCACCATGAGCATTGGACCATGGTACCCAGCTAGCTATCCATGGATGGATGGGCCTGAGAGCAGGATGCCACACACCCAATCATATGCGGCTCTTTCCTGCTATACCACTGATGGTTCTTAATTTAGAATTTTTCCCAATGTAATCTTAGTTTGTATATAACCAGCATTAGTTATTTGCTCTGTTATTTATACAAGTAGCCTATGTCATACTAACAATAGAGAAGTAGCTATCCTAGGCAAGCAACATTTGTATATGAGCTAAGTATTCGGTAACTCTGACAAGCTTGAGGCAACTTAGTAGCCAAGAACCCCATCCAATATATCTAGCAGGTGACTCCCTCAGTCCCAGTAGTACAATGTCTCTCATAAAGTATGTCCTGATACTATATTTTTGCATAACATTTGCATTGTCTATATCTGATGCTATCTTCTACCATATCCTACTCTACTACACGCCTTGTTCATTGCACCCAGCATTTTACTATGTACCACTCTCTGTCCCAACACTCTTTACTCTCGCTCATGTCAACACTGCTACACCCCAGCACAACTCAAGGCCACCCTCCATGACTCCCAACACTCGCCCCACCATACAGACAAAGCCAAATAAATCTAAGAAGAGAATAAAGCATAATTTGATACTGCAACCTAGCACTCCATCTCAATCCCAACTCTCTTGCATCCTAATAAACGCAAGGTCAATAAGGAATAAGACCCATATCATACACAATATTATTACTGATGATAGGCCTGACCTCCTGTGCATCACCGAAACTTGGCTCTCAAACACAGACGCAGCTATTATAAACCAGATCAATAGCCCAGGCTACGTGATATTCAACTGTCCACGCATGCACAAAAAAGGAGGCAGAGTCCTAATAATGGCAAGGGCCTCTCTCGGGCTTACAAACACATCAACAGTTGCCACACAGGAAATTGACATTCTCTGAGTGGAAAATAGGACCCTGTTGATATGCCAATTGTATAGACCTCCAACACCTCACCACGAAGCCCTCGCTGACGCCTTGGGAACCCTCTCCTCCACTGCAGCTAAGAAATACCAGATAATTCTGGGAGATTTCAATCTTAACTCCATTACACACATACAGGCAACCTCCTTCTTAGAAGCTATGGACCAGCTCGGATATAATCAAGTAATTCAAAAGGAGACCCACACAAAAGGAAATACTCTAGACCTGATATTCCTTCCTAAGAGCTCACCGCAAATTGAGCAACCCAAAACCCATATAACCCAAGTTCCATGGTCTGATCACCACCAAATTCAGTTCACCATTTACCCATGCCCTGCAACAAACAAATTAGATTCTGACGCACCTAATCAACAAAGAAGAAAATTCCAACAACTCAACAAGGAAACCCTAATAAGCTCTCTTGATGAACACATAACCCTTGACAACACCGACATTGAAGACCTAACTCAAAAATGGTTCTCTACAATTGAAGACAACTCTAAACCCGTATGGAAACCATCAGCCAGACTGACGAAAACAAAAACAGAACCTTGGTACACTCCCCTGCTACACAAAATGAAGAAAGATTTAAGAAGGTTGGAGAGAAAATGGAGATGGACCAAGAATGATCTACAAAAGATGGAATACCTTGAGCTCCTAGCCAAATACAAAAATGAGATCAACAATGCAAAAAAAGTGCATCACACCAAAGTTCTCAACAAGGCCATTAACAGACCCAGAGAGCTTTTTGACCTAGTAAAGTCACTCACAAAGCCCTTGCCTGAACTTAACTACGATGGAAAAATTAAGGCTCAAGACCTGGCGGATCACTATGCTACTAAACTTAATCCCCCTAACCATCCTCTCCAAACCCTGAATGTGATTGCCTCATGCCCAAAGCTGACTGACAGTAAGAACACAAGCTTTAACCTGAAAGAAGGATGGTCTACTTTCCATACAATTGACAAAAAACTAATCTTAACTACCATCTCAAATCTTCATACAACGACATCTCTCCTGGATCCATGTCCAGCTGAATGGATCAAATCTACTAAAAACGAAATTTCTCATCTAATAGCGCACATAGTCAATCAATCACTGCAGCAAGGTATCATGCCCACCCAACTGAAGAGATCTCTAATTAGGCCTATTTTGAAAAATAAATCTCACAACAAAGAAGATCCTACCTCCTACTGGCCGATATCAAGCATATCATTTCTTGCAAAGATTATCGAGAAAGTAACTCAGCAGCTACTTCAAGACCACCTTGATGAAAACAAAATCCTTGACGATCATCAATACGGTTTTCGACCCCACCACGGTGTCGAATCCCTACTCATAGCTCTTCTAGACAACCTCATCAAAGGACTGGAAAACAAAAACAAGATGTTCATACTGATATTCATAGATATATCAGCAGCGTTTGACACAATACATCATCAAATACTCTTGCGCAGACTTGAGACTATAGGTATAACTGGCACACCGTTAAAGTGGTTTGAGTCATACCTAACAAATAGAATGCAACAGGTACGCTTCAATAACGAGCAAGCTAAGCCGTTCCCCCAAACCCAAGGGATACCGCAGGGATCAGCTATCTCCTCATTGCTCTTCAACGTCTACATCCAACCAGTATGTACAATTTTCCAAAAGCATAATATCAGCTACCATCTATATGCAGATGACATTATGATGTACACACAACTTGACATAAACAATCCCAAGTTCAACCAATTAGAAGAATGCCTACAGGAACTGCAAAACTGGCTCCAATGCAACAATACGTCTATAAATCACAAAAAAACTGAAGTGATGTTCATATCAGGAAAACAAGACTTCATACCTCCTGCATCAATCACCCTGAACGGAAACACTTATCACTCAAAAAATGAGATCAAATATCTAGGAGTGCTAATCGATGCTGACCTAAAAATGGACAAACACCTCCGGATAACAAATAGAGCAATATTTCACAAGCTGAAAGTTCTACAACCCTTACGCTGCATCATTGACCACTCAGACTTCAGAACAGTAGCACAAGCGCTCATCATTCCCCACTTTGACTACTGTAATGCCATATTACAAGGGCTACCGAAGAAAACATTAAACATCCTACAGATGGCGCAGAATGTATCAGCTAGGATTATGATGAATAAAAGTCTGACAGATCACATCACTCCAGTTCTTATAGAGCTCCACTGGCTCCCCATACCCGCAAGAATAATCTACAAAATGCTAATAACGACATTCAAAATTATCCATAAGATATCTCCCTCATTTCTCGATATCCTAATCACTACTCAGCCCTCCAACAGATGCCGACGGACTGCAAACCTGCACACACTCTGCGTTCCCAGCAGCATAAGATCAGTCAAAGAACGGATGAGCAACCGGGCATTCACGTACTCAGCACCTATGCTCTGGAACCGGCTGCCTCACGAGTAACGCCAGACCAAAGACTTACACACCTTCAGAAAAGATCTTAAAACACACCTGTTCCAATCACATTACGGCATCACCTAGCTGATCCCAACTATATCTCCCCATGCTGCCTTC
This sequence comes from Ichthyophis bannanicus, assembly GCA_033557465.1. Classification (NCBI taxonomy): domain Eukaryota; kingdom Metazoa; phylum Chordata; class Amphibia; order Gymnophiona; family Ichthyophiidae; genus Ichthyophis; species Ichthyophis bannanicus. Next base: position 886,071,390 of record CM066034.1, on the reverse strand, counting down.
CTACCTCTTAAGCATAAGGTTCTTATGAACCTTTTTCTCAATTGATGCATCACATCTTTGTTGATTTAAAAAAAAAAAAAAAAAAAACAAGTTTATATATATATATTGCTCTGCTAATTGCATGTATTTTTGCGATCTCTATGTACAATTATAACCTCACTGGTTGCTCAATCTGTAATTTATTGAATAATCAAATGTTGCTCAATCTGTAATTTATTGAATAATCAAATGTATAACTGTGATCTAGTGGTTGTTAGCCCCCCCCCCCACCTTAATCAGACTGTATTCCTAATTTTATGCTGTACATATTTCCCTTGTCTTGTCCACCTAAGGACCGCTTCTGATCGCTGGAAGGAGCGGTGTATAAATTTATGCCAAATAAATAAATAATAAATAAATATATTGTATGGATATGTGCATGTGGGGGAACACAATGCCACCGAGGAAGGAATACAATGCAGTGTATCCCATGTCAGAGGTAAAATGCCCCCCCCCCCAACCACCTCCACTTACATATGATGACAAGAAGCTGTGGCTGACTCAGGGACCCCTCCCATAAGTAAGAACCCAGTCAGGAACAACCATCAGAGCCAATGTGAATCGACGATAGCTATGTCGATCTGTGCGATCTGAGGTTATGCCATTACTGCCCCACAAGCACACACCATGTATTGAGGACCCTGCCCATTCCTCTAGTACTGCCATGGTATGTGATGTGTGTGTGCCTGTACCATGGGCTGACCCTTAGACTGGACAGATCCCATGTGTAAAACATGATTGCCATGTGTAGCAGCAGCATAGCAAGCCATTTCAGCATACCGACCTAACAACATGTACCATTCTTACACTGGCCAAACACACCTTGGCAGACAGGTATGGCACAGAGCCTGCAGACAGCTACACAGTCATAGGCACACCCCAAGTAATGCCTCATGCATCCTGACAATGATCACCTATATACTCATGGACTGATGGCTCTACATAATGCTCTGTGGCTTCAAACAAGGTCAGTGTTTGTATGAGCAAGGGAGTCATGGGTTCAAGGCCAGCCTGTGACTCAGGAATGTTATGTTCAGGTGTGTTAATTTTATCATATCTTCCCGGTACAGAAGCATCATGTGCAACCTCCCACATCTCATCCAGCATGGGTCCTCACACTCAGCTGTCAAACTGAAAAACCGCACAATGTAAAGCTGGATAGCAGAGCATGCAAACTGCACCTGCAGAACGCGCTAATAATGCCTGCACACTGAGCAGGTGTTGATAATGGATGAGCATTACAGGAGGCCTAAGAGGCTGGTAACAATGACAACGTGCACCACTTTTGGACAGCGGGGTCATGTGTGTTTGTGTGTGTGTGCACAGAGGACTGTGAGCTGCAGCAATGTGCATGCATGTGATGGCTAGGCTTTGTGTCTGCATACAGCATATGCTGCTGATCTGCTCTTCAGCACCTCTACATACTGTGTGAGACCGCATGTACAAGCTACTATACATGGATGCGCTCTTGGGGGGTGGCCAATGCGCCTGTAGTGTAGGTGAGTGCATGTGCTGCACTGGTCAGCTCAGCAGGCTCCATGGCAAAGGACATAACATCATGTGGTTGTACTGGCATAAGCTGTGTAGAGGGGCACAGTTTTTGGGGATGTGTCAGACATAGGTGGCAATCGCCCAACATGCACCCACAGCCTGTCTGCGGGCCAATTCCCAGTGCACCTAGCATTGCATTGATGTGACACAGGTCCAAAATGAAGGGGTATGCAAATGAAGGGAGGAAGATTCTGGGTATTGTCTGAAACAGAACTGTTTGCACAAGATGTAGATGAGTCAGAGGTGAGGTAACTGGCAGAGCCATTCTAACATGCGACTGCAACAAGCATGGCCAGGGGGACTATATCAGTTCATGTTGAGAGGCCACACTCACTCTGACCAAGCTGTGACCATGTCATGGCTATGTATCCACAGTGTGCTTATATAGTGTTAAACCGTAGTGATGTGGGTACAGTTCCAACCCTGGCAGTCTTATCATTGCACCATCTGTTGGTTGTCCATGCTGTTCTGATCAAGCCAGGGTGTACATGGTTGCTCTGTGCACATGCAGTGTGTGATGACTAGCAAACTGGGCACAGTTGGGATGTGAATGGCTGACACAGCTCTGTGGTGGCCAACACATTCGGACTGACTGTGCTTGATGTACTAGATTTGAAGTCCCTGAAGTTGAGGCTGGCAGCTCTTCTGAGGGTGATCACTATAGTCTTCACAGGCCCCCTCAGTTTGGTGTCAGAACCCCCCTCCTGCCTAGATACAGGTCTCTGCATTCAGGCTCCTTGGAAACAGCTGCTGCAACCTTGGGGACTGTCATGCAATATTATAGGACAGTCCCCGCCAAAAGAAAAAGGATATTCCTGCACACTTCATTTGTGCAGACATCTGCTGCACACTGTCAGTGATATGGATTTGCCCTAGGACCTGGATGGTCTAGCTATTGCAGTGCAGGCTCTGGAGACCAGGTGATGCGTGCCCCCCCCCCTCCCATTCAGGGTGACCCCACAAACTGGTCAGTAACACAGTTTGCAGCTGTTCTATGCTAGAAGCACCCAATATCCCTGCATATTTTTGGCCTGATGTGATGGACCACAGCATTCTCCTTTTGGTGATATGTTGCAGAAAGCTGGTCAGAGTGTGCAATGCATCATGTGTTATGGAGGGGCTAACCTATACCGGCACACAGAGAGGAAAGTGCAGCCAACATGGCAACTGTGATAATAGGGGCATTGCCCAATACCTGCTTGTCATCTATAATGGTGGGAGATGTATGCATGGCCCCCCGGGAGGCCAGGATGGTTTGCAATGGATCGCATGGGTCAGTACTGTGATTTGCATTTGCAGGTGTACCTATGTCATCGTGTGCAGCAGGTCACAGGGGACTGCATGCCCTACACCTGTGCTGCCTCTGGGGTGACTGCCACACTGCAGCACAGCAGACCCATGCATGTGTGTGTTGTTTGGCGTTGAGGGTACAGTAGAGGGATGGGCACCTTGACCTCACATGTGCCTTGGCCTTTACACAAGAGATGTATCCTGCAGCGGTGTGTCTATTGTGCAGCTGCTGTAGTGCGTTTCATGTGCATAGTGTACTGCATATTCGCCACTGTAGGCAGGCCCTAGGTGAGGTGTACCACGGTCTCATCATGTGCCAGCCACATTGTTTCATGTTCTGGATTTCACCCATTACAGACAAGAACTTGCAGTCTATTTGATTCAAGGCACTAGTGTGCAGGCCTGGGTGGAGGTGTAGTGTAATGGTTAGTGCAATGGCTCAGCCAACAATGGACTGTGGTTTGATTCCCAGTTGTTCACTTTGTGGCTGGGGGATATTCAGTGCATTTTGATGCCAGGAACAGTCCAGGATCTGCTGTGACCGGCAGTCATACATTCTAATGCTTTTTGATGTATTCCGATAGCACCTTGGGTCTGTACACATGCTGTTCACGATCATGCCCTTCTGTGAGAATGACTTTATTGGCTCTGCTGTAGAACATTGCAGAGAGCAGACATGTCCACCCTGCAATATTTGGTACCAGAGTGGAGGAGTAGCCTAATGGTTAGAGCACTGGCTTGGGCAACTAGGGACCATGGTTTGATTCCCACTACCACTCTCTCTGTGACTAGTGGGAACATTTTATAGAGGCTTTTTATATATGCTATGTCCTTCATAGCAGGACCTTTATGCCTTGTGGCCTTGGACAAGTCACTTAATCCTCCATTGCCTCAGCATAATCCAGGTTATCAGTAGCCCTGTTTTGATTTTACATTACCAGGTTTAGGCCACAATGTGCACCGCTTTGAATGACATGACAAAGGGGGTTATCTTATACGCATTAATAGATATATTTATACAATAAAAAAACAAACATGAATAGACTATTTCATCATCACTGTGACTGTACAGCTTTGCCTCCATCACATGTATGTATTACATGCAGCCACATCCTACCCCTGAAATGGCCACTCGCAGGGATAATCACACTTCCTGACTTGCTTCATGTGGCCAGTATGAGCCACTTTTGTCCAATTGTTGTATGCACAATTGTCTAGAAATTTGACTGGTGGTTGGGAGACCAGGACAGCTGTGATCCCACATAGCTGGTTTTGGGGCATGTGGCACAGGCACACTTTTTCCCCACACACTGCACATGCATAGGTGATGGCACATCAGTGCAGTCAGTCCATACCACGCTCTCATCTACTGCCATCCTTTCTTCAGCCCATCCATCAGCCTCTACCGCTATGTGCAGTCATATATTTTCCTGCCAGCTGCTACACCATGGCCCACGCAGGAACCTTTTCCACATTTCTATGTCTCACTCATGCCTCTCCTGTGACTGATCTGCACGTCACCACTCCTGCGCCATCATCCTTTTGATGCACACATCAAGGCGATTCTGGCTCCACAGAGGGACACATCTTCCCCATCCTATGTCCCACACTGCCATTACAGCATTGATGTGAGCACCCCTCTGTGACTTGGTACAGCTGCCTTCCACATGCTCATCCCACTTATTGACTGTCACGTAGGATGCCCCAGGATCTGTCAGGTCGATCAGCTCTCACTGATCCTGCCATCCATCATCTTTACATTGCTTTTCGCTGGGTCTCCCTTACTCAGCATTAAGGTGACAGCCATTTTTGGGCATTAAGGTGCACACTTGGTACCTTAACACCTGGTGTCCTGTTAGTGCACACTAAGTGGAGCACAGTGCCCTTACCGCCAGAGCACCTACTACCTGCCCTGTGCCTTTATAGCCTGTAAACACCTTTAATGTTGCCGTTATTGCCCAATCCTCAATCTTCTCTTACCGCCCTTTAGTAAACATACCCCTTAGTGTGTACATATGAATTTTATAAAGTATATGTATACATTGTAACTCTCCGCAATCTGTCTCTCCAGGAAAGCCTACATGCAGTTTTTGTATAAGTACATTCCATCTTGCTGGCACGTATTTTCAGCTGCACAATTTTATTAATCATTTTCTATGTATATAAATATACTTTACATGTGAAAAATAGTTTATAAAATGACCCTTTAAGGGGGTCATTTTAGAAGCCTATTTATGATTTGGACATCTGAAAACAGCCATTCAGACTTCTCAATCACATCCACTTCTCAACAGCCATTTTGGAACATCCCAAACTTACATGTGTCTGGAAAAGATAATAAGTATGTGCCTGACTTCGGAATCGGGCCACATGTTTAAAACTGGCAGTAAACACATGTATGTCTATATCTGCTCCTAGGCAGTAGAAAGGAGAATGCCCCCTCATTCCCTCAATATTTTTCACCGAATCAAAAAAAAACAAAAAAAAAAAAACCAACAACCATCTAGTAGGTACACAGAAAGGCCTTATTGTCTGCTGCTGTGTGGTCAGTACATGTTTATGGTAACATATACATGTGTGCATCCTCAAATAATGGCACTGACATGTCTATGTATCTAATATCTGTATCTTCCATGTGCACATTTCTGAAATCGGCCAATTTTCTGCATGTCTGGCCCCTTATTCTGTAGGTGCCTGTTTCACTCTATATTGCGGTGAACACATTTATCTTTTGGGGTGGAGATAGGGCAATTTTAGAAGATATTTATATGTGCCCGCCTTCACAGATGCCCCTCACACAGAATTTCAGACGTCCTGACATGGACATCCCAGAGTTCCCCCTAAATGGCCTTTCTAAAATGTGCTTTTAGTTTCAGTGGATTATCCCTAGTCATAGTGCTATTGGAAAGAGTAGATACCTGTTCACCTATTCTACCCTATTCATGATTTTACAGACTTCTATCATATCTTCTCCCAGTTATTTCTTCTTCAAGCTGAAGAATCGTAACCTATATAGCCTTTCTATACAAGGGATTTGTTTCATCCCATTTGTCAATTTGGTTGCCCTTCCCCGTATCTTTCTAGTTTTGCTCCATCTTTTTTGAGATGGGAAGACCAGAACTATACATAGTATTCAATATGTGGTTGCAGCATCAATCCATAGAAAGGCATTATGAAATTCTCTATTTTTTTCTGAATAAGTCTTAATATTTTATTTGCTTTTGGATGTCAAGATCTCCCTGCTCTCAGCATCATGCTCTAATGAAAAGTGATGCTGATACATTTTTGCCTTGGCTCAATGCTCACCATTGGGATTCTTTGTTGTGGTGCTAAAGCAGCAGAATTTTTTTTTTTTTTTTTTTTGCTTCAGGTGGGACTTTGATTCTGGTCAGTCCTGATGGCATTATGCAGAGTTTGATTTCAAAGGGGATCAATGTCTCCTCAATACCAATCCACCACCAGAGTCTAGTGTTGCTCCTGAGTCCCTCAAGTTTGATGCTTCAGATGCTGATGCAACTTCTTGTTTTCACTCCTGACAGCTAGAAGGACCTCTAGCTTCATCTTTTAGCATATACCACAACTAGAGTAGAGAAGTAGTCTAGTGATTACAGTGGGAGCTGAGAAGTCAGGGTTCAAATCTCAATGATTCTTCTTATGGCACTGGGCAAGTCACTCCACCCTTGTTGCCTCAGGTACAAAGTTAGTTTGTAAGCCCTCTGATGACAGGAAAATATCTACTGTACTTGAATGTAACTTGCCTTGACCTACTAGTTTTCTGGGGCAATGAAAGAAAAATAGCGAGTGTGAAATCAAACAATTAGATGATTAAAATGCCAATCATCGTTGCTCAGTGCATCACTACCAGTGCAGAAATGACCATTTTAATTTAATTTAATTTGTGCGTTTTTATATACCGCATCTTCCTATGATCAGTTGCGGTTTACATGGAACAACAGTTAAACAAGCAATGCTGTTTTTACATATAACAGTGGGCGATAACAAGAAAATCAAACTTACAGTTAAAACATTTTGTAAACTATGTGCAAGAATTCAAACCATACCAAAAATTATGAAACTTGAAAATAAGTGACCATCATAACTAAAAAATACTGATAGAAAGGAAAAGAAAAACAGAGCTGACCTAAGGTGATTAATGAAAATATATTCACTTTCAAATCAGAGAAAAGACTGCAGCGATGAAGCATACAAACTGAGGTGGCCCTACACAGTGATACCAGTGCAGGAAGTCTTATACATGCATGATCCTGCCAGCTACAAAGCTCTACAAACTTGCGGAGTTTTGACACACATCTCACTGCACTGGGCTTTGTCAAATGACATTACCCATCTGTAAGGACTTCCATATCCTGTTTATCCTCAGAGAAGAAAACATCCTCTAAGATAGGACCATAAGTCTATTTCAACATATTCACCGTACTAACAAACTTTCCTCAATTGGGAAATTGAACAATGTTGCTGTATTCTTTATCATTTATTGATGTACAGTTGTGGTCAACATTATTAGCACCTTTCCATTTTAGGTACAATATCTTGAGAAATAATTGGAAATATTCCAACTGTATGTTATCATCATATTTTAATAGTATGTTCAAAGGTGTGCAACAAAAAAAAGATGTCTGTGCAACTTCAACATAGTAATTTCTGAGAAAAAAACAAAATAGAACTGGACAGGATTAATGACATCCTTCACTAACATTTTGTTGCACAACCCTTGACAGTAATGACAGCCTCAAAACATTTCTTGTAGCCATCTATAAATTTGGTACGTCTGTCTGCTGGTAGTTTCTCCCACTCTTCAACTCTGATTTGCTCCAGCTCATGAATGTTTTGAGGATTCCTTTTACCAATGGCAGATTTCAGTTCTTGATTGGACTGAGATCAGAACCCTGGCTGTCTTCCACTACCCACTATCTATGTTTCTGCACCCGCTCAGCTGAGTTTGCTTGGCTCAAATCCCACACCCTTACAGACTTTCTACACTTCAAATTCATATTTGTCTCTTTCCAGTCAGCCCTAGCACTTGCCAAGCAGGACTATTATGTCCATTTGACTAACACTCTTGACTGACCCTCGCTGTCTCTTTACAACTCTCAACTCTCTCCTCAAGATGCCGCCACCTCTGACCCCTCCCCTCCCTTTCTTCCCAAACCCTGGCTGATTACTTCCATGACAAAATCCACAAAATCAACTCCAATTCAACACAAGGTCAGCTACTCCCCCTCCTCACTCCCAACTTTCCCCTCCTACCTCTGCTACCTTTTCTATGATCTCTGAGAAGGAAACCACTCACCTTCTTGCCTCATCCAAACTTACTACTTGCTCTTCTGATCCTATTTCCACCTGTCTCCTTAGCTCCATCTCCTCCACTGTAATCTGTTCCATCTTTCGTATTCTCAACATATCACTCTCCACTGCAACTTTCCCTGCAGCCTTCAAGCATACTGTAATCACTCCTCTCCTCAAGAAACCCTCACTAGACTTTACATGTCCTCCTCACTATTTCCCTCCTCTTCTTCATTTCTAAATTACTAGAACGTGCAGTTCACCGCTGTTGCCTCGACTTTCTCGCCTCACAAGCCCTTTTGGATCCTCTACAATCTGGCTTTCGTCCTTTACATTCTACCAAAATGGTTCTTACCAAAGTCTCCAGTGACCTGTTCCTGGCAAAATCCAAGGGCCTTTACTTGATCCACCTCCTTTTTGACCTTTCTGCTGCTTTTGACGCTGTTGACCGCAACCTTCTCCTTGATACCTTTTCCTTGCTTGATTTTAAGGGCTCTGTGCTATCCTGGTTCTCTTCTTAATCTCTTCCTTTGCTTTTTCGGTGTTTGTTCTGCGGAATCATCCTCTGCTGCTATCCCGCTCTCAGTTGGTGTACTCCAAGAATCTGTCTTGGGTCCGCTCTTTTCTCTCTCTATACACAGTCCCTTGCTGCAAACAACAGGGAGTGAATGTGGCCATTTTAAACATTAGAGCCATCGTCATTGGTTGATTCAGTGTTTGATCTGGTGGACCCTCCTCTACTGCTATCCCACTCTCAGTTGGTGTACCCCAGGATCTGTTGGGTCCAATCCTTTCCTCCCTCTAAATTCCCTTGATGTGCTCATCTCTTCCCATGGCTTTCAGTACCATTGTTACGCTGATTGCTCCCAGATCTCTCTCTCTCTACACCTGAAATCTCTCCAGCAATCCAGGCCAGGATCTCTGCCTGCCTTTTTGACATTGCTGTTTGGATGTCTCACTGCCGCTTGAAATTGAATATGGCCAAAACGAAGCTTCTTATTTTTCCCCCTAAACCCTCCTCTCTCCTTCTTCTTTTCTCTGTGGATGACTCTCTACTCCTCCCTGTCTCCTCAGCTAGCAACCTTGCATATGTCTTTGACTCCTTCTCCACACACATCCAACTGATAGCTAAAACCTGCCATTTCTTTTTCTACAACATGAACAAAATTGATCCATTCCTTTCTGAACACACTACTAAAATACTCACCCACTCCTTAGTCACCTCCTATCTAGACTATTGTAACCTACTCCTTCTGGTCTCCCTCTGAATCTTCTCTCACCCCTTCAATCTGCTGCGTGGCTAGTCTTCCACTAGCCTCGTCATGCTCATATTACCCTTCTTCTCAAGTCACTTCATTGGCTCTCTATCCATTTCTGCATCCAGTTCAAACTTCTCCTGCTGACTATAAATGCATTCTTTCTGCAGCTCCTCACTACTTTTCCTCTCTTATCTCTCCCTACACCCCTCCATGGGAACTGCACTCTTCTGGGAACTCGCTTCTATCTGTGCCCTTCTCTTCTATTGCTAACTCCAGACTTTGCTCCTTTCAACTTGCTGCTCCTTATGCCTGGAACAAACTACTTGAATCTGTACATCAGACGCCTTCTTTGACCCTTTTCAAATCCAGGCTGAAAACTCACCTCTTCCGCTGCTCCTTTTGGATCTTGACTCACCTGATCCCCTTTGTGTTTCCTTACCATTCCCCCCTAGATGTATCTCATGTCTACAGCTACTGCGTTGTCTTGACTAGATTGTAAGCTCTGATGAGCAGGGATCATGTATCTGTGCAGTGCTGCGTACGTCCTATAGTGCCATACAAATGTGCAGTAGTAGTAGTAAGCTCATTGTTGGGCAGTTTAAAGCTGTCCATTTGTTCCTTTAAATATTTTTATTATTTATATCCAACACACCATACATAAGAGAAAATACAGTACAATGCTACACCAGACAAAAATAAGCAGTACAACAAATCTTCAAGTGAGAACTGTCAGAGCCCGGAGGACTCGCAAAGCTCAAAACTATCTTTCTATACCCCCCACCCAATAATATTTATCAAGCGTCTAATACAGAAGTGAAACTCACAACAGTTCCCACCACCCTCCCTCCCCAGACACTGCAGGCAACAGAGGACCAGAACGTCTCCGCCAAGCGCACCCGGTACTATTTGCACCCCATAGATACCGAGGTGTAACATGTTGCAGAGACAAAGTTATCTAAAGCAGACCACTTTGAGAGTTTTGGTCGAACACCTCTCATACATAAGACTCTGTCCGCGGCTTTCTCATATCTGGCGAACAAGCATAGTTGGTTCCACCATTCCCCATAGGAGAGTGAGCAGGGGTTCTTCCAGTACGTTAGAAGAAGTTTAATGGCTATCATAATCATAAAATTCAGAAGAAAGCGATTATTTTTGTCAAAATCCGGCAGGGAATCTACATTTCTGAATGCTAGTATTCGCCAGGTTAGATCAGCTGAGAAGTTCAAGACTAATTGAATCTTGCCCCAGACTTTTGTCCAAAACTGCTGAATGTGAGGGCACTCCAGTAGCATATGGCTAAGCGTACCAGCTGCCCCTTGACAGTTCCAACATGCGATTCCCGCTGCCTTATTCCATTTGCTCAGAACAACGGGAGTGATGTAGGCCCTATGCGCCAAGAAGAAGAGAGACTGTGTAAGGGCCGCTGACTTAGTTGCTCGAATCGAAGAGCCCCAGAATCTTTTCCATTCCACCAGTGACAGACTAGCATGCGTCTCAGCTTCCCAGATACGGCGTAGCCCCACGTTTGCTGGAGCAAAATGATCCGCAAACATAGCAGAGAAACATGAGGCTGCTCCTCTTCGAGCATTGACTTCTTCAACGATCTCCAGCAGCCCCCAGGAGCTAGCTATCCCCTCCGGGGATGGAAACACACTTCCGATACAATGTCGCAATTGTAGCCATTGGTAATGCCACGAAGGCGGCAAATCAAATTCCCGTTGGAGAGTATTAAAGGATTTCCACGAAGAACCTTCCAGTAGTTACCCAACAGTCCATATTCCTCTTCGTTGCCACTGCACCCATGCACAGGTCCCGTTGTTAATTACAAAAGCAGGGTTAAACCATATCGGCACTGACCGTGAAGGGGCATTATTCCGTGCAATGACGGGAAGGAAAGACTGAAACGCTGATTGAGTCGAGGTTATCACTCTACCCATATTGGATGACTTTGGGTATTTCATTCCGATAAGCAGCTTGATAGGGCAAGGCACTGCAAGCCGCTCTTCCAGCTTGAGCCAAGTGGGAGTATCTTCCCTAATGGCACTGAGGGCCCAGAGCGAACCCTGCTTCAATAGAAAGGATTTATGATACCAAGAGAAATCCGGGAAGTATATGCCGGCATTTGCTTTATTGGCTTTTAGCTTCTTTAGTGCAATTCTAGGAATTTTCCCAGCCCAAAGGAAGACACTTATGGTCCGTTCCAAACTTTTGTAAAGCGTAGGAGACAGGAGAAAGGGGACCATACTCAGGACGTAGTTTATCTTAGGCACCAGCGTCATTTTGATAGCTTCCACCCGACCCCACCACGTCAGATGAAGCACAGACCATTTCAGGGCATATGAACGTGTCGTCTCCAACAGTTTCGCAGCATTTAATTGTGCAGTTTCTTCTAAGGTCGCAGAGTATAACACCCCTAGGTACTTTATCGCTGTGGCTTGCCATTGAAAGGGGAAGTTATCTACTAGAGATGAATTTGCCTGATTATTCAAAGGAAAAGCTACTGATTTATTCCAGTTCACTTTATATCCGGAGAATCGCGAGTATTGAGATATAAGTTGGAGAAGTGGAGATATGGAGTCGGGCTTGAGAAATACGAGTAGATCGTCGGCATACGCTGACAATTTGACATGCAGGTCATCAACCTGAATACTTTGAATCTCTTCAGATTGACGGATTAACAAGGCCAGTGGCTCCAAAGCTAGATTAAATAGGAGCGGGGAGAGGGCACACCCCTGTCGGGTACCACGTCGCAGAGAAAAGGGCTCCGAAAGGATGCCGTTAACCAGGATTCGAGCCGTCGGGGAGTCATACAGCACCCGAACCTTATCAACAAAATCTATAGGCAGGCCAAACCAGACTAGCACATGATATAGGAAGGGCCATTCAAGTCTGTCGAAGGCCTTCTCAGCATCTATTGAAATGCCCACAACAGGGGAGTCCATAGTAGAAGCTTGCTCCATCACGTCGCAAAGCAGACGCCCATTATCAGCTGTGGATCTGCCTGACACGAACCCGCATTGGTCAGGGTGTATCAGTAGATGCAATACGTTATTCAATCGCCTGGCCAGTATACTGGAAAACAACTTGTAATCGGCGTTTAAGAGTGAAATAGGCCTGTAATTGTCAACCTGAGTTGGATCTCTCCCAGGTTTTTCTAGCACCACAATCGTTGTCTCAGCGAACGCGCCCTTCTTCTGATCCTGCGCCAGCAGTGCTTGGAAGTATTTCAAGAGTTGTGGAAGCAGCACTTCTGCAAAGGTCCTGTAGAATTCTACCGGGATCCCATCGGGTCCTGCCGCCTTGCCGATCTTCATACTAGTTAAGGTCTCCCTTAGTTCATCCTCGGAGAAGGCCTTCTCCAGACCAGCCACATGGGACTCCCGCAAGATGGGCCTTTCAGCACTGGCAAGGAAGGTCTCACAGGCCGCTTTGTCAAAAGCTATTTCTGAGGTATATAGCTGCTCATAATACTTCCGAAAGGCCGCCGCAATATCACCGCTGTTGGTTAGCCGATTCTGCTGTTCATCCAACACGTGCGTTACATGTGTCTTGTTGCGACGTGCCTTTAGGTTGGAAGCCAGCAGCTTACCAGCCCTATTCTTACCTAAGTAGTAGCGGGCTCGGCCTTCAAACATACTCTGTTCCACTTCAGCGCTTAATGTCGTATTATACAGATATCTCAGCTTATGGAGACGATTCAGCACTACTGCATTAGATCCTCTTTGCAGAATTCTTTCCCCTGCTCTAATCTGTTGATCTATCCCTTGCAGCTTCGCTCGCGCCTTCTTGGCTTGGGCTATTGCAAAGCTAGTAATATGAGCTCACATAGAAGCTTTGAAGGCCTCCCACCAAGCCCAAACTGGCGAAACCTCCGGGCTATTGTGGACAAAATAATCCTTTATAGCTTGGTTTATTGTTTCCTTGAAATCGGCATCCCCCAGGAGTGTTCTATTGAAAGACCAGAACTGCTGGTCGGGCAGGTCGCCCTCAAGGTTTAGATCTAAGACAATAGCCGCATGGTCGGAGATATGTGTACTCAGGATATTGGCTCCACAGGCTTCTTGCATCAACGGTCTGGAGATTAAAAAGAAATCTATCCTGGAGAACGAACCGTGAGGGCATGAGAAGAACGTATAATCCCTTTCCCTCGGAAAAAGGATTCTCCAAACATCAACTAAGCCAAATTCTTGCATAAGTGAGTTTAGCATTGCTAGAGCTCTGCCACTCCTTGGTCGGCTAGGACTGCAATCTAGTAAGGGGTCTAGAACCAAATTGAAGTCCCCCCCCGAGGACTACCGGAAGGGGAGCATCATGCTGTATTTCTTTTGCGAGGGCAGAAAAAAAGTTAGGTTGGTCAGAATTTGGGGCATATATGCACATGACTACTAGATGCCTAGCGCCGACAGTAACATGAGCTTTAGCCCAACGCCCCTCCTTATCAGCTCGTGTGGATAGGACCTGGATCTGTGACTTGCCTTTACCCAGGATTGCAACCCCATTCTTCTTCCCTAGGGCTGGGGAAAAGGCAATCAGCTTATAATGTGTAGAATTTAGCTTCAGGCATTCCTTCGATGACAGATGAGTCTCTTGGAGACACACTATATCCGCTCCTTGCTTATGGGCGTAAACCAGTATCTTCTTTCGTTTTATGGGGTGCATTATACCCTTCACATTCAGAGACAAAAGCTTAAGAGGGTGCATTAGTAAAAAGATACATAGTAGGATCATCTGTACTCTCCGTGGTCATAAGCAACACGCTACCTGGCATCTTGAACCAAGGTACATAAGGAACCCCTAGTTGCCTGCAGTGTACAAACCTGACCCTCCCAAAAAGGAGCAATAACCAAGGGTGAGACAGCGTGAAAACCAGAACTGGAAACACAGCAGCATCTGCAAGACCCAACTCAGTTAATCTCCACAACAGGAAAAATGCCTAAACAGTAATAATCTGCCATAGTGACTAATAACATCCATCTACTATTTATGATTATATGCATTATTTATTTATTTATTATTTATGTATTTTTTATTTTTTATTTATTTATTTATTTTTTTTTACTGTTTATCCCCTCCTTCCTTCCTTCCCTCCCCTTCCCTGTAACCGTACAAATCAGCAACTTCTTAAACAACCCATTCTCCAAACCATACATTACCATCATGATATAGGTGCAGACACAAAAAAAGAGTCCCTCTGCCATTATAGGAGGAGCAGCCACCAGTAGCTCTAAACGTGCTTACGCTGGATCATATCTAACCAGAGTACATGTTAGTCCATGATGGCAGGCATAGTAACAGCATTTAGAGCCCATTGTCCGTATGCATTTTCAAAGCTTCCTGCTCCTCCAAGAACTGTACCAAACCGTCAGGCTCCTCAAAGGTTCTTGTACGATTATCCAGAGTTACTTTGAAGCGTGCAGGGTAAAATAATCCATATTTCGCCTGGAGTTGCTGGAGACGAGGTCGCAGCTCTAAAAACTTCTTCCTTCGATCCATTGTTGCCTTGCATAGATCAGGGAAAAAAGAAACTCTCTGACCTTCGTAAGTTACTGAAGATAGGGCCTTTGCTGCAGCCATAATTTGCATGGCCTGCTGGTGACGCAGTAGACAGAAAATTAGAGGCCGCGGCCTCGGGCTGCGCCCTCCAGTATGCGCCGGTATCCTGTGCGCCCGTTCCACTTCCAGTGGCTTACTGAAATTTATTTTGAGCATTTGAGGCAGCGCTCTCCCCAGGAAACCTATTGTGTCCATGCCCTCCGCTCCTTCAGGAACACCAACCAGTCGAATGTTGTTTCTGCGGGTTCTATTTGCAAGGTCTTCCACGCTCGCCTCAAGAAAATTCACTTTTTTCATAGCCTTATTCAGTTTTTGTAAATGCTCCTCATGCACAGCCACTGTACCATCTATTTGTTCCACGCGGGCTGCCAGCCCTTGTGTTCGCTCTTTGAACTCCAGCATGTCTGCCTGCATTTGTAGTAGCGTTTCTCCGTGCGCCGCAATTAACTCCCGTACTGCCCGGATCTCAGCTAATATTTCCTTTTTCCCTTCGTCGGCCTCGCGTCCAGCTGCCATCTTAACAGGAGAAGGGGGGTCTTGTTTAGCGTGCTTAGTGCCCGCACTCCCGCTCGCAGCAAACTCCAATTTAGTTTGTTTCCCAGTCGCCATCACTCTGATATGATGCACTATGGCAGAAAGAATTGTCTACAATGACCTGGTTAGGCAATAATTCAGGAATAACGCTGTGGGTCAACAAGAGCAGAGCTCCTATGCGTCCATCTTGTTTCACCGCTAGGCTCCGCCCCCTGTCCATTTGTTCCTTTAAAACCGTTCTTTTGTACTTTTGGATGTATGTTTTGGGTAATTGTCCTGCGGAGGACCCATGACCTTTGACCCAGACTTAGTTTTCTGAGACTAGGTAGCACATTTTGCTCCAAACTATCTTGTTAGTCCTCCGACTTCATGATTCCTTTAATATGTTCCAGGCTTCCAGTTCCTGAGACAGCAAAACAGCCCCACAACATTATGGAACCTACACCATATTTAACTGTAGGAAGGGTGTTTTTTTCATTATAAACTTAATTTCTTCACCTGTAAATATAACATTGGTCTGCCTTGCCAAAGAGTTCAAATTTGGTTTCATCTGTCCACAGAACATTTTCCCAGAAGGATTGTGGTTTCTCAAGGTGGGTTTGGCGTCTGTCTTTGAGCAGTGGGGTCCTCCTTGGCCTTCGCACATGAAGTCCTTCTTGTTTAGTGCACAGCATATGCTGCAGGTTGAAACCATCACTCCAGATTGCTCCATGTCAGTCTTAAACTCTTTGGACATTTTACGTGGTGTTTTTCCAACAGTTCACACTAACCTTCGAAGACTTCTTAGATTAATCTCCCTCTTCCCATCACGTCCTGGTAGGTTCTTGACAGTTCCATTAGCATAAAACTTCTTAATAACATTGCTAACTATAGCCACAGGAATCCCAAGGTCTTTGGAGTTGGCCTTGTACCCCTTTGATGTTTGGTGATCATGGCTTCTCTGATGGTCTCAGGCAGCTCTCTTGTCTTCACCATTGTGAAAAAACAACAGGGAGTGAATATGGCCATTTTAAACATTAGAACCATCATTCATTGGTTGATTCCGTGTTTTTTCTTGTGGATCCTCTTCTACTACTATCCCGCTTTCAGTTGGTGTACCCCAAGGATCTGTCTGAAGTCCACTCCTTTTCTCCCTCTATACCCAGTCCCTTGGTGTCCTCATCTCTTCCAATGACTTTCAGTACCTTTTTTACACTGATGACTCACAGATCTACCTCTCTACACCTGAAATTTCTCTGGTAATCCAGGCCCGGATCTCTGTCTGCCTTTGTGACATTGCTGTTTGAATGTCTCACCGCCACTTGAAATTGAATACGGCCAAAATGGAGCTTCTTATTTTTCCCCCTGAACCCTCCTCTCCCCTTCCTCCTTTCACTGTCTGTGGATAACTCTCTACTCCTCCCCATCTCCTCAGCTCACAACCTTGGGGTCATCTTTGATTCCTCTCTCTCTTTCTCCACACACATCCAACTGACAGCTAAAACCTGCCGTTTCTTTCTTTACCATAGAAACTCTATGTGTAATGAATTAAAATTAATAGGAACCTCTTCAGCGGGAGGTGAGCAGTTTTCCCTGCCCCTCATTTGAATGCGGTTCCGAAAAAAATTTAAAATTTAAATTTAAAAATCAGGTGTTTGTCCAGCTGATTACAGTGCGGTATTGGAACCTATATGTAGTCGCAGTTTCTTTCTCTACAGCATCAACAAAATTTTCCCATTCCTTTCCAAACACACTACTCAAATACATGTGTATTTTTCGGTTCTGTTCACAGGTCTCTTTGAAAAATGTTCATGCTTCAGACATACATATGTAAACAGCAGCTTTCTAAAATACATGTACTGCTCATTTAAATGTGTAAATGCCACTATTTAAAATGTGTAAAAACCATGCAAGTCTTATAAAATGACATCCTTAATGTATTAATTCTGCATTTTCTTTCTTAAGTATCTTGCTAAGATGGAAAAATGTCTTTGTGAGATATAGTTTCCTATGTCAAGGTATAAAAGTGAAAATTAGAGTATTACTATAAAAGTTATGGTGGTCATTTTGAAAGCCCTACCCTTGCTTTGGGTGACTAGAAATGGGCATAGAGATGTCCAGAGCCATTCTAGAAGCCAGGTCTGTGGATGTGCCCAGTGTAAGACATGAACAAGAATCTGAAAAGTGCTCGTTTGGGCTGACAAAAGGGTGTAGAGGAAAAAGCACTCTATCTCCACTCAGCGCAATTTCAGTGAAAGCAGCAATGGGATTTGAACCCTTGCTTCCTTGGTCCTAGTCCACTACTCTCACACACTCCAGGCATGTCCACATTTGTGCAATCATGCTTGCACCTGGACAATGCCTGCTGTTTTTTTTTCCAGACATTCTGGCTTAGACGTCCCAGATTGCACTTTGACATCCTTTCTAAAATCCCCTTCACATTACAGTTCCTGTGCCATTTAGCAACATACATATGGACAGTTCTGCATATTTTCCTATTTTATTTCACATGTTTCCTAATGTTCTACTAAAAAATACACGACACTGGAGAAATTGTATCGGTGTATTCATGTTTGATTGGGATAACAGAGCAAAAGAAAAGGTATTAAGGTATGCTTTGCAAAATGGTTTTTAGAGGGAAAGACATCATTGCTTGCAAGGCTGACCCAAGGGTTTCTGCCGCCGCTGCCTCCCCCCAAACGGAATTGGCAGCAGCTGGGGGGGGGGGGGGAAGGAGGGGGGTTGCATCCATGTGTGCCCCTGCCAGCGGCATGGATGGGCCAGCCCTGATTGCATGTACAGTATGTCCAAGGAGTAAACCCTTCCTAGGATTTGGGGCAATAATATGTAATCATGCTTCCAAGTTTGGATATGCTATTGGAGATACCACTGACCTACCTAATAGAATGGTCTTAAAGGGATTTTTCCTATGTATGTTTATTTTTGGTCTGATGCTGTATATCATGATTTATATTACAGCTGTCAAATATTTTCTATTGTCAGAAAAGAGCATGCGCCTGTGCTATGCACACATTCTGTTCATGGTCTGATCACTCATGAATGAAAGGATTTACTACTACTTACTACTATTTATCATTTGTATAGTGCTACGAGATGTATGCAGCTCTGTATATGTAGATGTAAGATACAGTCCCTGCTCATCAGAGCTTACAATCATATCAAGATGAAGAACATCACAAAACTGGGGATTAAGATACACATAAGTAGTGAACAAGAGAGTGAGGAGCATCAGGATCAAAAAGCAGCCTTGAAGAAGTGGGGTTTTAGCCTGAACTTGAATAGGGCTAGAGAAGAAGCCTGATATATTTGCTCTCCATATTTAACTAGTATGTTTCTGATTATGTTATGTATGGGAACCATGTCAAATGTGATATTAAGAATATAAATCTGTGACTGTGTCACAAATTTTATTTTAAGGCGGGATAGAAGGGAGATAGCATTGCTCCACTGGGACCCTACAAGAGTAGTGTGTCCCTGTGGGAGGGTCATACCAAATAGAGAAGATTATAAGAGTGTATCATTTTGCTACAGTACTCTTTTGGGAAGTTGCTGCAATGGTTGTTTCCAAGATCTATAATAGCATGAGACAACTAATGAAAAGGGCTGCACATTTGTGAACGTGCATTCAATTCATTTGGGTGCCTAAAACTTCCAAGGGCATGCAAATCGCTTGTACTTAAGAATGAGTGTGTGCATAATTGATTTGCATGCTTAAAAAGGTTATACTGTACATACAATGTGCACCTAAAGGACAAATATGTGAAACAAGGGGGAAAAATGCCCAAAATCAGGAAAGATTTGTTTTAAACAATCACAAAATGAACTCTTCTTTTTGCTGTGCATACACATACTAGTGATTATATGGACATCTTAGTTGAGTTTAGCATGGTCAGAAACATTTTTCTCTTCCTCCACTGAATTTTAATTTCAGTTGCAAAGCATAAGTTTAAGGTGAAACAGAAGTATGAATAAAATTCATAAACAGTGACTAAAGAGAAAAGTTTGTTAACATGGGAAGGAACTTTGAGTGCACTCTTCTGTCCAAGAAGAGAGAGATTAAAGAGAAATAACAAGGGGCCTCCCAACTGACAGACCCAGATACCAACAAGGCTAAAGGACAAAAATAAATTTGATTTGTTGTGAGAAAAAAGGGTTGAAGAATTATTGCTAAAAATGTTTGCCTAGAAGAGAAAGTCAAAGGGAGGTATTAGCAAGATACAGCTGAGGAGAGGAATAAAAGCTTATTAAAGTACACAAGCAAGCAAAGGATCACAGGTATGGGTGAGAAAGCACAGTTACTTACCTGTAACAGGTGATCTCTGGGAACAGCAGGAATAAGTCTTCACATATGGGTACGTCGGTACCGACAGAGCCTGCGCGGGAACGCTCCCCCAGCATCCAAAAAGAAAGCTTTTGGGAGCATCCCACACGCATGCGCGCTGCCTTCCCGCCCATTCACTTCCCTCTCATCAGTTGGGTTTGTAGCTGAGACTGAAGGAGGGAAGTAGACAAATTAGAGAGAGAGAGAGAGAAACAACTCCTAGGGGAGGTAGGTGGGTTGTGAAGACTTATTCCTGCTGTTCCCAGAGATCACCTGTTACAGGTAAGTAACTGTGCTATCTCCAGGAACAAGCAGGAATGAGTCTTCACATTTGGGGACTCCCAAGCTAGAGATGCCTAGAGGATGCCCAGCATGTTGCAAAAATCTAATCGATAGGCAATGCTATTTCCCAGAACCTCAGGCATCCAAGGGATGGAGGGTAGGAGTTGAACTAAAAAGGGTGTGCTGTGGAACAGCTTGACTAAACAAGGCGTCTAGAGGGGAGTCCTTGTGTAGATCATAAATGTTAGTAAATATTGGATTCCAATTTTCTAATGTGGACCTCAGTCAAATGTATTGCAAAAGTATTTGTTGAGGCTAATATGGGTCTGGTGCTAAGAGCCAGTACATTTTCCTCAAAGAAAAAACCTTACTGTGAAGTAGAGGAAATAAATTTTGCAATACAGGCAGAGGTCAGAAGCCTAAATGGCTAGAACTAATCCCAGAAGAAAAAACTGGGGGAGTTTAATGGGGTTGGACTTTGGATGAGAAGCTAAAGCTTCTGTAGGCCAAAGTTTGAAGCTCTTTGTCCTTGGAGCAGAAAAAGGCTCTAGGAAAGAGAGGAGATAAATCTGACTGGTTTGCAGAAAAAGGATGGGTATTTAAGACCCCTCTATCCAAATTAAAGAAAGAAACATTTGTAGTAGGCGGTATAGCCTCCAATTTCTTGAAGATCAGTAATGCTTCCCTAAGTGATGTCACTTAGGATGATGACTTTACATGGAGAGCTTCAGATGTAACGTAACCGGAGAGGTTACAGTAAAAGAAGGTAGTTTCTAATTACCATAGAAATTGGTTGTCCATTTAAAACCCTATGGCATGCTGGAACAGCATTAATATGGACAGTAACAAATCTTTCAGAGTGAGATATGTGTATTTATATAAACACATTATATAAATATAAAGAGACTCACTTAATAACAAGAAGGGGGTAAGACCTGCTTGAGAATATGGATAGAGAACCACTTACTGGTTACACGTGGAAGAACCATGAAGAAGGTTACATGGAAACCAGTGGAATGTTCCTAGTCAGAAGGATAGGTCTAGATTTCTTTAAAAATTCTAGACTTTGAATAACCAGAAATGGAGATCTACGTGAAGGAGTGCAGAAAAATCCTTAGTCTTAAGACAAGTCTGGCTCCTTCTATAACTTCAGTGTGGAAAAAAAGACGCAATAAATGGGAATGCCATATTTGCCCGTCTAATTTGTCTACTTCCCTCCTTCAGTGTCAGCTACAAACCCAACTGATGAGAGGGAAGTGAATGGGCGGGAAACAGCGCGCATGCATGTGGGATGCTCCCAAAAGCTTTCTTTTTGGACGCTGGGGAGCGTTCCCGCACAGGCTCCGTTGGTACCGACGTACCCATATGTGAAGACTCATTCCTGCTTGTTCCTGGAGATATTCACTAAGGAGGAGTAGCAGTTTCCCATTCAAAGAGTCTAGGGAGACATCCATAAACATGAGGACTTTGGGATCAAAGACACCGATATTAGGTTTCTGCTTGCTAGAATGGTCATAGTCAAGTGTTAGATTGTGCTTGCAACAATTTTCATAGTAATGTCATGATGGAACACCATTCAAGACTCAGACTGTCCTTTATTCTGTAAAAAATACAAGTTACACATTCGGTGGTAATTTTATAAAGGATATTTTGTGCATATATGACACATTCGGTGGTAATTTTATAAAGGATATTTTGTGCATATATGCCTGTATACATGCACACAATGCTTCTTATAAAATTAACCTCCCCTTGCATATAGTATGCACTATGACAAGTAGGCATGTACTTGTACGTGACCCTAGTGTAAGTGTGTCAGGGGGAGGAGTTTGGACGGAGTACAGGCGAAGTCATGAAGTATGTGCATAGGTTATAAAATATACAACTATATGCGTACTTCAGCTGCAAATATCTACACCAGCTCCTGAGCTGGTATTAATGTGCGTGGCTGTATTTTAGCCAAATTTTGGCTGCTCTTGTGCTGGTATTTCATAGACATCTATGTGTTTTTATAAAACAGGCACCTACTTAGCCTCCCGACCTAGGTGCCCTATTATAAAATTACCCTCCACATGTCCAAGCTCTGGAGGCTGATGTCCCCTCCCCCCCCCCCCCCCCCCACATGTCCAAGCTCTGGAGGCTGATGCCCCCCTCTCCCTCACCGCCACCAAAGACAGCTAGAGAACTAGGGCTTGTAGAAAGGGAAAAGACTCAGCCCTGGTACTAAATATGGCCCAGCCAGAGCTTACTCAGAGCAGACACATGGGGGAGTGTTCTAAGAGAAGGAGAAGAACCTGTAAGACAAAAAATAACCATCAAATACATCTACCCTTCCCACCTCCCAGTACAATAAACTACCACTTTTATTTGGAGAGTGCAAAAATATTTCCCCTTTCATAGTGGATCAGGTTTCCATTTCCAAAGCCAGTCTGGTTCAATAAGAAACTGAAAACCCAGCCTGGAATTGGATCAAGTGAAAATCATTATCCTGTTCAGTACAGTGCGTCATGCTGGCAGCTGTTTTGAGAATCTGCAAAGCCCTGAACATGTGGCATTTATTCCATTTATTTTCTGACATTTCAAATTAACTTAAAGAAAAATAAACATTGCAAGGAATGCAAAGTATATAGCTGAAAGAACAAATTCAGTGTTAAAATTAGACTGAAAGAACACCAAGCCAGCTTGATAAAATGTGAACTGCAAACTCATTGTGCTTCAGACCAACACTGATGTATAAATAATGGTGAACTGGTTCCAGAAGAGACTCCAGAGGGACGGGGGCTGGGCTTTTTATTTATGCTTGATGAGGAAAGTGATCAACTTTGAGGGCATTTTTTGAGGCTAAATAAAAATGCATTTTTATTCTGACTGTCTATCTACCGGCAGAACTGTTAAAAGGCCTTGGTCAATCAAATCATTTGACAGCACCTGTGTGAATACAGCTCTTTCTCTGAAATCTGTAGCCACTGAAGCAGAAAAGGCAGAGTTCCAGTTTGAAGCCAGACAGTAGTTGATCTGTTGCCATCCTCAGCCCCACTGGCCCCTCCACTGCCCCTTCAAGCATTTAATTCTTCGATCAGAATCTGTTAAAGATACTGTGATGAGTGCTTGAACACCACAGCAGCGTCCTCCAGTTAAGAGGCATCAAGATTAGAAAATGGCACAACTAGGATGTATTTCTTAAGACGGCACTTCATCAGCCTAGCCAAGTCTACAGTTAGTCAGGTTGAAATAGTACCCAAATGTGTATAATGTTCAAATAAGGCACTGTACAGTCTTAGAAGGAAAAATAACTTGTAATGTTTTTATAACCATATGGCTGTATTCTGAAGTATTGTTGTTTCAAGTTGCTTTTTGTTGAATTATTTGCTTATAAAAAAATAAATGAAAAGA
This sequence comes from Ichthyophis bannanicus, assembly GCA_033557465.1. NCBI lineage: Eukaryota > Metazoa > Chordata > Amphibia > Gymnophiona > Ichthyophiidae > Ichthyophis > Ichthyophis bannanicus. The sequence continues at coordinate 886,047,864 of CM066034.1, read as the reverse complement.
TGTCTTATCTAATGTTCTCTCTTCTTCGTGTACTGGAACTTCTGATGGATTTGTTTTAGACACGGAGATTGCTACTGAGATATCAAGGCCGTGACGCTAATAACACAGGTACACTAAAAAAAATTTTTTTTAAACTGCCTCTAATGTTTCGATTGATTTTTACGTTTTTTGGTGCGCTGAATCCAAATCTGGTAACCAATTTGCTCCATCACGTACAGATTTTTTGCTACATTGGGTTAGCAGTTTGAGGTGAACGTTTCAGATTGAGTGCGATCGAGATAAAAGTTTCTTGGATGAATTCTTTATACTAATTGTTTAGTAGTTATTCAAATAAGAATAAAGAAAATTGTAACAAGGCAGCACATAAGAATAGAGTAATGTCAACAAAACACACTGTGATGGTAGCAAAATTGTCTGCACTTAAAACAGCCACATACATGTGCACAAACATTGAGCATATAAGAGCGAGGTTAGACACAAAGCAAAGCAAAGAAATGTGCAAAAAATGTTGTACAGGTATGATTGTAAGAATAGAAAACGCAAACCGCACCATTGCAATACATGAAGACAAACACCCGATGGTGTGAAAATAAAATTCTAATAAATGAGATCCGACACTGTGGTAATAACTAGCAAATTTTTATTTCAAAGTTTAGTAAAAACACGATATTTGTCAACACAGTTTAGATTTTAAAGTCATTCTTGGGTCAATCAATCTCCTGGTGGGCCCGTTTCTTCTTCCCCCGAATGCTTCTCTTGGTGCGCTGCTTGGCGTATTTTTCATCTGGGGTTTCCCGCAGCAGCAACCAGCCGAAATCAGCCATCATAGTGGTGTTCCATCTTCCTTGGTACCTTCTCTCTGCGTCCTTGATGTCCTGGTGAAACCTTTCACCTTGTTCTTCACTGTACGCCCCCAAGTTTTCGGGAAAGTAGTTCACATGGGAGTGCAAGAAATGGACTTTCAGGCTCATGTTACAGCCTTGTTCTTTGAAGGCATTGAGCATCCTGGCAACAATATCCTTATAGTTCTCATCCCGCCTGTTCCCCAAGAATTTGAGAACAACATCCTTGAAGGAATCCCAGGCTTCTTTTTCCTTCTCAGACATCGTTTCAGCGAATGCTCCATCTGAAATGAGTTTCCTTATATCAGGGCCAACAAACACCCCTTCCTTTAGCTTTGCTTCAGAAAGTCGGGGGAACTTTGAGCAAAGGTACCGAAAGCACTCACCATCTTTTGGAAGGGACTTGATGAATTACTTAATGAGACCCAACTTAATGTGGAGAGGTGGTAATAGAATTTTATCACGAGGTACCAAGCTCTCATGAAGAACATTTTTCTCACCGGGTCTCAAATACTCCCGAATTGGCCAGTCTTTTTTCCCCCAGTGTAGGTCGCGGGCCCGGCTATCCCACAAGCAAAGGAAGCAGGGATATTTGGTGAAACCGGATTGCTGCCCTAATAGCATGGATAGAATTTTAAAATCTCCACAAATCATCCACTTATGCGCATCATAACGAATCTTCTGAAGAATCAGGGCCAAATTCTCGTATTTTTCTTGGAGAATAACAGAGTGAGCAATAGGAACTGAAGCGAATGTGTTGCCATTATGAAGAAGAACACCTTTTATGCTGTCTTTTGACGAATCAATGAACAGCCGCCATTCAGCAGGATCATACTTGAGTTTAAACTTTTCCATCACTTCGTATATATCGTTGCAAAATACCAAATCTTCCTCTTTGCTGAAATACTTCAAAAATTGTGTCTCGCGGTTGCGGTACCAATAAAAAGTTGTTCCTGGTGACAATAGATTTTTCTGTTTAAGCCGAGAACCTAGCAGTTGGGCATCATCTTTTGGGAGTCCTAAATCCCGGACTAAATCATTCAATTCAGCTTGAGAGAAAAGTTCAGGTTTCGGATCTGGTTCAGTTTCAAACTCGGAAGTACTGGACTCATCGGGAAAAGCCATCTGATGAGTCTCATCATGATCAGAACCGTCCACACAAATATGATCCAAAGATTTTGGTGGTTCAGGCACAGGTACTTCGTTGCTATGAGGCATAGGCCTAATTGCTGAGGGAAGGTTGGGGTAACTTATTACGTTCTTATTTTTTAAGTTGTATCCCTTCACAATGCAAGAGCAAAAATAGCAGTCACTGCTGTGGTCTCTTTGTTCACGCCACATCATAGGTATTCCGAAACGAAATGCTTGTTTTTTACCTTTCATCCATAAGCGTAGATCTTCCTCACATGTCTTGCACACTTTGTGAGGAGCCCACGGTTTGTCTTGATCGCCTAACTTCAAACCAAAATAGGCGAAATATACTTTTTTAATAAATGCAGAAATGTTCCTCTGCCGCTTATTCATGGTATATTCCCCACAAATAAAACAAAAACTGTCCGGAGAGTTGACGCAACCTCTGGCTCTGTGAGCCATCACAAATACACAGCACTGCAAACTACAACTGTAGTGAACCACTTCGGAATAAAGCTGGATTACGACTGAGCAAACAAAAGGTAATAATGAACTTGCAAGAAACTGAAATTTGACAGGAACGTTCATGTCGCAACCACCGTGTTTGAGCGAGCGAACGAGGCGAGGCGAACAGGAAAGAACATGCGCCAGCGCGAGTACTGGATTTAGCCCCCCGCCTCCCAATTGTCCTGTTAATGTATAAAATGAATACAAAACACTCTAAAATATCATGAGGGAGTGTTTCTAGTTAACCATTACAAACTCTATTTTGGGCCAAGAAAATAAACTGCAGTCGGCTAAAAAGAAATTATGTGAACATTCCTTATATGGGTAAGAAATCTAATTTTGCAAGAAAACGTGACGTGATGGAACATTTTGGCTATTTTTCCTGGATTCAGCACCCCAAAATCTATAGGAATCAGTTGCAAAACTGGAGGCAGTTTTTTGGTAGTGTACCTGTGTAATCTTTCCAAGCTTGCTTTGCGATTATCTCCATCTTGTCCAGTAGGCCCACCAGACCAAGTAGAATAATACACGCATTCCCACTTCGGACAGAAATAGGCATCTTTGGATGACTTGCTGTAGACAGTTGGGGAATACTTTCCAGTACACCGTCCCCATCCGTATGCTTCTTCAGGACACATATATTTATCATCATAGTAGTAGGTTTGTTCCCAAGACCCACACTTGTAGTAAGCATTCCTGTTTATTACATCGCAGGCATCAAAATTCAGGATAAAGGGTCTTGTGGGATCGGAGAGTTGATGTGTGGCATTTATGAGGACCCCCCTCCTCATCATTCCAACGCAACTCCAGTACATAATAAGAGGGGTTCTGCCGAGGGTTAAAGCAAGTTTTACTCTTCCCTTTCGTACAGATATTTAATTCTGTACCATTATACACACATCGGCTAACTATGCCAGTACAAGTATAGTAGGAATGATAAAGTAAAGTTTGAGTGATCTTTATCCCAGTTCGGGTGGTAGTTATACAAGCTGCACAAGGGGGTAGGGCAAAAGTCTTTTCCAGGGATCCCAGGGCTACCGCCCCCACAAAACAGTAGTAGAGGAACATCAAGACTACAGTCTTTAGAGATTAACTGAAATATTGAGAACGATGAACTTGTAGAGTCTTTTTCTTCTTCTTTTTTCTGCTCCCGCTGTATGTAGACCTATCGACTGCCACACTTGTGTGACAGGGGTAGGATTGTAAATTCTAAAGACTCTTACAATGCTGGTTGTCTCCGTAATGTAAGCCGCAATGGAGTTTCAGGGTCATTTACTGAAGTCCATTGACCAAGTTCAGGAGCAGCTGCTGGCTTTACTCGACTATGATGGATCCAGGGTTCAAGCTCTGCGACTTTTACTGCAGTTAGAGTTGATAAAATGACAACATAAGGTCCCTTCCAATGCGGTGCCAGCGGTGTCTTTCTCCACTCTTTGATCCACACTGACACTCCAGGCTTGAAGGGATGCAGAGGTTCTGTCAGATTGATGGGCAATCGATCTTGTACCCAGGTGTGAAGACTCTGCAAAACAGAACTTAAAGCCAATAGTTCTTGTCTAGTAATTTCAGATCCAATCTGTTTCATATCTCCTTTTATTCCCTGTACAATGGGTGGGGGTCGCCATACAAAATCTCAAAAGGGGAAACTCCTAAAGACTTGGTTGGAGCAGAATGTATCCTAAGAAGGGCTATAGGGAGAACCTGGAGCCACTTCAGGTGTGTTTCTTGACAAAGTTTGGACAACTGAGATTTCAGGGTCCTATTCATACGTTCTACTTTCCCTGAACTCTGAGGTCTATAGGCAGTGTGCAACTTCCATTGTATCTGTAGAGCTCGGGCTAACTGTTGGATTACGTGGGACACAAATGAGGGTCCATTATCTGATCCTATAGTCAATGGTATTCTAGATCGGGGAATAATCTCATGGAGCAGAATTCTAGTGACTTCTCGGGCTTTTTCAGTTCGGGTGGGAAAAGCTTCAACCCACCCAGAAAAGGTGCAAACTAAGACCAACAGATAGTGATATCCATTTGCTCGTGGCATCTCAGTAAAATCCACCTGAATATCACTCATAGGGGTAACTCCTACTGACTGAACTCTTGGGGGTGGATTGGGACCCTGCTTAGCATTATTCTTAGCACATGTTAAACATTGATGAGCCACTGAGGCAGACAGGGGTCCTAATAATGAAATATAGAAATGGGGTTTTAGGGCTCTTTCCATGGCAGTCTTCCCATAATGTGTGGCCTGATGAAAAGCATGATCAAAGGCCGGTCCCAATGCTTCAGGAATTACTGTGGGACCTGGAGGTGAGCTACCCTCTGGAGGTGGCAGCACTATCCAACCCTTTTCTGTTAGGACACCCCCTCCTTCTCACAGAAGTAATCTAACTCTCTTGTAGTATATCGGGGGGCCCATGAACTAAGGGGCACAGGGAATAAGGCTGCCTGCACCGAGGTATCTTGGGTCAAGACTCGTCCAGTTGTGGCTGCTTTTCGGGCAATGGTATCAGCAAACCTATTCCCTCGAGTAACTTCTCCTATTCCTGCTTGATGACCTCGACAGTGCATGACTGCAACTTACTTAGGGGCCCACACAGCGTCTAATAATATCAATATCTCGGGCCCATGCCTAATGGACTTGCCTCCTGAGGTAATCAACCCTCGTTCTTTATACAGGGTTCCATGTGCATGTAAAGTTGTGAAGGCATACTTGGAATCTGTATACTGTCACAAGGTGGACCTATTGGAGCCTGAGAAAATGGAAATCAGCAGCAGTGATCAGAGAAGAGATGACAGGATAAACAAAAAACTGTCAGATGGTTGCTACAGACAACCTAGGCACACGTGGGTAAGGGCTGAGAAGACACACCCAGATAGCAAGCAAAGGGAGTTTGCTTTGCCTGATAGGAATCAGCTGGGTAGAGGTGGAGCCCAGAAACACAGGGATATAATACGCTCCCAAATAGTTAGAGAGGGAGAGGAGGTGAACCAGCAAGTCTCACAGCAAGGGAGACAACGGTCAGCGCAGCAGAAGCTGGGAAAAGTATGGAAGTGGAATGAAAGAGAGTCTGAATTACTGGGACAGCATGCAAGCCCACACGAAGGTCTGAGTGAGTCTCAAACCCAGAGTGAAACATTTGGAAGGCAGAAGCCAGATATTGAATGTATGTGTGAAGAGCACGAGAGACATGGGAGAGTTGCAGTACAAGGTAACAAAGCCAGAAGTGTTGATAGTGGCTGTTTTCTACCCGAGTGGGTAAAACCCTGCAGCAATAGAAAAAGCCACCCAGAAGTAAGCTTTAGAAATAATCCCTTCCCTTGTGCTAGAAAACCCAGGAGAAGAGAAACTCACTTACTTGGAGAAGCTGGTGATTCCAGTATCAACTTTAAACTCCCAGAGTTTGAGCAACCTCCGTATAGAGCAGTGCAATCCAGGGCAGCTGTGAGGAAAAGGCTAGACCCGAGCACGCTCAGAGTCTACCGTAATCACTCCAACAGCAGAGCCAGGGAAGTTCCTGAATGTCCTTATGCTTACCAGCAGGGGCTGAGTTCTCATAAGCCTCATGTAAAAGTATATGGTAGTTCCCAGGGAGGCTTTGAGTCAGAAGGACAGCATAACTTCCTGCTTGACGAGGAAAACCTACATTATCCTTTTGAAACAGCTGACCTTGAAAACGTGAGTGTTAATGAACCAGAATCTATGGAATATGAGAATGCAGAGTTAGCAACAGTTCCTGAGCCCATGGAATGCTCAGTCTCGGTAATTGACCCAAAGTTTTCCTTAAGGTGAAAAGGGTTGAAGATAACCTGAGTAAGAGTCACAAGGTGTGGGCTGGAAAACGTATCTCCCAGAAAACCATGTGAATGAGCTGTGCTGTAGCAGCAAAAAGGAAAGCCTGTGAAAAACATTGAGAATGTTTAATTCTTTTCTTTTTGCATTTAAGCTGAAGTAAGCTATTTTTGTTTAACCTTTTGGTTTCTGTTACATGCCCGAAGTGGGTTGTTTGCTTTGTTTTGCCAAGGAGAAAATACCTCACGGACGGGGAATAAAACCCTGAGTTTGGAACACAAGTGTCTTTTGTGGTTTATAGAGAAGGTACAACTACCACCCTCAGGCAGTACCAAGGCCTCACCGGTAGGGCACCTGGGGGTGCGACAATACACATTTAGACGGAGCCCTTCTCCTAATGTCAGTGCTCTAGTGAGAGCTATCAGTTCAGCCTTCTGTGCTGAGGTCCCCGGGGCCAGAGCTGAGGACTCAACTACCAGATCAAGGGTCACCACTGCATACCCGGCACAATGATACCCATTGATGATGAGACTGCTCCCATCCACAAAGAAAGTCCGTTCAGGGTCCTCCAAAGGGACATCAGTCAAATCCGGGTGACTTGAGAATACAGTGTCCATAATTTCTAAACAGTCATGATTGGGGGAGCCAGGACCAACTGGGAGCAACGTAGCAGGGTTCAAGGCTTGACTGACCTTCAATTGTATCTGGGGATTTTTACACAGCATACTCTGATACTTCAACATTCGTGAATTTGTGAGCCAGAAACTTCCTTTGTGTTCCATGAGAGTCAGAACAGAATGTGGTACAGTAATTTGAAGATTCTGTCCCAGAGTGAGCTTGTCTGCTTCGCTCACTAGGAGGGCTGTAGCTGCGACAGCTCTCAAACAAGGGGGCCAACCTTTTGCAACGACATCCAACTGTTTTGACAAATAAGCCACTGGCCGTTGCCAAGATCCAAGAGACTGAGTCAGCACTCCTAGAGCATTTCCTTGTGACTCATGAACATCGAGACGGAAAGGTTTCTGGACATCTGGTAGACCCAGAGCTGGTGATCACATCAGAGCGGCTTTTAGAGATTGAAATGCTGCATCCTGTTCAGGTCCCCACTCCAATGGAGACTTTTCTATTCCCTTGGTAGCTTGATACAGTGGTTTTGCCAGCAGAGCGAAATTGGGGATCCATATAAGACAGTACCCTGCAGCCCCCAGGAAGGCTCTTACTTGCCTCCTGGTGGTTGGGGTGGGAATACTGCATACAGCTCCTTTGCGTTCCGGTCGCAAATGTCGAATTCCGCTAGATAATTGGAATCCTAGATATTTAACTTCAGTCTGACATAATTGCGCCTTTGCTCTTGAGACTTTGTATCCAGCCTCATTTAGAAGGTGCAAGAGTTCACTGGTGGTTTGTAGGCATTCACTTTCTGAATTTGTGGCTATGAGCAGGTCGTCCACATACTGAAGCAGAACCCTTTGTCCTGGGTTCACAGAGTAGCTTGAGAGATCTTGATTTAGAGCAGCACTGAAGAGGGTAGGTGAATTCTTGAATCCTTGGGGTAATCGAGTCCAGGTAAGTTGGCCCCGCCTTCCTGTTGTAGGGTCTTGCCATTCAAAGGCAAACAAAAGTTGACTGGTGGGGGCTAGGCGTATGCAGAAGAAGGCATCTTTCAGGTCCAGGACAGTAAAATGAGTAGCCTCAGCGGGGATCAGTCCCAAGAGAGTATAAGGATTTGGTACCACTGGGTGTATAGTTTCAGCTGCATCATTTACCCGTCTCAGATCTTGTACTGGGTGGTAATCCCCTGTCCCATGTTTCTTGACTGGGAGAAGGGGGGTATTCCAAGGTGACTGGCACTCCTTGAGAAGTCCATACTTCAGTAGTTTCATCAGATGGCAGTGGATACCTTCAATAGCTGGTCAAGGAAGAGGATACTGCTTCACATGCACTGGTTCTGCTCCTGGCTTGAGGGCGACAATGACAGGGGCTATGTTCGTCGCTAGGCCAGGTGGATTATCTTCTGCCCATACTTCAGGCGGGGCTAAAAGGTTGGGGGGCATACAGGAACTAGCTGATTTGGTTGGGGCTACACTGTAGAATCGCCATTCTTCTTCCCAGGGAACAGTCAGCACCATCAATCCAGCAGGCTTTACAGTCATCTGCATTTCTCCTCCTTCAGCGAAAGATATTTGCGCCTGAAGCTTGGCAAGCATATCCCGGCCCAAGAGTGGAATAGGGCATTCAGGCATATACAGGAACTGGTGCGTTATTTTCTGTCCCCCTAGTTCACACATGCGGTTCTGCAGGAAAGGCTTAGTGGCCCTAGCCCCAGTGGCCCCAACAATAGTAACAGATCGAGAGGAAAGAGGGGCCACTGGCTTTGCCACCACTGAATGTTCGGTTCCTGTATCTACCATAAAGTCCATATATTGGTCCCCTATTTTCAAACTGACCATAGGCTCCTGGGGACCCAGGGTGAACTTGGAGCCCGGTCTGGCCTAGTCTTCGTCCATGTCATAGCCCATTGCAACTGCCACTCCCTCAATAGCTTCTTCCCTCTCTCGCTGGAACTGTGCTCGGGTCATTCCTCCACGACTCTGAAATCGACCTCCTGTTCTCCAGGGACTCCCTCCTTCCCTCCTGGGGGTGGAGTCGAGATGCGGGCATTCACTTCTTCAATTTCCTTCTTCTCTGCAATGGGCGCACTGATTCACACCCAGTGGGATCCAATTATTTTCACGACCCCTTCCACGTCCTCTGCTCCTTCGATTAGGAAAACCTCCTTCACGTCGTTCAACTAAAGCAGCAGCAAGAAGATCTGCTTTCTTCTTCATCTTTCGTTCACTTTCTCTGTTACGTTCATTTTCACGATTCACAAACACTTTCTGAGCAACTTCCATTAACTGGGCTGTATTCATGCCCGCAAATCCATCCAGTTTCTGTAACTTTCGTTTTATCTCTCTCTGGGACTGACTGACGAAGGCTGCGTTTACCATACGCAAATTATCCTGAGCGGCTGAATCGTATGGGGTATATAATCTATAGGCTTCAGACAACCGCTCATAGAAGGCCGCTGGGCTCTCATCCGGACCCTGGATAACTTCTGATACCTTCCCGATATTCATAGCCCTCTGGCCTCCCTTCCTCAGGCCCTGCAACAAGGCCTGGCGAAATCGAGTTAGGGCTGCCGCCCCCCTTTCATCATTCGGATCCCATCTAGGATCTTCATTTGGGAAAGCTGCGGCGGCTGCTTGTGAGGGATTCATTCACCCCCCCTCTACGGGATTCTCTTCTAACCAGCGGATGGCTGCTTGCACAATTTGCACTCGCTCCTCGGTAGTAAAGAGAGTGGACAGAAGCTGGTGGCAATCAGTCCAGGTCGGCTGATGAGTTTGCATTATACTAGACATTAACTCCTTCAATTCTTGGGGTTTTTCAGTATAAGACGCATAATGCGTTTTCCAGTTCAATAAATCAGTACTGGAAAAAGGCACGTAGATTAGACTGGTTGGTCCTGGCGCCATCTGGCCCTGTTCATTTAGGATAGGTAAACCAGGTACTTGACGCAATGGAATTAGGCGCCCTGTTTTCTCCTTCTTCTTTGGGGTTACACTTCTTAAATCATACGGTTCCCGGGTATAGGCTTCCTTGGCAGGTGACCCTGAACTGGCAGGAGAGCTTCCGCTCCCAGTATCATCGGAGGACCCTTGTCCTCCTGATGTACTTTGGCCAGACTCGGGGCTATCACTCGGGGAAGTGGGCTTCTTTTGCTGCTGCAGCAGTAATTGCTGGGTTACCTCATCAGGTTCTGCTTCAGGTAGTGGAGCTGGTGGAACTAACCTACATGGATACTGGGGTAAACGGGGCCAGGATTTCTGGGGACTCTGAGGCAGAATACACAGGCGGCTTCCCCTCCTCAAACGTCCGGGTCCCCCTAGTGGTTGCTACTAATATTCTACACTGTTCCTCATAGCAACGCTTCATCCAAAAGGCTGCCTCTCACAAATACCCAGCCAGGAGTCTATGTAGGGGAACTGATCAGGGAACATTTTTTGTACAATCTGATGAACACGGGAGACTACACCCACATCAAAGGTGCCCTCACGGGGCCATGAAGTAGCTAGCACCGGCCACTCCCTTTCACAGAGCATTTCTAATCGGGATGGAGACATTCTTATTCCGTAGTCTCCGGAAAATCCCTTAAGGAAATTCTTGATCATACATTCCAACGGAGTTTGCGTAGACTACGCCCCTCCCATAATCATAATGACATACACGACAACAGACAGTAAGGGTAGGTAGTATGGCTGCAGGTAAGGGGTCCGTACAGCCCACAGAACAATGGGGGGACAAAAACCAAACGCTTCCTCCTTTTCACGACCTGGGCGCGGTCGCCCGGCCAGGAACTGCGCTACTCAGGAGTCCGCTCTCACTTGGTCTATATTTCAAGACCTCTCAGTCACACAGACAGTCATGTCAGCAACAAGAAATTATTTTTCAAATGCCCAAGGTTTTACTGACTAACTTAACCCAAAGGGTCGGTGGCTTCGGCTCCGCTAACCCTTATGCGAAGCGTACTAAGACCGCCCTTATGAGAGGTGATCAGGCTCTCTCGTCTTTGCGCACTTATGCAAGACTTTCCCAGTTAGTCTATACCAAATTAGTCTCGCGTACTCATGCAAGACTTTTTCCCCAGGCCTCGCTGACTATTGAACAAGAAAATGTCTACTCACCGGATCCGGTTCCCGATACCAAACCAGTTCATGGGTTGGATCCTGGACTCCCCTCGGGTTCGGAGGTGTTGGCCAGCTGGACCCAGTGGTCCGCTGAGGCAAGGCGGAACCCTCCCCGATACAAGAGGACCGGTGGCGCCTGAGGTTTCCCCTGCGGTCGGACAGACACGGTTCCAACCGGACCAAACCTAGAGGCGAAATACGTGGAATACTCACTTGAATACCATCCACTACTCGCACATTCCCAGCAAACGCACCAAGAATATGAAGCAGCGAAGTGCAAACAATGAATAAATCCAGGAGTCAATTGCAGGGTCCAAGCCAATTTATTGTGCACAAGGCTCAGACAGTCAAACGTCAAAAAGGGACTGAGCAAAGTTCTTACAGAAACATAATTTTATACATTTCTTTTCAGTTTGATACATGCAGGCTTTCTATTGGTCCCAACGCCCCCTGCGTTTGTCCAATCGGAGACCCTTTCTGGGCCTAGCACCCGGTTCCCTCCTCTAGGATTGTTCTAACAATGGCACAGTTTCTAGGTATTGATACAATTCTACTGCGAGGCCGTTTCTAGCTCTAGGAATGCAAGTATTGAAACATTTCTATCATCAGAACACAAGAGAATAATAAAGGATTTATGAATTCATAAAAAACTTCTTATTAAACAGTTTAAAGCAGTTTTCTCAAACTTTTACAGACTTTGGTCTTTCTCAGCATTATTAATCTCTGGTGGGGGTGGGGACTCATGCCTAGCTTACAGGCCTCTCATACGTTTTCAGGCTATTATAGGCCATAGCCTACCACAATATAAATACTGTCAACAACAGATGCTGCTATATTTATCTAATTTAACTTTTTGGGGGGAAATAAAAAAGGGGGTATTAAGAAGGATCTCTCTCTTAATCCCTCCTGGAAAAAGCTAGCTGAACCAAGCACTTTTGTATAACCTACAATAAAAGGCACATTTTACAAATGACAACCAAGTGTAATCTGGGACATCCAAGCCAAAACATCTGAAGAAAATGCAGGCATGTCCAAGTTCAGGCATGATTTCACAAACCTGGATGTGCCCGATATGGACAGCTGCAGGGTATCTACATAGGTATCCCCAGAATAGTATTCAAGTCTTGGAAAAGACTAATGGTTAGAATAGTTGGCTAGGAACAGGAAAGCCAGATTTCAAATCCCATTGCTGCTATCATTGTGATCGTGGAGAGTACTGGAGATGGTAGAGTGCAATCTTCTCTACACCCTCTAGATCAGCGGTTCTCAACCTGTGGGTCGCGACCAATGTTCCCTCTAACTTTCTGTAGGCTGTGTGCACATAAAATATCAGCTGTGCAGCTTTTGAAGGAAGGTTAAATTTTTGTGCGCCACATAACGACACTCGGAGTTATATACTTTAAAATTTGACTACACATCAGAATACAGTATGTACACCACATTGATTGCACTAGAAAATATTGTAGTGTAGCAGCAGATAAGCATGCAATAAATAAATCCAGGAGTCTTTTCAAGGATCCAAGCCAGTTTAATGTGCACATGGCTCAAGCAATAAGCAATTTCAAAATGGCTGAGCAATGGCTTCTAGTAAAACAACAACTTTTCTAGCTTTCTTGTCCATTCTAAGCATAGGCAAACTTTTCATTGGTCCCAGTACCCCTCTCACCCATCTATTGGTCCCGGTACTGATATGGCTACCCAATCGGGACTCTGGTCTGGGCCCAGCACCTGGTTGCCCCCCTTCTAGTCCCAATTACAATGGTCAGTGTCTCTAACTTGTTACTTCTCTCCTCCAAGGTCGCTGAGCTTGTTAAAACATATGGGAAGCAGGGCACTGTAACCTTGCTTTTTGCAGAGTTAATTAATTCCATAGAAGCTGTGCTCTCTTATCAGTACCAATTAGAGCTGTTTTCTGTCTTTTATAAGTTTCGTTTCTGCTTAGCTATGTTCAGTTAAACTGAGTTAAGTTTCAATTCTATGGTGTCATCATTCAGGGGGGTTTTCATTCCTCTGGGCCTAACTACAGGCTTCAGTTACAGGTCAAGCTGCTCAGGCCTGTCTGCTTAGTTCAATTAGCATGGATCATAGGCCGTCGCCTACCACATTCCCCCCTTTGATTATTCTCACCCGCATGTTAATAAGGTGTGAGAATCAAATCACATAATACTAGGTAAAGGTATCACTCTGTGGTATAGGGTAGTAAGTTCACATAGCTAGCATCTTTGTAGCTGTCTTACGCTCTACAGTGTTATTAATAACTGAAGTTATCATTTGCAAGCAAAATGGCAAGAAACAAGGGAGCAACAGGCAGATAGTCAAAGTCCATAGTTTGGCAAGAGTGGGAAAAAGAACTAAAGGATTAGAAGGTTCGGTTGCATCTTTGTTGTGCTGTCGTAAAGCTTCTGATTTAGACAGACCAGCTGTCCATCCTTCGTAGTAGATTGTGGTCCAGTCCGAACAAAACACAAACTGTCAACAATGGGGTGGGCCAATACCCACTCACTAGTAGTATTATGTAAATCAGTCTGATTGTATAGGATAGAATAGTTCAGTTCTTGCGTCTCCCAGGGCCACTGATCTCCCATCTTAGTTCCTCCACAATAGAAACAGTCAGAAGTGTGGAGACTAGATGCTATTGCTCCAGCAAGTTCAAGAAACAAGTTCTGGTGGTGGTATGAGGAATTGCAACGGTGGCTTGCATAGCCTTGTAGAAAGTCAAGATCTAGAACAACTTTTGGATTGGAGAGTATACCAATGCAAGTATAGGGAGAATGATAAATCAAGGTCTGAGTGACCTTCGGTCCAGTTCATGTTGTACTTATACAGGCTGCCCAGGGAGATAAGGCAAAAGTCATTTCAAAGCACTCCAAGGCTGCTGCCAAAATAAAGCAATAATAATAATTCATAATGGGCATAGTCTCTGGAAAATTGGTGGAACTGTCGACTTCCACAACAGATAACAAATGTAGGGTTGATTGTAGATCCTCAAGCTTCTGCCGTACGTAGACCTACCAGCTTTTTGGCAGGAGTAGGGCTGTAGATTCCAAAGTATCACTGTCCTCTGGGATGTCTCAATTTCTTAAAATATCATAGCATAGTCTCTTAGGCTATTATTGCTTCCTTAGAGCAGTTCACTCTTTAGGAGATCAAAACAGTCTTTTCAGAGTATTTAAACATAGTCTCTTAGAAGATTCAATTTCTTGACACAACACAGTCTCTTTCTGATGATTGCAGTTTTTTTTCAGATGCGAGGCTTACCTTCAGATAAACAAACAGTCTTGAAATAGTGCAGTTTCTGAGGGACCAATAAGTCTTAGGTCCGTGGTTGTTGTTGTAGGGTGAGGTGCAATGGAGTCTCAGGATGCTATACAGTAGTCCAGTGATCAGGTTCAAGAGCAGCTGCTGGCTTCACTTGATTATGATGGGTCCAAGGTTCAAATTCTGCGACTTTTACTGCAGTTGGAGTTGTTGACAGGATGACGACATAGGGTCCTCTCCAATGCAGGGCTAACAGTATCTTTCTCCACTCTTTGATCCACACCGAGACTCCAGGCTTGAAAGGATGCAGGGGTGCAGGCAAATTGATGAGTAATCGATTTTGTACTCAGGTATGAAGACTCCTGCAAAACAGAACTTAAAACCAATAGTTCATGTCTAATAATTTCAGATCCTATCTGTCTCATATCTCCTTTTATTTCCTATACAATAGGCAGGGGTTGCCCATACAGAATCTCAAAAGGGGAAACTCCTAAAGACTTAGCAGGGGCTAAGTATATCCTAAGAAGGGCTATGGGAAGAACCTGGGGCCACTTCAGGTAAACCTCTTGGCAAAGTTTAGACAACTGAGATTTCAGGGTTCTATTCACACATTCTACTTTTCCTAAATTCTGAGATCTATAGGCAGTATGTATCTATTAATATCAATATCTTGGGGCTATACTTAATGGACTTGCTTCCTAAGGTTATCCACCCTCATTCTTTGTACAGGGCCCCATATGCATGCAAGGTTGTAAGGGTATACTTGAAATCTGGGTACACATTTAGACAGGGCTCTTTTCCTATTGTTAGTGCTCTAGTGAGGACTATCAGTTCAGCTTTCTGTGGTGAAGTTTCTGGGGCCAGGGCTGAGGACTCAACTACCAAATCAGGGGTCATCACTGCATATCTAGCACAACAATGTCCATTGATGATGAAACTGCCTTCAGCCACAAAGAAAGTCTGTTCAGGGTTCTCCAGAGGGACATCAGTCAAATCCAGGTGGCTTGAGAATACAGTGTCCATAATTTCTAAACAGTCATGATCAGGGGATCAAGACTAACTGATAACATAGCAGGATGGAAAGCTTGACTGACCCTTCAGTTGTATCTGGGGTTTTCACACAACATACTCTAATATTTCAACATTCATAGATTTGTTAGCTAGTAATTTCCTTTGTATTTCATATTGGTTAGAACAGAGTGTGGTACAGTAACTTGACGATCCTGTCTCAAAGGGATTTTTCTTTTAGTTTTTGCTTACTAGGAAGGCTGTAGCTGTAACAGCTTCTCAAATAAGGTCCAAGAGATTGAGTCAACACTCCCAGAACATTTCCTTGCGACTCATGAACATAGAGACTGCAAGGTTTTCTGGACATCGGGTAGACCCAGAACTGGTGATAACATCAGAGCGGTTTTCAAAGATCAAAAGACTGCATTCCTATTCAAGTCCCCATTCCAATGGAGACTTTTTCATTCCTTTGGTAGCTTGATACAATGTGATACAATGGTTTTGCTAGCAGCGCAAAATTGGGGATCCATATACAACAGTACCCTGTGGCACCCAAGAAGGCTCTCACTTGCCTCCTGGTGGTTGGAGTAGGAATACTGCATACAGCTGCTTTGCGTTCTGGTAAGGGTTCCAGGCGTCGAATTCCGCTGGACAACTGGAATCCTAGGTATTTAACTTGTTTGACATAATTATGCTTTGGCTCTTGAGACTTTGTATCCAGCCTCATTAAAAAGGTGCAAGAGTTCACTGGTGGCTGGTGGACATTCACTTTTTGAGTTGGTGGTTATGAGCAAGTTGTCCACATATTGAAGTAGAATTTTTTCTTTTTTTTTTGAGTTTCTGGATAACTTGTCAAATCTTTTGCTGAGTGAGGCGAGTTCTTGAATTCTTGAGGTAATCTTGTCCAGATGAGTTGGCCCTGCCTCCTTGTAGTGGGGTCTTGGGCTAAGCGTATGCAGAAAAAAACATCTTTTTAAGTCCAGAATGATGAAATGTATAGCTTCAGCAGAGATCAGTTCCAAGAGAATATAAGGATTTTGGTACCACTGGTTGTATAGTTTCAGCTGCATCATTCATTCTTTCTTAGATCCTGCACTGGGCGGTAATCACCTGTCCCAGGCTTCTTGACTGGCTTGAGGGTGACAATGGCAGGGGCTATGTTCTTCGCTAGGCCAGGTGGATTATCTTCTGCCCATCCTCCAGGTAGGGCTATGAGGTTGGTAAGTGTACAGCTTGTTGCTTTGGATGCAGGTGAATAGAACCGCCATTCTTCTTCTTGGGGACAGTTAACACCATCAGGCCAGCAGATTTTGAGTTTCATTTTTTTCTTCCTTCAACAGAGGATATCTGTGCTTGAAGCTTTGCAAGCAGGTCTCGGCCCAAAAATGGAATAGGGCATTCAGGCATATACAGGAACTGGTACATTATTATTATTATTATTTTTCTAGTTCACACATGTGGTTCTGCAGAAAAGGCTTTGCGAGAAAAACACAGGGGCTACTGGCTTTAGTATTCTGCTCCTGTATCCCCCATAAAAGTCCATATATTGGTCCCCTATTTTTCAGACTGACTCCTGGGGACCCAGGGAAACTGGAGAGTCCGGTCTGGCCTAGTCTTCATCCATGCTGTAGCCCTCTCAGGCTGCCACTCACGCTATAGCTGCTCCACTCTCGTGCTGAAACACTGTGCTTGGTTTTATTCTGTCTATGACTTTGCAATCAAGTACTCCCCTCCTGGGGAGGAGTCAAGATACGGGCATTCACTTCTCTAATGTCCTTCTTTTTCTATAATGGGCGTACTCGCACCCAGTTTTTCACTTCCTCTGTTCCTTCGATTAGGATAACCTCACATCATTCAACTAAAATATCATTCACTTTCTCTGTTACATTTATTTTCACAATTCACACACCCTCTGATTAACTTTCATTTAACCATTATGCCCGCAAATTCATCCAGTTCTCTGCAATTTCCGTTCATTAGTTCAATCAAGTCCTAAAACTTCTCAGTGCAGTTGTTTTTTTTCAGTTCTAAACAAGTCTGGTCAGCTGACTTTCACTTCTAGTCCGGAGGGGGTGGACATTCCCCTGTTGCAGAGGTGGCTAGCAAACTACTTGGGAATCTGTAGTCCCCCCCCCCCCCTCTCCTGGATTCTGTTTCTCCTAGCAATGCTCTATCCAGGAGGTTGATTTTTTTTTGATTTTTTTTTTAAGGATCCACTTCTCTGCTGTGGGCACATTAGTTCACGCCCACCGGGGGGGGGGGGGTTTGACATCATCGGTGGACTGGGCTCCATCCCCCCCTTAAGCACTCTGAACTGAACTACTTACAGAGAGAGAGAGAGAGAGACGAGACAGGATATCTAGAAATTCTGGGGCAAAATCCTGATTGGGACAGAGACATTTCATAATCTTCAGTAAATCCCTTACTGAAATTCTTGATCATACTTGAAAAGACACTTATTATTTCTGTAAACATAGGGCAGGCAGGAAACACTTAGATTGAGCACATACATCCATTATGCTTCTTATAGAGAGAACTATAGCTATCTGTCAGCATGTCTCTGCAAAAGAAATTATTTTTTAGTTCAGGAAGCAAATATTTAAAAGACATTCCGGATATTTTTCATAAAATACAGTACACCTTTCCTTTTTTTTTTTTTTAAATACAGAAAAGCTAACTGATTTGTTCATTAGTAACCAGCACAGAGGGGAAGCATGCATTCAAATGACTTATACTCATTCATAAAAAGATAAACTTTGTTTTTAAAACTTTTGGTTAAACAGAGCTAGTGAAACCAGAGAAAAAACTAATTATAAATTCATCACGCTTCGATTAAATGAAGAGACTTCTCATTCACATGGACAGAGATGCCAGAAAAAAAACAATTTAAATCAATGTTAAGTCGTGATCTAATTACTTTGTAGATCAAAGGAAAAACAAAAACAGTCCTTTATCATTTCCTATTTAAACTGTTTCAGTGCTTACTGAAAATTTGAACATACAGCCGACAGAAATTCCTCTCACTTGGTCCGCAACCCATAAGGGATTAATACAAACTTAATCCTTTTCAGGCTAAACCCAAAAACTATCGGGACCCACAATCCTGACTAAACATTCTTATTAAATGATAAATAAATGATATATATTACATAACCACAGCAGAAGGAACAAAAACATATTAAATAAAACAGGTACAATTTGCCTGAAATAAGCACAAACTACCAGCATTGAGGTTTAAGCCTGCACAAGATTAGAAAGACGACACTAGACATTCTTTCCTTCAGACACGCCCCCTGTCAGTTTTTCACACTGCAGTAGAAAAACTAACTGGGTCAGACCAGCTTTTTGATTTCTAAAAATGACTGTAGGTGTTTTGGGTCTTCATTCTGCTCTATTAATACAATTTCTTAATCAGTGAACTGTCACAAATTACTTAACAGAATAATCTCACATATATAACAAAAGGGAAACTCGCAGTTTCAACAGATAGCAAAAATCAAATACACAGGACGGACAATACACCAAACGCTTCATCCGTTTCGCGACCTAGACGCAGTCACCCGACTAGGAACTGCGCTAGTCCAGAGTCCACTCTGCTTGGTCCGTGCTGCCAGACCTTTCATTCACACTTCATTCACACAATCATGCTAGCAACGTATCTTAGAATGCATTCCTTTCTATCTATTCTGACTAGTCTTTTTCCCAATTACAAAAAGGATGAGGGTTTCACCCGGCGAATTCCCATGCGGGGTTACTCGGCCCTTCCTTGAGAGCTCTCTTACCAATTCCCAATATCTCGAGATTACAAATTCCAAGTTCCACTGGCAGTACTGCTCTTTCTATTTCTGTCTAGACATACCAAAAACCCAGTCCTGTCTGCTCTGACCAGGCTGAATCATGATCCTCTATAACAGCTGTACCTAGCGAATACTCATGCAAGGATTTTCAAACAAAGACTTAAGTCTTACCAAAGTTTTCAAACTGCAGTTCTAACTCATCTGTCTAGACAGGTTTTCAAAACTATACTTACCAGATCTGGTTCCCAAGCTTCTGAGTTGGATCCTGGACTCCCCCGGGTCGGAAGTGTTGGCCAGCTGGACTCAGTGCCTGCCGAGGCCAGGCAGAACTCCTTCCGATACAAGAGGATCGGTGGGCCCAGGGAAATTCCCCTGCGTCGGATTGGCATGGTTCCAACTGGACCAAACCTCAAGGCGAATTACGTGGATTTATTCACTTGAACACTATCCACCACTCGCACTTCTCGGCCAACGCACCAAGAATGTAGCAGCAGATAAGCATGCAATAAATAAATCCAGGAGTCTTTTCAAGGATCCAAGCCAGTTTAATGTGCACATGGCTCAAGCAATAAGCAATTTCAAAATGGCTGAGCAATGGCTTCTAGTAAAACAACAACTTTTCTAGCTTTCTTGTCCATTCTAAGCATAGGCAAACTTTTCATTGGTCCCAGTACCCCTCTCACCCATCTATTGGTCCCGGTACTGATATGGCTACCCAATCGGGACTCTGGTCTGGGCCCAGCACCTGGTTGCCCCCCTTCTAGTCCCAATTACAATGGTCAGTGTCTCTAACTTGTTACTTCTCTCCTCCAAGGTCGCTGAGCTTGTTAAAACATATGGGAAGCAGGGCACTGTAACCTTGCTTTTTGCAGAGTTAATTAATTCCATAGAAGCTGTGCTCTCTTATCAGTACCAATTAGAGCTGTTTTCTGTCTTTTATAAGTTTCGTTTCTGCTTAGCTATGTTCAGTTAAACTGAGTTAAGTTTCAATTCTATGGTGTCATCATTCAGGGGGGTTTTCATTCCTCTGGGCCTAACTACAGGCTTCAGTTACAGGTCAAGCTGCTCAGGCCTGTCTGCTTAGTTCAATTAGCATGGATCATAGGCCGTCGCCTACCACAGTAGAACTTGTGAAAATCGTAAATACACAACAACTTTTAAATTTTAAGACGTCTGTGTTGTTTTCTATCAGAATCAGAACCGTAATTTTTGTGCGCTCTGTTCTAAAGTATGTGCGCTCACTCGGCGAGGTGTGTGCGCGCGCACACGCGCACGGCTTAGAGGGAACAGTGGTCGCGACCCCCACAGGGGTTGCCACAGGATTTAGTGGGAGTCACCTCGTCTCCACCAAGTTAAAAAAAAATTTAAAACACACACAAGTTGCTGCCGCTGCCGAGTCCACTTCTCGGCAGCGGCAAACTCACCCCCTTCCTTCTAATGCAGCCGCGGCTCCCTGCCTCTTAGGGAACCGCAGCTGTGCCTGTAAAACCATTGCAGAGCCTTCCTGTCTCTCGGCGGGCTCCGTGCAGCATTGTCCCGCCTCCAAAGGAAGTTCTTTACCACTTCCTTTGGAGGCGGAACAATGCTGCATGGAGCCCATTGAGAGACAGGAAGGCTCTGCAATGATTTTACAGGCACAGCCGCGGTTCCCTAAGAGGCAGGAGCTGCGGCTGCATTAGAAGGGAGGCAGACATGGGGAGAGGGGATGAGGGGGCAGTGAACCTGCAACACGGCTGACATGGACAGAGGGGGGCTGATATCGACAGAGGGGGAGGGAGGGCTGAAATGGATGGATGGAGGGAGGGGGCTGACATTGACATAAGGGGGCTGACATGGAGGGATGGAGGGAGGGGGGCTGACATGGAGGGAGGGAGCAGAGATGGATGGATAGAGGGAGGGGGGCTGACATGGACAGAGGGAGGTAGGGAGGGAGGGGGCTGACATGGATGGAGGGAGGGGGGCTGACATGGAGGGAGGGAGGGAGGGGGGCTGACATGGACAGAGGGGAGAGACAGGGGGACATACTGGACAGACAGGGGATAAATGCTGGACAGAGGCGAGAGACAGTGCAGGTTAAGATTATAATGGGTTGATGGGGGAGCTAGCACTGGTAATGGGCAGATGGGGGGGCTAGGACTGGTAATGAGTTGATTAGGGAAGGCTAGGACTGGGAATGGACTGATCGGGGGGGTTGGGACTGGTAATGGACTGATAGGGGGCTAGCATTGGAAATGAGCTGATCGGTGAGGTTAGGACTGGAAATGGGCTGATGGGTGGAGGGGGTAGGACTGGTAATGGGATTGAGGGGGGGACTAGCACTGGAAATGAGCTGATTAGGGGAGGCTAGGACTGGTAATGGGCTGATGGGGTGGGGTAGGACTGGTAATGGACTGATGGGAGGCTAGCATTGGAAATGAGCTGACTGGGGGTGGGGGCTATGACTGGAAATGAGCTGATTAATGGAGGCTAGGACTGGTAATGAGCTGATGGGGGGGGTAGGACTGGTATTGGGCTGATTAGGGGAGGCTAGCACTGGTAATGGGGTTGAGGGGGGATTAGCACTAGACGTGAGCTGATTGGGGGGCTTTGACTGGGAATGGGCTGATTGTGGGGAGGGGAGGATAGAGCTGCTGGCCCTGGAAGAAAACTGGGGGCTAAGGCTACAAATGGGCTGATACGAGGGGATGGGAGAATGGAACTGGAAGGGAGTGGATCTGAGAGGGGCTGCCATGGTATTTGTACTAGAAGGGAATGGTCAGTGGGGAAGGAGGGAGACTGGAAGGGAATGGACACCAGTGGCAGTCATGGGAATGCAAGTTGACATTGGAAGGTACTGAGAGTGAGGAATGGAAAGGGGCTGATACTGGGGAGGGTTACTGAGACTGGAAATAGGCTGATGGAAAGAAGTGAAGAAAACAAAAGAAAAGATAAGAAATGGCAGATGGACCATAGACCACAGAAAGAGAGCTAAGAGAAGACAGGAAAGCAGAAGCCTCAGATCGGGACCAGCATGATCAGAGAATAAATTGGTCAGACAACAAAGGTAGAAAAAATAATTTTATTTCGTATTTAGTGATTTGACTACAAAATCATCATAATTTTGAAATCAAATATTATTACTTGTTATTGGGATTAGTTATTGTGGTTTAAATAAGTAAATTTTATAAATAAAAACATAATGCAAAGGCCTATAATATATTAATAATTCAACAAATGATTACAGCGACAATGCGTTAACGGTAAAGGAAGAGAGACGCATTTGATTTTATCATTGGGGGTCATCACAAGTTGACCAATGGTAAAAGGGGTCACGGTGCAAAAAAGGTTGAGAACCACTGCTCTAGATGTTTTATGGCCAAAAAAAATCACTTTCCCAATGCCTACTTGTGCCTGGAAGAGGTCTAAACTTGGACAAGATCATAGATGTCTTTGACATTTCTGAAATCAAGCGGGGACGTCTAGGTCCACTGCACCACCCCAGACATAACTCCCCCATGCCCCTTGCCTACTTGGACATCCCTGCACCAGAGATGTCTTTTTTAAAAGTCCTCTAGTGGGGGGGGGGGGGGGAGGGGGACCTAATTGGCCTTGTGGCATGGAGCAGAGAAGTGTTTATTCTCTTGCTCCTTTCCCCTGACGCTGATCGGGGCTGCTGTGGGCCACCACTGTCCATCCTTTGCCCGATGATGCTTAAATTTAAATGTTCTCTAGTGGGGGGAGGGGCCTGATTAGTCTTGCGGCAGGGAGCAGGGAGGTGTTTAGTCTCCTTCTCCTTTTCCAGACACCGATCTGGGCTGCACCAGAAAGGAGCAGGAGACTAAACACCTCTCTGCTCCCTGCCACATCTCTTGCTACTTTCCAGCACAGCCAAGATCGGCGTCTGGGAAAGGAGAAGGAAACTAAACACCTCCCTGCTCCCTGCCGCAAGGCCAATTAGGCCCCCCTCACCAGAGGACATTTAAATTTCAGTACTATTGGGCGCGGGAAGGACAGCAGCAGAACACAGCACCCCAATCAGCGTTGGGGAAAGGAGTATGAGACTAAACACCTCCCTGCTCCCTGCTGCAAGGCCGTTAAGACCTCCCCACCGGAGGACATTTAAATTTGAGTGCCATTAGGTATGGGAAGGACAGTGGCAGCACACAGCAGCCCCAATCGGTGTCGGGGAAAAGAGCAGGAGGCTAAACACATCCCTTCTCCTTGCGCAAGGTCAATCATGCCCCCCATCAGAGGACATTTAAATATGAGCGCTATCTGGTCTCAGGCACGGGAACGGGCTGAAGATTGCAGGAACTTTAAAGATTTAAAGGCGGCAGCGCCTCGGACGTGCCCGTGCCTGAGGTTCTCACCAGAGGTCCCTTTGGTGTGGCCCTTAGTCGGTGTTCAAGAAGGGGAACAGCACAAACCAAGAAAATAAAACCAACATCACATCCTCTGCCACCTCAGTTGGCAAAGCAGAACAATAGGAGCAGTCCGACACTGAGTTCAAAGATAACCAAGACATTCCACCCACAAAAGGAAAGTGTCATGCTACACATCAACATCATCATCATCATCTACAGCAGCTCCCCAGTCGGGGTGGAGCAGAGGGTAATTTTCTTCCCGCTCCTACACTCCGGCCCAATCCGGGCCGTGGGAGACTTCAGCGGCACAGTTTAAAACACAGCCGCGGGCAGGAGAGAGCCCTCTTCGCTGCAGCAGCCATCTACAGCAGCTCCCCAGTCGGGGTGGAGCAGAGGGTAATTTTCTTCCCGCTCCTACACTCCGGCCCAATCCGGGCCGTGGGAGACTTCAGCGGCACAGTTTAAAACACAGCCACGGGCAAGCGCAAGAGGGCCCTTTGGCACGGCCCTTAGGCAGAGGCCTTACCGAAAACGCCTAATCAACATCCGACGGACACAACGCTAGCCTACCTCTCAATTGCAAAGCAGCTTGAGTTCCCTTTTGGTTGAACTCGCGATTGACGCAAACATCGAAGCAGCAACAGCGATATTCAAGCACCTATCAGCACCTATCAGCCTAAGCTCCTTGAGAACTAAGAGCACCCCCTGCAACAACACGTCAAAAGACCAAGGACACAGCAAGTATAACTGTTTTGTTGACAATAACCTGCTCCTTTACACTCTACCACCAATAACCAGCATACTGCATGAACTTATCACCAGTCAGTACAATACTGTTGTCAGTAGAACCTATCACCAGTCAGTAAGAAGCTATAACCAGTCAGTACAATACTGTTGTCAGTAGAACCTATCACTAGCCAATACAATACTGTTGTCAGTAGAACCTATCACCAGTCAGTAAGAAGCTATAACCAGTCAGTACAATACTGTTGTCAGTAGAACCTATCACTAGCCAATACAATACTGTTGTCAGTAGAACCTATCACCAGTCAGTACAATACTGTTGTCAGTACTAATTAGCCTCTCAAAAGCTATAATATTGTTATTTGCAACTCAATAATCTTTATACCATTGCCAATACTAACTTAGCACATTGTACTACCACTGTCTATAGTCCTTTGACTGTGCCAATAACAATTAATCATTGTACTGTTGATAGCAATTGCGGGTCACTGCACTGCTGCTAGTCATTGCACTATTTCTATTTAATCTAAAATGTATAAGGTCCTGTTATCACTCACTACCCTCCTTACCTTTGGGCTCCCCCGCATCATAAACGCCCTCAACCACGATACTAGATACATACCAATACTTCATACATATGGAAGGAGATGGTTTGAATTCCCCCACCACACAACTGCAAAACGCAACCACACATCCCACTCCCATCTACTTAACATTCCCCTTCAAATCATCAACAAAGCACAATATGAGAAACTCCATCGACAACGCCTCCTAAAATGTGCATTGATAAACGCCAGATCCATTCGATCAAAATGGCCTGCAGTCATGGACTTGATTCCTCAATACAAGCTTGACATCCTGATGGTCACGGAATCATGGCTATCTGATTGCGACAACATCCTCCTGAATCAGATGCTACCTCCTGGATTTGACCTCTACACAAGCCACAGATCCACTCAAAAAGGAGGCGGAACGCTCATACTCGCCAAAACAGATCTTAATTTCAAACTATGCAACTCCTCCAGCTCAACCCACCTTGACTCCCTCACTATATCTAATGAACTCTGCTCAATCAACCTGCTTTATCGAGCACCCTCCCCATCACCAGATGACCTTCCAACAATAATCGAGCTTGCATGCGCAACATCCACCTCACGCTCTCCAAATTGGGTAGTTGGTGATTTCAACCTCCCATCTCTCCATGACAGCCACTCTGAAGCATTTCTAGACGCACTAGGGGATCTAGGCTACAAACAATATGTTGATTCTCCCACCCACACTAAAGGAGGTAAACTAGACCTCATCTTCGCACCCCATTCCAACACCTTAACACACCAAGCCCTTGAACTATCGGTTATACCAGTACCATGGTCCGATCACAACCTTATCCAATTCAATATACCCACCCATACCACTCACGTGAGTCAAATACCATCTAACCCACCCGGAACCCACGCAGTCCGTTTTCAACCTCTCAACCGTGACAAGGTCCTAGATAACCTCCAACCACTCTTGACGGACACCTCCCTCAAGCTAGATGACCTGGTAGCCAAATGGGACGAGAACCTCAGAGCCGCCTCATGTCCAGAGCACAAGGATAAGAAAATAAGAAAACGAGAACACGCACCTTGGTTCTCTACTGACCTTCGTACATCTCTCACCCACCTACGCAAACTTGAAAGACAGTGGCGCCAAACCCACTCACCAGAAGCCCTTGAAACATACAATACACACCTAGCTACCCACCGTGAGAAGGTAACACTGAGTAAGAAGCTATACCACACAAACCTACTGAAACGCTCCATCAATAAACCTCATGCTCTATTCAACTTAGTAAAATCCATAACAAGAGAGCCAGTTTCAGCCCAACCTGCAATGCCTCGACCACAGGACTACGCAATCTACCTGCAATCAAAAATGATTAAAACCAGCACAAGCATAAATACCATCGACCCCATTATATCATCTAAGGCATCTCAAATAACTCCATTTTGCAACTTCAATACTATATCATCTAATGAAATTGAGAAAATTGTCGCCTCCATCAATCCTAGCACGGCACCTAACGACCCTTGCCCAGCCAACTGGATCAAAGACCTGCGACATGATCTAAGCCAAATCCTATGCAAAATACTGAACCAGTCCTTTCTAACAGGCTCATTCCCCCAGAGTCTTAAACACACCTCTATCAAGCCTCTACTAAAAAACAGTAAGCTTGATCCATCCAAAGCTGAATCATTTAGGCCAATCTCAAGCATCCCCCAGCTTGCAAAAATCATCGAGAAAGCTGCCCAACAACAACTCCAGCATCATATTGACACAGAAGCACCACTAGACAAATCACAGCATGGATTCAGAGAAGCACATGGAGTCGACACAATCCTTACAACCCTATTCAACGATCTGATCACAGGATTAAACAACATCAAACAAGGATTTATTCTCATCTTTTTAGACATTTCCGCCGCATTCGATTCTGTGAACCACGATATACTACTGCAACGCCTGAGAGAAAAGGGGATTCGAAGCACAGCACTAGAATGGTGTAGATCCTACCTTTCCAATAGGTGGCAACAAGTTAAAACAGGCCAGGAATCCTCAGAACCATTCCTACAGTCTCAAGGGGTACCACAAGGATCTTCACTATCGGCGTTAATGTTCAATGTTTATATGCAGCCGATATGTGAATTGATCAGATCCTTCAACGTACAATGCCTGGCATACGCTGATGACATCCTCATATACATGCCGTTCAAAACTGACCAACCAGTGTATACTCCAATAATCAACTGCTTTGGAGCAGTAGCTGAATGGCTGCTGACTCAAAACCTAAGAATAAATCATAGCAAAACTGATGTCCTATTTGTCACAAGGAATCTTAAGTTCGTACCTCCTCCGTCGTTGCTGATCAACAACATAGAACTGACGTCCAAACCCACGATCCGATACCTCGGCATAACATTAGATCAACACCTGGATATGACAATGCATGTGAAGAATGTGACAAAGAATATATATCACAAGATCAGAACACTACGCCACCTCCGTCC
The DNA here is from genome assembly GCA_033557465.1 of Ichthyophis bannanicus. Lineage (NCBI taxonomy): Eukaryota > Metazoa > Chordata > Amphibia > Gymnophiona > Ichthyophiidae > Ichthyophis > Ichthyophis bannanicus. The sequence continues at coordinate 886,020,662 of CM066034.1, read as the reverse complement.
ACTACTGGACTATACTGATTTCCGATCAACCTTCCAGGCACTAGTCCTCCCACATCTAGATTTTGCAAACATCATCCTCCATGGGCTCTCTCAATCAACATTAAATCCACTTCGTCTGGCTATGAATACAGCTGCAAGAGTCCTCTCTGGATCACCAAGGTCTGCTCATATAACGCCTATCATGAAAGACCTACACTGGCTACCTCTACAAGCCAGACTCTCATATAAGTCACTAGTCTTGACCTTCAAAGCCATGAATATCTACCCACCAACACCAATCAGAAAACTAATCCATAACACCCCTGAAAATAGAAACAGAAGGACTACAACTATGAACACCTTAATAGTTCCCAAGATGATGACATCATGTACTAAAGCTACATCAAACAGAGCTTTTTCATTATTCGCACCCAGGAACTGGAATATACTTCCCCATGAAATCCGCGGCATCAAAAGCCTATTACAATTCCGCAAAGCTGTAAAGCATCACTTATTCACAAAATACTACCCAGAAGTGACCACAGACACTCACACAGCCAACAGGCCTCCCACCCACACCAAACACTTTAACACCTTTATCCAATCAGAAAATGGTTAGTTCCCACGATATTTCACTTTACTTCTACTGACCCATGCCACCCATGAATTCACGTACAATATCCACTCGAGTTTAAATATGGTATAATAAAAGCACATTCATAGTATAATGTTGATTGTACATAGTTATATATAATAAAAGCATATTCATAGTATAATGTTGATTGTACATAGTTATCCCTGTTATTCCATGTTATATATTCCCTTGTTCTCTGTAAACTCGATGTTACCTGTACACATTGCAGTATATTTTGTTCATTGTACACCGCGCTGATTTTAATAGCGCGGTATATAAGAGATGTTAAATAAATAAATAAATAAATCATGGTGAGTACAAGCGCCGGTATATGAGAGGTGATAATCAGCAAGTGGAAAGCCAGAAGTATAAAGACTTCCACACTGATAATAACACCTCAAGGATCCAAATAGCTGATATCAAGAAACAATGAAAACATGGGACCCAAACAAAGTTCCATTCTCTTGCTAATCATTTGGTGCATACCCCTAATAAATCAGTCAGGGGCCTTCCCAAGACATTGCAGTACTCCTCTTATATCACTCCCAGCACTCACACAATGGAATGCACCATGGCAACACTCAACTAAACATTCAACTAGGTGAATGCAAAGATTTATACCCATCAGTTGCACCAACCTAACATGGCCCAAAAACAGGAACCAGTACTAGACACCATAGTTAGCTGCACATTAATTAATGCTAGATCTGCTAGAAAGTGTAGTTACTCATCTGTAACAGGTGTTATCCGGGGACAACAGGAATCAGTCCTCACCTATGGATGACATTGGCACCGACGGAACACTTACGGAAGAATCTCCACAGCTTTCAAAGAAAGCCTTTGGGAGATGCCACAATGCATGCGTAGTCCCCTTTCCACCCAAGGGTGCCATCTTACTGAGTCAGACAATATAGCTAGAGCTGATAAAAGAAGATGGCAAAAATGTACAGCTACTCCAAGGAAGGAGGGTTGTGAAGACTGATTCCTGCTGTCCCTGGAGAACACCGGTTACAGGTGAATAACTATGCTTTCTCCAGGAACAAGCAGTAAGTCAGTCCTCACATATGGGACTCCCTAGCAACAGGCTAATGTTGAGAATCGAACCTGAACAGGGACAGGCAGGATAGTGCTTCTGTAGCTAAACCTGTGAGGCAGGCCTGGATACAAGCCACAGAAGCCTGCTTTGGATCCTTGACCACTGTTAGGCCAGAAAGAAGAATCAGGGGAAGGATGAACTACTGAAAATCCTGAGAGTGAAGTGAAATGTTGTTGATCTAGTGTGCTTTGCAAAGGAAACCAAATAACACAAAATGAAACAAGAAAGAGACATGAAGGGGAATCAGGGAGTAAGATCTGACTAGGCAATGGCCTTGGGAAGGTGGCATGATGTGCTGAATTGCCCCATTAACCTTTCTCTTCTGTCTATCCCTATACAGTAGCTACCTTGTACCTGTAAGTAGAATTTGTGTGTGAAGAATTTATGCTGAGAAAAGGATATTCTGTAATAAAGATTTTGTGAGTATTGCTGAGAAATTGGTCTCTGTGTACTTCCTCCATGTAAGGTGAGATAGTGGACCTTGTGGCCAAGTAGGCCCTTACATTTGGTGAGCCACAGCCAGGAGTGATTGCAGCATCCCTGCCGCCCCTTCGTGCATGGTTGGACGGCCAAGGAGTGACACATCACTCGGACTTGGAACCTCAGATCCAGAAGACTTCAGACAAGGTAGATTTTAGTTTGTTTTCTCCTATTACACAGGTACACTAAAAAAAATTTTTTTTAAACTGCCTCTAATGTTTCGATTGATTTTTACGTTTTTTGGTGCGCTGAATCCAAATCTGGTAACGAATTTGCTCCATCACGTACAGATTTTTTGCTACATTGGGTTAGCAGTTTGAGGTGAACGTTTCAGATTGAGTGCGATCGAGATAAAAGTTTCTTGGATGAATTCTTTATACTAATTGTTTAGTAGTTATTCAAATAAGAATAAAGAAAATTGTAACAAGGCAGCACATAAGAATAGAGTAATGTCAACAAAACACACTGTGATGGTAGCAAAATTGTCTGCACTTAAAACAGCCACATACATGTGCACAAACATTGAGCATATAAGAGCGAGGTTAGACACAAAGCAAAGCAAAGAAATGTGCAAAAAATGTTGTACAGGTATGTATGTAAGAATAGAAAACGCAAACCGCACCATTGCAATACATGAAGACAAACACCCGATGGTGTGAAAATAAAATTCTAATAAATGAGATCCGACACTGTGGTAATAACTAGCAAATTTTTATTTCAAAGTTTAGTAAAAACACGATATTTGTCAACACAGTTTAGATTTTAAAGTCATTCTTGGGTCAATCAATCTCCTGGTGGGCCCGTTTCTTCTTTCCCCGAATGCTTCTCTTGGTGCGCTGCTTGGCGTATTTTTCATCTGGGGTTTCCCGCAGCAGCAACCAGCAGAAATCAGCCATCATAGTGGTGTTCCATCTTCCTTGGTACCTTCTCTCTGCGTCCTTGATGTCCTGGTGAAACCTTTCACCTTGTTCTTCACTGTACGCCCCCAAGTTTTCGGGAAAGTGGTTCACATGGGAGTGCAAGAAATGGACTTTCAGGCTCATGTTACAGCCTTGTTCTTTGAAGGCATTGAGCATCCTGGCAACAATATCCTTATAGTTCTCATCCCGCCTGTTCCCCAAGAATTTGAGAACAACATCCTTGAAGGAATCCCAGGCTTCTTTTCCTTCTCAGACATCGTTTCAGCGAATGCTCCATCTGAAATGAGTTTCCTTATATCAGGGCCAACAAACACTCCTTCCTTTAGCTTTGCTTCAGAAAGTCGGGGGAACTTTGAGCAAAGGTACCGAAAGCACTCACCATCTTTTGGAAGGGACTTGATGAATTGCTTAATGAGACCCAACTTAATGTGGAGAGGTGGTAATAGAATTTTATCACGAGGTACCAAGCTCTCATGAAGAACATTTTTCTCACCGGGTCTCAAATACTCCCGAATTGGCCAGTCTTTTTTTCCCCAGTGTAGATCGCAGGCCCGGCTATCCCACAAGCAAAGGAAGCAGGGATATTTGGTGAAACCGGATTGCTGCCCTAATAGCATGGATAGAATTTTAAAGTCTCCACAAATCATCCACTTATGCTCATCATAACAAATCTTCTGAAGAATCAGGGCCAAATTCTCGTATTTTTCTTGGAGAATAACAGAGTGAGCAATAGGAACTGAAGCGAATGTGTTGCCATTATGAAGAAGAACACCTTTTATGCTGTCTTTTGACGAATCAATGAACAGCCACCATTCAGCAGGATCATACTTGAGTTTAAACTTTTCCATCACTCCGTATATATCGTTGCAAAATACCAAATCTTCCTCTTTGCTGAAATACTTCAAAAATTGTGTCTCGCGGTTGCGGTACCAATAAAAAGTTGTTCCTGGTGACAATAGATTTTTCTGTTTAAGCCGAGAACCTAGCAGTTGGGCAGCATCTTTTGGGAGTCCTAAATCCCGGACTAAATCATTCAATTCAGCTTGAGAGAAAAGTTCAGGTTTCGGATCTGGTTCAGTTTCAAACTCGGAAGTACTGGACTCATCGGGAAAAGCCATCTGATGAGTCTCATCATGATCAGAACCGTCCACACAAATATGATCCAAAGATTTTGGTGGTTCAGGCACAGGTACTTCGTTGCTATGAGGCATAGGCCTAATTGCTGAGGGAAGGTTGGGGTAACTTATTACGTTCTTATTTTTTAAGTTGTATCCCTTCACAATGCAAGAGCAAAAATAGCAGTCACTGCTGTGGTCTCTTTGTTCACGCCACATCATAGGTATTCTGAAACGAAATGCTTGTTTTTTACCTTTCATCCATAAGCGTAGATCTTCCTCACATGTCTTGCACACTTTGTGAGGAGCCCACGGTTTGTCTTGATCGCCTAACTTCAAACCGAAATAGGCGAAATATACTTTTTTAATAAATGCAGACATGTTCCTCTGCCGCTTTTTCACGGTATATTCCCCACAAATAAAACAAAAACTGTCCGGAGAGTTGACGCAACCTCTGGCTCTGTGAGCCATCACAAATACACAGCACTGCAAACTACAACTGTAGTGAACCACTTCGGAATAAAGCTGGATTATGACTGAGCAAACAAAAGATAATAATGAACTTGCAAGAAACTGAAATTTGACAGGAATGTTCATGTCGCAACCACCGTGTTTGAGCGAGCGAACGAGGCGAGGCGAACAGGAAAGAACATGCGCCAGCGCGAGTACTGGATTTAGCCCCCCGCCTCCCAATTGTCCTGTTAATGTATAAAATGAATACAAAACACTCTAAAATATCATGAGGGAGTGCTTCTAGTTAGTTAACCATTACAACCTCTATTTTGGGCCAAGAAAATAAACTGCAGTCGGCTAAAAAGAAATTATGTGAACATTCCTTATATGGGTAAGAAATCTAATTTTGCAAGAAAACGTGACGTGATGGAACATTTTGGCTATTTTTCCTGGATTCAGCACCCCAAAATCTATAGGAATCAGTTGCAAAACTGGAGGCAGTGTTTTGGTAGTGTACCTGTGTTATCTTTAATTTCTTGTGCTAGGAAAAATGTCGCAAGCCCCGAATCTTACAGGACCCTTAGAATTTATGGATAAGACTTTCCTTCAGGCAGGGAAGCTTCTTAGAAAGTGTAGTGACAAATGGGATATGGGTACTAAAAAATTTAACTTCCCCGTGGCCACAACAAGGGACTTATTCCCCAGCCACCTTAGCAATTGTGCAACAAGAATTGAAGTCGAGATTAAATCTAGGCAGAAACATTTAGACTGTTTCAAACTGAATGTATAGGACAGACTAATCTACCCCTTATCCCTGCAAGGAAGCAGGATGGCTGAGGATGAGCCCCTCCCATCTTTGTCTCTCCTAAAAAATTTGAAGTAGAAAGTTATAAATATTTCCACTGACTGTGGTAACGCAGGATTGTCAGAATCGTCTTAGCTCTACTCTATCTTCATGAAAGAGCTGGGATTTGAGCCCTTCCAAATGCTGTGTATCCTTTCTGACTGCAGTCCAAAGGTAAGGTTTAAAAACTTTTCTTCTTGGCTCACTGCCAATGAAGCCGTTGAATTTGTTGAAATATGGAGACTATACTTATAATTTAAAATCAAAGACTACATTTAACAGAAAGATTGAATTGAGTTCCCAGAAACATATGAGGATGTTCCTTCTTTTTTTTCCTACTTCCATCCATAGATTACCTTGTAGTATTGAAGAAAAGGCAGAGAGAAGAAAAGCTATAGTCATTTAATAATTGTCATGTTATGCTTAATAGAGTTTTTTTTTTATTTAGAGGGTTTTTATTTTAACTTAAAGAACAGTGCTAAGCTTTAGCAATTGTTTGATAAGAACCTTATACTCTACTTTCCAACTCTAAAGCATAGTTACTTTACTCACCTGTAACAGGTGTTCTCCAGGGACAACACAGTCCTCACATATGGGTGACGTCGACGGAGGCCCCATGCGGAGCAAATTCCCAGCTTTCGAAGAAAGCCTTTGGGACTGCATCACACATGTGCGGTCCCCTTCTCACCCAAGGGTGCCATCTTGCTCAGTCAAATGACATAGCTAAAAAGACAGCAAAAGGATAGAAATTAATCAAGGACTGCAACTCCAGGGGAGGAGGGAGGTTCGTGAGGACTGATTCCTGCTGTCCCTGGAGAACACCTGTTACAGTTGAGTAACTAAGCTTTTGCCAGGAACAAGCAGGAAGTCAGTCCTCACATATGGGATTCCCTAGCTATAGGCTACCGAGAACCCATAACTGAAAAATAGGCTCCCTCTAGAAGAGTCTCAGCAGTCATAGGAGTTCAACCGAGAACGTAATACTCCCGTAGCCTTACACCAAAGGGTCGGAGGGTAGGAGTTGCCTAAACTTCGAACAGATTACGGAGTACAGCCTGGCCGAAAGCACTGTCCCGTTGGGACTCCCTATCCAGGCAGTAGTGGGCTGCAAACGTCTGGCTTGAAGACCAGGTTGCTACCCGACAGATGTCTGCCAGTAGCACAGAGCAGAAGTGAGCCACTGATGCGGCCTTAGCCCTGACCCGGTGGGCCGTGACTCGACCCTGCAATGGGAGATCGGTTGTCCCGTATGCCCAGGCGATGCAATCTGCCACCCAGGTGGACAACGTATGCATGGAGACAGGCACCCCAGCTTACTTGGGTCATAAGAGACAAAGAGCTGAGAAGCCCTTCGATGTCCCCGCGTACGCTCCAAGTAGAAGGCCAATGCCCTCTTACAGTCCAGGGTATGCAGAACTGCTTCTGCCCGGCTGGCATGGGGCCTGGGAAAAAGTCGGGAGCACCACCTCCTGGATGAGGTGGAAAGAGGAGACCACTTTTGGCAGGAACTTGGGGTGTGTGCGAAGCATCACCCTGTTCCTACAGAACCGTGTGAAGGTCTATCGGACACCAGAGCTTGCAGCTCACTCACTCGTCTAGCCGATGTGAGTGCCACCAAGAAAAGCGTCTTCCAAGACAGGAAGCACAAATGGCAGGTAGCCATCGGCTCAAAGGGTGGGCGAGTAAGCTGCTGCAAGACCACATTCAGATCCCACTCGGCCGCCTTGAGGCGAACTGGGGGTTTCAGCAGAACTCTCAGAAACCTGCACACCAAGGGATGTACAGAGAGAGGTTGCCCTTCCACTGGAGAGTGGTGTGCTGACAAAGCACTAAGGTGAACTCGGACCGAGTTTGACTTGAGGCCTAAATCGGAAAGGTGAAGCAGGTACTGCAGCACCACAGCCACCTGGCAGGAGAATGGGTTCTCACTCTGCTGAGTACACCATATCTCAAACCTACGCCACTTAAATGCGTAGGTTTTCCTAGTCAATTGCCTTCTTGAGGCTAGCAACACATCCTCTATCTTTTTTGGGAGGAGAAGTGGTGCAGGACTACCCTTTCAGCAGCCATGCCATCAGAATGAGGTTGGGATACAGAAGCAAGCCCCCGTCCTGCGACAGGAGATTGGACGGAAATCCCAAAGGAATTGGAGTCTCCTCCGCCAGTTGCAGGAGGAGTGGAAACGAAGGCTGTCTTGGCCACCTGGGGGCCACCAGGATGACCGAGGCCTTGTCCTGAAGGATCTTGAATATGGTCTGAGCTACCAATGGCGTGGGAGGAAATGCATATAGGAGGCCCACAGACCATGATATTAGGAAAGCATCTGCAGCTACCCTGTGTGGGTGTGGCTGTCTGGAACAGAAGCGGGGCAACTGGTGATTCTGAGGGCTCGCAAACAAATCTATGGATGGTCGCCCCCAATGCTGGAAGAGTTGCTGGGCTACGTTGGGATCCAGTTGCCACTCGTGAGGCTGGAGAATTCTGCTTAGCTTGTCTGCTAGGAAGTTCTCCTGACTTGGTAAGTAAACCGCCTTGAGGAACATATCCCGGCTGACTGCGAAGGAGCATAGGTCCAGGGTTTCCTGACACAGAATACAAGAGCCTGTGCCCCCCTGTTTGTTCACACAGAACATCGCTACTTGGTTGTCAGTCTGAATCAAGACAGATTGATAAGCAAGGGTTTGGCAGAAGGTCCGAAGAGCTAGGCGGATCGCTCAAAGCTCTAGGAGATTGATCTGTTGTGTACTCTCCCATGGAGACCACACAACCTGAGTGCAGACCTGCTGGCAATGAGCACCCCATCCCAGCAGAGATGCATCCATAGTCAGCACCCTTGTGTACGTGGGAGGCTGAAAAGGCACTCCCTCCAGGAGGTTGTGAGGTTGAAGCCACCATTTCAAAGACTGTATCAGGCAATGGGACACCTTGATATTGTTTCTGAGTCTGCCTGTGGCCTGTGTCCACTGGTCTTTGAGGCACCACTGAGCTGTTCTCATGTGGAGTCGAGCATTGGGTGTCACATGCACTGTGGAGGCCATGTGACCAAGAAGGCGTAGAAAGTGTCTTGCTGAGATGCGGGATCTATGACTCGCTGCACTAGGGCTACCAGTCTGAGTCCTTTCCTCTGGTAGGTAAGCCCTTGCTTGAAGGGTGTCTAACCTTGCCCCTATGAACTCTAATCCCTGAGAGGGAACCAGAGTGGACTTTGTGTAGTTGATCACAAAGCCCAGGTGTTGAAGCAACTGGATAGTGCGGGACGTGGCCTGTTGGGCTTCTAGAGCTGACTGGGCTCTGATGAGCCATTCATCTAAGTAGGGGAAGACGAAGACCCCTTGAGACCTTAGAAAGGCCGCCACCACCGCAAGGCACTTTGTGAATACCCCAGGTGCTGAGGCTAGGCCAAAGGGCAGCACTTTGTACTAAAAATGGTTTCCTCCCACTACAAATCTTAGATATTGTCCATGGTCTGGATGAATCAAGATGTGTGTATACGCATCTATGAGGTCTAAGGAGCATAGCCAGTCTCCCTGGCGGAGATAAGGCAGCAATATTCCAAGGGAAAGCATCTTGAACTTTTCCCTCACCGGGAACTTGTTCAGGTTTCGCAGATCAAGGATAGGTCTTAGGCCTCCAGTTCTCTTTGGTATTAGGAAGTACCTGGAGTAGAAGCTTGTGCCCTGTAGGTGGTGAGGCACCGGTTCTACTGCCTGATCCTCGAGAAGACCTGTTAACTCCTGCAAGAGGAGGTCCCTGTGAAGAGGGGGTCTGAGAGGCTCCCCTGGAAAGTAAGAGGGAGGCACCTGGGTGAGATGTAACCGATAGCCCATTTGGACTATCTGGAGAACCCAGGTGTCTGTTGTAATAGTTGGCCACCTGCGGGCATACAGGGTCAGCCTTCCTCTTGTGCAGGGTCTTGCGTCCTTCGGGAGAGAGACTATGCACTGGGAGTCAAAAACCCCCTCCAGGCTGGGCTGGTGCCTAGGGGCTTGGGGGCCTTTTGCTTACGCGGGCCCTGCCCCCGTCTCTTGGCCTGCTGCCCCTGCTGGGGAGGCCTGATACGTGGGGTAGTTTCGGTAAGCTGATCCTTTCCTCGGGGAAAAAGGGCTTCTTACATGAGCCCTTCTTTTTAGAAGGGGCAGAAGTCTTCTTCTCGAGTCTTATCCGGGTCAGGTACTCAGACTCGATCTCAGCAGCCTTCTTAGTCATGGGCTTGCCAAAGAGGTTTTCACCTCGGCAAGGGAAATCGACCAACTTGTTCTAAACCCTTGGCTCCAGGTCTGACGACTGTAGCCATGCCTGGCATTGTGTACCGATGCCGGCTCCCGCTACCCGGGCCGAAGCCTCGAAGCCGTCATAGGCTGCTCAAGTCAAACTTCGAGCACTCTTGGATCCCAGTGGACAAAACCTGGAAGCGCTGCAAAGGTCCCTTGGAGAGACCAGCAGAGAACCCGGCAATCTCCTTTGCCAGGTCTCGCAGGTACATGCCCATGTACAACTGGTACATCTGGATTCGGCATGACAGCATCAAACCATGGTAGTACTTTCTGCCAAGAGCTTCCATGTTGCGGGCCTCCCGGCCAGGAGGCACCAAGGAGTGCGTCTTCTGGCTCTTGAGCTGGCGCATGGCCGATTCTACAACCATGGAGTTGTGCGGCAGCTGTGCCTTTTGGAACCCAGGGCTCTTGCGAACTCGATAGATGGAACTGATTCGCCTGCTGAGGACCAGCATCGAGGCTGGTGTCTCCCACATTCGGAACATCAGCCATTCTAGAATGGAGGGGGGGGGGCACAGGTACAGTAAGGGCTTCCTTTGGAGAAAAGTCATACTGGAGGACCTCAAGCTCCTCAGCTGGAGGTTCCTCCTTGGCATTTTCTGGGAATGACAAAGCCTTTGTCATGTCCCGGACGAAGTCCAAGAACCGGGTGTCCTCTGGGGGTGACCTTCTCTGAGGTTCAGATCCCGGGGAATCTGACGGGACGTACTTGGTACTGTGGGTGCCCGAGGACTCCTCATCCTTCGTCTCCCAATCGGACTCTGAGGAGGAGTCAATCAGCTCCGGCCTCAAGGGCTTTGGTCTTGACCGCCCCAATGCCAAGGGAATCAGCGTCGATGACCTCGGTCCCGAACGAGAGGTCGAGGGGGACCTCGGCCGAGGATCGACTCGAGACCTTATCGACTTGAGGATTGGCTCGGCCTCCAGGGTCGACTTGGACGTCGAAGTCCCGGTGGTCGGGGCAGACGGATGTGCAAGACCGGCCATCAGCGCCCGCTGCTGGTCCATGAAGGCAGACACGCTGCGCTGCAAGGCCGCCAACCTGAGACCAAGCTCAGGAGGCTCCACAGCCCCTGACTCGGCTTCCGATGCCGGCTCTCCCGGGGGAGAGTCAACAATGAGAACAGTGCTTACCTTCCTCGGTGTCTCCGGGACCTTTCGAGGCAGTTTGGCAGGTTTCTCTGACTTCGAGGATCCGGGGCGGGGCGGTCAGACGACACCGCCCTCACAGATTTTTTCTTCCTCCGGTGTTCCCGCGAGGGAGACCCCCCTTTTAGAGGACACCCAATGCTGTTCGGGTTCAGATAGTTTCCGAGAGGTCGAGGCCTCTGACGAGGTCCGGGTCCAGGCGGTTTCGGACTTGGGAAAAATGCTGTCATGTTGCTGATGCCTGCTCCTCAATGACTTGGAAGACATCTTCTTGCACGGGCCACAGATCACGGGGTCATGGTCGGGCCCGAGGCATTTGAGGCAGCAGTCGTGTGTGTCGGTGAGAGACATTAGCTTCGAGCACCGATCACACTTTTTAAACCCACTGGCAGCCATCGGGGGAAAAAGGGCCCCTGCAAGGTCAAAGGACCAGGCTGCCAGCTAAAAGAAAAAAAAGCGAAAAAAATAGGCTGGACTCGATACCGGTGTACTGAGCCGTAGGCGGGAAGGGGAACTGGCATCAAACCGGCTAGCAGAAAATAGAATTTTCTAACTTTTATCAACTTTTTCCGGGGGAAACTAGGACGACATCCGTTGGGCTCCATGGAAAAAAGGAGACTGAGCAAGATGGCATCCTTGGGTGGGAAGGGGACAGCGCATGTGTGATGCAGTCCCAAAGGCTTTCTTCGAAAGCTGAGGAATTGCTCCGCATGGGGGCTCCGTCAATGTCACCCATATGTGAGGACTGCCTTCCTGCTTGTTCCTGGGGAATATTTGATTACAATCCTAAATTTGAAAAAAAATGCAGGAATGTTTGCATCTTTTCGGCGACTTCTCTGATCTATAAATGTGTAAAAACAGATTTTTCTTGTTTTGTTTCACTCTTTGAGTCTTAGATAAGGTAATTTCAATTGTTTTTCTGTTTTGAGTTGTGTTTCAGTATGAATGATTTCTGTGCATGCTGATTTTTTGGTTTTGTTTGGTAATCCTTAATTTAGAACGTTTTAAACCTTAGTCTGTAAGAATTAGTATGTTATGATGATTTATGCATCTATGTTAGCTGGTACGAGGATGGAAGCAAGTGATTAGAAGGTGTTGCATGAAATGGGATATGATAATAGTGATAGAAGGATTTCTTTGATAGATAGTAAACTGATTAGGGAGGTCTAATTTAATGAATATGGAAAGGGAAACAAGATTCTATGATGGATTTTTCAGTGTTAATGCATTTGGATGGCTAGTGGGGTTTTTTCTATTTGTATAAGTTTGTACTGTAGTATGGAATGGATTTTCTGAGTCAATGGAATGGGATTGGAATGTATTGCATACTGAAGAACTTTAAGAAGCAGACAGTACAGATAACAAGCCTAGCAGAGTTTGGTGTGTTTCTGCAGCAACTTTTTAACAAGAGATATTGTCAGTTATCTGGCGAGGGGACCTTGAATGTAAGTTTTGTTGGAGAAGTTTAGGGAAAAAAAAGTCATTGCAGTCGAAGCACAGTTGAATGTTAGTAATTCTTTTCTTTTTACATTTTGTGTGTTTACTGCCCACAGGCAAACGGACTAGTGGATAATTTTAATAGACTTAAAAAAACTTTATGTAAGATCTGCAGTGATTCTGCCTTGAACTGGTTCCAAACTCCACCTCTAGCTCTTTTTTCTCTGAGAAACTGACCACTGAAGAAATTCTCTCTGACTCGATATCAGCTTTTGACAGGTAGAATTACCTCTTTTCACCTCCTCCAAGTTTCGTCTGGCAGCACCCAGGGTGATGTCACTGAGCTACCGCCCTCTACATTGTATGGACTCTTAGACCACGCCTACAAGACACAGTCACCACGCCTTGGTCCAGCTCCTGTGTGTAAAAAATAACTTTTAAAAAGATACTTTCTGCAATACTTCCAGTTTCACATATTATCTGAGCACTAATCGACTTTGCATGTGCTAAAAAGAGAAAAACAAAAAACTGAACACTGCCCAGACTGCTGAACTGAAATTATTAGTGTAAGAGATTGCTTTCTAGAGTATGCTTACTCTGAATTCTTTATTTCTTCTTTGTTTTGCCATTTATCTAGGTTTTCTGTTCCTTATTCTGTTGTGTGTACAATTGCTCAAGTATAGACAAACCTCAATTTTCTTTCATTTCTCTTTGCACAATGCATGTTTGTTTACTTATTTATTTATTTATTTGAACAGCTTTTATATACCGCTGCTTCCAAGGATCAGCAGCGGTTTACATTACGACAACAATCAAACAGATACATAGAACTTTATGGAACTATATTACATTATAACAAGAATTGTATGAAATATTACAACATAACAAGAACAATATTATTTTATTTATTATTTATTTATTTATTACAATTTCTTATATACCGCACTATTGTCAGCGCGGTTTACATACAACAAAATGACCATAACAAACTGTTTGGCTTCACATAGAACAGGAGAAAACAACTTGGATAACATGCTTTTGCTTTACATAGAACAGGAGTAATAACTTGGATTAAACTATATTACATTATCTGTATAACAGGTATAAGAGTGAGCTTAAACCTATTATAGGCGTTTATGTTGACTATTATATAGATGTGAGAAGAATCATTAGTATGTTAGATATCACTACAGTTGACATTGTTCCAGTTGTATATATATATTTGGAAAGGGGTAGATAAATTCAAATCAATTTATGGTGGTTGGGAAGCTATATTTGTTTCTTCATTGGTGTAGTGTTGTCTGATTAGATGAGTTTTTAGGTCTTTTCTGAATGTTTTTAAATCTTTTGTTTCTCTTAATTGATCCGGGAGATTGTTCCATAGTATTGGAGCTACTAGCGAAAAGGCACTGTTACTTGTTGAGTGTTTTGTTTTCCTTATTAGTTCTGGGACTGCTAATGTGTTAAGGTTTTTTCTCCGTCTTATCCTATTTTCGAATGGGCTGCGAATAAGAGTAGTTAAGTTTGATGGGGCAATGTTATGAATTAATTTGAAGGTGATTAACAGAATTTTGTATTGGATCCTACTGAATATGGGTAACCAGTGCAGTGTGTATAGAATAGGGGTAATATGGTCAGATAGTTTGGCTTTAAATATAACTCTTGCTGTTACATTTTGGGCCATTTGCAGGATTTTGATGTTCTTCTTAGTTATGCCATGTAGTATGCTATTACAAAAATCAAAATGAGGTATTATCAAAGCTTGTGTGACGGTTCTGAAGTCTTCATCTTGTAATAGTGGTCTTAGTTGTTGAATAGAGCGCAGTTTGTAATAGATTGTTTTTGTTAGTTTCTTGATGTGTGTTGTAAAACTGAGAGTTTTGTCAATGATAACTCCTAAATATTTTATTTCTTCCTTGATTGGAAGAGTCACATTCAGGATTTTAATGTCAGGTGGGGGAGTATATTTCGTGTTTTTTGTTGCAATCAGGACTTCGGTTTTTTTGACGTTAATAGCTAAGTTGTTTAATCGAAGCCATTCTTCAGCTTCGATAAGGCAGCTTATTAGTTTGTTGTGATTTGAGTTAATTATGTTAAACGCAGAGAATAGCATAATGCCGTCCGCATATATATGATAATTAATCTTGTATTTTTTGAATATGGTAAATATTGGCTGAAGGTATATGTTAAATAATAAAGCAGATAATGCGGATCCTTGGGGTATACCTTGTTCTTGAGGGAAAGGGGGTGATGAAGATTGATTAAGTTGAACATATTGAGAACGATCGGTTATGTATGATTTAAACCAATCTAGAGTAGTTTTCAGTAATCCTATTTGTTTAAGTCTTGAAATGAGTATGTTGTGATTTATGCTGTCAAATGCAGCTGATATGTCGAGAAAAACTAATATGAATGCTTGTTTTGTATTGTCCAAACCTTTGTTAAGAGTGTCAAGAAGTGTAATGAGCAGGGTTTCAACACCATGAAAAGGGCGAAAACCGTATTGGTGTGCATCAAGTGGGGCAAAAGTGTCAATATGATCCTGTACTTGCCTTTTTTCTCATTTCTTCCTTAACACTTGCTGTTCTTTTCCTACCAGAATACCATTTTTTCCTTCAGATTACCACAACATGTACACTTCTAACTCATGGCACAACATATTAGCCTGACATGCTGAGTTACAGAATGCCTCTGATTGTGTAATCTGTAGTTATCGTTTCCATGCTTCTTCTATGACAACTTTTTCCTAACAGAGGAAGTAGATTACTCTCAAGTTCCTTGTGCTTTTCTTATGGGTGCTTGTGCCCAGCATTTTTGGACACAGGTCCATGCTTTCACGCTCACCTTTAGGAATGGCTTAAGGGTATATGACCAAATGCAACTCTCCCTTCTCTCCTCTTCAACTAATACTAATTCTGGCTTTGTCAATGTTTCTCTGTTTGTTTCTAAACACCGTGCTTCAGGCCCAACAGGGTACATGGAAACCTGACTGCCCAGCTTCCTGTAATGCTATCTTTTCTCCTTCTTCCTTAGTGCTCACCTGTGCCTATGCTTCACCTAATGCTCCTGACCTTGCTTCTCGTCTTCTCACTGCCCCCCCAGTGTTCATGCTGCACAGTTGGCACTGCCCATCAGCTTAACTTTAATACCGGTTGTAATCTTCTGAATATTGTGATAAGGAAGCTTATCATAGCTCAGGAAGGGACTATAGAAAAGGTGAAGTGTCTCTGAACAAGCAACCTGTCAGTGCTGGTAGAAATGAGAAAACAGAATTTTGCCATAAAAGACTACCAGTCCCAGAATGCACCAGGTTTCCAACAGCCATGAGAAGAGCTGAAGTGAGAAAACGTGTGTTCAATCAAAAGGGCTATGAGGTAATCCCCAAGCACTCATTGCAAAGGGCAGTGCTTGATTCAGCACAGCTGCGCTGTGCTAGGATGGAACACTCATCTCAAAGGGCAAGGCCTGATTCAGCACAGCTGCGCTGTGTTAGGGGGGAGGAGCACTCATCTAAGCAGAATAAGAGTAGAGTTTATTCTACAGATGACCATCTTCATGATCACCTTGGATATCCAGAGAATTGTCCTCAGTATCCTGAGAATCAGCTTGAGTTTGATCATCAGTTTCATCTGAAGGATCATCAGAAGCAGAAGCCAAACCGGACGGACAGAGAGGGAAAGAGAGCCTTTGGAAGAAGGAAGAGAAAAGCCTTTGAGAGGTCTAGAAGAGTCCAAAGCAGTACGTATACTGGGAGGTATTCCAAGGGCCAGCATACACCATTGGACTGGGGAAAGCCAGAGGAATGTTGCTGCAGAGCTAGGAATCACCAGACGCTACCTGTGAGGGAGACGGCTGCACGTGGAAGGGACCCTAAGACCTATGCCAGAAGGTATGTGAAGAGAGATCCAGTGTCCAGGGATCTGGATTGGAAGGCTGGACATAAGAACTGGACTACATACTGGCCAGGCTATATAGAGAGGAACTCTAGCAGCAATGGAAGCTCAGGTATGAACACTGATCTATGCCCTAGCTATAACCTTGAAAGACAGCAGGGAAACAAGTATTCTCCTGAAAATGCTCCATTGAGAGATTCATCTGTGCCAATCCATGATATTGAACCCATGCTTGTTGAACAAGGGGGAATAATAGCAGATGAGGATCCTGTTTATATGGACTGCTCTCTATCTAAACTCCGTTGGTAACTTTCTGTTAAAAAGTACAGCAACCATCACAAAGAAATACAAATTTGTTCTTTAATCTACTCAGAAAAGCTCCTGAAGCAGGATTTGACCCACACAGTACAAAGCAAGCCAGCTAAGGGGTTTCAGCTGGATAACTGCTAGCAATTAAGCCTTACGTAATTGCTTGTGAGCTAGGAGAGAATCACTTCTGTATCTATGTGGGAAGTAATCAGGAGTTAACCTGAAAAGAACAGTTTGTTTCTTTCTTTGTGGCTTTTCATTTGTTGTTTTCCTGATTTTAACTTTGTTTTTCCAAGTTAACACTGAAAGCAAGTTACCTAATTTATGTGCTACCAAGCATATCTGTGTTGGGAGAAATAACCCCATAAATAAATATCTTATTGGCTTTACCCAAGAGCACAACTAAATTATTGTCAGCAGCTATGTCTGGTGTGAATGAACTACATTGCCCACAATACCTTGCAAATCATATAGATATATGCACTTGACAAGACTGTGAAGATTCTCACCCAGGCAGCCATCTGACAATATGTAATCTTTCTGGTCTACTCTCTGTTTGGTCCTGGGTTCATTTCACAGAGACAGTAGGGTAAGCAGCACAAATAAGACAACCAAACAGGTGTGGCTTGGAAACAGGTCTTTATGTGGAAATAGGCTTATTACATAGGTACAGAACACAGGTAGGAGGTTGTTAGAACGCTGTTTCAGTTTACTTCAATGAATGTGTGTGTGTGTGTGTGAGAGAGAGAGAGGTAAGAAAATGTGGGTCAGAGCCTCATAGTAAGAAGAATAGGGAGAGAAAGAGAGAACAAGGGGGAGGGGAGAGAAGTGGGTGTCAGAGCCTCATGGCAAGGTGTGTCCGATGAAAACAGGAAGAGAGAGAGAAAGAGGAAGTATTTCTGTCCTTTATAGTGAATTTTCTCTAGCACCTCTCTTTGAGGTCTGCTATTGTTTCCAGCACCTCTCTTTGAGGTCTGCTATTCTTGATTTAGAAAGGAGGGGCTGCAGACCAATCTCATCAGGCCCGGAGACTGACATCACCAGGGGGTCAGAGCTAATCTCATCTTGTAAACTACCCTCATTAAGTTTGGAGACTGACATCACCAGAGTAACAAAGCTGCTTGAAATCCAAGGTCTGGGAACAGCCATGACACCTATGCTAGGCATAATGTCCTGCTGAGGTATGCTGACATCTCCCACACCTTTTTTATTGTTATTTATTATTTGTGCCTGGAAATGGTGGAAGCAAAACCTGCGGTACCTGTCCCAGCTGCAATTACATGATAGTAGGTAGCTTGACTAATACCTCCTGTATTAAATACCTTGCTATGTCTAGCAGGTCCCCTGTCCTGCACAGCACTGTCTCTAGTGTTCTAGAGATAAACAAATCCCCTTATGAGTCCAAACCTCGTGTCTTAGGTAGGGCAGCCACTACTGGGGGTGGAACCCAATATGCTACCTCAGTGCCCGTCTTAGAGAGAGTGAACAGTGCATAAGGGCTGCAGGAATTTTTGAGGAGGTTAAAGCCAAATGGTACCAGGATGCTATGAGTGAGGCTAGGAAGCAATACTAGGCTGCAGCTGAATCTGGTATTCAATGTAGTAGGAAATGCCAAATTAGCAGGCCAAATGAGCCTGAATGTAGGGGTAGATGCTGGAGAAATTCAGTGTAACTACCTTAAAAGGTTGTTGTTCTGTAGGACATGCGCTGCAAGGACATGTACATTTGTTTCATTTTACAACACAGGAAAATTAGGATAATGCATAGCAATATTTGTACAGCATTTAAAATAATAATAGGGTGAATAAACACATTAAAGACATGATCAGCAGTAGGTGAGTAACCAAATAACAATTCCCACACAGACACATGAGCATCTTGTAGCAAGTGTCCAACAATTTGTTGAATGTGTCCATTCTCATAAGCGATGGTGTGATTCACTTCAGTGGATGTTGTTTTAAAGTGATCAATAGAGGCATGGAGTTCTGTAAAGTTGAGCAGTTTATGTAGTGTCTCTTCTCCCATGCCAAGTGGTAATGGATGCACAGCATATGAGATAAAGTCTGGAATGTACATAGAGTCATTGGTAACCAGCGGTGTGGAATAAGTTGCCCCGTGAATGGTGATGGAGACCAGTGGTGTATGACTGCACCAGGTATTGTTTGGTAAATAGTTTGAACTGTACAACAAAGTGTTCTTGGGAAGGCGAATGTCATGCATTCTGGGAGCAATCGAAAAAGAAAGATTCTGGGGAAAGAACAGATGAAAACAAAAGTGTCCAGCTCCAAGGTAATACAAACTGTGTGAGGTAGTCAGGGAATATGAGAGCTTAACAGTCAGGGAGCAGGAGGAGGAATTGTTCCAGCAGGAGGTGTCAGCCTCTTTAAACTGGTGAGGTTGACACTTGAAATCCCATTCCCTGTTCAATGTAATGACCAGACATATGCATTTTGTCGGATGTTTTTTGTTACATGTAAACCGCGCTGATTGCAAATAGTGCGGTATATAAGAATTGTAAAATAAATAAATAAATAAATAAATAAACTGAAATGTAGTCTGCTCACACAAACTGGGGTCCATCGGCTTGAATGAAGTCCAGGTGTCGTCCAGTGGCTGCACCCATGTGAGATGGTCCACAGGACACATAAGCATATTATCAAACTGCACCCCAATATTAACAATAGGATAAATAACTGGGTGTTGTCCTGACTATGGGATCAAAGTACAGATAGAGCAGCCTTGTGATGAACAAATGGGAACACTAACTGTCCACCAATCAAGGTGAGCTATAGCAAATTCAGGTATTTTGGTACTAGCCATATGGACGAGAGATGGTGGCCAGCGTCCTAACTTAGCAGTGATCAGAATTTCCTTTAGTATAGTAATAAGCTCGATCTGTACTTGATCACAGGCAAGAGCCCAGGAAATATTCTTTCCCAATCTATATTCTGCATGTGCTAAGGTAACAATTTTCTGTTCTATAATGTGAGATATAAGAGCAAAGGTATCTACAACTACATTGGACAGTTTAGAGGAAGCTTCATTAATAATATGTTGTGAGGTAAAACCATCAGCAGCATGCTGAGCAGTGGATCCCATTTTATTACGGAGCACCTCTATATCAATTATATTAAGGGCACCCAGTGCAGTCCCTGTGCCACCTAAAATTGTATCAATTAATTCACTCGTGTGTCAAAATTGCTTGGCTCGGGGTGTTACTGACTGCATATCAAACCAAGTATTGAGCATTTGTATGTGGTTGGCAACAAACTGAGAGCAATTTGGATATTTGTGAGTAACTAGAAACAATTTGGGAAATAGATGCCAAGTAAGAAAATGGTATTCTACATCATATAAAACATCATGTGGTGCATCATATTTAATCTGAAAGGGATGTCCTTCCTGAAATGGGTGGATATCAGAAAGGTAGAGTACAGGAGGAGCAGAAGTGATGGGAGGGGTGGGATGAGGGGTGGTAGGTAAACAAGATACATCCAAAAGGAATGAAGTCTCAGTGATGTGCTGTTGATCACTCACAACCCATGTATAAGTTATTTTCCAGGTACCTCTGTCCTGACAGGAAATATTGTACAAAATCAAGGCAGGAGGACCTAGAAAGTAATGTTCTGGAGGTGCCCTCAATTCTTGTGTCCTTTCTAGAGAAGTGGAAACTGGTGGCTCCCACTGTACTTGAGTGATGTTTAATGAGTAGAATACTGGCTTGTCCTGTACGGAACAGAAACTCAGGATGACCAGATCCTTTCCTTCCGGGAATGGTGGGGGTATTTCTTGATAGCGATATGCCCCACCTGTGGAGTTAGCCCAGCCAATCGTGCATATTCGGATGATAGTTCCTGTAACGAGACTGGGGTAGAAGAGAGCAGATACAAGAACAACAGGAAACCGAGACATAATAAAAGCTAACTTGTTTCACTCTACTAGGGAGTAAACTAGTGCTCCCCACTTATACTATGTAACAACAGAAATAACGTTTACTACTTATTTACATAACTATTAGATACATGTCCATCATATAGGACACATCAACTATACAGCAGAAGTAAATAGTTACCCTCCTCAAGCGACTTTTGTTTAGAAAGCAGTTGTCCGTGCTGTCTTCACAAAGCAGCTGTCCGTGCTGTCTTCAGGTGGTATCTGAAAACAAAGACTGATAACACACGTATTACCCATATGGTTTCAACTGGGTGATGTGTTTCCAATACTGCTGGTTGTCGGGCATTAGGATTTGGTATAGGCTTGGGCCTAAGGTATCAGTAACTAAGTACGGACCTTCCCACTTTGCAGTTCCAAAGGGGAGGTTTGGTCTAGGTCTCAGAATCATCACTTTACTGCCAACCTTGAGGGGCCTTAAATCAGAACCTTTTGCATGTACATCCTGCAAATAATCTCTAGTTTTTTTCTGTGTTAGCTAGCATAGTGGTCTGAATTTCTTTTAGATGTTCTTGCATGGATTTCATCCACTCATCGGTAGGAATTACGGTCTGGTCCTCTGGAAGAAAAGGATGCAGCATATTTTCCCACCGTTGCATTGGCCTTCCCATTAAGGCTTCATAGGTTGCAAAACCTGTGGATTTACAGACATTAGCTCTGATACGCATAAGGACTAAAGGGAGCACCAGAACCCAATTTTTCCCGGTCAGTTTAAGCATAGGGCTGAGGTGGGCCTTCATTGTTTGATTCATTCTTTCTACCTGCCCTGCTGACTGTGGATGGTACGGAATGTGGAGTTGTTGTTCTATGCCTAGAAAATCAAACAATTCCTTGATGAGCTGAGAAGCAAATGCAGGACCATTATCAGAATCAATAGTCTTGGGAATGCCCCAGCATGTAAAAAATTGCATAGTTAGGATTTCTGCAGTGGTTCGAGCAGTTTGATCTGGGACCGGGAATGCTTCTACCCAATGAGAAAAGGAATCAACAACAGTGAGCAAAAATCTATTTTTCCTAGCTGTTAACGGAAGAGGGCCCACATGATCTATTTGCAGTCTCTCAAATGGGCCACGAGGAGGTGCTCTCATTAACTGTCCCCTTCTCTTTTTAGGTTGCCTCCCAAATGAAGCAGATTACACAGGAGGAAACATGATCCTGTATATCATGTTTCATTTCTGGCCACCATACCAACCTATTGAGGATAGTCTGCATTTCTTCTGCTTTAGGGTGTCCCATAGGACCTGCACCATGAACCCAATGCATCCACTCTTTACCTCGAGCTATAGGGATAGCTATAACCAAGATTTCCTCTCTTTTTGCACATAGAATGTCTTTCTCTATAGCGAGTGTGAGAAAGGGTGTGTGCTGATATAGGTTATCTGGGGCGTCCTGCACAAGCTTCCTCAAATTGGAAAGCTCAGGGTCCTTTGTCTGCAGTGCTATGAAGTAATCTGGTGGTATTATCTGATCATAATCTGTGTAACGTGTAGCAATAACAACCATGCGTGTCTGCTCATACCAGGGCCATATGAGGCCTACATGGCATGCTTCCTTGGCTAGTGAGTCTGCTAATGTGTTTCCTTTCACTAAAGGGCCTTTCTTCCTATGTGCCTTTACTTTAACTAAATGTACTCTCTGAAACTTCTCACTCAGTTCTTGTGCCATAGTCCACAGTGATGAATTTTTCACTGTGGACCCATCCGTAGATTTAAATTTATTTGCCAGCCACCAGGGTAACAGGACAATGGCACTTTTAAAGACATAATCAGAATCTAAAATGATTTGTATCTCTGGGTGTGAATCCTGATATTGTTGCATACAAGCTACAAAAGCAGCCAGCTTACAGTACTGTGCTGACGCTAACCCACAGGAATACTGTCTCTGCAGTACCACTTGGTTATTTGGGTCCAATTGTACAATTGCAAAACCTGCTAGTCGCCTGCCTCCTTCACATTGGCTACTACCATCAATATATACTGTAGAAAGAAAAGGTGAAATTTTGTCTAGTCCCAGTTCCATAAAGATCATGTGATTGGGGGCACTGGGTGAGGACTGACAGTCATGAGGTTGCCCCTCCAGCAAAATTCCAGCCACTTGCACGTTAGGTTCTTTCAACAATTCAAACTTTACATTCTGTGCTTGCAACATGAGAGTCCACTGGACTATTCTCTCAGTCCTAATCTTGCTATATGCTAACTTTCCCTCTACAATGAATTTGAGGGGGGGGGGGTGTGATGGCTGCATATGTATGTGGTTTGAGCACCAATGATGTATGTAAATTTCTGCATAGCAGCATAGGAAGCCAGTACATGTTTTTCACAATTTCCCATTTTGAGTTCAGGAGAAGTGAGAACTCTGGAACAGAAGGCAATAGGGTGATCTACTCCTCCTAGGTGTTGTGTTAGAGCTGCACCTATACTGTTCTCTCCAACTACAGGGTACAGGAAAAAATGTTGTGTGTGATCTGGGTGTGCAAGAACAGGAGCGGAAGTCAGAATGTGCTTTAATTTAGTTACAGCTTCTGTATGTTCTTCCTCCCAAACATAACTTTTACTTTTTAGCAGGGAGTAAAGTGGAGCTGCCACTTCAGCATAATTGTGCATGAAGTCACGACAGAAACCAGTGAGCCCTAGAAATGACTGGAGTGATTTCTGATCTGTAGGAAGTGGAAGTTTCTGTATCAACTCTATCCTCTGAGAATCTACAGATTTACCATCCTGGCCAATAGTAACCCCTAAAAAGGAAACCTGTGATTTGCACAGTTGAGCCTTGGCAGGATTAACTTTAAGACCAGCTTGTAAGAGGGCTTTTAAAACTTCTCTTACATGATTCCAGTGTACAGCTTCATTCTCAGACTGAATCAGAATGTCATCTACATACTGAATTATATTATCTTTGCAAGACAATAGTGACACGGCTTCCTGCATGTATTTATGAAATATTGAGGGGGAATCCTTATATCCCTGTGGAAGCACAGTCCATGCATATTGTTTATTCAGCCACTGAAAGGCTGTTTTGTACTGGCATTCAAGGGCCAGGGGCAGACTCCAAAACCCATTGGATATGTCTAAAACAGAGAAAAATTTACATTTGGGGTTCAGTTTAGAGATCATTTCAGGGTATGAGGCTACCACGGGCACTACAGATTTTGAAACTTGATTCAGGGCATGGAAGTCCATAGTGAGCCTGAAGGAACCCCCCGGTTTAACTATCGGCCAGGCTGGTGAATTGCATGTGGAAGAAATAGGTCTAATCAGACCCCTCTCCTCCAGTATCTTCACAATTTTAGTCACTGGTTCTATAGCCTGATGAGGTACTGGGTATTGTTTCTGTGGTGGAGGATCCTCCTTCCAACAGTATTTCTGTGTGCATTTTCCCACAATCTAACTTGTCTTGAGCCCAGACTGGAATATCAGCCACCTCTGAAGGAATTACACACAGATCATACTGCTGAGCTGCCTTGGTGCACTGAGTTACTAACTGCATGGGAATGACTTCATGCACTAAAGTTTTAGAAGCACTTGAAGTTTCTGAATACTGCCACAATTTAAGATTAGCCATATCCACCACGAAATTTAACTGGTTGAGAACATCAATTCCAATTATTTCTTTTGGTGTGTTCACTATAGTGGAGGCAGTGGTTTCTAACATTTCCTTGTTTTGTTCACTGTGCACAGGGATACCCCATTTAACTGGGATAGCCACACATTTGGAAGCTGTGTCATTAATTCCTTGAATTTCATAAATTTCCATATTTTTCTGATCTGCAGTGGGAGAAGCTCTGTTTGTAAAACTAATTCCAGCCCCTGTGTCAATCAAAGCTAGTTTATCCTGACCCCCTACTCTACTGATAACATTGGGGCGTCCACAAGAGTCCAGTATCAAGGATGTTACAAGCCTTAAACTGTATTCTGGGCCTGTGTCTGTTTCATCATCCAGAGGCTCTGGAATTGAGTCCTCTGCTGAGAGGACGGAGGCAGGCTGGGCTATGAAGGCTTCAGACATTTTGATATCTGAACCCAAGAGGTCAGGACACCCCTATGCACTAGCCTTGTGTTTGTCCTGAGCTGCTTGTAAGTCCTCTTAATTTATCTAGTTCTATCTGCTGTATGTGTTTGTCCTGTTCCCATTTAATTTTCTCCTTTTCTAATCCATCCCTCTGTGCTTTGAGCTCCTGAAAGGGAATGTAACCTGAGGAGTTTCTAAAAGTACCTCTGCTTTGTCCTCTCCAAGGTGTCTGTCCTCGGTATCCTTTGTCTGTGTTTTTTGTGTATTGGGAGGATCCCTCAGCTTGCCACTTCTGTGCTTCTGATACTGTTGGGTCTTCCAAACAGACCCAATTCTGAGCATTAAAGTATCAAAAGGGGTTGCTTTAGGGTCTTCAGAAAATAAGAGAAGGTGTTTTGTAATCTCAGGGGATAGCAATTCTAATAAAAATGTTTTATGCGTGCTCTCCCCATAATCTTCTGCATTGGGCCAGGACTCCTGCTCATTAAGAACTGCTTTTAAAATCCAGGCTCTATATGCAAACTCTTCCAGTGTATCATTTGGTAGAGGTGAAATAATTTTAAATACTTGCATTGGGGAACAGTGAAATAGTTTCTCAATGCCCCTTTTAACCAACTGGCATGGGTGAGTGAGAGAGCCAACTTTATAATAGTGTGGCCCCAGAGCCAGATGCATAAGTCTATCAAAGTCTGATTGTTTTCTTCTGTATTTCCCTAGACCCCAGTGAATCAGAATATCAGTGGCCCATTTGCACCAATCATTTACATTAAAAGGCATAGGGTCAGTTTTCTCAACTATTATTTCCATGTCTCTATCTTTTAAATTGTCCTGCAGCATCACTTTAACTGGTGCTCTGAGTTCATTACTGGGTGCCGGGTCTGAATCATCTGAATTATCCTCCTGACACAGGTCCTAGTTATTGCTCTGTTCTGGCTGAGATAAACTATTAGGATTTTCTTCCTGTGATTCATCTTTATTTTTTCCATTCCTAAGTCCAGCTATGCATACTTCTGTATTCTTTTGTTTCTCAATAGCTTGGATGCATGGCTTATAGGGAGAAATGGGTGTTGGCCAGGGCGTATATTTCTTTTGTCTTTTAGAGGCCAATTGATCCTTAACGTGCCTCAATTCAAGTTTAAGTGCTTCTAATTGCTCACTAACAGTTATAAAAGAATTTGAGGCTTGTATCACCTGAGCCCTTTGCATAGAAATGCAAATTTGTGCCTCCTCAAGGTCTTTGGTCAATTGGGTACAATGAGAAGTCAGTTCAGTATTGTCCTGTTTCATGCTAATGAGCACCCTGCACATGCCTTGGATAAAAAGGCATTTTCTTTTATTTGTTTTCTTTTTGAATTCTTGATAATGGTTTAACATTTGTCTTTGAATATTATACCATGATGACTCAGGGAATTCACCTTCAAAGGGACCACCTTTCCTCTTACAGTATGTCAGTACTATTTGTTTCAGTTCTTTAAAATCAAAGGCTTCCATATTTGAGACTGCAGAAAGACTTTTTTTCATTCAACGTGTAATAAAACTCTGGAATTTATTTATTTAGCTGCATTTATATCCCGCTTTTCACCGGGTCAAAGCGGTTGGGGGATACATTTAACACGAGGGGATATGAGACACATAGACTAATACTTACAGGGAACATTGGCAATGGAGGGTTAAGTGGCTTGCCCAAGACCACAAGGAGCACCTGTGGGACTAGAAACCCCAGTCCTTCCGGCCCAAGGTTGCTGTCCTCTAGTGGGATTTGAACCACCGACCTTCCGGCCTGTAGTACCTTGCCCCAACCACTAGGCCACTCCTCCCTCCGGAATTTGTTACCGGAGGATGTAATAAAAGCTGTTAGTGTAGCTGGGTTTAAAAAAGGTTTGGACAAGTTCCTGGAGGAAAGGTCCATAAACCATTATTAAAGGGGACCCGGGAAATCCACTGCTTGCCCCGATACAAGCATTGTGGAACCTGTGTCTTTTGGGGAGACTGCTAGGTACTTGTGACCTAGATTGGCCACTGTTGGAAACAGGATACTGGGCTTCATGGACCTTGGTCTGACCCGGTATGGCATATCTTATGTTCTTATGTTCTATGACTGTAGTTGGTACAGGGGCCTAGCTTATTGTGTTTTT
The DNA here is from genome assembly GCA_033557465.1 of Ichthyophis bannanicus. Taxonomy (NCBI): domain Eukaryota; kingdom Metazoa; phylum Chordata; class Amphibia; order Gymnophiona; family Ichthyophiidae; genus Ichthyophis; species Ichthyophis bannanicus. The sequence goes on along the minus strand of CM066034.1, from coordinate 885,993,985 downwards.
ATTTGGTTTTATGCGACTATCTCAAATGTACAACTTTGGAAGGAGGAATGCTCACTTTTATGAAGAAGTGAGACTTAGAATTATAGTTGGAATGGCATAACATTTATGGGTGTTCAGTAAAGAGTACTGGCATAAAGACCACGCCTTAAAATTATACCTGAATAAAAAGTGTTTACCACCTTTTAACAGGGTGGAAGTTCAGGATGAAATTATAGTAAGAAGGGTGTTAGGAGATTAACAGAATTGTCAGTTATACCTGACAGGAGACTGAGAAATAAAAGGCAAAGGGACAGGAGGTAATAGTGTTACCAGGAAAGATGTATATTGTATTCAATGAGGGACTGTTTACCTGTGTACCACTTCCAAACTAAAGCTGGACTATCTCTCTGTCTTTTCTTAGCAGCTCAAATACTAGAGAAAAATCTGTGCCTTGTAACAAACCGTAACAAGCCTCTACCTACAAATAAGAAAATTGCAAGCCACTCTATGTAATGTCCCTAGGTGTAGGTAATATTAAAATTCAGGATTATTACAGAGCCTTTTGACAAGAAAAATCTCACCTTGTCTAACCCACAAAACAAAAGGTCTCACTGGAACTTTTCACTAAATCCAGCCTGTAACCAAAATTGTCAATTGTACATGGTCACAAGGGCTTTTGATTTTCCTGTCGCACCCTGTCTGAAATCCACTTTAATGTATCAAACAAAATTATTACTTACCCAACTGGAGATCTGCTGTGAAGTCTGAGACTGCCCCCATAAATGTAATCTTCTGAATATGTAATCTTTCTGGTCTACTCTCCGTTTGGTCCTGGGTTCATTTCACAGAGGCAGTAGGGTAAGCAGCACAAATAAGACAACCAAACAGGTGTGGCTTGGAAACAGGTCTTTATGTGGAAATAGGCTTATTACATAGGTACAGAACAGAGGTAGGAGGTTTTTAGAACGCTGCTTCAGTTTACTTCAATGAATCTGTGTGTGTGTGTGTGTGTGAAAGAGAGAGAGGTAAGAAAATGTGGGTCAGAGTCTCATAGTAAGAAGAATAGGGAGAGAAAGAGAGAACAAGGGGGAGGGAAGTGGGTGTCAGAGCCTCATGGCAAGGTGTGTCCGATGAAAATAGGAAGAGAGAGAGAAAGAGGAAGTATTTATTTCCTTTATAGTGAATTTTCTCTAGCACCTCCCTTTGAGGTCTGCTATTGTTTCCAGCACCTCCCTTTGAGGTCTGCTATTCTTGATTTAGCAAGGAGGGGCTGCAGACCAATCTCATCAGGCCCGGAGACTGACATCACCAGGGGGTCAGAGCTAATCTCATCTTGTAAACTACCCTCATTAAGTTTGGAGACTGACATCACCAGAGTAACAAAGCTGCTTGAAATCCAAGGTCTGGAAACAGCCATGACACCTATGCTAGGCATAATGTCCTGCCAATGTATCCTGACACCGGTTTTCTAGGCCCAAGTGGTGGTCCATTTGTAAGTAATAATGCACATTGTAAGTCCATTATTTCTCCAACCAACCTTACTATACCCCATGCAGCATTTGGGATGCCATTCAAGGATATTTTTTTATCAGTGTGGCACCACTGTTTACTATCGTCTGCCAGTAAACTGGACAGGTATATATCCCTTTGTTCTCTTAATGTCTCCTATTGCTGCTTTGCCCTCATAGAACTTTTCCTTTCTTTTATCTACCCACTCCTATCATCATCGGGCTCGTTATACGCAGTCTCTACGTGCTAAGCGTTCTAATTACTTTAAAGAAAATGATGTGCCCAATAAATCTGCGTCTTTCTTTACCTCAGGTGTACAAGCTGCTAATGCTAAATGGCTACAAAAAGTGTGATATAATTTGATGTTATTAGTTAATTCTACCTCTGATGGTTTAGTGCACTCTGCTGAACTTGCTGTAATACCTTTATGACACAGGAAAACAGACTTGCCCTTGATTATTTTCTTGCATCAACTGGAAGTGTCTGTGCTTTGGTAGGCAAGGCATGCTATACCTATATACAAACCCCCCCTCACCCAAGTGGGCAACATATCTCTTATTATTAAACAATTACATGCTCTTTCAGCTAGAATGTATACTGAGAATGAAGTTATACCTACAAATAAGAACAGAAGCGAGGGACATCTTGAACAATTTTCAGAAGACTGTGTTCGTGAGGAACTAGCTCAACTTAAAGTAGACAAAGCGATGGGACCGGATGGGATACACTCTAGAATACTGAGGGAACTTGGGGACGTTCTAGCAACTCCACTGACTGATCTTTTCAGTGCCTCGTTGGAGTCGGGAGTGGTGCCAAAGGACTGGAGAGAGGCTCATGTGGTGCCTTTACACAAAAGCGGAAGTAAGGATGTGGTTGAAAACTACAGGCCAGTTAGTTTAACTTCGGTGGTGAGTAAATTATTGGAAACGCTGCTGAAAGAGAAAATAGTGAGGTTTCTGGAGTCCAGCGGATTACAGGATCCGAGGCAGCATGGATTCACCAGAGGCAGGTCTTGTCAGACAAATCTGATTGATTTCTTTGACTGGGTGACCAGGGAGTTGGACCGAGGGAGAGCTCTAGATGTGGTGTATTTAGATTTCAGTAAAGCCTTTGACACTGTTCCTCACAGGTGACTTATAAACAAACTGAGCACCCTAGGGATGGACCCTAAAGTTACTGCTTGGGTTAGAAATTGGTTGGGTGGGAGGCGACAAAGAGTACAAGTAAATGGAGCTCACTCTGAGGAGAAGGATGTTACCAGTGGTGTGCCCCAGGGATCCGTCCTTGGTCCGATTCTTTTTAACATCTTTGTTAGTGATATAGCGGAAGGGCTGTCGGGTAAGGTTTGCTTTTTTGCAGATGATACCAAAATCTGCAATAGAGTAGACACCCAGGAAGGTGTAGATAACATGAGGAGGGATCTAGCTAAGCTTGAAGAATGGTCTAGAATTTGGCAGCTGGGATTTAATGTTAAAAAATGTATGGTCATGCATTTGGGCTGCAGCAATCCAAGGGAGCAATACAGTATACGAGGTGAAGTACTTTTGTCCACTAAAGAAGAGCGGGACCTAGGCGTGGTTGTGTCTGATGATCTTAAAGTAGCTAAACAGGTAGAAAAGGCGACGGCAAAAGCTAGAAGGATGCTTGGGTGCATACGGAGAGGAATGGCTAGCAGAAAAAAGGAGGTGATAATGCCTCTGTATAAGTCTTTGGTGCGACCTCATTTGGAGTATGGTGTGCAATTCTGGAGACCGCACCTTCAAAAGGATGTGAACAGGATGGAGTCGGTGCAGAGGGTGGCTACTAAAATGATTACTGGGCTTCATTATAAAGCATATGAGGACAGACTTAAGGATCTTAATATGTACACCTTAGAGGAAAGGTGGGATAGAGGTGATATGATTGAGATGTTTAAATACCTCCGTGGCATAAATGTTCAGGGAGAGAGCCTCTTTCAATTGAAAGCAAGTTCTGCTACGAGGGGACATGGGATGAGGGTGAAGGGAGATAGATTCAGGAGTTATATGCGGAAATATTTCTTTACAGAAAGAGTAGTGGATCCATGGAATAGTCTCCCAGTGGAGGTGGTAGAGATGAGGACAGTAACTGAATTCAAAAAAGCATGGGACCAACACAGAGGATCTCTAAAGGTAAAAAGTGGACTGTTGTAGTTGTTGTTATGGAAGGACAGACTAGATAGGCCATGTGGTCTTTTTCTGTCATCATGTTTCTATGTTTCTAAGTTGATCCCTCCATTGACATTTGTTTAGTAATCTTTTCTCATGGTTTACAGGCCTTAGTTCATGGGTAAAAAATCTGTTACTTGTACTTTTAGCCCTACTCCTTATTGTTATTCTGTTTTATATCCTGTGTTCCTGTTCTATGTCTCTCTGTAAAATAATCAGTTACTTGTATTATGGTTGTCAATAGCAATGTACCACACTTGGTCACCTCAGAGTATATGGAGATGCGTCCGATCACTCAATCTGCCTATGCTGTTCCCCTAACCCCACCTTGGCCGGAAGTAGGTGGTCAATGTCAAGTCCACTCCGCTACTCAATCCTGAATTGGGGGGGGGGGGGTGATTTATTGGGAATCAGATCCGAGCTGGGACAGGCGGGACAATGCTTCTGTAGCTAGGCCTGTGAGGCAGGCATGGGTACAGGTCACAGAGGCCTCCTTTGGACCCTTGACCACTGTTAGGCCAGAAAAAAGAATCAAGGGAAGGATGAACTGCTGACAACAGCATGAGAAAATCCTGAGTGTGAAATGAAATGTTGCTGATCTAGTGTGCTTTGCTAAAGAAACTGGATAATACAAAATGAAACAAGAAAGAGACATGAAGGGGAACCAGGAAGCAAGATCTGACTAGGCACTGGCCTTGGGAAGGTGACATGTTTTATGCTAACTTGAACCTTGGAAAAAGTGAAATATGCCAATTCTGTGCACAACAAAGTATCACTAAGAAACCCAGCTATAGAAAATGAACTAACCATTGTTATTCTGCCAGCCTTTCAGAAAAATTGTATAAAAAAACAGAATGGGACAAAGGAGAAACTGGGGAATTTATTGAGCCCTGCCATGTAGGTGACAGTGTGCTGAAATGCCCCATTAACCTTTCTCTTCTGTTTATCCCTATATAGTAGCTACCTTGTACCTGTAAGTAGAATTTGTGTGTGAAGAATTTATGCTGAGAAAAGGATATTCTGTAATAAAGATTTTGTGAGTATTGTTGAGAAATTGGTCTCTGTGTGCTTCCTCTGTATAAGGTGAGATAGTGGACCCTGTGGCTCAGTAGGCCTCTTACACTACTGAAAGCTCGTAGAGAAAAAACATAGTCACCCTCAAGGGGAGCCTTGAGCCGCAGCAATTGAGTCTGCAGATACAGAATGCAGTATGTAAACGGGGGCGCTGGGTGAGAATGTCCACAGTCTTGGCAAAGGCAAATATTAATATGACTTGCAAAGGATTGTGGGAAATGTAGTCCATTCATACCAGAATCAGCCGTTCACAATAAATTAGTTGTGCTTGCACGAGTGTAAAGCCAAGAAAAGATATTTTATTTATGGGGTTATTTCTCCCAACACAGATTTGCTTGGTAGCACAGAAAAGGATACTTGCTTTCAGTATTATACTTAGAAAAACAAATCAGGAAAAACAACAACTGAACTTCTTAAGCAATCAAATCAAATCATAAAGACCTTGATGGGAACAGAAAGGTCTTTTCTGTGGGCTCCTGCTAATATCTTTTTAGCAGTGCTTCAAAAACAAACAAAACCCACAAAGTAATGAAAAACTGTTCTTTTTCAAGGCTAACTTCTGGTATTTTTCACACACACCCAGAAGTGTCTCTTCAGAGCTCACAGGCAATTAGGCAAGGCTCAATTGCTAACAATTAACCAGCTGCAAACCTCTTGGCTGGTTTACTTTCTAACCGTGGCTCAAATCCTGCTCAACAGCTTTTCTGAGTTGATCAAAGAACAAGTTTATATTTCTTTGTGATGGTTGTTGTATTTTGTAATAGTATATTACCACAGAAGTTTAGACAGAGAGCAATCCATGTATTCACACTGTTCATTCACAATATTTCCTTCTTCTTCAACTATCATAGAATCAATATCATGAATTGGCATAGAGTAATTTCTTAATGGAGCATTCTCAGAACAATACTTGTTTCCCTGCTGTCTTCCAAGTGAATAGCTAGGGCATAGATCAGTGTTCATACCTGAGCTTCCATTGCTGTTAGGGTTCCTCTCTAAATATCCTGGCCAGTATGTAGTCCAGTTTTTATGTCCAGCCTTCCAATCAAGATCCCTGGACACTGGGTCTCTCTTCACATACCTTCTTGCACTGGTCTTAGGGCCCCTTCCAAATGCAGCCGTCTCCCTCACAGGTCCCGTCCGGGGATTCCTGGCTCTGCAACCCCACTCCTCTGGTTTCCTCAAGTCCAATGGAGTATGCTTGCCTCTGGAATGCCTCCCAGCACACGTACTGCTATGGACTCCTTTAGACCTCCAAAATGCTTCTCTCTTCTTTCTTCCAAAGTGTTTCTTGCTCTCTCTGTCCATGAGCTCTGGCTTCTGCTGCCTCTGCTCCTGCTGATGATCCAGCCGATGATGATCATGAAGATGATGATGATCCTGATGATTCTGATGTGTAGAATAAGCTTTACTTTTAACCTGTTTAGAGGGCTGCTCCACCCTAGCACAGCGCAGCTGTGCTGAATCAAGCCCTGCCCTTGGAGATGAGTGCTTGGGGATTACCTCATAGCTCTCCTGATTGAGCACACGTTTCCCCACTTCAGCTCTTCTAGTGGCTGTTGGAAACCTGGTGCATTCTGGGACTGGTAGTCTTTTATGGAAACATTCTGTTTTATTATTTCTACCAGCAAAGACAGGTTGCTTGTTCAGAGCCAATTCACCTCTATTATAGCTCCTTCCTGAACTATGATAAGCTTCCTTATCACAAGTAGGACCTATGTGTCCGATGGGCACCAATCCTCTGGTAGCCTGAACACCAAAGTGTTGGAGGGTAGGACCCCGAAAAGATTATGGAGCATGGTCTGGCCGAAGGCACTGTCCCAATGGGACTCCCTCTCCAGGCAGTAATGAGCTGCAAAGGTATGGACTGAAGACCAAGAGGCAGCCCAGCATATGTCCAACATCAGGACGGAGTGCAAGTTTGCCACAAAGGCCACCAAGGTCCTGACACTGTGTGCATGACCCAACCATCCAGCATGCACCCAGCCTTCTCATAGGCGAGGGTGATTCAGTCAGCCACCCAGGTGGACATGGTTCACTTGGTCACTGCCTCCCCCAGACAACTGGGTACATTGAATGTAGAAGGACAGGGACCTCGTACAGTCCAAGGTGAGAAGGACGGTCTCTGCCCTGCTGGTGTGAGAACTTTGGAAAAAGGTGGGCAGCACCACCTCCTGGCTGAGGTGAAAGTAAGACACCACCTTCAGGAGGAATTTGGGAGAAGTGCGTAGCATGAACCTGTTCTTGTAGAACCTAATATACAGCGCCTCTGCCTACAGGGCTTGGCACTCAATGAACACCACCAGAACACAATTTTCCATGAGAGATACCTCAGGTGGCAGGTAGCCAGGGGCTCGAAGGGCGGTGGGTGAGCTGTACCAGCACTACATTGAGATTCCACTCGTTCGCCAGAGGGCGGATGGGGGGATTTTGACAGCAGGAACCTCCTCAGGAAGTGGGTCACCAGAGGCTGGGCCAAGAGAGGCTTGCCTTCAACAGGATGGTGTTGCGCCACCAGGGCACCGAGTTGCACCCCGACAGAGTTTGATTTGAGCCCAGATTGCGAGAGATGAAAAAGGTACTGCAGCATCAGCTGCACCAGGCAGAATGGGCTCACCCGTTGCTCTGCACACCATACCGAGAACCTGTGCCATTTGAAAGCGCAAGCCCTCCTGGTGGAGGTCTAATGGGAGTCCAGCAGGATCTCTTCCACTTCCCCTGAGAGGTTGAAAGGGGCTAAGTTTACCCCTTTCAGCAGCCACGATGCCAGTGATAGGGACCCCTGTTTGGGGTGCAAGAGAGAGTCCTCTTCTTGAGACAAGACTGCCAGGGAACTCCCCAGGGGATCGGTGCCTCCACTGACAATCGAAGAAACAGTGAGAACCATGGCTGCCTGGGCCACCGTGGAACCACCAGGATTAGCGATGCTCTGTCGTAATGAGCCTTGAAGAGGGTTTTGGCAATCAATGGCGTGGGTGGGAAGACTATATGAGGCCTTCCAACCATGAGATGAGGAATGCATCTGCCGCTACCCGGCCCAGGTGGGGATGACAGGAACAGAAGTGGGGCAACTGGCAGTTGTCAAGGCTGGCGAAAAGGTCCACCCACACGGTTCCCCAGAGTCAGAAGAGCCGGGTACGGTTGGAGGACCCTACTCAGTTTGTCCGCCAGGGCATAGTCCTGGCCTGGTAAATATACCGCCCATAGGATGCACTCCCTAATGCACTGCGTAGGAGCAGAGTGTCGTCTCGCGGCAAAGAGTGCGAGACCCTGTGCCCCCTTGCTTGTTCACGTAAAACATCGCCACTTGGTTTTCCATTTGGATCAGCACCGGCTGGTGCCTCAGACGGTGGCGAAAACCTCGGAGGGCTAGATATATTTTCCGAAGCTCCAGAAGGTTGATTTTCTGGTTGCCTTCGGCTTGAGACCAGCTGCTGTGGGTGCAAAGTTCCTCACAGTGGGTTCTCCATCCCAGCAGGGAGGCGTCCCTTGTGAGGACCCTTAGAGGATTTGGAGCTTGGAAGGGCATCCCTGCCTGAAGGTGTTGCAGATTTTGTCATCAAGTCAGGGAGTCCACCAACTGGTGGGTCACTGAGACTCTGTCTTGGAAGCGGCCCGTGGCCTGTGTCCACTGGTCTCGAAGGCACCACTGTGCAACCCTCATGTGCAGATGGGTGTCTGGGGTGACATGGACCGTGGAGGCCATGTGGCCGAGTAGGCGCAGCAGAAGCCAAGCCGACACCGAGGGATGATTTTGCACGCCTGCGACCAATTACCTGAGATGATCATCCCAATCCAGGGGGAGGAAGGCCTTTGCCTGAACAGTGTCCAGCTTTGCTCCTATGAACTCCAGACATTGTGTCAGGAGGAGGTGGGACTTGGGGTGGTTTATCACGAATACCAGATGTTCTAGGATGTGGATGGTGTGTGCCTTAGCTTGCTGCACCTCAGTGGCTGTGCCTTCTTTTTTTTTTTAATATACTTTATTTATTAGCTACCAACATACATCAATAACCACTGCACAAACAAGTCTCCGAGTGGGGTTGACTCTTATCCCCATCACAGAGGCAATCAGCAATTACAGGTGGGTTATAACATTTTATACCTTCCTCCCCCCATCCCTCCCACTCAATCACAACTCACTCCATGTTACCAAGCTCTCAACTGGATCCGTATCCTTATTCCTCACTGGCCCTTTTCTGCGATCCTCTGCTCTTCACTAGTTAGCTACCCACTTGCAATATTTTGTTACGACTACGGGGCCCCAAGTTTTGAATATAGGGTTCCCAGATCAATAAAAAGACTGACCAATGTCGGACCCTGCCCCGCGCTCGCCATCTTTCAGTAAGCATCAATTGGTGGAAGCAGTTACGCCACTCCCAAAAAGGTAAGGGGGGCCTGCTCTCTCCATCTACCAAGTATCGGGCCTTTACCCACCAGACATGCCTTGTGCATCAATAAACGCTCCCATTTCCCTTTAGGTTGAGTAGGGTCCAACTAATCCAAGACAACAAAGGGGCCAGTCCAGCATAGACTCTGATGGAGCAGTCCACTTAAAAAGGTACAAATCCTCGCCCAGTAAGAGCGAAGAGATTTACAACCCCACCACATATGCATCTGGTTCGCCAAAGGCTCCAAACACCTAGGACAACTGCCATCAGAGGTTATATGGCTACTTAGCGCTCTTCTGGGTGAAAAATACACTCTGGTTATACACTTAAATTGCACTTCCCTCCAGCGAGCCCCCTCTGCAAGGTCAACGGATCCATTGCAAAGCACTAATAACAGTGCCGGGAGGCACCCCATGCCCCAGCTCTACAGCCCAGGCTATCTCCACTCCCCGATAATCTGGGATAGGCCTGTAGCGGTCCAACCGTGCTTTCAACACTGCTATCGATGGTGGATTGTCTTCCCCCAGGTCAAAAAATTCTAAAATCTGTGCCGATCGTTCAGTATTAAGCTTAGTCCCTGGCAGCGAAGCCACATAGTGAGATATCTGCATAAACGCAAAAAAATGGCTAGTGCTCAAGTCATATTCACGGCGCAAGGACACAAACGATTTACATTTCCCTGAGGGCTCCACCACATGTCCTATATTCCGAATGCCATGGCCCGCCCAGTCCCGAAACGTCGCTGTTTCCGTTCCTGGAGTAAAATCAACATTCCCTTGTATCGGCAACCAACTCGAAACCCTCCAAGGTCTATGCCAATACACATTAAGCTGCCTCCAGGTACGCTGAACTGAGCTAAGCAACACGCTTTCTGTTATTCTGCTCAGCAACACCTGGTTCTCCTAATGCAATACTGCGAGTAGTGTCTGAGGGGCCACAAAGGCTTCCTCGAAGGCCCTGGGTGTATAAACTTCTGTTCCACCTAGCCAGTCCCCGATATGTCGAGCCTGGCAGGCCAAGGCATAGACCCACAAATCTGGAAGACCCACTCCGCCCTCCTTCCACTTCCCCAACAAATGGTTTAGCGGAATGCGTGCTCTAGCCCCCCTCCATAAGAACTCCTGTATTACCTTTTCTAGCCGCCGTAGATCACATTGCAACAACCAGACTGGTAAAGTCTGCATCCAGTATATCATCTGCGGCAATACCACCATCTTAACCGATGCCACTCTCCCCAGCAGGGAGAGCGGGAGAGGGCCCTATGCCCTCAGCTGGGTCTGTAGGCGAGCCATGATACGGTCCAAATTGTGAACATATAGCTCACATGGCTGTCTTGTCAATAAAATACCCAGATACACAAAATTATTCTCCGCCCATTTAAGCGGGAACTCACCCTCCCAACGCCTCTGTAACCGTCCCAACACATCCAGTGCCTCAGATTTATCCTTTTTTATACATAGCCCTGCAAACTGACTGAAACACACAAATTCCTTCCTAGGGGCGAGCAGATGTACCAGGAGGTCATCCGCAAAGGCTGACAGCTTAAACTCTTGCAAGCCAATATGCACCCCTCGTATGCTGTGCCTTCTTTTATAAGCCAGTTGTCTAGGTAAGGGAAGATGAATATCCCTTGGAGATGGAGATAGATGGCCACTACTGCCAGGCATTTGGTGAAGAACCTAGGGGCAGATGCCAGGGCAAAGGGTAGTACCCTGTACTGGTAGTGGCCTCCCCCTGCCATGAAGCGAAGATACTGCCTTTCAGTACCTACACTGACATCTCCCACAGCAGATAACACCAATGAATGGAGCTCATTTCACATAATATCAAACAAGCAACTTCTAGAAACCATTTCAAAACTCAATACTACCACCTCTCTCCTTGATCCATGCCCAGTGGCATGGATTAAGGTGCAATATCGGAACTCGCCCCATACATATTGAAAGTAGTAAATCAGTCTCTACTTCAGGGTGTCATGCCAGATGATACCAAGTATACAGCAATTTGCCCTCTACTAAAAAATAAAACTCTTAACAACAGTGACCCCTCCTCGTATCGCCCCATTGCTAGTATACCCTTCTTAGCTAAAATTATCGAGAATGTAGTTCAGATTCAGCTGCAGGACCATATCGACACAAACTCCCCTTTAGATGAGCACCAGTACGGATTCCACCCATATCATGGGGTAGAAATTTTACTTATAGATCTTTTTGACTCACTCATCAAAGGCATGGATAATGTTAAGCAAGCTTTTTTGCTTATTTTCCTTGATATCTTCTCAGCCACCGACAGTGTAAACCATAGCACCCTCATAGCCAGACTTACACAATTAGTTTTAAAAGAGAAAACGCTCGGCTGGTTTAAATCTTACATACCTAACCGATTCCAATATGTTCAAATAGATCAATCCCCTTCCCTACCATTCCCACAAGAGCGGGGTATTCCACAAGGATCTGCTCTCTCTGCTTTACTCTTTAACCTTTATCTTCAACCTATCTGCACCATTTTCAAACACCACAATGTAAACTACTTCATTTACGCGGATTACATCATGTTGCTCGCCTCCATGCGACATAGATAATCCCAATTATGACAAAATTACAACCTGTCTCTCCGAAGCCGAACTTTGGCTCCGCTCAATACACATGGATATTAAATTTAAAAAAACGGAAGCGCTTTTTGTTTCCAGAAACCCAAATTTCATCCCCCCGTCTGTTGTTAATCTGATGAACATCACCCTTCCAGTCAAATCCGAAGTAAAATATCTAGGAGTTATCCTAGACAAAACACTAAGCATATAGACTGCTAAAACTATATTCTTTAAACTTAGGACCATTCAGCAACTCAGACCCCTCACTGACATTGGTGATTTCAGAACTGTTGCCCAGGCACTTATAATGCCACACCTAGATTTCTGCAAGTTTATTTCAAGGTACATCTAAGAAAAACCTTCACGTACTACAAATGGCCCAAAATGTTACTGCTCGGATTATTTTCAAAGCCAAGCTATCCGACCACATCTCTCCAATTTTTTATGCTCTCCACTGGCTACCTGTTGCCAGTAGGATTCAATATAAAACATTAGTCACTATATTCAAGCTCATTAACAAAATAGCCCCTTCTCATCTAGCAACCCTAATCCAGACCCCCTCAGAAAACAGAATGAGAAGAAGGGTGAACTTTAACATGCTTCTAATCCCTGACTCTGTAAGAAAAACGAAGCAGGTAACAAGCAATACTGCCTTCTCTTATTACGCACCCAGTCAATGGAACAAACTACTATGCAACCTAAGAGATTAAAAACCTTCTAACCTTCAGGAAGGAACTTAAAACATACCTTTTCACCCAGCACTATCACAACTTAAACTCACTCCGAGCAGATGCCACAAGAGTACACAAATCACCTAACACATGTCCCATACTCCCTTGCACTTTCCCACTGATAACCCCGCTATACTCCTTCTACCAAACTATAGTCAGACCTGTTCTGGCTGTTATAAATAGCTAATATGTTTATTATCGATGTGCATATTTGTCCTACCCTCTGTAAATAATGAATATGTGCTCAATGTAAAATAGTTAATATTTTCTCTGTAAAATAGTTATTATGTGCTCAAACATTTTCTATGTAATTGATGTTTACCATGTTCTCTGTAAACCGCCCCTGATCTCTGGAAGGGGCAGTATAGAAAAGCGCACAAATAAATAAATAAATAAAAAAAATAAAGAGCAACATTATGGGAGGAGATTCAAGGCCTATAATAAAGAGTAATTCCTGAAGGAAGTTTTACCCAAACTGGTCAGTGCCAACACCGACCTTGACGGTACATTGGACAACTGCAATCATGCCATCTCGGAAACTGCAGATGCACCCCATCACAGAACAGCTACAGTATCAAAGGCAACCAACTCCGTGGTACTCAAAAGAATTCAGAGAAGCCAAAAGGAACCTTAGGAAAATAGAACGGAAATGGAGACGAATAAAAGACCAAGGTACACTACAAGAATACAGAACCATGCAGAATGAATACAACACAATCAACAGATGCAAACAGGAATACAAAACAAATCTGGTTATGAAGGCAGAAAACAAACCGAGACAACTCTTTGGAATAGTCTGCACACTAACAAAAAACCCTCATAGGAAAACTCAACTGACATACACCCACAACAAATAGCAGACTATCTCATGATGAAGCAGAACAGAACACAGCCAGAAACAAAACCATCTAAGCCACACCAGGGAATGGGGAAAATTCAATATCTCAAACAAGTAGCACACACAATTGCTACCCTGAACACTACAACCTCACCAAGGGATCCCTGTCCAGTTTCATGGATAAAAAGGTGGCTAAGGAAGAGCTCAACCCTTTTATTCACAAAATCATATACACATCCCTCACACAGGGACATATGCCCGCAACCTTTAAACTGGCATCAATAAGGCCCATCTTAAAAAACACGAAAACTGACAAGGCAGACCCCACATCATACTCCACATCAAGCTTATCTTTCATGATGAAAATCCTGGAAAAAATGGTACAATTACAACTGCAGGATCATATTAACTCACACGCACCCCTGGATCCACATCAAACATGGATTCAAACCAAACCATGGGGTGGAAACATTGCTAACAGCACTTTTTGACCACATTATCAGAGGAATAGACAATACAAAAAAGGGCATTATTCAAATATTTCTTGACATATCAGCAGTCTTCAACTCTATCACAAGCCATCCTGCTCACACGCCTAGAGGAGATTGGTCTTTACAACACATTAAAATGGTTCAAATCATACTTACAAGACAGACAACAGTACATCAGATGTGGTGGAAACACATCCTCTCTCTTCAGTCAGCCCCTGCCATTTTTTTTGCCTTGAATTTATGTTTTCCCCACTTTTCCTACAGTGCCGGGAAAAAGGCTGCCTCCTGCGATATGGCCACAGTTCCCACCAAAACCGTGGGAGCTGCAGGCCTCAAGGGATCACTCCCCCCAACTACGCCGAACTGCCTGCCATGTGGGTTGTGAATTCCTGCTCCTCCCGACTGCCTTGCCTAATACACTTTCAGCACCAGCCGACTGCCGACAAGCCACGGCCACTGCCACTGCCACGCAGATTACAGGCAGCCGGGGCTGGAAGCATGTGACTGCACCAGAGAAGACCACGAAACTGCTGGCAAAGGAAGCAACTCTCAGCACTGGCCTCCTGTGAAGCGATTGGCTTTGGAACGCATGGCCTCACACTTCCTCCCCTCTAATCTCAATGCGAAAGGCTTAAATTCAGAAACCCATGCTGCCATACTGCTCAGCTCTTGCTGGCTGACACATAGCATAGGTCTTTTAGCTAACAGGGCTCTTGCTATCTCGCTGGTAAGGGACACGGTGCTCCTGTTGCGAACTTCTGATTTCAGTTGGCAGTAGAGTTATTGAGAAATAAATCTGCATGATTGTAATTTCATTCTGTTTAAGATTATTTTACAGGAATCCTGGATTTGACAAGTGTGATAGAGGAGGAAGAAAGAATATTATCTATTTCTTTATATGTGTGCAGTAAATAAGTTTAAGCCACAATATAAGTTTTGTTTTCTAGGTTAGGGATCTGAGCGTATCCTGGTTAAGAGAATTTATTTTATTTATTTATGATTCTTCTATACCGCACTATTTATCATCAGCGTGGTTTACAGGTAACCAAAGTTGTACAATGTAAACATTGACATTACAAAGAACAGGGAACTTAAACATGGAGAACGGGTGAACTATATACACTACGTACAAATTAGAATAATGGTCGACATGTTTGTCTTCTAGGGACAGGTTGATGTGGGGATAGTTTAAAATGCAGTGAATATGGCATGGGGTACGTTACTCTGTGGGAGTCGCAATGGCTCAGGATAAGGAGGGTTAGGTGATGTGGTCAGTAATGGAGAAGTGTTGTAAAAAGAGATAGTGTTTGATTGACTTCCTGAACTGGGGGAGGTTGGTTATGGCACGGACATCTGAAGGGAGGGAGTTCCAGCAGGAAGGTGCGTAAAGAGCAAAAGCACGCTTACTCGTTGTCTTTGAGCATTTGGTGATGGTTTTTGGTAAAAGTAAGGTATTGCAGGCTATTGATCTTCTCGCTCTGTTAGGGGGGGTGGGGTGTACAAGGTCTGAGAGGGAGGTAGATGTGCATCTGTTAATTGCCTTGAATGTCATTGTTAATGCCTTGAAGGTGATCCTGCAGTGGACAGGGAGCCAGTGCAGATCCTTTAGAATGGGGGTAATATGGTCTCCTCTTGATGCTCTGTAGAGGGTTCTGGCTGCGGTATTCATCGCGAGCTGCAGGCGTTTGAGTGAGCTCTTTGGGAGGCCGATAAGAGTGGAGTTGGCGTAATCAAAATGAGGCAGTATTAGGGCTTGAAAAACAGTTCTGAAGTCGTTTGGTTCCAGAATCCGTTTCATCTGTTGTAGGATCCGAACTTTGTGGTAGATTGCCTTAATGGTGTTGCTTATCTGGGCGTGCATGTCAAGGCGCTGGTCGAGTATTATACCCAGGTATCGAATCGTCTTCTTGGAGATGAGTTCAGCATTGCAAACCTTGAGTGATGGGGGTGGGGAGAACGTCTGGTCTCTGCTGATAAAGAGAACCTCCGTCTTCTTGAAATTTATTTTGAGTTCTTGAGTTTGTAACCAGTCTGTGACAGCGTCAAAACATGCTGAGAGTTGGGAGAGGTCTGGTTGATCTGTGGATATTGGGGTGAACATTAGGACATCATCAGCATATACTAGACAGTTAATATTGAATGACCGGATAAGGTTGCATATAGATAATGAACAATAAGGCTGAAAGCGATGATCCTTGTGGAACCCCTTTCTCTTGTGGGAAAGGAGCGGATATAGATGGACCAGAGCGTACATATTGCAGTCTATTGTTGAGATATGAGGCGCACCAGGCGAGTGCATTTCCGTGGACACCCTTATCTGCAAGGCGGGATAAGAGTAGCTTGTGGCTGACCGAGTCAAAAGCAGCTGCGATGTCAAGAAAGATGAGCGCAAAGCCTTGTCTGATGTTGTCAAGCCCCATGGTTAGTGTGTTAAATAAGGTTGTCAGCAATGTTTCCACTCCATGTGACTCTCTGAATCCGTGCTGGCAAGAGTCAAGGGGAGAGTTTGTCTCTATGTGATGAGTCAACTGCTGTTGGACTATTTTTTCCATGATTTTGGCGAGGAGAGGGATGATCGATATTGGCCTGTAGGATTCCATCTTTGCGGGGTCAAACTTATTGCTTTTTAGCAGCGGTCTTATTGATGTTTGCTTTAGGTTCTGAGGGAATGTGCCGGAGAGGAATGATGTGCCTATTAGTTTGGCCAAAAAAGGACTAAGTTCGGTCCGAAGAGATTTTATCCAGTGTGCAGGACATGGGTCGTCTGGTGCCGTGGTGGTGTTTATAGTCGTGATGGTGTTTTGGATATCCTTCGCAGTTGGGGGAGAGAAGGAGGTAATGATATGTTGATTATCTGCTGAGCTTGATGGGAGGGAGGGGGTGGAGGTGGAGATATGTTGGGTATCTAGGGTCAATGGTAAGGAGGATGGGGATAAGATTGATGGGGAGGTGGATGAAATGGGGGCGTATAGATGATTGGCCTGATGGCGAAGATCTTGCGGGAGTGGTAGATTGACTTGTTTTGGCTCGTAAATAATCTGCATATTCCTGTGGGTGCGGGAGGTTAGATTGGCAGGGTGAAGGTTCTTTTGATAAGGTTTTGACAATATTGAAGAGCTCATGTGGTTTGTTCATTGAGTGTTGTAGGATCCCTGTGTAGTATTGCTTCATTTTTTAGGACACAGCCGTTCTGTGGGTATCCAGGTGGGTGGTGTATGCGTCATAGGTTTCAGTTGTCCGAGATCGGTGCCAACATTTCTCAAGCTGTCGAAGTCGGCGAAGGGATGCCATTAGATCAGGTGAATACCAGGTTGTCTTCTTTCTTTTGCCAGATGTTCTGTTGCTAGAAGGTGTGTCAATTACAGCATTAAGACTCTGGTTCCACAAGGATAGCATGTCATTCAGGTTTTGTTCAGGTGGTTCTAGAAGAGGCTGTGCTCTTTCAAGGATCTCTTCTTTGATGAAAGGAAGGTAGCGCTTAGAAGTAGTAGCGAGTGGTTCATTTGAGATATGGGGGTTATTGGTCACAGAATGAGAGAGCAATGAGAATCTAATTAGACTATGGTCAGACCATGGCACTGAGCTTATAGAAAGTTTGAACTTGTGTGTGGAGTGGGTGGCTACTTGTGGTGCAAATATAAGATCAAGCATGTTTCCCTTGATATGGGTGGAGGAGTCGACCATTTGGGTATAGCCTAGTGCTTTAAGGGCATCGAGGAAGGCCTCGGCTTGGGTAACTTGAAGGGCAGGGAGGTTGAAATCCCCCAACAACCAGTTTGCCGTACGTGGTTTGCTTGGGTTGCAGGCAAGGTCAATGATTAAGGAGAGGTCATCTGGTACTGGGAAAGGAGCCCTGTATAACAGGTTGATGGTGCAGTGTTTGTTAGCTATGGAGATGTAATCAAGGTGAGGGGTGCTATTGGAAGTAATTAGTTGAAATTGTAGGTTGTCTCTGGTCAGGATAAGAGTTCCTCCACCTCTTCGGTCGGATCTGTGACATGAGTGGATAGAGAAGTTAGGGGGCACAAATTGATGGAAGAGAACAGTATTTGAGGCTGACATCCAAGTCTCCGTAATGCATAGGATGTCAAGATTGTGAGTGGATAGCATTTCTGTTATGGCAGGCCATTTCTTTCGGATGGAACGGGCGTTTATGAGAGCACATTTAAGGTCGGAAGGTGGGGTAGGTGTCTCCTGCTGAGGGGGGTAGGATTGTTGGAGGGTGACATAGATGAGGTGAGGGTACAGCTTATGTTGCGGTCTCTCTGTCTGGTGGTGAGGGGGTGCATGGTATCTTCTCCATGAACCTTGTAGAATTGGGATGGGGTTATGGGAGGGGGTAAGGGCTTGAGCGCTGTGCATCAGCGCAAGTACCATGCAGCAGCAGGCAAGGGTGTATGAGAGTGTGGCTGTAGTGGGAGGAAGCATTGTGGCTGAGTGTTGCCTGTGTTCTGTTACTGTTGGGTGGGGCTGGTGTAGCAGTTGGTCTTTCTTAAGTTTAAGCTTATAGCTTGACAATGTGCAATGTGGTTGAGCAGAACATCAACAGATATTTGAGACAATGTAGCAATGAGCATATAACAATGTGACAGTAAAATGGTAAAACAGAAACAACTATCTGTAACAGTGTAGCAGTAAGCATAAGACAATAGAATAGCAATGATGTGATAGGATCGTATCAAAGCTGTGTAGCAATTTAGCAATGGGTACCTCCTGTTACCTATCCACTTCCATATTACAATGCCTGATTTGATGTCAATCTATTTACATAACAATGTACATAGTGTATCCCTGTTCATCCAAGTTTGTATCCCTTGTTTATTGTAAACTCAATGTACATAGTTTATCCTTGTTCATCCAAGTTTGTATCCCTTGTTTATTGTAAACTCAATGTAACCGGTTACATTGCTGTATATTTTGTTCAAATGTAAACCGCACTGATTGAAATAGCGCGGTATATAAAAAATGCAAATAAATAAATAAATAACGTAGCAATGAGATGGAAATACTACATATGATTACATACACTGGTGTTTGCATATAAAGCTTGAATATAGATCATATCAAAAATCTGAAACCCGAGCTGTTAGCATATGTTGGACCAGGTGGTGTGAGTTAATACTTGCATTTTGGGCCTGTGGGCTTGCAGTTTCATTCTCTGGTCGCTTCTGATTTTGTTTGCTAGTATGTGGCCTCCGGTTGGGCCTCCGCCTAAGGGCCACGCCAAAGGGCCCTCTGGCGGGGCCCTCAGGTGCGGGTGTGCCTGATAGTGCTGCTTTTAAAGTTGCCTCCAGCTGCCCCGATTGGGCAGATCTCCTCGGGGCGGTGTGCTGGTGTCCCGCTCGCTCAATCCCCCACTGGGGAGAGCAGCCTCTGTGCCGAAGTGGAGCAGAAATTTGTCTGATTTCATTGTGTATGTCAAGAGATTAGAGTAGCAATGTCCCAATTATTATAAGCCACCTACAAGAGTCTATTGGATCTTAAATTCTTATGTTGTGTGTTTCAGTTTTGTTATTCTGGAATGACCCCTGCGGAACTGATGTTTTGTTGCTAGTGGAATAGGTATTGAATTAGTATCACCAATTGAGGTAGAGTCAAGGTGTAAATAAATTTACCCTGTGCAATAGATTAATTGATCCTCTATTATGCTGTTTGTGCTGAGTAAAGTGTTAACAAAGAGAAGTTGTAAACAATGACAATTGAATTTCTAATTGGTTTAAATTCTATGTGTTGAAAGCTTTGTGGTTATGAATGCATTATGTTTTGTTGAGCATAATTCTTGGAATTCTATGTAATGACCCTTGATGTATCTGTTTCCTTTAGTTTTATGTCCTGATTGACATATCCATCCTTTGTGATCTGAGATGTCTATCAGACAATGTTCAGGGTAATGTGAGTCAAACCATTACCTGAGATATGAGAGCCTTCCTAAGAATTTTTAGCGAACAACTGAAATGAGTTGAATTTATTTGTCATAAAACTGTCAGTTATGTTTTGATGATTGTTACACCTTAAGTAATATTTTGTATATTGCCATGGATGGAAAATAAATTACAAACAATTAGTGATATACCTTGTAAGTTGTGCACCTGATAAAAGAGGTGTATCTATTAGGTCACATGTGATAGATAAAGAGAAAAATTAAAGAATGTAGATGCAAAATAGAAATATGTCACAAGTTATCTTGGTCTCCATATAGTTTAATAAGTTGTAATAATTTAGTGCTAGCAATAGATACATTGTAATTAATTAACATTAGATAAGATAATTCTGTTTAGTAATTCTAAATTGCCATTAGTAGTTGTGCATGTTTGCCATTGTGGAGAATCAGAGCAGGTTTTCAAATTATATATTACATGCACTGAATCCTATGGGCCGAAGACAACGACTACTGTGAATGAAAGGAAGTCTGCAATGCTGCTGAAAGCCAGATGGAAGCAACGATCAGTGATTCTAGTGCTGCTACAGAAAGATATATATGCAGCCATGAAGCTGGGGAGATGGTCACTGAAACTGTCCAAGATGTGCTTAGCGCAGCCCAGAGTGAAAGGAGAAGCTGCTGAAGAACTTGAAGTTACCACCGTTGGCAAATGAATTGGGTGCAAACCTCTGAACTACTGAAAGATCTATGAAGAACAGTTGGCCACTGTCAGCATATAGTGCTTGAAGAATATCTGGTAGCACTCTTGAGCAGTCAATCGTCGAAGTAGGGAAACACGTGCACTGCAAGTCTGCATAGAAATGCTATGACAAATGGCTAGATATTTGGTTAATACTCGAGTGGATGCAAGATCAAAAGGCAGTAAGTGATACTGGAAATGGTGTTTACCTACAACGAATCTGAGATACTTTCTGTGAGTGGGATGTATATGGATGTGGGTATAGGTATCTTGTAGCTCCAGAGAACAGAGACAAAATTTTTTTTTGAAGATAATGGAATAGGAGCTTGAGAGACAGCATCCTGAACTTTTCTCTGACTAGAAAGGTGTTCAGGTCTCTCAGGTCTAGGACAGGGCGGAATCCCCCCAGCTTTTTTGGTACCAGGAAATACCTTGAGTAGAATCCCTGCCCTTCTTTCTCAGGTATTCACACAAACCCAATATAGTAAATGAATAAATAGTAACCTAAAAAAGATTCACCATCTACACCCCCCAATCACTTTCATATTATCTTTTGTTGGAGCGTGTCGAGGGAGGGTAAGAATTGATTACACAGGTACACTACCAAAAAACTGCCACCACGTTTTTTGGTGCGCTGAATCCAAATCTGGTAACCAATTTGCTCCATCACGTACAGATTTTTTGCTACATTGGGTTAGCAGTTTGAGGTGAACGTTTCAGATTGAGTGCGATCGAGATAAACGTTTCTTGGATGAATTCTTTATACTAATTGTTTAGTAGTTATTCAAATAAGAATAAAGAAAATTGTAAACAAGGCAGCACATAAGAATAGAGTAATGTCAACAAAAACACACTGTGATGGTAGCAAAATTGTCTGCACTTAAAACAGCCACATACATGTGCACCACCATTGAGCATATAAGAGCGAGGTTAGACACAAAGCAAAACAAAGAAATGTGCAAAAAATGGTGTACAGGTATGTATGTAAGAATAGAAAACGCAAACCGCACCATTGCAATACATGAAGACAAACACCCGATGGTGTGAAAATAAAATTCTAATAAATGAGATCCGACACTGTGGTAATAACTAGCAAATTTTTATTTCAAAGTTTAGTAAAAACACGATATTTGTCAACACAGTTTAGATTTTAAAGTCATTCTTGGGTCAATCAATCTCCTGGTGGGCCCGTTTCTTCTTCCCCCGAATGCTTCTCTTGGTGCGCTGCTTGGCGTATTTTTCATCTGGGGTTTCCCGCAGCAGCAACCAGCAGAAATCAGCCATCATAGTGGTGTTCCATCTTCCTTGGTACCTTCTCTCTGCGTCCTTGATGTCCTGGTGAAATCTTTCACCTTGTTCTTCACTGTACGCCCCCAAGTTTTCGGGAAAGTAGTTCACATGGGAGTGCAAGAAATGGACTTTCAGGCTCATGTTACAGCCTTGTTCTTTGAAGGCATTGAGCATCCTGGCAACAATATCCTTATAGTTCTCATCCCGCCTGTTCCCCAAGAATTTGAGAACAACATCCTTGAAGGAATCCCAGGCTTCTTTTTCCTTCTCAGACATCGTTTCAGCGAATGCTCCATCTGAAATGAGTTTCCTTATATCAGGGCCAACAAACACTCCTTCCTTTAGCTTTGCTTCAGAAAGTCGGGGGAACTTTGAGCAAAGGTACTGAAAGCACTCACCATCTTTTGGAAGGGACTTGATGAATTGCTTAATGAGACCCAACTTAATGTGGAGAGGTGGTAATAGAATTTTATCACGAGGTACCAAGCTCTCATGAAGAACATTTTTCTCACCGGGTCTCAAATACTCCCGAATTGGCCAGTCTTTTTTCCCCCAGTGTAGGTCGCGGGCCCGGCTATCCCACAAGCAAAGGAAGCAGGGATATTTGGTGAAACCAGATTGCTGCCCTAATAGCATGGATAGAATTTTAAAGTCTCCACAAATCATCCACTTATGCTCATCATAACGAATCTTCTGAAGAATCAGGGCCAAATTCTCGTATTTTTCTTGGAGAATAACAGAGTGAGCAATAGGAACTGAAGCGAATGTGTTGCCATTAAGAAGAACACCTTTTATGATGTCTTTTGACGAATCAATGAACAGCCGCCATTCAGCAGGATCATACTTGAGTTTAAACTTTTCCATCACTCCGTATATATCGTTGCAAAATACCAAATCTTCCTCTTTGCTGAAATACTTCAAAAATTGTGTCTCGCGGTTGCGGTACCAATAAAAAGTTGTTCCTGGTGACAATAGATTTTTCTGTTTAAGCCGAGAACCTAGCAGTTGGGCAGCATCTTTTGGGAGTCCTAAATCCCGGACTAAATCATTCAATTCAGCTTGAGAGAAAAGTTCAGGTTTCGGATCTGGTTCAGTTTCAAACTCGGAAGTACTGGACTCATCGGGAAAAGCCATCTGATGAGTCTCATCATGATCAGAACCGTCCACACAAATATGATCCAAAGATTTTGGTGGTTCAGGCACAGGTACTTCGTTGCTATGAGGCATAGGCCTAATTGCTGAGGGAAGGTTGGGGTAACTTATTACGTTCTTATTTTTTAAGTTGTATCCCTTCACAATGCAAGAGCAAAAATAGCAGTCACTGCTGTGGTCTCTTTTTTCACGCCACAACATAGGTATTCCGAAACGAAATGCTTGTTTTTTACCTTTCATCTATAAGCGTAGATCTTCCTCACATGTCTTACACACTTTGTGAGGAGCCCACGGTTTGTCTTGATCGCCTAACTTCAAACCGAAATAGGCAAAATATACTTTTTTAATAAATGCAGAAATGTTCCTCTGCCGCTTTTTCACGGTATATTCCCCACAAATAAAACAAAAACTGTCCGGAGAGTTGACGCAACCTCTGGCTCTGTGAGCCATCACAAATACACAGCACTGCAAACTACAACTGTAGTGAACCACTTCGGAATAAAGCTGGATTACGACTGAGCAAACAAAAGGTAATAATTAACTTGCAAGAAACTGAAATTTGACAGGAACTTTCATGTCGCACCCACGGTTTTTGCGCGCGCGCGCGCGCGAACGAGGCGAGGCGAACAGGAAAGAACATGCGCCAGCGCGAGTACTGGATTTAGCCCCCCGCCTCCCAATTGTCCTGTTAATGTATAAAATGAATACAAAACACTCTAAAATATCATGAGGGAGTGTTTCTAGTTAGTTAACCATTACAACCTCTATTTTGGGCCAAGAAAATAAACTGTAGTCGGCTAAAAAGAAATTATGTGAACATTCCTTATATGGGTAAGAAATCTAATTTTGCAAGAAAACGTGACGTGATGGAACATTTTGGCTATTTTTCCTGGATTCAGCACCTCAAAATCTATAGGAATCAGTTGCAAAACTGGAGGCAGTTTTTTGGTAGTGTACCTGTGTTACTAATAGCAGGTCTGCAAGATGTATACCATCCGGCCCAGGTGATTTGCTACTCTTCAATTTATCTAATAGTTGTAATACATCTTCCCGATGTATCGATATTTCCTTCAATTCTTCCGCACCTTTAAATACCACTTCAGTCATGGGTAACATCCCTACATCTTCCTCAGTAAAGACCGAAGCAAAGAATTCATTCAGTCTCTCCGCTATCGCCTTGTCGCCTCTTAGTGCCCCTTTAACTCCTCTATCATCTAATGGTCCAACTGACTCTCTCATGGGTTTTTTGCTACGAATGTACTTGAAAAAATCTTTATTTCGCGTTTTTGCTTCCGCAGAAAGCTTCTTCTCAAATTCTCTCTTTGCCTTCTTTATCAATGCCTTGTATTTGACCTGCCAGTGCTTATGCTGTTTCCAGGTTTCATCGATTGGCTCTTTTTTCCATTTCCTGAAAGATGCTTTCTTGGCAACAGCCTCTCTGACCTCACCTTTAAACCATGCTGGCAGTTTTTTGGAGTTCCTTCCACTTTTTTTAAAGCGTGGAATACAGCTGGTCTGGGCTTCCAAAATAGTATTTTTCAACAACACCCAAGCTTGTAAGTCTTTAACTTTTGCAACTGCTCCTTTTAGTTTTTTCTTAACTATTTTCCTCATTTTATCATAGTCTCCCTTTCGAAAGTTAAAAGGTAGTACTGTGGATTTCCTTACTATCCCTCCTCCACTAATTAAATCAAAGGCGATCATGCTATGATCACTATTGCCAAGTGGCCCCAATACCCTTATCTCACCTTTTCCCTCACAAACCTACGCCGCTCATGAGATGAAGAGGGGCCCAATGGTAGCTCTGGGGACCTCTCCTCAAAGATGTACTCAGTCATAGTCGGTAATCCAAGAGTGCTTGGACTCTGACTAACAGAGGTACTCCATGGATCTCTGAGTCTCTGCCTGAACTAGCTTCCATTCTGCAGGGGGATCGTATCTCCTCCAGAAGTCTGCACCAAACAGCTTTGATGCCTCAGGGATCAATCCTCTCTCAATGCACTTGATACTGATATTGGCCAGGAATTAGTTGGTGTTAAAGCCTTTTGGTGTTTCAGTGGCATCCCATCTATCACAGGCAGTTGAAGAGTTTCAAGTATTGGTTTGATAGCACGATGTTGCTGCAAAGGAGTTAGCGCAAGCATCGCCCGCATGCAGTGTATGCATGAGTTTTTTCTCAATTTTCTTAGCCAAACGCTCCTCGAGGGTTGCCATGAGTGAAGATATGGGGCCTTCATCAGTTTTGGTTAATGCTTCAGGATCTTAAGGGGAGGATCAGCCAGCAGGTCATGGACTTCTGAAATCTGACACGACCCCTCTGAAACCATAGAGGATAAGTTATCTTCACATCAGAACTTCTTTGGGGGTTAGGTATCACTTGATTCTCTCGTGCTTTTGTCATCGCACTCTCATGAACTCCGATGCTGATGCATCAAAGTGTCCACTCAATGCATGATATCATTTAAACGCAATGTCATCGAAGTAGAGGATGAATACTGCCTCTTTCTCAGGGTGGAATTGATAGGGGGACAGATCATCTGTACACTGGCTTCCCTACTGGCACTTGATTCCGAAACTTCTAGCACTCCTTGATCCTGATGCACCGCCATCGCCTAGTGTAGCTCTTGAGTCCTTGGTGACCAATGCCACTGAAGCTGATGGGCTGGTCTTCTGAATGCCAAAATTTTGTGTGAGTTTCTTCCCGTGACACTTAATCCTTCTCATTGTCATCTATGAACAGAATTTACAAAGAGAAGGTTATGCTCAGACCCCAGATACCGTAGGCTTCATGCTCCTAAAGCGCTGGATGCACTTTTTAAATGCACTGGCAGGATTTGGTGACATATCATCAAGAAAAATAGCTGGAGCGAAATCAAACAGCTTATTGAATGGAAAAAAAAATGTAATCCCGACCATGTGTGCTTCAGACCTAAATGTGGCCTATGCTGCATCAGAGGAAAAATAAGGGAAACTTATAAAACAATGATTTACAAGGAATGATAAGGGGGGGGGGGGGGGAGAGGAAAACGGTAGCGGCAGCATAGGAAAAAATGAGTACAATAATGTACAAAAATAGCACAGCATAGAAAAAATTGCAGTGCTCAAAAAAACAATCCATTGGGCTCCACGAAAATATTAAGACTGAGCTGCTTAGGTGCAGCAGCAGGCAGGAACGGGCAAGCATGTGCAGAGAACTTCTAAAAGCTTCTGGAAAGGTAGCTGAGAAAGTTCCCATGTTGGTTCCATCAATAACGCCACCCAAATGTGAGGACTTATTCTGCTTATCCATGGAGAATACATCTGTAGATTTTTGACCTACCTGGAACACTCCTTAACTACATCACCAATATGGCCTTTTGCGACTTCTATGTAATAAGCACATCCATGTGCAAATTCATCGCTTTCTGAAATGGGCATTTATACATAGATCACTAATCCCAAACAAAACTGCTGACAAACCAGCACAATAATCAACAGACTTTAAGAAAAGAAATAAGTGCAGGAGAAAAAAAAAAGACCTCAGAATATATCCTGTGCATTAGTTTTTTTATGTATCCTTTAACTATATTTTTATGAAAACCAGGATTAATCTTCATAAGTCCTAAAAAGACCTTCTCCAGTCACTATTGTTATTTATTTATTTATTATTATTTATTACAGTCTCTTATATACCGTGCTATTCGGCATCAGTGCGGTTTACAAACAACAACATACACATCTCAATAACTGATTTGTGTTGAACAAGGTGCAAAAACTTGGATAACAAGGGATAAACTATGTACATCTATGTGTCAGACCGGTGTCATCTCGCTGGATGTAGTCGGGATTGGCTGTGTGGTAGGTTTTACTAAACTAAGTCAGCTAAGTGGTGGGTGAGGCTATTGAGGTGCTATCTAGGGGGAAATGCTGGAGGAAGAGATGGTGCTTCAATGCCTTTCTAAATTGTGAGAGATCTGGGATCGCTCGTATGCTGGGTGGTAGGGCATTCCAGTATCTTGGTGTGCAGAATTTGAAGGCCCTGTTCACGGCTGAACTTGTACATTGGGTTATTGCTTTAGGGACAATCAGCGTATTAACTGCTGTAGATCTTCTGGATCTATTGGGGGGTGTGGGCTGGATCAGCTCTGCCAGTGATGACGCTGAGAGCCCGTTGATAGCCTTGAATGTTAACAGTAAGATTTTGTATGTGAGTCTGCCGCGTATTGGGAGCCAGTGTAGGTGCTTCAGGATGGGGGTCACAAGGTCTTTCCTAGAAGCTCCATGGAGGACTCTTGCCGCAGCGTTCATCGCCAGTTGTAGAGGGTGCAGCGTGGTTTGAGGGAGTCCTTGCAGAATTGAGTTTGCGTAGTCCAGATGTGGTATGATTAGCGCCTGATAGACTGTTCTGAAGTCGTTTGGTGTTAGCAAGGATCTTAGGTGCCTGAGAGAACGGATCTTGTGATATACCGCTCTCACCGTGTTGCCTATGTGCATCTTCATGTCTAGGCGCTGATCAAGTGTAACTCCGAGGTACCTGATCGTGGATTTGGACTGGAGTTCTGCTTCGTCTACTTTTAGAGGGCGGCATGGAGAAGTTTTGATTCCTGGTGATGAAAAGGACTTCTGTTTTCTTATGCTGAATTCGGAGGTTTTGGGTTTGTAGCCAGTTGGATACTGCGTTAAAGCAGTTTGTCAGTGGGGAGAGGTCTGGGTTTTCGGTCAAGAACGGCATGTATAGCAGTACATCGTCTGCATATATAAAGCAGTTGACACCGAATGAATGGATCAGGTTGCAGATGGGCTGCATGTATATGTTAAACATCAAGGCAGAGAGGGAGGATCCCTGCGGGACACCTTGTTTGAGGTGGAAAGGTTCCGATGATGTGGACCCTGTTCGTACGTGCTACCATCTGTCAGAGAGGTAGGATTTGCACCAGTCTAGTGCTTTGTCTGTGATCCCCTTTTCTTTAAGGCGCTCAAGGAGAAGCTCATGGCTTACAGAATCGAACGCTGCCGCAATGTCCAGGAAGATGAGGGCAAAACCTTGACGGATGTTGTCTATTCCTGCAATTATGCTACTGAGGAGTGTGGTGAGTAGTGTTTCGACCCCATGGGCCTCTCTGAAACCGTGTTGGCATGGGTCCAGTGGTGCAGAAGCATCTATGTGATCTTGAATTTGGCATTGAACTTCCTTTTCGATTACTTTCGCTAATAGGGGTATGCTCGATATCGGTCTGTATGAGTCGACCTTCTTGGGGTCCAGCTTGTTGTTTTTCAGCAGCGGTCTCATGGATGTCTGCTTGAGGGATTGTGGGAATGTGCCTGTTGCAAAGGATCGGTCCATGAGCCTAGCTATAAAAGGGCTCCAGTAGGATCGTAGATCTCTAATCGAGAAGGCAGGGCAGGGGTCGGATTGAGCTGTGGCCATGTTAATTGCAGCAATGGTGTCTTCAATATGCTGGTTGGGTGGTGTGGAGAAAATGGCGAGCGGTGTTTTGTGGCTGGGCTCGAGTGATGTTCTAGGTGAGGAGGCCTTGTTAGTCTGACATAATTTGGATTGTAAGTAATCTGCGAATTCTTGGGGGTGGATCTCGATTGGTTGTACTGCGGATGGTTCCTTTGTTAGGTTGTTAACTAGAAATTAGTATGAAATTAATCCCTTGGAGAGCCATTATTGTTCTAGACTTATCTTAAATAGAACACTAGTAAAAATCCCCCAAGTATCCAATGATGGCCAGTGTTTCTCACCATCCGCTTCATAAGGTGCTGTAACTTTAGCTCCAAGTATTTTGTTCTAACAGGCTCCTTAACCCATGTGCAAATGTCTAATTTTACATGTAGAAATCACAAAATCAATCTTCTAAAATAAACCCCCTTCCACTTTTTTAGGCTTCTGCATTTCTATATGGATAATTTAAGTGTGTTCTTTATATTTTATTTGTACTTCTATTAGTATTTGTAGTCACAACCTGATCATTATGATTTGGAGCCTGTGCCAGATGTATAAGAAAAGACATGAAGACCTACATATGCATGCCCGAGAGGAGGTACAAGGAAGATAAGATACCCTTTAAGTATTTAAAAATATGTATAAATGAACAAACCTACCTTTTTCAAAGAAGGGGAAGCTGTAAAACTAGAGGGCATATGATGAAGCTTATTCTCTTTCCAATATTTCAACATCCTACCCAGGGGACTATTTGAGGGGATATTGGCTAGCTTAATTTTTCTAGCTCCTTTTTAAAACTTAGCCCCCCATTCTATCTTTTTATTATCCCACTGAGACTTATTGCACTTGCTCTTCCTCTTCGCTTCGTCCGCCTCCGGCTGTCCCCCTTGCGGGAGTACAGAACCGCAAATCAGGACTCCACACTCGCTTCGTACGCAATTGTACATCTCACTCACACACAAGCAGTCTCAGTACCCGATAGAATGGCCCAACCACCAAGGTAATTACAAAAAGCCCCACTTTTTCTTACCTTGGTCTGTGCACAGAATTTTCTTGGTTGCTTCTGCAGTGCTTTTAATTTATCACTTCTTACATTTTGGTTCAGAATACCTCTGTTCTTTGTTTAGCTCCGGGATCATTACCAGCCAGCAGGGGAATCTCTCAGCAGGGAGGGAAGCGAGACTGTTGAACTCAACAGGACGCGTCTTCCCGTCCCTTCCCAGCAGGAGTCCCCCTCCTGTGGTGGGATCCCTGACGAGCCCCCAAGCTCTTAGAAATACTTTTACCTTTACCTGTAGCCAATTTCCCTATGGCCAATGAGACTCAGAGATGAGAATTTGTGAAGCAGATTTATTGCGCAATATGTTGTCTAGACAGCGGGTACCTTCACAGCATCATGCCTAACAGCATTAAGTGAGGAACGCCCCTTGCTTGGGCTACCTTACTTTTATCTTTTTTCTTTGAACATTCCCTGTTCCTCTTGCTTAACCTGGCTTATCCCCTTATAGGGGTTTTCTGGCCTTCCTTCGACCTGCTAGCTCTGCCCCCCCCCTCGGGGGGGGGGGGGGGGGAAGAGCAGCCTAGGTGTTAAAAAGTGGAAGTATGAAAAGTTCTTACAATGCACTTTTTAACTTCTTCCAACAATTTAATTATATATATATATATATATAATGTCAGACGGCTGCCTGGGTGAGAATCTTCACAGTCTTGTCAAGTGCATATATCTATATGATTTGCAAGGTATTGTGGGCAATGTAGTTCATTCACACCAGACACAGCTGCTGACAATAATTTAGTTGTGCTCTTGGGTAAAGCCAATAAGATATTTATTTATGGGGTTATTTCTCCCAACACAGATATGCTTGGTAGCACATAAATTAGGTTACTTGCTTTCAGTGTTAACTTGGAAAAACAAAGTCAAAATCAGGAAAACAACAAATGAAAAGCCACAAAGCAAGAAACAAACTGTTCTTTTCAGGTTAACTTCTGATTACTTCCCACATAGATACAGAAGTGATTCTCTCCTAGCTCACAAGCAATTAGGTAAGGCTTAATTGCTAGCAGTTACCAGCTGAAACCCCTTAGCTGGCTTGCCTTCCACTGTGTGGGTCAAATCCTGCTTCAGGAGCTTTTCTGAGTAGATTAAAGAACAAATTTGTATTTCTTTGTGATGGTTGCTGTACTTTATAACAGAAAGTTACCAACGGAGTTTAGATAGAGAGCAGTCCATATAAACAGGATCCTCATCTGCTATTATTCCCCCTTGTTCAACAAGCATAGGTTCAATATCATGGATTGGCACAGATGAATCTCTCAATGGAGCATTTTCAGGAGAATATTTGTTTCCCTGCTGTCTTTCAAGGTTATAGCTAGGGCATAGATCAGTGTTCATACCTGAGCTTCCATTGCTGCTAGAGTTCCTCTCTATATAGCCTGGCCAGTATGTAGTCCAGTTCTTATGTCCAGCCTTCCAATCCAGATCCCTGGACTCTGGATCTCTCTTCACATACCTTCTGGCACAGGTCTTAGGGTCCCTTCCACGTGCAGCCGTCTCCCTCACAGGTAGCCTCTGGTGATTCCTAGCTCTGCAGCCCCATTCCTCTGGCTTTCCCCAGTCCAATGGTGTATGCTGGCCCTTGGAATACCTCCCAGTATACGTACTGCTTTGAACTCTTCTAGACCTCTCAAAGGCTTTTCTCCTCTTTCTTCCAGAGGGTCTCTTTCCCTCTCTGTCTGTCCGGTTTGGCTTCTGCTTCTGATGATCCTTCAGATGAAACTGATGATCCTTCTCTGTATATCCAAGGTGATCATGAAGATGGTCATCTGTAGAATAAACTCTACTCTTATTCTGCTTAGATGAGTGCTCCCCCTAATACAGCGCAGCTGTGCTGAATCAGGCCCTGCCCTTTGAGATGAGTGCTTAGGGATTACCTCATAGCCCTCCTGATTGAACACACGTTTCCCCACTTCAGCTCCTCTAATGGCTGTTGGAAACCTGGTGCATTCTGGGACTGGTAGTCTTTTATGGGAAAATTCTGTTTTCTTATTTCTACCAGAACTGACAGGTTGCTTGTTTAGAGTCACTTCACCTTTTCTATAGCTCCTTCCTGAGCTATGATAAGCTTCCTTATCACAATACACACACACATACACTCTGCAAGTAATCTGACTATATATGAAACCTAGTAAATAAAAATAAAAAAACTAAAATGATTCATATAAAATGTTTATATGCTGTATATACACATCACAAATTCAACCCGAAATCAACAGCCACTGATAACTTCTATTACTGACACAAACTACAGTACAAGACTGAAAACAGAGGTTAAGCAGATTAGAACAGAGCCTTACTGTGCATATTTACTACAAAATCTTAGAAAAGCATATTTAAAACCAGACACTAATAAAAAATGTAGCATCATTATCTAAGAATGATTTAGCTACTAAGTGAGCTATTATTGGGGGGTTTTTTACTGGCAGCAGATAGAACACATTAAAGAAATCCCATTTTAGATTACACAACACAAGAGAAAAAAACCCTAAGCATCCTAACCTCATTTTTCTATGAGTTACATTAGCTTTCAACTAAAAACTAAAAACAAAAAACAAAACCCCCACTTTTGGTTAGAGAAAGCTGGACAAACGTAAAATACTCACATATGCAAATCTGCATTCATTCCTGTGCTTGTGCTTAACTTTTCTTCTACCGTATAATTTCAAACCATTCCTATGCACTATTTGGCTTTGCCGGCTTGCTTTGCAGAGATGGGGTGAGTTAGAGGAAGGTGGGGAGAAAACATTTCTTTAGAAATGGGGGTGGGGGTGTCTAGCCTTGCAAAGCAAGTATTCTTGTTTGTCTTTAAAGCTTGTATATTTCAGGGGGTGTTAAGATCAGTATGGTAAAGGTTGTCAATTGTAAAAGATATATGTTAAAGGTTGAAAGAGAAAGACTAGGGAAGTGGTCATAAAACCTCAGTCTCGCAACCTCAACTATCAGTTGCACAGGAGCTATGTGCTCCTTGACCTGCTGAACTGAAGGAGACAGGAAAGGAGGGGGGGGGAAGGGGGACTGATGAGAGAGAGGTAAAGACAGCTGGTCAAGGACTGATAAGCAATATCAGTTTATACAAGCTTTTCTTTTGTATGATTATTCCTTTGTAAAAACAACAAAACAAGTTTAATTTTTCCATCAATATGCAAATTAGCCACATAGTGCCCGTTTCTCTGGGAGAGCATGCCAAAACCTGCGTCGATTCTGCACGCATGTGTTTGGTTTCCTCTCCCAGTTTAGCGCTGCCATTTATGCCAAGTTTAACGTGTGGCTAATTTGCATATGTGCTCCTTTCTGCATGCTGGTGCTGAAATCGCGGACTATTGGTGCACTCAGAGACATACAGAGCTGATAGCGCACAACTTTAGCGCCGGCTTTCTGCATCAGCCTGTTCTTAATACTATGTGCTATGAAAACCCCAACTAGGGATACTTCCCCTCTTCAAATGATGCTAACTTCATCAGCTCTGATGCTGTCAGCGTTTCGCAAAAACACTGCATCAGGGAGAAATAAATTGTACAAATGCTACATTTTGCCTGCCATGATAGTTTTGAGAATTATTGTGGGGGATACAGAATTTCCTAGTTTTGAGGTGTGTATTTATACATCCTCCATTTGGACTACAGCTTGTAGTAGTACATTCAAAAGATAACCAGATTCTATGCTACTTATAACCAAGGCTAAGCAGTGACTTTCTCAAGGTCTACCTTAATAATGGTTTATGGACTTTACCTTCAGTAAATTTGTCCAAACCTTTAAGCCCAACTTTGTTAACTTATTTTACCACATCCTCCAGCAATGAATTCCAGAGCTTAATTTATTGATTTATTTTTTATACCGTGCTCTTTAGAATCAGTGTGGTTTACATTTATTTATTTATTTACATTCTCTTATATACCGCACTATTCTGCATCAGTGCGGTTTACATTGAACAAACTGAAATTACATTGAACAGGGCATTATAACTTGGAGATAACTATTTTACAGGGAACATGAGCTATGGAGGGTTAAGTGGCTTGCCCAAGACCACAAGGAGCACCTGTGGGACTAGAAACTCCAGTCCTTCCGGCCCAGGTTTGCTGTCCTCTAGTGGGATTTGAACCCCCGACCTTCCGGCCTGAAGTACCTTGCCCCAACCACTAGGCCACTCCTCCACTCCATGTATAATATAATGTATAACAGGTACTTTTTATTCCCTTGTCTCTGAAGGGCTCACAATCTAAGTGTACC
This sequence comes from Ichthyophis bannanicus, assembly GCA_033557465.1. Lineage (NCBI taxonomy): Eukaryota > Metazoa > Chordata > Amphibia > Gymnophiona > Ichthyophiidae > Ichthyophis > Ichthyophis bannanicus. The sequence goes on along the minus strand of CM066034.1, from coordinate 885,960,422 downwards.
TGAGGCAATTTTATTTATTTAACTGTATTTATATACCGCTTTTCACCGGGTCAAAGCGGTGTAACATATAACAAGGGGGGGGGAAATTCTTTATAGGGTGGGGCCATCACCAGGGGGGCAACAATAATGATTTGGGGTGGACATAGACATGTACATTTTGCAGTATCTAAGCATTAGTGCTTGAGGATGGGGTGGGTTTCTGTTCAGAGATGTTCTCGGAATAGGATTGTTTTCAGCTGTTTCTTGAATGATGTGATGTTGTTGTTTCTGATGAGGGTTGGCAGAGAGTTCCAGAGGGATGGGGCGTAGAGTTTGAAGGCTCTGTTGCAGGTCCGTTGTGTGGATTTGGTTCTTTTGTGGGGGACGATTATGGAATTATTGGAGGATTGTCTGGTTGGTCTGTTGTGAATCGGGCGGGGTAGTAGAGTGTGGAGTGCGGTGGTCCGTGTTTGGTGGATAGTCTTGTGGGTGAGTAGTATAGCTTTGTACTTAATTCTTGCTTCGATTGGAAGGATGTGGAGGTCTCTTAGGATTGGGGTGATGTGATCCCGTTTTTTCGCATTCTGGATAATCCTTGCTGTGGTATTTAGGGCAGTTCGGAGGGGGTTGGTTTGTGTGGCGGGTAATCCATGGTAGATTATGTTGCAGAAGTCCAGATGGGGGAGTGTCACCGCTTGCATTACTGTCCTGAAGTCTTGAGGTTCTAGGAGGGGTCGGAGGCGTTGCACAGTTTTAGCTTTGTGGAATATCGTCCCGGTGGTTTTGTTGATTTGGTGTTTAAAGGTGAGGGCTTGATCAATGATAACGCCTAGATACCTTATCTGAGGTTGGATCTGAATTTGTGTGGTTCCTATGTGGAGGTGGGTGGGTGGTTTGAAATCTGGTTCTTTTGTTACTATGAGGGCTTCGGTTTTCTTTATATTGATGGAGAGGTTGTTCTCCTGTAGCCAGTTGGACACATCGGTGAAGCAGGCTGATAGCTGATCATTTGCTGGGTTGGTGGTTGTGATCGGTGCGTAGAGCATTATGTCGTCTGCATATATGTGGAAGCTGATGTTGTGGGTGCGTATGATTGAGCAGAGTGGACGGAGATAGATATTGAAGAGCATGGCTGATAAAGTGGATCCTTGTGGTACTCCTTGATGTTGGTGGTAGGGGGGGTGAGGTTGTGGTGGAAGTGCGGATCAGTTGCTGTCTGTTGGTTAGATAGGATCGGAACCATTGGAGCACAGTGTCTTTGATTCCAATTGACTGGAGTCTGCTTATGAGAATTTCATGAGAGATTGTGTCAAAGGCCGCTGATATATCTAGGAAGATCAGGATGTATCCAGACTGTTTCTCTTGGGTTCCTATGATGAGGGTGTTCATCAGAATGGTCATGAGGGTCTCAACTCCGTGGAGTGGCCGGAATCCGTGTTGTGGGGTCGAGTATGTCGTTGATGTCCAGATGTTCTTGAAGCTGGCGTTGGACTACCTTTTCTATTATCTTGGCGGTGAGGGGGAGGCTCGCAACAGGTCTGTAGGAGGTGGGGTCGAGGGGGTCCAGGTTGGTTTTTTTCATGGTTGGTCGAATGATTGTTGTCTTGAGGGCGTCCGGCATGTATCCTTGTTTAAAGGATTCGTTTATGATGTGGGTTAATGTTGCGCTCAGTTCTTCCTTGGTTTTCTTTATCCAGTCCATAGGGCATGGGTCTAGCAGGGAGGTGGTGGTGTTCAGGCAGGAGATGGTAGAAGATATCTCTTCTTTTGAGGTTATCTCGAAGGTATTCCAGTCTGTATTTAAGATGGTGCTTGGATATGACTCTGTGGTTTCAGCACAATAGCGCAATTTTTGAGGTTGTTGAAGTTGTTTGTATTGTCGAGCAAGGAGATCAGGGGGGATATCTGGGAGCTGGTCGGAGGTGCTGGGTGCTTTTGTCAGTTTTTTGGCAATTTGGAAGAGTTCTCGAGGTTTGTTTATGGCTGTCATGATGATTTTGGTGTGGTGGTAGTTCCTCTTTGCGTTGTCGGTTTCTGAGTGGTACGTAGTGAGTTCATGGAGGTATTTCATTTTGTCCTTTTCGGTTTTGGTTTTCCTCCATTTCCTTTCTGCTCTTCTAAGTTTGGTTTTTAGTTTCCGGAGGCAAGGGGTGAACCAACGGGCCTTCGAGGAGATGGGTCTAGTATTGGTTTTGTTTCTGGTTGCGCTAGAAGCTGAGGAGATTGTGGTGTTCCAGTTGTGGATCAGTTTATCGAGGTTGTTGGAGTTCGTAAGTAGTTTAGGCAGGGTTAGGGTTAGGAAGTCTTCTTTGTTGAATGCTTTGAATCTCCTTGTGTGTTGTATGTTTCTCTTGTTAGTGTTTGGTTGGTAGGGGTGGGATATGTTGATGATGTAGTGGTCTGACCATGGCACTGGTGAGATTGTTGGACTGCTGCATGATGAGGCTGTTTGGGAGTTTAGAAATATGAGGTCCAGTGTGTTTCCTTTTTCATGCGTCGGTTCATTTATGATCTGCGTCAGGTCCATTGCTGTCATGGCGTTGATGAAGGTTTCTGCTTGTGTGCCTTGGAGTGATGGGAGATTGAAGTCACCCAAGATAATTTGTTCTTTTGAGGGGTCAGTGCTTTCGGAGATGAGGTGTAGTATCCTTGGTAAGTCAGAGTTTGCGGTGGGAGTTCGGTAGAGCAGGCATATCATGAGGTGTTTGTTGGTGAGGGTGAGAATGTCCGCTTCATTGGAGGTTTCTGAGGCATGGATTCGTAGGTGGAGGCCATCCTTTGCAATGATGGCTATGCCTCCTCCTTTTGCCTGTGCTCGGGAACACTGTTGAAGGGTGTATCCGTTTGGTGTCAGTTGGTTAATTATTACTGTGTCGGTTTCTGTTAGCCAGGTTTCTGTTATACACAGGATGTCAATCTTCTTGGATGCGATCAGGTCTTGGAGCATGTGGTATTTGTTCCTGACGGAGCGTGCGTTTATGAGTGAGATGGAGATGTGGGGGCTGTTTTTGGGGTTGGTGGTATGGGGTGGGGTGGGGTGTGTGTGTGCATGGTTGTGTGTAGCATTTTGGATGTTTGTGGGTTGGGTTGTTGTGGTGCCTGTGTAGAGGGGGCCAGTGAGTGCGGTTGAGTGGGGGTAGGGTGGCTATGTAGAGGGAATTGTGCAGGGTAGCGTGCTTGCGTAGAAGGGGTTAATGAGTGTGGTTGGGTGGGGGTAGAGTGTTAGGATAGGGGTTAGAAGGTAGATGGGGGTTAAAAGGGTGGCATAGTGTACCGGAGTACCTGGGCTTTTGGAGTGGTGCGATCTCTTCCCTGTAGTGCTGCTGGTGTCTTGGTTTTGCAGGTTTCTCCTGTTGTGCTGCTTGCCGCGGTGGTTTCTCCAAGTTTTGTTCTTTTTTCTTTGTTTTGTGGTTTCTGTGCGCCTTCGTGCCGCGCCTAAGGGCCACGCCAAAGGGCCCGCCAGGCGCGGGCGCGCCCGCAAGGGACGCCGCTTTTAACGCCGCGGGTGTTGCTGGCTCCCACTGCCCCGATTGGACAGGAGCTCCGGGAGGGTGGGAAGGTCCCGGCAGCGGCTCCCTTCGGAGGCAAGGGACGCCGCTTTTAACGCCGCGGGTGTTGCTGGCTCCCACTGCCCCGATTGGACAGGAGCTCCGGGAGGGTGGGAAGGTCCCGGCAATGGAGGGTTAAGTGGCTTGCCCAAGGCCACAAGGAGTGGCCATGGGACTAGAGACCCCAGTCCCTCCAGCCTGAGGTAACTGTCCCAACCACTGAGCCACTCCTCCCTCCCATGCATTGAAAGAAAAATATTATATCCCATTTCTTTTAAATGTACCACTTTTTAACTTCATGGCATGTCCTGTAGTTTTTGTATTTCTTGAAAAAGAGTAAACAATTGATTTGCGTTTACTCATTCCACTCTATTCATAATTTTATAAACTTCTATCATATTTCTCCTCAGCTGTCACTTCTTCAAGCAGAAGAGCCCTAAACTCTTTAGCCTTTTCTCATAGGAGAGTTATCTATCCCCTTTATCGTTTGGTCACCCTCCTCTGTACCTTGTCCAATTTTGCTATAGCCAGAATTGCACACAGTATTCAATGTGTGGTTGCACTATGGAGCGAGTCAGAGGCAATATGATATTCTTTGTTTTTAATTCTCTCTTCCTTTCCTAATAAAGCCTAACATTCTGTTTGCTTTTTTGGCCACCACTGCACACTGGGCAAAAGATCTAAACATATTGTCCATGAAGATGCCTATTATGACATGGTAACTCCTAATGTGGTATCTAGCATCATGTAGCTATTATTTGGGGTTTCTTCCCTATGTACATCACTTTGCACTTATCCACATTAATTTCAATCTTTCTTTAGACTAACAAGAACCATACAAACCAATCCAGCTTGGGGGATTTCTTACTATGCTGTGCATAACTGTGCTTCACAGGACATTTTGTATTACAGCAAACCCTACACATACCCCCCATCTCCTTAGTATAAATGTTTAATATACTTATCTTCTCCCCAAACACACAGCAAATGATATATGCAAAGAAAAACATCACTCCACAATTGACCAAAACTCCCTTCTTCCTCCTCCATCTCTCTCCCTCCCCCCAATTTGCCCATGTGCATGGTAAAAGCAACAGTTTGAATATACTGGTAGGCTCAAATATTAAGGGCCGCACTCCTGGCATAGAGTCCAAGAAGACTCCCCACACCTGGAGGAACTCCTCCGATCAATTTGCTCTGCCTGCCTATGCTGAAATCTTCTCCATCATTCTTATATTATGAAAAGCATTCTTCCAGCCCCATCAAAGGTGACAGTTGGTCACTTCTCCAATGCACTAATATAGTATTCTGAGCCATAAGGAAGGCCTTCTACAAAAATACGGTAAAGCCTTTGACCTGTACTCTCAAATTAGAGGTATTATCAAAGAGTAACATTTCAAAGCCCAAACTTAAGACCACTCCAGTGATCTGGGACAAGTATTGGAGGATTGAGGACCAGTGCTGCTGTATGTCCGGACAAAGACAAAATGTATGGCCCAGATATCCCAAGCCCCCCTCCCCCTTATATTTGCTACATTAGTCAGACGCAGCCAGCTTAGCTCTAAGCATCTGCCTTTGCAATATATAAAGACACATCAGGGCTTTAGATTGAGTCACCCTAAAGAAAACATTAGTAGTCAAAAAAGGATGTTTCACAGCAGATACAGTACAAGCAATTATTTTATTTATTTATTTTATTTATTTAGACAGTTTTTGTATACCGCCTTATCCTTCAATCAAAGCGGTCACAACACAATTGGGGGATACATTTAACACGCGGGGATATGAGACACATACACTAATACTTACAGGGAACATGGGCTATGGAGGGTTAAGTGGCTTGCCCAAGACCACAAGGAGCACCTGTGGGACTAGAAACCCCAGTCCTTCCGGCCCAAGGTTGTTGTCCTCTAGTGGGATTTGAACCCCTGACCTTCCGGCCTGAAGTACCTTGCCCCAACCACTAGGCTACTCCTCCCTTGACATTTTAGGTATTTATTATGTAATATTTGATATTTTATTCTTATTCATTTGTTCCCAATCCCACCGCTCTGATTGGGATATTGTACTCTGTATGGGGTTAGCTTTACATTGAAATCTCGGCCCCATTTCATTGCTAAAGAAAAATCATACTTGGGCATAACCCAATCAGGGTACAATACAACTGTGACACTGACACTTTACCTTCTGCTTCCAACAGCAGGCCCTCCTCCAATGCCTCTATATATGTTCTTAATGGCACCTGATCATGGCTATCCACGTGGTGGCACAGCTGGAGGTAAGCAAAACACTCCTTCGGAAGAATACCAAATTGCTGCTGGAGGTCCTGAAAGGTCCTGGTGTATCCTTCTTAATCAACCACATCTGTCAGCGCTCAAATTCCTCTATGCCCCCAAGTGGTAAAAGCTGCCTGTTGCATACCTGGAATAAAACTGGCATTTCTCCAGATTGGAAGTACAGTAGATGAGTTCACCTGTAATTATAATGGAGTTTTCTGCCCAGACAATACCAATCCTACCTTAAGGGGGCTACCAATGGATGTTTAATCCAGTGGGCAGGGAATTTACTGGATTGGGCATGGAGAACAAATCTAGGGTCTAGGGGTTGTAAAAATGAATGTTGCACTAGAATTGGGTTTAATGCTCCATACCTCCAATTCGGTCCTTAACATGACACAGCAAACAGGACATGTAAAGCTTCAAATCAAGCAGCCCCAATCCTCCTCACCCCCTCAAAACAACAAGGTTAAAGCCAAAGGGAGTTTGCCACCCCTCCAAAGAAATTTTTGCAGAGCATTGTTTATAATAATGTGGCCAGAGGAAGAGGAGTATTAATTGTATTATAACACTATTTGGGCATTATCATCATTTTGTTTAAAATAAGTCTGATTATCAGCGAGACAAACGTTTTGCAGTTATCCACATTAAAATTCATCTTCCATTTGGATACCCACTCGCATGGCCCTCTTGCAATTTCTCACTATCTGAATGTGACTTAACGACATTGAATAATTTGGGGACATGTATACTAACGTGTGGTAAAGAGTGTGGGATTAACACGTGGTTAGCATGCTTTTCTACCTTTTTTTTCAAAGTACCACGCTCCAATATTATCTACAAGATTGTGATTTATTTTATTTATTTATTTTCTTATATACCGCGCTATTTCTCATCAGTGCGGTTTACATTGAACATTAAACACTTGGACATACATTTTGTCCTACGTTTACATAAAACAGGGATATAACATGGAATTAACTGGGGAAACTATATACATATGAAATCCACCTTAATCAGTCAAAAAATCAGTTGATTAAGAAGCTATAAGTTCTAACGTTAAGCGACATGTCAGAGGTCATTGATGCAACGAAAAGGTGCATATGTCTCAGATATGTTAAAGTCTGAATAAAAGCACCCATATAAGTCTGAGACCTTGTCGCTTATATTAATTATTACTGTTATTCTGGTTATAAGTCATTGATATAACATCACAATCTTGTAAATAATATTGGAGCGTGGTACTTTGAAAAATTAGCAGAAATTTTGCTCTGAAAAGTGACCTACTTTGTGGCTTGTTAGGTGCTTTTCTACCTTGGCAGGGGTGGAACAGGCACTCTGAAATGAGGGGGTGTGGCTGTGGTAGGAAGGCAATATTTCACTAGGCACCATCAGGCATGTGGTAGTAGTGACTGTGCATCACGTGTGCATGCATGCATGCATGCTGTGAAGGCCCGCACTATGTGTACCCCGCACTTGTATGCTAACATCAATGCAACCTTTCCCCCTAAACAAGCTTTTGTCACTGGGGCTACATCTCTGTGCTACGTGGATGATTGGAAGCTCTTGGCAGATGCCCGCAGGACAACAGTGGACGCATCCAGGTAACTGCTACATGCCATGAACCTAAGGATCCTGACAGCAGATATACATATATGTGACTCCAGGGGATATCTGCTGTACAAGGGGGTGCCACACAATCCCCTGTTGGAGCCAGTGGAGGAGATATGCATGTAGAGCAACCCACTTTCCTTCTGAAGCAAGGGTGAGAGCGGTTCAAATACTCAGAAACACTGAAGTGCCACCCTGCTAGCATGACACTATGTGGGCATTAACATGTAGATGCATCCACATACAAAGGAACCACTGGCCATCACCTGTCCATAATGCCATGTGTTTATATGGATCGCCAGAGAAGGCTAAGTGGGGAGACACCCACACAGGCCCAGCAGGAGGATTCCAAGGAGAAGCAACTCCGACAGAACCAGTACTACATAATATCTGAGAGAGGAACAAGAGCCATGTTACATGTGGAAGCAGCCCACTGCACCTCAGCAGAGAGAACAGGCAAACAATACATGGTCACCAACCACACCAACAGACCATAGTGCAAGTGGTCAAGGCTAGAGAAGGCTGACTGGAAGATATGTGCACCTTGGTGCATAGCTGAGATATATGAGGAGGCAGGACATGCAAATCAATGATGCAAACACATGGCTCCTCACCAAAAAGAGAGGCATGCCTTACTACACAGAGTACAATATCCCAATCAGAGCGGTGGGATTGGGAACAAATGAATAAGAATAAAATATCAAATATTACATAATAAATACCTAAAATGTCAAGGTAGGAAACAATACCCAAAAAGAAAGAAAATAAATATGTACGTTTCTTTAATAAATCAATGATAGGTACAATCATACAGGCAAAAATACATATACAAATCTGCCACATGGTTTATAGTTTAAAAGCAAAAGTTGGAAGTAAGTGTCCAAAATGTTTTGGCAAGAGCTTTCCCTCAGGGGCCTTGTTAAAAAAAAATCTCTTAGAAATATTTATCCAAGGTGGCACCAAAGGATATGTTTACATTTACCCTAAGGTTCCTGTAAAGAGGCCATGAGGGGGGAACTTCCGATACTCACGAACATCTTCACCAAATGGCTAGAAGCATAAAGTCTTCACCAAATACGTGCTCATACCAAAAAGGGTAGTCCAGACTGCAATACTACCAAAATACTCCACCGGAAACATCAGGGAACAATATATAACGTTTACCGTTCACAAAAAAAAAAAGTAATGCACGTCCATGTGGGGAATCAGCGGCATGAGACATGGTAAAGTGTATCTTCTTTTCGTTAACGCGGAAGGGGGAGGCTAAGTGGCTCTGTGAGAGTGCTATCAGATGTATATTTGTCTGTCTTCAGAGCATGGGCGAGCATGCGTGGCTATGCAGGTTCACCTCTTGCCACATGAGTATTCTGTCCGTCCCCCTTCATGCATTCTTCCCTACTCTCTCTGCAGTCTGCACCCACTTCTTAACCTCCAGGGAGTTGAGGTCCCCACTGTGCAAAGAGGCATATTTAAAAAACAATCACTCACGGGTTACCATTAAGGCAACCTTAGTTTCCTTAAATTTTACTAGTAAAGAATTATCCCATATTCCTAAATGTCTCCTAACCTCGGAACAACATTCACACTGCCAATGTCCTTTTTATTTTTAGCCATAACTAACTTTTTATGAGAAGTAGTATCTCAGTTGGATAGTATAATGGGAATCTAGGGGTCTCTCGCAAAACAGGAACGCTAGCCCTTTCTAGCTTCGATACATTTTCACTTGTGACCCTTTTCTAGAAAGTACATATAATTCCATTACTAGTAGCTCCCTCATTCACCCCCATTCCAGCTTTAGTTAGAAATTCGAGCGCTTTTTCAAACTACTTCCCATCAATTTCCGTAACTGTCGCTTGTAGACCTCAGTACATGCGGGTGCGCACGCGCACAGGGGTCCTGGTTTTCATAGCTTCCTTTGTAACTGCCTTTCCTATTTTCTATGCTTCGCAATGTGAGCTTATCAAAACTGTTTATATATCCTTAGTAGCCTTCTACTTGCCCTGTTTTTTTTTCCTATCCCTTTCTTATTCTTTTCTTTATTTGTAACTACTCCTTAAAATTAAATAAACCAAAACTAGGCACCGCTTCTTCGCTTTTCAGGACCCCGTCCCTTTTTCACACTTCCTGGTTCGACAATATACATATTTATTTTGTTGTATAGACCATTTTCATTATTGTTGTGGCGCTCCTCCCCTCCCCCAAATGATACTCTTGATGTATCAGCTCTTGCTCTTCTAAACATTTTGGTTTTTCAGCGACAGTTGAATTCTTCCTCTTGTTATTGCTCAATTTTCCTTCTCAACAGAGATTTAAAGGGTGCATATACGTCTCAAACTAGTGTGACTGTCTCTATATTATTACATGATGCTTTAACAATTCCCCTGGGCTGTTAGTCTGCTATTTTCTAGTGCATTTTGCCATTGTTTGGTTTCCCGAACTTTTTTTTTAATTTCGAGTCTCTTGGATTAGTGTGGGAGAAATACCCTGGGCACCAGCGCTCTGACCCAAGTTTCAGAAGCTCTCTGAAAAGGTGAGTTTTATTGCGAAAACTTTAGTGGTGTTATTTTATTTAGGGGGAAATTTCTCCAAATGCGTTAGTTCTCGCAGACTATTACTCTGGTTTTAGGAAGTTTATTAATATATGTGACTACGATCTCGGTCATAAAGTTACTGCTAATGCTCGGCGTAGTTCGTGCATCATGCCAAAGATGAGATGCAACATGTATGGGTAATTTTATCAAGATGTGCTTAGAAATTCCTTTTAATCAAGCGGGTGGCAACTTTCACCATGGGAAACATCTCGGTATCTTTCTGACACGTTTACTTGCTCTGACTGCATTTCTTGGTACTTGAGGATCTTCTTGCTGTTATTGAGGATGTTGGAATTTCATTAATTATTTTGCAGTTCTATGAATCCTCATGAATTCTGTTCAAAAAGATGATTTCCAGTGCCGAATGGCGTATGTTGTTATTCATTTTAATATGTAGAAATAAAGATTACAAAAACAAGTTCATACGAAAGTGATTTGTATAGCATATACCAGAGTTGCCAAGTTATCCAGTTTCAGGAGTGAGAATTTTTGCCAGTTCTGATTTTAAATGTGCATTGCAATGCAGTATTGTATTTATAGTCCCTGATTTTACCCATTGGAAGTAGTGCTGCAGGTCCCATAATGCATTAGAATGAGTCTGTCTTCTATCTGAAATCTAGGACTGGCTTAAAATCTCATTTCTGGAACTGGGTAACTTGGCAACTGTGATATACCATACCAATACAGTGTTGTAGAAAGACAAGTTATGAGAGTGTCTATGCTGGCTCGCTCTTTCTTTCTTCTATACAGCCTCTTCCAGAGATCAGGGGCGGTTTACAAATAACACAGCAAGTTACATATAACAAAGAAACACAGTCACACACAAATTTCAATAACGTCAGCCCAACCACGTAAACTTTCCTGTCTCAACTTCACTTTACACTTCTTCAATAGATTAACAATACACTATTCAGACTCTATGACACTGTTATGTAAATAGTTGTTTTGTAAATAGTTGCTCCTGTTATCCAAGTTGGTTTGCCTGTTAACTGTAAAAATCAGATAAATGTAAATTGTCTAAAGTTTCTTGTTCCATGTAAACCGCGCTGATAACGAATAGTGCGGTATATAAAAAATGTTAATAAATAATAAATAAATATAACAGTAGTAAAACTATTTACATAGTAAAATTGGAATATTTAACAAGTGAACACATTACAAGTTTCATATAATAGGTAGAGAGAATTGCTACATGAGATCTGTAATCATTAGACCTTATAGTCTAGTAAAGATAAGTTAGGCCAAACCTTCACAAACTTCCTTTGGATTTAGGAGCCAGCCCAAACAGGAGCCAGTGGCGGAGTATTCTCCTCCCATTGTTTCAACTGAAACTGGGGAGCAAGCTGAGGGGAGATTGCTTCTGAGATCTACTACAGCTCCTTTTAGGGCCTGATTTACTAAAGCTTTCTTCCCCCCATTATATGTCTAAAGGAAAAGGAAGTTTAGTAAATTAGGCCCTTAATGTATCCCTATAAGCCACTGGCAGAAATACATAAGCAGCCAGGGCTGGCACGACATGTTAGGTGAACTAGGCAGTCGCCTAGCATGCAGGTTTTCCAGGAAGCCATGCCATTTAAACCGCAATGCAAGGTCTACCCGAACTCTGGCACTGCGTTACTGTTCCTCCTTTCTTTGATCTGCTGTTTCTGCCCTCTTCCAACACAGACTTCTGTCCCTATGCAGACTGGAAGTCTGTGCTAAAGGGAGCAGAAGTGGCAGGTCAGAGAGGAGAGGAACAGCAATGCAGTGCTGGGGAGTTTGGGTAAGCACTGCATTATGGTTTAAATAGTATTGCCACCACTGCAGGTCCTGGAGAAGAGTTGTGGCAATGCAGTGGAAACAGAGGGTCTGCAGAATTGAGGGTTTACTTAGGGCTTCTTATGTCCTTGCACCGGCCCTGTATCCAGTAGGCTCCCCTCTTTCCCCCTTAACCATCTTGTCATGCAGGCTCTCTTATATACCCATTCCTTCCCTTTAGTGTCCCTTCTCCCTTTAAAATCTGCCACTCTCAGTCCAGTAACCCCACATTCAACCTTCATTGTCTAGGAAAACAGTCAGTGCCCAGCTAGCTCTCACTATCCGGAAAGCCAGTCTGCTGCCAACCTTCTCTCCTCCCCCCCCCCGACTTTACCGTGGAAGCCAGTCTGCCACTCCCCAGTCTGTACCCCAGCCTCTACTCTGTCCCAGTAAGCCAGTCAGCCACTTGCTGTCCTCCCCACAGCCCAGTAAGCCAGCCATTTAGCCTTTCCTCCCCTCCCCTCCCCTCCCCATCTCCCCTATGCAAGCCATTCAGTCTCCCTCTTCTTCCTCCTCCTTAGCAAGCTCAGAGTAAAAAATCAAAACAAAACACTTCATTCTGCTCTCTGTGGCTGCTGGAGGAACATCCTCTGTGCAAGTGCAGCTCTAAATCTGAGCTGTGTGGTATAGGAACTCTCACGTTGGACTCCAGTCCAAATCTTGCGAGACCAGTGTGAGTTCCTGTACCATACAACTCAGATTTGCACGAAGCCTCATGGGCAGGGAGAAGGATGTTCCTAACTCTGGCAACAACTCAGCAATTTAAAAAGAAAAAAAAGACACAACAATTTTTGTTGTTCGGAGCACAAAAATCCCAGGCTCCAGTGACAAATCTTTAGTCACCATGGTGATCTAGTGCTTGACTTTTGTTGAGCCTTGGGTTAGACCTTGTTAAGTATTCCTGTACTTATAAAATCACCTGTAAGGAAAATAGCTCAGGCTAGCTATAAAGGTAATTCAGGACAAACAAAATTACAAGTGGCAAAATCATAAACATACTGATCATATAACTGCTAAATCTTTTTCTTTACTAAAGGTAGTCTCCAGGTCCCACAACCAAGAGGATTTTGGAGCAATAATGTCTTTGAATGTACATATCAATAGCTAATGTCTAAAGGGAATGGGTTTTGCTATCATGATCATCTAAAGCTTAGATCTGAAAAAGGAGCATTTTTAAGTTGTTCTATGCTCGACAAAAACACCTGTAAGAGAGGATAGTTTCTTTATTTTGTTTATTTAGCTAAGGCTTATATTCTGCCAATCTGGGAGAAACCTCCCACCAATGGCAGGATCATAATAAGACATGCAGCAGTAGCAAGCAATAAAGTGCAAGAAAACATAACCTTTTATTGTTGAATAAATGTGATAAAGGGTAATATTCAGCAGAGTGTTCTTTGCTTAAAGATAAGAAAATGACTTATCTGCTCATCTGTATGTGGCTTTTCAGCCATGTTATCCATTCAAGTTGGACCACTGAATGTTGTCAAGTCAATGTTGTGGATAGTTGTCCTAAACTGTATTTGGTCATCAGTCAGGCAGCTAATTGCTGATAGAAGTAGAATCCATAGCCGCTGTTACTGTAGCGATCCATTGCATTGCTGGTCTTGCTCCTTTTTTGTATAGACCTTCAACCTTGCCAAGTATGATGTCGTTCTCTAATGATCTTTCTCTTCGCATGATGCTTCCAAAGTATGTGACTTACTTTGTTTATGGGTCTGAGTCCAAGAAGAGTCAGCCCTTTTGGAGCCCTCAATGCTCTCGAGACTCAGCAGTGGTGCTCTCCAAAGCTATTAAGCCCCTGCAGTGTGATCCAGCAGGTCTTTCTTGGGGTATAACTGGCTGGGGGTGGTTCCGACTGTTTCTCTGTGAAGAACCCTCACCCTCTTAGGGTCTGCATTCCTTCACTAAACCTGGATTCTTTGTAATTATCTGTAACCTCTTAACAGGAAGGAAAAAACAAGACACAATTATTTAATTAATTGCTACAGAGCTCTGTACGGGAGAAAATCATGGTGCCCTAAAATCAGGCTTTTCCATCTGAGATTCTTCAAAAATTTCTCCGCAGAGCTCCAGCTTTTTATTGAGAATTATCAGCTGACACAGTTAATTTTTAATTAACATCTGGTGATATTCAGGTTACAAAAGTACATATCTAAATAGATTTTGCTGACATGTATCAAGTTACATAAAAGCTGAAGTTACAAGGTTATTACTATATTCGCTAGACTCAATAGGTGTCGCTGTTTTTCCACCATACACAGAAGCTAATTAGTTACTCATAATATTTGCTGATTTTCTACTATTTATTCAAGCTTGTAAAATTTGCTGTTACATGTTGACCTAAGATCTAGTTCTCTAAAAAGACCATGCCGACCTAACTAATCCTTTAGCCTATCATATTGCAAGATAAAAGAGGATGTACTTATTTGTTTTTTTATTTATTATTTTTATTTACATTCTCTTATATACCGCGCTATTCTGCATCAGTGCGGTTTACATTGAACAAACTGAAATTACATTGAACAGGGCATTATAACTTGGAGATAACTATTTTACACGGAACATGGGCTATGGAGGGTTAAGTGGCTTGCCCAAGACCACAAGGAGCACCTGTGGGACTAGAAACCCCAGTCCTTCCGGCCCAGGGTTGCTGTCCTCTAGTGAGATTTGAACCCCCGACCTTCCGGCCTGAAGTACCTCTATTGTTCTATTGATTTTTAGGGAACTAGCTTATGTACACATAGGCTCTATTTGGTAAATCTATGAAGCAACTATCAGAAAGGAGAAGGACAGTCTTAAAGCTACTTTTAAAGAGAAAGCTTTTAATTTCACTGCAGCTTGGCCTGTAAATTTCCATGAGCATATATGTCACCTATAACATAAGAACATAAGATATGCCATACTGGGTCAGACCGAGGTCCATCAAGCCCAGTATCCTGTTTCCAACAGTGGCCAATCTAGGTCATACGTACCTAGCAGTATCCCCAAAAGACACAGGTTCCACAATGCTTGTACTGGGTCAAGCATTGATTATCCTGGGTCCCTTTTTAATAATGGTTTATGGACCTTTCCTCCAGGAACTTGTCCAAACCTTTTTTAAACCCAGCTACACTAACAGCTCTTACTACATCCTCCGGTAACAAATTCCAGAGTTTGATTACACGTTGAGTGAAAAAATATTTTCTCTTATTTGTCTTAAATAGTTTAACTTCTGGTGATAGTTTCTACAGTCCGGTTTCATTTATAGATTTGCTGCTAACGCATCCAATTCCTATGTCTAGTATAGATCCAGAATCACTGTCCGTTTCTGGGTCCATTAAATCCAAATTCCCGTATACTGGGTGAACCATAGTGGCATAAGAAGCTGATTCGTCCAATTCTCTTATCGTATCCAATTTGGTTTTGAAACCTGGCCTGACTAGCCCTTTTCTACAGTCCTCCTTTTGGTTCTGCTCAGAACCACATTCTTCATAAAAGGGCATTTCACTGAGTAAATCTCCAGTACTAGGAACACTTCGCAATTTAAGGACTGCAATAGTATTCGTGGTTTTAGCCATGTATGAAGCACAACACTTCATAATACAGGCAAGACATATTCCTAGGAGTAGGAGGGCTACTAAGAAACCAAAGAGGCCTGTCAGTAAGGCCTTCAGTGGGCCTGACAACCCACCCCACATGTTTTCAAACCAGGGCCATACAGAGTCAGAGGTTCCTTCTATATTATCTTTAGAGAAATGAGTTTCTTTTCTCACCTGTTCCAGGATACCAGAGACCACCTTGCTCTGTGAATCAATGAGCGTGCAGCAATGCTGGTGTACAATCCCGCACACACCTCCTTCCTTGGCTAGCAGATAATCCAAAGCCATTCTATTTTGGGCAGAATAAGCAGTCAGTTTGTCCAAAGTACCTTGCATGACTGTGAGAGCATCAGTCAAATCTTGAGCTGTTACTTCTTTCAGAGCGTAAATTCGCAATAATTGTTCACCATAACTTGCTGTAGGACGTATGGCGCCAAAGGTACTTAGCCAAACCGTTCCCATGAAGGTGCTTACTTCTTGTTGAGTTAACATAGTAGTATCATCTAATAATTTCCTTGCTGCACGTATATCTGCACTAGAGTCATCTGCAGCTCTGCGATGACGACTAGAAGGCATTCCAAGTAAAGTTTTTTTATAAGGGACCAGTTTCCATGGCAGGTCAAGAGTAGCTATGTAGCAATTGCCAGACCAATCAGCAGGCAATCGGACATAGGCTAAGGTTCCGCACACAAAATAGTGACCCACCAAGGCAAGTAGTCCATCAGGCCAAATTTTAAAATCTTTAGGTTCTGTAACTAGAACTTCAGTTCCAGGCCAAATATCCCTTAACCATGGATGATAGTATCCTAAATAGGGATACACATAATTGTCAACATACCCAGATGCTGGACCATCTTTGCTTTTCTGCAATCTATACTTCCCATACGTTGGAAGCCCATCCTGGTCATAATATTGTAATTCATACTGGTCAAGACGAGTCTTAAGGTCAGGGAGGACATTAAGGGGCTTGTTTACAAATCCGCGGTAGCGGTTCGCGATCGTTATCGGAGCCGCGGCCCCATTGAAATCAATGGGGCCGCGGCTCCGATAGCGATCGCGAACCGCTACCGCGGCTTTGTAAACAAGCCCCTAACTACCCTTAAATTTGAAAGGGCTTGTACAGAACTTACTGTAGGAGAATCCATCACTAAATGGACATGATTATTAGTCATGACAGTCTGACATTTAGATAGAGGGGTTTCTCCCACAGGGTATGCTCCTTTTCTCTGAAAACAAATAGGAGGGTTAGTCACTGGCTGAGGACTGATAATTCTTGGAGCGGGGGTTACTCCCTCAGGCCATGTTACAGTAAGATTAAATAAGGTTTCATTCACAGACAACTCTTTCAGTTCTTGCAGAGAAATAGGTCGAGGTCTAGGCAAAAATCCAAACTGCGTAGCTGCTGGATGAGGTAAGCACACTGCACAACTGGAAATATTAAAACCTGAATTAAGGAGTAAATGTGAGAGTGAAACACATTATAGAAAACACCATGTTGTGCCCAAAGAGCATGTGGATCATACTCAGGGACTGTATGATCAGGAACTGTATGAACTTGAACCACTGAAGGAGTAGGAACAAGGTTGAGGGTCTGAAGCAAGTTATCTACTATTGCCCGTTGTTTAGGCCCTACTGTTGGTTTTTCCAATAGCCTTTTCACCAAATCATCTACACTCCCTATACTACCAAGAGAGCTGCCAGGCACCAAATCCAGAAAAATAAAACCAGTGCCAATGCTACTGAAAATATACATATTAACCAATTTTCAATCGACAAGTCCGACGTAGGTTGTAACTGTCCAACAACTTCACAACCACTCTCTTGGTCAAGTGGAGATTGAACTGAACTCATTCCTTCCAAGTCTATGTCAATTAATTCCTCTGGATCTGGTCTAGGTGGTATACACGGAAGTTGTCTTATCCAGGGGATGCAGCCTTCTTGCACTGGTCCAGATGTATCCACGCTTTCCGTCCTTTCACTTTCAGCGCTGAATATCCCACCAGCAACACTTGGAATGGTCCCAGAAATCTCGCTGCCAGAGCAGTCTTCGGTGCTGGATCCTTGACGAGTACCCAGTCTCCAGGTTCCACTTCTGGAAGTGGTCGAGCTGCCTGTGCACCCTGCTTTGTGAGCTGCAAAAAGGAAGGAGATACCAGCGTTTGGTACAAATATTTACAATAGGATAATAGATCGCTGCGCAACAATTGGGGATCCTGTAACTGATCCAGCGGAATTATGACATGGGCTGGAGTAGTTGCTGGACGTCCTGTCACAATTTCATAAGGGGTAAGACCTTGAGTTCTTTGAGGAGAACTGCGAACTGAAAACAAAGCAAACGGCAGAGCTTCCACCCAATCCTGACTCCAATCATGAGTCAGGGACCGGAGAAGTGTCTTCAGCGTCTGATTCATCCGTTCCACTTGGCCAGAGCTTTGCGGATGATACGGAGGATGAAGTTGATGATGAAGGACAAAAAATGCAGTTATGCCTTTCCAGACTTCTGCCGTGAATGCTGGACCTTGATCAGAAGACAAAACCAGGGGCACACCCCACAAAGGAATAAACTGGATAAGCAAACACTTCAAAACCGTAGCAGCAGACAACAAATTAGTTGGATAGGCTTCAGGCCATCCTGAATATAAGCAGGTAAAAACCAAAAGATGTTTCCTCCCCCCCTTGGCACAAGGCAGATCAGTAAAGTCAATTTGCAGGAAGAGGAAGGGTCCTTGAGGCCTAGGCAAGGATGGAGAAGGTGATGCGCGCAGAGTTCATCTGGATTTTCCTGCTTGTAAACACGGGAGACAAGAAACACACACAGCATGAGCAGCAGAAGCAAACGCAGGATTATACCACAATTGAGCAAAAGCATTTGTCATAGCCAAAACACTTAAATGCAACTTGTGATGTAAGAATAAGACAACAGGATATAACAATGATTTAGGACAGATAAACAATTTGTCCTTTATCCATAGTCCAGTACCATCAGGCGATGCTCCCCAAGTGAGCCATTCTTGTTTTTTGGTGAAGTCAACTAAGTCCTGATGAGAATGCATCAAGTCCAGAGACAATGAGCCAGAAGTAGAAACTGCAGGTGAACGAAGAGTTAATAAAAGATGTGATGGAGCTGCAGGTCCTGCTGCTGCAGCTTTAGCAGCTTGGTCTACAAACTGATTGCCTTGTAACACCACAGTACCAGTAAGATCGTGCCCCTTGCATTTCAACACAGCCACTTGAGCTGGTTTAAGTACTGCAGCAAGCAAATGTTCAATGTAGCGGGCATGTTTAATAGGCTTATGAGCCGCTGTTAAAAATCCACGTTGCGCCCAAATATTCCCAAAGTCCCATAGAATCCCAATTGCGTAACTACTGTCGCTATGAATATTTACAACCAAATGCGTAGACATTTCCAAGGCCCGAATAAGAGCAAACACTTCTGCCAACTGGGCACTAGCAAATGGCAACGCTCCTGCTTCTATTACAGAATCAAGAGTAGTAACAGCATATCCAACAAGTAAATTCCCTTGTTCATCACGGAAAGCAAAACCATAAGTAAATAGAACCCAGTCGGGGTTTGACAAAGGGATAGCAGACAAATCAGGCCTAGCCTTTGAATAGGCTGTTACAGAAGAAAGACGATCATGAGTTTCATCAGGATCAGACAGGTGTAGCAATGGTTCTAAAGAAGCCAAAATTTGAGCTGGCTGTAACAGAGAGACCTCATGTAGGGTAACATGTGCTTGGGAAATAGCCAGGTCAAATAATAACAAACGAGAGCTTGACAAATGCTAGCCAAATGCAATAACCTAGCAACTGAATGAGAAGTGTACACATGCAATTCATGTTGGAGAACAAGAAAGTCAGTAGTCTGTATTGCAAATACTACAGCAGCTAAGGATTGGAAATATGGCGGCATGCCAGAAACGACAGGATCAAAGGCTTGAGAAAAATAGTCTAAAGGCTTGAGTCCAGTAGGAAAGCGTTGTGCCAAAACACACACAGCAGCAGATGTAGATGTAGCTACATAAAGGCAGAAAGGTAAATCATAATCCGGAAATGAAAGACAAGGAGAAGTCAGCAAAGCTTGTCGTAAAGAGTGGAAAGCATTGTGCTGAGCTTCAGTAGGAACTATAATACCATCTGGAGCCTCACGGCCAAGCAGGGCATACAGTGGAGCAGCAAGTTCAGCAAAGTCAAGAATCCACTGGCGACAAAACACTAGAAGGCCTAGAAAGCGGCGTATGAGGGGTACAGGAGCAGGGAAAGGCATTGACATTATAGGACCAATTCTCTGAGTAGTAATAGAGCGTCCAGCAGAGGAAATACACCAAGAAATACACCAAGAAATATCACCTGCAGTAAAGAAAATTGTAACTTTGACTGATTAACTTTCAAACCCAAATGAGAAATGTGTGCAAGAGTTAACACAGCATCAGTAACACAAGTATCATAACAAGGAGAGCAAATAAGGAAATCATCTACATATTGTATTAGTACAGATTTGTCCAATGCCAAGTCCTGCAAAGCAGCTTTAAGGGCCTGCGAAAAGTAAGCAGGACTCTCGGTGTACCCTTGAGAAAGCGTAGTCCAGGTATACTGGCGCCCTTCATACGTAAATGCCAGTAAATATCTCGACTCCTCCCCCACTGGTATGGAGTAGTAGGCGGAGCTTAAGTCTATGACTGAGAAGTGGGTGGAGTCACATGGTATGTGAGTCCAAATATCATGAGGATTTGGGTACAAGAGGAAAAATTGGTAGAACAATACGATTAATTGCTCTCAAATCTTGCACAAATCTGTAAGACTTACCATCAGCTTTCAGCACAGGTAAAATAGGAGTATTGCAAGGAGAAGATGTGTGTACCAATGCACCCTGAGAAAGAAGGTTTTCAATCACTGGCCGTATTCCAGCCACCAAAGCTGCAGGCAGTGGGTACTGACGCACATATGGTAGTGGAGCTCCCGGTCGTACTTCAATCTTGACTGGAGGAATGTTGAGATGTCCAATATCATTACCTGGCACCGCCCATAAGGATGACGGAAGAGTGTCCAATGGTGAAGCAGTCACAACAGCCGATATCACAGCTGTAGGCTGTTGTACTTGCAGGGGACACAAGGTACAAGTCAAAGTGCCAGTTTCCCAGCTTATAACAGTCTTGTTTCTGGATAGAAAATCTCGGCCAAGAGTTGACAGGCAAAGTAGGGCCAACCAGGAAATCTGTATGATACAATTTCCCTTCCACTAGAAGTGGCACATCAGACAATTTTCGGTGCATTATAGTTTTTCCTTCAATTCCTTCACAAGGGACTTTAGGAGCAGCAGGCAGTGCCTCAAACAGAGGGGGAGATAACAGAGATAGCGCTATGGCAGATGTGGAGGCACCTGTATCTAACAGGAAAAGCAATTCATACCCCAGAATAGTAGCACGTATTTCCCCCTGTGTGTTAGGACACACCACCAAGCCTAGTCAGTCCTCACTAAAGTCCACATCAGCTTCTGCATAATATTGGGTCATGACAGAAGGCTGGTTAGGGGTAAAAACAGGATATGGGGCAGGTGAATAACTGGCTCCTACAGCCTCCTGATGTGCCCCAGATTGGGGAAGGTTGCTCCTTGGCATAGTACAATCTCTTATCATATGTCCCATTTTTCCACATCCATAACAGACACGATCTCCTTGTTGCCCCATCATGTAGCCACGACCTCTGCCTCTAGAGGGTACAGTACCCCTGCCACCTCTTGCTCTGCCCCGCCCCTAAAATTGGATTCATAACTTGTGTGATAAGGAAGCTTATCATAGCTCAGGAAGGGGCTATAGAAAAGGTGAAGTGACTCTGAACAAGCAACCTGTCAGTTCTGGTAGAAATAAGAAAACAGAATTTTCCCATAAAAGACTACCAGTCCCAGAATGCACCAGGTTTCCAACAGCCATTAGAGGAGCTGAAGTGGGGAAACGTGTGTTCAATCAGGAGGGCTATGAGGTAATCCCTAAGCACTCATCTCAAAGGGCAGGGCCTGATTCAGCACAGCTGCGCTGTATTAGGGAGGAGCACTCATCTAAGCAGAATAAGAGTAGAGTTTATTCTACAGATGACCATCTTCATGATCACCTTGGATATCCAGAGAATTGTCCTCAGTATCCTGAGAATCAGCTTGAGTTTGATCATCAGTTTCATCTGAAGGATCATCAGAAGCAGAAGCCAAACTGGACGGACAGAGAGGGAAAGAGACCCTTTGGAAGAAGGAAGAGAAAAGCCTTTGAGAGGTCTAGAAGAGTCCAAAACAGTACGTATACTGGGAGGTATTCCAAGGACCAGCATACACCATTGGACTGGGGAAAGCCAGAGGAATGGTGCTGCAGAGCTAGGAATCACCAGAGGCTACCTGTGAGGGAGACGGCTGCACGTGGAAGGGACCCTAAGACCTGTGCCAGAAGGTATGTGAAGAGAGATCCAGTGTCCAGGGATCTGGATTGGAAGGCTGGACAGAAGAAACTGGACTACATACTGGCCAGGCTATATAGAGAGGAACTCTAGCAGCAATGGAAGCTCAGGTATGAACACTGATCTATGCCCTAGCTATAACCTTGAAAGACAGCAGGGAAACAAGTATTCTCCTGAAAATGCTCCATTGAGAGATTCATATGTGCCAATCCATGATATTGAACCCATGCTTGTTGAACAAGGGGGAATAATAGCAGATGAGGATCCTGTTTATATGGACTGCTCTCTATCTAAACTCCGTTGGCAACTTTCTGTTATAAAGTACAGCAACCATCACAAAGAAATACAAATTTGTTCTTTAATCTACTCAGAAAAGCTCCTGAAGCAGGATTTGACCCACACAGTGGAAGGCAAGCCAGCTAAGGGGTTTCAGCTGGTAACTGCTAGCAATTAAGCCTTACCTAATTGCTTGTGAGCTAGGAGAGAATCACTTCTGTATCTATGTGGGAAGTAATCAGAAGTTAACCTGAAAAGAACAGTTTGTTTCTTGCTTTGTGGCTTTTCATTTGTTGTTTTCCTGATTTTGACTTTGTTTTTCCAAGTTAACACTGAAAGCAAGTAACCTAATTTATGTGCTACCAAGCATATCTGTGTTGGGAGAAATAACCCCATAAATAAATATCTTATTGGCTTTACCCAAGAGCACAACTAAATTATTGTCAGCAGCTGTGTCTGATGTGAATGAACTACATTGCCCACAATACCTTGCAAATCATATAGAAATATGCACTTGCCAAGAGTGTGAAGATTCTCACCCAGGCAGCCGTCTGACACTTGCTAATTGAAAATTTAAATGTTTTTGACATTGGCGATCAAGTTTACCTTTATCAGCATCCTTCTGCTTTTGGATCCGCTTCTCTGCATGCAAAGCAGCTTCCAAGATCTCCTTTGCAGACTTCGTAGACCATCCAAGCAAAGCATTTTGCAGTATAGTTTTTATTTCTGATTGCAGTCCATTCACAAAAATTGAGGCAAAACCTTCCATATCACCATTCTGAGGAGAAAAATCTCGAAATGCCAGGCAGCACCTCGTATGGAACTGGGCCACAGTTTCATCCCCACACTGCTTCAGATCTAATAGCTTGGACAAATCTTTTACAGGAGTACGTTTTTTTTTCCAATTGCTTTTAACAAATTATTCCAATCTTCTCGGAAAGCAGTCATCAGAAGCATTAATAACAGGATCTGCACGGGGCCATTCCCATGCTGCGTTATCAGGCAGTTGAGGGTGGGTGACTGCCCTTAATTCTATAGAATTCAGGAAAACTGCTTTCAATAGATTTTGCAAATCTACCCAGGAGGGATCATAGGTAGTTATCAGCTGGCGCCAATAATCCACAAACTGACCAGGTTTTTCTCTGGAGTCAGGACAAGATCTAGCCAAATTAAAAACTTCAGCTGGGGGCCAGTGAGATGCTAACGTAACTAAACCACCATCCCCCCTAGGAAAGGCTCTGAACGGAGCAAGCAAATCTATCTTCTTACTCTGTTCTTTCACTTCTTTATTCAAAGTTAAAAATTCACCTAATTCCAATGTCAACCGCTGGGTCCATATTGCATCGGGCCAATGGGCTCTCGAGGCCCTCAGTCAGAGTTGTGTGCTAGAGATTTTCAAAGCTTCTGTGAGACATCTTTGTGGGGTCTCCTTGCAGCCCCCTATTTAAGCAAGCGTTGATTGAGGAATCTGTTCAATGCCTCTTGTTGTTGCAGGATATTCTGTCTGTGTCCACAGAATAAGGCCGGGGCATTATTCCATCTACTTCGAAGCATCCAAGAAGGGGGGGGGGGGTGTTCCTTTATGGCTTATTCTGGACCTAAAAGTGGTCAAGGACAAACTCCAGGTTCCTTGTTTTCGAATGAAGATTAATTGGGTCAGTCATTGGGGGGGGGGGGGGGGAGGCAGTGTTTCTAAATTTCTACCTAAGACCAGCACCAGCACCAGCAATTTCTTTGTTTCTGTGTCCTGGACAGCCAGTTCCAGTTTCAGGCTCTACCTTTTTGACCTGGTCACAGCTTTTTGTGCCTTCTCGAAGTATATAGTGGTGGTGGCACAGCGTTCCTACACAAGCAAGGGATCTGGGTTCACCTATACCTGGACAGCTGGCTGATTTGGTCAGGCTCCAGGAAGAAGTCAAGGGAGACACAGCTCTGTTGACTATAGAGGCTGAGGTTGGTGATCACTATCTGGATGAAGAAAGCCCTCAGGTAAGTAATATAAAAAAAAAAGAAAACCTCCACAATCAAGTGTTCCAAACAAACCATAAATCCAAAAGGAAACACTGTTTCACTCTATAACAAACACCAATTAACATTACACTCAGAAAAGAACATAGTATGTAAGAATGTTCTCTTGAGAGAGAAGAAGAGACCTCAGTGGTGGAGCCTTGCCGTCTATATATTTTAACACTGCAAGATTCCTCCCCACTGTGTATCATTCATTGGCCCCAACTCACAAAGAGCAATTTTATTTATATTTTTAGTGCATATAAAAACTTATAAAAATACTTAGGTGAAAAGTGAGTTCCCAGAGAACCTCAAAATAGTATAAGCCACTGTGAGACTGAACACAGCTCGACTCGAGTTTTCACCTTCAAAGATTTTAACAGCTGCTTCAGGAGAGTCGCACAAGTGGTCTAGAGAGTAACTGCCAGGGAGAATAAGCTCCTCGATATCTGAGAACCATTTAAAAGAAGCACATAGTATACAAATGCGATGACGTCACACAGCAGAAAACCACTCCATTTCTTCATTGAGTCCAGCTGCTTTGTATGCAGTCCAACTTGAAAATCCAGCGCTGCTCCAAGCAAGAGAGACTCTGTTCTTTGTTGCCTTGAATATCAGGAGAAATACAATCAATAACAAACCACCTTAATTCTTGCCATGTGTGTGCTAGATCAAGGCAGTGTTGAACCATAGGTGCTGTCAATGTATGTGGTGTGTGGTTAATCTTGACTTATATTCAGTCAGACGTGTCTTCACCATTCGGCATGTCCTGCCTACATATGCCGTACTACAAGGACATAGTATGACATAGATGGCCCAAGAAGTACAGCAGTTTGTTATGTGTCGGAGATGGGATTCCTTGCTTGACCTGGGATTAATACAACTTTTCAGGGTGTAAGAATTAACACACATGACACAGTGGCTGTATGGGGTATGGCTGCCCATTATGGGCAACAATGACTTAACCAATGCAAAATCAGAACGGACCATGTGATCATGTATTTTCTTTTTACCTATGGTATAGGCTATGCATGGTCCATCTTTAAATTCTTGAGGCAAAGCTAGAACATGCCAATGTGTATAGATAACTGTGTGCTAGCCTAGAAGTCCCCTCCTGAATAACGAATTACACAAACTTGTTTATTCATAGGGGAGTGTTTAGTAAGCAACAAAGATCTATTGGCATACAAAGCTCAGAGACACGCTGCCTCTATCAAATAAACGCTGAAATAAGCCTGAGTTTTTTAAAGTCCATAATATCCGAACAAGTACATCTGATTCAAAGAAATTGGCCTATAGGTAAGGCTGTCTTGAGTTTAGCAGGATGGTGACTTTCAGATCGTGGTGTTCTGGTCTACTGGTTTGCGGTACACCGAAGTATTAATATCCCCATTCTGATAGTTTACCAGAACATCAAAAGAAATCTGTGTCTTGGAGATAGTCATAGTAAAACCCAAATTGATAACTTGTGCATTCAGCCATTGTGCAAAAAACTGCAGTTGCTCTTTGGTGCCCACCCAGACACCAAAAAAGCGAAATCAAGACAAAATGTAAGAGGACCAATCTAAAGGGTATAAGAAAAGGTCCTTAAAAGCTGCTACATACAGGTTGGCTATATTTGGGGCAACTGTAGCCTCTATAGCAATCCCATGTTGTCTCGAGAAAATATTGATCCTTAAACCAGAAATAAGTTTTTATAGAACTATCTGTGTCAATGATAATAAAAATGTGGTAGGTACCCTTTGTGGTCGAGGCCGCTTACATAACCAACTTTCTATTAAAGTCAAAGTGTCATCCTGTGGAATATGTGTATATAAAGCTACACTATCAAAGGTCTTGAGCATTTAAAGAAGTTGTCCACTGGTCAATACTCTATTGAAGAAATCCCTACGCGTTTTGACAAATGCCTTTCTCAGGGAGTACAAACCTCAAGTAAAAACAAAAAATAAAAGAATAATAAATAATCAAATAAAAACATTTCAAAGATAGCACGTAAATGAATAAATACATTATATAAAACTGTGTGGAATACAACATAAAACCAATATAAAGAAAACATACAAAATACAGAAAATAGAAAGGTTGAGTGTGGAGACATTAACCCTTTGAAGGCCTACTTTAAATTTTTAATCCACATTCTGCAGTCGGGTTAATTTTTGCATATTTCAGGAAAATTGTACCTGTCTTATTCAATATGTTCTAATAGTGATTTTCCTTCTGCTATGGTCATGTATTATATACCATTTGATAGGAATATTTAGTCAGAATTTTGGATCCCGAGAGTTTTGGGCTTATTATGGACACCCTTATTATGCCAAGTTATTTAAATTTGCGAGTGCTTCTCAAGTGGCATATATCTAAAGGTTGGACAGAGAGATGAGGAGGACCAGTATATATTCAAAACCCAAAGTCAGGGAGCATATCTAATGACAAAGGAACACTGTGTATACTTCTTAGTAAATAAGACATATCTGCAAAACATGTCAAGACAGCTGGCGAGTATAAAACAAAACAGAAAAAGGCGTGGTTTTTTTTCACATTCTCAGGAGGACCAAAGAAAGTAATGGGGTACGTTGTGGATTTGAGATGTAAAGTGTGTCTAACGAACTGCATAACATCATTTTCATGTTCAATGACAGAGTAAATCAGAAAAGCTGAGGGAATCATGAGTCTCTAAGAACAGTAATAATAGAAAAGCCTTTACAGGATTCAAATTACCAGAAACACCATTATTTTGACTGTGTATTCTTATGGGATGTATAAAATAATATAAATGGACAGCGTAAGAACTCAGCCTTGTAAAGAACTGAGAGTTCGCCGTAGTGTTGCAGCCATTCAGCAAAAAATTAGCAAGACATGCATGCCAATGCGCTTTTTTTTTTTTTTTAATTCACGCCAAAATGAAAGTGGTCAAAGGAAAACCCCTTAGTATGGTGTGGGTCAATCAAGGAAAGAGAAAAGTAATAACCACTGTCAGTTTGCAATGAGTACTAAAAGGATCACATTTTCACCCCTGTAGGGGACAGCAATAAAGCACAATTACTTACCTGTAACAGGTGATCTCTGGGAACAGCAGGAATAAGTCTTCACATATGGGGTACGTCGGTACCGACGGAGCCTGCGCGGGAACGCTCCCCAGCGTCCAATCAGAAAGCTTTTGGGAGCATCCCTTAGCGCCTGCGTGCTGCCTTCCCGCCTTTCCAACTGTCTCTCCTCAGTTGAGTTTTATAGCTGAGACAAAGAGAGAGAAACAACTCCTAGGGGAGGTGGGTTGGTTGTAAAGACTTATTCCTGCTGTTCCCAGAGATCACCTGTTACAGGTAAGTAACTGTGCTATCTCCAGGAACAAGCAGGAATGAGTCTTCACATATGGGGACTCCCAAGCTAAGATGCCTGGAGCCCTGCATGGTGGGGATTGGAACATGCTACACCTCATATGGCCAGGCATCCTGAGGATGGAGGGTAGGAGTTGAAAAGAGAGGAGCTGTAGGGAAAAACAGCTAACCTAAAATAGGACTACAGGTAAGGAGTCCTTGTATGTATGATAATTATCATGAAAAATATTAAAATGAACAATCACAATATGGATCTCACCTACTGGATTGCAGGAAGTAGAGAGACTGATGGAGTCTACTGTGGATCCAGTAGAGTAATCTTCAAGGTGACCTCACTGAAGTGAAGGTGAAGGTCTAAATCCGGAAGTGACAGGTGATCCAGGTGTCAACTGGGGTAGTACAAAAACGGTAGGTCTTTAGGAAAGCTTTATGGAAAAAGCTGGGAACTCTTTTGGCTACAGAGTTACTCACAGTTAGGAGCAAAAGAGGAAGACTGACCGATTTGGATAAACTAGCCCAGTCCTGGAGGGAAGAAGGGTTATGGGAAAAAAGCCCGTATTCCCAAGGACAGATGTCTGAAGGGACGAAACCTCAGATCTACTGAAGATCCACCTTGTCTTTTCTAACTGGTGAGAGAAAGGAAAGATATTGGAGCATGGAGCTTCAGGGATACCTAAACCTAGGGTTAAGGTAGGAGCAGTCAGTACCACAGCAGTGGTTGTGTGCATAATAACCCCAGACATACTGTGGGACAGTATGAACATATGCAAGCCCACTGTCTGGAACCTATAGGAAGGTAAACCTTCATAAGCATAGACAGTTAGAGAGATAAGTATGTAAATACATATCTACCTATAAGGAAGCATCTCGACAGATACACATATATGTAGAAGATATATATATATATATATATGTGTATATATAAATATATATATGGGTATATATCTATAGTGAGATTTGGAGGGGCATAACATATGCACACGCAGCTTACAGACATATGTATCTGTAGAGAAGTATATAGAGATATATACATACATGAATATATATATATGTCTAAAGATAAATGTCTGCAATTAAGCAGATAAGAGATATGCCCATAAGAACATTCACATGGGAGATGTGAAGAGGAAAGATTCATCTAATAACAAGAAGGTGGAACCTACTTGAGAAGATATAGAGAATCTGTTCCCCCTGGTTAAGATGGAGCAGGAATACTATCCAGTGAAATAACCAGGATGGTTGCGTGGAAAAAACAGAAGATAATATCAGTCTGTAAACAGCAAGTCCTGAGTCTGGTAGAACTCTAACATGGTGAATGGACAGAAACGCAGAGGATGAGATACCAGGTTGACCCACTTGAGGAACAAGGGGGGGGGGGGGGGTATCATGCATTGTTTAATTAAATATGTGCTGTCCATGAAGGATTAGGATACCATGAGGACAAGCTGCAAGGAAAAAAGAGCATATTTCCTGTAGAAACTGGGTAACGCTTTAGACTGTCATATAGAGAAGGCTTATGTCCTTTAATAAAAGGAAATAGAAGGGTGTAAAGAATCCCTACAGGAAGGGTGTAAAGAATCCCTACAGTCATGAGGAATGACTGAGGAAGCCTTTTTTCAACCATATAGGATAGTAATTAGAGAAAAAATCCCCATGCTCTCTAGCAAGGGCCCATAGTGGAAAGCTTCTCAGTAGGATTGCAGAGAGCACTATGCAGGAGAATTGGGAAATAAAAGTGGCTGTTGGAGAAAACCAGCTGCCACCTCAGTTATGCTGCCAACTCCAGAGATTTGGAGATGACAGAAAAGGAGCGATAAGGATTATCCAAGATAGATGAGCACTATCTTGGAAGCACTACTAAGGCCAGAGAAAAGTAGTGGAAGACAAGACTGGAACTCGTAGAAAAGTACCAGTAGCCCAATCACTGGAACTCCTGCATGGGCAGCTGCTGAATAGAACAGCAGAGAGAATCCTTCTGTTTGTAACAGAGAGAACAGACAGAACAAGAGGAGAAAATCCTGATGATGTCTGATGAGCTGCCCAATGAAAGCAGGGAGGTTACTCCAGAGAGAACTCTACACTAGAAAGGACAGGAAGACTAGAAAGGCTAAGAAAGCCTTCCAGTGGTATGGTAGCACTCTTACAGGGGAGGCCCTAAAAAAGAGGGTAAAGAAAAATAGGAGCTGGAGGGAGACTTGCCATATGGTAAGTCTGCAGAAGGAAAAAATTCATGGTGGTACAGGAGAAAACTATCATGAGATAGTTGGCAAACCTCTCTTCATGGTAGAAATAGGAGGAAAACCCTGTGACCCATAGACATGGAATTCCTGACAGCTCAACCTACCTAAGAGCAAGTGGATGTCCTGGGAAAACAGGAATCCATGTGTAGAGTTTTAATGAAAAAACAGTGAAAAGACTTCTGCTGAGAAGAAGTGAACTGTAGGTTATAAAAAGATTAATTAGAACCCTATTGAGGGTTAATTTTCCTGGCTTGAGTTCAGATCAGAGCGAGGTTTCCCTTGTTTGGGAACATCCGTATGATGGGCAGGAGAAGAATAAAACCTTCTTCTTTTAGGGAAAGAAGGTTTGGTAGGGCATTTCCTACCTACTGGGGAAGGAGAAGGCTTAGGATAGCCCTCAGAAACAGGGAAGTCAGTGGAGCAATGAGCAACCTGACGTAAAGACTCCCTATTGAAGAGATTTTCTCCAGTACAAGGAGTATTACCCAGTCTTTCTTGTGCCCATCTGTTCAAGTCTGAAGCCTGGAGCCAGGCTCTACGCCGTGCTCCTATGGCTATAGCAGAGGATCTCCAGGAACAAGCAGGAATAAGTCCTCACATATGGGTACGTCGGTACCGACGGAGCCCGTGCGGGAAAGCTCCCCAGCTTCTTAGAATAGAAGCTTTTGGGACCTCCCACTGCACATGCGCACTGCCTTCCCGCCTTCCTGAACAGCTCTCCTCAGTTTCTCTTTTTCCGCGGAGCCAGCAGGTCGTGTTCCTGTCACCGCTGAAGAAATTGTTATTTTATTTGTTTCTTTAGACCGCGTACCTGCCTTCCCCATACCGATACCGGTATCGCCGGTCTTTTCTTTCTTTCTTTAAAAAATTATAATTCTTTTTTCTTATTTTTTAGCTTTTTGGTCACTTCAGAGAGGCCTCTCGGCCTACTCAATTTCTCCTCATGGAGAAGCCAGCCCCTGGATTTAAGAAGTGTACCAAATGTAATGCTGTTATTTCAGTCACAGACACCCATGAATGGTGTCTGAAATGTTTGGGGCCTGACCATTCCATACCGGACTGCCCATCTTGCTCCCACATGTCTAAACGTGGGCTGCAGAACCGGGCCAACAAATTCCATGTGCTGTTTGCTTCAGAGAATACAGCATCACAGTCATCCAGGTCTTCTTCTCCGGATGGATCTCAGGTAACCAAACCTTCTGTGGGCAAGTCCTCAAAGAGCAAATCTCCTTCAAAGCATCGAGAGGCTCTTAGCTTAGAACTTGAGGACCCTGCCCCAGCCAAACAACCCCGGCGGGAAGTCCAACTTCCAAAAACGCCAATTCAGGGGTCTCAGGTTGATATCGATGCTACGGCCTCGACAGATCACCTGTTAGCCTGCTCTGGGGTACCGGGTCACTCCGGTACCGACATCCAGGCAGCTATGGCGTCCATGGGCGATACTGTACAGTCCATGCAGCAGGCCGTCATGGCTTTCATTAAAGCTGCAACGCCATCGGTTCCGCTTTCAGCGGTTCCGGGCCCGATACCGGTATCGTCCGCCATGCCGGTATCGAGGCCGTCCACCTCTAAACGCAAGTCGGTACCGTATGGGCTTTCGCTCCATACCGGTTCCATACCCGATACGCCCGATATCGATACCGATCGGTACGCGTATCGTGCGTTAGAGGAAAGCACCGATTCCTCTGAGGATTTTCACTCCTCTGATGATTCTGCTGAGTTTTCACTCAACTTACCTGAGGAGCCCTCTTCTCCTAAAAGGAGAATGTCCCCTCCAGAGGATTTGTCCTTCCAGGACTTTGTTTTAGATATGGCTACAGCCCTTTCTATTACCACATCCTCTGAAAAGGAACCCAGATCCAAAAAACTGGATATTTTGGGATACTCAAAGGCCCCTAAGGAGGCAGTTACCCTGCCTATCCATGAAATCCTTCAAGAACAACTGATGGATTTCTGGGAAAATCCTTTGACTTTGTCTCCTTATTCCCGTAGGTTGGACACCATGTATAGGGTCCCTCCTTCTCCTGGTTTCCAAAAGACTCAATTGCCCCACCACTCTATTGTGGTGAAGTCTGCAATGAAGAAGATTAGGAGTACCAAAAGGCACTCTTCCACCCCTCCAGGACGGGAATGTAAGACTTTGGACTCTTTTGGTAGGAAAATTTTCCAGGCTAGTATGCTTATAGCCAGGATTAATTCCTACAGTCTCTATATGGGCATGTTCCTGGAGGAACTTGCCAAAAAGGTGCGGCATTTTGCCCCCTTTATCCCTGAGGATAAAAAGCAGGGATTCCTTTCCCTAGTGAAACAACTCTTAGAGGTTTCTAAGTTCTCTAATAGGGCAGCATATGATTCCTTTGAGGGAGCCAGTAGGGCTTCGGGCATTGCTATTGCAGCCCGACGTCTTGCTTGGCTCCAGGCCTCTGATCTGGAACCTTGGGTTCTAGATGGCTTACGGAATCTGCCCTGTACAGGTGAGAACTTATTTGGGGAAGAGTGGCAAATCAAAGCCACCCAGATGGATGCTGAAAATGCCACCTTGGAAAGACTTTCAAAGTCCACTTCAATTCCTACTAAGAAAAAGTCTTTTAAAAGGCCTTACTATAAGAAGGCCAGAGTTGCTTCAAATACTGGCCAGCAGTCTTCTCAACCTCGCTATACTGCTAAGCGTCAGCAATCCCAACAAGCACGAGCTAAGCCTGCAGCAGCTACTGTAGCTCAGCAGGCTCCAACCCCTCAGGGGTTTTGACTTGCTCCTAGGGAACTTGCCACTTCTGGTTCTAACACAACCAGAACCTCTCACCATACCCGGAAGGTTGGTTCACTTTGCTCCCAGATGGGAACAAATCACAACAGAACAATGGACCCTCTCTATCATTCGAGAGGGTTACAAACTTCATTTCTCCAGCCTTCCTCCCCATCATATGGTGAGACCATTCAATTCTCCCCCATCTCTCCTAACCCTGTTGGGTCAAGAGGTTTCCTCTCTTCTTGCCCAAGGGGCCATAGAAGAGGTTCCTCTTCCTCAACAAGGGTCCGGTTTCTACTCCCCTTATTTTCTCATTCCAAAGAAGACAGGGGGATTCAGACCAATCCTAGATCTGAGAGAATTGAACAAATTTCTCTTCAAGGAGAAATTCAAAATGCTGTCTCTCGGCATTCTCCTTCCTTACCTCCAGGGTCAGGACTGGCTTTGTTCTCTAGACCTACAGGATGCGTATACACTATACTCATCCATCCATCCCACAGAAAGTATCTTCGCTTTCTGTTTCAGGGAAAACATTTCCAATACAGAGTACTCCCCTTCGGTCTAGCCTCTGCTCCAAGAGTATTCACAAAATGCATGGCAGTCGTAGCCGCATTTCTAAGAGGCATGGGAATCTTTGTCTTCCCATATCTGGACGACTGGCTCATCCGAGCTCCAACTCAGTCACAGGCCCAGATTTCCCTGGACCACACAAGGAGCCTTTTGCAGTATCTGGGACTGGTAGTAAACCTTCCCAAGTCCCAACTCATCCCTACTCAATCTCTAGAATTCATAGGGGCCCAGTTGGACACCATCACTGCAAGGGCCTACCTTCCACATGTTCGAGGCCAGCGCCTCCTGAGTTTGGCCTCCCAAGCTCAGTCCAGCACTCACTTGACAGCCAGGGAAATGCTACGCCTACTGGGTCATATGGCCTCCACAGTGCATGTGGTGCCCTATGCTCGTCTTCATATGAGAGCAGCTCAATGGACCCTGGCCACTCAGTGGACTCAGGCGTCAGGAGCGCTCTCAGACCAAATACAAACCTCCGATCGTCTGTTTTGGTCCCTCCACTGGTGGACTTCCACCAAGAATCTGTTGTTGGGGGCTCCATTTCAACCATTGCTACCCCAAGCAACCCTCACAACAGATGCCTCCCAAACAGGGTGGGGAGCCCATCTGCAAACTCTCTCCACTCAGGGCACTTGGTCTCTACAAGAGACCACCCTTCATATCAATCTTCTGGAACTGCGAGCAATTTACCTTGCCCTCAAGGTCTTCCACTCCCTCCTAGCCAACCTCACTGTCCTAGTTCAGACGGACAATCAGGTGGCCATGTTTTACATAAACAAACAAGGAGGGACGGGCTCTCTGTCGCTTTGCAACGAAGCTCTAAGACTATGGGCCTTCGCCAGAGAGCATCAGATTCACCTGCTAGCAGTGTATCTCCCAGGAGTTCAAAACTCTCGGGCAGACAGGCTCAGTCGAGTTCTGCTGCCACACGAATGGTCCCTACATTTGGACCAAATAAACCGAATCTTTCAGGAATGGGGGACCCCGGACATAGACCTCTTTGCAAGTCCGTGGAATGCCAAACTTCCCCGGTTCTGTTCCAGAACTCCGTGTCAGGGAGCTCAGGCTACGGACGCCTTTCTCCTGAATTGGAGTCAGGCATTCCTATATGCCTTTCCACCCATTCCTTTGATTCCCAAGACTCTGTTCAAACTCCAGAGGGATCATGGAACTATGATCCTCATAGCTCCATGCTGGCCACGCCAAGTGTGGTTCCCTCTACTTCTACAGCTCTCCCAGGGATCCTACTTGGATCTGGGAGCTGCGCCAGACCTCCTGTCTCAGGAGGAGGGGACTTTGTGGCACCCAAACCCCAAATCCCTTCACCTCAGTGCTTGGTTACTGAAGGCTTAAGCCTTCAAGACTTTCATCTTTCCCAACCAGTGAAAGATATCCTTTCTGCCTCTAGGAAACCCTCTACCAGGCGTTCCTATGCTTTCAAATGGAAACGTTTTTCCATTTGGTGTGCTCAGCAGGGTCTTGACCCTCTGGCACTTCCTTTGAATTCTCTTCTTGATTATCTCCTGCATCTATCCAATGCAGGCCTCAAGACGAATTCGGTAAGAGTCCATTTAAGTGCTATTGCAGCATCCTTGCAACATATAAATGGACAACCTATCTCCTCTCATCCTCTTGTTGCAAGATTCATGAGAGGCCTGACTCTCACTAAACCTCCCATCAGACCACCCCCGGTCGCATGGGATTTGAATCTAGTGCTCGGTCAACTTATGAAGCCACCTTTTGAGCCAATGTTTTCCACCTCCTTGAAATTTCTTTCCTGGAAGGTCATCTTCCTCATTGCAGTCACTTCGGCTCGCCGCATCAGTGAGCTGCAGGCTTTAGTGGCTAATCCACCTTACACAAGATTTCATCATGATAAGGTGGTCCTTAGGACGAATCCCCACTTTATGCCTAAAGTGGTCTCGCCTTTTCATCTTAATCAAGAGGTATATCTACCTGTCCTTTTCCAGCTCCTCATGCATCCAATGCAGAGAGGAACCTTCATACTCTGGATTGTAAAAGAGCTCTCGCTTTTTACCTTAATAGGACTCAGCCACATCGAAAGTCTTCTCAACTTTTTGTGGCCTTTGATCCTTCCCATTTGGGACTTCCAGTCTCCAAGCGTACACTTTCCAATTGGATTGCTCAGTGTATTTCTTTTGCTTACCAGAGCAAAAACATTTCTCTGGAAGGCCATGTCACTGCTCACAATGTGAGGGCCATGGCAACTTCTATGGCTCATCTGCACTCTGTTTCCATAGATCAGATCTGTCGAGCCGCTACCTGGGCCTCGGTTCATACCTTCACAGCCCATTACTGTTTGGACAAGGACTCCCGCCGGGATGCCTTGTTTGGCCAGGCTGTCCTCAAGCACCTGTTCCATTCCTAAACAACTCCTGCCCACCTTCCCAGAATGGATGCCTGAGATCCATACGAAGATGGCGAACCTTTACAGGGGATCCCATGCATCTAAGCTAGGGAGTCCCCATATGTGAGGACTTATTCCTGCTTGTTCCTGGAGATAGCACAGTTACTTACCTGTAACAGGTGATCTCTGGGAACAGCAGGAATTAGTCCTCACAACCCACCCACCTCCCCTAGGAGTTGTATCTTTTATCTATCTATCTTCCTGTCCTCTCTCTGTTGACTCAGCTATAAACTCGAAACTGAGGAGAGCTGTTCAGGAAGGCGGGAAGGCAGTGCGCATGTGCAGTGGGAGGTCCCAAAAGCTTCTATTCTAAGAAGCTGGGGAGCTTTCCCGCACGGGCTCCGTCGGTACCGACGTACCCATATGTGAGGACTAATTCCTGCTGTTCCCAGAGATCACCTGTTACAGGTAAGTAACTGTGCTTTCTGCTAACAGACTCAAAAGAGTCTAGGGAAGCACGAGAGAGAAACCAAGAGATATTTTGGCTATGACTAAGAAGTAAGGAATAGTCTGCAGCCTTGGGCTCTGATAGAAAAGGAGTCAAAAGAGATAATTTCTTTGTGACCTCCTGAATGGATAGACTCATATAAAAATATAAGAGATAATCTTTGTTGCCAGCATGGATGTTTGGAAGGTTTGACGTCCAAAGGCATCCAGTGTTCTAGATTCACGACCTGGCGGATAAGAAGAATGCTTCTTCTTGCTTTTTACCTTCCTCATTGCCGATTCCACTACAATGGAATGATGGGGAAGTTGAGTCTTTTGAAACCCTGGAGAGGGGGGCACCTGATACAGAAGATCAGTTGCTGTAGAAGGTGAGGAAACCCTTAAAGGTGTTTCCCATATTCTCAGAAGAAGATCTTGCAAAGAATGATGTAAAGGAAGCATTATATTTTCCTTTTCCGCAGAAGAGCCTTGTGTAGGATCATAGCCAGGGATAGGAATAGCAAGGAATGTTGCCATGTCAAGGAGAAATTTCTGAAAAGAAGGATCTCCAATGGGAACCATCCCTGGATAGGCTAAAGTTGAAGCAGTAGCCTGGGCACCGGAGGATGTACTGGTCCGGTGCAGAAAAGGAGCCCCAATAGATGGATACTGGTACTGGCAGTTACGACTTGAGACAGTCAGTACTGTATCGTCCATGCCAGGTATCGACTCCAAACTAGGTATAGAAAGGAGCGATCCTGGTGAAAAAGGCATGGAAGTAGCTGGTCCCAATGTTACTGCAGGAACCGGCATCGATATCGATACCGATACCGGTAGCTGTGCCGGAATCGGAGGCGATACCGCCATCGAAGCAGTCATCGGAGGCTGCTCAAGCGGTACCGAGGCAACCCAAAACCCTTGGTGAGTATCCTCAGTACCGCGCATCCGGAATCGGTAAGCGTCGGTTCCGAGACGCGTCGGTACCCAGTCTTCCAGACTAGATATCGATTCCAGACTCGGCATCGAAGGAAGCGAGTCTATCGATGCATGTCTAGAGGGTACCGACGTCGGTGGTCGTATCGGTGATGCTGCCGATACTGGAAAGTCAATCTGGGACGTATTGATCGGTCCCGAAGGCACCGAGAACGCCAGATGACGATCCCTGGCGAAGAGTGGATCACTCAACACCAGTGCCAATGCCGGGGTATCGGTACCGCTCGAAGCGGATGCCACCACCGAGCATGGCTCAGGTATGTTCTGTGAGGGGTGAGCCCCAGGAACAACCTGAAACCCCTGAAAGGCTTTGGAGACCGAAGACTCCCGCCGGGGTTTTGAAGCCAATAGGGTTTTGAGGGCAAGGCCGGAGCCGTCATCATGCCTGGCATGAGACCTACCACTCAAGGAATGGTCAGTGCCCTGACACTGGAAGGGAACTCGGTATCGAGGGAAACTCGAAATGGAAAATCTCTTCTCATAAAATTGTAGCCTAATGGCTCCGGAGGAAAAGGGTCAGGACCCAAACAGGTTAGACACCAGTTATTGGAGTCTAAAAAGAAAACTGTATTTCCACAGTTAAGGCACTTCTTAGGAGAAGAAGGCTCCATGATGGAGAGGCCTTACAGGCCCAAAAATTTAAGACAGAAACTGAGGGAAAACTCTCCCTGAGTTTGAGAAAAAGAAAAGAAAAAACCCACCGGCGGTACCGGTGGAGGCGGGGAAACAGCCGCGACCACAAGAAAAAAAGAATTAAAGAAAACATTTTCTGCGGTGACAGGAGGACGTCCTGCTGGCTCCGCGGGAAAACGAAAACTGAGGAGAGACAGTTGGAAAGGCGGGAAGGCAGCACGCAGGCGCTGAGGGATGCTCCCAAAAGCTTTCTGATTGGACGCTGGGGAGTGTTCCTGCGCAGGCTCCGTCGGTACCGACGTACCCCATATGTGAAGACTCATTCCTGCTTGTTCCTGGAGATATATGGGCATCATACTCTGCAATGATATAGAAAAAAATGATAACAAAGTCGTCATAATGAACCTAGTTCTGATCCTACCTTAGTTCTTTTAACTGTTTGTCTTATAGGATGAACCCATCAACTTTCTAAAATATGTGTTAGTATGAAGAACCGATAGACAGCATGTAAACTCATCCTCATGAAGAAACTGAAAATTTGCCGTAGCGTAGCAGTGATTCTGCAAAGAATTAGCTAAACACACATGCCAACACACTGCTCAGAAATAAAAATACATATAACTTATGTATAGTTCCTATAATATTGTGTGCGTATATAATGTTTTGAAGCAGATTATCAATGTACAACGAGTAATGAACTGATCACCTTTATATGTCCCCTGTGTGGAACGACAATGATATAACCATCATGCTTGATTTTTAAGTGTACCAGATAGCGTTTTTACATTTCGCTTATGGGAGCTAAATAAATGAATCAAATCATTCCAGATGGTAGAGAGCGGAGCTTTTTGAAACAGTTTTCTGGTATTAGAGCAGACAGCCTGACCGTGACAAAACTCCATCCCCCAGGACGCTGCAACTTGTGTAAAATAGTACCTAGAAAACAAATAAGAATGCACATCTATTATGGTAACAGTCTGATTTCTTACAATTAAAAAACAATTGATACATAAAAATTAAATAATACTAGATATTCCTGTTCACGAAAATTATATTGGCTCAGGGACAGGCAGATATGTTAGCTATGTTTGTGGTATAGTATTCATTCTATGTGGTGTGTAAATAATGAAAATCCCGGCTTGAGAGAAACAATTATCAGGGCCATTCAGGAAATTAGAAAGAGATGCTAAATGATTCAAAGATAAAAAGATAAAGTATCCTTAATCCAGTAAAGGCAAATGTTACGGTTGTCAAAAAAAACAAAAAATAAAAGCCCTATAGGATCACACCATAAAGGGAGTGAGCAGACAATAGCATGTGACATAAATAAAAAAAAGAAGAATGTAAGCAGAGAGCTAGCTATTTCCAGCCATGCAATGTTGTTAAGTACCGTTGAGTCAATGTCGATTCCTGGATAGTCGACCTAAGCTTTGTTCGGTCTTCAGCCAAGTGGCTCATTGTTGATAGAGTGGTGTCCTTTTCAGATGATATATGCAATAGAGTAGATACCCAGGAAGGAGTAGATAACATGAGGAGGGATCTAGCGAAGCTTGAAGAATGGTTGAGAATTTGGTTGCAGGGTCATGCATTTGGGCTGCAAAAATCCAAGGGAGCTGTACATTATTTATTTTTTTATTTAAACTTGTTTATGTTTATGCACTTTCTTGATATACTGCCCAGGTTGAAGGGCAGCAGAGCGGTTTACAATTACTACAAGCAGGTACTGGATACATGTCCCTGTCCCTGAAGGGCTTACAATCTACATGTGTACCTGAGGTAGTGGAGGGTTAATGGCTTGCCCAAGGCCACAAGGAGTGCCTATAGGACTGGAAACCCTATCTATACCGCCTTTTTACAATTCAAAGCGGTTCACAATTAACAAATGTGCAACGGGGGCTTGATCTGCACACTGTTTTACATGAAACAGGAACAGTAAACAGTACAATATAGTTTAACATCAGCTATTTACAGTTATGGTTTGCTGGTTATATTGATTAACTTATGTACAGATTAAAGGAGAATTTGTCTATTGTGTTCTTAGAGTGCATTTTAAGATGGCTGTGTTTCTGAGTGCATATCAATGCTGTATTCGTTCAGAAAGAGGTATGTTTTGAGCTTCTTTCTGAATTCCAAATAGTCTGTAATTTCTCTTGGTGTTGGCGGAAGGGAGTTCCATAATGTGGGGGCAAATAATGAAAAGGCTCTGTTACATGTGGACTGCTTGCTCTTAATCTCCTGTGTAGGGATCTGCAGGATGTTAAGGATGGAGGTTCTTTGGGACCGCTTAGTTTGGATTTGGTAATGAGAGGCAGAAGGCAGCTTGCAGATTCGCTGTGTGGATTTTGAATGTTATGGTGAGGGTTTTTAATTTAATTCTGGCAGTCATGGGAAGCAGGTGAAGCTGTATAAGCAATGGGATGATATGGTTGTGACGAGGTCTCCTGTGGTTATCTGTGCAGCCATGTTCTGGGCCAATTGTAATCTATGGAGGGTGTGTTAGGGGGTGAAGTACTGTCCACCAAAGAAGAGCAGGACATGGGCATGACTTTTTCTGATAATCTTAAGCTGGCTAAACGGATAGAAAAGGCAATGGCAAAAGCCAGAAGGATGCTTGGGTGCATAGGGAGAGGAGTGGCCAGCAGGGAGAAGGAGATGATAGTGCCTCCTATATAAGTCTTTGAGACCTCATTTGGAGTACTGTGTTCAATTCTGGAGACCACACCTTGAAAAAGAGAGAGACTGCACCAACTCCATCCTAAGTGTGGCTACCAAAATGGCCAGTGAGCTTTGTCATAAAGATCTTAATATGTATACTTTGGAGGAAAGACAGGAGAGGAGATATAGATGTTTAAATACCTCCATAGCATAAATTCACAGGAGAGCCTCTTTCAATTGAATGACATTTCTAACGAGGGGGCAGAGGATGAGGGTGAAAGGAGGTAGACTGAGGAGTAATATTCAAAAATATTTCTTTAAGGAAAGAGTGGTAGATTCATGGAATAGCCTCCCAGTGGAGGTAATAGAGACCAGGACAGTATCTGAATTCAAGAAAGCATGGGACAAATGCAGAAGATCTCTTTAAGGAAAAAAAAAGGGACTATAGTTGATATGGAAGAGCAGACTAGATAGGCCATCTTTTTCTGCCATCATGTTTCTATCCCAAGAGCAGCATGGCTTTTTCCCAGGACCTGGTGTATCATGGGGCTCAGCTCAAAATTTCTCCTGAATTGCGTGTTCCTCATGCAGGAGACGTTAGCGGACCTGGGACTGCCTCCAACTACTAGGGTCCATGGTGTGAACCCTGGGACGAGTTAAGAACATAAGATATGCCATACTGGGTCAGACGAAGGTCCATCAAGCCCAGTATTCTGTTTCCAACAGTGGCCAATCTAGGTCATATGTACCTAGCAGTTTCCCCAAGGGACACAGG
Organism: Ichthyophis bannanicus; assembly: GCA_033557465.1. NCBI lineage: Eukaryota > Metazoa > Chordata > Amphibia > Gymnophiona > Ichthyophiidae > Ichthyophis > Ichthyophis bannanicus. The sequence continues at coordinate 885,919,514 of CM066034.1, read as the reverse complement.
TTCCACAATGCTTGTATTGGTTCAAGCATTGATATCCTGGGTCCCTTCTTAATAATGGTTTATGGACCTTTCCTCCAGGAACCTGTCCAAACCTTTTTTAAACCCAGCTACACTAACGACCTTTACTACATCCTCCGGTAACAAATTCCAGAGTTTGATTACACGTTGAGTGAAAAAATATTTTCTTTTATTAGTCTTAAATAGTTTACCCTGTAGCTTCTTCGACTTCCTTTTGACTAGGCATGCATGCACCCCCTCCCAGAAAAATCTTGTCTCGCTCATCTCCCTGTTCTTTTATCTGACCAAATCCTTCCTCTCTCTCAGATCAAAGAGCATCTGGTATGCTTGCAGTCTCAACATCTGGTGAATGGGATGCCCCTGAAGCACCAGGCCAGGTGATAGTCACCATGGGGGCCAGCTTAAAGGGTTTTGGGATCTCGCCACCTGAGTCAGTTTGCTTAGGACTTTGGTCCCCTCAGGAGGTCTTCTCATCAGTCTACTGCTGGAGGACAGAATGATCTGCCTGGCACTGCTGAAGTTCCGGCTTCTTCTAGCAGACCAATCAGTCTGTGTGCTTTTCTGACAACGGCATAGCTGTAGAGTATGTCAACAAGCAAGACAAACTTCACAATACCAAAGTGGCTCTCAAGGTGGTGGAGCTGTGTTGTTGGACAGTGGATGCTTTGATTGCTAGTCTGCTGCCTGCAGAGCAGGCACCAACAGGCAGATTGACTTTTTAAGATGCAACTCTGGATCCCAGGGAGTAGGAGTTAAGCCCTCATGTGTTCAAGCTCCATAGTACACAATGTCTCTCCACCCCCACTTTGATCACTTAAGAAAGGGATCTACTGCAGCTGGGGCCCCTTGGTGATTGAAGTTCTGTTCTTTTCTCATTGAGCAAGGAGGCTGTCCAGGAAGGATCTACTCTGGAGCAGTAATGGACACACTGTTTAAGGCCCAGAGGCCCTCTTTTTCCTTAACCTATATGAGAGTCTGGAGAGGTGTGTTTTTTTTCCTTCAAGAGGTGATGTTTCTCTTAGCTCTAGAGAAAGGAAGGTGGACATTGTTGTCTTGTCCTTCTTGCACTCTGGTTTGGGCTGGGGGTTGGCCCTGAACTCTCAAGGTTCAAATTTCAGCCCTGGATTGCTACAGGAGACATATTTATGCCATATCCTCGGTGCTTCCTAAAAGGAGTGAAGTAGACTGGCCTCCCATTGCAGCCGGTTGTTCCTCAGAGGAGTCTCTCATTAGTGTTTGAAGGCGCTGAAAGGGTCTCTCTTTTGAGTCCATTTTTAAGGCCTCTCGCAGGGATTTGAGCCTTACAGTGGTTTTCTTGATGGCTATTGGGTCCACATGGTGGGTGTCAGAGCTGCAGGCCTTGTCCTGCAGGGAGTCTTCTTGATTGTCTAAACAACCTCCTTATGGACTCTTCCTTCCTTTCTCCCAAAGATTCCATTTCTCTTTCACCTTCACCTAGGGCCGGCCCAGCCATCAGGCATAGTAGGCTGTTGCCTAGGGTGGCAACTACTGGGGGCGGAAAAGAGCAGGGCATTCAAAGATAAACAATAGATTTTGACAGCTAAAGGGAGGTGTAGAGCTTAGTTTGCCTAGGGCACCAACACCTTGAACCTGAATTGGTTGCTTGCAATAGCAAGACACTCGTAGCAAGCATCTTCACAGTATGCTTGCGCTACGGGCACACGTACCCTACTGCCATGCTAGAGATGCACCTAGCGTGGCCATGTGTTCCTTCTGTGGCCTCGTCCTCTGCTTGTGCTATGACTGCTACATCTCCTTCTTGATATATTCGCAAGCTATCTGTGCATTTGCCCTGCTGTACTTGCAGCACTTTAGTAAACATGCTCCTTTGCCTCTTAAAAACAAAGTACTGAAAACATTAGGGCTCTTCAACATGGAAAAGAGATGGCTCAGGGGGGACATATGATAGAGGTCTATAAATTAATGAATAGAGTGGAACAGGTAAACATAGAATGGTTGTTTATGCCATCAAAAAGAAGAAGGACTATGGGACACGTAATGAAACTACAACGTAACCCATTTAAGACTAATAAGAGAAAATATTTTTTCACTCGATGCATAATCAAACTCTGGAATTTGTTACCAGAGGATGTAGTAAAAGCTGTTAGTGTAGCTGGGTTTAAAAAAGGTTTTGACAGATTCCTGGAGGAAAAGTCCATAAAGCATTATTAAAGAGGATCTGGGAAATCCACTGCTTGCCCCTGGACAAGCATTGTGGGATCTGGGTGTCTTTTTGAGAACCTGCTAGGTACTTGTGACCTGGCTTGGTCACAGTTGGAAACGGAATACTGGGCTTGATGGACATTGGTCTGACCCAGGATAGCATATCTTATGTTCTTATGTCCATTAACCCCCCCCCCCAAAAAAAAAACCCCACCTTCTTTATTAGCACTCCAACAGAAGATATACCAATTGATGTTAGAACTGCAAATTGCTCAAATCAGTCTCCATCTGCTGGCTTTGAGCATAATCCACTCATCTGAACTGTTCTAACAAGATTCAAGGAAAAAATTCAGGCATGTAAGGTTTCTCCCTTTTGCATAAATTTCTTCAAGGAAGTTGAACTGGTGGTTCAAAGACAGTTGGTGCCACAACCTTTATGCCTCTTGTGGGTCTTCCAGAGTGCCAAAGTTCTATACTGTTCTCATGAGACTGAACAATGTAGGGTTTTGAGCACCATGCTGATCAGACTCTGCTAGAGCTGTTCAGTGCATGCAGACTGCGGCACTAGCTGCCTTTTGAATCCGAAAGAACTGCATCATACAATCATGTAGAGTATTGGGAGATAAGCTAGAAAGATGGCATTCAGGGAGAGAAACTGGGGGAAGGGATTGGAGAGAGCGCCATGCATGATGGGACATGGGGGGGGGGGAGAGATTAGCTGAAGGAGAGAGGGGATGTGGTGGGGAGAGAACTGGGGATAACAGGATGAGCAGGAAGATGAGTGGGAGAGAGACGCATACAGCCAAGTCAGCACACTGTCACAAAAGCATACCCTGCCACATTCTCATTCACAAACTTTCAACCCACCACACTCAGACCCAAACTACACACTTGTAGACCCTTCCCATGGACAATGTCCATCCGCAAATACCTGCCGCCCATGCATTCCACCCACTCCCACTCAGCCACTAACATAATCCCCTGCTTCAACCCCCGATCTACTCAAACATAATGAATCCAGTTGCTTACTCTTACAAACATACCCCACCCACTCATTCCACACCCACGCACACATGCTGAGCAGTAACTCTGCATGTCTCAAACTCACTGCAATTAGTCATTCACTACCCATGCAGTCACGCACTCGAACAGCGCACTCGCTGCTCCATCCAACACACTGTACTCAATCACTCCACATTTGTAGTCGCACGCTCGATCAATAAGTGGCTCGAAGCATTTGGTTCCACGAACATACTCATAACTGTTGCAAAAGTATCTGCATCAGTTTTTAAGCAACTTCTATACTATTTAATTTATCTGTGTGAAAAGTATTTACTTTTGCATAATTTAGTGTTTGTTTTTTTTTCACTGCATAACTTTTGAAATTTTTGGTGTATAATTCCCTGGAATCTAAAATAGGGAATGAACCCTTCAATCTTGCAACTCGTGCATTTCAAGGCTATTCCACAAACTCTGTTTCACATAAGATGTGGGACTAGGTGCATAACTCGCTGTGACATTTTTTGTAGGCGCATATGGTGAGAGATCTGATTAGAATGAAAAATGATTGACGGCAGAGGAATTTTTCCCAGGCTTGTACATTCTAATATCCATTCTGAAGGTAAAACAGCATTTCACTATATCCAACAGCCGTGTTAACTATCTTGAAATTCTGCCCTGCAGATGTATAGTGCTCTAAACATTTGAAAGGAGAAGTCAAATAACATTTTCAAGTAATTTGCTCAGTGATTTGGGGATTTGGCATGCACCTTCAGGGTTTTCTGCACATACTTAAGACAAGGTGAAACACAGTTGCAGATATGTAAAATTGTCTTTGTTTATTAATAGTGGGAGGAGGAGCTATGGAATTTGTAGACGGAACAATTAGTTTATAGTAAGTTATTCATTTTTTACATCTATGAATTAATACAAGCAACTGCTCTGAATGGACAGCTTCTGGCCATCTTTCTTTGCTGTTGGAAAGGTTGCAGTGGAGGGAAGGCAAGGTAGTTAAATATAGCGTACCGTTAACATGAGAAAATATGTTTGGCTGAAAATGATGTTCAGTTAGCCTCTGCAACACATTTCTTCTTGATCAGATCAAAAGTGGAAAAATTCAGTCACCTGGTCATCTAGGTGACCATTTTCATGCCTGGTACCTGCCAGGCTGCGCTCAGCAGTATGTGCTATCCTGCCCCAATGCAGTGATCAACAAAATAAAACATGGAGCAAAAACAATGCTGCTGGGAGCAGCAAAGGGGAACCATGAGAAAGAAGCAGCAGAGATAAAGATGGAGAACATTTCAGTGGAAAGAGACAGAGAATAGAAGGATGGGAAAAAGTGGAAGAGGCGGCTAGGTGAGGGAAGTAAACGTAAAGGGGGTGCTGTTAAAGCAGTTAGTGGATGTTTGGAATAGGTCTCAGGTTTTGGATGATTGTCAATTTGGATTTCATGCTGGGAGAGGTACATAGACTGTTTTCAACCTGTGAACAATGGTTAGTGGAGCTTGGTTGTGGTAGGATTGTTTTACTGGCATTTCTAGATATTGCTGCTGCATTTGATTTGTTGTCACATGAATTGTTGTGCTTCCTATTCATACCTCCTGTCCAGTCCACCATCAGTGGGTAATCTTCAGCGGGTAATCACAGCCCTTCAGCAGCTGGGAACTCAGCATTTCAATCTTCTGACCTCACGGGATAAGAGCCACCCCTTCAGCTCCAGAAGTCCAGTATCTCTGTTCCCAGCAGCTGGGGAGCAGCCTTCTGATGGTTTGCTACATTGGAAGGTAAAAAAAAAAGTGTTGCCTGATGGAAGCTTGGTGAGCTTGGCTGGTTAGCGCTGCACCCCCTCCTGATTAGGTCTGGCAGACCCGTTTTCAGGCTGACAGGATTTTGCTTTTTCTTAAAAGGAAAAGTGATAAGTTACTGGTGCAGCAAGGGGTTTTGGAGGATAAAATCTCCACACCTGAGTCCTAGCAGGCCATGGTCGGGGCGGCTCAAGGCAATCTTCTGCCTGAGGTGAAGAATGAGATGGCGCCGCCCTCCCCCTTAGAGGGGGCGGGGCTTTTTCAGAACTCCAATCAGGAATTGAACCAAACCAAAAAGCCAATTAGATTATATGGAGGGAATGCAAGATGTTTGCCGTACCAACCTGCAATCGTGCCCTATGCGACTTGCAGCTTGAGTGTGTGCCCCCCTCTTCCTCCCCAATACCTCATAGAAACATAGAAACATGATGACAGAAAAAGACCACATGGCCTATCTAGTCTGTCCTCTATTTTTTCACGGCGGCACTGGCAACAGGGAAAGAGCAGGCAGCACTGGACGGAGGTATGGGGAGGAGGAGGGGGGGCATGTGCCCGATCTGAAATGTGCTGGCATTTTAAGCAGATCTGTCCCTCCCTGCTCTGACATCGCATCGGAGGAGGGAGGGACCAGAACTGCTAAAAGTGCTGTGAAAAGGCTTGGGGGCACATTTCGGCTGCCTGCTATTGTCCTGCCAATGGCAGCAGGGCAACAGCAGACAGCCGAAATGCACCCCCCAAGCTTTGCACCCTGTGCGGCTGCACCGCTTGCACAGGGCTAGGTATGGTCCTGTTTGCACACCAAGGAAATAAAAAGAGAACAAGAATCAACAGCACAGTTTATAAAACTAAATTATAACTAATTTTTATTTTGTTGTTATAAACTGCGTTATGGTTCCTGCCTTTTTCTTTTTCAACATATATTTTGCATCCACAGTGGGTGCAGAGCAGAACCAGGACATTAATGCACAGAACTCAATATTTAAATAAAAAAAATCTGATTCTGATCATCTCACTAACAACAACAACAACCACTATTCTCCAATACCAGGCATATTGTGAACTAATATAAAACCCTACAACAAAGAGCAAACCTACCATACCATACCATACCAGCACAAACTTCCAAAACTCACATAAGGAGCCCACCCAAAAAAAGCGTCACTGTAAATACTACAGTGGGCCCTGGAACATCCATACACCTATCTGAAAAGCTGAACAAATCAAATTACTATAGTACAGTATAGATCTTTATGTACAAACGTCATGTTATCAGAACACCTGGCCTCAGTCACACACTCACAACATCGATTCTCACCAAGTACAGAATAAGTAACCATAATCTAAAGTAAAAATAAAAATATGTAGACAAAATTTAAACTGAAACCCCAAGAAGCCAGAGTCCACATGCAGTGCAACATCAGATAAATAAGAGATTCATTCTCCAATACTGTATAAAATATAAAGATAGCACAAAGTCCAATCACTAAAATGAAATAAATTTTATTTTTTCTACTTTTTGTTGTCTGACCATTTTATTCTCTGATCATGCTGGTCCCGATTTGAGGCTTCTGCTTTCCTGTCTTCTCTTAGCTCTCTTTCTGTGGTCTATGGTCCATCTGCCATTTCTTAACTCTTCTTTAGTTTTCTTCACTTCTTTCCATCAGCCAATTTCCAGTCCCCGTAACCCTTCCCAGTATCATCCCGGTACCTTCCAATGTCAACTTGCATTCCCATTACTGACGCTGGTGTCCATTCCCTTCCAGTCCCCCTTCTTCCCCACTGTCAAGCTCCTTCTAGTCCAAATACCAAGGCAGCCCCTCTCAGCATCCACTCCCTTCCAGTTCCATTTCCCATCCCCTCGCATCAGCCCATTTGTAGCCCTAGCCCCCAGTTTTCTTCCAAGGCCAGCCGATTTTTTTAATTTATTTATATTCTCTTATATACCGCGCTATTCTGCATCAGTGCGGTTTACATTGAACAAACTGAAATTACATTGAACAGGGCATTATAACTTGGAGATAACTATTTTACAGGGAACATGGGCTATGGAGGGTTAAGTGGCTTGCCCAAGACCACAAGGAGCACCTGTGGGACTAGAAACCCCAGTCCTTCCAGCCCAAGGTTGCTGTCCTCTAGTGGGATTTGAACCACCGACCTTCCGGCCTGAGGTACCTTGCCCCAACCACTAGGCTACTCCTCCACTCCATCTTTCCGCCTCCTCCCCACCATCAGCCCATTTCCAGTTGAAGCCCCCCCAATCAGCTCACTTCCAGTGCTAGCCTCCCCTAATCAGCCCATTAGCCCATTTCCAGTCCTAGCCTCCCTGATCAGCTCATTTCCAATGCTAGCCCTCCTCAGTCCATTACCAGTCCTATCCCCCTCAGTCCATTACCAGTCCTAGCCCCCCATCAGCCCATTACCAGTCCTAGCCTCCCCTAATCAGGTCATTTCCAGTGCTAGTCCCCCCTCAGCCCATTACTAGTCCTACCCCCCATCAGCCCATTTCCAGTCCTGACCTCCCCGATCAACTCATTTCCAATGCTAGCCCTCCTTCAGTCCTACCCCCCATCAGCCCATTCCCAGTCCTAGCCTTCTTTAATCAACCCATTACCAGTCCTAGCCCCCTCCCTCCCTCTCTCCATCCATCCATCCATCCCTCCATCCATCCATGTCAGCCCCCTCCCTTCCTCCCTCCCTCCCTCCATCCATCTATGTCAGCATTCCCCTCCCCCATGCATCCATGTCAGCCCCGTTGCAGATTCCCTGCCCCCTCCTTCCCTGTAACGGTGTAGCCTGGGGTGTAAGTTTGCCTGGTGGGCCAGGGCCCTTTCCCCCCAGCCAGACAGCCGCTCCCTAGCATGGCTGGGGATAGTACTGCATTTGAGGACACCTGACTCGGAGAGAAGTTTTTTGCATAGCTAGGAGGAGGGCATGCATGTAACTTCTTGGCCGGGGATAGGAGTCCCAATTTTTATTGTTTTTTCTTCTGCTCTCCAATGCGCTTGGGGTGTGGGGGGGTGGGAGCTTTGTTCGGCCCTTCACTCCTCATCCGAACCATTTCCTGCAAAGCTGTGCTCCTATTAGGCATTCTCAGTTCCGACAGCCTGTGCATGCACAGCCCAGCGCACAGTTGTCATGTGTTCAGGGAGCCGCGGGCTGTCTATGGATGGAGTTTTCAGGGGTTGCCGGCATCGGGGGATAGCAGCGGAGCAGATCATGGGTATGGCAGGGCTGTTGGAGGCAGGAGAAGCCACTCTCATGGAGAAACAGGAAGTTTTGTTGGGAAGCGCAAGTCAAAGCATTTGACTCCTTCGGGGGCACTGCCACAGACAGTTTTTTTTTTCTCTCCCGACTTCATTCTGGCCATGCATAGGGCTTATTGCTTTAAACAGCAGGGAGGCCAGGTGAGCACTCCTCCGGGGCCTCTATTCCCTCAGGGCAAGGAGAGGTGCCCCTGAGGAGGGAACAGCAGAGGTTTGTGGTGTCCTCACAGAGTATCCAGGCTGGGGTGGAGATGTCTTGTCAATTCCAGGCTCCCCAGTGTCAGTGGAGCTGGGTGAGGGACCCTTTGGTCTCTGGGGAGAGTGTGGTGAGCAGGAGCTTGAGGAGGGCGAGATCCCACAAGGAGAAGATCCTGGCATTTTCAGGTGTTCCACAGGGAGGAATTACCCATGCTAATTTTGCATTCCTTGGCAGCATTAAATATGGTGCTCACACCAGCAGTGATGGAGGAACCCCTAGAGCAGTGATGGCTAACCTTTTTGAGCCCGAGTGCCCAAACTGCCGCACAAAACCAAAGAATTTCCTCAAAGTGCCAGCACGTCAATTTGCATAAATATTTGCATAATGCTAACATACACTAACTTTTAGTAAACATGTCTCTTAATGAGTGTATGGATAAAGACAGACTAAAAGATTTCTACATTACTATAATCCAGTGCCAACCGCCAGGCACATTAGGAACTACTACAAACACTGCCCATTTAGAACCAATAGCAAACCCGCCGTATCCTAACAGCACTACCAGGACTCACAAAGCACCACACCATACCTATCAAAAGGCAACACTGCAAATATTAAACCAATACATTTCAGACAATAACAATACATGACCTACTGGGGAAAGAGAACAAGTGGCAATGTCAAAAAGGAATTACATAAACAGAATACCTCAGCTCAGTTACACAGTTGCAATTGCTCCAGCCACTTTCTTCTGGTTTCTTCATGTCTTCTGCTAACTCTCCATCATCTGCTGTCCATTTGTCCTTTCTTCTCTCTTCTAGTTTTTTTTCCATTCTCTCTCTCTACATCCGCTTTAACATACTAATCTTTCTCCTTTTGCTCTTTCCTCATTCCTATTTCATCCACTCAAATTTTACCCCTCCATCCTCAATCCCCACTTACTCTCCCAATACCCGGCCAATTGTAGATTTTTTATCCCTCCCACACAAAATATTTTTCCCCTCTCCATTTTACTCTCCCAGCCCCATCCCATTCTAATCCTCCCCCAACATCAGCTCCCTTCTAGTTCCAGCCTCACCCAGCATCCATTCCCTTCTAGTCCCTGCATCAGCCCATTTCCAGTCCTAGCCCCCCATCAGCCCATTTCCAGTCCTAGCAACCCCCCAACCCAATACCAGTCCTAGCCCCCCCCCATCAACCCACTTCCAGTCCTAAACCCCCATCACCCATTTTCAGTTTAAGCCCCCCCTATAACCCATTACCAGTCCTAACCCCCATCACCCCATTTCCAGACAGCCCCCATCAGCCCACAGCCCATTAGCAGTCCTACCCCCCCAGCCCATTAGCAGTCCTACCCCCCCCCGCCCGCCCGCTAGCAGTCCTAACCCCCCTGCCCATTAGCAGTCCTAACCCCCCCTCCCTCCCTCCCTGCCCATTAGCAGTCCTAACCCCCCCCTCCCTCCCTCCCTCCCTGCCCATTAGCAGTCCTAACCCCCCTCCCTCCCTCCCTGCCCATTAGCAGTCCTAACCCCCCCTCCCTCCCTCCCTGCCCATTAGCAGTCCTAACCCCCCCTCCCTCCCTCCCTGCCCATTAGCAGTCCTAACCCCCCCTCCCTCCCTCCCTGCCCATTAGCAGTCCTAACCCCCCCTCCCTCCCCATTAGCAGTCCTAACCCCCCCCTCCCTCCCTCCCTCCCTCCCTGCCCATTAGCAGGCCTTACCCCCCTCCCTCCCTCCCTGCCCATTAGCAGTCCTAACCCCCCCTCCCTCCCTATGAGCAGTCCTAACCCCCCCTCCCTGCCCATTAGCAGTCCTAACCCCCCCTCCCTCCCTGCCCATTAGCAGTCCTAACCCCCCCTCCCTCCCTCCCTCCCTGCCCATTAGCAGTCCTAACCCCCCCTCCCTCCCTCCCTCCCTCCCTGCCCATTAGCAGTCCTAACCCCCCTCTCCCTCCCTCCCTGCCCATTAGCAGTCCTAACCCCCCCTCCCTCCCTCCCTGCCCATTAGCAGTCCTAACCCCCTCCCTCCCTGCCCATTAGCAGTCCTAACCCCCCCTCCCTCCCTGCCCTGCCCATTAGCAGTCCTAACCCCCCCCTCCCTGCCCATTAGCAGTCCTAACCCCCACCCTCCTCCTCCCTGCCCATTAGCAGTCCTAACCCCCCCTCCCTGCCCATTAGCAGTCCTAACCCCCCCTCCTCCTCCTCCTCCTCCTCCTCCCTGCCCATTAGCAGTCCTAACCCCCCCTCCTCCTCCCTGCCCATTAGCAGTCCTAACCCCCCTCCTCCTCCCTGCCCATTAGCAGTCCTAACCCCCCCTGGCAAATTAAAAAAAAAAAAAAAAGCAGGCTCTGGCTGCTGCCGCGGCAGATTGCAATGTCCCTCGCGTCTAAAGGGGCTGATGGGAAATTTCCCATTAGCCCCTGCGGGCTTAACAGAGACGCGAGGGAGACGCTCTCCCTCGCGAATCTGAAAGCCCTTGCAGAGGGGCTTAGCGGGCGGAGGGGGCCCCGCGGGACGCTGCATTCTGCCCTTGCCGCGTCCGCGGCAGCAGTCAGAGCCAGCTTTTTCTTTTTTTGCGGACCTTCACGCGTGCCAGCTGCAAGGCCTTCGCGTGCCACAGCTGGCACGCGTGCCATAGGTTCGCCATCGCTGCCCTAGAGGATCCATGGCTGCAAAACTCCAAGGATTCTCAGACTTGTTTCCCCATTCATAGGGTGATTAAAAGAATGATAGAGTCAGAGTGGGAGGTTCCCGAGGCCAGCCTCAGAGGTTGTCGAACTACTGTGCATGCCTAAGATGAATGCCCTAGTGTCTGCAGTCACAAAGAAAACAACCATTCTGGTGGAATATTTAGATTTCAGTAAAGCCTTTGATACTGTTCCTCACAGGCGACTGATAAACAAGCTGAGCACCCTAGGGATGGACCCTAAAGTTACTGCTTGGGTTAGAAATTGGTTGGATGGGAGGCAACAAAGAGTACAGGTAAATGGAGCTCACTCTGAGGAGAAGGATGCTACCAGTGGTGTACCCCAGGGATCTGCCCTTGGTCCGATTATTTTAACATCTTTGTTAGTGATATAGCGAAAGGGCTGTCGGTTAAGGTTTGCCTCTTTGCCTCTTTGCGGATGATACCAAAATCTGCAATAGAGTAGACACCCAAGAAGGTGTAGATAACATGAGGAGGGATCTAGCTAAGCCTGAAGAATGGTCTAGAATTTGGCAGCTGGGATTTAATGTTAAAAAATGTAAGGTTATGCATTTGGGCTGCAGCAATCCAAGGGAGCAATATAGTATAGGGGGTGAAGTACTTTTGTCCACTAAAGAAGAGACCTAGGCGTGGTTGTGTCTGATGATCTTAAAGTAGCTAAACAGGTAGAAAAGGTGACGGCAAAAGCTAGAAGGATGCTTGGGTGCATACGGAGAGGAATGGCTAGCAGAAAAAAGGAGGTGATAGTGCCTCTGTATTAGTTTTTGGTGCGGCCTCATTTGGAGTATAGTATGCAATTCTGGAGACTGCACCTTCAAAAGAATATAAATAGGATGGAGTCAGTACAGAGGGTGGCTACTAAAATGATTAGTGGGCTTCATTATAAAGCATATGAGCACAGACCTAAGGATCTTAATATGTACACCTCTTAGAGGAAAGGCGGGATAGAGGTGATATGATTGAGATGTTTAAATACCTCCTTGGTATAAATGTACAGGGGGAGAGCCTCTTTCAATTGAAAGCAAATTCTGCTATGAGAGGACATGGGATGAGGGTGAAGGGGGATAGATTCAGCAGTGATATGCTGAAATATTTCTTTACGGAAAGAATGGTGGATCCGTGGAATAGTCTCCCAGTGGAGATGGTAGAGATGAGGACAGTATCTGAATTTAAAAAAGCATGGGACAAACACAGAGGATCTCTAAAGGAAAAAAGGGAACTGTTATAGTTGTTGATGTGGAAGGATAGACTAGATAGGCCATGTGGTCTTTTTCTGTCATCATGTTTCTATGTTTCTGTTGCCGACAGAGTCATATGGTGTAACGGACAAGGTCCGGGAGGCACATGGAGCAGTCGGGGGAAGCTGCAGGAGGGAGTTCCTCAGGCCTTCCCGTGGTTCTCGCAGGAAACGCAGCCATTTTGTCGCGTGCCCCGGCACCTCTGGCGGTTCCCTGTAAGCATTTGAGCAGCAAATCTAAGGAGGGGAGCAAAGCAATGATGGCCCAGGGAGCAGATTCAGAGGTAGGCACAGCGAGAATCATTAGACTCTGTTTTTTCCTGGATTTCATCCTGGCCTTACACCGGGCCTATTGTATGAAGAAGAGGCAGGGGGAGACTGCTGTAGCCGCCAGTCAGGGCTCAGCAGCCACATGTCAGGCCTCGGATTCTCAAGCCACGGGCAGTGGGTGGACCCCACTGAGGGGCCAGCATCCTTTCAATGGTCTGGAGGAGAGGCAGACCCCTGGCTAGAGCAAGACTCTCCCCAGTTGCTCACTTCGGAGGACCCTGGGGGAAGGGACCTCTGGGCTATGGGGCGAGCAAGGAGTGGCTGCCCTGGAGGGGGGGGGAAATCCATCAGGGGAGGACCCTAATGTGGTTATTTTTTATAGGGAGGAGCTGGCAGTGCTTATCAGCCATTCCTTAGCGGCATTGAATATTGTGCCTCCACCAGTAGCGGTGGTGAAACTGCTAGAAGACCCCTTGTTGCAGGGGTTCTAGGGGGCGCAAGTCTGCATCCCTGTTCAGAGTGATAAAAAAGATGATTTTCCAAATGGGAGTTTCTGGAAGCCACCCTTAGAGGTGGCAGGGCGATGGCTCGCCTGTACCCGGTCCTGCTGGAGGAGCGAGAGCTCCAACGGATGCCTAAGGTGGATCAGCGGTCACAAAGATGATCACTATTCCAGTGGAAGGTGGTGCAGCTCTGAAGGATTTCCAGGATCGTAGGCTGGAAGCCCTTCTTAAGCAGGCCTTTGATTCCAGCGTGTCTGGCCTGGAGTTACTTAATTAAAGATAATTAACAGGTAAGGTCTAATTTTGCTTGGGTAAGTCTCAGAAGCAAAACTGAACCATTTAGCATTCACCTCTTACAGATGCAGCCATCTTGATGAGTGACGTCGTAGGTCTCTGAGCTGTACTTCTGAAGCTTCAGGCAGATATGGACACTGCCCTCTTTCTTGTTGCTCCCCCTCCCAAGCTGTCTTGTGATCTGGGAGGATTCTAGTTATAGGCCAGGACAGCTCTCTATCCTGCTTCCAGTCTCTTAATTTGTTTGTGTGCCTGAGATGAACTCCAGCTCAGGGGCAGAAAAATATGTAGACTGCTTAGGTTCTAGTCTGCTCTTACAAGACGGGCACAGTTTTGTTTTGTTTTTTCCTTTTTCTTGCTTTTTAACTTTTTTTTTCTTTTGCTTTGCTTTTGCTTTTCTTAGTTTACCTTTTTATTTTTATGATTTGCTTTTCTTAATTAGGCATCCAGGTGACCTGGCTCATGCGAGTTTTCCAGCCCCAGTCAGGGGAAGAGGATGGTAAACAGAATGAATTGTAGTTTATATAGCAGGACACTCTTCCTTAAAAAACCCCAAAACAAAACAAAAAAACAGGGCAAAGAATAAATTGCCTTAGCTATCTTAGTTAGCATGCTGGTCCGTAATGGTGAGGAGCTGAGACAGAAGCATTATGCACTACTACTCTTGCCTTATATTTTATGTTAGAATATTGTATGTTTGTATGGCATAGGTGAACAGAGCATTAGATACGTTAGCTGAACCTTCAACATTGCACCCCCCCCCCCCAGTTAACTTTCAGACCCACATACATCCCTCTTCTCCCTACCCAGCTGATATCACAGGTACACTACCAAAAAACTGCCTCCAGTTTTGCAACTGATTCCTATAGATTTTGGGGTGCTGAATCCAGGAAAAATAGCCAAAATGTTCCTACGTTCACTATGATAATTTTACTCATTACCATGTAAATATCTCATGTATATCATAATTGACCCCTGTTAACAAGTTACTCCTCACCATGTAAATATCTCATGTATATAGTTACCCCTGTTATCCAAGTTTGATCACCTGTTCGATGTAAAACCAAACAGCATGTTGTTATGGTCGTTGTGTTATAATGTAAACCGCGCTGATGCCAAATTGCGCGGTATATAAGAGATTGTAATAAATAATAAATAAATAAAAATAAATAAATAAAATCACGTCACGTTTTCTTGCAAAATTAGATTTCTTACCCATATAAGGAATGTTCACATAATTTCTTTTTAGCCGACTGCAGTTTATTTTCTTGGCCCAAAATAGAGGTTGTAATGGTTAACTAACTAGAAACACTCCCTCATGATATTTTAGAGTGTTTTGTATTCATTTTATACATTAACAGGACAATTGGGCGGCGGGGGGCTAAATCCAGTACTCGCGCTGGTGCATGTTCTTTCCTGTTCGCCTCGCCTCGTTCGCTCTCTCAAACACGTTGGTTGCGACATGAACGTTCCTGGCAAATTTCAGTTTCTTGCAAGTTCATTATTACCTTTTGTTTGCTCAGTCGTAATCCAGCTTTATTCCAAAGTGGTTCACTACAGTTGTAGTTTGCAGTGCTGTGTATTTGTGATGGCTCACAGAGCCAGAGGTTGCGTCAACTCTCCGGACAGTTTTTGTTTTATTTGTGGGGAATATACCGTGAAAAAGCGGCAGAGGAACATTTCTGCATTTATTAAAAAAGTATATTTCGCCTATTTCGGTTTGAAGTTAGGCGATCAAGACAAACCGTGGGCTCCTCACAAAGTGTGCAAGACATGTGAGGAAGATCTACGCTTATGGATGAAAGGTAAAAAACAAGCATGTGGCATGAACAAAGAGACCACAGCAGTGACTGCTATTTTTGCTCTTGCATTGTGAAGGGATACAACTTAAAAAATAAGAACGTAATAAGTTACCCCAACCTTCCCTCAGCAATTAGGCCTATGCCTCATAGCAACGAAGTACCTGTGCCTGAACCACCAAAATCTTTGGATCTTATTTGTGTGGACGGTTCTGATCATGATGAGATTCATCAGATGGCTTTTCCCGATGAGTCCAGTACTTCCGAGTTTGAAACTGAACCAGATCCGAAACCTGAACTTTTCTCTCAAGCTGAATTGAATGATTTAGTCCGGGATTTAGGACTCCCAAAAGATGCTGCCCAACTGCTAGGTTCTCGGCTTAAACAGAAAAATCTATTGTCACCAGGAACAACTTTTTATTGGTACCGCAACCGCGAGACACAATTTTTGAAGTATTTCAGCAAAGAGGAAGATTTGGTATTTTGCAACGATATATACGGAGTGATGGAAAAGTTTAAACTCAAGTATGATCCTGCTGAATGGCGGCTGTTCATTGATTCGTCAAAAGACAGCATAAAAGGTGTTCTTCTTCATAATGGCAACACATTCGCCTCAGTTCCTATTGCTCACTCTGTTATTCTCCAAGAAAAATACGAGAATTTGGCCCTGATTCTTCAAAAGATTCGTTATGATGAGCATAAGTGGATGATTTGTGGAGACTTTAAAATTCTATCCATGCTATTAGGGCAGCAATCCGGTTTCACCAAATATCCCTGCTTCCTTTGCTTGTGGGATAGCCGGGCCCGCGACCTACACTGGGGGAAAAAAGACTGGCCAATTCGGGAGTATTTGAGACCCGGTGAGAAAAATGTTCTTCATGAGAGCTTGGTACCTCATGATAAAATTCTATTACCACCTCTCCACATTAAGTTGGGTCTCATTAAGCAATTCATCAAGTCCCTTCCAAAAGATGGTGAGTGCTTTCGGTACCTTTGCTCAAAGTTCCCCCGACTTTCTGAAGCAAAGCTAAAGGAAGGAGTGTTTGTTGGCCCTGATATAAGGAAACTCATTTCAGATGGAGCATTCGCTGAAACGATGTCTGAGAAGGAAAAAGAAGCCTGGGATTCCTTCAAGGATGTTGTTCTCAAATTCTTGAGGAACAGGCGGGATGAGAACTATAAGGATATTGTTGCCAGGATGCTCAATGCCTTCAAAGAACAAGGCTGTAACATGAGCCTGAAAGTCCATTTCTTGCACTCCCATGTGAACTACTTTCCCGAAACCTTGGGGGCGTACAGTGAAGAACAAGGTGAAAGGTTTCACCAGGACATCAAGGACGCAGAGAGAAGGTACCAAGGAAGATGGAACACCACTATGATGGCTGATTTCTGCTGGTTGCTGCTGCGGGAAACCCCAGATGAAAAATACGTCAAGCAGCGCACCAAGAGAAGCATTCGGGGGAAGAAGAAACGGGCCCACCAGGAGATTGATTGATTGACCCAAGATTGACTTTAAAATCTAAACTGTGTTGACAAATATCGTGTTTTTACTAAACTTTGAAATAAAAATTTGCTAGTTATTACCACAGTGTCGGATCTCATTTATTAGAATTTTATTTTCACACCATCGGGTGTTTGTCTTCATGTATTGCAATGGTGCGGTTTGCGTTTTCTATTCTTACATACATACCTGTACAACATTTTTTGCACATTTCTTTGCTTTGCTTTGTGTCTAAACTCGCTCTTATATGCTCAATGTTTGTGCACATGTATGTGGCTGTTTTAAGTGCAGACAATTTTGCTACCATCACAGTGTGTTTTGTTGACATTACTCTATTCTTATGTGGTGCCTTGTTACAATTTTCTTTATTCTTATTTGAATAACTACTAAACAATTAGTATAAAGAATTCATCCAAGAAACTTTTATCTCGATCGCACTCAATCTGAAACGTTCACCTCAAACTGCTAACCCAATGTAGCAAAACATCTGTACGTGATGGAGCAAATTGGTTACCAGATTTGGATTCAGTGCACCAAAAAACGTAAAAATCAATCGAAACATTAGAGGTAGTTTAAAAAAATTTTTTTTTAGTGTACCTGTGTATTTAATTAAACTTAACAATAATAATGACCCACCATCATCCCTCCCAGAACAATCCTGTAAAAACACATAATAGAACATAGGAAGAACAATTTTTAAAAACCTGTTTAAATAAAGCCTCTATTAAATCCAGCATTTGGAAAATTACAGATCTGTCATGTCCCTTATCTTGGGAAGGTAATTGAGACTGTCATGGCCACTCAATTACAGGAATATCTGAATGGTAAGCTTCTGGATGACTATCAATCAGGCTTTTGGCAGAGACGGTTTTGGTGTCTGTATGAGATAATATCTACAGAAAACTGAATAGGGGAGGAAAATAGTATTGAATTTGCCAGATGCAACTTCTGCTTTCCGTACTGTAGACCATAAGCTGTTACTGGAAAGTTTACTAGAGACTGGAATACAAAGAAAAAGGTTAAAAAGAGCAAAATTGTTCTTAGAGGACTGTCGGCAATGGGTTAAAGTTGGGTCATCAGTGTCCTAACAGTGGATTCAAGGATATGGTGTCAGCTCGGTGCTCAATTGATTCCCCTTATCTATACAATAGATTTATTCTCTGCTACTCTTTCTAAAATGCTGTGCCCTACTGTATAAAACATTTGAGATATAAATACAATTTATTCAAGCAAAAGGAATTTTAGAAAATTACCCATTTTAAAAGTATGCATGGTTTAGAGGGAACTTGTGTTTGTATTCACACTTTTGAGAATTGATGGAAAGCCTATGGGTGTGAACTGTGCACCAAACTGTATAGTTTAAAATTTCCATATTCTTTTAAATATTAAACTGCTGGTTTATTTAAAAATACATACATAATTCAAATGTTTCAGATATAATGTCAATGTCTGATACTGTCTTCATTTTTCTGAGGAGTAGACTGCAAAAAAATTCAAGTATTTTTGAGTTAAAAGAAATGCATACTACAGTTGTGGTCAACGTTGGCATCCTTGTGTTTTAGGTATGTTGTGTACAATATCTTGAGAAATAATGGGAAATATTCCAACTTTATGATGACATAATGTTTTAATAGTATGTTCAAAAGTCTGCAATGAAAAAAAGATGTCTGTGCAACTTCGACATAGTAATTTCTGAGAAGAAAAAACAAAATATGACCTGGACAGGATTAATGGCACCCTTCACAAATAAATATTTGATTGCACAACCCTTGTGCAGTGATGACAGCCTCCAAATGTTTCTTATAGCCATCTATAAATTTCTTACATCTATCTGCTGGCCCCCCACTTTTTTATGTCAGATTTCAGCTCTTTCCAAAGGTTCTCGATTGGACTGAGATCAGAACTCGTAGCTGAACAGTTTAAAACAGTCCATTTGTTCCTTTTTAAGCCATTGTTTGTATTTTTGGATGTATTTTTTTGGGTCATTGTCCTGCTGGAGAACCTATGACCTTCGACCCAGATCTACCTTTCTGACACTACGTAGCACATTTCACTCCAAAATACCTTGGTAGTCCTCTGACTTTGATTCCTTTGATACCTTCCAGGCCTCCATTTCCTAAGGCAGCAAAACAGCCCCAGAACATTATCAAACCTCCACCATAGTTACTGCAGGAAGGGTATTTGTTTTTGTTTTTTGTTATTTTTTTCTTTAAGCTTCATTTCTTCACCTGTAAATGTATCGCTGGTCTGCATTACCATAAAGCTCAACTTTGGTTTTATCTGTCTACAGAACATTTTCCCAGAAGGATTGTGGTTTCTCAAGGTGGATGTGGTGGGCAAAGATTAGGCATGCCTTTTTTATGTCTGTCTTTGAGCAGTGGGGTCCTCCTTGGTCTTCACGCATGAAGTCCTTCTTGTTTAGTGCGCGGCATATGGTGTAGGTTGAAACCACCATTCCAGATTGCTCAGGTCAGCCTTAAGCTCTTTGGATGTTATACTTGGTGTTTTTCCAACAGTTTGCACTAACCTTCAAAGACTTCTTGGATTAATTTTCCTCTTCCCACCAGTTCCTGGGAGGTTCTTGAAAATTCCATGAGCAGAAAACTTCTTAATAACATTGTGAACTGTAGACACCGGAATCCCAAGGTCTTTGGAGATGGCCTTTGTACCCTCCTTTCATGTTTGGTGATAATGACTTTTCTTACGGTCTTGAGCAGCTCTCTTGTCTTTACCATTGTGAAAATGGAACAGGGAGTGAATGTGGCCATTTCAAACATTAGAGCCATCATTCATTGGTTGATTCAAGTCATGTGAGTACTGACAATTGATCACAAGTGCATCTAATTTTACTGCATTGGGAATGTGGTTCTTCTATTCAAACTGATTTAAATTGTTTAAGAGTGCCAATAATCATGTCCTACCCATAAAGTGAAAACCTTACTCAACATTGCTATTCTTAACACCTGAGTCCAAACTAGTAAATTATCATGACGATCTATTTTTGTCGGATCGCTTACCATAAAAACAAATATTCAATTTAAGCCTAAATTTCACACTGAATGTATAGAATTTTTGGACTTGTGGATATATAAGGATTCTGGGAGACTGTGTACTACTTTGTATCAAAAAATGTTACAGAGAAACACCTTGTTGCAAAATAGGAGCTATCACCTTGGCCCATTACGTTGAGGTTTACCTTTAGGCCAGTTTTTAAGAATTCATCGGTTATGCACGTCCACTACAGAATATCATAAACACTTGGATAATTGACTAAAGCATAGAGGTTATCCAGCAACATTAATACACAAGGCATATAAACAAGCATTCTATAACTACTCAGAATGGTGGCAGGATGGACAAAGTCAGACCATAACAGAGGAAGACTCCACGAAATTTGTGGGAGTGCTTTCTTACATGCTGAATACTGCAGCGGTGATCCGAATTCTCAAAAAGCATCGGCATAGTTTAGCCCTTCATATCTGCTTCCAAAGACCTTTGATGTTGGCTTACCAGTGGGGACGCAATATTGGGGACTTAGTAGTTCATACTACTACAAGGCAGATGACTGAAAGATCACGTAATTTGGATCGTGGGCATTTTGCTTGTTCATCGTGTGAATTTTGTAACAATACTATGTTGAGCTCAGAATGGACGGATCCGATAACTAATAGAACATACCTATTGCGGTATAAAACTTCCTGCCTAACAGCTTTTGTTCTATACTTAATTTTGTGTCCCTGTCAACTCAGATACATAGGGAGAACTATCAGACCTATAAAGAAACAATTGCAGGAATATAGATTAATTCAAAGGTGCTATCAGCTGCTATGGTCTCCCATTGTGTGCATTGGGGACATTCGTTTAAAGACCTACGATGGAGGGTTATTGACCATATTCCTACAGATTCATGGGGGGGAGGGGGGAGATAGAATATTTAGGTTGCATTACATGGAACAACAATGGATCTTTAAATTGCGCTCTGATACCTCATAGACTCATGCAGAAATAGATTGGTGGGGCCTATTATGAGGATAACTAGTTCAATTCGTTTTAATATCATTTAGCTAAAAGTAATTTTAATATAATTTGGATTATGGCGCCATTGTGTAGCTTCTAAATCACCTGATAAACAGACTGATTGGAAGGAGTATAAAGAGGAAGCAGAATCATGATTGGGCAGTTCACTTGAGGAAGAGCTGAGAACAACTAAGAGCTTGAAACACGGCGTTGTGTTGCGGTGCCCAGTTATAACTTGGGATTATCGGTGCTAGAGCCTCCTTGAAACCTAACCGACATTAATTGTACGGATGGACCATAACACGGGCTTCATTATAACGGAGGATAATGGTGGAAGGCCCTCACTTGGTTTGCAGCTTGTCGTGCTGTGAGGGCTTGTGTGCATCAGTGATGCTGAGAGCTAAACTATCGGTAGTTTAACTACTGGCAGGGTCTCTCCCAAGATGGACAGGTCTCAGCTGAGATGCCAGACCAAGACAAACCACCCATCTGGGCAGCAGCAGAATGGGATAGTGTTGATGGCGGAGGATCACATTTCTGTGACAACGGCAACAACACCAAACTTAAACTGCGCGGAAGAAAGGCCCGGCAATCTACTTCTGTATCTTGCCATGAAAACCCAATGGATAGTTACAACAAAACAAATTGTGCTGTAGTGCTGGAAGATGAGACCCCCAGGTTGGAAGGCACTCAACTAGCTACTGGGGAAGAGCTGAAGACTTTTCAGAGTAAAGCCAGCATTTATGATGTGGTTGGATCAAAGCCCTCGGGACGTCTGACTGCTGATGTAGCTGCGCATGAAATGAGAGTCAGAAGCTGTAAAGATGTCTTACACATTGGAACATGGAACATACAAAGCATGAACCAAGGGAAGTTGGAGGTGGTCAAGAATGAAATGGAACATGTACAACTTGATCTGTTGGGTGTCAGCGAACTGAAATGGACTGGCATCGGGCACTTTGCATCAGATGATCACATGGTCTACTATGCTGGAAATGAAAGACAAAGAAGAAATGGTGTTGCATTTATAATAAAGAAGAAACTTGCAAGAACTGTAATGAAATACAATGCAGTCAGCGAACGCTTAATCTCTATTCGTCTATGAGGAATGCCTATCAACACAACTATAATTCAAGTATATGCCCCAACAACAGCTGCAGAAGAGAATGAAATTGAATAGTTCTATGAACAAGTACAAGCTGAAATTGACAGAACATGCAAACAGGATATCCTGATAGTCATGGGTGATTGGAACGCAAAGGTTGGCAACAAAGAAGAAGACAAAGTAGTTGGAAAATATGGACTTGGCAACAGAAATGAAGCTGGAGAAAGACTGATAGAATTCTGCAAGACCAACGATCTATTCATCTTGAACATCTTCTTCCAGCAACACAAGCGGCGACTGTACACATGGACTTCACCCAATGGATTGTATAAAAATCAAATTGACTACATCTGTGGAAGTCAACGATGGAAAAGTTCTATAACATCAACAAAGACAAAACCTGGAGCTGACTGTGGTACAGATCATCAACTACTAGTATGCAAACTCAAGCTAAAGCTGAAAAAGAGCAAACCACTCATGAATGCAGCAAAATATGACCTTGAGAATATACCACTGGAATTTAAAGACTGCCTGCAAAATCGATTTGCTGCTTTAGATACAAATGATAGAGTTCCAGAAGAGTTATGGAATGACATCAAGAAGGTTGTGTTGGAAGAAAGCGAGAAGTCTCTACAAAAGGTAAAAAAGAAAAAATGGCCAAAATGGATGACGGAAGAAACTCTGAAAATTGCCCAGAAATGCAGAGAAGCTAAAGCCAGAGGAGAAAGAAAGACAATCACAGAACTCAACAGAGATTTCCAACGTGCAGCAAGACAGGACAAGGAAAAGTACTACAATGACGCATGCAAGGAAATAGAAGCAGAAACTATTAGAGGAAGAACAAGATCAGCTTTCCTAAAGCTACGAGAGTTAAAGAAAAAGTTCCAGCCTCGAACTAGAATGTTACAAGATGCTCAAGGTTCTATGTTGAATGATGCTGAGAAGATCAAGAAAAGATGGAAGGAATATACAGAGTTTTTATATGATAAAGATCAAGTGGACCAACAGCCGTTTCAACCTGTACCTTATGATCTGGAACCATTGGTGATGAAAGAAGAAGCTGAAGCAGCATTGAAAGCCTTATCAAAGAATAAAGCACCAGGCATTGATTGCATTCCCATAGAAGTATTACAGCAATCTGATGCAGCTGTTACCATACTTACAAGGCTCTGCCAAGAAATATGGAAGACAGCATCATGGCCAACTGACTGGAAAAGATCTGTGTTTATACCAATACTAAAGAAAGGTGATCCAACTGACTGTGGAAATTATCGCACAATCGCTCTGATCCCACATGCCAGCAAGATTCTACTGAAGATTATTCAAAAGAGACTACAATCATACCTGGAACAAGAACTACCTGAAGTGCAAGCAGGGTTCAAAAAAGGGCGAGGAACGAGAGACATCATTGCGGATGTGAGATGGATCCTTGAAAAGACTAAAGAATACCAAAAGTATATCTATTTGTGCTTTATCGAATATAGCAAAGCTTTTGACTGTGTAAACCATGAGAAACTCTGGGCCACATTAAGAAGCATGGGTATACCAGAACACCTGATCGTTCTCTTGCACAATCTGTACATTGATCAAGAAGCAACAGTTCGAACAGAACAAGAAGAAACAGAATGGTTTAAAATAAGCAAAGGTGTAAGACAAGGCTGCATACTTTCCCCCTACCTGTTTAATTTATATGCAGAAGAAATCATCAGAGAAGCAGGATTGTATGAAGACAACAGAGGTGTGAAGTTTGATGGAAGACTAATCAACAACCTTCACTATGCTGATGATACCACATTACTGGCGGAAAGTGAAGATGATCTGAAACATTTGCTTCTCACAATCAAAGAACATAGTCTCAAAATGGGCCTGCACCTTAATGTAAAGAAGACAAAGATCATGACAACTGGCATAATCAACAGGTTCATCGTCGAAGGAGAAGAAATTGAAATTGTGAATAACTTTAACCTACTTGGATCAACTATCAATAAAGAAGCAACAAGCAGTCAAGAAATCAGGCAACGCATTGCTCTTGGCAGAATGGCTATGAAAGACCTAGATAAGATTCTCAAGAGCAGAGATGTCTCTCTCCATACAAAGATTTGACTTGTTCAAGCCATGGTATTTTCAATAACATCATATGGATGTGAAAGCTGGACAGTGAAAAAGATAGATAGGAAGAAAATTGATGCCTTTGAATTATGGTGCTGGCGGCGAATATTGTGTATACCATGGACTGCCCGAAGAACAAACCAGTCTGTACTATGGGAGATCAAACCTAAGCTTTCTTTAGAAGCTCAGATGACAAGACTTCGACTTTCATACTTTGGACACATCATGCGGAGAGAGAAATCATTAGAGAAAGACATCATGTTTGGCAAGATAGAAGGTCAACGCAAAAGAGGAAGGCCAGCAATGAGATGGATTGATACAATAACAGCAGCTACGGGTACCAGTCTGTCAACAATAAGCCGCCTGACTGAAGACCGAACACAATTTAGGATAGCTATCCAGAGGGTCGCCATGAGTCGACTCCGACTCGAATGCATTTAACAACAACAACAATGGTGGAAGTTCACTCCATTAAGACCTCCCTGAATTGAGAGCAGAATAAGGAGACATGCTTCTAATATGGTTGGAAAATGAAGAAGACCATCGGTCAAGTTAAGTATTTTTGAGGGTTTACATTGGTTTGTGCTTTTCCCTTAGATTACTTTTATACTATTTCCTGTTTCCTTTAATTGTAAATAGTCTGTAAATAGTTTCCCCGTTTGATCCAAGTTCCTTCCCTTGTTATCTGTAAACTCATGCATGTTGATTGTACTGAGATTTTTGTTCGATGTGAACCGCGCTGATGCCGAATAGTGCGGTATATAAGAGAATGTAAATAAATAAATAATAAAATAATAAATTTTATTTTTTGTGTCAAATATTGGAAGGAGTTTGAAAAGGATTGTTCACAGACTCACAGAACCTCAGTGCCCCCTCCCTTCCTCCTTCCCCCTGCTCTTCCCCGAAGATTGAAGAAGGCTCTTGAGATGTATGGTTTATTAAAATTTGATATACCACCCTTCAGATTATCTGGACGGTTAACAATTGTATAAAATCCATAATGATAAAAGAAAACAGAAAAGAACAATAAAAACAAGAACCAAGGTGACAGGAGACAAGGAAGGGGGGGGGGGGGATATAAACAAAATGACAATCGGTCACTTAGTCTAAGAAACATCACTGAATTAAATTAAAAGCTTTTCTAAACAAGTGAGTTTTCAACACGTTTTTAAATCCAGAATAGAAAAGATCTTGCCTGATGTCTGCTGGCAGAGAATTCTGGAGATGTGGAGCTAAAAAGTAAAAAGCGGCATGTCTGGTAGATTCCTGGAATGGAGAAGGTAAGTACAAACAAAGACAGTGAGTATTCCGCAATAAGCGAGGAGGTGCATGTAGATTAAGAGAAGAAGCTAAATATTGGGGAACACCTGAGTGAAGGATCTTATGTGTTAGAGTGAGGAATTTATACTGAATATGAGAGGCAACTGGAAGCCAGTGGGCACGAATCAAGAGAGGGGACACATGGTCAAACCTACTGGCATGGAAAAGCAGACGGATGGCTGTATTCTGAATGTATTGCAGACGCTTTAGTTGAATCTGAGAAATGCCTGCATAGATTACATTGCAGTAATTGATTTTTGAAATTACCAAAGCAACAAGTATTGTGAGAAGATTCAGAAAGGTATGTGCGGATTGATCAAATTTAACAGTGAGAATAGAAACACCTTTTTGCTATCATAGAAATGTGATCACTGAATGAGATGTGCGTATCAAAAATGATTCGTAAGTACCCGAAGGACTGAGAAAGAGGAACAGAATGACTTGCCACAACAGGGGGATACAGTAGGAAGATCAAAGCAGCCTGTTAGCCAAAATGCTGAAGTTTTTAAAGGGTTCAGCTGTAGGCAGTTTTTATGCAACCAGTTTGCCACCAGCAAGAGACAGGCATTTAGCCTAGTCAAGTAGGGGGCATATAAGTCTGTGTGAACTAGCACTAGAATATCATACACATAATAATATGCAGAGAGTACCTGCTGCTGAATCAGAATGGCAAGGGGAGCCAAAAAGATATTAAATAAAAGGAGATGGGGCCAAAACAGAGCCCTATGGGACACCACAGGAAGAGGATAATGTGTTAGAAATAGAGCCCTGAAAGGACACCTTATGTGACCTTCCAGAGAGAAATGATTGGAACCACTGAAACACCTTGCCATGTAACCCCGCAGAATAGAGACATGTTAGCAAGAGTGAGTGGTTCACCAAGTCAAATGCGCAAGATAACTCTAAAGATACCAACAAAGAGAGCATTGCTTCTATCCATATATATGACTGCAGGTCCTGTGTCGGGAGTAGCACTGAGCCTGGCATGGTTTTTCTGGCCTGGGCTCCCCGGGGGTGAGTAGTACTGAGAAAGTCTCTGCCTGTCTGTCAACTTGTAGGTGCTCCCAACCTTGTCCATGGCTAGGACATAAGTAGGATTGGGCCACTTGGGTGTCCATTTGTATGGTGTCTGTTTCCCACCTTGCTCAACAGCTGGCGCATGCTATTTGCATTTCTCATGCTTTGCTGCATGGTTTACGTGCCTCCTTTGGTACGCGTCCGCTGAGCATGGTGTCTTGCCCATGTGGCCCCCTAGTACGTGCCCTTCTGCCCATGCAGCTCTAGCATGCTCAAGTGTGCTTACATGTCCTAAATGCATGGTGCTTGCGTCAGTTAGGCACCCCTTGATTTTGCATTGCAAAGTCAATGGAAATTCCTATGCCAACTTCTAAGAGGTGCTCTCTGGTCTGGATTCCTGTAAATGCACCTATATGGAAGTTTCTGATGCACCCTTGGAGGATGTGAGTGACCTAGCCTTTTCAGTCTCTCTGCATGAGGTGGCAGACAAGCCTTGAGTTCTGGCGCTTGTGCTTCTGGCTGCTCCCCTTCTTGTAAGAACCTGGCAACTGCTACTTCTCTGAAGGTTGGGAGGCTATACATCTGGCAGTGAGCCCTTGGGCTCTGGGTTGTCCTCCTTGGAATTCTTTTCCTTTTTGCCACAAGCTTAGTCGTTCTGGCATGGTAACTTCAGGCACTGGGGCCTCTTGGTCCTTTCTGTCTCTTTCCATTCATTCAGAAGAGGAGCAGGCAGTGAGTCGAGGCCTGGCTTGGGCACTGCCTTCTAAATGTCCTCATCAAAGGTTGGAATCTGGAGATTCAGATCAACTGTCTCTTTGGATAACACCTGGAGTCCAGTCCCGATGTCTCGGCTGAAGATACCAACGTAGAGGGAAGAGGTGCCGCCTTCAGAGGATCATGATGAAGCTGGTATTATTCTCCTGTTGAGGAAGGAAGAGATGATGGCATTTGTGGCTCAAGTTTTGTCTGCTTTGCCTTTGGCTGACCCTGTTGCAGTGGTACAGGGGCCACAAGTCCACCGACTCATGCGAGGGATTCAGAAGTCTGTTACAGTCTTCCCCTTTCCAGAGCTGATCAAAAGCATGATATGTTCAGAGTGGGACTTGTCTGACTTCCCACAAAAGGGGCTTAAGGTATGTAAAAGGCTATATGCCCTGACAGAGAAGGATTGTACCACATGGTTCAACACGCTGAATGTGGATGCACAGGTTGTGGCAGTCACTAAGTGGGCTGCCATTCTGGTGGAAGGTGGAATGGCTTTGAAGGACACCTTGTATTGAAAGGTGGACTCTCTCCTGAAGAATCAATTTGCAGCTACTGCTGCTATCCTCCAGTTGGCTGTGTGTGTGGGCTTGACAACTCTAGCCCATCTCCAGTAGAGCCAGTCCCTCACCCCGGAGAGTATCACTCCCCTCTGGAGTTGGCGACAGCCTTTCTATCGGATGCTATGTATGATCTTGTGCGCTTGGTGGCTAGGGATGTTGCTCTCTTGACGCTGATGCAGCATTGAATATGGCTTCGCCACTGGGCAGCAGACATGTCCTCAAGGCTTGACGACTCAGCTATCCTTTAAAGGGAAGCTTCTATTTGGGGCCAACTTGGAGAAGTTGGTTAAGTCTGAAGGACTACCAAAAGGGACTACTACAGATAGAAATAGATCTGCACTTGTAAGTATTTATCTTCTAGAATATGCTCTAAATCTTGGGGGTAAAAAGGGAATTCTTTGGGTTAAAGCTGACAAATCTGTGCATTTTAGAATTCATTGTTTTTGCTGAATCAGTCAGGTCTTAGCAACACCAGAGAGCTTTTCATTTAAAACAAATCAGAGTGTAGCTTAGCATAGAAAGTAAAATAGAGAAAATAGTCACTGAAATAAATTTGTTTCTAGAGAGCTTTTTTTAAATTTAAATCAAATCAGAGTATATGGTAGCTTAGCGTACAAGTAGCATAAATAGTCTGAGTGGGAAAAAAGTTTCTAGAGACTTTTACAAAGAGGCCTTCCAGTTAGGAGGCAAAAGATGTGTGACGTTGTCTTAAATAGGTGTTAAAGGCAAGTGACAGATCAAAGGAGTAATTTGAAAGGCCCTCTCTATCAAACCAAAGGCTGTGTGAATCACACAGGAAACTGGTAACACTTTACCTTACAAGAACATGTTGGGGCGCCATGTGGTCTTTTTCTGCCATCATGTTTCTATCTAGTTTGCCCTTTCATATCAACCACTACAACAATCCTCTTTTTCCCTTTAGAGATCCTCTGTGTTTGTCCCATGCTTTTTTGAATTCAGACACTGTCGTCATCTCTACCACCTCCACTGGGAGATTATTCCACGCATCTACCACTCTTTCCGTAAAGAAATATTTCCATACATTACCCCTGAGTCTATCCCCTTCTACCCTCATTCTATGTCCCCTCGTAGCAGAGCTTGCTTTTAATTGAAAGAGGATCTCCAGGAACAAGCAGGAATAAGTCCTCACATATGGGTACGTCGGTACCGACGGAGCCTGCGCGGGAAATCTCCCCAGCCTTTCAGATGAAAGGCTTTTGGGGCCTCCCACTGCACATGCGCGCTGCCTTCCCGCCTTCCTGACCAGCTCTCTTCAGTTTCTCTTTTTCCGCGGAGCCAGCAGGTCGTGTTCCTGTCACCGCTGAAGAAATTGTGAAATTTGTTGTTTTCTTTAGACCGCGTACCTGCCTTCCCCATACCGAAACCGGTACCGCCGGTCTCTCTTTCTTTCTTTATAAAAAAAAAAAAAAAAAACTTTTTTATTTTCTTCAGCACAGCTTGGTACCTCTTGTTAGGCCTTAAGGCCTACACAAATTCTCCTCATGGAGAAGCCAGTCCCTGGGTTTAAAAAATGTACCAAATGCAGTGCTGTCATTTCTGTCACAGACACCCATGAATGGTGTCTCAAATGTTTGGGACCTGACCACTCCATGCCGGACTGCCCATCCTGCACCCAGATGTCTAAACGTGGTTTGCAGAACCGGGCCAACAAGCTCCATGTGCTGTTTCCTTCAGAAGCATCACAGTCATCCAGGTCTTCCTCTCCGGATGGATCTCAGGTAACCAAAACTCCTGTGGGCAAATCCTCTAAAAGCAAATCTCCTTCTAAAGATCAAGAGGCTCTCAATTTTGAGTTCGAGGATTCTGCCCAGGCCAAAAAACCCCGGCGGGAGGCTCCGGCCTCCAAAGCAATCAGGGGGTCACAGGTTGACATCGATGGCACGGCCTCGACCGATCACCTGTTGGACTGCTCTGGGGTACCGGCCCATACCGGTACCGACATCCAGGCAGTAGTGGCGTCTATGGGCAATACTGTCCAGACCATGCAGCAGGCCGTTCTGGCATTCATTAAGGCTGCGACGCCCTCGGTACCGATTCCATCGGTACCGGCCCCGGTTCCGGTATCCACACCGGAACCGAGACCATCGACTTCCAAGCGTCGATCGGTTCTGCACGGTACCGATCCCATGCCCGATACGCCCGATGTCGATACCGATCGGTATGCGTATCGTACATTGGAAGCACAGAGGGAATACTCAGATTCTTCTGATGAATTCAATTCCTCTGATGACTCTGCTGAGCTTACTCTTCCTGAGGAGCCCTCTTCTCCAAAGAGGAGGATGTCTCCTCCAGAGGATTTATCCTTTCAGGATTTCATTGTTGATGTAGCTAAAGCACTATCTATTGCTACATCTTCTGAGAAAGAACCCAGATCAAAAAAATTGGATATTTTAGGATACTCTAAAGCTCCTAAAGAGGCAGTCACTCTGCCTATCCATGAAATCCTTCAAGAACACTTGATGGATTTGTGGGAGACTCCTTTAACACTGTCTCCCCATTCCCGTAGGTTGGACACCATGTATCGGGTCCCTCCTTCTCCTGGGTTCCAGAAAACTCAGCTGCCTCACCACTCTATTGTGGTGAAGTCTGCCATGAAGAAAATAAAGAGTCCTAAAAGGCATTCTTCTACCCCTCCAGGGCGAGAATGTAAGACCCTGGACTCTTTTGGAAGAAAGATGTTCCAGGCTAGTATGCTTATAGCCAGGATCAATTCTTATAGCCTTTATATGGGCATGTTTCTTGGACAACTTGCCCTAAAGATACAGAATTTTGCCCCCTTTATCCCTGATGATCAAAGGGCGGACTTCTTTTCTATGGTGACACAACTTTCAGAGGTCTCCAAGTTCTCCAACAGGGCAGCCTTTGATTCCTTTGAGGTTGCAGGCAGAGCTTCGGGAATTGCTATTGCAGCCCGACGTCTCGCTTGGCTCCAGGCTTCTAACCTAGAACCCTGGGTTGTAGATGGCCTCAGGAATCTGCCCTGTACCGGTGAGAACTTATTTGGGGAAGACTGGCAAATTAAAGCTGCTCAAATGGATGCAGAAAATGCCACTCTAGATAGACTTTCCAAGTCTACTTCTACCCCTGCCAAAAAGAAGTCTTTTAAAAGGCCTTACTATAAGAAGGCCAGATTTTCCACAAATACTGGCCAGCAATCTGCTCAGCCTCGCTTTGCGGCTAAGCGTCAACAATCTAAGCAGGTGAAGTCAAAGCCTGCAGTGTCTGCTACACCCCAGCAGGCTCAACCCCCTCAGGGGTTTTGACTTGCCCCTAGAGAACTTGCCGTTTCTGGCTCTAGAACAACCAGAGCCCCTCACCATTCCTGGAAGGCTAGCTCATTTTGCTCCCAGATGGGAACAAATCACATCAGAGCAATGGACCCTCTCTATTATCAGGGAGGGCTACAAACTTCATTTCTCCAGCCTTCCTCCCCATACCATGGTGAGGCAATTCAGTTCTCCCCCATCTCTTCTGACCCTGTTGGGTCAGGAAGTCTCTTCTCTCCTTGCCCAAGGGGCAATAGAGGAGGTTCCTCCTCAACAGGGGTTAGGTTTCTACTCCCCTTACTTTCTCATAACAAAGAAGACAGGGGGCTTCAGACCTATCCTAGATCTGAGAGAATTGAACAGGTTTCTATTCAAGGAGAAATTCAAAATGCTCTCTCTGGGCCTTCTCCTTCCATACCTTCAGAGTCAGGATTGGCTTTGTTCTCTAGATCTCAAGGATGCGTACACTCATATACTCATCCATCCATCCCACAGAAAATATCTAAGATTTCTGTTCCAGGGAAAACATTTCCAGTACAAAGTACTACCCTTCGGTCTGGCCTCTGCTCCAAGAGTCTTCACAAAATGCATGGCAGTCGTAGCCGCATTTCTCAGAGGCATGGGAATCTTTGTCTTCCCATATCTGGACGACTGGCTCATCCGAGCTCCATCTCAGTCAGAAGCCCAGATTTCTCTGGACCGCACAAGGCGTATTCTTCAATATCTGGGACCTTGTGGTAAACATTCCCAAATCCCAACTCATCCCTACTCAGTCTCTGGAATTCATAGGGGCCCAATTGGACTCCACCACTGCAAGGGCCTACCTCCCTCTGGTCCGAGGCCAAAGACTAATAAGCTTGGCCTCCCAGGCTCAGTCCAGAAGTCACTTGTCAGCCAGAGAAATGCTGCAACTTCTGGGCCACATGGCCTCCACGGTACACGTGGTGCCCTACGCTCGTCTTCATATGAGAGCAGCTCAATGGACCTTGGCCACCCAGTGGTCTCAAGCATCAGGACTGCTCTCAGACCAAATACTCACCTCAAAACGACTGTTTTGGTCTCTCCAGTGGTGGACGTCCTCCAAAAATCTGTTGTTGGGGATCCCCTTCCAACCTTCGTTGCCCCAAGCAACCCTAACAACAGATGCCTCCCAAACAGGGTGGGGAGCTCATCTCCAACACCTCTCCACTCAGGGCACCTGGTCTCCCCAGGAGACCACCCTTCACATCAACCTTCTGGAACTGCGAGCAATCTTCCTTGCCCTCACAGTCTTCCACACCCTCCTTGTCAACCTGACTGTCCTAGTCCAAACAGACAATCAGGTAGCCATGTTCTATGTCAACAAACAAGGAGGGACGGGCTCTCTGTCGCTTTGCAACGAAGCTCTCAGATTATGGGCCTTCGCCAGAGAGCATCAAATTCATCTTCTGGCAGTATATCTTCCAGGAGTTCAAAACTCTCGGGCAGACAGACTCAGCCGAGTTCTGCTCCCACACGAATGGTCCCTGCATATGGACCAGATACGCAGAATCTTTCAGGAATGGGGGACCCCGGACATAGACCTCTTTGCAAGTCCGTGGAATGCCAAACTTCCCCGGTTCTGTTCCAGAACTCCGTGTCAGGGAGCTCAGGCCAACGATGCCTTTCTCCTACATTGGGGTCAGGAATTCCTGTACGCTTTTCCACCCATTCCTTTGATTCCCAAGACTCTGTTCAAACTTCAGAGGGATCACGGATCCATGATCCTCATAGCTCCACGCTGGCCACGCCAAGTGTGGTTCCCTCTCCTTCTACAGCTCTCCCAGGGCTCCTCCCTGGACCTGGGAGCTGCACCAGACCTTCTGTCTCAGGAGCAGGGGACTTTGTGGCATCCAAACCACAAGTCCCTACATCTCCGAGCTTGGTTACTGAAGGCTTAAGCCTTCATGAGTTTAATCTTTCCCAACCAGTGAAAGATATCCTTCATGCCTCTAGGAAACCCTCTACTAGGCGTTCCTATGCTTTCAAATGGAAACGTTTTTCCATTTGGTGTGCGCAACAGGGTCTTGACCCTCTAGCACTTCCTTTGAATTCTCTACTGGACTATCTCCTGCATCTTTCCAATGCAGGCCTCAAGACGAATTCAGTACGAGTCCATTTAAGTGCTATTGCAGCATCCTTAAAACCTATAAATGGACAACCTGTCTCTTCTCATCCTCTTATTGCAAGGTTCATGAGAGGCCTGACCCTCACTAAGCCTCCCATACGACCTCCTCCGGTAGCATGGGACTTGAATCTAGTTCTGGGTCAACTTATGAAGCCACCTTTTGAACCGTTGGTATCTACCTCCCTGAAATTTCTTTCCTGGAAGGTTCTTTTCCTTATTGCAGTCACTTCGGCTCGCCGCATCAGTGAACTGCAGGCTTTGGTGGCTAATCCACCTTATACCAGATTTCATTATGATAAGGTGGTCCTTAGGACGAATCCCCACTTTATGCCTAAAGTGGTCTCGCCTTTTCATCTTAATCAGGAGGTATATCTACCTGTTTTTTTCCCGGCTCCTCATGCATCCAGTGCAGAGAGGAACCTTCATACTCTTGACTGTAAAAGAGCTCTCGCCTTTTACCTCAACAGGACTCAGCCACATCGAAAGTCTTCCCAACTTTTCGTGGCTTTTGATCCTTCTCATTTGGGACTTCCAGTCACCAAACGTACACTTTCCAATTGGATTGCTCAGTGTATTTCTTTTGCTTACCAGAGTAAGAACATTTCTCTGGAAGGCCATGTCACAGCTCTCTATGGCTCATCTTCACTCTGTGTCCATAGATCAGATCTGTCGAGCAGCCACTTGGGCCTCGGTTCATACCTTCACAGCCCATTACTGCTTGGACAAGGACTCCCGCCGGGATGCCTTGTTTGGTCAGGCTGTCCTCAAACACCTGTTCCATACTTAAACAACTCCTGCCCACCTTCCCTGAATGGATGCCTGAGATCCATACGAAGATGGTTTACCCTTGGGAGGGGATCTCCCAGGCATCTTAGCTAGGAAGTCCCCATATGTGAGGACTTATTCCTGCTTGTTCCTGGAGATAGCACAGTTACTTACCTGTAACAGGTGATCTCTGGGAACAGCAGGAATTAGTCCTCACAACCCACCCACCTCCCCTAGGAGTTGCATCTCTATCTATCTATCTTCCTTTCCTCTCTCTATTGTCTCAGCTTTAAACTCGAACTGAAGAGAGCTGGTCAGGAAGGCGGGAAGGCAGCGCGCATGTGCAGTGGGAGGCCCCAAAAGCCTTTCATCTGAAAGGCTGGGGAGCTTTCCCGCGCAGGCTCCGTCGGTACCGACGTACCCATATGTGAGGACTAATTCCTGCTGTTCCCAGAGATCACCTGTTACAGGTAAGTAACTGTGCTTTCTCCTCCTGTGCATTTATGCCACTGAGGTATTTAAACATCTCAATCATATCACCTCTATCCCGCCTTTCCTCTAAAGTATACATATTAAGATCTTTAAGTCTGTCCTCACATGCTTTATAATGAAGACCACTAACCATTTTAGTAGCCACCCTCTGTACCAACTCAAACCTGTTTATATCCTTTTGAAGGTGCGGTCTCCAGAATTGCACACACTATTCCAAATAAGGTCGCACCAAAGACGTATGCAGAGGCACTAATACCTCCTTTCTTTTATTGGCCATTCCTCTCCCTATACACCCAAGCATCCTTCTAGCCTTTGCCGTCGCCTTTTCTACCCATTTAGCTACTTTAAGATCATCAGACACAATCACGCCTAGGTCTCATTCTTCTTTTGTGGACAGAAGTACTTCACCCTCTATACTATATTGCTCCCTGGGATTCTAGTTCTATAGGCACTCCTTGTGGCCTTGGGCAAGCCACTTAACCCTCCGTTGCCTCAGGTACACATAGATTGTGAGCCCTTTGGGGACAGGGGAATATATCCAGTACCTGTTTGTAGTAAGTACATAATGTAAACCGCTTTGATTGAAGGATAAGGTGGTAAAGGAAACTGGTTAAATAAATAAATAAAATAAATTGCTGAAGCCCAAATGCATGAGCTTACATTTTTTAATATTAAATCTCAGCTGCCAAATTCTAGACCATTCTTCAAGCTTAACAAGATCCCTCCTCATGTTATCTACACCTTCCTGGGTGTCTACTCTATTGCAGATTTTGGAATCATCCTCAAAGAGGCAACCTTACCCGACAGCCCTTCCGCAATATCACTAACAAAGATGTTAAAAAGAATCGGACCAAGGACAGATCCCTGGGGCACACCACTAGTAACCTCCTTCTCCTCAGAGTGAGCTCCATTTACCTGTACCTTTGTCGCCTCCCACTCAACTAGTTGCTAACGAAGCAGTAACTTTAGGGCCCATCCCTAGGATGCTCAGTTTGTTTATAAGTCGCCTGTGCGGAACGGTGTCAAAGGCTTTACTAAAATCGAAATACACCATATCTAGGGCTCTCCTTCGGTCAACTCCCTGGTCACCCAGTCAAAGTAATAAATCATATTTGTCTGACAAGACCTGCCTCTGGTGAATCCATGCTGCCTCGGATCCAGTAATCCGTTGAACTCCAGATACCTCACTGTTTTCTTTTTCAGCAGCGCTTCCAATAATTTACTCACCACCGAGGTTAAACTAAGCGGCTTGTAGTTTCCACTTTTGTGTAAAGGGACCACATGTGCCTCTCTCCAGTCCTCTGGCACAACTCCCGACTCCAAGGCATTGAAAAGGTCCGTCAGTGGAGCTGCTAGAATGTCCCCAAGTTCCCTTAGTGTTCTCGGGTGTATCCCATCTGGTCCCATCGCTTTGTCTTCTTTAAGTTTAGCTAGCTTCTCACGAACACAGTCTTCTGAAAAGTGTTCAAGATGCCCCTCGTTTCTGTTCTTTTCTGTTTTTTGAGGTCCTGCTCCTGGTGCTTCATCTGTGAACACAGGACAGAAAAAAATTGTTAAGCAATTCCGCTTTATCCTCATCAGCTTCTACATATTCCTTCCCTTCACCCTTGAGTCTGACAATATCATGTTTGCCCTTCCTCTTCTCACTAACAGATCTGAAAAATGTCTTTTCCCCCCATTTTATTGCATTGGCTATTTCCTCCTCTTTTTGAATCTCTGCTTTCCTGACTACTTTGCTAGCTTCTCTAATTTTTTTTCCAAATACAGATGCCTGTCTTCCTCTCTCTGTGATCTCTTGTATTTCATGAAGGCCTCCCTCTGTTTCTTCACCTTTTCAGCTACTTCTTTCGAATACCATAGCGGTTTCCTTTTTCTTTTACCTTTATTTACCATTTTAACAAAAAGGTTGGTTGCACTCAAAATATCCCCTTTCAGTTTTGCCCACTGTTTTTCTACATCTTCAGCTGTTCCCATCCCACTAATCACTCCATGAGATATTGGCCCATCTTTGCAAAGTTTATTTATTTATTTATTTAACAGCTCTTCTATACCGCGCTCTTTATTATCAGTGTGGTTTACAGTTAACAATTTGACTCTAGGACAGTAACATATCTGACCTGAGTTTACATAAAACAAGGGAAGTAACAAGGAGTTGAACTGGGGTAACTATGTACATTTAAATAGCTTGGTATTATTTACAATAATGTACAACAGAGGCAGTACAACTGCCGGATTACAAAACTGTTTGTATGTATTACATGTTATGTGACTTAATCTTTTTTGCAATTCATATTAGGTGGTTGGGTTGTGAGGAGGGAGTAGGTGAGTCGTTTGGTTATGAGAAGTGCTCCAGGAATAAATGGTGCTTTAGGGCTTTCCTGAATTGCCTGAGGTCACTGATCAATCTGATGCTGGGGGGTAGGTTGTTCCAGCATCTGGGGGCATAGAACGCGAATGCTGTTATTAGTTGATTGTGTGCATTTTATGGTTTCTCTTGGGATAATTAGGGCATTGGCGGCTAATGTTCTCCTAGATCTATTGTTAGGGGTGAGAGTGAGTAAGTCTGCGATTGAGGGGGGAGATATCTTATTAATGGATTTGAACGTGATGAAGAGGGCTTTGTATGAGATCCTGCTACTTATCGGCAGCCAGTGTAGTTCCCTAAGGATGGGAGTTATGTGGTCCATCCTTGAGGCTCCGCACAGGACGCGAGCGGTAGCATTCATGGCTAATTGTAGTGGGTTTAAGGTATTTTGGTGTGGAGATGGGGGTGGCTCGATGCTGCAGAGGCTCAATCCCTCCTGGGAGAGCACACGGTGAGCAAAGAGTTAGTTTTCCTAAAGTCTAAGACCCTCGCTTTTGATTTTATCAGCTCTTGTCCTAATACTGATCCACACCATCTGGTGATCACTGGATGCAAAATGATCTCCCACTATAACATCAGAAACACTTTCCCCATTGGTAAGCACCAAGTCCAGTATGGCCCCTTCACATGTGGGCTCTGTTACCAGTTGCCTGAATAACTCTCCCTGTAGAGAATCCAGGATCTCTTTACTTCTAAATGATACCACAGCAGGGATGTGCCAATCAACATTGGCATATAAAATCCTCTATCAGTAGCACTTCCTTTCCTGGCAATGCTGCATGTGTCTTCAATTAACTCTCTGTCCACCTCTTCAACCTGTGAGGGAGGTCTGTATATCATGCCAATGCAAATAGAGTTCTCTTTCTCTCTTTCTAGTTTAAGCCATAGTGCCTCCTCTCTCCCTTTTAAGGATGTATTTCCATAGCTTTAGTATTATTTTTTACATATAGAGGCACTCCTCCCCTTCTTCTTACCCTGTTCTTTCTGAATACAGTATAGCCTGGTATAGTTACATGCCAGTCAAGGTTGTCCATGAACCATGTCTCTGTTACTGCCACTAAATCCAAGTCAGCCTCTCCCATTAAAGCCTCAACATCTGGGATCTTATTTCCCACGCTACAAACATTTATAGACACTGTCTTTCAGATGTTGCCCTTTTTACCTATTTCTATAAATGTATTTAATGTTCTCCAGGACCAAACAGGAAGTCAGTCCTCACATATGGGTGTCATCGGCGCCGATGAAGCCCCAGCGGAGCATTTCCCCAGCTTTCCATGAAAGCCTTTGGTAATGCTGGCACGCATGCGCGGTTCCCTTCCCTCCCTCAGTCTCTTTTTTTCCGAGAAGCCCATCGGACGTGTGTCCTGTTCTCCCGGATAAAAGTGATTTTTTTCTACGGCGATTTTCGCTATTTTATTTTTCTCCGGTTCGACGCCGGTTCCCCTCCCGCCGGGTTCGGTACACCGGTATCGAGCCCGTTTTCTTCATTTTTCGGTTTTTGCCCTTTGTGGCTGGCGTTCGCGCCCTTTTTTCCTTTTTCACTGGAAGGCCGGTCTTTTGACCTCGCTGGGGCTATTTTTTCCCCGATGGCTTCCAGTGGTTTCAAAAAGTGTGATCGGTGTAAGAAGATTATGTCTCTCACCGACACACACGACTGCTGCCTTCGGTGCCTTGGCCCTGACCACGACCCAAAGTCGTGTGGGCCATGTGGGAAGATGTCTTCCAAGGCACTAAAGAGTCGGCAGCATCAAAAGGAAAGGTTTTTCTCAGACTCTGCCTCCGGCCGGGCCCGAACCTCGTCTGAGGCCTCGAAATCTCGGGATTCCGATCCCGAGCGCCGTCGAAGCTCCTCGGACAGGGGGTCCCCCGACCGGGAACAAAAGAGGAAGAAGCGGCTCGCGAGGGCGTCGTCGGAAGAGGCCCCTGGTCCCTCGAGGGCCAGGTCTAAGACCCCCGACCGTCACCCCGGGCCCGTGGACCAAGAGAAGCCTGCCAAAGTTCCTCACGTGGAGCTGGAGTCTGCTGGACACGTAAGCCCCTTTGTCCTCGTGGACTCTCCTCCCAGAGAGCCGACGTTGGGCCCGGCGCTGCCGGGGCCCGAGTCGGTGGCTGCTGCGTCTCCCGAGCTGAGTCTCAGGATGACAGCCTTGGAGTGCAGACTGTCTGCCTTCATGGAGCAGCAGCGGGCACTGATGGCCAGCCTGTCTGGTGCATCTGCCCCGACCACTGGGACGTCGACTTCGAAGTCAACCCCGGAGACTGAGCCGATATGCGAGACCCTTGCGGCTCGAAGTTGTCCTCGGTCGAGGTCTCCCTCGACCTCCCGTTCGGGACCGAGGGTGTCGACGCCGGTGCCCCCGGCGTTGGGGCGGGTGCCTCGGGGCCCCGCGGGGTCGGACCCTGACTCCTCCTCGGACGAGTCCGCCTTGGAGACGGAGGACGAAGAGTCTCCCGATACCTTTAAGACTTGGTGCGTCCCGTCGGATGCACCGCAGTCTGATCCCCGGAGTAGATCCCCTCCGGAGGACACTAGGTTCTTGGAGTTCGTCCGGGATATGGCCGCTGCCTTGGCTATCCCTGCCGATCCCGAGGAAGAGCCTTGAGCTGAGGAGCTCGATGCTCAACAGTACGACTCTCCTCCGAAGGAGGCCTTTACTGTCCCGGTTCCTCCCATGCTGGAGCGGCTCCTCTTCCGTATGTGGGAGGCCCCGGCCTTGGCTCCGGTTCTCAGCAAGTGAGTCTATTCCATTTATCGACTCCGCAATAGCCCTGGTTTCCAGAAAGCACAGCTACCACACCATTCCATGGTTGTGGAATCGGCCATGCATCATCTGAAGAGCCAGAAGATGCACTCCGCGGTGCCCCCCGGCAGGGAGGCCCGCAACCTCGATGGCGTCGGTAGGAAGTGCTTCCAGGGGTCTATGCTTGCTTGCTGTGTCCAGTCTTACCAGCTATACATGGGCATGTACTTGCGAGACCTGGCCAAGGAGTTGGCCGGATTCTCTGCTGGTCTCTCCGGGGAACCCTTGCAGAGATTTCAGACCTTGTCCTCGGGGATTCGGGAATGCTCCAAGTTCATTTCCCGTGCCGCCTACGATGGCTTTGAGGCTTCGGCCCGAGTTGCGGCTGCCGGCATCGTGGCTTGACGCCAGGCGTGGCTGCAGTCATCGGACCTCGAGCCATGGGTTCAGGACAAGTTGGTCAATGTCCCCTGCCGAGGTGAGAACCTTTTTGGCAAACCCGTGACCGAGAAGGCCGCTCAGCTCGAAACCGAGCACCTTACAAGGCTGTCCAGGAAGACCTCTGACCCTTCACATAAGAAGAAGGGTTCGGGTAAAAAGTCCTTTTACCCGAGGAAGGGCACTGCCTACAAACAGTACCCTCAGTATCAGGCTGCCCAAGCTGCCCCCCAGGGTCAGCAAGCCAAGGGCCAGGGTAATGGGCCCCGTAGGCAGAGAACCCCCAAGCCTCAGGCCCCTGCTGCCACTCAGCAGGGTGGGGTTTTTTGACTCCTTGAGCGTAGCCACTCCGTCCCTGCTTTCCCAGCCCTGCACAGGCGTTCGCCTTGTACTCTTTGCCCACCAGTGGCCTCTCATTACCACCGACAGTTGGGTGCTGGACATCGTCCAAAAGGGCTATGCCCTGCATTTTCATCAACTGCTGTTGAGGCCTCCCCTGCACACAGACCTTCTCCTTCGAGAGCTCCAAGGTCTGTTGGTGGACAGGCGGTGGAGCCTGTGCCTCCCCACTTGCAAGGTCACGGATTCTACTCCAGGTATTTCCTGGTACCCAAAAGGACCGGTGGCCTTCGACCCATTCTGGACCTCAGGAACCTCAACAAGTTCCTAGAGAAAGAAAAGTTCAAGATGCTTACTCTTGGAACACTTCTGCCCTACCTCCAGCAGGGAGATTGGCTATGCTCCTTTGATCTAAAGGATGCGTGCACTCACATCCTCATTCATCCAGACCACAGAAAGTACCTCAGATTCATTGTGGGTGGAAACCATTATCAGTACAGAGTCCTGTCTTTTGGCCTCACCTCCGCTCCCAGGGTCTTT
This sequence comes from Ichthyophis bannanicus, assembly GCA_033557465.1. NCBI lineage: Eukaryota > Metazoa > Chordata > Amphibia > Gymnophiona > Ichthyophiidae > Ichthyophis > Ichthyophis bannanicus. The sequence goes on along the minus strand of CM066034.1, from coordinate 885,878,728 downwards.
ACCAAATGCCTGGCAGTGGTGGCGGCCTACCTGAGAAATCAGGGAATCTTTGTCTTCTCCGATCTGGACGACTGGCTCATCAGGGGTCGAACGTGCCAAGAGGCCCAACAAGCCACCCTCAGAACCATTGCTCTGCTTCAAAACGTGGGCTTTGTCATAAACTTCGCAAAGTCCATTTTGCTCCCCTCCCAGAACTTGGAGTTCATAAGGGCAAGATTGGATTCTCAACTGGCAAAAGCATTCTTGCCAGAAGACAGGGCTCAACGACTGATGGATGTGGCCAAACAGTTCCTCAACAGATCCCTGGTCTCCGCCAGACTCTGCCTCAGACGTCTGGGCCACATGACTTCGACAGTGCATGTGACTCCCAATGCAAGGCTCCATATGAGGCCTGCACAGTGGTGCCTTTGGACTCAGTGGTCTCAAGCCACAGGCCACCTAAGAGACAGGATAAAGGTGTCCAGACCCCTTTTGACCTCCCTCAGCTGGTGGCTACATCCACCCAATCTGCTGCAGGGGATGCCCTTCCAAATGCCAGAATACTCGGTGGTCCTCACCACCGACGCCTCTCTGAAGGGCTGGGGTGCTCATTGTCTAGACAAGTGCACTCAGGGCTTCTGGTCTCCTTGGGAGGCAGCCCAACAAATCAATCTCCTGGAACTTCGAGCTATCCGCTTGGCTCTCAAAGCTTTTTCTCCGGCCCTGGCTCACCGCTCAGTCTTGATTCAAACAGACAACCAGGTAGCCATGTTTTATGTGAACAAACAGGGCGGAACTGGGTCTAAGCTCCTTTGTCGGGAGACTCAGGACCTTTGTTCCTTTGCCCCTTTGCCCTGCAGCACAACATGCTTCTCAAGGCGGTGTACCTTCCAGGCCAGGAGAACTGCCTGGCCGACCGGTTGAGCAGAATTCTGCAGCCCCACGAGTGGCAGCTGCATCCCTTGGTCGTTCAGAAGATCTTCCTGAAGTGGGGTCTCCCTTGGATAGATCTTTTTGCCAGTCCTCTGAACAAGCAACTGCCCAAGTTCTGCTCCAGGCAGCCGCATCCTTTGAGGATAGCACCAGATGCTTTTCTGATGTCCTGGTCTCAGGGCCTCCTGTATGCGTTTCCTCCCACGCCCTTGGTGGCCCAAACTCTTTTCAAGACTCTTTAGGACAAGGCCTCAGTCCTGCTGGTAGCTCCCAGATGGCCGAAGCAGCCTTGGTTTCCACTTTTGCTGCAGCTGGCAGTGGATTCCCCACTACCTCTGGGGTTACAACCCGACCTTCTCTCACAGGAGCAGGGTTCCCTTCTGCACCCCAATCTCAAAGCTCTCAATTTCATGGCCTGCAGGCTGCAAGGGTAGTTTTGGCTCCCTGGGGCCTACCTCAGGAAGTTGAAGAGGTTGTTCTAGCCTCTAGGAAACAGTCCATTAGGAAAACCTATGCCTTCAAATGGAAGAGGTTTTCTCTGTGGTGTCAGCTACGTACAGAGGATCCTTTCTCCTGTACTGTGCCAGTAGTGCTTCAGTACTTACTGCACTTGTTCAATCAGGGACTTAAGTCCAATTCTGTTCGGGTCCACCTCTCAGCTCTAGCAGCTCACCACTCACTGGTGGAGGGACATTCTCTGTCCAGTCACCCTTTGGTGTCCCGCTTTCTCCGGGGCTTGCTTTTGCTCAAGCCCCCCATCCATCCTCCTGCTCCTGAGTGGGAGCTGAATGTGGTCTTGCAGCAACTGACTCGCCCACCCTTTGAGCCGATGGCTACTTGCCCTCTACGCTTCCTCTCCTGGAAGACTCTCTTCCTGATAGCCCTCACCTCAGCTAGGCGAGTGAGTGAGCTTCAGGCCTTGGTCTGTGATAGACCTTATACCAGGATTTATAGGAACAGGGTAGTCCTCAGGACTCATCCCAAGTTCCTTCCTAAGGTTGTCTCCTCTTTCCACCTCAATCAGGAGGTGGTTCTTCCAACATTCTTCCCTAGGCCTCATGCTAGCCAGGCTGAAGCAGTCCTGCATACCCTGGACTGTAGGAGGGCCTTATCCTTCTACCTTGACCGTACGCAGGGCCATAGAAGGGCTACTCAGCTCTTCGTCTCCTTTGACCCCAATAAGTTGGGGTTGGCTGTGTCCAAGCGTACCCTGTCCATCTGGGTGGCTGACTGTATCACCTGGGCTTACAAGGCGGCTGACCTTCCTTTGCAGGGTAGAGTCACGGCCCATCGTTTCAGGGCAGTGGCTGCCTCAGTGGCTCATCTCCCCTCTGTGCCCTTGGTAGACATCTGCAGGGCTGCAACTTGGTCTTCAAGCCAGACTTTTGCAGCCCACTACTGTCTGGAGAGGGAGTCCCGTAGGGACAGTGCTTTTGACCAAGCAGTACTCCGGAATCTCTTTGAGGTTTAGGCAACTCCTGCCCTCCTGCCCTCTGTTGGGCTACCGGTGGAGGTTGTGTCCTTGAAAAGCCTTTCTTTGCTGCTGGGACTAGAGGGAGTTCTCTTGTTCAGCCTGGGTTCCTCGGTAGCCCAGAGCTAGGGGGTCACCCATATGTGAGGACTGACTTCCTGCTTGGTCCTGGAGAAAGAGTAGTTACTCACCTGTAACAGGTGTTCTCCAGGAGCAGCAGGAATCAGTCCTCACAACCCTCCCTCCTCCCCTTGGAGTTGCAGACTGTACATAGTTTGTTTTTACATTTTTGTGTGCTGTTCTTAGCTATGTCATTTGACTGAGGTAAGATGGCACCTTTAGGCGGGAAGGGAACCACGCATGCGTGCCAGCATTACCAAAGGCTTTCATGGAAAGCTGGGGAAATGCTCCGCTGGGGCTTCATCGGCGCCGATGACACCCATATGTGAGGACTGATTCCTGCTGCTCCTGGAGAACACCTGTAACAGGTGAGTAACTACTCTTTTTCGCTTACCTGGGGGCTTTCTTCACTCATCCCCAATGAATCTAGTTTAAAGCCCTCTTCAGTAGGTTAGCCAGTCTGCTGCTGAAGACACATTGACCCTCTTGGACAGATGGATACCTTCTTTGCTCTGCAACCCTTGGAACAGCATCACATGGTCCTGGAAACCAAAATGCTCTCGATGATACCATCCACACAGCCATGCATTCATCTCCAGGATGCAAACTTCTCTGCTTTGGCCTTCACCCTCAATGGGAAGAATTGAAGAGAACACCACCTGCGCCCCTATCTGCTTCATCCTCTGTCCCAGAGCCATGAAGCCACTTTTGATACGCTCCAAGGGATACCTGGCAGTATGATTTGTGTCAACACGGATGTGCAATATCAGGTAATAATTAGTGGGCTTGATGAGTCTCGGCAAACTTTTCATAACATCTTGGATTTTGGCACCTGGCAGAATGCATATCTCTCTGGAAATCAAGTTTGGTCGGCAGATGGATACCTCAGTACCCCTCAGAAGAGTCACCAACCCATCACTACCCTTTGCCTCCTTGTGATCACTGATTCTGCAACTTTGGGGTGCTTCAGCCCTGGTTCTTGCCTTTCCAGGGATGCTTTCACCTCCTTCACTTCCAGGGCTGCATAATGGTTCTTCGGTTCAAGGACTGGAGGAGTTGGATTGGTAATTCTGCGGGCCCTGGTGACTTGTGTCCAACCTTTATCATTCTGTAGGCTCCCATCTTCTCCTCTGCTGAAGAGCTTGGATGTTACAAGAAGCATCTCATCAATGTACATCTCACTGTCTTGAATGCTCCTCAGCCTCGCTACCTCTTCTCTGATCTCCTCCACTTGTTTTCTGAGAGCTTCAGTATGCAGGCATCCTGCACATGGAACCAGCCCTTCAACTGGCATTGGGATCTCTGTCTGGACAGAGGCAGAAACTGTAATGGGGGCGACAGCTTTGGCGATACGATTTTTCCCAGCCATTGTTCAGTTGGTGGAGCTTAGGTGCCTTTTGAAGCAAAAGAGAGAGAGGCCTACCAAATTACCAGCCTGTTTCCCATTTGTCCTTTTGGAGAAAAAACAGTTGACATCTTTTAAGTGTGTTCTAAATGTGCTGATTTGAAGTCTCTGTGTATAGCTAATTGGGGGAGGTGCCCTATAAAGCAAAACAGCTCACATGGGGTGGGTGGGATGGGAGGTAGGGAGGGAACTAAAACCTGATGAGGTGTCAGTAGCTTCAAAGAGCTGAGAAAGATACTAAAAGCAGTGCTTTAAACCTACACCACTAAAGACAATATTCCCCCTTTTAACTAAAGAACCAAAAAAGAATATAACTTTGTTTTTAAAAATGTACCAACACCCTTTAAGAGCTCTTAGGAAGCCAGCTTTTATTAAGTCTTCTTTCCTTCCAACCCACCCACCCACCCCGATTCGCACCCACCCCAGGGATACTGTTAGCTTTATAGGCTCTTAAACCTATCAAAGGGAAGGAGGTGCCCATATTCACTTTCAAGTGCGGCTGGTTATCCTCATCAGGAATACATTAATTAATCTCAGGAACTTAATTAATCTTGAGGAGAACAAAGACCATTAAACATATTGGGTATATTTATATTAGTATAAGTATCCACAGCAAAACTAAGTAAGTAAACAACTTAAATACTTAAACAAAATCTTAAAACTAAGATGCAGACAGCAGTCCAGCAGCGAGGTGGGGGCTTTCCAGTTTTTAGCACTGAGTGTCATATGTATGATTTTCTCCCAGTTGGGAAGTGGCTTACATGTGTTCTAGGTGCAAGAGCTCTTTGCTCTCAGGAAACAAGTCTGATCTCTGGAGGCTAGAGTAGCAGACTTGAATTACATAAGGAAGAGAGAAGTATATGGACAAGACCTAAAGGGATGTAGTACTGATGTCCCACCTCCAGTCTGGCAGCCTCCCTGTTTCCATGGAGGAGAGAGGTCACGTGACAGGAGAACATCACCTTGGTGTGGCAGGAAATGATCCTATAGCTAGGACCTGTCCTCCAGATGATGTAAAATCTTCTTGCACCAAGGAGGTTTCTCCAGGGCCATGTGCCCATGATGGTTAGGACAGCTGTTATAGTTGGTGATTCGATCATTAGGCATGTAGATAGCTGGGTAGCTGGTGGACGTGAGGATCGCCTGGTAACATGCCTGCCTGGTGCGAAGGTAGCGGACCTCATGCGCCACCTAGACAAGGTCTTAAGTAGTGCTGGGGAGGAGTCTGCTGTCTTGCTACATGTTGGTACCAATAACATAGGAAAATGTGGTAGGGAAGTTCTGGAGGCTAAATTTAGGCTTTTAGGTAGGAAGTTGAAATCCAGAAATTTCAGGGTAGTCTTCTCCGAAATGCTTCCTGTTCCATGCGCAGGACCCAAAAGTCAGGCAGAGCTCCAGAGTTTCAATGCATGGATGAGAATGGTGCAAGGATGAGGGTTTTGGATTTGTTTGGAACGGGGGAACATTCTGGGGAAAGGAGGGGCTTTTCCAAAGGGATGGGCTTCACCTTAACCGGGATGGAACCAGGCTGCTGGCATTAACCTTTAAAAAGGAGATAGAGCAGCTTTTAAAGTAGATAATAGGGGAGAGCCGACAGTCGCCCAAAAGCGCAAGGTTCAGAACAATGTATCATTGAAGGATACTACCAAACAAATGAAGTTAGGGCACATCAGCAGAGAGGTTCCAATAAAGACAAAGGTAGCCCAAATGCCCTTGAGTACAGAGCAGACAGAGCTTAAAGGTTCCAAAATTACCTCTGCCTATCAGATTATTATGAGTAAAATACAGCCTCTAAAATGCTTGTATGCAAATACTAGAAGTCTAAAAAATAAGATAGGTCAGTTAGAATATTAAGCACTAAATGAGATGTTAGACATGATTGATATCTCAGAGACATGGTGGAAGGAGGACAACCAGTGGGACAATGTGATACCTGGGTACAAACTATATCGTAATGATAGAGCAGATCAAATTGGTGGAGGGGTTGCGCTCTGTTAGAGAGGGCATTGAGACACAAAGGATTAAAGTTGTGCAGGAAACAAAATTCACTATAGAATCTCTATGGATTGAAATTCCATGTAAAGGGGGGTGGGGGGGAAGGGGAAGGCGATGGCACTGGGGGTGTACTATCGGCCACCTGGCCAGAATGAACAAATGAATGATGAAATGCTCAAAGAAATCAGGGAAGCTAACAAATGTTACAACACAGTAATAATAATGGGTGATTTCAATTACCCCGGTATCGATTGGGTCAGTGTCACGGCAGGATATGCTAGGGAGAGTTTCTAAATTAAATAAATGATTGCTTCTTTGAGCAGCTGGTTCATGAACCGACCAGAGGGGAGGCCATTTTGGACCTAGGCCTTAGTGGAACACCAGATCTGGTGCAAGAGATAAGGGTGTTGGGGCCACTTGGCAATACTGATCATAACATGATCGCATTTGATTTAATAAATGAAGGAAGGACAGTAAGGAAATCCACAGTACTACCTTTTAACTTTCAAAAGGGAGACTATGATAAAATGAGGAAAATATTTTTTTGTTAAGAAAAAAATAAAAGGAGCAGTTGCAATGGTTAAAGATTTACATCAAATTTGAGTGTTGTTTAGAAATACTATCTTGAAAGCCCAGACTAGATGTATTCCACGTTTTAAGAAAAGTGGAAGGAAGTCCAAAAAACTGCCAGCATTGTTTAAAGGTGAGGCCAGAGAGGCTGTTGCCAAAAAAGCATCTTTCAAGAAATGTAAAAAGGTGAAATTAGACTTACCTGCTAATTGTTGTTCCTTGAGGAACTCCAGTCCAGTCCCAGAACCTCTGGGTTTAACACCTCCTCCAGTAGCTTTGGAGACTGAGCACGTCCTTTCTTTTTGATGACACTGGTATAAGAAGACAAGGACCGCCTCTCCACGCCAGTACCTATTGACAAAGCAGACTCACCAGAGCAACAAATAAGTAGTAAGTATAATCATCATCACTTCTCTTCATACATCTAACTAGGTATGCATCTTCCTTTTTTTTTTTTTAACAAATCAGCTTAAAACAACTACTAACTTTCAACTATACCTCCAACTAAGTTTCCCTGGCAGGGAAAGAACCCATGAAGTAGTATACCTCTGCATCGGTATGCCCCCATCTTATCATCTGAGAACAGGTAACCTATTTGTATCCACACCCATAAACCAATGGACTGCTCTCCTTTGAAACGGAACCGATAGCGTAATCTTAGAGTTAACCCGCTTCAGGCTGCAATCCAAGGGCGGGATCCGGGACTGGACTGGAGTTCCTCAAGGAACAAAAATTAGCAGGTAAGTCTAATTTCACCTTCCTTTTCGTCCCTCCAGTCCAGTCCTGGAATCTCTGGGGATGTAATAGAGCAATAAATATTAATGGGAGGGACCCGCTAGACCAGCCTGAAGCACCGCTGATCCAAACCGGACATGTCCCGCCGCCTGTACATCCAGACGATAATGCTTTACAAAGGAACTCAAAGACGACCAAGTTGCCACCCTGCAAATATCCATGGTCGGCACCAAACTATACTCCGCCCAGGAAGCCGCCTGCGCTCTAGTCGAATGCGCCCTCAGCCCTTCCAGCACTGCTTTTCCTTTTAAAATATATGCTGCCGCAATGTCTTCCTTTAGCCACCTGGAAATAGAAGCCTTAGCTGCCGCTACTCCCTCTCCTAGGTCCTCCAAATAAAACAAACAACCTGTCCGACTTACAGAAGGATGCTGTGCCGCGGATGTACTTCTGTAGCGTAGATGCAACTTCCCCCCCAGCTGCCGTCTTCTCAATGTCACTGAACACCGGTAAGGAAACCACCTGGTTGACATGAAAGACAGAAACCACCTTAGGAAGGAACGCGGATACCGGGTGCAAAACTACCTTCTGATCCGAGAAAGAAAGAAAAGGTTCCTTACACGACAAAGCCTGCAACTCGGAAATCCTACGAGCCGAGCAAATGGCTACCAAAAACACCGCTTTTAACGTTAGGTCCTTTAAAGAAGCCTTACGCAATGGCTCAAAAGGCTCCCTAACCAACGCTTCTAGCACTAGATTCAAATCCCAGGAAGGGACTGTGAACCTGCGAGGCGGCCTAATGAGCAACGCAGCCCTTAGAAATCTTTTAACATCTGCGTGCGCACCCAACGCTTCCCCTTGAACCTTACCCCGATAACAGGAAAGCGCTGCTAGCTGAACTCTTAAAGAACTGGCCGCCAGACCCTTATCAAACCCATCTTGAAGAAATGAAAGAATCTGCGAAATAAAAGCTGTAGACCAGGGGTCTCAAACACGCGGCCCACGAGACAATTTTGTGTGGCCCGCGACGCATGGCTGGCTGGCTGCTGCCGCTGCCGCTGTGGCAGCAGCAGAATCGAGTGTCCCGCGGCCTCCCCTCTGCCCGGCAGAGCCCTCCCTCCCTGCATCAGTCCCTTCAGCACGGCTTTCAGGGAGAATTTCCCTTTCGCGAATCTGTTAAACCCGCCGGGGCTGATGGGAAACAGGAAATGCCCGTTTCCCATCAGCCCTGGCAGGCTTAACAGAGCCGCGAGGGAGAAACTCTCTCTTCGCAGCTCTGAAAGCCGCGCCGAAGGGACTGATGCAGGGAGGGAGGGCTCTGCCGGGCAGAGGGGAGGCCGCGGGACACTCGATTCTGCTGCTGCCACGACGGTAGCGGCAGCAGCCAGCCAGCTTTTTAAAAAAAATTTAAACCTTCCCTGGGCTGATGGGGGGAGGGGGGTTAGGACTGGTAATGGGCTGTGGGGGAGCTAAGATTGAAAATGGGGTGATGGGGGGGTTAGGACTCGAAATGGGCTGATGGGTGGGTAAGGACTGAAAATGGGGTGTTGGGGGGGTTAGGACTGGTAATGGGTTGGGGTTGCTAGGACTGGAAATGGGCTGAGTGGAAGAGGGCTTGAACTGCAAATAGCTGATGGGGAGAGGGGCTTTTAATGGAAATAGGCTGAGTGGAAGGGGGGGCTTGAACTGCAAATAGCTGATGGGGAGGGGGGCTTGGAATGGAAATGGGCTGTGAGGAGGGAACTAGGACTGGAAATGCGCTGATTGGGGGTGGAGCTAGGACAGGAAATGGGCTGATGGAGGGGCTAGGATAGGACTGGAAATGGGCTGTTGGGGGAGCTAAGATTGGAAATGGGCTGTGGTGGGGGCTTGGATTGAAATGGGCTCATGGAGGGGCTAGAACTGGAAGTAGGCTCATGGGGGGCTTGGATTGGAAATGGGCTGAGTGGAGGGGAGCTAGGATTTGACATGGCTGATAGTGGGGCTAGGAAAGGACTAGAAATGGGCTGATGAGGTGCTGGGATTGGAAATGAGCTGATGGAGGGATCGGAGAGCCCAGTTTAACGGCAAAACTCACCTCTATTTAAAAAAGTGCTACTGAGTGCAGACTGAATGCAGGAGAGGCTGGCATGTTTAGAGATGAATGAGGAGCTCTTGCTATTGTTCTGGCCCTGAGATTTGGCTGCCTGAGGGTGATTTTCAGTCCCTGGATGGCTGCGGTCATTACACGAGGAAATGGAACGCATGAGGAGTCCTGCGTTCCACATGGCCTGAGCGGGAAGCTGATCCATCCGGCGGAGACGTGAGACATCCGGTGGGTGACTCTGAAGAGAATACAAGGTAAACTCCCCCTCTGGGCACTATGAGTCAGCACTATGTTCTTATTATGTTGACTTTTTTATTGACTTTTTTTCCATTGTAAAAAAAGTTCTGACGATGCGGCCCGCGGGTTACTTTACAAGTCCTCATTTGGCCCTCAAAGCAATTTGAGTTTGAGACCCCTGCCGTAGATGGATACACTTGTCTATCCGCACACCACGCTTCAAAAACGCGCCAGACTCACACATACGCCAGGGAAGTAGACCTCCGTCTAGCCTTCAACAGCATAGAAATAACCGCTGCTGAGTATCCCCTGGTGCTCATGCGTGCCCTTTCAAGAGCCAAGCCGTAAGCAAGAATCGACTCACCTGTGGCATGTGAAGAGGTCCCTGAATCAACAGATCCTCTCGTGACGGAAGCTGCCACTGACTGTCCACCAATAGCCGAACCAGATCTTCATACCATGGCCTCCTTGGCCAGTCTGGTGCAATGAGAACCACTAGACCCCTGTGAACCTCTATGCGCTGAACTACGCGTCCTATTAAGGCCCAGGGCGGGAACACATAAATTAGATCGTCCACTGGCCACCTTTGTATCAGAGCGTCAAGGCCCTCCGACATTCTGTCTGGTCTTCTGTTGTTAAACCGTGGAGCTTTTGCCGACTCGACCGTCACCATTAGATCCATAATCGGCGTCCCCCAGTGCCTCGTAATTGGCGCAAACACATCCGGGTGAAGGGCCCACTCTCCTGGATCCACCTTGAAGCCACTCAGAAAATCGGCCTCTACATTGTCCACTCCTGCAACATGCTGAGCCTACAGAGTGAGCAGGTTTTGCTTGGCCCAATCCAAAAGCTGTCCTGCCTCCTCCTCCACTTCCCGTGCCGCCCTGACGATTGATGTAGGCTATCGTAGTTGCATTGTCAGAAAGCACCCGAACTGCTACATGCCTTATCCACAGCCGAAACTCCTGGAGTGCTTGGGCTACTGCCCTCATCTCTAGTCTGTTGATGGACCAGTCCTTCTCTACCGATGTCCATTGACCCTGTGCCAAACGGCCTTCAAAATGCGCCCCCCAGCCCGTTAGACTGGCATCTGTCGTCAATGGCCTCCAGGTCGGGGCCTCCAACTGCATTCCTTTCTCCAGATTCCCTGGAAGTAACCACCATTGAAGCTCCCGTCTCACCTCCGGTGGACAGGGAAGACTGTGAGCTAGCGAATCCGTTTGGTGCGACCACCACCGTAGCAGAGCCCTCTGCAAAGGTCTCATCTGAGCTCTTGCCCACAGCACCAACTCGAGAGTGGCCACCATAGTTCCGGGCAACTGCAGATACTGCCAAGCTGTGGGAGCCCTCTGGAGTAGAAAGCTGTGCACTAGAGCCCTCAGACCCTGCGCGCGTAGATCTGGAAGAAATACTTTTCCCTGAGCCGTACTGAAGCGAGCCCCCAGATATTCCAGACTCTGTGATGGAATTAGCCTGCTTTTGGCCAAGTTGACCACCCAACCCAGGCTCTGAAGCAACTGCACCACCCGGGCTGTGGCCAACTCGCTCTTGTTCCTGGATTTTGCGCGAATCAACCAGTCGTCCAAATAGGGGTGCACTAACACTCCTTTGCGGAGAGCCGCCGCCACCACTACCAGTATTTTGGTGAATGTCCTTGGTGCCGTGGCTAGCCCAAATGGCAATGCCCGGAACTGAAAATGTCCCATGGGTACCGCAAACCAAAGGAATTGCTGATGCTCCTGCCGAATTGGAATGTGCAGATAAGCTTCTGTCAGGTCCAGCGAAGTAAGAAACTTCCCTTCCCTGACCGCTACTATCACCGAACGAAGAGTCTCCATATGGAAATGGGACACCTGGAGACTACGATTCACCCTCTTTAGATCCAAGATGGGACGAAAAGCTCCATCTTTCTTTGGAACCACGAAATATATGGAATATCGATCGCAACCGCATTGTTCCGGTGGCACCGGTACTACTGCCCTGAGTTGCAGAAGTCTGTCTAATGTTTCTCGCACCGCAACCCGCTTTCTCTGTGCTTTGCACGGGGACTGAACAAATGAGTCTACCACTGGTCATTGGAATTCCAGAGCATAACCCTCCCGGATAACTTCCAACACCCACTGGTCTGATGTGATTTGGACACAGGCAGGATAAAACTCCCGTAGCCGCCCTCCTACAGGTTCGCTTCCCACCTGAGTCCCCCTTATCTCATTGTGACTTTCTAAGATTCGAGGATGAGGTCGCCGCAAAACCTCTGCCTGCCCCCCTAAAACCTCGAATCTCTGGTTCCGCGCTGGGAACCTGCCTCGCTGAAACTGACCGAAACAAGGCGAACGAAACCTTCAAAATTTCTCTCTGTGACCCCTTGGGAACCGGATTAGGACGGCTTTGCTTTGGCTTATCCTCAGGTAACCAACCCCACTTAGATTCCCCAAGATCCTTGACCAACTTGTCCAAATCCTCTCCAAACAAAAGTTTCCCTCTAAAGGGGGGAAGCTTACTCAGACGAACCTTCGACGAACTGTCAGCTGACCAGTTGCGCAGCCACAAATACCGCCGAGCAGCCACCACGGAAGCCATGCTCTTTGAAAGACCCCGGATAAGATCATAATGAATGTCCGCCAGATAGGCGGCTCCTGACTCCCAATGGGCTACCTCTTCGATCTGTTCTCCCATCTGATCCACCTGTAGCCTCTGCGACCAACGAAGACAGGCCCTAGCTACCCACACACCCGAGATAGAAGCCTGCATTGATAAGGCGCTGATGTCAAAAACCTGTTTCAATAATGTATCCAGTTTCCTATCCTGACCATCCTTGAGGGCTGCACTTCCCTAGACCGGAATTGTCGTCATCTTGGTAACTGCCGTCACCACTGCATTGACCTTTGGCGAGCGGAAAAGTTCCCTATCCAGATCTGACAAAGGATAAAGATGAGCCATCGCTCTGGACCCCTTAAGGCCCGCTTCGGGCAGATTCCATTCTTCCTGAATCATATCCTGCACCACTCTGCCAATCAGGTGGAAACATAGACGGACCAACCGATTGACCCTGCACTGGTTGCGACCCCGGTCCCGGTGCCGAGGATGGCTCAGCTATCGGCTCCGGGAGGGGAAGAGCAGAGGCTAGGGCTTCTGGCTGGCCCTGAGAGACTGCCTTCTGACCCTCTGCCCCTACCTCCAGCGCATGCTCCATCAAAGCCGCCTTCTGCGTGCAACCTCTACACACCCCTGTGTCAGAAACTGCACCCCGTCGAGTGCCACAAACTAAACACTGTGGCCTAGAAGGCATCAGGAACACTAAACCAGCCCAGAAGGCACTAGCAATCCTCTCAGGCTCCTTAGCCGAGCTCAGGATTTTTTTTTAACCCTAAAAACAGTACTTGAACCTGCACTAGGAGCCCCCCTACTTTTAAACGGGACTCCTAAACCCTCGGGCAACGGCAAAACTCAGTGAAAAACACACACAGTACTATAAAAAACTTGCCGTGAGAGAACACCATGCTGTTCGTGCTTCCCGCGCGATCACCATGTGACGCGGCCTGCCCGCTCGCACTGCTGCCTGCCTTCGCGCCTAAAGCGCAGGTATTTCTGACATTCCGGGATCCCCGCCGAAACCAGCCACGCTGCCAAAAATCTACTGCCTGGCTCTTACCTCTGACGGAGACTGACAACTCAATCCCACTCCCGTGCTCAGCCGTAAATGCGGCTTTGGCACTGGGGGAGGAGAAGTGCTGCTGCACTAGTGAGTCCGTTCGTCGTCTTCTAGCCAGGCAAGTTCACTGCCTGTCGTGCCTTCCACCTGCTCCTCACCCGTTCAGGTGGGATCGGGAGCAGGGAGGCTGTCCCCTCCGGAGCCCTTGACGCCTGATAATTAAAGACAGTACAAGGTAAGGAGAGAGGGGGGTTGGAGAGAGAGCTGCCCTAACGATCAACACAGCAGAGACCTAAAGAAAAGGAAAAGATAAAAAGGAGGCAAACTAGCCCTTCTACAGCTCCAACCACCCTGTATACTAAAATCCTTCTAAAACTGAACTAACTAAAATCCTCCTCAGTTGTTGCCTAGTGAGCCCTAGTCCAGGCTCACGACCTCTCCAGCTGCTTGGAAACTGAGACTACTGGTGTGGAGAGGCAGTCCTTGCCTTCTTATACCAGTGTCATCAAAAGAGATGACGTGCTCAGTCTCCAAAGCTGCTGGAGGAGGTGCTAAACCCAGAGGTTCCCGGACTGGACTGGACGGACGAAAAGGAAGGAGCCAAATGATGAAAACTGGGAACACAAGCACTGGCAAGTTGGATGCCAGGCCTTGACAAGGCAGGCAAAGAGAGATTTTGAGAAGAAGCTTGCTGTGGAAGCAAAAGCGCATAATAAAGAATTTTTCAAGTACATTTGTAGCGAACGTAAGAACATAAGAGATGCCATACTGGATCAGACCAAGGTCCATCAAGCCCAGTATCCTGTTTCCAACAGTGGCCAATCTAGGTCATACGTACCTAGCAGTTTACCCAAAAAACACATGTTCCACAATGCTTGTATTGGGGCAAGCAGTGGATATCCCGGGTCCCTCTTAATAATGGTTTATGGACCTTTCCTCCAGGAACTTGTCCAACCCTTTTTTAAACCCAGCTACACTAACAGCTTTTACTACATCCTCCGGTAACAAATTCCAGAGTTTGATTACATGTTGAGTGAAAAAATATTTTCTCTTATTAGTCTTAAATAGGTTACCCTGTAGCTTCATTGCGTGTCCCCTAGTCTTTTTATATTTTGATGATGTAAACAATCGATCTACGTTTCCCCGTTCCGTTCCATTCCATTCCATTCATTAATTTATGGACCTCTATCATATCTCCCCTTCCAGGTTGAAGAGCCTTACCGTAGGAGTATCCTTCCATCCCCTTTACTATTTTGGAGGCTCTTCTCTGTACCTTTTCTAATAACGCTATATCCTTCTTAAGGTACGGAGACCAGAATTGCACACAATATTCAAGGTGCGATCACACCATGGAACGATACAGAGACATTATAATATCCTTTGTTTTATTTTCCATTTCTTTCCTTATGATACCTAGCCTTCTATTTGCTCTCTTGGCCGCCGCTGCACACTGGGTGGAGGGTTTTAACATGTTATCCACGATGACGCCTAAATCGTTTTCCCAGGTAGTTGTTCCCATTGTGGAACTTTGCATCATGTAACCATAGTTTGGGTTGTTCTTTCCTAGGTGCATAACTTTTTACTTGTCCACATTAAATTTCATCTCCCATTTGGATGCCCGGTCTTCCAATTTATGAAGATACTCTTGCAATTTTCCACAATCCTTTTGGGTTTTAATAACTTTCAATAGTTTTGTGTCATCTGCAAATTTGATAACCTCACTCGTTATTCCCTTTTTCAGGTCATTTATGAATATGTCAAAAAGCAGCGGAAACAGCACAGATCCCTGCGTTACTCCACTATTCACCTTTTTCCATTGGGAAAATTGGCCATTTAGCCCTACCCTCTGCTTTCTATCTTTAAACCAGTTCCTGATCCACAGTAGTACACTGCCTCCTATCCCATGACTTTTTAGTTTTGCCAAAAGACTCTGATGAAAGACCTTGTCAAAGGCTTTCTGAAAGTCCAGATACACTATATCAACTGACTCACCTTTGTCTACCTGTTTTTTCACACCTTCAAAAAAACATAGATTAGTAAGACAAGATCTTCCTTGTCTAAAGCCATGTTGGCTGTCTCCCATTAAGCCTGTTGAGTAGTTTTATTCTTTGAGGGTTTCTACCATTTTTCCCAGTACTGACGTCAGTCTCTCACTGGTCTGTAGTTTCCTGGATCACCCCTGGAACCCTTTTTAAAAATTGGCGTTACAATGGCCATCCTCCAATCTTCAGGTATTAGAGATGATTTTAATGATGGTTCCCAGATTACTTATAGCTGGTTTACAATCTCATATTTCAGTTCTTTCAACACCCTTGGATGTATACCATCCGGTCCAGATGATTTGCTACTCTTTAGTTTATCAAATAGTTGTAATACATCTTCCCGGTGTATCGATATTTCTTTTAATTCTTTCGCAATATCACCTTTAAACACCACTTCATTCATGGGTAACATCCCTACATCTTCCTCAGTAAAAACCGAAGCAAAGAATTCATTCTGCCTCTCAGCTATAGCCTTGTCCCCTCTTACTGCCCCTTTTACCTCTCTGTCATCTTATGGTCCAACTGACTCTCTCACAGGTTTTTTGCTATGAATGTACTTGAAAAAGTCTTTATTATGCGTTTTTGCTTCCTCAGCAAGTTTCTTCTCAAATTCTCACTTTTCCTGCCTTATCAATGCCTTGCATTTAACTTGCCCATGCTTGTGCTGTTTCCAGTTTTCATCATTTGGCCCTTTTTTCCATTGCCTGAAAGATGCTTTTTCGGCAACAACAGCCTCTCTGACCTCACCTTTAAACCATGCTGGCAGTTTTTTGGACTTCCTTCCACTTTTCTTAAAGCATGGAATACAGCTGGTCTGGGCTTCCAAGATACTATTTTTAAACAACACCCAAGCTTGATGTAAGTCTAACCTTTGCAACTGCTCCTTTTAGTTTTTTCTTAACTATTTTCCTCATTTTTATCATAGTCTCCCTTTTGAAAATTAAAAGGTAGTACTGTGGATTTCCTTACCATCCCTCCTCCATTAATTAAATCAAACGTGATCATGCTATGATCACAATTGCCAAGTGGTCCCAACACCCTTATCTCTTGCACCAGATCTGGTGTTCCACTAAGGACTAAGTCCAAAATGGCTTCCCCTCTGGTTGGTTCATGAACCAGCTGCTCCAAGAAGCAGTCATTTATTTCATCTAGAAACTTTATTTCCCTAGCATGTCCTGCCGTGACACTGACCCAGTCAATACCAGGGTAATTGAAATCACCCATTATTATTACTGTTCTGTAACTTTTGTTAGCTTCCCTGATTTCTTTGAGAATTTCATAATCCATTTGTTCAATTTGGCTGGGCGATCGATAGTACAATCCCACTGCCATCGCCTTCCCCTTTTTACATGGAATTTCAATCCATAGAGATTCTACAGCAAATTTTATTTCCTGCAAAACTTTAATCCTTTGTGACTCAATGTCCTCTCTAACATAGAGCGCAACCCCTCCACCAATTTGATCAGCTCTATCATTACGATATAGTTTGTACCCAGGTATCCCAGTGTCCCACTGGTTGTCCTCCTTCCACTATGTCTCTGAGATATCTCCTTTTTAAAGGTTAATGCCAGCAGCCTTTTTCCATTCTGGTTAAGGTGGAGCTCATCCCTTTGGAAGAGCCCCTATCTTCCCCTGAATGTTCCCTAGTCCCTAACAAGTCCAATACCCTCATCCTTGCACCATTGTCTCATCCACGCATTGAGATTACGGAGCTCTCCCTGCTTTTTGGGTCCTGCGTGTGGAATGGGGAGCATTTCGGAGAATGCTAACCTGGAAGTTCTGGATTTCAACTTCCTACCTAAAAGCCTAAATTTAGCCTCCAGAACCTCCCTACTACACTTTCCTATGTCATTGGTACTGACATGTACTAAGACAGCAGACTCCTCCCCAGTACTTTCTAAGACCTTATCTAGGTGGCACGTGAGGTCCGCAACCTTCGCAACATGCAGGCATGTTACCAGGCGATCCTCATGTGCACCAGCTACCGAGCTATCTACATTCTTAATGATCGGATCACCAGCTATAACAGCTGTCCTAACCCTTCCCTCGTGGGCACATGGCCCTGGAGAAACCTCTTCTGTGCGAGAGGGTTTTACATCACCTGGAGGGCTGGTTCTAGCTACAGGATCACTTCCTGCCACACCAGGATGATGATGATCTCCTGTCACATGACCTCGCTCCTCCATGGCAATGGGGATGCTGCCAGACTGGAGGTGGGACTTCAGTAGTATATCCCTGTAGGTCTCGTCTATGTATCTCTCTGTCTTCCTTATATCCTCCAAATCTGCTACTTTAGCCTCCAGAGAGCGGACTCATTCCCTCAGAGCAAGGAGCTCCTTGCACCTAGCGCACACGTAAGACCCCTCACCAACTGGGAGAAAATCATACATATGTGACATTCAATGCAAAAGACTGGAAAACCCCCATCTCACTGCTGGACTGCTGTCTGCATCTTAGTTTTAAGGTTGTGTTTAGGTATTTAAGTTCTTTACTTACTAAGGGTTGCTAGGGATACTTATACTTATAAAACTATACCTAATACGTTTAATGTACTTTATTCACCTGAAGCTTAATTAATCTCAGGTCCTTAAAATATGCCTCATAAGGATAAACAGCTGCACCTGAGAGTGAATATGGTACCTCCTTTTCTTTATGAGATTTAAGCACCTACGATTATCCCAGGGGTGGGTAGGTGTCGGGGAGGGAGGGAAAGAAGACTTATTAAAAATTGGCTGCTACCCAGTACGCTCTCCTGTGCTTCTAAGGTAATTTGTGACCAATTTCCTGGGTGATTCACAGAGCCCTTACTTGGATTGAGGGAGTCTTGGGTTCCAAATTTAACCAGAAAGCTCTCTGCTGTGTTTTAAATTTAAACTGAAAGCTCTCTGCTGCTACTAGGCCTTGACTGAGTATGAAATGTAAACTAAACGTTCTCTGCTGGGTTTTAAACTGAAAGCTACTTGTTGAGTTTTTAATTTAATTAAAAGCTTTTTGCTGATACTACCCCCTGACTGATTTAACAAATACACTGAATTCACAGATTATTCAGCTTTAATCTCAAGAATTCGTTTTTCAACAAGATTTAGAAAAATTACCAGAAGTAAATACTTACAATTGCAGATCTCTCTGCAGAAGTAGCAGTCTCTTTTTATAGTCCTTCAAGACTCTGTGGTCTCCAAGCTCTCAGGAGTTCAAGGACAGACTTCCCCCTCCAAGTAGAGGTGGTGTCTAGCCATCCATGATGGTAGCAACCACTGCATCTGAGAGAAGGACGTTTCTATATTTAGAGCACTTGATAGCCTTGGCTGTTAAGTGGTATATTGCAGCGGTTTACAAACAATTTAAAAAGAAAAAAAAAAGGAATTGGTAAGACAGCAAGAAAGAAGGGGAAAAATAAAAAGAGAGAGGATATTACAGTTCATACATAGGGAGGGAAACCGAGAGGTAAAAGAAAAGAGAGCAGGTAGCTCTCAGAGGGAAAAGGTTAAGGAGGAGTGGACTGGGGAAAAGCTTGCAGAAATAGGGTTTTGGGGTTCTTAAAGGTAGAGAAAGAAGGGGATGGGTGTTCCAAAAGGATGGACTGGTATAGGAAAAAGAAGAATTCTAGAGATGACAAAGCAAAGGACTGAGGGTGAATGCAGAGATAGGAGGGTGGCATTAGAAGAGTGAAGGGAACGGGAAGGAACATATGGAGTAATAAGGGTGGCCAAGTATTGGGGTGGAGAGGCAAGATGTAAACTGTGCATTGTGGATCAAGCTAATAAATTTTGAAGCGGATATGCAAAGGGTCAGGGAGCCAATGAAGAATAAGGAAAACCAGGGAAGCATGAATATGAACAATTTAGTCTAGCAGCAGTGGACTGGATCAGTTGTAGATGGCAGATGGAGTACTGAGGTAACCCAGGAGAGAATTGCAGTAATCAAGGTTTGGGATAACAAGGACCAAGACAAGTAAATTATGGGGTGGAGAAAACAGAGTGGATTGAGTGTTAAGCTGCGAAGACCAAAAAAAAAGCCAATTTGGATAAAGAATCAAGGTGGGTTTTAAAGGATAGATATGAATAAAATTTGACATCTAAAGTCTTTGTAGAGTCATTTAAAGGAAGGGGAGAGGAAGAGATGGTAAGAGACAGAAGCATAGATTCTGTTGGAGAAGGGAAGGCAATAGCCTCAGGTTTGGAGATTTTTAAAAGAAGATGGTGTGGAGGAGTAGCCTAGTGGTTAGGGCAACGACCTAATACCTGAGAGATCAGGGTTCAGTTCCCATTGGCACTCCTTTTGAACTTGGGCATAAGAACATAAGATATGCCATACTGGGTCAGAACAAGGTCCATCAAGCCCAGTATCCTGTTTCCAACAGTGGCCAATCTAGGTCATACGCACCTAGCAGTTTCCCCAAAAGACACAGGTTCCACAATGAACGGAGTGGAACGGGTAAACGTAGATCGATTGTTTGCGTTATCAGAATATAGAAAGACTAGGGGACATGCAATGAAGCTACAGGGTAAACTATTTAAGACTAATAAAAGAAAATATTTTTTCACTCAACGTGTAATCAAACTCTGGAATTTGTTACCGGAGGATGTAGTAAAGGCTGTTAGTGTAGCTGGGTTTAAAAAAGGTTTGGACCAGTTCCTGGAGGAAAGGTCCATAAACCATTATTAAGAAGGGACCCAGGATATCAATGCTTGACCCAGTACAAGCATTGCGGAACCTGTGTCTTTTGGGGAAACTGCTAGGTACGTATGACCTAGATTGGCCACTGTTGGAAACAGGATACTGGGCTTGATGGACCTTGGTCTGACCCAGTATGACATATCTTATGTTCTTATGTTCTTATTGATATCCTGGGTCCCTTCTTAATAATGGTTTATGGACCTTTCTTCCAGGAACTGGTTCAAACCTTTTTTTAAACCCAGCTACACTAACAGCCTTTACTACATCCTCCGGTAACAAATTCCAGGGTTTGATTACACGTTGAGTGAAAAAATATTTTCTTTTATTAGTCACTTTACCCTCAATTGTCTTGGAAGAAAAGGCCTGGCAATCTACTTACGGTCATATCGTGCCAGGAAACCCTGGGTGATCCAGAAGCCCCTGGATTCAGCACTGGCTTGATGGCATATTTAAAAAGTATATGACCATTGGTGTACAGATTGTAAGCTGGCCTAGAGGGGGGAAGACATCGGATGAAGGGGGAGGAACAGGGTAAAGAATCTGAATGTCATCAGCACATAGGAAAGGGGTACAGCCAAGGGATTGGGATTAACAGAGGAAAAGGTGACAAGAAGATATTAAAATGAGTGGGCAAAAGAAAGGCAGAGAATCTAGAATTGGAGAATACCTGGAAGGTGCAGTCTGAAAGATAAGAAGAAAACCAGTTGAAAATCGAAACCTGGATTCTGATAAAGTGAAGGCGTTGACCGGGTATTGCTTTGGTGGCCCAAACCCTCTTCAGCTGGGTCCAACGGCTGCAAGACAAATCCGTAGTCTGTGAGGTTGGAGTCTAGAGCTGTACTTGTTGCTGATGTTTTGTATGACTTCAACAGAATCTCCTTGAAATCTGTGGCAGCAGAGTTAGTGGCCAGGCAGTGGCTGTGGCTCTGAAACTGGTCAGCTGATGCTGCCTCCAAATTAAGGCTGAGAGAGCTCCCCTTCAAGGGCAGGTTACTCTTTGGGGAAGACGTAAAGAGGTTGAAGAAAGACCTGGGAGAAGCTCATTCACAGAGGCTTCCGAATGACAGGCTTGGGGGCTCCAGGAGTGCTCCTCATAGGGCTCTGTGTGGAGCATGGTGGTTCCCTCGGATTGCTAGGAATTTGGGCAGGGCCTGTTCCTCCTATGAGTAAGTCTAAGAAGGGTAAGCACTCTCAAGATTTGGCCCCACAGTGAGATCTATTGGGCCCCTTCTGGGGCACAGCCAGTTGATGGAGTGGTTCTGACTGTTTTCTCTTCTTCGGCCCCTTGAAAAGGGGTATTCACTGGATTTTGTGGCTTCTCACTCAAATGGATGGTGATCAAGGAAGCTCTACAGTGCCTCCTGCAGTTGCTGGTCATTCTACCCATGCCCTCCTCAGAGCAAGGTCAAGGGCATTATTCCATCTACTTCATGGTACCCAAGAAAGGGCGGTTGCTCCGAGCCTATTCTGGACCTGAAGGTGTTCGGTGCCAGGCTCCAGCCTATTCTGGATCTGAAGGTGTTTAATGCCAGGCTCAAAATTCTTCACTTCTGCATGGAGACCATCAGATTGGCTATTGTGACAGTCTGATAAGGGAAGTTTACTTCCTTGTGCCTTGCTAAGATGTACTTTTAAATTGCCATCCAGGATGCTTCTGCATCCTGGGCTGCCAGTTCCAGTTTTGGACTTTGCTTTTTGGCTTGGCCACAGCTCCTTGCTTATTTTCAAAGATCATGGTGTTGGTGGCAATGGTAGCAGCATTCCTGTGCAAGAAAGGAATCCAGGTTCACCCATGTCTGGATGACTGGCTGATTCAGTCAGATTCCTTGGAGAAGTCCAGGGATAACACAACCCTAGTGATTTGCTGCATAGAATGGCTGTGGTTGCTAATCAGCTATCTCAGGAGCAGCCTGACTCCTTCCCAGGACTTAGAATATCTTGGGGTTTGGTTCAACACTCTCCTGGGCTGAGTGTTTCTCATGCCAGAGGCTTTATAAGTGACAGGATTCAAGTTGCAGCAGTAACCTCCAGAGCTTTTTGCACTCAGTCAGCTCCCTGGGCTTGGGATTATCAACTCTTTAGGCCAGAGCATACATGCGGCTCCTAAAGAGACATCTGATTTTATTGGTCTCCTTGCTCCAAGTTGTTCAATCAGGGCCTTTCTCTCCCTCAAGAGAAAAAGGAGCAGTTGGCCCTATCATAGTAATCTCACCATCTAATGCATGGAATGCCTCTGGAAGCACTGGATTAGGTGGTAGTCACCATGAATGCCAGCCTTAAGGGCTGGAGAGTGCAGTCCAGGTCAGTTTGTCCAGGTACTCTGGTCCCCTCAGGAAGCCTCCTGGTCAATCAGCCAGCTGGAGCCAGAGCAATCCCGTCTGGCTCTTGAGAGGTTCTGGCCTCTCCTGGTGGGTGAAGTATTCTCGGCTGTGGCTTAGGTCAACAAGCAAGGCAGAATCTGCAGTGCCAGAGTGGCACTTGAGGCAGTGGAGCTGTGGCATTGGGCAGAGGAGCTTCTGATTTCTCTGTCAGCAGCCCATATAGTAGGCGTTGACCATGTGTAAACTGACTTCTTAAGTCAGAACTCCGTGGATCTTGGCAAAGGTTTCCTCATAGTGAAGAGATGGGGCCTCCAAATATTTGACTTGATGTCCTCCTGTTGTTGTTAAGTGCCGTCGAGTCGGAGTCGACTCATGGCGACCCTCTGGATAGCTATCCTAAATTGTGTTCGGTCTTCAGTCAGGTGGCTCATTGACGACAGACTGGTACCCGTAGCTGCTGTTATTGTAGCGATCCATCTCATTGCTGGCCTTCCTCTTTTGCGTTGACCTTCTATCTTGCCAAGCATGATGTCTTTCTCTAATGATCTCTCTCTTCGCATGATGTGTCCGAAGTATGAAAGTTGAAGTCTTGTCATCTGAGCTTCTAAAGAAAGCTTAGGTTTGATCTCCTCTAGTACCGACTGGTTTGTTCTTCGGGCAGTCCATGGTATACACAGTATTCGCCGCCAGCACCATAATTCAAAGGCATCAATTTTCTTCCTGTCTGTCTTTTTCACTGTCCAGCTTTCACATCCATATGATGTTATTGAAAATACCATGGCTTGAACAAGTCAAATCTTTGTATGGAGAGACACATCTCTGCTCTTGAGAATCTTATCTAGGTCTTTCATAGCCATTCTGCCAAGAGCAATGCGTCATCTGATTTCTTGACTGCTTGTTGCTTCTTTATTGATAGTTGATCCAAGTAGGTTAAAGTTGTTCACAATTTCAATTTCTTCTCCTTCAACGATGAACCTGTTGATTATGCCAGTTGTCATGATCTTTGTCTTCTTTACATTAAGGTGCAGGCCCATTTTGAGACTATGTTCTTTGATTGTGAGAAGCAAATGTTTCAGATCATCTTCGCTTTCAGCCAGTAATGTGGTATCATCAGCATAGCGAAGGTTGTTGATGAGTCTTCCACCAATCTTCACACCTCTGTTGTCTTCATACAGTCCTGCTTCTCTGATGATTTGTTCTGCATATAAATTAAACAGGTAGGGGGAAAGTATGCAGCCTTGTCTTACACCTTTGCTTATTTTAAACCATTCTGTTTCTCCTTGTTCCGTTCGAACTGTTGCTTCTTGATCAATGTACAGATTACGCAAGAGAACGATCAGGTGTTCTGGTATACCCATGCTTCTTAATGTGGCCCAGAGTTTCTCATGGTTTACACAGTCAAAAGCCTTGCTATAGTCGATAAAGCACAAATAGATATCCTTTTGGTATTCTTTAGTCTTTTCAAGGATCCATCTCACATCCGCAATGATGTCTCTCGTTCCTCGCCCTTTCCTGAACCCTGCTTGCACTTCAGGTAGTTCTTGTTCTAGGTATGGCTGTAGTCTCTTTTGAATAATCTTCAGTAGAATCTTGCTGGCATGTGGGATCAGAGCGATTGTGCAATAATTTCCACAGTCAGTTGGATCACCTTTCTTTAGTATTGGTATAAACACAGATCTTTTCCAGTCAGTTGGCCATGATGTTGCCTTCCATATTTCTTGGCAGAGCCTTGTAAGTACGGTACGGTAACAGCTGCATCAGATTGCTGCAATACTTCTATGGGAATGCTATCAATGCCTGGTGCTTTGTTCTTTGATAAGGCTTTCAATGCTGCTTCAACTTCTTCTTTCATCACCAATGGTTCCTGATCATAAGGTATAGGTTGAAACGGCTGTTGGTCCACTTGATCTTTATCATATAAAAACTCTGTATATTCCTTCCACCTTTTCTTGATCTTCTCAGCATCATTCAACATAGAACCTTGAGCATCTTGTAACATTCCAATTCGAGGCTGGAACTTTTTCTTTAACTCTCGTAGCTTTAGGAAAGCCGATCTTGTTCTTCCTCTAATAGTTTCTGCTTCTATTTCCTTGCAAGTGTCATTGTAGTACTTTTCCTTGTCCTGTCTTGCTGCACGTTGGAAATCTCTGTTGAGTTCTGCGATTGTCTTTCTTTCTCCTTTGGCTTTAGCTTCTCTGCGTTTCTGGGCAATTTTCAGAGTTTCTTCCGTCATCCATTTTGGCCGTTTTTGCTTTTTCACCTTTTGTAGAGACTTGTCGCTTTCTTCCAGCACAACCTTCTTGATGTCATTCCATAACTCTTCCGGAGCTCTGTCATTTGTATCTAAAGCAGCAAATCGATTTTGCAGGCAGTCTTTAAATTCCAGTGGTATATTCTCAAGGTCATATTTTGGTGCATTCATGAGTGGTTTGCTCTTTTTCAACTTTAGCTTGAGTTTGCATACTAGTAGTTGATGATCTGTACCACAGTCAGCTCCAGGTTTTGTCTTTGTTGATGTTACAGAGCTTTTCCATCGTTGACTTCCACAGATGTAGTCAATTTGATTTTTATACAATCCATTGGGTGAAGTCCATGTGTACAGTCGTCGCTTGTGTTGCTGGAAGAAGGTGTTTGAGATGAATAGATCATTGGTCTTGCAGAATTCTATCAATCTTTCTCCAGCTTCATTTCTGTTGCCAAGTCCATATTTTCCAACTACTTTGCCTTCTTCTTTGTTGCCAACTTTTGCGTTCCAGTCACCCATGACTATCAGGATATCCTGTTTGCATGTTCTGTCAATTTCAGCTTGTACTTGTTCATAGAACTCTTCAATTTCATTCTCTTCTGCAGCTGTTGTTGGGGCATATACTTGAATTATAGTTGTGTTGATAGGCAATCCTCGTAGACGAATAGAGATTAAGCGTTCGCTGACTGCATTGTATTTCATTACAGTTCTTGCAAGTTTCTTCTTTATTATAAATGCAACACCATTTCTTCTTTGTCTTTCATTTCCAGCATAGTAGACCATGTGATCATCTGATGCAAAGTGCCCGATGCCAGTCCATTTCAGTTCGCTGACACCCAACAGATCAAGTTGTACACGTTCCATTTCATTCTTGACCACCTCCAACTTCCCTTGGTTCATGCTTCGTACGTTCCATGTTCCAATGTGTAAGACATCTTTACAGCTTCTGACTCTCATTTCATGCGCAGCTACATCAGCAGTCAGACTTCCCGAGGGCTTTGATCCAACCACATCATAAATGCTGGCTTTACTCTGAAAAGTCTTCAGCTCTTCCCCAGTAGCTAGTTGAGTGCCTTCCGACCTGGGAGTCTCATCTTCCAGCACCATAGCACAATTTGTTTTGTTGTAACTATCCATTGGGTTTTCATGGCAAGATACAGAAGTAGATTGCCGGCCTTCCTTCCGCGCAGTTTAAGTTTGGTGTTGTTGCCGTTGTCACAGAAATGTGATCCTCCGCCGTCAACACTATCCCATTCTGCTGCTGCCCAGATGGGTGGTTTGTCTTCGTCTGGCACCTCAGCTGAGACCTGTCCATCTTGGGAGACCCTGCCAGTAGTTAAACTACCGATAGTTTAGCTCTCAGCATCACTGATGCACGCAAGCCCTCACAGCACGACAAGCTGCAAACCAAGTGAGAGGATGTCCTCCTAGGTGAATACAAAAGTGGATAATTTTTTTTGTTGATCCACAGGAAGGCTTTACAGGTGACAGGATTTAATGTCTGTCTTCAGATCTGGCCACGGGAAAAGGCTTCTTTGTCTCCCAATCATCCCCCTCCCTCCCCTGCCCATGGTGACCCATCTTCTGCACGACATTCTGTTTAACCTGGGCCTGGTTATTCTAGTTGAACCAGACTGGCTGTACAGGCCATAGTATGTTGACCTCTTATTTATTTATTTATTTTTATTTATTTACATTCTCTTATATACCGCGCTATTCTACATCAGTGCGGTTTACATTGAACAAGCTGAAATTACATTGAACAGGGCATTATAACTTGGAGATAACTATTTTACAGGGAACATGGGCTATGGAGGGTTAAGTGGCTTGCCCAAGACCACAAGGAGCACCTGTGGAACTAGAAACCCCAGTCCTTCCGGCCCAAGGTTGCTGTCCTCTAGTGGGATTTGAACCCCCGACCTTCCGGCCTGAAGTACCTTGCCCCAACCACTAGGCCACTCCTCCACTCTTGATCTTATATCATGGGATTCCCTCTTATTGCCATGAGAAAGCCTTCTGTGACAAGGGCCCCTGGTGATAATCCTTCTCCCTTCTTGCTTATGGCCTAGCTCTTGATAGGAGTAGGCTGTCCAAGAACACTATTCTGGAGTAGTAGTGAACACCCTACTCAAGGCCTGAAGGGCGCCTATTTCCTTGGTCTATATAAGAGTCTGGAGAGTTCAGGTAGCAGGCCTGATGTGCTAATGGAGGGAATATTCAAGGGTTCTCCCTAGTGCCACTCCCTGGTGCCTTCCGATTCCTTAGGAGAGTGAAGCAGATTTGTCTTATCTGCCATTGTTTTAGATTGTTCCTCAGTAGTGTTTTCATTGGTGTTTTGAAGGCAGTAAAAGGCCCTCTTTTGAGCCCATTTGGAAGACTTCTCAAGGATTTGACACTCAGTGGTTTGCCAGGTGGATGTCATAGCTGCAGGCCATGTTCTGCAGGAAATAAGAACATAAGAGACGTCATCTGGTTAAGAGCAAGGTTCATGATGCCTAGTATCTGTTTCCAACAATGGTCGATCCAGGTCACAAGTACCTGTCAGATTCCCAAAAAGGTACACAGTCCACTTTGCTTATGCTGGGGTAAACCGTGGATTTTCCTGGTCCTCTTTATGGACTTTTCCTCCAGGAACTTATCCAAATACTTTTTTTAAACCCAGCTACACTAACAGATTCTACTACATCCTCTGGTAACAAATACCAGAGTTTGATTATGCACTGAGTGAAAAAATATTTTCTCCTAATAGTCTTAAATGGGCTGTATTGCAGCTCCATTGTGTGTCCCTTTTTACCCTTTCTGCTTTTTGAAGGAGTAAACAGATCTACAGTATGTTTACCTATTCCATTCCATTTATTTTATGGACCTCTATCATATGTCCCCTCAGCTGTCTTTTTTCCAAGTTGAAGAGCCCTAGCCTTTTAAGCCTTTCCTCAAAGGGGTATCCTTTTATTCCCTTTACCATTTTGGTGGTTTTTCTCTGTACCTTTTCTAATTCTGCTATATCCTTTTTAAGATATAGTTACCATAGTTGTATACAGTATTCAAGATGTGGATGCACCATGGAATGATACAGATGCATTATAATATCCTTTTGTTTTATTTGTCATTCCTTTCCTTATGATTCCTAGCATTCTATTTGCTTTGTTGGGTGTTGCTGCGCACTGGACTTAGGGTTTCAGTGTATTATTCACAATGATGCCTAAATCCTTTTCCATACTCTCCTTTCTACCAAAGGTGCCATTTTCCTTTTATTTACCAGGAGGTTCTCCAGTCAACCACCTTAGAAGAGGACCTACGTGTGGATTCCTTGCTGTGGGTGAGGGGAGAGACATTAATTGGTAATCTCCATGTATCTCATTCCTTCCGTTTGGTCAGACCGTCTTTTTGTCCTCTTCAGCAGTCAGAGGCAAGGACAGGCAGCAGCCAAGTCCTTGATTGTCCACTGGCTTAAGGGAGGGTATTTTTCAGTCTACCTTCTTTGTAGAAAGCATATGCCAGAGGGAATTGAGGCTCGCTCCACTAGGGCACAGACCTCTTCTTGGGTGAAATCTGTCTTGGTGTTCCTGGAGAACATTTGTAAGATAGCTACTTGATCATCTCTGAACACCTTTTGTGAAGCACTACAGGTTGCATGTAGGTGTCTGAGCAGAAGAGTTTTTGGCAGGGCAGCCCTTTAGAGAGTGTCTTCCACCCTAGTCCTGATTGGGTACATCCCACTCGTCTGGACTGGTTTAGCAGGATAAGAAAGAAGAAATTTACATACCCAATAATTTTTCTGTTCTTGAATCCTGCTAAACCAATCCAGGACTCCTCTTAGAAAACTCTTCCTACAGTTTTGGGAGCCCTGTTGCGTCTTGATTGGATTTGTCAGTATTGGTGTCTGTCACAGAGCCATTTACAGTAAGAGAGATAAATTTATGTTCCAGGTTATGGTGGTTGGTTAATAACATTTGTCATCTTTCTAAGTTTTTCAGTCTTGCTTACTGGTTGGAAAGTGTCATATTGGCTTTATTTTATTTTTTATTTATTTATTTAGCTGCATTTATATCCCGCTTTTCACCGGGTCAAAGCGGTTGGGGGATACATTTAACACAAGGGGATATGAGACACATACACTAATACTTACAGGGAACATGGGCAGTGGAGGGTTAAGTGGCTTGCCCAAGACCACAAGGAGCACCTGTGGGACTAGAAACCCCAGTCCTTCCGGCCCAAGGTTGCTGTCCTCTAGTGGGATTTGAACCACCGACCTTCCGGCCTGTGGTACCTTGCCCCAGCCACTAGGCCACTCCTCCCTCTTAACTGCTGCACCTGTGTATATACTAGTGATGACATCACTGAAATTTGCTCTACTTTTCCTCCACTGGCTTGCTGGGGAAAATAACCCAATGGTCTGGATGGGCCTAGTAGAATTCAAGGAAAGAAAATTATCAGGTATGCAAATTTCTCCTCGAGTCCTGCCAAACCAGCTCAGGATCTCACCCTAGCGTTGCAGACAAATGGAAGGGGACTGCATTTGATGTGTTTCTCAGCTGCATGAGAGAATCATACATGTATGAGAATGGATATATATGTCAAAT
Source organism: Ichthyophis bannanicus (assembly GCA_033557465.1). Lineage (NCBI taxonomy): Eukaryota > Metazoa > Chordata > Amphibia > Gymnophiona > Ichthyophiidae > Ichthyophis > Ichthyophis bannanicus. The sequence goes on along the minus strand of CM066034.1, from coordinate 885,849,677 downwards.
TCATATAATACATGAAAGTGAATGGATATCCCACTGTTATCGCTCGTCTCTCTCTGAGGAGGAGAGATTTTAACATGCATGATCTCCTTTCCTTGAATTCTGCTAGACTAGTCCAGGCGAGTGGGTTATGTCCACCTGCTAGCAGGTGGAGGCAGACTTGTGCAACCTTCAGTGATGTCATCACTTGGTATATCCTCTGGCACAGCACTGAGAAACCAGTATGACACTTCCCAAGCAGTAAGCAAAACTGAAAAACTTGTATAATGTTAAACACACACATCCATGTAACTAAGACTGTGATCAAGTACTTGTCTCTCTCTTACTATAAAAAGTGGAGCCAGCCCACAAAGCTTAGACCTTCCACAGCAGTCAGAACCTCGCTCCCACCCCAACCTGCAGAAAACATTTCCAAGACAGTAAAATCACTAACACAACCAAAAAGCAGTGTGCTTTCCAACCTGTAGGAGTTGTATTCCAGGGTGAGTCCTGGATTGGTCTAGCAGGATTCAAGGAAAGGAGATCATAAAGAGTTCTAAAATCTCTCCTTCCTTATCTTGCCAGGCCAGTTCAGACGAGTGGGATGTACCCAAGCAGTTGGGACAGTGTGGGAGGAAGACTACCAAAAGGACAGAGTACCTTTCCAGGAAGGTTATCGGAATAAATTTCCCAAGTGCTCACAAAAAGTGATCCACTAAAGCTGGAAGGCTTATAACGGTCCTGTGGGAACTGCGACACACTCTTGAGCATGCTTATCAGGCAGGATGTACACTGTACCCAAAAGTCTCACAGGGTGATAGGGCAATAGAACACTTAAGCTCTGCCAGCACCATTTTTACCTTGAAAAAGGTACAGAAAGCTGCAAAGTGAGAAATGCCCTGGAGAGGTCCAGGAGATGGAAACACCCCCTCCAATGCAACGACAAACCCATAGGGCTCTATAGGTTCTTGAGTCCGAAGACAACCAGTTCTAGGACTAGAACATGCTGGAAGGAACCTCCCTATCAGAATCCTCATATATCCAGGATAACATCCTTGTCCCTGCTGCGGAGAGGATGGGAAAAACAACTTGTTGCTGCCATCCATAACAGTACCCCACCTGAGCAGAGCCTCAAGGAGACTCTCTCCTGGGAAGATCTTGTAACCACTATTGCTACTGAAACAGTGCACTTCAGAAGTTCCAGGTTGGCCTGTGCCGGCAACTTGCTAGACCGAAATAGGTGGCTTGTCGACACCACTGACAAACTTCAATCATGCCTAAGGATCTTGAAACTTACTAGCTTAACGTGGTACAGGTGCGCTCAGAAGAAACAGACTGAGCCCCAACCGACTGTACCTCAGGAGGCCCCACCAGCATTCAGTGAATGGGATTACAGGCTCCCAAGGGTGCCTGGAGATGACCAGAGGCAGTGAGACGCTCTGCCATGACTGCCCCTACTGCAGTGGGGGCTACTAATGCCTCACCTTCACTGGAGGCCACCCTTGCTTATTTTCTCAGAGTAGTTAAGGTCAAGAGTCTTCTCCTGGTGAAAAAGCTGCCCATAAGGGGAAGTCCTCTGCCACTGACTGGAACCATCCATGGAAGAATGCCAGAACTACTAATTGTCCACTACCAGTGCCATGGGGCTGGAAGAAACTCCAAATCAGCATAAACAATCAGTGACCACTTCAGTGATCCACTGCTAGCCTCCAGCAGGAGGCTGGGCTCGTTGATCATTTGCCCCAATCCAAGCCTGGGAGCAAGAGGCTGCAGCCATCTGGCTACCAGTAGGGGGTGGGGTACTCATCTGAGGACTGTGCTCCATGTATTTCTGCAGCACCTTCAAAAAGTCAAAGGTGGCTACCGCCAAGGCTGCCTTGAATGATCCTGAGCCTTCCAAACTGAGATTCCGTATATGCAGCAACCCTTGCTCCTGGGACAGGCATGCACCGTGCTATGTACACCTTGTAGTGCAATACAGAGTATAAGTAGTAGTGGTAGTAAGTAGTTCCAGCAGTGAACCCTACTTATACCCGTAGGCCCACTGGGCTGGTGCAGTTCGCCATTGGCCGAGGGAGCAGCAGAAATGGGACATTAAAGACCCCAGGGAGCTAGCTTGGGGTACCCTCCCTAAAAGCCCATACACTACCACTAGGGACCTGGAGAAGATGGAACATTGCAGAGCCATAGGTCCACCTGGGACAAAGGGAAGCAGTCTGCTACTCTCACCCGAAAGCCACTTCTGACACCTATGGAGCTGCGATAATGTCCCCTAAAAAGCCTAAATAGGGCATGGCCAAGGAAAGTTCCTTAGCGTCCCTCCAGTCTAGTCCCGAAAGATAGAAGTTGTGTTCATCCTCTGCAGCTTGGAGACTGAGCATGATCCAAATCTTGATGACCTCAGCATATATAATCCAGGGACCGCCTCCATTCCTCAGTTCTCAGTCTCCAAGCAGCATTAGGAGGTGTGAGCCCAGGGACTAGAGACTCACTTCAGGAATGATTAAGTAGTTTTTTGGTTAGTGCTAGGTATTTTGGTAGGTTTCTTGTTTTACAAAAAAAAAAAAAAAAGGGGGTTACTGTCCCTTTAAATTCGGCGAGTGTTTCCCCGACTCAGTTTCTCTCTTGTGCTGGACAGCCGTCTTACCCCCCTTCTCCTCCCTCTCTGGAACGGTGGCAGTATGGAGTGAGTGTGGGAGTTGCAGCTGGGGCCTCCGGCAGCAGACTTCTCCGAGGTGGGTGAGCTGCCGTTGAGGGTTTGCCGTGCAGTTGGAGCGCGGGAACGATACGCTGCAGGTTGCCTAGGCGGTGGGGCAGTGCGGCGGTGCGATAGCGGAGAGTCTGCTCGATCTGGAGGACAGGTACCGGGGTGGGCGGCTCAGCGGGCTGGCAGGGCAGCGGTAAGCAGGAGAGAGTTCGGTGTTGCATTTCTGTGCAGGGGCAGCTTATTTCCGGCTCGGCGGTCCCGACGGCCATTTTGGGTGCCGCGTGGTAGTTTGCGTGGGAACGGGAAGCGCATCGGGGATCGTTTTTTCTTCGGTATTGCCTGGCTGGGGAGCCCCTCCGATGTGCATTGATTAAAAAAAAAAAAAAGGGCACACTTCTTGGCAGTGCTGGTACGCGTGAGCCCCGGCTGGCTTTGAGCTGGTTTGGTGTAAGCTCTTAGCAGAGAGGGGGGGCTCGGCCTGACTGGCTTGAATGCCGGCTCGGTCTCGCTGTCTTTTGTGCGGGATCCGCAGGGCGACAGTTTCTGAGGCAGGATAGTGCAAGGCCTGTGCACAAGAGGCTGCGCTGGCCAGTCTGGAAGAAAAGAGCACGACAGAGATGGCCAAGGAAGGCTTGGGGTCTGGTAGCCCTCCCAGTCCTCCGTTGTTGCCCCCGGAACCCCTGCCGGGGCCTTCCTCAGCGCCGCAGATCTCCTTGTCCCCGCCTTCGTTGCAGGGAGGCTTGGGGGCCATTTTCTCTCAGCAATTCTTGGTGTTGCTGCAGCAAACCCTGGGCGGAGCTGGGGGGAAGGAGTCGGGTGCCGGCAAGGAGCGTGCCCCAGGGGCTAAGAGGCAGGGGGCACCTCTGGATGCTGAGGACAGGCCAGTTAAGCGGGCCAGACGGTTGGAGAGCATGGATTTGGATTTGGACCTGGATGTGGGGTCAGCAGTGGTAGACGACTCCGAGGAGGAGCCGGAGTTAGAGGAAGGAGAGTTGCAGGACCAAGATGACCAGGCCAGAATTGTTAGAGTGTTTCGGAGAGAGGAACTGGTGGCGCTCATAGGGGCGACTATGGGTGCTCTGAATATCCCTACGTCGGAGCAGGGGGTTGATGCTTCCTTGGAGGACCCTTTGCTGCAGGCGGTCAGGAAGTCGCAAGGGCGTTCCCGCTCCACAGAGTTTTTAAGGAGATGATCCAGGAGGAGTGGGATACGCCGGATGCGGGAATCAAGGGCTCGAGAGTGTTGAACCGCTTGTACCCATTGCAGGAAGTAGATAAGGAACTTTTCAAACCTCCCAAAGTTGATGCGGCCGTTTCCTCGGTTACGAAGAAGACCACCATCCCGGTGGAGGGTAGTGCGGCCCTTAAAGATATGCAAGATCGGCGGTTAGACACGTTGTTGAGGCAGGTGTTTGAGGTTAATGCTCTGTCCATGCAGGCCTCGATTTTTGGGGCTTGGGTGGCGAGAGCGTGCTTGCGCTGGGCCCAACGGTTAAAAGGGTTGCAGATGGCCGAGGCCGTCGAGGAAGCGGCTCGGTTGGAGTCGGGGGCCGCATATTTAGCGGATAGTCAGTATGATCTTATCAGAGGAGTGGCGAAGAGTATGGCGTCGGTGGTAGCGGCCCGGCGGTCCTTCTGGCTCCGAAACTGGGCAGTGGATGCCGCCTCTAAGGCCAGACTGGGGAAGCTCCCTTTTCGAGGTAAACTGCTCTTTGGTGAGGACCTGGAAAAGTTGGTAAAAGATTTAGGTGACTCCAAAGGTGGTAGATTGCCAGAGGACAAGCAGAAGCAAGGGCATCAGGGGGCGCCTTCCTGGAGTCAGCAACGGGAGTTTCGTAGGTTTCGGCCAGTGCGCTTTGGTCAGGTGCAGAGAGGCCGTTTTCCATACAGGTCCTCGGGCTTTCGGGGCTTTCGAGGGGCGGGCAGAGGTTTCGGTGTCCCCGCCTCCGCCTCAGGTGTTAAAAGGCCCAATGATGCGAGGGGGGTCCAGGCTGGCGTGATCCCGGTAGGAGGTCGTCTGCGGGAGTTTCTGCCAGCCTGGACCCGCATTACTTCAGATCAGTGGGTGTTGGAGGTCGTGCGCAGAGGTTATGCGCTCGAGCTTCAACGGAGGCGTTTGTGCGCTCTCCCTGTCGGACAAAGGCAAAGCTTTTGGGGGTCAGGGAGACATTGCAAAACCTATTAGCGTTGAAGGCGGTGGTACCTGTTCCGGCGGACCAATGCGGGTACGGTCGGTACTCCATATACTTTGTGGTGCCAAAGAAAGAGGGCACGCTACGACCCATTCTAGATCTAAAACGGGTAAACCGATGTCTAAAGGTGTCGCACTTTCGCATGGAGACGTTGCGGTCCGTGATAATGGCGGTGCATCAGGGAGAGTTCCTTACGGCTTTGGATCTCTCGGAGGCATATTTGCATATTCCGATCAGGGCGGACCACCAGAAGTTTCTCCGTTTTGCAGTGCCCATGGGGCATTTTCAGTTTCAGGCGATGCCGTTTGGCCTGGCGACCGCCCCGAGAACTTTCACCAAGGTCATGGTGGTCGTGGCGGCGGCGTTGCGGAAGGAGGGGGTGTTGGTGCATCCCTATCTCGACGACTGGTTGATCAGAGTGAAATCGCAGGAAGAGAGTGTAAAGGCAACCGAGAGAGTGGTGAAGTTTTTGCAGTCGCTGGGCTGGGTAGTGAACTTCGCAAAGAGCAAATTGCAGGCATCGCAGCATCTGGAGTATCTGGGGGTACAGTTCGACACCAGGTTGGGCAGGGTGTTTCTGCCCCACGCCAGAATAGAGAAGTTAAGGCAGCTGTTCCGTACTTTTCTGGGCAGACCAGCGCCTTCGGCGTGGCAGTACCTGCAAGTCTTGGGTACGATGGCAGCTGCGCTGGAAGTAGTACAGTGGGCCAGGGCTCACATGCGGCTGTTACAGAGGGCGTTGCTGCGGAGGTGGTCGCATCAGTCCGATCCGTTGTCCAAGAGATTGGTGTGTCCTCTGGAGGCGCGGCTGTCTCTGCAATGGTGGTTGGTTCCAGGAAAGCTCGAAAGAGGCATGCCTCTGTAGAGCCCGGTTTGGAGAGCGCTGACGACTGATGCCAGCCTGTTCGGCTGGGGAGCGCATTTCGAGGGACATTATGCGCAGGGCCAGTGGACAGATCAGGAAAGGTCGTGGTCGATCAACAGGTTAGAGTTGCGGGCCGTTTGGCTGGCGTTGCGGGCCTTTCTACACTTGGTAGAAGGGACGGCGGTCCGGGTCTTGTCGGACAATGCCGCGGCGGTGGCTTATATCAATCACCAGGGTGGCACCGGCAGTGTGGCGTTCGAGGAGGAGGCGGAGGTGCTCCTCGAGTGGGCCGAGTCTCATCTGGACGCATTATCGGCAGCGCACGTGGCCGGGGTGGACAATGTGACCACCGATTTTCTCAGTCGGGTGAAGGTGGATCCGGGGGAGTGGGTTCTCCATCCGGAGGTGTTCCAGTTGATAGTGCGACGCTGGGGAGTGCCAGTGATGGACCTTATGGCGACCTGGGAGTCCGCAAAGGTGGAAAGGTTTTTCAGCAGGCGGAGGGAACGGATGTCGGAAGGGCTCGATGCCTTGATTCAACGGTGGCCGGAGGGACATCTCCTTTATGTGTTTCCTCCGTGGGTCTTGATAGGAAGAGTTCTGCAAAGGATAGAGCGATACAAAGGACGAGTAGTGCTGGTAGCGCCGGATTGGCCAAGGCGGCCGTGGTATGCGGATCTCATGCGGCTCTTGTTGGAGCCTCCGTGGCAACTTCCCTTGCAGGCGGATCTGCTGACTCAAGGCCCGCTGGTGATGCCGCAGGTGGATCGGTTCTCGCTTACGGCTTGGCTCTTGAAGGGGCAAGGTTAAGGGCCAAGGGATTTTCGAAAGCGGTGATTGACACGTTGCTTCGGTCCCGCAGGCGCTCCACTTCGTTAGCATACGTTCGGGTCTGGCGCATTTTTGAGGCATGGTGTGGTGAGAGACAGCTGAGGGCGCTGGAGGCTTTGGTGCCGCAGGTGTTGGCATTTCTGCAGGATGGTTTGGAGAAGGGGTTGGCGGCTGCCTCTCTCAGGGTGCAGTTGGCAGCGCTTTCTTGTTTTAGAGGACGGATACAGGGGAAGCAGCTGGGTGGTCACTCGGAGGTGAAGAGGTTTTTGCGAGCAGTGGCGCTCTTGAGGCCTCTGCGCAGGGATCCCGTTCCAGCCAGGGATCTGAATTTGGTTTTGCAGGCGCTAACCAGAGAACCGTTTGAGCCCTTAGCGAGGGCGACGGTCAAGGATCTCACGCTAAAGGTGGTGTTCTTGGTGGCGATCTCCTCGGCTCGCCGCATCTCCGAGCTGCAGGCACTGTCCTGTAGGGAGCCCTTTTTGGTGTTTCAGGTCAACAAAGTGGTGTTGAGAACGGTTCCTTCCTTCTTACCGAAAGTAGTGTCTGCGTTTAACGTGAATCAGGTGGTCTCCTTGCCGGTGTTTGAGAGGGCGAGGTCTGGTGAGAAGGGCGGTCGTCTGCACAAGCTAGATGTGGGTAGAGCCTTGAGGGTATGTGCAGAAGACGGCTTCGTTCCGAAGGACGGATAGATTGTTTGTGCTGTTTGGGGGATCGAAGCGCGGGGAGCAGGCGTCGAAACCGTCTATCGCTCGCTGGATTAAGGAAACCATTGAGTCGGCTTATCTGTTGAAGGGCAGAATAGTGCCAAAGGGCTTGAGGGCACATTCCACTCGGGCTCAGGCGGCGTCCTGGGCGGAGTCGTGTTTGGTTCCAGCGGTGGATATCTGTAAGGCGGCGACGTGGTCTACTTTGCATACGTTTGTCAAGCATTACAGGATTGATGTGATGGCGGAAGGAGATTCGCAGTTTGGGGCATCGGTGCTTCAGGCTGGTCTAGCAGGGCCCTCCCGTTGAGGTGTTACTGCTCTGTTACATCTTCTATCTTTTGGGACTAGACTGGAGGGACGCTAAGGAAGGTGAAATTTGACTTACCTGCTAATTGTTGTTCCTTTAGGACCTCCAGTCTAGTCCCGTATCCCGCCCGGTTTGTTTCTGCTGACGGCGCCCTGAAGCTAAGAGTTCCTTTTGAGGGTTGCTACTCTCGTGCGGCGGCTAGTGTTCCAGGTAGGTGGTGGAGAACGGGGGTGGTCTTGCCTCTGTTCTACGAAGCTGTTTGCCTGTGGCTTGTTCAGCAAATCACGCTGTTTACAGTGTACTACAGTTAAATGTTCTCAGTTTCAGATTAGCTGTTTATGCTATGTTGTCGTTACTTAATTTTTTCTCTGGTGAGTCTGCTTTGTCAACAGAGTACTGAGGAATGGAGGCGGTCCCTGGATTATATATGCTGAGGTCATCAAGATTTGGATCATGCTCAGTCTCCAAGCTGCAGAGGATGAACACAACTTCTATCTTTCGGGACTAGACTGGAGGTCCTAAAGGAACAACAATTAGCAGGTAAGTCTAATTTCACCTTATCTTGCAGGAATCCCACCACTCTGTCCTCCTCGGACTTAAAACAGCACTTGAGACCTTCAGGCATCCCCCATGGGAAAGGCTGGGCTTACAGAGGAACAGAGAAGTGCAAGAGTGATGGGCTATGTTCTCTCTAGCTACCAGTGAGAGTGCGCAGGGGCTCGAAGTCCCCAGAGGCTATACTCAGGACCCCAAGTACCCCTGTGAGGGTCTGTAAAGCAGCTAGCCAACTGAACACAGACCAAAGGCTGGAGTGGAGGATCAAAGGAGTGGAGGAGTAGCCTAATAAGCACTGACTTGGGAAACAAGAGACCAGGGTTCGATTCCCACGAGCATTCCCTGTGGCCTTGGGCAAGTCACTTAACTTAGATTCTTCTGAGGCAATGGAGGGTATATTACCAAGTTTAAATTACAATATAAACCGCTTTGACGGAAATGATAATGCAGTATAAAACCTGTTAAAATAAATAAATAAAGGCTATTTCGGGAGCTGCACAGCAAGAATGGACTTCAAGCAGGATCCTGGGCCGTCCTGCCATTCTGGGCCCACATAATCCACCAAAGTGGCTGCTGAGCTCTCCAGCAACACACAAAAAATGGAAAGGAGCAGCAGATGCCATAGGCACGGCATCGGGGCCCAAGCCCCCCCATGGGGGGGGGGGGGAGGTGACAGGATGCACTGATGATGCCCCATGCATTGGAGCCCAACCAGGGGCAAAAACCTTTAACTGTGGTGAAAAGCCATGACTGCATCAGGCTGAGAAACTGAAAAAAATATTCTGCTAAAACAAGATACCTGGAGCCGTGGCAAATGGGAGTCCTGAAAAGGAAATCCTAAGGCCTGTTGGGCTGGCTGGGGAAATCCTATCAGGTAGGCCCTGGACACTCAGACAGGCATGAGGAGGCCTGGCTGGGGAAGGTGGTGTGTGTTTTCTAACTGAAGCAACTTTTATGAAAGGTAGCTGAGAGCCAATTGTACTCCCGTTGAAATCAAAATGTAAAACAAATATACCCAAAAAGATGAAGATCGGATAAGGACAGCAAGAAGGAAGAGAGGCTGGACCCAACTTACCCACTTCAGGGACCCTGTGTGGTCATCATCCTCTTTCAGCCCACTGTCTGCTCCAGGAGACATGGGTGTACCCACGCTTTTAGCTGTTGGGACTTCCAAAACTCATTCCAAGGCTCTGCACTACAGTCAATCCAAGGCCTCTACTCTGAAGTTTGGGCAAGGACAGTCAGGCTTATCTTCACTGCTGTACCAGACTACACACCTTGCCACTTGCTGGAGGCACACAGTACTGGCATCTCTCTACTGTACAGAGGATATACCAGATGCTGACATAACTAAGAGTTGCTTAAGTCTGCCTCTACCTTCTGGCAGGGGGACATAACCCACTCGTCTTAACTAGTCTAGCAGGATAGAAACAGACATTTGGTGGCAGAAAAAGACTACATAGCCTATCCAGTCTGCCCCTCCATATCAACTACAAAAGTCCCCTTTTTTCCTCTAGAGATCTGTGCTTGTTCATGTTTTTTTGAAATCAGATACTGTCCTTGTCTCTACTACCTCCACTGGAAGATTATTCCATGCATCTACCACTCTTTCCGTAAATAAATATTTCTGCATATTACTCCTGAGTCTATCCCCTTTCATCTTATGTCCTCTTGTAACAGAGTTTGCTTTCAATCAAAAGAGGCTCTCCTCTTGTGCATTTATGCCACAGGAGTATTTAAACATCTCTATCGTATCTCCTCTATCCCGCTTTTCCTCTAATATATACTGTCATGTAGAAGACCCTTCTGAGCCTATGGAGATAGGGAGAGAAGAGGATTTCGTTTCAGAAACTGACAGGCAGTCAGAGCACATGGCTCAATGTTTTCAAGGAAGAGGTAAACAAAAAGAGTCACAAGCTGAACAGGCACGCCTATGCTGTAACATATCCCCAAGCTCAGGAGTTAATGAGAAACACCTGATTGGGGGAGGGGCAGAGCTAAGCCCTGAGAAGCAGGATTATAAAAAGTGGTCATTAGATTAGACCAGGGGAATGAGGAGGAAGGAGGAAGAGAAGGAACAGGAGTTCCAAGGAAGCTCTGAGGGAGAGACGCCAGGACAAGAGCAAAGACAAAGGCAAGGGATCCGGCAGGGGATCAAGCAAGGGAGCACGCTGACCAAAAGGAGTCAAGGAGGAGTAAGGACCCAGAAAGCCAAAGCCCAAAAGCCAGGTGTGAGCAGCACAGGGCCGGTGCCGTCCAGTAAAGGCAGGAGGAAGGAGAAACCTCCTGAGAGCTGGCTTGGGAAAACTCAGAAGCTCCAGGGAGAGAGACATACTGGCATGAGAATATTTATACGTCTGAGGCAGAAGCTGATAAGCTAAAAGGCAAGAAAATACAACCGGTGTTTGGATACCTTTCTGACCCAGCAGAACCGAGAATTCCTTCCTCTTTAAAGCCAAAAGGTAGGCTTCACAAATTGTCCAGATTTGAACCTAGTTTTAAAATATTTCCTTGTAGTTGCCAGGAAGTATTAGGCTCCCCAAGCAGCAACTCCAGTATATATGGTACTTTACAGCCCTGCTTGTTAGAGTGCTACAAAGAGAAGCCACGTGAAGGCAGAGAAGAAGTTTGTTTTAAAACGCAGTATAGCAGCTCGCAGACACACCCAGCTGACACTGACTTAGAAGAGATGCAGATAGATTCTGATATCAATGACGTAGCAGATAATCAGATGGATTGCACTTTGTCTCTTGCTGACCACATTGAATCTCTCTGCTGAACAATATATTAAGAAGGCTGAGAAAGCAGCAGAAGAAAAGGGAACATTTTCTTTTGTTATGAGAAACTGTTGTTTGCTTTTGTTTGTACTGAGCACTGCACGTTTTAAAGCCTGAAGCTAAAGAGGCTGGTTACCTTAGTTCCTGAATGTATTCCTCATGCCAATTATATGGCAATTGTCCTAAGTTTTCCACATGCACTTAATCTTCTTGGAAAGGGAAATAAATCCTTGTCATTTGCCTGAAACCACTCGACTACAATTTCTTCTTCTCTCAGAGGGTAAAAGGGACTGCTATTCCCATAAGGCATTGCAGGAGCAAATGCCATGCCATACTCCCTGAATTAGAATCCCCAGGCAGACCAACCCTCCGTGCCCTAGGCGCTGGGTGGGCCCCCAGGTGACAATGCATATTAAGATCTTTAAGTCTTTCCTCATATGCTTTATGAGAAAGACCACTAACCATTTTAGTAGCCACCCTCGGCACAGACTCCATCCTGTTTATATCCTTTTTAAGGTGTGATAAGGAAATATGGATAATGTAATAAAATGCATGAACTATGGTACTAATATTGGCTTTTTAAGTCCTAGATATAGGAAACTGGCAGTAGCATACTGAACGGCCTTCTGAATGCATCTGGTCTTGGGCAAGCCACTTAACCCTCCATAGCCCATGTTCCCTGTAAAAATAGTTATCTCCAAGTTATAATGCCCTGTTCAATGTAATTTCAGTTTGTTCAATGTAAACCGCACTGATGCAGAATAGCGCGGTATATAAGAGAATGTAAATAAATAAAAATAAAAATAAAATAAATCTGCTTATGTAGAGGAGGCAGGCAAAGTGTTTTTTTTTTTCTTCTCTGGCTACTGAGAGGAGGGCTAGAGTAGGGACCAAATGTCAGAATGGTTTACACTGAGCAAAAAGTTCCCACAAGCGTCAGCCCTGTCTGCATTACTGTCTAACATGTACATTCTGCCTTTATGTGCTGTCAGTAAGAGCCATAATATGCTATATCATGTCTATAGAGAAGATATGATGTATGCGCCATTTATAGTTAGTGAAGAGCTCACTAGTTCCATGGCCTTTGTTTTGGGGCCATTATGAAATGATTTGTCCTTTAAATGTAAAGAAGACCAAGGCATTATTTGTCGGGATGTGAATTAGTTTCTGCTGGGATCTATTCAGTAAAAAAAAATGTTGAAGTACCAGTGCATTCTGAAATATGATATTGTTTTAGATAAATATTTAAGCATGAATTTGCAGATTAATAAAGTGGTACAAACTGCATTTTATAAAATGTGTATGTTATGTAGAATTAATCAATTTTGGATTCTTGTGATCTTAGGATGGTTTTTCAGTTGCTGCTGATGCCATCATATGATTACTGTAGTATAATTTATGATGGGTTGCCAAAAACCTCTAAGCTTTTCAGGCTATACAAAATACTGCAGCTATGATTATTCTTCAAAAGTCTGATCACATATCCCTTTTGCTTACAGGCATTTCATTGGCTTCCTATTGATTCTTGTATCCATTTTAAAGTGTTAATTTGTAAAAAAAAAAAGTCATTGTCTATAGTGTGCTGCCTTTATTATAGCCATGTTTCTAAATGGACTCCTTAGGGAATTTCTGCAAAGTTCCTTAATGCTTCCCTCAGTAATTAGGGGGAGTACGGCAATTGGAGTAGACTAGATGATTACTGATTATAGTGGAGTTTCAGCAGAAATTGAAAACATATTTATTCAGCCTTTATGATTTTTATTGTGGTATTTTGTCTTGTTAGTTTATAAATTGTATGTATGTTGTAACCTGCCAATAACATATTGATTTGGCACACGAGAAATATTTAACATAAATACCCACTGGTGTGGACTGTTCTGGCAGTACTCAAGGAACGACATTTGTCAGGTAGAGCATAATTTATCTTTGGGACTAATCCCATTTATTGCCAAAGTGCATACTTTGCATACTTTGTTTGTCTTAAATAAAACATATTGGGTGGCTGTATTATCTGCTTATTTCCTGCTTGGAGATGTTCCACGCTAGAATGCTTAGTGCAGGTGGAAGGAGGGAGCCCTGCTAAAAGTCGCTACCCAGACCATCCAATCAGCGTGTCACTTTTGTCATCTGGGGGTCTTTAAAGGGTAGCCTTGCTCTGCGGGATGCGGATGCAGGTGTGTCCGAAGGGGCGTGTCCAAAGGGGCACGTTCTGCCCCTTTGGAGCACGGAGGAGTATAGTGAGTCTTCAGACTTGGTATGGGCAAATGTAAGAAGAAGGTGCAATGCTGTAAGTACTCTTAACCCATCTAAAATTGTTAAAGTTGTGAGTCCGATGGATATGCATGTGGTCATGTCTGCCAAGGGGCCGGAAGATTGATCAATGTCCAAGATGGCTTGGTGATAAACTAGAATTCTTTTTAAACAATTAATAATCCCAATTGTAGTCTCAGACCTCAGTAGCGCTCCAAACTATTGACTTAATGAAAAATCAAACGGCGCTTTGATAGCATCAATGACTACTGTGGGAAATTTCTTTTTGCATATTTTGATGTATAAATATCACCGATTCTCCACCACCGTGTGTTTAGCTATTGAAAAGCTTATCTTAACTGAAGTTTTCTTGTTTGGTCTCTACGCCTCCCACGGCACCTTTTTGAGCGTTTCACTCCTCACCGGAGTTTCTTCAGGAGGGTTCAAGAGCTGCTGCCCGCGTTCATCTATGGCTTCTCGTAGTTTGAAAAAACACACCGTGGTGGAGAATCGGTGATATTTATACATCAAAATATGCAAAAACATTTTTCCCACAGTAGTCATTGATGCTATCAAAGCGCCGTTTGATTTTTCATTAAGTCAATAGTTTGGTGCGCTACTGAGGTCCGAGACTACAATTGGGATTATTAATTGTTTAAAAAGAATTCTAGTTTATCACCGAGCCATCTTGGACATTGATGCATGTTTGTATGGAGTAATTCTTTATCTTATGTGATTTCATTGTACTCCACGAAGACCAAGCTTGATTTCATTTAGTGCTTACATAGAACAGGATCAGAAACTTGGAGCTGTAACTGGGTGAACTATGTACATTTCAGCATAAGGCAGTAGCTGAGTAACTATTTACAAGTTAGGGGTTGTGTTGCTTGTGTTGCCTCTGCTCGGAGCACGACAGTGCCACCTGCAAACCTGTTGCAGACCATGACTTTGAAAACCAACAATAAAAGGTCTGAATTGCAAGAAAGGATGTTCCTGCGGTCCGACTCAGCCCCGGCTTCCCTGACACTGAGCCCTAAGCCGAGCACCTCCCACAAGGTCCGGTCGTCTTTGGAGTCCCACGGTGGCAGCTTCTCTGTAAAGTCGCTGGACCCAGGGAAGAGAAAGAAAAAGCCCTCGCATCCAGTCGAGGCGCAACCAGTGAAACCTGGAAAGGTCCCGCGGCGGGACTCGGGTGACTCTGACCAGCATCCCCTCAAGATCTCTAAGGAGGAGACCTTGGCTGGCGGTGACCATGCGAGACTCATCAAGGATGCCCAAGGTCCTCAATGCCCATGTCGACAGCTGCGGAGCCTTCTGGCATCAAGACCAGAATGGTGGCCCTAGAGCAGAATATCTCTGCCGTCCTGGCCCTGCAGCAGGCGATGATGTCTGGCTCTTCTGCATCATCTGCCCTGACAACTGGGCCCCCAACTGCAGGGGAGTCCACAGGCATCGAACCAGGCCCCAAGCACTACCAGCAAGTCCTCAGCACCGCTTAAGGACACAGTCCCGATCCTCAGGAGTCCAGACCTCCCTAGCCAGTTTCCAGGAGTCTGACCCGAGACCCATTGGGGGGACTTCGGTTCCTCTGGGCTGGCCTCGAGATGTGGGAGTCCTGAACCTCTGTGTCCTCGACACCCTCCAGCTCTGACTGGGAAACCGAGGTCAAGGCCTCTCTCGAGACCCCTCGACACCGAGATGTCCCATCAGAGCTGTCTCCTACAGATCCCCGGCGCCATTCTCCTACTGAGGACGTGACCTTCCACGACTTGATCTAGGACATGGCCTGAGCCCTCTCGGTCCTGACCGAATCAGAGGAGGACCCACGCACTAAAGAACTGGAAATCTCCTGTGTGAGTCCCCGCCAAAGGAGACTCTTACGGTGCCAATCCAGCCCATCCTCGAGCGACTGCTCTTGTGGATGTGGGAGACCCTGGCCTCAGTGCCACTAGTCAGCCGATGCCTTGATGCCATCTATCACGTCAAGAAGGGCCCCAGTTTCCAAAAATCTCAATTCACACAACTCCATGGTCGTCGAGTCCTTGATGCAGAGGCTCAAAAGTCTGAAGAACTATTCTTCTGTTCCCCTAGGCAGGGAGGTCTGAGTGCGAGTGCTTCCTGGGCTCCATGTTGAGCTGTCTGATACATGCCTATGTATAGTTCATAGGCCTGTATCTCAAGGCCTCATCCAAGAACTGTCAGGCTTCTCCGCAGGCCTCGCAGGGGAACCATTCCAGAGGTTCCAAACACTGACAGCCAGGATCCGGGACTGCTCAAAGTTCCTGTCCCATGCCACCTATGACGGCTTTGAGTCTGCAGCCCGGGTAGCAGCAGCTGGCATCGGGGCTTGGCACCAGGCCTGGTTGCAAACCTCCAACCTCGAGCAATAGGTGCAAGAAAAACTGCTAGATGTCCGCTGCACTGGGGAAAACTTATTTGGCAAACCCATGGCTAAGAAGGCGGCTGAGACTGTGGCAGAGGTCATGACCAGGCAGAGGCTCTCGAGAAAGACCTCAACCCTCCCCCGAAAGAAACCATCGGGGAAAAGACCACCTTTCCCGAGGAAAAAGCCATTACCGGCTCTTCTCGGGGCAGCAATAGCAGGGCCCTCAGCCCAAGAATCAGGGCCATGGACTGAGAAAAACAAATGCTCAGAGTTCCCACACAACCTGGGGGGAGCTTTTGACTTCCCGGGCAGGACCTCCTTCCCCTTGGGAGACTTTCCCCAGCCCACAGCGGGCCGCCTGGCACTCTTCACCCATAGGTGGGCCTGGGTCACCATGGACCATTGCGGTCGCACCATGGAACGATACAGAGACATTATAATATCCTTTGTTTTATTTTCCATTCTTTTCCTTATGATACCTAGCATTCTATTTGCTCTCTTGGCTGCTGCTGCTGCGTATTGGGTGGAGGGTTTAACATGTTATACACAATGACGCCTAAATCTTTTTCCTGGGTGGTGGTTCCCAATGTGGAACCTTGCATCGTGTAACCATAGTTTGGGTTGTTCTTTCCTGGGTGCATAACTTTGCACTTGTCCACAATAAATTTCATCTGCCATTTGGATGCCCAGTCTTCCATTTTATCAAGATCCTCTTGCAAATTTCTACAATCCTCTTGGGTTTTAACAACTTTAAATAGTTTTGTGTCATTTGTAAATTTGATAACCTCACTCGTTATTCCCTTTTCCAGGTCATTTATGAATATGTCAAAAAGCAGCGGACCCAGCACAGATCCCTGCGGTACACCACTATTCACCTTTTTCCATTGGGAAAATTGACCATTTGGCCCTACCCTCTGCTTTTTATCTTTTAACCAGTTCCTGATCCACAGTAGTACACTGCCTCCTATCCCATGACTTTTTAGTTTTGCCAAAAGTCTCTGATGAGGGACCTGGTCAAAGGCTTTCTGAAAGTCCAGATAAACTATATCAACCGACTCATCTTTGTCTACCTGTTTATTCGTACCTTCAAAAAAACATAATAGATTAGTAAGACAAGATCTTCCTTGTCTAAAGCCATGTTGGCTGTCTCCCATTAAGCCATGACGGTCTACATGTTCAGTAATTTTGTTGTTTATGATGGTTTCTACCATTTTTCCCGGTACTGACGCCAAGCTCACTGGTCTGTAGTTTCCTGGATCACCCCTGGAACCCTTTTTAAAAATTGGCGTTACATTGGTGATCCTCCAATCTTCAGGTACGACAGATGATTTTAATGATAGTTCACAGATTACTAATAGCAGGTCTGCAATCTCATATTTCAGATCTTTCAACACCCTTGGATTTATACCATCTGGTCCAAATAATTTGCTGCTCTTCAGTTTATCAAATAGCGATACACCAGGAAGATGTATTACAACTATTTCTTTCAATTCTTCCACAGTATCAACTTTAAATACTACTTCAGTCATGGGTAACATCCCTACATCTTCGTCAGTAAAGACCAAAGCAAAGAATTCATTCAGTCTCTACGCTATAGCCTTGTCCACTTTTACTGCCCCTTTTACCCCTCTATCATCTAATGGTCCAACTCTCACAGGTTTTTTTGCTACGAATGTACTTGAAAAGTCTTTATTACGCGTCTTTGCTTCCACAGCAAGTTTCTTCTCAAATTCTCTCTTTGCCTGTCTTATCAATGCTTTGCATTTAACTTGCCAGTGCTTGTGCCGTTTCCAGTTTTCGTCATTTGGCTCTTTTTTTTCCATTTCCTGAAAGATGCTTTTTTGGCAACAGCCTCCGACCTCACCTTTAAAGCATGCTGGCAGTTTTTTTGGACTTCCTTCCACTTTTCTTAAAGCATGGAATACAGCTGGTTTGGGCTTCCAAGCTAGTATGTCTAAACACCGAAGCTTGATGTAAGTCTTTAACCTTTGCAATTGCTCCTTTTAGGTTTTGCTTAACTATTTTCCTCATTTTATCATAGTCTCCCTTTCGAAAGTTATAAGATAGTACTGTGGATTTCTTTACTATCCCTCCTCCATTAATTAAATCAAACACAATCATGCTATGATCACTATTGCCAAGTGGCCCCAACACCCTTATCTCTTGCACTAGATCTGGTGCTCCAGTAAGGACTAAGTCCAAAATGGCTTCCCTTCTGGTCGGTTCATGAACCAGCTGCTCCAAGAAGCAGTAATTTATTTCATCTAGAAACTTTATCTCCCTAGCATGTCTTGCCTTGATACTGACCCAGTCAATACCGGGGTAATTGAAATCACCCATTATTATTACTGTTCTGTAACTTTTGTTAGCTTCCCTGATTTCTTTGAGCATTTCATCATCCATTTGTTCATTCTGGCCAAGCGGTCGATAGTACAACCTCACTGCCATTGCCTTCCCCTTCTTTTTACATGGAATTTCAATCCATAGAGATTCTACAGCGAATTTTGTTTCCTGCAAAACTTTAATCCTTTGTGACGCAATGTCCTCTCTAACATAGAGCGCAACCCCACCACCAATTTGATCAGCTTTGTCATTAAGATACAGTTTGTACCCCGGTATCACAGTATCCCACTGGTTGTCCTCCTTCCACCATGTCTCTGAGATACCAATCATATCTAGCTTGTCATTTACTGCTATGTATTCTAAGAACATAAGAACATAAGATATGCCATACTGGGTCAGACCAAGGTCCATCAAGCCCAGTATCCTGTTTCCAACAGTGGCCAATCTAGGTCATATGTACCTAGCAGTTTCCCCAAAAGACACAGGTTCTGCAATGCTTGTACTGGGTCAAGCATTGATATCCTGGGTCCCTTCTTAATAATGGTTTATGGACCTTTCCTCCAGGAACTTGTCCAAACCTTTTTTAAACCCAGCTACACTAACAGCCTTTACTACATCCTCCGGTAACAAATTCCAGAGTTTGATTACACGTTGAGTGAAGAAATATTTTCTTTTATTAGTTTTAAATAGTTTACCCTGTAGCTTCATTGCATGTCCCCTAGTCTTTCTATATTCTGATAACATAAACAATCGATCTATGTTTACCCGTTCCACTCCATTCATTAATTTATAGACTTCTATCATATCTCCCCTCAGCTGTCTCTTTTCCAGGTTAAAGAGCCCTAACCTTTTTAGCCTTTCTCCAGGACCAAGCAGGAAGTCAGTCCTCACATATGGGTGTCATCGGCGCCGATGAAGCCCCAGCGGAACATTTCCCCAGCTTTCCATGAAAGCCTCTAGGAATGCAGGCACGCATGCGTGGTTCCCTTCCCGCCTAAAGGTGCCATCTTACCTCAGTCTCTTTTTTTCCGTGAAGCCCACCGGACGTGTGTCCAGTTTTCCCGGTTAAAATTAGATTTTTCAGCGATTTTTGCTCTTTTTTTCTACCAGTTCGACACCGGTTCCCCTCCCATCGGGTTCGGTACACCGGTATCGAGCCCGATTCTTCTTTTTCGGTTTTTGCCCTTCGTGGCTGGCGTTCATGCCCTTTTTTCTCTTTTTCCCCGGAAGGCCGGTCTTTTGACCTTGCGGGGACTCTTTTTTCCCCGATGGCTTCCAGTGGTTTTAAAAAGTGTGATCAGTGTAAGAAACTAATGTCTCTCACTGACACAAACGACTGCTGCCTTCGGTGCCTTGGCCCGGACCACGATCCTAAGTCGTGCGGGGCCTGTGGGAAAATGTCTTCCAAGGCACTACGAAGTCACCAGCAGCAAAAGGAAAGGCTTTTCTCGGACTCAGCCTCCGGCCGGGCCCGGACCTCGTCATCTCGGGATTCCGATCCCGAGCGCCGTCGAAGCTCCTCGGACAGGGGGTCCCCCGACCGGGAACACAAGAGGAAGAAACGGCTCGCGAGGGCATCGTCGGAGGAGGTCCCTGGCTCCTCGAGTGCCAGGTCTAAGACCCCCGACTGTCGCCCCGGGCACGTGGAACCGGAGAAGCCTGCCAAAGTTCCTCGTGTGGAGCCGGAGTCTGCTGGACACGTAAGCCCCGTAGTCCTCGTGGACTCTCCTCCCAGGGAGCCGACGTCGGGCCCGGCGCTGCCGGGGCCCGAGTCGGTGGCTGTTGCGTCTCCCGAGCTGAGTCTCAGGATGACAGCTTTGGAGAGCAGAATGTCTGCCTTCATGGAGCAGCAGCGGGCACTGATGGCCAGCCTGTCTGGCGCATCTGCCCCGACCACCGGGACATCGACGTCAAAGTCAACCCCGGAGACCCAGCCGATACTCGAGTCCATCGTGGCTCGGAGTCGACCTCGGTCGGGGTCTCCCTCGACCTCCCGTTCGGGACCGAGGGCGTCGACGCCGGTGCTTCCGGCGTCGGGGCAGGTGCTCCAGGGCCACGCAGGGTCGGACCCCGACTCTTCCTCGGACGAGTCAGCTTAGGAGGCGGAGGACGAGGAGTCCCCTGATACCTTCAAGACTCGGTGCGTCCCGTCGGACTCACCGCAGTCTGAGCCCCGGAGTAAGTCCCCCCCGGAGGACACCCGGTTCTCGGAGTTCGTCCGGCATATGGCCACTGCCTTGGCTATTCCGGCGGACCCCGAGGAAGAGCCTCGAAGGAGGCCTTTACTATCCCGGTTCCTCCGATGCTGGAATAACTCCTCTTCCGTATGTGGGAGGCACCGGCCTCAGCGCCGGTTCTTAGCAAGCGAGTCGATTCGATCTATCGGCTCCGGAAGAGCCCTGGTTTTCAAAAGGCACAGCTACCACACCATTCCATGGTTGTGGAATCGGCCATGCATCGTCTGAAGAGCCAGAAGATGCACTCCGCGGTGCCTCCTGGCAGGGAGGCCCGAAACCTCGATGGCGTCGGTAGAAAGGTTTTTCAGGGCTCGATGCTTGCTTGCCGTGTCCAGTCTTACCAGCTGTACATGGGCATGTACTTGAGGGATCTGGCCAAGGAGTTGGCCGGGTTCTCTGCTGGTCTCTCCGGGGAAACCTTGCAGAGATTTAGGTCCTTGTCCTCGGAGATTCGGGACTGCTCGAAGTTCATGTCCCGCGCCGCCTACGATGGCTTCGAGGCTTCGGCCCGAGTTGCGGCAGCCGGCATCACGGCTCGACGCCAGGCATGGCTGCAGTCATCGGACCTCGAGCCATGGGTTCAGGACAAGTTGGTTGATGTCCCTTGCCAAGGTGAAAACCTTTTTGGCAAGCCTATGACCGAGAAGGACGCTCAGCTCGAGACTGAGCACCTCACACGGACAAGGCTGTCAAGGAAGACCTCTGCCTCTTCTCATAAAAAGAAGGGTTTGGGTAAAAAGCCCTTTTACCCGAGGAAGGGCACTGCCTACAAACAGTACCCACAATATCAGGCTGCCCAAGCTGCCCCCCAGAGTCAGCAAGCCAAGGGGCAGGGTAATGGGCCCCGTAGGCAGAGGACCCCCAAGCCTCAGGCCCCTGCTACTACTCAGCAGGGTGGGGGCTTTTGACTCCCTGAGCATAGCCTCTCCTCCACTGTTCTCCCAACCCTGCACAGGAGGTCGTCTCGCCCTCTTTGCCCACCAGTGGCCCCTTATCACTGGGGACAGTTGGGTGCTGGACATCATCCACAACTTTCCCATCTTATTTTTTAGACTTCTAGCATTTGCATACAAGCATTTTAGAGACTGTATTTTATTCATGTTAATCTGGTTATCGGTAGGCAGGGGTAATTTGGAATCTTTAAGCTCTGTCTGCTCTGTACTCAAGGGCATTTGGGCTACCTTTGTTTTTACTGGAACCTGTCTGCTGATGTGCCCTAACATTATTTTTTTGATAGTATCCTTCAAGGATACATTGTTCCAAACCATGCACTCTTGGGCAACTGTCGGCTCTCCCCTGTTATCTAGTTTAAAAGCTGTCCTATCTCCTTTTTAAAGATTAATGCCAGGAGTCTGATTCCATCCCTGTTAAGGTGAAGCCCATCCCTTCAGAAGAGCCCCTTCTTTCCCCAGAATGTTCCCCAATTCCTTTCAAATCTAAAACCCTCATCCTTGCACCATTGTCTCATCCACGCATTGAGACTCCAGAGCTCTGCCTGCCTTTTGGGTCCTGCCCATGGAACGGGAAGCATTTCGGAGAACGCTACCCTGGAAGTTCTGGATTTCAACTTCCTACCTAAAAGCCTAAATGTATCCTCCAGAACCTCCCTACCACATTTTCCTATGACATTGGTACTGACATGTACCAAGACAGCAGACTCCTCCGCAGCACTATCTAAGACCTTGTCTAGGTGGCGTGTGAGGTCCGCTGCCTTTGCACCAGGCATACACTACAGGTCAGTGCTCTTTTTCCAAAAGAGAGGACACATCGCCTTGTACAACTGGCAGGAGAGGTGCAGATTCACCAGTCTGCATCTGCTTGTCTTCTCCTTTGCCTACTAGGCCACATGGCCTCAACGGTCCACGTTACATCCCTAGCCCACTTGCACATGCGGATAGGCTAGTGGTGCCTCCGCTTGCATTGGACCCACGCCTCAGGTAGGTTGCACGACAGGGTCAGGGTCACCTGCCAACTGGCGGACTCCCTTAAATGGTGGCAGTCCCTACTCCACCTCCATGCAGGGATGCCATTCCAAGTGCCTGTGCTACAGAGGGTCCTGACCATGGACTCCTCCCTCGTGGATTGGAGGGCGCACTGTGGAGAACTCTCAACTCAAGGTACCTGGTCTCAGGAGGAGTCACTCTTACAGATTAACCTCCCAGAACTTAGGGGCATCTCCCTGGCCCTGCTAGGGTTCCGCCACCTGCTGTGCAGCAGACCTGCATTGATCCAGATGGACAACCAGGTCGCCATGTTTTATGTAAACAAGCAGGGGGGCATGGACTCTCACCTCCTCTGTCAGGAGACGGTGGCTCTGCTGTCCTTCGCTGTGTGCCACAGAATGCTCCTGTGAGTGGTATACCTCCTGGGTCAGGACAATTGCTTAGTGAACAAGCTAGCAGAGTCCTGCATCTACATGAATGGCGTTTGAACCCCAGGTTGGTGCAAAGACTCTTCTGCCTCTGGGGGAGGCCCATGATGGATCTGTTCGCCTCCCCGGACAACATGCAACTACCCTGGTTCTGCTCACTCCAGCCGCCCCTGGGGAGAGTGGTGGCGGATGCCTTCCTGAGCCAGTGGTCAGAGGACCTCCTTTATGCCTTTCCACCAACTCCCCTAGTGGACAAGACCCTCAAGGTTCAGAGTGAGCAGGCTTCAGTGATTCTGATCGCCCCTAGATAGCCCCAGCAACCCTGGTTCCCTCTTCTGCTCTCCTTGTCGGTGGCACTCCCAGTCTCACTAGGTTGTGACTCGGTCCTCCTGTCCCAGGAGTAGCTCCCTCTTTCACCCCAATCTGGGGTTGCTAACGTTGACAGCGTGGCTGTTTGAAAGGGTAGGCTTGGCCCCTTTTGATCTCCTGGGGGAAGTCGAGGAGATCCTGCTGGCCTCCCGAAAACCTATAGAGAAAGAACCCTTCTCAAACCAACCCCTGGTTTCCAGGTTCCTGCAGGGTCTCTTGCTATCAAAGCCCCCTCTCCGCCCCCATGTGGCGGAATGGGACCCAATTGTGGTGCTCTTCCAACTCACCAGGCTGCTGTTCGAACCCCTGGCCATTTGCCATTTACGATAGCTATCCTGGAAAGTGTTTTTTCTGGTGGCCTTAACATCTGCTCGAAGAGTGAGTGAACTCCAGGCCTTTGGCGGATCCACCCTCTACAAGGTTCTGTAAGAACAGGGTGATGCTCTGTACATACCCTAAATTCCTCCCCAACGTGATTTCTCCCTTCCCCCTCAACCAGGAGGTTGTCCTTCCCATATTCTTTCTACGACCTCATGCTGGCAGAGAGGAACTCATACTGCATACACTAGACTGTAAGTGGGCCCTGTCTTTCTATCTGCAGCGGACCCAGGCCCATCTCAAAGCTCCTCAGCTCTTTGTGTCATATGACCCCAGTATGCTTTTTGTGCCCGGTAATGAAGCAAACTCTGTCCAATTGCCCTCGCCTATAAGTGAACTGGCCTCTCCCTTGAGCATCGGATCACTGCACATCGCGTGTAGGTTATAGCCACGTCGGTAGCCAATCTCCGTTCAGTGCTGGTGACGGAAATCTGCAGGACAGCCACATGGACTTCGATTCATACGTTTGTAGCTCATTACTGCCTGGAGAGTGAGTCCCGCAGGGACTGTGCCTTCAGGCAGGCAGTACTCCGCAATATTCTCAGTGTGTTCAAGCTACCGGAGTGAAGTTGTCGCTGGATGCGAGGATCTTGCAAAGTCTCTCTGTAGGGATTCACCATTTGCAATTTATGGCCACTTGTCGGGTCGCTGGTGGTGCTGTCGTGGTTCGGTCCCTGGCAGCCTGGAGCTAGGGAGCCCCATATTTGAGGACCGACTTCTTGCTTATTCCTGGAGAAAGTGTAGTTACTCACCTGTAACAGATGTTCTCCAGGGACAGCAGGAATCGGTCCTCACAACCCTCCCTCCTTTCCTTAGAGTTGCCTTCCTACATTGTTTTAAGTTCCTTTTTGCTATGTCATCTGACTGAGCAAGATGGCACTCTTGGACGGGAAGAGGACCATGCATGCATGGTAGCATGTCCTAAAGGCTGTCTTTGAAAGCTGGGGAAATGTTCCGCGTGGGCTCTGTCGGCAACCATATGTGAGGACTGATTCCTGCTGTCCCTGAAGAAACCACGCTTTCCATATAGTCATCCTAGACTAGTCCAGACAAGTGGGTTGTGTCTCCCTACCAGCAGATGTGAAGACAAAGGAAACTTCCAGCAGCTTCTTTATGACATCATGTCATATCAGCCAGAACCTTTATCGTAATTCTGTGTCCAGCAGATGGTGGATGCAAATTTTCAACTCTCTGAAAATCTGAGAGAATACAAGAAAAAATTGAGAGGAAAGATTGATTACTCTCATGAGCAGCCATCCTTGTGGTTGGATTTCTTACTGGAGCATAGGAACATAAGATATGCCATACTGGGTCAGACCAAGGTCCATCAAGCCCAGTATCCTGTTTCCAACAGTGGCCAATCTAGGTCATACGTACCTAGAGGTATCCCCAAGAGACACAGGTTCCACAATGCTTGTATTGGGTCAAGCATTGATATCCTGGGTCCCTTTTTAATAATGGTTTATGGACCTTTCTTCCAGGAACTTATCCAAACCTTTTTTAAACCCGGCTACACTAACAACCCTTACTACATCCTCCGGTAACAAATTCCAGAGTTTGATTACATGTTGAGTGAAAAAATATTTTCTCTTATTTGTCTTAAATAGTTTACCCTGTAGCTTCATTACATGTCCCCTAGTCTTTCTATATTCTGATAGCGTAAACAATCGATCTACGTTTACTCATTCCACTCCATTCATTAACTTATAGACTTCTATCATATCTCCCCTCAGCCGTCTCTTTTCCAGGTTGAAGAGCCCTAACCTTTGTAGCCTCTCTTCATAGGAGTAGCATGAGGCTCCACTAGGATCACGCTTAAAACAGGTGCTCTTTACAGATGCCACAGGAGGAGGGAAGTTGGTTCAGCTATCTGCCCTTATCTTGTTAAGAACATGTTGAACAGTCCAAAAATTGGAAAAGGAGTTTTGGAATGATTTTTCAAGCCTTGCATAATCTCCGTGCTCCCTTCCCTCATTCTCCCCTGAAGATTTGAAGAAGGTTCTTCAGAAGTATGTAACTGCACATCTGGTGACAGGGGAATAGCACTGAGCCATGCATGGTTTTTACCTGTCCAGGTTCCCCGGAATGAGTTCCAAAGGCTAAACTTGTCTGTTTATCTTGTCTGGGGTTTCCCGACTTTGTCCATTGCTGGGGCACTAAGTTGGGTTTGGTGGTGTCATGACGTCCATTGGTTCAGCACTGATGTTTTCCCATCTTACCTAACTGCCTGTCGGCATAGTTTGCACTTCCCACACTTTACCGCGCTCTTTCTCCGCCTTCCCCAGTGCGTGCTGTTGGCGCTTGGTGTCTTTTTTTGCATGGCCCTTGTGTGTGTGGCTATCAACGTGGTTTCTGCAGGTACAGCTTTGGTCTGTGTGATGGCAGCGTGCACAGCTATTTGCACAGACTTGGCACATGACATGCCAACATAGCATGCCTTTAGACTATAACGCCTGACTGCTGGTGAGTGGTGGAGGTTCTTATGCTGCCTTCAATGAAGCACCGCCTAGTTTGCGGAAAATGTAAAGTCTTGTCACTGGATTCTGGTAGTTGCTTAGCTTTCATGGAGGCTTCGGAAGCACCTTTTAGAAGGCCTGTCTCTTCCTTCCCAGCATGGGGAAGTGAGTGCTCAAGCCTTAACTTCTTTGCTGCCATTTGGCAGTGGACATTTCCCTGAAGGATGCCTACCATCTCAGCACGCTCTCCTCTGGATGCTGCCCTTTGAGGAAGGAGTTGCCATCTATTGCTCCCCCCAGTGGTGGGGATCATCTGGCCACTAGGGAGCCTCTGTGTCCTATGTTGTCTTCCCTGAAGTACAATAGTTCTTCTTTCTGTAGCAAGCTTGGTCTTTCTGATGTGGCATCACAGACCCTGGAGCCTCCAAGTTCTCTCTATCTCTTTCTGCCCACTTGGAGGAGGGACAGCAGGCGCGTCGAAGCCCGGCTTGGTCCCCCCTTCTAAGCACTCTTGGTGATGTTTGGAGTTTGGAGATTTGATTTGGCTATCCTGTGGCTGAGACTTGGAGTTAGTCCTGATGCATCTGGCACTGATTCTGACCTGGAGAACGTATTGTCCTACCTCTCTAAAGATCACGATGAGTATGTTATTTGCCTGTTTGGGAAAAACGAATTGGTGGCTCTGATTGCTCAGGTGTCATCTTCCCTAAATTTGGTTCACCCTCCAGCGGCTGAACAAGGACTGCAGGTTTGTCCTCTCTTGCAGGGGGTTCGGAAGTCCAAGATGGCCTTTCGTTTTCTGAAGGTTATCATGGGCATAATACACTTTGAGTAGGACTTGCCTTACTCCCTAGCGAAGGGGCTAAAGGTTTGCTGGAGGCTTTATGCCCTGCCACAGGACAAAACACATCAAGTGGTTTAACATGCCGAGAGCAGATGTGCAGGTTACAGCGGTTACAAAGCAGACCACCATTACAGTGGAGGGTGGAACGGCCCTGAAGAACCCTTTGGATCGTAAGGTGGACACTGTCTCTTGAAGACTCTGTTTACAGCCTCCACTGTTATCCTTCAGTTGGCAGTGTGTGCGGGTCTGACTACTTGAGCTCTTCTCCAGTCGATTGCACCGGAGGATATTACGCCCCTTTTGGAGTTGGCTACATCTTTTTGTCAGATGCTGTGTATGATCTCGTCTGTTTGGCAGCCAGACGTTTGGTGGACTGTGGCGTGACGTTTGGTGGACTTTGATGCGACGTTGTTTGGTGGACTGTAGTGCGACATTGGATATGGCTTTGCCATTGTGTGACTAACTGATTCATCTTCCAAATCCCAATTGACTCAGCTCATCTTCAAAGGACAGCTCTTGTTTGGGGCAGACTTGGAGAAGTTGGTTAAGGGGTTGAGCAAGTCCAAATCTCATCATCTCCAGGAGGATAGGCCAAAAGGGCATGGGAGGCATACAGGCACATCCTCTTCTGTGTAGGCCAGTGTTCCTTGCATTCACTAGTTTAACTCCTGTGGCTTCCCTAGATACTGCATTGCAAAGTCTTCCTTCCTTCCTTCTCTTCTCTTCTCTTCTGGGTTCCATTCTTGGACTCAGCCCTTTCATGGACTGTGAAGTTCCTGGGATTCCTCACCCTCGTAGGTGCTTCTCCCATTAGGCACAGTGACGACTTGGAGGCCCATTTCAGGATGACCCAGGTGGGCAGCAGGCTCTGCCTTTTTCTTCCAGTAGTGGGCATGGATTGCCAAGGATCGCTGGGCATTAGATGCTATTCAGAACAGCTATGTTTTGGAATGCAGAGAGCCTGTTCCAGATACCTTTATCATCTTTTCTTGTACCTCTGCAGCCAAGACAGCCACAATTCTGTCAGTGTACCCTGGACATGCTTCTCCATCTACAGGCGGTGGTACTAGTTCACCCGTTGAACCAGGGCCAGGGCCGATACTCTATCTACTTTGTGGTGCAGAAGTACAATGAATTACCAATCCTATTCCTCAAAGCTGTCAATGATCACCTGGGCACTCTTCACTTCTGTTTGGAGACCCTGTAGTCAGTGATTCAGGTGGTATGCAGTTGAGAGTTCCTTGTGTCTCTGGACTTAATCGAGGCTTACTTCAATATCCCTATCCTCGAGGATCAACAGCATTTTTTTTATTTTGCTGTCCTTGGCTCTCATTTTCAGTTCACTACATTCCCATTTTGGCGCCTCTACTGCCCCAAGAATGTTCTTTAAAGTGGTGGTGGTTGCACTGCTACGCTTAAGTGCCAGGGGATCTGTGTATACCCATATCTGGATGACTGGCTCATTCATGCCAAGTTGCAGTCTGAAACGTCTCTGGTCTCGGCCCTGGTGGTGCAGTTCCTAGATTCTTGAGTGATAAATGAACACAGTAATAATGGGTGATTTCAGTTACCCCATTATCGACTGGGTCAATGTTGCAGCAGGACATGCTAGAGAGAGAGATGCCTATATGAAATAAATGACTGCTTCTTGGAGCAGCTGGTTCATGAACCAACAAGAGGTGAAGCTATTTTGGACCTAGTATTTAGTGGAACACAGGATCTGGTGCAAGAGATGAGGCTTTTGGGGCCACTTGGCAATAGTGATCATAGATGATCACATTTGATTTAATAAATAGAAGAAGGATGGCAAGGAAATCCACAGTACTACCTTTTTAACTTTAAAAAGGGAGATTATGATAAAATAAAGAAAATAGTTAAGAAAAAACTAAAAGGAGCAATTGCAAAGGTTAAAGACTTACATCAAGCATGGGTGGTGTTTAGAAATACTAGCTTGGAAGCCCAGACCAGCTGTATTCCATGCTTTAAGAAAAGTGGAAGGAAGGCCACAACACTGCCAGCATGGTTTAAAGGTAAGGTCAGAGAGGCTGTTGCCAAAAAGGCATCTTTCAGGAAATGGAGAAAAGAGCCAAATGACTAAATTGGGAAACAACATAAGCATTGGCAAGTTAGATACAAGGCATTGATAAGGCAGGGAAAGAGAATTTGAAAAGAGGCTTGCTGTGGAAGCAAAAATGCATAATAAAAACTTGAATTTCAAGTATATTCGTAGCAAAAAATCTGCGAGTCAGTTAAACCATTAGATGATAGAGGGGTAAAAGGGGCGCTAAGTGAGGACAAGGCCATAGCAGAGAGACAGAATGAATTCTTTGCTTCGGTCTTTACTGAAGATGATGTAGTGAAGTTACCCCTACCTGAAATGGTATGTAAAGGTGATGTATCGGAAGAATTGAAAGAAATATCGACAAACCGGGAAGATGTATTATAACTATTTGTTAAACTGAAGAGTAGCAAATCACCTGGACCAGATGGTATACATCCCAAGGTGTTGAAAGAACTGAAATATGAGATTAAAGACTTACTATTAGTAATCTGTGAGCTATCATTAAAATCATCTGTAGTACCTGAAGATTGGAGAATGGCCAGTGTAATGCCAGTTTTTAAAAAAGCGTTCCAGAAACTACAGACCGGTGAGCCTGATGTCAGTACCAGGAAAATGGTAGAAACCATTATTAAAAAATAAAATTACTGAACATGTAGATAGTCATGGTTTAATGGGAGAAAGCCAACATTGATTTATCCAAGGAAAGTCTTGTCTTACTAATCTGTTTTTTTTTTTGTTTGTTTTTTTGAAGGTGTGAATAAACAGGTAGACAAAGATAAGTCAGTTGATACACTATATCTGGATTTTCAGAAAGCCTTTGACAAGGTCTCGTGAGAAACTCTTGTGATTGGATTGGAGGCAGCGCAGTATTGTGGATCAGGAACTGGTTAAAAGATAAAAAGCAGAGAGTAGGACTAAATGGCCAATTTTCTCAATGGCGAATGATGAATAGTGGAGTACCCCAGGGATCTGTGCTGGGCCCGTTGCTTTTTAACATATTCATAAATGACTTGGAAATTGGAATAACAAGTGAGGTGATCAAATTTGCAGATGAGACAAAATTATTATTAAGTTGTTAAAACGCATGAAGATTGTGAAAAATTGCAAGAGGACCTTGATAAATTGGATGTCCAAATGGCATATGGAATTTAATGTGGAAAAGTACAAAATTATGCACCTAGGAAAGAAGAACCTAAACTATGGTTACACGATGCAAAGTATCACCTTAGAAACCACCACCCAGATAAGAGATTTAGGTGTCATCGTGGATTTGATTAGGACCAGAGATTGCGTCTGGCGCACCAATTCAGGGAGTCTGTTTGAAGCATACGGTGCAGCAAGATACAAAGAACATAGTCTGAAGTTGGCAATGGAAGAGAAGGGCATAGATAGAAGGAATTTGTCTAATGAGCAGAGTTGACAGGAAGGGAGATAAGAGAGAAAATGAGGAGCAGCAGAATTAATACACTTGTAAATCCTCGCCCAGTGTGCAGCTGCAGCCAGGAAAGCAAATAGAATGCTAGGAAGTATAAGAAGAAGAATGAAAAGTAAAACCAAGGATATTATAATACCTCTTTATCGATCCATGGTGCAACCACACCTTGAATATTGTGTGCAATTCTGGTCGCCATGTCTTAGAAAGGATATAGCAGAATTAGAAAAGGTACAGAGAAGAGCGACAGAAATGGTAAAGGGATGGAAGGATACCCCTATGAGGAGAGGCTTTGAATGTAGACGGCTGAGGAGGGATATGATAGAGGTCTATAAATTAATGAATGGAGTGGAACGGGTAAATGTAGATTGGTTATTTATGCTATGAAAAAGTAGAAAGACTGTAGCTTCATTACTTGTCCTCTAATGTAACTCATTTAAGACTAATAAGAGAGAATATTTTTTTTACTTAACACATAATCAAACTCTGAAATTTGTTACTGGACAATGTAGTAAAAGCTGTTAGTATAGCTGAGTTTAAAAAAGATTTGGATAAGTTGCTGAAGGATAGGTCCATATACCGTTATTAAAGAGAACCTGGGAAATCCACTGCTTACCCAGGAACGAGCATTGTAGAACCTGTGTGTCTTTTTGGGAGCCTGCCAGGTACTTGTGACCTGGATTGGTCACTGTTGGAAACAGGATAATGGGCTTGATGGATCTTGGTCTGACCCAGTATGGCATGTTCTTATGGGAAGAGCCACTTGGTATTCCTAAGCACTGGAATACCTGGGAGTGTCTTTCGACACTTGGGTAGGCAGTCTTCCTGCCCGAAGAGAGGGTGATAAAGTGGCTGCTCAGTTGGCCTTTCAGTCTCAGTAGGGTTTGGGGTTTATCTTCAGCTTCTTAGCTTGATGGCAGCAGCGATCGACATGGTGCCTTGGGTGCGAACTCATATGAGGCATCTTCAGTGGAGCCTACTTTCTTGGTGATCTCCCACTTCCCGAGAGTTCGTGGTCAGGCTGCTCCTCCAGCCGGAGGTGGTGGTGGCAGCAGTTGCAGCATCTGAGGGAAGGGTATACCACTGGAAAATCACTTGTGGCTTCTCCTCTTTTGGTTGGCGAACTCATTCTGAGACCTGAACAACTCAGGGCCGTTGGAACAGCCATGAGTTGGCATAGCCTATCAACTGCCTCGAAGCAAGGACTATTTGAGTTTTTCCTTCTGTATCCTGGTCCAGGGCAAAGTGGTCTGGGTCTACTCGGATAGTGCCATGGTAATAGCATATGTCATTCGGCAAAGGTGCATGATGAGGCACCGGAATGGCCCTGGAGATGACTCTTCTGGGCGGAAAGGAACCTGCTAGCTCTTGTTACAGCACATCACCAGAGTCCATGATGTGGAAGTGGACTTCCTCAGTTGACGCTCTCGCTCAATCTGGGAAGTGGGAACTGTGTCAAACAGCCTATCAGCAGATTCTCTGCCACTGGGGTCGTCCAGAGATGGATCTGATGGTGACTTGGTCCAATGCCAAAGCTCAGCATTTTTCCAATTGCCATAGAGAAATTGGCTCAGAGGCATTGACATCCTAGTTCAGCTCTGGCCGAAGTGTGGCCTGCTATACATGTTTACTCTGCAGCCGCTAGTGGCAGTGTGCTTCAATGCATAGAGCGGCATCTCAGCTGGGTGATCCTGGTGCTGCCGGATTGGCAATGCAGGCCATAGTGCAGGGTCCTGTGAGACTCCTGCAGGATCCTCCTCTGCAATTACCCCAGCTCGCTTACAGCTTGGCTATTGAGAGGTGTCGCTTAGCATGTAGGGGCTACTCTTCTGTTCCTCAAGGCTAGGAGAGGATCTACTAGCCTGGCCTATGTAAGCTTCTGGTATCTTTTTGAGAATTGGTGCAGTCAGTGTCGGGCTGGACCTGATACAGGGGACTTACTGTCCTTGCTGCCTTTCTTCAGGAGGGTCTGGGAAAAGGCCTTTCTTTTAGTTCCTTGAAGGTTCAGGTGGTGGCCGTTTCTTGCATCAGGGTGCCAGTGGTGGGCAGCTCATTGCCTCGCATCCTGATATTTATCGTTTTCTCCAGGGGGTATATCATCTGTGTCCTCCCCTCTTCCTCTGTGGGATCTCTGCCTGGTGCTCTGAGTCTTGATATTGGAACCCTTTGAGTCTTCGAAGTGGGCTGCTGTTAAAGAGCTCACCCTCAAAACTGTCTTTCTGGTTGCAGTACGTTTGGCGAGATGATGTACCTCTGAGCTGTAAGCCTTGTCAAGCGGTGATCCTTACTTATTTTCGGAGGAGGCCATGCGTTTTGGCCTGCCTCTTCTTGGCTGAGGGCCCCCCTTTCCCCTTTCCCTTCTCCCCTCCCATCCCCACTTTTCCCTCTTTCTCACCCTCTGGTCCTATTTCCTAAATAGATATGGCATGATATTGGTTTTTAATGGTTTTAATTGTCCCAGGTTATGTATGTATTTATCTATTTATTAATTTATTTTTAATTTTAACCTCCATATTTTTGGTTTTGAATCCATGTGGGGAGTTCCTGTCTCCTAGAACTCCCCTCAAGTTTTGTTTTTGTTTTTAGTATGTGTTCCTAGTATGTGCTTTCCCCCCTTTTTCCTTCCCTCTCCCCTCCCCCCCATCCTTTCTCTTTTCCCTCCTCCTCTCCCTGCCTCCACCCTTTCCCCCTCCCGGCAGGGTTCAGATGTATGGTCGGTTAGTTGTGGTTTTAACATTCCTCTTCTATCGGCTGCATTTTCAGTCCATGGTCCACACTGTTTTTTGTTTCTTCCTTAGTTGTTCATCAAGTTCCCAACCCATTGATTTACTTAGTGATTTTTGCCGTTTCTCTGTGACTGTTAAACTTGCTGGTGTAATTTTGATTGTTCATGTTAAGTATTACGCGTCACAGATGATATTGACTCTGTGACCCATAATTGTTATAAATACATCTATTTTTCCCCCACTGATTATTGTGATCATTTTCTTTCCATACACTGAGTCCAGGACACCCAAGGTGTATCGGCACCATATAACCCCTTTTGACTACTCTATATAGCTGCTCTGTACACTTTAGACAAAGGTTCGTTTACTATGTAATTTAGATATTGAACAATGAGCCACAATTGCTGGAGGAGCCATTGCTTAGAAGTTTGCATTCCTGCTAATTATATGCATCAGTACATGCTACGAACAGCACAGTAACACTATGATGTGAGGATCATACGATCACCTAACCGACTTTATGCTTTACCTGCTTTACCTCACTACTCCCCTTATGATGTTCGTTTATGTTGTCTACCAGGTTATTGAATGCTTTGGGTGATTATTTTGCATTCATACAACACAGTGGTCTGTCATATATGTATCTCCGGGAAACCTTTGATTACAACTTATTATATTATTACAACTTATTGTATTAGAAGCATTCCATAAAACAGTGGGTTTCTCCGACAGAGATGTTAGCGTGATGTCATTATTGCCTTAGTTTTATTTGGCGCTGAAGGATGGCGGTACGTTTACAACCCTGAAGTTGGATAACAGGAAGGTAGGATTTTGCATTTCTCACTGTTGCTCCTATTTCTGATTTCTATGCTAACTTGTAGATAGCTGATGTGTGAAGATCCATCGATGAAATAATTTCAAAACCACTGTTAGTTGTGACAAAGCACCCCTCTGCCGCAGGAATGAAATAATTAGACTCCGTACCCTTTAACGATACACCTGCAAGATAGCACTGTCCTGTTAAGTTTGAGATTGCTCATGCATATGACTGACTTTGTTTTGCCACATGCATTGCCTGCTGCAAAGGGTTGGTTCAGTGTATACCTCAGGGTGGCTGCTACTACACGTCCTCACACAATTGTATAATATCATCTTTTGTTCTTACTGTGTAATACAGGTTGATTTTGATTATGGATAATTTTTAGTACTGAAAGCATTGTATATTTCCAGGTGTTCACTGTGACATAATTTTGGTGTTCAAGATTTTGTTCATCTCGATACAGTTTTGGTGAGTAGAAAACTTTTGAAAAGTTCACTATATGATTTGTTCTTAATTATGCCATGTGCTAGGGGTTTACAGTAGTGATTGATGTCTTCCAAGATAAGCTTCTTAATATGAATCAGATATACAGTATGCCATATATGGTTTAGTGTGAGTGAAAGTACCTCAGTGACCCAATGACACAAACTAAATCAAATTGTTCAAAGTCATCGGTAAGTGTAGTCCCTGCAAACCAAATATATACAAAAGAATAGCCCGCTGAATAGCAGTGGTAAAGACACCAAGAGCCAAAGGTTTTTATGTATAGCAGTCCTTGGAGCTAATTGGCTGAAGAAATGACGTATATGAGCCAAATGACTTTCGAACAGTCTATCAAGCGCTAGTAATGCCTCATTTTGACTACGCTAATTCTATACTGCACGGTCTTCCTAAGAGCTCGCTAAACCCCTTGCAGCTTGCGATGAACACTGCAGCCAGAATCCTTCATGGAGCATCTAGGAAGGATCATATCACCCCAGTGCTAAAACACCTGCACTGGCTCCCTGTCCAATGCAGGATTTCCTTTAAGAGCCTAACAATGACCTTTAAGGCTATCTACAAGTGCACGTCCAGCTTCCTCTCAGACCTCATCCACCCCCCCCCCCCCAACAGGATGAGAAGATCAGCAGCCACCAACACTCTACTTCTCCCGAAAGCACTTACCAAATGCTCCAAATCCACTTGT
Source organism: Ichthyophis bannanicus (assembly GCA_033557465.1). Classification (NCBI taxonomy): domain Eukaryota; kingdom Metazoa; phylum Chordata; class Amphibia; order Gymnophiona; family Ichthyophiidae; genus Ichthyophis; species Ichthyophis bannanicus. Next base: position 885,814,900 of record CM066034.1, on the reverse strand, counting down.
AACCGCGCCTTTGCACTCTATGCACCTTCCTGCTGGAATGCCCTGCCACCAGACATCCGTGCCATCAACAACCTCCCCCAGTTTCGAAAAGCACTGAAGCACCATCTGTTTCTTCAGTACTTTATCAATTCAGACGACTCCACAAAACCATCCATAGCACATGCCCAAACCAGCACCCCCCAGAGCACCCACCTCACACCCCATTCAGATCAACTAGCCTAACCCTACTCCATAGCCATCCCTAGCCTAACCCTATTCCGTAGCCATCCCTGTGATATATGACACGAACCTATGTAACGATGATATGCTCTTACTTTGCGACATGCAATTAGAATGTATCTAGTCATGTGTTACCTAATTCTGATATCTGACAATAACCTATATAATGATGCTTTGTCCCCACTATGCGACTCGCACCTAGATTGTATAAAATCATGTTGTTGCTTAACCTGTAAATAATGCCGGGCTGCAATTATGATCTTGGCCGACGATTGTATATAGTTCGCTTGTTATCCCTGTTAAATGCCCCGTTTATTGTAAGCTCATTGTAGACCTCCTACACTGAACGATTTTGTTACTTTTGAACCGCACTGATGACAAATAGCGCGGTGTAGAAAAAACATTAAATAAATAAATAAATAAATAAAATAAAAATAAACTGCTTGTATCGGAAATGGCCCGGGTTATCCTAGTGACAGTGGATGAATCAGAATGTTTGAAGGGAAGGAAAAAAAACATTCTGATTCATCTGCTGTCACTAGGATAACCTGGGCCGTTTCCGATACAAGCAGTTACGTCATTTCTTCAGCCAATTAGCTCCCAGGACTGCTATACATAAAAACCTTTGGCTCTTGGCGTCTTTACCACTGCTATTCAGCGGGCGAGTACTTGAGACAGGGTCGGTCTGGGACCCGAAACATGCATGTTGTGCAACCTTAAGCCAGCGAATATGGACAGATGTTGCATCGCCGAAGATTGAGATAAGTAATCACTTGTTGGGTATAAAAATTTCGAAAATAAAAATAAAAAGGGCTGTGCAGACTTTTTGAGCAGAGAGTTTTCTCTCGCTGTTACTGTCTGCTTGGCCTGACAAATTCATTTGTATATATTTGGTTTGCAGGGATTACACTTACCGATGACTTTGAACAATTTGATATATGATTTAGTGTCTATCATCCCTCTAAATATGTCTGCCAGTATATTCTACTAATGATTATATTTTATATGTATTTTTTCAGGATGATTTTATCATTTGTTATTAATGTGTACTATTACTGCTTTCATCTCCACCACTGGGTTTTATGTTTTTTTTTCTATATTTTAATTGTTTTTTTTTAATATGGATTTTATATTGTTGGATTATTTTATTCTTTTATGTGTTTTAGAGGTTATTTACGCCTGAAGAAGGCCTCCCGGCCGAAACACATGTCGGGTTGACCTCTTTGTTCATTATAAAGATTTATTTCCATGGTCGATCCTTTGTTGTGCCTCCTCTGTGCTTGCTGATGCTGCAGGAAGGGTATTCCCCTTGCCTCTGATCTGTAAGCCTTGTCATGCAGGGATCCTTACTTATTTTCAGAGGCCATGCGTTTTGGCCTGCCTCTTCTTGGCCAAGGTGGTTTCTGTCTTCTATGTGAATCAGGTAGTCTGGCCCTCCTTTTATAAGGAGCAGTGTCAAGGGAAGGACAAGGACCTCCATTTGTTGGATGTCCGGAGAGTGCTTCTTCTGTTCTTGAAGGTGACTAACTTTCCAAAGTCAGATCATCTATTTGTGCCGCAAAGATCCCAAGAAAACCTCTATCGCAGTTCTGCGACGTTTTTTTGCAAAAAGAAGCGGCTTTGGTGAAATCCTTTGTTAGAGATTCCTCACATTTCTTGCAGCAATTGGCTAATGAACCTATACTCTCTTGGGATTTTTATCTTGTGACCCTGGATGTAGAAGCTCTCTACACCAACATTGACCAGGTAGAGGTTATGTCCTTAATGTCTACTTTTTTTCAATTTGCTCTGCATCGGCTTCTTCGGACCTTTTTATGCGAGTTGTTGAGATTTGTGCTGACTGAGAATTATTTTCTTTCTGAAGGGCAATTCTACCATCAGATTTTTGGAATAGCCATGGGGGCGACCGTGGCCCCGTCAGTGGCCACGCTATATATGGCTCATTTTGAGGAGTCTCTTCTTTATCCTTCCCCGCGCTTTGCCTCTGTGCGGTTTTGGAGGAGATTTTTAGATGACGTGTTTTTCTTGTGGTTTGACACGTTGCCTCAATTACATCTGTTTACAACTTGGCTAAATACCTTGAAATCTAACCTTCGATTTACAGCACATTTTGATTTTGAAAAAATTGAGTTTCTGGATATGCTGATTATTAAAGATCAGGGAGCGTTTCGTACTACATTATATCGCAAAAGTATCCAACGCAACAGTTTGTTAATGTATCATAGTTGCCATCCGGGCCCTATGCGGAGAAACTTACCTTATGGGCAATTCCTTCGTCTCCGAAGGATTTGTTCCACAGTAGCAAATTTTAAATATCATGCCTCTGATCTCAGTGTTCGATTGGCTCAACGGGGGTACCCTCATAAGGTGATTAGAACTGCCTACCGTCGGGCTCTTTACACCCATCGTGATTGGCTGTTGGATGAGTCTTGTCAATTACAGAGTTCTACTCCTGAAGAGCCTGACCATATAGTGGGCGTACTGCCTTACACTACTTTGAGTACATCTATTGTGGCTATACTTCGTAAACACTGGTCCATTTTAGGATTACACTGGTGTTTTCAGAAGCCACTTCGAATCGCTTTTTCCAGGGGACCAAATTTGCAAAATAAGTTGGTGCGACCCACAACTTTAATTGATCACCCCCCGCTTCCTGATCCCAGTGTTCGGGGCCATTCTATATGCTCAAATTGCACTTTTTGTGGATCTTCACTCACTGGTACCGATTTGGATTCATCCCAATACTGGTCAAGTTTTTACTAGACGATGGGCGACTTCTTGCGATTCAACCTATGTTGTTTATGTACTGCAATGCACTTGCCCCTTGATTTATATTTAAGATTATAGACAATATACTCCACTATCAACTTCAGAACTGTATTACTACTTAGTTCCTATTCGTTATTAGAAAGCTTTATCTTTAAACCTCAGGTCTCAGACTTTATACAGAGCTATGGTCTTCATTAGTTCACGCTGTTTCATCAGGGGCCAGACTCACTCCGGTTTCTTCTTTACTTAAATTCATTCTTAGCGGAACATCGTAGCAGATTAAAGTGTCAAACGCTAGCAGCTCCAATTGTAGAACATTGCCTCCATAACCATCATCGATTTGAAGACCTACAGTGTTTCTGTATAGACAGATGTCTCTCCGGTACAGGCGGTAGATCTCGGGACCAGACACTGATATTGAAAGAACAACGTTGGATATTCAAGTTACAAACCGTACAGCCAGATACGAATATCGGTAGAACATTACAGCGGAAGCAACATCAGCAATAAGAATGAATTTAAGTAAAGAAGAAACCGGAGTGAGTCTGGCCCCTGATGAAACAGCGTGAAGTGAAACGCAATAGCGCTGAAGTTGGCGTTGGGCACATTCAAAGATAAGCACTCATTCTTACCTCTCTGTTTATGATTAACAGTCCGCATTTCTAAGAAAAAATATTATCTATGTTTTGTGAAAACCCCACAAGTTAAAACGTGAAATGATAAGCCAAATGATACCAACTTAATGGGAAGCGAACCACAGGTCATTGATGCGATAATAGAGCAAAAGGTCGATAACTAATGAAGACCATAGCTCTGTATAAAGTCTGAGACCTGAGGTTTAAAGATAAAGCTTTCTAATAACGAATAGGAACTAAGTAGTAATACAGTTCTGAAGTTGATAGTGGAGTATATTGTCTATAATCTTAACTGTTAACATACTCTGGAAGAAGTGACCATAAAATAATATTGTGGCCTTGATTTATATTGGCAGAACTTCGTGAAAAATTAAGGTTCGACTCGGCGAACATGCGTCTAGACTACGACAAAAGGTGCTATCGGCGCCGATTGTGGAACATTGTATGGCCCATCAACACCAATTTGGGGTGGATGTTTCCTGGACTGTGTTAGATCATATTCCATTAAATCCCCGGGGTGGGAATCGGCTAGCCTTACTGCAAAGACAAGAGCAACAATTGATTTTTGACATGGCTGCTGTCCATCCAATGGGCTTGAACAAGGAAGTGGATTGGCCTAGTTTGCTGTGACGTCACCTGTGACACCAAGGGATTCCCCGGTGTTAGTGGGGTCTCCCATTTGGTGATTGGTGCTCCCGATGGACTGACAAATGCATTAGCCAATGTGTGTGATTCACCCTCTATATCCAGTGTTTGTTGCTTTCTATGATTTAGAAGCGGGATACTAGCGCGTTTATGAACACTTGATACAGGGCTTAGGGCCCAAAACGTGCGCGTCGTGGTTATGCTGCTTTTGACCGCTGTTACACAAGGAATATACAAAGAGATGGTTATGATGGATATGAAAACATTTCACTGGGACATTTCTTAGATAAGTACTGCATTTGCTTTGTTTGATTAAAAAGGAACCGGCTGTCTGGTGCGGCTGAGTTTCCCTTCCAGTCGCCTCCAGCCTGTTCCAGCAAAAAGATTTGCATTAGATAGAGGTACTATAATTTAAATTTGGGTTTGGTTCTTCTTTTTTGTGATAGTATATTGTTACCGAACCTGGGGATTATTATTATTTTTTGTTGCAAGGATCCCAAGGGCAGACAGGAAGGCTCTTTGCCGTGATAATGGCTTCTCTTCCTCTTCTGCTCGCAGGGGATAGGATCCGTGTGGGCAGCCTGCTGCTTACTGGCTGTGATTTTTGGTGGGGCCAGGCCCGTGTGGCCCACCCCTTTCCATCGCCTATGTGCTGCACAGGCTGGTGAGCCTATGTATGGTGTGGAGTTGAGGTGCCTGTTTGTGCGTGTGTATGTAGTGTGGAGCTGGCATGTGTGTCTGTTGTGCAGAGAGGTGTGTGTTTGTGTAGGGGTGGGGTGCTGTGTGTGCGCTCTGGGAAGAGGGGGATGCATCTTTTGGCAAATACACATTGTGCATTTTTGTCCCCATGCATTCATCCCTTTAGGCTCCACCACCTTGCACTCTTCCTTCCCCTACTGAATCTCTTTCCACTGTTCCCCTTCCATACCATCTCCCCATCTCTCTCCCCCCTCTGCCCTCCATTCCCTCCATCCTGCTTCCTTTTTTGAAGCTATAGGGCCCTTATAACCTTGTTTTTGTGGGTTCCGATTAGCTGGCTTTTACCCACGGGAGATGGTATCCTGCTGTCGTCTACTACTACTACTTTCATTTGCATAGAGCTACAAAGCATAAGCGGTGCTGTACAGAGACATATAAGAGACCAGTCCCTGCTCATAGGAGCTTAGAATCTAGTCAAGACAGACAACACATCTGGAGACTAGGATTTACCTAGGGGAATGATAAGGAAACACATAGGAGGTGAACAGGAGACTAGGGGTATCAGGATCTAAAAATAGTCTCAAAAACGTTTTAGCCTGAATATGAACAGGCCACAGATGGAGCCTGGCATACAGACTCAGGTAGTTTGTTCCTGGGATAAGGAGCAGCAAGTTAGAAAGATCGACATTTAGAGTTGGCAGTAGAAGAGAAGGGCACAGATTGAAGGGAAATGCCAGAAGAGCGGAGTTCCCGAGGAGGGGTGTAGAGAGAGATAAGAGAGGAAAGGTAGTGAGGAGCAGCCGAATGAAGGTACTTATAGGTCAGTAGTAGAAGTTTTAAACTGGATGCGGAAATGGATGGGGAGCCAGTGAAGTGACTTGAGAAGAAGGGTGACATGAGCATAGCGAAACTGGCGGAAGATTAGCCGTGCAGCTGAGTTTTAAACAGATTGAAGTGGGGAGAGATGATTCAGAAAGGCCAGAGAAAAGGTGGCTGCAGTAATTGAGATGGGAGGTGACGAGGGTCTTAGTAGTGTGTTTGGCAAAATTTGTCCCTCCCTTTCTAATCTTAGCTAAAACCTGTCACTTCTTTCTCTATCTGTTGGATGTGTGTGGAGAAGGAGAGATGTAGGGGGTCTAAGAACCCTGAGGTTGCGAGCTGAGGAAACAGGGAGAAGTAGAGTGTTATCCAGAAACAGAGAAAGGGGGGAAAAAAAAGGAGCTCAATTTTGGCCATGTTTAATTTCAGATGGCAATGAGACATCTAGGCACTTATGTCAGATAAGAGTCATCAGCGTAGAGATGGCATTGAAAACCATGGGAGGAGATAAGTGCACCAAGGGACTGAGTAAAAAGAGAGGAAAGGAAAGGTTCAAAGACAGAGCCCTGGGTTACATGGACTGAAAGGGGGATAGCAGTAGAGGAGTATCCACCAGAACATACACTAAAAGTGAAATGGAAGAGATAGGAAGACAACCAGGACAGGACAGGGTGTTGAGGAGAAGATGGTGATAAACCGCATCAAAAGCAGCAAAAAGTCAAGAAGGATGAGGATTGAGTGATCGCAGCCTTGCCCTCCTGTTCTGCCTGCGGAGATCCGATCTCTTGTGGACATTCAGAAGGGGTCTTTGCCGCAGTCATTGCTGAATTATGCCCTGCGATCATGATTTAAAAAAAAAAAGTTTTTAAAAGAAGGATGGGGCAAGAAAATCCCAAGTGCCAGGTACAAATTTCTGGTTGCCATGGCGACCTGGGATTTGTTGAGTCCTGCCATAATAGATCCTGTCTCAGGCCCTGAACTTAACCATTCAATCATGCGGCAGCAGGACTCTCAAATGTGTAGGAAGTGCCTTCCAGGGTGAGTCCTGGACTGGTCTATCAGAATTCAAGGAAAGAAAATTGCCAGGTACATAAAATTTCTTCTTCCTTGTCTGGACTGGTCTAGCAGTATGATAAGTGGGATATACCCAGGAATTCAGGACATGATGGGAGAATGATGACACTTTGGACAGAACTGCCCTGCCAAAGGTGCCATCTGCTCTACCTCCCACATGAGGTATTCCTAACAAGCTAAGGCTGTGTGGCTTTTAAATACTAGCTCTCTGCCAGAGAGCTCCTAAAGGGGTTTTGGTGTTAATTTTTAGAAAGCTACATTCTTTTTTAGGTGCTGTTTTTCAAAAGGGGAAATATTTTTTGTGGTGTTGGTTTAAAACTCTACTTTTAGTTTCTCTTTCCTAGCTCTTTGAAGCCACTGACACCTCATCAGGAGTTAGATCCCTCCCTACCTACTCCATGTGAGATTTCTTGGTATATAGGAAAACTCCCCAATTAGCTTGGCATACAATTTGCTATTCTTCAGGGTGCTTTGATTTTGTAATTTTACAAAGTGAACATATTAATCTGTATTCTTCAGACATGTAATATCATTTACTAATGTAAAGTAATAACTTGTTATGCAAGGAAGTGAGGCTACACATAGGGACATAGAACAGCACTGTTAGAACACACACAAAAGGTTAACTGCTTATGTCTGAAAGGACAACTGAGGAAAAGTTGGAGATTTTGTTAGGTCTCTTGTTTACTTCAACAGGTATAAAAGCTCCATCAACTGAATGATGGCTGTGAAAAAGCATCTTGCCAAAACTGTTGCTCCTGTTACAGACTCTGCCTCTGTTCAGACGGAGAGTCCAATGCCAGTTGAAGAACCAGTTCCATGTGCAGGATGCCTGCAAGCCTAAACTCTCATGAAACAAATGGAGGAGCTCAGAAAAGAGGTGGTGAGGCTGAGAAGCATTTGAGACAGCGAGTACATCGACGAGATGTTTCTTGAAACATCCAAGCTTTCCAACTGAGGCAACGATGGGGTGCTACAAAGTGAAGAGAATTGGACAAGTATCACCAGGTCCTGCAGAATCAACAATCCAACTCCTCCAGCCCTTGAATTGAAGAACCAGTATGCAGCCCTGTAGTGGTGGTTGGTGACTCTGTTTTGAGGGGTACTGAGGCGTCCATCTGCTGACCAAGCTTGATGTCCAGATAAATGTGCTGTCTGCCAGGTGCCAAAATCTGGAATGTTACAGAGCATTTGCCGAGACTCATCAAGCCTACTGACTATTATCTGATATTGCTCATGTCTGCACAATTGGTACTGTCAGATATCCCTCTGAGTGTATCAAGAGTAACTTCATGGCTTTGGGACAGAGGGTGAAGCAGATAGCTGTGCAGGTGGTGTTCTCTTAAATCCTTCTTGTTGAGGGTAAAGGCTGAGACAGAAAGATTTGCATCCTGGAGATCAATGCATGGCTGCATGCATTGTGTCATCGAAAGTGTTTTGGTTTTCTCGACCATGGGATGAATTTCTAAGGGCTGTAGAGCAGAGATGGCATCCATCTATCCAAAAAGAGTCAAAGTGTCTTACACAGAAGACTGGCTAACTTACTGATGAGGGTTTTAAGCTAGATTCATTGGGGATGGGTGAAGAAAGCCCCCAGGTAAGTGAAACATTAAATACCTCTGTAGAAAAGGGTAAAAGGGGCAGCATCTAGAAAGCGGTGTGTATAAATGCCCGTAGCATGGGAAGTAAGGTCCCTGATACTGAGGCTTTAATGGAAGAGGCTGACTTGGATTTAGTGACTGTTACAGAGACATAGTTCACAGGCAACCATGACAAGGATGTAATTATACCAGACTATTCAGGAAGGACCAGGTAGGAAGAAGGAGAGGAGGAGTGGCACTATATGTAAAAAATAATATTAAAGCTATAGGATTACAGGGCTTAAAAGGGAGCAAGGAGGCAATATGGATTGAACTAGAAAGAGGGAAAGGGAAATCCATTTGCATTGGAGTTAGATATAGATCCCCCTCGCAGGGAACAGAAGTGGATAAAGATTTAATAGAAAACATGCACAGTATTGCCATGAAAGGAGAAGTGCTACTGACAGGTGATTTCAATATGGTAGATATGGATTGGCACATCCCTACTTCAGTGTCATCTAGAAATAAGGAGATCCTGGATTCTCTACAGGGAGAACTATTCAGGCAACTAGTAACAGAACCCATATGTGATAGGGCCATACTGGACTTGGGGCTTACCAATGGGGAAAGTGTTTCTGATGTCATAGTCTGAGATCATCTTTCATCCAATGATCACCAGATGGTATAGTTTAGTATTAGTATTAAGGCTGATAAAATCCATTCAAAAGTGAGAGTCTTAGACTTTAGGAAACTAACTTTGCAAAGATGGGAACATCTGGGGGATGTAGAAAAAAAATGGGCAAAACTGAAAAGGGATATTTTAAGGTCAACAAACCTTTTTGTTAGAAAGGTAAATAAATGTAAAAAGAAAAGAAGGTTGCTATGGTTCTCAAAAGAAGTAGCTGAAAAGGTGAAGAAATAGAGAGGCCTTCAGGAAATACAAGAGCTCACAGAGAGAGGAAGACAGGCATCTATCTATATTTGGAAAAACTTAGAGAAGCTAGCAAAGTAGTCAGGAAAGCTAAGGGACAAAAATAAGAAATAGCCAATTCAATAAAATGCAGAGATAAGACATTTTTCGGATATTTTAGTGAGAAGAGTACGTATTACTCTTCTGTAAGTATTAGCGTATGTGTCTCATATCCTCTCATGTTAAATGTATCCCCCAATTGACCGCTTTGACCCGGTGAAAAGCGGGATATAAATACAGCTAAATAAATAAATAAAGAGGAGGAAGGGGGAAAAGTGGTATTGTCAGACTCAAGAGTATAGGGAAGGAATATGCAGAAACTGATGAGGATAAAGCAGAATTGCTTAACAAATATTTCTGTTCTGTGTTCATGGATGAAGGGCCAGGAGCAGGACCTAAAAAAACAAACAAACAAACAAAAAAACCCCCAACTCATGAATAGGAACCAAAGCGCCGGGGATCTCGAACGATTTTCAGAAGACTGTTCGTAAGGAACTAGCTAAACTAAAAGTAGACAAAGCCATGGGTCTGGATGGGATATATACAAGAATACTGAGGGCACTTAGAGATGTTCCAGCCGCTCCATTGTCTGACCTTTTCAATGCCTCTTTGGAGTCTGGAGTGGTGCCAGAGGACTGGAGGAAGGCACATGTCCCAATACACAAGAACGGAAGTAAGGATGAGGTTCACAACTTTAGGATGGTTAGTCTAACCTCCTGTGGTGAGTAAATTATTGGAAAAGCTCCTAAAACTGAGAATAGTGATGTTTCTGGAGTCCAGTAGATTGCAGGATCTGAGGCAGCATGGATTCACCAGGGGCAGGTCTTGTCAGACAAATCTGATTGATTAATTTCTTTGATTGGGAGACTAGGAGTTGGACCAAGGGAGAGTCCTGGATGTGGTGTACTTAGATTTCAGTAAAGCCTTTGACATTGTTCCACACAGGCAACTTATAAATAAACTGAGCACCCTAAGGATGGACCCTAAAGTGACTGATTGGGTTAGAAATTGGTTGAGTAGAAGGCGACAAAAGAGTACAGGTAAATGGAGCTTACTCTGAGGAGAGGTTTACCAGTGGTGTGCTGCAGGTATCTGTCCTTGGTTCGATTCTTTTTTTTTTTTTTATTTAATCTTTATCCATTTACAATCAAAGAAGCATATACATCTTCCAGGAAAAATGGGAAACAGGAAGGAAATAAACACCATTAATACATTCAATCATGTACAGAAAATAAAGAAGAATAGCAATTCCTGTCCCAACTGCAGCCCACCAAATGAGGAGATCCACCTAATTACTTTACACACAAAATGCTGGGAACAATCATAAGTGAAGTAACAGTCAGGACTAACTTACTAACAATGGAACTGAGGGCTCCTCAGGCGGACGACGAGCACTCAGAAAACCTGACAATTGTGAAGGTTCATAGAAAATATAAGACTCATTGTTCAGTTTAACCATACATTTACAAGGGAATTTTAGGAAATACAGACCCCCCAACAGCAAAACCCCAGGGCGTAGTAAAAGAAAATCTTTCCTACGCTTTTGGGTTTCCTTAGATAGATCTGGAAATGCACGTACAAATAAACCATGAAAATGAACATTTTGTTTCTTAAAAAACATTCGAAGAAACCAATCCCTGTCAGATGCTAAGACAAATGAGGAAATCAATGTAGAAGAAGTCACATCATTAGATGAAGATTCCAATATAGCAGAAATATTTAACAAATCTGCAGAAGCTCCCCCCTCAAGTATCCCACGGTTTGATTCTTTTTAACATCTTTGCTACTGATATTACAGAAGGGCTGTTGGGTAAGGTTTGCCTCTTTGCAGATGCTACCAAAATCTGCAATAGAGTAGACACATAGGAAGGAGTCAATAACATAAGGAGGGATTTAACTAAGCTTGAAGAATAGTCGAGAATTTGGCAGTTGAGATTTAATGCTTAAAAAATGCATGGTCATGCATTTGGGCTGCAAAAATCTAATGATGCAGTACAGTGTAGGGTGCGAAATACTTTTATCTACAAAAGAAGAACGGGACCTTTGTGTGATTGTTTCTGATGTTCTGAAAGTGGCTAAACGAGTAGAAAATGTGACTGCAAAAGCCAGAAGGATGCTTGGATGCATAGGGAGAGGAATAGCCAGCAGAAGAAAAGGTGATAGTGCCTCTGAACAAGACTCTGGTGCGACCATATTTGGAGTATTGTGTGTAGTTCTGGAGACCACACCTTCAAAAGGATATAAGCAGGATGGATTCTGTACAGAGGGTGGCTTTGTTATAAAGCATATAGAGACATGCTTAAAGATCTTTATATTTATACGTTAGAGGAAAGGCAGGATAAAGGAGATATGATAGAGAAATTAAATACCTTCGTGGCATAGATGACTCTTTTTTTTTCCATTGAAATTTCAGAGTTTATACTTACACAAGCATAAATAAGAAAAACAATTAGAAACACATAGCAGGAAATATTAACTAATAAATAATTATTACAACGAAAATCCATTAGCCCACATCTCAGGGAGTAAAAAAAAGAAGAAACTAAACAATTACACATACAACAGTAAGTGGGGAAAAAATCCCCTACAATATCCAGCAGCCATATTACCCCAACACACCAAACTAACCACCCACCATTTACCTTCCATACTTCTTTCCCTTGCAGTAAGGCTTCCAACTGTAAGGAATCAAAGATAAACCTAGATTCCTGCAATGTAATTAGGCACTTACATGGATATCTAAGAAAGAACAATGCGCCCAAAGCCAGAACCCTAGGCCTGAAAGTCAAAAAGGCTTTCCTGCGGAGTTGGGTGGCTTTGGAGACATCAGGAAACACCTGAACTTTTCACCACAAATATAGAATCCTTCCTCTTTATCTCTCTGGGCCAGTCCAGTAACCGTAGGGTAGTCAACCTCCTCCAGCTGCTGAGGACTGAATTACAAAGTCTTGCTGACAGCCTATCCATCTCCCTCTGGTGTCGGAGACTCAGTCTTTCAGTCCTCAGCAGCTGGATAGGACGTGGCTGACCAGGCTCCCTGAGAGAAGAAGAGGAATGCACAGATAGTTTGGTCTCTGAGGAGAACAGTGTTGTGTTTGATTCTGGTCTGCCCTAGCAGGGTTGATAGCCCAGAGGAGAGAGGAATTGACTCCAGGAAGAAAAAAAAGAAAAGAAAAAGATAAACAGACGGCGCTAGAGGCAGAGCCTGCCTCGTGGAAGTGCTTGAGTCTTCCCCGAAGGGAAACAGAGGTTCTGGGAGCCCCAGATTGCAGCCCTCTGCCCTAAGTGCCTAATTTCCTTCACCCACTAGCAGCAGAAGTGAGGGAGTCCGGCAGATCGCACACTCCTTAAAGGTAGGAAACCCGGCAGATCTGGTGCAGCATCGCGGTTGCTCCAGCTGTTTTAGTGCTGTGCGTAGAGTCGGGTGGTTGCTTGCTTCTTCAAGCGCATGCTGTCCGGAACGGCAGCGTGCGCGCAGTGCGGAAGTTGGCGGGGGCTGTCAGTGCCAGGTATTTGCCGGATTTGTTTTCGCACTGCTAGTTCGGTAGAGAGACTCTTCGGCGGCATAATGGATGCCACCGCGGCGTCAGGTGAGGTCTCGGACTTGCATTTCAGCGTGGAGGAGAAGGCGGGAACGGCGGCCATTTTTTCTGTGGCAGCCGTTTCTCCCGCGTGTCAGGGCAAATCCGGAAAAAGGAAGACAAAATCAAAATGGCCTTCTCCAAAGGTAGCTAAAGCTCAAGGTCAGTGGCTTAGAATCTTTATTTTCAGCAGACTTTATACTCTTGATGCATAAGGCCTACTGTTTGAAGTTAGAACAGACCCTGGCCAAACCTGCTTCACCTACCGTGGTAGGCACGCCTCGGGGGGATGTCACAGTGACGGATCCCGTAGAAGGTCCTTCTACTAAGACTGTGGATCCGGAAGCAGGCTGCGATAGCTTCGAGCCTCAGGGGACAGAAGAGGGGGGAAGTCCTCTCTGAAGTGGTTTTGGATTCGTGGGCATTGGGAGAGTTAGAAAAGGGTGAGATAGTGCCTGGCGAGGACCCTAATGTGTTCAGGGTATTTCATAAAGAAGAGCTGGGTGCTCTTATTACCCAGTCCCTAGGGGCGCTGAACCTTTCTCTTCTGGTAGTGCAGGAGGAGCCACTAGAGGATCCCTTGCTCCAAGGGTTTAAACCGGAGCAGCGTTGTTTTCCAGTTCATAGAGTGATTAGACAGATGATTGATTCAAAATGGGAGTGTCCAGAGGCTTCCCTGAGAGGTAGTCGGGCCGTTGGGCGGCTTTACCCAGTTCCACAAGAGGAAAAGGAGTTGCTGCGTATGCCGAAGGTTGATGCGTTGGTGGCAGCGGTAACGAAAAAGACTACGATCCCGGTGGAAGGCGGGTCTGCCCTGAAAGATCTGCAGGACCGTAAACTGGATGCGCTGCTCAAGCAGGCTTTTGATTCAAGTGCACTGTTGCTACAGGTCTCCATTTGTGGAGCATATGTCTCTAGAGCTTCTATTCGCTGGCTTCAGGGTGAATCTGTGTCGGACAAAGAGGGTGGCTCTTCCTTGGAAGGAGTGAGACTGCAGTCGGCAGCGGCGTAATTGGCGGACGCTTTTTATGATTTAGTCAGGATTTCGGCAAAATTCATGGCATCGGTGATTGCTGCAAGGAGGTTTCTCTGGCTGCGGAATTGGGCGGCAGACGCTTCCTCTAAGGCTTGTCTCAGTAAGCTCCCTTACAAGGGCAAGCTGCTCTTTGGGGAAGCCCTCGAGAAGATTGTGAAAGATTTGGGGGATTCCAAGGGAGGCCGGCTTCCGGAGGATCGCCCGAGGGGGGCTAGACCCGCGGCATTAGCAAGAGGACAAGGAAGGGACCTTTGCAGGTTCCGGGAGCCTCGTTTTGCCCCTTATCAGAGAGACCGCTTTGTAATGCGGGGACAGTCCTTTCGAGGAGCACGGGGGTTTAGCAGGGGGCAATGTTCCCTCTAATTTTCTGTAGGCTGTGTGTGCATAAAATATCAGCTGTGCAGCTGTTGAAGGAAGGTTACATTTTTGTGCGCCACATAACGACACTCTGAGTTATATACTTTAAAATTTGACTACACGTCAGAATACAGTATGTACACCACATTGATTGCACTAGAAAATATTGTAGACCTTGTGAAAACCATAAATACACAACAACTTTTCAATTTTAAGAACATCTGTGTTGTTTTCTATCAGAATCAGAACCGTAATTTTTGTGCGCTCTGTTGTAAAGTATGTGCGCTCACTCGGCGAGGTGTGTGCGCGCGCACATGCGCACAGCTTAGAGGGAACAGTGGCAGGGGGTATTTCAATTCCCAGCAGAACGCCCCTAAGAAGCCCCAATAAAATGCGGCCGGCTCAGGTGGGACCTCCGGTAGGGGGATGGTTGCAGGGGTTTCACTCCGTCTAGGCCGACATAACGACAGACCAGTGGGTTCTTGAGATCATCCGCGATGGTTATGCGCTGGAGTTCGCTCAGCCGATGGTGGAAGCATTTCTAATGTCTCCTTGCGGGTCTCAAGCGAAAAGAAAAGCAGTGAGCGACATGCTTCAACGTTTGCTGCAGCTCCAAGCGGTAGTGCCGGTCCCCCAAGGGCAACATGGGTTAGGTCGATACTCGATTTATTTTGTGGTCCCCAAAAAGGAAGGTTTCTTTCGCCCCATTCTGGATCTCAAGCATGTAAGCTGCTGTTTGAGGGTGCCACATTTTCGCATGGAGACCCTAAGGTCAGTAATTCCAGCGGTAAAGCCAGGGGACTTTCTGTCCTCCCATAGATCTAACGGAGGCCTATCTGCACATTCCGATCAGGCCGGATCATCAAAGGTTCTTGAGGTTTGCCATACCCATGGGCCACTTTCAATTCCGAGCGTTGCTGTTTGGGCTGGCTACAGCTCCACACATTTTCACGAAGGTGATGGTAGTGGTCGCGGCAGCATTGAAGAAGGAAGGTATTCAGGTGCACCCTTATCTGGATGATTGGTTGATTCGAGCAGGGTCTCAGTCGATCGCGGCGACCAGGTGGGTGGTTCAGTTTCTGGAACAGCTCGGTTGGGTGATAAACCAGTCCAAGAGTCAGTTGAGTCCAGTCAGGCGGCTGACTTATCTCGGGGCCTTGTTTGATATGGAGGTAGGGGCGGTTTTCCTGCCTGAGGACAGAGTGCAGAAGCTGTGGAGACAGGTGCGGGCCTTCTTGCATCCTCGGGTGCCTTCGGCGTGGAGGTACTTGCAGCTGCTAGGTTCCATGGCGGCGGCATTAGACCTAGTTCCGTGGGCCAGAGCTCATATGCGTCCGCTTCAGCAGGCACTGCTATCCAGGGGGTCCCCGCAGCATCAGTCGCTGGCTCAAAGGCTAGTTTGTCCAGAGAGCATGCGATCCAGCCTGCAGTGGTTGTTGGACCCCCTGCGTCTTCGGGTGGGGGTTTCTCTCGAAGAGCCAGAATGGTTGTTGGTCACCACGGATGTCACCCTCGCGGGTTGGGGAGTGCATTGTTCAGCTCAGGTGACGCAAGGAGTTTGATCGACCAACTGCTCTCTTCCGTGGACCAATCGTTTGGAGATGAGGGCAGTAAGCTTGGCACTTCAGGAGTTCGCTGGTCTTGTGCGGGGGAGAGCGGTTCGTGTTTTATTTATTTTTATTTATTTAGACAGTTTTGTATACCGCCTTATCCTTCAATCAAAGCGGTCACAACACAATTGGGGGATACATTTAACACGCAGGGATATGAAACACATACACTAATACTTACAGGGAACATGGGCAATGGAGGGTTAAGTGGCTTGCCCAAGACCACAAGGAGCATCTGTGGGACTAGAAACCCCAGTCCTTCCGGCCCAAGGTTGCTGTCCTCTAGTGGGATTTGAACCCTCGACCTTCCGGCCTGAAGTACCTTGCCCCAACCGCTAGGCTACTCCTCCTCCTGACAATGCGGTGACGGTATCCTATATCAACAGACAAGGGGGCACGGGCTGTGCAACCTTGTTGGAGGAGAGTCAGAGGTTGATGCAGTGGGCGGAGAGCCATCTGTTGGCCTTATCGGCGGCGCATGTAGCTGGAAGAGACAACGTGCAGGCCGACTATCTCAGTCGAAATACTCTGGATCCCGGAGAGTGGGAACTAAATGCAGCGTTTTTTCACAAGATAACAATTCGCTGGGGGCAGCTGGTAATGGACTTCATGGCTACCCTAGGCAATGCCAAAGCGTCGCGGTTCTACAGCCGGTACAGAATACACATGTCGGAGGGTCTCGACAGTCTGGTTCAGCCCTGGCCGTTGGGCGAGCTGCTGTATGTATTCCCCCCGTGGCCTTTGATCGGCCGGTTGATACGGAGAATTGCGGAGTATGTAGGGAAAGTGATCCTCATTGCTCTGGATTGGCCCAGGAGGCCTTGGTATGCGGATTTGGTACGGCTGCTCGTGGATCGGCCTTGGAGACTTCCCAGGCGGATCAATCTGTTAAGTCATGGACCAGTGCTAATGCCGCAGGTGGATCGGTTCTTGCTTACGGCTTGGCTATTGAAAGGGAACGGCTCAGGCGTTGAGGGTACTCGTCAGCGGTAATTGCTACCTTATTGAAATCCAAGAGCCGGTCGACTTCACCGGTGTACATCCGCGTTTGACGCATTTTTGAAGGATGGTGTGGGGAATTGGGGGTTAGGCCGTTCTCCATGTCATTGCCGGTCATTTTGTCTTTTCTGCAGGGGGAACTGGAAAAGGGTCTCACTCTAAGTACTCTCAAGGTTCATTTGGTGGCCCTGGCTTGTTATAGAGGAAAAGTGCTGGGTAGCATTTTGTCAGCACACCCGGATGTGCACCGGTTTTTTAGGGCTGCAAGGATTCTTCGACGGCCTGTAAGATCGGTAGTACCGGCGTGGGATTTGAATTTGGTTTTGGAGGCCTTAACGCAGCCTCCTTTTGAGCCGGTGTCCGCGGTGAGTCTGAAAGAGCTCTCTTGGAAGACGGCATTCTTAGTCGCCTTGTGTTCGGTTAGAAGAGTCTCGGATCTTCAGGCGCTCTCGTGTAGGGCTCCCTACATTCAGTTTTCAAAGGAAAAGGTGGTATTTTGGACAGTGTCATCGTTTCTGCCGAAGGTGGTGTCTAATTTTCATCTGAATCACGGTTTCACTTCCGACTTTTCAAAGTATGGAGGGGAATGAGGTCGCTCATGCTCTGCAAAAGTTGGATTTGGGAAGAGTGCTCAGTAGATATCTCAAGGTGACAGAGTCTTTTCGGAAGTCGGACAGGTTGTTTGTGGTCTTCGGAGGGCCGCGTAAGGGGGAGGCGGCTTCTAAAGATTCTATTGCCTGTTGGGTGAAGTGGGCGATCGGGGTGGCTTATGAGGTGAAGGGCAGATTGCCTCCCGAAGGGCTAAGGGCTCATTTGACTAGAGCTCAGGTGACTTTTTGGACGGAGTTCGCATTGGTTCCTCCAGTAGATATCTGTCACGCAGCAACCTGGTCGTCGCTTCATACCTTTACTAGACACTATTGCTTAGATGTTCAGGCAAGAGGAGACGCGAAGGTTGGGGCTTCAGCCTTGATAGCGGGACTCACAGGACCCTCCCGTCTTTAGGAACTGCTTTGGTACTTCCCTATGGTTCCTGGACTTGGCCCAGAGAGACGAAGAGGAAGGAGAAATTAGGCCTTACCTGCTAATTGTCTTTCCTTGAGTTCTCTCCGGGCCAGTCCAGGGCCCACCCAATTTGGTCTGCGAGTTTGTTGGTCATTGACAGGAAGTTAGTCGGTTGAGAGTTTGGTCAGTTGGAGAGCACTTCGAGGTCTAGGGACCAGGGGGGCCGAGAGGTTTTAGATAGCTTTCCAAGTGGCTGCACTTTGGAACTCCCTCTCGGGGACGGAGGGGGAGTGGTAGGGGTCGCTCGAGGTCAGGTTTAAAAAAAAAAAAAAAAATAAAAGGAGAGATTGTAATGAAATACAACACTGAAGATGGTATGGAAGGAGAGGCCCTGGAGAGGCTAGAAAGTTTTGTTGTTTTTTAAGTTCGGAAAGTTTGTTGAGTTCAGTTATAGGCTGCTTTGACAATAGAAGACTGAGTCTGTGACACCAGAGGGAGCTGGATAGGCTGTCAGCAAGACTTTGTAATTCAGTCCTCAGCTGCTGGAGGAGGTTGACTACCCTATGGTTCCTGGACTGGCCCGGAGAGAACTCAAGGAAAGACATTTAGCAGGTAAGGCCTAATTTCTCCTTATTCTTAAAGTAGCTTTTAAATACAGAAGACCTATCCTGCTCTGAAACAAATGTAGCAACCATCATTGCCCGAGAAGGAATATTGTCGGATAAATCCTCCAAAAACTGAGTCAAATTAGCAACAGAAACTGATTGTAAGATATCTAATTCAGCATTGGGTTCATTGACCGTTTTCTTACCCGTTAAATAATACAAGTTAGAAAGAACCGTAGATTCTGAATAAGAAAGACAAAATTTCTTTGAAGTACTTATGCAGGAGGATCTCTGCAGATAATAAATGACGACAAGGAAAATTAATAAAACGGATATTTTTACGCCTAAGAACGTTTTCAAAGGATTCTAGTTTCTTATGAATAATTAAATTTATCCTTAATATTTGAAGCACTAACAGCCTGAAAAGGAACCCATTGATTTTCACATTTTATCATCTGAGCAGATAGAGAACCCACCCTTGCCACTGTCTGGCCCAACTTTGCAACTGTTTCCTGAGAAAACCTGCAAAGTTGGGACATAGTGGCAACCAAGGTCTTCTCGGTTCTAGTAACAATCGCCCAAATGTCCGCCAGAAAGATCTGAATATCAGACTCTACCCTAGAGTCCATCACAGGCGGAGACCAGATCACTGGCTGGTAAACATCAGCAGAACCAACAGGAGTGCTCTGCTGAACAGGGTGGTCAAGCGACCTGAAACAGGTGGAGTCACTGCTAATGGAGGTGGAGGTGGTGGCCACTCTGGAGAGCTCAGAGAGGCCCCCAGAGGGGGAAAGGGAGGAATAACAGTACCTGGAGGGTGATTCATCCTGTCCTTAGTCACCACATGTTTGTCCATTGATTCCACAACTGATTCTACACATGGACTACAGAAGGGACCAGAGATAAATTCAGGGCACCTTCAGGGCTCCAAAGGTTTCCCAAGATCCTCTCAAGCCCCTTAGACCTCGTCCCGGCTGCGCACCTGGGAGAAGTGTCCTTTTCAAGCCTCAGCTGGTGTCGGGGCAGTCCTGCACAGAGACTGCTGCTCCCGCTGCGCTCTTGCTCCGGCTGCACAATCGGTGTTCTCCCGGACAGATCACTCACCAGGCACCCTTTTCAAGCTCCAGCTGGTGTCGGGGCAGTCCTGCACAGAGCCTGCTGCTCCCGCCACTCTCCTGCTCCGGCTGCACAATCAGCGTTCTCCCAGAGCAGAGACTCTTTTGATTCTCTCCTCTGCTATGAGTGGACATAGAATGAGAGTGAAAGGGGATAAACTTGGGAGTAATATATGGAAATATTTCTTTATGGAAAGAGTGGTAAATGCATGGAGTAGTCTCCCAGTGGAGGTACTGGAGACAAGGATGATATCTGAATTCAAGAAAGCATGGGACAAGCACAGAAGATCTCTAAAGGATAAAAGGGGAATATTGAAAGGTTACGGAAGGGAAGACTAGATAGGCCATGTCGTCTTTTTCTGCCATAATTTTCTCTGTTTCTATGAAACCTGTAGTGATTCACAAAGGTGCACAGACAACATAATAGCTGCTTACAGATGTCTTCCGAAGACAGCAAGGCGGACTCTGCCCAGTGGGAGGCCCGTTCCTAATGAAGTGAGCTCTGACTTCCTCAGGCACTGGCCTTTCAGGCAAAAGGTATGTTGAATCAATGGTCTCCTCAATCTAGCAGGCAGTTGAGGACTTGGCTGCCACCAGACCTTTCCTGGAACTGCTGAAGAGAGCACAGAGATGAAGATTACTAATTCCTTCAGTCAATCAGGCCTGGTATCTGAGTAATTCCTCTTCACATCCACCAGATGCAGAGAGGATTCCATCCAAATGCCCTCATCTGCAAAGAAGGGCAGGATAATGATCTGGTTAAGGTGAAAGGGAGATAGGATGGAACAGTCCACAAGAAGGCAGAAGCTGTTGAGATGATCAAGAAGGTTCCCTGCAGCTCTGATATCTCCCTGGTGAGCACAATAGCCACCAGGAAAACCACTGTAAGGTAACTTGAGAGAGACCTTACAAATGGGTCCAAGGGGAAACTTTTTCAGTGTCTTCAGTGGAGACTCCACTGAGGAACAACCAGGTACACTGGCGGGTAGGTCTGTTTCACTCCCTTGAGGAAAGTGGGAGACTTCAGGGTGTTCTGCCAAGGGCATATGTTGAATAAAACACCTTGTAGCACTCCACAAAGTGGTGACAGTGTCCACCTTCCTGGTCTCTGGGGCTCAAGAGGAACACAGCCTGTGTGTGAGACTGCAGAGTGGGCTGCAGACAGGGCAGTCAAATGTTCCTCTGCTCAATGACGCAGCTCTCATACCTTGACAGCCAATCCAGTCTTGTGAGGTTAGCCTTGCCTGTTGATGTTTGCCATAGCTATGGCATTGATGAAAATAATACACCCCAAAACTGGTGACCAAACTACAAAATATAATAGTAATATGGGTCCCAATAGTAAAGTGGCAAAAAAACGTTTTATCTGTCGGATATGCCATCAAAGGAACAGGAGGATTCTGAGCCTCCTATCCACAGTGGCAGCTCCTATTTAGTTATATTTAAAAAAAATAACTTAGCTCAAAAGCTGACAGCACTGAAATGGGTAATGGACAACAGACCAAATCCTGCATACGACGTGTCATGTTTCGTATCCTATCGTAGACCCTGCTTCAGGTTGAACAGGATTCCCAAAATTTCAAGAAATCCTTTCCCAGCGCTTATGCAAACTTGATGAACACCTGTCAAGATCAGCTATGGCATTGTCTGAGAACATATGGACCACTTGGCCCACCAAGAAACACTAGAACTTAAATAGTGCCAGGTGGATCACTCTGACCTCTAGTCGATAGATTTACCAGGAGGCCTCCTGAGG
Organism: Ichthyophis bannanicus; assembly: GCA_033557465.1. NCBI lineage: Eukaryota > Metazoa > Chordata > Amphibia > Gymnophiona > Ichthyophiidae > Ichthyophis > Ichthyophis bannanicus. The sequence continues at coordinate 885,793,426 of CM066034.1, read as the reverse complement.
GGACTAGAGTCTCTGAGCAAACTGAACTCCGTCAGTGGGCTCCCTGGCCCTTTAGGCTGGCATCCATGGTGATTATCATCCAGCCCAGTGCTTCCAGGGGCATCCCATTCAGCAGATGGCAAGACTGCAAACACTACACCAGAAGCTCTTTCATCTCCTAAGGGAGAGAAAGGATCTGGTTTGAACAGCTGAGAACAGGGAGATCAGTGAGACAGAAGATGTCTCTGGATGCATGTGTGTCCTGGCCCAAGGGACTAGCTCCAGGGTCAACTCTATGGACTCTAGTTTGGAGGAATACTCAACCCCGGAGAGTGTTGAACAAAGCCACGAGATACTCTGTCCTGGGAAGGAACCAGGCTGCTTTTGGGATAGTGATCACTAACCCCCCCAGCCTCTCTAGCCAATGAATCACCAGGGGGATTTCGAGGATCTTGATCGGCCATTTGCCCAGGTATGGGAGAACCCATCACCCTTGCTTGTGCAGAAATGCTGCCACCACTATGACCTTAAAGAGTGTGAGGGGTCATGGCTAGGTCAGTAGGTAGAGCACAGAAATGGAAATGGAAATGGCAGCTGTGGATGCAAAAGCAAAAATATTTCTGATACTGCTTTCAGATGGGAATGTGGAATGTATGCCTTGACGAGAACCACGGAAGTTAGAAACCCCTTGCAAAAATGAAAAACCTGAAGTTTAGCATTGAATGCCTTGAGGTCCAGAATAGGCCGGAAGGAACCTCCCATCTTGGGTGCCTCAGAGTAGATGGAATAACGCCACTGATCCTGCTCTGCGGAGCACAGGCAGAATAGACCATAAAGGCATCCTACAGAAGCTTTACAGACTCCAGTGTATAACCCTGATTGAAAACCTTGAGGATCCATTGGTCTGATGTAATATGGATCCACGCTGAGAAACAGCCGGAGTAGTCCCCCAGCCAGAAGACTTCAGAAGGGTCCCACTAGATCACATTGCAGGGGCTCGCTGGTTCCAGAAGGCTCTGCAGCTGACTCTCAAGAATGCTGCAGGCTTAAAGGGCTTGCTGCTTCTTGGAGTCAAACCCATAAATCAGGGCTCAACAAACCCCAGGTATCACTTAGTACCCCCCCCTTAAGGGACCCATGGGGTCCTTCTGTCCACTCTCTGGCCCACCAAGCACTAGGGACCGTTAATAAGCAGCACTGGACACAGGGCATGCTGTTGGCTCAAGGAGATAAGGGTGTACCTGATCTCTGAGCAAACATTGGGCCTACTAGTCTCAAGTGCACAGGTCACAGGACCATAGTCTGGGCCAGGAGAGACAGGCTTGCACTACTGCACCAGTCCATACAACTTGCCACTTGCTGAAGGCAGATAATACGGACTTTTCTCCGTGCTGCACCAGAGGATATTCCAATTGATGACATCCCTGAAAGTTGTTCAAATCTGCCTCCGCCTGCTGGTAAGGGAGCATAACCCATTCATCTGGACAGGTCTAGCAGGATAAGGAAGCCCAAATTTGTTGTAGTTTATGTATTGGAAAGTTAACAGGTGGACTCTGAATTCAATAATATATTATTGAGTTACATAGATTTCAGCTGTCAAAGCTCTACAGAGGCTGTCAAATTGTACAGAGTCTTGTGGCTTCATGCTGCACTTACCTTGAACAGTCTTATGAATTAACACCCAGCCCCACATTTCTATCATAAAATGTCAGCAGTACATGGCATTGTCAGTTTTTCATTATCTTTCCGAGTTCCGTCTGGTCCTATTCAGATGTGAATTTTTTCTGCAGTGTGTTCAATAATTTAGTTTATTATTAGTTTTTGTATTGCAGTGTGCAGGCCTTAGGTTTGATAAGAGTAGTATCAGGATGACATGGCAGGTGCAGTGCTCTAATGATTGGTTTCATGTGTCTGACAAGCTGTTTTTAGTTCCTCCCTGTAAATAAATCAAACTAAATACTGTTTGTACCACTGAGTGTATCTCATAAATGCTGTTTGGTTAGCTTCCAAAAACAGCTTTCTCCTTGTCCCTTCTTCTACTGTTAGGGGAGGTAGAAGTTTTGGATGCAGGAAAAAGCAATGTGTTTATCTCTTTACAGGGATGTGATCTGAAGCTATCCACAATTCTGTAAAGTTTAGTTAGGTTTGGAAATAAGAGTGCACCAAATTGTTTCTTTTTGGCCATGGAATATATTAATAATTTTCTTTTTAATGTCTGCTATTCTTGCTATTCTTTCATTACGTTCCCCTGAGGCAGGGCTCGACAAATCCAGGTACAAGGTCGCCAGAACAACCAGAAATTTGCACCTGGGATTTTCTTGCTGCGCCCCCACTCTTCTCTTTTGTGATTTGTCTGTCTGCGGGGAACCAATCTCACGCAGGCAAAACAAGAGGGGAAAACTGCAATTGCATCAAAGTCCCCCTTCTGTCTGCCCATAGGAGATCAGATCCCTGCGGGTAGAACAGTAGGGGAAGGAAATCGAGGTTTGGAGGCAGAGTACAGCTGGATCAGGGTCCTGAAGAAAAAAAAAAGTTAGATGGGAGGAGAGGGGGAAGTGAGGTATCAAAAGTTTAAAGGGGCATTGTCTTTTTTTAAAAAGAAAGGTGAGTGGGGGAATGGAGGGTGGGAGGGAGAAGGGGAGAGAGTGGGAGGAGTTGAAGGGGAGAGGGAAGCGTGAAAGGCTTGGAGTTAAAGAAATGGATGCATGGGAACAAAAGGACAATCTGTATTTGCCAAAAGGTGTATCTCCACCCCCCCCACCCCCAACTGCATCCAAGCACTCCACCTGCACAGGCGTACTCACAAACGGGTGCTCCACCACTGCATCACACACACATAGGCACCTCGCCTCCATACCACACGCACACGGGCACTCTACCTTTGCACCGCACATGCAAATGCACTGCAGCCCTGCATCCTATCCACAGCCACTTCCCATACACAGAAAGGCAAACTACCCTTGCATCACACACACACATATAACACTTGCTATTTATATATTTCTGTCTAAAGAAGCCTCATTCAGCCGCTGCTACCATAACAAGCCACACTATCTCCAGGAACAAGCAGGAATGTAGTCTTCACATATGGGTGACTTCTGTACCGATGGAGCCCGCATGGGAACGCTCCCCAGCGTCCAATTGGAAAGCCTTTGGAGCACTCCACTGCACCTGCATGACTGCCTTTCCGCCTTCCCAGCTCCCTCTCCTCAGTTGAGTTTGTAGCTGAGAAAAGAGAGTAAATGAAACCCTATAACTCCTAGGGGAGGAGGGTGATTTGTGAAGACTAAATTCATGCTGTTCCCGGTGATACCTGTTACAGGTGAGTAACTATGCTATCTCCAGGAACAAGCAGGAATGTAGTCTTCACATATGGGACTTCCTAGCTCCCAGATGCCAGATGAAGTGGCCTCAGAACCGGTGGAGGTTCGCTTCGGAGTAGGCATGTTGATGTCATGGATCCCACATGGATTTCTGGTATCTTCAGTCTGGGATGGAGGGTAGGAGTTACATTTAAGTCTGAAAGAGGTGCTGGTATACAGCCTGACCAAACATGGCATCCCGATGGGAGTCCTTGTCCAGACAATAATGTGCAGCAAAGGTATGGACGGAAGACCAAGTTGCTGCTTTGCCAATTTCATTGATGGCTACTGAATGTAGGTTTGCCAACAAGGTGGCCATACAAGAAAATATATGGTCACTTCTTGAGCTTAAATGACAAGAAACCATGATTATGTAATTTTCAGCTCAATTCTAAACTATGAGTTCAGTGTCCTTTAATCTTATTGCTATAGAAAAACTATTTTAGGATACAACAAGGTCTCAGACTTTATTTGAGGCTTCTATTCAGCCAGACTTGCTGGGGTGAACTGCCTTCTTAGCATCAACGACCTTACTCCGTTGTCGATCCTTATAATTTTTCTTATTTTTATAAATAATTTATTCAATTGTACTTAATGTTTTTCATCCTATTGTAGTATTTTTCATGATGTAATCAATCTTTCATAAACAATACTTAGTCCATCAGATATTATCGCTGATTACGGAAGTCTAATATATCCTCTCAGCCATAACTTTTAAAACAGCGCTTATCTGATAGTAGAAGTAGTAATCGTTTTTTGAACGTTATGATGATTCAATGCAGTCCAAGCAGAAGATGTTCCCAAGATGTTCCCAACGTCTAGCCAAAGCGCTTTCACGTTTCACTGCTCGTTTCTTCAGGGAGGCAAAGCTCCGGACATCAAAATACGCTTCCCAACCTGCACGGACTTCCTTTTTTCACCATGATCTTGACTCTTCAACTGCGCGGCGTTTTTTGGTGACAGTTGAAGAGTCAAGATCATGGTGAAAAAAGGAAGTCCGTGCAGGTTGGGAAGCGTATTTTGATGTCCGGAGCTTTGCCTCCCTGAAGAAACGAGCAGTGAAACGTGAAAGCGCTTTGGCTAGACGTTGGGGACATCTTGGGAACATCTTCTGCTTGGACTGCATTGAATCATCATAATGTTCAAAAAACGATTTACTACTTCTACTATCAGATACGCGCTGTTTTAAAAGTTATGGCTGAGAGGATATATGCCATTGCTCATCAAATACAACTCCAAGAGGTGTACCTCCCGGGGGAGTCCAATGTCTTTTCAGACAGACTGAGTCGCATCCTTCTTCCCCACAAATGGTCTCTACATTCAGATACAACGTCCTACATCTTCCAGACCTGGGGAACTCCAGACATTGATCTGTTTGCAACTCCACAGAATGCCAAGCTTCCTCACTTCTGCACTGTAGAGGCCATGTGCTCCAGGAGCTTCAGCATCTCTCGGGCAGTCAGATGGTCTTGTAGGAGTGTCTGGGACACTAGTTTGATTAGACGGGTACAACAAAGCTGGGGCACAAATGCCCTGGACTGTTGGGTGTCTAGTAGGACTCCGATGAACTCTAGTTTTGGAGTTGGAGTAAGCTGGGATTTTGGGAAGTTTTTTATCACAAATCTCAAGTGGTGTAGTACTGTGATGGTATGATGTAAGGAAAGTTGTACGTCCTGGGAGGAGTTTGCTTTTATTAGCCAGTCGTCCAAGTAAGGGAAGACAAATATCCCCATAGATCTTAGATAAGTGGCTACGACCGCCATGTACTTTGTGAAGACTCTTGCGGTAGAGGCGAGTCCGAAGGGAAGGACTCTGTATTGATTATATTTCCTTGTAAGGTGAAGCATAGATATTTAATATGTTCTGGATGGATGAGGATATGTGTGTACACTTCTTTTAGATCTAGAGAACAGAGTCAGTCCTGACTCTGTAGGTAGGGAAGATGAGTCCCGAGAGAAATCATCTTGACCTTTTCGTGGACTAGAAACTTGTTGAGGTTTCTGAGGTCCACAATGGGCCTGCACCCTCTGGTTTTCTTTGGAATGAGAAAGTACGGACAGTAGTAGTCCATCCCCTGTTGGGACATCTTCTGTTGGCACCCTGAGACAGAAGAGAGCACACCTCATCCTGTAGGAGAGCGGTGAGTGGGGGTTGCGTTTGATATTCCCCTGTGAAAGTTGAGGGGGGCAGAGTTTGTAGATGAAGTCTGTACCTTCCTGGTCTATAGTGAGTGTCCACTGTTCTGAGGTGATGAGGTGCCATCTGTGGGCGTAGTTACAGTCTGCCACCCTCTGGAGGATCCCCACCCCCTCCACATAGCAGGCAGTGTTCTCTAGGAAAGAGCCAAAAAAACAGGCGCAGCTTGTGGCTGCGGAGCTGGTTGCGATTTAGCCACCTGTGGCTTCTTTTGTTGCTTAGGAGGCTGCTACTTCTTCTGTGAAGCCTGACCCTGGTACTGAGAAGCAGGAGGATAAGAGGAGAAAATTTTCTTATGCCTGTGCGGGCTCTGTCGGTGCCAACATCACCCATATGTGAAGACTAAATTCCTGCTGTTCCCGGAGATCACCTGTTACAGGTGAGTAACTATGCTTTATCATCTCTCTTGAAACTCTTTCACCCTCCTCAGACATGGAGGAATTTGAAAATGGAGGCACAGTAATGGAGAATGGAGGCAATGGGGAGAGGTGGGGGACAAAGGGGTCACAGCCACTGGCTCCTAAATCCAAACAATTTGTCAAGGCCTGCCCTGAGGGGACACTAATGAGCATGCCCCCAACTACTGTTGACATAACAGTGAAGGCATGAAACCAGAATGTTCACATCTCAGAAAAAGGTTTTCTAATTTCAGCCAAAGTGCATACTTTTATTTTAAAACTTACTATACCATGTTCCTGGACAAACCATTCAAAGCAGTATACAACAAGTAAAATAAACATACACAAAATAAGAATAAAATCAAGAAAAACTGTATTAAGGTGCTTTCTCTCATGCAAAGACTGGTTCTTTTTTAAGTGTGTGCATTTTGGAGTCCCCACAAACTCCAAAAAATAAAAAAAAATGTTGCAGTTGTAGTTGAACTTAGCTCACGCATTTCTAGTAGCAGTTCGTCGTGTGACATTCAGGGACAGCAGATATTTCCTTGTCCCCAAAAGGATTACAATCTGTTTGCAGCTGAGTTAATGAAGGTTTAAGTGACTTGCCTAAAGCTCCAAGGAGCATTAGTGGGATTTGAACTCTGGCTTCCTTGGTTCCACCCTACTGCTGTAACATCAAGGCTACCACTCCACATTTTCCATTCTTGAAAAGTAAAAGGGTAAAACCTTCCACCCCCCCCTCCCCAGTTGTATGAGTATGTGGACTATGGGTGCACACAGGGTGACATTACCAATCTCGCTTGATCTTGGGAAGCTAAGCAGGGTTGGGTTTGGTTAGTACTTGGATGGGAGATCATCTTTGAATATCAGGTACTGTAGGCTTACTGAGCGAAAGAAAGGCCTAACAATCTACATCTGGTTGCACCTTGCTGAGGAAACCCAGGGGCTAGTCACATCATCAACAGCTATCCACAAGGTTGCCAGGAGTCAACTACTACTCAGTGGCACTTAACACCATGGGCTTATGGCCAGAAAAAAAGGACAGATTTGATTAAAATAAAATTGATTTAATTAATGATTAGGGACCATATTTACTAAAGGTAGTGCGCTAATGGACATTAGCATGTGCTAAGGGCTGCTGTGGCCATAGGAATAAAATAGGACAAATGCAGCACTCGGTACACACTAAGCGTTAGTAAACATGACTCTTAAAACACTAGTCAGGAAGACTGTTCATTAATGATAGTACCATAACATAACAACTATGCTTTTTATTCAAACATGAGAATTTAAGTGATAGCTTTTGAGCGGGATTTTGAAGTTATGGTGAGAAAAGGCATTGTTTCTGACTTGCAACAGGTATTTTCCATAGATAATAAGATTGATGAGGCACAGAAAGGGGGTGATGTCAACTCAGCATGCTGAAAAGCTCAGAGCTTAACCAAATGCATTGTATCTGATTTTTGTAGACTGTTCCAAACAGTAGTATGGACTAAAGGTGCGATATGAGAATCAAGTAACTGCTTTGCATTTGGTGTCCAGCAGAGCAAACTTGAGGAGAGCCACACTAGCTGCAATGCCTCTTTATTTTTGAGAACTTTATGCAGTAGAAAACATACAAAACGCTTCACATATCTGAAGACAATGAGCACAAAAGAACCAAGAACTGTATATCTCCACGAACAAGCAGAATGTAGTCTTCACATATGGGTATCATCGGTAGTGACGGAGCTTGCACGGGAACGCTCCCCAGCGTCCAATAGGATTGCTGATCAAGTTCGTCTTCATACTCCTCACCGCTCCCTACGTTCCATCCACGCTAATCGTATGTTTCTTCCCCCTCCCTCTCAAGCACACTTAGAACTAACTCGATCTTCTGCTTTCTTCTTTCTCGGTCCAAGGCTTTGGAATTCACTCCCCCACTCCCTACGTTTAGAGACCTCCTATCAATCCTTTAAAGCCAAGTTGAAAACTCACAGTTTCTGTTCTGCTTTTAACCTCCCTCCTCCAGTCCCGTCCTCTTCTTCATCATAGGACTAATCATGTCAAATCCTTAAACCCTCCTTCCTGCACCTTGTGTGTTGTCAATGTCTCCCCCCTCCCTTCATGTCTGCCTCAACCTCCACCTTCCAGCCCCACCCTCTTCTCCTACTTAGTAAACTTATGTTAGTTCCTAATTCCTCTTTCCTGAGCTTCTTTGTTTTGTCTATGTGCTCCCTTCCTTCCCTCCATGTCTGCCTTCTGTATCCCCTGACTGCTATCTGTTTCTATCCCTGTTCTTTGATTTTATGGCGTTCTTTTCTGTTTCTTTTTCCGCAGCCTTCCTTTTAAATGCTTTTATGTATTGTAAATCCGCCCAGATGCTATTTTGTATTGGGCGGTATATAAAGTTTTAATAAACATAAACATAAACATAAACATAAACATCCCACAGCGTCTGCGTGCTGCCTTCCCACCTGTCCCATGCAACGAAGCTTTGCGACTATGGGCCCTCACCAGAGAGCATCAGATTCATCTCCTTGCGGTGTATCTTCCAGGCATTCAAAACTCTTGGGCAGACAGACTCAGTCAAGTTCTGCTTCCACACGAATGGTCTCTCCATGCAGACCACGTGGCCAAATGTTTTCAAATTTGGGGAACCCCAGACATAGACCTCTTTGCAAGTCCGCTGAATGCCAAACTTCCCCGGTTCTGTTCCAGAATTCTGGCTCAGGGTTGTCAGGCCAGGGATGCTTTCCTCCTCCATTGGGACCAGGACTTCCTGTATGCCTTTCCACCCATTCCCCTAATTCCCAAAACCCTGTTCAAGCTTCAGAGAGACAGAGGTCATATGGTTCTCATAGCTCTACATTGGCCATGGCAAATGTGGTACCCTCTGCTCCTACATCTCTCTCAAGCTCCGCCTCTGGAGTTAGGAACTGCTCCAGATCTCCTTTCTCAGGAGGACGGGATGCTGTGGCATCCCAATCCCCAGTCTCTGCATCTCAGGGCCTGGTTGCTGAAAGCCTAGAACTTCATGGTCTTAACCTTTCTCAGCAGGTAAAGGATATCCTTTATGCTTCCAGGAAGCCTTCCACAAGACGCTCTTATGCTTTCAAGTGGAAAAGGTTTACCATATGGTGCTCGCAGAAGGGTCTTGACCCTCTTGCGATACCTCTGGAATCATTACTGGAGTACCTCTTTCATTTGTCTAATACATGGCTTAAGACCAATTCAGTGAGAGTTCATTTGAGTGCTATTGCAGCTTCTTTCAAGCCTCTAAATGGACAACCTATTTCCTCTCATCCTCTCATAGCGAGATTTATGAGAGGCCTTCTTTTAACTAAGCCTCCCATTAAGCCACCACTGGTGGCATGGGACTTAAATCTGGTTCTTGGGCAGCTCATGATGCTGCCTTTTGAACCATTAGTTACTACCTCTTTGCAATTCCTTTCCCGGAAGGTCATCTTTCTTATTGTAATCACATCAACACATCGCCACAGTGAATTGCAAGCGTTGGTGGCTGATCCTCCTTATACAAGGTTCCATCATGATAAGGTAGTCCTTAGGAGTCATTCACACTTTATGCCAAAGGTGGTATCACCTTTTCATTTAAACCAAGCGGTTTACCTTCCTATATTTTTCCCAAGGCCTCACGCCTCAAATGCAAAAAGGAACCTTCATACTTTGGACTGTAAAATAGCTTTAGCCTTTTACTTGCAAAGGACACAGCAACATAGAAAATCCTCTCAACTCTTTGTTGCTTTTGATCCTAGTCATTTGGGACTTCCATTCTCCAAAAGGACACTGTCCAGCTGGATTGCACAGTGTATATCTTTTGCCTATGAGAGTAGGAACCTTCCTCTTGAAGGCCATGTCACAGCTCAGAATGTGAGAGCCATGGCAGCCTCAGTGGCTCATCTTCACTCTGTGTCTATCAACAACATCTGTCGAGCAGCTACTTGGGCTTCGGTACATACCTTCACAGCCCATTACTGCTTAGACAAGGACTCCCGCCGGGATGCCTTGTTTGGTCAGGCTGTTCTTCAACACCTGTTCCAGACTTAATCAACTCCTACCCACCATCCCTGGTAGAGATCCATGGGGGGAAGTGGAGCCCTTTCACAAGGGCACACAACTTTCTGGGGCCATCTCCCTGGTATCTGCAGCTAGGGAGTCCCCATATGTGAAGACTACATTCCTGCTTGTTCCTGGAGATAGCATAGTTACTCACCTGTAACAGGTGATCTCCGGGAACAGCAGGAATTTAGTCTTCACAACCCACCCACCTCCCCTAGGAGTTGTATCTTTCTATCTCTCTCTCTCTTTCTTTCTTTCCCTCTCTCTTTTGTCGCAGCTATAAACTCAACTGGAGAGGGATAGTTGGGAAAGGCAGGAAGGCAGCACACAGGCACTGTGGGATGCTCCCAAAAGCTTTCCTATTGGACGCTGGGGAGCGTTCCCGTGCAGGCTCCGTCAGTACTGACGATACCCATATGTGAAGACTAAATTCCTGCTGTTTCCGGAGATCACCTGTTACAAGTGAGTAACTATGCTTTAGTGCAGTGCTTCCCAAGCATTTATTCAATATGACCCTATTTTAATGCTTAAAATTTCATTCGACCCCAGATAATGATTAAAATAAAATAGCAGACCTTTACACCCCTATCCTCCCTCATCTACTTCCTCCTCCCCCTATTTATCTGAAGCATAATGGCACTCTACACAGGAAGCACACACAGGAGGTGACAAGGCCTGTGAATATTCATGTATCACAGGCCTCATGCTGACTACAACCATTGGGCAAAAGGGCACAATGGAGGTCCAGAGGGAGGGGAAGAAGCCCTGTTTCTGTGACCCCATCAACCAATGATGTAACACCATTTGAGGTCCCGACCTATAGTTTGGGAACCACTGCTTTAGCAGTCTGTGTGAGCTCAAAAATCCTGTATCAGCTCTCTCTATTTTATTGAGTTTGGTGTGCATCCAGGAAATATGAACAACAGCAAAGGAAGCAGTGGGGAGAAGAGAGAGGCAATGTTTAATCAGGGGATTGGGAAAGAAAGAGGATATACTTGCATCGAGGGAAATGGAAAGATGGTATGATGACAATAGTCAGATGCTGGATCAGAACAAGGGAGAGAGCCAGATGTGCTAGTATAGGGTGGGGGAAAGATGATGGCTTGGAGGAGATGCTGGATTGTGGGATGGTGGACATGGGAGGAGATAGTGACACGGAGGGAGGATGCCAGACATAGGGATAGGTAGGGAAGGTAGGGTGACAGGGGTAATGATGGACATTTTCCCCATCTTTTCCCAATGATTGTCACTACGGCCATTGACAAAGCAGTAGGAGGAGAAGATGGCCCCAGGCACCATTTTTCTCCTCCTACTGGCTCTAATAAGGCTTAACTGGGACACTTTATGAAAAGAGGACTGTATGGGGGGGGGGGGGGAGAGTCAAAGTGACAAGAGATGACGAAAAGGTAAGTTGAGCTTGGGTTGTGGTAGAGGATGTCAGCCTGGGAGGCAGAGACATGGATGAGCTCTGGTGGAGATGATCCTGGGGGAGAGGGCTTGACAGTAGGTGAATTTTGACAAGGTGAAGTAGAAGGAAACGTTCCTTCGGTGGTGGTTAAGAGAGCAGAAATGAGTTTGAGGAGGTGAGCTTTGGGATGAACAATGAGAATGAGAGAATGAGCCTAGAACAGAAGAGAATGAGGGGGAGACCTGAGAGGAAGGGCAAGTCAGGCAAAGGGGGCAGAAGTAAGAGTAGATTAGTGGTTGAGTTTTGACAGAAGAGTGGATGAATCTGGGAAGATGAGTGAGCCTGGAATGTATGAAAGAGGAGGATGAGCCTGTTGTGAGAATTTGAGCGAAAGGGAAAGGGAGGGAAAGAGAATGAGAAGAAATGGAAGGGAAGGGTATGTGAGAGGCAGAAGGGAGGATGGATATTGATTCTAACACCTCAGCCACTCAAAACATACCGTGCTCACTATTCATGCTGTCATTGATGTCCAAATCCACTCAGTGCACATGCACACAAATCTACTCCAACACCCACCATGTCCACTCATTCCATCTTGCATGTACCTCCATCCATTCACTCAGTATCACACACATACTCCCTTGCCTATTCAGACCCCCCAGCTTCACACTTGGCAGACAACTCTTTTTTTTCTCCCTGTCCTCAGCTCTCACTTCTAACTTGCAAATTTGTGCATCTCAGGCGTGGTGAATACATCAAATGATTACTTTAAAATAGATTTGCATATTTATATGTTACTGAAACTTTTACACAATCAATATGCTGCTTAGGATGTTTGAGTAATTTAATTTGGTCACCTTTGAGGGTCATATGAATTTTCAACTACTAAAATAGAGCCACATAAAAAAAAAAGTTTGGGAAGCACTGCTTTACATTTACATAGCAGGTTTTAAGTTTATTAATTCTCACTGAGCAGCTGTGTGTACTGTGCAGGACTGCACACAGGTAGTTCTGATGACTCTACCCTGTCCCCTGGCCAATCAGGAGTCTGTTGTGCTGAAACAATCAATTTTTGGTGGAGGTAGCAAAGCAGGTACAGCCGCACTGATCAAGCTTGCATGCATGATTGCATGTGCAGTAACTATGGTGCTGTGGTGTGACTGTATTGTGCTTGTTCCAGTGAGGAGGCGGCGGCTGATACTATACCCAGCACATGTTCTCTGAGCTTGTGGAGAGACACTCATCAGGAACCGCAGTTGCTTTTTATCACTGCCTGCTGTGAACACTGCCACCCACCGCCTGTTCTTTAAAACTGCAGGGTTGCCAAGTTATCCTGTTCCAGGAATGAGATTTTAAGCCAGTCCCAGATTTCTGACAGTCTCATTCTGATGCATTATGGGATCTATAGTTCCTGATTTTACCCATTGGAATCAGTGCTGCAATTATACTGCATTGAAATGCAAATTCAGAGCAAGAACTGGTAAAAAATCTCACTCCTGAAACCGAGTAATTTGGCAACTCTGAAGCTGGGATGCTGGGGTGAGTTTCTCTGCTTCGTTCAGCCATTGACTTATTGTCCCTTCCCAGTGATCCTGCCAACATCCACGACACCACACCAACTAGCTGAGCAAGTTGTTACAGCCGCTGTTACTGGCCCAGCTTTGTAGAAAGCTGTTATCAGGGCTTGACAAATCCTGAGTGTCAGGTTGTCATAGCACCTAGATATTGCACCCTGGCACTTGGGATTTCATAGCCCTGAATGGTGTTCTTTCTGGCTGCTGCAGCTACAAGACAGTGTTTCACTTTCAGACTTCTCTACCACAATCGCTCTGAAAGTGAAATGCCGTGTTTTTTAGCAGCTATAGTCAGGCACAACAGTGGCAGAGTGTAAGAGAAGCATGGGTGGAGGGTTCCAAGATGGCGGCGGAGTAGTACGCCATGTGAGGAGTGTGGAGAAGTTTGGAGTCTGGTCAGAGCTGATGGGGGAAAAAGAGGAAGCAACGGTCAGCTAAACCCCCCAGTACCTCATTCCCCAGAGGCGGCTTGATCCAGTCGTCCATTGCTTCTTTCTGCTCACCGATGGTGTCGGTTATGGCTTTGGCGGATCTGCCAACTAGTTCGGCAGATCTGAGCAATGGGGTTGATCTGAGCCCCGTTCAGGCATTGCCGCCGCAGCCTGGAAGGAGTTCGGAGGAGGGGCTGTGTGAAGGAGTGCCTCCGGGGGGGGGGGGGGGATGTAGTCACAGCAGGGTGCGCCTCCTCGAAGCCGACACTGAGTGTATCAGCTGCTTTTGGTGGGGGGCAGAGATTCTATTGCCTCCCTAGGAGCTAGTTTTGGGTTGGAGCAGTTGAAGACCAGCTCCCCGGATACATCAGCGCCCCGGGTGATGTGCATGTTATAAAAACCGGCACAGGTGACTTTAGAGAGCTTATGGGAGGCCATCTCATCACTGCAAAGGTCCCTGCTTTCTATTGTGGGTGTTTTTTCCCAGGAACTGAATGTTCTCAGAGGCCAGTGTTCTATGGTGGAGATGAATTTGGCAGGGCAAGCCGCTAGAGTGCCCCGGCTGGAGGCCCAGGTGGAAGACCTACAGGCCTTGGGAGGAGCCCAATCCAGGGAGCGATCGATTTCTGCACGGCGTTTGGAGTTCATCAGCTACAACGGAACAATTTGAGGTTTTTAAACTTTCCGAGATCTCCACTAATGGATCCTTTGGGATTGGTCCGTAAGTACCTATCAGAGGTCCTGCTGATGCCTGCTGAATCTTTGCCTCCTATTGTGAGAGCCTAGTATGTGGTGGTTTCATCTGGTGAAGTGGGTATGGAGTTGGGCCCTGAGGGTGCTGCTGGGCCTGCTCAGTTGGTCCTGACAGAGTTTCTTGAGAGCTCCCTGGAAGTGGTGACCAGTCGTGCTACTCTATTGGTCTGCTTTGCATTCGAGTCTGACTGGAACTTGGTCCTTAGATTATATTTTCAGAAAACGTCTGTTTCTTAATTTATGGGGTCAAAAATTTCTATTTTTCCTGATCTTTCTAGGGATACCCAGAAAAGGCGGAGAGAGATTTTGGCTCTGCATCAAAGATCTACCGCCCTGGGTGCAGAATTTAGATTAAAGTATCCATGTAAATGTTCAGTATTATTCCAATCTAAGCAATTTTTGTTTTTTGAACCCCTGCAATTGGTGCAGTTTCTTCAGGGCAAGGAGGGTGATGGGCGGGTTTAATTCCTGTACCGGCTGCCATGTTGATCTATGCTCGTATGATGGTATAAGGGAGGGCCCTCTGTATTAGTGAGGGGTTACTCCCTTTTTCTTTCTTTCTTTTTTTTATTTCCTCATTGGAACCTAATTGGGGTTTGAATTTTGTGGTCTAATCCATATATGTATGATTTCTTGCTAATGTTTTTTGATGTCTGTATAAGTGTGTTATTTCTATTCAGATGATTCTGGATTCTAATTGTTAAACGTAATTAAAAAAAAAAAAAAAAAAGAGAAGCATGGGTGGGGGGGGGGGGGGGGAGTCATGATGACTTGTTTTATTGCTTCACGTATCACCAAGCCAAGGGGATATATGAAGCAAAAGGGAAGTTGCCTCAGGTGCAGCTATCAAAGGTCACTGGGGGGTGGTGAGGGTGGGAAAAGGAGTGGGGCTACTGCTTTCTGGCACTGTGTAGTGGCATGTCAAGGGTCTGATTTTATTAAGCTTTCTTTTCTCATCAAAATGGGGAAACAGCCTTAATAAATGAGACCACAAAAGGAACTGAGATACTTTTTGTATGGAGGGGGGAGGGGGGTACGCACTATGATCTAGGTCTTTGCAGCTGCCTGGGGGGCTGGAGGAGTGCACATGAGTCAAGTGGACAGAGCTGCCATATTACCCAGTTCCAGGAGGGAGCTTTAAGTCCAGTCCTGGATTTCTAATAGCCTTATCCTATTGCATTATGGGACTCGAAGCACTGATTTCAATGGGCATAATTTGGGATTACAAATCCACATTGTTTGATGATGTAAGTTCAAAACCAGGACTAGCCAAAAAGTCTCCCTCCTGGAACAGAGTAACATGCAGAGTTCTGGGTGAGATGGCTCAGCCATTTTTGAGGGGCTATGCTGAAGCTTCAGAACCTTGTGTATTTTTCGTGTCAGGGTGTGCTGTATAACATAACAGCCCCCACTTCTCCACAAGAACAGAGACTGGGGTCTTAGCTTAGCTCAAGTTTTGCACTGCAAGCAAAGTGGTTTCTTGGGGTTTCATTTCAGTTTTTGTCTGCACCTCTATAATTTGTGATTAACTATGTTCTGTATTTGGTGAAGGTCTGCCTTGGTTCTATGTGTAACTGGTGAGATATTCTGCAAGTGCAGGCTTGGGGAACATCCTGCACTCCCTCCACCTTTCCCCAGCAGCTCACTGTTGCACTCATCCTCCTGTTTTCCCTAAATTATACAGGCTTATCTCCAGGAACAAGCAGGAATGTAGTCTTCACATATGGGGTATCGTCGGTACCGACGGAGTCCACGCAGGAACGCTCCCCAGCGTCCAATAGGAAAGCTTTTGGGAATATCCCACAGCGCATGCATGCTTCCTTCCCGCCTCTGTACCTCTCTCACTTCAGTTCTTCGTTTTCCACGGAGCTGACAGGACATGGTACCCTGTCACCGCAGAAAATTTACTTTTATTTCTTGTTTTTTGTGGTCGCGTCTGCCTTAATTTGACGCCTACCGGTACCACCGGTTCTCTTCTTCTTCTTTCCTTAAAAAAAAAACAAAAAAAACCCCCTTTTATTTCTTCAGGGATCTTTCCCTGTTTCTGGTGCTAGGCGCCATTTTGGGCACTACGCCCGTTTTTCTTCCAGCATGGAGAAACCAGCTAGTGGTTTCAAGAAATGTTCAAAATGTGGCGGTACCATTTCCGTCACCGACACCCATGATTGGTGTCTAAAATGTTTGGGTCCTGAACATTGTCCAACGGAGTGTCTGTCCTGCACAAGGATGACCAAAAGGGGCCTGCAGAATAGAGCTGCAAAACTCGGTACCCTTTTTGCCGCCGACACAATGTCAGTTGCATCGACGTCTTCCAGGGCTTCATCTTCCTCCCATGGATCTCAGGTAACCAAATTTAAATCTTCTAAGACTAGCCGGTCCTTGAAGGGAAAATCTCCTTCAAAGTATCAAGATGCCATGGGCGTTTCCCTCGAGGATACTTCACCAGTGGGAGTCTTAGGGCTCCAAAGCATTAACAGGGCTCCAGGATGTTCCAGAGGCCTCCACCTCTGCGGAACTACTGGTGCCATGTTCTGGGGTCGTAGCTGCTTCCACCGGTACCGACACCCAGGCATCGGCAGGAGCGATGGATCACAGAATCCTCGCTGTCTAACGCAGTCTAGCGGCCCTCTTAGCAGCTTTGGTACCGCTAAGACCGCAACAGACGGTTCAACAGGTATCGGTACCGATATTGGTACCGGTACCTGCTTCGACAGGACTGCTTCCCCCCATGCTGATCTCGGGTATCGGGGATCAGGAACTGAGACATTTCGGTACCAACTTCGAGCGGTACCGATACCATGCGTTACAGGAGCACCCGGTGCTTGAGTCTTCCGATTCCGATGACTCTGACGATTCCGTCGGTACCAGAGTGAATCTAATAGAAAATTCAATTCCTTCTCCTCAACTCAGGATGTCTCCTCCAGAGGATATGTCCTTCCAGGATTTCATACGTGATTTAGCAAAGGGTCTTGCAGTCACTGTGATTCCAGAAAAAGAGCCTAGGGCGGAAGAATTAAGAATTCTACAATACCCTATGGCTCCCAAGGAAGCAGCTATGCTTTCCATTCACAAGATCTTACATGATCTAATGTTGAGAATGTGGTAAACTCCTTTAACAATATCTTCACATTCCCGTCGCCTTGACACTATGTATCCAGTGCCACGTTGTCCTGGTTTTAAAAAAACTCAGTTACCACACCATTCAATGGTAGTAGAATCGACCATGCGAAGGATCAAGAGTGCTAAAACACATTCTTCTAATCCTCCAGGCCATGAATCCAGGACTCTCGATGCCTTTGGCCTTCGATGCTTTCAATCCTCCATGCTAGGAGCCAGGATCAGTTCCTACATTCTTTATATGGGAATGTTCCTGGAAGAAGTCACAAAAGACTTAGAGCTCCTTAGTCCTTGTGTTTCAGAGGAAAAAAGAGCAGACTACCTTATTCTGGTCAAACATGCCCAGAATGTCTCAAAATTCATGAACCGTGCTACCTTTGATTGCTTTGAATGTATTATTAGAACCTCTGCTATATCCATAACAGCATGTCGTATTGCTTGGCTTCAAGCATCAGACTTAGACCAGTGGGTGCAAGAAAAGCTGAGAAGCATTCCTTGTACAGGAGAAAATCTCTTTGGCAAGGACTTGCAGGACAAGGCTAATCAGCTTGAATCTGACAATACTACTTTAAACAGATTGTCAAAGTCTACAGCCAACCCAGCAAAGAAGAAAATATTCAAAAAACCCTTTTTCAGTAAGAAAAAGAAGCCTTATCAATCTTACACCCATCAAACTCACTGTCCGCTTCATATTCCCCAGAAGGGGCAACAACAGAACAGACAGCAAAGAAAGCTGCAAGCTCAAAAAGCTCAACTGGCTCAACAGACCCAGCCCCCTCAGGGTCTTTGACTTCTATCTAGAGAACTTAGTCATTCTGCCCCTAAAAGGTCCAGAACCCTTGACCATTCCAGGAAGACTATGCTATTTTGCCAAAAGATGGCAACAAATAACATCAGAGAATTGGACTCTGTCCATTGTACAACTGGGGTACAAGCTTCATTTTCTCAGCTTGCCCCCACCTACAATAGTAAAACAGTTCAATTCTCAGTCCCCTGCCACCGACCTCTTGTGGCAGGAGGTCACATCACTTCTAGCTCAAGGAGCAATCAAAGAAGTACCCATCCCCTAAGAGGGGACAGGGTTTTACTCCCCCTACTTTCTTATTCCAAAGAAGACAGGGGGACACAGGCCTATATTAGACCTCAGAGAATTAAACAGATATTTGTTTCAAGAAAAGTTCAAAATGATCTCCCTCGGAAGACTTTTACCATACCTCCAAAGTCAGGACTGGCTATGTTCTCTAGATCTAAGAGATGCGTATACGCATATTCTCATCCACTCAGATCACAGGAAGTTCCTTCGATTCCTGGTCCAAGGAAGACACTTCCAGTACAGAGTTCTTCCCTTCGGACTAGTCTCTGCTCCAAGAGTCTTCACGAAATGCATGCCAGTGATAGCAACATTTATGAGGACTCTGGGAATATTTGTCTTCCCTTACTTAGACGATTGGCTCATTTGAGCATCGACAGCTCCAGAGGCCAGCTTTGCTCTTTCTCGAGCAATGAAAATTCTTCAATACTTGGGACTAGTCATAAACCTACCAAAATCTCATCTCACCCCCTCTCAATCTCTCGAGTTCATAGGGGCTTGTCTAGACACACGGCAGTCAAAGGCTTTCCTGCCACAGCCACGCTGTCTATGTATAATACAACTGGCATCTCAAGCATCTATGAAGATATTCCTTACTGCTTGGGAGATGCTTCAACTGCTGGGACACATGGCATCCACTGTCCATGTGGTTCCCTATGCTCGCCTCCACATGCGAGCAGCCCAGTGGACCCTTTCTCCAGGACCAAGCAGGAAGTCAGTCCTCACATATGGGTGTCATCGACGCCGATGAAGCCCCAGCGGAGCATTTCCCCAGCTTTCTATGAAAGCCTTTGGGAATGCAGGCATGCATGCGCGGTTCCCTTCCCGCCTAAAGGTGCCATCTTACCTCAGTCTCTCTTTTTCCGAGAAGCCCACTGGACGTGTGTCCTGTCATCTCGGATAAAAGTTTGATTTTTTCGGCGATTCTCGCTATTTTTCTTCTCCGGTTCGACGCCGGTTCCCCTCCCGCCGGGTTCGGTACACTGGTATCGAGCCCGTTTCTTCTTTTTCGGTTCTTGCCTTTCGTGGCTGGCGTTCGCGCCCTTTTTTGCTTTTTCCCTGGAAGGCTGGTCCTTTGACCTTGCGGGGACTCTTTTTTTTCCCCGATGGCTTCCAGCGGTTTTAAAAAGTGTGATCGGTGTAAGAAGTTGATGTCTCTCACCGACACACACGACTGCTGCCTTCGGTGCCTCGGTCCTGATCACGACCCTAAGACGTGTGGACCATGTGGGAAGATGTCTTCCAAGGCACTCTGAAGTCGCCAGCAGCAGAAAGAAAGGCTTTTCTCTGACTCAGCCTCCGGCCGGGCCTGGACCTCATCTGAGGCCTCGACATCTCGGGATTCAGATCCCGAGCACTGTCGTGGCTCCTCGGACAGGGGGTCCCCCGACCGGGAACGCAAGAGGAAGAAGCGGCTCGTGAGGGCGTCGTCGGAAGAGGTCCCTGGCTCCTCGAGGGCCAGGTCTAAGACCCCCGACCATCGCCCCGGGCCCGTGGAACAAGAGAAGCCTGCCAAAGTTCCTCGCGTGGAGCCGGAGTCTGCTGGACACGTAAGCCTTGTAGTCCTCGAGGACTCTCCTCCCAGAGAGCCGACGTCAGGCCCGGTGCCGCCGGGGCCCGAGTCGGTGGCTGCTGCGTCTCCCGAGCTGAGTCTCAGGATGACAGCCTTGGAGTGCAGACTGTCTGCCTTCATGGAGCAGCAGCGGGCACTGATGGCCAGCCTGTCTGGCGCATCTGCCCTGACCACCGGGACATCGAAGTCGACCCCAGAGACCGAGCTGATACTCGAGACCATGATGGCTCAGGGTCGACCTCGGTCGCAGTCTCCCTCGACCTCCTGTTCGGGACTGAGGGTGTCGACGCCGGTGCCTCCGGCGTCAGGGCGGGTGCTCCTGGGCCCCGCGGGGTCGGATCCTGACTCCTCGTCTGATGAGTCAGCCTGGGAGATGGAGGATGAGGAGTCCCCCGACACATTCAAGACTCGGTGCGTCACGTTGGACTCACCGCAGTCTGAACCCCGGAGTAGTTCCCCCTCCGGAGGATACCCGGTTCTCGGAGTTTGTCCGGGATATGGCCACCGCGTTGGCTATCCCGGCGGACCCCGAGGAAGAGCCTCGAGCCGAAGAGCTCGAGGCCCAGCAGTACGACTCTCCTCCAAAGGAGGCCTTTACTGTCCCGGTTCCTCCGATGCTGGAACGGCTCCTCTTCCGGATGTGGGAGGCACTGGCCTCGGCGCCGGTTCTAACCAAGCGGGTCTATTCGATTTATCGACTCCGGAAGAGCCCTGGCTTTCAGAAGGCGCAGCTACCACACCATTCCATGGTGGTGGAATCGGCCATGCATTGCCTGAAAAGTCAGAAGATGCACTCTGCGGTGCCCCCTGGCAGGGAGGCCCGGAACCTCGATGGTGTTGGTAGAAAGTGCTTCCAGGGCTCGATGCTTGCGTGCCGTGTCCAGTCTTACCAGCTGTACATGGGCATGTACTTGCGAGACCTGGCCAAGGAGTTGGCCGGGTTCTCCGCTGGTCTCTCTGGGGAGCCCTTGCAGAGATTCAAGTCCTTGTCTTCGGGGATTTGGGACTGCTCTAAATTTATGTCCCGCGCCGCCTACGATGGCTTCGGCCCGAGTTGCGGCAGCTGGCATCGCGGCTCGACGCCAGGCATGGCTGCAGTCATCGGACCTCAAGCCATGGGTTCAGGACAAGTTGGTCGATGTCCCTTGCCGAGGTGAGAACCTTTTTGTCAAGCCCATGGCCGAGAAGGCCACACAGCTCGAGACCGAGCACCTTACAAGTACAAGGCTGTCTAGAAAGACCTCTGCCCCTTCTCACAAGAAGAAGGCCTCGGGTAAGAAACCCTTTTACCCGAGGAAGGGCACTGCCTACAAACAGTACCTTCAGTATCAGGCTGCCCAAGCTGCACCCCAGGGTCAGCAAGCCAAGGGTAATGGGCCCCGTAGGCAGAGGACCCCCAAGCCTCCGGCCCCTGCTCCCACTCAGCAGGGTGGGGGTTTTTGACTCCTTGAGCGTAGCCTCTCAGTACCTGCTCTCCCAACCCTGCACAGGAGGTCGCCTCGCCCTCTGCCCTCCAGTGGCCCCACATCACTGGGGACAGTTGGGTGTTAAACATAGTCCACAGGAGCTATGCACTACACTTTCACCAACTGCCTCCGCCATATTTTCCAGGGGAGCCTCCAAGGCCTCCCCTGCACACAGATCTTCTCCTCCAGGAGCTCCAAGGTCTGTTGGTGGACAGGGCGGTGGAGCCTGTGCCTCCCCACTTGCAAGGTCAAGGGTTCTACTCCAGGTATTTCCTGGTACCCAAAAGAACCGGTGGCCTTCGACCTATCCTGGACCTCAGGAACCTCAACAAGTTCCTAGAGAAAGAAAAGTTCAAGATGCTTACTCTTGGAACACTTCTGCCCTACCTCCAGCAGGGAGATTGGCTATGCTCCTTAGATCTAAAGGATGCGTACACTCACATCCTCATTCATCCAGACCACAGAGAGTACCTCAGGTTCATTGTGGGAGGAAACCATTATCAGTACAGAGTACTGCCTTTTGGCCTAACCTCCGCCCCAGAGTCTTTACCAAATGCCTGGCAGTGGTGGCGGCCTACCTGGGAAATCAAGACATCTTTGTCTTTCCCTATCTGGACGACTGGCTCATAAGGGGTCAGATATGCCAGGAGGCCCGACAGGCTACCCTCAGAACTATTGCTCTTCTTCAAAGCTTGGGATTTGTAATAAACTTTGCAAAGTCCACTTTGCTCCCCTCCCAGAACTTGGAGTTTTATTTATTTATTTATTTTATTTATTTATTTATTTTATTTATTTACAGTCTCTTATATACCGCACTATTCATCATCAGCGCGGTTTACATGGAACAAAATGCTCAGTACAGTTAACACGTATGAGTTTACAGGTAACAGGGCACAAAAACTTGGATAACAGGGGTAAACTATTTACAAAACTTACTACATGGAATCATAAGCGCAGAGGTTTCATAGACACATAAACCCACTCTGGGTTTGAGTATCAAACTTGGTGTGTTGTTGAGATACCATAAATTTGTCTGGAAATGGTATCGCTGGGTGTCTTTAGGCTCTAGGGGATGTCGTTGGGTTCTATAAGGTACTTGTTGAAGAGGTGGCATTTGAGGGCTTTCCTATACTGTGGTAGGCTCTTAATAGCCCGGATATCATGGGGTAATGCATTCCAGCATCTTGGGGCACTGAGGCTAAAGGCTCTGTTGGCTGTCGATTTAGTGCAGACAGTTAGTGCCTTCGGGACGTTTAGGGAGTTTATAGACGTGGATCTTCGTGCTCTATTTGGGGATGTGATATGGATGAGGGAGATTAAGGATGCAGATGAGAGGTTGTTAACAGCTTTAAAAGTGATTATCAAGGTCTTGAAAACTATTCTAGCCTGAATGGGTAGCCAATGCAACTGTATCAGCAGAGGCGTCACGTGGTCACTCCTGGAGGCTCCATGGAGGACTCTTGCTGCTGCCGCGTTCATGGCTAGCTGCAGCGGGTTTAATGTAGATTGGGGAAGACCTTGTAATATGGCATTGGCATAGTCAAAATGAGGTATGACCAACGCCTGGAAAATTGTCCGGAAATCAGTTGGTTCCAGCATGGAACGTAGATGCCTAAGTGAGCGGATCTTGTAGTAAACTGATCTGACTATGTTTCCTATGTGGGCCTTCATATCCAGGCGTTGATCTAAAGTGACTCCCAGGTAACGTATTGAGGGTTTAGATTGCAGCTAAGCTTCTTTTACTTTAAGATATTGTGGTGGGGTTAAGTTGGGATTCCTCTTAATGAAGAGTACTTCTGTTTTTTTATGTTGTATTCTGAGGTTTTGAGACAGAAGCCAGTCAGATATTGCATTGAAACAACTCGTCAGTGGGGAGAGGTCCAAATGCTCAGTAGAGAAGGGTATGTAAAGCAGGACGTCGTCTGCGTATAACATACAATCAACATTGACGGACCGGATGATGTTACAAATTGGTTGCATGTAAATATTGAACAAGAGCGCAGAAAGGGAGGATCCTTGTGGGACTCCCTGGCTTTGGTGGAAAGGTTCTGAATTTATCCCTCCAGAACGAACATGCTGCCATCTTTCGGACAGGTAGGATCTGCACCATTCAAGCGCTTTTCCATTAATGCCTTTGTCAATCAGTCGTCCTAATAGAAGCTCGTGATTTACTGAATCAAAAGCTGCAGCGATGTCCAGAAAGATGAGAGCAAATCCTTGATGGATGTCGTCAATGCCGGTGATTATCTTGCAGAAGAGAGGGGTAAGAAGGGTTTCCACTCCATGGAATTCCCTAAAACCATGTTGGCAGAGGTCTAACGGTGCAGCGGAGTCGATGTGATCCTGCAATTGACGTTGAGCCTCCTTTTCAATGATCTTAGCGAGTAGTGGAATGCTGGATATAGGTCTGTAGGATTCTACCTGTTGGGGATCGAACTTGCAGTTTTTTAGCAGAGGTCTGATAGAGGTATGTTTAAGGGCTGAAGGGAAAGAGCTGGTTGAGAAGGAGAGGCTCATTATTTTGGACAGTACTGGGCTGAAGTGACTGCGAAGCTCCTTGATCCAGAAGGCTGGGCATGGATCGGACTGGGCAGTGGTGGTATTAAGAGCCACAATAGTGTCTTCAATTCCTCTCTTGGTGGGGGTTGAAAACATGGTTAGGGCTGTTTGGCAGTCTTGCTCTGTGGCGGTGGTTGTAATAGAGGTTTTGTTGGTCTGGCATATCTTGGATTGGATGTAGGTTGCAAAATCTTGTGGGTGTATCTCAAATGGAGGTCCAGAGGATGGTTCCTTCGATAAAGTCTTGACCAAGTCAAAAAGGTCATGTGGTTTATTAAGCGATCTCTTTAAGGTATCAGAGTAGTATTGCTTCATCGTATCGGTGATTGCGTTGCGATGCGCAGCCAGATGACCGTTGTATGTTGTCTGGTCATTTAAAGAATGAGATCGGCGCCAGCATTTCTCTAGTCTCCGTAATTGGTTAAGCGATGCTCTAAGATCATCTGAGTACCATGGGGCACTCACTCTTTTACCTGGAGGCCTGTTGGTTGGTGTACGTAGGGCGATTGAGCTGAGGCAGTTGTTCCAGTGAGAAATTAGGTCGTCAAGGTTCTGGGTGGTTTCAGAGATGAGTTGTTGCGTTTCCGCAAGGATAAGATCTCTGTTGTAAGGCTTGAAACATCGAGAGGGCTGTCTTGCGGAGTTGCTTTGTATTTTGTTGATTTTTGTGTAGGCTTTGTGAGAAGGAATCTGGATGATGATCAGTTTGTGATCTGACCAGGGAACAGAAGTTATGGAAGTTATGGGATCCTGGGCTGAGTTAAGAGATGTTTGCGGGGCAAATACTAGGTCCAGGATATTTCCCTTAATATGAGTAGGAACTTTAACTAATTGCTTGAAGCCAAGATTTTCGAGGGCCTCGAGGAAGGCTGATGCTTGATTATCTTGTAGTGTAGGCAGGTTAAAGTCGCCTAGGATCCAATTTGGGATGCTTGGGTTATGAGTGTTGGATGCAAGACCAATGATAGCTGCGAGATCATCTGGGGAAGCTGAAGGTGCTCTGTAAAGCAGGTTGATTGAGCAGCGTTTGTTGGAAATGGTGACGGTCTCCAGGTGATTTGTACTGGTGGAGTCTACCGTTTGAAAATGGAGGTCTGTCCTGGTGAGGATGAGCACGCCACCTCCTCTTTTGTCTTGTCTATGACTTGAATGTACGGTGAAATTTTGGGGGAGGAGCTGGTTGAGTATGACGTTGTCTTCGGCGGATAGCCACATCTCAGTGACCATGAGTATATCAAGGTCGTGGGTAGCAATGATGTCAGTGATGGCTGGCCACTTCTTCCGGATAGAACGGGCATTGATGAGGGCACATTTTAGGCTATGAGGGTAGGGGTTTTCAACTTGTTTGGATTTCATATTGTGTTGAAGTGCAATGTGTAACAGATGGGGGTGGTGTGAGCGGGTGTCCCAATTTATGTTGTTATGGGAAGCACTAGTCCACCTCCTCCCATGGCTCCGTAATATAGGAATCTGGTTGGATGCTGGGATTAAGGCGAGAGAGTTGGAGAACCAACTTGAAAGGATGATATAACATCCTACTATGGTGGTAATGGGGGAACCCATCTTGGCAGAGCGCTATGTAATTGTGAATGGGTCAATCAGGGTAGACTACCAGGGAGTTATTAACAAACTCTTGATACTTAGTGCCGTAGGTTGGGTCACAACAGACAATATAATAACAGACAATGGTTAATGTTAGATAACTAGCAACAGTACACTGATGACTGGAACTGGTGAGTTCATAGGGGCAAGGCTGGACTCTGTCCTGGCAAAAGCATTCTTGCCAGCAAACAGGGCCCAAAGACTGATGGACTTAGCAAATCAGTTTCTCAGCGGGTCAGTGGTCTCCGCCAGACTCTGCCTGAGGCTGCTTGGTCACATGGCTTCGACAGTTCATGTAACCCCCAATGCCCGACTCCATATGCGGCCTGCACAGTGGTGCCTTCGGAGTCAGTGGTCACAGGCCACAGGCAGCCTCAGAGACAGGATAAGGGTGTCCCGACCTTTTCTGGACTCCCTCAACTGGTGGTTGCACCCACCCAATCTATTGAAAGGGTGCCCTTTCGGGGCGGAGCCTGATGTCCAGCGGGTAGGACGCTTTGCGTTGAAGCTCCCGAGAGGCCTACTTAGAATCCTGACTTAATACCTATACAAATTTACTATTTCGCTCCGAGCTGACCGGGGCACCTCGGGGGGGATGGCGGCCCATAAACCAGCGCGCTTGGACTTCGGGTCTCCTTCTTCTTCTCACGGAAAACGCTCCAAAACAGAGGTGTCCTCCCCACAGAAGATGGTTCCATTTCGTGAAAGCCCCGCAATGCACCTGGAGATTTTGGAGGAAATACGCGGCGTGAAGGAATTGGTGCAGTCCAATGGAGAAGCGCTTCGAGCCATGCGAGAAGACTTTGGAGTGCTCCAGGACCGACTTGAAGGTCTTTCATTACGGCAGGACAATATGGCGGGGGTCCTCGACTCGCACGAGGTGCGCTTGGGCAAACTGGACAAGGCTGAGCGCCAGATACAGAATCTTCAAAAGGAGTTGGAAGATAGCAATAATCGAGCCCGTCGCAACAATGTGAGGCTCCTCGGAATACCGGAGGGGGTGGAAGCAGGAGATATAAGAGAATTCTTGCTCAAAACTCTTCCCTCCTTGCTGAAGATCACTTTTCACAGAGAACTCGAAATCGATCGAGCACACCGTGTTCCTGCCCACATGGCGCTCAACCGCACGACCCCCCGGCCTATTATCTTTAGCTTGCTACGATATCAACAAGTGGAACAAATTTTACATGCTGCCCGAGCGAATCATTATTTGGAATTTGAAGGTCGTAAGGTCTCCTTCTTTCCTGATTTGGCAAAGCCTACCGTTGACCGTCGGAAGAAACTCCTTGCTTTTCGCCCTCGACTTCAACAGCTACAGGCTCGCTTTGGCCTGTTGTATCCAGCGAAGCTCCGAGTGACTCTCCACAACCAGACCAGGACTTTCGAGGATCCTGATCTACTATCAACATTTTTGGACTCCAAAGAAGCAGAGCAGATGCGCTAATCCCAAATCTTGGACTCTTATCTGCCGGCTCTATCCGCCATTTTGAAGGGCACCGATGCGGCGGTCATAGCCAAGCACAGAAATAGCCTGGACTTTCTTTCTTTCTCTGTATGACTTTTGTTTTTTGGTCTCCTATCCCTTCATGATGTGTGCCTCGGTCGGATTCGGAGCACGCACAGTCCTACAGGTTATGTGTTTTTTCAATTTCGGCCTTCTCTGGGGTTTCTCCCCGCAGACACATGGTCGCCAGTAATTTTGGGGTTTTGCTTCTCCTCTACCGTACTGTGGTTTTCTTTGTGAGTGTGGGGCGCTTCATTGTATTATATTAGCTTATTTTTCCTATGTCATGTGTACTGCCAGATACAGTCAGTTTGAGGGACATAGTGAAATTATGTGTGCTATCATGCTCAGAATTTTTAACTTTCCTGAATGGCCTTATGTAAAATCTTATTATTCATCGTCAAAGGCATTAATGGTCCACTCAAAGGAAAGAAAATCCTTAGCTATCTTAGCCATGAGCATGTTGATTTGGTGTTTCTTCGGGAAACGCATTTAAACTCTGCTGAAACACTGCAACTCCACGCTAGGCCTCACATGGTAGCTGCCTATTCTCCCACCGTTTCCAAATGGTACGGGATAGCCATTCTGGTTAAGAAGTCTTTGCACGCTACTGTACCTGATATTAGCGCTGACAAAGAGGGTAGATGGGCCCGTGTACACCTTGAGGTTGGAGATATTGAATTCACGTGTATTTGCATTATGCCCCGAATGTGGACAACCCTGCTTACTATGCAAGTATTGCGCAGTTGGCCTCGGCCTCTGCCAATACTCCATTAATACTTGGTGGCGATTTTACTCAAGTGTTCCCTCAATCTTTTTTTTTCTCAAACAAGGTGCTCGTTGGTTGGAAGATCCAGTACCGAGCAGACCTGTGTGGCTAGATATAGAAGCGGGCCTTTGCTAACTGATTCCTTTTACCTTTCTCCCTGGTATGACTCTCCCATCAGACTCCCACTATCCACCAATGTTTTTAGACACTTTAGGTGCCTTTAATACTCTTATGCAATCTTTAGACTCCCGACTTTGGTCAGTGCAACTTCAGCATCGCCTTCGGAGCACTAGAGTACTCCCGCCATCGGCATTCTCTACATAAGGTTGATTGGAGACTTTCCGATCTCTCGGTAATTCACCGGGTGTAGCATCCAATTTCCTAAACCTTATGTAATGCTATCACTAGAGATACCTCTATAGCGCAGAAAGTATGGGAGAGAGAATTGCATGTGACTTTGACCTCGGAGCAATGGAGCCTTATCTGGAGTAGAGGGACACGGGTTCCCGACCCGCCTCACTCACTCCGACCCTTTTCTTTCTAGCCCACCGGTGTTTTTACACTCCTCACAGATTAGACAAATGGAACCCTACTCAGGGCAATGGTTGCTGGACACGTCCTGCGGCCATTGGTTCATTGCCTCATGTTATGCATGAATATCCCGCACTACAGTATTACTGGAGTCGGGTCTGGGGTCGTATTTAGTCTATCTCGCACTCTCAGGAGCCCCTTTCTTGGAGGATAGTGGGACTTCGCCCAGTTGCGGGGATCCCCTCTCTTCCAAAAATGGCTTATCTCCTTTCGAACTTTTTTGCTTGGCATTGCTATTTCCCTAATTAAGTAATACTGGAAAATTAGCTCCCATCTGAGCCCCAATGAATGGTGGAATCATGCCTGTCTTTACAGTATATATGAACAAATACCTCGTCTGTTCGCTTCCTCCGTTCAGACTCCTTCTCATTGGTCTTAATGGAAGATGCTCAATGACTATGTACATTTTGCTAAATGCTCTCATCTGACTGTCTAACTTTGTATATATCCCTGTCCCATGATCATGCTGTATTGTAGATACTCTTTTGATCGTTTGATGTATAATCACTGTTAATTGGAAGCGCTCACATGCTGATATAATCGGGTAGAGAAGAAGCATCGGGGTGGGGGGTAATGGGTTTACTTTTCCTTATTGTATACTTGTTTTGTCTCTTTTGGTGTGTTGTTTCTTTTGTTTGTTGCAAAATGAAAATAAAAGATTAAAAAAAAAAAAGAAAGGGTGCCCTTTCAAATTCCTGGGTACACAGTGGTACTGACCACAGACGCCTCCCTGCAGGGCTGGGGGGCTCATTGTCTGAACAAGTGCACCCAGGGCCTGTGGTCTCCTTGGGAGGCTGCACAGCAGATCAATCTCCTAGAACTCAGGGCTATTCGATTAGCACTCAAAGCTTTCTCTCCTGCCCTGGCTCATCAATCTGTCCTGGTTCAGACAGACAACCAGGTAGCCATGTTTTATGTGAACAAACAAGGCGGGACTGGGTCCAGACTCCTTTGTCGGGAGGCACAGGACCTTTACTCATTTGCCCTCAAGCACAACATGCTCCTCAAGGCTGTGTACCTTCCCGGCCAGGAAAACTACCTGGCCGACAGATTGAGCAGAATTTTGCAGCCCCACGAGTGGCAACTGCATCCTTTGGTGGTTCAGAAGATCTTCCTGAAATGGGGTCTTCCTTTGATAGATCTGTTTGCCAGTCCACTGAACAAGTAACTGCCAAAGTTCTGCTCCAGGCAACCGCATCCTCTGCGGATAGCAGCAGATGCTTTTCTGATTCCCTGGTCTCAGGGCCTCCTGTATGCATTTCCTCCCATGCCCTTGGTGGCCGAAACTCTGTTCAAGATTCTTCAGGACAAGGCCTCGGTCCTGCTGGTGGCTCCCAGGTGGTCGAGACAGCCTTGGTTTGCACTTCTGCTTCAGCTGGCAGTGGATCCCCCACTGCCTCTGGGGTTGCAACCAGACCTTCTCTCTCAGGAGCAGGGTTCCCTTTTGCACCCCAATCTCAAAGCTCTCAATTTGATGGCCTGGAGGCTGCAAGGGTAGTTTTGGCTCCCTGGGGCCTACCTCAGGAAGTTGAGGAAGTTGTCCTAGCCTCTAGGAAACAATCCACTAGGAAAACCTATGCTCTCAAATGGAAAAGGTTTTCTATGTGGTGTCACCTCCGTACAGAGGATCCTTTCTCCTGTACTGTACCAGTAGTGCTTCAGTACCTATTGCACTTATCAAATCAAGGACTTAAGTCCAATTCTGTTCGGGTACACC
This sequence comes from Ichthyophis bannanicus, assembly GCA_033557465.1. Lineage (NCBI taxonomy): Eukaryota > Metazoa > Chordata > Amphibia > Gymnophiona > Ichthyophiidae > Ichthyophis > Ichthyophis bannanicus. Next base: position 885,763,278 of record CM066034.1, on the reverse strand, counting down.
TCTCAGCTCTAGCAGCTCACCACTCACTGGTGGAAGGACATTCTCTATCGGTTCACCCTTTGGTGTCCAGATTTCTTAGAGGCTTGCTTTTGCTAAAGCCTCCCATCCGTCCTCCTGCTCCTGAGTGGGAGTTGAATGTGGTCTTGCAGCAGCTGACTCGCCCACCCTTTGAGCCGATGGCTACTTGCTCTCTACGCTTCCTGTCCTGGAAGACACTCTTCTTGATAGCCCTTACTTCGGCCAGGCGAGTGAGTGAGCTTCAGGCCCTGGTCTGTGACAGGCCTTACACTCGCTTCTATGGGAACAGGGTAGTCCTTAGGACTCATCCAAAGTTCCTCCCAAAGGTTGTCTCCTCCTTCCACCTTAACCAAGAGGTGGTTCTTCCAACATTCTTCCCTAGGCCTCATGCAAGCCAGGCTGAAGCAGTTCTGCATACCCTGGACTGTAGGAGGGCCTTATCCTTGTACCTTGACCGTACGCAGGGGCATAGAAGGGCTACTCAGCTCTTCGTATCCTTTGACCCTAATAAGTTTGGGTTGGCTGTGTCCAAGCGTACCTTGTCCATCTGGGTGGCTGACTGTATCACCTGGGCTTACAAGGCGGCTGACCTTCCTTTGCAGGGTCGGGTCACGGTCCACCGTGTCAGGGCAATGGCTGCCTCAGTGGCTCATCTCCGCTCTGTACCATTGGTAGACATCTGCAGGGCTGCAACTTGGTCTTCAAGCCAGACTTTTGCGGCCCATTACTATCTGGAAAGGGAGTCCCGTAGGGACAGTGCTTTTGGCCAGGTAGTACTCCGGAATCTCTTTGAGGTTTAGGCAACTCCTGCCCTCCTGCCCTCTGTTGGTCTACCGGTGGAGGTTGTGTCAGTGGAAAGCCTTTCTTTGCTGCTGGGACTAGAGGGAGTTCTCTAGTTCAGCCTGGGTTCCTCGGTAGCCCAGAGCTAGGGAGTCACCCATATGTGAGGACTGACTTCCTGCTTGGTCCTGGAGAAAGAGTAGTTACTCACCTGTAACAGGTGTTCTCCAGGAGCAGCAGGAATCAGTCCTCACAACCCTCCCTCCTCCCCTGGGAGTTGCAGTTGTACATAGTTTATTTTACATTTTTTGTGTGCTGTTCTTAGCTATGTCATTTGTCTGAGGTAAGATGGCACCTTTAGGCGGGAAGGGAACCGCGCATGCGTGCCTGCATTCCCAAAGGCTTTCATAGAAAGCTGGGGAAATGCTCCGCTGGGGCTTCATCGGCGTCAATGACACCCATATGTGAGGACTGATTCCTGCTGCTCCTGGAGAACACCTGTTACAGGTGAGTAACTACACTTTCCTCTCAGTGGTCACAAGCCTCGGGTCGACTAACAGACAAAATCAGAACTACCATACGTTTGATTTAGTCCCTGCAATGGTGGCAATCCCTGGAAAACCTCCTTGTAGGCGCTCCTTTCTAGCAGCCTCTATACCAAACCACCCTGATGACAGATGCGTCCAAGATGGGTTGGGGGGCCCACGTGCGCGATCTCTCCACTCAAGGTCTTTGTATCTCACAGGAGGCTTCCCTTCACATAAACCTCCTAGAGCTGAAAGCCATTTTCATTGCTATTCAAGTCTTTCAGGACCATCTCAGCAACAAGACAGTTTTGGTCCAAACCGACAATCAGGTAGCTATTTTCTATGTGAACAAGCAAGGCGGAACAGGCTGTCTGTCGCTGTGCAACGAAGCTTTGCGACTATGGGCCCTCGCCAGAGAGTTACAAATTCACCTATTTGCAGTATACCTTCTGGGCATTCAAAACTTGTGGGCAGACAAACTCAGTCGAATACTGCTGCCACATGAGTGGTCCCTCCATTCATACCAGCTTGCTCGAGTGTTTTGAATCTGGGGAACACCAGATATAGACCTCTTTGCAAGTCCACAGAGTGCCAGACTTCCCCGATTCTGTTCCAGAATTCCGTCTCAAAACTATCAGGCAAGAGATGCTTTCCTACTCCACTGGGGACAGGACTTTCTCTATGCCTTCCAACCCATTCCCTTATTCCCAAGACTTTATTCAAACTTCATAGAGACAGATGTCCTATGATACTCATAGCTCCACATTGGCCACGGCAAACGTGGTATTCTCTTCTCCTGCGTCTCTCTCAAACCATTCCTCTGGAGTTGGGGAATGCTCCAGATCTCCTGTTGCAGGAGGACAGATCCTTACTGCATCACAATCCCCAGTCCCTACATCTCAGGGCCTGGTTACTGAAAGCCTAGAATTCCAGGATGTTAACCTTTCTCGACAAGTAAAGGATATCCTCCTCGCTTCCAGAAAACCTTCCACAAGACGTTCCTACGCTTTTAAGTGGAAAGAGTTCTCTGTCTGGTGTTCACAAAAGGGACTTAACCCCTTTTTAGTACCTGTAGAGTTGCTACTATAGAGTATCTTCTACAATTATCAACTTCTGGTCTGAAGACCAATTCAGTTAGGGGTCCATCTTAGTGCTATTGCTGCTTTTCATAAACCTTTCGATGGACAACCTATTTCCTTTCATCCACTTATATCAAGATTCATGAGAGGCCTACTTTTAACAAAACCTCCCATTAAACCACCACCAGTAGCATGGGATCTAAACCTTGTTCTTGGTCAGCTTATGAAACCACCCTTTGAACCTTTAGCTACTTCAGACCTAAAGTTTCTTTCATGGAAAGTTATTTTCATAATTGCCATCACTTCTGCAAGACGCATTAGTGAACTACAGGCATTAGTAGCTGACCCTCCTTATACAAGGTTTCACTATAATAAAGTAGTCCTCAGGACTCATCCCCATTTTCTTCCAAAGGTGGTTTCACCTTTTCATTTAAACCAGTCTGTTTATCTTCCTGTATTCTTCCCTAGGCCTCATGCCTCCAGTGCGGAAAGAAATCTTCACACATTGGATTGTGAAAGAGCCTTAGCCTTTTATTTCCAAAGAACTAAGCCACATAGAAAATCTTCTCAGCTTTTTGTGGCTTTCGACTCTAGTCATTTGGGGCTTCCGGTTTCTAAAAGAACTCTGTCAAATTGGATTGCAGATTGCATATCCTCTACATATCAGAGTAAAGGACTTTCTCTCGAAGGCCATGTCACAGCTCACAATGTGAGAGCAATGGCAGCTTCAACGGCTAACCTTCGTTCTGTCTCTATTGATGACATCTGCAAAGTAGCCACTTGGGCTTCGGTACACACCTTCACAGCCCACTATTGCTTAGACAGGGACTCCCGTCGGGATGCCTCGTTTGGCCAGGCTGTTTTCCAACATCTCTTCCATACTTAATACAACTCCTACCCACCGTCCACGGTTTGGATGCCAGAGGTCCATGGGAGGAAGCATGACCCATCTCACCTGGGTTTGCAGCTTGCTGGGGTCATCCCTTGGCATCTCTCAGCTGGGGAGTCCCCATATGTGACGACTACATTCCTGCTTGTTCCTGGAGATAGCGTGGTTACTGACCTGTAACAGGTGATCTCCGGGAACAGCAGGAATTTAGTCTTCACAACCCACCCACCTCCCCTAGGAGTTGTCTCTATCTATCTCTTTCTCTACTTCTCTCCTTTGGTCTCAGCTATAAACTCAACTGAAGTGAGAGAGGTACAGAAGCGGGAAGGCAGCATGCATGCGCTGTGGGATGCTCCCAAAAGCTTTCCTATTGGACCCTGGGGAGCATTCCCGTGCGGGCTCCATTGGTACCGACGATACCCCATATGTGAAGACTAAATTCCTGCTGTTCCTGGAGATCACCTGTTACAGGTGAGTAACCACGCTTTTTTCTGCTTATTCTTTTGTGGGAGGTCTTTGATTTTCTTTCTCAGTTTTTGGAAATGTGCATGTTTATCTTTTGGATTTTGTACAGTACAAGAGGATGTGGATTTCTATTTTCCTCTTTCTTTGGGGTGTTGTATGATTCCTTAGGATTTCCAATTTGGCATTTGTCTACATATTTCTATTTTTAATCTGTGTTCCCTTATTCTGTATTTGGCGAAGGTGTGTGACTAAGGTGTGGGTAATCTCCCATAGTTTGTGGGGATCTGTTGTACTCCAGCTTATATTTTCCCACTAGAAAGTATATTAGTGTTATAGAGCCTGATGTAACATTTTTATAATTAACTGTGTGAGTCCTGAGTGTTAGTATTGTTTTGGAATGACAGGGTTACCTCACAGGTGCTGATGTGTTCTTTTCATGGTTGTGTGTTACGTCAGAGTGAGGAGTTTGGCGCGGAACTGAGATGACATCAATATTTGAATAAGTTTTGCTTTTATGGGTTGAAACTCTGTATCTGGTTTAGTGTCGGTAACTACCTGAACTTATTGAACATTTAAAGTGTAATGTACCTATATTGCATGACAGCTATTGCAGACTACCTGGAAATCTGTCAGCAGGTGCACTCTAAGACATTAGAGATTAGAGTATAACTAGCATGGCTCAGACCTGTGCATGCCTAGTGCCTACCCATGTTCCTCTTGGCCCCTCCCCCCTCCAAAACCTCCCCTTAGGTCTGTCTGCGCCACTGGTTCAGATGGGTGCCATTACTTGTTTCCCAGGTGGCCCACAATGCTGCCTTGTTTCCCCACACCCTCTACATTTCAACTGATTTGATATATTTATTTTTTACATAAAAAGCTATTCCCTTGCAGCTCCCTCCCCTTTGCTGCCAACCTTATTTTTCTTAATAGATTATAGCCCAGTTATGGCTGTATCCTATTCATTGGACTCAATGAATCACATTTACATAATTACAATATTTAGGTCTGCTTCCACTATTGGAGCTTGTAGATCTGAAATTTTATTTCTTAACTTTTCTACTGTTTTTCCTTGACTTGCTTGTACTTTGTATAGCCTCATTCCTGCTTCCTTTTAATATCCCTTTGATGAATAGTGAATTAGTGAGCTGATCAATTTAGTGCTTTCCCCCATAATCTTCTTTTGTGTTTATCTGGAATGACAGTTTTGAATCTACTAGCTTTCATTCACCACCTCCTAGCTCTAGTTTATACACTTGTCAAAGTATGATCTGAATTTCTCATTTGAAATCCTTTTTTACTCTCAGGAATATGTTTGCCATTGTTACACTTCAGCTTTTTATAGTTAGGTATATAGCCCTAGCCTCCAGTATATATCTAAAATGTTAATTGTGGCACCAGGTTTGAAGTCACATATTGAAGTCATTTACAGGGCATAACTTTTCCTCTCCCTTATCATGAATAAATACAGCTTTGAAAACACTTGGTCCCTAGACCCTCCCCTAAATTCTGGAACTCCCCTCTGTACTACACTTGCAAAGGTCTAGTCAGGTCTTTGGTCTCCAGGTAGATTGATATCAACATTGGAATCCTTTCTTCTCTGATAGGACTGTTTTGTAGGAATGAACCTTTTTGTGTTTCTTGAAATGAGTTCTCAAGTTAAAACCTTTGATAAGAGTCCCCTAGCAGAAGGGGCTCTCTATTTGGGGATCTTTACACTGCCCCTGAATTTGTTTTTCTACATCGGGTGTCTTCCTTCAACTCAAGGCAGTGGTGTGATCTGAGGACCAGAAAGGAGAAAAGTAGGTGTGAAAAAAGGAAAAAAAGAGAGAATAAGAAGTAACTTAATTTGCCTTTCAGAAACGGCTCTGTATTTTTTGAAAATGTAAATACTTCTGATTTAGTGGTTTAAGGAAAGTGCTATCTTTTGAAAACAGATGACTTTTTTCCCTTCTATTTAGAGGTGGCTTGTTTTAAAGTTTTTGGTGGCCAAGAGTATACATATTTGCTAAACTGAAAATCTTTGAGATTGGAAGAAGAGTGGTAAAAAAAAAAAAAGAGGAGCAATCAGGTTCATTACTAATGGTTCTTTTTCATTTGTAACTGTGGGGAAAATGCTTAATAAACAGGACACAAGAGAGAGCTTTGTAAAATTCTTATGAAAAGTGGTACACTGGTTAATACCTCAGGATTAACATTTTATCTTGGGCAGAGCTAAGTGGATAATTGTTGCAGACCAATGGGTATGTTTTTAGTAAGTTCATTTTTTTCCTCTACGTTCACCACATGCCTCCTTACAAGGTGTTGGGATGCTTTGCTCTTATAGAGGTGTAAGGTTAAATATTATATTGATAAAATTATGGATCTGTGGGAATTAGAAACCCTGTAGCAGCTAAAAATACTGCATGCTGCCTGGAAACGAGCTCCCAGGCTGGAGCTGTTTATTCCATTATTCCAGGAACAGTGGTCCTGAGTTACTTGACTTAAATGTGCCCCTGGATGGCTCCTTGTTGTCTCAAGTGTTACCTTTCTTTTCTCAGAGTCCAGTTTGATAGTAGCAATACAGCATTTATAGTACCTAATGAGGACAGTTGTCCAAGAGTAATTTTATAACACATAGATGTAATGAGTCTTTATAAAACACTAGCACACATCTTGCAGAAATTGCACCCAGATTGAAAGTGCAGACATTAGACTTGCTTGAAAGCAGGTGCAAATGTTAGCAGGTATTTTACTCACATATGGGCATGTTTTATAAAATGCATCATAAATCATGACTCCAACCATATTCTGCCTTCTTGCACTACATCTACTTTTAAGTGCAGAAAAGGTTTATAAAATTACCCCCTCAGTGCATAGGTGTAGGAAAAAGGTGGGCCGCGCTGGCCCCACCAAAAATCGCAATGGTAGGCAGTAGACTGCCTGCGGGCAGAAGGAGAGAAGCCACGATTGCAGCAAAAACCCTTCCTATCTGCCCGCAGGAGATTGCATTCCTGTTGGCAGAACAGGAAGGGTCTTTGCTGCGATTGCGGCTTCTCTTCTTCTGCCCGTAGGGGATGGGATCCTTGTGGACAGCCTGCTGCCTGCCGGCCACAAACATGGAAGAAACCCTTCCTGTTCTGCCAGTGGGGATCCGATCTCGCATGGGCAGACAGGAAGAGTCTTTACTTGATCGTGACCAGCAGGCTGCCTGTGGGGATCCCATCCCCCACGGCAGAAGCAGAAAAGCCACAATTGTGGCAAAGACCCTTCCTGTTCGGCCCATGGGGGTCTGAGCTTGGGGCCCCCCTCAGAATTAAAGTCCTTTAGCTGCCCCTGTGTCTGCAAAATACAAGACCAACACATGCTGGGTTGAATAATAAGAGGGTGGGTGCCTCCAAGCACATCTTGTGCTGGAAATTGCTTATAAGAAGTTACATAGCAAAATAATCACCAGTACTAGAGATGTGCATTTGCCGAAATGCATTCAGTTCGTTAGTGCACCGTAAGTTTAGTGCATGCTAAATTAATTTAATGCTGATCAGTCTATGAATTAACGCATTAAGTTGTTTAGTATGCTTTAAAGCAGTATAGTGTTTGCTAAATATTTTCTATTAACTATGTGAAATTAACAAAAAAAGTTATTTTTCCCCTGAATTTTTTCCCAGATCTAATTTTTTTTTGCCTGCACTCATACCTAGTACTTGCAGGCACCCTTTGATAGATCAATGGCAGGTGTGTGTGATTATGGGTTTGTTTATATTTGGCATGCACATAGCCCCCTTCTATTTGCATAGCTGATTTCATACCACCCTGACTACACACAGCTGATTTCTGTGCGCAGAGGGGGCAGTGGAGTCAGGTATGCTCAGACAGATGCAGAACACTCAAGGCTGCTGTTCGTATAAATTGAATTAAAGTTAATGCTGGATGTATATATGGTAAATGAAAGTATCAAATTGGTGAGATAAATGATGCTGTTTGTTACTGAGTACTGTAAGGTTCTCCTTATAGTGTTGGGTTGGAATTGCTGGTAAAAGTAATTGACATCTACCACTTGTGGTCTTATTACTGGGATATATGAGAACTATAGAGACTGAACATAGCTTCAGCTGTATGACCACAGACTCTGGGCTCCAAGATCACTGCGTTCGATCCCTAGTACTCCTTATACTCTGCTTAGTGTGCACACTGGTATACTTGCACCTATGGATTTCTCTAGCCCAAATTTTTTCTAAGGCATGGAAGAGAAATACGTGTTTTGTGTTGTGCTTCTCCATGCCGCTCATGCACTCACTCCGTGTGTAACACCCACTCTTCTCTTAGTCTACCTGAGTGACTGCCCCTCCCCCCTGCTGAGGCATTGTTGTAGACCTCCATTTCCTGTTGTGCATGTGGGCTTGCTCAGATTGCCTTTCTGTTTCTTGAGAAGAGCAGTGCTTTCCAGGGCTCTCCCAAAAGGTGATTTTTGCTGAATTTGCTGCTAAATTGTGAGTTTTGTCTGTTTGTCTCCACATATTTATCTATCTATTTGCCCTTCTTGGTGGGTTCCCTTACCTACTCCCTTGCTGTGTGCCCACTGTTCAGGAACAGCCTACTGGACAGAGACACTTAGGTTCCCGCCCACCCTACCCCTCACCCCACCCACCCCAGGGGCTACATTGCCTATATAGTGGTCACATACGTGCCATCTGTCGTTCCTAACTTGGGTAACGCCCACATCTTCAACTTTTCGTATTATTCTTCCTCTTCTGGGACTGCTTAATCAACATGTCGTGTATTCAGTGCAATAACTGTGGTACTTTCATTCAAAGAAGAATCATTTGGAGCCTAAGAGCTTGTCCTATATGCCTAAAGTCAGCTGCCATGCATGAAGAACTGACTCTACTAAGGAAAGACCTAGCAGCCATGCATAAAGAAGTGTCTCTACTGAGGGAGGAACTGGCTGCAATGAAGCGCACCTCTTCTAGGATACAAACTGAACAAAGTCCACCACCGCTCCCACAAAGAATCAAACACCCCAGGAACAAATGGATCACAGTGGGTTCTGGAAGATTGTGACCTGTAACTCTGAGACATCCTATACATCAAGAGATATCCCTGCAAAATGCCTTCTCTGCCTTGGCTAATGAGGATGCCCAACCCAAAGAAACTGAAGGGCCCTTAAATGAGTCAGACAATGCCCAATCTCCTGCTAAAGCACCAAATATGAAGAAAACCTCACCAAACAGAAAACTATTACTACTTGGAGAGTCCATCATCAGAGGCACCAACTTGGGAACACAGTTCAAAGGAGAGAAGATAGTCATGTGCCTACCAGGCTCTTCAGCCAGCAGGAATACAAACCAAGTTGTTGAAATACTTAGCGCAAAAAGTGAGCACTCCAAACCAGATGTTATTATCCACTTGGGCACAAATGACCTGGCTAGAAACAGTGCCTCTACAGCCCAAAAGGACTTCCAATCTCTGGGAGAGAAACTCAAGCCCATTGTTAACACTATTGCATTCTCAGAAGTTCTACCTGTTCTTGGTAAGGGGACAAAAAGGCTGCATTGCATCAACAACTTTAATACATGGCTCCAGACCTGGTGCAAACAAGAAGGATTCAGATTTATTGGCAACTGGGGCAACAGATGGACCAACAAGAGACTATACTGTGCTGATGGACTACATCTCTCTGTCGCAGGGAAAAGAAACCTAAGTGAAAAATTCAGGCAGTATGTGGATATGCATTTAAACTAGGAAAAGGGGGTGACGGATGTGGAAGGTCAACATCTGTATGCCACCCCCTGCAAAAGCAGAACAACATCAGAAACAGCCACACTCTTAAACCACACATCAAAAACAAGTGGGAAGAAGTGGGCAGAATAAAATCAATGCAAAATACACACAAGCCAGGTAAATGCTGGAAAACAATGAGCACAAATGCTCGAAGCTTAGCCAAAAAAATTCCAGACCTGGAAGCCCTAATGGTGGAAACGGATTTGGACATCGTGGCCGTTACGGAAACATGGTTTAATGAATCGCATGATTGGGATATAGCCATAGCTGGCTATAATCTATTCAGAAGAGACAGAGAAAATGGAAAAGGAGGAGGAGTAGCCTTGTATGTCAAAAGCAGTATTAAAGCTACTGAAATGCAGGGAACATGGGGGAAAGAAGAAGCGCTCTGGATTGCGTTGGAAAGAGGAGATGGCACTGTCATCCATATTGCTGTAGTCTACAGACCTCCGACTCAAATTGAAGAGAGAGATAACGAATTGATTACAGATATTGCCAAGATAGCAACAAAGGGGGAAGCGATTATATTAGGTGACTTTAATCTACCTGATGTGGTTTGGATTACTCCTTCTGCACATCTGGAAAGAAGCAAAAAAATTGTGGATGCTCTCCAAGATGCATTACTTAGACAAATGGTGATGGAACCAACCAGGGAAAGCTCAACGCTGGATGTAGTGCTTACCAACAGTGATAACGTGTCGAATGTCTGCGTGAGTGTCCCTGTGAGCAACAGCGACCATCACACGGTGTGGTTTGAGATAAAAGCCATGGTACAGGCCAATCATAGCAAGCTCAAAGTCCTAAACTTCAAAAACACTGACTTCAATAAAATGGCCGAGTACTTAAAGGAGGAGATGACGGGGTGGAAGGAGATAAGGGAAGTGGAATTGCAATGGACTAAACTAAAGGCAGCAATAAAAGGGGCAACAGATAAATATGTAAGAAAAATAAATAAAAACAAGAGGAGAAGGAAACCTATTTGGTTTTCCAAAGAGGTGGCTATGCAAATAAAGGCAAAAAACACAGCTTTCGCAAAATTCAAAAGCTTGCAAACAGAAGAACACAGAAATGAATACAGGATCCAACTCAAAGAGTCTAAAAGAGTAATAAGGATAGCAAAATCAAAGGCAGAAGAAAAGATGGCTAAAGATGTTAAGGGTGGCAACAAAACTTTCTTCAGGTATATTCAGGAAAGGAAGAAGATCAGAGTTGGAATTGCAGGACTCAGAAGTGCTGGGAAAGGACTCGTGGAAAGTGACACTGAAAAAGCGAAATTGCTAAACAAATACTTCTGCTCTGTTTTTACTAAAGAAGATCCTGGAGATGGACCAGCTGTGACTCCCAAATATAAAAATAGGACTGAAGTAGATACCACACCATTCACAGAAGATGAGGTGTTAGAACAACTTGCTAAACTGAAAGTGGACAAAGCCATGGGACCAGATGGGATACATCCCAGGATACTGAAAGAGCTCAGAGAGGTTCTTGCAGGACCATTAAAGGATGTCTTCAACAGATCCTTGGAAACAGGAGTGGTTCCTCAGGACTGGAGAATGGCTAATGTTGTACCTCTACACAAAAGTGGTGACAGGGAAGAAGTGTCAAATTACAGGCCCGTGAGCCTTACCTCGGTGGCAGGAAAAGTAATGGAGGTGCTCCTGAAAGAGCGAATAGTGAACTTTCTCAAAACCAACAGGTTGCAAGATCCAAGGCAACATGGTTTTACCGAAGGACCGTCTTGCCAAACAAATCTGATTGAGTTCTTTGATTGGGTGACCAAGGAACTAGATATGGGGCATGCAATGGATGTCATCTATCTGGATTTCAGCAAAGCCTTTGATACTGTTCCTCATAGGAGGCTTGTCAATAAACTCAGTAGCTTGGGGATGGGTCCCAAGATAGTAAACTGGATTAGAAATTGGTTGACTGACAGACAACAGAGGGTGATGGTACATGGAGCTCACTCGGATGAGAGGAAGGTGATTAGCGGGGTGCCTCAGGGTTCGGTCCTGGGCCCGGCACTGTTCAATATATTTGTGAGTGATATTGCTGAAGGACTGAATGGAAAAGTCTGTCTTTTTGCAGATGACACAAAAATTTGCAACAGAGTGGACTCCCCCGAGGGAGTGGATAACATGAGGAAAGATCTACAAAAGCTGGAAGACTGGTCTAATGCTTGGCAACTACGATTTAATGTGAAAAAGTGCAGTGTCATGCACTTGGGTAGCAGAAATCCAAGGGAAAAGTACACAATAGGGGGTGAGAAGTTGGTATGCACGGTTCAGGAGAAAGACCTTGGTGTGATTATCTCTGATGATCTCAAGGTGGCAAAACAGTGCGACAAGGCGGTGGCAAAAGCCAGGAGGATGTTGGGCTGCATACAAAGAGGGATTACCAGCAGAAAGGAAGAGGTACTTATGCCACTGTACAAGTCACTGGTAAGGCCTCACTTGGAATACTGTGTTCAGTTTTGGAGGCCATATCTTGCAAAAGATGTAAAAAGACTGGAAACTGTTCAGAGAAAGGCGACCAAAATGATTTGGAGCCTGCGTCAGAAGCCTTATGGGAAGAGACTTGAAGACCTAAATATGTACACTTTGGAGAAGAGGAGGGACAGGGGAGATATGATTCAGACCTTTAAATACTTAAAGAGAAATGATGAACAAACAAACCTCTTCCAAAGACGGGGAAGCTGTAAAACTAGAGGGCATAACATGAAGCTGCAAGGTGGTAAATTGAAAGGCAATGTCAGGAAATATTTCTTCACTGAAAGGGTGGTGGATGCTTGGAATGCCCTCCCGATGGAAGTGGTGAGGGCAAACACGGTGATGGAATTCAAAACGGCATGGGACAAACACAGTGGATCCCTTTACAGCAACAGGATAAAAGCAAAATAAACGGTACCATCTAACTTCTGAACTATCTAGCATCTGAACAAATAAGGGTGTCCTACATGGAGTGGTGGGTTCATCCCTAAACAGAAACAAAAACATGGGGAGGGGTGGCCTGCACAGAGCGACAGGTGCACCTACTCTTGCCATCTTGCTGGGCAGACTAGATGGACCATGCTGGTCTTTATCTGCCGTCACTTACTATGTTACTATGAGACACCCCCCTCCCCCAGCAATCAGCTTTATCTTTCATCATATAAACTTCTTGCAGTTAATGCCAGCTCATTTCCTCAACTGCAGCAGTGCATCCTACTCTTTTCCTCCTTTCCCTATCCCTCTCCCATTCTTAAATATTCTCAGCACCTTCTGCTGACTGGCTCTCTCCAGGGTCAACTCGATATTCTTGCAGTGTGTAGTACCCCCCACCCCCACGCCAATACCACATGTAAAAGTCTCATTTTCACAGCACAGGACCTTTCCCCTGGTTTGTCCCCTCATTTCTTGTTACTAGAGCTGCTTTCCAGTGCGCTTGCCCCCATGATGTCCTATAGCATGGATTGAATCCACAGTCTTTATGGCTCTTTTCCTGTGCTCTTATTGCACAATGCAGGGTCGGCTCTATAGCGAGGTGAAGTGAGGCGGCTGCCTCAAGCGGCAAAGTTTTGAGGGCGGAAAATGCCCCCAAAACAGCCGCCTCACTTCGCCTTCAAGTTAAAATAAAAATAAAAAAGCTCAGAAATTGCAGCCGAGTCCGGTTCTCGGCAGCGGCATACTCGCCGCCTCCCTTCTTCTGCAGCCGTTGCGAAGCCTTCCAGTCTCTCGACGGGCTCCGTGCAGCATTGTCCCGCCTCCAAAGGAAGTGGTAAACAACTTCCTTTGGGGGCGGTACAATGCTGCATGGAGCCTGTCGAGAGACAGGAAGGCTCCGCAAAAGCTTTACCGGCACAGCCGCAGTTCCCTAAGAGACAGGGAACCGCAGCTGCAGAAGAAGGAGGCCCAGGTCGGTAACAGGCAGACATGGGAACAGGGAAGGAGGGGGCAGGGAATCTGCAACGGGGCTGACATGGGGGAGGGGGCCTGACATGGATGCATGGGGGAGGGGGGCTGACAGGGAGGGAGGGGGCTAGGACTGGTAATGGGTTGATTAGGGGAGGCTAGGACTGGGAATGGGCTGATTGGGGGTAGGACTGGGAATGGACTGAAGGGGGGCTAGCATTGGAAATGAGCTGATCAGGGAGGTCAGGACTGGGAATGGGCTGATTAGAGGAGGCTAGGACTGGTAATGGACTGATGGGGGGTAGGACTAGTAATGGGCTGATTAGGGGAGGCTAGCACTGGTAATGGGCTGAGGGGGGACTAGCACTGGAAATGAGCTGATTAGGGGAGGCTAGGACTGATAATGGGCTGATGAGGGGGATAGGACTGGTAATGGACTGAGGGGGTCTAGCATTGGAAATGAGCTGATCGGGGAGGCTAGTACTGGAAATGGGCTGAGTGGAGGCTAGGACTGGTAATGGGCTGATGGGGGGTAGGACTGGTAATGGGCTGATTAGGGGAGGCTAGCACTGGTAATGGGGTTGAGGGGGGACTAGCACTGGAAGTGAGCTGATTGGGGGGGCTTCTGGAAATGGGCTGATGGTGGGGAGGGAAAGATCGATCTGCTGTCCTTGGAAGAAAACTGGGGGCTAAGGCTACAACTGGGCTGATTCGAGGGGATGGGAAATGGGACTGGAAGGGAGTGGATGCTGAGAGGGGCTGCCATGGTATTTTGACTGGAAGGAGCTTGACAGTGGGGAAGAAGGGGGACTGGAAGGGAATGGACACCAGCAGCAGTCATGGGAATGCAAGTTGACACTGGAAGGTACCGGGAGGGAGGATAGGAAAGGGGATGATACTGGGAAGGGTTACGGGGCCTGGAAATTGGCTGATGGAAAGAAGTGAAGAAAACTAAAGAAGAGATAAGAAATAGAAGATGGACCATAGACCACAGAAAGAGAGCTAAGAGAAGACAGGAAAGCAGAAGCCTCAGATTGGGACCAGCATGATCAGAGAATAAAATGGTCAGACAACAAAGGTAGAAACAATTATTTTATTTCATTTTAGTGATTGGACTTTGTACTATCTTTATATTTTACACAGTATTGGAGAACTGCATCTCTTATTTATCTGATGTTGCACTATATGTGGACTCTGGCTTCTTGGGGTTTCAGTTTAAATTATCTCCAGGAACAAGCAGGAATAAGTCCTCACATATGGGTACGTCGGTACCGACGGAGCCCGTGCGGGAAAGCTCCCCAGCTTCTTAGAATAGAAGCTTTTGGGACCTCCCACTGCACATGCGCACTGCCTTCCCGCCTTCCTGAACAGCTCTCCTCAGTTTCTCTTTTTCCGCGGAGCCAGCAGGTCGTGTTCCTGTCACCGCTGAAGAAATTGTTATTTTATTTGTTTCTTTAGACCGCGTACCTGCCTTCCCCATACCGATACCGGTATCGCCGGTCTTTTCTTTCTTTCTTTAAAAAATTATAATTCTTTTTTCTTATTTTTTAGCTTTTTGGTCACTTCAGAGAGGCCTCTCGGCCTACTCAATTTCTCCTCATGGAGAAGCCAGCCCCTGGATTTAAGAAGTGTACCAAATGTAATGCTGTTATTTCAGTCACAGACACCCATGAATGGTGTCTGAAATGTTTGGGGCCTGACCATTCCATACCGGACTGCCCATCTTGCTCCCACATGTCTAAACGTGGGCTGCAGAACCGGGCCAACAAATTCCATGTGCTGTTTGCTTCAGAGAATACAGCATCACAGTCATCCAGGTCTTCTTCTCCGGATGGATCTCAGGTAACCAAACCTTCTGTGGGCAAGTCCTCAAAGAGCAAATCTCCTTCAAAGCATCGAGAGGCTCTTAGCTTAGAACTTGAGGACCCTGCCCCAGCCAAACAACCCCGGCGGGAAGTCCAACTTCCAAAAACGCCAATTCAGGGGTCTCAGGTTGATATCGATGCTACGGCCTCGACAGATCACCTGTTAGCCTGCTCTGGGGTACCGGGTCACTCCGGTACCGACATCCAGGCAGCTATGGCGTCCATGGGCGATACTGTACAGTCCATGCAGCAGGCCGTCATGGCTTTCATTAAAGCTGCAACGCCATCGGTTCCGCTTTCAGCGGTTCCGGGCCCGATACCGGTATCGTCCGCCATGCCGGTATCGAGGCCGTCCACCTCTAAACGCAAGTCGGTACCGTATGGGCTTTCGCTCCATACCGGTTCCATACCCGATACGCCCGATATCGATACCGATCGGTACGCGTATCGTGCGTTAGAGGAAAGCACCGATTCCTCTGAGGATTTTCACTCCTCTGATGATTCTGCTGAGTTTTCACTCAACTTACCTGAGGAGCCCTCTTCTCCTAAAAGGAGAATGTCCCCTCCAGAGGATTTGTCCTTCCAGGACTTTGTTTTAGATATGGCTACAGCCCTTTCTATTACCACATCCTCTGAAAAGGAACCCAGATCCAAAAAACTGGATATTTTGGGATACTCAAAGGCCCCTAAGGAGGCAGTTACCCTGCCTATCCATGAAATCCTTCAAGAACAACTGATGGATTTCTGGGAAAATCCTTTGACTTTGTCTCCTTATTCCCGTAGGTTGGACACCATGTATAGGGTCCCTCCTTCTCCTGGTTTCCAAAAGACTCAATTGCCCCACCACTCTATTGTGGTGAAGTCTGCAATGAAGAAGATTAGGAGTACCAAAAGGCACTCTTCCACCCCTCCAGGACGGGAATGTAAGACTTTGGACTCTTTTGGTAGGAAAATTTTCCAGGCTAGTATGCTTATAGCCAGGATTAATTCCTACAGTCTCTATATGGGCATGTTCCTGGAGGAACTTGCCAAAAAGGTGCGGCATTTTGCCCCCTTTATCCCTGAGGATAAAAAGCAGGGATTCCTTTCCCTAGTGAAACAACTCTTAGAGGTTTCTAAGTTCTCTAATAGGGCAGCATATGATTCCTTTGAGGGAGCCAGTAGGGCTTCGGGCATTGCTATTGCAGCCCGACGTCTTGCTTGGCTCCAGGCCTCTGATCTGGAACCTTGGGTTCTAGATGGCTTACGGAATCTGCCCTGTACAGGTGAGAACTTATTTGGGGAAGAGTGGCAAATCAAAGCCACCCAGATGGATGCTGAAAATGCCACCTTGGAAAGACTTTCAAAGTCCACTTCAATTCCTACTAAGAAAAAGTCTTTTAAAAGGCCTTACTATAAGAAGGCCAGAGTTGCTTCAAATACTGGCCAGCAGTCTTCTCAACCTCGCTATACTGCTAAGCGTCAGCAATCCAAACAAGCACGAGCTAAGCCTGCAGCAGCTACTGTAGCTCAGCAGGCTCCAACCCCTCAGGGGTTTTGACTTGCTCCTAGGGAACTTGCCACTTCTGGTTCTAACACAACCAGAACCTCTCACCATACCCGGAAGGTTGGTTCACTTTGCTCCCAGATGGGAACAAATCACAACAGAACAATGGACCCTCTCTATCATTCGAGAGGGTTACAAACTTCATTTCTCCAGCCTTCCTCCCCATCATATGGTGAGACCATTCAATTCTCCCCCATCTCTCCTAACCCTGTTGGGTCAAGAGGTTTCCTCTCTTCTTGCCCAAGGGGCCATAGAAGAGGTTCCTCTTCCTCAACAAGGGTCCGGTTTCTACTCCCCTTATTTTCTCATTCCAAAGAAGACAGGGGGATTCAGACCAATCCTAGATCTGAGAGAATTGAACAAATTTCTCTTCAAGGAGAAATTCAAAATGCTGTCTCTCGGCATTCTCCTTCCTTACCTCCAGGGTCAGGACTGGCTTTGTTCTCTAGACCTACAGGATGCGTATACACATATACTCATCCATCCATCCCACAGAAAGTATCTTCGCTTTCTGTTTCAGGGAAAACATTTCCAATACAGAGTACTCCCCTTCGGTCTAGCCTCTGCTCCAAGAGTATTCACAAAATGCATGGCAGTCGTAGCCGCATTTCTAAGAGGCATGGGAATCTTTGTCTTCCCATATCTGGACGACTGGCTCATCCGAGCTCCAACTCAGTCACAGGCCCAGATTTCCCTGGACCACACAAGGAGCCTTTTGCAGTATCTGGGACTGGTAGTAAACCTTCCCAAGTCCCAACTCATCCCTACTCAATCTCTAGAATTCATAGGGGCCCAGTTGGACACCATCACTGCAAGGGCCTACCTTCCACATGTTCGAGGCCAGCGCCTCCTGAGTTTGGCCTCCCAAGCTCAGTCCAGCACTCACTTGACAGCCAGGGAAATGCTACGCCTACTGGGTCATATGGCCTCCACAGTGCATGTGGTGCCCTATGCTCGTCTTCATATGAGAGCAGCTCAATGGACCCTGGCCACTCAGTGGACTCAGGCGTCAGGAGCGCTCTCAGACCAAATACAAACCTCCGATCGTCTGTTTTGGTCCCTCCACTGGTGGACTTCCACCAAGAATCTGTTGTTGGGGGCTCCATTTCAACCATTGCTACCCCAAGCAACCCTCACAACAGATGCCTCCCAAACAGGGTGGGGAGCCCATCTGCAAACTCTCTCCACTCAGGGCACTTGGTCTCTACAGGAGACCACCCTTCATATCAATCTTCTGGAACTGCGAGCAATTTACCTTGCCCTCAAGGTCTTCCACTCCCTCCTAGCCAACCTCACTGTCCTAGTTCAGACGGACAATCAGGTGGCCATGTTTTACATAAACAAACAAGGAGGGACGGGCTCTCTGTCGCTTTGCAACGAAGCTCTAAGACTATGGGCCTTCGCCAGAGAGCATCAGATTCACCTGCTAGCAGTGTATCTCCCAGGAGTTCAAAACTCTCGGGCAGACAGGCTCAGTCGAGTTCTGCTGCCACACGAATGGTCCCTACATTTGGACCAAATAAACCGAATCTTTCAGGAATGGGGGACCCCGGACATAGACCTCTTTGCAAGTCCGTGGAATGCCAAACTTCCCCGGTTCTGTTCCAGAACTCCGTGTCAGGGAGCTCAGGCTACGGACGCCTTTCTCCTGAATTGGAGTCAGGCATTCCTATATGCCTTTCCACCCATTCCTTTGATTCCCAAGACTCTGTTCAAACTCCAGAGGGATCATGGAACTATGATCCTCATAGCTCCACGCTGGCCACGCCAAGTGTGGTTCCCTCTACTTCTACAGCTCTCCCAGGGATCCTACTTGGATCTGGGAGCTGCGCCAGACCTCCTGTCTCAGGAGGAGGGGACTTTGTGGCACCCAAACCCCAAATCCCTTCACCTCAGTGCTTGGTTACTGAAGGCTTAAGCCTTCAAGACTTTCATCTTTCCCAACCAGTGAAAGATATCCTTTCTGCCTCTAGGAAACCCTCTACCAGGCGTTCCTATGCTTTCAAATGGAAACGTTTTTCCATTTGGTGTGCTCAGCAGGGTCTTGACCCTCTGGCACTTCCTTTGAATTCTCTTCTTGATTATCTCCTGCATCTATCCAATGCAGGCCTCAAGACGAATTCGGTAAGAGTCCATTTAAGTGCTATTGCAGCATCCTTGCAACATATAAATGGACAACCTATCTCCTCTCATCCTCTTGTTGCAAGATTCATGAGAGGCCTGACTCTCACTAAACCTCCCATCAGACCACCCCCGGTCGCATGGGATTTGAATCTAGTGCTCGGTCAACTTATGAAGCCACCTTTTGAGCCAATGTTTTCCACCTCCTTGAAATTTCTTTCCTGGAAGGTCATCTTCCTCATTGCAGTCACTTCGGCTCGCCGCATCAGTGAGCTGCAGGCTTTAGTGGCTAATCCACCTTACACAAGATTTCATCATGATAAGGTGGTCCTTAGGACGAATCCCCACTTTATGCCTAAAGTGGTCTCGCCTTTTCATCTTAATCAAGAGGTATATCTACCTGTCTTTTTTCCAGCTCCTCATGCATCCAATGCAGAGAGGAACCTTCATACTCTGGATTGTAAAAGAGCTCTCGCTTTTTACCTTAATAGGACTCAGCCACATCGAAAGTCTTCTCAACTTTTTGTGGCCTTTGATCCTTCCCATTTGGGACTTCCAGTCTCCAAGCGTACACTTTCCAATTGGATTGCTCAGTGTATTTCTTTTGCTTACCAGAGCAAAAACATTTCTCTGGAAGGCCATGTCACTGCTCACAATGTGAGGGCCATGGCAACTTCTATGGCTCATCTGCACTCTGTTTCCATAGATCAGATCTGTCGAGCCGCTACCTGGGCCTCGGTTCATACCTTCACAGCCCATTACTGTTTGGACAAGGACTCCCGCCGGGATGCCTTGTTTGGCCAGGCTGTCCTCAAGCACCTGTTCCATTCCTAAACAACTCCTGCCCACCTTCCCAGAATGGATGCCTGAGATCCATACGAAGATGGCGAACCTTTACAGGGGATCCCATGCATCTAAGCTAGGGAGTCCCCATATGTGAGGACTTATTCCTGCTTGTTCCTGGAGATAGCACAGTTACTTACCTGTAACAGGTGATCTCTGGGAACAGCAGGAATTAGTCCTCACAACCCACCCACCTCCCCTAGGAGTTGTATCTTTTATCTATCTATCTTCCTGTCCTCTCTCTGTTGACTCAGCTATAAACTCGAAACTGAGGAGAGCTGTTCAGGAAGGCGGGAAGGCAGTGCGCATGTGCAGTGGGAGGTCCCAAAAGCTTCTATTCTAAGAAGCTGGGGAGCTTTCCCGCACGGGCTCCGTCGGTACCGACGTACCCATATGTGAGGACTAATTCCTGCTGTTCCCAGAGATCACCTGTTACAGGTAAGTAACTGTGCTTTGTCTACATATTTGTATTTTTACTTTAGATTATGGTTACTTATTCTGTACTTGGTGAGGGTTGATGTTGTGAGTGTGTGACTGAGGCCAGGTGTTCTGATAACATGAAGTTTGTACATAAAGATCTATACTGTACTGTAGTAATTTGACTTGTTCAGCTTTTCAGATAGGTGCATGGATGTTCCAGGGCCCACTGTAGTATTTACAGTGACGCTTTTTTTGGATGGGCTCCTTATGTGAGTTTTGGAAGTTTGTACTGATATGGTATGGTATGGTATGGTAGGTTTGCTCTTTGTTGTAGGGTTTTGTATTAGTTCACAATATGCCTGGTATTGGAGAATAGTGGTGGTGGTGGTTGTTAGTGAGATGATCAGAATCAGATTTTTTTTTTTTTAATATTGAGTTCTGTGGGTGAATGTCCTGGTTCTGCTCTGCACCCACTGTGGATGCAAAATAGATGTTGAAAAAGAAAAAGCAAGAACCATAATGCAGTTTATAACAACAAAATAAAAAAGAGTTATAATTTAGTTTTATAAACTGTGCTGTTGATTCTTGCTCAAACTAGCCCTGTGCAAGCGGTGCAGCTGCACAGGGCGTAAAGGCTTGTGGGGCGCATTTCGGCTGTCTGCTGTTGCCCTGCTGCCGCTGGCAGGACAGTAGCAGGCAGTTGAAATGTGCCCCCAAGCCGTTTCGCAGCACGTTTAGCAGGTCTTGTCCCTCCCTCCTCTGATGCGATGTCAGAGCAGGGAAAGACAGATCTGTTTAAAGTGCCTGCGCATTTCAGATCGGGCGCATGCCCCCCCCCTTCCTCCTCCTCCCCATACCTCCGTCCAGCGCTGCCTGCTCTTTCCCTGTTGCCAGTGCCGCTGTGAAAAAAACAGAGGGCGGCAGCAGCAGGGAAATAGCAGACAGCACTGGATGGAGGTATTGGGGGGGAGGGGGGGCCACACGCTCAAGCTGCAAGTCACACAGGGCACGATTGCAGCTTGGTACGGCCCTGTGTGCAGACATCTTGCATTCCCTCCATATAATCTAATTGGCTTTTTGGTTTGGTTCAATCCTTGATTGGAGTTCTAAAAAAGCCCCACCCCCTCTAAGGGGGGGGGGGCACCATCTCATTCTTCGCCTCAGGCAGCAGATTGCCTTGAGCCGCCCCTGGCATATTGGTAGTGACTGGAATAAGGAAGCTGATTGTCTGGCTTGCTGGTGCTGCAAGTGCCTTAAAAGCAGACAGGGCAGGCTGACTCATAGCGGGAGGATTGTGGGAGCCGCAGATAAAGATCTAAACTCTGCAGCACTTTACATACTTGGAAATGGTTGCACTAAAGTACAGTGCAAGTCTGAAAGGCACAGGGACAACATTATGCATGGACCAAGATGGCAAGCTCACATTAGTTCTTCTGGAGTGTAAGTGGATAAATGATCTCATCTAGCGCTTAACCGTGGAAGGGCTGATACTTGAGAGTGAGCCAAAGATGAACTTTCATGTTAAAATTTCATGCGTTATAAACTTCATCTCCATTCTGCAGCACCACCCGTATCCTTGGACTTTATCTCACAAGTGCATTTTCAGACATTAAATTGAGAAAAAATGACTATAGTTTGTGAAGGGCTGACTTATGCAAAATCCAATCTTTTCTTTAAAAAAGGTACTTTTCTGGAAAACACAAGTAGAACAGCGGTTCTCAAATAGGGGTACTTTTCATTCTCCCTTTAGGCCTCCAGAAGGACCTATGCCACTGCCAGTAGTGGCAGTCAGCTTGGGCCTCTGAGTCAGCGAGTATTTACAGGCTGTGTCCCCACTTTCTGTTAGATTGGAAACCATGCAGTATAGTGGGGTCCATGAGAACATACTGACATAGAGGGCCCTATACTGATTGTTGCTACTGTCACCATTACTATTGCTGCTGCTGCTGCCTTCATGCTTTGGATACGTTGGGGAAGGAAAAAATGAATGAGAGAGAGTGTGGGTCATACTGTATAAAAGTTTTGAAAGTACTGAAGCAGAGACTAAATAAAATGTATTTTTATAAATTTATTTTAGTACAGTTGTAGTCAGCATTATTGGAACCCTTGCATTTTAGGTATGTTTATAATATCTTGAGAAATAATTGGAAATATTCTAACTGTATGTTTGCATAATTTTTTAATAGTATGTGCAAAGGTATACAAAAAAAAAAGATGTCTGTGCAACTTAGACATAGTAATTTCTGAGAAAACAAAATGACCTGGACAGGATTAATGACAACCACCAGACATTTCTTGTAGCCATCTGTAAGTTTTGTGCATCTGTCTCCTGGTAGTTTTTCCCACTCCAACTGCGATTTGTTCCAGCTCATGAATGTTTCCAGGATTCCTTTTACCAGTGGCAGATTTCAGCTCTTTCCAAAGGTTCTCGATTGAATTGAGATGAGGACTCATTGCTGATCAGTTTAAAACAGTCCATTTCTTCCTTTTTAACCATTCTTTTGTACTTTTGGATGTATGTTTTGGGTCATTGTCCTGCTGGAGGACCCATGACCTTCGACCCAGACCTAGCTTTCTGACACTAGGTAGCACATTTTGCTTCAAAATACCTTGGCAGTCCTCTGACTTATTGATTCCTTTATGTTCCAGGCCTTCAGTTCGTGAGACAACAAAATAGCCCCAAAACATTATGGAACCTCCACCATATTTAACTGTAGAAAGGGTGTTTGTTTTTTTCCATCTCTAGGAACAAGCAGGAATGCAGGCTTCACATATGGGTATCATCTGTACCGACTGAGCCCATGCCGGAATTTTCCCCAGTGTCCAATTGAAAAGCTTTTGGGAGCAGTCCACTGTGCCTGCGCATCTGCCTTCCCGTCTTCCTAAGTCTTCTCCTTGGTTCTTCATTTTCCGCGGAGCCAGCAGGTTGTTTTCTTCCTGTCACCGCCAAAAAACATCACTTTTTTGGTTTAAATCTGTGTTCTGCATTTCCATCGACGCTGGAACCTTCCCTGATATCGGCCCTGATATTTATTTTCTTTTTAAATTAGTTTCTTTCTTTAACTTTTCATTTTTTCCAATTTTGGTGGTTTCTAACACCAAATTAGGCCTTGACCTACTTTTCTTATGCCATGATGCAATAACACATCAGCGGCTTCAAAAAATGTACCAAGTGTTCTGGTACAATATCAGTCACCAATAGACATGACTGGTGTTTAAAATGTTTGGAGTCCAGACCATTTACCGACTAATTGTCCTTTGTGCCAACAAATGACAAAAAGAGGCCTAAAGAACAGAGCCGGACAGTATGGTTCTCTGTTTGCCCCGGACTCAATTTCAGTGGCTTCCACATCGTCGAGGACGTCTGTCTCCTTTCTTGGTTCTCAGGTCTCTTCAAAGTCGAAACATAAGACTAAGTCTAAGTCATTGGCATCGAAACTCAATACCGATCCTCAAGGTAAGTCCCTTCATTGTCATTCATTGAATGGTGCATCTGATGCCGACAGGCCTGCTAAACAGCCCCGGTGGGAGGACCAGCCCTCCAAAACACAACAGAAGCTCCAGGACACTCCAGAGGCCTCAACCCCCGAAGAGCTACTGGTTCCATGCTCTGGGGTGGTGGCTCAGAGTCCCGTGCGGATTCCACCCAGGCATTGACCAGCACATCCTGGCTATCGAGAGGAATTTGGCAGCACTCTTGGCAGCCTCTGTACCATCAGTATTGACAGCTCCACCGGTACAGGCGTTAGCATCTGGTCCACGGCTGATACCTCAGGGGCCAATGCCAGACCTCAAACTTGCTTCAGGGGACCCTCTCCCTCTGATGTCTACTCAACAGGTTCCCGATGCCATACCTGCCAATCATCGGTATCTGCATCAGACCTTGACATCGACCCGAGACCGTCTACCTCCTCCGATTCCGATAATGGAGGATTCCAGGGTAACCCGGGATCTTCCTTCCAATCCGTCCCCTCCTCATGAGCAGCATCTGTCCCTGCCAGAGGGATATGCTTTTCCTTTGGGACATGGCAGCAGGCCTGCAGATTACCATGGCATCGGAGACTGAATCAAGGGCAGAGGAGTTGGAAATCCTTCAATATCCCTCGGTGCCCAAAGAGATAGCCACATTACCAATGCATCATATCCTGCAGGATCTAAAGGTACATGTGTGGGAGTCCCTGCTAATAGTTCCACCTGTTTAGCAAATTACTCGATACCATGTACAGAGTTCCTCCATGCCCTGGCTTCCAAAAGCCTCAACTTCTACACCACTCCATGGTGGTGATGATCAATCAGGAAAAGAGCCAGCTTTTGCCTTCCCAGGTCTTGGAGTTTTTCTGCACATGTTTTGACTCTCAAGTGGGCAGAGTTTTCCTGCCAGTGGAGAAAGTCAGAAAACTGTTGAATTGCCTGGTGCTGTTCTGTGCACAGCAGGCCCTCAGAGTATGGGATTATGTTCAGCTCCTCGGATTGATGGTGGCGACCACAGAGATGGTCCCGTGGGCTCACATGTGGCCACTCCAGCAGTCCTTGTTGACTCGATGGTCTCCCAGTTCTCAGGAGTTTGAGCGCAAGCTAATGCTCACATTGAGGGTGAGGGTGCAACACAACAAAAGCAGATATCACATAGAATGCAGAAACCAGTCCAAAACGTGATATTTGTGGAAAGACGGAGCTTTTATTGACTCAATGACAACCCGACACAGGCCGTGTTTCGCTACCCTTCGTCAGGGGTTTATCTGGCATATGCTAAAAACATAAATATGTAAATACTTAAAACATAAAAGAAAAAATCACTCAAAACACCAAAACTAAATCAATTAAACAAATTGATGATAAAATAATAAATAATGACATCAATAAATAAAATAAAACAAATGTAACACAATACTGAAATGTTCATATGTGTAAAAAACATTACATAAAGTGCTAAAATGTTCATATGTGTAAAAACATTAAAACCACCAAAAGGATGTGACACATAAAACATAAATACCTCTGATAAAGAACGTTGGACTCAAAGGTCTCGTATCATGCTGTTATAACCTTATTAGAAATATGTGCCCTCTAAAAGGAATATAAATAAATAAGTTAAATATGAACAATACATACAATATCAAAGACTAAATGCATAAAATATAGAGGTCAGAAAAAACTTAGAAAGTGGAAGAAATCATCTAAGGGACATAATATTCTCTGTAATATAAAGAGGAAAAAGCATGGGTAGCAGGAGTGAGTCAGCAAGGGAGGACCTTATTATTTCAAGCCGTTAATGGCACATGTCCAACAAAATTGTACGGGAACATGCATTGAGTATATAAACTAAAAAGGGGGCTAATTCTATCTTGTAGAAAATATCAGTTATCAGAGCCATTGTTGAAATCTAAACATGGCCATGTCATCTGAATGCAGGAGTCATATTTGAAAAGGGAAGATGTACTGAAGGGAAATCGCATTCTGTTCAATCATAAAGGAGGCTCAAATGTAATC
This sequence comes from Ichthyophis bannanicus, assembly GCA_033557465.1. Taxonomy (NCBI): domain Eukaryota; kingdom Metazoa; phylum Chordata; class Amphibia; order Gymnophiona; family Ichthyophiidae; genus Ichthyophis; species Ichthyophis bannanicus. The sequence continues at coordinate 885,737,591 of CM066034.1, read as the reverse complement.
ATTAATATCCAGAACCGTTGTCTGCCAATACTAGGAATTCGCTCTGGGGCATCGCAAAATGAAAAAAGAAAAAAGAAAAAATGAACTCAATCACACAGATGCCGCTCAAGGGCAGCGTGAAATAAAAATCAGCTTAATCACACAGACGCCGCTCAAAAAACATCTCGATCAAATATATGACTAGAGGTGCACCCTTTGTAGCTAAAAGCGAAAAGTGAAAGCAATAGAGAATACTTTAAGAATAAATACCTTTTTGACAGCAGCACTGCTTGCCCGACTATCGAAAGTGAAAGTAAATTGCTAAAAAAACGCCCGCACATGCGTATTAAAAAGGGAGGCAAGGGGCGGAGTTTCTTCGAACTGCGGGAACCTGTCAAATTGAAAAAATAATAAATAAGTGGGTTCTGTATGTCAGTCATGATTGCCTAAAAACACAAAACATAAATGGAAAAACATGGTATAACCGGACTGAAAATGAACCGGTAAAGAAAAGAAACAAAAATCATGGTATCTGCAAAAAATATATGAGAAGCCCATATTTCAAGGGAAATAAAACACTTTCTGATCAAACTAAAACTATATAAAACTGATACTAAAAACATATAGATAAAAATAATAAAAAAATGGTTAAAAGATGAAAATGATAATGTACTGTACACGCGTAGAAATGAGTCATATAAACCTTTTCAAAGATGGTGGTGGCAGTCAACCTTGGCATAAAACCAATTGTGTCTGTGAAAAGTATATGAGAAGCCCGTATTTCAGGGGAAATAAAACTCTATGTAATCAAAATAAAATTATATAAAACTGACACTAAAAACGTATTAATAAAAATAATTTAAAAATGAAAATGTGCTATACAGTACATGTATAAAAATATAAAACATAAAAACATGAAGCTCAAAGAAAAACCGACAAATCATTGTCTAAATTAAGCCCATTCGGTGCCAAAGTATCTAGTAAAAAAATGTATCTCTGCTCGAGCCTCATAATGGTCTTATTCATATCTCCACCCCTCCAATTCGTTTTAACTTTCTTGATGACAAAAAATCTTAGATCCATAATCTTATGATTTTGCTCCTGCCACTGCAGAACCAGAGGTTTGTCGGTCAAACCTCTCTTAATACAGCTCTTATGTTCAACAACTCTTGTCCTGATGCTACACGTGGTTTTGTCCACATATAATTTTTTGCAGGGACATTGAATGACGTATACAATGCTGCTGGTTTCACAATTGGAAAAATCGTCAATGTGGAATGTTTGACTTATAAAAGGATGAATGAATGTGTTTCTTACTGGTAAGGAGTTTAAGCACACAGAACATCTTCCACATTGGAATTGTCCTTTGTATTTTGACAAGAATTTCCTTTCTGTGAATGCTGAAGAGACCAAAAGGTTCTGTAAATTTATATTACGCTTATGAGCTATCATTAATTGCAAATCCTGAAAACCCGGAATGGTTTGTATCAAATGCCACTCTTTTTTTTAAAAATCTTTAAGATGTTGCGTGATTGTGAAGAGTATAAAAGAGGACACACAATCCTATATCATCTTTTCTAGTTTTGACCGTAAGCAATGTTTCCTGAGAGGACTCCTGGGCCCTTTTATATGCTCGATCAAGGTAACTAACTGGATATTGTCTTGCTAAAAATCTCTTTCATCTCTTTTGCCTGTATCTCAAAATCTTGTGGCTTGGTACAAATCCTTTTTGCTCTTAGAAATTGACTCACCGGGAGATTTCTTTTGAGTGATGGGTTGTGAAAACTGTTGTTGTTAAGTGCCGTCGAGTCGGAGTCGACTCATGGCGACCCTCTGGATAGCTATCCTAAATTGTGTTCGGTCTTCAGTCAGGCGGCTCATTGTTGACAGACTGGTACCCGTAGCTGCTGTTATTGTATCGATCCATCTCATTGCTGGCCTTCCTCTTTTGCGTTGACCTTCTATCTTGCCAAGCATAATGTCTTTCTCTAATGATCTCTCTCTTCGCATGATGTGTCCAAAGTATGAAAGTCGAAGTCTTGTCATCTGAGCTTCTAAAGAAAGCTTAGGTTTGATCTCCTCTAGTACCGACTGGTTTGTTCTTCGGGCAGTCCATGGTATACACAGTATTCGCCGCCAGCACCATAATTCAAAGGCATCAATTTTCTTCCTGTCTCTCTTTTTCACTGTCCAGCTTTCACATCCATATGATGTTATTGAAAATACCATGGCTTGAACAAGTCGAATCTTTGTATGGAGAGAGACATCTCTGCTCTTGAGAATCTTATCTAGGTCTTTCATAGTCATTCTGCCATCTGGGCAGCAGCAGAATGGGATAGTGTTGACGGCGGAGGATCACATTTTTGTGACAACGGCAACAACACCAAACTTAAAGTACGCGGAAGAAAGGCCCGGCAATCTACTTCTGTATCTTGCCATGAAAACCCAATGGATAGTGAAAACTACTGTAATGCAAAAGATGATTCCTGTCTGTGGGTTTTCTATATAATGTAGTGGAGGAACCATTGTCTTCTTTTTTTATAAGCAAATATAAATAAGAGATATGATTAGGGTCGAAAGTCATCTGAAACCGTAGATTGTCATCTAATTGATTAATCCACTTATTGAAATGAGTAAGTTCGTCCATCGTGCACTTCCAAAGAATTAAAATGTCATCTATGTAACGTATCCAAAGTGAGATATTGTGCTTAAAAGGATGAGCTTTCAAAAAACATTCCTCAAAATGAAACATGTACAAATTTGCTATATCAGGGGCCATCGAGGACCCCATAGCTACTCCCTTAATTTGCTTGTAGAACAAGTCTCTAAAACAAAAAAAGTTCTCACAAAGGGCTATTTTTGCTAGGGTCACCAGAAATGCTGTGGGAATGCGTCTGTGTGCAGTTCTCTTGAGGAGACATTGTACCACAATATTTAAAGCCTCAAGTTGGGGTACATTAGTATATAATGATTCCACATCAAGTGTTACTTAAAAAATGTCAGATTCATATTGGTCAAATGTAGATAATATCTGTATAACATGAGCCGAATCCCTAATATACGACCACATGTCAAGTATAAATGGACGTAATAATAAATCCAAAAACTTTCAAATAGGCTCTAAAAGAGAACCGATGGCCGAAACTATAGGCCGACCAGGCGGAGCATCTAAGGACTTATGGATTTTAGGAATGATATATATATTAGGAATGATGGGCACATCCACAGTCAAAAAATCTCTCTTTCTCGGTGATATATCCAATTTCAAAAGCTAAAATAACAAGATTATCAGTGCTCTTCTTAAGATTATGAGTTGGATCCCCGTCTAGTCTTTGATAAAAGATGTTGTCATTCAATTGTCTATTGATCTCAGCTATATAATATTCTTTATCCAAAATTACCGCTCCTCCTTTATCTGCTGGCTTTATTATGATATCGTTATTCTTTTGTAATAATAAAATTGCTTTTCTCTCACCCTGTGAAATGTTATGGAAGGAGGGCCGCTGGTCTTTAAGAACTTCAGTAACTTGTTTTAATATTACCTTTTCCTCTTTATATTACAGAGAATATTATGTCCCTTAGATGATTTCTTCCACTTCCTAAGCTTTTTCTGACCTCTATATTTTATGCATTTAGTCTTTGATATTGTATGTATTGTTCATATTTAACTTATTTATTTATATTCCTTTAAGAGGGCACAGATTTCTAATAAGGTTATAACAGCATGATACGAGACCTTTGAGTCTAATGTTCTTTATCAGAGGTATTTATGTTTTATGTGTCACATCCTTTTGGTGGTTTTAATGTTTTTACATATATGAACATTTTAGCACTTTATGTAATGTTTTTTACACATATGAACATTTCAGTATTGTGTTACATTTGTTTTATTTTATTTATTGATATCATTATTTATTATTTTATCATCAATTTGTTTAATTATTGATTTAGTTTTGGTGTTTTGAGTGATTTTTTTCTTTTATGTTTTAAGTATTTACATATTTTTAGCATATGCCAGATAAACCCCTGACGAAGGGTAGCGAGACATGGCCTGTGTCGGGTTGTCATTGGGTCAATAAAAGTTCTGTCTTTCCACAAATATCACGTTTTGGATTGGTTTCCACATTGAGGGTGAGGGCCAGCCTGTGGTGGTGACGGAAACCCTGTCATTTTGTGGAAGGGCATTCCACTGGATGATTTCTCCTGGATCCTACTGATGATTTCTCGGGCTGGGGAGCCCATTGCTGCAGCCATGCAGCCCAGGGTTGTTGGAACTGCAGGGAAGTGGTGTGGTCCATCAACTTTCTCGAGGTGAGGGCAGTTGGGTTGGCTCTTCTGTGTTTCTGGCCCCTGGTCAAGGGCTGGATGGTTTGAATGTTTTCAGACAATGCTATGGTGGTGGCATATCTGAATCATCAGGGCGGCACAAGAAGCGCCGTAGTGGCCCTTGTCGGCTTAGCACATTGCCAGAGTGGACAGTGTGGAAGTGGAGTTTCTTAGCCAGAACTCTCTGAATCTCAATGAATGTGAGTCGAGTCAAGAGGCATTTCAATTGATTCTGCACTGGTGGGGTCACCCCGAAATGGATCTGATGGTGACCCATTCCAGTGCCAAAGTGTGCTGCTTCAGTCGCCACACAGACAAAGTTTGAGGGTGTCTATGCCCTCATCCAGCCTTGGCCCAGTTAATGACATGTTTCCTCCGTGGCCCCTGGTGAGGCATTGTGATTCAGTGTACGGAGTGCCAGCTGGGCAGGATTGTTCTGGTAGCACCAGACTGGCTGTGGAGGGCGTGGTTCGTAGACCTGATGGGGCTCCTTCAAGCGCCTCCACTTTTACTGCCTCTGTTTTGAGGGCTATTGAGGCAGGGACCGATCATCCTGGAGGACCTGGCTCATTTCTTGCTTATGGCATGCTCTTGAAAGGATACTGCTAGTGTATAAGGGCTACTCTCCTGCAGTAATCTCTACCATACTTGGTGCCCGGAAGAGATCTACCAAACTAGCATACGAACGGATATGGTGCCTCTTTGAGTGCTGGTGCAGTGTGTGGTGCTTGGCTTCTGTCCTCCATGTTGGCCTTTCTGCAGGATGGCCTAGAGAAGGGCCTTTCACTTAGCTCCCTGACGGTTAAGGTGGCAGCTGTGGCATGTTTCCATAGTCCGGTGGGGGGTAAGTCCTTGGCCTTGCACCCAGATGTCCCACATTTTCTCAAATGGGTCGACCCCTGCGTCCTCCACTTCGGTCTGTGATCCCTTCCTAGGGATCCGTCTCTGGTGCTCAGGGAACTGATGGTAGCCCCCTTTGAGTCATTGGATTTCATGCTCAAGACTATCGTCTTGGTCACGATTTGTTCTGCAAGGCAGATCTCTGAGCTGCAGGCTCCATCTTGCTGAGATCCTTATTTGTCATTTTCAACTGGGGCTGTTTCCATTTGGCCTGTGCCTTCTTTCTTGCCTAAAGTGCTGTCTCCCTTGTCATGTGAACCAAGTGGTGTGCCTGCCACCCTCCTCTGTGGAACAGTGTTGGGGGAAGGATAAGGATCTTCGCTTTGATATTTGCAGGGTACTTCTCTAATGCTTGGAGGTTACGAATTCTTTTGTGAGTCAAACCATCTTTTTGTGCTCTTTGCTGGCCCGCGCAAGGGTGAATTGGCTGCCAAGTCAACTTAGGGGCGCTGGATTAAGGAGGCTATTGCCTCAGTGTATCTGTTTTGGAACTGGCTGGTTCTGGAGGGTTTGCATGTCCATTCTACCCGAGCACAAGCGTCCTCATGGATGGAGCGGAGCTCGGGCATCAATGCGGGCATCAATTTTCACTTTTGTCAAGCATTACCGGTATTGGATGTGCACACCTGGGTAGACATGACCTTGGCTCAACAGTTTTATGAGCTACTGTCTTCTTCCCACCCAGTGGTGTTGTATGTTGCGCTTCTGCCTACAGGTCAGGGATGCATGTGTTGGTGAGGTTGATACACAGTGGGGGGGAGGAAGATACTGCAGCTTAGGAATGCACATATAAATGGGGCATTGCCTGGTTGAGATTGTGCATATATTGATCTCGATAAGGCCTGTATCTATCTATCTATCTATCTATCTATCTATCTATCTATCTATCTATATACACCCCCCACACACACACACCAGTGTATGCTCACAGACTCAAGTACTCTACCTTTCATAGGTTTCTAGTCTGCCGGGAAGCTCACACGCTCCATGCTGACCACTAATACTGGGCATGGGTCATAGTGAAAGTTCAGAGAAAAAGGGGACAGCCCTATTTTGTGACCCTCATCCACTGATGATGTGACTCCATTTGAGGTCCTGACTCAGTTTGGAAACCACTGATTATAGAAAGTCTGTAATGAGGAAAAAAACCTATCAGAATATGCAGGCATGCAGATAAAGATGTAAAGTAAACAACTTGGTACTGAAAAGCAACCTTCATATTGTGTGTGCTTGAGTGCTATCAAGCACATCCAGATAAATAGCTTTGGTTCCTTCTGTTTTAAATCACCCCTGGTTTCTGTTAGGCTCCTAATGAACCAATGTTGAATTTGATCGATTTAAAAGCCCACTCTTTAAAAATCAAAACAAAGGCATTCAAAAGTTGGGACTTACTATATTATTTTAGGGTTCAGGATTTTGAAATTCTCTATTAACTTATGCCCATATTTGACAAACATGCCTATCTTACATAAGAACATAAGAAATACCTTACTGGGTCAGACCAAGGTCCATCAAGACCAGTATCCTGTTTCCAACAGTGGCCAATTGAGGTCACAAGTACCTGGCAGGTTCCTAAAGAGGCACACAGGTTCAACAATGCTTGTCCTGGGGCAAGCAGTGGATTTCCCAGGTCCTCTTTAATAATTGTTTATGGACCTTTCCTCCAGGAACTTGTCCAAACCTTTTTTAAATCCATTCACACTAACAGATTTTACTACATCCTCCAGTAACGAATTCCAGAATTTGATTACTTGTTAAGTAAAAAAAAAAAAAATTTTCTTATTAGTCTTAAATGGGTTGCATTCTAGCTTTATTGTATGTCCCCTAGTCTTTCTACTTTTTGGTGGCATAAACAACTGATCTATGTTTACCCGTTCCACTCCATTTATTAATTTTATCTTGAGATGAGCCTGTTAAGAAATGTTGAGCAATCAGTTTCTTTATGCACATAGACTATTGTAATAGGGCTTTGTTAGGTCTTCTAGATTGACAGTTGTCTTGGCTGCAGGTTTTACAACTTATTGCTTCCACATTGATACTGGGGGAATCTAGGTGACATAAGGCAGCTCCAGATTGGTTTGAACTACACTGTTTCTCCAGTTCATGCAGGGTGCATTTGAAATTGCTCTTTTTTGTATTTAAAATATTGTATGGATTGGCACCAGAATGAGTTTTTTCAATCTCATTGTATATACCAGATTGTCAGCTCTGTTCTTTTGACATGCTTAGAGTAAATTTGCCTATAGCTAAACTGCTGCGCTTTCAGGAGACCAGGAAAAAGACTACTATGGGGAGGGACTCTGATATTTGGAATGTCATGCAATATTTTCTGTTGGACAGTTTTGCTATGCTTTGAAAAACACCAGCTGTTTTAAATTTCTGTTTTTTTTTGTTTTACGTTTCATGACTGTATAGCAATACATTTTGGAGGTTGTTCAGAACACAGATAAGGGCTCCATATGTACGGCAAGGACATTTATGTGCCAAAAAATCCCCAACCGTATTTTGAAACACTGCTATCAAACACGTACACGGCACTAGCACGGGGGTTGCAGAACATGCCCAGAAGGGGCAGAACGGGGGGGTGTTAGCTGTGGAGACATATAAAGCGTATTCAGGAAAGGTCCATGTGCGTTTCAAGTGGAAATGTCCACGTTATTCCTGCTGAAACGTGGTATAAGACTAGAACTTAGAAAATATTCTTCTGTGCTCTGCAATTCATCCCATGTAGAAGAATGATTGTGACAAGTATGTGCTGAACTGGTGTGACTGCAGTCTGGAAAAGTAACAGCTACAAAGAACAGGAAACAGAGGTGAGGGAATGTTGTAAGGTAAAGAAACATTTATGAACATCAGAAATGTTAAGAAGAGCAAGTGTTTCCTTATCGTCCCTCAAGTCCAGTCCAGAACCTCTGAGGTTGTGATCCTCCAGCAGCTTGGAGACTGAGAAACGTCATTCTTGTGATGACACTGGTATATATAACCACAGGATCCGCCTCCTCACTCCAGTTATCTCAGTTTCCAAGCAGCTGGAGGATTGTGAGCCTGGAGGTTCGGGGCTCACTTGAGGAACAATTAAGGAGAGCTAGAGTAGGGATTTTGGTTAGGTACTTTTTAAATGGTAGAGTTGATATAAGATTTTTATTATTTTAAAAGGTTGGTTACTTTCCCTTTAAATTTATTGCTGAAGTACTCCTCCCCCTCCTCCGTTCTCCCCCCCTCTCTCTGGAGATGGCAGCTGTGATGCCTAGAAAGCAGGCAAAGACAGGATAGGAGAGCCGGTTCCCGATCCTGCGGAGAGTTGAGAGGCACCGGTAATGTCGGCACCAGCGCACGCAGAGGTTTTTTGCCTGCTAGCGTTGGAGGCCGAAGGCAGGAGAGATCAGCCGGATCACCAGCGGTTTCGACCGCGTGGTTTGCTCTCCCGGCGCGGAAGCGATCGCACGGCAGGGGGGACAGTGCATAGCTAAAACAAGCACAAAGGTAAGGAGGGCTCCGGTTTTAGCGATCGCGGTTGCTAAGATTGGGGGGGGGGCAGCGAAGGAGTCGGCAGTGAAGGAGTCTGCTGCGCCGCGTGGCTAGAGCGCGGGAAACTCCATTCTGCTGAGGCGGTCTACCGAGGCTCCTGCACAGGCCGCGATGCTTCGTTTTGGCTTCTGTTCTTCATGAATGGATTGGGGCAGGTTAGCTGAAGTTTCCACGTCGGTTTAAAAAAACAAAAAATGCCAGAGTTCAAGCAGTTAAGCTAGGGCTATTGTCAGTCAAGAATAGTTAGGGCTGACTGATACTGGGCTCAGGCAAGGAACCTGCTTGGCTGCATATAGCACGCATTTAGCCAGGATGCCTTCTAGACTGCTTGGTTTATGGTACTAGAAGGGGAGCAGTTTCTGAGACTGGTGTGTGTAAGGGCTGCATTCAAGAGGCAGCTTCAATGGAGAAAGCATTAGAGGGAGCTAGTGAAAGGCACAACAGTGTTCCTGTGATGCTAGTGGAACAGGTTTCTCCCAATATGCCACCTCCGGAGCCGGTAGCAGGGACTTCTTCCTCTCCGGATCTCCCAATCTCTCAGCCATCTTTGCCAGGAGGCCTGGCGGCAATTTTTTCTCCTGAATTTGTTACGCTTATACAGCAGGCGTTCGGAGGCTCTCAGGGAGGGCCTGCAGCTACACCCACAGCAGTGGTACTTGGAGAAAAGAGTCTCAGCACGCCTTTGGGCACTGGAGCATCAGGTAGTCTTACAAAGAAGCTCAGAGTTGATAGGGATCAGTCTGAGCCTTTGGTAGCTTCGGAGGGTATTCCCTCCGAAGGAGGAGAGCCTAATTTGGAGTTGGACGATGAGCTGGAGGAAGGAGAAATAACAGAACAAGAGGATTAGGCGAGAGTTGTGCATGTATTTCGTAGAGACGAGTTACCAGCGCTCATATCGGAGACCCTCAAGACACTGAATATGCTGGCAATGGAGCCGGCGGAGGATTCGACCCTGGAAGTCCTGTTATTACAGGCCTTTAGGAAGACTAAAAGAGCCTTTCCAGTCCACAGGGTGGTGCGAGAGATGATTCAGGAAGAGTGGGACATGCCCGAGGCGGCCCTTAAAGGATCCAGAGTTATGGCCCGTCTTTATCTGCTGGTGGACCAAAATCAGGAGTTATTTAAAGCTCCGTGAGTCGATGCGGCTATCTCGGTGGTTACCAAAAAGACTACCATTCCTGTGGAGGGGAGTGCGACCCTCAAGGATGTTCAGGACAGGAAGCTCGAAGTTTTATTGAAGCAAGTGTTTGAGGTGAATGTGCTGTCCCTACAGGCTTCTATTTGTGGAGCATGGGTGGCGAGAACCTGTCTTCGTTGGTCGCAGAGGATTCAAGGGGAACCGGTAGAAGAGGCGACCGGGGAAGCGTCCAGGTTGGAGTCTGGATCAACTTATTTGGCCGATATTCACTACGATCTCATTTGAGGTTTGGAAAAAAGCATGGCCTCGGTGATTGCGGCTCGGCGTTATCTTTGGCTGCGCAATTGGGCAGCAGATGGATTGTCAAAAGCCAGGCTGAGTAAACTCCCCTTTAGAGGTAAGTTACTCTTTGGGGAAGACTTGGATAAGCTGGTAAAGGATTTGGGGGAGTCCAAAGGCGGTAGGCTTCCGGAGGACAAGCAGAAGCAGGGACGGTCCACTCCGATGCCTAAAGGGCAACAGAGGGAGTTTCGTTGTTTTCGTCCCCTGAGGTTCGGTCAAGGCCAGAGAGGTCGTTTTCTCTATAAGAGCCAAGGGTTTCGAGGAGCGAGTAGAGGGTTTACAGCCTCTTCCTCCTTGAATCTTAGAAAGTCACAATGAAGTCAGGGGGACCCATGTGGGACTGGTGCCTGTAGGAGGTTGGCTACGAGATTTTTATCCTGCCTGGGTCCAGATTACATCGGATCAGTGGGTGCTGGAGGTCATTCGAGAAGGTTATGCTTTTGGAGTTTCACTGACCGGTGACCAATTATTTCGTGCAGTCGTCGTGCAGGGCACGCCTCAAGTGCGCTGCAGTACGGCAGATGGTGCAGAGGCTTCTGGCTCTCAAGGCCATAGCTCTGGTACCAGCGGACCAATGCAGCTGTGGTCAATACTCCATATACTTCGTTGTTCCAAAGAAGGAAGGAGCCTATCAGCCAATTTTGGATCTCAAAAGAATAAATCGCTGTCTTTGCGTGTCTCACTTTCGTATGGAGACTCTAAGGTCGGTCATAGTGGTGGTAAGAGCAGGCGAGTTTCTCACGTCCCTAGACCTGTCAGAGGCATACTTGCACATTCCAATCTGTCAGGAGCATCAGAAATACCTCAGGTTTGTGGTTCCGATGGGGCATTTCCAGTTTCGGGCCTTACCATTTGGACTGGCAACAGAGCCTCGAACATTCACCAAGGTGATGGTGGTAGTAGCGGCGTTGTTGCGGAAAGAAGGGGTGCTGGTGCATCCTTATCTGGACGATTCGTTGATCAGAGCAAAGTCCAGGGCAGAGAGCAAGGCGGCTACAGCCAAAGTGGTAGCGTTTCTGCAGAGTCTTGGTTGGGTAGTCAATCAGGAAAAGAGCTGGTTGGTACCATCGCAGTGCCTGGAATATCTGGGAGCAAAATTCGATACGAGCGTGGGAAGGATCTTTCTGCCTCAACATCGAGCACAAGCATTGAGGAATCTAGTCCACGAATTTCTCAACAGACCGAATCTGATGGCGTGGCATTATCTTCAGTTGCTAAAGACCATGGCTGTAACTCTTGAGCTGGTTCCGTGGGCACGAGCACATATGAGGCCGTTACAGAGAGCTTTGCTCAGACAGTGGTCACACCAGAAGGATCGGTTGTCGCAGAAGCTGCTCTGTCCACCAGATACGCGTTGGGCACTGCAGTGTGCGTCCAGAATATCTAGAAAAAGGAATGCCCTTGGAAGCTCCTGCGTGGATTCCGCTGACAACGGATGCCAGTCTTCTAGGCTGGGGAGCTCACTGTCAACAGCGGTTCGCCCAGGGTCAGTGGACCACACGGGAACGGGGTTGGTCAATCAACAGATTGGAACTACACGCAGTAATGTTGGCACTGCGGGAGTTTCAGCCTTATCGCCGAGGAAAGGCCATTCGGGTGTTTTCTGACAATGCGACAGCAGTAGCTTACATCAACTGTCAGGGAGGTGCCAGCAGTGCCGCGCTGGAGGACGAAACCGAGGGGCTGCTCGAATGGGCCGAGGCGCATTTAGTAGCTCTGTCGGCAGCGCTTGTAGCAGGAGTGGACAATGTGGAGGCCGACTTCTTGATTCGCGTAAAGGTGGATCCAGGAGAGTGGAACCTTCATCAGGAAGTGTTCGAGATGCTGGTTCAGCGTTGGGGCATGCCAATAATGGATCTCATGGCCACGTTCCAGTCAGCGAAGGTCGAACGTTTCTTCAGCAGAAGACGAGAAAGAATGTCAGAAGGTCTGGATGCTTTGATACAACCTTGGCTCGAATACCAACTCCTTTACGTGTTTCCACCTTGGGTGTTGATAGGTCGGGTGTTGCAATGCATAGAATGTCACAGAGAACTGGTGATGTTGATCACGCCGGACTAGCCAAGGAGGCCTTCGTATGCGGATCTGATGAGGCTGTTAGTAGAGAAGCCATGGCGACTGCCCTGTCGAAGAGACCTGTTAGCTCAGGGACCATTGCTCATGCCTCAGGTGGATCGATTCTCGCTTACGGCTTGGCTCTTGAGAGGGCAAGACTGAAAGCGAAGGGTTACTCCGCGGTGGTCATTGGGACCTTGTTGAAGGCGCGGCGGAGATCTACTTCGTTGGCGTATGTCTGGGTATGGCATATATTCGAGGCTTGGTATATGGAAAGGGGCGTGGTGGCGTTACGAGCTTCTGTGCCGCAGGTTTTGGCGTTCTTACAGGATGGCTTTCAGAAAGGTCTGGCGGCTGCGTCCCTGTGGGTACAATAGCGGCGTTGTCCTGTTACAGGGGAAAAGTAAAAGGAGAGGCACTGGGAAGACATCCGGATATAAAACGTTTCTTGAGAGTGGTGATTCTCTTGAGACCACCGTGTAGGCAGGTAGTTCCAATGTGGGATCTTCAGATAGTGTTGGAGGCATTGGTGCGAGAGCCCTTTGAGCCGTTATCTCGAGCAACAATAAAGGATCTCACTCTCAAGGTGGTGGTCCTGGTGGCAATCTGTTCGGCACAAAGAATCTCCGAGTTGCAGGCTTTGTCCTGTAGGGAACCTTTTCTGTCCTTTTATGACTCAAAGGTGGTATTGCGACCAGTGACAGCCTTTTTACCCAAAGTAGTTTCGGCTTTTAATGTGAATCAAGTAGTTTCCTTGCCGGTTTTCAAGGACAACACGGGTGAAGCTTCGTCAGGGAGGTTACGTCCATTGGATGTCCGTCGGGCATTAAAGAGGTATATAAGTAGGATGGCAAGTTTCCGGAAATCGGATAGACTGTTCTCTTTGGCGGATCTAGAAAAGGAGTCATGGTGTCGAAAGCTTCCATAGCTAGATGGCTCAAGGAAGCGATAGGGTCGGTGTATCTGTTAAGAGGCAAGGCAGTTCCAGAAGGCCTTAAAGCTCATTCGACTAGAGCGCAAGCGGCGTCTTGGGCGGAGTACAGTTTTAGTACCAGTTGTGTAGATTTGTAAAGCAGTGACCTGGTCGTCTATAAGTTTGTTTGTCAAGCATTACCGTCTGGATATTCAGGCGGAGAGGGATGCCTGTTTTGGCTCAGCAGTGCTTCAGGCGGGTTTGGCAGGTCCCTCCCGTTGACTTCTTTGTATTGCTCTGTTACATCCCCAGAGGTTCGGGACTGGAAGGAAGGTTAAATTAGGCTTACCTGCTAATTGTTGTTCCTTGAGGAACTCAAGTCCAGTCCCATATCCCGCCCGGTTATTCTTGGACTATGGCCTGAAACATGAGATCTATCACAGGTAAGAAGCATTTTTTCCTGGGGGTCTGGTTCATAAGGGCGGATAATCTGGAGGGGAATTCTAATGGGGGGTCAACTTCCTCCATAAGGGGGGAGGAAGGACCTCAGCATTTGTAAGGCATTTTAGTCTGGTAAGGGAGATTAATAAAAGAACGTTCATTGTTTTCCTTAGTTAACTATGGGTTCAGTTTCTTAATAGTTTCTTGGTAGTTGTTACTACTTAATTGTTGCTCCGGTGAGTCTGCTTTGTCAATAGGTTACTGGAGTGAGGAGGTGGATCCTGTGGTTATATATACCAGTATCATCACAAGAATGACGTTTCTCAGTCTCCAAGCTGCTGGAGGAGGATCACAACCCCAGAGGTTTGGGACTGGATTTGAGTTCCTCAAGGAACAACAATTAGCAGGTAAGCCTAATTTAACCTTATTTAGGCTATGCTGAAATGTGCTGTTTGTGCTAAAAGAGCTAATGCAGGGGATCTCAATAAATCCTGTGTTCTGAAAACTGGGACCGTTGATGTAAGAATAGTATGTGAGTGAGTCTGAAAACAAATCATGTTGCAGTGAGAAAGGGATATCATATGTGTAGTCCTGGGACATCATGCTATTATGGCATAGCATCTGTTAGCCATAGGTTTGATTTGGCAGAGTGATGTCTTTTGTTCCTGTGTGTTGTGGGGGTAGCATGGGAGGATCTGGTGTGCTGATCTTCAATTCAGGGAGACCATGAATGGCTGGCCGGTACCCGGACCATATGGATGGCTGCAGTGTCACTAGGTGCCCTTGTGATAGGGCAGGCATACATCAGCTGTGCCAGGCATGACTGATGTTGTGCCAACATCCCCTAGATTGTGTCATGAGGCCTACATCCTTTGCCGGTCCAGGTTCTATGCAAGCTGCAAGAGTGGTGATATATCTGGAGGCTGGCTTCCTGAGTATGATGAAACAGGGATCCCCCCTCCCATGCCCTCACAGGCCTGACCAATGGAGCAGTGCCTCAAAGCAGACTGGGGGAAGGCAGACAGGGTTGCCCCACAGATAGCGGATGTATACACACTGACATACACCACGATGGGACAGCTGTAGCTGCCGCGATGAATGCCAGCACCCAGATATGTGGGAATCAGATGCCATAGCCAGAAGACTATACTACTATCACTACTACTATGACTGATAATTTGTATAGCACTACAAGATGTACGCAGTGGTGCACAGACACATGTAAAAGATGGTCCCTGCTTGGCAGAGCTTACAATCTAGTCACGACAGACAACACAGAAACTGTGGACAGGATACATTTAGGGGGAATGGTAAGGAAACACAAGGGAGTTTAGGCGGATCAAATCCAAAAGCAGATGGAAGCAATTTGACAGAAAAGTGGAGGAGGTGTAAGAGAGATAAGAAAGGAAAGAGAACACAAGCAACAGAATGAGTACACTTATAGGCCATAGGCATGAAAAGGGCATGTGTTTGTTCCCTTGGGAAACGGCAATGTTTATTTCGGGTTTGGTGCACTTGGTATGGGTCCATCCTTAGCAGTTTAAAGCGTGTTCCTTTTCGTCCCTCTAGTCCAGTCCCGTAACCATTGAGTTTAGAATCTCCTCCAGCAGCTTTGGAAACTGAAGCACATCATCACTTTGATGACCTCTGCATAAATAGGCAAGGACCGCCCCCTGATCTCCAGTACTTTCAGTCTCCAAGCAGCTGGAGAAGCTTCTGAGCTCTAGGCTCACTCAGCACAAATAAGCAGAGCTAGGAATTTGCTTTTAATTTAATGTATAGTTGGGTGTTAAGGTACCTTAGGGCTTCATTTGGTGTTTTGCCTTTTTTTAGGGAAGGTGCTGCTGCTGGAGGTGCCCCTTTGCTGCTGCTGTCCGGGCTCTCTTTGTCTCTCTTTTTTCTTTTCTTTCTCCCCTTCACTCTAACGAGCATACCTTCGCCTCCCTGCTCCCGAACCCGCGGTAACGGGTGAGGAACAGGTTGCAGGCTCGAAATCAAAGCGCCAGAGCAGCAGGAGCTCAGACGTTGTTGAAACCTGGTGGTATAAGCCGAAGCCGCGTTCCGGCTGAGCTCCGGCGCACTTGGAGCCCTCCTCCTGGTTCGTGCAGTCGCTGGAGGTGAGCCCTGTCTGCGGGGGCATCAGAGTGTAGCCTCGGGGAGAGAGCAGGAGCACAGGCCGCGATCGTGCAGCTAGGCCGCCCACTCTAATTCGTGCAGGAAGCGCGACGGTGGCCATTTTAAATACCGCAATGTAAACCAGCGTTTATTATGGGGATTTTTATTGAAGTTGCAGAGTGTTTAAAGCCTCGTTTTTGCATTTGTTAGGCGGCAGACAGCTGGGAAGTTTGCTGGGAGTGCAAGTGTTAAAAAAACAAACAAAAAAAACCCCGGAACACTGTTTACCCTGGTTTAGAGCTGCTAGGGAACAGCAGTTTTTTCTTTACAGGGTGGTATGCCGACTAAGCCGCATTGTTTGGTGTGTGGTACGAGAAGAGCAGAACTGTTGGAGTCAGGGGTGTGTAGGCCCTGCACCCGCGAAGCAGCCCTAATGGAGGGGCCTCTGGAAGGGATCAGTGGGGGCCAGTTGGCGGGTAGTCCAGATGAGGGGGAATCCCGGCCATCCCAGGTGGTCTCCGTGGAGCAGATACCAGGTCCTGCCTCGGGGGATGGAGCAGTTCCGCCGCCAACAGCTAGCCAGGCGAGGGGTCCGGTGGGAATTCCGCCGGACTTCTTCTCCCTCATGCAGCAGGCCTTTGCCTTGTTGCAGCCAGTGATGGGGGTGCCTTCTCAGACCCCGCGAGGACAGAAGCGTGCAGGGTCAGCGGAGGTTGAGCCTGTCCCGCTCAAAAAGAGAAAGGGGGCTAGTGTAGAGGATCCGGAGTCACCTCTCTGGGAAGAGCTAGGGGCAGGTGGCACGGATTTCGCAGAAGTCTCGGAAGACGAATTAGAAGAGGGGGAGTTGCCTGATGCGGACCAGCAAACCAGAGTGATCAGGGTGTTTAGGAAAGAGGAACTACCAGCGCTGATTGCAGAGACGCTAAAGACACTCAATATGCCGTTGGTGGAACCTGCTTCGGAGGAGTTGCTGGAGGATCCGCTGTTGCAGGCAGTGCGCACGCCCCAGCGAGTGTTTCACATGCATAGGGTATTTAGAAATATGATTCAGGAGGAGTGGGACATGCTGGAGTCGGCCCTCAGGGGTTCGAGGGCTATAGCTAGATTATATCCTCTCTCTGATCAGGATAAGGAGCTTTTTTGCTCGCCAAAAGTAGACGCGGCAGTGTCGGCAGTCACAAAGAAGACTACCATCCCGGTAGAGGGAGCTGCGGCGCTGAAGGATGTACAGGACAGAAAATTGGATACCTTGTTAAAGCAAGTGTTTGATATTGGTGCTCTCGCCATGCAGGCCTCAATAGCAGGGACGTGGGTGGTGAGAGGCTGTCTCAGATGGTCCCAGAGATTACAGGGGGATCTGTTGGGAGAGCAGGAAACTGAGGTTGTGTGACTAGAATCCGGAACAGCTTATTTGGCGGATATTCATTATGACCTCATCAGAGGCCTGGCAAAGAGCATGGCGTCGGTGGTAGCGGCGTGCCGATATCTGTGGTTGCGAAACTGGGCGGCGGACAGTTCATCTATGGCTCGGCTCAGTAAGCTTCCATTTCAGGGAAAGCTATTGTTTGGAGAAGATTTAGAAAAGTTGGTTAAGGATCTGGGGGAGTCCAAGGGGGGATGGCTGCCTGAGGATAAGCCTAAGCAGAGCCGGGGTGCTTCGGGGCCCAAGGGAGCTCAGCGACAGTTTCGTAGGTTTTGATCCTCCCGTTTTGGCCAGTCGCAACACGGGAGATTTCCAGCACGGGGCCACAGGTTTAGAGGATTTCGGGGGGCCGGCAGAGGTTTTGCGCCCTTTCAGTCCTCAACCGTTAAGAAGTCGCAATGAGATAAGGCAGACTCAGGTAGGGGTGGTGCCCATGGGAGGTCGATTGCGGGAGTTTTACCCTGCCTGGGTCCACATTACGTCAGACCAGTGGGTCTTAGAGGTTATTCGAGAGGGTTATGCACTAGAGCTCCATCGTCCCGTGTTAGATTCCTTTGTCTTGTCCCCTTGCAGGGCTCTGCACAAGCTCCGTGTGGTGGCAGAGACACTGCAACGATTACTGATGCTCGGGGCAGTGGTTCCCGTTCCCTCGGATCAGTGCGGGTGCGGTCGATACTCCGTCTACTTCGTGGTGCCAAAGAAGGAAGGCACGTTTCGGCTGATTCTGGATTTAAAGAGGGTGAATCGTTGTCTCCGGGTGACTCATTTCCGTATGGAGACGTTGCGTTCCGTGATTGCGGCAGTCAGGCAGGGGGAATTCCTGACGTCGTTGGACCTCACAGAGGCTTATCTGCATATCCCTATTCGGCAGGAGCATCAGAAGTTCCTGCGGTTTGCGCTGCCCATGGGGCATTTTCAGTTTCAGGCGATGCCTTTTGGTCTGGCGACGGCGCCTCGCGTGTTCACCAAGATCATGGTAGTGGTGGTGGCGGCGCTTCAAAAGGAAGGGATTCTAGTGCATCCGTATTTGGATGATTGGTTGATTCGAGCAAAGCCAAGAGAGGAAAGTGTCAGAGCCACCGCACGGGTGGTGCAGCTATTGGAAAGCCTGGGCTGGGTGGTCAACTCTGCGAAGAGCAGCTTGGTCCCCTCTCAGTCCCTGGAGTATTTGGGGGCGCGTTTCGAGACGGGGTTAGGCGAGGTGTTTCTCCCGGAGCACAGAGCTCGTGCCTTGTGGAGCTTGGTGAAGAAATTTCTGGCGCGGCAGGCGCCGACGGCGTGGCAGTATCTTCAATTACTCGGGACGATGGCGGCGTCGATCGAGGTGGTGCCTTGGGCCAGAGCTCACATGAGACCGTTACAGAGGGCTTTCCTTCGGCGATGGTCTCATCAGTCGGACCCGTTGTCGCGCCGTCTCATCTGCCCGCCGGAGGTGCGGCAGGAGCTGGGTTGGTGGTTATGGAAG
Source organism: Ichthyophis bannanicus (assembly GCA_033557465.1). Taxonomy (NCBI): domain Eukaryota; kingdom Metazoa; phylum Chordata; class Amphibia; order Gymnophiona; family Ichthyophiidae; genus Ichthyophis; species Ichthyophis bannanicus. The sequence goes on along the minus strand of CM066034.1, from coordinate 885,718,966 downwards.
GAAAGTTTGGAAGCCGGTGTACCACTGGAACCTCCATCCTGGAGACTTTTGACGACGGATGCCAGTCTGTTGGGATGGGGGGCGCATTGCGAGGGGAGATTAGCTCAGGGGCGGTGGTCTCCGGAGGAGAAGGAGTGGTCCATCAACAGATTGGAGATGCGAGCTGTGTATTTGGCCCTTTGAGAATTTCAAGCGTGGTTGAAACAGGCAGCAGTCAGGGTGCTGTCCGACAATGTGGCGACGGTAGCCTACATCAGTCGTCAGGGCGGCACGGGCAGTGCGGCTCTGGAAACGGAGGCGAGTCAACTGTTAGATTGGGCCAAGCGGAATCTGGGAGGTCTGTCGGCGCAGCATGTGGCAGGGGTGGACAATACCGAAGCGGATTTTCTAAGTTGGCGACGGGTGGACCCGGGGGAGTGGGTGCTTCACCCGGAGGTGTTCGCCCTGCTTGTACGATGTCGGGGTCCTCCGCTCATGGATCTAATGGCAACCTTCGAGTCTGCAAAGGCGGAAAGGTTTTTCAGCAGAAGGCGGGAATGTATGTCGGAGGGGCTCGATGCGTTGGCACAGAGGTGGCCGAAGGAAGGCCTGCTCTATGTGTTTCCGCCTTGGGCGCTCATTGGTCAGGTGGTGCAGCGCATAGAGCGGCACCAGGGCCGAGTGATCCTGATTGCGCCCGATTGGCCCAGGAGGCCTTGGTACGCAGATTTGGTTCAGCTACTAGTGGACGACCCGTGGAGGCTCCCTCAGCGGGAGGATCTGTTACTGCAGGGGCCATTACGAATGCCTCAGGTGGCTCGATTCTCGCTTACGGCATGGCTCTTGAAAGGGCTAGGATGAAGGCTAAAGATTATTCCTCAGCGGTCATTTCTACTTTGCTGAAAGCACGAAGGCGGTCTACATCTCTAGCTTATATTCGAATCTGGCGCGTCTTTGAAGGCTGGTGTGCGGAGCGACGTCTGCGACCATTCAGGGCGTCGGTTCCACAGATTTTTTCCTTTTTGCAAGGAGGGGTGGAGAAAGGATTGGCAGCGAGTTCTTTGCGAGTGCAGTTGGCAGCGATCTCTTGTTTCCGAGGCAAGATACAGAGTCAGATGTTGGGGGCGCATGGCGACATCCGGAGATTCTTGCGAGCCGTGTTAGTCATGCGGCCTCCGCGTAGTTGCTCGGTTCCGGCATGGGACCTGAACTTGGTGCTGGAGGCTTTGGTCAGGCAGCCGTTTGAGCCGTTAGGTAAGGCCTCGATAAAAGATCTGACTTTGAAAACGGTGTTTTTGGTAGCTATATGTTCCGCTCGCAGAGTTTCGGAGTTACAAGCGTTGTCATGTAAGGAGCCGTATCTTTCTTTCTTTGATCACAAGGTGGTACTGCGTACAGTGCCGACTTTTTTGCCTAAGGTGGTCTCGGTGTTTCATGTTAACCAGGTAGTGTCTCTTCCGGTGTTTTCAGGAGAGCAGGGTGCGAAGTCCGATAGCAGATTGCATCTTCTTGATGTGCAATGGGTGCTCCGGCGATACCTCCGCGGAACTGCGTTGTTCCGTAGGTCGGAGAGGTTGTTCGTCGCGTTTGGTGGTCCGCGGAAGGGGTAAGAGGCGGCAAAATTGTCTATCTCTAGATGGTTGAAGGAGGCGATTGCGGCTGCCTACATTTTGAAAGGTAGAGTGGTGCCGGAGGGTCTCCGAGCTCATTCTACTAGGGCGCAGGCAGCGTCCTGGGCGGAGTTTAATCTGGTGCCAGCCGTAGACATTTGTAGGGCGGCTACTTGGCCGTCGTTGCATTCTTTCGCGAAGCATTATAGACTTGATGTGCAAGCGTCGTAGGATGTGCGTTTTGGGTCTGCGGTACTTCAGACTGGGCTAGCTGGGCCCTCCCGTTGAAATTCACTGCTCTGTTACATCCTCAATGGTTCCGGGATTGGACTAGAGGGACGAAAAGGAAGAGGAAATTAGACTTACCTGCTAATTGTTGTTCCTTAAGGAACTCTAGTCCAGTCCCGAATCCCTCCTGGGATTTTGGCAGTTTCAGCCTGAAGTTCAGTGTCTGTGGGTTTCGGCGGAGGTTTTTCCTGGTGCGGCTCTAAGGGCCAGGGCAAGTGGAATCCTTTCGCAACAGTGCTTTGTTCGCTAAAGAGCTATTACTGTTTCATTCAGTTATCTGTTTAATTACTTGTTTAACTACTTATTTGTTGCTCTGCTGAGTATGCTTTGTTACTAGGTACTGGAGATCAGGGGGCGGTCCTTGCCTATTTATGCAGAGGTCATCAAAGCGATGACGTGCTTCAGTCTCCAAAGCTGCTGGAGGAGATTCTAAACTCAATGGTTTCGGGACTGGACTAGAGTTCCTTAAGGAGGAACAATTAGCAGGTAAGTCTAATTTCCTCTTTGTAGGGATGACCAAGGCAAGAATCACTGGAGCTGGTTCCTACTTTCAAGTACCATTTGATGCAAGGTATGTCCTGAAATACATGTTCATATTTACATTGTCTTATACCATATTAAAATGCAGTGGGATTACCTAGCACTTTTCAAGGCCTGTAGAGGACTGGTATGTGGTCTAGGTTGCAGCAGCAGTCATTTCCCATTGGCATTTCTGGCTAGTTTGCATCAGCATACTACTGTCAGAGTGATGGGCACAGATGCACGTTTTTCCCCGAGGGGCTTGGTGTCCACAGATACATGGCGGAGACTGGCAGGATCCGAAACGTGTAACTTTTCAGAATACGGTGGGTGTGGGGATGTCCAAAACGTTTACCTGTGTCCGATAATATTGACGGGGGATGTGTTTCTCCATTCTATCGCATGACCCATGTGCGGGCTAGGCGCCAGATATGTGCATGCTTGCTGAATAGCACTTTGCCCATGTCATGCTGAAGACATCTACCCCCCCCCCCGATTCTGGACCCATGGATGCGGAATTAGGTTCAAACAGGGCCCGTTTGCAATTTAGATGTGTCCGTGGGCCAGACATGCATGTTATGCATCAGAAAACATGTGGAGCCCAATTCCGTAAGTAAATATTAAATCAAATATTAAACTATTTAAACACTGGGGGTGAAATCAGCATGAAGTCTGGATTTATTTTGAATTTAACTCATGCCTTTTCGGTTGTAGCTCAAGGTAACATTCAGGTATGCTAGGTATTTCTCTGTCCCCAGAGGGCTTACGTCTAATTTCATACCTGAGGCAATGGACCGTTAAATTACTTGCCCAAGGCCACAAAGAGGATCAGTTGAACTTGAATCCTGGCTTCCTTGGGTCCCAGCCTGTTTCTTTAATTACTAGGCTCAGCCCTGCAGTGCAGTGCCCGCTAATGCTGGGTTCATTTATTGCTGACTTTGCTGAAAGGAATGGGGATAGGGAGGATGTACTTGCCCACTGCCTATACATCTGTAATGCTCCAATGGGACTGGATTTCCAGGACTGTCTGTATTGCATCTTCCTTATCGTTCCTCCAGTTCAGTCCTCCACCTCTGGGTAGTGCACCTCCTCCTGCAGCTTGGAGACTGGGCATGTCAAGTTTGTGACATCACTAGATGTATCCTGCTGGTCTCTCCCATCAGCCCCAGTGTGTCCCGTCTCCATGCAGCAGGAGGAATTAGTGAGCCTAGGTCCTGGGCTCACTTGAGGAACAGATAAGGAGCATTAGTTAGATAGAGTTTAAAATTTGTTTTGATCACTTTCTATTTTGTTTTTGTTTCGTTTAGGGGTGCTATACCTTAAAAAAAAAACAACAAAAACAAAAAACACCAAGCTTCAGCCTCGATCCGGTACTCTTCCTTTTCTCTATCTCCCGTTGTTTTCTGTCTTCATTCCTTGGGATGGCTCTCCCCTCCTTGACTGTATGGAGGGGAACCTGGCAGGGAAGAGAGTGAGCGGTGCGCGGCTGCCCCATATGGGTCGGGGCGTCGGGGAGAGCCAACGAAGTAAAAAGGCCAGTCTTCACCGCGAACGCTGCTCGCAGTGGGGACGAGCAGCGTAGCGGTTTGCAGGACGGCAAATCGGGCCGGACCGGCAGAGAGTGTAGTGGGGCTGTAATCGCCCTAGAAGGTGAGTGCCTTTCTCTACGGCGCATTTTTTTTGGCGGGGCATTTAGCGGGAGGCGGAAATTTTGGTGCGAAACACAGCCGACTTCAGGCCCGGGCCGTTTCCTATGCTTCTCAGCCTCGTGGCAGCTGCAGCACTGATCGGCACGCTGAAGGGGAAGCGGGACAGACATGCAGCTCAGATACTTTAGTTAGGCAGATAGGCTCCGTTTGAGTTTGAATTAATTTTTCTTTGTTTTAGAATTTGGGATTCAGCTTAGGTTTCTTTTTGTTTAGTAAAGTAGCTATTTTAGTTGGGGGGGGGGGAAAGAGGTAAAGAGAGGTTTCCTTTCTTTGTTTTGGAGGCATCTGAGTTATTGGAGGCCATATCTCATCTCATGCCTTCGCGACCCCAGTGTCTGGTGTGTGGCTCTAAACAACATTTAAAGGACAAGATCTCACGGGAGGCCCACAGCCCTTCGCAAGGCCAGAGGTGGAGCTGTTGGTGCAGGGCCCATCATTGTCTTTATCGGAGTCCCCAGCGGGACCATCTTGTGCTGGTCCTTCGATGCCTTCGGAGCCGTCACTGGGAGATTTTTCCCCGGATTTTGTATTGATCATGCACCAAGCATTTTGCTTAAGGCGACAGGGGAAGGGGCCAGAACCATTAGCGGTTCCACAACAGCAGTCAGGTCTCGAACGAACTGGTAGTGAGCTCGTGAGACCCCTGAAGAGGATGAGACCTCTTGACCTTCCACTCTCAGATGAGGAATGACCCGAGACGGAGGAAGCCGGGTTGGATCTCGAATCGGAGATGGATGAATTGGAAGAAGGCAAGATTCTGGAGCCGGAGGATCAGGCGAGGATAATCCAGGTCTTCGGGAAGGATGAGCTTACGGCGCTCATCACAGTCCCTGCAGACACTCAACCTGAGTTCGATCCAACCGTCAGAGGAAGAGGGTTTAGAGGACCCTCTCAAGCAGTGAGGCAATCTCAGGTGGTGTTTCCTGTTCACCGGGTGGTTGATCGCATGATCCAGGATGAATGGGACCTTCCAGAAGCGGGACTAAGGGGGGGGGGGTGAGAACAATGAACAGACTCTATCCATTGGCAGACAAGGAAAAGGAGAGGTTTCAGTTCCCGCGAATAGATACGGCGGCGTCAGCGGTCACGAAGAAGACCACTATTCCTATGGAAGGCAGCGCGGCCTTGAAGGATGCACAAGACAGGAAGGTGGATGATTTGTTGAAACAAGCCTTTGAGGTGAACGCGCTGTTGCTCCAAGCTTCCATTTGTGGGGCTTGGGTAGCGAGAGCTTGTCTTCGGTGGTCTCAACGCTTGCGGCAGTCCGTTTAGCAGGAACAGGAGCAATTGTTGGAGGTGACAAGGATGGAATCGGGGTCGACGTATCTGGCAGATGTTCACTACGATTTGATTAGAGCATTGGCAAATAGTATGTCCTCATTGGTAGCCGTTCAGCGTTACCTGTGGCTAAGGAATTGGTCGGCCGATGGTTCTTCTAAAGCTCGCCTCAGCAAGCTTCCCTTTAAAGGAAAGTTGTTGTTTGGGGAGGATCTGGATAAACTTGTTAAGGATTTGGGAGAATCCAAAGGCGGGAGACTGCCAGAGGACAAGCCTAAGCAGGGGAAGGCTCTACCATCGGCGCCAGGCCAGTTTCGAGATTTCTGGAGGTTTCGCACGTCTCGGTTAGGAGGATTCCAAAGAGGGAGATTTTCCCCTAGAGCCCAGGGATTTCATGGGTTTTGAGGAGCAGGCAGAGGTTTCTCGCAGCAACCGCTACATCGTTGGCTTGAAAGTCACAGTGAAACGAGCGGGGCCCAGGTAGGAAGTCAGAAGATTGGAGATCGTCTTCGGGAGTTCCTTCCTGCCTGGGTCCAAATAACTTCCGACCAATGGGTGTTGGAAATAATACACGAAGGTTATGTTCTTGAATTGGCTTGTCCAGTACTAGATTCGTTCGTACTTTCTCCTTGCAGAGGTCGGCAGAAAACGTTGGCAGTGCAGCAAACGTTGGATCATTTCTTACAGCTGGTAGCTGTGGTACCAGTGCCTCCAGCGGATTTCGGCGTCGGTCATTACTCCATTTATTTTGTGGTTCCAAAGAAAGAAGGTTCACTCCGGCCAATCCTGAACTTAAAAGGAGTGAATCGTTGTCTTCGAGTGCCTCACTTCCAAATGGAAACCTTACGTTCGGTAATAGTGGTGGTTCGGCAGGGGGAATTTTTGACCGCCCTGGACCTGACCGAGGCATATCTACACATCCCGATCAGAGAAGCTCATCAAAGGTTTTTGAGGTTCGCTGTACCGTGGGGACGTTACCAATTTCAGGCTTTGCCCTTCGGTCTAGCGACGGCCCTGCACACCTTCACCAAGGTCATGGTGGTGGTCGTGGCGGTGCTGCGGAAGGAAGGAATTTTGGTACACCCTTATCTAGAAGATTTGTTGATTCGGGCAGAGTCCAAAGTCGAGAGCGTGCAGGTGACGGACAAAGTTGTGAAGTTTCTGCAGAATTTTGGCTGGGTAGTCAATTTTGCCAAGAGCAGCTTAGTCCCATCACAGGTTCTAGAGTACTTGGGAGTATGCTTCGACACGCAGCGGGGAGCTGTGTTCCTGCCGGAGTGCTGAGCGCAAGCTCTTCGACAATTAGTACGCAGATTCATGTCCACTCCGGCGCCTTCAGCGTGGACCTATCTTCGGATGCTAGGCACGATGGAGGCAACCCTAGAGGTGGTGCCTTGGGCCAGAGCTCACATGCGCCCGATGCAGAGGTCATTGTTGCGGCACTGATCTCATCAAAACGATGCACTGAGCAAACATCTCCCCTGTCCTCTTCGAATCATGCGGTCTCTCCAGTGGTGTATTTGCCTAGGAAATCTGGAGGCGGGCTTGCCCCTGGAGCAACCGCAGTGGCTTCCGGTGCTGACAGATGCGAGCCTCTCCGGTTGGGGAGCACATTGCGGGGATCTCTTCACTCAAGGGACTTGGAGCGACCAGGAGATCCAGTGGTTGATCAACCATCTAGAGCTACGGGCGGTGGCTCTAGCACTTCAGGCCTTCAAAGCCAAGGTGAAAGGTTGGGCCGTGCGAGTGCTGTCGACAATTCCGCGATGGTGGCTTGCATTAATTGTCAGGGCGGAACTGGAAGCGCTGCCATGGAAGAGGAAGCAAAGGCGTGGAGTGGAGGAGTGGCCTAGTGGTTGGGGCAAGGTACTTCAGGCCGGAGGGTCGGGCGGTTCGAATCCCACTAGAGGACAGCAACCTTGGGCCGGAAGGGCTGGGGTTTCTAGTCCCACAGGTGCTCCTTGTGGTCTTGGGCAAGCCACTTAACCCTCCATAGCCCATGTTCCCTTTAAAATAGTTATTTCCAAGTTATAATGCCCTGTTCAATGTAATTTCAGTTTGTTCAATGTAAACCGCCTTGATATCTTGAAAGGCGGTATATAAGAAATGTTAAATTAATTAAATAAATAAATAAATAAATAATGTGCTGTTCACCTGGGTGGAGCCTTGAATCCATGCAATCTCGGCGGCGCACATCGTGGGAATGGACAATGTGATGACAGATTTTCTCAGTAGAGTCCGGGTGGATGCCCGGGAATGGGAGCTCCATCCGGATGTCTTTGCTCAGATAGTCCACAGATGGGGGCCACTGATCATGGACCTCATGGCGACATTTTACTCAGTCAAGACGAGTCGCTTCTTCAGCCGGAGACGAGAGACGATGTTGGAAGGGATTGACGCCCTGATGCAGCGTTGGCTGACGTCAGGCCTTCTCAATGTCTTTCCTCGTTGGGTGCTCATCGGTCGAGTGGTTCAGCGCATCGAAGCTCATCCGGGCAGGGTGCTATTAGTGGCACCAGATTGGCAGAGACGGCCGTGGTATGCCGATCTGGTTCGGCTCCTCGACGGAGATCCTTGCAGGTTGCTGGTAACGGAGAATCTGTTGATGCAGGGTCCACTACGGATGCCTCAGATGGATTGGTTCTCGCTTATGGCCTGGCCCTTGAAAGGGCGAGGTTAAAGAAAAAAAGTTAATCGGGAGCCGTTTTTGCGACCATGCTTCGGGTCAGAAAGCGTTCCACATCACTAGCATATGTACGAATATGGCGTATATTTGAGGACTGGTGTTCGCGACGACAGGTCCGTGCTGCCACGGTTTCGGTGCCTTTGGTATTAAGTTTCTTACAGGACGGTTTTGATAAGGGCTTAGCGGCCAGTTCGTTAAGAGTCCAGCTGGCAGCTCTGGCTTGCTATAGAGGCAGGGTCCAGGGAGTTCCCTTGGGCTCTCACGTCGATGTGGTGCGTTTTCTGAAAGCGGTTTCTAGAATACGGCCCTCTCACAGAATAGTGGTGCCTCGTGGGACCTCAATCTGGTGTTAGGAGCGTTAACTAGGGAATCCTTTGAGCCCCTATCACAGGCTTCAGTCAAGGATTTGACCTTAAAGACAGTGTTCTTGTTAGCTATTTGTTCGGCTCTGTGAGTATCGGAGCTGCAGGCATTGTCTTGCTGAGAACTGTTTTTGTCTTTTTCTAGGGAAAAGGTCATGCTGCATCCTCTTCTGTCATTTTTGCCTAAGGTAGTTTTGCATTTTCATGTGAATCAGTCAGTGTCGTTACCAGTATTGGAGGCTTCAGCAGAAGGCGGATCAGACTGTAGTCTACGTCGATTGGGCGTAAAGAGAGCTCTGCATCAATATTTGAAGGTTTCGGAGTCCTTTCGTAAGTCGGAACATCTATTCGTTCTTTTTGGAGGCCCTCGTAAAGGGGAGGCTGCAGCTAAAGCTTCAATTTCCAGATGGGTCCGGGAAGCAATAGCGTCAGCTTATATCGTGCAAGACCATCTGATACCGGATGGCATATGGTCTCATTCTACTAGGGTGCAAGCGATGTCTTGGGTGGAGCACAGTTTGGTTCCGCCTGTGGAGATTTGCAGGGCGGCAACTTTGTCTCTCCATACTTTCAGCAGGCATTATCGCCTGGATATGCAGGCGGCGGGTGATGCCTGTTTTGGGTCGGCGGTACTGCAATCCGGGTGGAAAGGTCCCTCACAATAATTACTGCTCTGCTACATCCCAGAGGTGGAGGACTGAACTGGAGGAATGATAAGGAAATATAAATTACACTTACCTGGTAATTGTTGTTCCTTGAGGAACTCCAGTTCAGTCCTCAATCCCGCCCGGGGGTGATCAATTCAGTAGTTGGCCGTCAGTTGGGGGGGAGTTTTTCCGTTCCCTAAGAGTGTAATAGTTTTGGGAATTACGGAACTCACAGTGTTCTTTCGCTCTGACCTTTTATCTTTCTTCCTTTCTGTCTTGCTCTGATCGGGGGGGGGGGGGGGGGGGGAGAAAGGGCAAGAAGGAGGTTGTTGGTTTCTTTCCCCTGATTTTTAAGGGGATTTAGTTTTAAAAGTTAATGGTTAAGTTTAAAGTTGTAATTAATGATTTAGCTACTTATTTGTTGCTCCTTTGAGTCTGCTTTGTCAATAGTTCACTGGGGCTGATGACCAGCAAGATACATCCAGTGATGTCACAAACTTGACATGCCCAGTCTCCAAGCTGCAGGAGGAGGTGCACTACCCAGAGATGGAGGACTGAACTGGAGTTCCTCAAGGAACAACAATTACCAGGTAAGTGTAATTTCTATTTTCTACTTGTAAATTCTTTATTTCTGTTATTCTGTGAACATTGGAAGGTGCCCTGCCCCCTCCATCCCAACTTCACTACTGCTGTCACAGACAATGCATGAAAAAGATTGTTACAAGAAATATGATTGTACTGTATTTTATGATTCTACAATGAAAAATATGTAGATTTTGATACAGTAACTCCTGCCACTGATTGTGTTGTATCAAAGTGCAAAGGCACTCCACTTTCACGATCCTACTATGGAAGGTTCTACATAGGAAAGGGAAGTCAAAAACCTTTTCTGGAAAAAAAAAAGCTTGAATCTCTCTTCTTTTTGTTTTGATATAGCAAGTCTGAGACACCCTAAACAAAAGTCAAGCTTGAAATTGTTTGGGTTTCTCTGCTTTAATGTCCTTTGCCCTGGACATGGCCCTATGGCAGTAGTTGCTGGTCGAGCTGGTATTTTTCTTTGCAATCTTGCCTCAGCCACAGCTATACTATCTTTCCCTTAGAATCCTAAAGCTCACATCAGCACTCCTTGCTTGCTCTTTAAAAATCAGAGCCAAAATGGTTCTCTGCCTATAGTGTTCATTGTGTTGCAGTCCTGCTCTGATGTCATCAGCCACAGTGTTTTCAGAAGTCAGACACAGGGCTAAGATTCTCTGGATGCCTGTCAAGCATTGGAAGCAGGAGTGGCTGAAGTGCCTTATGCTTGTGTTGGTGACAACTACTTGACCTCCTCCTCCCAGATTGGCTTTAGTGCGTGCACATGCACGCATAATGAAAACAAAGTTCATAAATTGCAATTTGTGAAAATTTTCCGAGCGTGCATGTTCAGTTATTTGACACAGGGACAAACCAAGAAATATGATTTTATCCTTTTTTTTTCCATTCAGATGAAAACGAATGCACACACCTACTCAGTACCATAGAGTACCCCTTATTCTCCAGGACCAAGCAGGAAGTCAGTCCTCATATGTGGGTGACGTCAATGCCGACGGAGCTCTCATGCGGAGCATTTCCCCAGATTTCAAAGAAAGCTTTTTGGGAATGCAGCGCGCATGCGCGGTCCCCTTCCCGCCCAAGGGTGCCATCTTGCTCAGTCTTTCTTTTTCCGCGGAGCCCAATGGACGTAGTTCATGTCACCTGGGAAAAGTTGATTTTTTTCTGCGATTTTTCGCGTCTCTTTATCCGGTTCGACGCCGGTTCCCCATGCCGCCTGGGCTCGGTACACCGGTATCGAGTCCGGAAATTCTTTTTCGTTTTTTGTCCTTTGTGACTAGTGTTCGCGCTTTTTCTGTATTTTCACTGGCAGCCCAGTCTTTTGACCTTGCAGGGGCCCTTTTTCCCCCGATGGCTGCCAGCGGGTTAAAAAAATATGATCGGTGTAAGAAACTTATGTCTCTCACCGACACTCATGACTGCTGGCTCCGATGCCTCGTGCCTGACCATGACCCGCTGGTCTGTGGCCCTTGTGGCAAGATGTCGTCGAAGGCGCTTCGGAGCCATCAGCATCAACGTGAGAGAATATTTTCAGAGTCCGCGTCTGGCTGGGCCCGGACTTCGCCAGAGGCCTCAACATCTCGGGAGTCTGAACCCGAGCGCCGTAGTGGGTCCTCTGAAAGGGGGTCTCCCACCTGGGAGCACAAAAGGAAGAAGAAGCTCGTGAGGGCGGCGTCAGTGGAAGCACCTGGATCCTCGAGGGCCAGGTCACGCAGCCCTGACCACCATCCCGGGCTCTCGGAGTCGGAGAGGCCGACCAAACTACCTCGATTGGAGCCGGAGTCCCTGGGTCAGGTAACCTCTGTTGTCCTCGTGGACTCTCCTCCGGGAGAGCCGACGTCGGGCCCGATGCCGTCAGGGCCCGAGTTGGTGGCTGCAGAGTCTCCTTAGTTCGGTCTCAGGTTGATGGCCCTGGAGAGCAGCCTGGCTGCCTTCATGGAGCAGCAGCAAGTACTGATCGTCAGTCTGACCGGTGCATCTGCCCCAACCACCGGGTCCTCGACGTCTAAGTCGACCCCGGAGGCTGAGCCGATCCTCGAGTTCATTAAGTCTCGAGTCGATCCTCGGCCAAGGTCCCCCTCGACCTCCCGTGCAGGGCCGAGGTCGTCGACGCCGGTGCCCTCGGCATCGGGGCGGGTGACATTGAGGCCAACATGGCCGGAGCCGCTTGAATCCTCCTCGGAGGAGTCGGCGTGGGAGATGGAGGATGAGGAGTCTCCTGACACCTTTCGGACCCGATGTGTCCCGTCGGACTCCCCTGAGTCCGAGCCTGAGAGAAGGTCCCCCCCCGGAGGATACCCAGTTCTCGGATTTCATCAGGGACATGGCCAAGGCTGTGGCATTCCTGGCGGATGCCGAGGAGAAGCCTCGAGCTGAAGAGCTCAATGCCCTCCAGTATGATTTTTCTCCGAAGGAAGCCTTTACTGTTCCGGTTCCTCCGATGCTGGAATGGCTGCTCTTCCATATGTGGGAAGCACCAGCCTCGGCGCCGGTTCTGAGCAAGCGGGTCGATTCCATTTATCGAGTCCATAAGAGCCCTGGGGTCCAAAAGGTGCAGCTACCACACAACTCCATGGTTGTGGAATCAGCCATGCACAGGCTGAAAAGTCAAAAGATGTACTCCTCGGTGCCTCCCAGCCTGGAGGCCCGGAACCTGGATGCCCTTGGTATAAAGTGCTTCCAGGGCTCTATGCTGTCTTGCCGTGTCCACTTACCAGCTGTACATGAGCATGGCAAAGGAGATTGCCGGGTTCTCGGCTGGTCTCTCCAAAGAACCCTTTCAGAGATTCAAAGCCTTGTCTTCAGGGATTCGGGAGTGCTTGAAGTTTTATATCTCGAGCAGCCTATGACCGCTTCGAGGCTTCGGCCTGGGTAGCCACGGCCGGCATCGGTGCACGCCGTCAGGCCTGGCTACAGTCGTTGGACCTAGAGTCATGGGTACAGGACAAGTTTGTCGATGTCCCGTGCCGAGGTGACAACCTGTTCGGCAAGCCCATGACCGAAAAGGCTGCAGAAATTGAGACCGAGACTCTCATCAGGGCAAGACTTTCCAGAAAGACTTCTGCCCCTTCTCACAAAAAGAAGGGCTTGGGAAAGAAGCTCTTTTTCCCTAGGAAGGGTGCTGCCTACAAAACCTACCCTCAGTATCAGGCCTCTCCAGCTCCCCAACAGGGCCAGCAGGCCAAGGGACAGGGACATAGGCCCCGTAGGCAGAAAACCCCCAAGCCACCAGCTCCGGCTCCTGCACAGCAGGGAGCGGGATTTTGACTCCCACAGCATATCCTCTTCTTCGCCGGTGGCTCCACTCAGCACTGGGGGTTGGCTGACCCTGCACGCCTACAGGTGGCCAGCCATCACAGGGGATACCTGGGTACTGAGCATAGTCCAAGAGGGCTAAATGCTCCGTTTCCACCAGCTACGCCCCTCCTACTATCCAAGGGAGCCTCGCAGACTCCCTCTACACAGGAACCTCCTCCTTCAGGAGTTGGCAAGTCTTTTAAAGGAACAGGCGGTGGAACCGGTGCCACACCACCTGGAAGCCCAATAAATCTAAGATGCGGACTTATAAATCAAATAGAAACAACACTTATCTGATTATACGCACGACATGCACGTTTCGGGGCAAGAACACCCCTGTATCAAGTGCTCCAAACATAGATTCAGTGTATCAAAGTCCTTTTCACAACCTCCAAAAAACGCCAAACATTTAGCTGTTAAAATTAGGAACAACAACTCAGGATTGGCTACCTGCAAATCGTCCATCATCTTAGAATACCAATCACATAAAGGGGATCCCCACACATCAAGGAATTCCCTACTGTGAAAGACTGTGTGTCGACCAACTCCTAACCAATCAATATCTTGATTCAATCTAGTGGGAGAGACAGCATGTAAACAAAAGATCCAATGCTGTTCAAGTCTGCGCGGTTTTGTTAGACGATCCCCACCTCTGGGGTCCACCGGGACATGATCAATAACAGTCCACTTCAATTGTTCGAAATTATGATGTAATTCTAAGCAATGCTGAACCATTGGGGCCATCAGTAGAGATTGACGAAGCTGAGAGGCATTCTCACCCAGCCTAGTCTTAACCGCTCTTAAGGTACTCCCCTCATATCTTAATGGGCAAGGACACTCTAAAAAATACACCACATAAGTAGAATTGCATGTAGTTTGCCATCGGCGATGAAAAATCTGGCCGGTACTTAAATCAGCCCATGATGATCCCGGTATAGTAGTAGCACAATGACTGCATTTATTACATGGCATGTGGACCCCAGTTCTTATCAAAGGGCGATCAGTTTGATCCAGCAGTACAGCAGAATTTACTAACCTGTCATGAAGGTTTACCCCCCGAGAATATGCTATTCTCAACGGCTTATTAAAACACTAGTGCAGAGACAATACCGGCCAATATTTTTTCAAAATATGCGTAACTGCAAATGAATTATTGCTCATATAGGGGAGAACACCTGTCAAAGTATCATCAACCACCTCCGGAGATCGTGACAATCCAAAATCAAAAAACCATTCTCGATGAGAATATAAAGCCCTGCGGTAAGCCCGAGAGATCACAGATTTAGGGTAACACCTACAAACAAGTCTGGCTGTCAACTCCTGCGCATGATATTTAAACTGATCAATAGATGTACAGAGCTGACGAATCCTTAAAAATTGCCCATAAGGTAATCCTTTACATAAGGACTCTGGATGAAAACTGTGATAGTTCAACAGGCTATTACGCTGGACCGGTTTTCTATATAAGGTAGTAGATAAGGAAGTCCCTTAACGAAAAACCACCATATCTAAAAAGTCCAGTTGCTCTGAGTCAATACGAGTGGTAAACTTAATGTGTGTTTTTAATGTATCAAGCCAAGCAATAAACTCATGTAAGGAAGTTAAATCGGATGCCCAAACAAAAAATATATCATCTAGAAATCTTTTCCATAAAGGTACATTTATAAAGTGTGGCGAACTGTATATAAATGCAGTCATTGTGCTACTACTATACCGGGATCATCATGGGCTGATTTAAGTACTGGCCGGATTTTTCATCGCCGATGGCAAACTACATGCAATTCTACGTATGTGGTGTATTTTTTGGAGTGTATTTTTTGGACCCATCCCAAGTTCCTTCCAAAAGTGGTCTCCTCTTTCCACCTCAATCAGGAGGTGGTTCTTCCAACCTTTTTTCCCAGGCTGCATGCCAGCCGGGCTGAAACAGTCTTGCATACCCTGGACTGTAAAAGGGCATTGTCCATTTACATAGAACGTACGTGGGAGCATCGAAGGGCTACTCAGCTCTTCATCTCGTTTGACCCTAATAGGATGGGGTTACCTCTCTCCAAGCGTACGTTGTCCACTTGGGTAGCAGATTGCATCGCCTGGGCAGGTTCGGGTCACGGCCCACCGTGTCTGTCAGGGTGAAAGCCGCGTCAGTAGCTCATCTCCGCTCTGTTCCGTTGGCAGACATCTGCCGGGCCGCAACTTGGTCTTCAAGCCAGATTTTTGCAGCCCATACTGCCTGGAGAGAGAGTCCCGGCGGGACAGTGTTTTCAGCTAGGTGGTACTCCTTAATCTCTTTGAGGTTTAGGCAACTCCTACCCTCCAGCCCTTGTGTTGGGCTACCATACGGGGTGCGTTCTCAGAGAAAATTCTTATCACGGATGCTGAGGCTCTTGAGAGGGAGCCATTTTTTCAGCTCTGGGTTTCCGATAGCCTAGAGCAGGAGAGTCCCATATGTGAGGATTGACTTCCTGCTTGGTCCTGGAGAAAGCGTAGTTACTCACCTGTAACAGGTGTTCTCCAGGAGCAGCAGGAATTAGTCCTCACAACCCTCCCTCCTCCCCTGGAGTTGCAGTCCTACTCTTCATTTTGATTTTTGCTGTCTTTTAGGTATGTCATCAGACTGAGCAAGATGGCACCCTTGGGCGGGAAGGGGACCACGCATGCGCCCTGCATTCCCAAAGGCTTTCTTTGAAAGCTGGGGAAATGCTCTGCACGAGGGCTCCGTTGGCGCCGATGTCACCCATATGTGAGGACTGATTCCTGCTGCTCCTGGAGAACACTTGTTACAGGTGAGTAACTACGCTAACCCACCCCCCTAGATGTCCTTGTAAATGTTTCATAAAGTATGGTGGTGTGAATTATATCGCCACAAAGAAGCGGGAATGCAGTCTTCACGTATGGGTGACATCTGCATCAATGGATCCCCACATGGGAACCCTCCCCAGCATCCAATAGGAATTCTTTTGGGAGCATCCCTCCATGCCTTCCCATCTTCCTGACAGGTCTCAGTTTTTTGTTTTTATATTTACTTTCTCTTCTTTTTTCACCGTTGGACCGCCATTGCCCTATATGATTTTGTCTCCATCATTTTTTCCAAGATGGAGAAGCCACATAGTAGTTTCAAAAAATGTACGATGTGCCGAAGCCTTTTATCCCTAAAAGAGGACGTTTTTCTCTTCCTATCCCTCTTATTTTTCCTACCAGGCCCAATAGCCTCAACAGAAACAACAAGGACCTCGTCAGCCCAGAAAGCAAAAAACTGTGAAGCCCCATCCATCTCCACAACCATAACCTTCTGCTAGTTTTTGACTGCTTCTTCCAGGCCATAGCCAGTCTACTAATTTCAGATCTCCACTACATTCCAGGGAAGTTAACTCACTTTGCTCACAGATGGGCGCTCATAACCCCTGAGCCTTGCAAGTGGTGAGTGTGGGCTATTCACTTAGTTTCAAAGATCTGCCCCACACTTTCTTTCTGGGCAATTTCTCCATGGATTCCCTACATTCCACTCTGCTACAGTAGGAGATCACTGTTTTAACAACTCAGGGGCCTAGCAAGGAAATCCCACTTGCTCAGCAAGACCTAGGATTCTATTCCCAATACTTCCTCATTCCAATGAAAACAGGAGGGTTCAGCCCTATCCTAGACCTATGAAATCTCAGTTTCTTGTGAGGGAAAAGTTCAAGAAGATCTCATTGGGGACTCTCCTTCCTTATCTTCAGGAAAAAGACTGGTTCTGCTCCCTGGATCTTAAAGATACCTATACGCACATCCTAATACATCCCTTACACAGAAAGTACCTCCGCTTTACTTTTCAGGGGCACCACTGTTAGTACCATGTTCTTCCCTTCAGGCTAGCCTCTGCCCCAAGAATGTTCACAAAGTGCCTGGCAGTCATAGCAGCCCGGAAGGCCCAGAACCTGAATGCCCTCTATAGAAAGTGCTTCCAGGGCTCTATGCTATCTTGCCGTGTCCAGACCTACCAGCTGTACATGGGCATGTACCTATGAGACCTGGCAAAGGAGATTGCCGGGTTCTCAGCTGGCCTCTCCGAGGAACCTTTGCAGAGGTTCAAGGCTTTGTCAACAGGGATCCGAGAGTGCTCAAAATTTGTCTCTCGAGCAGCCTATGATTGCTTCGAGGCTTCCGCCTGGGTAGCCGCGGCCGGCATCGGTGCATGCTGTCAGGCCTGGCTGCAGTCATCAGACCTGGAGTCATGGGTACAGGACAAGTTGGTCGATGTCCCCTGCCAAGGTGAAAACCTTTTCAGTAAGCCCATGACTGAAAAGGCTGCAGAAATCGAGACTGAGACTCTCACCAGTACAAGGCTGTCCAGGAAGACTTCTGCCCCTTCTCAAACAAAGAAGGGCTCTGGAAAGAAGCCCTTTTTCCCGAGGAAGGGTGCTGCCTACAAATCCTACCCTCAATATCAGACCTCTCCAGCTCCCCAACAGGGCTAGCAGGCCAAGGGGCAGGGGCATGGGCCCCGTAGGCAGAAGACCCCCCAAGCTGCCAGCTCTGGCTCCTGCACAGCAGGGAGCGGGGTTTTGACTCCCACAGCATAGCCTCTTCTCCACCGCTGGCTCCACTCAGCACAGGAGGTTGGCTGACCCTGTACGCCTACTGGTGGCCAGCCATTACAAGGGATTCCCGGGTACTCAGCATAATCCAAGAGGGCTACATGCTCCACTTCCACCAGCTACGCCCCTCCTACTTTCCAGGGGAGCCTCCAAGACTCCCTCTGCACAGAAACCTCCTCCTTCAGGAGTTGGCAAGTCTTCTAAAGGAACAGGTGGTGGAACCGGTGCCTCACCACCTGGAAGGGCAAGGCTTCTACTCCAGGTACTTCCAAAAAGGACGGGAGGCCTCTGGCCTATCCTAGACTTCCGAAATCTGAACAAGTTTCTGGAGAGTGAAAAGTTCAAGATGCTTACCCTTGGGATACTACTGCCCTACTTCCAACAGGGAGACTGGCTATGCTCCTTAGACCTAAAAGATGCTTATACTCGCATCCTCATCCATCCAGACCACAGACAATATCTCAGATTTGTGGTGGGAGGAAACCATTTTCAGTAAAGGGTACTTCCCTTTGGCCTAACCTCTGCCCCCAGGGTTTTCACCAAATGCCTGACGGTGGTGGCGGCCTATCTCAGGAATCAGGGAATTTTTGTCTTCTCATACCTGGACGACTGGCTCATCAGGGGCCAGTCTCTCCAGGAGGCCAGACAGGCCACTCTTTTCACTGTCTCTCTTCTTCAGCATCTGGGCTTTGTCATAAACTATGCAAAGTCCACTTTGCTCCCCTCTCAGAACTTAGAGTTAATGGGGCAAGATTAGACACCCTGCAGGCAAGAGCTTACTTGCCCGAGGACAGGGCCCACAGACTGATGGACTTGGCGAACCAGTTCCAAAGCAATTCTCAGGTCTTCGCCAGGCACTTCCTGTGGCTCCTGGGCCACATGGCATCCACGGTACATGTGACTCTGAATGCCCATCTGCACATGCGGGCTGCTCAGTGGTGCCTCAGAGCTCAGTGGGTGCAGGCCACAGGCAACCTTCAAGACAGAGTAAAGGTGTCCAGACCACTTTTGGACTCCTTGCAGTGGTGGCTACATCTCCCAAACCTTCTCAGGGAGTACCTTTTCAGGCTCCAGCACACACAAGGGTGCTGACGACCGATGCTTCCTTAAAGGGCTGTGGTGCACATTGCCAGGGCACGTGCACTCAAGCCCTCTGGTCTCCTCGGGAGGCCACACAGCAGATCAGTCTTTTGGAGCTGCGAGCAATCTGCTTGGCTCTACAGACGTTTTCTCATGCCCTCTCTCACCAGTCTGTCTTAGTTCAGACAGACAATCAGGTAGCAGTGTTCTATGTGAACAAGCAATGGGGCACGGGGTCCAGGCTCCTATGTAAGGAGGTGCAGGCCCTTTGCTCCTTTGCAGTCAAACAAGGCATGTTTCTCAAAGCAGTTTATCTACATGGTCAGGAGAATTTCCTAGCAGACAAGCTAAGCAGGATTCTCCTGCCTCACGAATGCCAGTTGAATCCATGGGTAGTCCAGCAGATCTTCCTCCGCTGGGGACTTCCGTCCATCGATCTCTTTGCCAGTCTACAAAACCGTCAGCTGCCCAGGTTTTGCTCCAGACAGCCGCATCCCCTGAGAATAGCAGCAGATGCTTTTCTGATCTCTTGGTCTACGGGCCTCCTATATGCGTTTCCTCCCACGCCCCTGGTGGCCTGAACTCTGTTCAAGATTCTCCGGGACAAGGCTTCGGTGATTCTGGTAGCCCCCAGGTGGCCGAGGCAACCGTGGTTTCCGCTTCTGTTACAGTTGGCGGTGAAAACTCCTTTCCCTCTGGGGTTGCAACACGATCTCCTGTCTCAAGATCAGGGTTCCCTTCTGCACCCCCAATCTCAGGTCCCTCAATCTGATGGCCTGGCTGCAGAAAGGATAGTGCTAGCTCCCTTGCTTCTACCTAAGGAGGTTGAAGAGGTGGTTTTTGCCTCTAGGAGGCAGTCCACTAGAAAGTCCTATGCCCTCAAGTGGCATAGGTTCACGATATGGTGTGCTCAGTGCAATGAAGATCCTTTCTCTTGCCTTGTGCCAGTAGTACTGCAGTATCTACTTCACCTGTCAGACCTAGGCCTTAAGTCTAACTGTTCGGGTCCACCTCAATGCTCTATCAGCGCACCACTCACCGGTGGAGGGACAGTCTCTGTCGGTTCATCCCTTTGTGTCCCGCTTCCTCAGAGCTCTGCTTCTTCTCAAGCCTCCGGTTCGTCCACCGGCGACTGAGTGGGATTTGAACGCGGTCTTGCAGCAACTTACTCGCACACCGTTTGAGCCGATGGCTACTTGCCATTTGTGCTTCCTTTCTTGGAAAGCGCTCTTCCTGGTAGCTCTTACGTCGGCCAGACGTGTGAGTGAATTACAAACTCTGGTTTCTGATAGACCATACACACTGTTCTATAGGAACAGGGTGGTCCTACGGACCCACCCGAAGTTCCTTCCAAAGTGGTCTCCTCTTTCCACCTCAACCAGGAGGTGGTTCTTCGGACCTTCTTTCCCGGGCTGCATACCATCCTGGCTGAAACAGTTTTGCATACTCTGGACTGTAAGAGGGCGTTGTCTTTTTACATAGAACGTATGAGGGGGCATCGAAGGGCCACTCAGCTCTTCATTTCCTTTGACCTTAATAATCTGGGGTTACCTGTCTCCAAGCGTACGTTGTCCACTTGGGTAGCAGATTGTATCGTCTGGGCGTACAAGACAGCCGACCTCCCCTTGCAGGGTCGAGTCTCGGCCCACCGTGTCAGGGCGATAGCCGTGTCAATAGTTCTGTTCCGTTGGCAGACATCTGCCGGGCCGCAACTTGGTCTTCAAGGCAGACTTTTGCATCCCATTACTGACTTGAGAGAGAGTCCCGAAGGGACAGTGCTTTCGGACAGGCGGTACTCCGTAATCTCTTTGAGGTTTAGGCAACTCCTACCCTCCGGCCCCTGTGTTGGGCTACCGTATGGGGGCGTTCTCGGAGGATATTCTTATCATGAATGCTGAGGCTCTTGAGAGGGAGCCATTTTTTCAGCTTAGGGTTCCTGGTAGCCTAGAGCTTGGGAGTCTCATATGTGAGGACTGACTTCCTGATTGGTCCTGGAGAAAGAATAGTTACTCACCTGTAACAGGTGTTTTCCAGGAGCAGCAGGAATCAGTCCTCATGACCCTCTCTCCTCCCCTGGAGTTGCAGTCATACACTTAATTTTGTTTTTTTGCTGTCTTTTAGCTATGTCATCAGACTGAGCAAGATGGCACCCTTGGGCGGGAAGGGGACCGCGCATGCGCGCTGCATTTGCAAAGGCTTTCCTAGAAAGCTGGAGAAATGCTCCGCACGGGGGCTCCGTCGGCGCTGACGTCACCCATATGTGAGGACTGATTCCTGCTGCTCCTGGAGAACACCTGTTACAGGTGAGTAACTACTCTTTATGTGAAATTTATACTTTCTTTTTGTTTTAACAAGTTACTCTTTTGATGTATAACGTTTAAAGGAAGAAACACTGATTATCATTGAAATATCCTGTGCATGGGTTTTTAGGATGGATATTCCTTAGGTCCACAACTTATTTGTATTTCAGTCTATTGACCTATCCATTTTTAGATACAGTTATTAAAATTTGATATACCGCCCTTCATACCAGCAGAGCAGTGTTGTGTTTTTTCCATTTCTCACCAACATGAGAACATTGTATATCCTAGAATAACAGCAGAGCAAGCATGCTCATTCTGGTGTTATGCAACAAGGTGAACTCCTCTGAGGAAGTGGGCAACATGAGGAAAGTTCCTCAAATCACTGGAAGAGTGGTCTAATGCTTAGTGGTTAAAATTTAATGCGAAGAAGTGCAGAGTCATGCACTTGGGATGCAGAAGACCAAGGGAATAGTATGCGATGGGGTGAGAGATTGGTGTGCACGGACTAGGAGAAGGACCTCAAAGTGATTGTTTCTGAGGATCTCAAGATAGCGAAACAATGTAACAAGGCGGTGGCCAAAGTCAGAAGGATGCTTGGTTGCATGCAGAGAGGAATAACCAGCAGAAAGAAGGAGGTGTTAATGCCTCTATACAAATCATTGTTGAGGCCTCAGTTGGAGTATTGCGTTCAATTTTGGAGACCACATCTCATAAAGAATATAAAAAGAGTTGCAACGGTTCAGAGGAAGGTGACCAAAATGATTTGGAGCCTGTGCCAGAAGACATATGAGAAGAGACTTGAAGACCTAAATACTGTATGTATACGTAGAGGAGAGGAGTGGGAGGAGGGGAGATATGATGTTGATGCTATTGTTGTTAAGTGCCATAGAGTCTGTGTTGACTCATGGTGACCCTCTGGATAGTTGTCCCAAACTGTTTTCGGCTAGTTCACTGTTGATAGAGTGGAATCCATAGATGCTGTTATTGTATCTATCCATCTCATTGCTGGTCGTCTTCTTTTACATTGACCTTCAATCTTGCTAAGAATGATGTCTTTCTCTAATGATCGCATAAATATGTCCAAAGTATGGTCTTTTTTTAATCTGAGCTTCTAAAGAAAGCTTAGGTTTGATCTCCTTTATTTACGGACTGGTTTGTTCTTTGGGCAGTCCGTGATATACATCGTATTCTTTGCCAGCACCAAAATTCAGAGGCATCAATTTCTCCGGAACAAGCAGGAAGTCGGTTCTTGCATATGGGTGAAATCAGCATTGACTGAACCTGCACAGTAATAACTCCTCAGCTTTCAAAGAAAGCCTTTGGGAGCTACACCTCGCATGTGTGGTCACCTTCCCACCAAAGGTGCCATCTTACCTCAGTCTCCTTTTTTCCGCAGAGCCCAGCAGATGTCCTGTCTACTCAGTAAAAAGTTGATTTGTTTTCTATCTTTTTCTGGTGCTTTTTCTCTCTCCTTTACCGAGTCGCATTTTGATCATCTTCCCTTCACCCAGGATCGTCCTTGCCTTGACGATGTGTTTTTTCTTGGATCCATTTTTTTCCTCCTTATTTTTCTCGGTGCACAGGTTTTTCCTCATGCCCACACTGACCAGGATGTTTGACTTTGACTTTGTGGGAGCCATCTTCCCTGCTATGTCTACGATCAAAGGCTTCAAACAGTGTGGCAAGTGTACCCGCACCATGTCATCACGGACCACCATAGCTGCTGCCTTCGATGCCTCTCTGCTGATCACAACTATTCCACCTGCCTACTCTGCCTGCAAATGTCGAGCAAGAATCGGAAGAGTTGTGAAAAGCAGTGGGAATCGATCTTCAGCCAGAAGTCCTCTGTTTCAGCACTGGCATCGAGCGTGGAATTGCTGCCCTCAGAGGCCATGTCCAGTGACTCATTGCGTGACTGAGCTCATTCTGAGCCCTGGGGTCGCGGAGCCTCGCGTTGGGGATCATCTTCCCTCATAAAGCCAGAAGACGCACTCCTCTGTGTTCCCGGGCAGAGCTATACCATGGATGAATTTGGTAGGAAGTGCTATCAGGTCTCGATGCTCGTGGCCCGCATCCAGGCTTGCCAGTTGTACATGGGCATGTACTTGAGTGACATGGCAAAAGAGCTTGCTGAGTTCTCAGCTGCACTGACCAATGAACTTCTGGCGCGGTTCTGGACCCCGGTCTCCTTGGTCGAGGACTGCTCCAAGTTTATGACTCAGGCAGCCTATGAGTGCTTTGAGTCCATGGCTTTTGCTGTGGGCATTAGTGCCTGCCACCTCGCCTGGCTACAGTCTTTGGACCTATAGCAGTGGGCTCAAGACAAGTTGGTCGATGCCCCATGTTGAGGGGACTACCTCTTTGGCAAGCCCATGGCAGACAAGGCTGTGAAATTGGAGTCTGAATATATGACCAGAACCAGGCTGTCTTGGAAGACCGCTGACCCTTCCCGGTGGAAAGCTTGAGGGAAAAAGTCCTACTATCTGAAGAAGAAAAAGACTTAAGGAACTTACCTGCAGTTTCCGGCCTACCAAGCTCCCTAACAGGGTCAGCAAGTCAAGGGCTAAAGTCACGGCCTTTGTAAGTCTAAAACCCCAATGCCCCAGACAGCACCCCTGCTGCAACCTGGGGGGGGGGGGGCTTTTGACTCCCTGGGCATAGCCCCTCTCCCGAGGGTCAAGACCCAGGGCATAATGGGGGCATCTAGTTTGCTTCGTCCACCTCTGGCCAGGCATCACCACAGACACCAGGGTTCTGCAGGTGGTGTGGGAGGGTTACATCCTCCACTTTGAGCAGACACCCCCTCTGTTCTTTCCAGGGGAACTTTTCACTGAGACCTCCTGCAGAGGGAGCTTGGGACCCTCTTCGCGGACTAGGCAGTGGAATCCGTCCTCCCAACATCTCTGGGCAAGGGGTTATATTCCTGCTACTTCCTTGCCCCCCCAAAAAACAGGAGGGTTTTGTCGCATCCTAGATCTGCGGGACCTCAACTGCTTTTTGGACAAAGAAGTTCAAAATGGTATCCCTTGGAATGTTGCTGACATACATTCAGCAGGGAGATTGGCAGTGCTTCTTGGATCTGAAAGATGCCTATACTCGCATCCTGATCCACTCCAGGCACTGTCAGTTCCTCAGTTTCATCATAGGCAAGTGTCACTACCAGTATAGAGTTCTGCCTCTCTGCCACCCCAAGGGTGTTCACCAAGTACTGTGGCAAGGAGGCCTATCCAGGGTCCGGGGGAGGACAAAGAGACAGGGAATTCACCCTAGTAAAGGGCCCCCTTTTACCAAGACAGGGTAGGAAAGCCAGATACTCTCGCAACAAGAACGTGGTACAGCCAGCCACACGAATATGATGTCTTCGGTGAACTCGGGACGCCACAAACCTCTTGACAAGGATCAGATTACAAAACTTGCACTCCCAACACTCGAACAGCCATCTGATAACCTCTATGATCTGATCAGCAGATGGAACAACACACTGAGCTCGCTCTCTCATCTACCTTCCACGGATAAAACACCCCCTTCCAACAAACTAGCCTGTAAAAGGAAATCTGAGCCATGGTTTTCTGCAGAGATAAGGGAGTCTCTTCTTCACTTAAGGAAACTGGAGCGAAGATGGTGACGCTCACACTCAACAGAGGACCAAGCAACGTACCTAGCACACTTAGCAGCTCACCGTGAATTAACATACTCCAAAAGAAAAAAATTCCATACTGAGACTCTTCGCCGCTCCGTAAGCAAGCCCAGGGATCTCTTCAACCTAGTGAAATCAATGACCAAGGAACCTTCCTCCCCCCACCATGAACCAATACAACCCTAGTTGTATGCCGACCACCTCCAATCTAAAGCCATCAAAACAAACATAGCCTCGAGAACCATACCAAGAAATACTCCCAATCAACGACCACTGCTTACAGAGCTAACATCTCCTTCTGCGGGAGACATCAAAAACATTATTGCAACTATCAACACTACTACTGCACCGAACGATCCATGCCCAGCATACTGGATTAGGACAATGCGAACAGAACTCAGCCCTATCATAGCCAGGATCACAAGCCTTTCCTTCTCAACAGGAATATTCCCTTCTTCTCTCAAGCACACGTCCATACGCCCTCTTCTCAAGAACAATAGTTTAGATCCACAGAAGGTCGATTCATACCGACTGATCTCAAGTATCCCTCTACTTGCCAAAATAATTGACAAAAATGTCCAAAGACAGATTCAACAGCACATAGACAGCACAGCCCCTTTAGATGACGGCCAGCATGGGTTTCGAGAAGCTCATGGCATAGAAACACTACTCACCACATTAACCAACACCTTATCCAGAGGAATAAACAACATCAAGAAAGGATTTGCACTGATCTTTCTTGACATTGCCGCTGCATTTGACTCTGCCTGTCACACACAACTCCTCACACGCCTTCAGGAGAAGGGAATTCAGGGCTTGGCGTGGGATTGGTGTAAATCATACCTAGATGACCGATGGCAACATGTAAGGATGGGAGCCAACTCCTTTGAGCCGTTTCAACAAACCCAAGGAGTACCCCAAGGCTCGTCCCTATCTGCACTATTATTTAACATTTACATGCAGGCTATATGTGAGATCATTCGATCCTTTGGAATATCCTGCTTGATCTATGCAGATGATGTCCTCCTGTTTACGCCATTTGACGTCATGCACCCCGACTTCACTGCCTTAGTTAACTGTTTCAACATGATCACGGACTGGCTCCTCGAACAGAACCTTTGTATAAACTTCAAGAAAACGGAGGTATTGTTCATCACAAGGAACAGAAACTTTTCCCCACCTAAAACATTAAAGGTCAGAGACGCGGAGCTCCCAAGTAAGCCCACGATACGCTACCTGGGTTGATCAACGTCTTGACTTTAAAGCGCATATAAGCAACACCGTCAAGGCTATATATTTCAAGATTAAGATGTTACGTCACCTAAGACCAATGCTGGCACATGAAGACTACCGGACAGTATTCCAAGCCCTGTTAATTCCATACCTCGACTATGCAAACATCATTCTGCACGGGCTCCCCAAAAGTTCACTTAACCCATTGCAGCTTGCGATGAATGCCGTGGCACGCATCCTCTGTGGTGTATCAAGAAGAGACCATATAACCTCTACCTTGAAGGACCTTCACTGGCTACCAATAAAATGCAGAATCACTTACAAGGCACTACTACTTACGTTTAAAGCCATCAATGGTATGTCCCCCTCATTCCTCACTGCACTCATTACCCACACCCCCGAAAATAGGTCAAGAAGGTCAGTAGGTGTCAACACACTAGTAATCCCGACTGAAGTGACGAAATGCATGCAAACAACTATAAGCAGAGCATTCTCCTTCTACGCTCCTATGAGTTGGAATAATCTCCCATCCAATATCAGATCAATCAAAGATTTCACACAATTCAGGAAAGCCATCAAACATCATTTATTCCTATTATACTTCTCGCAACCCAACTGCACCCCTACACCTTGTACTAACACAACCACCC
This sequence comes from Ichthyophis bannanicus, assembly GCA_033557465.1. Lineage (NCBI taxonomy): Eukaryota > Metazoa > Chordata > Amphibia > Gymnophiona > Ichthyophiidae > Ichthyophis > Ichthyophis bannanicus. Next base: position 885,692,526 of record CM066034.1, on the reverse strand, counting down.
AACAGCATTAATAATGTAAAAGTGACACTAGTAATCTGTCATTGTTCAGATGTAAATAGTTCAATGTTATTAATCCAAGTTATTGTGTCCTGTTCGATGTAAGCACAAGGCACCTCCCCTGCCCTGTGCAAAATTGTTATCTGTAAACTGCACTGATGTCAAATAGCGTGGTATAGAAAAGCTAAAATAAATAAATAAAATAAATAAACACCTCCAGGGATCAGAAAACTTCCACGTGGCCCACATTTCAGGCTCCCCCTAGTGGAATGAAGGGGAGAGGATACAAGGCTCAGAACCGTTTATTTATTTATTATTTATTTTATTGATCTTATATACCGCACTCTTAAAAATCAGCGCGGTTTACATAAAACGAATATTGTGCCGGTCGACACTTACAATGAAACAGGGGAATGAAACTTGGACTTGAACAGGGGAGCTATATACAATATTAAGAGAAATAACTACAATGTGTATCTACAGTATGTACATTCTTAGGCAGGTTTTGAGTTGGTTGCTATTGTCTACATAATAGAAGGTGTTGGGTTGGTGTATTGAGAGTAGTGTAGGAGAAATAGGTGATGTTTTAACGCCTTTCTGAATTGTGTCAGGTTCGTTATGGCTCTGATGGATGCTGGGAGAGCATTCCAGCAGTTTAGGCAGTGAATGCTTCAAGCACTCAGGTGCCCGGAGTCAGGCTGAATGCCGTCACCTGAGTAGGGTGGGTTTGGAGCTAGAGCCCTGGAAGTATAAACCCAGAGCAGAGTATGATTTATTAGAAAGGGAAAGGAGGAGAGGAGAAGCAGGAAGCCAGGCTGAGCAGAGCAGAGGAACGGAGCTTCCAGCTGGAGAGAGTGCTGCAGGAGGGTTTGGAGCCAGGAACAAGAGAGACTCCAAGATCCCCTGGGAGGCTGTTAGCTGAGCATGCTGAGCAGGACGGGGAGTCAGAGCCTATGCAGCTGGGAGAGCTCGAGGTGAAGCTGATTGAGGAGGACACTCCCTTGGACTGTTCCTTGTGCCAAGCTGTAAACCTGGGGAACGTAGAGAAAGCAAGCCAGTCCTGAAAGAAGGTTATCCAGGAAAAAGGTACTCTTATTTCACAAGCAGGGTGGCTGAGAACCCATGTGTTTATAAAGGGGAAGTTTACCACAGACTTTAAATGTGCTTTTTGTTTGTTGCTTTAGCCAGCAAAGCTAAGAAGGGAATACAATTAGGCTTGCTGGTAAAGACTGTGTATCCTGCAATAGAGAGAACCTTTAAACTGCATTTTGTGGTTGGATATGTTTTGGACAATTTTTGCTTCCAAGAGTCCTGAACCAACAATCCTATGTGTGGTATGATCGAACCATTGTGTATATAAAAATAATAAATTTCTGTCATTTGCCTTACCTACTTGAGCCTGACTACAGCTTTCTGCATGGTGCACTCATACAGCTGAATAAGGACTACATTTCCCAGAGGGCATTGCAGGGAAATTGTTTAAGAAAAAGCTGAAAAAGCATACAGCAGAGAGTTCCTTCAATAATCCACGCCCCTCTAACCTAGAGGTGAGTGGTGGTGGCGTGACAGTACCTAATGGTAGTCTCTGCCTAACTCTGACTACAAGGCGTCTTCATATTTCTCTGTCTGGATGACTGACTCATAATGAGAGGCTCGCTGGAGGAGATCCGTCAAGTGGGCCGCTGCACTCTCCTGCTGCTGCAGGGTCTGGGGTTTTTCATCAACTACTCCATGTCCCATCTGCAGTCCATGCAATGCCCGGAGTTTATAGGGATCCTCCTCGACACTTCACAGGCCACGGTCTTCCTCCCTCTGGATGGGGCTCAGTGGCTAGCTTCCCTGGTGTATGAAGTGCAGGGTCCCGTGATGGTGTCAGCCCATTTCATGCTGCACTTCTTTGGGCACATGGCCTTGACTGTTCACACGACCCCAGACACCCCACTGTGGATGCGGCAGGCCCAGTGGTTACAGTCCACAGGTCACCTAGACTATAGCGTGCGGTTCACCAGGCACCCTTGCAAATTCCCTCACCTAGTGGCGGTACCTACTGAACCTTTTGGCAGGCCTGCCTTTCCAGGCCCCACCAATCCAGCATGTCCTTACCACGGATGCCTTCAAGCTCTGATTGGGAGCCCACTGTGATGGTCTCTGATCCCAAGGTGTTTGGATGCAGGAGGAAAGTCTGCATCAGATCAACCTCCTTGAGCTCTGGGCGATGGTGAACGCCCTTTGAGTATTCCAGAACCAACTTTTAAACCAGATGGTCATCCTCCAAATGGACAACCAAGTCGCGATAAGCAAGCAGGCGGCATGGGCTTGTACCTCCTGTGCTGGGGGGTGGTCTGTATGTGGACCTTTGCAGTGGTGATGAGCATGCCCTTTTGGGCGGCCTACCTCCCAGGACATGAGAATATCCTGGTGGACATACTCAGCAGGGTCTTTCAGCCACACGAGTGGCATCTGACTCGGCCGTAGTCTGTTCTCTCTTCTAGCATTAGCAGAAGGAAGGTTTTACAAAAAGGTATCAGTCCATATATTTGTTTTATCTATGTATTTTATAATTAGTTTTTGTCTATATGTTCCAAAAAGTATCAGATAACATATTATTTATATGTTTTATAGTTGTCCTCCTCATCTCACATATGTTTAGGTTTAATTTCATTACAATTTTTTGATACATATATACGTGTTATGTTTTATGATCTTATTGTTAATTTTATTAGATTTTAATGTTTACTTATCATATTTTGTCAAATGGTGTTTTTAGTTATTATATTAATTTGTATGATTTCATATTTGTTGATTTTATTTATTATTTGATTTCATTAGTTCATTGTTTTATTAATTAATTCTGACGGTTTGTTTTATTTATGATTGTTTTCTTTCGAGGTTTGCTCTCTCATACTATATCCCCCTGAAGAAGGCTGAGAGGCCGAAACGCCTAGGGGACAATAAAAGGGATTTTACAAACCTGAAAATACTGCCAGTCTTGGTATCTGTTCCTTTGTTCCTTCCTGCATATCCTCCCACTCCACTGGTTCCATGAACCTTGCTCAACATTCAGTCAGACCGAGCCACCGTGATCCTCATTGCTTCCCGCTGGCCTTGACAACTATGGTTTCCACTGCTGCTGCTGCTTTCTCGAGTGGCCCCAGTTCTCCTGGGATATGTTCCGGACTTGATATTGCAGGAGGACGGCTCTCTCCTGCACTCCAACCTCCGGTCCCTAGCACTGATGACCTGGCTGCTGAAAGGGTAGCTCTGGCCACTTTCCATCTTTCTACAGAAGTTGGGGATATTCTGTTGGTCTCCCACAAGGATTCCACCAGGCAGGTGTATGCCTCAAATTGGTGCCGCTTTTCACCATGATGCACTGACAAGGGCCTTAGCCCTTTTTCTTGCCCGGTGCAGTCGATACTCCAGTTCCTGTTGCACCTTTCTTATGCTGGCTTAGTCCAACTCAGGGTGCACCTGAATGCTCTGGCTGCCTTTCACCATCTGGTGGATTGGCAGTGTAACTCTGTCTACCCTCTCATGTGCTGTTTCATCAGGGGTCTCCTCTTGTGACCTCTGGTCTGGCTGCCTCCAATGGCATGGGACATGGATGGAAACTCATGGCTCCTCTCTTTGAACACTTACTTTCACTCACCTCAAATTCCTTTCCTGAAAAGTTAAAATAAGAACATAAGATATGCCATACTGGGTCTGACCAAGGTCCATCAAGCCCAATATCCTGTTTCCAGCAGTGGCCAATCTAGGTCACAAGTACCTAGCAGTTTCCCTAAAAGACACAGGTTCCACAATGCTTGTATTGGGGCAATCAGTGGATATCCCGGGTCCCCTTTTATAATGGTTTATGGACCTTTCCTCCAGGAACTTGTCCAAACCTTTTTTAAACCCGGCTACACTAACAGCTTTTATTACATCCTCTGGTAATGAATTCCAGAGATTGATTACACGTTGAGTGAAAAACTGTTTTCTCTTATTAGTCTTAAATAGGTTACCCTTAACGTCATTGCATGCCCCATAGTCTTTCTATATTTTAATGGCGTAAACAATCGATATACATTTACTCATTCCATTCCATTCATTAATTTATAGACTATCATATCTCCACTCAGCCGTTGCTTTTCCAGCTTGAAGAGTCCTAATCTTTTTAGCCTCTCTTCATAGGAGTATCCTTCCAAACCCTTTACCATTTTGATCTGATGAGGGGCCTTGTCAAAGGCTTTCTGAAAATTCAGATACACTATATCAACCGACTCACCTTTGTCTATTTATTCACACCTTCAAAAAAACATAACAGATTAGTAAGACAAGACCTTCCTTGGTTAAAGCGATGTTGGCTGTCTCCCATTAAACCATGACTATCTACATGTTCAGTAATTTTGTTCTTTATAATGGTTTCTACCATTTTTCCTGGTACTGCCCCTGGAACCCTTTTTAAAAATTGGCATTAAATTGGCCATCCTCCAATCTTCAGGTATTGCAGATGATTTTAATGATAGTTCACAGATTACTAATAGTAGGTCTGCAATCTCATATTTCAGTAATTTCAACACCCTTTGATGTAAGCCATTTGGTCCAGGTGATTTGCTACTTTTCAGTTAATCAAATAGTTGTAACACATCTTCCCGGTGTATCAATATTTCTTTCAATTCTTCTGTGACATCACCTTTAAATGCCATTTCAGTCATGGGTAACATCCCTACATCTTCCTCAGTAAAGACCAAAGCAAAAAATTCATTCAGTCTCTTCGCTATGGCTTTGTCCCCTCTTAGTGCCTCTTTTACCCCTCTATAATCTAATGGTTCAACAGAATCTCTCACAGGCTTTTTTCTATGAATGTACTTGAAAAAGTCTTTATTATGCATTTTTGCTTCCACAGCAAGCTTCTTCTTAAAGTCCCTCTTTGCCTCCCTTAGCAATGCCTTGCATCTAACTTGCCAGTATTTATGGTTCCAGTTTTCGTCATTTGGCTCCTTTTTCCATTTCCTGAAAGATGATTTTTTGGCAACAACAGCCTCTCTGACCTCGCCTTTAAACCATGCTGGCAGTTTTTTGGACTTCCTTCCATTTTTCTTAAAGCGTGGAATACAACTGATCTTGGCTTCCAAGATAGTATTTTTAAACACCCATGCTTGATGTAAATCTTTAACCTTTGCAACTGTTTCCTTTATTTTTTTCTTAACTATTTTCCTTATTTTTTCATAGTCTCCCTTTTGAAAGTTAAAAGGTAGTACTGTGGATTTCCTTACTGTCCTCCTTCCATTTATTAAATGAAACGCGATCATGCTATGATCACTATTGCCAAGTGGCCCCAACACCCTTATCTCTTGCACCAGATCTTGTGTTCCACTAAGGACTAGGTCCAAAATGACTTCCCCTCTTGTCAGTTCATGAATCAGCTGCTCCAAGAAGCAGTCATTTATTTCATCTAGAAACTTTATTTCTCCAGGACCAAGCAGGAAGTCAGTCCTCACATATGGGTGACGGTGCCGACGGAGCCCCCGTGCGGAGCATTTCCCCAGCTTTCAAAGAAAGCCTTTGGGAATGCAGCGCGCATGCGCGGTCCCCTTCCTGCCCAAGGGTGCCATCTTGCTCAGTCTTCTTTTTTCTGCGGAGCCCGACGAATGTATTTTCGTTTCACCTGAGGAAAAAGTAGATTTTATTCTGTGTGAACCTGTTTTTCTTTGGTTCGATGCCGGTTTCCCTTTCCCGCCTGGGCCCGATACACCAGTATCGAGCCCGGATCTCTTTTTTCGTTTTTTGTCCTTAGTGACTAGCGTACGCGCCATTTTTTCTGTTTTCACTGGCAGCCCTGTCTTTTGACCTCGCAGGGGCCCTTCTTCCCCCGATGGCTGCGAGCGGGTTTAAAAAGTGTGATCGGTGTAAGAAACTTATGTCTCTCACCGACACACATGACTGTTGCCTCCGGTGCCTCGGACCCGATCATGACCCGATGATCTGTGGTCCATGTGGGAAAATGTCCTCTAAGGCGTTGAGGAGTCAGCATCACCAAAAGGAAAGAATCTTCTCTGATTCCGTGTCCGGTCAGGCCCGGACCTCGTCAGTGGCCTCGACATCTCGGGACTCCGGCCCCGAGCAGCGTCGAGGCTCCTCTGAAAGGGGGTCTCCCTCGCGGGAGCATCGCAAGAAGAAAAAACCCGCAAGGGCGGCATCAGTGGACGCACTTGGCTCCTCGAGGGCCAAGTCGCATAGCCCCGAGCGCTGTTCAGGGTCTTTGGAGTCGGAGAGGCCTGCAAAACAACCTCGTGTGGAGATGGAGTCCCCGGGTCACGTGAGTACTGTAGTCCTCGTGGACTCTCCTCCAGGGGAGCCGACGTTGGGCCCGGCGCCACCGGGGCTCGAGTCGGGGGCTGTTGAGTCTCCTGAGCTCGGATTCAGGTTGACGGTCTTGGAGAGCAGCTTGGCTGCCTTCATGGAACAGCAGCGGGCACTGATCACCGGTCTCACCAGTGCATCTGCCCTGACCACCGGGATATCGATGTCCAAGTCGACCCCGGAGGCCGTGCTGATCCTCGAGTCCATGCGCGCTCGAGTCGATCCTTGGCCAAGGTCTCCCTCGGCCTCCCGTTCGGGACCGAGGTCATCGACGCCGGTACCCTCGGCTTCGGGGCGGATGGCATCGATGCCTGCCCGACCAAAGCCGCTTGATTCCTCTTCTGAGGAGTCCGGCTGGGAGACGGAGGATGAGGTGTCCCCCGACACTTTTCGGACTCGGTGCGTCCCTTCGGACTCACCTGAGTCCGAGCCTCGGAGAAGGTCCCCACCAGAGGATACACGGTTCTCGGACTTCGTGCGGGATATGGCCAAGGCTTTGGCATTCCCCGCGGATCCCGAGGAGGAGCCTGGAGCCGAGAAGCTCGAGGCCCTACAGTATGATTCTCCTCCGAAGGAGGCCTTTACTGTGCCGGTTCCTCTGATGCTGGAACGGTTGCTCTTCCGGATGTGGGAGGTGCTGGTGTCGACGCCGGTTTTAAGCAAGCGGGTCGATTCCATCTGTCGAGTCCGCAAGAGCCCCGGGTTCCAAAAGGCACAATTACCGCACCACTCCATGGTTGTGGAATCGGCCATGCATCGTCTGAAGAGTCAGTAGATGCAATCCTTGGTGCCTCCTGGCCGGGAGGCCCGGAACTTGGATGCCCTCGGTAAGAAGTGCTTCCAGGGCTCTATGCTTGCTTGCCGTGTCCAGACCTACCAGCTGTACATGGGCATGTACCTTTGAGACCTGGCAAAGGAGATTGCCGGTTTCTCTGTTGGTCTCTCTGAGGAACCTTTGCAGAGATTCAATGCCCTGTTCTCGGGTATGCGTGAGTGCTCGAAGTTTATCTCTCGAGCAGCCTATGATGGCTTCGAGGCTTCGGCCCGAGTAGCCGTGGCCGGCATCGGTGCACGCCGTCAGGCCTGGCTACAGTCATCGGACCTCGAGCCATGGGTGCAGGACAAGTTGGTCGATGTCCCCTGCCGAGGTGAAAACCTCTTCGGCAAGCCCATGACTGAAAAGGCTGCAGAACCCGAGACCGAGACTCTTACCCGGACTAGGCTGTCCAGAAAAACCTCTGCCCCTTCGCAGAAGAAGAAGGGCTCGGGGAAAAAGACCTTTTACCCGAGGAAGTCATCTGCCTATAAACCATACCCTCATTATCAGGCCTCTATAGCTCCCCAACAGGGTCAGGAGGCCAAGGGGCAGGGACATGGGCCCCATAGGCAGAAAGCCCCCAAGCCACCAGCACCGGCTCCTGCACAGCAGGGAGCGGGGTTTTGACTCCAGTGGCATAGCCTCTCCTCCTCAGCTGGCCCACATCAGCACAGGAGGCCGGCTGGCCCTGTTTGCCCACAGGTGGTCAGCCGTCACAAGGGATACCTGGGTGCTCAGTATAGTCCAAAGAGGCTGTCTTCTGCACTTCCACCAGGTACCCCCCTCCTATTTTCCAGGGGAACCTCCACGACTCCCTCTGCACAGGGACTTACTCCTGCAGGAGTTGGCAGGTCTTGTAAAGGAACAGGCAGTGGAACCGGTGCCCCACCACCTGAGTGGTCAAGGCTTCTATTCCAGGTATTTTCTGGTACCAAAAAGAACAGGAGGCCTCAGGCCCATCCTAGACTTGCAAAATCTCAACAAGTTCCTGGAGAAGGAAAAGTTCAAGATGCTCACCCTTGGAATCCTGCTGCCCTACCTCCAGCAGGGAGATTGGCTATGTTCCTTAGAGCGTATACTCACATCCTCATTCATCCAGACCACAGACAATATCTCAGGTTTGTCATGGGAGGAAACCACTATCAGTACCGAGTACTGCCTTTTGGCCTAACTTCCGCCCCCAGGGTATTCACCAAGTGCCTGGTGGTGGTGGCGGCCTACCTAAGGCTTCAAGGCCTCTTTGTTTTTCCATACCTGGACGACTGGCTCATCAGGGGCCAGTCTCCACAGGAGGCCAATCAAGCCACCCTTTGCACTGTTGCTCTCCTTCAGCACTTGGGGTTTGTTATAAACTTCGCAAAGTCCACTTTGCACCCTTTACAGAACATGGAGCTCATAGGAGCAAGGCTGGACACCCTTCAGGCAAAGGCCTTTTTACCCATGGACAGGGCCCACAGGTTGATGGATCTAGCCAGGCAGTTCCACAGCAATTCTCTGGTCTCCGCCAGGCAATTCCTGAGGCTTTTAGGCCACATGGCTTCCACGGTCCATGTAACCCCGAATGCCCGTCTGCACATGAGGCCAGCTCAATGGGGCCTCAGAATTCAGTGGCACCAAGCCACAGGAAGCCTTACGGACAAAGTGAGGGTGTCCATGCTACTAGCTTCTTCTCTGCAGTGGTGGCTTCATCTTCCGAATCTAGTGCAAGGGGTGTTTTTTCAGACACCTCCACACTCTCAAGTGCTGACAACCGATGCTTCTCTTCAGGGTTAGGGTGCACATTGCCAAGAGGCATGTACTCAATGCCTGTGGACCCCTTGGGAGGCCGCCCAACAGATCAATCTCTTAGAACTGAGAGCTATCCGCTTAGCCCTGAGAACCTTCTCCCCTCTCATCTCTCACCAGTCTGTCTTGGTCCAGACGGACAATCAAGTGGCTATGTTCTACGTGAACAAACAAGGGGGGGGGGGCACAGGGTCCTTTCTTCTATGTCAGGAGGCGCAGAGACTGTGCTCCTGGGCAGTCGATCACGGCATCCTTCTCAAAGCAGTCTATCTCCCAGGTCAAGAGAATAACCTGGCGGACAGACTGAGCAGGATCTTGCAGCCGCACGAATGGCGTTTGAATCCCTTAGTGGTTCAGCAAATCTTCCTGAGATGGGACCTTCCAACCATAGATCTCTTTGCCAGTCCTCTGAACCGTCAACTTCCAAGGTTCTGTTCCAGACAACCGCATCCTCTCAGAGTGGCAGCGGATGCGTTTCTCATTCCATGGTCCACGGGCCTCCTATATGCGTTTCCTCCCACGCCTCTAGTGCCCAAGACACTGTTCAAAGTGCTCAGGGATGGGGCCTTGATGATTCTGGTGGCCCCCAGATGGCCGAGGCAACCGTGGTTCCCACTTCTGTTGCAACTTGCGGTGGACACTCCTCTTCCTTTGGGGACACAACCCGATCTCCTGTCTCAGTGGCAGGGATCTCTCTTACACCCCAATCTCCAGTCCCTCTATTTGATGGCCTGGCTGCTGAAAGGGTAGTTCTAGCGCCCTTACTGCTGCCTAGGGAAGTGGAGGACGTGGTCCTCGCCTCTAGGAGGCAGTCCACCAGAAAGTCTTATGCCCTTAAGTGGCGTAGGTTCTCTACCTGTTGTGCTCAACACAACGAGAATCCTTTCTCATGCCTGGTACCAGTGGTGCTGCAATATTTGCTTCACCTGTCCAACCTAGGCCTTAAGTCCAATTCTGTGAGAGTTCATCTTAGTGCTCTTTCAGCACACCACTCCCCAGTGGAGGGTCAGTCTCTCTCAGGCAATCCTTTGGTGGCTCGTTTCCTCAGAGGCCTGCTTTTGCTTAAGCCTCCAGTGCGTCCACCTGCACCTGAGTGGGATTTAAATGTGGTCTTGCAACGGCTTACTTGTCCACCATTTGAATCTATGGCTACCTGCCCTTTACGATTTCTCTCCTGGAAAGCGCTGTTCCTGGTAGTCCTTACCTCAGCGAGACGAGTGAGTGAGCTTCAGGCCCTAGTATCAGAAGCTCCTTATACTAGGTTCTATAGGAACAGAGTAGTCTTGCGGACTCACCCTAAGTTCCTTCCTAAGATTGTCTCCTCTTTCCACCTCAATCAGGAGGTGGTCCTTCCGACTTTCTTTCCCAGGCCGCATGCCAGCTGGGCTGAGATGGTCTTGCATACCCTGGACTGTAGGAGGGCGTTAACCTTCTATCTTGACTGTACGCGGGAGCACTGGAGGGCTGTTCAGCTCTTCGTCTCTTTTGACCCCAATAAGTTGAGGTTGGCTGTCTCCAAGCGTACTTTGTCCATATGGGTAGCTGACTGTATCGCCTGCCTCTCGTTGCAGGGTCGAGTTACAGCTCATCGTGTCAGGGCGAAGGCTGCGTCAGTGGCCCATCTCCGCTCTGTTCCGTTGGCAGACATCTGCCGGGCCGCTACTTGGTCTTCAAGCCAGACTTTTGTGGCCCACTACTGCCTTGAGAGGGAGTCCCACAGAGACAGTGCTTTCAGGCAGGCGATACTCCATAATCTCTTTGGGGTTTAGGCAACTCCTACCATCCGGCCCTGGTGTTGGGCTACCGTTCGGGGGCGTTATCAGAGAAGATTCTGTTCTTGCATGCTGAGGCTCTAGAGCAGTGGTTCTCAACCTTTTTTGTACCGTGACCCCTTTTACCATTGGTCAACTTGTGGTGACCCCCAATGATAAAATCAAATGCATCTCTCTTCCTTTACCGTTAACGCATTGTCGCTGTAATCATTTGTTGAATTATATTATAGGCCTTTGCAATGTTTTTATTTATAAAATGTACTTATTTAAACCACAATAATTAATCACAATAACAAGTAACAATATTTGATTTCAAAATTATGATGATTTTTTAGTCAAATCACTAATATGAAATAAAATTATTTTTTCTACCTTTGTTGTCTGACCAATTTATTCTCTGATCATGCTGGTCCCGATCTGAGGCTTCTGCTTTCCTGTCTTCTCTTAGCTCCCTTTCTGTGGTCTATGGTCCATCTGCCATTTCTTATCTCTTCTTTCGTTTTCTTCAGGTCTTTCCATCAGCCTATTTCCAGTCCCAGTAACCATCCCCAGTATCAGCCCCTTTCCAATCCTCACTCTCAGTACCTTCTAACGTCTCAACCCTACTGTACACATGTAACACCCTAAATTCTCAGCAATCAATCTCATTGTACATATGTAAGTAGTTCAGTTTGCATCCCCCGCGTTATCCAAGTTGTTACTCCTGTTCTCTGTAAAGCAAAACATGTTATCCAAGTTGTTACTCCTGTTCTATGTGAAGCCAAACAGTTTGTTATGGTCATTTTGTTGTATGTAAACCGCGCTGACAATAGTGCGGTATATAAGAAATTGTAATAAATAAATAATAAATAAATAAATAAATAATAATGTCAACTTGCATTCCCATGACTGCCACTGGTATCCATTCCGTTCCAGTTCCATTCCCCCTCCTTCCCCACTGAGCAGTCCCTTCTAGTACAAATACCATGGCAGCCCCTCTCAGATCCACTCCCTTCCAGTTCCATTCTCCCATCCCCTCGTATCAGCCCATTTGTAGCCTTAGCCCTCAGTTTTCTTCCAGGGCCAGCATCTCTATCCTCCCCTCCCCACAATCAGCCCATTCCCAGTCAAAGCCCCCCAATCAGCTCACTTCTAGTGCTAATCCCCCCTCAATCCCATTACCAGTGCTAGCCTCCCCTAATCAGCCCAATACCAGTCCTACCCCCCATCAGCTCATTACCAGTCCTAGCCTCCACTAATCAGCTCATTTCCAGTCATAGCCCCCCCAATCAGCTCATTTCCAATGCTAGCCTCCTATCAGTCCATTACCAGTCCTACCCCACCCCATCTGCCCATTACCAGTCCTAGCTTCCCCTAATCAGCTCATTTCCAGTGCTAGTCCCCCCCCCTCAACCCCATTACCAGTGCTAGGGTCTCATAATCAGCCCATTACCAGTCCTACCCCCCCCCCATCAGCCCATTACCAGTCCTGTCCCCCCATCAGCCCATTTCCAGGCCTAACCTCACCGATCAGCTCAGTTCCAGTGCTAGCCCCCCATCAGTCCATTACCAGTCCTACCCCCCTATCAGCCCATTACCAGTCCCAACCCCCTCTTGATCAGTCTATTCCCAGTCCTAGCCTTCCCTAATCAACCCATTACCAGTCCTAGCCCCCCCATCTGCCCATTACCAATGCTAACTCCCCCATCAGCCCATTATAATCCTAACCCGCACTGTCTCTTGCCTCTGTCCAGCATTTATCCCGTCTGTCCAGTATGTCCTCCTGTCTCTCCCCTTTGTCCATGACAGCCCCCCTCCCTCCATCCCTCCATGTCAGCCCCCCTCTGTCCATGTCCGCCCCCCTCCCTCCATCCATCCATATAAGCTCCCTCCCTCCAGGTCAGCCTCCCTCCGTCCATGTCAGCCCCTCCTCCCTCCATCCCTCCAGGTCAGCCCCTCGTCCATGTCAGCTCCCCCGTCCATGTCAGCCCCCCTGTGGATGTCAGCCATGTTGCAGGTTCCCTTCCCCATCATCCCCTCTCCCCATGTCTGCCTCCCTTGTAATGCAGCCGCGGCTCCCTGCCTCTTAGGGAACTGCGGCTATGCCTCTAAAATCGTTGCAGAGCCTCCCTGTCTCTCGACGTGCTCCGTGCAGCATTGTCCCACCTCCAAAGGAAGTTCTTTACCACTTCCTTTGGAGGCGGGACAATGCTGCACGGAGCCCTTCGAGAGACAGGGAGGCTCCGCAACGATTTTACAGGCACAGCCGCGGTTCCCTAAGAGGCAGGGAGCCGTGGCTGCTTTAGAAGGAAGGGGTGAGTTTGCTGCTGCCGAGAAGCGGACTCGACAGAGGCAGCAACTTGTGCGTGTTTTAATTTGTTTTTTTTAACTTGACGGAGACGAGGCGACCCCCTCTAAATCCTGTGGTGACCCCCATGGGGGTCGCGACCCACAGGTTGAGAACCGCTGCTCTAGAGGGAGCTCATTGTTCAGCTGGGGTCTCCGGTAGCCCTAAGCTGGGGAGTCCCATATGTGAGGACTGACTTCCTGCTTGGTCCTGGAGAAAGAGTAGTTACTCACCTGTAACAGGTGTTCTCCAGGAGCAGCAGGAATCAGTCCTCACAACCCTCCCTCCTTCCCTTGGAGTTGCAGTCATATGCTTCATTTTTTGCTATTTTTGCTGTCTTTTAGCTATGTCATCAGACTGAGCAAGATGGCACCCTTGGGCCGGAAGGGGACCGCGCATGCGTGCTGCATTCCCAAAGGCTTTCTTTGAAAGCTGGGGAAATGCTCCGCCGGCGCCGACGTCACCCATATGTGAGGACTGAATCCTGCTGCTCCTGGAGAACACCTGTTACAGGTGAGTAACTACTCTTTCCCTAGCATGTCCTGCTGTGACACTGACCCAGTCATTACCGGGGTAATTGAAATCACCTATTATTATTACTGTACTGTAACTTTTATTAGTTTCTCTGATTTCTTTGAGCATTTCATCATCCATTTGTTCACTCTGGCCGGGCGGTTGATAGCACATCCCCACAGCCATCGCCTTCCCTTTCCCCTTTTTTACATGGAATTTCAATCCATAGAGATTCTACGGTGTATTTTGTTTCCTGCAAAACTTTAATCCTTTGTGACTCAATGCTCTCTCTAACATAGAATGCAACCCCACCACCAATTTGATCTGCTTTATCATTACGATATAGTTTGTACCCAGGTATCACAGTATCCCACTGGTTGTCCTCTTTCTACCATGTCTCTGAGATACCAATCATATCTAACTTCTCATTTAGTGCTATATATTCTAACTCTCCCATCATATTTTTTAGACTTCTGGTATTTGCATACAAGCATTTTAGAGGCTGTGTTTTATTCATATTAAGTTGTCTCTCATCAAGCTCACTTCTGCTTGGCGAGTCAGTGAGCTGCAGGCATTGGTGGCTCATGCCCCATACACCAGATTTCACAGGAATAGGGTGATCCTACACACTCCTATCAAGTTTGTACCAAAGGTGGTATCTGTTTCATCTCAACCAGGAGGTGGTTCTCTCCACTTTTTTCCCTAGACCTCATACGTCTTGGGCGGAGGCCTCCCTTCATACCCTTGACTGTAAGAGGGCGCTGGCTGCCTACCTCAAGCGGATGAAGACCCACTGCTGCTCTTTGCAACTGTTAATTTCCTATAACCCAAAGAGGCTTGGCATTGCTGTATGTAGGCGCACCCTGTCCACCTGGGTGGCAGACTGCATCTCCTTTGCGTGTGAGCAGGTTGGACTCTCCCTGAAGTGTCATGTCATCGTCCACAATTTGCATGTCATAGCGGCATCGGTGACACATCTGCGCTCAGTCCCTCTGTAAAATATATGCCTGGCCGCCATGTAGTCCTCAGTCCATACCTTCGCAGTTCATTACTGCCTGAAGGAGAGCTCAGGGCATGACAGCACCTTCAGTCAGGTAGTACTCTGTGATCTCTTTGGGGATTAGTGCAACTCCGTCCATCTGGCCCTTATGTCCACGCTACTAGAGAGATGAAACATAGAAACGTAGAAATATGACGAAAGAAAAAGACCACATGGCCTATCTAGTCTGTTCTTCCATATCAACAACTACAACAGTCCCCTTTTTTCCTTTAGAGACCCTCTGTGTTTGTCCCATGTTTTTTTGAATTCAGTTACTGTCCTCATCTCTACCACCTTCACTGGGAAACTATTCCACGGATCCACCACTCTTTCCGTAAAGAAATATTTCCACAAATCACTCCTGAATCTATCCCCCTTCACCCTCTGCCCCTGAACATTTATGGCACGGAGGTATTTAAACATCTCAATCATATCACCTCTATCTCACCTTTCCTCTAAGGTGTACATATTAAGATCCTTAAGTCTGTCCTCATATGCTTTATAATGAAGACCACTAACCATTTTAGTATCCACCCTCTGCACCGACTCCATCCTGTTCACATCCTTTTGAAGGTGCAGTCTCCAGAATTGCACACTATACTCCAAATGAGGTCGCACCAAAGACTTATACAGAGGCACTATCACCTCCTTTTTTTCTGCTAGCCATTCCTCTCCGTATGCACCCAAGCATCCTTTTAGCTTTTGCTGTAGCCTTTTCTGCCTGTTTAGCTACTTTAAGATCATCAGACACAACCACGCCCAGGCCCCGCTCTTCTTCAGTGGACAAAAGTACTTCACCACCTATACTATATTGCTCCCTTGGATTGCTGCAGCCCAAGTGCATGATCTTACATTTTTTAACATTAAATCCCAGCTGCCAGATTCTAGACCATTCTTCAAGCTTAGCTAGATCCCTCCTCATGTTGTCTACACCTTCCTGGGTGTCTACTCTATTGCAGATTTTAGTATCATCCGCAAAAAGGCAAACCTTACCCGACAGCCCTTCTGCTATATCACTAACAAAGATGTTAAAAAGAATCGGACCAAGGACAGATCCCTGGGGCACACCACTGGTAACATCCTTCTCCTCAGAGTGAGCCCCATTTACCTGTACTCTTTGTCGCCTCCCACCCAACCAATTTCTAACCCAAGCAGTAACTTTAGGGTCCATCCCTAGGGTGCTCAGTTTGTCTCTAAGTCGCCTGTGAGGAACAGTGTCAAAGGCTATCTCCAGGAACAAGCAGGAATGTAGTCATCACATATGGGTATCATCGGTACCGACGGAGCCTGCGCGGGAACGCTCCCCAGCCTTCCCACCTTTCCCAACTGCCTCTCTCATAAGTCTAGCCGGTCCTCAAAGGGTAGATCTTCTTCTAAGCATCGAGATACCTCTGGTGTTGCCCTTGAGGATTCTGCACCGGCAAAATTGCCCCGGCGGGAGGCTTCGGCTTCCAAAGAATTATCGGGGCTCCAGGATGTTCTCGAGGCCTCAACCTCGACAGAACTACTGGTGCCCTGCTCTGGGGTACTGGCGATCTTCTCCGGTACCGACATCCAGGCATCGGCAGTGTCGATAGACCAGAGAATCCTGGCTATTGAGCGCAGTCTGGCAGCTCTCCTTGCGGCATCAACGCCCTCGGAACAGCGACAGACAATCCAACCGGTACCGGTACCGATAGCATCGATATCGACATCGGTGTCTGCATTGCCGGTACCCAGTCATCCGATGCCTTCCGGTACCGATACTCCGGTACCGATTACTCCCGGTACCGACTTCGGTCGGTATGGGTATCGGGCTCTTCAAGAGCATCCGGACAGACGGTACTTCGAGTCCTCAGAAGAATCTGAGGATTCTGATAGTTCTGTCGATGCAGGAATGCTTCTCCCAGAGGAGCCCTCCTCCCCTAAGCATAGGATGTTTCCTCCAGAGGATATTTCCTTTCAGGATTATATCAGGGAGGTGGCTCAGGGTCTGTCCATTACTGTTGCCCCTGAAAAAGAGCCCAGAGCAAAGGAGTTGGAAATTTTACAATATCCCAAAACTCCCAAGGAGGCAGCCACCTTGCCCATTCATGCGATTCTGCTTGATCTCATGTTAAGAACGTGGAAGACACCTCTTACCACCTCTCCTCATTCTCGTAGACTGGATACTCTGTATTGAGTCCCTCCTCGTCCTGGTTTCCAAAAAACTCAGCTTCCTCACCACTCTATTGTATTGGAATCAGCTATGAGAAGGATCAAGAGTGCAAAGAGGCATGCCTCTAATCCTCCAGGACGTGAGTGCAGAACTCTGGATGCTTTTGGATGTCATGTCTTCCAAGCTTCCATGCTTTCTGCCAGGATCAGTTCCTATAGTCTATACATGGGAATGTTCCTGAAGGAGGTGACAGGTGATTTAGAGGCTTTGAGTCCTCTTCTTCCTGAGGATAGAAGGCAGGATTTTCTCACATTGGTCAAACATGCCCAAGATGTTTCTAAATTTGTCAACCGTGCAGCTTTTGACTGTTTTGAGTGCATAAGCAGAACCTCTGCCATTGCCATAGGTGCACGTAGAATTGCTTGGCTCCAGGCATCTGATCTGGAGCTCTGGGTACAAGACAAATTGGGAAATATCCCTTGTACAGGTGAGAACCTGTTTGGTACAGATTGGCAGGAAAAAGCCAATGAGTTGGATGCTGACAACTCCACCTTGGATAGATTATCCAAGTCCACAGCTGATCCTGCTAGAAAGAAATCTTTCAAGAAACCATTCTTTTCTAAGAAGAAAAGATATTATCCTGCTTATGCTCAGCAGGGACGTTCTGCAGGTCAGCTTGTCAGGAAAGGTCAGCAACCATCGAAACAGAAGAAAGCAAAGACTGCTAAGCCTCAGCCGTCCCGGCAGTCTCAGCCTCCACAAGGCCTTTGACTTTCTGCTAGAGAACTTAGCCTTCCTGGCTCTCGTGGGACCAGAGCCTTTCTCCATTCCAGGAAGGTTATGTCACTTTGCCCCCAGATGGGGGCAAATAACAGCAGAGCATTGGACACTCTCCATCATAAAGGAGGGGTACAAGCTTCATTTTTCGAGCATGCCCCCTCCTACAATAATAAGGCAGTTCAATTCTCCGACCTCTCTCATCAACCTGTTAGGTCAGGAGGTCACTATGCTTCTTGCCCAAGGGGCAATAGAAGAAGTACCCATCCATCAGCAGGGTACAGGGTTTTACTCCCCCTGTTTCCTTATCCCAAAGAAAACAGGGGGATACAGACCTACCTTGGACCTCAGAGAATTGAACAAATTCCTTGTCAAAGAGAAATTCAAGATGATTTCTCTCGGAACTCTGCTGCCATACCTTCAGAGTCAGGATTGGCTTTGTTCTCTAGATCTCAAGGATGCGTACACCCATGTTCTCATCCATCCAACTCACAGAAGGTTCCTTCGGTTCCTTTTTCACGGAAAGCACTACCAATACAGGGTGCTTCCTTTTGGCCTGGCCTCAGCTCCAAGGATGTTCACGAAATGCATGGCTGTAGTAGCAGCATTTCTAGGCACTCTAGGGATATTCATCTTCCCCTACTTAGACGACTGGCTCATTCGAGCCCCAACAGAGTCAGAGGCCAGGACTTCTCTATCCTGCACAATGCGTATCCTTCAGTATTTGGGTCTGGTAATAAACATCCCAAAATCCAGTCTAACTCCCACTCAGTCTTTAGAGTTCATAGGAGCGTTGCTGGATACAAGAAAGGCAAGGGCCTATCTCCCCCAGGCCCGCTGCCTTCGCATTGTGCAGTTAGCTTCTCAAGCAGTGCTAAAGCCTCATCTCACTGCCCGAGAAATGCTACAACTACTAGGCCACATGGCATCTACTGTGCATGTGGTTCCCTATGCTCGCCTTCATATGAGGGCAGCCCAGTGGACTTTATCCACTCAATGGACCCAGGCATCAGGATGCCTGTCAGACAAAATAGCAAACACAAGTCGCCTTATTTTGTCCCTCCAATGGTGGAAGTCCACACAAAATCTGTTGCTGGGGTCCCCTTTTCAACAACCCTTACCCCAAGCAACTCTCACAACAGATGCTTCTCTGATGGGTTGGGGAGCTCATCTGCAGAACCGCTCCACCCAAGGCACCTGGTCTCCACAGGAGACTCATCTACATAATCAGTCTCTTGGAGCTCAGAGCAATCTTCCTTGCTCTTCGAGTGTTCCACACCCTGCTCAGCTACAAGACAGTCCTCATTCATACGGACAATCAAGTAGCCATGTTCTACGTGAACAAGCAGGGGGGAACAGGCTCTCTGTCGCTTTGCAACGAAGCTTTGCGACTATGGGCCCTCGCCAGAGAGCATCAGATTCATCTCCTGGCAGTGTATCTTCCAGGCATACAAAACTCTTGGGCAGACAGACTCAGTCGAGTTCTGCTTCCACACGAGTGGTCTCTGCATGCAGACCAGGTGACCAAGATTTTTCAAATTTGGGGAACCCCGGACATAGACCTCTTTGCAAGTCCGTGGAATGCCAAACTTCCCCGGTTCTGTTCCAGAATTCCGGCTCAGAAGGCTCAGGCCAGGGATGCTTTCCTCCTTTACTGGGGTCAAGACTTCCTGTATGCCTTTCCACCCATTCCCCTAATTCCCAAAACCCTTTTCAAGCTTCAGAGAGACAGAGGCCGTATGATTCTCATAGCTCCACATTGGCCAAGGCAAGTTGTGGTACCCTCTGCTTCTACATCTCTCTCAAGCTCCCTCCCTGGAGTTAGGGTCTGCTCCAGATCTCCTATCCCAGGAGGACGGAATGTTATGGCATCCCAATCCCCAGTCTCTGCATCTCAGGGCTTGGTTGCTGAAGGCCTAGATCTCCATGATCTTAATCTCCCTCAGCAAGTAAAAGATATTCTTTTTGCTTCCAGGAAACCTTCTACGAGACGCTCTTATGCTTTCAAATGGAAAAGGTTTACCATATGGTGTTCGCAGAAGGGTCTTAACCCCCTTGCGATACCTCTGGAATCATTACTGGAGTATCTCCTTCATTTGTCCAATGCAGGTCTTAAGACTAACTCAGAGTCCATTTGATTGCTATTGCAGCTTCCTTTAAGCCTCTAAATGGACAGTCTATTTCCTCTCATCCTCTTATAACAAGATTTATGAGAGGCCTTCTTCTAACTAAGCTTCCCATTAGGCCACCACCGGTGGCATGGGACTTAAACCTGGTTCTTGGGCAGCTCATGAAGCCACCTTTTGAACCCTTAGCTACTACCTCCTCAAATCCCTTTCCCTCTCTCTCCCTTTGTTTCAGCTTTAAAACTCAACTGGAGAGAGGCAGTTGGGAAAGGCGGGAAGGCAACACGCAGGCGCTGTGGGATGCTCCCAAAAACTTCCTAATTGGACGCTGGGGAGCGTTCCCGCACAGGCTCCGTCGGTACCGACGATACTGATATGTGAGGACTAAATTCCTCCTGTTCCCGGATTTCACCTGTTACAGGTGAGTAACTATGCTTTACTGAAATCTAAATACACCATGTCTAGGGCTCTCCCTCGGTCCATCTCCCTGGTCACCCAGTCAAAGAAATCAATCAGATTTGTCTGACAAGACCTGCCTCTGGTAAATCCATGCTGCCTTGGATCCTGTAATCCGCTGGACTCCAGAAACCTCACTATGTTCTCTTTCAGCAGCGTTTCCAATAATTTACTCACCACCGAAGTTAAACTAACCGTCCTGTAGTTTTCAACCACATCCTTACTTTCACTTTTGTGTAAAGGCACCACATGAGCCTCTCTCCAGTCCTTTGTCACCACTCCCGACTCCAATGAGGCATTGAAAAGGTCAGCCAGTGGAGCTTCTAGAACGTCCCCAAGTTCTCTCAGTATTCTAGGGTATATCCCATCCGGTCCCATCGCCTTGTCTATTTTAAGTTGAGCTAGTTTCTCACAAACACAGTCTTCTGAAAATGGTTCAAGATGCCCCTCGCTTCTATTCCTGTTTGTGGGCGTTTTCTGTGGTCCTGCTCCTGGTTCTTCATCTGAGAACACAGAACAGAAATATTTGTTAAGCAATTCCGCTTTATCCTCATCAGCTTCTACATATTCCTCCCCCTCACCCTTGAGTCTGACAATACCACTTTTGCCCTTCCTCTTCTCACTATCATATCTGAAAAATGTCTTATCCCCCCACTTTATTGCATTGTCTATTTCATCCTCTTTTTGAATCTTTGCTTTCCTGACTACTTTGCTAGCTTCTCTAAGTTTTTCAAATATAGATGCCTGTCTTCTTCTCTTTGTGATCTCTTGTATTTCATGAAGGCCTCCCTCTTTTTCTTCACTTTTTCAGCTACCTCTTTAGAAAGCCATAGCGGTCTCCTTTTCCTTTTACCTTTATTTACCATTTTAACAAAAAGGTAGGTTGCCCTTAAAATATCTCCTTTCAGTTTTGCCCACTGTTTTTCTACATCCCCCAGCTGTTCCGATCCCGCTAACTACTCCCTGAGGTATTGGCCCATCTTGGCAAAGTTAGTCTTCCTAAAGTCTAAGACCCTCACCTTTGAATGAATTCTAACAGCCCTATTCCTAATACTGGACCACACCATCTGGTGTTTGCTGGATGCAAAATGATCTCCCACTATAACATCAGAAACACTTTCACCATTGGTAAGCGCCAAGTCGAGTATGGCTCCTTCACGTGTGGGGTCTTTTACTAGTTGCTTGAATAGTTCTCCCTGTAAAGAATCCAGGATCTCTTTACTTCTAGATGATACTGCAGCAGGAATGTGCCAATCAACATCTGGCATATTGAAATCTCCTATCAGTAGCACATCCCCTTTCCTAGCAATGCTGCGTATGTCTTCAATTAACTCTCTGTCCATCTTTTCCTCTTGTGAGGGAGGTCTGTATTTCATGCCAATGCAAATAGGTTACTCTTTCCCTCTTTCTAGTTTAACCCACAATGCCTCCTCTCTCCCTTTTAAGCTCTGTAATTCCAAAGCTTTAATAATATTTTTTACATATAGTGCCACTCCTCCTCCCATTCTTCCTACCCTGTCCTTTCTGAATAAAGTATAGCCAGGTATAGTTACATCCCAGTCATGGTTTTCTGTGAACCATGTTTCTGTAACTGCCACTAAATCCAAGTCGGCCACTCCCACCAAAGCTTCAGCATCAGTGCTCTTATTCCCCATGCTACGGGTATTTATACACACTGTTTTCCATATGTTACCCATTTCCATAAAGGTATTTAATGCATCACTTACCTGATTCTTCTTTGCCACTGAGGTTGCATCTGAGGTCTTGAGGTCATTCATCGCACCCTGCTGCTATTCACGGCTCACCATTTTTACAGGTTTTTTTTGGTAGGCTGTAGCTGGGAAGTCCCGTACGTGAGAACTGCCTTCCTACTTGTTCCCAGAGAAAGCATAGTTACTAACGTGTAACAAGTGTTCTCTTGGCAGAGCAGGAATCAGTCCCCCCAACCCTCCCTCTTTCTTGTGAAGCCGTTTTGTTTTTTTATGTTTGATTAAGCTATGCTATCATACTGTGGTAAGATGGCACCCTTGGGCTGGAAGGTGACTACGCATACATAATGTAACTCCCAAAGACTTTCTATGAAAGCTGGGAGTGATTACCAGGCGAGCGCCGTCTGTGCTGTTGTCACCCATATATGAGGACTGATTCCTGCTGTTCCTGGAGAACACTTGTTGTAGGTGAGTAACTATGCTTTTCCTCCTGTCTATCTTTTTCACTGTGCAACGTTTGCGTCCATATGATGTTATTGAAAATACCATGGCTTGGAGAAGTCTAATCTTTGTATGGAGAGAGACGTCTCTGCCCTGGAAAATCTTGTCTAGGTCCTTCTTAGCCATTCTGCCAAGAGCAATGTGTCATCCGATTTCTTGACTGCTTGTCATTTCTTTATTGATTATTGATCCAAACAGGTCAAAGTTGTCAACTCCTTCAATTTCTTCTCCATTAATGATGAACTTGTTGATTTTGCCAGTTGTCAGTATCTTTGTCTTCTTTACATTAGGGTGCGTGCTCATTTTTAAGACTGTTCCTTGAGCTTCTCCGGGAACAAGCAGGAAGTCAGTCCTCGCATATGGGTGATGTCTACGCCAATGGAGCTCGCGTGGAGAAAATCCCCAGCTTTCAAAGAAAGCTTTTGGGAGTTGCTACCATGCATGCATAGTCCCCTTCCCGCCCAAAGGAGCCATCTTGCTCAGTCTCCTTTTTTCCGTGGAGCCCATCAGACATAATCTGTCTCTGTCCCGGAAAAAGTAGAATTTTCTTCTTGCCTTTTGGCTGTTTTTCTTTTTTCTTTTTCTTTCCGGTCTAGCTCCGGTACCTTTCCTGCCCGTCCCCAGTACCTCCGTATCGGGTCGGCTATCCTCTTTTTGATTTTTCTTTGTGGCCATCTCTGCCCTTGTTTTTCCTTTGCTGGCAGTCTGAAGGGTCTTCGATTTTGCTGGGGTCCTTTTCCCCCCCATAGATACCAGTGGGTTCAAAAAGTGCGATAGATGCGGGAAGATTATGTCCCTCACTGATACGCACGACTGCTGCCTCGGCCCGGACCACAACCCGGCGGTCTGTGGCCTCTGCAAAAAGATGTCCTCGAAGGCCTTGAGAAGCTGCCATCAGCAGCCTTGGAATATTTTTCCTGATCCCCCCATGCTTCCGAGAGCCAGAACCTCGACTGAGGCCTCCACACCTCGGGAGGAGCACTCCGAACCCGAGCGTTGTCGAGGGACCTCAGAGAGGGGGTCTCCCTCGAGGGAACCGAAAAGAAGGAAAACATCCTCAATGGCCACATCTCTGGATGGTTCAGAACGGCCAGGACCCTCACAGGACCGGTCGCAGAGCCCTGAGCGCCGGCCCGAGCCATTGGAGAAGGAGCGCCCAGCCAAACGTCCCCGGAAGGACCCATCTGGTAAGTGCATCCTATCCTAGTTGAGGACTCCCCTCTGTGGGAACCAGTTTCGGGCCCAAGTACATCGGTGCCCAAGCCGAATGCTGTGGAGCCTCCGGAACTGATGTCCAGGATGGTGTCCTTGGAACACAAGATTACTGCCTTCCTGAAACAGCAGTGGGTGCTAGTATCTGGCATGTCCGGTTCCTCTGCCCCGACCATCGGGTACTCGACGTCGAAGTTGACCCCAGAGGCTGAGCCGATCCTCGAAGCCCTGTGGGCCCGAGTAGATCCTCGGCCATGGTCCCACTCGGTCTCCCGTTCCTCAGGACTGAGGTCATCGCCGGCAAGCCAGTGAGCACCGGGACGGATGGTGCTTTACCCCTTGGTGCCCGAGGAAAGCACTGCAGGCTATTTGAGACTATTGCCACTGCAGCAAACTTCATAAGAACATAAGATATGCCATACTGGGTCAGACCAAGGTCCATCAAGCCCAGTATCCTGTTTCCAACAGTGGCCAAGCTAGGTCATAAGTACCTAGCAGTCTCCCCTAAAGACACAGGTTCCTCAATGCTTGTATTGGGTCAAGCAGTGATATCCTGGGTCCCTTTTAGTAATGGTTTATGGACTTTTTCTCCAGGAACTTGGTGAGGGAGAAGTTCAAGATGCTCTCCCTTTGAACATTGCTGCCTTACTTCCGCCAGAGAGACTGGCTATGCTCCTTAGACCTAAAGGATGCTTATACACACATCATAATCCACCCAAACCACAGGCAATACCTGCGCTTTGCGGTAGGGGGCCATCATTTTCAATACAGGGTGCTTCCCTTTGGCCTTTCCTCGGCCCCCAGGGTATTCACAAAGTGCCTAGCGGTAGTTGCCACCTTTCTCAGGCTTCAGGGGATTTATGTCTTCCCCTATCTTGACGACTGGCTCATCAGGGGCACCACGGCCCCCGATGTGCAGCAGGCCACGGCATGCACTATCCAGGTCCTTCAGCACTTGGGTTTTGTTATCAACTATCCCAAGTCCAGCCTTCGCCCAATTCAAGAGCTGGAATTTATTGGGGCAAGGATCAATACCCTTCTCTCCAAGGCCTTCCTACCTGCAGACAGGGTAGGCAGGCTCATGGCGCTGGCCAGAGACATATAGCGCCATCCCTCAGTGCCAGCAAGACACCTGTTGTGCCTCCTCGGGCACATGGCCTCCATTGTCCATGTCACGCCAGATGCCCGCCTCCACATGCGAATTGCGCAGTGGTGCCTCAGGGACCAGTGGTCCCAGGCCACACGGCATCTCCAGGACAGAGTCAAAGTGACCAGGCACCTGGCGCAGTCCCTGACCTGGTGGCCCTCGCCTCGTCACTTGGAAGCGAGGATACTTTTCAGGCCCTTCATCACTCGAGGGTCCTCACTACAGATGCCTCCCTGCTGGGCTGGGGAGCCCACTGCCAGGGGTACTGCACCCAGGACGTTTGGTCCCCAGACGAAAAGTGCTCAACAGATCATCCTGTTGGAACTGCTTGCAATCCATCTCGCTCTAAAGGCGTTCTGGCCAGTTGAGTGCTTCTGACCTGGGGGTCTCATCTTCCAGCACTGTAGTGCAATTTATTTTGTGATGACTATCCATTGGGTTTTAGTGGCAAGATAGGTCTGTCAGTCTACTTCCATTTCTTTCATGCAGGTAATGCTAGTGTTATTGCCATTGTCACAGAAATGTTAACCTCTGCTGTCAACACCATCCCATTCTGCTGCTGCCCAGTTTGTCTTAGTCTGATACCTCAGCTGAGACTTGCCTGTCTTGGGAGACCGTGGCAGATGTTAAGCTATCAATAGCTGAGCTCTCAGCATCACTGATGCACACAAGCCTCACAGCACGACAAGCTGCAAACCAAGTGAGGAGAGATATGATACAAATGTTTAAATACTTATAGGGTATTAATGAATAAACAAACCTTTTTCAACGAAGGGGAAGCTGTAATACTAGAGGACATAAAATGAAGCTGCAATAAGCTAAACTTAAAAGCAACGCCAGGAAATACTTTTTCACCGAAATGGTTTGTGGATGCTTGAAATGCCCTTCCGATGAGGTGGTGGGGCAAATACAGTGACGAAATTCAAAATGGCATGGGACATAGGTAAAATGAAAATAAACAACTATTTTTTTATACTTCAACAAATAAGAGGAGTGACCTGCATAGAGTGACAGGAACACCTACTGTAGGCTCCTTACTGGGCAGACTAGATGGACTATATTAATATTTATCTGCTGTCATTTACTATGTTACTATGATAGAAAAGAGTATGAATCCAAGATCAGTGAACAAAAAAAAAATTGACTTCCCTATCAGCGTGCTAGACCAGTCTATATGAGTGGGTTACGCTCTCTGCCAGCAGGTAGAGGCAGTCCAGACCACCTTCTAGTAACATCATCACTTGAATATATGTTGGTGTAGCACTGAGAAAAAAACAGTATTGTTTACCTCCAGCAGGTGGCAAGTTGTGTGGGCTGGTGCCATTTCCCCTGGCTCAGTTCAGTCTTGTGGCCTATGTGTTTTTGAGATCTTGGCCCAGTGTTTGCTTGGAGCTTGGGTATGTCCATTGTCTTCTCAAGCCGACAATTGCACTGTGTCCGGCACCACTACCCTCATGGTCCCTGAGAGGGCTTGGTAAGTGTGGGCCCAGGCCTCCCTTAATGTCGTATTTCTGTATATTTTACTTAATTTATTTATTTAAAGTTTCTTCTGTTCCGCACTATTCGGCATCAGCGCGGTTTACATGGAACAAAACAACTCAGTACATTTAAACAAGTATGAGTTTACAGATAACAGGTTAAGAACTTGGATAAAAAGGGATACACTATTTATAATACAATTCCATTAACTACATAAAATCAACAAAGACATCCATATTTAGAAATGTATATACAACTGCATTGCTTAATTCTAGTGCATTTGGGTTTTTGTTATGAACTGGAGGTATTTGTTGCAGGTGATCTAAGTTACGGTGGCTGAAAGTATTCCGTGAATAAATAGTGCTTGATAGCCTTTCTGAATTGTTTAATATCTTGTATTGCTCTAATATCTGGGGGGGAGTTTATTCCAACATCTAGGGGCAAAAGAATTAAATGCCCTGTTGATCGTTGATTGGGACCAATTTGTGGATTCGCTGGGTATGACTAGCATGTTTTCCGTGAGAAGTCTTCTTGATCTTGTACTAGGTGCTTGACAGATGAGGTCAGAGATCGTTGATGGCGATATTTTATAGAAGATCTTGAATGTGATAAGGAGCGCTTTATAGGTAATTCTGCATTTTATTGGGAGCCAGTGTAAGTCCATTAGGATCGGCGTAATATGTTCTCTTCTTGAGGCTCCCACTAAGACGTGTGCGGCAGCATTCATTACTAGTTGCAGCAGGTTGATGGTGTTCTTTGGTAAACCATGTAAGACGATATTCGCATAGTCAAAGTGAGGAGTGACTATTGCCTGGAATATTGAACGGAAGTCTTTGGCTTCCAACATGGGTTTTATTTATTTATTTATTTATTTATGCTTATTTTCTATACCGCTTTTTCCAAAGATCAAAGGCGGTTTACAGGTAACATTTAGTGAACATGGTTTTACATAGAACATCGTTTTTTTTTTTTTTTCATAACTATGTACAGTTAACTTACGATAAACGATAACATGGAACATTGTTACAGAACTATATACAGTTTAACATTAGCTAGTAATGCTTTGACTATTTACATTGATTCTTCGTTAAATTAAACCTAGTTTCTTAAGTGTACTGAGTGTTGAGGGTTTTAGGTGGCGTAAGGTTTTTATCTTAAAGTAAATCGTTTTTACCGTACTTTTTATATGCTCAGTAAAATCAAGACGTTGATCGAGTATCACACCTAGGTAGCGAATTTAATTGGGAGCTCCGCGTCTCTTACTTTTTCTTACTAATTCTCCCTATACTGTATTTTATTTTTGTATGTTTCTTTATTTGGCTGTCTGTATTTTAACATAGGCCATATGGTCTTTTTCTATCGTCATGTTTCTGTCTAGTCTGCCCTTCCATATCAACCACTACAATAGTCCCCTTTTTTCCTTTAGAGATCCTCTGTGTTTGTCTCATGCTTCTTTGAATTCAGATACTGTCCTCATCTCTACCACCTCCACTGTGAGACTATTCCAGGGATCCGCAACTCTTTCCGTAAAGAAATATTTCCACATATCACTCCTGAATCTATATCCTTTCACCCTCATCCCATGTCCCCTCGTAGCAGAGCTTGCTTTCAATTGAAAGAGGCTCTCCTCCTGTGCATTTATGCCACGGAGGTATTTAAACTTCTCAATCATATCACCTCTATCTCGCCTTTCCTCTAAGATGTACATATTAAGATCCTTAAGCCTGTCCTCATATGTTTTATAATGAAGACCACTAACTATTTTAGTAGCCACCCTCTGTACTGACTCTAGCCTGTTTATATCCTTTTGAAGGTGTGATTTCCAGAATTGCACACAATACTCCAAATGAGGTCGCACCAAAGACTTATATAGAGTCACTATCAACTTCTTTCTTCTGCTGGCCATTCCTCTCCCTATGCACCCAAGCATCCTTCTAGCTTTTGCTGTCACCTTTTGTACTTGTTTGTGTCTGATAATCTTAAAGTAGCTAATCACACCTAGGTCTCGCTCTTCTTTAGTGGGCAAAAGTACTTCACCCCCCAATACTATATTTCTCCCTTGGAGTTTTGTAGCCCAAATGCATGACCTTGCATTTTTTAACATTAAATCTCAGCTGCCAAAGTCTAGACCATTCTTCAAGCTCAGCTAGATCCCTCCTCATGTTATATATATCTTCCTGGGTGTCTACTCTATTGCAGATTTTGGTATCATCCGCAAAGAGGCAAACCTTACCCGACAGCCCTTCTTCTATATCACTAACAAAGATGTCTTCTTGGATAAAGCAGCTTAAAAAAATTTCCTTTCAGCTAATAGGACCTTCCCAGGCCTGTGTGGGCAGCTGATAAGGCCCTTCTTGAGTTTCTCTGGCCAGTCTGACAGGTGCAGGGATTCCCTTACCAACTGGAGGTTCCTTTTTTGTTGGGCTTTTTTACTTCATGATTTTTTTCCTTTGATCTTGTTTGGGTTCTGCCATAATGCAACTTGTACAGAGGTGTGCTGCTTGCAGTATCTGTTGAGTGAACGCTGCAACTGGCTCTTTTTCCAAATCATCCCTCCAGTCCAGCCTAGACATGTGGATTGTGTCCCCCAACCAGCAGGTGGAGACTGAACATGACAGCTTTGTGATATATCCTGTAAAGGCTCTGTACATCATCAGGATGGTCAATATTGCTCAGTCACCAGCAGGTCTTCTGTGCGTCTGTTCTGCACTTCAGGGATCATAGGGGCCTGGTTTGGCCTAGTCCTCATGGGGGTGGCAGTGGTAGGGCATTGCCCATTTAAAAAAACAAAACAAAAGGGGGTGGAAGGGGAGAAGAATTTAATTGGAGAAGGAAGACCTTGAAGGAGGCAAGGAAAAATCAGAGGAGAGTACCTTTCCTTCCACAATTGCAGTACTGCAGCCTGTTTGTTTTCAGGATAGCAGCGACTGGCATCCTGCCTCCTATATGGTGAGCACCGAAACAGTTTTGGAATGGGGTCGGGCTCAAACGTGTGTAGGGTGGACACTCAGATGCCCTGGGTGCCTCCCCTCCTCCTTGCTACCTCCCCTCCTCCTTGCTACCTCCCCTCACCTACCGCAGCGTGACAGGAGTGTGGTATAGCAAGGCCTGCAGTGGCAAGAAATCCTTAAAACATAGGCAACAACAGGTCAGGGCAAAACAAAACCACTTTTATTATCCTTCAGCTATCCAACATTTCAGTTCCCCAGCTTGTTGGCTTTACAAGGCTGGTTCTCCAGGACTTTTCTGGGCCTCAAATTAAAGTTCAATCAATGTTCAGAATAAAGTTCATTCACTCACTTGGGCTTTGGTATCTGTGCATAGCTCCCAACCACACCCCAAACAATAGCAGGGGAAAACAGTCTTCCTAGACAGCTCACCTTCTTCCTTTGTACAAGTGCTGCCCCTGGGTCTGACTTCAGTCAGCTTTTAGCTTCCACAGCAGGCTGTCTTTTACAGATAGCTGGTTTTCAGGTAGGCTCTCGCTACCCGGACTCCTCTCTCCCCCCTCCAGATCCTTTGCTTCCTGGGATAAACCCTGGGGCCAGGCCACACTCTCCCCAGGCATTCTCTAGCCTTTCTTCTTAAAGGGATAGGCTTTACAGTGCAATACCTCACTTGTGCTAGCCTTGGCTGGGGAGTTTCCCTATGGGGGATGGGGAGTTCTGTATACTCTCAATCACAAGGAGTTACCGGAGTTTTTCACATGAGCTGTTTTGCTGGGTTAGTGTGCTGTTTGTTTTTCTTTCTGCGGTGGAGCGATTGCGGTGGCTGTCAGTGGTAAGCTGTGAGCAGGGTGCAGCGAACACTCCACGTGGCAGCATGGTGGGAAAATAGGTCAGCGTGGCCTGCAACTCACGCAGATAATCTCTGTCATCAACTGGGTAATGCCAGCTCTGCGCTGAGGAGAGCAAGTCAGCAGAAGTAGCGCAAGAGGTGGCCTCCCACTCTTCTCCAGGCATTGGAAAAGACTGTGGCTGCGGGAGAGCCGGGACTAGTCTCTGGGTAGCTGCAGGGATCTCAAAACATGGGAAAAATGGGCATTTTTTCTGATTCAGCTGTGGAAAGCAGATTCGGGGAGGGGGGGTCTAAGGTCCCTGGAGCTTCCTCAAAGGCCAAGAAATGCAAGGGCCCTTCAGAGGGGGTGGAGCAGCCTTTGGGGCTAGCCTTCTCCCCGGAGTTTGTTTTATTAATGCATAAGGCTGTTCTGCTGAAGTAGGGCTCCGGTTCCCAGGAAGCTTCCAAGACTGACAGAGGGAGATTGTCAGCCAGTGGGGCCTGATTCCCCTTCCTGGAACCAGTGGGTACTTTGTTGGCTAAGAGAGACAGGCCCCACAAGGGACAACTGGGAGAGCCCTCCTTACCAGGTTTGGTCCCCTCGTGGGATGCTCTAAAGGGGACCTCCGGGGAGTGTGGGGAACCCATGGAAGAGGAGATGGAGGAGGGGGTGATTCCCTCTGTAGATGAGCCCACAGTGGTCCGAGTTTTTCGCAAGGAGGCGCTTGTGGCTCTGATATCCCCATCACTGGGGGCCTGAATATGACCAGCTGGAAGATCCCTTGCTTCAGGGCATTCGGTCCCCACAGGATTTCTTTCCAGTCCATAAGACCCTCAAGCAGATGATTGATGCAGAGTGGGAATTCCCCAAGACTAGCCTATGAGGCGACAGAAATATGTCCCACTTGTATCCGCTGTCTCTGGAGGAAAGGGAGGTCCTCATGGTGACAGAGGTGTATGGCTTGGTCACTGCGGTGAACAAGAAGACCACTATCCCCATTGAAGGGGGGGGGGGTGTATTGAAAGACCCTCAGGACTGGTGGCTACAGACCATGCTAAAACAGGCTTTTGAGTCTAATGCCCTCACCTTGCAGATGTCTATCTGCGGGATCTATGTGGCTAGGGCATACCTGTGGTGGGCCCAGAGTCTACCTGAGACTGGGACAGGTTAGGAGCCGGCGCTCTTGGAGTCCGGGTGTCCTACCTGGCCAGTGCTTTATATGACCTGGTGCGCCTGTCATCCAAGAGTATGACGCTGGCAGTAGTGGCCTGCCATCTTCTGTGGCTCCAAAACTGGACTGTGGGTGTGTCATTCAAGCTGAGGCTGTCTAAGCTCCTGTACAAAGGCAAGCTGCTCTTTGGGGAGATGCTGGAGAAGCTGCCCAAGAATATGGGTGACTCCAAAGGGGGTCTTCTGCTGGAGGACATGTCCAGGGTGGGCTAAGGCCCAGAGGACCTCGAGGAGCCAATTTCATGATTTTCAAAGATTTCAGGCGATGCACTTTGCGCCTGTTCAACAGGCCTGGTCTCTCCCGCAAAGGGTAACTACTCCTTTCAAGGGCACGGTACAGACAAGAGGATACTACTCCTTGCCTGGAGGTGCCACCAAGAAGGCACAATGAAACAAGGGGGTCCAGGCGGGGATTGGTGGGGGGGGGTCACCTTCGAGACTTCTACTCAGTCTGGGCACAGGTCATGCAGGACCAATGGGTGCTGGAAATCATTCGGGATGACTGCACGCTAGAGCTGGCGTGGCCCATCCCCGACGCCTTCCTGGTCTCCCCTTGCAAGTCTACAGTGAAGCAGAGGGCCGGGAAGACCACGCTGAAGCTACTTGTCCATATGAGGGCAATCCGCCTAGTGCCTGAAAATCAGTGTGGGTCCAGTCGAAACTCCATCTTTTTTGTGGTCCTCAAAAAGGAAGGTTTGTTACGGCCCATCTTGGACCTCAAGCATGTCAACAGAGCGTTGCAGGTGCTGCGGTTTTGCATGGAAGCCCTGTGCTCGGTCATCTTCACGGTCCACAAGGGCAAGTTCCTTACCTCATAGGATCTGATGGAGGCGTAGCTCCACATCCCGATCAGGGGGGGGGGGGGAATATAAACGGTACCTCAGGTTTGCGGTCCCAATGGGCCATTTTCAGTTTGTGTGCTTCCCTTTGGCCTCGCTACCACACCCAGGACATTTACAAAGGTCACGATCGTGATCGCAGCTGCCTTGAGATGCGAGGGGATTTTAGTCCATCCCTACCTGGACGATTGACTTATCCAGGGCAAAGTCCTGGGAGGAGAGTGAGTCCACGACCATGCAAGTGGTCAAGTTTCTGCAGTCTCAGTAGCGTGGTGAATTTCAAGAAGTGCCATCTCCATCCCTCACAGTGGCTGACATACCTGGGAGGCGCTGTTTGACACCCAAGCAGGACGGCTGGGGCTGCCACTGGAAAGGATGTAAAAGGTCCAGGAGCAGGTCTGACCTTTCCTCTGGTTAACGCGCCCCTCAGTCTGGCATTATCTCTAGTTTCTTGGCAGCATGGCAGTGACCATCGATCTAGTTCCGTGGGTGCAAGCTCACATGAGACCTCTGCAGCACTCTCTCTTGTTCCGGTGGTCCCCACAACAGGATCCGTTGTTGTGACAGCTGTCGTGCCTGTCAGAGGTACGGCGCAGCTTGCG
Source organism: Ichthyophis bannanicus (assembly GCA_033557465.1). NCBI lineage: Eukaryota > Metazoa > Chordata > Amphibia > Gymnophiona > Ichthyophiidae > Ichthyophis > Ichthyophis bannanicus. Next base: position 885,659,939 of record CM066034.1, on the reverse strand, counting down.
CTGTGGTAGATGTCCCCACTGTTGACTGTGGGGTGCCGTTGGACCTGCTGGCTTGGATAAAGGTCACTACAGATGTCAGTCTTACTGGCTGGGGGGGCGCATTTTCTGTTGTAGCTAACCTAGGGGTATTGATCCAAAGACGAATCCTTGTGGCTGATAAATCGGTTGGAACTTAAGGCTGTGTTTCTGGCGCTATAGCATTTTCAACCACTCCTGCAATACCGGGAAGTGAGATCTTTTTGGACAATGCCATGGTGGTATCCTACATCAACTGCCAGGGGGGTCTCAGCGAGCAGGGTCCTGATGGAGGAGGCAGCCCCACTGCTACAGTGGGCAGAGTTGAATCTGAGCATGCTGTCAGCGGCACAAGTGGCAGTCAAGTACAACGTATAGGCGGACTTCCTCAGCCGCCATCGGATAGACTAAGGGGAGTGCTTCTTGGAGGAGTCTGTTTTTGGGACTCTCACACAGTGTTGGGGCCAGCCGGTGATGGACTTGATGACGTCAGTGGCCAGCACCATGACGAACCATTTTTCAGCAGGCAGCGAGAGTGCATTTTGGAGAAACTAAACACCCTAGTGCAGCTGTGGCTATCGTGGTGCTTCGGCGTTTTCGTCTTTGATTCCTCAAGTCCTGGCCTTCTTGCAGGCGGGACTGGATAAGAGGCTGGCACTGGGCTCGTTGTGGGCTCAGGTTGCTACCCTGGCGTGTTACCGATGTAGAGTCTGAGGCATTTCGTTGGCAGCGCACCCAGATGTGGTCATTTTTCTGTGAGCCATCAAGGAGGTGCATCTGCCACAGAGGCCGGTAGTTCCACCGTGGAATATCGTCCTGATGGCCTTGACTGAACCCCCATTTGAGCCCTTAAAAAGGGCGTCTCTGAAAAATCTCACATTGAAGATCATCTTTTTGGTGGCAATTTGTTCAGCTTGGAGGATTTTGGAGTTTCAGGCCTTGTCCTGTTGGGGGGCTTACTTGGTCTTCCATCTAGAGATATTGTGCACAGTGCCTTCCTTTCTGCCAAAGGTGCTGTCAGAGTTCCATCTCAACCAGCCGGTTATCTTTTCAGCCCTATAAGCAGGGCAGCTCGGGGCGGCAGAGTCGGGGTTGCATCTACTTGACACAAGACGTGTGTTGCAGCTGTATTTATAGAGAACAGAGCCCTTCCAACACTCGGAGAGGCTGTTTGTGCGCTTTGGGGGAGCATGCCAAGGGGAGGCAGCAGTGAAGCCTTCCATAGCCTGTTGGCTTAAGTAGGTGATTGCTACCACTATCTGCTGAAGCACAGGCTGGTTCCGTTGGTTATGTGCTCACTTAGCAAGGGTGGAAGTGGCCTCCTAGGTGGAAGTGAGCTGTGTTCCGCCAGGAGAGATTTGTAGAGCGGCTACCTGGGTGTCCTTGCACCCATTCGCAAAGCATTAACAGTTTTATCTTCATGCATAGGAGGAAGCCTGATTTGGTGCAGCAGTGTTGCAAGCGGGCCTTGTGGGGCCCTTCCTCTAGGGCAGGGGTTCTCAACCCTGTCCTCGGGACCCCACTAGTCAGTCGGGTTTTCAGGCTATCCACAATGAATATGAATGAGATATATATGCATTAGAAATAGCCTGCCAAACTGACTGGTTTGTGGCCCTCCAGTGCTGGATTTGGGGACCCCTGCCGTACACCTCTGTCAAGTACGATTGTGAGTGGGCAAGGTACAGATGTCCTCGACATCAAAAGGGTAGATAGAATGTGTCACATCCCTCCTAGTTTCTCACCACCACCAAAAAGTTGTCTAATAGACAATATTTTGGTGGTGGTGAGAGGCGAGGAGGTATGTGACATATTCCATCTAATCTTTTTGATGTCTTGGACATCTGTACCTTGCCCACTCACAATCTTAAATGACAGAGGTATAAGGCCAGGGTCCCCAAATCCAGCATTGGAGGGCCACAAGCCAGTCAGTTTGGCAGGCTATTTCTAATGCATATATATCTCATTCATATTCATTGTGGATAGCCTGAAAACCCGACTGGCTAGTGGGGTCCCGAGGACAGGGTTGAGAACCACTGCTCTAGGGGGTACTGCTGTGGTATGCCCCATGCATCTGGACTAGACTGGAGGGATGATTTGGAAGGTGAAATTAGGCCTTACCTGCTAATTACCTTTCCTTGAATCTCTCCAGTCCATTTCAGCACCCACCCATGTTCTTGACTGCTCAGCTAAGGAGTCCAGGACCTGTGTTGCTGTGTGGGAAGGCTAGGGGCAAGTGTCTCTGGTGCTCCTGTATCTCTGTGCCTCCTGGACGCGGCAGGGGGCTCGCCATGGGGATCTAGGAGTTTCCAGGTTGCTGTTCCGGCCAAATATTTTTTTCGGATTAGGAGTACATGCAGTTGTGGGAGGAAAAAAAGAAAAGGGGATATAAAGAGCACGTGCCTCACAGATGGCAAGGAACCTAAGAGGATGCTTCGGCATGGAGGGGGGGGGCACACGCATTGGAGGATAGATGATTCAGCAGCGGGTGGCCAGCTGACACTCTTTTTTGCTAGGCATTATTGACTATCCTGATGATGCACAGAGCCTTTATAGGATGCATCACAAAGCTCGTCATGCTCAGTCTCCACCTGCTGGTTGGGGGGCACAACCCATGCATCTGCACTGGACTGGAGGGATTCAAGGAAAGGTAATTAACAGGTAAAGCCTAATTTCACCTTGCTCCAGATGCAATGGAAAAGCCTCAGGACACTTCTTATTGACCGTTGGGACCCCCCTCCCCCCATAGGGTCCAGAGGCTCGATCTGATTTTGCTGCCTCTATTGCATTTCTCATGATTTTCCTTCAGTGGAAATGTTGGCCATCATGGATACCTCTATGGTCTCAGGTAAAGGGGAGTATGGTGAGCCGGCACACCTCTGGAAGCTATCAAGGGTTCCAGGGCCCATTCTCAGCCAGCTTTGAGTAACATCTCCTGAAACTCCTCGTGGGTGGTTTTTCAGCCCCTGGTAGCTGTATGGTTTTCCCCTCAAAGGGTTTAAGGCCTGATATCCCCTCTGGTATCTCCTCCTTTGGTGGCAAGGGGGTTAATTGCCCTCACTCTTCATTTTCACTTGCCTGTTCCTCCAAGAGCCGCACACTCTTATGCTGGATCCAGCAATTACTGAACAGCCTAGAGATAGTGAGATTGGAGTCTGGAGCATCATTTGTAGAAGATGCCCTGTATGACTTAATCAGGATCAGCTCTAAGTCCATGGCAATGGCTGTGATGGCCTGACAGTGGCTCTAGCTCCAGAATTGTTCTGCTCACGCTGCATTCAAATTGTGGCTGAGCAAGCTCCCCTTTAAGGGCAGTTTACGTTTTGGGAAGATCTGGAGAAGCTGGTGAAAGACCTTGGAGAGGCTTACCCACAGAGTATCCTGGAAGACAAGTCCAGAGGTTCCTCACATAGGGTTCAGCAGGGAGCATGGGGGCAGTTTAGGACTAGAAAGAGTTTACCCACATCCCTATTCCTTCTATGGATCTAAACCCAAGAAGGGTCAGCCCCTTTGGGGATCCTAGTGATCTCAGGACTCGACAGACACCTTCATAGGAGCTGGTAAGCTCTGACGGAGATCTGGTGGAGTTCCTTCCAAGGAACAAGGAGTACAATGAGTGTCTGTCAGTTTTGCTTGAAATGGACTCACATCACATCAGACCAATGAGTGCTTTAGGTCCTTGAAAAATATATACACTGGAGTTTGCAGATCCTCTTTGAAACACCTTTGTGGATTCTCCTTGCTTCTCCTTACCAAGAGTGGTAGTTGAGGAAACTCTACAGCGTCTCCTACAGCTCTCAGCAGAACAAGGTCAGGGGTGGTATTCATTTACTTTGTGTTGCCCCAAAAAGCTAGTCCTTCTGACCCATTCTGGACCTGAAAGTGATCAAGACCAACCTAAGAGTGTCCTGTATGGAGACCCCCAGGTTGGTCATTGCATTGCTCCAGCAAGGGGAGTTTCTAATCTTCTTGAACCTTTCTGAAACATACTTCCAGAATCTCATCCAGGAGCGACATCTGCTGTTCCTCCACTTCTCCATCCTGGGCTGCTATTTTCAGATTTGTGTCCTACGTTTTGGCTTGATCATGGTGCCTTACACCTTCTTGGAGGTCATGGTGGTGGTGAAGGTTTTTCTGCGCAAACAAGGAATTTGAGTTCACCCATACTTTGACTGGCTGATTCACTCAGACTCCATGGAGAGGTCCAAAGTGGACACTACCCAAGTGATCCAGTGGATTGGAGAATCTGGGATTGGGTGATCAGCTACCCCAAGAGCAGCCTAGTTCCCTCCCAGGATGTGGAATTCTGGGTGCTAGTTTCAGCGTTCTTGGGCAAGGTATTTGTCACCCTGGAAAGGTTGGACATGCTGCATCTGCAGCTCAGATGTTTTTCCTCTGGGGTAGCTCCCAGGGCCTGGGACTATCTGCAGAACCGGAGGTCAATAGCATGGACTCTGGAACTGGCAGCTTGGGCCAGAGCACACATTTGCCTCCTGAAGGGATACCTAATTCACTGGTATCTCTGCTCCCAGTTGTTTGAATAGTGCCTACCTCTTCTCCCAGAGATCAAGGGGGAATTGTCATGATGGCTATAAACTCACCTTCTGATGGACAGGATGTCTCTAGCGGTGCCATATTGAGTGATAGTTACCTCAGATGTCACCTGCTGGGCTGGAGAGTGCATCTTCTGGGTCAGTTAGTTCCATATGCAGAGGAAAGGGGTGGGCCATAGACCATAGTTCCACCAATATTTTGCCCAACACAGAGTCAGAAATGGAGAGCTTGGAGGCAGGACTGGAGATTGGTTTCTTTGGCCCCACCGACTAAAAAGATTTTCCACTTCCTCTGGTTTGTTCAGGGGTACTGGTCCCCTCAAGAAGCCTCCTGATTGATCAACAGACTAGAGGCCAAGGTAATCCATCTGACTCTGAGGAGGTGTTGGTCTCTCCTGGAGAGAGAAAAGCAGTCCAAGTATTCTCAGACAGCACCACAGCTGTGGCTTAAATCAACAGGTAAGGTGGCACTCACAGTACTATGGTAGCCAGGGCCGGCCTGTCTACTAGGGAAGCTAGGAGGCTGCCTAGGGCGGGTGGCCGATCTGGGTGAATGGTGGCGGCGGCAGCAGCAGCAGCACACATGGGTGGCTGTGCCCCCCCCCCCCCCCCAGCTGCCACAGATTCCATTTGGGGGGAGGGGAGGAGGGCAGTATTTCCAAAAGCGGGGGCAAAAAGCCACCGCTTTTGGAAATGCTGCCGCTGCTGTTGCCCGCCTCCACCTCCTGAGATAGAATTGGTGGCAACTGGGGGGCAGGAATGTGGTGAGGACGGGGTTTCTACCTAGGGCGGCAGAAACCCTTGGGCCAACCCTGGTGATGGCCAAAGAGGTGATGGAGCTCTGTCATTAGGCAGAGGCTCATCTGGTGGCTCTGTTAGTGATCCATATAATGGGTATAGACAACATGCAGGCCGACTTCAAGTTCGAACACCATAGATCCATTTGAGCTCCTTTGGATGACCTCTCAAGGATTTGACCCTGAAGATGGTATTGGTGGCTGTTGCATCTGTCAGACAGTTGTTAGAACTACAGACCTTGTCCATTAAGGAGCATTTTTTGGTCATCTCGACAGGGTCTGTCTGAATCCAGTACTGTCCTTTCTCCCAAAGGTACTATCTTCCTTTTATCTTAATCTGTGATCCTGCCCCCTCCTTGGAGGAGGTCCTTCAGATTGTTTTCGGTTTTGCCCAATTTTCCTCTAAGGAAAGTTGCTTTAGCACCCTTGTCAAAATGCATTTTGTTCACATTTTCCTCCTGTGTGGAGTCTGCTTTAATGTCTCCTGAGGAGATCTAAGACTGTTACCTGATCATCTCTGAGCACCTTTGTAAAGCACTACAGTTTGCATGTGGGAGTTGGAGCAGATGGCACCTTTGGCAGAGCAGTTTGGTCAGGAGCATCTTCCTCTCATCCTGAGTCCTGACTGTTGCGGTACATCCCATTCATCTGGACTGGTCTAGCAGAATAAGGAGAAATTTTTCATACCTTGAATCCTGCTGTACCAGTCCAGAAACTGCCCTTGAAGACTACTTGTACAAGTTTGGTAGCCCTGCTGCCTTCTTAACTGCATTTTCAGTATTAGCAGGTATGGCAAATTTTTCCTTAAAAAGCATATTTGTTTGGAAGCTCCATAGGAATCAGTGGAAAGGATTGTGTGAGTTTTTTTTTTTTTAAATTTGGAAAACACACACTTTTTTAAAATTGTAATAATACAAAGAAAGAGAAGTAGGGCAGTCTATATCGCCTCTGATTGCCACAAAGTAAATTATAATTTCTGATAAAGCTATAGTGAAACACATAAAATAGGAACAAATGAACAATCACATTATGCTCTGCCACTTAGCTTATTCTGTTCTTACATAAACATACACATGTACATATTTCTCTGTGTCACACACTCTCTATCTAAAACATGCTACAGGACAGACAAAAGACTGCTAGAGTATGTCACCTGCACCCCTCTTTTTCATAATGCACGATCCACAGTTGAATAAATAAGGATATCAGAATGGGGATGATAGAGTAGATGTATATCTGATGAGGAATTAACTCTGATCTCTTTCTGCTCTATCATGCCATGAAACAGGAAAATGAATTTTTCATTAGAACATACTGCCATCATTCTCCCACAGATTCATGCCTTTGGAGTTTACTACTTAAAGTTCATTCACCTTCACACCTTCCTTCACCTAGACAGCTAAACTAATGAGTCAAAACATGAAGTCTGCGGGCATAACCACAGCAGCAGTGACAAAGGACAAATGGGCGAGCCTTTCTTTTTTTACCCTCACAGATTCTGTAGCCCTAAATTAAATTAAATACACATTTAGTTGTTAATTGGAATAGTTTCAAATATATAGTCACATATATATTGCATATAAAATGAATAGTTTGAGAATTTATTTTCAATGTAGAAGTGAATTAGTAAAAACATACAATAAAAATGAATAGATGCAAATATAAAAATTGTGTGTGAAACTGTAGGGAGTGCTGATCTGTGAGATGTGCAGTGAGTTTTAAGGTGAAAGCTCATTCTGTTTTCATAAATAGTAGTAGAAAGCCTGATGATTCTCTGTGCGCAAGCAGGATAAGTACTCGTGTATGGGTGATGACATCGATGAAGACTCATACAGGAAACCCCTACCAGCAGCTTTTAGAGTGGTTCCAACATGCATTTTTCTGAGTATTGTCTTTGGACTTCCTCATCTGAGTCGTCTTTTATCTGTGGAATGATACAGACGTATTGTCCCATTGTCTGTGATGTTCAATTTTTCATATATCTCTCTTCCTGCGTTAAGTGAATTTATTTTGCATTTTCTACAAGCCATTGCTGTGTTTTCTACCTTTAATCTCCCTTAGTCAGATTTTGACTGTTAGTTTCCGTAATATTACTATGTTGCTGCTATAAGCCACTTTTAGGCCACAGTATCCCAGCCAGGTTAAATTTTTGTCAAATAGTTATTTGATTTTGTAACGTTATTTCCAAAAGAGATGTCCCAGGTTCAGTTCTCCAGTGCAGCAGGGCCATGTCTGTAACAGACATTCATAATTGGTGCCTGCAGTCTGCCCATGAACCTTTTTCTTGTCATTTATGTTTACAAATGACTAAAAGAGGGCTCAAGGATCATGAAGAGAAGCGCAAAAAGATTTTTGGTGCAACTAAGTCCAATCTATTTGCAGCCGTGGCATTAGTCCACATGGTCTCAGGAGCTACCACTTAGCTGGAAGTGCATCAACAATGATGAGTCAGCGTCTACATGGAGTCAAGCATCTGAGGGTGTCCAGTGAACTGTCATCCACAATTCCCACCTGAAGAAGAGGAAGATGTCTCGTACTATTTCAAGTTAAATATATGAAATGCAGCTCTACTCTTCACCCATAAGATGATCTGTATTGTAGGACTCTCTAACATATGTCACATCCTTAGCTTTTCAAGCAACTGGGTCTCAGAATCAGCATGGGGCGACTTATGGAGCACACTTATTCATGCGAAAACTGCGCCCAAACCTTACATCAACGACCCATCTTAGTTGCTCAATTTTATATTGAAGCTAAAATAGATGTTATAAATGTTATGACTTCCATGTTATTAATTTCAAAATTATCAGCGTGACTCGAATCTAAGGATGCTTATCTGTAACACGGTGAGCTTCATTTCATATATTTAACTTGATAGTTTTTACAGCTCTGAGAAGTGACATAACGTTACATTTGTTTGGAATCGTACTATTTCAAGACATTGGGTACTACAGGCACCTGAGCATTAGGCGGAGGCTGAGATGCATCAGCATTATAGTTTATCAGAGCACAATGGCAGAAGCAGAGATTCCAAATGTATCCCAGCCCATGAAGCTGCCCTGACTTGGGCTGTTCAGCTTCCTCTCTACCAGAGGGGCTTCCTTCAGTGAGCAAGATGGTCGGCTCTATTTACAGAGTCCAGAAGGATTCCAGATTTGAGACGCTCTAGCTGCCACACCATTCTGTGGTCACTGAATCTTCTCTTAAAAGGGCATAGAGTTCCAAATCTCACTCTTTGGCACTCCCCCCCGCCCCCGGAGGAGGGAGGCTACAATGGGACATTGGATTATTTTGGGAGAATTTTTTTTTAAGCATGCTATGTTAACATGCCACTTAAGTTTGTTTATTAAAATTTGATATATCACCCTTTTAAATGGGTTGGCAGGGTAGTTCACAATAAAAACAGGAATAAAAGAACATGTCAAAGGAACTCCAGAGTCCAGGATTGGAAAGAGCCACAGTCATAGCAGGGGAAAAACAAGGGGGAAAGGTGGGGGAGTGAAGTAGCCAAGAGCAGGGGAGGAGAGAGGAATAACCATCATCCACAGGTCCTGGTCTTGGGTGACAGGGATGTTGAAGGCCTCTTGAAATAAGAGGGTTTTGAGCTGGGTCTTGAAGGTGGTGAGGGAGGACTGTAGTCTCGAAGGGCAGGGGGAAGATTGTTCCATAGGTGGCGAAAGAAAATAGAAAGCAGAGTGTTGTGTCAATTCGTACCTGGTGTGAGAAGAGGGGGGAAGATGGAGGTGATTTGCATGATGTGAGTGGGGGGGGGGGAATGGTGTGGAGCATGAAGTATGATGCTTGAAGAGAGAGAAGAGTGGTAATACCTGTGTGAAGAACTTTATGGACCTACTAGCTCTTCATGGGCATGCACTTGTGGAACATCATGCACAATCTAGATGAGTTTGTGAACTCCTTCTCTGGAGAAAGCTGCACAGTTCTCCGGGAACAAGCAGGAAGCCAGTCCTCACATATGGGTGACATCAGCACTGACGGAACCCTCGTGGAAGCATCTTCACAGCTTTCAAAGAAAGCCTTTGGGAAATGCCACCACGCATGCGTGGTCCCCTTCCCACCCAAGTGTGCCATTTTGCTCAGTCTCCTTTTTTCCGCGGAGCTCTTCAGACGTTGTTTGGCTTGTCCCCGGAAAAAGTTGATTTTTTTCTTTCAGAGTTTCACTCTCCTCTGGTATCACACCAGTACTCTTCCCGCATGCCGACCTCGTTGCCTCAGCATCGAGTTCGGCCCATTTTTGTAGCTTTTTCGTTCTTTCTTTTCCCGGTATCTTCGCACCTTTTTTCTTCCGCTGGCAGCCCGGAGAGTCTTTGACCTTGCAGGGGTACTTTTTCCTCCCCATGGCTACCAGTGGCTTTAAGAAGTGTGATCGGTGCTCCAAAATTATGTTTTGACCGACGCACACGACTGCTGTCTCTGCTGCCTGGGGTCAGATCATGACCTGGCAGCCTGCAGTCTCTACAAGAGGATGTTCAGTAAGGCCCTCAAGAGCTGCCAGCAGCAGCACGATAAGTTTTTCCCCGAGTCCCCAGTGCCTTCGAAGGCCAGGGCCTCATCTGAGGCCCCAATATCTCGGGTGGAATGCTCCGAACCCATGTCTTGTCGTGGGTCCTCAGAAAGGGGGTCTCCCTCCAAGGAATTCAGGAAGAAGAAGAAACCCTTGAAGTCGGCATCCTTAGATGGCTTTGACCAGACAGGGGCTCCCCGGGCCTTGTCCTGCAGTCCGAGACTGTTGTTCGAGGCATCGGAGAAGGAGCGTCCTGCGAAGGTCCTCCGGAAGGATCTGTCCACGGACTGGCCTCGGTCCCCAGATACTATCCTCATCGAGTTTTCCCCTTTGGGGGAGCCGGTGTTAGGCCCGAGTCCCTCGGTGCCTGCGCCGAAGGCTGCAGAGCCTTCTGGTCTGGAGTCCAGAATGGCAGCCCTGGAGCGCAGTTTGTCTTTCTTCATGGACCAGCAGCGGGTGCTGTTGTCTGGCACGACCAGTTCATCCACCCTGACCACTGGACCCTCGACGTCTAAGACGTCACCGGAGGCCGAGCCGATCTTTGAGGTCCTTTGGCCTCGAGTCGACCCTTGGCTGAGGTCGCAATCTGACAGGACCGCGGTCATCCCCAGCAAGTCTGCCAGGCATCGGGAGCCCCGAAGCCCACGGAGCAGCCCTCCTACGAGTCCTCAACGGACTACTCCAAGTGGGAGATGAAGGATGAGGAGTCCCCCGATACCAGTCACCACCATGCTGTCCCATCTGACTCTCCCATCTCGGAGCCTCGACAGAGGTCTCCACCTGTGGATATGGGCTTCCTTGATTTTGTCAAGGACATGACCAAGGCCCTGGCATTCCCGATGGAGTCGGAGGAGGATCCTTGGGCGGATGAATTAGAAATCCTCCAGTACGAGGCCCCTCTGTGGGAATTGCTCACGGTACCCATTCCTCCCATCCTGGAATGGCTGATGCTCTGAATGCGGGAGACATCGGCTTCGGTGCCAGTGGTGAGCAAACGGCTCGACTTGATGTATCGAGTTCGCTGGAGCCCAGGCTTCCAGAAGTCACAACTGTCGCATAATTCCATAGTGGTGGAGTCGGCCATGCGTCACCTGAAAAGGAAGTGCTACCAGGGCTCAGTGTTCATCTGCCGCATCCAGGCCTACCAGCTGTACATGGGCATGTACCTGAGAGACCTGGAGAAGGAACTCACTAGGTTTTCGACTAGTCTCTCCAAGGAACTTTTGCAGCGGTTCAAGAACCTGGCGAATGCTCCAAATTCATGTCTCGGGTGGCCTATGACAGGTTAGAGTTGGCGGCTCGAGTAATGGTAGCTAGCATCGGTGCATGCCACCAAGCTTGGCTACAGTCATCCGACCTTGAGCAATGAGTTCAGGATAAATTGGTCGATGTCCCCTGCCAAGGAGAGAACCTCTTTGGCAAACCCATTACTGACAAGGCTGCCGAGCTGGAGAACGAGTTCATGATGAGGACCAGGTACTCTAAAAAGACTGCTGCCCCTCCCCGAAGGCTCGGGTAAAAAGCTCTTCTACCCAAGGAAGGGAGCTGCTTACAGAAATTACCCACCTTATCAATCCTCCCCAGCTCCCCAACAGGGTCAGCAGGCCAAGGGACATGGGCATGGCCCATGTAAGCAGAAGGCTCCAAACCCTAGGCACCGGCTCTGGCCCAACCAAGGGTGAGCTTTTGACTCCTTGAGCATAGCCTTTCTACCCCAAGGAGATCGGCAACCCACAGGGGGATGTCTGGCCCTCTATGCCCAGTGGTGGGTGACCATCACCACTGATTCCTGGGCACTAAAGGTAATCAGGGAGGGTTACCTCCTCCATCTGACTCACACTTCCCCCTTATTTCCCAGGAGAGCCCCTCAGGTCTCCCCTCTATCGGGACCACCTTCTGAAGGAGTTGACAGGTCTTCTCGAAGACAAAGCAGTGGAACCGGTGCCCCACCACCTCAAGGGCAAGGGGTTCTACTCCAGGTACTTCTTCGTGTCAAAGAGAACAGGGGGCCTGTGGCTCATCCTTGACCTGCGCAACCTCAACAAATTTCTGATGAGGGAGAAGTTCAAGATGCTCTCCCTTGGAACATACCTTCCTGCAGGGAGACTGGCTGTGCTCCTTAGACCTCAAGGATGCTTATACCCACATCCTCATCCAACCCAACCACAGGCAGTATCTGCGGTTCGTAGTGGGAGGCAGGCACTTTCAATACAGGGTGCTCCCTTTCGGCCTAGCCTCTGCCCCAAGAGTCTTCACAAAATGCCTGGCAGTCCTAGCCACCTTCCTCCAGCTCCAGAGGGTCTTTGTCTTTCCCTACCTGGACGACAGGCTCATAAAGGGAGGCACAGCCTCAGAGGTGCAGCTAGTCACTGCACGCACCATCCAGGTTCTGCAACAATTGGGCTTTGTCATAAACTACCCCAAGTCTCACCTCCTCCCGACACAGTGTCTGGTGTTCATTGGGGCAAAGATTGACACTCTTCAGTCAAAGGCTTTCTTGCCCAGGGACCGAGCTGATCATCTCAGGTCTCTAGTGGAAGGGAGGAGTGGCCTAGTGGTTGGGGCAAGTTACCTCAGGCCAGAAGGTCGGGGGTTCAAATCCCACTAGAGAACAACAACCTTGGGCTGGAAGGACTGGAGTTTCTAGTCCCACAGGTGCTCCTTGTGGTCTTGGGCAAGCCACTTAACCCTCCATTACCCATGTTCCCTGTAAGTATTAGTGTATGTGTCTCATATCCCCTCATGTTAAATGTATCCCCCGATTGTGTTGTGACCACTTTGATTGAAGGATAAGGTGGTATACAAAACTGTCTAAATCAGGGGTCACCAACCTCCAGAGGGCCGCGTGCCGCACAGCCGACTACGGGTAGACTCGCGGGCCGCACCCTCCTTCTCCCCGCCCCCGCGAAAAAAAGCAATGCTCATACCTGAAAATTATTCCATGCCAGCTCCCTCCCTTCTTCTGCAGCCGCGGCTCCCTGCCTCTTAGGGAACCGCGGCTGTGCTTGTAAAATCATCGCGGAGCCCTTCCTGTCTTGACGGGCTCCGTGCAGCATTGTCCCGCCTCTAAAGGAAGTTGTTTACCACTTCCTTTGGAGGCGGGACAATGCTGCACGGAGCCCGTCAAGACAGGAAGGGCTCCACGATGATTTTACAAGCACAGCCGCGGTTCCCTAAGAGGCAGGGAGCCGCGGCTGCAGAAGAAGGAGTCGATGAGTTTGCCGGTACTTTCAGCAGCATCCTTGGCGGGCCGCACCGGGGTAGAGCCTCGCGGGCCGCACCAAGGGACCTCGCGGGCCGCAGGTTGGTGACCCCTGGTCTAAATAAATACAAATAAATAAATAGTTTGGGACATACAGTACCGTCCCTCTGTGCCCGCTTGGTTTCTCCTGCGCCTCCTCGGGCACATGGCCTCCATGGTCCACGTTACCCCAGACGCTCGCATCCATTTGAGGGCGGCACAGTGGTGTCTCCGAGACCAATGGTCCCAGGCAATGTTCCCTCTAATTTTCTGTAGGCTGTGTGCGCATAAAGTATCAGCTGTGCAGCTTTTGAAGAAAGGTTAAATTTTTGTGCACCACATAACGACACTCTGAGTTATATACTTTAAAATTTGACTACACGTCAGAATACAGTATGTACACCACATTGACTGCACTAGAAGATATTGTAGAACTTGTGAAAACCGTAAATACACAACAACTTTTAAATTTTAAGACGTCTGTGTTTTCTATCAGAATCAGAACTGTAATTTTTGTGCGCTCTGTTGTAAAGTATGTGCGCTCGCTCGGCAAGGTGTGTGCGCCGCACACGCGCACAGCTTAGAGGGAACAGTGGTCCCAGGTCACAGGCTGCCTTCAAGACAGAGTTTCTGTGACCCGCCAGTTGGCAGACTCCCTGGTCTGGTGACAGTCGCCCCAGCATCTCGAGGTGGGCATGCTTTTTCAGATCCCAAGCCCATCGAGGGTCATCACCATGGATGCCTCCCTTCTCGGCTGGGGAGCCTGCTGCGGAGATGTACGCACCCAGGGCAACTGGTCATCAGACGAGAGCACCCAGCAGATCAATTTCCTCAAGCTCTGAGCCATATACCTAGCCCTGAGAGTCTTCCGTCACCACCTGCGTCAACAACCAGTTCTGGTACAGACAGTCAACCAGATGGCGATGTTATGGGTGAACAAACAAAGGGGCACGGGGTCTCGGACCCTTTGTCAGGAGGCTGTAGTCCTCTGCTCATGCGCATTCTGACAGGGTATCCTCCTGCGGCCAGTGTACCTGCCAGGCCATGACAACCTGCTGGCCAATAGACTCAGCAGAGTTCTGCAGTTGCACGAGTGGCAGCTGAACCCCAGGTTAGCCAGTTGACTTTTCCAGCTTGGGGGGGGGGGGGCCGTGATGGACCCGTTCACCAGTCTGGACAACTTTTCAGCTGTCCCGCTTCTGTTCCTGGCAGGTCCACCCCTCCAGGGTTGCAGTGGATGCGTTCCTAGTCTCATGGTCGGAAGGCCTCATGTACGCCTTCCCTCCCACGCCGCTGATCACCAAGACCTTGTTCAGGACCCTCCACAACAGGTCCTCACGCATCCTTATAGCTCCTCGGTGACCCAGACGGCTGTGGTTCCCGCTACTCCTACAATTGATGGTGGAGGCCCTCATCCCCTTGAGGACCACCCTGGGACTCCTATCTCAGGAGGGGTCTCTTTACTGCACCCCAAACTGGGATCCCTGTCGCTGACAGCGTGGCTGCTGAGAGGGTGACTTTCGCCTTCCGGTTGAGGTGGAAGACATTCTGCTAGCCTCTCGCAAGGCCTCTACTAGGAAGACTTATGCCTTCAAATGGCGCAGGTTCTCTGCTTGGTATGCCAAGCACGGGGCTGATCCTTTCTCCTGCCCAGTGCCTCTGTTGTTACAGTACCACCTACACTTCTCTCAGTCCGGGCTCAAGTCTTACTCCGTCCGAGTGCACCTGAGTGCCCTGGCGGCGCACCACCATCCGTTGGATGGTACATCCCTCTCGGTCCAGCTGTTGGTGATCCGTTTCCTTCAGGGCCTGCTCTTATCAAAGCCCCCGGTTCACCCACTGGCAACCAAATGGGACCTCAATGTTGTGTTGGGGCAACTCGCATGCCCACCCTTCGAGCCTCTGGCTACCTGCCACCTTCGCTATTCTCTTGGAAGGTGGCTTTCCTGGTTGCGCTCACCTCTGCTCGCAGAGTTAGTGAGTTCCAGGCCCTTGTGGCGGAAGTGCCTTATACCAGATTCTACAAGAACAGAGTGGTGCTTTGCATGCACCCCAAATTCCTGCCAAAGGTAGTGTCGCCCTTCCATCTCAACCAGGAAGTGATGCTTCCTACCTTATTTCTAAGACCTCACTCCAGTTGAGCGGAGATGGTCCTTCACACCTTGCACTGTAAGAGGGCCTTGTCCTTCTATATCCAGTGCACTCAGGGCCGCCTCAAAGCTGCTCAGCATTTCATCTCCTACAACCCCAGAAGGCTGGGGGACGCAGTGACCAAGCGTACACTGTCCACATGGGTGGCATACTGTATCGCCCGTGCTTATGAGAAGGCGGGGCTCCCGCTGGTAGGCTGTGTCATGGCGCACTGTGTCAGGGCCATGGCAGCCTCTGTGGCAAACTTGAGCTCTGTTCTGATGGTGGACATTTATTGGGCCGCCACCTAGACTTCAGTCCATACCTTCACAGCCCATTACTGCCTGGAAAGAGAGTCCTGATGGAACAGTGCCTTCAGCCAAGCTGTGCTCTGTAATCTTTTCAGGGTTTAGGCAACTCCTACCCTCTGACCCTTCTGTGTTCAGGCTACTGGAGTGCTGGTTTCATCGGACACAGGGGTCCTACTGTGGTCTGTGTACACGAACTAAATTGCTGCTGCTTGCGACTCCCCATGAAAGAGCCCCTATTTTTGCTATGGGCTTTTGGTAGCCTGTAGCTGGGAAGTCCCAAATGTGAGGACTGACTTCCTGCTTGTTTCTGGAGAAAGCGTAGTTACTCACCTGTAACAGGTGTTCTCCGGGGACAGTAGGAATCGGTCCTCATAACCTTCCCTCCTCCCCTTAGAGTTGCTCCTTTACCATCTTTTAGCTTTTGTCATCTTTTAGCTATGTCTTCTGACTGAGCAAGATGGCACCCTTTGGCGGGAAGGGGACCACGCATGCATGGTGACATCTCCCAAAGACTTTTTTTGAAAGGTGAGGGGATGCTTCCACGAGGGCTCCGTCGGTGCCGACGTCACCCATATGTGAGGACTGATCCCTGCTGTCCCCAGAAAACACCTGTTATAGGCGAGTAACTACGTTTTGTGGAGCCTAATGGGCCAAAGGAAGGTGTGCAGAAAATACACTCTCTCTGAGCAACACATCATATTTAATATGGCATCAAGAACCTCTTGCATGAATATTGGCGTCCAGAGATCCTCATGGCTCCAAATCTCAGACTTACAACCTAGTATTCAGGAGAAGCTTGCTGATGTGATGTGGATTGAATCTCTTTGGCGATAAGGTGCAGGAGGCTGCTATCCTCGTCAGACCGCACAGTGACACTTTTTAAGATTATCTCCTCACCAACTTTCAGCTCAATCTCCTCTTTTAGGAGGTTCCAGAGTTGAGAGCAAAGGATATCCTATTAATCTCACAGGATAGATATCTTTCTCTCTCCTGCTTGCCTCAAACCAAGCAAAGTTCTTGCTCCCACCCTAGGCAGCAGAGGGCCCAGAAGTGCCAGCAAAACAATGGTTGAGGTTTTGACTGGCTCCTAAAGAACATTCTTTGCACATCATTGGCCTCTTGTAACCTCTGACCTGATTTTCTTAAAATAGTCCAGTTCAGGTACTGGTTGTATCTATTCAAGTTACTACCAAATTGTCCACCGAGAGGGCTCTCGCTAGCCTCTTAGTCCCAGGAGATACTTCAGGAGCTTTCTGTACTTCAACAGGCTAGTGCAGTGAAGCCCATTTCACCAAGATAAAAAGAACAAGGGTTTTACTTGAGGTACTTCCTGGTGACAAAGGAAACTGGAGTGTAGGAGTAGCCTAAAGGTTAAAGCAGTGGCCTATGACCAAAGAGACCAGGGTTCAAATCCCACTGATGCTCCTTGTGGTCTTAAGCCAGTCACTTAACCCTCCATTGCCTCATCTACAAACTTTGATCCTAAGTGGGGACAGGAAATACCTTCTGTACCAGATTGTAATGTGTCTTGAATTACTACTAGAAAAGTGTAAATAACTTTAATATATAAATAGAGGGATTCCATTCCATTCTGAGGAACCAGAATGGTTTCCTTGGCACCCTGCTCCCCATTCTTCAAAAAGGGGATTGGACATAAGATGCCTATACCTGCATTCAGATATATCCCAGTCTTTGTGAGAACTATCCATGATAGGGAAACAACACCTTGCAATTTTACCAAATACTACTACTCAGATTAGGCATACACGTGTTTCCCTACTTGGACGATTGGCTGGTCAAGAGCACAACTCAGAGGTTCAAGAATCTATGAACAAGACCATCAGGTTGTTAAAGCTGCTAGGATTCGTCAAATTATTCCAAGTCAAATTTAAGCCTGTCACATCAATTAGAGTGTATTTGATCTCGGCTAGACATGACTTAGGCAAAGAACTTTACCAGATAACCCTACTGCAATATCACTTACGAAAATGTTGAAAAGATTAGGACCAAGGACAGATACCTGCAGCATACCACTGGTACCATTCTCAGTGTGAACTCGATTTACCCTGTACGTTTTGTCGCTTCCCACTCGGTCGATTTCTGGTCCAGTCGGTCACTTTAGAGTCCATGCCTAAGGCACTCTATAAGTTTCCTGTGTGGAATAGTGTTGAAGGGTTTGCTGAAATCTAAATAGAATATACATGTTGATAACATTTGGATTTTGTGGGCTGAGTAGAATTTTTCTGGTGCATAATTTAATTCACTTGTATCTAGGACATATTTGCCAGTCTGAAGGCTATTGACTGAGTTTGAAATATTTAGTGATTAAATAAATTTAAATAAAGCAATTTTAGGTATATTTTCTATTGGAACATTTAACTGGCCAACCACCTGTCTCCCTTCAAATGAACTGCTTGCTAACTACTACATGAATAAATTACTAGCACCACAGGAGAACTCATGATAAATGAGGCAACCTTACTTTAACATCAACATGCCTATAAAGTGTCTTCAGACACTCAAGTTATGGTTTGGGGAAAAATGAGAAGGCTATAAAGAACTCTATCAAAATAAACACTGGGCTGGGCTGGGGTGTGGAAGGGGCGGGGGAAGAGAGCCCAGACCAAATGTATACTATACTTCAAAAAGGTGGAAGGAAGGCCAGTTGACTGCTGGCAGAGATTAAAGGTGAAGTGAGGAAGGCCGTTACAGTCAAAAATGAATCTTTCAAAAAAAAAAAAAAGGAAACAAGATCTGAATGAAGGAAACAACATAAGCATTGATAAGGCAGGCAAAGAGAATTTTGAAAAGAAACTTGCCTTGGAAGCAAAAACTCATAATAAAAACTTCTTCAGGTATATTGGAAGCAAAAAGCACGTGAAGGCATCAGTTGGAACATTAGATGATAGAGGGGTACAAGGGGGACACTAAGGGAGGACAAGGCCATAGCGGGAAAAACTAAATTCTTCACTTTGGTCTTTACTGAAGAACATGAAAAGGAGATAGCTATGCCAGAAATGATAATTAGAGGTGATGAATTAGATGAATTGAAACAAATCTTGGTCAACCTGGAAGATGTAGGACAATTTGACAAATTAAAAAGTAGGAAATCACCTTATCTGGATGATATACATACCAGGGTGCTAAAAACCCCAAATTGAATTGCAGACTTACTATTACTTTTATTGCTTACTATTACTAGCAAAACAGAGCACTTAAGGCATCCCAATAGAGAGGTTCAAATTAAGGTAAATGTAAGCCAATACCTTTAAGTAAAGAGCTAACAAAGTTGAAAACTTCCAAATTACCCCTGTCAACTGATAACCAAATTGTTAATATGAACAAAAAACAAATTCTGAAATGCCTGTATGCAAATGCTAGAAGTCTAAAATATATGATGGGAGATTTAGAATATATAACACTGAATGAAATGTTAGATATAATTGGTATCTGACACTTGGTAAAAGGAGGACGACCAATGGGGCATTGTGATACCTGAGTACAAAATATATTGCAGTGGTAGGGTAGATCAAATTGGTGGAGACGTGGCGCTATATGTCAAAGAGGGCATTGAGTCAAATAGGAGGATAAAAGGTTTTTTTGCAGCAACAATAAACTGTAGAATCTCTAGGGATAGAAATTCCAAGTAAAAGGGGAAGGCGATGGCAGTGAAGGTGTACTATTGCCTGCCTGGCCACAATGAACAGATGGATGATGAAATGCTAAAAGAAATTAGTGAAGCTGACAAAAATTACAACGCACCTAATAATGGGTGATTGTGGCCACTTGGCAATAGTGATCAGAACATGATCACATTTGATTTAATAAATGGAAGGGGGACTACAAGGAAATCCATATCGCTAGCATTCAAAGGTAAGATTATGTCAAAATGAGGAAAACAGTTAAGAAAAAGCTAAAAGGAGTGACTGCAGAGGTCAGGCCTGCGTGTTTAAAAATACTATCTTAGAAACCCAGACCAGATGTATTCCATGCTTTAAGAAAGGTGGAAGGAAAGCCAAACGACTGCTGGCATGGTTTAAAGGTGAGGTCAAAGCGGTTGTTATAGCCACAAAAATCATCTTTCAGAAAATGGAAAAAGGAGCCAAATCACAAAAATGAGAAACAACATAAGTATTGGCAAGTTAAATACAAGGCATTGATAAGGCAGGCAAAGAGAATTTGAAACTTGCTGTGGAAGCAAAAATTGATGATAAACTTTTTCAAGTACATTGATAGTAAACAAATGGCGTTCTTTTCATATTTTCCGTAACATTAATATTGTATTGTAAACCACTCTGATGCTTCTGCCTGAGCCATATATGTAATTTATTTTTTATTTATGTTATTTATTAACAATTCTTATATACCGCACTATTAGCCATCAGCGCGGTTTACATTGAACAGAAACATCCGACAATTTACATATGTCTGGTCATTACATTTAACAGGAAGTAGAACTTGGATAAACGGGTTAACTATATACATTGGTGGTTCACCTGATAATCTAATAAACTAAACAAACAACCTGTGGGAGAATCATTTGGACCATTAGATGATAGAGAGCTAAAAAGGGGAAGTAAGGGAGGATGAGGCTATAACGGAGAGACTGAATTATTGCTTCTGTCTTTACGGAAGAAGACATAGGAAAGTTACCCATGCCAGAAATGACATCTAAAGGTGATGTATCTAAGGAATTGAAACAAATCTTGATAAACCTGGAAGATGTGGGTACATCACTTGGACCAGATGATATACATCATGGGATACTCAAAGAACTAAAAAATGAGATTGCAGATCTACTATTAATAATCTGTGAACTAGTCATTAAAAGAATTTGTAGATTGGAGAGTGGCCAGTGTATCGTCAGCTTTTAAAATGAGTTCCAGGGGTGATCTGGGAAACTACAGTCCAGTGAGTAACAGGCAAAATGGTAGAAACCATTATAAAGGACAAAATTACTGAGCATATAGATAGTCATGGTTGAAAAGGACAAAGCCAAGGAAAGCCTTGTCTCACTAATCTGCTACATTTTTTGAAGGTGTGAATAAACAGGTAAATAAAGATAAGGTGGTTTATAATAGTGTACATGGATGTTCAGAAGGCCTTTGATAAGAACCCACATGTGAGACTATTGAGGAACTTAAAAAATTCTGGGATAGGAGGCAGAGTGTACTGTTGTGGTTTGGGGACTGGTTCAAAGATAGAAAATAAGACTAAATAGCCAATTTTCTCAATGGAGAAAGGTAAATAGTGGGGTACATCAGGAATCTGTTCTGGGCCTTGCTGCTTTTTACCATATTTATAGATGACCTGAAAATGGGAACAAAGAGTGAGGTGATAAAAGTTTCAGATGACATAGTTATTCAAAGTTGTTAAATCACAAGAGAATTGTCAAAATTGCAAGACGATCTTGAGAAATTGGGAGACTAAGAGGTATGTTTACTAAACTGGGCTAACGGTTAACCCGGGCTATCTGCCACTAGGTCCCATATTATTCAATTAGCCCGGGTTAACCGTTAGATCAGTTTAGTAAACATACCCCTAGGAGTCCAAAGGGCAGATGAAATTGAATGTGGACAAGTGCAAAGTTATGCCCTTACAAAAAAGTCACCAAAATTACAGTTACATGATGAAGTGTTCTACATTAGGAGATATCACCCATGAAAAGGATCTAGGCATCATTGTGGATATGTTGAAATGCTCTGCTCATTGTGAAGCTGTAATTTAAGACTAATAAAAGAAAATATTTTTTCACTCAACGTGTAATCAAACTCTGGAATTTGTTACCGGAGGATGTAGTAAAGGCTGTTAGTGTAGCTGGGTTTAAAAAAGGTTTGGACAAGTTCCTGGAGGAAAGGTCCATAAACCATTATTAAGAAGGGACCCAGGATATCAATGCTTGAACCAATACAAGCATTGTGGAACCTGTGTCCCTTGGGGAAACTGCTAGGTACGTATGACCTAGATTGGCCACTGTTGAAAACAGAATACTGGGCTTGATGGACCTTGGTCTGACCCAGTATGGCATATCTTATGTTCTTATGTTCTAAGCAGCAGCCAAGAATGTTAATAGAATGCTAGGAATTGTAAGAAAAGGAATGGAGATTAAAACAAAGGATATAATGCCACTGTATTGCCACATCATCTTGCAGCGCTGCGTACGACTTGTAGCTCTATACAAATACTCAGTAGTATAGAAGTAGTGAATATTTTGTGCAGTTCTAGTCACCGCATCCTAAAAAATGTTCTTTTCTTTAATCTAGTATTTTTTTTGTTCAAATAAATAGTTGGTACTGAATAGGTTTACATATATAGTGTAAGGCATTTGAAGTATTCACCAGCTATTTTGGTGTATATGATTGGAGAACAGTTATGTTGAAGGTCATTATACTTAAGAAAATGGCATTCCTTTATGCATTGAAAATGTTTTTATTAATTTTTCATATCAAAATACTTTAGTGGCCAATTGTAGTACAGCATCAACATGTTGTGTTTTAAGTCTTTGATTATTCGTAGTTTTTAATTATCCGTGTTTTTATGACTGAATGTGTATTTTCAATTAACTTTTTATGTACATTTGAAATTTATTTATTTATGCTTGCATGTTGATTTATCTTTTAAGTTTCATCCCTGACGAAGGTGCATGCTGAAACATGGCCACGTAGGGTGGATACAGTATAATAAATTTATCTTCGTACACATGATAATTCTGTTGGTTGTCATCAATTCTCCGTTGTGCATCTTGTGGCTGTGTTGCCAAAGGAAGGCAACTATCCAGAGTCAAAGGATAGAATTATTAGTCCAAGAAGTTGCAGAATGAGGTATTCATGGGAGAATTTCTAAAGAACTCGAAGAATGCCTACATGCATTCCTGATGAAGCCTTGGTAGGCAAAGGACACTACCAGGAAATTAGCTTTTGGAGCTTCTGTGTTTTGCAAATGTTTAGAGTAATTCTAAATTCTGATTTCTGTAAATTGAATTTTTGCTGCCTGTCGTTTTTTTTCAGCAGTGAAACTTCTTTACTACAACAAATTTTTCAATATGAGGTTTGTTAGTGACTGGTCAATATATATCCCCTTGGTTCCAGGAGGAAGTTGCTCCTCCCATCCCCCCTCCCAAAATATAAGAACTCCCAGGGATGCAGTGAATTTGCAAGTACCAGACGTTGGCCTAAAGTATGAATAGGGAGCATCCTGACTCTAAAAAGAGGTTACATTGATAGTCTGCAAAATAAATATAGATATATACACATTTTAACTTGGCTCATGCCTTTTTAGTAGTAGTTAAAGAAATGTACATTTAAGTAAACTAGGTATTTCTTTGTCCCTGGAGAACTAAAATTCGAAGTCTATACCTGAGGCAATGGAGTATTAAGTGACGTACCCAAGGTCACAAGAAGCATCAGTGGGAGATGAACTTTGGCTTCCCTGGTTCTCAGCCTGCTTCTCTAATCACTAAGCTACTCCCCCTCACCTGATTATTGCTCCATTTGCCTCCCTTTTTTTCTAAAAATATTGTGGGTAAATTGAGCCTATATTGAATTTGGTCACTGTAATTTTTAAAATGTGCTTTTTGATCACAAAACTTTCTTCAAAAAGTTGATGAGTTGTGGAGTTTCTTTGCCTGATGTAGTGTGAAAGGGAGTTCAGCAAATGGACATTGCCTTGCCTCTTATAGCGTGAAATAAGATGGTGATGATGCGTGGCAATCACGTCCGATGGAGGGGAAAATAAGTTGAAGATACATCGCATACAGTTGGCTTCTCTGTGTTGGTGAAAGTATAATGAACTAGGTTGGACTTATTTTACAGTTGGAGATTGAAAGGACTGGACTATTCAATAATATGCTTTATGAATGTTGAGGGCTTATTTCACCTTACTTTCTTTGAAACCTTTAGTGCAGCAAAAGTAGATAACACATGGCATTCAAGCTTAATTTCATGTGATCTTCTGAAAGCCATGAATGGATAAGGAATGATCTTGTAAATTCTGCATATAACATCAAGATTTGAATAAAAATAAGGATAGACATCGCATCGCGTTGGACAGCTTCGCTGGAGAAAGCAAAGATCAACAGGAGTAAGGCGGCAGCCACAAGAGCTCTGTTATGGATAAGAAATTTTAACAGAGATTCTTCGGTAGAAAAGACTTGCTTCATGGGCACATGAAAGACTTAGGGGTCTGTTTACTAAGCGGCGCTAGCGGCTTCCGTGCAATATCAGAGCCGTGGCCTCATCGAATAAAACAAGGCTGCGACTCCGATTTTGCAAGAAAGCCTCTAGTGCTGCTTAATAAACAGACCCCTTAGTGTTCATTTCAATGACCAAGAATGGTGTGTGTTTGAAAATTCAATACAGAAATTGGTAATATGCAAAAGAAGAAAAATGTTTATGGTCTTCTGCTCCACATTCACAGTATTACTTATGTATTATGGACCACAAGGTCATTTGGTCTTTTTTGTCCTTCAGGAAATCAATAAAAACATTCCTCTTCACAGAGCATTATGGAGACAACTTAAAAACATCTGACTCTCTCCAACCCCCTGTGCTGTCTGTTTCTTGTGTTCCCCTGGTCCATATGCTCCCTAGCACCTTGCCCCCAACTATCCAGTCTTCCCCCTGTTCACCTAACGCTTTGTAATCCCAAAATCTGTGACCCATTCCCTCTGCTCCTTTTACCTTTTATTCCTGGAGCTCTTGTGCATCCTTTCCTATGACATTTAAGCCTCTATATTATGGGAATTCTTGTATAACTCTTACTCTTGTTTGCCTATGGCATCCCCTGTTACATAATCCTCCCATTTCATTTCCTCTGTTCAATGTACATTTCCTAGTTTGTTACAATGTAAACTGCTTTGAATTTATAATAAGGCGGTATAAAAAAACTCGTTAACTTTAGTGTCATCTCCTTATTTTAACTTTACCATTTATATCAGTGATTCCCAAACGTTTTTGGCCTGCTACCCCCTTGATTGCATAAATTTATTACAGTGCCCCCCCTCCCCCCAGCGAGGCTATTATTCAAAAGAAATCATTCAAAATTTTGCTAAGTTTTTATTTTATTAATAAGATAAATAGTATTGTTTAGTAACATTAATGATGGAATTTAAATTTTTATTTAATTTACAACACAAAAACAATTAACATTTTTCAAAAAACAAATTTAGTAAAATAGTATACCTACTCTATTCAGCATGTTTAATGGGATAGATGGGCTTGATGAAGTTTCTCGATGTCTGGTTTAATGCTACTGAGTAGGAGACTTAAATTCCCACATTCAACTATTTGGAGTCGATTTCTTTATGCTTATCCCTCCAGTGCGCCCCTAAGACAGTGCAGCACCCCCACGCCCCCATCTTATCTTTCATTGGCCCCCTAGATTAGCCAAGCGCTCCCTGGGAGTGGTACTGCCCACTTTGGGAATCACTGATTTATACCTTTCTCCAGGACCAAGCAGGAAGTCAGTCCTCACTTATGGGTGACGTCGGCGCCGACGGAGCCCTCGCGGAGCAATTTTCCCCAGCTTTCAAAGAAAGCCTTTGGGAATTGCAGCGCGCATGCGCGGTCCTCTTCCCGCCCAAGGGTGCCATCTTAGCCAGTCTTCTTTTTTCCGCGGAGCCCTACAGACGTACCCGTCGTGTCCCCGCGAAAAAGTTGATTTTTCTTCATAATTGTTCTTTTTTCCATTCGGTTTTTCTGACTTAGTCAGTTTTCGTTTCGGTTTTTCCCTGGCAGCCCGGTCCTTTGACCTCGCAGGGGCCCTTTTTCCCCCGATGGCTGCCAGTGGTTTCAAGCGGTGTGGTCAGTGTGACCGAAATATGTCACTAACTGACACACATGACAATTGCCTCCGCTGCCTGGGCCCGGATCATGAAGAAATGATCTGTGGGCCTTGTGGCAAACTATCCTCCAAAGCGTTGAGAAGTCGGCGGCATCAGCGGGATAGAATCTTCGCTGACCCCAGCCGTACCCGGACCTCGTCGGAGGCCTCCGCGTCCAGGGGTTCCAGCTCGGACCATCGCCGGAGTTCCTCCGACAGGGGTTCTCCCTCCGGGGACCATCGACGGAAGGTGAAACCCATGAGGGCGGCGTCGGTGGACGCTCCTGGCTCCGCGAGGGCCAGGTCGCATAGCCCCGATAGCCGCCCCGGGTCCTTGGAGAAGGAGCACCTCACGAAGCGACCTCGCCTGGAGTCGGAGCTGCCTGCTCGGGTAGGTCCTGTGGTCTTTCTGGACTCGCCTCCGCGACAGCCGACGTCGGGCCCGACGCCGTCGGGGCCCGAGTCGGGGGCTGCTGGGTCACCTGAGCTCGGACTCAGGTTGACGGCCTTGGAGAGCAGACTGTCTGCCTTCATGGACCAGCAGCGGGCACTGCTCGCTGGCTTCGCTGGCGCCGCTGCCCCGACGTCGACGTCTAAGTCGACCCCGGAGACCGAGCCGATCCTCGAGTCGATGCGAACTCGAGTCGATCCTCGGTCGAGGTCGCCCTCGGCCTCCCGTTCGGGACCGAGGTCGCCGACGCCGACTCCTTCGGCGTCGGGGCGGCAGGCGCCACGCCCTGCCCGGGCCGACCCCACCGAGTCCTCGTCGGAGTCGGTCTGGGAGTCTGAAGAGGAAGAGTCGCCTGATTCTTTTCGGACTCGGTGTGTCCCCTCGGACTCACCTGAGTCCGAACCTCGGAAGCAGTCCCCCCCGGAGGATGCCCGGTTCTCGGACTTCGTCAGGGATATGGACAAGGCTTTGGCCTTCCCTGCGGACCCCGAGGAGGAGCCTCGAGCCGAGGAGCTCGACGCCCTCCAGTATGACTCTCCCGCCAGGGAACACTTTACTGTACCGGTTCCTCCCATGCTGGAACGACTACTCTTCCGCATGTGGGAGAGTCCGGCCACCTCGCCGGTCCTGAGCAAGCGGGTCGATTCTATCTATCGAGTCCGCAAGAGCCCTGGCTTCCAAAAAGCACAGCTACCACACCATTCCATGGTAGTGGAATCGGCCATGCATCGTCTTAAGAGCCAGAAGATGCACTCCTCGGTGCCTCAAGGCCCGTAACCTGGATGGCCTTGGTAAGAAGTGTTTCCAGGGCTCTATGCTCGCATGTCGTGTCCAGACCTATCAGCTATACATGGGCATGTATCTCCGAGACCTGGCTAAAGAGCTAGCCGGCTTCTCCGCTGGTTTGTCCGAGGAACCCTTGCGGAGGTTCCTGGCCTTGTCCACTGGCATTCGGGAATGCTCAAAATTCATGTCCCGAGCAGCCTATGATGGCTTTGAAGCATCGGCTCGAGTGGCCGCAGCCGGCATCGGTGCCCGCCGACAGGCTTGGCTTCAGTCGTCTGACCTTGAGCCCTGGGTGCAGGACAAGTTGGTCGATGTCCCTTGCCGAGGCGAAAACCTCTTTGGCAAGCCCATGGCTGATAAGGCTGCACAAATTGAGACGGAGACTCTCACCAGGACTAGGCTTTCTAGGAAGACCTCCGCCCCTTCCCAGAAAAAGAAGGGCTCGGGAAAGAAGTCCTTTTACCCGAGGAAGGCGGCTGCCTACAAACAATACCCCCACTATCAGGCCCCTGCAGCTCCCCAACAGGGCCAGCAGGCCAAGGGACGGGGTAACGGGTCCCGTAGGCAGCAAGCCCCCAAGCCTGCACCACCAGCCCCTGCTCCGCAGGGTGGGGGTTTTTGACTCCTTAAGCATAGCCTCTCCCCCCCCGCTGGTTCCTCCCAGCACCGGAGGCCGGCTGGTTCTCTTCGCCCACAGGTGGTCCAGCATCACCTCAGATGCCTGGGTGCTTCAAGTCGTGCGAGAAGGCTATCTTCTCCACTTCCACCAGGTCCCTCCCTCCTATTTTCCGGGAGAACCTCCACGACCCCCTCTGCACAGGGAATTACTCCTTCAGGAGTTAGCAGGTCTTCTACAGGAACAGGCGGTGGAACCGGTGCCCCACCACCTGAAAGGTCAAGGCTTTTATTCCAGGTATTTTCTAATACCAAAAAGAACAGGAGGCCTCAGACCCATCCTGGACTTGCGCAACCTCAACAAGTTCCTCGTGCGGGAGAAGTTCAAGATGCTTACCCTTGGAATCCTTCTGCCCTACCTCCAGCAGGGAGATTGGCTATGCTCCTTGGATCTAAAGGATGCCTACACGCACATACTCATCCACCCAAGCCACCGCCAATACCTAAGGTTTGTGGTGGCAGGAAATCATTACCAGTACAGAGTACTACCCTTTGGCCTGTCCTCCGCACCGCGAGTCTTCACAAAATGTCTCGCGGTGGTGGCGGCCCATCTCCGGCTTCACGGCCTCTATGTCTTTCCGTACCTCGACGACTGGCTCATCAGAGCAGCGTCCGCTCTGGAGGTCACCAACGCCACGCGCCGCACGGTGACTCTTCTGCAGTACTTGGGCTTTGTTATAAACTTCGCAAAGTCCACTTTGCTCCCCTCACAGGATCTCGAGTTCATCGGCGCAAGGCTGCACACTCCTCAGGCACGAGCGTTCCTACCGCTCGACAGGGCTCAACGGCTCATGGACCTAGCCGACTGGTTTCGCAGCCAGCCCCTGGTCTCCGCCAGGCGCTTCCTGAGACTACTCGGCCATATGGCTTCCACCGTCCATGTGACCCCCAATGCCCGCCTGAATATGCGGCCTGCTCAATGGTGTCTCCGCCAGCAGTGGCGACAAGCCACAGGCGGCCTAGCAGACCTAGTGCGCGTCTCCGAGCCGCTGATCTCGTCTCTCCGGTGGTGGCTTCAGCGGCCGAACCTGATACTCGGCATGCCTTTCCAGTCACCTCAGCCGGCCCGGGTGCTGACAACAGATGCATCCCTCCTGGGCTGGGGAGCGCATTGCCAAGAGGCACGTACTCAGGGCTTCTGGACCACGTGGGAGTCTGCTCAGCAGATCAACTTCCTGGAGCTCAGGGCGATCCGCCTCGCTCTCAAGGCCTTCTCCCACCTGACTTCTCACCAGTCCGTCCTTGTCCAGACGGACAATCAAGTTGCCATGTTCTACGTGAACAAGCAGGGGGGCACGGGCTCCTTCCTCCTCTGCCGGGAGGCACAGAAGCTCTGCTCTTGGGCCGTCAGTCACGGCGTTCTCCTCAAGGCGGTTTATCTCCCAGGCCAAGAGAATTGCCTGGCGGACAAACTCAGCAGGATCCTCCAGCCGCACGAGTGGCGTCTGGATCCCTTGATAGTTCAGAAGCTCTTTCTAAAGTGGGGCCTCCCCACGGTGGATCTCTTTTCCTGTCCTCACAACCGGCAACTTCCTCGCTTCTGCTCTCGTCAGCCACACCCCCTTCGGGTTGCGGCGGACGCTTTTCTACTCTCATGGTCGGGAAGCCTTCTGTACGCTTTCCCTCCCATCCCGCTAGTCTCTCGGACTCTTTTCAAGGTTCTCCGAGACAAAGCCTTCATGATCCTGGTGGCCCCTCGCTGGCCCAGACAGCCGTGGTTTCCGCTCCTGCTGCAATTGGCGGTGGAGGATCCATTCCCTCTGGGGTTTACAACCGGATCTCCTCACTCAGGATCAGGGGTCTCTGCTACACCCCAACCTCAGGTCTCTCAACCTAATGGCCTGGCTGCTGAGAGGGTAGTCCTTGCTCCCCTTCTCCTGCCGGCAGAGGTGGAGGAGGTCGTCCTAGCTTCGTGACGACCTTCTACCCGCAAATGCTACGCCCTTAAATGGCGTCGTTTTTCCGTTTGGTGTACCCGACAGTCTCAGGATCCCTTCTCCTGCCCGGTGTCGGTGGTCTTGCAGTACTTGCTATACCTCTCTAATCTGGGACTTAAGTCCAACTCCGTCAAAGTTCACCTTAGTGCTCTTTCAGCACATCATGTGCCGGTGGACGGCAGACCTCTCTCCAACGACCCTCTCGTAGCGAGGTTTCTCCGAGGTCTCCTTCTACTTAAACCACCTCTGCGCCCGCCAGCGCCTGACTGGGACCTGAATGTGGTTTTACAGCGGATCACCTGTCCGCCTTTTGAACCTATGGCTACCTGTTCTCTCTGTTTTCTTTCTTGGAAAACACTGTTCTTGATAGCCCTCACTTCCGCTAGACGCGTAAGTGAATTGCAGGCCCTCGTGTCTGATCCCCCTTACACTAGGTTCTACAAAATAGGGTAGTCCTACGGACTCACCCAAAATTTCTTCCAAAAGTGGTCTCCCCTTTTCACATCAATCAGGAGGTGGTACTTCCAACCTTCTTTCCCAGACCACACTCCAGCCGAGCTGAAACGGTCCTCCATACCCTGGACTGTAGAAGGGCTTTGAACTTCTACCTTGACCGTACGCGGGAGCACCGTAAAGCTGCTCAGCTTTTCGTGTCCTTTGACCCCAATAAGTTGGGGCTCCCTGTCTCCAAGCGTACTCTGTCCATCTGGGTTGCGGACTGTATCTCTTGGGCTTATGGAGCAGCCGGACTCTCCTTGGAAGGTCGAGTCACGGCTCATTGCGTTCGGGCAAAGGCTACGTCAGTGGCTTACCTCCGCTCTGTTCCGCTGGCAGACATCTGCCGGGCCGCTACTTGGTCTTCGAGCCAGACTTTTGCGGTCCATTACTGTCTCGAGAGGGAGTCCTGCAGGGACAGTGCTTTCGGACAGGCAGTCCTCCGTAATCTCTTCGAGGTCTGAGCAACTCCTACCCTCCATCCCGGATGTGGGCTACCGGTGGGTAATATTTCAGCGAAGATTCTTTCCTTCTGTGCTGCTGAGCTAGAGGGAGCTCATTTTTGTGCTTAGGGTCTCCGGTAACCTTGAGCTTGGGAGTCCCATAAGTGAGGACTGACTTCCTGCTTGGTCCTGGAGAAAGCGTAGTTACTCACCTGTAACAGGTGTTCTCCAGGAGCAGCAGGAATCAGTCCTCACAACCCTCCCTCCTCCCCTTGGAGTTGCAATCACCTGCTTTAGTTTTTTTGCAAATTTTTATGCTGTCTTTTTTAGCTATGTCATCTGACTGGCTAAGATGGCACCCTTGGGCGGGAAGAGGACCGCGCATGCGCGCTGCAATTCCCAAAGGCTTTCTTTGAAAGCTGGGGAAAATTGCTCCGCGAGGGCTCCGTCGGCGCCGACGTCACCCATAAGTGAGGACTGATTCCTGCTGCTCCTGGAGAACACCTGTTACAGGTGAGTAACTACGCTTTTCTATCCTGTAAAGAGCTTTCATGTCAAAATATTAAGTTAGACGCTATTTTTCTCATGTCATGGTATTTTTCCCTGCCTGAAGTTGCAAAGAATTAAATCTTCATTCAAAAATTGTGCTGTTTCTAAACTGCAGAAGCAAACTGTCATGAATGTGGTTTTGGCACACTTTTCATCAAATAGTGGGGTTTTATTTAGGCCTGTTCATTTGTCTGTGACAGATAAAATCGTAGGGGCAGACTAGTGGGCAATTGGAGAAACTAAGACCTTAAGGAAGCACCCTCAGAGGCAGGTTAATGAAGCCCATCATGTCAGGCTGAAGAGCATGTTTATTGGAAGGGCCTTAGGCAACTGATTGATTAGTGGAAATCAGTGTTGTACAGGGCAATTTCTAGCTCAGCAGATCTTCCAGTTACCAGCCCCCCCCCCCCCATACCATGTGGCTCAGACATCCTGACAATTTTGTAGTGTGCTTTTTTTTCTTTGCAGGCTGCTCTAACTGCTGTCTCCTTCCTGTCTCTGCCTCCCCTTCATTCCGAACAAGGCTGCTCCCACTGCTGTCCCCTTTGCTGCTCCTGTCCTCTGGTTCCTTTTCGTTTTCCTCCTCCCCTGCTGATCCTGAACACGGTGACGTCGACGACGTCATCTCAGGATCAAACTAAAACTTTCACCACACTTGCAGTTGTGCACTAAAGGCACAAACCGATTAGGGTCAACTTCTCAGAGTAATATAATATCAATAATATTCCAGAAATTACTCCAAACAAACAGACTTTTACAGTAAAGACTGGGAGGGTTTTTGTTTTTAAATTCTTAGTAATTGCATGGAATTAGTCTCAGACAATTCGGCTGATAATGGCTAGATTGAAAGAAACTTCATCAGCACAGCCTGATAGCATCAATGACTTGTTCCAGCGTTTTCCTTGAAATATTTTTGTACACCCTCTCCCTTGTGTTACCAAAATTCTATTGTAATCTTAATTTAACATGAGACCGGCACTTAGCTTCTTAAATAGTGGTAATATTTCACTAATAAATCTTCATCCCTGTAGTCTTAATTCATCCCGACGCCTCTCTTGCAACGTTGTAAACTGCGTTTCACTCAGTGTAATGAGGTTCTTCAGGGGATATTGTTGTTGTGCTTTCAGCCCAAATATTAACTGAAAATAGAAATCATCATTAAAAACTTACTACCCTGTGTTTGTTTGTAAACTGCCTTAAGTCCATTAAAAATGATAAAAAGTGATGTGTAATTCACCATAAATAGCTGCTACATACCCAATATTAACTTAACATAGCTTTCTCAAGCAAACATCTTTACTGCATATGATTTTCTCCGGCAGCCATCAGCTGTTCCTTCCTGCTTATCAACTTGAGAGACTCTACGCATGTGCTGACTCTCATTCATGAAGTCAATTTATACTCCCGTCCTCCAATGATTTACGAAAGTTATCAGAATAGTTAACAGCAGTTGCTCCACTCTATCTCTAAATTCAGTCCATTAGGGATCAACGTCTGCAGCTGGTAAATCCAGCGTTGTTCTCGAAACAGCAAGGTCTTTACTATGGACTTTCCATGCATTGGATGCTGAACTTAATAGTAAAGACCTTGCTGTTTCGAGAACAACGCTGGATTTACCAGCTGCAGACGTTGATCCCTAATGGACTGAATTTAGAGATAGAGTGGAGCAACTGCTGTTAACTATTCTGATAACTTTCGTATATCATTGGAGGACGGGAGTATAAATTGACTTCATGAATGAGAGTCAGCACATGCGTAGAGTCTCTCAAGTTGATAAGCAGGAAGGAACAGCTGATGGCTGCCGGAGAAAATCATATGCAGTAAAGATGTTTGCTTGAGAAAGCTATGTTAAGTTAATATTGGGTATGTAGCAGCTATTTATGGTGAATTACACATCACTTTTTATCATTTTTAATGGACTTAAGGCAGTTTACAAACAAACACAGGGTAGTAAGTTTTTAATGATGATTTCTATTTTCAGTTAATATTTGGGCTGAAAGCACTACAACAATATCCCCTGAAGAACCTCATTACACTGAGTGAAACGCAGTTTACAACGTTGCAAGAGAGGCGTCGGGATGAATTAAGACTACAGGGATGAAGATTTATTAGTGAAATATTACCACTATTTAAGAAGCTAAGTGCCGGTCTCATGTTAAATTAAGATTACAATAGAATTTTGGTAACACAAGGGAGAGGGTGTACAAAATATTTCAAGAAAACGCTGGAACAAGTCATTGATGCTATCAGGCTGTGCTGATGAAGTTTCTTTCAATCTAGCCATTATCAGCCGAATTGTCTGAGACTAATTCCATGCAATTACTAAGAATTTAAAAACAAAAACCCTCCCAGTCTTTACTGTAAAAGTCTGTTTGTTTGGAGTAATTTCTGGAATATTGTTGTGCACTAAAGGAACAGGTCCTGTGGATGCTCCTTGGGCATCTACCTTGTTGGGGTCTCTCTTTTTCTATATATATATTATTCTTTTGACTTGCTTTAGTTGTGCTTATTCCTCCTTTTCTCCTTTGCAGATGCCCCTTCTCTCAGGCTGTCCATTTATCTGGGGGTCATTGCCATGGCCTCTCATTGTGAGTAAACCTGTCTTCTGGACACTCATTCCTGTCCTCCTTTCCATTACTCTAGCTCTTTCTTCTCCGCCTCTCTCTTTCCAGTTGTGTCTCCTTAACACACAATCCTTCCATCATAAAGCACCTTTCCTGGCAAATCTCATTGCTTTACCTTCTATCTGTGCCCTTATGGAAACCTGGCTTCAGCCAAGCGATCTTGCTCATTTTTGCTGGAAAACCACAATTTTCCGACTTATCCTTAAAAGTCCATCCTTACACTACACCTCCCCTTCACATTATTATCTCTTTTCTAATCTTCCCTTCCTGTCTAGGATCCTGGAAAAACTTGTCCTTTCTCAGTTAACTGATCACCTTGAGAAACTAATAAACTTTATTCCCACCAGTTTGGGTTCTGTCCTAGTTATAGTACCGAGACTGTTTTGCTCTCCTTACTCAGTGAAGTAAGCCCATGAATCTTTGGATACAGGTAACGTTTCTCCGGCAATCTCGCTTGATCTTTCATCTGCCTTTGATCTGGTCAGTCACACTATTTTGTGCACCCATTTGCAAGAGAGGCTTACAAGATGATGATCTTTAGTGGTTTCTCTTTTCTCTATAATCTTTCTCGCACTGTTATCTTTGGTTCTGCGACCTCCTCTACGTACCTTCTCAACTGCGGTGTTCCACAGGGCTCTGTCCTCACTCCCCTTCTTTTCAATATCATCTTAGCTCCTTTGACTCTAATTCAACAGTGCGGAATCTCAGCATATTATTATGCTGATGATATCCTGCTACTTCTCCATACAAATCCCACTTCCACCAAACTTACTTCCCTCAATGACTATCTCTCCCTGATTGCCACTTGACTGAAATCCAACCACCTTAAACTTTAAAGCAGCTAAAACCTCTGCCAGTCCTACATGTGTTTCCAATACTTAATGGCACACCTATTCCATTCACTTCTTCATTCAAATATCTAGAGTAACATTGGATTCTGCCCTCTTTTCAACACCACATCAGTTCCATCATTAAATGTACCTTACCTTTCATCAAATCAGGGCCATTGAATCCATTTCTTTCCATCCCAGCATTAACTACCATACTTATATCCCGACTAGACTATTCCAACGTTGCCTATGCCGATCTTTCTATGAACGTAAGCGCTTGCAAACTGTCCAAAACATTGGCATAAACGTTTTAGATCATGCTTCCAAATTTGACCAAGTGACCCCACTGCTAATATGCTATCGTTGGTTACCCATACATTAATACATCCAATACAAACTTTTCACGATCGTCCACAAAGTGTCACATACTGGCACACCTTCTTATGTGTCAACTCTCATTATCCTTAAGGCTCCTTTTCATCTCTTGCATTCTATCCTCATTAATTGCCTCTATCTTCCCTTCAATATCATGGACAAAATACGAAATCACATGTCACTCAGCTTTTTGCTTTCTTGGCCCTAGTCTATGGTAGTAGTTCTCAACCCAGTCCTCTGGACAATACCCATCCAGTTGGGTTTTCAGGATATCCACAATGAATATGCACGAGATGAATTTGCATACCAAGGAGGCAGTGCATGCAAATCCTATTTCATTCATATTCATTGTGGATATCCTGAAACCCTCACTGGATGGGTGTGTCCCAAGGGCTGGGTTGAGAATTACTGGTCTATGGAATAATTTATCTCCTGATTTATGTCTGGATCCCTCCTAAAAAAAAATTCAAAGCTCTTCTTAAAAGCCACTTATTCCAATCTGCTTTTGATCCTGCTCACCGCTGACAGATGCCTGTCTCTTCCCTCCCCCTTCTACTCTAACTACTCTCCCCTCCCTTGTTCTGTACTGAACCCATCCATCCTTTTTCCCCCCTCCCTTGTAAAGTATGAATGCTACCACTTTCTACTTTTAAATGGAATGCTTTTCCTACTTTTATATTTTAATTGAAGTAAACTGCCCTGCTGGACCGAAGGATGGTATAGCAAGTTTTTAATTTATTTATTTAAACTTGTTTTTTTTATACCGCCTTTCTACCATTCAAGGCGGTTTACATTGAACAGAACATAGCAGGGCTTCGGTGGGCCTCTGCTGTACATAGAACTAAGCATTGTAACTTTTGAACAGGATAACAGTATGTCCCACTCGGCCCTCATCAGCATGGTTTCCGCTCCAACCATGGAGTGAAAATAGTGCTAATATCACTCACCGACTGTCTAATCAAGGGACTAGAGAAACCAAAACAAGCATTCATACTCATTTTCCTCGATATATCTGTGGCATTTGACACCGTATGTCATGAAATTCTGCTACAGAGACTATGTTGGATTGGCATCACCGACAACGCAATTAGCTGGATCTGATCTTATTTATCTGATCGCCTACAAATCGTAAAAAATGATAATAAAAGCTCAGACCCTTTCCCACAAAACCGCAGTGTACCCCAGGGCTCATCATTGTCAACATTATTATTCAGCATTTACATCCAGCCAATCTTCCAGAGCCTCTAGTCACACAATATGTTATTCCACCTATCTCCAGGAACAAGCAGGAATGAGTCTTCACATATGGGTATCGTCGGAGTCTGCGCGGGAATGCTCCCCAGCGTCCAGTAAGAAAGCTTTTGGGAGCATCCTTCCCGCCTTTCCCAACCGCCTCTCTCCAGTTCTTCTTTTCCGCGGAGCCAGCAGGTCGTGTTCCTGTCACTGCAGAAGAAGTTCTTTATTTTTCTGTGTCGCGTCTGCCTTCTTCGACGTCAGACCGGTACTGCCGGTCTTTTCTTTTCTTTCTTTAAAAAAACCCAAACCAAAACTATTCTTTACTTCAACTGTGCATTTTCAGTTTGGGCCTTAGGCCTGAATATTTTTCTCCTCATGGAGAAGCCTGCTTCCAGGTTCAAAAAGTGCACAAAATGTGGCGGTACTATTTCTGTCACCGACACCCATGATTGGTGTCTAAAATGTTTGGGTCCTGACCATTCCATCACGGATTGTGTGTCCTGTACCATGATGTCTAAAAGAGGTCAGCAGAACCGAGCAGCCAAGCTCAGTACCCTGTTTCCCTCTGATGCAGCCTCGGTGGCATCGACGTCTTCCAGGGCTACTTCTTCCTCCCATGGATCTCAGGTAACCAAACATAAATCTAGCCAGTCCTCGAAGGGCAAATCTCCCTCTAAGCATCGAGATGCCTCCGGGCTTGTCCTCGAGGATTCCGCACCGGCAAAATTACCCTGGCGGGAAGTTCCGGCTTCCAAAGCATTGTCTATGGGGTCACAGGTTGACATCGATGGCTTGGCCTTGACCGATCACCTGTTGCCGTGTTCTGGGGTACCGGTGGCCTCCACTGGTACCGACATCCAGACTCTGGTGGCGTCGATGGATCAGAAGATTCTGTCCATGCAGCGCACCCTAACGGCGTTTATGCAGGCTGCGACGCCTCCGGTACCGCAACAATCTCCGTTGCCGGTACCGGTGCCGGTACCGATTGCATCGACATCGGCTTCGGTGTCGACTTTAACGGTACCCTGTCCTACGATGCCCATCGGTACCGAACCGGTACCGCTTACTCCCAATGTCGATCCCACTCGGTACGCATATCGGGCTTTACAGGAGCATCCAGACAGGCGATACTTTGATTCCTCCGAAGACTCTGATGAGTCGGAGGCTTCTGTCGAGGCATCGGTACTTCTTCCTCAGGAGTCTGCTTCTCCAAAACGAAGAATGTCTCCTCCAGAAGACTTGTCTTTTCAAGACTTCATTAGGGAAGTGGCTAGGGACCTTTCCATTACAGTGGCCCCTGAGTCAGAGCCTAGAGCCAAGCGATTAGATATTTTGCAATATCCTAAGGCTCCTAAAGAGGCAGCTACCTTACCTATTCATGAGATTCTCTATGATCTCATGTTGAGCATGTGGGAGACTCCTCTTACCACCTCTCCTCATTCTCGTAGGTTAGACACCATGTACCGTGTCCCTCCTTGTCCTGGCTTTCATAAGACTCAACTTCCTCACCACTCTATTGTGGTAGAGTCTGCCATGAGGAAAATAAAGAGTGCAAAGAGACACTCATCTAATCCTCCAGGACATGAATGCAGGACCTTAGATGCTTTTGGCCGAAGGGTTTTCCAAGCTAATATGCTCGCTGCCAGAATCAACTCCTATAGTCTCTATATGGGGATGTTTCTAAAAGAAGTCACAGATCATCTGCAGACTTTAGCTCCTTTTATTTCATAAGATAAAAGGCAGGAATTTCTCACTTGGCTCAAACATGCCCAGGATGTTTCCAAATTTTCCAACCGTGCAGCCTTTGACTCTTTTGAGTGTGTAAGCAGAGCCTCGGCTATTGCCATAGGTGCACGCAGAATTGCTTGGTTACAAGCTTCTGATTTGGAACTCTGGGTCCAAGATGAATTGGGAAATCTTCCTTCAACAGGTGAAAACCTTTTTGGCAAGGATTGGCAAGCAAAGGCCACTCAGATGGATGCTGAGAACTCTGCTTTGGATCGACTTTCAAAGTCTACCTCTGCTCCTGTTAAGAAAAGATTGTTCAAAAAGACATCTTTTTCTAAAAAGGGAAGATATTATCCTGCTTATAGTCAGCAGGCATCTTCTGCAGGTCGTTTTGCTGCAAAGCGTCAGCAACCACCTAAACAGGCCAAGTCAAAGGCTGCCAGGCCTCCCACGGCCCAGCAGCCTCAGCCTCCTCAGGGCCTTTGACTTGCAACTAGAGAACTTAGCCTTTCTAGCTCTGGAAGAACCAGAGCCCCTCACCATTCCAGGAAGGTTGGCTTACTTTGCTCCCAGATGGGAGCAAATCACAGCAGAGCAATGGACCCTCTCCATCATAAGGGAAGGGTACAAGCTCCATTTCTTAAGCCTTCCTCCTCACACCATGGTGAAACAGTTCAAGTCTCCAACATCTCTCCTCAACCTTCTGGGTCAGGAGATTGCTACCCTTCTTGCCCAAGGGGCGATAGAAGAAGTACCTCTTCTTCAACAGGGCTCAGGGTTCTACTCCCCTTATTTTCTTATTCCAAAGAAAACAGGGGGCTACAGACCCATATTAGATCTCAGAGAATTGAACAAGTTTCTATTCAAGGAGAAATTCAAGATGATTTCTTTTGGTGCTCTGCTTCCATACCTTCAGAGTCAGGATTGGCTTTGTTCTCTAGATCTCAAGGATGCGTACACCCATGTCCTCATCCATCCAACACACAGAAGGTTCCTTCGGTTCCTTTTTCAAGGAAAGCACTACCAATACAGGGTGCTTCCTTTCGGTCTGGCCTCTGCACCAAGGGTGTTCACGAAATGCATGGCAGTAGTAGCTGCATTTCTGCGCACTCTATGAATATTCGTATTCCCATATCTGGACGACTGGCTCATTCGAGCTCCATCCCAGTCAGAGGCCCAGACTTGTCTAACCTGCACAATGCGTTTTCTTCAGTATTTGGGACTGGTAATAAACATCCCAAAATCCAATCTCACCCCTACTCAGTCTCTGGAGTTTATAGGGGCCTTGCTGGATACCACAACTGCAAGGGCCTATCTTCCTCAGGCCTGTTGCCTACGCTTGGTGCAGTTAGCCTCCCAGAAACAGTTAAAGTCCCATTTAACTGCTCGAGAGATGTTACAACTATTAGGCCACATGGCATCCACCATGCATGTGGTTCCTTATGCTCGCCTTCAAATGAGGGCAGCTCAATGGACCTTGTCCACCCAATGGACTCAGGCATCAGGTTGCCTGTCAGACAAAATAGCAAACTCCAGTCGCCTCTTTTGGTCTCTCCAGTGGTGGAAGTCCTCTCCAAATCTGTTGCTGGGGACCCCTTTTCAGCAGTCGCTACCCCAAGCAGCTCTTACAACAGATGCTTCTCCAGTGGGTTGGGGAGCTCATCTGCAGGATCTCTCCACCCAGGGCATCTGGTCTCCACAGGAGACTTCTCTGCATATCAATCTCTTGGAACTCAGAGCAATATTCTTAGCTCTCAGAGTGTTCCATTCCCTGCTCAGCTACAGGACAGTCCTCATCCATACGGACAACCAAGTAGCCATGTTCTATGTAAACAAGCAGGGAGGGACTGGCTCTCTGTCACTTTGCAATGAAGCTTTGCGACTGTGGGCCTTCGCCAGAGAGCATCACATCCATCTTCTGGCAGTATATCTTCCAGGCGTTCAAAACTCATGGGCGGACAGAATCAGTCGAGTTCTGCTTCCCCACGAGTGGTCCCTCCACATGGACCAGGTAGCCAGGATTTTTCGTATTTGGGGAACCCCGGACACTTTGCAAGTCCGTGGAATGCCAAACTTCCCCGGTTCTGTTCCAGAATTCCGTGTCAGGGAGTTCAGGCCAAGGATGCCTTCCTCCTTCACTGGGGTCAAGACTTCCTTTATGCCTTTCCACCCATTCCCCTAATTCCCAAAACACTATTCAAGCTTCAGAGAGATCGAGGGACCATGATCCTCATAGCACCACATTGGCCACGCCAAGTGTGGTACCCTCTACTTCTGCATCTCTCTCAAGCTCCTTCCCTGGACTTGGGCTCTGCACCAGACCTTCTATCCCAGGAAGAAGGAATGTTG
Organism: Ichthyophis bannanicus; assembly: GCA_033557465.1. NCBI lineage: Eukaryota > Metazoa > Chordata > Amphibia > Gymnophiona > Ichthyophiidae > Ichthyophis > Ichthyophis bannanicus. The sequence goes on along the minus strand of CM066034.1, from coordinate 885,620,076 downwards.
TGGCACCCAAATCACCAGTCTCTCCATCTCAGGGCTTGGTTGCTGAGGGCCTAGACCTTCAAGATTTTCATCTCTCTCACCAAGTCAGAGATGTTGTTCATGCCTCTAGAAAGCCTTCTACTAGACATTTATTTATTTATTTAGCTGCATTTATATCCCGCTTTTCACCGGGTCAAAGCGGTTGGGGGATACATTTAACACGAGGGGATATGAGACACATACACTAATACAGGGAACATGGGCAATGGAGGGTTAAGTGGCTTGCCCAAGACCACAAGGAGCACCTGTGGGACTAGAAACCCCAGTCCTTCCGGCCCAAGGTTGCTGTCCTCTAGTGGGATTTGAACCACCGACCTTCCGGCCTGTAGTACCTTGCCCCAACCACTAGGCCACTGCTCCCTCCACGTTCCTATGCTTTCAAATGGAAAAGATTTACCATTTGGTGTTCAGGGAAGGGTCTTAACCCCCTTGCAATACCTTTGAATTCTTTACTAGAGTATCTCCTGCATCTATCCCATGCAGGTCTGAAAACGAATTCAGTAAGAGTCCATTTGAGTGCTATTTCAGTGTCCCTCAGGCCTCTCAATGGACAGCCTATTTCCTCTCATCCTCTTATAGCAAGATTCATGAGAGGCCTTCTTCTAACTAAACCTCCCATTAGACCACCTCCAGTGGCATGGGACGTAAACCTGGTTCTTGGCCAGCTTATGAAGCCACCCTTTGAACCTTTAGCCACCACCTCCTTGAAATTTCTTTCTTGGAAAGTTATTTTTCTCATTGCAGTCACCTCAGCACGCCGCATCAGTGAGTTGCAAGCTTTGGTGGCTAATCCACCTTATACAAGGTTCCATCATGATAAGGTAGTACTCAGGACCAATCCACACTTTATGCCCAAAGTGGTCTCGCCTTTTCATCTGAACCAAGAGATATATTTACCTGTCTTTTTTCCAGGACCTCATGCATCAACTGCAGAGAGGAATCTTCATAACTTGGATTGTAAGAGAGCTGTCGCTTTTTACTTACAAAGAACACAGCAACATAGACAGTCTTCTCAACTTTTTGTTGCTTTTGATCCTTCTCATTTAGCACTTCCAGTCTCTAAGAGAACACTGTCCAACTGGATTGCTCAGTGTATTTCTTTCGCCTACCAGAGTAGAAACATTTCTCTGGAGGGCCATGTCACAGCTCACAATGTGAGAGCCATGGCAGCCTCTATGGCTCATCTAAACTCTGTGTTCATCGACCAAATCTGTCGAACGGCCACCTGGGCCTTGGTTCATACTTTCACAGCCCATTACTGTTTGGACAAGGACTCCCGCCGGGATGCCTCGTTTGGTCAGGCTGTTCTCAAACACCTGTTCCATTCCTAATCAACTCCTACCCACCTACCCTGGTCAGATGCCAGAGATCCATGGGGGAGGTAGAGTCCTTTTCAAGGACACACAGCCTGGGGTTTCTCCCTGGCATCTGCAGCTAGGGAGTCCCCATATGTGAAGACTCATTCCTGCTTGTTCCTGGAGATAGCACAGTTACTTACCTGTAACAGGTGATCTCTGGGAACAGCAGGAATAAGTCTTCACAACCCACCCACCTCCCCTAGGAGTTGTATCTTTCTATCTATCTTTCCTTTCCTCTCTCTCTCATTGTCTCAGCTCTAAAACTCGAACTGGAGAGAGGCTGTTGGGAAAGGCGGGAAGGCAGCGCGCAGGCGCTGTGGGATGCTCCCAAAAGCTTTCTTACTGGACGCTGGGGAGCGTTCCCGCGCAGGCTCCGTCGGTACCGACTATACCCATATATGAAGACTTATTCCTGCTGTTCCCAGAGATCACTTGTTAAGGTAAGTAACTGTGTTATATGCAGATAACATCATGTTTTATACACCATTCTCAACCACAAATCTGGAATTCACTCCTATTGTACAGTGCTTTAATTTGGTTGCTCTATTACTCTCCCAACAAGGTCTTTCCATTCGCTTCCAGGGCGTAACATAAACATGAAAGTAACATAACTAAATCACACACACAGACACATCTACTTCATAGTCCTACCTCACTGCTCAACAAGAACAATGCAATAACAAAATACCATAGTCCTATCTTCACTCCCCAACAGGAACAATGCAATAACAAAATGCCAAATATACCGATTCGGCATCTCATCTGGTATTTTTATATGTTACTAATGCTCTGGATTATTTAATAGTCACATGTTGTTAATGTTAAAGTTTGGAATATATACTAGTTCCCTGTATATGAGTGTCTTATATTTGGTTCACTGTTCCTTATAATGTTAACACGTACCATGTAAAGTTCTGTTCTCTTTGATGTAAACCGTACTGAACTTTGGAAATGCGGAATATAAACTTCTTAAATAAATAAATAAATAAAATATATTAGAATTGGGTGGTAATATTCTTAGTTCTTAACTATTTACATTGTAGTCAGACATATAGAGCTGAGTACATATTTACATTGGCTTGGGCTAGTGGGTTGCTGTAATGGTGTGCTGTTGGTTTAGTTGGTATTTATCTTGGATGGGTTTGTGTTTCCAGATGAGTTTTATACTCTTCTTGGAAGATGAATGTCTTGAGCCTTTTTCGGAATTCGGTTATGTCTGGACATGCTCATAGCATTGAGGGTAGGGAGTTCCAGAGTGTGGGTACAAATAGTGAGAGGGCATGGTTGCAGATAGATTGTTTACTCTTTAGTTTCTGGGAAGGGATTGTGAGGAGGTTGATGGAAGCATTTCTCCGTGACCTTTCATTGGGAGGCTTTGAGAGTAGGGTCCGGAGTCTGCTGGCTTATTCATTGTGTAGTATTTTGAATATTGTGGTAAGTGCTTTATATTTGATTCTGGGGTAGTTTCTCCAAATGGGTTAGTTTTGTGCATATTATAGCAGTTGTGAACCTCATTCTAAGCCAAGATATGTGGAGTATGATCTTAGTCTCTCAAATTTACTGCTAATGCTCGGCATAATACTTGCATCATGCCAAAGAGAGCCTCCTGCTGGAGTTCATAAGATATATGAGTAGTTTGTCAAGATGTGCTTAGAAATTCTTCTTTATCAAGCCTGTGTCTCCCAGTACAATGGGAAATATTTCCGTATGTTTCTGCCACATTTTCTTGGTCTCTGACTGCATTTCTTGGTACATCAGGATCTTCTGCCTCTCCACATGATTCTCAGAATAATCACTCTGTACCAACACTTCTATTATCAGTGCCGTTCTGGTGGTGTTCTCCTTTATGCCAGGTTTCCTGGCATCCAGTTTCTTATTTTTCAGAATGGGAATGTCCCCAAGTGATCATAACCTCTTCATTCTCCATTATTCTCTTAGGGTCATGATCGCAGTGCTATTCAGGGATAGAGATGTTGTAGTGTTTACAGAGTTCCCAGTGGAGGAGGAATACTACTTTGTTGTGCCTTTCTGTATAGAAATTTTCCGCCATCAGAACTTCACAGCTGCTCTTAGGTGAGTCACTGTTTCCAGTTCTTTCTTACAGAATTGGCATATGTCTGTTGTGCCAGTTTTTTCAATACTCGCTGTAAACCACCTCGTCCATAATCCGCTGTCCTGGGCTGCAGCTATTAATGTTTCATCCTTCGGTTTCAGTTCACCTCTCCTCAACCATTCATGTGTCTGTTCTTGATCCAATAAAAGATTCTTGGAGTAACACTCTATATTTTCCACTATATTTGTGTATTTGCCACTTGTTTTTCCTCGCCTGCTGATCTAATCCTTTGAAGAGTTTTTTCTCTTATTTTGCAAATTCTGTTGCTTCCTTTCCCATGCATGCCTGTGGATTCTCACTCATTCCTTCTAAACGTCGGAACACTTGTCCATGTTTGATGATGGAGGCAGATTCTGGACATCTATTTTCATATATTAGCACTTTTTGCATATTTGGATCTGATGATGCTGTCAGATAGGCTTGGAGGCCTACGATAGTAGCTCTGTAGGTGTAGTCAGTTTCTGTAAGTCCTAGCCCTCCTTCAGCTCTAGGAATATACAATCTTGGCATACACTGATTCTTGTAAATTACTTCATGAGCAGGGAGGAGTTTTCTTGTTCACACATTCAGTTTTTCAAGATCTTTATGAGACCATCCACAATCCCCAAACTGTATAAGAGTACAAGAATTGCTATCTGATTGATGGCTTGTATCTTATTTTGTGATGTTAAAGGACTTTTCAATAACAGTTTTAATCTCTTGTAATATTCTTTACTAATCTTCTCTCTCAATTGTTTCTACTCGAGTGTCATTCCTTCTCTATTCTGAGATACTTATATATGCCTTCCTGTTCAAGGTTCTCGATGTCACAGCCCTTGGCAAGGGAGATGTTTTAGGTTTTGCTCAATTTTCCTCTGAAAAAAGTTGCCTTAACACACTTGTTAAGGCCAAAGTTTATCCTGTTGTCATCAGAAAAGCTTTTCACCAGACGAAGTTGCTCTATTAATTGTTGGTCGCTGGAACTGTAGAGCTTCAGATCATCTATAAATAGCAGATGGGAAGTTGCTTCTGGGTTGGTACCATCTTTAGAATTCAGGTTAATCCATATCCCAAAGAATTGATGAGAACACTTGTTCTATTAATCGCCAAACAAAACAGCAGTGGCGACAGGGAATCTCCCTGAAATATTCGTCTCTGGATCTTAATGTTAGGAATGATGTACTGACCATCTTTATATCTCAAAAAGAGTGTGGATTGCCGCATTGTCATAGTGAACTTAATGTACTCTATCAAACCAGAATTTATTTTATACATTTCAAGACAATGTATTATCCAAGAGTGTGTGATGCTGTCAAAAGCTTTCTTATAATCAATCCATGCTGTACTGAGATTTCTGCCTTTCTTAGCACTGGCCATAATGGCCTTATTCACCACTAACTGGTCTTTGGTTCCATATGCTCCTCTCTTATTGCCCTTTTGCTCTATCACCATGATGTTATTGAGCTCGATGTGATCGTATATTCTGTTTGCATCTATCACAGTGAACAGCTTATAGATTGTAGGTAAACAGGTTATTGGTCTATAATTTTTAGGAATGTTACTCAGGTCTCCCTTTCAAAGGAGAAACGTTCTTCCTGTAGTAAGCTATTGCGGTGTTGTATCCAGTTGCTCGAACAATTAATTTTTGCAATTCGCCAGGTCTTGGTGGAGTGATGTTAACTGTTTGAGCCAAAAGTTGGTTACTCCATCTGAGCCAGGGCTCTTCCAGTTTGGAGTTCATTTTAACCTGCTTTCCAGCTCTTCCTTTGTTACTACAGGCCATTCCTTAGGTTTGATGTTTGTTTTTTCTAAATGCTTCTCTATGCTGGGTAACCATTCTGCTTTGTGATTGTGCTTTATAGGGTCCTCATATAGCTTTCTCCAGAAGGTTTTGTTTTTGTTTGGAGATGCTTTTACCATATTAATGCTCTTCCCCAATTCCCTGTAGAATTGTTTTGGGTTCTGTCTAAATAGTTTATTCTGATATCTTTCCTGTTTTCTTCATATCTTCAAAGTTTTTGCGCTTCCGCTATTTTCAATTTATTCTTGGAACATATAAATTTCAGGTCATCTTCTGTTAATGCAACATGCTTCAATTTGATGTCTTGGATTTTCCTTAATAACTTTGATGATCTTAATCCTTTTAGATACCTATCCATCAGGGATACCTCTGCATGCAATGATTGTATTTTTCTTTCAATGCACTTTTTCCAAGGAGGAACTGTTACTGTTCTCTTTTTCTTCAAGCCTTGCACTCTAGTTGGTAGTATTCTTGCAGTAATAATTTTAGCTGCACAATATTGTGTTTGATTAATTCCTGTGATGTCAATAAATGGTCCCTTTATATTAGATATGACCTTGTTCATCTTAATTTATCATACTTCTAGCCTTAGGTGTTAAATTTAGCTTGGGTAATCTTTCCCTTGCTTGGAACCCAGCATATTCATCTCTTTCCATATGGACTAGGAGTTCTATCTTGAATTTCTCCAGCTCTGGGTCTTTCTCTTTCCTTTCCACTTCCTCCTTTAATTCTTCCAGTTCAGTTAATTTGTTGACTCTTCCTTTATTCATCTCACTTTCCTGCAGTTTCAAATCTCTCAACTTCATCTCCCCTTCAACATCTCTTTCCTTTTCTGTGTTTTCCGTTCTTTTGGTACACTCACCTAGGTCCCCTCTTCCCTGTATATCTTTGTCCAAGGAATACCTTAGTTGCTTCAAGATATTATCATTCACATACTTCTTTTCTTTGATCTTTAAAATTAAAGATCTTAAATTTGTATCTGTTACTTTTTGCAGTTTTTCTAATGGCAATTTTCCTCGTTCTTCCAGCTTTTGGCGGACTCTCTTTGTGTATACCCTCTTGATTTTAAATAAAGGGTTTGTAGCATGAAAATAGCAGTATATCATCTCTTTATCTGCAGAATTCCACTTAACTGTAATTAATCCTCTTAACTTGTTCATTAATTTCTGTGGTTTATCTCCTGCCACAGTGGGTCAATGAACAGACTCACTATGGCCTTTATCTGTGGCAGGGATGTTATCTGCATCTGCAGCACTTGCACTATCACAACCACCACTTAGTGCATAAGCTAAGGGTGGGCACTTTTTTATCCTGGGCGACATGCGGCCAGTATGTATTTTATTTCTTTGTCTCTAACATACTTTAATTGTAGTGCCGCCATGTTGAGATTTGGTATAGATGTTATACAATGGATTCACCATGCGAAGATACTCAGCAAGACTTGGAGGGAACTTTATTCTCTCCCCCTAAGAGATATATATCAATTCAACAGCTGCTGCACACCCCTTTGACCCTGAAAGAGATGATTCTGGCTGTGATGGGAAGCCAGTGTAGCTGGATCAGTATAGGGGTGATATGGGATCAGCAGAACACTCCATAGATAATGCACGCCGTTGTGTTCTGTACCATCTGTAAAGGGTGGAAAGGTGGTTTTCGGGAGACCATAGTAGATGATGTTACAGTAGTCTAATATTGGGGTGATCATGGCTTGGCAGACAGTCTGAAATAGTTCTGTGGTGAGGACGGGGCGTAGATGTTTTAGAGTTCTTAGTTTACAGTAGACAGCAGAGGTTGTTCTTTTTATGTGTGATTGGAAGTTCAGTTCTTGGTCTATAGTTACTTCCAAGTATTTTGTTTTTGTTTTGGCTCTGTTATTTTGTCAAGTTTCATTGTTGCTGGAGGGAGGGAGGTTAAAGCTGGGTCAGTAGTTATGTATAAAGCTTCTGTTTTCTTTGTGTTGATGCTGAGGTTGTGTGCGGTGAGCCAGTTGTGTGCTTTTGTGAAACATTTCCGTTGTAAAACACTATATAGATGGTCTTTATCCAGAGTGTGAAATAATGGCGAGGCCGCAGGGCAGGGTCCCTCGCGGCAGTAGGTAACCAGGCGCGCGGCCCGGTGGAGGACCCTGCCCGCGGCTTGTGAGGAGGGGCGGGGCTGGCGAGCATTTTTTGAACTCATTGGCTCGCCCCGATGATGGATAGGGGTGCGAGCCAATGAAGAAAGCTGGCAAAGGGGGGGTTTTTAAGCTGGGCGCGCGGCGGCGACGGTCTCTCGGCGAGACCGGCAACCGGGGAGAGGACCTCATCTTCTTGCCTCCTGCCTTACCTAATTGGAGTCCTGCAGCGTGTCGGTGTCGTCGGGGGTTCCGGACCGGTACAGAGGGTAGGAGTATCGGGGTATAGCGGCTTGTAAAAAAAAAAAAAAAAAAAAAAAAAAGAATTAAATAATTGAATAACTAGGTTAAGTGGGGGCGGAGTGGTCTCAGTGGGCGCGGGAGCCCGCGGTCAAGCGCCGAATCGGGGCCTTAAGCAGGGAGATGCCGTCGAGGAGGGGAAGGCAGGACAGACGGGGGACTTCGGGCAGAGGAGAGCGGTCTGCGGTCGGCGAGAGAGGAGGAAAGGTGGTGAATTTGGGGGGGCAGGCTGAGCGGGCGTCTAGGGGAGCGTCTGCGGGAGAGGGAGGACAGAGAGGGGCGATGGGGGCCAAAAGAAAAGGAGCTGGCGGCAGGGGAAGGGCCAGCGTGGGTAGGGGCAATGAGGCCGGTGCTAGGGGAGGACAAAGAGGGAGGTCTTTGGTCAGGAGGGGCAGGGGGGTGGGCGGCCTGGGCCTGGAGCCTGGTCTGGGGGAAACAGATCCAGTAGGGCACGGGAGGGGCGGGGCGACAGATGGGGCAGGCATTAGGGAGGCGGGGTACGGGGGGGCCGGGAGGGGGATGGTGCAAAGGGGTGCAGAGAGGGGGGTGGCAGAGGCGGGGGGGTGCAGTTGGGGAGGACAAGGGATGGGGGGGTGGGGTGGAGGGGTGCCAGTCTGGGCAGGTTGGGCTCCACCATGGCTTGGGGCTCACGCGTACGGGCACGGCCCCTTGGTACAAGGGGGAGCAGTAGGGAGTGTTGGAACTCCAGCGGGATTTTCGCCATGGGAGCATTGGCGGGGCGGAGGACAGGGATCTTCCCGGGCCGAGTGGGTGTCTGCTTGGCCGCCTTGTGGCCCCCCGTTTGTCCCCTCTCCCCCCTCTGCTTCTCTTTTGTCTTTGCAGGTGGCCACAGACGCTCAGGAGGCGGCACAGATCCCCGGCGGACAGCGTGCGGCAATGGATGAAGTGGCTGGGGTCGTATCCGGCGGACCTATGCGGAGCGAGGCCAGCACAGCGAGTGTAGTGGGAGCGCAGTCACCCAGCCAGGGGGCACGTGATCCCGAAGTGCTGCCACAGGATCTGTCGACGGACGTTGGTGGTGCCAGGGGTGAGTTGTTCGGGTGCAATGTGGCGGGGGGGGGGGGATGGAGCTGATCAGGTGGGAGGGAAGGACAAGGGAGGGCGTAAGGCGAAGCGCAAGTGTCGGCACGCGCGACGGAGTCGGCACAGCTCGGAGTCTTCATCGGCGTCCTCAGCATCCTCCTCATCATCCTCGATAGCGCCTTCTCGTTCGGGACCAGGGATGGATGCGGGATCGGGTGGGCCCGCCGGTGGGAAGGGCGTTCCTACGTTGGTGGCATTCGCAGAGTTATGGGAAGGAGTCCCGCGGCACCTACGGCGTAAAATATCGAAGCGGCGCTACGTAGATATATTCAGATTGCTGGAGGGCCGGAGGCGCTCGGAAGAGAGTAAGAAAAAGAGGAAGGAGGACGAGAAGGCGGGTCGTGTCAGGAAAGTGTCCCGGAATGTTATTAATTGGGTGAGGGCTTTTTTTAAGGTTAGCTAGTGTCTGGGGTCGGCAGGCTCCGGAGGATTATGGAATGCTGTTGGCATATGCTGACTCTATCTTGGAAGCGTCCCAGACGCATGGAGGTTTTGCGTGGCTTAATTATGACGAGAAATTTCGAGATAAAATGGAGGAGAGTAAAGGGTTGTCCTGGGGCACTCAGGATATTAATTTGTGGCTAACCCAGATGTCGGGGGGTTCGGGTGCGAGCAGTGGAAATATGGTACGGGCTGGGGGGGGTGGTTTGGCAGGAACGGGGCGGCCCTTTCGGGCGAATGGGGGCTCTCTGCCTCAGAGAGCAGGGGCAGGGGCTCTGGGGGACATCTGTTGGCGTTTCAATAGATCCTCGTGCCCTTTCCCCGACTGCAAGTTCCGGCACGCCTGCTCTGCCTGCAGGGGGGGGGGGGCATTCCGCACTTAAATGCTTCAAAAAGGGCGGTGGGCCCCCCCCTACGGCGGCCCCCAAGTAATGTTGATTGGATGGGGCTGGCGCCCACCCCAATCTCCCGGGAGGTGCTTAGGGTGTGGTTGGGGGCTTATCCGCGGAGGACGGACCGGGAGCTGTTGGAGCGGGGGTTTTCGGAGGGGTTCGTTATTCCGGTGCAAGGTACGATAGTAGGTAGGTCGGTGCGTAATTCACCCTCAGTGAGGCGCTTGGCGTCGGTTGTTCGCGAGAAGTTAGCGGTCGAGTTGGGTTTGGGCAGAATTGCCGGCCCATTTGTGGAGCCGCCATTGGCGGATTTGGTACTGTCTCCATTGGGGGTAATCCCTAAGAAGGAGACAGGCAAGTTTCGTCTGATACATAACTTCTCCTTTCCGTTGGGTGAGTCGGTAAATGCTCATATTCCGAAAGAGTTGTGCGCGGTTCGGTATGCATCCTTTGACGAGGCGGTTGGTTTGGTGAAACGTTGTGGCCCTGGGGCCCAATTAGCAAAGGTTGATATCGAATCTGCTTTTCGTTTGCTGCCCGTCCACCCGTCTTCCTTTTATTTGTTGGGATTTTCGTTTGAAGGGGAATTTTATGTGGACAAGTGCATGCCCATGGGTTGTTCTGTGTCGTGTGCCTACTTCGAGACATTTAGTACATTTTTGCACTGGAATCTAGTACGGCGGGTAGGTAGTGGGAACGTCGTGCATTATCTGGATGATTTCCTCTTTGTGGGGGCGGCGCATTCTGAGGTGTGTCAACAGTTGATGGATGGTTTTCTAGGCATGGCTCGTGAGTGTGGGCTCCCGCTGGCGGTTGACAAGACGGAGGGCCCGGCAACTTGTATTACGTTTTTGGGGGTGGAAATCGACTCGGTTGAGATGGTGGCACGCCTCCCTCTGGACAAGGTGTTGAAATTGCGCGTCCTGGTCGCAAACGGGCTGGCATCGGATAAGTTATCCTTGAAGGAATTGCAAATACTAATTGGCTCGTTGAATTTTGCGTGCAGAGTGATTCCGATGGGCCGAGTTTTCATGCGTAGCTTGGCGGCCGCCACTGTGGGGGTTCGTAAGCCGCATCATCGGATCAGAATGTCCAAGGTCATGAAGGCCGATTTGAGAGTGTGGGATGTTTTTCTGGAAGACTTCAACGGGGTGTCTGTGCTGATGGAGGCGGAGGTGTCCAGTGTTGATTTGCAGCTGTTTACGGACGCAGCAGGCAGTGGGGGTTTAGGGATTTATTTTGGAGGGGATTGGTGTGCAGCCCAATGGCCGCATGCGTGTCATGCGGACGGCCTGACAAAAAACATTACGTTCTTGGAATTGTTTCCTCTGTTAGTTGTGTTGCATTTATGGCCCGAGCGGTTGCGGAACCGCAGATTGTTATGGTGGTGTGACAATGAGGCTGTGGTTGCGGTAGTCACCCGGTATACGCCGCGATGCGCGTTGGTAGCGGGCTTAATGAGAGCTATTGTTTTTGCTTGTTTGCGTTTAAACGTCGCAGTGAAAGCTCGGCACATTCCGGGTTGCACTAATCGAATTGCGGATGCTCTTTCTCGTTTCAAGTGGGACCTGTTCCGGACGATGGTGCCCGAGGCGAGCGAGGAAGGCATGGAGGTGCCCGAACATTTATGGAAGATTGGCCAGCAGAAATGGTATGCCTGTTGAAGAACTCTCTTGCGCCGGCATCCTGGTCGGCATACTCGAAAGGATTTGACGCGGTCTTGGAGTACCTGGAGGGGAAAGGATGGAAGCCCGGAGCGGAGGTGGACAGCTTGTTAGGACAATACATAGTGGAGTCTAAAGGTGCTGGTATGTCCAGGGCTTCGGTTCGGACGAAGTTGGCGGGATTTGCTTTCTTTGCCAAGGCAGCTGGCTGGGGGTTTGTGAGGCAGGGGTTTTTGGTCCAGAAGTTATTGCGGGGCTGGGATAGAGTTGCTCCTGCACCTCCGGATGCGCGGTTACCAGTGACGCATGACCTTTTGGTGCGGCTCTGTGCAGCACTGCCGAACGTGGCGTCGTCGGCTTATGAAGCGGTGCTGTTTAAGGCATTGTTTTGCTTGGCCTTTTTCGGGGCTTTTCGGGTCGGCGAGCTGGTGGCTAGCTCTGGCAGGCTAGTGCAGGGCAAAGGATTATTGTTGGGTCATGTACAGATCGGGGGTGGACAGCTGCGGATCAAGCTGGCTAAATCAAAGACTGACCAGTTGGGCAAAGGACTGTGGGTAGTCCTTCACGAGGTAGACTCCCTGCCGACGTGCCCAGTGGAGGCAGTGCGGGCTTATTTGGCGGTGCGCCCGGCGGCGGGTTCCCTGTTTTTCTTGCACGAGAATGCCAGCTGGGTGACACGTTTCCAGGTTGCGGCGGTGCTGCGGCTAACCATACGGTATCTGGGTATGGATCCGAAGCGCTTTGCGCCGCATTCCTTTCGCATAGGAGCGGCGACAAGTGCGGCGGCGGCAGGGTTGTCAGAGGTGGCTATTCAGAACATCGGCAGGTGGCGGTCACAGGCCTTTAAAGGTTATGTGCGCTTGTGAGGCAGCGGGAGAGCAGGAGAATAACCTTTGCTTTCTTTTTCAGATGCTGTGCGGTGCCCGCAATGGTGCTGGATGATCGGGCACTCATTTGTACATTGGGCGGGACTGCAGGCAGCTGAAAGACAATTGGGTCCTAATTTGGGACTTTACCCGGCAGTGGTGTCTCTACTATGGCTTGGTGAACGTGGGTTGCATTGGCAGCAGCTGTTACCATTGCTTCGGCACCATAGACGGGTGAGAGCGGAGCCCGCTGTGATACTGCTGCATGTGGGAGGGAACGACTTAAATAGCTGGACTTGTAAACAGATCATTCGGGCAGCAAAAAGGGATCTGGCAGAGGTGCTGAGGATGTTCCCTCAGGTTATCATAATGTGGTCTGACATCATTCCAAGGCCTGTTTGCGGGGGGCAGAGGAGGTGGTCCAGGGGGTTAGCGAAGGTCAATCGACAGATTGGGCGGTGGGCCTGTCAGCACGGAGGGTATCAGATTATGCACTCCTGGGTGGATGTAGATTGTGCTGGGCTCTATCGCCAGGACGGTGTGCATTTATCGCCGGTGGGAGTGGACCTGCTGTTAAATGACTGGCAGGAGGCCTTGGAATGTGTGGTGCAGTGGGAGCCTCGATGGTCGCAGCTTTAGGGGGGGGGGGGGGCGGCGTACGGGCGTAAGTGGCCCTACGCCGGGTGGCGGGATCCCGGAGGTTTCCGGGGTCCGGAGCCTTAAGCTGGAATTGGGGTGGGGGCGGGTGCCCCCAACCCGGGTGACCCCTGGCCGGTCTTTGCTAGTAGTATGGCGAGGCCGGGGAAAGGGGGGGTTGGATTTGCCGCTGGCTCGGCCGCGGCGGGAGTGGAATGAGCTCACCTTGCTAGTGGTATGGCGGTTGAGGGCTCATTCCACTCGGGAGTTAGTATGATATATTAAGAAGTTGGATGTTGAAAACAATGTTTGGATTGTACAAAGTTAATAAAGCTGCGACCATTTGAGCCAAAGATCTGTGTATATGGATTTCTTATGGGGAGGGGGAAAGGTTGGAAGAAAAAGGGGGTGGGGAAGGGGGGGGGGAAAGCGGGGTGCCACCGGATCTGACCTGCCTTGGTTATGGTGAGGCCGCAGGGCAGGGTCCCTCACGGCCGTAGGTAACCAGGCGCGCGGCCCGGTGGAGGACCCTGCCCGCGGCTTGTGAGGAGGGGCAGGGCTGGCGAGCATTTTTTGAACTCATTGGCTCGCTCCGATGATGGATAGGGGTGCGAGCCAATGAAGAAAGCTGGCAAAGGGGGGGTTTTTAAGCTGGGCGCGCGGCGGCGACGGTCTCTTGGCGAGACCGGCAACCGGGGAGAGGACCTCATCTTACCCCCCCCCCCCCCAGCAATCAAGCGGTGGGGGTGGGTTTTCGCAGCGGGTGGGGGGGGGGAGGCGGGATCCCGGAGGTTTCCGGGGTCCGGAGCCTTAAGCTGGAATTGGGGTGGGGGCGGGTGCCCCCAACCCGGGTGACCCCTGGCCGGTCTTTGCTAGTAGTATGGCGAGGCCGGGGAAAGGGGGGGTTGGATTTGCCGCTGGCTCGGCCGCGGCAGGAGTGGAATGAGCTCACCTTGCTAGTGGTATGGCGGTTGAGGGCTCATTCCACTCGGGAGTTAGTATGATATATTAAGAAGTTGGATGTTGAAAACAATGTTTGGATTGTACAAAGTTAATAAAGCTGCGACCATTTGAGCCAAAGATCTGTGTATATGGATTTCTTATGGGGAGGGGGAAAGGTTGGAAGAAAAAGGGGGTGGGGAAGGGGGGGGGAAGCGGGGTGCCACCGGGTCCGACCTGCCTTGGTTACTAATTGTAAGAGATACACTCCACTATCTAACCAATTGCAGTTATCATAAAACTACTCATATCAAACTTTCATAGAAATTTCATAGAAATTGTAGATAACTTTCTTACATTCCCCAAAGGTCTCAGACTTAAAAACACAGAGCGCATGATTTAACTCATGTGTTATAATAGCATCAATGACCTTCTTTTATCACCAATTGAGGGACTACTTAAACTTCTACTTGTTAAAACGAAAGAGAATTGCTTATCTGTAGCTTGTATTCGTTGCACACGTTCTTGTCCCCTGTATTAAAGTCTTTCAAAAATACTTCATTTATCTTGAAAGAAGCCCAACGCCATCATAAAGCTGTGCTTTCGCGTTTCACAAAATCGTTTCATCAGGGGTTTACGCTTAATATCTGGGACTGATGATGGTGCAAGCTGATAAGCCACTTTTTTTTCTCAGTGAAAAAGTTATCTAAAATAAATGTGAAAATAAACTTTTTTCAGTGATCCATGATATGACTCACCAACAGTGCTGCCTAAACCTTATTTGTTTTTAACTATATTCTAAAGTACCGACCTTACAACAATGATAACATTCAACAAAAGTGCTGCCCACGTTCCATAATAGAAAGACAATTCCTCTTCTTCGGAATCAAACAACCAGAAACGCCACGCATGCGGACTTGTACTAAGGTGCCTCCTTTATAGGAATATGTGGGGCTCTCCAATCAGAAGCTCCCACGTCATGGTGAACTTCTCCTTATTGAATTGCTGAGAGGACTGCATCTAAAGTAACAGATCAGCTATGAGTCTTCCCGATGGGGCTGATCTCTATGCACGATCGGGCCAATTGATTCATTAAATTGTTTTTTAAGTTGTTTTTTAAGAAACAGATGGCTAGCATACTTCATTTTAAACAAGCCCACCAGTCAATATAACCATTGAGGCCCCCCGGTGTCACCGATCCAAGGGTATGTATCCATCGTTGTTCACGGGTTAAGAGCCATTGTTCAGTTGATTTACCCATTGCCCCCTTCTCTACTTTGTCAATGCAAAAACATTGAAGTTCTTCAAACTCATGATTGAAAGAAAGACAATGTTGTACTATCGGGGCTTCGATCAATTTATGTTTAATCCGGCTTCGATGTTCTCCCATCCGGATTTTGAAAGCTCTATTAGTCTTCCCCACATACAACAGGCCACAGGGGCACCGGATTACATGAACTACTTGGATGGAATCACATGTAGTGGACCTCTTCAAATGATAGATTTTTCCATGATATTGAAACTGTGTAGTATCCAACGTAACCAAACAGATGCTACAAGTGCCACATTTCCTATGGCCCACTTGCTCAGTCAACGAAAGGTCTAATGGAAAAGACCGCAAGACTGCTGGGCATAAATATTCTTTCAAATTTTTACCACGCCGCCATACACATCGAATTCGCCTATTTTGAAACTCGGGAATCACTTTTAATACATTTGTATGATTACGAAGTATAGCTTGTATAGCTCCACTTAAAGGAGAATATTGAGTTATGAGATTAATGTTAGTTTCATCAAACTGGTCAGTCGTCCTCGCTGTCTGGTCCAATAGTAAATCTCGATTATTGTTGAGAGCTCTTGTATATGCTGATTTGACAACCTTTGTTGGATATCCGCGTTCTATAAAATTATTAGTTAATTTATGAGCTGCTGTCCGGAAGTCTTGCTTGTCAGAACAATTCCTCCGGTATCTGAGGAACTGTGAGAACGGCAATCCAGTTTTCAGTCGCGGCGGGTGAGCACTGCTGAAATGTAAAAACGTGTTTCGGTCAGTTTGTTTACAGAAAATGGTTGTGTCCCATTGCTTTGAACTCTTGGTGATTTTAACATCCAAATAAGTGATTTCCTTATCACTATATTCGTGGGTAAAAGTTATATTAGGATCACGACCATTCAACCACTGAAAAAACTCTGCAAGCTTTGCGGGTGAACCCCTCCATAACATAAAAACATCATCTATGAATCTACTCCACATCTTTATGTGATCCTTAAAAATGCATGACGTCAACCACTTGTCCTCAAACTGTGCCATGTATAAATTTGCTATTGACGGAGCGCATGTAGCGCCCATGGCCACTCCTGAGAGCTGATGGTAAAGAGTCCCCTCAAATTCAAAATAATTATGAAAAATAGCCAAATGCGCCAGCTGCAGAATGAAAGCAATCTGTTGTTCACTAAGATCTCCCCTCGAGATCAAAGAATGTTGAACTGTCTCAAACGCTGCTGGTTGAGGGATGCTAGTATATAAGGAAGTAACATCTAAGGTGACTAATAGAACATCCTTATCCGCTGCCCAAGATTGATGTTTTATTAATAATCTGAGGAAAGCCGTGGTATCTTTAATGTATGACGGTATGTCCAATAACAAAGGTCGTAAATATGAGTCTACATAAGTGGAGATAGGTTCAAGGAGAGAACCACTCGTGGAGACAATGGGTCTTCCCGGAGGGTTGACAGGATCTTTATGAATCTTAGGGACAGTACAAAAGACAGCTATTCGGAAAGTTGACACATTTAAATATTTCCATTCCTTTTTGGATATTAATTTAGCTTCTAATGCTAAAGCAGAGCTATCCTTTATCTTCATTTGTATAGTACGGGAGTAATCTTCCGTTAATATTTCATATGTAGAAACATCATGCAATTGACGTAACGCTTCTGAAATATAGTATGTCCTATTCAGAATAACTATAGCTCCCCCCTTGTCCGCTCTCTGAATGACAATGTCTTCCCTCTGTTGAAGCAGTTTCAATGTGTCCCATTCTCCCTTCGCTAAAGAAGTGGAAGTATGTTTCCTCTGATTCTCTATAAGCTCGACATCACAAAGGACTAAATCTCTGAAAATGGAAATAGCGGGATGGAGAGGCCCCGGGGGGTACCAAGTAGATTTAAAAGGAAGATTCACTCGTCTGGCGGTGAATACTGCTTGATCTGATGTATCCCCTCCCCCCTGTCGCGCAAAAAATACCTTCAATTGTAACTTACGAATCAAATGTTCAAAATCAACTCGAAAGCTGAACGAATCATAAAAGGTGCCTGGAACAAATGACAACCCTTTATCCAAAAGAGTGAGTTGTTCTTGAGAAATATGGAAACCAGATATATTAATCACTAAAGACACTGGGGGACTGATCATAGATGCTGTATTCAATGCTTGCGACGGGAAGGACGATCGGACTTGGTTCCCTGTGCATGTTGTTTTTTCTTCTTGGTTGTATCTTGTTCGCTTTCTTCCTCTAAAAAATCACTTTCTCCTGACATCCTACTGGAACTAGTTTCATCATCAAACGTCACTTTTCTCCCCTTCTTCTTCTTACGATTAATGTCCATCCAGGGGTAAACGTACCCAGTTGTATAATCATCATTATCTCTAGTGAGTTTTCTAAGCTTTTGTTTATATACTTCTTGTCTCAAAGTATCTAGTTGTTTCATTGTGGTTTCCATTTGTTTCTGAAAACTCTCTGATGATTCTGACGACTTTAACAAGGCGAGTTTGGTATCAATATCAGCTTTTAACTCCCCCATGTTCACTTTCGTTGTATCAATGATCAATATCATTATATCAAGGGAACATTTGTTAAGTATGCAATTCCACTTGTCGAGAAATTCTTTAGTCATGTTGTACATTCGCGGTTCTTTATATACTCTCAACCCTCTAGGTATCTGCTGACGTACAACATATTCTATTAAAGAGGATCGGTGTAATTCTGTACGAACCACTCGTTTTTGAAGTTTTAACACATCTTCCCAAGTGACATCATTTTTTGGGGTTTCCCCAGGAGATGTTCCTGTAAACTGAGTTTTTTTCTTTACTTAATTCAGAAATATAGCTTTGTGAGAAACTCAAGGTTTCTTTCCAAATTGTTTGACCTTCCATTGTCGTCGTAAAACACTATATAGATGGTCTTTATCCAGAGTGTGAAATAACTAATTGTAAGAGATACACTCCACTATCTAACCAATTGCAGTTATCATAAAACTACTCATATCAAACTTTCATAGAAATTTCATAGAAATTGTAGATAACTTTCTTACATTTCCCGAAGGTCTCAGACTTAAAAACACAGAGCGTATGATTTAACTCAAGTGTTATAATAGCATCAATGACCTTCTTTTATCACCAATTGAGGGAGTACTTAAACTTCTACTTGTTAAAACGAAAAAGAATTGCTTATCTGTAGCTTGTATTCGTTGCACACGTTCTTGTCCCCTGTATTAAAAGTCTTTCAAAAATACTTCATTTATCTTGAAAGAAGCCCAACGCCATCATAAAGCTGTGCTTTCGCGTTTCCCAAAATCGTTTCATCAGGGGTTTACGCTTAATATCTGGGACTGATGATGGTGCAAGCTGATAACTTTTTCACTGAGAAAAAAAAGTGGCTTATCTAAAATAAATGTGAAAATGAACTTTTTTCAGTGATCCATGATATGACTCACCAACAGTGCTGCCTAAACCTTATTTGTTTTTAACTATATTCTAAAGTACCGACCTTACAACAATGATAACATTCAACAAAAGTGCTTCTCACTTTTGTGAAACGCGAAAGCACAGCTTTATGATGGTGTTGGGCTTCTTTCAAGATAAATGAAGTATTTTTGAAAGACTTTAATACAGGGGACAAGAACATGTGCAACGAATACAAGCTACAGATAAGCAATTCTTTTTCGTTTTAACAAGTAGAAGTTTAAGTAGTCCCTCAATTGGTGATAAAAGAAGGTCATTGATGCTATTATAACACATGAGTTAAATCATACGCTCTGTGTTTTTAAGTCTGAGACCTTCGGGGAATGTAAGAAAGTTATCTACAATTTCTATGAAATTTCTATGAAAGTTTGATATGAGTAGTTTTATGATAACTGCAATTGGTTAGATAGTGGAGTGTATCTCTTACAATTTGTGAAACATTTCTGCAGGTTGGAGAGATCTGGGGATAGGAGGTTGATGGGGGTTGAAGAACATTACATCATTGGCATAGATCCTGTATTTATCTTGTGGGCTTTGAATACCTGATATAGCGGTTGGATAAATATATGTTAAAGAGGAGGGCTGAGAGGCTTGAGCCTTTAGGTACTCCAGTTTGTTGGGTGAAGGGGTTTGATAACTTAGTACTGCGTCTCGCTTGCTATTTTTGGGAGTTCGAGTAGGATTGGAATCAGCTGAATGTGATGTTCTGGATCCCAGTGTGAGAGTCCCATGCTGTCATTTTTCTCCTCAAAAACCCTTCTCTGGACCCCTCCAAGCCTTCTAATTTCTTCCCTATCTCCAATATTGCCTTTCTCTCTGATCTTTAGTGGATATTGTCCTCTCAGCTAACTCTCTTCCTTGGCCCAATGCCCTTGTTCTCCATCCTTGTCAGGCTGGGTTTTGTATTGGCCATAGCACTAGAATCATTCCTTGATGCCCTTTCAAATGAAATCTGGGCTTTTCTGGATCACAGAAACACCACATTATTGTTACTCTTAAATCTTGCCTCTGCTGTCAACCTTATTCCTTATCGTCCCTCCAGTCCAGTCCTTCACCGCTGGGTAGTGCACCTCCTCCTGCAGCATGGAGACTGGGCATGTCAGAAATTGGGCACCTACACCGGTGGCACTTCCCACCAGCTTCCAGTGTGCCCAGTCTCCATGTAGCAGGAGGTAGTGAGCCTAGGTTTTGTGCTCACAGTAGGAGCATATAAGTAGCTGGTGTAGCATTAGTGGGATTTTAGATTTCTTTTGTCTTTCTATACCTTTCTTTCCTTTGGGGATAGTCAATTATACTTGTTTTGATTAAAAAACAAAAAAACAGGTAATCGGGTTTAGTCGGGGCTAGTGAAGGGGCAGTGGAAGAGGATACCTGCTCTGCCTTCACTTTCCTTCTCACTTCTTGTCTGCCCCGTGGCACTCACCTCCTGGGCTGTACGGAGGGGAGCTGTGCCTGTGTGTAGCTTCTGCCGGCTGATCGGCTCCGGATCGGGGGGGGGGGCCCCCGTCGGCACGGAGTCGGCACGGAGTCGGTTGCTTCTCTCTCTGCCTGTGCTGTATACAATGAAGTTGAGCTCAGCGGGGACGTTTTTGGGTCTTCGGCGTCCTCCGTTTCGTGTAGGAGAGAAGTTTTCCTTCAGGTGAGTGACCCGATCAGGTGTGGGAGTCCCTGATGGCCTGTTCCCTCGTGGTGAGCCTTCCGAAGCGATTTTTGGCGCGTCGTTGTCAACGGGGCCTTTTTTCCCCACTTTTTTTTCCTGGAGTCTTTCTTCTTGCTGGGAGTTCTCTTAATGGTGTTTTGAAGCAGTAAAGACTGTTTGGGGATCTTTTGGGGGTCCCTTTGATCATATATTTATTTGGATTTGCAAAAAAAAAAAATTTAATTAATTAACAATAAGAAGGCAGGGAGAGAGGCTGCTGCTGGGTTCCTTGATTTTGCAGGGTTTTTGGAAGGAGCTCTGTGCCCTTTTTTTGGGGGGTCGCAGGATCTAATACCTAGGTTTCCGCAGTGCCTGGTATGTGGTACCTGTCGGGGGATGGTTTTGGACACGGGGATCTGTCACGGGTGTGCGTCAGAGGCGCTTGGAATGGAACAGGAGTTGCAGGATAAGCTTAAAGAAGTGCCCGTCGCCGCACCCCAGAAGGCTGGGATAGCGGCGGAGGGTGCTTTGCCCCTAGAGCCCCCGGCTTCGCAGTCAGCTACCACTTTATTGCATTTGAGTCCAGTGGTCCCGGCCATGGTAAGCACATCACCTTTGGGTGATTTTCCAGGGACTTTGTACTGCTTATGCATCAGGCTTACTGCCTGTGACAGTGGGGAGAAGTTCCGGATCTCGCAGGTTTGGATCCGGGGGGAGCCGCGTGGCTGGGGAGACATCAACAAGCGCGGAGATGAGACCGGCTAAGAGGACGCGGCCACTGGACAAACATCCGCAGGGGTTCGATTGGTTGGAAAGTGACGAATTAGACATGGAGCTAGGGAGTCCTATGGAGGAGCTGGAAGAAGGTGAGATTTAGGAGGCGGAGAACCAGACTAGAATTATCTGAGTGTTTCAGAGGGAAGAGCTGACAGCCCTTATTACAGAGTCTTTACAGGCTCTTAACCTCTCAGTGGGCGTGCCTATAGAAGAGGACAGTGTAGAGCAGGGGTTCTCAACCTTATCCTCGGGATCCACCTAGCCAGTCGGGTTTTCAAGATAACCACAATGAATATGCATGGGAGAGATTTGCATATAATGGAGGCAGTGTATGCAAATCTCTCTCATACATATTCATTGTGGTTATCTTGAAAACCCGACTGGCTAGGTGGGTCCCGAGGACAGGGTTGAGAACCCCTGGTGTAGAGGATCCTCTAATTCAGACGGTATGGAAATCACAGGCGTTTTTTCCGGTTCACAAAGTGGTTCGGCAGATGATTCAGGATGAGTGGAACTTGCCAGAGGCAGGTCTTAGAGGCGTTCGGTCTATGTCTCTGCTGTATCCCTTAGCTGACGACGAATGAGAGCTGTTCATTCGCCACGGGTGGATGCAGCAGTTTCTGCAGTTACAAAGAAGACTACCATTCCAGTTGAAGGTAGTGTGGCCTTGAAGGATAGTCAGGACAGGAGAGTGGACTCTTTGGTGAAGCAGGTCTTTGAGGCCAATGCGCTCTCGTTACAGGCCTCTATTTGTAGGGCTTGGGTAGTCAGAGCTTGCCTATGCTGGTCCTAGCATTTGCGTCAGGAAGGAGAGCCGTTGCAAGAGCAGTTGGCGGACATGACAAGGTTGGAGTCCAGAGCGGCCTACCTAGTGGACGTTCATTATGACCTCATCAGGAGTTTGGCCAATAGTATGTCTTCGTTGGTGGCGGCCCGTCAGTATAGAAACATAGAAATATGACGACAGAAAAAGACCACATGGCCTATCTAGTCTGTCCTTCCATAACAACTACAACAGTCCCCTTTTTACCTTTAGAGATCCTCTGTGTTTGTCCCATGCTTTTTAAAATTCAGTTACTGTCCTCATCTCTACCACCTCCACTGGGAGACTATTCCACGGATCCAGTACTCTTTCTGTAAAGAAATATTTCCACATATCACTCCTGAATTTATCTCCCTTCACCCTCATCCCATGTCCCCTCGTAGCAGAACTTGCTTTCAATTGAAAGAGGCTCTCTCCCTGAACATTTATGCCACAGAGGTATTTAAACATCTCAATCATATCACCTCTATCCCGCCTTTCCTCTAAGGTGTACATATTAAGATCCTTCAGTCTGTCCTCATATGCTTTATAATGAAGACCACTAATCATTTTAGTAGCCACCCTCTGCACCGACTCCATCCTGTTCACATCCTTCCGAAGGTGCGGTCTCCAGAATTGCACACTGTATATTTGGCTGCGGAATTGGGCAGCGGATAATTCCTCTAAATCTAGACTTAGCAAGCTTCCTTTTAAAGGAAAGTTGTTGATCGGGGAGGATCTGGACAAACTAGTTAAGGATTTGGGGGAGTCTAAAGGAGGTCGGTTACCGGAAGACAAGCCAAAACCTGGGAGGACTGGAGCAGTAGTACGGGACCAGTCTCGAGATTTCAGACATTTTAAGTCATCGAGTCTAGGTACCTTTCAGAGAGGAAGATATTCCTTTCGGGGTCAAGGCTTCAGAGGTTTTCACGGAGCGGGCAGAGGTTTCACCAGCCCCTCCCCCGCTGGGTTCAAGAAACCGCAATGAAGCGAGGGGGACCCAGGTGGGGGTTCAATCGGTGGGAGGTCAATTGCGAGACTTCCTCCCTGCCTGGATCCGCATAACTTACAATCAATGGGTCTTGGAGGTCATTCGAGAGGGGTACGCCCTCGAGTTGGCTCGGCCGGTTCGGGACTCCTTTGTTCTTTCCCCTTGTAGGGGGCGGAACAAAGAGTTGGCAGTTCAGGCAACCTGGTCGCGCTTGCAGCAGTTAGGGGTGGTTGTTTTGGTGCCCCGGGACCAATGCGGTTGCGGTCGTTACTCGATTTATTTTGTGGTCCCAAAGAAAGACGGGGCGTATTGTCCAATCCTCAACCTCAAGGGCGTAAACCGCTGTCTTCGGGTGCCTCATTTCCACATGGAAACTCTATGTTCAGTGATAGTAGCGGTTCGTCAGGGGGAGTTCTTGACTTCGCTAGACCTCACCGAGGTGTACCTACACATTCCCATCAGGTCAGATCATAAAAGGTTTTTGCACTTTGCAGTGCCGTGGGGCCATTTTCAATTGCAGGCCCTACCCTTCGGGCTGGCAACGGCACCGCGGACGTTCACCAAGGTGATGGTGGTGGTGGCGGCCTTTCTTCGCAAGGAGGGGGGTTCTAGTCCATCCTTACCTCGACAACTGGTTGATTTGAGCGAAATCTCGGGCCGAGAGTGTCAAAGCTGTGTCCAGAGCGGTAGAGTGTCTGCAGAGTCTCGGTTGGGTAGTCAATGCAGCCAAGAGCAGGCTGGTACCTTCTCAGTGCCTACAATATTTAGGAGTTTGTTTCGAAACTCGGATAGGAGCGGTGTTTCTACCAGAGTCTCGGGTTCAAGGGCTTCAGGGCTTAGTGCGTGCCTTTCTGAAACAACCGTTGCCGTCGGTGTGGCAGTACCTTCGGGTTCTGGGGTTGATGGCAGCAATGTTGGAAGTGGTGCCTTGGGCCAGGGCGCATATGCGGCCCTTGCAGAGAGCCCTGCTTCATCGCTGGTGTCATCAGAGAGACTCACTGAACAAATATCTTCCTTGCCCCAAGAAGGTGCGAACATCTCTTCAGTGGTGGCTACAGCCAGAAATGTTGTCGGCGGGCATGCCGCTCGAGCAGCCGCAGTGGGTTCCCGTGTTGACAGATGCCAGTCTGACGGGATGGTGAGCTCATTGCAAGGGGCGTGTTGCGCAGGGGGAATGGAGCATGCAAGAAGCACAGTGGTCAATCAATCGACTGGAGTTGAGAGCAGTTGCGCTAGCGCTGCGGGCATTCGAAATCGGGTTGCAGGGTCACGCGGTGCGTGTATTGTCAGACAATGCATCTGCGGTAGCGCATCTCAATCGTCAAGGAGGTACGGGCAGCGTGTTGCTAGAGAAGGAAGCGGAAGACCTCTTCGATTTTGTAGAACTGCACCTTCATACTCTGTCAGCGGCGCACATAGCAGGATCGGTCATTATGATGGCGGACTACCTCAGCTATGTTTGGGTGGATCCCGGGGAATGGGAATTACACCCGGACATCTTTGCGCAGTTGATCGCCAGATGGGGGATGCCCATGATGGATCTCATGGCGACCTTTTGGACAGCCAAGGTTGGTCATTTTTTCAGCAGAAGGAGAGAGAGGATGTCCGAGGGTCTGGATGCGTTAATTCAGCGGTGGTGGCCCTCTCAGGGTCTCCTCTATGTATTTCCTCCATGGGCCCTTATAGGTCAGATAATTCAACGTATCGAGGCGCATCAGGGGCGAGTGATTCTGATTGCTCCGGACTGACCACGTCGCCCTTGGTACGCAGACCTGGTGAGGCTTCTCGAGGGACAACTGTGGCCTCTACCGGTTCGGGAGGATCTCCTGTTGCAGGGTCCTCTGTGAATGCCTCAGGTAGCTCGGTTCTCACTTACGGCTTGGCCATTGAAAGGGCTCGGTTAAGAAAAAAGGACTATTCATCAAAAGTAATTTCTGCCTTGCTTATGGCCTGGAAACGATCAACGTCGTTGGCTTATGTGCGTGTCTGGCATATTTTTGAGGAGTGGTGTGCAGTCAGGCAACTTCGGCCCTCGGCGGCATCGATTCTGGTGGTGCTAAGTTTTCTTCAGGATGGCTTTGATAAAGGTTTGGCTGCCAGTTCTTTAAGGGTTCAGCTGGCGGCTATTTCTTGTTATTGCGGAAAGGTTCAGGGTTCCGTTTTGGGTTCCCATCCGGATGAGGTGTGATTTTTGAAGGCCGTTTCTTGATTGAGGCTGCCTCACAGACTGGTGATTCCTCTGTGGGATCTCAGTCTGGTGCTGGGGGCGTTGACTAAGCAGCCCTTTTGAGCCCTTGCAGCAGGCCTTGCTGAAGAATCTCACTTTAAAGACAGTTTTTTCTGGTGGCAATCTGTTCGGCATGGCGAGTTTCTGAGTTGCATGCTTTATCTTGTAGAGAGCCCTTTTTGATTTTCTTCCGGGAGAAGGTGGTTTTGCGTCCGGTGCCGCCTTTTCTTCCGAAGGTGGTTTCTCCATTTCAAGTGAACCAGTCAGTGTCCCTGCCAGTTTTGTGTCCAGTAGATGGCAATGCAGTGGATCATAGTTTGCGTTTGCTAGACATAAAGAGAGTTCTTTGCCGTTATTTGAAGGCTTCGGAATCCTTTCGTAAATCTGACCCTCTGTTCCTTCTGTTTGGTGGTCCGCGTAAGGGAGAAGCAGCGACTAAGGCTTCCATGTCTAGATGGGTCAGAGAAGCTATATCGTTGGCTTATATTTTGCAAGGTCGGAAAGTACCCATGGGTTTGCGGGTGCACTCCCACAAGAGCTCAAGCGGCATCGTGGGCGGAGCATAGTTTGGTTCCGCCAATTGAAATCTGCAAGGCGGCCACTTGGTCCTCGTTGCACACTTTCAGTAGACACTACCGCTTGGATGTTCAAGTGGCAGGGGATGCCTGTTTGGGGTCAGCAGTGCTGTGATCTGGTGTGGCAGATCCCTCCCATTAATATACTGTTCTGTTACATCACAGCGGTGAAGGACTGGACTGGAGGGACGATAAGGAAAGAGAAATTAGACTTACCTGCTAATTGTTGTTCCTTGAGGAAGTCCTGTCCAGTCCCGTTTCCCACCCGAGTCAGTTGTTGTCATATAAGCGTCTGCTGGTATCGGGCGGAATCGCGTGATTCTAGGAAGACATCTTATCGTGAGTATTTTCCTTTCATTAGTAAAAAAAAAAAAGAACTGAAGAGAAAAAGAGTATCATTTCTTTTCTAACTGTTGCATTTTCTTGGCGCAAGCTCTCCCTTCATTCTTCTTCCTTTGTGAGGGGAGGGTGGAGAAGTTACCCTCTTCTTTCAGGGGTTTTAGTTAAGCGTTACAGGATTTAAATTATATTGAATGGATAGTATGGCTACTTATGTGTTGCTCTTTTGAGTTTGCTTTGTCAATAGGTCCCTGGAAGCTGATGGGAGGTGCTACCGGTGTAGGTGCCAGATTTCTGACATGCCGAGTCTCTATGCTGCAGGAGGAGGTGCACTACCCAGTGGTAAGGGACTTTACTGGAGTTCCTCAAGGAACAACAATTAGCAGATAAGTCTAATTTCTCTTTTACCACCATCTTCTGCACCGGCTCCACTTTATAGGTCTTCATGGAACTGTTCTTAATTGGTTCTTCTCTTTTTTTTTTTTAAATTATTTTTATTATTTTCAAACACCAAACAAAACAGCTACAAACTACTAAAAGAACAAAAGAACAAAATACAGTAAATCTTTCAGCTTACACAAAACCCCCACCCCCCACCCCCCTCCCCCCCTCCCCCCCCAGGGTCCATCAGGGAGCATTCTCCTATGGGCAATAACCACCAACACCAGACTGTCGGGCAGTTAACTCACTAAGCAACCATGGGCAACAAACTCGTTAAGAGCCTGCCATTTCACATGTTGGGCAACTCCAAGGGGTCCACCTTTTCTGGACAATTGTTCATATTTACTATACAACGAAAGCTGATTCCACCAGGCAAGCCAGCTTACATCATAGGTGTGCTTCCAATTCCGGAGAACCATTTGTAAGGCTACCCCCAACATGAAGTCAAGAAGGAAATAACAATCCTTATCCAGAGGAGGAATTATAGCTTGTGATCGAAGGACTACTATGGTCCATGAGAGAGGCGCCTGAAACTTCAGCACAAGTTGTATCCTTTCCCAAACCCGCTCCCAAAAACCCGGACACAAGGGCAGCCAAACACGGTGTGCTCTAGCGTGCCAACATCCCGTTGACATGACCAGCACTTGTTGCCAAAAGTCTCATCCCACTTAGCCAATTTAACAGGTGTACAGTAGGCCCTATGTGCAAAAAAGAAGAGGGATTGGGTCAGTGATGCCGACCTTGACACCCTGACCGACTTAGACCAGAACCTGGCCCAACTCTGGGCGGGAAGGTCAACATCAACTTCCTGGTGCCAAACACCCTTCAATCCCTGGATCCGAGAAGGGTCCTTCTGCTTTAGCAGCCTGTAATATTGAGACGCGACCCCAGTCTGCTGTACCACCTGTTGAATCAAGAGCCCCACCTTATCCTCCGCAGCCAACTGCTGCGTATTCCCAATCACCTTCCCCACACAATGCCTAATTTGCAACCACTGAAAGTATGAAGAACCAGGGAGGTGATACTCCCTTTGTACCATATCAAACGGCTTCCACCTACCCTGCGCCACAAGTTGCCCCAGCTCCCAAATGCCCTTCTGGTACCATTTGCGCCAAGCAAAAGTCTCACGCTGTATTTTAAATAAGGGGTTGTACCAAAGGGGCATAGAAGCAAACATCTCCTTGTCATATGACAAAGCTCGCCGCAGAGTTGCAAAAGCTCTTTGCGAATCACAAACCATTGCTGGGGCAGCCTCTTGCAGACAAACCATCTGAGGTAAGAGATAGCTAGGAATCGGGGCAATGAGCTTCTGCTCCAACACTAGCCAAGTAGGGCTCCGCTCCGTAACCTTCTCCAGCCATCGCGATCCTTGTTTAAGTAAGAAAGCAGAATGATAGGCCCAAAAATCGGGAAAGTTAACCCCACCCTCCTCCTTCCTAGCTTTCAATTTTGCCAATGCAATTCTGGGCGGCTTGTTGTTCCACAGGTAACGACTTAACAGACCCTCGATCTGGTGATAAACCTGCTTTGGGAGGTAGCAGGGGAGCATTTCGAGGACATAGTTAATCTTAGGGGTAATGGCCATCTTAATAGTCTCTAGCCGCCCCCACCATGACAAAGCCAAAGGAGACCACTTACTGGACAGGTCCCGTACTAAATCTCTCAGCCAAGAAGAGTTGAATCGAATGGTCTCATCCAAAGGGTAGCAGAACTGTACCCTCAGATACTTGATCATCTTTGGCTCCCATACCAAAGAAAAGTTCTCCACATCCCTTTTCTGCGCCCTCGAGTTCATCGGAAACACTGTGGATTTTGACCAATTTACTTTATAACCGGACAGGGAGGAATACCGATCAATAAGACTGAAAATCTGTGATAGGGAGCCCGGAGTAGAGAATAAAAGCAGGTCATCAGCGTAAGCCGATAACTTGACTTCCAAGCCCGCCATACGGATCCCCTGAATATGCTGATTCTGGCGGATTAGCAACGTCAAAGGCTCCAGCGCAAGATTAAATAACAACGGGGAAAGAGGGCATCCCTGACGGGTGCCCCGACCTAGCATCATTCCCTTCGATTGCGTGCCATTCACACAGACACAAGCAGTGGGTCAGGCATATAACACTTGAAGAAGTTGGAGAAATCCCTTACCAAAACCAAACCAATCTAACACCGCGAACATGAAAGGCCACTCCAAACGATCAAACGCCTTCTCGGCGTTGAGTGAAAAACCGATAACGGGGTAGTCCACTTGTTCAGCCCCTAGTAAGGCGTGACAGAACAATCTGGCGTTATCGGCCGTGGACCTGCCCTCCACAAAACCGCACTGATCAGGGTGAATCAATCGAGGGGCAACTTCAGCCACCCGGCAAGCCAGGATCGCCGCATAAATTTTATAGTCGGAGTTCAAGAGCGAAATAGGGCGATAGTTACTAACCAGCTGGGAATCCCTCCCGGGTTTCTCTAACACAATAACGTTCGCTGCTGCAGCAAAAGCCCCGGATTGAGACGGCTCTTGAACTAAGGCTTGAAAATACAACTGGAGCCACGGGGCCAGCTCTACCGCGAAAGTTTTAAAGAATTCAATAGGGAGCCCGTCCGGGCCAGCTGCCTTCCCCCCCGACAGGGAAGTAATCGCTTGATGTATCTCTCCTAGCGAGAAGGCAGCGTCTAACCTATCCACTTCCTCTTCATCCAACACAGGCCTCTGCAACTCAGCGACCAACATCGCAAAACCCTCCTCCGTGAAATCTACCTCAGAAGCATAAAGATCCCTGTAGAAGGCTTCAAAAGCCTCTGCGATTGCCACATCCGTAGTCAGGAGACTCTGATCCTGTGGGTCCCGAATAGCGGCAATCCGACCCGCCGCCCTACGGGCTCTCAAAGTATTGGCCAACAGTTTCCCTGCCTTATTGCTCTCCCAGTAGTAGGTACCTTCCTGCACCTGAATACTACGCGACACCTCATCCGATAACAACTGGTTATATTGATATCGCAAACACTGCAATTTCAACAAGATACAAGGATCGGAGCGGCGACATAGGACACGCTCACCCGCTTTGATGCGTACCTCCAGATCTTGAAGCTGGGTCTTAGCCTGCTTTTGTTGCCAAATACTATAGCTGGTAATCGCTGCTCTGATGGAGGCTTTAAAACCTTCCCACCAGGCCCAACCCGCCGTATCCTGTACCTGGTTAAACTGAAAGTAGTCCCGAATCGCCAGCCGTATTGTCGACCGGAACTCCTCCCGATCCAAGAGGCTCCGATCGAAAGACCATCTCCCTGAAGGAGCATCAAGGGTACCTACCCCTAGCGATAAAGATATGGCAGCGTGATCTGAGATATGCATCGCATGGATCCTTGACTCTATAGTCACAGGGACAAGCGTCTTGGAAATTAAAAACATGTCTATACGGGAGGAAGTCTTATGTGGGGGAGAGTAATAAGTAAACTCTTTACCAGACGGATGCTGAAGCCTCCAAACATCAACCAACCCGATCCCCTCCAGAAGGGGCCGAAGAATGGCATGAGCCCTCGAGGGCTTCACCGTTTTCACGGGAGTTCGATCTATAAGAGGATCCAACACCAAGTTAAAGTCACCCCCTAGAACTAACGGCACAGAAGAAGTCGCAAAAAGCTTTTCAGCCAGTGTATTGAAAAAGCCCGGACTATCAACATTAGGAGCATAGATATTAAAGAAAGTTATCTCCATTCCCCCCACTTTCAAAAGGGCTCTAACCCACCTACCTTCAGAATCCGAACGAGTTTGGAGCACCTCTGGGTCCAGAGACTTCCGCATCAAGATAGCCACACCATTGTGCTTATGTATCGCAGCCGAAAAGGCTGCAACGGTAAAGGGATGAATGCTTAGTTTCAGCGATTCTCTGGAGTCTAGATGAGTCTCCTGAAGAAACAGGACATCAGCTTTCTCCTGTCTCCCATACAGAATTATTTTCTTACGTTTAACAGGATTGTTAATCCCCTTGACATTCAAAGAGAGTACCCTGATATGCACCATATATAATCATAATGAAGTCCCACTACATGTGGACCCCTGGTCCCACCACATATGCCCAGAGTGTTGTCAGCCCTGCCCCGTCTTAGGTTATTAGCCCAGAAATGGAACCCTCGTAAACATATTACCCTTACCAACTGACATTGCCCCCCATACTCCACGTAACCCCAATATCCCTGAAGGCCCCGGGCGAGAATCCCTTTTAGCAAAATAATAGGTGAGCCCAGAGGATACAAGATGGGCACAGAGGGGAACATAATCATTTGAAAAAAAAAAAAAAAGAAAACTACCCCAAACCTTAGCCCAAGCCTCATTTTAACAGAGAAACTATTATAAAGGGGAATCCAAACCCAGTGTCCACCCTCATCCCTCCACCGCCTAACACACATACCCACACACCCCAACACACAAGCCAACCATAACACTTGTTACAAAGAACCAGCCCTTACCCTTCGTGAACCAGGGAGATCACCCCTTGGACACAGACAGGGCCCCACCACCAACCCCCAACCAACTATCCAAGCAGTAGCACCCCACAGACCCATAGCAAACAAACAGCTCCTCCACGAGGTCCAGCCACTTTGACACCAGACCCTCCTTACTGGGCCTCAGCGCATCTGCAATTGTTCTTTTTCCTCCAAGAACGCCGCCAAAGCCTCCGGGTCCTCAAAAGTCCTGGTTTGATTGTGCAAGGTCACGCGCATCCGAGCCGGGTAGAACAGCCCGAACTTGGCTTGAAGCTGCTGCAAACGTGGCCTCAAAGCTAACAGGCCCCTCCGTCTATCCACTGTATGTTTGGCAAAGTCCGGAAAGAAGAGCAACCTGTGCCCTTCGTATTCCACCGGGGCACGTGCCCGGGAGGCCTCCATAATCTGCATTACTTGTTGGAACCGCAGTATCTTTAGGATGACCGGCCTCTCCCGTTTACTGTTTAGCTGGGGCTGGGATGGAACCCGATGTGCGCGCTCTATCTCAAAAGGGAGCGAGAAAGAGAGTCGCAGCACCTGAGGGATCAGCTTCTGCAAGAAAGCCACCATATCTTTGCCCTCAGCCCCCTCAGGAATACCGACGATTCGCACATTATTTCTTCTTGCTCGGTTGTTTCCTTCTTCCAGCTCCTTTTGCAGCGATTTAATTTGCTTCACCTGCCTTTCCAGAAGACGCAGCCTCTCATCGTGCACGCCCAGTACACTCTCCGTCTTGTCTTGCCACAGGTTAAGGGCTTCCAAAGAGATCCGCAGCGCCCCGACATCCTCCTGGACTGCCGACAGTGCCTCCCCATTCGCCCGCACCATCTCCCGGACAGCTCGCACCTCCACAAGGAGCTCCTGCAGGGCCTCGGGGTCGCGCACAGGCGCCATCTTTTGCGGTGAGGGAGGCTCCGTTTTCGAGCGCTTAGTACCGCTGTTTGGCGCATTCGGGAACTCAAGCCGCGTCGGCTTTGAAGCAGACATTCTCCTCCTGGCTCGCAGACCCAAACAGCCCTTTACACACCACCAGGTTTGGGGAAATTCTTCAGGATACTATCCTCACCCTCCGGAGCTAAAGCTCTATGCAGCCATCTTGCTCGACGCTAGGCTCCGTCTCAATTGGTTCTTCTCTTACTTTTCACAGTGCTCTTTCTAGGTTCTCTCTGATTCTAGGTACTCCTTCCCTCATCTCTCTGGTGTTCTTCAGGGTTCTCTTCTCACTCCTACTCTTTTCTTGCTCCCCTCCCCCTTCTGTTCCAGTCCTTGGGCAGTAACTCTTTTCTTTGCACCGATATTCAGATTCTTTTCACCCTCCACCCCTTTTCCCATGACATTTCTCTTCATTCTTGACTCCAGGCTCTCGCACAGTGGCTACATGACTACAGTCTTCCCTCAGTGTTTCCCAAGGCAAATCTATCTGCTTCCCTCCCTTCTAGTGTTTTTCCTCCCCTCTAGTGTTTTTCCTCCCCTCTGGTGGTTCTTCCTTCTGCTCTCATCTCCTCTCCCCTACTACGACTCCATAAAGACTTTTGGTATTATCCTACACTCTACTCTCACTTTCAAGCCCCTTATTAGCTCTGTCTCCAAACATCCTACTTTGCTTTGCGGCATATCAGTTTCTTGCTCTCTTCACTCGCCTTTTCCTATCTCAAATAGCTTGTCTTTTCTCTTGTCATCTCTGCTGCATTAGTGTAATGCTCTCTATTCTGGTCTTCCTTAATACTCTAATAGCTGCCTTCAGGTCATCCAATCTACTATCAGCAAACTCATCCTCAGAGACCACTTCTTGCCCCTTATTTCTCTCCACTGACTTCCAATCTTTTTTGCATCCAGTATAAAATGCTTACTCTTGTTCATCGAGTTGTTTTTTTTCTTCCTGCTCCCCTTATAGTGCCACTCGTATCACCACCCTACACACCTGCTTGCTCCCTTCACTCCTCCTATGTCTCTCTTCTATTCTTTCCACCTCCTTCTGCTCTCCACCTTTTTGTCTCTAGGAATTCCTCCTTTTCTTACCTTGACCCATTCCTGTGGCACTCCATTCGTCTGCCTCTCTTCCAAGAACCCTCGTTTAAGAAGGACCTAAAACCCTGTCTTTCCAGAGTACCTTCCCTCAGGTCCTCTCTTCCTGATCCCTACCCTTCTGGGTGTTGCCTGCATTCCTCTTACTTCTCGCCTCTTTCCCTTTCTATTCCACATGATATTGTATACCTTCCCTATAGCCCCTTCTCCCCTCCCCCCTGTTTTTTTTTTCTCCTCATTGATTTTTTTAAATTTATTGTTATTGTAAACGGCCCGCCATGACTATTTGGCCATTTGGTGGTATAGCAAAAAAAGAAAAAGAAAAACCCTAGAATAAATTAAGCATGCCAAGTGCAAGAGGGCAATAAATGAAAGTTGGGCAGAGGTAAGGTAACATCCCGAGGAAGAGGTTGAATGGATTTTTGATTTTTGTTAGGATTAATTACTCATATTTTCATAAATCCAAGCTCACAGTGAATTGCATATTCGGGTACAATTGATAGATCTCTGCTCACAAGCAAAGCTCTATGTGAGTTAATAGAGAATGACATGACCTGTCCAAGGTAACAAGGAAAATCAGTAGGCTGAAGCAGGATTTGAACCCTGGCTTTCTTTTTTTGCAACCTGCTGCTCTAACAAGGGGATTCCAGAGAGTGGAGATGGAAGGCTATGTAGCCGGTGTGAGAGTGGGGATAGGAGGGGGGTTGAGGAAAAGAGCGATGTGTGTGCAAAAGCTTAATTGGGGGCAGAGAGAGTGTGGGCAAGTTTGGAGCATGGGAGAAATGACGTCTTTCATAAAATGCACCTGTCCATATCAGCCCGCTAGACCAGTTGAAACGAGTGGTTTGTGTTCCCCTACCAGCAGATTGGTGAAGACAGAGCCAATGAAAAGCCCAGGTTTCAATGATATCACTCCCATGCCTCTATTCGCCCCAGCCACCAGAGCTCCCTTCAGTATTTTTGTGTCCCCAGCATATGATGGATGGATTTTCTTTTCTTTAATAGAAGAAAATCTGAAGAACTGAGAGGAGAAGCTTGTTTAAAAAAATGCTCTTGACAGACCACCTTGAGGGTGACTCTTACTTGAGTGTGACGTGGGAGGCTCCACTAGACTGCAGTCTATTCAGTAGCCATAGGAAGAGGGAAAATTGGTTCAGATGGATGAGAGCCTGTTCAGCAGCCAGAAAGTTGGAAGGATGGAAGAATTCAGCAGCCTCATACAACCTCAATGCCTCCTTCCTCTCTCCTCCTCTGTCCTTAAGATTGGAGAAGGCTCTAGAAGGAATCTGCCTGCCAGTCACCGTAAATGCAGTGCTGACAAGCCAGAGAAACAGTTTCAGGGGAGTAGAGCTGAGTCTGGCACAGATCCTCTGCCTGGGGCTTTCAGGGGGTGAGTACTAAGGCTTGATCACTTCATTGTCCTTGTTGGAAGCTCCCAATTCTGTCTGTGTGGGATGCAATTCAGAATGAATTGCTGGTGATCTCTGGTACTATGTGGGAGTTTTCCACTGTTTTCTGCATGCACTAGTAATGTTTTTAATATTGTGTGCCTGGCGTTCATGTGGTCCTTGCATGCGTTCTGCCCGAGCGGCTCCAGTGTGCATTCCTACCCTAGCTCCTGTAACGTGCGTTGCAATAAAAGCGCAGCTAATGCATGCCTTTTGGCCACAGTAGCCTTTAGTGCCCATTGTTGTGATACTTGCCTTAACTCTGTCGTCTTCCAGGAAAGGTTGTTTGGCCTGTGGCAAGCAAGACGCCTCATCTCTATTTCTGGACGCTGCCCTTCCTGCATGTCTTCTTCTGAATCATCTCTGGAGGGCCTACTCCCCCTCTTTCATTCGAGGGATGCTCTTAGTCCAACCTTGCCTTCCTCAGGGAGGGAGGTAGCAGATGGCACTATGGGTAAGGATATTCAGCTGGCTTAAGGCTTTGGTGACCATGCTATGGGCATCTCCCCATCCTCTAAGGGATCAGCGGTGACTAATACCCCCTAGTGTGGGGGGTCATTTCTATGAGGAGAGCTTCTGGAGTCCGACTTCTTCTTCCCAGAATTCTTTTCCTTTTACAGCAGGCCTGGTCATTCTGGCTTGGAAATTCAGATCCTGTGACCTCTGGTTTCCCCCAAGTTCAGTTTCATGAGGGGAAGGCTGAGAGTGGAAGCCTTATTTAATTGATGGCTAAGCGTCCTTGGCAAAGGGCACCCCCTGGAGATGGGGATCATCTGGGATCTGTCTGAGATTTGGACAGTGACTCGGTGAAGTGCTCTTGCCTTCAGAGGCTTGTGAGTAGGCCGATGTTATATGCCTGTTCTGGGAATAGGAACTGGAAGCATTGATCTCGGGGTCTAGTCCACCTTGAACATGGTGCATGCTCCAGACACAGAGCCGGAATTGATGAGGCATCCACTCCTGCAGAGGGTGCAGAAATCCACTACAATCTCCTGTTCCCAGAGGTGCTGAAGGGCCTGTTCTGGTCAGTGGGATTTCCCCCAACTCCTCACCTAAGGGGCTAAGGATATATAAGAAGATGCATGCTTTCCCTGAGAAGGGAGTGCATTGTATGGTTTAATATTTTTAAAGTGAATGCGCAGGTCACAGCGAATCTCCAGGAACAAGCAGGAATAAGTCTTTAACATATGGGTACGTCGGTACCGACGGAGCCTGCGCGGGAATGCTCCCCAGCTTCCCAGAATGAAAGCTTTTGGGGCATCCCGCCTTTCCTACCAACTCTCCTCAGTTCTTCTTTTCCGCGGAGCCAGCAGGTCGTGTTCCTGTCACTGCTGAAGAAGTTCTTTATTTTAATTTATTTCTTTGGTCGCGTGTCTGCCTTTCCCGACGCCGGACCGGTACCGCCGGTCTTTTCTTTTCTTCTAAAAAAAAAAATAATAATAATACTTTTTCCTCACTTGGTGTATTTTTCTTCTTAGGCCTCCAGGCCCACCAGAAACTTTCCCTCATGGAAAAACCAGCCTCTGGCTTCAAAAAATGCACTAAGTGTAGCGGTACAATTTCTGTTACAGACACCCATGAATGGTGTCTTAAATGTTTGGGGCCTGAACACTCCGTTCCGGATTGCCAGTCCTGTTCTCTAATGTCTAAACGAGGGTTACAGAACCGAGCAGCCAAGCTCCATGTGCTGTTTCCCACGGATGCACCGGCGGTGGCATCGACATCTTCCAGGTCTTCCTCTCCTGATGGATCTCAGGTAACCAAACATACTTTTAGCAGGTCCTCGAAGGGCAAATCTCCCTCTAAGTATCGAGATGCCTCCGGGCTTGCCCTTGAGGATCCTGCCCCAGCCAAACAACCCTGGCGGGAAGCTCTGGCTTCCAAAGCTCCTCCTATGGGGTTACAGGTTGACATCGATGGCACGGCCTCGACCGATCACCTGTTAGACTGCTCTGGGGTACCGGCACAATCTCTCCCGGTACCGACATCCAGGCAGTCGTGGCGTCCATGGATCACACCGTGCAATCCATGCAGCAGACCATACTGGCTTTCATCAAGGCTGCGACGCCGTCGGTACCGCAATAAGCCATGTTGTCGGTACCGGCGGCGGTACCAGTACCAACCTCGATACCGGTACCGGTTGCATCGACATCGGCCAGGATGCCGATTCCGGCTCCCTATCCTGGGCTCTTTCTCGGTACCGACCCGGTACCGGGGACACCCGATGTCGGTACCGATCGATACGCCTATCGATCTTTGGAATCGGGCAGACGATACTTCGATTCTTCTGATGATTCTGAGTCATCGGATGAGTCTCCTGAAGTATCTGTCACCCTTCCTGAGGAGCCTTCTTCTCCAAAAAGGAGAATGTCTCCTCCAGAGGATTTGTCCTTTCAAGACTTCATAATAGAAGTAGCTAAAGGACTCTCTATTTCAGTAACCTCTGAAAAAGAACCTAGAGCAAAAAAATTAGATATTTTGGGATACTCTAAGGTTCCAAGAGAGGCAGTCACCTTACCAATTCATGAAATTCTTCAAGAACATTTAATTGACTTGTGGGAGACTCCTCTCACCCTTTCTCCTCATTCTCGTAGATTGGACACTATGTACCGTGTCCCTCCTTCTCCTGGATTTCAAAAAACTCAGCTTCCTCATCACTCCATTGTGGTGCAGTCAGCTATGAAGAGGATAAAAGAGTACCAAAAGACACTCTTCTACCCCTCCAGGAAGAGAATGTAGGACCTTGGATGCTTTTGGAAGAAAAATCTTCCAAGCTAGCATGCTTATTGCCAGAATCAATTCATACAGCCTTTATATGGGCATGTTTCTGAAGGAGGTTGCAGAAAAGCTGCACAACTTTCTCCCTTTTATTCCAGAGGACAAAAGGGATGAGTTCTTTCTTTGGCTTAAGCATACTCAAGACATTTCAAAGTTTTCCAACAGGGCAGCCTTTGATTCTTTTGAAGGTGCCAGCAGAGCCTCAGGCATTGCCATAGCTGCTCGTAGAATTGCTTGGCTCCAGTCTTCTGATCTAGAACCCTGGGTTCAAGATGGTTTAGGAAATCTGCCCTGTACAGGTGAAAATCTATTTGGCAAAGAGTGGCAAATTAAAGCCACTCAAATGGATGCAGAAAATGCTGCTCTGGATAGACTTTCTAAGTCTACCTCCACTCCAGCCAAGAAAAAATCTTTTAAAAAGTCTTTTTACAAGAAGGGCAGATATCTCCAGGAACAAGCAGGAATGAGTCTTCACATATGGGTACGTCGGTACTGACGGAGCCTGCACGGGAATGCTGCCCAGCTTCCAATCAGAAAGCTTTTGGCAGCATCCCTCGCGCCTGCGCAGTGATTTCCCGCCTTCTCCACAGCCTCTCTTCAGTTTTCGTTTTTCCGCGGAGCCGGCAGGACGTCCTCCTGTCACCGCAGAAACTTTTCTTTTTCATTACTTTAATTATTTTAGTTTTTTGTTTTCTTGTGGTCGCGGTTGTATTCCCCGCTGCCACCGGTATCGCCGGTGGATTTTTGACTAAATTCTGAGACACTTTTTCTTCAGTTTTTTGCCTTAACTTCTTAGGCCTACTAGGCCTTTTCATTATGGAGTCTTCTTTTCCTAAGAAGTGCATTCGATGTGGAAACACCTGTTTCTTTTTAGACACCAATAGTTGGTGTCTCAACTGTGTGGGTCCTGACCCTTTTTCCCCTGACTTGTCAGGAGATAATTTTGTGAAGAAACCTTCAGTATTTAGA
The DNA here is from genome assembly GCA_033557465.1 of Ichthyophis bannanicus. Taxonomy (NCBI): domain Eukaryota; kingdom Metazoa; phylum Chordata; class Amphibia; order Gymnophiona; family Ichthyophiidae; genus Ichthyophis; species Ichthyophis bannanicus. The sequence goes on along the minus strand of CM066034.1, from coordinate 885,582,097 downwards.
GTTTCCCTCGATACCGTTTTTTCCTCGGCAGTGAGGGTACCCGGTTTCTCAACTTCACAGGATCAGGTAACCCAAAAACAGTCTGTTAAGACTAGTCAATGCTTGAGTGGTATGTCCCATGCCCAGCATGGTGACAGCTCCGGCCTTACCCTCAAGAATCCATTGGCTTTACCCCTGCGGGAGTCTTCGGGCTCCAAAGCGTTAAAGGGGTTTCAGGATGTTCCTGGGGCTCACCCCTCACAGAACATGCCTGAGCCATGCGCGGGGGTGGTATCCGCTTCGAGCGGTACCGAGCCTCCGGCATCGGCACCGGTATCGAGTAATCCACTCTTCACCAGGGATCGTCATCGGGCATCCTTGGTACCTTCAGGACCGATCGATACGCACCGCATTGACTTCCCTCAATCTCAGCCATGCTCCGGGATGGTACCGGCATCGATCGGTTCCGATACCCTGGTATCGGCATCGAGATTGACTGCCTTTGCAAGAGGTGCTCATTGGGTATCCTCGGTACCGTCGGTATCAATCGATGTAACCCAGGCTGCCTTGGTGGTATCGGCATCGCCGATACTGCCACCGGCGTCGGAACCCTCGCGACATGCATCGATAGCCTCGCTTCCTCCGATGCCGAGTCTTGAGCCGATATCTAGTCTCGAGGGCTGCGTATTGACGCGTCCCAGAACCGACTCCTGTCGTTTCCAGATAGGCAGTTCCGAAGATCCTAGCCATAACTCCTTCATGATCTCGGTACCACTGCAGCAGTTCCCGATGGTGACTTCACCTGCTAATCCTGTATCAGTATCGATGTCGACGCCTGTTCTTGCACCGATGCCTAGTTTGGAACCGATACCTGGCATTGGTGCAGTACACTGTAAGTCCTCTGGTGCTCAGGCTCTTCCTTTAGCCTTACCAGGGATGGTTCCCATAGGAGATCAGTCTTTTCAGGCTTTTCTCCTAGATATGGCAACCTTTCTTAATATTTCTATCCCTGGTTGTGATCCTACCCATGGCTCACCGGCACTAATACAAAATATAAAGTTTCCTTTACATCCTGCTCTGCAGGATCTCCTTCTCAGAGTTTGGAAATCGCCCTTACGACTTCCTCCAGTTACTACAGACATTGAGGTTCGGTACCGAGTGCCACCCTCTCCAGGGTTCCAAAAGCCTCAACTTTCTCATCGTTCCCTTGTAGTGGAATCGGCACTGAGGAAAGTTAAGAGTAAGAAGAAGCATTCTTCTTATCCGCCGGGTCGTTCTTCAAGAACACTCAATGCTTTTGGCCGTCAGGCCTTCCAAAACTCTATGCTGGCCTCCAGAGTTCTCTCATATATTTTTCACATGAGTCTAACACTCCAGGAAGTCACAGAGAAATTGTCTCTTTTGACCCCCTTTTTACCAGAGCCCAAGGCTACTGATTATTCCTTGCTCATCAATCACAGCCGGAATATATCCTGGTTCCTGTCTTGTGCTTCTATAGACTCTTTTGAGTCCGTTAGCAGATCCTCTGCTATTGCCATTGCAGCACGTCGCAGAGCCTGGCTTGAGGCTTCAGACTTGAGCAAACGGGCACAAACTATACTAGCTCATTCTCCTTGTACAGGAGAAGGTCTCTTCAATAAGGAGGCTTTACGTCAGGTTGCTCAATGCTCCACTGACTCTTCTTCCACTAGAAACCATTCTAAGCCACCTCCTTCTTCAAAGAGTAGGAAATGTCCTACCAAACCTTCTTTCCCTAAGAAAAGAAAGTTTCATTCATCTCCTGCCCATCATTCGGCTGTACCTAAACAAGGGACACCTCAGCCTAGTCTGAAGTCCTCCACTTCTGGCCAATCTCAGCATTCCCAGCAACCATAGGGGCCGGGAATTGTAACTCACATCACTTCTACATATTAGAAGTTTATTCACTGTGCTTTTCTTTTCAGTGTATTAACCTGTCGGAGGGAAAAATTTTTTGTTCAGGGTCTACACACTTCTCCTCTTCTTACTCCCTAGAAGAGCAGTTGCAACTATCCCTTGATAGTTTTTATCCCAACTGAACATTTTTTCCTTCAGTTGACTTACCCTATGGGTACGTCACCCTCTACTTACTTGAGGGGTACCATACTGAACAGCTTCTCCTGCAAGCTCGTTCCCCAGACAGGGAGAAAAGATATCTCCTCTCTTTTCTTCTCTGTTTTTCCTTATTCAACACTGGACAATATCTCTGCTGTTTCCGTCAGCAGCTCTGCCTGCAGGAGTTACAGTAATTGTATTACTGGGACTTTTTCCAAGTTCCAGTCCCTTATTCAAAATTTTGTCGAGCCTCAGTAGTGATTCCAAACTATCTGGATCCTCCTACTCGTTTAGGCTTTCTCACATTATTCTACCATCTCCTCTCCTAGGATATGATAACACACCTGACTTCAGTCAGTTTATCTCATAGCTCTCCTGCACAATGCTCTCTGTAGTCTTCAGAGAAGCTTTCTACTATGAGGGCCTTGCTATAGAGCATTGACCTTGTCTCTGAAGTTTCTCTATTAGTAAAAAAAAAACAAAAAAACAAAAAAAACCCCTTCTAAACCCTTCCTTTACTTATGAAGGTTCTCCATACCCCCTCTAGCTGGGGTGTTAACACGAGATATCAGTTCTTCTGCTTGAGACTCCAAGGCTTCTGTTTCCGCATGCTACCTCTGAGTCCTTCCATAGGTCCCTCTGGTATCTTCCTTGCGTTTCTCCACATCTACCATGTCAGTGTTCTGTGGAACTCCCGCCTTGTTCTTCACAGATTCATATATTCATCTGTTCTCACGCGAACATCACGGTTATCTGGTTGGATTGCCTTTCTGCATCCCTCAATCCATGAAAATAGATTCTCTCTACATATCTCAAGTGGGTTCACCCTCTTGTAGAGCACAGAATCTTTTTCTTTTATATTCCCCATGTACAATTATGGGGATGGGTGGTAGACATGTATCTTCAACCTATTGCCTGGTATGTAGCATCTCCATATATGTCTACATACCTATATCATTACTCTGGTGGTGCTAGACCATGCCCCACAAATTTACATATATTCAGGTATATCATATATATATATATATCTTTGATATATTTTCACCACCCATATCCTAATATACATATCTGTACATATGTGTGTATATATATATCTATATATATATATCTATATATATATATCTATATATATATATATATATATATAAATATATACATATATATTCCAGCCACATGTATATATCCCTATATATATATGTGTTTCATGGGGGGCCTCTTAAGGGTTGGTCTGTCTTACACACTATCACCCTTACTGTCTATACTACATGTTTTACCTCCTAGAGGTTTTAGACAGTCTGTCGCCCTACGTCCCATGCCATATTACGATGCAGAAACTGTTAAGCACCAATAACCACTTTGGTGCTAACATCTTCCATTTTTTCTTTAAGTCCATGAAGCATCAAGCTTCAATATTTTTTCCTATCTCTCGCAAGCTAGAAAAAACTGTGTACCTCTTTATCTTGAGTACACAACTGTTTTCAGTGGGAATAGGGGTTTTTTCCAGTCCCCCTCTTCCCGCCAGGACTGGGCTAGTTGTCCAACTCCGTCAGTCTTCTTCCTTTAGTCCTCAATGTTACTAACCTTGTGTTTTCTATGCAACTTCTTTGATTATGACTCCATGTAATAAGTTTTGTAAATAGTTACCCCTGTTATCCAAGTTTCTGTCCCCTGTTATATGTAAACTCATACATGTTAACTGTAATGAGCATCTTGTTCCATGTAAACCACGCTGATGCTGAATAGTGGGGTATATAAGAGACTGTAAATAAATAAACCTTATGCCTAAAGGACTTTTCAGCTTTTCCCATAAAGCTTTCCATTGAAGACCTGACGTCACATCCTACCCAGTTGACACCTGGATCAACTACTACCTCCAGGGCTGGACCTTCATCCTCACTACTGAGAGGTCACCTTGAAGATTCCGCCACTGCTTATCCGGTAGACTCCATCATACTTTCTACTTCCTATAATACAGTAGGTAAGCTGCATATTTTAAGTGTACATTAAATGTCTTTTAATGCTACTCATCATATCTACCAAGGACTCCTGTAGTTTGTAAAACCCTCTAGTCCTTGGCTATGCTGTTTCTTTCCTCACAGCTCCTTTATTGTCAACTCCTGCCCTCCATCCCACATTGGATGCCGGGGATTCTTGGAGACAAAATGCACCCCTGATCCAGGCACTTGCATTTTTATGGGATCTTCCCCTGGCATCTCCAGCTCGGGAGTCCCCATATGTGAAGACTCATTCCTGCTTGTTCCTGGAGATAGCACAGTTACTTACCTGTAACAGGTGATCTCTGGTTACAGCAGGAATTAGTCTTCACAACCCTCCCACCTCCCCTAGGAGTTGCATCTTTTTTATCTTCTTCCTTTTCTCTCCTCGCCTTTGTCTCAGCTCTGAAACTCAACTGAAGAGAGGCTGTGGAGAAGGCGGGAAGTCACTGCGCAGGCGCGAGGGATGCTTCCAAAAGCTTTCTGATTGGAAGCTGGGCAGCATTCCCGTGCAGGCTCCATCGGTACCGACGTACCCATATATGAAGACTAATTCCTGCTGTTCCCAGAGATCACCTGTTACAGGTAAGTAACTGTGCTTTCCTTCCACTTCTGGTCAACAATCTTCTACAGGTCGCTTTGCTGCTAAGTGCCAGCAACCTAAACAGGCTAGGCCTAAACCTGCAGGGGCTGCTGCGACCCAGCAGTCCCAAGCCCCTCAGGGTTTTTGACTTGTCACTAGAGAACTTAACCTTTCTGGCTCTACAACAGCCAGAACCCCTCACCATTCCAGGAAGGTTAGCTCATTTTGCTCCCAGATGGGAGCAAATCACATCAGAGCAGTGGACCCTCTCCATCATCAGAGAGGGCTACAAACTTCATTTCTCAGACCTTCCTCCCTACACCATGGTGAGACATTTCAATTCTCCCACATCTCTCCTCGACCTTCTGGATCAGGAGGTAACCTCCCTTCTGGCCCAGAGGGCCATAGAAGAAGTTCCTCTTCTTCAACAGGGGTCAGGGTTTTATTCCCCCTACTTTCTCATTCCAAAGAAAACAGGGGGATACAGACCCATACTAGATCTCAGAGAATTGAACAAATTTCTATACAAGGAGAAGTTCAAGATGCTTTCTTTAGGCACTCTCCTTCCATATCTACAGAGTCAGGATTGGCTTTGTTCTCTAGATCTCAAGGATGCGTACACTCATATACTCATCCATCCATCCCACAGAAAATTCCTACGTTTTCTGTTCCAGGGAAAACATTACCAATACAGAGTCCTTCCCTTCGGTCTGGCCTCTGCTCCAAGAGTGTTCACCAAATGCATGGCAATAGTTGCTGCATTTCTACGCACTCTGGGAATCTTTGTCTTCCCATATCTGGACGACTGGCTCATCCGAGCTCCATCTCAGTCAGAAGCCCAAATTTCCCTGGACAGCACCAGGCGCATTCTGCAGTATCTGGGACTTGTGGTAAAGCTCCCAAAGTCTCAGCTCACCCCTACTCAGTCCCTAGAATTCATAGGGGCCTGGTTGGACACCACTACTGCAAGAGCCTATCTTCCCCAGGCTCGTTGCCAACGTCTAGTGCAGTTAGCCTCCCAGATTCAGTCAAAGAACCACTTAACTGCCCGGGAGATGCTACAACTACTAGGCCACATGGCTTCCACAGTACATGTGGTGCCCTATGCTCGCCTACACATGAGAGCAGCTCAGTGGACTTTGTCCACCCAGAGGACTCAAGCTTCAGGAGCTCTCTCAGACCAAATAGCAAACTCCAAACGTCTCTTTTGGTCTCTCCAATGGTGGATGTCCTCTCAAAATCTGTTGCTGGGGTCCCCCTTCCAACCGTTGTTGCCCCAAGCAATCCTCACAACAGATGCCTCCCAAACAGGTTGGGGAGCTCATCTACAGGACCTATCCACCCAAGGCACTTGGTCCCCACAGGAGACCTCCCTTCATATCAACCTCTTGGAACTTCGAGCAGTGTTCCTAGCTCTCAAGGTCTTCCATACCCTCCTCAGCTACCAGACAGTCCTCATTCAAACAGACAATCAGGTAGCCATGTTTTACATAAACAAGCAAGGAGGAACTGGCTCTCTGTCGCTTTGCAACGAAGCTCTAAGATTATGGGCCTTCGCCAGAGAGCATCAAATCCATCTCCTGGCAGTATACCTCCCAGGAGTTCAAAACTCTTGGGCAGACAGACTCAGTCGAGTTCTGCTTCCACACGAATGGTCCCCGCACATGGATCAGGTACTCAGAATCTTTCAGGAATGGGGTACCCCGGACATAGACCTATTTGCAAGTCCGTGGAATGCCAAACTTCCCCGGTTCTGTTCCAGAATTCCGTGTCAGGGAGCTCAGGCCAAGGATGCATTCCTCCTTCATTGGGGTCAGGAATTCCTGTATGCCTTTCCACCCATTCCTTTGATTCCCAAGACTCTGTTCAAACTTCAGAGGGATCAAGGATCTATGATCCTCATAGCTCCACGTTGGCCACGCCAAGTGTGGTACCCTCTACTTCTGCATCTCTCCCAAGCCCCCTCCCTGGACTTGGGAGCTGCTCCAGACCTTCTGTCTCAGGAGGAGGGGACTTTGTGGCATCCAAACCCCAAGTCCCTTCACCTCAGAGCTTGGTTACTGAAGGCCTAGACCTTCAAGACTTCAATCTTTTGCAGCAAGTGAAGGATATCCTTCATGCTTCCAGGAAACCTTCCACTAGGCGTTCCTATGCTTTTAAATGGAAAGGATTTTCCATTTGATGTGCTCAAAAGAGTCTTTACCCTCTGGCACTTCCTCTGAATTCTCTATTAGAATATCTCCTGCATCTTTCCAATGCAGGCCTGAAGACAAATTCAGTAAGGGTCCATTTAAGTGCTATTGCAGCATCCCTTAAGCCTATCAATGGACAGCCTGTTTCCTCTCATCCTCTTATTGCAAGATTCATGAGAGGCCTAACTTTAACTAAACCTCCCATTCGACCTCCTCCGGTGGCATGGGATTTAAATTTGGTTCTTGGTCACTTATGAAGCCACCTTTTGAACCCTTAGCCACTACCTCCTTGAAATTTCTTTCCTGGAAGGTTATTTTCCTTATTGCAATCACTTCTGCTCGCCGCATCAGTGAACTGCAGGCCTTAGTGGCTAATCCACCTTATACAAGGTTCCTTCATGATAAGGTAGTCCTTAGGACAAATCCTCACCTTATGCCTAAAGTGGTCTCACCTTTTCATCTTAATCAAGAGGTATATTTACCTGTCTTTTTTCCAGCTCCTCTTGCATCCACTGCAGAGAGGAACCTTCATACTCTAGATAGTAAAAGAGCTCTTGCTTTTTACTTACACAGGACACAGCAACATAGAAAGTCTTCCCAGCTTTTTGTTGCTTTTGATCCTTCTCATCTAGGACTTCCAGTCTCTAAGAGAACACTGTCCAATTGGATTGCTCAGTGTATTTCTTTTGCTTTCCAGAGTAAGAACCTTTCTCTGGAGGGCCATGTCACAGCTCACAATGTGAGGGCCATGGCCACCTCTATGGCTCATCTTCATTCTGTGTCCATCGATCAGATCTGTCGAGCAGCCACCTGGGCCTCGGTTCATACCTTCACAGCCCATTACTGTTTGGACAAGGACTCCCGGGCTGCCTTGTTTGGTCAGGCTGTCCTCAGACACCTGTTCCATTCTTGAACAACTCCTGCCCTCCTTCCCTGAATGGATGCCTGAGATCCATAGGCAGACGAGGAACCCTTCAGGGTCTCATACCCTTGGGGATCTCCCAGGCATCTTAGCTAGGGAGTCCCCATATGTGAGGACTTATTCCTGCTTGTTCCTGGAGATAGCACAGTTACTTACCTGTAACAGGTGATCTCTGGGAACAGCAGGAATTAGTCCTCACAACCCACCCACCTCCCCTAGGAGTTGTATCTCTCTCTTTGTCTTTCCTTTACTCTCTCTCTCTATTGTCTCAGCTTTAAACTAGAACTGAGGAGAATTGGTAGGAAAGGCGGGAAGGCAGCGCGCATGCGCTGTGGGATGCCCCAAAAGCTTTCATTCTGGGAAGCTGGGGAGCATTCCCGCGCAGGCTCCGTCAGTACCGACGTACCCATATGTGAGGACTAATTCCTGCTGTTCCCAGAGATTACCTGTTACAGGTAAGTAACTGTGCTTTACCAGACTGATCACCATTCCTGTGGAAAGCAGATTGGCATTGAGCGATACTCTGGACTGAAAGGTGGAATTGTGTTGAAGAACCAGTTTGTTATTGTTCACTTGGTGGTATGTGCAGAACTGACGTTTCGGGCCCTGCCCCAGCACATTCAGTCTCCTCCTCTGGATGATTATGCCCCTCTTTTGGAGTCTGCTACAGCCTTCCTTTCTGATGTCATGTACGAGCTGGTATGTCTAACGGCCAGGGATTGTACCCTGTCAGTAGTTTCATAGTGTTGGCTTGACTTTGATATGGGGCAGCGGACTCATCCTCCAAAGCTTGGTTGCCCATCTGGCCTTAGAGGTGCGCTTCTGTTAAGTCCGATTGGGAGAAGCAGGTAAAGGACCTGGATAAGACCAAATCTTCTGCCTTCTGGAGGACAGACCCAAGGGGCCTGTGTAGTGAGCAGGAGCTACTTTTCTGTCAGCTTCCAACTGCTCATGATGGGAGCGCTGGTTGGACTCCTGGAGGTCTTGGGAATTCTGTCGCTACCAGCCTGGAGAGCCCTTCTTCCCCTTATGGACTTCAGGCTCATTCATGGCCCTTTTGTAGAGCGCGTGGGCCCAGAGACTCTGTCCCCTCCAGAGGAGGTCCCTCCTGGGCTGTGCAATGAAGGTTTGGGGGCCTACTACCTGGTTCCTCCGTTTGGAGGCAGGCTTCGCCTTTTCTTTCAGGAATGGGTCCAGGTTACCAAAGATTGCTGGATGCTAGACACCTTTCGGTTCAGCTATGTCCTGGAATGCAAAGAGTCAATTCTGGTTGCTTTCGTCATCTCCCTTTGTGGGTCTGCAATAAAAAATGCCGTTATGTGGAACACCGTGGACAAGTTGCGTATAAAGGCGGTGCTGCCAGCCCCCCTTGCAGACGAACGGGGCAAGGGCAGATACTCTATTTCGTGGTGGTGTCAAGAAAAAAAATGGTTCTTTCCAGCCCATTCTGGACCTCAAGGAGGTCAACAAGTACTTGCACATCCTGTGCTTCTGGATGGAAACCTTGCGCTCTGTGTTTCAAGCAGTGTGCCAAGGGGAATTCTTGGCCTCTCTGGATCTGACTGAGACGTATTTTCATATTCTGACCTGGGCAGATCAACAAAAATATCTGCTTTTTGCTGTGCTTGGCTCTCGCAATCAGTCCTCCTTTTCGGGCTCTCCACCACCCCAAGGATGTTCTCCAAAGTCATGGTGGTGGCAGCTGCGGCACGAAGGGATCTGTGTCCATCCATATCTGTACAACTGACTCTTCTGGGCCCATTTTCAGAGGCATCTTGGGTGGCATCCCAAGTGGTCTCCTTTTTGAAAAGCCTCGGCTGGGTTATCATTTGGGGAAAGAGCCAGCTGTTGTTTTCCCAATCCCTGGAGTTTCTGAGAGCATTTTTTGAAGACTCTGACAATTCTGCTGGCACTAGAGGGTTTCTCCTAGAAGATCCCTCTTCTCCCCAACGCAGAATGTCACCTCCAGAGGACATGTCATTTCAGGATTTCATCCGTGATATGGCCAAAGGTCTTTCAATCACAGTAGCTCCTGAAGAGGAACCTAGAGCAAAGGAATTGGAAATCCTCCAATATCCTAAAGCTCCTAAGGAGGCAGCTACTCTGCCTATCCATGAAATTCTGCATAGCTTGATGCTCAGAATGTGGGAGACACCTCTGACTACTTCTCCTCACTCTAGGAGACTTGATACTATGTATCGAGTTCTACCATGTCCTGGATTTCAGAAAACTCAGCTGCCACACCATTCAATGGTAGTGGAATCGGCCATGCGTAGGATGAAAAGTGCAAAGAGGCATGCATCCAATCCTCCAGGTCGTGAATGCAGGACTCTGGATGCATTTGGACGCAGAACTTTTCAAGCTTCCATTCTTTCAGCTAGGATCAGTTCATATATCCTATATATGGGAATGTTCCTTAAGGAAGTGACAGGAGACTTGGAACTTATGAGCCCATTTCTCCCAGATAAGAGACAAGATTTTCTTGCTCTAGTTAAGCATGCTCAGGATGTCTCCAAGTTTGTCAATCGTGCAGCCTTTGACTGCTTCGAATGCATCAGCAGAACTTCTGCTATTGCCATTGGCGCACGACGGATTGCCTGGCTACAGGCATCATACTTGGAGACTTGGGTACAGGACAAGTTAGGCAACATTCCTTGCACGGGGGAGAATCTCTTTGGCAAGAACTGGCAGGAAAAGGCTAACGAGTTAGATGCTGACAATTTTACCTTAGATAGATTGTCAAAATCTACAGCTACTCCAGCCAAAAGGAAGTCTTATAAAAAAAACCCTCTTTTAGCAAAAAGAGGAAGTTTTATCCTTCCTATACCCAGCAGAGTCAGACTCCAGGTCAGGTTGCCCAAAAGGGACAAACTAGACTGCAAAAGAAACCAAAAGGCCTGAGAGCCCAACCAGCTCTCCAGGTTCAGCCCCCTCAAGGGCTTTGACTCCTTCCTAGAGAGCTTTGCCTTCCTGCCTCTGAGGGGTCCCCAACCCCCCAATATTCTGGGCAGGTTATGCCACTTTGTCAACAGATGGCATCAGATAACAACAGAAGATTGGACTTTGCCCATTGTAGGAGAGGGGTACAAACTTCATTTTCACAGCATATACCCCCTCCTACATTTCTAAAGCAATTCAATTCACAAACATCTGCAGACAATCTGCTAGATCATGAGGTCTCCACACTTCTTGCCCAAGGGGGCAATAGAGGAAGTACCCATTTTTCAACAGGGGACAGGGTTCTACTCCCACTATTTTATTATTCCAAAGAAAACAGGGGGACACAGACCCATTCTAGACCTCAGAGAATTGAAAAAATATCTGTTTCGAGAGAAATTCAAAATGATTTCTCTAGGAACTCTTCTGCCATACCTTCAAAGCCAGGACTGGCTTTGCTCTCTAGACTTAAAGGATGCATACACTCATATTCTCATCCATCCAGATCACAGGAAATTTTTATGTTTCCTTTTCAGGGGAAGACATTTCCAGTACAGGGTTCTTCCTTTTGGTCTAGCTTCAGCACCAAGGGTGTTCACGAAATGTATGGCAGTAGTAGCAGCATTTCTACGAACCCTGGGGATTTTTGTCTTCCCTTACTCAGACGACTGGCTCATTCGAGCTTCCACAGATGCAGAGGCCGGCACTGCACTGTCCCGTACAATGCGACTCCTCCAATACTTGGGATTGGTAATAAACTTCCCGAAGTCTCAACTAGTTCCTTCCCAATGCCTAGAATTCATAGGAGCCTGTCTGGATACCAGACAGGCAAGGGCTTTCCTTCCACAAGCCCGGTGTCTTCGCATAATGCAGCTAGCTTCCCAAGCAGCAGGCAAATCCTCCCTCACTGCTCGGGAGCTACTGCAGTTACTGGGACACATGGCATCCACAGTTCATGTAGTCCCATATGCTCGCCTCCACATGCGAGCAGCTCAGTGGACCCTCTCCACACAGTGGACACACGCCACGAGTCATTTGTCGGACAAAATAACAGTCTCTCATCGACTAATTTTGTCCCTCCAATGGTGGCAATCACTAGAAAATCTGACAGTGGGGTCTCCTTTCCATCAACCCCTCTTTCAAGCCACCATAACAACAGATGCATCACAGGTGGGTTGGGAAGCACACCTGAATCATCTCTCTACCCAGGGCACCTGGACTCCACAGGAGGTTGGTTTACACATAAACCTCCTGGAATTAAGAGCAATTTATTTAGCCCTTCGAGTGTTCCATGCCCAGCTCAGCTACAAGACAGTCCTAGTCCAGACGGACAATCAGGTAGCCATGTTCTATGTGAACAAGCAGGGCGGAACGGGCTCTCTGTCGTTATGCAACGAAGCTTTACGAGTATGGGCCCTCGCCAGAGAGCATCAAATTCACCTTCTAGTGGTATATCTTCCAGGCATTCAAAACCTTTGGGCAGACAAACTCAGTTGAGTACTGCTACCTCACGAGTGGTCACTCCACCTAGACCAGGTAGCAAAGATATTTAATCTCTGGGGCACTCCAGACATAGACCTCTTTGCAAGTCCACTGAATGCCAAACTTCCCCGGTTCTGTTCCAGGATTCCGGCACACAACTGTCAGGCAAGGGATGCCTTCCTCCTTCACTGGGGTCAGGACTTCTTTTATGCCTTCCCACCCATTCCCCTCATCCCCAAAACATTCTTCAAGCTTCAGAGAGACAGGGGTCGCATGATTCTCGTAGCACCATGATGGCCACGCCAAACGTGGTATTCCCTGCTTCTGCATCTCTCTCAAGCGGCACCTTTGGAGTTAGGACATGCTCCAGATCTCCTTTCCCAGGAGAACGGGATGCTATGGCACCTGACTCCCCAGTCCCTGCACCTCACGGCCTAGTTGCTGAAGGCTTAGACCTCCAGGATTTCAACCTGTCCCAGCAGGTAAAAGATATCCTTCAGGCTTCTAGGAAACTTTCCACAAGAAGGTCTTATGCCTTCAAGTGGAAATGTTTTACTATATGGTGCTCCAAGAGGGGATTAAACCCCCTGGTCATACCCTTAGAATCGATACTAGTGTATCTCCTTCACTTATCGAATTCTGGGTTAAAGACCAATTCGGTAAGAGTCCATCTTAGTGCATTTGCAGCTTCTTATAAGCCTCTAAATGGACAACCAATTTCCTCTCATCCACTCCTATCAAGATTTATGAGAGGCCTTTTATTAACTAAACCTCCCATCAAGCCACCACCGGTGGCATGGGATCTAAATCTAGTTCTCGGGCAGCTTATTTTATTTATTTATTTTTCTTATATACCGCGCTCTTAAATCAGTGCGGTTTACACATGAACAAATATAAACACAATGGTACAAACAGCATTGGTTTTTTACAATGAACAAGGTAAATAAACTTGGTAAAACATGGTAATTATATATAAATAACTATATACATGGCAACTATATACATGGATATTTTGGTTAATTATTAATGCCGTGGATAAGAAGTTAATTAAATTAAAGAGTAAATATGCTAAATATAGTGAGAATAAATATGTCCTATAGTGAGCAGGTAATAATCATCGTAATTACCCATTCTCTACAGGGGTCAAATATGAAAGATCTGCATGAGAGCTGTTTTCAGATGGAGTAGCTTCGGATGGAGTAGCTTCGGGGTAGTATGTTAGGAACAAATAGTGCTTCAGTGCCTTTCTGAACTTAATCAGACTTGAGATAGCTCTGATTTCAGGTGGAAGGGCATTCCAGGCTCTGGGTGAAAACAGAGAGAAAGCTCTAGAGGCTGTTGATTTAGAACATTTTGTGATGAGTTTTGGTAGGTCGATGGAGTTTAATGTAACAGATCTCCTGGATCTGTTATTTGGGGTGATATGAATCATATTGCTGAGAGGTGATTGAGATGGGCACTTTGAGGCTTTAAAAGTCATGACCAGGGTCTTGTATAGAGTTCTGGCTTGTAGGGGTAGCCAATGTAAGCTCATCAATATTGGGGTTATGTGCTCTGATCGTGGAGCACCTACGAGGATTCTCGCGGCTGCATTCATGGCTAGACGGAGGGGATTTATGGTGGATTGCGGGAGACCGTGTAGAATGATATTGGCGAAATCCAAGTGTGGTAATACCAGTGCTTGGAATATGGTACGGAAGTCGGAGTAGTTAAGTAAAGGTCGGAGATTACGTAATGATTGTATCTTGTGGTAGATTGCACTCGTTGTTTTCTTAATGTGGGCTGCCATATTAAGCTGTTGATCTAATATAATTCCCAAGTATCGAATTGTGGGTTGTGCTTTCAACTCAATGTTGTTTACCTGGAGAGAGGTAGGGGGTATGAATGTTGGGTTCCGTGTAATGAATAGAACATCTGTTTTGTTATGGTTTATCCGTAAATTCTGATTGAGGAGCCAGTTGGATACAGCTTCAAAGCAGTGAACTATTGGTGTAAAATCTGGTTGTTTTATGTTGAATGGGGCAAACATCAGGATGTCATCAGCATAGGCAAGGCATTGTATGTTGAAGGTGCGTATGAGATCGCAGATTGGCTGCATATAAATATTGAACATTAAGGCGGACAATGAGGAACCCTGCGCGACACCTTGTTTAAGGGGGAATGGATCAGACGTTGATTCTCCTGTTATGATGCCGCCTATTGAGCCTTTAGCCACTGCAGCCCTTAAGCTTTTGACCTGGAAGGTAATCTTCCTAATTGCAATCACCTCTGCCCGTCACATTAGTGAATTGCAAGCTTTAGTGGCTGATCCTCCTTATACTAGGTTTCATCATGATAAGGTTATTCTTCGAACTCACCCACATTTTATGCCAAAGGTGGCTTCGCCTTTTCATTTAAATCAATCAATTTACCTTCCTGTATTTTTTTGAGGCCTCACGCCTCTAATGTAGAAAGAAACCTTCATACTTTGGATTGTAAAAGGTCCTTGGCCTTTTACATATAAAGAACACAGCAACATAGAAAGTCCTCACAACTTTTTATAGCTTTTGACCCTAGTCATTTGGGACTTCCAGTCTCCAAAAGAACTTTATCGAAATGGATTGCCCAATTCATATCCTTTGCTTATGATAGTAAGGGTCTTCCTCTTCAGGACCATGTCACAGCTCATAATGTGAGAGCCATGGCAGCTTCTATGGCTAATCTCCACTCTGTGTCTATCGATGACATTTGTCGAGCAGCCACCTCGGCTTTGGGACACACCTTCACAGCCCATTACTACCTAGATAAAGCCTCCCGTTGGGATGCCTTCTTTGGCCAATCTGTTCTTCAAAATCTCTTTCAAACCTAAACCAACTCCTACCCACCAACTCTGGTGGGATGCCAGAAATCCATAGGAGGAAGGATTCTCACCTTCCACGGTGGCACGTTCCTGGGACTATCTCCCTGGCATCTTCAGCTAGGGAGTCCCCATATGTGAGGACTACATTCCTGCTTGTTCCTGGAGATAGTGTAGTTACTCACCTATAACAGGTGATCTCCGGGAACAGCAGGAATTTAGTTCTCACAACCCACCCACCTCCCCTAGGAGTTGTCTCTCTCTCTCTCTCTCTCTCTCTCTCTCTCTCTCCCTCTATCCATCCTTTCACTCAGCTACAAACTTAACTGAAGAGGGACAGTTGGAAAGGCGGGAAGGCAGTGCGCATGTGCTGAGGGATGCTTCCAAAAGCGTTCCTATTGGACGCTGGGGAGCGTTCCCGCACAGGCTCCGTCTGTACCGACGATACCCATATGTGAGAACTAAATTCCTGCTGTTCCCGGAGATCACCTGTTACAGGTGAGTGACTACGCTCTCTTGCCTAAGGTGCTTTCTCCCTTGAATGTAAACCAGGTGGTCTGCTCTCTTCCTTCTCTAAGGAGCAGTGTCAGGGGAAGTTTAAGGATCTCTGCCTTGTGGATGTCCGGAGGGTGCTTCTCTGGAACTTAGAGATTACAAATTCCTTTTGTAAGTTTGACCATCTTTTTGTGCTGTTTGCTGGCCTGTACAAGGGTGAAGTGTGGCTAAGCCTACTTTGGGGTGCTGGATTAAGGAGGCCTTTGCCTCGGCTTATCTGTTATGGAACTGGCCAGTTCTGTAGAGTTTGCATGCCCATTCTACTCGAGCACAGGCATCCTAGCGGGCGGAGCAGAGCTTGGTAGCCTCTGCAGACATTTGTTGGGCAGCAATGTGGGCATCACTTTCCACTTTTGTCAAGCATTACTGCTTTGATGTCCACATGAGGGTGTGCACTGCCTTTAGCTCAAGAATTTTGCGAGCTGCTTTGTCTTCTTCCCTCTTGTGGAATTGTAGCTTTGGTATATCCCACTTGCCTGGAGTAGTCTAGCAGGACAATTTGGAAGGTGACATTTTACTTACCAAATAATATCCTTTCCTTGAGTCCTGCTAAAGCAGGGGTCACCAACCTCCAGAGGGCCGCGGGCCGCACAGCCGACTACCGGCAGACTCGCGGGCCGCACACCCCCCCCCCCCGCGAAAGAAAAAACTGCTCATACCTGTACTTTTATTCCATGTCAGCTCCCTCCCTTCTTCTGCAGCCGCGGCTCCCTGCCTCTTAGGGAACCGCGGCTGTGCTTGTAAAATCATCGCGGAGCCCTTCCTGTCTTGACGGGCTCCGTGCAGCATTGTCCCGCCTCTAAAGGAAGTTGTTTACCACTTCCTTTGGAGGCGGGACAATGCTGCACGGAGCCCGTCAAGACAGGAAGGGCTCCGCGATGATTTTACAAGCACAGCCGCGGTTCCCTAAGAGGCAGGGAGCCGCGGCTGCAGAAGAAGGAGTCGATGAATTTGCCGGTACTTTCAGCAGCATCCTTGGCGGGCCGCACCGGGGTAGAGCCTCGCGGGCCGCACCAAGGGACTTCGCGGGCCGCATGCGGTCCGCGGGCCGCAGGTTGGTGACCCTGTGCTAAAGCATTCCAGAGCCCACCCCTGGAACTGTATTGCTCTACTACTGCAGTACCCTTGGGTCTGCTATGATTTTTATACCTGACTCTGCAGATTTATAGTCTACTGACAGCTTTCTGTTTATACTTTCCTGAACATACATTCTCTGCTGTTGATTATTTGTTGTTGCCCATGGTTGAGGGTTATGTGAGGCTTGCCATGTTTCTCCCATATGCTTTGGGATGAATATTGAAGGGACCTTTAGTGGCCGAGGCGAATAGAGACATGGGAGTGATGTCATTGAAACCTGGGCTTGTCATTGGTTCTTTGTTTTCACCAGTCTGCTGGTAGGGGAACACAACCCACTTGTCTAGACTGGTCTAGCAGCACTCACGGAAAGGACATTAACTGGTAAGTGAAATGTCATGTTTTGTCCTGGCGAGACCAGTCCCCCCAATTGGGTTTGTCCCTCTGGCTAGCAGATGGAGAAAGAGCAAAACGGATTGATCTCTGTATATAGGCTAGTGCAGCAGAGAAGCTAGTCAATATTCGGTCAACAGAAGGAACAGACTTTGGTACAGTAAGGAAGGAGGCTCCATGGCAGAAGTTCTTAGGGGTCTGCTTTCACACTGGAATCTATAGCCAGGCCTAAGTCATCTAGATTACAGCAGAGTTAGGTGGCTGATCCCCCTTCTCCCTGAGTAACCAGAACTTTGAACGTGTCTCCCTCTAGGGGATTTGGGACCCTGCTGCCTTATGAACAATTGGAACCAAAGGCAACACAAGCATTTTATCAGTAGCAGTGGGTACTAACAAAGTTACTGAAAAAAAATTCAGCAGCAGCTTAACCTATTTGCGGTAGCGATAGAGAAAGAAATGTTTGCAGAAAAGCAGAAGTACTGTGGGCCCCATTGAACACATTAGACAAACTATGGAATGGAGGTGGCACTTTGCAGAATGTGGAGACTAGCAGCAGAACTCTGTTGCTGGTTCCTTCTGCCAATGTGATTGGCACTGCAGCAGTGAATTGGAGCTTCCTTCAAGGGAAGAGTGGAGGCAACAGGAGCTGCAAGTGAGGAAGGGCTCTGGGGAGCCCCAGGAAGACACACTTTTCAATGCGATTACAGCAGAAGTTCTCTCTCCCACAGTACAGGGAGGGTCCCTATTTGAGACTTCCAGTGCAGAGGCCAGTCCCAGCTAGCCCTGGCTGAATTACAGTCCCAACGGACACTTTGATTTCTTTTTGTCTGGGACATCAGTTTTGGCATGGCAGGTGCTGGATCGGGTGCCAGTGGGAAAGAGGACTAAGGGGCCTCAGAAAGAATAAAATCTTGAGCCTGGAGAGCAGTGGGGAGATGGAGGAGGGGAGATACTGAGTCAGCACAAGGGGACGAGTCCTCAGTGCTGAGGCTCTTCAGAAAGGAAGAGTTAGCAGCCCTTATTTCAGAAGTCAAAAAGAAGGATCAACTCTGTATTTGAAACAATAAAGTAAAAAGTATCAACAAAAAGCTAATGTATGCTTCACAAAAATTCAGCAATAGCAAAGCCAAATCAACCACACACAGAAGCAACAATAGGTCTCAGTCTCCCCGGGCAAAACAAAACCGGCCAGATTTGTTCTGACACGGCATAGCCCTGTTAGCATCAATGACCCATAGAAAACAGTTGCTCTGGGGTGGACATCAACCAACTCCTTCACGTGCACAAAATTATTGATAATTATTGATAATTCCAACATAAAGACATCGAAAGAGTGGTATGGTAACACTTAACTTTGCAGTTGCAGCAGTGCTCATATAGTAGTGCTAGGCCAATGCCATGATCCCCAACGCTCTCGTACGCGCTTGATTTGCGTTTCACCTAAAGAGGTTTCATCAGGGGGTGGCTGAAAAGCACTTGGAGTTCACTATAAGGAGAAACGAGCAAATAAGGCATTGCTTCTCAAATAAGAGAAACGGTCCTTATTTGGTAGATTGGCTCCTAGTACTGCATTGTCACACTGCTAGGGGTCAGGAACTGCCATTTTGGAAGATGACACCAGAGGAAAGAGTGAGTGGGTGTCAAGAGAAGAGTTAATACTGAGCTAGCCCTTAGACCAGTGGTTTCCAAGCTTTTAGCCAAATGACCCCACTCCTTGTCAGCTCAGTTTCCTCATTCCTTCACTTATCCAAAGCACTTTGGGTGGCTGTGAGTGGTTGATGCGGTCTGGGCCCTGAGCTTCTGGGAGGTTCTGAAGTTGAGACCAAGGGGGCTTTGGTGCTGCACTAGAGGCTGGGCAGCAGGCTGAAAATTGAACCCCCCCCCCAAAAAAAAGTGCCATGAGCCACAGTGCATTAGAAGATTTTGATGCCAGTGTGATCATGGCGCCAGGAGAGCTCCATGGACCTCATTTTGGAGTCCCAGGAAAGAGTAAAGATGTTCCAAAGTTCCAGAGCAGGTATGTGGCAGAAATCTTGTGAGCAGGACCAGGGACCTAAAATACAAGTTTATCTGAGGTTAGGGCATATAAATTAATTATAAAATTCAAGCTGGATATGCTCATGTTTTAGAGGGCTCGAGAGCTTAACTTTTTGAGTGATTCAGCTGCCATGGAGTATTTGAGGATTATTTTATCCACTGAAGGTGGCAGAATACTACCTGCACATGGGGAAGGCTTTTTTTTTTTTTAAAATCCGAGTCGTGCTGGTTGTTGATAGCAGTTTGGTTCGGGGCATGATATGGGCAGAGTGCAGATGATTGTGGTGTGTTTAAAATGTTTAAAGGAAAAATCTTGAAAAATTGTGTCTGGGTGGGAATAGGGATGATTGTATAAGCTGCATGTGTCGAAAGGCCTTAACATTTTATTGAAGAAAATATTCTGGAGGGAAAAAAGTTATCCAGGAATCTTCTGGGAGGTAAAGCTATGTATTTTTTTCCCTTATTCTGCTAGACAAGTCCAGAGGAGTGGACTTTGCTCCCCAGAAAGCAGGTGGAGGCAGACCAGAGCAACTTTCAGTGATGTCATTACACATATATATACATTTGGTGCAGCACTGAGAGAAGCCAGTATTGTTTGCCTCTAGCAGGTGACAAGGAGCGTTGTGGATGGATACAGCAGTGCAGATAGGTCTGTCTCCCTTGGCCCAAATCAAGGTCTTGTGGGCTATGTGTTTGAGACCTTTGGCCAGTGTTTGCACAGAACTCTGGTACACCCTTTGTCTCCTCAAACTGACAGTTGCTCTATGTCTAGCACTGTTTCCCATGGGTTTCAGCACTGATGGACCAGAGCATGGACAGGAGGATCCCACGGAGCTCCTGAGGAGGGTTGATAAGTCTGGGCCTAGATCCCCTTCCCCTCTCACTGTCTTGTATCTACATACTGTCATGCCCTCACCACTCCCCTCCAGCTTAGAGGGGCGTGGTTGTATAAGGAACTTTCCCCTTTCAGCCTTAACTGACTAGTTCCCCGCAATGCTTTCTGGGAAATGTAGTTTAATTGCAATATATATGGGCTTCAGGTAGAAAGCTGTAGTCGGGCTCCTTGGGTAAGGCAATGACAGAATTTATTGAGCACAAAAAAGGTTCATAAATACCACATTCAGGCATACTTCTCCAGGCTTCTTCAAAGTACAACAGGTTATAAGCAAAAGAAAACCCAAAACCAAAATGACAGCTTAAAGTATTCTTCAGCTCAGAAAAACATGGCCTTTTAACAGCAAGGCTACCAGCTTCCTTTAGCCTTGCTGGTTAAAGCAAAAACACAAAGAGGCTTTCTTCTGTGGCAGTTTGCCTTCTTTTCCAGTCTCAAACCTTTCCAGGCTGTTTTCCAATTTAAAAACAAAAACTCCAAACAGGAACAAACTTTCAGCGTGCAAGCAAAGTTCTATTCAGGTTTCTCAGGAAAATTCAAGAGTAAAAAGAAAGCTTTTTCCTCACAGTTAATTTGGCTTCTTGCCGTCTCACTTCACAGGTAGCAGGTGGTTAACAAGCACAATTCACAACTCCAACTTGTTCTTACGTCTCAGTAAAACTTCCCCTCTTTACCATGTGGGAATTTACAATCCATCTACCTGCTTCTTATGGTTACCTTTCTCTGGAGGGCTTTCTCTCAGGGCTGGCTTCCCTTCAACCCTTCTGTGGCTAAGGCTTGGCACAAAGAGCAATCCATGAGGGTGTCTTCCTCATCAGCTCAGCATCAGGCTCTCCTAGCTGCATAGACTCTGACTCTCCTTCTGGCTCACTGGGCTCAGCTGACAGCCTCTCGTTAGAGCTGAGAGTGTCTCCTGCACCTCTGCACTGCCCAGCATTAGTCAGGCTTCTCCTGCTCTGCTCAGCCTTAATCAGGCTTCTTAGGCTCGTACCTGTGCCTCGGCTTGTATCAGCTTCTCTCTCTCTCTATCTCTCTCCTCTTCTTGCCTTTGCCTCAGCCCTTGCTTCTGGCGTTTCTTCCACCCTCTCTCCTTCTCCTCTTTCTCCATCTCCTCTACTATAATCTAGCATAGGCTTATATCTCCAGGGTTCTAGCCCCACCTCCTCTCTTCCCAGATGACGGAGATCACTCTGCCTTCTGGCACCTGAGTAATCAGGGAGCTTACTGACGTAAGGGTCTTGGACCTTAGGTCTGTATTCACTCTCCCTTATTTCACTAGGGAAAACATGAAACCTGTTCCAGCTGGGGGTTTTCTGGTTCCTAGGTGAGGTTGTGGTTTTGTTACCCTGACCTTGCAAAATGGGCCCTTTTACTAGGGTGAACTCTTTTCCTTTTTCCCTTCCCCCTAAGTCAGGATAGGCTTCCTTACCACAATACTCTGCTTTTATTTTTCTTATTAGATTTGTACTGTTTATTTAATTGGCTTTTTCTGTGCTGCTTGATTTCAGAAGCTTGAAAAGAAAAAGCTCTCTCAGACAGCCAGGCTTTTTTGGGCCTGTTTGGGAAGCTTGAAAGGTCCTAGGTTTCTCAAACCGGTCTGTCAGATGAAGAGATTCCCTTACTGATCGGGGTTCCTTTTTTTGCTGCAGTTTTTTCTTATCCATCAGGCTTTTTCTTTGAGGACCCATTCTCAGTCAGCTTTGAGCAGCAGTTCCTGAAACAGCTCACGCGCTGTTTTCAGTCTCTGGTAGCTGTGTGGCAATCCCCCTCATGAGGATCTAGGGCCTGCTCTCCTCTGTGGGTGACCCCGTCAGTTATTTTTGCCTGCCCATTCCTCCGAGAGTCCAGCCTTGTCCTTTGTTGGGGGGGGGGGGTCTGGGAGAAGAGAATTTCCTGTCTCAAACAAGTGAGTTAGCGGAGAAAGGGAGTTTCCCCCAGCAGAGTGAAAGAATCAGTGAGTCGTCATTTTCACAGGGAGACTCTTCTACCCTTATTCAAGATGCCATAGAGGCCCTGCACATTGCTGAGCCCCTCTCCGGTGGAAGTTTCACAAGTGGATCATAGCCTGCAGGGGTTCAGTGTCTCTCTGGCTGCTTTCCCCTCCCTCAGTCCTTACTGTAGCTAGTTTCTTCGCGGTAGGGACACGAAGTGGGGTTCAGGGGCATTAAGGTGCTTGCTTGGCTGCATCCTCTACCCCAAGGGGAGATGGGATAGTGTTATGGGATCCCTAAGTGGATGCCATGGTTATGGTAGTGGATGGTGACCTCATTTTCACCCAAATTTCATGTATGAATTACCTCCTGACTCAGGGTCTGGGAAATGTGTTTGGACCCGAAACGCAATACTGCATCGTGCATTTCCGATTGTGAATGAAAGCTTGTAGGAGCGATTTTGAGGGACTGCACCAATATTTTAGCTAAGTAAAGCATCTTTTGACCATACGAGCTGTTTTTACTGCAATAAATGATTAAAATGGACATTTCTCTGTAGGGGTTAATTCCTCACTTTGATGAGTCCGACAAAAAATATTTCACGATAATTTGGCGTCTACTCTGATTTGGCTCTCTTTGTTTTATTGTGATAGATTAATTGGTGGAGGCCCTACTTTGGGTAATGTTGTACTTATGGTTATGGTAGTGGCAAAGCTCATGAACATTCTGATGGAAGGGGTGCTGCATCAAGGAGACCCATGATAGCTAAGCGGAAGCACTCCTTAAGTGTGCCTTCATGGCTATGGCATTTGGCACTCAGGCGGCAATTTGTGCGTACATGGTGGCCTGTCGTATTTATGCTGGATCCAGCAGTTGCCACTCAACTTGGAAATGGCGTATTTGTAGTCTGGAGCATCGTTTATGGCTGTCCTATAAGACTTAATCAGGATCTTCTCTAAATCCATGGCTGCAACTGTGTTAGCTTGGAGATGGTCCTAGCTCAGGAATTGGTTTGCTGAGGCTGCATATAAGCTGCAGTTCAGGAAGCTCCCCTTCAAGAGCAGATTGCTTTTTGAGGAGGACCAGGAGAAGTTGATGAAAGGCCTGGGCACATCTCGCCCACAGAGTCTTCCAGAGGATAGGCCCAGAGTTCCCAAGGGCTCCTCATGTAGGGCCAGTGGGGAATGTAGAGTCTGTTTAGAACCAGAGTTCCATGGTCTTTTTTTCTTCTATGGGCCTAAGCCCAAGAAGGTTAGGCCTTCTGGGGTCCCAACAGTCCCAAGACTCAGTGGGAGCTCACTTGCAGTGAGATATGGTGGGCCTTTTCTGAGGGACAAGTGGTTGTAATGGGCCCATATCATGTTGGATCAATGGTTCTCAAAGGGGGTTATGTGCTGGAGTTTGTGGAACCTGTTAGAGACTCCTTTTTTTGGTGTCACCCTGTAGCTCCCTGGCCGAGAGTGGCAGGCAAGGAAACTCTTTTATGCCTCCTGCAGCTGCAGGCTTTTGTACCCATGCTTTCTATAGACCAAGGTCATGGAGGTATTGCTTTTACTTTGTGGTACCCAAAAAGGGAGGTCCCTCTTAGCCATTCCGGATCTGAAGGTGATCGACACAAAGCAATGAATACTGCACTTCTAACATAGTAATATAGTATGACGGCAAATAAAGACCAGCATGGTGCATCTAGTCTGTCCAACAAGGTGGCAAGAGTAGGTGCACCTGCTGCTCCATGCAGGTCACCCCTCCCCATGCCTTTTTCTAGGGGTGTACCCCACGATCTGTGCAGGTAACCCCTATTTCTTGAGATATAAGATAATTATTTTGATTGTATCCTGTTGCTATAAAAGGATCCACTGTGCCTGTCCCATGGCATTTTGAATTCTGTCACTGTATTTGCCCCTACCACTTCCATCGGCAGGGCATTCCAAGTATCTACCACCCTTTCAGTGAAAAAATATTTCCTGATGTTGCCTTTCAGTTTACCCACTTGCAGTTTCATGTTATGCCCTCTAGTTTTACAGCTTCCCCACCTTTGAAAAAGGTTGGTTTGTTCATTAAGTATTTAAAGGTCGGAATCATACCTCCCCTGTCCCTCCTCTCCTCTAGCATATACATATTTATTTATTTATTTAACATCTCTTATATACCGCGCTATTTGTTATCAGTGCGGTTTACATATAACAAAAAGTTAAACAGAAGACTGTTCTGAGTTTACATTGTAACAGGAGTATAAACATAGAGTAACAGGGAAACTAATATGAATAAGAACATCAATGGCAAGTTACAAACATATATGTGTAGGTCTTCAAGTATATGTAGATCTTCAAGTCTCTTCTCATATATCTTCTGGCACAGGCTACAAATCATTTTGGTTGCCTTCCTCTGAACCGTTAATAGTCTCTTTATATCCTTTGCAACATATGGTCTCCAAACCTGAACACAATATTCCAAGTGAGGCCTCACCAGCGACTTGTACAGTGGCAGTAGTATCTCCTCCTTTCTGCCGGTAATTCCTCTCTGTATGCAACCCAGCATCCTCCTGGCTTTGGCCACCACCTGGTCACACTGTTTCGCCATTTTGAGATCCTCAGAAGCAATCACTCCAATTTCCTCCTTCTGGTCCATGCACACCAACCTCTCGCCCTCTATCGCATACAATTCCCTTGGATTTCTGCATCCCAAGAGCATGACACTGCACTTCTTCACATTAAATCTTAACTACCAAGCATTAGACCACTCTTCCAGCTTTTGTAGATCTTTCCTCATGTTATCCACTCCCTCAGGGGAGTCCACTCGATTGCAAATTTTCATGTCATCTGCAAAGACAGACTTTTCCATTCAGTCCTTCAGCAATATCATTCACAAATGCATTGAACAGTACTGGTCCCAGGACCGATCCCTGGTGCATGCCACTAATCAGCTTTCTTTCATCTGAGTGAGTTCCTTTTACCGTCACGTTCTGTCATCTGTCAGTCAACCAATTTCTGATCCATATCACCACCTTGAGAGCCATCCTCAGGCTGCTTCTGCATGGAGATTCTCCAGTCTGTCATTGTGTTGCTCTGTCAAGGCGAGTTCTAGCCACATTTGATCTTTCCAAGGCCTGCTTCCATATCCCTCTCCAGGAGCAGTATCAGTGGTTCTTCTGCTTCTGTGTCCTGGGCCACCAGTTTTGTGCTCTGCCTTTTTGACTGACCATAGTACCTCACACCTTTTCAGACGTCATGGTAGTGATGGTGGTATTCCTGCTCAAGCCGGGAATCCGGGTTTACCTGTACCTGAACGGCTGGCTGATTCATTCTGACTCCATGGAGAAATCCAGGGCAGACATGGCTAGTTTGTGTTTTCAACTAGCCTAAAAACAGCTTGATCCACTCACAGGATTTGGATATCTAGGAGACTGCTTCAGTACCTGCTTGGGCAGGGTGTTTACCCCAGACTGATTGGACAAGCTGCATCTGCAGCTCAGGGCAGGCAGCTCTTAGGGCTTGGGCATTTCTGTAACTCCTGTATTCCATGCTATCAACCTTGGAACTGGTACTTTAGGCCAGGGCATACATGAACCTCTAGCAGGGGCAACTTCTGATTCACTGGTTTCCCTGATGTTCATCCTGTTTGACTCAATGCCCTCTTTAACATACACTGCCACCTCTCCACCAAATTGATCTACTCTATCATTGCAATATAATTTATACTCTATCAGTATTCCATTGGTTATCCTCCTGTCAGGTCTCTGAGATACCCATTATATCTACCTGTTCAGTGCTATATATTCTAACTCTCCCATCATCTTTTTCAGGCTTCTAGCATTTGTATGCAAACATAAACTAAATACATACGTTGACTGTTTATAGCCGCCTGAGCAGTTGACAGGGATACTTTAGAATTTTTTGACTCTATCTACATTTTATTTAAGGGTACCTGGACTACTTTTACTTTTTTTTCAAAATAATCATGTTTATTAAAGAAAAACAAAAATACTCTGTGTGTGGGTACACTTACACAACATTAGGAGCCGTCTAACCACATCTTATACAATCAAAATATTTCTACAACTTTTAATTTGCATCCCCAAACCCCCAGCCAGCTCCCCACCCATAAGGCCCTTGAAAAAATGGAGGCTTGCCAAGGTATTTGCGCAGAGGAACTGGAGTGAAGAGGTCTTGGGCTATGGTCAGCAGCCCCCCTTGGGCTACAGGGCTCCCTCTCTGCTGTTTTTGAGCAGCAGCTACTGAAGCAGTTCATGGACTGTTTTCAGTCCTTTCTTGCTGTTTGGCAACCCCCTTTACAGGGGTCTGAGGTCTTCCATATGAGGGACCCTGGATCCTCGGGTGGCTCTGCCATGACCAGCCAAGAGGGTTAAGTGTCCCTACTTCGCTCCTTTATCAGAGTCCGGGAGTATTTTGAGCTCCTCGGATTGATGGCGACATTAATCGAGGCGGTGCTGCTGCGAGTGCTCATTTCTCCGGGAACAAGCAAGAAGTCGGTCCTCACATATGGGTGATATCGGCACTGACAGAGCACTTGTGGAAGCATCCCTTTAGCATTCAGAGAAAGCCTTTGGGAGATGCCACCACACATGCGTGGTCCCCTTCCCGCCCAAGGGTGCCATCTTGCTCAGTCTCCTTTTTTCCATGGAGCTCTTCAGACGTTGTCTGACTTGTCCCTGAAAAAAGTTGATTTTTTTTCTCTCAGAGTTTCATACTCACCTCTGGTATTGCACTGGTACTCTTCCCGCCTGCCGACCTTGTTGCCTCGGCATCGAGTTCGGCCCATTTTTGTAGCTTTTTCGTTCTTTCTTTTCCTGGCGTTTTCATACCTTTTTTCTTCTGCTGGCAGCTTGAAGAGTCTTCGACCTTGCAGGGGTACTTTTTTCCCCATGGCTACCAGTGACTTTAAGAAGTGTGATCGGTGCTCCAAAATTATGTTTTTGACTGACACACACACACAACTGCTTTCTCTGCTGCCTGGGGCCAGATCACGACCCGGCAGCCTGCGGTCTCTGCAAGAGGATGTCCAATAAGGCCCTCAAGAGCCAACAGCAGCAGCATGATAAGTTTTTCCCTGAATCCCCAGTGCCTCTGAAGGCAGGGCCTCGTCTGAGGCCCTGATATCTCTGGTGGAACCCTCCAAACCTGTGCCTCGCCGTTGGTCCTCAGAAAGGGGATCTCCCTCCAGGGAACTCAGGAAGAAGAAGAAACCCTCGAAGGCGGCATCCTTGGATGGTTCCGAACAGCTGGGGGCTCCCCAGGCCTGGTCCCGCAGTCTGAGACTGTCATCTGAGATGCCTGGGAAGGAGCGGCCTGCGAAGGTCCCCCGGAAGGATCTGACTGCGGACTGGCCTTAGTCCCCAGATACTGTCTTCGTCGAGGATTCCCCTTCGGGGGAGCCGGCATCGGGCCCGAGTTCCTCGGTGCCTGCGCCGAAGGCTGCAGAGCCTTCTGGTCTGGAGTCCAGAACGGCGGCCCTGGAGCACAGTTTGTCTACCTTCATGGACCAGCAGCGGGCCAATCAAGCTCTCGAGGTCCAAGATGTCACTGGAGGCCGAGCCGATCCTCGAGGTCCTTGGCCCTTGAGTCGATCCTTGGCCTAGGTCGCTATCTGAGTCCCGCTCGATGGAACCGCGGTCATCCATGGCAAGTATGCCAGGCACCAGCCACGAGACATCGGGAGCCCCAAGGCCCGCAGAACAGCCCTCCTACGAGTCCTCGACAGACTACTACGAGTGGGAGATGGAGGATGGGGAGTTCCCCGATACCCATCACCACCACGACGTCCCATCTTCCGTCTTGGAGCCTCGATAGTGGTCCCACCAGAGGATATGGTCTTCCTTGATTTCATCAAGGATATGTCAAAGGCCCTGGCATTCCGTACAGAGTCAGAGGAGAACCCTTGGGTGGATGAATTGGAAATCTTCCAGTACGAGGCTCCTCCGCGGGAATCGCTCATCCCTCCCATCCTGGAATGACTGGTGCTTCGAATGTGGGAGACACCAGCTTTGGTGCTGGTGGTGAGCAAACGGCTCGACTCGATGTATCAAGTCTGCTGAAGCCCGGGCTTCCAAAAGTCACAGCTGCCGCATAACTTCATGGTGGTGGAGTTGGCCATGCACCAGCTGAAAAGCTAGAAGATGCACTCCTCGGATGCCTACACCCTGGACGCCCTTGGCAGCAGGTGCTACCAGGGCTGAATGCTCATCGGCTGCATCCAGGCCTACCAGCTGTATATGGGTATGTACCTGAGAGACCTGGCGAAGGAACTCGCTGGGTTCTCAACTGGTCTCTCCGAGGAACCCTTGCAGTGGTTCAAGAACCTGGCCAAGGCAGACCATGAGTGCTCAAAATTCATGTCTCGAGTGGTCTATGATGGATCCGAGTTGGAGGCTCAAGTAGCAGTGGTAGGCTTCGGTACACGGCGTCAGGCATCGGTACACGGCGTCAAGCTTGGCTACAGTCGTCCAACCTGGAACAGTGGGTTCAGGACAAATTGGTTGATGTCCCCCGCCAAGGAGAGAACCTCTTTGGCAAACCCATGACCGACAAGGCTGCCGAGCTGGAGACCGAGTTCATGACGAGAACCAGGCTCTCCCAAAAGAGAGCTGCCCCTCTCCAACGGAAGGGCTTGGGTAAAAGTCCTTCTTCCCAAGAAGGGAGCTACTTCCAGAAACTACCCACATTTTCATGCCTCCCCAGCTCCCCAACAGGGTCAGTAGGCCAAAGGACATGGGTATGGCTCTCGTAAGAAGAAAGCTCCAAAACCACAGGCACCGGCTTCAGCCCAGCCAGGGAGGAGTTTTTGACTCCTTGGGCATAGCCTATCTACCCCAAGGACAGCAGCAGCCCACAGGGGGATGTCTGATCCTCTATGCCCAGAGGTGGTTGACCAACACCAACTCCTGGGCATTTCGGTTAGTGAGGGAGGGTTACCTCCTCCACCTGAATCAGACACCTCCTCCTTATTTCCCGGTAGAGCCCCTTAGGTCCCTCCTCCACCGGGACCTTCTTCTGAAGGAGTTGGCAGGTCTTCACGAAGGCAAAGCAGTGGAACCGCTGCCCCACCATCTCAAAGGCAAGAGGTTCTGCTCCAGGTACTTCCTCCTGCCAAAAAGGACAGGGGGCCTAAGGCCCATTCTTGATCTGCACAACCTCAACAGATTCCTGATGAGGGAGAAGTTAAAGATGCTGTCCCTTGGAACATTTCTGCCATACCTCCAGCAGGAAGGTTGGCTATGCTCCTTAGACCTCAAGGATGCGTATACCCACATCTTCATCCACTGCAACCACAGGCAGTTCCTGCTGTTTGTAGTGGGGGACAGGCATTTTCGATACAGGGTGCTCCCCTTTGGCTTGGCCTCGGCCCCACGAGTCTTAACAAAATGTCTGGCAGTCGTGGCCGCTTCTTCCGCCTCCAGGGAGTCTTTGTCTTCCCATACATAGACAACTGGCTCATAAAGGGAGACATGGCCTCAGAGATGCAACAGGCCACAGCACGCACCATCCAGATTCTGCAAAACTGGGGGTTTGTCAAACTACCCCAAGTCTCACTTCCTTCCGGCACAGTGCCTGGAGTTCATCGGGGCAAAGCTCGACACTCTCCAGTCGAAGGCATTCTTGCCCAGGGACTGAGCCGACCGTCTCAGAACTATGGCGCAGGACACACAGTACTGGCCCTTGGTGCCCGCTTGGCTGCTTCTGTGCCTTCTCAGGCACATGGTCTCCGCGGTCCATGTCATCCCAGATGCTCGCCTCCACATGAGGGCTGCGTAGTGGTGCTTCCAGGACATGGGTGGTG
Organism: Ichthyophis bannanicus; assembly: GCA_033557465.1. NCBI lineage: Eukaryota > Metazoa > Chordata > Amphibia > Gymnophiona > Ichthyophiidae > Ichthyophis > Ichthyophis bannanicus. The sequence goes on along the minus strand of CM066034.1, from coordinate 885,552,423 downwards.
GACTGTATTGCCCTCGCTTATGAGCAGGTGGGGCTCCCGCTGGAAGGTCGCGTCACGGCACACTGTGTCAGGGCCATGGTGGCCTTGGTGGCAAACTTGCTCTGTCCTGATGGTGGACATCTGCTGAGCCACCACCTGGTCTTCAGTCCATACCTTCGCATCCTATTACTGCCTGGAAAGAGAGTCACGATGGGACAGTGCCTTCGGCCAGGCTGTGCTCCGCAACCTTTTCGGGGTTTAGGAAACTCCTACCCTCCGACCCTTCTGTGTTCAGGCTACCAGAGTGCTGGTTTCATCGGACGCAGGGTCCTACTGTGACTCATTTGCTGCTGCTTGTGACTCCCCCTGAGGGAGCCCCAGCTTTTTGCTATGGGCTTTCGTTAGCCTGTAGCTTGGGAGTCCCATATTTGAGGACTGACTTCCTGCTTGTTCCCGGAGAAAGCATAGTTGCTTACCTGTAACAGGTATTCTCCGGGCACAGCAGGAATCAGTCCTAACAACCCTCCCTCCTCCCCTTGGAGTTGCTCCTTTACCATCTTGTTTTCGCCGTCTTTTAGCTATGTCATCTGACGTAGCAAGATGGCACCCTTGGGCGGGAAAGGGGACTACGCATGCGTGGTGGCATCTCCCAAAGGCTTTCTTTGAAAGCTGGGGGGATGCTTCCGCGAGGGCTCAGTCAGTGCCGGGCTTTCTTTGAAAGCTGGGGGGATGCTTCCGTGAGGGCTCAGTCAGTGCCGACGTCACCCATATGTGAGGACTAATTCCTGATGTCACCAGAGAACACCTGTTACAGGTGAGTAACTATGCTATGCGACCATTTCAACAGTCCTTGCTGACTGTGGTCCCTGTGTTCTCAGCAGTTTGAGCTCAGGCTTCCGCTCCCAATGATTGTGAAAGCCAGCCTGTTGTGGTGGTAGCAGCCCAATAATCTGAGGGAAGGGTATGCCGCTGGACAATTTTTCATGGATCCTTCTGAAGATGGATACCAGTCTCTCGGGCTGGGGAGCCCATTGCCAAGACTGAACGGCCCAGGGCTATCAGGTTGATTCTTTTGTGTTTCCAGCTCCTGGTTGAGGGCCGGGAAGCTTGAATGTTTCTGCATTAAATGCCATGGGTTATGGCTTATGTCAATTGGCGAGGTGACGCAAGGAGAGCTGGGGTAGTCCTCTAAATGGCCCTCCTGTCTGCCTTAGCGGAGAAGAATCTCCTAGCTTAGTCAGCTCAGCATATTGCTGGGGTGGCCAGTGTGGAAGCAAACTTTCTTAGCCAGCGCTCTTTGGATCCAGGAGATTGGGAGTTTAGCCAGGAGGCATTTCAGTTGATTCTGTGCTGCTGGGTCTCCCTGAGATGGATCTGATGGCGACCCTCTACAGTGCCAAAGTGTACCTTTTCAGTCACTGCATGGAGATGAGGTCTGATGATATTGATGCCCTGGCTCAGCCTTGACCAAGTCAATGCTTGCTGTATGTTTTCTCCGTGGCTCTTGATGGGGCATGGGATTTGGCATATGGACCACCCCCTGGGAAGATTTATTCAGGTGGCGCCGGATTAGCTGAGTAGAGTGTGGTTTGGAGATCCGATGTGGCTCCTGCAAGTGCCACCTCTTCATTTGCCTCTTTTTCGGGGACTATTGCGTCAGGGACCAATCGTCCTGGAAACCCTGGCTCCCTTCTCACTTACAGCTTGGCTCTTGAAAGGAGATGACTAGCGTGTAAGGGCTGCTCTCAAACGGTGGCTTCCACTCTGCTCAGAGCTCAGGAGGAGGTCTACCAACCTGGCATAGGTGCGGATCGGGTGCCTCTTTGAGTGATGGTGCGGCATATGGCAACTGGCTCCTGAGGCAGACAAGGTGCAGTCTCTGTTGGCCTTTCTGCAGGATGGTTTGGAGAAGGACATCTCTTAGCTCCCTGAAGGTTCAGGTGGCAGCTTTGACCTGTTTCAGAGGTCTGGTGGCTGGTAAGTCTCTAGCCTTAAACCTGGATGTTTCATGCTTCTTTAGCGAGTTCAGCATCAGCGTCCTCACTTCCATTCTGTGGTCCCTTCCTAAGATCTGTTTCTGGTGCTCAAGGTCCTGATGTTGGAGCCCTTTGAGCCATTGAAGTGTGCTACTCTGAAGGATTTGACACTCAAGACAATCTTCTTGGTTGTAATTTGTTCTGCAAGGTGAACTTTTGAGCTGGGGTCTTGATCTGTTTCCCACTTGACGGGGCCACAATCACCCCCAGCCAGTGTGCTCAGCGCCGACTATGGGGGCCTCTGAGGGCCGCGGCCCGGGGTCAGCCCCGGGGCTCGCAGACCAGCCTTCCATCGAGTCCTCGACGGACTACTCCGAGTGGAAGACGGAGGACGAGGAGTCGCCCGATATGCGTTGCCATTGCGACGTCCCCTCGGGCTCTCCCACTTCAGAGCCCCGGCGGTGGTCTCCGCCAGAGAATATAGCATTCCTTATTTTTATTTATTTATTTAGCTGTATTTATATCCCGCTTTTCACCGGGTCAAAGCGGTCAATTGGGAGATACATTTAACATGAGGGGATATGACACACATACGCTAATACTTACAGGGAACATGGGCAATGGAGGGTTAAGTGGCTTGCCCAAGACCACAAGGAGTACCTATAGGACTAGAAATCCCAGTCCCTCCGGCCTGAGATTGCTGTCCCCAGGTGGGACTTGAACCCCCGGCCCTCCGGCCTGAAGTACCTTGTCCTAACCACTAGGCCACTCCTCCCTCATGTCCTTGACTTTGTCAGGGACATGTCTAAGGCCCTAGCATTCCCGACAGAATCGGAGGACGACCCAAGGGTGGAGGAGCTAGAAAACCTCCAGTACGAGGCCCCTATGAGGGAATCGCTTACGGTGCCCATCCCTCCCATCCTGGAAATGCTAATGCTCCATATGTGGGAGATACCAGCATCTGTGCCAGTGGTGAGCCCGGGCTTCCTGAAATCACAGCTGCCGCATAACTCCATGGTGGTGCAGTTGGCCATGCATCGACTGAAGAGTCAGAAGATGCTCTCCTTGGTGCCTCCTGGCAGGGAAGTACGCACCTTGGACGCCCTTGGCAGAAAGTGTTGCCAAGTCTCGATGCTCATCTGTTCATCCAGGCTTACCAGCTGTACATGGGCATGTACCTGAGAGACCTGGTGAAAGAAATTGCCAGGTTCTCAGCTGGTCTATCCGAGGAATCCCTGCAGCAGTTCAAGAACCTGGCCAAGGCTGTCCGTGAGTACTCCAAGTTTGTCTCGGGCAGCCTATGATGGCTTAGATTCGGCTGCTTGAGTAGCGGTGGCGGGTATCGGTGCCCAACGCCAAGCTTGGCTACAGTTGTCCAATCTCGAGTAATGGGGTTCAGGACAAATTGGTCTGTCCCATGCCAAGGTGAGAACCTCTTTGGCAAACCCATGGCCGACAAGGCTGCCAAGCTGGACACTGAGTTCATGACGAGGACCAGGCTCTCTTTTTTTTTTTTTTTTTTTAAGACTGCTGCTCCTCCCCGACAGAAGGGCTTGGGTAAAAAGCTCTTCTACCCAAGAAAAGGAGCTACTTACAGAAACTACTCACCTTTTCAGGTCTCCCTGACTTCCCAGCAGGATCAGCAGGCCAAGGGACGTGGGCATGACCCTCGTAAGCAGAAGGCTCCCAGGCGTCAGCCCCAGCCCCAGCCCCAGCCCCAGGAGTCAGCCCCAGCCCAGCCAGAGGGGAGTTTTTGACGTCTTGGGTATAGCTTCTCCACCCCCAAGGCGGTCAGCAGCCCATAGGGGGTTATCTGATCCACTATGCCCAAAGGTGGCTAACTATCACCACTGATTCCTGGGCACTTTGGGTGGTCAGGGAGGGCTACCTCCTCCATCTGACTTGCACTTCCCCTTTACTTTCCAGGAGAATTCCTCAGGCTTCCCCTTCACCGGGACCTTCTACTGGAGGAGCTCGCAGGTCTTCTCAAGGACAAGGCGGTGCAACCAGTACCGCACCATCTCAGGGGCAAGGGGTTCTATCCCAGGTACTTTCTCATGACAAAAAGAACTGGAGGCCTAAGGCCCATCCTCGAACTGCACAACCTGAACAAGTTCCTGGTGAGGGAGAAGTTCAAGATGCTCTCCCTTGGAACATTACTGCCTTACCTCCAGCAGGGAGATTGGCTATTCTCCTTGGATCTGAAGGATGCTTATACCCACATCCTCATTCACCCCAACCACAGGCAGTACCTGCGGTTCATGGTAGGGGGGGCACTACCAATGCAGGGTGCTGCCTTTCAGCTTGGCCTCCGCCCCAAGGGTCTAATGTCCGGTGGTTGTATTTGCCTTCCTCTGCCTCCAGTGGGTCTTTGTCTTCCCCTACCTGGACGACTGGCTCATAAAAGGAGGCATGGCCTCAGAGGCAACTGCATGCAACATCCAGGTAATGCAACACTTGGGATTTGTGATAAACTACCCCAAGTCCCACTTCCTCCTTACACAGTGTCTGGAGTTCTTAGGGGCAAGACTGGACACCCTCCAGGCAAAGGCCTTCTTGCCCGGAGACTGAGCCAACCATCTCAGGGCCCTGGCCCTGGATGTAAAGCACTGCCCCTCGGTACTCACTCGGCTCCTCTTGCGCCTTCTCGGGCATATGGCCTCCATAGTCCACATTAACCCAGACACCCGCCTCCACATGAGGGGCATGCAGTAGTGCCTTTGGGACCAGTCGACACAGGCCACAGGACGCCTCCCGGACAAAGTCTTAGTGACCCGCCAATTGGCGGACTGCCTGACCTGGTGGCAGACTCCCCAAAACCTCAAGGCAGGGATGCCCTTCCAAGCCCTGAGCCCCTTAAGGGTCCTCGCCATGGACGCCTCGTTGCTTGGCTGGGGAGCCCACTGCAAGGAACTCTGCACCCAGGACAGCTGGTTGCAGGATGAAAGCATCTAGCAGATAAACATCCTGGAACTATGGCCATATACTTGACTCACCTGATCTCCTTTTTCTTTCCCTTGCTTTGTCCCTGCCTACACCTTCTGCGTTTGTCTTGACTAGATTGTAAGCTCTGATGAGCAGGGACTGTCTCCTACATGTCTGTGCAGCGCTGCGTATGACTTGTAGCGCTATATAAATGCTCAGTAGTAGTAGTAGTAGTAATATACTTAGCCCTCTGAGCCTTTTGTTACCGCCTACAGCACCAGTCGGTGTTGGTGCAGACGGAAAACCAGGTGGCAATGTTCTGTGTGAACAAACAGGGGGGCATGGGGTCTCATGCCCTCTTCTGAGAGGCAGTGGTCCTCTGCTCCTACACAGTCCGGCAGGGTTATTTTATTTATTTATTTATTTACATTCTGTTATATACCGCGCTATTCTGCATCAGTGCGGTTTACATTGAACAAACTGAAATTACATTGAACAGGGCATTATAACTTGGAGATAACTATTTTACAGGGAACATGGGCTATGGAGGGTTAAGTGGCTTGCCCAAGACCACAAGGAGCACCTGTGGGACTAGAAACCCCAATCCTTCAGGCCCAAGGTTGCTGTCCTCTAGTGGGATTTGAACCCCCGACCTTCCGGCCTGAAGTACCTTGCCCCAACCACTAGGCCACTCCTCCACTCCACTCTTTGCCCACAGATGGGCTACGATCACCTCGGACTAACGGGCACTGCAGATGGTTAGGGAAGGATACCTTCTCCACCTACAGCAGATTCCACCCAGGTTCTTTCCCAGAGAGCCGGTGCGACCTCTCCTTCACCAGACCCTGCTGCTCACAGAGCTTGCAGGTCTTCTAAGGGACAACACAATAGAGCCTGTACCCAAACACCTATTGGGCAGAGGCTTCTACTCCAGTACTTCCTTGTTCCAAAGAGGACTGGGGCCTCGGGCCCATCCTAGACCTGTGAAACTTAAACTTTAAGTTTCTGATGAGGGAGAAGTTCAAGATGCTGTCCCTTGGAACACTGCTGCCTTACCTCCGCCAGGGGAGACTGGCTGTGCTCCTTGGACCTAAAAGATGCATACTACACACACATCCACCCCTCCCACAGAACACTACCAGTACAGGGTGCTCCGCTTTGGTTTCACATTCTTGCCAAGGGTCTTCCCGAAATGCCTTCCAAGAATTTATTTGGGACATGACGGTGGGCCTCTCGATATCTGCTGCGGCAGAACCGGAGCCCAAAGTGGAGGAACTGGAAATTCTTCAGTACTCTTTGGCTCCAAAGGAGGCAACAGTTCTACCAGTGCATAAGATCCTGCATAACCTAACCCAATGTATCGAGTACCGGATACCCCTGGCTTTCAAAAGGCTCAGCTATCACATGACTCCATAGTAGATGAATCAACGATGCGCCGCATCAAAAGTGGTAAGACACATGCATCGATATCCCCCTTAAGAGAATTGAGAAACCTCGATGCTTTCGCCCAATGGTCATTCCAGGCCTGCAAGCCGGCTAGTAGAATCAATTCCTAGACCTTATATATGGCAATGTTCCTTAAGGAAATTAATAAGGATTGGGAAGCCTTCCTTCCCTTCATTCCTGAGGAAAAAAGGTCAGCTGTTGAGAAGGTCTTCAAGAGTAGCCAGAATGTCTCAAAATTTGTAAATAGGGCAGCCTTTGATGCATTATAGTCTACCTGCAGAGCATCAGCTATTACCATCGGGACTCAGAGGCCAGCATGATTAAGGCCTCAGACCTGGGACAATGGGTCCAGGATAAACTTGATAACATCCCTTGCACTGGAGAGAATTTCTTCATAAAAAAACTGGAGGGAAAAGACTGGGGAGCTTGAAACTGATGATACCATTCTAAAGAGACTCTCTAGGAAGACAGCTGACCCTTCAAAAAAGAAGCCAGCAACAAAGAAACCCTTCATTCCCAAGAAGAAGAGGTTCTACCCATCTTCCTTGCAGCCTTCTTACCAGCAAGGCAAGCAACAGGGGCCTAAGCCTGCTAAAAAGCCCAGAACTGGTAAACAGCCAGCAGCTCAGCCACAAGTGACACCCAACGTTTGATTCAGCCCTAGGGAACAGAGTCCCCTTATCCCTGCAAGCACCCAATCCAACCAAAATAGCAGGTCTGCTTTGCTTCTTTGCCACCCACTGGCAGATGATCACCTCAGAGCAGTGGACTCGCAGCATCATTCAAGAGGGGGTACCAACTAAATTTCATGAAACTCCCTCCGCCTCACTTCAGGGGCGAATATCCTCCCCAAGCTCCTCTAGGGGCCTTACTCAAAGAAGAAATCTTGAACCTGCTCACACAGGGTTCCATAGAAAAGGTTCCAAAACAAGAACTTCACAAAGGCTTCTACTCTTCTACTTCCTCATCTCGAAGAAGTCAGGAGGATACAGGTTTATCCTCGACCTTGGAAATCTCAACAAATTTCTAGTTAAGGAAAAATTCAAAATGATTTCCCCTGGAACACTCCTACCCTACTTGCAGAAACAAAATTTGGCTATATTCCCTAGATCTCAGAGGCATACACACACATCCTGATACACCCAGGACACCGAAAATATCTTTGGGAACTTACTACTTGTACAGAGTTCTCCCCTTCGGACTAGCATCTGTCCCAGGATGTTCACAAAATGCATGTCAGTGGTAGCGGCCTACCTGCAAAACAAGGGGATCTTTCTCTTCCCTCACTTTGATGATTGGATGATAAAGGCAGACTCTCCAGGAGAGCTCTCAAAAACACTCTCGCAATATTGCAATATCTGGAATTTGTGGGAAACTTCCCAAAGTCCCACCTTACCCCAACCCAAAGATTGGAATTCATAGGAGCAGTCCTGGACACTCACCTATCCAAAGCTTTTCTGCCCCTAGATTCTATGGACCGACTAGTATCCCTAGTCAACCACATGCGTCAGCAGACAAGCTCAACAGCTCTAGACTTTCTTTGTCTCCTAGATCACATGGTATCCACAGTCCATGTGGTCCCATATGCAAGACTGCATATGCACCTCATGCAATTTACCCTAACATCCCAATGGACACAATTCATAGGACGCCTACGGGACATCATTTGGGTCACCCTCCCTCTAGTTCAATCCCTCCTAGCAAACCTGCTTAAAAGGGTCTCGTTTTTGGATACCTCAACCTCAACATACCCTGATCACAGATGGGTCCAAACTGGGTTGAGGAGCACACCTGGAGTCAGTGTCCACATAAGGCTACTGGACAACTCAGGAGTCATCCTTACAAATCAACTTGTTGGAACTCCGGGCAATCACAAATGCCCTGCATGTACTTCAACATCACCTCTCGAATAGCCAGGTCCTCGTCAGGACAGACAACCAGGTGGCAATGTTCTATGTGAAAAAGCAAGGCGGAACCGGCTTACTTCCCCTCTGCGAAGAGGCCTGTCACTTGTGGAACTTCGCCATCTCTCACCACATGCACCTTCACGCAGTGTGTATCCCCGGCGATCAAAATTACCTTGCAGACAGGCTCAGTCAGATTCAACACCCACACGAGTAGAGTCTAGACCTTCGCTTGATGGAACAGATCTTCAAGACCTGGGGAACTCCAGACATCGACCTCTTTGCCACGCCACAGAACAGCAGACGTCTGCAGTTCTGTTCCAGAGTTCCGTCCAAGCTAAGCTAAGCCAAGCAAACAATGCTTTTTACCTGCATTGGAGTCAGGGACTGCTTTACGCATTTCCCCCCATACCTCTAATTACGAAGACCTTCTTCTAACTCCAGCTCGACGGAGGCACGATGATTCTCATAGCCCCCTTCTGGCCCCGTCAACCCTGGTTTCCCCTGCTATTTCTACTGCAACAGACTCAACCAATCAGCCTGGGCCACAGTCAGAGTTTTCTCTCCCAGAATGATGGAACAATCCTACATCTCAATCTGCGATCTCTCCGTCTGACTGCATGGCTGCTGAAGGCATGATGCTCCAGCATCTTCACCTTCCTCAGGAGGTAAAGGACATCCTCTTGGCTTCAAAAAATACTCCATCAGGTGGACCTATGCTTTCAAATGGCACAGGTTTATATTGTGGTGCACAAGGGACAACCTCAATCCCTTTGACATACCAGTTTCTGCACTTTTGCAATATCTGTGCATCTGTCTTCTTCAGGACAGAAAATCTAATTTGGTCACGGTTCACCTATGTGCCATCGCAGCTTTTCACAAGCCATTGGATGGTCAATCCATCTCGGTACATTCCCTAGTGGCACATTTCATGAGAGGCCGCCTCCTCTCTAAGCCACCCATTCGACCACCACCAGTGTTCTGGGATCTCAGTGTGGTGTTAGCACAGCTTCTCAAACTCCTGCTTGAACCTTTAGCTACTGCTCATCTGCAGTACCTGTCGTGGAAGGTCATATTCTTAGTTGCTCTGATCTCGGACAGATACATCAGTGAATTAAAGGCCTTGGTGGCTCATCCTCCATATACTAGATTCCATAATGACAAAGCTGTCCTATGGACACACCCTCACTTTACACCAATGGTGGTAGCCCCCTTTCAGGCATTTTTACGGTCTTCTTTCCAAGACTGCACTCTTTCTGTGTGGAGGCAATCCTGCATACTCTGGATTGCAAACAAGCCCTGGCCTTCTATTTACAGAGTACTCAGGATTTCCACAAGTTCTCACAATTGTTCATTTCAATTGACCCCACTCACTTGGGGCTTCCTGGAACAAAGCATACGCTTTCCAGATGGATAGCAGGCTGCCTCACTTTTGCTTATGATAAAGCAGGTCACGTCACTGCTCACAATGGCCGAACCATGGCAGCTTCTGTAGCCAACCTACGCTCAGAAGCCATTGACGAAATATGCAGGGCAGCAACCTGGTCCTCCAGCCAAACCTTTGCTGCCCACTACTGCTTGGACAAGGACAAGGACTCTCGCTGGGATGCGGCCTTCAGTCAGGCGGTCCTCTAACATCTCTTTGGAACATAACTACAACTGCTCCCCCCACCCACGTTGTTTATGTCAGATCTCCATGGCAGGGATGTTTATGTCCAACTGAACCCAGACCAACCTTTCTGACCTGGTTTCCAAGTCTCCTCAAGATCTAAGAGCTAGGGAGTCCGATATGTGAAGACTGCATTCGTGCTTGTTCCTGTAACAGGTGATCTCCGAGATCGGCGGGAATTTAGTCTTCACAATCCACTCTCCTCCCCATGGAGTTATAGGGTTATTTTTACTCTTCCTACTCAGCTACAAATCCAACTGAGGAGAGGGAATCAGAAGAGCGGGAAGGCAGTCATGCAGTTGCATTGAAGTACTTCCAAAGGCTTTCTTTAGGACGCTGGGGAGCATTCCTGTGCAGGCTCCGTCGGTACTGACATCACCTGTATGTGAAGACTAAATCAAACAAATCTCTTGAGATTGTGTGCTGCTGTTCAATGTAAACAGCCTTGGATCAAAGGTGGTATATTAAAAAAAAACCCTGCCAAATAAATAAATTCCTGCTGTTTCTGGAAATCACCTGTTACAGGTGAGTAACTATGCTATACCATAAGTTACTCCTGCTGGAATTCTGCAAACAAAATTCAGACTCCTGTTTCAAAAGATCAGAATTCAGAATTCTGCATGCTTTGTCAAAATAACAAAGTATATTGTTTTTGAGTGATATTTAATTTAAAATAAAATACCTAAAAAAATCACAAAGAGGTGCAAAACTTTGAATTATTGTGTGCAAAATTCCAGCAGTAGTAAGTGCTGTAACTCAGAGCTGGCCCCAGAGTTGGTTCAAGGTGTTAGTGCTCTAGGCCAACCAGATCTATATTGTCTTTTGGTATGTATATATTTTTTATGATCTTGAATCCCTGTTTTCGATTTTCATTCCTTTGACTGAATGGATCTCCTCCATGACATTTTGTCTCCTGGGCATTATGCTGATGCCAGTGGTCCTCCTCATCCCTTGCTCTAGCGCATAAGTATAGGCGCTGTCACTGGTATGATCCTTCACACATATGTAGTGTATGCACATTTGTTTTATAGCCATATAAGATTCAGTAGATTCTGTATTCTCAGCTTTGCTAGTCCTATCTGAATTTTTAATTTCTTTTATCTATGTTCTTAATGTTGTCCATTGTTTTAATTTAGTTTTATCCATTGACTGTATTTATTTATTAAAGTATTATCATTTTGATTATTATGTTTTTATTCTTTTTATTTATTTATTATATTTTCATTTTTGTCTTCGAGGCTTGTACCCCCTGAAGAAGGCCATATGGCTGAAACGCATTGGGGTTTGGTTCAATAAAGTGTTTAAACTGCCACCTGTTCTGTGCACCTGCTGGTGTTTGTTCTAGGCCTTATGCCTTATGGGCCATTTTGGGAGGAGTCTTATTTCTCTGGAACTCACAGTCTATGTTGATCCATTTCTGAATTCTGTCTTTTCGCTGTTTTTTTCCCTCATGCCAAGTTTCATCCCATTCTGTTTAGTTCTCAGAGTTATTTTGCTCACAGACTGATAGATATTTCTCAACTACTTTTGTATAATTCTTTCCAACTTCTATTGGGTTGGAAATAATTAAAATGTAATTATTCTGTAGGTCCAGTAAACCGCATTAATACATTCTACTGAAGTTAGTAACCAAAGTTATATGTAAAAAAAAAAAAATCCAGAATTGTGAAGCATTTTGAAAGCGTGTTTATCAGATGTTATTATTTTTATTGATTTTGTAATTCAGTTTTGAGTGTTGCACCATTTTACTGGTAACTCAGCATTTATCACATGTTACAGTATATGGAGAAAACATAAAACATTTTATCCAGTGGGCTTTGTGGCAAATAATGCATGCTGACAGTCTTAGCAAATGCTGTTCGTTGTAATGACCCTGTATGTTTATGGGGAAGAAGCATAGAGAAGTCAGAAATAGAGAAAAGTGAGTTTCTGAGAATTTTCATAAAGAGCTTTTAAGTTTTATGTTTTCATTTTTTGCTCAAAATGCCAGGTAACACTATGTAATCAAACAGGGAAAACCCAATACCGCTTGTATTCATAAGATACACAACCAAAAAAGAAAGAATACAGCTACTCCCCAAAAGTCATTACTAAATTTTTATTGGGCATAAACTGCAAGAGAAAGAGGAAGCCCCTCTTCCTCTCACGCAGTACATGCCCCTTTTATTATATATATTTTACTTCACTTCATTCAAAAGTTTCTCATGTGTCTTAAAATAAAGTCTACGCTTATCTGATCAATCACGACGTGCACGTTTTGAAGTAATAAACTTCTGTTTCAAGTGTCCCCGATTAGAAAATAGTGTGTTCATCCATTCAAACTGACAAAAAACGCCAGATTCACGGCTAATGACGTCAGGGGTATCAGTTCATAGATAGGCCAATTATAGAACCGCCCATTACTGAAAAGCCAATCACCCTTAGGGAAATCCCCACAAATGATGGGAGTCCCTATTGGAAAGGCCAGCGTTTAAAGTTCCAACCATTCAATGTCCCGGTTCATTCCAGTAGGGGCAATAGATCGCAATGTAAAGATCCATCGTTGTTCCAACCTACGTAATCGAGACATTCGATCCCCTCCCCTAGGATCCTCCGGTACATGGTCGATCACCGTCCATTGAAGATGTTCAAACTCGTGGTGGTATTCGAGACAATGTTGCACCATTGGAGCTGTCAAAACAGACCGTTGACATCTGATGCCCGATCGGGCTTTCATGCGGCATGTGCAGAGTGCCGGTATTGTGCTACTACTATGATTGGGACGACTTGGTCTGATATATCATCTGGTCGGGTTTTTCACCGCCGGTGGCGTACCTCTTGTGCTTCGAGTTATGTTGTGTATTTCTTGGAATGCTCCTGCCCGCAGCGCTATGTAGGGAGTACTACAAGAGTTGTATGGGTTAGGTTGGGTGAACATGCTTCATGCCTTCATCAATCTGTTTTGACAGCTCCAATGGTGCAACATTGTCTCGAATACCACCACGAGTTTGAACATCTTCAATGGACGGTGATCGACCATGTACCGGAGGATCCTAGGGGAGGGGATCGAATGTCTCGATTACGTAGGTTGGAACAACGATGGATCTTTACATTGCGATCTATTGCCCCTACTGGAATGAACCGGGACATTGAATGGTTGGAACTTTAAACGCTGGCCTTTCCAATAGGGACTCCCATCATTTGTGGGGATTTCCCTAAGGGTGATTGGCTTTTCAGTAATGGGCGGTTCTATAATTGGCCTATCTATGAACTGATACGCCTGACGTCATTAGCCGTGAATCTGGCGTTTTTTGTCAGTTTGAATGGATGAACACACTATTTTCTAATCGGGGACACTTGAAACAGAAGTTTATTACTTCGAAACGTGCATGTCGTGATTGATCAGATAAGTGTGGACTTTATTTTAAGACGCATGAGAAACTTTTGAATGAAGTGAAGTGAAGTAAAATATATATAATAAAAGGGGCATGTACTGCGTGAGAGGAAGAGGGGCTTCCTTTTTCTCTTGCAGTTTATGCCCGATAAAAATTTAGTAATGACTTTTGGGGAGTAGCTGTATTCTTTCTTTTTAGGTAACACTATGTGGCTTTTGGACAATGTTGAAATGCATCTTGTGTGCTATAGATACTAGGAATTTGTTTCTTCAAGTAGATCCTTGTGTTATTTTAGAATTAAAGAGAATGTGATATAAAAGTTGGTTTTAGAAAAAATATTATGGAGATAGTCTTTGACGTGTTATTTTGCAATCAAAACATTTATATTTTATTGAAAATCATCCAAAAGTTTATGATTAGAGATATATAACAGTAAAAAAAATATCATAAAAAATAACTATAAGAGAAGGCATCTTTGCTTGTATTTATAAGGTTTGCATCCCAAGTACTTATCTTGACTGTGTTTTTAATATCCCTAGGATCCTGACCACTGAAATAAAACATGGATCGATGGTGCTTTGGAGAAAGGGAGAGAGCGCCATCCATCATGACAAGGTTCCAAAGGATGTGAAATTACAAACAACCTAGTGGAACTAGCTGACAGTCGTGGTTTCACAGAGTAGCCATTCATTCGTCCGTCCAGCCAGCCATCAGTCAGACAGGACAAAATGAAGTTTAGCGAAACAGACAGGACATAGACTCAGACCTTTTCTGTGCTACTAACTTCAGCCCTAACAGAGGTATGATCATATATTTGAGACAGATAACTCTGTGTCTTCACTTCATTTTCTAATTCCCCTTCTTGTCATTATAAGCTCAGCTGTTCATTGCTTTTTTACACTTTTCTTAATCTGCAACTGTTTCTGTATCTCAGAATTAACAGGTAATGCCCAAATATGCAGACTTACTATTTATTACTTACTTTTTACTAAGACTGCTAATAATTATTGCATTGCAGTGAAATTTATGGATTAAGGTTAGTAATGAGAGCAGGCTTCTTGCTCCCTACTCTAAGTCCTGTACAAGAATGTAGCACTGTTATAAGCTATATAAATTGTCAGAATAGATGCTTCCACTTAAGGTTTCTTAACACAGTTTCTAGCGTAGCCAAGATTCATAGTGGTATTTTGTTACTGGGTTTAGTGGCAATTTTCTTATTTTCCTGTCCGATTCTGTAACACTGTTCTACAAATTTTCAAAAATTGTTTGCTTCAGAAATTAAATGTGCTATTTTTTAATGAATTTGATACGCTGAATTCAAATATGATAGTGAAATTGGTCAGTTAGCTCCTTTTTCTATATGTTGAAGAATGTACATTTTACCACTATGTATGGTGAAAATTGAGCCTAAATCCTTAGATATAAATCAAAATTTTATTACAAATGAAATTTGCACAATAACAAGCATGTTTTTATAAAATAAAGTTCATAAACCTACTTAGAAGAAACAGAGGAGTAATTATGTCTGCAATTTAACTTTCATTAAGAACATTTGTAAGTACATTCTAGCAATTTTTGTTCTCATTCAGTGGCTTCACGACTGTTCCTGATCTGTTTCTTGTACTGAAACAATGGAATATCCCTTGTCACTGTCCAGCAGTAGTCTGCAAGCATTGATGGATTCCATTTACTCTGATACCTCTTTTCCATGGCTGCAATGTCTTGGTGAAATCGTTCTCCATGTTCATCACTTACTGCTCCGCAATTTTGTGGGAAAAAAGTCTAGATGAGAATGTAGAAAATGAATGTTTAAGGACATGTTGCAAACAAGGTTTTTGTATGCCTTGAGAAGATCTTGAACAATCTCTTGGTAATTATTTGCTTTGTTGTTTCCAAGAACATTTTGTGTCACTGATTCAAATGATATCCGTGCAGCCTTTTCCTTTCCACGCAATAAACGAAGAAATTCGTCATCTTGAAAAAGTGCACGAATCTGAGGGCCAACAAAAACTCCTTCCTTAACTTTGGCATCACTCAGTCTAGAAAATTTACCACTAAGATACCTGAAAGCAGGTTTAGTTTTATCCATCGCCTTGACAAAGTTTTTCATTAGTCCCAACTTGATGTGCAAGGAAGGCATCAAAATCTTGTTGCTGTCTACAAGTGATGGAAACAGAACATTTTTGCCTTCAGGATCCAGTGACTGACGGAGTGGCCAGTCCCTTTTGACGAAATGACAATCTCTAGCACGACTATCCCATTCACACAGGAAGCAGCAGTACTTGGTGTATCCACCCTGAAGACCAAGCAAGAGGGCGACTACTTTGAAGTCACCAAAGATTGACCATAGATGTTGATCATAGTTTATACATTTCAAAAGTTGTTTCATATTGTCATAAGTCTCTTTCATAAAAGCTGCATGGCCAATAGGAATTGATGGTAGCAAGTTGCCATTATGCAGCAATACAGCTTTAAGACTTGCTTTGTATGAATCAATGACGAGCCTCCAATCATCTGCATTGCAATTGATATTGAGAGCTGCCATTAAACCTTTTATGTTGTTGCATGCAGCAAGATCACCTTCTTTGAAAAAGAATGACACCAAGTCTTTCTGACGGTCCCGGAAAAAAGAAATTTGAATGTCACCAGCCAGAAGATTCCACTGCTGTAGTCTGGAACCCAAAAGCTCAGCTTTATTTTTTGGTAGATCCAAATCCCTGACAAGGTCGTTCAATTCACCTTGCGTTATGAGGTGTGGCTCATTAGCAGTGGCCAGAAGAAACTCTGGGTCACGTGAGGTTGACGGTTGATGACTACAAACTTCTTCCTCACTTGATTCTAATGATAGTGATTCTGACATTTTGGGAATCGGCAACCCTTCTCCATGAGGCACTGGGCGTATTGCAGATGGAATGTTTGGATATTGCATGGTCCACTTACTCTTTCCTGGATATGCCATTCTGAATTGGAGGAACCATGCAGAAGTAACAATTGCTGACGTTATCCGTGGGCTCTCTCCAGATCATTGGAACTGCAAAAGGCATTGATTGCCTTTTCCCATTCATCCACTGCCTGAGATTTGCCTCCTATCACATGACTTTTTAGTTTTGCCAAAAGTCTCTGATGAGGGACCTTATCAAAGGCTTTCTGAACGTCCAGATACACTATATCAGCGATGGCGAACCTATGGCACGCGTGCCAGCTGTGGCACGCGAAGGCCTTGCAGCTGGCACGCGGGCCATAGGTCCGCAAAAAAAAGAAAAAGCTGTCTCTGACTGCGGACGCGGCAAGGGCAGAATGCAGCGTCCCGCGGGGCCCCCTCCGCCCGCTAAGCCCCTCTGCAAGAGCTTTCAGATTCGCGAGGGAGAGCGTCTCCCTCGCGTCTCTGTTAAGCCCGCAGGGGCTAATGGGAAATTTCCCATCAGCCCCTTTAGACGCGAGGGACTGATGGGAAATTTCCCATTAGCCCCTGCGGGCTTAACAGAGACGCGAGGGAGACGCTCTCCCTCGCGAATCTGAAAGCCCTTGCAGAGGGGCTTAGCGGGCGGAGGGGGCCCCGCGGGACATTGCAGTCTGCCGCGGCAGCAGCCAGAGCCTGCTTTTTTTTTTAAAAAATTTGCCGGGGGGGGGGGGGGGGGTAGGACTGCTAATGGGCAGGAGGGGGGGGGGGGTGGGACTGCTAAGGGGCAGGGGGGGGGGGGGGTTGGACTGCTAATGGGCAGGAGGAGGAGGAGGGGGGGGTTAGGACTGCTAATGGGCAGGAGGGGGGGGTTAGGACTGCTATGTGCAGGAGGGGGGGTTAGGACTGCTAATGGGCAGGAGGGGGGGTTAGGACTGCTAATGGGCAGGAGGAGGGGGGGTTAGGACTGCTAATGGGCAGGAGGAGGAGGAGGGGGGGGTTAGGACTGCTAATGGGCAGGAGGGGGGGGTTAGGACTGCTAATGGGCAGGAGGGGGGGTTAGGACTGCTAATGGGCAGGGGGGGGTTAGGACTGCTAATGGGCAGGAGGGGGGGGTTAGGAAAGCGAATGGGGAGGAGGGGGGGTGTAAGGACTGCTAATGGGCAGGGGGGGGTTAGGACTGCTAATGGGCAGGGGGGGGGGTTAGGACTGCTAATGGGCAGGAGGGGGGGGGTTAGGACTGCTAATGGGCAGGAGGGGGGGTTAGGACTGCTAATGGGCAGGAGGAGGAGGAGGGGGGGGTAGGACTGCTAATGGGCAGGAGGGGGGGGGTTAGGACTGCTATGTGCAGGGGGGGTTAGGACTGCTAATGGGCAGGAGGAGGGGGGGTTAGGACTGCTAATGGGCAGGAGGAGGAGGAGGGGGGGGTTAGGACTGCTAATGGGCAGGAGGGGGGGGGTTAGGACTGCTAATGGGCAGGAGGGGGGTTAGGACTGCTAATGGGCAGGAGGGGGGGGGGTTAGGACTGCTAATGGGCAGGAGGGGGGGTTAGGACTGCTAATGGGCAGGGGGGGGGTTAGGACTGCTAATGGGCAGGAGGGGGGGTGTTAGGATTGCTAATGGTCAGGGGGGGTTAGGACTGCTAATGGGCAGGAGGGGGGGTTAGGACTGCTAATGGGCAGGAGGGGGGGTTGTTAGGACTGCTAATGGTCAGGAGGGGGGGGGGTTAGGACTGCTAATGGGCAGGAGGGGGGGTTAGGACTGCTAATGGGCAGGGGGGGAGGTTAGGACTGCTAATGGGCAGGAGGGGGGGGTTAGGACTGCTAATGGGCAGGAGGGGGGGGGGTTAGGACTGCTAATGGGCAGGCGGGGGGGTTAGGACTGCTAATGGGCAGGAGGGGGGGGTTCGGACTGCTAATGGGCAGGGGGGGGTAGGACTGCTAAGGGGCAGGAGGAGGGGGGGGTGAGGACTGCTAATGGGCAGGAGGAGGGGGGGTTAGGACTGCTAATGGGCAGGAGGGGGGGGTGTTAGGACTGCTAATGGGCGGCGGGCGGGCGGGGGGGGTAGGGACTGCTAATGGGCTGGGGGGGTAGGACTGCTAATGGGCTGTGGGCTGATGGGGGCTGTCTGGAAATGGGGTGATGGGGGTTTAGGGCTGGAAGTGAGTTGATGGGGGGGGGCTAGGACTGGTATTGGGTTGGGGGGTTGCTAGGACTGGAAATGGGCTGATGCAGGGACTAGAAGGGAATGGATGCTGGGTGAGGCTGGAACTAGAAGGGAGCTGATGTTGGGGGAGGATTAGAATGGGATGGGGCTGGGAGAGTAAAATGGAGAGGGGAAAAATATTTTGTGTGGGAGGGATAAAAAATCTACAATTGGCCGGGTATTGGGAGAGTAAGTGGGGATTGAGGATGGAGGGGTAAAATTTGAGTGGATGAAATAGGAATGAGGAAAGAGCAAAAGGAGAAAGATTAGTATGTTAAAGCAGATGTAGAGAGAGAGAATGGAAAAAAAAAAAATAAGAGAGAAGAAAGGACAAATGGACAGCAGATGATGGAGAGTTAGCAGAAAACATGAAGAAACCAGAAGAAAGTGGCTGGAGCAATTGCAACTGTGTAACTGAGCTGAGGTATTCTGTTTATGTAATTCCTTTTTGACATTGCCACTTGTTCTCTTTCCCCAGTAGGTCATGTATTGTTATTGTCTGAAATGTATTGGTTTAATATTTGCAGTGTTGCCTTTTGATAGGTATGGTGTGGTGCTTTGTGAGTCCTGGTAGTGCTGTTAGGATACGGCGGGTTTGCTATTGGTTCTAAATGGGCAGTGTTTGTAGTAGTTCCTAATGTGCCTGGCGGTTGGCACTGGATTATAGTAATGTAGAAATCTTTTAGTCTGTCTTTATCCATACACTCATTAAGAGACATGTTTACTAAAAGTTAGTGTATGTTAGCATTATGCAAATATTTATGCAAATTGACGTGCTGGCACTTTGAGGAAATTCTTTGGTTTTGTGCGGCAGTTTGGGCACTCGGGCTCAAAAAGGTTAGCCATCACTGCACTATATCAACTGACTCACCTTTGTCTACTTGTTTATTCACACCTTCAAAAAACATAACAGATTAGTAAGACAAGATCTTCCTTGTCTAAAGCCATGTTGGCTGTCTCCCATTAGGCCATGATTATCTACATGCTGAGTAATTTTGTTCTTTATGATGGTTTCTACCATTTTTCACGGTATTGACGTCAGGCTCACCTGTCTGTAGTTTCCCAGATCACCCCTGGAACCCTTTTTAAAAATTGACGTTACATTGGCGATCCTCCAATCTTCAGATTTTCCTCCATCTCTAAGGGGTCTTTGTCTTCCCCTACCTGGACAACTGGCTCATAAAAGAAGGCATGGCCTCAGAGGTGGAGCAGACCACCGCACGCACCATCCAGGTTCTGCAGCACTTGGGTTTTACTACTCGAAATCTCACCTGCTCCCGACACTCCAACCATCTCAGGGCTCTGGCACGAGACATTCAGTACCCATTCCTCTGTGCCCGCTCGGCTGCTTCTGCGCCTCCTCGGGCACATCTCCACAGTCCACGTCACACCAGATGCTCGCCTCCACATGAGGGCGGCACAGTGGTGTCTCTGGGATCAGTGGTCACAGGCCACGGGACACCTCTGAGACAGAATCTCTGTCACCTGCCAACTGGCAGACTTCCTGGTCTGGTGGCAGTCTCTCTAGCATCTCGAGGCGGGCATGCCTTTTCAGGCCCCGAGCCGCTAACAGGGTCCTCACCACGGACGCCTCCCTCCTGGGCTGGGAGCCCACTGCGGGGAGCTCCGCACCCAGTGCAATTGGTCACCATGTGAGAGCACCCAGCAGATCATCCTCCTGGAGCTGTGGGCCATAAACTTGGCCCTGCGAGCTTTCTGCCACCACCTGCATCACCAGCCGGTGCTGGTCTTGATGGACAACCAAGTGGCGATGTTCAATGTGAAGAAACAGAGGGGCACGGGGTCTCATGCCCTCTGTCAGGAGGCAGTGGTCCTCTGCTCATATGCAGTCCAACAGGGTATCCTTGTGCAGGCAGTGTACCTACCAGGCCAGAGCAACCTTCTGGGCGACAGGCTGAGCAGAATCCTCCAGCCACATGAGTGGCAGCTGGACCCCAGCGTGGCCAACCGGCTTTTCCAGATCTGGGGGGAACCTGTTCACCAGCCTGGACAACTTCCAGTTGCCCTGCTTCTGTTCCCAGCAGGCACACCCCTCCTGGTGGCAGTGGATGTGTTCGTCATCTCATGGTTAGAGGGCCTCATGTGCGCCTTTCCTCCAATGCCGCTGATTGCCAAAACCTTGTTCAGGACCCTCTGCAACAGGGCCTCGCTCATCTTGATAGCCCCTTGGTGGCCCAGGCAACCGTGGTTGTCGTTGCTCCTCCAGTTAATGGTAGAGACCCCCATCCCCTTGGGGACCTCGCCGGGACTCCTGTCTCAGGAGGGGGGCTTTCTTCTGCACCCCATTTTGGGATCCCTGTTGCTGACAGCGTGGCTGCTGGAAGGGTGACTCGGGTGACCTCTCGGTTTATTTATTTATTACAATCTCTTATATACCGCACTATTCGACATCAGTGCGGTTTACATGGAACATAACGATCAGAACAGCAGGCTGTTCTGTTATATATAGAACAGGTGTGTAGAACTTGGATAACATAGGGTAACTATTCACAGGTAATATTTACATATCGGCATCGTGACAAGGTTCATAACATAGGGTAACTATTTACAGGTAATATTTACATCAGGTGGAAGAGAGGTGGAAGAGATTTCTGCTGTCCTTTCACAAGGCTTCTACTAGGAAGGCTTATGTCCTCAAATGGCGCAATCTAACTCTGTCCGGGTGCACCTTAGTGCCCTGGTGGCGCACCACCACCTGGTGGCCTGCTTTCTTATGGGCCTGCTCTTATCGAAGCCCCTGATTCGCCCTCCAGCAAACGAATGGGACCTCAACGTGGTGTTGGGGCAGCTAGTTGCACTCACCTCCGCTTGAAGAGTTAGCGAGCTTCAGGCCCTAGTGGCGGAGGCACCTTATACCAGGTTCTACAAGAACAGAGTGGTGCTTTGCACACACCCCAACTTCCTTCTGAAGGTAGTATCACCCTTCCATCTCAGCTAGGAAGTGTACTCCCTACCTTTTTTCCCAGACCTTACTCCAGTAGGGCAGAGACAGTCCTTCATACCTTGGATTTTAAGAGGGCATTGTCCTTCCATATCCAGCACACTCAGGGCCACCGCAAAGCTACTCAGCTTTTCGTCTCCTATGAATCTAGTATGCTGTGGGAGACAGTGACCAAGCGTACCCTGTCCACTTGGGTGGCAGACTGTATTGCCTTCGCCTATGAGAAGGCAGGGCTCCCACTGGAAGGCCTTGTCACAGCACACTGTGTCAGGGCCATGGTGGTCTTGGTAGCAGATTTGGTAGCGCTCTGTCCCGATTGTGGTCATCTGCCAGGCCACCACCTGGTCTTCAGTCTATACCTTTGCAGCCCATTGCTGCCTGGAAAGAGTCCTGACGGGACAGTGTCTTTGGCCAGTCTGTGCTCTGTAACCTTTTCGAGGTTTAGGCAACTCCTACCCTTCTGTGTTCAGGCTACCGGAGTGCTAGTTTTCTTCGGACACAGGGGTCTTACTGTGGTCTGTGGACACGGACTCTATTGCTGCTGCTTACGGCTCCCCATGAGGGGGCCCCATTTTTTGCTGTGGGGTTTCTGTAGCCTGTAGCTAGGGAGTCCCATATGTGAGGATGGACTTCCTGCTTGTTCCTAGAGAAAGCGTAGTTGTTCACCTGTAACAGGTGTTTTCTGGGGACAGCAGGAATCAGTCCTCACAACCCTCCCTCCTCCCCTCAGAGTTGCTCCTTTACCATCTTTTATTTTTGCCATCTTTTAGCTATGGCATCTGACTGAGCAAGATGCCACCCTTGGGCGGGAAGGGAACCACACATGTGTGGTGGCTTCACCCAAAGGCTTTATTTGAAAGCGGGGGGGATGCTTTGATGAGGGTTCCATCGGTGCCGACATCACCCATATGTGAGGACTGATTCCTGCTGTCCCCAGAGAACACCTGTTACAGGTGAATAATTACGCTTTCCGATCCTCAGAAGGACGTATCCTCTGATCTATCGCCTTTATATGAATGGCACCTTTCACCTCCAGAGGATATGTCCTTCCAAGATTTCATTATAGATATGGTGGCTGCCCTCAATGTTTTGGTATTGACCAGAACTGAACCAAGAGCCGAGGAACTCAACATCCTACATTATCTCTCTGCGTCAAAGAGGCTGTAACCCTCCAAGTACATAACATCCTCAGGAAATTGATGGCCAGAATGTGGGAAGCCCCTACTTCCACTCCTGCTCTCAGCAAACGTCTGGATACCCTGTACAGGGTTCCTGCCTGTCCTGGTTTTCAAAAGCCACAGCTCTCACACCGTTCAATTGTAGTGGCGTCAGCAATGAGTAGAATCAAGAGCCAGAAAAATCATTCATCAGTTCCTCCAGGCAGTGAGGCAAGAACCCTTGATGCCTTTGATAGAAAGGTCTTGCAGGCCACAATGTTGGCTTCAAGAGTGGATTCCTATATGCTCTACATGGGCATGTTCCTTAGGGATGTGTCTAGGGACCTATCAGAGTTTATTTCTCTTCTACCTTCTGAGAAGCAGGCCCCTCATCAAGTCATTGTCTCAGCCCAAAACACTTCTGTTCCTCACGAGGGCAGCATTTGATGCTTTTGAGGCAAATAGAAGAGCAGCAATGGCCTATACAGCCAGGACAGCATGGCTACATGCGTCACCGAGGTCCTTTGTCAGACCTTTCAGGTTCTTTAAGGCTTAGGATTCATAATAAACTATCCAAAGTGTCACCTCACTTCACCTCAAGACCTAGAGTTTATAGGAGCTCGCCTAGACAATGTTCAAGCCTGAGCTTTTTTACCAGACAACTGACAAACTTGACCGGTCGCTCTTGCAACCCATTTTCAAGAGCAGACAACTGTTTCTGCCAGGGATTTTCTTCGCTTATCAGGCTGCATGGCCTCCACAGTCCATGTCATACCGCATGCTTGTCTTAACATTCAGGTGGGGCAGTGGACCTGTCACAGCAGTGGACACAGTCCATGGGTTGTCTGTGTGATCTCATAACCGTCTCTCCTCAAATAAAAAACTCCCTTCAGTGGTGGCACACGCCACACACCTAAACTTAGGGTTACCTTTTCAAAAGTCTATACCGCAGTGTACTGTGACCACTGATACATCCAAGCACAGCTGGGAGCTCACCTCAACAGCCTCACAACACAGGGCCTGTGGTCGAATCAGGAGTCTTCTCTTCACATTAACCTCTTAGAGCTCAAGGTGATTTCCAACACTCTATGTGCCTTCTTTCACCACCTTCTAGAGTGGTCACTTCTGATTCAGACAAACAATCAAGTTGCCATGTCCTATGTCAACAAACAGGAAGGAACGGGTTCTTGCCCCTTTGCAAGGAGGTAATCCACCTAAGGACTTTCGCAATAGCCCGTGGAATTCATCTGTTTGCTGTTTTTCTTCTAGGGGAAGAGAATCGGCTAGCCGACAAACTCAGTCGAGTCCTCCATCCACATGAGTGGATGCTAGATTCTCATGTCTGACAACACTTATTTCAACTTTTGGGTACACCAGTCCTAGACCTCTTTGCTTTTCCATACAGTGCCCAACTACCTCCCTTCTGCTTCCCATCTCCCAACAGCGACAGTTAGGATGCGTATCTCCAGGAACAGCTAAACAATCAGATCGTGTATGATCTGATTGTTTAGCTGGATTTGATTGTGCAGATCAGTGATTTGGCAAATATTTTTGATATCTCCAGGAACAAGGAAGAATGTAACCTTCACATATAGGTGACGTTGACACCGATGGAGCCTCGTGCGTGAAACGCTCTCCAGCATCCAATAGGAAAAGCTTTTGGGAGCATCCCACTGCATCTGCGTAGCTGCCTAACCGCCTTTCCAGCTCTCCACGGAGCCGACAAGCGGCAATTCCTGTCACCGCAGAAAATTTGTCCTTTCTTATTTTTTGTGGTCGCATCTGCCTTCCTATCGACGCTGGTACCGAACCCCCCGTTGGTGCTTTCTTTCTTTCTTAAAAAAAACAAAAATCCTCTGTGAGGGAAAGAATCTTTTCTTCCTTCAGGCACATCGACACCATCTTAGGCCTCCCCTTTTGTCTCAGACAAAATGGAAAAAACATCCAGTGGTTTTAAGAAGTGTTCCAAATGTGGCAGTACCCATTTCGGCCACAAACACCCATGACTGGTGTCTAAAATGCTTAGGACCGGATCATCAACCGTCCAAATGTCCTCTCTGTATAAAGATGACAAAGGGAGGCCTACAGAAACGAGCTGCAAAGCTGGACACCCTCTTTGCCTCCGATGCAGTATCTTTAGCATCGACGTCATCGAGAGCTTCATCTTCCTCCCAAGGATCTCGGGTATCGAAACTTAGGTGGTCTTTGAAGACTGGTCGGCCCTCCAAAGGTAGATCTCATTCTAAGCATCGAGATGCCTTAGGCGTTGCCCTGGAGGGGGCACATCAGCCAAACAACCCCGGCGGGAGGCCCTTGCTTACAAAGCATTAGTGGGGTCCCAGGATGCTACCGGGGCCTCCACATCCGGAGAGCTCCTGGTGACATGCTCAGGAATCATGGCTCGCAATTCCAGTACCGATACTCAAGCATCAACAAGCTCCATGGATCAACGTATCCTGACCATTGAGCGGAGCTTAGTGGCTTTACTGGCGGCCTCCATACCGGTAAAGCCTTTAGAGTCGATCCCTCAGGCATCGGTACTAGCTCCGGTACCGACACAATCTGCATCGGCCTTTTTGTCGCTTACCACGCTATCGCCCATACTGGCCCTCAAATCCATTTCCAGTACCGAGGTCCCGGCACCGCAAGCTTCAGCTACCGGTTTTGATCGGTACCAAGTACATGCAGAGCAGGAACACCCTGCTCGTTGATACTTTGAGTCTTTGGATTCTGATTCGTCAGATGATGAATTAGCCGATACCCAGGACATGAAAACTCTCCCGGAAGACCCATCTCCATCTCCACAACATCGCATGTCCCCTCCGGAGGACATGTCTTTCCAAGACTTTATTCACGATGTTGCTCGGGGTCTGTCCATAACGGTGACTTTAGAGAAAGAGCCTAGGGCTGAAGAACTTGAAATTCTTCAATATCCACAGCCCCGAAGGAAGCTGATACTCTCCCTATTTATCACATACTTCACGACCTTATGCTTCGCATGTGGGAGACACCCCTTACCATCTCTCCACTTAACCGACGGCTCGATACCATGTACTGGGTACTGGAGTGTCCTGGTTTTCAAAAGATGCCATTACCACACCATTCCATGGTGGTGGAATCGGCAATGCGTCAGATAAAGAGTGCTAAGACACATTCCTCGAACCCTCCGGGTAGGGAATTGAAAACCCTCGACACCTTTGCTCGATGTTGTTTTCAGGCCTCCATGTTATCGGCCAGGATCAGTTCCTACATACTCTATATGGGTATGTTCCTTAGAGAGGTGGCTAGGGATTTGGAATTAATGGCTCATCTTCTCCCTGATGACAAGAGAGCAGATTATCTCACCCTTGTAAAGCATGCTCAGAATGTTTCAAAGTTTAACAGGGCAACTTTTGACTGTTTTGAGTGCATCAGCAGAACTTTATCTATCTGCATCGGTGCACGCAGGATTGCTTGGCTCCAAGCATTGGATCTTGAACAATGGGTTCAGGATAAGCTGGGCAATATCCCTTGCACAGGTGAAAACCTTTTTGGCAAGGATTGGCAGGACAAGGCCTCTCAGTTAGAATCCGAGAACACCACTCTTAGTAGACTATCTAGATCTACTGCCAACCCAGCTAGGAAAAAAGCAGCGAAGAAAGCTTTTTTTCAATAAGAAGTACTATCCCTGCTATACAGTGTCAACACCATGCTCCTCAGAAGGGGCAGCAGCCATCAAAACAGCAAAAGAAGGCTCAGATTCCTAAGTCACAGCTACCTCAGTAGACCCAGCCTCCTTAGGGTCTTTGACTCCTTTCTGGAGAACATAGCCGTTCTGCCTCTGGAGATTCCAGATCCCATCCACATTCCCGGCAGACTTTGTCACTTTGCCCATAGGTGGCTTCTCATCACATCAGAGCAGTGGACACTGTCCATAGGACGGTAGGGGTACAAGCTTTATCTACAAAGTTTAACTCCCCCCCCCCCCCCCCGGACTTCTCCAAGAGAGTTCCGCTCTTAGCCCTCTCTCACTGCTCTGTTGTTGCAAGAGGTCACCTCCCTTCTCTATCAGGGCACAATAGTAGAGGTTCCACCATCTCAGCAGGGAATGGGCTTTTATTCTCCATACTTCCTCATTCCAAAGAAAACAGGAGGATACAGGCCCATTTTGGACCTTGGAGAACAGAACAAGTACCTACTGTATTACGGGAGAAATTCAAAATGACCTCCCTAAGCACCCTTCTCCCCTATCTCCAGAGTCAGGACTGGCTCTGTTCTCTAGATCTAAAGGAGGCATATACTCGCATACTTATTCACTCACAGCACAGAAAGTTCTTGCACCTCATGTTTCAAGGGAAGTATTATCAATACAGAGTCCTGCCTTTCAGCCTCAATTCTGCCCCCAAGAGTTTTCACAAAGTGCATGGTGGTAGTAGCTGCATTCCTATGGACTCTCGGGATATTTGTCTTCCCGTACTTAGACGACTGGCTCATTCGAGCAAACACCTCTCTAGAGGCCAGTCTTGCCCTCTCGCGCACCATGCAAGTGCTGCAACACTTGGGATTTGTAATAAATCTTCCAAAGTCCCAACTCATTCCCTCTCAAACTCTAGAGTTCATAGGGGCTCTCTTAGCAATCAAAGGCATTTCTGCCTCAACTCTGCTGTGCTCGACTCAGTTAGCATCTCAAGAAAGCCTCAAGAACTTTCTCACTGCTCGAGAACTGTTACAACTTCTAGGTCATATGACATCAACAGTGCATGTTGTCCCATATGCTCGTTTACATATGCGTGCAGCTCAATGGACACTGGCTTCCCAGTGGTCTCAGGCATCCGGTCGACTGGGAGACAAATTAATGGTCTTTACCTGATTAATCTTGTCTCTCCAGTGGTGGCAGTCCCCAGAAAATCTCTTGGTAGGGTCACCTTTTCAGATGCCAGCACATCAATATACCCTGACAATGGATGCATCCAAATTGGGCTGGGGAGCTCATCTGGACAATCTTGCCACTCAGGGGCTTTGGTCTTATAAGGAGTCACAACTCCACATAAATCTGCTGGAACTCAGAGCCATTCACAATGCTCTCAGGTCTTCCAGGACCATCTTCAATTCCGCACAGTTCCGCCTCTCCCTCTCATTCCAAAGACACTTTTCAAACTTCAGAGGGACTGGAGAATGATGATCCTCATTGCCCCCTTTTGGCCCAGACAGCCGTGGTTTTCACTTATTCCTCATCTAGCCTGGGCTTCGCCCCTCAGACTGGGTTGCGATACCAACCTGCTCTTGCAGGATCAGGGAATTCGTTTACACCCCAGCTTCAGGACTTTGTGCTTGATGGCCTGGCTACTGAGTGCTTCATCCTGTTGGGACTAGAGCTTTCAGAAGATGTTCTAAAAGTCCTGTGACAAGGCAGAGCTGTCAGAGCACAAGAAAAAGGCTTTTAAACAAACTTTTTCCTCTGAACCTGCCAGGAATACAGGGCAGCTGAGGGTTAAAACCTCAGCGCACAGGGTTGCAGGGCAGGAGAGAAAAGAAAGGGAGTCACACCCTAGCTCTAGGCTGACAGGGAGAGCTAGCCAACCAGGGAAAGGGGTGGACTCTCACCTGATTGGACAAACCACTCCACTTAACCAGGAAGTGGTAGGTTCAGGGGGGGGAGCCCGATCTGCAGGATCAGCCAGATCAGCCCGAGCAGCAGGATCAGCTGGATCAGAGAGGAGATCACACGAGGAACGCAGAGAGCTACAGGAGGAAGGAAAAAGGCAAAATAGGAACTTACCTTTGGCAAAGCCAGAAAAAGGGGACTCCAGGAGTGTAGATACAGCCTTGGAGTCAGGCATTCTTGGCAGAGGAACAGAAACAGAATCCTTATCAAAAAGGGGCCGAGCTCAGAGCAAGCGTGACCAGCTGGGATCCAATTACCTGGACCATTGCCAGCCACCTTTCAGAGAGAGAGCCACGTCTCTGGGGAAACAGCCGAGAATCCTCCCAGGAAGGGATTGCCCTCAAGAAAACCTGAACCAGGTCAGAAAAACTTATAAGCCTTTTAAACAGAACATAGAGCCTGTGTCTGAAAGAGACAGAAGTAGTTCTTCTGATAGTTTACCTTGCAATATTGGCAGTGAACGTGGTAGAACTTGTAAGCTAGAGGCCAGCACAGGTGCACGTCACCTAGCTCATAATTGGCAGCAGCGTGATTCAAGCACAGATACTGAGCTGGAGGAATGGGAGATAGGTAGAGTCCCTGAAAAGCCTAGTTACAAGAAACACGTAGTTCCTCAACAGGGAATAAGGTACAGGAAAAAGGAAGAAGGAAGAAATCCTTATGCCCAGCTCTTTAAGAGGCTGAATAAACAGTTATCCTTGCAAGACTGCAGGACAGGCAGTGAGAGGGGAGAAAAGCAGATACAAGATCTCCTCCACCATTTAAGAGCCCTAGACTCGAATAGGCCAGAGAGCCAAGGAGCTCAACTCAGCGACGAAGAATCCATGCAAACCGACATTCCAGTGTCTGATCACAGTAGCTCTGAGATGGAATGCGGGATTTGCCAGTGTGACTTTTAAATGTACAGCTTAAACAGAAGCAATGTTTTAAGGCTGTTTTAAAAGCATGTAGAAAATAGAGTTTAAGTACAGACAGGAAGTTGTCTGACTGCTGACACTAGTGAAGTGCATAATTCTAAGGCTTGAACTGAATTATCCATGTGAAGGTGGAAGAGGAAAACCACGCTTGTTGGAAGTTCTTTATTGAATGCCTTGAATGAGTATCGCTGTTAAGAAAGTCTACAGTTGTTTCGGACTACAGTAACCTGAGAAGTATCAGGGAACATTTGTACAGGACTTTATTTGCTATGTTCATGTTATCCTTTGATATCTGTTCTGGGGTGAAGAAAACCTGCTGGGAACAATAAACTTATTGTTTACCTTCAAATTGCTTTGGCTGTAATCACTGGGCCTACAACTACAATTTTGCTCAACCAGAGAACAGCGATAACAAAGTAACATACACGACGCTGTAACCAAATACACTGCGTCACAAGTTGGTGTAATTGGTAAGACGAGGCGTCACAGTCCTTTTATCTTCCCGTAAGGACTCAACTAGACGTTCCTAAGCTTTTAAATGGTGCAGATTTTCTTTCTGGTGCTCGTAGAGAAGCCTGGATCCTTTCACCTGTTCGTTGCAACACTCCATTACCTACTGCATTTATTCTCATTGGTTCTCTAAACTAATTCGGTGAGGGTACACTTGAGCGCCATTTCCGCTTCCCACCATCCATATGAGAATCACTCTATCTCCACTCACCCATTAGTGACACGGTTTATGCGAGGCCTTCTCTTAACAAAACCGCCTCTACGTCCTCCACCTCATGCAACTCATGCTCACCCACTTTGAGCCATTAGCGTTGGCTCCTTTTGAAGTTCCTAACCTGGAAAGTCCTTTTCCTTGTTGCTTTAACTTAGCCCAAAGAGTCAGTGAGCTGCAAGTTCTAGTAGACTACGCTCCATATACTATATTCTACCATGACAAGGTGGTCCTATGGACACACCTCTAAATAAAGGCATGGGGAGAGGTGACCTGCATGGAGCGGCAGGTGCACCTACTCTTGCCGCCTTGCTGGGCAGACTAGATGGACCATACTGGTCTTTATCTGCCATCATATACTATGTTACTATGTAAAATTCCGAAATTAAAGTAGTCAACTCTTGTTCAAGTTTCAATGTAAACTCAATAATGAGCAACATTAGGTTGGTACTACACTTGTTCAAGATCCAGGCCCATTTATCTAAGAAAGCCATATCATTGATGAATAGTTTAGAGGTTATTCCAAGGAGGTTAAGAATTTATAAAATCCCTAAACTATTCATCAATGATATGGCTTTTTTAGATAAATAGGCCCGGATCTTGAACAAGTGTAGTACCAACCTAATATTGCTCTAATTTAGCTTTCTGCTCTAATCTATTTTTTCGCAAGCTTCTCATTTGCCCAATTCCTGGGCAGTCTAGACACTTGGGCTTGTATATCTAGCTCAATTCCGAGGAATGTGTTTTATGGGTCCCACAGTCTTTTCTGCCGCCAGAGGTACTCCAAACTGCTGTGCGATGGGCTCACAGGAATCAAAGATCCTTTTGCACTCCTCGAACCTGGCCCCCATGAACAGGAAATCACCTAGGTAATGCGCTCAGCAGCCAGGACTGGCTATTTCTTCGAGCAGCCAAAGCAGAAATGAACATAAACATAACTGAACTGCTGAAATATGCGCAGGAAATGAGCAGCCCATGGATATGCATTTGTCATAGTAGTAGTCTTCATCAAAGGTGAAAGCCGAGTAGATGAAAAAGACTCTGAATGCACTGGGAGTAGTCGGAATGCCGATTCTATCTCCGCCTTAGCCAGTTGTGTCTGTGGCCCAAATTCCGAATGATTGCTATGGCCTGGTCAATAGATGCATATCTCACAGAACACAAAGGATCAAGATGGTCATCAACTGGCTCGTCCGCAGGACAGGACAGGTTGTGTATTAAACGGAATTTGCCTGGCTCCTTCTTTGGCACTATATTCCCAATGGGGACAACACCAGACCCTGGATGGGGGAGTGTCCCAATAGGGACTCGCTACGCTTTCCAAGCCGTTTTTCTGTACCATCTGAAGGTGCTGAAGGAAGGGGAGTTGCGTATGATGCGCAAGGAAGTGGGGGCGGAGGACATAATAGGGAAACCTTCTGCAAAGCTATCCGATAATGATGTGTGCCCAATCCTGGTGAGGGTAGGACCACAGCTATGGATACATGCTCTCAAGCCTGATGTGTGAAGGAGCCATGTCCTTCGCTGGCTCATTGGGGCAGTAGCTTAAAAGGCTTTCCCTTACTGGCGGATCTATACGTGGAAGCTGAGTAGCTAGCTCCACAACCGAACAGGCGTGTGGGACTTACATGAGTTCAGTGTGCAGCTACTGGTAGTTCCATGTGCAGCTGTTGGTATTATACTGGGGGCAGTATCGCCGCCCTGGTCCTGGCCCTGAATATCTCCTGTCTGGTCGCCGGTTGCAGTATCTTAGAAAGGATATAGCGGAATTGGAAAAGGTAGAGAGAAGAGCCACCAAATGGTAAAGGGGGTGGAAGGATATCTCTATGGGTAAAGGCTTAAACAGTTAGGGCTCTTCAACTTTGGAAAAGAGAAGGCTGGGGGGAGAATTGATAGAGGTCTATAAATTAATGAACGGAGTAGAACAGGATAGCGTAGATCAGTTGTTTACAGCATCCAAAAGTAGAAAGACTAGAGGACACTCAATGAAGCCACAATGTAACCCATTTAAGACTAATAAAAGAAACATTTTACCTGCAACGCATAATTATTCTCCAGGACCAAGCAGGAAGTCAGTCCTCACATATGGGTGACGTCGGCGCCGACGGAGCCCCCATGCGGAGCATTTCCCCAGCTTTCAAAGAAAGCCTTTGGGAATGCAGGCAAGCATGCGCGGTCTCCTTCCTGCCCAAAGGTGCCATCTTGCTCAGTCTTCTTTTTCCAACGGAGCCCTACGGACATATGTCCTTGTCACCCGTGGAAAAAGTGGATTTTCCTGCGTTGAGACGAGTTTTTTCTTCGGTTCGACGTCAGTTCCCTTTCCCACCTGGACTCAGTACACCGGTGCCGAGCCCGGATCTCTTTTTTCGTTTTTTGTCCTTAGAGACTGCGTTCGCGCCAGATTTTCTTCCCAGGCAGCTGGATATTTTGATCTTGCAGGAGCCCTTTTTCCCCCGATGGCTGCCAGTGGCTTTAAGAAGTGTGATTGGTGCAAGAAATTGATGTCTCTCACCGACACACATGACTGCTGCCTCTGGTGCCTGGGGCCTGACCACGATCCTAAGGTCTGTAGTCCCTGTGGCAAAATGTCCTCGAAGGCATTGAGGAGCCGTCAGCACCAGCGTGAGAGGATCTTCTCCGACTCTGCATCTGGACGGGTCCGGACTTCGTCAGAGGCCTCGACATCTCAGGAGTCTGACCCTAAACATCGTCGGGGCTCCTCTGAGAGGGAGTCCCCCTCGAGGGAGCACCGAAGGAAGAAGAAACCTGCGAGGGCGGCATCGGTGGACGCTCTTGGCCCCTTGAGGGCCAGGTCGCATAGCCCCGATCGCCGTCCCGGGTCTTCAGAGTCGGAGAGGCCTGCAAAGCATCCTCGTGTAGAGTCGGAGGCCCCGAGTCATGTGAGTACTGTAGTCCTCAGGGACTCTCCTCCGGGGGAGCCGACGTCAGGCCCGATGTCATCGGGGCCCGAGTCGGAGGCTGCTGGGTCTCCTGAGCTTGGACCCAGGTTGACGGCCTTGGAGAGCAGATTGTCTGCCTTCATGGAGCATCAGCGGGTACTGATCGCCGGCCTCACCGGCGCATCTGCCCCGACCACGGGACCTCGACGTCCAAGTCGACCCCGGAGGCCGAGCCGATCCTCGAGACCATGCGAACTCGAGTCAATCCTCGGCCAAGGTCACCCTCGGCCTCCCGTTCGGGACCGAGGTCGTCGACGCCGGTACCCTTGGCATTGGGGCGGATGGCGTCGGTGCCCGCCCACTCGGAGTCACTCGATTCCTCCTCGGAGGAATCGGCGTGGAAGACTGAGGATGAGGAGTCCCTGGACACCTTCCGGACTCAGTGTGTCCTTTCGGACTCACCGGGATCAGAGCCTCGGACAAGGTCCCCCCCAGAGGATACCCGGTTCTCAGATTTCGTGCGGGACATGGCCGAAGCCTTGGTCTTCCTGGCGGACCCCGAGGTGGAGCCTCGAGCCGAGGAGCTCGAGGCCCTGCAGTATGACTCTCCTCCCAAGGAGGCCTTTACTGTACCGGTTCCTCCGATGCTGGAGCGGTTGCTCTTCCGCATGTGGGAGGCACCGGCCTGTATGCCGGTTCTAAGCAAGCGGGTCGATTCCATCTCTCGAGACCGCAAGAGCCCCACCTTCCAAAAGGCGCAGCTACCGCACCACTCCATGGTTGTGGAATCGGCCATGAATTGCCTGAAGAGTCAGAAGATGCACTCCTCGGTGCCTCCCGGCAGGGAAGCCCGGAACCTGGATGCCCTCGGTAGAAAGTGCTTCCAGGGCTCTATGCTTGCTTGCCGCGTCCAGACCTACCAGCTGTACATGGGCATGTACCTTCGAGACCTGGCAAAGGAGATTGCCGGGTTCTCTGCTGGTCTGTCAGAGGAACCCTTGCAGATGTTCAAGGCCTTGTCTTCTGGTATTCGAGAGTGCTCGAAATTTATCTCTCGAGCAGCCTATGATGGATTTGAGGCTTCGGCCCGAGTAGCAGGGGCCGGCATCGGTGCACGCCGCCAGGCCTGGCTACAATCCTCGGACCTCGAGCCATGGGTACAGGACAAGTTGGTCGATGTCCCCTGTCGAGGTGAAAACCTCTTTGGCAAGCCCATGGCGGAAAAGGCTGCAGAACTCGAGACCGAGACTCTTACCCGGACAAGGCTGTCCAGAAAACCTCTGCCCCTTCTCAGAAGAAGAAGGGCTCGGGGAAAAAGGCCTTTTACCCGAGGAGGACCACTGCCTACAAAACCTACCCTCGCTACCAGGCCTCTGCAGCTCCCCAACAGGGCCAGCAGGTCAAGGGGCAGGGTCATGGGCCCCGTAGGCAGAAGGCTCCCAAGCCTCCTACTCCGCTCCTGCTCAGCAGGGGGAGGGTTTTTTTGACTATGCCAGTATAGCCTCTCCTCCTCTTCAGGGCACAGGAGGTCAGCTGACCCTGTACGCAGACAGGTGGCCAGCCATCACAGGGGATACTTGGGTGTTAAGCATCATCGAGAGGGGCTATCTGCTCCATTTCACCCAGATACCCCCCTCCTACTTTCCAGGGGAACCTCCAAGACCCCAGCTGCACAGAAACTTACTCCTTCAGGAGTTGGAAGGTCTGCTACAGGAACAGGCGGTGGAACCGGTGCCTCACCACCTGGAAGGGCAAGGCTTCTACTCGAGGTACTTCCTGGTACCAAAAAGAACAGGAGGCCTCAGACCCATCCTAGACCTGAGAAATCTGAACAAGTTTCTGGAGAGGGAAAAGTTCAAGATGCTTACCCTTGGAATCTTACTGCCCTACCTCCAGCAGGTAGATTGGCTATGCTCCTTAGACCTGAAGGATGCTTATACTCACATCCTCATCCATCCAAGTCACAGGCAATACCACAGATTTGTGGTGGGAGGGAACCACTTCCAGTACAGAGTGCTTCCCTTTGGCCTCACCTCTGCCCCCAGGGTTTTTACAAAGTGCCTAGCGGTGGTTGTGGCCTACCTCAGGAACCAGGGGATCTTTGTGTTCCCTTACTTGGACAACTGGCTTATCAGGGGCCAGTCTCCACAAGAGGCCAGCAGGCCGCCTTCAGAACCATATCCCTGCTTCAGTACCTGGGGTTCGTTATAAACTTCCCAAAGTTCACTTTAGTCCCCTCACAGGACGTGGAGTTCATAGGGGCGAGGTTGGATACCATCCATGCAAAGGCCTATTTGCCTGTAGACAGAGCTCACAGGCTGATGAAGTTGGCCGGCCAGTTTCAGGCGAACTCTCTGGTCTCTGCCAGACACTTCCTCTGGCTCTTAGGTCACATGGCTTCCACAGTGCATGTCACCCCAAATGCCCGTCTGCACATGAGGCCAGCTCAGTGGTGCCTCAAGGCACAGTGAGTACAGGCCACAGGGAAGTTGTCTGACAGGATAAAGGTGTCCAAACCCTTGGTGGACTCCCTACACTGGTGGAGGCATCTCCCAAACCTGCTCGGGGGGAGTTCCTTTTCGAGCCTCACCACATACTCAGGTACTGACAACCGATGCTTCCTTGCAAGGCTGGGGGGCACATTTCCAGGGGACCTGCACCCAAGGCCTGTGGTCTCTGTTGGAGGCTGCCCAGCAGATCAACCTGTTGGAATTGAGAGCCATTCGACTAGCCTTACGGACTTTCTCTCGGGTCCTCTCTCACCAGTCTGTCCTAGTTCAGACGGACAACCGGGGGACTATGTTCTATGTGAACAAGCAGGGTGGCACAGGATCCCGACTCCTGTGCCTGGAAGCACAAGCTCTCTGCTCCTGGGCTATCAATCGGGGCATGACCCTCAGGGCGGTCTACCTCCCAGGCCAGGAAAACTACCTGGCGGACAGGCTAAGCAGACTCCTGCAGCCTCACGAGTGGCAGTTGGATCCTCGGGTAGTCCAACAGATCTTTCTGAAGTGGGGACTTCCAACCATGGATCTTTTTGCCAGTCCGCTGAACAGGCAACTATCCAAGTTCTGTTCCAGACAACCGCATCCTCTGAGGGCAGCGTCAAATGCATTCCTGATCCCCTGGTCAGAGGACCTGCTGTATGCATTTCCTCCCACACCTCTGGTGGCCCGGACTCTATTCAAAACCCAGCAGGACCGAGCCACGGTGATCCTGATAGCCCCCAGGTGGCCCAGGCAGCCGTGGTTCCCTCTTCTTCTGCAGTTGGCGGTGGATGCTCCACTTCCTCTGGGGCTGCAACCCGACCTTCTGACTCAGGATCAGGGGTCCCTCTTGCATCCCAACCTCAAATCCCTCAATTTGAGGGCCTGGCTGCTGAAAGGCTAGTCCTTGCTCCCTTGCTCCTACCAAAGGAGGTTGAAGAGGTGGTGTTGGCCTCCAGGAAGCATTCCACTCAGAAGGCCTATGCTCTGAAGTGGCGTAGGTTTTCCACTTGGTGTTCTCAACAGCAGGCGGATCCCTTCTCCTGCTCGGTCCCGGTGGTACTGCAATACCTGCTCCACCTGTCCAACCTGGGACTTCAGTCCAACTCTGTCCGGGTCCACCTCAGTGCCCTCTCAACTCACTACTCGCCGGTGGATGGACAATCCCTCTCGGGCCACCCTCTGGTGTCTTGCTTCCTCAGAGGCCTGCTTCTACTCAAGCCTCCTATTCGTCCACCGGCCACTGAGTGGGATCTCAATGTGGTCTTACAGCAACTGACTTGCCCACCTTTTGAGCCGATGGCTACCTGCCACTTATGTTTCCTATCCTGGAAGGTGTTGTTTCTTGTGGCACTTACCTCGGCTAGGCATGTGAGTGAGCTTCAGGCCCTGGTCTCGGATAGGCCACATACCAGGTTCTATAAGAACAGGGTAGTCTTGAGGACTCATCCTAAGTTCCTTCCCAAGGTAGTGTCCTCCTTCCGCCTCAACCAGGAGGTGGTACTTCCGACGTTCTTTCCCAGGCCGCACGCCAGTAGGGCTGAAACTATCTTGCATACCCTGGATTGTAGAAGGGCGCTGTCCTTTTACCTAGAACGTATGCAGGGGCATAGAAGGGCTTCTCAGCTCTTCATTTCCTTTGACCCTAATAAATTGGGGTTGCCTGTCACTAAGTGTACGTTGTCCATCTGGGTGGCAGACTGTATCGCCTGGGCGTACAGGGCAGCCGGCCTCTCCCTGGAGGGTCACATCACGGCCCACCGGGTCAGGGCGAAGGCCGCATCAGTAGCTCACTTCCGTTCTGTTCCGTTGGCAGACATCTGCCGGGCCGCTACTTGGTCTTCAAGCCAGACTTTTGCGGACTACTACTGCCTCGAGAGGGAGTCCCGTAGGGATAGTGCTTTCGGGCAAGTGGTACTCCGTAATCTCTGAGGTTTAGGCAACTCCTACCCTCCGGCCCTGGTGTTGGGCTACCGTTCAGGTGTGGTCTCCGAGAAGATTCTCTCACAGTTGCTGAGGCTCTAGCGGGAGCTCTATTTTCAGCCTGGGTTCCTGGTAGCCCAGAGCTAGGGAGTCACCCATATGTGAGGACTGACTTCCTGCTTGGTCCTGGAGAAAGAGTAGTTACTCACCTGTAACAGGTGTTCTCCAGGAGCAGCAGGAATCAGTCCTCACGACCCTCCCTCCTCCCCTTGGAGTTGCAGTTGTATATAGTTCATTTTCTTTTTTTGTGCTGTCTTTTAGCTATGTCATTGGACTGAGCAAGATGGCACCTTTGGGTGGGAAGGGGACCGCGCATGCGTGCCTGCATTCCCAAAGGCTTTCTTTGAAAGCTGGGGAAATGCTCCGCTTGGGGGCTCCGTCGGCGCCGACGTCACCCATATGTGAGGACTGATTCCTGCTGCTCCTGGAGAACACCTGTTACAGGTGAGTAACTACTCTAACTCTGGAATCTGTTACCGGAGGATGTAGTAAAAGCTGTTAGTGTATCTGGGTTTAAAAAAGGTTTGGACAAGTTCCTGGAGGAAGGTCCATAAACCATTATTAAAGAGGACCCGGGAAATCCTCTGCTTATCCCAGAGGAGCATAGTGGAACCTGTGGCTTTTGGGAACCAGCCATGTACTTGTGACCTGTATTGGCCACTGTTGGAATCAAGATTCTGGGCTTGATGGACCCTAGTCTGACACAGTTTGGCATGTCTTAAGTTCTTAAGTTAATTAAAAACCTCTAAAGCAAACAGTACTGTTGTGTTTTTATTTTTATTTTTTAAATCAACAATTAAACCCAAGATCTCTCCTCTATTCCAAGCTTTAAGTCACCAAATGATCACTATCTGCCATCAGCTTTCCCTCTAAAACAGTTGTAAAATCCAAATTTCTTGTTTG
This sequence comes from Ichthyophis bannanicus, assembly GCA_033557465.1. Classification (NCBI taxonomy): domain Eukaryota; kingdom Metazoa; phylum Chordata; class Amphibia; order Gymnophiona; family Ichthyophiidae; genus Ichthyophis; species Ichthyophis bannanicus. The sequence continues at coordinate 885,514,372 of CM066034.1, read as the reverse complement.
GTCCCAACTGGGCTACCTATTCTCCATTCGGGCCCAGGAGTCCTGCCATTAATCTGTTGCCCACCAGCACCTTACATATATCCCGCCTGCAGGCCCACTTTATAAAATGTGAAGGCCCCTTGAAATGATGTGAACTGTCATGTGTGCCATGAAAGCCACCAGAGGGCAACATCACAGCAAGCCATTGATAGAGAATTTTTTTTTTAAATTATCCCAGAATGCAGTAAGATGAACATTCATAAACAAGACTGGATCTGAAAGCTTTCTGCAGAAATAGGTCCACAGGGCAGCTTTGGGCTCAGTTACATAAGAACATAAGAACATAAGATATGCCATACTGGGTCAGACCAAGGTCCATCAAGCCCAGTATTCTGTTTCCAACAGTGGCCAATCTAGGTCATATGTTCCACAATGCTTGTACTGGGTCAAGCATTGATATCTTCGGTCACTTCTTAATAATGGTTTATGGACCTTTCCTCCAGGAACTTGTCCAAACCTTTTTTAAACCCAGCTACACTAACAGCCTTTACTACATCCTCTGGTAACAAATTCCAGAGTTTGATTACACGTTGAGTGAAAAAATATGTTCTTTTATTAGTCTTAAATAGTTTACCCTGTAGCTTCATTGCATGTCCCCTAGTCTTTCTATATTCTGATAAGGTAAACAATCGATCTACATTTACCCGTTCCACTCCGTTCATTAATTTATGGACTTCTATCATATCTCCCCTCAGCCGTCTCTTTTCCAGGTTAAAGAGCCCTAACCTTTTTAGCCTTTCTTCATAGGAGTATCCTTCCATCCCCTTTACCATTTTGGTGGCTCTTCTCTGTACCTTTTCTAAAATCGCTATATCCTTTTTAAGATACGGCGACCAGAATTGCACACAATATTCAAGGTGCGGTCTCACCATGGAACGATATAGAGGCATTATAATATCTTTTGTTTTATTTTCCATTCCTTTCCTTATCATACCTAGCATTCTATTTGCTCTCTTGGCCGCCGCTGCACACTGGGCCGAGGGTTTTAACATGGTATCCACAATGACGCCTAAATCTTTTTCCTGGGTGGTGGTTCCTAATGTGGAACCTTGCATCGTGTAACCATAGTTTGGGTTGTTCTTCCCTAGGTGCATAACCTTGCACTTGTCCACATTAAATTTCATCTGCCATTTTGATGCCCAGTCTTCCAATTTATCAAGATCCTCTTGCAATTTTTCACAGTCCTCTTGGGTTTTAACAACTTTATATAGTTTTGTGTCATCTGCAAATTTGATAACCTCACTCGTTATTCCACTTTCCAGGTCATTTATGAATATGTCAAAAAGCAGTTGACCCAGCACAGATCCCTGGGGTACACCACTATTCACCTTTCTCCATTGGAAAAATTGGCCATTTAGCTCTACCCTCTGCTTTCTATCTTTTAACCAGTTCCTGATCCATAATAGTACACTGCCTCCTATCCCATGACTCTTTAGTTTTGCCAAAAGTCTCTGATGAGGGTCCTTGTCAAAGGCTTTCTGAAAGTCCAGATACACAATATCAACCGACTCACCTTTGTCCACCTGTTTATTCACTCCTTCAAAAAACATAACAGATTAGTAAGACAAGATCTTCCTTGTCTAAAGCCATGTTGGCTGTCTCCCATTAGGTTGTGACTATCTACATGCTGAGTAATTTTATTCTTTATGATGGTTTCTACCATTTTTCCCGGTACTGACGTCAGGCTCACCGGTCTGTAGTTTCCCGGATCACCCCTGGAACCCTTTTTAAAAATTGGTGTTACATTGGCGATCCTTCAATCTTCAGGTATTAGAGATGATTTAATGATAGTTCACAGATTACTGATAGCAGTTCTGCAATCTCATATTTCAGTTCTTTCAACACCCTTGGATGTATACCATCCGGCCCAGGTGATTTGCTACTCTTCAGTTTATCTAATAGTTGTAAGATATCTTCCCGATGTATCGATATTTTCTTCAATTCTTCCGCACCTTTAAATACCACTTCAGTCATGGGTAACATCCCTACATCTTTCTCAGTAAAGACCGAAGCAAAGAATTCATTCAGTCTCTCCGCTATCGCCTTGTCGCCTTTTAGTGCTCCTTTAACCCCTTTATCATCTAATGAACCAACTGACTCTCTCACAGGTTTTTTGCTACGAATGTACTTGAAAAGGTCTTTATTTCACGTTTTTGCTTCCGCAGCAAGCTTCTTCTCAAATTCTCTCTTTGCCTGCCTTATCAATGCCTTGCATTTGACTTGCCAGTGCTTGTGCTGTTTCCAGCTTTCGTCGTTTGGCTCTTTTTTCCATTTCCTGAAAGATGCTTTTTTGGCAACAACAGCCTCTCTGACCTCACCTTTAAACCATGCTGGCGCCCACAGTTAAATTGTTTAGTGACATTTTAAAAGGAAGATTCCTATTACAAGATGGATGGGAAGGAATCTTGAGAAAAAGAAACCCGGCAAACGTTTGAAAGCAATGTTTCATGTGTTATATATATATATATATATATATATATATATATATATATAGTAATAAATCTACAATATTAAATAACTACTCCGTCTTCAACGTATCCAAAACACTTCTGCCCGGCTCATCTTTCATGCATCTATCCGTGATCATATCACTCCTCTCCTCATCCGTCTCCACTGGCTCCCTGTCAAGTTCCGCATTCATTTCAAGATTCTGGTCCTTCTCCACCGCATCCTCTACACCCACTCCCCTCAGTATCTAGCTGACTTGGTTCACTTTCACAATCCAACTCGTTCCCTACGCTCCTTTCACCTGAATCGCTTGCATCTTCCCTCACCCACCTGCGCTCGCCTCCAATCCACTTGTTCCTCTGCATTTTTCTTCCTTGCCCCTGCCCTGTGGAACTCTCTCCCCTCTTCTATCCGCCTCGAACAAGAACATGCCACCTTCAAGAACTGCCTTAAAACTCACCTCTTTACCCTTGCCTTTGACCTTCCTGAACCTCCCACATGACTTTGTCTTCCCTTCCCCCTCCCCTCTCTTTCCCCTCTACCGTCCTGTTGTATGAATCTGCCTAGTTTGCTTTCCTATCAGTCGATGTAGCTTCTTTTCCTTTTTTCCCTTCACCCTACGGTGACCATTATGATTTGAACTCTGTAAACCGCTATGATGTTCCTTTACGTTTAGCGGTATATTAAGCTAATAAACTTAAACTTAAACTTAACCCGCGCCCACAGTGTGTACCACCACCAATGCCTGCTGGCTTTCACGTGCACTGTCTGACCTCCCCTACAAACCAGATGGATGTTCATATAGCCGCTTTTCGCCATGGTGACTCGCCTCTTACCCCATGCACAGCCTCGATGGAGACCACGCGGTCAGGCTGACTCCCCCCAAGGACCTTCGACTAGGAAGTTTCCCAGGATCACATAGCGATACCCGAGGGAGGTGGAGTCTGTGGTGACAAAGAGCACTGTAAGTGAGAGTGGATGCTGGCCCTACCAGCCTTCCCTGCTCCATATCACTCTCCTTGATTCCCCAAGGTGCAAGATCTTGGTCCCGCGCCTCCTGGCTTGCTCCGGCCTATGCACCCTCCACTGGACACTGTGGAGAAATGCACTGTGCACGTGCCTCAAAGATCAGTTCCTGTGGGCCGTGAATCATGTGAGCGGCGGTGGTGGCTCTCGAATTGAGCATTGGCTTGCAAGGACTGTATGTTCCTGCTTGACCCCAGGCCTCCTGATTGCCATCCAGCCACGTGGCCAGCCATGTGTTCTCCTTCACTGTTCCCCCCCCCCCCCCCCCCGCCAAACCTGGCCATAAATAATGACCCGAAGCAAGAACTCACCATATCAGAAACAGCAAAAACATGCGCCCAAGCCGATGACTTGTAAGTAGAGTGATTCCTAGGGCAGGGGTGCCAGGCAGGAGAAAAAGGAAAAAAAAACAGAACAGGCGAGTTAAGAAACACTTCGATGTTGCTTGGTCCTTCTTTGTCTGAACTGGAGGGGCAAGAAGTTGGCCCATGGCCCGCAGGCTCTTCTTAAAGCCGGCCATGGCTTGCCCCCTGCCCCTCTGACCCTATCTCACATTAACCCCTGCCTGTCGCCCTGTCCTCTTGTGCCCGGCAGCTCACAGTGGACTCAGGCCACAGGCAGGCTGAGGGACAGGGTCAAGGTCACCAGCCGACTGGTGGCCTCACTAAACTGGTGCAGAATTTGCACCACCTACGGGCAGGAATGCCCTTCCAGGCACTCGCACCACAAGCGACCCTGATCATACGCCTCCCTCTTGGGTTGGGGAGCATACTACAATGGCCTATGCACACAAGACAATTGGTCTCCATAGTGGAGGAGCAGTTTAATGATTGGAGCACTGGCTTGGTAAACAAACGACCAGGGTTTGAATCTCACTTAACCCTCCATTGCCTTGGAAGAAAGGCCTGGCAGTCTACCTAAAAAAAAAGGGGACTGTTGTAGTTGTTGATATGGAAGGACAGACTAGATAGGATATGTGGTCTTTTTCTGTCATCATGTTTCTATGTTTCTAGTCCCTCCTACAGATCAATCTCTTAGAACTCTGGACGATCTTTCTGGCCCTACAAGCCTTCTGCCACCGACTACAGCATCTGCCAGTATTGATCCACACGGACAGCCAGGTGGCCATGTTTTGCATCAACAAGCAGAGGGGCTCGGGCTCATACACCCTCTGCCAGGAGGTGGTAGCCCTCCTCTCCTTTGTGGTGCGCCACAGCATGCTGCTGCGAGCAGTATACCTCCCGGGCCAGGACAACTGCCTAGCGGATGAGAAGAGTCCTGCAGCCACACGAGTGGCGCTTGTATCCCAGGGTGGCGAGACAGCTCGTCAACCTCTGCGGCAGGCCTGTGATGGACCTATTCGCCTCTCCAGACAACATGCAGCTGACCCGCTTCTGCTCCCGTCAGCCGTACCCGGAGAGAGTGGCAGAGGATGCCTTCCTAATCTCGTGGGCTGAGGGCCTACTCTATGCCTTTTTGCCGACCCCTCCCCCTCACACCCCCAAGTAGTAGAACCCTCTTCAAAGTTCAGAGCAATACTGATCGCTCCCATGTGGCCCAGGGAACCCTGGTTCCCCTGCTGCTCTCCTTGTCGGCGGCATGCCCAGTTCTACTGGGCCAGGCCCCGGACCTCCTGTACCAGGAGGGGGCCTCACTCCTGCACCCCAATGTGGGGTCCCTGATGCTAATGGCGTGGCTGCTAAAAGGGTAGCCTTGGCTCCTTTCAATCTCCCAATAGAAGTCGACCCTTCTGTGTTCAGGCTACTGGAGTGATAGTGTCAGTGGATGCTAGGGTCTTGCAGAGTCTCTCAGCTGAGAACTCATCTTCTGCAATTCACGGCTACCCGATTGGTCGCCATTGGTGCTGTCCTGGTTTGGTCCTTGGCAGCGTGGAGCTAGGGAGTCCCATATGTGAGGACTGACTTCCTGCTTGTTCCTGGAGAAAGCATAGTTACTCACCTGTAACAGGTGTTTTCAGGGAACGGCAGAATCAGTCCTCACAACTCTCCCTCATCCCATGGGAGTTGCCTCTATACATTGCCTTATTTTACTGCTGTTTTAGCTATGTCATCTGACAGAGCAAGACGGCACCCTTGGGTGGGAAGGGGATCATGCATGTGTGGTAGCATTCCCAAAGGCTTTCTTTGAAAGCTGGGGAAATGCTCCACATGGGCTCCGTTGGTGCTGACGTCACACATATGTGAGGACTGATTCCTGCTGTTCCCGGAGAACACCTGTTACAGGTGAGTAATTATGCTTTCTCCTTCCTAATCCATTGACTCAGAGAATCCATTCCACATTACAGTACAAACCCATACAGATAGAAACCCCCCCCACTAGCTGTCCAAATATGTTAACACTGCAAAATCATTCATAGAATCTTGTCCCCTTTCCATATTTATTAAACCAACAGCATCACATCACATTATTAGACCACCCTCATCAGTTTACTGTCTACCAAAAAAATCCTTCTGTCACTATTAATATATCTCACTTCACACAATACCTTCTAATCGCTTGCTCATACCACCAACTACATCCTCCTATCAAATAACATACATGCATAGACCATCATAACATACTAACCCTTACAGACTAAGGCTTAAAACTTACTGCTATTTTTAAATTAAGGATTACCAAAATCAAAACAAAAATCAGCATGCACAGAAATCACAGCGCTACAGCATTTATCTGTTTTTTTTTCTATTCATATTGAGATCAGAAAGCTATCAAAGCAAAATGCACTTCTCTAAAAACCAAACTCACAACTCAAACAAAAACCCCCCAATTAAAATTACCTTACCTAAGACCCAAGAGTTAAACAAAACAAGACAAATCTGTCTTTACGCATTACCAACTAACAAAGATAAGAACATAGATATTTCAAATATCAACTTACAAGTCAGACGAAATGCAGCTCTGATTTACTAAGGAAGAAAATCAGCATATGAGAACACAACACTAATTACCAAGTTTCAGCCAGGCTTTATTAATCTTTTACAACCAGAAAACGTTATCCTTTTAAAAACCCAGTGTCAGAAGAGCAAACAAAATGAACCATTATAAACAACTTACATTTTTCTCTTCAGTTTTTCACATGTACCATAATCTTCAAACATCGCAGCTCCTCTGAAAAGGTCCCTCCTAAAGGACTTCGCAATATCATCATGTTTACAATAGGCTTCCTCTCTTAAGCACTGTCTGTACTCCATACTTACAATCCTCTGTTCTCTCTGCCTTGCCTTGAATGAAGAAGAATGAATATCCTGGCATGGCACCAACTGAAAGGATCTCTTAGCCTGTGCTATCCCTGACCAGGTAGCAAACCTAATCTTGGATCTTTGACTTCAATTCTCTAACTTCAACTGCAAATAAGGAAGCACACAGAGCATTATAAAAACAGTACAACTTAAGCTTAAGTGAGGAATTCACAGGTGTGCACACTTGTGCAGGTTCCCATGATTCTCTGGGAACAAGCAGGACGTCAGTCCTCAAATACCTAGCCCTGTGTGAGCAGTGCGGCCATACAGGGTGCATTTCAGCTGTCTGCCTGCCATTGCCACTTTTTCTTCTCTTATGGCGGCAGGTAACGGCAGACAGCTGAAATGAACCCCTTAAGCCTTCTCATGGCACTCAAACCAGGTCTGCTCCCTCCCTCCTCTGACGCAGCGTCAGAGCAGGGAGGGACAGATCTGCTTAGCGTGCCGGCGACTTGCACATTGGGTGTGCCTCTTCTCTCCCGCTGACATCCAGAAAGTGGCTAGATGGAGGGGGGGGGGGGGAGGGTGCGCACCCGATGTGCCAGTCGCACAGGGCACGATTCATGCTCGGTACAGCCCTGCATGCAGGTGACATCTGTGCTAATGGATGCCCTGTTGTGTTGAACCTTGAACAAGGTCTTGGCAATCAGTGTTGTGGGCGGAAGGCGTAGAAAAGGCAGTCTATCCATGGGATGAGGAAGGCAATCACTGCCACCTGGAATGGGTGTGGCTACCTGGAGCAGGAGCAGGGCAGTTGGGTGCTGGCCAGACTGATGAAAAGGTCCATCCATGGAGTCACCAAGAGCTGCTGTTGCATGATGCACCTCTGCGACCATGCAGTCCCTTATGAGCCAGTTATCCCGGTAGGGAAAGACAGACTCCCCAGAGACAGAGGTCTGCCGCAACCACCATTAGGCACATAGTGAACACTCTGGGTGCGGAGGGTAACACCCTGTACTGATAGTAGCCACCTTCCACCACGAATCAGAGGCATTTCCTATGGTTGGGATGGATGAGGATGTATGTGTACACATCCTTTAGGACCAAGAAGCATAGCCAGTCTCCCAGGTGGATGTATGGCAGCAGTGTTCCAAGGGAGAGCATTTTGAACTTTCCCTCACCAGGAACCTGTTTAGGTCCCACAGGCCCAGAATGGGCTAGAAGCCTCCGTCCTCTTGAGTACTAGGAAGTACCGTGAGGAGAACCTCTTGCCTTCGAGCTGTGCAGGCTCCAGTTCCACTGTTTTGTCTTTGAGAAGGCCTGCGAGTTCTTGCAGCTTAAGATCTGGTGAAGGGGAGTCCTGGGGGACTCTTCCAGAAAGAACTGAGGGGGTGCCTGTGTCAGGTGGAGGAGGTAAACCTCCTTTAACACCTGCAGGGCCCAGGAGTCAGTGGTAATGGATGCCCCTTGGTGGATATAGAGAACTAGATGCCCCCCTGTGGGCTGCTGTGCTGGGCCTTCTGGGAGAAGAGAAGCTTTGCCCAAGGAGTCAAAAACCCCTGCCAAGCTGGGCCGGAACCAGTGCCTGGGGTTTGGGAGCCTTAGGCTTATAAGGGCCATGCCCTTGTCCCTTGGCCTGCTGCCTCTGTTGGGGAGCTGGGAAGGCCTGATACTGAGAGTAGTTTCCATAAGCCTTCCTCTTCTTCGGGTAGAAGGACTTTTTACCCAAAGATTTCCATTGGGAAGAGTCAGCGATCTTCTTGGGAGAGCCTTGTCCTCATCGGGAACTCAGACTCCAACTCTGTAGCCTTATCTGTCATGGATTTGCCAAAAGAGATTCTCTCCCCGGCAAGGAACAAATGACCAGCTTGTCCTGAACCCATTGCTCCAGGTCAGAGGACTGTAGCCAAGCCTAGCATCGGCAACTGATGCCCACCGTAGCTACTCTAGCTGCTGACTCAAAGCAGTCATAGGCTGCCTAGGTCATGTATTTGGAGCACTCTCTGACACCCAAGGCCAGTGAACAGAACCGCTGGAGGGGTTCCTTGGAGAGACCAGCCGAGAACCTGGCGAGTTCCTTCGCCAGGTCTCTCAGGTACATGCCCATGTACAGCTGGTATGCCTGGATCTGGCCATTGTGCATTGACTCCTGGTAGTACTTTCTGCCCAGGGCATCCAAGGCGTGGGCCTCCCTACCCGGGGGCACCGAGGAGTGCGTCTTCTGGCTCTTAAGGCGATGCATGGCTGACTCTGCCATCATGGAGTTGTGCAGCAGCTGTGCTTTCTGGAAGCCAGGGCTCCAGAGGACCTGGTACATCGAGTCCAGCCATTTACTCAATATAGGCACATGTGGAGAAGCAGCCGTTCCAGGATCGGGGAACAGGCACTATGAGTGCCTTTTTCAGAGGGGGCCTCATACTGGAGGATCTCGAGATCCTCAGTCCGAGGGTCCTTCTCAGAGTCTGTCTCGAAGGCCAGTGCCTTGGCCATATCCCGCACAAAGTCAAGGAAAGCAGTGTCTTTGAGCGGGGACAGACGGGTCGAAGGGCACGTCCTGGTGCCAATAGATATCTGGGGACTCGTTGTTCTCTGTTTCCCAATCATAGTCTATGGAGGTGTCAAGGACAGCTCAGGCTCTGGGGTCGTGCCTCGAGCCTGACGGTCCCTGAAGGTCCTGCAGTCCAAGCCACGGACACTCATTAGGGTTGACCTCAGCCCCAAGGATCCATCCCCAAGATCGGGACCGATGCTGAGGTATCTCTCAAGGCTAGAGGCACTCAAGGATCGGCTCAATGTCCGGGGAATTCCTCAAGGTCAAGGGGCTGGTAGTTGGGAGTTATGACTCAGTGGAGCTGGGCATCAGAGCCCACTGCTGGACCATGAAGGTAGAAAGACTGTGCTCCAAGGCCACCATCCTGGTCTTGAGCCCAGATGGTTCCACTGCCTTTGGCATGGGCACAGAGGAGCTTGGGCCTGACACTGGTTCCATTGAGGGGGAGTCTTCGACCAAAATGGCCTCGGGGGTTTGAGGCCGGTCAACAGATGCCGACAGTTCCCCTCCGGGTATCTTGGTAGGCAGCTCGCGCTCCTTCTCCTCGGACTCGCGGCAAGGATTGCGGATCTGGGACCCGTGGGACTTGCCCACTTTTCCTAGGCATGTCCTCCGACATGATCTTCGAGGGTTTCCGGCTCTTCTTAGGTTCTTCTTCTGGGGTCTGGCTGGAGGACCCAGAGCCTCAGGGTTCCGAGGCAGCCTGATCTCCCTGATGTTCTGGAGGGGACCCTGGAGTGTGGTGTTGCTGGAGACTCCGGTGCAGAGCCTGTCTTATGGAAGAAGGACTCCCGCTGCTGCTGACAACTCTTGATGGCCTTGGAGGTCATCTTTTTACACACTCCAAGGGGTCATGGTCCGACCCTAGGCATTGAAGGCAGCAGTCATGTGGGTCAGTGCATGACATGGTTTTGGTGCATTGGTCACAATTTTTAAAGACACTGGCCGAGGCCAAGGTGGGGAAACAGCCCCTGCGAGATCGAAAACCTCCAGCCCAGCCAGGGGCAAAAAAAGGCGCGAAGTCAGTCAAGAAGCTCTTGAATGGAAAAAGAACCAACAAACCCAAGACATGATGCCAAGGCAAGCGAGCTCGAGGACAGGAAAGGGAACTGGTACATGGCCGGAGAAGAAAAAAAACACACTTTTTTCGTTGTGCTGTGAGGTAAAAAAAGGAGACTGAGGCACGTTGGTACCCTTGGGCAGGAAGAGGACCATGCATGCATGGTGCATCTCCCAAAGGCTTTCTTTGAAAGCTGGGGAGAAGCTACCATATGGGCTCTGTCGGTGCTGACGTCACCTGTATGTGAGGACTGATTCCTGCTGTCCTCGGAGAACACCTGTTACAGGTGAGTAACTACGCTTTCCCTCTCAAGCTAGGCCATCACACTACCTTTTATTAGGGAAAAACTGTAACATGGCACAAATTCAGCTTTATGTCAAGCTTTGTTTATCTACATGTTATAGGCCAGAGCGCAGGTGAAGGAGGTGGAGCGCATAAATCCTTGTGCGCTGGCCCTGTCTACAGTCTTAAGCTTATACTCCTGCTTAGAACCCATAGTGGCCAAAAAACTACACCTTTGTTCTTTTGCAAAATCTCAAATAGTGTCTCTCCAAATGAGGCCTCATGGGCAGAGAATTCCACAAATAGGGAGCCTGAGTAGACAAAAGCACAGTGTCATATGTTCTGCTGTTTGACCTAATCAGGTAATATCAAAAGAGCCTCCTCAAAGGACTGAAAGGGTCTAGTTGGAACATAAGGATTCAACATATCATTTAAATAACCAAGAATATAAAAAATCCCATACTGGATCAGACTAAGGTCCATTAAGCCCAGTATCCTGTTTCCATCAGTGGCCAATCCAGATCACAAGTACCTGGCAGGTTCCCAGAAAGGCACACAAGTTCCACAGAGCTCATCTCAGGGTAAGCAGTGGATTTCCCATGTCCTCTTTAATAATGGTTTATGCACCTTTCCTTCAGGAACGTGTCCAAACCTTTTTTAAACCCAACTACATTAACAGCTATTACCACATCCTCTGATAACGAATTCCAGAGTTTAATTACGTGTTGATTAAAAAATATATTCTCTTATTAGGCTTAAATGGGTTACATTGTAGCATGCCTGCTAGTCTTTCTACTTCTTGATGGCATAAACAACCGATCTACATTTACCTGTTCTACTCCATTCATTAATTTATAGACCTCTATCATATCCCATCTCCGTCATCTCTTTTCCAAGTTGAAGTGCCCCAACTTTTTAAGCCTCTCTTCATAGGGGTATCCTTCCATCCCCTTTACCATTTTGGTGACTCTTCTCTGTACTTTTTCTAATACTGCTATATCCTTTTTAAGATATGTTGATCAGAATTGCACACAATTTTCAAGGTGCGGTCACACCATGAAACGATAGAGGCATTATGATATCCTTTGATTTTTTTCTCCATTCTTTTTCTTATGATTCCTAGCATTCTATTTGTTTTTCTGCACACTGAGTGGGGGGTTGCAATGTAATCTCCAGGAACAAGCAGGAATGAGTCTTCACATATGGGTATCGCCAGTACCGACGGAGCCTGCGCGGGTACGCTCCCCAGCGTCCTGAAAGAAAGCTTTTGGGAGCATCCTAACTGCCTCTCTCCAATTCTTCTTTTCCGCGGAGCCAGCAGGTTGTGTTTCCTGTCACCGCTGAAGAATTTCTTATTTTCTTTTATTTTTCTTTAGTCGCGTGTCTGCCTTCTCGATTCCGCACCGGTACTACCGGTTCTTTTTCTTTCTTTAAAAAAAAAACCCAAAAAACTTCTACTTTTTTCAGTGCATTTTCTTCTGGGGCCTTAGGCCCACAGAGATATTTTTCCCTCATGGAAAAACCCGCCTCCGGTTTTAAAAAATGCACAAAGTGCAGTAGCACTATTTCTGTCACCGACACCCATGACTGGTGTCTAAAATGTTTAGGTCCTGACCACTCCATTGCGGATTGTGAGTCCTGTTCCATGATGTCCAAAAGAGGGTTACAGAATCGAGCAGCTAAGCTCAGTACCCTGTTTCCCTCCGATGCAGCTTCCGTGGCATCGACGTCTTCCAGGGCTTCTTCTTCATCCCATGGAGCTCAGGTAACCAAACTTAAATCTGGCCGGTCCTCAAAGAGTTCATCTCCCTCTAAGTATCGAGATGCCCCCGGGCTTACTCTTGAGGATGCCACACCGGCAAAATTACCCCGGCGGGAGGCGCCGGCTTCCAAAGCATTACCTATGGGGTCACAGGTTGACATCGATGGCTCGGCCTCGACCAATCATCTGTTACAATGTTCTGGGGTACCGGCAGTTTCTACCGGTACCGATATCCAGACATTGGTGGCGTCAATGGATCAGAATATTCTGACCATGCAGCGTGCCATCACTGCATTCATTCAAGCTGCAACGCCTACGGTACTGCAACAAACCACGTTGTCGGTACCTGTACCGATTCCGGTACAGGACCCGATTCCGGTTCCGATACCAGTACCGCTTGCATCGACATCAGCATCGACGGCAGCGGTGCACTATCCAGTGATGCCTATCAGTCCCGGCCCGGTACCGATTACCCCCGATGTCGATACCTCCCGGTATGCGTATCGGGCTCTATGACAGCATCCAGACAGTCGATACTTCGATTCTTCTGAAGACTCTGACTCTTCAGAGGCCTCAATTGAAGCATCGGGGATCCTTCCTCAGGAACCCTCTTCTCCAAAAAGGAGAATTTATTTATTTATTTTATTTATTTTTTTATTTATTTACATTCTCTTATATACCGCGCTATTCTGCATCAGTGCGGTTTACATTGAACAAACTGAAATTACATTGAAAAGGCTATTATAACTTGGAGATAACTATTTTACAGGGAACATGGGCTATGGAGGGTTAAGTGGCTTGCCCAAGACCACAAGGAGCACCTGTGGGACTAGAAACCCCAGTCCTTCCGGCCCAAGATTGCTGTCCTCTAGTGGGATTTGAACCCCCGACCTTCCAGCCTGAAGTACCTTGCCCCAACCACTAGGCTACTCCTCCACTCCACAATGTCTCCTCCTGAAGACTTGTCTTTTCAGGATTTTATCAGGGAGGTGGCCAAAGGCCTGTCCATCTCAGTGACCTCTGAGACTGAACCTAGAGCCAAAAAATTAGATATTCTACAATATCCTAAGGCTCCTAAAGAGGCAGCCACCTTACCAATACATGAGATTCTTTATGAACACATGTTGGGCATATGGGAGACTCCTCTTTCCACCTCCCCTCATTCCAGAAGGTTGGACACCATGTATCGTGTTCCTCCTTGTCCTGGATTTCATAAGACTCGGCTTCCTCACCACTCCATTGTGGTAGAGTCTGCTATGAAAAAGATCAAGAGTACAAAAAGGCACTCCTCTGCTCCTCCAGGAAGAGAATGCAGAACCCTAGATGCCTTTGGCAGGAAAATCTTCCAGGCCAGTATGCTTGTAGCCAGAATCAACTCCTATAGTCTCTATATGGGGATGTTTCTAAAAGAAGTTACAGATCATCTGCAAACCTTATCTCCTTTTATGTCAGAAGATAAGAGAAGAATACATCACCTGGCTCAAACATGCACAGGATGTATCCAAGTTTTCCAACCGTGCAGCCTTTGACTCTTTTGAGGGGGTCAGTAGAGCCTCGGCTATTGCCATAGGTGCACGCAGAGTTGCTTGGTTGCAAGCCTCTAACTTAGAATCCTGGGTAAAGGATGGTCTAGGTAACCTTCCCTGTACAGGCGAAAACCTGTTTGGCAAAGATTGGCAAGCAAAGGCCAACCAGATGGATGCTGAAAATTCTGCTTTAGATAGACTTTCAAAGTCTACTACTGCTCCTTTTAAAAAGAGGTTATTCAAAAAGGGATCTTTCCCAAAGAAAGGGAAATTTTCTTCTTATGGTCAGGCCTCTTCTCAAGGTCATTTTGCTACAAAGAGACAGCAACAACCAAAACAGGCCAAAACCCAGGCTGCGAGGACTGCTACGGCCCAACAGCCTCAGCCTCCTCAGGGCCTTTGACTTTCCACTAGAGAACTTAGCCTTTCTGGCTCTAGAACATCCAGAGCCCCTCACTATCCCAGGAAGGTTAGCTCTTTTTGCTCCCAGATGGGAACAAATCACAGCAGAGCAGTGGACCCTCTCCATCATAAGGGAAGGGTACAAACTTCATTTCTTAAACCTTCCTCCTCACACCATGGTGAAACAGTTCAATTCTCCAACATCTGTCCTCTCCCTTCTAGGTCAGGCGATTGCTACCCTTCTTGCCCAAGGGGCAATAGAAGAAGTACCCCTTCTCATCCCAAAGAAAACAGGGGGCTACAGACCCATATTAGATCTCAGAGAATTGAACAAGTTTCTATGCAAGGAAAAATTCAAGATGACTTCTCTCGGAACTCTCCTTCCATACCTTCAGAGTCAGGACTGGCTTTGTTCTCTAGATCTCAAGGATGCGTACACCCATGTTCTCATCCATCCAACACACAGAAGATTCCTTCGCTTCCTATACCAAGGAAAGCACTACCAATACAAAGTGCTTCCTTTCGGTCTGGCCTCTGCTCCAAGAGTGTTCACAAAATGCATGGCAGTAGTAGCTGCATTCCTACGCACTCTAGGAATATTTGTATTCCCATATCTGGACGATTGGCTCATAAGAGCTCCATCCCAGTCAGAGGCCCAGACTTCTCTAGCCTGCACAAGGCATGTTCTTCAGTATCTGGGACTGGTAATCAACATTCCAAAATCCCATCTTACCCCTACTCAGTCTCTAGAGTTCATAGGGGCCTTACTGGATACCACTACTGCAAGGGCCTATCTTCCCCAGGCCCGTTGCCTACGCTTAGTGCAGTTAGCCTCCCAGATTCAGTTAAAATCCCATTTAACTGCTCAAGAGATGTTGCAACTTTTAGGCCACATGGCATCCACGGTGCATGTGGTTCCCTATGCTCGCCTTCACATGAGAGCAGCTCAGTGGACCCTATCCACTCAATGGACCCAGGCATCAGGTTGCCTGTCAGACAAAATAGCAACCTCCAGTCGCCTATTTTTGTCCCTCCACTGGTGGAAGTCCACTCAGAATCTGTTGCTGGGGTCCTCCTTCCAACAGGTGTTACCCCAAGCAACCCTTACAACAGATGCCTCTCCAAAGGGTTGGGGGGCTCATCTACAAGATCTCTCGACCCAGGGCATCTGGTCTCCACAGGAGACATATCTTTATATCAACCTCTTAGAGCTCAGAGCAATTTTTCTGGCTCTCAGAGTCTTCCACACCCTGCTCAGCTACAAGACAGTCCTCATCCACACGGACAACCAGGTAGCTATGTTCTACGTGAACAAACAGGGAGGAACTGGCTCTCTGTCGCTTTTCAACGAAGCTCTGAGATTGTGGGCCTTCGCCAGAGAGCATCAAATCCATCTCATGGCAGTATATCTTCCAGGAGTTCAAAACTCTTGGGCAGACAGACTCAGTCGAGTTCTGCTTCCACACGAATGGTCCCTCCATGGGGAACAGATAGCCAGAATTTTTCGGATTTGGGGTACCCCTGACATAGACCTGTTTGCAAGTCCGTGGAATGCCAAACTTCCCCGGTTCTTTTCCAGGATTCCATGTCAGAGAGTTCAGGCCAGGGATGCCTTCCTCCTTCATTGGGGGCAAGACTTCCTTTATGCCTTTCCACCGATTCCCCTAATCCCCAAGACTCTTTTCAAGCTTCAGAAAGACAAAGGGACTATGATCCTCATAGCACCACTTTGGCCACGCCAAGTGTGGTACCCTCTACTTCTGCATCTCTCTCAAGCTCCCTCCCTAGACCTGGGGTCTGCTCCAGATCTCCTCTCCCAGGAGGAGGGAACCTTGTGGCACCCAAATCCTCAGTCTCTTCATCTCAGGGCCTGGTTGCTGAAGGCCTAGACCTTCAAGATTTACATCTTTCTCAGCAAGTGAAGGATATCCTTCATGCTTCCAGAAAGCCTTCCACCAGACGTTCATATGTTTTTAAATGGAAAAGGTTTTCCATTTGGTGTGCAGAGAAGGGTCTCAACCCTCTTGCAATACCTTTGCATTCTTTACTAGACTATTTGCTGCATTTATCCCATGCAGGCCTTAAAACTAATTCAATCGGAGTCCATTTGAGTGCTATTGCAGCATCCCTTAAGCCTCTCAATGGACAACCAATTTCCTCTCATCCTCTTATAGCAAGATTCATGAGAGGCCTTCTTTTGACTAAACCTCCCATCAGACCACCTCCAGTGGCCTGGGACTTGAATCTGGTTCTTGGCCAGCTTATGAAGCCACCCTTTGAACCCTTAGCCATTACCTCCTTAAAATTCCTTTCTTGGAAGGTTATTTTTCTCATTGCAGTCACCTCAGCTCGCCGTATCAGTGAGCTGCAAGCCTTAGTGGCTAATCCTCCTTATACAAGGTTCCATCATGACAAGGTAGTCCTCAGAATTAATCCACACTTTATGCCTAAAGTGGTCTCACCTTTTCATCTGAACCAGGAGGTGTATTTACCTGTCTTTTTTCCAGGACCTCATGCATCAAGTGCAGAGAGGAATCTTCATACTCTGGATTGTAAAAGAGCACTTGCTTTCTACTTACAAAGAACACAGCAACATAGAAAGTCCTCTCAACTTTTTGTTGCTTTTGATCCTTCTCATTTAGGACTTCCAGTCTCCAAGAGAACTCTGTCTAATTGGATTGCTCAGTGTATTTCCTTCGCCTACCAGAGCAAGAATTTTTCTCTGGAGGGCCATGTCACAGCTCACAATGTGAGGGCCATGGCAGCTTCTATGGCTCATCTTAACTCTGTGTCCATCGACCAGATCTGTCGAGCAGCCACCTGGGCATCGGTTCATACCTTCACAGCCCATTACTGCTTGGACAAGGACTTCCGCCGGGATGCCTTGTTTGGTCAGGCTGTTCTCAAACACCTGTTCCATACCTAATCAACTCCTACCCTCCATCCTTGACTGGATGCCTGAGATTCATGGGTGCAGGTGGAGCCCCTTTCAGGGACCCACAATCTGGGTGATCTCCCAGGCATCTCTAGCTGGGGAATCCCCATATGTGAAGACTCATTCCTGCTTGTTCCTGGAGATAGCACAGTTACTTACCTGTAACAGGTGATCTCTGGGAACAGCAGGAATAAGTCTTCACAACCCTCCCACCTCCCCTAGGAGTTGTATCTCTCTATCTATCTTTCCTTTCCTCTCTCTCTCTTTGTCTCAGCTTTAAAACTCGAACTGGAGAGAGGCAGTTAGGAAAGGCGGGAAGGCAGCACGCAGGCGCTGTGGGATGCTCCCAAAAGCTTTCTTTCAGGACGCTGGGGAGCGTTCCCGCGCAGGCTCCGTCGGTACTGACGATACCCATATGTGAAGACTTATTCCTGCTGTTCCCAGAGATCACCTGTTACAGGTAAGTAACTGTGCTTTATCCATGATGATGCCTAAATCTCTTTCCTGGGTGGTGGTATCTACAGTAAGGTGGTACCTTGCATCGTATAACCATAGTTTGGGTTGCTCTTTCCTAGATGCATAACTTAGCACTTGTCCACATTAAATTTCATCTGCCATTTGGACGTCTGGTCTTCCAGTTTATCAAGTTCCTCTTCCAATTTTTCACAATCTTCTTGCATTTTAAGAACTTTGAATAATTTTTTTGTCATCTGCCAAGTTGATCACCTCACTCGTTATTCCCATTTCCAGGTCATTTATGAATATGTTAAAAAGCAGCAAACCCAGCACAGATCCCTGGGGTACTCCACTATTCACCTTTCTCCATTGAGAAAATTGGCCATTTAGCCCTACTCTCTGCTTTGTCTTTTAACCAGTTCCTGATCCACAATACTACACTGCCTCCAATCCGTTTTTAATTTCGCCAAGAGTCTCTCATTAAGGACCTTGTCAAAGGCTTTCTGAAAATCCAGATACACTGTATCAGCCGGCTTGCCTTTGTCTACCTGTTTATTCACACCTTCAAAAAAATATAACAGATTAGTAAGACTAACCTGGTCTTTTCTGGTTTAGTGTTTCAAAAAGTCACACCAAGAAGTTTAAACTGAATCCAGAAACATTTGGGCAGCCAATGTAGAGATTTAAGAAGCAGAGTCACATGATCATGCCCCCTTTTTTCTCCAACAGGCAAATACTGTTGCACTCCAAGGGATTTTCAGTTGCTTCTTAACACACAAATTATTGCATTAGTTCAACTTTCTTGTAATGTAAGCATGAAAGGTCGTCATATCCTCCTGTTGCACAAAACATATACATGTCAATAGACTCAATTTTGCAAAAGTGGACCTCATTACCAGCAAAATCTGAGTAGTTCATAGATTTGGAGTATGGGAGAAGCCCTCTTGTACAAGGGGTTAAACATAAGTCCTTTAATGATGGGGCAGAAAGACAACTCCTTGTGCATCTGACTAAACTCTATTAATTCTCTCTTTCCTGGTTCACCTTCAGTCCATTCATCTCCAACCAGTCTGGCACGGCATCTAAGCTACTGTTGATCTTTTCAGTGGGTAAAGACTGGGTTATAAGCTCGGTCCAATGGCATGCCTAGGAAAATGCCTCTGTCAATACACTGGTTCACAACCTGCCTGGCTGTGAGAAGGAAACATTCAGGTTGCCATAGCAGCATTGTATGCCCAAATGACTGTAGTCTGGCGGTAACATACATAGTAACATGGTAAATGATGGCAGATAAAGACCAGTATGGTCCATCTAGTCTGCCCAGTAAGATGGCAGGAGTAGGTGCCACTCTGTGCAGGCCACCCTTCCCCATGTCTTTGTTTAGGGGTGAGCCCCACCGCTCCATGCAGGACATCCCTATTTGTTGAGAAGTTAGATGGTTCAGTTTATTTTGATTTTATTCTGTTGCTATAAATGGATCCATTGTGTTTGTCCCATGCCATTTTGAATTAGATTTGTGGAGATTTGTAAGTGTTGCTTCAGGTCCTGTTCAACGTTGGAAGCACGCTTTAATAAAGGGACTTATGATCATCTTTTGTAATGCAATCTTGTCATGTTTTTTTCCTGGGTGAGTAAACAGTTAATGGGCTGAAGCCCTTGCTCTTGAGCTTGTACTTGTATCTGTGCTCTTCTTCTGCTGCTGTGGACTATTAGTTAATTTTTGGTGTTGGCAATTGGTCTGCCTAATTTCAGTGGTAGAGTAGAAAGACTAGAGGACACGCAATGAAGCTACAATGTAATCCCTTGAGGACTAAAGAGAAAATGTTTTTTCACTCAATGCATAATCAAATTCTGGAATTCGTTGCCAGAGGATATAGTAAAAGCTGTTAGTGTAGCTGGGTTTAAAAAAGGTTTCGACAAGTTCCTGGAGGAAAGGTCCATAAATCATTATTAAAGAGGACCCGGGAAATCTACTGCTTACCCCAGGACAAGCATTGTGGAACCTGTGGGCTTTGGGAACCTGCCAGGTACTTGTGACCTGGAATGGCCACTGTTTGAAACAGGATACTGGTTTGATGGACCTTGGTCTGACCCAGTATGGCATTTTGTATGTTGTTCTTATGTTCTGAAGCTGTTTTATGTTGTCTAGCTGCATTATGATAGCTTCCTTTTATGGAGGAGTATTCTCTTCTGGGAGAGGGAGTCAGTTTGGCTTCGCTCAGATTGCCTGCATGCTGTCTCATGAATCCAATCTAGAACTGTGAATTTAATGAGATGTGAAAAAAAAATCAATCAATAAGTAGATTAAGAAAGGAAAAGAGTTTTTCAATTTTCTTTGCTTGTTACATGGAATTCGGGTGAGACTGGGGCAGTCTGTCATCTCCCAGATTCTCTTGAAAGGGAACATAGCAATGCTAGTTTCCTAAGGTTTCTGGCTGCTCTAGGGTTGTGGCAGTGATGCAGGGTAGTTGGATGCCTGGGGGCAGAGCTTGGGAGCAATGGCTAGTTTGAGTCTTATTGCTATGGGGACCGGTTCGCCCTCCTAGTTGCTTCGTATTTGGATAATTTCAGGGCATGCGGAGTTCGCGATGCACTTCAGCAAAGGAAACTCCCGTTCGCATTCATTTCTAATTGCCTTGAGTTGGATTGTTGGCCTGGACACTATTCTGCCAGTTGGGAGCGACTCCATTTAGCAGGATGGGAGCTCCACTGGACTTCTGTTGATTCAGGAACATCTGTTGCTGTAGCCTTGCCAAGGGTAAGAAAAAGTTTCATACTGCTGCAGTTGCTTGCGAAACCACAGGAGCTGATGATGTAGCAGTGGGCAACCTTTTCCATGAGCCAGAATTCTGCAGTTAGAGGTTCAGTAAATTCATCCAGCTGGCCATGATTCTGAGGGATTGGCATGGTCAGGCATGTTTAGTTGATTTTTTGGGGGAGGTTGGCCTGGTAGGGCAGTCTCCTCTACAGTTAGTAGCCATGGCAGAAAAGTGGGTGGTTGTCTTCGGCTGTCTGTTAGAAACCTTGAAGAGGCTGCCTAGGTGATTTCTGGCAATTACGGTAGCAGTCTGTTTATTGCTCCATTGCTGGGTTTGGAACCAGCTCCTGTCCTTAAGGGTTGTAGAGTTTCGGTGAGGGCAGGGGTCAAGATGGGAGACCCTGCATGCCCAGGTCATGGAGGTTTTTCTTTGAGCACATGTGTATGCATGTTATTCTAGGTTTAGTAGGGTGCTCTCTTTTTAATGGAGGCGAAGACATGGTCTTTTCATGTCTGGAATCAGGTTTGCCTGATTTCTGGAACTGATGTAGGGCTCTGCATGCAGACAGCAATCCTGTCCTGTTTAGAGATCTGATTCAAGAGATATCTTTCACTTCCTTTCCAGCTGAGATGTGATGCATGGAATGGGGCTCGGCATAGGCCCCCTCTTCCCCCCACATGCGTTTTTTAAATATTCCCTAATGTATTTTGCTAGTCGATCTATGCAGTTTGAAATCTTTTCGAATCCGTTCTAGTAGCAGTGGAAAGGATGCAATTGGTTTCTATGGCTAGCTTGGAGGTACTACGTGCAGTTGTATGTTTGGCCTGGCTCGCTCATGTTCTTATCGGTATTCTCGGAGACAGATGAGTTCAGTGATCTCTGGAACGACACAGATGCCTTGATCACTGGTCCCTTGCGGCTTGTTTGGATGATACAGGTGCTTCTGGTGAGTATTTTTCTAGTTGAGCTTTGCAGGGGTCGGTCAGCATAAAGTGGTTCTCATTACAATTTCTGTTGGCAAAGATGGTCGGTCGTTTCCAGTGATGATGCTTGCTTCCACTAGACTTAAGTTCTTCTTGGGTAGAATCTGGTGCAGAGTTAGTTTTCAGTACTTTGGGGGCTCCTCTGGGCTATGTCTCACCTGTGCACATCTGGGGAGTCTTAGGAGACTCCGGCAGGGAAGATACCATGCTTTTAGGATGCAGGTTCTGTAAAGATGGGCTCTTCTGTTAATCTCCCGTAATTGGATGCTGCTTTGTTACATCCCATGTATCTGGACTGGACTGGAGGGACAATGAGGAAGGTGAAATTAAACCTTACCTGCTAATTTTCTTTCCTTGAGTCCCTTCAGTTCAGTCCAGACTCATGAGATGTAATAAAGCAGTATCCAATGACAGGAGGTTTAATAGAAGAGCCCAGAATCTGCCATAAATATTCTGGTTCATGCCCAGCTTAGGGAGTAAGTATGCACTCTGCGTTTTTCTGATGCAAGATTGCTGCTGTTATAAGGTCAAACAGTAGTGGTTTTCCTACAGCTCGCTTGTTCGGCGTGGCATTCAGGTCACGGAAATTTGCCTTGCAGCCATATTTAGGCCTTAAAGATAACAGGTGGTGGTTTATATCCTTGATTTCAGAGTAGGGTGATTCTTCGGTAAGTATTGCTTGTGCAAGGAAAGTATGCCTAATTGTTTCTTCTGGAGTCTGCTTTGTTACAGAAATACTGGTCAGAGGAGGGCTGCACAGGAGGACCCTTATACCATGATGTCAGCAAACCAATGGTTCTCAGTCTCCAACTGCTGGTAGGCCAGCATAACCTAACCCACACATCTGGACTGAACTGGAGGAATTCAAGGAAAGAAAATTAGCAGGCATAACCTAACCCACACATCTGGACTGAACTGGAGGAATTCAAGGAAAGAAAATTAGCAGGTAAGGTCTAATTTCACCTTTTTGTTTTTTTGAAATGTTGATAACAATTTTTACTTCTGATATCAAGGAAGACTATACCGTAGTAAAGGAGCCATATAAATAAGAGGATCCCTTATCCTGCTAAGGCAGTACAGGTGAATGGGTTATGCTCCCTTCCCAGCAGGTGGAGGCAGATTGGAGCAACTTTCAGTGATGTCATCATTCAGTATATCCTATGGTGCAGCACTGAGAGAAGCCAGTATTTTCTGTCTCCAGCAGATGGCAAGGTGTATGGACTGCTGCAGCAGTGCAAATAGGCCTGACTCTTCTGGCCCACATTGTGGTGCAGTGGTCATTGAGATAGTCTGGTAAGGCCTAATGTCTTGGAACATGGTTACACCCATGTCTCATGAAACAGCCACCTTGTGTCCATGCTGTTTCCCATGGATTACTAGTGCTTGGTGGCCAGAAGAGAAGCAGGAGGACCCCACGGAGACGCAAAGGGTCCCCACGTCCCCTTCTCTCTTGCTGTTCTTATCTGCATGCCATGTATTTGTTAAATTTTTTTCTGGAGTTTTTTTTTTCCTAGGCGTCTGTTTTTCCCTATTGGTTTCAGTGGGAGGTATTTGGCTCTCTCTTGCTTTTTAAAACCGCTTCAAAATTAAAAATAAGAACAAACAGGCCTTTATTGACAACCGAACCTTCCAGGCTTCTGCAGGATTCCAGGATTTCTCTACTTAGGTTTCTACAGTGAGTCCAACAAGCCTCTGGAATCCCGTTTCAGAACTCCATTTTTGCTGTGGCTCTGATTTTTTTTTTTTTTTTTTCCCTGCAGTTTTTTTAAAACTTTGCTGCTACGGTGTTAAGCTGCGTAGCCCAATACAGTCAGTGACTCCAGTGTTTTTCTGTGTGGCTGCTTATTTTTGTTCTTATTATGGCTCAGTGGCCCAGAATACCCCATTTTTCAGCATTTTGAACCCACCCCCCTAGAGGGCCTTGGGGCTTGATGCCACGTCTGTGGCCTCTGCTGCTCCTTCTGCCTTTGTTTATGCATTTGTTCACCGCCGTTGGGGACTGTTGCCATTTTGGATGGCGGCTTAAGCCTGGCAGAGGTGGAGCTTAGCAGGGAGTCTCCTTTTCAACCAGCTTGCATTCTCCAGGACCAAGCAGGAAGTCAGTCCTCACATATGGGTGACGTCGGCACCGACGGAGCCCTCGCGGAGCAATTTTCCCCAGCTTTCAAAGAAAGCCTTTGGGAATTGCAGCGCGCATGCGCGGTCCTCTTCCCGCCCAAGGGTGCCATCTTGCTCAGTCTTCTTTTTTCCGCGGAGCCCTACAGACGTTGTTTGTAATTCCCCGCTAGAAAAGTTGATTTTATTTGTCTTTTTTCTCGGTTCGACGCCGGTTCTTTTCCCGCCCGGACCCGCGACGCCGGTTGCGAGTCCGTTCTTTATTTTTCGTTTTTTTGTCCTTCGTGACAGATTTCGTGCCTTTTTTTCTTTTTCACTGGCAGCCCTGTCGTTTGACCTCGCAGGGGCCCTTTTTCCCCCGATGGCTGCCAGCGGGTTTAAGAAGTGTGATCGGTGTAAGAAGCTCATGTCTCTTACCGACACACACGACTACTGCCTCCGCTGCCTCGGACCCGATCATGACCCGATGATCTGTGGTCCGTGTGGCAAAATGTCCTCAAAAGCGTTGAGGAGTCGGCAGCATCAGCGGGAACGTATCTTCTCTGACTCCGGCCGGGCTCGGACCTCGTCAGAGGCTTCGACGTCTCGGGACTCTGGTCCTGAGCATCGTCGAAGTTCCTCTGAAAGGGGGTCTCCTACCCGGGAACATCATCGGAAGAAGAAACCCGCGAGGGCGGGGTCGGTGGACGCTCCTGGTTCCTCGAGGGCCAGGTCGCATTGCCCCGATTCCCGTCCCGGGTCCTCGGAGATGGAGAGGCCTTCCAAACATCCTCGTCTCGAGATGGACTCGCCCGCTCACGTGAGTACTGTTGTCCTCATGGACTCGCCTCCGAAGGAGCCGACATCGGGCCCGACGCCGTCGGGGCCCGAGTCGGGGGCTGCTGGGTCTCCTGAGCTCGGTCTCAGGTTGACGGCCTTGGAGAGCAGTCTGACTGCCTTCATGGACCAGCAGCGGGCATTGATCGCTGGCCTCGCCGGTGCTTCTGCCCTGACCACCGGGACGTCGACGTCCAAGTCGACCCCGGAGACCGAGCCGATCCTCGAGTCCATGAGGGCTCGAGTTGATCCTCGGTCGTGGTCTCCTTCGGCCTCCCGTTCGGGACCGAGGTCGTCGACGCCGACTCCCTTGGCGTCGGGGCGGATGGCATCGATGCCCGCCCGACCAGAGCCGCTCGACTCCTCCTCCGAGGAGTCAGCCTGGGAATCCGAAGACGAAGAGTCACCTGGTTCTTTTCGGACTCGGTGTGTCCCATCGGACTCCCCCGAGTCCGAACCTCGGAGACGGTCCCCCCCGGAGGATACCCGGTTCTCGGACTTCGTGTGAGATATGGCCAAAGCCTTGGCCTTCCCCGTGGATCCCGAGGAGGAGCCTCGAGTCGAAGAGCTCGATGCCCTCCAATATGACTCTCCCCCAAAGGAGGCCTTTATTGTACCGGTTCCTCCGATGCTGGAACAACTTCTCTTCAGCATGTGGGAGAGCCCGGCGTTGTTGCCGGTGTTAAACAAGCGGGTCGATTCCATTTATCGAGTCCGCAAGAGCCCCGGGTTCCAAAAGGCACAACTACCGTACCATTCCATGGTGGTGGAATCGGCCATGCATAGACCAGAAAATGCACTCCTTCGGTGCCTCCCGGTCGGGAGGCTCGAAGCCTGGATGCCCTCGGTAGGAAGTGTTTCCAGGGCTCTATGCTTGCTTGTCGAGTCCAGACCTACCAGCTCTATATGGGCATGTATCTCCGAGACCTGGCTAAAGAAATAGCCGGGTTCTCTGCTGGTCTCTCCGAGGAACCTTTGCAGAGGTTCCAAGCCTTGTCAACTGGTATTCGGGAGTGCTCAAAGTTTATCTCTCGAGCAGCCTACGATGGCTTTGAAGCCTCGGCTCGAGTAGCCGCAGCCGGCATCGGTGGCCGCCGACAGGCTTGGCTTCAGTCATCCGACCTCGAGCCATGGGTGCAGGACAAGTTGGTCGATGTCCCCTGCAGAGGTGAAAACCTCTTTGGCAAGCCCATGGATGAGAAGGCTGCACAGATCGAGACCGAGACTCTCACCAGGACTCGTCTCTCAAGGAAGACCTTTGCCCCTTCTCAGAAGAAGAAGGGCTCAGGGAAAAAGCCCTTTTACCCGAGGAAGGCGGCTGCCTATCACCACTACCCTCATTATCAGGCCTCGGCAGCTCCCCAACAGGGTAAGCAAGCCAAGGGACGGGGTAATGGATCCCGTAGGCAGCAAGCCCCCAAGCCTGCACCACCAGCCCCTGCTCAGCAGGGTGGGGGTTTTTGACTTCATCAGCATAGCCTCTCCCCCTCAGCTGGTTTCTCTCAGCACAGGAGGCCGGCTGGTCCACTTTGCCCACAGGTGGTCCAACATCACTACAGATACCTGGGTGCTTCACATAGTCCAAGAAGGCTATCTTCTGCACTTCCACCAGGTACCTCCCTCCTACTTTCCAGGGGAGCCTCTCAGACTCCCTCTGCACAGGGACTTACTCCTTCAGGAGTTAGCAAGTCTTCTTCAGGAACAGGCTGTGGAACCGGTGCCCCACCACCTGAGAGGTCAAGGCTTTTCCTCCAGGTACTTTCTGATACCAAAAAGAACAGGAGGCCTCCGACCCATCCTGGACTTGCAGAACCTCAACAAGTTCCTCGCAAAGGAAAAGTTCAAGATGCTTACCCTTGGAATCCTGCTGCCCTACCTCCAGCAGGGAGACTGGCTATGCTCCTTGGATCTAAAGGATGCCTACACTCACATCCTCATCCACCCCAGCCACAGACAATATCTCAGGTTTGTTGTGGGGGGCAATCATTACCAGTACAGAGTACTACTCTTTGGCCTATCCTCCGCACCGAGAGTATTCACCAAATGTCTAGCAGTGGTGGCGGCTTATCTAAGACTTCAAGGCCTCTTTGTATGTCCATACCTGGACGACTGGCTCATCAGAGCACAGTCTTCCCAAGAGGCTACTCACGCCACGCACCGCACTGTGGCTCTGCTCCAGCACTTGGGCTTTGTCATAAACGTCGCAAAGTCCACTTTGCTCCCCTCTCAGGATCTCGAGTTCATCGGCGCAAGATTAAACACGCCTCAGGCGCGTGCCTTTCTGCCTCTCGACAGGGCAAACAGGCTCATGGATCTTGCCAGCCACTTTCACAGCAATTCCCTGGTCTCTGCCAGGCAATTTCTGAGACTGCTCGGCCATATGGCTTCCACAGTCCATGTGACCCCCAATGCCCGCCTGAACATGCGGCCTGCTCAATGGTGCCTTCGCACACAATGGCATCAGGCCACTGGGAGCCTTGCGGACTCCGTACAGATCTCCGACCCGCTGGTCTCTTCTCTGCAATGGTGGCTTCATCTGCCAAACCTGGTGCTCGGAATGGCTTTTCAGTCTCCTCCGCCTTCTCAGGTCCTGGTGATCGATGCTTCTCTCCTGGGTTGGGGAGCACATTGCCAAGGGACATGTACTCAGGGCCTCTGGACTCCTTGGGAGTCGGCCCAGCAGATCAACTTCCTGGAGCTCAGAGCTATCCGCCTAGCTCTGAGGGCATTCTCCCACCTCACTTCTCACCAGTCTGTGCTGGTCCAGACGGACAATCAAGTTGCGATGTTCTACGTGAACAAACAACGGGGCACAGGCTCCTTCTCTGTCGGGAAGCACAAAAGCTGTGCTCTTGGGCCGTCAGCCGCGGCATCCTCCTCAAAGCTGTTCATCTCCCGGGTCAAGAAAATTGCCTGGCAGACAAACTGAGCAGAATCCTCCAGCCACACGAGTGGAGGTTGGATCAGTTAGTGCTCCAGCGCATCTTTCTCAAATGGGGCCTACCTACCATGGATCTCTTTGCCAGTCCTCTCAACCGGCAACTTCCCCAATTCTGCTCTCGACAACCGCATCCTCACAGAGTAGCGGCGGATGCTTTTCTTCTCTCCTGGTCCACAGGCCTTCTGTATGCCTTTCCTCCCATGCCACTGGTGTCTCAGACGCTCTTCAAGGTTCTCCGGGACAAAGCCTCAATGATCCTCGTGGCTCCCCGGTGGCCGAGACAGCCCTGGTTCCCGCTTCTGATGCAGCTGGCGGTGGACACTCCTCTCCCTCTGGGGTTTCAGCCCGATCTCCTGACCCAGGATCACGGGACTCTCCTGCACCCCAACCTCCGGTCCCTTCATCTGATGGCCTGGCTGCTGAAAGGGTAGTCCTGGCTCCCCTCCTGCTGCCTCCAGATGTGGAGGAAGTCGTCTTGGCCTCCAGGCGACCCTCCACCCGGAAGTCCTACGCTCTGAAGTGGCGTCGGTTCTCCGTCTGGTGTGCTCAGCAGTCTCAAGATCCCTTCTCCTGTTCGATATCAGTGGTCTTGCAGTACTTGCTTTGCCTCTCCGATCTTGGACTTAAGTCCAACTCGGTCAGGGTCCACCTCAGTGCTCTTTCTGCGCATCACATGCCGGTGGATGGCAGGCCTCTTTCCAGCCACCCTCTAGTGGCTCGTTTCCTCAGAGGCCTCCTTCTCCTTAAACCACCTTTGCGCCCACCAGCGCCTGACTGTGATCTGAATGTGGTTTTACAGCGGATTACCTGTCCGCCTTTTGAACCTATGGCTACCTGTCATCTTCGTTTTCTTTCTTGGAAAACCTTATTTTTGGTAGCCCTCACTTCTGCTAGACGCGTTAGTGAGCTTCAGGCCCTAGTCTGATCCTCCTTACACTAGGTTCTACAAGAATAGAGTAGTCCTCCGGACTCACCCTAAGTTTCTTCCTAAAGTGGTTTCCCCTTTTCACATCAACCAGGAGGTGGTGCTTCCGACCTTCTTTCCCAGGCCACACTCCAGCCGAGCTGAAATGGTCCTGCATACCCGGGACTGTAGGAGGGCGTTAACCTTCTACCTTGACCGTACGCGGGATCACCGAAGGGCTGTTCAGCTCTTCGTGTCTTATGACCCCAATAAGTTGGGGCTCCCTGTCTCCAAGCGTACTCTGTCCATCTGGATTGCTGACTGTATCGCTTGGGCTTATGAGGCAGCCGGCCTCTCGTTGGGAAGTCGAGTCACGGCTCATCGTGTTAGGGCGAAGGCTGCGTCAGTGGCTTACCTCCGCTCTGTTCCATTGGCAGACATCTTCCGGGCCGCTACTTGGTCTTCAAGCCAGACTTTTGCAGCCCATTACTGCCTGGAGAGGGAGTCCCGCAGGGACAGTGCTTTCGGACAGGCAGTCCTCCGTAATCTCTTTGAGGTATAGGCAACTCCTGCCCTCCGTCCCGGATGTTGGGCTACCAGTTGGGGGCGTATTCAGAGAAGATTCCTTCCTTCTGTGCTACTGAGCTTGAGGGAGCTCCTTTTTGTGCTTAGGGTCTCCGGTAGCCTTAAGCTTGGGAGTCCCATATGTGAGGACTGACTTCCTGCTTGGTCCTGGAGAAAGAGTAGTTACTCACCTGTAACAGGTGTTCTCCAGGAGCAGCAGGAATCAGTCCTCACAACCCTCCCTCCTCCCCTTGGAGTTGCAGTCCTATGATTTCGTTTTGCTAATTTTTTTGCTGTCTTTTAGCTATGTCATCAGACTGAGCAAGATGGCACCCTTGGGCGGGAAGAGGACCGCGCATGCGCGCTGCAATTCCCAAAGGCTTTCTTTGAAAGCTGGGGAAAATTGCTCCGCGAGGGCTCCGTCGGCGCCGACGTCACCCATATGTGAGGACTGATTCCTGCTGCTCCTGGAGAACACCTGTTACAGGTGAGTAACTACTCTTTACAGTTCCTGAAACTCACCATCTGTATTCAGTTCTGGCTAGCTGCTTGAAAGCCACCTTTGCGATGGCCCAATACCCAGGCTTCCCATCCGGGACCCCAGGGCCTGCAACCAGTCCTGCTGGGGGGGGGAGGGGTCACGGTCCCCTCTTCACCCTTGTGCTCCTCACTTTCTCCAGGAGCTCAACCTTATCCCATATGGGGATTGGTTGAAGGCTTGAGTGACATGGAAAGTTAGTTTGAGGATAGGATGGTAGTTCCCTTACGAGAAAGTTAGGATCTCCATGCTCTGCCTTTTTTCACTGTCGGGCCCTGTTTATGCCCTTGTAGGATGCTATGGTGGCTCTGTAGGTAGTAGTGCCAGCGTCGGGCGAGGTTAGCAGGTGGGTCCTCATACCTAGTGGATATCTGGTGGTCTGCTGCATTCATACTTCTCTGTGACCCTATGTAGCAGTGCATGCGGTTTAGGGAGAAAACACATAAACTGGGCCATCAGGATCCCCTAAGGTCTTATCTCACTGGTTCCCTTGGCTTCAAGGTGAGTGGGATCAGCCCTTTGGGCCTCCTAGGGTGGGAGTCCTCGGTTCAGTTGGATTGAGTGCACCAACATCCTGATGGAGAGAGGTGCTGCACATGACGAGTCTCTGTTTTGGAGGTTCTAGGTCCTTAAGAAGGCCTTGGCAATTGCCACCTTAGGCTCTTGAACAGCGCTGTGTGTGCCTGAGACTTGCTTTCTGGATCCATCCTTTGCCGGTAGCCTTTTGGCGCCAGCCATAGGGCTACGTCCCTTTATTCCCAAAGTTGCAGGTTTGTTCCCTGACATACCTAACATTATCATGCAGGTTGAGCCAAATAGTCATCAGACCCACTCTCCTTCCAGATACTGGGAGGCTTGCAGTGCACCACGTTGGTGGCTGCTGCTTGTTAAGACTTTCAGAGTACATGGTGGTGGTTGTAGTGACCACTTGGCAGTGCTGGCACTGCCATTGGTCAACAGAAGCTGGCTGTAAACTGTGGTGGAGCAGTTTCCTTTAAGGGATGCTTGCCATTTGGAAGAGAAGCTTGCTTATAGAATCTCCTGAAAGACGGGTCTAGAGATGCCAAAGTTTTTTTTTATAAGGCCATATGTAAGGCCTAAAGATGTCCTTGGACTACCCTGAGTCCTGTGGGGCTCTCAGTTGTAGTAGTAGTCGTCATTTTTGGAGCTTTTGGTATGCTCATGTCTCTTTCATAACTCCATTGAAGGTCTGTAATCCCTCTCAATGAGTTTCGGTGGTCCTTCTAAAGGTGCAGCCAGTTGAGGGTATAACTTGGGCTAGATTCTCTGGGGCTTAGTCAAGGTTGGGGATTTATTAGCTCCTTCTTCAAATTGCCTGCCTTTTATCCCTAAAGTCTCTGGTTCAGTTCAGCCTGGGAATTATAATGCGCAGTGTTTGAATTACAACAGTACTTAGGACGCCCTGGTAGTCTTCCTACGGCTCTCCATTCATGTGGGTGATGTTCAAGGAAACTCTTCAGTGTCTCCTGCAATGGCAGGCTATTTGTCCTATGTACTCCACTTCAGGGCCCAGGATATATATATCTGTGATAAATAGGCACCCTGGAAGGGGAAGTTCCTTCTGGCATATCCTGGACTTAAGAGTCGGTTGTTTTTGGACTCAGAGTCTTATTTTCATATGAGATCTTTCAAGTTAGTCATTGTATTAATCTGGTAAAGAATGTTCCTCATCACCTAGACCTTCCCTTGGCATATGTCACTTTCATACTGGGAAGAGTTTTGGCTGTTTCTCCGCTTCTGTGATTAGGCTGCCTTTCCAGTTCCAGTTCCTGCCTTTGTTCCAGATGCAGCTCTCTATACCTTTTCCAAGTAGTACTGGTGGTAATTGTGCTTTTCTGCATGCAGAGAGAGCCTGAGTTGCTCATACCTGGATGTTTGGCTCGTCCAGTCAGTCTCTTTGAAGGACAGAGGCAACATAGGCCTGGTGAGGTTTGGCTGGGAAGTCTGGGGTCAGTGATCACCCATCCTTGGAACAACCTGATTCTCTCCCAGGATTTCGAGTACCAGGGAGTCTGTTCCACATTCTACTGAGCTGGGTTTCCTCATGATAGAGAGGTCATTCTAGCCTCTGCCAACCTGAACATGTGATTCTCTTCCAAAGGGAGATAAAGTTTCTAGATGAAATAAATGACTGCTTCCTGGAGCAGCTGGTTCATGAACCGACCAGAGAGGAAGCCATACTGGACCTAGTCCTTAGTGGAACACCAGATCTGGTGCAAGAGATAAGGGTGTTGGGACCACTTGGCAATAGTGATCATAGCATGATCATGTTTGATTAAATTAGTGGAGGAGGGATAGTAAAGAAATCCACAGTACTACCTTTTAACTGTCGAAAGGGAGACTATGATAAAATGAGGAATATAGTTAAGAAAAGACTAAAAGGAGCGGTTACAAAGGTTAAAGACTTACATCAAGCTTGGGTGTTGTTTAAAAATACTATCCTGGAAACCCAGACCAGCTGCATTCCACGCATTAAGAAAGGTGGAAGAAAGTCCAAAAAACTGCCAGCATGGTTTAAAGATGAGGTCAGAGAGGCTGTTGCTGCCAAAAAAGCATCTTTCAGAAAATGGAAAAAAGAGCCAAATGACGAAAACTGGAAACAGCACAAGCATTGGCAAGTTAAATGCAAAGCATTGATAAGGCAGGCAAAGCGAAAATTTGAGAAGGAACTTGCTACAGAAGCAAAAACACGAAATAAAGACTTTTTCAAGTACATTCGTAGCAAAAGGCCTGTGAGAGAGTCAATTGGACCATTAGATGATAGAGGGGTAAAAGGGGCAGTAAGAGGAGACAAGGCGATAGCGGAGAGATTGAATGAATTCTTTGCTTCGGTCTTTACTGAGGAAGATGTAGGGATGTTACCCAAGACTGAAGTGATATTTAAAGGTGATCTCCAGGAACAAGCAGGAATAAGTCCTCACATATGGGTACGTCGGTACCGACGGAGCCCGTGCGGGAAAGCTCCCCAGCTTCTTAGAATAGAAGCTTTTGGGACCTCCCACTGCACATGCGCACTGCCTTCCCGCCTTCCTGAACAGCTCTCCTCAGTTTCTCTTTTTCCGCGGAGCCAGCAGGTCGTGTTCCTGTCACCGCTGAAGAAATTGTTATTTTATTTGTTTCTTTAGACCGCGTACCTGCCTTCCCCATACCGATACCGGTATCGCCGGTCTTTTCTTTCTTTCTTTAAAAAATTATAATTCTTTTTTCTTATTTTTTAGCTTTTTGGTCACTTCAGAGAGGCCTCTCGGCCTACTCAATTTCTCCTCATGGAGAAGCCAGCCCCTGGATTTAAGAAGTGTACCAAATGTAATGCTGTTATTTCAGTCACAGACACCCATGACTGGTGTCTGAAATGTTTGGGGCCTGACCATTCCATACCGGACTGCCCATCTTGCTCCCACATGTCTAAACGTGGGCTGCAGAACCGGGCCAACAAATTCCATGTGCTGTTTGCTTCAGAGAATACAGCATCACAGTCATCCAGGTCTTCTTCTCCGGATGGATCTCAGGTAACCAAACCTTCTGTGGGCAAGTCCTCAAAGAGCAAATCTCCTTCAAAGCATCGAGAGGCTCTTAGCTTAGAACTTGAGGACCCTGCCCCAGCCAAACAACCCCGGCGGGAAGTCCAACTTCCAAAAACGCCAATTCAGGGGTCTCAGGTTGATATCGATGCTACGGCCTCGACAGATCACCTGTTAGCCTGCTCTGGGGTACCGGGTCACTCCGGTACCGACATCCAGGCAGCTATGGCGTCCATGGGCGATACTGTACAGTCCATGCAGCAGGCCGTCATGGCTTTCATTAAAGCTGCAACGCCATCGGTTCCGCTTTCAGCGGTTCCGGACCCGATACCGGTATCGTCCGCCATGCCGGTATCGAGGCCGTCCACCTCTAAACGCAAGTCGGTACCGTATGGGCTTTCGCTCCATACCGGTTCCATACCCGATACGCCCGATATCGATACCGATCGGTACGCGTATCGTGCGTTAGAGGAAAGCACCGATTCCTCTGAGGATTTTCACTCCTCTGATGATTCTGCTGAGTTTTCACTCAACTTACCTGAGGAGCCCTCTTCTCCTAAAAGGAGAATGTCCCCTCCAGAGGATTTGTCCTTCCAGGACTTTGTTTTAGATATGGCTACAGCCCTTTCTATTACCACATCCTCTGAAAAGGAACCCAGATCCAAAAAACTGGATATTTTGGGATACTCAAAGGCCCCTAAGGAGGCAGTTACCCTGCCTATCCATGAAATCCTTCAAGAACAACTGATGGATTTCTGGGAAAATCCTTTGACTTTGTCTCCTTATTCCCGTAGGTTGGACACCATGTATAGGGTCCCTCCTTCTCCTGGTTTCCAAAAGACTCAATTGCCCCACCACTCTATTGTGGTGAAGTCTGCAATGAAGAAGATTAGGAGTACCAAAAGGCACTCTTCCACCCCTCCAGGACGGGAATGTAAGACTTTGGACTCTTTTGGTAGGAAAATTTTCCAGGCTAGTATGCTTATAGCCAGGATTAATTCCTACAGTCTCTATATGGGCATGTTCCTGGAGGAACTTGCCAAAAAGCTGCGGCATTTTGCCCCCTTTATCCCTGAGGATAAAAAGCAGGGATTCCTTTCCCTAGTGAAACAACTCTTAGAGGTTTCTAAGTTCTCTAATAGGGCAGCATATGATTCCTTTGAGGGAGCCAGTAGAGCTTCGGGCATTGCTATTGCAGCCCGACGTCTTGCTTGGCTCCAGGCCTCTGATCTGGAACCTTGGGTTCTAGATGGCTTACGGAATCTGCCCTGTACAGGTGAGAACTTATTTGGGGAAGAGTGGCAAATCAAAGCCACCCAGATGGATGCTGAAAATGCCACCTTGGAAAGACTTTCAAAGTCCACTTCAATTCCTACTAAGAAAAAGTCTTTTAAAAGGCCTTACTATAAGAAGGCCAGAGTTGCTTCAAATACTGGCCAGCAGTCTTCTCAACCTCGCTATACTGCTAAGCGTCAGCAATCCAAACAAGCACGAGCTAAGCCTGCAGCAGCTACTGTAGCTCAGCAGGCTCCAACCCCTCAGGGGTTTTGACTTGCTCCTAGGGAACTTGCCACTTCTGGTTCTAACACAACCAGAACCTCTCACCATACCCGGAAGGTTGGTTCACTTTGCTCCCAGATGGGAACAAATCACAACAGAACAATGGACCCTCTCTATCATTCGAGAGGGTTACAAACTTCATTTCTCCAGCCTTCCTCCCCATCATATGGTGAGACCATTCAATTCTCCCCCATCTCTCCTAACCCTGTTGGGTCAAGAGGTTTCCTCTCTTCTTGCCCAATGGGCCATAGAAGAGGTTCCTCTTCCTCAACAAGGGTCCGGTTTCTACTCCCCTTATTTTCTCATTCCAAAGAAGACAGGGGGATTCAGACCAATCCTAGATCTGAGAGAATTGAACAAATTTCTCTTCAAGGAGAAATTCAAAATGCTGTCTCTCGGCATTCTCCTTCCTTACCTCCAGGGTCAGGACTGGCTTTGTTCCCTAGACCTACAGGATGCGTATACACATATACTCATCCATCCATCCCACAGAAAGTATCTTCGCTTTCTGTTTCAGGGAAAACATTTCCAATACAGAGTACTCCCCTTCGGTCTAGCCTCTGCTCCAAGAGTATTCACAAAATGCATGGCAGTCGTAGCCGCATTTCTAAGAGGCATGGGAATCTTTGTCTTCCCATATCTGGACGACTGGCTCATCCGAGCTCCAACTCAGTCACAGGCCCAGATTTCCCTGGACCACACAAGGAGCCTTTTGCAGTATCTGGGACTGGTAGTAAACCTTCCCAAGTCCCAACTCATCCCTACTCAATCTCTAGAATTCATAGGGGCCCAGTTGGACACCATCACTGCAAGGGCCTACCTTCCACATGTTCGAGGCCAGCGCCTCCTGAGTTTGGCCTCCCAAGCTCAGTCCAGC
This sequence comes from Ichthyophis bannanicus, assembly GCA_033557465.1. NCBI lineage: Eukaryota > Metazoa > Chordata > Amphibia > Gymnophiona > Ichthyophiidae > Ichthyophis > Ichthyophis bannanicus. The sequence goes on along the minus strand of CM066034.1, from coordinate 885,479,086 downwards.
ACTCACTTGACAGCCAGGGAAATGCTACGCCTACTGGGTCATATGGCCTCCACAGTGCATGTGGTGCCTTATGCTCGTCTTCATATGAGAGCAGCTCAATGGACCCTGGCCACTCAGTGGACTCAGGCGTCAGGAGCGCTCTCAGACCAAATACAAACCTCCGATCGTCTGTTTTGGTCCCTCCACTGGTGGACTTCCACCAAGAATCTGTTGTTGGGGGCTCCATTTCAACCATTGCTACCCCAAGCAACCCTCACAACAGATGCCTCCCAAACAGGGTGGGGAGCCCATCTGCAAACTCTCTCCACTCAGGGCACTTGGTCTCTACAGGAGACCACCCTTCATATCAATCTTCTGGAACTGCGAGCAATTTACCTTGCCCTCAAGGTCTTCCACTCCCTCCTAGCCAACCTCACTGTCCTAGTTCAGACGGACAATCAGGTGGCCATGTTTTACATAAACAAACAAGGAGGGACGGGCTCTCTGTCGCTTTGCAACGAAGCTCTAAGACTATGGGCCTTCGCCAGAGAGCATCAGATTCACCTGCTAGCAGTGTATCTCCCAGGAGTTCAAAACTCTCGGGCAGACAGGCTCAGTCGAGTTCTGCTGCCACACGAATGGTCCCTACATTTGGACCAAATAAACCGAATCTTTCAGGAATGGGGGACCCCGGACATAGACCTCTTTGCAAGTCCGTGGAATGCCAAACTTCCCCGGTTCTGTTCCAGAACTCCGTGTCAGGGAGCTCAGGCTACGGAAGCCTTTCTCCTGAATTGGAATCAGGCATTCCTATATGCCTTTCCACCCATTCCTTTGATTCCCAAGACTCTGTTCAAACTCCAGAGGGATCATGGAACTATGATCCTCATAGCTCCACGCTGGCCACGCCAAGTGTGGTTCCCTCTACTTCTACAGCTCTCCCAGGGATCCTACTTGGATCTGGGAGCTGCGCCAGACCTCCTGTCTCAGGAGGAGGGGACTTTGTGGCACCCAAACCCCAAATCCCTTCACCTCAGTGCTTGGTTACTGAAGGCTTAAGCCTTCAAGACTTTCATCTTTCCCAACCAGTGAAAGATATCCTTTCTGCCTCTAGGAAACCCTCTACCAGGCGTTCCTATGCTTTCAAATGGAAACGTTTTTCCATTTGGTGTGCTCAGCAGGGTCTTGACCCTCTGGCACTTCCTTTGAATTCTCTTCTTGATTATCTCCTGCATCTATCCAATGCAGGCCTCAAGACGAATTCGGTAAGAGTCCATTTAAGTGCTATTGCAGCATCCTTGAAACATATAAATGGACAACCTATCTCCTCTCATCCTCTTGTTGCAAGATTCATGAGAGGCCTGACTCTCACTAAACCTCCCATCAGACCACCCCCGGTCGCATGGGATTTGAATCTAGTGCTCGGTCAACTTATGAAGCCACCTTTTGAGCCAATGTTTTCCACCTCCTTGAAATTTCTTTCCTGGAAGGTCATCTTCCTCATTGCAGTCACTTCGGCTCGCCGCATCAGTGAGCTGCAGGCTTTAGTGGCTAATCCACCTTACACAAGATTTCATCATGATAAGGTGGTCCTTAGGACGAATCCCCACTTTATGCCTAAAGTGGTCTCGCCTTTTCATCTTAATCAAGAGGTATATCTACCTGTCTTTTTTTCCAGCTCCTCATGCATCCAATGCAGAGAGGAACCTTCATACTCTGGATTGTAAAAGAGCTCTCGCTTTTTACCTTAATAGGACTCAGCCACATCGAAAGTCTTCTCAACTTTTTGTGGCCTTTGATCCTTCCCATTTGGGACTTCCAGTCTCCAAGCGTACACTTTCCAATTGGATTGCTCAGTGTATTTCTTTTGCTTACCAGAGCAAAAACATTTCTCTGGAAGGCCATGTCACTGCTCACAATGTGAGGGCCATGGCAACTTCTATGGCTCATCTGCACTCTGTTTCCATAGATCAGATCTGTCGAGCCGCTACCTGGGCCTCGGTTCATACCTTCACAGCCCATTACTGTTTGGACAAGGACTCCCGCCGGGATGCCTTGTTTGGCCAGGCTGTCCTCAAGCACCTGTTCCATTCCTAAACAACTCCTGCCCACCTTCCCAGAATGGATGCCTGAGATCCATACGAAGATGGCGAACCTTTACAGGGGATCCCATGCATCTAAGCTAGGGAGTCCCCATATGTGAGGACTTATTCCTGCTTGTTCCTGGAGATAGCACAGTTACTTACCTGTAACAGGTGATCTCTGGGAACAGCAGGAATTAGTCCTCACAACCCACCCACCTCCCCTAGGAGTTGTATCTTTTATCTATCTATCTTCCTGTCCTCTCTCTGTTGACTCAGCTATAAACTCGAAACTGAGGAGAGCTGTTCAGGAAGGCGGGAAGGCAGTGCGCATGTGCAGTGGGAGGTCCCAAAAGCTTCTATTCTAAGAAGCTGGGGAGCTTTCCCGCACGGGCTCCGTCGGTACCGACGTACCCATATGTGAGGACTAATTCCTGCTGTTCCCAGAGATCACCTGTTACAGGTAAGTAACTGTGCTATACTGCAGAGGAATTGAGAGAAATATCGCTACACCAGGAAGATGTATTACAACTATTTGATAAACTGAATAGTAGCAAATCACCTGGACCGGATGGTATACATCCAAGAGTGTTGAAAGAACTGAAATATGAGATTACAGACCTGCTATTAGTAATCTGTGAACTTTCATTAAAATCATCTGTAATACCTGAAGATTGGAGGGTCGCCAATGTAACGCCAATTTTTAAAAAGGGTTCCAGGGGTGATCCGGTAAATTACAGACCGGTGAGCCTGACGTCAGTACCGGGGAAGATGGTAGAAACCATCATAAAGAACAAAATTACACAGCATTTAGATAGTCATGGCCTAATGGGAGACAGCCAACATGGCTTTAGACAAGGAAGATCTTGTCTTACTAATCTGATGTTTTTTTGAAGGTGTGAATAAACAGGTAGACAAAGGTGAGTCGGTTGATATAGTGTATCTGGACTTTCAGAAAGCCTTTGACAAGGTCCCTCATCAGAAACTTTTGGCAAAACTAAAAAGTCATGGGATAGGAGGCAATGTACTATTGTGGATCGAGAACTGGTTAAAAGATAGAAAGCAGAGGGTAGGGCTAAATGGCCAATTTTCCCAATGGAAAAAGGTGAATAGTGGAGTACCCAAGGGATCTGTACTGGGTCTGCTACTTTTTGACATATTCATAAATGACCTGGAAAAGGGAATAACTACTGAGGTTATCAAATTTGCAGATGACACAAAACTGTTTAAAGCTGTTAAAAGCCAAGAGGACTGTAGAAAACTGCAGGAGGATCTGGATAAATTGGAAGACTGGGCATCCAAATGGCAGATGAAATTCAATGTGGACAAGTGCAAAGTTATGCACCTAGGAAAGAACAACCCACACTATGGTTACACGATGCAAGATTCCACATTGGGAACCACCACCCAGGAAAAAGATTTAGGAGTCATCATGGATAACATGTTAAAACCCTCCGCCCAGTGTGCAGCGGCGGCCAAGAAAGCAAATAGAATGCTAGGTATCATAAGGAAAGGAATGGAAAATAAAACAAAGTATATTATAATGCCTCTGTATCGTTCCATGGTATGACCACACCTTGAATATTGTGTGCAATTCTGGTCGCCGTATCTTAAAAAGGATGGAGTGGAGGAGTGGCCTAGTGGTTGGGCCAAGGTACTTCAGGCCAGAAGGTCGGGGGTTCAAATCCCACTAGAGGACAGCAACTTTGGGCCGGAAGGACTGGGGTTTCTAGTCCCACAGGTGCTCCTTGTGGTCTTGGGCAAGCCACTTAACCCTCCATAGCCCATGTTCCCTGTAAAATAGTTATCTCCAAGTTATAATGCCCTGTTCAATGTAATTTCAGTTTGTTCAATGTAAACCGCACTGATGCAGAATAGCGCGGTATATAAGATAATATAAAATAAAAATAAATAAAATAAAAATATAGCGTTATTAGAAAAGGTACAGAGAAGAGCCACCAAAATGGTAAAGGGGATGGAAGGCTACTCCTATGAAGAGAGGCTACAAGGGTTAGGGCTCTTCAACCTGGAAAAGAGACGGCTGAGGGGAGATATGATAAGAGGTCTATAAATTAATGAATGGAGTGGAACGGGTAAACGTAGATCGATTGTTTACGCTATCAGAATATAGAAAGACTAGGGGACATGTAATGAAGCTACAGGGTTAACTATTTAAGACAAATAAGAGAAAATATTTTTTCACTCAACTTGTAATCAAACTCTGGAATTTGTTACCGGAGGATGTAGTAAGAGCTGTTAGTATAGCTGGGTTTAAAAAAGGTTTGGACAAGTTCCTGGAGGAAAGGTCCATAAACCATTAAAAAGGGACCCAGGATATCAGTGCTTGACCCAATACAAGCATTGTGGAACCTGTGTCTTTTGGGAATACTGCTAGATACGTATGACCTAGATTGGCCACTGTTGGAAACAGGATACTGGGCTTGATGGACCTTGGTCTGAACCAGTATGGCATATCTTATGTTCTTATGTTCAGTCAACTTACATGGTTTATAACTCCTCAGGCCCTCAGGTCCATGACATTGTCCTTAGAACTGGTTCCTTGGACCACGGTGCATATTTATTTTAATTTATTTATTTGGCAATTTTTCTATACTGCTGTATCTACCAATCATAGCAGTGTACAGGTAACATGTTTAACATTACATGAAATGTAGTAGGTTTACGTGTTAGCATTAAATGTGTGGTTCAGACAAAGAATATGCGCTTTCTGCAGAGGCACCTACTCATCTTCTGGTTTCCATGTTCCCTGTTGTTCGACAAGGGTCTTCCTTTCCCTCAGGAGATCAGAGAACAGTTGGGATGATTACATTTCTGATATCTGATGGTTGGGTGCCATTGGAAGCGCGGGATGGAGTTCTTGTCATCTTGGATACCAGTTTGAAGTGATGATGGTGTGAAACCCAAGCCAGTTAGCCCAGGGACTCTGGTCTTTCAAGAGGCCTCCTGGGTGATCCTATTTGGAGAACAGCCCGATGAGTTTCACCGTGGAGAAGTTGAGGCCTCTTCTAGTGGACAAAATGAGCTGTTCCTGGACACTGCGTTGGTGGTGGTGTCCACTGAGGCAGATCACACAATGTCAGGGTGAGAGCTAGCCCCTATGGTGACATAACTCTTTTTGCAAGATGCCTGCCTTCCTATCCCAAAAATCACCGGTTCAAGGCAACTCTCTGATTTTAATAAAAAGTCTACTTGGGTTAAGCTGTGGATCGGTGTTTGGCAGAGGACCATCTGATTGTCCTGTCAGCTGTGTACATCACAAGCTTTCACAGCATGCAGGCTGACTTCTGTCGAAATTCCATGGATCCTGGTAGATTGACATAGTAACATAATAAATGATGGCAGATAAAGACCAGCATGGTTCATCTTAAGGTGGCTAGAGTAAGTTGTGCCTGCTGGTCCGTGCAGGTTACCTCTCCAAATGCCTTTTGTTTAGGGTTGTGCCTGCCACTCCATGTAGGTTACCCTTCTCATTCCTTTTGTCACTCCTCTCCTCCCCATGGAGCTCAAAAATAGACTTTTATTTTTATTTTTATTCTTATTATCTTGTTATGAATTTGGTTTTAGTAGTTAGACCTTGGTTTTCATTTTTCCATTAATTATTTTTCCATTTTTTTCAGCTTTTTGAAAGTTGTCTTTGTAATATAGGGTACTAATATAGTGTGTTTTTTTCTTTTCCTCAAGCCCCTTTTTGTAATGAAAATACATCAGGAATGAATATTTATAGCCCGTATGTGTTTTTTAATAAGATGTGGTTTATTTTATTCATGATTATCGACCAATTTTGAAGTCTTTGTCTTTAAAGCATTTTTTAAATGAATAGATTGAACAGAGGAGGTTGTGACATAGAGCTATCACTCCTTGTAATTGGGGAGGGGGAGGGGGTGGTACTATGTCTCCAACATTGTACATATAGCTTGCACATTTGTGGCATTTTGTTTTAGTATACTTGGAATGCCCATTGCTGTAAGATAATTTTTAAAGTGTTTATGTGCATTTGTGACGAGAATTTAATTGCACTCTTTTGAGCCTTTCTTTACATGATATGTAAAAGAGTATCAACTGTCACTGGGTAACAATTGGCAGTCGCAAAGTCAAGGCGATTGATGCAGGTATGGTTGACAGATTGGGAATGTTTGAATCTTCATTATATTTGCTCCAATTTTCCATGCAAAGTTAACATGATTAATACAGCCTTTATAGACAGATTAGCAATTTTGGAATTTTCATTAGGCCTGCTTTGATTTTTAATATGGTGTTAAAAAAAATAGTTACCGGCTTGTATCTGGCAGCAGTGCAACCCTGGTCTTTGATGCTGGTCTGATCGGCAGATTAATAATGTGGTCTTGGGCAAGCCACTTAACCCTCCATTGCCCATGTTCCCTGTAAAATAGTTATCTCCAAGTTATAATGCCTTGTTCAATGTACACCGCCTAGATATCATGAGAGGCGGTATATAAGAAATGTTAAATAAATAAATAAATAATAATAGTAACATAGTAAGTGACGACGGATAAAGACCAGCATGGTCCATCTAGTCTGCCCAGCAAGATGGCAAGAGTAGGTGCACCTGTCGCTCTGTGCAGGCCAACCCTCCCCATGTCTTTGTTTAGGGGTGAACCCACCACTCCATGTAGGACACCCCTATTTGTTGAGACGTTAGATGGTTCAGAAGTTAGATGGTACCGTTTATTTTGTTTTTATCCTGTTGCTGTAAAGGGATCCACTGTGTTTGTCCCATGCCGTTTTGAATTCCATCACCGTGTTTGCCCCCACCACTTCCATCGGGAGGGCATTCCAAGCATCCACCACCCTTTCAGTGAAGAAATATTTCCTGACATTGCCTTTCAATTTACCACCTTGCAGCTTCATGTTATGCCCTCTAGTTTTACAGCTTCCCCGTCTTTGGAAGAGGTTTGTTTGTTCATCATTTATCTTTAAGTATTTAAAGGTCTGAATCATATCTCCCCTGTCCCTCCTCTCCTCCAAAGTGTACATATTTAGGTCTTCAAGTCTCTTCTCATAAGGCTTCTGACGCAGGCTCCAAATCATTTTGGTCACCTTTCTCTGAACAGTTTCCAGTCTTTTTACATCTTTTGCAAGATATGGTCTCCAAAACTGAACACAGTATTCCAAGTGAGGCCTCACCAGTGACTACTTGTAAACACTTATTGACCGGTTAGCAATATTGTGGATGTTTCTGTATGATATGTTTTAAAGTTAGTTTAGTTAAGGGATATACTGTTAAATCCCTTTCTGAATTTAAGGATTGGTCTTTTGGGAGTTTTGTATAAATATAGTTTTTGGAATGCTATGAATCATATGCCACTGTTGTGACAAGAGTCCCTTTTGACATTTTTTGATCCATAAGACCAAGGGGTATGTGTACTAAACCGGGCTAACGGTTAACCCGGGGGAGGAGTAGCCTAGTGGTTGGGGCAAGGTACTTCAGGCCGGAAGGTCGGGGGTTCAAATCCCACTAGAGGACAGCAACCTTGGGCCGGAAGGACTGGGGTTTCTAGTCCCACAGATGCTCCTTGTGGTCTTAGGCAAGCCACTTAACCCTCCATTGCCCATGTTCCCTGTATTAGTGTATGTGTCTCATATCCCCGCGTGTTAAATGTATCCCCCAATTTTGTTGTGACCGCTTTGATTAAAGGATAAGGCGGTATACAAAACTGTCTAAATAAATAAATAAATATCTGCCACTAAATCCCATATTATTCAATGGGACCTAGTTGCAGATAGCCCGGGTTAACCGTTAGCCCGGTTTAGTAAACGTACCCCCAAGTGTGATTAGGTTTGAAGTTAGTATATTAAATAAAAGAATGCAGCTGCACTTCCTCCTTTTGGTTCTCTTTTCTTCCCCATATGGAATAAACATGTGTAACATGTTTGGGTTTTTTAAGTGCTTTCTGAAATGCTTTTTTGATTTAATCTGTCATTGGTAACTTATTCATATTTTATTCACTTACTATTTTAAATAACGTTTTTGCTATTTATTTATATATTTTTTGTGTTTAGGTATTTCTTTGCACTTTTTTACACAACCCTTTGATAGCAATATACACAATTTAAGGTTGGTCAGACAATGCTTTTTAAATGTCAGTAGATATTTTATTTGTATGCATTTTTATTTTTGAGCCCTAGTATCAGTTTATTAGATCACGTAATGTTTTTTTAAATGTTGCTGGATGGGTTTTTCTGTTTTAAATGTCTCTGAATAGTGTTTTCTATTTTTGGTTCGTTACCATTTTTATAGGTGATTGAAGTTTTCATTAAGTATTTTATAGTTTTACTCCTCTGCATGTTTTTAAATGTTATTTTATTATTTTTATATACTTTATTTTTTATGTACTTTGTTTTTATTGTAACCATTTTTGTTAATTTTGTAGATCCCTAACGCAGGTTTGTTTGCCCAAACTTGGCAGAGTCAGATCCCAACAATTGAAGAACCCTTGAGTGTTTTGGCTGTAATCATTTTCTATTTTGCGTAGTGCCTGCTGCTCCGTGCAGGTTGCCCCTCTCTATTTTTGAAGTTATTTAAGTTTGTTTTGCTAACTTCCTTTTGCCATATTACGATTCCCTGTGTCTATCCTATGTCTTTTTGAGTTCTGGCACTGTTCTTGAGAGTGCTTTCCAGGCATCCACTGCCCTTTCTGTGAAAAAGTATTTTCTGATGTTGCTTTTAAGTTTACCACCTTTCAGCTTCATTTCATGACCTCCAGTTCTACATCTTCCCCCTTCTTTGAAAAATGTTTAATACCCTTTAACTTTTTAAATGTCTCTATCATATCCTCCCCTGGCCCTCGCCTCTAGGGTATACATTTTAAGGTCTTCGAGTCATCTTTATATCCTTTGCAAAGTACGGTCTGCAAAACTGAACACAATACTCCACGTGAGGCCTCACAAATGACCTGTACAGGGGAATCAATACTGCTTCCTGCTGGTTATTTTTTGCTGTATGCAGCCTTATATCCTGCCTTTGGGTACTGCCTCGTCACATTGCTTTGCCATCTTGAGATCCTCCAGCAAACAGAAAGTCATTGAATTATACCATTGAGTTCCATGGGCATAGAAAACCCTTGTATATCTTTTTATGTCGGGGTCCCCCGGCAAGAGTGGGAAGGAGGAAAGCCTTTCCCCTCCACTCCAGGGAAACCCTTTTACTAAACAGGTATAAAACCCGAAATTTCCAACAGCTTTTGCAATAATGAACTAACACTTATCTCAGAAGTAGGCGATATTCATCCCCCATAGGAAGCACCAGAGTTGGTTTTGCACCCATGACATGCATGTTTCGGGCTTATCAAGAACCCTGTGTCAAGTGATACCAGTCTGTGTTGAAAATTATCGCTCCTTGAGATCCTCAGCAACTATCTCCGCAAGGTCCCAGCTCTCCGGCATGCAACCTGATAGTGCAAAGATGGTGCCTTCCAGTGCGCCACTTGATGGCCACTCAGGAGAATGCTGATGTAAGGAGCTTTTTCACCAATAGGAAGGTCCTGTGGATGGTGGGATGCCTTACATAGGCATAGTTTGGAGGGTGGGGTCAGTGTCCCCCAAAGCTGTAGACACTATTGGTGAACTGGTCCCCCTGCCCACCCTGCCATTATGACGTCCTTCCCCTTTCCACCCCCCCCAAAGTAAAAAGGAAAACTACACCAATGCTGATCTACTTCGAGTGGCTTCGGGAAGGGATGTTGTATGTCTCTCTCTGGCCGTTAATGAACCATCCTTAGCACAGACTTCAGGCCCATTTGGGCCTGGTAGTTTTAGAGGTCCCAGATTGTCCTCATGGACCATGGTTCACGGATTCTTGATTTAGGGGATATGGCCTCTTTTTTGGCTACCTCAAGGCACTGGCCTACATTATTTAACATTTCTTATATACTGCCTTTCAGTGGTATCAAGGCGGTTTACATCGAACAAAAACAAGAGTTACATGGAACATGGTACAACTAAGTTGATACAAGCAACTAGAATTGCATTACGATTAACTATTTACATTTTAACTGATAGGCAGCAAAGTATTTACTGTCTGGTGGGCTGACAACTATTTACATTTGAGTGTATAGAGTCCATACTTTTGTATGTCAGTCATCAGGAATTTTGGTTGTGAGTGAAGTTAGCAGTCTGTCCAATAATATTTCTGGAATATGTGTGTTTTTAGCATCTTCCTGAAGTCCTTTAAATCAGTAGTTGCTCTGAGATTAGCCGGAAGAGAGTTCCATAGAGTAGGTCCATATATGGAGAAGGTGCGATGATATATTTCTTGCATATTGGTTGTTTTCTGTCTGGGGATTTTAAGGAGGTTGGTGATTTGCGCTCTTCTTGGTCTGTCATCTGAAGGTGCAGGTATGAAGGGATTGTATACAGCCTGCAGTTAGGTTATGTATACTTTTGAAGGTGTTCATGGTTGCTTTGTATTGTATTTAAGCTTGGATGGGCAGCCAATGTAGTTCCATTAGTACTGGGGTAATGTGCTGTTGTCTAGGTGTCCTTGATATTAAGCAAGCTGCAGAGTTTTGTGCCATCTGGAGGGGAAGGAGTGTACCGTTTGGTAGGCCTTGGAGTATTGAGTTGCAGTAGTCCCAGATTGGAGTAATGATTGCTTGGCAGACCGTGCGGAATAGGTTGTGGTTGAGTAACGGACAGAGGTTATGTAGGGTTCTTATCTTTTAAGAAAACAACTGCAGCAACATATCAATGTGTGCTTAGAAATTGAGTTTGTGGTCTAGAATCATGCCAAGATATTTGATTTCAGATTTGATGGGGATATCGTGGTTGTTGAAGGTAAGTTTCTCTATTGGGATGTAGTTGGGGTCTCTGTTCACAATCAGTGCCTCAGTTTTACTTACATTCAGTGCGAGCGAGTATTCATGTAGCCAGTGGATCATTTCCTTGAGCCAAGAGAGGATGGAGGAAAAATCCGTGTTCCTTGTTGCAGTTGGGGTGTACAACATAATGTCATCTGCATAGATATGAAACATTATCCTGTGTTTCCGGAGGTTGTTACATATGGGCTAGATGTATAAGTTAAATAAGAGGACTGAGAGAGCTGATCCTTGAGGCAGTCCTTGGTGAATTTGAAATGGCTTTGATGTCCTGCTTTGTACTTTGCATTTTTGTGCAGTCAGATAAGTATAAGCGAAACCATCTTAAAAGTATCCCATTTACTCTGATTTCTGCCAGGAGGGTAAAGGGGTCTTCTGTGGTTTACGGAGTCAAATGTCGCTGAGATATCAATGAATATAAGAATGAATGTCCTTATGGATCTTTCAATTCCTCTGAGCAGTGTATCAAGGAGGGAAGTCAGAAGTGTTTCAGTACTGTAATGTTGTCGGAAACCATGCTGCTGGTCATCTAGAGGTGCATTGGAGTCTATAAAATGCTGGAGCTGGACGGCTTTTTCTATTATTTTTGCTAGGAGAGGGGTACTGGTGATGGGTCTGTAGGATGTAGGTAAGGTAGGGTCAGCTGTAGCATTCTTCGGGATGGGTCTGACAGAGGAGACCTTTAGGTTAGCTGGAATCTGACCTGTGATGAGGAAAGAGTTAATTATCTTGAGTAGTGGTGAGGTTAGTTCTTTCCTGGCTTCTTTGATCCAAGCATTTGGGCATGGGTCTAGTGGTGATGTGGTGGTGGTCATCATTGAGAGAAGGTTATCTAGTAGCTTGCTTGATATTGAAATGAACAGGGACCAGGTCGGTGAGCTGCTGGATGTGCTTGTCGGTAGTTGGTCCAGTTCTATTGTTTCTTTAGTTGTGGGGGAATTTGTTCTGGAGGTAGGAGGCATAATCTTGTGGGTTCAAGCTTGGGGCCTTTTGGGGCAGTAGGGGTTTGTATGAGTGTCTTGGTCAGCTCTCTAAGCTGGCTGAGTGATTTGTAAATGATATTATTATGGTACTCTTGTTTTTGTTGGCTTATCAGGTTATTGTAGTTAACTTGCTTGGAGGCGTATTCTTTGTGATGTTCGACGTCTCGTGTTTTTCGCCATCTGCGCTCAAATTGTTAAGTTTTGCTTTTATATCTTTTGAGTACCAGAGTGCTGAGCAACTTTGCCTCGAACCTCGCTTTGGGGGAGTACTGCGAATGAAGTTATTTGGTTATTCCATTCAGCAATTAGTTTTATGGCATTTGTGGAAGATGATTCCATTAGAGGAGGGAGGTGTTCAAGGAGGGCTTCCTTGTCAAAATCCTGGAATCTACACATGCCCTGTGTCACAAGGTAAACCCAGGGGACCCAGAGGAAATGGAGATTAGCGGAGAAAATCAGGCAGAACCTGATGAGGTAAACAAAAACATGTCAAATAGTTACTATGAGCAACCACAGCACACGTGGGAAAAGGGTAAAAAGACACACCCAGCCAGCATGAGAATGGAGGTTGATTTACCTGATAGGGATCAGCTGAGAAGGGGTGGAACCCGGGGACAGATACATAAGGCACACTCACAAGCAGTGAGGGAGAGTGAGCACGGACAGAGGTGGAAGCAACAACCTCAGGCGTGGGAACGGAGGGAAAGAGAAAGAAACACTATAAGCCAATCTCATCTCCAGGACCAAAGTTGGTGGAAGGAAGGAAATGAGAGAGAGTGTCAGCAACGTATACCAGAGGACAGCTTGAATGAGTCTCAGGACTATGTGAGTACGTGTGGAGATCAGCTGTTAAACACAGAGTGTGTGTGTGAAAGCCAGAAGAGAAGAGGGAGGAATCCTGTTGCAGGAAGCAAGGCATTCAAAGTGGAACAGGACTGTTTTACACCCGAATGGGCTAAGTCCAGGATTAATAGAAGAAGCCAGCCTAGAGCAGAGATAAAGGGAAAAGGAAACAACTTCTTTCCTTGTACGGGCAGTTACAAGAGAAAGGAAGATCTCTTACCTTATAATTCTGCTAGCAACTTTAAATGCTCAGACTTCTCTCGAGTGCCGTTGTCAGCACTGGAAACTCCCACAGCTGTATCAGAGGAATTAGCCTTTAACCCATTCAAGGCAGGACACAAGCTGTTTGATTCTAATACCAGTGTTTATGGGCAGTTACCTCATAGCTTTACACAGGGGGAGTGCTCTTACAAGCCATTATCCAGAGTATACGGTAATACCCAGCAGTGTTTTAGCCTAGAGCCAGGAAGCAGTCACGTAGCTGACGTGATTAACCAGAGTGAGCTCGGCAGGACAGCTGCTACAGAAAACGTAGGTACAAACGGTTATCCTTTAATACCACATGATATTTCTAATGTACCAGATAACACTGAACCCATGGAATGCTCGTTAGTGACAACTGAAGAAGAAGAGTTTTCCTTGAGATAAGAAAATACATGTACAAGGAGGGTTTAAACAGCAACGCAGTAACTGGCAGAAGTTGCTTGGTTTAAACTGAATCCTGATTGATTTATATCAGCCAAAAGAAAAGGATTAAGTGCTCATGAAGAGAACTGTTTTCTTTTGTTAAAAAGTTAAAGCTGAGGAAAGCATTTTTGTTCAATGTTTGCTTCTGTTATTTGCCAGAGTGGCTTTTGATTATTTTGTGCTTCAAGAAAAAAAGAATACCTCATTGGACGGGGAATAAAGCCCTTGATTTAAAGTGTGAACTGTGTGTTTTAGTGATTACAAGAAGACGGTACAACTACTACCAACAGAGGGCCAGGCAGGGCTATCTATAGCATATAGAAAGCCAAGAAAAGGTATTAAGCTGTAATACCAGTCTCCACCGGAGGGGCCCGATGAGGGTGTGACATAAAAATGGCGTAGGAGTGAGGATATTTTTTTTTGGGGAGGCAAAAATATTTTTGGAACAGAAGAAACAAAAAGACATTGCCTAAAGGAAGGAGAATATTGGCATCACAAGACAAGTGCAGTGGAATATTCGCTGGCAGGTCGGCCAGAGGACTGGAAAAGACCCTTTTCTCACATGCTTGAGTCTGCCAGGAGACTAAGGTAATAGTAGCCTGTGTGGACAGGGATAGGATATCCTGTGAGGAAAGAGGGGGCGCTCTAGTTTAGAGAAAAGTCCTGTATAAAAGATACCGCACTTGGTGGGCCTTTCTCTTTTCTTTTTCTTACAGGAACAGCGTCTGGAGAAGATGGAACCACAGGACGTGATGTCGTGGATAGCTGAACAGTGGGACAAGCAAGCCCAAATGGTGCAGCATTTACAGGAGCAATACATAGCTTCTGCGAGGGAGCAGCAAAGGCCGCTATTAGAAGCTGTGGACGCTCTGCTGAAAAAAACTGGTGAAGAAGTAGCACGTACTACATCAATACCGCAAGTAGAGATGAACACTAACTTTGCTTTGTCTTTGGGACAGTTAAAACCGGAGGACAATCCGGATGATTTTATAGAAGCTTTTGAGAGGATTGCTAGTAATCTCCAATGGCCATCTGAGCAATGGGCAATGCGGTTTGCAATGACCCTAAGCGGTGAAGCTTTGTCTGCATTTAAAGCTATGCCGGCCAGCCTGGCTAATAATTATGTAGAAATTAAAAGGGCTGTAAAAGACAGACTAGGCCTTTCACCTAGGCATTATAGGCGATTGTTTAGAGAGGCACACATGCATATAACTGAAACCCCGAAAGCATTGTATCAAAGGCTTAGGAATCTTGCCTATAAATGGTTAGATCCAGAGGGAAAACCACTAGAATCAATTCTAGACGAAATTATTCTAGAACAGTTCTTGTTGGCAGTAACCCCAGAGATGAAAACGTTTCTTACGTTACAGAATTGTTCCAATATGGAGGAAGCAACTAGGATGGCTGAGGTATTCAGGGAAGCTAAGAGAACTGATACATCCAGGGTAAACCTTTTAAAAGTAGCAGGTATGGATGAATCAGATGAATGGAAAAGGTATGAAAGAATTAAGGCACCTAGTGGTAATATGGCCAAAGAGGTTTCCTCCACAAACATTAAGAAATGTTACAAATGTGGAAAGCCTGGACACATTCGGAGGGAATGTAAAGTTAAGATGGTCTTTGTAACAGGGGTGGAAAAACAAACACCAGAGGGTATTTTTCTACAAGTCCAAATAGAGGGGATAAATACTATGGCTTTTCTTGATTCAGGGGCTGAACAAAGTTTGGTTTCACGGAAACTTTGGGAAACCATAAAACAGTCTAACCCTGATATATTGAATCAGGAAAAAGAACAGGTACAGGTACAATGTATACACGGGACACAGTTTCCATATCCCCTATATCAGGTGCATGTCAAAGGAATGGGCATCGAGAAAAAATTACAGGTAGCAGTAGTCTCTGAACTACCGCAGAATTTAATTATAGGACGTGATTGGCCGTTTTTCCAAAAGGGGTTAAAACAAGGGATGGGTTTAAAGATGGGTTTAGTCTCTACCCGATCCCAAACTAGTACAGTAGAAACTAGGGAGTCCTCGGTAGGGAAAAAAGCTGAACCGGAAGAGAAGGTTGATGTGGAAGTTCCCGGAGAAGAAGGGACAGATACACTTCCTCATCACGATGACTTGGTCCAGAGTCCGAGTGAGGGCGGGAAAAAGGCTAAGGCCAAAAAGCGCCATGAAAGGAGTCAAAGAACTCAGGGAAGAAGGGAATTGGAAACGGGGGAGGGATTACCGTGGGTGCCTGCCGCACTGGTACAAAAATTCCCATCCTTCCCAAAAGAACAAAGAGAGGATTTGGCACTCAAAAGAGCTTTTGAGTGGGCCCAAAAAGAAAGGACAGTGTTACCCCGGTTCTTTCTAGATGGGGAAATCTTGTATAGAGAGAGTCTCGATCCATATACAGATGCGATACGTAAACAGCTGGTGGTACCTGTAAATTTCAAGTCAGTAGTGTTGCGTTTAGCGCATGACCACCCAGTAGGTAGCCACAAAGGCGTTCAAGGAACGCTTGACCAAATTTTGGCACGTTTCTATTGGCCAGGGGTATACCAAGAAACAAAACGGTATTGTGATTCGTGCCCTACCTGCCAAAGGGTTTCTGTAGTAAGACCCAAGGCCGTACCCTTGATACCGTTGCCGACCATCACGGCACCGATACGCCGAATGGGAGTAGACATTGTGGGCCCATTAATAAGAACACCCCGAGGTTATCAATAGCTCCTAGTCATTGTGGACTATGCAACACGGTTCCCGTGGGCCATTCCACTCAGGAACATTTCGGCCAAAATAATATCACAAGAACTGATAAAATTGTTTTGTGAGGTGGGATTTCCTCAGGAAATACTTACAGATCAGGGCAGTAATTTTGTTTCCAAATACCTTGCCAAGGTCTGGGAGGCGTTCGGAATACGCCATATAAAAACAGCGGCGTATCACCCTCAGACCAATGGGTTAGTGGAGAGGACTAACCAGTCAATTAAACACCTACTGAGAAGAGGATTAAGGAGGGGGGAGATGGCGGAATGGGATACGCTCCTTCCGTTTGTATTATACGCTTGTCGGGAACGGGTCCAAACCTCCTTGGGAGTGTCACCGTTTGAGCTTTTATTTGGGAGGACACCTAGGGGGATACTAGACATTCTGCGTGAAGAATGGGTAGAACCCAAGATACCTGAAATCGGCATCCCGCAGTTCTTAAAAGAACTAAGGACTCGCCTGGAAAAGACTTCCCAAGCCTCAAGGGAGAATTTGAATCAGAGTAAGAAAAGACAAAAATTTTACTATGATAAAGGTACGCAGGCTAGAGAGTTGGCAGCAGGGGATAAGGTTTTAATTCAAGTGGCAGACCCTGGTCCCAAGTTTGAGACTCACTGGAAGGGGCCTGGCACAGTGATAAAAAAGGTAGGATTTGTATCCTATCTCATTGAAAACGATAAAGGTCGTAGACAGGTATACCATATAAATGTATTGAAACCCTGGAGAGAAAGGTCGGCCACAGCACATTTTGCCTTTTGGGAACAGCAATGTAGAATTAGGAATGGAATTACATGCTGGCCACCTAAAAAGGCGGCAGCAAGTAATGTTTTAAGGGGGGGAATGTGTCACAAGGTAAACCCAGGGGACCCAGAGGAAATGGAGATTAGCGGAGAAAATCAGGCAGAACCTGATGAGGTAAACAAAAACATGTCAAATAGTTACTATGAGCAACCACAGCACACGTGGGAAAAGGGTAAAAAGACACACCCAGCCAGCATGAGAATGGAGGTTGATTTACCTGATAGGGATCAGCTGAGAAGGGGTGGAACCCGGGGACAGATACATAAGGCACACTCACAAGCAGTGAGGGAGAGTGAGCACGGACAGAGGTGGAAGCAACAACCTCAGGCGTGGGAACGGAGGGAAAGAGAAAGAAACACTATAAGCCAATCTCATCTCCAGGACCAAAGTTGGTGGAAGGAAGGAAATGAGAGAGAGTGTCAGCAACGTATACCAGAGGACAGCTTGAATGAGTCTCAGGACTATGTGAGTACGTGTGGAGATCAGCTGTTAAACACAGAGTGTGTGTGTGAAAGCCAGAAGAGAAGAGGGAGGAATCCTGTTGCAGGAAGCAAGGCATTCAAAGTGGAACAGGACTGTTTTACACCCGAATGGGCTAAGTCCAGGATTAATAGAAGAAGCCAGCCTAGAGCAGAGATAAAGGGAAAAGGAAACAACTTCTTTCCTTGTACGGGCAGTTACAAGAGAAAGGAAGATCTCTTACCTTATAATTCTGCTAGCAACTTTAAATGCTCAGACTTCTCTCGAGTGCCGTTGTCAGCACTGGAAACTCCCACAGCTGTATCAGAGGAATTAGCCTTTAACCCATTCAAGGCAGGACACAAGCTGTTTGATTCTAATACCAGTGTTTATGGGCAGTTACCTCATAGCTTTACACAGGGGGAGTGCTCTTACAAGCCATTATCCAGAGTATACGGTAATACCCAGCAGTGTTTTAGCCTAGAGCCAGGAAGCAGTCACGTAGCTGACGTGATTAACCAGAGTGAGCTCGGCAGGACAGCTGCTACAGAAAACGTAGGTACAAACGGTTATCCTTTAATACCACATGATATTTCTAATGTACCAGATAACACTGAACCCATGGAATGCTCGTTAGTGACAACTGAAGAAGAAGAGTTTTCCTTGAGATAAGAAAATACATGTACAAGGAGGGTTTAAACAGCAACGCAGTAACTGGCAGAAGTTGCTTGGTTTAAACTGAATCCTGATTGATTTATATCAGCCAAAAGAAAAGGATTAAGTGCTCATGAAGAGAACTGTTTTCTTTTGTTAAAAAGTTAAAGCTGAGGAAAGCATTTTTGTTCAATGTTTGCTTCTGTTATTTGCCAGAGTGGCTTTTGATTATTTTGTGCTTCAAGAAAAAAAGAATACCTCATTGGACGGGGAATAAAGCCCTTGATTTAAAGTGTGAACTGTGTGTTTGAGTGGTTACAAGAAGACGGTACAACTACTACCCACAGAGGGCCAGGCAGGGCTATCTATAGCATATAGAAAGCCAAGAAAAGGTATTAAGCTGTAATACCAGTCTCCACCGGAGGGGCCCGATGAGGGTGTGACACCTGATACTGTGGCTTGCATTTTTGGATATTCATGAGCAGTGGTAGGTCAAAGGATACCATGTGGTGGTCAGACCATGGTAATGGTGTAGTTTGGACATTCTGTGCTGTCATGAATTTAGGAATGAAAATCAAGTTGAGGGTGTTTCCTCCTTTGTGTGTGGGTGAATTGATGATCTGTGAAAGGTCCATCACATCTATTGCTTCCAGGAAGGGTGTGACTTGGTTTGTTGGTGCTGAGTGTAGGTTTAGGTCTCCTAGCAAGATGAATGTTTTTTCTGATGCTGATTGGGAGCTTGCTAGTTCAATTAGTTGATGTTGGTGATCTATAAACTAAACATATGAATTATTGGTGGTTTTGGATCTGTAGGACATTTAAGGAGGTGTTTTTTAAAGAAGTGGATGTTTGGAATTTGAGGTCTTTCCTGGCTAGGATGAAAACTCCTCCTCCTCTCTTATTTATCCGTGGGCAGTTATGTAGTTCCATGTCTGGAGTTGATTAGCGAGTACCTGGTCGGTATCGGTGAACCAAGACTCAGTCATGAAAATAATATCAAGCTTGCTGCCATTGGCGGAGCCTGATGTCCAGCGGGTTAGACGCTTCGCGCTGAAGCTCCCGAGAGGCCTACTCAGAATCCTGACTTAATACCTACATAAACTTAATATTTTGCTCCGAACTTACCGGGGTGCCTCGGGGGGGATGGCGGCCCACAAACCAGCGCGCTTAGACTTCGGGTCTCCCTCTTCTTCACACGGAAAACGCTCCAAAACAGAGTTGTCTTCCCCACAAAAGATAGCTCCACTTCGGGAAAACCCCGAAATGCAACAGGAGATCTTGGAGGAAATACGCGGTGTGAAGGAACTGGTACAGTCCAACGGAGAAGCGCTCCGAGCCATGCGAGAAGATTTCGGTATGCTTCAGGACTGGCTTGAAGGTCTTTCACTACGGCAGGACAACATGGCGGGGGTCCTCGACTCGCACGCGGTGCGCTTGGTGAAACTGGACAAGGCTGAGTGTCAGATACAGAATCTTCAAAAAGAGTTAGAGGATAGCAATAATCGAGCCCGTCGCAACAATGTAAGGCTCATTGGAGTACCGGAGGGGGCGGAAGCAGGAGATATAAGAGAATTCCTGGTCAAAACTCTTCCCTCCTTGCTGAAGATCACTTTTCACAGAGATCTGGAAATTGACCGAGCACATCGTGTTCCTACCAACATGGCGCTCAATCGGACGACCCCCCGGCCTATCATCTTTCGATTACTGAGATATCAGCAAGTTGAGCAAATTCTAAATGCTGCCCGGGCGAATCATCATCTGGAGTTTGAAAGTCATAAAGTCTCCTTCTTCCCTGACTTGGCAAAGCCCACAGTTGACCGTCGGAAGAGACTCCTTGCTTTTCGCCCTAGACTTCAACAGCTACAGGCTCGCTTTGGCCTATTGTATCCAGCGAAGCTCAGAGTGACTCTCCATAACCAAACTAGAACCTTCGAAGATCCTGATCTACTAGCAACATTTTTAGATTCCAAAGAAGCAGACCAGATGCGCTAATCCAACAACTTGGATCTGTACTCCGCCGGATCTGCCCGCCATTTTGAATGGCCCGACGCGGTGATCACAGCCTGGAACAGAGACTGCCTGGACTTTTCTTTCTTTCTATATATAACTTTCTTGGTCTCCTTTCCCTCCATGATGTGCACCTCGGTTGGATTCGGAACATGCACAGCTATACAGGTTATATGTTTCAATTTAGGCCTTCTCTGGGGTTTCTCCCCGCAGACATATGGTCGCCAGTAATTTCTGGGGTTCTGCTTCTTCTCTAATGCACTTCGGTGCTTATTTTTTTATATGGGGCGCTTCATTGTTTTTCATTAGCTTATTTTCTATCATGTCATGTGTACAGCCATATACAGTTAATATGAGGGACATTGTGAAATTATGTGCGTTATCATGTTCTTTCTCAGAATTTTTAACCCTTCTGAATGGCCTTATGTAAGATCTTATCACTGAACGTAAAAGGCATCAATAGTCCAATCAAAAGAAAGAAAATCCTTAGCTATCTTAATCATGAGCATGCTGATTTAGTGTTTCTTCAGGAAACGCATTTAAACTCCGCTGAAACACTGAAACTTAATGCTAAGCCTTACATGGTGGCTGCCTACTCTCCCGCCGTTTCCAAACGGTGTGGGGTAGCCATCTTGGTTAAGAAGTCTTTGCAAGCTACTGTAATGGATACTAGCTCTGATAAGGAGGGTAGATGGGCCCGTGCACACCTTAAGGTTGGAGATAGTGAATTCACGTGTATTTGTATTTATGCTCCGAATGTGGATAACCCTGCTTACTATGCAAGTATTGCGCAGTTGGCACAGGCCTCTGCCAATACTCCATTAATACTTGGCGGCGATTTCAATCAAGTACTTGACCCTTTGATAGATAGACTGCCGCCTAGAACGAGTGGTCCACCCAAGAGTCTTGATACCCTTACAGCTCTGATGAAAGATCTTGCGTTAGTAGATATATGGAGGCTGCTTCACCCCTCCGACTTAGAGTTCACCTTTTTCTCAGCCCCCCATCACTCACAATCTAGAATAGATTTTTTTCTTATCTCCAAAGCACTGATATCCCAAGTGGACACGGCTAGGATTCATCCTCTCCATATTTCAGATCATGCTGCCATATCTTTCTCATTACATGTCACTACGCAAGGTGAACATCCCCGTGCTTGGTTTTTTGATAGATCCCTACTAGACCACAAAGATTTTCAGGTTGACATAAAGGCCGCTATCCAAGACTACTTTCATTTTAATTCACCCCATGACACTGCGAGCTGGGCTTGGTGGGAGGGTTTCAAGGCGTCTATCCGTGCAACTATAACTAGCTATCAAATTCGACAGGGGAAACAAAGAAAGCAACATTTACTGATTCTAGAACAACAGATACAAGCTGGAGAGCGTCTCCTCACGTCCCGTACTGACCCATGTATTTTACTTCGCTTACAACGCCTTCGTTTTCAATACAATCAGCTTTTATATACCGCTGCTGCTAAAAATATTGAATCACAACAAGGGATGTACTATCGGGAAAATAACCGTGCTGGCAAATTGTTAGCCAATGCTCTGAAAGGTCAAAAAGAAGCCAAGCGCGTTACCGCTCTCCGCAATCCGTCGGGGGGGGAGCTTGGTCACTAAAGATACAGAAATATTAGAACTCTTTCGTGATTTTTATACTCGGCTTTATCAATCTGAATGTGACTTCGAGCCAGAAGCATTTGAACGACTACTATCAGGGGTACAACGGCCGACCCTATCTGACGAAGATAGAGAGGCCATGGACAAACCATTCACTTTATCAGAAATTCAATCTGCACTCAAGAGATGTGCCACAGGTCGAGCCGCAGGCCCGGACGGTCTCCCAGCTGAATTCTACAAAACTTTTAACGCTGACTTAGCTCCGTTTTTGAAACTTTATTTTTCTGCTCTGGCCGAGGAGGGATCTCCTTCTGGATCCTTCTCAATGGCAAATGTAGTAGTTTTTGAGAAAGAGGGGAGAGATCCGCAATTAACAGCTAATTATCGTCCAATTTCCCTACTAAACGCAGACTATAAAATATTTGCCACCATTCTCTCCACCCGGCTCTCCGACAAGATGTCTACTCTAATACACCCAGATCAATGCGGTTTCATTCCCGGTAGATCAACTGCTGATAATGCTAGGACTCTATGTCATGTACTGACTGCCGCAGTTAATCTTGATCGACCATTGGTTGGCCTCTCACTTGATGCTGAGAAGGCCTTCGACCGCTTAGAATGGCCCTTCTTGTTTGCAACTCTCCGCTGGTACGGATTCGGAGAAGGCTTTCTCCGTTGTCTCCGAATCATGTATGCACAGCCTACAGCTAGT
Source organism: Ichthyophis bannanicus (assembly GCA_033557465.1). Taxonomy (NCBI): domain Eukaryota; kingdom Metazoa; phylum Chordata; class Amphibia; order Gymnophiona; family Ichthyophiidae; genus Ichthyophis; species Ichthyophis bannanicus. The sequence goes on along the minus strand of CM066034.1, from coordinate 885,456,647 downwards.
ATCTGTGCTAATGCTTTAAAGTCTCAGCCATTTCCCCTGCAACGCGGTACTCGCCAGGGATGCCCACTGTCTCCACTTCTTTTCGATCTCGCACTCGAACCCTTAGCTTTACTAATCCGGCAATCCAAGGATATTCATGGAGTCCCCTTCTCTCATAGGGAAATCAAAATTTCAGCATATGCTGATGACCTTATGCTCTTTGTCTCCCTAGACTCAGTGCCGGCTGTCCTAGAGCAAATTGGTAAATATTCACAACTCTCGGGCTATAAGATAAATTGGACCAAATCGGTAGCCTTTCCGCTAAATCCTCTGATCCATCAGGCAGATATGCAATCCTTTCCCTTTTTATGGCAACCTCGCATGGTCAAATACCTTGGGGTGCACTACTGCTCTCCTTTGGAAGACACCATCACCTTTAATGCCAAAGACTTAACCTCTAAGGTCCGGGCGCTTACTCAACGCTGGACTCCTTTAACACTTACTTGGTGGGGCCGCCTAGAAACCATTAAAATGATGATTGTTCCCAAAGTGAACTACATTTTAGAAATGCTGCCATGTCTCCTACCTCGACGTACATATAAAGATTTAGAGGGTCTTCTGACTAGATACTTATGGCAAAACAAGACACCTAGGATAGCGAAACATAAGTTACAAGCAGATAAAGAAAATGGTGGTGTCAGATTCCCTGATTTCCTGAAATACCACCATTCATTTCTTCTCAAACAAGGCGCTCGTTGGCTGGAAGACCTCACACCGAGTAGACCAGTCTGGCTAGATATAGAGGAGGACCTTTGCAAACCAATTCCTCTTACTTATCTCCCTGGTATGACTCTCCCATCAGACTCCCACTATCCACCAATGCTCTTAGACACTTTAGGTGCCTTTAATACCCTTGAGCAATCTCTAGACCCCCGACTTTGCCCGCTAGATAGACTCCCGCTTTGGCACAATGCTCGATTTCAAATACAAAATAAACCGATGGCGTGGAGCCCCTGGTACACTAGGGGCATTTGGATCCCTAACCAGCTGTTCCATGATGGTCGCTGGAAAACTTTTAGCGAATTACAAATTGAATTTGGTCTCCCAGCGAAACACTACTTTCAGTTGGTGCAACTTCAGCATTGTCTTCGGAGTGCTAAGGTGCTCCCGCCATCGGAAACCCATACCCAAGGATTGTCGGAGATAATCCGATCTATCGGGAGCTTATCGGGTGTGGCATCTAACTTTTACAAAACTTTATGTAATACTGTAAATAGAGGCACTCCTACAGCACAGAAATCCTGGGAGCGGGAAATGCATGTAACTTTGACCCCGGAGCAATGGAGCCTAGTCTGGAGCAAGGTGACACGGGTCTCTCGATCCGCCTCACTCACTCAGACACTTTTCTTTCTAGCCCACCGATGTTTCTATACTCCTGACAGGTTAGCCAAATGGAACGCCACCCAGAGCAATAGATGCTGGACATGCCATGCGGCCATTGGTTCACTAACTCATGTTATGTATGAATGCCCCGCATTACAGTATTACTGGAGTCGGGTCTGGGGTCGTATTCAATCTATTTTGCACTTTCAGGAGCCCCTCTCTTGGAAGATAGTGGGACTCCGCTCAGCTGCGGGGATCCCCTCTCTTCCCAAATCGGCTTACTTCCTTTTAGACTTTATGCTGGGCATAGCTATTTCCCTAATTACGAAATACTGGAAAAATAGCTCCCATCTGAGCCCCAATGAATGGTGGAATCATGTCTGTCTCTACAGTAAATATGAGCAAATACCTCGTATGTTAGCTTCTTCCGTTCAGACCCCCCACCACTTGTCTAAATGGAAGATGCTCAACGACTATGTTCAAACTGCTAAATGCTCTCATCTGACTGTTTAAATCTGTGTAAATCTATGTCACATGATCATTCTGTATCGCAGATACTATTTCTGTTTGTTTTGATGTACAATTACTGTTGTTTGTAAGCGCTTATATGATGATACTTATCAGCTTAGAGAAGAAGCATAGGGGTGGGGGGTAATTGGGGTTGCTTTTTCCTTATTGTATGCTTGTATTTGTTTCCTTTGGTGTGTTGTTTCTTTTTGCTTGTTGTAAAATGAAAATAAAAGTTAAAAAAAAAAAAAAAAAAAAGCTTGCTGCCATTTATGCAATTGTTAATAAGATGAATCTTCTTGCATGTGGAGCGTGCATTTGCTAGCGCACATTTTATATATTTAGGTGGATGGTTGTAGTTTTATTGAACCATTGGGAAGGCTGATGTAGCAATCTGGATTAGTCTTGGTTGCTGTCTGGGTATATGCAGAAATTATTGGAAATTGGAGAGGTTTCTCTGGTTGTATACGAATGGAATAAATGTTGTCTGTGTCATGATTCTGTTTGTTAATACTATCAGAAGAATTGTTATTATCAGCAGTATAAGCGCCTTAGAGGTTATCTGGGCCATTTCACGCCTTTGTAACTTAGATCCATCCACTGTGTGTTGCAGAGCTTACAGGTTTACGGGCGCAATTAAATATATAAATGAATGCTGGGGGCTCATGGTAATGGGGGTTACCAGTCATTTATGGCCTGGCCCTTTTGGATGTAAGCTTTCATTAAAGGCTGCTTACGACTGGTAGTAACTTCTCTGCTGATGGCTTGGTGTGGGTTTCAGTGTACTTAACTTAGTGGTTCCCAAACCTGCCCTGGGGGCTCTCCTTCCAGTTGGGCATTCAAGATATACGCAATGAATATGTATAAGGTAGATTTGCATGCAGTGGAGGCAGTGTATGCACATCTCTCATGAATATTCATAGTAGATATCCTGAAAACCTGACTGGTTGAGGATCCCCCAGGACAGGTTTAGGAGTCACTGACTTGGCTTATATTAGAGCTCGTTTGTCAGTCCAACCTGGACTTGGGGCTTGGCCATGAACTATCAAGGAGAGCGGGTGTCAGTCCTGTTGTGCAACAGAAGTCACCTTTTCCAAGGTCGTTCTTTGGTGGTGCACCTCAGCGTTGTTGACTTCCTCTAGTGTGAATCAGTTCGGTCTGTCTTGTGTCTTTGTGGATCTCTGAGGCTGAGGGCCCTGAAAGGATCATTCCTTGGGCTCATGCATAACATAAGGCCTCCATAGCGTAAAATCCTTTATTGTCAGTTAGTTTAAAGATGCCATTGGGTCAGTGTACATTCTGGTTGGTAAGCGTGTCCCAGAGTGGGTCAGAACTTGCTCCTCCAGGTGCAGGCTTTCTTGGTGGACTCTCCAGAGAACTTCTTTAAGTCTTCTTTAAATGCCTTTGTAAAGCACTACAGGGTGCTCATGGCACCTTTGGCAGGGTAATCTGTCCTGAACGTAGTCTTCCTTCTACCCTGATCCTCATTGCTTGGGTTCATCCCACTTGTATGGACTGGTCTAGCAGGATGTTAAGGAAGAATAAATGTTACATACACTGGCTTAGAAGTAAGGTTCATGACTGTCATGGGATGTGCAAAGCTCACCCATTTGGGGAAACTGTCCCTGATAATTTACGTTCTTTGATTCCTGCTAGAGCAGTCCAGCACCCACCCTGGAAGACTTTCTGCAGGTTTTAGGGTCTGGCTGCCATTAAAGGCAAAGTCACTCCTGTGTTTTGACACCAGTTTCATAATGGTAAGAATCAAATGCTTTCTCAAGCTCTGTGTGGCAAAGTTATTAGCCACTAGCATTTTCTGAGTTTTTCAGTCTTGTTTTTCTGCTTGGGAAGTTTCTTACTGGCTTTTCTTACTGTTGCGCCATAGGATATACTGAATGATGCATTGCTGGAAGTTGCTCAAGTCTGCCTCCACCTGCTGGCAAAGGAGCATGACTTATTCATCTGGACTAATCAAGCAGGATTCAAAGAAAATAAATTATCAGATATGTAAAATTTATCCTTTGTGTGCAGTCTCACTGTTCTGCCTCTTTAAACATTAGGGCCAGCAGCCAGGTTCCATCCTGGTTAGTGTGTAGCTGCTCCTTTCTGTATAGGCTTCGCTCTCCCCAAGATCTTGTCCAGTTCCTAGCAATTCTGAAGACCTTCCATGGGTTCATTCATGCTTTGAAATTTCAGAGCTCTGCCTGACTGCAGAGTCCTGTGTGAGAAATGGAAGCATTTCTGAGCATGCTCCCCTGTGGGTTCTGGCTTTCAGCTTTCTACGTAAAAGCTTACATCTGTATTTCAGAATTCCCCCCCCCCCCTTACCCTTCTATGTTATTGGCCACATACCACAACAGGCTTCTCAGCAGCACTGCTTCAGATCTTACCTAGTTAACCCCTGAGGTTGGCCACTTTTGCACCAGGCAGATGAGTTACCAAGCAGCCTCATGCCCATTAACTATTGTGCTATCTACATATCTACATTCTTAAGGATTGAATTACCAACAAAAGAGCTGATGTAACCCTTCCTGGCTGGGTATCTGCCCCTGGAGAAACTGTGTTAGATAGGATGTTGCTTCACGTGGAGGGCAAGTCCTGTCTACAGGATCACTTCCTGCCACGCTAAGATAATGCTTTACTTCCAGGTGACCTTGTTTCTCCAAGGAAGAACCAGGGTTACCAGACTGGAGGTGGGACCATTCAACTGTGCCCTAGAAGGTCGCCTCCGTATATTTCTCTGCCTCAGCTCTTCCGTCTGCCTTTCTAGCCTTTGCAGATCAGATTCATTTTCTGCGAGCCAGGAGCTCTTTGTACCAAGTGCATGCATGCAGCTTTGTACTAACTGGTAGATAGTTGGACATGTGGTACTTGGTGCAAAAGTTTGGATAACCCCCTCTCACTGCTGGATTTATGTCAGCATCTTAAAGAGTTGAATTATTAGTTTTCAAGGGTTGCTTAGTAAGTAGGTATGCTTCATCTATTGAAAATGCCTTTAAATGTACTTGATGTATTTGTTAATTTGGCGAGGACCTGGAAAAAAGAATACAGTTTAATTATTGATAAGGTTAGGGTCTTTAACTTATTGATGAAAATCTTTAATTGATTCTTGTAAAAAAAAAAATTGGAGATCGAGGATTTTGGATGCAGGAGGTTTGCTGCTGTGCACATTGGCCGACTTTCCTACTGTAGCGTATACATCGGAGGTGTCTCCCCTCCGGCTGTGTCATCACGGAGTGGCCCTGACTGCTATTTCAACAGCAGCTGTTCCGCGGTCGTGTGCCCGAAGGAGCGCATGACCAAAGGGAAACGCCCCTTTGGGGCTGCTTCGGGACCTTCGGGCCTGGAAGTATTAGCTGCGAGGGATGCCCAAGGGGCAGGGAAGAAGTGAGGCCAAGTATACTGGTAAAAAGATCAGGATGCTAGTGTCTAACCAAAAGGAGTTATTGGACCTATGGATTTTCATGTTTGTTAGGTATTGGAAGTGAAGGAAGGTCCGTAGCCTGTACTGTTGGATTCTTCCTCTCCTCAATCCTTGGGTGGCTCCCTTAATCCCATCATCAGGACCCCACCTCCTAACCCGGGTGCACTACTGGCTGGTAAAGAGGGAGGTTTGTTAACTCCCCTCCCCAGGGACCTCGGCACGCCATTGGATTTAGCCGCATCTGAGGAACCGCCACAAGCTCATTTTCAGGGACTTACTTTGGAACCTATACAGGTAATTAAAAAGTCTTCTGAGGAGCGTGTGGGACTCTCAGGCTCCTCTGCTCATATTGCCTTATTAGATATCTGGAAAATAGTTTCAGAGATGAATGTATTTCTGCATAGTTTCATGCACCAGGCAGATGAGGTTTTCACAAGTGGTAAAAAAAAATATCTCAGAAGGAGGATGCACCATTAGACTCTACCACTCAGTGATTAGAAAAAGTAGAAGGACATGTGGGTTTACTTCAATCTGCGGGTGGTCAGAGGCTTAAAGATAAATATGTTCTCCGGGAACAAGAAGGAAGTCAGTCCTCATATATGGGTGACATCGGTGCCGACGGAGCCCTTGTGCGGAGCAAATCCCCAGCTTTCAGAGAAAGCCTTTGGGAATTGCATCACGCATGCGCGGTCTCCTTCCCGCCCAAGGGTGCCATCTTGCTCAGTCTCCTTTTTTCCGCGGAGCCCTTTGGACATAGTCCTCGTGTCCCCATGAAAAAAGTAAAAAAAGTTTAAAAAAAAAAAAAGTAAAAAATTCTCTGTTCTTTTACTGGTCAACACCGGTTCCTCTTCCCGCCTTCGGCTCGATGCACCGGTAATGAGTCCGGCTTTATTTTTAGTTTTTTGACCTTTGTGACTGGCATTCACACCCTTTTTCTTTTTTACTGGCAGCCCGGATCTTTGACCTCGCAGGTGCCCTTTTTCCCCCGATGGCTGCCAGCGGGTTAAAAAAAATGCCATCGGTGTGTAAAGCTTATGTCCCTCACCGATATGCATGACTGCTGTCTCTGGTGCCTCGGGCCTGATCACGACCCGACGGCCTGTGGTCCGTGTAGGAAGATGTCCTCTAAGGCCCTGAAGAGCCGCCAGCAGCAGCATGATAAGATTTTTCTGAGTCCGTGCCTTCGCGAGCCCGGACCTCGTCTGAAGCCTCTACGTCTCGGGGGGAGCACTCTGAGCCCGAGCAACGACGAGGTTCCTCAGAGAGGGGTTCTCCCTCGAGGGAACACAGGAGGAAGAAAAAGTCCTCGAAGGCAGCGTCGTTGGATGGCTCCGAGTGACCCGGCCCCTCCCAGGGCCTGTCGCGGAGCCCCAAGCGCCAGCTGGGATCTTTGGAGACGGAGTGCCCGGCAAAGGTTCCTTGTTGGGAGATGGATCAGCCAAGGCAGGTAACCACTGTCCTCATCGAGGACTCCTCTCTGGGGGAACCGGCGTCGGGCCTGACTGTGTTGAGACCCGAGCCGGTGGCTGTGGAGCCTTCCGGACTCAAGTCCAGAATGGCAGCCTTTGAGCACAGTTTTACTGCCTTCATGGAGCAGCAGCGGGCGCTGATTGCTGGTCTGTCCGGTTCTTCCACCCCGACCACCGGGCCATCGAAGTTGAAATCTACTCCGGAGACCAAGCCGATCCTCGAGACCTCTCGGGATTTGGGTCGATCCTCGGCCAAGGTCCCACTCGGCTTCCCATTCGGGACCGAAGTCGGGGCGGTCGGCGCCAGGGCCCTCGATGCCAAAGCCCATCGATTCCTCTTCGGAAGCATCGGGGTGGGAAACGGAGGAAGATTAGTCCCCGGACACTTGTCAGCACAGGGATGTCCCATCTGATTCCCCGGTGTCTGAACCTCAGGGAAGGTCCCCTCCGGAGGACATGAGGTTCTTGGACTTTGTGAGGGATATGTCCAAGGCTTTGTGGCGTTCCCCACGGAGTCTGAGGAGGATCCTCAAACTGATGAGCTCGAGATCCTACAGTATGAGGCCCTCCCCGGGAGGCCCTTACTGTACCCATGCCTCCGATCCTGGAATGACTGTTGCTCCGCATGTGGGAGACACCAGCGTCGGCGCCGTTTATCAGCAAACTGCTCGACTCGATGTATCAAGTCCGCCGGAGCTCTGGGTTTCAGAAGTCGCAGCTGCCGCACAACTCCATGGTTGTGGCATCGGCCATGCGCAGCCTGAAGAGCCAGAAGACACACTCCTTGGTGCCTCCTGGCAGGGAGGCCTGCAACTTGGATGATCTCGGCAGAAAGTGCTTCCAGGGTTCAATGCTGACTTGTTGAATCCAGGCCTACCAACTGTATATGGGCATGTACCTGAGGGACCTGGCGAAGGAACTCGCCGGGTTCTCAGCTGGTCTCTCCGGGGGGCCTTTGCAGCACTTCAGGAGTCTTTCCACTGCCGTCCATGAGTGCTTGAAGTTTGTCTCGAGCAGCCTTTGACAGGTTCGAGTTGGCGGCCCGGGTAGCCACGGTGGGCTTCGGTGCACACCGCCAGACATGGCTACAGTTGTCGGACCTCGAACAATGGGTTCAGGACAAGTTGGTCGATGTCCCATACCAAGGCCGCAGAACTGGAGACCGAGTACATGACGAGGACACGGCTCTCCAAGAAGACCTCTGCCCCTTCTCGCAAGAAGGACTCGGGTAGAAAGTCCTTTTACCCGAGGAAGGATGCTGCTTACCGAAGCTACCCCCATTTTCAGGCTTCCCCGGCAGGCCAAGGGACGGGCATGGCTCGCGTAAGCAGAAAGCCCCCAAACCCTATACACCGGCTCCGGTCCAGCCTGGCAGTGGTTTTTGACTCTCACAGCATGGACCCTCTTCTCACAGGGGACAGGCAGTGCACAGGAGGCAGGCTTGCCCTCTATGCCCACAGATGGACAGTCATTACCACAGATGCCTGGGTCTTGCAGATAGTCCAGGAAGGCCCAGGGGCCTCCTCCTTACTTCCCGGGAGATCCCCTCAGGTCTCCCCTTCACCGGGACCACCTTCTGAAGGAATTGGCGGGTCTTCTCGAGGATCAGGCGGTAGAACCGGTGCCCCACCACCTGCAGGGCAAGGGCTTCTATTCCAGGTACTTTCTGCTACCAAAGAGAACAGGAGGCCTCAGACCCATCCTCGACCTGCGCAACCTAAACAAGTTCCTGGTGAGGGAGAAGTTCAAGATGCTCTCTCTTGGAATATTGTTGCCTTACCTCCGCCAGGGAGACTGGCTATGCTCCTTAGACCAATGTTCCCTCTAATTTTCTGTAGGCTGTGTGCGCATAAAATATCAACTGTGTGCAGCTTTTGAAGGAAGGTTAACTTTTTGTGCGCCACATAACGACACTCGGAGTTATATACTTTAAAATTTGACTGCACGTCAGAATACAGTATGTACACCACATTGATTTTATTTATTTATTTATTTATTTAACACTTATTTATATACCGCATCTTCCAGCGATCAGTTGCGGTGTACAATTAACAACAGTTAACAATGCAGAGCTTGTTTTACATGGAACAAATTAAATGAAATGAAAATAGACAATTACTAAATGAAGCGGGAAATTTCTAGTAATTACAATCATAACTTTTAAATTTTAAGATGTCTGTGTTGTTTTCTATCAGAATCAGAGCTGTAATTTTTGTGCGCTCTGTTGTAAAGCATGTGCGCTCTCTCGGCGAGGTGTGTGCGCGCGCACACGCGCACAGCTTAGAGGGAACAGTGCCGTAGACCTAAAAGATGCCTATACACACATCCTAATACATCCAGACCATAGGCAGTATCTACGCTTTGTGGTGGGAGGCAATCACTACCAGTACAGGGTACTCCCCTTTGCCCTGGCCTCGGCCCCAGAGTATTCACAAAGTGCCTGGCTGTGGTGGCCGCCTTTCTCAGACTCCAAGGGGTCTATATCTTCCCCTACCTAGACGACTGGCTCATCAGAGGCCCTTCAGCCAGCAAGGTCCACCAGGCCACATCTCGCACCATCCATGTGCTCCAGCTTCGGGGGTTTGTAATCAACTACCCCAAGTCCAGCCTTGCTCCAACTCAACAGCTGGAGTTCATTGAGGCCAGACTCGACACCCTTCAGGCAAGGGTCTGTCTGTCTGTAGACAGGGCAAGCAGGCTTCTGGCTCTGGCACGTCAGGTGAGTCGCAGGCCCGTAGTGTCAGGCAGACCATTTCTGCGCCTCCTCGGGCACATGGCTTCCACAGTCCATGTGACACCAGACGCCCACCTCCACATGCGAATTGCTCAGTGGGTGCCTCAGAGACCAGTGGTCACAGGCTACAGGTTGCCTCAGGGACAAAGTCATAATGTCCAGGTGGCTAGTACGGTCCCTGGACTGCTGGCTTCAGCCACTCCACTTAGAGGCGGGGATGCCTTTCCAGGCTCCTCTGCACACGAGGATTCAGACCACGGATGCCTCCCTGCTGGGCTGGGGGGCCCATTGCCAGGGGTTCCGTACTCAGGGAGCATGGTCCCTAAGCAAGAGAGCGCAACAGATCAATTTCTTAGAGCTCCGAGCCATCCGCCTGGCTCTAGGAGTTTTCAGGCAGATCCTAGCCCACGAACCTGTCTTGGTACAGACAGACAACTAGGTGGCCATGTTCTACGTGAACAAGCAGGGTGGCACGGGGTCCTGTCTCCTCTGTCAGGAAACCCTGGATTTGTGCTCGTTTGCAGCCCGGCATGGCATTCATCTGCGGGCCATCTACCTGCCGAGCCAAGACAACTGGTTAGCCGACAAGCTAAGCAGGATTCTCCAGACTCATGACTGGCAGCTGGACCGTGGGGTAGCCAGTTGGCTTTTCCAGACCTGGGGATGGCCAGTGATGGATTTGTTTGTGAGTCCGGTGAATCACCAGTTGCCCCGGTTCTGCTCCAGGCAGCCACACCCACACTGGTTGGCCGCTGATGCCTTTCTGATATCATGGTCCATGGGTGTTCTGTATGCATTTCCTCCGATTCCTCTGGTGGCCAAAACTCTATTCAAGATCCTCCAGAACAAGGCCTCAGTCCTCCTGGTAGCCCTGAGGTGGCCGAGGCAACCCTGGTTTCCACTTCTACTTCAGCTAGCGGTGGAGGCCCCCATTCCCCTAGGGTCCTCCCCAAGCCTCCTGTCCCAGGAGGGGGGCACTCTCCTGCACCCCAACCTCAGCTCCCTCAACCTAATGTCATTGCTGCTGAAAGGGTAATGCTCGCTCCGCTCCTCCTCCCAAAGGACGTTGAAGTGGTCTTGTTGGCCTCAAGGAGGCCGTCGACTAGACGGGTCTATGCCTTGAAGTGGCGTAGGTTTGTGACTTGGTGCGAGGGGCATGGTGTGGATCCTTTCTCCTGCCAGTTTGGGGTGGTTTTACAGTACCTTCTCCACCTCTCGGATTTGGGCCTCAAGTCCAACTCCGTCAGAGTACACCTCAGTGCCCTTGCAGCAAACCACTTACCGGTGGAGTAGAAGCCCCTCTCTGGCCATCCCTTGGTTTCTCAGTTTTTGAGAGACCTTCTTTTGAAGCCTCTGGTTTGCCCTCCGGTGACGGAGTGGGATCTGAATGTTGTTTTAGGGCAGCTTACTCGGCCACCCTTTCAGCCGATGGTGACCTGCCATGTTCGCTACCTTTCTTGGAAGGTGGTTTTCTTGGTGGCACTCACGTCGGCTTGGCGGGTGAGTGAGCTTCAGGCCCTTGTGTCAGACAAGCCTTACACCAGGTTCTATAGGAACCGGGTGGTGCTTTGCACGTACCCCAAGTTCCTTCCGAAAGTGGTCTCCTTGTTACAACTCAACCAGGAGGTGGTGCTGCCTACCTTTTTTCACAGACCGCATGCCAGTCAGGCAGAGACAGTACTGCATACCCTGGACTGTAAAAGGGCATTGCCCTTCTAAATTCAGCATACTCAGGCCCATAGAAGGGCTCCTCAGCTCTTCGTATCCTGTGACCCCAGTAAGCTGTGGATGGCCATTTCCAAACATACGCTGTCCACCTGGGTAGCGGACTGTATTGCCTGAGCATACAGGGCAGCCGAACGTCCGTTGGAGAGTTGTGTCATGGCCCATCGGGTCAGGGCCATGGCGGCATCAGTGGCACATTTCCACTCTGTTCCACTGGCAGACATCTTCCGGGCCGCCACCTGGTCTTCGGGTAAGACTTTCACAACCCATTACTGCCTGGATAGGGAGTTCCAATGGGACAGTGCTTTCGGCCAGGCTGTACTCCTTAACCTTTTCGAGGTCTAGGCAACTCCTGCCCTCCGACCCTTCTGTGTCAGGCTACTGTAGTGCTGTTCTCATAGTTAGATTCCTATTGTGGCTGCTTGCGGCTCTTGTAGAGGGTGCCTATTTTTCAGCTGTCGATTCTCGGTAGCCTATAGCTGGGGAGTCCGATATGTGAGGACTGACTTCCTGCTTGTTCCTGGAGAAAGCATAGATCTCCAGGAACAAGCAGGAATGAGTCTTCACATATGGGTACGTCGGTACCGACGGAGCCTGCACGGGAATGCTCCCCAGCATCCAATCAGAAAGCTTTTGGGAGCATCCCTCGCGCCTGCGCACTGCCTTCCCGCCTTTTCCACTGCCTCTCCTCAGTTTTCATTTTTCCGCGGAGCCGGCAGGACGTCTTCCTGTCATCGCAGAAACTTTTTTCTTCAAATTCTTTATTTTTTTGTTTTCCTTTTCTTAAACTCAGGGAATTTTTCCCTCAGTTTCTGTCTTAAATTTTTTGGGCCTACAAGGCCTCTCCATCATGGAGCCTTCTTCTCCTAAGAAGTGCATTCACTGTGGAAGCACAGTTTTCTTTTTAGACTCCAATGCCTGGTGTCTAACCTGTTTGGGTCCTGACCCTTTTTCCCCTGAACAATCAGGCTGCAAAACTGTGGAAAAAACTTCCCTCTTTCGAGTTTCCCTCGATACCGTTTTCCCTCCCGAAGTGAGGGCACCGGCCTTTTCTTCTCTGCAGGATCAGGTAACCCACAAACAGTCTGTTAAGACTAGCCAGTCCTTGAGTGGTAGGTCTCATGCCAAGCATGATGACGGCTCCGGCCTTGCCCTCAAGACCCCATTGGCATTAAAACCCCGGTGGGAGTCTCCGGGCTCCAAAGCATTCAGGGGTTTCAGGTTGTTCCTGGGGCTCACCCCTCACAGAACATACCTGAGCCATGTTCGGTGGTGGCATCCGCTTCGAGCGGTACCGATACCCCGGAATCGGCACCGGTGTTGAGTGATCCACTCTTCACCAGGGATCGTCATCTGGCGTTCTCGGTACCTTCGGGACCGATCGATACGTCCCAGATTGACTTTCCTGTATCTGAGCCATGCTCGGTGGTGGCATCCGCTTTGAGCGATACTGATACCCCGGCATCGGCACCGGTGTTGAGTGATCCACTCTTCACCAGGGATCGTCATCGGGCGTTCTCGGTACCTTCGGGACCGATCGATACGACCCAGACCGACTTTCCTGTATCGACAACATCGCCGATACCACCACCGACGTCGGTACCCTCTAGACATGCATCGATGGACTCGCTCCCTTCGATGCCGAGTCTGGAATCGATATCTAGTCTAGATGACTGGGTACCGATGCGTCTCGGAACCGACCCTTATCGTTTCCGGATACGCAGTACCGAGGATATTCACCAAGCGTTCAGGTTGCCTCGGTACCGCTTGAGCAGCCTCCGATGACTGCTTCGAGGGCGTTACCGTCTCCGATTCCGACTCAGCTACCGGTATCGGTATCGATGTCGGTTCCTGCAGTTACATCGGCACCATCGATTCTCTCTATGCCTAGTTTGGAATCGATACCTGGCATAGACGATGCAGTACTGACTGCCTCAAATCGTGACTACCAGTACCACTGTCCATCTAGTGGGGTTCTTTTTCTGCACCGGACCAATACATCCTCTGGTGCTCAGGCTGCTCCTTCAACCTTAGCCTGCCCAGGGATAGTTCCCATTGGAGATCCCTCGTTTCAGAAATTTCTTCTTGACATGGCAATGTTTCTTGCTATTCCTATCCCTGGCTGTGATCCTACTCGAGGCTCCCCTGCAGAAACGGAAACTATAATGCTTCCTTTACATCATTCTCTGCAGGATCTTCTTCTGAGAATATGGGAATCACCTTTAAGGGTTCCCTCACCTTCTACAGCAACTAATGTTCTGTATCAGGTGCCCCCCTCTCCAGGGTTTCAAAAGCCTCAACTTCCCCATCATTCCATTGTAGTGGAATCAGCAATGAGGAAGGTAAAAAGCAAGAAGCATTCTTCTTATCCACCAGGTCGTGCATCTCGAGCATTTGATGCCTTTGGACGTCAAACCTTCCAAACATCTATGCTGGCATCAAGGATTATCTCTTATATTTTTTATATGAGTCTATCTCTCCAGGAGGTCACGAAGAAATTATCTCTTTTGACTCCTTTTCTATCAGAGCCTAAGGCTGCAGACTATTCCTTACTTCTTAGTCATAGCCAGAATCTTTCATGGTTTCTTTCTCGTGCTTCTCTAGATTCTTTTGAGTCTGTTAGCAGATCCTCTGCTATTGCCATAGGAGCACGTCGTAGAGCCTGGCTCCAGGCTTCAGACTTGAGCAGATGGGCACAACACACACTGGGTAATTCTCCTTGCACTGGAGAAAATCTCTTCAATAAGGAGGCTTTACGTCAGGTTGCTCTCTGCTCCACTGACTTCCCTGGTTCTGGAAACCATCCTAAGCCGCCTTCTTCCCCAGGAGGTAGGAAATGTCCTACCAAACCTTCTTTCCCTAAAAAAAGGAGGTTTCACTCTTCTCCTGCCCATCATCTAGATGTACCCAAGCAGGGGACACCTTGTCCTGGTCTGAAGAATCCAAACTCTGGCCAGTCTGAGCATACCCAGCAACCATAGGTTCCTGAAGGTTGCAACCTACAGTTAACCTCTTCTTAGCAGAAGTTTGTTCACTGTTTTTTTCTTTAAAGCTCTACACATGGCTTCCTTTCTTCAGGATGTACTGAACTGTCAAGATATTCTTGTCTATGGGTTACAGATTTCTCCTCTTCTTCCTACCAAGAAGAGAAGTTAACTACTATCCCATGATAGTTTCTGTCCCAACATAGATATTTTTTTCTTCAGCTGACTCACCATATGGTAAGTCACCCTTCAGTTCCTGTTTTTCTACCCTCTCATCCAGGTTTTCTCCTGATTGAGTGGTACCATGCTGTACACCTTTCATTCCAGTGTAGAGTTTTTTCTTTGAATAAATTCTCTGAACAGCTTATCAGACAGGGACAGGACTACTCCTCTCCCTTTGTCTTTTCTCTCTGTGTTTTTCACAGGAAGATTCCCTCTGCTGTTTCTTTCAGTTGCTGTTCATGCAGGAGTTCCCGTGGTTGATCTACTGGTACTTTTCCACAAGTTCCAGTCTGTCTAGCCTTAGTAAAGATTCCAAGATAGTCCTCATCTATCTTGGATAATCCTACTCACTTCAAGCTTCTTACATTATCTTCTTTCTGGCCATCTCCATTTCCTTGGATTTGGCAACACAGCTGACCTACAGTCAGTTTTATCTCCTAATTCTCCTGCATAATGCTCTCTGCAATCTTCAGAGAAGCTTTCTACTATGGGCCCTTGCTAGAGAGCATTGTCTCTGATGGCTATTTCATATAGTAAAAAAGGCTTATCAGTCATTTTCCATGACTGTGAGGGTTCTCCACACCCTCTTGTCTCCTGTTATACTACAGGATATAAGCTTTTTCTGCGTGAATGTCCAAGGAGTTTCCCAATCCTGCAGGAATATGCTCTTTTTTCCTTACAGCTTGGCCTTATACTATCCTACTCCTCATGGACAGCACATATTCTACTAGTAACGCATGATACCCCTGTGTCCCTCCATTGGGTCATCCTGGTATCTCCCTCTATGCGTTTTCTGTCCATTTACCATGTCAGAGTTCTACAGAACTCACGACTTGCTCTCTACAGACTGATATTATCCTCAGTTTTTTCAGCAACCATCCTGGTTATTTCACTGGATAGCATTCCCGCACCCTCTTAGCCCAGGAGGAATAGATTCTCTATGTATCTTTTCAAGTAGGTTCCACCTTCTTGTTACTAGATGAATCTTTCTCCTTCACATCTCTCATGTGAATGTTCTTATGAGGCTTAGTTGCAGACATGTGTCTTCAAACTTACATATTCATGTATGTATATATCTCTATTATTTCTATACATACATATGTCTGTAAGCTGTGTGTGCATGGGTTATGCCCCTATATATATAAATATATATATATACATATATATATATATCCCTCTATATATGTATCTCTCGAGATGCTTTTATAGGTAGATATGTATTACATACTATCTCCCTAACTGTCTCTGCTATAAAGGTTTTTACCTTCTTAAAGTTTCCAGACAGTGCATTTGCATATCTTCGTACTGTCCCTCGGTATGTAGGGGCTGTCATGCACAAAAGTCCACTACTGTGGTACTTGCAACTTCCATTTTACTCTAGGTCTCGCTATCCCTGAAGCATCATGCTTCAATATCTTTCCTATCTCTCACCAGCTAGGAAAGACAGTGTAGATTTTCAGTAGTTCTGAGGTTTCAGCCTTCACACATCTGTCTTCCTTGGGAATACGGGCTTTTTTCCATACCCCGTCTTCCCTCCAGGACTGGGCTACTTGTCCAAATCGGTCAGTCTTCCTCTTTTACTCCTCAATGTCAATGACTCTGTAGCTAAAAGAGTTTTCAGCTTTTTTACATAAAGCTTTCCACTGAAGACCTGCCGTTCTTATACTACCCCAGTTGACACCTGGGTCACCTGCAATTCCAGATTTGGACCTTCACCCTCACTGCGTGAGGTCACCTTGAGGATCCTCTACTGAATCTCCAGTAGACTCCATCACGCTCTCTACTTCCTACAATCCAGTAGGTAAGATCCATTTTGTGATTGTTCATTAAATAATTTTAATGGTACTTATCATACATACCAAGGACTCCTCTCCTGTAGTCCTTAGCTTTGCTGTTTCCTTACAGCTCCTCTCCTTTCAACTCCTACCCACCATCCCTCATGGGATGCCGGAGTTCCATGTGTGGAAACTGCAGTCCTGATCCAGGGACACACACTTCATGGGATCTCCCCCTGGCATCTCCAGCTAGGGAGTCCCCATATGTGAAGACTCATTCCTGCTTGTTCCTGGAGATAGCACAGTTACTTACCTGTAACAGGTGATCTCTGGGAACAGCAGGAATAAGTCTTCACAACCCACCCACCTCCCCTAGGAGTTGTATCTATCTATCTATCTTCCTTTCCTCTTTCTCTCCTTTTGTCTCAGCTATGAAACTCAACTGAGGAGAGGCAG
Source organism: Ichthyophis bannanicus (assembly GCA_033557465.1). Taxonomy (NCBI): domain Eukaryota; kingdom Metazoa; phylum Chordata; class Amphibia; order Gymnophiona; family Ichthyophiidae; genus Ichthyophis; species Ichthyophis bannanicus. The sequence goes on along the minus strand of CM066034.1, from coordinate 885,439,989 downwards.
TGGAAAAGGCGGGAAGGCAGTGCGCAGGCGCGAGGGATGCTCCCAAAAGCTTTCTGATTGGATGCTGGGGAGCATTCCCGTGCAGGCTCCGTCGGTACCGACGTACCCATATGTGAAGACTTATTCCTGCTGTTCCCAGAGATCACCTGTTACAGGTAAGTAACTGTGCTTTTCTCACCTGTAAGAGGTGTTCTCCGGGGACAGCAGGAATCAGTCCTCACAACCCTCCCTCCTCCCCTTGGAGTTGCAGTCCTGTTATTATTTTATCCTTTCGCCGTCTTTTTAGCTATGTCATTTGACTGAGCAAGATGGCACCCTTGGGCGGGAAGGGCACTGCGCATGTGTGATGCAATTCCTAAAGGCTTTCTCTGAAAGCTGGGGATTTGCTCCACACGAGGACTCCATCGGCGCCGACATCATCCATATGTGAGGACCGATTCCTGCTGTCCCCGGAGAACACCTGTTACAGGTGAGTAACTATGCTTTTTCTATAAACAAATTGAATCGTTAAATAATTTTTTTAGAGCTAAGAATTTGAGATGTTTACATTTTCCTAAGACACCTTTTCTTTCTCCTTCAATACTGTTTAAGAAGTATTGCAAGGAAATATTATGTTTACCAGATACAGATAGTATTATGGTGTCTAATGGGTATTTACTTGCCTGCTTGGGGTATGATACAGGGTGATGATGTGGCTCGGGTGGAGGAATCTGATCTTGATTTTATTAATTTTCTTGGAAGTACTAATGAGTTGATTCCCTCATAAGCTACATTAATCGTCTCCCTTTACACCGAAGCTGACAAAGTTTGAATTTTGAAGGGATATTTTTCAAAAAAGGATTTCCTATTTTATGGTCAAAAGGTGTCCCTGTTACCAGATGTGTCGTGCACTACGCAAGCGCAGAGAAGCAGTTGAAGCTTCGGGTTTTGGCTGCAGAGGGGACCTTCTTTTTGCGTTTTCCATGCAAATGTTTAGTTACAATTGGTAGTGTACAATACGTCTATACTGATCATTTGCAGCTTGAGTGTTTTTTGCCTAGTAGAGAGCGCTTGGCTAGCAGATGTGTGCTTTTTCTTTTGAACTATTTCTACTTTGGTTAATTTCAGCTATGGGTGGGTTTTCTTGATAATATTGATATGTTTATCGCCTTTAATCAGACTGTTTGCTCTCCGTTATGTGGGCTGCAAAAATAGGATTAATTTATTTATTTTATTTATTTATTTATTTAACACTTATTTATATACCGCATCTTCCAGCGATCAGTTGCGGTGTACATTTAACAACAATTAACAATGCAGAGCTTGTTTTACATAGAACAGTTATAACTTTTTACAATGAACATCTTAACTTGAACAACAAAGTGTATGTAAAAACTATGCGGAATAGTTCAATAAATCAACTAACACAGATTGTATAACAATTTAAACTGAAGTACTGTCTCTAACTCAATTAATGTGGGGTTGGGATTGGTTCCCCTTTTTCTTTATGGCTATTGTTTGTAGTATTGGTATTTTCTTGAGTATTTACTTTTGTATATTCTTGTAAAAATTTTAAAAAAATCCCTTTTACTTCCTAACAGGTCATAGAAACATGATGGCAGAAACTACATGGCCTATCTAGTCTGTCCTTCCATTTCAACCACTACAACAGTCCCCTTTTTCCCTTTAGAGATCCTCTGTGTTTGTCCCATGCTTTTTTGAATTCAGATACTATCGTCATCTCTACCACCTCCACTGGGAGACTATTCCATGCATCTACCATCATCGTAAAGAAATATTTCTGCATATTACTCCTGAATCTATCCCCCTTTCACCCTCATCCTGTGTCCCCTCGTAGCAGAGCTTCCTTTCAATTGAAAGAGGCTGTCTTCCTGTGCATTTATGCTACGGAGGTTTTTAAACATTCTCGATCATATCACTTCTACCCCACCTTTCCTCTAATGTATACATATTAAGGTCCTTAGATCTGTCCTCATATGCTTTGTAACGCAGACCATTAACCATTTTAGTAGCCACCCTCAGTGCAGAAAAAGCTCTAGTGCAGGTTTCCTAAAGCATATTTAATGCAGAAGCTTTGTCCATGCACGCTGTAAGCAAACAGCATGCAAAGGAGCTGTGTGCTCATGGAAAACAAGCCAGATATATGCACACAAAAGTCTGAATAAGCAGTCTGGAGTCCATGCACATATATCAGGATTGCCAAAAAGGTCATATGAGATGAAGTTTGACCCTTCACCTCAGCTGACTAAGATTAGACCCGGATCACATGTTTCCATTACACTGCCAACCCCTGTTGTTGTTGTTAAGTGCCGTCGAGTCGGAGTCGACTCATGGCAACCCTCTGGATAGCTATCCTAAATTGTGTTCGTTCTTCAGTCAGGCGGCTCATTGTTGACAGACTGGTACCCATAGCTACTGTTATTGTATCGATCCATCTCATTGCTAGTCTTCCTCTTTTGCATTGACCTTCTATCTTGCCAAGCATGATGTCTTTCTCTAATGATCTCTCTCTTCGCATGATGTGTCCAAAGTATGAAAGTCGAAGTCTTGTCATCTGAGCTTCTAAAGAAAGCTTAGGTTTGATCTCCTCTAGTACCTACTGGTTTGTTCTTCGGGCAGTCCATGGTATACACAGTATTCGCCGCCAGCACCATAATTCAAAGGCATCAATTTTCTTTCTGTATGTCTTTTTCACTGTCCAGCTTTCACATCCATATGATGTTATTGAAAATACCATGGCTTGAACAAGTCGAATCTTTGTATCGAGAGAGACATCTCTGCTCTTGAGAATCTTATCTAGGTCTTTCATAGCCATTCTGCCAAGAGCAATGCGTCGTTTGATTTCTTGACTGCTTGTTGCTTCTTTATTGATAGTTGATCCAAGTAGGTTAAAGTTGTTCACGATTTCAATTTCTTCTCCTTCAACGATGAACCTGTTGATTATGCCAGTTGTCATGATCTTTGTCTTCTTTACATTAAGGTGCAGGCCCATTTTGAGACTATGTTCTTTGATTGTGAGAAACAAATGTTTCAGATCATCTTCACTTTCAGCCAGTAATGTAGTATCATCAGCATTGCGAAGGTTGTTGATGATTCTTCCACCAATCTTCACACCTCTGTTGTCTTCATACAATCCTGCTTCTCTGATGATTTGTTCTGCATATAAATTAAACAGGTAGGGGGAAAGTATGCAGCCTTGTCTTACACCTTTGCTTATTTTAAACCATTCTGTTTATCCTTGTTCCGTTCGAACTGTTGCTTCTTAATCAATGTACAGATTGCGCAAGAGAATGATCAGGTGTTCTGGTATACCCATGCTTCTTAATGTGGCCCAAGGTTTCTCATGGTTTACACAGTCAAAAGCCTTGCTATATTCGATAAAGCACAAATAGATATTCTTTTGGTATTCTTTAGTCTTTTCAAGGATGCATCTCACATCTGCAATGATGTCTCTCATTCCTCGCCCTTTCCTGAACCCTGCTTGCACTTCAGGTAGTTCTTGTTCCAGGTATGGTTGTAGTCTCTTTTGAATAATCTTCAGTAGAATTTTGCTGGCATGTGGGATCAGAGCGATTGTTCGATAATTTCCACAGTCAGTTGGATCACCTTTCTTTAGTATTGGTATAAACACAGATCTTTTCCAGTCAGTTGGCCATGATGTTGTCTTCCATATTTCTTGACAGAGCCTTGTAATTATGGTAACAGCTGCATCAGATTGCTGCAATACTTCTATAGGAATGCCATCAATGCCTGATGCTTTGTTCTTTGATAAGGCTTTCAATGATGCTTCAACTTCTTCTTTCATCACCAATGGTTAACGATCATAAGGTACAGGTTGAAACGGCTGTTGGTCCACTTGATCTTTATCATATAAAAACTCTGTATATTCCTTCCACCTTTTCTTGATCTTCTCAGCATCATTCAACATAGAACCTTGAGCATCTTGTAACATTCCAATTCGAGGCTGGAACTTTTTCTTTAACTCTCGTAGCTTTAGGAAAGCCGATCTTGTTCTTCCTCTAATAGTTTCTGCTTCTGTTTCCTTGCATGCGTCGTTGTAGTACTTTTCCTTGTCCTGTCTTGCTGCACGTTGAAAATCTCTGTTGAGTTCTGCGATTGTCTTTCTTTCTCCTCTGGCTTTAGCTTCTCTGCGTTTCTGGGCAATTTTCAGAGTTTCTTCTGTCATCCATTTTGGCCGTTTTTGCTTTTTCACCTTTTGTAGAGACTTCTCGCTTTCTTCCAACACAACCTTCTTGATGTCATTCCATAACTCTTCCAGAGCTTTGTCATTTGTATCTAAAGCAGCAAATTGATTTTGCAGGCAGTATTTAAATTCCAGTGGTATATTCTCAAGGTCATATTTTGCTGCATTCATGAGTGGTTTGCTCTTTTTCAACTTTAGCTTGAGTTTGCATGCTAGTAGTTGATGATCTGTACCACAGTCAGCTCCAGGTTTTGTCTTTGTTGATGTTATAGAGCTTTTCCATCGTTGACTTCCACAGATGTAGTCAATTTGATTTTTATACAATCCATTGGGTGAAGTCCATGTGTACAGTCGCCGCTTGTGTTGCTGGAAGAAGGTGTTTGAGATGAACAGATCATTGGTCTTGCAGAATTCTGTCAGTCTTTCTCCAGCTTCATTTCTGTTCCCAAGTCCATATTTTCCAACTACTTTGCCTTCTTCTTTGTTGCCAACTTTTGCATTCCAGTCACCCATGACTATCAGGATATCCTGTTTGCATGTTCTGTCATTTTCAGCTTGTACTTGTTCATAGAACTCTTCAATTTCATTCTCTTCTGCCGCTGTTGTTGGGGCATATACTTGAATTATAGTTGTGTTGATAGGCAATCCTCGTAGACGAATAGAGATTAAGCGTTCGCTGACTGCATTGTATTTCATTACAGTTCTTGCAGGTTTCTTCTTTATTATAAATGCAACACCATTTCTTCTTTGTCTTTCATTTCCAGCATAGTAGACCATGTGATCATCTGATGCAAAGTGCCCGATGCCAGTCCATTTCAGTTCGCTGACACCCAACAGATCAAGTTGTACACGTTCCATTTCATTCTTGACCACTTCCAACTTCCCTTGGTTCATGCTTCGTACGTTCCATGTTCCACTGTGTAAGACATCTTTACAGCTTCTGACTCTCATTTCATGCGCAGCTACATCAGCAGTCAGACTTCCCGAGGGCTTTGATCCAACCACATCATAAATGCTGGTTGAAAAGTCTTCAGCTCTTCCCCAGTAGCTAGTTGAGTGCCTTCCGACTTGGGGGTCCCATCTTCCAGCACCATAGCACAATTTGTTTTGTTGTAACTATCCATTGGGTTTTCATGGCAAGATACAGAAGTAGATTGCCGGGCCTTTCTTCCGCGCAGTTTAAGTTTAGTGTTGTTGCCGTTGTCACAAAAATGTGATCCTCCACCGTCAACACTATCCCATTCTGCTGCTGCCCAGATGGGATAGTGTTGACGGTGGAGGATCACTCATAGCCCAACCCCTACACCTCCTAAATGTCAGTTGTGGCCCTTACCTCCACTCCCATGAATCTCCAAAAAAAACCCCATCCCTGGTGACTCGATGGCCCCAACTCCCTCCACCAATCTGAAAAGGAGAGTAGCCTCTAGCCCCTCCTGCTATCTAAGTGGTTGGGGAGCAGGAGCGATGCCCACATGCTCCTACTCCTGCCCCTGCACTGCCATCTTGACGGCTCAGTGCATCCTGGGATGCACCAGGTAGGATCAGTCTGCCATATAAGGCAAATGATCTTTTTACTCCCTGCTGCATCTTTATGTCTGCCTAAAGTTGGTATAAAGATCCAGTGTCAAAAGAAGCGTAAAAAGCTATGCTGTGGTTTTTTTTACAATTGGAGTAATTAAAAATCCTTCTTTTGCATGCAGTTAGCATGCCCACTGTGCTATCCTTCAGCACAGTGGTTTTGCTTGCAATTTTCCCGCACCAGCTTGCTTTTTGCATTGGGAAGCAAGACTAGCATGAGGAAATCTCCCCCCCCCAAAAAAAATAAAATAAAAGCTGCACTAGAGCATAACGCAATTTGCTGCATTGAAATATAAGCAAGATAACGACCTATAAATCTGATTTTTCTCTGCCCTTCCTCCCACCCATCTCAGGCATTTGTCTAAGCTCTCTTGGACACTCTCTCCTGTCAACATGAATATTCTAAAACTCTAAGCATAACTTCCCTACCCCCCCATCAATGTGATTTTTATGACCACAACTGCAAATTTAAACAAAAATGAAATAACCAGTAAAAGGCTAAAATATTAAAGTTAAGATGATGGTGAATAAATGCTGTTTTTTTAAATAAACAGCTGACGTGTTTAATATATATTTTTTTTGTAATTTTTCTCTGTTAGCAGTGAATGGGATACTGCTAAATGGAGAACTCTCCTTCCATGTTAGTCTGATTGTCCTTTCTGGGAAATCTTATGTACAGTATTTCTCATTGGTGTTTAGCAACATCTCTTACTTTGAAATTGTTATTTTCAGATTTTTTTTAATTTTTATAATATGAATGGACTCAGTGAAAGCCTTTGGAAATAGGATGAACGCTTGGTATTGTGGACTTAATATAGAGTAGGTTAAGTTTCTGAGGTAAGCAAATTCAAATGCAAATCCCATAGGACTATTTTGAAATAGTTAGAGCAGGAGAAAAAACTGATAGGGTGAAGACTCATACAACACAGTTTAATGGACCGGAGATGTGTGCAGATGCCTCGGAAATGAGAGGCTTGGATTCATTCTTTGTGTATTGATCCACCATCAGTTTATGCATCCTGACATTCATAAACTCAACAGCCTGGTGATCACACAGATTAATGGGCCCAGGGGTCATTCATCCGTCACTTCACATTAATTACTGAAGAGGTGTTTTTCAAGTGATTTACCTGACACTGGTCAATGATGAATCCACTTTTTTCTCGCTATACCCCTACTAGTGTAGGCAGTGATTGATTAATCCGAATAGCACACTTATCCCCTAAAAAACAGTGGCCAGAGCTCAGCAGGGAGGATACCCCAAACCATCTGTTTCCTTAGAGACTGATGCATTTTTTCAGGTATACGGGGCCTGGCAGGCTGCTTTTGTGTCAAAGTTTATAAACAATAAATCTTTGTAAGTGGGAAGGGGCAACAGTGTGTTTGCAAACTTGATTAATTAAATTTTTAACAAATTGAATATTTAGTTTTTTTTTCAGAGTTTTGTTAATGCATACCAAAATGACTGATATTTTCCTTGCCAAAGAACTTATACAGCTGTGTGGACTACAAAGCTTTGCAGCTAGCTACTTTTGGTACAAATAAAATATAAATTTTCTTTAGAATAAAATGGCCTATGTCACCTGCTTTACTAGCAGATAGAGACAGCAAGCATGGATGTGGAGTTTTCTAGGATAGATTTACAATGGTATAAACTTAGAACTGAAGAATGAACAAAATTGTTATGTGACGGACATATTTTAAGTCTGGAAAGCAGAACATGAATGAATGAATTGAAAAACACGTCAATATGGCAAGCTGGATTTCAGATACTTATATGTGTGTGTTCAGTGTCTTAACCCCGACTATTTACAGGGAAAAAGGTTAACCCCGACTATTTACAGACTATTCTGTAAATGTAGTATAGCTATCCTCTGAGGAGTAGCCTAGTGATTAGAATAGTGGCCTTGGTGACCAAAGAGACCAGAGTTCACATCCCACTTGCGCTCTTTGTGGTTTTGGGCGAGTCATTTAACTCTCCTTTGCCTTAGGTACAAACTTAGGTTGTAGGCCTTCCAGGGACAGGGAAGTACCTTTTCTACCTGACTGTAACTTGCTTTGAACTATTATTGGAAAGGTATGAGCTAAATACTACTAAATAAATAACATAAAAATATCAAACTACAGATATTACCATAACTATAGTTTTGTTATTTCTTTTCTGTCTAACAATTGATAGAGCATAATACAATACCAATGAATGCAATAAATATTACCCCACAAGATTTCAATACAGAAAATACAGAAAAATCTCAACATCTCAGTCACTCCAGCAAACCCTCTCCACTTCACAAAACCCCACTCATAATTCTCCTTTACCCAACTTCTCTCACACACAAGGTAAAAGTAGCCTCAAGCCACAGCCAGAGGAAAATTACAGTAGAAATTCTGTTCACAGACCCCCTGCAAACACTTAAGTTAACATGCAGGTAGCATCCTGACTGCTGCAGCAAGTTGTCTGCAGTGGCTATTCTGGGATGAACTCTGTATCAGGACTGAAGAAGTTAACTGCTGCCCTAACATTACAGTTTTATAGAAGGCTGGAGAAACATTGTAACATGAATGCTCTGGTAGTTTATTTATTTATTTATTTAACAGTATTTCTAAACCGCCTTATCTTAATAATCAAGGTGGTATCACAGCAAGCAATCAGGTAAAGTGTGTGTGTTGTACATGCAGTGAGGATAAAACTTAGTTGTGTGAGGGATGTGTTGGGTGCTTGATTTGTTTGAGCTATATACAGGGTGGGCTATTTACAGTGGTGCTAGAATCATATTTTATATATATTCAGTTGTTTGGGAGGATTGGAGTGCTGTTATCCATTCTCTTAGGTTATGTGATGTGACCATAGTGCTCTATGAACAGCATGGTTTTCAGTTGTTTTCTGAAGTCTTTGAGGTCTGGAGTTGCCCTTAGATCGTCCGGTAGATTGTTCCATATTGTTGGAGCAGCCATGGAGAGAGCTCTGTCTGTTGTGTCCTTGCGTGTGTGCTTGTACTCATTTGGGGTGCTGACTCGGTTGCGTGTTTGACTTCTTCTGGGACGTGCGCTGGTTTCCGGTTGTATGAGCAGGTGGAGGCTGTTGGCTGATGTGTGTTCTTGCTACTGTCAAGAAGTATTATTGGTTAAAGAACCCAGGATCCGTGCAAGGATATAAAGTAACCTAAGGCAAACCCTAATTTTTGTTGCTGCCCCTCTTCGGTAGCAGAAGTGCCCCCATGAAGACACAAAGTCTACTTCAGAGGGGGGGGGAGGGGGGGCGGAAGCAGCTGGTCAAAGCAAGCACCAATAGAAACGCAGAGTCAGGCTTTGAGTCAGTGCTGTTGCTGTTTTAACGCTATTTCTACCACTGCAGGGCCTAGAGAGGGATGGCAGTGGTGGCAATGGGCTGCCCTAGAAACAGCACTCTAGATGACCGCCTAGTTCACCTAATGGGTACTGCAGGCCCTGAAGGAACTGCTGTGTTGCGTTATAATTGGTTACACGTACTAAGCTTTAGAGAGGCTGGCTTAGAATGTACCAGAAATCTTCCATGTCTGATATGGGGTGTGCAGTAATCAGACCCACTTCTACGAGGTGTGACAAAAAAGAAACGAGACTGTCCCATAAGTGTTTTATTACAAAATCTACAGAGAAATTACACATTGTCCCCTTCAAAGTAATCCCCTCCCCCCCAAGTTAATGCACTTCATCATTCGCTTCTGCCACGGAAGCACTTGGTAAAGTCCTCCTCCTTGAGGTCCCTCATCACAGTGACCTTGATCTCTTTTACAGAGGCAAAATGAGTTCCTTTGAGCACTGTCTTCAGCTTGGGGAAGAGCCAGAAGTTGCACGGTGCAAGATCTGGGGAATAAGGAGGGTGGTCGAGAGCTGTGATCTGTTTGTTGGCCAAGAACTGCTTCATACTGAGCGCGGTGTGTGTGGGCGCGTTGTCGTGGTGGAGCAGCCACGACTTGTCTCTCCACAGAGCCTGTCTGCTGTGCCGAACCTGGTCATGGAGGCGATTAAGGACCTGCTGGTAGAAGTGCTGGTTGACTGTCTGACCCTCGGGCACAAACTTATGATGGACCACTCCCTTCTGGTCAAAGAATTCAATCAGCATGACCTTGATCCTTGATTTGGACATTCGTGCCTTCTTGGGTCTGGGTGACAGTCGAGTCTTCCACTGCAGGCTCTGTCTCTTGCTTTCAGGGTCGTATTGGAAGACCCAATTCTCATCTCCTGTGATGACTCGGCTAACAAACTCTGGATCTTCTCCCGTCTTCTCTAGCAAGTCTCAACAAGCATTGACCCGGTGCTCCTTCTGCTCGTCCGATAAAAGCTTGGGCACCATCTTGGCGTACACCTGCTGCATCCCCAGCTCCTGCACCAAGATGGTCCACACTGACTCCCTGTTCAGGCTGAGCTCCTCAGTTATCATCTGCACCGTCAATCTGCGATCACTCCACACCAGCTGGTTCACTCTGTCAATGTTCTCAGCCATCTTTGTTGTGGAAGGCTGTCCTGACTTGGGGTCATCCTCCACCTCCTCGCAGCCAGTCTTGAAGCATTTGTGCCATTCAAACACTTGCGGCCTTGACATTGCATCTTCTCCATAAGCCTTTTTGAGAAGTTGGAGACATTTATTTGGGCCCTTCTCCAACTTAACCAAAAATTTCAAGTTGATTCTTTGCTCCATATTTCTACCACCTCCAGTTGTGTGACAGCGATGGAGCAGTGTGCTACAAAAAAACCTGAAAAAGAAAAACAGAGTAAGAGAGATGAAAAATATTATAGCAGAATAGTGGCAAGATGTTGCATAACACAGTGACATAAGTGGTTAGCCAATTGGCATTGAGTCATGGGCGTGACTGTCAGTCTCATTTATTTTTTGTCACACCTCGTATAACTGTCATGTTTATGCATCTGCATAGAGACTTACATTAAGCTTCATGGGTACTGGCTAGTTCAATAAAGCTCATATTTCTATAATTTGTATATTGTTTTTTGTCTCCAGATGGTTTTATGTTGCATATACAATGACAGGAATTACCCTCTCTCTTAAGCAAAGGTATGATGGTATAAGTAAATGCTAAATAATTTATCTTAATATTTACATTGTGTTAAAGAGAACTAAGATTCTCCAGGAACAAGCAGGAAGTCAGTCCTCAGTTATGGGTGACCTCGGCACCGACGGAGCCCGCGCGGAGCAATTCCCCAGCTCTCAAAGAGAGCCTTTGGGATTGCTACCACGCATGCGTAGTTCTCTTCCCGCCCAAGGGTGCCATCTTGCTCAGTCTCCCTTTTTCTGCGGAGCCCTTTGGATGCACGTCCTCGTCCCTCAGAAAATTTTTTTTTGTTTTTGGCCTACTGCACCGGTCCTCTACCCGTCCTTCCCCTGCTCTACCTTTTTAGAGCTGTTAGGGGATAGTTTTCTTCACATTTTTGCCAACGTGCTTCGTGCCTTTTTCTTTACCTAACTGCTGGCCGTGTGGGTCTTCGACCTCGTGGGGGTCATTTTTGCCCCTGTGGCCACCAGTTTCAAAAAATGCGATAGATGCTCTAAGAACATGTCGCTTATGGATACCCACGACTGTTGTCTGTGGTGCCTGGGAGCTGATCATGATCCGGAGCTCTATTCGCTCTGTAAGAAAATGTCCTCTAAGGCCCTGCTCAGCCGTAAGCAGAAGTCCGAAGACATTTTCAGAAAGGCTGCCTCGGAATCCCCGGTGGTGCCCTCGGTTATCTCTCCCCCAGTGGGATCCCCAACCTCAGCCCCACGCTCTCGGTGGCACTCCGACCAGGGGTCCCCTGAAGTGGAGCAGTGCAAGAAGAAGTCCTCAAAGTCACTGTCGGGGGCTCCCGACAAGTGTGAGCGTTCCCTTGCTCGGTCGCTTAGCCCCCTTCATCGTTCCTGAGAGTCGGACAAGGAGCAGCCTCATACAGATATGGAGGCTTCTGGCGAAGGCGCCCGGTCTCCTGAGGGCTGTCCCAGTAAGGCCCCCTGTCCTCAGTGCCCGACCCGGTAATCCTAGGGTCGGTGTCACAGGGCCCCATGCCCATGTGGGAGTCCCACATGCTGGTGCTGGAACGCAGCGTTTCTGCATTCATCACTTCCCAGCAGGCGCTCACAGCCGGCTTCTCTGGCTCGCGCCCAGAGACCATGGGTCCCCTTGCCTGGGATGCCGAAATCCATCCAGGAAACCCCCCGAGAGCTGCAGGCCTCGTAAGGATCCTCGACGTCAGTCTCGCTTGCCCTCCCATTCCTTGGGGGTGAGGTCTTCCAGGGCCTCTGGCTCCAAGCAGACCCCGGCTGCTGGACAGGGCAACCTGCCCAGCTTGGACTCCTCTTCTGAATTCTTGGATTGGGAGTCCGATTGGGACACCTCCCTGGAAACCCGTAAAAACCGGGACCTTCTGTCGGACCCCTCCCTGCCCATGTTCCAGCGGCGCTCACTACCCGAGGACACCTCCTTCCTGGTGTTCTTCCGGGATATGCCATGGGCTCTTAACCTGGCCACCCAGGCAGAGGAGGACCCGCGAGTTGGAGAACTCGACATTCTTCACTACGAGTCCCTACCTAGGGAGTCTCTCACTGTTCCGGTCCCTCCCATCCTGTCCCTGCTGTTGCTCCGTAAGAGGGAGTCATCTGCCTCGGTCCCCATCGTGAGCAAGCGTCTGGACACTATGTACAGGGTACAATGTTGCCCTGGGTTCAGGAAGACCCAACTCCCCCACACCTCCCTGGTGGTGGAGTTGGCCATGAAGAAACAGAAGAGCCCGAAGTCGCACTTGTCGGTCCCTCCGGGTCGAGAGTTGAGAGCCCTTGACACCCTAGGCTGCAAGGCATACCAAGGCTCCATGCTATCTTGTCGCATTCAAGCTGTCAACTCTACATGGGTATGTTGTTGCGCGACTTGGCCAAGGAGCTCGGAGGTTTCTTCGCGGGCCTCGAGGGCGAGCCCCTTAGTAGGTTCAGTGCTCTGCTGAAGTCCGCCACCGACTGCTCAACGTATCTCTCCCGAGCCGCCTATGATGAATTCGAGTCATCGGCTCAGGTGGTGGCTGCGGGCATCGGAGCTCATCGCCAGGCATGGCTCCAATCATCCGATTTGTAGCAGTGGGTGCAGGAAAAGCTCCTGGACATCCCCTGCCTCGGCGAGCAGCTCTTTGACAAGCCGATGGAGGATAAGGCCACGGAAATAGAGATGGAGTTTGTCACCGGAACCCGTCTCTCACGCAAGACCTCCACTCTCCCTCGGAAAAAGCAACAGGCCAAAAGGCCTTTCTTTCCGAGGAAGGGCCTTCAGTACCGTGGCTACTCCAGCGCAGGGTAAGTCTCTGGCCAGGGGCATCGCATGCCGAAAGGGCCAAAAGCCCAAACCCCGGCTCCTCCACAACCCGCACAGAGGTTTTGATGCCAGTGGCAAAGCCCCTCACCCTCCGGCGATGCAGCAGCCAGTGGGGGGACGCCTGTCTTCTTTCGCCCCTCTGTGGACTTCATCACTTCTGACACCTGGGTTCTCCAGGTTGTCCAAGATGGCTATCGCCTTCACTTCAACAGGCTCCCACCTCCCTTCTCCCCGGCAGAGCCTCCTAGACTTCCCGCACACCAGGTTTTCGTGAAGGTCCCTCCGCAACTTCAAGGTCGGGACTTCTAGTCCCGGTACTTCCTCGCCCCAAGAAGAAGAGGGGTCTGCGACCCATCCTCCTCGACCTCTGAAAGTTGAACAAGTTCTTGGTGTGGGGGAAGTTCAAGATGTTATCCCTTGGCGTTCTGCTGCCCTTCCTCCAGCAGGGTTATTAGCTATGCTCCTTGGATCTAAAGGACGCTTATGCCCACATCTTAATACACCCCTAGCCTAGGCAGTACCTGCACTTCAGGGTGCAGCGAGAGCACTTCCAGTACAGGGTGCTCCCCTTCGGCTCGCGTCCGCACCATGGATCTTCACGAAATGCCTCTCCATGATCGCCACCTGTCTCAGGCGTCAGGGCGAACCGGTCTTTCCCTACCCCAACGACTGTCTTGTTACTAGAGCCTCGGCCGAGGAAACCCGGTAAGCGACTTTGCACACAATCCTTCTATTGAAAGGCTTGGGGTTCTTGGTCAACTACCCAAAGTCCCACCTCGAGGCGGTGCAGGCCTTTGAGTTTATCGGGGCTCGCCTTGACACTCAACGAGCAACTGTGTTCTTGCCAGCGGATCGCGCTGACCGTCTTCGAACCCTGGCAGCTTGGGTCCAAAGCACCCCTCGTGTCACAGCTTGGACTATGCTACGCCTCCTGGGCCACATGGCCTCTGTGGTCCATGTGGTCCCCCACGCCTGCCTGCACATGCAGACAACCCGGTGTTGCCTCATCGCCCAATGGAGCCAATCCATGGGCTACCTCAGGGACCCCGTCAGGGTCTCTCCCAGCCTTCGCTTGTCCCTGAATTGGTGGCAAAACCCCCGCAACCTCCTTCGGGGGTTGCCCTTCCAGGCCCCACTGCACGACGTGGTGCTGATAACGGATGCTTCCCTGTTAGGGTGGGGAGCCTACTGTGGGTTGTTGTGCATGCAGAGACAGTGGTTGCCCGAGGAATCTCAACAGCAAATAAACTTGCTCGAACTCCGGGCAATTCGGTGGGCCCTGAGGACCTTCGTGGACCAACTCAGAGGGCTGTTGGTACTCATGCAGACTGACAACCGTGTAGTGTTGTTCTATGTCAACAAGGAGGGGGATACTGGATTGTGCTCCCTCTGCCGGGAAGCGGTCCTCCTCTGCTCCTTTACCGTCTGATGGAGAATGTCCCTCAAGGCGGCCTACCTTCCAAGTCAGGAGAATGCCCTGGCAGACAGGCTCAGCAGGATCCTTTGCCCCATGAGTGATGGCTGGATCCAGGAGTGGCGGTTGGCTGTTTCTTTGCTGGTGGACTCCGGCGATAGACCTATTCCCCAGTCCCAAAAATGTGCAGCTCCCACACTTCTGTGGGCCAGTACCGCACTCGAGCAGGGAGGGTCCGGATACGTTCCTTCTGAGCTGATCCTCCAGCCTACTTTATTCATTCCCTCCCATCCCTCTCATTGTGAGAACCCTCCTCAAAGCTCAGTGAGGACCAGGCATCAATGATTCTCATAGCCCCCTCGTGGCCTCGGCAGCCCTGGTTCCCGCTTCTGCTCTGGAGCCTCCTGTTCCCTGGGCTCTGCCCTGGGTCTGCTAATGCAGGAGGAGGGATGGGTGCAGCACCCGAACCTAGCCTCCTTATCCCTCACAGCCTGGCGGCTAAACAGGTCTCCCTAGCTTCACTGGCTCTCCCAGAGGAGGTGGTCCTCGCATTGAGGAAGGACTCAACTAGACGAGCCTACGCCGCAGTGCTTCTCGGTCTGGTGCTCAGGGCCCCAGATCAACCCATTCTCGTGTCCCATTTGATGGGTCCTTCAATACCTCCTCCATCTCTTGAGGGAAGATCTGAAGTCGAAATCCGTCAGGGTACACTCGAGCGCCATCTCGGCGAACCATCTCCCCGTCGAGGGAAAACCCCTCTCAGGGCAGCCTTTGGTCTCCCGCTTTATGCGGGGTCTTTTGTTATCCAAGCAACCCATCCGACCTCCCCCGGCGGGATGGGACCTGAATGTGGTGCTCAGACAGCTGACACGTCCACCCTTCAAGCCGATGACAATGTGCTCACTCCGGCACCTGTCCTGGAAAGTGGCCTTCCTGGTGGTGCTGACCTTGGTCCGCCGAGTCAGTGAGCTCCAGGCTCTCATGGCTGATGCCCCTTTACCAGGTTCTACAGGAATAGGGTTGTTCTCCATACCCACCCCAAATTCCTGCCTAAAGTTGTCTAGGATTTCCATCTCAACAAGGTGATAGTTCTGCAGACTTTCTTCCCGATACTCCACGCCGACCAGGCATCAGCGGCTCTTCATACACTCGACTGCAGAAGGAATCTTGCCTTCTATTTGCAGTGCACCCAGACTCATCGCAAATCTGGCCGACTCTTTGTAACCTACAATCCCAGTCGTCCAGGGCAGGCAGTTACCAAATGCACCCTCTCTGTTTGGGTGGCGGACTGCATCGTCTTCGCTCACACAAAGGCGGGTGCGCCATTAGATCGTCAAGTCACTGTGCACAGGGTTCGGGCCAAAGTGGCTTTGGTGGCCTCGCTGTGTTCCGTACCCCTGATGGACATTTGCCGGGTGGCGACCTGGTCTTCCACGAATACCTTCACTGCCCACTACTGCCTGGAGAGGGAGTCCCGCTGGGACACCGTTCGGGGTATAAGAAACTCCTGCCCTCCGACCCTTCTTCATGGCTACCGAGGGCTTCGCCTCGAGAACCCGAGGACTCGGGCTTCCTTAGGCATCAGCTTCTGCTCACGTCCTCGCGGAGGCATTTTTGCTTACAGGTTCAGTGAGGACTGACTTCCTGCTTGTTCCTAGAGAAAGCGTAGTTACTCACTTGTAAAAGGTGCTCTCCAGGGACAGCAGGAATCAGTCCTCACTATCCTCCCACCTCCCCTGATGAGTTGCTGGATTTTTGTCATTCCCTTGCCATCTGCTTGGTAGGGCTCGAGCTAAGGGACCTGACTGAGCAAGATGGCACCCTTGAGCGGGGAGAGGACCAAGCATGTGTGGTAGCAATCTCAAAGGCTTTCTTTGAAAGCTGGGGAATTGCTCCACACGGGCTCCATCGGTGCCGACGTCACTGATTCCTGCTTTCCCTGGAGAACACCCGTTACAGGTGAGTAACTACGCTTTTCTAAGATCCAATATATACAGGCAGTATATCAAGGTGCACTTAAAGCAGTGTTTCTCAAACTCTTATCTCATATGGCTCCATTTTAATACTTAAAAGTTTACATGACCCCAGATGATGATGAAAATCAAAACAGCAGATTGCCACTCATAAGAACATAAGAACTGTCATACTGAGTCAGACCAAGGTCCATCAAGCCCAGTATTCTGTTTCCAACAGTGGCCAATCTAGATCAGAAGTATCTGGCAGGTTCCCAAAAAGGTATACAGATTCCACAATGCTTGTCCCATGGCAAGCAGTGGATTTTCCAGGTCCTCTTTAATAATGGTTTATGGACCTTTCTTCCAGGAACTTGTCCAAACCTTTTTTAAACCCAGCTACACTAACAGCTTTTACTACATCCTCCGGTAACGAATTCCAGAGTTTGATTATGCCTTGAGTGAAAAAAATATTTTCTCTTATTAGTTTTAAATGGGTTACATTGGAGCTTCTTTGCGTGTCCCCTAGTCTTTCTAATTGTTGAATGTGTAAACATCTGATCTGCATTTACCTATTCCATTTCATTAATTAATTTATAGACCTCTATCATATCTCCCCTCAGCAGTCTCTTTTCCAAGTTGTAAAGCCTCAACCTTTTAAGCCTTTCCTCATGGGGGAGGGGGGGGGGTGTATTCTTCATCCCCTTTACAATTTTGGTGGCTCTTCTCTGTACCTTTTCTAATTCCCGCTATATCCTTTTTAAGATATGACAACCAGAATTGCACATCATATTCAAGGTGCAGTCGCATCCACTCCTTTCCTTATGATTCCTAGCATTCTATTTGCTTTCTTAGCCGCTGCTGCTCACTGAGCGGAGGGTTTCAACATATTATCCACAATGACACCTACATCTTTTTTTCCTGGGTGGTGCTTCCTAATGTGGAACCTTGTATTGTGTAGACATAGTTTGGGTGGTTCATAACTTTGTACTTTTCCACATTAAATTTCATCTGCTATTTAGATGTCGAGGCTTCCAATTTATCATGGTCCTCTTATAATTTATCTCCAGGAACAAGCAGGAATGTAGTCTTCACATATGGGTATCGTGGAACAGGAACGCTCCCCAGCATCCAATAGAAAAGCCTTTGGGAGTATCCCACTGCGCCTGCGTCGCTGCCTTCCCGCCTTTCCAACTCTCCCTCTTCAGTTTTTCATTTTCCGCGGAACCGACAGGCAGCAAACCCTGTCACTGCAGAAAAGTTTCTTTTTGTGGACGCGTCTGCCTTCACCGTCGATGCCTATACCAGTACCACTGGTCTTTTCTTCATTTTCTTCTTTTCTAAAAAAAAAGGAAAAAAAGAATTCTTCTTTTTGGAGGATGTGTCCCCTCTAGGTGCCAGGCGCCATTTTGGGCACTAGGCCCTCTTTTCTTCTAAAATGGAGAAACCATCTAGTGTTTTCAAAAAGTGTTCAAAGTGTAGCGCTACCATTTCTGCTACCAACACCCATGACTGGTGTCTTAAATGTTTAGGTCCTGACCATTTACCATTGGAGTGTCTCCTCTGTAGAAAGATGACCAAGAGAGGCCTGCAGAACAGAGCTGCAAAATTCGGCACCCTCTTTGCTGCAGATGCGATGTCCGTTGCATCGACTTCTTCCAGGGCTTCATCTTCCTCCCATGGATCTCATGTAACTAAACCCAGGTCTTCTAAGACCGGCCGGTCCTCAAAGGGTAGATCTCTTTCGAAGCATCGAGATGCTACTAGCATTGCCCTCGAGGAAAACATACCGGCAAAACAGTCCCGGCATGAGGCCCCGGCCTCCAAAGCATTAACGGGGCTCCAGGATGTTCCCGAAGCTTCCACCTCCGGAGAACTCCTGGTGTCATGTTCTGGTGTTGTGGCCTGTTCCACCGGTACCAACATCCAGGCATCGGCAGGGGCTATGGATCAGCGCATCCTCGCCATCGAACACAGTCTAGCGGCTCTCTTAGCAGCTTCGGTACCGCTAAGACTGCTTCAGACGGTTCCGCAGTCATCGGTACCGCTATTGACCCTGCCTGCTTTAACCGATGTGCTTCCCCCCCATGCCGGCTCTTGAATCAATATCTGGTATCGAGGGACCGGCATCGAGACAGTCCTATGCCGACTTCGATCGATACCAGCGTCAAGTAATGGAAGAGCACCCGGCACGGAGATACCTTCGAGTCCTCCGATTCAGATGACTCCACCGGTACCGGAGTGATTCTACCAGAGGATCCCTCTCCTCCTTAATGGAGGATATGTCATTTCAGGATTTCATTCGTGATGTAGCCAAAGGACTTTCAATCACGGTGACTCCCGAGAAAGAACCGAGAGCAATAGAAATTCTTCAATACCCGGCAGCTCCTAAAGAAGCTGCAACTCTTCCCATTCACTGGATCTTGCATGATCTCATGCTAAGAATGTGGGAAGCTCCTTTAACGATGTCTCCACACATGTACATGCCCTGGTTTTCAAAAGACTCAACTACCACACCATTCAATGGTAGTGGAATCGGCGATGCGTAAGAGTGCTATAATGCATTCTTCCA
This sequence comes from Ichthyophis bannanicus, assembly GCA_033557465.1. Classification (NCBI taxonomy): domain Eukaryota; kingdom Metazoa; phylum Chordata; class Amphibia; order Gymnophiona; family Ichthyophiidae; genus Ichthyophis; species Ichthyophis bannanicus. The sequence continues at coordinate 885,420,938 of CM066034.1, read as the reverse complement.
ATCCTCCAGGCCGGGAATCGAGGACACTCGATTCCTTTGGGCGTCGATGCTTTCAATCCTCGATGCTATCAGCCAGGATCAGCTCTTACATTCTCTACATGGGAATGTTTCTTAAAGAGGTTACAACGGATTTAGAGCTCATGGCTCCACTTCTCCCCGATGACAAAAGAACAGACTTCCTCACTCTGGTCAAACATGCTCAGATTGTGTCTAAGTTCATGAATCGTGCAACCTTTGATTGCTTTGAGTGTATTAGCAGAACTGCTATTTCCATCAGTGCACGTCGTATTGCCTGGCTTCAGGCATCAGATTTAGAACAATGGGTGCAAGATAAGTTAGGGAATATTTCTTGTACAGGAGAAAATCTATTTGGCAAGGATTGGCAAGATAAAGCTAATCAGATTGAGTTTGAAAATACCACCTTGAACAAATTGTCAAGGGCTACAGCCAATCCAGCAAAAAAGAAGACAATTAAGAAACCCTTTTTCAACAAGAAAAAGAAATTCTACCCATCTTACACCCAGGCTGTCCACTGTCCAGTGCATGCTCCCCAGAAGGGGCAACAGCAACCCATACAGCAAAGAAAGGCCCAAGTCCCCAGAGCTCAACCAGCTGAACAGACTCGGCCTCCTCAGGGGCTTTGACTCCTTCCTAGAGAACTTGGTCAACCTGTTCCTGAAAGGTCCAGAACCTCTCACCATCCCCGGCAGACTTTATTATTTTACCAGAAGATGGCAACAAATAACATCAGAAAACTGGAAACTTTCCATTGCACAAGAAGGGTACAAACTTCATTTTCACAGTATGCCCCCTCCCACCATAACAAGACAGTTCAATTCTCAGGGCCCCTCCAGCACTCTCTTGTCTCAAGAGGGTCACCTCAATCTCCAGGAACAAGCAGGAATGAGTCTTCACATATGGGTACGTCGGTACCGACGGAGCCTGCGCGGAAACGCTCCCCAGCGTCCAATCAGAAAGCTTTTGGGAGCATCCTACAGTGCCTGCGTGCTGCCTTCCCGCCTTTTCCAACTGTCTCTCCTCAGTTCTTCTTTTTCCGTGGAGCCAGCAGGTCGTGTTCCTGTCACCACAGAAGAATTTCCTTATTTTTTTCTTTATTTCTTTTCTGTCGCGTCTGCCTTCTTCGATGCTGTACCAGTACCGCCGGTCCTTGTTCTTTTCTTCTTGTAAAAAAAACAAAAAAAAAAAACCCCTTTTTACCGTTCTTTTTCTTTGGGTGCACTTCAGTTTTGGGCCTTAGGTCCAAAACATTTTTTCCTTTAAATATGGAGAAGCCTGCCTCAGGTTTTAAAAAGTGCACAAAATGTGGCGGTACTATTTTTGTCACCGACACCCATGAATGGTGTCTAAAATGTTTAGGTCCTGACCATTCCATAGCAGATTGTGTGTCCTGTTCCATGATGTCTAAAAGAGGTCGGCAGAACCGAGCTGTCAAGCTCAGTACCCTGTTTCCCTCTGATGCGGCTTCGGTGGCATCGACGTCTTCCAGGGATGCTTCTTCCTCACATGGATCTCAGGTAACTAAACATAAATCCAGCCGGTCCTCGAAGGGTAGATCTCCTTCTAAGCATCGAGATGCCTCTGGCCTTGCCCTCGAGGATTCTGCACCGGCAAAATTACCCCGGCGGGAGGCTTCGGCCTCTAAAGCATCATCATCGGGGTCCCAGGATGATCTCGATGGCGTTGCCTCGACAGATCTCCTGGTGCCATGCTCTGGGGTACCGGTGACTTCCACCGGTACCGACTTCCAGGCATTGGCGGCATCGATGGATCAGAGGATTCTGTCCATCGAACGCAGTCTGACGGCTTTCCTTGTGGCATCGACGCCCATGGTACCGCAACAGACTACTCCGCCGGTACCGGCACTAGCATCGCCATCGGCACCGATCCCGGTACCGGTGGCATTGACATCAGCATCGGTGTCCGCTATGCCAGTACTCTGTCCTCTGAAGCCCTCCGGTACTGATACCCCGGTACCGGTGATTCCCGATACCGATCCCGATTGGTACGGGTATCGGGCTTTGCAAGAGCATCCAGACAGATGATACTTCGATTCTTCTGAGGATTCTGAAGAGTCGGTCGATGCAGTGATGCTTCTTCCACAGGAGGAGTCCTCTCCTAAACAAAGGATGTCTCCTCCAGAGGATTTGTCTTTTCAAGACTTTATCAGAGAGGTGGCTCGGGGTCTCTCTATTACAGTGGCTCCTGAATCAGAGCCCAGAGCCAAGGAGTTAGATATTTTACAGTATCCTAAAACTCCTAAAGAGGCAGCTACCTTACCTATTCATGAGATTCTGTATGATCTCATGTTGAGGATGTGGGAAGCACCTCTAACCACCTCTCCTCATTCTCACAGGTTGGATACCATGTATCGTGTCCCTCCTTGTCCTGGTTTCCATAAAACTCAACTTCCTCACCACTCTATTGTGGTTGAGTCTGCAGTGAGAAAGATTAGAAGTGCCAAAAGACATGCCTCTAATCCTCCAGGACGTGAATGTAGAACCCTGGATGCTTTTAGAAGAAGAGTCTTCCAAGCTTCCATGCTTGCTGCGAGAATTAATTCCTATAGTCTTTACATGGGAATGTTCTTAAAAGAAGTCACTGACCATTTGCAGACTTTAAGTCCTTTTATATCTGAAGATAAAAGGCTGGAATTTCTCACTGGGCTCAAACATGCCCAGGATATCTCCAAATTCTCCAACCGTGCAGCTTTCGACTCCTTTGAATGCGTAAGCAGAGCCTCAGCTATTGCCATAGGTGCACGTAGGATTGCTTGGCTTCAAGCATCTGAGTTGGAGATCTGGGTTCAAGATGAATTGGGAAATATCCCTTGTACAGGTGAAAACCTGTTTGGTAAGGATTGGCAAGCAAAAGCCAACCAGATGAATGCTGAAAATTCTGCTTTGGATAGACTATCCAAATCTACAGCTGCTCCTGCTAAGAAAAGGTTGTTCAAGAAAACACCTTTTTCTAAGAAGGGAAGATTCTATCCTGCTTATGGTCAGCGGGCATCTTCTGCAGCTCATTTCCCTTCCAAACGTCAGCAATCCTCCAAACAGAGTAGAGCAAAGGCTGCGAGGCCTGCTCCAGCCCAGCAACCTCAGCCCCCTCGGGGCCTTTGACTTTCTGCTAGAGAACTCGTGGGGGCCCTTTTTTTCCCCGATGGCTTCCAGTGGTTTCAAAAAGTGTGATCGGTGCAAGAAACTGTCTCTCACCGACACACACGACTGCTGCCTTCGATGCCTCGGACCGGATCATGATCCTAAGGTCTGTGTCCCGTATGGCAAAATGTCCACTAAGGCATTATGAAGCCGCCAGCATCAGAAAGAATGGATTTTTCCTGATTCCGCCTCTGGCCGGGCCCGAACCTCGTCTGAGGCCTCAACGTCTCGGGAGTCTGACCCCGAGCATCACCGGGGTTTCTCGGATAGGGAGTCCCCCGATCGGGAACGCAACATGAAGAAGCGGCTCATGAGGGCGGCGTCGGAGGAGGTCCCTGATTCCTCGAGGGCCAGGTCTTGGACCCCCGACCGCTGTCCCGGGCTCTTGGAGCAGGAGAAGCCATCCAAAATGCCCCGTGTGGAGCCGGAGCCCGCAGGACACGTAAGTCCTGTTGTCCTCATGGACTCTCCTCCTAGGGAGCCGATGTTGGGTCCGGCGCCGCCGGGGCCCCAGTCAGCGGCTGTTGAGTCTCCTGAGCTTGGACTCAGGCTGACAGCCTTGAAGTGCAGATTGTCTGCCTTCATGTATCAGCAGTGGGTACTGATGGCCAGCCTCGCTGGTGCATCTGCCCCGACCACCGGGACATCGACGTCTAAGTCGACCCCGGAGACCGAGCCGATACTCGAGACCATGAAGGTTCGAGGTCATCCTCAGTCACGGTCTCCCTCGACCTCCCGCTCGGAACTGAAGGCATCGACGCCGGTGCCATTGGCGTCGGGGCGGGTGCCACCGAGGCCCGCGTGGTCAGAGCCCCCCGACTCCTCTTCAGATGAGTCTGTGTGGGAGACGGAGGACGAGGAGTCACCTGATACTTTTTGGACTCGGTGCGTCCCTTCGGACTCACCGCAATCCGAGCCCCAGAGTAGGTCCCCTTCGGAGGACACCAGGTTCTCGGAGTTCGTCAGGGACATGGGCAAGGCTTTGGCGATTCCCGCGGACCCCGAGGAGGAGCCTCGAGCTGAAGAGCTCGAGGCCCTCCAGAATGACTCTCCTCCGAAGGAGTCCTTTACTGTGCCTGTTCCTCCGATGCTGGAACGGCTCCTCTTCCAGATGTGGGAGGCACCGGCCTCAGCGCCAGTTTTGAGCAAGCGGGTCGATTCCATTTATCGACTCTGTAAGAGCCCTGGTTTCTAGAAGGCGCAGCTGCCGCACCATTCCATGGTGGTGGAATTGGCCATGCATCGTCTGAAAAGCCAAAAGATGCACTCTGCTGTGCCTCCTGGCAGGGAGGCCCGGAACCTGGATGCTTTCGGCAGAAAGTGCTTCCAGGGCTCGATGCTTGCTTGCCGTGTCCAGTCTTACCAGCTGTACATGGGCATGTACCTACAGGACCTGGCGAAGGAACTTGCCAGGTTCTCTGCTGGCCTCTCCGGGGAACCCTTGCAGAGGTTCACGACCTTGTCATCGTGGATCCGGGAATGCTCTAAGTTCATGTCCCGAGCGGCCTACGATGGCTTCGAGGCTTTGGCCCGTGTAGAGGCTGCCGGCATCGGGGTCCGACGCCAGGCATGGTTGCAGTCATTGGACCTCGAGCCCTGGGTGCAGGACAAGTTGGTCGATGTCCCTTGCCGAGGTGAAAACCTGTTTGGCAAGCCCATGGCCGAGAAGGCGGCTGAGCTCGAAACCAAGCACCTAACTAGGACAAGGTTGTCCAGAAAAACCTCTGCCCCTTTTCAGAGGAAGAAGGGCTTGGGTAAGAAGTCCTTTTACCCGAGGAAGGCGGCAGCCTACAAACCTTTCCCTCAGTATCAGGCCTCCCCAGCTCCCCAGCAGGGTCAGCAGGCAAAGGGGCAGGGACATGGGCCCCGTAGGCAGAAGACCCCCAAGCCTCCGGCTCCTGCTCCCACTCAGCAGGGAGGGTGTTTTTGACTCCCACAGCATAGCCTTTCCACCTCTGCTGTCCCATCTCTGCACAGGAGGTCGTCTAGTCCTGTTTGCCCAACGGTGGCCACCCATCACAGGAGATGCTTGGGTATTGAGCATTGTCCACAAGGGCTATATGCTCCATTTCCAGCAGTTGCCTCCAACCTACTTCCCCGGAGAGCCTCCAAGACCTCCTCTGCACACAGACCTCCTCCTTCAAGAACTTCAAGGTCTGCTTCTAGACCAGGCGGTGGAGCCGGTGCCTCCCCACCAGCAAGGTCATGGGTTCTACTCCAGGTACTTCCTTGTACCAAAGAGAACCGGGGGCCTCAGGCCTATTCTCGACCTCAGGAATCTCAACAAGTTCTTGGAGAAAGAAAGGTTCAAGATGCTTACTCTTGGAACACTTTTGCCCTACCTCCAGCAGGGAGATTGGCTATGCTCCTTAGATCTAAAGGATGCATACACTCACATCCTCATTCATCCAGACCACAGAAAGTACCTCAGGTTCATTGTGGGAGGAAACCATTACCAGTACAGAGTACTATCCTTTGGCCTGACCTCCGCCCCAAGGGTCTTTACCAAATGTCTGGCGGTGGTGGCGGCCTACTTAAGGAACCAGGGGGTTTTTGTCTTCCCCTACCTGGACGACTGGCTCATCAGGGGTCAGACTTCCCAGGAGGCCCGGCAAACCACCCTCAGAACTGTCTCCCTCCTTCAGCACCCTAGGCTTTGTTATAAACTTCGCAAAGTCCACTTTGCTCCCCTCCCAGAACCTCGAGTTCATAGGAACAAGGTTGGACTCCCTGCAAGCAAAGGCTTACTTGCCAAGAGACAGGGCTCAAAGATTCATAGACTTGGCAAGCCAGTTTCTGAGCCGGCCACAAGTCTCCGCCAGACTCTGTCTACAGCTCCTGGGCTACATGGCATCGACGGTGCATGTGACCCCCAATGCTCGCCTCCATATGCGACCTGCACAGTGGTGTCTCCGGACTCAGTGGCAACAAGCCACAGGAAGCCTTGCAGACAAAGTGCAGGTGTCCAAGCCGTTCCTGGACTCCCTGCAGTGGTGGCTACAACCCCACAATTTGTTACAGGGGGTGCCTTTTCAGGTACCTGTTTCCACGGTGGTACTGACCACAGATGCCTCCTTGCAGGGCTGGGGTGCACATTTCTTAGACAGGTGCACCCAGGGCCTGTGGTCTCCATGGGAGGCCATGCAACAGATCAACCTACTGGAACTCCGGGCTATTCGCTTAGCCCTCAAAACCTTCTCTCACACCTTGGCTCACCAGTCTGTTCTGGTGCAGACGGACAATCAAGTGGCCACGTTCTATGTGAACAAGCAGGGAGGCATGGGGTCCAGGCTCCTGTGTTAAGAGGCACAGGCCCTGTGCTCCTTTGCTCTCAAACACAGCATGTTTCTCAAGGCTGTTTATCTCCCTGGCCAGGAAAACTTCCTGGCGGACAGGTTGAGCAGGATTCTGCAACCCCACGAGTGACAACTGCACCCCTTGGTGGTTCAGGACATTTTCCTGAGATGGGGACTTCCATCCATAGATCTCTTTGCCAGTCCCCTGAGCCGGCAGCTGCCCAGGTTCTGTTCCAGGCAACCGCATCCCCTGAGGATAGCAGCAGATGCCTTCCTGATTTCTTGGTCCCAGGGCCTCCTGTATGTGTTTCCTCCCACGCCTCTGGTGGCCCGAACTTTGTTCAAGATTCTAAGGGACAAGGCCTTGGTACTTCTGAGAGCTCCCAGGTGGCCGAGGCAGCCCTGGTTTCCACTTCTGCTCCAGCTAGCCGTGGACACACCACTACCTCTGGGGTTGCAACCCGATCTCTCTCAGGATCAGGGTTCCCTTCTGCACCCCAATCTCAAATCTCTCAATTTGATGGCCTGGAGGCTGCAAGGGTAGTGTTGGCTCCCTGGGGCCTACCCCGAGAAGTGGAGGAGGTGGTCTTGGCCTCTAGAAAGCAGTCCACCAGGAAAACCTATGCCCTGAAATGGAAAAGGTTCTCCATGTGGTGTCAGCAGCGTAAGGAGGATCCTTTCGCCTGCACCGTACCGCTAGTGCTTCAGTATCTGCTGCACTTGTCCAATCAAGGCCTTAAGTCCAATTCGGTTCGGTTCCACCTCTCTGCTCTAGCAGCTCACCACTCACTGGTGGAGGGGCACTCTCTGTCTGTTTACCACTTGGTGTCCATGTTTCTCAGAGGCTTGCTTTTGCTCAAACCTCCTATCCGTCCACCGGCCCCTGAGTGGGAATTGAATGTGGTCTTGCAGTAACTGACTTGCCCACCCTTTGAGCCGATGGCTACATGTCCTCTCCACTTCCTTTCTTGGAAGGCTCTATTCCTTGTGGCCCTGACCTTGGCCAGGAGGGTGAGTGAGCTTCAAGCCCTGGTCTGTGACAGGCCTTACACTCACTTCTATAGGAACAGGGTAGTCTTCGGACTCATCCAAAGTTCCTCCCTAAAGTTGTCTCCTCTTTCCATCTCAACCCAGGAGGTGGTTCTTCCAACATTCTTCCCTAGGCCCCATGCCAGCCGGGCTGAGACAGTCTTGCATACCCTGGACTGTAGGAGGGCCTTATCCTTCTACCTTGAGCGTACGCAGGGGCATAGGAGGGCTACTCAGCTCTTCATATCTTTTGACCCTAATAACTTGGGGTTACCTGTCTCCAAGCGTACCTTGTCCATCTGGGTGGCTGACTGTATCACCTGGGCTTACAGGGCAGCTGACCTTCCCTTGCAGGGTCGGGTCACGGCCCACCGTGTCAGGGCAATGGCTGCATCAGTAGCTCATCTCCGCTCTGTACCGTTGGCAGACATCTGCAGGGCTGCAACTTGGTCCTCAAGCCAGACATTTGCGGCCCATTACTGCCTAGAGCGAGAGTCCCGTAGGGACAGTGCTTTTGGTCAGGCAGTGCTCCGGAATCTCTTTGAGGTTTAGGCAGCTCCTACCCTCCAGCCCTCTAGTTGGGCTCCTGGTGGGGGTGTGTTTCAGTGAAATCTTTTCTCGGATGCTGTGGCTAGAGGGAGCTCATTTTTTCAGCTCTGGGTCCCCGGTAGCCTGAAGCTGGGGAGTCCCATAAGTGAGGACTGACTTCCTGCTTGGTCCTGGAGAAAGAGTAGTTACTCACCTGTAACAGGTGTTCTCCAGGAGCAGCAGGAATCAGTCCTCACAACCCTCCTTCCTCCCCTGGGAGTTGCAGTTGTACATAGTTTATTTTTACATTTTTGTGTGCTGTCTTTTAGCTATGTCATTGGACTGAGCAAGATGGCACCTTTAGGCGGGAAGGGGACCGCGCATGCGTGCAGTATTCCCAAAGGCTTTCTTAGAAAGCTGGGGAATTGCTCCGCATGGGGCCTCCATTGATGTCGATGTCACCCATAAGTGAGGACTGATTCCTGCTGCTCCTGGAGAATACCTGTTACAGGTGAGTAACTACTCTTTCTGGCATCTTTGCTCCCTTTTTCCTCCCATTGGCAGCCCGGAGAGTCTTCGACCTTGCAGATATACTTTTGTCCCCCATAGCTACCAGTGGCTTTAAGAAGTGTGATCGGTACTCCAAACCTATGTTTTTAACCGATACACATGACTGCTGTCTCCGCTGCCTTGGGCCGGACCATGACCTGGCAGATTGTGGTGTCTGCAAAAGGATGTCCAGTAAGGCCTGTCACGCCCTTGCCCCTGGCCTGTGGCTTAGAGGGGCGAGGTAACGGAGAACTTCTCCTGGTGAGCTCAGATAAACTAGCTTTTCCTCAGGTGGATTCTGGGACATGTAGTTTGGCTCTTAAGAAGAGGTGTAGTCATGGTCCGATGTTAAGGCAAATGACAGAATTTATTTTAAAGTAAAGGTTCAAGTAAACTGTACACAGGAATTTTGACCATTCAGGATTGTTTGCAACAGAGCATTTTAGATCAGTATAGCTGCTTCACAGTCTTTTAAACACATGCAGCTGGTTAACAACATTGCTCAGTCTTAGAGAAAACAGCTCTACTCAGCAAGGTAAAAATACTTCTTTTTAACCTTGTGTTTGTGAAGCACTTAACAGCAAAAGAATAACTCAGTTCCTCTGGAACAACCTCTTCTTTCCCTCCTTCCTTTCAGGATAGGTTTTAAACTCAAAATAAGAAAACAAGTAACAAGCTTTCTCTTCAGCGTGACTCAGCACTTTGCCTGAGAAATGCAAACACGTGGAGTTTTCTGCAAACCCAATTCCTGGCTCAATTCCAGTTACCTGCTTCTAGGAGACTTTCTCATTCAATGCTAGCCTTTAGCATAATGATTCCATGCTTGTAGCTTGACACAGGGTACAGTCCATGGGGATATCTAAATCTTGCAATTTCTTCCCTGCCAACTCAATCTGCATATCCTCTGGTGGTGTTAGGGCAGTGTCCTGTTCTGAGCTCTGGACACAGTGCTCGGAATACAGCCTCCCTGGCAGTTCTAATGTCTCTGCTGAGCTCAGCTCTTCCCGATAAAGACAGTCAGTACCTGAAGCACTGGGCAGTTCTCCCTGGTTGTGCTTGCTACGGTTCCTTGTCTCCTTCCAGCCTCTCTGGAACAGCTCTCTGTATCCCTCTCTGGGTTCTCTCCTGGAGATCTGCAGGTGCTCCTGGTTCCACTCCTGATTCCCCTGAATCCTCTGAGTCTTCCGAACCTCCTGAGACCTCTGAGCCTCTCCTTTCCTCTGAGCTTCCCTCTGAGCTTCTCCTTTCCTCCGAGCTTTTTCCTTCCTTGCTTTAGCAGGGGTTTATATTTCCCTCTCCAGGGCTCCAGCCCTTCCTCCACTCCTCCCAGGTGATTGTAATCACCTCTCAAGCCTGCAGTTACATCATAGGAGTTAGGGTGTGGCTGCCTGAACTTTCCCTCAGGGTTCTTTCTCTATGAGGGGCCTGAAATTCATGCCTTGCAGGCATTTCTCCTTTCTCTAAGTTAAAGTCATTGGCTTTTTCTATACTCATAGGCTCACAACAGGCTTCCTTGTCACATACCCCCCTACTAAAGATATTACAGGCTGGCGGAAGTTCCTCCGAACAGTCCATAATCCTTGATAAGGCATCTGCGTTCTGATGTAATTTCCCGGCCCTATGTTCTATCTTGAAATCAAAAGCTTGCAAAACCATGTACCACCGGGTTAATCGGGCATTGTGGTTTTTCATCTGTTGTAGCCACTTTAAGGGAGCATGATCAGTGACTAGTAGGAATCTTCGTCCCGTGAGGTAGAACCAGAGGGCATCTATTGCCCACTTGATGGCAAGGCACTCTTTTTCAATGGTAGAGTATTTCTGCTCTGCAGGGGACAACTTTCTACTGAGGAACATTATGGGATGCTCCTTTCCTTCATGCTTCTGGGATAAGACTGCTCCTAAGCCTGTCTCGATGCATCCGTTTGCACAATAAAGGGCTGTGTGAAATCCACTCTGCGCAACACCGGGGCCGTGCATAGCCTCTTCTTCAACACGGTGAAGGCTATCTCAGCTTCCTGGGTCCAATTGAGGCGATTCGGGCAATTTTTCTTTAGCATATCCGTAAAAATAGTGCTTTCTTCTGCAAAGTGAGGTATGAATCTCCTGGCCTAGAAAACGTCTTAGTTGTTTCTTGTTTGTAGGTCTGGGAAAATTCTTGACACCATCTATTTTGTCAAATAGAGGTTTGACCGTGCCCTGTCCCACCATATGCCCCAGATACTTCACTTCTCGCCTGGCAAAGGCACATTTGCTTGGGTTCAGGGTGAGGCCGGCCTATCTCATAGACTGTAAGACATCTTCGACTCTTGGGAGATGTTCCGTCCAACTGCAACTATGAATAATGATATCATCCATATAGGCAACAGCATACTCTTGATGAGGGGCGCAGGACTTGATCCATAAGTCTCTGGCAAGTGGCTGTGGCGCCGTGGAGGCCGAAGGGCATCCTCCTAAATTGGAATAGGCCAATCGGGGTGCTGAAGGCGGTCTTCGGCCGAGATTCCCTCGTCAGTGGAATCTGCCAGTACCCTTTCGTCATGTCCAGAGTGGTCAAAAACTGGGCTTGCCCCAAATGATCCAGTAGCTCCTCAATCCTGGGCATCGGGTAAGCATTGAACACCGAGATGGCATTTACCTGTCTGAAGTCTATACAAAATCATAGAGTACCATCAGGTTTTCTAACAAGCACTATTGGACTGCACCACGGGCTTCGTGACTCTTCGATGATACCCATCTCCATCATTTCACGCACTTGCGCCACCACCTCCTGCTTCTTTGCCTCAGGTAGCCTGTAGGGTCGCTGTCTGATGACCTTCCCATGTGGGGTCACAACCTAATGCTCTACCAGTTGGATCTCTCCAGGGATTGGCGTTAGAACATCTGGAAACTTCGCCACTAGTCTGGCCAGTTCCTGCCTTTGAATCAGGGATAGTTCTTCACCCATTTGAGGTTCTGAGTTCCTCCTCCAGTCTGACACTTGGGGTCCAAGGTCTTCCTCCATCCTCTCTTCACAGGTGGCTGTCAGACCTTTCATACCGGCGCGTCCGGTGGACCCAAATCCTTTGGCTCCCCGTCCTGTGGGAGTCAACATGGGGACCTCTTCCAGTGGGGGAAATCCTACCCTCTCGCATACCAGCTGTGCAATCCTGTCTCCGACCTTCACAGGGAAGTCTTCATCACCAAAATTAAAGAGTAATACCTTGACACTCCCTCTATAGTCAGGATCGATGACCCCAGCACCGATGTCCAGAAAGTGTTTCAGTGCTAGACCGGAACGAGGGGCTATCCGGCCATAGCATCCGATTGGCATCTCCATCTGCAGGCTGGTGTCAATGAGAGCTTTACCATGGCTGGGTACTACTCCATTTATGGCGCTGCACAGATCATATCCCGCTGCGGAGTGGCTCTCCTGGGACTCTGGGCTTTCTTGGACACCCTCGAAAATTTTAATACAAACTTCTGTTTAACGGGGGAACGGCCTTCCAGGGGTTTTTCCCCGGGGTTCTTGCTCTGCTTTTGGGGCTTCTCAAACAGAGGACTAGGGACCACAGTTACCATCCCATCCACCTTCTGTCAGAGTCCCTTCTCTATCCCTTTTCTAAATTGGGGCCAGTCTCTTCCTAATACTAGGTCATGGGGGAGATTCAGGAGCACTGCCACGGGGATTTTCTTCTGTACCCCTAACCCTTTTATCACTACCTTATATATGGGGTAGAAAGAGGCAGCCCCATGGATGCATCTAATTTGGACTCTACCCTCTGGTCTCCTCGGGACCGACTCATCCTGAGCTTCAATTGCTCGCCAAAGCCTCTGTGATACCATGCTTTGGTCGGTGCCCGAGTCGAGCAGAGCGTTGGTACTGATCCCCTGGATGTTAACAGCTAAGAGGAAACCCTCTCTCAGATGTTTCACATTAGCACCCATCAATCCTATGGGGCTTTGCACCCCCTCTGTAGGTGTCCCATCTTCCCACAACGATAGCATTTTTCCTCAACACACTTTTCTTTCTGAACAGGCATACTAGTTTTCACACATTCTGCATTGTTCCCTTGTCTCTTTTCTGATTGTCCAAAACTGGCCTCTGCCTCTGCTTTTGGAGTGCCCCCTTTTGGATGACGAGCTAATTCAGCTTCTAAATAGCGCTCAGTCAGAAGGGTTGCCTCTCCTGTGCTCTGGCAGTTTTGCTGTATCAGAAAAGATTGTATGTCCTTAGGAACCGCAGCCATAAACTGTTCCAATACTATTGTATCCACCACTATGTCAACAGTTTTTCCCTCTGGGACCAACCACTTTAAGGCTAAGCCTCTTATCCTTTGGCTTAAGGCCTTAGGTGTTTCTCCAGTTTTCAGGGGCGTGGCTCTGAACATGCGATGATATAGCATTTTGGTTAAACCTAAGCGATCTCTTATGGCATTTTTCACGTCAGAATAATTCGTGGCTAGGGCAGCTGGCATGGCCCTATAGGCAGCCAATGCTTCCCCTGTTAAAGAGGTAACTAGCCTTACAGCCCATTGCTCAACTGGCCATCCTATAGCATAAGCGACTCTTTCAAAAGACTCTAAATAGTCATCAATGTCATTCTCTACAGAAAGTTTGCCAAAAGACAATGTCCCACTTGTTTGTGGTCCTACCATACAAACATTCTGTGGCACTATTAGTTCTGGCTGGGCAGGCAAACCTTCAGCTCCTGCTCGCTGGCTGGCAATCAGTGCCTCTACCAAGTCTAGCACTGGCTTCTGCTGTGCTTGTAAAGCAGCTGCTGCTTGCTCTTGCGCTTGTTGGGCCATCTCTTGCTGTCTCTGGAACTGTAGGGTCATCCATTGGATCAGCTCCTTGGGCTCCATCTCAGCGACTAACTGCAAGAAAAAAGAGAAAAACACCAAGCGTGGTACCACGCTACAGCTCTAATTTGCTCTTTTTATCTGGACACTTTCACATTTTCTCCCCTTTTACTCTGATCCAGGCTGACCCCCTCCTAGGTACCTTTTACCTGGGTCAGGTGCTGACTCTGGCCATAAAAAGGAAGGGTGTCTCCATGGAACCGCTCCGTCATCCTGGTCGACCTTGCCAGTGAATCCCAGTGAAGCTTGCAACCCAGATCTTCGCTTATGTTTTGTAAATCCTGTGGCTGTATATCCTGATGCAAGCAACAAGATCCTGCCAACTACGCCACTGTCATGTCCTTGCCCCTGGCCTCTGGCTCAGAGGGTCGAAGTAACAGAGAACTTCTCCTGAAGAGCTCAAATAAACTAGCTTTTCCTCAGGTGGATTCTGGGACATGTAGTTTGGCTCTTAAGAAGAAGTGTAGTCATGGTCCGATGTTAAGGCAAATGACAGAATTTATTTTAAAGTAAAGGTTCAAGTAAACTGTACACAGGAATTTTGACCATTCAGGATTGTTTGCAACAGAGCATTTTAGATCGGTATAACTGCTTCACAGTCTTTTAAACACATGCAGCTGGTTAACAACATTGCTCAGTCTTAGAGAAAACAGCTCTGCTCAGCAAGGTAAAAATACTTCTTTATAACCTTGTGTTTGTGAAGCAGTTAACAGCAAAAGAATAACTCAGTTCCTCTGGAACAACCTCTTCTTTCCCTCCTTCCTTTCAGGATAGGTTTTAAACTCAAAATAGAACAAGTAACAAACATTCACAAGCTTTCTCTTCAGGGTGACTCAGCACTTTGCCTGAGAAATGCAAACACTTGGAGTTTTCTGCAAACCCAATTCCTGGTTCAATTCCAGTTACCTGCTTCTAGGAGACTTTCTCATTCAATGCTAGCCTTTAGCATAATGATTCCATGCTTGTAACTTGACACAGGGTACAGTCCATGGGGATATCTAAATCTTGTAATTCCTCCCCTACCAACTCAATCTGCATATCCTCTGGTGGTGTTAGGGCAGTGTCCTGTTCTGAGCTCTGGACACAGTGCTCGGAATACAGCCTCCCTGGGGGTTCTAATGTCTCTCCTGAGCTCAACTCTCCCCGATAAAGACAGTTGGTACCTGAAGCACTGGGCAGTTCTCCCTGGTTGTGCTCGCTACGGTTCCTTGTTTCCTTCCAGCCTCTCTGGAACAGCTCTCTGTATCCCTCTCTGGGTTCTCTCCTGGAGATCTGCAGGTGCTCCTGGTTCCACTCCTGATTCCCCTGAATCCTCTGAGTCTTCCGAACCTCCTGAGACCTCTGAGTCTCTCCTTTCCTCTGAGCTTCTCTCTGAGCTTCTCCTTTCCTCCAAGCTTGTTCCTTCCTCTGCTTTAGTAGGGGTTTATATTTCCCTCTCCAGGGCTCCAGCCCTTCCTCCACTCCTCCCAGGTGATTGTAATCACCTCTCAAGCCTGCAGTTACATCATAGGAGTTAGGGTGTGGCTGCCTGAACTTTCCCTCCCTCAGGTTTCTTTCTCTATGAGGGGCCTGAAATCCATGCCCTGCAGGGATTTCTCCTTTCTCTAAGTTAAAGTCATTGGCTTTTTCTATACTCATAGGCTCACAACAGGCTTCCTTGTCACAGGCCCTTAAGAGCCTTCAGCAGCAGCAAGTTCCCCCCCCCCCCAAGTCCCCGGTGCCTCCAAAGGCCAGGGCCTCATCTGAGGCCCTGACGTCTCGGGTGGAACCTCCTGAACCTGAGCCTCATTGTGGGTCCTCAGAAACAGGATCTCCCTCCAGGGAACCCAGGAAGATGAAGAAACCCTTGAAGGTGGCATCCTTGGATGGTTCTGACCGGCCGGTTGCTCCTCAGCCCCGGTCATGTAGTCTGAGTCTTTCGTCTGAGGCTTCAGAGAGGGAGCGGCCTGCAAAGATCCCCCGAAAGCATCTGACTGTGGACTGGTTTCGGTCCCCAAACACCATCCTCATCGAGGATTCCCCTTTGGGAGAGCTAGCATCGAGCCCGAGTCCCTCTGTGCCCTCGCCGAAGACTGTAGAGCAGTTCTCTTTGGCAAGGACTGACAGGACAAGGCTTCTTAGCTGGAGTCCGAGAATACCACTCTCAATAGGCTTTCTAGAACCACTGCCAACCCAGCTAAGAAAAATGCTGTAAGAAGCCCTTTTTCAACAAGAAAAATAAATTTTATCCTTCTTATACCCATGCTGTGCACTGTCCGGTCCATGCTTCCCAGAAGGGACAGCAACAACCGAAGCAACAAAGGAAGGCTCAGGCCCCCAGAGCTCAGCCAGCTCTACAGACCCAGCTTCCTCAAGGTTTTGACTCCTTTCTGGAGAACGTAGCTGTCCTACCTCTGGAAATTCCAAAGCCAGTCAATATTCCAGGCAGACTGTTACTTTGCCTAAAGGTGCCACTATGGAGAGAGAATTGGACTCTCTCCATAGTGGCAGAGGACTACAAACTTCACTTCCAAAGTATGCCCCCTCCATCTTCTCCAAGAGAGTTCAGCTCTTGACCCCCACTTTCTCAACAAGGCCTGGGCCTCTACTCCCCCTACTTCCTTATCCCAAAGAAAACAGGAGGACACAGGCCCATTTTGGATCTCAGAGAATTAAACAAGTATCTGCTCCAAGAAAAATTCAAGATGATCTCTCTCGGAACACTTCTCCCTTACCTCCAGAGTCAGGACTGGTTTGTTCTCTAGACGCAAAGGATGTGTATACACATATCCTTATTCACGTAGAACACAGGAGGTTTCTTTGATTCCTCTTTCAAGGAAGACATTACCAGTACAGGATTCTACATGTCAGTCTGGCTTCTGCCCCAAGAGTCTTTACAAAATGCATGGCAGTAGTGGCAGCATTCCTGAGATCTCTAGGGATATTTGTCTTCCCTTACTTAGACGACTGGCTCATACGAGCAACGTCAGCCCC
Organism: Ichthyophis bannanicus; assembly: GCA_033557465.1. NCBI lineage: Eukaryota > Metazoa > Chordata > Amphibia > Gymnophiona > Ichthyophiidae > Ichthyophis > Ichthyophis bannanicus. Next base: position 885,404,543 of record CM066034.1, on the reverse strand, counting down.
AGAGGCCAGCTCTGCTCTCTCCCGCACAGTGCAGGTTCTTCAACACTTGGGAGTTGTAATAAATCTTTCAAAATCCCAACTCACCCCTTTTCAAACCTTAGAGTTCATAGGGGCTCTCCTAGACACATAGCAGTCAAGGACTTTCTACCACAGGTCCACTGCGCTTGAATAGTTTAACTAGCTTCACAGGCAGGTATGAAGACTTCCCTAACTGCTCAAGAAATGCTTCAGTTGCTGGGTCATATGGCTTCCACTGTACATGTGGTTCTCTATGCTCCTCTGCTTATGCATGCAGTTCAATGGACCCTGGCTTCTCAGTGGACTCGGACATCAGGTCATCTGGGGGACAGAATCATGATCTCTGCATGTCTAATTTCATCCCTCCAAAGGTGGTAATCACCAGAAAACCTTCTCGTAGGGTCACCTTTTCAGATGCCACCAGACCAGTCTACCCTGACGACTTATGCGTCCAAATTGGGTTGGGGAGCTCATCTGGACAATTTCTCCACTCAGGGTCTTTGGACTCAGCAGGAGGCTCGACTTCACATAAATCTTTTGGAACGCAGAGCCATCCACAATGTTCTCAGAGTTTTCCACGACCACCTTCGCTCCCAAACAGTTCTTGTCCAGACGGACAATCAGGTGGCCATGTTCTATGTGAACAAGCAGGGTGAAACAGATTCTCAGGCATTGTGCAACGAAGCCCTACATCTATGGTCTTTTGCCATACACTATCAGATCCACCTACTAGCGGTGTATCTCTCTTGGCAGACAAACTCATTCGAGTACTACTGCCACACGAGTGGTCTCTCCATTCGGATCAGATTGCTTGAGTCTTTCAGATCTGGGGAACCCCAGATATAGGTCTGTTTGCAAGACCTCAGGATGCTAAACTTCCCCGCTTCTGTTCCAGAGTACCTGCTCAGAACAGTCGGACGATAGATTCTTTCCACCTTCACTGGGGTCAGGACTTCCTATATGCCTACCCTTCCATTCCCCTTATCCCCAAGACTCTTTTCAAACTCCAGAAAGACAGGGGCTACATGATCCTCATAGTCCCACGTTGGCCACGTCAAACGTGGTATCCACTGCTTCTATGTCGCTCTCAAGTCAAACCTCTGGAGTAGGGATGTGCTCCTGATCGCCTATCCCAGGAGAACGGGATGCTTCTGCACCCAAACCCCCAGTCCTTACACCTAATGGTGTGGCTGCTGAGAGCTTAGAACTCCAGGATATCAACCTCTCTCAACAGGTTAAAGATATCCTATTGGTCTCAAGGAAACATTCCACAAGGCAAAAGTTTTCAATCTGGTGTTCAAAAATGGAACTTAATCCTTTTTCCGTTCCCATGGAGGCGTTACTTGAGTATCTCCTCCACCTTTCATCCTCTGGACTCAAAACAAATTCAGTAAGGATCCACCTAAGTGCCATTGCGGCTTTCCACAGGCCTTTTGATGGACAACCTGTCTCTTCTCAGCCGCTTGTAGCACGCTTTATGAGGCGTCTACTCTTAACTAAGCCCCCCCATTAGGCCACCACCTGTGGCATGGGATCTCAGTATTGTCCTCGGACAGCTCATGAAGCTACCCTTCAAACCCCTGGCCACTACATCTCTGAAGTTTCTTTCTTGTAAAGTTATCTTCCTGATTGCTCTCACTTCTGCAAGACACATCAGTAAGCTCCAGGCTTTAGTGGCTGACCCTCCTTATACACGGTTCCACCATGATAAAGTAGTCCTTAGGACTCCTCACTTTATGCCAAAGGTGGTTTCACCTTTTCATTTAAACCAGTCGGTTTACCTTCCTGTTTTCTTCCCTAGACTTCATGCCTCTAATGCAGAAAGGAGTCTACATATTCTGGATTGCATGCGTGCCTTGACCTTTTATTTTCAGAGAACTAGGCAGCACAGAAAGGCTTCACAGCTTTTTGTTGCTTTTGACTCCATTCACGTAGGTCTACCAGTTTCCAAGAGAACACTTTCCAAATGGATTACAGACTGTATATCTTTTACCTATGAGGGTAAGGGACTTTCTCTTGAAGGTCATGTCACAGCACACAATGTGCAAGCAATGGCTGCCTCCATGGCAAACCTACGCTCAGTGGCAATTGATGAAATATGCAAAGCAGCAACCTGATCCTCTGTCCACACTTTTGCGGCCCATTATTGCTTGGACAAGGACTCCTGCCAGGATGCCTAGTTTGGCCAGGCTGTTCTCCAGCATCTCTTTCAGACTTAGATCTGAAAGAGATGCTGGAGTGGAGGAGTGGCCTAGTGGTTGGGGCAAAGTACTTCAGGCCGGAAGGTCGGGGGTTCAAATCCCACTAGAGGACAGCAACCTCGGGCCGGAAGGACTGTGGTTTCTAGTCCCACAGGTGCTGCTTGTGGTCTTGGGCAAGCCACTTAACCCTCCATAGCCCATGTTCCCTGTAAAATAGTTATCTCCAAGTTATAATGCCCTGTTCAATGTAATTTCAGTTTGTTCAATGTAAACCGCACTGATGCAGAATAGCGCGGTATATAAGAGAATGTAAATAAATAAATAAAATAAAATAGATCAACTCCTACTCCTTGTCCCGGGTTTCAATACCAGAGATCCTTGGGAGGATATATGACCCACTTAGGCCTGTGTTTCACCGCTCTCTCTGTGGTCATCTCCCTGGCATCTCCAAGGTAGGGAGTCCCATATGTGAAGACTACATTCCTGCTTGTTCCTGGAGATAGCATAGTTACTCACCTGTAACAGGTGATCTCTGGAAACAGCAGGAATTGAGTCTTCACAACCCACCCTCCTCCCCTAGGAGTTGCTTTCTCTCTCTCTCCCTCTCTCCTTTTATTTCAGCTACAAACCTAACTGAGGAGGGAGAGTTGGAAAGGCGGGAAGGCAGCTACGCAGGTGTAGTGAGATGCTCCCAAAAGCTTTCCTATAGGACGCTGGGGAGCGTTCCTGCACAGGCACCATCGGTGCCAACGTCACCCCATATGTAAAGACTCAAGTCCTGCTGTTCCCGGAGATCACCTGTTATAGTTGAGTATCTAGGCTTTACTCACCTGTAGCAGATGTTCTCCATAGACCGCAGGAATAAGTTCTCACAACCCTCCCACCTCCCTGAGAAGGAGTTTTTTGGGCTACAGCTTTTGTATTTTATTGGAGGATTTGGTGCCGCAGGAAGGCAGGCACACATGCACGATGGAGCCTCCAAAAAGCTTCTATTGGAAGCTGGGGTGTGTTCCCACATGGGGCTCCATCGGGGACGTCCCCCATACGTGAGGACTTATTCCTGCTGTCCACAGAGAACATCTGCTACAGGTGAGTAACTACACTTTCCTCACTAGTCATCTTTATCTCTCTTCCCCTTCCCATCTCTACTAGTCTCTCTCTCTCTCTCTCTCTCTCCCTACAGCCAATCCCCATCAGAGTGTCTTTCTCTTTCCCTTCCACCCACCCACCACCTACCAGCATCTCTTTTCTTTCTTTTCTGAGACTTGTACAATAACACACGAAATATAACACTGACAGTTATTGCACTCAATCTCCTTCAAAGTAGTCCCCTTCCGATAAAACACACTGCCACTGCTGGAAACAATTTTGAAATGTCTCTTTCGTTATGCTTTGAAGCTGCTGTGTCAAACTTTGCTTAATGGTCTCCAAGTTATCGAATCTCCTTACTTTCAGTGGTAATTTCAGTTTTGGAAAAAAGAAAAAGTCACTGGGTGCAAAGTCAGGTGAGTACAGAGGCTGACAGACTTCTCGTTTGGTGTTTAGCCAAGAACTGCTCAACAAGATGTGAATTGTGCGCTGGGGCATTATCGTGATGATGCTACTATTCACCATTCCTGTGCAATTCTGGTCTCTTATGACAAACTGCATCTCTCAAACGAGTCAGAAGTTGGACGTAGTTCTCCTTATTGACGGTTTGGCCTTTTGGAGCATACTCATGATGAATAATACCCTGTAATCAAAGAAAACTGTGAACATGACCTTGACATTGCTTCTCACCTGATGGGCTTTTTTGGGGCTGGGAGAGTTCTTGGAGTCTTCCCTTATGAGGATTGAGCCTTAATTTCCGAGTCATAACCATAAACCCATGATTCATCACCAGTAATAATCTTTTTGATGAAATCTGAGTCATTTTCAATGCATTCCAGCAAACTACCTGGCTACAGACAGTTGATCTTCTTTTGGGTCAGGGGAGTGGAGTTTTGGCATGAATTTTGCAGACACACATCTCATCCTCAAATCAACAGTTAAGAATGAACTGTACTGACCCCAAACTGATGTTCATGTCTTCAGCAAGCTCACTTATAGTCAGTCAACCTTTTTGAGTGTATTGCGGCATGCACTGCTTCAACTTTGTCTTCATTCCTGGTCGTGGATGGCTTTCCAGAACTTTTGTTACTGTCAACACTTGGGTGGCCCTCTTGGAAACGTTTGTACCAGTCACAAACTCAAGCACAACTCATACATTCATCGCTGTACACTTGCTGTAACTTGTCATAAGTCTCTTTGCACAAATCTCCAAGTTTCTGACAAAATTTAATGCATATTAACATTCAATTTTTTCACTTTTAAATCTGACAAACTGCTTTTATATAATACCGAAAAAGTACAGGCATGCTGCAGCCTCGCTACACTCTGCACATGCAGAGCACATAACTTGACACTTAATAGCATTGTAGCGTGATGTATTGTTATATAGCTATATAACAAGTCTCAGTACTTTTGATCACACCTTGTAAATCAACATGAAGCCACATAGAACCTACAATATATCAAATGTATACTTCTCAATGCACGATCAGCCCAGAACAAAACCCAGCTTCTATCAGATTTTATTTATTTAACTAGTTTTTTATACCATCTTATGTTTCAATCAAGGCGGTTTACATTATGTAATCACTACAAGCAGGTACTGGATACATTCCCTTGTCCCCAAAGGGCTCACAATCTATGTGTACCTGAAGCAACGGAGGGTTAAGTGGCTTGCCCAAGGCCATAAGGAGTGCCTATAGAAACCCCAATCCCTCCTGCTTGAGATTTCTGTTCCCAGGTGGGACTTTAACCCCTGGCCCTCCGGCCTGAGGTACCGTGTCCTAACCATTAGGCCACGCCTCCCTAGTAGTTTATCTCAGTGACCACCAAACAGACATTATGTGCTCAATTCCTAGACACGTCTTATGGGGCTGCATGTCCTGGTGGGATGTGCTGCCCCGCAAGCCGTCCTGACCCTTTTGCCCCTCCGGCTGTCCCCATATGGCTAGAGCAGCAGGACCGGGACAGCTAGCGGGGGTCAGAGCGGAGGCAGGCCGAGGCGGCAGGATATACAGGACATGGTGCTTATTCCAACTAGAAGGTGGAATAAGCAGCACAAGCGGTGCGATCGGGGCCATAACCCCCACCAGTGCAGGGTGGCCCCGGCTGTTGGGTGGCGGAGAAGAGGGGGGTCGCGCCAGGAGAGCTTGCAGGGAGGATGTCCCTGCAGGCACACCGGGCCGTCCTTGGGCCCGATTCTGTATGCCCAGGGAACATCTTGTTTCTGTGGTACAGAATCGGGTCCTAATGGGCCTGTCCTGCTTGGGGCTGTCCGGATGTGCCCCTGTTAGAATCGGGCTCTATGTGTAACTGAATCTTGATTCACTGACAATGTACTGATTAATCAACTTTTAACACCTAACTACAACCTATTCAGCTGTCCAAGAGCCAACTGTAGAGATGGAGAGGTCTTCATTTTAGCCAGGAACCATTTGGATTTACATACTGTCACCACTAACACAGTAGGAGTAGATAAAATAATAATTTCTAATAAGTACTTAACACTCTACCTAGTCTATAGATCCCCTAATGTAAGAGCTGAGAAACTCACAATTCTGTTGGAACAATATGCTGTCGCACTTACATGCTAATCAACTTTTGCTCCTAGGTGATTTACACCTTTCTTCAGCCACCCCTAGGCTTTTGAAATCCTCCTTAGAAGCTATGAAGGCACTTGAATATACTTAGCTCATTAATGAGCCAATACATAACAATGGAAACATTCCTGACCTCATTTTTGCTCCCAGCAAATGCTAAAGGACAATTACCTTTCTCCTCCCACATTATCTACTGTACCTTGGTGCAGTCATAAAACAATCACCTTCTCCAGGACCAAGCAGGAAGTCAGTCCTCACATATGGGTAACGTCGGCGTCGACGGAGCCCCCATGCGGAGCATTTCCCCAGCTTTCAAAGAAAGCCTTTGGGAATGCAGGCACGCATGCGCGGTCCCCTTCCCGCCCAAAGGTGCCATCTTGCTCAGTCTGCTTTTTTCCACGGAGCACTACGGACGCCTGTCCTTGTCACCCGTGAAAAAAGTTGATTTTTCCTGCGTTGGGTCGAGTTTTTCATCGGTTCGACGTCGGTTCCTTTCCCGCCTGGACTCGGTACACTGGTGCCGAGCCCGGATCTCTCTTTTTCGGTTTTTGTCCTTAGAGACTGTGTTAGCGCCTTTTTTCTTTTCCCTGGCAGCCCAATTTTTTGATCTTGCAGGGACCCTTTTTCCCCCGAAGGCTGCCAGTGGCTTTAAGAAGTGTGATCGGTGCAAGAAACTGATGTCTCTCACCGACACACACGACTGCTGTCTCCGGTGCCTGGGTCCAGACCACGATTCTACAGTCTGCAGTCCCTGTGGCAAAATGTCTTCCAAGGCATTGCGGAGCCGTCAGCACCAGCATGAGAGGATCTTCTCCGAGTCTGCCTCTAGATGGGTCCGGACTTCGTCAGAGGTCTCGACGTCTCGGGAGTCTGACCCCGAGCATCGTTGGGGCTCCTCTGAAAGGGAGTCCCCCTCGAAGGAGCACCGAAGGAAGTAGAAACCAGCGAGGGCAGCATTGGTGGACGCTCTTGGCTCCTCGAGGGCCAGGTCGCATAGCCCCGATCGCCATCCCGGGTCTTCGGAGTCAGAGAGGCCTGCCAAGCATCCTCGTGTAGAGTCGGAGGCCCCGAATCACGTGAGTACTGTAGTCCTCATGGACTCTCCTCCGGGGGAGCCGACGTCAGGCCCGATGCCGTCGGGGCCCGAGTCGGAGGCTGCTGGGTCTCCTGAGCTCGGACTCAGGTTGACGGCCTTGGAGAGCAGATTGTCTGCCTTCGAGAGCAGATTGTCTGCCTTCATGGAGCAGCAGCGGGTGCTGATCACCGGTCTCACTGGCGCATCTGCCCCGACCACCGGGACATCGATCTCCAAGTCGACCCTGGAGGCCGAGCCAATCCTCGAGACCATGTGAACTCGAGTCGATCCTCGGCCGCGGTCACCCTCGGCCTCCCATTCGGGACCGAGGTCGTCGACACTGGTTCCCTCGGTGTCAGGGCGGATGGCGTCGGTGCCCGCCCACTCGGAGCCGCTCGATTCCTCCTCGGAGGAATCGGCGTGGGAGACGGAGGAGGAGGAGTCCCCTGACACCTTCCGGACTTGGTGCGTCCCTTTGGACTCACCGGGCTCCGAGCCTCAGACAAGGTCCCCACCGGAGGATACTAGGTTCTCGGATTTCGTACGGGACATGGCCAAGGCACTGGCATTCCCTGCGGACCCCGAGGAAGAGCCTCGAGCCGAGGAGCTCGAGGCTCTGCAGTATGACTCTCCTCCCAAGGAGGCCTTTACTGTCCCGGTTCCTCCGATGCTGGAGCGGTTGCTCTTCCGCATGTGGGAGGCGCCGGCCTCGATGCCGGTTCAAAGCAAGCGGTTCGATTCCATCTATCGAGTCCGCAAGAGCCCCGGGTTTCAGAAGGCACAGCTACCGCACCATTCCATTGTGGTGGAATCGGCCATGCATCGCCTGAAGAGTCAGAAGATGCACTCCTCGGTGCCTCCCAGCAGGGAAGCCCGGAACCTGGATGCCCTCGGTAGAAAGTGCTTCCAGGGCTCTATGCTTGCTTGCCGCGTCCAGACCTACCAGCTGTACATGGGCATGTACCTTCGAGACCTGGCAAAGGAGATTGCCGGGTTCTCTGCTGGTCTGTCCGAGGAACCTTTGCAGAGGTTCAAGGCCTTGTCTTCTGGTATTCGAGAGTGCTAGAAGTTTATCTCTCGAGCAGCCTACGATGGATTTGAGGCTTCGGCCCGAGTAGCAGGGGCCGGCATCAGTGCACGCCATCAGGCCTGACTAAAATCCTCAGACCTCGAGCCGTGAGTACAGGACAAGTTGGTTGATGTCCCTTGCCGAGGTGAAAACCTCTTTGGCAAGCCCATGGCCGAAAAGGCTGCAGAACTCGAGACCGAGACTCTTACCCGGACAAGGCTGTCCAGGAAGACCTCTGCCCCTTCTCAGAAAAAGAAGGGCTCGGGGAAAAAGACCTTTTACCCGAGGAAGACCACTGCCTATAAAACCTACCCTCACTACCAGGCTTCTGCAGCTCCCCAACAGGGCTAGCAGGCCAAGGGGCCGGGTCATGGTCCCCGTAGGCAGAAAGCCCCCAAGCCTCCTACTCCGGCTCCTGCTCAGCAGGGAGGGGTTTTTTGACTATGCCAGCATAGCCTCTCCTCCTCTCCAGGGCACAGGAGGTCGGTTGACCCTGTACGCAGACAGGTGGCCAGCCATCACAGGGGATACTTGGGTGTTAAGTATCATCAAAAGGGGCTATCTGCTCCACTCCGCCCAGATACCCCCTCCTACTTTCCAGGGGAGCCTCCAAGACCCCCTCTGCACAGAAACTTACTCCTTCAGGAGTTGGAAGGTCTAGTAAGGGACCAGGGGGTGGAACCGGTGCCTCACCACCTGGAAGGGCAAGGCCTCTACTCCAGGTACTTCCTGGTACCAAAAAGAACAGGAGGAATTGAGGGCCATTCGGCTGGCCTTGCGGACTTTCTCTCAGATCCTGTCTCACCAGTCTGTCCTAGTTCAGACGGACAACCAGGTGGCTATGTTCTACGTCAACAAGCAGGGAGGCACAGGATCAGGATCCAGACTTCTATGCCTGGAAGCACAAGCTCTCTGCTCCTGGGCTGTCACCCAGGGCATGACCCTCAAGGCAGTCTACCTCCCAGGCCAAGAAAACTACCTGGTGGATAGACTCAGCAGACTCCTGCAGCCTCACGAGTGGCAGTTGGATCCTCTGGTAGTGCAAAAGATCTTTCTGAAGTGGGGTCTTCCGACCATGGATCTTTTTGCCAGTCCGCTCAACAGGCAACTACCCCGGTTCTGTTCCAGGCAACCGCATCCCTTGAGAACAGCACCAGATGCATTCCTGATCCCTTGGTCGGGGGCCTGCTGTATGCCTTTCCTCCCACACCTCTGGTGGCCCAGACTCTATTCAAAATCCAGCAGGACCGAGCCATGGTGATCCTGATAACCCCCAGGTGGCCCAGGCAGCCGTGGTTCCCTCTTCTTCTGCAGTTGGCGGTGGATACTCCACTTCCTCTGGGGTTGCAACCCGACCTTCTGACTCAGGACCAGGGGTCCCTCTTGCATCCCAACCTCAAATCTCTCAATTTATGGCGTGGCTGCTGAAAGGTTAGTCCTTGCTCCCTTGCTCCTATGTAGGGAGGTTGAAGAGGTGGTGTTGGCCTCCAGGAAACATTCCACCAGGAAGGCCTATGCTCTAAAGTGGCGTAGTTTCTCTATTTGGTGTTCTCAACAGCAAGAGGACCATTTCTCCTGCTCTGTCCAGGTGGTGCTTCAATACCTGCTCCACCTTTCCAACCTAGGACTTCAGTCCAACTCTGTCCGGGTTCACCTCAGTGCCCTCTTAGCTCACCACTTGCAGGTGGATGGACAATCTCTATCAGGCCACCTTCTGGTGTCCCGCTTTCTAAGAGGCCTGCTTCTTCTTAAGCCTCCTATTCATCCACCTGCTCCTGAGTGGGATCTCAATGTGTTCTTGCAGCAACTGACTCTCCCACCTTTTGAGCCGATGGCAACCTGCAATTTACGTTTCCTCTTCTGGAAGGTATTGTTCCTTGTGGCACTCACCTCAGCTAGGCGGGTGAGTGAGCTTCAGGCCCTGGTCTCGGATAGGTCATATACCAGGTTCTATAGGAACAGGGTAGTCTTGCGGACTCATCCTAAGTTCCTTCCAAAGGTGGTGTCCTCCTTCCATCTCAACCAGGAGGTGGTACTTCCAATGTTCTTTCCCAGGCCGCACGCCAGTAGAGCAGAGACTGTCTTGCATACCCTGGATTGTAGAAGGGCGCTGTCCTTTTACCTTGAACGTACGCAGGGGCATAGAAGGGCTTCTCAGCTCTTCATTTCCTTTGACCCTAATAAATTGGGGTTGCCTGTCACTAAGCGTACGTTGTCCATCTGGGTGGCAGACTGTATCGCCTGGGTGTACAGGTCAGCCGGCCTCTCCCTGGAGGGTCGAGTCACAGCCCACCGAGTTCAGGCGAAGACCGCATCAGTAGCTCACTTCCGCTCTGTTCCGTTGGCGTACATCTGCCGGGCCGCTACCTGGTCTTCAAGCCAGACTTTTGCGGACCACTACTGCCTCGAGAGGGAGTCCCGTAGGGACAGTGCTTTCAGGCAAGCGGTACTCCATAATCTCTTTGAGGTTTAGGCAACTCCTACCCTCCGGCCCTGGTGTTGGGCTACCGTTCAGGTGTAGTCTCAGAGAAGATTCTCTCACTGTTGCTGGGGCTCTAGAGGGAGCTCTATTTTTCAGCCTGGGTTCCTGGTAGCCCAGAGCTAGGGAGTCACCCATATGTGAGGACTGACTTCCTGCTTGGTCCTGGAGAAAGAGTAGTTTCTCACCTGTAACAGGTGTTCTCCAGGAGCAGCAGGAATCAGTCCTCACGACCCTCCCTCCTCCCCTTGGAGTTGCAGTTGTATATAGTTCATTTTCTTTTTTGTGCTGTCTTTTAGCTATGTCATTTGACTGAGCAAGATGGCAACTTTGGGCGGGAAGGGGACCGTGCATGCGTGCCTGCATTCCCAAAGGCTTTCTTTGAAAGCTGGGGAAATGCTCTGCATGGGGGCTCCATCGACGCCGACGTCACCCATATGTGAGGACTGATTCCTGCTGCTCCTGGAGAACACCTGTTACAGGTAACTACTCTTTCTACCTCCTGCAGAGCCTACATAATCACAGAAACTCATATACACAAGCCTCATCTCATAGATTCTTATGCTTGGACAAAAAGGAGTTTTTAGACAAGATTTTACCACATAATTCAGAGGATGTTGACACATTAGTCCAAACTTGGAATCAAATAATAGGCAAAGCAGCTATAAAACCGTAAACTAGCACAACCTATAGAGTGTGGACTACAGCAATCTGGTACAGTGCAGTACTAAAGGACACCAAATGCAGGCTTAGACAACTAGAGAGAAAATGGAGATTATCTGGGACCACAGCTGACCTTGATAAATACATATCCAAGTTAAATGTATATGTATTTGTATTTATCTTTAACAAATAAAGCAAAGAAATAATACAATATCAAACTTATACTGAGCTTCATAAACCATCCCAGAGAGCTTTTTGAAATAGTAAAATCTTTAGTAAAAAAGCACCATTCAAAAGAAGGTGGGCAATAGCCGGTCCCCACGAGTCATGACTAGCTACTTTCATTATCAACTGGCCTAAGAAGCAACAGAATAAACACAGCATCAACACATAAGGATGATGGCTCCATAAAAGTCACCTGGCAATACTTAACAATTGTTTACCTGAATATCTAGAAAACATCAATGATATTAACACCATTATATCCCCTATGAGCTGGATCAAGATGGCCTGAATAGAACTGATTCCCACTATACTCAAGATCACTCAACTGTCTCTTGCTCAAGGCTATATGTCAACTAAACTCAAAAGTGCATCCATCCATTCAATGAAAAAAGAGAGGATCAGATTGAAAGCAACCTAGCTCATATAAACTCATCGCTAGTTTACCTTTCCTAGCAAAATCAATTGAGAAGATTGTACAGCTCCAACTACAGGACTACATTGACACACATGCACTGCTACTCCAACTACAGGACTACATTGACACACATGCACTGCTAGACCCACACCAATATGGTTTTAGACCCAACCATGGTGTAGAAACCCTGTTAACAGTTCTCATGGACAGGCTTGTAAAGGGAACCAAAAAAACATATCAAGGTTTTATCCTGATATTTCTGGACATCAAAGCAGCTTTTAACTCTGTTCCCCACAATATGCTACTCCCACTCTTACAATCATTAGGACTAGGCGACACAACATTAAAATGGTTCAAATCTTACCTAACTGAACATCAACTACAAGTAAAGATAGGAAGCCCTGTACGCTCAACAGTTGGGAGTCCCGGAAGGCTCTGCTCTCTCCTCACTCCTGTTTAATATCTTTTTCAGCAAGTCTGCACAATCATTTAAGTTCATAATTTATTTATATATTTATTTAGACAGATTTGTATCCCACCTTATCCTTCAATCAAAGTGGTCACAATACAAGTGGAAGGTTACAAATAACATAGGGTAGATAAGACATTAACAGATAAAACTAAGATGAATTAATGTAATAAAATGGGCCTATTGGTAAAAAATATTAATTATATATCAAATTATAAGTTTCAGCAAATAGCAGGGTCTTCAAGGCCTTGTGAAAATCTTTGATATCAGTCATAATTCTGAGGTCCATCAGGAGAGAGTTCCAAAGTTTGGAAGCCAGTAAAGAAGGAGCTCTTTTTGAAGTTGCTTGTTTAGTCCTACAGTATCCAGCAGGGGTACTAATTATGTTGTCATATTGGTGCTGCTTCTTCTTGGTCTATTGATGTCTCTAGTTATAATATTTTGTAAAGCATCTGCTGACAGGTGATTGTAAATCCTAAAGATAATTAAAAGTGCTCTATTACATTTATGCGGATGACGTAATGCTCTATGTTACGTTCTACACTTTAAAACCAGTATGCACCTCCCTAATAAGATAGTTGTCTGAACACAATCTCGCTGTAAACTGCAGCAAAATAGAAGTTCTCTATATCACCAAAGACACCAGTTTCAGCCCACCGACATCTGTAAGTATTGCAGGAGCACAACTAGAGGTGAAGCCTGAAGTGCGTTACTTGGAAGTAATCCTAGACCACGACTGACCTTACTCTCACACATTAGTAACATTACAAGGACTATATACCACAAAATAAAAACGGTGCAACATCTTTGATTTCTACTCTTTGATCTTTGATCTCTGGATATACAAGATTTCCAGACAGTATTTAAAGCAATAATACTCTTACACTTTGATTATTGTAATATCCTCTTCAAGGGCTTACCTAAATATGCGCTCCATCCTTTACAGCTGGCCCAAAACACAGTTGCCCGTATCCTCTGCAGTGCTTCTAGAGCTGACCATGTAACCCCAATACTTAAGCAGCTGCACAGGCTGCCTATCACAGAGCAAGTAAAATACAAAGTCTTACAATATTTAAAGTAGCACGCAGCCTCTCGTCGGTCTACCTCCAATAGTTATTACAAAGACTGCCTAGCAACATATCTAGAAGGGCAAGCTCCCTAAACACATTCATCATACCTGCTATAAATTCGAAGAACAACCAAACAACGTCCAAAAGGACCTTTTTGCTCCATGCTCTAGACTTATGGAATGTGCTTCCAGAGAGCATACGCACTATATCTGACCTAACTTAACTGGTTTTTGAAGAAAACTAAAATCCTTTCTTTTCATGGAGCACTTCTGTAATGAGAGCTAACCATGATGCCCTTCAAGGAACACATGACGTTACAATATCTGACCATAAGCCTCTATTCTTTTGCCTTCACCCAATGTTAATATTAAAATGTTAGTTATGTGTTATTTAGTTGCATTTGTGTTCAGTGTAAAACGATATTGAGCTTATTGTTCAACCTGTAAACTGTTTTGACTTACAGATATAGTGATATATAAAAATAGCCATCTAGCTAGCTAGCTAAATAAATAAATAAAATATCCTTCTTAAGGGAAGTCCATTAGTAAATATTCAGCTTTGCTAATTCAAAGTTGATCATAATAGAGTTTCTTTAAAATTTCCGAGAATAGGCATAGGGGGAGGAGTCAAGATGGCAGCTATTAGATTTCTCTGAATTGGCGGTTTGCTCCATGGGTCATAAATGAAAGGCAAAGGGGGTTGTGCAGCCCTCTCAAAACCCCCCCCCCCCCCAGCCAGCTTTACCTATGGGGGCCTCTGGGCCTCTTGATACCTATTTTCTCCGCTTGTCTCAGTATTCAGTGTTGGGGGAGTTGAACCCAGCTGCAGTTGATTTGGGGCTTGGTAGCCTGGCAACTGCTTCAGGTGCGTCCTCTCCCTCCCCCGAGTCATGAAGAGCCTTCAAGGCGGCATGCTTCTAGCAGTCTCCAGGTGTTAGTCCAGGGCAGAGTATCTCCTTGCCTGGAAGTGAATCTTCTCTGCCTAGAGGGCTGGGCGTTGAGACCATTGCTTCGATCTCAGAAGAACTACAGCATGTGGACCGAGTGGAGGATCTGGGAGGTCGGGTGTTGACAGGTTGCTGCTCCAGTGAGAAGAGGAATGGCTGTGGGTAATCAACGAGAGGAGGTTTCTTTTCAATTTGGCAATTTGTCTGTTTTTGCAATTGCAAACCCTGGAATTTTCATGCTGGGGACTATAGAAAATATTAAGATGACGCTTGGGTTAAATCAGACATCTTTGACAGAAACTCAAGAAGAAGTAACTTTGGCAGGGCATTTGGATGCCTTTATTAAGAACTTGGCGGTTGTAAATTTAAAATTGGAGCACTTGGATAATTTTCCTAGAGTGGCGAACTTAAGAATTATTAACTTTCCCTGGGTGGCCAATGTGTCTACTCGTGATATGCTTTGGACTTATTTGACTCTGAGGTCTTAGTGGCTCCGAGTGAATCATATCCTCCCATTGTCCAGGCCTATTACTTAACTACTGAAACTTCTCAAAAGGAAACTGTGGTTCCATCTACTTTACTGGTGACCTTTACATTTAATATCTGATAAAGAATGGCTTTTATGGCTATTCTTTAGGAAAAGAAGTTCAGCGTTTCGTGGTTTAACTGTAAGAATGTGCCCAGATTTGGCTAAAGAAACTCAAAAACGGTGCTGAGATTTTCTCCTCCTCCGTCAGGGAGTATTGTAGCGGGGTGGGGGGGGGGGGTGGCTGCTCTTCCTCAAACATCCTTGCAAATGCTTGGTTAAATATCGTTCAGTTTCTTATTTTGTTTATGAACCCTCCCAGCTGCTTTCCTTTGTGAATACATGCAGACTAGAATCCTCTATTGAATGCCCTCGAATTTCGTGAATGTATTTTGTGCTGGTTGTTACCTAACCTTGTTTTCTTCTTTCTCTTGTTTTGTTTTATTTCAATTGACTCTTCCCTCTTATTGTGGGCTAGAGAGAGCAGTTGCTTAATATTATGGAATTGTTTTTTCTTAGTTGTGCGAATGTTTCTGGCAAATTGCTCTGTTTCTGTACAAGAAGTTTATTCTTGGTATATAGTTGAAAATTGCATAAATAAAACAAAAAAATTCACAGAGAATAAATATTGTCTTATTAAAATGCCGGACGTCATATTCAGGTATCCTTTTATTTTACTTCAGTCTAGATATTACTCAAAGTACAGTAGTAGCTTAGACCTGAAACCAAATGTTTCTTGAAGATATATCTGGAGGATATATTATCTTTGTATACTAGCATATATAACAGAAAATTGTTGAACACAATATGAATTATTCATTCATGAGGTGGATTATTCATAAGATAAACAACATTTTTGCTAAGGTAAGACAAATGAATAAATGTGTTTTATATACTCCAATTAAACTTAAATTTCTCAAAACTTGGATTTCTCTTTATTCTTCTTATTGTATGTCTGTAGGCATACAATTCAATTGGCGAACTAATTTCCTGTCTTTCCCTGACAAGCATTGTCATACAGGCCAGTGAGGATTCACACGCATCCTACTCAACTGAGTACAATGGTTTCTATGGCAGGCAAATCCAATGCGAAGACACATTCCATCCTGGCAGTTAGTTATCACTTCCATCAGATATCCTTGGTTCAGCACTAACAGTGGAGTCTGCAATACAAGTTCTCAAGTGCGAACCTCAGAATAATTTATATATTTTAAAATGAATCTTTTGCCAGTTATAATATTCTTCAGAGTAAAGTTATAGCCAGCTTATAGTGTGCGAGCTATGTATCCTTCCTTTACCACCTTATTGCTTTGCCCCAGTAGGTTGAGACACAGTTGGGTATGTGTGTATTTTCCCATTTTATTATTTGATGTTTTAAATTTATGTTTTTATTATTTTATGAATTTATGTATGTGGTTTTATTGTTGTAAACCGTATTGAATGAATTTTTCAGGAACAGCAGTATATAAGTCTTTATAAAAAATATACACCCACATGCACCGACCCACCCACACCTAGAATTATTTTCCAGAGACTTTTACTTGCAGCAGTAGGGCTGAGGGAGGGGTTAGAAAGGATGTGAAGGAGGGAAATGGGAAAGGGAGGAGTTGGATGAAAGAAGAACAGCAGGAGAATGAGGAGGAGTGCACCCCACAGCCCTACATCTTTCCCTATTCCCCCAGGAGGCAGATACAAGGGAAGGGAAGGGAGAAGGATTGGGGCTGGATTGCTGGGGGTATGGCAGGGATGTCACTTTCAAAAAATTTGAAAATGCATTGAGGGCCAGTAATATCTACTACATCCCTGGGAACCATGTCCTCTGCCTTCACCTTTCCCATCATTTCAGATCTTTGAAAGAGTCAGCCATGTCTCATGTTGTGGTAGGCGAAGGCCTATGCTCCATGCTAATTGAACTAATCAGACAGGCCTGGCTGGCTTGACCTGTAAATGAAGCCTGTGAAGAGGCCCATAGGAATTGCACATCCCCCAACACACCTCCATAACTATGGTATTACACACACGAACCCCCTTACTCAAAACTAAATAACTCACCCCCCCCTGTCTGACACCCCATACACACCCCCGATTTACGTCATAAAAGGAAATAAATTCCAAAATATACACAACACACAACCACTGTAAATATCCAATGTAAATAATTTAATTTAATGGTTGTTTGTATTACTAATACATCATGAAGTTGAAGTTTTGTTCAATGTAAATAGTTAAACTTAACCGTTCATTGTAAATAGTTGAATCTGATTGTTCAATGTAAATGTATACATCTGTGTACAATTGTTAAAATGTTCCTTGTAAACCGCCCTTGATCGCTGGAAGGGGCGGTATAGAAAAATATAGATAAATAAATAAATAAATAAATAAATAAACATGCTGCTATTGTAGAATTAGAACTCAGTAGCTTAGACAAGTAGAATTGAAACCTGGAAAAATACAGAAAAATATGTTTAAAAGTCACTGATAAGAAAAGTACAGCTGTAAGGGATTTAATTAAAACTGCTGACAGAAAGGTTACAGAGCCCTGCTTCCCTGCACGTATTAACTAGCCCAATAGCCTTGAAAGTAGGAAAGTAACAAGTTGGTGAACTGACCATTGTAATTGGGACTAGAAGGGGGGTGAGCAGGTGCTGAGCCCACTCAAAGAACATAATTGGATAATCATATCAGTACCGGGACCAATAGAAGAGGTACGGGAGGTTACCGGGACCAATGAAATGTTTTTCTATACCTAGAATAGAGCAAAAGTCTATAAAAGTTGTTGTATTGCCAGAGAACAGGGCTCAGCCATTTTTTGAATTTGATTCTGCTTGAGTCTTGTGCACAAATAAATGATTTGGACCTTCTGAACAGACTCCTGGTATTATTGGTTTGTCTGCGCTCTGCTGCTACATATTCTTGGTGCGTTGGACCGGGAAGGTGTGGTAATAGAGGGTATACAGGGCGATATACCACGACTTTCCGCCTCTACAGGTTTGGTCCTGCCGGGATCGTGCCCTCCCGACGTGGGCTCGGCTCCCAGGCGCGCCACCGGTCCAGTTGCATCGGAGGGAGCTGGCCAGGCCTCGGAGGGTGCCGGACCCGGCTGGAGCCAACACCTCGAACCCGAGTGAGGGGAGTCCGAGGTCCAACTCATGCGCTTGCTTGGGAGTGGGGACCGGATCCGGTGAGTATAGTTTTGATTTGGTATGTCTAGACAGCTGAGTCAACATAGCACTGCAGTCTGAAACTTGGAACTTGGAATTTGTATTTGGTAAGAGAGCCTGATCACCTCTCAAAGGCGGTTCAAGTAACCTTGCCGCCATTCGGAATTTGAAGTTTGAATTTGCATTTGGTAAGAGAGCTCTCAAGGCGGTCCGATTAACCCTGCATGAGTATGCGCGGGGCGAAACTACCGTCTTCTTGATTTTGATTTTGATAGCCTAGTCAGAAGAGACAGGACTGGGCTGTTTTTGGGATACGTTGCTAAATGCTAGCATGTTTGTCATTCTATGTGTCTTTGTTTGTTTGGTATCTGTTAAAATCACGAGTTCCCCTTCTAGTATAATGTACGATTATATTCTGTTGGGTAATGTATGATAATTTACCGCTTGACTCACTGAAAAATCCAGAACATGTCTCAGTCAGCTTTTCCTACAGTAAGTGTGAGACTGACAAGGGGCGTGTCTGAGCAGAGATGCCTTTTTAACCCTATGATGGCATGTTTTCAACGTTCTGCTGCTGGACGAATTAGAGCTTATTTTAGGACAATTATACCTGTTCTTATTCACTTTGCTTTAATAGTGATGTTCCTTCTGCTATGGTCATGTATTATATATCATTTAATAAGAATGTTTAGTCAGGATTGTGGGTCCCGATAGTTTTGGGGCTTAGCCTGGAAAGGGTTAAGTTCTTATTCGAATTCCTGTACTTGGGCGACCAAGTGAGAACAAATCTTTAGTAATGGTTTAAATAGGAACTGATAGAAAAATTCAGGAAACTGCTTGTGTTTTTTTTCCTTTGATCTACAGGACAATGAAGCATCTTAAGCCAGCTTGCAACTTAAAAAAATGATTGAAATTTTGTTTCTGCAATATCTGGTTTTGATTGAATATGCTTGTTGAATAAGAGGGGATCTTATATATTATAGCGAATACCTTATAAAGTATTATGTATAAGGGTGTATTTCTATGTTAATTGTTTAGGAAAGTGTTTATTTTTTTTTCTGCTGGCATGTCTCTGTGTGTGTGTGTGTGTGTGTGTGTGAACAGTTAAGTTGTTTCCCAGCAAGCAGGAAGAATGAGACAGGAAGCAGCTCCCGATTGAAAAGTTTCTTGCTTGTTTAAAATAAAGGATTCATTCAATCAAAGTGTGATAGGAGATGAATTTATAATCTGTCGTTTCAAAAAAACTAACGGACACAGACAAGAGAGAGAAAATAAAGTGTTTTTCCTTTGACCCTCAAAAGTAGAGGTTAAGAACCTTGGGGGATGGTGCAGCATTCTGGGTTGGAAGTGTACCAGATTGCAACCTGAGAATGAATGGTTTAAATTCTGAGTGAATAAGAAAATTGTGTTAGGATTTTATCTTTGAAATCTGTACTAGTGACTAATGACGACCTTTACAATTCAAGATAAATTCATTTGTTTTTCTGTATTTGAATTTTGTGTGTACTTTGTTTTTTTAAAATTCCAAGACGTTATTTCCTGATTTACTGTGGCAAGCACCTGATAGAAGACATATTTATTGTTTAAAAAACAAAACAAAACAAAATAAAACAAAAAGAGGGTGTATATGCATTTTAGATATCCACCACAGCCATGGAAAAGTATCCGTTTCATGTCTCTTGAATATCTGCTTTCTGAACTGTAAGATTTAGTCATACGTAACAGCTATAGTTCTCTCTATAAGATATTTTAAGAACTGTATCTAAATTGTATGTCTGTGCTCAATCTATGTTTACGGTAATAAGGTTTTTTAATAAGTGTCTTTTCAAGTATGATCAAGAATTTCAGTAAGGGATTTACTAAAGACTATGGTAATCAAATGTCTCTGTCCCAATTAGGAATGCTATGTGAAAGGGAGTGGTTTTCTGCTAGTTGCTCCATATTTCCTTAGTTCACCATATTTTGCCCCAGAATCTCTAGATATCCTGTCCCATCAGTTTCTCTCTCTGTAAGTAGCTCCGTTCAGAGTGCTTAAGGGGGGGATGGAGCCCAGTCCACCGATGATGTCACCCCCCGGTAGGCATGAACTAATGTGCCCACAGCAGAGAAGTAAAAAAAAAAAAAGGGGGGGGAGGGGAGATACCTCCCTGCAAATGTCACAAGTCACCTCCGCAGCAGGAGAAGAGAAGCCCCGGCACAAGTAGGGATTTATTTGCTAGTTCAGCCTGATTGCTGTATGCCTTCAAATGTATAACTACAAGTAAGAGAGAGGGTCACGTAATCCTAATCCCATTGCACTAGGTCCAGCTTTGCGGACCCAATCTAAATAGCGCAGGCAGCCTTCACTATATACCCCATGCAATCCAGCAGCCCAGAAGAATTTGCATTTCTGTCAGTCAGTCCCAGAGAGATATAAAATAGAAATGAAACTGGATGGATTTGCGGGCATAATAGTTACTGGAAGAGTTGAACAGAAAGTATGTGAATTGTTGAATGTGATATCGAAGGAGCAGAGGAAGTAAAAACTGGGTGCGAGTCAGTACGCCCATTGTAGAAAAATAAGGACATTAGAGAAGTGAATGCCTGTATCTTGACTCCACCCCAGGAGGGGAGGAGGGAGTACTTGATTGCAGAGTCATAGACAGAATAAAACCAAGCACAGTGTTTCAGCACGAGAGTGAAGCAGCTATAGAGTAAGTGGCAGCCTGAGAGGGCTACAGCATGGATGAAGACTAGGCCAGACCGGACTCTCCAGTTTCCCTGGGTCCCCAGGAGTCAGTCTGAAGAATAGGGGACCAATATATGGACTTTATAGGGGGTACAGGAGCAGAATACTAAAGCCAGTAGCCCCTGTGTTTTTCTAGATGCACCACCATTATCAGAGCTACTGGGGCTAAGGCCACAAAGCCTTTTTTGCAGAACGGCATGAGTGAACAAGGGGGACAGAAAATAATGCACCAGTTCCTGCATATGCCTGAGTGCCCTATTCCACTTTTTGGAGCCGAGATCTGCTTGCAAAGCTTCAGGCACAGATATCCTTTGCTGGAGAGAGAGAAATGCAAATGACTGTGAACCCAGAGCCTGCTGGATTGATGGTGCTGACTGTTCCCCGAAAGAGAAGTAGCGGTTCTATAACACACCTCCAGTTAAGACAACAAGTTCCTGTATACCCACCAACCCTATAGCCCCACCTGGAGTATGGGCAAAAGATAATGCACCTGGCCTAGCAAAGAACATAGCCCCTGTCATTGTCATCCTCAAGCCAGAAGCGGAACCAGTGCATGTGAAGCAGTATCCTCTTCCCTGACCAGCCATTGCAGGAATCCACTGCCATTTAATGAAACTGCTGAAGTATGGACTTTTCAAAGGAATGTTAGTCACCTTGGAACACTCCCCTTCTTCCTGTTAAGAAGCCTGGGACAGGTGATTACCGCCCAGTGCAGGATCTAAGAAAGAATGCATGATGCAGCTGGAACTATACATCTAGTTGTGCCAAATCCTTACACACTCTTAGGACTGATCTCTGCTGAAGCTACACACATTTCACCATTCTGGATTTAAAAGATGTTTTTCTTTTTCTGCATACGCTTAGCCCAAGACCCCACTACAGGAAGGCGGGGCCAACTCACCTGGACAAGATTACCTCAAGGATTCAAGAACTTGCCTCACTCAGCAAAAGATTTGACAAGTTATCCAGTAATTCCAGGAGAAAGAATTCTACTTCAATATGTGGACAACTTGCTTATAACCACCAACTCAGAAAGTGAATGTCTACAAGCCACCAGTGAACTCTTGCACCTTTTTAATGAGGCTGGATACAAAGTCTCAAGAGCTAAGGTGCTATTATGCCAAACAAGTTAAATACCTAGGATTCCAATTGTCCAGCGGAATTTGACGCCTGGGACCCTTACCAGAACGCAAAGCAGCTGTATGCAGTATTCCTACTCCAACCACCAGGAGGCAAGTGAGAGCCTTCTTGGGTGCCACAAAGTATGTGGTATATGGATCCCTAATTTTGCGCTGCTAGCAAAACCGTTGTATCAAGCTATCAAAGGAATGGAAAAGTCTCCATTAGAATGGGGACTTGAACAGGATGCAGCCTTTTGATCTTTGAAAAAACACTCTGATGTTGTCACCAATTCTGGGTCTACCAGATGTCCAGAAAACCTTTCAGTCTCTATGTTCATGAGTCACAAGGAAATGTTCTAGGAGTGTTGACTCAATCTCTTGGACCTTATTTGAGAAGCTGTTACAGCTACAGCCTTCCTAGTGAGCAAAACTAACAAGATCACTTTGAGACAGAATCTTCAAGTTACTGTACCACACTCTGTTCTAACCATAATGAAACACAAAGGAAACTTATAGCTAATTCACAAATGTTGTGGTATCAGAGTATGCTGTGTGAAAATCCCCAGATACAATTGAAGGTCAATCAAGCTCTGAATCCTGCTACACTGTTATTAGTTGGTCTTGAACCCCCTGATCATGACTGTTCAGAAACTATGGATATTGTTGTGCCAGATATGCAGTAGTGACCCCTGATTTGGTAGTTGAGTCCTCAGCCCTGGCCCCAGAAAATTGATCACAGAAACCTGAAACTGATAGCCCTCACTAGAGCACTAACAATAGGAAAAGGGCTCTGTCTAAATGTGTACCCAGATTCCAAGTATGCCCTTACAACCTTGCATGCACATGGGACCCCGTACAAATAATGAGGGTGGATAACCTTAGGAAGCAAGTCCATTAAGTATGGCCCCAAGATATTGACAATATCTGATGCATACTATCTACAGCTTTCAAAACTTTAGGAAAAGCAGAATGTATGAATAGAACCTTGAAATCTCAGTTGTCCAAACTTTGCCAAGAGGTTTACCTGAAGTGGCCCCAGGTTCTTCCTATAGCCCTTCTTAGGATATACTTAGCCCCTGCTAAGTCTTTAGGAGTTTCCCCTTTTTGAGATTCTGAGAATCTGTAGCCTATTTATAGGGAATAAAATGAGATGTGAGACAGATAGGATCTGAAATTATTAGGCATGAACTATTAGTTTTAAGTTCTGTTTTGCAGAGTCTTCATACCTGGGTACAAAATCGATCACCCATCAATTTGCCTGAACCCCTGCATCCTTTCAAGCCTGGAGTCTCGGTGTGGATCAAAGAGTGGAGAAGGATACCGTTAGCCCTGCATTGGAAGAGACCCTATGTTGTCATCCTGTCAACTCCAACTGCAGTAAAAGTCGCAGAATTCGAACCTTGGATCCATTATAGTCGAGTAAAGCCAGCAACTGCTTTTGAACCTGATCACTGGACTACTGTACAGCATCCTGAGACTCCATTGCGCCTCACCCTATGACAACAGCCACGGACCTAAGACTCATTGGTCCCTCAGAAACTGCACTATTTTAAGACTATCTGTTTATCTGAAGGTAAGCCTCGCATCTGGAGAAAGCTGCAATCATCAGAAATAGACTGTGTTGTGTTACGAAATTGAGTCTTCTAAGAAACTGTGTTCAAATACTCTGATCTCCTCAAGGCAATAATAGCCTGAGAGACTGTACTATGATATTTTAAGAACCTGAGACATCCCAGAGGACAGTGATACTTTGGGATCTACAGCCCTACTCCTGCCACAAAGCTGGTAGGTCTACGTACGGCAGAAGCTTGAGGATCTACAATCAACTCTACATTTGTTATCTATTGTGAATGCCAACAGTTCCACCAATTTTCCAGAGACTATGCCCATTATGAATTCTTATTATTGCTTTATTTTGGCAGCAGCCTTGGAGTGCTTTGAAATGACTTTTGCTTTACCACCCTGTGCAGCCTGTATAAGTACCACGCGAACTGGGCTGAAGGTTCTTCATGCCTCCCAGAACTTGTTTCTTGAACTTGCCGAAGCAGTAGCATCTAGTCTCCACATTTATGACTGTTTGTTCTCAAGAACTGAATTATTCCATCCCCTATGACCAGACTGATTTACATAATACTACTAGTGAGTGGGTATTGGCCCACCCCATTGTTGACAGTTTGTGTTTTGTTAGCACCGGACCACAATTTGCTATGAAGATCGGACAGCTGGACTGTCTAAATCAGAGGGTTTACAACAGCACAACAAAGAAGACATCTTGGTGGTCCGGCATAAATGCTCCTGAACCTTCTAATTCTTTTAGTTCTTTTTCCCACTCTTGCCAAACTATGGACTTTGACTATCTGCTTGTTGCTCCCTTGTTTCTTGTCATTTTGCTTGCGGATGATAACTTCAGTTATTAATGACACTGTAGAGCGTAAGGCAGCTACAAAGCTACCAGCTATGTGAAACTACTACCCTATACCACAGAGTGATATCTTTATTTAGTATTATGTGATTTGCTTCTCACCCTTTCTCACTTGCGGGTGAGAATAATCAAAGGGGGGAATGTGGTAGGCGAAGGCCTATGCTCCATGCTAATTGAACTAATCAGACAGGCCTGGCTGGCTTGACCTGTAAATGAAGCCTGTGAAGAGGCCCATAGGAATTGCACATCCCCCAACATGCTGCTATTGTAGAATTAGAACTCAGTAAAGTATTGAATTAGCTTAGACAAGTAGAATTGAAACCTGGAAAAATACAGAAAAATATGTTTAAAAGTCACTGATAAGAAAAGTACAGCTGTAAGGGATTTAATTAAAACTGCTGACAGAAAAGTTACAGAGCCCTGCTTCCCTGCACGTATTAACTAGCCCAATAGCCTTGAAAGTAGGAAAGTAACAAGTTGGTGAACTGACCATTGTAATTGGGACTAGAAGGGGGGTGAGCAGGTGCTGAGCCCACTCAAAGAACATAATTGGATAATCATATCAGTACCGGGACCAATAGAAGGGGTACGGGAGGTTACCGGGACCAATGAAATGTTTTTCTATACCTAGAATAGAGCAAAAGTCTATAAAAGTTGTTGTATTGCCAGAGAACAGGGCTCAGCCATTTTTTGAATTTGATTCTGCTTGAGTCTTGTGCACAAATAAATGATTTGGACCTTCTGAACAGACTCCTGGTATTATTGGTTTGTCTGCGCTCTGCTGCTACAATGTAACCCGCCACTCTGGTCAGCAACCATTTCTGAGGGGAATCTCCACCCAACCCCAGTCGATGATTTGAAATTTGGTATTTGGCAGTCTCTTGAAAAATTTAGGAAACTTGGCTTTAAAGAAATTTCCTTTGTTTTGTAAATTCTGTTGCTTCTTTCCCAACATATGCTGATGGATTCGCAAACATTCCTTTCTGCTGTTAGTTTTCTGAAAGTTATATTTTGTTTATAGTTCATTTGTTTCTTCTTTTTTATTAACACACTGCTTAGTTTATTAGCCCAATGTCTGTGACTGAGCAGTAACCTGCTGTCACTGCCGGCTCTGGAGACTGTCATCTCTACTTTTTCTCTGTTAAAATTAATG
The DNA here is from genome assembly GCA_033557465.1 of Ichthyophis bannanicus. NCBI lineage: Eukaryota > Metazoa > Chordata > Amphibia > Gymnophiona > Ichthyophiidae > Ichthyophis > Ichthyophis bannanicus. The sequence goes on along the minus strand of CM066034.1, from coordinate 885,379,113 downwards.
TCACAGTGGGTAGTCAAGATGGTACCTTGAGTTGTAGTCTCTCAGACTGTGGGCAGAGAAAATACTAAGGGGTATGTTTACTAAGGGAGCAAGTGTCCCCTTAATGCTGCAAAAATGTCGAGTTTCCATGAGTAAAAGGCTCCTGCAGCAAAAAGGGAACAGGAGGTGGAGAGCAAACATGAAGGGGCGGAGAAGAGGTGGTAACACAATGTGTTACTTTAACGCCTCTTGTATTAACACACTTAAGAGCCCCTTAACACCTGTAACCTTACCACAATGTAAAACCTTGTGGAAAAGGTGTCTGCAGAGGGGAGAGAGTCTATTTAAAAGTGAGCAGTGTGATGAAATGACAAGAGAGCCCAGTTAGTGATAGTAGTGCTCCATTAGCAGCCGCATGGTGCACAAGTAGGAAAGGGCATTATACTGATGTTTCCAATGTAGCAAAGGGGATGGCATGTTGCTCATGCAGTGGTAGGTGCAGGTGGACATTACGGACCAGGGAGCTACCCAGGTGGCACATAGTGGCATATGAACAGAAGATACGCAGATATGCCATATTGGGTTAGACCATGGTCTGTAAAGCCCCGTATCCTCTGTCCCACAGTGGCCAATAATACTCACAAATACCTAGCTGGGTTCTTAAAATGTCCCCATGTTCAACGATGCCTGTAATGGGGCAAGCTGTGGATCCACAGTGGTCCCTGCATAATGTTGCAATGACAATTCCCCTGGAACGTAACCAAACCTTTTCTAAGCACAGTTACACAAGGAGCCTTTATGAGATCTTCATGATAGACGTGCCAAAGATTGCCTACGCATTGCCTGACAAACTATATTCCCCGATCTGTCCAGAATGTGTTACACTATAGCGGCATTGCCTATCCCCTTGCCCACCCACATTTTGATGGCGTAAACAACCGGTCAACGTTTACCCATTCCACAATGCAAAGACCCCCAGCATATCTCTCCTTAGCCATCTGTCCTCCAGGTTGAAGGGGCCTAACCGTTGTAACCTCCGCACATAGGGGCATCCCTCCATCCGAATCATCTGTGATGTCCATCATGATCACACAGTGACGTTGGTGAAACACAGACATACAGCAGCTGTGGAAAGGAGATCTGCTACATGGGGCGGTCCAAGGGACATGGCACCCTAGGCAGAGATCCCGATGGGGCCCCCACCACGGTACCGCTGAACCCCGCTGTGAAGGAATAGGCCAATAGCACCTCCAGCTGTGGCCCTTCAGATAGCTGGAAGATGCAGGTGCCCAGGAAAATACCACAGCAGTGGCTGCCAGTCTCCCACAGAGACGTATCGGTGGCAGGCGGTGAAGGGGCCCCTGCATAGTCAGTTGGTGGGGGGGAACTGCATGACAGTCCATGTGTGTCTCTGCCCCCCCCCCCATCTGGGTCTTGCACCCAAAGCACCCACCTAACCTGCATGTTTAACATGCTGGGACTACACCCCACCACCCCTGACAGCACGTGGGCATGTCTGCATGGTATGGTGGTGGTGGTTGCATGGGCAGTGGCACCAGCCTGCAGCAGACAGAAGCCTTGTCCTAGTCCTGTGTGCCATACGCATTGTAGCATGTGCCAAAGGCAAGACAAAGGGGAGCATGTCAGCGATAGGGGCTGTTAGCCCCATATGGCAGCACTGTGGTACAACACACACGATCGGTGTGTATATGTGCGGAGGGTCACAGGTTCAGGTCCCTGCTGGGGTTTCTGTATTGCATGTTCCTATGGACAAAGTTTAGCCAACAGTGCAAGTACAGCTCCAGCATGTGCAACCCACAAGAAGACGGCCAGCAAGGGTGGAAACACCCACCAGCAGCACTGACAGGCTCCAATTTCCACAGCTGGATGGAGGCTAATAGCACACTGACCAGGTGGAAACAATGTGTGGTGAGGCTAATAGCACCTGCACACAGAGCACACGTTATCAATCCTTGAGCTGACATTGAGACAGGAGTGGCAAGCAGGAATGCCAACCATCTTTTGCACAGTGCACCAATGAGAGTGTAGCATGTGTGTGTGTATGGCTCCCCTTTGTCCTGTGGCTTTTTTGCACTTCACTTTGGCTCACATTGTCTGAGTTGTTCCCAGCCTTTGTTTGAAAATGTGAATAACTTGAGGCAGAGGTTTGTGGGTATTGCCTGAAACAGCGTAGATTGGCTTGGATGTGTCTGCCACAATGGTAGGGTCAATGGCTGAAACATCATTGTGCCCATGTCATGCTGAGATGGCATTCTCATTATGACTAAAAAGTGACCATGACATGGCTATGTATCCACATAGAGCTATTATAATGTCTTGCTCCAGTGATGTGGATGCAATCTCTGTCTGGAGATGCCAATCACTGAGCAAAATTCTGGGTGTCAATGCCGAGTATCCCAAGGAAGGGTGCTCATGGTCGTTCTAACCACATGCCGTGCATCCTGACCAGCAGACCAACCGCACTTGGTTTGTGCATGGCTGACACAGCCCAGTAAAGGGTAGCAAGGGCAGTCTTACTGCACATGCTGTGTTCGATTGGTGGTCCTCAGTGGTTGTGGCAGCATTTTTATGTCGTTCCATATACAGTCCCCCTTTTCATACATATATTCTCCCAGTAGGGCTGGCTATATCACCCGCCTTTGTTACGTTTACTTTTGATGCTTATTTTCACGCGTGTTCCTCTTCATCCCCCTTTGTTGTTTTTCTTCCCTTCATGTTATCTTTATTTTTTCTGTTTTGGTAATACAGATGTACAGGTATGCCTTCTGTTTTTTGTAGTCACACCCTCTAAGAGTTTTTTACTATTATACAGATACACCTTTATGCTTTCTCTGATTTAAAACATATGTACCTCTTAGTTTTTTAAATATACATATTCCAAATTATGTTGTTACAAATGTATTTGTTCTCACTTCATTTGCATATACGGTTGGATTACTTTGAGTTGTGGTTGGTTGAGGCACATTTATGTATCTCAATGGTGTTATGTTTATTTATATAAAAAGTTTTTTATATAATAATATATATGCTTTTAGCTTTCATTTATGTTCATAATAAGCTTTATTTATTTATTACTTTTTATCTGTTTTGCTCCGATTTCTGCATGTACTATATATATGTTATAGATTTTATATATTTATGCGCCTGTGCTTATTGTTCATTGTTTCATTTTGATTTATTGTTTTTGTTTTTAATTTTGTTTTTAAACTTGTTTTATTATTGTTTTTAGCCATTTAAGCCCCTGAAGAAGGCTTCACGAAACACGGCCTATGTTGGACCAGTGACTGATGTGGTATAATTTAATAAAGGTTTTTTATGCATTCTTCCGTTGCTCTCCACGTTTTTTTCTAGGACAGTAACAGTAGCCTCATGCCAGCCTATATGCCCCCACTGCAGTGGCTGTCCATGGCAGCAGCATATTGACACTGGACACTGACCTGCACTGTTGTTGGAGGGTTAGTGTCCAACATGGGCAGAACACAGGGCTGAGCTGTTGCCTACAGCATGCTGTAAGCATGCAAGAAACAAGGAAAAAAGCATAACACTGCAGACAATGCCTGCCACACACTAGCAATGATGTGGACCTGCAGCATGGCCAGCAGAGACCATCTCTAACAGGGAAGGTTCAGTGGACAGGTGTTGGGCACCCATCCTCACCCTCAGGGTGATAGGTGAAACTGCTCTGCAGCACGGCTTGCAGTTATGTGCATGTAACACATGCAGTCAGTGCATCTTACTGAGCTGATGTGTCTGATCAGTGCATTCTCCATTAGTTCTTCATCTGCAGACTGCTGTTTCGCATGTGCAGTGCCTTATGGGTAGTGGAGGGCCCAACCTATACCGGCACACACAGCAAACAGTTTGATCAGAGACCTGCAGGCTCTATGCATCCGTGTAGAGCTGTGTGGAGGTGTAGTCTACTAGTTGGTGCAATGTCTCCATGGTCAAAGGTCAAGGGTTTGATTCCCACTTATTCATTTTATGCCTGGGTGCTACTCAGCAGACCCAAAGAGCCACAGTGCTAAGAATATAAATTCTGAATGACCAAAAAATTGAAGTCAAACTTAGCTGGCAATGGGGTCCTGCAATATACGTCCACCTCCCAAGGTATTTCAACAGGAAGGCATCTTCTGAAGAATTCCACAAAATTATTCAGCGAGAAAACAATTCTTCAGGATTCCATAACCCAGCGCTGCGTTTCGGGTTCTCCAACCCTGCATCAGATGGCACAAAAACAGTCGTCTTCAGGTTACAGCCGTTATTACTTTCCAAAGAACGTCCTTCCAAAAGAGTGGCGTCTGACGTCAGAGCTCGAATCAGCTGTTTTATACCCTAAAACAAAAGCGTAAAAAACAGAAACACCCTATCAGGTGGGTAAAATGCTCCACCAATCTAGTTCTTGATTAAGTCCGTTGGGGATCACTGATTTGAGAGAAAAAATCCAACGCTGTTCTAAGACTTGTAATTGCTGTTCCCGATCCCCCCTGCGGGGGCTGTCAGGTACAAAATCCAAAATGCACCAAAGAAAATCAGTGAATACATGATTCATTTGAAGGCAGTGAGCTACTAAAGGGGCAGAGAGTGTTTTGGTGTGAATCCGAGATTTATGCTCCGATAAACGCTTTTTCACAGGGCGAATCGTGCGACCTATGTAATGCAAACCACAAGGGCATGTAAGGACATAAACTACAAAAGAAGATGTACAATCTGTGCGCCATTTTAAATGAATAGTTCGTCCCGTAGGATTATGTGTCAATGTGACACCAGTCTGTGATTGTGAACAACATTGGCAGCGAGAAGATGTACAAGGAAAATGTCCCACAGCCGTCCGTAATTCCTCCGGATGCTCAAACTTTGTCATAGAGTGTACCACAAAATCTCTAATATTTGCACAACGTTGATACGCAATCATAAGATCTTGTTGAAAAACAGGATCAAGTTGCAAAATATGCCAATGTTTGCGTAAAAGGGCTACTGTTTGCAGCGAACCTATCATATATGGCAAAACTCCAATAATTTTCTTATTAATATCACCAGATGGCGCCTGAGATACATCAGACACCTGAGGCCCTCCAGTAGATAAAACCTCCTTCCGAGTAGCAGAATGTAACAACCAATCACGATGTGCATGTTTTGCTATCTTATAAGCTCTTTGAACCACTTGTGCTGGATAACCACGATGTAGCAAACGTTGATACAAATCTTTTGCATGTTTCAGAAATTCTTCCTTCGTGGTACAATTCCGCTTTATACGGAAAAATTGTCCAAGTGGGAGAGCTCTTCTAAGAGGGCCCAGATGAAAACTTTGATATTGCAATAAAATATTTAGTTGCACAGATTTACAATACAACGTAGAGCAAACTGTATGACCGGATTTATATAAACGGACATCTAAAAAATCTATGGTGTTATAATCATACTTTGCTGTGAAGCGAAGATTCGCCTTCCTAGTATTCAGCCATTCCAAAAATAATAATAGGGATGATTTATCTGCTGTCCAAACAAAAAAGATATCGTCCAAAAAACGAACCCAAAATGGTATATTCTTAAACCAGTCTGAAATATAAAGTATGTCCTCCTCAAATGCTGCTAAATAAATGGTAGCAATGGAAGGAGCAACAGTAGCACCCATTGCTATTCCATAAATTTGTTGTTAAAAAATTTTTTCATACAAAAAGTAGTTGTGATTAAACACCAAGGAGAGAAACTCCAAAAATAGTGTTTTGGGAATCCGGTCAGGTAATGTTAATGAAAATGATTGTATAATGCGTAATACTTCTGTCTGATCTATGTTAGTGTAGAGAGCCGTCACATCAACCGTGACCAGCCACACTGGAGAAAACGAAAACGTGCATTGAGATAGCAAGGTCAAAAAATGTGAAGTATCCCGTAGATAAGACCTTACCGAACTTGCAGATTTTTGTAAAAACCGGTCACAGAACTTGGACAAAGGTTCCAGGACCGAATCCCGACAGGAAACTATAGGCCTACATGGAGGGGCCACTATGGATTTATGCACCCTAGGAACCATATAAAACACCGGTGTTTTTGGATACTTTGGTGTTGAAAATTTGGCTTCCTTGGTCGTTAATTGCCCCTTATCCTTAGCTTGCGTCACCAATCCCAAAATCGTTTTCTGCAAATCCTTCAAAGGTCCTGAGATAACAACAAGTAGTATATGGCATCAGAAAGATGTGATAACACTTGCTGATGATAGTAATGTGTAGATAATACAACTGTTGACCCTCCCTTATCGGCATTACGGATCACTATATCAGGATTAGATCTTAAAGCCATCAGTGCATGCCATTCTTCACGTTGCATATTAGAATATTTTGGAAGTGTGGCCTCAAAGCAAGCCAAATCTGCTAAGACCAACTGTTGAAAGGTTTGCAAAATAGGTAGGGGAGGAGTAGGAGGCATCCATAAAGAAGGTCCCCATATTACTGAATCATCCAGAACTGACTAAGATTTATCTGAAAAATAATGAAGAATATGTAATTTGCGAAAAAACTTATACAGTGCCCGATGCATCTTAAAGGAGTCAAAACGAGATGTCGGGACATTCTGCTACTCGGAAGGAGGTTTTATCTACTGGAGGGCCTCAGGTGTCTGATGTATCTCAGGCGCCATCTGGTGATATTAATAAGAAAATTATTGGAGTTTTGCCATATATGATAGGTTCGCCGCAAACAGTAGTCCTTTTACGCAAACATTGGCATATTTTGCAACTTGATCCTGTTTTTCAACAAGATCTTATGATTGCGTATCAACGTTGTGCAAATATTAGAGATTTTGTGGTACACTCTATGACAAAGTTTGAGCATCCGGAGGAATTACGGACGGCTGTGGGACATTTCCTTGTACATCTTCTCGCTGCCAATGTTGATCACAATCACAGACTGGTGTCACATGGACACATAATCCTACGGGACGCACTATTCATTTAAAATGGCGCACAGATTGTACATCTTCTTTTGTAGTTTATGTCCTTACATGCCCTTGTGGTTTGCATTACATAGGTCGCACGATTCGCCCTGTGAAAAAGCGCTTATCGTAGCATAAATCTCGGATTCACACCAAAACACTCTCTGCCCCTTTAGTAGCTCACTGCCTTCAAATGAATCATGTATTCACTGATTTTCTTTGGTGCATTTTGGATTTTGTACCTGACAGCCCCCGCAGGGGGGATCGGGAACAGCAATTACAAGTCTTAGAACAGCGTTGGATTTTTTCTCTCAAATCAGTGATCCCCAACGGACTTAATCAAGAACTAGATTGGTGGAGCATTTTACCCACCTGATAGGGTGTTTCTGTTTTTTACGCTTTTGTTTTAGGATATAAAACAGCTGATTCGAGCTCTGACGTCAGACGCCACTCTTTTGGAAGGACGTTCTTTGAAAAGTAATAATGGCTGTAACCTGAAGACGACTGTTTTTGTGCCTTCTGGTGCAGGGTTGGAGAACCCGAAATGCAGCGCTGGGTTATGGAATCCTGAAGAATTGTTTTCTCGCTGAATAATTTTGTGGAATTCTTCGGAAGATGCCTTCCTGTTGAAATACCTTGGGAGGTGGACGTATATTGCAGGACCCCATTGCCAGCTAAGTTTGACTTCAATTTTTTGGTCATTCAGAATTTATATTCTTAGCACTGTGGCTCTTTGGGTCTGCTTTGTTTTCATTAAGACTGTTGTAGAAGTTGAAATAATAATAAAAAAGATTAAAGGGAGAAGTCCGTTCACACGAGGGGGTTTCCTGTCCCCTGACTTGACGGATGTTCCTACATTTAATTACAATTTTATATGTTCTATGTTGTAATTGGCAGTTTTTGTTTGTCCTATTTCATGATCTGACTTTTTAACAGGGTTTATTATACAGATCTTAGATTTGGCAATTGTTTTGGGTGCTACTCAGGTCACTTGTCCACCTTGCACAGTCCTGGCTCTGCTGTGACCTGCAGACAATCATCCTTCTATATTTCTATGCATTATGGACACACGTTGGGTAGCCCAGCGTGGCATTCCCATCATGGACATCTGAGAGCATGGCTTTAGTGTCTTTGCCATGGCCCATTGCATCAGGGGGATTCATGTATTTGCCCCACCATGGTCATCAAGGGTCATTTGCAGCAGTTAGCCATATCATGCACATCTCTTTGTCTGCTCTACATGAGCACTCATGGACAATCCTCACTTTGCTGCCCACATCAGGAACATGCTGCCTCCACCCAGACACTGTCCTGGCCTATGGCATGCCACACACTGACAGTACATCTGGATACATGTCCACACCTCACAGATACTATATATAGCTTATGGCACGGTGTATGCTTTCAGGAGTATCTAGGACTTGCACGCCTGTCACAGCGCCCCCTGCTGCTGCAACCCCTCTGCTGACTCTGCTGCCGCCACCACCCACCCATGACACTGCCAACACTCACACTGACCAGCATCACTAGGCAGCTGTCTATCTTGCCTAGTTGACAGCATAGGCCTGCTGTATGGTCAAATATGCTTATTGCATATACCTCCACATGGCATCAGGTGAATCAACTCCATCAGCTACCAACTGTGCTTGTATCCATACCTTCTCCAATGGCTTCCCTGCCCCCCTTTCAGCATTTCAGAGGCTTTTGTGTGTTAAGGTGCATGCAAGACACCTTAACACAGCATGTTCTGTACCACACGTTAAGTGTCCACTACCACCCCTTAATGCAGCATGTCATGTTATTGCCCATTAAATGTCCACTACAACCCCTTAATGCTGGAACACCTCTAACACGCCCAGCACACTTACCGCACGGTAACCCATTATCACTGCCATTACTGCTCGGAAAGACATGCTCCCTTGCTGCCATTTAGTAAACATACACCTAAGTTCTGGAAGGAATACCCCCCAAATCAGCCAGAAGGAATCAGGAGATATCCCTCAGACTAATCCAAGAGGAACAACAACCAGAAATAAAAATAATCTAAAATCAGGATATAGGCTTCAAACCAAGTTGATATTGCATTGGTTAACTTGTATTTACTATGCATATGGTAATCACAAAATAACATTCAAGAAGTAAAAAAAAACAACACGTAGAGGGGTCACGTGATGCGGTTGGGGAGAGTGGTGCTGTGCTGAGCTTTCTCCTGGGCCTTCTCCCAGTGTTGTTGTTTTTATCATTGAAATCATGCCAAAAAGTTGTGACAGGTGAATGAGCAACATCTTGCATAGTTGGGAGCGTGAAGAGTCAGCTGTGTCTAGGACTGGCGATGAAATCTGCAAAGAAAGACCGTGACAAGGGTGCTTCAGGGCTGCCGAATATGGCGGAGCCCCCGGCCTCCCCCCACCTCATCGGCACAGACTACGTTGGTAGATGAAGTAACTGCCACAGTGGTGGGAGCGCTCAGTACAAAGCTCAAGGAGCTCAACAGCAAATTGGACACTTTAACCTAGTCTTTTGAGGGATATGGGAGCCATTTACAGCAGGCTGAAGAAAGAATAGCTCAACAAGAAGATGCCCTCGCTACAACCAGAAAAGAAATTAAGAGACTGGTGGAACTGGCTCCCCGGCAGCCGATAAAATTGGCGACCTTGAAAATAGGGGTCGTCGGGAAAAACCTACGATTTTTTGGCATTCCAGAGTCGGTTTGTGAACCAGAGCTGAGAGGATATCTGGAGACCCTGTTGCCGCTAGTGCTGAAGATGGAGAGCATGGGCCCTGTAACCCTCTAGCGAGTGCACCGGGTGGGTCCCTCACTTGCGTAGGCGTCATGGCCTAGAGTGGTGTTAGCTCATTTCCTTAATTTTGCGCAAAAGGAAATTGTTCTGCGAGCCATCCGCGTAAAAGGCATGCTGTGGCATGAAGTACTTCAAATTAGGGCCTATCAAGATTATTCCCCCTTGGTAAGCCAAAAGTGACGTGCCTACGCTGGGGTGTGCCAAAAACTGGTAAATGCCAAAGTTAAAATTGCAGTGTTATACCCAGCGCATTTTCGAATAGTGGATAATGGCACCGTTAAGTTGTTTGACTCTCCGGACTCTGCCGTCTCATGTGTGGATAGAATGCTGGAGTCGTTACATGGAGGACACGAGCGATGACTGCATGGATAGACTGGGAAGAGGGCGACTGCGCTCACTGGTTATACTGAGGCCTAAGCCCTCGCTGGATCTGACTATGGGCTTTGGGTTGCAGTGCTCTCCCCGGCACATAAGAGCCACAGGTGAAGGATATAGCCTGATAGGAGTTCTGTGGGTGTGCAGTGGATTTCTTTTAAGAGTCATTTGGGCTCCCTGTGGGAAATTGGACAGCTAGAGTGGGACATGGAGCCTCAGTTGCGGCAACTCCCTTGGTGGCTATATTAATGTAAATATTGTTAGCTTAAACTGTTCTTGGTGAGATGTGACTGTTGTTTGCAGTAATGGGCCCCCCTTCTTTTTTTTTTCCTTTAGATGCCTCAAGTTGAAGGGAAATAGAGACTCGAACTATATTGAGGATACTGGGCCGCTTTAAAGGCCATCTTAGTGTGGTGGACCCATGGCGTCTGCTACACCCACTAGAGCGAGACTATATTCATAGGTTCCGTGCCCACGGGACGTGTGTGCATTGATTGTGTTAATTTCAGAACCTCTATTCGCACTGGTGAGGGAGGCAAGCATTGGGCCAGATGAAATTTCTGATCATTCCCTGGTGTGGGCAGACCTTAATTGGCAGAGGCCGGTGGACCAGCAGAGGCTATGGCGTTTTCCTATTTACTTATATAGAGACTATCAATTTCAAGTTTACCTTTGGGAATGGTGGCAAGCGTATGTGTCACATATTATGCAACACAAAGAAACCACAGAACTTTTCTGGGAGGCGGCCAAGGCTGTTCTTAGGGGAGACATTATAGTGTATGTGGTCAGGAGATGGCATCAATTGAATGCCACAGTAATTAGGTTAGAGAGACAGGTTAGACTTGAACGGAGAGGCATGCCAGGATCCCCACTAAGGAGATGAAAGCTAAGCTTTTTAAAACGCAGGCTGCCCTAAATGAAATTTTGCATTAACGGGCAAAAATGTCATTCATGCATTATCAATATAAGCTGTATAAATGTGGTGATGGGTCGGGGTGATTGCTGGCACGATGCTTCAAGGGGAGATGGGGACCGAGAGCGATTGCTGCCCTACGAGATGAAAATGGGAAAATTCATAAAGAGGCGGGAGATATTATGCACCTTTTTCGTGTTTTTTTTATCAGAAATTGTACATGAGCCAAAGTCTCCCCCAATGCGCAAGTTAAGGAGTTTCTGCAAGGGCTGTCATTGCCAAAGCTTACTACTCAACAGGCGGCAGCGTTAGAACTGCCCATCTCGATAACTGAAGTGTTCAACAAGCGATATTGGTGGCACAATGCTGTCGGGCGCCAGGTCCAAACAGATGCAATGCAGAGTTTTATAAGCTTTTGTGTGTGGAGGTGGAACGTATATTAGTGGAAGCATATCAGGAGCAGATAGAGCAAGACGAGATGATATGGGGTAGCAACAAGGCTTCCATTACTCTGATTCCCAAGCCAGGGAAAGACCCTTTGCAGGTGACATCTTATAGGCCCATCTCCCTGATAAATTTTGATTTGAAGCTTTTAGCTAAAATCCTAGCAGAGCAACTGGCCCCACTGCTGCCAAGCCTCGTGCTGTAGTCCCAAGTGGGCTTTGTTGGAGGTCGATATGCTGCTCGGAACCTGCGTAAGATTGTGGCTGCACTGAAGTGGGCACATGAACATCAATTGGAATCCCTCCTGGTGGGTTTCGATGCTGAAAAGGCCTTTGACAGGGTGGAGTGGAATTATTTGTTCCATCTACTGCCCTATTATGGCATAGGGAACCAGTTTCTTAGTATGGTTCGCTTGTTGTACAGTTGACCGTTGGCAGCAGTGGCTGTTAATGGATCGATATCGGCCGAGATTTGCCTTGGAAGGGGAATGTGGCAGGGATGCCCTCTGTCTCCCTTATTTGTCTTGTCTCTAGACCCAATGATACGGAAATTGGTAGCCTGTTGGGAGGCGCCTGGCATACAGATTGGCGGGGTGGAATTTAAGATCTCTGCCTTTGCAGATATGTTGCTTTTTATCATCTCACCACACGTAGCTCTTCCAGTGATGCTTGCAGAGTTTGCCAAGTTTGGTGCAATAGCAGGCCTTAAGATAAATAAAGATAAATCTGAAGCTTTAGATGTGCTGGGGGTCTGCATTGGGCCTGGGGACCCCTTTTTCCTTTAAAGTAGGCAGACTATGCTTTCACATATCTGGGTATTCAACTAACTAGAGAGCCTCGCCAGCTATATCGGCGTAACCTTAGTATGGCATTACAGCATATGCAAATTTGCTTAAAGGACTGGGCTTTCCTCCCATTGTTGTTAATGGGCTGAGTGGCAGCGTATCGTATGGTGTTATTCCCTAAATTGTTGCATGTGCTACAGATGCTCCTGGTTCGCCTATTACGTAGGGATGTGGTAGAGTATGAGCAAGTGCTGCATAGTTTCCTGTGAAATGAGAAAAGCCAAAATTACCCTTGGCTCGCTTGTGGGGCCCTTGGATATTGGGCAGACTTGGACTTACGGATATATCCCTCTACACACAGGCATGCCAACTTAGATGTTTGAGTGACTGTCTGTGATATACCGAGGAATACACTCCACGGAGACTGGAAGAGACCTTTGTTTCTCCCCACTCATGATTGGCGGTGCTCCATGTGAGGGGTCTGCTGCTGCCTCAGCGTTTGACCAAAAGTCTTTTAGTAGAGCCAATTAGGGGAGTGTGGAGATTGTTGTGTAGACGTTGGCAGACATCACCAGAGGTTTTAAGCTGGTTACCTATTGGAGGCAATATTCAATTTGTGCCAGGTACTGAGTCCAAGGTGTTTTATGACTGGGGGGTCAAAGGGATTCTGAATTTGGAGCATATAGTGGATAATCAAAGGATCTGCAAGTCCTTTCATGAGCTGCAACATGCATATGACCTGGAAGGGGGGCAACTATTTGCCTATTACCAGATATGGCACTATGTTGGGTCACTCCTGCGGGAGCAACTAGCAGCAGAGAGGTCTCTAGTGATTTTACAATTCTTTGAATTGGGGGATCAGAAGAGATTATCAGTCTCAAATTACTCGGATAAGCTGTTGAAAGGAATTGGCCCTCCGGACCTCTCAATCTTGGAGCAAAAATGGGCGGGGGAGCTTGGGTTCCCTGTGGACCCTGGTGAGATATTAGGGACAATTAGGCACATCCCAGAGGTGGTGCAATCCACTAAACTGAGGGAGCTGCAATTCCGAGTAGTATGCCGGACTCATTTTTCCCCTCGACGGACGTGGAGGTGTGGATTGATGCAAGATAGCAGCTGTCTAAGATGCTTGATGCCAATGGCTGGGTTAAGTCACATGTGGTGGCTTTGTGAAGGAGCTCAGAGATACTGGCGTCAGATTCATCAATATATTAGTCGACTGCTTGCGTAGCGAATGGAGTGGAATGGGGTTCTTGTGATCTTTGATCGGCTGGCAGGCGTATTCCCCAAGGGGTAATGGGATAGATTGTTGGTGCGGAAGGCCTGCATAACTGGGAAGTTGCCTCTGTTATGGAGATGGAGGGAGACTAAAGCACCCACTTTCTGGGAATGGCGGGATATTTTTCATTAGCTGATGTTAATGGAGAGACTAGATGCAAGGGGTGATAAGACAAAATGGGAGCAGTTTCTGTGACTCTGGGAAAGGTATATAGCTACCTTGATGCCCAGAGCACGAAATGCACTATTAACCATGTAAAGACAAGGTTGTCTGGTGGAGTCAGGGGTGGGTCCCCCTCTCCTGGCCCTAGTAGGAATGTAAACACAAGAAAAGAGCATTATTTGGGTGGTGTTATGCATTAAACTTTATTGCTTTTATCATTTATTATTATTACTTTTATGATATATTAGAACTTTATTTTATTAGTTGATCACCGTTTTTATTGTTTTACATTCTGTCTTTATACCTTATCCAACCTTATTATTGTTTATTTATTGTTATCATTTTTATGTTTAATTATTTATTTATTATCTGTTTATCTTTTAAGTTGCATACCCCCTGAAGAAGGCGTTTGCTGAAACGCGTTGGGGATCAATTAATAAAAACACCTGTGACCACTGCACGCCTCTCACTTTTTTGTGTTTGGTTCTCCCTTCTGTGAGAGCTTAGACTCTTTTTTTGTGTTTCCTGGACTCTGTCAGAGCCATGTTTTCCCCATGGAAAGACGTTTTGAGTTATAAGGAAGAGGACCTCCAGGCTATGCTACCGGATGATCCCTTCTTCATGGAAGAAGATGCCTCACTCAATTTAGATGATGAATGGGGAGAGGTGGTCAGAATGATGCAAAGTTTAATAAGAGAGGACATGCATGCAGCCTCTCTACTTGAATACTGTCGGAAAAAGATCATCCCTAGGGGCTTACGGATGCCCAAGACCCCAGGGATGTTCAGAGATGATGAGGTTTTTATGTCAAGTTGGATGAAGGTTCTTAATAAATGTTTGTTAGACTTAATGATACTGCTTATCAACACCTCCAAGCACAGGGCAGAGGGTTTAAAAAATCAGATAGATACTAAGGTGGAAACACTTAGAAAGCAAGACACAAGATTTGATAAATTTAAAAAAGATTTTGACAAGAATATTACAGAATATAGACAAGTAGTAAAAGAGAGAAAGATAAAAAAATTTAAAAGGGACGAGGAAGATTATAAACTAGGTATGGTATGCTACTGGAATAAACGTAAAGCAATGGTCAATCTAGAGATAGGAGCACATCTCGGAGGTGGCCTTTTGATTCCCCAAAAGTAGCCCCTACTACAAAATCAAAACCGAGGACACGCTTACCAGGAGTAGATCAAGAGAGGAGCTATAATAGAAGCCGTCATCAGTTTGAGGAGCAGCAAGAGACTTCTTGGTCTCTTTTTTCTTCAGGGTTACCCCCAAATCAGTATGAAAATTCCACACAGGATTTTCAGATGGATGCTCTTTGGAAAGGAGGTGGTCACAACACCTTTCAATATCCACAAAAGTCCCCTGTGAATTCTCAGTTCAGATCGAAGGAATGCCACCAGCCAAACTTCCCACAACGAGGAAGAGGAAGGGGACGGGGCCAGTCCTACAAGAGACGGTTGGACTCAGATATATAGGCGGGATTTTCAACCTCTCAAGCCATCACCTTTCGGAATTGGAGATCCAGGTCTTGGAGAAAGGGCTTTCTTATGTTCCTGTTAGAAAACATGTCAAATTTGCTACTCACGTAGAACTGCATAAGTTCTTTCGAAAATGAAAAATTATAGGTTTTTTTGACAAAACTAAAGTTGCTGAATCAGATCTCTCTGTAGTAAATAAAACAAACAAACCCTTCCACATGGGCTCCCCCCAATAATTCTAATGTTATGTTAACTGCATATGAAAATGTAGTTATGTCAAAAGTTGAACAATTATATAATAAAAAAGATCGCACGTTTCATAATTTGACTGCCCCACAATGAGCTGCTTTAAAAAAATTGAGGGATAATCAAACTATAATTATAAAACCAGCGGATAAAGGTGGTGCATTAGTTATACAAGACAGGACACTATGGGGTATGTTTACTAAACTTTGCTAACGGTTAACCCGGGCTATCTGCCACTAGGTCCCATATTATTCAATGGGACCTAGTTGTAGATAGCCCAGGTTACCATTAGCACGGTTTAGTAAATATACCCCTATATATCAATGAGATGCTGCATCACCTTAATAATATGGATTGTTATCTTAAAATCTATGACGATCCAACACCTCTTCTCCAAAAAAAGGTAGATACACTTCTATACATAGGAAGAGAGGCGGGTTACCTAACACCAAAGGAAATTAATTTCTTAACCGTCACTCACCCTGTAATTACAACTATATATATATATATATATATATATATATTACCCAAAATTCATAAATCTTTGGAAAAATCCTCCGGGACGTCCAATCGTATCAGCAATAGGGTCTTTGTTTGAACCTTTGTCAATTTTTAGATGTTTTCCTTCGACCCTTTGTTACCCAAGTGGACTCATATGTACGAGACTCGGCACATGTGATTAATATACTACAAGAATTCATGGGGTACCATGACAAGTTACTCTTGGTTACCCTCAACATTAACTCTTTGTACACAAATATTCCTCAACAAGCAGCCCTGGAGGTCCTTTCGAACACTCTCATTCAAAGAACCAAACCTGTACGCACTCCAACTTTTTTTCTTACCCAGATGGCTTCACTTGCCATGACAGAGAATTATTTTAGCTTCAAAAGTATTTTTTATAAGCAGATAAAAGGTGTGGCCATGGGCTCTTCAATGGCCCCAGATATTGCCAATTTATATGTTGCTGACTTTGAAAAACACATTTTAATCCATCACCTTTTTAAGGATCAGATAAAGCTTTGGAAAAGATACATAGATGATGTTCTTATGGTGTGGGATGGTACTGAGACTCAATTACAAACCTTTTTCACATGGCTAAATTCACTTGATGAGAATTTACAGTTTGAGGGCCTATACAGTTTAGATTGTATCGCCTATTTGGATATCATGATAAAAAAAGATGTAAGCTTTACCACAGATGTATACCTGAAGGCTACTGACCGTAACACCTTGCTTAAATATGATAGTTTCCACAACACCTCCCTTAAAAACAATTTGCCAGTAAGCCAATTTTTAAGAATTAGAAAATTGTGTACCTTGGAAGAGGACTTCAAACGCAATGCCGTGGATATGCACAAAAGATTTAAAGAGCGAGGTTACCCACAGGATTGCATTAAAAAATTTACTTAGGTGCATGTACCACAAACTGGGCCTCTCTTTTAAAAAGTTCAGACAATCCACAATTAAACAGAATTGTCTGTGCCCTCACTTTCTCCAGTTTTTCAAAGGATATTGTCCGTATACTAAAGAAAGAGTGGCATCTGTTGTCTGCCTTACCAATGTTTGCTTCTAAGCAGTTAATTATTGCTTATAAACGCAATCCTAATCTTACCAACATTTTAGTACCTTCAGCTTTGACAAGACCTAAATTTCAGCCCAAGACTAGAGGTCACTTTAAATGTGGGCAGTGCTCTGTGTGCCAGAACACCATAGTCACCAAGGAATGTTTTATACACCCTGTATGTCACAAGAAAGTTTACATCTAACAATATTCCAACCGTAGAACTGAGAATGCCATGTATCTCATTTTCTGCCCATTCAACCTGATCTGTGTAGGAAAAAATAAGAGACAAGTACATACCCGCATCATAGAGCATAGAAAGGAAGGAGAAGTGGCACTATACGTAAAAACTACTATTAAAACTTTGGAATTACAGAGCTTAAAAGGGAGAGAGGAGGCATTGTGGGTTAAACTAGAAAGAGGGAAAGAGAAATCTATTTGCATTGGTGTGATATACAGACCTCCCTCACAAGAGGAAGAGGTGGACAGAGAGTTAATTGAAGACATACGCAGCATTGCTAGGAAAGGGGAAGTGCTACTGATAGGAGATTTCAATATGCCAGATGTTGATTGGCACATTTCTGCTGCAGTATCATCTAGAAGTAAGGAAATCCTGGATTCTCTACAGGGAGAATTGTTCAGGCAATTGGTAACAGACCCCACACGTGAAGGAGCCATACTGGACTTGGTGCTTACCAATGGTGATAGTGTTTCTGATGTTGTAGTGGGAGATCATTTTGCATCCAGTAATCACCAGATGGTGTGGTTCAGTATTAGGACTAGGGCTGTTAGAATCCATTCAAAGGTGAGGATCTTAGACTTTATGAAGACTAACTGTGCCAAGATGGGCCAAGACCTCAGGGAGTTGTTAGTGGGATGGGAACAGCTGGAGGATGTAGAAAAACAGTGGGCAAAACTGAAAGGGGATATTTTAAGGGCAATCAACCTTTTTATTAAAATGGTAAATAAAGGTAAAAGGAAAAGGAGACCTCTATGGCTTTCGAAAGAAGTAGCTGAAAAAGTGAAGAAAAAAAGGGAGACCTTCATGAAATCCAAGAGATCACAGAGAGAGGAAGACAGACATCTATATTTGGAAAAACTTAGAGAAGCTAGCAAAGTAGTCAGGAAGGCAAAGATTGAAAAGGAGGAGGAAATAGCCAATGCAATAAAATGGGGGGATAAGACATTTTTCAGATATGTTAGTGAGAAGAGGAAGGGCAAAAGTGGTATTGTCAGACTCAAGGGTGCAGGGGAGAAATATGTAGAAGCTGATAAGGATAAAGTGGAATTGCTTAACAAATATTTCTGTTCTGTGTTCACAGATGAAGAACCAGGAGCAGGACCTCAGAAAACACCCACAAACAGGGACAGAAGCGAGGGACATCTTGAACAATTTTCAGAAGACTGTGTTTCTGAGAAAGTAGCTCAACTTAAAGTAGACAAAGCGATGGGACCGGATGGGATACACACTAGAATACTAAGGGAACTTGGACGTTCTAGCAGCTCCACTGACTGACCTTTTCAATGCCTCGTTGGAGTCAGGAGTGGCGCAAAGGACTGGAGAGAGGCTCATGTGGTGCCTTTACCCAAAAGCGGAAGTAAGGATGTGGTTGAAAACTACAAGCCGGTTAGTTTAACTTTGGTGGTGAGTAATTATTCGAAACGCTGCTGAAAGAGAAAATAGTGAGGTTTCTGGAGTCCAGCGGATTACAGGATCCAAGGCAGCATGGATTCACCAGAGGCAGGTCTTGTCAGACAAATCTGATTGATTTCTTTGACTGGGTGACCAAGAAGTTGGACCGAGGGAGAGCCCTAGATGTGGTGTATTTAGATTTCAGTAAAGCCTTTGACACTGTTTCTCACAGGCGACTTATAAACAAACTGAGCACCCTAGGGATGGACCCTAAAGTTACTGCTTGGGTGAGAAATTGGTTGGGTGGGAGGCGACAAAGAGTACAGGTTAATGGAGCTCACACTGAGGAGAAGGATGTTACCAGTGGTATGCCCCAGGGATCTGTCCATGGTCCGATTCTTTTTAACATCTTTGTTAGTGATATAGCGGAAGGGCTGTCGGGTAAGGTTTGCCTCTTTGTGGATGATACCAAAATCTGCAATAGAGTAGACACCCAGGAAGGTGTAGATAACTTGAGGAGAGATCTAGCTAATCTTGAAGAATGGTCTAAAATTTGGCAGCTGGGATTTAATGTTAAAAAATGTAAGGTCATGTATTTGGGCTGCAGCAATCCAAGGGAGTAATATAGTATAGGGGGTGAAGTACTTTTGTCTACTAAAGAAGAGCGGGACCTAGGTGTGGTTGTGTCTGATGATCTTAAAGTAGCTAACAGGTAGAAAAGGCGATGACAAAAGCTACAAGGATGCTTGGGTGCATACGGAGAGGAATGGCTAGCAGAAAAAAGGAGGTGATAATGCCTCTCTATAAGTCTTTGGTGCAACCTCATTTGAAGTATAGTGTGCAATTCTGGAGACCGCCCCTTTAAAAGGATGTGAACAGGATGGAGTTGGTGCAGAGGGTGGCTACTAAAATGATTAGTGGTGTTCGTTATAAAGCATATGAGGACAGACTTAAGGATCTTAATATGTACACCTTAGAGGAAAGGCGGGATAGAGGTGATTTGATTGAGATGTTTAAATACCTCTGTGGCATAAATGTACAGGGGGAGAGCCTCTTTCAATTGAATGCAAGTTCTGCTACGAGGGGACATGGGATGAGGGTGAAGGGAGTAGATTCAGGAGTGATATGCGGAAATATTTCTTTACGGAAAGAGTAGTGGATCCATGGAATAGTCTCCCAGTGGTGGTGGTAGAGATGAGGACAGTAACTGAATTCAAAAAATCATGGGACAAACACAGAGGATCTCTAAAGGTAAAAGGGGGACTGTTGTAGTTGTTGATATGGAAGGACAGACTAGATAGGCCATGTGGTCTTTTTCTGTCGTCATGTTTCTATGTTTCTATGTTGTTTGCAAAGACGGATACCAGACAAACTTCTGGTAGCACATTGGATAGATAAAGGCCATACTGTTAGTGATCTGAAGTATTTGGTGCTCAGAACTGTAATACCGCATTGGAGGGACGGTGATATGGATAAAATTTTATTAAAACTGGAACGGCGTTATATTTGAGTTTAACAGTATGGAGCCCAACGGTCTGAATTAAGAGATTAATTTATCAGTTTTCCTTTAGTTGGTTTTAGTTATTTATTTATTTATTTTTCTGTTTGGTCTTAGTTATTTATATTTTTATCTTCCTTTTTATACATTATCATTTTTAACATTTAGTGATTTATTGATTTTTTTTTATTATTTATTTTTATGGTTCATATCCTGTCCTTTTAACTGCTTATAAACTTTTTTCTGTGTTTATTATTTCACTTTTATATTTCACTTGAGTCTCTTTTTACACATGACTTCTCTGGAGAAGAGCTGTGCACTCCACTCCCCCCTCCCCTCCTGTGGGCAGGTCCATGAGTTTGATTAACATTTTAGTTTCCTACCCCTTTACCTTTAACCTGGCTCTCAAGCTCCTGACTCACTAAGCTATATAAAGAGCCAAGTTTGTGTGTGTTTATCATCCTGCAGATTGTTTGGAGCTTGTACTGCCGGGAGAAATTGAATCTGCTTTCACTACAAGGTTTGCCACTTTAAACTTGTTCTTCTCTCTGCTTTTGTTGGCGGTCTTATGAAGCCCCTATGATTTGATACAATGGACGTCTCTCTTAAAAATAAGGACCGTATTTTATCCTACGTTTTGGTACATAGAAAAGAGCAGTACAATTATCTCTGAGATTATGTCTGCGGTTGTTAAGGAACCTTTCCTGTTAAGCTCAGACAAGCTTCCCCCCCCCCCCCCTTCTTTTTTTTGGCAAACTTCTGCTCTTAGTTTGACTGTTTGTTTTTGCAGCCTTTTTTACAGCACTGCTCTGTTTAACTTTTTTTTTTCCTTTCACAGTCCCCTCTCTTTCACTATGTGGACCTCATTTTGTTTAAGTATTAGTATACAACATATCAGTTGTTACTCTATAAAATAGGAGGATTACTTTTTATCCCTTAAGCTGAATACAGTGCCTGTCTCTCAGTTTATATACATGCTGGTACTATAGACCTTGCCAGCCCTTTCCTGACCTTAAGGATGTATTGTTTTTATACAGACTTTTGAGTTAGGCATTTTTTTTCAGTAGTAGGACGTTTTATTGCTTATCATTGTTTAATCATATTCCCTTCAATGAATATCAGAGCAAGATGGCACATGTACATATGATTGGATATGGTTTGCCCATCTTGCTTTCCAAGTTCATTCTTTCTTTTCTACTCATCACTCCAATTATATATATATATTTTTAAAAATAATATAATGCTGCCTTTCCTCTCTAATATGGTAGTTATGGATTTTAGTCTACATTAGTCATTAGCACAGAGATAACTGCAAGATTATGTTGAATAAGCTTTTAGTTTTAATAGCTCCCTTTAGATGTTGCTCCCACTTCATTACGTAGTAATGAACTCATGAGAATAATGTTTTTACCTTTCCATTGCTTTTAGCATACAGAGTTACAATTGCACATTAGCATTCTTGCACAAGATTTTCACAGAGTGCAAATGTGAATATCTCTATAGAATAAGAAAATACTGTGTTCATACTATCTCATTTGGATTCTCTTCCTCCCCTCTGTCTCTCTCATATTTACACTACTATTGTTCTCCGAGTTACCCTCTGCCCTGCGTTTTATTTATTTGTTCTGTTTTATATCATTAGGTCCTGTTGACAGATAGTTTTTATTGTGTGTTTTTATTGTTTCTTATTCTTAATTTTTTTAAAGAACATTATTTGTGTTATGCATTACGTTTTATTGTTTTTATCATTTATTATTATTACTTTTATGATATATTAGAACTTTATTTTATTAGTTGATCACTGTTTTTATTGTTTTACATTCTGTCTTTATACCTTATCCAACCTTATTGTTTATTTATTGTTATCATTTTTATGTTTAATTATTTATTTATTATATGTTTATCTTTTAAGTTGCATACCCCCTGAGGAAGGCGTTTGACGAAATGCATTGGGAATCAGTTAATAAAGACACCTGTGACCTCCGCACGCCTCTCACTTTTTTGTGTTTGGTTCTCCCTAGTAGGAATGGTCCATCGGAGATTTGGGCATTGAGGTAAGAGGGTGGCTACAGGGAAGGGTTGAGAAGATTGGGTTATGAGCCACAGGGTGGGGTTGAGGGGGGAGGGGTTAATGATTTTTTCTTTTCTTGCTTGTTACTATTTGTTTGTCGACAAAATGAAAAGTTATACTGTTGAATATATATGCGTGTATCGCCAGGCTGCGGTTTGAGTCCCCACTGCTGCCTGGACTGTCTGATGAATAAAGATATTTAAAAAAAAACACCCCATTAACAAATATATGTTAAGTTTAATATCGGAATAATTTATCATTTAATAAATATGAATGTCTTTAAGACAATAAAATATTTAAAAATTCTTTCAGAATAAACATTTTCTAAATTCTGAACTATCAGAGTCAGTGTACTTTAATATTCCGTAGAAAATTTGTTGTTAAAACCCTTTTGGTATAAATATACAATATATGTGTTTGCACTTTACTATGAATTTTATAAAATATTTAAAAATCCTCAGAGTTGTAAGAATAGATAAAGTTCTCTAATAATTCTTCTGAAGTGTGTATTTAATTTAGATATCTGTATTTAAATTTGATGACATTTGATGATGATAGAGGCTATTTGATGATATTTGAGCTTAGATATTTAAGATTCTGTCCATCTATATTGGTATCTACTGATCTTTCCTGGAGAACTCAGGTGGGGCCCAAGTCTTCAAGCTTTTCTTATCTCCATCAATGGTTTCAAGATTAAGAAATCAAAAGTCTTCTTTCCTGAAGTTTGTATTCTTTTCTTCTTGCAGCTTCAGCTTGGTAAATTTCACCCCTATCTAAATCCCTTCCTCTAACTTTCCTAACAATAACTTAAACTAAAAGTCTAATTAGATTAAATTATGCAATGCAATGCCATGTGTGCCTTCGAGTCAGTCCTGGCGACCCAGAAGCTCCTGGGTTTTCTTGGCAGTGTCACCGGAAGTAGATTGCCAGGCCTTTCTTCCGAGGCAATGGATGGTTAAGTGACTTGCCCAAGGCCACAAGGAGTGCTAGTGGGTATCGAACCCTGGTTGCTTGGTTACCAAGCCAGTGTTCTAACCACTAGGCTACTCCTCCACTCCCCTGATTAAATTATAGTGAGTGACAAACTTGTCATTTTCCCTTTTACAGGAAAAAGAGTAAAAAAAAACTTTCCCTGTCCCCTATCATACCTACACTCCTACACTCCGATTCAGCTCCCATTCATACCCACTCAAACCCTCAATCAACCCACAAGTCAGCCTCACAGACATCCCAAAGAAAAAAAGAACAAATTTAAACGGACTGCTGCTTTTCTTTAGAACCTCCAGCTGCAGAGCACAGCTACTACACTCAGCATTCCACAGTCACTTTCATTCACAGGTTTCCTTTTCCTGTTAGCTATAAAAATACTCACTCAAAGAAAACAAAACCTTTAATTTCATTATTTTTAAATTTCTCTGAGGATTTCCTTTAATAATTCTGTATTGGAGTCTTACTATAAATAGAAACACTCTCTTAGAAGCAGTGCAAGAGATTATGTAGGAACCTAAACTTCCCTTTCAAATCATATTTATTTAGCCCAATAATGACTCTTCTTAAACTTATCCAATGGTATCAACCCATGTAACCATAAAGCTTTTATTGTTGAGTGCCGTTGAGTCGGTGTTTACTCATGGTGACCCTCTGGCTAGTTGTCCTAAATCAGGGGTCTCAAACTCAAATTGCTTTGAGGGCCAAATGAGGACTTGTAAAGTAACCCGGGGGCCGCATAAGACGCGGGGCCTCATTTGCATAAGGGGCCTCATTTGCATACATATTTGCATAATGTTACCATACACTAACTTCTAGTAAACATGCCTCTTTAATGAGTATGGATAAAGAAAGACTAAAAGATTTAGAAATAGGAAGACAATAATTAAACTGGGAACCCCAAAAGCCAAACTTGGAATGTACAACAACACTGTAGAAATAAAACTATAAATTAATTTCCTCTTGTACTAAACAAAGCGCAAACATTAATGATGCACATTTCCCAGAGCTGACATATTCCAGTTAATAAATTCAAAACAAAGAAATATTTTTCTACCTTTTGTGCATTTTTTTTCAGTTGCAATTGCTCCAGCCACTTCTGGTTTCTTGTGTCTTCTGCTATCTCCATCGTCTGCTGTCCATTTGTCCTTTCTTCTCTCTTATAGTTTTTTTCCATTCTCTCTCTCTACATCTGCTTTAACATACTAATCTTTCTCCTTTTGCTCTTTCCTCATTCCTATTTCATCCACTGAAATTTTACCCCTCCATCCTCAATCCCCACTTACTCTCCCAATACCTGGCCAATTGTACATTTGTCTTCTCTTCCAGACAAAATATTTTTCCCCTCTCCATTTCACTTTCCCAGCTCCATCCCATTCTAATCCTCCCCCAACATCAGCTCCCTTCTAGTTCCAGCCCCACCCAGCATCTGCTCCTTTCTAGTCCCTGCATCAGTCCATTTCCAGTCCTATCCTAGCCTCACCATCAGCCCATTTCCAATCCTAGCCCCCCATCAGCCCATTTCCAGTCCTAGCCCCCACCATAGCCCATTACCAGTCATAACCCCCCCTGCCAATAGCCCACTTCCAGTCCTAACCCCCATCTGCCCATTTCCAGTCCTAGCCCCCACCATAGCCCATTACCAGTTATAACCCCCCCAGCCCATTACCAGTCATAACCCCTCCCCTGCCAATAGCTAACCCCATCCTAAGTTTTAGTAAACATGCCCCTAAGTGTCAAAGGTACCATTCTCTATCAGCTGGTAAGAGGTTATATATGCATTCAGTGGAAAGAGCTCCTGGCTCTTGGAGAACAAATATGATCACTGGAGGCTAGATTGTCAGACCTGGCTGAAGCAGACAGAGGAGACCTTCATATCCAGTCTGGCAGCCTCTGTGCTACCTTGGAGGAGAAATGTCACCTAGGACAGCATCACCTTGCTGTGGCAGAAAGCAATCCTGTAACTGGGACTTGTCCTCAAGGTGATGCAGTATCCTCTGGTACCAAGGATGCTCAGGAAAGAAGGGTCACTACCGATGTAGTTGGTGCTTTGATCATTGGAAATGTAAATATCTGAGCAGCCGCTAGATTAGAAGGACTGCTTATTAATGTGCCCACCTGATGCAAAGGTGACACACCTCATATATTATTAAGAGGTATGTTTACAAACCTGTTACACTTTTGCAGCTAGAGTGCTGTTATTATGCAAACAGCACTGTGTGCTATCGTTTGGGGGCATGCACAGCATTTCTCCAGCAGATAAGGCAGCCCGGCAGCACTGTGGATGCAAAGAATGCCACCCCATTGAAGTAGTGTTCTCTGTAACGTTGTGACTGCGCGCTGTTGATGCCGGCGGTAACCCCCATGCCCACTCTCTGCCATATCTCGCCCATTCTTGCTCTTTGCCACGTTAACAGGTAGCGCTCCTTAATGCGATGCATTCAGTAACACCTACTGAGCTGGTATTACCTGCTATGCAGTTAACATGCAATAAAGACATTTCCTCGGAGGAAAGATACTGAAAATGGCTCTCGTATGACTTAGCATCAGGCAAACGGTAAGTATTCTACTATATAGCACACCTGATCAGGTCTGATAGTACACCGGCTACTATAGTCAGTTCCTCTTCCCTCTCTCCCTCCTTCCAATGCTGCAAGCAGCGTCCGGCTACTGTCCCTATGACCTTCTAGAACTCCATTTCCTTCGGGCGCCTCTTTCCCTTGGGAGAGCTCAAGCAGCAAAATCAGCTGTCCTGCGGCCCCTTCCCCTCTGCCCGGAGATCCGAGTCTGCTCTATCAGCGGCGTGCTTTTCAAGCCGCGAAGAGAGTATTCCCCTCTCGCGCGGTTTAAGCCTATTCACTTTTCAAGCCGCGCGAGAGGGGAATACTCTCTTCGCGGCTTGAAAAGCACGCCGCTGATAGAGCAGACTCGGATCTCCGGGCAGAGGGGAAGGGGCCGCAGGACAGCTGATTTTGCTGCTTGAGCAGCAGAAGTCAGTTTTTTTTTAATTTGACAATTGATTCTGCCGCTGCCACGGCGGCAACGGCAGAAGCCAGGGTTTGGGGGGGTTTTTTTGTTTTCCTCCGTGGCGGGCCGCACAAAGTTGTCTCGCGGGCCGCATGTTTGAGACCCCTGTCCTAAATTGTGTTCGGTCTTCAGTCAGGCGGCTCATTGTTGAAAGACTGGCACCCGTAGCTGCTGTTATTGTATCAATCCATCTCATTGCTGGCCTTCCTCTTTTGTTTTGACCTTCTACCTTGCCGAGCATGATGTCTTTCGCTAATGATCTCTCTCTTCGCATGATGTGTTCAAAGTAAAAAAGTCGAAGTCTTGTCATCTGAGCTTCTAAAGAAAGCTTATGTTTGATTTCCTTTAGTACTGACTGGTTTGTTCTTCGGGTAGTCCATGGTATACAGAGTATTCATCGCCAGCATCATAATTCAAAGGCATAAATTTTCTTCCTATCTTTTTCACTGTCCAACTTTTGCTTCCATATGACATTATTGAAAATGCCATGGCTTGAACAAGTCAAATCTTTGTATACAGAGAGACATCTCTGCTCTTGAGAATCTTGTCTTTCATAGCCATTCTGCCAAGAGCAAAGCGTCATCAGATTTCTTGGCTGCTTGTTGCTTCTTTATTGATTGTTAATACAAGTAGGTTAAAGCTGTTCTGTATTTCAATTTCTTCTCCAACAATGATGAACTTATTGATTTTGCCAGTTGTCATTATCTTTGTTTTCTTTACATTAAGGTGCCAGGCCCATTTTAAGACTGTTTCTTGATCTTGAGAAGCAAATGTTTCAGATCGCCCTCACTTTCAGCCAGTAATGTGGTCTCATCAGCATAGCGAAGGTTGTTGATGAGTCTTCCACCAATCTTCACACCTCGGTTGTCTTCATACAGTCCTGCTTCTCTGATGATTTGTTCTGCATATCAATTAAACAGGTAGGGGGAAAGTATGCAGCCTTGTCGTACTCCTTTGCTGATTTTAAACTATTCTGTTTCTCCTTGTTCTGTTTGAACTGTTGCTTCTTAATCAATGTAAAGGTTGTGCAAAAGAATGATCAGGTGTTCTGATATACCCATGCTTCTTAATGTGATCCAGAATTTCTCATGGTTTACGCAGTCAAAAGCCTTGCTGTAGACAATAAAGCACAAAAAGATATCCTTTTGATATCCTTTAGTCTTTTCAAGGATCCATCTCACATCAGTGATGATGTGTCTGGTTCCTCGCCCTTTTCTGAACCCTGCTTGCACTTCCGGTAGTTCTTATTCCAAGTATGGTTGTAGTCTCTGTTGAATAATCTTCAGTAGAATGTTGTTGGCATGTGGGATCAGAGTGATTTTGCGATAATTTCCACAGTCAGTTGGATCACCTTTCTTTAGTATTGGTATATAAACAGATCTTTTCCAGTCAGTTGGCCATGATGATGTCTTCCAAATTTCCTAGCAGAGCCTTGAAAGTATGATAACAGCTTCATCAGATTGCTATAATACTTCTATGGGAATGCCATCAATGCCTGATGCTTTGTTCTTTGATAAGGCAACAGATGCATATCTAAGGAAAGTAAATAAAAATAAAAGCAAAAGGAAGCCTATTTGGTACATAGAAACATGATGACAGAAAAAGACCACATGGCCTGTCTAGTCTGCCCTTCCATATCAACCACTACAACAGTCCCCTTTTTCCCTTTAGAGATCCTCTGTGTTTGTCCCATGCTTCTTTGAATTCAGATACTGTCCTCATCTCTACCACCTCCACTGGGAGACTATTCCACGTATCCACCACTCTTTCCATAAAGAAATATTTCCGCATATCACTCCTGAATCTACTCCCTTCACCCTCATCCCATGTCCCCTCGTAGCAGAACTTGCATTCAGTTGAAAGAGGCTCTCCCCCTGTACATTTATGCCACAGAGGTATTTAAACATCTCAATCATATCACCTCTATCCCGCCTTTCCTCTAAGGTCTACATATTAAGATCCTTAAGTCTGTCTTCATATGTTTTATAATGAAGACAACTAACCATTTTAGTAGCCACCCTCTGTACGGACTCCAGCCTGTTTACATCCTTTTGAAGGTGCGGTCTCCAGAATTGCACGCAATACTCCAAATGAGGTTGCACCAAAGACCTATACAGAGGCACTATCACCTCCTTTCTTCTGCTGGCCATTCCTCTACCTATGCACCCAAGCATCCTTCTAGCTTTTGCCATCGCCTTTTCTACCTGTTTAGCTACTTTAAGATTATCACACATAATCACGCCTAGGTTCCACTCTTCTTTAGAGGACAAAGTACTTCATGCCCTATACTGTATTGCTCCCTTGGCTTGCTGCAGCCCAAATGCATGATCTTGCATTTTTTAACATTAAATCTCAGCTGCCAAATTCTAGACCATTCTTTAGTAGATCCCTCCTAATGTTATCTACACCTTCCTGGATGTCTACTCTATTGCAGATTTTGGTATCATCCGCAAAGAGGCAAACCTTACCCGACAGCCCTTCCATTATATCACTAACAAAGATGTTAAAAAGAATCAGAGGACCTTCCATGATATAGAAACTCTAAACAGAAAAGTGGTCTTTCTCTATGAATGATTGAATATCAAACAGCAAAATAATACCTCATTCAATTATTCACCAAAAGCTATCGAATTCAGTGATACTTAAAAAACACAATGTTAGCCTCAGAAACAACCGTAGGCACTAATAAACTCTGGGCTGATTCTTGTTCTATTCCCCGACATGTGCCGGTTTAACATCAATGGCTATGCGTTGTGCAATAAATTTTTCAAAGTGTAACATGAGCAATATAAATATCAATAAAAATTACTTAGCTCATGTGAAGGCATGATGTTGTGCAAAGTGCTCCATAAAGTCTTCAGCTCTTCCCCAGTAGCCATTTGAGTGCCTTCTGATCTGGATGTCTCATCTTCCAGTATTATAGTGCAATTTGTTTTGTTGTGACTATCCATTGGGTTTTCGTGGCACGATACGGAAGTAGATTGCCAGGCCTTTCTTCTGCGCAGGTAATTCTAGTGTCGTTGCCGCTGTCACAGAAATGTGATCCTCCGCCGCCAACACTGTCCCATTCTGCTTCTGCCCAGATGGGTGGTTTGTCTTGGTCTGGCACCTCAGCTGAGACCTGTCCATCTTGGGAGACCCTGCCAGTAGTTAAACTACCGATAACTTAGCCCTCAGCATCACTGATGCACACAAGCCCTCACAACAGGACAGGCTGAAAACCAAGCGAGGGTAAAGCTTTTGCAGTTTCTCTTACCTCAGCACTCCAATAAACCTCCTAAATAAAATCTATTTTCAACTAAGACCTCACCTTCTAGCTTTTTAATCTCATAAAAAACATTTTTATTTGACAGGACCATTTTTTCCCTAGTCAAAGACATCATCAGTTCTTTACTAATCTTAACACCCTGTTAGAAAAACAAAACAAAAACTTTACTCATCCCTTCATCTTTCTCTCACATTATTCAGCTGCATTTTAAATCAGTGAAACTCACTCATACCATCACTCAACATACAAAGAGGCCTCTTCACTCATCCCTTTCAGCTCCACACGATCCCCCAACTGTCACACTACTCAAACCCCCTAAGGTTCTAAACTTCTACTGGCACTAGTACTCTTACCCTTGATGATGTCATTAAAAAGTCCCAGATGAGATTCACTGACACTGAAGCTTTGTAATACTAATATATATTTTTAGAACTGTTTCTTTAAAAACACTAAGCAGTGCAAGATTAAAATAGCTATTTGCATCTCACTTAACTTTTATTACCACCCAGACTTCATTACCATAATCCCTCCCTCTAGCCTTTTATATCCTCACATCTGGACATATTAAAGCTATTTTTTTTACAATCAAAATAAGCTTTTTAAAAGCTCAAAAGTGATATACTAGCATTATAAGTGTTCCCCACACTCCGGTAGCACTTCTGAAATTGTGGCTGCGCAATTCTTTGTCCAGAGAAAATGGAGTAAATTATAGTTAAATCGGACTCCCAAACATTATAAAACACATTTTTCAAGATCCCCTGACCTCCTGCACTTGATCCCAACCATCAAATTTAAAAATCGCCAATAATTTTGTTGGGGGGCTACTCTTCCCCCGCTCAAAAACTGGTCAAATTTGAGCCAAACAAAGCAATTTTCCTCAATAAAAATTGTTTGTTTGCGGTCCCCAGCACTTTCTGATGATTAAAACTTTGAAATTTTAACTTTTAAAATCACTGATTTTTTTATACTTTAAACATATAGAGCCCGATATTGAGCTAGGCTCATTTTTAAAGGGCAATGCTCATAGCCCTCCCTGCCGATGCTGTGGCAATGGGATTCAATATCCGGAGATCGCCGCATGCACGAGAAGCCGCCGAAGCTAACCGGGCAGCAGCGATATTTCATCCTTTCCGGTTAGCTCCTGCACCTTAAAGATAGGCAAGAGTTTCCTTCTGGTTTTCCTCTGGTTACATTACAAAAGCATATTTCAGTATTATTTTTGTGTTTGTTCTGTAGGAGTCCTTTTTGGGAATTGTGCGACTTCTGGGTTTTGTGGGGTTGCATTGTCCCTAGAAATCAGCCAAGAATAGTTTGTGGGACTAGCCCTTAAACAAGCAGGAACCTAGTTAAGAACATAAGAAATGCCAAATTGGATCAGACCAAGGTCCATCAAGCCCAGAATACTGTTTCCAACAGTGGCCATTCCAGATCACTAATACCTGACAGGTTCCCAAAACCACATACAGGTTCTACAGTGCTCATCTCGGGGCAAGCAGTGGATTTCCCGGGTCCTCTTTTAATAATGGTTTATGTACCTTTCTTCCAGGAACTTGTCCAAAACTATTTTAAACCCAGCTACACTAACAGCTTTACCTACATCCTCCAGTAACGAATTCTAGAGTTCGATTATGCATTGAGTGAAGAAATATTTTCTCTTATTAGTCTTAAATGGGTTACGTTGTAGCTTCATTGCTCCCTAGTCTTTCTAATTTATGATTGCGTAAACAACCGATCTACGTTTACCCATTCCATTCATTAATTTATAGACTAGTGGAAAGTTTATATTATGGGGACATACGTACTGATGAGGCTTGTATTGAGTAGGTGTTAGGGGTGGCATTAAGGCCTTACATGAGACAGAGTTCATCTACTATATGCATACTTTATTTAGATAAGTGTCCTTCAGTTTCTTTCTTTAGGAATCACATGTGGTTTTAAGGACCTTTTTTTAATCTTTCTAAAATACAAATTTGATATTAGCACATTTTGTGAAAGGAAAATGTACTTATATTGGTTAGTCTGTCTGATATGTGACATTACAGGTAAGGATTTCGAAGGCGAATACCACCATGACATAAATGTACTGCTGGAGTCTTGCAAAGCTGGAGGCGAGAGGGATATCATTTAACAGAGTTCCATTCCAGTGTTGCCACATTCAATCTATCATGCCACAGCAGAAATAGCCCACAGCCTGGGCCTTTTCTCTTCATCTGTCTCTCACCCTGGTCACAGACTTACAGGCCAATGTAGAAACCCTGTGCTAGAGGCCAGTGCTTAAAACTGTAGCGCAGGGTTTCATAGCGTGACTTCAATGCCGTCTCTTTGCACTGGAATACAATATTCAAATTACCCAGTGTGCAAAAGGTCAGCGTTAATTTAGGAGAGCAAGCCAAACACATGCACACAGAAGGTGGCGCAAGTTTGGCATGCTGTCCCGGAGAAACGGGGTCATCTGAGGGGAAGTTTGACACTTCCCCTCAGATGACCTAGGCATCGGGGAAAGCCCCTGATGCCATCAGAATACTGTTGGGGGGCCGGTGCCCCTGGCATTGATTCCCCCCCTCAACAGAAACCAAATCCCACCGTCCCCCGCCTACCCAATTAAAAAAAAATCCCTGGTGGTCAGCAGCCTCAATGTCCCCACTTACTCACTAAAAAAAAAATCCCTAGTGGCCCAACAGCCCCTATCCCACCCACCAATAACAGAAAAGCTCGGTGGCCCCTGAATTCCCCCACTCCCTTCCCAGTACCTTTAATCTGGAGCTGGAATGTTTCCCATGTGCTTCTGCCCCATGCCAGCATCTTGAAAAATGGCGGCACCTGGCCCAACACAGTGCATCCTTGGATGCACCTGGTGGGGTCAGACTGCCGTATAAGGCAGAAAGTGCATGAAGGAACAGTGAAAGATAAAGCATAGATGAATGGGGACTGTGTGTGAACATGCTTGGGGAAGAGATGTGCATAAATGTTGAGATGAAAATGTGAGAGATAAGATAAAGATGGGAGAATGGAAAGGACATAATTGAGTGGAGGAAACAAGTGGAGGTCATGGGAAAGAGAGAGTGAGACGAGTATGGGGGGGGGGGGAGCATAAGAGCCAGGGGTATAGAGAAAGCAAGGGAGAGAGACCTCTAGGGAAGGGGTGGTAGAAAGGTAGTATGAGAGCCTGATAGGAGCGTGCAAAAGAGGTATATATGAGAGAACCACAGAGGAGGGGAGTGAGAGTTATGAGACAATTAGGGAAGTAGATGGAATGCAAAAGAATCAGGGAAGTGGGAGGATGAGAGATTACTGTGGGGGGTGGTGGTGGTTACTGAGATTTTATCAAGAAAAGTAACTTTTGGGGGCTTGAGGGATACTTGTAGCCCATCTTTCCAAATGATACTCAAAGCAGTTTGCAGAAATATTGAAACTGGGGTACAATGGTTTGGTTTAGCAGACATGCACTCTGATTGGTTATTCATAGGAAAACATGCCTGGCTACTTGGGGCATTAAGCTAAGGATGGTTTAGTTATGGTTAACCCTTCAATGCTCTAATAATTGGGGATGGGAGGGATTTTCTTTTCAACTTGGACTAACGTTTTAAGTTTCACTTGTCCTCGAGATGTGTAGGAGTCCCCACCCTCTTGGGGTTAGAAGTATTTTTATTTAGACTAGGCTTACTGTAGCATCTGACTGGATGATGGATGCATGCCATTAATGTACACTGTGGTGGATGAAGATTAGGTTGTTCATTTTTAAATCTTAATATTTCAATCCTCAGATTCCCACTCTTTCCGTTCTTTTTCTTATACTATATTTTTTCTTGCCTCTCATCCTCTCTACCTAATCTGCATCCCCCACTCTAAGGTAGCATTATATCTCCAGGAACAAGCAGGAATGAGTCTTCACATATGGGTATCGTCGGTACCGACGGAGCCTGCGCGGGAACGCTCCCCAGCGTCCAGTAAGAAAGCTTTTGGGAGCATCCCACAGCGCCTGCGTGCTGCCTTCCCGCCTTTCCTAACTGCCTCTCTCCAGTTCTTCTTTTCCGCGGAGCCAGCAGGTCGTGTTCCTGTCACCGCTGAAGAAGTTCTTTATTTTTCTTTATTTCTTTGGTCGCGCGTCTGCCTTCTTCGACGTCGGACCGGTACCGCCGGTCTTTTCTTTCTTTCTTTTAAAAAAAAACAAAAAAAAAACCCTACCGTTTCCACTTCTGTGCAATTTTGTCTTTTCGGCCTTGGGCCTAGAAGATTTTTCCTCATGGAAAAGCCCGCTTCCAGGTTTAAAAAGTGCACGAAGTGCAGCGGTACTCTTTCTATCACCGACACCCATGACTGGTGTCTAAAATGTTTGGGTCCTGACCACTCCATCACCAATTGTGAGTCCTGTTCCATGATGTCTAAAAGAGGTCGACAGAATCGAGCGGCAAAGCTCAGTACCCTGTTTCCCTCTGATGCAGCTTCGGTGGCATCGACATCTTCCAGGGCTTTGTCTTCTTCCCATGGATCTCAGGTAACCAAACATAAATCCAGCCGGTCCTCGAAGGGTAGATCTCCCTCTAAGTATCGAGATGCCTCCGGGCTTGCCCTCGAGGATCCTGCACCGGCAAAATTACCCCGGCGGGAGGCTCCGGCTTCCAAAGCTTCATCTATGGGGTCACAGGTTGACATCGATGGCGTGGCCTCGACCGATCACCTGTTGCCATGTTCTGGGGTACCGGTGGTCTCCACTGGTACCGACATCCAGACATTGGTTGCGTCGATGGATCAGAATATTCTGACCATGCAGCGTGCCATCACGGCATTCATACAAGCTGCGACGCCTCCGGTACCACAACAAACTCCGTTGGCGGTACCGGTTCCGGCACCGGCACCGATATCGGTTTCGGTGCTGGTACCGATTGCATCGACATCGGCATCGGTGTCGACCGCAGCGGTACCCTGTCCTGTGATGCCCATCGGTACCGAATCGGTACCGATCACCCCCGATGTCGATACCACTCGGTACGCGTATCGGGCCCTGCAAGAGCATCCAGACAGGCGATACTTCGATTCTTCTGAGGACTCTGATGAATCAGAGGCTTCTGTCGAAGCAATGGTACTCCTTCCTCAGGAGCCCTCTTCTCCAAAAAGAAGAATGTCTCCTCCAAAAGACTTGTCTTTTCAAGACTTCATTAGGGAAGTGGCCAGGGGCCTGTCTATTTCAGTGGCCCCTGAACCAGAGACTAGAGCCAAGAAATTAGATATTTTACAATATCCTAAGGCTCCTAAAGAGGCAGCTACTTTACCAATTCGTGAGATCCTTTATGATCACATGTTGGGCATATGGGAGACACCTCTTACTACTTCCCCTCATTCTCGCAGGTTGGACACCATGAACCGTGTTCCTCCTTGTCCTGGCTTTCATAAGACTCAACTCCCTCACCACTCTATTGTGGTGGAGTCTGCTATGAAAAAGATAGAGTGCAAAAAGACACTCATCTAATCCTCCAGGAAGAGAATGCAGAACCTTAGATGCTTTTGGCAGGAGAATTTTCCAGGCCAATATGCTTACTGCCAGAATCAACTCCTATAGTCTCTATATGGGGATGTTTCTAAAAGAAGTTACAGATCATCTGCTAACTTTATCTCCTTTTATCTCAGAAGATAAAAGGGAAGAGTTTCTCACCTGGCTTAAACATGCCCAGGATGTGTCCAAATTCTCTAACCGTGCAGCCTTTGACTCTTTTGAGTGTGCCAGCAGAGCCTCGGCTATTGCCATAGGTGCACGCAGACTTGCTTGGTTGCAAGCTTCTGATTTGGAACCCTGGGTCCAGGATGGATTAGGAAATCTTCCTTGTACAGGTGAAAACCTTTTTGGTAAGGATTGGCAAGCAAAGGCCACTCAGATGGATGCTGAAAATTCTGCCTTAGATAGACTTTCAAAGTCTACTTCTGTTCCTGCTAGAAAAAGGTTATTCAAAAAGACTTTCTTTCCCAAAAAAGGGAAATATTATCCTGGTTATGGTCTCCAGGCATCTTCTACAGGTCGTTTTGCTGCAAAGCGTCAGCAACAACCTAAACAAGCCAAGCCTAAGGCTACAAGGACTGCTACGGCCCAACAGCCTCAGCCTCCTCAGGGCCTTTGACTTACAACTAGAGAACTTAGCCTTTCTGGCTCTAGAAGAACCAGAGCCTCTCACCATTCCAGGAAGGTTAGCTCATTTTGCTCCCAGATGGGAACAAATCACAGCAGAGCAATGGACCCCCTCCATCATAAGGGAGGGGTACAAGCTTCATTTCTTAAACCTTCCTCCTCACACCATGGTGAGACAGTTCTATTCTCCAACATCTCTCCTCGACCTTCTGGGTCAGGAGATTGCTACCCTTCTTGCCCAAAGGGCAATAGAAGAAGTACCCCTTCTTCAACAGGGTTCAGGGTTCTACTCCCCCTATTTTCTAATTCCAAGAAATCAGGGGGCTACAGACCCATATTAGATCTCAGAGAATTGAACAAGTTTCTATGCAAGGAGAAATTCAAGATGATTTCTCTCGGTGCTCTCCTTCCATACCTTCAGAGTCAGGATTGGCTTTGTTCTCTAGATGTCAAGGATGCGTACACCCATGTCCTCATCCATCCAACACACAGAAGGTTCCTAAGGTTCCTTTATCAAGGAAAGCACTACCAATACAGAGTGCTTCCTTTCGGTCTGGCCTCTGCTCCAAGAGTGTTCACAAAATGCATGGCAGTAGTAGCTGCATTTCTACGCACTCTAGGAATATTTGTATTCCCATATCTGGACGACTGGCTCATCCGAGCACCATCCCAATCAGAGGCCCAGACTTCCCTAGCCTGCACAAGGCGTGTTCTTCAGTATCTGGGACTTGTAATAAACATCCCAAAATCACAACTCACCCCTACTCAGTCTCTGGAGTTCATAGGGGCCTTGCTAGATACCACAACTGCAAGGGCCTATCTTCCCCAGGCCCGTTGCCTACGTTTGGTGCAGTTAGCCTCTCAAATTCAGTTAAAATCCCATTTAACTGCTCGAGAGATGTTACAGCTGTTAGGACACATGGCATCCACCGTGCATGTGGTTCCTTATGCTCGCCTTCACATGAGGGCAGCTCAGTGGACTCTGTCCACCCAATGGACCCAGGCATCAGGTTGCCTGTCAGACAAAATAGCAACCTCCAGTCGCCTCTTTTGGTCCCTCCAGTGGTGGAAGTCCACTCAAAATCTGTTGCTGGGGTCCCCCTTTCAACAGATGCTACCCCAAGCAACCCTCACTACAGATGCCTCCCCAAAGGGTTGGGGAGCTCATCTACAAGATCTCTCCACCCAAGGCATCTGGTCTCCACAGGAGACATCTCTACATATCAACCTCTTAGAGCTCAGAGCAATTCTTCTAGCTCTCAGAGTCTTCCACACCCTGCTCAGCTACAAGACAGTCCTCATCCATACGGACAACCAAGTAGCCATGTTCTACGTGAACAAGCAGGGTGGGACAGGCTCTCTGTCACTTTGCAACCAAGCTTTGAGATTGTGAGCCTTCGCCAGAGAGCATCAGATTCATCTCATGGCAGTGTATCTTCCAGGGGTTCAAAACTCTTGGGCAGACAGACTCAGTCGAGTTCTGCTTCCACACGAATGGTCTCTCCATGGGGACCAGATAGCCAGGATCTTTCGAATTTGGGGAACCCCAGACATAGACCTGTTTGCAAGTCCGTGGAATGCCAAACTTCCCCGGTTCTGTTCCAGGATTCCGTGTCAGGGAATTCAGGCCAGGAATGCCTTCCTCCTCCACTGGGGGCAAGACTTCCTCTTTGCCTTTCCACCCATTCCCCTAATTTCCAAGACACTGTTCAAGCTTCAGAGAGACAAGGGGTCTATGATCCTCATAGCTCCACGTTGGCCACGCCAAGTGTGGTACCCTCTGCTTCTTCATCTCTCTCAAGCTCCCTCCCTGGACTTGGGATTGTCTCCAGACCTCCTGTCCCAGGAGGAGGGAACATTATGGCACCCAAATCCCCAGTCTCTTCATCTCAGAGCCTGGTTGCTGAAGGCCTAGACCTTCAAGATTGGCATCTGTCTCAGCAAGTGAAGGATATCCTTCATGCTTCCAGAAAGCCTTCCACTAGACGTTCCTATGCTTTTAAATGGAAAAGGTTTACCATTTGGTGTGCAGAGAAGGGTCTTAACCCTCTTGCAATACCTCTGAATTCTTTACTAGAGTATTTGCTGCATTTATCCCATGCAGGCCTTAAAACGAATTCAGTAAGAGTCCATTTGAGTGCTATTGCAGCAAACCTTAAGCCTCTCAATGGACATTCTATTTCCTCTCATCCTCTTATTGCAAGATTCATGAGAGGCCTTCTTTTATCTAAACCTCCCATTAGACCACCTCCAGTGGCATGGGATTTGAACTTTGTTCTTGGCCAGCTTATGAAGCCACCCTTTGAACCCTTAGCCACTACCTCCTTGAAATTCCTTTCCTGGAAGGTAATTCTTCTCATTGCAGTCACCTCAGCTCGCTGTATCAGTGAGCTGCAGGCCTTAGTGGCTAATCCTCCTTATACAAGGTTCCATCTTGACAAGGTAGTCCTCAGAACTAATCCACACTTTATGCCTAAAGTGGTCTCACCTTTTCATCTGAACCAGGAGGTGTATTTGCCTGTCTTTTTTCCAGGACCTCATGCATCAAGTGCAGAGAGGAATCTTCATACCCTGGATTGTAAAAGAGCACTTGCTTTCTACTTACAGAGGACACAGCAACATAGAAAGTCCTCTCAACTCTTTGTTGCTTTTAATCCCTCTCATTTAGGACTTCCAGTCTCTAAGAGAACTCTGTCCAATTAGATTGCTCAGTGTATTTCCTTCGCCTACCAGAGTAAGAACCTTTCTCTGGAGGGCCATGTCACAGCTAACAATGTGAGGGCCATGGCAGCCTCTATGGCTCATCTAAACTCTGTGTCCATCGAACAAATCTGTCGAGCGGACACCTTGGCCTCGGTTCATACCTTTACAGCCCATTACTGCTTGGACAAGGACTCCCGCCGGGATGCCTTGTTTGGTCAGGCTGTTCTCAAACACCTGTTCCATACCTAATCAACTCTTACCCCCCCATCCCTGGTTGGATGCCCGAGATCCATGGGGTGAGGTAGAGCCCTTCTCAGGGACTCACAACTTGGAGATCTCCTTGGCATCTCTAGCTGGGGAGTCCCCATATGTGAAGATGCATTCCTGCTTGTTCCTGGAGATAGCACAGTTACTTACCTGTAACAGGTGATCTCTGGGAACAGCAGGAATAAGTATTCACAACCCACCCACCTCCCGTAGGAGTTGTATCTCTCTATCTATCTTTCCTTTCCTCTCTCTCTCTCTTTGTCTCAGCTTTAAAACTCGAATTGGAGAGAGGCGGTTAGGAAAGGTGGGAAGGCAGCTCGCAGGCGCTGTGGGATGCTCCCAAAAGCTTTCTTACTGGATGCTGGGAGCGTTCCCGCGCAGGCTCCGTCGGTACCGACGATACCCATATGTGAAGACTTATTCCTGCTGTTCCCAGAGATCACCTGTTACAGGTAAGTAACTGTGCTTTCCCCTCATGACTAGTTTTTAAAATACTAAGGGGTATGTTTACAAAACTGTTATTCATTGAGACCTAGTTGCAGATAGCCTAGGTTAACCATTAGCCCAGTTTAGTAAACATAGCTAAGGTGTCAGTCTGATATTGCTGGCATTGTGGAGTAATTTACAAGGAACTGCCTAGATGTAGGCAGCAAGAATGCATGCAAATGGGGGCATTTTTAGTCATCTTTGCACATAAGTGGCCACTTACATGTGTAAATTGGTGTGCTCATGCTGTGCCCCATTGTGTAAATATGCACAGAAATTCTCCAGGACCAAGCAGGAAGTCAGTCCTCACATATGGGTGACGTCGGCGCCAACATAGTCCCCGTGCGGAGCATTTCCCCAGCTTTCAAAGAAAGCCTTTGGGAATGCAGCAGGCCTGCGCGGTCCCCTTCCCGCCCAATGGTGCCATCTTGCTCAGTCTTTCTTTTTCCATGGAGGCCGACGGACGTGAGTTCGTGTCACCCGGGAAAAGTTGAGTTTTTGCGGCAATTTTCACGTTATTTTCTCCGGTTCGACGCCGTTCCCCCTTCCCACCTGGGCTCGGTACACCAGTATCGAGTCTGGACTTGTGATTTTCGTTTTTTTGTCCTTCATGACTAGCGTTCGCGCTCTTTTTGTGTTTTCACTGGCAGCCCAGTCGTTTGACCTTGCAGGGGCCCTTTTTCCCCCGATGGCTGCCAGCGGGTTCAAAAAGTGTGATCGGTGCAAGAAACTTATGTCTCTCACCGACACACATGACTGCTGCCTCCGATGCCTCGGGCCCGACCATGACCCGCTGGCCTGTGGCCCATGCGGCAAAATGTCGTCGAAGGCACTTCGGAGCCATCAGCATCAGCGTAAGAGAATATTCTCTGATTCAGCGTCCGGCCAGGCCCGGACTTCATCAGAGGCTTCGACATCTCGGGAGTCCGATCCCGAGCGCCGTCGAGGGTCCTCTGAAAGGGAGTCTCCCTCATGGGAGCACCGCAGGAAGAAAAAGCTCATGAGGGCGGCGTCGGTGGAGGCTCCTGGTTCCTCGAGGGCCCGGTCGCGTAGCCCTGACCGCTGCCCCGGGCTCTCGGAGTCGGAGAGGCCTTCCAAGCTACCTCGTGTGGAGCCGGAGTCCCTGAGTCACGTAAGTGCAGTTGTCCTCGTGGACTCTCCTCCGGGGGAACCGACATCGTGCCCGACGCTGTCGGGGCCTGAGACGGGGGCTGCTGAGTCTCCTGAGCTTGGACTCAGGTTGACGGCCTTGGAGAGCAGCTTGGCTGCCTTCATGGAACAGCAGCGGGTGCTGATCGGTGGTCTGACCGGTGCATCTGCCCCAACCACCGGGACCTCGACGTCTAAGTCGACCCTGGAGACTGAGCCGATCCTCGAGTCGATGAAGTCTCAAGTCGATCCTCAGTCAAGGTCCCCCTCGACCTCCCGTGCGGGGCTGAGGTTGTTGACGCCGATACCCTCGGCGTTGGAGCGGATGGCACCGAGGCCCACATGGCCGGAGCCGCTCGACTCCTCCTCGGAGGAGTCGGAGTGGGAGATGGAGGACGAGGAGTCCCCGGATGCCTTCCGGACCCGGTGCATCCCTTCGGACTCACCGGAGTCTGAGCCTCGGAGAAGGTCCCCCTCGTAGGATACCCGGTTCTCGGACTTCGTGAGGGACATGGCCAAGGCCCTGGGCTTCCCTGCGGATGCCGAGGAGGAGCCTCGAGCCGAGGAGCTCGATGCCCTCCAGTATGACTTTCCTCCAAAGGAAGCCTTTACTGTACCGGTTCCTCCGATGCTGGAATGACTGCTCTTCCATATTTGGGAGGCACCGGCCTCGGCGCCGGTTCCTAGCAAACGGGTCGATTCCATTTATCGAGTCCATAAGAGCCCTGAGTTCCAAAAGGCACAGCTACCGCACCACTCCATGGTTGTGGAATCGGCCATGCACCGTCTGAAGAGTCAGAAGATGCACTCCTTGGTGCCCCCCGGCCGGGAGGCCCAGAACCTGGATGCCCTCGGTAGAAAGTGCTTCGAGGGCTCTATGCTGTCTTGCCGTGTCCAGACCTACAAGCTGTACATGGGCATGTACTTAAGAGACCTGGCAAAGGAGATTGCCGTGTTCTCAGCTGGCCTCTCCGAGGAACCTTTGCAGAGGTTCAAGGCTTTGTCAACAGGGATCTGAGAGTGCTCGAAGTTTATCTCTCGAGCAGCCTATGATGGCTTCGAGGCTTCGGCCCGGGTAGCTGCGGCCGGCATCGGTGCACGCCGTCAGGCTGGCTACAGTCATCGGACCTGGAGCCATGGGTGCAGGACAGGTTCGTCAATGTCCCCTGCTGAGGTGAAAACCTTTTTCGGTAAGTCCATGGCTGAAAAGGCTGCGGA
Source organism: Ichthyophis bannanicus (assembly GCA_033557465.1). NCBI lineage: Eukaryota > Metazoa > Chordata > Amphibia > Gymnophiona > Ichthyophiidae > Ichthyophis > Ichthyophis bannanicus. The sequence goes on along the minus strand of CM066034.1, from coordinate 885,337,706 downwards.
AATCGAGACTGAGACTCTCACCAGGACAAGACTGTCCAGGAAAACTTCTGCTCCTTCTCAGAAAAAGAAGGGCTTGGGGAAAAAGCCCTTTTTCCCAAGGAAGGGTGCTGCCTACAAATCCTACCCTCACTATCAGGCCTCTCCAGCTCCCCAACAGGGCCAGCAGGCCAAGGGGCAGGGGCATGGGCCCCGTAGGCAGAAGACCCCCAAGCCGCCAGCTCCGCCTGCTGCACAGCAGGGAGCGGGGTTTTGACTCCCACAGCATATCCTCTTCTCCACATCTGGCTCCACTCAGCACAGGAGGTCGGCTGACCCTGTACGCCTACAGGTGGCCAGCCGTCACAGGGGATACCTGGGTCCTCAGCATAGTCCAACAGGGCTATATGCTCCACTTCCACCAGATACCCCCCTCATACTTCCCAGGAGAGCCTCCAAGACTCCCTCTGCACAGAAACCTCCTCCTGCAGGAGTTGACAACTCTTATAAAGGATTAGGTGGTGGAACCAGTGCCTCACCGCCTGAAAGGGCAAGGTTTCTACTCCAGGTACTTTCTGGTACCAAAAAGGACGGGAGGCCTCTGGCCTATCCTAGTCTTGTGAAACCTAAACAAGTTTCTGGAGAGGGAAAAGTTCAAGATGCTTACCCTTGGAATACTGCTGCCCTACCTCCAGCAGGGAGACTGGCTATGCTCTTTAGACCTAAAGGATGCTTATACACACATTCTCATTCATCCCGACCACAGACAATTTCTCAGATTTGTGGTGGGAGGAAACCATTTCCAGTCCAGAGTTCTTCCCTTCGGCCTAACCTCTGCCCCCAGGGTCTTCACCAAATGCCTGGCGATGGTGGCGGCCTACCTCAGAAATCAGGGAATTTTTGTCTTCCCATACCTGGACGACTGGCTCATCAGAGGTCAGTCTCTCCAGGATGCCAGACAAGCCACTCTTCGCACTGCATCTCTTCTTCAGCATCTGGGCTTTGTCATAAACTATGCAAAGTCCACTTTGCTCCCCTTACAGAACTAGAGTTTATAGGGGCAAGATTGGACACCCTGCAGGCAAGAGCTTACTTGCCCGAGGACAGGGCCCACAGGCTGATGGACTTGGCCAACCAGTTCCAAAGCAATTCTCAGGTCTCCGCCAGGCACTTCCTGCGGCTCCTGGACCACATGGCATCCACGGTACATGTGACCCCGAATGCCTGTCTGCACATGCGGGCTGCTCAGTGGTGCCTCAGAGCTCAGTGGACGCAAGCCACAAGCGACCTCCGAGACAGAGTAAGAGTGTCCAAACCACTCTTGGACTCCTTGCAGTGGTGGCTACATCTCCAAAACCTTCTCAGGGGGGTACCCTTTGAGGCCCAGCACACACCAGGGTGCTGACGACCAATGCTTCCTTAAGGGGCTGGGGTGCACATTGCCAGGACACATGCACTCAAGGCCTCTGGTCTCCTCGGGAAGCCACACAGCAGATCATCTTTTGGAGCTGCGAGCAATCCGCTTGGCTCTACAGACTTTTTCTCATGCCCTCTCTCACCAGTCTGTCTTAGTTCAGACAGACAATCAGGTAGTAATGTTCTATGTGAACAAGCAAGGGGGCACAGGGTCCAGACTCCTATGTCAGGAGGCGCAGGCCCTTTGCTCCTTTGCAGTCAAACAAGGCATGTTTCTCAAAGCAGTTTATCTACCTGGTCAGGAGAACTTTTTGTCAGACAAACTAAGCAGGATTCTCCAGCCTCACGGATGGCAGTTGAATCCACTGGTGGTTCAGCAGATCTTTCTACGATGGGGACTTCCATCCATCGATCTCTTTGCAAGTCCACTGAACCGTCAGCTGCCCAGGTTTTGCTCCAGACAGCCGCATCCCCTGAGGATGGCAGCAGATGCGTTTCTGATCTCTTGGTCTACGGGCCTCTTGTATGCGTTTCCTCCCACGCCCCTGGTGGCCCGAACTCTGTTCAAGGTTCTCCGGGACAAGGCCTCGGTGATTCTGGTAGCCCCCAGATGGCCGAGGCAATCATGGTTTCCACTTCTTCTGCAGTTGGCAGTGGAAGCTCCATTCCCTCTGGGGTTGCAACCCGATCTCCTGTCTCAGGATCAGGGTTCCCTTCTGCACCCCAATCTCAGATCCCTCAATCTGATGGCCTGGCTGCTGAAAGGATAGTGCTAGCTCCCTTGCTTCTACCTAGGGAAGTTGAGGAGGTGGTCTTGGCCTCAAGGAGGTAATCCACCAGTAAGTCCTATGCAGTCAAGTGGCGCAGGTTCTCAGTGTGGTATGCTCAGCACAATGAAGATCCTTTCTCCTGCCTGGTGCCAGTAGTGCTACAATACCTACATCACCTGTCAGACCTAGGCCTTAAGTCCAACTCTGTTCAGGTCCACCTCGGTGCTCTTTCGGCACACCACTCACCAGTGGAGAGACAGGTGCTGTCGGCTCACCCCTTGGTGTCCCGCTTCCTCAGAGGCCTGCTTTTGCTCAAGCCTCCGATTCGTCCCTCTGCCACTGAGTGGGACTTGAACGTGGTCTTGCAACAACTTACTCGCCCACCGTTTGAACCGATGGCAACTTGCCATTTACGCTTCCTTTCTTGGAAGGCGCTCTTCCTGGTAGCTCTTACCTCGGCCAGACGTGTGAGTGAACTACAAGCTCTGGTTTCTGATAGACCTACACAAGGTTCTACAGGAACAGGGTGGTCCTTCGGACTCATCTGAAGTTCCTTCCAAAAGTTGTCTTCTCTTTCCACCTCAACCAGGAGGTGGTTCTTCCGACATTCTTTCCCTGGCCGCATACCAGCCGGGCTGAGACAGTCTTGCATACTCTGGACTGTAAGAGGGCGTTGTTCTTTTACATAGAACGTACAAAGGGGCATCGAAGGGCTGCTCAGCTCTTCATCTCTTTTGACCCTAATAAATTGGGGTTACCTGTCTCCAAGCATACGTTATCCACTTGGGTAGCAGATTGTATCGCCTGGGCGTACAGGGCAGCCGGCCTCTCCTTGTAGGGTTGAGTCATGGCCCACCGTGTCAGGACGAAGGGCGCGTCAGTAGCTCATCTCCGCTCTGTTCCGTTGGCAGACATCTGCCGGGCTGCGACTTGTTCTTCAAGCCAGACGTTTGCGGCCCACTGCTGCCTCGAGAGAGAGTCCCGACAGGACAGTGCTTTTGGACAGGCAGTACTCCATAATCTCTTTGAGGTTTAGGCAACTCCTACCCTGCGGCCCTTGTGTTGGGCTACCGTACGGGGGCGTTCTTAGAGAATATTCTTATCACGGATGCTGAGGCTCTGCAGAGGAAGCCATTTTTTCAGCTTTGGGTTGCCGGTAGCCTAGAGCTGGGGAGTCCCATATGTGAGGACTGACTTCCTGCTTGGTCCTGGAGAAAGAGTGGTTACTCACCTGTAACAGGTATTCTCCAGGAGCAGCAGGAATCAGTCCTCACGACCCTCCCTCCTCCCCTGGAGTTGCAGTCATATACTTTATTTTGTTTTTTGCTGTCTTTTAGCTATGTCATCAGACTGAGCAAGATGGCACCCTTGGGCGGGAAGGGGACCGCACATGCGCGCTTCATTCCCAAAGGCTTTCTTTGAAAGCTGGGGAAATGCTCTGCACAGGGGCTCTGTCGGCGCTGACGTCACCCATATGTGAGGACTGATTCCTTCTGCTCCTGGAGAACACCTTTTACAGGTGAGTAACCACTCTCTCCATGACGTGTGCTTACATTGTGGGTATTCACAGGGGCAGCGCATAAATGGAGTGAAACGTTATCCATGTAATTTTAAAATACCACAATTTATGCAGGATCTTTAGAAATCTATGTATGAGCATTTATACTATCTCTAGGGCTGATGTGATTGTGCCTTAAATTAACCCATGCTTTTGATATTTTAGAAAGAAAAGTAGATGCCTACTATCTCCAGGAATGTGATCTTCATATATGGGTGATGTCTGTACCAACGGAGCCTGTGTGGGAATGCTCCCCAGTGTCCAATAGAAAAACCTTTGGGAGCACTCCACTGCGCCTGTGCAGCTGCCGTCCCACTCTTCCAACTCCCTCTCCTCAGTTCTTCTTTTTCCACGGAGCCATCAGGACATAAATTTTGTCACCGGAGAGGAAAGTTTCTTCTCAAAGCACTTCTGCCTTTCTGCTCTCACCAGAATCACGCATACAGTTCTGATGCTGATTTCTTAATTTCTTTTCTTTTCTTTTTCTTTTTTAATTTCTAATTTGGTTCATTTTCTTTTTCCTCATGGGTATCACGCCCTCTTAGGCATTGAGCCTTCCATCTTCACGATGGAAAAAACAGTCTAGTGGTTTTAAAAAGATGTACAAAGTGCTCCTGTACTATCTCAGTTACAGACAGACATGACTGGTGCTTAAAATGCCTTGGGCCAGATCATGCGCCAGACTCCTGTTCCCTCAGCCAGCTCATGACCAAAAGAGGTCTTAAGAACCGGGCCAACAAATATGGAGAACTCTTTCCCTTGGACTTGGTATCCTTGGCTTTGACGTCATCAAGGGCATAGTCATACTCCCATGCCTCTCAGGTATCTCAAAACTTTAAACATGAAACGTGATCCAAAATAGGATTGCACAAAAAGCCCAGATCCCTGACTAAAGTGCCTCAGGAATCGCAGGTTATGTCCCGAGAATCCAGGGAGAAGTCACGGGAATCGGGGGAGAGATCCCGCTCCAAACATGGGGACTCTCTGACGGCCTCCTCTGACTCTGGCCATCTGGCCAATTTTCCCCAGCAGGAGGTACTCCAGAGCCCCTGTGAGGACGAGGCATCGACCTCCAGAGAACCACCAGTTCTTTGCTCTGGTACGGTGGCCCCAAGCCCCATTCTTTCTGTGGACCAGACATAGGCACTCTCTTTGGACCAGTGCATGCTGTCCATAGAGAGGACTCTGGCAGCATGCCTGTCAGCATCGGTACCACCGACACTGATAGCTCTAGGTCTGTCGGCATTGGCCCCGACACTGATGACTGATGCCCCTGGTCCATGTAGGCCAGCCCTGACACTGCAGCTGGAACCAGGCTTGGTACAGACATCGGCTGCACCGAGCGTGGGCGAAGGGTGCACGCCTCTACCGGACTATCAACATGATTCCGAGCCGGAGGATCGGTACCGACACTGTCGATCGCACGAGCATAGACACCGCCGATACCTTCCATTCTCGGGCTCAGATTCCTCCGATTTGGATCACCACTCCTTTTCCACCGAGTTCCAGGAGCTTGTGTCGGGACCTTCACCTCCGAGTACCCGAAGGAAGCCTGAAGACATGTCTTTCCAGGGGACATATCAGTGGGCTAATCCATCACAGCTGCAGCCGAACTGGAACCAAGGGCGGAAGAACTGGAGATCTTCCAGTATCCCACTACCCCAAAAGAGGCTACGATCCTACCGGTGCTTAGGATACTCCATAACCTGATGCTATGTATGTGGGAAACCCCCCTCATGGTGTCACCTATTAGTAGAAAACTGGACACCATGTACCAGGTCCCGGACTACCCTGACTTCCAAAAGCCACAACTTCTGCACCACTCCATGGTGGTTGAATTGGCAATGCGCAGGATCAAGAGTGGTAAGAACCCCTGGGCCGGGAATCGAGAACCCTTGATGCATTAATGTACCGGGCATTCCATGCTAGCATGTAGGATAAACTCCTACACCCTCTACATGGGAATGTTCCTAAAGAAATGAATAAAGGATTGCTCCCTGTTATTCTCAAGGAAAAGAGACTTGCCTTTCAGACACTTTTGAAACATAATCAATATGTGTCCAAGTTTGTCAACAGGGTTGCATTCGATGCATTTGAATCCACTAGCAGGGTCTCTGCAGTAGCCATAGGAGCCGGCAGATTGGCATGGCTTCAGGCCTCAGACCTGGAACAATGGGTCCAGGACAAGTTGAGCAACATTCCATTTACTGGGGAAAACCTGTTGGGAGGCAAAAGGCTGGAGAACTGGAGACAGATGACCCCACTGTAAAAAGACTCTCCAGAAAGACTGCTGATCTATCAAAGAAGAGGTTTGCAGCAAACAAAATGCCTTTCTATCCCAAGAAAAGGAAATTGTATCCCTCTTACTCTCAGCCTGCTGCATACCAACCTCAACAGAAGCAGCGAGGCCCAAGACGAGCGAAGAAGCCAAAGGCCACCAAGAAACCACCACCCACACAGGTGCCAACAGCGCCTAGCTTTTGACTCATTTCTGGAAAGCATTGTCACCTTGCCCCTGCAGACGCCCAATACTCCCCACATAGCAGGCCGGCTCTGTCACTGTGCACCCCTGTGGCACCTCATCACTACAGAGCAATGGGCCCTGCAAATCATTCAAGAGGGCTATCGGTTAAACTTCCAACATCTTCCCTCTCCTCATTTCAGGGGAGATTACCCTACTCAACCTCCCCTCAGGGCTCTACTACAGGAAGAGATGACCACACTGCTTTCCCAGGGGACCATAGAGAATGTTCCAAAAGAGCAATGTCTCAAAGGCTTCTACTCTTCTTACTTCCTCATACTGAAGAAGTCAGGAGGATACAGGCCCATACTCGTCCTCAGGGACCTCAACAAGTTCCTGGAAAAAAAAGTTCAAGATGATCTCACTAGGAACTCTCTTACTCTATTTGCAGAAACAAGATTGTATTTGTTCTCTGGATCTGAAGGAGGCCTTTACTCACATCCTCATACATCCAGAATACAGGCAATACCTCTGTTTCACATTTCAAGGGACCCACTATCAGTACAGGATCCTCCCCTTTGGCCTTGCATCGGCACCCAGGGTTTTCTTGAAGTATATGGCCATCGTAGCCGCATACCTTTGCAACCTGGGAATCTTTGTCTTCCCATACTTGGACGACTGGTTGATTAAGGCAGACTGTCCAGCAGAACTCTGAAATTCATGCGAGCAACCCCTCACAGTATTACAGCACCTGGGATTCATTGTAAATGTCCCAAAATCCCATCTCATCCCAACTTAGAGGTTAGAATTTATTGGGGCAGTACTGGACACTCAGCAATCCAGGGCCTTCCCTCCAGAAGCCCCCATGAACTGCCTAGTGGGCCTAGCCACCCACGTCTCAACAGCCGAATCCCTCAGTTCACAATTTCCTGTGTCTCTTGGGTCACATAGCATTTACGGTACACATGGTACCATATGCACGGCTACATATGCACCATTTTATTTATTTATTTGTACATTTTTTTTATATCGCTTCTTCCAGAAATCAGATGCTGTTTACAGGTAACAGAATGACAATAATAATGAGATATTATTATTTTTACAAAGAACATTTTTAGAACCTTATAAAGAACAATTTAGAACAATTCAGAACATTATTTTTACAATGAACATTCTTTTAGAACAATGTGACTAATGCATATACTAGTAAGACTGGGCTGAGAATTCAAAACAGTCTTATAAACTATTAACCAAAAACTATTTACATAGAGAGAGTCGATGAACATTGTAAAAGGGGGTGCTTGTTATGAAGGTACCATCACCTTGGCAAGTATTATTTATTTATTTACATTCTCTTATATACCGCGCTATTCTGCATCAGTGCGGTTTACATCGAACAAACTGAAATTACATTGAACAGGGCATTATAACTTGGAGATAACTATTTTACAGAGAACATGGGCTATGGAGGGTTAAGTGGCTTGCCCAAGACCACAAGGAGCACCTGTGGGACTAGAAACCCCAGTCCTTCCGGCCCAAGGTTGCTGTCCTCTAGTGGGATTTGAACCCCCGACCTTCCGGCCTGAAGTACCTTGCCCCAACCACTAGGCCACTCCTCCACTCCACTCCACTCCATTATGTAAATTAACTGTCTTGCAAAGGACTGTGGTTGTTGAAGTCCATTCACACAAAGCTTGCCTTTTAAATAAATGAAGAAACTTGTAGTTGGTCGAGTGTAAGGCAAAATTAGAGTTTATTTATGGGGTGAATATTCCACACACAGATATACTTGGTAACACCATCCAGATAACGACTCCAGGGTTTATTCAACATAAACAAGGCAACTGAAAAGCTTATGTAAATAAGTATCAAAGTCCTTTATGGAACAGAAAGGTTTTCTTACAGCCACTGCTATCAAACTTCGTAGTAGTGCTGTGGTGGAAACAAACCAAAAAGAAAAAACTTCTTTGTAAAAAAAAAAACAGCTCTCTTTATCCACACAGAAAAGAACTTTTACATTCTACGTGTGCTTGTGCTCAGCTTGTTCTCAGCACACGGGCAAACTTCCCCAAAAGCTTTCTTTCTCTAAGAGAACTTTCTGGGGAGCCAATAATTAGAATGTTTGCTCTTATTTGGAGGATTTTTCTAAACTAACAACCTACACAGGGAACAGTCCATACAAACATTCTCTTCATCAGATATTAAACCTTGCTCCTGGAATTGCGTGGGTTCAATTTCACTGTCTGACTCAGAGGGCTTTATTAACTGACCTCTATACGGAGAGAAACTGTTTCCCTGCTGTTTGCAATGCTCAGAGCTAGAGAAACGTTTACAGTTCATACCTGAATCCAGGCTGGCATCAGGCTGATTCCTTTGGTATTCTGGCCAGTATGCAATAGAGCTTCTGTGTCCTGTCCTCCAGTTGTTATCTCTGGACCTCAGGGCCTTTTCTCCATACGTCCTCCAAGAGGTATTTGGGCTCCTTTTCTCCTTAGCTGCAGCAGTATTCCTTCTAGGTGCTGCTTGAGGGTCCCTGGCTGTGAATCTCAAGACCTCTGGCTTTCTCCAGTCCTCTGAAGGTTGTTTCCCCCAGGAATCTCTCCAGGCATACGTACTTCTCTGAGCTCCTCTCTTGGACTGTCTGCTTCCTTGTCCTTGTTCCTTCAGGTTCACGTTGTTCCTTCTGTTCCTCCTTCTTCTGTTCCTCCTCTCGTTCTTCCTGGTCTCCTCCCTTCCTGAAGAATCCCTTCTAGTTTTAAAGGGCAACTCCTCCCTTGCATTCTTCAGGTGTTGTGGATTAAGCGCTCTCCTAGAAGATGATTGATTAGGGATGACATAATGGTTTCTCTGATTAGACTCATGCTTTTCCACTTTAGCTCCTCAAGGGGCTTTCTGCAAACTGATGCATCCTGGAACATGTAGCCTTTTAGGGAAACAAGCTGTCTTATTTCTCTGACCTGCCAGCACAGGTCCCTTGATCAGAGTAAATTCCCCTCTTTTGTCCTTACTCCCTGAGCTTTGATAAGCTTCCTTATCACAACATGCACAGTGGACCTTATCTCCAGGAACAAGCAAGAATGTAGTCCTCACATATGGGTATCATCAGTACCGACCGAGCCTGCGCGGGAACGCTCCCCAGCGTCCAATAGGAACGCTTTTGGGAGCATCCCTCAGCACATGTGCGCTGCCTTCCCGCCTTTCCAACTGTCCCTCTTCAGTTCTTCATTTTCCGTGGAGCCAACAGGACCTATTTCCTGTCACCGCAGAAAATTCCGTCTTTAAAATTCTTTCTTGTGGTCGCATTTGCCTACCGCACGACGCCTACCGGTACCGCCGGTTCTTTTCTTTTCATATTAAAAAAAAACAACCCTTAGATTTAGACTGTTTCTTTTCAGAAACTTTCCTTTTTTGGTGCTAGGCGCCACTTTGGGCATTAGGCCCCATTTTTCCTAAATCATGGAAAAGCCAGCTAGTGGTTTTAAAAAATGTACTAAGTGTGGCGGTACCATTTCCATCACTGACACCCATGATTGGTGTCTAAAATGTTTAGGACCTGATCATTCTCCAACTGAATGTCTCTCCTGCATGGGGATGACCAAAAGAGGAAGACAGAACCGGGCCGCAAAGCTCGGTACCCTCTTTTCTTCAGATGCCAGATCCATTGCATCGACATCGTCAAGGGTCTCTTCTTCCTCCCATGGATCTCAGGTAACTAAACACAAAAGCCGGTCCTCAAAGGGTAGCTCTCCTGCTAACCATCAAGAGGCCATTGGCATTGCCCTTGAGGGAACCACACCGGCACAACAGCCCCGGCAGGAGGCTTCGGCTTCCAAAGCATCAATGGGCCTTCAGGATGTTCTTGAGGCCTCAACCTCGCAAGAACTACCTGTGCCATGCTCATGGGTTTCGGCCGTTCTTACCGGTACTGTCACCCAGGCATCGGCAGCGTTGATAGACCAGAGGTTTCTTGCTATCGAACGCAGTATCGCAGCTCTTCTCTCAGCTGCGGTACCGGTGGTGCCAAGGGCACCAGTGCCGACACCGACACCGGTACAGACACCAGTATCGACACCGACGGTACCGGCCCCGATGGGAACTCTTCCCATTCCACCTCCAGCTGGAGTGGATAAAGCGGTACCGGGTCACCTCGGTACCAACTTCGATCGGTACCGAGATCGTGCTTTGCAAGAGCATCGGGGTCAGGAATACTTTGATTCCTCCGATTCCGAAGACTCTGACAATTCTGCTGGCACCAGAGGGTTTCTCCTAGAAGATCCCTCTTCTCCCCAACGCAGAATGTCACCTCCAGAGGACATGTCATTTCAGGATTTCATCCGTGATATGGCCAAAGGTCTTTCAATCACAGTAGCTCCTGAAGAGGAACCCAGAGCAAAGGAATTGGAAATCCTCCAATATCCTAAAGCTCCTAAGGAGGCAGCTACTCTGCCCATCCATGAAATTCTGCATAGCTTGATGCTCAGAATGTGGGAGACACCTCTGACTATTTCTCCTCACTCTAGGAGACTTGATTCTATGTATCGAGTTCCACCATGTCCTGGATTTCAGAAAACTCAGCTGCCACACCATTCAATGATAGTGGAGTCAGCTATGCGTAGGATGAAAAGTGCAAAAAGACATGCATCCAATCCTCCAGGTCATGAATGCAGGACTCTGGATGCTTTCGGACGCAGAACTTTTCAAGCTTCCATGCTTTCAGCTAGAATCAGTTCATATATTCCATATATATGTTCATATATTCTATATATATATATTTTCTCCACACTATAATTATAATTTAATAATGTAAAAAGTTTGTTTACATCCCAAGCATACTCTCTGGAATGTATTCTGTTTTGTAAGTATTTAGTTATATTGTTATCAGTATTGTAAGTATTTAGTTATATTGTTACCTGAAAAAGTTACATTTGTTTTATGTACAATGACTAGGTATGTACCTTTCCATACCTTGTAAACTACTATTCTTTGTAAACCGCACTTGAACCATGGGAAAGAGCAGTATAGAAATGCTTGTTAAATAGGGGGGCGGAGCCCGATGTCCAGCGGGATGGTCGCATAACGCTGAGGCTCCCGAGAGGCCTACTCAGAATCCTGAATTAACACCGGACATACTTGAACTTCTGCTCTGATCTTGCCGGGGCACATTGGTGAGATGGCGGGGACCAAACCCACGCGCCTGGAATTTGGATCTCCAGCGGCTTCTCACGGCAAACGCTCCAAAACTGAACCCCCGTCCCCGCAGAAGGGGCTGGCTTTGCGCGAGGGCCCCGAAATGCAGCAGGAAATCCTCGCAGAGATTAGAGGGGTTAAGGACCTTGTGCAATCAAACGGTGAAGCACTCCGAGCGCTGCGGGAAGATCTTGGTGTACTGCAAGGCAGGCTAGAGGGGCTCTCTTCGCGTCAGGACAAAATGGAGAGCATATTAGACTCCCATGCGGCCCGGTTGTCCAAACTCGACAAAGTTGAACGTCAGGTGCGGGCCTTGCAGAAAGAAGTGGAAGATGGCAATAATAGAGCGCGCCGCAACAACCTACGACTCGTGGGCATACCGGAGGGAGCGGAATCGGGAGACATGAAGGAGTTTTTATGTAAAATCCTCCCTTCCCTGCTCCAAATCACCTTTACCAAAGAATTGGAGATCGATCGCGCTCATCGTGTACCCACAAACATAACGCTCAACAGGAAGACCCCGCGGCCTATCATCTTTCGACTTTTGAGATATCAACATGTGGAGCAAATTCTCAGTGCCTCTCGGGCAAAGGGCCATATGGAGTTTGAGAGCCACAAGATCTCCTTCTATCCTGACTTGGCTAAACCCACGGTCGACCGCCGAAAGCGCTTTCTGGAATTCCGGCCGAGGCTTCAACAACTACAAGCACGCTATGGCCTGATGTACCCGGCCAAGCTCCGAGTCACGCTTCACAATCAGACAAGAACATTTGAGGACCCTGATCTACTAGCGGAGTTTTTGGATTCTAAAGAAGCCGACTTGATGCGCTGACTTCCAGAATATTCCTGCAAGTATTCTCATATCCGCTGTACCTGCCCTATTGGATTTGCCGCGGCTCAGCAAAGAGTCTGTCGAGGGCGGTTTGTTGCCTTATTTTTGATGATATCTGTGACCCGACTCCATCTACCCACAGTAGCCTCGATGAGTATCAGAGACAGTGTTAATTATGGACTCTGGTGTTTCTTTTCTTTTTTTTTATGTCTCTATCTTCCTCTCTAGGGCCTCCTCCCGCAGACATAGGGTCGCCATATTCATTGGGGGTTTTGCTTCTTCTCTAAGTTACTTTGGTACATACTTTTCAATATGGGGTGTATTAGCCAGCATACTCGGTGATTATGTCATTGTTGTACAGATTCTGATTATGTTGTATGTTTTCAAGCGCCCTTACCTAAAATGTCTAGTACCGATTGATGGCACCATGTAAGATTTTCTCATTGAACGTAAAAGGAATCAATAATCCGATAAAACGGAAGAAAATCCTAAGCTATCTAAGTCATGAAGCTGCGGACCTGATTTTTCTCCAAGAAACGCATTTAAATTCGAAGGAAACTCTTAAACTCAATATTAAACCTTACATGGTGGCCGCCTATTCCCCAGCCGTTTCTAAGAAATGTGGGGTTGCCATACTGGTTAGGAAATCTCTGCATGCTACTATTATTGCGACTAGCTCAGATACAGCAGGTAGATGGTCCAGAGTTCACCTCAAGATAGGTAACCTTGAAGTTACATGTATATGCCTTTATGCTCCTAATGTGGATGACCCTGCCTTTTTTGCTACCATTGCTCAGGTTGCGCAGGCCTCTGCTAATACTTCATTGATAATAGGGGGGGATTTCAATTTAGTTCTTGATCCCCTGATTGACAAACAGCCGCCTAGGACAAGTGGTCCCCCCAAGAGTCACACCACGCTTACCTCTGTGATCAAAGATCTTGCTTTAGTTGATCTATGGAGGTTACTACACCCCAATGAGCTTGATTTTACCTTCTTCTCTTCCTCTCACAAATCCCAGTCTCGCATAGATTTCTTTCTAATATCAAAACTGTTAGTTCCTCAGGTGGACACTGCAAAGATTCACTCCCAACATATTTCAGATCATGCTGCTATTTCTTTTCAATTACACACTACTGCACCCCAAGGGAAATTTGCGTTACCAGCGAAACATTACTTTCAATTGATGCAGCTTCAACACTGCCTCAAAAGTGCTCAAATCATGCCGCCCTCTGTCCCTACTGAGGACGGGCTATTAGAACTAGTTCACTCTATTAGTAGTACACATGGGGTAGCCTCTAACTTTTATAAACTATTATGTCAGGGTACAGATACTGCCACTTGTAGAGCCCAACAAGCCTGGGAGCGCGAACTGCAAACCACTTTAACCCCTGTGCAATGGAGCGTTTTCTGGAGCAAAGTAGTGCGGGTTTCCCGGTCTGCCTCAGTTACCCAAACTCTCTTCTTTTTTGCACATAGATGCTTTTATACTCCCGAAAAAATAGCCAAATGGAACACAACTGCTAGGGACCAGTGTTGGTCTTGCCATACTGCTGTGGGAACCCTCGCTCATGTTATTTATGAATGTCCTCAACTACAGGTTTACTGGGGGCGGGTCTGGGGTCGTATTCAATTTATCTTACACCTTCACGAGCCTCTTTCTTGGAAGATTGTGGGACTCCGCTCAGTGGCGGAGGTCCCCTCTCTTCCTAAGAAGGGTCGCTTTCTCCTTGATTTCATGCTGGGTATAGCCATATGTTTAATCACGAGGAATTGGAAGGATAGCTCTCGACTTACTGTCAATGAATGGTGGAACCTCGTCTGCTTATATAGTAAATATGAGCAGATATCTCGGAGAGCTATTCCCCATACCCAAACTCACTCTCGCTTTTCTAAATGGCAGATGCTCAATGATTATGTACAATCTGCTCATTGCTCCGACATGTCTGTTTAATGTACACTCATCATGTTTCAGATCACTGTTAGGTTTTGTAACACAATAATGTCAGTACACGCCCGCTTCGGGAATGATTAGTTTTCTAGAGAAGAAGCAGGGGGGAGGGGGGTGGCAGGGGTTTACTTTGGTGTATGTATCACATTCTATGTATCTGTCTTTTAGCTGTATGTCTTCCTTTCCTTTGTTGTTATAAAACGAAAATAAAGAATTAAAAAAAAAAAGAAATGCTTGTTAAATAAATAAATAAATATATTCTATATATGGGAATGTTCCTTAAGGAAGTCACAGGAGACTTGGAACTTATGAGCCCATTTCTCCCAGATGATAAGAGACAAGATTTTCTTGCTCTAGTTAAGCATGCTCAGGATGTCTCCAAGTTTGTCAATCGTGCAGCCTTTGACTGCTTTGAATGCATTAGCAGAACTTCTGCCATTGCCATTGGTACACAACGGATTGCTTGGCTACAGGCATCAGACTTGGAGACTTGGGTACAGGACAAGATAGGCAACATTCCTTGCACGGGGGAGAATCTCTTCGGCAAGAACTGGCAGGAAAAGGCTAACGAGTTAGATGCTGACAATTCTACCTTAGATAGATTGTCAAAGTCTACAGCCACTCCAGCCAAAAGGAAACCTTATAAAAAACCCTCTTTTAGAAAAAAGAGGAAGTTTTATCCTTCCTATACCCAGCAGAGCCAGACTCCAGGTCAGGTTGCCCAAAAGGGACAAACCAGACAGCAAAAGAAACCAAAAGGCCCGAGAGCCCAACCAGCAATCCAGGTTCAGCCCCCTCAAGGGCTTTGACTCCTTCATAGAGAGCTTTGCCTTCCTGCCTCTGAGGGGTCCCCAACCCCCCAATATTCCAGGCAGGTTATGCCACTTTGTCAACAGATGGCATCAGATAACAGCAGAAGATTGGAAGATAGGAGAGGGGTACAAACTTCATTTTCACAGTATATCCCCTCCTACAATTCTAAAGCAATTCAATTCACAAACCTCTGCAGACAATCTGCTAGATCACGAGGTCTCCACACTTCTTGTCCAAGGGGAATAGAAGAAGTACCCATTTTTCAACAGGGGACAGGGTTCTACTTCCCCTATTTTCTTATTCCAAAGAAAACAGGGGGACACAGACCCATTCTAGACCTCAGAGAATTGGACAAATATCTGTTTCGAGAGAAATTCAAAATGATTTCTCTAGGAACTCTTCTGCAATACCTTCAAAGCCAGGACTGGCTTTGCCCTCTGGACTTAAAGGATGCATACACTCACATTCTTATCCATCCAGATCACAGGAAATGTTTACGTTTCCTTTTCAAGGGAAGACATTTCCAGTACAGGGTTCTTCCTTTTGGTCTGGCTTCAGCACCAAGGGTGTTCACGAAATGCATGGCAGTAGTAGCAGCATTTCTATGAACCCTGGGGATTTTTGTCTTCCCTTAGACGACTGGCTCATTCGAGCCTCCACAGTTGCAGAGGCCAGCACTGCACTGTCCCGTACAATGCAAATCCTCCAATACTTGGGATTGGAAATAAACTTCCCGAAGTCTCAACTAGTTCCTTCCCAATGCCTAGAATTCATAGGAGTCTGTCTGGATACCAGACAGGCAAGGGCTTTCCTTCCACAAGCCTGGTGTCTTCGCATTATGCAGCTAGCTTCCCAAGCAGCAGGCAAATCCTCCCTCACTGCTCGGGAACTACTGCAGTTACTGGGACACATGGCATCCACAGTTCATGTAGTCCCATATGCTCGCCTTCACATGTGAGCAGCTCAGTGGACCCTCTCCACACAGTGAACACAGGCCACGGGTCATTTGTCGGACAAAATAACAGTCTCTCAATGACTAATTTTGTCCCTCCAATGGTGGCAATCACTAGAAAATCTGTCAATGGGGTCTCCTTTCCATCAACCCCTTTTTAAGGCCACCCTAACAACAGATGCATCACAGGTGGGTTGGGGAGCACACCTGAATCATCTCTCTACCCTGGGCACCTGGACGCCACAGGAGGCTGGTTTACACATAAACCTCCTGGAATTAAGAGCAATTTATTTAGCTCTTCGAGTGTTCCATGCCCAGCTCAGCTACAAGACAGTCCTAGTCCAGACGGACAATCAGGTAGCCATGTTCTATGTGAACAAGCAGGGCGGGACAGGCTCTCTGTCGTTATGCAGCGAAGCTTTTCAACTATGGGCCCTCGCCAGAGAGCATCAAATTCACCTTCTAGTGGTATATCTTCCAGGCATTCAAAACCTTCGGGCAGGCAAACTCTGTCGAGTACTGCTACCTCACGAGTGGTCACTCCACCTAGACCAGGTGGCAAAGATATTTAATCTCTGGGGCACTCCAGACATAGACCTCTTTGCAAGTCCACTGAATGCCAAACTTCCCCGGTTCTGTTCCAGGATTCCGGCGGACATCTGTCAGGCAAGGGATGCCTTCCTCCTTCACTGGGGTCAAGGACTTCCTTTATGCCTTCCCACCCATTCCCCTCATCCCCAAAACACTCTTCAAGCTTCAGAGGGATAGGGGTCGCATGATTCTCGTAGCACTACGATGGCCACGCCAAACGTGGTATTCCCTGCTTCTGCAACTCTCTCAAGCGGCACCTCTGGAGTTAGGGCATGCTCCAGATCTCCTTTCCCAGGAGAACGGGATGCTATGGCACCCGAATCCCCAGTCCCTGCATCTCACGGCCTGGTTGCTGAAGGCTTAAATCTCCAGGATTTCAACCTGTCCCAGCAGGTAAAAGATATCCTTCAGGCTTCTAGGAATCTTTCCACAAGAAGATCTTATGCCTTCAAGTGGAAACGTTTTACTATGTGGTGCTCCAAGCGGGTATTAAACCCCCTGGTCATACCCTTAGAATCGATACTAGAGTATCTTCTTCACTTATCAAATTCTGGGTTAAAGACCAATTCGGTAAGAGTCCATCTTAGTGCAATTGCAGCTTCTTATAAGCCTCTAAATGGACAACCAATTTCCTCTCATCCACTCCTATCAAGATTTATGAGAGGCCTTTTATTAACTAAACCTCCCATCAAGCCACTACCGGTGGCATGGGATCTAAATCTAGTTCTCGGGCAGCTCATAAAGCTGCCTTTTGAACCTTTGGCCTTACATTTTTGACTTGGAAGATCATCTTCCTAATTGCAATCACCTCTGCCCGTCACATTAGTGAATTGCAAGCTTTAGTGGCTGATCCTCCTTATACTAGATTTCATCATGATAAGGTTGTTCTTCGAACTCACCCACACTTTATGCCAAAGGTGGTTTCGCCTTTTCATTTGAACCAATCAATTTATCATCCTGTATTTTTTCCGAGGCCTCATGCCTCTAATGCAGAAAGAAACCTTCATACTTGGGATTGTAAAAGGGCCTTAGCCTTTTACATACAAAGAACACAGCAACATAGAAAGTCCTCACAACCTTTTGTAGCTTTTGACCCTAGTCATTTGGGACTTCCAGTCTCCAAAAGAACTTTATCTAAATGGATTGCCCAATGCATATCCTTTGCTTATGAGAGTAAGGGTCTTCCTCTTCATGACCATGTCACAGCTCATAATGTGAGAGCCATGGCAGCTTCTATGGCTAATCTCCACTCTGTGTCTATCGATGACATTTGTCGAGCAGCCACCTGGGCTTCGGTACACAACTTCACAGCCCACTACTGCCTAGATAAATCCTCCCATCGGGATGCCTTCTTTGGCCAAGCTGTTCTTCAAAATCTCTTTCAAACTTAAACCAACTCCTACCCACCAACCCTGGTGGGATGCCAGAGATTCATGGGAGGAAGGATTCTCACCTTCAACGGTGGCACCTTCCTGGGGCTATCTCTCTGGCATCTTCAGCTAGGTTGTCCCCCCTTATGTGAGGACTACATTCCTGCTTGTTCCTGGAGATAGCGTAGATCTCCAGGAACAAGGAGGAATGTAGTCTTCACATATGGGTATCATCGGTACCGACGGAGCCTGCGCGGGAACGCTCCCCAGCGTCCAATTAGAAAGCTTTTGGGAGCATCCCACAGCACCTGTGTGCTGCCTTCCCGCCTTTCCCAACTGCCTCTCTCCAGTTCTTTATTTTCCACGGAGCCAGCAGGTCGTTTTCCTGTCACCACAGAAATTATCCTATATTTTTCATTCTTTTTTGTGGTAGCGTCTGCCTTCCTCGACGCTATACCAGTACCGCCGGTTCTTTCTTTCTTCTAAAAAAATAAAAAAAAAATTCTAATCTTTTATCTGGATTTTCCAGCCTTCTTTCTCTCGGGTACCACACGCCATTTTGGGCACTAGGCCCAATTTTTCCTCAGCATGGAAAAACCCGCTTCGAGTTTTAAAAAGTGTTCCAAGTGTGGCGGTACCATCTCCGTCACCGACACTCACGAGTGGTGCCTCAAATGTTTAGGTCCTGACCACCCCATTTCCTGTGGGATGATGTCGAAGAGGGTTTGTCAGAACCGAACTGCTAAGCTTAGCACCCTTTTTCCCTCCGATGCAGCATCCGTGGCATCAACGTCTTCCAGGGCTTCGTCTTCCTCCCATGGATCTCAGGTAACCAAACATAAATCTGGCCGGTCCTCAAAGGGTAGATCTCCTTCCAAGCATCGAGATGCCTCTGGCATTGCCCTTGAGGGACTTGTACCGGCAGAATTGCCCCGGCGGGAGGCTTCGGCTTCCAAAGCACTATCGGGGCTCCAGGATGTTCTCGAGGCCTCAACCTCGGCAGAACTACTGCTGCCATTCTCTGGGGTACCGGCCACTTCGTCCGGTACCGACACCCAGGCATCGGCAGTGTCAATTGACCAGAGATTCCTGGCTATTGAGCGCAGTCTGGCGGCTCTCCTTTCTGCATCGGTGCCTTCGGGACCGCTTCAGACTGGTCAACCGGTACTGACACCGGTTCCAGCACTGATATCGGTACCGGTACCGACAGCATCGACATCGATGAGTATGCTACCAATACCGAGTCATGCTATTTCCTCCGGTATTGACAGGCCGGTACCGGACCCCTCCTGTACCGACTTCTATCGGTATCGGTATCGTGCTTTACAAGAGCACCCGGACAGAAGATATTTTGAATCCTCCGATGACTCTGAGGATTCTGACAGCTCTGTCGATGCCGGAGTACTTCTCTCTGAGGAGTCTTCTTCTCCTAAACGTAGGATGTCTCCTCCAGAGGATATATCCTTTCAGGATTTTATCAGGGAGGTGGCTAGGGGTCTTTCCATCACAGTGGCTCCTGAAACAGAGCCCAGAGCAAAGGAGTTGGAGATTTTACAATATCTTAAAGCTCCCAAGGAAGCAGCTGCTTTGCCTTTTCATGAGATCTTGCATGATCTCATGTTAAGAATGTGGGAAACACCTCTTACCACCTCTCCTCATTCCCGTAGGCTGGATACCATGTATTGAGTACCTCCTTGTCCTGGATTTGAGAAAACTCAGTTGCCACACCACTCCATAGTGGTGGAGTCAGCTATGAGAAGGATCAAGAGTGCAAAGAGACATGCATCTAATCCCCCAGGACGTGAATGCAGGACTCTTGATGCCTTTGGGCATCGAACATTCCAGGCCTCTATGCTTTCTGCCAGGATTAGTTCCTACATCTTATACATGGGAATGTTCCTTAAGGAGGTTACAGGAGATCTCGAGCTTATGAGCCCTCTCCTTCCTGATGATAAAAAGCAGGATTATCTTACACTTGTCAAACATGCCCAGGATGTTTCCAAGTTTGTTAATCGTGCAGCTTTTGACTGCTTTGAGTGCATAAGCAGAACCTCTGCCATTGCCATAGGTGCTCGTAGGATTGCCTGGCTCCAGGCATCTGACTTAGAACTCTGGGTACAGGACAAACTGGGGAATATCCCTTGTACAGGTGAAAATCTCTTTGGCAAAAATTGGCAAGAGAAAGCTAATGAGCTGGATGCTGATAACACCACTTTGGATAGGCTATCCAAGGCTACAGCTGATCCTGCAAAGAGAAAATCCTACAAGAAACTATTCTTCTCTAAAAAAAAGAGGTTTTATCCCTCCTATACCCAGCAGGTGCATTCTGCAGGTCAGTCCACCCAAAAGGGACAGCAGCCCCCAAAGCAAAGGAAATCAAAAACTGCTAAGCCTCAAATACAAATATACTCCAAAGAGCCCAAAACATCAGCACCAGGGTAATAGCAAAAGCACGTCTAACTGACCATATAACATCCATCCTTCATGAACTACACTGGCTCCCTATAAATAGCCGGATAAAATATAAAATACTCTTGACAACATTCAAACTCCTCCATGACATCGTCCCCTCACACCTATCCACCCTCCTACACTCCTCACCAGAATCCAGAACACGCAGGCAAAATGTAACCCACTCACTTAACATATACAAAACCATCTGCAAGACAAAGAAAACTACAAGCTCAAGAGCCTTCTCATTTGCTGCCCCTACCCTCTGGAAGAAACTACCACTAGCCCTCCGCGTGACAAAGGACCTGCAGCTATTCAGAAAAGGTTTTAAAACACACCTCTTCACTGAATATTTTGAAAACTCAACTGAAATCCCTCACCTCCCACGAGCTACTTCCCAACAAATCGCAAAAACAACCTACCAACCTCCAGAACCCACAACCCACTAACCCCCCCCCCCCCCCAATTCCAGAGCTTCGCCCCACCATAGCCAAAATGAAGAATATAACTCAAAGATAGACTCAAGGTTATTTGCACAATATGTTGTACAATATATTTTATTTGTAAATAGCACCACAATTGTAAATAGTTAGCACCACAGTTTCACACAAAAGTTGTTTGTAAATAGTTATAACTGACGTTACATGTAAAAGTTGTTCAAGTTATTCAGTTGTTCTCTGTAAACCACCCTTGATCTCTGGAAGGGGCGGTATAGAAGAAAACCATAAATAAATTAAATAAAAATAAATAAGCCTCAACCGGCCCAGCAGACTCAGCCTCCACAGGGGCTTTGACTCCCATCTAGAGAACTTGGCCTTCCTGGCCCTAAACGGGCCAGAGCCTTCCACCATCCCTGGAAGGTTGTGTCCTTTTGCCCCCAGATGGGGGCAGATAACAGCAGAAGAATGGACTCCTTCCATTATAAGAGAGGGGTACAAGCTTCATTTCTTCAACATGCCCCCTCCTACAGTGGTAAGACAGTTCAATTCTCAGGCTTCTCTCAACACTCAGTTGAGTCAAGAGGTCAGTTTACTTCTTGCCCAGGGTGCAATAGAAGACGTACCCATTTCCCAACAGGGTACAGGGTTTTACTCCCCTTATTTCCTTATTCCAAAGAAAACAGGGGGACACAGACCCATTTTAGACCTCAGAGAACTGAACAAATTCCTGTTCAAAGAGAAATTCAAGATGATTTCTCTGGGAACTCTGCTGCCATACCTTCAGAGTCAGGATTGGCTTTGTTCTCTAGATCTCAAGGATGCGTACACTCATGTTCTCATCCATCCAACTCACCGAAGGTTCCTTCACTTCCTGTTTCAAGGAAAGCACTAGGGTGCTTCCTTTTGGCCTGGCCTCAGCACCAAGGGTGTTTACGAAATGCATGACTGTAGTGGCAGCATTTCTTCGCACTCTAGGAATATTCGTCTTCCCCTACTTAGACCACTGGCTCATTCGAGCCCCATCAGAGTCAGAGGCCAGAATTTCCCTATCTTGCACATTGGGCCTGGTCATAAACATCCCAAAATCCAGCCTAACTCCCACTCAATCTCTAGAGTTTATAGGAGATTTGCAGGACACCAGAAAAGCAAGGGCCTATCTTCCACAGGCCCGCTGCCTTCGCATTGTGCAGTTAGCCTCCCAGGCAGTGTTAAAAACTCATCTCACTGCTCAGGAAATGTTAGAACTACTAGGCCACATGGCATCTACCATGCACGTGGTTCCCTATGCTCGCCTCCATATGAGAGCAGCCCAATGGACTCTATCCACTCAGTGGACTCAGGCATCAGGCTGCCTATCAGACAAAATAGCAAACACAAGTGGCCTTATTTTGTCTCTACAATGGTGGCAGTCAACCGAAAACCTTTTGGTGGGGTCCCCTTCCCAGCAACCCCTACCCCAGGTCACTCTAACAACAGACGCCTCACAAGTGGGTTGGGGAGCTCATCTGCAAGATCTCTCTACCCAAGGCCACCTGGACTCCACAGGAGACCCAGTTACATATCAATCTCCTAGAACTCAGAGCAATCTTCCTTGCTCTTCGAGTGTTCCATACCCAGCTCAGCTACAAGACGGTCCTAATTCAGACGGACAATCAAGTAGCTATGTTCTATCTGAACAAGCAGGGAGGAACAGGCTCTCTGTCACTTTGCAACAAAGCTTTGCGACGATGGGCCCTCGCCAGAGAGCATCAGATTCATCTCCTGGCGGTGTATCTGCCAGGCATTCAAAACTCTCGGGCAGACAGACTCAGTCGAGTTCTACTTCCACACGAATGGTCTCTCCATGCAGACCAGGTAGCAAAACATCTTCAAATTTGGGGAACTCCGGACATTGACATCTTTGCAAGTCCGTTGAATGCCAAACTTCCCCGGTTCTGTTCCAGAATTCCGGCTCAGGGTTCTCAGGCCAGGGATGCTTTCCTCCTCCATTGGGGTCAGGACTTCCTATATGCCTTTCCACCCATTCCCCTAATTCCCAAGACCCTATTCAAGCTTCAGAGAGACAAAGGCCACATGATTCTCATAGCTCCATATTGGCCACGGCAGGTGTGGTACCCTCTGCTCCTGCATCTCTCTCAAGCTCCATCTCTGGAGTTAGGATCTGCTCCATATCTCCTGTCTCAGGAGGACGGGATGTTGTGGCATCCCAATCCCCACTCTCTGCATCTCAGGGCCTGGTTGCTGAGAGCCTAGACCTTCATGGTCTTAACCTTTCTCAACAAGTAAGGGATTTCCTTTGTGCTTCCAGGAAACCTTCCACAAGACGCTCTTATACTTTCAAGTGGAAAAGGTTTTCCATATGGTGTTCACAAAAGGGTCTTCACCGCTCTGCGATACCTCTGGAATCATTACTGGAGTATCTCCTGCATTTATCTAATGCAGGACTTAAGTCTAACTCAGTAAGAGTCCATTTAAGTGCTATTTCAGCTTCTTTAAAGCCTTTAAATGGACAACCTATTTCCTCTCATCCTCTCATAGCGAGATTTATGAGGGGCCTTTTTCTAACTAAGCCTCCCATTAGGCCACCTCCAGTGGCGTGGGACCTGAATCTGGTTCTTGGGCAGCTCATGAAGCCGCCTTGTGAACCTTTAGCTACTACCTCCTTGAAATTCCTTTCCTGGAAAGTTATCGTTCTCATTGCAATCACATCAGCACGTCGCATCAGTGAATTGCAAGAATTAGTTGCTGATCCTCCTTACACGAGGTTCCATCATGATAAGGTAGTCCTTAGGGCTCATCCACACTTTATGCCAAAGGTGGTCTCACCTTTTCATTTAAACCAGGCGGTTTACCTGCCTGTATTTTTTCCAAGGCCTCATGCTTCAAATGCAGAAAGGAATCTTCATACTTTGGACTGTAAAAGAGCACTTGCCTTTTACTTACAGAGGACACAGCAACATAGAAAGTCCTCCCAACTCCTTGTTGCTTTCGATTCTTCTCATTTGGGACTTCCAGTCTCCAAGAGAACATTGTCCAACTGGATTGCACAGTGTATTTCTTTTGCCTATCACAGTAAGAACCTTTCTCTGGAAGGCCATGTCACCGCTCACAATATGAGAGCCATGGCAGCCTCAATGGCTCATCTACACTCTGTGTCTATTGACAACATCTGTTGAGCAGCTACTTGGGCCTTGGTTCATACCTTCACAGCCCATTACTGCTTAGACAAGGACTAATGCCAGGATGCCTTGTTTGGTAAGGCTGTTCTACGACACCTGTTCCATACTTAATCAACTTCTTCCCACCATTCCCGGTAGGATGCCAGAGGTCCATGGGGGGAAGTGGAGCCTTTTCACAGGGGCACACAACGTCTGGGGTCTCTCCCTGGCATCTGTAGCTAGGGAGTCCCCATATGTGAAGACTATATTCCAGCTTGTTCCTGGAGATAGCATAGTTACTCACCTGTAACAGGTGATCTCCGGGAACAGCAGGAATGTAGTCTTCACAACCCCCCCCCCCCCCCCCAGGAGTTGTATCTCTCTCTTCTTTTCTTTCCCTCTCTCTCTCTTTTTGTCTTAGCTTTAAAACTCAACTGCAGAAGAGCAGTTGGGAAAGGCGGGAAGGCAGCACGCAGGTGCTGTGGGATGCTCCCAAAAGCTTTCTAATTGGACGCTGGGGAGCATTTCCGCGCATGCTCCGTCGGTACCGACGATACCCATATGTGAAGACTAAATTCCTGCTGTTGCCAGAGATCACCTGTTACAGGTGAGTAACTATGCTTTACTCACCTGTAACAGGTGATCTCCGGGAACAGCAGGAATTTAGTCCTCACAACCCACCCACCTCCCCTAGGAGTAGTCTCTCTCTCTCCCTTTGTCTCTTTCCTCTCTCCCTCTATCCTTTCACTCAGCTACAAACTTAACTGAAGAGGAACAGTTGGAAAGGCAGGAAGGCAGCGCACATGTGCTGAGGGACGCTCCCAAAAGTGTTCCTATTGGACGCTGGGGAGTGTTCCCGCGCAGGCTCTGTCGGTACCGATGATACCCATATGTGAGGACTAAATTCCTGCTGTTCCTGGAGATCACCTGTTACAGGTGAGTAACTACGCTTTCCCAGTGGACACAGGCCAAGGAGGACTTATGGGATCTGATCTGACATGCCCTTGTCCAGTCCCTGCTCTGGTTGTGCACCCCAGAAAAATCTTATTGTAGGGTCTCATTTTCAAATGACTCATCCTCACCATACCTTCACCACAGAAGCATCCATGCTCGAGTGGGTAGCTCATCTAGACTCCATCTCCACTCGGAGACTCTGGATGGCGCAGGAATCAGTTCTGCAGAGCAACCTCTTAGAGCTTTGGGCAATTACAAATACTCTTCATGTCTTTCAACACCACCTCAG
Source organism: Ichthyophis bannanicus (assembly GCA_033557465.1). Classification (NCBI taxonomy): domain Eukaryota; kingdom Metazoa; phylum Chordata; class Amphibia; order Gymnophiona; family Ichthyophiidae; genus Ichthyophis; species Ichthyophis bannanicus. The sequence goes on along the minus strand of CM066034.1, from coordinate 885,312,539 downwards.
GGGCAGCCAGGTCCTGATATGGATAGACAACCAGGTGGCCATATTCTATGTGAACAAGCAGGAAGGAGCAGGCTAATGTCCCCTCTGCGAAGAAGCTATTTACCTGTGAACCTTCGCAATCTTTCAGCAGATCCACCTCTGAGCAGTCTATATCCCAGGCAAACTCAATCACCTAGCAGACCAGCTCAGTTAGATCCTCCATCTGCATGAGTGGACTCTTACCCACACACTGTGGCAAGGATCTTCCAAATATGGGGAACCCCGACCGTTGATATTTTTGCCACTCCCCAAAACAGACAGCTCCTGGTGTTCTGCTGCAGAGTACCCTCCAGACTCAGCTAGGCATCCAATGCTTTCCTCCTTCACTGGGGTCAGAGACTACTGTATACCTTCTCTCAACCCTCCTAATCCCCAAGACCCTTTTCAAACTCCAGAGAGACGGGGAAATGATGATACTGATAGCTGCTTTCTGGCCTCGTCAGCCTTGGTTTCCCCTAGTTCTTAGACTAGCACGGGCTCAGCCAATGTGATTGGGATGTGAAGCAGGCCTTCTGTCCAGGGACAATGGAACAGTCCTGCATCCCAATCTGTGCTCTCTCCTTCTGACAGCATGGCTGCTGAAGGGTTCACACTACAACATCTCAACCTTCCACGAGAAGTGCAAGATATCCTCCTGGCATCAAGGAAGCCATCCACCAGATGTGCCTACACCTTCAAATGGCACAGATTTGCTTCATGGTGCTTGGAAAAGGTTCTCAATCCTTTTGCCACACCAATAGCTTTGTTTCTGCAATATCTACTTCACCTGTCCTCTGGAATTAAAACCAATTCAGTGCAAGTTCACCTCAGTGCAGCTTTTCACAAGCCAGTTGACGATCAACCCATCTCCTCGCATCCACTGGTTGCACGCTTCATGAGAGGTCTCCTACTCTTTAAACCATCCCTCAGACCTCCTCCAGTGGCTTGGGACCTTAATGTGGTCTTGCCACAACTTCTCAAACCACTGTTTGAACTTTTGGCCACCACCTACCACCGGTACTTGTTTTTTGGAAGGTCATCTTCTTCAATGCTCTGACATTGGCCAGCTGCATCAGTGAACTTCAGGTTTTCATGGCGCATCCACCATACACCAGATTCCATCATGACAAGGTTGTCCTCTGCACGCATCCCCACTTTCTACCAAAAGTAGTATTGCCTTTCCATATCACTCAATCAGTAACCCTTCTGGTCTTCCTTCCAAGACCACACTCTTCCCATGCAGAAGCAACAGTGCATACTCTCGTCTGTAAGCAGCAGGCCCTGGCCTTCTACCTCCAGAGAACCCAGGATCTCCGTAAATCCTCACAATTGTTCATTTCCTTCACTTGGGGCTTCCTGTGTCAAAACACACACTCTCCAGATGGATAGCAGATTGTATCTCTTTGGCTTATGACCGAGCAGGCCTCACCCTCACAGGGCACATCCCTGCTCACAGTGTCCGAGCCATGGCAACCTCTGTAGCCAATCTACGCTCAGTAGTCATTGATGAAATCTGTCGAGCAGCAACCTGGTCCTCCATCCATACCTTTGCCACCCACTATTGCTTGGACAAGGACTCCTGCCAAGATACTGCCTTTGGTCAGGCGGTCCTCCAACATCTTGTTGAGACATAGCCACAACTCCTGCCCCCTGCCCAGACTTCTTGTTACCAGATCACAAGGGGGGATGTCAATAACTCTGTGAGCCCTGTCCAAATTATCCATTCTTGCCTTGTTTCTAAATCTCCTCTGATCTTGGGAGCTGGAGAGTCCCATAAGTGAAGACTACATTCCTGCTTGTTTCTGTAACAGGTGATCTCCTGGAACAGCAGGAATTTATTCTTCACAACCCACCCTTCTCCCCTTGGAGTTGTAGGGTTGCTTTCATCCTTTTTTTCTCAGCCACAAACTCAACTGAGGAGAGGGAGATGGAAGATTGGGAAGGAACTGCGCAGGCACAGTGGAGTGCTCCCAAAGGCTTTCCTATTTGGACACTTGGGAGTGTTCCCCGCGCGGGCTCCATAGATAATGTCACCCATATGTGAAGACTAAATTCCTGCTGTTCCCGGATTTCACCTGTTACAGATGAGTAACTATGCTTTATGAAATAGCATCTAAATAGGCACCTCCTTATATAATTACCCTGTACATATCAACAGAATGTTGAAAATGAGCCATGTATGAAACTGCATGGTTTTCAAGGTATATGGCGTCAGCTCCGTACCTAGCCCTGTGCGAGCGGTGCAGCCGCACAGGGTGCAAAAGGATTAGGGGTGCATGTCGGGCTGCCTCCCCCACCATTGCCCTGCCGCCACCACTTTTTTGTTTTCTCGGAGGCAGCGGCGGCAGCAGCAGTAAGGCAAACCCGTTTGTAGGCAGGTCGGGTCCCCCCTTCTCTGAATTAGGTTGCATCAGAGGAGGGAGGCACCAGGTCAGCCATGCAGCTCAGGGTTTGCATGGATGGCCTGACACGATCTACATCAGAGAAGGGAAGGATGGACCCGACCTGCCTACAAATGTGGGTCTGCCTCACTGCTGCTGCCGCCGCCACCTCCAAGAAAACAAAAAAGTGGTGGCAGCGATGGCAGGGCAACGCGGGGGCAGACAACCGGGGGGGGGGGGGGGGTGGGGGGGTGCCAGATGGGGAAATAGCACAGGATGCAAATATGGCTTGGTATGGCCCTGTATGGTGTACTATGTTTTTGCTTTGTGTTTTTTCATCTGATTGCACTATATAGTTTGTGTAGCAATCTTTAAGAAACACCTGAATTGTGATCTGTTCTTTTGCTTTGAATCTTCACATACTCTTTTGTCCCTCTTTTCCCTTCCAATGTCAGGTTAACATAAGATATAATATGGTAAAGAAGTTTAGCTGTTCTTTCCCTACCAAAATACTGATAGCCACGGGAAACAATCTCATTTTTTTCTTGAATATCTTCTGAATACCAAAGTTTAGTAAACTACTCATTGCTTATCTTCTGAATAAACTGTACTTCCTGCCTTCTGTCCTGAATTTGTATGGTTTTCCATTTTTCTCTGTATAATGTATAACACACTTTTGTAGTAGTTAGTTATAGTTCTTAGATAACACACTTTTACAGCAGCAGTAATTCAAGAGCTTGGCAGTTGTATATCAGGAAAATAAGGTGTTCATTTCTTGTTAAGGTTATTTGACATGGCATTATCTTTTGGATAAGCATATCTCATGCTTCTTTCCTGAGTCCTTGTTGGCAGCAAATAGTGCACCAAAGAGATCTTGCTACTTTAATTCATGAGTTGGTAATATCTCACCTAGACTACTATAATAGTCTGTATTACGGCTTGTAGAAATACCAACTTAAGCAGTTACAATTGATGCAAAGTACAGCAGCATGTTTCTTACTAATCTAATGATCCTGTAATATCTGTGGTGATTGTTACGTTGGGCTGCCCGTGGAGCAGAAGGTTCAGTTCAGAATATTGTGCCTGGTTTTAAAAACGCTGCATGAGGAGAGGCCTAAATATTTGTGTAATCTATTATTGCCATACATTGCAGAAAGGGAAGAGCATCCTTGCTGCAATAGTTGCTGTTTGCACCGGCTCAAATAAAACTTCAAAATATCAGACAGTGAGCATTTTCATCTTATGGGCCAGTTCTGTGGTATTTAAAAAAACAAAACAAAAAAAACCCCTGACATTCAGGAGAGAGACAAAAATGTGGTTATTTAGGATGATGCAATAAGAAATGAGATAGGAATGCAGTGGGATAGAGTGGAAGGACTGAAGGATACTTAATTTTATGTATGGGAGGGGTGGGAACATTTTTAATGTTTAACATTGTGGAATTTGTAACTCATTTTGAATGCTATACTGAAGCATGTACTAAAATACAGTATAGATCAATAAGTGAAAGTTCACTGTAATTTTGATTTATTTCTTTATATAATGTGCGTGATTTCTTTTTCTCATTTTAGTCTACTAAAATAAAGAGGACAAAAAAAGAGCAATGCAACATGAAGCAGAGAAATGTAAGCCTCGGAACCGGAGGCCTGATATGGTCTTGTATGTACCCAAAGCTCGAAGGGAAGCACTGGCCAAAACTGTAGAAAGGAATGCAGAATCTGGAGATTCCTCAAATCAGTATCCAAGCTTTAGTGTCAAGGCAGAATCAAAGCACAGGAGAAGTGAGGGAAGCTCTTCTCGGTTTAACGACAGTGGTTCCAAAAGCATTTCTGATGGTAGAAGACAAATGCGTAATGTTGAGGCTTATGGGTGCAAGTCTAAACTGGGAGAAACGTTGGAACTCCAGACACAGAAGTGTGTTCATCATAAACATAGATACCATTTCGGCAGTCCTTGGGTGCATAAGGAACATGAAGTTGTACCTGAGAGCTCTGGCTTGCAGGTTTGCAATAATACAGTGACCGAGGAGCAGGAAAGAAGATTCTGGGCAGCCTATAGCCAAACAATTCATTATTACCCTTGTGTTACTGATGTGTCTCTAGAAAATAAACAAAAGCCAAATGATATGGAACATTTTGAGTCAAATATTCAAAGCACCACTGATGATCATGAACTTATTACACAGTCAGATGTGGAGGCCTCAGGAAATTCATCAGCCACAGTGGCATTTGGGACAGCAACAAGTGAACTTGAAAAAAGTGAGCTGAATATAGTTAAGCTAAGGAGACCAAGGCTCAATAAAGTGACAAAAAAATCTGTATGTGCTGATGTAAGTTCTGGAGTTAGTAGGAATGAAGACTTTTATTGTGAACGTGACCCAATGGGTGATTGGTTGCGTGGTGTAACAAAACAGAATGTGATCCCTTCTGTACAGTTCAGCAGTTCATCAGAGAAGTCAAATGAATTAATGGACAAAGCATTAGAACTTTCTGGATGCAGTGTGGAGAGTGTGCCAGTGCATATGGATGAAGTCACAGACAGCAGTGCTCAGAAGAGAATGTGTGGCTTTTCAAGGAACACAGATCAAATCAAGGTTAAGGAATCAGAACTGCCACATAGGATCATGGACAACCTGTTCATTAATACAGATACAATCTCAGATGGTATGTCACAAAGTACAGCTAAGGTAGCAGGTTATTTATCAGCGCCAGAGCTTTCATATAAAAGGGACACTTTAGCAGAGCTTTTGAATAACTGTAAACTTAATGAAGAGATTAGCAATAGTTCACAGGAGTGTTCTCACAAATACAGAAACAATATATCTGAGTATGTGGATCAGAGCCTACATAGCTCATTAAATAGTACAGACAGTTCCGCTAGCAGTATGTCAGATTATGCAGACAGAATCATGGACAACATGTTTGATCGAGCCAACATGACCAACAGCATGTTGGAGCACATCTTCCAGAAAATGGACAATACATCTGAGCAGCTAGGCAAGATTACCAACAACATATTGGACTCTAAAAGTGACATCTTGGATGGCATGCCGAATTGTGTCTCAGATAATCTCTCGGGGTGTGAGAGCAAAAGCAAAGACAGTGGATTTGAATATACCAGTGAAGTCACTGACTACACATCTAAGCATTCAGGCAATACGGCAAATAGATCAGCGAGTGTAAATGACATTGGACAGACACTGCACAACACTACAGTTATGGGTGAAGACTCTTATGGAAAAGAATCTGATAAAGTCTGCTCAGAGAATGGTACAAAACCCAAGGATCAGCCTGACACCACCTGCCCCAGTGAGAGTACCTGCTGTGATAACAACATTGATGCAGAAGAGAGCTGGGATTCTTTGTTCAATGATGATGGGGATTGCCTGGATCCACACCTTCTAAATGAGGTACTTTTAAAGTTTAAAATAAAAAACTTTCAAAACCACAAAAATATTGTTGATTAAAATGGTATAAATGGTTTAGAATAATTTATCTCCAGGAATAAGCAGGAAATGCAGTCTTCACATATGGGCGACATCGGTACCGATGGAGCCCTCATGGGAATGCTCCCCAATGTCCAATAGGAAAGCTTTTTAGAGTAGTCTACTGCACCTGCGCATCTGCCTTCCCAACTCCTCTCCTCAGTTCTTCATTTTCCGTAGACCCAGCAGGTTGTTCATTTTCTTTCGCCACTGAAAAACATTTCTTTTTTGGATTAATACTGTGCTCTGCCTTTCTGTCGATGCTGGTCCCGTCACTCCGACACCGTCCCCGATATATTTTTTGTTTTTATTTTAAAAATTTTCCTTTCTTTTTCTTTTCTGCAGTATTCACCGCCAACTAGACCTTTGGCCTACATTTTTCTTTTTATCTCTGAAAACTTTAAACATGGAAAAACCCATCAGTGGGTTTAAAAGATGTACCAAAGGATCTCCAGAAACAAGCAGGAATGTAGCCTTCACATATGGGTGACGTCGGTATCGACGGAGACCGCACAAGAACGCTCCCCAGCGTCCAATAGGAAAGCTTTTGGGAGCATCCTACTGCACCTGCATAGCTGTCTTCCTTGCCTTCCAGGTCTCCCTCCTCAGTTCTTCATTTTCCGTGGAGCCGACAAGAAGCAATTCCTGTCACTGCAGAAAATTTGTATATTTTGTCTTATTTTTTTGTGGTTGCGTCTGCCTTCCCGTCGACGCTGGTACCAACCGCATTGGTTCTTTCTTTCAAAAAAAAACAAAAAAACAAATTAGCAAGGGAAGAAAACTTTCTTCCTTCAGTGCGTATCGCCTGTGAGGAACAGTGTCAAAGGCTTTACTGAAATCTAAATACACCACATCTAGGGCTCTCCCTCGGTCCAACTCCCTGGTCACCCAGTCAAAGAAATCAATCAGATTTGTCTGACATGACCTGCCTCTGGTGAATCCATGCTGCCTCGGATCCTGTAATCTGCTGGACTCCAGAAACCTCACTATTTTCTCTTTCAGCAGCGTTTCCAATAATTTACTCACCACCGAAGTTAAACTAACCGGCCTGTAGTTTTCAACCACATCCTTACTTCCGCTTTTGTGTAAAGGCACCACATGAACCTCTCTCCAGTCCTTTGGCACCACTCCCGACTCCAACAAGGCATTGAAAAGGTCAGTCAGTGGAGCTGCTAGAACGTCCCCAAGTTCCCTCAGTATTCTAGGGTGTTAAGCAATTCTGCTTTATCCTTATCAGCTTCTACATATTCCTCCCCTGCACCCTTGAGTCTGACAATACCACTTTTACCCTTCCTCTTCTCACTAACATATCTGAAAAATGTCTTATCCCCCCATTTTATTGCATTGGCTATTTCCTCCTCCTTTTGAATCTTTGCCTTCCTGACTACTTTGCTAGCTTTTCCAAATATAGATGCCTGTCTTCCTCTCTCTGTGATCTCTTGTATTTCATGAAGGCCTCCCTCTTTTTCTTCACTTTTTCAGCTACTTCTTTCGAAAGCCATAGAGGTCTCCTTTTCCTTTTACCTTTATTTACCATTTTAACAAAAAGGTTGGTTGCCCTTAAAATATCCCCTTTCAGTTTTGCCCACTGTTTTTTTACATCCCCCAGCTGTTCCCATCCCACTAACGACTCCCTGAGGTATTGGTCCATCTTGGCAAAGTTAGTCTTCCTAAAGTCTAAGACCCTCACCTTTGAATGGATTCTAACAGCCCTAGTCCTAATACTGAACCACACCATCTGGTGATCACTGGATGCAAAATGATCTCCCACTTCAACATCAGAAACAATTTCACCATTGGTAAGCATCAAGTCCAGTATGGCCCCCTTCACGTGTGGGGTTTCTTACCAATTGCCTGAATAGTTCTCCCTGTGGAGAATCCAGGATCTCCTTACTTCTAGATGATACTGCAGCAGAAATGTGCCAATCAACATCTGGCATATTGAAATCTCCTATCAGTAGCACTTCCCCCTTTCCTAGCAATGCTGCGTATGTCTTCAATTAACTCTCTGTCCACCTCTTCCTCTTGTGAGGGAGGTCTGTATATCACACCAGTGCAAATAGATTTCTCTTTCCCTCTTTCTAGTTTAACCCACAATGCCTCCTCTCTCCCTTTTAAGCTCTGTAATTCCAAAGTTTTAATAATAGTTTTTACATATAGTCCCACTCCTCCTCCCCTTCTTCCTACCCTGTCCTTTCTAAATAAAGTATAGCCAAGTATAGTTACATCCCAATCATGGTTTTCTGTGAACCATGTTTCTGTAACTGCCACTAAATCCAAGTCAGCCACTCCCACCAAAGCTTCAACATCAGGGATCTTATTTCCCATGCTACGGGCATTTATATACACTGCTTTCCATGTGTTACCCCTGTTACCCATTTCCATAAAGTTATTTAATGTATCACCTATCTAAATCAAGAAGTGTTCCAAATGTGGCAGTACAATTTTGGCCACGGACGCCCATGACTGGTGTCTAAAATGTTTGGGACCAGATCATCAACCGTCATAATGTCCTCTTTGTAGGAAGATGATAAAGAGAGGCCTACAGAATAGAGCTGCGAAACTGGGCACCCTCTTTGCCACCGATGCAATGTCGGTAGCATCAACGTCATTGAGAGCTTCATCTTCCTCTCGGGGATCTCAGGTATCGAAACCTAGGTCTTCATCGAAGACTAGGCCCTCCAAGGGTAGATCTCCTTCTTAAGCATCAAGATGCCTTGGGCATTGCCCTGGAGGGGGTCACACTGGCCAAATAACCCCGTCGGGAGGTCCTTGCCTCCAAAGCCTTAGTGGGGTCCCATGATGCTCCCGAGACCTCCACCTCCGGAGAGCCCTTGGTGCCATGCTCAGTGATCGTGGTCCGCAACTCCAGTACTGATACCGAAGCATCGGCAACTTCCATGGATCAATGTATCCTGGCTATCGAGCAGAGCTTAGCGGCCTAACTGGCAGCCTCCGTACTGGTAAAGCCTTTTCAGTTGATACCTCAGGCATTGGTACCAACGACAGTACCCAAAGAGCCTGCATTGACTTTTTTGCCGGTTACCATGCTACCACTCATGCTAGCCCTCGAATCTGTTTACAGTACCGAGGTTCCAGCACCTCAACTTTCAGCTACCGGCTTTGAGCGGTATCGAGTCCGTGCAGAGCGCAAGCACCCTTCCCATCGATACTTTGAGTCTTCCGATTCTGATTCGTCAGACGACAAATCAGCTGGTACCTGGGAAATGAAAACTCTCCCAGAGGACCCATCTCCGTCCCCACAACATCGCATATCGCCTCCGGAGAACATGTCTTTCCAAGACTTTATTCACGATGTTGTTCGGGGTCTGTCCATAATGGTGACTAAGGAAAAAGAACCTAGGGCTGAAGAGTTTGAAATCCTTCAATATCCCGCAGCCCCAAAGGACGTTGCTACTCTTCCTATCGATCAAATACTTCACAACCTTATGTTTTGTATGTGGGAGACACCCCTAATTATTTCTCCACATACTCGACGACTCTATACAGTGTACCGGGTACCGGAGTGTCCCAAATTTCAGAAGACGCAATTACCACACCATTCCATAGTTGTGTAATCAGCAATGCGTCGAATAAAAAGTGCTAAGACACATTCCTCGAACCTTCCAAGCAGGGAATCGAGAACCCTCGATGCTTTTGGCCGTCAATATTTTCAGGCCTCCATGTTGTCAGCCAGAATCAGTTCCTACATATTCTATATGGGTATGTTCCTTAGGGCGGTGGCTAAGGATTTGGAGTTGATGGCTCCTCTTCTCCCTGATGACAAGAGAGCTGATTATCTCACCCTTGTGAAGCATGCCCAAAATGTTTCAAAATTTGTTAACAGGGCAACTTTTGACTGTTTTGAATGCATCAACAGAACTTCAGCTATATGCATTGGTGCACACAGGATTGCTTGGCTCCAAGCATCTGATCTTCAACAGTGGGTTCAAGATAAGCTGGGTAACATACCTTGCACAGGTGAAAACCTTTTTGGCAATGACTGGTGGGATAAAGCTTCTCAGCTAGAATCTGAGAACACCACTCTTAGATTTACTAGACTTTCTAGATTTACTGCCAACTCAGCTAAGAAAAAGACATCGAAGAAACCTTTTTTTCAATAAGAAAAAGAAGTACTACCCTTCTTACACCCCTGCGATGCACTGTCCCATCTTTTAGCTATGTCATCTGACTAAGCAAGATGGCACCCTTGGGTGGGAAGGGGACCACGCATGCATGGTAGCAATCCCAAAGGCTTTCTTTGAAAGCTGGGGATTTACTCCGCTCGGGCTCCGTCAGTGCCGATGTCACCCATATGTGAGGACTGATTTCTGCTGTCCCCGGAGGACACCTGTTACTATCCGGACACACCTCCACCACATTCCCTGCCTACTTAGACCACCTGCAGCAGGGACATCTTTAGACATTGTTTGCAAAATGGCTCCAGGGATGTCTTTGTTATTTGGAGGGTCAAGTGACCGTTTTCAGACATCCAAACTGAGAATAAGGCTTTTAAAATGACCACCAGAGCTTATATTTGTATACACTGTTGTAGTTATGATTGCTTATAAACCAGTTGAAGGCAAACAACATAAAACCTGTCATGATTTAGGCATTTTGAATTATGCAGTTTATAGAAAGAATTCACCCCTTGTAAGCAGTGAAAAATATTTGTGTTCTAACTAGTACAGTGTTATCACTTACTATATGAGGCATTTGCTGCTGTTCTTTGGTATTTTGTTACTAAAGTAATGAAACCCTCAACTAGATCTAGTTTCCAGGATAACCGAAATATGCACATTAACCTTATTTTTATACCAATGTATATATATATATTTCATGAATTTCCATGGAAATATAAAAACGAAATGTGACTAAGCGCCCTGAGAATAAAAAGAAACGTTATATATAAGCTATTGTCTGCTAGGGATGTGCATTCCTTTAAAACGCTTTGTCATCATTGTTAACCCGAAGCAACGGGGAAAAAAACCTGAAGATATTTATTTTAGCGGTGTTGTGCATTTTGCCAATATTATTCCACAAAATGAAATTTTTAAAAAAAAATCCCTTAAATGGCACAGGAAACAAAAACAAAAATTTTTGGCCTGCAGACCCCTTTTCTCTGCATAAAAATAAAAGAAAATCAGCTAAAACTAAGTGACTTTTCATACAGGCTTTCCCTTGTATTCTTTTCAACAAATTTCTTGCAGGTACAGAAAGATATGAATTTTTAAAAATACAGCCTTGGTCAGAAATATGGAATATTGATAACTGATGTCCTATTTTCTTTAGCTAACAGGTAAAAGAAGGACTAAGAAAAACTTTCAAGAACCCCAGTTCAGTTACTACAGTTATGAACCAGCTGAATTGGATCTGAGCGATTCTTTCCTTCCACATGTCATAGAGATATATGATTTCCCTCCAGAATTAAAGACTGAGGATTTGCTGCAAGCATTTTCTAGCTACCAGTAAGTATTCCAGTTATTAAATCAGATCAATGTGCTTTTTTTCTTTATTAGAAGATACATTCTTTGCTTCTACCTATATCTTTTCTTTAACCAGAGGATATATGATAGAGGAAAAAGTTAACTTGTAAGTTGTTCCAAATTTTCTTTTTAGTGAGTTGATTCATTCATTCATGAGTACTAGTGGATATTTTCTCATAACTACTGACCTCTCAAGTGTGTGTTGAGAAGGCTCCCTCTGGTCATTGTCAGTCTACTTGTTGATTCCATAATGAACACAATATTTCTGAAATGTCTAACTGTAGGGGTGCACATAAGACTAGCATGTTGCATATTAATTGACAAAACCAAATATGGCATTTAAATTGTGAAAACCTACTGCACTGGGCTTGAAACCCTGAAAAAACACTGAACAACCCAAACTATGGTTACACGATGCAAGGTATCTCCAGGAACAAGCAGGAATGAGTCTTCACATATGGGTATCGTCGGTACCGACGGAGCCTGCGCGGGAACGCTCCCCAGCGTCCTTAAAGAAAGCTTTTGGGAGCATCCCACAGCACCTGCGCGCTGCCTTCCCGCCTTTCCTAACTGCCTCTCTCCGGTTCTTCTTTTCCGCGGAGCCAGCAGGTCGTGTTTCCTGTCACCGCTGAAGAATTTCTTCTTTTCTTTTCTTTTTCTTTAGTCGCGTGTCTGCCTTCTCGATTCCGCACCGGTACTACCGGTTCTTTTTCTTTCTTTAAAAAAAAAAAACTTTTACTTTTTCAGTGCATTTTTCTTCTGGGGCCTTAGGCCTACAGAGATATTTTTCCCTCATGGAAAAACCCGCCTCCGGGTTTAAAAAATGCACAAAGTGCAGTAGCACTATTTCTGTCACCGACACCCATGACTGGTGTCTAAAATGTTTAGGTCCTGACCACTCCATTGCGGATTGTGAGTCCTGTTCCATGATGTCCAAAAGAGGGTTACAGAATCGGGCAGCTAAGCTCAGTACCCTGTTTCCCTCCGATGCAGCTTCCGTGGCATCGACGTCTTCCAGGGCTGCTTCTTCATCCCATGGATCTCAGGTAACCAAACTTAAATCTGGCCGGTCCTCAAAGAGTTCATCTCCCTCTAAGTATTGAGATGCCCCCGGGCTTACTCTTGAGGATACCACACCGGCAAAATTACCCCGGCGGGAGGCTCCGGCTTCCAAAGCACTACCTATGGGGTCACAGGTTGACATCGATGGCTCGGCCTCGACCGATCACCTGTTACAATGTTCTGGGGTACCGGCAGTTTCTACCGGTACCGATATCCAGACATTGGTGGCGTCAATGGATCAGAATATTCTGACCATGCAGCGTGCCATCACGGCATTCATTCAAGCTGCAACGCCTACGGTACTGCAACAAACCACGTTGTCGGTACCCGTACCGATTCCGGTACAGGATCGGATTCCGGTTCCGATACCAGTACCGCTTGCATCGACATCAGCATCGACGGCAGCGGTACGCTATCCAGTGATGCCTATCAGTACCGGCCCGGTACCGATTACTCCCGATGTCGATACCTCCCGGTACGCGTATCGGGCTCTACGAGAGCATCCAAACAGTCGATACTTCGATTCTTCTGAAGACTCTGACTCTTCAGAGGCCTCAATTGAAGCATCGGGGATCCTTCCTCAGGAACCCTCTTCTCCAAAAAGGAGAATGTCTCCTCCTGAAGACTTGTCTTTTCAGGACTTTATCAGGGAGGTGGCCAAAGGCCTGTCCATCTCAGTGACCTCTGAGACGGAACCTAGAGCCAAAAAATTAGATATCCTACAATATCCTAAGGCTCCTAAAGAGGCAGCCACCTTACCAATACATGAGATTCTTTATGAACACATGTTGGGCATATGGGAGACTCCTCTTTCCACCTCCCCTCATTCCAGAAGGTTGGACACCATGTATCGTGTTCCTCCTTGTCCTGGGTTTCATAAGACTCAGCTTCATCACCACTCCATTGTGGTAGAGTCTGCCATGAAAAAGATCAAGAGTACAAAAAGGCACCCCTCTGCTCCTCCAGGAAGAGAATGCAGAACCCTAGATGCCTTTGGCAGGAAAATCTTCCAGGCCAGTATGCTTGTAGCCAGAATCAACTCCTATAGTCTCTATATGGGGATGTTTCTAAAAGAGGTTACAGATCATCTGCAAACCTTATCTCCTTTTATGTCAGAAGATAAGAGAGAAGAATATATCACCTGGCTTAAACATGCACAGGATGTATCCAAGTTTTCCAACCGTGCAGCCTTTGACTCTTTTGAAGGGGTCAGTAGAGCCTCGGCTATTGCCATAGGTGCACGCAGAGTTGCTTGGTTGCAAGCCTCTCATTTGGAATCCTGGGTACAGGATGGTCTAGGTAACCTTCCCTGTACAGGCGAAAACCTGTTTGGCAAAGATTGGCAAGCAAAGGCCAACCAAATGGATGCTGAAAATTCTGCTTTAGATAGACTTTCAAAGTCTACTACTGCTCCTTTCAAAAAGAGGTTGTTCAAAAAGGGATCTTTCCCAAAGAAAGGGAAATTTTCTTCTTATGGTCAGGCCTCTTCTCAAGGTCGTTTTGCTACAAAGAGGCAGCAACAACCAAAACAGGCCAAAACCCAGGCTGCGAGGACTGCTACGGCCCAACAGCCTCAGCCTCCTCAGGGCCTTTGACTTTTCACTAGAGAACTTAGCCTTTCTGGCTCTAGAACATCCAGAGCCCCTCACCATCCCAGGAAGGTTAGCTCACTTTGCTCCCAGATGGGAACAAATCACAGCAGAGCAGTGGACCCTCTCCATCATAAGGGAAGGGTAGAGACTTCATTTCTTAAACCTTCCTCCTCACACCATGGTGAAACAGTTCAATTCTCCAACATCTCTCCTCAACCTTCTAGGTCAGGAGATTGCTACCCTTCTCGCCCAAGGGGCAATAGAAGAAGTACACCTTCTTCAACAGGGTTCAGGGTTCTACTCCCCCTATTTTCTCATCCCAAAGAAAACAGGGGGCTACAGACCCATATTAGATCTCAGAGAATTGAACAAGATCCTATGCAAGGAGAAATTCAAGATGACTTCTCTCGGAACTCTCCTTCCATACCTCCAGAGTCAGGACTGGCTTTGTTCTCTAGATCTCAAGGATGCGTACACCCATGTTCTCATCCATCCAACACACAGAAGATTCCTTCGCTTCCTGTACCAAGGAAAGCACTACCAATACAAAGTGCTTCTTTCGGTCTGGCCTCTGCTCCAAGAGTGTTCACAAAATGCATGGCAGTAGTAGCTGCATTCCTACGCACTCTAGGAATATTCGTATTCCCATATCTGGACGACTGGCTCATCCGAGCTCCATCCCAGTCAGAGGCCCAGACTTCTCTAGCCTGCACAAGGCGTGTTCTTCAGTATCTGGGACTGGTAATCAACATTCCAAAATCCCATCTTACCCCTACTCAGTCTCTAGAGTTCATAGGGGCCTTACTGGATACCACAACTGCAAGGGCCTATCTTCCCCAGGCCCGTTGCCTATGCTTGGTGCAGTTAGCCTCCCAGATTCAGTTAAAATCCCATTTAACTGCTCGAGAGATGTTGCAACTCTTAGGCCACATGGCATCCACGGTGCATGTGGTTCCCTATGCTCGCCTTCACATGAGAGCAGCTCAGTGGACCCTATCCACCCAAAGGACCCAGGCATCAGGTTGCCTGTCAGACAAAATAGCAACATCCAGTCGCCTATTTGTGTCCCTCCACTGGTGGAAATCCACTCAAAATCTGTTGCTGGGGTCCCCCTTTCAACATGTGTTACCCCAAGCAACCCTTACAACAGATGCCTCTCCAAAGGGTTGGGGGGCTCATCTACAAGATCTCTCGACCCAGGGCAGCTGGTCTCCACAGGAGACATATCTTCATATCAACCTCTTAGAGCTCAGAGCAATCTTTCTGGCTCTCAGAGTCTTCCACACCCTGCTCAGCTACAAGACAGTCCTCATCCACACGGACAACCAGGTAGCTATGTTCTACGTGAACAAGCAGGGGGGAACTGTCTCTCTGTCGCTTTGCAACGAAGCTCTGAGATTGTGGGCCTTCGCCAGAGACCATCAAATCCATCTCATGGCAGTATATCTTCCAGGAGTTCAAAACTCTTGGGCAGACAGACTCAGTCGAGTTCTGCTTCCGCACGAATGGTCCCTCCATGGGGACCAGATAGAAACATAGAAACATAGAAACATGATGACAGAAAAAGACCACAAGGCCCATCTAGTCTGTCCTTCCATAACAACTACAACAGTCCACTTTTTACGTTTAGAGATCCTCTGTGTTGGTCCCATGCTTTTTTGAATTCAGTTACTGTCCTCATCTCTACCACCTCCACTGGGAGACTATTCCACGGATCCAGTACTCTTTCCGTAAAGAAATATTTCCGCATATCACTCCTGAATCTATCTCGCTTCACCCTCATCCCATGTCCCCTCATAGCAGAACTTGCTTTCAATTGAAAGAGGCTCTCTCCCTGAACATTTATGCCACGGAGGTATTTAAACATCTCAATCATATCACCTCTATCCCGCCTTTCCTCTGAGGTGTACATATTAAGATCCTTAAGTCTGTCCTCATATGCTTTATAATGAAGCCCATTAATCATTTTAGTAGCAACCCTCTGCACCGACTCCATCCTGTTCACATCCTTTTGAAGGTGCGGTCTCCAGAATTGCACACCATACTCCAAATGAGGTCGCACCAAAGACTTATACAGAGGCATTATCACCTCCTTTTTTCTGCTAGCCATTCCTCTCCGTATGCACCCAAGCATCCTTCTAGCTTTTGCCGTTGCCTTTTCTACCTGTTTAGCTACTTTAAGATCATCAGACACAACCACGCCTTGGTCCCGCTCTTCTTTAGTGGACAAAAGTACTTCACCTCCTATACTGTATTGCTCCCTTGGATTGCTGCAGCCCAAATGCATGACCTTACATTTTTTAACATTAAATCCCAGCTGCCAAATTCTAGACCATTCTTCAAGCTTAAATAGATCCCTCCTCATGTTATCTACACCTTCCTGGGTGTCTACTCTATTGCAAATTTTGGTATCATCCGCATAGAGGCAAACCTTACCTGACAGCCCTTCCGCTATATCACTAACAAAGATGTTAAAAAGAATCGGACCAAGGACAGATCCCTGGGGCACACCATTGGTAACATCCTTCTCCTCAGAGTGAGCTCCATTTACTTGTACTCTTTGTCGCCTCCCACCCAACCAATTTCTAACCCAAGCAGTAACTTTAGGGTCCATAGCCAGATAGCCAGAATTTTTCGGTATTCGGGGTACCCCAGACATAGACCTCTTTGCAAGTCCGTGGAATGCCAAACTTCCCCGGTTCTGTTCCAGGATTCCATGTCAGGGAGTTCAGGCCAGGGATGCCTTCCACCTTCATTGGGGGCAAGACTTGCTTTATGCCTTTCCACCTATTCCCCTAATCCCCAAGACTTTGTTCAAGCTTCAGAGAGACAAAGGGACTATGATCCGCATAGCACCACTTTGGCCACGCCAAGTGTGGTACCCTCTACTTCTGCATCTCTCTCAAGCTCCCTCCCTAGACCTGGGGTCTGCTCCAGATCTCCTCTCCCAGGAGGAGGGAACTTTGTGGCACCCAAATCCTCAGTCTCTTCATCTCAGGGCCTGGTTGCTGAAGGCCTAGACCTTCAAGATTTACAACTTTCTCAGCAAGTGAAGGATATCCTTCATGCTTCCAGAAAGCCTTCCACCAGACGTTCATATGCTTTTAAATGGAAAAGGTTTTCCATTTGGTGTGCAGAGAAGGGTCTCAACCCTCTTGCAATACCTTTGCATTCTTTACTAGACTATTTGCTGCATTTATCCCATGCAGGCCTTAAAACAAATTCAATCAGAGTCCATTTGAGTGCTATTGCAGCATCCCTTAAACCTCTCAATGGACAACCTATTTCCTCTCATCCTCTTATAGCAAGATTCATGAGAGGCCTTCTTTTGACTAAACCTCCCATTAGACCACCTCCAGTGGCCTGGGACTTGAATCTGGTTCTTGGCCAGCTTATGAAGCCACCCTTTGAACCCTTAGCCACTACCTCCTTAAAATTCCTTTCTTGGAAGGTAATTTTTCTCATTGCAGTCACCTCTGCTCGCCGTATCAGTGAGCTGCAAGCTTTAGTGGCTAATCCTCCTTATACAAGGTTCCATCATGACAAGGTAGTCCTCGGAACTAATCCACACTTTATGCCTAAAGTGGTCTCACCTTTTCATCTGAACCAGGAGGTCTTTTTACCTGTCTTTTTTCCAGGACCTCGCATCAAGTGCAGAGAGGAATCTTCATACCCTGGATTGTAAAAGAGCACTTGCTTTCTACTTAAACAGGACACAGCAACATGGAAAGTCCTCTCAACTTTTTGTTGCTTTTGATCCTTCTCATTTAGGACTTCCAGTCTCTAAGAGAACTCTGTCCAATTGGATTGCTCAGTGTATTTCCTTCGCCTACCAAAGTAAGAATCTTTCTCTGGAGGGCCATGTCACAGCTCACAATGTGAGGGCCATAGCCACCTCTATGGCTCATCTAAACTCTGTGTCTATCGACCAAATCTGTCGAGCGGCCACTTGGGCATCGGTTCATACCTTCTCAGCCCATTACTGCTTGGACAAGGACTCCCGCCGGGTTGCCTTGTTTGGTCAGGCTGTTCTCAAACACCTGTTCCATACCTAATCATCTCCTACCCTCCATCCCTGAACTGGATGCCTGAGATTCATGGGTAGAGGTAGAGCCCTTCCCAGGGACTCACAATCTGGGTGATCTCCCAGGCATCTCTAGCTGGGGAGTCCCCATATGTGAAGACTCTTTCCTGCTTGTTCCTGGAGATAGCACAGTTACTTACCTGTAACAGGTGATCTCTGGGAACTGCAGGAATAAGTCTTCACAACCCACCCACCTCCCCTAGGAGTTATATCTCTCTATCTATCTTTCCTTTCCTCTCTCTCTCTCTTTGTCTCAGCTTTAAAACTCGAACTGGAGAGAGGCAGTTAGGAAAGGCGGGAAGGCAGCGCGCAGGCGCTGTGGGATGCTCCCAAAAGCTTTCTTTAAGGACGCTGGGGAGCGTTCCCACGCAGGCTCCGTCAGTACCGACGATACCCATATGTGAAGACTTATTCCTTCTGTTCCCAGAGATCACCTGTTACAGGTAAGTAACTGTGCTTTCTCCATAGATAAGCAGGATAAGTTCTCACATGCAAGTACAATCATCCATGGAGCTCCATGCTAGAAACCTCTCCAGTTTCTAGAAGCTTCGAGAATGGTTCCCATTACACCTGCACACCTGTTCTGCCTGCCGCTGCCATGCCTCATCTCCTCAGTCTTCTTTTTTCCATGGAGCCCACCAGATGCATCGGTCCCATGGTCTGATTTTTTTTCTTCTTACTTTCTACGATTGGTATTTTTTTTTCATTATCTTTTCTTCTATTGCTGCTATTGCTGATGCCACTACTGCATGATTTCTTCCCTTGTAGGTTTTCTTTCTTTTTACTGCATCACTGATAAAGACCTCATTTAGGCAACAGGTGCTCGAGTCGGGTTTATTTTTTTCACAAGTGAGTTGTTTGAGTTCATTGCAGCTATTTTTCTGGATGGTATGTCCCAGAAACTCTCCATTGGTTTGAAGTGCTTGGGGGCCAACCATGTGCCCTCTCATATCTTGTTCAAAGATGACAAAAACATTGACTGATTCTGTCTCCACCTTTGTTAATGGCAGCCCTTGAGGAGCATCTCTTAAGAAGCTTTGAGGAAAGGATGCTGTTAGTCTTTGCCCAGTGAAAGGCAGCTACTTTGATAGCATGGAGGACAGTGCATCACCATATCGAACCGACTCTCAGAATTCACTGTCTGCCTATGGGAGAACTACTGTCATTGAGACCTTTGAAGAGCCTCTACTCCAGTTGCTGCCCAGCTGGTGGCCATTGCCAGTGCATCGGGGGATGATTACTTCCTGAGACATCGAGGCATATTGGTTCACCGATGCTCCTGAAGGAGATCCACACCCCATGAGAAGTGGAGGTCGGTCCAGGCAGAGGCTCATATGTCCTATGTGTACCTCTCTGAGTCAAGATCTGAGCACTTTTGGGAATCTAACTATGACTCTGAATATTTCTTGGAGGAGAGGTCTACTGAGTTGCTGTCAGATCCCACACCTCCTCATGGGAGACGTAAATCCCCCTACAGAGGGAACACTCCATGATTTTGTGTGGGTTATGGCTAAGCCCATTCCATTTCAATTGGAAACTGAGGAGGAACCCAGGCAGAAGAATTTGAAATTTGTGATTTCCCTCCCCCCCCATGAAGATGTGATGGTGTCCATTCACAAAATTCTTCAGAGGCTACAGATGAGAATGTGGGAGACCCCTCTCTCTGTATTGCCTGTTAGTAGGAAGGTTGAGATTATATCTAGAGTCCAGGAGGCTCACATATTTGAAAAGCTACAGTTATCGCACCACTCCATGGCTGTCAAATCCACACTCTAAAAGGACCAAGAGTTCCAAGTCGCGCTCTTCAGCAGTCCCAGGAAGCGAGGCTCATTTTTTGGGAGAAAATGTTTCTAAGATGAAGTGCTAATGTCGCATGTAACGTTCTGTCAGCTCTTCATGAGCATGCACTTGAACATCATGCTCAACATGCAGGAGTTTGCAAACACTCTCCCTCCAGAGAAAGCTGTGCAATTCCAGTCCTTGGTGAGCCAAGGAAAGGAGTGTAGGAAATACATTATCTGAGTGAAAC
This sequence comes from Ichthyophis bannanicus, assembly GCA_033557465.1. Taxonomy (NCBI): domain Eukaryota; kingdom Metazoa; phylum Chordata; class Amphibia; order Gymnophiona; family Ichthyophiidae; genus Ichthyophis; species Ichthyophis bannanicus. The sequence continues at coordinate 885,292,403 of CM066034.1, read as the reverse complement.
ACATTTTCGATACGACATTGAGCACCTCCTCTGAGTATTGCCACCCAGAGACTCCCATGGCTCCAGACACCCTTGCTTCTCTTCTTTTAAAATGAAAATTGGCTGTATTCTCTGGACTTAAGGATGTGTTCACCGCATTTAGATACATCCCAGTCACAGGAAATATCTGCGATTGTAGGAAAACACCACTTCCATTGTTACCTACTGCTATTCGGCCTTGTGTCTGCTCCTCTCTTTTTTTACAAAATACCTTATGGTAGTTGCATTATATCTATGCAGACTGGGCATGCACATGCTTCTCTACTTGAATGATTGGTTCATTAAAACCACAGGAAGGAGTTAAAGAATCTGTATGCACAACCAGCTGGATGCTGGAGTTGCTACAGTTCATCATAAACTACCTCAAGTAAAATTTAAACCCATCACACCAACTGGAATTCATTGGAGCTCTGCTAGACCCAACTCAGGCGAAAGCCATATTTCCCACAAGCTAGGCTTTTCCAGTTGGTGGCATTTCTGAAAGGAATGCAAATGAGTCAGACATCAGTGTGAAACTTCTTGAGGATTTTGGGTCATATGGCCTCAACAATGCATATTACACCCTTGGCACATTTTGAAATGAGATGAGCTCAGTGGACCTTGAGCATGCAGTGGATGTAGTCCACTCATAGACTCAATGACCAAATATTTGTCACAGTTCCCCTCCAGGACCTTTTTGTCCTGGAGGATGGTCCATTCAAATCTGGCTAAGGGATTGTCTTTCCAAATGCCACCCTATCAAAAATTACTCTGGAGAGAGTGGTCCAAACCAGGCTGGAAAGCCTATGTAATTGGGCTTCATTGAATGGTTGGCCAACCAAATAGTCCTAATTCAGATGGACAAACAAGTAGCCAGATGGTTCATCAAAAAGCAGGGAGGAAGAAGATCTCTTGTGTTGGGAGAGATTCAAAATGTGGAACTAAGTCATCTCTCATAGGATGAAACTATATATGTGACTGGTGAAGTTAATCCTCTGGAAGATAAACTGAGCCATGTTATTCAGCTTTGCAAATATGTTCTAGATAAAGGAGTCGCTCTGGAAATCTTTCAAGAGTGGGGCACTCTCTTGATAGATATTTCACTCCCTAGAACAGGCAAGTGCCTCAGTTCGGCTCGAAGGTAAGGACACATGGCTAAACTAGCTTCTGATGCCTTCTTATAAGAACATAAGATATGCCATACTGGGTCAGACCAAGGTCCATCAAGCCCAGTATCCTGTTTCCAACAGTGGCCAATCTAGGTCATACATACCTAGCAGTTTCCCCAAAAGACACAGGTTCTGCAATGCTTGTACTGGGTCAAGCATTGATATCCTGGGTCCCTTCTTAATAATGGTTTATGGACCTTTCCTCCAGGAACTTGTCCAAACCTTTTTTAAACCCAGCTACACTAATAGCCTTTACTACATCCTCAGGTAACAAATTCCAGAGTTTGATTACACGTTGAGTGAAAAAATATTTTCTTTTATTAGTCTTAGATAGTTTACCCTGTAGCTTCATTGCATGTCCCCTAGACTTTCTATATTCTGATAACGTAAAAAATCGATCTACGTTTACCCGTTCCACTCCGTTAATTAATTTATAGACTTCTATCATATCTCCCTTCAGCCGTCTCTTTTCCAGGTTAAAGAGCCCTAACCTTTTTAGCCTTTCTTCATAGGAGTATCCTTCCATCCCCTTTACCATTTTGGTGGCTCTTCTCTGAACCTTTTCTCATAACGCTATATCCTTTTTAAGATACGGCGACCAGAACTGCATACAATATTCAAGGTGCGGTCTCACCATGGAACGGTATAGAGGCATTATAATATCTTTTGTTTAATTTTCCATTCCTTTCCTTATGATACCTAGCATTCTATTTGCTCTCTTTGCTGCCGCTGCACACTGGGCCGAGGGTTTTAACATGTTATCCACAATGACGCCTAAATCTTTTTCCTAATGTGGAACCTTGCATCGTGTAACCATAATTTGGGTTGTTCTTCCCTAGGTGCATAACTTTGCACTTGTCCACATTAAATTTCATCTGCCATTTTGATGCCCAGTCTTCCAATTTATCAAGATCCCCTTGCAATTTTCCACAATCCTCTTGGGTTTTAACAACTTTAAATAGTTTTGTGTCATCTGCAAATTTGATAACCTCACTCGTTATTCCACTTTCCAGGTCATTTATGAATATGTCAAAAAGCAGCGGACCCAGCACAGATCCCTGGGGTACACCACTATTCACCTTTCTCCATTGGGAAAATTGGCCATTTAGCCCAACCCTCTGCTTTCTATCTTTTAACCAGTTCTTGATCCACAGTAGTACACTGCCTCCTATCCCATGACTCTTTAGTTTTGCCAAAAGTCTCTGATGAGGGACCTTGTCAAAGGCTTTCTGAAAGTTCAGATACACTATATCAACTGACTCACCTTTGTCCACCTGTTTATTCACACTTTCAAAAAAAACATAACAGATTAGTAAGACAAGATCTTCCTTGTCTAAAGCCATGTTGGCTGTCTCCCATTAGGTCATGACTATCTACATGCTGAGTAATTTTATTCTTTATGATGGTTTCTACCATTTTTCCCGGTACTGATGTCAGGCTCACCGGTCTGTAGTTTCCCGGATCACCCCTGGAACACTTTTTAAAAATTGGTGTTACATTGGCGATCCTCCAATCTTCAGGTATTAGAGATGATTTTAATGATAGTTCACAGATTACTAATAGCAGGTCTGCAATCTCATATTTCAGTTCTTTCAGCATCCTTGGATGTATACCATCCGGCCGAGGTGATTTGCTACTCTTCAGTTTATCTAATAGTTATAATACATCTTCCCGATGTATCGATATTTCCTTCAATTCTTCCACACCTTTAAATACCACTTCAGTCATGGGTAACATCCCTACATCTTCCTCAGTAAAGACCAAAGCAAAGAATTCATTCAGTCTCTCCGCTATCTCCTTGTCGCCTCTTAGTGCCCCTTTAACTCCTCTATCATCTAATGGTCCAACAGACTCTCTCACAGGTTTTTTGCTACGAATATACTTGAAAAAATCTTTATTTCGCGTTTTTGCTTCCGCAGCAAGCTTCTTCTCAAATTCTCCCTTTGCCTTCTTTATCAATGCCTTGCATTTGACCTGCCAGTGCTTGTGCTGTTTCCAGGTTTCGTCGTTTGGCTCTTTTTTCCATTTCCTGAAAGATGCTTTTTTGGCAACAACAGCCTCTCTGACCTCACCTTTAAACCATGCTGGCAGTTTTTTGGAATTCCTTCCACTTTTCTTAAAGCGTGGAATACAGCTGGTCTGGACTTCCAAGATAGTATTTTTCAACAACACCCAAGCTTGATGTAAGTCTTTAACCTTTGCAACTGCTCCTTTTAGTTTTTTCTTAACTATTTTCCTCAGTTTATCATAGTCTCCCTTTCGAAAGTTAAAAGGTAGTACTGTGGATTTCCTTACTGTCCCTCCTCCACTAATTAAATCAAAGGCGATCATGCTATGATCACTATTGCCAAGTGGCCCCAACACCTTATCTCTTGCACTAGATCTGGTGTTCCAGTAAGGACTAGGTCTAATATGGCTTCCCCTCTGGTCGGTTCATGAACCAGCTGCTCCACGAAGCAGTCATTTATGTCATCTAGGAACTTTATCTCCCTAGCATGTCCTGCCGTGACACTGACCCAGTCGATACCGGGGTAATTGAAATCACCCATTATTATTACCGAGCTGTAACTTTTGTTAGCTTCCTTGATTTCTTTGAGCATTTCATCATCCATTTGTTCATTCTGGCCAGGCGGTCGATAGTACACCCCCACTGCCATCGCCTTCCCCTTTTTACATGGAATTTCAATCCATAGAGATTCTACATCAAATTTTGTTTCCTGCAAAACTTTAATCCTTTCTGACTCAATGCCCTCTCTAACATAGAGCGCAACCCCTCCACCAATTTGATCAGCTCTGTTATTACGATATAGTTTGTACCCAGGTATCACAGTGTCCCACTGGTTGTCCTCCTTCCACCATGTCTCTGATATTCCAATCATATCTAACCTCTCATTTAGTGCTATATATTCTAACTCTCCCATCTTATTTTTTAGACTTCTAGCATTTGCATACAAGCATTTTAGAGACTGTTTTTTCTCCAGGACCAAGCAGGAAGTCAGTCCTCACATATGGGTGACGTCGGCGCCGACGGAGCCCTCGCGGAGCAATTTCCCCAGCTTTCAAAGAAAGCCTTTGGGAATTGCAGCGCGCATGCGTGGTCCCCTTCCCGCCCAAGGGTGCCATCTTGCTCAGTCTTCTTTTTTCCGCGGAGCCCTACAGACGCTGTTTGTGATCACCGCTGAAAAAGTTGATTTTCTCTCTTATTTTTTATGCTTTTTCGGTTCGACGCCGGATCCTTTTTCCCGCCCGGACCCGCTACGCCGGTATCGGGTCCGTTTCTTTATTTTTCGTTTTTTTGTCCTTCGTGACAAGCGTTCGCGCCATTTTTTTCATTTTCACTGGCAGTCCTGTCTTTTGACCTCGGGGGGGGGCCCTTTTTCCCTCGATGGCTGCCAGCGGGTTTAAGAAGTGTGATCGCTGTAAGAAACTCATGTCTCTTACCGACACACACGACTGCTGCCTCGGACCCGATCATGACCCGATGATCTGTGGTCCGTGTGGCAAGATGTCCTCAAAAGCGTTGAGGAGTCGGCAGCATCAACAAGAACGAATCTTCTCTGACTCCGCGTCTGGCCGGGCCCGGACCTCGTCAGAGGCTTCGATGTCCCTGGACTCCGGTCCTGAGCATCGCCGCAGTTCCTCTGAGCAGGGGTCTCCTACCCGGGAACATCATCGGAAGAAAAAACCCGCGAGGGCGGCATTGGTGGACGCTCCTGGTTCCTCGAGGGCCAGGTCGCATAGCCCCGATAGCCGTCCTGGGTCCTCGGAGTCGGAGAGGCCTTCGAAACATCCTCGTTTCGAAATGGAGTCGCCTGGACACGTGAGTACTGTGGTCCTCGTGGACTCGCCTCCGAAGGAGCTGACGTCGGGCCCGACGCCGTCGGGGCCCGAGTCAGGGGCTGCTGGGTCTCCTGAGCTTGGACTCAGGTTGACGGCCTTGGAGAGCAGTTTGGCTGCCTTCATGGACCAGCAGCGGGCATTGATCGCTGGCCTTGCCTATGCATCTGCCCCGGCCACCGGGACGTCGACGTCCAAGTCGACCCCGGAGACCGAGCCGATCCTCGAGTCCATCCGAGCTCAAGTCGATCCTCGGTCGCGGTCTCCCTCGGCCTCCCGTTCGGGACCGAGGTCGTCGACGCCGACACCTTCGGCGTCGGGGCGGAGGACATCGGTGCCCGCCCGACCGGAGCCACTCGAATCCTCCTCCGAGGAGTCCAACTGGGAATCGGAGGACGAAGAGTCCCCTGGTAGTTTTCGGACTCGGTGTGTCCCGTCGGACTCGCCCGAGTCCGAACCTCGGAGACGGTCCCCCCCGGAGGACACCCGGTTCTCGGACTTCGTGTAGGCCATGTTCTAGTAATCTTTGCAAGTGGCGGTGGATGCCTTCAATTGCAGCTTGACATGTACTGGTGTAGCACCAGGCTTGAGAGTTACAATTATTGGAGCTATATGTTTGGCTAGGCCAGGAGGACTGCCTTCTGCCCATACTCCAGGTGGGGCATCAATACTTTTCAAAGTTTGTTCAAAATAGGTATCTTGGGCAGATTTGTCACTGTAATATCTCCATTCTTCTTCTCGGGGAACTGTAAGCAGCATTATTCCTGCTGGCTTGGCTTGAGAATTCACGGTCATTTGCATTTCTCCTCTTTCTGTAAAGGATATCTGGGCTTGTAGCTTGGCTAACATATCTCGTCCCAGTAATGGCACTGGACATTCAGGCATGTAAAGGAATTGATGAGTTATTTGCTGTCCTCCTAGACTGCATATGCGATTCTGAAGAAAAGGTTTTGTAGCTTTGGCACCAGTTGCTCCTACAATGGTGACTGCTTTTGTGGAAAATGGGGCTATTTTCTTGTCTACTACTGAATGTTCTGCTCCAGTATCAACCATAAAGTTCATAACTTGGTCTCCTATTTGTATTCCGACCATAGGCTCCTGGAGACCCAAAGCAAATTCAGAGCCCGGTCTATCCTAATCCATGTCATCTTCATCATGGGCTGTCGTGGCCAATGCTTGTACAGCTTCTCCTCTTTCTTGCTGCTATTGCTCTCGATTGGTTCCTCCGCGGTTTCGGGGACGGCCTCGTCTTTCTTCTCTCCATTGATAATTGTTTTCGTCATCTTGGGCGTCTTCAAGTTGTGGGCATGCATCTTTCCAATGTCCTTCCTCCCTGCAGTACGCACATTGGTTTACGCCTAGCGGGGGCCGGCTTCCACCTCGGCCCCGCCCCCTTCCTCTGCTCCGTCGACTAGGGATACCTCCCCTTTTTTGTTCAACTATGGCCGCAGCCAAAAAATCAGCTTTCTTCTTCATTTTTCGATCGCATTCTCTCTGCCTTTCATTATCACGATTCACATACACTTTATGAGCAACTTCCAATAACTGAGTTGCATTCATGCCTGCAAACCCTTCTAATTTCTGTAATTTACGTCTAATATCTGGTTGTGATTGATTTACAAAAGCAGAATTTACCATGCACAAGCTTCCTGGTGCATCGGGATCGTAGGGAGTATACATTCTATATGCTTCAGTTAATCTTTCATAAAACACTGCTGGGCTCTCATCTATGCCTTGGGTAACTTCAGTAACTTTGGAAAGATTCATAGCTTTCTGGCCCCCCCTTTTCAGACCTTGTATAAAGCCTTGGCGAAAACGAGCTAGGGCTCTAGATCCTCTCTCTGTATTTGGATCCCATCGGGGGTCTTCATTCGGGAATTCTCTCTGGGCCGCTTCCCGATTATCTATTCTTTCTGCCCCTTCCCCTGGCGCTACAGGGTTATCTGCCAACCAGTCAATAGCTGCTTTTCTAATTCGTGTCCGCTCCTCTGTAGTAAATAAGGTGGACAGAAGCTGGCGGCAATCTGCCCATGTTGGTTGGTGAGTTTCCATAATAGTATTCACTAATTCTGTAAGTTCTTGGGGCTTATTGGTATAGGAGGCATAATGTGTCCTCCAATTCAACAAATCAGTAGTGGAGAAGGGGACATACACATAGTTTAGGGGCCCCGGTACCACCTCATTGTCCTCATTTCTTACGGGTATTCCCGGGACTTGCCGTAAAGGCATCATCTTGGCAGTAGATGTCTTTTGGGATCTAAGAGATATTTTCGTAACTTTCTTGTCAGGGGTTATTTTCTTCTTCTCTTCATGCTTTACTTTAGATTTACTTTTTGCTGGCAAGCTAACACTAGCAGTCGCTTTTACACTATCAGTATCACTTGGGGAATTTTCAGCTTCTTCCTTTTCTGTTTCTGTATCTGATTCTCCTTTTTCTGTCTCGGTAGAATCATCTTCTTCAATTAAAGGGAGCTCATCTTCCTGCTCTTTGGGTAATGGCTCAGGGGTTGGGTCCCGTTCCTGCTGTCTCCGGGGCTCTGGGGCAGGACATGGGGCTACTCTCACTGGGCGCTGGGTTTGGGGCTGTCGGGTAATCATTTCTGGGGAATCAGGATCTACCAGGATGGGTTTCTTCCTGGACTTCTCACCTTTCCCTTTCTTTCTAGGCTGTTCTATTTTCTGACTATAATCTGTCTTTGCTAACATTATTCTGCACTGCTCTTCATAACAGCGCTTCGCCCATGGGGGCGGATCTTCACAAATACTTAACCAGGAATCTATATAGGGGTACTGATCGGGGTGCGCTATTCGCACTCTACGGTGCACTAACTGAATAATTCCTACATTAAAAGTTCCCTCTCGGGGCCAGGTAGGGTCTAGATCGGGCCACTCCCTAGTACACAAAATCTTTAAACGAGCTGCAGTCATTTTAATACCATAATCTCCGGAATATCCTTCTTTAAAATGTGCGATCATACATTCTAATGGAGTGTTCCTAGTAGTAGACCCCGCCCCTCCCATTTCGATGTGTGCGCGCAACAACAGACAAAAGGGAAAAGGAGGGCGGACCGTGGGCGAGGGGTCCTCAGGCCCTAGAAACATTTAAGGAAAACAAATAACAAGACAAGACGACAGTCGCTTCCCCCTTTTTGCGAACTGAACGCGGTCGCCCGGTCAGAAACTGCGCTACTCAGGGGTCCGCCTTCGCTTGGTCCGTGCTGCCAGACCTCTCATTCACACTTCATTCACACAGTCATGCTAGCAACGTATCCCAGAATGCATTCATTTCTATCTATTCTGACTAGTCTTGTTCAAATTCCAAAATACAAGAAGATGGGGGTTTCGCCCTGCGAATACCCATGCGGGGTTAATCGGCCCGTCTTTGAGAGCTCTCTTACCAATTTCCAAGTTCCAAGTTCAATATTCAAATGGCAGCACTGCTCTTTCTTATCTGTCTAGACCAGGGGTCACCAACCTGCGGCCCGCGAGGTCCCTCCGTGCAGCCCGCGAGACTCTACCCCGGTGCGGCCCGCCAAGGCAAACTCACCGACTCCTTCTTCTGCAGCCGCGGCTCCCTGCCTCTTAGGGAACCGCGGCTGTGCTTGTAAAATCATCGCGGAGCCCTTCCTGTCTTGACGGGCTCCGTGCAGCATTGTCCCGCCTCCAAAGGAAGTGGTAAACAACTTCCTTTAGAGGCGGGACAATGCTGCACGGAGCCCGTCAAGACAGGAAAGGCTCCGCGATGATTTTACAAGCACAGCCGCGGTTCCCTAAGAGGCAGGGAGCCGCGGCTGCAGAAGAAGGGAGGGAGCTGACATGGAATAATCAAAGTACAGGTATGAGCAGGGTTTCTTTTCGCGCGGGGGGGTGTGCGGCCCGCGAGTCTGCCGGTAGTCGGCTGTGCGGCCCGCGGCCCTCTGGAGGTTGGTGACCCCTGGTCTAGACATAACAAATCAAAACTTTACTCACCGGATCCGGTCCTCAAAGTTCCCAAGCAAGCGCATGAGTTGGACCTCGGACTCCCCTCACTCGGGTTCGAGGTGTTGGCTCCAGCCGGGCTCGGCACTCGCCAAGGTCCGGCCAGCTCCCTCCGATGCAAGGGACCGGCGGCGCCAGGGAGCGAGCCCCCGTCGGAAGGGCGCGATCCCGGCAGGACCAAACCTGTAGAGGCGGAAAGTCGTGGTATATTGCCCTATATACCCTCTAATACCACACCTTCCCGGCCAACGCACCAAGAATATGTAGCAGCAGAGCTCAGACAAACCAATGATACCAGGAGTCTGTTCAGAAGGTCCAAATCATTTATTTGTGCACAAGTCTCAAGCAAGATCAAATTCAAAATGGCTGAGCAATGTTCTCTGGCAATACAACAACTTTTATAGACTTTTACTCCATTCTAGGTATAGAGAAACATTTCATTGGTCCCGGTAACCTCCCGTACCCCTTCTATTGGTCCCGGTACTGATATGATTATCCAATTATGTTCTTTGAGTGGGCTCAGCACCTGCTCACCCCCCTTCTAGTCCAAATTACAATGGCCAGTTCACCAACTTGTTACTTTCCTTCTTTCAAGGCCATTGAGCTAGTTTGTACGTGTAGGGAAGCAGGGCTCTGTAATTTCTCTGTCAGCAATTTTAAACATATTTTTCTGTATTTTTCCATCTGTTCTGCTTGTCTAAGCTAATTCAATACTTTTACTGAGTTCTAATTCTATAGCAGCATATTGGGGGATGTGCAATTCCTATGGGCCTCTTCACAGACTTCATTTACAGGTCAAGCTAGTTAGGCCTGCTTGCTTATGTCAGACACTGTGGATCACAGGCCTTCACCTGCCACATTGCGGGATATGGCCAAGGCCTTGGCATTCCCCGCGGATCCCGAGGAGGAGCCTCGAGCCGAGGAGCTCGATGCCCTCCAGTATGATTCTCCCCCGAAGGAGGCCTTTACTGTACCGGTTCCTCCGATGCTGGAACGACTTCTCTTCCGCATGTGGGAGAACCCGGCGTCGGCGCCGATGTTAAGCAAGCGGGTCGATTCCATTTATCGAGTCCGCAAGAGCCCCGGGTTTCAAAAGGCACAACTACCGCACCATTCCATGGTGGTGGAATCGGCCATGCATAGACTCAAGAGTCAAAAGATGCACTCCTCGGTGCCTCCCGGCCGGGAGGCCCGGAGCCTGGATGCCCTCGGTAAAAAGTGTTTCCAGGGCTCTATGCTTGCTTGTCGAGTCCAGACCTACCAGCTCTATATGGGCATGTATCTCCGAGATCTGGCAAAGGAAATTGCCGGGTTCTCTGCTGGTCTCTCCGAGGAACCTTTGCAGAGGTTCCAAGCCTTGTCCACTGGGATTCGAGAGTGCTCGAAGTTTATCTCTCGAGCAGCCTACGATGGCTTCGAAGCATCGGCTCGAGTAGCCGCAGCCGGCATCGGTGTCCGCCGACAGGCTTGGCTTCAGTCATCCGACCTCGAGCCATGGGTCCAGGACAAGTTGGTCGATGTCCCCTGCAGAGGTGAAAACCTCTTTGGCAAACCCATGGCTGAAAAGGCTGCACAAATCGAGACCGAGACTCTGACCAGAACTAGGCTGTCCAGAAAAACCTCTGCCCCTTCTCAGAAGAAGAAGGGCTCGGGGAAAAATCCCTTTAACCCGACGAAGGCGGCTCTCTATAAATACTACCCTCAGTATCAGGCCTCAGCAGCTCCCCAAAAGGGTCAGCAGGCCAAGGGACGGGGTAATGGGTCCCGTAGGCAGCAGGCCCCCAAGCCCACTACGCCAGCCCCTGCTCAGCATGGTGGGGGTTTTTGACTCTATCAGCATAGCCTCTTCCCCTCAGCTGGTTTCTCTCAGCACAGGAGGCCGGCTGGTCCACTTTGCCCACAGGTGGTCAGCCATCACATCAGATTCCTGGGTACTTCATATAGTTCAGAAAGGTTATCTTCTACACTTTCACCAGGTACCTCCCTCCTACTTTCCAGGGGAGCCTCCAAGACTCCCTCTGCACAGGGACTTACTCCTTCAGGAGTTGGCAAGTCTTCTTCAGGAACAGGCTGTGGAACCGGTCCCCCACCACCTGAGAGGTCACGGCTTTTATTCCAGGTACTTTCTGATACCAAAAAGAACAGGAGGCCTCAGACCCATCCTGGACTTGCGAAACCTCAACAAGTTCCTGGCAAGGGAAAAGTTCAAGATGCTTTCCCTTGGAATCCTGCTGCCCTACCTCCAGCAGGGAGACTGGCTATGCTCCTTAGATCTAAAGGATGCCTATACTCACATCCTTATTCATCCAGACCACAGACAATATCTCAGATTTGTTGTGGGAGGAAATCATTACCAGTACAGGGTCCTGCCTTTTGGCCTATCCTCCGCCCCCAGGGTTTTCACCAAATGCCTGGCAGTGGTGGCGGCCTATCTCAGACTTCAAGGCCTTTTTGTGTTTCCATACCTGGACGACTGGCTCATCCGGGCCCAGTCTTCCCAAGAGGCCACTCAAGCCACTCATCGCACTGCCAGGCAATTTTTGAGACTGCTCGGCCATATGGCTTCCACGGTCCATGTGACCCCCAATGCCCGCCTGAACATGCGACCTGCCCAGTGGTGCCTTCGCACGCAATGGCATCAGGCCACGGGGAGCCTGACGGACTCAGTACAAGTCTCGGACCTGCTGGTTTCTTCTCTGCGGTGGTGGCTTCATCTGCTAAACCTAGTACTGGGAGTGGATTTTCAATCTCCTCCTCCTTCTCAGGTACTAACAACCGATGCTTCTCTCCTGGGATGGGGAGCACATTGCCAAGGGACATGTACTCAAGGCCTCTGGACTCCTTGGGAGTCTGCGCAGCAGATAAACTTCCTGGAGCTCAGAGCCATCCGCCTAGCTCTGAGAGCCTTCTCCCACCTCACTTCTCACCAGTCTGTACTGGTCCAGACGGACAATCAAGTAGCAATGTTCTACGTGAACAAACAAGGCGGCACAGGCTCCTTCCTTCTCTGTCAGGAGGCATGACGGCTGTGCTCTTGGGCAGTCGGCCACGGCATACTCCTCAAAGCGGTCTATCTCCCAGGTCAGCAAAATTACCTGACAGACAAACTCAGCAGGATCCTCCAACCACACGAGTGGAGATTGGATCCATTAGTGGTTCAGCAGATCTTTCTCAAGTGGGGACTCCCCACCATGGATCTGTTTGCCAGTCCTCTGAACCGGCAACTACCCAGATTCTGCTCTCGACAACCGCATCCTCTCAGAGTAGCGCCGGATGCTTTTCTGATTCCATGGTCCACAGGCCTCTTGTATGCCTTTCCTCCCATGCCGCTGGTGTCTCGAACGCTCTTCAAAGTTCTCCGAGACAAAGCCTCGCTGATCCTAGTGGCTCCCCGGTGGCCGAGGCAACCTTGGTTCCCGCTTCTAATGCAGCTGGCGGTGGACACTCCTCTTCCTCTGGGGTTTCAACCCGATCTCCTGACACAGGACCACGGGTCTCTCCTACACCCCAACCTCCGGTCCCTTCATCTGATGGCCTGGCTGCTGAAAGGGTAGTCCTTGCTCCCCTCCTGCTGCCTCGGGAGGTGGAAGAGGTCGTCTTGGCCTCCAGGCGGCCCTCCACCCGGAAGTCCTACGCTCTTAAGTGGCGTCGCTTCTCCGTGTGGTGTGCTCAGCAGTCTGAGAATCCCTTCTCCTGCTTGGTGGCAGTGGTCTTGCAATATTTGCTTTACCTCTCCAATCTGGGCCTTAAGTCCAACTCTGTCAGAGTCCACCTCAGTGCTCTCTCTGCACATCACGCACCGGTAGATGGCAGGCCTCTTTCCAACCACCCTTTGGTGGCTCGTTTTCTCCGAGGCCTCCTTCTGCTTAAGCCTCCTTTGCGTCCACCAGCCCCTGAATGGGATCTGAATGTGGTCTTGCAGCGGATTACCTGTCCGCCCTTTGAACCTGTGGCTACCTGCCCTCTTCGTTTTCTTTCTTGGAAAACCTTGTTCTTGGTAGCCCTTACTTCTGCTAGGCGTGTTAGTGAACTGCAGTCCCTAGTGTCTGATCCTCCTTACACTAGGTTCTACAGGAATAGGGTGGTCTTACGGACTCACCCTAAGTTTCTTCCAAAAGTGGTTTCTCCTTTTCATCTCAACCAGGAGGTGGTTCTTCCGACCTTCTTTCCCAGGCCGCACTCCAGCCAGGCTGAAATGGTCCTGCATACCCTGGACTGTAGGAGGGCCTTGTCCTTCTACCTTGACCATACGCGGGAGCATAGGAGGGCTGTTCAGCTCTTCGTTTCTTTTGACCCCAATACGTTGGGGCTCCCTGTCTCCAAGCGTACTTTGTCCATATGGGTTGCTGACTGTATCGCTTGGGCTTATGGGGCGGCCGGCCTCTCGTTGGTGGGTCGAGTCACGGCTCATCGTGTTAGGGCGAAGGCTGCGTCAGTGGCTAATCTCCGCTCTGTTCCGTTGGCAGACATCTGCTGGGCCGCTACTTGGTCTTCAAGCCAGACTTTTGCGGCCCATTACTGCCTGGAGAGAGAGTCCCGCAGGGACAGTGCTTTCGGACAGGCAGTCCTCCATAATCTCTTTGAGGTTTAGGCAACTCCTACCCTCCGGCCCTGGTGTTGGGCTACCGGTCGGGGGCGTTTTCAGAGAAGATTCCTTCCTTCTGTGCTACTGAGCTAGAGGGAGCTCATTTTTCTGCTTGAGGTCTCCGGTAGCCTTAAGCTAGGGAGTCCCATATGTGAGGACTGACTTCCTGCTTGGTCCTAGAGAAAGAGTAGTTACTCACCTGTAACAGGTGTTTTCCAGGAGCAGCAGGAATAAGTCCTCACAACCCTCCCTCCTCCCCTTGGAGTTGCAGTCCTATCATTTCGTTTTTGCTAATTTTTTTTGCTGTCTTTTAGCTATGTCATCAGACTGAGCAAGATGGCACCCTTGGGCGGGAAGGGGACCGCGCATGCACGCTGCAATTCCCAAAGGCTTTCTTTTTTTTTTTTTTTTTTTTTTTTAATTCTTTATTTTCGTTTTATAACAACAAAGGAAAAGGAAGACATACAGCTAAAAGACAGATACACAAAGTGTAATACATACACCAAAGTAAACCCCTGCCACCCCCCTCCCCCCTGCTTCTTCTCTAGAAAACTAATCATACCCGAAGCGGGCGTGTACTTACATTATTGTGTTACAAACCTAACGGTGATCTGAAACATGATGAGTGCACATTATACAGGCATGTTGGAACAATGAGCAGATTGTACATAATCATTAAGCATCTACCATTTAGACAAGCGAGAGTGAGTTTGGGCATGGGGAATAGCTCTCCGAAGTATCTGCTCATATTTACTATATAAGCAGACGAGATGCCACCAGTCATTGACAGTAAGTCAAGAGCTATCCTTCCACTTCCTCGTGATTAAGCATATGGCTATACCCAGCATGAGATCAAGGAGAAAGCGACCCTTCTAGGAAGAGAGGGGACCTCCGCCACAGAGCGGAGTCCCACGATCTTCCAAGAGAGAGGTTCGTGAAGGTGTAAGATAAATTGAATACGACCCCAGACCCGCCCCCAATAAACCTGTAGTTGAAGTCATTCATAAATAGCATGAGCGAAGGTACCCACAGCAGTATGACAAGACCAACACTGGTCCCTAGCATTTGTGTTCCATTTGGCTATTTTTCCTGGGGTATAAAAGCATCTGTGTGCAAAAAAAAAAAAGAAGAGAGTTTGAGTAACAGAGGCAGACCGGGAAACCCGAACTACATTGCTCCAGAAAACGCTCCATTACACAGGGGTTAAAGTGGTTTGCAGTTCGCGCTCCCAGGCCTGTTGGGCACTAAGAGTGGCCGTGTCTGCTCCCTAACATAATATTTCATAAAAGTTAGAGGCTACCCCATGAGTACTACTAATAGAGTGAACTATCTCTAATAGCCTGGCAGCATGATCTGAAATATGTTGGGAGTGAATCTTTGCAGTGTCCACCTGAGGAACTAACAGTTTTGATATTAGAAAGAAGTCTATGCGAGACTGGGATTTATGAGGGGAAGAGAAGAAGGTGAAGTCAAGCTCATTGGAGTGTAGTAACCTCCATAGATCAACTAGAGCAAGATCTTTGATCAGGGAGGTAAGCGTGGTGTGACTCTTGGGGGGACCACTTGTCCTAGGCGGCTGTTTGTCAATCAGGGGATCAAGGACTAGATTGAAATCCCCCCCAATTATCAATGAAGTATTAGCAGAGGCCTGCGCAACCTGAGCAATGGTAGCAAAAAAGGCAGGATCATCCACATTAGGAGCGTAAAGGCATATACATGTAACTTCAAGGCTACCTATCTTGAGGTGAACTCTGGACCATCTACCTTCTGTATCTGAGCTAGTCGCAATAATAGTAGCATGCAAAGATTTCCTAACCAGTATGGCAACCCCACATTTCTTAGAAACGGCTGGGGAATAAGCGGCCACCATGTAAGGTTAAATATTGAGTTTAAGAGTTTCCTTCAAATTTAAATACGTTTCTTGGTGAAAATCAGATCCGCAGCTTCCTGACTTAGGTAGCTTAGGATTTTCTTCCGTTTTATCGGATTATTGATTCCTTTTACGTTCAATGAGAAAATCTTACATGGTGCCATCAATCGGTAATAGACATTTTAGGTAAGGGCGCTTGAAAACATACAACATAGTCAGAATCTGTGCAACAATAACATAGTCACCGAGTATTCTAGCTAATACACCCCATATTGAAAAGTATGTACCAAAGTATCTTAGAGAAGAAGCAAAACCCCCATAGAATATGGCGACCATATGTCTGCGGGAGGAGGCCCTAGAGAGGAAATAGAAAGACATGAAAAAAAAAAGAAAAGAAACACCAGAGTCCATAATTAACACTGTCTCTGATACTCATCGAGGCTACTGTGGGTAGATGGAGTCGGGTCACAGATATCATCAAAAGTAAGGCAACAAACTGCCCTCGCCAGACTCTTTGCTGGGCTGCGGCAAATCCAATATGGCAGGTACAGCGGATATGAGAAGACTTGCAGGAATATTCTGGAAGTCAGCGCATCAAGTCGGCTTCTTTGGAATCCAAAAACTCCGCTAGTAGATTAGGGTCCTCAAATGTTCTTGTCTGATTGTGAAGCGTGACTCGGAGCTTGGCCGGGTACATCAGGCCATAGCGTACTTGTAGTTGTTGAAGCCTCGGCCGGAATTCCAGAAAGCGCTTTCGGCGGTCGACCGTGGGTTTAGCCAAGTCGGGATAGAAGGAGATCTTGTGGCTCTCAAACTCCATATGGCCCTTTGCCCGAGAGGCACTTAGAATTTGCTCCACGTGTTGATATCTCAAAAGTCGAAAAATGATAGGCCGCGGGTCTTCCTGTTGAGCGTTATGCTTGTGGGTACACGATGAGCGCGATCGATCTCCAGATCTTTGGTAAAGGTGATTTGGAGCAGGGAAGGGAGGATTTTGCATAAAAACTCTTTCAGGTCTCCCGATTCCGCTCCCTCCGGTATGCCCACGAGTCGTATGTTGTTGCGGCGTGCTCTATTATTGCCATCTTCCACTTCTTTCTGCAAGGCCCGCACCTGACGTTCAACTTTGTCGAGTTTGGACAACCGGGCCGCATGGGAGTCCAAGATGCTCTCCATTTTGTCCTGACGCGAAGAAAGCCCTTCTAGCTTGCTTTGCAGCACCCCAAAATCTTCCCGCAGCGCTCGGAGTGCTTCACCGTTTGACTGCACGAGGTTTTTGACCCCTCTAATCTCTACGAGGATTTCCTGCTGCATTTCGGGGCCCTCGCACAGGGCCAGCCCCTTCTGCGGGGACGGAGGTTCAGTTTTGGAGCGTTTGCCGTGAGAAGCCGCCGGAGATCCAAATTCCAGGCGCGTGGGCTTGGTCCCCGTCATCTCACCAATGTGCCCCGGCAAGATCAGAGTAGAAGTTCCAAGTATGTACGGTGTTAATTCAGGATTCTGAGTAGGCCTCTCGGGAGCCTCAGCGTTATGCGACCATCCCGCTGGACATCAGGCTCCGCCCCCCCCAAAGGCTTTCTTTGAAAGCTGGGGAAATTGCTCCGCGAGGGCTCCGTCGGCGCCGACGTCACCCATATGTGAGGACTGATTCCTGCTGCTCCTGGAGAACACCTGTTACAGGTGAGTAACTACTCTTTCTCTGTCGCTCTGCAACGAAGCTTTGCGACTTTTGGCCCTCGCCAGAGAGCATCAGATTCATCTCCTTGCAGTGTATCTTCCAGGCATTCAAAACTCTTGGGCAGACAGACTCAGTCGAGTTCTGCTTCCACATGAATGGTCTCTCCATGCAGACCAGGTGGCCAAAATTTTCCATTTTTGGGGAACCCCGGACATAGACCTCTTTGCAAGTCCACTGAATGCCAAACTTCCCTGGTTCTGTTCCAGAATTCCGGCTCAGGGTTGTCAGGCCAGGGGTGCCTTCCTCCTCCATTGGGGTTGAGACTTTCTGTATGCCTTCCCACCCATTCCCCTAATACCCAGAACTTTATTCAAGCTTCAGAGAGACAGAGGCCATATGATTCTCATAGCCCCACATTGGCCACAACAAGTGTGGTACCCTCTGCTTTTACATCTCTCTCAAGCTCCATCTCTGGAGTTAGGATCTGCTCCAGATCTACTATCCGAGGAGGATGGGATGCTGTGGCATCCCAGTCCCCAGTCTCTACATCTCAGGGCCTGGTTGCTGAAAGCCTAGAACTTCATGGACTTACCCTTTCTCAGCAAGTAAAGGATATCCTTTATGCTTCCAGGAAACCATTCACAAGACGCTCTTATGCTTTCAAGTGGAAAAGGTTACCATATGGTGTTCGCAGAAGGGTCTCAAACCTCTTGCAATACCTCTGGAATCATTACTGGAATATCTCCTTCATTTGTCTAATGCGGGGCTTAAGACCAATTCAGTGAGAGTTCATTTGAGTGCTATTGCAGCTTCTCTCAAACCTTTAAATGGGCAACCTATTTCCTCTCATCCCATCATAGTGAGATTTATGAGAGGCCTTCTTCTAACTAAGCCTCCTGTTAAGCCACTACCGGTGGCATGGGATTTAAATCTGGTTCTTGGCCAGCTCATGAAGCCGCCTTTTGAACCATTGGCTACTACCTATTTGAAATTCCTTTCCTGGAAGTTTATTTTTCTTATTGCAATCACATCAGCACGTCACATTAGTGAGTTGCAAGCATTGGTGGCTGATCCTCCTTATACAAGGTTCCATCATGATAAGGTAGTTCTTAGGACTCATCCTCACTTTATGCCAAAGGTTGTTTCACCTTTTCATTTAAACCAAGCAGTTTACCTTCCCGTTTTTTTCTCAAGGCCTCATGCCTCTAATGCAGAAAGGAATCTTCATACTTTGGATTGTAAAAAAGCTTTAGGCTTTTACTTACAAAGGACGCAGCAACATAGAAAGTCCTCTCAACTCTTTGTTGCTTTTGATCCTAGTCATTTAGGACTTCCAGTCTCCAAAAGAACACTGTCCAACTGGATTGCACAGTGTATATCTTTTGCCTATTGGAGTAAGAACCTTCCTCTTGAAGGCCATGTCACAGCGCACAATGTGAGAGCCATGGCAGCCTCTATGGCTCATCTTCACTCTGTGTCTATCGACGACATTTGTCGAGCAGCTGCCTGGGCCTTGGTTCATACCTTCACAGCCCATTACTGCTTGGACAAGGACTCCCGCCGGGATGCCTTGTTTGGTCAGGCTGTTTTTCAACACCTGTTCCATACTTAATCAACTCCTACCCACCATCCCTGGTAGGATTGCCAGAGATCCATGGGGGGAAGTGGAACCCTTCCAAAAGGGTACACAACTTCTGGGGTTTTCTCCCTGGCATCTGTAGCTAGGGAGTCCCCATATGTGAAGACTACATTCCTGCTTGTTCCTGGAGATAGCATAGTTACTTACCTGTAACAGGTGATCTCCGTGAACAGCAGGAATTTAGTCTTCACAACCCACCCACCTCCCCTAGGAGTTGTATCTCTCTATCTCTCTCTTTTTTTCTTTCCCTTTCTCTCTCTCTCTCTTTGTCTCAGCTTTAAACTCAACTGGAGAGAGAGAGAGTTTGGAAAGGAGGGAAGGCAGCACGCAGGCACTGTGGGATGCTCCCAAAAGCTTTCTAATTGAACGCTGGGGAGCGTTCCTGCGCAGGCTCCGTCGGTACCGACGATACCCATATGTGAAGACTAAATTCCTGCTGTTCCCGGAGATCACCTGTTACAGGTGAGTAACTATGCTTTCCTTTTTTGAGCCAAAAATGTTAGCAGAGTTCCTTACAGCTAGAGAGGATATGTTAGTCCCAAGAAATACCCCACAGATGCCACAGTATGGGTTTTAGGGTGCTAGTTTTGAGGCTGTACCCTTTGGTTAAATTCTTTTGATATGTTATATTTCCTTTTCCTTGGGTCCCCAAATTTTTCTTGTATTGTGGGCTGATTATTTGAAGCTTATTTTTTTGTTTCAATATATGTTTTTTTTTTATGTTTACATTACTGTTTCATTTGTTTGTAACAGTGTATATTAAAATGGATAAATAAAAAAATATCATCCTTTGTTTTATTCTCTATAACCATTCTTTATGATCCCTAGCATTATATTTGCTTTCTTGGCTGCCACTGCACACTGAGTGGAGAGTTTCAATGTATTATCTACGATGACGCTTAAATCCGTTTTCTGATGCTGGTTCCTAATATGGAACCGTATTTCCTAAGTGCTTAACTTTGCACTTGTACACATTAGACCTCCAAATGGCAATGAAATCTAGTATTACAATTTATCAAAGTCTTATTGCAATTTTTCACAATTCTCTTTTATTTTAATCACTTTGAATAATTTTGTGTCATCTGCAAATTTGATCACCTTGCTCGTTATTTCAGGTCATTTATGAATATGTTAAAAAGCAGCGGGCCCAGCACAGATCACTGGGTACTCCACTATTCACTTTCTCCATTGAGAAAATTGGCCATTTAGCCCTACTTTTTCTGTCTTTTAACCAGTTCCTCATTCACAATAGTACATTACCTCTTATCCCATGACTTTTTAATTTCACCAAGTCATTCATGAGGGACCTTGTCAAAGGCTTTCTGAAAAATTGAGATACACTATATCAACTGCCTCACCTTTGCCTACCTGTTTATTCTCACCTTCAAAAAATATAACAGATTAGTAAGACAAGACTTTCCTTGGCTAAATCCATGTTCACTTTCTCCCATTAAACAATGGCTAGCTATATGTTCAATAATTTTATTCTTTATAATGGTTTCTACCATTTTGCCCGATACTAACATCACTCCAGCACACCCATCTGTAGTTTCCCAGATCAACCCTGGAACCTTTTTTAAAAATTGGAGTTACATTAGACTATTCAATCCTCAGGTACTACAGATGATTTTTCAATGTTTAAATCATCTCTAATACCTGAAGACTGGAGGATCGCCAATGTAACACCAATTTTTAAAAAGGGTTCCAGGGGGGATCCGGGAAACTACAGACCGGTGAGCCTGACATCAGTACCGGGAAAAATGGTAGAAACCATCATAAAGAATAAAATTACTCAGCATGTAGATAGTCATGGCCTAATGGGAGACAGCCAACATGGCTTTAGACAAGGAAGATCTTGTCTTACTAATCTGTTATGTTTTTTTGAAAGTGTGAATAAACAGGTGGAAAAAGGTGAGTTGATTGATATAGTGTATCTGGACTTTCAGAAAGCCTTTGACAAGGTCCCTCATCAGAGTCTTTTGGCAAAACTAAAAAGTCATGGGATAGGAGGCAGTGTACTACTGTGGATCAGGAACTGGTTAAAAGATAGAAAGCAGAGGGTTGGGCTAAATGGCCAATTTTCCCAATGGAGAAAAGTGAATAGTGGTATACCCCAGGGATCTGTGCTAGGTCCACTGCTTTTTGACATATTCATAAATGACCTGGAAAGTGGAATAACGAGTGAGGTTGTCAAATTTGCAGATGATACAAAACTATTTAAAGTTGTTAAAACCCAAGAGGATTGTGGAAAATTGCAAGAGGATCTTGATAAATTGGAAGACTGGGCATCAAAATGGCAGATGAAATTTAATGTGGACAAGTGCAAAGTTATGCACCTAGGGAAGAACAACCCAAACTATGGTTACACAATGCAAGGTTCCACATTAGGAACCACCACCCAGGAAAAAGATTAAGGCGTCATTGTGGATGACATGTTAAAACCCTCGGCCCAGTGTGCAGCGGCAGCCAAGAGAGCAAATAGAATGCTAAGTATCATAAGGAAAGGAATGGAAAATAAAACAAAAGATATTATAATGCCTCTATATCGTTCCATGGTGAAGACCGCACCTTGAATATTGTGTGCAATTCTGGTTGCCGTATCTTAAAAAGGATATAGCGTTATTTGAAAAGGTTCAGAGAAGAGCCACCAAAATGGTAAAGGGGATGAAAGGATACTCCTATGAAGAAAGACTAAAAAGGTTAGGGCTCTTTAACCTGGAAAAGAGATAGCTGAGGGGAGATATGATAGAAGTCTATAAATTAATGAAAGGAGTGGAATGGGTAAACATAGATCGATTGTTTATGTTATCAGAATATAGAAAGGCTAAGGGACATGCAATGAAGCTACAGGGTAAACTATTTAAGACTAATAAAGGAAAATATTTTTTCACTCAACGTGTAATCAAACTCTGGAATTTGTTACCGGAGGATGTAGTAAAAGCTGTTAGTGTAGCTGGGTTTAAAAAAGGTTTGGACAAGTTCCTGGAGGAAAGGTCCATAAACGATTATTAAGGAGGGACCCAGGATATCAATGCTTGACCCAGTACAAGCATTGCGAAACCTGTGTCTTTTGGTGAAACTGCTAGGTACGTATGACCTAGATTGTCCACTGTTGGAAATAGGATACTGGGCTTGATGGACCTTGGTCTGACCCAGTATGGCATATCTTATGTTCTTATGTTTATTGTCAAAGTATCCAGATACATTTCCGCTAGCACAAGCCTTTGGTCCAACTTGTTAACTCTTTCGCTATACATTTAACAACACAGTAAACCGTTCAACCCACGTTAACAAGCAATAACATTCGGTAACCTATAACAGAAATTCATCTCCCCACCCTTCCTTATTCTTGTAGGCCCTCCCAATGGCTCACAGATTAGTAATAGTAGGTCTTCCATCTCATATTTTAGTTCTTTCAACATCTGGGTATGTATACCATCCAGTCCAGTTGATTTGCCACTCTTCAGTTTATCAAACAGTTGTAATACATCCAGTTTATCAATATTTCTTTCAGTTCTTCTGCTACATCATCTTTTATGATACCATTGCAGGCACGAATAACTTCCCTATATCTTCTTCATTAAAGACCGAAACACAGAATTCATTCAGTCTCTCCGCTATTGCCTTTGTCATCCCTTAGCATCCCTTTTTACCCCTTCTTCCAATGGTCCAACTGACTCAGAGGTTTTTTGCTACAAATGTACTTAAAAAAGTTTTTATTTTGCATTTTGCTTCCATAGCAAGCTTCTTTACAAATTCACTCTGTTTGCCTTGCATATAACTTGCCAATGTTTATATTTCTAGTGTTCATCATTAGGCTCCTTTTTCCATTTCCTGATGGATGCTTTTTGGCAACAGCAGCCTCTCTGACCTCGCCTTTAATCCATACTGGCAGTTTTTTGGCCTTCCTCCCACTTTTCTTAAAGTGTGGAATACATCTGGTCTGGGCTTTCAAGATAGTACTTTTAAACTATGCTCATGCTTGATGTAAATCTTTAACCTTTGCAGCTGCTCCTTTTAGTTTTTTTTTAGCTATTTCCTCATTTTATCATAGTCTCCCTTTTGAAATTTAAAAGGTAGTACTGTGGATTTCCTTACCGTCTTTCTTCAATTTGTTAAATCAAATGCAATCATGCTTTGATTACTGTTGCCAAATGGCCCCAAAACACTTCTCTTGTACCAGATCTGTGTTCCACTAAGGACTAGGTCCAGAATAGCTTTCCCTCTTGTTGGTTCATTTAGAATCTTTATCTCTCTAGTATGTCCTGCTGTGACATTGACCCAGTCGATACTGGGATAATTGAAATCACCGATTATTACTGTGTTGTAACTTTTGTTATCCGGGAACAAGCAGAAAGTCAGTCCTCACATATGAGTGATGTCGGCAATGGAGCCCCGCGGAAGCAACTTCCTAGCTTTCAAAGAAAGCCTTTGGAAGATGCCACCATGCATGCGTGTTCTACTTCCCGCCCAAGGGTGCACAGAACAGATGTCGAGGCCTCTGGGGACAGATCACGGACTCCCGAGGCCTGTCCTATGAAAGACTCACTGACGCCAGACCCGGTCACCCCAGTGTCTATATCGAAGGCTGCAACTCCTGAGTGGGAAGCATGGATGATGGCATTGGAACATAGTGTCACTGCCTTCCTTGCCTTACAGCAAGCGTCCATGCCCGGCCCTACTGGTGCTAGCGCACAGACCACAGGACCTTGATACTGAGGACTTCCCGGACCACCATTACAATCCTTGAGAGCCCTGAGCCTCGAGCTGATCCTTGACGAGGGTCTTGATCCTGCTCCTGGTCCTCAGAAGCGAGATCTTCCCCAGCAAGCGCTTGTGGCTCCAGCCAAGAGCAGTCATGAGTCACTGAAGACCCGATCCAAACCTGATGCCTCAGGAGCCATCAGCCTCGAGTCCTCGACAGACTACTCG
The DNA here is from genome assembly GCA_033557465.1 of Ichthyophis bannanicus. Lineage (NCBI taxonomy): Eukaryota > Metazoa > Chordata > Amphibia > Gymnophiona > Ichthyophiidae > Ichthyophis > Ichthyophis bannanicus. The sequence goes on along the minus strand of CM066034.1, from coordinate 885,268,697 downwards.
GACTGGGAGTCCAAGGATGAGGCTTCCCCGGAGATGCATAAGCACTGTGATCTCCCCTCAGATCCATCTCCTCTGGCGTCAAGACGCCGATCCCTTCCCGAGGTCACCTCATTCCTTGAGTTTGTCGGGACATGGTGATGGCCTTGTCTCTCACCACAGAGTAGAAGGAGAACCCTCGCATGGAGGAGCTCAAAATCCTCTAGTTTGAGCCTAAGGAGGCCCTGATGGTCCCCGTCCCTGCCATCCTCGGACGACTCCTCCCTCGGATGTGGGAGACACCAGCGTTTGTGCTGATAGCTGACGCCTGGACACCATGTACCCGGTCCAGCAGGGCCCTGACTTCCGGAAGGTGCAACTCCCTCACATCTCTATGGTGATGGAGTTGACCATGCGCCAACAGAAAAGCCTGAAGACTCGCTGATCTGTGCCCCCAGGCAGGGAGTCCTCACCCTTGACATAAATGCTACCAGGGCTCGATGCTGGGTTGCTGAATACAAGCATATCAGCTGTATATCAGCAGGTATCGACAAGATCTAGCAAAAGAACTTGCAGATTTCTTGGCGGGTCTCGGTGGAGATAACCTCCAGCATTTCCAAACCCTCAAAAAGTGGGTCGGGTAGTGCTTGAAGTACATGTCTCGAGTCGCCTGTGACGGTTTCAAGTCTAATGAGAGGGTGCCTGACTCCAGGCCTGGCTCTAGGCATTGGATCTCGAGCAGTGGGTCCAGGAGAAACTCCTTGACGTCCCCTGCCTCGGTGAAAACCTCTTTTGGAAACCGATGGAGGGATAAGGTGGCGGTGATATATCTTAAAAAGGATATTGCGTTATTAGAAAAGGTACAGAGTAGAGCCACCAAAATGGTAAAGGGGATGGAAGGATACCCCTATGAAGAGAGACTATAAAGGTTAAGGCTCTTCAACCTGGAAAATAGAGATATAATAGAGGTCTATAAATTAATGAATGGAGTTGAACGGGTAAACGTAGACTGATTCGTTTACATCATCAGAATATAGAAAGACATGGGGACATGCAATGAAGCTACAGGGTAATCTATTTAAGACTAATAAGAGAAAAAAAATTCACTCAATGTGTAATCAAACTCTGGAATTTGTTACCGGAGGATGTAGTAAAAGCTGTTAGTGTAGCTGGGTTTAAAAAAGATGTGGACAAGTTCCTGGAGGAAAGGTCCATAAACCATTATTAAAAGGGACCCAGGATATCACTGCTTGACCCAATACAAGCATTGTAGAACCTGTGTCTTTTGGGGAAACTGCTAGGTACTTATGGCCTTGATTGGCCACTGTTGAAGGCAGGATACTGGGTTGATGGACCTTGGTCTGACCCAGTATGGCATATTTTACGTTGTTAGATCAAGACAGCGTTCGTCAGTAGGACTCAGCTCTGCAGGAAAAACCTCCACCCTTCCCAAGAAAAAAACGCTGGGGAAAGGCCTCCCTTCCACAGGAAAGGCCAACTCTACCGAGGCTATCCCCAATACCAGGCCCCCCAGAGTCCGCATCAGGGTCACCAGGGAAAAGGAGCGGGCCATGGCCAATGCAAGCCTAAGGGCTCTAAGCCCCAAACACTGACTCTTGCCTAGGCTAGGTTGGGGTTTTGACTCCCTGAGCATAACCTCTCCACCTGTGTCGGAGCAGCTGCCAACAGGGGAGTTTGATTCATTTTGCCCATCGGTGGCCTGCCATCACCACCAACACCTGGGCACTCCAGGTGATCAGAGAAGGCTACCTCCTTCATCTAGACCAGACTCCGCCTCCTTTCTTTCCAGGAGAATCCCCCTTGGACTCCCCTGCACCAGGCCTGCTACTGCAGGAACACACAGGCCTTCTTAGGGACAGGGCCGTGGAGACAATAGTCCACCACCTCAGGGGAAAGGGGTTCTATTCCAGGTACTTTATGGTCCCAAAAAGAACAGGAGGACTATGGCCCATTCTGGACTTGTGAAACCTGAAGAAATTCCTAGTACGGGAGAAATTGAAAATGCTGTATCTTGGAACATTGCTGCCCTACCTCCAGCAGGGAGATTGGCTATGCTCCCTGGACCTAAAGTATGCTTATACCCCTATCCTTATTCATTCCAGTTACAGGCAGTACTTAAGGTTCATGGTTGGGGCAATCACTACCAATACAGCGTACTACCCATCAGCCTAGCCTCCGCACCAAGAGTCTTCACCAAATACTTGGCAGTGGTGGCCGCCTACCTCCATCTTCAAGGGGCCTTCATCTTCCCATACCTGGCCGACTGGCTCGTGAAAGGGGACAAGGCCACCGAGGGTGCAAGAGGCCACGCTCCACTCCATCAAGGTCCTGAAGCATTTGCGGTTCATAATAAACCACCCCAAATCTCATCTCATTCCAACACAGGATCTGGAGTTTGAAGGCGCTTATCTGGCACTCTCCAGGTCAGGGCCGTCCTCCCCCTGGACAGGTTGGATCGCATCAGAGCCCTGGCCACCGAGGTGCAGTGCCATCACGCATTGTCAGCGCGGTCCATGCTCCGCCTGCTAGGCCACATTGTATCCACAGTTCATGTGGTCCCCAATGCCTGCCTCCACATGCGGGCAGCTCAGTGGTGTCTCCACTCACAGTTTACACAAGGCATGGGCAGGCTTCAGGACAGGGTCTCAGTGTCTTGTCAACTTGCAGAATCGCTCGACTGATGGCAGGGTGTACAGCACCTGCAGAAGGGCATGCCCTTCCAGCCCCCAAACTCCCAGAGGGTCCTCATCACAGAAGCATCCCTACTGGGCTAGGGTGCCCACTGTGAGGAACTGCGCATGCAGAGTAACTCATCCCTAGCAGAGAGCCAGCAGCAGATCAGCCTGCTGGAGCTCAAAGCCATTTTTCTGGTGATCAAGGCCTTCCACCACCGCTTGCGGAACCCAGTCTGTGCTAGTCCAAATGGACAACCAGGGGGGCAGAGGGTCTCAGCACCTCTGCCAAGAGGCAGTAGCTCTCTGCTTGTATGCAGTCTTTCAGGGAATGCTCCTCAGGGCAGTATACCTTCCATGCCAAGACATTGCCCTAGCAGACAGGCTGAACAGGATCCTCCAGCCTCACGAATGGCATCTAGAACCCAGGGTGGCACAGCGGCTATTCTGACTCTGGAGAACCCCAAGTCTGCACCACTTTGCCAGCCCAGCCAATGCTCAGCTGCCCCACTTCTGCTTTTCCCAACCGCATCCTTCCCAGATTGTGGCGGACGCCTTCCTCATCTCGTGGTCGGTGGACTTTCTGTATGCCTTCCCTCCCTTGCCACTAATCGCCCAGACCCTCTTCAAGGTCCTGGGTGACTAGGCCTCCATGATCCTGGTGACCCTACGGTAACCCAGGCAGCCTTGGTTTCCTCTGTTGCTCTGCCTCTCGATGGAGCTCCCGGTCCCTCTGGGGAGCAACCTGGGGCTACTTACCCAGGAGGAGGGCTCTCTTCTTCTCCCCTACCTGGGGTCCCTGTCATTAACAGCATGGCTGTTGAGCAGGTCACCGTAGCACCTTTCAACCTCCCAAGGGAGGTGGAGGAATTTCTCCTAGCCTCTCGTAAGAACTCCATGAGATGAGCCTACACCTTCAAGTGGCACAGATTCTCAGTATGGTGTGTGGAGCAATGTGTAGACCCATTCTCTTGCCAGGTGCACATGGTGCTGCATACTTACTCTACTTTCTCAGACCAACTCTATCAGGGTGCACTTGAGCATGCTGTCGGCGCACCATCACTCCATAGGGGGCAAATCTCTTTCTGCGCAGCCCCTCATTACCCGATTTATGCAGGGCCTGCTACTCTCTAAGCCTCCCATCTGCCCGCCCCCGACGGAATGGGAATTCAGTGTGGTTCTGTCGCAGCTCTCCAAGTTGCCTTTCAAACCTCTAGCTACCTGTCATTTGCGTTATCTATCCCGGAAGGTCATCTTTCTGGTGGCGCTCACCTCTGCCCGCAGAGTCAGCGAGCTTCAGGCCTTGATGGCTGAGCCACCTTACACCAGGTTCTACAAGAATAGGGTCATGCTTCACACCCACCCTAAATTCCTTCCGAAGAGGTATTCCCCTTCCACCTCAACCAGGAGGTGGTGCTCCCCACCTTATTTCCAAGGCCCCATTCCGACAAGGTGGCAGTCGTTCTCCATACTCTGGACTGTAAGAGTGCCCTGTGCTTCTACCTGCAATGTACTCAGGGCCACCGCAAAGCCTTGCAGATTTTCATTTCATATGACCCCAGTTGACTGTGGGAGGCTGTTACCAAACGGACCCTGTCCACCTGGGTGGGAACTGCATCACCTTTGCCCACGATCCGGCTGGGTTCTCGTTGGAGAACCGGGTCACAGCACACAACATCAGGGCTATGGCGACCTCTGTTGCAATCCTACACTCTGTCCCTATAGCAGACATCTCCCGGACCACCATCTGGTCCTCAGTTCACATCTTTGCAGCTCACTACTACCTGGAGAGGGAGTTCCGATGGGACAACGCCTTCGGTCAGGCGGTACTCCGTAATCTGTTTGGGGTTTAGACAGCTCCTGCCCTCTGACCCTTCTTTTTCAGACTACCGGAACACTGGTTCTCCCTGGACACTGGGGTCCTCAGAGTCTTTCCTCAGATTTGCTTGTGACTGCTCACGACTGGGCCGTGTTTTTCTACAGGTTCTTGGTAGCCTGTAGCTAGGGAGTCCCATATGAGGACCGACTTCCTGCTTGTTTCTGGAGAAAGCGTAGTTACTTACCTATACCATGTGTTCTCCTGGGACAGCAGGAATCAGTCCTCACAACCCTCCCTTCTACCCTTGGAGTTGCTGTACAATTTTTGCCACCTTCTTTTGTCTGCTTTCACTATGTCATCTGACTGAGTAAGATGGAACCCTTGGGTGGGAAGGGGTCCATGCATGCATGATGGCATCTCCCAAAGGCTTTCTTTGAAAGCTGGGGATATAGTTCCACGGTGCTCCGTCAGCACCGTCATCACCCATATGTGAAGACTGATTCCCGCTGTCCCTGGAATAGCTGTTACAGGTGAGTAATTATGCTATCCAGTAAGTGTACTGCTTCCTTTCCCGTCCCCGAGCAAGCTTGCCTTGGTGTCACTCTTCGGATTGGTCTTTTTTTGTTTTCTCAAGGTGTTCCTCGACCAGTGTTCACGCCCTTTTTGGCCATAGGCCAGGGCTCCTTTTTTCCCTGATGGCGTCCAGCGGTTTCAAAAAATGTGATCGGTGCAGTAAGATGATGTCTTTCACCGATCCAAATGACTGCTGCCTCCGTTGCCTTGGGCTGGACTACGAAAACTTGGACTGTGAACTTTGCAAGGCAATGACTGCAAAGGCCATCAAGAGCTGTCAGTTGCAGCAGGAAAAGATTTTTCACTAGTCCAACTCTTCGCCGGAGTCTCCAGCAACACCGTGCTCCAGGGCTCTCTCCTGTACCTCGGTGCCCCACGATGCCCAGGCTGCCTTGGAGCCCCGTGGCAGTGGGTCCTCCGAGTGAAAATCCCTGGAGGTGGAACCTAAGAAGCCCTCGAAGACCACTCTGGAGGATGGGTCTGGGATAGCGGGAAAATCCCATACCAGGCCCCGCAGTCCCAGGCTTGAGTCCGAGGGGTCAGAGCAAGAGTGGCCTCACAGTCTGCCCCGGAAGGAATCAATGACAGCTGGCAACCAGTCTCTGACCCCCGAGGCCATCCCTGTTGAGGATTCCCTCTCAACAGAGACAATGCTGGGCTTGAAGCCCTCGGTGCACGCATCGAAGGCTGCGGAGTCAACTGGCATGGAAACCAGGATGGCAGCCTTGGAGCACAGTATCTCTTCCCTCATGGCCCAGCAAAGTGTGTTCATGTCAGTTCCTCCAGTTCATCTGCCCCGACGACTGGGCCCTCAACATCGAGGGCTTCCTCAGAAGTCGAGCTGATCCTTGAGTGCCACTGACCTCGGGAGACCCATTGGCAGAGAACGATATCCCAATCCCTTTTCTCAGGGCCCAGTCTTTCCTGGCCAGTGCCCTTTGCTCAGACCACAGGTCCTCCAGAGATCACAGGCCTCAGACTCTTCCTTGGACTTTGAGTATGATTGGAAGATCGAGGATGAGCAGTCCCCCGATAATCTGTGTCACAGAGACGCGCCCTCGGACCCGTCTCTCCTGGTGTCATGGCACTGTTCCCTGCCCGAGGACGTCGCCTTCCTTGACTTTTTGCGGGACATGGCTAAGGCACTCGCTGTTGAGACCAAAGTGGAGGGGGACCCCCCACGTAGGAACTGGAGATTCTCCAGTATGGGTCCCCTCTAAAGAGGCCCTCATGGTGCCTGTCCCTCTGATCCTTGAACGCTGTCCCCTCCGTATGTGGGAAACACCGGCTTCTGTGCCCATAGTTAGCAGATGGCTCGACTCCATGTACCGAGTTTGCCAAAGCCCCGGGTTCCAGAAAGCCCAGCTTCCCCACAATTTGATGGCCGTTGAGTCCGCCATGCACATATTCCAGTCAAAAGACCCTTTTGTCGGTGCCCCCTGGTAGAGAGGCTCAGACCCTTGACACCCTCAGCTGAAAGGCTTTGCAGGGCTCGATGCTGGCCTGCCGAGTCCAGTCATACCAATTATACATCGGCATGTATCTCAAGGAGCTGGCGATGGAACTTGTCTGTTTCTCAGCAGGCCTCAGTGGTCAAGGAGTGCTCGAAGTTCTTATTTCGAGCAGCATATGACGGCTTTGAGTCCTTGGCCAGGGTAGCAACCACAGGTTTTGGGGCCCGATGCCAGGCCTGGCTGCAGTAATCTGAACTCAAGCAATGGGTTCAGGAAAAGCTCATCAATGTCCCCTGTATCAGAGAGAATCTCTTCGGGAAACCCATGGCAGTCTAAGTAATAGAGACTGAGTTCCTGTCAAGGACAGATCCTCTAAAAAGACCTGTGCATCCCTGCAAGAAAGGGCCCAGGGAAGAAGCCCTTCTTCCCGAGGAAAAAGGGGGTTTTGGCAGTGCCCCACAGTTCCAGGTCTTCTCTGCTCCGCAATAAGACCAGCAGCACAAGGGGCAAGAGCACGGCCCCCACAAGCAGAAATCCCCTAAGACCCAGGCACCGGCCCCGGTCTTAAGGCGTTTTTGACTCCCTGGGCATGACTTCCCTCCCCCCAGGTGGTCCCTTACAGCCCACAAGGGGGCATCTGGCTCTGTTTGCCCACAGATGGTCTTCCATTATCACTGATTCCTGGGTACTGCAGGTTATCAGGGAGGGTTACCTCTTCTACCTGCAACAGACGCCATCCTCCTACTTTTCAGGAGAGTCTATCTGGCCTCTCTTCCACCAGGCTCTGTTCCTATCAGAGCTCACAGACCCCATCAAGGACAAGGCAGTAGAGCCAGTGCCCAAACACCTCTGGAACAAAGGCTTCTTCAGATATTTCCTTCTTTCCAAACGAACAGGGGGTCTCAGGCTATCCTAGACCTGTGGGACCTGAACAGATTCCTGGTGAGGGAGAGGTTCAAGATGCTCTCCTTGGAACACTGCTGCCATACCTCCAGCAGTGACACTGGCTATGCTCCTTAGACCTGAAGGATGCTTACACACAAATCCTGATCCATCCCAGACATTGAAAATACCTCTGGATCGTGGTGGGAGGAGGTCACTACCAATACAGGGTTCTGCCCTTCGGGCTGGCCTCTTTGCCAGGGGTCTTCACCAAGTGCCTAGCGGTGGTCACAGCCCACCTTTGTCTCCAGGGGTCTTCAACTTTCCCTACCTGGCAGCTTCCCTGCCATCTTCAGGCTGGGATGCCCTTCCAGGCACCCACCCCCCAGAGGGTCCAAACCACAGACGCCTCCCTGCTGGGTTGGGGAGCGCACTGTGAAGTCCTCAGCACACAAGGCAGTTGGTCCCAGGTGGAATGCCATTTGCAGGTCAACCTTCTGGAGCTCTGGGCGCTATTTCTGGCCCTCCGAGCCTTCCATCACAGGCTTCAGCACCAGGAGCAACCAGACGGACAAACAAGTTCAATGTTCTTCATGAACAAGCAGGGGGGCACAGGGTTGTACTCCCAAATGGTGTGGTTCAATATTAGGACTAGGGCAGATAATGTTCATTCAAAAATAAGGATCCTAGACTTCAGGAAAACTAACTTTGACAAGATGGGGCAATACCTCAGGGAGTCAGGGGGATGGGAACAGCTGGGGTCATTAGTGGGGGGGAACAGCTGGGGCCAAGCTGAAAGGGAATATTTTTTAAAGGCACAAAGTTTTTTGTTAAGGAAGTAAATAAATGTAAAAGGAAATGGAATCCATTATGGTCTTCAGAAGTAGATGAAAAGATGAAGGAAAAGAGGGTGGTCTCATTTTATGAAGATCACAGAAAGGGGAAGGCAAGCATCAATATTTGTAAAAGATAAGAGAAGCTAAGAAAGTAGTCAGGAAAGCAATGATACAAATGGAAGAAAAAATAGCCAGTGAAGTAAAATGAGGGGGGGGGGGAGGGATAAAACATTTTGAAAATATGTTAGTGAGAGAAGGAAGTGCAAAAGTAATAATGTCAGACTGAAGGGTGACGAGGAGGAATATGTTGAAACTGATGAGAATAAAGCGGAATTGCTTAACAATTATTTTTGTTCTGTATTCACAGATGATGGGCCAGTAGCAAGACCTCAGAAAACATCCACAAATAAGAACAGAAGTGGGGGGGTTTGAATGATTTTCAAAAGACTGTGTTTGTGAGGAGCTAGCTAAACTAAAAGTATATCAAGTAATGGGACCAGATGGGATACAGCCGAGAGTACTGAAGGAGCGTAGAGATGTTCTAGCGACTCCACTGTCTGACCTCTTCAGTGCTTCTTTAGAGTCAGGGAGTGGCACCAGAGGACTAGAGAAGGGTGCATGTGGTCTCTTCACACAAAAGCAGAAATAAGGGCGAGGTTGAGAACTACTAGTTGGTTAGTCTGACCGCTGTGATGAGTAAATTAATAGAAGCGCTGCTAAAACGGAGGAGAGTGAGGTTTCTGGAGTCCAGTTTGTTGCAGGATCCAAGGTAAACAAATCTAATTAATTTCTTTGACTGGGCAACCAGAGAGTTGGACCGAGGCACAACTTTAAGTGTGATGTACTTAGATTTCAGTAAAGCCCTTTGGCACGGTCCCAAACAGGTGACTTATAAATAAACTGAGCACCCTAGGAGTGGACCCTAAATTGACTGACTGGGTTAGAAATTGGTTCAGTGGGAGGTGACAGAGGGTACAGGTGAATGGAGCTCTCTCTGAGAAAGATGTTACCAGTGGTGTGCCACAGGGATCTGTCCTTGGTCTGATTCTTTTTAACATTTTTGTTAGTGCTATTGCAGATGGGCTGTTGGATAAGGTTTTCCTCTTTGCAGATGATACCAAAATCTGCAATATTGTGAAAACACCAAGGAAGGCGTAGATAACATGAGGAGGGATCTAGTGAAGCTTGAAGAATGGTGAGAGTTTGGCAGCTGAGATCTAACAGTAAAAATTACAAGGTCATGCATTTGGGCTGAAAAAATCCAAGGGACTGGTACAGTATAGGGGTTGAAGTACTTTTGTCCACGAAAGAAGAGCAGGGCCTGGAGGTGCTTGCTTCTGATGATCTTAAAGTGGCTAAACTAGAGATCTGACTGTTCCATTGACGGGATGATTCGATTGGTGATTACATGTTCCAGGGCTTTGTTGGTGGTGAAGCCGTCTTTATGGAATGCACTGCCTGATATTTTTCCACACAATTTATTTAGCTACTTTTATATGCCGCTTTATCAGAATGTCAAAGCGGTTTACAGATTAACTGAAATTTAAAACTTGCATAGGGAACAGACGTAGAGTTAACTACTTAGTATGCATGATGCAAGGAACATCCAAGTCAATTGAGCAAAATGGATAACAGAAGAATAGAGAATGTGCCTGTGTGGTAGGATGAGTGTTAGTCTTCTTTACCAAAATACTCAATGAACAAATGAGTTTTTAGCTTCTTACGGAAGTCTGTAAGATCATGGATGACCTGTAAGCTCTCAGGGAGTGCATTCCATATGCATCACACATAGAGTGAGAAGGCTCCATTCGAAGCAGTCTGGCTGCTTTTCACTTTTAACATGGGAATGGTGAAGGTATTTTGCGCATTGGTTCTTCTCGATCTATTTGCTGCTTTAGGTAATACAGATTGTAGGTAAACTGAGGAAAGTTGTGGGATATCTTGAAAATAATCAGTAAGGCATTGTATTTTGTATGGCTTCTTATCGGAAGCCAGTGTAGTTGCCTGAGTATTTGGAGTTGTGTGTTCGGGCATCAGTATTCTGAACCCATCTGTAAAGGATGCAGTGCATAGTTCCAGTAGTCCTTGTAGGATTATGCAATTGTGGTCAACATTATTGGCACCCTTGCATTTTAGCTATGTGTGCAATATTTTGAGAAATAATTGGAAGTATTCCAATTGTATGTCATCAAAATATTTTTATAGTATGTTCAAAGGTCTACAACAACAAATAAATTTGTCAGTGCAACTTAGACATAGTAATTTCTGAGGAAAGAAAACCAAAATATGACCTAGACAGGGTTAATGGCACCTTTCACTAATTTTTGGTTGCACAACCCTTGTCAATGATGACAGCCTCCAAACGTTTCTTGTAGCCATCTATAAGTTTCGTACATCTGTCTGCTGGTAGTTCCTTCCACTCTTCAACTGCGATTTGTTGCGATTTGTTCCGGCTCATAAATGTTTCCAGGATTCCTTTTACTAATGGCAGATTTCAACTCTTTCCAAAGGTTCTTGATTGGATTGAGATCAGGACTCATTGCTTCTCAATTTAAAACAGTCCATTTGTTCCTTTTTAACCATTCTTTTGTATGTTTGGATGTATGTTTCGGTCATTGACCTGCTGGAGGACCCATAACCTTATGACACTAAGCAGCATATTTCGCTCTAAAATACCTTGGTAGTGCTCTGACTTCATGATTCCTTTAATATGTTCCAGGCCTCCATTTCCTGATACAGCAAAACAGCCCCACAACAATATGGAACCTCCATCATATTTAACTGTAGGAAGGGTGTGTTTTCCTTTTAAGCTTCATTTCTTCACCTGTAAATGTATTGCTGGTCTGCATTGTCAAAGAGCTCACGTTTGGATTCATCTATCCACAGAAAAGTTTCCCAGAAGGATTGTGGTTTCTCAAGGTGGTTGTAGGCAAAGATCAGGCGTGTCTTTTTATGTCTGTCTTTGAGTGTGGGGTCCTCCTTGGCCTTCGCCCATGAAGTCCTTCTTTCTTTAGTTTACAGCATATGGTGTGGGTTGAAACCACCACTCCAGATTGCTCCAGGTCAGCCTTAAGCTCTTTGGATGTTGTACGCTGTGTTTTTCCAACAGTTCACAGTAACCTTCAAAGACCTTTTAGATTAATTTTCCTGTTCCCACCACATCCTGGGAGGTTCTTGACAGTTCCATGAGCAGAAACCTTCTTAACCTTTATTTTACCAATGTTTCATTTTTGGAACATTATTATATATTTGCCAAATAAATATGAAAAACTTGCTTCTCCAGGAACAAGCAGGAAGTCAGTCCTCACTTATGGATGACGTCAGCACCGACTGAGCCCGCACGGAGCAATTCCCCAGCTTTCAATGAAAGCCTTTGGGATTGCTGCCACGCATGCATCGTTCCTCTACCCGCCCAAAAGTGCCATCTTGCTCAGTCTCCCTTTTTCCACAGAGCCTTTCGGACGCAGGTCCTTGTCCCTCAGAAAAAGTGTTTTTGTCTTCCGGTTGCACCGGTCCTCTCCCATCCTCCCTTATGCCTTTGCCTCAGCGGTGGGCTAGGGGACTCCGTTTGTATTAATTTCTTTTAATTTTTTTGCTTTGGGCCCTTTTTGCGCCCTTTTTTTCTACCACCGGCCGTGAGGGTCTTCGACCTCGCAGGGGCTCTTTTTGTCCCCATGGCCACCGGTTTCAAAAAATGTGACAGATGCTCCAAGAATACGTCGCTCACGGACACCCATGACTGTTGTCTGTGGTGTCTGGGGGCTGACCATAAACCGGAGCTCTGTTCTCTCTGTAAGAAAATGTCCTCTAAGGCCCTACTAAGCTGTAAGCAGAAGTCCGATGACATTTTCCGTAAGGCAGCCCCGGGTCCCTGGTGGCTTCCTGCTCTGCCTATCCATCACTTGCGGGATCTCCTGCGGTGACTCCGTGCCCCAAGTGTCAATCCAATCAGCGTTCACCCTAGGTGGAGCGGCGAAAGAAGACCGTGAGATCACTGTCGGGGGCTCCGGACAAGCGCGACTGGTCTCGTGCTCATTCCCTCAGCCCTCCCTGGCGTTCCCGAGGGTCGGACAAGGAGTGGCCTCGAAAGGTACCTCGTACAGATACGGAGGCCTCCGGCGATGGCGCCCGCTCTCCCAAGGTTCGTCCCGGCGAGGACCCCCTCTCCTCCATGCCAGACCCTGTCACCCTGCCTTCTGCCTTCCTACCTGCCCAGCAGGCGCTATTGCCCAGCACGGCTGGCCCATGCCTCGAGACCGAGGGTCCCTCGATGGGAGTACCAAAGACCGCCTTGGAAACCCCTGAGAGCCGTGGGCCTTGTGAGGGTCCTCGGCGCCGGTCTCACTCGCTGTCCCATTCCTCAGGGGTGAGGTCTTCCAGAGTCAGTGCCTCTAGCTCCAAGCAGGCCTCGGCCACTGGACATGGAGATCAGCCCAACCCGTCCTTCTCGGACATCTCAGGCTGGGAGTCTGACGGGGACCTTCCCTCTGACCCATCCCCGCCCTCCTCGCAAAGAGGGTCGCCTCTCGAGGACATCTCTTTTTTGGTGTTCGTGCTGGATATAGCATGGGCCCTCAATCTACCCACGCAGACAGAGGAGAAACCGAGGGCGGAGGAGCTTGACATTTTGCAGTATGAATCTCCACCTAGAAAGTCTCTTACAGTCCCTGTGCCGCCCATCCTATCGCGGCTGCTCCTCCGCATGTGGGAAGCACCCGCCTCGGTCCCCATCATCAGCAAAGGCTTGATGCCCTGTACAGGGTCCAGTGGGGCCCGGGGTTTCGGAAGACTCAACTTCCTCATACCTCCATGGTGGTTGAATTGGCCATGCGGAAGCAGAAGAGCCTGAAGTCACACTCTTCGGTCCCACTGGGCAGGGAATCCCGTGCCCTCGCCACCCTCGGTCGCAAGGCTTACGAGGGATCCATGCTGGCATGCCGCATCCAGGCGTTTCAGCTGTATATGGGTATGTTTCTTCATGACCTCACCAAAGAGCTAGGCAGTCCTCGGGGCGAACACCTCCTTAGATTCCAGACCCTCCTGAGGTCGGTCGCAGACTGCTCGAAATTCCTTTCCCGCGCCGCATATGACAGGTTCGAGTCCTCCACCCATGTGGCAGCAGCTGGCATCAGGGCTCAGTGCCAAGCATGGCTCCAGACATCGAACTTGGAACAGTGGGTCCAGGGGAAGCTCCGGATGTCCCCTGCCTCAGCAAGCAGCTGTTTGGCAAGCCCATGGAGGACAAAGCAGCCGAGATCGAGATAGAGTTTGTAACTTGCACCTGTCTCTCTTGTAAAACCTCTTCCCTTCCGCGTTAGAAGCAGCACAGCAAAAAGCTTCCTTACCGGGGGTACCCACCCTACCCACCTACCCCGGCACTGACGACCAGCGCTCCAGGAAAAGGGGGAGCTCAGGGTCATTGGAAACTGAAAGGGCCCAAGAACCAACCGCTGGCGCCACCCCAGCCGGCTCTGGAGTTTTGAAGCCGAATGCATAGCCTCTCATCCCCCGGCAGCACTTCCGCCTGTGGGAGGATGCCTGTCCCTTTTCGCCCCCCCCCCCCCCAGTGGGCGGCCATTACATCAGACGCCTGGGTCCTCCAGGTGATCAAGGATGGTTATCATCTTGGAGCCTACTCGGCTTCCCTCGCACCAGACTACTTTGCAGCAAGAGGTCGACAACCTCCTCTGCCAGCAGATGGTCGAAAGAGTCCCACCGCACCTCCGAGGTTGGGGGTTTTACTCCCGGTATTTCTTAATCCCGAAGAGGACGGGGGGCCTGCGCCCTATCCTTGATCTCAGGAACCTTAACAATTTCCGGTGCGGGAGAGGTTCAGAATGCTATCGCGTGGTGTCCTGCTGCCCTTCCTACAGCAGGGCGATTGGCTATGCTCCTTGGATCTCAGAGACGCTTACGCCCATAATCCAGTCCACCCCAAGCACAGGCAATATCTGTGTTTCAGGATGCAAGGGGAGCATTATCAGTACCGGGTGCTCCCCTTCGGGCTTGCGTCTGCCCCGCGAGTCTTCATGAAGTGCCTTTCAGCGGCCACAGCTCACCTCCGGCTGCAGGGCATACCCATTTACCCGTACTTAGATGACTGGCTCTTCACAGGCACATCAGCGGAGGAGGCTCGCCTTTCGGCATCGTGCACAGCCATCCTCCTCAAGTGCCTCAGCTTCCTGATCAACTACTCCAAGTCCCACCTCGAGCCAGTGCAGACCCTGTAGTTCATCAGTGCCCTTCTCGACACAGACTGGGTGACTGCCTTTCTCCCTCGAGCCTGCGCGGATTCGCTCCGCACCCTGGCGGCCAAGGTCCAAGGCCGGACAAGGGTCTCGGCGTGGGCCATGCTGTGCCTCCTGGGGCACATGGCCTCGACTGTCCACATCATCCCCCATGCCTGCATGCACATGCGGGCGGCACAATGGTGCCTCAGGGTGCAATGGGCCCAAGCCTCGCAATGCCTCCAGGACCCCTTCCGGGTCTCCCGCAGCCTGTTCAGTTCCCTGGCTTAGTGGCAAAATCCCCAAAGCCTCCTTTGAGGTATGCCATTCCAGACTTATCAGCACAAGCTCATCTTGATGATGGATGCCTCGCTGTTGAGCTGGGGTGCCCACTGTGGCAGCCTGCGCATCCAGGGGCAGTGGTCACCCGAGGAGTCCCTGCAGCAGATCAACCTGCTCGATCTCCGGGCGGTCAGGTTGGCCCTGAAGGTATTCGAGTATGATCTGAAGGGCAAGTCAGTGCTTGTGCAGACCGACAACAAAGTTGCAATGTTCTACATAAACAAGGAAGGGGGCATGGGCTCCCGCCTCCTTTGTCGGGAGGCAGTCATCCTCTGCTCCTTCACGGTGCACGACCTTAAGGGCTGTCTACCTCCCGGGCCAGAACAACTTCCTCACGGACAGACTCAGCAGGCTCCTTCGCCCATCCGAGTGGTGCCCGAGTCCAGAGGTGGCCCTCCACCTATTCCACCGCTGGGGGACTCCGTCCATAGACCTGTTTGTCAGCCCGGTGAACACGCAGCTTACTCGTTTTTGCAGGCTGATGCTGCACCCCAGCAGGATGACCCCGGATGTGCTTCTCCTGGACTGGACCTCTGGGTTTCTGTATGCATTCCCTCCCACTCCTCATTGCGAAGACCCTCCACAAGATTCAGTGGGACCGAGCTTCAGTGATCCTCGTGGCCCCAACAGCCCTTGTTCCCACTTCTGCTCCGGCTCTTAGCTGAGCCTCCGTTTCCCCTGGGCAGTTCCCCAGGCCTGCTGACGCAGGGGGAGGGACGGGTGCTCCACCCGAACTTGGCCTCGCTATCCCTGTTGGCCTGGTGGCTGGTCTCTTTAGCCTCACTGCATCTCCAGGAGGAGATTGAAGAAGTCCTCCTCATGTCGAGGAAGGACTCGACGAGGTGGGCCTACGCCCTGAAGTGGTGGCGCTTCTCGACCTGGTGCTCCGAGCTCCAGATTAACCCATTCTCCAGTACCTCTTCCCCCTCTGGCGGGTGGGGCTGAAATCCAACTCGGTCAGGGCTCACCTGAGTTCCATTTCGGCCAACCATTTCCCTGTCGGGGGTAAACCCCTCTCAGACCAACCTCTGGTCTCCCGCTTCATGGGGCGCCTCTTGCTTTCCAAGCCCCCCCATCTGGCCCCCGCCTGCGGAGTGGGACCTGAACATCGTGCTCATGCAGTTGACACGGCCGCCTTTCGAGCTGATGGCGATGTGATCGCTCTGGCATCTCTCCTGGAAGGTGGTCTTCCTGGTGGTGCTGACCTTGACGTGGTGAGTCAACGAACTTCAAGCCCTCATGGCAGAGGCCCCCTACACCAGGTTCTATGGAAATAGGGTGGTCCTTCATTGCCACCCCAAGTTCCTTCCAAAAGTGGTCTCGGATTTCCATCTTAATCAGGAGATAGTCTTGCTGACTTTCTTTCTGAGACCTCATGCCGACCAGGGATTGGCGATCCTGCATACTCTCGACTGCAAGAGGGCTCTTGCCTTCTATCTGCAGCGCACCTCCGATCGGCTCTTCGTTGCCTACAATCCCAACCGCCTTGGGCTGGCAGTTACCAAGCGCACCCTCTCCATCTGGGTGGCGGACTGCATCACCTTTGCCCAGGCAAAGTCTTGGGTCCCGCTGGATAGACGGGTCACCACGCATAGCATCCGCACCAAGGCCGCGGCGGTGGCTTCGCTGCGTTCAGTGCCGCTGGCGGAATCTGCCAGGCTGCAACCTGGTCTTCAGCGAACACTTACGCTTCGCACTACTGCCTGGAGAGGGAGTCCCCCTGGGACAGCGCCTTCTGTCAGGCTGTGCTCCGTAATCTGTTTGGGATATAAGCAGCTCCTGCCCTCGACCCTTCTTCTGTGGCTACCGAGTGCTTAGCCTCGGGGACCCGAGGACTCTGGCTCCTTCAGCCATCGGCTTTTGCTCACGGCCTCGCAGAGGCATTTTTTGGGTTACAGGTTCGGTAGCCTGTAGCTGGGGAGTCCCATAAGTGAGGACTGACTTCCTGCTTTTTCCTGGAGAAAGCATAGTTACTCGCCTGTAACAGGTGTTCTCCAGGGACAGCAGGAATCAGTCCTCACTACCCTCCCACCTCCCCTGAAGAGATGCTATTTTTATCCTTCCATTGCCATCTGCTTAGTAGGGCTCTAGCTATGGGACCTGACTGAGTAAGATGGCACCTTTTGGGCAGGTAGAGGACCACGCATACATGGCAGCAATCCCAAAGGCTTTCTTTGAAAGCTGGGGAATTGCTCCACGTGGTCTCCGTTGGTGCCAACGTCACCCATAAGTGAGGACTGATTCCTGCTGTCCCTCGAGAACTCCTATTGCAGGTGAGTAACTACGCTTACTTGTTTATCTCTGCCTCAGATACCAAAAAGGAAATAATATAGTACAAGAATCACCAGTTACTTTGTTCCAAAAATGTTAGCTAATTGACTGGCAGCTCTCTGAACTTTAGCGATTTTTAGATTTTTTAGCAAAATATTTCTGGAGCAAAAAGCTGGTAGTGTAGAAATTTAATTTCAGGTAAACTGCCATGATATATTTTAAATAATGTGATTGCTTTGTTAGAATGCTAATATTATTACTGGTTGAAGTAAATACTTGCAGAAAAATGACCACGTTCAACCATGTTCCATTTTTGGGAATGTTGGCGCATACTCATTAGTATAGGCCGATGTGCCTATAGGGAACAGAATTATTCTTGATTGTGTTTAAAGTAGTGATATTTTCAAAGTTGTTTCATCTTGTTCTTGTTGTCGATGAACAATTACTCATGTGCACGTAAATGTTATATTATAGACAACATGATTTGGCATTTTTATACCCTAAGACAAGCAGTTCACATGGCAATAGTGATACCGTCATCTGTATCTTTCCAACAGTGGATGGCAATGAAAGTGAATGTGAGTAAATAAATAAAAATGATTTGGAACCAGTGGAACCTGCAGACATTTGAGGAGAACTAGAAGTGTTCTCAAACAGCGTCCTTTGAGCACTGCTTGCAGATAACGCACCGAGGGCTGAAAGGTCAAGAAAAGCAGTTGTTGTTCCTCTTCGGCTCATATGATTCAGCATCCTCAGCCCCAACCCCCTCATCTATGCCTGCGAAGTCCTGAGGCATCCAAGGAGCAGTGTGCTCAGTCACAGCAGAGGATCCTGAACGGCAAGAGGAAACTCTCTGCAGAGACCATGTTGATGTCAAGGGGTGAGCATCAGGATACATTCCAGGTGCAGTACCATCACAGCCCTTCTTGACACAATGCAGAAAACAATGGCTAGGAGTGGTCAGCCAAGTTTCCCTGGTCGGAGGACCTGACCCAAACAGCAGAGTCCACTTCTAATGCCCAGGAGAGCAGCCGGATGTCTGCTGATTCACCTATCATCGTGGAGTCCCCACCTGAGGTGTTGACATTGATGGCTGCAGCTTCTCCCCTTTGTAGGTTGTGGTTCTGGAGGAACATCTTTGAGCCTTAGAAGCTCACTTGGTAGTAGTGGAAGCTTTGTGGCGTGGAGCGCATCACTGCACTTCTTCTAGCCTATAATGGATACCCATGTCCTGCCCACCGAGGTAAGGACATCGAGTGGTAGATTTGTATCAACTCCAGTTGCCAGAGCCATCTCCCTCTCCAGTGTATAGGAGTCCGTAGAAAAATGACGACAGAAAAAGACCACATGGCCTATCTAGTCTGTCCTTCCATATCAACAACTACAACAGTCCCCTTTCCTTTAGAGATCCTCTGTGTTTGTCCCATGCTTTTTTGAATTCAGATATTGTCCTCATCTCTACCACCTCCATTGGGAGACTATTCCATGGATCCACCACTCTTTCCGTAAAGACATTTTTCCGCATATCACTCCTGAATCTATCCCCTTTCACCCTCATCCCATGTCCCCTCGTAGCAGAGCTTGCTTTTAATCGAAAGAGGCTATCCCCCTGTGCATTTATGCCACGGAGGTATTGTCTCAATCATATCACCTCTATCCCACCTTTCCTCTAAGGTGTACATATTAAGATCCTTAAGTCTATCCTCATATGCTTTATAATGAAGACCACTAACCATTTTAGTAGCCACCCTCTGTCCTGACTCCATCCTGTTTATATCCTTTTGAAGGTGCAGTCTCCAGAATTGCACACAATACTCCAAATGAGGTCGCACCAAAGACTTATACAGAGGCGCTATCACCTCCATTTTTCTGCTAGCCATTCCTCTCCGTATGCACCCAAGCATTCTTCCAGCTTTTGCCTTCACCTTTTCTACCTGTTTAGCTACTTTAAGAACATCAGACACAACCATGCCTAGGTCCCGCTCTTCTTTAGTGGACAGAAGTACTTCACCCCTATACTATATTGCTCCCTTACATGACCTTGCATTTTTTAACATTAAATCCCAGCTGCCAAATTCTAGACCATTCTTCAAGCTTAGCTAGATCCCGCCTCATGTAATCTACACCTTCCTGGGTGTCTACTCTTGCAGATTATGGTATCAGCCGCAAAGAGGCAAACCTTACCCGACAGCCCTTCTGCTATATCACTAACAAAGATGTTAAAAAGAATCGGACCAAGGAGAGATCCCTGGGGCACACCACTGGCAACTTCCTTCTCCGCAGAGTGAGCTCCATTTACCAGTAACCTTTGTCACCTCCCACTCAACAAATTTCTAACCCAAGCAGTAACTTTAGGGTCCATCCCTAGGGTGCTCAGCTTGTTTATAAGTTGCCTGTGAGGAACAGTGTCAAAGGCTTTACTGAAATCTAAGTACACCACATCTAGGGCTCTCCCTCGGTCCAACTCCCTGATCACCCAGTCAAAGAAATCAATCAGATTTGTCTGACAAGACCTGCCTCTGGTGAATTCATGCTGCCTCTGATCCTGTAATCTGCTGTACTCCAGAAATCTCACTATTTTCTCTTTCAGTAGCGTTTCCAATAATTTACTCACCACCAAAGTTAAACTAACCGGCTTGTAGTTTTCAACCACATCCTTACTTCTGCTTTTGTGTAAAGGCACTACATGAGCCTCTCTCCAGTCCTTTGGCACCACTCCCGACTCCAACGAGGCATTGAAAAGGTCAGTCAGTGAAGCTGCTAGAATGTCCCCAAGTTCCCTCAGTATTCTAGGGTGTATCCCATCCGGTCCCATCGCTTTGTCTACTTTAAGTTGAGCTAGTTTCTCACGAACACAGTCTTCTGAAAATTGTTCAAGATGCCCCTCGCTTCTGTTCCTGTTTGTGGGTGTTTTCTGAGTTCCTGCTCCTGGTTCTTCATCGGTGAACACAGAACAGAAATATTGTTAAGCAATCCATTTTATCCTCATCATCTTCTACATATTCCTCCCCTTCATCCTTGAGTCAGACAATACCACTTTTGCCCTTCCTCTTCTCACTAACATATCTGAAAAATATGTCATCCCCCCATTTTATTGCATTGGCTATTTCTTCCTCTTTTTGAATCTTTGCTTTCCTGACTACTTTGCTAGCTTCTCTAAGTTTTTCCAAATGTCCAAGGATACCGCCATCGGCATGCTGGGCAGCGCAAGGGCCATTGATGTCCTCCCTCCCCCAAGAATCAAAGGGGAAAAAGTGGTGGTGGAATCTGTTTGTGAATGCTATCAACATTGCACTAGTTGCAGCATGGCGATTGCACTGTGTTACTGATCCATCTGCAGCACTGACTCATTTGTACTTCCGGTGTGAAGTCACAATAGGATTGATAAAATCGTCCACTCCTAGTCGTCTTGGGGGCCAACTGCCCATGTACCACACTGTGTTTCATACGATGGAGTAGAATATTATCTGTGATCAACCTCACAAAGCCACTGTTTTTTGTGCTCTAAGAACACTACAAAGAATGCAAAAAATGCCTGAAAAGACTTCACATGAACTGCTGTGAACAATTTCATACGATGTAGATGCCTTTAAACTTTTACTAGAAGTGAAAAAAATAACCATATAAACAACCATATAATTTTATAGACTTCTATTTGACATGCTTTGTGCATACTGTTTGTTGTATGATAACCACTAATGAGGATGTCCCAGTGTTCCATTTTTGGAACATGCTCATAAATGGCAACGTTTTAAAAATATGCTTAAAATAATAAAATAAGTGTTTAAATATGATCAAGAACTAATCATAATGTCATTGGCATGTTAGGTGCACACTGCTAAGATACCTTGGGAAAATAAAGGTTAAGAGCATTGCGAACTGTAGACACAAGAATCCCAAGGTTTTTGGAGATTCTTGTGTCTACAGTTTTGAAGTTTGATGTTTGGTGATAATGACTTTTCTGACGGTCTCAGGTAGCTCTCTTGTCTTCACCATTGTGAAAATGGAACAGTGAGCGAATGTGGCCATTTTGACATTAGAGCCATCATTCATTGGTTGATTCAAGTCATGTGAGTACTGACAATTGATTACAGGTGCGGGTGCGTCTAATTTTACTGCAGTGGGCATGTGGTTCTTCTGTTCAAACTGATTTGAATTGTTTATAAGGGTTCCAATAATCATGTCCTGGCAATGTTCCAATTTTTATACTATTTCCTACTAGTTCCTTTTTTAATTGGTCTTGTTTTATTTGATTCTTTTATGTGTCAAATATGGGTGCAGATATATAGTCGAAAGCTATTACACTGGCCACTTTTTTTAGGAGATATTGGACATTAAGGAGTTGAATTGCAAAGGTGCCAATAATGTTGATCATCACTGTATAACATGTATAGGCAATTTGTCAAGGTGTGACTGGAAATTCTTCTTAATTTGGCCCGTGACTCCCAGAACATGGGGAGATATTTCTATATCTTTCTGCCACATTTTTTTCTATCTCTGATGTAATTTCTTGGTATTTCAGGATCTTCTTCCTCTCCACATGATTCATAGAATAATCGCTTGGAACACACACCTCCAATGCTGTTTTTTTTCTTCTTTACCACTGTGTCAGGTTTCTTCACATCCAGCTTCTTATCCTTTGCAATGGGAATGTCCTAAGTTGTTATAACTTTTTCATTCCCCGTTATTCTCTTAGAGTCATGATCCCAGTGTTTCTAGTACAGCAATCTTATAGTATTTACAAAGTTTCCAGTGGATGAAGCATGCCACCTTTCTGTATGGAAGTCATTTGCCATTAGAACTTCTACTTTTCCATCCCTTCTACTCTTTGGCTCTTTGGTTTTCTTGTCCAAATTTTGATGGAGACAGATTCTGGCCGTTTATTTTCATATTTTAGCACTTAATATTTATTCGGATATGACAATGCTGTTTAAATAAGCCTGAAGACCTATGATAGTAGCTCTGTAGTATAATCAATTTTCTATTAAGCCCGATTCTTCTTTGACTGTATGGATATATAGTGTTGGCATACATTGGTTCTTATAAATTACGTCATGGGCTTGGAAGAGTTTTCTTGTTCGTACATCCAGTTTCTCAAGATCTTTAAAAGGCCAGTTTTATGTGGGGTAGGATATATAGCTACATAAGAGATGCCATGCTGGGTCAGACCAAAGATTCATCAAGCCTAGTATACTGTTTCCAACAGTGGCCAATCCAGGTCGTAAGTATTTTCCAGGCTCCCAAAATATAGACAGGGGTAAGCTGTGGATTTCCATAGCCCTCTTTAATAATGGTGTATGGACATTTCTTTTAGGAACCTGTTCAAACTTCTTTAAACCCAGCTACACCAATAGCTTTTACTACATCCTTCAGCAATGAATTCCAAAGTTTTATTATGCATTGAGTGAAAAATGTTCTACGGTTAATGGTAAATGTGCTACATTGTAGCTTCATTTCTTATCCCCTAGCCTTTCTACTTTTTGAAGGGGTAAACAACCAATCTACGTTTATCCTTTCCACGCCACTCATTATTTTATAGACCTCTATCATATCCTCCCTCAGCTGTCTCTTTTCCAGGCTGAAGAGCTCCTAACCTTTTAAGCCTTTCCTTGTAGGGGTATCCTTCCATCTCCTTTATCATTTTAGTTGATCTTCTCTGTACCTTTTCTGATTCTGAAATATACTTTTTTAGATATGGCGCCCAGAACCGCACACATTATTCAAGGTACATTTGCACCATACAGCAATACATGGGCATTATAATAAATATGGCTTTATTCCCCATTTATTTCCTTATGATTCCTAGCATTCTATTTGCTTTTTTGCCGCAGCTGCACATCAGCAGAGGACTTCAAGGTATTATCCACAATGATGCCTGCATCTTTTTCCTGGGTGGTGATTTCTAATGTGGAACCTTGCATTGTGTAATTATAATTCTCCAGGAACAAGCAGGAAGTCAGTCCTCACTTATGAGTGACGTCGGCACCGATGGAGCCTGCACGGAGCAATTCCCCAGCTTTCAAAGAAAGCCTTTGGGATTGCTGCCACGCATGCGTGGTCCTCTTCCCGCCCAAGAGTTCCATCTTGCTTAGTCTCCCTTTTTCCGTGGAGCCCTTCAAATGCATGTCCTCGTCCCTCAGAAAAAGTGTTTCGTTTTCGGCCTCTGGCCTTGATTTTTTTCTGGAAGCACCGGTCCTCTACCTGTCCTCCCCTGCTCTGTTTTTCCCTTGAGCAAGGGGACGCCTTTTTCTGTCAAAGGTTTTTTTCCCCGGGCTTTGCACTCTTTTTTTCCCCAACCACTGGCTGCAAAGGTCTTCGACGGAGCAGGGCCCTTTTTGCTCCCATGGCCACTGGATTTAAGAAATGTGACAGATGCTCCAAAAACATGTCGCTCACGGGCACCCACGACTGCTGTCTTTGGTGTCTCGGGGCCGACCATCATCTGGAGCTCTGTTCTCTTTGCAAGAAAATGTCTTCCAAGGCCCTGCTAAGTCGTAAACAGTATCCAATGACATTTTCCGGAAGGTAGCCCCGGAATCCTCAGTTGCACCCTCTGTCGTCCCTCTGTAGGTGGAATCCCCTTCTTTGGACACGCGCCCTCAGCGGCATTCAGACTCGGGGTCCCCTGAAGTGGAGAGGCATAAGAAGAAGAAGACCTCAAAGTCACTGTCGGGGGTCCCAGACAAGCGCAAGCACTTCCACGCTCGGTCGCTCAGCCCCGCTCGGCGTTCCCGAGAGTCGGACAAGGAGCAACCTCATAAGGTACCTCGTACAGATACAGAGGCCTCCGGCAATGGTGCCTGGTCTCCTGAGGGCTGTCCCAGTGAGGACTCCCTCTCCTCCTCCACACTAGACCCGGTAACCCTGGTGTCAACGTCGCAGGGACCCACGTCCACATGGGAGTCCTGAATGCTGGCACTAGAGCGCAGCGTTTCTGCCTTCTTAGCTGCCCAGCAGGCGCTCATGCCCTGCACTGCTGGCTTGTGCCTTGAGACTGAGGTTCCCTCGAGAGGGACACCGCAACCTGCACTGGAAACCCCCCAGAGCCGTCGACCTTGTGAGGAACCTCGGCATCGGTTTTGCTTGCTTTCCCGGTCCTCGGGAGCAAGATCCTCCAAGGTTGACTCCAAGCGGGCCTCGACCTCTGGACAGGGCGACCAGGCAAAGTCGGACTCCTTCTTGGACCGGGAGTTGGATGGGGATACTTCCCCAGAGACCTGTGCCCACAGGGACCTCCCTTCGGACCTGTCACCACCTGAGGACACATCATTCCTCTTATTTGTGTGGGACATGGCATGGGCTCTCAGCCTGGCTATGCAGACTGAAGAGGAGCCACGAGCTGAGGAGCTCAATATTCTGCAGTATGAGTTCCCACCTCGGGAGTCTCTTACTGTTCCGGTTCCCCCCATTTTGTCAAGGCTGCTCCTCCGCATGTGGGAGACACCTGCTTCGATCCTCATAGTGAGCAAGCGCCTCAACACCATGTACAGAGTCCAGCATGGCTGGAGGTTCCGCATGACCCAGCTCCCACCCACCTCAATGGTAGTGGAGTCGGTGATGCAGAAGCAAAAGAGCCTGAAGTCACACTCTTCGGTCCCCCCCCGGGCAGGGAGTCGAGAGCTCTCGACGCCCTTGGCGCAAGGCCTATCAGGGGTCCATGCTCACATGCCGCATCCAGGCATACCAATTATATATGGACATGTTCCTGCGTGACCTCAGCAAAGAGCTTGGTGGGTTCTCTGCAGGCCTCAGGGGTGAACACCTTCTCAGGTTCCAATCTCTCCTGAAATCCATCGCGCTCAAAGTACCTTTCCCGCGCTGTGTATGACTGGTTTGAGTTCTCCGCCCGAGTGGCAGCAGCCGGCATCGGGGCCCGACGCCAGGCATGGCTTCAATCCTCAGACCTAGAACAGTGGGTCCATGAGAAGCTCCTGGACGTCCCCTGCCTCGGCGAGCAGCTGTTTGGTACACCCATGGAGGATAAGGCTGCTGAGATAGAAACGGAGTTCGTCACTCGAACCTATCTCTCGCTTAAGACCTCCTCCCTCCCTCGGAAGGAACTGCAAACAAAGAAGCCATTCTTCCAAAGGAAGGGACTCCTCTACCGGGGCTTCCCTCCTTTTCCATCCACCCCAGTGCCGGCCTCCGGCACGCAGGGAAAGGGTGGTGCACATAGCCACCGCAAGCCTAAAGGTCCGAAGGCCCAGCAACTGGCGCCACCCCAACCCGCGCAGGTTTTTTGACACTGATGGCATAGCCTCTCGCCCCCCCCAACAGCACTTCTGCCAGTGGGGGGATGCCTGTCCCTATTCACCTCGCAGTGGGTGTCAATCATTTATTTATTTATTTTTATTTTATTAACAATTCTTATATACCGCACTATTAGACATCAGCGCGGTTTACATTGAACAGAAAACATCCGACAATTTACATATGTCTGGTCATTACATTTAACAGGAAGTATAACTTGGTGAAACCGGGGAAACTAATACAATGGTGGGTTATCTGATAAGAGATATCATGGTTAACTATATACAAAGGTGGTACAATAGTACATGGAACTGTTTGTTATTTACATTGTGAAGTTGGCCTGTTGCGATGGTCTGTCTGTTTGGCCACTCCTGCTATTCGCCTGGGTGTTATGTTCGGAGCTGTCATTGAGATATTTTAGGAAGAGGAAATGTTTCAGTGACTTTCTGAACTGACTCAAATTGGGTACTGCTCTGATTTGTGCTGGTAAGGTGTTCCATAAAGTCGGGGCGCAGAGTCGGAAGGCTCTGTTGGCTGTTGATCTGGCGCATCTTGTGGTATCGTTTGGGATAACTAATCATGTCAGACACCTGGGTCCTCCGAGTGATCCGGGATGGATATCGTTTTTGCCTGGACAGGTGTCGTCCTCCTTTCTCACCAGCGGAGCCTACTTGGCTCTTTTCGCACCAGGTCTTATTGCATCAGGAGCTGTCCAACATCCTCGCCCAACAGGCAGTCGAGAAGGTGCCGCTGCACCTTCGAGGCTGTGGGTTCCTCTTCCACTACTTTCTCTTTCCGAAAAAGACGGGGGACCTGCGCCCCATCCTTCACCTCCGGAACCTAAACAAGTTCCTGGTGCGGGAGAAGGTCAAGATGTTATCACTTGGCATCCTGCTGCCCTTCTTTCAGCAGGGCGATTGGCTATGCTCCTTGGACCTCAAAGACTTTTACGCCCACATTCTAATCCACTCTCAACACAGGCAATACCTGTGCTTCAGGGTGCAGGGGGACCACTACCAGTACATGGTGCTCCCCTTCGGGCTTGCGTCGGCACCGCGGGTTTTCACAAGGTGTCTCTCTGTGGTCGCCACCTCCCTCAGGTGGCAGGGCATACCCGTCTTCCCCTACCTCGATGACTGGCTCGTCATGGGGACCTCGATCGACGAAGCCCACCTGGCAACATCACGAACGGTCCTCTTCCTCGAACGCCTCGGCTTCTTGGTCAACTACTCAAAATCCCATCTTAAGCCAGTGCAGACCCTGGAGTTCATCGGCACCCACCTCGACACCGAGTGAGTGACCGCCTTCCTGCCTGCGGACTGAGCGGACCGCCTCCAGGCCGTGGTGGCCCAACTCCCTGAATTGGTGGCGGGACCCCCGAAGTCTCCTTTGGGGAATGCCCTTCCAGATCTCACAGCATGAGCTCGTCCTCATGATGGATGCTTCCCTGCTGGGATGGGGAGCCCACTGCGGTGCATTGTGCTCCCAGGGGCAGTGGTCACCCAAGGAGTCTCAGCAGCAGATCAGCCTACTTGAGCTTCAGGCGGTCCAATGGGCCCTGATGGCCTTCGAGGGCTATCTGAGGGGGAAGTTGGTACTCATGCAGACTGACAAAAGGGTGTCCATGTTTTACATAAACAAGGAGGGGGGAACAGGACTATGCCTCCTCTGCCAAGAGGCGATCCTCCTTGTTCCTTTGCGTCTTGCCGGGGGATGACCCTGCGAGCAGTCTACCTCCCAGGCTAGGAGAATGTCCTCATGGAAAAACTCAGCAGGATCCTGTGCCCACATGAGTGGTCGCCAGCACCTTATTCCATCGGTGGGGGATTCCATCCATGGACCTGTTTGCCAGTCTGGTGAATGCACAGGTTCTGTGCTTCTGCAGCCCAGTCCCACAGCAGAGCAGGGTGGCCCGGGATGTGTTCCTCTTGAACTGGACCTCCGGCCTTCTTTACTCGTTCCCTCCCACTCCTCTCATTGTGAGGACCCTCCACAAGGTTCAGCGGGACCGAGCTTCAGTGATCCTCATGGCTCCCTCCTGGCCTCGACAACCTTGGTTCCTGCTTCTGCTCCAGCTCTCGCCTGAACCTTGAGTCCCCTTGGGCGCTGTGCCTGGGCCTGTTGACACAGGAGGATAGTTGGGTGCTCCACCCAAACATGGCATCGCTGTCCCTTACAGCTTGGTGGCTGAACAGGTCACCTTAGCTCTGCTGCACCTCCCGGAGGATGTAGAGGAGATTCTCCTCGCTTCGAGGAAGGACTCAACGAGACGGGTGTATGCCTTTAAGTAGTGACGCTTCTCAACCTGGTGCTCTGAGCTCCAGATCGACCCATTCTCCTGCTCTATCCGGTGGATCCTCCAGTATCTCCTCCACCTATCGAAGGCAGGGTTGAAATCCAGTTCAGTCAGGGTACACTTGAGCGTCATTTCTATGAACCACCTCCCCTTTGAGGGGAAACCCTCTCAGGGCAGCCCTTGGTCTCCTGCTTCATGCGAGGTCTCTTGTTTTCGAAGCCTCCCATCCGGCCTCCGCCAGCGGAGTGGGGCCTCAACATGGTGCTGATGCAACTTACGCGAGCACCCTTTGAGCTGATGGCGATGTGTTTGCTTCGGCATCTTTCCTGGAAGGTGGTCTTCCTGGTGGCCTTGACGTCGGCTCGCCGAGTCAGCGAGCTTCAGGCACTCATGGCTGAGGCTCCATACACCGGGTTCTACGGGAACAGGGTGTTCTCCGCACCCATCCCTAGTTCATACCAAAGGTGGTCTCGGACATTCATCTCAATCAGGAGATAGTCTTGCCGACCTTCTTCCCGAGACCGCACGCTGACCAGGCATAGGCAGTGTTTCATACCTTCTACTGCTAGAGGGCTCTTGCCTTCAACCTGCAGTGTACCCAGGTTCATCGCAAGTCCGACCGGCTCTTTGTCGCCTACGACCCCAATTGCCTGGGGCAGGCAGTCACCAAATGCACCATTTCCATCTGGGTAGCGGACTTCATTGGCTTCGCCCAAGCAAAGGTGGGTGCACCACTGGATCAACGGGTCACTGCACACGGCGTCCGAGCCAAGGTGGCTTCGGTGCACTTTCGTTGTGCACTACTGCCTGGAGAGGGAGCCCTGCCGGGACAGCGCCTTCAGCCAGGCTGTAACCTGTTCAGGGTATAAGCAGCTGCTGCCCTCCGACCTTCTTCGATAGCAACTGAGAGCTTTACCCCGGGGACCCGAAGGCTCTGGCTCCTTCGGGTATCGACTTCTGCTCATGGTATCGTGGAGGTGTTTTTTGGGTTACCGGCCGGTAGCCTGTAGCTGGGGAGTCTCCTAAGTGAGGACTGACTTCTGCTTGTTCCTGGAGAAAGCGTAGTTACTCACCTGTAACAGGTGTTCTCTAGGGACAGCAGAAATCAGTCCTTACTACCCTCCCACCTCCCCTGAAGAGTTGCTATTTTTGTCCTTCCCTTGTCATCTGCTTAGTAGGGCTCTAGCTAGGGGAACTGACTGAGCAAGATGGCACCGTTGGGCAGGAAGAGGACCACGTATGCGTGGCAGCAGTCCCAAAGGCTTTCTTTGAAAGCTGTGGAATTGCTCCGCATGGGCTCCGTCGGTGCCGTCACCCATAAGTGAGGACTGATTTCTGCTGTGCCTGGAGAACACCTGTTACAGGTGAGTAACTATGCTTTTGGGTTGTCCTTCCCAAAGTATGTAACTTTGCACATTTTCCTCATTTTATCATAGTCTCCCTTTTGAAAGTTAAATGCTAGTGCAGTGGATTTCTTTACTGTCCTCCTTTCATTTATTAAATCAGATGTGAACATGTTACGATCACTATTGCCAAGTGGTCCCAGCACAGTTAACTCTCGCACCAGATCCTGCATCCACTAAAGACTAGTTCTCAAATGGCTTCCTAATGTGTGTTCCTGAATCAGCTGTTCCATGAAGCAGTTATTTCATCTAGAAACTTATCCTCACTGAAATGTCCTGATGTGACATTCACCCAGTTGATTTTGAGGCAATTGAAATCACCCATCATTACTGTGTAGTAAACTTTGTTAGCTTTCCTAATTTCTATTAACATTTCATCATCCATCTGTTCATTCTGGTCAGGTGGACCATAGTACACCTCCACTGCCATTTCCTTCCTCCCGTTACATGGAATTTGTTGGTTCCCTCTGCTGGGTAGTGCATTTCCAAGCAAAGACTCAACCGTAAGTACCAAGATGATGGTTAAAGATTCCTCTACAGTGTTGTGAAAAGGCACAGATTAGGGGATGCTTACAAATTGATCCTAGACATACCCTCCAGGAATTGACCCAATTTAGTTAGAAAAGACCTACATGCATTATCTGACTTTTATCTATCCTTCCAATGTAAATAGATTATGTATATAGTTAGCCCTGTTTTCCAAGTTTATACTCCTGTTCGATGTAAACCTGACAGCTTGTTGTTATGGTCGTTAATGTTATAATGTAAACCGCACTGATGCTAAATAGCGCGGTATATAAGAAATTGTAATAAATAAATAAATAATAAATAAATAAAAGAATTTCAAAGATTGCATATCTCTCAGAACACTGGGAGGATAATTATTAAGAAGTTATATCATCACCAAGACCTTACAAGATCAGGCCTTCCCTCCTAATTGGATGAAATAAACAAGAAAAGAAATGAAAGTGAGGTTTCTAAGAGGATAATGGCAGCTTTGAAAGAGTTACAGACTTCCATGGCCTAGATTGGTCAAAGCAGGCAATGTGATAGTATACCAATTACTCCACAAATCTGGTCGGTATGGTAGAGTGGCAAGAAGAGAGCCATTATTCAAGAAAATCCACCTTGAATCCCTTTTGAGTTATCCAAACGAACACTCAATGGATATTGTAGCCATGTGGCAAAATTGTTCTGGTCTGATGAAACTAAAATAGAACTCTTTGGCCTGAATGCCATACGTTACATTTGGTGCAATCCCAGCACAGCACATTACCCGGAGAATGTCATCCCTACTGTGAAGCAAGGTGCTGTCAACATGATGTTTCTCATCAGAATAGACTGGGTCACTTGACAGAAGGGACAATAAATGGAGAAAAGTACAGAAAAGTCTTTGAGGAAAACCTGATGCCTTCTTCAAGAAAACGGGTCAGAATTTCACCTTTCAGCAAGACAACAATTAGAAATGCACAGCCAAAAGCTAAGGAACAAAAAGGGTAAAGGTCCTTGAGTGGCCCAGTCAGAGCTCCAACCTTAATCCAAGCAAACATTTGTTGTATGACTTGCAGATTGCTGTCCATCAGCACTTCCCAGGGAACCTGGCAGACCTTGAATAGTTTAGTATAGAAGAATGTTGAAATATCTAGGTGTGCGGGTTGGTGAAGTATCCCAAGAGGCTGTAATTGTTGCCAATGGTTCTTCTAGCAAGTGTTGACTCAGGTGGGGGGAAGAGGGGCAACTCATCCAATTGTTGAATTTCGGTTTTATTTTTTTTGGATATATATACTTTGTCCTCCAATAAAACATTTTTCCTAAAAGATGAGAGGTATAGTATATTGGTGAGTGGGGAAAAACTAATTTAATGCACTAGCACAACAAAATGTGAAAAAAAAACATTCAAAGGGGCATAGAGAACACAAAGCTGAAGGAGCCAGCATGTACAGAGGAGTAATCCTTTCCACCCTGGCAATAGACATGCCCCGATACCTATTTGCCAAAATTTATATATGCATCTTTTAATCAAAGTGGATTTCTTATTATAAGCAGATACCTACAGCATAATCAATTACATTATTATAAGCAGATACCTACAGCATAATCAATTACATGACACCTTAGATGAATAATAAATTGTATTCCCCCCCCCCTCCAATGTATAAATTTTAAACACAATCATCAAATTGTGTCTAGAAAGGTAAAACAAAACAAAACAGTATAAGCTATGTTTTGCAGTAGGGGCAGTTAACAGCAGTGTGAATCCATTCACAATCTAATAGGTATCCACAGTCATTCAAGAAGGTATACTTATGGACCAAAGATGACTGAGTGGTTCATCAAATTGAGATAGCTTGGCCAAAGAAAATCCTATCAATTGAAAAGTATCAGGCAAGAAACTCAGGCTGGATTCTCTACAGGGAAAACTATTCAGGCAATTGGTAACAGACCCCACACGTGAAGGGGCCATACTGGACTTGGTGCTTACCAATGGTGAAAGTGTTTCTGATGTTGTAGTGGGAGATCATTTTGCATCCAATGATCACCAGATGGTGTGGTTCAGTATTAGGACTAGGGCTGTTAGAATCCATTCCAAGGTGAGGATCTTAGACTTTAGGAAGACTAACTTTGCGAAGATGGGCCAATACCTCAGGGAGTCGTTAGTGGGATGGGAACAGCTGGGGGATGTAGAAAAACAGTGGGCAAAACTGAAAGGGGATATTTTAAGGGCAACCAACCTTTTTGTTAAAATGGTAAATAAAGGCAAAAGGAAAAGGAGACCGCTATGGTTTTCGAAGGAAACAGCTGAAAAAGTGAAGAAAAAGAGGGAGGCCTTCATGAAATACAAGAGATCACAGAGAGAGGAAGACAGGCATCTGTGCTTGGAAAAACTTAGAGAAGCTAGCAAAGTAGTCAAGAAGGCAAAGATTCAAAAGGAGGAGGAAATAGCCAATGCAATAAAATGGGGGGATACGACATTTTTCAGATATATTAGTGAGAAGAGGAAGGGCAAAAGTGGTATTGTCAGACTCAAGGGTGCAGGGGGGGGGAATATGTAGAAGCTGATAAGGATAAAGCGGAATTGCTTAACAAATATTTTTGTTCTGTGTTCACAGATGAAGAACCAGAAGCAGGACCTCAGAAAACACCCACAAATAGGAACAGAAGCGAGGGACATATTGAACAATTTTCAGAAGACTGTATTCGTGAGAAACTAGCTCAACTTAAAGTAGACAAAGCGATGGGACCGGATGGAATACACCCTAGAATACTGAGGGAACTTGGGGATGTTCTAGCAACTCCACTGACTGACCTTTTCAATATCTCGTTGGAGCCAGGAGTGGTGCCAAAGGACTGGAGAGAGGCTCATGTAGTGCCTTTACACAAAAGCGGAAGTAAGGATGGTTGAAAACTACAGGCCGGTTAGTTTAACTTCGGTGGTGAGTAAATTATTGGAAACGCTGCTGAAAGAGAAAATAGTGAGGTTTCTGGAGTCCAGCGGATTACAGGATCTGAGGCAGCATGGATTCACCAGAGGCAGGTCTTGTCAGACAAATCTGATTGATTTCTTTGACTGGGTGACCAGGGAGTTGGACCGAGGGAGAGCTCTAGATGTGGTGTATTTAGATTTCAGTAAAGCCTTTGACACTGTTCCTCACAGGTGACTTATAAACAAACTGAGCACCCTAGGGATGGACCCTAAAGTTACTGCTTGGGTTAGAAATTGGTTGGATGAGAGGCGACAAAGAGTACAAGTAAATGGAGCTCACTCTGAGGAGAAGGATGTTACCAGTGGTGTGCCCCAGGGATCTGTCCTTGGTCCGATTCTTTTTAACATCTTTGTTAGTGATATAGCGGAAGGGCTGTCGGGTAAGGTTTGCCTCTTTGCGGATGATACCAAATTCTGCAATAGAGTAGACATCCAAGAAGGTGTAGATAACATGAGGAGGGATCTAGCTAAGCTTGAAGAATGGTCTAGAATTTGGCAGCTGGGATTTAATGTTAAAAAATGTAAGGTCATGCATTTGGGCTGCAGCAATCCAAGGGAGCAATACAGTATAGGAGGTGAAGTACTTTTGTCCACTAAAGAAGAGCGGGATCTAGGCGTGGTTGTGTCTGATGATCTTAAAGTAGCTAAACAGGTAGAAAAGTCGACAGCAAAAGCTAGAAGGATGCTTGGGTGCATACGGAGAGGAATGGCTAGCAGAAAAAAGGAGGTGATAATGCCTCTGTATAAGTCTTTGGTGCGACCTCATTTGGAGTATAGTGTGCAATTCTGGAGACCGCAACTTCAAAAGGATGTGAACAGGATGGAGTCGGTGCAGAGGGTGGCTACTAAAATGATTAGTGGGCTTCATTATAAAGCATATGAGGACAGACTGAAGGATCTTAATATGTACACCTTAGAAGAACGGCGGGATAGAGGTGATATGATTGAGATGTTTAAATACCTCTGTGGCATAAATGTTCAGGGAGAGAGCCTCTTTCAATTGATAGCAAGTTCTGCTACGAGGGGACATGGGATGAGGGTGAAGGGAGATAGATTCAGGAGTGATATGCTGAATATTTCTTTACGGAAAGAGTAGTGGATCCATGGAATAGTCTCCCAGTGGAGGTGGTAGAGATGAGGACAGTAACTGAATTCAAAAAAGCATGGGACCAACACAGAGGATTTCTAAAGGTAAAAAGTGGACTGTTGTAGTTGTTGATATGAAATGACAGACTAGATAGGCCATGTGGTCTTTTTCTGTCATCATGTTTCTATGTTTCTATCAGTGGGTTTATCTGATTATCCTGACATAATGCGTGGGCTTATGACTAGTGCTAAGCCTTCCCCAGCCTCACTGGTATTGAAATGGTTCCCACTTGCAGATCTTCATATAAGTAATATCTCCAGGAACAAGCAGGAAAGTAGTCATCACATATAGGTATCGTCGGTACCGACGGAGCCTGCGCGGGAACGCTCCCCAGCGTCCAATTAGAAAGCTTTTGGGAGCATCCCACAGCGCCTGCGTGCTGCCTTCCTTCCTTTCCCAACTGCCTCTCTCCAGTTCTTCATTTTCCGCAGAGCCAGCAGGTCATGTTCCTGTCACCGCAGAAAATTTTCCTTCTTTTTTGTGGTCGCGTCTGCCTTCCTCAATGCTTTACCAGTACCGCCGGTTTTTCTTTCTTTCTTTCTTTAAAAAAAAAAAAAATTCTTAGTACTTTTTTCCCATTTTTTTTTTCCAGGTGCACGCTCCATTTTGGGCCTTAGGCCCAAGATTTTTTCCACAATGGAAAAACCCTCTTCGGGTTTTAAAAAGTGCACCAAGTGTGGCGGTACAATCTCCGTCACCGACACCCATGAGTGGTGTCTGAAATGTTTAGGTCCTGACCATTCCATCTCAGAATGTATGGCCTGTGCCATGATGTCCAAGAGAGGTTGACAGAACCGAGCTGCCAAGCTCAGTACCCTGTTTCCCTCTGATGCAGCTTCGGTGGCATCGACGTTTTCCAGGGCTTCGTCTTCCTCCCGTGGATCTCAGGTAACTAAACACAAGTCTAGCTGGTTCTCAAAGGGTAGATCTCCTTCTAAGCATCGAGATGCCTCTGGCATTGCCCTTGAGGATTCTGCACCGGCAAAATTGCCCCGGCGGGAGGCTTCAGCTTCCAAAGCATTATCGGGGCTCCGGGACGTTCTCGAGGCCTCAACATCAGCAGAACTACTGGTGCCATGCTCTGGGGTACCGGCGATCTTCTCCGGTACCAACATTCAGGCATCGGTAGCGTCGAAAGACCAGAGAGTCCTGGCTATTGAGCGCAGTGTGGCGGCTCTCCTTGTGGTATTGATGCCCTCGGAACCGCATCAGACATTTCAACCGGTACCGGCACCGACTCCGGCACCGGTACCGATAGCATCGACATCGGTGTCCGCATTGCCGGCACCCAGTCATCCGATGCCTTCCGGTACCGATACTCCGGTACCGATTACTCCCGGTACCGACTTCGTTCGGAATGGGTATCGGGCTCTTCAAGAGCATCCGGACAGGCGGTACTTTGAGTCCTCAGAAGAATCTGAGGATTCTGATAGTTCTGTCGATGCAGGAATGCGTCTCCCAAAGGAGCCCCCCTCCCCTAAGCGCAGGATGTCTCCTCCAGAGGATATTTCCTTTCAGGATTTTATCATGCCCAATATGTTTCTAAATTTGTCAACCGTGCAGCTTTTGACTGTTTTGAGTGCATAAGCAGAACCTCTGCCATTGCCATAGGTGCACGTAGAATTGCTTGGCTCCAGGCATCTGATCTGGAGCTCTGGGTACAAGACAAATTGGGAAATATCCCTTGTACTGGTGAGAACCTGTTTGGTAAAGATTGGCAGGAAAAAGCCAGTGAGTTGGATGCTGACAACTCCACCTTGGATAGATTATCCAAGTCCACAGCTGATCCTGCTAGAAAGAAATCTTTCAAGAAACCATTCTTTTCTAAAAAGAAAAGATATTATCCTGCTTATTCTCAGCAGGGACGTTCTGCAGGTCAGCTTGTCAGGAAAGGTCAGCAACCACCCAAACAAAGAAAAGCAAAGACTGCTAAGCCTCAGCCGTCCCAGCAGTCTCAGCCTCCACAAGGCCTTTGACTTTCAGCTAGAGAACTTAGCCTTCCTGGCTCTCGATGGACCAGAGCATTCCACCATTCCAGGAAGGTTGTGTCACTTTGCCCCCAGATGGGGGCAGGTAACAGCAGAGCATTGGACACTCTCCATCATAAAAGAGGGGTACAAACTTCATTTTTCAAGCATGCCCCCTCCCACAATGATAAGACAGTTCAATTCTCCGACCTCTCTCATCAACCTGTTAGGTCAGGAGGTCACTTTCCTTCTTGCCCAAGGGGCAATAGAAGACGTACCCATCCATCAGTAAGGTACAGGGTTTTACTCCCCCTATTTCCTTATCCCAAAGAAAACAGGGGGATACAGACCTATTCTGGACCTCAGAGAATTGAACAAATTCCTTGTCAAAGAGAAATTCAAGATGATTTCTCTTGGAACTCTGCTGCCATACCTTCAGAGTCAGGATTGGCTTTGTTCTCTAGATCTCAAGGATGCGAACACACATGTTCTCATCCATCCAACTCACAGAAGGTTCCTTCAGTTCCTTTTTCAAGAAAAGCACTACCAATACAGGGTGCTTCCATTTGGCCTGGCCTCAGCACCAAGGGTGTTCACGAAATGCATGGCTGTGGTAGCAGCATTTCTCCGCACTCTAGGGATATTCGTCTTCCCCTACTTAGACGACTGGCTCATTCGAGCCCCAACAGTCACAGGCCAGGACTTCTCTATCCTGCACGATGCGTATCCTTCAATATTTGGGTCTGGTAATAAACATCCCAAAATCCAGTCTAACTCCCACTCAGTCTTTAGAGTTCATAGGAGCGTTGCTGGATACCAAAAAGGCAAGGGCCTATCTCCCCCAGGCCCGTTTCCTTCACATGGTGCAGTTAGCTTCTCAAACAGTGCTAAAACCTCATTTCACTGCCCGAGAAATGCTACAACTACTAGGCCACATGGCATCTACTGTGCATGTGGTTCCCTATGCTCGCCTCCATATGAGGGCAGCTCAGTGGACTTTATCCACTCAATGGACCCAGGCATCAGGATGCCCGTCAGACAAAATAGTAAACACAAGTTGCCTTATTTTGTCCCTCCAGTGGTGGAAGTCCACTCAAAACCTGTTGCTGGGGTCCCCTTTTCAACAACCCTTACCCCAGGCAACTCTCACAACAGATGCTTCTCCGATGGGTTGGGGAGCTCATCTGCAAGACCTCTCCACCCAAGGCACCTGGTCTCCACAGGAGACTCATCTACATATCAATCTCTTGGAGCTCAGAGCAATCTTCCTTGCTCTTCGAGTGTTCCACACCCTGCTCAGCTACAAGACAGTCCTTATCCATACGGACAATGAAGTAGCCATGTTCTACGTGAACAAGCAGGGGGGAACAGGCTCTCTGTCGCTATGCAACGAAGCTTTGCGACTATGGGCCCTCGCCAGAGAGCATCAGATTCATCTCCTGGCGGTGTATCTTCCAGGCATACAAAACTCTCGGGCAGACAGACTCGGTCGAGTTCTGCTTTCACACGAGTGGTCTCTGCATGCAGACTAGGTAGCTAAGATATTTCAAATTTGGGGAACCCCGGACATAGACCTCTTTGCAAGTCCGTGGAATGCCAAACTTCCCCATTTCTGTTCCAGAACCCTGGCTCAGGGGGCTCAGGCCAGGATGCTTTCCTCCTTTACTGGGGTCAAGGCTTCCTGTATGCCTTTCCACCCATTCCCCTAATTCCGAAAACCCTGTTCAAGCTTCAGAGAGACAGAGGCCGTATGATTCTCATAGCTCCACATTGGCCACGACAAGTGTGGTACCCTCTGCTTCTACATCTCTCTCAAGCTCCCTCCCTGGAGTTAGGGTCTGCTACAGATCTCCTTTCTCAGGAGGACGGAATGTTATGGCATCCCAATCCCCATCTCAGGGCTTGGTTGCTGAAGGCCTAGATCTTCATTATCTTAACCTTCCTCAGCAAGTAAAGGATATCCTTTATGCTTCCAGGAAGCCTTCCACAAGTCGCTCTTATGCTTTCAAGTGGAAAAGGTTTACCATATGGTGTTCGCAGAAGGGTCTTAACCCCCTTGCAATACCTCTGGAATCATTACTGGAGTATCTTCTTCATTTATCCAATGCAGGACTTAAATCTAACTCAGTAAGAGTACATTTGAGTGCTATTGCAGCTTCTTTCAAGCCTCTAAATGGACAACCTATTTTCTCCCATCCTCTTATAGCAGGATTTATGAGAGGCCTTCTTCTAACTAAGCCTCCCATTAGGCCACCACCGGTGGCATAGGACTTAAATCTGGTTCTTGGTCAGCTCATGAAGCCACCTTTCGAACCCTTAGCTACTACCTCATTGAAATTCCTTTCTTGGAAGGTTATCTTTCTCATTGCAGTCACATAAGCGAGTTGCAGGCATTACTAGCTGATCCACCTTATCCAAGGTTCCATCATGACAAGGTAGTCCTTAGGACTCATCCACGCTTTATGCCAAAGGTGGTCTCGCCTTTTCATCTAAACCAAGCGGTCTACCTATCTGTGTTCTTTCCAAGACCTCATGCATCGAATGCAGAAAGGAACCTTCATACTTTGGACTGTAAAAGAGCTTTAGCCTTTTACTTACAAAGAACACAGCAACATAGAAAGTCCTCTCAACTCTTTGTTGCTTTTGATCCTTCTCATTTGGGACTTCCAGTCTCCAAGAGAACACTATCTAACTGGATTGCTCAGTGTATATCCTTTGCCTATCAGAGTAAGAATCTTCCTCTGGAGGGCCATGTCACAGCTCACAATGTGAGAGCCATGACAGCTTCAATGGCTCATCTGCACTCTGTGTCTATCGACGACATCTGTCGAGCAGCCACCTGTGCCTCGGTTCATACCTTCACAGCCCATTACTGCTTGGACAAGGACTCCCGCCGGGATGCCTTGTTTGGTCAGGCTGTTCTCCAACACCTGTTCCATACCTAATCAGCTCCTACCCACCATTCCTGGTAGGATGCCAGAGATCCATGGGGGGGAAGTGGAGCCCTTCTCAGAGACGCACAACTTCTGAGGTCTCTCCCTGGCATCTAAAGCTAGGGAGTCCCCATATGTGATGACTACATTCCTGCTTGTTCCTGGAGATAGCATAGTTACTCACCTGTAACAGGTGATCTCTGGGAACAGCAGGAATTTAGTCCTCACAACCCACCCACCTCCCCTAGGAGTTATATCTCTCTATCTATCTCTTTCCCTCTCTCTCTCTCTTTGTCTCAGCTTTAAAACTCAAATGGAGAGAGGCAGTTGGGAAAGGCGGGAAGGCAGCATGCAGGCGCTGTGGGATGCTCCCAAACGCTTTCTAATTGGACGCTGGGGAGCGTTCCCACGCAGGCTCCGTCGGTACCGACGATACCCATATGTGAGGACTAAATTCCTGCTGTTCCCGGAGATCACCTGTTACAGGTGAGTAACTATGCTTTCTGGTTATAACCATCTACATATTATCAGTTTACTTAGCAAATGGATTTGTATAATTTTTCTGGTCTTAAAATTGATGATCCTTTCTAATAATAACATTTTTTTTTTTTGCAGGAAGAAAGGATTTGATGTTAAATGGGTAGATGACACACATGCTCTTGGATTGTTCTCCAGTCCCATAGCAGGTACAAAATCTATCTCTGTAGAATGTGTTCTGCCTCAGTCTCAGACTGTCCCTCCTCTCTACCAAGTAATGATTGTATAATCCTTCCTGCTCCTACTTTTGACATTTTGTGAGTATTAGTTGGTTGTTATATAAATTTGTGTAACTGTGGATCTCTTTTTTAATACATTTGTCAATCAGATGGTAAAAGAATGATAATTACACTTACCTGGTAATTGTAGTTCCTTGAGTGACGACAGTTCAGTCCTCTACCTCTGGGTTGTCAACCTCCTCCTGCAGCTTGGATACTGGCATGTCAGTATCATGACATCACTGGATATAGCCTGCCGGACACTCCTATCAGCTCCAGTGTGAACTATTAATAAAGCAGACTCACAGGAGCAACAAATAAGTAGATACAAACGTAACCTAAAGTGAACCATCGCTATTTTTTATGTAGACCATTCTTTCTTACACCCTTCCCTGCCAAACACCCAAGTAGACAAAGGACAGAGTGAAAACAAAAAAGACAACTTGCAAAACAGACCTACCTGTAAAACTGCTCATGGCAGTACCGGCCTGTTATCATCAATGAACGAACCCCGGGTGGGATGGAGGACTGAACTGTTGTCACTCAAGGAACTACACTTACCAGGTAAGTGTAATTATCATTTCCTTATTGTTCCTCCAGTTCAGTCCTCTACCTCTGGGATGTACCAGAGCAGTCATCAATGAGATGGGCCCTTCCAGCCGGCACATAAAACCGCCGAACCAAAACAGGCATCCTTCGCCGCTGCCACATCAAGACGGTAGTGCTTGCTGAAGGTATGCAGAGACGACGAAGTAGCTGCCTTGCAAATTTCCCCTGGCGGAACTAAACTATGCTCCGCCCATGATGACGTTTGCGCTCTAGTGGAATGCGCTCGCAACCCTGTCGGTACCAACCAACCTTGAAGAATATAGGTGGACGCAATAGCCTCCCGAATCCATCTTGCAATGGAAGCCTTCGCCGTCGCCGTCGCTTCTCCCTTACGAAGTCCTCCGAATAACACAAACAACCGGTCCGACTTCCGAATAGGCTAAGAAGCCTTTAAATACTGTTGCAACACTCTCTTTACATCCAAACGATGCAAACTGCGCTCTCTATCGTTACCCTGCAGAGAACCCAGAACTGGCAAAGAGACTGTCTGATTTAGGTGGAAGGGAGAAACCACTTTTGGCAAAAAAGACGGAACAGGACGCAGCACCACTTTTTCCCTCGAAAAGGACAAGAATGGTTCTCTACAAGACAGCGCTTGTAACTCCGAGATGCGTCTCGCTGAACAGATCGCCACTAGAAATACGGTTTTTAACATGAGGCCCTTCATCGAAGCCCGATGCAACGGTTCAAAGGGTGGCTTGGTTAATGCTGCTACCACCAAGTTGAGATCCCAAGGTGGAATTGTCACGCTACGCGATGGCCGTAATCTCAAAATCGTTTTTAGAAAACGCAAAACGTCCACATGGGCACCAAGCGCAATGCTCTGGACCTTACCGCGATAACAAGAGAGAGCTTCCAATTGTACGCGCAGAGAACTGGCTGCCAGACCTCTATTAAAACAATCTTGCAGAAAACTTAATATCGAGGGGATGGAGACCGTAGCCACCCTGATCTGCCAACTCGAA
Organism: Ichthyophis bannanicus; assembly: GCA_033557465.1. Taxonomy (NCBI): domain Eukaryota; kingdom Metazoa; phylum Chordata; class Amphibia; order Gymnophiona; family Ichthyophiidae; genus Ichthyophis; species Ichthyophis bannanicus. The sequence goes on along the minus strand of CM066034.1, from coordinate 885,227,815 downwards.
CACCAATCTTCAAATATACGCCAATTACGAACATACGCCAGCAACATTGACTGTTTCCTAGCTCTGAGCATCGTTCTGATGACAGACGCCGAATAACCTTTTCTCTTTAACCTGGCCCTTTCAATGGCCATACCGTAAGCGAGAACCGATCCACCGGAGGCATGAAGAGAGGCCCTTGCCTCAACAGATCCGCCCTCACCGGTTACCGCCAAGGATGGCCGTCGAGAAGATGTACTAGGTCCGTGTACCACGGCCGCCTCGGCCAGTCTGGTGCCACCAGGAGCACCCTTCCCGGATGAGCTCCGATCCGCTGAACCACCCGGCCTATCAGCACCAACGGAGGGAAAACATACAGAAGACCCAAGGACGGCCACTGATGCAACAATGCGTCTATGCCTTCCGACATTCATTCCCTCCTTCTGCTGAAGAAACGATTGGCCTTCGCCGACTGGAAGGTCGCCATTAGATCCATTACTGGCCTCCCCCAGCGGCCCACTATTTGTGCAAAAATGTCCAGGTGTAGTTCCCACTCCCCTGCATCTACTCGGACCCTGCTGAGAAAGTCGGCCTTCACATTGTCCTTTCCTGCGATGTGTGCCGCCGAAATCGCTGTCAACCGGCTTTCCACCCAAGCGAATAGCAAGTCCGCCTCTTCCTCCATGGCTGCACTCCCCATGCCGCCCTGGCGATTGATGTAGGCGACCGCCGCCGAGTTGTCGGACAGGACCTGGACTGCTCGACCCACTACCGAAGCCTCGAACGCCTGCAGCACCTGGAAGACTGCTCGGAGCTCCAGATGATTGATCGACCATGAGCTCTCCAGGGGCGACCAAAACCCCTGTGTGAACCTGCTTTTGCAGTGTGCTCCCCAGCCTCCGAGGCTGGCATCCGTTAACAATGGAAGCCACTCCGGCTGCTCCAGCGGCATTCCGGCCGTCAATGATGTCGTCAGTAACCACCACTGTAGTGACTGCCTGACTGGAGCTGGCACGGGAGTCGCTTGCTCAAAGAATCCTTCTGATGCGACCACCGGCGAAGGAGTGACCTCTGCAGAGGCCGCATATGGACTTTGGCCCAGGGTACAGCTTCCAGAGTCGCCACCATTGTCCCCAGCACTCGAAGATAAGTCCATGCCGACGGTGCCGGCGTGGCCCTGAACCTGCGCACCAGACGCTTGAGCACCTGAGCTCTCCTTTCCGGCAAAAATACCTGACCTCTCTTCGTATCGAACCGCACCCCCAGATACTCGAGGTTCTGAGACAGCTCCAACCAGCTTTTGGCTGGATTGACCACCCAACCAAAACTTTGAAGAAACTCTACCACTCTGCTGGTGACCTGCACGCTCTCCGTCTCGGATTTGGCCCGAATTAATTAATCGTCGAGATATGGATGCACCAGGATTCCTTCTCTGCGTAACGCCGCAGCCACCACCACCATGATCTTGGTGAAAGTTTGCGGTGCCGTGGCCAGATCGAAGGGCAACGCCTGGAACTGATAGTGCCCCCAAGGAAAGGCAAACCTCAGAAACATCTGATGAGCCACCCGAATGGGAATGTGTAAGTACGCTTCCGTGAGGTCGAGCGATATCAAGTATTCTCCTTGCCGCACTGCCACAATGACTGACCGCAAGGTTTCCATCCTGAAATGCGGTACCCGAAGACATCGATTTACGCCCTCCAGATCCAAAATGGGGCGCAACGCTCCGTCCTTCTTTGGCACCATGAAATAAATGGAGTACCGACCCACACCGTACTCTGCCCGCGGTACCTCTACGACCGCCCCTAATTGTAGGAGCCGCTGTAAAGTACTGCGAATCACCAAGGTTTTTACTTGTCCCCTGCAGGGTGACATGTTGAAAGAATCCCGCATGGGACGCGCCAACTCCAGCGTGTAACCTTGACAAATTATCTCTAACACCCACTGATCGGACGTGATGTGGATCCAAGCAGGAAGAAACTCCCGGAGCCTCCTGCCTATAGGAAGTTCTCCTGCTGGGATCCGCTTCATTTCATTGTGACTTCCGAGTTGCAGTAGAGGAGCCTGTAGAGAAACCTCTATTTGCTCCTCAGAACCCATGAAATCCTTGGGCTCTTGATGGAAATCGTCCCCTCTGTGAGCCTCCGAAACGTGACGTACGAAATTTCCGGAAATCCCGAAACTGACCCTGAAACCTCAGCCCGGGCTTCCCTTGTTTCGGTTTATCCTCTGGAAGTCTGCCACACTTGGACTCCCCGAGGTCCTTTACCAATTTATCCAGATCCTTGCCAAATAGCAACCGTCCCTTAAAAGGCAACTTACTGAGACGAGCTTTGGAAGAACCATCCGCCACCCAATTTCGCAACCACACCGACCTGCGTGCTGCCACTACAGAAGCCGTGCTATTTGCGAGAGCTCTGATCAAGTCGTAATGGACGTCCGCTAAATATGCTGTGCCTGACTCTAGGCGGTCCAGCTGCTTGATCTCCTCTTGATCCAGGTGTAACGAAAGGCGTAGCCGCTGCACCCAGCGCAAACACGCCCGTGCCACCCAAGTCCCACAAATGGATGCTTGCAACGACAGCGCGTCTGCCTCAAATACCTGTTTTAGCAAGCTCTCGACTTTACGGTCCTGAGCATCCTTCAAAGCTGCACTATCTTCTACCGGAATAGTGGTCTTTTTTGTAACTGCCGCCACCGCCGCATCCACCCGAGGTGAACGGCACTTTTCCTTATCCTTGTCGGCTAGGGGATAGAGTCTATTCATGGTCTCTATCCCCCTGAGTCCCACTTCCGGCTGATCCCATTCATCTTGGATCATTCTGTCGACTACCCGGTGAATCGGAAACACCACTTGTGTTTGTCTCACTGCTTGAATAATGGGATCCTCGACCTCTTCTTCACTAGTGGACTACGTAGCAAGATTCAACATCTGCATATACTCAGTGATTAGAGCTGTCAGCTCCTCCCTACGGAAGACCCTAATGATCTTAGCCTGATCCTCGGGCTGTGGGATCTCCCCCTCTTCGAGATCCTCCAACTCCTCCTCTTGCTCCCAGTCGGTATCTACAACGTCCGGCCATTCGCCCTCCGCGGACGAAAGAGCTCAAGTCCTCACCCTCTTAGGTGCCGACGGACCCAAGCCCCCTTGCTCAGCTGAGTCCATCTGCTGAGAAAAGGCAGGAAACTGCAACGCTCCCGGCACCTTGCCCTACCTTCGAAAACAAAAGGCCTGGTGCATCATCAATATGAAATCCGGGCAAAAATCCCCGAGATCCATCGACCCCGGGACCGACAGAGTCCCTGAAGACCCTGCCGCCTCCTCCAAAGCTGAACCTTGCAGGACAGGCTGCCCTGATTCAGGCCCCTCACTTGCCGACGCTACCTGCGCTTCTGTGAGCTCTTTGGCATCCATCTGTTGTTCAACAGAAGACGGCGCCACACAACCGCGAAAGACTCCTGAATTGGCTACTGTGCCCCTCCTGGTGCCGCAAACCACACACTGTGGCCGTGCTGCCATGAGGCTGGACGTAGATATATATATTCCAACAAAAAGCACAGTCCACGTACCAACAGCAACCCAGTAAAAACCGTGGAGGCAAGGAAGGAACTATAATACCACCTTTATTTCATAAAGCCAGGCCCGACACAGGCTAGTTTATTTACTACATAATAATCTTTTTTGATTCATTTTTAGTTCATGACCTTTTTAGCCATTTAACTTTTTCAGTCTAGTTTTATAACTGTATGGTTTTATATGTATGATATGTACTTTTTATATATATGTTATTTATTATTATTAGTTGGATTCATTTAGAGTAAATAGATACTTCATTGTGTGTCACTAATTTATTAAGTTATTGAGTATTTATTAGTGTGACCATGTGTCTATAAGTTCTTATATATGTGATTATACACGTATCATACGTATATAGTCATTTAATTAATTATTTATGTATTTATCTGTCTGTTGGTTCACAGACTTTCGCTGTACTTTAGCAGTTAGTATTCAATTATTTATTTAATTATTTATTTACAGTTTTTATGAATTTTTTAGTGTTTTTAGTGTTTTGAGTGCCTTATATATGTATATTTATGATGAATTTGTTTGTTTTAAATGAATTTTTTATATGTTGTTATAGCCAAAGCCCCTGAGGAAGGCATAAACGAAACACGGCCTGTGTCGGGCCTGGCTTTATGAAATAAAGGTGGTATTATAGTTCCTTCCTTGCCTCCACGGTTTTTACTGGGTCGTAGATATATATATGCCTGGTTTCTTCTTCTTTTTTTGATACTGCAAGCCTCAATTTCAAACCGTTCTGACAGAAAAACTTTCCCTAAAACTATTTACCTAACTATAGGCGCGGAAGAAGCCTCCCCCCCCCCCCTCCAGGGGGTTTGCTGCCCGCCAAAAAAAAAGGAAACCCAAAGAAACTAACTAAATAAATAAATAAATAAAATTGCCCAAAGCAAGGGAGCAACGTTAAATGGCCTTTCCAATTAAAAGTTCTTCTTTTCCTTAACTGTTTATGCGACCCTCTGCAACATGTCAGCCATGCGGCTCTCGCGCTGCTTAAAATGGCCGCCGTCAGAACCGGAGGAGCAAAAAAGGGCGCCAAAATGATCGTTGACACGGCGCCTTGCTCCCTGGCTCAGCTCCCACAGACGAGACACCCTGAAGCCGGTTCCCTGTCCACCAGCCAGGTCTCCACTGCCTGTGCTTTTCCACCACACGGCACCCCGATGAGGCAAGGAGTGCTGCTGGTAACTACTCACTGTTTCTCCCCTGCTGCTCTGTAACCGGCACAGCTCATCCGCGACCGCTGAGAGCTCTGCGGGACCGGCGAAGTGAATGTGCCCGGCAAATGAGCTCTCCCCCGAAAGGTCCGGGGGGAAGAGATCTCCCAGAAAAAAGACCCCAGTGAAATTATTGACAGGTAGGGCACATAGCAGGGAGCAGCCAAGAAAGAAATTTTTTTTTTTTTTTAAAGGCACAGTACCCAATTAACCAATTTATTGAAACCTTATCAAATTCAAAGAAAACTAATCTACTCTATCCTACAGAATCCTTATCTGTTCCTCCAGTGAGCCCCAACCTAGGCTCACGACGTCCTCCTGCTGCATGGAGACTGGTCACACTGGGGCTGATGGGAGTGTCCAGCAGGCTATATCCAGTGATGTCATGATTCTGACATGCCAGTCTCCAAGCTGCAGGAGGAGGTTGACAACCCAGAGGTAGAGGACTGAACTGGAGGAACGATAAGGAACATATTGCTTTTAAAACTATTCTCTTTTAATTAAGTCACTGGAGATGAATGCATGTATTTATAATGAACATTTAAAAATAAGAACAATATGCAAAGTAGGAACCAAGTTCCTTCTTTTTACGTTTTATCAGTATGGTGGGCATTTTGCAAAATTAGTGCTACATTTTGATGATTCAGATTTTATGTTTGAAACAACAGTTGTGTTCTGCATAGCCTGTACATATCATTATATGACTAGCAGTGTTTTCCCCAGATCACCCTATATTAATTTGTTTGAGGGCAATAAGTTCACCCATCATACAACTGGGTCATGATATTCCAAGAGTTCTGAACTGGACTGCTTTTGCCATAGCTTTCCAAAACAACTTCAGCTTCTCTGGGCAAATCAATAGTTCTCATGCAACCACACGCCTCCAGCGTGCTTCTGTATTCTTTTTCATTGTAGTTACTGTTGAACAAGGCTTTGCTTCTTCTTTTCAGAGTAACCAACTGTTTCTTTGGAGATTTGCTCTGTTGCACTTTCCAGGCATGTCTTGACAATTTTGTTTTACTTCTAGTCAGGTCTGTACCGGGGACTATGTAAACAGTGCAGCAGCACAAGGCGCAAGTAAGAAGGGGCACCAATGTCATCACTGGGTTTCCAGGAAGCCCAACAAGTGCAAGTTTCTGCATGTGATGGATGTTTGGGGGGGGGGGGCGGCACCAGGTTTGCAAGTCGCACAGGGTGCATTTCTAGCTTTATATGATCCTGCTTCTAGTTATCTTTATTTTTGGCATTTCTGCATCAAGCTACTCTTTTTTTGCGGCTCCCCCACAAGATGTGCATTAATGCTGTTTTTTCTGGGACCTATCCTTTCCCTCATCACAGTCCCTTTTTGATTTTGCATCAGTTTCTTAGTAGCATGACTTAGAGGAAGACCAGCAGCATCAAGAAGTGTCCAGACTTTACTGTGGTTAGAAGATGTTTGTCATTGACCTCCATGTGATGTGCTAAAAATGTATGGCGATGACATGATCCTCATTCAGTTGCAGCATCACTGCAAAATGTCACTTAAAGCCATCAGGTTACCTAACGAGATTTCTGTCCCATCTTGAGCAAAAGAAGCCCAGTTCCACCAGATTGGCATTGAAGCAAAAGGCAGTAACTCAGAATGACTAATAATACTCCACAGCTCATATTATAATCATGTACCTCATTTTTAGAAAACACCCACAAACAGGAACAGAAGTGAAGGCCATCTTGAATGACTTTAAGAAGACTGTGTGCATGAGGAACTAGCTAAACTTAAAGTAGACAAAGTGATGGGACCAGATGGAATACAACCGAGAAAACAAAGAGAACTTGGGGACGTTCTAGCAGCCACACTGACTGACCTTTTCAATGCCTCTTTGGAGTCTAGAGTGGTGCCAGAGGACTGGAGAGAGGCACATGTGGTCCCTTTACACAAAAGCGGAAGTAAGGATGTGGTTGAGACCTACAGGCTGATTAGTCTAACCTCTGTGGTGAGTAAATTATTGGAAATGCTGCTGAAAGAGGGAATAGTGAGGTTTCTGGATTCTAACCGATTACTGGATCCGAGGCAGCATGGATTCACCAGAGACGCATGTCTTGTTAGACAAATCTGATTTCTTTGTCTAGGTGACCAGGGAGTTGGACCGAGGGAGGGCCCTAGATATGGTGTATTTAGATTTCATTAAAGCCTTTGACACCATTCCGCACAGGCGACTTATAAACAAACTGAGCACCCTAGAGATGGACCCTGAAGTTACTGCTTGGGTTAGAAATTGGTTGAGTGGGAGGCAGAAAAGGGTACAGGCAAATGGAGCTCACTCCGAGGAGAAGGAGGTTACCAGTGGTGTGCGACAGCGATCTGTCCTTGGTCCGATTCTTTTTAACATCTTTGTTAGTGATATTGCAGAAGGGCTATCGGGTAAGGTTTGCCTCTTTGCGGATGATACCAAAATCTGCAATAGAGTAGACACACAGGAAGGTGTAGATCTTTATCTTTATCTTTATTCACATCATTTGATAAACCACCCAGGCCGAAGCGTCAGGGCGGTGTACAATACAAAAGGGGTAGGCTACTGAAAAACAAAGTCAGAAAAGAATGCCAAATGATAAGGACAGGGAGAGACAGTTAGAGTCAGGTAGAGAACAGAAAAGGCCCAGAGAGGGACAGGAGGATGGGGGAAGGGAGGGAGAGAGGAAGGTAAAAGAGGATGTATGGGGAGATATCATGGAGGGTGGGGGGCGCAACTGGGGGACGAGGCACCATCGACAGGGGGAGGGAGGTCAAAAGCCTGACAAAAGAGATGGGTTTTGAGGAGAGTCTTAAAGTGGGGATAGGATAGTTCGGTACGAAGAGATAGGGGGAGTGAATTCCACAAGGCGAGACCTAAGAAGAAAAAGATGGAGTGGCGGGTAAGTTCCAAATGGGCCTGGGCAGGAGGAGGAAGAAAGAGACGATTCCCGTGGGCCGATCGAAGAAGGCGTGGGGAGGGCTGGAGATGGATGATGTCGGCCAGGTACTGGGAAGTGTTAGTGTGGAGGGCCCTATGTTTAATGATAAGCAACTTAAAGACAAACCTGAACTTAATCGGAAGCCAATGAAGGGTGAAAAGACAAGGAGACACGTGAGAACGCGCAGGGGAAGAAGTGATGAGACGTGCGGCAGCATTCTGAACTATTTGAAGCCGGCGGAGGTGGGAAGAGGGGAGGCCTGCATATATAGCATTACAGTAGTCTAAACGGGTGATCACCAGAGACAGGATGAGAGTGACAACAGATGACGGGGGAAGGAGTGACTGAACGGCCCTGATACGACGCAAATGGAAGAAGGAGGTACGTATAACAGAGGAGATAACATGAGAAAGGATCTAGCTAAGCTTGAAGAATGGTCTAGGATTTGGCAGCTGAGATTTAATGTTAAAAAATGCAAGGTCATGAATTTGGGCTGCAGCAATCCAAGGGAGCGATATAGTATAGGGGGTGAAGTACTTCTGTCTGCAAAAAAAGAGTGGGACCTACGTGTGATTGTGTCTGATGATCTTAAAGTAGCTAAAGAGGTAGAAAAGGCGACGGCAAAAGCTAGAAGGATGCTTGGGTGCAAAGGGAGAGGAATGGCTAGCAGAAGAAAGGCCTCTCTATAGGTCTTTGGTGCAATCTCATTTGAAGTATTGTGTGCAGTTCTGGAGACCGCACCTTCAAAAGGATATAAACAGGTTGGAGTCGATGCAGAGGGTGGCTACTAAAATGGTAATCATTATAAAACATATGAAGACAGACTTAAGGACCTTAATATGTATACTTTAGAGGAAAGGCGGGATAGAGGTGATATGATGGAGATGTTTAAATACCTCTGGCATGAATGCACAGGAGGAGAGCCTCTTTTGTTTGAAAGCAAGCTCTGATATGAGGGGACATAGGATGAGGGTGAAAGAGGATAGACTCAGGAGTAATATGAAGAAATATTTCTTTACGGAAAGAGTGGTAGATGCATGGAATAGTCTCCCAGTGGAGATGATACAGATGAGGACAGTATCTGAATTCAAAAAAGCATGGGACAAACACAGAGGATCTCTAAAGGAAAAAAGAGGACTGTTGTAGTGGTTGATATTGAAGGGCAGATTAGAATAGGCCATGTGGTTTCTTTCTACCATCATTTTTCTAAATATCTCAATTGCATAAAGAATCTTAATTTTATTTGAAAAAAAAAAAACTTGAAAAATAAAATACTTATTTTCTAATTTCACCATTGTGGCCAAAGTTGTGGCTAAATTCATGCCATTCAAGTTGAAGTGTCAGCCATAGCTGCTTAGAAAATAAAGCCTAGTACTAATGTTTTGGCACTCCTGTGCCATTTTCGAAGGGTGAGCTTCAAAAACACCGTTGCCACGAATTATATCTCCAGGAACAAGCATGAATGTAGTCTTCACGTATGGGTATCGTCGGTACCGATGGAGCCTGCACGGGAATGCTCCCCAGCGTCCAATAGAAACGCTTTTGGGAGCATCCCACAGTGCCTGCATGCTGCCTTCCCGCCTTTCCCACTGTCCCTCTTCAGTTTTTCGTTTTCCGCGGAGCCAACAGGTCGCATACCCTTTCACCGCAGAAAATTCCTTCTTTATTCTTTATTTTTTGTGGTCGCGTCTGCTTTCGTTCCACGCCTACCGGTACCGCCGGTTCTTCTTTCTTCTTTTCTACAAAAAAAAAAAATATATAGTTTGAGGTACCTTTCTTCAGAAACTTTTTTTCCTCGGTGCTAGGTACCATTTTGGGCACTAGGCCCATTTTCCTTAAAAATGGAAAAACCAGCTACTGGTTTTAAAAAATGTTCAAAGTGTGGCGGTACCATATCCGTCTCCGACACCCATGACTGGTGTCTTAAATGTTTAGGCCCTGACCATTCTCCATCGGAGTTCCTCTCCTGTAGGAAGATGACTAAAAGGGGCTTGCAGAATAGAGCAGCAAAACTCGGTACCCTTTTTGCTTCAGATGCGATGTCCGTTGCATCAATGTCTTCCAGAGCCTCATCTTCCTCCCATGGATCTCAGGTAGCTAAACATAAGTCTAGCCAGTCCTCAAAGGTTAGATCTCCTTCTAGGCATCGAGAGGCCATTGGCATTGCCCTTGAAAAAACTTCACCGGCGAAACAGCCCCGGTGGAGGCTTCGGCTTCCAAAGCACTAACGGGGCTCCAGGATGTTCTCCAGGCCTCCACCTCGGCAGAACTACTGGTGCCATGCTCTGGGGTTCTGGCCGCTTCTACTGGTACTGACACTCAAGCATCGGTAGCATCAATAGATCAGAGGTTTCTCGCTATCGAACGCAGTCTGGCAGCTCTTTTCATGGCTTCGGTACCGTTGAGACTGCTACAGACGGTTCAACAGGCACCAGTACTGACGGCACCAGCCTCGGTGGGTATACACCCCCCATGTCGAGTCTTGAGTCTATTTCTGGCATCGACAGATCGGTACCGGGACACCTCGATACCAACTTCGATAGATACCAGTACCATGCTCTGCATGAACATCGGGATCAGAGATATTTTGAATATTCCGATTCCGATGATTCTAATAACTCTGCCGATACCAGAGTACTTCTTCTGGAGGAATCATCTTCTTCTCCTCAACGCAGGATGTCTCCTCCAGAGAACATGCCTTTTCAGGATTTTATTTGTGGCCTTGCAATCACGGTAACTCCTGAAAAGGAACCTAGGGCACAAGAATTAGAAATTCTTCAATACCCTAAGGCTCTCAAGGAAGCAGCTACTCTGCCTATTCATCAGATCCTACATGATCTTATGCTGAGGACGTGGGAAACACCTTTAACCATATCTCCTCACTCTCGGAGGCGCGATACAATTTATCAAGTTCCACCTTGTCCTGGCTTCCAGAAAACTCAGTTACCACACCATTCAATGGTAGTGCAATCGGCTATGCGTAGGATGAAGAGTGCAAAGAGAAATGCTTCCAATCCTCAAGGCCATGAGTGTAGGACTCTCGATGCCTTTGGGTGTCGATGCTTCCAAGCTTCCATGCTCTCAGCCAGAATCAGCTCCTATATCCTATATATGGGAATGTTCCTCAGAGGTCACAGGAGACTTGGAGCTTATCAGCCCCCTTCTTTATTTATTTATTTTCATTTCTTATATACCGCGCTCTTTTAATCAGTGCGGTGTAGAATGGGTACTTCTATTGCTCCTTGAGCAAGGAGTGTTGTGACCTCCTGGCCTAAGATATCATTGACAGTGGTCTGAGAATTGAACTGTCTTACCACTGTCAATGATCTCTTAGGCCAGGAGGTCACAACACTCCTTGCTCAAGGAGCAATAGAAGTACCCATTCTACAACAGGGTACAGGGTTCTACTCCCCCTATTTTCTTATCCCAAAGAAAACAGGAGGACACAGCCCCATTTTAGACCTCAGAGAATTGAACAAATATCTGTTCCGAGAGAAATTCAAAATGATCTCTCTAGGAACTCTTCTGCCATACCTTCAAAGTCAGGATTGGCTTTGTTCTCTAGATCTAAGGGATGCATATACTCATATTCTCATTCATCCAGATCACAGGAAATTCCTGCGGTTCCTTTTCCAGGGAAAACACTTCCAATACAAAGTTCTTCCCTTTGGTCTGGCTTCGGCACCAAGAGTATTCACGAAATGCATTGCGGTAGTAGCTGCATTCCTTCGAACTCTAGGGATATTCGTCTTCCCTTACTTAGACAACTGGCTCATTCGAGCCCCTACGGCTCCAGAAGCCAGCTCTGCTCTGTCTCGCACAATGCGAATCCTTCAATATTTGGGATTGGTCATAAACCTCCCAAAATCCCATCTTGCTCCTATTCAGTCCCTAGAATTCATAGGAGCTCGCCTAGATACCAGACAGTCAAGGGCTTTTCTTCCACAGCCCCGCTGTCTGCGCATAGTGCAACTAGCTTCCCAAGCAGCAGTGAAGACTTACCTGACTGCTCGAGAAATGCTCCACCTATTAGGTCATATGGCATCCACTGTACATGTGGTTCCCTATGCTCGCCTCCACATGCGAGCAGCCCAGTGGACCCTATCCACTCAGTGGACACAGGCCACAGGTCACCTGTCGGACAAAATAACAAACTCACAACATCTTGTTTCTTCCCTCCAGTGGTGGAAATCACTGGAGAACCTTCTGGTGGGGTCTCATTTCCAGCAACCCCTATTCCAGACCACTCTAACAACAGATGCATCACAGGTGGGATGGGGGGCCCACCTGCACGATCTCTCTACCCTGGGTATCTGGACTCCACAGGAGGCTTGTCTTCACATAAACCTCCTGGAACTCAGAGCAATCTTCCTTGCTCTTCGAGTATTCCAGGCCCAGCTCAGCTACAAGACAGTCCTAGTCCATGCGGACAATCAAGAAGCCATGTTCTACGTGAACAAGCAGGGCGGAACCAGCTCTCTGTCGTTATGCAACAAAGCTTTACGACTATGTGCCCTCGCCAGAGAGCATCAAATTCACCTCCTCGTGGTATATCTTCCAGGCATTCAAAACCTTTGGGCAGACAAACTCAGCCGAGTACTGCTGCCACACGAATGGTCTCTCCACTCAGACCAGGTTGCCCAAATATTTCAAATCTGGGGAACCCCAGACATAGACCTCTTTGCAAGTCCACTGAATGCCAAACCTCCCCAGTTCTGTTCCAGAATTCCGGCTCCAGATTGTCAAGCAAGGGACGCCTCCCTCTTTCACTGGGGTCAAGACTTCCTCTATGCCTTCCCACCCATTCCCCTCATCCCCAAAACACTATTCAAGCTTCAGAGAGACACAGGTTGTATGATTCTCATAGCTCCACGTTGGACACGGCAAACGTGATATCCTCTGCTTCTACATCTCTCTCAAGCTGCACCTCGGGAGTTGGTGTATGCTCCAGATCTTCTCTCCCAAGAGAACGGAACACTATGGCACACGAATCCCCAGTCCCTGCATTTCAGGGCCTGGCTGCTTAAAGCCTAGACCATCAGCTCATGAAACCGCCCTTTGAGCCTTTAGCCACTACATCTCTGAAATTCGTTTTCTGGAAAGTCATTGTCCTAATTGCAATTACCTCCGCACGCCGCATTAGTGAGTTGCAAGCTCTACTGGCTGATCCTCCTTATTTCTCCATGATAAGGTCATTCTTAGGACTCATCCACACTTTATGCCAAAGGTGGTTTCCCTTTTCCATTTAAACCAAGCGGTTTACCTTCCTGTATTCTTTCCGAGGCCTCATGCCTCCAATGCAGAAAGGAACCTTCATACGTTGGACTGAAAAAGAGCTTTAGCTTTTTACCTACAAAGAACACAGCAACATAGAAAGTCTTCCCAACTCTTTGTTGCTTTTGATTCTAGTCATTTAGGACTTCCAGTTTCCAAAAGAACTCTGTCTAACTGGATTGCACAATGCATATCCTTTGCCTATGAGAGTAAAGGTCTTTCTCTTGAAGGCCATGTCACAGCTCACAATGTGAGAGCCAAGGCAGCCTCTGTGGCTAACCTTCACTCTGTATCTATCGACGACATCTGTCGAGCAGCCACTTGGGCTTCGGTACATAACTTTACAGCCCACTACTGCTTAGACAAGGACTCCTGCCGGGATGCCTTGTTTGGCCAGGCTGTTCTTCAACATCTCTTTCAGACTTAATTCAACACCTATCCACCATCCCTGGTGGGATGGCAGAGATCCATGGGAGGAAGCATGGCCCATCTCACAATGGGATGCAGCTTCCTGGGGCCATCTCCCTGGCATCTTCAGCTAGGGAGTCCCCCATACATGAAGACTACATTCCTGCTTGTTCCTGGAGATAGCGTAGTTACTCACTTGTAACAGGTGATCTCCGGGAACAGCAGGAATTTAGTCTTCACAACTCACCCATCTCCCCTAGGAGTTCTCTCTCTATCTCTCTCTTTCTCTCTCCCCCTCTCTCCTTTGTCTCGGCTATAAACTCAACTGAAGAGGGACAGTGGGAAAGGTGGAAAGGCAGTAAAAGCATTCCTATTGGACGCTTGGGAACGTTCCCGCGCAGGCTCCGTCGGTACCGACGATACCCATACGGGAAGACTAAATTCCTGCTGTTCCCAGAGATCACCTGTTACAGGTGAGTAAACTACACGTTCACCGGGAACAAACAAAACAAGTAATAAAATATCAATCTTAATCTCCAGGAACAAGCAGGAATGATTCTTCACATATTGGTACGTCGGTACCGACGGAGCTTGCGCGCGAACGCTCCCCAGCATCCAAAAAGAAAGCCTTTGGGAGCATCCCACACGCATGCACGCTGCCTTCCCGCCCATTCACTTCCCTCTCATCAGTTTTCCGCGGAGCCGGCAGGACGTATTCCTGTCACCGCAGAAAATTCTTTTTATTTTTACTTTTTTGTGGTCGCATCTGCCTTCCCCTGATGCCACTGGTACCGCCGGTGCTTTTCTTTCTTTTTACTAAAGAATTTCTTCTTTTCTTTAGAAATTTTTCCTACTTAGTGCCTGACTGTTTCTAGGCCATTAGGCCTCTATTCTTCCATTATGGAAAAGCCAGCCACTATCCTTAAGAAATGCTCAAAGTGTGGCGGTACAGATATATTTTCAGACACTCATACTTGGTGTCTAAAATGTTTAGGTCCTGACCATTGCCCACTGGAGTGTCTTTCCTGCTGGAGCTCAAAACAGAAGAAGTCTTCAGGATCGAGCACAACTCGATACCCGATTCACATCGCACTCGATGTTACCAGCTAGAATATCTTCTTTTTCACAGGATCAGGTAACCAAACAAAAGTCTGTAAAGACTAGCCAGTTCTCGAGTGGTAGATCTCCTTCCAAGCATCGAAATGGCTCTGGCCTTGCCCTCGAGGACAATTTGGCAATAAAGCCCCGGCGGGAGTCTTCGGGCTCCAAAGCATTAACGGGGCTCCAGGTTGTTCCCGGGGTTCTTACCTCGATGAACATACCTGGGCCATGCTCGGGGGTTGTGGCCGCTTTGAGTGGTACCGACACCCCGGCATCGGCTATGGTGATGGATGAAACACTCCTCACCGATGAACGTAGTCTAGCGCTCTCGGTTACTTCGGTACCCCTGGATTTGCTGCACACCGTTCCTCGAGTATCGGTATCGACTTCGGTACCGGTATCGACATCAGCATCGGTGTCGGTACTGTCCATGTTTGCTTTGACAGACTCACTTCCTTCGATGCCGAGCCTGGAATCGATTTGGTACCGACTCGTCTCAGTACCGGCCTGGAGCGGTACCGAAGACATCGCTTTAGCGAAAACCCGATGCTTCATCCTTTCAAGTCTTCCGATCCCGATGACTGGGATGAATCCATCGGTACCGAGGCTAATTTTTCAACAAGTCTAGCCTTTGCCCCTCATTTTAGAGGGTCCTCCTCAGGGGAGATTTATTTTCAAGCTTTTCTGCTTGATATGGCAAAGTTACTTGCCATTTCTATACCTGGTAAAGAATCCCTACCAGGGGATTCTGAGACCCTGCAATTCCCCTGGATTCCAAAGGAAGTTATCATACTTCCTTTGCATCAGACCTTACAGGATCTACTATTAAGAATGTGGGAAACTCCTTTAACTGTATCCCCACATTCTAAGACACTTGACACTATGTACAAGGTGCCACCTTCTCCAGGTTTTCAAAAGACTCAACTTCCTCATCATTCTATTGTTGTAGAATCAGCAATGAGGCAGATTAAGAGTGCAAAGAAGCACGGGGCGGAGCCAGCAGCGATACAGAGTGGCTGTGTAGGAGATTTGCTCCGGTGGCTGAATTAAAATCCTGAGACTTTCCCCCCTCTCTCCCGGTTTACCGGCACTGTTTAATTGCTCTAAAAGCTCCCTGAACATGTCCTGCAGTAAACCTACGAAGTTAGACTTCGCGTTAAGTCAGACTGCTGGGACGAAACGGAGCAAGACAGACCCGCTCTCCCCGCAAAAGATGGCGGCTCCACGAGACTCAGAGGGGACGATGAAGGAAGTTTTAGGTGAGATTCGGGCGGTGAAAGAAATGGTTGCGGCGAGTGGTGATGTGATGACTCGAGTGCAAGAAGACCTGCAAGACATGAGGGCGCAGATGGAAAGATTAACCAGCCGACTGGACAAGATGGATGTCCTGCTAACCGCACATGAGGCTCAAGCTGTGCAATGTCGCAAGGCCCAGAAACGCATGGAGAAATTGGAGGCGACCATAGAGGATCTCAGCAACCGCAGCAGGCGAAATAATATCCGAATTATAGGCGTGCCGGAGGGAGCTGAGGGCACTGACCTGAATGCGTTCTTAATACAAGCTATCCCGCGGATGCTGAAAGTGAGTCTCACGGGCCCCCTTGAATTCGAGAGAGCTCATCGAGTGCCGGCACACACAGGCCCGCGCAAACAGCAGACAAGGCCCATCATCTGTTGCCTCCTGCGGTTCCAGCACGTCTCTCAGATCCTGGCAGCGGCCCGGGTAGCCTCAGATGTCTCATATGAGGGTCGTAAAGTCTCTTTCTTTCCAGACTTTTGCAAAGCTGCGACTGAAAAACGGAAGCAGTTTTTGGCGCTGAGGCCTCGCCTGCAACACCTTCAAGCAAAATTTGGGTTGTTCTATCCGGCCCGCTTCAAAATCACCCTAGATAATCATACCCGAGCTTTTGAGAGTCCCGCAGATGCAGCTCGGTTCGTGGAGGAACAAGAGGCTTTGGCGATGCAATGACTAACTTTTAATTAGTCCCATTCTGAGTTAGAATTGTAATGCACTATCCTGCCCGGATGGCAATGGCCCCTAATAGGGTCCCATGCTGGTAGGTAGCAGGGGTGGGCAGTGTTTCATGTTGTTGTTGGGGTTTGTTCATAACTGAGTTCACTGAAAGTGTATAATTGATATACCTGTCTGCTACGGGGTACAGAGGGTCTTGGTATCCTGGTTCTGCTTATAGTTTGTGTGGGGGGAGGCTTGGGGTCTATTATTATACTTTGGTATTACCGGTTTCAGCATTATGTAATCACGGGTCTGTTATTGTCCATTCTGTGGGGGGAGGGAGAAATGTCTACTTGGAATATTATGGTATTGTTGATAGCCACTGCGGCTGCTGTATGCATGCTGGCTCACCCAATTGATGGTATCAGTTGCTCTAAGGGGAAGCACCAGTCGCCTTGTAAGCCCTTCTTAGTCAGCCCTGTGCATCAGTCACCCTACGTATGGGTCATCCAGATGACGCCTAGTTGTAAGTTTTACCTCCTTATGCATAAATGGCCCCTTTAAAGTTATTGTCATTAAACGTCAAAGGCATCATTCATCCAGCTAAGCGCAGGAAGATATTAGCATATGCTCTGAAACAAAGAGCAGACGTTGTAATGCTACAAGAGACGCATCTTGTTACCAAGAAGCTCTAAAGCTGGAACAAGGGAAGTTTGTTCTCGCAGCACATGCCCCAGCCTTGGGGAAAAAGAACGGTGTGGCGATATTAGTCAGGAAATCGATGGGAGCCCTTTTTCAAAAGCTTCGATCGGACCCAGAGGGAAGATGGGCGGGAGTACAACTTACGCTGGATGGTCAAGTGGTGGGGCTACTGAATGTCTATGCCCCTAACTGTGATAGCCCCAGTTTCTTCTACACTTTGGCAGAACTGTTACAGGAATACGATGGGATGCCTCTTATTCTGGGAGGGGACTTCAATATGGTCCCAGATCCACTAATCGACTGTAAGCCGGCCAGAGGCAATCGGAAATCCAGACCACTGGAGGTATTGACGTCAGTTATTTCGGAGTTTGGCCTGGTGGATATCTGGAGGCTTCTTCACCCACTAGACAAGGATTATACCTTTTATTCTCACCCCCACGGCTCCTTCTCCAGAATAGATTTTTTCTTAATCTCCCGCGTGCTCATTCCGAAGATACGGAGCGCAGAGATATTAAGCATGCACATTTCCGATCACGCCGCCATAACTCTAGATGTGGATTCGCTGTTGACCGAAGAGAAGGGCTCGGGATGGTTTTTCCCTAGAGCATTGTTGGCTGACGAGGCCTTTAGGGAATACGTGCGACGGGCCATTGCGGAATATTTTGAGGTCAACAACCCTGCAGATACGTCAGCCTGGGCATGGTGGGAGGCCTTCAAGGCTTCAATGAGAGCTAAGATTACCAGTTTCTCTATCGCTGTTAGACGGCAGGAGACGGCTGAACTTTCCGCCTTGGATCGGCAGATCCGTGCGGGAGAAAGACTGTTGCAGAAACAAGAAAGCTCTCATATTGTGTTGTATCTCCAAAAGCTACGCTTTCAATACAACTCTTTGTTAAGCAGAGAGGTTGCGCAGGCTGACTTTGGATCTTCCGCAAGATACTACTTTGGGGCAAACAAACCTGGGAAATTGTCGGCTACAAAATTAAAACCTCGTAAGGAAAGGTCCCGTATCGCAGTTCTTGAGGGGGCCAACGGAACAGCGGTAACGGATAGTACGGGCATCGTGGAATCCTTCCGTAAGTTCTACAGAGCCTTATATACATCTGAAGTGCAATGGAAGTTGGAGGAGGTGGATAGTTTCCTGGAACACATAGAGCATCCTCGTCTTGGACGGGAACAACAAGAGGCCCTGAACTGTGAGTTGGTGCTCCATGAAGTGCAAGAGGCCTTGATGAAAATGCAGACGGGCAAAGCCGCAGGGCCGGATGGCCTCCCGGCAGAATTTTACCAGACATTCGTGAAGGAACTTCTCCCACACCTGCTCACGTATTATCATTGTCTGCAGAAAGCTGATAACAATACAGGTGCCTTCACGGCGGCCACTATTGTGGTATTGGAAAAGCCTGGGAAAGACCCAAAGCAGGTGGGCAATTACCGGCCCATCTCTCTCCTCAACTCAGATTATAAAATCTACTCTTCTGCTTTGGCGAGCCGAGTTAATACGGTTCTTCATTTGCTCATACATCCTGACCAGTGCAGATTTGTTAGTGGGCGCTCGACAGCGGATAACGCCCGGCTCCTTTGTGATGTTATGGAATTAGCAGAAGGATCACATCAGCCGTTGATCGGCTTATCACTCGACGCCGAAAAGGCATTTGACAGGCTGGAATGGCCATTTTTATTTCGTCCGCTTGAATGGTTTGGTTTTCCTGCACAGTTTATAAACATGGTCCGAGTCTTGTATGCCAACCCAACAGCAAGGATCCTCGCCAACCAAGTCCTCTCTGACTCCTTTCCCCTTTATAGGGCTACCAGGCAAGGCTGCCCGCTATCTCCACTGTTGTTTAATCTGGCTTTGGAGCCCCTTGCATTGATGGTGAGACAAGCAGAGGAGGTCCAGGGAGTGGTACTACGAGACCTCCATATCAAACTTTCTGCATACGCCGATGATTTGGTCTTCTTTCTCCAACCAGCTTCGATCCAGCCCCTGCTACAGTTGATTCACGCTTATTCCGGCTTTGCCGGATACCGGGTGAATTGGGGGAAATCGTTGGCTTTTCCCTTATGTAGCCTTGCCACAGCGGATATGGTGCAACAATTCGACTTTCGATGGGAGGAATCCTCGATAAGGTACCTTGGTGTCCATTTCAGGGCCCCGCTCGACGAAACTCTCAAAATTAATGCCGACATGATCAAGGAGATTGCCCGCAATTTCACATTGCAATGGTCCCCGCTCCGTTTGACTTGGTGGGGAAGACTGGAATCTATCAAGATGACCTTAATGCCTAAGATAAATTATATATTGGGTATGATCCCGGTATTGCTTCCAGCTGCTGTATATAAAGAGGTAGAACGCATACTTGTCTCCTTCTTATGGAGCGGAAAAACCCCCAGGATTGCCCTTAAGAAACTTAAAGCACTCAAGCCCGATGGGGGTGTTCACTTTCCAGACTTCCTTTGGTATCACATGTCTGCAATCCTTAAGCAAGGCAGTCTCTGGGCTGCTGCATCGTTTTTAGCTCAAAAACCAATGTGGCTTGAGCTTGAGGAACGGCTGGTTATGCCGGTCCCTGGATATCTCCTGATGAGTATGTTAAGTCCTGACGAAGGCAAGATGGGAAGAGTCATCATTTCTACCCAGAGAGCCTTTCAAAACCTGGCACAAGTGACTGACACGGCTAAACTTCTTTCACGGCAGCTGTCGCTCTGGCACAATCCTCTACTAAAGATCAACAAGGCTTCCTTTGCCTGGACCACATGGCAGAGTAAAGGAATCTGGACGATAGGTCAGCTTCTGGAATCGGATAGTTGGAAGTCTTTCGGCGCGCTTCAGAAAGAATTTGGAATTCCGGATAAAGGTTACTATCAATGGATTCAATTACGACATTGTTTGGCTCAGGGGCAGAAGGCTCCGAATGATTTTTCTGTGAACTGGCCGCTGAAAGATGTAGCGGAGAGTGTAACTGCCCAGAGAGGCGGAATGTCCAGACTATATAGCCTATTCTGCTCCCATGGTACGAAAATGGTGAGGGGACCTCAGAAGGTGTGGGAAGAAGAGACTGGTATAGTCTCGACTCAGCTTGCATGGAATCGCTTCTGGGGCCCCAATGTTCGTGTTGCCAGATCTGCTGCGATAACGCAATCGTTGTTTTTCTTCGCCCATAGGGCGTATATCACTCCGACAAAGCTATCCAAATGGTGCAAAGAAACATCCCCATACTGCTGGTCCTGCTCACAAGAACTTGGTACTCTCCGACATATGTTCCTAGACTGCCCATGCCTACAAGACTTTTGGGGGCCGGTATGGCGCCGTATACAGCGAATATTTCATTTTTCTGCACCGTTGTCGTGGAGTATTGTGGGGCTTAGAGCTCTGATGGACATCCCCTCGCTTCCCAAGAAGCATTTTTTTGGAGTTAATTTCATGTTGGCGGTGGCAATAAAGCAGATTCTCGGTGCATGGAAAGACTCTACAGCACTATCCTGGCATGCTTGGTGGCACCAAGTGGGCATATATAGTAAATATGAGAGAGCCTCAGACATGGTTGTCAGATCCCAGGGAGGGAAATGCCTGGTGGATAAATGGGCTGCTCTGGATGTTTTTGTAGGTTTGACTGGGGAGACTAATGTTCCTTGAAGGGCTTGCAAGCTGGCTGACTGGTGCGGGGTGGAGATGTGGGTGACTTTTTTCTGGTTGTAATTGTTATTGTTATTGTGGTTGTTATGGTATGTACATGTATGTTTTAAAATGCAAAATAAAACTTAAAAAAAAAAAAAAAAAGAGTGCAAAGAAGCACTCTTCTTATCCGCCAAGTCGTGAGTCTAGGACTTTAGATGCCTTTGGACATTGATGCTTCCAGGCATCCATGCTTTCAGCAAGAATTATCTCATATATTTTCTATATGGGATTATCTCTTGAAGAGGTCACAAAGAACTTAAAGCTTTTGATCCCTTTTCTTCAAAAACATAAAAGAGCAGACTTTCTCTTATTAGTCAGTCATGCTCAAGATGTCTCTAAATTCCTTAATCATGCTTCCCTGGACTGTTTTGAGTCTATTAGCAGAACTTCTGCTATAGCCATAGGAGCACGACGTATGACCTGGCTCCAAGCTTCAGACTTAGACAAATGGGTACAAGAAAGGCTGGGAAATACTCCTTGTACTGGTGAAAATCTCTTTAACAAGGATGCTTTATTCCAAGCCAATCAGTTAAACACTGATATTATTGCTTGCAGAGGATTGTCAAAACTTTCCTCTATCCCAGCTAATAAAAAATCTCCTAACAAACTTTATCCCCATAAGGGGAAAACATTTTATTCATCTTCTACCCATCATGCAAATGTTTCCAAAAAGGGCAACATCATACCAGGCTAAGAAAACCAAAGCCTCAACAGGCTCGGCAAACCCAACAGTCGCAGGGTTTCTGATCTTTTATTCATTAAATCTCTTTTTCCTGTTGAGTTTCAGAACCGCTACTTCTTAACAACAGAAGCGTTTACAGTTCTTCTCATCCTTACTGAGAGGTCAGTGATACGCTGTCTCAATACTCCACTTTAGGCATGAATCCTTTGCCAAAAGGAATCCATTCTTTTAGCTTTTAGAACTATTAAAGATAGTCATGCCCTACAGGTAAAAGGTTTCTCCTCTCCTTTTAAACCAAGTAGAGAAGTAATAACTAATTCCAAGGTATGGCTATGCCCTTTACCTTGACAGTTGTCCTGTACAAGGATATAAATGGAAGAGCGCTTGAATGGTGCAGATCCTACCTGACCGAAAGATGGCAGCACGTTCGTTCCGGAGGGACAAATTCTGAACCATTCCACCAAAGCCAGGGAGTCCCACAGGGTTCCTCCCTCTCTGCGCTCTTGTTCAATATTTACATGCAACCAATTTGTAATATCATCCGATCCTTCAATGTTGATTGCATGTTATATGCAGACGACGTCCTGCTTTACATTCCCTTCTCTACTGAGCATATGGACCTCTCTCCACTGACGAACTGTTTCAACGCAATATCCGAATGGCTTCTTTCTCAAAACCTCAGAATACAACATAAGAAAACGGAAGTACTCTTCATTACGAGGAACCCCAACTTTACCCCACCACAATATCTTAAGGTGAAAGAAGCTGAGCTGCAATCTAAATCCTCAATACGTTACCTGGGAGTCACTTTAGATCAGCACTTGGATTTGAAAGCCCATATAGGAAACATAGTCAAATCAGTTTACTACAAGATCCGCTCACTTAGGCATCTACGTTCCATGCTTGATCCAACTGATTTCCGGACAATTTTCCAGGCATTGATCATAACTCATTTTGACTATGCCAATGCCATCTTACAAGGTCTTCCCCAATCTACATTGAACCCGCTGCAGCTAGCCATGAACGCTGCAGCAAGAGTCTTCTACGGAGCCTCCAGGAGCGACCACGTAACACCTCTACTGATACAGTTGCATTGGCTACCCATCCAGGCTAGAATAGTTTTCAAGACCTTGATAACCACTTTTAAAGCTATTAACAATCTCTCACCTGCATCCTTAACCTCACTCATCCATACCACATCCCCAAATAGAGCAAGAAGATCCACAGCTATAAACTCCCTAAAAGTCCCGAAGGCACTAACTGTTTGTGCCAAATCGACAGCCAACAGAGCCTTTAGTCTCAGTGCCCCAAGATGCTGGAATGCATTACCTCCTGATATCCGGGCTATTAAGAACCTACCACAGTTTAGGAAAGCCCTCAAATGCCACCTCTTCAACAAATACCTTATAGAGCCTAACGACACCCCCTAGAGCAGCGATGGCGAACCTATGGCACGCGTGCCAGCTGTGGCACGCGAAGGCCTTGCAGCTGGCACGCGGGAAGGTCCGCCATCGAAAAAAAAACAACAACCCTGTCTGCTGCCGTTGTCGGGGCCGCCGCGGCAGAATCGAGCGTGCCGCGGGGCCCCCCTGTACCCGGCACAGCCTCTCCTCCCTGTAGCAGCTCTCTCGTTGGAGCTGCAGTCAGACTCGCCGGCTTGCAGAGCGCGAAGGGAAGAGTTTCCCTTTCGCGACTCTGTTAAGCCCGCGGGGGCTGATGGGAACTTCCCATCAGCCCCCGCGGGCTTAACAGAGCAGCGAGGGAAAAACTCTTCCCTCGCGCTCTGCAAGCCGGCGCGTCTGACTGCAGCTCCAACGAGAGAGCTGCTACAGGGAGGAGAGGCTGTGCCGGGTACAGGGGGGCCCCGCGGCACGCTCGATTCTGCCGCGGCGGCCCCGACAGCGGCAGCAGACAGGTTTTCTTTTGTTTTTTAATTTTCCCTGGGCTGGGCTGGGCTGGGCTGGGGGTGGGGGGTGGGGTTAGGAGTGGTGATGGGCTGGGCTGGGCTGGGCTGGGGGGCTTAGGAGTGGTGATGGGCTGGGCTGGGCTGGGCTGGGGGGGGTTAGGAGTGGTGATTGGCTGGGCTGGGCTGGGGGGGGGTAGGAGTAGTGATGGGCTGGGCTGGGCTGTGTTAGGAGTAGTGATGGGCTGGGGTGGGGGGTTAGGAGTGGTGATGGGCACTGGGCTGGGGGGTTAGGAGTGGTGATGGACACTGGGCTGGCTGGGGGGGGTTAGGAGTGGTGATGGGCACTGGGCTGGCTGGGGGGGGTAGGAGTGGTGATGGGCGCTGGCTGGGCTGGGGGGGTAGGAGTGGTGATGGGCGCTGGGGGGGGTTAGGAGTGGTGATAGGCGCTGGGGGGGCTTAAACTAAAAATTGAGTGATGGGGGATTAGGACTGGGAGTGGGCTGATGGGGAGGTTAGGACTGGAAATGGGCTGGTGGGATTAGGACTGGGAGTGGGCTATGGGGGGCTAGGACTGGTCATGGGTGGGAGTTGCTAGGACTGGAACTGGGCTGAGTGCACGGGGGCTTGAACTGCAAATAGCTGTTGGGGATGGGGCTTGGAATGGAAATGGGCTGAGGGGAAGTGGGGGGCTTGAACTGCAAATAGCTGATGGGGACGGGGCTTGGAATGGACATGGGCTGAGGGGAAGTGGGGGGCTTGAAGAAGGGAATGGATGCTGGGTGAGACTGGAACTAGAAGGGAGCTGATGTTGGGGGAGGATTAGAATGGGATGGGGCTGGGAGAGTAAAATGGAGAGGGGAAAAATATTTTGTGTAGGAGGGATGAAAAATCTACAATTGGCCAGGTATTGGGAGAGTAATTGGGGATTGAGGATGGAGGGGTAAAATTTGTGTGGATGAAATAGGAATGAGGAAAGAGCAAAAGGAGAAAGATTAGTATGTTAAAGCAGATGTAGAGAGAGAGAGAATGGAAAAAAAACTAGAAGAGAGAAGAAAGGACAAATGGACAGCAGACGATGGAGAGTTAGCAGAAAACATGAAGAAACCAGAAGAAAATGGCTGGACCAATTGCAACTGAAAAAAATGCACAAAAGGTAGAACGATATCTCTTTATTTTGAATTTATTAACTGGAATATGTCAGCTCTGGGAAATGTGCATCATTAACATCTGCGCTTTGTTTGGTACAAGAGGAAATTCCTATTTGACGTTGCCACTTGTTCTCTTTCCCCAGTATTCACTGAAATGTATTGGTTTAATATTTGCAGTGTTGCCTTTTGATAGGTAGGGTATGGTGCTTTGTGAGTCCTGGTAATGCTGTCAGGATACGGCGGGTTTGCTATGGGTTCTAAATGGGCAGCGTTTGTAGTAGTTCCTAATGTGCCTGGCGGTTGGCACTGGATTATAGTAATGTAGAAATCTTTTAGTCTTTCTTTATCCATACACTCATTAAGAGACATGTTTACTAAAAGTTAGTGTATGGTAACATTATGCAAATATTTATGCAAATAAGACCACTTATGCAAATGACGTGCTGGCACTTTGAGGAAATTCTTTGGTTTTGTGCGGCAGTTTGGGCACTCGGGCTCAAAAAGGTTAGCCATCACTGCCCTAGAGCCTAAAGACACCCGGTGATACCATTTCCATACAAATTATGGTATTCTCAACAACACACCAAGTTTGATACTCAAACCCTTAGTGGTGGTTATGTTTCTGTGAAACTACTGTTATTATGACTCCATGTAGTAAGTTTTGTAAATAGTTTTCCCCTGTTATCCAAGTTTTTGTGCCCTGTTACCTGTAAAACTCATACGCGTTTAACTGTACTGAGCATTTTTGTTACATGTAAACCGCGCTGATGCTGAATAGTGCGGTATATAAAAAACTATAAATAAAAATAAATATAAATATCTCATATTTTTGACTGCAGGGGAGCTTTACCTTTTTCACAGACTTACCAAATTGTAAGTCTTCACAACTCTGTATTACTTTCTATCCCTCTTACTTGAGACCTCACTCCAAGAGTGATACTATTTGACTGGAGGGCTTACCCTTTAAGCCATAGGATTGTCTTCAATACCTACTCCAGTAAGTGATTTCCATACAGAGTTTCCTCCCTCTGCAATTCTTTTCAAATATTTCTTTTAAGACAGCTTATCAGACCATAATTGAGTTTTATCGCTTCTAATTATGTCTGTCGGTCCTTTTCCAATCTATAGGACCTAACCTCTTCTGCTGCCTTAATAACAGATAATTCCAAGAGAGGTTCCAAAACCTACTTGAACAATTTATCATTGCAGGCAACCCGCCTGTCTACTATTCTTAGCCATCTTCAATTCTTTGGCTCCCACAGAATAGATTAGGTTGCATACTGGCAATTAAACAGTCAGATCTCACCTAAGCAACCTACAACATGCTCTCTGCAATTCTACAAAAAGCTCTGCAACTATGGGCCTTTGCTAGAGAGCGTCAGAGTCATTCCTGGTGGGTAACTTCCAGTTGGTTAAAGGGCTTTCCCCAGTCATGCTCCCACATGACCATTTTTTTTCCTACTCTACCATCTTCCTTAAAATTTCTTTTTAGGGAAAATATACCAGGGCTTAGATCACGTGAAAGCATAAAGAATTGTTTAATTCCCGAGTTGTTCCACATCTCCAGTGGAACTCTCCAACAGGGATACATTTCTTTTCACTGCAGTCGGTCCTTGTCTAGTGTATTCCTTCTAATCTCCAATACTTCATTGGAGCTTACGCTGAACAAAGAACGCATTATACTCATATTGCCCTCATAGATGGGCAAATATGGTATTCCCTTATATTGCATCTTTTTCTCCACACTGAAGTTATAGAAGGAAACAGACTTGTGGTCTTAAGACTAAGGATTTCTCTGCACCCCTTCACGTAGATCTCCATATCTGGTTATTCAAAGTCTAGAATTTACAGACATCTAGACCTATCCTTCTGACTAGGAACATTCCACTGGTTTCCATGTAACCACCTTCATGGTTCTCCCACATGTAACCAGTAAGGGGTTCTCTATCCATATTCTCAAGCAGGTCTTACCCCTTCTTGTTATTAAGTGAGTCTCTCTTTATATATATATATATATATATATATATATATATATATATATATATATATATATATATATATATATATATATATGTTATATAAATACACATATCTCACTCTGAAAGATTTGTTATTGTCCATATGAATGCTGTTCCAGCATACCATAAAGTTTAAATGGACAACCAAATTTCTATGGTAATTAGAAACTACCTTCTTTTACCGTAGCCTCTTCGGTTACGTTACATCTGAAGCTCTTCATGTAAGTCATTATCCTAAGTGACATCACTTAGGGAAGACATTACTGATCTTCAGGAAATTGGAGGCTACATCGCCTACTACAAGTGTTTCTTTCTTTCATTTGGATAGAGGGGTCTTAAAGACCCATCCTTTTTCTGCAAACCAGTCAGATTTATCTCCTCTCTTCCTAGAGCCTTATTCTGCTCCAAAGACAAAGAGCTTCAAACTTTGGCCTAGAGAAGCTTTAGCTTCTCATCCAAAGTCCAAACTCATTAAACTCCCCCAGTTTTTTCTTCTGGGATTAGTTCTAGCCATTAAGGCTTCTGACCTCTGTCTGTATTGCAAAATTTATTTCCTCTACTTCACAGTGAGGTATTTTCTTGAGGATAATGTACTGGCTCTTAGCACCAGACCATATTAGCCTCAAAAAAAAAAATACTTTTGCAATACTTTTGACTAAGGTCCACATTAGAAAATTGGAATTCAATATTTTCTCTAACATTTATGATCTACACAAGGATCCCCCCTAGATGCCTTGTTTAGTCAAGCTGTTCCACAGCACACCCTTTTTAATTCAACTCCTACCCTCCATCCCTGAGGTTCTGGGAAATAGCATGGCCCATCTATTAGATTTGCAACATGCTAGGATCTCCTCCAGGCATCTCTAGCTTGGGAGTCCCTATATGTGAAGACTCAATCTCCAGGAACAAGCAGGAATGAGTCTTCACATATGGGTACGTCGGTACCGACGGAGTCTGCGCGGGAACGCTTCCCAGCGTCCAATCAAAGAGCTTTTGGAAGCATCCCACCATGCCTGCGTGCTGCCTTCCCGCCTTTCCCAACTGCCTCTCCTCAGTTTTCGTTTTCCGCGGAGCCGGCAGGACGTCCTCCTGTCACCGCAGAAAATTCTTCTTTTATTTCTTTAGTTTTCTTGTGGTCGCGGCTGTCTTCCCGACACCACCGGTACCGCCGGTGTTTTCTTTTCTTTCTTTTCTTGTAAAATCTTCCTTTTTCAAGGAATATTTTTTCTTCATAGTGTCTTAGGCCTTTTAGGCCTCTTCTTTTCCTTCATGGAACCGCCAGCCACTTTCTCCAAGAAATGTTCAAACTGTGGCGGTACAACTTTATTTTTAGACCCTCGAAGTCGGTGTCTAACCTGCTTGGGTCCTGACACCAGTTTGGTGAGAAGAGGTCTTCAATATCGAGGTTCCCTCGATACACGGTTTCCCTACAACTTCGGGGCACCGTCCCCTTCTTCTTCTGCACAGGATCAGGTAACCCACAAACAGTCTGTTAAGACTAGCCAGCCCTCGAGTGGTAGGTCTCATGCACAGCATGTAGACGGCTCTGGCCTTGCCCGCGAGGGCCTACTGGCTTCAAAACCCCGGCGGGAGTCTTCGGTCTCAAAAGCCTTTCAGGGGTTTCAGGTTGTTCCTGGGGTTCACCCCTCACAGAACATACCTGAGCCGTGTCCGGTGGTGGCATCCGCTTCGAGCGGTACTGATACCCCGACATCGGCACTGGTGTTGGATGAAACACTCCTCACCAGGGATGGTCATCTGGCGTCCTCGGTGCCTTCGGGACCGGTGGATACACTCCAGACTGACCTTCCATTATCGGTACCAGCACCGATACTACCACCGACGTCGGTACCCTCCAGACATGCATTGATAGCCTCACTTCCTTCGATGCCGAGTCTGGAATCGATCTCCAGTCTGGAGGACTGGGTACCGACTCGCCTTGGTACCGGCTCTTGGCGGTACCGAAGGCTCGGTTCCGATGATTCGGATCCACAACTCTCGGTTCCCTCGAGGCCCATTGAGTTGCCACTGGTTGACCTTCATTCACCGGTATCAGACACGGTACCGAAGTCGGTGCCGATGTCCTCATTAACCTTACGGTCGGTGCCTTCCATGCTTCGCTTATCAATGCCGAGTTTAGAATCGCTCTCTAGTCTGGAAGACTCGGTACCAATACGCTTTGGTACTGACACCGATCGATACTGGTGGCTCGGTACCAAGGATAGCTGCCGGAGGTTGTCGGTTACCTCGGTACCGATTGAACTGTCACCGATGACTGCTCCGATGTCTCTGTCGAACTCGACTCCGACATCTGTACCA
Organism: Ichthyophis bannanicus; assembly: GCA_033557465.1. Lineage (NCBI taxonomy): Eukaryota > Metazoa > Chordata > Amphibia > Gymnophiona > Ichthyophiidae > Ichthyophis > Ichthyophis bannanicus. Next base: position 885,198,920 of record CM066034.1, on the reverse strand, counting down.
GTATTGGCATCGGTACCGGTATCCACAGTAGCATCGTGGCCAACTCCTGCCATGCTTTTTTCAACAGGATCGCTCCCTTCTATGCCAAGCTTGGAGTCGATACCTGGCATGGACAATGTGGTAATGACGGTCGCTGCTCCTGACAGTCAGTACCGGTGACCATCCCTTAAGCATTCCACACTGCACTGTGCAGGATCTTCTATTCCTATATATTTGGATAGCTCTGTCGGTGCTCAGGCTAGTTCTTCAGATCTAACCTGTCCAAGAGAGATTCCTGCTGGGGAACCCTCTTTTCAGAGTTTCCTTCTGGATGGAGCAAGATCTCTTGCCATTCCTATCCCAGGACATGATCCTGCACAGGGATCTCTTTCTACCAAAGCAAAGGAGAACATAATGTTTCCTTTGCATCATTCCTTGCAGGATCTCCTTCTAGGAATGTGGGAAACATCTTTTAGGGTACCCCCACCTTCCAAAGCAACTGATTTCTTATATCAGGTGCCCCCTTCTCCAGGGTTTCAAAAGACTCAACTTCCTCATCATTCCATAGTTGTGGAATCAGCAATGAGGCGGGTAAAGAGTAAGAAAAAGCACTCTTCTTATCCGCCAGGTCGTGAGTCTAAGACACTAGATGCCTTTGGACGTCAAACCTTCCAGACATCTATGCTTTCTGCAAGAATTCTCTCATATATTTTTTATATGAGTCTCTCTCTTGAGGAGGTCGCAAAGCAATTACATCTTTTGACTCCTTTCCTTCCAGATTCCAAGAGTGCACACTATTCCTCACTGCTTATGCATATCCAGAATATCTCTTGGTTTCTTTCTCGTGCTTCCCTGGACTCTTTTGAGTCTGTTAGCAGGACTTCTGCTATAGCTATAGGGGCACGACGTAGAGCCTGGCTCCAAGCTTCAGACTTGGACAAATGGGCACAACAAAGACTGGGACATACACCTTGCACTGGAGAAAATCTCTTCAACAAGGAGTCTTTACGTCAGGTTATTTATTTATTTATTTAACAGCTTTTATATACCGCACTTTTGTTATCAGCGCGGTTTACATTTTAACAATTTTGTACTTAAACATAGAACAAATGTTAAGTTTACAAGGAACAGGAGATAAAACATGGATAACAGGGTTTAATAAATAACAGATATTCTCAACTATTTACAATAGATTCTTAAATGCTCGAGCTCTAAAGGTAGGGTTTGTGGGGTTTGGTCAAGAACAAGTGATAAGGTTTCGGGAGCTTATTTGACGAGCCATGATCGATGATTTGTGAAGGAGGGGGTGGGGGGTCAGTACATTGTGAGAAGTGTTGTAGGAAGAGATGAGTTTTTAGGGATTTTCTGAATTGGGACAGGTCTTTTTGTGATCTAATACTAGGTGGTAGCATGTTCCAGCACCTAGGGGCGAAGGATGAGAATGCTCTTAAAGTGGTTGTTTGAGTGAGTTTTGTAATGTCCTTTGGGACTGTTAGCATGTTCTCTGTTACAGATCGTCTAGATCTGGCGTTCTGTGTGTGTTGGAGGAGGTCAGATAAAGAGGATGATGAGATATGGTGGAATGCTTTGAAGGTCAGAATGAGGGCTTTGTATAAAATCCTGCAAGATAGTGGGAGCCAGTGAAGATCAAATAGGATGGGAATAATATGTTGACTCCTTGGGGATCCGTGAAGAACCCTGGCCGCTGTATTCATGGCCAATTGAAGCGGGTTCAGCGTGCTCTTGGGTAGGCCATGGAGTACGATATTTGCATAGTCAAAATGAGGAGTGACTAATGCCTGGAAGGTTGTGCGGAAGTCACATGGTTCGAGCATAGGTCTGAGGTGTCGAAGGGTCCTGATTTTATAGTAGATGACTTTTACAGTATTTTTTATATGTTCTTTGAATTCAAGCCGCTGGTCAAGTATTCAAGCCGCTGGTCAAGGTTACTCAGTTTTCCACTGATTTACCTGTTCCTAGGGGTTGTTCTACACCATCTTCTGTCCCAGTAGGTAGGATATGTCCTACCAAACTTTCTTCCCTCAGGAGAAGAAGGTTTTATTCATCACTTGCCCATCATACAGATGTTCCCAAACAGGGGAGGCATCGTCCTGGTCTGAAGAATCCAACCTCTCACCAGGCTCAACAAACCCAGCAACCGCAGGGTTTCTAATCAATCATCATCAGATGCTTGTGACTCTTGGGGTTTAGAATCTGCAGTTTGCTTCTTCGCAATAGAGGCAATCCACCGCTTCATTCTAACCCCTAGACATGGATCTCTTTCCAAAGACCTCCATTTTTTCTATATTTCTATGAGCTGTCAGAGTGTTCATGCCTATAGGTCACAGGTTTCTCTTCTTCTTCCTGCTAGGGAAAGAGGTCTAACCACTATCAAATGATAGTTTCCTGTGCCAGCATGTCTTTTTCCTTCTATAGACTTACTACTTGGTAAGTCTTCTTCAGCTCCATTCCCTTCACCCTCTTACCAAACTTTTCCCCTGTAAGAGTGGAATTACTTCACTGGAGGGCTTTTTCTTCATCCTCTCTAATTTTGTCACTTTCCAGTGCGGAGTTTTCCTCTCTGAGTTAACTCCTGTTTCAATCTTGCTTTGGGGCAGCTTATCAGACATGTCTAGAGTTTTCTACCCCTGTTCTGTCTGTTCTTTCTGTTTTTAAACAGTAAGATTATTTCTGCTATCTTGCTAGCAGCTGCCTATGCAGGAGCCTTAATGTTTGGACCATTGGTTCTTGTCCACAAACAACCAGATTTGTCCTCCACTAACATTCTGTCTAATCTTAGTAGTGGCTCCAAGTCAGTGCTTTCTTCTGTCTTGGAGATTATCTCACTACAAGCTTTCTGGATTGTCTTCTGTTTCTGCCATCTCCTTTCTCCTGGGTTTGGCAGCATAGTTGGCAGAGATACTGGCTTTCCAGCAGCCAGTTCTATCTCCTCATTCTCCTGCATCATGCTCTCTGCAATTCTACAGAGAAGCTTTCCACTATGGGCCCTTGCTAGAGAGCATGGGGTTTTTTCCTCCAACAGCTATCCTAGATGGTTGGAAAAGGCTTTTCAGTCATGTCTCCCATGACTAGAAGGGTTCTCCCTTCTCTTCCTTTTTGATATAAGGGACATAGGCCTTCTCTTACGTGAAAACTTAAGGAGTTGCCAATTCCCTGCTTTAGTCCATAGTATTCCCAATCGGGGATATGCTCTTTCTCCTTGCAGCTCATCCTCATGGTAAGAACGCATGATACTTTTGCCCTTAAGCAGGTCAACATGGTACCTCATCTCTATGCGTCTTCTGTCCTCTTACCATGCTAGAGTTCTGGAAGACTCTGGACTTGCTGGCTGCAGACTCAGATTATCCTCTGTTTTTCACGTATCTGTCCTGGTTATTTCACTAGCTAGCATCCTTGCAGATCATAACCAGGAGGAATAGATTCTCTATATATCTTCTCAAGTAGGTTCCACCTCCTTGTTATTAGATGAATCTTTCCTCTCCACATATTCATATCTATTTTTTGTGTGTATTTTATGCCCTTCCATATCTCACTATAGATATATTCTTATATGTCTATCTCTATATTTTATTATTTATTTATTTATTTTATTTATTACAAGTTCTTATATACCGCACTATTCGGCATCAGCGCGGTTTACATTATAACATAAAGACCATAACAACAAGCTGTTTGGTTTACATCGAACAGGAGTACAAACTTGGAGAACCGGGGTAACTATATACATGAGATAATTACATAGAACAGAATAGAGTCTTAATAATATATATATATGTATCTGTCGAGATATTTTATTACAGATAGATATGTATCCACATACCTATCTATCTGACTGTCTATGCTCATATAGCTATATGATTCCGACAGATGGGCTTACCCATTCCTATGCTATCCAGCAGGTTTGGGGTTCTACACACACAACCACTCCTGTGGTAGTCAACAACTTTTATACCATAACCTTAGGGTTTAGGTACCTCTGAAGCTCTCCATGCTCCAATATCTCTCCTAGCTTACCTCAGTTCGGAGAGATATTGCGGATCTTCCTTTACTCAAGGCTTAACGCCTCAGGCATTTGTCCTCTCTTTTTGGGATACAAGGGGTTCCCATACCCTTTCTTCCCATAAGGACTGTACCTGTTTGTCCAAATCGGTTAGCCTTTCTCTTTTTGCTCCTAAGAGTGAGCCACTCTGCCGCCAGAAGAGTTCGGTTTTTGTCTTAAAGCCTTCCGCTGAAGGCCCACCGTTTTTGTACTACCCCAGTTTTTCTTACTGGGGTTACCTGTTACCTTTCAGGATTCTGACCTCCACTGTTTTTTCCTACAGTGAGGTCCTCTTCGAGATTCCTCTACTGGGTTCCCCAGTAGATCCCATGGACCTCCATACTTTTGTCAAATCCTATTAGGGGAGGTCCATATTGCAATATTTCATTTCAATATCATTGATGACAATTATCATCCCCACATGGACTTTTTGTCTGCAGTCCTATGCTAGGTTAAGCTGTTCCCCACAGCACCTTTCTCTTTTCAACTCCTACCCTCCATCCTCAGGATGCCTGGTGTTATTAGGTATAGCATGTTCCAATCTATAACATGCTGGGACTCCAGGCATCTTAGCTTGGGAGTCCCCATATGTGAAGACTCATTCCTGCTTGTTCCTGGAGATAGCACAGTTACTTACCTGTAACAGGTGATCTCTGGGAACAGCAGGAATAAGTCTTCACAACCCACCACCTCCCCTAGGAGTTGTATCTCTATCTATCTTTCCTTTCCTCTCTCTCTCTCTTTGTCTCAGCTTTAAAACTTAACTGAGGAGAGGCAGTTGGGAAAGGCGGGAAGGCAGCATGCAGGCGTGGTGGGATGCTTCCAAAAGCTCTTTGATTGGACGCTGGGAAGCGTTCCCGCGCAGACTCCGTCGGTACCGATGTACCCATATGTGAAGACTTATTCCTGCTGTTCCCAGAGATCACCTGTTACAGGTAAGTAACTGTGCTTTCCTGCTTGTTCCTGGAGATAGCACAGTTACTTACCTGTAACAGGTGATCTCTGGGAACAGCAGGAATAAGTCTTCACAACCCGCCCACCTCCCCTAGGAGTTGTTTCTCTCTCTCTCTCTCTCAGTTGTCTACTTCCCTCCTTCGGTCTCAGCTACAAACCCAACTGATGAGAGGGAAGTGAATGGGCGGGAAGGCAGCGCGCATGCGTGTGGGATGCTCCCAAAGGCTTTCTTTTTGGACGCTGGGGAGCGTTCCCGCGCAGGCTCCGTCGGTACCGACGTACCCATATGTAAAGACTTATTCCTGCTATTCCCAGAGATCACCTGTTACAGGTAAGTAACTGTGCTTTCTTTTGGGATAGCCTAAAAACTCACTCACTGGAGAAAGCATATACTTTCTTCAGCAATGGCAGTACAGCGCCATGCATGAGTATTCAAAACATTTCTTAACCAATAAGAAGAGAAATAAAAGATGCTCTTCACTGTTCAACCATCCCTTGTAGGTTAGGCTAGGAATTTGAGATGCCACCTATTGTTGCAATAGCTAAGCAGTTTACGAAATTCAATTGACAGTGGCAAGAAGACAACAGATGCCGGCTAAGGACAGATAAAGCTACAGTATTAGGACAAGAGCTGAGATAGTCTATTCAAAAATGAAGGTCCTAGGTTAGGAAAACTAACATTGACAAGGTGGGACAATTCCACAAGGAGTCGTTAAATGGGTGGGAACAGCTAGGGGATTTAGAAAAGTAGTGGGTAAAACTAAAAGAGGATATTTAAAGAGTAGCATACCTTTTTGGTAGGAAAGTAAATAAATGTAAAAGGAAAAGGAAGCCACCATGGTTCTCAATAGAAGTAGCCAAACAGCTGAGGAAAAAGAGGGTGAACTTCATAAAATACAAGAGATCACAGAAAGAGGAAGATAAGCATCAATATATGGCAAAGCTAAGAGAAGCTAGAAATATAGTCAGGAAAGTAAAGATACAAATAGAATAAAAAATAGCCAATGCAGTAAAATAGGGGGACAAAACAGTTGTCAGATATGATAGTGACAGGAGAACTTGCAAAAGTGGTATTGTCAGATTCAAGGGTGAAAGGGAGGAATATTTAAAAGGTGATAAGAATAAAGCGGAATTGTTTAACAAATATATTTTTGTTCTTTGTCCAAAGATGAAGGGCCAGGAGCAGGACCTTAGACAATACCCACAAATAAGAATGGAAGTGAGGCAGTTCTTGAATAATTTTCAGAAGACTGTGTTCATGAGGCCTTGCTAAACTAAAAGTAGATAAAACGACTATGTAGGCCTTAATTCTAATTAATCCTAACACTGACAGTTTGATATCTCTGACCAGAGACAGCGAGACTGTGAAGTTAGGTAAACAACTTGCCTTTTACTTATCTTTCTAATAACAAGACTAATGTTTATGTTATCTAAACCTTTAACCCAATTTCTTCTACAGGGTTTTCAAGGATAGTATTAAATAAGGAGCTACAAATGATATTAACTCTTTCTTAGGGCTTGTTATACACAGGGTCTGACTGTGTATCCAACCCGGTACAATCAAGCTTTCTTTCACTAACTATGGGCTAACACACTATAGGCTAACACACTGTCACACAGGTTAACCTAGATACACAAAGGGACATAGGCTAACTAACAATAACCTATATGTTAAAACTAATCTAATACTGTCTCAAACAAACATTCCATCCTGTATATAGTTGCTTCTCCATTCCCTTGGTAATGTAAAAATGTAAAAAGCTCAGATTACACTCCAAGTATACCTCCTGGAATGTAAATTGTACTGAATGTATATAGTTGTCATATTATCTGTAAAAAGTTCACAAATGTTCCATGTAATATGACTAGGTATACATTTTACCATACCTTGTAAACCACTGTTCATTGTAAACCGCACTTGATCCATGGGAAAGCGTGGTATAGAAATGTTTCATAAATAAATAAAAAACAGGATTGGGAACTACAGACCAGTTTGTTTGACCTCTGTGAGTAAATTAATGGAAATGCTGCTAAAATGGAGGATAATGAGGTTTCAGGAATCTAATATCTTGCAGGACTGGAGGCAGCATGGTTTTACTAGAGACAGGTCTTATCAGATAAATCAAATTTCTTTGACTAGGTGACCAGATAGTTGGACCGAAGGAGAGCACTAGGTGTGGTATACTTAGATTTTAGTAAAGTATTTGACACGGTTCTGAACAGTCGACTTATAAATAAATTGAGCATACTTTACCAGAATGTAACTCGCCTTGATCTCCCCCAGGAAAGGCGTGAACTGAATAAATAAACATAATTATAAAGTGAAACTGATTGAGCGGGAGGCAACAAAGGGTACAGATATATAGAGTTCACTCTGAGAAGAACATCATCTCTACTGGTGCACCACAGGAATCTGTCAGTGGTCTGATTCTTCATATCTCCAGGAACAAGCAGGAATGAAATCTTCACATATGGGTATCGTTGGTACCGACAGAGCCTGCACGGGAATGCTCCCCAGCATCCAATAGGAAAGCTTTTGGGAGCATCCCACAGCGCCTGCGTGCTGCCTTCCCGCCTTTCCCAACTGTCCCTCTCCAGTTCTTCGTTTTCCGCGGAGCCGACAGGTTGTACATCCTGTCACCGCAGAAAAAAATCCCTTCTAGTCTTCTTTTTTACGGTCGCGTCTTCCTTCCCTTGACACTACACCGGTACCGCCGGTGGCAGTTCTTTCTTTTCTTAAAAAAAAAAAAACTTTCTTCTGGAGTCTTTCCAGTAATTTTCTCTCAGGTGCCACGCGCCATTTTGGGCACTAGGCCCAACTTTTCCTTCAGAATGGAAAAACCCGCTTTGGGTTTTAAAAAGTGTTCTAAGTGTGGCAGTACCATCTCCGTCACCGACACCCATGAGTGGTGCCTCTAATGTTTAGGTCCTGACCACTCTATTTCAGAGTGTGTTGCCTGTGGGATGATGTCGAAAAGGGAAGCTTATCATAGTTCAGGAAGAAATAATACAAGAGGTGAATTGGCTCTGAATAAGCAACCTGTGCTGGCTGGTAAAAGCACTAAAACAGAGTGTTTACCTAAAAGACTACCAGACCCAGAATGCACTGGTTTACAGAAAGCCTCTAGGAGAGCTGAAGTAGGGAAACGTGTGCCTAATCAGAGTAGCAATGATGTAATCCCTAATCACCCATCTCCTAGGGCAGGGCTTGATTCAGAACACCTGGACTGTGGTAGGGTGGAGTGTCCCTCTAGGCACTTTAAAACTAGAAGAAATTCTTCAGACAGACAGAAAGAGCCCGGAGAACAGCAAGAAGAGCAGGAGCAAAGAGGACAACAACAGCAACAGCAAAGAGAACACAGAAGGAAGAACAGCAAGACGTCCAGGAGGTCTAAGAAAGGAGCCCGAGGCAGTACGTATGCTGGGAGAGATTCCTTGGGCAAGCATTCTTCATTGGACTGGAAGAAACCAGAGGCTTGGAGATATACAGCCAGGAACCCTCAGACAGCACTCTTAAAGGAGACGGCTGCATCTACAGAAGGAAGGAGCTCTAATACCTATTTAAGGAGGTATGGGAAAAGAGACCTAAAGTCCAGTGATTCTGACTGGAGAGCTGGGCACAGAAGCTTTGCTACCTACTGGCCAAAATACCCAGAGAGGAAACCTAATGACAACGTGATCTCAGGTATGAACTCTGATCTGTTCCCTAGCTTTGCACAAGGAAGACAGCAGGGAAACAGTTTCTATCCTGGTAGAGATCAGTTAGAGAATTCCTCTGAGCCAGTGTATGAAAGTGATCCTATGATATTTCAAGAGCAAGGGGAAATATCAAATGAGAAAGTGGAATGCATGGATTGCTCTCTGTCTAAGCTGCTGTTCTAAAGTAATCCTTAGTTAAGCATCAAACACCAAAAGGAACTGTACTGTTTTTTTAACTACCCAGAAAAGTTTCTTTGAGAGAAAGCTTCGGGGAAAGTTGGAGCCACATGGAGAGTGGACCAGCAATGGTTTGCAGCTGGTTAAGCACCCGTGATTAGAGCAAGGCACAAGTGCACGTGGGACTTTGGAAAGAAAACTTCTTCACTGTGTGAAAGGAAGAAAGTTGTTTTTTTTTTTGATAAAGAGAATTTTCCTTTTGGGTTTATTTTTCATTCCAGCACTGCTAAGAAAGTTTATTAGCAGGGGCTAGAAGAAAGACCTTTACTGTTCCATCAAGGTCTTTACTAAGTTGTTGCATAAGTAATTCAGTTACCTTATTTGTTTTGTTTCCTGAATACAATTCCTGAAGAAATTATCCTGTTGATGTTACCAAGCATATCTGTGCGAGGGAATAACTCCCCATAAATAAAATCTGTTTTCTGCTTTACACTCGAGCAACTACAATTCATTATTCTGGTTAAACGGCTGATTTTGTGTGATTGAACTACAACACCCACAATCCTTTGCAAGTCAAGTAAATTCCTGTCTTTGCCAAGATTGTGGAACTTTCACAACAAGCACCCCCGTTTACACGTCTTCCAGGGCTTCGTCTTCCTTCCATGGATCTCAGGTAACTAAACATAAATCTAGCCGGTCCTCAAAGGGTAGATCTCCTTCTAGACAGCAAGATGCCTCTGGCGTTGCCCTTGAGGGACTTTCTCCGGCAAAATTGACCCGGCAGGAGGCTTCGGCTTCCAGAGCACTAACAGGGCTCCAGGATGTTCTCGAGGCATCAACCTCGGCCTACTACTGGTGCCATGCTCTGGGGTACCGGCCGCTTCTTCCGGTACCGATACCCAAGCATCGGCAGCATCGATAGACCAGAGATTCTTGGCTATTGAACGCAGTCTTGCAGCTCTTCTCACGGCCTTAATGCCCTTGAAACCGCTTCAGACAATTCAACCGGTACCGGCACCGACTGCATCGACATCGGCAGGTATTCTACCGGGACCGAGTCATGCGTATCCATCCGGTATCGACAGGTCGGTACCGGACCACTCTGATGCCGACTTCAGTCGGTACCATGCCTTGCACGATCACCCGGATTGGAGATAATTTGAATCCTCGGATGAGTCTGAAGATTCTTAAAGCTCTGCTGATCCCAGAGTACTTCTTCCTGAGGATGATTCTTCTCCTCAGCATAGGATGTCTCCATCAGAGGATATGTCCTTTCAGGAATTTATCCGAGATGTGACTCGAGGTCTTTCCATCACAGTGGCTCCTGATAAAGAGCCTAGGGCAAAGGAATTAGAAATCCTGCAATACCCTAAAGCTCCCAAGGAGGCAGCTACCTTACCTATTCATGAGATCTTGCATGATCTCATGTTAAGGATGTGGGAAACACCTCTAACCACATCTCCTCACTCTCGAAGACTCGATATCATGTATCGAGTTCCTCCTTGTCCTGGGTTTCAGAAGACTCAATTACCACACCATTCCATGGTGGTGGAGTCAGCAATGAGAAGGATAAAGAGTGCAAAAAGGCATTCATCTAATCCTCCAGGACATGAGTGTAGGACTCTTGACGCCTTTGGACGTCGAACCTTCCAGGCTTCCATGCTTTCTGCTAGGATCAGTTCCTATATCTTTTATATGGGAATGCTCCTTGAGGTCACAGGAGATTTAAAGCTTATGAGCCCTCTCCTTCCTGATGATAAGAGGCAAGATTATCTCGCCCTTCTCAAACATGCTCAGGATGTTTCCAAGTTTGTGAATCGTGCAGCTTTTGACTGCTTTGAGTTCATAAGCAGAACCTCTGCCATTGCCATAGGTGCACGTAGGATTGCCTGGCTCCAAGCATCTGACTTGGAAATTTGGGTACAGGATAAACTAGGGTATATTCCTTACACAGGAGAGAATCTCTTTGGCAAGAATTGGCAGGAAAAAGCTAATGAGATAGATGCTGACAATATCACTGTGGATAGATTGTCTAAATCTACAGCTGATCCTGCGAGGAAAATATCCTCTAAGAAACCATTCTTCAGTAAGAAGAAGAGGTTTTATCCCTCCTATACCCAACAGGGGCATCGTTTAGGTCAGTCTGCCCAAAACGCACAGCAGCAACAACCTAGACAAAGAAAGACAAAAGCAGCTAAGCCTCAACCGGCTCAGCAGACTCAGCCTCCACAGGGGCTTTGACTCCTATCTAGAGAACTTTGCCTTCCTGGCCCTGAACAGCCCAGAACCCTCCACCATACCAGGAAGGTTATGTCATTTTGCCCCCAGATGGGGTCAGATAGCAGCAGAAAATCAGACTCTGTCTATTATAAGAGAGGGGTACAAGCAGGGCCGGCCCGTCCATTGAGCAAGAATGTTTTTTGCACAAGGCCTCGCGTTTCAGGGGGCCCCGCGCAAAGAACATTCTGCTTTTTTTCAAAATTTAAGTTTAAAAAAAAAAAAAAAGCTGGTTGCTACCGCTGCCGCTGCGGCAGAATGGAGTCTCCCGCGGGGCCCCCTCTGCCCGGCTGAGCCCCTTTGTGCCGGCTTTCAGATACGCGAAGGGAGAGTGTCTCCCTCGCGTCTCTGTTAAGCCTGCAGGGGCAGATGTTAAATTTCCCATCAGCCCCTGTGGGCTTAACAGAGACGCGAGGGAGACACTCTCCCTTCGCGTATCTGAAAGCCGGCACAGAGGGGCTCAGCCGTCGCAGAGGGAGGGAGGGCCTCAGCTGGGCAGAGGGGGCCCCGCGGTGGCAGCAGCAGCAGCGGTAGCAGCCAGCTCTTTTTTTTTTTTAATGTTCCTTGAACCGATGAGGGGGGGGGGTTAGGACTGGTAATGGGTATGGGGGGTTAGGACTTGACTTGAGGTGGGCTGTGGGTTGATGGGGGGGGGTTAGGACTGATAATGGGCTATGAGGGGGCTAGGACAGGAAATGGGCTGATGGGGAGGGGTTAGGACTTGAGGTGGTCTGATGGGATTAGGACTGGTAATGGGCTGTGGACTGATGGGGGGGGTTAGGACTGGCAATGGGCTATGGGGGGCTGACTGGAAATGGGCTGATGGGGGGTTAGGACTGGTAATGGGTTATAGGGGGGGCTTAAACTGAAAATGGGGTGATTGGGGGTTAGGACTGGAAGTGGGTTGATGGGGGGGGCTAGGACTGGTATTGGGTTGGGTGGTTGCTAGGACTGGAAATGGGCTGATGGGGGGCTAGGAGTGGAAATGGGCTGATGCAGGGATTAGAAGGGAATGGATGCTGGGTGAGGCTGGAACTAGAAGGGAGCTGATGTTGGGGAAGGATTAGAATGGGATGGGATGGGGCTGGGAGAGTAAAATGGAGAGGGGAAAAATATTTTGTGTGGGAGGGATGAAAAATCTACAATTGGCCGGGTATTGGGAGAGTAAGTGGGGATTGAGGATGGAGGGGTAAAATTTGAGTGGATGAAATAGGAATGAGGAAAGAGCAAAAGGAGAAAGATTAGTATGTTAAAGCAGATGTAGAGAGAAAATGGAAAAAAACTAGGAGAGAAGAAAGGACAAATGGACAGCAGACGATGGAGAGTTAGAAGACACGAAGAAACCAGAAGAAAGTGGCTGGAGCAATTGCAGCTGAAAAAAAATGCACAAAAGGTAGAAAAATATCTCTTTATTTGGAATTTATTAATTGGAATATGTCAGCTCTGGTAAATGTGCATCATTAACGTCTGCGCTTTGTTTAGTACAAGAGCAAATTAATGTATAGTTTTATTTCTACAGTGTTGTACATTCCAAGTTTGGCTTTTGGGATTCCCAGTTTAATTATTGTCGCCCTGTTTCTAAATTGTGATTCCTTGTTTGGTGATGGTTTATGTTCTGTTCATGTGTAACTGAGCTGAGGTATTCTGTTTATATAATTCCTATTTGACATTGCCACTTGTTCTCTTTCCCCAGTAGGTCATGTATTGGTATTCTCTGAAATGTATTGGTTTAATATTTGCATGTTTCCTTTTGATAGGTAGGGTATGGTGCTTTGTGAGTCCTGGTAGTGCTGTTATGATACGGCGGGTTTGCTATGGGTTCTAAATGGGCAGTGTTTGTAGTAGTTCCTAATGTGTCTAGCGGTTGGCACTGGATTATAGTAATGTAGAAATCTTTTAGTCTTTCTTTATTCATACACTCATTAAGAGGCATGTTTACTAAAAGTTAGTATATGGTAACATTATGCAAATATTTATGCAAATGAGGCCCCACACCGAGTCTCCGCACATGGCCCCGCACCCCCTTTGGGCCGCCCCTGGGTACAAGCTTCATTTCCTCAGCATGCCCCCTCCTACAATGATAAGACAGTTCAATTCGCAGACCTTTCTCAACGACCAGTTAGGTCAAGAGGTCACTGTGCTTCTTGCCCAAGGGGCAATAGAAGAGGTACCCATTCCCCAACGGGGTACAGGGTTTTACTCCCCTTATTTCCTTATTCCAAAGATAACAGGAGGACACAGACCCATTTTAGACCTCAGAGAATTGAACAAATTCCTGTTCAAAGAGAAGTTCAAAATGATTTCTCTAGGAACTCTGCTGCCATACCTTCAGAGTCAGGATTGGCTTTGTTCTCTAGATCTCAAGGATGCATACACTCATGTTCTCATCCATCCAATTCATCGAAAGTTCCTTCGCTTTCTATTTCAAGGGAAGCACTACCAATACAGGGTTCTTCCTTTTGGCCTGGCCTCTGCACCAAGGGTGTTCACAAAATGCATGGCTGTGGAGGCAGCATTTCTCCGCACCCTAGGAATATTTGTTTTCCCTTACTTAGACGACTGGCTCATTCGAGCCCCTTCAGAGCCAGAGGCCAGGGTTGCTCTCTCTCGCACAATGCGCATCCTTCAGTATTTGGGACTTGTCATAAACTTCCCAGAATCCAACCTTACTCCCACTCAGTTTATAGGAGCTCTGCTGGATACCAGACAGACAAGGGCCTACCTTCCACAGTCCCACTGCCTTCGCATTGTGCAGTTAGCTTCCCAAGCAGTGCTAAAACCTCACCTCACTGCTCGGGAAATGCTACAGTTGCTAGGCCATATGGCATCCACTGTGCATTTGGTTCCTTATGCTCACCTTCATATGAGGGCAGCCCAGTGGACTTTATCCACTCATTGGACTCAGGCGTCAGGTTGCCTGTCAGACACAGTGGCAAACTCAGATCACCTTATTTTGTCCCTCCAATGGTGGCAGTCACCCCAGAACCTTTTGGTGGGGTCTCCTTTTCAGCAACCCCCACCCCAAGCCACTCTAACAACAGATGCGCCTCAGGTGGGTTGGGGAGCCCACCTGCAAGGCCTCTCTACCCAGGGTACCTGGACGCCACAGGAGGCCTATCTACACATCAATCTCCTGGAACTCAGAGCAATCTTTCTTGCTTTTCGAGTATTCCACACCCAGCTCAGCTACAAGACAGTCCTAGTTCAAATGAACAATCAAGTAGCCATGTTCTATGTGAACAAGCAGGGCGGAACAGGCTCTCTGTCGCTATGCAATGAAGCTTTGTGACTATGGGCCCTCGCCTGAGAGCATCAGATTCATCTCCTTGTGGTATATTTTCCAGGCATTCAAAACTCTCAGGCAGACAGACTCAGTCGAGTTCTGCTTCCACACGAATGGTCTCTCCATGCAGACCAGGTGGCCAAAATGTTTCAAATTTGGGGAACCCCGGACATAGACCTCTTTGCATGTCCGCTGAATGCCAAACTTCCCCGGTTCTGTTCCAGAATTCCGGCTCAGGGTTGTCAGGCCAGGGATGCTTTCCTTCTCCATTGGGGCCAGGACTTCCTGTATGCCTTTCCACCAATTCCTCTAATTCCCAAAACCCTGTTCAAGCTTCAGAGAGACAGAGGTCATATGATTCTCATAGCTCCACATTGGCCACGGCAAATGTGGTACCCTCTGCTACTACATCTCTCTCAAGCTCCGCCTCTGGAGTTAGGATTTGCTCCAAATCTCCTTTCTCAAGAGGACGGGATGCTGTGGCATCCCAATCCCCAGTCTCTGCATCTCAGGGCCTGGTTGCTGAAAACCTAGAACTTCACGGTCTTAACCTTTCTCAGCAGGTAAAGGATATCCTTTATGCTTCCAGGAAGCCTTCCACAAGACGCTCTTGTGCATTCAAGTGGAAAGGTTTTACCATGTGGTGCTCGCAGAAGGGTCTTAACCCTCTTGCGATACCTCTGGAATCATTACTGGAGTATCTCCTTCATTTATCTAATGCAGGGCTTAAGACCAATTCAGTGAGAGTTCATTTGAGTGCTATTGCAGCTTCTTTCAAGCCTCTAAATGGACAACCTATTTCCTCTCATCCTCTCATAGCAAAATTTATGAGAGGCCTTCTTTTAACTAAGCCTCCCATTAAGCCACTACCGGTGGCATGGGACTTAAATCTGGTTCTTGGGCAGCTCATGAAGCCGCTTTTTGAACCATTAGCTACTACCTCTTTGAAATTCCTTTCCTGGAATGTCATCTTTCTTATTGCAATCACATCAGCACGTCGCATCAGTGAATTGCAAGCTTTGGTGGCTGATCCTCCTTAAACAAGGTTCCATCATGATAAGGTAGTCCTTAGGACTCATCCACACTTTATGCCAAAGGTGGTGTCATCTTTTCATTTAAACCAAGCGGTTTACCTTCCTGTATTCTTCCCAAGGCCTCACACCTCAAATGCAGAAAGGAATCGTCATACTTTAGACTATAAAAGGGCTTTCTCCTTTTACTTGCAAAGGACACAGCAACATAAAAAGTCCTCTCAACTCTTTGTTGCTTTTGATCCTAGTCATTTGGGACTTTCAGTCTCCAAAAGAACACTGTCCAGCTGGATTGCACAGTGCATTTCTTTTGCCTATGAGAGTAAGCACCTTCCTCTTGAAGGCCATGTCACAGCTCACAATGTGAGAGCCATGGCAGCCTCTATGGCTCATCTTCACTCTGTGTCTATCGACGACATCTGTCGAGCAGCTACTTGGGCTTCAGTTCATACCTTCACAGCCCATTACTGCTTTGACAAGGACTCCCACCGGGATGCCTTGTTTGGTCAGGCTGTTCTTCAACACCTGTTCCATACTTAGCAGACCTCACGCACCGCCTAGATAGGATCATAGATAGTGCTGGGGAGGAGTCTGCTGTCTTGGTACATGTTGGTACCAATGACATAGGAAAATGTGGTAGGGAGGTTCTGGAGGCTAAATTTAAGCTTTTAGGTAGGAAGTTGAAATCCAGAACTTCCAGGATAGCATTCTCCGAAATGCTTCCTGTTCCACGTGCAGGACCCAAAAGACAGGCAGAGCTCCGGAGTCTCAATGCGTGGATGAGACAATGGTGCAAGGATGAGGGTTTTGGATTTGTTAGGAACTGGGGAACATTCTGGGGAAAGGGGGGGCTCTTCCGAAGGGATGGGCTTCACCTTAATCAGGATGGGACCAGACTGCTGGCATTAACCTTTAAAAAAGAGATAGAGAAGCTTTTAAACTAGAAAATAGGGGAAAGCCGACAGTCACCCAGGAGCGCATGGTTCGGCCGAAGGTATGCTTGAAGGATACTACCAAAAGCAGTGAGGTTCCAAAAGGGAGTATAGTAGCCCAAATGCCCTTGAGTAAGGAGCAGACAGAGCATAAAGATTCCAAATTACCCATGCCTACCAATAGCCAGATTAATATTAATAAAATACAGTCTCTAAAATGCTTGTATGCCAATGCTAGAAGTCTAAACAATAAGATGGGAGAGTTAGAAGATATAGCACTAAATGAGAGGTTAGATATGATTGCACTCTCAGAAACATGGTGGAAGGAGGATAACCAGTGGGACACTGTGATACCTGGATACAAACTATATCGTAATGATAGAGCTGATCAAATTGGTGGAGGGGTTGCGCTCTATGTTAGAGAGGGCATTGAGTCAGAAAGGATTAAAGTTTTGCAGGGAACAAAATTTGCTGTAGAATCTCTATGGATTGAAATTCCATTTATGAAGGGGAAGGTGATGGCAGTGGGAGTATACTATCGACCGCCTGGCCAGAATGAACAAATGGATGATGAAATGCTCAAAGAAATCAAGGAAGCTAACAAAAGTCACAACAGAGTAGTAATAATGGGTGATTTCAATTACCCCGGTATCGACTGGGTTAGTGTCACAGCAGGACAAGCTAAAGAGATAAAGTTTCTAGATGAAATAAATGACTGCTTCTTGGAGCAGCTGGTTCATGAACCGACCAGAGGGGAAGCCATACTGGACCTAGTCCTTAATGGAACGCCAAATCTGGTGCAAGAAATAAGGGTGTTGGGACCACTTGGCAATAGTGATAATAGTATGATCATGTTTGATTTAATTAGTGGAGGACAGATAGTAAAGGAATCCACAGTACTACCTTTTAACTTTCGAAAGGGAGACTATGATAGAATGAGGAATATAGTTAGGAAAAAACTAAAAGGAGCGGTTCCAAAGGTTAAAGACTTACAGCAAGCTTGGGTGTTATTTAAAAAATACTATCCTCGAAGCCCAGACCAGCTGTATTCCACGCATTAAGAAAAGTGGAAGAAAGTCCAAAAAACTGCCAGCATGGTTTAAAGGTGAGGTCAGAGAGGCTGTTGCTGCCAAAAAAGCAACCTTCAGGAAATGGAAAAAAGAGCCAAATGATGAAAACTGGAAACAGCACAAACACTGGCAAGTTAAATGCAAAGCATTGATAAGGCAGGCAAAACGGGAATTTGAGAAGAAACTTGCTACGGAAGCAAAAACACGAAATAAAGACTTTTTCAAGTACATTCGTAGCAAAAGGCCTGTGAGAGAGTCAGTTGGACCATTAGATGATAGAGGGGTAAAAGGGGCAGTAAGAGGAGACAAGGCTATAGCAGAGAGACTGAATGAATTCTTTGCTTCGGTCTTTACTGAGGAAGGTTTTGGGAAGTTACCCAAGACTGAAGTGGTATTTAAAGGTGATACTGCAGAGGAATTGAGAGAAATATCGCTACACCGGGAAGATATATTACAACTATTTGATAAACTGAATAGTAGCAAATCACCTGGACCGGATGGTATACATCCCAGAGTGTTGAAAGAACTGAAATATGAGATTGCAGACCTGCTATTGGTAATCTGTGAACTTTCATTAAAATCATCTGTAATACCTGAAGATTGGAGGGTCGCCAACGTAACACCAATTTTTAAAAAGGGTTCCAGGGGTGACCCGGGAAATTACAGACCGGTGAGCCTGACATCAGTACCAGGGAAAATGGTAGAAACCATCATAAAGAACAAAATTACACAGCATGTAGATAGTCATGGCCTAATGGGAGACAGCCAACATGGCTTTAGACAAGGAAGATCTTGTCTTACTAATCTGTTATGTTTTTTTGAAGGTGTGCATAAACAGGTAGACAAAGGTGAGTCGGTTGATATAGTGTATCTGGACTTTCAGAAAGCTTTTGACAAGGTCCCCCATCAGAGACTTTTGGCGAAGCTAAAAAGTCATGGGATAGGAGGCAGTGTACTATTGTGGATCGGGAACTGGTTAAAAGATAGAAAGCAGAGGGTAGGGCTAAATGGCCAATATTCCCAATGGAAAAAGGTGAATAGTGGAGTATCCCAGGGATCTGTACTGGGTCCGCTACTTTTTGACATATTCATAAATGACCTGGAAGAGGGAATAACTAGTGAGGTTATCAAATTTGCAGATGACACAAAACTGTTTAAAGTTGTTAAAACCCAAGTGGATTGTGGAAAACTGCAGGAGGATCTGGATAAATTGGAAGACTGGGCATCCAAATGGCAGATGAAATTTAATGTGGACAAGTGCAAAGTTATGCACCTAGGAAAGAACAACCCACACTATAGTTACACGATGCAAGGCTCCACATTAGAAACCACCACCCAGAAAAAAGATTTAGGAGTCATCTTGGATAACATGTTAAAACCCTCCGCCCAGTGTGCAGCGGCGGCCAAGAAAGCAAATAGAATGCTAGGTATCATAAGGAAAGGGATGGAGAATAAAACAAAGGATATTATAATGCCTCTGTATCGCTCCATGGTACGACCGCACCTTGAATATTGCGTGCAATTCTGGTCACCGTATCTTAAAAAGGACATAGCGTTATTAGAAAAAGTACAGAGAAGAGCAACCAAATTGGTGAAGGGGATGGAAGGCTACTCCTATGAAGAGAGGCTAAAAAGGTTAGGGCTCTTTAACCTGGAAAAGAGACGGCTGAAGGGAGATATGATAGAGGTCTATAAATTAATGAATGGAGTGGAACGGATAAACGTGGATCAATTGTTTACGCTATCAGAATATAGGAAGACTAGGGGACATGTAATGAAGCTACAGGGTAAACTAAGACAAATAAGAGAAAATATTTTTTCACTCAACGTGTAATCAAACTCTGGAATCTGTTACCGGAGGATGTAGTAAGGGCTGTTAGTATAGCTGGGTTTAAAAAAAAGTTTGGACAAGTTCCTGGAGGAAAGGTCCATAAACCACTATTAAAAAGGGACCCAGGATATCAATGCTTGACCCAGTACAAGCATTGTGGAACCTGTGTCTTTTGGGGATATTGCTAGGTACGTATGACCTAGATTGGCCACTGTTGGAAACAGGATACTGGGCTTGATGGACCTCGGTCTGACCCAGTATGGCAACGTCTTATGTTCTTATGTACTTAATCGACTCCTACCCACCATCCCTGGTAGGATGCCAGAGATCCATGGGGGGAAGTGGAGCCCTTTCACAGGGGCACACAACTTCTGGGGCCTTCTCCCTGGCAGCTAGGGAGTCCCCATATGTGAAGACTACATTCCTGCTTGTTCCTGGAGATAGCTTAGTTACTCACCTGTAAAAGATGATCTCCGGGATCAGCAGGAATTTAGTCTTCACAACCCACCCACCTGCCCCAGGAGTTGTATCTCTCTATCTTTCTCTCTTTCCCTCTCTCTTTGTCTCAGCTTTAAACTCAACTGGAGAGAGACAGTTGGGAAAGGCGGGAAGGCAGCACCCAGGCGCTGTGGGATGCTCCCAAAAGCTTTCCTATTGGACGCTGGGGAGCGTTCCCGCGCAGGCGCCATCGGTACTGATGATACCCATATGTGAAGACTAAATTCCTGCTGTTCCCGGAGATCACCTGTTACAGGTGAGTAACTATGCTATTTTTGCAAGTGATTTTGCGAAAGAGCAGTCAGGCTATGGATGACAACAAAATCTGCAATATGGTAGACACCTAGGAAGATGTAGATAAGATGGAACGATCTAGTGAAGCTTGAAAAATGGTTGAGAATCTGGCAGCTGAGATATAATGCTAAAAATTGCAGGGACATGCATTTGGGTGCAAAAATCCAAGGTAACATGATAATATAGGTGAAGTCCTTATGTTTCTGGGTGTAATTGTTTCTGATAATCTCAAGGTGGCTAAATAGGTAGAAAAGGTGACGGCAAAAGCCAGAAGAATGCTCAGGTGCATAGGGAGAGAAATGGCCAGCAGCAAGGAGGAGGTGATAGTGCCTCTGTATAAGTCTTTGAGATTTCATTTGGAGTACTGTGTGCAATTCTGGAGACCACACCTTCAAAAGATATAAACAGGATGGAGTCTGTGCAGAGAGCAGCTACTAAAATGATCAGTGGTTTTCATCATAAAGTGTGCGGGAAAAGACTTATAAGAACATAAGATATGCCATACTGGGTCAGACCAAGTGTCCATCAAACCCAATATCCTGTTTCCAACATCAACCAATCCAGGTCATATGTACCTGTTAAGCTCCCAAAAAGGTACACAGATTCGGTGTGTCATATCCCGAGCTAAGCAGTGACATTCCCTGATCGTCCTCAGTATAATGCCTTTGGGAGTTTTCCTCCAGGAACTTGTCTAAACCTTTTTGGGCTACACCAACAGCATTTGCTACACCAACAGCTTTTACTACATTCTTGGTAATGAATTACAGAGTTTGATTATGCGTTGAGTGAAAAATATTATCTCCAGGAACAAGCAGGAATGAGTCTTCACATATGGGTACGTCGGTACCGACGGAGCCTGCGTGGGAACGCTCCCCAGCGTCCAATCAGAAAGCCTTTGGGAGCATCCCACAGCGCCTGTGTGCTGCCTTCCCGCCTTTCCAACTGTCTCTCCTCAGTTGTTCTTTTTCCACGGAGCCAGCAGGTCGTGTTCCTGTCACCGCAGAAGAATTTCCTTATTTTTTCTTTATTTCTTTTCTGTACGCGTCTGCCTTCCTCGACGCTATACCGGTACGCCGGTTCTTATTATTTAAAAAAAAAAAAAAAAAAGAAAACCTTTGTTTTTCTTCAGGTGTACTTCAGTTTTGGGCCTTGGGCCCAAAACCTTTTCCTTAAATATGGAAAAACCTGCCTCAGGATTTAAGAAGTGCACAAAATGTGGCGGTACAATTTCTGTCACCGACACCCATGACTGGTGTCTCAAATGTTTAGGCCCTGACCATTCCATTAAAGATTGTGTGTCCTGTTCCATGATGTCTAAGAGAGGTCGACAGAACCGAGCTGCCAAGCTCAGTACCCTGTTTCCCTCTGATGCAGCTTCGGTGGCATCGACATCTTCCAGAGCTGCTTCTTCCTCACATGGATCTCAGGTAACTAAACATAAATCCAGCCGGTCCTCGAAGGGAAAATCTCCTTCCAAGCATCGAGATGCCCTGGCCTTGCCCTCGAGGATTCTGCACCGGCAAAATTACCCCGGCAGGAGGCTTCGGCTTCTAAAGCATCATCATCGGGGTTCCAGGACGATCTAGATGGCGTGGCCTCAACAGATCTCCTGGTGCCATGTTCTGGGGTACCGGTGGCTTCCACCGGTACCGACTTCCAGGCATTGGCAGCGTCGATGGATCAGAGGATTCTGTCCATCGAACGCAGTCTGGCAGCCTTCCTTGTGGCATCGACGCCCGTGGTACCGCAACAGACTACTCTGCAGGTACCGGCTCCGGAATCGCCATCGGCACTGATTCCGGTACCGGTGGCATCGGCATCGCTGTCAGCCATGCCGGTACTCTGCCCTCTGCAGCCCTCCAGTACCGATACCCCGGTACCGATGATTCCCGATACCGATCCCGGTCGGTACGGGTATCGGGCTTTGCAAGAGCATCCCGACAGACGATACTTCAATTCCTCTGATGACTCTGAGGATTCTGAAGCGTCTGTCGATGCAGCGATGCTTCTTCCACAGGAGGAGTCCTCTCCTAAACGAAGGATGTCTCCTCCAGAGGACTTGTCTTTTCAAGACTTTATCAGAGAGGTGGCTCGGGTCTCTCTATTACAGTAGCCCCAGAGTCAGAGCCTAGAGCTAAGGAGTTAGATATTCTACAATATCCTAAAACTCCTAAAGAGGCAGCTACCCTGCCTATTCATGAGATTCTGTATGATCTCATGTTAAGGATGTGGGAAGCACCTCTATCCACCTCTCCACATTCTCGCAGGTTAGGCACCATGTATCGTGTCCCTCCTTGTCCTGGTTTCCATAAAACTCAGCTCCCTCACCACTCTATTGTGGTTGAGTCTGCAATGAGAAAGATTAGAAGTGCCAAGAGACATGCCTCTAATCCTCCAGGACGTGAATGTAGAACCCTGGATGCTTTTGGTAGAAGAATCTTCCAAGCTTCCATGCTGGCTGCGAGAATTAATTCCCATAGTCTCTACATGGGAATGTTCTTAAAAGAAGTCACTGACCATTTGCTTACTTTAAGTCCTTTTATGTCGGACAGTAAAAGGCCAGAATTTCTCTCTAGGCTCAAACATGCCCAGGATATCTCCAAATTCTCCAACCGTGCAGCTTTCGACTCCTTTGAATGCGTAAGCAGAGCCTCAGCTATAGCAATAGGTGCACGTAGAATTGCTTGGCTTCAAGCATCTGATTTGGAGACCTGGGTCCAAGATGAATTGGGAAATATCCACTGTACAGGTGAGAATCTGTTTGGTAAAGATTGGCAAGCAAAGGCCAATCAAATGGATGCTGAAAATTCTGCTTTGGATAGACTATCCAAATCTACTGCTGCTCCTGATAAGAAAAGGTTGTTCAAGAAAACACCTTTTTCTAAAAAGGGAAGATCCTATCCTGCTTATAGTCAGAGAGCATCTTCTGCAGCTCAGTTTCCTTCCAAACGTCAGCAATCCTCCAAACAGACCAAGGCAAAGGCTGCGAGGCCTGCTCCAGCCCAGCATTCTCAGCCCCCTCAGGGCCTTTGACTCTCTGCTAGGGAACTTAGCCTTCCTGGCTCTAGAAGGACCAGAGCCCTCCACCATCCCAGGAAGGTTATGTCACTTTGCTCCCAGAGGGGGGCAAATCACAGCAGAGCATTGGACGCTCTCCATCATAAGAGAGGGGTACAAACTTCATTTTTCCAGCTTGCCCCCTCTCACAAGAGTGCACCAGTTCAATTCTCCAACCTCCCTCCTCAGCCTGTTAGAGCAGGAGGTTGCCACTCTTCTAGCCCAGGGGGCAATAGAGGAAGTGCCTTCTCAACAACAGGGCACAGGGTTCTACTCCACCTATTTTCTTATCCCAAAGAAAACAGGGGGCTTCAGGCCCATTTTAGATCTCAGAGAATTGAACAGATTCCTAGTCAAAGAGAAATTCAAGATGGTTTCTCTAGGAACTCTGCTGCCATACCTTCACAGTCAGGATTGGCTTTGTTCTCTAGATCTCAAGGATGCGTACACTCATGTTCTCATCCATCCAACTCACAGAAGGTTCCTTCGGTTCCTTTTCCAGGAGAAGCACTATCAATACAAAGTGCTCCCCTTTGGCCTGGCCTCTGCACCAATGGTGTTCACGAAATGCATGGCAGTGGTTGCTGCTTTTCTGCGCACCCTGGGAATATTTGTCTTCCCCTATCTGGACGACTGTCTCATTCGAGCTCCCACTCAATCAGAGGCCAAGACTGCTCTAACCTGCACAATGCGTATCCTTCAATATTTAGGGCTGGTAATAAACATCCCAAAATCCAATTTGATCCCTACTCAGTCCCTGGAGTTTATAGGGGCGCTGCTGGATACCACAAAGGCAAGGGCCTATCTTCCTCAGGCCCGCTGCCTTCGCTTGATGCAGTTAGCTTCTCAAGCAGAGTCAAAACCCCTACTAACTGCTCGAGAAATGTTACAGTTGCTAGGCCACATGGCATCCACCGTTCATGTGGTACCATATGCTCGCCTGCACATGAGAGCAGCTCAGTGGACTTTATCCACCCAATGGACCCAGGCATTAGGCTGCCTGTCAGACAAAATAGCAAACTCAAGTTGCCTCTTTTTGTCCCTCCAGTGGTGGAAGTCCCCTCAAAACCTGTTGCAGGGGTCTCCCTTTCAACAGCCTCTACCCCAGGCAACTCTTACAACAGATGCTTCTCCAATGGGCTGGAGAGCTCATCTTCAGGACCTCTCCACCCAGGGCATCTGGTCCCCACAGGAGATATTTTATTTTATTTATTTATTTATTTTGCATTTCTTATATACCGCACTATTTGCGATCAGCACGGTTTACATAAAACAAAAGGTATCCGACAATGAACAAAAGTCAGGTCATTACATTGAACAGGAACAAGTAACTTGGAAAACAGGGTAAACTATATACATATGCGTAACATTGAATAGGTAACTATATACATGTCAGATGGAGTTATTGGGTATTGATCATACTTGGTGGCTGGGGTTCGGGGCAGTCAGTGAGGTATTTGATAAAGAGGAAGTGTTTTAAGGCCTTCCTGAACTGGCTCAAGTTAGGGATTGCTCTGATGTGTGGTGGTAGGGAGTTCCAGAGACTTGGGGCGCATAGTCTAAAGGCTC
This sequence comes from Ichthyophis bannanicus, assembly GCA_033557465.1. Classification (NCBI taxonomy): domain Eukaryota; kingdom Metazoa; phylum Chordata; class Amphibia; order Gymnophiona; family Ichthyophiidae; genus Ichthyophis; species Ichthyophis bannanicus. The sequence continues at coordinate 885,174,209 of CM066034.1, read as the reverse complement.
TGTTCGATGTTGCTTTGGAGCATTTTGTCATGTCTCTCGGTATCACTAGCATGTTGGCTACTGAGGTTCTTCTTAGCCTGTTGGGTATGGGTGGTTGGATGAGGTCACATAGTCAAGAGGAGGAGAGCCCCTTGATGGCCTTGAATGTCATCACTAGGGTTTTGAAGCTTAACCTGGCTTGAATGGGGAGCCAGTGAAGCTGTTTCAGGAGGGGTGTGATATGCTCTCTTCTTGGCGTTCTGAGGAGAATCCGCGCTGCACTGTTCATGGCAAGTTGGAGGGGATGTAAGGTGGCCTGAGTCCTTGTAGGAATGCGTTTGAGTAATCAAAATGAGGAATGATGAGGGCTTGATAAATGGTGCAGAAGTCGCCTGGTTCGAGTAAAGGGCGTAGGTGTCTAAGGGATTTAATCTTGAAGTAGATCGCCCTTACAGTGTTAGTTATGTGTTGCTTCATGTTGAGGTTCTGATCCAATGTGACTCCAAGGTAACGTATAGCTGATTTTACTTGCAATTCGGCGTTGTCCACTTCCAAGTAGCTGGGTGGTGTAAACTCAGGATTTCTGGAGATGAACAGGACCTCCGTTTTCTTGTGTTGGATGCACAGATTCTGAGAGAGGAGCCATTCGGATATGGCGTTGAAACACTCAGTCAAGGGGGTAAGGTCTGGGCAGTCCAGGGATATTGGAAGGTACAGTAAGACATCATCTGCGTATATCATACAACTCACATTGAATGATCTGATGATATTACAGATAGGTTGGATATAGATGTTAAACATAAGTGATGATAGGGAAGATCCTTGAGGAACTCCTTGACTTTGTAAGAATGGCTCGGAAGTGGATCCGTTTGCTCGGACGTATTGCCATCTGCCAGACAGGTAGGATCTGCATCACTCGAGAGCTCTTCCACCAATGCCTTTCTCTCTTAGCCGACCTAGGAGAATTTCGTGGCAGACCGAGTCGAAAGCTGCCGCTATATCCAAAAATACGAGTGCAAAACCTTGACGTAGGTTATCAATGCCTGAGATTATGGTATCGAAAAGAGTTGTGAGTAGTGTTTCGACTCCGTGTGACTCTCTGAATCCATGTTGAGATGAATCTAGAGGGGCGTTGGTATCAATATGATCTTGTAACTGTTTGTAGACTATCTTTTCGATGATTTTAGCGAGCATCGGGATGCTGGAAATGGGTCTGTATGACTCCACCTTTTGAGGGTCTAATTTGGCGTTTTCTGTTTGAGCGTGGAGGGGAAAGACCCAGTGCTAAAAGATAGGTCTATCATTTTAGCTAAGATCAGGGCGAGGTCACAACGCAGATCTTTTATCCAGAACGCTGGACGGGGGTCTGAGTATGCAGTGGAGGTATTTAGGGTTGCGATGGTGTCTTCAATAGTTCTCTTTGATGGTGTGACAAAGGTAGTTAGGGATGCTGAGAACTCTTGTTCATTGGAGGGGTCCGGTAACACCACTTTGTCGGTCTTGCACAGTTTAGATTGCATAAAGACGGCGTAGTCCTGTGGGTGTATGGTTCCGGGGTGCTCCGGGGTGGGTTCTTTGGCAAGAGATTTGACCAGGTTGAAGAGGTCGTGCGGCTTGTTTAATGACCGTTTCAGGGTGTCTGTGTGGTGTTGTTTCATCCTGTCTGTGACAGCCCTGCGATGTGTGTGTAAGTGCTGGGTGTATGCTGCTTGGTCACTGGTGGTGCGTGACTTCCTCCAGCGCTTTTTCAATCTCCGTAGGTGGGTTAGTGATGCCCTTAAGTCAGCTGTAAACCATGGTGCAGATGATCTTTTATTTGGGGCTTTAGTTGTTGGGGGACGGACTGCGATTGCGCTGAGTTTGCTGTTCCATGTGGTGATTAGGTCCTCTAGGTTTTGTGGATTCTTATCAAGGAGTGTGTTCGTTTCGGCTAGGATACATTCTTTGTTAAACGGGTGAAAGCTTCTGGTAGTTGAGTTCGAGTTCATACTTGTGTCCACAATGGGTCTTTGTGGCTTAAAGGGGGTCGGAATCTGGAAAGTGATGAGCTTGTGATCCGACCATGGTACTGCTGTTAGTGATAGCGTGATATTTTGTGCTTGTTGAAGCACTATTTGTGGGGCGAATATGAGGTCGAGAATGTTGCCTTTTGTATGTGTTGGTTCTTGTACCAATTGGGTATATCCCAAGATATCTAGGGCTTCTATGAAAGTAGCAGCTTGATTGTCCTGTAGGGATGGCAGGTTGAAGTCACCTAGGATCCAATTTGGTTTATTTGGGCCTTGGGTGTTGGATGCTATGTTAATGATGTTGGAGAGGTTGTCTGGATCTGCAGAAGGCGCTCTGTAAATCAGGTTTATAGAGCAGGTGTTGTTGGAGATAGTCATTGTTTCAAGGGCATTGATGCAGTTGGATTCTACCATTTTGAACTGAAGGTCGGATCTGGTGAAGACGGCAACTCCTCCTCCCCTTTTGTTCTGCCTGTGGCTGGTGAACGCCACAAAGTTAGGTGGTAGTAGTTGATTGAGTATGGTGTTATCTTCCGGTGAGAGCCAGGTCTCGGTGATCATAATAATGTCTAATTTATGATACGTTATTGTTTCAGTGATTGCCGGCCATTTATTGCGAAGTGAGCTAGAGTTAATGAGTGCACACTTCAGGCTGCTAGTGTATGGGCTTTTACTTTGCTTGGCTTTCGAAGAATTTTGTAGTGGGATATGTATTAGATGGTGGCGGTGTAGATAGCTAGTTCCATGATAGTGGTTGTAGGAGTCATCAGGCCATCTTCTTCCACCAGTTGAGACTGTTGGGATGTGATTTTGTGTTGTAAGTAGTGCCAGTGAGCTAGATGGCAAGATTGTAAGTAGAAGGTAAAGACTCATTAGGGTGAAGATTATGCGCTCCATTTTGAGACTTTCTGAGCCAGTACAGGGGAGGTAGAGGTTTGTGTAAGGAGCGTGAGTTGGAGTGGCCGCTGGCTAAGGATGTTTTGCTCAGGCGGTTGCTTCTACTGTGACACAGGAAAAGAGGGTAGGTGTCCTCTCCTATTTGCGGGTTATAGCAGGGGTAGAAATCTACTAACAATGGTAGAGATCTACTAGCAATGGTAATGGTAAGAATACAGTAAAACACACAGTAGCAGTGGCAGGGAAACAGTAAAACTAGACAGTGGCAATAATAGAAATAAGGTATTACTGACAAAAACAGTGCATCCTACATGACATTAGACTGTATGCACTACTTGAAATTATATCAGGTTACAGTGTTAAATAGCTAAGCAGTAGCTAAGCAAATGGCTAGACAGTAGCAAATTAAACAGTAGCAATAATGTGAATGAGGTGATAATGACAATAGCAGTGTGCCCTAAATGATATTAGACTATATTGCCCTACTTGAGATTACTGGTACAGTGTTAAACAGAGCATATTATTACGGTGTGCATGTGCAGATATTACGTTTAACTGCTGCAGGCATAATAATAGGAGAGGGCGTGTGCACACCTCTCTATTGGCTAGGAGCTATAGTACAGATAGGCACTGTTGACAACGTGTAAAATATTTGCAGACTATGAGGGATAAGGCATATCATTAGGGATATTATAGAGTACCTGAGATACTATGTATACAGTCCATGGAGAGTTGTCGCTGCAGGCAATAGATGTTGATGCAGTACGAGGGAACAACTATTCGGCGTTGCTCCTAAGGTCCGCGCCTAAGGGCCACACCAAAGGGCCCTCTGGCAAGGGCCCGCCAGGCGCGGGCGCGCCCGACTGGCGCGGCCTTTTAAGGCCTGCTGTTGAGCCCCGATTGGGCGCTGCCGCTGCCCTCCTGCCGTCGGAGGCTCGATCCCCGGGCTGGGGAGAGCTGAGGATGGAGGCAGGAGGTGAAGAGAACACGCGCCCGACTGGCGCGGCCTTTTAAGGCCTGCTGTTGAGCCCCGATTGGGCGCTGCCGCTGCCCTCCTGCCATCGGAGGCTCGATCCCCGGGCTGGGGAGAGCTGAGGATGGTGGCAGGAGGTGAAGAGAACACGCGTCCGACTGGCGCGGCCTTTTAAGGCCTGCTGTTGAGCCCCGATTGGGCGATGCCGCTGCCGCTGCCCTCCTGCCGTCGGAGGCTCGATCCCCGGGCTGGGGAGAGCTGAGGATGGTGGCAGGAGGTGAAGAAAACACGCGCCCGACTGGCACGGCCTTTTAAGGCCTGCTGTTGAGACCCGATCTCTACATAGCAATCTCTTGGAACTCAGAGCAATCTTCCTTGCTCTGCGAGTTTTCCACACCCTGCTCAGCCACAAGACAGTCCTTGTCCACACGGACAATCAGGTAGCCATGTTCTACATAAACAAGCAGGGGGGCACTGGCTCTCTGTCGCTTTGCAACGAAGCTCTGCGACTGTGGGCCCTCTCCAGAGAGCATCACATTCATCTTCTGGCAGTCTATCTTCCAGATGTTCAAAACTCTTGGGCGGACAGACTCATTCGAGTTCTGCTTCCATACGAGTGGTCCCTACATATGGACCAGGTATCCAAGATTTTTCAAATTTGGGGAACCCCGGACATAGACCTCTTTGCAAGTCTGTGGAATGCCAAACTTCCCCGGTTCTGTTCCAGAACTCCGGCTCAGGAGGTTCAGGCAAGGGATGCTTTCCTCCTTCACTGGGGTCAAGACTTCCTGTATGCCTTTCCACCCATTCCCCTGATTCCCAAAACCCTGTTCAAGCTTCAGAGAGATAGAGGCCACATGATTCTCATAGATCCACATTGGCCACGGCAAGTGTGGTACCCTCTGCTTCTACATCTCTCTCAAGCTCCCTCCCTGGAGTTAGGGTCTGCTCCAGACCTCCTCTCTCAGGAGGACGGAAAGTTGTGGCATCCCAATCCCCGATCTCTGCATCTCAGGGCTTGGTTGCTGAAGGCCTAGACCTTCAGGATCTTCCTCTTTCTCAACAAGTGAAAGATGTTCTTTATGCTTCCAGAAAACCTTTCACTAGACGTTCTTATGCCTTCAAGTAGAAAAGGTTTACCATCTGGTGTTCTGGAAGGGGTCTTAACCCCCGCTCAATACCTCTGGAATCGTTGCTGGAGTATCTCCTGCATCTCTCTAATGCAGGCCTTAAAACAAATTCAGTAAGAGTCCATCTGAGTGCTATTGCAGCTTCCCTCAGGCCTCTAAATGGACAACCTGTTTCCTCTCATCCCCTGGTAGCAAGGTTCATGAGAGGCCTCCTTTTAACAAAGCCTCCCATTAGACCACCTCCAGTGGCATGGGATTTAAATTTGGTTCTTGGTCAGCTTATGAAGCCGCCTTTTGAACCTTTAGCTACTACCTCCTTGAAATACCTTTCTTGGAAGGTTATCTTTCTTATTGCAATCACATCAGCACGCCGCATCAGTGAATTGCAAGCACTAGTAGCTAATCCACCTTACACAAGGTTCCATCATGACAAGGTAGTCCTTAGGACTAATCCACACTTTATGCCTAAGGTGGTCTCGCCTTTTCACCTCAACCAAGAGGTCTACCTACCTGTCTTTTTTCCAGGACCTCATGCATCAAGTGCAGAGAGGAATCTTCATACCCTGGACTGTAAAAGAGCTCTAGCATTTTACTTACAGAGGACACAGCAACATAGAAAGTCTTCCCAACTCTTTGTTGCTTTTGATCCTTCTCATTTGGGACAACCAGTCTCCAAGAGAACTCTTTCCAACTGGATTGCCCAATGTATTTCTTTCGCCTATCAGAGCAAGAACATTTCTCTGGAGGGCCATGTCACAGCTCACAATGTGAGAGCCATGGCAGCCTCAATGGCTCATCTGAACTCTGTGTCTATCGATGACATCTGTCGAGCAGCCACTTGGGCCTCAGTTCATACCTTCACAGCCCATTACTGCTTAGACAAGGACTCCCGCCGGGATGCCTTGTTTGGTCAGGCTGTTCTCAAACACCTGTTCCATACTTAATCAACTCCTACCCACCATCCCTCATGGGGTGATAGAGATCCAGGTGGGGAAGTGCAGCCCTCTCCCAGGGACACACAACTTCTGGACACTCTCCCTGGCATCAAAAGCTAGGGAGTCCCCATATGTGAAGACTCATTCCTGCTTGTTCCTTGAGATAGCACAGTTACTTACCTGTAACAGGTGATCTCTGGGAACAGCAGGAATAAGTCTTCACAACCCACCCACCTCCCCTAGGAGTTGTCTCTCTCTCTCTATCTCTCTTCCTTTCCCTCTCTCTCCCTCTTTGTCTCAGCTATAAAACTCAACTGAGGAGAGACAGTTGGAAAGGCGGGAAGGCAGCACGCAGGCGCTGTGGGATGCTCCCAAAGGCTTTCTGATTGGACGCTGGGGAGCGTTCCGGCGCAGGCTCCGTCGGTACCGACGTACCCATATGTATGCCAAATAAATAAATTCCTGCTGTTCCCAGAGATCACCTGTTACAGGTAAGTAACTGTGCTTTCTCCTATTAGTCTTTAATGGGCTACATTGTAGTTTCATTGCATGCTCCCTAGTCTTTCTACTTTTTGGAGGAGTAAACAACCGATATACATTTACCTGTTCCACTACATTCATTATTTTATAGACCTCTATCATCTCTCCCCTCAGCCATCCTTTTTCCAAGTTGAAGAACTCTAACCTTTTAAGCCTCCCCGCATAGGGGGTATCGTTCCATCCCCTTCACCATTTTGGTGGCCCTTCTCTGTACCTTTTCTAATTCTGCTATATCCTTTTAAAGATATGGTGACCAGAATTGCACACAATATTAAAAGCGCAGTCGCATCATGGAACCATACAGAGGCATTATAATATCCTTGGTTTTATTCCCCATTCCTTTCCTTATGATTCCTAGCGTTCTATTTGTTTTCTTGGCCGCTGCTGCATATTAGGCAGAGGGTTTCAACGTATTATCTATGATGATGCCTAAATCCTTTTCCTGGGTGGTGGTTTCTAATGTGGAACCTTGCATCATGTAACCGTTGTGTGCTGTTCTTCCGTAAGTGCATAACTTTGCAGTTGTTTTCATTTAATTCCATGTGCCATTCAGATGTCCAGTCTTCCAGTTTATCAAGGTCCTCTTGCAATTTTTCATAATCCTGTTGTGTTTTAACAACTTTGAATAGTTTTGTTATCTGAAGATTTGATCACCTCACTCGTTCTTCCCATTTCCAGGTCATTTATGAACATGTTAAAAGCAGCGGGTCCAGCACAGATCCCTGGGGTACTCCACTATTCATCTTTCTCCATTGAGAAGCTTGTTCTTAGCCCTACTCTCTGTTTTCTATCTTTTAACCAGTTCCCAAGCCTCAGTAGGTACACTGGCTTCTATCCCATGACTTTTCTTTCTTCTTTAAATTTCTCCAAGCGTCTCTCATGAGGGAATTTGTCAAAGCTTTTGGAAAATTGAGATATACTATATCAACTGGCTCATCTTTATCTACCTGTTTATTCACACCTTCAAATAAATAGATTAGTAAGACAAGACTTTCCATGTTTTCTTCCATTAAACCATGACTGTTTACATGTTCAGTAATTTTTTTCTTTAGAATGGTTTCTACCATTTTGCCTGGTACTGACATCAGGCTCACCAATCTAGTTTCCTGGATCACTCCTGGAACCCTTTTTAAAAACTGGCATTACGATTGCCATTCTCCAATTTTCAGGTGCTACAGATGATTTTAATGATAGTTCACAGATTACTAATAGTAGTTCTGCAGTCTTTTCTTTGTTGTTTCAGTACCCTGGGATGTATATCATCCGGTCCAGGTGAACTACTACTCTTTAGTTTATCAAATAGCTGTAATATATCTTCCCGGTTTATTGAGATTTGTTTCACTTCTTCTGATACACCACCTTTACGTGCCATTTCAGGCAAGTGCAACTTCCCTACTTCATCTTTAGTAAAGACCATAGTAACATAGTATAATCTCCAGGAACAAGCAGGAATGTAGTCATCACATATGGGTATCGTCGGTACCGACGGAGCCTGCGCGGGAACGCTCCCCAGCGTCCAATCAGAAAGCTTTTGGGAGCATCCCACAGCGCCTGCGTGCTGCCTTCCCGCCTTTCCCAACTGCCTCTCTCCAGTTCTTCTTTTTCCGCGGAGCCAGCAGGTCGTGTTCCTGTCACCGCAGAAGAATTCCTTTTTTCTTTCTTTATTTTTGTGGTCGCGTCTGCCTTCTTCGACGCTCTACCAGTACCGCCGGTTTTTCTTTTCTTATTTCTGTAAAAAAAAAAAAAATCATCTTTTTTCCTTTTCGTCAGGTGCATGCGCATTTTTGGGCCTTAGGCCCAAAATATTTTTCCTTAACATGGAAAAACCTGCCTCAGGTTTTAAAAAGTGCACCAAGTGTGGCGGTACCATCTCCGTCACCGACACCCATGAATGGTGTTTAAAATGTTTAGGTCCTGACCACTCCATCACGGATTATGTGTCCTGTGCCATGATGTCTAAAAGAGGTCGGCAGAGCCGAGCTGCCAAGCTCAGTACCCTGTTTCCCTCTGATGCAGCTTCGGTGGCATCAACGTCTTCCAGGGCTGCTTCTTTCTCCCGTGGATCTCAGGTAACTAAACATAAATCCAGCCGGTCCTCGAAGGGTAGATCTCCTTCTAAGCATCAAGATGCCTCTGGCGTTGCCCTTGAGGATTCTGCACCGGCAAAATTACCCCGGCGGGAGGCTTCGGCTTTCAAAGCATTATCAGGGTTCCAGGATGTTCTCGATGGCTCTGCCTCGACAGATCTCCTGGTGCCATGCTCTGGGGTACCAGTGGTCTCCACGGGTACCGACATCCAGGCATTGGCGGCGTCGATAGACCAGAGAGTTCTGGCTATGGAACGCAGTCTGGCAGCTTTCCTTGCGGCATCGATGCCCTTGGTACCGCCACAGACAACTCCACCGGTACCAGTACCGGCACTGGCACCAGCATCGGTACCGGTACCGATAGCATCGACATCGGCATCGGTGTCTGCTCTGCCAGTACCCTGTCCTCAGATGCCCTCCGGTACCAATTCTCCGGTACCGGTTATTCCCTTGGTCAGTACGGGTATCGGGCTCTGCAAGAGCATCTGGACAGACGATACTTCGAGTCCTCAGAAGAATCCGAGGATTCTGGAAGTTCTGTCGATGCAGCGATGCTTCTTCCAGAGGAGTCCTCCTCTCCTAAACGGAGGATGTCTCCTCCAGAGGATATGTCCTTCCAAGACTTCATCAGGGAGGTGGCTGGGGGCCTGTCCATTACTGTGGCCCCTGAAACAGAGCCAAGGGCCAAGGAGTTGGAAATTCTACAATATCCCAAAACTCCTAAGGAGGCAGCTACCTTACCCACTCATGAGATTTTATATGATCTCATGTTGAGGATGTGGGAAACAACTCTTACCACCTCTCCTCATTCTCGTAGATTGGATACTATGTATCGAGTCCCTCCTTGTCCTGGTTTCCATAAGACTCAGCTTCCTCACCACTCTATTGTGGTGGAGTCAGCTATGAGAAGGATCAGAAGTGCAAAAAGGCATGCCTCTAATCCTCCAGGATGTGAGTGCAGAACCCTGGATGCTTTTGGACATAGAGTCTTCCAATCTTCCATGCTTTCTGCCAGAATCAGTTCCTATAGTCTCTACATGGGAATGTTCCTAAAGGAGGTCACAGATAATTTACAGACTTTAAGTCCTTTCATTTCTGAGGATAAAAGACAGGACTTTCTCACTTGGGTCAAACATGCTCAAGATGTTTCTAAATTTTCCAACCGTGCAGCCTTTGACTTCTTTGAGTGTATAAGCAGAACCTCGGCTATCGCCATAGGTGCACGTAGAATTGCTTGGCTCCAGGCATCTGATCTAGAGCTCTGGGTACAAGATAAATTGGGAAATATCCCTTGTACTGGTGAGAACCTGTTTGGTAAAGATTGGCAGGAAAAAGCCAATGAAATGGATGCTGAAAATTCCGCCTTGGATAGACTATCCAAGTCCACTGCTGATCCTGTTAGAAATAAATTGTTCAAGAAAACATCTTTTTCCAAAAAGAAAAGATTTTATCCTGCTTATGTTCAGCAGGCATCTTCTGCAGGTCAGTTTTCAAGCAAACGTCAGCAACCACCCAAACAGAAGAAAGCAAAGGCTGCTAGGCCTCCACCGGCCCAGCAGCCTCAGCCTCCTCAGGGCCTTTGACTTTCAGCAAGAGAACTTAGCCTTTCTGGTTCTGGAGGGACCAGAACTGTCCACCATTCCAGGAAGGTTATGTCATTTTGCCCCCAGATGGGGGCAAATAACAGCAGAGCATTGGACACTCTCCATCATAAAGGAGGGGTACAAGCTTCATTTTTCAAGCATGCCCCCTCACACAATAGTGAAGCAGTTCAATTCTCCAACCTCTCTCATCAACCTGTTAGGTCAGGAGGTTGCCATCCTTCTTGCCCAAGGGGCAATAGAAGAAGTACCTCTTCATCAACAGGGCACAGGGTTCTATTCCCCTTATTTTCTTATTCCAAAGAAAACAGGGTGTTTCAGGCCTATCTTAGATCTCAGAGAATTGAACAAATTCCTTGTCAAGGAGAAATTCAAGATGATTTCTCTCGGAACTCTGCTACCATACCTTCAGAGTCAGGATTGGCTTTGTTCTCTAGATCTCAAGGATGCGTACATCCATGTCCTCATCCATCCAACCCACAGAAGGTTCCTTCGGTTCCTTTTTCAAGGAAAGCACTACCAATACAGGGTGCTTCCTTTTGGTCTGGCCTCGGCACCAAGGGTGTTCACAAAATGCATGGCTGTTGTAGCAGCATTTCTATGCACTCTAGGGATATTTGTCTTCCCTTACTTGGACGACTGGCTCATTCGAGCTCCAACGCAGTCAGAGGCCAAGACTTCTCTATCCTGCACAATGCGTATACTTCAGTATTTAGGGCTGGTAATAAACATCCCAAAATCCATTCTAACTCCCACTCAGTCTTTAGAGTTCATAGGAGCTTTCCTGGATACCACAAGGGCAAGGGCCTATCTCCCCCAGGCCCGTTGCCTTCGCTTGGTGCAGTTAGCTTCTCAAGCAGTGCTAAAGCCTCATCTAACTGCTCGAGAAATGTTACAATTACTAGTCCACATGGCATCCACCGTGCATGTGGTTCCATATGCTCGCCTCCACATGAGGGCTGCTCAGTGGACTTTATCCACCCAATGGACCCAGGCATCAGGGTGCCTGTCAGACAAAATAGCAAACACAAGTCGCCTCATTTTGTCCCTCCAGTGGTGGAGGTCCACTCAAAACCTGTTGCTGGGGTCCCCCTTTCAGCAACCCTTATCCCAAGCAACTCTCACAACAGATTATTCTCCAATGGGTTGGGGAGCTCATCTGCAAGACCTCTCCACCCAGGGCACCTGGTCTCCACAGGAGACTCATCTACATATCAATCTCTTGGAACTCAGAGCAATCTTTCTTGCTCTGTGAGTGTTCCACTCCCTGCTCAGCTACAAGACAGTCCTCATTCATACGGACAATCAAGTAGCCATGTTGTATGTGAACAAGCAAGGGGGAACGGGCTCTCTGTCACTTTTCAGCGAAGCTTTGCAACTATGGGCCCTCGCCAGAGAGCATCAGATTCATCTTCTGGCAGTGTATCTTCCAGGCATTCAAAACTCTTGGGCTGACAGACTCTGTCGAGTTCTGCTTCCACACGAGTGGTCTCTGCATGCAGACCAGGTGACCAGGATTTTTCAACTTTAGGGAACCCTGGACATAGACCTCTTTGCAAGTCCGTGGAATGCCAGACTTCCCCGGTTCTGTTCCAGTACTCCGGCTCAGGGGGCTCAGGCCAGGGATGTTCTCCTCCTTTACTGGGGTCAAGACTTCCTGAATGCCTTTCCACCCATTCCCCTAATTCCCAAAACCCTGTTCAAGCTTCAGAGAGACAGAGGCCGTATGATTCTCATAGCACCACATTGGCCACGGCAAGTGTGGTACCCTTTGCTTCTACATCTCTCTCAAGCTCCCTCCCTGGTTTTAGGGTCTGCTCCAGATCTCCTATCTCAGGAGGACGGAATGTTATGGTATCCCAATCCCCAGTCTCTGCATCTCAGGGCTTGGTTGCTGAAGGCCTAGATCTCCAAGTTCTTAATCTTTCTCAGCAAGTGAAAGATGTTCTTTATGCTTCAAGAAAACCTTCCACTAGACGCTCTTATGCTTTCAAGTGGAAAAGGTTTACTGTTTGGTGTTCGGAAAAGGGTCTTAACCCTCTTGCGATATCTCTGGAATCTTTGCTGGAGTATCTCCTTCATTTATCTAATGCAGGCCTTAAGACAAATTCAGTAAGAGTCCATTTGAGTGCTATTGCAGCTTCCCTTAAGCCTCTAAATGGACAGCCTATTTCCTCTCATCCTCTTATAGCAAGATTTATGAGAGGCCTTCTTCTAACTAAGCCTCCCATTAGGCCACCACCGGTGGCATGGGACTTAAACCTGGTTCTTGGGCAGCTCATGAAGCCACCTTTCGAACCTTTAGCTACCACCTCCTTGAAATTCCTTTCTTGGAAGGTTATCTTTCTCATTGCAATCACATCAGCACGCCACATTAGTGAGTTGCAAGCGCTAGTAGCTAATCCACCTTATACAAGGTTCCATCATGACAAGGTAGTCCTTAGGACTCATCCACACTTTATGCCTAAGGTGGTCTCGCCTTTTCGTCTGAACCAAGCGGTCTACCTACCTGTTTTTTTTTCCAGGGCCTCATGCATCAAATGCAGAGAGGAATCTTCATACCTTGGACTGTAAAAGAGCTCTAGCTTTTTACTTACAAAGAACACAGCAACATAGAAAGTCCTCTCAACTCTTTGTTGCTTTTGATCCTTCTCATTTGGGACTTCCAGTCTCCAAGAGAACACTATCTAACTGGATTGCTCAGTGTATTTCTTTCGCCTATCAGAGTAAGAACCTTTCTCTGGAGGGCCATGTCACAGCTCACAATGTGAGAGCCATGGCAACCTCAATGGCTCATCTACACTCTGTGTCTATCAACGACATCTGTCGAGCAGCCACTTGGGCCTCGGTTCATACCTATACAGCCCATTACTGCTTGGGCAAGGACTCCCGCCGGGATGCCTTGTTTGGTCAGGCTGTTCTCAAACACCTGTTCCATACCTAATCAACTCCTACCCACCATCCCTGGTAGGATGTCAGAGATCCATGGGGGGAAGTTGAGCCCTCTTCAAGGACACACAACTTCTGGGGTCTCTCCCTGGCACCTAAAGCTAGGGAGTCCCCATATGTGATGACTACATTCCTGCTTGTTCCTGGAGATAGCATAGTTACTCACCTGTAACAGGTGATCTCCGGGAACAGCAGGAATTTAGTCCTCACAACCCACCCACCTCCCCTAGGAGTTGTATCTCTCTATCTATCTCTTTCCTTTCCCTCTCTCTCTTTTTGTCTCAGCTTTAAAACTCAACTGGAGAGAGGCAGTTGGGAAAGGCAGCATGCAGGCGCTGTGGGATGCTCCCAAATGCTTTCTGATTGGACTCTGGGAGCATTCCCGCACAGGCTCCGTCGGTACCGACGATACCCATATGTGAGGACTAAATTTCTGCTGTTCCCGGAGATCACCTGTTACAGGTGAGTAACTATGCTTTATGGCAGATAAAGACCAGTATGGTCCATCTAGTCTGCCCAGCAAGGTGGCAAGAGTAGGTGCACCTGCCGAAGCAAAGAATTCATTCAGTTTCTTTGCTATGGCCTTGTCCTCCCTTTACACCCCTTTTACCCATCTATTATCTAATGGTTCAACTGACTCAGAGGTTTTTTACTAAGAATGTACTTGAAAATGCTTTTATTATGCATTCTTGCTTTCAAGGCAAGCTTATTTTCAAATTCTCTTTACCTGCCTTATCAGTGCTTTGCATATAACTTGACAGTGCTTATGTTATTTCCTGTTTTCTTCATTTGACTCCTTTTTCCATTTCCTGAAAGATGCTTTTTTGGCTTCAACAGCATCTCTGACCTCACCTTTAAACCTTGCTGGTAGTTGTTTGGCCTTTCTTCCACCTTTCTTAAACTGTGGAATACATCTGGTCTGGACTTCCAAGATAGCATTATTAAACAGCACCCATGCGTGATGAAAAGTTTTTACCTTTGCAGCTGCTCCCTTTATTTTTTTGTAAACTATTTTCCTCTTTTTATCTTAGTCCCACTTTTGAAAGTTAAAAGCTAGTGCTGTGGATTTCCTTTCTGTCCTCCCTCTATTTATTAAATCAAATACGATCATGGTATGATCAGTATTGCCAAGTGGCCCCCACAAGGTTATCTCTTGCAACAGATACTGTGGTCCACTAAGGACAAAGTCTAAAGTAGCTTCCCCTCTTGTCTGTTCATGAATCAGCTGCTCCAAGAAGCAGTTGTTTATTTCATCTAGGAACTATATCTCCCCAGCATGTCTTGCTGTGACATTGACCCAGTTGATACGGGGGTATTTGAAATCTCCCATTATTACTGTGTTATAACTTTTGTTAGCATCCCTGATTTCTTTTAGCATTTTATCATCCATCTGTTTATTCTAGCCAGGTGGATGGTAATATACCCCCACTGCCATTGTTTTCTCCTTTTTACATGGAATTTCGGTCCATACAGTGTGTTTTGTTTCCTGCAAAACTTTTATCCTGTTTGACTCAATGCCCTCTCTCTAACATAGAGCGCAGCCCTCCATCAATCTCATAGTTATGATTTTAGGTCTGTACTCCTGAAAAAGTCAGAAGAGGACCCACTCAAAACACAATACAAGTTCCCTCAGACTTTCGTAAAATGAGCCAATCCACAAGCAACAGAGCGTTACCTATGTTGCATCTATTCTCTGGAATGTTCTACCACATACGCTAAGAGCGATTAAAGACCCACAGACATTCCGAAAGGAAATCAAAGCATGTCATTAAGATATAGTTTGTATCCAGGTATCACGGTGTTGCATTGATTGTCCTCCTCCAACCAGATCTCTGAGATGCCAATTATATCTAACTTTTTATTTAGTGCTATATATTCTAACTCTCCCATCCTATTTTTTAGACTTTTAGCATTTGCATACAGGCATATCAGAGGTTGTATTTTGTTCATATTAAGAATTTGGTAATCAGGTGACGGGGTAATTTGCAGTCTTTCATCTCAGTCTACCCTGTACTTAAAGGCATCTGGGTTATTTTAATTTTTATTGGAACCTCTCTATCGGGATGTCCTAACTTCCTTCTTTTGCTAGTATCCTGTAGGGATACATCATTCTCCAGGACCAAGCAGGAAGTCAGTCCTCACATATGGGTGTCATCGGCGCCGATGAAGCCCCAGCGGAGCATTTCCCCAGCTTTCTAAGAAAGCCTTTGGGAATGCAGGCACGCATGCGCGGTTCCCTTCCCACCTAAAGGTGCCATCTTACCTCAGTCTCTTTTTTTTCCGAGAAGCCCACCAGACGTGTGTCCTGTCCTCCCGGTTAAAAGTAGATTTTTTTGGCGATTATCGCTATTTTTTCTCCCGGTTCGACGCCGGTTCCCCTCCCGCCGGGTTTGGTACACCGGTATCAAGCCCGATTCTTCTTTTTCGGTTTTTGCCTTTAGTGGCTGGCGTTCGCACCCTTTTTTCCATTTTTCCCTAGAAGGCCGGTCCTTTGACCTCACGGGGACTCTTTTTTTCCCCGATGGCTTCCAGTGGTTTTAAAAAGTGTGATCGGTGTAAGAAATTAATGTCTCTCACCGACACACACGACTGCTGCCTTCGGTGCCTCGGCCCTGATCACGACCCTAAGTCGTGCGGGCCATGCGGGAAGATGTCTTCCAAGGCACTCCGAAGTCACCAGCAACAAAAAAAAGGCTTTTCTCGGACTCAGCCTCCGTCCGGGCCCCGGACCTCGTCTGAGGCCTCGACATCTCGGGATTCCGATCCCGAGCGCCATCGAAGCTCCTCGGACAGGGGGTCCCCCGACCGGGAACGGAAGAGGAAGAAGCGGCTCGCGAGGGCGTCATCGGAGGAGGTCCCTGTCTCCTCGAGGGCCAGGTCTAAGACCCCCGACAGTCGCCCCGGGCCCGTGGAACAAGAGAAGCCTGCCAAAGTTCCTCGCGTGGAGCCGGAGTCTGCTGGACACGTAAGCCCCGTAGTCCTCGAGGACTCTCCTCCCAGAGAGCCGACGTCGGGCCGGCGCCGCCGGGGCTCGAGTCGGTGGCTGCTGCGTCTCCCGAGCTGAGTCTCAGGATGACAGCCTTGGAGAGCAGATTGTCTGCTTTCATGGAGCAGCAGCGGGCACTGATGGCCAGCCTGTCTGGCGCATCTGCCCCGACCACCGGGACATAGACTTCGAGGTCGACCCCGGAGGCCGAGCCGATACTCGAGTCCATCGTGGCTCGAAGTTGACCTCGGTCGCGGTCTCCCTCGACCTCCTGTTCGGGACCAAGGGCGACAACGCCGGTGCTTCCGGCGTCGGGGCGGGTGCTCCAGGGCCCCGCGGGGTCGGGCCCTGACTCTTCCTCGGACGAGTCCGCCTGGGAGACGGAGGACAAGGAGTCTCCCGATAAGTTCAAGACTCGGTGCGTCCCGTTGGATTCACCGCAGTCTGAGCCCCAGAGTAGATCCCCTCCGGAGGATACTCGGTTCTCGGAGTTCGTACGGAATATGGCCACTGCCTTGGCTATTCCGGCGGACCCCGAGGAAGAGCCTCGAGCTGAAGAGCTTGAGGCGCTGCAGTATGACTCTCCTCCGAAGGAGGCCTTTACTGTCCCGGTTCCTCCGATGCTGGAACAGCTCCTCTTCCGTATGTGGGAGGCACCGGCCTCGGCGCCGGTTCTAAGCAAGCGAGTCAACTCGATCTATCGACTCAGATAGAGCCCTGGTTTTCAAAAGGCACAGCTACCACACCATTCTATGGTTGTGGATTTGGCCATGCATCGTCTGAAGAGCCAGAAGATGCACTCCGCAGTGCCCCCTGGCAGGGAGGTCCGAAACCTCGATGGCGTCAGTAGAAAGTGCTTCCAGGGCTCGATGTTTGCTTGCCGTGTCCAGTCATACCAGCTGTACATGGGCATGTACTTACAGGACCTGGCCAAGGAGTTGGCCGGGTTCTCTGCTGGACTCTCCGAGGAACCCTTGCAGAGATTTAAGTCCTTGTCCTCGGGGATTCGGGACTGTTCGAAGTTCATGTCCCGCGCCGCCTACGATGGCTTCGAGGCTTCGGCCCGAGTTGCGGCAGCCGGCATCGCGGCTCGACGCCAGGCGTGGCTGCAGTCATCAAACCTCGAGCCATGGGTTCAGGACAAGTTGGTCGATGTCCCTTGCCAAGGTGAAAACCTTTTTGGCAAGCCCATGACCAAGAAGGCCGCTCAGCTCGAAACAGAGTACCTTACACGGACAAGGCTGTCTAGGAAGACCTCTGCCCCTTCTCATAAAAAGAAGGGCTCGGGTAAAAAGCCCTTTTACCCGAGGAAGGGCACTGCCTACAAACAGTACCCTCAATATCAGGCTCCCCAAGCTGCACCCCAGGGTCAGCAAGCCAAGGGGCAGGGTAATGGGCCCCATAGGCAGAGGACCCCCAAGCCTCCGGCCCCTGCTACCACTCAGCAGGGTGGGGGGTTTTGACTCCTTGAGCGTAGCCTCTCCCTCCCTGCTCTCCCAACCCTGCACAGGAGGTCGCCTCGCCCTCTTTGCCCACCAGTGGCCCCTCATCACCGGGGACAGTTGAGTGTTGGACATAGTCCGCAGGGGCTATGCCCTGCATTTTCACCAACTGCCTCCTCCTTACTTTCCAGGGGAGCCTCCAAGGCCTCCCCTGCACACAGACCTTCTCCTTCGAGAGCTTCAAGGTCTGTTGGTGGACAGGGTGGTGGAGCCTGTGCCTCCCCACTTGCAAGGTCACGGATTCTACTCCAGGTATTTCCTGGTACCCAAGCGAACCGGTGGCCTTCGACCCATTCTGGACCTCAGGATCCTCAACAAGTTCCTCGAGAAAGAAAAGTTCAAGATGCTTATTCTTGGAACACTTCTGCCCTACCTCTGGCAGGGAGATTGGCTATGCTCCTTAGATCTAAAGGATGCGTACACTCACATCCTCATTCATCCAGACCACAGAAAGTACCTCAGGTTCATTGTGGGGGGAAACCATTATCAGTACAGAGTGCTGCCTTTTGGCCTCACCTCCGCCCCCCGAGTCTTCACAAAGTGCCTGGCGGTGGTGGCGGCCTACCTGAGAACTCAGGGAATCTTTGTCTTCCCCTATCTGGACGACTGGCTCATCAGGGGTCAGACGTGCCAGGAGGCCAGACAAGCCACCCTCAGAACTATTGCTCTTCTTCAAAGCCTGGGGTTTGTCATAAACTTCGCAAAGTCCACTTTGCTCCCCTCCCAGAACTTGGAGTTCATAGGAGTGAGGCTGGACTCTCTGCTGGCAAGGGCTTTCTTGCCAAAAGACAGGGCCCAAAGGTTGATGGCCTTGGCAAATCAGTTCCTCAGCAGGTCCTTGGTCTCCGCCAGACTCTGCCTGAGGCTGCTTGGCCACATGGCTTCGACAGTACATGTGACCCCCAATGCCAGGCTCCATATGAGGCCTGCACAATGGTGCCTTCGGACTCAGTGGTCACAGGCCACAGGCAGCCTCAGAGACAGGATAAAGGTGTCCAGACCATTTCTGAACTCCCTCAACTGGTGGCTGCACCCACCCAATCTCCGACAAGGGGTGCCCTTTCAAATTCCTGGATACACAGTGGTACTCACCACAGACGCCTCCCTGCAGGGCTGGGGAGCTCATTGTCTGAACAAATGCACCCAGGGCCTGTGGTCTCCTTGGGAAGCTGCACAGCAGATAAATTTCCTAGAACTCAGAGCTATTTGATTAGCACTCAAAGCTTTCTCTCCTACTCTAGCTCATCAATCTGTCCTGGTTCAGACAGACAACCAGGTGGCCATGTTTTATGTGAACAAACAGGGCGGCACTGGATCCAGACTCCTCTGTCGGGAAGCTCAGGACCTTTGTTCCTTTGTCCTCAAGCACAACATGCTTCTCAAGGCTGTGTATCTTCCAGGCCAGGACAACTACCTGGCCGACAGTTTGAGCAGAATTCTGCAGCCCCACGAGTGGCAGCTGCACCCTTTAGTTGCTCAGAAAATCTTCCTGAAATGGGGTCTCCCTTTGATAGATCTCTTTGCCAGCCCACTTAACAAACAACTGCCCAAGTTCTGCTCCAGGCAACCGCATCCTCTGAGGATCGCAGCGGATGCTTTTCTGATTCCCTGGTCTCAGGGCCTCCTTTATGCGTTTCCTCCCACACCCTTGGTGGCCCGGACTCTCTTCAAGAGTCTTCAAGACAAGGCCTCGGTCCTGCTGGTGGCGCCCAGGTGGCCGAGACATCCTTGGTTTCCACTTCTACTTCAACTGGCGGGGGATCCCCCACTGCCTCTGGGGTTGCAACCCGACCTTCTCTCACAGGAACAGGGTTTCCTTCTGCACCCCAATCTCAAAACTATCAATTTGATGGCCTGGAGGCTGCAAGGGTAGTTTTGGCTCCCTGGGGCCTACCTCAGGAGGTTGAGGAGGTTGTCCTAGCCTCTAGGAAACAGTCCACTAGGAAAACCTATGCTCTCAAATGGAAAAGGTTTTCTGTGTGGTGTCAGCTACGTACAGAGGATCCCTTCTCCTGTACTGTGCCAGTAGTGCTTCAGTACTTGCTGCACTTATCTAATCAGGGACTTAAGTCCAATTCTGTTCGGGTCCACCTCTCAGCTCTAGCAGCTCACCACTCTCTGGTGCAAGGACGTTCCCTGTCAGGCCACCCTTTGGTGTCCCGATTTCTCAGGGGCTTGCTTTTGCTCAAGCCCCCTATCCGTCTTCCTGCCCCTGAGTGGGAGTTGAATGTGGTCTTGCAGCAACTGACTCGCCCACCTTTTGAGCCGATGGCTACTTGTCCACTACGCTTCCTATCCTGGAAGACTCTCTTCCTGATAGCCCTTACCTCGGCTAGGCGAGTGAGTGAGCTTCAGGCCCTGGTCTGTGATAGGCCTTACACCAGGATTTATAGGAACAGGGTAGTCCTCAGGACTCATCCAAAGTTCCTCCCAAAGGTTGTCTCCTCTTTCCACCTCAATCAGGAGGTGGTTCTTCCAACATTCTTCCCTAGGCCTCATGCAAGCCAGGCTGTGAAGCAGTCCTGCATACCCTGGACTGTAGGAGGGCCTTATCCTTCTACTTTGACCGTACGCAGGGGCATAGAAGGGCTACTCAGCTCTTCGTATCCTTTGACCCCAATAAGTTGGGGTTGGCTGTGTCCAAGCGTACCTTGTCCATCTGGGTGTCTGACTGTATCACCTGGGCTTACAAGGCGGCTGACCTTCCTTTGCAGGGTAGGTTCACGGCCCATCGTGTCAGGGCAATGGCTGCCTCAGTGGCTCATCTCCGCTCTGTGCCCTTGGTAGACATCTGCAGGGCTGCAACTTGGTCTTCCAGACAGACTTTTGCGGCCCATTACTGTCTGGAGAGGGAGTCCCGTAGGGACAGTGCTTTTGGGAGGTTTAGGCAACTCCTGCCCTCTGTTGGGCTACCGGTGGAGGTTGTGTCCTTGAAAAGCCTTTCTTTGCTGCTGAGACTAGAGGGAGTACTCTTGTTCAGCCTGGGTTCCTCGGTAGCCCAGAGCTAGGGAGTCACCCATATGTGAGGACTGACTTCCTGCTTGGTCCTGGAGAAAGAGTAGTTACTCACCTGTAACAGGTGTTCTCCAGGAGCAGCAGGAATCAGTCCTCACAACCCTCCCTCCTCCCCTTGGAGTTGCAGTTGTACATAGTTTATTTTTTCATTTTTGTGTGCTGTTCTTAGCTATGTCATTTGACTGAGGTAAGATGGCACCTTTAGGCGGGAAGGGAACCGCGCATGTGTGCCTGCATTCCCAAAGGCTTTCTTAGAAAGCTGGGGAAATGCTCCGCTGGGGCTTCATCGGCGCCGATGACACCCATATGTGAGGACTGATTCCTGCTGCTCCTGGAGAACACCTGTTACAGGTGAGTAACTACTCTTTCCAAACCATGCTCTCTTGTATGACTGTTGGCTTTCCCCTATAATACATATATGTTGGAGAAAGGTGGGAGAGGTAAGATGTGATAGAGATGTTTAAATACTTTTGTGGCATGAATGCACAGGAAGAGAGCCTCTTTCAGTTAAAAGAAAGCTCTGGAATAAGGGGGCATAGAATGATGGTGAAAGGAGTAATTTAAGGAAATATTTCTTTACAGAAAGGGTGATAGATGGATGGAATAGTTCGCCAGTGGAGGTAGTAGAGATGAGGACTGTATCTGAATTCAAGAAAGCATGGGACAAACTCATATTGTAACGCTTAGTAGTTGGTCTGGAACAAAAATTACAGAGTAATGGTATAGCTGGGGAGGAGCTTTATGAAAGAGGAGGTATTACACAGATAATATTACAAGGATGAACAAGATCAGGGCTTGGCTAGTCAGAGGAAGACAGAGATGAAGGGAATGGAAGTATTAATCCATATAGATGAGAGATTGTTGCATCAGCAGAGAAGCTAATGATCTATTGTTTACTGAAGGCATTATTTTAAAAAATCCAGGTCTTGGAAGGGTGGAGCCAAGATGGCGGTGTGAAGGTTTTCTATGGGCCTGCTATGCCATATTACCTATCTTTTATATGCCTCCTATACGTAAAGGGAGACGGCCAGCCCAATAAGCCCAATACCCTCCCAAGGCTGTTGCTCATGACCCAAAACAACACCTCAACAGCCATCTCACCTCAAAGACTTCAAAACAAGTGAATGCAGCTCAGCCCTCTGCTGCAAGAAACACTAGTGGCGGCACTTCCTCACCTGGAGTAGATTTTTTTTTTTTTAAACAGCGCTGTGGTTCTGTCTAAAGTTGCTGTCCCTTCAGTAGAATGAGGAGGAAGTGAGTCAAGAAGAGTCCAAAGTCGAGGCTTCCATTTCTGGGGTGGACATAACTTTTGTTTCCAGTACTGAAGGATTGCTGCTGCTACCATCATTTGAAGCAGTGCCGTCAGTGGGTAGAAGTTCCTCCTTGATGAAAGAAGGTCCAATTTGAGAAAAAAAAAAAACAGCAATGCGCCTTTGGAATTGCCTGATTCTCCAGGACCAAGCAGGAAGTCAGTCCTCACATATGGGTGACTTTGGCGCCAACGGAGCCCTCATGCGGAGCATTTCCCCAGCTTTCAAAGAAAGCCTTTGGGAATGCAGCGTGCATGCGCGGTCCCCTTCCCGCCCAAGGGTACCATCTTGCTCAGTCTTCTTTTTTCTGCGGAGCACGACGGACGTGTGTCGTTGTCACCCGGTAAAAAGTTGTTTTTTACTGCATGGATTCGTGTTTTTTGCCTGGTTCGACGCCGGTTCCCCTTCCCGCCTGGGCCCGGTACACCGGTATCGAGCCCGGAGCTAACTTTTTCGGTTTTTGTCCTTCGTGACTAGCGTTCACGCTTTTTTTCTCTTTTTCACTGGCAGTCCGGTCTTTTGACCTTGCAGGGGTCCTTTTTCCCCTGATGGCTGCCAGTGGGTTCAAGAAGTGTGATCGGTGTAAGAAGCTGATGTTTCTCACCGACACACATGACTGCTGCCTCCAGTGCCTCGGGCCTGACCATGACCCGGTGGTCTGTGTCCCGTGCGGCAAAATGTCCTCTAAGGTGCAGAGGAGCCGTCAACATCAGCGTGAAAGACTTTTTTCTGACTCTGCATCTGGCTGGGCCCGGACTTCGTCAGAGGCCTTGACTTCTCGGGAATCTGATCCCGAGCACCATCGAGGCTCCTCTGAAAGGGGCTCTCCTTCGAGGGAACAGAGAAGGAAGAAGAAACCCGCGAGGGCGGCGTCGGTGGATGCTCTTGGCTCCTCAAGGGCCAGGTCGCATAGCTCCGACCGCCGTCCCGGGTCCTCGGAGTCGGAGAGGCCTGCCAAGTTGTCTCGAGTGGAGCCGCAGTCCCCGAGTCATGTGAGTGCTGTTGTCCTCATAGACTCCCCTCCGGGGGAGCCGACATCGGGCCCGATGCCGTCGGGGCCCGAGTTGGGGGCTGCTGAGTCTCCTGTGCTGAGTCTCAGGTTGACGGCCTTGGAGAGCAGCTTGGCTGCCTTCATGGAGCAGCAGTGGGTACTGATCGCCGGTTTGACCAGTGCATCTGCCCCGACCACCGGGACCTCGATGTCCAAGTCGACCCCGGAGGCCAAGCCGATTCTCAAGTCGATCCTCGGCCAAGGTCCCCCTCGGCCTCCTGTTCGGGGCCAAGGTCATCGACGCCGGTGCCCTTGGCGTCGGGGCGGATGGCATCGGTGTCCGCCCAGCCGGAGCCGCTCGATTCCTCCTCAGAGGGGTCAGAGTGGGAGACGGAGGATGAGGAGTCCCCGGATACTTTCCAGACCCAGTGCATCCCATCGGACTCACCGGAGTCCGAGCCTCGGAGAAAGTACCCACCGGAGGATAACTGATTCTCGGACTTCATGCGGGACATGGCCAAGGCCTTGGCCTTCCTTGCGGATCCCAAGGAGGAGCCTCGAGCCGAAGAGCTCGAGGCCCTACAGTATGACTCTCCCCCGAAGGAGGCCTTTACTGTACCGGTTCCTCCGATGGTGGAACGGCTGCTCTTCCGCATGTGGGAGGCACCAGCCTCGGCGCCGGTTCTCAGCAGACAGGTCGATTCCATTTATCGAGTCCATAAGAGCCCTTGGTTCCAGAAGGCACAGCTGCCACACCACTCCATGGTTGTGGAATCGGCCATGCATCGTCTGAAGAACCAGAAGATGCACTCCTCGGTGCCCCCCGGCCGGGAGGCCCGGAACCTGGATGCCCTCAGTAGAAAGTGCTTCCAGGGCTTTATGCTGGCATGCCGTGTCCAGACTTACCAGCTGTAAATGGGCATGTACCTTCGAGACCTGGCAAAGGAGATTGCCGGGTTCTCAGCTGGCCTCTCTGAGGAACCTTTGCAGAGGTTTAAGTCTTTGTTATCAGGGATTCGAGAGTGCTCAAAGTTCATCTCTCGAGCAGCCTATGATGGCTTCCAGGCTTCGGCCCGAGTAGCCGCGGCCGGCATCGGTGCACGCCTTCAGGCCGGGCTGCAGTCATCGGAACTCGAGCCATGGGTACAGGACAAGTTGGTCGATGTCCCCTGCCCATGGCTGAAAAGGCTGCAGAACTCAAGTCTGAGACTCTCACCAGGACAAGGCTGTCCAGAAAAACTTCTGCCCCTTCTCAGAAGAAGAAGGGCTTGGGGAAAAAGCCCTTTTTCCCGAGGAAGGCTACTGCCTACAAATCCTACCCTCATTTTCAGGCCTCTGCAGCTCCCCATCAGGGTCAGCAGGCCAAGGGGCAGGGACATGGGCCCCATAGGCAGAAAACCCCCAAGCCATCAGCTCCGGCTCCTGCACAGCAGGGAGCGGGGTTTTGACTCCCATTGCATAGCCTCTCCTCCTCAGCTGGCTCCTCTCAGCACAGGAGGCCGGCTGACACTGTGTGCCCACCGGTGGTCAACCATAACAGGGGATACCTGGGTGCTGAGCATAGTCCAAAATGGCTGTTTGCTCCACTTCAAACAGTTACCCCCCTCCTATTTTTCAGGGGAGCCTCCAAGACTCCCTCTTCACAGGAACCTCCTCTTTCAGGAGTTGGCAAGTCTTCTAAAGGAGCAGGCGGTGGAACCGGTGCCTCACCACATGAGAGGCCAAGGCTTCTATTCAAGGTACTTTCTGGTACCAAAAAGGACAGGAGGCCTCAGGCCCATCCTAGACTTGCGGAATCTCAACAAGTTCCTGGAGAGGGAAAAGTTCAAGATGCTTACCCTTGGGATACTGCTGCCCTACCTCCAGCAGGGAGATTGGCTATGCTCCTTAGACCTAAGGGATGGTTATACTCACATCCTCATTCATCCAGACCACAGACAATATCTCAGATTTCTAGTGGGAGGAAATCATTTTCAGTACAGGGTACTTCCCTTTGGCCTAACCTCCGCGCCCAGGGTTTTCACCAAGTGCCTAGCGGAGGTGGCGGCCTATCTCAGAAACCAGGGCATCTTTGTCTTCCCATACCTGAACGACTGGCTCATCAGGGGTCAGTCTCCACAGGAGACCAGACAAGCCACCCTTCGCACTGTATCTCTTCTCCAGCATCTAGGCTTTGTCATAAACTTTGCAAAGTCCACTTTGCTCCCCTCACAGAACATAGAGTTTATAAGGGCAAGGCTAGATACCCTTCAAAGGCTTATTTGCCCGAGGACAGGGCCCACAGACTGATAGCGTTGGCCAATCAGTTCCAGAGCGGTTCTCTGGTCTCCGCCAGAAACATCCTAAGGCTCTTGGGCCACATGGCATCCATGGTCCATTTAACTCCAAATGCCCGCTTGCACATGCGACCTGCTCAGTGGTGCCTCAGAGCTCAGTGGGCGCAAGCCACAGGCGACTTGAAAGACAAGATAAGGGTGTCCAAACTGTTGACAGCCTCCCTACGGTGGTGGCTGCATCTCCCAAACCTGGTCCAGGGGGTGCCTTTTCAGGCGCCGCCCCACACACAGGTGCTGACAACCGATGCTTCCCTTCAGGGCTGGGGTGCACATTGCCAGGGGGCTTGCACTCAGGGCCTCTGGTCTCCTGGGGAGTCCCCACAGTAGATCAATCTATTGCAGTTGCGAGCTATTCGCTTAGCTCTACAGACTTTCTCTCATGTCCTCTCTCACCAGTCTGTCTTAATTCAGACAGACAATCAAGTGGCAATGTTCTACGTGAACAAGCAAGGGAACACAGGCTCCAAGCTTCTGTGTCGGGACCCTGTGCTCCTTCGCAATCAAACACAACATGTTTCTCAAGGCAGTTTATCTGCCTGGCCTGGAAAATTGCCTGGCAGACAGATTGAGCAGGATTCTACAGCCTCACAAATGGCATTTAAATCCTCTGGTACTCCAAGAGATCTTCCTAAGATGGGGTCTTCCAACCATCAATCTCTTTGCGAGTCCACTGAACCGTCAGCTACCCAGGTTCTGTTGCGAGCTATCCACTTAGCTATCCTCTGAGAATAGCAGCAGATGCGTTTCTAAGCTCTTGGTTTACGGGCCTACTGTATGCTTTTCCTCCCATGCCTCTAGTGGCCCGAACCTTGTTCAAAGTTCTTCAGAACAAGGCCTCGGTGATTCTGGTAGCCCCCAGATGGCCGAGGCAACCATGATTTCCACTCTTTCTGCAGTTGGCGGTGGACACGCCACTCCCTCTGGGGGTGCAACCCGATCTCCTGTCTCAGGATCAGGGATCTCTCCTGCACCCCAACCTCAAATCCCTCAATCTGATGGCCTGGCTGCTGTAAGGGTAGTTCTAGCCCCTTTACTTCTTCCTAAGGAAGTGGAAGAGGTGGTTTTGGCCTCTAGCAGGCAATCCACCCGGAAATCTTATGCCCTCAAGTGGCGTAGGTTCTCCACCTGGTGTGCTCAGCGCCAGGAGGATCCTTTTTCGTGCCTGGTTCCAGTGGTGCTGCGGTACCTGCTCCACCTCTCGGACCTAGGCCTTAAACCCAACTCTGTTCGGGTCCACCTCAGTGCTCTATCGGCACACCACTCGCAGGTAGAGGGCCAATCACTGTCGGGCCACCCTTTGGTGTCCCGTTTCCTCAGAGGCCTGCTTCTGCTCAAACTTCTGATCCGTCCACCAGCCCCTGTGTGGGATTTAAATGTGGTCTTGCCACAACTTACTTGCCCACCGTTTGAGCCAATGGCTACCTGTCCTTTATGCTTCCTTTCCTGGAAGGCCTTGTTCTTGGTGGCTTTTACCTCGGCCAGGCGTGTGAGCGAACTACAAGCTCTGGTTTCTGATAGACCGTACACACGGTTCTATACGAACAGGGTGGTCTTGCGGACTCACCCTAAGTTCCTTCCGAAGGTTGTCTCCTCCTTCCACCTCAATCAGGAGGTGGTTCTTTCAACATTTATACCCTGGACTGTAGAAGGGCGTTGTCCTTTTACATAGACCGTACGCAGAGGCATCAAAGGACTGCTCAGCTCTTCATATCTTTAGACCCTAATAAACTGGGGTTACCTGTCTCCAAGCGTATGTTGTCCCTTTGGGTAGCGGATTGTATCGCCTGGGCGTACAGGGCAGCCGGCCTCTCCTTGCAAGGTCGAGTTACGGCCCACCGTGTCAGGGCGAAGGCCGCGTCAGTATCCCACCTCCGCTCTGTTCCGTTGGCAGACATCTTCCGGGCCGCTACCTGGTCTTCAAGCCAGACTTTTGCGGCTCAATACTGCCTCACGAGGGAGTCCTGTAGGGACTGTGCTTTCGGACAGGCGGTACTCCGTAATCTCTTTCAGGTTTAGGCAACTCCTACCCTCCGGCCCTTGTGTTGGGCTACCGTACGGGGGCGTTCTCAGAAAGGATTCTTTCACGGATGCTGACGCTCTAGAGGGAGCTTATTTTTCAGCTTGGGTTCCCGGTAGTCTGAAGCTGGGGAGTCCCATATGTGAGGACTGACTTCCTGCTTGGTCCTGGAGAAAGAATAGTTACTCACCTGTAACAGGTGATCTTCAGGAACAAGCAGGAATGAGTCTTCACATATGGTGGGTATCGTCGGTACCGACGGAGCCTGCGCGGGAACGCTCCCCAGCGTCCAATCAGAAAGCTTTTGGGAGCATCCCACAGCGCCTGCGTGCTGCCTTCCCGCCTTTCCCAACTGTCTCTCCTGAGTTCTTCTTTTTCCGCGGAGCCAGCAGATCGTGTTCCTGTCACCGCAGAAGAATTTCTTTATTTTTCTTTATTTCTTTTGTGTCGCGTCTGCCTTCTTCGACGCTCCACCAGTACCGCCGGTCTTTTTCTTTTCTTCTTGTTAAAAAAAATATATATATATATATCTTTTTCCGTTTCTTTTCTTCAGGTGCACTTGCGTTTTGGGCCTTAGGCCCAAAACATTTTTTCCTTAACATGGAAAAACCTGCCTCAGGATTTAAGAAGCGCACAAAATGTGGCGGTACAATTTCCGTCACCGACACCCATGACTGGTGTCTAAAATGTTTAGGTCCTGACCATTCCATCACAGATTGTATGTCCTGTTCTATGATGTCTAAAAGAGGTCGGCAGAACCGAGCTGCCAAGCTCAGTACCCTGTTTCCCTCTAATGCGGCTTCGGTGGCATCGACGTCTTCCAGGGCTGCTTCTTCCTCACATGGATCTCAGGTAACTAAACATAAATCCAGCCAGTCCTCGAAGGGTAGATCTCCTTCTAAGCATCGAGATGCCTCTGGCGTTGCCCTCAAGGATTCTGCACCGGCAAAATTACCCAGGCAGGAGGCTTCGGCCTCTAAAGCATCATCATTGGGGTTCCAGAATGATCTCGATGGCGTGGCCTCGACAGATCTCCTGGTGCCATGCTCTGGGGTACCGGTGGCTTCCACCGGTACTTACTTCCAAGCATTGGCGGCGTCGATGGATCAGAGGATTCTGTCCATAGAACGCAGTCTGGCGGTTTTCTTTGTGGCATCGACCCCCATGGTACCGCAACAGACTACCCCACCGGTACTGCTATAGCATCGCCATCGGTACTGATCCCGGTACCGGTGGCATCGACATCGGCATCAGTGTCCGCTATGCTGGTACTCTGTCCTCTGAAGCCCTCCAGTACCGATACCCCGGTACCGGTTATTCCCGATGCCGATCCCAGTCGGTATGGGTATCGGGCTTTGCAAGAGCATCTGGACAGACGATACTTCGATTCCTCTGAGGACTCTGAGGATTCTGAAGAGTCGGTCGATGCAGTGATGCTTCTTCCACAGGAGGAATCCTCTCCTAAACGAAGGATGTCTCCTCCAGAGGACTTGTCTTTTCAAGACTTCATCGGCGTTGTTATATTTGGCAGTTAGTCAGTCATGCTTTCCTTGCTCGTCTTTGAAGCAGATTTCTGAGGGTGCTTCTCTAAATTTCAAAGGTAGGATCGCTTTACTATAATTTGAAGTTTAAGAATATAAATATTTTATACGATCTTTCACGTTTCACAACAAAACATTATGAAGCATAAAGACTCTCACCTTTATTTTCAGTGTTACAGCAGTGGTTTTCTTCTGGACCTTGCAGGTTGATGGTATTTGCAAATCGAGTCTCCCAACTCAGGTCAGCTCCATTGTTAATGTATACTTTTCTTAATATAATTTTGAGCCTTTTTGAGTTTATTTTATATGCATATTTATTTGAATGTATTTATGTTTTTAAGCTGTGTACCCCCTGAAGAAGGCGTACGCGCCGAAACGCGTTGGGGTTCTTCATGAATAAATATCCGTTTACCATCCAATTCTGATTTCGTTTCTTGCTTTTTGTGTATCCTGGTCGGCATTGTAAGAGCGCTGCTCCTTGTGTTTTTCCAAGGATGTGGGAAGCACCTCTGACCACCTCCCCTCATTCTCGCAGGTTGGATACCATGTATCGTGTCCCTCGTCCTGGTTTCCATAAAACTCAACTTCCTCACCACTCTATTGTGGTTGAGTCTGCTATGAGAAAGCTTAGAAGTGCCAAAAGACATGCCTCTAATCCTCCAGGACGTGAATGTACAACCCTGGATGCTTTTGGAAGAAGAGTCTTCCAAGCTTCCATGCTTGCTGCGAGAATTAATTCCTATAGTCTTTACATGGGAATGTTCTTAAAAGAAGTTACTGATCATTTGCAGACTTTAAGTCCTTTCATTTCTGAAGATAAAAGACAGGACTTTCTCACTTGGCTTAAACATGCCCAAGATATCTCCAAATTCTCCAACCGTGCAGCTTTCGACTCCTTTGAATGTGTCAGCAGAGCCTCAGCTATTGCCATAGGTGCACATAGAATTTCTTGGCTTCAAGCATCTGATTTGGAGATCTGGGTTCAAGATGAATTGGGAAATATCCCTTGTACAGGTGAGAACCTGTTTGGGAAAGATTGGCAAGCAAAAGCCAATCAGATGGATGCTGAAAACTCTGCCTTGGATAGACTATCCAAATCCACAGCTGCTCTTACTAAGAAAAGGTTGTTCAAGAAAACACCTTTTTCTAAAAAGGGAAGATTCTATCCTACTTATGGTCAGCGGGCATCTTCTGCAGCTCAGTTCCCTTCCAAACGTCAGCAATCATCCAAACAGAGCAAAGCAAAGGCTGCTAGGCCTCCACCGACCCAGCAACCTCAGCCCCCTCAGGGCTTTTGACTTTCCGCTAGAGAACTTAGCCTTCCTGGCTCTGGAAGGACCAGAGCCCTCCACCATTCCAGGAAGGTTAAGTCATTTTGCTCCCAGATGGGAGCAAATTACAGCAGAGCATTGGACACTCTCCATCATAAGAGAGGGGTACAAACTTCATTTTTCAAGCTTGCCCCCTCACACAAGAGTGCACCAGTTCAATTCTCCAACCTCCCTCCTCAGCCTTTTGGGGCAGGAGGTTTCCACCCTTCTCACCCAGGGGGCAATAGAGGAAGTGCCTCTTCAACAACAGGGCACAGGTTTCTACTCCCCCTATTTTCTTATTCCAAAGAAAACAGGGGGCTACAGACCCATCTTAGATCTCAGAGAATTGAACAGATTCCTAGTCAAGGAAAAATTCAAAATGATTTCTCTGGGAACTCTGCTGCCATATCTTCAGAGTCAGGATTGGCTTTGTTCTCTAGATCTCAAGGATGCGTACACCCATGTTCTCATCCATCCTACTCACAGAAGGTTCCTTCGGTTCCTTTTTCAAGAGAAGCACTATCAATACAAAGTGCTCCCTTTTGGTCTGGCCTCTGCACCAAGGGTGTTCACAAAATGCATGGCAGTGGTAGCTGCATTTCTGCACACTCTGGGAATATTCGTCTTCCCTTATTTGGACGATTGGCTCATCTGAGCTCACACTCAGTCAGAGGCCAAGAGTTCTCTAGCCTGCACATTGAGTATCCTTCAGTATTTAGGGCTGATAATAAACATCCCAAAATCCAATTTAACCCCTACTCAGTCCCTGGAGTTTATAGGGGCGTTGCTGGATACCACAAAGGCAAGGGCTTATCTCCCCCAGGCCCATTGCCTTTGCTTGGTGCAGTTAGCTTCTCAAGCAGAGTTGAAGCCTCACATAACTGCTCGAGAGATGTTACAGTTACTAGGCCACATGGCATCCACCATGCATGTCGTCCCATATGCTCGCCTTCACATGAGAGCAGCTCAGTGGACTTTATCCACCCAATGGACCCAGAGATTAGACTGCCTGTCAGACAAAATAGCAAACAGAAGTCGCATCATTTTGTTTCTCCAGTGGAGGAAGTCCCCTCAAAACCTGTTGCTGGGGTCCCTTTTTCAGCAGTCTCTACCCCAAGCAACTCTCACAACAGATGCTTCTCCAGTGGGGTGGGGAGCTCATCTACAAAACCTCTCCACCCAGGGCATCTGGTCCCCACAGGAGACTTGTCTACATATCAGTCTCTTGGAATTCAGAGCAATCTTCCTTGCTCTGCGAGTGTTCCACACCCTGCTCAGCTGTAAGATAGTCCTTATCCACACGAACAATCAGGTAGCCATGTTCTATGTGAACAAGCAGGGCGGAACTGGCTCTCTGTCGCTTTGCAACGAAGCTTTGTGACTGTGGGCCCTCGCCAGAGAGCATCAAATTAATCTTCTGGCAGTTTATCTTCCAGGCGTTCAAAACTCTTGGGCAGACAGGCTCAGTCGAGTTCTGCTTCCACACGAGTGGTCCCTACATGTGGACCAGGTGACCAGGATTTTTCAGATTTGGGGAACCCCGGACATAGACCTCTTGTCAAGTCCGTGGAATGCCAAACTTCCCCGATTCTGTTCCAGAACTCCGGCTCAGGGGGCTCAGGCAAGGGATGCTTTCCTCCTTCACTGGGGTCAAGACTTCCTGTATGCCTTTCCACCCATTCCCCTAATTCCCAAAACCCTGTTCAAGTTTCAGAGAGACAGAGGCCACATGATTCTCATAGCTCCACATTGGCCATGGCAAGTGTGGTACCCTCTGCTTCTACATCTCTCTCAAGCTCCCTCCCTCGAGTTAGGGTCTGCTCCAGATCTCCTATCTCAAGAGGACGGGAAGTTATGGCATCCCAATCCCCAGTCTCTGCATCTCAGGGCTTGGTTGCTGAAGGCCTAGATCTCCAAGATCTTCATCTTTCTCAACAGGTGAAAGATGTTCTTTATGCTACCAGAAAACCTTCCACTAGACATTCTTATGCTTTCAAGTGGAAGAGGTTTACTATCTGTTGCGCTGGGAAGGGTCTTAACCCCCTTGTCATACCCCTGGAATCTTTGCTGGAGTATCTCCTCCATCTGTCTAATGCAGGCCTTAAAACTAATTCAGTAAGGATCCATTTGAGTGCTATTGCAGCTTCCCTTAAGCCTCTGAATGGACAACCTGTTTCCTCTCAGTCTCTTGTAGCAAGGTTCATGAGAGGCCTCCTTCTAACAAAGCCTCCCATTAGACCACCTCCGGTGGCATGGGACTTGAACCTGGTTCTTGGTCAGCTTATGAAGCTGCCTTTTGAATCTTTGGCTACCACCTCCTTGAAATACCTTTCTTGGAAAGTTATCTTTCTCATTGCGATCACATCAGCACGTCATATTAGTGAATTGCAAGCACTCGTAGCTAATCCACCTTATACAAGGTTCCATCATGACAAGGTAGTCCTTAGGACTCATCCGCATTTTGTGCCTACGGTGGTCTCGCCCTTTCACCTCAACCAGGAGGTCTACCTACCTGTCTTTTTTCCAGGGCCTCATGCATCAAGTGCAGAGAGGAATCTTCATACCCTGGACTGTAAAAGAGCTCTGGCTTTTTATTTAAAAGGACACAGCAACATAGAAAGTCCTCTCGGCTCTTTGTTGCCTTTGATCCTTCTCATTTGGGACTACCAGTCTCCAAGAGAACTCTATCTAACTGGATTGCCCAGTGTATTTCTTTCGCCTATCAAAGTAAGAACCTTTCTCTGGAGGGCCATGTCACAGCTCATGGCAGCCTCTATGGCTCATCTGAACTCTGTGTCTATTAACGACATCTGTCGAGCAGCCACTTGGGCCTCGGTTCATACCTTCACAGCCCACTACTGCTTGGACAAGGACTCCCGCTGGGATGCCTTGTTTGGTCAGGCTGTTCTCAAACACCTGTTCCATACTTAATCAACTCCTACCCACCATCCCTGATGGGATGGCAGAGATCCAAGGGGGGAAGTGGAGCCCTGTCCCAGGGACACACAACCTTTAGGGTCTCTCCCTGGCATCTGAAGCTAGGGAGTCCCCATATGTGAAGACTCATTCCTGCTTGTTCCTGGAGATAGCACAGTTACTTACCTGTAACAGGTGATCTCTGGGAATAGCAGGAATAAGTCTTCACAACCCACCCACCTCCCCTGGGAGTTGTATCTCTCTATCTATCTTTCCTTTCCCTCTCTCTCTCTCTTTGTCTCAGCTTTAAAACCTGAGGAGAGACAGTTGGGAAAGGTGGGAAGGCAGCACGCAGGCGCTGTGGGATGCTCCCAAAAGCTTTCTGATTGGACGCTGGGGAGCGTTCCCATGCAGAATCCGTCGGTACCGACGATACCCACCATATGTGAAGACTTTTTCCTGCTGTTCCCAGAGATCACCTGTTACAGGTAAGTAACTGTGCTTTTTCCAGGAGCAACAGGAATCAGTCCTCACGACTCTCCCTCCTCCCCTTGGAGTTGCAGTCATATGATTCATTTTGTTATTTTTGCTGTCTTTTAGCTATGTCATCAGACTGAGCAAGATAGCACCCTTGGGCGGGAAGGGGACCGCGCATGCGCGTTGCATTGCCAAAGGCTTTCTTTGAAAGCTTGGGAAATGCTCTGCACGAGGGCTCCGTCGGTGCCGACGTCACCCATATGTGAGGACTGATTCCTGCTGCTCCTGGAGAATACCTGTTACAGGTGAGTAACTACTCTCTCTGGTAAGGATATTGCTATGGTCACTGCTTCAGGGCCTGATTCTACTGAAGTGACATTGCAGCCAATTTGTTGCATGCTTGTTAAACTAGACAGCATGCTTTCTCAAACTTTTAAAGACATTAAAATGTTATTTCAAAGAACTGATGGGATATCTTGGCAACACAAATTCTTTGAAAAGAGATTAAAGAAAAAATTGGGCCCTAGAAGTGGAGATGAAGTCTGAGGCCTTTTTACTAAAGGACTTTAGCTATTAGCACAGGTACTCACACTAAAAGCGTGCTAGGATACGCGCAAACAGCATGGGGCCATGACAGCGCAGCCAGATTAAGCACACTCGTGCTATAACTGCAAGATAAGAA
Source organism: Ichthyophis bannanicus (assembly GCA_033557465.1). NCBI lineage: Eukaryota > Metazoa > Chordata > Amphibia > Gymnophiona > Ichthyophiidae > Ichthyophis > Ichthyophis bannanicus. The sequence goes on along the minus strand of CM066034.1, from coordinate 885,140,023 downwards.
GTTAGTGTGGGTGCAGTTTCCGGAACCTCCATAAATGGAGGTAAGTGTACCCATGCTAATTGTGGCCCATGTTAGGGAAGGATGCATCATGTTCACTGTTGGGAATGTGCTTTCCATGCTTCCTACAGTGAACACGGTGGTTTTGCGCTATCTACACTTTAGATGCAGTACCATAGTGCTCATTCATAAAAGGACTTCTAGGTCAGTTATTGACACCTTGGTTAAAGATAAGCTTGTGATTCACCAGAAGTTGGAAAGTTTTGAGAACCACATAAGACATTTGAACTTTCGGGTCTTAAATTTCCTTATGATCCCTGTTTCACCTATGGGTGTTCTTAAGAGTTACTTGAAGGACATTTTGGCGATTCATGAAGGAGGTATTCCTTTTGTTAATAAGGTATATTTTCTTGCTACTATTTTTTATTTTATTTATTTATTTATTTGGTTCTTCTATACCGCCACTTCCTACTACTACTGATCACTTGTATAGCACTACAAGGCATGCGCAACGCAGTACACACACATGTAAAAGAAGATCCCTGCTCCTCAGAGCTTACAGTCTAGTCAAGCCAAACAACACAACAGCTGAGGACAAGGATACATCCAGGGGAATGGCAAGGAGACACATAGGAGACTAAGCAGATCAGGATCCAAAAGTGGCTTTGAAGAGTCGAGTGTTCAACCTGGATTTGAAAAGGACCAGAGATGAAGCCTGACTTACAGACTCAGGTAGTTTATCCCAGGCACGAGGAGCAGCAAGGCAAGGTTGCGAAGTCCGGAGTTGGCTGTAGAAGAGAACAGAACAGATAGAAATGATCTTCTAGTTTCCAAGGAGGTGTGTAGGGAGAGATAAGAGAGGAAAGGTAGTGAGGAGCAGCAAAATGAATGCACTTATAGGTCAGTATGAGAAGTTTGAATTGGATACGGAAGTGGATAGGGAGCCAATGAAGTGACTTGAGAGGAGGGGTTATATGAGCATATTGAAGCTGGCAAAAGATTAGCCGCGCAGCTGAGTTTTGAACAGTTTGAAGGGGGAGAGAGAGAATTCAGAGGAGGAGGCTTCTATAGTTTAGACAGGAGGTTACTAAAGAGTGGATAAATGTCTTAGTAGTGTGTTCAAAAAGAAAAGGTCAGTATTTGCTGATGTTAGAGAGAAAGAAATGACAGGTTTTAGCCATTAGTTGGATGTGTATGGAGGAGGAGAAGGAGGGTCAAAGATGACCCCAAGGTTGCGAGCTCAGGAAATGGGGAGTAGTAGAGCATTATCCACAGAGATTGAGAAAGGAGGAAGGGGGACTGAGTTGGCTTTGGCATGAAATAAAAGAGATTGCAGAAGCTTTCATTTCCCATCTGGCTACACTCTACCAGAGTGGCATGTCTCCCTCCACTGCCAAACTGTATGATTTTTTTCGGTAAGCTCTCTTCTCTGGCTTTCTCCAGAGTGGGCTGCCTGGCTAAGCAGTGAGATGTCCTCTGAGATTATGCAAGCCATCAAACATAGAAACATGACGGCAGAAGAAGACCATATGGTCTATCAAGTCTGCCCTTCCATACCAACTACTATAATCCCTTTTTTTCCTTTAGATATCTTCTGTGTTGGTTCCATGCTTTCTTGAATTCAGATACTGTCCTGGTCTCTACTACCTCCACTGGAAGACTGTTCCACGCATCTACCATTTTTTCCATAAAGAAGTATTTCTGCATATTATTCCCAAGTCTATCCCTTTTACCTTCATCCTGTACACCCTCATTGCAGAGCTTTCTTTCACTTGAAAGAGGCTCTCCTCCTGTGCATTTATGCCACAAAGGTATTTAAGCATCTCTGTTTTATATCCTCTCTCCCGCCTTTCCTCCAAAGTATGCATATTGAGATCTTTAAGTCTGTCCCAATATGCCTTATGATGAAGTCCACTGACCATTTTGGTAGCCACCCTCTGCACAGACTCCATACTGTTTATATCCTTTTAAGGTGTGGTCTCCAGAATTGCACACAATACTCCAAATGAGGTCTCACCAAAGACTTATACAAAGGCACTATTGCCTCCTCTATTCTGCTGGCCATTCCTCTCTCTATCAAATGACTTCTTGGCAACAAATGCCCTAGACCAGACGACTAAAGGTTTTTTTTTTTTTAAAGAACCTTTTCAGATATTTTCTCACCTCTGTTGCTCAGGCTATATTCCAGTTTTGTCAGAGATTGTGTACCCCACCATTATTTGCTGGATGTGGGTAATACATTGGTTTACAAGAAAAATGGGAAGGCTACTGATTGTGGTTCTTCTTGGCCAGTATCTCTGCTTAATTTGCACATAAAAATCTTTGCAAAAGTGTTGCAGTCAGAATTGGAACAGGTTTTGCCTGTTCTGGTGTGTTCTGATCAGACTGGGTTTTTCAAGGGGAGTTTGTTGATTACTTATTTAGGTGGATTTTCATTCTTCTCTATCTGGAAAATCCTGAGTGGATTCCTGGCCTGATGTTGGCCTTAGATGCAGATAGGACTGAGTTGTGTGGTCTAATATATTTGAGGTTCTGAAGTGCTATGGCCTGCCAGAACCTTTTGTTGCACTAGTATCCTTCCTTTAGAGGTTCCCAGACACAGGTTTTAGTTAATGGGCAGGCGTTAATGGGCACAAAGCAGGGTTGTCTCCTGTCATTCTTGCTCTTCGCTTCAGTGACCGAGCCATTGATGCAGATGATTTGTAAGGAGGCGGCTGTGCAGGACTTTTCATTTCAAGGGGTCATACACAAGATTTCTTTGTAAGCAGACAATGTGCTCATACATCTGTCCCCTCCTGCTACCTCCGCAGTGGGTGTCTGGCTATCGTGTTACTTATTGCAAGTTCAAGCTGTTCCCCCATCGAGCCTAGATTTCATCTTTTTGCATGTCCGGCAGATTTCAGTTGCCACTATAGAGATTGTATATTTTTGGATACTGGTCTGTGCTCTGTTCTAATCTGTTCAAGGTTAAATTTGCTACAGTTTAGGGGAAAATTTAAACAGGATCTTTGGTCATGGTTGGAGACTTCAATTTCATGGGCTAATATAATTAATGTGCTCAAAATGAACATCCTGTCCCATCTGCTGCATTTGTTTCCGGGGTTTCATGCAGTGTTCCATTGTATGTTCTTGTTGAACAGTAGTATTTCACTTTTTTTATTTGGAAAAGGAGTCCCCTGAATTGGACTGGAGGTGCTATGCAGGCCCAAACTAGCAGGATAGCATGGGACTGCTAAATCTCAAGTTTTTGCTGGGCCGTTCACATTCAGTGCCTTTGTTCTTGGCTTGATTCTTTTGTGGGGATGCATGGCTCTCCTTTAAGCTTTATTAGGCAGACACAATGCATTTGGATGTCTTGTTGACAGCCAATTCATCATTGTCTAGGATATGGCAGATCTGCCAAAGCAGTCCGATGTTGATGCCCACACTGCGTGTCAAGTGAGCAGTCAATTGGTATCATGAGGTTGGGGTCTGGTATCATGAAGTTGGGGTCTGGTTGTTTTCTTAAACTATTAAGATATTTAGAGGGAGGAGTGGCCTATTGGTTGGGGCATGTTATCTTGAGCCGGAGGGTCAAGGGTTTGAATCCTGCTAGAGGACAGCAACCTTGCGCAGGAAGTACTGGGGTTTCTAATCCCACAGGTGTTCCTTGTGGCCTTGAGCAAGCCTCCGTTGCCTCAGATACAAAAACATAGATTATAATTATGAGTCCTTCGGGGACAAGGGAAAAATATGTACACTGTTTAGACTGGTAGAAAAGCAGTATATAAGCCTAGTTAAATAAAATAAAAATAAATTTATCTCGGCAGGACTTTCTTCAGAGTAGTTTGTGCTTGGAGGGATAAAGCTTGCTATTTTGGGGTCAGATGTTTGAGGAAGATCCACATTCTTCTTTGACGATCTGAGACAGGAGTTTGAGCTTGACTGCAATCCTTTTAATAATTATTTGCAGCTTCAGGAGGTGTTTGTTGGATGGTGCAGACGAGGAAGTCCACTGCAGCAGGTGACAGCAGTGGAGAAGGTGGTATGTACAGATAGTGAGACGCCTTGACTGTGGCCGTTCTGAATTGCTGCTTTTTGGAACAGGGGGAGAGGGATAGTAAATCTTCCAAAATGATTAAATGCTGGAATTCTGACTTGCAGCTCTACCTCAACTCCTTAGAGTGGCAGGGAATCTGGACCTGGGCACATAGGGTTTCCTTGAGCAATTGGAGAGTGGAGACATTTATTCGCCACCTGCACTGTTTTACCGATGTCCCACATCCTATTCCAAATTCAGTTCTTTCATCAAGTCTACTCTTCTGGAAGGCTTGTGGGCAACCTCATGTGTGATGGTCTTGCTGGTTTCTGTATACCTTCTTTGAGGCAGATCAAGATGGAGGTGCTGCATATTCTGTCTTTTGTAATTGGACCTTTATCTTCTGGGTCTTGTCAATGATGCTAGCATTCTGCCTAGTTCCAGGAAGCTTATTCTAAACCTGATACATGCAGAGAGATGCACTGTAGCCAACCTTTGGAAGGAGAAACCAAGCTTTAAGGACTGCAGAGGCCAGTTTAAAGGCATTGTCATTGAAAGATTGACCTATTTGTTGAGAAACAAATAGGATTCTTATGACAAGGTTTGGGGATCCTGCTTAAATGTATATGACTAGGCTGGGGAGTAGGTTGGGGGAGTAACTTGTTAGTTTATCATTTCTGGTCTCTGTATATGATCTTATGAAGTCTTTGATTCTGCCAATTTGTTGTCCTCTTGTTCTAGCATCTAAAGTAATTGTTAAAGTGTTAAAAAATAGTGGTGTTCTGTATTTACTGAAGCCTCTTCAAAGAGCCCATGGAACATAGCATTTCCATAATCAATGCGGTTCAGGATGAATTGGGATTGTAGGGTGCCTCGAGAGCAGTAAAAGGGGTTATGATAGGGGGAGTGAAGGTATTGCAAGATGGTGGGGGAGTATGAGGGTACAACTCACTTGAGTTAATGTGTGGGTTAATGGGTGCAGAGAGAAACCAACTTAAAGGAACATGATAGGATTGGAGAATGCTTAGGGAGAAGATAGCGAATGAGGGGCTTGGAGGGGCTGGGGAAGGAAGAGTGAGAAGTTTGAAGGTGCTCTGCAAAGTGTGTGGAGGGATATAGGATGCGAGTGGACCAGAAGGGTGGGATGAGAGGCTGGGGAGGCTAGGTAGACCGAGGTTATTGGAGCTGTGAGTGAGAAACAGAGAAGAGACAAGAATGAGAGGATCAAAGGGGCTTTGGGATGAGTGAGAATCAAAGGGGATGGGGGAATACATATAGCTTGGGAGGCATAGGGTGGTGCGCCGCCCCCCTCCCCCCCCCCTGCAATTGTTCCAGGTGCTGCTACTGAATTGGCCATCTTCCTCTGCTGCTAATACGATCTCCCTGTCTCTTGTCTCCCCACTCCCAAAGCAAAGTAGGCAAGATATGCTTGTGGTGAAGAGAGAATGACTAGGTTGTCTGTGTGTGTTGCTTCTGGGAGAAGAGATGAAAGAGGAGGGCAGTTTTATGCTCTATTAAAGAATCAACATATACTGTAGCTGCTGGAACTGTTTCTCCCTTGCACTGGACCATTTGAGGGGAGGGCTTTGTTTTTCTAGAACCCCCAGTCCGATCTAGCCTTTTTCGAACTTCATGTATCATTCCTCCGTGCCAAATTTGGTCCCGTTCTGTTAAATTTTTGGAAAGTTATTTTGCCACCAAACAGTTGGAGGGTTCTTTTTTTTCAATCCCTTATGTATAATTTCTTTCCAGTATTCTACTGGGTTGCAAAGAATAAAACAAAAGAAAACATTCTCAATCTATGGGTAAGGTGTCTTAGAAATATCAACTTAGAACTACCAAGGATTTGGTTAATTCCAGTTTTGGTGTGCTGTTACTTCATTTGTATATTCCACAGTGTTTGGCTTCTGTAACAAAATGCTATTGAATAAAAGATATTTGTATTAGAAAATATTTTGATCTTGCATTTAAATCGCTAACAAAAAAAATCTGCAAGGAAATTGGACAGTGACCTATTATTGTATAGCTGAGAAGATGGCATATTATAGGTCTTTCCTAAGTGAGTTTCCATGAATCAGAATATTTTGGTGACTCTGAAATCTTGATTTCCCATGGATGCATTTCCAGCTGTTAAAGGAGCTGTTTTTCAAAACTGGAGATGCAACTTTAATTCCTTATCGTCCCTCCAATCCAGTCTCAAATCTCTGGGTAGTAAACCTCCTCCAGTAGCTTGGAGACTAAGCATTTCATCTTTTGATGATATCAGAGTATTTAGGCTGCTGGCTCCTCCTTCCAGCCCCAGTAAGCTCAATCTCCAAGCAGCTGGAGGAGTGATCCAGAGAGGCTGGACACACTGTAGGGACAAATTAGTGTTTTTAGTGTTAGGATTTAGGGGAATCCTGGTGGACTGGACCAGCATTACTTTAAGGAAAAGGTGTAAAGGGTGCAGTGCCTTGGGAGCAGAGGCAAACTACAGCAGGGCCCTCTTCCTCCTCCGCCCCCTCCCTTCCCATCTGCAGGGGAGAGTATAAGGGGTTTAGGGCTTTTAATGAGGCCAGGCACTATCAGTGGCTCCCCATCCCGTGATCGGGAGAGGAGCCGCTGCTCAGCAGAGGACTGCAGCACTGAAATAACTCTCCCTTTCTCCTGCCTTGACGCCGAAGCCCATAGGAGCAGCTGAGCGCAAGGTCCAGGAAGAGCAGCAGCCAAAGAGCTTTGCTTTCTTTTTCCTTTGCTGTGGTTTCTGTTCCCTCCTTTGCTGGTGAGTAATTTTTGCTGCGAGTGCAATTGGTGGCAGTCCAACAACCCGGAGGGAGGTGTCTAGGTAGGTTTGCATCACGTGGCACCACTTCTCCTCTGATCCACGTGGGTTGGCGTTGGCCCGCTCGCAGCTCGGCGGGAAGGCCCATTTTGAATAAATGTTTTTCTCCTCTCTGAGGGTGGACTGGTGGGGCATTAGGGACGGCTCTCGCGGGGTTTTCTCCTCTGGGGGGAGCAGAAAGAGGAAAGTGCTAGCTTTTTGAAAATAAAAAAAAATAGATACTAAAGGGAGTGAGCAACGGAGCATCTCAGCAGTAAGGGAGGGAAGCTCTTACTGCAGCATCTCTACAGTGGGCAGCAATGGTGAAACCCTGGTGCCAGGACTGAAGGACAGTTCCTCGGATCGGGAGCACTAGCAGACAGACCATGCCTGCACGACCTCAATGTATGGCCCGTGGGGCCCGCAGGGGGTCGGTGTTGGAGACTGGCCTGTGCCGTGGCTGTGACAAGGAGGTCAGGGAAAAGGAGCAGGACCTCCAGGAGTTCACTGAGGAGTGCTCAGGGCGGGGGGCATCTTCAGGGGGAGCGAAGAATGGCCCAGGAAAGCTGGGGTTCAGTAGGGGCAGAGGTCAGGATTGAGAGAACGGACCCATCCCTGTTGGAACCTTAAGGAAAGGACCTAGCCTCCCCTGGCCCTTCCCCATCTCAGGGCTTAGGAGGCGGAGGGGATTTGAGGGCTTTTACACCAAAATTTGTCCTACTTATGCATAGAGCGTTCTGCATGAGGCAACAGAAGGTGAAAGGACCAGACCACTAGTCATGAAAAAGGCAGAAAGAGACCTATGTCAGCCAGAGAGCCGGAGACCAGCAGAGAAGAGCCCAAATGACACAGGCTGCAGGCAGACTAGGGTGAACAGTCCCTGCTTTCGGAGAAACTGAACTTGGTGGGTCCAGAGATGGACTTGGAAACGGAGGCTGGGGAATTGGAAGAAGGAGAAATTCCACAGGAGTTCAAATCCTGTATTGTTTGGGTCTTCCGCCGAGAGGAATTGGCAGCGCTGATTGCAGAATCTCTAAAGATGCTCAATATGCCAATGGGGATCCCGGTGGAGGAGGAGTCGTTGGAGGATCCTCTGCTCCAGACGGTGCGTAAGACGCAGAAAGTGTTTCCAGTCCACAGAGTGGTAAAGCAGATGATCCAAGATGAGTGGGACCTACTGGAAGCAGGTCTGAGAGGGGTAAGGACCATGACCCAGCTGTACCCACTCCCAGAGCAGGAGCAAAAGGCTTTCTGCTCTCCAAAGGTAGATGCCACGGTCTTGGCCATTTCAAAGAAAATGGCAATCCCAGTAGAAGGCAGTACAGCACTCCAAGGATGTCCAGGATAGGAAGTTGCTGGATACACTGGTCAACACTGAAATCGTTACTGACTTTAAAAGGCCGTGATCTGTAGTATCTTGGTGAGCTGAACAAGAATATAACATTAAAAAAATGTTATTGGCTCTCGTTTTGAAGATATTGCATGTAGTTCGTTTTTAACGTTTCACCATGTAAATTTATCCAGTAGGACATCAACAACATCCCAAATAAGCCTTGAGTGATGTAATAATGCATCACATTGCATAATACCAGCATGCACACATCATCCAGAGTTGATTGCATGTTTAAGCCATCTGACGTCAGCAGTGTACTATACGCAGCCGGAAAGGAAAGTAATCTGGTATTCTGTTCCGATATTGAAAGCCTCATGAATGCCTTAAAAATCACTCATGACCCACAAGACTGGAGACTATTTATAGACTCTTTGAAACTGAATCTGAAGGCTGTGCTTTTAAACAATGGAAACCTTCTTCCATCTATTCCAGTAGCGCATGCCGTCTACATGAAAGAGACATATGATAACTTAAAGCATCTATTGACTTCCATTAACTATAACAAGTACAGCTGGCACCTCTGTGGTGACTTGAAGGTAGTTGCCCTTTTAATGGGACTGCAGCAGGGATATATAAAATACATGTGTTTCTTATGTGAGTGGGATAGCCGAGCAAGGGATTGGCACTACTTGCGGAAGGAATGGAATCACAGACAAAATGTAAAAGTTAGAGAGAAGAATATCCAGCACCCAGCTCTGGTTGAGGCTCACAAAATCCTGCTACCACCCCTTCACATCAAACTAAGTTTGTTGAAAATCTTTGTGAAAGCCATGGGCCGCACTTTGCCAGCTTTCCGATACCTGCGTGAAAAAGTCCCTCGACTCAGCGATGCAAAGATTAAATAGAGGGAGTTTTTGCGGGTCCTCAGATTCGAGAGCTCTTCAAAGATGACTGGTTCAACAACTTGCTGCAGGGTGATGCGAAACAAGCATGGAATGCTTTTCGCCTAGTGTCAACAAACTTTCTCGGGAATGTTAGGGCAGAAAACTACAAGGAACTAGTAGAAGACATGCTGATTCAGTATCAGAAACTTGGCTGCAATATGTCTCTAAAGATCCATTTCCTTGTTTCCCATCTTGATTTCTTTCCTGACAACTGTTGGTATGGTTAGTGATGAACAGGGCGAACGTTTTCACCAGGATATCGCAACGATGGAGCAAAGATACCAGGGAAGATGGTCCACTACAATGCTGGCTGACTACTGCTGGACACTCCCCAGAGAAGCTCCCGAACAGCTGTACAAGAGACGGGCGAAAAAATCTAAGAAGTAGTCTATGACTTGGTTTTTTACAGGTATTAACCAAAGGCCTATTATAGTTAATATTGACGTGCATTTTGTGATGTAAACATTAATTCTTGTAGATTACAAAAAAACTAGAGCCAACTTTGCAATTTCACTGTCATATGCATGTTTCAGCATATAAAAATTGATAAGAAATGACTATTTTTATTTCAGTAACATGACTTTTGTAAAACTTTGTTGACCAGTGATACACAAGGAAAATGCCCTTTCTGCAGCGACAGCATACACACAAGGAGCAGGACACAAAACTACTGGAAGGAAACATTTATTATATATAACAGAGAGATGGACCCGACACGTGTTTTGGCCAAGGGCTTTATTCAAGGGAACAAGAACCTCTAATAAAACATTAAAAAGAATAAGATAGATCATAAAACATAACCAAATAAAACAAGTCATGTAATAAATAATAAAACAATATGCGACCAGAAGAGATAACATATAAACAATCTCATAAATAAAGCCCATAAACAAAATGCTCATATATAAAAATACATATAATAGATATATATATATAATAAATACATAAAAAGACGAATATATAAAACCAAGGGTACAAGGACCAGGTAAAAGCACACATAAGCCGATTCATAATCAAGCAGAGAATTGTGCTCGAAAATTGATAAGGCAGTGTAGAAAATGAGAGAAACACAAACTTACCAGCCGTTACTTTACAAGGCAATAAAACCTGGAGAAACATGCAGATGAAGCAAATCAACCATTGGGAGCAGTATAAATTACAAAAGAAGTAAGATAAGTTTGTCATAACCATTGGTATTAAAATAGCAGAGGGTAGCAGAAGCCACAGAAGAAATATGGGCTTACATCAGGGTTCTGCCCTTCTCTACTCTTGGTTTTTAGAGTCCCCCTGTGACTTCTGCTATCTGTGCTATTTTAATAGCAATGGTTATGACAAACTTATCTTATTTCTTTTGTAATTTATATTGCTCCCAGTGGTTGATTCTCTTCATCTGCATGTTTCTCCAGGTTTTATTGCCTTGTAAAGTAACGGCTGGTAAGTTTGTGTTTCTCTCAAGTCTCTCATTTTCTATACTGCCTTATCATCAATTTTCGAGCACAATTCCCTGCTTGATTATGAATTGGCTTATGTATGCTTTTACCCAGTCCTTGTACCCTTGGTTTTATATATTCATCTTTTTATGTATTATATATATATCTCTTTTATATCTATTTTTATATATGAGCATTTTGTTTATGGGATTTATTTATGAGATTGTTTTTATGTTTATATGTTGTTATCTCTTCTGGTCACATATTGTTTTATTATTGATTACATGACTTGTTTTATTTGGTTATTTCCTTAATTTTTATTGAACTATTTTATTTTTTTTATGTTTTATTAGAGGTGGTTGTTCCCCTGAAGAAGGCCCCTAGCTGAAACACATGTTGGGCCCACATATATAATAAAGGTTTCCTTCCACAGTGGTTTTGTGTCCTGCTCCTTGTATGTCAGGATAGGAAGTTGGACACCTCACTGAAGCAGGCCTTTGATATTAATGCCCTTTCGTTGCAGGCTTCAGTTTGTGGGGCCTGGGTGGCCAGGGCTTACTTGCGGTCGGCTCAAGGCGTGCAGGAGCCAGCGGAGGCCTCGTCAGAACAACAGGGTAGCAGCAAAGATGGAATCAGGAGTTGCATATCTAGTGAATGCATGCTATGATCTCATTAGGACCCTTTCCAAGAGTATGGCCTCGATGGTGGCAGCTCAGCGCTACCTATGGCTACAAAATTGGGTGGCAGATAGCTCTTCCAAAGCCCGGCTTAGCAGGCTCCCATTGAAGGAAAGCTGCTATTTGGGGAAGAGTTGGAGAAATTGGTGAAGGACCTGGGAGAGTCTAAGGGTGGCCGCCTTCCCACAGATAAGCCTAAACTAATCTGCAATGCATTGCCAGAACGAGGGCAGCCGCGGGACATCCGGCATTTTTGCAGCTCATGATTTACCACGTCCCAGAGAGGCCGTTTCCCCTTGAAGAGACAGGGGTTTTGTAGGTTTCGAGGAGCAGTGAGGGGTTACTACTCTGCCTCCTTGTCCTCTGGTCCTAAGAAGTCACAATGAAGTGAGGGGGGTCCAGATGGTTGTACAGCCCGTAGGAGTTCAGCTACAGGAGTTTTACACTGCCTAGGTCCAGATCATTTCTGACCAGTGGGTGCTAGAGATCATCAGAGACGGCTAAGCGCTGGAGTTCGCCTGACCGTTGGGTCCGTCTTTTGTGCAATCTCCCTGCAAGGCGCTGGGAAGGTGGCAGCAGTAAGAGAGACCTTGTTGCGTCTGCGACAGCTTGGAGCTGTGGTTCTGGTACCCAGACAGTAGTGCGGTTTAAGTCAGTACTCGATTTATTTTGTAGTTCCCAAAAAGGAAGGTTCCTTTCATCTCATTCTTGACCTCAAACTGGTGAACCGTAGCCTGCGTGTTCCCAGCTTTCATATGGAGATGCTGCGGCCCGTCATTGTGGCTGTGAGGGCCAGGGAGTTTTTGACATCCCTCGACCTCACGGAGGCGTACTTGCATATTCTGATTCATCCAGAACATCAACAGTTTCTGCGCTTTGCCATGCCAATGGATCATTTCCAATTTCAGGCCTTGCCATTCGGTCTAGCGACAGCCCCTCATACCTTCACAAAGGTCATAGTGGTGGTGGCGGCTCTATGGCAGGAGGGAGTGATCGCCCACCCTTACCTCGATGACTGGCTCATACACGCAAAGTCACGAAGCGAGAGCGTGTAGGCGACAGTACGAGTGGTGGCCATGTTGCAGAGTCTCAGATGGGTGATCAACAGGACCAAGAGTCACTTGATACCACCCTAGGAAATCGAGTACCTCGGGGCGCACTTTAACACCCGCATGGGGAAAGGTTTTCTCCCGGTGCAGAGAACGCAGTGATTGCGACAGCTGGTGCGGCAGTTTCTGTGGAGGAAGGTTCCGACCTCGTGGCATTATCTTCAGCTGCTCGGGACCATGGCGGTGACTCTTGACCTCATGCCATGGGCAAGAGCTCATATGCGGCCACTACAGAGAATGCTACTGCACAGGTGGTCTCACCAGCGGCATTCCTTGTCACAGAGGCTGCTCTGCCCGTCAGAGACCAGAGAAGCTCTCTGGTGGTGGCTCCAGCCAGCGAATCTGGCAGCGGAAAAGCCACTGGAGGCACCAGGCTGGATCCCACTAGAACAGACACAAGTCTGTCAGGATGGGAAGCTCACTGCAAAGGGCAGTTGGCTGAAGATTAGTGGACTCCGCATGAAGCTGGTTGGTCCATAAATCGACTGGAGATGAGAGCAGTTGCTCTAGCACTTCGGAGTTTCCAGATGTAGCTGCAAGGCAAGGCTGTCCGGGTCTTCTCGAACAACATGACCACGGTGGCATACATCAATCGATAAGGAGGAATGGGAGTGTAGGCCTCGAGGAAGAAGCGGAGGCACTAGTGCGGTGGTCCAAAGAGCATCTGCAAGCGCTATCGGCAGCACATGTGGCGGGAGCGGACAGTGTGATGGCGGATTTCCTGAGCCAAAGGCAGGTGGATCCCGGAGAATGGTTTCTATGCCAAAAGGTGTTCTTGCAGTTAACGAGCAGATGGAGCACACCGGTGATGGACCTAATGGCGACGTATCCTTTGGCAAAAGTAAACAGATTTTTCAGCAGACAAAGAAAACGGATGTCGGAGGGTCTCAATGACCTTGCGCAATGATGGCCCGTGGAAGGCCTGTACGTGTTTCCTCCTTGGGCACTCATAGGTCAGATAGTGCAGCAGATAGAGACTGACAGGGGGATGGTCATTCTGATTGCCCCAGACTGGCCGAGATGACCATGGTGTGCCAACCTAGTATGCTTACGGGCAGATTGACCATGGAGGTTGCAGTGTCGAGTGGACCTATTGACTCAGGGCCTCTACGCATACCCCAGGTGGATCGATTCTCGCTTACGGCCTGGCTTTTGAGAGGGCGCAGTTGAGAAGGTGGGGCTATTCAGGGCCAGATATCGCTATGTTGCTGAGGGCCAGGAAAAGGTCCATATCTCTGTCATATATTTGGATCCCCAAAAGAATCCCCAGTGAAACATTGTTAGCAATATTTTTGTCGGATCACTTCGAGGGAGGTTAAGAATGGCTTCAAAACCCCACCAGACAGATGTAATCCATTTTATTCAGAGAACAGTTCTTTGGTGAAAATATAGTTAAAAAACCAACTTAGCTTCTTTTCTCAATCATTTAAGCTAAGTTGGTTTTTTTAAATATAGTTAAAAAACCAACTTAGCTTCTTTTCTCAATCATTTAAGCTAAGTTGGTTTTTTAACTATATTTTCACCAAAGAACTTTTCTCTGAATAAAATGGATTACATCTGTCTGGTGGGGTTTTGAAGCCATTCTTAACCTCCCTCGATGTGATCCGACGAAAATATTGCTAACAACGTTTCACTGGGGATTCTTTTGGAGATTTTTGGGTGGTATATATATATCTCTGAATGTGGGATTATTTTTACGTGATATATTTGGATCCGACATGTTTTTGAGGCCTGGTATGCAGAAAGGCAGTATCAGCCATTCACAGCTTCAGTGCCAGATGTGTTAACCTTTCTGGCTGCAAGTTCCTTGAAGATACAAGTGGCAGCTCTATCGTGTTATAAAGGCAGGATCCAGGGAGTTTCCTTGGGAGCGCACCCGGATGTAGTACGATTTCTCAAAGCAGTTAGAAATATCTGTCCGCCGATTCGAGCTTCCATCCCTGCTTGAGATCGTAATCTGGTACTGACTGCTCTGGCTAAGGAATTGTTTGAGCCCTTGGCCAAGACATCTCTGAAAGATTTGACTCTTAAAACACTGTTTTTGGTGGCAATTTGCTTGGCTCGGAGAATTTCAGAGCTTCAGGCTCTCTCATGCAGGGAGCCCTTCTTGTCATCTCGAAGGAGAAGGTGGTGCTCTGCCCGGTTTCATCCTTTTTGCCAAAGGTGGTCTCTATGTTCCATATGAATCAGGCAAACTCCCTGCCAACGCACTCAGGCGGGCGGGAAGCAGATGTGGATCCACGAGTATTGCGCCATTATTTGAAGAGAACAGCTTAGTTTCAAAGCTTGGATAGGTTGTTTGTGTTGTTTGGAGGGCCGCGCAAGGGTGAGGTAGCAGCCAAAACATCCATTTCCAGGTGGATCAGAGAGGCTATTGCCTTGGTGTACCTGCTGAAGGGTAAGCCGGTACCAAAAGGACTTCAGGCGCATTCGACCAGTGCTCAGGCAGATTCATGGGCAGAATATTCCTTAGTACCACCAGCTGAGATCTACCGGGCAGCAACCTGGTCTTCCCTTCATACCTTTGCAAAGCATTATAGATTGGATGTTTAGGCAGCAGGAGATACCAGATTTGGAGCAGCGGTGCTTCATGCCGGAAACGAAGGCCCCTCCCATTGATAGAACTGCTCTGTTACATCCCAGAGGTGCGGGACTGGACTGGAGGAACGAAAAGGAAAGTGAAATTAGACCTTACCTGATAATTAGAGTTCCTTGAGGAACTCCAGTTCCAGAACTCCCCCTGTTGATGCTAAAGGAATCAGTCGCACGACCCTGGGCCTGAAGTAAGGTATCAGTAAACGTTATGGTTTCGGGGGGTTGGAGGGACTCAGAGTTCCTGTGGGACAGGGGGATGTTCTGCAGTGATGCAGTCGCTCTGTCAGTTGGTTGGTTGTTAATGGCGATCAGCATATACAGTAAAGTATACAGGTCTGGCCCTTTTTTATTTATTTAATTTTATTTAAAACGGATTTCTATACCACCTTTTTTGTTTGGGGGAGAAAGAGGGACCTTCCTACAGTTGGGGGAGGGACTTAGGTAGTTAGTAGCGGTTTTTCTCTTGCCATGTTGTTACTACTTATTTGTTACTCATGTGAGTCTGCTTTGTCAGTAAGCTACTGGATCTGGAAGGAGGAGCCAGCAGCCTAAGTACTCTGATGTTATCAAAAGATGGCATGCTCAGTCTCCAAGCTGCTGGAGGAGGTTGACTATCCAGAGGTGTGGGACTGGACTGGAGTTCCACAAGGAACGCTAATTAGCAGGTAAGGTCTAATTTCACTTTCCTGTGCTTAAACTGTATTGTGGCTTTATCTCTTTGCAGCTCAAGATGCACTGAACACTAAACACCCAATGGTAAAAGTTCGTCATCTGTCTCAGGCTACAAGGGCAACCAAGGCCAAAGCCAGAGCATGTGCTGGTGAGTATAAAGCTCCCTTCAAATAATGTTTCCAAAAATGCCACATTATAAACTGACTGAAAAACAAATTGGAGCAATGCAAGCAGGATCAAATGGTATCTTGAGATCAGAATCAAGTCAAGGAAGGTGCTTGTGCAAAGAAAATGTATGTACATTAAGTTTAATGGGTTATAAGGAAATCAAAATTTAGTCATTTTCACCAAGCATCAATTCTTTGTCAAATACACAGACTATGCAATAAATTCAGTCTAAGTAAGTGGGGAAAGCATGCAGAGCAAGGCTCATGGAATTCTTCTCAACCCTCTGCCTGTATGTATGTGTCAGTTACCTGTAGTTTAGGGAAAGATGGGTGACAGAGTTTTGAGACCCTATATATAATTTATTCGCTTCTATGTTTCTAGCATTCTTTTCGATTGTAAAGAAAACTTAGATGAAGTGTTGTAATTTGTGTAGCTTTTTATTTGATAATGCTTAACCTAAACAAGAAAACTACATCCACACTTGAGCATGTTACAACACTTTAAGAAAGGAAAGTCAACCCACATTTCTAATAGAAAAGAAAAGACAGAAAGATGTGGCCCCAAACCATGTCCCCTAGATATATTACATACAGCTTCATTTTTGTAATGTAAGAACATAAGATATGCCATACTGGGTCAGATCAAGCCCGGTATCCTGTTTCCAGCAGTGGCCAATCTAGGTCATACGTACCTAGCAGTTTACCCAAAAGACACAGGTTACACAATGCTTATATTGGGTCAAGCATTGATATCCTGGGTCCCTTTTTAATAATGGTTTATGGACCTTTCCTCCAGGAACTTGTCCAAACCTTTTTTAAACCCAGCTACATTAACAGCCTTTACTACATCCTCCGGTAACAAATTCCAGAGTTTGATTACACGTTGAGTGAAAAAATATTTTCTCTTATTTGTCTTAAATAGTTTACCCTGTAGCTTCATTGCATGTTCCCTAGTCTTTCTATATTCTGATAACCTAAACAATCAATCCACGTTTACCCATTCCACTCCATTCATTAATTTATAGACCTCTATCATATCTCTCCTCAGCCGTCTCTTTTCCAGGATGAAGAGCCCTAACCATTTTAGCCTCTCTTCATAGGAGTAGCCTTCCATCCCCTTTACCATTTTACCATTCTCTATACCTTTTCTAATAACGCTATATCCTTTTTAAGATACGGCGCCAGAATTGCACACAATATTCAAAGTGCGGTCGAACCATGGAACGATACAGAGGCATTATAATATCCTTTGTTTTATTTTCCATTCCTTTCCTTATGATACCTAGCATTCTGTTTTCTCTCTTGTCCGCCGCTGCACATTGGGCGAAGGGTTTTAACATGTTATCCACGATGACGCCTAAATCTTTTTCCTTGGTGGTGGTTCCCCATGTGGAACCTTGCATCATGTAAACATAGTTTGGGTTGTTCTTTCCTAGGTGCATAACTTTGCATTTGTCCACATTAAATTTCATCTGCCATTTGGATGCCCAGTCTTCCAGTTTATCAAGATCCTCTTGGAATTTTCAACAATCCTCTTGGGTTTTAACAGCTTTAAATAGTTTTGTGTCATCTGCAAATTTGATAACCTCACTCGTTATTCCCTTTTCCAGGTCATATATGAATATGTCAAAAAGCAGCGGACCCAGCACAGATCCCCCACTATTCACCTTTTTAAATTGGGAAAATTGGCCATTTAGCCCTACCCTCTGCTTTCTATCTTTTAACCAGTTCCTGATCCACAATAGTACACTGCCTCCTATCCCATGACTTTTTAGTTTTGCCAAAAGTCTCTGATGAGGGACCTCGTCAAAGGCTTTCTTAAAGTCCCGATACACTATATCAACCGACTCACCTTTGTCTACCTGTTTATTCACACCTTCAAAAAAACATAACAGATTAGTAAGACAAGATCTTCCTTGTCTAAAGCCATGTTGGCTGTCTCCCATTAAGCCATGCCTATCTACATGTTCAGTAATTTTGTTCTTTATGATGGTTTCTACCATTTTTCCCAGTACTGATGTCAGGCTCACCAGTCTGTAGTTTCCCGGATTACCCCTGGAACCCTTTTTAAAAATTGGTGTTACATTGGCGATCCTCCAATCTTCAGGTATTACATATGATTTTAATGTTAGTTCACAGATTACTAATAGCAGGTCTACAATCTCATATTTCAGTTCTTTCAACACCCTCGGATGTATACCATCCGGTCTAGGTGATTTGCTGCTCTTCAGTTTATCAAATAGTTGTAACACATCTTCCCGGTGTAGCGATATTTCTTTCAATTCTTCTGCAGTATCACCTTTAAATACAACTTCAGTCATGGGTAACATCCCTACATCTTCCTCTGTAAAGACCGAAGCAAAGAATTCATTCAGTCTCTCCGCTATAGCCTTGTCCCCTCTTACTGCCCCTTTTACCCCTTTATCATCCAATGGTCCAACTGACTCTCTCACAGGTTTTTTGCTGGGAATGTACTTGAATAAGTCTTTATTACACGTTTTTGCTTCCGTAGCAAGTTTCTTCTCAAATTCTCTCTTTGCCTGCCTTATCAATGCCTTGCATTTAACTTGCCAGTGCTTGTGCTGTTTCCAGTTTTTGTCATTTGGCTCTTTTTTCCATTTCCTGAAAGATGCTTTTTTGCCAACAGCAGCCTCTCTGACCTTACCTTTAACCCTTTGAAGGCCTACTTTAAATTTTTAATCCACATTCTGCAGCCGGGTTCATTTTTGCATATTTCAGGAAAATTGTACCCGTCTTATTCAATATGTTCTGATAGTGATTTTCCTTCTGCTATGGTCATGTATTATATACCATTTGATAGGAATATTTAGTCAGAATTTTGGATCCCGAGAGTTTTGGGCTCAGCCTGGAAAGGGTTAAACCATGCTGGCAGTTTTTTGGACTTCCTTCCACTTTTCTTAAAGCATGGAATACAGCTGGTCTGGGCTTCCAAGATAGTATTTTTCAACAACACCCAAGCTTGATGTAAGTCTTTAACCTTTGCAACTGCTACTTTTAGTTGTTTCTTAACTATTTTCCTCATTTTATCATAGTCTCCCTTTCGAAAGTTGAAAGGTAGTACTGTGGATTTCCTTACCATCCATCCTCCACTAATTAAATGAAATGTGATCATGCTATGATCATTATTGCCAAGTGGCCCCAACACCCTTATCTCTTGCACCAGATCTGGTGTTCCACTAAGGACTAGGTCCAATGTGGCTTCCCCTCTGGTCAGTTCATGAACCAGCTGCTCCAAGAAGCAGTCATTTATTTCATCTAGGAACTTTATCGCCCTAGCATGTCCTGCCGTGACACTGACCCAGTCGATACCGGGGTAATTGAAATCATCCATTATTATTACTGAGCTGTAACGTTTGTTAGCTTCCTTGATTTCTTTGAGCATTTCATCATCCATTTGTTCATTCTGGTCAGGCAGTCGATAGTACACACCCACTGCCATCGCCTTCCCTTTCTTACATGGAATTTTAATCCATAGAGATTCTACAGCAAATTTTGTTTCCTGCAAAACTTTAATCCTTTCTGACTCAATGCCCTCTTTAACATAGAGCGCAACTCCTCCACCAATTTGATCAGCTCTATCATTACGATATAGTTTGTATCCAGGTATCACAGTGTCCCACTGGTTGTCCTCCTTCCACCATGTCTCTGAGATTCCAATCATATCTAACCTCTCATTTAGTGCTAAATATTCTAACTCTCCCATCTTATATTTTTAGACTTCTAGCATTTGCATACAAGCATTTTAGAGACTATATTTTATTCATATTAATCTGGCTATTGGTAGGCATGGGTAATTTGGAATTTTTAAGCTCTGTCTGCGACATACTCAAGGGCATTTGGGCTACTTTACTCTTTTTGGACCCTCTCTGCTTTTGGTTGTATCCTTCAAGGATACCTTCTTCGGAACCATGCGCTCTTGGCCGACTGTCGACTTTCCCCTATTATCTAGTTTAAAAGCTGCTCTATCTCCTTTTTAAATGTTAATGCCAGCAGCCTGGTTCCATCCCGGTTAAGTTGATGCCCATCCCTTCAGAAGAGCCCCTCCTTTCCCCAGAACGTTCTCCAGTTCCTAACAATTCCAAAACCCTCATCCTTGCACCATCTTCTCATCCACGCATTGAGAATCCGGAGCTCTGCCTGCCTTTTGGGTCCTGCGCGTGGAACGGGAAGCATTTCGGAGAATGCTACACTGGAAGTTCTGGATTTCAACTTCCTACCTAAAAGTCTAAATTTAGCCTTCAGAACCTCCCTACCACATTTTCCTATGTCATTGGTGCCGACATGTACCAAGACAGCAGACTCTTCCCCAGCACTATATAAGACCTTATCTAGGTGACACGTGAGATCCGCTACCTTTGCATCAGGCAGGCATGTTACCAGGCTATCCTCATGTCCACCAGCTGCCCTGCTATCTACATGCCGAATGATCGAATCACCAACTATAACAGCTGTCCTAACCCTTCTGTCATGGGCACATGGCCCTAGAGAAACTTCCTCGGTGCGAGAGGCTTTTACACCACCTGGAGGGCATGTCTACTACTACTAAACACCTATATAGTGCCACGCACGCAGCGCTGTACAACCAAACGTACAAGAGACAGTCCCTGCTCGTCCGAGCTTACAATCTAGTCAAGACAATTTGATGGGTTTTACAGTTCGGTCGTGAAAATGTAGGGGGTTAGGTTAAAATGAAGGATGGAAGTCAGGATCTGAACGCAACAGTGAAGAGATGGGTTTTTAACCTGGATTTGAAGAGGGCTAGGGAGGGTTCCTGACGTATAGACACAGGTAAGCTGTTCCAGGCATAGAGTGCAGCAAGTTGAAAAGAGCGAAGTCGGGAGTTAGCGGTACGAGTGAAAGGCCTAGATAGAAGTAATTTGTTAGCGGAGCGAAGTTCCCGAGCTGGGATGTGGGGAGAGATAAGAGCTTAGTTACAGGATCACTTCCTGCCACACCAGGGTAATGCTCACCTGTCACTTTTGACCTCTCTCCTCCATGGCAACAGGGATGCTCCCAGAATGGAGTTGGGACTTCAGGACTATATCCCTGTAGGTCTCGTCTATATACCTCTCTGTCTTTCTTATGTCTTCCAAGTCTTCCACTCTAGCCTCTAGACAACGGACTCGTTCCCTGAGAGCAAAGAGCTCCTTGCACCTAGTGCACATGTAAGACCTCTCACCAACTGGGAGAAAATCATACATATGACCCTGAATGCAAAAGACTGGAAAGCCCCCATTTCGCTGCTGGACTGCTATCTGCATCTTAATTTTAAGCTTGTGTTTAGATCTTTATGTTCTTTACTTACTAAGGGTTGGTATGGATGCTTATACTAATAAAAGTGTATCTAATACGTTTAATATACCTTGTTCACCTGAAGCTTGCTTAATCTCATGTCCTTAATGTATGACTGATTTGGATAAAGAGCTGCACCTGAGAGCAGCCCCTTTCCTTTAAGATGCATAAGTACCTATAAAACTGCGATTATCCCAGGGGTGGGTGGGTGTTGGGGAGGGAGGGAGGGAAATAAGACTTATTAAAAAGGGCTACTACACAGTACCCTGTCCTGTGCTTCTAAGGTAAGCTGTGACCAACTTCCTGGGTGATTAACAGTCCTTGCTTGGATAGAAGGAGTCTTTCAAAATGTCCTTTTGACCTGCCACCTGGCTTTAACACCTATTTAAAAAGTTTCACAGGTCTCTTGCCCCCTAGGTAGAAGGCCTCTTTGTAAAGGTCTCTAGAAGACTTTATTGCTCAAAGAATACTGACCCTTTTGTGCCTTTTATGCTAAGTTATAGTCAGATTTGATTTAAATTAAAGCTCTTTGCTGCTGCTAGGCTCTGACCTATTATGAAATTTAAACTAGAAGCTCTCTGCTGGGTTCTAAATTTAACCAGAAAGCTCTCTTCTATGTTTTAAATTTAAACTAAAAGCCCTTTGCTGCTACTAGGCCCTGAGTGAGTATTAAATTTAAACTACAAGCTCTTTGCTGGGTTCTAAATTTAACCAGAAAGCTCTCTTCTGTATTTTAAATTTAAACTTAAACTGCTGCTACTAGGCCCTGACTGATTTAACAAATACACTGGGTTCACAGATTAATCAGCTTTAATCCAAAGAATTCCCTTCAGAAAAATTCCCAGAAGTACATACTCACTATTGCAAAGGACATTCTACCACATTGCACCTCACTCACTGTTCACTTTGCCATCTTACGAAAAAACCTGTTCATCTAGTCCAGAGTCTGCTTCATATCTTATCATATCTAGTGTAGAGCCTCAATCTAATGCACGAGTTTCTCAATTCTGCCATTTTCAAAATCCAAGCCCGTCAGTGCTTGCTTCCAATATTAGCAATCATAAATTTGGCAGCTAACAGCATTTGGGAGCTAATTCCTTATATTCTTATGTACAGTCATTTCCCTTCATTCCTAACAGTGCCAGCTCCAGGCTATGTCCAAGCACCCAATCTTTTACTTGGGAAATCCCATGAAAAACCTAACACCAAAACTGTTGCACATAGCATCAGTTCCACCTTGTATGAATATGTATGCCTTGTGTACTGCATCATTTCCCACTCAAAAGACTGGAAAATGATCCAGATTTCACAAACTTGGGTACCTGTAAGTGTGGTGAAATAGTCTATATATAAGTTCCTCCCTCTTGTGTCATATTGTGTGATGTGCCATATGCCAGATCAGGAGTGGAGGAGCAGTCTAGTGGTTAGGGGAGCAACCCGGGATCAGAAAGGCCAGGATTCCAATCCCAATGACTATCCTTGGGCAAACCACCTAATCCTCCATTGCCTCGGGTACAGCCTTAGATTGTAAGCCCTCTGGGGACAGGGGAAATACCTACAGTACCTGATTCTAACTCGCCTTCACCTACTATTAGAAAGGCATGAGCTAAATACTAGTAAATAAATAATTAAAATCTCAAGCCAGTTGACCTCATCTAGTTTTAGCAAAAGCTCTGCGTTTCACTTGCCTGTAGGAGACTGACACCATCTAATAAACAACAATACAATGTCAATATCTTTTTAATTTTACTATCTTTTTGTATAGCACAGTTTCCCGGGTATTTGCACACTTGGGGACTATCCCTGTAACAATTTTTGGGACAAAGACTGTTTGAGAATAACATATATTGTTTCTGTTATCAGGTGGGATATTATGAGGTGCTCAAAAGACAGCCTGAGTTGAATGGCAAGTTCCTTAGCGTCCCTCCAGTCTAGTCCCAAACCACTGGGGTTTAAGCACCTCCTCTTGCAGCTTGGAGACTGAACACGTCACACTTCTTGTGACACCAGGATAAGTAGCTCAGGCACCGCCTCCTTGCCTCGGTAAGTTCAGTCTCCAAGCAGCTGGAGGAGTGGTGAGCCCTAGTGGAGGCTCACTGGAGAAATAATTGAGTGATAGGATAGTGTTAGGATAGATAGGTACATTGATTGGATTTAAAAAAAAAAAAAAAGGTTTTGTGGGGTGTATCCCTTTAAATTGGCGTTTTGAGTATGCTGTGCCTTTGGCCTATTTTGGGCCGTTCTGTGAGGCTGTGGCTGCCCTCCCCCCTTCCTCAGAGCATTGGGAAGAGTGTGGAAGTGAGTGCTGGGACGTCCGGCGTACGAACCCGCACATCGGGTGAGAGGCCGTGGAGGTGCTGCAAGCCGCCGCTGGATTTCCTTGCGCTGGAGCGCCAGACAGTGAGGTGCCGGAGGATTGCTGCGTGGTGCAGATGGAGCTCGGCGAGGGTGTCTTGTCGCTGCACTTCAATGTACGAGGTGATTTGGCAACGTTTTTGAGCCGCGCAGAAGCGGCTCGCTGTGCGGTGAGCTTGCAAGCAGGCATTTTGGCGGTTCAGTCAGACCGCGGCCACGCGGTAACGACACGGGAATCCCAGGACAGCCATTTTGGGACACAGAGCAGGGTAAGAAAGGCCTGCACGGGCGGTCCTACGGGCTTACTCATTTATTCGTTATATTTGTGGAGAACTGGTCCAGGACAGAGTAGGAACGCTGCAAAAAAAAAAAAAAAAAAGGAAGGGCTGAAGACAGCAAGAGGTGTGCTTGTTTTTGGTGGCTGGCA
The DNA here is from genome assembly GCA_033557465.1 of Ichthyophis bannanicus. NCBI lineage: Eukaryota > Metazoa > Chordata > Amphibia > Gymnophiona > Ichthyophiidae > Ichthyophis > Ichthyophis bannanicus. The sequence continues at coordinate 885,116,186 of CM066034.1, read as the reverse complement.
GGTAGCTCTAGGGGGTTCCCTGCATTTATTATGCCTTCCAGGCCTTCTTGTGTGATGTGTGGGGCTAAGAAGGGGCATCTTTCAGAGGCGGGAGTTTGTAAGGGCTGTACTCAAAAGGCAGTCTTGTGGGAAGCAGCAGAGCTGGCGGAAGGACAGATGCTGAAGGACCGGGCGTCTGACTCTCCAGGGTCTGTTTCTCCCACCGCGCCTCCAGAACCTACGCCGGGCCCTTCCTCCGCACCGGACAGGCCCTTTTCTCAGCCTCTAGGGCGGGGAGGATTGGCGGCTATTTTCTCCCAGGACTTTCTGACGCTGCTGCAGCAGTCTCTTGGGGGGTTCCGGGAGACAGCTGCGGTGGATGAGCAGCGGCGGGGTAAGCGCTCGAGAGCCTCCATGGATGGGGGGAGAGTAGCGCCCCGCGGAAGAAGCTTCGGTTGGAAAGTGACGAGACTGTAGCCTTAGAGGACCATTCGGAGGATTGTGAGGGGTCAGAGGTAGATCAGGACCTAGAGGAAGGTGAGATTGATGAGCAGGAGGAGCAGTCCCAGGTTGTCAGAGTGTTCAGGAGAGAGGAGCTGGCAGCCCTTATTTCGGAAATGCTGAAGGCATTAAACATGCCGGCAGCGGATCAAGGGGGAGACTCCTCTTTGGAGGATCCGTTGTTGCAGGCGGTACGGAAGACTCAAAGGGCTTTCCCAATTCATAGAGTTTTTAAGGAAATGATTCAGGAGGAATGGGACACTCCGGAAGCAGGGCTCAAGGGTTCCAGAGTGATGACGTGCCTTTACCCGTTGCAGGAACCAGATAAGGATCTGTTTAAGTCTCCTAAGATAGATGCGGCGGTGTCCGCGGTCACAAAAAAGACAACCATTCCCGTTGAAGGCAGTGCTGCCCTTAAAGATGCACAGGATAGAAAGCTAGACTCGTCGTTGAAGCAGGTCTTTGAGGTCAATGCCCTTTCCATGCAGGCTCCCATTTGTGGGGCATGGGTGGCAAGGGCTTGCCTTAGATGGTCCCAGAAGTCTAGAGGAAGCCACGAGGATGAAGCGCTTGAGGAGGCCTCCCGGATGGAGTCGGGGGCGGCTTATTTGGCGGACGTCCAGTATGACCTTATTCGGGGTTTGTCTAAGAGTATGGCATCCGTGGTGGCGGTGCGAAGGTACTTGTGGCTGCGTAATTGGGCAGCTGATAGTTCCTCTAAGGCACGAGTGGCCAAGCTCCCCTTTCGTGGTAGTCTCCTGTTTGGGGAAGATTTGGACAATTTGGTTAAGGATTTCAGAGAGTCTAAAGGTGGACGATTACCAGAGGACAAGCAGAAACAGAATCGGCCTCTGGGTCCCTCTAGGAGTCAGCAGAGGGAGTTTCGTAGGTTTTGGCAGCCAAGGTTCAGTCAGTTTCAGAGAGGCCGTTTTCAATATAGGTCCCAGGGGTTTCGGGGCTTCAGAGGGGCAGGCAGAGGATTTGGGGCCTCCCCCTCCCCGAACATCAAGAAGTCGCAATGAAGCGAGGACGGCCCAGGCGGGGTTTGTTCCTATGGGAGGTCGGTTGCGGGAATTTTATCACGCCTGGGTCCAGATTACGTCAGATCAGTGGGTGTTGGAGGTCGTTTGGGAGGGGTATGCTCTCGAGTTTCAACGCCCAGTGGTCGACGCTTTTGTGCAATCGCCGTGCAGGACGAAGGCCAAGCATCAAGCGGTGCAGGACACGTTGGAAAGGTTGCTCACTCTCGAAGCGGTAGTACCCATTCCATCAGACCAATGCGTCTGCGGTCGATACTCAATATATTTTGTGGTCCCAAAGAAGGAAGGGTCGTGGAGACCAGTTCTAGACCTCAAGAGGGTCAACAGTTGTCTCCGAGTTTCCCACTTTGGTATGGAAACCCTGAGATCGGTCATAGTGGCGGTTAGGCAGGGAGAGTTCCTCACGTCCTTGGACCTCTCGGAGGCATATTTGCATATCCCAATCCGGTTAGAGCATCAGCGGTTCCTCCGGTTTGCGGTCCCGATGGAGCATTTCCAGTTTCAGGCGTTGCCGTTCGGTCTGGCTACGGTGCCGCAAGCCTTCACCCCTACCTGGACGACTGGTTGATTCGCGCAAAGTCTCAAGAGGAAAGTGAAGTAGCTACCCGTCGAGTGGTGCAATTTCTGGAGGACTTGGGATGGGTAGTGAATGTGGCAAAGAGCAGGTTAGAATCGTCTCAGGAGTTGGAGTATTTGGGGGCCCGTTTTGACACAAGAGGCGGCAGAGTATTTCTCCCTCAAGCCAGGGCTCAGGGACTAAGACAGCTGGTACGGGGCTTCTTGCACAGACGGGCACCTTCGGCGTGGCATTATCTACAGCTGTTGGGCACGATGGCGGCCACACTGGAGCTCGTACCGTGGGCAGGGCGCACATGTGGCAGCTGCAGAGGGCTCTGCTTCGGAGATGATCTCATCAGTCGGGCCGTTTGTTTCAAAGGCTAGCCTGCCTGGTGGAGACGAGGCAGTCACTGAGGTGGTGGCTGGATCCAGCTTCTTTGGAGAAAGGGATGCCGTTGGAGGTGCCGGATTGGAGGCCGCTAACGATGGATGCGAGTCTGTTCGGCTGGGGGGCGTACTTCGAACGGAAGTTTGCCCAGGGGCAGTGGACCGAGCAAAAGAGAAATTGGTCGATCAACAGGTTGGAGTTGAGGGCGGTCACTTTATCTTTATCTTTATCTGAGATTTAATATACCGCTCAGGCAAATTGCGTCAGAGCGGTGTACAATGTGCAAAACAGCTGCAGGGAAGAAAGAAAAGAACGCCAAATATATGATAGGATAGATTAGGAGAAAAAGGAGAGGGCTAAAGAGAAAGGTAGGGTAACAGGAATAGGGACTTACAAAAAAATCAGTGGGGGGGGGGGAGAGGGGAGGGAGGTGGGGGAAGATCAAATGCGAGACAAAAGAGGTAGGTCTTCAAACGGGTCTTAAAGGTTTTCAGGGAGAGTTCCAGGCGGAGGTCCGGGGGAAGCGAATTCCAGAGGCGGGGCCCAAGGAAGTAAAAGGCGGAAGAGCGGGTGGATTCAAGGTGAGCCTGTGAGGGGGAAGGTAGGAGCAAACGGTTAGCGTGAATAGAACGGAGAGAACGGTGGGGAGTGTGGAGGTGGATCTGATCTGCGAGATAGAGAGGGGTACCTGAGTGAATAGATTTGTGAACAAAAATGAGGACCTTATATTGAATACGGAAGGGGACAGGAAGCCAGTGCAGTCATATGAGAAGAGGAGTGACATGATCAAAATGAGAAGAGCAGGTGAGGATGCGAGCTGCAGTGTGATGGACTCTCTGAAGGCGTTGCAATTGGGACTGAGGAAGACCGGCCAAGGAAGCATTGCAATAATCGAGGTGAGTGACAACGAGCGAGAGGAGGAGGGTGGTCATGGACGAGAAAGAGAGGAAAGGGCGAACGGAACGAAGTTGGCGCAGGGTAGAGAAGCAACGTTGGATGACAGAGGAAATATGAGCTTTGAAGGACAAGGAGGAATCAAGGGTAACGCCTAGGTATCATAAGGATGAGACAAGAGGGACAGGAGAAGAGGAAAGCACAGGGAGAAGAGAAGGAGTAGGACTACCAGCGGTGAACCATATAGCTGAGGTCTTGGTGAGGTTAACATGTAAGAAATTAGAGGAGAGCCAGGAAGCCACAGTGGAGAGACAGTTGTTGAGAGGCGAAATGTCAGGGGAGGCAGAGTTTGTGTGATGGAGTAGGAAAATATCATCGGCATAGTAATGTGCAGATATACCCTGTTGTTGTACTAAGAGAGCAAGAGGGGCCAGAAAGACATTGAACAAGAGGGGGGCAAGAACAGACCCCTGTGGGACACCACAAGGAAGGGGGGTGGATGGTGAGGAAAGGGGACCAGTGGACACACAGAAAGAACGTGGGCACACAGAAAGAAAGTGGACACACACTCTAGCTCTGCGGGCGTTTCAGTCGCATCTGCAGGGGAAAGCACTGTGGGTGCTATCGGACAATGCCACGGCGGTGGCTTACATCAATCGGCAAGGGGGCACCGGCAGCGTGGCGCTCGAAGAGGAGGCAGATGTTCACCTCGGTTGGGCCGAAGTGCATCTGGAGGCTCTGTCAGCGGCTTATGTAGCAGGAGTAGACAATGTGACAGCGGATTTTTTTGAGCCGGGTCAAAGTGGAGCCAGGAGAATGGGTGCTGAATCAGCACGTTTTTGATTTATTGGTGGAACGCTGGGGTCCTCCGGTGATGGACCTCATGGCAACGTTTGCGTCAGCAAAAGCAGGAAGGTTTTTCAGCAGAAGACGGGAAAGGATGTCCAAAGGTTTGGATGCTCTGATGCAGAGGTGGCTGGAGGACCGGCTCTTGTATGTGTTTCCGCCGTGGGTGTTGATAGGTTGGGTGCTGCAGTGCATAGAGCGGCACAAAGGTCGGGTGCTTCTAATAGCGCCAAATTGGCCCAGAAGGCCGTGGTATGCCGACATGGTTCGTCTCCTGATGGAGCCTCCGTGGAAACTTCCTTTCAGGAGAGATTTACTAATGCAGGGTCCGTTGAATATGCCTCAGGTGGATCGATTCTTGCTTACAGCTTGGCTCTTGAAAGGGCAAGGTTGACAGCAAGGGGATATTCGGCGGAGGTGATCTCTACCCTGTTACGGTCTAGACGGAGGTCTACCTCGTGGCGTATGTTCGGTATTGGCAGCTATTCGAGCCCTGGTGCAAAGAGGAGCAGGTAGTGGCCTTACGAGCTTCTGTGCCGCAGATTCTGTCCTTTTTGCAGGATGGGTTTTGGAAAGGACTGGCGGTGGCTTCTCTTCGAGATCAGGTGGCTGCGCTTTCATGTTATCGAGGAAAATTGAAAGGAAGGGTGCTTGGGGCCCATCCGGATGTTAAAAGATTTCTGCGAGCAGTGTCGCTTTTGAGGCCACCATGCCGAGCGCCTATGCCGACATGGGATCTTACCTTGGTACTAGACGCATTGGTGCGGGAGCCTTTTGAGCCGTTAGCCAGAGCGTCTTTAAAGGAACTTACCCTTAAGGTGGTGTTTTTAGTGGCTATTTCGTCAGCAAGGAGAATTTCAGAGTTGCAGGCGTTGTCCTGTAAGGAGCCTTTTTTGACCTGCTATGATAGTAAGGTGGTTTTGAGAACAGTTCCTTCCTTTTTGCCTAAGGTCATGTCTGCGTTTCATGTGAATCAAGTGGTGTCTTTGCCAGCGTTCAGAAGGGTTAGCAAGGATAGCTCCTTGGGCAGATTGCATCGGTTGGATGTGGCGTGAGCATTGAAGTATTTGCAGAGGAAGGCGGAGTTCTGCAAAACAGATAGGTTGTTTGTCCTATTTGGTGGGCCGAAGAGAGGAGAGCAGGCGACGAAGGCCTCTATAGCAAGATGGCTTAAGGAGGCAATTGCGTTGGCCTATCTCTTAAAGGGTAAGATAGTGCCGAAGGGACTGAGAGCGCATTTGACTAGGGCGCAGGCGACGTTTTGGGCAGAGTTCAGTTTGGTGCCAGCGGTAGAAATTTTCCAGGCGGCAACATGGTCGTCTTTGAATTCCTTTGTCAAGCATTACAGGCTTGATGTTCAGGCGGAGGGGGATGCTAGGTTTGGATCGGCGGTGCTTCAGGCTGGTCTAGCAGGTCCCTCCCATTAAGTTGATTACTGCTCTGTTACATCCCCAGTGGTTCGGGACTAGACTGGAGGGATGCTAAGGAAGAGGAAATTAGACTTACCTGCTAATTGTTGTTCCTTTAGGATCTCCAGTCTAGTCCCATATCCCTCCCTGTCATGGTGTGGCTAGGTGGAGGCCTGAAGTCCGGTAAGTTTGTTCATAGGGCTGTCAGAGCGGCTTATGGGCTGTGGGTCTTTACGGGAGGGGGTTTGGGGCTTTATCTGGAAGAAGTTACAGGGGGCCTGCTGGGAGATCCTGGAGAGGGGGCGTAGCGGGCCAGAGCTTTAGGTCATTAGGCGTGGCCTGTTAGTTAGGGGATAGCGCAGTTAGCTATCTCAGTTTCATTCAGTTAGACGGTTATGAGAAAAAAAAAAAAAGAAAGATTTTACATATTTGATAACTGCTTACTTATTGCTCTGGTGAGTCTGCTTTGTCAATAGGTTACTGAGGCAAGGAGGCAGTGCCTGAGCTACTTATCCTGGTGTCATAAGAAGTGTGACGTGTTCAGTCTCCAAGCTGCGAGAGGAGGTGCTTAAACCCCAGTGGTTCGGGACTAGACTGGAGGTCCTAAAGGAATAACAATTAGCAGGTAAGTCTAATTTCCTCTTTGACCAATTACTTGAACCCTATATCCTCCCAGTTCCTAAACGTGCTACAAAATGAACAGATGTTAAGGGAGGGGTTATCCGTAATTGGTGAAAAGAGGGAGAAAATCTCTCATTGTGTGCGCAGGCGACAACTATACAGTAAACCACCAATGTACTATATGGGCAATTGTAGGGAGATGCCTCAAAATGTCTGGGCATAGAATATGAAGGGGTTATAGTCAGCAAGTGCACTTGGTTCTTTCAGCCATATTTTGTTCTATAGCGTACCAACACCAGAGTGACCATGGACTGAACTGTTCCTTTACCAATGCAAGTCTGCCCACCCAGTAATATAAATTGAGATTTTGAAGCACCATGCCCCCCCTTGCCCTTGGCCAACCAAACAGTGCAAAGCTTAACACGCCAAATATAACTGGATACTTTGCTATTCAGCTTTTTAAACATAAGAACATAATTTTATTTATTTATTTGTGTGGGGTTTTTATACCGCCCCTTCCAGCGATCAAGGGCAGTTTACAAGGAACAGAACAGGTACATTAAACTTTTTAAAACATAAGTGGAGTCAAATCATATAACATATTTACAATCAACATATTTACATAAAACTCTTTTACATTAACTACATACTTATAGTAAATGTATTACTGGGTGGGAGAAGAGAAGGCTGTTCTTTATGCATCTGTAATTAAATATGGGATGCTATAGAGTGGAGGAGTGGCCTAGTTGTTGGGGCAAGTTACCTCAGGCCGGAAGGTCAGGGGTTCAAATCCCACTAGAGGACAGCAACCTTGGGCCAGAAGGACTGTGGTTTCTAGTCCCACAGGTGCTCCTTGTGGTCTTGGGCAAGCCACTTAACCCTCCATTGCCCATGTTCCCTGTAAGTATTAGTGTATGTGTCTCATATCTCCTCGTGTTAAATGTATCCCCCAGTTGTGTTGTGACCACTTTGATTGAAGGATAAGGTGGTATACAAAACTGTCAAAATAAATAAAAAATAAAATAAATATAGTTCAAGGAGGGATTAAGGGTTGGGGCTAGGAAGTGTGAAACAGAAACTATGTTGGTCACGGTTGTGATTATCTCAAAAATGTTCAATACTTTTTCACTGAAAGGGTGGTGGATGCTTGGAATGCCCTCCCGATGGAAGTGGTGGGGGCAAATGCAGTGACAGAATTCAAAATGGCATGGGACAGACACAGTGGATCCCTTTACAGCAACAGGATAAAATCAAAATAAACTTAACTAACTAATTTCTCAACATACAGGGGTGTCCTACACGGAGCGGTGGGTTCACCCCTAAAACAAACACACGGAGAGGGCTGGCCTGCATGGAGCGGCAGGTGCACCTACTCTTGCCATCTTTCTGGGCAGACTAGATGGACCATACTGGTCTATCTCCAGGAACAAGCAGGAATGTAGTCTTCACATATGGGTATCGTCGGGACCGACGGAGCCTGTGCGGGAACGCTCCCCAGCGTCCAATTAGAAAGCTTTTGGGAGCATCCCACAGCACCTGCGTGCTGCCTTCCCGCCTTTCCCAACTGCCTCTCTCCAGTTCTTCGTTTTCCACGGAGCCAGCAGGTCTTTCCTGTCACCACAGAAAATTCTCCTTATTGCCCTTCTTTTTTGTGGTCGCGTCTGCCTTCCTCGACGCTTTACCGGTACTGCCGGTTTTTCTTTCTTTTCTTTTCTTTAAAAAAAAAAAATAATAATTTTTTTTTCCACGTGCACGCGCCTTTTTGGGCCTTAGGTCCAAAAATTACTCCACAATGGAAAAACCCTCTTCGGGTTTCAAAAAGTGCACCAAGTGTGGCGGTACCATCTCTGTCACCGACACCCATGAGTGGTGTCTAAAATGTATAGGTCCAGACCACTCCATCACGGAATGTATGGCCTGTGCCATGATGTCTAAAAGAAGTCGGCAGAACCGAGCTGCTAAGCTCAGTACCCTGTTTCCCTCTGATGCAGCCTCGGTGGCATCGACGTCTTCCAGGGCTTCCTCTTCCTCCCGTGGATCTCAGGTAACTAAACACAAGTCTAGCCGGTCCTCAAAGGTTAGATCTCCTTCTAAGCATCGAGATGCCTCTGGCGTTGCCCTTGAGGATTCTGCACCGGCAAAATTGCCCTGGCGGGAGTCTTCGACTTCCAAAGCATTATCGGGGCTCCAGGACGTTTTTGAGGCCTCAAACTCGGCAGAACTACTGGTACCATGCTCTGGGGTACCGTCTGTTTTCTCAAGGTACCAACATCCAGGCATCAGCAGCGTCGATAGACCAGAGATTCCTGGCTATTGAACGCAGTCTGGCGGCTCTCCTTGCGGCATCGACACCCTCGGAACCGCATCAGACAATTCAACTGGCACCGACTCCGGCACCGGTATTGGTACCGGTGCTGATAGCATTGGCATCGACATTGGTGTCCGCATTGCCGGCACCCAGTCATGCGATGCCCTCCGGTACCGATACACCGGTACCGATTACTCCCGGTACCGACTTCAGTCGGTACGGGTATCGAGCTCTTCAAGAGCATCCGGACAGACGGTACTTCACGTCCTCAGAAGAATCTGAGGATTCTGGCAGTTCTGTCGATGCAGGAATACTTCTCCCAGAGGAGCCTTCCTCCCCTAAGCGCAGGATGTCTCCTCCAGAGGATATTTCCTTTCAGGACTTCATCAGGGAGATGGCTCGAGGTCTGTCCATTACTGTGGCTCCTGAATCAGAGCCCAGAGCAAAGGAGTTGGAAATTTTATCCCAAAGATCTTGCATGATCTCATGCTAAGAATGTGGGAGACGCCTCTTACCACCTCTCCTCACTCTCGTAGACTGGATACTATGTATCGAGTCCCTCCTTGTCCTGGTTTCCAGAAGACTCAGCTTCCTCACCACTCTATTGTAGTGGAAACAGCTATGAGAAGGATCAGGAGTGCAAAGAGACATGCCTCTAATCCTCCAGGACGCGAGTGCAGAACCTTGGATGCTTTTGGACGTCGGAATTTCCAAGCTTCCATGCTTTCTGCCAGGATCAGTTCCTATATTTTATATATGGGAATGTAACTGAAGGAAGTTACAGGGGATTTAGAGGTTTTGAGCCCTCTTCTTCCTGAGGATAAAAGACAGGATTTTCTCCAATTGGTCAAACATGCCCGGGATGTTTCTAAATTTGTCAACCGTGCAGCTTTTGACTGTTTTGAGTGCATAAGCAGAACCTCTGCCATTGCCATAGGTGCACGTAGAATTGCCTGGCTCCAGGCATCTGATTTGGAGCTCTGGGTACAAGACAAACTGGGCAATATTCCTTGTACTGGTGAAAACCTGTTTGGTAAAGATTGGCAAGAAAAGGCCAATGAGTTGGATGCTGATAACTCCACTTTGGATAGGCTATCCAAAGCCACAGCTGATCCTGCGAGAAAGAAGTCTTTCAAGAAGCCTTTCTTCTAAAAAAAAGAAGAGGTTTTATCCCTCTTATTCCCAGCAGAGACGATCTGCAGGTCAGCCTGCCCGGAAAAGTCAGCAACCACCTAAACAAAGGAAAGCAAAGACTGCTAAGCCTCAACCGTCTCAGCAGTCTCAGCCTCCACAAGGCCTTTGACTTTCATCTAGAGAACTTAGCCTTCCTGGCCCTCAATGGACCAGAGCCTTCCACCATTCCAGGAAGATTATGTCACTTTTCCCCCAGGTGGGAGCAGATAACAGCAGAGCATTGGACACTCTCCATTATAAGAGAGGGGTACAAGCTGCACTTTCTGTGCATGCCCCCTCACACAATGGTAAGACAGTTCAATTCTCAGACCTCTCTCATCAACTTGTTAGATCAAGAGGTCACTATGCTTCTTCCCCAAGGGGCAATAGAAGAAGTACCCATCCACCAACAGGGTACAGGGTTTTACTCCCCCTATTTCCTTATCCCAAAGAAAACAGGGGGATACAGACCTATCTTGGACCTCAGAGAATTGAACAAATTCCTGCTCTTCCACTCTTCACCTGGGATCGTCATCTGGTATCCTCGGTACCTTCGGGGCCGATCGATACGACCCAGATTGGCTTTCCTGTATCTCTGCCATGCTCGGGGTTGGTACCGGCTTCGAACGGTACCGATACCCCGGCATCGGTGTCGAGTGTTCCTCTCTTCACCAGGCATCGTCTTCGGACATCCTCGGTACCTTTGGAACCGATCAATACGACTCCGATTGACTTTCCTGTATTGGCATCGCCGATAACACCACCAACGTCGGTACCTTCTAGACATGCATCGATAGACTCGCTCCCTTCGATGCCGAGTCTAGAATCGATATCCAGTCTAGATGACTTGGTACCGACGTGTTTCGGAACCGATCCATATCGATTCTGACTACGCAGTACCGAGGATATTCACCAAGGCTCTCTGGCTACCTCGGTACCGCTTCAGCAGCCCCCGATTACTGCTTCGATGACATTATCGTCTCCGATACCGGTATCGGTATCAATGTCGATTCCTGCAGTTCCATCGGTGCCATCGATCCTTTCTATGCCTAGCTTGGAATCGATACCGGGCACTGACGATGCAGTACTAACTGCCTCGAATCAGAACTGTCAGTATCACTATCCATCTAGCAGGATTCTTTTTCTGCACCAGTCCAGTATGTCTTCTGGTGCTCAAGCTGCTTCTTCAACCTCAGCTTACCCAGGAATAGTTCCCATTGGAGATCCTTCTTTTCAGAAATTTCTCCTTGACATGGCAACCTTTCTTGCCATTCCTATTCCTGGCTCTACTCTTAACCAAGATCCTGCAGAAAAGGAAAATATAATGCTTCCTTTACATCATTCTTTGCAAGATCTTCTTCTGAGGATGTGGGAATCACCTTTAAAGGTTCCTTCGCCTTCTACAGCCATTAATGTTCTGTATCAGGTGCCTCCCTCTCTGGGGTTTGTCAGACGGCTGCCTGGGTAAGAATCTTCACAGTCTTGACAATGCATATATTTATATGATTTTTGCAAGGAATTGTGGGTAATGTAGTTCATTCACACCAGACACAGCTGCTGACAATAATTTAGTTGTGCACAAGTGTTAAAGCCAATAAGATACTTCTTTATTTATGGGGTTATTTCTCCCAGCACAGATATGCTTGGTAGCACATAAATTAGATTACTTGCTTGCAGTGTTTAACTTGGTAAAACAAAGTCAAAAATCAAAATCAGGAAAACAACCTTCAAACTTGTCAGGCAATTAGCTAATGTTTTCTTAGCATATCTCTAACAAACGAAAAGCCACAAAGAAATAAATAAACTGTTCTTGTAAGGTTAACTTCTGATTACTTTCCACACAGATCCAGAAGTAATTCTCTCCTAGCTCACAAGCAATTAGGTGCAGCTCAATTGCTATCAGTTATCCAGCTGAAACCCTTTAGCAGGCTGGCTTTCTACTGTGTGAGTCAAATCCTGCTTCAGGAGCTTTTCTTAGTGGAATAAAGAACAAATTTATATTTTCTTTGTGATGGCTGCTGTGCTTTATCACAGAAAGTTACCAACGGAGTTTGGATAGAGAGCAGTCCATATAAACAATATCTTGATCTGCTATTATTTCCGCTTCATCAACAAGCATAGGGTCACTATCATGAATTGGCACAGATGAATCTTTCAAAGGAGCACTTTCAGGAGAACACTTATTTCCCTGCTGTCTTTCAAGGTTATAGCTAGGGCATAGATCAATGTTCATACCTGAGCTTCCATTGTTGCTATAGTTCCTCTCTATATAGCCTGGCCAGTATGTAGTCCAGTTCTTATGTCCAGCCTTCCAGTCCTGATCCCTGGACACTGGATCTCTCTTCACATACCTTCTGGCATAGGTCTTAGAGTCCCTTCCACGTGCAGCCGTCTCCCTCACAGGTAGCCTCTGGTGATTCCTTGTTCTGCAGCACCATTCCTCTGGCTTTCCCCAGTCCAATGGTATATGCTGGCCCTTGAAATACCTCCCAGTATACGTACTGCCTTGGACTCTTCTAGACCTCTCAAAGGCTTTTCTCCTCTTCCTTCCAGAGGGTTTCTTTCCTTCTCTATCCGTCTGGTTTGGCTTCTGCTTCTGATGATCCTTCAGATGAAACTGATGATCCTTCTCTGCATATCCAAGGTGATCATGAAGATGGTCATCTGTAGAATAAACTCTACTCTTATTCTGCTTAGATGAGTGATCCTCCCTAACACAGCGCAGCTGTGCTGAATCAGGCCCTGCCCTTTGAGATGAGTGTTCCATCCTAGCACAGCGCAGCTGTGCTGAATCAATCCCTGCCCTTTGCAATGAGTGCTTGGGTATTACCTCATAGCCCTTTTGATTGAACACACGTTTTCTCACTTCAGCTCCTCTCATGGCTGTTGGAAACCTGGTGCATTCTGGGACTGGTAGTCTTTTATGGCAAAATTCTGTTTTCTCATTTCTTCCAGCACTGACAGGTTGCTTGTTCAGAGACACTTCACCTTTTCTATAGCTCCTTCCTGAGCTATGATAAGCTTCCTTATCACAGGTTTCAAAAAAAACAACTTCCACATCATTCCATTGTAGTGGAATCAGCAATGAGGAAGGTAAGAAGCAAGAAGAAGCATTCTTCTTATCCGCCAGGTCGTGCATCTAAAGCACGTGATGCCTTTGGACGTCAAACCTTCCAAACTTCTATGCTGGCTTCAAGAATTATTTCATATATTTTTTATATGAGTCTGACACTTCAGGAGGTCACAGAGAAATTATCTCTTTTGTCCCCTTTTTTGTCAGAGCCTAAGGCCACTGACTATTCCTTGCTTCTTAATCATAGCAGGAATATCTCTTGGTTTCTCTCTCGTGCTTCTCTAGACTCTTTTGAGTCTGTTAGCAGGTCCTCTGCTATTGCCATTGGAGCACGTCGTAAAGCCTGGCTGCAAGCTTCAGACTTGAGCAGATGGGCACAACATACACTGGGTAATTCTCCTTGTACTGGAGAAAATCTCTTCAATAGAGAGGCTTTACGTCAGGTTGCTCATTGCTCCACTGACTTCCCTGGTTCTGGAAACCATCCTAATCCTTCTTTTCCCCAGGACGTAGGAAATGTCCTACCAAACCTTCTTTCCCTAAGAAAAGAAGGTTTCACCCTTCTCCTGCCCATCCTCCAGATGTACCCAAGCAAGGGACATCTCATCCTAGTCTGAAGTCTCCAGACTCTAACCAGTCTAATCATAACCAGCAACCATAGGTTCCTGTATGTTGCAATCTACAGTTAACTTCTTCTTAGCAGAAGTTTATTCTTCAAACTCTACACTGTTTTTTTCTTTTTCAGTATGCTAAGCTGTTAGGATACTTTTGTCCATGGGTTACAGAATTCTCCCCTTCTTACTACTACGAAGGGAGGTTACAACTATCCCATGATAGTTTCTGTCCCCACATGGACATCTTTTCCTTCAGCTGACTTACCATATGGTAAGTCACCTTCCAACCCCCTCTCTTCCAGGGTTTCCCCTGCTTGAGTTGGTACCATACTGAAACACTTCTCTTTCTTTCCAGTGTAGACTTTTTGTTATCCTTCAATGCATCAGACAGGGACGGGAATATCTCCGCTCCCTTTGTCTGTTTTCTCTCTGTTTTAATACAGGAGAATCCCCTCTGCTGTTTTGTTCAGTTGCTGTGCATGCAGGAGTTCCAGTGATTACTCTAATGCTCATTGCAAGCTACTTTCAACTATCTTGCATAATACTACTCACTGCAGGTTATCTTCTTCTAGCCATATCCTTTCCTAGGATGTGGCAACACACCTGACTTCTGTCAGTTTTATCTCATAATTCTCCTGCACAATGCTCTCTGCAATCTTCAGAGAAGCTTTCTACTATGGGCCCTTGCTACAGAGCATTGAACTTTGTCTCTGAGGGTTTTTCCATATAGTAGAAAAAGCTTATATAATCATTCCATGGCTATATAGGTTCTTTATACCCTCTTGTCTCCTGTTGTGATACAGAAGACAAGCTTTTTCTGCGTGAATGTCCAAGGAGTTCCCAATCTTGCAGGAATCTACCCCTTTTTTCCTTACAGCTTGGCATTATGCTTTTCTGCTCCACTTGGACAACGCATACTCTTTTAGTGTACATGATACCCCTGTGTCCCTTGGCTGGGTCATCCTGGTGTCTTAGTCTATGCGTTTTTTTGTCCTTTGGGCATGTCAGAGTCCTAAAGTACTCCTGACGTGCTCTTGCCAGACTGCTATTATCCTCTGTTTTTTCACGCAACCATACTGGTTATTCCACTGAACTACATTCCTGCACCGCAGAAATAGATTCTCTATGTGGTTTTCACCCCCTTATTATTAGATGAATCTTTTCCCATCACATTCCCCATGTGAATGTTTTTGTGGGGCTCAGTTGCAGGCATGTATCCTCAGACTTATATTCATGTATGTATATGTCCTATACATACATATTTTTGTAATCTGTGTGGGCATAAGTCATGTATGTATCTCCATATATATATATATGTGCCCATTGGGAGATGTCCATAGGACGCTAGGTATTACCTACTATCTCCCTAGCTGTCTGTGCTATAAAGCTTTTACCTTCTTAAGGGGTCCAGACAGTCAACTTGCCTATTCTCATACGGCTCAGTAAGTGGGAGCGGTTATACACACAATTACTGCTGTGATGTCAACAGCTTCTATTTTTGTTATAGATCTCCCTGTCTATGAAGTATCAAACTTCAATGTCTTCCTATCTCTTACCAGCTAGGAAAGACAGTGTACATCTTCAGTATTTCTGAGTACACTTCTGTTCTCCTTGGGAATAGGGGCTTTTTTCCATACCCCCTCCTCCCTTCAGGACTGGGCTAATTCTCCAGATCGGTCAGTCGTCTTCTTTTAGTCCTCAATGTTAATAACTCTGTACCTAAAAGAGTTTTCAGCTTTTTCCCATAAAGCTTTCCATTGAAGACCTGCCGTTCTTCTCCTGCCCCACTTGACACCTGGGTCACCTGCCCATTCCAGGTTTGGAACTTCATCCTCACTGCTGTGAAGTTACCTTGAGGATTCCGCTACTGCATCTACAGTACACTCCATCACAGTTCTACTTCCTACAATCCAGTAGGTAAGCTCTATATTGTACTAGTTCATTAAATATTTTAATGATACTTGACATACATTCTAAAGACTCATTTTTTCTGTAGTCTTTAGATTAGCTGTTCCTCTACAGCTCTTCTCTATTCAACTCCTACCCCCCATCCCTCAGGGGATGCCGGGGATCCAGGTTTGGGAAATGCCGTCCTGTTCCAGGGATACGCATTTTATGGGATCTCCCCTGGCACCCACAGCTAGGGAGTCCCCATATGTGAAGACTCATTCCTGCTTGTTCCTGGAGATAGCACAGTTACTTACCTGTAACAGGTGATCTCTGGGAACAGCAGGAATTAGTCTTCACAACCCACCCACCTCCCCTAGGAGTTGTATCTATCTATCTCCTTTCCTCTTTCTCTCCTTCTGTCTCAGCTATGAAACTCAACTGAGGAGAGGCAGTGGGAAAGGCGGGAAGTCAGCGCGCAGGCGCGAGGGATGCTCCCAAAAGCTTTCTGATTGGATGCTGGGGAGAATTCCCGTGCAGGCTCCGTCGGTACCGACGTACCCATATGTGAAGACTAATTCCTGCTGTTCCCAGAGATCACCCTTTACAGGTAAGTAACTGTGCTTTCTCCGCCCTCTAGGGGTATTCGTCTTCCCCTACTTAGACGACTGTCTCATTCGAGCCCCCATCAGAGTCAGATGCCATGACTTCTCTATCTTGCACAATGCGTGTTCTTCAGTATTTGGGTCTGGTCATAAACATCCCAAAATCCATTCTAACTCCCACTCAGTCTCTAGAGTTCATAGGAGCTTTGCTGGATACCAGAAAAGCAAGGGCTTATCTTCCCCAGGCCCGTTGCCTTCGCATGGTGCAGTTAGCTTCTCAAGCAGTGCTGAAGCCTCATCTCACTGCCTGAGAAATGCTACAACTACTAGGCCACATGGCATCTACCATGCATGTGGTTCCTTATGCTCGCCTCCATATGAGAGCAGCCCAGTGGACTTTATCCACTCAGTGGACCCAGGCTTCAGGGTGCCTGTCAGACAAAGTAGCAAACACAAATCGCCTTATTTTGTCCCTCCAGTGGTGGCAGTCCACTCAGAACCTGTTGCTGGGGTCCCCATTTCAACAACCTTTACCCCAGGCAACTCTCACAACAGATGCTTCATCAATGGGTTGGGGAGCTCATCTGCAAGACCTCTCCACCCAACGCACCTGGACTCCACAGGAGACTCATCTACATATCAATCTCTTGGAGCTCAGAGCAATCTTCCTTGCTCTTCGAGTTTTCTACACCCTGCTCAGCTACAAGACAGTCCTCATTCAGACGGACAATCAAGTAGCCATGTGATACGTGAACAAGCAGGAGGTAACAGGCTCTCTGTCGCTTTGCAACGAAGCTTTGCGACTATGGACCCTCGCCAGAGAGCATCAGATTCATCTCCTGGCAGTGTATCTTCCAGGCATACAAAACTCTTGGGCAGACAGACTCAGTCGAGTTCTGCTTCCACATGAATGGTCTCTACATGCAGACCAGGTGGCCAAGATTTTTCGAATTTGGGGAATCCCAGACATAGACCTCTTTGCAAGTCCGTTGAATGCCAAGTTTCCCCGGTTCTGTTCCAGAATTCCAGCTCAGGGCTCTCAGGCTTTCCTTCTTCATTGGGGTCAAGACTTCCTGTATGCCTTTCCACCCATTCCCCTGATTCCCAAAACCCTATTCAAGCTTCAGAGAGACAGAGGCCATAGCTCCACATTGGCCACGGCAAGTGTGGTACCCTCTGCTTCTACATCTCTCTCAAGCTCCCTCCCTGGAGTTAGGGTCTGCTCCATATCTCCTGTCCCAGGAGAACGGAATGTTATGGCATCCCAATCCCCAGTCTCTGCATCTCAGGGTCTGGTTGCTGAAGGCCTAGATCTTCATGACCTTAACCTCAGCAAGTAAAGGATATCCTTTATGCTTCCAGGAAGCCTTCCACAAGACGCTCATATGCTTTCAAGTGGAAAAAGTTTACCATATGGTGCTCGCAGAAGGGTCTTAACCCCATTGCGATAACTTTGGAATCATTACTGGAGTATCTCCTTCATTTATCTAAAGCAGGACTTAAGACTAACTCAGTAAGAGTCCATTTGAGTGCTATTGCAGCTTCTTTCAAGCCTCTAAAAGGACAACCTATATCCTCCCATCCTCTTATAGCGAGATTTATGAGGGGCCTTCTGCTAACTAAGCCTCCCATTAGGCCACCACCTGTGGCATGGGACTTAAACTTGGTTCTTGGTCAGCTCATGAAGCCACCTTTCGAACCCTTAGCTACTACCTCATTGAAATTCCTTTCTTGGAGGGTTATCTTTCTCATTGCAGTCACATCAGCACGTCGCATCAGTGAGTTGCAGGCACTAGTGGCTGATCCACCTTATACAAGGTTCTGTCATGACAAGGTAGTCCTTAGGACTCATCCACACTTTATGCCAAAGGTGGTCTCGCCTTTTCATCTAAACCAAGCGGTCTACCTACCTGTGTTCTTTCCAAGGCCTCATGCATCAAATGCAGAAAGGAATCTTCATACTTTGGACTGTAAAAGAGCTCTAGCCTTTTAATTACAAAGAACACAGCAACATAGAAAGTCCTCTCAACTCTTTGTTGCTTTTGGTCCTTCTCATTCGGGACTTCCAGTCTCCAAGAGAACACTGTCAAGCTGGATTGCCCAGTGTATTTCCTTTGCCTATCAGAGTAAGAATCTTCCTCTGGAGGGCCATGTCACAGCTCACAATGTGAGAGCCATGGCTGCTTCAATGGCTCATCTACACTCTGCGTCTATCGATGACATCTGTCGAGCAGCCACCTGGGCCTTGGTTCATACCTTCACAGCCCATTACTGCTTGGACAAGGACTTCCGCCGGGATGCCTTGTTTGGTCAGGCTGTTCTCCAACACCTGTTCCATACCTAATCAGCTCCTACCCACCATTCCTGGTTGGATGCCAGAGATCCATGGGGGGAAGTGGAGCCCTTTCTCAGAGACGCACAACTTCTGGAGTTTCTCCCTGGCATCTAAAGCTAGGGAGTCCCCATATGTGAAGACTACATTCCTGCTTGTTCCTGGAGATAGCATAGTTACTCACCTGTAACAGGTGATCTCCGGGAACAGCAGGAATTTAGTCTTCACAACCCACCCAGCTCCCCTAGGAGTTGTATCTCTCTGTCTATCTCTTTTTCTTTCCCTCTCTCTCTCTCTTTGTCTCAGCTTTAAAACTCATCTGGAGAGAGGCAATTGGGAAAGGCGGGAAGGCAGCACGCAGGCGCTGTGGGATGCTCCCAAAAGCTTTCTAATTGGACACTGGGGAGCGTTCCCGCGCAGGCTCTGTTGGTACCGACGATACCCATATGTGAAGACTAAATTCCTGCTGTTCCCAGAGATCACCTGTTACTGGTGAGTAAGTATGCTTTATCTGCCGTCATTTACTATGTTACTATGAATAAAAATGTCTTAATTTCTTTACGGAACAGTTGGAGGTCATTAATAGCTCTTTGTTTATCCGGGAGGGCATTCTATTAGATTGTGGCAAAGTGCCATACTGGATCAGACCAAAGTCCAAGCCCATGTATCCTGTTTGCCAACAGTGGCCAATCCAGGTTACAAGTATCTGTCAGGTTCCCAAAAAGGTACAGAGATTCTATGTTGCTTATCCCTGGGTAAGCAGTGGATTTCCCTGGTCCTCCTTAATAGTTTATGGACTTTTCCTTCAGGAACTTGTCCAAACCTTTTTTAAACCCAGCTACACTAACAGTTTTTACTATATCCTCCGGTAATGAATTCCAAACTTTGACTGTGTGTTGAGTGAAAGAATATTTTCTCCTACTAGTCTTATATTGGCTACATTGTAGCTTCATTGTGTGTTCCCTAGTCTTTCTACTTTTTGAAGGAGTAAACAACTGATCTATGTTCATCCATTCCATTCCACTCCATTCATTATTTTATAGACCTCTGTCATATCTCCCCTCAGCTGTCTTTTTCTTTCCAAGTTGAAAAGCCCTAACCTTTTAAGCGTTTCCTCAGAGGGGTATCTTCAATCCTCTTCACCATGTTGGTAGCTCTTCTCTGTACCTTTTCTAATTCTTCTATATCCTTTTTAAGATATGACTACCAGAATTGCACACAATATTCAAGGTGTGGTCATACATTGAACAATACAGAGAGCTTATAACATCCTTTTTTATTCTCCATTCCTTTCCTTATTAATTCCTAGCATTCTATTTGCTTTCTTGGTCGCTGCTGCACACTGGGCTGAGGGTTTCAACATACTATCCACGATGATGCCTAAATCCTTTTCCTAGGTGGTGGTTCATAATGTGTAACCTTGCATTGTGTAACCATAGTTTGAGTTGTTCTTCCCTTAGTTCATAATTTTGCACTTGTCCACATTAAATGTCATCTGCAATTAGAACGCCCAGCCTTCCAATTTATCAAGTTCCTCTTGCAGTTTTTCACAATCCTCTTGTGTTTTAACAACTTTAAATAAATTGGTATCATCTGCACATGTGATCACCACATTCATTATTCCCATTTCCAGGTCATTTATGAATATGTTAAAAAAAACAGTGGGCTATGCACATATCCCTGGGGTTCTCCACTATTCACCTTTCTCCACTGAGAACATTGCCTGTTCCTGATCCACAATAGTGTACTACTACTACTAATCATTTATATAGTGCTACAAGGCATAAGCAGCGCTGAACAGACACATATAAAGACAGTCCCTGCTCATCAGAGCTTACAGTCTAATTAAGACAGACAACACAAAAGAATAAGGGCAGAATAGGGAAGGGTAAGGAGACTTAAGGAAAAAGAGATCAGCTTCCAAAAGCAGCCTCAAAGAGGTGAGCCTTTAGCATGGATTTGAAAAGGGGCAGAGATGAAGCCTGATGCACAGACTTGGGTAGTTTGTTCCAGGCATAAGGAGCAGCAAGGTGAAAGGATCAAAGTCTGGAGTTGGCAGTGGAAGAAAAGGGCAAAGAAAGAAGCAAGCCAGCAGAGCAGAGTTCATGAGGAGGGGGAGTGGAGAGAGGAATGGTAATGAGGAGCGAAAGAATGAATGCATTTATAGATCAGAAGAAGTTTGAATTGGATACGGAAATGGAAGGGAAGCCAATAAAGTGATTTGAGAAGAGCGGTTATATGAGTATATTGAGGCTGCCGAAAGATTAATCACACAGCAGAGTTTTGAACAGATTGAAGGGGAGAGAGGTGTCTCAGAGGGAGACCAGCAAGGAGATTGCAATAGTCGAAACGGGAAGTAATTAGAGGATCAACAAGTGTTTTAGTAGGGTGTTCAGGAAGGAAGGGGCAAATTTTATTAATGTTACAGAGAGATAAATGACAGGTTTTAGCCATCTGTTGGATATATGAGGAGGAGAGGGAGGCGTCAAAGATGACGCCAAGGTTATGGGCTGAGGATAAAGAAAGTAGAAAAGTGTTAGCTACAGAAATAGAGAAAGAAGGAAGGTTTAGGAGAAAATTAAAAAATTTGGTTTTGGCCATGTTTAATTTCAGTAGTGGGTAGACATCCAGGAGGCAATGTCTAACAGACAGGCAGAGGTGCGGGCCTGGAATGTCGAAGAAATATCAGGTGTGGAAAGATAGATCTGAGAATCGTCAGCATAAAAATGATATTGAAATCCATGGGAGGAGATGAGAGCACCAAGGAACTGGGTGTAGACATAAAAAAAGAGAGGGCCCAGAACAGACCCCTGGGGTACACCAACTGAGAGTGGTCTAGCAGTAGAGGAGGAACCATCAGAACAAACACTGAAAGAGCAATGGTAGAGATGAGAAACAGGACAGCACAGAGCTCTAAAACCAAGCGAAGATAATGTGTCGAGGAAAAGTGGTGATCAACAGTATCAAAAGCAGCAGAAAGGTCAAGAAGGATGAGGATAGAGTAAAGGCCCTTGGATTTAGCCAGGAACAAGTTGCTGGAGACTTTGGCAAGTGCCATCCTAGTAGAATGTAAGGGAGAAAAGCCATATTGAATCGGATCCAGCAGGGCATGAGAGGAAAGAAATTCAAGACAACTGCGGAGGACTGCACTTTCAAGGTTTGGAAATGAAGGGAAGAAGGGAGATGGATCGATAACACAGGTACACAAAAAAAATTTTTTTTAAACTGCCTCTAATGTTTCGATTGATTTTTACGTTTTTTGGTGCGCTGAATCCAAATCTGGTAACCAATTTGCTCCATCATGTACAGAATTTTTGCTACATTGGGTTAGCAGTTTGAGGTGAACGTTTCAGATTGAGTGCGATCGAGATAAATGTTTCTTGGATGAATTCTTTATACTAATTGTTTAGTAGTTATTCAAATAAGAATAAAGAAAATTGTAACAAGGCAGCACATAAGAATAGAGTAATGTCAACAAAACACACTGTGATGGTAGCAAAATTGTCTGCACTTAAAACAGCCATATACATGTGCACAAACATTGAGCATATAAGAGCGAGGTTAGACACAAAGCAAAGCAAAGAAATGTGCAAAAAATGTTGTACAGGTATGTATGTAAGAATAGAAAACGCAAACCGCACCATTGCAATACATGAAGACAAACACCCGATGGTGTGAAAATAAAATTCTAATAAATGAGATCCGACACTGTGGTAATAACTAGCAAATTTTTATTTCAAAGTTTAGTAAAACACGATATTTCTCAACACAGTTTAGATTTTAAAGTCATTCTTGGGTCAATCAATCTCCTGGTGGGCCTGTTTCTTCTTCCCCCGAATGCTTCTCTTGGTGCGCTGCTTGGCGTATTTTTCATCTGGGGTTTCCCGCAGCAGCAACCAGCAGAAATCAGCCATCATAGTGGTGTTCCATCTTCCTTGGTACCTTCTCTCTGCGTCCTTGATGTCCTGGTGAAACCTTTCACCTTGTTCTTCACTGTACGCCCCCAAGTTTTCGGGAAAGTAGTTCACATGGGAATGCAAGAAATGAACTTTCAGGCTCATGTTACAGCCTTGTTCTTTGAAGGCATTGAGCATCCTGGCAACAATATCCTTATAGTTCTCATCCCGCCTGTTCCCCAAGAATTTGAGAACAACATCCTTGAAGGAATCCCAGGCTTCTTTTTCCTTCTCAGACATCGTTTCAGCGAATGCTCCATCTGAAATGAGTTTCCTTATATCAGGGCCAACAAACACTCCTTCCTTTAGCTTTGCTTCAGAAAGTCGGGGGAACTTTGAGCAAAGGTACCGAAAGCACTCACCATCTTTTGGAAGGGACTTGATGAATTGCTTAATGAGACCCAACTTAATGTGGAGAGGTGGTAATAGAATTTTATCACGAGGTACCAAGCTCTCATGAAGAACATTTTTCTCACCGGGTCTCAAATACTCCCGAATTGGCCAGTCTTTTTTCCCCCAGTGTAGGTCGCGGGCCCGGCTATCCCACAAGCAAAGGAAGCAGGGATATTTGGTGAAACCGGATTGCTGCCCTAATAGCATGGATAGAATTTTAAAGTCTCCACAAATCATCCACTTATGCTCATCATAACGAATCTTCTGAAGAATCAGGGCCAAATTCTCGTATTTTTCTTGGAGAATAACAGAGTGAGCAATAGGAACTGAAGCGAATGTGTTGCCATTATGAAGAAGAACACCTTTTATGCTGTCTTTTGACGAATCAATGAACAGCCGCCATTCAGCAGGATCATACTTGAGTTTAAACTTTTCCATCACTCCGTATATATCGTTGCAAAATACCAAATCTTCCTCTTTGCTGAAATACTTCAAAAATTGTGTCTCGCGGTTGCGGTACCAATAAAAAGTTGTTCCTGGTGACAATAGATTTTTCTGTTTAAGCCGAGAACCTAGCAGTTGGGCAGCATCTTTTGGGAGTCCTAAATCCCGGACTAAATCATTCAATTCAGCTTGAGAGAAAAGTTCAGGTTTCGGATCTGGTTCAGTTTCAAACTCGGAAGTACTGGACTCATCGGGAAAAGCCATCTGATGAGTCTCATCATGATCAGAACCGTCCACACAAATATGATCCAAAGATTTTGGTGGTTCAGGCACAGGTACTTCGTTGCTATGAGGCATAGGCCTAATTGCTGAGGGAAGGTTGGGGTAACTTATTACGTTCTTATTTTTTAAGTTGTATCCCTTCACAATGCAAGAGCAAAAATAGCAGTCACTGCTGTGGTCTCTTTGTTCACGCCACATCATAGGTATTCCGAAACGAAATGCTTGTTTTTTACCTTTCATCCATAAGCGTAGATCTTCCTCACATGTCTTGCACACTTTGTGAGGAGCCCACGGTTTG
Organism: Ichthyophis bannanicus; assembly: GCA_033557465.1. Classification (NCBI taxonomy): domain Eukaryota; kingdom Metazoa; phylum Chordata; class Amphibia; order Gymnophiona; family Ichthyophiidae; genus Ichthyophis; species Ichthyophis bannanicus. Next base: position 885,092,585 of record CM066034.1, on the reverse strand, counting down.
TCTTGATCGCCTAACTTCAAACCGAAATAGGCAAAATATACTTTTTTAATAAATGCAGAAATGTTCCTCTGCCGCTTTTTCACGGTATATTCCCCACAAATAAAACAAAACTGTCCGGAGAGTTGACGCAACCTCTGGCTCTGTGAGCCATCACAAATACACAGCACTGCAAACTACAACTGTAGTGAACCACTTCGGAATAAAGCTGGATTACGACTGAGCAAACAAAAGGTAATAATGAACTTGCAAGAAACTGAAATTTGACAGGAACGTTCATGTCGCAACCACCATGTTTGAGCGAGCGAACGAGGCGAGGCGAACAGGAAAGAACATGCGCCAGCGCGAGTACTGGATTTAGCCCCCCGCCTCCCAATTGTCCTGTTAATGTATAAAATGAATACAAAACACTCTAAAATATCATGAGGGAGTGTTTCTAGTTAGTTAACCATTACAACCTCTATTTTGGGCCAAGAAAATAAACTACAGTCGGCTAAAAAGAAATTATGTGAACATTCCTTATATGGGTAAGAAATCTAATTTTACAAGAAAACGTGACGTGATGGAACATTTTGGCTATTTTTCCTGGATTCAGCACCCCAAAATCTATAGGAATCAGTTGCAAAACTGGAGGCAGTTTTTTGGTAGTGTACCTGTGTAATTAGAAGGACAACTAGGGTCAAATGAAGACTGAAAATCCTAGATCTCTCAGGGATTACCTTGGGGGACTTCCACACCTTGTAATCTCCTCAGTTCTTTGTATGTCTGGACAGAAGGAATGGCTGTTAAGCACAAAAGAAAAAACACAGATGCTTGGAGTTAATCTTATACCAGGAAAAGAAGAGAAGCAACAACCCTCCGCAGAAATCACAGAAGTCACTAGAACAGCGCAGGGAGGACCCAGCCACACCTCTTAAAACAAAGAAACCTTTTATTTCGTAAACCTTCAAAGGTACAGACCCAACTTGGCTAAGTTTCGGCAGTCAGCCAATTAATATGCAATTGCATATGTATTCCAATAGCAGTCAGGACATTGTAACAAGAGCCAAAGGCATACCTGAGAAGCGTTTTTTGAGCTTTCAACTACTGGCTCTTGTTACAATGTCCTGACTGCTATTGGAATATATATGCAATTGCATCTTAATTGGCTGACTAACGAAACTTGGCCAAGTCGGGCCTGTACCTTTGAAGGTTTTACAAAATGAAAGGTTTCTTTACATAGAAACATAGAAACATGATGACAGAAAAAGACCACAAGGCCCATCTAGTCTGTCCTTCCATAACAACAACTACAACAGTCCACTTTTTACCTTTAGAGATCCTCTGTGTTGGTCCCATGCTTTTTTGAATTCAGTTACTGTTCTTTGTTTTAAAAGGTTTGGCCGTGTCCTCCCTGTGCTGTTCTATTAATCTTATACCAGGACAAAAAGGAAGTCAGAAGGACTGCTAAATGGTAGCTTCCCTATCATAGTCAAACTTCAATTTCTTTCCTGGCCCGTTTTATTAAGAATTTTGCATAGATGAACACAAACAAATAAAATCTTCAAAGGGAAAACAGTCACAAATCCACAACATCCTGTGTCAGTCTTAGTCTTTCTCAGGCAAGTAATTTATCTACATACATTCTACAGCCACCTCCTAGACTTTCTGTCACCTACCCTGAGCTCATCTGCAGCAAATGACCTCACATTCCTGTTTTTGATAACCATGCTTCTGGGGAGGAGATACCGGGCAGCCATGCAGCAGCGGAGGAAGCAGGTTGTTTCTGGGCAGCCCCAATGTCATCAGGGGCCTGCATAAAGCCAGCTGAAGATTTTTGATCCATCGGGAGGAGATACCAGGCAGCCGTGCAGCAGCAGAGGAAGCAGACTGTTCCCCCGGTGGCCACAATGTCATTGGGGGCCTGCTGGGATTAAAGCCAGCTGGTTTGTAAGGTGCTTATCCGTAAATATGTGGCCGAGTGTGTGACCAAAGGGACATGACACAAGGGGCTTTCCTGCCTCCTGGGAGCCCCTTGGAGTACTGCAGGAGTAGTCCCACATCTTTTCAACCAGCAAGTATCATCCATGGATAAGCATAAGAAGAAATTGGCGTCTGAAGAGGTTGTTACTGTTAATGCCGATGGAGAGGCATTAAAAGGCCAAGGTGGGGGATAATTTTCTTGCAGATTTCTGACTTTCTTTCTTTACAGTCATTGGGGGCATCTTTGAGTTTTCCGGATCGCATCCCGCCTCCTCCCCTATCCACTGTTACACCACCCAACCCAGCCGTTGCTGGTAGGCCTTTACAACAAAGTACTCCTTCTAAATAATGATGAAACTTTGAAACCGGTGTCCTAGTCTCCAACCCTGTTTGATGCTTGGGAAGTGTCTGAATACCATATATCTCTGTCTGTTATATGGAGTGTGTTTACTCGGACGGAGCAGGCTTCAGTCACCACTGTCTCCCAGTTTTGTGCTTTCTCACAGGAGACTGTAACAAAGCTGGGTACGGTTGAGGAGAGTGTGGAGTTATTGGTAAATCAAATTCTTAAATGTGATAGTCAATGTTCCTCTCTGCAGGCAACAAGCGCCTCAAGGATAGTCTTGTTATACATCATAAATTGGAATTGTATGAAGATATGTTTAGGGCAAAAAAAATTTGCTTTCTGAATTTTCCTGTTTGTCATTTATTGTTACCTGAGATATTGCTGCGGAAGTACCTTAGAGATGCCCTAGCTTTGCCAGGGATGACTCAATAGTATTTTCTAAGTTATTTTACCTGCTTGGTGGAAGGGTGTCTCGAGAGTCCTCTGAGGGGTTTGTTTTGCAACTGCAGTCTGATTTTAACTTGACACAATTTCTAGAGGTTTCACAGGACACCATTACCTCCAGAGTGACTTTCATGGTTACTTTTATTTCTGAGCAAGACAAGGTCTCAGTGTTTAAAAGTTACTTTAAGAATAAAGCAACTACGTTTTGAGGGGCGAGCATTTAGTTGTTGCCAGATATCTCCAGGGCCACGCAGCTTCGGAGAAGGTCTTTTTTAGCCCCTAAACTAAGGGTGTTGGCTCTTGAGGCTACGTTTTTTGTACACTATCCCTGCAAGTGTCTAATTACACTGCAGGGTTCTAGGTTTATCTTTACGGATTCCTTACAATTGGAAGCTTTTTTTATCCAAGAGAGAGAAGCATGGGATCGTTGGGTGAGGTATTTGGTGGGGAATAAGTTAGTGGCTGTGATGTTAAAGCTTTGCTTTATTTTCCCTTTTATTGTTGATTATTTTTCTGTTCCTCCTCATGATGTGGGCTTATAGATGGGAGATATGTTTCTTATGATATGATAGTATTTAGGCCTTTATGACTATTCTTGTCCAGTTTCTTGTATTCTTGCTTTGTGGATACTGTTTTTGAAAACTCATATTTAAAAAAAAAAACAAAGATAACCTGCTTCTTCCCTAAAGGTGATCATCTGTTTTCACTCAAGCACACGAACAAAACTTGGCTGAGAACATAATTCATAATATTGCTAGTACAGTCTCATATTAGTCCTTCTACCTATAACTACCAACATAGTTCATAATACTCCAGTAAGTTGCTAGGGATGGCTTCATGCTTTTGTCTTTTCAAAGGTAGATGGAAGAGATGACAGAAGAGGAAATGGAGTTAAGAAAATGGGTGGGGATAGGATCAGAAGAGCAAGTAGTAAGTTTAGAGGATGAAAGCATCTGAGATCATAGAAAAGGATTTAAGTGTAACAGAGAATCTCCAGGAACGAGCAGGAATGTAGTCTTCACATATGGGTATAGTCGGTACTGACTGAGCCTGCGCGGGAACGCTCCCCAGCGTCCAATTAAAAAGCTTTTGGGAGCATCCCACAGCAACTGCGTGCTGCCTTCCCGCCTTTCCCAACTGCCTCTCTCCAGTTCTTCGTTTTCCGCGGAGCCAGCAGGTCGTCGTTCCTGTCATTGCAGAAAATCTTTTCCTTATTCCTTCTTTTTGTGGTCGCGTCTGCCTTCCTCGATGCTATACCAGTACCGCCGGTTCTCTTTTCTTTTCTTCTTTTGTTTAAAAAAAAAAAATATATATATATATATATATATATTCTATTTTTTTCCAAACTTTTCTTACCAGGTGCACGCGCCATTTTGGGCCTTAGGCCCAAAATTTCCTCCAGTATGGAAAAACCTGCTTCGGGTTTCAAAAAGTGCATCAAGGGTGGCGGTACCATCTCCGTCACTGACACCCATGAGTGATGTCTCAAATGTTTAGGTCCTGACCACTCCATTTCCAATTGTATGGCTTGTGCCATGATGTCCAAGAGGGGTCGACAAAACCGAGCTGCTAAGCTCAGCGCCCTTTTTCCCTCCGATGCAGCTTCTGTGGCATCGACGTCTTCCAGGGCTTCGTCTTCCTCCCATGGATCTCAGGTAACCATACATAAGTCCAGCCGGTCCTCAAAGGGTAGATCTCCTTCCAAGCATCGAGATGCCTCTGGCGTTGCCCTTGAGGGTTCTGTACCGGCAAAATTGCCCCGGCAGGAGGCTTCGGCTTCCAAAGCATTATCGGGGCTCCAGGATGTTCTCGAGGCTTCGACCTCGGTAGAACTACTGGTGCCATGCTCTGGGGTTCTGGCTGCATCCGGTACCAATACCCAGGCATCGGCAGCGTCGATAGACCAGAGGTTCCTGGCTATTGAACGCAGTCTGGCGGCTCTCCTTGTGGCATCGACACCCTCGGAACCGCGTCAGACAGTTCAACCGGTACCGTTAGCATCGGCATCGACATCGGTGTCTGCTTTGCCGGCACCCAGTCATGCGATGCCTTCCGGTGACGATACACCGGTACCGATTCCCTCCGGTACCGACTTCGGTCGGTACGGGTATCGGGCTCTTCAAGAGCATCCGGACTGGAGGTACTTCAATCCTCGGAAGACTCCGAGGATTCTGACAGCTCTGCCGGTACCGGGATACTTCTCCCGGAGGAACCTTCCTCCCCTAATCGTAGGATGTCTCCTCCAGAAGATATATCCTTTCAGGATTTTATCAGGGAGGTGGCTCGAGGTCTGTCCATTACTGTGGCTCCTGAAACAGAGCCCAGAGCTAAGGAGTTGCAGATTTTGCAATATCCCAAAGCTCCTAAGGAGGCAGCTACTCTGCCTATCCATGAGATCTTACATGATCTCATGTTGAGAATGTGGGAGACACCTCTTACCACTTCTCCTCACTCTCGCAGACTGGATACCATGTATCGAGCCCCTCCTTGTCCTGGTTTCCAGAAAACTCAGCTTCCTCACCACTCTGTTGTAGTGGAATCAGCTATGAGAAGGATCAGGAGTGCAAAGAGGCATGCCTCTAATCCTCCAGGATGTGAGTGTAGAACCTTGGATGCCTTTGGACGTCGTACTTTCCAGGCTTCCATGCTTTCTGCCAGGATCAGTTCCTATATTTTATATATGGGAATGTTCCTTAAAGAAGTCACAGGAGACTTGGAGATTTTAAGCCCTTTCCTTCCTGATGACAAGAGGCAGGATTTTCTCACACTAGTTAAACATGCCCAGGATGTTTCTAAGTTTGTCAATCGTGCAGCTTTTGACTATTTTGAGTGCATAAGCAGAACCTCTGCCATTGCCATAGGTGCACGTAGAATTGCCTGGCTCCAGGCATTCGATTTGGAGCTCTGGGTGCAGGACAAACTGGGCAATATCCCTTGTACAGGTGAGAATCTATTAGGCAAAAATTGGCAAGAGAAAGCCAATGAGTTGGATGCTGACAACTCCTCTTTGGATAGGTTATCCAAAGACACAGCTGATCCTGCAAGAAAGAAATCTTTCAAGAAACCATACTTCTCAAAAAAGAAGAGGTTTTATCCCTCTTATTCCCAGCAGGGACGTTCTGCAGGTCAGCCTGCTCGAAAGAGTCAGCAACCACCTAAACGAAGGAAAGCAAAGACTGCTAATCCTCAACCATCTCAGCAGTCTCAGCCTCCACAAGGCCTTTGACTTTCATCTAGAGAACTTATCCTTCCTGGCCCTCAATGGACCAGAGCCTTCCACCATTCCAGGAAGGTTGTGTCACTTTGCCCCAAGATGGGGGCGGATAACAGCAGAACAATGGACACTCTCCATTATAAAAGAGGGGTACAAGCTTCATTTTTTGTGCATGCCCCCTCCCACAATGGTAAGATAGTTCAGTTCTCAGACCTCTCTCATCTACCTGTTAGGTCAAGAGGTCACTATGCTTCTTGCCCAAGGGGCAATAGAGGAAGTACCCATTCATCAACAGGGTACAGGGTTTTACTCCCCCTATTTCCTTATCCCAAAGAAAACAGGGGGACACAGACCTATTTTAGACCTCAGAGAATTGAACAAATTCCTGTTCAAAGAGAAATTCAAAATGGTTTCTCTGGGAACTCTGCTGCCATACCTTCAGAGTCAGGATTGGCTTTGTTCTCTAGATCTCAAGGATGCATGCACTCATGTTCTCATCCATCCAGCTCACAGAAAGTTCCGTCGGTTCCTTTTTCAAGGAAAGCACTTCCAATACAGGGTGCTTCCTTTCGGCCTGGCCTCAGCACCAAGAGTGTTTACGAAGTGCATGGCTGTGGTAGCAGCATTTCTCCGCATCTAGGAATATTCATCTTCCCCTACTTAGACGACTGGCTCATTCGAGCCCCATCAGAGTCAGAGGCCAGAACTTCTCTATCTTGCACAATGCGTATCCTCCAGTATTTGGGTGTGGTCATAAACATCCCAAAATCCAGTCTAACTACCACTCAGTCTCTGGAGTTCATAGGAGCTTTGCTGGATACCAGAAAAGCAAGGGCCTATCTTCCTCAGACCCGTTGCCTTCGCATGGTGCAGTTAGCTTCTCAAGCAGTGCTAAAATCTCATCTCACTGCCCAAGAAATGTTACAGCTACTAGGCCACATGGCATCTACAGTGCATGTGGTTCCTTATGCTCGCCTCCATATGAGAGCAGCCCAGTGGACTTTATCCACTCAATGGATCCAGGCATCAGGGTGCCTGTCAGACAAAATAGCGAACACAAATCACCTTATTTTGTCTCTCCAATGGTGGCAGTCCATTCAGAACCTGTTGCTGGGGGTCCCCATTTCAACAACCTTTACCCCAGGCAACTCTCACCACAGATGCTTCACCAATGGGTTGGGGAGCTCATCTGCAAGATCTCTCCACCCAAGGCACTTGGACTCCACAGGAGGCTCATCTACATATCAATCTCTTAGAGCTCAGAGCAATCTTCCTTGCTCTCCAAGTGTTCCACACCCTGCTCAGCTACAAGACAGTCCTCATTCATACGGACAATCAAGTAGCCATGTTCTACGTGAACAAGCAGGGGGGAACAGGTTCTCTGTCGCTTTGCAACGAAGCTTTATGACTATGGGCCCTTGCCAGAGAGCATCAAATTCATCTCCTGGCAGTGTATCTTCCCGGCATACAAAACTCTTGGGCAGACAGACTCAGTCGAGTTCTGCTTTCACACAAATGGTCTCTACATGCAAACCAGGTGGCCAAGACTTTTCAAATTTAGGGAACCACGGACATAGACCTCTTTGCAAGTCCGTTGAATGCCGAACTTCCCCGGTTCTGTTCCAGAATTCTGGCTCAGGGCTCTCAGGCCAGGGATGCTTTCCTCCTTTATTGGGGTCAAGACTTCTTTTATGCCTTTCCACCCATTCCCCTAATTCCCAAAACCCTGTTCAAGCTTCAGAGAGACAGAGTCCGTATGATTCTCATAGCTCCACATTGGCAACGGCAAGTGTGGTACCCTCTGCTTCTACATCTCTCTCAAGCTCCCTCTCTGGAGTTAGGGTCTGCTCCAGATCTCCTGTCTCAGGAGGACGGAATGTTATGGCATCCCAATCCCCAGTCTCTGCATCTCAGGGCTTGGTTGCTGAAGGCCTAGATCTCCATGATCTTAACCTCCCTCAGCAAGTAAAGGATATCCTTTATGCTTCCAGGAAGCCTTCCACAAGACGCTCATATGCTTTCAAGTGGAAAAGGTTTACCATATGGTGTTCGCAGAAGGGTCTTAACCCCCTTGCGATACCTGTGGGATCATTACTGGAGTATCTCCTTTATTTATCCAATGCAGGACTTAAGACTAATGCAGTAAGAGTCCATTTGAGTGTTATTGCAGCTTCTTTCAAGCCTCTAAATGGACAACCTATTTCCTCCCATATTTATTTATTTATTTAATTCTCTTATATACCGCGCTATTCTGCATCAGTGCGGTTTACATTGAACAAACTGAAATTACATTGAACAGGGCATTATAACTTGAAGATAACTATTTTACAGGGAACATGGGCTATGGAGGTTTAAGTAGCTTGCCCAAGACCACAAGGGAGCACCTGTGGGACTAGAAACCCCAGTCCTTCCGGCCCAAGGTTGCTGTCCTCTAGTGGGATTTGAACCCACGACCTTCCGGCCTGAAGTACCTTGCCCCAACCACTAGGCCACTCCACTCCACTCCTCCTTATTCAAGGTTCTGTCATGACAAGGTAGTCCTTAGGACTCATCCACACTTTATGCCAAAGGTGGTCTCGCCTTTTCATCTAAACCAAGCGGTCTGCCTGCCTGGGTTTATTCCAAGGCCTCATGCATCAAATGCAGAAAGTAATCTTCATACTTTGGACTGTAAAAGAGCTTTAGCTTTTTACTTACAAAGAACACAGCAACATAGAAAGTCCTCTCAACTCTTTGTTGCTTTTGATCCTTCTCATTTGGGACTTCCAGTCTCCAAGAGAACACTGTCAAGCTGGATTGCTCAGTGTATTTCCTTTGCCTATCAGAGTAAGAATCTTCCTCTGGAGGGCCATGTCACAGCTCACAATGTGAGAGCCATGGCAGCTTCAATGGCTCATCTGCACTCTGTGCCTATTGACGACATCTGTCGAGCAGCCACTTGGGCCTCGGTTCATACTTTCACAGCCCATTACTGCTTGGACAAGGACTCCCGCCGGGATGCCTTGTTTGGTCAGGCTGTTCTTCAACACCTGTTCCATACCTAATCAACTCCTACCCACCATCCCTGGTAGGATGCCAGAGATCCATGGGGGAAGTGGAGCCCTTTCATAGGGACACACAACTTCTGGGGTCTCTCCCTGGCATCTAAAGCTAGGGAGTCCCCATATGTGAAGACTACATTCCTGCTTGTTCCTGGAGATAGCATAGTTACTCACCTGTAACAGGTGATCTCCGGGAACAGCAGGAATTTAGTCTTCACAACCCACCCACCTCCCCTAGGAGTTGTATCTCTCTGTCTATCTCTTTCTCTTTCCCTCTCTCTCTCTCTGTCTCAGCTTTAAACTCAACTGGAGATAGGCAGTTGGGAAAGGAGGGAAGGCAGCACGCAGGCGCTGTGGGATGCTCCCAAAAGCTTTCTAATTGGACGCTGGGGAGCGTTCCCGCGCAGGCTCCGTCGGTACTGTTGATACCCATATGTGAAGACTAAATTCCTGCTATTCCTGGAGATCACCTGTTACAGGTGAGTAACTATGCTTTGAGGGGGAAAGTTGGTACTGAAGTGGGAGAAGAGGGAATGAAGCTGATCTAGTGGGGAATTGGAGTGTAATTTTGTGGATTTTGTCATGGAAATAGTTGGCTAGGTTTTTGGCAGAAAGAGGAGGGGTCAGAGGGGGAGGCGCTTTGAGGAGAGAGTTAAGAGTTGAGAAGAGATGGTGGGAGTCAGTGGCAAGAGAGTTAGTCAGATGGACATAGTAGTTTTGCTTGGCGAGTGCTAAGGCTGACTGGAAAGGAGGTAAGCATGAATTTGAAGCAAAGAAAGTCAGAGAGAGAGCTGATTTGAGCCAAAAGCTTTCAGCCGAGCAGACACAGGAGCGTAGATAGCAGGTAGTTGAAGATAACCAGGGCTGCGGTGTAGTGCATCTCCCGGGACATGGGATGGGTGGAGCAAGAGTATCTAAAGCAGAGGAGAGGGCACTATTATAGGAAACTATAGCTTCTTCAACAGATATAGAAGACAAGCTGGAAGAAAGAGGTGATGAGACAGTGGAGACAGCCAATGGATGGATAACATGAAGATTCCTAAAAAGGTAGGAGAAGACTGAGTGAGATTGAGGTGGGGAGTGATGAAGGGTAAAACAATAGGAGGTGATGATCAGAAAGGGGAAGAACTGAGTTACAGAAATTGGAGGGTAAACAGAGAAGAAAACCAGGTCAAGGCAGTGACCGTGCTGATGAGTGGGAGCAGAAGAGCAAAGTTGGAGGTTGAAAGAGGAAGTAAGGAAAAGGAGTTTAGAAGCATAGGGGTCAGAAGGATTATCAACATGAATATTAAAGTCACTAAGGAAGGGGGAAGAAGAAGAATCCAGAAATAGGGAAAGCCAGGAGTCAAAGTCAGTAAGAAAGGTAGAGGTGGACGTATCAGGAGGTCTATAAATAGCAGCTATCTGGAGAGGTAAGGGATTAACAAGGCAGATAGCATAAACTTCAAAGGAGAAGGAGTGAGACTGAGGTAGGAGGGGTTGGAATTGACAGGAAGGAGAAACCCAACAGTTAGAAATGAAGAGATCATGAGTAAAAGGGAGTTTGGATTGAGCATTCCATAAGGCACAAGAGAAAGGGGAAAGGAGAGGAATATGGATGAGATTAGGGTGGTTGGGTGAGGAGTAGAAGTGAGAGAATAGTCTAGGAGGGCCAGGATTAGGTTTAAGGTCACCAGATGAAAGAAGGAGGAGGAGAAGAGTGTGAGGCAGAGAGGAGACAGAATGGCAAAAATGAGGATGAGAGGGTTTTTTTTTAAAGAGAAGGGAGAGGGATGAATGAGAGAAAGAAAAAGGTGAAGTTCAAGAGCTGAGGAGAGGAAGGAAGACAAAATAGGAGAAGAGATGGGAACAGTAAAGAGAGAGTGATAGAGGAGGGGGGATTAAGGAAGTTGGTATGAGGGAAGAAGCTTAGGGAGTGTCAATAATAGGAAGAAAAAGTGGTGTGGAGCCATAAGAAGAGAAGAAATGAAGAGGGAAGCAGAAAGAGAAAGTAGAAGAACTATTTTAACAGTGATATTAATACTATTAGTGCTAACCATGATCAATCATACAGCACAATAAGGCACAAGTAGCGCTGCACAGACATATGCAAGAGACTGTTCTTGCTTACAAATAGTCAATGAGTGTTTTAAGATGAGACGAGATGCAGTTTAGGGTGACCAGAGATTAATTTCCACTGGAATTCATTTCCCAGTCACCATCAGAGCAAAAAGTGTCTAGTGTAAAGTGAATGCGATAGTTGTTTCTTGGCTATTTAGTACTAGAATGTTTTTCTAACAGTTCAGTAAATGAACCATAATCCGCAAAGGTTGGGCCTCTGCTGTGCTGGAGTTCTCATCGGAGAGAGCAGGAGGGCGATCACCATCAACCGGGGCACTGAGAGAGGCTCTCGGTGAGGGAAGGATCAGCTTATCCAATGGCTGGATGCTGGGAGACAGTTAGTGATATATCTAGGGGCGAGCAGCCCGGCTGGTCTATAGGCCTCTAAGTACGTGGGGGCATGCACCGAGAGGGCGCACTCCTCTCCACAGCTGATTGAGGCAGCAATAGACAATAGCAATACTGCCTCTTATCCCATGATTTTTTAATTTCACCAAGAGTCTCTCATGAGGGACCTTGTCAGAGGCTTTCTGATGTCAGGCTCACCGGTTTGTAGTTTCCTGGATCACCCCTGAAACTCTTTTATAAACATTGAGACAGGAATATAGCATGGCACATGCATAAAGCAACTTTGAAAGAACTGTCATTTTTAAAACCTTGATACAACCGGATCGAGGCTAAAGGCGAATCCCTCTAGGTCTCCATATCCATCCTGTTTCCCTAAAGCACCAGGAGGGTAGTTCCTTTTATAAAGATGTTGTATTCTCCTAGTGATCGTTATTCCCAGGTACTTCAATGAACTCATCAGTAGCTTTAACTACTGAGAAGGTGCACTACCACACTGGTGCCTGTCGGAAAGATTTCTTACTTAACAAAATTGATTATGTATCCTGAAACAGTACCAAAGTCCTACAGAATATTCAGCACATAAGAAGCTGAAGTTGTAAGCTCAGTTGAGTAGAGCAGGACGGTGTCGGCATAAAGGGAAATTTTATGTGAAGTGGTATCTATACAGAATTCTCCAGGACCAAGCAGGAAGTCAGTCCTCACATATGGGTGACGTCGGCGCCGACGGAACCCTCTTGCGGAGCATTTCCCCAGCTTTCAAAGAAAGTCTTTGGGAATGCAGTGTGCATGCGCGGTCCCCTTCCCGCCCAAGGGTGCCATCTTGCTCAGTCTTTCTTTTTCCGCGGAGCCCAACGGACGTAGTTTGTGTCACCTGGGAAAAATTGATTTTTTTCTGCGATTTTCATGTCTCTTTATCCGGTTCAACGCCAGTTACCCATCCCGCCTGGGCTCAGTACACCAGTATCGAGTCCAGAACTTTTTTGGTTTTGTCCTTTGTGACTAGAGTTCGCGCTTTTTCTCTTATTTTCACTGGCAGCCCGGTCTTTTGACCTTGCAGGGGCCCTTTTTCCCCCGGTGGCTGCCAGCGGGTTCAAAAAATGTGATCGGTGTAAGAAACTTATGTCTCTCACCGACACACATGACTGCTGCCTCCAATGCCTCGGGCCCGACCATGACCCGCTGGTCTGTGGTCCGTGCGGCAAGATGTCGTCGAAGGCACTTCGGAGCCGTCAGCATCAACGTGAAAGAATTTTTTTGGAGTCCACGTCCAGCTGGGCCCAGACTTCCTCAGAGGCCTCGACATCTTGGGAGTCTGACCCCGAGCGCCGTCGTGGGTCCTTTGAAAGGGGGTCTCCCATCCGGGAGCACAAAAGGAAGAAGAAGCTCGTGAGGGCGGCGTCAGTGGAAGTACCTGGATCCTCGAGGGCCAGGTCACGCAGCCCTGACCGCCGTCCCGGGCTCTCAGAGTCGGAGAGGCTGACCAAGCTACCTCGATTGGAGCCGGAGTCCCCGGGTCAGGTAACCTCTGTTGTCCTCGTGGACTTTCCTCCAGGAGAACCGACATCGGGCCCGATGCCGTCGGGACCCGAGTCAGGGGCTGCGGAGTCTCCTGAGCTCGGTCTCAGGTTGACGGCCCTGGAGAGTAGCCTGGCTGCCTTCATGGAGCAGCAGCAGGTACTGATCACCGGTCTGACCGGTGCATCTGCCCCATCCACCGGGTCCTCGACATCTAAGTCGACCCCGGAGGCCGAGCCGATCCTCGAGTCCATTAAGTCTCGAGTCGATCCTCGGCCAAGGTCTCCCTTGACCTCCCGTGCGGGGCCAAGGTCGTTGACTCCGGTGCCCTCAGCATTGGGGCGGGTGGCATCAAGGCCCACATGGCCGGATCCGCTCGACTCCTCCTCGGAGGAGTCGGCGTGGGAGATGAAGGATGAGAAGTCTTCTGACACCTTCCGGACCTGGTGCGTCCCATCGGCCTCCCTGGAGTCCGAGCCTCGGAGAAGGTCCCCCCCGGAGGATACCCGGTTTTTGAATTTTGTCAGGGACATGGCCAAGGCTTTGGCATTCCCAGAGGACGCCGAGGAGGAGCCTCGAGCCGAAGAGCTTGATGCCTTCCAGTATGATTTTCCTCTGAAGGAAGCCTTTACTGTTCCAGTTCCTCCAGTGCTGGAACGGCTGCTCTTCTGTATGTGGGAAGCACCGGCCTTGGTGCCGGTTCTGAGCAAGTGGGTCGATTCCATTTATCGAGTCCGTAAGAGCCCTGGGTTCCAAAAGGCGCAGCTACCGCACAACTCCATGGTTGTGGAATCGGCCATGCACAGTCTGAAAAGTCAAAAGATGCACTCCTCGGTGCCTCCCGGCCGGGAGAGCCAGAACCTGGATGCTCTCAGTAGAAAGTGCTTCCAGGGCTCTATGCTGTCTTGCAGTGTCCAGACTTACCAGCTGTACATGGGCATGTACTTACGGGACCTGGCAAAGGAGATTGCCGGGTTCTCGGCTGGTCTCTCCGAGGAACCCTTGCAGAGATTCAAAGCCTTGTCTTTAGGGATCCGGGAGTGCTCGAAGTTTATATCTTGAGCAGCTTATGACGGCTTCGAGGCTTTGGCCCGGGTAGCCGCGGCCAGCATCGGTGCATGCCGTCAGGTCTGGCTACAGTCGTCGGACGTAGAGTCATGGGTACAGGACAAGTTTGTCGATGTCCCGTGCTGAGGTGACAACCTGTTCAGCAAGCCCATGACTGAAAAGGCTGCAGAAATCGAGACCGAGACTCTCACCAGGACAAGACTGTCCAGAAAGACTTCTGCTCCTTCTCAGAAAAAGAAGGGCTCAGGAAAGAAGCCCTTTTTCCCGAGGAAGGTTTTGACTCCGACAGCATAGCCTCTCCTCCGCTGGTGGCTCCACTCAGCACTGGGGGTCGGCTGACCCTGTACGCCTACAGGTGGCCAGCCATCACACGGGATACCTGGGTACTCAGCATAATCCAAGAGGGCTACATGCTCCGCTTCCACCAGCTACGCCCCTCCTACTTTCCAGGGGAGCCTCCAAGACTCCCTCTGCACAGAAACCTCCTCCTTCAGGATTTGGCAAGTCTTCTAAAGGAATAGGCGGTGGAACCGGTGCCACACCACCTGGAAGGGGCACGGCTTCTACTCCAGGTACTTCCTAGTACCAGAGAGAACAGGAGGCCTCAGACCTATCCTAGACTTGCGAAATCTGAACAAGTTTCTGGAGAGGGAAAAGTTGAAGATGCTTACCCTTGGGATACTGCTGCCCTACCTCCAGCAGGGAGACTGGCTATGCTCCTTAGACCTAAAGGATGCTTATACTCACATCCTCATCCATCCAGACCACAGACAATATCTCAGATTTGTGGTGGGAGGAAACCATTTTCAGTACAGGGTACTTCCCTTTGGCCTGACCTCTGCCCCCCAGGGTTTTCACCAAATGCCTGGCGGTGGTGGCGGCTTTTCTCAGAAATCAGGGGATTTTTGTCTTCCCGTACCTGGATGACTGGCTAATCAGGGGCCAGTCATTCCAGGAGGCCCGACAAGCCACTCTTCGCACTATCTCTCTTCTTCAGCATCTGGGCTTTGTCATAAACTATGCAAAGTCCACTTTGCTCCCCTCTCAGAACCTAGAGTTTATAGGGGTGAGGCTAGACACCCTTCAGGCAAGAGCTTACTTGCCCGAGGATAGGGCCCACAGACTGATGGCGTTGGCCAACCAGTTCCAAAGCAATTCTCATGTTTCCGTCAGGCACTACCTGCGGCTTCTGGGCCACATGGCATCCATTGTACATGTGACCCCGAATGCCCGTCTGCACATGCGGGCTGCTCAATGGTGCCTCAGAGATCAGTGGACACAAGCCACCGGCGACCTTGGAGACAGAGTAAAGGTGTCCAGACGACTTCTGAACTCCTTACAGTGGTGGCTACATCTGCCAAACCTTCTCAAGAGCGTACCTTTTCAGGCTTCAGCACACATCAGGGTGCTGACGACAGATGCATCCTTAAAGGGCTGGGGAGCACATTGCCAGGGCATGTGCACTCAAGGCCTGTGGTCCCCTTGGGAGGCCACACAGCAGATCAACCTTTTAGAGCTGCGAGCAATCCACTTAGCTGTGCAAACTTTCTGCCATGCTCTTTCTCAACAGTCTGTCCTAGTTCAGATGGACAATCAGGTAGCAATGTTCTACGTGAATAAACAAGGAGGCACAGGGTCCAGGCTCCTATGTCAGGAGGCACTGGACCTTTGCTCCTTTGCAGTCAGACAAAGCATGTTTCTCAAAGCAGTTTATCTACCTGGTCAGGAGAACTTCCTAGCAGACAAGCTAAGCAGGATTCTCCAGCCCCACGAATGGCAGTTGAATCCATTGGTGGTCCAGCAGATCTTCCTCCGCTGGGGACTTCCATCCATCGATCTCTTTGCAAGTCCACTAAACCGTCAACTGCCCAGGTTTTGTTCCAGACAACCGCATCCCCTAAGGATGGCAGCAGATGCTTTTCTGATCTCTTGGTCTGCGGGCCTCCTGTATATGTTTCCTCCCACGCCCCTGGTGGCCCGAACTCTGTTCAGGTTCCTCCGGGACAAGGCCTTGGTGATTCTGGTAGCCCCCAGATGGCCGAGGCAGCCGTGGTTTCCACTTCTTCTGCAGTTGGCGGTGGAAGCTCTGTTCCCTCTGGGACTGCAACACGATCTCCTGTCTCAAGAGCAGGGTTCCCTTCTGCACCCCAATCTCAGGTCCCTCAATCTGATGGCCTGGATGCTGAAAGGATAGTGCTAGCTCCCTTACTTCTACCTAAGGAGGTTGAAGAGGTGGTCTTGGCCTCAAGTGGCGTAGGTTTACGGTATGGTGTGCTCAGCGCAATGAAGATCCTTTCTCTTGCCTTGTGCCAGTAGTACTGTAGTATCTACTTCACCTTTCAGACCTAGGCCTTAAGTCTAACTCTGTTCGGGTCCACCTCAGTGCTTTGTCAGCACACCGCTCACCGGTGGACAGACAGTCTGTCGGTTCACCCCTTGGTGTCCAGATTTCTCAGAGGTCTGCTTCTACTCAAGCCTCCAGTTCGTCCACCAGAGACTGAGTGTGATTTGAACGTGGTCTTCCAGCAACTTACTCGCCCACTGTTTGAGCCGATGGCTACTTGCCATTTGCGCTTCCTCTCTGGGAAAGTGCTCTTCCTAGTGGCTCTTACCTTGGCCGGACGTGTGAGTGAACTACAAGCTCTAGTTTCTGATAGACCGTACACGCGGTTCTATAGGAACAGGGTGGTCCTAAGGACCCATCCCAAGTTCCTCCCAAAAGTGGTCTCCTCTTTCCACCTCAATCAGGAGGTGGTTCTTCCAACCTTTTTTTCCCAGGCTGCATGCCAGCCGGGCTGAAACAGTCTTGCATACCCTGGACTGTAAAATGGCATTGTCCTTTTACATAGAACGTATGCGGGAGCATCAAAGGGCTACTCAGCTCTTCATCTTGTTTGACCCTAATAGGCCGGAGTTACCTGTCTCCAAGCGTACGTTGTCCACTTGGGTAGCAGATTGCATCGCCTGAGCGTACAGGACAGCCAACCTCCCCTTGCAGGGTCGCGTCATGGCCCACCGTGTCAGGGTGAAAACCGCATCAGTAGCTCATCTCCGCTCTGTTCCGTTGGCAGACATCTGCTGGGCCGCAACTTGGTCTTCAAGCCAGACTTTTGCAGCCCATTACTGCCTGGAGAGAGCGTCCCGGCAGGACAGTGTTTTCGGCCAGGTGGTACTCCGTAATCTCTTTGAGGTTTAGGCAACTCCTACTCTCCGGCCCTTGTGTTGGGCTACCGTACGGGGTGCATTCTCAGAGAAAATTCTTCTCACGGATGCTGAGGCTCTTGAGAGGGAGCCATTTTTTCAGCTCTGGATTTCCAGTAGCCTAGAGCTGTGGAGTCCCATATATGAGGACTGACTTCCTCCTTGGTCCTGGAGAAAGCGTAGTTACTCACCTGTAACAGGTGTTCTGCAGGAGCAGCAGGAATCAGTCCTCACGACCCTCCCTCCTCCCCTGGAGTTGCAGTCCTATCCTTCATTTAGATTTTTGCTGTCTTTTTTTTTTTTTTTTAACTTTTATTTTCATTTTGCAACAAACAAAAGAAAACAACACACCAAAGGAGACAAAACAAGTATACAATAAGGAAAAGTAAACCCAATTACCCCCCACCCCGATGCTTCTTCTCTAGCCGATTATGTCAGCATGTGAGCGCTTCCAGTTAACAGTGATTATACATCAAAACGATCAAAAGAGTATCTACGATACAGAATGATCATGGGACAGAAATATATACAAAGTTAGACAGTCAGATGAAAGCATTTAGCAGAATGTACATAGTCATTGAGCATCTTCCATTCAGACCAACGATGAGGAGTCTGAACGGGGGAAGCAAACATACGAGGTATTTGTTCATATTTACTGTAGAGACAGACATGATTCCACCATGCATTGGGGCTCAGATGGGAGCTATTTTCAGTATTTCTTAATTAGGGAAATAGCAATGCCAAGCATAAAGTCCAAAAGGAAGTAAGCCGTTTTTGGAAGAGAGGGGATCCCCGCAACTGGGCGAAGTCCCACTATCCTCCAAGAAAGGGACTCTTGAAAGTGCAAAATAGACTGGATACGACCCCAGACCCGACGCCAGTAATACTGTAGTGCGGGACATTCATACTTAACATGAGGTAGTGAAACAATGGCCGCATGGCAAGTCCAACAACTATTGCCCTGAGTAGTGTTCCATTTGGCTAATCTGTCAAGAGTGTAAAAACACCGGTGGGCTAGAAAGAAGAGTGTCTGAGTGAGTGAGGCGGATCGGGAAACCCGTGTCACTCTACTCCAGACAAGGCTCCATTGCTCCGAGGTCAAAGTCACAGGCAGTTCTCTCTCCCATGCTTTCCGCGCTATAGGGGTATCGCTAGTTATAGCATTACATAAGGTTTTGTAAAAATTGGATGCTACACCCGGTGAACTACCGATAGATCGGGTAGTCTCCGATCAACCTTGTGTAGGGGATGCCGATGGCGGAAGTACCTTAGCACTCCGAAGGCTATGCTGAAGTTGCACCGACTGAAAGTAGTATTTCGCTGGAAGACCAAATTCAATTTGCAATTCACTTAAAGCTTTCCAGCGACCACCATGGAACAACTGGCTAGGAATCCAAATGCCCCTAGTGCACCAGGGGCTCCACGCCATCGACTCATTTTGCATTCGAAATCGAATATTGTACCAAAGCGGGAGTCTGTCGAACGGACAGAGTCGGGAGTCTAAAGATTGCATAAGAGTATTAAAGGCACCTAAAGTGTCTAAAAGCATTGGTGGATAGTGGGAGTCTGATGGGAGAGTCATACCAGGGAGAAAAGTAAGAGGAATCAGTTTGCAAAGATCCTCTTCTATGTCTAGCCACACCGGTCTATTCGGTACTGGTTCTTCCAGCCAACGAACGCCTTGCTTGAGAAGAAAAGAGTAATGGAACACTTGATTAAAATCACCACCAAGTATTAATGGAGCATTGACAGAGGCCTATGCCAACTGCGCAATACTGGCATAGTAAGCAGGGTTGTCCAGATTCGGGGCATAAATACAAATACACGTGAATTCACTATCTCCAACCTTAAGATGTACACGGGCCCATCTACCCTCCTTGTCAGCGCTAGTATCAATTACAGTAGCTTGCAAAGACTTCTTAACCAGAATGGCTACCCCACACCGTTTGGAAACGGCGGGAGAATAGGCAGCCACCATATAAGGCTTAGCATTGAGTTTCAGTGTTTCAGCAGAGTTTAGATGCGTTTCCTGAAGAAACACTAAATCGGCATGCTCATGGCTAAGATAGCTAAGGATTTTCTTTCTTTTGATTGGACTATTAATGCCTTTTACATTGAGTGATAAGATTTTACATAAGGCCATTCAGAAAAATTAAAATTCTGAGCATAATAGCGCACATAATTTCACAATGTCCCTCATATTGACTGTATCTGGCTGTACACATGACATAACAGAAAATAAGCTAAGATAATTCAATGAAGCGCCCCACATTAAAAAAGAAAACCGCGGTGCGGTAGAGAAGAAGCAGAACCCCAGAAATTACTGGCGACCATGTGTCTGCGGGGAGAAACCCCAGAGAAGGCCGAAATTGAAAAAACACATAACTTGTAGGACTGTGCGTGCTCCGAATCCGACCGAGGCACACCTCATGGAGGGATAGGAGACCAAAAAACAAAAAAAGTCATATAGAGAAAGAAAGAAAGTCCAGGCAGTCTCTGTGCTTGGCTATGACCACCGCATCGGGCCCTTCAAAATGGCGGACAGAGCCGGCAGATAAAAGTCCAAGTTTTTGGATTAGCGCATCTGCTCTGCTTCTTTGGAGTCTAAAAATGTTGACAGTAGATCAGGATCTTCGAATGTCCTAGTTTGGTTGTGGAGAGTCACTCGGAGCTTCGCAGGATACAACAGGCCAAAGCGAGCCTGTAGCTGTTGAAGTCGAGGGCGAAAAGCAAGGAGTTTCTTCCGACGGTCAACGGTAGGCTTGGCCAAATCAGGGAAGAAGGAGACTTTGTGACCTTCAAATTCCAAATGATGATTCGCCCGGGCAGCATTTAAAATTTGTTCCACTTGTTGATATCGTAGCAAGCGAAAGATAATGGGCCGGGGGGTCGTTCGGTTGAGCGCCATGTGGGTAGGAACACGGTGTGCACGATCGATTTCCAGTTCTCTATGAAAAGTGATCTTCAGCAAGGAGGGAAGAGTTTTGAGCAGGAATTCGCTTATATCTCCTGCTTCCACCCCCTCCGGTATTCCAATGAGCCTCACATTATTGCGACGGGCTCGATTATTGCTATCTTCTAACTCCTTTTGAAGATTCTGTATCTGGCGCTCAGCCTTGTCCAGTTTGCTCAAGCGCACCGCGTGCGAGTCGAGGACCCCCGCCATGTTGTCCTGCCGTAATGAGAGACTTTCAAGTCGGTCCTGGAGCACTCCAAAGTCTTCTCGCATGGCTCGAAGCGCTTCTCCATTGGACTGCACCAATTCCTTCACGCCGCGTATTTCCTCTAAAATCTCCAGGTGCATTTCGGGGTTTTCACGAAATGGAGCCATCTTCTGTGGGGAGGACACCTCTGTTTTGGAGCGTTTTCCATGAGAAGAAGAAGGAGACCTGAAGTCCAAGCGCGCTGGTTTATGGGCCGCCATCCCCCCCGAGGTACCCCGGTCAGCTCGGAGCGAAATAGTAAGTTTGTATAGGTATTAAGTCAGGATTCTAAGTAGGCCTCTCGGGAGCTTCAGCGCGAAGCGTCTTACCCGCTGGACATCAGGCTCCGCCCCCCCATTTTTGCTGTCTTTTAACTATGTCATCAGACTGAGCAAGATGGCACCCTTGGGCGGGAAGGGGACTGCGCATATGCACTGCATTGCCAAAGGCTTTCTTTGAAAGCTGGGGAAATGCTCCGCACGAGGGCTCTGTCGGCGCCAACATTACCCATATGTGAGAACTGATTCCTGCTGCTCCTGGAGTACACCTGTTACAGGTGAGTAGCTACGCTTTCCCTGTACCTGGGTAACTTGCTGTATGGTCTGTGCAAGAGGTTCAGTTACTACACTAAACAGTAATGGAGAAAGGGAGCAACCGTGGTGATTGCCCCACCAGATCTGAAAGCTAAAGAATAAGTAGCCATTAACCAACACGCTCAGTTGAGGGTTATAGAGCTCTAACCTGCACCATGTAACCCACAGGAAAATGAAACTTGTCCAAAGTTCCAACCATGAAAAGCCAGGAGACCCTATCAAATATTTTTTTCAGCATCTATATCAAAGCCAGTAATCAAAGTGATTTATTCAATGCAATAGCTGTGGTGCTTTAATCCTAAGGAAAGTTATGTTGGAGTCTTAGATCTTGCCCTTTCTGTCTCAAACTGAGGTTAGAATTAGCTGCAATAAAGCAAGCTGTCTCTTGGATACAATTTTATTTATTTACAACATTTATATGCCGCTTAGTCACATAGTTCAAAGTGGAACATCAAACATGCACAATAAAATAACAAAAATGAAAACAAACAGCATCATACAAAAACAAGTCAAGAGGGAACAGACTCAAAAGCGAACAGACTCAAAAAAGTCTTTGACTTTTTACGGAAAGACAACAGATCACCACAGCAGCACAAAGAATCAAGTAGATCATTCCACAAATAAGGTACATCAAAGGAAAGGGCACGGGACCGCCTAACAGTTAAACTGCTAGCAAACAATGGTGGCAGGACAAGGGTATCTATCCCTAATGACCCAGTGAAGTGGATGGCCAGAAGAAGACCACAACAGCAAGCTTGAAAGGCAAGCTGCTAACAAACCCATCCTGATTTTTATCACAAGACATAGGCTCTTAAAACAATCCTTTGCTGAATGGGCAACCAATGCAGGAGCTGCAGGGAAGGGGTAATATATTCAAACTGAGACTTACTGTACATAAAACCATCCTTGCTGCGGCATTCTGTGCCACCTTTAGAGCAGATAGGGTCAACGACGTAAGACCCATCAAAACGACGTTCACAATCAAAAGTAGGTGACAGTACTGACTGAAAGACTGAGTGGAAATCCAAAGCCTAGAGCAAGTGAATCTGAAAGAACGAGCAGCGCACAAGTTTGGAAACATGGGCCTGCATACTCAGCTGAGAATCCAAAGTCACACCCAAATATATTACCTCACTATGAAGGAGTGAAAAATGTCTTATCTCAAGAAACAAATCTGCAAACCATGTTGCAAAAACCACAGGGCAGCAACATGCAAACATTCTATGACAGGCAAAGCAGCAAAATCAGCAGCTTGAAACTTGAAAACAATGTACCACCCCTCCCATAGGGAATAAAACAACCCAGGAATAAATGGTTCACAGTGGGATCTGCCAGATTATTACCTGTAATATGGAGACACCAACTCCACCAAGAGAGATCCCTGCATAATGCCTTCTCTGCCTTGGGTAAATCATGACACTTAATGGAAACTGAAGTAGCCTTAGAGAAGGGTGACACCCAGTGTACCAGATATGCTCCAAATGTTATCAAAAAAATCTCAAAACAGAAAACTGTTCCTATTTGGAGACTTCATTATCAGAGGCATTAATTTGGGAACACCAAAGATTAGAAGAAGGTCAGATGCCTCTCATGATCTTAAGCCAGCAGGGATACAAACCAAATTTTTAATAAAGCCATTGAGGAAAGTAAGGATTCTGAAATAGATTGTTATCCATCTAGAAACAAATGATCTTGCTAGAAATAGAACCTCTTCAGTGAAAAAAGACTTCCAAATTTTGGGGCAGAGATTTCAACCTATTGTCAACACTGTAGCATTCTCAGAGGTTCAGTGATAAGGGAGAAGAAAGGCTATACTGCACAAGTAGCTTTAATACATGGCTTCAAACTTGATGTAAAGAAGAAGGTTTTAGATATATAGACAGCTGGGGCAATAGATGGAACAACAAGAGGCTACACTGTTTTGATAGACTACATCTTTATGTGGCAGGAAAAAGGATCCTAAGTGAAAAAATCAGATAATATTTAAACTAGAGAGAGGGGGGTAATGGAAGTAGAACAAGTTACAGTAATAATTGAAAATAGAAAGAGACATCACCTTAACTCACAAAATCAATTACCAAGGAGAAGAGATGTCAGGAATAAATACCATACAAAATAAAAACAAGCCAATGAAAAATTGCTTGAAGGCAATGAGCACAAATTCTCACAGCCTAAAAAGAGTTCTTGACCTAGAAGTCCCGATGGTGGAAATAGACTTGGACATTGTGACCATTACAGAAACATGGTTCAAGAGTCTCTTGACTGGGATATTGCCATGTTGTTGTTGTTAGTGTCGTCGAGTCGAAGTCGACTCATGGCGACCCTCTGGATAGCTATCCTAAATTGTGTTCGGTCCAGTCAGACGGCTCATTGTTGATAGACTGGTACCCGTAGCTGCTGTTATTGTATCGATCCATCTCATTGCTGGCCTTCCTCTTTTGCGTTGACCTTCTATCTTACCAAGCATGATGTCTTTCTCTAATGATCTCTCTCTTCGCATGATGTGTCCAAAGTATGAAAGTCGAAGTCTTGTCATCTGAGCTTCTAAAGAAAGCTTAGCTTTGATCTCCTCTAGTACCGACTGGTTTGTTCTTCGGGCAGTCCATGGTAAACACAGTATTCGCCACCAGCACCATAATTCAAAAGCATCAGTTTTCTTCCTGTCTGTCTTTTTCACTATCCAGCTTTCACATCCGTATGATGTTATGGAAAATACCATGGCTTGAACAAATCGAATCTTTGTATGGAGAGAGACATCTCTGCTCTTGAGAATCTTATCTAGCCATTCTGCCAAGAGCAATGTGTCGTCTGATTTCTTGACTGCCTGTAGCTTCTTTATTGATAGTTTATCCAAGTAGGTTAAAGTTGTTCACAATTTCAATTTCTTCTCCTTCAACGATGAACCTGTTGATTATGCCAGTTGTCATGATCTTTGTCTTTTTTACATTAAGGTGCAGGCCCATTTTGAGACTGTTCTTTGATTGTGAGAAGCAAATGTTTCAGGTCATCTTCACTTTCAGCCAGTAATGTGGTATCATCAGCATAGTGAAGGCTGTTGATGAGTCTTCCACCAATCTTCACACCTCTGTTGTCTTCATACAATCCTGCTTCTCTGATGATTTGTTCTGCATATAAATTAAACAGGTAGGGGGAAAGTATGCAGCATTGCCTTACACCTTTGCTTATTTTAAACTATTCTGTTTCTCCTTGTTCCATTCGAACTGTTGCTTCTTGATCAATGTACAGATTGTGCAAGAGTACGATCAGGTGTTCTGGTATACCCATGCTTCTTAATGTGGCCCAGAGTTTCTCATGGTTTACACAGTCAAAAGCTTTGCTATAGTCAATAAAGCACAAATAGATATCCTTTTGGTATTCTTTAGTCTTTTCAAGGATACGTCTCACATCCGCAAGGATGTCTCTCGTTCCTTGCCCTTTCCTGAACCCTGCTTGCACTTCAGGTAATTCTTGTTCCAGGTATGGTTGTAGGGATATTGCCATACCTGACCATAATCTATTTATAAGGGATAGAGAGAGAAGAAAAGTAGGGGGGAGCCCTTTCTCAGAAACAAAGCAGCTGAAATTCAGAGACAATGGGGGAAAAGGAAGCACTGTGGATGGTTTTGGAAAGAGGAGATGGCACTACTAGCCACATTTGGTATAGCAAATGTAGTAATGAAGAAAGAGGTGATAATGCTTGATGACTTTTTTTTTTTGTCTGTTAAGTCAGTGCTGACTCCTGGCGACCCAGCTGCCTCTAGGCTTTCTTGGCAATGTGTCACCAGAGGTAGATGCCAGGCCTTTTCTTCCGAGGCAGTGGAGGATAAAGTGACTTGCCCAAGGTCATAAGGAGTACCCGTGGGAATCTAACTCTTGATCTTCTAGGTACTAGACAGTTGCTCTAACCACTAGGCTACTCCTCCACAAAGTGCCTTTATCAATGCTGACTCCTGGTGGCCCAGCAGCTCCTGGGATTTCTAGGCAGTGTAACTAGAAGTAGATTGCCAGGCCTTTCTTCTGAGGCCATGGAGGGTTAAGTGACTTAGCCAAGGCCACAAGATCCTAGTGGGAATCAAACACTGGTCTCATGGTTACCTAGTCAGTGCTGTAACCACTAGGCTACTCTTCTACTTGGTGACTTTAATCTACCAGATTTGGATTGAAGTATTCTGTCTGCAAATCTGGAAAGACGTAGAAAAATTGTGAATGCTGTACAAGAGGTTTCGCGGAGACAAATAGTGATGGAATCTACCAAGGAAGGGTCAACACTGGATGTAGTGCTCGACAATGGAGATATTGTGTCCAGGTGGATGCCCAATGTCTACTGTGGCCTGAGGTAAAAATTAAGGCAGAGTCCAATCACAGCAAACGTTTTTTAGATTTCAAAAATGCTGACTTTTGTAAAATGGGAAATTACTTGAAGAAGGAGCTAACAGGATGGCAGGGAGATAAGGGAAGTGGAAAGGCAGTAGACTAACCTGAAAGAGGCTGTAAAAAGGGCAATAGATCTTTATGCAAAGAAAGTAAATAAAAGCTAGAGGAAAAGGAAACCTATGTTTGTCAAAAGAAGTTACTGCAAAGGCAAAAAAGATAGCACTTAGGGAACCCAGAAGATCACCAAAAGAGGAACACAGAAAAGAATACTGGTTAAAGCTGGAGAGGCAAAGAGAAATCAGGATGGCAAAAGCATATGAATAAATAATGGATAAAGATGTGAAGCGAGGTGACAAAACATTTTTCAGGTATATGAATGCCAGAGATGGAATTACAAGACTCAAAGCTGCTGAGGACTGATTTGTGGAATGCGACAAGGAAATGCTAAACAAACACTTTTGTTCCATGTTCTTGAAAGAAAATCCTAGAGAAGAAACTTAGAAACATGATGACAGTAAAAGACCACATGGCCTATCTAGTCTGCGCTTCCATATCGACTACAATAGTCCCCTTTTTTTCCTTAAGAGATCTTCTGTGTTTGTCCCATGCATTTTTTAATTCAGATCCTGTCCTTGTTTCTACTACCTCCACTGGGGGACTATTCCACACATCTACTGCTCTTTTTGTAAAGAAATATTTCTGCATATTATTCCTGAGTCTATCCCCTTTCCCTCTCATCCTGCATACCCTCATAGCAGAGGTTTGCTCTCTATCGAAAGAGGCTGTCCTCTTACGCATTTATTTAGTATACATTTGTATACCGCTACTTCCAGCGATTTATACCGTGGAGGTATTTAAACATCTCTATCATATCGCCGCTATCCCGCCTTTCTTCTAATATATACCCATTAAGATCTTTAAGTCTGTCCTCATGCTTTATAATGAAGACCACTAACCATTTTAGTAGCTACCCTCTGCACAGACTCTGTCCCGTTTATATCCTTTTAAAGGTGCAGTCTCCAGAATTGCACACAATACTCCAAATAAGGTTGCACCAGAGGCACTATTATGTGTTTTTTTTGTTGGCCATTCTTCTCCCTATGCACCCAAGTATCATTCTGGCTTAAGCCATTGCCTTTCTACCTGTTTAGATGCTTTAAGATCATCAGAAACGATCACGCCCAGGTCCCGCTCTTCTTTTGTAGTCAGAAGTACTTTTTCCTACACTGTACTGCTCCATTGGACTTTTGCAGCTGAAATTCATGACCCTGCATTTTACTGCCAAATTCTTGACCATTCTTCAAGCTTAGCTAGATCCCTCCTCATGTTATCTACTCCTTCCTGAATTTCTACTCTACTGCAGATTTTAGTATCATCCGCAAAGAGGCAAACCTTGCCCGACAGCTCTTCCGCAGTATTACTAACAGAGATGTTAAAAAGAATCGGACCAAGGATTGATCCCTGGGGCACACCACTGGTAACCACCTTCTCCTCAGAGTGAGCTCCATTTACTTGTACCCTTTTCTGCCTCCCACTCAACCAATTTCTAACCCAGTCAGTCACTTTAGAGTCCATCCCTAGGCTGCTCAGTTTGTTTATAAGTCGCCTGTGCAGAATGGTGTCAAAGCCTTTTTTGAAATCTAAATACACCATATGTAGGGCTCTACCTCTGTCCAACTCGTGGTCACCCAGTCAAAAAAATCAAACCCATACTGCCTTGGTTCCTGCTATCCATTGGACTTCAGAAGCCTCACTATTCTCTCGTTTAGCAATGTTTCCAATTATTTACTCATCACAGAGGTGAGACTAACTGGCCTGTAGTCTTCAACCTTATCCTTACTTCCACTTTTATGTAAAGGGACCACATTTGCCTTTCTCCAGTCCTCTGGAACCACTCCAGACTCCAAAGAAGCATTGAAAAAGTCATTCATGAAACTGCTAGAATGTCCCCCAGTTCCTTCAGGATTCTCAGATGTATCTCATCCTGTCCCATCGCTTTATCTACTTTTAATTTAGCTAGTTCCTCACTTCTGTTCCTATTTGTGGGTGTTTTTGAGGTCCCTGCTCCTGGCTCTTCATCTGTGAACACAGAACCAAAATACTTGTAGATATTTTATGTAAATAGTTCACCCATGTTATCCAAGTTTGTACACCTGTTCTCTGTAAAACCAAACAGCCTGTTGTTCTGGTCCTTTTGTTTTATTGTAAACCGCGCTGATGTCGAATAGTGCGGTATATAAGAAATTGTAATAAATAAATAATAAATAAATTTGTTAAGCTATTCTGCTTTATCCTTATCAGCTTCTACATATTTCTCCCTTGAGTCTGACAGTACCACTTTTGCCCTTCCTCCTCTCACTAACACATCTGAAAAATGTCTTATTCCTCCATTTTATGGCATTAGCTTTTTCTTCTTCTTTTTGTATCTTTGCTTTCCTGACTATTTTCCTAACTTCTCTGTTTTCCCAAATATTTATGCCTGTCTTCCTCTTTCTGTGATCTCTTGTATTTTATGAAGGCCTCCCTCTTTTTCTTCACCTTTTCAGCTACTTCTTTTGAGAACCATAGTGGCCTCCTTTTCCTTTTACATTTATTTACCTTTCTATCAAAAAGATTTGTTCTCCTTAAAATATCCCCTTTCAGTTTTGCCCATTGCTTTTCTACATCCCCCAGCTATTTCCATCCTGCTAACGACTCCTTGAGATATTGTCCCATCTTGGCAAAGTTAGTTTTCCTAAAGTCTAAGACTCTCTTTTGAATGAATCACACCATCTCCCAATATGACATCAGAACCACTTTTCCCATAGGTAAGCACCAAGTCTAGTATGTCCCTTCACTCGTGGATTCTATTACCAGTTGCTGTACTAGTTTTACTTGTAGTGAATCTAGGATTTCCTTACTTCTAGATGACACAGCAGCAGGTATATGCCAATCAACATCCAGCATATTGAAATCACTTCTCCTCTCATGGCAATGCTGCAAATGTGTTCTAGAAGCTCCGCTCACTTCCCCATGTGAGGGGGATCTGTATATCATTCCAATGCAAATGGATTTCCCTTTCCCTCTTGCTCCCTTTTATGCCCTGTAATTCTATAGCTATTATTATTTTTTACATACATAGTGCCACTCCTCCTTCCTACCCTGACCTTCCTGAATAAAGTATAGCCCTGTATAATTGCATCCCAGTCATGGTTGTCCATGAACCATGTCTCCGTAACCGCAACTAAATCCAAGTCAGCCTCTTCCATTAAAACCTCAACATCTGGGATCTTATTTTCCATGCTACAGGCATTTATACACACTGCTTTCCAGATGTTGCCTCTTTTATCCATTTCTACAGGGGTATTTAGTCTTTCACTTACCTAAGGGCTTTCTTCACCCATCCCCAAAGAATCTAGTTTAAAGCCCTATTCAGTAGGTTAGCCCGTCTGCTGCAGAAGACACTTTGACTCTTCTTGGACAGACCTGCATGATTGACAGAGGTACTAACAAGAATGAAGTAGATACCACACCATTCACGGAAGAAAGTGTTTATGAACACCTTGCAAAACTGAAAGCAGACAAAGCCATTGGACCAGATGAGATACATCCCAGGATACTAAGAGAGGTTGGACCTTTAAATGATACGTTTAATAGATTCTTGGAGACAGGGGAGGCTCCTTGGGTTTGAAGAAAGGCTAGCGTGGTCTCTCTTCACAAAAGTGGAAATGCCAAAAAAGTGGTAAACTTGAGGCTTCTGATAAGCCTTACTCTGTGTTGGAAATACAATGGGTTACAAGGTACAAGGCAACATGGTTTTACCAAAAGAAGACCGTGCCAAACTAATCTGGTTTCTTTGACTGAGTGATCAGAAGCATGCAGTAATGTGATCTACTTAGGAACAGTATCAAAGATTTTGCTGAAATCTTATAGGAGGCATATGAATAAAATGAACAGCCAGGGGAAGCATCCCAAGGTGGTAAACCTAATCAGAAACTGGTTGGCTGACAGAGGGGTAGTGCTAAGTGGAATTCACTTAGAAGAAACTGCCTCAGGGATCGGGCCTGGAGTCAGTTCTGTTCAATGTCATTGTGAATGATATTGCTGAAGAGTTAAAAGGAAATGTTTTGCATCTTTGCAGAATATGAAGATGTTCAACAGAGTGGACATCTCAGGGTAGGCAACAAAAAAAAAGATATACAAAAATTAGAAGAAAAAGCTAATGTAGTTAAGATTTAATATTAAGAAGTGCAGAGTGATAACATAAGGTATATGCCATACTGGGTCAGACCAAGGGTCCATCAAGCCTAGTATCCTGTTTCCATCAGTAGCCCGTCCAGATCACAAGTACCAGTCAGGTTCACAAAAGATATATAGATTCCATGCTTCTTGTCCAATGAGTAAGCAGTGGATTTCCCCAGTCCTCTTTAATAATGATTTATGAACTTTACTTCCAGGAATTTCCAAACCTTTTTTAATGCAGCTACACTAATAGTGGGGGTGTAGCCTAGTGGTTAGAGCAACTGCTTATTACCCAGAAGATCAAGGGTTCAATTCCCATTGGCACTCCTTGTGACTTTGGGCAAGTCACTTTACCCTCTATTGCTTCGGAATCTGCTTCCGGTGATATGTTGCCTAGAAAACCCAGAAGCAGCTGGGTCGCTAGGAGTCGATACTGACTTGATGGCACTAAAAAAACAAAACAAAACAAAAAAACTCAAATAGTTTTACTACAGCCTCAGATAATGAATTCCAGAGTTTGATTACGCGTTGTTTCCATGTTGATTTCCCTGTTTATTGTAAAGTTTACAACTCAGAATGC
The DNA here is from genome assembly GCA_033557465.1 of Ichthyophis bannanicus. NCBI lineage: Eukaryota > Metazoa > Chordata > Amphibia > Gymnophiona > Ichthyophiidae > Ichthyophis > Ichthyophis bannanicus. The sequence goes on along the minus strand of CM066034.1, from coordinate 885,062,378 downwards.
CTGTGTTGTATAATTGACGTTGAATGTAAACCGCACTGATCTGAAAAGCGCGGTATAGAAGAACTGTTAAATAAAATAATAAATAAATAAATAAATAAGTAAAATAATATTTTCTCTAATTTAGTTTCAAATGTGCTACATTGTAGCTTCATTGCATGTCCCCTAGTCTTTCAACTTTTTGAAGCAGCAAACAACTGAACTACATTTATCAGTTCTTTTCCATTCATTATTTTATAGACCTCTAACATATCTCCCCTCAGCTGTCTCTTTTCCATGTTGAAGAGCCCTAACCTTTTAAGCCTTTCCTCGTAGAAATATCTTTCATTCCCCTTACCTTTTTTGTCGCTCTTCTCTGTACCTTTTCTAATTCTGTTATCACCTTTTTAAGATATGGTGACCAGAATTGCACACAATATTCAAGGTGTGGTCACACCATTGAGCAATACAGAGGCATTATAATAATCTTTGTTTTATTCTCCATTCATTTCTTTATGATTCCTAGAATTCTATTTGCTTTCTTGGCTGCACATTGGGCAGAGGGTTTCAACATATCCACAAGGACACCTAAATCCTTTTCCTGGGTGGTGGTTTCTATTGTAGAACCTTGCATCGTGTAGCACTATTTTGGTTGTTCTTCCCTAAGAGAATGTACATCCCCACTATTTGTCCTTCTGCCGCTTCTGGTGCAAAGGCTCCACGTACGAAAAGCACCGTTGTACAGGGAGCCTTAGACAGGGGTGTGAGGGGGCGGTCTGGAGGCGGAGCGAGGTCAGGCCATGACGCTGGATGTACAAGGCCAATTCTGAGGTTGGTCGTGTATTTCCAGGGCCTTCAATGTAGACAGGGAACTAATTCCACCTGGAATAAGCACCCCTGGACGGTGGGGGATCGTGGTGTGGGAACCAGAGGAGCAGGTGAGGAGGCACAAGAGGGTTCCCCGCAGCCCCACCCAGGCCTTGGAAGGCCCGATCAGGGGTTGGGCTGCGGGGAAAAACAGCTTTGTGTGTTGGTCAGTGATCACGGCTCTTGACTGGAGCCATGGTGACAAGATGCCATGGCCCTGCAGCTCCATTCAGGAGCCTGGCTGAGTTAGCCAGGTATGTGGCTGGGCATGTGGCCAAACAGAATCAGGGCCTGGTAGACCCGATTTTGATCCCACAGGCACATCTAGCCCCCACAGGATCACAATCTGATGCTATCACTGCACGCCCTGATTTTGCCCAGCTGTACAGGGCAGGATGTGCAGGACAGAATTGGTCTCTAAGTGCATAACTTTGCACTTGTGCACATTAAATGTCGTCTGCCATTTGGATGCCCAGTCTCCCAATTTATTAAGGTCCTCTTGCAATTTTTTGCAATCCTCTTGTGTTTTAACAACTTTGAATAATTTGGTGTCATCTGTAAATTTGATTACCTTGCTAATTATTCCCATTTCCAGGTCATTTATAAATTTGTTAAAAAGCAGCGGGCCCAGCACAGATTCCCCTGAGGTGCCCAGCTATTTGCCTTTCTCCATTGAGAAAAATGGCCATTTAGCCCTATTCTGTTTTCTATCTTTGAACCAGTTCCTAATCCACGGTAGTACATTGCCTCCTATGCCATGGCTTTTTAATTTCCCCAAAAGTCTCTCATGAGGAACTTTGTCAAAGGCTTTCTGAAACTCGAGATATTCTTTATCAACTGGCTCATCTTTTCTACTTGTTTATTCACACCTTCCAAAAAAATATAAGAGATTGTTAAGACAAGACTTTCCTTGGCTAAATCCAGGTTGGCTTTCTTCCATTAAACCATGACTATCTGCATGTTCAGTAATTTTGTTTATATAATGGTTTCTACCATTTTTCCTGGTGCTTATGTCAGGCTCACTGGTTTGTAGCTTCCAAGACCACCACTGGAACCCTTTTTAAAAATTGGCATTACATTGGCCACTCTCCAATCTTTGGGTACTACAGATGATTTTAATGATAGATCACAGATAACTAATAATAGTTCTACAAACTCATATTTTGTTTCCTTCAGCACCTGGGATGTATGCCATCCGGTCCAGGTGATTCACTGCTCTTTAGTTTGTTAGCTGTATTACATCTTCCCGATTTATTGAGATCTCTTTCAATTCCTCTGATATATCACCTAAAGTATCATTTCTGACATGGGTAAGTTCCTACATCTTCTTCAATAAAGACTGAAGCAAAAAATTCATTCAGTATCTCTGCTATGGCCTTGTCCTTTCTCAGTGCACCTTTTACCCCTCCATCTAATGATCCAACTGACTCCTTCACAGGGGTTTTGCTATGAATATACTTGAAAATGTTTTTAATATGCACTTTTGCTTCCACGGCAAGCTTCTTTTCAAATTTTCTCTTTGACAGCCTTATCAATGCCTTGCATTTAACTTGTGAGTACTTAGCTTTTTCCTGTTTTTGTTATTTGGGAAGCAGAAATCCAAAGGATGTGTTTGCAGTAGGGAGTGAGAGGCTGGTGGGCCTGGACCAGGAGAGGGACCTTGGAGTGTGATAGTGTCGGAGAATCTCAAAGTCTCAAAGTGGTGCAATGTGACAAGACAGTGACCAAAGCCAGAAGTATTAATGCCCCTGTACAAGTCGTTGGTGAGGACTCACTTGAAGTATTGAGGCCAATTCTAACGGGCCACCCAGACATCCAGAAATCTGGACGGCCCGGATATGCACCCAATTCTGATCCCTTGGGAGCAGAATCAGGGCATAGGGCCTGGACCTCCTGGATGTGTCATGATTCCGTGCCTCCGGACGTCCATGTACTTCCCCAGCTAGCCCTTATGTAGGAGCCATGATCACCCGCACAGCTCCAAATTGTGTCTTTCCCCACCGCCTAGCCCCCGATCGGGCCTTCTGGGGCCAGGATCAGCAAGTGAGGAACCCCTTCCCCTCTACCCCTTGTCCTGCGGTCCTGGCATCCATGTTCACCACCTTCGGGTGGGGACTTATAAGTCCCCCGTCTAGATCGCTGACTACGGACGTATAGGGCTGACACCGGAATCAGCCCTGTATGTCCAGGGTCCGGTCCCACCTGTTCCCCACTCTCGCTCCTCCTCTGGCCTGCACCCATCCAGAGCTCCCCACACATCTGTGCAGTATGTGCGGGGCGCTCTGTGAATAGAATTGGCACCCTGGTGTTTAGCGGGGATATACATCCAACCCGGATGTATATCCCTGCTAATTGCAAATCAGAATGACCTCTTTTGTGTTCAGTTTTGGAGACTGCATCTCGCAGGGAATATAAAAAGATTTGAAATGGTTCAAAGGTGGGTGATCAAAATGATATGAAGCCTGCACCAAAAGACAGAAGAGACTTGAAGACCTAACTGTTGTAAAGTGCCGTTGAGTCTGTGTCGAATCATTATAACCCTCAGAATAGTTGTCTTAAACTGTGTTCGGTCTTCAGAAAGGCGGCTCATTGTTGATAGAATGGCATCCATAGCTGCTGCTGTTTTATCGAATCATCTCATTGCTAGCCTTCCTCTTTTGCGTTGACCTTCATCCTTGCCAAGCATAAATGTCTTTCTCTAATGATCTCTTTCTTCGCATGATGTGTCCAAAGTATGAAAGTTGAAGTCTTGTCATCTGAGTGTCTAAAGAAAGCTTAGATTTGATCTCCTCAAGTACTGACTGATTTGTTCTTCGGGGCAGGCCATGGAATACACAGTATTCTTCACCAGCGTCATAATTCAAAGGCATCGATTTTCTTCCTCTCTTTTTTTTTTTTTTTTTCACAGTCCAACTTTCGCATCCATAAGACATTACTGAAAGTACCATGGCTTGGGCAAGTCAAATCTTTGTATGGAGAGAGACATCTCTGCCCTTGAGAATCTAGTCTAGGTCCTTCATAGCTATTCTGCCAAAGTCAGTGCATCATCTGATTTATTGACTGCTTGTCGTTTCTTTGATTGATTCTCCATCAACAATGAACTTATTGATTTTGCCAGGATCTTTGTCATCTTTAAGGTGCAAGCCTATTTTCTTTGATCCTGAGAAGCAAATGTTTCACAGTATCTTTACTTTCATCCAGTACTTGTGGTATCATCAACATAGCGAAAGTTGTTGAGTCCTCCACCAATCTTCAAACTTCTGTTGACTTCATACAGTCCTGCTTCTCTGATGATTTGTTCTGCATATAAATTAAACAGGTAGGGAGAAAGTAGGCAGCCTTGTTGTTCACCTTTACTGATTTTAAACCATTCATTTTCTCTTTGTTCCATTTGAACTGCTGCTTTTTGATCAATGCAAAGAGAACTGTCAGGTGTTCTGGTATACCCATGCTTCTTAATGTGACCTAGATTATCTCATGGTTTACATAATCAAAGCCTTGCTTAGTCAGTAAAACACATATAGATATCCTTTTGGTATTTTATTTATTTGTGAGTTTTATATACCGCTTTCTTAACATAATCAAGATGGTTTACATATAACATTTAAACAGACTTAAAACAGTTTACATTGAAACAAAGTGTTCTGAACAATGCAGCAAAGCAAACCATAAGTCAACTCAATAATTTAAACTTATTTACACATGCAGAGTAGGTGTTTTCATGGATATAAAATAAACATGCAATACAGTTTTCTACAGTGTTAAGTAGGCCTGTTTACAGGTGCAATTGGAGTGTTGTGTGTAAGTGGATTGCTTATGAGTTATGTGTGGAAGATATGACCTATTTTGTTCTGATGATAATCCGTAAATAGGTGTGTTTTAATTCTTTTCTGGAAGGTGAATAGGTAGTTTGTTTCTTAGGCTTTGAGGTAACAAGTTCCAATGAATTGGAGCATAGAAAGTGAAAGCTCTGTTGCTCATTGTTTGGTTTGTTTTTCTAAAGTCTATAGATAATATCAGAGAGTTTTGGGTACCACCTCTTCTTTGCCTTGTTTTCAGGTAGGATAGTTATTAAGGAGGTTAGATGTGCTGGGGCTAGGTCATGTAGAATCTTGAATGTGATTACTAAGGATTTGTATATAATTCTACATGTTATAGTTAGCCAATGCAGTTGGAAGAGGATGAGTGTAATATGTTCGGCTTTAGCCACCTTGTTTATGGTTCTTGCAAGAGTATTTTGTGCTAATTGTAGTTGATTTAGTGATTGTTTCAGCAAGCCTTGTAGTATGCTGTTGCAGTAGTCAAAGTAAGGACTGATCAGCGCCTGTAGAACCATGCAGAAGTCCTGAGCTGACAGTAGTGGTCTTAATCTTGGGTCATCCTGATTTTTATTGTATGTTGTCCGGGATATTGAAGTAATGTGTTTAGATAGATTGATTCTGATCTAGGATCACTCCTAGATATTTAACTTCATTCTTGATTTCGAGGTTTGCATCTCTGACTTGTATTTTATCTGATAGAATGAAGTCCTTATCTCTAGTGATGAAGAGGACCTCAGTTTTGTTAAGGTTTATGCTAAGGTTTCAGGAGTCTAGCCATTGCAATGCTTCATTGAAACAGTTTGTAATCTGTTCAAAATTGTTTCCTTGTGTCAAAAAGGTGAACAACATAATGTCAAAGCATGGATCCGGTACTGTACTTCATGTGCTTGAAATATCTTGCAAATTGGCTGCAAGTGAATATTGAACAATAGTGCTGATAGGGTGGACCCCTGAGGTAATCCTCGATGCTGACTGTATATTTTTGATGTTCAATTTCCTATTTTCACTTGCTCTGTCCAATCTAAAAGGTACGACTTGAACCATTGGAGTGTGATACCATTGATGCCAATCTGTTGAAGCCTTATATCATGGTTGATTGAATCAAATGCTACAGTTAGGTCTAAGAATATGAATATGTAGGCTTGCTTAATTTTTTTCTATGTCTCGTATGAGCTTGTCAAAGAGTGTAATTAGCAGTGTTTCCGCTCCATGGTATTGCCTGAAGCTGTGTTGATGTATGTCCAGTGGTGCATCTGTGTCTAGGTGGTCCTATAGTTGTTGTATGGCTTTTTTCAATAATCTTGTAAGTTTGACCCAGCTTACCGGACAAGGATCTTGATGGGAAGTGATTGTATTTATTGCTGAAATAGTCCAGAGTAACTGGTCAATGTTGATACTGGAGAAGGTATTCCATGAAGTGACATTTTTGCTGTTACCAGGTTTGTCCATCACTAAAGCTGGGATTGGTCTAAGTAGTTTGATTTTATAATTTTCTGCTATCACCTGCTGTTCTATGTTGGATTTGTGGTCTGGTGTGGTTGGGGATCTAATTAATGACTTTACAATATCGAAAAGTTCCCTTGGGCGATTAAGGGATTTCATTAGGTTCTTTAAATAATACTCTCTTTTGATCATTTATGCTTGTACAGTAAATTTGGAGGGCACTCATATATAGGGTCCTATCTTCCTGTGATTTGGTAATTCTCCATTTTCTTTCCATTTTTCTTAGTTGCCTTTTCAGAAATCTTAATTCTTGAGTATATCACACCTGTGACCCTCTCTTTCTCATTTTAGTTGATGGGTTAGTAGCTAAGGCTGCTTTACTTATCACAGTGTTCCAGTTGCTCAGTATCTCATCAATGTTTGTTACATTTGGACCCGATTCTGACATAGACGTCCCAGCCCTCTGTACGCCCGGTCGGAACCGGACACAGCCGAGATTCTGATCCCGCAGGGCACGTCTAGCCCAGCGGGATCAGAATTGCATCCAGGCCTATATGTGCGGACTGGAACCTCGATTCAGGTCGGCCTGCACGTACAGGCCTTGCCTGGATAGCTCAGTCAGGGCTTTTCAATGGAGCCGCAGTGCCATGGCGGCCAGTTGCCATGGCACCACGGCTCCATTCAAAAGCTGCGATCCCCAGCCGCTGGTAAAAATGCTGTGTTTCCTGCAGCCCGACCCCGATCTGGCCTCCCAAGACTAGGGTCGGGCTGTGGGGAATGTCCTCTGCCCCCTGCCGCCTCTTTCCAGCCCCGGGTCTGCCCATTCCTCATGACTAGGGGAACCCTATTCCACCTCAGAGGTAGTATAAGTTCCCCGTTCAGGCCACCAGCCCCAGATGTACAGGACTGATATTGGAATCAGCACTGTACATCCAGGGCCGACAGCCGCCCACTGCCCGCTCTAACACTGCCACCTGATCCCCTTCCCCGCCCCCATCTAACTTCCCCGTACAATGTGCGTGGAAGTTAGCTGGGGTCGGAAAGGGATCCAAATATGTCCATATTCATGTCTCGGAATGACCCCATTTGCATTCAAGTGTGGTATGGGCTGAAGTATGACGTTATCTTTATCAAATCTTTTAAACCGGCGTTCTGCAATTTTGCTTCCTAAAGCTCTGTGGTTGGTCAGATTATATTCGATGGAGAAATGTATTAAGTGGTGATCTGACCGTGCTATACGTTGTATCTGTGCAGGAACATTATGGGATATCATATGTAATTCGTTAGATTAAAAAATGAGGTCTAATTTGTTTCCCTGATGTGTGGGCGCATAAATGATCTGTTGAAAGCCCAGCTCTTCCATAGCGTTCATAAATGCTGATGCATGAATATGGTGCATGGATGATAGCAGGATAAGATGTTTATTAATTGGCTTGTCTGAACAGGTTGATTCCAGGATTGTGAAAATACTGTTTGTATCTGAGGTTGGATATTCTTTTGTCTTTTCAAAGATCCATCTTGCATCCACGATGTCTCTCATTCCTCTCCCTTCCTTTGCATTTGCACTTCATTCAGTTTTCATTGCAAGCATGGTTGTAGTCTCTGCTGATTGATCTTGAGTAGAACCTTGCTGGCATGTGGGATCAGAATGATTGTGCGATAATTTCCACAGTTAGTCGGATCACCTTTCTTCAGTATTTATATAAACATAGATCTTTTCCAGTCAGTTGGCCAGGATGTTGTCTTCCAGATTTCCTGGCAGAGCCTTGAAAATGGTAATGGCCAAATCCGATTGCTGTAATATTTCAATGGAAATGCCATCAGTGCCTGATGCTTTGTTCTTTGATAATGCTTTCAATGCTGCTTCGACGACTTCTTTCATCACTAATGGTACAGGTTGAAATGGCTGTTGGTCCACATGATCTTTATCATATAATAACTCTATATTCTTTCCACCTTTTCTTGATCTTCTAAGCATCATTCAACATGGATCCTTGAACATCTTGTAACATTCCAATTCAGGGCTGGAATTTTCTCTTTAACTCTCATAACTTTAGGAAAGCCGATCTTGTTTTTCCTTTATTGTTATTGAGCTTTATTAAGTTATTGAGCTTTTCCATCATTGACTTCCACAAATGTAGTCAATATGATTTTTGTAAATCCATTAGGTGAAGTCCATGTGTACAGTTGCCATTTGTGTTGCTGGAAGAAGGTGTTTGAGATGAATAGACTGTTGGTCTTGCAGAATTCTATCAGTTTTTCTCCAGCTTAATTTCTGTTGCCAAGCCCATATTTTCCAACCACTTTGCCTTCTTCTTTGTTGCCAACTTTTGCATTTCTGTCACCCATGACTATCAGGATATGCTGTTTGCAAGTTCTGTCAATTTCAACTTGTACTTGTTGATAGAACTCATAAACCTCTTCCTCTTCTGCAGCTATTGTTGAGGCATATAGCTGAATAATAGTTGTGTTGATGGCTTCCTCGTAGACAAATAGAAATTAAGCATTCACTGATTGCATTGTATTTCATTACAGTTCTTGCACGTTTATTCTTAATTATAAATGCAACAACATTTATTCTTTGTCTTTCATTTCCAGCATAGTATACAATGTGATCATCAGATATCAAGTGCCCAATGCCAGTCCATTTCAGTTTGCTGACACCCAACAGATCGAGTTTTACACGTTCCGTTTCATTCTTGACCACCTCCAACTTCCTTTGGTTCATGCTTCGTACGTTCCATGTCCCCTTATGTAAGGCATTTTTGCAGCTTCTGACTCTCATTTCATAAGCAGCTACATCAGCAGTCAGACATTCTGAGGGCTTTATTCTGAAAAGTCTTTGGCACATCCCCAGTCGCCAGTTGAGTGCCTTCCAACCTGGGGGTCTCATCTTCCAGCACTATAGTGCAACTTATTTTGTTGTGATTGATTTATTGAGGTTTTATAGCACGTTATGAAAGTAGATTGCTAAGCCTTTCTTCCACACAGGTAGTGCTAGTAGTGTTGCTGTCGTCCCAGAAATGTGATCCACCACCGCCAACACCGTCCCATTTTGCTGCTGCCCAGATGGGTAGTTTGGCTTAGTCTGGCATCTCAGCTGAGATCTGGCCATTTTGGGAGACCCTGTTAGTAGTTAAGATACTGATAGCTTAGCTCTCAGCATCACTAATGCACACAAGCCCTCACAGCACGACAAACTGCAAACCAAGTGAAGACCTAAATATATAATCTATAATAATAATATGCTAGAGGAGAACAGGGATGAGAGATATGATAGATGTTTAAATACTTAAAGGGCATTAATGGGAAACTCTGAGATTCAAGAAGCCAGCGTGAAAGGAAATAGGAGATATTCTGAGACTTTTACCCTGGAAAGAGGGATGCAGTAGGGATGCCCCCTTTTTGCTTCTTTATTCGCTCGCTGGGAGGAGCAATTTGCATTGAGAATCGGATAACTTCAGGATCTTCTATTGCTAACTCTAGACTTTGCTCCTTTCACTTTGCTGCTCTTTATGCCTGGAACAAACTACCTGAGTCTGTACGTCAGGCTTAATCTCTGTCCCTTCTCAAATCCAGGTTGAAAACTCACCTCTTCGCTGCTGCTTTCAGATCTTGATTTGCCTAATATCCTTTGTTTCCTTACCATTCCCCCTAGATTTATTCTATGTCTACTGCTACTGTGTTGACTGTTTTGACTAGATTGTAAGCTCTAATGAGCAGGGACTGTCTTTTACAAGTGTCTGTGCAGTGCTGCATATGTCTTTTTGCGCTATACAAATATTCAGTAGTAGGTAGTAGTGATAGTAGAGGGGATTGGGGGGAGGAACAGGAACATAAGATATCCTTATTTGCGGGCAACATCTCAATGCATGTGATGCAACTTTTACTCTCAATACTGGTGGTGCTGAGTAAATTACTGTCTCGTTTATTTGTCATTTACAAGATAAAAACAAGGACATATAACATAAAGGACAGGAATCAGCTGGAGGTGAGAAGGAGGTGTTGAGCCCGGACATCGGCGTGTGGGACTGCCGCTGTGAAGTTTGTGCTGCAGTCGCTGTTCCCCTCCCATCCCAGCGGACAGGCAAGCCCAGGCAGCCTGAATCGGCAGGGACTTCCCTTTGGGTTTTCTATATCTTTAAGCTTTCTCCGCGTTGTGGGGCGTGATCCAAAGGGGCGTGTCTAAAGGGGCTAGACACGCCCCTTTGGCGTCACTCGGCTGCAGCACAGTGCTCCATTTGGGGGCTTGGCCTTGGTGTTCTCCACCTTAGTTTTCTTTGTATATCATAGTTTTTATTTTAGTTTCTATTATGAGGAAAAGAAAAGCCAAGATGGTGGGCAAAATGCCAGAGGTGGCAACCGGGAATGTTAAACCCGTTGGGCCTCTGGATAAACATTTTGTCCCGCTCCCGTTAGCGCAGTCTTCTCCGGAAGGAGCTTCCTTAAGCTCCGATGGAAGATCCCCTCCTTTATGTCCTGTACCTGGGAGTTTAATTGATGTTTCTACAGAGTCCTCTGAATCAGTAAGGAAAATAAAGATGGTTAATTTGCCTTCCCCAGTCCAATTGATGGGAGCAGGTGGCTCCTTTGAGCTCCCTGCCCCTTCTTCGGATGCAGAAAATACCTTGAAAGATGTCTAGGGTGCCTTAAAATGTATTGATAGTAAAATGTCATTTTCTTTTAATTCTTTGTGTACTTTTTCTCAAGAAAGTGCTACTTCTTTGCAGCAACTTGATGAGAAAGTCACTTCAGTAGATATGGCTCTTACTAAATTGGAGTCTCAGGTGCTCCCATTACATGCAGTTAATGTGGCTGGGATTAAGGATTCTTTGGTGTTTCATTCCAAGATGGAAGCCCTTGAAAACTCTGTGCGCTCGTGTAATTTACGTTTTTTGAATTTTCCTCAGTCTTCTTTATTGTCACATAAGATTCTTTTGGATAAATTCTTAAGAGATTTTAGCCATATCTGATCCTATTGATGTTTCACAAATTTATTATATCCCCTCTACTGTTAAAATGCTTAGCTCTGCAGAAGGTGGGCTGGATGAAATTGTTTCCCCTATAGATAATTTAACTGCCTTTTTAGAGGATTACCAAGATATCATTAATTTGCGTTCCACTCTTCTGGTTACTTTTCCATCTATTGGAATTAAGCAACGTATTCTTAGGGGTTTTTTAGAGTTAAGTTGGCTAAGTTTTGTGGCCAGCCGGTAAATATTTTTCCAGATGTTTCTCGTAGTACCCAGCTACGTCGAAGGCAATTTTTGAGCTTAAAGTCTCGAGTTGTAGCTTTGGGGGCTACTTTTTTTCTCCGATTCCCTTGTAAATGCATCATTGGTTTAGATGGTGCTTCTTATATATTTACTGAGGTTACTCATTTGGAAAACATTTTGACCGAGAAACAGGACATAGGAAGGGTAAATACATGAATAATAGAGGCCTCCATTTGTGGGTTAATTAACCCTTTGTTTTCTTTATTATGTTTATTTGTAATGAATTTAACAGCTTGACTCCATGATGTGGACTTTATCAGGTTTATTTTTCTTATTTACTTAATAGTAAATGGTTTGGGGGTTTTTTTTGTTTGTTTTTTTCCTTTATTGTATTGTGGGATTGTCCTTGTATAATTTTGGTTATTGTAATGACTAAAACTCTATAAATAAAAAAACAAACAAACCATAAAGGACAATTTGAAAGGAACTGCAATATATGACAGGAAAGAAGTGGATTCAATAGTAAAGACAGGAAGCAATAAAGGCATTGAAACTAAATGTTCAGAGCAGATAGATACCATGACTCCTTAACATCTGTGATGGCTGTAGTCTAGGCTGTGGTCAGGCCAAAGGCCTGCTCCAAAAGGTAAGATTTTAGAAGGTATTTAAATTTGGGGAAGGAGGGTTCCAGCCGAATGTGGGAAGGAAGGCAGTTCCAAAGGGATGGAGCTAAGGAAAAAAAAGTGGAATGGCACGTAGATTCAAGCTTGGTGCGAGGAGAAGGAATGACCAGCCTGTGGTCACGGAGAGACTGCAGCAGCAGATGTTGGAGCGATTAAGGTTTTACAAGGGTATGGCAGGCTTTAAAGTCAATTGGAATAAAACAGAGGTTAGGTGGTAACTGTTAAAAAAACAAACAAAAAAACCCAGCAGCAGCTTATATCGACATCTGCTTTAGCAAACTTGAAGCTAAAGCAGATGTCTGTATTAGCTGTCAGTGTCTTCCCCCCCCCCCCCCCGAGTTACCGCCTAAGCCCTAACGCAGAAGGAAGAAATCTTCAAGCAGGTCAGGTGATAGCAGCGGATTGAACGTTGGCATGAACACTAGTATTGCTGAAGACAAAAGAGAATCAGACATCAGATATGTAGTGGCATTCAGGACAGCAAAAGTTACTTATTTATGCTGTCTTTGGTAAACGTATATTAACATTGTCAATGGATAAGCATGCAATTCCATTGAAACAGTGGTGCATTTTTGTGCAAGTGGGAGAGAAAGCTCTACATTTCAGTTTTTTATATATGATTAAAATAACAATAAAAGTAAAAAAGGACAAACAGTCATAATAAAGATGTTTTATGGATGGACAAAAAGGACTACTATAGCTGGAAATAGATCTGCACTTGTAAGTATTTATCTTCTGGAATATACTCTAAATCTTGGGAAAAAAGGAATTCTTTGGGTTAAAGATGCATAGAAAGTAAAATATGGTAAATAGTCACTGAAATAAATTTGTCTCTAGAGAGCATTTTTATTTAAATCAAATCAGAGTATAGCTTAGCATACAAGTAGAATAAATAGTCTCTGAGTAGAAAGAAATAAACTAGTTTCTAGAGACCTTTACAAAGAGGCCTTCCAGTTAGGAGGCAAAAGATCTGTGAAGTTCTCTTAAATAGGTGTTAAAGGCAAATGACAGATGAAAGGGGCAATTTGAAAGGCCCTCTCTTTCAAACCAAGGACTGTGTGAATCACCCAGGAAATTGGTAAGACTTTACCTTAGAAACACAGCTCAGGGCACGGTGTAGGAAGCCAGCTTTTATTAAGTCTTTCCCTCCCACCAACCTCAGGGATAATCTTAGCTTTCTTATCGTCCCTCCAGTCTAGTCCCGGAAACTCTGGGGTTGTGATCCTCTTCCAGCAGCTTGGAGACTGAGAAACGTCATTCTTTGATGACACTGGTATAAGGACATAGGCACTGCCTCCTCACTCCAGTTATCTCATTCTCCAAGCAGCTGGAGGATGTGAGCCCGGGGTGCCCGGCTCACTAGAGGAACAATTAAGGACATTTAGTTGGAGTTAGATTAAGTTATTGGGATTTAAATTTGGTTTTAAGTTGGTTTCCTTTGATTTGTGTTTATTTCCAATTCAATTTATAAGTAGTTAGCTTTGGGGGTACTGTACCTTTAAATTTGAACTGCTCGAGACCTCTCTCCCCTTTCCCCTTCCTCTTCTCGGTAGGGTGCTGGAAGGAGGGGAACAGGCTCCGGTTGCAGCCCGTTTTGACGGGAAAAGCAGGCATCCGTGAAGGGGGGCATCCCGAGCGCATCACAGAAGTCTTGCCTATCAGCGCTCAGGAGCCAAAGCAGAGGGGAGCCGCGGCTGCAGCAACAGCACGCTGAGTCACTGCCCGCTGGATCGGACCGGGGAACAGCAGTCCCTGGGGGAGTCAGCCAGCCATTCTTGGTTCAGCAAAGGGAAGGGGCTGAGGAAGCTGCTCCGGGAGGTCAGGTAAGCAGCTGAGGCATTAGCGGTGAGAATTTCATTGTTTATTTTATTTTTATTTTTATTTATTTACATTCTCTTATATACCGCGCTATTCTGCATCAGTGCGGTTTACATTGAACAAACTGAAATTACATTGAACAGGACATTATAACTTGGAGATAACTATTTTACCGGGAACATGGGCTATGGAGGGTTAAGTGGCTTGTCCAAGACCACAAGGAGCACCTGTGGGACTAGAAACCCCAGTCCTTCCGGCCCGAGGTTGCTGTCCTCTAGTGGGATTTGAACCCCAGACCTTCCGGCCTGAAGTACCTTGCCCCAACCACTAGGCCACTCCTCCACTCCACTGCCCGATCCGGCAGCAGGCCTACGCCGTGTGCATTTCGCACGGGAAAAGCCGGTAGCAGCTATGGGGATTCAGACGCTTGTAATTCTGCACTAAAGCTTCGTTTTGGAATTTTTCCTTCAGAAGTCAGCTCAGGACGTTTCCTGCACATTTTTAGGATAGTTTGGTAAAAAAAAAAAAAAAAAACCTCGGGAGCCTCGGGCCTTTTCAGCAGGGCTACTGCTGTGGCTTCCTTGCAAGAGTCACTGCTTCGGTGAGGAACTTCAGAGGCAGTTGGGCCAATTGACAGGTAGTTAAGATGCCGGCAAAGACCTTGTGTTTACTCTGTGGAGTAAAGAGATCTACAGTCTCAGACACAATGATATATAGGAACTGTAGCCAAGCTTCTACGGCAGAGCAGCAACAGTTGGATACGGGGGAGGATCAGGAGGCAGCCGTGCAGGGGTCTCTACCCTCCGTGGTGGATCCTACGGAGCCCGTGCCGGGGCCATCCACTGCTCCGGATGTACCGCTCACTCAAGCATCCTTGTCTGGTGATTGGTCTTCAATTTTTTCCCCGGACTTTGTAGCCCTTATTCAAAGAGCGTTCAGGGGGAACTCAAAGAGAAGCCGCTTCTTCTTCTTCTGGTCCCATCGGTAGGGTTTTGGGTCAGAAAAGACCAGGGACTCCTCTGTCGGTGGCAACTTCGGGCGTATTGCCAAAGAAGTCTAGAATGGAGAAGCAGGAGCAGTCGGAGATTTCGGAGGATTTGCACACACAAGACGGGGAGCAAGATCCGGAGATAGACGAGGAGTTGGAAGAAGGAGAGATCACAGAGCAGGAGGACCAGGCCAGAGTAGTCCGCATTTTTTGGAGAGAAGAGTTGCCCACACTTATTTCAGAGACGCTTAAAGCACTTAATATGCTGGCGTCGGGGCCGGTGGAGGAGGCTACATTAGAGGATCCACTGTTACAAGCATTTCGGAAGACTCAGAGGGCCTTTCCCATTCACAAAGTAGTGAAGGAAATGATTCAAGGTGAGTGGGACATGCCAGAGGCGACACTCAAGGGCTCTAGAGTTATGTCTCGGCTTTATACGCTGGTGGAGCAAGACAAGGAGTTCTTTAAGTTACCAAGCGTGGATGCGGCCGTATCTGCGGTGACCAAGAAGACGACTATTCCAGTTGAAGGAAGTGTGGCTCTCAAAGATTCCCAAGACAGAAAGCTGGATGCTTTGTTAAAACAGGTGTTTGAAGTGAATGCTCTTGCCATTCAAGCATCCATTTGTGGAGCGTGGGTAGCAAGAGCCTGTCTGCGCTGGTCTCGGCGAGTTCAGGGAGAGCGGATCGAAGAGTCGGTAGGTGAGGCGGCTCGACTGGAGTCAGGAGCGGCGTATCTCGCGGATATTCATTATGACCTCATTAGAGGGTTATCGAACAGTATGGCTTCGGTGGTAGTGGCAAGGAGGTACCTGTGGCTGCGTAATTGGGCAGCGGATGCATCTTCTAAGGCCAGGTTAAGTAAGCTCACATACACACACAAACACACGCACACTTATACACACACACACTCACACATACATACACACACACACACACCTGAATAGCGAATCATGTATTCTTGTAAATAATTTCTATAAATAGCAATGCCAGCTCGCTGACATTCCCCTGTAAATTCAGCAGTATACATAAGTATACACCCTGTAAATAGTTCTGACAATTTACTGTTCTGTTATATGTAAAAAGTTAAGAAGTTCTTGTTCTATGTAATGTTATGCAAATGTATGCAATTGTTCCATGTAAACCGCCCCTGATCTCTGGAAGGGGCGGTATAGAAGAAATAGATAAATAAATAAAAATAAATAAATTTAAGGGAAAACTGCCATTTGGAGAGGATTTGGACAAAATTGTTAAGGATCTAGGAGAATCCAAGGGCGGACGGCTTCAAGAGGATAAGCAGAAGCAAGGCAGATTTACGCCGATGGCTAGAATGCCGCAGAAGGATTTTCGTTGTCTTCATTCTTCAAGATTCACTCAGAGTCAGAGGGGACGTTTTCCCTATAGAAACCAAGGTTTTCGGGGGTTCCGAGGGGCGAACGGAGGGTTTGCTTCCACCGCCTCTGGTCTCAGAAAGCCGCAATCAAGTCAGGGAGACCCAGGTGGAGATTCCGGTGGCAGGTCGTTTACAGGATTTTTACGCTGCCTGGGTCCAGATTACATCAGATCAGTGGGTGTTAAAGGTGATTCGAGAAGGCTATGCTTTGGAATTTCAGCAACCGGTGACCGACTCCTTTGTACAGTCCTCTTGCAAGGCACATCGCAAGTGCGAGGCAGTCAAGCAGACCTTGAAAAGGTTACTAGCTCTCAAAGCAGTAGTGCTGGTTCCTTGAGACCAATGCGGTTTAGGTTGATACTCTATTTATTTTGTGGTCCCGAAAAAAGAGGGCACTTATCGGCTCATTCTGGATTTAAAGAGAGTGAACCAGTGTCTCCGGGTAGCTCATTTTCATATGGAGTCGCTGAAGTCGGTCATCATAGCAGTCAGAAAAGGGGAGTTTCTTACATCCCTCGATTTGTCGGAAGCGTACTTGCACATTCCGATTCGTCGAGAGCATCAAAAGTTTCTCAGGTTTGCGGTGCCAATGGGGCACTTTGAGTTTTGAGTGTTACCGTTCGGACTGGTGACGGCTCCACAGACGTTTACCAAGGTCACGGTAGTAGTAGCAGCGCATGGCTCTTGAAAGGGCAAGGTTAAGAGCTAAAGGATACTCGGAAGCGGTGATTACTACCTTGTTGGGGGCACGTAGGAGATCCACTTCTTTAGCTTATGTTTGCGTGTGGCACATCTTTGAGGCTTGGTGTGTAAACAGGAATTGTGAGGCCTTACGAGCGTCAGTGCCACAGGTTTTAAAACAGTTAAAGGGAATGAGGTGCCCATATTTCCTCATCAGTAATACATTAATTAAGGACATGAGATTAATTAATCTTGAGGTAAACACAGTCCATTAAGCGTATTAGGTATAGTTATAGTAGTATAACTATTCCCAGCAAACCTAAGTAAGTAAACAACATAAATACCTAAACAAAACCTTAAAACTAAGATGCAGACAGCAGTCCAGCAGTGAGATGGGGGTTTTCCAGTCTTTTGCATTGAGTGTCACATGCATGGTTTCTCCCAGTAGGTGAGGTGTCCTACATGTGCACTAGGTGCAAGGAGCTCTTAGCTCTCAGAGAACGATCTCTGGAGGCTAGAGTAGCAGACTTGCAGGATATAAGGAAGACAGGGAGGTATATAGATGAGACCTACAGGGACATAATACTGAAGTCCCACCTCCAGTCTGGCATCCTCCCTGTTGCTATGAGGAGAGATGTCACTTGACAGAAGAGTATCACCCTGGTGTTGCAGGAAGTGATCCTGTAGCTAGGACCTGTCCTTCAGATGATGTAAAACCCTCTCGCACCGAGGAGGTTTCTCAAGGACCATGTGCCCATCAAAGAAGGGTTAGGACAGCCGATATAGTTGGTGATTTGATCATTAGGCATGTAGATAGCTGAGTGGCTGGTGGATATGAGGATCACCTGGTAATTTGCCTGCCTGGTACAAAGGTAGCGAATCTCACTCGCCACCTAGACAAGGTTTTAGATAGCGCTGGAGATCTGCAGTTTTAGTACATCTTGTTACCAGTGACATAGGAAAGTATGGTACGTTGGTTCTGGAGATCAAATTTAGGCTTTTAGGTAAGAAGTTGAAATCCAGAACTCCCAGGGTAGCATTCTCAGAAATGCTTCCCATTCCACGTGCAGGACCCAAAAGGCAGGCAAAGCTCCAGAGTCTCAATGTGTGTATGAGATGATGGTACAAGGAAGAGAGGGTTTTAGATATTTTAGGAACTGGACAACAATCTAGGGAAAGGAGGGATTTTTCTGAAGATATGGGCTCCATCTTAACAGAGGTGGAATCAGGCTGCTGCATTAACCTTTAAAAATGAGAGAATGCTGCTTTTAAACTAGATAAAAGGGGAAAGCAGACAGTCGCCCAAGAGTGCATGGTTTGGAACGATGTATTCTTGAAGGATACTAGCAAAAAATTGAAGTTAGGACATATCGACAGAGAGGTTCCAAGAAAGAAAAAAGTAACCCAAATGCCCTTAAGTACAGAGCTGATAGAGTTTAAAGATTCCAAAATACCTCTGCCTACTGATAACCAGATTCATATGTATAATATGCAACCTTTAAAATGCCTGTATGCAAATGCTAGAATTCTAAAAAAATAAGATGGGAGAGTTAGAATATATAGCACTAAATGAGAGGTTAGATATGATTGGTATCTCAGAGACCTGGTGTAAAAAGTACAACCAGTGGGCCACTGATACCTGGGTACAAATTATGTCATAATGATAGTATTGATCAAATTGGTGGAGGGGTTGCACTCTGTTAGAGAGGGCATTGAGTAACACAGCATTAAAGTTTTGCAGGAAACAAAATACACTGTAGAATCTCTGGATTGAAATTCCATGTAAAAAAGGGAAGGTGATGGCATTGGGGGTGTACTACTGACTGCCTGGCCAGAATGAACAAATGGATGATGAAATGCTCAAACAAATCACCGAAGCTAACAAAAGTTAAAACACAGTAATAATAATGGATGATTTTAATTACCCCAGTATCCACTGAGTCAGTGTCACAGCAGGACGTGCTTGGGAGATAAAGTTTCTAGATGAAATAAATGACTGCTTCTTGGAGCAGCTGGTTCATGAACCAACAAGAAAGGAAGCCATTTTGGACCTAATCCTTAGTGGAACACAAGATCTGGTGCAAGAGATACAGGTGTTGGGGCCTCTTGGCAATAGTGATCATAGCATGATTGCATTTGATTTAATAAATGGAGGAAGGACGGCAAGGAAATCCACAGTACTAACTTTTAGCTCTCAAAAGGGAGACTATGATAGATTGAGGAAAATATTTAAGAAAAAACTAAAAGAAGCAGCTGCAAAGGTTAAAGATTTACATCCAGCATGGCTGTTTAAAAATACTGTCTTGAAAGACCAGACTAGCTGTATTCAAGGTTTTAAGAAAAGTGGAAGGAATTACAATGAACTGCCAGCATGGTTTAAAGGTGAAGTCAGAGAGGCTGCTGTAGTTAAAAAAAAAAAAAAAAAAAAAAGTTCCAAGATGGCGGAGGAGCAGGGACGCTGCTCGTAGGTGCGGATTGACTGTGCGGCAGACGCGATCTCGATGGGGAAGAAGAGGAAGCAGGTGGCAGCAAAGCCCCCAGTAGCCTCAACACCCCGTGAAGGAGCAGCGCAGGCCTCCATTGTGTCTTTTTGCACCGTTCGGTCGGCACCGATGGCTTCAGCGGATCTGCCTGGAGGTGTGGTGGATCTGAGCAGTGACGGTGTGGAGTTGAGCCCCGTCCAGCTGTTGCCGCCGCAACCCGGTAGAAGTCGGGAGGAGGAGATAGGAGCTGAAGTATCTCCGGGTCGGGAGGTCAGCTCCGTGGGTGGGGGCGCCTCCTCTCTACTGAATGTGAGTCCTGGTGAGCATCCTGGGGGTGTGGAGGAGGTTCATTCTGCCAAGGAGGGCTCAGGAGGAGCTCGGAGGAAGACCGGCTCGACGGAGTTTGTGGAGCCCCGGGTGATTTGCAGCTTGAAGAAACCAGCTAAAGTAACTTTAGACAGCTTATGGGAAGCTATTTCTTCCCTCCAGAGCTCCCTTGCCCCAGTTGTGGGGGCTTTATCTCAAGAATTTCCGTTGGTGAAAGGGAGGTGTACAGCGGTGGAAACGAAGTGTGAGGACCAGGCTGCAAAAATTGCGCTGCTGGAGTCTAGTGTTTCGGACTTACAAGTTATGGGTGAGACTATTGCCAAGGACCGTTTAATTTCTTTGTGGCGTTTTGAATATATGGATAACTCATTGAGGAGAAATAATCTTCGCTTCTTGAATTTCCCCAGATCCCCCCTGTTGGATCCCCTAGTTTTGGTTCGCAGATATCTTATGGAAGTATTATTGATGCCTCAGGATAATTTACCTCCTATTGTGAAAGCTCAATATGTTGTAATTTCTTCTGGGACTAGTGGTGAGGGGACTGGGGCCCCTGTTGGGGATGGTCCGATGGGTTTATCTGATTTTTTAGAGCGTTCCCTAGAGGTTGTGACAAGCAGGGCAACCATGGTAGTAGGTTTTGCATTCGAATCCGACAGCAATGCCGTCCTTAGACTTTATTTCCGCAGGATTTCTTCTTCTCAGTTTTTGGGCTCTAAAATATTAATATTTCCTGATTTATCTCGGGACACCCAGAAGAGGCGTAAGGAGTTTTTGGCCTTGCGTCAGAGAGCCGTCGCCTTGGGTGCTCAATTTAAATTGCGCTATCCTTGTAAATGTGATGTATTATTTCAATCTAAACATTTTCTCTTTTTTGAGCCCAAACAACTTATTGATTTTCTTCAAGTGAGGGAGGCTGGGGGGGCAGGGTAGCTCCTGTACTGGCAGCCATTATTGTGATCTATGCTCATATGATAGGGGGGGGGGGGCTCTCTCCCTTTATTTGTTAAGTTTACATTTCTTAAGTTTGGAACCATATTGAGGGTTTTTTGTCTATGGGGTCTATCTAATTGGGGTGAAATGTATTACTAGAATTATTAGTGGTTTGTCTTATTGTAATTTGTAATTCCCCTTTTTTCTTTTGTTCTTTTTTCAATTGTTGTATTGGAAATTTAAATATAAAATTAAAAAAAAAAAAAAAGCATCTTTCAGGAAATAGAAAAAGGAGCCAAATGGCGAAAACTGAAAAAAACATAAGCACTGGCAAGTTAGATGCAAGAGAGAATTTGAAAAAGAGCTTGCTGTGGATGCAAAAATGTATTTTAAAAACTTTTTCAAGTACATTTGTAGTAAAAAAAAAAACAAAAAAAACTGTGAGTCAGTTGGATCATTAAATGATCGAGGGGCACTAAGAGGGGACAAGGCCATAGCGGAGAGACTGAATGAATTCTTTGTTTAGGTCTTTACAGAAAAATATGTAGGGAAGTTACCCATGACTGAAATGGTATTTAAAGGTGATTCATCTTCCAAGTTTATCAATATTTCTTTCAATTCTTCTGATGCATTACAACTATTTGATAAACTAAAGAGAAGCAAATCACCTGGATCGGATAGTATACATCCAAGGATGTTGAAAGAACTGAAATATGAGATTTCAGACCCACTATTAGTAATCTGTGAACTATCATTAAAATCATTTGTAATGCCTGAAGATTGGCGAATGGCCAATGTAACACCAATTTTTGAAAAGAGTTCTGGGGTGATCCTGAAAACTACAGACCCATGAACCTGACATCCGTACCAGGCAAAATGGTAGACACCATTATAAAGATCAAGATTACTGAACATGTAGATAGTCATGATTTAATGGGAGAAAGCCAACATGGCTTTAGCCAAGGAAGGTCCTGTCTTACTAATCTGTTATATTTTTTTGAAGGTGTGAATAAACAGGTAGACAAAGGTGAGCCATCAATATAGTGTATTGTGTATGTATATAGTGTATGTGTCTCATATCCCCTCGTGTTAAATGTATCCCCCAACCACTTTGACCCGGTGAAAAACGGGATATAAAT
Organism: Ichthyophis bannanicus; assembly: GCA_033557465.1. Lineage (NCBI taxonomy): Eukaryota > Metazoa > Chordata > Amphibia > Gymnophiona > Ichthyophiidae > Ichthyophis > Ichthyophis bannanicus. Next base: position 885,040,614 of record CM066034.1, on the reverse strand, counting down.
GCAGCTAAATAAATAAATATCTGGATTTTCAGAAAGCCTTTGAGAAGGTCCCTCATAAAATACTCTTAGCAAAATTAAAAAGTCATGGGATAGGAGGCAGTGTATTATTGTGGATCAGGAACTGGTTAAAAGATAGAAAGCAGAGGATAGGGCCAAATGGCCATTTTTTCCCAATGGAGAAATGTGAATAATGGAGTGCCCCAGGGATCTGTACTGGATCTGCTGCTTTTTAACATATTTGTAAATGAACTGGAAATGGGAATAACAAGTGAGGTAATCAAATTTGCAGATGAGACAAAATTATTCAAAGTTTTTAAAACCCAGGAAGATTGTAAAAAATTGCAGGAGGACCTAAATTGGAAGACTGGATGTTCAAATGGCAGATGAAATTTAATGTGGACAAATGCAAAGTTATCTACCTTGGAAAGAACAACCCAAACTATGGTTACACGATGCAAGGTTTCACATTAGGAACCACCACCCAGCAAAATAATTTAAACGTCATCGTGGATAGCCTGTTGAAACACTCCATCCAGTGTCCAGTGGCAGCCAAGAAGGCAAGGAATGCTAGGAATCATAAGGAAAGGAATGGAGAATAAAACAAAGGATATTATAATGCCTCTGTATGTTTCTCTGCAGCTCTGGTGGAAAATTTGGAAGAGATTTAATTTTGCTCATCAGTAACCATCTTCAGGGGTGACTTCTTCACTGGTGCTCTTTTTTGAGTTTTGCCATACAGAGGAAAACATCGGTTCAGCTCCTCCTTATCTTGTTAAACGGCCATTTGAGCAGCCAGAAGTTTGAATAAGGAGTTTGGAAAAGGATTCTTCGCTTCGCACAATTTCAGTGCTCCCTTTCTTCTCCTTCGCCCACCCCCAACAGATCTCCCCAGACAATCAAAAGAAGGCTGTTCAGAAGTATGTGCCTGTAGATCTCAGCAGCAGGGGAGTAGCACATGGTCTCACACCCAGGGAGCCTGACATGGTCTTCCTGCCTGGGCTCCCTGGGTGTGAGTACCAAAAAAGTAAGTCTCTGTCTTATCTTCTTTTTTGAGGTAGCTACCTGATCTCGTTCACTGAGCAGTGAATACATTGCGTTCTGGTGCCATTCGAGGCGACCATTGGTGACACCATTTTCCTCCTTTTTGTTTTGTTTGCGCATGTTAGCTGAACTGCATGTGCTATGTATGCACCTAAATATTGCACGTTATTCTCGTGCACTTTGAATCTGCGCAGAACCACAGCACGGTGGAGCCAGAGCATATGGTGCAACGTGCTTTATTAACACACCCTAAGCCTGTTATGCCAGACTGCTAGTGCCGCAGAAGACACATTGTTGATACAGATGCATGCTGCCTTCTAAGAAACGCTGCCTGGTCTGTGGAAAGTCACATCATTGTGCTCCAGTTTCTTTGTTTCCTGCATGGAGGTTTCAGAGGTGCCCTTGGAGGGCCTTTCTCCCTTCTCACAGTAGGGAGACACGGGTGTCCCTACTCTTGTCATCCTCGCTGCAGGAGGCAGCAGGCAGAGTGGTGAAGGACGATCTCCAAGCCTTGGATGCAAGCTCTAATTTTGCTGATCGCAGTCTGCCCCCGTTTGTGGTGGGAATAATCCCAATAGAGAGCTCCGTGTTGTCCTCACAGAATTCTTTTTATTTTTTTCAGCAAGTTCAGTTCTTCCGGCCTCCAGGTCCTCTTGTGCTGTCACCATTTGGTTGGAAGAGAGTCCTGTGTCTCAAGATAGTAGAAGTACGATCCAGGCTCTGCCACCTAAGAGATCTCAGCGAAGATTGGAGTCTGGAAGTTCAAACAGTCCATCCTTTACCTGAAGTCCAGAGTCCAGTTCTGATACCTCTGGCGAGTACTCCAGTCTTGAAGAACATAAGAACATAAGATATGCCATACTGGGTCAGACCAAGGTCCATCAAGCCCAGTATCCTGCTTCCAACAGTGGCCAATCTAGGTCATACGTACCTAGCAGTTTCCCCAAAAGACACAGGTTCCACAATGCTTGTATTGGGTCAAGCATTGATATCCTGGGTCCCTTCTTAATAATGTTTTATAGACCTTTCCCCCAGGAACTTGTCCAAACCTTTTTTAAACCCAGCTACACTAACAGCCTTTACTACATCCTCCGGTAACAAATTCCAGAGTTTGATTACACGTTGAGTGAAAAACTATTTTCTTTTATTAGTCTTAAATAGTTTACCCTGTAGCTTCACTGCATGTCCCCTAGTCTTTCTGTATTCTGATAAAGTAAACAATCAATTGCGTTTACTCTTCCACTCCATTCATTAATTTATAGACTTCTGTCATATCTCCCCTCAGCCGTCTTTTCCAGGTTAAAGAGCCCTAACCTTTTTAGCCTTTCTTCATAGGGGTATCCTTCCATCCCCTTTACCATTTTGGTGGCTCTTCTCTGTACCTTTTCTAATAACGCTATATCCTTTTTAAGATACGGTGAACAGAATTGCACACAATATTCAAGATGTGGTCTCACCATGGAACAATATTGAGGCATTATAATATCCTTTGTTTTATTTTCCATTCCTTTCCTTATGATACCTAGCATTCTATTTGCTCTCTTGGCCGCCGCTGCACACTGGACAAAGGGTTTTAACATGTTATCCACAATGACGCCTAAATCTTTTTCCTGGGTGGTGGTTCCTAATGTGGAACCTTGCATCGTATAACCGTAGCTTGGGTTGTTCTTACGTAGGTGCATAACTTTGCACTTGTACACATTAAATTTCATCTGCCATTTTGATGCCCAGTCTTCCAATTTTTCAAGATCCTCTTGCAATTTTTCACAATCCTCTTGAGTTTTAACAACTTTAAATAGTTTTGTGTCATCTACAAATTTGATAACGTCACTCGTTATTCCCTTTTCCAGGTCATTTATGAATATGTCCAAAAGCAGCGGACCCAGCACAGATCCCTGGGGTACACCACTATTCACCTTTCTCCATTGGGAAAATTAGCCATTTAGCCCTACCCTCTGCTTTCTATCTTTAACCAGTTCCTGATCCACAATAGTACACTGCCTCCTATCCCATGACTCTTTAGTTTTGCCAAAAGTCTCTGATGAGGGACCTTGTCAAAGGCTTTCTGAAAGTCCAAATACACTATATCAACCGACTCACCTTTGTCTACCTGTTTATTCACACCTTCAAAAAAGCATAACAGATTAGTAAGACAAGATCTTCCTTGTCTAAAGCCATGTTGGCTGTCTCCCATTAAGCCATGACTACCTACATGTTCAGCAATTTTTTCTTTATGATGGTTTCTACCATTTTTCCCGGTACTGACAGCAGGCTCATCGGTCTGTAGTTTCCCAGATCACCCCTGGAACCCTTTATAAAGGTGTTACGTTTGCCATCTTCCAATCTTCAGGTATTACAGATGATTTTAATGATAGTTCACAGATTACTAATAGCAGGTCTGCAATTTCATATTTCAGTTCTTTCAACGCCCTTGGATGTATATCATCCGGCCCAGGTGATTTGCTACTCTTCAGTTTATCTAATAGTTGTAATACATCTTCCTGATGTATCGATATTTCCTTCAATTCTTCCACACCTTTAAATACCACTTCAGTCATGGGTAACATCCCTACATCTTCCTCAGTAAAGACCGAAGCAAAGAATTCATTCAGTCTCTCCGCTATCGCCTTGTCACCTCTTAGTGCCACTTTAACCCCTCTATCATCTAATGGACCAACTGACTCTATCACAGGTTTTTTGCTGCAAATGTACTTGAAAAGGTCTTTATTATGTGTTTTTGCTTCCGCAGCAAGTTTCTTCTCAAATTCTCCCTTTGCCTGCCTTATCAATGCCTTGCATTTAACTTGCCAGTGCTTGTGCTGTTTCCAGGTTTCGTCGTTTGGCTATTTTTTCCATTTTCTGAAAGATGCTTTTTTGGCAACAGCCTCTCTGACCTCACCTTTAAACCATACTGGCAGTTTTTTGGACTTCCTTCCACTTTTCTTAAAGCGTGGAATACAGCTGATCTGGGCTTCCAAGATAGTATTTTTCACTAACACCCAAGTTTGATGTAAGTCTTTAACCTTTGCATCTGCTCCTTTTAATTTTTTCTTAACTGTTTTCCTCATTTTATCATAGTCTCCCTTTCGAAAGTTAAAAGGTAGCAATGTGGAGTTCCTTACCATCCCTCCTCCACTAATTAAATCAAACGCGGTCATGCTATGATCACTATTGCCAAGTGGCCCCAACACCCTTATCTCTTGCACCAGATCTGGTGTTTCACTAAGGACTAGGTCCAATATGGCTTCCCCTCTGGTCGGTTCATGAACCAGCTGCTCCAAGAAGCAGTCATTTATTTCATCTAGGAACTTTATCTCCCTAGCATGTCCTGCCATGACACTGATCCATTCGATACCGGGGTACTGGAAATCACCCATTATTATTACTGTACTGTAACTTTTGTTAGCTTCCTTGATTTCTTTGAGCATTTCATCATCTATTTGTTCGTTCTGGCCAGGCAGTCGATAGCACACCCCCACTGCCATCGCCTTCCCCTTTTTACATGGAATTTCAATCCATAGAGATTCTACAGCAAATTTTGGTTCCTGCAAAACTTTAATCCTTTCTGACTCAATGCCCTCTCTAACATAGAGCACAACCCCTCCACTAATTTGATCAGCTCTATCATTACGATATAGTTTGTACCCAAGTATCACAGTGTCCCACTGGTTGTCCTCCTTTCACCACATCTCTGAGATTCCAATCATATCTAACCTCTCATTTAGTGCTATATATTCTAACTCTCTCATCTTATTTTTTAGACTTCTAGCATTTGCATACAAGCATTTTAGAGACTGTATTTTATTCATATTAATTTGGCTATTGTTAGGCATGGGTAATTTGGGATCTTTAAGCTCTGTCTGCTCCATACTCGATGGCATTTGGGCTACTTTACTCTTTTTTTGTACCCTCTCTGCTGTTGGTAGTATCCTTCAAGGATACATTCTTCCGAACCATGCGCTCTTGTGTGGCTGTCGGTTTTCCCCTATTATCTAGTTTAAAAGCTGCTCTATCTTCTTTTTAAAGGTTAATGCCAGCAGCCTGGTTCCATCCCGGTTAAGGTGAAGCCCATCCCTTCGGAAGAGCCCCTCCTTTCCCCAGAATGTTCCCCAGTTCCTAACAAATCCAAAACCCTCATCCTTGCACCATCGTCTCATCCACGCATTGAGACTCCGGAGCTCTGCCTGCCTTTTGGATTCTGCGCGTGGAACGGGAAGCATTTCGGAGAACGCTACCCTGGAAGTTCTGCATTTCAACTTCCTACCTAAAAGCCTAAATTTAGCCTCCAGAACCCCCCTACCACATTTTCCTATGTCATTGGTACCGACATGTACCAAGACAGCAGACTCCTCCCCAGCACTATCTAAGACCTTATCTAGGTGGCGCGTGAGGTCCGCTACCTTTGCACCAGGCATGCATGTTACCAGGCGATCCTCACGTCCACCAGCCACCCAGTTATCTACATGCCTAATGATCAAATCACCAACTATAACGGCTGTCCTAACCCTTCCCTCATGGGCACATGGCCCTGGAGAAACTTCCTTGGTGCTAGAAGGTTTTACATCACCTGGAGGACAGGTCCTAGTTACAGGATCACTTACTGCCACACCAGGGTGATGCTCTCCTGTCACGTGACCTCTGTCCTCCATGGCAACAGGGATGCTGCCAGACTGGAGGTGGGAATTCAGGACTATATCCATGTACCTCTCTGTCTTTCTTATGTCTTCCAAATCTGCTACTCTAGCCTCTAGAGAACGGACTCATTCCCTGAGGGCAAAGATCTCCTTGCACCTAGTGCACACATAAGACCTCTCACCAACTGGTAGAAAATCATACATGTGACACTCAATGCAAAAGACTGGAAAGCCCTCATCTTGCTGCTGGACTGCTGTCTGCATCTTAGTTTTAGGTTTGTGTATAGATCTTTTAAGTTCTTTACTTACTAAGGGTTGCTATGGATACTTATACTATTAAAATTGTACCTAAGACGTTTAATATACCTTGTTCACCTGAAGCTTAATTAATCTCAGGTCCTTAGTGTATGACTGATTTAGATAGCGAGCTGCACCTGAGAGCACCTTCTTTCCTTTAAGATATATAAGTACCTATAAAGCTACGATTATCCCAGGGGTGGGTGGGTGTTGGGGAGGGAGGGAGGGAAATAACACCTATTAAAGGAGGGCTGCTACACAGTACCCTGTCCTGTGCTTCTGAGGTAAGCTGTGACCAACTTCCTGGGTGATTAACAGTCCTTGCTGCTGTCTCCTTCAGAAGATCAAGTTCAGAAGATCCAGTTTCATGGCACAGTCTACTCTCATGCTAAGCCCTTAGGAAACAGGTATCATCATGTAACATAGTTCTCCCAATTGCTATCCAAGTTGACACCCTGTTGAGTGTAAAATGTTTATAGTTCTTGTTCTGTGTAAACAACTTTGATTTCAAAAGTGTGGTATATAAAATCAAATAAATAAAGTTGATTCCCGTATTAGCCACCTGTTTGGGAAGGATTAACTGGTAGTGCTGATTGCTCATATTCTTTTGCTCTGCAGTTGGCTGACCTTTTGGCAGCAGAACAGACACCGCAAATAAACTCCTTGCAAGGGATTCATAAGCCTACTGAGGCCTTTCCCTTTCTGGAGGTTATCAAGAGCGTGGTCCACTTGGAGTGGGTCTTTCCCAGCTCTGTGTTGAAAGGGTTCAGAGTGTTGAAGAAGCTGTATGCCCTGCCACAGAAGGATTGCACTGTGTGGTTCAACTTACCTCAGGTAGACACATATGTCACAGTAGTCATGAAGTGGACTTCCATCCCAGTGGAGGGTGGTGCAGCTCTAAAAGACCACTTGGATTGCAAAAGGGAAGCTCTCCTGACAAGTCCGTTTTTTACTTCCTCTGTTCTCAAGTTAGCGGTGTGTGCAGGTCTGACGACTCAAGCTTTCCTTCAGTGAATTTATTTGCTCCCTCTAAATGATACCTCCATCCTGGAATCGGCAGCAGACTTTCTAATGGGCACCATGTATGATCTTGTTTGCTTGGTGACTAAACATATTGTCTTCTCGATGGTGGCATGGTGCTGGCTGTGGCTGTATTACTGGGCAGCAGACTTGGCATTCAAGTCTCATTTGTTCCAGTTTGCCTTTAAGAGCAAGATGTTGTTTGGGGAGGACTTGGAGAAGCTTGTTAAGGATTTGGGTGAGCCCATCCCTCAATGCCTCTCAGAGGATGGGCCCAAGGGGACTGAAAAGCGAATGGGCACGTCATCTTCCTCGAAATCCACCTGTTATCCTCATTCCAGGTACCTGGAACCCTGGAGTGCTTGGGATTCCTGTTAGTATCATCCCAGAAAGCCAGCCTTTTCTTTATCCTCTGGTTTTGGTCCAGACTCTGTCCTTTAGTGGGGCTAGAGGGCCTTGGGAGCCTACACTGCCAGATCTACTTCCTCCCATCCAGATCAGTGACAGATTGGGGGCCGATTCTGGGATGTCTCCTGTTGGCGGCAGGCTGTGCTTTACTACCATGAGTGTTCCCTGGTCACCGAGGATTACTGGGTACTATTTCTGAAATGTAAGGAGCCTATCACAGATGCTTTCGTCATCTCCTCATGTGACTCTACAGCCAAGAGAGCCACTGTTCAGACTACACTGGAAAGATTGCTCAGTCTGCAGGCGAGTACTCTAGTCCCCTCTGGACCATCTGTTTTGTTATGCCTAAGAATGATTAGTCCTTCCATCTAATCCTCAACCTCAAGGGAGTCAGTGCTCATCTGAGAACCTTGCACTTCCACATGGAGACTCTATGATCAGTGATCCAGTTGGTGCGGGGAGTTTCTCATGTTCCTAAACCTGGCTGAGGCCTGTTTCCATATTCTTATCCGTGAGGATCAGCAGCTCATCCTCTGTGTTACCATGCTCAGTTCTCGTTTTCAATTCACCACTCTTCCCTTTGGCCTCTGCACTGCTCCAAAGACATTCTCGAAGGCCATGGTGGTGGAAGCTGTGGTGCTGCGGTGTGAGGGAATCTGTGCTTACCCATATCTAGATGACTGGCACATCCAAGACAGGTCACAGTCAGAAGCATCTTTGGTGTTTGATTTGAGCGGTACATTTCCTGGAGAGTCTTGACTGCTTGATCAACTATGGGAAGAGTCATTTTCAGCCTTCCCAGTCACTAGAATGCAGTACCTGGCAGCATGGTTTGACACTCATATAAGTGGGGTTGTCTTATTGAGGAAAGAGTGAAAAAGTTGTTGTCTCAGCTGGCAGCCTTCCAGGCACAACAAGCTCCCAGACTTTAGAATTACCTACAGATTCTGGGCTTGATGGCAGCATCACCTTTGGGTGCAAGCTCATATGAGGTTGCTAAAGAGGTCCTTGCTGTCTCGCTAGTCTCCAAGCTCTCAGGATTTTGAAGTCAGGCTTTCCTTCCCGCCCTCTGTGGTGTCCAGCCTGCATTGGTAGGGACAGCCCCAGCATCTGAGAAAGAGTATGCCACTGGACCACTTGTCAGTCCCTCATGGCTCCTCCTGTTGACTGATTCCAGCCTGTTTTGCTGGGGAGCCCATTGCAAATGCCAAATGGCTCAGGGCTGTTGGAAAATCCAAGAGGCGACATGGTCCATCAACCACCTCAAGGCAAGGGCCTTTGTTTGGCCCTATAATCCCTCTGGTCCCTAGTCAAGGGCAGAGTAGTCCAGGTGTTCTTAGACAATGTCACAGCGGTGGTGTATGTCAACAGGCAAGGAGGCATGATGTGTGGCAGAGTGGTCCTAGAGGTGACCCTCTTGTTTGTCTGGTCAGTAAAGAACCGCCTAGCTCTCTCAACGCAACACATTGTGGGCCTCAGCAATATGGAAGTTCTGGACCTCTTGGGTCATCCTAAAATGGATTTGATGGCAACCTGGTCCAATGTCAAAGTGTGCAGGTTCTTCAGTTGCCTCAAGGAAATGGGCTCTGAGGGCATCAACACCTTAGTTCAGCCCTAGCCAAAGTAGTACCAGCTGTATATGTTTCTTCTATGGCCACTCCTGGGGGCGTGTATTTTGCCGCATAGAGTGACATCTAGGCTAGGTTGTCCTTGTGGTGCCAGATTGGACAGGTAGGCTGTGGTTCAGTAGAGTGTATCAATTTTGGAAATAGCATAGTTTTAAAAAGCACTGGTGAAAAAATGGTACAATTTCATGTAGCAAATCAACAGCTAGCTTTAAATTTTGTCTAATATGTTATTTTCCTACCTGAAATGTCTATGAAATTGCACAATATAAAAATAAATAAAAGGATCAGAAGAGGTTGTTCTCAAAACATAATAGCAGTTCCCTCTGACTTCCATAATACAAAACAATCTACTACCATAGTAATAGGGCTTTCACTTACATTGCACCTATACTGTGGAATGCTTTACCAGAAAATATAAGATCTATTAAAGATCTCCAAATGTTCTGTAAGGAAATTAAAACCTTCCTGTTTGTTGAAGATTTTGATAACTCTCTCGACAATAACGAAATTTACCCGACATAGCAATAATTTTTACTTAGGATTTCACATTTCCATTCCAGCCGTCCTAATCATCATCGGGATTATCCCCATTATAATTGCTGCTATATATAGCTAAAATGTATATTATGGGCTTTGACTAGCCCCCCCTCACCAGCAACCTTGCAGGGCTCTTAGAGCTACAGAAGACTACACTCAAAACAATGGGAAGGTAATCTAAAAGACAGCAATAAAATGCACACATCTATATACATACACCAAAGCTTTATTGGAGAGAAACAAACAGAAACAAAGTTCTCTTTGTTTACTCTAACTACTAGCCATGGTTCACTTTATTTATAAGGCTCTTTTGGATGATACAGCATAATTTCACTTTATTATTACACGTCAGACATTACGCATTTATCATAAGAACATATAAGAACATAAGATATGCCATACTGGGTCAGACCAAGGTCCATCAAGCCCAGTATTCTGTTTCCAACAGTGGCCAATCTAGGTCATATGTACCTAGCAGTTTCCCCAAGAGACACAAGTTCCACAATGCTTGTACTGGGTCAAGCATTGATATCTTCGGTCACTTCTTAATAATGGTTTATGGACCTTTCCTCAAGGAACTTGTCCAAACCTTTTTTAAACCCAGCTACACTAACAGCCTTTACTACATCCTCCGGTAACAAATTCCAGAGTTTGATTACACGTTGAGTGAAAAATATTTTCTTTTATTAGTCTTAAATAGTTTACCCTGTAGCTTCATTGCATGTCCCCTAGTCCTTCTATATTCTGATAAGGTAAACAATCGATCTACGTTTACCCGTTCCACTCCGTTCATTAATTTATAGACTTCTATCATATCTCCCCTCAGCCGTCTCTTTTCCAGGTTAAAGAGCCCTAACCTTTTTAGCCTTTCTTCATAGGAGTATCCTTCCATCCCCTTTACCATTTTGGTGGCTCTTCTCTGTACCTTTTCTAAAATCGCTATATCCTTTTTAAGATACGGCGACCAGAATTGCACACAATATTCAAGGTGCGGTCTCACCATGGAACGATATAGAGGCATTATAATCTCTTTTGTTTTATTTTCCATTCCTTTCCTTATCATACCTAGCATTCTATTTGCTCTCTTGGCCGCCGCTGCACATTGGGCCGAGGGTTTTAACATGGTATCCACAATGACGCCTAAATCTTTTTCCTGGGTGGTGGTTCCTAATGTGGAACCTTGCATCGTGTAACCATAGTTTGGGTTGTTCTTCCCTAGGTGCATAACCTTGCACTTCTCCACATTGAATTTCATCTGCCATTTTGATGCCCAGTCTTCCAATTTATCAAGATCCTCTTGCAATTTTTCACAATCCTCTTGGGTTTTAACAACTTTAAATAGTTTTGTGTCATCTGCAAATTTGATAACCTCACTCGTTATTCCACTTTCCAGGTCATATATGAATATGTCAAAAAGCAGCGGACCCAGCACAGATCCCTGGGGTACACCACTATTCACCTTTCTCCATTGGGAAAATTGGCCATTTAGCCCTACCCTCTGCTTTCTATCTTTTAACCAGTTCCTGATCCACAATAGTACACTGCCTCCTATCCCATGATTCTTTAGTTTTGCCAAAAGTCTCTCATGAGGGACCTTGTCAAAGGCTTTCTGAAAGTCCAGATACACAATATCAACCGAGTCACCTTTGTCCACCTGTTTATTCACGCCTTCAAAAAAACATAACAGATTAGTAAGACAAGATCTTCCTTGTCTAAAGCCATGTTGGCTGTCTTCCATTAGGTTGTGACTATCTACATGCTGAGTAATTTTATTCTTTATGATGGTTTCTACCATTTTTCCCGGTACTGACGTCAGGCTCACCGGTCTGTAGTTTCCCGGATCACCCCTGGAACCTTTTTTAAAAATTGGGGTTACATTGGCGATCCTCCAACTCTTTCTCAGGTTTAGACAGCCTGATAGTGTACACCACCCTGTACAAACAAACATACTTTCAGTCCCTCCTCTGATTCTATAAAGAATCATTTCTAAAGAAAGGAAACTCAGACATTGCCATTGAAGTGGAAATAAAACTAGATTCTGAGTCAATCCGTAACATCAATGTAGGGGTCAGTGATTCTACTGCTTTCTTACAGAAAGCTGTGAAAGGTGAAGAGGTGGAAAGAAACCAGTGCTGACATAGAGAGACAGCCCCAAGGTACATAGAGGATTAATACTTCGAGAATGAGAATTCCCAAAGTACCAAGCAAAGAAGCATGCAAAGGCCTGGATAATGAATTCCAAAATGAAGAAACAGAATCAAAGAGAGCTGAAAAGGAACTTACATAACTCTCACTTGAAACAAAAGTACGGTTGCTAACTTTATCCAATAGGCCTTTTACTATTTTTCCATTATTATCAAGCACACTACAACAACAACCAACTATTACTTCACACACATCATTTTCCTTTGCGAGAAGAAAATCTAAAGCCATTCAGTTCTGGGCTGCATAAGCTGACACTTGCAATACACACTAATTGCCTCAGTAAGAAGCAGAGCAGCCACTATGACTTCATCCTGAGGGGAAACATCCCATTTTCTTCCTAAAGATTTGTTCAGGATTGATAACAAATTAATATAGTTCAAGTCACTGTGGGGTATCCACCAGGGCTATATAGCAGGTACCTGACCAACCTCTGGGAAGCTCTGTATACACAAAAGTACCACACACAAAAAATAATCTCCTAAAAACCACTAAACTCTCTGCTCAGATTGTCAAATTCTGAGGACAAGATATATTCTGTATACAATTACTCAAAACCACTTTAACTCTGGTTAGGTATGCCTAGGTCAGAACTAGAGGCATCCAAAAGGGTAGCCAGAACTACACACTTGGTTCCCTTTACCTGGCATCAATTGTAAATTACTGAAATATAGGAACCTGTACATGGGATCTTCATACCTATATCTTTAATTATTCTAGGTTCTGTGTTTGTATAAGACCATATGTCACAAAACTCTTCAAAGGTCTTAAGCCTTATCACTGTTGGAAGGCAAACAGCAAACTTTGATAAATTGAAATGTTTTTTTTCTTTCATCAAGTGTAAATGTGCCTCAAAGATACTTGGATATTCCCTCTAACATCCCCATGATTCTGAATGCAATACTGCTTCATTAATAACACAGGTACACTACCAAAAAACTGCCTCCAGTTTTGCAACTGATTCCTATACATTTTGGGGTGCTGAATCCAGGAAAAATAGCCAAAATGTTCCATCACGTCACGTTTTCTTGCAAAATTAGATTTCTTACCCATATAAGGAATGTTCACATAATTTCTTTTTAGCCGACTGCAGTTTATTTTCTTGGCCCAAAATAGAGGTTGTAATGGTTAACTAAATAGAAACACTCCCTCATGATATTTTAGAGTGTTTTGTATTCATTTTATACATTAACAGGACAATTGGGAGGCGGGGGGCTAAATCCAGTACTCGCGCTGGCGCATGTTCTTTCCTGTTCGCCTCGCCTCGTTCGTTCGCTCGCTCGCTCAAACACGGTGGTTGCGACATGAGCGTTCCTGTCAAATTTCAGTTTCTTGCAAGTTCATTATTACCTTTTGTTTGCTCAGTCGTAATCCAGCTTTATTCCAAAGTGGTTCACTACAGTTGTAGTTTGCAGTGCTGTGTATTTGTGATGGCTCACAGAGCCAGAGGTTGCGTCAACTCTCCGGACAGTTTTTGTTTTATTTGTGGGGAATATACCGTGAAAAAGCGGCAGAGGAACATTTCTTAATTTATTAAAAAAGTATATTTCGCCTATTTCGGTTTGAAGTTAGGCGATCAAGACAAACCGTGGGCTCCTCACAAAGTGTGCAAGACATGTGAGGAAGATCTACGCTTATGGATGAAAGGTAAAAAACAAGCATTTCGTTTCGGAATACCTATGATGTGGCGTGAACAAAGAGACCACAGCAGTGACTGCTATTTTTGCTCTTGCATTGTGAAGGGATACAACTTAAAAAATAAGAACGTAATAAGTTACCCCAACCTTCCCTCAGCAATTAGGCCTATGCCTCATAGCAACGAAGTACCTGTGCCTGAACCACCAAAATCTTTGGATCATATTTGTGTGGACGGTTCTGATCATGATGAGACTCATCAGATGGCTTTTCCCGATGAGTCCAGTACTTCCGAGTTTGAAACTGAACCAGATCCGAAACCTGAACTTTTCTCTCAAGCTGAATTGAATGATTTAGTCCGGGATTTAGGACTCCCAAAAGATGCTGCCCAACTGCTAGGTTCTCGGCTTAAACAGAAAAATCTATTGTCACCAGGAACAACTTTTTATTGGTACCGCTACCCGCGAGACACAATTTTTGAAGTATTTCAGCAAAGAGGAAGATTTGGTATTTTGCAACGATATATACGGAGTGATGGAAAAGTTTAAACTCAAGTATGATCCTGCTGAATGGCGGCTGTTCATTGATTCGTCAAAAGACAGCATAAAAGGTGTTCTTCTTCATAATGGCAACACATTCGCTTCAGTTCCTATTGCTCACTCTGTTATTCTCCAAGAAAAATACGAGAATTTGGCCCTGATTTTTCAGAAGATTCATTATGATGAGCATAAGTGGATGATTTGTGGAGACTTTAAAATTCTATCCATGCTATTAGGGCAGCAATCCGGTTTCACCAAATATCCCTGCTTCCTTTGCTTGTGGGATAGCCGGGCCCGCGACCTACACTGGGGGAAAAAAGACTGGCCAATTCGGGAGTATTTGAGACCCGGTGAGAAAAATGTTCTTCATGAGAGCTTGGTACCTCGTGATAAAATTCTATTACCACCTCTCCACATGTATGTGGCTGTTTTAAGTGCAGACAATTTTGCTACCATCACAGTGTGTTTTGTTGACATTACTCTATTCTTATGTGCTGCCTTGTTACAATTTTCTTTATTCTTATTTGAATAACTACTAAACAATTAGTATAAAGAATTCATCCAAGAAACTTTTATCTCGATCGCACTCAATCTGAAACGTTCACCTCAAACTGCTAGCCCAATGTAGCAAAAAATCTGTACGTGATGGAGCAAATTGGTTACCAGATTTGGATTCAGCGCACCAAAAAACGTAAAAATCAATCGAAACATTAGAGGCAGTTTAAAAAAAATTTTTTTTAGTGTACCTGTGTAATACACCACAGCACATCTAGGACCAGATTAGGAAATATGCATAGCCAATATGCATAACAACAAAAAATATTCTAAAACAAACTAAAGATATACCTACTCTTCTTAATACTTTTCTTAAGATGATGAAGAGATATACTATAGCTATACTGGCCCTCTAATTCTCAATTACTTTATTAAGTAGAGGTTAAGTACCTAAAGGTCATTACATATATATCAGGAAAATACTAATCTAAACTAACCTCATCCCTCTAAGCCTTACTATAAATGCTAAATAAAAGCATTTTACATGAATAATCCATTTAGAATTTACTTAATACAATAATCTCTCTGTAATGTCACTGTTGTTCTGTCAAAAATACTTTAAATCATAAAAGTCCTTTTTTTCAATATCACTGTTGTCCAATAAGTCTCTGCGTTACAAACTCTTGATTCACCGATACAGGAAACCACCTTCTGATCTTGTGAGGGGGCCACTGTATAAGATGCATTCAACGAGGATGTCCTTTCACTTTACAAGCTGAATATCCCACCAGGAACACACGACATGGACCAGGAGCTTGGGAGCTGGGAGTGTCTTCGGATGCAGTCTTAATCAGGACCCAATCTGGTGACTTCACCTCTGATGAAATAATTCTGCGGATCCCGGATATAAAGAACTTGTCATCTCGTAAAGGAGTCACTTGCAATAAAAGGAAACAAAATAGGACTGAGTGCAACCGTGCACAATAAGTTAAGATATCGCTGCGCAACACCTGGGGGTCTGGGATAACTGCCAAGGCATATGGAGAAGGAGCTAGACATCCATTAACTATTTCAAATGGTGTCAGGCTGGAGGAAATACACACTGCCATAAGGGCAAAGGGAAAAACTTTTATTCAATCGGAGGCTGTATCAGAGTGCATAAGTGACTTTTTTGGGAATACCACCTCCCTCCTCTGATACAGGGCAGATCTACAAAACAGGTTGCAAAATCAGAATAAAATAAGTTCGGCAGGTAGGCATATGTATACTGTCCCTAAACTAACCCTACAGTGCCAGTCCTGAAACAGTGCAAACAGATTGTACCAAAGAAAACAATAACAAAAAGACAAAATGCACAACCACAGCGGTAAAGCTTCTGCTGCAGGAACAGGGCAAATAGAAACAAAAGACGGTCAGGGCAAATAAACAGATGATTCTCTTTCCAGCCGCCCGGAACAGCACGAAGTCCAAAACTGGGTTTCAAACAAAGTATCTTACTATTGCTGCAGGAAGGATGAAAGGAAAAACAAAATCATCTTTAACAGTGCTAAATACAGCAATATCAGTGACACTGATACCAGAAGAGCGTCTTTTCAGTTCATAAAATGGTGTCCTTTAGATTTCAAAACTGCGACATGTGCTGGCAAGAAGCACTGTAGAACCAGAAACTCAAAAAGATACAATTGCAAAAATCACCACTACACAGACACATCATTAATTCACTCTGAATAAGAGCCCACTGGCTTACAATCAGTCGAGAAAGTTCACAAAACACACAGATAACAGAGACATCAGAAATAGCCACAAACAATTTGAATAATTTACAATAACCATGGCACTCTTCCCAGTACATTTCTACATTTAAAACAAACCTCCCACTGCGATAATGTGGAAGCTACGCAATAACAACATTTTGGGAAACAAATTGCAGTTGAGACAGATTTAACCCTCAAACCTAACTTAGCAATATAAGCTAATAAAGACAGGAAATCTAACCAATAACATACGTAATTTAGTCTACATTAAAAGCAAATCATTCACATAATGAACTAAAGAGGAATGGTTGAGTCTTACATCAAATAATGCAGTTCTTAGGGCCTGTGCAAATATGCAAGACTAACCTTCAAAAATAAGCAGGTTGCAAATCTACAACAAAAGTCCAGGTGGCCCTTGAAAGCACCAAGGGAGAAATTGGCAAAATCACATTATTTACTGCTCACAGGTTTTGCACAAATCTATAAGTCTTACCGTCAGCCTTCCGCACAAGAAGAATTGAAGTCTTACATACTGAAGTGACATTTTGTGTCTGGAGATCTTCAAGCACAAAACAACTTCTTCACCAGCAGCTGCTGGCAGTGGACACAGCTGGCAGTGGACACAGCTTGAGTCTAGGAAACTGAATTCCAGGTTTCACGACGATCCGCACAGGCAGGATAGAAAGGCATCCGATATGTGATCACAGCATTGTCCATAAAGAAGAAGAAAGTTCTCCAGGATGAATGATTTCTGGAGATCTGCAGAACACGGCACTTCAGATAGAACACAGCTGAAAATATCTTCACACTCAGCCAGGATAGAGTGCAATCAGCAGCTACCAGAGTTCTCTGACCATCAAGACTCCGATTCTGGAGACAGTCTCGCTGCAAATGCTCAATAACAAGCTTATCTGAACTGTCTCGCCGAGGATTCCTATGACCTTCTCTTGCTCCAATCCTATCCCTCCCCCTGCTCCTGGGAGGTTACATAGAAGGAATCTACAAGTTGAGCAATTTAGTCATTTCATATCAAGTATCAGCTTACTGTACTGAAACTTACAGCAGCTGTTCTAGCCAGCCAATCTGTTATTGAAACTTTAAAAAAATACCTTTTACTCACGGGATTAAACCATTTACGAAAACAATTGGTGAATCCTGCCTTAAAGATGTTAATCTCAACCAATCCTTTCACAAGTTTTCATACTTCTGTAAGTGATTCTAACAGAAAATCATCTTTTTTCTTTTATTAACCACTAAAACAAAATTATCTCTTTGAGTTTTCTCTTGGAAATTTATCACAGGGTATGTCACAAACTGGATAAAAATCAGCTGGGTTATAAAACGCAGTTCTAAGCAAATTATCTAAAGCAGCCCAAGTAGAACATGAACTATTATGCTGACGTAAAACAGTTTGAAGAAAACTTATAGCACCATGTAATTTAATACATTTCTCTCTATAGGTCATAAAATACTTATCCAGACCCTTTTCAATATCATCAACAAGTTTACTAGAAATTCCCAATTCCTTTGTAGCAGAAATATCATTTCTTACTGTTCCCTTTAAGGAATCTATTATATGTACAATACATTCTATTTCACGACTAAGAAGGGCATTCATTTCTCTGAGCTGAGAAACATTGCAAGTACCAAAATTCTCAATTTGTGCATTCCCCAATATTCTTTGCTTATTCCTTATCTCATCTCTCAGTTTTGCTGCACGAGTGACCATCTCCCTCTCAAAAACTACATAACTCTTAGAACAAACAAGGGGAGACGGGAATACACCTGGAACCCTTCCAGCTCCAATTGCAGCCACCTCTGCATCATACTCTGGAGAAAAAAATGACTGGGAACTTCCCTGCCCAGTCATTACCATACTCTTTCTCCTGTGGTCCACTCGATTTACCAGCATTCTCTAATATAAACAAACCATTTTTCATAACATGTGCCATTCGCTGCCACCAACCAAACACCAGCCCTTCACGGGCATCACATACTCTGTGTTTAGCCTGCAAAGCACATTTCAGATAACGAAGCTTATCTATAGAAAATGTTCCCTCCAAAGGAAACTGTAAAATCACCTTATCATTAGGCACTGCATACCAGTGCACAATATAATTAGTAGCTATATCCCCATACTTCTTACACATACAATAAGAAGGGCTACCTTTCTGAACAGCTAAAACCATAGCCTTAACATGCCATTCACACAATTGAGACAAATCTTGTTCACCCAACAGATTGCTCATTGCTGGCACCATATAATACTCACAAACACCTTCCGCCCTTGCCAGGAATGTTGAAATCTGTAGAACGGCACGGCACCAACTCTTTCTCAGGTTTAGACAGCCTGATAGTGTACACCACCCTGTACAAACAAACATACTTTCATATATATGTTGAATATAAAATATATTACCTGTAAATAGTTGACCAACAGTTTAATGTGTTTTCATTGTTCTAAGTTATAATGTAGCTCACCTGTTCAATGTAAACCGCCCTTGATCTTTGGAAGGTGTGGTATAGAAAACCTTATACATAAATAAATAAATAAATAGCAATTGGACATAAGGTCCTAGGCATCTCCTTTTCTAGGTGCAACTGTTGAAAGAACAGTGTGAAGAGGTAAGGAAGATACCATCCAACCAAAAAGCACAAACACCACGTGCAAAATAGGACACACAGTATACAAACATGGGTAGCAAAGGAAGGATTGTTTATTTCTGAACGTAAGGTAAGGAAGATAGTCATGTATACAGTGAAAAGGTCAGCTTGGTATGGTTACAGCGAGTCTGTTCTTGAAGCTATGTTGTGTAGTCAAGAGAAACAGGAGAGAGGAGATGCAATGGAGAAGATACTGAAGATCAGAGGTGAAAGAGATAGGAAGACTCTGCTTGGAGACAACAGTGTGAGACCTTGGAAAACACTGTCCATCAACACTGAGGCAACTAGGCTTGCCTAATTACTTGACAGGTGTTCCGGAATCTCTGAGCATCCTCTTACCTGTACCATGACAACAGAGATCAAGGCATTTCTGAGCAATCCCATGATGCTTCCAGACTGGCCATCACACACCCAGTCCACAGAAAGGTGTGTAAAAATGACAACAGAGGCTGCTGGTCATGTGTACAATCAGGAGAGGAGGGGAACATTATATTAGGGATTGGATGGTCAGCAAGGGAGTTCATGAGCTGAAACTGAGGCAAACAAATTATGGCTTCTTTGCTGTATTTTGTTAAATAACATTAAATTAACTGCATAAATAACATTTTAAAGACAATTATGTGGCTACAGGTGGTGTTAAGACTATTTCTAAGTTCAAATAAATATTACTTAATTTCCACATATTTCAACTGTGATTTGATGTAGGTAAGACTCACTTTAAGCAGTTTCTGAAGATAGCTCTAGATTCATAAGAACGTAAGATATGCCGTACTAGGTCAGGCCATCAAGCCCAGTATCCTTTTTCCAAGAGTGGCCAATCTAGGTCACAAGTACCTAGCAGTTTCCCCAAAAGACACAGGTTCCCCAATGCTTGTATTGGATCAAGCAGTGGATATTCTGGATTCTCTTTAATAATAGTTTTTTGGCCTTTCCTTCAGGAACTTGTCCAAACCATTTTTAAACCCAGCTACACTAACAGCTTTTACTGCATCCTCCGATAGCAAATTCCAGAGATTGATTACACGTTGAGTGCAAAAATATTTTCTCTTATTAGTCTTAAATAGGTTACCCTGTAGCTTCATTGCATGCCCCCTAATCTTTCTATATTTTGATGGCCTAAACAATCGATCTACGTTTACCCATTCCACTCCATTCATTAATTTATAGACTTCTATCATATCTCCCCTCAGCCGTCTCTTACAGGTTGAAGAGCCCCCTTCATAGAGGTATCCTTCCATTCCCTTTACCATTTTGGTAGCTCTTCTCCGAACCTTTTCTAACCACGCTATATCCTTTTTAAGAAACGGCAACCAGAATTGCACAGAATATTCAAGGTGCAGTCGCACCATGGAACGATACAGAGGCATAATATCCTTTGTTTTATTCTAAATTCCTTTCCCTTATGATACCTAGCATTCTATTTGCTCTCTTGGCCGCCGCTGCACACTGGGTAGAGGGTTTTAACATGTTAT
This sequence comes from Ichthyophis bannanicus, assembly GCA_033557465.1. Classification (NCBI taxonomy): domain Eukaryota; kingdom Metazoa; phylum Chordata; class Amphibia; order Gymnophiona; family Ichthyophiidae; genus Ichthyophis; species Ichthyophis bannanicus. The sequence goes on along the minus strand of CM066034.1, from coordinate 885,020,288 downwards.
CCACGATGACGCCTAAATCTTTTTCCTGGGTGGTGTTTCCTAATGTGGAACCTTGCATCGTATAACCATAGTTTGGGTTTTTCTTTCCTAGGTGCATAACTTTGCACTTGTACACATTAAATTTCATCTGCCGTTTGAACATCCAGTCTTCCAATTTATCAAGATCCTCTTGCAATTTTCCATAATCCTCATGGGTTTTAACAACTTTGAATAGTTTTGTCTCATCTGCATATTTGATAACCTCACTCATTATTCCTGTTTCCAGGTCATTTACAAATATGTTAAAAAGCAATGGACCCAGCACAGATCCGTTGAGTACTCCACTATTCACCTTTCTCCATTGAGAAAATTGGCCATTTAAACCCTACCCTCTGCTTTCTAAGACCTACGTTCCTGATTCACAATAGTATACTGCCTCCTATCCCATGACTTTTTAATTTTGCCAAAGGTCTCTCATAAGGTACCTTGTCAAAGACTTTCTGAAAGCCCAAATACACTGTATCAACCGACTCACCTTTGTTTACCTGTTTATTGACACCTTCAAAAAAACATAACAGATTAGTAAGACAAGACCTTCCTTGGCTAAAGCCATGTTGGCTGTCTCCCATTAAGCCATGCCTATCTACATGTTCAGTAATTTTGTTCTTTATGATGATTTCTACCATTTTTCCTGGTACTGACGTTATGCTCACCGATCTGTAGTTTCACGGATCACCCCTGGAACCCTTTTTAGAAATTGGCGTTACATTGGCCATCCTCCAATCTTCAGGTATTACAGATGATTTTAATGATAGTTCACAGATTACTAATAGCAGGTCTGCAATGTCATATTTCAGTTCTTTCAAGACCCTTGGATGTATACCATCCGGTCCAGGTGATTTGCTACTCTTCAGTCTATCAAATAGTTGTAATACATCTTCCCAGTGTATCGATATTTCTTTCAATTCTTCCGCAGCATCACCTTTACCATTTCAGTCATGGGTAACATCCCTACATCTTCCTCAGTAGAGACTGAAGCAAAGAATTCATTCAGTCTCTCCACTATAGCCTTGTCCCCTTTTAGTGCCCCTTTTACCCCTCTATCATCTAATGGTCCAACTGACTCTCTCACAGGTTTTTTGCTATGAATGTACTTGAAAAAGTCTTTATTATATGTTTTTGCTTCCACAGCAAGTTTCTTCTCAAATTCTCTTTGCCTGCCTTATCAATGCCTTGCATCTAACTGCATAATTTGGTCACTAGTTATTGTAAAGTTTTGAAAAATAAAAATCTGCCCCTAAAATTTACATAGCCTAGCGATTCAGGAATCTGATGCATCTCCTGCAGGAACCTCCTCTATGATTTCCTACAGCCCGGGGGCTATTGTGGAGAGGGCCAATCTTTGTGGGTGATCCAACTCCCTTCTCACTTGCAGCTTGGCTCTTGAGAGGCAAAGATGGTGCATAAGTGGCTATTCTCCTGCTATGGTTTGCACACTCCTAAAAGCAAGGAGAGGATCCACCAGCCTTGCCTATGTGTGCATCCGGTACCTGTTTGAGCATTGGTGCCATGAGCGTCAGATTGGTCCTAGTAAAGTGGACTTAACCTTCCTTGCTTGCCTTTCTTCAGAATGGCCTTAACAAGGGCCTTTCCCTTAGCTTCCTGAAGGTTCAGTTGGCTGCCTTGTCATGCTTCAGGGGACTATTGTTGGAACATCCTATAGCATCACACCACAAGGTGGCACATTTCCTTCAGAGGGTACGACACTTGCTTTCTCCCCTGTGTTCCATTGTTCCTCCTGGGATCTCTGCTTAGTTCTCCATCTCTTGATGTTTGAGCTCTTTGAGCCCCTGAAGCTGGCCACGCTTAAAGATTTGTCCCTTAAGACTGTCTGGCTGTGATCTGCTCGATGAGATATATCTCCGAGTGACAGGCATAGTGTCATGCAGTGATCCTTACTTGTCTTTCTTGGAGAAGGCTGTATATAATCAGCCCATCCCCCTCTCACTGCCCAAGGTGGTATCATCCTGTCATGTTAATAAGGTGGTCTGTCTGCCCTTCTTTTCTAAGGAATAGTGCCAAGGAAAGGCCAAGGACCTTTGCCTGATGGATGTCAGAGTGCTAATGTTGTTTCAAGGTTACTAACTCCTTTCATAAGTCAGACTGTTTTTGCTGTTTGCAAGTCCGCGTAAAGTTAACACGGCCACCAAATCTACCCTGGACAATGGATCCAAAGAGGTTTGCCTCAGCAGATCTGTTGCAGAACTGGCTAGTTCCGGAGGTTTTACATGTGCCTTTCACTCGGGCGCAGACATCCTCATGGTGCAGCTCAGTTGCCCCCTCAGATATTTGTCAGGCAGCAATGTGAGCATCACTTTCCACTTTTATCAATCACTATAGCTTGGATGTCCATGCTCAGGTGAACACAGCTTTTGGCTCTGAAGTCTTGAAAGCTGCCATGTCCTCTTCCCACCCAGTGGTGTCATAGCTTTGGTATGTCATACTTATTTGGACTGGTCTAGCAGGACAATATGGAAAATGACATTTTACTTATTAGATAATTTTCTTTCATTGCGTCCTGCTAGACCAGTCCAGAACCCTCCCTGTGACTGTTATGGTCTGCTGTATTTCTCTGTGCTTGTCCTCGCAAGCCCATATCTTCTTGACAGGCCTTCTATCTAAAGATGATGGTTCCTTGTTCTGATGAACTTTGTTATCCTCACTGAAGTTGTGTGTGGTCTGGCATTCTTGACCATGTGCTTGGGTACAATTACTGAAGTGTCCGTCTAGCTGCATAGACTGATATATCAGGATGAAGTCATAAGAAACCTCTGGAATATTTCTGTCTTCACCTCTGCTAGTAGGGGGACACAATCCACTTGTGTGGACTAGTTTAGCAGGACTCAAGGAAAGGACGTTATCTGGTAAGTAAAACATCACCTTGACGTACATTGAATCTGACTAAGCCGTTCTCATTAACCATAATTGGAGAATGCTATGAGTGGGAAGATTTTTTCATAAATAGTCATTGGGAGAGTTAAGTAATGATTAAGTGTCAAGTAGCAAAAGATCAAATATTTCTGAAATCTTAAAAAGACCTATGTTATTAGTGAAGATGTTATGCTGGAGTATTCATGTAGCACAAGACAATTTGCATGTATTAGTGAATCTAAATTTTATATTAGTTTTAAAACTACTGAATTTAATATATATTTTACTGACTTTTCTGTACCTTTCCTTTTTTTTCCTCCTTTCCTTTTTGATTTCATTTCCTCTTCATTGTCTATATCTCTTCATTTATTTCTAAAATCTTCCTTTTGTCCTACATTTCTCATGTCTTTTCTCCCTCCCTAAATTCTCTCTTCCTTTTTCTTGTTTCCATCCCACATTGGTTTGCTCTTCTTTTCTCTCTCCACAACCTATCTTTTTATTCATCCATTTCTTTTCTCCCTTCATAGCCTCATTTTTTTTTAAAGTTCTCTTTCTCATACTTTCTTGGTACCCATCTGCCTTCCTTTCTTGCATTACAATCTACTCATTCTCCGGGAACAAGCAGGAAGTCAGCCTTTGGGAGATGCCACTACGCATGCATGGTCCCCTTCCTGCCCAAGGGTATCATCTTACTCGATCTCCTTTTTTCCGCGGAGTCCATCGGACATCTGTTGGCCTTCCCCTGGAGAGAGTTGATTATTTTGCTATCTGAGTTTCATGTTCTCCCTCCGGTTGCACCAGTACTCTTCCTGCCACCCAAGCCTGCTGCTTCGGCATTGAGTCTCGGGTCCGTATTCAATTTTTTGTCTTTGGCAACTTCGTGTCTTTTTTCCAACTGGCAGCACCACGGGTCTTCGACCTTGCCGGGGTAACTTTTTCACCCATGGCTACTAGTGGTTTTAAGAAGTACGATCGTTGTACAAAGATTGTCTTTCACTGATACACACAATTGTTGCTTACGCTGCCTTGGATCAGACCACAACCCCACAGCCTGTGGTCTTTGTAAAAAAGATGTCCAGCAAGGCCCTCAAAGAGCCATCAGCAGCATGACAAGTTTTTCCCGGAGTCCCCGGCGAATCCAAAATACAAGGCCCCGTCTGAAGCCTTGTACTCCCGTGGTGCCCCCATGGATCCCTGTCGAAACCATGGATCTTTGGAAAGGGGGAGGGTCTCCCTCAAAAGAACACAGGAAGAAGAAGAAACCTTTGAAGGCAGCATCCCTGGATGGTTCCGACATGCCGGGCACATCCTGAGCCAGGTCCTGCAGTCCCCACTGCTCGTCCGAGGGCTCAGAGCTGGAGCAGCCTATTAAGGCCTCCCAGAAGGAATTGCTTGGAGATCGGTCCTGGTCACCCAAGGTTATCCTTGTTGAGGACTCCCCTTTGGAGGAACCGCTGCTGGGCCTGAGTTCTTTGATGCCTGTGCCGAGATCTGCAGAGCCATCTGGACTGAAGTCCAGAATGATAGCGGCCTTGAAGCACAGCCTGTCTGTCTTCATGGACCAGCAGTGGGAGTTGGATGTTCAGCGGCCGGTTCCTCCGTCCGGACCACTGGGCCCTCGACTTCGAGGACGTCCCCGGAGGCTGAGCCAATCCTCGAGGCCATACAACCCTGAGTCAGTCCTTGGCCGAAGTCTGGATCCCAGTCCCGTTCGACAGGACTGGGGTCTTCCCCGGCTATCATGCACAACACCAGCTGAGGAGCTTCCAAGGGGCTTTGACCAGGCTCGGGTTTGGAGCCCTCAGGTCGTCCTCCCTTCGAGTCTTCCACCAATTACTCAGATTGGGAGACCGAGAATGAGGAGTCCCCCAATACTCATCACCACCGCGATGTTTCCTTGGACCTGTCCCCCTCGGAGTCTCGACGTCTGTCACACCTAAGGACATGGCATTCCTAGACTGGGCAAGACATGTCGAAGGCTCTAGTGTTTCCAATGGAATTAGAGGGGGACCCTTGTACAGAGGAGCCAGAAATCCTCCAATATGAGACTCCACAGAGGGAATAGTTGATGCTGCCCATACTGCCCATCCTGGAACGGCTCATGCTCTGCATGTGAGAAACACCGTGTCAGACGGCTGCCTGGGTGAGAATGTTCACAGTCTTGGCAAGTGCATATATCAATATGGTTTGCAAGGGATTGTGGGAAATGCAGTCCATTCACACCAGACACAGCCACTCACAATAATTAGTTGTGCTTGAGTGTAAAGCCAATAAGATATTTATTTATGGGGTTATTTCTCCCAACACAGATATGCTTGGTAGCACATAAAACAGGATACTTGCTTTCAGTGTTAAACTTAGAAAAACAAAATCAGGAAAACAACAGATGAACTTGTCAGGCAATCAAATGAAAAGAATAAAGACCTGGTTGGTAACAAACTGGTCTTTCTGTAGACTTTAGCTAATATTTTCTTAGCAGTGTATCAAACAAGCAAAACCCACAAAGAAGGGAAAAACTGTTCTTTTCAGGTTAACTTCTTATATCTTCACACATAGACTCAGAAGTGATTCCCTCAGAGCTCACAAGCAATTAGGTAAGGCTCAATTGCTAGCAGTTACCCAGCTGAAACCCCTTAGCTGGCTTGCTTTCTACTGCGTGGCTCAAATCCTACTTCAGGAGCTTTTCTGAGTAGATTAAAGAACAAATTTGTATTTCTTTGTGATGGTTGATGTACTTTGTAACAGAAAATTACCAAAGGAGTTTAGACAGAGAGCAATCCATATATTCACAGCCTGTATCTAAGACCGCTCCCCCTTCCTCAACAATCATCGGTTCAATATCATGGATTGGCACAGAGGAATTTCTCAGTGGAGCACTTTCAGGAGAATACTTGTTTCCCTGCTGTCTTTCAAGGTTATAGCTAGAGAACAAAAAAGCGGAGCCTGGACTGACAAAAATAAACCTTGTTTATTGCGCCCCAACGCGTTTCGGCCACCGGCCTTCTTCAGGGGGTCTAAAAGAGCACACCTCAAAATTGAATAATAAACATATAGATTAAAAAAACAACATAATGTGAAATACACTGTAATATATCAATAAAAAATAATATATAATACAAATTATAATAAAAATTAAAATCATATAGTTTTACCTAAAGCGTCTAAAGGACAATCTATTAATCTGTAACGATTAATTAAAAAAGACAACTACTGGATAAAAAAATATAAAGAAATTATAAAAAAGTAATAGATGATAAAAAACCATATTGAACTACTAAAAAGGAAGAGAAAGAGAGACGAGGAGGAACCAAAAATAAATAAATACCTTATTGTGATCAAATTGAGTATTATCCTGGATTGAACCTATAGGATACTAACAGCTGACAATGAATAAATAAATAATTAAATAGGTAAATGCACATTTAAATAAATAAATAATTAAATAGGTAAATATACATATAAAACAAATATATACAATTCTAAGACTAACAATCCATATTAATAAATATATAACCAATTAATAATAAATAATCAATTACATAAATAGATACACATAAAATGTATAAACAATTATAAAAACTTGTTTCGTACATAAGCATCATAAGGACACTTGAAAAAACATATAAAAAACAAGAAAAGCATGCAATTATAAAGTTATAAAAAGGAATTTATATTTGATATAACTGCAAAATCAAAACATCATAAATCAAGTATATGAAGGTGGAGACGCTCTTGAATTGAAAATCATTATATTCAACGTTTACATGAACAAAAAAGTTATCCTATACGGCACCTATAGTGCGCTTGTTATTCTGATGCCATATATCTAAAAACATAGCAGACGGTAAAGAAGAACCAAAAGCTTATGTAGGATGAAACAAGCAGACCTGTTAAACAATGCAGTGAAATTAACTGCAATTGAAAAAACTGAAAAAATCTTCTTTCCCATAAAGGAAACAAATAACCAATAAAAATCATAAAAAGGCACACTGATTGCTTAAAAATGCAAAAATCATTCCTAAAAAATAATCAATAAATAAATGAACAAATTTGTATTATGTGAAGAACCGGTTGTGAAGTGCCGGCACCGGCACCTTTCACATAGAAAGTGATCGGCATCCTAGAAACTTCACAGTCACACGGCGTTTTTCCATATTAAAGGTACTAGCCAAACATGCAGATTTTCTACAAGAACATGAATTATGTTGGCATCGCCTAACCAATATATTAAAGAAAAATATGTGTGGATAACGCTTAGATCAAATTAAAAATGCTATTTACTCCTACTTGCTAGGCTTGTCACTTTTTAAAAAAAATAACCGAAAGTGAGCGCTCACATTATGAAATGAAATGAGCAGAGCTTTAAAAACGTAAATACAGTGTAAAGAGTTAACTGAACAGAAAACCTATTAACCTGCAGCTAAAGCTTGTGATTGCGTCGCTCAGATAAAGAATGTCAAGAAATTGAACCTACCAAAAACCAGCATTCTGTGCTGCTGCACTGCTGAATAACGTAATGGCGGCTTCTGTGAACGGATGCCCAAATACCGGCATTTTCCCGCCCGTACAGGTTAAAGGTCACTGAATCGAACGGCAAGTAGATATATAAATACTAAATGAAAATGCAATTTATGTTGGATGCCTATCGATCAATTATAAAAGCTATACAACAAGAGGATCCGGAATAAAAATGCTGAATAACATACTGGGACATACTGTGATTGGACGCCTAAATACCGGCATATACCCGCCCGTGCAGGTTTAAGGGACAATAACTCAAAAAAACAAATGAATGTATGAATACTTAACAAAAAAACTATTTATATGAATGTGCATCATTCAACTATGAAGAACTATAAAATAAAAGGAATTATTATGTAAACAATGGAAAGCCATAAAGTAAAATACAATTACCAAGGGGGAAAGGGAAAAGGGGGGGGGAAAGGGAAGGGAGGGGGGGGGGAAAGGGAAGGGAGGGGAGGAAGGGGGGAGGGGGAGACGTGGAGGTGGGGGGGTGGTGGGGGGTGTGGGGGGTGGGGGGTGGGGGTGTGTGTGGGTGAAGGGGGGAGGGGGAGGGGGAGGGGGGAGAGGGAGGGGGGATGGGGGGGAGAGGTTGGGGGGGGAGAGGGGAGGGGAGGGGGAGGGGGGAAGGGGGAAGGAAAGGGAAGGGGGGGAGGAAGGGGAGGGAAGGGGGAGGGGAAGGGAGGAGGAGGGGAAGGGAGGAGGAAGGGGAGGGGGGGAGGAAGGGGGGAGGGGGGAGATTGCGAGCATATTAAGGAGAGCATGGCATATTTTGAATCCTCTTTCTTCTCTAAGTGAGACAAAACTTTTGGTTGCATATAAGAGGAATTCAAATATAAGGGACATTTTAGTACCATCTGCTTTAGGTAAACCGAAATTTATTCCAAGAGCGTGCGGACATTTTAAATGTGGTACATGCTGCGTCTGTGAAAATGTTTTAGTTACTAAGAAAGAATTCTCTAAGCCAAACTCAACACATAAAATATTGTTAAAAGATTTCTCTAATTGCAATACTCAGAATGTCATTTATTTGGTTTTGTGCCCGTGTAACCTTTGTTACATTGGTAAGACCAAAAGGTGCATCAAGACACGTATAATTGAGCACAAAAGTAATATTCGGAGACAAGCGGTGGACAAACCTTTAGTAGACCATTGGTTGGCAGCTCATCACACTCTCTCAGATTTGAAATTTGTGGTGTTGAAAGTATTGCGGCCTCATTGGCGAGGGGGCAATTTAGATAAACTCCTCCTACGTCTTGAACAAAGATTCATTTATGAATTACGTACATTACATCCTTTAGGGTTAAACCAAGAAGTTGACCTTTCTGTCTTTTTGTAGATGGTCCTCTTTCTTTCTCTTTTTTTCCCTCTCTCTCCTTTCCCTTTTCTTCTCCCCTCCCCCCCTCCCCCTCTCCCCCCTCTTTCCACTCCCCCTCCCCTCCTTCCCTTCCTCCCCCCTCCCTTTTCCCCTCCCCCTCCCCCCCTTCCCCCCCTTCCTTCCCCCCTCCCCCTCCTCTTCTCCTTCCCCTCCTCCCCATTCTCCCTTCCCCTCCCCCTCCTCCTCCCTTCCCCTCCCCCCTTCCCCCTTCCCCCCTTCCCTCCCCCCTTCCCCCTTCCCCCCCCTTCCCCTCCCTTCCCATTCCCCCTTCCCCCGTCCCCCTTTCCCCTCCCCCTTTCCTCCCCCCCCCTTCCCCCTCCCCTTCTCCCCCTCCCCCTCCCCCCATCCCCCTTCCTCCCCACCCACACACACCCTCACTCACCAACCCCACCCACCCCCCACCACCTCCCCTTCTCCCCTCCCCTCACCCCCTCCTCCCTCCCCCTTCCCCCCCCACTCCCCCTCCCTTCCCTTTCCCCCCCCCTTTTCCCTTTCCCCTCCCCCTTCTCCCTTTCCCCTTCCCCTTTCCTTGCCCCCTTGGTAATTGTATTTTACTTTATGGCTTTCCATTGTTTACATAATAATTCCTTTTATTTTATAGTTCTTCATAGTTGAATGATGCACATTCATATAAATAGTTTTTTTGTTAAGTATTCATACATTCATTTGTTTTTTTGAGTTATTGTCCCTTAAACCTGCACGGGCGGGTATATGCCGGTATTTAGGCGTCCAATCACAGTATGTCCCAGTATGTTATTCAGCATTTTTATTCCGGATCCTCTTGTTGTATAGCTTTTATAATTGATCGATAGGCATCCAACATAAATTGCATTTTCATTTAGTATTTATATATCTACTTGCCGTTCGATTCAGTGACCTTTAACCTGTACGGGCGGGGAAAATGCCGGTATTTGGGCATCCGTTCACAGAAGCCGCCATTACGTTATTCAGCAGTGCAGCAGCACAGAATGCTGGTTTTTGGTAGGTTCAATTCTTGACATTCTTTATCTGAGCGACGCAATCACAAGCTTTAGCTGCAGGTTAATAGGTTTTCTGTTCAGTTAACTCTTTACACTGTATTTACGTTTTTAAAGCTCTGCTCATTTCATTTCATAATGTGAGCGCTCACTTTCGGTTATTTTTTAAAAAGTGACAAGCCTAGCAAGTAGGAGTAAATAGCATTTTTAATTTGATCTAAGCGTTATCCACACATATTTTTCTTTAATATATTGGTTAGGCGATGCCAACATAATTCATGTTCTTGTAGAAAATCTGCATGTTTGGCTAGTACCTTTAATATGGAAAAACGCTGTGTGACTGTGAAGTTTCTAGGATGCCGATCACTTTCTATTTGAAAGGTGCCGGTGCCGGCACTTCACAACCGGTTCTTCACATAATACAAATTTGTTCATTTATTTATTGATTATTTTTTAGGAATGATTTTTGCATTTTTAAGCAATCAGTGTGCCTTTTTATGATTTTTATTGGTTATTTGTTTCCTTTATGGGAAAGAAGATTTTTTCAGTTTTTTCAGTTTTTTCAATTGCAGTTAATTTCACTGCATTGTTTAACAGGTCTGCTTGTTTCATCCTACATAAGCTTTTGGTTCTTCTTTACCGTCTGCTATGTTTTTTAGATATATGGCATCAGAATAACAAGCGCACTATAGGTGCCGTATAGGATAACTTTTTTGTTCATGTAAACGTTGAATATAATGATTTTCAATTCAAGAGCGTCTCCACCTTCATATACTTGATTTATGATGTTTTGATTTTGCAGTTATATCAAATATAAATTCCTTTTTATAACTTTATAATTGCATGCTTTCTTGTTTTTTATATGTTTTTTCATTTGTTTTTTCAAGTGTCCTTATGATGCTTATGTACGAAACAAGTTTTATAATTGTTTATACATTTTATGTGTATCTATTTATGTAATTGATTATTTATTATTAATGGTTATATATTTATTAATATGGATTGTTAGTCTTAGAATTGTATATATTTGTTTTATATGTATATTTACCTATTTAATTATTTATTTATTTAAATGTGCTTTTACCTATTTAATTATTTATTTATTCATTGTCAGCTGTTAGTATCCTATAGGTTCAATCCAGGATAATACTCAATTTGATCACAATAAGGTATTTATTTATTTTTGGTTCCTCCTCGTCTCTCTTTCTCTTCCTTTTTAGTAGTTCAATATGGTTTTTTATCATCTATTACTTTTTTTATAATTTCTTTATATTTTTATCCAGTAGTTGTCTTTTTTAATTAATCGTTACAGATTAATAGATTGTCCTTTAGACGCTTTAGGTAAAACTATATGATTTTAATTTTTATTATAATTTGTATTATATATTATTTTTTATTGATATATTACAGTGTATTTCACATTATGTTGTTTTTTTAATCTATATGTTTATTATTCAATTTTGAGGTGTGCTCTTTTAGACCCCCTGAAGAAGGCCGGTGGCCGAAACGCGTTGGGGCGCAATAAACAAGGTTTATTTTTGTCAGTCCAGGCTCCGCTTTTTTGTTCTCTTGTATTGTGCGGATCCTTAGCTCCCTTTGGTCCTAAGGTTATAGCTAGGGCATAGATCAGTGTTCATACCTGAGCTTCCATTGCTGTTAGAGTTCCTCTCTAAATAGCCTGGCCAGTATGTAGTCCAGTTCTTATGTCCAGCCTTCCAATCCAGATCCCTGGACACTGTATCTCTCTTCACATACCTTCTGGCACGGGTCTTAGAGTCCCTTCCACGTGCAGCTGTCTCCCTCACAGGTACCGTCTGGAGATTCCTAGCTCTGCAGCACCCTTCCTGTGGCTTTCCCCAGTCCAATGGTGTATGCTGGCCTTTTGAATGTCTCCCAGTATACGTACTGCCCTGGACTCCTTTAGACCTCCCAAATGCTTTTCTCTTCTTTCTTCCAAAGGGTTTCTTGCCCTCTCTGTCCGTCCGTTCTGGCTTCTGCTTCTGATGATCCTCCAGATGATGAAGACCTCCAAGCTGAGGATATCCAAGCTGATTCGGAGGATGAGGATCATTCTCTGTAGAATAAACTCTACCTTTATTCTGCTTTGATGAGTGCTCCACCTTAGCACAGCGCAGCTGTGCTAAATCAGGCCCTGCCCTTTGAGATGAGTGCTTGGGGATTACCTCATAGCCCTCCTGATTGAACACACGTTTCCCCACTTCAGCTCCTCTAATGGCTGTTGGAAATCTGGTGCATTCTGGGACTGGTAGTCTTTTATGGGAAAATTCTGTTTTCTTATTTCTACCAGAACTGACAGGTTGCTTGTTCAGAGTCACTTCACCTTTTCTATAGCTCCTTCCCGAGCTATGATAAGCTTCCTTATCACAACCGGCATCAGTGCCCATCATGAGCAAGCAGCACACCTCGATGTATTGGGTCCGCTGGAGCCCTGGCTTCCAGAAAGCACAGCTGCCGCATAACTCCATGATGATGGAGTTGGCCATGTGTCAGCTGAAGAGTCAGAAAAAGCACTCCTCGGTGCCCCCGGGTAGGGAAGACAGCCCGCACCTTGGATGACCTTGGCAGAAAGTGCTACCGATGAGCTTGATGCTCATCGGCCGGATCCAGGTCTACCAGTTGTACATGGGCATGAGAGACCTGGCAAAGGAGCTCACCAGGTTCTTGGCTGGTTTCTCCGAGGAACCCCTATTGCAGTTCAGGAACCTGTCCAAAGCTATCCGTGAGTGCTCCAAATTTATTACTCGAGCAGTCTATGATGGCTTACATTCAGCGACTAGAGTAGCGATGGCGGGCATCGGTGCCCATCGCCAGACTTGGTACAGTCTTCCAACCTCGAGCAATGGGTTCAGGACAAATTGGTCGATGTCCAATGACAAGGGGAGAATCTCTTTGGCAAACCCATGACTGAGAAGGCTGCCGAGTTGGAGACTGAACTCCTGACGAGGACCAGGCTCTCCAAGAAGACTGCTACCCTTCCCCGATGGAAGGGCTCGGAAGAAAAGCCCTTTTACTTGAGGAAAGGGGCTGCTTACAAAAACTACCCACACTTCCAAGCCTTCCCAGCAGGGTCAGCAGACTAAGAGACAGAGGCATGGCCTACTTAAGCAGAAGGCTCCCAAGCCCCAAGCGTCGGCTCCGGCCCAGCTTGGGGGGGAGCTTTTGATTCCTTGGGCATTGCTTCTCTTTTCCAAGGAGGACAACTGATTTACTATGCCCAGAGATGGCCAACCATCACCACCAATTCCTGGGCACGCCATGTGGTCAGGGAGGGCTACCTTTTCCACCTGGCACAGACATATCCCCAGGTCTCCCCTTCACCAGGATCTTCTACTACAAGAACTTGCAGGCCTTCTCGAGGACAAGGCGGTGGAACCAGTACCCCAACAACTCAGGGGCAAAGGGTTCTACTCCAGGTATTTCCTCCTGCCAACGAAGATAGGGGGCCTAAGGCCCATCCTGGACCTGCAAAACCTGGTGAGGGAGACGTTCAAGATACTCTCCCTTGAAACATTGCTGCCTTTCCTCCTGCAGGGAGATTGACTATGCTCCTTGGATCTGAAGGATTCTTACACCCACATCCTCATTCACCCCAGCCACAGGCAATACCTTCGCTTCATGGTGGGGATAGGCCATTACTAATACAGGGTACTACCCTTCAGTCTTGCATCCACCCCAAGGGTCTTCACCACTACCAGGCATTTGGTGGCCGCCTACCTCCGTCTCCAGGGGATATTCATCTTCCCCCTACCTGGACTATTGGTTCATAAAAGGAAGCACAGTCATCGAAGTACAGCAAGCTAAGGCTTGCACCATCCATGTCCTATAACATCTGGGGTTCATAATAAACCGCCCCAAGTCCCATCTCCTCCCGACACAGGGTCTGAAGTTCATAGGGGCAAAGCTGAACACTGTCCAGGCAAAGATCTTCCTCCCCTTGGATTGGGCTGACCATCTCAGAGCATTAGCCGCAGACATGCAACACTGTCCCTCGGTGTCCGCCCAGCTTCTTCTGCGCCTACTCGGCCACATGGCCTCCACAGTCCATGTCACCCCGGATGCCTGTTTGCACATGAGGGTTGCCCAGTGGTGCCCTTGAGTAGCAGCTGGATCCCAGAGTGGCCACCTGGCTCTTCCAACTCTGGGGGACCCCGCAGGTGGACCTCTTCGCCAGCCCACACAACTACCAGTTGCCCCACTTCTGCTGCTGCCAGCCCTACCCGGTCTGGGTAGCAGCAGATGCGTTCCTCATCTTGTGGTCAGAAGGCCTAATGTATGCCTTCCCACCCACGCTGTTGATTGCCAAAACCCTTTTCAAGGTTCTGCGTCGCTGATCCTGGTGGCTCCCTGGTGGCCCAGACAGCCGTGGTTTCTGCTGCACCTTCGGTTATCACTGGAAGCACCGACCTCACCCCCCACGGGGAGTGCTCCAGGGTTATTGTCTCAGGAAGAGGGCTGTCTCCTGCACCCCAATCTGAGGTCCCTATCACTGACAGCCTGGCTGCTGAAAGGGTAGCCTTAGCCTCCTTCAACCTCTCAGGGGAAGTGGAGGAGATCCTGTTGGCCTCCCATAAGGCTTCTGCCAGGAAAGCCTACGCCTTCAAATGGCGCAGATTCTCGGTGTAGTGTGCAGAGCAAAGGGTGAACCCATTCTCCTGCCCGGTGCAGCTAGTGCTTGCAATCCGGGCTCAAATCAAACTCTGTCAGAGTGCATCTCGGTGCCCAGGCAGCATACCACCACCCGGTTGAAGGCAAGCCCCTCTCGGCTCAACCTCTGGTGACCCGCTTTCTGAGGGGGCTCCTGCTGTCAAAACCCCCTGTCTGCCCCCCAGCGACGGAATGGGACCTCATTGAGGTGCGGTCATAGCTCACCTGCCTGCCCTTCGAGCACCTGGCTACCTGCCACCTCAAGTATCTCTCATGGAAAGTCGTGTTCCTGGTGGCTCTCACCTCTGCTTGCAGGATCAGTGAGCTCCAAGCCCTGATAGCAGAGGCACCTTACACCAGGTTCTACAAAAATAGGGTCATGCTACACACTCATCCCAAATTCCTGCCGAAGATGGTGTCCTTCCACCGCATCCGGGAGGTAGTGCTACCGACCTTCTTCCCGAGGTCTCACTCCAGCAGGGCGGAGACCATCCTTCATGCCTTGGACTGTAAGAGGACCCTGTCCTTCTACATTCATCGTACCCAGGGCCATCGCAAAGCTTTTCAGCTTTTTGTCTTCTAAGACCCCAGTCAGCTGGGGGAAGCGGTGACTAAGCGAACACTGTCCACCCGGATGGCGGACTGCATCGCCCTCGCCTATGAAAAGTCTGTGCTCACGCTAGATGGCCAGGTCACGGCCCACAGTATCAGGGCCATGGCGGCCTCAGTGACAAACTTGTGCTCCATCCCGATGTCTGACATCTGCCGAGCCGCCACTTGTTCTTCAGACCATACCTTCACAACTCATTACTGCTTGGAGAGGGAGTCCCAACGGGGCGGTGCCTTTGGCCAGGCCATGCTCCGTAATCTTTTCAGGGTTTAGGCAACACCCTACCTTCCGACCCTTCTGTGTTCAGGCTACCATAGCATTTGTTCAGACACACGGGTCCTTCTGCAGTCTGTATCTACGGACTCAATTCCTGCTACTCACAGCTCCCCTTGAGGGTGACCATGTTTTTATCTACGGGTTTTTGGTAGCCTGTAGCTAGGGAGTCCCATATATGAAGACAGACTTCCTGCTTGTTCCCAGAGAAAGCATAGTTACTCACCTGTAATAGGTGTTCTCCGGGGACAGCGGACAGCAGAGTCAGTCCCCACAACCCTCCCTCCTCCCCTTGGAGTTACTGTGTAGATATATAGATATATATAATTTTTTTTTTTTTTGCCATCATCTTTTGTCAGCTAGCTATGTCTTCTGACTGAGTAAGATGGCACCCTTGGGCAAGAAGGGGACCATGCATGCATGGTGGTATCTCCCAAAGGCTTTTATTGAAAACTGGGGAGATGCTTCCGCGAGGGCTCTGTCAGTGCCAAAGTCACCCATATGTCAGGACAGATTCCTGCTGTCTCTGGAGAACACCTGTTACAGGTGAGTAACTACGCTTTATCTGCCTTCATTCCTCCATACATCTCTTCTTCCTGTCAATTGGGACAGGTTACAATGGTCAGGAGATATATCATCCCCTCCCTTTCTTACCTTTTGCTCCCCTGTCCTTAGTCTTTTGGTCTTGTTTTCATTCTCCATTGTATTCTCTTCTCTCATGCTTCTACTTTTCTCTCCTATTTTAGGGTCTTGTCTTTATGCTCACTCATAACTCCATTCCTTTGGCGTGCTATATCTTTTCCACTTCTATTGAATGCTGCTGCTATCCTGACCTCAGCTAATACTGTTGTCATACTCCTTTCTGTCATTCACATCGGCGAGTTTCATACTCTTCGCCCCCAACAGCTATAATCACCCCTGTGCAAAATCTCTAAACAAAACACACTTGGAAGGGGGGGGGGGGGTAGAACAGCTGCTGAAACACAGAGTGTAGCTCAGTATCCCTGCGTTGCTGTAAGCTAACACAAGAACTGCTGCTGTAGTAGCAGTGATAGATAGAAGAAAGAAATGAGAGTGATGTTATCAAGTGAGGGGCATAAGACAACACAGTATTGGGTGGAAGTGAGACTCATACTACTAGATTGGGATAGTCACAGCATTTACTTTGTATGCATCCATACCTATATTAGTCTAGAAATCGGTGGATCTTGATGCAGTCCTCGGGACACACCTAGCCAGTCAGGTTTTCAGGATAACCGCAATGAATATGCATGACAGATTTGCATGCACTGCCTTCACTGTATGCAAATCTCTATCATGTATATTTATTGCGGTTATCCTGAAAACCTGGCTGGCTAGGTGTATCCAAAGGACTGGGTTGAGAGCCCCTAAAATACAATTTTTCAGGATTTTGGAACATGTTGTGATAAGCAGTTCTTAAAAAAGTGAATTGACCAGCTATTACCTTTATCTTTCTAGGGCTGATAGAAGTAGTTAGTAGAGGGGATCTTTTTTAAGTTGTTCTTGTATACTGCCTTCTTTAAACCAAAATTCAACCCAAAGCAGTCTATAGAGTATTCAAATACAAAAATTCTTACATTGGAAGATGCTAGTTTATTGGATCAAATTTTTCTCTTGAAATTTTCTAGATTTTCTTCAGCCAACAAAAGAACGTCCAGAAACATCTGCAGCTTTAGCAAGGAGGCTGGTGATTGGTGCACTGGGTGTGCGGAGTAACCAGACCAAAGCTGAGAGAGAGGCAGAACGAAAAAAGCTGCAGGAAGCCAAAGGTGAGAGGGGTTTCTCTTAAGCTTACCTTTTCGAGACTCCTTAACGCTGGGTAGAAATTTGTATATGAGCTTGGAAAACAAACTGTGGAGAAAATAAGTTGGAGAACTTTGAGAGATTTCTGGCTAATTCCTTTACCAGAGTATCCAGCAATAAGACACCATGTGTTTTCTAAGCTGCCTTCATATAGTTGCAGCTTAGTTTATTAACTACCACTTTCCTAGTCATAAAATGGACATTCACTTTTTTAAATTCTTCCCCAGCCATATGCTGAACCTTTCCAGTTCAGAATAGCCTATCTGCTTCCAGGCTGAAGAAAAATATGTATTGTCTGGAAGATGCATATTAATATCTGATTCCAGTGCTGAATATCCGGTTTCATTTTGCCTGTGATGGCCAGTGAACACATTACCAAGACTGTTATCCACTCTCTAGTTACCTCCCATTTAGACTGTTTGCAACCCTACTCCTCATTGGTCTCCCCCTGAATCATCTCGCTCCTCATCAATCCATTCAAAATTCAGCTGCATGACTAATCTTCCACCAGTGTTGCTATGCCCACATAAAACCTCTTCTCAAGTCACTTCACTGGCTCCCTATCCATTTCCACATCCAGTTCAAATTTCTCCTACTGATCTACAAGTGCATTCATTCTGTGGTCCTCATTACCTCTCTTCTTTTATCTTTTCCTGCATCCTCAGGCAAATCCCTTCTCCATGGGCAAGCAGGAAGTAAGTGCTCACATATAACAATCCCCAGCTTCCATTGAAAGCTTTTGGGAGACTCCACTGCACATGCGCACCTGCCTTCCCCCCTGTCGCGGCGCCATCTCTCCATTCTTCTTTTTCTGCAGAGCCCCTAGGACGTGTTTCCTGCCATTGGCAGAAAAGGTTTGATTTTGTTTTTAAACCTCTTGTAGGTTGCTTTTTCTTCTGTCTATAGCCTGCCTGTTTTTTTTTAAATATTGTTCTTTCTTTCTTTTTGTGGTTTTCTCACAATTGGCAAAATTGAGCTATTTGTTCTCCAGGACCAAGCAGGAAGTCAGTCCTCACATATGGGTGACGTCGGCGCCGACGGAGCCCTCGTGCGGAGCATTTCCCCAGCTTTCAAAGAAAGCCTTTGGGAATTGCAGCGCGCATGCGCGGTCCCCTTCCCGCCCAAGGGTGCCATCTTGCTCGGTCTTTTTTTTTCCGCGGAGCCCGACGGATGTAGTTCGTTTTTCCCCGAGGAAAAAGTTGATTTTCCCTGTTTTTCTCTTTTTTCTCCGGTTCGACGCCGGATCCTTTTCCCGCTCGGACCGATACGCCGGAATCGAGTCCTTTCTCTCTTTTTCGGTATTTGTCCTTTGTGACTGGCGTTAGCGCCTTTTTTCTTTTTTCCCTGGCAGCCCGGTCTTTTGACCTAGCAGGGGCCCATTTTCCCCCCGATGGCTACCAGCGGGTTTAAGAAATGTGATCGGTGAAAGAAACTTATGTCTCTTACCGACACACATGACTGCTGCCTCGGACCCGATCATGACCCGATGATCTGTGGTCCGTGTGGCAAAATGTCCTCTAAGGCGTTGAGGAGTCGGCAGCAGCAAAAGGATAGGATCTTTTCTGACTCCGCGTCCGGCCGGGCCCGGACCTCGTCAGAGGCCTCGACGTCTCCGGACTCCGGCCCCGAGCAGCGTCGGGGTTCCTCTGAGCGGGGGTCTCCTTCGCGGGAACATCGCAGGAAGAAGAAACCCGCGAGGGCGGCATCGGTGAACGCTCCTAGTTCCTCGAGGGCCAGGTCGCATAGCCCCGATAGCCGTCCCGGGTCTTCGGAGTCGGAGAGGCCTGCCAAGCATCCTCGTGTTGAAATGGAGTCTCCTGGACACATAAGTGCTGTTGTCCTCATGGACTCTCCTCCAAGGGAGCCGACGTCGGGCCCGGTGCCGTCGGGGCCCGAGTCGGGGGCTGCTGGGTCTCCTGAGCTCGGACTCAGGTTGACGGCCTTGGAGAGCAGCTTCGCTGCCTTCATGGAACAGCAGCGGGCATTGATCGCCGGTCTCACCGGTGCATCTGCCCCGACCACCGGGACCTCGACATCCAAGTCGACCCCGGAGGCCGAGCCGATCCTCGAGTCCATGCGGGCTCGAGTCGATCCTCGGCCACGGTCTCCCTCGGCATCCTTTTCGGGACCGAGGTCGTCGACGCCGGTACCCTCGGCGTCGGGGGGAGGGCATCGGTGCCCGCCCGACCGGAGCTGCTCGATTCCTCCTCCGAGGAGTCAGGCTGGGAGACGGAGGACGAAGAGTCACCCGATACTCTTCGGACTCGGTGTGTCCCATCGGACTCGCCGGAGTCCGAACCTCGGAGACTATCCCCACTGGAGGATACCCGGTTCTCGGACTTCGTGCGGGATATGGCCAAGGCCTTGGTCTTCCCCGCGGATCCCGAGGAGGAGGCTCGAGCCAAGGAGCTTGAGGCCCTCCAGTATAACTCTCCCCCGAAGGAGGCCTTTACTGTTCCGGTTCCTCCGATGCTGGAGCGGCTGCTCTTCCGCATGTGGGAGACCCCGTCCTCGACGCCGGTGTTAAGCAAGTGGGTCGATTCCATCTATCGAGTCCGCAAGAGCCCCGGGTTCCAAAAGGCGCAATTACCGCACCACTCCATGGTTGTGGAATCGGCCATGCATCGACTGAAAAGTCAGAAGATGCACTTCTCTGTGCCTCCCGGCCGGGAGGCCCGGAACCTGGATCCCCTTGGTAAGAAGTGCTTCCAGGGCTCTATGCTTGCTTGCCGTGTCCAGACTTACCAGCTCTACATGGGCATGTACCTCCGAGACCTGGCAAAGGAGATTGCCGGGTTCTCTGCTGGTCTCTCCGAGGAACCTTTGCAGAGGTTCCAGGCCTTGTCCACCGGTATTCGAGAGTGCTCGAAGTTTATCTCTCGAGCAGCCTACGATGGCTTCGAGGCTTCGTCCCGAGTAGCCGGGGCCGGCATCGGTGCCCGCCGACAGGCTTGGCTACAGTCATCTGACCTCGAGCCATGGGTACAGGACAAGTTGGTCGATGTCCCCTGCCGAGGTGAAAACCTCTTTGGCAAACCCATGGCTGAAAAAGCTGCAGAACGAGACTCTGACCAGGACTAGGCTGTCCAGGAAAACCTCTGCCCCTTCTCAGAAGGGCTCGGGAAAAAAGACCCTTTACCCGAGGAAGTCATCTCCCTATAAACAGTACCCTCATTTTCAGGCCTCTGCAGCTCCCCAACAGGGTCAGCAGGCCAAGGGGCAGGGTCATGGGCCCCGTAGGCAGAAGGCCCCCAAGCCACCAACACCGGCCCCTGCTCAGCAGGGTGGGTGTTTTTGACTCAGAAAGCATAGCCTCTTCTCCTCAGCTGGCTTCTCTCAGCACAGGAGGCTGGCTGGCCCACTTTGCCCACAGGTGGTCAGCCGTCACATCAGATACCTGGGTGCTTCATATAGTGCAAAAGGGCTATCTTCTCCATTTTCACCAGGTACCTCCCTCCTATTTTACAGGGGAGCCTCCAAGACTCCCTCTACACAGGGACCTACTCATTCAGGAGTTAACAAGTCTGCTAAAGGAACAGGCTGTGGAACCGGTGCCCCACCACCTGAGAGGTCACGGCTTTTATTCCAGGTACTTTCTGGTACCAAAAAGAACGGGAGGCCTCAGACCCATCCTAGACTTGCGCAACCTCAACAAGTTCCTGGAGAGGGAAAAGTTCAAGATGCTTACCCTTGGAATCCTGCTGCCCTACCTCCAGCAGGGAGACTGGCTATGCTCCGTAGATCTAAAGGATGCTTATACTCACATCCTTATTCATCCAGACCACCGACAATATCTCAGATTTGTTGTGGGAGGAAACCACTATCAGTACAGAGTACTCCCCTTTGGCCTGTCCTCCGCTCCCAGGGTGTTCACCAAGTGCCTGGCAGTGGTGGCGGCCTACCTGAGGCTTCAAGGTCTTTTTGTGTTTCCGTACCTGGACGACTGGCTCATAAGGGGCCAATTTTCCCAGGAGGCCAATCAAGCCACCCTTCGCACTGTGGCTCTGCTTCAGCACTTGGGGTTTGTCATAAACTTCGCAAAGTCCACTTTGCTCCCGTCCCAGAACTTAGAATTCATAGGAGCAAGACTGGACACTCTTCAAGCGAAGGCTTTTCTGCCTATGGACAGAGCCCACAGGCTGATGGATCTGGCCAGGCAGTTTTTAAACGGGGGTGCTGGTCGTGAATGGCCACAGTCTTAGCAAAGGCAAAGTATTATTATGACTTGCAAAGGATTGTGGGGAATGTAGTTCACTTATACCAGAATCAGCCGTTCACAAAATAATGAGTTGTGATGCTCGAGTGTAAGCAAAGAAAAACAGATTTTATTCATGGGGTTAATTCTCCCACACAGATTTACTTGGTAACACAAAGGACACTTGCTTCAAGTATTGTACTCAGGAAAAACAAAACATGTTATAAGGTAACTGAACTTCTTAAGCAATAAATCAATAAAGACCTTGATGGGAAACAGAAAAGGTCTTTTTGATGGCTCCTGCTAATGACCTTCTTAGCAGTGCTCCAAAAGCAAAAACAAACCCAAAAGTAACAAAAAAACTGTTCTTTATCAAGGATAACTTTCTTCTATTCACACACACAAGGAAGAAGTTTCCTTCTAGAGCTCACGTGCACTTGTGCCTGGCTCAATTACAAATACTTAGCCAGCTGCAAACCCCTTTGCTGATTCACTCTCTCTACGTGGCTCAATCCTACCCTAAAGCTTTCTTGCAGAGACTTTTCTGGGTAGATAAAAGAACAAGTTACAGTTCCTTTTGGTGGTTGTTGT
Organism: Ichthyophis bannanicus; assembly: GCA_033557465.1. Taxonomy (NCBI): domain Eukaryota; kingdom Metazoa; phylum Chordata; class Amphibia; order Gymnophiona; family Ichthyophiidae; genus Ichthyophis; species Ichthyophis bannanicus. The sequence continues at coordinate 884,998,344 of CM066034.1, read as the reverse complement.
ATTAGTGAGAAACTACTTTAAAACAGCAGCCTAGACAGTGAGCAGTCCAAGTATTCCAACTGATCATTTGATATATCTCCTTCTTTCTCAAATATCATGGAATCAATATCATGGTCTGGCTCAGAGGAATTCCTTAATTGATCACTCTCAGGATAATATTTGTTTCCCAGCTTTCTTCCAGATGAAGAGCTAGGGCATAGATCAAAGTTCATACCTGAGCTACCCTTGCTGTTATGTTTCCTCTCCTGGTATCCCGGCCAGTAAGTAGTCCAGCTTTTATGTCCAGCCTTCCAATCAAGATCCCTGGACACTGGGTCTCTCTTCACATACCTTCTTGCACTGGTCTTAGGGCCCCTTCCAAATGCAGCCGTCTCCCTCAAAGGTACCGTTTGGTAGTTCCTGGCTCTATAACCCCAATCCTCTGGCTTCCTCCAGTCCAAAGGAGTATGCTTGCCTCTGGAATCACACCCAACACACGTACTGCTGTGGCTTCCTTCTTTAGACCTCCAAGATGTCTTTCTGGTCTTCCTTCCACGTTGCTTCTGCTGTTGTAGTTCTCTCTCTTCTTTCTCCAATGGCTTCTGTTTCTGAATCTGCAGCTTCTGCTTCTCCCTGTGCTCACCGTTCTCCCTGTTCTGTCTCTGTGTAGAATATCTTTTACTTTTAAAGTGCTTAGAGGGACACTCCACCCTAGCACAGCCCAGGTGTGCTGAATCAAGCCCTGCCCTTGGAGATGAGTGATTGGGGATTACCTCATAGCTCTCCTGATTGAACACATGTTTCCCCACTTCAGCCCTCCTAGAGGCTGTTTGAAACCTGGTGCATTCTGGGACTGGTAGTCTTTTATGAAAACATTCTGTTTTAGTATTTCTACCAGCAAAGACAGGTTGCTTGTTCAAAGCCAATTCACCTCTTTTATAGCTCCCTCCTGAACTATGATAAGCTTCCTTATCACAAGTTTCACAGCAATTCCCTGGTCTCTGCCAGGCAATTCCTGAGACTCCTCGGCCATATGGCTTCCACGGTTCATGTCACCCCCAATGCCCACCTACACATGCGGCCTGCTCAGTGGAATCTCCACACTCAGTAGCATCAGGCCACGGGGAGCCTAGCGGACACAGTAAACGTATCAGACCTGCTAGTCTCCTCTCTGCAATGGTGGCTTCATCTTCCGAATCTGGTACTCGGAGTGGTTTTTCAATTCCCTCCGCATTCTCAAGTGCTGACGACAGATGCTTCTCTTCTCGGTTGGGGAGCACATTGCCAAGGGACATGTACTCAGGGTCTCTGGACCCCTTGGGAGGCTGCTCAACAGATAAACTTCCTGGAGCTACGGGTGATACGCCTAGCTCTGAGAGCCTTCTCCCTCCTCGCCTCTCACCAGTCTGTATTGGTCCAAACGGACAATCAAGTTGCCATGTTCTATGTGAACAAACAAGGAGGCACAGGCTCCTTCCTTCTGTGTCAGGAGGCGCAACGACTGTGCTCTTGGGCTGTCAATCACGGAATCCTCCTCAAGGCTGTCTACCTCCCAGGTCAAGAAAATTACCTGGCGGACAGACTGAGCAGGATCCTGCAACCACACGAATAGAGGTTGAACCCGTTGGTGGTTCAGCAGGTCTTTCTCAGGTGGGGCCTCCCCACCATGGATCTTTTCGCCAGTCCTCTGAACTGGCAACTCCCGAGATTTTGCTCCAGACAACCGCATCCTCTCAGAGTAGCAGCGGATGCGTTTCTGATCTCGTGGTCCACAGGCCTACTGTATGCGTTTCCTCCCACGCCACTAGTGTCCCGAATGCTGTTCAAAGTCCACAAGGACGGGGCTTCATTGATCCTGATAGCCCCCAGGTGGCCAAGGCAACCGTGGTTCCCGCTTCTGCTGCAGCTAGCGGTGGACACCCCTCTTCCTCTGGGGTTTCAACCCGATCTCCTGTCTCAGGATCAGGGGACTCTCTTGCACCCCAACCTCCAGTCCCTTCATCTGATGGCCTGGCTGCTGAAAGGGTAGTCCTGGCTCCCCTACTACTGCCTCGAGAGGTGGAAGATGTGGTCTTGGCCTCTAGGCGACAATCCACCAGGAAATCCTACGCTCTTAAGTGGCGTAGATTCTCCGCATGGTGTGCTCAGCGCGGCGAGAATCCCTTCTCATGCTTGGTAGCGGTAGTATTGCAATATTTGCTTTACCTCTCCAATCTGGGCCTTAAGTCTAACTCTGTCAGAGTTCACCTCAGTACTCTCTCAGCGCACCACTCGCCGGTGGACGGTAGGCCTCTTTCCAACCACCCTTTGGTGTCTCGTTTTCTCAGAGGCCTCCTTCTGCTAAAGCCTCCTTTGCGTCCACCGGCCCCTGAGTGGGATCTGAATGTGGTCTTACAGCGGATTACTTGTCCGCCCTTTGAACCTATGGCTACCTGCCCTCTCCGTTTTCTCTCCTGGAAAACCTTATTTCTGGTAGCTCTCACCTCTGCTAGGCGAGTGAGTGAGTGAACTTCAGGCACTAGTGTCTGATCCTCCTTACACTAGGTTCTACAGGAATAGGGTAGTCTTACGGACTCATCCTAAGTTTCTTCCTAAGGTTGTCTCACCTTTTCACCTCAATCAGGAGGTGGTTCTTCCGACCTTCTTTCCCAGGCCGCATGCCAACCGGGCTGAGATGGTCTTGCATACCCTGGACTGTAGGAGGGCGTTGTCCTTCTACCTTGACCGTACACGGGAGCATCGGAGGGCTGTTCAGTTCTTCGTTTCTTTTGACCCCAATAAGTTGGGGCTCCCTGTCTCCAAGCGTACTTTGTCCATGTGGGTCGCTGACTATATCGCCTGGGCTTATGGGGCAGCCGGCCTCTCGTTGGAGGGTCGAGTCACGGCTCATCGTGTCAGGGCGAAGGCTGCGTCAGTGGCTCATCTCCGCTCTGTTCCGTTGGCAGACATCTTCCGGGCCGCTACTTGGTCTTCAAGCCAGACATTTGCGGCCCATTACTGCCTTGAGAGGGAGTCCCGCAGGGATAGTGCTTTCGGACAGGCAGTACTCCATAATCTCTTTGGGGTTTAGGCAACTCCTACCCTCCGGCCCTGGTGTTGGGCTACCGGTCGGGGGCGTTCTCAGAGAAGATTTCTTCCTTACGTGCTGACGAGCTAGAGGGAGCTCATTTTTTCCGCTTGGTGTCTCCGGTAGCCTTAAGCTGGGGAGTCCCATATGTGAGGACTGACTTCCTGCTTGGTCCTGGAGAAAGAGTAGCTACTCACCTGTAACAGGTGTTCTCCAGGAGCAGCAGGAATCAGTCCTCACAACCCTTCTTCCTCCCCTTGGAGTTGCAGTCATTTGATTTATTTTTGCTAATTTTTTGCTGTCTTTTAGCTATGTCATCAGACTGAGCAAGATGGCACCCTTGGGTGGGAAGGGGACCGCGCATGCGCGCTGCAATTCCCAAAGGCTTTCTTTGAAAGCTGGGGAAATGCTCCGCACGAGGGCTCCATCGGCGCCGACGTCACCCATATGTGAGGACTGATTCCTGCTGCTCCTGGAGAACACCTGTTACAGATGAGTAACTACTCTACCTTGCCATGGCTGTGTTTCCGAACATGTACAAGCCAGCCAGCAGCTTTCAAAAAGCACTAATTGTGCAAGCACCATTTTGGTGACAGACAAGCATAATTGGTGCCTGCAGTGCCTTGGACCTGACGACCAGCTCGCCTCGTGCAATCCATGTCTGCAAATGACGAGGAAGGGCCGGAAGGGCTGGGAGAAACAGAGGGGAGTCCCTCTTCGGGCTGTTGAATTCAGCGTCCTGGGCCTTGCAGGGCTCCGCTGAGGCGTCATCGAGAGTTGCCCAAGCTCACTCTGAGTCAAGGGGCCATGGTGCCACAGAGGGGAGACTTCCCATCAACCTCCGGTCAGAAATCAGGAAGGATCAGTCATTGACTCCATTGACAGTGAAAGGGGTGTCCGAGCACTGAGCCAAGAGGTATGTGCATCGGAACCCTTCCCAACGCAGTATCGAGAACGATGGCTGGACGTGTCCTGTTAAGCTGCTCCAGCGAGAGGAATCGATTCCCAGGGTCCCAGAGGGCCCCGCCAGCTGCCTCCCAATGAACCTACTGTCATGGAGTCTCCATCATGGGTACTAGAGTCAGTGTCCGAAGTTGTCATTCCGGCCCCAGCACCTTGGAAACAGTGGTGTTGGAGGGAACGCCTTCGAGCATGCGAGGCCCACATGGCGGCAGTGTTGGCCACGTGATAGCCTGGCCCGTGGATGCCAACACCGCACTCGGTCCATCCCATCCTGGAGAACCATGCTCTCTCTACCAAGGCAGGCACATCGGGTCAGAATCAATGCCGATTTCTATGGCCATTTCCCTCTTCTGGTTCTGATGCCCCAGTGCACCAACGGCCCCACTTAATGCACCATAAATCCCACCAATGCCGGGCTTCTCCACCTGACTGTAGACAGCATCAAGAGGATGCCAGGCGCTACTTTGATTTCCTCTAGGAGTCGGGCTCCAAGGAATTGGTGGTGTCCAACTCTGGGTCTCCAGACCTGCCCTTGGACCCCTGTTCTCTGTATGAACAATGGAAGTCACCACTGGAGGATGTCTTTTCAGGACTTCATCAGGGACATGGCCAAGGCCATACCCTTCTCCCTTGAGTCTGAGGACTAGCTGAGGGCAGAGGAGATTAAGATCCTCCAATACCCCTTGGCTCTCAAGGAGGCAGTTACAGTGCCTGTGCAGATGTGGGAGAATCCTCTCATAGTGCCAGCCATCAGCTGGCAGATGGACTCTATGTACCAGGTCCAGAAGGCCCCAGGCTTTAAGAAGCCACAGCTGCCCCTCAACTCCTTAGTGGTGGAATTGGCCATAAAGCGGATTAAGAGCACCAAGACCCATTCCACAGTACCCCCGGGCAGGGAAGCCAGGACCCTCTATTCTTTCAGTAGGAGGTTTTTTTCCAGGGCTCTATGCTGGTAGCCAGGATCCTCTCATACCAACTTTAAGAACATAAGAACAAGATATTGCCTACTGGGTCAGAATAAGGTCCATCATGCCCAGTATCCTGTTTCCAACAGTGGCCAATCAAGGTCACAAGTACCTAGCAGTTTCCCCAAAAGACACAGGTTCCACAATGCTTGTTTTGGGTCAAACAGTGATATCTCAGGTTCCTTTTAATAATGGTTTATGGACCTTTATTCCAGGAACATGTCCAAACCTTTTTTAAATCCAGCTACACCACCAGGTTTTACTACATCCTCCGGTAACAAATTCCAGAGTTTGATTACACATTGAGTGAAAAAATAATTTCTCTGATTAGTCTTAAATAGGTTACCCTGTAGTATCATTGCATGTCCCCTAGTCTTCCTTGATGATGTAAACAATCGATCTACGTTTACCCGTTCCACTCCATTCATTAATTTATAGACCTCTATCATATCTCCCCTCAGCCTAACCTTTATAGCTTAACCTTTATAGCCTCTCTTCATAGGGGTATCCTTCCATCTTCTTTACCATTTTGGTGGCTCTTCTCTGTACCTTTTCTAATAACGCTATATCCTTTTTTAGATATAGCGACCAGAATTGCACACAATTCTGCGGTCGCACAATTTTGCACACAAAAATGCGGTCGCACCATGTAACGATACAGAGGCATTATAATATCCTTTGATTTATTTTCCATTCCTTTCCTTATGATACCTAGCATTCGATTTCTTCTCTTGGCCGCCGCTGCACTCTGGGCGGTGGGTTTTAATATTATCTCCAGGAACAAGCAGGAATGTAGTCTTCACATATGGGTATCGTCGGTACCGACGGAGCCTGCGCGGGAACGCTTCCAAGCATCCAATTAGAAAGCTTTTGGGAGCATCCCACAGCGCCTGCGTGCTGCCTTCCCGCCTTTCCCAACTGCCTCTCTCCAGTTCTTCATTTTCCGCGGAGCCAGCAGGTCATGTTCCTGTCACCGCAGAAAATTTTCCTTCTTTTTTGTGGTCGCGTCTGCCTTCCTCGACACTTTACCGGTACCGCTGTTTTTTCTTTCTTTCTTTCTTTTCTTTAAAAAAAAAAAAAATAATTTCTTAGTACTTTTTTCCCATTATTTCCAGGTGTACGCACCATTTTGGGCCTTAGGCCCACGATTTTTTCCACAATGGAAAAACCCTTGTCGGGTTTTAAAAAGTGCACCAAGTGTTGCGGTACCATCTCCGTCACCGACACTCATGAGTGGTGTCTGAAATGTTTAGGTCCTGACCATTCCATCTCGGAATGTATGGCCTGTGCCATGATGTCCAAGAGAGGTCGACAGAACCGAGCTTCCAAGCTCAATACCCTGTTTCCCTCTGATGCAGCCTCGGTGGCATCGACGTCTTCCAGGGCTTCGTCTTCCTCCCGTGGATCTCAGGTAGATCTCCCTCTAAGCATCGAGATGCCTCTGACGTTGCCCTTGAGGATTCTGCACCGGCAAAATTGTCCCGGCGGGAGGCTTCGGCTTCCAAAGCATTATTGGGGCTCCAGGACGTTCTCGAGGCCTCAACCTTGGCAGAACTACTGGTGCCATGCTCTGGGATACCGGCAGTCTTCTCCGGTACCGACATCCAGGCATCGGCAGCGTTGATAGACCAAAGCGTCCTGGCTATTGAACGCAGTCTGGCGGCTCTCCTTGCGGCATCGACACCCTCGGAACCACGTCAGACAATTCAACCGGTACCGGCACTGACGCCAGCACCGGTATCGGTACCGGTACCGACAGAATCGACATCGGCGTCTGCATTGCCGGTACCCAGTCATGCGATGCCTTCCGGTACCGTTACACCAGTACCGATTCCCCTCGGTACCAATTTCGGTCGGTACGGGTATCGGGCTCTCCAAGAGCATCCCGACAGAAGGTACTTCGAGTCCTCAGAGGAATCTGAGGATTCTGACAGTTTTGTCGATGCGGGAATACTTCTCCCGGAGGAGCCTTCCTCCCCTAAATGCAGGATGTCTCCTCCAGAGGACATTTACTTTCAGGATTTCATCAGGGAGGTGGCTCGGGGTCTGTCCATTACTGTGGCCCCTGAAAAACAGCCCAGAGCAAAGGAGTTGGAAATTTTACAATATCCTAAAACTCCTAAGGAGGCAGCTACCTTGACCATCCATGAGATCTTGCATGATCTCATGTGAAGAATGTCGGAGACACCTCTTACCACCTCTCCTCATTCTTGTAGACTGGATACTCTGTATCGAGTCCCTCCTTGTCCTGGTTTCCAGAAAACTCAGCTTCCTCACCACTCTATTGTAGTGGAATCAGCTATGAGAAGGATAAAGAGTGCAAAGAGGCATGCCTCTAATCCTCCAGGACGTGAGTGCAGAACTTTGGATGCTTTTGGACGTCGTGTCTTCCAAGCTTCCATGCTTTCTGCCAGGATCAGTTCCTATAGTCTATATATGGGAATGTTCCTGAAGGAAGTCATAGGTGATTTAGAGGCTTTGAGTCCTCTTCTTCCTGAGGATAGAAGGCAGGATTTTCTCACATTGGTCAAACATGCCCAAGATGTTTCTAAATTTGTCAACCATGCAGCTTTTGACTGTTTTGAGTGCATAAGTAGAACCTCTGCCATTGCCATGGGTGCAAGTAGAATTGCTTGGCTCCAGGCATCTGATCTGGAGCTCAGGTTACAAGACAAACTGGGAAATATTCCTAGTACTGGTGAGAACCTGTTTGGTAAAGATTGGCAGGAAAAGGCCAATGAGTTGGATGCTGACAACTCCACCTTGGATAGATTATCCAAGTCCACAGCTGATCCTGCAAGAAAGAAATCTTTCAAGAAACCATTCTTTTCTAAGAAGAAAAGATATTATCCTGCTTATTCTCAGCAGGGACGTTCTGCAGCTTAGCTTGTCAGGAAAAGTCAGCAACCACCCAAACAAAGAAAAGCAAAGACTGCTAAGCCTCAGCCGTCCCAGCAGTCTCAGCCTCCACAAGGCCTTTGACTTTCAGCTAGAGAACTTAGCCTTCCTGACTCTCATTGGACCAGAGCCTTCCACCATTCCAGGAAGGTTGTGTCACTTTGCCCCCAGATGGGAGCAGATAACAGCAGAGCATTGGACACTCTCCATCATAAAAGAGGGGTACAAGCTTCATTTTTCGAGCATGCCCCCTTCTACAATGATAAAGCAGTTCAATTCTCCGACCTCTCTCAACAACCTGTTAGGTCAGGAGATCACTATGCTTCTTGCCCAAGGGGCAATAGAAGAAGTACCCATTCATCAGCAGGGTACAGGGTTTTACTCCCCCTATTTCCTTATCCCAAAGAAAACAGGGGGATACAGACCTATCTTGGACCTCAGAGAATTGAACAAATTCCTTGTCAAAGAGAAATTCAAGATGATTTCTCTGGGAACTCTGCTGCCATACCTACAGAGTCAGGATTGGCTTTGTTCTCTAACTCTCAAGGATGCGTACACCCATGATCTCATCCATCCAACTCACAGAAGATTCCTTCGGTTCCTTTTTCAAGGAAAGCACTACCAATAGAGGGTGCTTCCTTTTGGCCTGGCCTCAGCACCAAGGGTGTTCACGAAATGCATGGCTGTGATAGCAGCATTTCTCCGCACTCTAGGGATATTCGTCTTCCCCTACTTAGACGACCGGCTCATTCGAGCCCCAACAGAGTCAGAGGCCAGGACTTCTCTATCCTGCACAATGCATATCCTTCAGTATTTGGGTCTGGTAATAAACATCCCAAAATCCAGTCTAACTCCCACTCAGTCTATAGAGTTCATAGGAGCTTTGCTGGATACCAGAAAGGAAAGGACCTATCTCCCCCAGGCCCGTTGCCTTCGCATGGTGCAGTTAGCTTCTCAAGCAGTGCTAAAGCCTCATCTCACTGCCCGAGAAATGGTACAACTACTAGGCCACAAGGCATCTACCGTGCATGTGGTTACCTATGCTCGCCTCCATATGAGGGCAGCCCTGTGGACTTTATCCACTCAATGGACCCAGGCATTAGTATGCCTGTCAGACAAAATAGCAAACACAAGTCGCCTTATTTTGTTCCTCCAGTGGTGGAAGTCCACTCAAAACCTGTTGCTGGGGTCCCCTTTTCAACAAGCCTTACCCCAGGCAACTCGCACAACAAATGCTTCTCCGATGGGTTGGGGAGCTCATCTGCAAGACCTCTTCACCCAAGGCACCTGGTCTCCACAGGAGACTCATCTACATATCAATCTCTTGGAGCTCAGAGCAATCTTCCTTGCTCTTCGAGTGTTCCACACCCTGCTCAGCTACAAGACAGTCCTCATTCATACGGACAATCAAGTAGCCATGTTGTACGTGAACAAGCAGGGGGAAACAGGCTCTCTGTCACTTTGCAACGAAGCTTTACGACTATGGGCCCTCGCCGGAGAGCATCAGATTCATCTCCTGGCAGTGTATCTTCCAGGCATACAAAACTCTTGGGCAGACAGACTCAGTCGAGTTCTGCTTCCACACGAGTGGTCTCTGCATGCAGATCAGGTAGCCAAGATTTTTCAAATTTGGGGAACCCCGGACATAGACCTCTTTGCAAGTCCATGGAATGCCAAGCTTCCCCGCTTCTGTTCCAGAACCCCAGCTCAGGGGGCTCAGACCAGGGATGCTTTCCTCCTTTACTGGGGTCAAGACTTCCTGTATGCCTTTCCACCCATTCCCCTAATTCCCAAAACCCTGTTCAAGCTTCAGAGAGTCAGAGGCCGTATGATTCTCATAGCTCCACATTGGCCACGGCAAGTGTGGTACCCTCTGCTTCTACATCTCTCTCAAGCTCCCTCCCTGGAGTTAGGGTCTTCTCCAGATCTCCTATCTCAGGAGGACGGAATGTTATGGCATCCCAATCCCCAGTCTCTGCATCTCAGGGCTTGGTTGCTGAAGGCCTAGATCTCCATGATCTTAACTTCCCTCAGCAAATAAAGGATATCCTTTATGCTTCCAGGAAGCCTTCCACAAGACGCTCTTATGCTTTCAAGTGGAAAAGGTTTACCATATGGTGTTTGCAGAAGGGTCTTAACCCCATTGCCATACCTCTGGAATTATTACTAGAGTATCTCCGTCATCTATCCAATGCAGGACTTAAGACTAACTCAGTGAGGGTCCATTTGAGTGCTATTGCAGCTTCCTTCAAGCCCCTAAATGGACAACCTATTTCCTCCCATCCTCTTATAGCAAGATTTATGAGAGGCCTTCTGCTAACTAAGCCTCCCATTAAGCCACCACCTGTGGCATGGGACTTAAATTTGGTTCTTGGTCAGCTCATGAAGCCACCTTTTGAACCCTTAGCTATTACCTCCTTGAAATTCCTTTCTTGGAAGGTTATCTTTCTCATTGCAATCACATCTGCACGTCGCATCAGTGAGTTGCAAGCACTAGTAGCTGATCCACCTTATACAAGGTTCCATCATGACAAGGTAGTCCTTAGGACTCATCCACGCTTTATGCCAAAGGTGGTCTCCGCCTTTTCATCTAAACCAAGCGGTCTACCTACCTGTGTTCTTTCCAAGGCCTCATGCATCAAATGCAGAAAGGAACCTTCACACTTTGGACTGTAAAAGAGCTTTAGCCTTTTACTTACAAAGAACACAGCAACATAGAAAGTCTTCTCAACTCTTTGTTGCTTTTGATCCTTCTCATTTGGGACTTCCAGTCTCCAAGAGAACACTATCTAACTGGATTGCTCAGTGTATTTCCTTTGCCTATCAGAGTAAGAATCTTCCTCTTCAGTGCCATGTCACAGCTCACAATGTGAGAGCCATGGCAGCTTCAATGGCTCATCTGCACTCTGTGTCTATCGACGACATCTGTCGAGCAGCCACCTGGGCCTCGGTTCATACCTTCACAGCCCATTACTCCTTAGACAAGGACTCCCGCTGGGATGCCTTGTTTGGTCAGGCTGCTCTTCAACACCTGTTCCATACCTAAACAACTCCTACCCGCCATCCCTGGTTAGATGCCAGTGATCCATGGGGGGAAGTGGAGCCCTATTCAGGGGCACACAACTTCTGGGGTCTCTCCCTGGCATCTAAAGCTAGGGAGTCCCCATATGTGAAGACTACATTCCTGGTTGTTCCTGGAGATAGCATAGTTACTCACCTGTAACAGGTGATCTCCGGGAACAGCAGGAATTTAGTCTTCACAACCCACCCACCTCCCCTAGGAGTTGTATCTCTCTATCTATCTCTTTCCCTTTCCCCCCCCTCTCTCTTTATCTCAGCTTTAAAACTCAACTGGAGAGAGGCATTTGGGAAAGGCGGGAAGGCAGCACGCAGTCGCTGTGGGATGCTCCCAAAAGCTTTCTAATTGGACGCTGGGGAGCGTTCCCGCGCAGGTTCCGTCGGTACCGACGATACCCATATGTGAAGACTAAATTCCTGCTGTTTCCGGAGATCACCTGTTACAGGTGAGTAACTATGCTTTATCCACGATGACACCTAGATCTTTTTCCTGCCTGTGGAACCTTGCATCGTGTAACCATAGTTTGGGTTGTTCTTTCCTAAGTGCCTAACTTTGCACTTGTCCACATTAAATGTCATTTGCCATTTGGATGCCCAGTCTTCCAATTTATCAAGATCCTCTTGCAATTTTCCACAATCCTCATGGGTTTTAACAACTTTAAATAGTTTTGTGTCATCTGCAAATTTGATAACCTCACTTGTTTTCCCCATTTCCAGTTCATTTATGAATATGTTAAAAAGCAGCATACCCAGCACAGATCCCTGGGGTTCTCCACTATTCATTTTTCTCCATTGGGAAAATTGACCATTTAGCCCTTCCCTCTGCTTTCTATCTTTTAACCAGTTCCTCATCCACAATAGTACACTGTCTCCTATCCCATGACCATTTAGTTTTGCCAAAAGCCTCTGATGAGGGACCTTGTCAAAGGCGTTCTGAAAGTCCAAATACACTATATCAACCAACTCACCTTTGTCTACCTGTTTATTCACACCTTCAAAAAAACATAAAAGATTAGTAAGACAAGATCTTCCTTGTCTAAAGCCATGTTGGCTGTCTCCCATTAAGCCATGACTATCTACATGTTCAGTAATTTTGTTCTTTATGATGGTTTCTGCCATTTTTCTCTGTACTTACGTCAGGCTCACCGGTCTATAGCTTCCCGGATCACCTCCTGAACCCTTTTTAAAAATTGGTGTTACATTGGCCATCCTCCAATCTTCAGGTATTACAGATGTTTTTAATGATAGTTCACAGATTACTAATAGCAGGTCTGCAATCTCATATTTCAGTTGTTTCAAGACCCTTGGATGTATACCATCCGGTCCAGGTGATTTGCTACTCTTCAGCCTATCAAATAGTTGTAATACATCTTCCCAGTGTATCAATATTTCTTTCTGGTCTTCCGCAGTATCGCCTTTAAATACCACTTCAGTTGTTGGTAGCATTCCTACATCTTCCTCAGTAAATACCAAAGCAAAGAATTCATTCAGTCTCTCCGCTATGGCCTTGTCCCCTTTTAATGCCCCTTTTACCCCTTTGTCATCTAATAGTCCAACTCTCTCTCACAGTTTTGTTGCTATGAATGTACTTGAAAAAGTCCTTATGATGCGTTTTTGCTTCCACAGCAAGCTTCTTCTCATATTCTCTCTTTGCCTGCCTTATCAATGCCTTGCATTTAACTTGCCAGTGTTTGTGCTATTTCTAGTTTTCGTCATTTGGCACTTTTTTCCATTTCCTGAAAGACACTTTTTTGGCAACAGCTTCTCTGACCTCACCTTTAAACCATGCTGATATTGGACCTCCTTCCACTTTTCTTAAAGCCTAGAATACAGTTGGTTTGGGCTTCCTAGATTGCATATTTAAACAACATCCAAGCTTGATGCAAGTCTTTAACCTTTGCAACTGCTCCTTTTAGGTTTTTCTTAACGATTTTCCTCATTTTATCACAGTCTCCCTTTCAAAAGTTAAAAAGTAGTACTGTGGATTTCCTTAACATCCCTTCTCCATTAATTAAATCAAATGCGATCATGCTATGATCACTATTGCCAGGTGGCCCCAACACCCTTATTTCTTGCACCTGATCTGGTGTTCCACTAAAGACTAGGTCCAAAATGGCTTCCCCTCTGGTGGGTTCATGAGCCAGCTGCTCCAAGAAGCAGTCATTTATTTCATCTAGAAACTTTATCTCCCTAGCGTATCCTGCCGTGACACTGACCCAGTCAATACCGGGGTAATTGAGATCACCCATTATTATTACTGTGTTGTAACTTTTGTTAGCTTCCTTGATTTCTTTGAGCATTTCATCATCCATTTGTTCATTCTGGCCAATAGTACACCCCCACTGCCATCACCTTCCCCTTCTTACATGGAATTTCAATCCATAGAGATTCTACAGCAAATTTTGGTTCCTACAAAACTTTAATCCTTTCTGACTCAGTGCCCTCTCTAACATAGAGTGCAACCCCTCCACCAATTTGATCGGTTCTATCATTACGATTTAGTTTGTACCCAGGTATCACAGTATCCCACTGGTTGTCCTCCTTCCACCATGTCTTTGAGATTCCAATCATATCTAACCTCTCATTTAGTGCTATATATTCTAACTCTCCCATCTTATTTTTTAGACTTCCAGCATTTGCATACAAGCATTTTAGAGACTGTATTTTATTAATATTAATCTGGCTACCGGGGTAATTGAAATCACCCATTATTATTACTGTGCTGAACTTTTGTTAGCTTCCCTGATTTCTTTAAGCATTTCATCATCCATTTGTTCATTCTGGCCAGGCAGTCGATAGTACACCCCCACTGCCTTTTTACATGGCATCTCAATCCATAGAGATTCTACAGCAAATTTTGTTTCCTGCAAAACTTTAATCCTTTGTGACTCAATGCCCTCTCTAACATAGAGCACAACCCCTCCACCAATTTGATATGCTCTATCATTACGATAGTTTGTACCCAGGTATCAGTGTGTCCCACTGGTTGTCCTCCTTCCACCATGTCTCTGAGATACCACTCATATCTAACCTCTCATTTAGTGCTATATATTCTAACTCGCCCATCTTTTTTTTTTAGACTTCTGGCATTTGGCATTTTAGACTTCTGGCATTTGACGTTTACACTGGCTTCCACTTAACTTCCGTTTTCACTACAAAATACTCATACTCACTCACAAAGCATTGCACGTTGGTTCTCCTCAGTACATAGCCGACTCCATCCGTTTACAACCTTCCCCCCGTCTCCTTCGCTCAGCACATGGTTACCGTCTCTATCTCCCTTCTCCATCCTCAGCTCACTTGGAAACGACACGTTACTCCGCTTTTTACTTTCTGGCCCCAGCACTCTGGAATTCGCTCCCACCTGCCCTCCGTACCGAGCCTTCCTTTCAAAGATTTAAGTCCCTACTTAAGACCCATCTCTTTCAGCAGGCTTTTGATCTACCAGACCCTAAAGAGTGACTGGCTTTCCCACAAGTATCTTCCCTAACCTGTCTCTCTCCCACTTTTGCTTTTCTGTTTCTCGCTATCCTGTCCAAATAATGGTGTTCCTTTTCCCTTTCTTGATTTTACTGATTGATTATATTGTACACCGCCCTGATGCACCTGCCTGGGCGGTATATCAAGCAACGAATAAAGATAAAGATAAAGATTTGCATACAAGGATTTTAGAGACTGTATTTTATTCTTATTAATCTGGCTGTCGGTAGGGGTAATTTGGAATCTTTAAGCTTTGTCTGCTCCGTACTCAGGGCATTTGGGCTACTTTTGTCTTTATTGGAACCTCTCTGCTGATATGCCCTAACTTCATTCTTTTGGTAGTATCCTTCAAGGATACATTGTTCCAACCATGCGCTCTTGGGCGACTGTTGGTTCTCCCCTATTATCTAGTTTAAAAGCTGCTCTATCTCCTTTTTAAAGTTTAATGCCGGCAGCCTGGTTCCATCCCGGTTAAGCGTAAACTATGTAAACAGTGGAAACACTCTACTTTAAATGTTTTATGTAAACCGTCGTGATTTGTAGAAAGACGATATATAAAATCTGTTAAATAAATAAATAAATAAGGTGAAGCCCATCTCTTCGGAAGAGCCCCTCCTTTCCCCATAATGTTCCCCAATTCCTAACAAATCCAAAACCCTCATCCTTGCACCAGGGGCGGCCCAAGGGGGGTGCGGGGCCATGTGCGGAGTCTCGGTCTGTGGTCAAATTTGCATAAGGGGCCTCATTTGCATAAATATTTGCATAATGTTACCATACACTAACTTTTAGTAAACATGCCTCTTAATGAGTGTACGGATAAAGAAAGACTAAAAGATTTCTACATTACTATAATCCAGTGCCAACCGCCAGGCACATTAGGGACTACTACAAACACTGCCCATTTAGAACCCATAGCAAACCCGCCGTATCCTAACAGCACTACCAGGGCTCACAAAAGCACCTTACCCTACCTATCAAAAATTTCTAGATTTGTCTTCCCTCCCACGCAAAATATTTTTCCCCTCTCCATTTCACTCTCCCAGCTCCATCCCATTCTAATCCTCCCCCAACATCAGCTCCCTTCTGGTTCCAGCCCTCCCAGCATCCGCTCCCTTCTAGTCCCCGCATCAGCCCATTTCCAGTCCTAGCCCCCCATAAGCCCATTTCAAGTCCTAGCCCCCCATAAGCCCATTTCAAGTCCTAGCCCCCCATAAGCCCATTTCCAATTCTATCCTAGCCCCACCATCAGCCCATTTCCAGTCCTAGCTCCCACATCCATTTCCAGTCCTATCCGAGTCCCTCCATCAGCTCATTTCCAATCCCAGCCCCCATCAGCCCATTTCTAGTCCTTTCCTAGCCCCACCATCAGCCCATGTCAAATCCTAGCTCCCCTCCACTCAGCCCATTTCCAATCCAAGCCCCCCATGAGCCTACTTCCAGTTCTAGCCCCTCCATGAGTCCATTTCAATCCCCTCCATGAGTCCATTTCAATCCAAGCCCCCACCACAGCCTATTTCCAATCTTAGCACCCCCAAAAGCCCATTTCCAGTCCTATCCTAGCCCCTACATCAGCCCATTTCCTGTCCTACCCCTCCCCCCCCCCACTCAGCCCTTTTCCAGTCCTAGCTCCCTCCCCTCACAGCCCATTTCCATTCCAAGCCCCCCTCCCCATCAGCTATTTGCATTTCAAGCCCCCCTTTCCACTCGGTCCATTTCCATTCCAAGCCCCCGTCCCCATCAGCTATTTGCAGTTCAAGCCCTCCTTCCACCCAGCTCATTTCCAGTCCTAGCAACCCCTCCAGCCCATTACCAGTCCTAGCCCCCCCATAGCCCATTACCAGTCCTAAGCCCCCCATCAGCCCACTACCAGTCCTAAGCCCCCATCAGCCCATTTCCAGTCCTAAGCCCCCCCATAGCCCATTACCAGTCCTAACCCCCTCATCAGACCACTTACAGTCCTAACCCCCCCATCAGCCCATTTCCAGTCTTAGCCCCCCCATAGCCCATTTCCAGTATTAGCCCCCCCCAGCAGCCCATTTCCAGTCTTAGCCCCCCATCAGCCCATTACCAGTCCTACCCCCATCAGCCCATTTCATGTCCTAGCCCCCCCATAACCCATTACTAGTCCTAACCCCCCCATCAGTCCACTTCCAGTCTTAGCCCCTCCATAGCCCATTACTAGTCCTAACCCCCCATCAGCCCACTTCCAGTCTTTCCCTCCCCCCATAGCCCATTACCAGTCCTAACCCCCCTCCCCCCATCAGCCCAAATAGATAAAAAAGCAAACCGGCTGCTGCTACAGCTGCCACTGCCGCCGTGGCAGCGGCAGAATCAAGCGTCCCGCCGCGGGGCCCCCCCTGCCCGGCAAAGCCTCCTTGCAGCATCAACTCCGGACAGAGTCCCAAAGCGCGGGCTTTCAGAGCCGCGAGAGTTTCTCTTTCTCGCGCGGCTCTGTTAATCCCGCCAGGGCTGATGGGATTTCTCAGCTCTCCCTTCGCGGCTCTTAAAGCCTGCGCTTTGGGAATCCAGAGCTGATGCTGCAAGAAGTCTTTGCCGGGCAGGGAGGGCCCCGTGGCGGAACGCTTGATTCTGCCGCTGCCACGGCGGCAGCAGCAGCTGGTTTGCTTTTTTTTTAATCTATTTGGGCTTATGTAGAATGTTTTTTGCGTGGAGACCCCTGAAACGTGGGGCCCTGTGCAAAAAACATTCTTGCTCAATGGACGGGCCGGCCCTGCCTTGCACCATTGTCTCATCCACACATTGAGACTCCGGAGCTCTGCCTGCCTTTTGGGTCCTGCGCATGGAACGGGAAGCATTTCGGAGAATGCTACACTGGAAGTTGTGGATTTCAACTTCCTACCTAAAAGCCTAACTTTGGCCTCCAGAACCTCCCTAACACATTTTCCTATATCATTGCTACCAACATGTACCAAGACAGCAGACTCTTTCCCAACACTATCTAAGACTTTGTCTAGGTGGCGCGTTAGGTCCACTACCTTCGTACCAGGCAGGCATTTTGCCAGTCGATCTTCACGTCCACTAGCCACCCAGCTATCTACAGTGGTGTGCAAAAGTCTGGAATCACTTGTGAGTTTTGCGGTTTTTGTACTTAATATCATTTTTTTTTTTAAATTTTGCATTAGCCCAGCATATTCATCTTTCTTCCACATTAAAATGGATACATTTGGCTATTAGAGTTGACTTTTTTGCATTCCTTGCTTCCAATTTAAATACTTTACAGACACTGGAAGATAGCTACTGCAATTTTTGTGGATCCTTCGTCAAAGGTAGTAGTGTGGATTTCCTTACCATCCCTCCTCCACTAATTAAATCAAACGCGATCATGCTATGATCACTATTGCCAAGTGACCCCAACACCCTTATCTCTTGCACCAGAACTGGTGTTAGACTAAAGACTAGGTCCAATATGGCTTCCCCTCTGGTCGGTTCATGAACCAGCTGCTCCAAGAAGCAGTCATTTATTTCATCTAGGAACTTTATCTCCCTAGCATGTCCTGCCGTGACACTGACCCAGTCAATACCGGGGTAATTGAAATCACCCATTATTATTACTGTGTTGTAACTTTTGTTAGCTTCCTTGATTTCTTTGAGCATTTCATCATCCATTTGTTCATTCTGGCCAGGCGGTCAGTAGTACACCCCCACTGCCATCACCTTCCCCTTCTTACATGGAATTTTAATCCATAGAGATTCTACAGAAAATTTTGGTTCCTACAAAACTTTAATCCTTTCTGACTCAGTGCCCTCTCTAACATAGAGTGCAACCCCTTCACCAATTTGGTCGGTTCTATCATTACGATATAGTTTGTACCCAGGTATCACAGTATCCCACTGGTTGTCCTCCTTCCACCATGTCTTTGAGATTCCAATCATATCTAACCTCTCATTTAGTGCTATATATTCTAACTCTCCCATCTTACTTTTTAGACTTCCAGCATTTGCATACAAGCATTTTAGAGACTGTATTTTATTAATATTATTCTGGCTATCGGTAGGCATGGGTAATTTGGAATCTTTACGCTCTGTCTGCACCATACTGAAGGGCATTTGGGCTACTTTACTCTTTTTGGAACCTCTCTGCTTTTGGTAGTATTCTTCAAGGATACCTTCTTCCGAACCATGCGCTTTTGGGCGACTGTCGTCTTTCCCCTATTATCTAGTTTAAAAGCTGCTCTATCTCCTTTTTAAAGGTTAATGCCAGCAGCCTGGTTGCATCCTGGTTAAGGTGAAGCCCATCCCTTAGGAAGAGTCCCTCCTTTCCCCAGAATGTTCCCCAGTTCCTAACAAATCCAAACCCCTCATCCTTGCACCATCGTCTCATCCACGCATTGAGACTCCGGAGCTCTGCCTGCCTTTTGGGTCCTGCGCATGGAACGGGAAGCATTTCGGAGAATGCTACACTGGAAGTTGTGGATTTCAACTTCCTACCTAAAAGCCTAACTTTGGCCTCCAGAACCTCCCTAACACATTTTCCTATATCATTGCTACCAACATGTACCAAGACAGCAGACTCTTTCCCAACACTATCTAAGACTTTGTCTAGGTGGCGCGTTAGGTCCACTACCTTCGTACCAGGCAGGCATGTTGCTAGGTGATCCTCACGTCCACCAGCCACCCAGCTATCTACATTCCTAATGATTGAATCACCAACTATAACGGCTGTCCAAACCCTTCCCTCATGGACACATGGCCCTGGAGAAACTTCCTCGGTGCGATGCTGTCCTGTCACGTAACCTCTGTCCTCCATGGCAACAGGGATGCTGCCAAACTGGAGGTGGGACTTCAGGACTATATCCCTGTAGGTCTCATCTATGTACCTCTGTCTTCCTTATGTCTTCCAAGTCTGCTACTCTAGTCTCTAGAGAATGGACTCGTTCCCTGAGAGCAAGGAGCTCCTTGCACTTAGTGCACACGTAAGACCTTTCACGAACTGGGAGAAAATCATACATGTGACACTCAATGCAAAAGACTGGAAAGCCCACATCTCGCTGCTGGACTGCTGTCTGCATCTTAGTTTAAAGCTTGTGTTTAGATCTTTAAATTCTTTACTTACTAAGGGTTGGTGTGGATGCTTATACTAATTAAAGTGTATCTAATACGTTTAATATACCTTGTTCACCTGAAGCTTAATTAATCTCAGGTCCTTAATGTATTTAAGATTTGGATAAAGAGCTACACCTGAAAGCAGCTCCTTTCCTCTCTCTACACTCAGTCTCTTGGTGCACTTATTCCCTCCCATGGTTTTCAGTACCATCTTTATGCTGATGACCCTCAGATCTACCTTTCTTTGCCTGAAATCTCTCCATGAATCCAGGCCCGGATCTCTGCCTGCTTATCCAACATTACTGCCTTTTTGTCTCACCACCGATTGAAACTAAACGTGACCATAACTGATCCTTATCTTTCCTCCTAAACCCATCTACCCCCGTCCTATACTCTCTGCTTCAGTAGATAACACTACTAACTGTTTCCTCAGCTCACAACTGGGATCATCTTCGACTGTGCTCTCTCTTTCTCTACACACATCAAACAGACAGTTAAAACCCATTGCTTTTTCTCAATAACATTGTCAAAATTTGTCTCTTCTGCACACGATATTAAGACACTTATCCACTCTTTAGTCACCTCCCATCTGGACTCCTTGCTGGTCTCCATCTGAATCATCTCTCTCCCCTTCAATCTGTTCAAAACTCAGAGGGCTCTTTAACCTGGAAAAGAGACAACTGAGGGGAGATATGATAGAAGTATATAAATTAATGAACGGAGTGGAACGGGTAAACGTAGATAGATTGTTTACGTCATCAGAATATAGAAAGACTAGGGGACATGCAATGAAGCTACAGGGTAAACTATTCAAGACAAATAAGAGAAAATACTTTTTCACTCAACGTGTAATCAACATAAGAACATAAGATATGCCATACTGGGTCAGACCAAGGTCCATCAAGCCCAGTATTCTGTTTCCAACAGTGGCCAATCTAGGTCATATGTACCTAGCAGTTTCCCCAAGGGACACAGGTTCCACAATGCTTGTATTGGTTCAAGCATTGATATCCTGGGTCCCTTCTTAATAATGGTTTATGGACCTTTCCTCCAGGAACTTGTCCAAACCTTTTTTAAACCCAGCTACACTAACAGCCTTTACTACATCCTCCGGTAACAAATTCCAGAGTTTGATTACACGTTGAGTGAAAAAACACCCCCACTGCCATTGCCTTCCCCCTTTTACATGGAATTTCAATCCATATAGATTCTACAGCAGATTTTGCTTCCTGCAAAACTTTAATCCTTTCTGACTCAATATCCTGTCTAACATAGAGAGCAACCCCTCCACCAATTTGATCAGCTCTATCATTTCGATATAGTTTGTACCCAGGTATCACAGTGTCCCACTGGTTGTCCTCCTTCCACCATGTCTCTGAAATATGAAACTCTGGAATATGTTATCGGAGGATGTAGAAAAAGCTGTTAGTGTAGCTGGGTTTAAAAAAAGGTTTGGACAAGTTCCTGGAGGAAAGGTCCATAAACCATTATTAAAAAGGGACCCAGGATATCACTGCATTGTGGAACCTTTGTCTTTAGGGGAAACTGCTAGGTATGTATGACCTAGAATGGCCTCTGTTGGAAACAGGATACTGGGCTTGATGGACCTTGGTCTGACCTAGTATGGCATATCTTATTTTCTTATGTTCTTATGCTGGGCCACATGGCCTCCACAGTTCATGTAACCCCATACACCCAGCTGCACATGACGGTGGCTCAGTGGTGCCTCCACTCCCAGTGGACACAAGCCACAGGCAGGCTTTGAGCCAGGATAAAGGTGACTCGCCAGCTGGTACTCCCTCCACTGGTGGAAGCTCCCCCGCCACCTTCAAACCGGGATACCCTTCCAGGTACCCACCCCCCAGAGGGACCTTACCACAGACGCCTCCTGCTGAGATGGAGAGCTCATTGCGAGGACCTCCACATGCAAGGCAGTTGATCCCAGACGGAATGCCAGTTGCAGACCAACCTTTTGGAGTTCCGGGCAATATTTTTGGCCCTCCATGTTTTTCACCACCGGTTGCAGCACCAGTCTGTGCTAGTCCAGACAGACAACCAAGTCACAATGTTTTGTGTCAACAAACAAGGGGGCACGGGGGTCGTACTCCCTCTTCCAGGAGGCAGTAGCCCTCTGCTCATATGTGATATGCAGCAGGATGCTCCTCTGCGCAGTCTACCTCCTGGGACAGAACAATGCCCTGGCAGATAGGCTGAGCAGAGTCCTCCAGCCGTACGAGTTGTGCCTAGACCCCAGAGTGGCTTCCCAGCTTTTCCGACTCTAGGCCATCCCCATAGTGGATCTGTTCACAAGCCCGCACAACATGCAGTTGCCCTGCTTCTGCTCCTGCAAGCCATACCCGTCGCAGGTAGCGGGGGATACGTTCCTCATTCCATGGACGAAAGGCCTTCTTTATGCCATCCCGCTCACACCACTGGTTGTCAAAACCCTCTTCAAGGTCCAGTGCAACAGGGCATCACTGATACTGATAAGCCCCGGTAGCCCATGCAACACTGGTTCCCACTGCTTTTCTATGTGTCAGCGATGTCTCAGATTCCCCTGAGCTGCACCTTAGGTCTACTTTCACAGGAGGAGGGTGCTCTTCTGCACCCCAATCTGGGGTCCCTGTCACTCACAACTTGGCTCTGAAAAGGTAGCTCTAGCTCCCTTCTACCTCCCACGAGACGTGAAGGTGGTCCTTCTGGTCCACCCGCAAGGCCTTCACGAGAAGGGTGTACACCTTCAAGTGGTGTTGATTTTCAGTGTGGTGTGCCGAGAGGTGGGTGAGCCCATTCAATTGCTCGGTGCAGCTGGTACTCCAGTACCTACTCCACCTGTCTCAGGTGAGACTGAAGTCCAACTCAGTCAGGGTGCACCTAAGCACTGTTGCAGCGTACCACCACTCCATTGAGGGCAAACTCCTCTTGGCTCAGCCCCTGGTTTCTCATTTCCTCTGGGGCTTCATATTGTCCAAGCCCCCTGTCTGCCCACTATTGGTGCAGTGGAATCTCAGTGTGGTGCTTTCACAGCTCACTAAGGTGCCGTTTGAGCCCCTGGCTATTTGTCACTTGCGGTACCTCTCCTGGAAGGTTGCCTTTCTCGTGGCACTCACATCAGCTCACAGAGTCAGCAAGCTCCAGGCTCTGATGGCAGAGCCTCCCTACATGAGGTTCTATAAGAGCAGGTTGGTGCTCCGTGCACACTCCAAGTTTCTGCTAAAGATGGTGTCCCCCTTCCACCTCAGTTAGGAAATGGTGCTCCCCACCTTCTTCCCGAGGCCTCACACCGGCAAGGCAGAGACCGTTCTCCATATTCTGAATTGTAAGAGGACCCTGTCCTTCTACCTGCAACAAACTGAGGACCTCCGTAAAGCACCTCAGCTCTTCGTCTCTTATGACCCCAGTCGACTGGGGCTTCTAGTGACTAAGCAAACTCTATCCACTTGGGTGGCGGACTGCATTGCCCTTGCCTATGAGCAAGCTGGGATTTCAGTGGACCACTGGGTCATGGCACGCCACGTCAGGGCCATGGCTATCTCTGTAGCAAATCCTTGTTTCATACCTGTAGCGGAAATCTGCTGGGTTGCCACCTGGTCTTGGTCCATACATTCGCAGCTCACTACTGCCTGGAGAGGGAGTCCAATGGGACTGCACCTTTGGCCATGCCGTACTCCATAATCTCTTCGGGGTTTAGGCAACTCCTACCCTCCAACCCTTTTGTGTTCAGGCTACCGGAGTGCTGGTTCTCCACTGGACACTTGGGTCTTGCGAGAGTCTCTCAGTTGGGACTCAACTGCTGCAGCTCACAGCTCACCTTCTCTGGCCACCTGTGGCTTTTTGTACAGGTTCTCAGTAGCCTGTAGCTGGGGAGTCCCATATGTGAGGACTGACTTTCTGCTTTTTCCCGGAGAAAGCGTATTTACTCACCTATAACAGATGTTCTCCAGGGACAGCAGGAATCAGTCCTCACAAACTTCCCTCCTCCCCTTGGAGTTGCTTCTTTACCAAATTTTAATTTTGCTGTCTTGGCTATGCCATTTGACTGAGGCCAGATGGCACCCTTGGATGGGAAGGGGACCACACATGCGTGGTACATCTCTCAAAGGCTTTCTTTGAAATCTGGGGAGATCCCTTCCATGCAGACTCCGTCGGTGCAGATGTCACCCATATGTGAGGACTGATTCCTACTGTGCCCGGAAAACACCTGTTACATTTGAGTAACTATGCTATATGCTCCGTATATGTAGCTCCATTAAAAGCCTGCCACAGTTTGTAACGGTTACAGATTGTGTAAAGTCATCTTTTGCATGCCCAATTCTACATAGTTGCTGCTGTTGGTCAATGGTTTTCAACCCAGTGCTCTGGGATCACCAGGCCAGTTAGGTTTTCAGATATCCACAATGAATATGCGTGACATAGATCTGCATACAGTGGAAGCGGTGCATGCAGATCTATCTCATGCATATTCATTGTGGATATCCTGAAAACCTGACTGGTCTGGGGAATCCTAGAGGACTGGGTTGAGAACCACTGTTTAGTTGATAGTTACAGTAATTCCACTTCTTTAGTATCGCTAACTGTTCATTTATTTGCCACTAGGTGGAGCTCATACAACAAGAATATTTAGTTATAGCATGCTTTTTAAGATCTTCAAGTCCCTTTATTATACTAAAATCTGGTAAATTGTATTCAATATGGCATAACTCCTGCTCCTCCCTCACCCAACATACACACTTTTTTAAACCAAATGGTATAATTATATAATACCAGGCCTTGACAAATTTTGTGTGGATTTGGGAGCCAGGCCAAAATCTTAGGAGCCAGTGCTTGTGACCTTTTTGTCCTACCCCCTCCCCCACCCCTCTGGTTCTCTCATGCTGGTCTCATGTTCTTGTGAGACCAGCACCAGAGTTCCTACACCATGCATCATCTTTAGATAACAATAGTTTCAGATAACAAGTGTCTGTGAGTGTGTGATGCAATGGTGGTATGCTTGTCTCTGTGTGGGATGTAGTGGTGGGTGCAGGGCTGCGGTGCATGTGTGTGTGCTGCAGAGCTGTGGCGCAGAAGTGGGTTGCATGTGTGTGTGGTGTGGAGGTGAGGTGAATGTGTGTGGTGCGAAGGTGCTTGTGTGTCTCTTCTGGGAGGGGGTGATGCATGCTTTGGCATATACAAGTTGTAATTTTTGTCCCTTTGCATTCATCCTTTTTAATCTCCATCTTACACTCTTCCCTCCTCACTTCAACCCCCTCTGCACTCTCTGTTTTCCGTCTGGACTCCCACCCCTTTCCTCTCCCATAGCACTCCCACCCCTTTCCTCCATATCTCCATCCTCCTCTTTAAAGGTATTATCCCTTTAAAGTTTTGCTGCCTCTCTCCTGTCTTTTTTTTTCCTGAAGGCTCTGATCTCCAATATGAGGGAACTTTGCCACATCTAAGACTTGATCTCCAAAGATTGCACCTGTTCTGCCTGCGAGGATCCGACCTCCAGTGGACAGACCAGGAGGTATCTTTGCTGTAATCAGAGCTTAGGTGCAGCAGACATCCTGTGGGAATCCAACCCTGTGGGCCGCCTGCTGCATATAAGCCCCGATCATGGCAAAGATCCCTCCTGTTCTGCCCGCGGGGATCCGAACTCCCGTAGGCAAAACAAGAGGGATTTTCTGCTTGCGATCGGTGTGGGGAGGGGGAGCAAACCCCAGGTGCCAGGTATACATTTCTGGTTGCTGTGGCAACCTGGTGCCTGGGCTTTGTTGAGCCCTGTGTTCTCCATGAACAAGCAGGAAATAAATCCTCACATATTGGTGACGTCACCAACGGAGGTCCACATGGAACCCCCAGCTTCCAATGGAAACGTTTGGGAGGTATGCTGCACATGCGTGCCTGCCTTACCCGCCTGCCACGTCACCATATTCTCCAGTCTTCTTTTTCTGCAGAGCCCCTAAAACATTTCCTGCTGTCTGGAAAAAAGTTTGAATTTCTTGCCCTTGTGGCTGAGCTTTCGCTCTTTTATTCATTCTATTCTATTCTATTAAGGCATTTATACACCGACCATCTCTCAACGCATTCTAGGTGGTTTACAAGCAGATACTGTATACATTCATCCACCTGCCGTTAGATTTTTTTTCTTAGCTTTTGGGTGTTTTTTTCTCTTTTTTTTTTTTTGTGCCTTTTGGTGTTCTTTTCCCCCACAGCCGTTTTTCAATTTGATTTTGACAAGGCTGTCTTTTTCAGCGTGTCTAAAATGGTTTGTGGCTTTAAAAAAATGCACCAAATGTGGTAAGACTGTTTCTGCCACTGACTGCCATAATTGGTGCTTGCAATTTATTTATTTATTTATTTATTTATTTACAGTCTCTTTTATACCGCACTATTCAACATCAGTGCGGTTTACATGAAACAGAATGACTAGCACAGTGCAGCAATCTGATCTGTGTTTACAAAGAACAGGTACTATGCCTTGGACCTGACCACCAGCCAGCATCCTGCAAACTCTGCTTGCAGATAACGCGTCGAGGGCTAAAAGGTCGGGAAAGGCAGAAGGAATCCCTCTGGCTCATCTGATTCAGTATCTTCAGCACTGACCTCCCTCGTCCACATCTGAGGTGGCCAAGGGAAAAGAGCAGAGGGCTCAGTCAGAGCACAAGGATTCAAGTGGAGAGGGGAGTCCATCTACAGAGAACCCAGTCTACATTGAAAGAAGAGCACAAGGAGAAAATCCGTGTGCAGTGCCATTGCAGCCCCTCTAGCCGCGACATGAATTGCAAGGGTCAGGAACAGCCGACCAAGCTTTCGTGGTGGGAGGACCTGACCCAAACGGCGGAGTCCATTCCCAGTGCCCAGGAAGGCTGCCTGATGACTCCTGATGCTCCTATCATTGTGGAGTCTCCACCCGAGGGTTCACTGGTGATAGTCGCAGTATCAACATCCTCATCAGTAGTGGTTCTGGAGTAACGTCTACGAGTCTTAGAAGCTCACCTGGTGGCGGTGGAAGCTCTGTGGAATGCAGACTTCGCAGCACAAAGCGCGTCATCACCGCAATCCTTCCAGCTGATCCTGGAGACCCTTGCCCTGCACACCGTGGCTGGGATATCAGGTGGGAGACTGGTATCAACACTGGTGGCTGGAGCCATCTCGCTCACAACTGTGAGTATCAGAGGCCCTGGGTCATCTCCATCAGCATGCCGGACGCAAGGGGGACCATCAATGTCCAACCTCTCCTGAACTGCGCATTCGGCGCTTGGAGGAGATTCGGCATTACTTCGAATTCCTTTCAGAATTTGAATTGGAATGGGAAACTGAGGCGGAATAGACTGTGTCAGATCTTTGGGCTCAAGATCTCCCATCTGACCATTCTCCCACTCCGGATCGGCGTAAGTCACCACCCGGAAGGCATGTCCTTCCAGGATTTTGTTTGGGACCTGGCCAAGGTCATCCCCTTTTCCCTAGAATCTAAAGAAGAACTGAGGGCAGAGGAACTGGAGCTCCTCCAGTACCCCTCGGCCCCTCATGAGACAGTCACGGTTCCTGTCCTTTATGTCCTGTAGAGAATGCTACTGCGGCTGTGGGAAGCTCCACTCACACTTCCATCCATCAGCTGCCGGCTCGATTCCCTGTGACCGGGTCCAGAAGACCCAAGGGTTTGAGAAACCTCAATTGCCCCACAATTCCATTGTGGTTAAGTCTGCCTTGATGCGAGCAAAGAGTGCCAAATCGCAGTTCTCTATGCCGTCCATGCGGTAAGCACAGACCCTGGACTCCTTCAGGAGGAGATGCTTCCAGGGTTCCATGCTGATAGCCCGGATCCTGGACACCAAACTGTTATGCTAGACTTCGAGGACTTTGCTTCCCCCGTCCCCGAGGATTGTCACGAGTCTTCTTGAGGTCTTGTAACTCACAGCAAGGATTGCTTGACGTTTATGGTCCGGGGCAATTTTGACGCCTTTGAATCCACCGGTAGAGTGGCACCATGGACATCGCCATGCGGCAGATGACCTGGTTGCTGTCCTGTGACCTGGAGTAGTGGGTCCAGGACAAGATTGCCAATGTCCCCTGTCATGGTGAAAACCTCTTCAGCAAGCCCTTGGAGGAAAAGGCTGAAGAACTGGAAAAGGAGCAGGTGACCCTCACCAGACTCTCCAGAAAGACAATGAATCTCGTATGGAAGAAAGCACCAACCAAAACGATTTTCCTCCTGTGCCCATGGAGGTACTTTCCATCTCAGTTGCAGATGCAGCCTAAGGTCCAAGCTCCTCACTCACAGTGGAGGGAGAAAAAGCCAGATCCAAAAGCCAGGTGTGGGTTTTTGACAAGGTCTTCAGAAGCATAGCCAGCCAGTTGTCATCTGCCGAGGTCCCCATGCAGGTGGGGGGGGGGATGGTTCATTCACTTTGCCCACCGGTGGCTTCTCATCACCTTGGACACCTGGGTGCTACAGATTGTCCAAAGCAGCTATCGGTTACATTTCACCCAGCTACCGCCTCCTTACAATCCTGGGGAGTACCCCATGGACCCCGTGCACCGGAGCCTCCTGCAAACCGAGGTTGTGGCCTTGCTAGCCGGTTCCCCCAGCCCAGATAAGGCAGGGCTTTTACTCCAGATACTTCCTGGTCCCCAAAAAGACTGGTGGGTTCCACCCCATTCCGGATCTGCTAAACCTCAACCGTTCTTGGTGCATGAAAAGTTCAAAATAGTCTCTTTGGGACGCTGCTCCCATTCCTCCTACAAAACTGGTTATGCTCCTTGGATCTGAAGGATGCGTACGTGCATATTCTGATCCACTCGCATCACAGACAATACCTTTGGTTCATTTGGGTGGCAAGCACTATTGGTACCAGGTGCTTCCCTTCAGATTATCCGCAGCCTCCAGGGTCTTCACAAAGTGCCTGGCTGTCATGGCTGCCTTTCTTTGGACCCGGGATATTTTTGTTTTCCTGTACCTGGACGACTGGCTCGTTAAAGGTCCCATGCTGGCCAGCATACGGCAGTCCACCGAGCTCACTATTCAGGTGCTCGAAGGCATCTGCTTCATGATCAACTATCTGAAGTCTCACCTCCAGCTGGTTCAACAACTGGAGTTCATTGAGGTCCTCCTCAATACCACTCGGGCGAGAGCTTTCCTGCCGGCGGACTGCCTGCAGCGTCTCATTGAGGTAGATCACCACACCATGCATGTGGGCTGATGAAAGCCCTAAGACACATGGCGGCCACTGTTCATGTCATCCCTCAGACCCGCCTCTGCATGCAGCAGGCTCAGTGGACCTTGCAAACGCAATGACGGCAAGCCTCAGGCTGCCTGCAGGACAAGATGGTGGTCACGGTGCCACTCGCACTGTCCCTAATGTGGTGGCTCATGCCCGCAAACCTGTCGGGGCCTCCTGTTCCAACCAGCAGCGCCCTGCAGGCTGCTCATGATGGATGCCTCCAAGCTCGGCTGGGGCGTGTACCTGTTTGGTCTCCAAACCCAGGGCCTGTGGTCTGAGAGCGAGAGCCTCCATCAGATCAACTCCCTCTAGCTCCGGGCCATTGCGAATGCTCTCTGTGCTTTTTGGGCACACCTGGCGAATCAGATGGTCCTGACCCAGGTGGACAACTCGGTCGCCATATTCTGTGTGAACAAGTAGGTGGGCATGGGCTTGTTCCTCCTGTGCTGGGAGGCTGTTTGCCTCTGTAAATTTTCACTGCTCCATGGGATGGATCTTAGGGTGACATATTTGCCCAGTAAGAGCAACAGCTTAGTGGATCACCTCAGCTGGGTTCTTCAGCGACACGAGTGGTCCCTCAATATGGAGCCTGGTGGACTGGATATTTCAGGAGTGTGGCACCCCCGATGTGGATCTCTTTGCTATTGCACACAATTCTCAGCTAGTTTGGTTCTGCTCCCGGAGGCTGGTGCCTTCTTTATCTACTGGGGGAGAGGCCTGCTCTATGCCTACCCCCCCTCCCCGTTCTGCTCATCGCGAAGACGCTCCTGAAGTTTCAGGCCGAGAAGGGATCCATGATTCTCATTGCTCTTTACTGGTCCTGTTAGCCATGGTTCTCGCTAGTGCTTCAGCTCTCGCAGAAGGAACCTCTTCGCCTGGGCTCTGACCTGGACTTCATTTCATAGGAGGGCGGCTCCTTATTGCATCTCAACATCCGCTCCATAGCACTCACAGCATGGATGCTGAGAGAGTAGCCCTGACGAAGCTTGCCTTCCCTGAGGGTGCCACCGAGATCCTGCTAGCGTCTCGCAAGGAGTCAATGTGTAAAGCTTAGGCATTCAGATGGTGGCGGTTTGCCATCTGCTGTGCTGGTCGGGTATTGAACTCCTTTGTCTGCCCCATGGACCAACTGCTGGAGTATCTCTTGAACCTCTCCAATTCTGGGCTCAAGTTCAACTTGATGCGTGTTCACCTAGCGCGATTGGAGCGTTCCATCATGGCTGTGATGAGAAGTCCATCTCGGCTCAGTCTCTGGTACGCCGATTCATGTGGGACTTGCTTCCTTTGAAGCCTACAGTTAAGCCCCCTACTGTTGCTTGGAATCTGAACATGGTCCTCAGCCAGCTCATGTGGGTTCCTTTTGAGCCGCCGGATGTGTGTCCGCTGAAATTCTTGATCTGGAAGGACCTCTTCCTTGTGGCCATCACGTCACCCTGGCGAGCTCACGAGCTCCAAACTCTGGTCGTACACCCTCCATATACCAGGTTCCACCAAAACAGGGTGGTGCTTCGCATTCACCCATGTTTTCTGCCAAAGGTGGTCTCTGCTTTCCACCTCAACCAGTCTATTGGCCTTCCTATGTTTATTCCCAAGCCTCACGCTAATCGCAGTGAGACAGCATTGTGCACACTGGATTGCAAGCAGGCATTGGCCTTCTTCTCCAGGACCAAGCAGGAAGTCAGTCCTCGCATACGGGTGACGTTGGCGCCGACGGAGCCCCTGTGCAGAGCATTTCCCCAGCTTTCAAAGAAAGCCTTTGGGAATGCAGCGCGCATGCGCGGCCCCTTCCCACCCAAAGGTGCCATCTTGCTCAGTCTTCTTTTTTCCGCGGAGCCCAACAGACGTGTTTCATTTTCACCTGAGGAAAAAGTTGATTTTATTCTGCGTGGACCCGTTTTCTTCGGTTCGACGCCGGTTTCCCTTTCCCGCCTGGGCCCGATAACGTCGGTATCGAGCCCACGCTTCTTTTTTCGGTTTTTGTCCTTAGTGACTAGCGTACGCACCATTTTTCTATTTTTCACTGGCAGCCCTGTCTTTTGACCTCACAGGGGCCCTTTTTCCCCCGATGGCTGCCAGCAGGTTTAAGAAGTGTGATCGGTGTAAGAAACTTATGTCTCTCACCGACACATGACTGCTGTCTCCGCTGCCTCGGACCCGATCATGAGCCGATGATCTGTGGCCTGTGTGGGAAAATGTCCTTGAAGGCGTTGAGGAGTCGGCAGCACCAAAAGGAAAGAATCTTCTCTGACTCCGCGTCCGGACAGGCCCGGACTTCGTCAGAGGCCTCCACGTCTTCGGACTCCGGCCCCGAGCATCGCCGAGGCTCCTCTGAGAGGGGATCTTCCTCACAGGAGCATCGCAGGAAGAAGAAACCCGCGAGGGCGGCATCGGTGGACGCACTTGGCTCCTCGAGGGCCAAGTCGCTTAGCCACGAGCGCCATCCCGGTTCTTCGGAGTCGGAGAGGCCTGCCAAACAGCCTCGTGTGAAGATGGAATCCCCGGGTCACATGAGTACTGTAGTCCTCGTAGACTCTCCTCTGGGGGCGCTAACATCGGGCCCGACGCCGTCAGGGCCCGAGTCGGGGGCTGCTGAGTCTCCTGAGCTCGGACTCAGATTGACGGCCTTGGAGTGCAGCTTGGCTGCCTTAATGGAACAGCAGCGGGCACTGATCGCCGGTCTCACCGGTACATCTGCCCCGACCACCGGGACATCGACGTCCAAGTCGACCCTGGAGGCCGAGCCGATCCTCGAGTCCATGCACTCTCGTGTCGATCCACAGCCAAGGTCTCCCTCAGCCTCCCGTTCGGAACCGAGGTCGTTGACGCCGGTACCCTCGGCGTCAGGGCAGATGGCATCGGTGCCTGCCCGACCGGAGCCGCTTGATTCCTCCTCCGAGTGGTCCGGCTGGGAAACGGAGGACGAGGAGTCACCGGACACCTTTCGGACTTGGTGTGTCCCATTGGACTCACCGGAGTCCGAGCCTCGGAGAAGGTCCCCCCCCCCCCCCGGAGGATACCCGGTTCTTGGACTTCGTGCGGGATATGGCCAAGGCTTTGGCATTCCCCGCGGATCCCGAGCAGGAGCCTCGAGCTGAGGAGCTCGAGGCACTGCAGTATGACTCTCCTCCCAAGGAGGCCTTTACTGTACCGGTTCCTCCGATGCTGGAACGGTTGCTCTTCCGCATGTGGGAGGCACTGGCCTCGACACCGGTTTTGAGCAAGCGGGTCGATTCCATCTGTCGAGTCCGCAAGAGCCCCGGGTTCCAAAAGGCACAACTACCGCACCACTCCATGGTTGTGGAATCGGCCATGCATCGTCTGAAGAGTCAGAAGATGCACTCCTTGGTGCCTCCCGGCCGGGAGGCCCGGAACCTGGATGCCCTCGGTAAGAAGTGCTTCCAGGGCTCTATGCTTGCTTGCCGTGTCCAGACCTACCAGCTGTACATGGGCATGTACCTTCGAGACCTGGCAAAGGAGATTGCCGAGTTCTCTGCTGGTCTCTCCGAGGAACCTTTGCAAAGGTTCACGGCCCTGTCATCGTGTATTCGAGAGTGCTCAAAGTTTATCTCTCGAGCAGCCTATGATGGCTTCGAGGCTTTGGCCCGAGTAGCCACGGCCGGCATTGGTGCACGCCATCAGGCCTGGCTACAGTCATTGGACTTCGAGCCATGGGTGCAGGACAAGTTGGTCGATGTCCCCTGCCGAGGTGAGAACCTCTTTGGCAAGCCCATGGCTGAAAAGGCTGCAGAACCCGAGATCGAGACTCTTACCCGGACAAGGCTGTCCCGGAAAACATCTGCCCCTTCTCAGAAGAAGAAGGGCTCGGGGAAAAAGACCTTTTACCCAAGGAAGTCATCTGCCTATAAAACATACCCTCATTTTCAGGCCTCTGTAGCTCCCCAATAGGGTCAGCAGGCCAAGGGGCAGGGACATGGGCCCCATAGGCAGAAAACCCCCAAGCCACCAGCTCCAGCTCCTGCACAGCAGGGAGCGTGGTTTTGACTCCAGTGGTATAGCGTCGTCTCCTCAGCTGGCCCCTATCAGCACAGGAGGCCGGCTGGCCCTGTATGCCCATAGGTAGCCAGCCGTAACATAGGATACCTGGGTACTAAGCATAGTCCAAAAGGGCTATCTCCTCCACTTCCACCAGGTACCCCCCTCCTACTTTCCAGGGGAGTCTCCAAGACTTCCTCTGCACAGGGACCTACTCCTGCAGGAGTTAGCAAGTCTTGTAAAGGAACAGGCAGTGGAACCAGTGCCCCACCACCTGAGGGGTCAAGGCTTCTATTCCAGGTACTTTCTAATACCAAAAAGAACAGGAGGCCTCAGGCCCATCCTAGACGTGCAGAATCTCAACAAGTTCCTAGAGGGAAAAGTTCAAGATGCTTACCCTTGGAATCCTGCTGCCCTAACTCCAGCAGGGAGATTGGCTATGCTCCTTAGACCTAAAGGATGCTTATACTCACATCCTTATTCATCCACACAGACAATATCTCAGATTTGTAGTGGGAGGGCATCATTATCAGTACAGGGTACTGCCTTTTGGCCTAACCTCCGCCCCCAGGGTATTCACCAAGTGCCTAGCGGTGGTGGCGGCCTACCTCAGGGTGCAAGGCCTCTTTGTCTTTCCATACCTGGATGACTGGTTCATCAGAGGCCAGTCCCTACAGGAGGCCAATCAAGCCACCCTTCGCACTGTCGCTCTACTTCAGCATCTGGGGTTTGTTATAAACTTCGCAAAGTCCACTTTGCACCCTTCGCAGAACATGGAGTTCATAGGGGCAAGACTGGACACCCTTCAGGAAAAAGCCTTCTTACCCCTGGACAGGGCCCACAGGTTGATGGATCTGGCCAGTCAGTTTCACAGCAATTCTCTGGTCTCCGCCAGACAATTCCTCTGGCTCTTAGGCCACATGGCTTCCACGGTCCATGTAGCTCCAAATGCCTGCCTACACATGAGGCCGGCTCAGTGGGGCCTCAGAACTCAGTGGCACCAAGCCACAGGAAACCTGAAGGACAGAGTGAGGGTGTCCAAGCTCCTAGAGTCTTCTCTACAATGGTGGCTTCATCTTCCGAATCTGGTGCAAGGGGTGCCTTTTCAGGCACCTCCACACTCTCAGGCGTTGACAACCGATGCTTCTCTTCAAGGTTGGGGTGCACATTGCCAGGGTGCATGTACTCAAGGCCTGTGGTCTCCTTGGGAGGTCGCACAGCAGATCAACCTCTTGGAACTGAGAGCTATCCGCTTAGCCCTGAGGACTTTCTCTCATGTCATCTCTCACCAGTCCGTCTTAGTTCAGACGGACAACCAAGTTGCTATGTTCTATGTGAACAAACAGGGGGGCACGGGGTCCCGACTTCTATGTCAGGAAGCGCAGAAACTGTGCTCCTGGGCAGTTAATCATGGCATACTTCTCAAAGCAGTCTATCTCCCTGAACAGGAGAATCACCTGGCAGACAGATTGAGCAGGATCCTGCAGCCACACAAATGGCAGTTGAATCCACTGGTGGTTCAACAGATCTTCCTAAGATGGGGTCTTCCCACCATAGATCTCTTTGCCAGTCCTCTGAACCATCAGCTGCCCAGGTTCTGCTCCAGACAACCGCATCCTCTCAGATTAGCAGCGGATGCGTTTCTCATTCCGTGGTCTACAGGCCTCCTTTATGCCTTTCCTCCCACACCTCTAGTGCCCCAGACACTGTTCAAAGTGCTCTGGGACAGAGCCTCGGTAATTCTGGTGGCCCCCAGATGGCCCAGGCAACCATGGCTCCCACTTCTTTTGCAACTAGCGGTGGACACTCCTCTTCCTCTGGGGATGCAACCAGATCTCCTGTCTCAGGAGCAGGGATCTCTCTTACACCCCAACCTCCAGTCCCTCAATCTGATGGCCTGGCTGCTGAAAGGATAGTTCTAGCACCCTTACTGCTACCTCAGGAAGTGGAGGACGTGGTCTTGGCCTCTAGGAGGCAGTCCACCCGGAAATTTTATGCCCTCAAGTGGCGTAGATTCTCTGCCTGGTGTGCTCAACACAATGAGAATCCTTTCTCATGTCTGGTACCAGCAGTGCTGCAATATTTGCTTCACCTCTCCAACCTCGGCCTAAGTCCAACTCTGTTAGAGTTCATCTTAGTGCTCTTTCAGCGCACCATTCTCCGGTAGAGGGTCAATCTCTCTCCAGCCACCCTTTGGTGGCTCGCTTCCTCAGAGGCCTGCTTTTGCTTAAGCCTCCAATTCGTCCTCCTGCCCCTGAGTGGGATTTAAATGTGGCCTTGCAACAGCTTACTTGCCCACCATTTGAGCCTATGGCTACTTGTCCTTTGCGCTTTCTCTCCTGGAAAGCGTTGTTTCTGGTAGCTCTTACCTCCGCAAGGTGAGTGACTGAGCTTCAGGCCCTAGTATCAGATGTTCCATATACTAGGTTCTGTAGGAACAGGGTAGTCTTACGGACTCACCCTAAGTTCCTTCCAAAGGTTGTCTCCTCCTTCCACCTCAATCAGGAGGTGGTTCTTCCAACTTTCTTTCCCAGGCCGCATGCCAGCCAGACTGTAGGAGGGCGTTGTCCTTCTACCTTTACCGTACGCGGGAGCACCAGAGGGCTGTTCAGCTCTTCGTCTCGTTTGACCCCAATAAGTTGAGGTTACCTGTCTCCAAGCGTACCCTGTCCATTTGGGTAGCAGACTGTATCGCCTGGGCTTACAGGGCAGCCGGCCTCTCCTTGCAGGGTCGAGTTACGGCTCACCGCATCAGGGCGAAGGCTGCGTCAGTGGCTCATCTCCGCTCTGTTCCGTTGGCAGACATCTGCCGGGCCGCTACTTCAAGCCAGACTTTTGCGGCCCACTACCGCCTTGAGAGGGAGTCCCGCAGGGACAGTGCTTTCGGACAGGCGGTACTCCATAATCTCTTTGGGTTTTAGGCAACTCCTACCCTCCGGCCCTGGTGTTGGGCTACCATTCGGGGGCGTTCTCAGAGAAGATTCTTTTCTGACATGCTGAGGCTGTAGAGGGAGCTCATTTTTTCAGCTTTGGGTCTCCGGTAGCCTTAAGCTGGGGAGTCCCACATGTGAGGACTGACTTCCTGCTTGGTCCTGGAGAAAGAGTAGTTACTCACCTGTAACAGGTGTTCTCCAGGAGCAGCAGGAATCAGTCCTCACAACCCTCCCTCCTCCCATTGGAGTTGCAGTCATATGATTCATTTTGGGGGGGTTTTGCTGTCTTTTTAGCTATGTCTTCAGACTGAGCAAGATGGCACCCTTGGGCGGGAAGGAGGCCGCGCATGCGCGCTGCATTCCCAAAGGCTTTCTTTGAAAGCTGGGGAACTGCTCCGCACGGGGGCTCCGTCGGTGCCGACGTCACCCATATGTGAGGACTGATTCCTGCTGCTCCTGGAGAACACCTGTTACAGGTGAGTAACTACTCTTACTTGGAGCACACAAAGGCACACCATCAATCCTCTCAGTTGTTAACCTCCTTCGACCCCAATAGGCTGGGGGTCACTATTTCGAAGCATACGCTATTCCTCTGCCTTGCTGATTTCATTGCCCAACTGGCATATTCCTTGGCTAGTCTGAGCCTTGAGAGTCATGTCACAGCTTACAGTGTCCATTCGATGGCTACATCGGGTAGCCAACCTCCATTCTGTCTCCGCAGAAGAGATATGTAGGGCTGTGACATGGTCGCCGGCCCAATACCTTTGCAGCCCATTACTGTCTGGATGGGAATTCCCAACGGGACAGCAATTTTGGCCAGGCTGTACTCTGGCATCTCTTTGGATCTTGAGGGTCTATTCCTGCCCATCGTCCCTTCTGTCCATCCAGGCTACGTGCTCAAAATTCTCTTGGTCGATGTCAACTGTGGATACTGCATCAGATGAGTCCCTAAATGGGACTGCTGCTCTGGTCTTCCTGGCTTCTCCAGTTCTCAGTGTCCAGTTGGGCTATTCTTTCTCTTCAGATTCCAGTAGCCTGGAGCTTGGGAGTCCGAAACATCAGGACTTATTTCCCGCTTCTTCTCATAGTTACTCACCTGTAGCAGATGTTTTTTGTGAATAGCAGGAATAAGTCCTCACAATTCACCCACCTCCCAGGGGAGTTGCCCTTTGGCTCCTGCTATGTTGTTGTACTGGAGAATATGGCACCGCGGAGTGTGGGGAAAGCAGGCGGTCATGCGCGGCATACCTCCCAAAAGCTTTCCCGCTATTCACAAAGAACACCTGCTACAAGTGAGAAACTACGCTTTATACTGATGGGAGTTAAGAAATACTTATTCTCTGGGAACAAGTAGGAAGTCAGTCCTCACATATAGGTGACGTCAGCACTGATGTAGCTCATGTAGAAGCTTCTCCCCAGCTTTCAAAGAAAGCCTTCAGGAGATGCACCATGCATGTGTGGCCTCCTTCCCACCCAAGTGTGCCATCTTGCCTCAGTCTCCTTATTTTTCCACAGAGCCCACCGGACGTGTGTCTGTTTTCCCCGGAAAAAGTGTTAGTTTTTCCTATGATTTTTCCTTTCTCCGGTTGTGTACCGGTTCCCTTTTCCTGCCCCTGAGCTTGCCTGCCTCAGCATCGCATCTCTGGTTTGTTCCTTTTTTTCTTTTTCCATTGAGAGTTTCTCAACCAGCTTCATGCCTTTTTTTGTCCCTGGCTGGGCAGGAGGTGTTCAACCTTGCAGGACTGTTTTCCCCATCATGTCCTTGGCCAGTGGCTTTAAAAATTGTTACCAGTGCGTAAAAACCATGTCATGCTCCGATCCACACGACTGCTTTCTCCGATGCCTGGGCCAGACCATCACCCCTTGGACTGGTCTCTGTAAAAAGATGACCTCCAAGGCCATCAAGAGCCGTCATCAGCAGCGGAAGTCCTTCTTCCATAAGAAAGACTCTGCACCAGAGTCTCCAGCAACACTACGTTCCAGGGCCTCCTCTGGAACACCAAAACCTCAGGGAAACTGGGCTGCCTCAGAACTCCAGTGCTGCAGGTCCTCCAGCCAGACCCTGGAGGAAGAGCCCAAAAAGAGCCGGAAACCTTTGAAGACCACATCAGAAGACATGGCTGATATAGTGGGCAAGTTCCACGGATCCCAGACCCGCAGTCCCTTGCCACGAGTCTGAGGGAAAGGAGCGGGAGCAGCCAACCAAAATACCCCATCGAGAATTGTCGGCATCGGGTGACCGGTCTCGGACCCCTGAGGCCATCCTGGTCAAAGACACACCCTCAACAGAGCCAGCATCGGGCCCAAGTCCCTAGGTGCCCACACCGAAGGCTGCGGAGCCATCTGGCCTCAAGACCAGGATGGCAGCCATGGAGCGCAGTCTATGATGCCCGGCTCCACTGAGTCATCTCTCCCAGCTACCAGGCCCTTGATCTCGAGGAACTCCCTGGACTTTGAGCCTATCCTCGAGTGTCACTAGCCTTGAGAGATCCCTCAACATCGATCCCGATCCCTGATGAGTGCCTGCAACTCGGACTGCAGGGTCTCTGGGGGCCAGGAGTCGTCATGCTCAGGGTGTCATCCTGGAGCTGGACTGCCCTCGACACCTCCACTGACTACGAGTCGGACTGGGAGATAGAGGACAAGGAGTCCCCTGATACCCGTCGGCACCAGGATGTGCCCTCTGACTCATCTCCCATGCTTCAATGCAGTCTCAGATTGGCTTGCGCCCCACAATCTGATGGTCAACAGCAAAAGGTCAGAGGTATTATTCATAACCAAAAACCCTACCTTTACCCCGCCAACTTCCCTCAGGATGAAAGACTTCAACCTCATAACCAAGCAAGAAGTTTGTTATCTTGGAATCACAATCAACCAACATCTGAATTGGGAGGCCCACATTCAAAATGTCACCAAAGCAGTCTACCATAAGCTGAGAACCCTCCGGCATCTACACCCTCTCCTC
Source organism: Ichthyophis bannanicus (assembly GCA_033557465.1). Lineage (NCBI taxonomy): Eukaryota > Metazoa > Chordata > Amphibia > Gymnophiona > Ichthyophiidae > Ichthyophis > Ichthyophis bannanicus. Next base: position 884,959,759 of record CM066034.1, on the reverse strand, counting down.
GAGTCCTCAGACTACCGCTCTATATCCCGAGTCCTCAGACTACCGCTCTGTATCCCAAGCCCTCATCTTCCCTCACTTAGGCTACTCCAACATCATCTTCCATGGCATGTCAAAGCATGTTCTCCAACCATTACAACTAGCCATGAATACAGCCGCCCGAACACTCCTGTCTGCATCCAGATATGACCACATCACTCCACTATTGATTCAGCTTCACTGGCTCCCCATAGCAAGTCGCCTGATATACAAAGCCCTCCTACTCACCTTCAAAGCCCTTCACAGAATGTCTGCAACCTCTCTCACAAAGCTCATACAACGTACGCCGGAGACCAGATCTAGGAGATCATGCATGGTGAAAACTCTTGTCATCCCCTCAGCAGTAAGATCTTGTACCCAATCAACTAAGAATCGTGCGTTTTCTTTATTTACACCAACTCGATGGAACGCCTTACCCCCAGTGATACGAGCCATCCCAGATCTAACATCTTTCAGGAAGGCATTAAAGACATACCTTTTCCAACTAGCTTACAAGCAGCCACCCTAAACAAGTCCTAAGTTTTAACCGATAGCTATCGTTTAACACTTAGCTACCACCCTCACGCTAGTATGCGTCTGTTCTCCATTGGTTCCTACCCAAGTTAAACTGTCCTATACAAACCTGTTGATGTTTTAATGTTTATTGTTAACTGTTCATGTTAATGCCAATTTGATGTAAATTTGTTCTATGTAATATGTTCTATGTAGACCAGTTTATTGTTCATGAAAAAGCACGGTATATAAAAACAAACAAACAAACAAATAAATAAAATCTCCCACCAAGACCTGGCATCTGTCTCCACCTGAGGACATGGCCATCCTCGACTTCATGCAATACATGGCCAAGGCACTGGCCTTCGAGACCAACTCAGAAGAGGATCCTCAGACTGAGGAGATCCTCCTGTACAAGGCCCCTCCAAAGGAGGCACACTCAGTGCCTGTTCCCCTGATCCTGGAATGGCTACTCCTCCACACAAGGGAGACCCCCGTGTCAGTGCCAATAGTGAGCCAATGGCTGGGCTCAATGTACCAGGTCCACCGGAGCCCAGGCTTTCAGAAGCATAGCTGCCACACAACTGCATGATGGTAGAGTCAGCAATGTGTCACCTTAAGAGCCATAAGGCACACTCCTCTGTGCCCCTGGGGAGAGAGGCCCACGCCTTGGACACCCTGGACAGAAAGTGCTACAAGGGCTGATGCTCATTGTCCAGATCCAGGCATATACCTGAGAGACCTGGTGAAGGAACTCACTGGGTTCTCGACTGGTCTCTCCGAGGAACCTCTCCAGTGGTTCCGCACCCTGGTATCAGGTGTCAGAGAGTGCTCCAAATTCATGACTTGGGCAGCCTATGATAATTTTGAGTCGGTGACTAGAGTACTTGTGGTGGGCATCAGTGCCCAATGCCAGGTTTGGCTACAGTCCTCTTACCTGGAGCAAAGGGTTCAGGACAAACTGGTCAATATCCCCTGCCAGGGAGAGAATTTCTTTGGCAAACCCATGACGGATAAGGCTGCAGAGTTGGAGTCCGAGTTCCTGACGAGGACCAGGCTCTTCAAGAAGACTGCTGACTCTTCTTGATGGAAGTCCTCTGGGAAAAAGCCCTTCTACCCAAAGAAGAGAGAAGCTTATGGAAACTGTGCTTAGTACCAATCTTTCCCAGCTCCCCAACAGGGATAGAAGGCCAAATGACAAGGGCATGGACCTGATAAGCCTAAGGCTCCCAAACCCCAGGTGCCTGCTTCAGCCCAGCCTGGTGGGGGGGTTTTGACTCCTAGGGCATAACTTCTCTTCCCCCAGGAGGCCCAGCCCAGCAGCTTACAGGAGGGCGTCTGGTTTACACCCACCGGTGGCCATCCATCACCACCGACTCCTGGGCACTGCAGGTGATGAAGGAAGGTTACCTCCTCCACCTGACACAGACTCCCCCTCAGTTCTTTCCAGGAGAGTTCCCCAGAACTCCCCTCCACCAGACCTTACTGCTGCAAGAGCTCGCAGGTCTTCTCAAAGACAAGGCAATGGAACCTGTGCCTGTGCACCTCGAGGGCAAGGGGTTCTACTCTTGGTACTTTCTAGTACCCCAGAGAACTGGAGACTTCCTGCCCATTCTGGTCCTGCAGGACCTAAACAAGTTCCTGGTGAGGGAGAAGTTCAAAATGTTCTCACTTGGAACACTGCTGCCAAATGTCTAACCGGGAGACTGACTATGTTCCTTGGACCTAAAGGATACATACACGCACATCCTCATCCATCCCAGCCACATGAAATACCTCCGGTTCGTGGTGGGAATGGCCACTACCAGTACAGGTAGTGGGCTGGCCTCTACATCAAAGGTGTTCACCAAGTGCCTAACTGTGGTCATGGCCCACTTTCGTCTCCAGGGAGTCTTCCTCTACCTGGACGACTGGCTCATAAGGGGCGCATGTCCGCAGAGGTGCATCACGCAACAACATGCACCATCCTCATCCTACAACACTTGGGGTTTATAATACACCACCCAAAGTCCCATCTACTCCCGACACAGTGCTTGGCATTCATAGGGACAGCTCCTATTATAAATTACGGTCCACTTTAGTAGGACGTGAATAGATCTCTATTAAAAAATGATACGTCCAAAACTCTCCATATATGTAAGAAATATATATTTTATTAATCCTTTTCACTTATTTTCATTTTTCTCTGTTTTTCAAAATTTTCACACGCTATATATATCATCCACAATAGTCAGAATTCCTCTTCAGTAACTTTCAGCGTTCAATGTTTTTACTCTTCGGTAACTTTCACTGTTCAATGTATTTAATCTTATAAAAAGTCTTAGGGAAACTATGTGCCACCATTTAAAACCATCAGAACATTTTCTCTCCAAGGTTTCAGGTCTCAACGCACAGCTTCGGCGCCTCTAGACGTTTCAAAATTTATTTTCATCAGGAGACCATTATCCTATAATAAATAAATTACATAAACTTATTTGAAATATTAGTTAATTTAAAACCATCTTATATCTAAAAACCAGACATTATCAAATCTAAAAACCAGACATTATCAAATCTTACTTACATTCTAGTCTTGACACCCTTCAGGCCAAGGCTTTTCTCCCTCAGGACAGGGCCGATCGCCTCAGGGTGCTAGCTGCTGCTGAATAGCGCCAACACTCTATGTCCGCCCGCCTTCTGCTCTGCCTGCTAGGCTACATGGCATCCACAGTCCATGCCATCGCAGATACCCGCCTCTACATGAGGGCGGCTCAATGGGGCCTTCGCTTCAGTGGACCGAGGCCATGGGCCTTATGTGGGACAGGGTGGTGATGTCCCACCAACTGGCTGATTCTCTCGCCTTTGGCCAGGATGCCCTTTTGACCCCCCACAACCCAAAGGGCCTTAACCATGGACACCTCCCTCTTAGGCTGGGGAGCCCATTGCGACGGCCTCTGCACCCAGGGCAGTTGGTCGCAGATGGACAGTTTGCAGCAGATCAACCTCTTGGAGCTTTGGGCCATATTCCTGGCCCTCCGAGCCTTCCATCACCACCTGCAGCACCATTCAGTGCTGGTCCAGACGGACATTCAATGGAGATGTTCTACATCAACACACAGTGGGGCACAGACTTGTACACCCTCTGCCAGGAGGCAGTAGCACTCTGCTCGTATGCGAACCACCATTTGATTCTTCCTCAGACAGTGTATCTGCCAGGCTAGAACAATGCCCTGGTGGACAGGCTGAGCAGGGTACTCCAGCCGCACGAGTGGCAACTAGACCTCAGTGTGACCTGTTGGCTCTTCCAGCTCTGGGGGGCTCCACAGATGGACCTCTTCATCACTCCGGCCAACACCTAGCTGCCCCGGTTCACACCCATCCCGTGTGGCAGCAGATGCCTTCCTCCTCCTGTGGACAGAGAGCCTTCTCTATGCCTTACTGCCCAGGCCGCTAATTGCCAAGACCGTTTTCAAGGTCCAACATGATGCGGCATCTCTGATCCTGCTAGCCCCTCGGTGGCCCAGGCAACCATGATTCTCACTGCTCCTTTGCTGATATATGGCAGCCCCGAACCCCCTGAGGAGTGCCCCAGGGCTGCGTCGCAGGAAGAGGGCTCACTCCTACACTCCAATTTGGGGTCCCTGACGCTAATGGCCTGGCTGCTGAAAGGGTAGCCTTGGCCCCATTCAGCCTTTCAGGGGAGGTGGAGGAGGTCCTCCTGGCTTCCCATAGGAGCTCCACAAGATGGGCTTATGCCTTCAAATGGTGTAGATTCTCAGGTGGTGTGCAGAGTGATAGTTTGACCCGTTCTTGTGCTCTGTGCATCTTGTACTGCAATATTTGCTTCACCTGTCTCAAGCAGGACTGAAGTCCAACTCTGTCAGGGCCCACCTGAGTGCCCTCGCAGCACACCACCACCTTATCGAGGGCAAGTCCAATCTCTTGTGATCTGCTTCCTCTGGGGTCTCCTACATAGTAACATAGAATATTATGGCAGATAAAGACCAGTATGGTCCATCTAGTCTACTCGGCAAGGTGGCAAAAGTAGGTGCACCTACCGCTCTGTGCAGGCCACCCCTCCCCATGCCTTTGTTTAGGGGTGTACCCACCGCTCCATGCAGGTCACCCCTATTTGTTGAGATATAAGAGATAGTGATGTTTATTTTGATTTTATCCTGTTGCTATAAAGGGATCCATTGTGTCTGTCCAATGCCATTTTGAATTCTGTCACTGTATTTGCCCCCACCACTTCGATCGGGAGGGCATTCCAAGCATCCTCTACCCTTTCATTGAAAAAGTATTTCCTGACATTGCCTTTCAGTTTATCCCCTTGCAGCTTCATATTATGCCTTCTAGTTTTATAGCTTCCCCATCTGTGGAAGAGGTTTGTTCATTTATACTCTTTAAGTATTTAAAGGTCAGAATCATATCTCCCCTATCCCTCCTCTCCTCCGGAGTGTACATATTTAGGTCTTCAAGTCTCTTCTCATACGTCTTCTGACACAGGCTCCAAATCATTTTGGTCACCTTTCTCTGAACCACTTCCAGTCTTTTTATATCCTTTGCAAGATATGATCTCCAAAACTGAACACAATATTCCAAATGAGGCCTCACCAGCAACTTGTACAGTGACATTAGTACCACCTCCTTTCTGTATGCAACCCAGCATCCTTCTGGTTTTTGCACCGCCTTGCCACACTGTTTCGCCACCTTGAGATCCTCAGAAACAGTCACTCCGAGGTCCTTCTCCTGGTTCTTGTATACCAACCTCTCGCCCCCTATTGCATACAATGCCCTTGGATTTCTGCTTCCCAAGTGCATGACACTGCACGTCTTCACATTAAATCTTAACTACCAAGCATTAGACCATTCTTCCAGCTTTTGTAGATCTTTCCTCAGGTTATCAACTTCCTCAGGGAGTCCACTCTTACAAATTTTCATGTCATCTGCAAAAAGACAGACTTTTCCATTCAGTCCTTCAGCAATATCACTCACAAATACATTGAACAGTACCAGTCCCAGGACCGAACCATGGGGCACACAGCTAATCACCTTCCTTTCATCCAAGGGAGTTTGTTTACCATCACCTTCTGTCCTCCGTCAGTCAACCAATTTCTGATCCAGTTCACCTTGGGACCCATCCTCAAGCCATTGAGTTTATTGATAAGCCTCCTATGAGGAACATTATCAAAGGCTTTGCTGAAATCTAGATAGAATCACATACATTGCATGCCCTTGATCTAGTTCTCTGATCACCCAGTCAAAGAACTCAGATTTGTTTGGCAAGATCGTCTTTTGGTAAAACCATTTTGCCTCGGATCATGCAACCTGTTGGTTTTGAGAAAGTCTACTATTCGCTCTTTCAGGAGTGCCTCCATTACTTTTCCCACCACCGAGGTAAGGCTTACTGGCCTATAGTTTGCCACTTCTTCCCTATTACCTCTTTTGTGAAGAGATACCACATCAGCCCTTCTCCAGTCCTGTGGAACCTCTCCTGTCTCCAAGGATCTATTAAAAACATCCTTTAATGGCCCTGCAAGAACCTCTCTGAACTCCTTCAGTATCCTGGTATGTATCTCATTCGGTCCCTTGGCCTTGTCCACTTTGTTTTGCAAGCTGTTCAAACACATCATCTTCAGTGAATGGTGTGGTATCTACTTCATTCCCATTTGTATATATGTCAATCACAGGTGGTCCTCCTCCAGGATTTTTTTTTAGTAAAGACAGAACAGAAGTATTTGTTTAGCATTTTCGCTTTTTCAATGTCACTTTCCACAAATCTGTTCCTGGCACTTTTGAGTCCTGCAATTCCACCTTTGATCTTCCTCCTCTCCCAAATATACCTGAAAAAAAGTTTTGTTGCCACACTTCACATGTTCTTCTGCCTTTGATTTAGCTATCCTTATTTCTCTTTTTGTCTCTTTTAGCTTTATCCTGTATTCTTTTTTGTGTTCATATGTTTGCGAACTTCTGAATTTTGTGAAAGCTGTCTTTTCTCCAGGACCAAGCAGGAAGTCAGTCTTCACATATGGGTGATGTCGGCGCCGACGGAGCCCTCGTGCGGAGCATTTCCCCAGCTTTCAAAGAAAGCCTTTGGGAATTGCAGCGCGCATGCGCGGTCCCCTTCCCGCCCAAGGGTGCCATCTTGCTCAGTCTTCTTTTTTCCGCGGAGCCCGACGGACATAGTTTGTTTTTCCCCGAGGAAAAAATTGATTTTCCCTGTTTTTTCTCCGGTTCGACGCCGGATCCTTTTCCCACTTGGACCGATATGCCGGTATCGAGTCCTTTCTCTCTTTTTCGTTTTTTGTCCTTTGTGACTGGCGTTCGCGCCTTTTTTCTTTTTTCCCTGGCAGCCCGGTCTTTTGACCTAGCAGGGGCCCTTTTTCCCCCGATGGCTACCAGCAGGTTTAAGAAATGTGATCGGTGTAAGAAACATATGTCTCTTACTGACATACATGACTGCTGCCTCCGCTGCCTCAGACCCGATCATGACCCGATGATCTGTGGTCCGTGTGGCAAAATGTCCTCGAAGGCGTTGAGTCGGCAACACCAAAAGAGTCACCCGACACTCATCGGACTCGGTGTGTCCCATCGGACTCGCCCGAGTCCGAACCTCGGAGACGATCCCCACCAGAGGATACCCGGTTCTCGGACTTCGTGCGGGATATGGCCAAAGCCTTGGCCTTCCCCGCGGATCCCGAGGAGGAGCCTCGAGCCGAGGAGCTCAAGGCCCTCCAGTATGACTCTCCCCTGAAGGAGGCCTTTACTGTTCCGGTTCCTCCGATGCTGGAGTGGCTGCTCTTCCGCATGTGGGAGACCCCAGCCTCGACGCCGGTGTTAAGCAAGCGGGTCGATTCAATCTATCAAGTCCGCAAGAGCCCCGGGTTCCAAAAGGCGCAATTACCGCACCACTCCATGGTTGTGGAATAGGCCATGCATCGACTGAAAAGTCAGAAGATGCACTCCTTGGTGCCTCCCGGCCGGGAGGCCCGGAACCTGGATGCCCTCGGTAAGAAGTGCTTCTAGGGCTCTATGCTTGCTTGCCGTGTCCAGACATACCAGCTCTACATGGGCATGTACCTCCGAGACCTGGCAAAGGAGATTGCCGGGTTCTCTGCTGGTCTCTCCGAGGAACCTTTGCAGAGGTTCCAGGCCTTGTCCACTGGTATTCGGGAGTGCTCGAAGTTTATCTCTCGAGCAGCCTACGATGGCTTCGAGGCTTCGGCCCGAGTAGCCAGGGCCGGCATCGGTGCCCGCCGACAGGCTTGGCTACAGTCATCCGACCTCGAGCCATGGGTACAGGACATGTTGGTCGATGTCCCCTACCGGGGTGAAAACCTTTTTCAGCAAACCCATGGCTGAAAAGGCTGCTGAGACAGAGACTCTCACCAGGACTAGGCTATCCAGAAAAACCTCTGCCCCTTCTCAGAAAAAGAAGGGCTCGGGAAAAAAGACCTTTTACCCGAGGAAGTCATCTGCCTATAAACAATACCCTCATTATCAGGCCTCTGCAGCTCCCCAACAGGGTCAGCAGGCCAAGAGGCAGGGTCACGGGCCCCGTAGGCAGAAGGCCCCCAAGCCACATACACCAGCCCCTGCTCATCAGGGTGGGGGGTTTTGACTCAGAAAGCATAGCCTCTTCTCCTCAGCTGGCTTCTCTCTGCACAGGAGGCCGGCTGGCCCACTTTTCCCACAGGTGGTCAGCCGTCACATCAGATACCTGGGTTCTTCATATAGTCCAAAAGGGCTATCTTCTCCATTTTCACCAGGTACCTCCCTCCTATTTTCCAGGAGAGCCTCCAAGACTCCCTCTACACAGGGACCTACTCCTTCAGGAGTTAGCAAGTCTGCTAAAGGATCAGGCTGTGGAACCGGTGCCCCACCACCTGAGAGGTCACGGCTTTTATTCCAGGTACTTTCTGGTACCAAAAAGAACAGGAGGCCTCAGACCCATCCTAGACTTGCGCAACCTCAACAAGTTCCTGGAGAGGGAAAAGTTCAAGATGCTTACCCTTGGAATCCTGCTGCCCTACCTCCAGCAGGGAGACTGGCTATGCTCCTTAGATCTAAAGGATGCGTATACTCACATCCTTATTCATCCAGACCACAGACAATATCTCCGATTTGTTGTGGGGGGGAACCACTATCAGTACAGAGTACTACCCTTTGGCCTGTCCTCCGCTCCCAGGGTGTTCACCAAGTGCCTGGCAGTGGTGGCGGCCTACCTGAAGCTTCAAGGTCTTTTTGTGTTTCCGTACCTGGACGACTGGCTCATAAGGGGCCAATCTTCCCAAGAGGCCAATCAAGCCACCCTTCGCACTGTGGCTCTGCTTCAGCACTTGGGGTTTGTCATAAACTTCGCAAAGTCCACTTTGCTCCCGTCCCAGAACTTAGAATTCATAGGGGCCAGACTAGACACTCTTCAAGCGAAGGCTTTTCTGCCTATGGACAGAGCCCACAGGCTGATGGATCTGGCCAGGCAGTTTCACAGCAATTCCCTCGTCTCTGCCAGGCAATTCCTGAGACTGCTCGGCCATATGGCTTCCACGGTTCAAATGCCCGCCTGCACATGCGGCCTGCTCAGTGGAGCCTTCGCACTCAGTGGCATCGGCCACGGGGAGCCTAGCGAACTCAGTAAAGATATCGGACCTGCTAGTCTCCTCTCTGCAATGGTGGCTTCATCTTCCGAATCTGGTACTCGGAGTGGATTTTCAATCCCCTCCGCATTCTCAAGTGCTGACAACAGATGCTTCTCTTCTCGGTTGGGGAGCACATTGCCAAGGGACATGTACTCAGGGTCTCTGGACCCCTTGGGAGGCTGCTCAACAGATAAACCTCCTGGAGCCTACGGGCGATACGCCTAGCCCTGAGAGCCTTCTCCCACCTCACCTCTCACCAGTCTGTACTGGTCCAGATGGACAATCAAGTTGCCATGTTCTACGTGAACAAGCAAGGAGGCACAGGCTCCTTCCTTCTATGTCAGGAGGCACAATGGCTGTGCTCTTGGGCCGTCACTCACGGAATCCTCCTAAAGGCTGTCTACCTCCCAGGTCAAGAAAATTACCTGGCGGACAGACTGAGCAGGATCCTGCAACCACACGAATGGAGGTTGAACCCATTGGTGGTTCAGCAGGTCTTTCTCAGGTGGGGCCTCCCCACCATGGATCTTTTCGCCAGTCCTCTGAACCGGCAACTCCCGAGATTCTGCTCCAGACAACCGCATCCTCTCAGAGTAGCACCGGATGCGTTTCTGATCTCGTGGTCCACAGGCCTACTGTATGTGTTTCCTCCCACGCCACTAGTGTCCAGAACGCTGTTCAGAGTCCTCAAGGATGGGGCTTCATTGATCCTGATAGCCTCCAGGTGGCCGAGGCAACCGTGGTTCCCGCTTCTGCTGCAGCTAGCGGTGGACACCCCTCTTCCTCTGGGGTTTCAACACGATCTCCTGTCTCAGGTTCAGGGGACTCTCTTGCACCCCAACCTCCAGTCCCTTCATCTGATGGCCTGGCTGCTGAAAGGATAGTCCTGGCTCCCCTACTACTGCCTCGAGAGGTGGAAGATGTGGTCTTGGCCTCTAGGCAACAATCCACCAGGAAATCCTACGCTCTTAAGTGGCGTAGATTCTCCGCATGGTGTGCTCAGCACAGCGAGAATCCCTTCTCGTGCTTGGTAGCGGTAGTATTGCAATATTTGCTTTACCTCTCCAATCTGGGCCTTAAGTCTAACTCTGTCAGAGTTCACCTCAGTGCTCTCTCAGCGCACCATTCGCCGGTGGACGGTAGACCTCTTTCCAACCACCCTTTGGTGGCTCGTTTTCTCAGAGGCCTCCTTCTGCTTAAGCCTCCTTTGCGTCCACCGGCCCCTGAGTGGGATCTGAATGTGGTCTTACAGCGGATTACTTGTCTGCCTTTTGAACCTATGGCTACCTGCCCTCTCCGTTTTCTCTCCTGGAAAACCTTGTTTCTGGTAGCTCTTACCTCTGCTAGGCAAGTGAGTGAACTTCAGGCACTAGTGTCTGATCCTCCTTACACTAGGTTCTACAGGAATAGGGTAGTCTTACGGACTCACCCGAAGTTTCTTCCTAAGGTTGTCTCACCTTTTCACCTCAATCAGGAGGTGGTTCTTCCTACCTTCTTTCCCAGGCCGCATGCCAACCGGGCTGAGATGGTTTTGCATACCCTGGACTGTAGGAGGGCGTTGTCCTTCTACCTTGACCGCAGCATCGGGAGCATCGGAGGGCTGTTCAGCTCTTCGTTTCTTTTGACCCCAATAAGTTGGGGCTACCTGTCTCCAAGCATACTTTGTCCATGTGGGTCGCTGACTGTATCGCCTGGGCTTATGGGGCAGCCGGCCTCTCGTTGGAGGGTCGAGTCACGGCTCATCGTGTCAGGGCGAAGGCTGTGTCAGTGGCTCATCTCCGCTCTGTTCCGTTGGCAGACATCTGCCGGGCCGCTACTTGGTCTTCAAGCCAGACTTTTGCGGCCCATTACTGCCTTGAGAGGGAGTCCCGCAGGGACAGTGCTTTCGGACAGGCAGTACTCCATAATCTCTTTGGGGTTTAGGAAACTCCTACCCTCCGGCCCTGGTGTTGGGCTACCGGTTGGGGGCGTTCTCAGAGAAGATTCCTTCCTTGCGTGCTGACGAGCTAGAGGGAGCTCATTTTTTCCGCTTGAGGTCTCCGGTAGCCTTAAGCTGGGGAGTTCCATATGTGAGGACTGACTTCCTGCTTGGTCCTGGAGAAAGATTAGTTACTCACCTGTAACAGGTGTTCTCCAGGAGCAGCAGGAATCAGTCCTCACAACCCTCCCTCCTCCCCTTGGAGTTGCAGTCATATGATTTGTTGTTGCTAATTTTTTTGCTGTCTTTTAGCTATATCATCAGACTGAGCAAGATGGCACCCTTGGGCGGGAAGGGGACCGCACATGCGTGCTGCAATTCCCAAAGGCTCTGTCGGCGCCGACGTCACCCATATGTGAGGACTGATTCCTGCTGCTCCTGGAGAACACCTGTTACAGGTGAGTAACTACTCTTTTTTACCTTTATTTCTACAGCCACTTCTTTGGAGAACCAAATAGATTTCCTTTTCCTCTTGTTTTTATTTACTTTCCTTACATATGTATCTATTGCCCCTTTTATTGCCTCTTTTAGTTTAGCCCACTGCAATTCCACTTCCCTTATCCCTTCCCACCCTGCCAACTCCTCCTTCAGGCACTTAGCCATTTTACTGAAGTCAGCGTTTTTGAAGTCTAGGACTTTGAACTAGTTGTGATTGGACCCCGCCTTGGCTTTGATTGAAAATCGCACCATGTGATGATCGCTGCTGCTCACATGGCACCCACCTGGATATTCGACACTCTATCTCCGTTGGTGACTACTAAATCCACATCAAGCTTTCCCTGGTTGGTTCCAACACCATTTCTCTAAGTAATGCATCTTGGAAGGCATCCACAATTTTTTTTTACTTCTTTCCAGATTTTCAGAAGGAATACTCCAATCCATATCGGGTAGATTAAAGTTACCCAGTATGATCACTTCCCCCTTCATGGCAATCTTTGCAATATCACTATTCAATTTGCTATCCATTTCTTTGTTTTGAGTTGGAGGTCTATAAACTACACCAGTATGGATGACAGTGCCATCTCCTTTTTCCAACACAATCTACAGCGCTGCTTCTTTTCCCCATGTCCCCCGCATTTCAGCAGCTTTAATATTGCTTTTGACATATAGGGCGGCTACTCCTCCTTTTCTGCCTTCTCTATCTCTTCAAAATACATTATAGCATCTATGACTATATCCCATTCATGCAACTCATTAAACCATGTTTCTGTAATGGCCACAATGTCCAAGTCCATTTCCACCATTAGTGCTTCCAGGTCAGGAACTTTGTTGGCTAGGCTTCGAGCATTTATGGTCATTGCTTTCCAGCATTTATTGACTCTTGCCTGTATTTTGCATGGATTTTGTTTTACATGCCCTCTGTGTGGGTTAATAGTGCGGCTGTTTCCAATGTTGTTATGTTTTTGTTGGGAGTGATGTCCTGAACTTTTCCATCCGTCACTTCTTTTTCCTAGTTTAAATGCCTGTCCACATATGCCTGAATTTTTCACTTAGGGTCCTTTTCCCTGCAACAGAGAGATGTAGTCCATCAACACAGTAGAGCCTCTTGTTGTTCCATCTATTCCCCAGTCGCCTGTATATCTAAATCCTTTTTGTTTGTACCAGGTTTGGAGCCATGTATTAAAGCTGATTATGCAATGCAGCTTTTTGCCCCCTTACCAAGAACAGGTAGAACTTCTGAGAATGCTATAGTGTTATCAATGGGTTTGAGTTTCTCTCCCAGAATCTGGAAGTCCCTCTGAACTGTAGAGGCACTGTTTCTAGCCAACTCTTGCTGTCCAAGCCTTGTGTCCGCTCACTGGCAGCAGAGTGGGACCTCAAAGTGGTTCTGTCGCAGCTCACTGAACACCATTTGAGCCACTGGCTACCTGCCACCTACGGTACCTTTTCTGGAAGGTTATGTTCCTGCTGGCACTCACGTCAGCTCACTAGATCAGCAGTCTCCAAGTGTTGGTGGCGGATCCATCTTACACAAGGTACTATAAGAACAGGGTTGTGCTCCGCACGCACGCCAAGTTTCTTCTTAAGGCAATATCCCCTTTCCCCTCAATCAGGAGGTGGTGCTCCCCACCTTCTTTCCACGGCCTCATGCTAGCAGGGCGGAGACCGTCCTTCACACTCTGGACTGTAAGAGAGCCACCACAAAGTCTCTCAGCTTTTCATCTCCTATGACCCCAGTTGGTTGGGGGCAGCGGTGACCAAGCAGACTGTCTACCTAGGTGGCATTCTGCATTCCTTTGCCTATGAGCAGGCTTCGCTCTCGCTGGAGCGTCGGGTCAAAGCGCATAGTGTCAGGGCCATGGCAGCATCTGTAGCAAACCTGCATTCTGTTCCTCTGTCAGAATCTGCCAGGCTGCCACCTGGTCCTCAGTCCATAGCTTCGCAGCTCATTACTGACTGGAGAAGGAGTCGCATAGGGACAGTCCCTTTGGCCATACAGTACTCCATCATCTATTCGGGGTGTAGGCAACTCCTGCCCTCTGGGCCTTTGGTGTTCAGGCTACTACAGTGCCGGTTTCTCACAGGACACTTGAGCCACTTGGGAGTCTGTCATCTTAAGGACTCATTGCTGCTGTCCATGGCTCACCTTTCTCTGGTCACCTGTGGTTGTTTGCAGATTTTCAGTAGTCTGTAGCTACGGAGTCTCATATGTGAGGACTGACTTCCTGCTTGTTCCCAGAGAAAGCGTAGTTACTCACCTGTAACAGGTGTTCTCCGGGGACAGCAGGAATCGATCATCACAACTCTCTGTCCTCCCCAAGGAGTTGCTTCTTTTACATTTTTTTTGCCATTTTTAGCTATGTCATTTGACTGAGGCAAGATGACACCCTTGTGCAAGAATGGGGACCATGCATGCATGGTGCATCTCCCAAAGGCTTTCATGCGGGCTCCGTCAGCGCCATCGCCCATATGCGAGGATTGATTCCTGCTGTCTCCAGAGAACAGCTGTTATAGGTGAGTAACTAAGTTTTGTTGCAACATTTCCCATATAGAAAGCTATACGCTGGTAACAGGATAAAATATGTTTCAATTATTTTCAGAAAGAAGACGCTTGGAGGCCAAACAGCGTGAAGATGCTTGGGAAGGAAGGTAACATGGAATTGGCCTTTTGAATTCAGCAGCAAAAACGGAAAGCTACTGAGAACTGGAATTTCTCTACAGATCCAAGAATTTAATTCAGCAACTTATGAGCTGGCTGGACATCTCTGCAACCCTGCCATTGTGGATTTGCTAAAAACTAGCTCTGTTCCTTATGCAGAGGAACAGCACCTCCAAGGTTTAGGGATTAATAAATGTGCCCAGCATCTTCCCTTCATCCTTTTCTTCCCCCACCAAAGGAAATATTTAGAGGTTTGAGGATTTAAGTGGTGTGTGAAAAAGATTAGAGAACTTTTAGGTGTGGGGGAAATAAGTTGGTTTTATTTCAATAAAGTGATAATTGGTGTAGGGTTACTTCCAAAGAGGAGTTAACTTTTTCATTTTCTAATTAGATAAACCATTCTGTGCCTCTTTGATTTGGGTGCATAGGGAGGGGAATGATCAGCAGAAAAAAGGAGGTAATAGTGCCTCTGTATAAGTCTTTGGTGCGATCTCATTTGGAGTATTGTGTGCAATTCCAGAGACCATACCTTCAAAAGGATATAAACAGGTTGGAGTCTATGCAAAGGGTGGCTACTAAAATGATTAGTGGTCGTTGTTATAAAGCATATGAGGACAGACTTAAGGATCTTAATATATATACTTTAGAGGAAATACGGGATAGAGGAGATATGATAGAGACGTTTAACTACTTCCATAGCATAAATGCACAGGAGGAGAGCCTCTTTCTTTTGAAAGCAAGTTCTGCTATGAAGGGACATAGGATGAGGGTGAAAGGGGATAGACTCAGGAGTAATATGCAGAAATATTTCTTTATGGAAAGACTGGTAGATGCATGGAATAGTCTCCCAGTGGAGGTGGTAGATATGTAGACAGTATGTGAATTCAAAAAAGCATGGGACAAACAGAGGATCTCTCAAGGAAAAAAGGGGACTATTGTAGTAGTTGATATGGAAGGGCAGACTAGATAGGCCATGTGGTCTTTTTTACCGTCATGTGTCTATGTTTCTATTAGATGCCTCTGATCATTTAGGACAAAACTAAACTACTATTGTTCCTAACTCTAATTAAGCACTGTTTGTTTTTTAAACATGTATTTATATTTTTCAAATTAAGCCCTGTTTTTAAAGTCGCCCCTTCCACCCCCACTCTCTTTTTTATTTTTTTGTGTAAAGATTTTTGCAGAGATGAAAAAAATAGCAAAATAGATTTTATAGCAAAAAGGGGGAGCTTGGATCAGCTACGATGGTGCTACTATGATGTATACATCTCAGGGCCTATGTACTAAACTTTATCAGGTGTTTTACGTGGGTTTTAGTGCACACTAACAATGTAGTACTCAGAAACAAAAGTTAAAGCACCATATTAACAGCATGTGTTAACTGCCATGCTAACACTTAACACAGAAGTGCATATTAGGGGAAAGTAAAGGTGACAGGTGTGCATCTTGCAATTCATGCAGATGTCATTACAGCATGTCAACTGCTAATGCAGCAGATAACATGGAGCAGTTAACTTAACGCATAATACAATTAACTTGCAATAAGGGTCATTGCCTTGAGTTGGAGGCATAGCTAACTTCTGCCAAGTGCCAGGCACACCTTTAGCCGTAAGCCTGTGGTAGCTGCAGAAACTTTGTGTTAACTTTTACAATTTTCATACATTAACTGTAAAACTTTAATGCAATTTAGTAAATAGGCCCCTTTGCCATACTGGATCAGACCAATGGTCCATCAAGCCCAGTATCCTTTGTCCAACAGTGGCCAAACCAGGTCACAAGTACCTGGCAGGATCCCAAAAGGTAGACAGAAGGTGATACTGCCTTGCATTAATTGTACAGTGGAGCTGTGGTGTTACTGACGATATATGAATATCATATGTATCATACTACCACCTTCTCACCTTTTAATCTCTTAACTAAATATCTCCATCCCATCTTCAGGGATTGTACCATTGCTGTTTCTGTTTGTACTGTCATATCTGTTTCTCTGGGAACAAGCATGAAGTCACACCTCACATGGGTGATGTCGGCGCTGACGGAACCCTCGCGGAAGCATTCCCCCAGTTTTCAAAGAAGCCTTTGGGAGATGCCACCATGGATGTGTGGTGCCCTTCCTGCCCAATGGTGCCATCTTGCTCAGTCTCCTTCGTTCCACAGAGCCCTTCAGACGTCTGTCTGGTTTCCTCCCAGAAAAAGTTGATATTTCTCAAACTGAGTTTCATACTCTCTCCGGTAGTACACCAGTACTCTTCCCGCCACCCAAGCTTGCTATCTCCAGCATAGAGTCTTGGGTTCCTATCTTTTTTTTCTTTTTGGCGCCTTCGCGCCCTTTTTTCAACTTGCCGCACCGCAGCTCTTCGACTTTGCTGAGGTAATTTTTTTCCCCCCTGGCTACCAATGGATTCAAGAAGTGTGATCGGTGTGCCAAAATCATGTCCCTTACCAACACACATGACTGCTGCCTACACTGCCTAGGGCTGGTCCTCGACCCCATGGCATGCGGTCTTTGTAAAAAGATGTCCACCAAGGCCCCCAAGAACCGCCAACAGCAGCATGATAAGTTTTTCCCCCAGAGTTGGTACCTCCAAAACCAAGGCATCCTCTGAAGCCACAGAATGTCAGGGTACCTTGCGGACCCCGATTGACACCATGGCTCCTCAGAAAGGGGGTCTCCCTCAAGAGAACATAAGAAGAAAACCTTGAAGGCAGCATCCCTGGATGCTCTGACAGGTCTGATAAGCTCAGAGCCAGGTCCCGCAGTCCTATACGCTTGTCCGAGGGATCGGCCTCGGTCGCCAGAACCTATCCTCGTTGAGACTCCCCCTCAGGGGAACCAGCACCGGGCCCGAGTTCCTCTGTGCCCACGCTGATGGCTGCAGAGCCTTCTGGATTCGAAACAAGAATGCCAGCCCTGGAGCGCAGTCTGTCTGTCTTCATGGACCAGCAGCAGGCGCTGTTGTCTAGTACCACCGGTCCCTCAGCCCTGACCACCGGACCATCAACGTTGAGGATGTCCCCAGAGGCCAAGCCAATCCTCGAGACCATTCAGCCTCGAGTCTATCCTCGACAAAGGTTTTGATTGGTTCCTGTTCCACGGGACAGAGGTCCTCCCTGACTAGCACAGACGGCACCAGCCACAGGGGCCTCCAAGGGATGTGGGCGAGGCTCAGGCCCGGAGCCCACGGGCCATCCTTCCATCGAGTCTTTGACTGATTACTCGTAGTGGGAGACAAGGACGAGGAGTCACCAGACATCAATTTCCACTGCCACGTCCCCTTGGACTCCACTCCTTTGGATCCCCGGCATTGTTTCCCTCCCGAGGACATGGCATTCTTTGACTTCATGAGGGACACGTCCAAGACCCTAGCATTCCCGATGGAGTCGGAGGAGGACCCTCGGATGGAGAAGCTAGAAATCCTCCATTAAGAGGCCCCTCTGAGGGAATCGCTCACAGTACCCATTCCACCAATCCTAGAATGGCTAGTGCTCCATATGTGGGAGACACCGGCATCATTGCCAGTTGTGAGCAAGTGGCTCAACTAGATGTACTGGGTCCACCAGAGCCCAGAATTCCAGAAGGCACAGCTGACACACAACTCCATGGTGGTGGAGTCAGCCATGTGTCTGCTAAAAAGCCAGAAGATGCACTCCTCAGTGCCTCCAGGTAGGGAGGCCTGAACCTTGGATGCCCTTGGTAGATAGTGCTACCAGGGCTCGATGCTCATCGGCTGGATCCAGGCCTACCAGCTGTACATGGGCATGTACCTGAGAGACCTGGTGAAGGAGCTCACCGGGTTCTTAGCTGGTCTCTCTGAGGAACCCCTGCAGCCATTCAAGAACCTGGTCAAGGCCGTCGATGAGTGCTCCAAATTTACGTCTCAGGCAGCCTATGATGGCTTCGAGTTGGCAGCTTGTGTAGCGGTGGTGGGCATCGCTGCTTGATGCCAGGTTTGACTACAGTCATTCAACCTCGAGCAATGCGTTCAGGACAACGTCCCATGCCAAGGAGAGAACCTCTTTGGCAAACCCATGTCTGACAAGACGTTTGAGCTGGAGACCGAGTTCATGATGAGGACCAGGCTCTCTCAAAAGACCACTGCCCCTCCCTGACAGAAGGGCTCGGGTAAAAAGCCCTTCTACCCAAGGAAAGGGTCTGCTTACAGAAACTACCCACCTTTTCAGGCCTCCCCGGCTCCTCATCAGGGTCAGCAGGCCAAGGGACATGAGCATGACCTTCGTAAGCAGAAGGCTCCGGAGTCCTAGGCATCGGCCCCGGCCCAGCCTGGGGGGAGCTTTTGACTCCTTGGGCATAGCCTCTCCACCCCAAGGAGGTCAGCAGCCCATAGGGGAATGTCTGATACACTATGCCCAAAGGTGGCCAGCCATCACCACCGATTCCTGGGCACTACAGGTGGTCAAGGAGGGCTACCTCCTCCC
The DNA here is from genome assembly GCA_033557465.1 of Ichthyophis bannanicus. NCBI lineage: Eukaryota > Metazoa > Chordata > Amphibia > Gymnophiona > Ichthyophiidae > Ichthyophis > Ichthyophis bannanicus. The sequence goes on along the minus strand of CM066034.1, from coordinate 884,941,098 downwards.
TTCTTCCCAGGAGAGCCCCCCAGGTCTCCCCTTCACTGGGATCTCCTAATGAAGGAACTCACAGGTCTTCTCAAGGACAGGGCGATAGAACCAATACCCCAGCATCTTAGGGGCAAGGGGTTCTACTCCAGATATTTCCTCGTACCAAAACAAATAGGGGGCCTAAGGCCCATCCTGGCCTGTGTAATCTGAACAGGTTCCTGGTGAGGGAGAAGTTCAAGATGCTCTCCCTTGGGACATTGCTGCCCTACCTCCAGCAGGGAGATTGGCTATGCTCCTTGGATCTGAAGGATGCTTATACACACATCCTCATCCACCCAAACCACAGGCAGTACCTGTGCTTCATGGTGGGGGGGTGGCCACTTTCAATACCCTTCGGCCTGGCCTCCACACCCAGGGTCTTCACCAAATGTCTTGCAGTAGTGGCCACATTCCTCCTTCAGGGGGTATTTGTCTTCTACCTGGATGACTGGTTCATAAAAGGAGGCACGGCTGCAGAGGTGCAGCAGACCACTGCATGCACCATCCAGGTTCTGCAACATCTGGGGTTTGTGATAAACTACCCCAAATCTCACCTTCTCCCAACACAATATCTGGAGTTCATAGGAGCAAGGTTAGACACTCTTCAGGCAAAAGTCTTCCTCCCTGTATACCGAGCCGACCGTCTCAGGGCACTGGCCGTAGACGTACAACACCATCTCTCGGTGTCAGCTTGGCTTCTGCTGCGCCTACTCAGGCACATGGTCTCCACTGTCCATGTCGCACCGTATGCCGCTCTGCACATAAGGGCCGTTCAGTGGTGCCTTCGAGACCAGTGGACACAAGCCACAGGCTGTCTCCAGGACAGAGTCTCAGTGACCCACCAGTTGGTGGAATCTCTGACTTGGTGGCAAAACTCCCATCACCTCCAGGCAGGGATGCCTTTCCAAACCCCCAGCCCTCTGAGAGTCCTCACTACGGACGCCTCCCTGCTGGTATGGTGAGCCCACTGTGAAGAACTCTGCACCCAGGGCAACTGGTCGCAGACTGATAGCTGCCAGCAGATCAACCTCCTGGAGCTTCGGGTGATATATCTAGCCCTCTGAGCATTCTGTCACCGCCTGAGGCACCAGCCAGTGCTGATCCAGACAGACAATCAGGTGGCAATGTTCTATGTGAGCAAGAAGGTGGGGCAAAGTGGTGACATTCCACTCTTACTCAGTTCAACAAGGCATACTCTTATGGGCGGTATACCTACCAGGCCAGGACAACACTCTGGTGGACAAACTTGAGCAGGGTCCTCCAGCCGCACGAGTGGCAGCTGGACCCGAGAGTAGCCAACCGGCTCTTCTGTCTGGGGGACCCCATTGGTGGACCTCTTTGCCAGCCCAGACAACTACCAGTTGCCCCGCTTCTGCTCCCGGCAGCCCCACCCTTCCCGGGCGGCAGCGGATGCATTTCTCATTCCATGGTCGGAAGATCTCATGTATGCCTTCGCACCCATGCCACTGATTGCCAAAACACTGTTCAAGGCTCTTCACAATAAAACCTCACTGATCATAGTGGCTCCTAGGTGGCCCAGGCAGCCGTTGTTCCTGCTGCTCCTCCGGCTGTCAGTAGATACTCTGATCCCACTGGGGAGCTCTCCAGGGCTCCTATCTCAGGAGGGCTGCACCCAATCTGGGGTCCCTGTCACTGATAGCATGACTGCTGAAAGGGTGACCCTAGCTCCTTTCAACCTCTCGGGGGAAATGGAAGGGATCAGGCTGGCCTCTCGTAAGGCTTCCACCAGGAGAGCTTATGCCTTCAAATGGCGCAGGTTCTCAATCTGGTGCGCGGAGCAAGGGGTGAACACGTTCTCCTGCCCAGTGCATCTGGTACTGCAATACCTTCTTCATCTCTCACAATCTGGTCTCAAATCGAACTCCGTCAGAGTGCACCTCAGCACCCTGGCAGCGCATCACTATCCAGTGGAAGGCAAACTCCCCTCAGTCCAGCCTCTGGTGATTTGCTTCTTTAAGAGGGCTTCTGCTGTGAAAACCCCCTGCCTGCCCTCTGGCGACTGAATGGGACCTCAACATAGTATTGGCACAGCTCACTCGCCCACCATTTGAGCCTCTGGCTACCTTCCACCTGAGATACCTCTTGTGGAAGGTCTTATTCTTGGTGGCGCTCACCTCTGCTCGCAGGGTCAGCGAGCTCCAAGCCCTAGTGGCAGAGGTGCCGTATACCAGGTTCTACAAGAACAGGGTTATGCTTCGCACGCACCCCAAATTCCTCCCAAGGGTGGTATCTTCCTTACACCTCAACCAGGAGGTGGTGCTGCCCATCTTCTTCCCAAGGCCTCTCTCCAGTCAGGCGGAGACCGTCCTTCACACCTTGGACTGACTGTAAGAAGGCCCTGTCTTTCTACATTCAGTGTACTACCCAGGGCCACCGGAAAGCTTCTCAGCTTTTTGTTTCATATGACCCCAGTCGACTGGGAGAAACGGTGACCAAACTGATCCTGTCCACCTGGGTGGCAGACTGCATTGCCCTCACCTATAAGCAGGTGGGGCTCATGCTGGATGGCCGGGTCATGGCACACCCTATCAGGGCTATGGCGGCCTCTGTGGCAAACCTTCACTCCGTTCCTATGCTGGCCAGCTGCCCGGCTGCCACCTGGGCTTCATTTCACACCTTTGCAGCTCATTACTGTCTAGAAAGGGAGTCCAAACAGGACAGCATCTTTGGCCAGACCATGCTCTGTAATCTTTTCAGGGTCTAGGCAACTCCTACCCTCCAACCCTTCTGTGTTCAGGCTACTGGAGTGCTGGTTTCCATCTGACACATGGGTCCTATTGCAGTCTGTATCTGCGGACTTAATTGCTGCTGCTTATGGCTCCTTTGGAGGGTGACCGTGGTTTTCTCTATGAGCCTGTAACTAGGAAGTCCAGTATGTGAGTACTGACTTCCTGCTTGTTCCCGGAGAAAGCGTACTTATTCACCTGTAACAGGTGTTCTCCGGGAACAGCAGGAATCGGACCTCACAACCCTCCCTCCTCCCCTTGGAGTTGCTTCTTTACCATTTTTTATTTTTGCCATCTTTTAGCTATGTCATTTGACTGAGCAAGATGGCACCCTTGGGCGGGAAGGGCACCACATATTCTTTGACAGTTGGAGGGATGCTTCCCCGAGGACTCCGTTGGTGCCGACGTCACCCATATGTGAGAACTGGTTCCTGCTGAACCCAGAAAATACCTGTTACAGATGAGTAACTACACTTTTTCTTTATTCGAAGATTTTTGTATCATCATCTCTGGAAAAGGCAAACATTAAACATTTTCAGGTGTGGTGGAGTTATCCCCAAATAGATGTTCACTTTGTCTCATTTTCAAGTGAAAAATCATCACCAACTGATTATGGCTTCTTGGGACTAAGGTTATTTGTATGGCTTACTTAAAATGTGAATCTCCAGGAACAAGCAGGAATGTAGTCTTCACATATGGGTATCGTCGGTACCGACGGAGCCTGCGTGGGAACGCTCCCCAGCATCCAATTAGAAAGCTTTTGGGCGCATCCCACAGTGCCTGCGTGCTGCCTTCCCGCCTTTCCCAACTGTCTCTCTCCAGTTCTTCGTTTTCCGCGGCGCTGGCAGGTCACACTTCCTGTCACCGCAGAAAATATCCCATTTATTCTTCTTTTTTGTGGTCGCATCTGCCTTCCTTCGACGCTACACCGGTACCACCGGTTCTGTCTTTCTTTCTTTTCCTTAAAAAAAAAAATCTTTTCCAGGAGTCTTCCAGCTTTTTTCTCCTCTGGTGCCACGCGCCTTTTTGGGCACAAGGCCCAACTTTCCTCTACAATGGAAAAACCTGCTTCGGGTTTTAAAAAGTGTTCCAAGTGTGGCAGTACCATCTCCGTCACCGACACCCATGAGTGGTGCCTCAAATGTTTAGGTCCTGACCACTCTATCTCCGAGTGTGTTGCCTGTGGGATGATGTCGAAGAGGGGTCAGCAAAACAGAGCTGCTAAACTTAGCACCCTTTTTCCTTCCGATGCAGCATCTGTGGCATCAACATCTTCCAGGGCTTCGTCTTCCTCCCATGGATCTCAGGTAACTAAACATAAGTCTAGCTGGTCCTCAAAGGGTAGATCTCCTTCTAAGTATCGAGATGCCTCTGGCGTTGCCCTTGAGGGACTCACACCGGCAAAATTGCCCTGGCGGGAGGCTTCGACTTCCAAAGCATCATCGGGGCTCCAGGATGTTCTCAAGGCCCCAACTTCGGCAGAACTACTGGTGCCATGCTCTGGGGTACCGGCCGCTTTGTCCGGTACTGATACCCAGGCATCGGCGGCGTCGATAGACCAGAGATTCTTGGCTATTGAACGCAGTCTGGCGGCTCTTCTCTCGGCATCGATGCCCCGAAACCGCTTCAGACAATTCAACCGGTACCGGCACCTACATTGGTACCGGGGCCAATTGCATCGACGTCGGCAGGTGGACTACCGGTACCGACGCATGCTGTGCCCTCCGGTACCGGTAGGCGCTTCACGATTACCCGGACAGGAGATACTTTGAATCCTCCGACGAGTCTGAAGCTCTGTCAATACCAGAGTACTTCTTTCTGAGGATTCTTCCTCTCCTAAACGTAGGATGTCTCCTCCAGAGGATATATCCTTCCAGGATTTTATCCGGGATGTGTCGAGAGGTCTTTCCATCACAGTGGCTCCTGAAACAGAGCCTAGGGCAAAGGAATTGGAGATTTTACAGTATCCTAAAGCTCCCAAAGAGGCAGCTACTTTGCCTATTCATGAGATCTTGCATGATCTCATGCTAAGGATGTGGGAAACACCTCTCACCACTTCTCCTTATTCTCGTAGGCGTGATACCATGTATCGAGTTCCTCCCTGTCCTGGATTTCAAAAAACTCAGCTGCCCCACCATTCCATGGTGGTGGAATCACTATGAGAAGGATCAAGAGGGCAAAAAGACATGCATCTAATCCTCCAGGACGTGAATGTAGAACTCTTGATGCCTTTGGGCGTCGAACCTTCCAGGCCTCTATGCTTTCTGCCAGGATTAGTTCCTACATTTTATATGTGGGAATGTTCCTTAAGGAAGTTACAGGAGATCTAGAGCTTATGAGTCCTCTCCTTCCTGATGATAAGAGACAGAATTATCTTGCACTTATCAAACATGCTCAGGATGTTTCCAAATTTGTAAATCGTGCAGCTTTTGATTGTTTTGAGTGCATAAGCAGAACTTCTGCTACTGCCATAGGCGCACATAGGATTGCCTGGCTCCAGGCATCTGACTTGGAACTTTGGGTACAGGACAGACTGGGGAATATTCCTTGCACGGGAGAGAATCTCTTTGGCAAAAATTGGCAAGAGAAAGCTAATGAGCTAGATGCTGATAATCTCACCTTGGATAGATTATCAAAATCTACAGCTGATCCTGCAAGGAAAAAGGTCCTACAAAAATCCATTCTTCACCAGAAAGAAGAAGTTCTACCCCTCCTATACCCAGCAAGGGCATCGTTCAGGTCATTCTGCCCAAAAGGGTCAGCAACAACCTAAACAAAGAAAAACAAAGGCTACTAAGCCTCAACCGGCTCAGCAGACTCAGCCTCCACAGGGGCTTTGACTCCCATCTAGAGAACTTGGAAGGCTCTGGCCCTGAACGGGCCAGAGCCTTCCACTATCCGAGGAAGATTGTTATTTTGCCCCCAGATGGGGGCAGATAACAGCAGAAAGTTGGACTCTGTCCATTGTAAGAGAGGGATACAAGCTTCACTTCCTCAGCATGCCCCCTCCTACAGTGGTAAGACAGTTCAGTTCTCAGACCTCTCTCAACTCCCAGTTAGATCACGAGGTCAGTCTGCTTCTTGCCCAAGGGGCAATAGAAGAAGTACCTATTCATCAACAAGTGCAGGGTTCTATTCCCCCTTTTTCCTTATTCCAAAGAAAACAGGAGGGCACAGACCCATTTTGGACCTCAGAGAATTGAACAAATTCCTCTTCAAAGAGAAATTCAAAATGATTTCTCTAGGAACTCTACTGCCATACCTAGAGTCAGGACTGGCTTTGTTCTCTAGATCTCAAGGATGCGTACACTCATGTTCTCATCCATCCAACTCACCGAAGGTTTCTTCGCTTTCTATTTCAAGGGAAGCACTACCAATACAGAGTTCTTCCTTTTGGCCTGGCCTCGGCACCAAGGGTGTTCACAAAATGCATGGCTGTGGTGGCAGCATTTCTCCGCACCCTAAAAGTATTTGTCTTCCCTTACTTGGACGATCGGCTCATTCGAGCCCCATCAGAACCAGAGGCCAGGTTTTCTCTATCTCGCACAATGCATATCCTTCAGTATTTGGGACTTGTCATAAACTTCTCAAAATCTAACCTAGCTCCCACTCAGTCTCTAGAGTTCATAGGAGCCCTGCTGGATACCAGACAGACAAAGGCCTATCTTTCACAGTCCCGCTGCCTTCGCATTGTGCACTTAGCTTCCCAAGCAATGCTAAAGTCTCACCTCACTGCTTGGGAAATGTTACAATTGCTAGGCCACATGGCATCCACCGTGCATGTGGTCCCTTATGCCCGCCTCCATATGAGGGCAGCCCAGTGGACTCTATCCACTCAATGGACTCAGGCGTCAGGTTGCTGGTCAGACAGAATAGCAACCTCAGATCATCTTATTTTGTCTCTCCAATGGTAGCAGTCACCCCAGAATCTGTTGGTGGGGTCCCCTTTTCAGCAACCCCCACCCTAAGTAACTAACAGATGCATCACAGGTGGGTTGGGGAGCCCATTTGCAAGGCCTCTCTACCCAGGGTTCCTGGACTCCACAGGAGACCGATCTACACATCAGTCTCCTAGAACTCAGAGCAATCTTTCTTGCTCTTCGAGTGTTTCACACCCAGCTCAGCTACAAAACTGTCCTAATTCAAACGGAAAACCAGGTAGCCATGTTCTATGTGAACAAGCAGGGCGGAACAGGCTCTCTGTTGTTCTGCAATGAAGCTTTGTGACTTTGGGCCCTCGCCAGAGAGCATCAGATTTATCTCCTTGCAGTGTATCTTCCAGGCATTCAAAACTCTTGGGCAGACAGACTCAGTCGAGTTCTGCTTCCACACGAATGGTCTCTCCATGCAGACCAGGTGGCCATAATTTTCCAATTTTGCGGAATCCCAGACATAGACCTCTTTGCAAGTCCGCTGAATGCCAAACTTCCACTGTTCTGTTCCAGAATTCTGGCTCAGGGTTGTCAGGCCAGGGATCCTTCCTCCTCCATTGGGGTCGGGACTTTCTGTATGCCTTCCCACCCATTCTACTAATTCCCAGAACTTTATTCAAGCTTCAGAGAGACAGAGGCCTTATGATTCTCATAGCCCCACATTGGCCATGACAAGTGCGGTACCCTCTGCTCTTACATCTCTCTCAAGCTCCATCTCTGGAGTTAGGATCTGCTCCGGATCTCCTATCCCAGGAGGACGGGATGCTGTGGCATCCCAATCCCCAGTCTCTACATCTCAGGGCCTGGTTGCTGAAAGCCTAGAACTTCATGGTCTTAACCTTTCTCAGCAAGTAAAGGATATCCTTTATGCTTCCAGGAAACCATCAACAAGACGCTCTTATGCTTTCAAGTGGAAAAGGTTTACCATATGGTGTTCACAGAAGGGTCTTAACCCTCTTGCAATACCTCTGGAATCATTACTGGAATATCTCCTTCATTTGTCTAATGCAGGGCTTAAGACCAATTCAGTGCGAGTTCATTTGAGTGCTATTGCAGCTTCTCTCAAGCCTTTAAATGGGCAACCAATTTCCTCTCATCCTATCATAGTGAGATTTATGAGAGGCCTTCTTCTAACTAAGCCTCCCATTAAGCCACCACCGGTGGCATGGGATTTAAATCTGGTTCTTGGCCAGCTCATGAAGTCGCCTTTGAACCATTAGCTACTACCTCTTTGAAATTCCTTTCCTGGAAGGTTATTTTTCTTATTGCAATCACATCAGCACGTCGCATCAGTGAATTGCCAGCATTGGTGGCTGATCCTCCTTATACAAGGTTCCATCATGATAAGGTAGTCTTTAGGACTCATCCTCACTTTATGCCAAAGGTGGTTTCACCTTTTCATTTAAACCAAGCAGTTTACCTTCCTGTTTTTTTCCCAAGGCCTCATGCCTCTAATGCAGAAAGGAATCTTCATACTTTGAACTGTAAAAGAGCTTTGGCCTTTTACTTGCAAAGGACGCAGCAACATAGAAAGTCCTCTCAACTCTTTGTTGCTTTTGATCCTAGTCATTTAGGACTTCCAGTCTCCAAAAGGACACTGTCCAATTGGATTGCACATTGTATATCTTTTGCCTATCGGAGTAAGAACCTTCCTCTTGAAGGCCATGTCACAGTGCACAATGTGAGAGCCATGGCAGCCTCTATGGCTCATCTTCACTCTGTGTCTATCGACGACATCTGTCGAGCAGCTACCTGGGCCTCGGTTCATACCTTCACAGCTTATTACTGTTTGGACAAGGACTTCCGCCGGGATGCCTTATTTGGTCAGGCTGTTCTTCAACACCTGTTCCATACTTAATCAACTCCTACTTACAATCCCTGGTAGGATGCCAGAGATCCATGGGGGGAAGTGGAGCCCTTTCAAAAGGGCACACAACTTCTGGGGTTTCTCCCTGGCATCTATAGCTAGGGAGTCCCCATATGTGAAGACTACATTCCTGCTTGTTCCTGGAGATAGCATAATTACTCACCTGTAACAGGTGATCTCCGGGAACAGCAGGAATGTAGTCTTCACAACCCACCCACCTCCCCTAGGAGTTGTATCTCTCCATCTCTCTCTTTTTCTCTCTCCCTCTCTCTCTCTCTTTGTCTCAGCTTTAAACTCAACTGGAGAGAGACAGTTGGGAAAGGCGGGAAGGCAGCACGCAGGCGCTGTGTGATGCTCCCAAAAGCTTTCTAATTGGACGCTGGGGAGCGTTCCCACGCAGGCTCCGTTGGTACTGACGATACCCATATGTGAAGACTAAATTCCTGCTGTTCCCGGAGGTCACCTGTTACAGGTGAGTAACTATGCTTTATCCACTTTAGGTTTACACATTTAAGTAAAATACAGTAAAATGTCCTGTACTTGACAGAATGCCCTGTTACCCTGAGGAGACAAATTGATCCTACAGGGTTGCCTGGCTGCGTCCCCAGCAGTTACCACCAAAGATCAAAATTCTGCTCAAAGATCACATGTTCTGAACCACAGCCTTAAGACTTCTTAAGGGGGAAAGAGTGATGAGTAACTTACTGGCATGATCCTTTCTCCTATACATTGTTTTAATCAAACTTTGAGAGGACGCCTACTGGTGTTTCTCTAGTCTTGTATGTCTTAATGTGGCAAGTGGTAATGCAAGTTTATTGGATTTTGCTGGTCCTATGTGTTTATACAAATCCGTATTCTGTAGAGGATGAACCAAACACTAGAGGAATCCTGTTTTGTCACATGGTGGATGCAGGTGTGAATATGAGGTGGCATTCCCTGTAATAGGGGATGATAGCTGTGATTTAAAATTGATTCTTGTCTGTAAGTGATTCGGGTGTTAGTGGATAAAAATCTTCATGTTGTACTTCAGCTTCAAAATAAGGGATGACCAACAAACCCTACACAGATTCCTAGATCTTCAGGGCAAAGCAGTAGTTTGTTTCACATAATGTACAAATATATATTCTTAAACTGAAGTATCAAAAACTTGCCAAACTTTATATTTATTTTAAAAGTTTTTACTTGATCAAGCCTACAATCTTTAGCCTTAAAGTTGAAAAGAAGGAAAATTGCACAAAATGTTTCTTTCCTACAAGCACTGAAATATACTCGGACATTAAAGGAGACATGTTCTTAATCATACTATAGATGTTAATTGAAGGCTGCTTGCTTCAGCATCAGCTAGGAGTGGAGAGGTCTTAAATGTTGGAAAAGGGGTATTCCTCAGGCAGCTAGTAGAAAACACCCATCTGAAAGGCGGATCTAGTCCTGGTAAAAGGAAACACTTAAGAACATAACTGCCATTCTGGGTCAGAGCCATGGTTCATCATGCCCAAGCAAGTCCAGGTCAAGTATCTGAAAAAGTAGCTAGATTTCATGCTGCCTACCCCCAGATAATAAGCAGTGTCTTTTTTCCAAGTCTGCATTAATGCTCTATAGACTTTTCCTCCAATAACTTATCCAAATCTTTTTTTAAACCCAGCTGCATTAACTGCTTTTGCTACATCCTCTAGCAACATATTTCAGGATTTAATTATGTATTCAGTGAAAACATATTTTCTGATTTGTTTTAAATGTACTTACTTTAGTAACTTCATGGTGTGTCCCCTAGTTTTTGTGCTTTTTGAGAGTAAACAGCCGATTTGGGTTTACCTGTTCCAGCTCCACTCGTGATTTTATAAACTTCTTTCTTGTCTCACCTCAGCCTTTTCTTCTCCAAGCTGAGGAGCCTTAACCTCTTTAGCCTTTTTCATAGGGGAGTTGTTCCTTCTCCAGGAAAAAGTAGGAAGTCAGTCCTCATATATGGGTGACGGCACCGATGGAGCCCACGCGGAAGCATCTCCCCAGCTTTCAAAGAAAGCATTTTGGAGGTGCACCATTCATGCGTGGTCCACTTCCCGCCCAAGGGTGCCATCTTGCCTCGGTCACCTTTTCTCTGCGGAGCCCTTCAGATGCTTTTTCCCCAGAAAAAGTCTGATTTTTTATAGTTACATTTTGTCCGATTTGCGTATCAGTTCTTTCCTACCCCCGAGCCAGCTCGCCTCAATGTTGCTCCTCAGGTTCATCTCTCCATTTTCCACGTTTTTCATCGAGGTCCACCTCAATCGGTATTCGTGCCGTTTTTCAGCCAGAGGTCTTGGATCCCTTTTTTCGATGACCTCAAGTGGCTTCAAAAAGTGTGACTGGTGTGGCAAAGTTATGTCACTTATTGATCCACACGACTGCTGCCTCCGATGCCTTGGTCTGGAGCATGACGACTCCAACTGCGAACTCGGCAGAACAATGACCCCAAAGGCCTTAAAGAGTCGCCCTCTGCAGCAGGAAAACTTTTTTCATAAGTCCGACTCTGCCCCAGAGTCTCCGGCAACACCACACTCCAAGGCACCCTCTGATACCTTGGTGCCCCATGAAGCTAGAGCTTTTTCGGAGTCCCACATCCATGGCTCCTCTGAGCGGAAGTCCCCAGAAGTGGAGCATAAGAAGAAAAAGTCTTCAGACCGCCCTGGAGGATGGATCAGGGAAGAAAGTGAAATCCCACCCCAGGTCCCACAGCCCCAGGCGTGAGTCCAAGGCGTCGTGGCTGGGGTGACCCTCCATGTTGCCCTGCAAGGAGTCATCTGCTCCCACTGACCAGCTTCGGGCCTCTGAGGCCATCCTCATTGAGGACTGCCCCTAGACAGAACCGACGCCAGGCCCAAAGTCCTCTGAGCCCACGTCGAAGGTTGTAGATCCAACTGGCATGGAGACCAGAATGGCAGCCCTAGAGAGCAGTATATCTGCCCTAGTGGCCATTCAGCGGGCATTTATGTCCAGTTCATCCACCCCGATAACGGGACTCTTAACATTGAGGCTTCCCCAGGCATTGAGCCAGTCCTTGAGCACCATCGGCCTTGAGTGAGCCCACGGCCCTGGTCGAGGTCCCAGTCCCATTCTTTGGGACACCGGTCCTTCCTGGCGAGCGCCCACAGCTTGGGCAGACAATTCTCCCCAGGTCCTGCACTGCCGAGAGTGGTCCTCGACCAAGTTGATCGTGCAGCATTGGATTTGCACTCCGACTTCGAGTCCAAATGGGAAACTGAGGACGAAGAGTCCCCAGACATGAGGTAACACTGTGACCTGCCCTCTGACCCATCTTCCCCAATGACTTGATGCCGCTCCCACCTGAGGAGGTAGTGTTCCTCAATTTTGTGAGTGATATGGCCAAGGCACTCTTGAAGGAAACCCTTATGGTCCTGGTGCCCCTGATCCTCGACTGCCACCACCTCCTGATATGGGAAACACCGGCATCGGTACCAATTGTCAGGCACCTTGACGCCATGCACCAGGTATTCCAGAGCCCTGGGTTCCAGACAGCCCAGCTGCTCCACATCTCAAAGGTCGTAGAGTCGACCATGCATTGGCTTAAGTACCAAAAGACACACTCATTGGTACCACCTGTCAGGGAGGCCCGAACCCTCAACCGAAAGGCTTTTCATAGCTCGATGCTAACGTGCTGAATCCACTCATACCAGCTCTACATCGGCATGTACTGAAAGAACTGTCAAGAGACCGGAGTGATCTACCTACTCTGAAAGAACTGTCAAGGTTGCCTCAATTGAGAACCCCTTCAGAGGTTGAAGACCCTAACCTCGGCAGTAAAGGAATGTTCAAAGTTCCTGTCCCAAGCAGCCTATGATGGCTTTGAGTCATTGGCTAGGGTGGCCACCGCAGGCATGTGTTTCCTTAGCATTCCACTAGATGTCAGCTATTGTGTTGTCTGACTTGACTAGATTATAAGCTCTGATGAGCAGGGACAGTCTTTAACATGTGTCTGTACAGCGCTGCATACGCCTTGTAGCTCTATACAAATGATCAGTAGTAGTAGTAGTTGTTGACTCTCTCGCTTAATCGCGACATGGGAGGATTCAATAGGCTGCATTTTTTTCGGTAGCCATAGGAGGAGGGAAAATTGGTTTAGCTCCATGCTCTTAATATAATGAGAGCCTGTTGAGCAGCCAGAAGTTGAAAGGATCTGGAAGAGTGCAGGAGCCTCCCACAACTTCAGTGCCCCTCCCTCCTCCTCTGTCCCTCCTGCTCTCTCCCGAAAGTTGCAGAAGGCTCGCAGAGGAAGCTGCCTGCCAGCCATCTTAAACGCAATGCTATACAACCAGCAAAACAATTTCAGGGGAGTACAGCAGAGCCTGGCAAGGATTCTCTGTTTGGGGCTCTCGGGGGGGTGGGGAGGGGGGGTACCAAGGCTTGACCTCGTCATTGTCCTTGTTGGAGGCTCCAGATTCAGTCTTCCTGGGACACAATTTAGGGTGGTGTCCGTAGATGTGGCATGGGGATTTCCTGCCATTTTCAGCACGCGTTGGTAGTGTTTTAACCTATTGTACACCTAAGTGGCTCCAACGCATGCTCCTTCCCTAGTGTGTTTAATGTGCATTGCAATAAAAGCACAGTTTAGCGCATGCCTTCCGGTCACCGCAGCCTTAGCTCGCGCTGTTGTGGTACTTGCCTTAACTATCTGTCTTCTTCCAGGAAGCGTTATTTGACCTGTAGCAAGCGAGGTGCCTCTTCTCCAGATTCTGGACTCTGTTGTCCCTCTGTTGTCCCTGGAGGGCCTGCTTCCTCTTTCTGAGCCAGGGGATGCAGTTAGTCTGGCCTTCCCTGCCTCAGGCAGGAGTTGACGGATGGTGCTATGGGTAAGGATATCCAGCCGGCCGGAGGATCCAGCGACCGTGTTATGAGCTGCTCATTGTTCTCTAGGGGATCTATGCAGCTATGCCCCCTGGTGTTGGGGGGGATATTTCCAAGAGGAGAGCTTCCAGGCTTCATATTGTCCTCCCCAGAATTCTTCTGTTTTTAGCAGCAGACCTGGTCCTTCTGGTGTGTGGGTACTCAGGTGCAGTTTCATATGGGGCAGGCTGAGAGTGGAAGCCCTATTGAATTACTTTTGACTAAGCGTCCTTGGCGAGGGGTGCCCCCTGGAGAGGCGGAACAGCTGGGAGCTATTAGAGATTTTGACTGACTCAGATTCAGATTGATCAGGACTGGGCTCTGATGTGGATGAAGCAGTACTCTCACCTTCAGAAGATTGTAAAGAGGCCGGAGTGATCTACGTACTCTGGAAGGAAGAGCTGGTGGCGTTGATTGCGAGGGACTCATCCGCTTTGAACTTGACGGATGTTTCCGGCACAGAACAGGAGCTGAAAATGCACCTGCTTCAAGAGGTGCGAAAATCCCCTACAGTCTTCCCATTCCTGGATGTGATCAAGGATATGATCTGATCAGAGTGGGACTCTCCCAACTCCCTGCCTAAAGGGTTAAGAGTGAATAAGAAGCTCTACACTCTCCCGAAGGAAGAGTGAATTGAGTGGTTTGGATGCACAGGTCACGGCGATTACCAGGCGGACCAATATTCCTGTGGAAGGCAGATAGGCCTAAAAGGATTTTCTGGACCGTAAGGTGGATTCATTGTTGAGGAGCCAGTTTGCCATGGGGGAGGTTGTTCTGCAGCTGGCAGAATGTAAAAGCCTGATGTCTTGAGCCCTGTTCCAGTGGATTTAGTCTCTTCTGCCGGATGATACTACCCCTCTTTTGTAGTCTGCTACAGCCTTCCTTTCTGACACCATGTGTGACCTGGTATGTTTGGCGACCAGGGATAGTGCCTTGATGACTGTGTCACGGCGCTGGATTTGGCTCCGGCACTGGGCATCAGACACATCTTCCAAAGCCCAATTGGCCCACCTGGCTTTTAAGGGGAAACTTGTTTTTGCAGTCTATTTGGAGAACCTGGTGAAGGACCTGAGCGAGACAAAATCTTACCACCTTCCAGAAGACAGGTCAAGCGGCCTGTGAAACAGGATGGTGCCCCTTTCTTGGCAGCCTCCGCCTATCCACGGAGGGCGTGCTGGCCAGATCCACTGGGGTCCCTGGACTCGTTATAGATCTGGAAAACATTTCTTCCCCTCTGCTTCCGGGCTTCAGGCTTGTTCTTAGTACTTTCATAGAGCGTGTGGGCCCAGGGACTCAGTCCCCTCCAGAGGAGGACCCTCCCAAGCTGTGCAATAAAGCTTTGGGGGCCCATTTCTTGGTTCCTCCAGTTGGAGGCAGGCTTTGCTTTTTTTTCAGGAATGGACTAGTTACCAAGGCTCGCTGGGTGCTAGACACCATTCAGTTCAGCTATGTCCTGGAATACAAAGAGCCGATTCTGGATGCCTTCGTTATCTCCCCTTGTTAGGTCTGCAATCAAAAATATCACTGTGTGAACCACTGTGGACAAACTGCTGCGCCTAAAAGCGGTGTTACCTATCTCCCCAGACGAGCGGGGCCAGGACAGATACTCCATCTATTTCATGTTGTCCAAAAAAGGACATTTTCTTCTGGCCCATTCTGAACTTCAAGGGGGTCAAGGAGCACGTGTGCATCCTGTGCTTCCAGTGGGAAACCTTGAGCCCCATGATTCAAGCCAGTGTGTCACTGTCAAGGGGAGTTCTTGGCCTCTCTGAATCTGGCCGAAGTGTATTTCGTATCTCAATCTGGTTGGATCAGCAAAAGTATCTATGTTGTGCTGTGCTTGGCTCTCACTATCAGTTTGCTGCCCTCCCTTTCAGGCTATCCACCACTCCGAGACATCCCAAGACCAATCAGAGCCGCCGGGACACTATTCAAATTTCGAGCACCATCGGGCACAAAGAACACAGTAGCAACATCTCCAGCACCGGACTCAACAGCCTCCTCCTCTGATCAGCGTCGGGCCAGGGAGCGGGAAGGATATCCCCTCCCCGATAACCAGCCTAAGGCCAATCAGAGCCGTTGGGACACTATTCAAATTTCGAGTGCCATTGGGCACGCCCGTGCCTGAGGGCCTCGCCAGAGGGCCCTTTGGTGTGGCCCTTAGGCGGGGACATAACAAGATCTCCTGAATAACCCAACCAGCCCCCTATTCCTCCACATTGAATCGGATGACCGACCTCCTCATACCAAGCTATCAGACTAAGTTGCAGACAATCACAATCGCAGCCCTCCACTTGTTGTTTACTGTGGTAACTTTTGCTTCAGATTTATGTACCATCTGCTAATGTCTTTGTATATATATATTCCCTTACTGCATGTCTACAGTCTAGACTAATATGTACATTACCCGGCATGACCTTTCACAACTCATTGCACAGTATATTATCCTAAAATAGACTTCCATCATGCTACTTGATCGCTAGTACACAGTATAAGGTAACTCTCCTAAAGCCCTGCACTGTAATATACCCTCTCTATGTAAAACTCTCCAATTAGACATTCTTCCCCCTCTCCCTATTCAGACATTATCAGAGCAGCACATTTTCCCTAGTGCACCCAGTGCCCTCTGCGCAACATAGCAATGCCTGACTTAATTCCATTCCTACTGTTCCTATACTTTCTGTCTTCCAAGCTCTCATTATGCTCCACTTTGACTATGCTAATATTATTCTGCATGGCCTTCCTGCCCACACACTCCATCCATTACAAATGGCCATGAATACAACTGCACGAATCATCTACGGGGTCTCCAAATACGAGCATGTGACACCGTTACTAATGCAACTTCACTGGCTTCCTATAGCAGGGCGCCTCAAATATAAAACCCTCCTGACCGCATTCAAAATCCTCCACCAGCTTTCTGCAACCACCTTAGAAGACTTCCTACACTGGACACCAGACAGCAGAATCAGAAGAACTAACATGGCAAATACCATTGCCATTCCCACTTTGGCCAGTAAAACCCCACAATATATCAGACATAGAGCCTTCACTCTATTTGCCACTCAGCTCTGGAACTCCCTCCCTGCACCAATTCGTCTTATCACTGACCTATCCACCTTTAGAAAAGCAATAAAAACGTATCTTTTCCAACTATACTTTGACAATATCACATAACCCACTCAGGGGCGGCCCAAGGGAGGTGCGGGGCCATGTGCGGAGACTCGGTGCGGGGCCTTATTTGCATAAGTGGCCTTATTTGCATAAATATTTGCATAATGTTACCATACACTAACTTTTAGTAAACATGTCTCTTAATGAGTGTATGGATAAAGAAAGACTAAAAGATTTCTACATTACTATAATCCAGTGCCAATCGCCAGGCACATTAGGAACTACTACAAACGCTGCCCATTTAGAACCCATAGCAAACCCGCCGTATCCTGACAGCATTACCAGGACTCACAAAGCACCATACCCTACCTATCAAAAGGCAACACTGCAAATATTAAACCAATACATTTCAGAGAATACTGGGGAAAGAGAACAAGTGGCAATGCCAAATAGGAATTACATAAATAGAATACCTCAGCTCAGTTACACATGCAGAACATAGACCATTACCAAACAAGGAATCACAATTTAGAAACAGGAAGGCAATAATTAAACTGGGAACCCCAAAAGCCAAACTTGGAATGTACAACAACACTGTAGAAATAAAACTATAAATTAATTTCCTCTTGTACCAAACAAAGCGCAGACGTTAATGATGCACATTTCACAGAGCTTTCATATTCCAGTTAATAAATTCAAAATAAAGAGATATCTTTCTACCTTTTGTGCATTTTTTTCAGTTGCAATTGCTCCAGCCACTTTCTTCTGGTTTCTTCATGTTTTCTGCTAACTGTCTATCGTCTGCTGTCCATTTGTTCTTTCTTCTCTCTTCTAGTTTTTTTTTTTCCATTCTCTCTCTCTACATCTGCTTTGACATACTAATCTTTCTCCATTTGCTCTTTCCTCATTCCTATTTCATCCACACAAATTTTACCCCTCCATCCTCAATCCCCACTTACTCTCCCAATACCCGGCCAATTGTAGATTTTTCATCCCTCCCACACAAAATATTTTTCCCCTCTCCATTTTACTCTCCCAGCCCCATCCCATTCTAATCCTCCCCCAACATCAGCTCCCTTCTAGTTCCAGTCTCACCCAGCATCCATTCCCTTCTAGTCCCTGCATCAGCCCATTTCCAGTCCTAGCTCCCCCATCCATTTTCAGTCTGATTCCCTTCATCAGCTCATTTCCAATCCTAGCCCCCATCAGCCCATTTCTAGTAATTTCCTAGCCCCACCATCAGCCCATGTCAAATCCTAGCTCCCCTCCACTCAGCCCAATTCCAGTCCAAGCCCCCATGAGCCTACTTCCAGTTCTAGCCCCTCCATGAGTCCATTTCAATTCAAGCCCCCACCACAGCCCATTTCCAAACTTAGCTCCCCCCCAACAGCCCATTTCCAGTCCTATCCTAGCTGCTCCATCAGCCCATTTTCAGTCCTAGCTCCCTTCCCTCACAGCCCATTTCCATTCCAAGCTCCCTCCCCATCAGCTATTTGCAGTTCAAGCCTCCCCTTCCACTCAGCCCATTTCCAGTCATAGCAACCCCCCAACCCATTACCAGTCCTAGCCCCCCATCAACCCACTTCCAATCCTAACCCCCATCACCCCATTTTCAGTTTAAGCCCCCCCCTATAACCCATTACCAGTCCTAACCCCCATCAGCCCACTTCCAGTCTTAACCCCATCAGCCCATTTCCAGTCAGCTCCCCATAGCTCATTGCCAGTCCTAAACCTCCCCCATCAGCCCACAGCCCATTACCAGTCCTAACCACATCAGCCCTCCTCAAGTCCTAACCCCTCCCCATCAGCCCATTTCCTGTCCTAGCCCCCCACAGCCCATTATCAGTCCTATCCCCCCCCCCCCATAGCCCATTAGCAGTCCTAACCCCCAATCGCCTCATTTCAAGACAGCCCCCATCAGCCCACAGCCCATTACCAGTCTTAACCCCCCCATAGCCCATTACCAGTCCTAACCCCCCCCCCCAACAGCCCATTACCAGTCCTAACCCCCCCCCCCAAAGCCCATTACCAGTCCTAACCCCTCCCCATCAGTCCATTTCCTGTCCTAGCCCCCCCATAGCCCATTATCAGTCTTAACCCCCCCATAGCCCATTACCAGTCCTAACCCCCCCATAGCTCATTACCAGTCCTAACCCCCCATCACCCCATTTCCAGACAGCCCCCATCAGCCCACAGCCCATTACCAGTCTTAACACCCCCCCTATAGCCCATTACCAGTCCTAACCCCCCCAACAGCCCATTACCAGTCCTAACCCCTCCCCATCAGCCCATTTCCTGTCCTAGCCCCCCCATAGCCCATTATCAGTCCTAACCTCCCCATAGCCCATTAAAAGTCCTAAACCCCCATCGCCCCATTTCCAGCCAGCCCCCACCCGCCCACCGCCCTTGGCCAGTCCTAACCCCCCCCCCCCCCCCCTCCATCGGCTTATGGCAAAATTAAAAAAAAAAAAAAAAGCTGGCTCTGGCTGCTGTCGCTGCCGCCGTCGCGGCAGCGGCAGAATGAAGTGTCCCGCGGGGCCTCCTCTGCTCGCTGAGCCCCTCTGCAAGGGCTTTCAGATTCGCGAAGGGAGAGTGTCTCCCTCGCGTCTCTGTTAAGCCCGCAGGGGCTAATGGGAAATTTCCCATCTGCCCCTTTAGACGCGAGGGGCTGATGGGAAATTTCCCATTAGCCCCTGCGGGCTTAACAGAGACGCGAGGGAGACACTCTCCCTTCGCGAATCTGAAAGCCCTTGCAGAGGGGCTCAGCGAGCAGAGGAGGCCCCGCGGGACACTTCATTCTGCCGCTGCCGCGGCGGCAGCAGCAGCGGGAGCAGCCAGAGCCAGCTTTTTTTTTTTTTTTTTTATGTAATTTAAAAAAAAGCAGAATGTTCTTTGCGCGGGGCCCCCTGAAACGCGGGGCCCTGTGCAAAAAACATTCTTGCTCAATGGACGGGCCGGCCCTGAACCCACTACTGCTGCACCTCTGTCTAATGCAAACTCTCCCATGTAGTCTGTTCTTTATGTTATGATGATGTATTCTGTTCAGTTTTAATTAGCAGCTCTGTTATCTATTGTTATATCTGTTACTTGTTCAATGTAATACTGTTCAATGCAAACCATGTTCTATGTACTAAGTTATTATATTGTAAACCGCACTGATTTTAAATAGTGCGGTATATAAAACCAAATAAATAAATAAATATATTCTTCAGGGTCATGGTGGTCACAGCTGCAGCGCCAAGAGATCTCTGTCCATATCTGGACAACTGCTTCATGCGGGCCCATTCCCTTTCAGAAGTGTCTCAGATGGTTTCCCACTTGGTGGTGCTTATGGAAAGCTTCGGCTGGGTGATCATTCGGGGAAAGAACCAGCTGTTGCCTTCCCAATCTCTGGTCTTTCTGGGAGCATGTTTTGACATTCAAGTGGGCAAAGTTTTCCTGCCAGAGGAGAAAGTCAAAAGACTGCTGGATTGCCTGGTGCTGTAATGTGTGCAGCAGGCTCCCAGAGTCTGGGATTAAATTCGGCTCTTCAGTTTGATGGCGGCAACCATACAGATGGCGCTGTTGGCATGTGCTCACATGCAACTGATACAGCGATTTCTGCTGACTCGATGTTCCTGAGTTCTCAGGAGTTCGGACGCAGATTCCTGCTCCCGTTGATAGTGAAGTCCAGTCTTTGGTGGTGGCAGTAGCCCTGTCATCTGAGGAAGGGTGTATTGATGGATGATTTCTCCTGGATCCTCCTGTTGACACATGCCAGTCTCTCTTGCGCTGGGGAGCCCATTGCCAAGACCATGCAGCCTGGGGCCAATGGAACCACAGGAAAGCGGTTTGGTACATCAACTTCCTCAAGGCGAGGGCCATCAGGTTGTCTCTTCTGTGTTTCTGGCCCCTGGTTGAGGGACGAGCAGTTTAAGTGTTTTCAGACCTTGCCACTTCGGTAGCTTATGCCAATCAGCAAGGTGGCATGAGGAGTGCTGGGGTATCTCTGGAAATGATTCTCCTGTTTGGCTGGGCAGTGAAGAACCTCTTAGCCTTGTCGGCTCAGCACATTGCCTGAGTGGACAATGTGGAAATGGACTTCCTCATCTGGCACTCTCTGGATTCTGGAGAGTGGCTGTTGAGTCAGGAGACATTTCAGTTGATTCTGCGCCGCTGGGATCACCCTAAAATGGATCTAATGGTGACCCACTCCAGTGCCAAGATTTGCCACTTATTCAGTCGCCACAGAGTGGGTGTTGAGTCAGGAGGCAATTCAATTGATTCTGCACCGCTGAGATCACCACAAAATGGATCTGATGGCGACCCACTCCAATGCCAAGGTTTGCCACTTATTCAGTCGCCACACAGAGATGGGGTCCGAGGGTGTTGATGCTGTGGCTTAGCCTTGGTCAAGTCAGCACCTGCTGTACATGTTGCCTTCCATGGCCCCTGGTAGGGTATGTTATTCGGCGTATAGAACGCCACCTGGTCACGATTGTTAAGATGGCATCAGATTAGCAGAGGAAAGCATGATTCGAAGACCTGATGCAGCTTCTGCAGGTGCCTCCTCTTCGGTTTCCTCCATCTCAGGGCCTATTGTGGCAGGTACCAATCGTCCTGAGGACTCTGTTCCCTTTTCGCTTACAGCTTGGCACTTGAAGGGAGATGGCTAGTGCATAAGGACTACTCTACAGCGGTGGTCTCTCTCTGCTCGGAGGACTGGAGGTCTACCATTCTCGCATACATGCAGATCTGGTGCCTCTTTGAGTGATGATGTGGTGCTTGGCAGTTCGCTCTTGAGATGGTCAAGTGCCCTCTCTGTTGGTGAGCCTGACGTCAGTACCGTGGAAAATGGTAGAAACCATCATAAAGAACAAAGTTACACAGCATGTGGTAGTCATGGCCTAATGGGAGACAGCCAACATGGCTTTAGACAAGGAAGATCTTGTCTTACTAATCTGATATGTTTTTTTTGAAGGTGTGAATAAACAGGTAGACAAAGGTACTCGAGTCCGTTGATATAGTGTATCTGGACTTTCAGAAAACCTTTGACAAGGTCCCTCATCTGAGACTTTTGGCAAAACTAAAAAGTCATGGGATAGGAGGCAGTGTACTATTGTGGATCGGGAACTGGTTAAAAGATAGAAAGCAGAGGGTAGGGCTAAATGGCCAATTTTCCCAATGGAAAAAGGTGAATAGTGGAGTACCCCAAGGATCTGTACTGGGTCCGCTACTTTTTGACATATTCATAAATGACCTGGAAAAGGGAATAACTAGTGAGGTTTTATTTATTTATTTATTTAGTATACATTTGTATACCGCTACTTCCAGCGATCAGCAGCGGTTTGATTACAGATTGGAAATTGTCAATCATGACAGGAAATATTTTGAGGTATAAACACATTGATTAGACAGGAAAGCACAGCACACAGAGAACTATTTTACAGGGAACATGGGCTATGGAGGGTTAAGTGGCTTGCCCAAGACCACAAGGAGCACCTGTGGGACTAGAAACCCCAGTCCTTCTGGCCCAAGGTTGCTGTCCTCTAGTGGGATTTGAACCCCCGACCTTCCGGCCCGAAGTACCTTGCCCCAACCACTAGGCCACTCCTCCACTCCTCAAATTTGCAGACGACACAAAGCTGTTTAAAGTTGTTAAAACTCAAGACGAGTCTGGAAAACTGCAGGAGGATCTGGATAAATTGGAAGACTGGGCATCCAAATGGCAGATGAAATTTAATGTGGACAAGTGCAAAGTTATGCACCTAGGAAAGAAGAACCCACACTATGGTTACACAATGCAAGGTTCCACATTGGGAACCACCACCCAGGAAAAAGATTTAGGAGTCATCGTGGATAACATGTTAAAACCCTCCGCCCAGTGTGCAGCGGCGGCCAAGAAAGCAAATAGAATGCTAGGTATCATAAGGAAAGGAATGGAAAATAAAACAAAGGATATTATAATGCCTCTGTATCGTTCCGTGGTGCGACCGCACTTTGAATATTGTGTGCAATTCTGGTCGCCGTATCTTAAAAAGGATATAGTGTTATTAGAAAAGGTACAGAGAAGAGCCACCAAAAATGGTAAAGGGGATGGAAGGCTACTCTTATGAAGAGAGGCTACAAAGGTTAGGGCTTTTCAACCTGGAAAAGAGACGGCTGAGGGGAGATATGATAGAGGTCTATAAATTAATGAATGGAGTGGAACGGGTAAACGTAGATCGATTGTTTATGCTATCAGAATATAGAAAGACTAGGGGACATGTAATGAAGCTACAGGGTAAACTATTTAAGACAAATAAGAGAAAATATTTTTTCACTCAACGTGTAATCAAACTCTGGAATTTGTTACCGGAGGATGTAGTAAGGGCTGTTAGTGTAGCTGGGTTTAAAAAAGGTTTGGACAAGTTCCTGGAGGAAAGGTCCATAAACCATTATTAAAAAGGGACTCAGGATATCAATGCTTGATCCAATACAAGCATTGTGGAACCTGTGTCTCTTGGGGATACTGCTAGGTACGTATGACCTAGATTGGCCACTGTTGGAAACAGGATACTGGGCTTGATGGACCTTGGTCTGAACCAGTATGGCATATCTTATGTTCTTATGTTCATTTTACAGTGTGGCCTGGAGAAGGATCTTTCCCTTAGCTCCCTGAAGTTCAGATGGCAGCTTTGGCCTGTTTCTGAGGTTTGGTGACCAGTAAGTCTCTAGCCTTGCACCCAGATGTCCCACGCTTTCTCCAGGGGGGCGAGGGGGTTCAGTGTCTGCGTCCTCCCCTCCCGATCCCTTCTTGAGATCTGTTTCTGGTGCTGAGGGCCCTGATGGCGGCATCTTTTGAGCTGTTGAAGTGTGCTACTTTAAAGGATTTGATGTTCAAGACGGTTTTCTTGGTCGCCATTTGTTCCACAAGGCAGATTTTTGAGCTGCATGCTCTGTCTTGCCAAGATCCTTATCTGTCTTTTTCAAAGGAGGCTGTTTCCATTCAACCTGAACCTTCCTTCTTGCCTAAGGTGCTTTCTCCCTTTCACATGAACCTGGTAGACTGCCTACCCTCATCCTTGAAGGAGCAATGTAGGGGGAAGGATAAGGATCTTCACCTTGTGGATGTCCAGAGGGTGCGTCTCCGATACTTGGAGGTTACAAATTCCTGTCATAAGTCCAACCATCTTTTTGTGCCTGCTGCTGGATTAAGGAGGCCATTGCCTCAGCATATCTGTTGTGGAACCGACCCATTCCGGAGGGTTTGCGCACCCATTTTACCCGATTGGGTGGAGTGGAGCTCAGTAGCCCCTGCAAACATTTGTCAGGCATCAACGTGAGCATCACTTTCCACTTTCATCAAGCATTACTGCTTGGATATATATACGTGGGTGGACACTGCCTTTGGCTCAAGGGTTTTGCCAGCTGCTTTCTTATTCCTGCATAGTGGAGTTTGTAGCTTTGGTACATCCCATTTGTCTGGAATGGTCTAAGAGGGCAATATGGAAGGTGACATTTTACTTACCAGCAAATGTCCTTTCCTTGAGTACTGCTAGACCAGGCCAGGGCCTGCCCCTGAAACTGTCTTTGTTCTTCTGTTGTGCTACCCTTGGGTCTGCAATGAATTTTCTACTTGACTCTGCTGGTTTATCTTCCATGGACAGCCTTCTGTTTATGCTTTCCTGTACATAGTTCTCTACTGTTGATTACTCTTTGTTGCCAACGATTTGAGGTTGTGTGAGGCTTGCTATGTTTTTCTCATATGTTTTGGGATGAATACTGAAGGGACCTCTGATGACTGAGGCGAATAGAGGCATACGAGTGATGTCATTGAAATCTGGCCTTTTCATTTGTTCTATGTCTCCACCAATGTGCTGGTAGGGGGAACACGACCCACTTGTCTGGAGTGGTCTAGCAGGACTCGAGAAAATACTTTAACTGGTAAGTAAAATGTCACTTTCCTAGCATGTCCCGAGGAGACATTTACCCTCTTCATTTTGTCCAGGTGTAAAATAGTATAATCCAATAAATATGCTCCTCCTGATCACATATGGAATCTTCATCCATAAGATTTTACATTGTATTCTGTTTCCTGAAAAACTTTTATATTGCCATCCTTAACATATAAGGTCACCCCTCCATCATTCTGATCCATCCTGTGATTTTGATATAATTTGTACACCAGTATTCAATATTCTTTTCTTTAGCCTTCATTCTTTTTTAATGATTTTTAACATTCTCTTTGGTCACCATGTGGAGGCAACCATTAAAAATAGAGTATTTTAATGTGTTATCAACTGTGACTCCAAGATCCTTTTGCTGAGTGATGATTCTTAAAGTAGAACCTAGCATCATGTAGCTGTAGTTCTCCTGGAACAAGCAGGAAGGCAGTCCTCACTTATGGGTGATGTCGGCACCGACTGAGCCCGCGTGGAGCAATTCCCCAGCTTTCAAAGAAATCCTTTGGGATTGCTGCCACACATGTGTGGTCCTCTTCCTGCCCAAGGGTGCCATCTTGCTCAGTCTCCCTTTTTCCACGGACCCCTCATCCCTCGGAAAAGGTTTCGTGTTTTCGCCTTACAGGCTTCTCTATTTTCCGGTTGCACTGGTCCTCTACCCGTCCTTCCCCTGCTCTATTTTTAGAACTATTGGGGATACTCTTTTCATTTTTTTTTTGTTATGGGCTTTGTCCCCTTTTTTCTTCTCTAACCACTGGCCTCGTGGGTCTTCGACATCGCAGGGGCCATTTTTGCCCCCATGGCCACCGGATTCAAAAAATGTGACAGATGCTCTAGGAACATGTCGCTTACGGACACTCATGACTGTTGTCTGTGGTGCCTCGGAGTCGACCATGATCCAGAGCTCTGTTCACTCTGCAAGAAAATGTCCTCTAAGGTCCTGCTCAGCCATAAGCAGAAGTCTGAAGAAATTTTCCAAAAGGCCGCCTCGGAGTCCCCGGTGGCGCCCTCGGTCATCTCTCCCCCAGTGGGTTCCTCCCCTGCGGCACTGTGCTTTCAGCGGCACTCCAACCAGTAATACCCCAAGGTGGAGCGGCGCAAAAAGAAGAAGGCCTCAAAGTCACTGTCGGTGGCTCCCGACAAGCGCAAATGCTCCCATGCCTGGTCGCTTAGCCCCCTTCGGTGTTCCCGAGAGTTGGACAAGGAGCGGCCCCGCAAGGTACCCCGCACAGAAGCGGAGGTCTCCAGCAAAGGCTCACGGTCTCCTGAGGGCCGTTCCAGTGAGGACCCCCTCTCCTCCTCGATGCCCGACCCGGTGACCCCGGGATCGGCGTCACAGGGCCCCACACCCACGCAGGAGTCCCACGTGCTGGCGCTAGAACACAGCGTTTCTGCATTCATTGCTTCCCAGCAGGCGCTTATGGCCAGCTTTGCTGACTCGCGCCCTGAGACTGTGGGTCCCTCGCGTGGGACACCCAAATGTGTCCAGGAAACCCTCGAGAGCCACGGGCCTTGTGAGAGTCCTCAACGTAAGTCTTGTTCGCCCTTCCGTTCCTCGGAGGCGAGATCATCCAGGGCCTCCGGCACCAAGCGAGCACCGACCATTGGACAGGGCGATCTGTCCTGCTCAGACTCTTCGACTGATTTCTCGGAGTGGGAGTCCGATGGGGACACCTCCCCGGAAACCCATACCCACCGGGGTCTTCCGTCGGACCTCTCACCGGCCACGTTCCAGCAGCGCTCGCCACCCGAAGACACCTCCTTCCTGGTGTTCATTCGGGACATGGCACGGGCCCTTAACCTGGTCACCCAAGCTGAGGAGGACCCTCGTGCTGAAGAAATGGACATTCTTCAGTACGAGTCCCCGCCCTGGGAATCCCTTACTGTGCCTGTACCTCCTATTCTATCTCGGCTGCTGCTCCGCATGTGGGAGGCCCCAGCCTCGGTCACTGCCTAGTGTCCATCTCCAGTGTTTCAGTGGGTGACTGTCCTCCAAGGCATCAACTGGCTTCCGAAGACCCAACTCCCACACACCTCGATGGTGGTGGAATCAGCCACGAGGAAGCAAAATAGCCTGAAATCGCATTCGTCAGTACCACCCGGCCTCGAGGGAGAGCTCCTCAATAGATTCGGTACCTTGTTAAAGTCTGTGGCGGACTGCTCTCCCGAACCTCCTATGATGGCTTTGAGTCATCGGCTCGGGTGGCGGCCGCAGGAATTGGGGCCCGCCATCAGGCATGGCTCCAATCCTCTCATTTGGAGCAATGGGTGCAGGAGAAGCTCCTGCACGTGCCTTCTCTCGGTGAGCAGCTCTTCGGCAAGCCGATGGAGGAGAAGGCCGCGGAAATTGAGATGGAGTTTGTCACCAGAGCCCGTCTCTACCGCAAAATGTCTACCCTGCCTTGGAAGAAGCAGCCAACTAAGAAGCCCTGCTTCCCTAGAAAGGATCTTCAGTATCAGGGCTATCCACCATATCCAGCTATCCCCACGCCGACCACTCCGGGGTAGGGAAAGTCTGGCCAGGGGGATCGTAAGCCAAAAGAACCAAAGGCCCAGAGACTTCCAAGATGGCGGTTTGAAGGGAGCTTTGTGCGGCGGTGTCATTTATATATGGGGAAACGGAAAGCTAAAGGGGCTAAGACGCCCTCCTCTACCCCGGCTACCTCTACCCCTTTACCTCAGCAAGCGGTGGGTCTGCTAGATCGTTATTTGGCTTCGCGGCAGCAGTCGGGGTTACCGGCGAGCGGAGGCCCTAGGGATCTCTCGGCCGAGTTGAGTATCTCGGCGGGAGGTTCCGGGCCGGATATCTCTTCGCCGGAGCAGTGGCGGCCCCCTAAAGAACCGTTGCTGACGAGGAGCTCGGTGTCGACAGTCGCCCCTCCCCCAGTGATAGGTGGGGGAGTGGGGTGCGGAGGGACGGTCTCATCGAGAAGCGGTGGAGTTTCTGCTGCTTTGCCCTCAGCCAGTGCCATAGAGGTTTCTCTATCGGCGTCGGGGTCTCCTGGCAGGATGGCTGCCATCTTTCCTGCCTCTGCTCCCTTGCAGGTGGAATCGCGGCATGAGGAGCTTGGATCTGGTGGAGTGTTTCCTTCTTCAATACCCTTCTCATTTGAGCGGCCTTCGGAATTCACGTTGGAGACTATTTGGTCCGCAATAGTGAAACTGGGAGAACTATTGGTCCCGCAAGTATCATCTTCAATTTCTCAGTTGCAGTCTCACACTACTCTTCTTCAACAACATACTTTAGAGATCTCGGCGGTTCAGAGTTCAGTCTCTGAACTTCAACAGAGAGTGGAACAATCTGAAAATTTAACTTCTGTGTATCAGAAAAATGTTATTGCATTGCAGACTAGAATTGAAATGCTTGAAAATCTCTCTCGATATTCTAATCTGCGTCTTGTTAGTTTTCCCAGGGCTCAGTCTATAGGAGCAAAGGAGTTGCTAAAAAAATATATGATTGAAGTTCTTGGGGTTCCGAGTGAATCCCACCCCCCTTTGGTTAGGGTTTATTATCTGCCTACGAAAAAAAAAGTGGAGGGTGGTGGGGTTATCCCCGGAGTAGATTTAGCTGACTCCTTGGATGTTACTACTATGTTAGAAGCTTCCCTGACTGAAACAGTTGTTCCTGCTACACTAATTGTTACTTTTGCTTTGAACTCTGATAGGGACTGGTTCTTGAAAATGTATTTTCATAAACGGGACATTTCTTTTCTTGGTTCAATGGTTCGGGTTTTCCCTGATTCTTCACGGGAAACCCAGAAACGTAGGAAGGAGTTTCTATTTCTTCGCCCAGCTATTTTGTTATTGGGGGGCCAGTTCTTTTTGAAATTTCCTTCCAAATGTTTGGTTAAAATGAATTTAGTGTCTTATGTTTTCTTTGAACCTTCACAGTTGCTTGCCTTCATTAATGCCCGTCGCCCCTCTGAGGGAGTGTAGGTACCACTGCATAGATTGTATGCCTGACTGTCTCCCTTCAACTATTTCCTTCAAAATTTGGTTATATTTTGTTTTCACTCGGAAGTCCTTTGTGGGCTATAGAAGGAGCGGGAAATGTCTGTATTACTTCAATGTTTTCCTATTTACGGTTGTTGTATATACTCCAACTTGTTTTTTCATTCCGTCTCTTTATTTCCATTCAAGTTATTGTTGCTTGAATTTGTTTGTAAAATTCATAAATAAATAATTAAAAAAAAAAAAAAAAAAAAAAAAGAACCAAAGGCCCAGACTCCGGCTCCCCCACAACCCACTCAGGGGTTTTGACATCATCAGCATAGCCCCTCGCCCTCTGGCGACACAGCAGCCAGTGGGGGAATGCCTGTCCCGCTTCGCCCCATCGTGGGCTTCCATTACCTCGGACACTTGGGTCATCCAAGATAGCTATCACGTTCACTTCAACAGGCTTCCACTTCCTTTCTCCCTAGCGGAGCCTCCTCGACTCCCTGCACACCAGCTTCTGCTGCAGCGGGAATTACACTCTCTCCTCACCCAGCAGGCAGTCGAGAAGGTCCCTCCTCACCTTCGATGTCGGGGCTTCTATTCCCGGTACTTCCTCATCCCGAAAAAGACAGGGGGTCTGCAGCCCATCCTTGACCTCCGCAGGCTAAACAAGTTTCTGGTGCGGGAGAAATTCAAGATGTTATCTCTTGGTGTTCTGCTGCCCTTCCTCCAACAGGGTGACTGTCTATGCTCCTTGGATCTAAAGGACGCTTACGTCCACATTTTAATCGACCCCCAACACAGGCAGTATCTGCGTTTCAGAGTGCAGGGAGAACACTTCTAGTACAGGGTGCTCCCCTTCGACCTCACATCTGCCCAACAAGTCTTCACAAAGTGCCTTGTCGTGGTCGCAGCTTACCTTCGGCTTTAGGGCATGCCGATCTTTCCCTACCTCGACGACTGGCTCATTAAGGGCTCCTCTGTCGAGGAGGCTCGGTGAGCAATGTCGCACGCTGTCCTCCTCTTGGAGAGCTTGGGATTCTTGGTCAACTACCCGAAGTCTCACCTCGAGCCAGTGCAGGCTCTCAAGTTTATCGGGGCGTGTCTCGATACCCAGCTGACGACCGCCTTCTTACCAGTGGATCACGCCAACCGCCTCCGGGCGCTGGCAACTCGCGTCCAAAGCACTCCCCAGGTCACCGCTCGGACCATGCTACATCTCCTGGGCTACATGGCCTCGACCGTGCATGTGGTCCCCCACGCCCGCCTGCACATTCGGATGGCTCAGTGGTGACTTAGTGCCCAATGGAGCCAATCCCTCGGACACCTCAGGGACCCCGACAGGGTTCTTCCCGACTTCCGCTTGTCCCTGAGCTGGTGGCAAAATCCCTGCAGCCTCCTGTGGGGATTGCCCTTTCAGGCCCCACAGCATGATGCAGTGCTAATGACATATGCTTCCCTGTTAGGGTGGGGGATCCACTGTGGGCCACTCTGCTCGCAGGGACAATTGTCACCCAAGGAGTTTCAGCAGCAAATAAACCTGCTCGAACTCCGGGCAATTCGGTGGGCCCTGAGGGCCTTCAAGGAACACCTCAGCGGGAGGTCAGTTCTCGTGCAGACCGATAACCGTGTGGCGATGTTCTACATCAACAAGGACGGGGGCACGGGATCGCGCTCCCTCTGCCGGGAAGCAGTCCTCATCTGCTCTTTCGCTGTCTGATGGAGGATGTCCCTCAAGGCGATGTACCTCCTGGGTCAGGAGAATGGCCTGGCGGACAGATTCAGCAGAATCCTTCGTCCCCACGAATGGCGGCTGGATTCCATAGTAGCAGACTGGCTGTTTCTCCACTGGGGGATGTCGGCGATAGACCTCTTCACCAGTCCCCAGAACACGCAGCTCCCCTGCTTTTGCGGGCTGGTGCCGCACTCGAGCAGGTAGGGCCCCGATGCATTGCTCCTGGACTGGTCATCCAGCCTTCTCTCTGTATTCCCTCCCTTCCCCCTCATTGCGAGGACTCTTTTCAAGGCTCAGCAGGATGGGGCATCGTTGATTCTCGTGGCCTCGGCAGCCTTGGTTTCCGCTCCTGCTCCAGCTGTCGACGGAGCCTCTAGTTGCCCTGGGCTCTGCCCATGGTCTGCTGATGCAGGAGGAGGGTCGGGAACTGCACCCGAACCTAACCTCCCTATCCCTCACGACCTGGCAGCTGAACAGGTCTTCCTAGCCTCTCTGGCCCTTCCAGAGGAGTTCGAGGAAATCCTCCTTGACTCGAGGAAGGACTCCACTAGGCGAGCCAAGTGGAGACACTTCTCCGTTTGGTGCTCGGTATGCCAGATCGACCCTTTCTCGTGCCTGTTCGATGGGTTCTCCAGTACCTCCTCCATCTCTCGAGAGAAGGGCTGAAGTCGAACCCTGTCAGGGTTCATTTGAGTGCCATCTCAGTGAATCACCTCCCCATCGAGGGAAACCCCTCTCGAGGCAGCCGTTAGTCTCCCGTTTCATGTGGGTCTTCTGCTTTCCATGCCGCGCATCCATCCTCCAGTGGAATGGGACCTGAATGTGGTACTCACGCAGCTCACCCATCCACCCTTCGAGCCAATGGCAACGTGTTCGTTCTGGCACCTCTCCTGGAAGGTAGCCTTCCTGGTGGCGCTGACCTCGGCCCGCCAAGTCAGTGAGCTCTCATGGCTGACGCCCCTTACACACCAGGTTTTATCGGAACAGGATGGTCCTCCGTACCCACCCTAAATTCCTACCTAAAGTCGTTTCAGACTTCCATCTCAACCAAGAGACAGTTCTGCCGACCTTCTTCCCGAGGCCCCACACCAACCAGGCATCGACGACTGTCCACACTCTCGACTGCAAATGGGCCCTCGCCTTTTACTTGCAGCATACCCAGACTCATTGCAAGTCTGACCGACTTTTCGTTACCTATGATCCCAGTAGACGGGACAGGCAGTCACAAGCACACCCTCTCGGTTTGGGTGGCGTCCCGCTAGATCATCGAGTCACCGCACATGGGGTCCGGGCCAAAGCAGCCTCGGTGGCCTCTCTACTCTCCATGCTCCTGATGGACATCTGCTGGGCGGCAACCTGGTCTTCCACTAATACCTTCACTGCCCACTACTGCCTGGAGAGGGGGTCCCACCAGGACAGCACCTTCGGCCAGGCTGTACTCCGTAACCTGTTTGGGTTATACGCAACTCCTGCCCTTTGACCCTCCTTCGCGGCTACCGAGGGCTTCGCCCCGAGGACCCAAGGACTCAGGCTTCCGCTTCTGCTCACGGCCTCGCGAAGGCGTTTTTTGGTTACAAGTTCGGTAGCCTGTAGCTAGGGAGTCCCATAAGTGAAGTCTGACTTCCTGCTTGTTCCTGGATAAAGCGTTGTTACTCACCTGTAACAGGTGTTCTCCAGAGACAGCAGGAATCAGTCCACACTACTCTCCCACCTCCCTTGATGAGTTGCTGAATTTTTGTCCCTTCCTTGACATCTGCTTGGTAGGCTCGAGCTAAGGGACATGACTGAGCAAGATGGCACCCATGGACTGGAAGAGGACCACGCATGCGTGGCAGCAATCCCAAAGGCTTTCTTTGAAAGCTGGGGAATTGCTCCGCACGGGCTCTGTCATCACCCATAAGTGAGGACTGATTCCTGCTGTCCCTGGAGAACACCTGTTACAGGTGAGTAACTACGCTTTTGAATTGTTCTTCCTTTTGTTTATCACTTTGCAATTATCCACATTAAGAGGGTTATTTTGGAAGTCCTATTTGTGCTTTGGATGTTTGGAAACAGGCATAGAGATGTCCAAAGCATGGCGATATCTCCAGAACCATTTTAGAAGCCAGGTCTGTAGACATCCTCAGTGTAAGGACATCAGTCTGAATGGGGGCATGGTGGGAGGCATATCTGAGGCATTCCCAAGAATTTGGATATCCCCGCCTGAACTCAGTAACATCCGGTGTTGTATCTAAGTCTATATCTGCTCCAGGCACAATCAGGCACCTGAAAAGTGATAGTTTATCAGGCAAATGTGTGGAGGGTGTGGAGAAGCAGCTATACTGATATCTGTGTTATTTTACAATACGACAACAAACATTGATGGGGAATGGGGCTCATGCTTCTGTTTTGCTACACTACTGGAATCCTCTTCTAGCTTGCATTAGATGGACAGCCCCGCTCCACGCTTTCCTAAGAGGTATGTCTATTTGACTGCTGGCGTGAACATCCACGGTATGAATATTGGCTGGTGACATAGAGATCCCTGTTATTTTTCTGTTTTGCCATCAGCATTGAGTGCATCGAGACATCGAGTTGATTTCTCAAATCGTATTGCCTGCCTCCTAGACAGTTACTGTTATCAAGATCTCAAAGGATCTAGACTACAGTCACTGCCTAGTGTCCATCTCCAGTGCTTCAGTGGGTGACTGTCCTCCAAGGCATCAGGGAATATTTGTGCAGATACTCCTGGAGGAGATGTGCACCTCATGCGGAGCAGAGCTCAGCCCAGCCAGAGGCTCAGACATCCTTTCTCTGAGTCAGAATCTGTGCACGCCTGAGAATTTGACTATGTCTCAGAATATCTCTTAGAAGGAGGTCTCCTTAATTGCTGTCATATCCCATGCCACCTCATGAGAGACTTAAATCCCTTCCTAAGGAGCTTTTTTTCATGATTTTGTATAAGTTATAGGTAAATCTATACTATTTCTGTTATAAATGAATGAGGAGCCTAGGGCAAAAAAACTGGAATCCCCCTTGTTTTCTGACCCCCTCCCCCCTTTATGAAACTGTGACTGTGCCCATTCACAGGATCTTTGAGGCCACAGATGAGAATGTGAAAGACTCCCCTCCTGTACCACCTGTTAGCAGGAAGATCGACTTTATGTATTGAATCCATAAGGCTCCTAGATTCAATGATCTCCAGGAACAAGCAGGAATGTAGTCATCGCATATGGGTATCGTCGGTACCAACGGAGCCTGCGCGGGAATGCTCCCCAGCATCCAATTAGAAAGCTTTTGGGAGCATCCCACAGCACCTGCGTGCTGCCTTCCTGCCTTTCCCAACTGCCTCTCTCCAGTTCTTCGTTTTCCGCGGAGCCAGAAGGTCGTGTTCCTGTCACCGCAGAAAATTTTCCTTCTTTTTTGTGGTCGCGTCAGCCTTCCTCAACGCTTTACGGGTACCGCCAGTTTTTCTTTCTTTCTTTCTTTTCTTTTGAAAAAAAAACAATTTCTTAGTACTTTTTTCCCATTTTTTCCAGGTCCACGTGCCATTTTGGGCCTTAGGCCCAAGATTTTTTCCACAATGGAAAAACCCTCGTCGGGTTTTAAAAAGTGCACCAAGTGTGGCGGTACCATCTCCGTCACTGACACCCATGAGTGGTGTCTGAAATGTTTAGGTCCTGACCATTCCATTTCGGAATGTATGGCTTGTGCCATGATGTCCAAGAGAGGTCGACAGAACCGAGCTGCCAAGCTCAGTAACCTGTTTCCCTCTGATGCAGCTTCGGTGGCATCGACATCTTCCAGGGCTTCGTCTTCCTCCTGTGGATCTCAGGTAACTAAACATAAGTCTAGCCGGTCCTCAAAGGATAGATTTCCCTCTAAGCATCGAGATGCCCCTGGCGTTGCCCTTGAGGATTCTGCACCGGCAAAATTGCCCCGGCGGGCGGATTCGGCTTCCAAAGCATTATCAGGGCTCCAGGACGTTCTCGAGGCCTCAACCTTGGCAGAACTACTGGTGCCATGCTCTGGGGTGCCGGCAGTCTTCTCTGGTACCGACATCCAGGCATCAGCAGCATCGATAGACCAGAGAGTCCTGGCTATTGAGCGCAGTCTGGCGGCTCTCCTTGCGACATCGACGCCCTCGGAACCGCGTCAGACATTTCAACCGGTACCGATAGCATCGACATCGGTGTCCGCATTGCCGGCACCCAGTCATCCGATGCCTTCCGGTACCGATTACTCCCGGTACTGACTTCGGTCGGTACGGGTATCGGGCTCTTCAAGAGCATCCGGACAGGCGATACTTCGAGTCCTCAGAAGAATCTGAGGATTCTGATAGTTCTGTCGATGCAGGAATGCTTCTCCCAGAGAAGCCCTCCTCCCCTAAGCGCAGGATGTCTTCTCCAGAGGATATTTTCTTTCAGGATTTTATCAGGGAGGTGGCTCGGGGTCTGTCCATTACTGTGGCCCCTGAAACAGAGCCCTGAGCAAAGGAGTTGGAAATTTTACAATATCCCAAAACTCCTAAGGAGGCAGCTACCTTGCCCATCCATGAGATCTTGCATGATCTCATGTTAAGAATGTGGGAGACACCTCTTACCACCTCCCCTCATTCTCATAGACTGGATACTCTGTATCGAGTCCTTCCTTGTCCTGGTTTCCAAAAAACTCAGCTTCCTCACCACTCTATTGTAGTGGAATCAGCTATGAGAAGGATCAAGAGTGCAAAGAGGCATGTCTCTAATCCTCCAGGACGTGAATGCAGAACTTTGGATGCTTTTGGACGTTGTGTCTTCCAAGCTTCCATGCTTTCTGCCAGGATCAGTTCCTATAATCTATACATGGGAATGGTCCTAAAGGAAGTCACAGGTGATTTAGAGGCTTTGAGTCCTCTTCTTCCAGAGGATAGAAGGCAGGATTTTCTCACATTGGTCAAACATGCCCAAGATGTTTCTAAATTTGTCAACCGTGCAGCTTTTGACAGTTTTGAGTGCATAAGCAGAACCTCTGCCATTGCCATAGGTGCACGTAGAATTGCTTGGCTCCAGGCATCTGATCTGGAGCTCTGGGTACAAGACAAACTGGGAAATATCCCCTGTACTGGTGAGAACCTGTTTGGTAAAGATTAGCAGGAAAAGGCCAATGAGTTGGATGCTGACAACTCCACCTTGGATAGATTATCCAAGTCCACAGCTGATCCTGCTAGAAAGAAATCTTTCAAGAAACCATTCTTTTCTAAGAAGAAAAGATATTATCCTGCTTATTCTCAGCAGGGACGTTCTGCAGGTCAGCTTGTCAGGAAAGGTCAGCAACCACCCAAACAAAGAAAAGCAAAGACTGCTAAGCCTCAACCGTCCCAGCAGTCTCAGCCTCCACAAGGCCTTTGACTTTCAGCTAGAGAACTTAGCCTTCCTGGCTCTCGTTGGACCAGAGCCTTCCACCATTCCAGGAAGGTTGTGTCACTTTGCCCCCAGATGGGGGCAGGTAACAGCAGAGCATTGGACACTCTCCATCATAAAAGAGGGTTACAAGCTTCATTTTTCCAGCATGCTCCCTCCCACAATGATAAGGCAGTTCAATTCTCCGACCTCTCTCATCAACCTGTTAGGTCAGGAGGTCTCTATGCTTCTTGCCCAAGGGGCAGTAGAAGAAGTACCCATCCATCAGCAGGGTACAGGGTTTTACTCCCCCTATTTCCTTATCCCAAAGAAAACAGGGGGATACAGACCTATCTTAGACCTCAGAGAATTGAACAAATTCCTTGTCAAAGAGAAATTCAAGAAGATTTCTTTTGGAACTCTGCTGCCATACCTTCAGAGTCAGGATTGGCTTTGTTCTCTAGATCTCAAGGATGCGTACACCCATGTTCTCATCCATCCAACTCACATAAGATTCCTTCGGTTCCTGTTCCAAGGAAAGCACTACCAATACAGGGTGCTTCCTTTTGGCCTGGCCTCAGCACCAAGGGTGTTCACGAAATGCATGGCTGTGGTAGCGCATTTCTACGCACTCTAGGGATATTCGTCTTCCCCTACTTAGGCGACTGGCTCATTCGAGCCCCAACAGAGTCAGAGGCCAGGACTTCTCTATCCTGCACAATACGTATCCTCCAGTATTTGGGTCTGGTGATAAACATCCCAAAATCCAGTCTAACTCCCACTCAGTCTCTAGAGTTCATAGGAGCTTTGCTGGATACCAGAAGGGCAAGGGCCTATCTCCCCCAGGCCCGTTGCATTTGTATGGTGCAGTTAGCTTCTCAAGCAGTGCTAAAACCGCTTCTCACTGCCCGAGAAATGCTACAACTACTAGGCCACATGGCATCTACCGTGCATGTGGTTACCTATGCTCGCCTCCATATGAGGGCAGCCCAGTGGACTTTATCCACTCAATGGACCCAGGCATCAGGATGCCTGTCAGACAAAATAGCAAACACAAGTTGCCTTATTTTGTCCTCCAGTGGTGGAAGTCCACTCAAAACCTGTTGCTGGGGTCCCCTTTTCAACAACCCTTACCCCAGGCAACTCTCACAACAGATGCTTCTCCGATGGGTTGGGGAGCTCATCTGCAAGACCTCTTCACCCAAGGCACCTGGTCTCCACAGGAGACTCATCTACACATCAATCTCTTGGAGCTCAGAGCAATCTTCCTTGCTCTTCGAGTGTTCCACACCCTGCTCAGCTACAAGACAGTCCTCATTCATACGGACAATCAAGTAGCCATGTTCTACGTGAACAATCAGGGGGGAACAGGCTCTCTGTCGCTTTGCAACGAAGCTTTGCGACTATGGGCCCTCGCCAGAGAGCCTCAGATTCATCTCCTCACGGTGTATCTTCCAGGCATACAAACCTCTTGGGCAGACAGACTCAGTCGAGTTCTGCTTCCACATGAGTGGTCTCTGCATGCAGACCAGGTAGCCAAGATTTTTCAAATTTGGGGAACCCCGGACATAGACCTCTTTGCAAGTCCGTGGAATGCCAAACTTCCCCGGTTCTGTTCCAGAACCCCGGCTCAGGGTGCCCAGGCCAGGGATGCTTTCCTCCTTTACTGGGGTCAAGACTTCCTGTATGCCTTTCCACCCATTCCCCTAATTCCCAAAACCCTGTTCAAGCTTCAGAGAGACAGAGGCCATATGATTCTCATAGCTCCACATTGGCCACGGCAAGTGTGGTACCCTCTGCTTCTACATCTCTCTCAAGCTCCCTCCCTGGAGTTAGGGTCTGCTCCAGATCTCCTATCTCAGGAGGACGGAATGTTATGGCATCCCAATCCCCAGTCTCTGCACCTCAAGGCTTGGTTGCTGAAGGCCTAGATCTCCATGATCTTAACCTCCCTCAGCAAATATCCTTTATGCTTCCAGGAAGCCTTCCACAAGACGCTCTTATGCTTTCAAGTGGAAAAGGTTTACCATTTGGTGTTCGCAGAAGGGTCTTAACCCCATTGCCATACCTGTGGAATCATTACTGGAGTATCTCCTTCATTTATCCAATGCAGGACTTAAGACTAACTCAGTGAGGGTCCATTTGAGTGCTATTGCAGCTTCCTTCAAGCCCCTAAATGGACAACCTATTTCCTCCCAGCCTCTTATAGCAAGATTTATGAGAGGCCTTCTGCTAACTAAGCCTCCCATTAAGCCACCACCTGTGGCATGGGACTTAAATTTGGTTCTTGGTCAGCTCATGAAGCCACCTTTCAAACCCTTAGCTACTACCTCCTTGAAATTCCTTTCTTGGAAGGTTATCTTTCTCATTGCAATCACATCTGCACGTCGCATCAGTGAGTTGCAAGCACTAGTAGCTGATCCACCTTATACAAGGTTCCATCATGACAAGGTAGTCCTTAGGACTCATCCACGCTTTATGCCAAAGGTGGTCTAGCTTTTTCATCTAAACCAAGCGGTCTACCTACCTGTGTTCTTTCCAAGGCCTCATGCATCAAATGCAGAAAGGAACCTTCATACTTTGGACTGTAAAAGAGCTTTAGCCTTTTACTTATAAAGAACACAGCAACATAGAAAGTCCTCTCAACTCTTTGTTGCTTTTGATCCTTCTCATTTGGGACTTCCAGTCTCCAAGAGAACACTATCTAACTGGATTGTTCAGTGTATTTCCTTTGCCTATCAGAGTAAGAATCTTCCTCTGGAGGGCCATGTCACAGCTCACAATGTGAGAGCCATGGCAGCCTCAATGGCTCATCTGCACTCTGTGTCTATCGATGACATCTGTCGAGCAGCCACCTGGGCCTCGGTTCATACCTTCACAGCCCATTACTGCTTAGACAAGGACTTCTGCCGGGATGCCTTGTTTGGTCAGACTGTTCTTCAACACCTGTTCCATACCTAAACAACTCCTACCCGCCATCCCTAGTTGGATCCCAGAGATCCATGGGGGGAAGTGGAGCCCTGTTCAGGGGCACACAACTTCTGGGGTCTCTCCCTGGCATCTAAAGCTAGGGAGTCCCCAAATGTGATGACTACATTCCTGCTTGTTCCTGGAGATAGCATAGTTACTCACCTGTAACAGGTGATCTCCGGGAACAGCAGGAATTTAGTCCTCACAACCCACCCACCTCCCCTAGGAGTTGTATCTCTCTATCTCTTTCCCTTCCCCTCTCTCACTGTTTGTCTCAGCTTTAAAACTCAACTGGAGAGAGGCAGTTGGGAAAGGCGGGAAGGCAGCACGCAGGCGCTGTGGGATGCTCCCAAAAGCTTTCTAATTGGACGCTGGGGAGCCTTCCCGCACAGGCTCCGTCTATACCGACGATACCCATATGTGAGGACTAAATTCCTGCTGTTCCCGGAGATCACCTGTTACAGTTGAGTAACTATGCTTTACAGCTGTCACTACTCCATTGTTGTCAAATCCACTCTCTAACAGGCCAAGAATTCCAAGTTTCACACTTCATCACCCTCAGGGAGGGACACTAGGACACTAGATTCATTTGGAAGAAAATTATTTCAGGGCGCTATGCTAATGTCCTACGTAGCATCCTACCAGCTTTTCATGAGCATGTAGTTGTGGAATATCATGCACAACATGCAGGAGTTTGCAAACTTTTCAGAGAAAGCAGCACAACTCCAGTCCATAATGAGCCAAGGGAAAGAGTGCAAGAAATATATTAGCAGAGTGACATATTTTTGATACAGCATCAAGAACCTACTCAGATTATTGGCATCTGGCGACTCATGGCTCTGGGCCTCAGACTTGCAAAACAGTGTTCAGGAGAAGCTTGCTGATATGCCATGCTGTGGAGAGAATATCTTCTGAAATAAGGTGCAAGAGGCTGCTATCCTCATCAAGCAGCACAGCAACACTGTTAAGACCCTCTCCAGGCTCACTTCTTATCCAGCCTCTTCATCATCCTAAAGGCATTAGAGCAGAGAGCAAAGGAATCTTTTTGCTCTTATAGATATATGTATCTTCCTCCCTCCTGCTTTCCTCAGACTAAACAAGTTTCTTCATGATCTTGTCAGCAGAGTTCCCAGCCTATATCCTAGCCAAAACAAGGGGTGAAGTTTTGATTTGCTTCTAGAAATCATAACCAACACTCACTGCTCATTCTGGACAACCTTCCAGTAGGAGGGAGGCTTATGTTCTTCACAGTTCATTGATCTCTTACAATCTCTGATGGATGGATTTTCAAACAGTCCAGAACGGATGCAGATTTCACCTGTTTGATTTAGCACCAAATTGAGTTTAGTTACACGATTCTCAGCACCAGGAAGTACTTCTACGGGAACTTTCTGCCCTTCAACAGGCCAATGTGGTCGAGCCGGTTCCCCAAGGGCAGGAAGGACAAGGTACTTCTTTATCACCAAGAAAACAGGGAATTTCCATCCCACCTTACATCTGTGCAATCTGAACAAATATCTCATTTGTAAAAAAGTCCAGAATGATTTACCTCAACCTCCTGCTTCCCTTCCTTCAAAAGGGAGATTGGCTGTGTTATCTGGACTTAAAGGTTGAGTATGCTCACATTCAAATACATCTCAGTCACAGGAAGTATCTTTGATTTGTTATAGAGAAATACCACTTTTAATATTGCCTGCTGAAATTTGGCATGATGTCTGCTCCTTATGTGGTTACAAAATACCTCACGGTAGTCGCAGCTTGTCTAGGCAGACTGGTCATGCACCTTTTTCCCTGCTTGAATGATTGGCTGGTCAGGAGCACAACTCAGGAGTTCAGGAACCCATATGCACAACTAGTCAGATGCTGGCATTTATAGGATTTGTCATAAGTTACCCCAAGTCAGATTTAAGCCTATTGAACCAATTGTGAATTCATTGGAGCTTTGCTAGACACAATTTGGGCGAAAGCCTTTCTTCCACATGACAGGTTCATCTGACTGGTGGTGATCATGGAAGGAATATGAAAGAGTAGATAGACATCAGCAAGGAACATGTTGAGAAAGTTATGTCACATGGCCTTAAAAATGCACTTAACAAAATGAGACAAACTTGGTAGACTCTGAGCACAACAGACCCAGTGCACTCACAGGCTCAATGGCATAATATCCGGTACTGCCCTAGTGGATGATCCATTCCAATCTGGCTGAAGTATTGCTATTCGAAATTCCTCTCTTTCAAAAACAGATGCTTCCAAACTGGGCTGGGGAGCCTGTGTAAATGGGTTTCATACTCGGGGAATGTGGTCCTCCCAGAAAAGTCTTCATCAGATCAATTTCCTGGAACTGAGAGACATTTTTAATGCTCTAAAGGATTTCAGAGATCGGTTAGCCAACCAAATTGTTATAATTCAAATGGACAACCAAATACCCAAGCAAGGAGGAAGAAGATCATACCTCTTGTGTTTAGGGACATTGAGAAAGTGTAACTATGCCATCTCTCATGGAATGACTTCCAGGGCTACAGAGATATATCTGGCAAGGAGAGTACCCTGGCGGACAAGCTGAGCCATGTCTTTCATCCTCATAAATGGACTCCTGGACAGAGGAGAGACCACGGAGAGCAAAAACCCACACACGGAGCAGAATAATAAAGAGCCTAACTGCTTGTCCAATAGACCTGCTTTTTTTTGTGTTTCCTGCCCCCTAGACAGAGGAGTCACTTTGAAAATCTTTCATGAGTAGGGCACCCTCTCAATAGATTTGTTTGCCATTCATCAGAACAGGCAAGTGCTCAATGAGTCAGAGCCATCCTCTTTAAAGGTTCTCTTGGTTCTAGTTCTAGTCCTTTACCCCATCACAGGGTCAATAGCCACTCATAGATCTTATAAGCATGCTTATGGCCTAATGTGCCCATGAATTTAGTCCTTTCATGACTGTTAAGGAGCAATGCCATTGTGCTACATCTGGCCACCTCCTGAGCATTTTTTGTATTCTGTTGTGCTAGATGGCTCACACCTGGAAGTATGCAGCCAGCTTGGCCAAAGGGATGACTAGTCCTGAACAATGTTCCCTCTAATATTCTGTAGGCTGTGTGCGCATAAAATATCAGCTGTGTGCAGCTTTTGAAGGAAGGTTAAATTTTTGTGCGCCACATAACGACACTCTGAGTTATATACTTTAAAATTTGACTACACGTCAGAATACAGTATGTACACCACATTGATTTTAATCAAATTAAATGAAAATAGACGATTACTAAAGGAAGTGGGAAATTCCTAGTAATTGCAATCATAACTTTTAAATTTTAAGACGTCTGTGTTGTTTTCTATCAGAATCAGAGCCGTAATTTTTGTGCGCTCTGTTGTAAAGTATGTGCGCTCGCTCGGCGAGGTGTGTGCGCACGCACACGCGCACAGCTTAGAGGGAACAGTGGTCCTGAAGCTTGTTCTGCAAATTTTGTGCCACCTAATAGATCTTTCACTTTAGCCTTAGCCATCACTCCTGACACCCCTAAAAACGCTAGGTCATAGGACTCCCCACAGGACCTTCTGATCCTCCTTGCGACCTTTTCTTAATGGTTTGCCTTTATACAGATCTTTGACTGTGTGGACTTGGTGAATGGGCTTTGGAAGGCCACACTGTGTGCCCCTCCTATGGTACAGATGAGATCATTTATTCTGTTGGAGTGAGTACCCTTTCTCGTACCAAATTATTCACTTCTCTCAATGGCTTGGTTTCTTATTTTGCCAAGCACCACTCCAAAAGACTGCCTATACAGTGAGCAGCATGCTGCTTGAGAGTGAGCTAAGCAGGAGCCACACTGTGGTAGAAATATTGAAGTCAGAGTTTGTCCACACTCTAGAACCAGCCCCTCCCTGTATGTTCCTCCTCCTGATATGCCGTTGGCGTGATTCTCTATTAGAGATGCTAGCTGTTCCTTACCTACTAAGAGTCTAACTTCTGCTAAAAATCATCAATCCAGCCAAAAAGCTGTTGGGAGTATTGGCAGACAAATAAAATAAGATTATCCTCTGTTATGCATAGAGGAGTCTGTCATTAGTCCCTCTCTTGCAAATTCAATGAAAGGTTCTGGTAATGAGGCATGAGAGAGAGATGTCCTGTGGTTATATTTTAGATTTATTATGGTAGAAAAATAGAGAGCATAATACTAACTCTGCAGAATTAAATAATCAGCTTTGGTAGCAGCACTAACTATAATTATGTAGCAGCAATAACTAACTAACTCGCAACAAAGGTCATCGGCTCACTCTCTACTTAGAGTACAGAACAGAGCTATTTGAGCAATTCTCACCCTGGGTGAAGACAAGACTGGGACCCTAGCTCTGCCAAGATGAAAGCTGAGGTCTGAGGCAGTTTCCGGAACAGAAAAAAATCCAAAGAGGCAGATAAGCTAGCAATGCAGGCACCAGCTGTGGCAAGCAAGCTGTGTGGGGTAACATAGATTCTCCAGGAACAAGCAGGAAGTCAGTCCTCACATATGGGTGACATCGGCGCTGACAGAGCCCTCGTGCGGAGCAATTCCCCAGCTTTCAAAGAAAGCCTTTGGGATTGCATCACTCATGCACGGTCCCCTTCCTGCCCAAGGGTGCCATCTTGCTCAGTCTCCCTTTTTCTGCGGAGCCCAACGGATGTAGTCCAACTTCCCTCGTGGAAAAAGTGTGTCAAAACTACTGAAGATTCTCTTCTTCGGCCCGGTTCAACGCCGGTTCCCCTTCCCGCCTCGGTTTGGTACACTGGTATCGAGTCCGGTCTCTATTTTTCATTTTGCCCTTAGTGGCTAGCGTTCGCGCTCTTTTTTCTTTTTCACTGGCAGCCCAGTCGTTTGCCCTCGCAGGGGCCCTTTTTCCCCCGATGGCTGCCAGCAGGTTTAAAAAGTGTTATCGGTGTAAAAGATTAATGTCTCTCACTGACACACACGATTGCTGTATCCGCTGCCTCGGGCCCGACCATGACCCAAAGGTCTGTGGCCCGTGTGGCAAGATGTCTTCCAAGGCACTTAGAAGTAGGCAGCAGTAGCGTGAAAGGATTTTCTCCAAGTCCACATCCACTCGGGTCAGGACCTCTTCAGAAGCTTCGACGTCTCAGAACTATCTGACTCCGAGTATCGTTGGGGGTCTTCTGAGCAGGGGTCTCCCTCGCGGGAACACCGGAGGAAGAAGAAACCTGCGAGGGCGGTGTCGTTGGATGCCTCTGATCAGCCTGGATCCTCACGGGCCAGGTCGCAGAGTCATGACTGCCGCCCCGGGTCCTCGGAGTCGGAGCGGCCTGCAAAGGTGCCTTGTATGGAGCTGGAGATGCCGAGGAAGGTAACTGCTGTTGTCCTCGTTGACTCTCCTCCGGGAGAACCAGCGTCAGGCCCGATGGTGTCGGGACCTGACCCAGAGGCTGCGGAGCCTTCTGAGCTCAGTCTCAGGTTGGCGGCCCTGGAGCGCAGCATGTCTGCCTTCATGGAGCAGCAGCAGGCGCTGATGGTCAGTCTCACTGGTCCATCCGCCCCGACCACCGGGACCTCGACATCCAAGTCGACCCTGGAGGCTGAGCTGATCCTCAAGACTCTTTGGACTCGGGTCAATCCTCGGCTGAGGTCTCCCTCGACCTCTTGTTCGGGACTGAAGTCGTCGATGCCGGTGCCCTCGGTGTCGGGGCAGTCGAGACCGAAGCCCTCATGGCCAGAGCCCATCGATTCCTGCTTGGAGGACTCGGCATGGGAAATGGAGGATGAGGAGTCCCCGGATACCCACCAGACCCGGTATGTCCCATCGGACTCGCCGGGTTCTGAGCCTTGGAGAAGGTCCCCCTGGAGGATACCCGGTTCTAGTACTTCATCAGGGACATGGCCAAGGCTTTGGCATTCCCGGCAGACTCCGAGGAGGAGCCTCAAGCCAAGGAGCTCGAAGCCCTCCAGTATGACTTTCCTCCTCGGGAAACCCTTACGGTACCGGTTCCTCCGATGTTGAAATGGCTGATGCTCCACATGTGGGAGTCACCGGCCTCTATGCCGGTTCTCAGCAAGCGGGTCGATTCCATCTATTGAGTTCCAGAAAGCACAGATGCCGCACAATTCCATGGTTGTGGAATCGGTCATGCACAGGCTCAAGAGCCAAAAAACGCACTCCTCGGTGCCTCCTGGAAGGGAAGGCCGGAACCTGGACGCCCTCAGCAGAAAGTGCTACTAGGGCTCGATGCTGTCATGCCGAATCCAAACATACCAGCTG
The DNA here is from genome assembly GCA_033557465.1 of Ichthyophis bannanicus. Classification (NCBI taxonomy): domain Eukaryota; kingdom Metazoa; phylum Chordata; class Amphibia; order Gymnophiona; family Ichthyophiidae; genus Ichthyophis; species Ichthyophis bannanicus. The sequence goes on along the minus strand of CM066034.1, from coordinate 884,896,382 downwards.
TAGATGGGCATGTACTTGCGGGACCTGGCAAAGGAGATTGCCGGGTTCTCAGCTGGCCTCTCTGAGGAACCCTTGCAGTGCTTCAAGAACTTGTCCACGGGGATTCGGGCATGCTCGAAGTTTCTGTCTCGAGCAGCCTATGATGGCTTTGAGGCCTCGGCCCGAGAATCTGCAGCCGGCATCGGTGCCCGCCGCCAGGCGTGGCTAATGTCATCGGACCTGGAGCCATGGGTTCAGGACAAGTTGGTCCATGTCCCTTGCCGGGGTGACAACCTCTTTGGCAAACCCATGACTGAGAAGGCTGCTGAAATAGAGTCCAAGTCTTGTCCGGGTCAAGTACTATCTAAGAAGACTTCTGCCCCTTCTAAAAAGAAGGGCTCATGTAAAAAGCCCTGTTTCCCGAGGAAGGGTGCTGCTTACCGCAACTACCCCACTCAGCAGGCCTCCCCAGCTCACTCACAGGGGCAGCAGGCCAAGGGACAGGGGCATGGCCCGCATAAGCAGAAGACCCTCCAGCCCCGCCTCCAACACAGCCAGGAGGGGTTTTTTGACTGCCACAGCATAGTCTCTCTCCAACCAGTGGTGAGGTCCTGCACAGGAGGAAGGCTGAGCCTGTACGCCCAAAGGTGTCCAGCAATCACCACAGATACCTGGGTCCTTCAAATAGTCCTAAGGGGCTATTTGTTCCACTTCAACCAGGTACCTCCCTCCTCCTTTCCAGGAGAGCCTCTCAGACCCCCTCTACACAGGGACCTCCTCTTACAGGAGTTGGCCGGTCTTCTAGCGGATCAGGCGGTGGAACTGGTGCCCCACCACCTGCAGGGACAAGGCTTCTACTCCAGGTATTTTCTGATACCAAAGAGAACAGGGGACCTCAGACCCATCCTCGACCTGCAAAACTTAAACAAGTTCCTGGTGAGGGAAAAGTTCAAGATGCTTTCCCTTGGAATAGTGCTGCCTTACCTCCACCAGGGAGATTGGCTATGCTCCTTAGAGCTGAAGGATGCCTACACGCACATCCTCATACATCCAGACCACAGATAATATCTCAGATTTGTAGTGGGAGGAAACCATTTTCAGTACAGAGTACTACCATTTGGCCTAGCCTCTGCTCCCAGAGTGTTTACCAGATGTCTGGCGGTAGTGGCGGCCTTCCTCAGGAACCAAGGGATTTTTGTCTTCCCTTACCTGGACGACTGGCTCATCAGGGCCCAGTCACCTCAGGAAGCCCAACAAGCCACAGCTCGCACTATCAACATGCTACAGCATTTAGGCTTTGTCATAAATCAAGCAAAGTCCACTTTGCTCCCCACGCAAAACTTAGAGTTCATAGGAGCAAGACTAGACACCCTTCGGGCAAGGGCTTACCTGCCGGAGGACAGGGCACAGAGGCTTCTGGCACTGGTGCACCAAGTCAGTCACAAGTCTCAGATCTCAGCGAGACACTTTTCTACACCTCCTGGGCCACATGGCCTCCACGGTACACGTGACCCCAAACACCCGTCTCCACATGAGGACAGCTCAGTGTTGCCTCAGAGATCAGTGGTCACAAGCCACCGGACGACTCCGAGACAGGATCAAAGTGTCCAAACGACTGATGAAGTCGTTGGCGTGGTGGCTTCAGCCACCCAACCTGCTCGAGGAAGTGCCTTTTCAGCCTCCCTCGCACACAAGAGTGCTGATGACAGATGCCTCCTTGCTGGGCTGGGGAGCCCATTGCCAGGGATCATGCACTCAGGGGTTGTGGTCTCCTCAGGAGAGTACACACCAAATCAACCTCTTAGAGCGTCGGGCGATTCGCCTAGCTCTTCAATCCTTCTGTCATGTTCTCTCACATCAGTCTGTCTTGGTGCAGACCGACAATCAGGTAGCGATGTTCTACGTGAACAAGCAGGGAGGTACAGGGTCCCATCTCCTGTGTCAGGAGACACTCAACCTCTGCTCCTTTGCAATCAGGCAGGGTATGTCCCTCAAAGCAGTTTACCTGCCAGGTCAGGAGAACTTCCTAGCAGACAAGCTAAGCAGGATTCTTCAACCTCATGAGTGGCAACTGAATCCGGAAGTGGCCCAGCAGATCTTCCACTGCTGGGGGCATCCGTCCAAAGATCTCTTTGCCAATTCACAAAATCACCAGTTGCCCAGCTTTTGCTCCAGACAGCCACACCCTCAGAGGGTGGCTGCAGATGCTTTTCTGATCTCCTGGTCAGGGGGCCTCATGTATGCGTTTCCTCCCACGCCTCTGGTGGCCCGGACTCTGTTCAAAATCCTTTGGGACAAGGCCTCTGTCATTCTGGTAGCCCCTAGATGGCCGAGGCAGCCTTGGTTTCCTCTTCTCCTTCAGTTGGCAGTGGAAGCCCCACTCCCGCTGGTGACGCAGCCCGACCTCCTGTCCCAGGAGCAGGGCTCGCTCTTACATCCCAACCTCAGGTCTCTCAACCTGATGGCATGGCATGGCTGCTGAAAGGGTAGTGCTGGCGCCTCTCCTCCTACCTAAGAATGTCGAAGAAGTGTTACTGGCCTCAAGGAGATAGTCCACTAGGAAAACCTATGCCTTCAAGTGGTGCAGGTTTGAGGTGTGGTGTACCCAGCACAATGAAAACCCTTTCACTTGCCTTGTACCAGTGGTGCTGCAGTACCTGCTTCACCTCTCAGAATTAGGTCTTAAGTCTAACTCTGTCAGGGTCCACCTGAGTGCTTTGTCAGCACACCACTCTCCAGTAGAAGGACAACCTCTTTCGGCTCACCCCTTGATGTCCAGATTCCTTAGAGGTCTACTTCTACTTAAACCCCTGGTTCGTCCCCGGCAACCGAGTGGGATTTGAATGTGGTCTTGGAGCATCTTACTCGCCCACCTTTTGAGCCGATGTCTACTTGCCATCTGCGCTTCCTTTCCTGGAAGGTGCTCTTCCTGGTGGCACTCACATCTTCCAGACGAGTGGGTGAGCTGCAAGCTCTTGTTTGGGATAGACCGTACACAAGGTTTTATAGGAACAGAGTGGTCCTTCGCACCCACCCCAAGTTCCTTCCGAAAGTGGTCTCTTCATTCCACCTCAACCAAGAGGTGGTTCTTCCGACCTTCTTTCCCAGACCGCATGCCAGCCGGGCAGAGGCGGTCCTGCATACCCTCGATTGTAAGAGGGCATTAGCCTTCTACCTGGAGCGTATGCGGGGACATCGAAAGTCTACTCAGCTCTTTGTCTCTTATGACCCAAGTAGGCTGGGGCTACCTGTCTCCAAGCGCACGTTGTCCACCTGGGTGGCAGACTGCATTGCCTGGGCGTACAGGGCGGCCGACCTCCCCTTGCAGGGTTGAATCACGGCCCAATGTGTCAGGGCTAAGGCCGCATCAGTGGCTCACTTCCTCTCTGTTCTGCTGGCAGACATCTGCCGGGCCACCACCTGGTCTTCGGGCCAGACTTTTGCAGCCCATTACTGCTTGGATAGGGAGTCCCGATGGGACAGTGCATTCGGCCATGCGGTAAATGTAACCTATTTGAGGTATAGGCAACTCCTACCCTCCAGCCCTTTGGTGTCACGCTACCCGGAGGTGTTGAGTTCTCTGCTAAATTCCTATCACAGCTGCTGCGGCTCTTCTAGAGGGAGCCATTTTTAAGCTATGGGTTCTTGGTAGCCTATAGCTAGGGAGTCCCATATGTGAGGACTGACTTCCTGCTTGTTCCTGGAGAAAGCATAGTTACTCAACTGTAACAGGTGTTCTCCAGAGACAGCAGGAATCAGTTCTCACGACCCTCCCTCCTCCCCTGGAGTTGCAATCTTATCATTATTATATTTTGTTCATTTTGCCGTCTCTTAGCTATGTCATTTGACTGAGCAAAATGGCACCCTTGGGCAGGAAGGGGATCGCGCATGCATGATGCAATCCCAAAGGCTTTCTTTGAAAGCTGGGGAATTGCTCCGCAAGAGGGCTCCGTCGGCGCCAACGTCACCCATATGTGAGTACTGATTCCTGCTGTCCCTGGTGAATACCTGTTATAAGTGAGTAACTACGCTACACTACAGGTGTGTGGGAGTCCTAGTTTGTCTCACAGGGTTAGTGAAATAGCCTTGGGACAACATACTGTATCTTTGTGCTTATACAAGGAAGGCAAAATGCACAAAAATTCTTCTGTTCATGCACTATTATTCCTTGTACTCAATTCTTATCACACTTTAGCGAATGGTTGGTATGAGAAACTGTGGGGCATATCAGCGAATCATGAGATGGTTTGTGCACATTTAGGTCCATGATGAGAGATGAAATGCAGTAGAAGATGGTATGCAGTCTCATACTTTGCAAGTTTCTAAAACCAGTAGAAGTAGTCTGTGGATGAGAAAGGCCTAGGTAGAAAATTCTCTTGCACATAAACTAGGCAAGAAACAATAGTCTTCTATAAACACGTTGCAGGCAGTTGTTGAAGATCAGCAGGTTTCTGGAATCCAAGAACAATACAGAGTTCTTTGAAGCAAGATTCCATTTTGTTTGGTTCTGGCTTTTGTTTCAGAGCATGCTGCAGGGTATCAGTCCTATATTGTTGTTCCTCACCTATTAAGAGTCTAAATTGTGCTAAAAATGTCAATTCAGCCAAAGAGCCTGTTCACGTATCCTACTACTACTAGTAGTAGTTATCATTTGTGCAGTGCTACTAGACATATGCTGCACTGTTCACATACACATAGAAGAGAGTCCTTTCTACACAGAGCTTGCAATCTATTCAAGACAAAGAAAATAAACAGGGTACTAGGGTGCTTCTTTAAGGGAAATGATAGCACGCATGGGTTTTAGAAGAATGGAAGGGAGGGGGTGTCAGGATCCAAAAGCAGCCTCGAAGAGATGGGTTTGTAGCCTGGATTTGAATAGGATTAGCGATTGAGCCAGATGTACTGACTCAGGTAGTCTATTCCAGGCATATGGTGCAGCAAGGTGGAGCAAACAGAGCCTGAAGTTGGCAGTAGAAGATAAGGGCATAGATAAAAGTGATTTGCTTAATGAGTGGAGTTCCTGAGGAGGTGTGTAGGGAGAAAAAAGAGAAATGAAATAATGAGGAGCCATGGAGTAAATGCACTCGTAGACCAGCAGGAGAAGTTTGAACTAGATGTGGAAATGAATAGGGAGCCAATAAAGTGACAAGAAGAGGGATTACATGGTCATAGCAACACTGGCAAAAGATTAGCAATGCAGCTGAGTTGTGAATAGCCTGAAGGGGAGAGAAGATGACTCAAGGGGGAGACCAACGAGGAGCAGGTTGCAATAGTCAACAGGAGGTGACAAGCGTGGATAAAGTTCTTGCTAGTCTGTTCAAAAAGGAAGGGATGAAATTTTGCTAATGTTATAGAGAAAGCTAAAATCTGTTTCCATCTGTTGGATATGTGCAGAGAAAGAGAGAAGAGTCAAAGATGACCCCAAGGTTGCAAGCTAAGGATGACAGTGTTCTCTGTGAACAAGCAGGAAGACATTCTCTCATATGGGTGATGTCCCCGACAGCCCCGCACAGGAACGCTCCCCAGCTACGGCGCTATCTTATCCTTAATCATTTTTTTCTGCAGAGCTCCTAGGATGTGTTCCTGGTTTTTTGCTGGAAAAAAGTTGATTTTTTGGGCTCTTTGTGGTCCTTTTCTTGTTTTCTTAGTAGTTTCCTGCCTGTTGTCAGGTACGCCAGCTCCCACCTGCACCAGCCTTCAACTTTGTTTTCAAGTTTTTCTCAGTTTGGGATTTTCCTGTTCTGTGCAGTTTTTTTGCTGGTTGGAGGCATTGAGCCCTTTGATATTGCGGCAGACATTTTTCCGGTCATGTCAAAACCAGCCAGCAGATTCAAGAAATGCACTCTGTGTGCACGCACCATCTTGGTCACAGATTGTCATAATTGGTGCCTTCAGTACCTCTGCCCTGACCATGAGTCCTTTTCCTATAATCTCTGTTTTGCAGATGACCAGGAAGGGCATCAAGGACTGGAAGAAGCAGTGCAAGTCCTCCTTTGGGCTTTCTGACTCTGCATCCTCGGCCCTGGTATCAGTGCCCTTGCAGGGCTCGAAGTCTCAGCATCATGCAGTGCCTGTGCTCATTTGAAGCAGAGGGGCCACAAGACATGGAACAGAGGCTCTCCATTGACCTCCAGTTGTAGCCGTGGAAGGATTCACCATCCACCCCGTTGACATCAAAGAGGGCCACTGACATAAACACCAGAGCCCTTCAATGCTATGTCAAGGATGATGGCCGGGAGCACCCTGCAAAGGTGCTCCAGCAGGCAGAGTCGACTCCCTCAGCCCCAGAGGGCCACTGGCAGTGTCCCAATGCCCTGACCAGCATGGAATCCCCAGGACAGGTGCCAGAGCCAGTGACTGATGTCATTGTACTGGCCCCGACAACTTCTGAGACTGCCATGCTGACCAAGCGCCTTCAGGCCCTCGAGCAGCTCTCCTGGCTGCATGGGCCCCGGTGGCCCAGCTGCTTTCGGTGGCATCATCACCTGCCATGCAGCTGATCTTAGAGACCCATGCCCTACCCACCAAGGTGAGTATGTCGGGTTGGAGTCCACACCAGTTCTGACTGCTATCTCGCTTTTGAGCATCTCAGGCTCCGATGGCTCGATGCACCGACACCATCAGGAGGACTGCCATCTGTCCCATCTGTGTCCGCCATCTCCACCGATGCAGTGCCACTAGGAGATCTGGCGCTATTTTGACTTCCTCTTGGAGTCGGACTCAAAGGGGTGGGAGACAGAGGAGGAATCTCTGGTCTCTGAGTGTGAGTACCTGGACCTTCCCTCGGACCCATCCTCTTTGTACGAGAGACGGAAGTCACCCCCGGAGGACATGTCCTTCCAGGACTTCATCCAGATCATAGCAAAGGCAATCCCATTCTCCCTTGAGGCAGAGGATGAGCTGAGGGTTGAGGAGTTGGAGATCCTCTAATACCCTTCTGCTCCCAAGGAGGCTGTCACGGTGCCCATACATAGGATCCTGCAGTGGCTGCTGCTCCGGATGTGGGAAACCTCCTCATGATGCCGGCCATCAGCCGCAGGCTCTATTCCATGTACCGGCTGCAGAAGACCTCCGGCTTCAAGAAGCCTCAGCTACCCCACCATTCCTCGGTGGTAGAGTTCACCATGAGACAGGTTATTTTTTTTTTTTTTTATTTGTACATTTTTCTATACCGCCCCTTCCAGAGATCAGGGGCGATTTACAGGGAACCCAACAGCAGTTTACATAGAACAAGAAACAACCTTTGTACAAGATAACATTTTCACGTATCTTTACATAGAACAGGGGACAACTTTTGTACAGGATAACTTGGGTTTCTTAACAAGTTTAGATATAGTATCTTAAGAACATAACTATGTACAGGTTAACTCCGTGCGGGAGGTCTTTGTGCTTTTCTGGGTGGTCTTATGCATGTCTTGTCATGTTGTGGGGGAGATGGGTATTGGATGGTGGTCTTAGGCATGCCTTGTTATGGTTGTATTGGGTGAAGGGCTAGTCTGACGGTGTGTGGGCTTTTAGGTGCGAGCTTTCATTTCCATAGTGTATGGTGAAGAGGTAGGTTTTGAGCTGTTTTCTGAAGTCTTTGAGGTCTTTTGTTGCACGGATGTGCAGTGGGAGGGAGTTCCAGAGGCTGGGAGCAGTGTATGAAAAAGCTCTGGAGCTGGTGGTTTGTTTCATTTTGCAGATAGAGGGGGGTGCTATTATAGAGTGTTGGGCATTTTCCCTGCAGGATATGGTATTTGCAGGGGTGTGGAGGAGGGTTGAGAAAAAGGAGGGTGTGATATTGTTGAAGAGCTTGAATGTAGTCACGAGTAGTTGTAAATTATTCGGCTTTCTTTTGGAAGCCAGTGTAAGCCATACAGAAGTGTTGTGACATGGTCGGTTAATCTGGCTTTTCAGGTGATTCTAGCTGTGATGTTTTGTGTTCGTTGGAGTATGTGTATGTTATTTTCTGGTAGTCCCTGCAGCAGGCTGTTGCAGTAGTCAAAGTGGGGGGTGATGACAGCTTGGATGACTGCTCTGAAGTCGTTTTCTTCAAGGAGGGGTCTTAGATGCTGTATGGTCTTCAGTTTGTATAAAATTGTTCTGACTGTTTGTTTCAGGTGAGGTATCATACTTAGTGATGTGTCGAGGGTTATACCAAGGTATTTGACTTCTTGCTTGATTGCAATTTTGGTGGTGTTGATGGTGATGTTTTGGGTAGTATTACGTCTCGGTTCCTCGTGATGTGAAGTGCCTCGGTCTTTTTATAGTTTAGGTTGAGATTGCTGGATTTTAACCAGGAGTTGGTTTCCTTGATGCATTTGATTAGGTTGTTGTAGGGGTTGTTTACATCTATCGGAAGTGATAGCATGATGTCATCCACATATATGTAGTACTGGATGTTGTATTTTTGGAATATTTGGGTGATGGGTTGTAGATACAGATTTAAATAGAAGGGCGGAGAGGGTGGAGCCTTTAGGTATGCCTTGTTCTTGTGGAAAAGTGTTTGGGGATACTTTTCCTATTTGGATCTGAAGCTTGCAGTCTGTGATGTAGGATTTAAACCAGTGTAGAACGATACCGCCTAGGCCAATGTGGTCCAGTCTTGTGATGAGGGTTTTATGGTTTATGTTGTTTAAGGCTGAGGCAAAATCTAGGAAGACTAGGAGGAAGGCATGGTTGGGATTATCTATGCCTCGGATAAGGTTGTCCGTCAGGGCTAAGAGCAGGATTTCGACACAGTGGAATGGGCGGAAACCATATTGGTGGGTGTCCAGGGGGGTGTTGGTGTCTAGGAAATCTTGGAGTTGGTTAAGGACATTTTTTTTCAAAACAAATGGGATGCTCGCAGTTGGTCTATAGGAGCTTGTTTCATTCCTGTTGAGAGACTTGGTTTTTAGTACTGGGCGCACAGAGGATGTTTTTAGGTCAGCGGGCATGTTTCCTTGGAATAGGGATTGGTTTATTATATGAAGGAGATATGGGGCGAGTTCAGTTTTGGTTGTTTTGATCCATGATATAGGGCATGGATCCAGGGGGGAGATGGTTGTATTGATGCTAGATATTAATTTTAGGAGATGCTCTTGGTCCAGGGTGTGGAAGGTGGACCAGACATTGGGATTTGTTTGGGGGTCAGGTGGGGAGAGGGTGGGAGCGTGGTTTTTGCTTCTGAGTTTGTCGGCAAAGTGGTTGGCGAGGGTGGAGGGTTCTACGCTGCACGTGTCTGAGTCATTCTGGTTGGTTTTTTTTAGAGATCGAACAATGGCGAATAACTCTCTGGGACGATTCAGGGCTTTGTTGATGACTCTGGTGTGATTCTCCTTTTTGGTTTTGTTTAGTGTGTCTTTGTAGACTGCGGGTAGGTTGTTGTATTGGAGTTTGTTCTATTGAGTTTGTGATGAGCGCCATTTCTTCTTGAGTTTTAGGAGTTCTGGGGTGTACCGTTTTTCTGAGCGTTTTGGTGGGTGGTTTGCATGATTTGTAAAGTGAGACACTGCTCTTTGTATAGTGGTGTTCCATGTGGTTAGCGAGGTGGTTAGGTCAGTTGTATCCTTTGAGATCTGGGTTATGATGTTGCAGAGGAAGGCGTCTTTGTTGAATCTGGCAAACCATTTGGTGTGGGGTTGGGTGTCTTCTATGTTGGTCTTGGTGGTCCTTAGTGGTAACTCGAAGGTTATAAGGTGGTGGTCAGACCAGGGGACAGCAGATATAGATGAGGGGGGGGGGGGTGTTGTGAGCGTGTTGTGCACTCGTGGTAGGTAGGAAAACAAGGTCTAGGGTGTTTCCCTTGTTGTGAGTGGGTGTAGTTATGATTTGTTCAAAGCCAATGTCAGCCATTGAATCAAGGAAAGAGGTTGCCTGGGAGTGGTCGGGTGAGGGGAGGTTAAGGTCACCTAGGATGATGTGTGGTTTGGAGGAGGAGTCTGTGCAGGCTGATTCCAGAATGTAAGTTAGGCTGTTGAGGTCTGGTGTTGGCGGCCTATAGATAAGGCATATGGAGAAGTTCTTGTTCTGGACCGTGAGGATGTCCATTCCAGCCATGTTGGTGGCTATGGAGGGTGTGATTTTATGTATTGATTTGCATAGTATGAGCACACCACCTCCTCTTTTAGAGTCTCTGGTGCAGTTGAATAGGTCATAGTTTTGCACTTGTAGTGTATTTGTTAGAACATTGTCTGTGGGGGAGAACCAGGTCTCTCTGACGCAGAGGAGGTCAGGGCTTTCTTCCTCTAGTATATTTGTGATTATTGGGATTTTATTCCTTACTGATCTAGCTTTGATTAGGATGCATTTAAGTGTTGTGTGATTGTTGAAGTTGTATGCGGTTTTGTGTGGTTGTGTTGGGTTGATGCATATTAATCTGCTGTGTTGTTTATGGTGATTTGAGTGTGGGATCCGGGGGTACACTGTATTGTATAATGGTGTGTTTATTCTGTGTCTGGTTGTGGAGTGGATAATGGGGATGTGATGTGTGGGGTGTGTCTCTGTGGTGAGTGCGTTTGATAGTTGGTGGGATGTGAGGAGGAGGTAGAGTATGGTGAGGGCTATTTTGAAGGAGCCCATTTTATGGGTTCTGTTGGTTGTGCTGTTGGGAGTTTTTGAGTTTGCATTTTTGTGTCCCTAGTTGCTGTGTAGTGCAGTTGGTTGGGGGGTGTTGTGCATAGTTATGTGTAATATTAGTGGTATGGCAGGTTACAACAGTGGTGATATCAGATGATAGTAGCAGTAAGTATTGTACGTTATAGTTCATACTTTAGTAGTGATGTAGGTCGTGTCTTCAGGTGCTGATTTGTAAGTGAGAGGTACCTTACAGTTGTGCTGGAGGTGATTGTGGATTTTGTTTTGAGGTCTCGGCTCAGTTGTCTTTTCGAGCGGGGGGGGGGGGTTCTCTTGATGTCTTGAGGGGCGGTGTTCGCATCTTCTGACTGTTTTTTCTTTTGTGGTCCCCGCCTAAGGGCCATGCCAAAGGGCCCTCTGGTGATGCCCTCGGGCGCGGGTGCGCCTGATGGCGCCTTTAAATTTAAACTCTGCCCAGCTGCCCTGATTGGTCTTGGGTGAGCAAGGAGGGTTTTAGCTCCCGCTAACAGCCCGATGCTGATCAGGCAGTGCTGTTCCAGTGGTGATCTCCTCTTCACGTCCGATGGCGCCTTTAAATTTAAAGTCTGCCCAGCTGCCCTGATTGGTCTTGGGCGAGCAGGGAGGGTTTTAGCTTCCTGCTCCCAGCCCGATGCTCATCAGGCAGTGCTGTTCTGGCGGCGATCTCCTCTTCGCGCCCGATGGCGTCTTTAAATTGAAAGGTTATGAGCTTGAAGAACTTTTTGTCTGTGCTCCCTGGCTGAGAGGCCAGGCGCCCTGATGGCTTTGGGAGGAGCTGTTTTCAAGGTTCTATGCTGGTTGCCTGCATACTCTCCTACCAAGTATACATGGGGATGTTCCTGTAGGACATCATGGAAGACCCCAATGAGTTTGGTTCCTTCCTGCCCATGGAATGCCTTGACTTCTTCCATGAAATGGTGGGCCATGGAAAGGACTGTTCCAAGTACACGGTCCGCACCACCTACAACCCCTTTGAGTCAGTTGGCTAGGCGACAGCGGTGAGTATCACAGCACAGTGCATGGCCTGGCTTCAGTCCTTGAACCTTGAGCAGTGGGTCCAGGACAAGTTGGCAGACATGCTCTGCCAGGGAGAAAACATCTTCAGCAAGCCAATGGAGGATAGGGCCAGCGATATTGAGAAGGAGCAGGTGACCATCTCTAGACTCTTGCGCAAGATGGCTGACTCCTCGAAGAAGAAGTATTACGGGAAGAAGTCATTCTTCCGACCGAAGTGCTAGTACTATCAGAGCCCTCAAAGTGCTGAAGGCTCAGGCCTCAAGCCAACAAAGGTGCACCAAGCCACGGAAGTCCCAACCTGTGCCCCAGCTGCAGCCAGTGGTGGGCTTTTGACTGGTCCCTCAGGAGCGTAGCCAATTACCAGTTTCCCAAGGGATGGGGAGAGTCAACTTGTCCACTTTGCACACATGCCTCTCGTCATCATGGATGCCTTGGTGCTGCAGATAATCCAAGGCGGGTACAGGCTGCACTTTGTGCAGCTGCCGCCTCACTTCTTCCAGAAGAGTACCCTCTGGACCTGCACCACCGCGGTCTTCTCCAGGCAAAGGTTGCCGCCAGTTGGGAGAGTCGGCCATCAAGCTGGTGCCCCCGGCTCAGATAGGGTGAATTTTCTACTCATGATACTTCTTGGTCCCCAAAAAGATGGGGGAGGGGTTCTGACCCATCCTGGATCTAAGGAACCTGAACCATTTTTTGGTTTGGGAAATGTTCAAGATAGTCTCCCTGGGAATGTTGCTCCCTTTCCTCCTCATTGGTGATTGGCTGTTCTCCTGGGATCTGAAGGATGCATACATGCACATCCCGAGCCATCCTTTTCACAAAAAATACCTGCACTTCGTGCTGGGTGGCCAGCACTTTCAGTACTGTATACTGCCCTTCGAGCTGGCGTCTGCTCCTAGGGTCTTCATCAAGTGCCTTGTGGTCATCGCTGCTTACTTCAGGATCCTGGGGGTCTTTGTCTTCCCTGACTTAGAAAGGCTTATAAAGAGCTCCATGCTGGACAGCATGCGACATTCATCTCACCTGACTATTCAGGTGCTTGAGCAACTGGGGTTTGCCATAAACTACCCCAAGTCACATCTTCAACCTTCTTGGCAGCTTGAGTTCATCGGGGTCCTCCTTGATGCTTCTTGGGCCTGAGCCTTTCTCCCGAAGGACCACCTGCAGTGGCTCACTGAGGTGGTTGGCACCATCTGACAGAAGCGTCACATGATGGCTTAGGGGATGCTGCGGATGTTGGGCCACATGGCCTTTTCAGTGCACATGGCCCCATTGGCCTCTCTCTGGATGTGACAGGCTCTATGGATTCTGTATGCATTAGCGACAGGTCACAGGCCACCTTAGGGATCGGGTGGCAGTCACTGCACCCCTCATAAATTCTTTCAATTGTTAGCTGGAGCTGCAGAACTTGCTCTGGGGTCTCCCTTTTCAGTCGCCACTGTCACACCGGATGCTCACCACTGGCACATCCAAGTTGGGCTGGGGCACTCATCTGTATGGCCTGTGAACACAGATAAACATCCGGGAGCTGCGAGCCATTGTGAATGCCCTCCAGGCATTTCAGACACACCTGGCCAACCAGGTTGTCCTAATTCAGATGTACAATCAAGATGTGATGTTCTGTATCAACAAGCATAGAGGCACGGGATCATACCTTCTCTGTTGTGAGGTGGTCCACCTCTGGAAGTACACCATGGCCCATGGGATGGAGCTGAGAGCAACCTACCTGCCTGGGGAACTCAATGCTCTGGCAGACCATCCTCCAGCCCCATGAGTGGACTTTCAACCAGAGGGTGGTGGATTGCATTTTTCGGAAGTGGGCACACAGTCGGTGGACCTCTTCACCTCACCACACAATGCCCAGGTGGATTGCTTTTGTACTCAGATGGCTTCCAGGAGCAGGCTGATCTCTGATGCCTTCCTCCTGGACTGGGAAGGGGTCTGCTCTATGTATACCCCATATCCTGCTCATTGGCAAAAATGTTGCTGAAGCTCCAGGTGGACAGGGGTACCATGATACTTATTACCCCATACTTTCCCCTGTTGCTTCAGCTCTCCCTGTGGGAGCTCCTCCATCTGGGCTGCAATCTTGACTTCATCTCTCAGGAGGGCAGGACCTTGCTACATCCCAGTGTCCAGTCCAAGCTTGGTTGCTGAGCAGGTAGTTCTTTCAGAGCTTAATCTGCCCAGGGAGTTGACGTACATCATCCTGGCTTCCTGCAGGGATTCAGCACATTGTCCCTATGCTTTCAAGTGGTGAAGCTTCTCGCTTTGATGCACTGACAAGGCACTGGATCCCTTCTTTTCCTCGGTAGAAGGGCTCCTGGATTTCTTCTGCATCTGCCAAACTCTGGTCTCAAGTCGCATTCCATCTGAGCATAACTAGGGTCTATCATTGTGGCTTGGAGGGCAAGCCCATCTCTGCTTAGCCACTGGTGGCCTGCTTCTTGCAGGGCTTGCTTCTTTCTAAACCTCTAATTAAGCCCCCACCAGTGGCATGGGATCTTAATGTGGTGATAATGCAACTCCTCTCATCTCCTTTTGAGCCACTGACGACCTGCCCATTGAATTTCCTAACCTGGAAGGTTGCGTTTCTCATGGTGCTCATCTTGGCTCACCATGTCAGTAAGCTTTCAGGTCTTATTAGCTCACCCATCGTACACCAGATTTCATCATAACTGGGTGGTGCTGTGAATGCACCTGCATTTCTTGCCCAAGATGTTCTCTTCTTTCCACCTCAATCGGTGGTCTTGCCCACCTTCTTTCTCAAGCCTCACACCAACAAGGCTGAGGCCCAGTTGCACACATTGGATTGTAAACGTGCTCTGACTTTCTATCTAGAGCAGACGAGAATGCTTCAGCTTTCTACCCAGCTCCTCATCTCTTTTGACCCCAGCAGGCTGTGGCCATCTCCAAATGCATGCTATCCATTTGGATGATGGACTGTATTTCCCTCGCCTATGCTCAGGCAAATCTGAGCCTTGAGGGTCATGGCACAGCTCACAATTTCTGAGCCGTGGCTGCTTCCATGGCCATTTTGTGCTCAGTCTCCGCAGAGGAGATTTGCAGGGCTGCTACATGGTCCTTTGTCCACACCTTCACAGCCCACTCCTGTCTTGATGGGGATTCTCAGCAGGATGATTAGTTCAGCCAAATTGTACCCCAGCATCTGTTTGGTACTTAGGTTCATCTCCTTTCCTCCAGCTCGTCTGTCTCTCCAGGCCACCGAAGAGTCTTCCCGATGTGGACGTACTTTGTGGATGTTGAATCAGTTGGGGGACTACGCATGCTGTTTCTTCTGGTTCTTGTTGCCTTGGTTGGGCTGTTTCTTTGTGTTCACTAGCCTGGAGTTTGGGAGTCCTATCTGTGAGGACTTCTTCCTGCTTGTTCACAGAGAAAGCGTAGTTACTCACCTGAAGCAGGTGTTCTCTGTGAACAGCAGGAATAAGACCTCACAGCCTAATGGTTACAGCACTGGCTTGGGAGCCAGGAGACCAGGGTTCGAATCCCACTAGCACTCCTTGTGGCCTTGGGCAAGTCACTTAACCCTTCATTGCCTCAGAAAAATCCAAGTTAAAATCAATGTCCCGGTTTAATGTACATTGCCAGGTTTAAGTTACAATGTAAACTGCTTTGACTGAAATGATAAAACAGTATAAAAAAACCTGTTAAATAAAATAAATAAAGGGCTGTTGGGTAATAGAATTATGAACTACCTTGGGTAAAGGTGTACCTCTAGTATTTGTCATTGGGAGTGGAGGAGTAGCCGAGGGGTTAGAGGAAACCCTCCCACCTCCTCATGGAGTAGTTTTCGCTACTAGTAAACTAGTCTCTTTTCTGGAAATTGTGCAGCATAAAAGTGTCATTTTTTGTTAAAGTTGGGCAAATACTTTGAGTTATTTTACATAAACTGGTCTACTTTCCCATGAAATAAAAAAAAACAAAATGGTCGCCTAAAATTTGCATTTGCAATTTTCTACCAGTTATATACATTGACATATATTTACTAACACCTTCACTGTATTCCACCTCTCATCCCCCCCTGCATGCACACAACTGCTGTGCGTGCTGTAGGAGACAGGGCGGCATGGGGTGGAGAGTGGGAGGAGTGTGGGAAGGACCAGCACCTGGATGTACAGGGCCGATTCTGGTCACAGCCCTGGACATCCTGGGGGCACCAGGGGGACAGCCAAATTATTCTACCTTTGAGGCAGAATAAGCGCTGCCTCCTCACCCCTCAATTGGACAGCCAGCTCCCCAGCAGCATCAGTGGCAGGCACAGTGAGTCCCCACCACCCGATCCCGACAGGGTAAAGGGGGACAGCAATTCGGTGGGCTGGCTGGGAGGTGGCGAGGATTTCCCCTGGCCAATTGCAGGGGCACACCGGGCAGTCTCCAGGCCCGATCCTGCACCCACAGGAGCGTCTTGCTCCCGCAGTGCAGAATCGAGTCCTAACAGGCCCATCCTAATCGGGGCCGTCCAGATGGCCCAGGCGTGTCCCTTGCTGGATCGGGCTCCACATGTTTAGTCTAGATATATAGTCAATTGTTTCACTGAAGATCGCCACATTTTATTATAGTTACAATAAAAACTACTTATGACCAGAAATCATCTATTTTATTAAAAAACAAAACATCTTACTAGTTGTACATGAAATATATAACAGATATTAATGAAATATATTTAAACAATATGATTTGTGTCTCAAGAGAAAATTATTACACTCTTGTACAAATTTTAATACAAACTTGATTAAAAAATACTGGATACAAAATATCTGTTTTTTGTTTCATACTATTACATTAAGTAGAAAACATTCATCACAGTATAATTACACAGGTACACTACCAAAAAACTGCCTCCAGTTTTGCAACTGATTCCTATAGATTTTGGGGTGCTGAATCCAGGAAAAATAGCCAAAATGTTCCATCACGTCACGTTTTCTTGCAAAATTAGATTTCTTACCCATATAAGGAATGTTCACATAATTTCATTTTAGCCGACTGCAGTTTATTTTCTTGGCCCAAAATAGAGGTTGTAATGGTTAACTAACTAGAAACACTCCCTCATGATATTTTAGAGTGTTTTGTATTCATTTTATACATTAACAGGACAATTGGGATGCGGGAGGCTAAATCCAGTACTCGCGCTGGCGCATGTTCTTTCCTGTTCGCCTCGCTCGCTCAAACATGGTGGTTGCGACATGAACGTTCCTGTCAAATTTCAGTTTCTTGCAAGTTCATTATTACCTTTTGTTTGCTCAGTCGTAATCCAGCTTTATTCCGAAGTGGTTCACTACAGTTGTAGTTTGCAGTGCTGTGTATTTGTGATGGCTCACAGAGCCAGAGGTTGCGTCAACTCTCCGGACAGTTTTTGTTTTATTTGTGGGGAATATACCGTGAAAAAGCGGCAGAGGAACATTTCTGCATTTATTAAAAAAGTATATTTCGCCTATTTCGGTTTGAAGTTAGGCGATCAAGACAAACCGTGGGCTCCTCACAAAGTGTGCAAGACATGTGAGGAAGATCTACGCTTATGGATGAAAGGTAAAAAACAAGCATTTCGTTTCGGAATACCTATGATGTGGCGTGAACAAAGAGACCACAGCAGTGACTGCTATTTTTGCTCTTGCATTGTGAAGGGATACAACTTAAAAAATAAGAACGTAATAAGTCACCTCAACCTTCCCTCAGCAATTAGGCCTATGCCTCATAGCAACGAAGTACCTGTGCCTGAACCACCAAAATCTTTGGATCATATTTGTGTGGACGGTTCTGATCATGATGAGACTCATCAGATGGCTTTTCCCGATGAGTCCAGTACTTCCGAGTTTGAAACTGAACCAGATCCGAAACCTGAACTTTTCTCGCAAGCTGAATTGAATGATTTAGTCCGGGATTTAGGACTCCCAAAAGATGCTGCCCAACTGCTAGGTTCTCGGCTTAAACAGAAAATGCTATCGTCGCCAGGAACAACTTTTTATTGGTACCGCAACCGCGAGACACAATTTTTGAAGTATTTCAGCAAAGAGGAAGATTTGGTATTTTGCAACGATATATACGGAGTGATGGAAAAGTTTAAACTCAAGTATGATCCTGCTGAATGGCGGCTGTTCATTGATTCGTCAAAAGACAGCATAAAAGGTGTTCTTCATAATGGCAACACATTCGCTTCAGTTCCTATTGCTCACTCTGTTATTCTCCAAGAAAAATACGAGAATTTGGCCCTGATTCTTCAGAAGATTCGTTATGATGAGCATAAGTGGATGATTTGTGGAGACTTTACAATTCTATCCATGCTATTAGGGCAGCAATCCGGTTTCACCAAATATCCCTGCTTCCTTTGCTTGTGGGATAGCCGGGCCCGCGACCTACACTGGGGGAAAAAAGACTGGCCAATTCGGGAGTATTGAGACCCGGTGAGAAAAATGTTCTTCATGAGAGCTTGGTACCTCGTGATAAAATTCTATTACCACCTCTCCACATTAAGTTGGGTCTCATTAAGCAATTCATCAAGTCCCTTCCAAAAGATGGTGAGTGCTTTCGGTACCTTTGCTCAAAGTTCCCCCGACTTTCTGAAGCAAAGCTAAAGGAAGGCGTGTTTGTTGGCCCTGATATAAGGAAACTCATTTCAGATGGAGCATTCGCTGAAACGATGTCTGAGAAGGAAAAAGAAGCCTGGGATTCCTTCAAGGATGTTGTTCTCAAATTCTTGGGGAACAGGCGGGATGAGAACTATAAGGATATTGTTGCCAGGATGCTCAATGCCTTCAAAGAACAAGGCTGTAACATGAGCCTGAAAGTCCATTTCTTGCACTCCCATGTGAACTACTTTCCCGAAAACTTGGGGGCGTACAGTGAAGAACAAGGTGAAAGGTTTCACCAGGACATCAAGGACGCAGAGAGAAGGTACCAAGGAAGATGGAACACCACTATGATGGCTGATTTCGGCTGGTTGCTGCTGCGGGAAACCCCAGATGAAAAATACGCCAAGCAGCGCACCAAGAGAAGCATTCGGGGGAAGAAGAAACGGGCCCACCAGGAGATTGATTGACCCAAGAATGACTTTAAAATCTAAACTGTGTTGACAAATATCGTGTTTTTACTAAACTTTGAAATAAAAATTTGCTAGTTATTACCACAGTGTCGGATCTCATTTATTAGAATTTTATTTTCACACCATCGGGTGTTTGTCTTCATGTATTGCAATGGTGCGGTTTGCGTTTTCTATTCTTACAATCATACCTGTACAACATTTTTTGCACATTTCTTTGCTTTGCTTTGTGTCTAACCTCGCTCTTATATGCTCAATGTTTGTGCACATGTATGTGGCTGTTTTAAGTGCAGACAATTTTGCTACCATCACAGTGTGTTTTGTTGACATTACTCTATTCTTATGTGCTGCCTTGTTACAATTTTCTTTATTCTTATTTGAATAACTACTAAACAATTAGTATAAAGAATTCATCCAAGAAACTTTTATCTCGATCGCACTCAATCTGAAACGTTCACCTCAAACTGCTAACCCAATGTAGCAAAAAATCTGTACGTGATGGAGCAAATTGGTTACCAGATTTGGATTCAGCGCACCAAAAAACGTAAAAATCAATCGAAACATTAGAGGCAGTTTAAAAAAAAATTTTTTTAGTGTACCTGTGTTATTAAATAAACTAGCAACAGACTTAGTAATTTTCAAATATGCCCATTATACCTCTCAAACATTAACATTGTTTAAAAACATGACTGTGTTACATCTGACAATTTGTGTAAATATTTGCTGTGCACAAAGAGACTAGATAAATTATAATTAAAACTAAAAGATGAATAGATGAGTACTAGGTTCCTGAATAAAGTAAAATTTGCACCCAAAAGAAATTTAGAACTAATTAAGTTTCAATAAACATATCAGGTACGACAAAAACATACAGTTACAGACTAATGCTATCATGTGCAGTACAAGTTACAGCATTTGCAATACATAACTATTAATCCAAATAGTATTACATTTATTTAGTCCACACTTTATTACTCTTTCTGTACATACAGTACAAAACTAGTCTTTAGTAATCTCAAATGTTGTTATGACATACATCATCAGTATCTCTGCATTTGCATGCTGCAGTGCATCCCATATGGGCCTTCCTGCATTTGCAGCGTGCAGTCATACACCTGGTGGTGCACATGCAGGAGATTAACTCCATTCAGGAACAGGTAGCAGACTCATTAGAATTGGTATCAGTGAATTTTCTTCCTTTTTCCAAACCATTTCTTCTGGATGGGGAAATCGGGATGTGTTATGTGAGCTTGTCTCCAGGGGCGGCCCAAGGGGGGTGCGGGGCCATGTGCGGAGACTCAGTGCGGGGCCTCATTTGCATAAGTGGCCTTATTTGCATAAATATTTGCATAATGTTACCATACACTAACTTTTAGTAAACATGTCTCTTAATGAGTGTATGGATAAAGAAAGACTAAAATATTTCTACATTACTATAATCCAGTGCCAACCACCAGGCACATTAGGAACTACTACAAACGCTGCCCATTTAGAACCCATACATATACACCCCCAGGAATCAACACTTCAAATCCCAAGTATAAATCTTGATTCCATTCATAGCACCATGTGGAACTACTACTCCATTACTGGATACACTCACGTGCTCCCAAAGTTCCGAAGACTAGTATATGTGCCACCAATAAATTTTTTGTCAGATCGCTCACCTTGAAAGGGAAGTATCCCATTCTCGGAGTGAGCCCTCCATTTTAATCAATTTTATAGCATGCCAACCATGGGCTATTTAAAAACCCGACTCCACGACACAAGTCGCCGTCAGAATCCACATATCAAGTCGATAAAAGTTAGGAAGCTCGTTCATGCTGATAAACTACTCTCCAAATCAGTCCATCTTTCATATTGTGACTGACATAAGGTAGAGAAAAAGTACTTAGCTTCCTCAACAGGATAGAAGGAAAAGATAAGTCGGCTGGAGCACAAACTCTTTCTCCGTAGCTCATCCAATCAAATGGGTACAGCTCCAACGCCGATAAGGCACTCCTTCCCAATGCCGAATATCAGGGGTCCTTGCGACACTAATAGTGTTTCAAGCCGCGTCTTCATTCAGCTCTTCATCAGGCTTATGAACCCCTCCCCACAGAGTTCCATTTAAATGCCATAATAATGTGACGTCAGAGGAATCCCAACGTGCAGATCCTTCACCAAACTTTATTGCACCGACAAACCCCACCAGTCAATCTCCACATTCATACCCCTGATATTCGGCATTGGGAAGGAGTGCCTTATCGGCGTTGGAGCTGTACCCATTTGATTGGATGAGCTACGGAGAAAGAGTTTGTGCTCCAGCCGACTTATCTTTTCCTTCTATCCTGTTGAGGAAGCTAAGTACTTTTTCTCTACCTTATGTCAGTCACAATATGAAAGATGGACTGATTTGGAGAGTAGTTTATCAGCATGAACGAGCTTCCTAACTTTTATCGACTTGATATGTGGATTCTGACGGCGACTTGTGTCGTGGAGTCGGGTTTTTAAATAGCCCATGGTTGGCATGCTATAAAATTGATTAAAATGGAGGGCTCACTCCGAGAATGGGATACTTCCCTTTCAAGGTGAGCGATCCGACAAAAAATTTATTGGTGGCACATATACTAGTCTTCGGAACTTTGGGAGCACGTGAGTGCATCCAGTAATGGAGTAGTAGTTCCACATGGTGCTATGAATGGAATCAAGATTTATACTTGGCATTTAGAACCCATAGCAAACCCGCCGTATCCTGTCAGCATTACCAGGACTCACAAAGCACCATACCCTACCTATCAAAAGGCAACACTGCAAATATTAAACCAATACATTTCAGAGAATACTGGGGAAAGAGAACAAGTGGCAATGTCAAATAGGAATTACATAAACAGAATACTTCAGCTCAGTTACACATGCAGAACATAGACCATCACCAAACAAGGAATCACAAATTAGAAACAGTAAGGCAATAATTAAACTGGGAACCCCAAAAGCCAAACTTGGAATGTACAACAACCACTGTAGAAATAAAACTATAAATTAATTTCCTCTTGTACCAAACAAAGCGCAGACATTAATGATGCACATTTCCCAGAGCTTTCATATTCCAGTTAATAAATTCAAAATAAAGAGATATCTTTCTACCTTTTGTGCATTTTTTTTCATTTGCAATTGCTCCAGCCACTTTCTTCTGGTTTCTTCATGTTTTCTGCTAACTCTCCATCGTCTGCTGTCCATTTGTCCTTTCTTCTCTCTTCTAGTTTTTTTCCATTCTCTCTCTCTACATCTGCTTTAACATACTAATCTTTCTCCTTTTGCTCTTTCCTCATTCCTATTTCATCCACACAAATTTTACCCCTCCATCCTCAATCCCCACTTACTCTCCCAATACCCGGCCAATTGTAGATTTTTCATCCCTCCCACAAAAAATATTTTCCCCTCTCCATTTTACTCTCCCAGCCCCATCCCATTCTAATCCTCCCCCAACATCAGCTCCCTTCTAGTTCCGGTCTCACCCAGCATCCATTCACTTCTTGTCCCTGCATCAGCCCATTTCCAGTCCTAGCCCCCCATCAGCCCATTTCCAGTCCTAGCTCCCCCATCCATTTCCAGTCCGAGTCCCTTCATCAGCTCATTTCCAATCCTAGCCCCCCATCACCCCATTTCTAGTCATTTCCTAGCCCCACCATCAGCCCATGTCAAATCCTAGCTCCCCTCCACTCAGCCCAATTCCAGTCCAAGCCCCCCCCCCATGAACCTACTTCCAGTTTAACCCCTCCATGAGTCCATTTCAATTCAAGCCCCCACCACAGCCCATTTCCAATCTTAGCTCCCCCCAACAGCCCATTTCCAGTCCTATCCTAGCTGCTCTATCAGCCCTTTTTCAGTCCTAGCTCCCTTCCCTCGCAGCCCATTTCCATTCCAAGCCCCCTCCCCATCAGCTATTTGCAGTTCAAGCCTCCCCTTCCACTCAGCCCATTTCCAGTCCTAGCCAACCCCCCAACCCATTACCAGTCCTAGCCCCCCCATCAACCCACTTCCAGTCCATCACCCCATTTTCAGTTTAAGCCCCCCCTATAACCCATTACCAGTCCTAACCCCCCATCAGCCCACTTCCAGTCCTTACCCCATCAGCCCATTTCCAGTCAGCCCCCCATAGCCCATTACCAGTCCTAACCCCCCCAACAGCACACAGCCCATTACCAGTCCTAACCCCATCAGCCCACCTCAAGTCCTAACCCCACCCCATCAGCCCATTTCCTGTCCTAGCCCCCCATAGCCCATTATCAGTCCTAACCCCACCATAGCCCATTACCAGTTCTAACCCCCCATCACCCCATTTCCAGACAGCCCCCATCAGCCCACAGCCCATTACCAATCCTAACCCCCCCCCATTGGCTCATGGCAAATTTAAAAAAAAAAAAAAAGCTGGCTGCTGCTTCTGCCGCCGCGGCAGCAGCAGAATGGAGTGTCCCGCGGGGCCCCTTCTGCCCGGCTGAGCTCTCCCTGCCCAGCTGAACCCCTCTGCGCCAGCCTTCAGATACGCGAAGGGAGAGTGTCTCCCTCGCGTCTCTGTTAAGCCTGCAGGGGCTGATGGGAAGCAGGGGCTGATGGGAAATTTCCCATCTGCCCCTGCAGGCTTAACAGAGACGCGAGGGAGACACTCTCCCTTCGTGTATCTGAAAGCCGGCGCAGAGGGGTTCAGCCGGGCAGGGAGAGCTCAGCCAGGCAGAGGGGGCCCCGCGGGACACTCCATTCTGCTGCTTCGGCAGCAGCCAGCTTTTTTTTTTTTTAATTTAATGTTTAAAAAAGCAGAATGTTCTTTGCGCGGGGCCCCCTGAAACGCGGGGCCCTGTGTAAAAAACATTCTTGCTCAATGGACGGGCCGGCCCTGCTTGTCTCCACACTGCTGACTGAAAATGAGCTCATTTAATATGATAAGTCAGAGCATCACTTGTAGGAGGAAGAGTCTCTGATGCACTAGATTTCACAAACAGTGACCTTGCCTTGTTTGTAGTGTCTGCATTCAGTACACCATAAATCGTGCAGACAAAACTTTCTGCATCTCTTGCTGTCTCAGTCATCAAATCACCAATGCCTAGATTTTTTAGATCATAGTGCTTTAGGAAAACCTTCCAACTAGTCTTACTGTTGCTCTGTGATGTAGGAAGTAGTGTCACTTCCTGTCAGTGCATGAAATGCTGGTAAGGTTTCTAGCACATCTCCAAATGGAAATTGCTCAACAGTAGAATGTGCTGGAATATACTTTCTCTTCTTTGCTGTGCCAGCTTTGCACCAGAGATTCACACATGACATTTTGTGAAACTGGGCTAAAAAAGGACTAGAATCTCTGTATCTCTGGCAACAAGTACAATCTGTTATGCTTTGCATTCAGTGTAATGAAGAATAACTCTTGTGTCAGCCTCCTCAAGTTTAGCCTCCAGTTTTTCTGTTTCAATGTTTTCAACAGAAGCCTCCATCCTTTCATCATCACTGAATCCACCAGAAACTACTACTATTACTGCTACTGAACATTTGTATAGCGCTACAAGGCGTGCACAGAACTGCACAGACACATGTAAAAGACGGTCCCTGCTCATCAGAGATTACAATCTAGTCAAGACAGACAGCACAGTAGTTGTAGACATGGGATACAGCTAGGGAGAATGGTAAGGAAACACAAAGGAGATCTGGTGAGTCAAGATCCAAAAGCAGCAGTGAAGAAGTGAGCTTTCAGCCTGGATTTGAAAAAGGTCAGCAAAGGCTCCTGACGTACAGACTCAGGTATTACAATTATTTTGTGGTCTGGTGCACTAAGAGTCAATTGCTGAAATAGAAATTGCTAGGTCAGCTTTAACTGAGTGTGCCAGAAAATTGTCCCATCTGGATGGTAAAGGTACTTCTCTATTCTCTATCAGTCTTCTGATAGATCTTGACCTGTTGCTATGCTGCTTCTCGTCCCAGATTTGATTGACATGTCATACTATCTGCCAAACAGAACATCAGCTCTGCTATATTGTGCTCCATTCTGGTGCATTTCTAACAAATATATCTGCATAATCACCAAAGGTAGAGGCTCTTTGAGGTCTTCCAAGTGCAAATACCAATGCCTGACCATCAATGATGTGTGTTGCTTGATCATAAAGTTCTTCTGTATCAAGACTAGAAGGACAAGGTACATCAGCTATCAGCAGCTGAGATAAAATTGCCTTGGATCCAGAACGAAGATTACCATTCTGCCAGTGCTACAGTGGAAAGTGAAGGGGAGGTAGATTTGGCAGAGGAAATAAAGAACCACAAATGTGACATCTACTTTTTGGCCTGGATTTTTCAGAAGCTCAGTGAAGTTTCACTTCAACTTCAAGGCAAATTAAATACATTGCTAGATTGTAAACGTGTTCTGAAAGCTTTTGCTAAAAATATTTGGTATTTTTCTAACCAGTTTACAGAAGAAGCATTTCAATAGTATGCCCGAGTTAACAGAAATAATTGAACATCTCTCAGATCAAGCTCTTAAAAATTATGCAGAATATTTTTCATTGAAAGAAGAGCTGAATAGCCGATTTTCAGCTTTATTTTCTTTTGAAGTCATAAGAAGAGCATAAGATATGCCATACTGGGTCAGACCAAAGTCCATCAAGCCCAGTATCCTGTTTCCAACAGTGGCCAATCTAGGTCATAGCAGTTTCCCCAAAAGACACAGTCAAGCCATGAATGCTGGATCATTGTAACTGTGTTATACAGTCTGTCTGTGAAAATATCCAAGAAGAACTTCCTGAACTAAATGCAATAACGAAGCAAATACACATTTGAAAAAGCTGGAATAACTGAATTTTGGCTGTCAAATACAACAAAACAGCTCTATACAAATATGTGGTCTGAAATGGCTAAAGTATTGTGCTTTCCACCTTCATATTTGGTTGAATGTGGCTTTAGTGAAGTCAATAAAATATTAACAAAGGAAAGAAGTAGAACTGATATATGCATGTGAGGATACATAAGACTAGAACTCACAAATATCAAGCCAAACATTGAGAATCTAGCAAAAAAGCATCAAGCACAAGGGTCACATCGAATAAACAACGTAAGTAAACTGTCATTTTAGTTTCATTAAGAATTTTTTTTTTTTGGGGGGGGGAGTAAAAGATAACTAACAGTGGGCAATAGGGGAAAAACGTTTGGGAAACCCTGCTTTAAGGTGTCACACTCTTCTGGTGTGGGGTCTAAGAGGGAGGTTTTGATTGGGTTCCAGTCACCCAAAGTGGTGTCCTCCCCCTTCCTACTTGTGAGATGACTTTCCCTTCTTGAGTGTTTTAGCCTTAGGGTCTTCCTCATCCCTGCTCCCTATCTCCCTGCTTTCTATTATGAGCTCACTTCATGGGCCTGCTAGAGGATAGGGGCTGGGCCACAGAGGACCCTGATATTAGGACATTGTCT
Organism: Ichthyophis bannanicus; assembly: GCA_033557465.1. Taxonomy (NCBI): domain Eukaryota; kingdom Metazoa; phylum Chordata; class Amphibia; order Gymnophiona; family Ichthyophiidae; genus Ichthyophis; species Ichthyophis bannanicus. Next base: position 884,870,335 of record CM066034.1, on the reverse strand, counting down.
GTGGCTGCACAGTCTTCCTTGCTGTAATTCAGGGCAATGTCCCCTTCGTGTCACCTTTAGCAGTGGTAACCTGTTTAGGTGGCTTGTTGGATCTGTGGTTCTGGCTGGTAGCTGGGTCTTCTGGCTATTTTTTTTTTACACTCCCTGAAATGATGGTGGTGGTGACAGGGTAGTCCCAATGCTGGGGAAGTGTTCCTCAGTAGTCTGCCTCAAGCCGAGAGCACCTTTCTGCCCAGATTTAGTGATCCCAGAGGTCAGGGTTTCTGTCCTGACCTAGGGTACCTTACTTCTTGGTCTGTGGTGATGGAAGGCAATTTGGCAGCTACAGAGGGGCTCCTTTGCAGTACTATTTTGCACTCCCTTCACCTTGGGGTACCTCTGGGTATCTTTGGTACTGAAAACCATCTGGTCCTGCTGTCAGAATATAACAAATCCTATGCTGTAGGTTATCCCTTCATAGGTCAGTAGACAGGTGCTCTCCACTTCATCATAGCACTGTGATCATAACCTGGCATTGAAACAACTTGATATGCCTGAGCTGCTTCTTCTGCTGCCACATTGGGAAGATGGTAATACTATAATGCACTGCCCCCCAAGGCTACTTAGAAGTGGCATGAGATACCGGTCTGAGAGGAAGAGTAGAACACTGAATGCCCCCATCACCCTCTCATCCAAGAACTCTAATTGATGGTATGCTCCCCCTCCCCTCCCCACCAAAGCAATGCAAACCACAGACTCGGGGGTGGTAACCAAAAAGGCCAAGAACATCACTGTTTTTCTGGCCGTGTATACCATGGACTGCCCGAAGAACAAACCAGTCGGTACTACAGGAGATCAAACCTAAGCTTTCTTTAGAAGCTCAGATGACAAGACTTCGACTTTCATACTTTGGACACATCATGCGAAGAGAGAGATCATTAGAGAAAGACATTATGCTTGGCAAGATAGAAGGTCAACGCAAAAGAGGAAGGCCAGCAATGAGATGGATCGATACAATAACAGCAGCTATGGGTACCAGTCTGTCAACAATGAGCCACCTGACTGAAGACCGAACACAATTTAGGATAGCTATCCAGAGGGTCGCCATGAGTTGACTCCGACTCGACGGCACTTAACAACAACAACAACAACAACAATCATATTCTTAAGCCCCACCACATTAGTCAGCACCGTAACATGAATTTGATTATAATCAGTTTCCCACCAAGGGGTGGGTCTTTTGGGCATTGTTGGCTGCTGTAGCATATGATGATCTAGATATTGTCTTGGCGCTCAATTCCCTTTCCAGGACAAGGTTTCAGGCTTGAGAATGAACCGTTTGCTCATCTGTCTTACATCTATCTGTCTTGCTGGTTGGGAAGACTCTGCCCCTTATGCAGACATGTCATTGGGCATACTTGGGGAAGAACCTTTCTGGGAAGATATGGGGCCAATACATGAAGGTCAATTTTCTCTATTCTCAAGCACTGAGTAGAGGAAGACAAGAAACTGTAAGGAAATAAAGCCTTCCCAATGTACACCAGGTGAAGCAGATTCTTGCCCATCCAGGCCTGTTCTCCTGCGGCTGGTGATCCCACCTGGTGTTAGATGTTAATTTGATGGGTTCCCCCAAACTTCCTGTGTGGTTTTTTTTTTAAATTTTGGTACAGTTTGATTCCCTTAGGTGATTCAATGCATACAGTCCCCAGGGAATTTTGCTTCACCCAAAGTAATAGGGGGATTCCCCTGCTTGCTGACCAACTCTTAGGACTGTTAAGGAAAAGAGAAAGGGAATGTTGGAACCTAAAAATAGAACCTGTAGCTTCCTAAATGCAAGAAGTAAGAAAATAATTAGAGCAAGGATGAAAGGAAATAATGAAGCGAAAGAGGAGGGGCTGTATATTTGAAAAATGAAACCAACAGAAGGGGGAGGAGAGAAAAGGGAAAGTATTCTTCAGGGATACTAATTGGGTAAGAAAAAGATGTAAAGTAAGAACCCTGTTGCTCTCAAACAGTTAATGGGGAAGAAGAAGAACTGAAGTGCAAGTGCTTTCAATAGAATAGGCAGGTGCTTAACCATTTATTAATGATCAGAACAGGACTCAATTAAACAACCTCACCCAAAGCACAGCACATGCAAGCAGGAGGATTATAAGATTTGACCTAATTAAACATTTAAATAGACAAAAGACTAGCTGATAAAACAATCCCTCAGGCTGTTAGTACAAAGAGCAGGGGAAAAAATCTTGCTTAGCAACACTAAGAAAAAAAAAATCCCCAACAGAAATGTTCCTAAATAACCAATGATTCACTGTGAAAATGTTGTTAAGGGAAGGAAAGCAGAGGAGGAAGGAATAAATGGGGAAAAGAACTTTAAGAGCTGTAAGAAGGATAACACTAACCTAGTAGATTTCTAACTTAGAAAATGTGAAAAAGTGCAGACTTTGTAACAAAGGAGGTGGGATGCTTTCTGGCCACTACTGCAGAGTTGCCAAGTTACCCAGTTCCAGGAGGGAGCTTTTGGACTAAATCTAGATCAGTGGTGGCTCCATCCCAATGTATTATGGGTCCTGATGCGCACTGATTTCAATGGATAGAATCAGACTGCAAACACCATACTGCTTTGGGATACAAGTTCAGAATCAGGACTAGCCAAAATTGTCTGAAACTGGGTAACTTGGCAGCTTCACTGTTACTTTCCCTTCCGTTATTTCTAAATAAACCCCAATCGGGTACTTACCCTATTGATGTGGAAGGAGCTGCAGCCGTGTTTTCCAGGAGCCATGGAGCTAGTGTTATGAAGAAAGGGAAGGGGAAAAGACAGACGTGGGAAAAAAGCTCTCTCTCAGGGGAGGGCTAAAGCAGGGACAGAAAAGGAAGTCAACTCTGGTTGTTGAGTGAGATAGCAGTGGAGGAAGATGTGCCAGAATATACACTAAAGCTGCAGTGGAAGAGATAAGAAATCATGATAGAACAGAGCCCTAAATTCATGCGAGAAGAGGATGTCAAGGAGGAGGTAGTAATCAACAGTGTCAAAAGCAGCAGATTTGGTCAAGAAGGATGAGGATAGAGTAAAGGCCCTTGCATTTGGCGAGGAACAAGTCACTGAAGATTTTGGCAAGAGTCGTTTCAGTAGAACATAAAGGATGAAAGCCAGCTTATAGGAGGTCCAGAAGGGCTTGAGAAGAAAGAAAGCCAAGACAGTGGCAGTGAAGTGCACGGTTGAGTAAATGCAAAAGGGAAAATGATAATGGGCCAATAATTGGAAAGGCAGATAGGATCTAGTGAAGGTTTTTTTGAGGAGAAGTGTAACTACAGCATATTCAAAGGCCAGAGGAACAGTTGCAGTGGAAAGTGATAAGTTGAGGATATGACATAGCTCCATCTCTTCCACTCTCATCCCTTCCCTTAGTAGATGTGTGGGAATGGAATCAGAACAACAGGTAGTGAATTTGGAGGAAGAAAAAAAGATGTATATTTCTTCCTCAGTGATTTTAGAAAAGGAAGAAAGGGTGACAGAAGTTGAAGGATGGTTTTGAGAGAGTCGGGAGAAGGAAGGGGAAATGGAGATGGTCTTGAGAGCCGTATATATCTCCCGGGCCAAGACAATATCTTGGCAGACCGATTGAGTAGCCGCATGAATGGCATCTGAGCCCCGCAATAGCACAGCAGCTATTCCAGCTCTGGGGCACCCTGGACCTGGATTTCTTCACCAGTCCAGCCAACACTCAACTCTCCCGGTTTTTCAGCTCCTATCTGCACCCAAGGCCGAATGGCCCTGGATGCCTTCCTATTCTCATGGGCGATGGGCCTGCTATATGCCTTACCTCTCTCGCTGCTGATAGCACAGACCCTTCTCAAGGTCCAGCAGGACAGGGCATCAGTAATCCTCGTGGCCCTGAGGTGGCCAGACAGCCATGGTTCCCCCTGCTGCTCAGTCTCACGACGGAACCCCCGGTTCCTCTCGGGAGATCACTGGAGCTCCTAACAAAGGAGGAAAGCCTGCTCCTCCACCCTAATCTGGGGTCCTTGCCCCTTACAGCTTGACTGCTGAATGGATCGCTCTAGCTCCCCTCCATCTCCCCAAGGAGGTTGAGGACATTCTACTGGCCTCTAGAAACGATGAGACGGGCGTATACCTTCAGATGGCACAGATTTTTAGTGTGATGCTCAAAGAACCGCGTGAACCCATTTTCCTGCCCGAGAACCTCGGTTCTGCAATACTTAATCCATCTCTCGCAGTCTGGGCTAAAGTTTAACTCAGTCAGGGTTCACCTGGGTGCGATCTCGTCTCTCGTTTCATGCGGGGCCTGCTCTTCTCCAAACCCCCTATCCACCCGCCAGAATGGGACCTCAATATGGTCCTCTCGCAGCTGACCAAGCTGCCTTTCAAGCTCTTGGCTACTTGCGCCTTGCGGCACTTATCCTGGAAGGTGGCCTTCCTGGTGGCGCTCACCTCCGCCCATAGAGTCAGTGAACTCCAAGCCCTGATAGTTGAGGCACCATACACCAGGTTCTACAAGAATAGGACATAAGATATGCCATACTGGGTCAGACCAAGGTCCATCGAGCCCAGTATCCTGTTTCCAACAGTGGCCAATCTAGGTAATACGTACCTACTGTAGCAGTTTCCCCAAAATGCAGTTTCCCCTAAAATGCTTGTATGCAAATGCTAGAAGTCTAAAAAATAAGATGGGAGAGTTAGAATATATAGCACTAAATGAGAGGTTAGATATGATTGGAATATCAGAGACATGGTGGAAGGAGGACAACCAGTGGGACACTGTGATACCTGGGTACAAACTATATCGTAATGACCTTATCAGAGACTTTTGGCAAAACTAAAGAGTCATGGGATAGGAGGCAGTGTACTATTGTGGATCAGGAACTGGTTAAAAGATAGAAAGCAGAGGGTAGGGCTAAATGGCCAATTTTCCCAATGGAGAAAGGTGAATAGTGGTGTACCCCAGGGATCTGTGCTGGGTCTGCTGCTTTTTGACATATTCATAAATGACCTGGAAAGTGGAATAACGAGTGAGGTTATCAAATTTGCAGATGACAAAACTATTTAAAGTTGTTAAAACCCAAGAGGATTCTGGAAAATTGCAAGAGGATCTTGATAAATTAGAAGACTGGGCATCAAAATGGCAGATGAAATTTAATGTGGACAAGTGCAAAGTTATGCACCTAGGGAAGAACAACCCAAACTATGGTTACACAATGCAAGGTTCCACATTAGGAACCACCACCCAGGAAAAAGATTTAGGCATCATTGTGGATAACATGTTAAAACCCTCGGCCCAGTGTGCAGCGGCAGCCAAGAGAGCAAATAGAATGCTAGGTATCATAAGGAAAGGAATGGAAAATAAAACAAAAGATATTATAATGCCTCTATACCGTTCCATGGTGAGACCGCACCTTGAACATTGTGTGCAATTCTGGTCGCCGTATCTTAAAAAGGATATAGCGCTATTAGAAAAGGTTCAGAGAAGAGCCACCAAAATGATAAAGGGGATGGAAGGATACTCCTATGAAGAAAGGCTAAAAAGGTTAGGGCTCTTTAACCTGGAAAAGAGACGGCTAAGGGGAGATATGATAGAAGTCTATAAATTAATGAACGGAGTGGAATGGATAAACGTAGATCGATTGTTTACGTTATCAGAATATAGAAAGATTAGGGGACATGCAATGAAGCTACAGGGTAAACTATTTTGTTATTTTTCCTACATTACCATATGTTGTCATGTCTATACTGTTTATGTTTCCCTTGTTTATACCTTGTATTTCTTGTGACCGCTTTGATTGAAGGAAAAGGCGGTATAAAAAACTTGTTAAATAAATAAATAAAAGAAAATATTTTTTCACTCAACTTGTAATCAAACTCTGGAATTTGTTACCGGAGGATGTAGTAAAGGCTGTTAGTGTAGCTGGGTTTAACCCTTAACCCTCCATAGCCCATGTTCCCTGTAAAATAGTTATCTCCAAGTTATAATGCCCTGTTCAATGTAATTTCAGTTTGTTCAATGTAAACCGCACTGATGCAGAATAGCGCGGTATATAAGAGAAAATAAATAAATAAAATAAATAAATAAATAAATAAATAAAAAAGGTTTGGACAAGTTCCTGGAGGAAAGGTCCATAAACCATTATTAAGAAGGGACCCAGAATACCAATGCTTGACCCAGTACAAGCATTGCGGAACCTGTGTCTTTTGGGGAAACTGCTGGGTACGTATGACCTAGATTGGCCACTGTTGGAAACAGGATACTGGGCTTGATGGACCTTGGTCTGACCCAGTATGGCATATCTTATGTTCTTATGTTATGTAAAAGACACAGGTTCCACAATGCTTGTATTGGGTCAAGCAGTGATATCCTGGGTCCCTTTTTAATAATGGTTTATGGACCTTTCCTCCAGGAACTTGTCCAAACCTTTTTTAAACCCAGCTACACTAACAGCATTTACTACATCCTCCGGTAACAAATTCCAGAGTTTGATTACACTTTGAGTGAAAACATATGTTCTCTTATTAGTCTTAAATAGTTTACCCTGTAGCTTCATTGCATGTCCCCTAGTCTTCCTATATTCTGATAACATAAACAATCGATCTACATTTACCCGTTCCACTCCTTCATTAATTTATAGACTTCTATCATATTTCCCTGCAGCCGTCTCTCTTTCAGGTTAAAGAGCCTTAACCTTTTTAGCCTTTCTTCATAGGGGTATCCTTCCATCCCCTTTACCATTTTGGTGGCTCTTCTCTGAACCTTTTCTAATAATGCTATATCCTTTTTAAGATACGGCGACCAGAACTGCACACAATTTTCAAGGTGTGGTCGCACCATAGAACAATACAGAAGCATTATAATATCCTTTGTTTTATTTTCCATTCCTTTCCTTATGATACCTAGCATTCTCTTTGCTCTCTTGGCCGCCGCTGCACACTGGGCAGAGGGTTTTAACATGTTATCCACAATGACGCCTAAATCTTTTTCCTTGGTGGTAGTTCCTAATTTGGAGCCTTGCATCATGTAACCATAGTTTGGGTTGTTCTTACCTAGGTGCATAACTTTGCACTTGTCCACATTGAATTTCATCTGCCATTTCGATGCCCAGTCTTCCAATTTATAAGAACATAAGAACATAAGAACATAAGAAATGCCATACTGGGTCAGACCGAGGTCCATCAAGCCCAGTATCCTGTTTCCAACAGTGGCCAATCTAGGTCATACGTACCTAGCAGTTTCCCCAAAAGACACAGGTTCTGCAGTGCTTGTACTAGGCCAAGCATTGATATCCTGGGTCCCTTTTTAATAGTGGTTTATGGACCTTTCCTCCAGGAACTTGTCCAAACCTTTTTTAAACCCAGCTATACTAACAGCCCTTACTACATCCTCCGGTAACAGATTCCAGAGTTTGATTACATGTTGAGAGAAGAAATATTTTCTCCTATTTGTCTTAAATAGTTTACCCTGTAGCTTCATTACATGCCCCCTAGTCCTTCTATATTCTGATAGCGTAAACAATTTATCCACGTTTATCCGTTCCACTCCATTCATTAATTTATACACCTCTATCATATCTCCCCTCAGCCGCCTCTTTTCTAGGTTAAAGAGCCCTAACCTTTTTAGCCTCTCTTCATAGGAGTAGCCTTCCATCCCCTTCACCAATTTGGTGGCTCTTCTCTGTACTTTTTCTAATAACTCTATGTCCTTTTTAAGATACGGTGACCAGAATTGCACACAATATTCAAGGTGCGGTCGTACCATGGAGCGATACAGAGGCATTATAATATCCTTTGTTTTATTTCTCCATCCCTTTCCTTAGGATACCTAGCATTCTATTTGCTTTCTTGGCCGCCGCTGCACACTGGGCGGAGGGTTTTAACATGTTATCCACGATGACTCCTAAATCTTTTTCCTGGGTGGTTGTTTCTAATGTGGAGCCTTGCATCTTGTAACTATAGTGTGGGTTGTTCTTTCCTAGGTGCATAACTTTGCACTTGTCCACATTAAATTTCATCTGCCATTTGGATGCCCAGTCTTCCAATTTATCCAGATCCTCCTGCAGTTTTCCACAATCCTCTTGGGTTTTAACAACTTTAAACAGTTTTGTGTCATCTGCAAATTTGATTACCTCACTAGTTATTCCTTTTCCAGGTCATTTATGAATATGTCAAAAAGTAGCGGACCCAGTACAGATCCCTGGGGTACTCCACTATTCACCTTTTTTCCATTGGGAATATTGGCCATTTAGCCCTACCCTCTGCTTTCTATCTTTTAACCAGTTCCCGATCCACAATAGTACACTGCCTCCTATCCCATGACTTTTTAGCTTCGCCAAAAGTCTCTGATGGGGGACCTTGTCAAAAGCTTTCTGAAAGTCCAGATACACTATATCAACCGACTCACCTTTGTCTACCTGTTTATGCACACCTTCAAAAAACAGATCAGATTAGTAAGACAAGATCTGCCTTGTCTAAAGCCATGTTGGCTGTCTCCCATTAGGCCATGACTATCTACATGCTGTGTAATTTTGTTCTTTATGATGGCTTCTACCATTTTCCCTGGTACTGACGTCAGGCTCACCGGTCTGTAATTTCCCGGGTCACCCCTGGAACCCTTTTTAAAAATTGGTGTTACGTTGGCGACCCTCCAATCTTCAGGTATTACAGATGATTTTAATGAAAGTTCACAGATTACCAATAACAGGTCTGCAATCTCATATTTCAGTTCTTTCAACACTCTGGGATGTATACCATCCGGTCCAGGTGATTTGCTACTATTCAGTTTATCAAATAGTTGTAATATATCTTCCCGGTGTAGCGATATTTCTCTCAATTCCTCTGCAGTATCACCTTTAAATACCACTTCAGTCTTGGGTAACACCCCTACATCTTCCTCAGTAAAGACCGAAGCAAAGAATTCATTCAGTCTCTCTGCTATAGCCTTGTCTCCTCTTACTGCCCCTTTTACCCCTCTATCATCTAATGGTCCAATTGACTCTCTCACAGGCCTTTTGCTACGAATGTACTTGAAAAAGTCTTTATTTCGTGTTTTTGCTTCCGTAGCAAGTTTCTTCTCAAATTCCCGCTTTGCCTGCCTTATCAATGCTTTGCATTTAACTTGCCAGTGCTTGTGCTGTTTCCAGTTTTTCATCATTTGGCTCTTTTTTCCATTTTCTGAAGGTTGCTCTTTTGGCAGCAACAGCCTCTCTGACCTCACCTTTAAACCATGCTGGCAGTTTTTTGGACTTTCTTCCACTTTTCTTAATGCGTGGAATACAGCTGGTCTGGGCTTCGAGGATAGTATTTTTAAATAACACCCAAGCTTGCTGTAAGTCTTTAACCTTTGGAACCGCTCCTTTTAGTTTTTTCCGAACTATATTCCTCATTCTATCATAGTCACCCTTTTGAAAGTTAAAAGGTAGTACTGTGGATTCCTTTACTATCTGTCCTCCACTGATTAAATCAAACATGATCATACTATGATCACTATTGCCAAGTGGTCCCAACACCCTTATTTCTTGCACCAGATCTGGCGTTCCACTAAGGACTAGGTCCAGTATGGCTTCCCCTCTGGTCGGTTCATGAACCAGCTGCTCCAAGAAGCAGTCATTTATTTCATCTAGAAACTTTATCTCTTTAGCTTGTCCTGCTGTGACACTGTCCCAGTCGATACCGGGGTAATTGAAATCACCCATTATTACTACTACTCTGTTGTGGCTTTTGTTAGCTTCCTTGATTTCTTTGAGCATTTCATCATCCATTTGTTCATTCTGGCCAGGTGGTCGATAGTATACTCCCACTGCCATCACCTTCCCCTTCATAAATGGAATTTCAATCCATAGAGATTCTACAGCATATTTTGTTCCCTGCAAAACTTTAATCCTTTCTGACTCAATGCCCTCTCTAACATAGAGCGCAACCCCTCCACCAATTTGTTCAGCTCTATCATTACGATATAGTTTGTATCCAGGTATCACAGTGTCCCACTGGTTATCCTCCTTCCACCATGTCTCTGAGAGTGCAATCATATCTAACCTCTCATTTAATGCTATATATTCTAATTCTCCCATCTTATTGTTTAGACTTCTAGCATTGGCATACAAGCATTTTAGAGACTGCATTTTATTAATATTAATCTGGCTATTGGTAGGCATGGGTAATTGGGAATCTTTATGCTCTGTCTGCTCCTTACTCAAGGGCATTTGGGCTACTATACTCCCTTTTGGAACCTCACTGCTTTTGGTAGTATCCTTCAAGGATACCTTTGTCCGAACCGTGCGCTCCTGGGTGACTGTCGGCTTTCCCCTATTTTCTAGTTTAAAAGCTTCTCTATCTCTTTTTTAAAGGTTAATGCCAGCAGTCTGGTCCCATCCTGATTAAGGTGAAGCCCATCCCTTCGGAAGAGCCCCCCCTTTCCCCAGAATGTTCCCCAGTTCCTAACAAATCCAAAACCCTCATCCTTGCACCATTGTCTCATCCACGCATTGAGACTCCGGAGCTCTGCCTGTCTTTTGGGTCCCTGCACGTGGAACAGGAAGCATTTCGGAGAACGCTATCCTGGAAGTTCTGGATTTCAACTTCCTACCTAAAAGCTTAAATTTAGCCTCCAGAACTTCCCTACCACATTTTCCTATGTCATTGGTACCAACATGTACCAAGACAGCAGACTCCCCCCCAGCACTATCTATGATCCTATCTAGGCGGTGCGTGAGATCTGCTACCTTCGCACCAGGCAGGCATGTTACCAGGCGATCCTCACGTCCACCAGCCACCCAGCTATCTACATTCCTAATGATTGAATCACCAACTATAACAGCTGTCCTGACCCTCCCCTCATGGGGACATGGCCCTGGAGAAACTTCCTCCTCGGTGCGAGAGGGTTTTACATCACCTGGAGGACAGGTCCTAGTTACAGGATCACTTCCTGCCACACCAGGGTGATGCTCTCCTGTCACGTGACCTCTCTCCTCCATGGCAACAGGGATGCTGCCAGACTGGAGGTGGGACTTCAGGACTATATCCCTGTAGGTCTCGTCCATGTACTTCTCTGTCTTTCTTATGTCTTCCAGGTCTGCTACTCTAGCCTCTAGAGAACGGACTCGTTCCCTGAGAGCAAAGAGCTCCCTGCACTTAGTGCATATGTAGGACCTCTCACCAACTGGGAGATAATCATACATGTGACACTCGATGCAAAAGACTGGAGAACCCCCATCTCGTTGCTGGACCTCTGACTGCATCGTAGTTTAAAGCTTGTGTTTAGGTCTTTTAAAGCGGTATATAATAAGGATTGGTGTAGATGCTTATACTAATAAAAGTGTATCTAATACCCCTAATACACCCTGTGTACCTGAAACTAATTAATCACAGGTCCTCTGTGTATGACTGATTTGGATTAAGAGCTGCACCTGAGAGCAGCCCCTTTCCTCTAAGATGTCCAAGTACCTATAAAACTACAATTTCCCCAGGGGTGGGTGGGTGCTGGGGAGGGAGGGGGGGAGATAAGTCCTATTAAAGAGGGCAGTTACAAGGTACCCTGTCCTGAACCCTCAGCAGGGGGATGGGGGTACCACACAAGGCCCAGTTAATTGAGAGAGGCAAGGTAAGTACAGCTGAGAAGGCTGAATTAGCACACCACTAAGACAAACACTAAATAATTAAACAAACAACAGTTAGACAAACAGTAAATAATTAAATAAACAGCTAGAACTCACAGTAAGATGTCCAAGGAGGCAACAATCCACTCACTAGCAGAGCTCTGTAAAAGTTCAGCCTTTCTCTGATCAGAGAAAAGCAAACTAAAACAGCCTATGCACACGTGGAGAAAACAGGAACAAGGTTACAGGATACCTCAGGGGGAGGGGGTCAGGGGGAGGAGTCACTCAGGCAGGCAAGGACAGGAAAAAGCTTAACAACAGCAGGCTCTGGGGAGAGAGATTAATTCAAAATGGCTACCACACACACAGGGGGAGGAGTCACTCAGGCAGGCAAGGACAGGAAAAGCTTAACAGCAGGCTCTGGGGAGAGAGATTAATTCAAAATGGCTACCACACAAGGCCCAGTTAATTGAGAGAGGCAAGGTAAGTACAGCTGAGAAGGCTGAATTAGCACACCACTAAGACAAACACTAAATAATTAAACAAACAACAGTTAGACAAACAGTAAATAATTAAATAAACAGCTAGAACTCACAGTAAGATGTCCCAGGAGGCAAAAATCCACTCACTAGCAGAGCTCTGTAAAAGTTCAGCCTTTCTCTGATCAGAGAAAAGCAAACTAAAACAGCCTATGCACACGTGGAGAAAACAGGAACAAGGTTACAGGATACCTCAGGGGGAGGGGGTCAGGGGGAGGAGTCACTCAGGCAGGCAAGGACAGGAAAAAGCTTAACAGCAGGCTCTGGGGAGAGAGATTAATTCAAAATGGCTACCACACACACAGGGGGAGGAGTCACTCAGGCAGGCAAGGACAGGAAAAGCTTAACAGCAGGCTCTGGGGAGAGAGATTAATTCAAAATGGCTACCACACAAGGCCCAGTTAATTGAGAGAGGCAAGGTAAGTACAGCTGAGAAGGCTGAATTAGCACACCACTAAGACAAACACTAAATAATTAAACAAACAACAGTTAGACAAACAGTAAATAATTAAATAAACAGCTAGAACTCACAGTAAGATGTCCCAGGAGGCAAAAATCCACTCACTAGCAGAGCTCTGTAAAAGTTCAGCCTTTCTCTGATCAGAGAAAAGCAAACTAAAACAGCCTATGCACACGTGGAGAAAACAGGAACAAGGTTACAGGATACCTCAGGGGAGGGGGTCAGGGGGAGGAGTCACTCAGGCAGGCAAGGACAGGAAAAAGCTTAACAGCAGGCTCTGGGGAGAGAGATTAATTCAAAATGGCTACCACACACACAGGGGGAGGAGTCACTCAGGCAGGCAAGGACAGGAAAAGCTTAACAGCAGGCTCTGGGGAGAGAGATTAATTCAAAATGGCTACCACACAAGGCCCAGTTAATTGAGAGAGGCAAGGTAAGTACAGCTGAGAAGGCTGAATTAGCACACCACTAAGACAAACACTAAATAATTAAACAAACAACAGTTAGACAAACAGTAAATAATTAAATAAACAGCTAGAACTCACAGTAAGATGTCCCAGGAGGCAAAAATCCACTCACTAGCAGAGCTCTGTAAAAGTTCAGCCTTATCAAGTTCCTCTTGCAAATTTCCACAATCCTCTTGGGTTTTAACAACTTTAAATAGTTTTGTGTCATCTGCAAGCAGCCACCCCACGTTCCTCCCGAAGGTTGTCTCGGACTTCCATCTCAACCAGGAGATGGTGTTGCCTACTTTCTTCCTAAGGCCCCATGCTGACCTGGCGTTGGCCATTCTCCATACGCTGGACTGCAAAGGGGGCCTATCCTTCTACCTGCAGTGGACTCGGGGCCACCACAAAGCTGGGCAGCTCTTTGTCGCCTATGATCCCAGCCATCTGGGGCAGGCGGTCACCAAGTGGACCTTGTGCATTTGGGTGGTGGACTGCATCGTCTTTGCCCAGGCCTAGACCGGGCTGCCACCTGGACCACCGGGTCACGGTGCATAATGTCCGGGTGATGGCATTGGTCACGAGCCTCTGCTTGGTGCCCTGGCGGACATCTGCCAGGCCGCCTCCTGGTGTTCCGCTCATATCTTAACGACCCAGTACTTCCTGGAGAGGGAGTTCCATTGGGACAGCGCCTTTGGCCAAGCGGTACTCCGTAATCTGTTTAGGATTTAAGCAGCCCTCTGACCCTTCTCGTTCAGACTACCAGAGATGTGACTCTCCATGGACTCGGGGTCATAGGGTCTGACTTCAGGTTCACTGCGGCTGCTCACAGCTCTGCCATGTTTTTCCTATAGGTCCTTGGTAGCCTGTAGCAAGGGATTTCCATATGTGAGGACTGACTTTCTGCTTGTTCCTGGAGAAAGCGTGGTTACTCACCTGTAAATCTGCTGGTGCCGATGTCACCTATATGTGAGGACTGATTCCTGCTGTCCCTGGAGAACACCTGATAGAGGTGAGTAACCATGCTTTCTGGTGGCCCTTATGGCCACTCGAAGAGTGAGAAATCTCCAGGCCCTAGTGGCATATCCATCATATACAAGATTCTGCAAGAACAGGGTAGTGCTCTGCACACACCCCAAATTCCTCCCGAAGGTGGTGTTTCCTTTCTACTTCAACCAAGAGGTGGTCCTCCCCACCTTCTTTCCGTGGCCTCACGCCAGCAAGGAGGAACTAGTATTTCTTGCACTAGTTTGCAAACAGTCCTTGTCCTTCTACTTACAGTGGACTCAGATCCATCAAAAAGCTCCTCAGCTTTTCGTGTCTTATGACCCCAGCAGACTGGGGCTTCCTGTGATTAAGCAAACTTTGTCCACTTGGGTGGTGGACTGTATTGCCCTTGCCTTATGAGCAAGCTGGCCTCTCCCTCGAGCACTGGATCACAGCGCATCGCGTGAGGGTGATGGCCATGTCGGTGGCCAACCTCCACTCAGTGCTGGTGATGGAAATCTGCAAGGCCGCCACATGGTCTTCAGTTCATACATTTTTAGTTCACTACTGCCTGGAGAGCGAGTCCCACAGGGACAGTGCCTTTGGCCAGGCAGTACTCCATAATATTCTCGGGGTGTAGGCAACATCTGCCCTCCGACCCTTCTGTGTTCAGGCTACCGGAGTGATAGTGTCACCGGACGCTAGGGTCTTGCAGAGTCTTTTAGTGGGGACTCACCTTCTGCAACTCACAGCTACCCTATTGGTCACCGTTGGTGCTGTCGTGGTTCAGTCCTTGGCACCTGGAGCTAGGGAATCCCATATGTGAGGACTGACTTCTGCTTGTTCCTGGAGAAAGCGTAGTTACTCACCTGTAATAGGTAGTCTTCAGGGACAGAAGGAATCAGTCCTCACAACCCTCCCTCCTCCCCTGGGAGTTGCCTCCCTACCTTGTTTTAGTTTTTACTGCTGTCCTAACTATGTCGTCTGACTGAGCAAGATGGCACCCTTGGGCAGGAAGGGGACCATGAATGTGTGGTAGCATGTCCCAAAGGCTTTCTTTGAAAGCTGGGGAAATGCTCCACGCAGGTGACGTCAGCACCGACGTCACTCATATGTGAGGACTGATTCCTGCTGTCCCTGGAGAACACTGTTACAGGTAGTAACTATGCTTTTTTAGATATGTTAGTGAGAGGTGGAAGGGCAAAAGTAATGTCGTCAGACTCAAGGGTGAAGGGGAGGAATACAAGGTGTGACAAAAAAGAAACGAGACTGCCCCATAAATGTTTTATTACAAAATCTCCAGAGAAATTACACATTGTCCCCTTCAAAGTAATCCTCCCCAGAATTAATGCACTTCTGCATTCACTTCTGCCACATACAGAAGCACTCAGTAAAGTCCTTCTCCTTGAGGTCCCTCAGCTCCCTTGTCACAGTGGCCTTGATCTCTTCTACAGAGGTGAAATGAGTTCCTTTGAGCAGTCTTCAGCCTGGAGAAGAGCCAGAAGTTGCACAGTGCGAAATCTGGGTAATAAGGAGGGTGGTCAAGAGCTGTGATCTGTTTGTTGGCCAAGAACTGCCTTACACGGAGCATGGTGTGTGCGGGCGCATTGTCGTGGTGGAGTAGCCATGACTTATCTCTCCACAGAGCCCGCCTGTTGCGCCGAACGAGGTCATGGAGATGATTGAGGACCTGCAAGTAGAAGTGCTGGTTGACTTTCTGACCCTCAGGCACAAACTCATGATGGACCACTCCCTTCTGGTCAAAGAATGCAATGAGCATACCCTTGATCCTTGATTTGGACATGCATGCCTTCTTGGGTCTGGGTGACAGTGGAGTCTTCCACTGCAGGCTCTGTCTCTTGCTTTCAGGGTCATATTGGAAGACCCAAGTCTCGCCTCCTATGATGACTCGGCCAATGAACTCGGGATCTTCTCTGATCTTCTCTAGCAAGTCTCGACAAATATTGACCTGGTGCTCCTTACATAAGAACATAAGATATGCCATACTGGGTCAGACCAAGGTCCATCAAGCCCAGTATTCTGTTTCCAACAGTGGCCAATCTAGGTCATATGTACCTAGCAGTTTCCCCAAGAGACACAAGTTCCACAATGCTTGTACTGGGTCAAGCATTGATATCTTCAGTCACTTCTTAATAATGGTTTATGGACCTTTCCTCCAGGAACTTGTCCAAACCTTTTTTAAACCCAGCTACACTAACAGCCTTTACTACATCCTCAGGTAACAAATTCCAGAGTTTGATTACACGTTGAGTGAAAAAATATTTTCTTTTAATAGTCTTAAATAGTTACCCTGTAGCTTCATTGCATGTCCCCTAGTCTTTCTATATTCTGATAACGTAATCCAATAAAAGCTTGGGCACCATCTTGGTGCACACCTTCCGCATCCCCAGCTCCTGCACCAAGATGGTCCACACTGACTCCCTGTTCAGGCTGGGCTCCTCAGCTATCATCCGCACTGTCAATCTGCGATCACGCCACACCAGCTGGTTCACTCTGTCAGTGTTCTCAGCTGCCTTTGTCGTGGAAGGCCATCCTGACTTGGGACCATCCTCCACCTCCTCGCAGCCAGTCTTGAAGCATTTGTGCCACTCAAAGACTCACGGCCTTGACATTGCATCTTCTCCATAAGCTTTTTGGAAAAGTTGGAGACACTCAGTTGGGCCCTTCTCCAACTTAACCAGAAATTTCAAGTTAATTCTTTGCTCCATATTTCTGCCACCTCCAGTTGCGTGATAAAGTGATGGAGCAGTGTGCTACAAAAAAAACTGAAAAAGAAAAACAGAGTGAGAGAGATGAAAAATATTATAGCAGAATAGTGGCGAGATGTTGCACAACACAGTGACATAAGCGGTTAGCCAGTTGGCATTGAGTCATGGGTGTGGCTGCCACAGTCTCGCTTCTTTTTTGTCACACCTCGTATGTAGAAGCTGATGAGGATAAAGCGGAATTGCTTAACAAATATTTCTGTTCTGTGTTCATAGATGAAGGGTCAGAAACAGGACCTCAGAAAACACCCACAAATAGGAACAGAAGTGACGTGGAGCTTGAATGATTTTTAAAAGACTGTGTTCGTGAGGAACTAGCTAAACTAATAGTAGATCAAGTGAGGGGACCAGTTGGGATACATCCAAGAATACTGAAGGAGCTTGGGGACGTTCTAGTGGCTCCACTGATTGACCTTTTCAATGCTTCTTTGAAGTCAGGCGTGGTCCCAGAGGACTGGGGAAAGGCACATGTGGTCCCTTTACTCAAAAGTGGAAGTAAGGATGAGGTTGAAAACCACAGGCAGGCTAGCCTAATCTCTGTGGTGAGTAAATTATTGGAAACACTGTTAAAAGATAGAATAGTAAAGTTTCTGGAGTTCAAGCAGTATCCGAGGCAGCACGGGTTTAGCAGAGGCAGGTCTTGTCAGACAAATCTGGTTGATTTCTTTGACAGGGTGATCAGGGAGTTATACTGAGGGAGACCCCTAGATGTGGTGTACTGAGTTTTCAGTAAAGCGTTTGACACCGTTCCGCACAGGCATCTTATAAACAAACTGAGCACCCTAGGGATGGACCCTAAAGTTACTGATTGGACTAAAAATTGGTTGAGTGGGAGGCAAAGAGTACAGGCAAGTAGAGCTCACTCTGAGGAGGAGGAGGTTGCCAGTGGTGTGTAGCAGGAATCTGTCCTTGGCCCAATTCTCTTTAACATCTTTGTTAGTGATATTGCAGAAGGGCTGTTCGGTAAGGTTTGCATGTTTGCGGATGATACCAAAATCTGAAATAGAGTAGATACCCAGGAAGGAGTAGATATGAGGAGGGATCGAGCTAAGTTTGAAGAATGGTCTAGAATTGGGCAGTTGAGATTTAATGCTAAAAAATGCAGGGTTATGCATTTGGGCTGCAAAAATCCAAGAGAGCAGTACAGTGTAGTATTTCTGTTCACGAAAGAAGAGTGGGACCTGGGCATGATTGTGTGTGACAATCTGAGAGTAGCTAAAC
Source organism: Ichthyophis bannanicus (assembly GCA_033557465.1). Classification (NCBI taxonomy): domain Eukaryota; kingdom Metazoa; phylum Chordata; class Amphibia; order Gymnophiona; family Ichthyophiidae; genus Ichthyophis; species Ichthyophis bannanicus. Next base: position 884,852,316 of record CM066034.1, on the reverse strand, counting down.
AGGTAGAAAAGGCCACAACAAAAAACAAAAGGATGCTCGGGTGCATAGGGAGAGGAATGGCCAGCAGAAAAAAGGAGGTGATCGTTTGGAGTATTTATCAAGTCTGGAGACCGTACCTTCAAAAGGATATAAACAGGTTGGAGTCTCTTTCAATTGAAATCAAGCTCTGCTACGAGGGGACAAATAATGAATGTGAAAAGGGATAGACTCAAGAGTAATATGTGAAAATATTTCTTTATGGAAAGAGTAGTTGCATGGAATAGTCACCCAGTGGAGGTGTTAGAGATGAGAACAGTATCTGAATTTAAAAAAGCATGGGACAAACACAGAGGATCTCTAAAAGTAAAAGGGGACTATTTATTTTATTTAGCTGTATTTATATCCCGCTTTTCACCGGGTCAAAGCGGTCAATTGGGAGATACATTTAACATGAGGGGATATGAGACACATACGCTAATACTTACAGGGAACATGGGCAATGGAGGGTTAAGTGGCTTGCCCAAGACCACAAGGAGTGCATACAGAACTAGAAATCCCAGTCCCTCCGGCCTGAGATTGCTGTCCCCAGGTGTGACTTGAACCCCCAGCCCTCCGGCCTGAAGTACCTTGTCCTAACCACTAGACCACTCCTCCCTTATTTATTTATTTAACATTTCTTATATACCGCGCTCTTTGTTATCAGTGCGGTTTACATTGAAACAGTATAACACTTGGTCAAGTAAATTTGGCCGTCATTTACATAGAATAGGGATTTAACATGGAGATAAACTTTGGGGAAACTATATACATTCTAGTACATTAGATATTAGAGATAAATGCAATCATGTGGCAGTGGTTTGAGATTGTGAGGGTGGGAGAGGGTGAAGGGGGGAGATATCTAGGTGTGTAAAGTACATGAGAAAAAGGTGGTATTTGTAGTTGATATGGAAGAGCAAATTAGATAGGCCATGTGGTCTTTTTCTGCCGTCATGTTTCTATGTAACCTGTGGTCTGTGGATCTCTGAAGGTCCATTTGGTTATTACAGACCCCTGTAATAACAAACATCACAGGACACTGAAAAGAGAAAAAAAGAGGCTGCTAGGAATTGGCTGTGGGGAAGAGAGAGAGACTGGTAGGGACTGCCAAGAGACAGAGACTGAGATTAGTGGGGGCAAGCTGGAGGGAGGGAGAGAGAGAGACTGATGGAGACAGGAAGAGAAATAGAGATAAAAATAAAAAAGGATAGTGGGGACATGCTCGGCACTGATGGGGAGGGGTGTAGGTAGGATGGTGGAGATGAATGTTGGGAGGGGATCATTGAATTTTTTGGAGATTGTGTAGATCTCTAATTAATCAAAAATGTTGATAGTCTGTTTTAGAAATGGCTCTTACCACTAGAGGGCGGTCACTAGAGCCATTACTCTTGAAAATCCTTATGAAAGAGAACTTGTTAGAAGTTTAATTTGAACTATAATTGTAATTTCTCATGTAATCTGTTTTAAAAGAACTTTCCTATGTTCCTTTTGCACAGTTCTTACGATAATTCAGTAATAGATTTGTGATTTAATACTCTACTAGAATTTATACTCCATCCTCTGTTGGGAATTAAGTAAAAATAAAAATGGTAATGCAGGATTCCTGTAAAGCCTTTTTTGTGCTGTTTTTTTCTGGCTTGTAAAATATTTAAGGAATGTTGGTCATTTAAAAAATTTGGGAACTCAGTGAAAATCTTTCACTGTTGAGGCTGTTATGCTTAGCACCTTGTTTACCCTCCTCTTTTTTTGCCAATAAAGTCATGTTCCATGTCAGTCCCTCCCATTTGTACCAAAATTGCAAATGATCAGCTGCCTAGGACAACATGGTCCTTGTTCTGTTCTTTAGGTCAGCATGTGAAGTAAACAAAGTGCTGGCTTTCTTAACCTTCCATTCATCATCTTGGTCTCTGTGATGTGGGAAGTGTTTTGGATGGGGTGGGAGGGCTTCACTGCCATAGCTGGTCTCACATTAGAATTTTCTTCTGAAACAGAGCGTTTTGCAGTCTTGGAGGAGCTCTGTTTTAATGAGCAGATAGGACCCCTCTTTACAGCGATTCTGAGTAATGTTTAGAAGAATATGACCTAATCATTAGAAATGAAATACTTTCTAGTTTGGATTATTTGTATTTCCTGAATAATAAAGTAGTGTTCATCACAAGATGTACAATTAATAATTTTCCTCATACATATAAATTGAATATCCGTGCAGCGCTGCATACGCCTTGTAGCGATATACAAATGTTTAGTAGTATAATAGTAGACCACATAGTTTTTCTGAGCACCCCTCCCCCCCCCCCAACATGGGTTTTGAACAGCACATAAATGTATTTCAGCACCCACATCCTTGCTGGCAACTTACATTTCTGTTCAAATATTAACCAATCACCAACCAAAAAGGCAGACTACTCAGGCATGTTACTAAACACTAGCATAACACAGAAAGGATTGGGTACCAATGCAGAGACCTTGAATTATGTTGGGATCATTTATTTATTTTTATTTATTTATTTAACTGTATTTATATACCGCTTTTCACCGGGTCAAAGCGGTGTAACATATAACAAGGAGGGGGTAAATTCTTTATAGGGTGGGGCCATCACCAGGGGGGCAACATTAATGATTTGGGGTGGACATAGACATGTACATTTTGCAGTATCTAAGCATTAATTCTTGAGGATGGGGTGGGTTTCTGTTCAGAGATGCTCTCGGAATAGGATTGTTTTCAGCTGTTTCTTGAATGATGTGATGTCGGTGTGTTGTTTCTGATGAGGGTTGGCAGAGAGTTCCAGAGGGATGGGGCATAGAGTTCGAAGGCTCTGTTGCAGGTCCGTTGTGTGGATTTGGTTCTTTTGTGGGGGACGATTATGGAATTATTGGAGGATTGTCTGGTTGGTCTGTTGTGAATCGGGCAGGGTAGTAGAGTGTGGAGTGTGGAGTGCGGTGTTCCGTGTTTGGTGGATAGTCTTGTGGGTGAGTAGTATAGCTTTGTACTTAATTCTTGCTTCGATTGGAAGGATGTGGAGGTCTCTTAGGATTGGGGTGATGTGATCCCATTTTTTCGCATTCTGGATAATCCTTGCTGTGGTATTTAGGGCAGTTCGGAGGGGGTTGGTTTGTGTGGCGGGTAATCCATGGTTTATGTTTATGTTTATTAGTTTTGATAAAATCGCCTTTCTACAAAAATCAAAGCGATGTACAGTATAAAAACAATTGTCTAAAAAGAGGCCGAAGCCTGGAAAGGAAAAGAAATACAATATCCGTTTAAAAGAGTACAATTTCTGTTTAAAAGAGTAGACAGGAGAGACATGGAGGGGGTAGGGAAGAGACAACAAGGGGAGGTTAGGGACGGGAAAAGGAAATTACACAAAAGGAGAGGGCACATCGAAAGCCAGAGAGAAAAGGTGTGTTTTTAGGTTTTGCTTAAAAGTTGAGAAAAGTGGTTCGAGACGGAGGGAGGGAGGTAGAGAGTTCCAGAGGGCGGGGCCAATAAAGAAAAAAGCAGAGGAGCGGGTGGTCTGTAGATGAGCACGGGAGGGGGAAGGAAGGGCTAGACGGTGAAGATGAAAGGAACGGGGAGTGTACCGAGGGGAGTGGAGAGAAAGTAAGTCAGCAAGATATTGGGGGGAGCCAGTGTGGATTACTTTGTGTACCAGGGTGAGGAGCTTGAATTGGGAACGGTAAGGAAAGGGTAACCAGTGGAGGTGAAACAGGAGGGGAGTGATGTGATCGCGAGGGGAGGCATGACAAATAAGGCGAGCGAGCGGCAGTATGTTGTATGCGTTGTAAACGGGATAAGCGAGACTTAGGAAGACCGATAAGAACAGAGTTTGCAAAGTCGACACGCGAGATAACCAAAGACAACACCAGGGTGGTGAGGGCTGCCGAGGACAAGAAGGGGACGTACTGCACGTATTTGCCGGAGGAAATAGAAAGAAGATTTGGTAATGTGAGAAAGATGTGACTGAAAAGAAAGATCAGAATCAAAGTGGACACCAAGATAGCGAAAGGTAGAAACTAATGGGACAGGGGACCCAGAAAAGGAGGGGGCAAGGGTAGGGGGTGTAGACCCATAGGAGAACCAAATGGCAACGGTCTTAGTGAGATTAAGGTGCAGACAGTGAAGGGTCAACCAGTTGGCTACAGCGGAGAGACATGAATTAAGCGCAGTGAGATCGGGACAGGAGGGAGAGGTGTGATGGAGCAGAGCAATATCATCTGCATAAAGAAAAGCAGAAATTCCTGATTGTTGAATTAAGAGTGCAAGGGGTGCTAAGAAAAGGTTGAAAAGAAGAGGAGCCAAAACAGAGCCTTGAGGTACCCCACAGGTAAGAGGGAAAGAGTTAGAAGAGGGGGTAGAAGAAGAGGGGGAGAGCACAGAACAGGAACGAGAGGAAAGAAAAGAGTGAAACCAGTGATGCACAGTACTACATAAACCAGCTTCCCGTAAACGAAGGAGGAGAAGAGAGTGATCGACAAGATCAAAAGCTGCTGACAGATCTAGAGCAACCGCCACCGAGATATCACCCCGATCGTGAGCCATGTGTAGTGCATTGGTGAATGCAAGAAGAATGGTGTCAACACTGTGACCCGTGCGGAAACCCGATTGGCGGGGGTGAAGAAAATTAATAGAATCGAGGTAGTGTGAGAGTTGGGCAAAAACAAACTTTTCGAGTAGCTTGGAAAGGAAAGGAAGGTTAGATACAGGACGATAGTGAGAGGGAACTGAAGGATCAAGTGAAGAGTTTTTAAGAATGGGACGGATTAGGGCATGCTTCCAGGGGGAAGGAAAAATACCCGTGGACAAGCTAGTGTTAAACATAGTGAGGATATACGGCAAGAGTGCAAGAGATGGGTCAAGAAGCCACGTGGAGGGGATGGGATCCTGAGGACAGGAAGTCTTTTTAGAAGAGGAAATAAGGTGATGAAGCTCAGAGGAAGTAATTAAGGAGAAAGAAGCCCAAGAGTGGGAAAGCTGAGCAGTAGGGGGAGGGGAAGCCACTGGAGGGGGAGAATGAATCGGGTCAGGGCAGACGGGTAAGGAGGCTCGCAGGGAGGAAATCTTGTTGTCAAAGAAGGAAGAAAGAAGGGAGGGAGAAGGGACAGAAGGAGCAAGAGCTATAGACGTGGGGGAATGAAGAGAGGTCAGAGTGCGCAAAGTCGAATAAAGATGCCGGGTTTGATTTGGGGCAGTCAGGATTGCATCGGAAAAATAAGCACGCTTAGCTTGGTGAACATTTAAACGGTAGTGAGAGTAAGTAGACTTGAAGGAAGGCTAAGGCAGGAGGAGAAGGATTCCTGCGCCACCTGCGTTCAGCCCTATGGAGCTGGGTACGCAAGAGGCGCAGGCCCTGATGATACCATGGATGCCTAGGGAGGCGACGGGACTTTCGGGGTTGATGGGGAGCAAGACGGTCAAGAGCAGTAGAAAGGGATGAAGACCATAAGGCTGCTTGGGAGTCAGAAGAAAGAGAAGAGAAGTTGGAGGGAAGAAGGTCAGAGGCAGCAGGGAATTGTTCACGAATGTGAGACGAGAGAACACGTGAGAGTTGAGGTGGAGGGGAGACAACCGGAGACGAGGCAGAAGAAGTGGAGGACAAGGACCCAGGAGAATGGGTACAGAAAATAGAGAGACAGACGTGATCAGTCCACGGAAGGGGTACAGAGGAGAGATTGGACATTAAAAGAGAGGATGAGGAGGAAGTCAGAAACAGGTCAAGAGTATGACTGGCCTGATGGGTGGGAAAGGTGACATGTTGTAAGAGAGACAGATCATGAAGCAAGGAGAGAAAAGCATGATCACGGGACGAGGAAGGAGAATCAACGTGGAGGTTAAAGTCCCCGGCAATGAGTAAGTGAGGGAAAGCCAAGGATAGATCGGTGATAGTTAAGAGAAGTGAGTCCCAAAGGTCGGATCGCAGAGCAGGGGGAGAGTAGACAAGAAGGACCTGAATCGGGGGGGAAGAATGAAGCTGAAACAGAAGAGATTCAGGGTAATGCAAAGATGGGGGGGTAAGCTGGGTGAAGGGGAGAGATGTACGAATAAGGGCTGCCACACCCCCACCGGAACGGCCAAGGCAGGGGGTGGAAAGAGCTGAAAAGGCAGGAGGAAGGCAGCGGGCCAGAAGGGCGTCCTCTCCGTCCTTTAGCCAGGTTTCAGTTAGCAGCATGAGATCGAAAGAAGATTGGAGAACAAGATCCTGTATAAGAAGGGTCTTGTTCCGGATGGATCTGCAATTAAGCAGACCAATAGAGACAGAGGATGGGGAGACAGCGGGTGGGACGGGAGGAACAGAGACTGAGGAGAGCAAACATGGAAGGAGATTGGAAGGTAGATTATGTTGGAAGGTAGATTATGTTGCAGAAGTCCAGATGGGGGAGTGTCACCGCTTGCATTACTGTCCTGAAGTCTTGAGGTTCTAGGAGGGGTCGGAGGCGTTGCACAGTTTTAGCTTTGTGGAATATCGTCCCGGTGGTTTTGTTGATTTGGTGTTTAAAGGTGAGGGCTTGATCAATGATAACGCCTAGATACCTTATCTGAGGTTGGATCTGAATTTGTGTGGTTCCTATGTGGAGGTGGGTGGGTGGTTTGAAATCTGGTTCTTTTGTTACTATAAGGGCTTCGGTTTTCTTTATGTTGATGGAGAGGTTGTTCTCCTGTAGCCAGTTGGACACATCGGTGAAGCAGGCTGATAGCTGATCATTTGCTGGGTTGGTGGTTGTGATCGGTGCGTAGAGCATTATGTCGTCTGCGTATATGTGGAAGCTGATGTTGTGGGTGCGTATGATTGAGCAGAGTGGACGGAGATAGATATTGAAGAGCATGGCTGATAAAGTGGATCCTTGTGGTACTCTTTGATGGTGGTGGTAGGGGGGTGAGGTTGTGGTGGAAGTGCGTATCAGTTGCTTTCTGTTGGTTAGATAGGATCGGAACCATTGGAGCACAATGTCTTTGATTCCCATTGACTGGAGTCTGCTTATGAGAATTTCATGAGAGATTGTGTCAAAGGCCGCTGATGTATCTAGGAAGATCAGGATGTATCCAGACTGTTTCTCTTGGGTTCCTATGATGAGGGTGTTCATCAGAATGGTCATGAGGGTCTCAACTCCGTGGAGTGGCCGGAATCCGTGTTGTTGTGGGTCGAGTATGTCGTTGATGTCCAGATGTTCTTGAAGCTGGCGTTGGACTACCATGGTACTTTAACAAGTTTTCCTGATCATCCCTCCAGTCTAGTCCCGGAATCCTTGGGGTTGTCAACCTCATCCAGCAGCTTTGGAGACTGAGAAACTTCACCGTTGTGATGTCACTGGTATATAAGCACTGGTACCTCCTCTTCTCACCAGTTATCAGTCTCCAAAGCAGCTAGTGAGGTGGTGAGCCCAAGAATTTTAGGGCTCACTTGAGGAACAATTGAGCAGAGATTATTTAAAAAAAAAAAAAAAAAAGATTGGAGCACATGGCTTGGTTCTGTCAGGAGAGCTAGTTAAAATTTAATTGGTATTCTGACTGCAAAGAATATAATTCTGACCTTCGGTGGCTCAGAGGTCCTCGGGTCCCTTTCCTTTTTTATTTTTCATTCTTCTGTCTGCTGGGGAGAGTCGGGAGCCGGTGTCTTCCTAGCAGCAGACGAGAGGAGAGGATCAGCGGCTGCTTACCCGGTCTTACGATCAGACACGGGAGTCAGCACGCAGTTGTGCTCGGCGCGCAGAGGGCCTGCCTGCATGCGCTTGGAGCCGACCTGCCCTTTGAGTGCTGTACCGGGGGTTGTTTCCACTGCGGCGATTTCTGCGGTCCGGAGGCTTCCGGGGACAGCGGAGCTTATATATCGAACGAACAGCAGTTTTTTCATTCACCAGGAGGTAAAGAGCAGTTTTCGGCAGCGTTTTCGTCTTTAGGACGGGGCAGGCCGCGCCGCATGTGTTTTGAGCGGGAAAATCGCTGTTTTCAGTTGGGGGACTTCTGAGGCCTGTAGACAGTGCAGATAGCTTTGTTTTTGCCACTTTCCCTCAGAGTTTGTCTGGGGGGCAGATTTTGACAGGGCAGCCTCTTATTTACAAAAACCCCCCAAAAAAACAGAGGAATAGAGGGAGCTGTCTAACTCTTATTTTCCATCTCCACAAGGCATGCCAGCCAAGCAGCTCTGTCTCTTGTGTGGAGCCAGGAAAAGCTCGGTATCTCCTGAGGGAGTGTGTAGGGGCTGCAGTCATGAAGCTGGCACTGTAGATCTGCCAGCGGAGGCAATGGGAGCCAAAAAGGGGAGCTCGCTGGAAGTGCTGGAGCCCCCTCTTACCCTTCTGTCGGCTCCTGATTCGGGGCCCAGTACCTCCGGGGCGCAGGATTCTCCGGTGTCGCAGCTGCCTACTTCGGGGAGTTTGGCGGCTATTTTTTCCTCTGATTTTTTAACTTTGATCCAGAAGGCATTGGGCAGCCCTCAGGGGGGCCTGATAGCACGTTCTTCCGGTGAGGGGCTTAGAGGAAAACGATCAGGTTCTCCTTTGGATGTGGACGTTGCAGGAGGGCTGCTAAAGAGGGCCAGAATTGATAGGGATCGCTCTGAGCAGTCGGTCCTGTCAGAGGACATTCCCACAGATGACGCGGTTCTTGATGAGGAACAGGAGGAGGATCTTGAGGAAGGTGAGATTAAGGATCACGAAGATCAGGCTAGAGTGGTGCGGGTGTTCCGTAGGGAGGATTTCCGGCTCTTATAGTGGAATCCCTTAAGACTCTGAACATGCCAGCGGTTGGTCCGGCTGAGGATGCAGCCTTGGAGGACCCTTTGCTGCAGGCTTTTCGTAAGACACAGAGAGCTTTCCCGGTTCACAGGGTATTTAGAGAAATGATTCAGGAGGAATGGGATATGCCAGAGGCCATGCTTAAGGGATCTAGAGTGATGTCGCGGCTTTACCCGCTCCTGGATCAGGACCGGGAGCTGTTTAAAGCTCCAAAGGTAGATGCGGCCGTGTCGGCGGTTACTCAGAAAACCACCATCCCGGTGGAAGGATCGGCGATGCTCAAGGGTGTGCAGGATCGTAAGCTAGAGACTTTACTAAAGCAAGTCTTTGAGGCAAATGCGTTATCCCTGCAAGCCTCTATATGTGGAGCTTGGGTGGCGCGTGCCTGTTTACGGTGGGCGCAGTGAATTCAGGCGGAGAGCTCGGTAGAGGAGACCGAGGAGGCATCCAAGTTAGAGTCCGGCGCGGCGTACCTGGCCGATATTCATTATGATCTGATCCGCGGGTTAGCGAAGAGTATGGCTTCGGTAGTAGCGGGAAGGAGGTGTCTTTGGCTGCGCAATTGGGCAGCAGATGGCTCGTCTAAGGCGAGGTTGAGTAAACTTCCTTTCCGCGGCAAGTTACTTTTTGGTGAGGATTTGGAAAAGTTAGTGAAGGATTTAGGAGATTCCAAGGGAGGTAGGTTGCCGGAGGACAAGCAGAAGCAGGGGCGGTCCGGGCCCGCTCTGTGGGGGCAGCAGCGGGATTTTCGCTGCTTTCGGACCCCGAGATTTGGTCAGGGGTATCGAGGCCGCTTTCCTGCTCGCGGCCAAAGTTTTCGGGGGTTTCGAGGGGCAAGCAGGGGATTTTCACCTGCGTCCTCTTCCTCTACTTTCAGAAAGGCACAATGAAGTCAGGAGGGTCCAGGGAGAGGTAATTCCCGTGGGCGGTCGGTTACGGGATTTTTACCCTGCCTGGGCCCGACTCACTTCTGATCGGTGGGTGTTAGAGGTGATTCGAGAGGGTTATGTGTTGGAGATGCAGCGACCAGTACTAGATTCTTTCGTTCAGTCCCCGTGCAAGGCCAGTGCAAAGCGCATGGTGTACAGGAGACGGTACAACGGCTGCTGGCACTCAAGGCCGTGGTGCCGGTTCCTGTCGACCAGTTAGGAAGCGGTCGATACTCCATTTACTTTGTAGTGCCAAAGAAAGAGGGTTCTTGGCGCCCCATTTTAGACCTAAAAAAGGTGAATCGCTGTCTTCGAGTATCGCATTTCCGAATGGAGACCCTCAGATTGGTTATCGTAGCCGTACAAAAGGGGGAGTTTTTGACGTCCTTAGACCTGTCGGAGGCGTACCTTCATATTCCGATAAGGCGGGAACATCAGAAATTCCTCAGGTTTGCAGTGCCTATGGGGCATTATCAATTTCAAACTCTTCCGTTTGGTTTGGCAACGGCACCACGTACGTTTACCAAGGTGATGGTGGTCGTGGCCGCGGCCTTGCGAAAGGACGGAGTGCTGGTGCACCCGTATCTGGACGATTGGTTGATAAGAGCGAAGTCCCAAGCGGAGAGTGTGACTGCGACGGCAAAAGTGGTTTCATTGCTACAGAGTCTTGGTTGGGTGGTCAACGTCGCAAAGAGCAAGTTGGAGCCGACTCAAAATCTGGAATATCTGGGGGCCCGCTTCGACACGAGCGTTGGTCGGATATTTCTCCCTCGTCAGTGGTGCCTCGCGCTTCGGCGGTTGATTGTTCAGTTTCTCAGCATGCGCTGCTCCTCCGCCTGGGAGTATCTTCGGGTGTTAGGGACCATGGCGGCGACGCTGGAGTTGGTGCCGTGGGCGCAAGCCCACATGAGGCCGTTGCAGCGGGCATTGTTGAGACGGTGGTCGCATCAAACGGATTCCCTGTCTCGGAAGTTGGTCTGTCCACCTCAGACTCGTCAAGCCCTGCGTTGGTGGTTAAATCAGAGAAATTTGGAAAAGAGCATGTCGTTGGAAGCACCAGCGTGGATACCATTGACCACGGATGCCAGTCTTCAGGGCTGGGGAGCCCATTGCGAAGGTCAAATAGCCCAAGGAGAGTGGTCCGCCCACGAAAAGACTTGGTCGATCAACCTGTTGGAGTTGAGAGCGGTGGCATTGGCATTACGAGAGTTTCGCCCGTATCTTCGGATGAAGGCCATTCGAGTATTTTCGGACAATGCAACAGCGGTGGCTTACATAAATCGGCAGGGAGGCACCAGCAGTGTAGCACTGGAATCCGAGGCGGACAGCTTGTTCGAATGGGCGGAGCGGAATCTAGTAGCCGTGTCGGCAGCGCACGTCACAGGAACGGACAATGTGCAGGCCGATTTCTTGAGTTGCTTGAAGGTAGACCCGGGGGAGTGGGTACTTCATCCGGAAGTTTTCGCGATGCTGGTACAGCGCTGGGGGCCGCCGGTCATGGATCTCATGGCAACTTTTCAGTCGGCAAAGGTAAGTCGCTTCTTCAGCAGGAGAAGAGAGAATGTCCGAGGGACTAGATGCCCTGGTTCAAGTGTGGCCGCAAGAGCAACTTCTGTACGTGTTTCCTCCATGGGTGTTAATCGGCAGAGTGTTGCAGCACATCGAGCGTCACAAGGGGCGAGTAATCCTCATTGCTCCAGATTGACCTCGACGGCCGTGGTACGCGGACTTGGTACGGCTCTTAATAGCGGTTCCCTGGAAGCTGCCTGTACGAGAGGACCTTTTGTCTCAGGGTCCTCTATTCATGCCCCAGGTGGATCGATTCTCGCTTACGGCCTGGCTCTTGAACGGGCTAGGTTGAAATCGAGAGGTTATTCGGGGGCGGTGAGAGCGACCCTCCTGAAAGCGAGGCGGAAGTCTACATCTTTAGCGTATATTAGAGTGTGGCGCATTTTTGAAGCATGGTGTGCAGAGAGAGATGTGGTCCCTTTAAAAGCATCAGTACCGCAAGTGTTGTCGTTTTTACAGGACGGGTTACAGGACGGGTTTCAGAAGGGCTTAGCGGCGGCAGCGTTAAAGGTTCAGTTGGCAGCTCTAGCCTGTTACAGGGGGAAGGTGCAAGGCCATTCCCTGGGTAGTCATGCAGATGTGAAGCAGTTTTTAAGAGCAGTGGTGGTGTTGCGGCTGCCGCGTAGGCGACTGGTACCGTCCTGGGATCTGCCCTTGGTCTTGGAGGCATTGTGTAAAGCGCCATTTGAGCCCTTATCTACGTCGACGTTGAAGGATCTGAACCTAAAGGTGGTTTTTCTGGTAGCTATTGCGTCGGTGAGGCGCGTGTCCGAGTTGCAGGCCTTGTCCTGTAGAAAGCCTTTTCTGTCCTTCTCGGATTCTAAGGTGGTGTTATGGACAGTACCATCCTTTTTGCCCAAAGTAGTATCGGGTTTTCATGTGAACCAAGTGGTCTCTTTGCCGGTTTTCACAACCAAGAGAAAGGATAAAATTGCGGATTGGCTGCATCACTTAGATATTAAGCGGGCCTTGAAGGAGTATGTCACTAGGACAGCTAGTTTTCGTAAGTCTGACAGATTGTTCATTCTGTTTGCCGGGGCTAGACGAGGAGAAGCGGCCTCTAAGGGTGGTTGAAAGAGGCGATAGCGTCAGCGTATCTGCTGCAAGGCCGTCAGGTTCCGGACGGATTGAGGGCTCATTCCACTAGGGCGCAAGCCACGTCCTGGGCGGAGTGTAGCCTGGTGCCTGTGGAGGAAATCTGTAAAGCAGCGACTTGGTCTTCCTCTCACTCCTTTGTGAAGCATTACTGTCTGGATGTGCAGGCGGACAGAGATACCTGGTTTGGTTCGGCGGGGCTAGCAGGGCCCTCCCATTGATTGTTTCACTGCTCTGTTACATCTCCAAGGATTCCGGGACTAGACTGGAGGGATGATCAGGAAGGTTAAATTAGACTTACCTGCTAATTATAGTTCCTGGAGTAACTCCAGTCTAGTCCTGGGTCCCGCCCTAGGTAGCTACTGCTAGGTGGCCTGAAGCAGGACTGTGGTTACAGGTAAGCAAGTTTTTGTTGATACCGCGGTTCAGTTCACGGTCACGATAGGGCAGTGGCCTTCGGGGAAGGGGGGGAGGTTCCATCCTTTGGGTAAAGGGGAAGGAGGACCTCATCGCACAGTTGGTTAGTAGCGCTTCTGTAAATAGTTGGATCCACGATCCTTCATAGTTAGGGCGGCATGCTTGCCTTGATGTTTGTGTATAACTACTTACTTGTTGCTCCGGTGAGTCTGCTTTGTCAATAGGTTAACTGGTGAGAAGAGGAGGTACCAGTGCTTATATACCAGTGACATCACAACGGTGAAGTTTCTTAGTCTCCAAAGCTGCTGGATGAGGTTGACAACCCCAAGGATTCCGGGACTAGACTGGAGTTACTCCAGGAACTACAATTAGCAGGTAAGTCTAATTTAACCTTTCTGTAATGTTATTTTGGTACTTTCATAGTAATTATTTTGCAAAGGATTTTCTATTATGATTATTAAATATAATCGATTATCTGTGGACAGGAGTAGAAGAGTAGCCTATTGGTTAGAGCACTGGCTTGCTAACCAAGAGACCAGGGTTCTATTCCCACTATCACGCCTTGTGACCTTGAGCAAGCCATTGCCTCAAATGAAAGGCCTAAAAAAATCAACTAGCACACACTCAAATAAAGCAAAAGTCTGTAGCTTTGTATATGGTTATGGACAAACTGTTGCAACTCAAGGCTGCTATGTTACACTGGTTTATTCTAAGAGTAGGAAGGTCTCAGTACTATCGGGCCGGTGTTCACCGTGACACAGGATCACAAACACCAATTATCAATGCCCTTTTCACATCAGCGACCTCCTACACAAAAATCCCCAAAACAATCAAATAGAAAAGCCGTGAACAACTTAACTTGCAAACAATTCAGCATATGTTTGGGGATTTTTGTGTAGGAGGTCGCTGATGTGAAAAGGGCATTGACTGGTGTTTGTGATCCTGTGCATACTCTTAGAATAAACCAGATAATGTTCTCACGTGTGGGTGATCCTCTAATGGAGCCCTACACAGAGTCCTAAGCTCTTACTGGCAATTTTTGGAATGGTCCCAACATGCATGTGCATCAGTCACCTGCCTGTTTGAGCATGTTCCACGGTGAAGGCCACGTTTTTCGTGCCAGTTCTTTTCTGCTTTTTGAGAGACCGTCTCGCTTTCTTTCCTCCTGCCACTGCTGCGTGAGTTTTTTCTCTTGCCCCATAATTTTAAGTAGGGTTTTTGTGGGTGTAAGTTTTTTTTTTTTATTCTTTCTGCATTGCCAATATTGGCCGGATTTAGGCCTCAGGCATCCTGGCCAGGAGAGTTTTGCAAGATCATGTTTGATTTTGCTGTGGCTATTTTTCTAGACCACAATCCATTCAAATTATTTCATTTATGCTGTATCTGTCAATCATTTCAACTTCTGAACAGTTACAAAAATACATACATGATTAGCAAATTAATTCAAGACAAGAAAGGGTAACACATTCAGTAAAAACAGTAAACAGATGATGTTCCAGAGGTCAGAATCCTTAGAATCCTAAAGATTAAATGCCTTTGAGTACAAATAGGTTTTGACACCCTTCCTAAATGATAAAAATGTCAGAGGCTCCTGCAGCACTTGGTGCAAAGCATGAAGTATCTGAGAAGTTCATACAGAAAAGCATAAACCCGCATCATATGGTCGTATAAACCTAGGTAACTGACAGAATCTGTAGCAAATGTTAAAAAGCCAAACACAATGAGTGAGATGGACAGATATTAGAGAAGGCAATAAAACAGCAGACGACATTGAATACATAACTTTGAAAACCATACAGAGACAATTGATATGAGGACAGTAAACAACTAGTAGCAAGTGCAATGGTACTAAAGTAGGTGAAAAATGATCATAGCTTTGCAAGCCCATAATCATTCTTGCAGCTGCGTTCTGGGCTATCTGAAGAAACTTCAAAACACAGTCTGGTAACCCTAGGTAGATTTTACAATAATCCAGACTGTGCATAGCAAATGAGTGGACTACTATCCTGAAGTCTGAGGGACCTAAGTGGTATTTCAATTGTTGAGTCAGATGGAGTTTAAAATAAATGGTCTGTATGAACTGCCCTACTTGGGGGCAAAAATGAAAATTGAGAATCAACAGGATACCCAGATAATGTACTTCTATCAACAATTTTTTTTTTGTCCAAGGGTTAAACAAAGCCCTTGGTGTGAGATAGAATCAAGGACTCCATTTTAGCAAAATTAATTGCTAGGCTGTTGCAGTGCAACCAAGACGTAATATAATGAGAATATGAGAACAACTTCAGTCTGGAAAAGTCCAATCCAATAGAAAACTGATCAAAAAGCAGAATATCATTGGCATATAAATGAAAAAGAAGACACAGCTGATATAGTAATATACATAAAAGAGCCAAACAGATATTGAATAGAGAGGAAGAAAGTCCTGAGCTTTGAGACACCTCTCTTTCATAGTCGAACAAAAAAAAGCCACGTTTCAAAATAAACCTGTTGCTTAGGGTCGTGCAGAAAGGAGCTGATCCATAATAGCAGAACCCCTCCTAACCCTAACTCAAAGAGTCACTAGAACAATTGAGTTTAAAGCAGATTTTAAATCAATAAAAACCATAAGATAGGTCTTGTTGGTATCCTCTGAACTATGTAGTATTTCATCAAATAATGAGGTAAGCAACATTTTAGGACTTCAACATGCCTGGAAACCATACCATCAAATGTCAGATGTCATCAGGGAAACCTCAAACAGCTTTTAATTAATTTTGCTAGGAATGGCAAGGAGGAAATAGGTCTATAATTACCAGTATCACTCAAATCTACACAGTGTTGGACATACTAGGACCCTCTTTAAGCTATGAGCATTAGTTCTTCAGACAGAAAGTGCTGAACAATGGTGCATAGAAAAGGTAATAGTGACTCTTTAACCAATTGATGAGGCACTAGAAACATGTCTAAAAGGCAGCATGTATACCTCATGGCCACCATACAAGGTGATACTTTCTCTGCTATTATAGTAGAAGATCTATCTCAAATCGAAAGGGAAGTCAAGAGATGAAATTGCTGCCACTGGGACCCCATTATCAGATTTACATAGAATACTCATTTTTTCATTGAAGTGAAACGCTAATTCCTCCGCAGACAGCATTCCATTATTAGTAGGCTGAGTCTCATGATCAAGCAAAAAATGCACTGTGGAAACAATTCACATGGTACTGAGACAACTGTTGTAATTCTGAAAGTAAAATAGTTCTTAAGTGACTCAAACTTCAGTTTGTATTGTTTATAAATAGAGGTATAACTTTGATGAGCCTCAACCAAGCAAAGTTTATGCTAGCAATGCTCAGCATGGTGAAGTTCATGCACCCAAGGTTTCATTATACCAGGGCACTCTGTGAGCCCTCACCCCCAATCTACGCCTACCAGTGACTTGAACAAAATTATCTGTCTTGTTGTTCCAAACAGAAATTAAAGCTTCCAAGTCTAAACTGGGTGGAACTTGATCCACATATGATCCATATGCTTTAAAGTTGTCAGTCAGGAACGTCAAACAAAAAGTCTTCTGCAATACCAAGGCTGATGGCCCACCTGACCATGAATAAACAGGCAATTGACCAAACAATGATAAGACCACAGATAAGCTTGATGAGAAAAAGGCAAACAATGCAGCTTCTTTTTGAATGCAGGGGAAAAGATCAATAAAGAACATAACCACCTATATGAGTGGCAGAATTGACGTTGTTGAAAACCATAGGACATTCATAGGCAAGAAAAAGGAATCGGTTAATGAACGATCCTTATTATATATGTCAAATGACCCATAATGATGAATTGAAGCTCACAGTTTAATGAAATTAATCATTCAATAAATAAATAATGATAAACCTATTGACACACATTGAGGTGGAATGTAGGTTGCACAAATACCCCAATGACCATTATAGAGCAGTAAGGCTATAGAAAACTCAGTAGCAAAAGAAGAGTTAATGTGAAAGTTATACTTAGAGTGGCTCATCAAGAGGACCCTCCACTCCATGCTTTACAATGATCATTGCAAGAATGTTAAACGGTCTTCTCAGAGTATGCAATTAAATTAGACTTAGTATAAATGCTCTATTATAACTTAATGTCAACGTCTATAAATCTATATAGGTGAAATTCCAGCGATGTAACAAAACATATATTGCCAGCCAATCTTCTTTAAACAAAAGATTTAAAAACTTTTCTTAGCACTCTAACGGTAGTCTCAGAACAAGATGGCACTCTACACCACACGAACTGTGGAAAATGAGTAGTGCCTCATTCACATCAACTACTACCAGGAGACCACCTCTTCTCCCCTTTTTTTTGAATATTTTATGTGATAAAAATGGTGCCAGCAAATAAATATATATCACCAGAGTTTCTCTGCCTTGTGAAATTTCTTTAAGTAACGTATAGTAAGCTTATCTTAGTTTAGTAGACAAGTTCATGTTTCAAGCCAAACAGGTACTTGTTTGAGAAATGATTACCTGTTTGGCTTGAAACATGAACTTGTCTACTAAACTAAGATAAGCTTACTATACGTTACTTAAAGAAATTTCACAAGGCAGAGAAACTCTGGTGATATATATTTATTTGCTGGCACCATTTTTATCACATAAAATATTCAAAAAAAAGGGGAGAAGAGGTGGTCTCCTGGTAGTCGTTGATGTGAATGAGGCACTACTCATTTTCCACAGTTCGTGTGGTGTAGAGTGCCATCTTGTTCTGAGACTACCGTTAGAGTGCTAAAAGTTTTTAAATCTTTTGTTTAAAGAAGATTGGCTGGCAATATATGTTTTGTTACATCGCTGGAATTTCACCTATATAGATTTATAGACGTTGACATTAAGTTACAATGATCATGGCAGAATATATCAAAATACAGGGTACACAGCTCATGGAGCAACACAGCATCAGTAGTAGACAGCCATGTTTCAGTAAAGGCTACCACATAGAAACATGACGGCAGAAAAAGACCACATGGCCTATCTAGTCTGCCCTTCCATATCAACTACAATAATCCTCTTTTTACTTTTAGAGATCCTCTGTGTTTGTCCCATGCTGTTTTGAATTTAGATACTGTCCTCTTGTCCACCACCTCCACTGGGAAACTATTCCACGCATCTACCAGTCTTTCCATAAAGAAATATTTCCGCATATTACTCCTGAGTCTATCCCCTTTCACTCTCATGCTATGTCCCCTCATAGCAGAGCTTGCCTTCAATTGCCATGGAAGTATTTAAATGTCTCTATCATATCGCCCCTATCCTGCCTTTCCTCTAAAGTATATATATTAAGATCTTTAAGTCTGTCCTCATATGCTTCATAACAAAAACCATTAATCATTTTAGTAGCCACCCTTTGTACCTACTCCAACCTGCTTATATCCTTTTGAAGGTGCGGTCTCCAGAATTACACACCATTCTCCAAATGAGGTCACACCAGAGACTTATACAGAGGCATTATCATCTTCTTTTTTTCTGCTGGCCATTCCTCTCCCTATACACCCAAACATCCATCAAACTCAACAAATCAGTGATCAGTTGTTTCACATAGATGTCATGTTGATACAACCCAGAAACACACCAGCAGGTTTAAAAGGTGCTTCGAGTGCAACAGGACCATGTCCATTATGGACACACATAACTGGTGCCTGTAGTGTCTAGAACCTGACCATGATACCACTTATTGTCTTTTGTGTTTGCAGATGACAAAGAGAGGCCTCAAGGGTCAAGAAGAACAGCGCAGAAGGATTTTTGACATGGATAATCTGGTTCATAGACTTTGGCATTGCCAACATAGGTCCCCATGGCCTGAGGAGCTGTACTGAACACTAAAGGTGCATCGACATTAAGAGGACACCAATCACATTTGATGTTGAGCACAAACAGAATATCCATGGAGCAATCAACCATTGATTCCCTACTGAAGAAGAAGAAAGATTCATTCTTGACTTTGTCAGCATCAAGAACTCGGGACTTTGTGTACTGGATGGAGATTGAGGTGTATCAGCATCACGGTTCATTGGAGCAGTGTCATGAGCATTGTGGCATTGAGTGATCTGCTATCCTCAAAGCAGCCCTGATGTAAAGAATACTTATGTTCCTCAGTACTGGAGCAACCGTGACAGCCTTCACGAGGCTAGGACCAGTCTGATGATACTCCCCCACAGATTCAAAAGCATTGGCCAAAACCGCTGTAGCCCCTCCAGCTTGGTCAGTGGCAGCCCTCAAAGAGTGCCTTCTGAAGAGATTTGAGGACAGAATGGAGGTTATCTTTGCCTGTCATGAAGTAGCTGCTTTGCATTGAGACATTGAACAGATTCCCAAAACTTACTAACTGCCTGTGGAAGATTCACTGACATCAAGACCTTGAAGGGCCTTGACAAGAATGGTTGCCTGGCCAATGTCCATATTTAGTGCATAGTCGATGAATGATCTCAAAGAAATTGGGGGGGGGGGTGTATCTGTATACTGATGATCTGAATGCAGGCCCGCACCCTAAAAGAAGTGGAGATTTGCCCAGATAGTGACTGAAATATCTCTAGTGCTTTTTTGAATCAAAATCAGAGTATTCCTGGTGAGTATGAGGTCTCCTGAGTTGCCCTCAGACTTCTCACCACCTCATGAGAGATGATTACCTCTGGAGCAGGTTCCCTTTATTGAATTTGTATGAGAAATTGCTAAGTCTATTCCATTCAAGCAAAAGACTGATGAGGAGTTCAGAACCGAAGCACTGGAAATCCTCCAATTCCTTGATCCTCTTGAGGAGGCTGTAATGGTGCCCATTTGCAGAAACCTGAAGGATGTGCAAATGAAAATGTGGGAGACCCTCCTTTCTGTATGGCCTGTGAACAAGAAAGTCAAGTCAATAATATATCAAATCCAAAAGGCTTCTGGATTTGAGAAGTTTCAGCTGCTGCAAAAATCCATAGTCATTGCCTTGGCTTTCAAAAGTGTAAAATGTTCCTAGACCCATGCTTCAGTACCCCCAGAGAGGGAAGCTAGGAGACTGGAATCTTTTGGAAGAAAATTCTTTCAGAACACTATGCTCGCATCCCGCACAGCATCATACCAGCGCTTCATGGGCATGCACTTGTGGAGCTTTATGTGCAACATGTAGGAGTTTGCAGACTCTCTCTCTCTCTAGTGAAGGATGAGCAACTCCATTCCCTAGTGAGTAAGGGGAATGAGTGTGGAAAAAGCATAGTCCAAGCAACTTACGATGTTCCTGTGCCACTGGGAGCCTCCTCCAATGAATACTGGTGCTTGGAGACTCTCGACTCTGGACCTCAGACTTACAGTTTGATGTCCAAAAAAAGCTCTCTGATGTGCCATGCCATGGAGAAAATCTCCTCAGAGATAAGATGCAAGAAGCTATAATTCGCATCAAACATCAGCATGATATTCTTAAAACACACTCCAAGGCCCACCTCAGAGCTAGCTTCTGCATGTAGGAATCATGGTGGAGGACATAGGGGTCCTATTGTTCTCATAGGCATAGGTAGCCTCCTGCCTCCCTCTCATTGCAGACTAAACAGGGTCCTTGCTTTTGTCCTCATCAGCAGAGGGCCTAGAAGTGACAGCCTGCTCCCCAGATATGGGTATTCTGTCCTATCCTAGATCTGAGGAATCTGAACAAATATCTGGTCCAAAAAGCTCTGAATGATTTCTCTTGACACCCTGATTCCCTACCTTCAAATAAAACATTGGCTGTGTTTTCTAGACATAAAGAATGTGTACACCCAAATTCAGATACATCCTAGTCACAGAAAATATCTGTGGTTCATCTTAAAAGGAAACACCAACTCCTGTACCACATACTGCCCTTCGGCCTCCCATCTACTACATGAGTACTCACCAAGTGGCTCACAGTGGTTGTAGCATACTGTTTCTATGCAGACTGGGCATGCAGGTGTTTCTCTATTTGGATGATTGGCTGGTCAAGAACACAACTCAGGAAGGAGTTCAGGAATCTATGCACACAACCGCCTGGGCCCTAGAGTTACTAGGGTTTGTCATAAAATATCCCAAATCCAATCTATACCCATCACACCAATTGTAGTTCATGGATCTCTGTTAGACCTAATTCAGGTGAAGGCATTTCTTCTGCAAGACAGACTCAGCAGACTGGTCACCATCATGAAGGAAGAGAGTCAGCAGATGTGAGCGAGAAACACATTGAAGAAGTTGTGTATATGGTCTCAGTGGTGCCCGTAACATCCTTGGCACATCTTGAGATAAGATAAGCTCAGTGGCAGGGCCAGCCAAGGGTTTCTGCTGCCCCAGGCAGAAGCCCTGGCCATGCTGCCCCCCCCCCACCAAGCCATGTTGAGCTGCTGCTGATTCAATTGACAGAATGGGGGGGGAAGCTCAGCTCAGCCCTGCGGCAGCGGCCTGTGACAGGCCATGTGCTTTGGCACACATGACCTGCCGCTTCTGACCCCCCTTTGACACAGCTTCCTGTCGGGAGGGGTCAGAAGTGGCAGGCCATGTGTGCTAAAGCACATGGCCTGCTGCAGGTGTCATGCTGCCCACAGAGGTCTGCCACCCTATGCGGCCACCTAGATGCCATATCCATCAGAACTCCACTCTGGGACTCTGTCCTTGTGGATGGTTCATGCCAATCTGGACAAAATAAATCCTTTTCAAATTCCTGTCTACCAAATAGTTCTAATGACCGAGACATCCAGGCTGGGCTGGGGAGCCCACATAAATGAGTTTCACACCCAGGATCTATGGTACTCCCAAGAGAGCCTTCATCACATCAATTTCTTGGAACTGAGAGCAAATTTGAATTCTCTAAAGGCTTCTAGAGATTGGTTGGCCAATCAAATTATAATGATTCAAACAGATATTCAAGTGGCCATGTGCTACATGAATAAGCAGGGAGGAAAAGGGTACTTTTCTGTGTTGGGAAATGGTCAGAATGTAGAACTATTGGTATCTGTGCAGGAGATATTTTGTTATTTGATCCACTCGAAGTACATGGGAATTTGGTTGATATTTCTCTCATTAAATGTCACACACATTGTAACTTTGGTGCAAGTTAATGGTCTATTCATTAATTACCAGAAAACTGAAGGATTAGTGATATGTAAAAGTAAGGATATACAGTTTCCTTCTGAAATTATATTAACATAGTAAATGATGGCAGATAAAGACCAGCATGGCCCATCTAGTCTGCCCAGTAAGGTGCCTACAACTCTAGAACTCTCGCCACCTTACCGGGCAGGCTAGATGGACCATGCTTGTCTTTATTGCCATTATTTACTATGTTACTATATAAATCTAATTTCAGATGGAAGCCAAATTCCCTTATTCTTAGATTGCCTAATATATGGATTTCATTGATGGTGGAAGTTTGCTATCTAGGTATCATGTTAGACCCTCAGTTGTACTTTCATCCCCAGATGCAAAAACTCCTGGGTTACTCTCTCTTTTTATAAGATGAAATTGGTAAGAGGCTTATAAGCTATTTTGGAAGTTATTTCAAGCCTTAATTTTGCCACACAGACTATTGTAACGCCATCTATTGAGGACTTCTAGAATCCATACTTAGACCATTGCAGTTAGCTCAAAATGCAGCTGTTCATGTAATTTATGGCCAAAATGAGCTGACCATATTTCACCCAAAATGCAAGAGCTGCACTAGTTATTTGTTAGATACAGTTTAAGATCTTATACTTTTATGAATTAAATATTTTTAGTGAATTGAAAACATAGTTGAGCTCTTTTTTGAGCTAAATTCTTCTTAAAGAGCTTTTTGGTCAAACTATCAAAAACATTTTTTAACAAATATCTTTAATGAAATTAACCCAGTAGGTAATGATGTTGAATAGAGATTTTTCACTGGCATAACCAGCATATGGATCTCCCTTTCTTGTGAGATATGTGCAGACCCAGATATACTTACTTTTAGAAAAACTGAAGATGCATTAAAAAAAAAATAGTTTTACTACTGGTTGGTCTTATTGTTTGTTTTATTATGTGTGAAATATGTATGTTAACTTGTTATCCTGTTAGAAGTTAATGATAGGTGGAGTATAAATACTGTATTAATAAATGAAATGAACTATGCCATCTCCTTCAGAGCTGCATATCTGCCTGGCAAAGACAATGCCCTGGCAGATAAACTGAGCTATGTCCTTCAGCCTCATGAATGCACCCTAGTGGTACTGATCATCTTTTGGTAGGGGGGCACCCTCTTGATAGATCTCTTTATCACTCCTCAGAACAGGCAGATGCCACAAATCTGCTCCAGGGTGGGGAAACATAGCAAACTAGCCTCTGATACCTTCCTCCTCAATTGGAAAGTGGGTCTTTTGTACATATTTCCTCCAATACTTCTCATAGTGAAAATTATTCAGAATAGCAGGGATAACAGAGACACTGTGATTCTCATAGCATCTTACTGGCCAAGATAGCCCTCTTTTAGGACTCTTTGTCAGGGAGTTGATTTGGCTGAGCGCATCACCAAATCTAATGCAGGATCAGGGGCATTGTTGCTTCCCTTCATAAAGTTCCTAACCCTCACAACTAAGATGCTGAGGAGCAACATTATCTTTTTGAAACTGTCATTTTGCATGGCCAATGTCGTCCTGGCTTCTAGGAGAGATTCTATTAGATCATACAGTTTCAAATGGAAGAGGTTTGCTGTCTGGTGTGATGGAAGGCCCTAGATCCTTTCACCTGTCCCACGGAAAAACTGCTTGAATACCTTCTACATTTCTTGGAGTCTGGTCTAAAGTCTAACTCAGAGTACACATCTGCCCAGTTGGCGCTTACCAGTAGCATATAGAAGGGAAATCCATGTCTTTAGAGCTTTTAGTTGTTTGCTTTTGTGCAGGGCTTGCTTCTTATGATGCTTCTCCTCAAGCCACCTGCAGTATCTTCGGATCTCAATGTAGTTTTGACTCAGCTGTTGAGAATGCTCTTTGAGCTGCCAGATAGCTATGGATCAAAATACCTGGCCTGGAAGGTCTTGTTTTTGGTGGCAATAGCTTCAGCACATAAAATTGGTGAGCTTCAGGCTCTAGTAACTGTTCCACCCTACACTAAACTTGACAATAATAGGATGGTTCTGCACACTTATCCTAAATTCTTTCCTAGGAAGGGTTGGATTTCCACCTTAATCAGTCAATATGCCAAAATTTTTTCACAGACCTCATGCTTATGAAGGGGAAAGTGCATTATATACAGACTACAAGAGAGCCATCTAAAACCCATAGAAAGTCCACCCAACATTTTGTTTCTTTTGATCTAAGCAAACAGGGTTACGATCAACAAACAAACACACTCAAATTGATTAGTAGATTGAATCTCCTTTGCTTATGCCTAGGCTTGACTCTTGTGGGTCATGTCATGACTGATAATGTCCAAGCCATGGCTGTGTTGGTAGTATCACCTGAAGTCAGCCATCATGGAGGAGATTTGCAAGGTTGCAACATGGACATGTCCACATATTGGCATCTCACTACTGTTTGGAAAGGCACTCCTGACACAACAGTAGATTCAGCCAATCCATTCTTCAGAATCTGTTTGGGGAATAGAGTCCAATTCCATCCTCACTAGACCTAGTTATCTTTCTTTCCAGGTTAAAATGGATAAACTAATAAAAAGGTCTGTTGCCAATACAAAAAATTTCTTCTATTTGTGTTAGGTAATTGCAATACCAGTTATTTTCCCTTTTTTTATTTTGAGGCAGCCCTAACTAGGGAATCTCGTACTTGAAGACATTTATCCTGCTTGTCCATGGAGAAAATAGTTACTCACCTATAGCAAGTATTCTCTGTGGACAGTGGGATGTCCTCACAACCCTTTCACCTCCTCTTGGCATTGCATTCTGCTCTCAGCTAGTGGATAGACTTGCAGGTGGTAACTGACATGCATGCATGCATGCCGGGATAATTCCAAAAGCTTCCAGAAAGAACTGGGACGTGATTCCCACACAGGACTCCATCAGTGGCATCACCTATATGCAAGCACATATCCTGCTGTCCATGGAGAACACCCATTACAGGTGAGTAACTCTGTTTATTTTTGTAGCAACATGGATTAACAGTATAACAATATTATTTTGATCAGTCGAATTACTGCAATATTGTGGTGTATCACATTATGATTTACCACAACGTTTGGCGTTAAAATAACCAGCCACCTTTTGTAGCTAAATATGGTACATCTATAGAGATACCCAAACTGGTAATTTGGAGCTTTGGTACAGAGCCTTGTTGTTGTTTTTAATTATCAAGAAAATAACTTAATTTGTGAGACACGTAGCAGTACACAGAAAGAAAGCTGAATTAGCACTACTTAGAAACTTGTGAGCATTTATACCATTGTCAAGGATTCAGCTCTTATTACGGTGACATTTACCCACCTCATAACCAGTATTAAATTTTGGCACAATCCCCAGGGTAACACCTACCCCTTTCTCACCCTCGGTATATGTAATATTAAATATCTATAAGAATGTATTAATAGTTTCATAATCATTTTATACTCTTTCGATGACTAATACCTTTGTTGCCGCCATAGGTGTCTGTAAAGGGTGGGCCACATGGGCCTTTGCCCCACCAAACCTCGCAGGCAGCAGGCTAGCTGCAGAAATCCCATTCCTTGCGGGCAGAAGAAGAGAAACCATGATCGTGGCAAAAACCAACCTTTTCTGTTTGCCTGTGGGAGATCAGATCCCCATGAGCAGAATAGGAAGGGTCTTTACCACGATCGCAGCTTCTCTTCTTTGGCATGCATGGGATACCTGCTACCTGTCTGCCACGATCATAGCAAAGACCCTTCCTGTCTGTCCTGGGATCCTCCCGTGGGCAGACAGGAAGGTTCTTTGCTATGGATCGTGGCCAGCAAGCACCAGGCTGCCCACAGCAATTCCATCTCCCGTGTGCAAAAGAAAAGACTCATCCTATCGGCCCATGGATCACTATGGGCAGAACAGGAAGGATTTTTGCTAGTAAGGCAGAGTTAGAGCAGAGCTTGGGGATCCCCCCCCCCCCAAGAAAAAGCCCTTTTGCCACCCCTGGTTGCTCACCCTCTTGCACTATCAGAGAATGCACTGTTCATAACCATTCAGACTTCACATTTATTTTTATTTATTTATTTATTTATTTATGCTTATTTCTATACCGCTTTTTCCAAAGATCAAAGGCGGTTTACAGGTAACATTTAGTGAACATGGTTTTACATAGAACATCGTTTTTTTCATAACTATGTACAGTTAACATGATAAACGATAACATGGAACATTGTTACAGAACTAAATACAGTTTAACATGGATTATTGTTACAGAACTATTTACATTTTAACATTAGCTAGTAATGCTTTGTCTATTTACATTGATTCTTTGCTAAATTAAGCTTTGTTTCTTAAATGTAGTGAGTGTTGAGGCTTGTTGAGCTGTAGTTAAGGAGGATTGTTATGGTTGTGTGGTGTGTTGGGTGGATAGGATTCATTTAAATTTGTGAAGTGTTCTTTAAATAGAAATGTCTTCAGTTCTTTTCGAAATGTTTGAAGATCTTTTATTTTGCGGAGTTCTAGCGGGAGTTTATTCCATAGGGTGGGGGCTGCATAAGAGAAGGCTCTTGAGCTTGTGGTCTTCTTTGTTTTCCGGATGGATTTTTTTATTTCTAGTGAGTAGGTTGCGTTTTGTCTGCGGGCTCTAATTTCTTTTGGAGCTTGAATCAGAGTGGTTAAATGTGAGGGTGAGATGCCGTTTGTTATTTTAAATGTGGTTAGGAGTATTTTGTATGTTATTCTACTATTTATGGGAAGCCAGTGTAGTTCGGCTAATACGGGAGTTATGTGGTCAGCGAGGCGGGCTTGTGCTGTTACTCGAGCACAGATGTTTTGAGCTCTTTGGAGTAGGTTGGTGCTTGTAAGAGGGAGGCCAATAAGTATGCTATTGCAATAGTCGAAATGAGGAGTGATAAGTGTGCTGATGACAGATCTGAAGTCATGTGTGTCAAGTAGTGGTCTTAAGTGTTGGGTGATCCTAAGTTTATAGAATATGGTTTTCACTGTTTGTTTTATATGAGGAAGCATACTAAGTGTGTGGTCTATTATAATGCCTAGGTATTTTACTTCTTTTTTAACTGGGATTATTGTGTTGTTAATTGTTATAGTTTCAGGGAGATTAGAGTCTGGTTTTCTTGATACTATCATTGCTTCAGTTTTTTTTAGGTTGATGCTGAGATTATTGTTTTCTAACCAAGTATTTGCCTCCAAAGGAAGTGGTAAACAACTTCCTTTAGAGGCGGGACAATGCTGCACGGAGCCCGTCAAGACAGGAAGGGCTCCGCGATGATTTTACAAGCACAGCCGCGGTTCCCTAAGAGGCAGGGAGCCGCGGCTGCAGAAGAAGGGAGGGAGCTGACATGGATTATTCAAGGTCAGGTATGAGCAGGTTTTTTTTTCGCGCGGGAGGGGGGTGCGGCCCGCGAGTCTGCCGGTAGTCGGCTGTGCGGCCCGCGGCCCTCTGGAGGTTGGTGACCCCTGACTTAGAAGAATAAGATTTTAGAAAGGTAGTAGGTATATCAAGTAACATAAACATAAAGTCAATCAAGCCTAGCATCCTGTCCCTGACAGTTGTCATTTTGGATCATAAGTATGTAGCAGGTCCCAAAAAATAGATCATTTCCAGGGGTAAACAAGTCTGCCTAGCTGATTTTTATAGGCTTTTTCCTACAGAGTGTATCTATATCTCTTGAATCCTGCTATGTTAGCCTTGACCACATTCTCTGGCAACAGATTTCACAGCTTAATTATATGCTGCATAAACAAAAAAATCCTTTCTATGATTTGTTTTCAATCTGCTGGTTCTTAGTTTCTTGAGTATCTTAAGCAATCATCCCCAATTTACCTATTCCATTTCACTCATGATTCTATGAACTTCTGTCATGTCTTTCCCAAACAAAGATATCCAAAAAAAGACACTCTCCTCCCCCCAGAATGAATTACACTGACTATAATACAAAACCAAACAAGGGGACAGCCTATTACCTAACAAGAGCTCCATATAAAAAAGGATATATCCTTTATGTTTCAAAACATTAATACCTTAGTATTGCACATTTATTATAATACATGAATAGCACAAGAGTTGTATTTCCTGTTTTTTCTGTAAACACAAAGTACCGTTGAATTGTGTAACTCCTTGTTTATTGTAAACCGCGCTGATGCTGAATAGTGCGGTATATAAGAGACTATAAATAAAATAAATAAAATAAAATAAAATAAATTATAATTCAAAATCACAAATATCTAGTACAAAATACTGCAATACAAAATTTCAAAGCTAAAAAAGCAGTATGCAGTTCTTTTTACAGAACATCCACTACAGCTCCTATTCAAAAACAGGCCCACATTATAACAGCTACTGTAGCAACAAAGTTACAAACAAGCATAACACTGTATAAGAAATGTAGTCACAACGACACTAGAATCTTAATGAAAAAGCAGTCCTGAGAGCAAAAAGTTCCCACCGATGAGGTTACAACCGTGATCATCACAAAACTGCAATAAACACATATAAAGTGCACTCTAAGCGCAATAAAGTCACTTAGCTGTGGGTTGAAACAGTTGTTCAGTTCATAACTTTCTTCATTTCTTATGTCCCAGGTGTTTGAGTATCAACAATGCAACAAATACCAGACACCTTCCTTCACCCGACCTGCCCCCAGGTTTTGAATCACTGCTTCAGGGGCACGGCAGTCTCCCGGTATAATCTGGCATCTAACACAAAACAAAGATACAATATAGCTTTGCAACAAAAAGTCTTAAATGAGCACAGTATTCAAGTTATGATCGCACCATGCACTGTATCTATACAGACGCAAACAAGGAGCAGGTCACCCCATGCGATGGATAAAGCACAGGGAGCTTTATTGGTATCAGTGAGGTCACGTGTTTCAGCTCTTGCCTTCTTCAGGGCTTTAGACTTCTAAAACAAAAAATCATATAAAAATCAAAGTTACTATAGTGCAAAACATGTCAATAGATAAAAAATAATAAACTACAATATGAGGCAACACAATAACTAATAAAACATAAATAATATGAAGAAAAGAATAAAAGGGTATAGACACCAAAGATTCAAATAACATGATATTATTTAAAATATTAAAAAAAATAAGAACACATAAATTAAAAGCTCTAGATGAGACTTAAAAACAGAAAAGTAAATGAAAAACAAGAAGAGGATGATCTTTAAATAAAGATACTGGTTTGGTTCAGGAAGAAACTAATATTAATCTATACACTTTTTCTTATTGATAATTATAAGCTGACCAGCGGAATAGAAAACAAGTAATACTTCATACATACATTGTTGCAGGATTAGTATAGCAACAATGTAGGGATGGTGGGTCATGGTACTAACATACATCTCTACTTGTAAATAATATCTATAAAAAGAACTTTTGACCCCCTGGGGAATACTTTATAGTGGGGAGTGCAGAGCACTTATAAAGGCATAAACCATAAATTTTATAAGTGACCCCTCAATCACAGTAGATGCTAAACCCCAATAATATTAAAGCAGCATGTGAATAGCAACAAGATGCCCATTTAGATGCCCAATCTCCCAGTTTCAAAGGTCCTCACTATCCTTTGCTGTTTTAATGAATAATTTTGCCATCTACAAATTTGATCACCTCACACATTGCTCCTTCTTCCAGATCATTTAAAAACATGTTGAACGCTTCTTGAAAATATGATATGGAAGTTTTGAGGGAGCATGTTGGGCTATGATTTGGGCGTAACTTGGGTGGGACAAAAATGTACATGTGTATTCTCAATTTCTTATAAGGAATGCACAAAATTCTCCATGTCGGAATGTATACCTGCTTCTTGGTACCTGTAGGATTTTCAAAAAGTGTGTGTTTCAGCCAACCCTTTAGAGGAAGGATTTAAGAGGGTTATCCTCTTTAATCCCCTCTAGTTTATCCTCCCTCCACATTGAAATGGATTAAATATGGCGACCTCTGTAGTTAAGTAACTGCATCTACATGTTAAAGCTTGCTGTCATACATGTTTATGTGCTGCTATTTTCAAAAGGCAAATATTCAAAAGGAGGAGGAAATAGCCAATGCAATAAAATGGGGGGATAAGACATTTTTCAGATATATTAGTGAGAAGAGGAAGGGCAAAAGTGGTATTGTCAGACTCAAGGGTGCAGGGGAGGAATATGTAGAAGCTGATAAGGATAAAGCGGAATTGCTTAACAAATATTTTTGTTCTGTGTTCACAGATGAAGAACCAGGAGCAGGACCTCAGAAAACACCCACAAATAGGAACAGAAGCGAGGGACATCTTGAACAATTTTCAGAAGACTGTGTTTGTGAGAAACTAGCTCAACTTAAAGTAGACAAAGCGATGGGACCGGATGGGATACACCCTAGAATACTAAGGGAACTTGGGGACGTTCTAGCAACTCCACTGACTGACCTTTTCAATGCCTCGTTGGAGTCGGGAGTGGTGCCAAAGGACGAGAGAGGCTCATGTGGTGCCTTTACACAAAAGCGGAAGTAAGGATGTGGTTGAAAACTACAGGCCGGTTGGTTTAATTTCAGTGGTTAGTAAATTATTGGAAACGCTGCTGAAAGAGAAAATAGTGAGGTTTCTGGAGTCCAGCGGATTACAGGATCCGAGGCAGCATGGATTCACCAGAGGCAGGTCTTGTCAGACAAATCTGATTGATTTCTTTGACTGGGTGACCAGGGAGTTGGACCGAGGGAGATCCCTAGATGTGATATATTTAGATTTCAGCAAAGCCTTTGACACTGTTCCTCACAGGCGACTTATAAACAAACTGAGCACCCTAGGGATGGACCCTAAAGTTACTGCTTGGGTTAGAAATTGGTTGGGTGGGAGGCGACAAAGAGTACAAGTAAATGGAGCTCACTCTGAGAAGGATGTTACCAGTGGTGTGCCCCAGGGATCTGTCCTTGGTACGATTCTTTTTAACATCTTTGTTAGTGATATAGCGGAAGGGCTGTCGGGTAAGGTTTGCCTCTTTGCGGATGATACCAAAATCTGCAATAGAGTAGACACCCAGGAAGGTGTAGATAACATGAGGAGGGATCTAGCTAAGCTTGAAGAATGGTCTAGAATTTGGCAGCTGGGATTTAATGCTAAAAAATGTAAGGTCATGCATTTGGGCTTCAGCAATCCAAAGGAGCAATATAGTATAGGGGGTGAAGTACTTTTGTCCACTAAAGAAGAGCGGAACCTAGGCGTGGTTGTGTCTGATGATCTTAAAGTAGCTAAACAGGTAGAAAAGGCAATGGCAAAAGCTAAAAGGATGCTTGGGTGCATACGGAGAGGAATGGCTAGCAGAAAAAAGGAGGTGATAATGCCTCTGTATAAGTCTTTGGTGCGACCTCATTTGGAGTATAGTGTGCAATTCTGGAGACCGCACTTTCAAAAGGATGTGAACAGGATGGAGTCGGTGCAGAAGGTGGCTACTAAAATGATTAGTGGTCTTCATTATAAAGCATATGAGGACAGACTGAAGGATCTTAATATGTACACCTTAGAGGAAAGGCGGGATAGAGGTGATATGATTCAGATGTTTAAATACCTCCGTGGCATAAATGTTCAGGGAGAGAGCCTCTTCAATTGAAAGCAAGTTCTGCTACGAGGGGACATGAGATGATGGTGAAGGGAGATAGATTCAGGAGTGATATGCGGAAATATTTCTTTACGGAAAGAGTAGTGGATCCGTGGAATAGTCTCCCAGTGGAGGTGGTAGAGATGAGGACAGTAACTGAATTCAAAAAAGCATGGGACCAACACAGAGGGTCTCTAAAGGTAAAAAGGGGACTGTTGTAGTTGTTGATATGGAAGGACAGACTAGATAGGCCATGTGGTCTTTTTCTGTCATCATATTTCTGTTTCTATGTTTCTATTTACATGTGCAAGTTGTGAAATAGTGGCATTTACACGTTTAAGTTGCTGGCTTCCTCCATTGATTTTTTCTATGTGTAAATTTGTATAATGGCTCATCCCACTGCCTGTGGATATTAATCCATGTGCATTCCTGCTCTTCCTTCAATGTATTTTAGAAACAGCTCAATGTTTAGTAGAATAGTTTCTAAAATACCATTCGAATTTTGTACGCTCCGACCTCAATGTCTCATTTCCAATCTTCACATCCTGCCTACTCCGCATACACACACATCAGCCACTCACCTTTATCCATTTCTTTGTTGCACCTTTAGAGAATCTAATCATTTTGTAAGGCAATGGAAAATTCATACTGACTCATTCCTATGAAACTATATCTATAGATATGGTCAGTAATTTTAATTTTTAAAATAGCTTCTACCATTTTGCCTGGCACTGACGTCAGTGGATCAGCCCTGGAGTCCTTTTTAAAAATTGGTTTTACATTGTCCACGCTCCAGTCCTAAAGTATTGTGGCTGTTTTAAATGATAAGTTTGAGATTATTAGTAACAAGTTAGAAATTTTGGATCCCATTTTTGAACATGACATCTAAACAAGACGTTTCCATTAATGCCCATATTCAGTGGTCCTAAGTGTTTGCTTAATGCCGCTGCATATAGGCACCCAGGTGTGCTTAAAAGTGGGTGTATAGTCCAAATATAGGGTGCTGAAAATAGGTGCCTTTACATTATGCAATTGGCTAGGCTCTTTTGGTTAAACCTAGATTGGTAGTGCCTAAACCAAATTCAGTCTAAATGTATAGATGCTGGCAACTGGTGTCCATACACATAACCTCTGCATTCTGATGACTCTCGACTCCCATCTGTATTATGCAAGGCCATGAGATTCATGTCAATACCATGCATCAATGACATGTCGTGCCACACTGGGCACTAGATGTAGTGTATTGCCACAGCAGTTAGGACATAGGCTGGAATGTTAGCATGCAGCAGAGAGCTTTGCAATGCTGCTGGCATATGTTGATGAGATGGCCTAATGTGTGCCCAACAGGACATGGTATCCCCAAACATATGGAATGCCAGTGAGGGGGAGGGGATCCATAGGAAGTACTACATGGACCAAGAGAGGAAGTGTAGGGGATACAATCAGGTCAGGATGTCCATATGCAGTAGATGGTGATGGCATGGAAAGATGTGACGCAGGAGCACTGTGCAGGTGAAGCTGGCTGCACCGAGGCACATGTGTGGGCCACAACTATCTGTGGGCTAGATAAGGCATGTGCAGGCCCCCTAGCACACAGTTACCAGATTGTGAGGGCTGCGAGTACAATGGTTCCTCTCCCCCTCCCCCTCCCCCAGCACCCTGTGCCATGGGTCCTGATGGTGTGCAGCAGCCAAATAATGATGCTATGATGACTGGATATGCATGGGCCAGGTACTGTCAGAAAGGGCAGTAGCTCTCCCAGGTAGTGATGATGACAGAGGGATGACATACGTACATGTGGATGGTGCAGTCAAAGGAGCCTAACAATGTTTGAAGGTGTAGCATTTCTGTCATATATCCCTCTCCTCACAATCTATGGAATAACAGAATGACACTGCTGTAACAAGCTACAGCTGCTGTGATCAACACTAGACCAGGTCAAGGTGAGGAGGCACATATAGTAGTAACCACAGGGGGACTAGCGACAACATTGCTAAAATGTGTACATGCATGCTACACACCTGCTTGAAACAGAGCTGAACTCTCTATCTTGCAGCCATAGAGGCAGGTGCTGATGTGGCAGCATTAGCACTAGTGCTACTACCACCACCATCACTGCTGCTGCAGCATCTATGCTGCCACCATCACCACTAACTACAGCAGTAGCCAGCGCAAGTGCCAACACCATCTCCACCACCAGAATGGACGTGGATGAAAGCAGCAAGTACAGTAGAGAGCAGCAGTGAAGACCCCAGCAGCCATACCCCCAGGAGAAGGTCTCACATTACAGGGCAGCTGAAGTGGAGGAGCAAGGATCTATTTTATTTATGTATTTAAGGGTTTTTTTTATACTGCCTCCTCAGGTAATCAAAGCAGTTTGCAGAGTAACATCAACATTACATTATAACATGAGAACTAATTATATTGAACATAATAACAAAATTAGTCACATTGAACATTATAACAGTAATATTGTACTAACCATTGGAAGGTGTGTCTATACACACACATGTATATATACATATATACACACACACACATGCACATACGTAAACACCTATATACATATTCCTATACATACCTAGTGGGGTACTCATATACATAGTCACCTATATACATAGCAAAGTTATAGACATCAACTTATTTACAAAGTAAAAGTGTAATAAGTGGTTTGTCTGATAAATTACGCTGCATAATTGAGGGTGTTTATTAAAGGTCCAGTTATTGATTTGAGAGGGGTGCTATGTTGGATAGATAATTTCATGTTCTTTCAGTGTGCCAAAATGTTCTAAAAAGAGGTGTGTTTTAGATCCTTTGGAATGTTGCCAAATCTGTGGTGGCTCTTAGCTTATCAGGTAGCATGTTCCATAAGGAAGGGGCAATGTATGAAAAGGCTCTGTTATTGGTAGCACAGTTCATTTTGCAATATTCTGGAGGTATAATTACAGTGTTTTGAGTGTAGGTTCTTCAAGAACATTAAGATGCTGAGGATGTTGACCATACAGTTTCCCATGTGGAGGAGAAGAAGGATGTCATCAAGGGGGACCAATTTACAGCTTCCACCTCCCTCTCCCTTTGAGGATGCTCAGGCATTTGGTGGGAGGGACAGAGAACCAGGACATTCCTAGAGCTAGCAGCTGGCATCAGCAACTTATCTGCTGTGCCAAATGTCTCCTGCAACACAATGTTCAACATCAGGCACAGCACACTGAGAAGACTGAGCTGCTGAAATGGTCACTCTCCCTCCAGAAATGACACCTACAACTTGTCAGATGGCTGCCTGGGTGAGAATCTTCACAGTCTTGGCAAGTGCATATATCTATATGATTTGCAAGGGATTGTGGGCAATGTAGTTCATTCACACCAGACACAGCTGCTGACAATAATTTAGTTGTGCTCAAGTGTTAAAGCCAATAAGATATTTATTTATGGGGTTATTTCTCCCAACACAGATATGCTTGGTAGCACATAAATCAGGTTACTTGCTTTCAGTGTTAAACTTGAAAAAAAAACAAAATAAGGAAAACAACCTTTTTAACTTATCAGGCAATCAAAAGCAAAAGAAATAAGACCTGGTTGATAACAAACTGGTCTTTTTCTGTAGGCTTAGCTAATATCCTCTTAGCAAGTATCAAACAACAAACCAAAAGCTACAAAGAGAAAAAAACCTGTTCTTTTCAGGTTAACTTCTTATATCTTCCCACATAGATTCAGAAGTGATTCTCTCCTAGCTCACAAGCAATTAGGTAAGGCTCAATTGCTAGCAGTTATCCAGCTGAAACCCCTTAGCTGGCTTGCTTTCTACTGTGTGGGTCAAATCCTGCTTCAGGAGCTTTTCTGAGTAGATTAAAGAACAAGTTTGTATTTCTTTGTGATGGTTGCTGTACTTTATAACAGAAAATCACCAAAGGAGTTTGGACAGAGAGCAGTCCATATAAACACATTCTTCATCTGCAATCATTCCCCCTTCTTCAACAAGCATGGGTTCAATATCATGGATTGGCACAGATGAATCTCTCAATGGAGCACTTTCAGGAGAATACTTGTTTCCCTGCTGTCTTTCAAGGTTATAGCTAGGGCATAGATCAGTGTTCATACCTGAGCTTCCATTGCTGTTAGAGTTCCTCTCTATATAGCCTGGCCAGTATGTAGTCCAGTTCTTATGTCCAGCCTTCCAATCCAGATCCCTGGACACTGGATCTCTCTTCACATACCTTCTGGCACGGGTCTTAGGGTCCCTTCCACGTGTAGCCGTCTCTCTCACAGGTACCGTCTGGAGATTCCTAGCTCTGCAGCACCATTCCTCTGGCGTTCCCCAGTCCAATGGTGTATGCTGGCCCTTGGAATGCCTCCCAGTATACGTACTGCTCTGGACTCTTCTAGACCTCTCAAAGGCTTTTCTCCTTTTTCTTCCAAAGGGTTTCTTTCCTTCTCTGTCCGTCCGGTTTGGCTTCTGCTTCTGATGATCCTCCTGATGATGAAGATGATCAAGCTCAAGCTGTCCAAGATACTGATTCTCTGTAGAATAAACTCTACCTTTATTCTGCTTAGATGAGTGCTCCTCCCTAACACAGCGCAGCTGTGCTGAATCAGGCCCTGCCCTTTGAGATGAGTGCTTAGGGATTACCTCATAGCCCTCCTGATTGAACACACATTTCCCCTCTTCAGCTCCTCTAATGGCTGTTGGAAACCTGGTGCATTCTGGGACTGGTAGTCTTTTATGGGAAAATTCTGTTTTCTTATTTCTACCAGAACTGACAGGTTGCTTGTTCAGAGTCACTTCACCTTTTCTATAGCTCCTTCCTGAGCTATGATAAGCTTCCTTCTCACATACCCCCCTGCTTAAGTTATTACGGACTGGTTTAACTGGTGAAACTTCTTTCCTACAGTCCGTAATACCTACGAGAGTGGTATCTGTTGTAAGCTCACTTACTTCCTGACTGGCTTCAGGGTCATTATTATTTACAGGCCTCTCCTTCCAAGACTTAAGTACATTAATATGGTAGGTCTGCCTACGCCCTCTTGCATTTTCTACCATATAAGATACTGGGCTCACTTGTTTAACAACCTTCCATGGCCCTTTCCACTGTACTTCAAATTTTGGGGCTGTACCTGCTACTTGAACCAAAACCTTTTCACCAATGCTTAATTGGCGGCTTTTGGCCTTCCTATCATACCACCCTTTCTGGCGCACTTGACTGTCCTGCAGGTTCCTCTCAGCAACCTGCGAGGTCCTTTTCAAACGTGCTCTCAGGTCACGTAGAAACTGTGGCACCTCCTGACTTCCTGGTTCAGGATCAATCCATTGTTCCCTCAATATATCTAACAAACCCCGTGGAGCCCTACCATACATCAATTCATATGGAGTTACACCTAGGGACACCTGAATTCTTTCCCTGCAGGCATATAAGGCAAAGGGCAATAACATATCCCATTCTTTTACCTCTCCTGCTAACCCCCTTTCTCAACATTTGCTTGAGAGTTTGGTTGAATCTCTCCACCAAACCGTTTGATTGTGGATGGTAGGCTGAGGTTTTCACGTGATGAATGCCAAAGGCATCCCAGACCTGGGCCAAATATTTGGATACAAAATTGGACCCTCGGTCAGTCAACACCTCTCTTGGGAATCCCACTTCACAAAACAATTTATCTAGCTCTAAAGCTATTGTTTTTGCAGAAACATTCCTCAATGGTATGGCCCAGGGAAACCTTGTTGCCTGATCTACCATAACTAGGATGTATTGGAAACCTCGGGGCGTTTTGACTAATGGGCCTACAATATCCATGGCAATGCGACCAATTGGGTCTGTGATAATTGGCATGGGAATCAAAGGCACCACCGGTGGGTGAGCTGCTGTAACTCGCTGACACGCTGGACATGCAGCACAAAACTGGGCAGTTTCTTTGAAGATACCTGGCCAGTAAAAACGCATAAGTATTTGATCCAGCGTTCCTTGCATCCCTTTATGACCTCCAACTGGATGATCATGTGCTAGTCTAAGTACTAGCCCTTTGAAAGTTGTGGGTACCACCAATTGTTTACGTATGGTCCCATTTCTGGGGTCCTGACTCTCTCTATATAATATTTCATTATCTAGTCTGAATCTGGGCAACTCCTCCCTGACCTCCTGAGCATACTTAAAAGCTCGGGTGAGAGCTTGATCAGCTCGCTGCTCTTGTGGAAAGTTAGGAAACTTTGCCACTAACTCAGCTGGCACCCAGGGTAAACTTTGACCAGCTAACATCTCAGCCCTACCCTGTGCTCTGCAAAGTCTCTCATGCCGCTTTTGTGCTTTCAACTTTCTTACTTTACCAGATGATGGGGTTATTAAATCATCATGAGAGGGTAAGTCTCCTAATAACTCTGCCTGCTCCCCCTCCTCCTTCTGCTGGCTCTCTACCTTAGCCTGCGAGCGGGTGGATACAAGGCCCCTCATATTACCTATAGTTTGGCCTTCTGGAAGCTTAACCATCTTTTTAGCTAGGGACTGAGGACTTCCAAAGAAAGGCCGGGGAGCTATTTCTATTAATCCTTCTCCCTCCTTCTTTCCTAGCCCTTTCACTAGCCCCTGCTTAAATCTTGGCCAGTCCCTTCCTAGAAACAAATCAAAGGGTAGCCTAGGCACCGCTGCTAACAGGACTTCCTCTTGTTCCCCCAGGCACTTAACCTTTAGCCTATAGGTGGGATATGATGTTGCAGCACCATGAATGCATCTGATGTGAACTTGGCTTTCAGGGGTTCTAGGCACAAATCCTTCTTGGGCCTCTATCCTCTTCCAAAGCCTTTTTGACATCATACTCTGGTCTGCCCCAGAGTCTAACAAAGCATTTGTGGTAATTCCTTGCACATCAACCATCAAAAGAAATCCTTCTTTGGGCTGTTTTAAATCCACCCCCATTAAGCTAGTGTGTGTCTGGCATCCCTTTTCTAAATGTCCCCCTTTTCCACACTTGAAACATTTCTTTCTATTCCACTGTGTCATCTGGTTTGATACAGTACATTCATTTTCAGAAACATTTTTAAGCAATTTCTTTTCTGATACAGCACAGCTAGCCTCAGCACCAATCTTCAGAGGACCACCCATTCTATGGCAAGCCTGCGTGGCTTCAAAGAATCTCTCTGCCAGCATGGTTGCCTCTCCAAGATTTTGGCAATTTTGCTGTATAAGGAAAGTGTGCAAATCTTTAGGGACAGCAGACATAAATTGTTCAAGCATTATAATGTCTAATAACATTTCTACCGTCTTTTGCTCAGGCTCCAACCATTTTACAGCTAAACCTCTGATTCTCTGACTCAGAGCCCTGGGTGTTTCACCCACTCTTAATGTAGTAGCTCTAAACATTCGCCTATACTCTGAAATAGACAACCCTAGGCGATCTCTAATAGCAGCCTTTACAATCCTTATAATTCAAAGCCTGGGCTGCTGGCATTGCTCTATAAGCTGCAAGCGCCTCTCCAGTTAATGAGGCTGCCAGCCTTACTGCCCACTGGGTCTCTGGCCATGCTAATGCTTGTGCCACTCTTTCAAAAGACTCTAGAAAATCATTAACATTATCATCTGGAGTTAGCTTCCCAAAACTAAATGCCCCAATCCCCTGATTGAGTCCCACACTGTCCACATGTGGTGTACCAGTATTTACTGCTGGTCTTGCATCTGTTCCACTTTGGTTCTGCAGCTTAACTAGGGCTTGCACCAGATCAAGCACTGGCTTCTGCTGTTCCATTAAGGCTTTCATAGCAGTGTCCTGAGCCTGCTGTGCTAGCTCCTGTTGCCTGCTAAACTGGGCTGCCATCCAACCAGCTAGTTCCCTTGGATCCATCTTGATCCCTTCAAGAAACAAAAAAAACCAAAGTGCACCACCTTCCAAACAGGTGTGTTTTTTTTCTACTTTTTTTTTTTCAATTACCCCTGTGCCTTACTCCCATCCACCACTAGACATGCCCAGGTACTTATTACCTTGTGTCAGTGATGAATCCAGCTCTGCACAGGGTCTTTTCCTCCTGGGACAGCTTCCTAGAACAACCACTTCTCCTCCAAAGTGCAGTTGAGGGAAAATCTTTTTTTCCAGCTTTAAACTTGAACTTTAGTTGTAATCCTCAGCAAGTAAATCCCCTTTGTGCAAAAGCAATCCGAAAAACTACGCCATTTGTCAGACGGCTGCCTGGGTGAGAATCTTCACAGTCTTGGCAAGTGCATATATCTATATGATTTGCAAGGGATTGTGGGCAATGTAGTTCATTCACACCAGACACAGCTGCTGACAATAATTTAGTTGTGCTCAAGTGTTAAAGCCAATAAGATATTTATTTATGGGGTTATTTCTCCCAACACAGATATGCTTGGTAGCACATAAATCAGGTTACTTGCTTTCAGTGTTAAACTTGAAAAAAAAAACAAAATAAGGAAAACAACCTTTTTAACTTATCAGGCAATCAAAAGCAAAAGAAATAAGACCTGGTTGATAACAAACTGGTCTTTTTCTGTAGGCTTAGCTAATATCCTCTTAGCAAGTATCAAACAACAAACCAAAAGCTACAAAGAGAAAAAACCCTGTTCTTTTCAGGTTAACTTCTTATATCTTCCCACATAGATTCAGAAGTGATTCTCTCCTAGCTCACAAGCAATTAGGTAAGGCTCAATTGCTAGCAGTTATCCAGCTGAAACCCCTTAGCTGGCTTGCTTTCTACTGTGGGTCAAATCCTGCTTCAGGAGCTTTTCTGAGTAGATTAAAGAACAAGTTTGTATTTCTTTGTGATGGTTGCTGTACTTTATAACAGAAAATCACCAAGGGAGTTTGGACAGAGAGCAGTCCATATAAACACATTCTTCATCTGCAATCATTCCCCCTTCTTCAACAAGCATGGGTTCAATATCATGGATTGGCACAGATGAATCTCTCAATGGAGCACTTTCAGGAGAATACTTGTTTCCCTGCTGTCTTTCAAGGTTATAGCTAGGGCATAGATCAGTGTTCATACCTGAGCTTCCATTGCTGTTAGAGTTCCTCTCTATATAGCCTGGCCAGTATGTAGTCCAGTTCTTATGTCCAGCCTTCCAATCCAGATCCCTGGACACTGGATCTCTCTTCACATACCTTCTGGCACGGGTCTTAGGGTCCCTTCCACGTGTAGCCGTCTCTCTCACAGGTACCGTCTGGAGATTCCTAGCTCTGCAGCACCATTCCTCTGGCTTTCCCCAGTCCAATGGTGTATGCTGGCCCTTGGAATGCCTCCCAGTATACGTACTGCTCTGGACTCTTCTAGACCTCTCAAAGGCTTTTCTCCTTTTTCTTCCAAAGGGTTTCTTTCCCTCTCTGTCCGTCCGGTTTGGCTTCTGCTTCTGATGATCCTCCTCATGATGAAGATGATCAAGCTCAAGCTGTCCAAGATACTGATTCTCTGTAGAATAAACTCTACCTTTATTCTGCTTAGATGAGTGCTCCTCCCTAACACAGCGCAGCTGTGCTGAATCAGGCCCTGCCCTTTAAGATGAGTGCTTAGGGATTACCTCATAGCCCTCCTGATTGAACACACGTTTCCCCAATTCAGCTCCTCTAATGGCTGTTGGAAACCTGGTGCATTCTGGGACTGGTAGTCTTTTATGGGAAAATTCTGTTTTCTTATTTCTACCAGAACTGACAGGTTGCTTGTTCAGAGTCACTTCATCTTTTCTATAGCTCCTTCCTGAGCTATGATAAGCTTCGTTATCACAAACTCCAGGAGAGACAGCTGCAGGCAGCAGAGGCCCTCTATGAGTGAATCATGGTGCTGCAGAGAGACATACAGCTATACATGCACTACATGCCATAGTTGCCCCTTTAATTCTGGATGCCACCTCAGTGCCAGCTATGCCCCTGGTGTTCCTATCAGAACAACAAAGAGAAGAGTGTCCCTCCTGTCTACCATCACAATCACCACTACCTCCAGCTCTGGCACATTGGTGCCAACATCTATCTGGACACTGCCGCCTCTTCCAACTTTGTGAGACTCATGCCCTATGTAAGGGGAATCCCTTTCATGTTCCTCCCTTCCACAAGGCCTTCAAATGGTCAGTTGGGCTGGATGATGCCTCCAACAGCTCTTGAGAGTCAAGTGAGACATCATTCAGCACACTTTCATGCCAACATAGTTTGAGTCAGGAGGTTGGGGCAGGAGGTAAGGTACTGAGGAGCAGGGGTTGAGGAGGGGATGTTGGAAGATGTAGTCCTGTCTTTCTATGGGGGGTGATAGGGGGCTGTTGTTGGGGGGAGGTTCAGAGTAGGCAGGGGGTTGCCTTTGGGGGGTATAGGGGCAATGGGTGCTTGAGAGAGAGGGTTGGTGGTGCTGCCTCTGGGTGGTGGGAGGGAGAGAGTTTTATAAGGCTGGTGGTGGGGGCTGGTTTGGGCATGGGGATGGGAGGGAGGATGGTGGGTCACTTCAAGTACATATTTTGTGTGTCAGAAAATAATCATCTACATTCACATAGCATTCCAGTATATGAGATTGTCTTTTGCTGCTACACCTAGTTGGTAGAGTTAGCCAGTATCAACCTGCCTTGGCCCTTTGGCATAAAAGGAGTATTATTAGACATAAGAACATAAGATATGTCATACTGGGTCAGACCAAGGTCCATCAAGCCCAGTATCCTGTTTCCAACAGTGGCCAATCTAGGTCATACGTACCTAGCAGTTTCCCCAAAAGACACAGGTTCCACAATGCTTGTATTGGGTCAAGCATTGATATCCCGGGTCCCTTTTAATAATGGTTTATGGGCACTTCCTCCAGGAGCTTGTCCAAACCTTTTTTAAACCCAGCTACACGAACAGTCTTTACTACATCCTCCGGTAACAAATTCCAGAGTTTGATTACACGTTGAGTGAAAAAATATTTTCTCTTATTTGTATTAAATAGTTTACCCTGTAGATTCATTGCATGTCCCCTAGTCTTTTTATATTCTGATAACGTAAACAATCTATCTGTGTTTACCCATTCCCCTCCATTCATTAATTTATAGACTTCTATCATATCTCCCCTCAGCCGTCTCTTTTCCAGGTTGAAGAGCCCTAACCTTTTTAGCCTCTCTTCATAGGAGTAGCCTTCCATCCCCTTTACCATTCTGGTGGCTCTTCTCTGTACCTTTTCTAATAATGCTATATCCTTTTTAAGATATAGCGACCAGAATTGCACACAATATTCAAGGTGCAGTCGCACCATGGAATGATACAGAGGCATTATAATATCCTTTGTTTTATTTTCCATTCCTTTCCTTATGATACCTAGCATTCTATTTGCTCTCTTGGCCGCCGCTGCACACTGGGCGGAGGGCTTTAACATATTATCCACAATGACGCCTAAATCTTTTTCCTGGGTGGTGGTTCCCATTGTGGAACCTTGCATCGTATAACCATAGTTTGGGTTGTTCTTTCCTAGGTGCATAACTTTGCACTTGTCCACATTAAATTTCATCTGCCATTTGGAAGCCCAGTCTTCGAATTTATCAAGATCCTCTTGCAATTTTCCATAATCCTCTTGGGTTTTAACAACTTTAAATAGTTTTGCGTCATCTGCAAATTTGATAACCTCACTCATTATTCCCTTTTCCAGGTCATTTATGAATATGTCAAAAAGCAGCAGACCCAGACAAATAAGATAAGATAAGATAAGATATGCTTGGCTATGCCTAGGGGAAATCTGCTATTTTTCCCTCTCTTACAGGATCGGTGAGATTTTCTTCCACATATACCCTGACCACATCATGTTGTACACCTCCTTTGAAACCAATAACCCATCACTCCACAAACTCCAGGAATGCTTCCTAAATGTCTCCAACTGGATTGAACAAAACATCTCACCATCAATCTCCAGAAAACTGAAACGCTCTTCATCACCAGAGATCACACATACACCCCCCTCCTCCATCACGCTGAATAACTTCCAAATCAAGGTAAAGAATGAAATTAAATACCTGAAGATTACCCTTGATCAACTTCTAACATTCAAACCCCAAATTGTCAACACTGCAAGAACAATTTGCTTCAAAATCCACACCCTCCACTGCCTCCGCCTATTACTGGATCCAATTGACTTCCTCTTCACTCTGCACACCCTCTCCATCCCCCACAAAGACTACTGCAACTCAGTATATCAAAGCCTCCCACAAACCATCCTCCACCACCTCCCAATAGCCCTCCATACCGCAGCCTAAACAATAGAAGGAGCACCCAGAACCGAACACATTTCACCCATACTGAAACACCTCCACTGGCTTCCACTACTCACCAGAATACAGTACAAATCCCTCCTTATAACCTTTAAAACTATCAACAACCTCTCCTCTGCCCACCTCTGAACACTGTTACATCATCGCTCATCAACCAGACCTACAAGGAATTCCACAGCCAGCGCCCTCACAATACCTGCCAAAAAACCAAAAAGCAACCAACAAGCCAGCCTGAGATCATTTGAACTCTATGCGTCTTCACTCTGGAACTCCCTCCCAGAAAATATCAGAAACTCCACCAATCTCCAGGACTTCAGAAAAGTACTAAAAATCCACCTGTTCACAACGAACTTTACAGATATTGCATACCTCTCCCCCCCCCCCCCCAACCCTACTTAGAGGTAACACGCAATCGGCTCTTTGTAAATAGCTAGAAACAAGCAACCAGTTCTATGTAAATAATTACATCATCAATGCATGTCTCAAGTTGCTGTACATAGTTTAAAATTCCATGTTCCTTGTAAACACCATTAAATTGTTCATTGTAAACCGTTTTGACCTGGTGAAAAATGGTATAGAAATATA
This sequence comes from Ichthyophis bannanicus, assembly GCA_033557465.1. NCBI lineage: Eukaryota > Metazoa > Chordata > Amphibia > Gymnophiona > Ichthyophiidae > Ichthyophis > Ichthyophis bannanicus. Next base: position 884,808,136 of record CM066034.1, on the reverse strand, counting down.
GCTAAATAAATAAATAAATAAAATAATACATTTTCTAGCACTGAGCAACTAGAGAGACAAATCTGTGTGATTATATATTAGATTTATTATGGTAGAAAGAAACATAAGACAAACAGTACAGAATGAGGTAATCAGGTTTGTTAGCAGAAATAATAATTATGTAGCAGCAATAAATCACTATCTCACAACCAAAGGTCACAGGCTTACTCTACACTTAGAAAAGTACAGGATAGAGCTATCTGGGTAATTCCTTCCCATGGGCGAAAATATAAGACTGGTACCTTAGCTCTGTCAAGATGAAGGAACACAACTGGGGTCCGAGACAGTTTCCAAAACAGCAAGAGCTCCAAAGAGGCAGATAAGCTAGCAATATAGGCTCCAGCTGTGAGCTGTGAGGGGTAACACAGAATACCACCAGTGCCTGTTGGAGTCTTAGTTTGTCTCACAGGGTTAGTGGAATCAAAAAGAAGCAGGTATCACAGTAAACCATGGAAGGCTTGTAGAGAGCTTTATTAGAGTGTCCTAGGGGTCTGTCCCTACATGTGTTTCGGCAGCTAGGCCTTCATCACAGGCTCAAGACCTCAATTAAAAACAAGAAATATATATAATGAAAATGCAAATATAATTATGAAGAGAAACATGCACATCAGCTGTCCAACAATTATAACAAGATAAAATAATATAATAATATGTATAAACAAATTGAAACTAACAGGTAATGTAAATATAGCTGACATCTGCACATGTTATATATATATATATATATAATCATAAAGGTAAAAACATGTAAGACATAAAAGCATAAATATAAATAAATAACAAAAGTATCAAATTATATCCAATAAATATAAAGTGAAAACAGATAAATTATACGTCTCTAGTAGTAGGACCCAACATCATACCGCCCAATCTCTAGCATATCTTTCCTAGCAAAGATCATTGAAAAGGCAGCCCTCATTCAACTGCAAGACCACCTCGATGACCATGAAACCCTGGACAGTCAGCAATACGGTTTCAGAAAAAACCATGGGGTCGAAACTCTGCTACTGGCCCTGCTTAACAACCTCCTCAAGGGCCTAGAAGACAGAAAGAAATGTTTATTCTCATTTTCATCGACATCTCTGCCGCTTTTGATACTGTCCATCATGGAATCCTACTTAACAAGCTGGAATCAATTGGAATATTGGGAACCCCCCTGAAATGGTTCTCCTCTTACATAACGAACAGAACTCCGCAGGTCCAATTCAACGCATACCGCAGGTCCAATTCAAGGCATACCGCAGGGTTCGGCACTCTCCGCATTACTTTTCAACATTTACATGCAACCTCTCAGTGGCATCTTCAGGAAACATGGCATCAATTACCACATTTATGCAGACGATATTATGCTGTACATGCATTTAGATGCCGAAGACCCCAAATATACGCAGCTCGAAACCTGCCTGGGCGAGATGTTAGGATGGCTACAACAAAACAATATGACAATTAACCACAAGAAAACTGAAGTGATGTACATATCCGGTAAACCTGACTTCGAACCTCCTCCGACAATCACACTGTGTAACAACACTTACAACACTAAAAATGAGATCAAGTATCTGGGAGTCACAATCGACAGCAAACTAAAGATGGAAAAGCACCTGAGTAACACCAACAAAGCCATTTTTCACAAACTGAGAGTACTACGACCCCTGCGGAATATACTTGAACCATGCGATTTCCGGTCTGTCGCACAAGCACTCATCATGCCTCACTTAGACTACTGTAACGCCATCCTACAGGGCCTACCAAAGAAAACCACCAATATCTTGCAATTGGCACAAAATGTGGCGGCGAGGATCATCATGCGAGCAAGCATAACTGAGCACATTACACCCGTATTGATCAAGCTACACTGGCTACCCATTGCTGCCAGGATACAATATAAAACATTGGTAACTACGTTCAAACTCATACACAACCTAGCCCCATCATTCCTTTCAACCCTTATCTGCTCGCAACCTACCACCAGAGACAGGAGAACTATCAACTCAGACACGCTACAAGTTCCAAACATCATCAGACATGTAAAAGCCAGTACTAGCCATAGAGCATTCTCATTCTCTGCCCCAACTTTATGGAACCACCTACCATATGAGCTGAGAGCGATTAAGGACATAGCCGCTTTCAGGAAGAAATTAAAAACACATCTATTCCAGTGTTACTACAATCAGATGTAAAGCCCAGAGGGATAAAAGATGAAATGAACAGTTATTGTAAAAATGTAAATATGTTAAGAAGAATCTCTTTTGTAAATTATGTAAATATGTTAAGACCAAGCTTGAGACCCTATCCTGTATGCTGTGTTTTACCTCTGAACTAGTGTATATATGCCCCAACCTTTCTGTCTTGATTTTTGACAAATCCCAAAAATGTAATCAAACCGCTTCTGATCGCTGGAAGTAGCGGTATATAAGTGTTTTCTAAATAAATAAATGAATTAACAAAAGTAAAATAATATAATAATACTGAAATCATAAAATAATAAGATAGTTTAATCAGATGATAAAACAGTAAGCGAATTCCAAAGATACACATCTGCCCTACTGATGCGGAACTACTTACTTAGGAGAAGAGACACTCTGTATAAACACTTTTTGTCTGTAGAAAGGCCAAAGGGCAACAGTTCTTATCACACTTTGGTGATTGGTTGGCATGAGATTCTGTGAGGTAACTGGGAGAATCAGAAAGCAGCCATCATGTAATGGTCTTGTGGACACTAGTGTCTATGAAGGGAGATGAAATGCAGTAGTAGATGGTACATAGTCTCATATATTGTTGCAGGTTTCCAAGGGTGGCAAGAGCAGTCTGTGAATGAAAAAGGCCTAGGAAGAAAGTTCTAAGAACATAAGACATGCCATACTGGGACAGACCAAGGTCCATCAAGCTCCGTATCCTGTTTCCAATAGTGGCCAATCTAGGTCACAAGTACCAAGCAGTTTCCCTAAAAGCTTCCACAATGCTTGTATTGGGGCAAGCAGTGGATTAACCGGGTCCCCTTTATTAATGGTTTATGGACCTTTCCTCCAGGAACTTTCCAAACTTTGCACATAGGTTAGGCAGAAACAATATCCTTCTGTAAACACTTTGCAGGCAGTAGCTTGGAGGTGCCATCAGATCTCTGGAATCTAGGAAAACATCAGAGGCTTCTGAAGCAAGACTCCCATTTTGTTTGGTTCCGACTTTTGGTTCGGAGCAGGCCACAGGGTACCAGTCCTACAGGCATCTGCATCATGGTCCGGTTCTGTTGCATCCTGTTATTCAGGGAGGAGTTGTTGGTACAAAAAGTGCCAGATTGTGGAGCAAGCAGCAGGCCATGAAGATCTGACATACCATAGCAGGGCTGTGGAGCATGGTTAAGGCACCAGAAGTGACTTTTGAGGTGGCCAACAGTCCTCTCAGTGATGGCATGCATTTGGGCCCTGTTGTAGCATTCCTCTGTCTGTATGTGGTGCCACGATGGGGGTCAGTAGCCAATGCCTCAGTGGGTAAAGCATAGTTACTCACCTGTAACAGGTGTTCTCCAGGGACAGCAGGAATAAGTCCTCACATATGGGTGGTGTCAGCGCCAACGAAGCCTGCACGGAGCATTTCCCCAACTTTCAAAGAAAGCCTTTAGGACATGCTACCACGCATGCATGATCCCTGTCCCGCCCAAGAGTGCCATCTTGCTCAGTTAGATGACATAGCTAGGACAGTAGTAAAATAAAACAAGATAGAGAGTCAATTCCCAGGGGAGGAGGGAGGGTTGTGAGGACTGATTCCTGCTGTCCCTGGAGAAAACCTGTTACAGGTGAGAAACTATGTTTTCTCCAGGAACAAGCAGGAAGTCAGCCCTCACATGTGGGGCTCCCTAGCTCAGGGCTGCCAAGGAGAAAACCACGATAGCACCAATGGCGACCAATTGGGTAGCTGTGAGTTGCAGAAGGTAAGTCCCCACTGAGAGACTCTGCAAGACCCTAGCATCCAGTGATACTATCACTCCAGTTGCCTGAACACAGAAAGGTCGGAGGGCAGGAGTTGTCTACACCCCAAGAATATTACAGAGTACTGCCTGGCCAAAGGTATTGTCCCTGCGGGACTCTCTCTCTAGGCAATAATGAGCTGTGAGCATATGAATTGAAGACCATGTGGTAGCCTTGAAGATCTCCATCACCAGCACTGAGTGGAGGTTGGCCACCGACATGGCCATCGCCCTCATGCGATGCGCTGTGATCTGGTGCTCATAGGCGAGGGCAATACAATCTGCTACCCAAGTGGACAGAGTTCGCTTAGTCATGGGGAGCCCCAGTCTGCTGGGGTCATAAGACACAAAAAGCTAAGAAGCTTTGCGATGGGCCTGAGTCTGCTGCAAGTGGAAGGACAGGGCCCATTTGCAATCCAGTGTATGAAGCACTAGTTCCTCCCTGCCTGCGTGAGGCCACGGGAAGAAGGTGGGGAGGACCACTTCTTGGTTGAGGAGGAAAGGAGATACCACCTTCAGGAGGAATTTAGGGTGTGTGCCAAGCACTACCCTGTTATTGTATATGGTGGATCCACCATCAGGGCCTTGAGTTCACTCATTCTTTGAGCGTACATGAGGGCCACCAGAAAGGTAACTTTCCAAGACAGGTACTGCAGGTGGCAAGTGGCTAGGAGCTCAAATGGCAGTTTGGTGAGCTGGGAGAGTATCACATTGAGGTCCCACTCCGCCACTGGAGGGCGTAGAGGGGACTTGGATAACAGGAGGCTCCAAAGGAACCTGGAGACTAGGGGCTAGCTTGAGAAGGGTTTTCCCTCGATAGGGTACTGGTGAGTGGCTATGGCGCTCAGATGTACCCTGACAGAGTTAGATTTCAGCATGGTGCAGTAGGTACTGGAGTACTAGTTGCACTTGGAAGGAGAAGGGGTTCTCCTCCCTTTCCACACTCCAGGTGCAGAATCTTCTCCATAAAGACATAAGCCCATCTGTTCGAGGGTTTTCGAGAGGCCAGTAGGATCTCCTCGACTTCTACCAGAAGATTGAAAGGGATCATCGCTACCCTTTCAGCAGCCACACTGTTAGCGTTAGTGACCCCAGATTGGGGTGCAGGAGGGAGCCCTCCTCCTGGGACAGGAGGTTTGGAGCTTGGCCCAGTGGGACTGGGAGTGCCACTGACAGGGAAAATAACAGAAGGAACCAAGGTTGTCTGGGCCACATTGGGACAATCAGTATAACTAATGCCCTCTCACTTTGGACCTTGAAGAGAGTCATGGTGACCAGGGGGGTTGGTGGGAATGTATAGAGTAGGCCCTGGGATCATGAGATCAGGAAGACATCTGCCACCACTCTCTCTGGATGCGGCTGATTTGAGCAGAAGCAGGGCAGCTGCATGTTGCCTGGGGAGGTGAATTGGTCCATTACTGGCCTGCCCCAGAGTTGGAAGAGCTGCTCCATCACCCTGGGGTTCAAGCGCCACTCGTGCAAACGAAGGGCTCTGCTTAGCCTGTCCGCTAGGCAGTTGTCCTGGCCTGGGAGGTACACCATTCGCAAGAGCATGCTGTTGCATGCTGCAAAGGAGAGGAGGACCACTGCCTCTTGGCAGACGAAGTGCAATCCTGTGCCCCCCTGCTTGTTGATAAAAAAAAACATGGCGATCTCGTTGTCCATCTGGATCACTATGGGCCAATGTCACAGGTGGTGGCAGAACGCTTGTAGAGCCAAAAGGATTGCCCTGAGCTCCAGGAGATTGATCTGTAAGAGTGACTCCTCCTGAGACCAGTTGCCCTGTGTGCAGCGGTCACTTCAATGAGCCCCCCGACCCAGGAGGAAGGCATCTGTGTCAGGGTCCTTTGAGGTGCGGGTGCCCTGAAGGGCATTCCTACCTGGAGGTGATGCAAGTTTTGCCACCAGTTGAGGGGCTCTGCCAGTTGGCGGGTAACTCTGACCCTGTCCCATAACTTGCTGTGGCTTGAGTCTACTGTGAGCAGAGACAGCACTAGGCTGTCCACATTTGCAAGCAGGCTGAGGGCATGACGTGGACTTTCGAGGCCATATGACCCAGCAAGCGGATGAGGAGAAGCGCCAACACTAACCGGCAGCATTGTACCTCTCCTGCTAGTTGCCTGATGCATTATGCCCTTTCTCTTGGGAGGATGGCCTTGACCTGTAACATGTCCAACTGAGCACCTATGAACTCCAGGCTTTCGACTGGAGAGGTGGTATTTGGGGTAGTTGATGATGAACCCCAGGCGCTTTAGAAGGAGGGTTGCATGCTCTGTGGCCTGACTGACCTCTGAGGCTGTACCACCCGTGATTAGCCAGTCGTCGAGGTAGGCGCAGGTGGGCAGCTACCACCGCCAGACATTTGGTAAAGACTCTTGGCATGGAGGCCAGGCCGAAGGGTAGCACCCTGTACTGCTAGTGCCGGCCTCCGACCATGAACCATAGGTACTGCCTGTGGGAGGGGTGGATCAAGATGTGTGTGTATGCATCTTTAAGATTCAAGGAGGACAGCCATTCTCCCTTGTAGAAGTAAGGCAGCAGTGTTCCAAGGGAGACCAACTCAAACTTCTCCCTCACCAGAAACTTGTTTAAGTTTCTCAGATCTAGTATGGGCCTGAGGCCCCCAGTTCTCTTTGGGACAAGGAAGTATCTGGAGTAGAAGCCTTTTCCCTATAGGTGCTTGGTTACAGGCTCTACTGTGTTGTTCCTGAGCAGACTGTGAGCTCAGAGAGCAGAAGGGTCTGGTGAAAGAGAGGTCACACTGATTCTCCTGGGAAGTACCTGGGTGGTACCTGCTGTAGGTGGAGGAGGTATCCCTCCCTTACCACCTGCAGTACCCACTGGTCCGAGGTGACATTGGCCCACCTGTGGGTGAAGAGTGCCAGGCAGCCCCCTGTGGGCTGATTAAGGTCTCCCGTGGAAGGGGAGGCCCTGCCCTGGAAGTCAAAAGCTCCCCCCATGGGTTACTCCCCTATACTATATCGTTCCCTTGGATTGCTGCAGCCCAAATGCATGACCTTACATTTTTTTAACATTAAATCTCAGCTGCCAAATTCTAGATCATTCTTCAAGCTTAACGAGATCCCTCCTCATGTTATCTACACCTTCCTGGTTGTCTACTTTATTGCAGATTTTGGTATCATCCGCAAAGAGGCAAACCTTACCCGACAGCCCTTCCTCATATCACTAACAAAGATGTTAAAAAGAATCGGACCAAGGACAGATCATTGGGGCACATCACTGGTAACATCCTTCTCCTCAGAGTGACTCCATTAACCTGTACCCTTTGTTGCCTCCCAGTCAACCAATTTTTAACCCAAGCAGTAACTTTAGGGTCCATCCCTAGGGTGTTCAGTTTGTTTGTAAGTCATCTGTGCGGAACGGTGTCAAGGCTTTACTAAATACACCACATCTAGGGCTCTCCCTCGGTCCAACTCCCTGGTCACCCAGTCAAAGAAATCAATCATATTTGTCTGACAAGACCTGCCTCTGGTGAATCCATGCTGCCTCGGATCCGGTAATCTGTTGGACTCCAGAAACCTCACTATTTTCTATTTCAGCAGCGCTTCCAATAATTTACTCACCACCAAGGTTAAACTAACCGGCCTGTAGTTTTCAACCACATCCTTACTTCTGCTTTTGTGTAAAGTGACCACAAGTGCCTCTCTCCAGTCCTCTGGCACCTCCTAACTCCATTGAGGCATTGAAAAGGTCAGTCAGTGAAGCTGCTAGAACTTCCCCAAGTTCCCTCATATTTTTGGATGTATCCATCTGGTCCCATCGCTTTGTCTACTTTAACTTTAGCTAGTTTCTCACGAACACAGTCTTCTGAAAATGGTTCAAGATGCCCCTCGCTTCTGTTCCTGTTTGTGGGTGTTTTCCGAGGTCCTGCTCCCGGTTCTTCATCAGTGAACACAGAACAGAAATATTGTTAAGCAATCCATTTTATCCTCATCAACTTCTACATATTCCTCCCCTTCACCCTTGAGTCTGACAATACCACTTTTGCCTTTCCTCTTCTCACTAACATATCTGAAAAATGTCTTATCCCCCCATTTTATTGCATTGGCTATTTCCTCCTCTTTCTGAACCTTTGCTTTCCTAACTACTTTGCTAGCTTCTCTAAGTTTTTCAAAATATAGATGCCTGTCTTCCTCTCTCTGTGATCTCTTGTATTTCATGAAGGCCTCCCTCTTTTTCTTCACCTTTTCAGCTACTTCTTTCGAAAACCATAGTGGTCTCCTTTTCCTTTTACCTTTATTTACCATTTTAACAAAAAGGTTGGTTGCCCTTAAAATATCCCATTTCAGTTTTTCACACTGTTTTTTTACATCCCCTGGCTGTTTCCATCCCGCTAACGACTCCCTGAAATATTGTCCCATCTTTGCAAAGTTAGTTTTCCTAAAGTCTAAGACTCTCGCTTTTGAATGGATTTTAGTAGCCCTAGTCCTAATACTGAACCAGACCATCTGCTGATCACTGGATGTGAAATGATCTCCCACTATAACATTAGAAACACTTTCACCATTGGTAAGCACCAAGTCCAGTATGGCCCCTTCACTTGTGGGTTCTGTTACCAGTTGCCTGCATAATTCTTCCTATAGAGAATTCAGGATCTCCTTACTTCTAGATGATACTGCAGTAGGGATGTGCCAATCAACATCTGGCATATTGAAATCCCCTATCAGTAGCACTTCCCCTTTCCTGGCAATGCTGCTTATGTCTTCAATTAACTCTCCTTCTCTCTCTGAGGGAGATCTGTATAGCACGCCAATACAAATAGATTTCTCTTTCCCTCTTTCTAGTTTAACCCACAATGTCTCCTCTCTCCCTTTTAAGCCTTGTATTTCCATAGCTTTAATATTATTTTTTACATATACTGCCACTCCTCTTCTACTTCTTCCTATCCTGTCCTTTCTGAATAAAGAATAGCCTTGTATAGTTACATTCCATCATGGTTGTCCATGAACCCATGTCTCTTTTACTGCCGCTAAATCTAAGTCAGTCCTTCCCATTAAAGCCTCAACATCTGGGATCTTATTTCTCATGCTATGGGCATTTATACACACCGCTTTCCATATGTTGCCCCTTTTACCCATTTCCATAAAGGTATTTAATGTTTCATTTACCTGGGAGCTTTCTTCACCCATCCCCAATGAATCTAGTTTAAAGCCCTCTTCAATAGGTTAGCCAGTCTGCTACTGAAGACATGTTGACCCTTCTTGGACAGATGGATGCCATCTCTGCTCTGCAAGCTTTGGAACAGCATCCCATGGTCCAGGAAACCAAAATGCTCTCAATGACATCATCCACGCAGCCATGCATTTATCTCCAGGATGCGAGCTTCTCTGCCTTGGCCTTTACCCTCAACAGGGAGGATTGAAGAGAACACCACCTTTGCCCCTATCTGCTTTACCCTCTGTTCCAGAGCCATGAAGTCACTTTTGATACACTCAGAGGGATACCTGGCGGTATCATTTGTGCCAACATGGATGAGCAACATTGGGTAATAGTCAGTGGGCTTGATGAGTCTCAGCAAACTCTCTGTAACATTTCAGATTTTGGCACCTGGCAGACAGCATACCTCTCTGGACATCAAGTCTGATTGGCAGATGGACACCTCAGTACCCCTCAGAGGAGAGTCACCAACCACCACTACCCTTAACTTCCTTGTGGTCAGTGATTCTGCAACTTTGGGATGCTCGAGCTCTGGTTCTTCCCTTTCTAGGGATGCTTTCACTTCCTCCACTTCCAGGGCTGCATAATGGTTCTTCAATTGAAGGGCTGGAGGAGTTGAATTGGTGATTCTGCAGGCCCTGGAGACTCATGTCCAACCTTCATTATTCTGTAGGCTCTCATCTTCTCCTCTGCTGGAGAGCTTGGATGTTTCAAGAAGCATCTCATCTATGTATTTCTCACTGTCTTGAATGATCCTCAGTCTCGCCACCTCTTCTCTGAGCTCCTCCACTTGTTTCCTGAGAGCTTTAGCATGCAGGCATCCTGCACATGGAACTGATCTTTCAACTGGCATTGGGATCTCTGTCTGGACAGAGGCAGAAGCTGTAACGAGGGTAACAGCTTTGGTGATATGATTTTTCCCAGCCATTGTTCAGTTGGTGGAGCTTAGGTACCTGTTGAAGCAAAAGAGAGACCTACCAAAGTACTAGTCAGTTTTCCAGCTGTCCTTTCAGAGAAAAAACAGTTAGCCTCTTTTTAAGTGTGTTCTAAATGTGCTGTTCCAAGTCCCTGTGTGTAACTAATTGGGGAGGTGCCCTATAAAGCAAGACTGCTCACATGGGGTAGGTGGGAGACGGGGAGGGTAGGGAACTAATACCTGATGAGGTGTCAGTAACTTCAAAGAGCTGGGGAAGATACTAAAAGCAGAGTTTTAAACCTACACCACTAAAGTAAATATGTCCCCTTTTCAACTATATCACCAAAAAGAATGTAACTTTGTTTTAAAAAATGTACCAAAACCCTTTTAAGAGCTCTCAGGCAGAGATCTAGTAATTAAAAAGCCACACACAGGCTTACCTTTGCTTGGAATTCATAGGCTTGGATCTGGCAACCCAGCATTAAGTCCTGGTAACACTTGTGCCTGAGGGCATCAAGGGCTCTAACGTCCATTCCAGGGGGAGAAGAGGAGTGGGTCTTCTGACACTTACGTTTCTGCATGGTCGACTCGATGACCATGGAGTTATGTGGGAGTTGGGATTTGTGGAACCCCGGTCCCTTCTGGACACAGTACATAGCGTCGAGGTGCCAGCTCACCACCAGCACTGGTGCTGGTATTTCCCACATTCTGAGCAGTAGTCACTTGAGGATCAGCTGCACGGGCACTGTGAGAGTTTCTTTGGGTGGAGAAACATTCTGGAGAATCTCCAGTTCTTTGGTGTGTGGATCTTCCTCCGCCTCGGTTTGCACTGAGAGGGCTCTGGCCATATTCTTGACAAAGTTGTGGAAGGCCATGATTTCTGGAGGAGAATGGCGCTGGAGTGCCAGGGAAGACAGGTCTGAGGGAATATCTCCGTGCCATTTGGTTTCCGAGAATGCCTCATTGTCGGTCTCCCACTCGGAGTCGAGAGATGACGAAAAGTTCGAGGCCCTGCAACTCATTACATCGCGGCCGGTGCCAAGGGGCTGGTGGCCTCCGGAGGACCTGAGGTTCGAATTACAGAAACTGGCCAGGGAGGATCGGATGCCCGAGGAATGGGACCTAGACCTCGATCGGTGCTGAGGGCTTACTTGAGGCCAGTGGTGCTTGGAGCTCGGCTGAACTTCCCCATAGTCAGGGGCCCGGTCGTCAGGACAGATAATGCGGACAAACCAGCCATCATTATTTGCTGCAGGGCCAAGATAGCAGTGATGTTCTGCTCCAGGGCCGCCATTCTGGTTTCCAAGCCTGAAGGCTCCGCAGCTTTTGACGTGGGCACTGAGGATCTTGGGCTCGGAGCCGGCACTCTCGCGAGTGCATCCTCGATGTGGACTATGGTCAGGTGCTTCTCAGAGCCGCCCAAATCCCTCCAGGTGGTTTTACCGAGTTTCTCTGGTGCAACCTCGGTGGACTTTGAGGATTTTTTCTTCTTTCTCTCAGGGTCCAGAGTCTTCTTGGAGGAGCTGCTGCCACAGGATTTCGAGGACGCACAAGATGTGCTGGGTTTGGAGCTTGACGTCAGAGAGGCCAGTGCTGAGTCAGACCTAGGGAACAGTTTTTCCAGCAACTCTGACCTCTTTTTATTGGTCTTAGGTGTCATGGCCTGGCACAGGTCGTGGGGGTGCTGTCATGGTCTGGGCCCAGGCAGCGCAGGCAGCAGTCATGCGTGTTGGTGACCTACATGGTTTGACTGCAGTGGTCACATTTTTTAAACCCACCAGGGGACATAGTGGGGAAAAACACGGACGGGGTTGATGATCCCCAGGGAAATAGGACAGATGTCCATTGGGCTCTGCGGAAAAAAGGAGACTGAGCAAGATGGCACACTTGGGCAGGAAGGGGACCGTGCATATGTGGTAGCATGTCCCAAAAGCTTTTTTTGAAAGCTGGGGAAATGCTCCGCGCAGGCTCCGTTGGCACCGACGTCACTCCTATGTGAGGACTGATTACTGCTTGTTCCTGGAGAACCTCTACATAGGTAGAGGGAAAGGAGATACATATCAGGTTTTGCACCAGGGTGTTTCATGTGCTGGATGGGCACTGCAGCCCTGGGCTCTGTTTGCCAGATGTTGCAATTCCCAGGGTACAGTGTAGCCTTGAAGCATGTGTCTTCTAGGTGATGCAGTGGGCTGGTGCAGGGCTTATTCAAGCAGTCATCCACCAGTGATTTTTCCACTCTCAAACCTCTTGTAAATGCCAGAATGGATGAGAATATAGGAATCATGACAGGAATCTGGAAACCTGGGGAAGACATCTGTTATCTCCTCCTGTGTACTGCAGACCAACTGCATGTTGAATGGCCTCTCACCCTTGTGGGGGCTTGAGGGCCACCTGTTTGCAATTGATGAGCCCCAGTACCCATGGGAAGTGGGCCACCTCAGTGAATTGGATAATGGTTTGTGCTTCTTCTATGGAAAGCTACATATTGTGCCCTTCCAGAGTGCTTAGATCTCTCCATATGAATCGTCTCTTTCTTCCACCTCCCTCCCAGGCCCGTCTTGAATCCACGCGTTCTTCTGCTTTCTTTTTTCTTGGTCCCCGTCTTTGGAACTCACTGCCACTTTCGTTATGGTTGGAATCCTCTTTTTCCACTTTCAAGCGTGTCTTAAGACTTATCTTTTCTGCACAGCTTTTGACCTTCCTTTTCCCCCTCCTTCTGCGACTACCTGACTGTCCGTCTGTCTTTTGTCTCTCTTTTTATTTTTAATATACTTTGTTGGTCTATCTCTCTACTGCTCTTTACTCTACATGAATGGCGTTCCTTTCTGTTTCTTTCTCAGTAGTTCCGTTTTGCTTTTATTGTAAACCGCTGCATGCCTAATTGGTTTAGGCGGTATATTAAATTTTAAATAAAGATAAAGATATGTGGATTAGAAGGGCCTCAGGAACTGTGAGATGCACCATGAGATGACTGAACGGCTGAGATCCACAATGGTGGCCAACACAGACTGGAAACTGCCTTTAGCTTTGAAAGCAGGGGACATGGTGATCTTGACTTGGGCATGCACTTTTTTGTGGTGGAGTGACAGTGCGACTCAAGCTCTTGGCAGAGATGGTGGATGGCTGCTTTGTCAAATCAGAACCTGGTGAGGCACTGCTCATCTGAGAGGTTCAGGAATTGGATCCTGGACCTTTATATCCTTAAATATCTGTGCCTCCTGGTGGCTTTCCTGTGGGCCTCATACAGCAGTCAGTGCAACTAATGTGTTCATCTCATTCATTGTCATTGGTGTTCCTAGACCCCCCCATCACCTGGGGCAGCTGCTTTCCCAACCCCATGCAGACAGTGTGGCAAACTTATGGTTAAGCTGGTTTGCCGTGGCGCCTTGCGCTCCAGGGGTTAGCTGCTGTGCTCTCCCAGCCAAAGTCTTCTGAATCGCGAGACTTCAGCCAGGAGAGCAGAGTGACTGGCCCCTGGAGAATGAGGCAATGTGGCAAACCAGCTTAACTGTAAGTTTGCCATGCTGCCTCCATGGGGACGGCAGGGGTGCACCCCCCTCCCGGCCAGCAGACGGGGTGGGCCATACCCAACACCTTGCCCTTGGTATGCCACTGTCCATAGCTTCTGGCTCCCACCACCAACACCCACAGCACTGCACATGCACCTCCCCATGCACATACAAGCATCAAGGAACCACACAGAGGCTGTAGGGAACACTATGGCACACACAGACAGTAGGCTGCAGGGAATGGGGCAACAGGAAAACAGATGTACCAAGGGCCAGGGAGTGGATCACTGGGAGTTTGGGATTAGCATATCTGGGATGAGGAGATGAGAGAGTGGTTCTTGGAAAGGGGGAGGAGGATAGATTTGAGAAAGGAAGTGCAGAGCTTGACATGCTGGATGGGGAAACGTACATCTTACAGCCTTTCTAAAAGGGGGGGTTTAGACATGAATGCCACTGTTTCCACATCCATCTTTAAATGCAAATAAGGCTTCTTCTAAAATAACAAACATAGGAGGTCATTCCAGAACACGAATAAGCCCTTTAGATATGCAGCATAGAGGTTTTTCTAGGAAAAACCTCTATGACCATATTCTGAAAGCCCGCGGTCCTGCATGTACATGGCGCTAGCACGTGGATCTCAGAATGTGGTGGGAGGGGCAGAAAGGGGGCATAACCAGGGCATGGCCAGCATTGGAGACGTATAAAGCGTATTCAGGAGAATTGAAATACGAGATTGCAGACCTACTATTAGTAATCTGTGAACTATCATTAAAATCCTCTGTAGTACCAGAAGACTGGAGAATAGCCAATGTAACGCCAATTTTTAAAACTGGTCCAGGTGTGGTCTGGGAAACTACAGACTGGTGAGCCTGATGTCAGTATCTGGGAAAATGGTAGAAACCATTATAAAGGATAAAACTGCTGAATGTGTAGATAAGAACATAAGAACATAAGATATGCCATACTGGGTCAGACCAAGGTCCATCAAGCCCAGTATTCTGTTTTTAACAGTGGCCAATCTAGATCATACGTACCTAGCAGTTTCCCCAAGGGACACAGGTTCCACAATGCTTGTATTGGTTCAAGCATTGACATCCTGGGTCCCTTCTTAATAATGGTTTATGGACCTTTCCTCCAGGAACTTGTCCAAACCTTTTTTAAACCCAGCTACACTAACAGCCTTTACTACATCCTCCGGTAACAAATTCCAGAGTTTGATTACACGTTGAGTGAAAAAATATTTTCTTTTATTAGTCTTAAATAGTTTACCCTGTAGCTTCATTGCAAGTCCCCTAGTCTTTTTATATTCTGATAACGTAAACAATCTATCTGTGTTTACCCATTCCCCTCCATTCATTAATTTATATACTTCTATCATATCTCCCCTCAGCCGTCTCTTTTCCAGGTTAAAGAGCCCTAACCTTTTTAGCCTTTCTTCATAGGAGTATCCTTCCATCCCTTTTACCATTTTGGTGGCTCTTCTCTGAACCTTTTCTAAAATCGCTATATCCTTTTTAAGATACGGCGACCAGAATTGCACACAATATTCAAGGTGCGGTCTCACCATGGAACGATATAGAGGCATTATAATATCTTTTGTTTTATTTTCCATTCCTTTCCTTATCATACCTAGCATTCTATTTGCTCTCTTGGCCGCTGCTGCACACTGGGCCGAGGGTTTTAGCATGGTATCCACAATGACGCCTAAATCTTTTTCCTGGGTGGTGGCTCCTAATGTGGAACCTTGCATCGTGTAACCAAAGTTTGGGTTGTTCTTCCCTAGGTGCATAACCTTGCACTTGTCCACATTAAATTTCATCTGCCATTTTGATGCCCAGTCTTCCAATTTATCAAGATAGTCATGGCTTAATGGGAGTCAGCCAACATGGCTTTAGCCAAGGAAGATCTTGTCTTACTAATCTGTTACATTTTTTAAAGGTGTGAATAAACAGGTAGATAAAGGTAAGCTGGTCGATATAATGTATCTGGATTTTCAGAAAGCTTTTGACAAGATCCCTCATGAGAGACTCTTGGCCAAATTAAAAAGTCATGAAATGGAAACAGTGTAGTATTGTGGATCAGGAATTGGTTAAAAGACAGAAAGCAGAGAATAGGGCTAAATGGCCAATTTTCCCATTGGAGAAAAGTGACTAGTGGAGTACCCCAGGGATCTCTGCTAGGCCTGTTGCTTTTTAATATATTCATAAATGACCTGGAAATGAGAATAATGAGTGAGGTGATCAAATTTGCAGATGACACAAAATTACTCAAAGTTGTCAAAATGCAAGAGAATTGTGAAAAATTGGAAGAAGACCTTGATAAATTGGAAGACTGGACGTCAAAATGGCAAATTAACTTTAATGTGGACAACTGAATATAAGAACATAAGAAATGCCATACTGGGTCAGACCAAGAACTGATTAAAAGCTAGAAAGCATCAGGATGGGCAAGCCGGTGGGGGGTGGAAGGTGGTGGAGCGGGGGCGGGCCAGCCCAGCAGGATGCACAGGGCCGATTCAGGTCATGGCCCTGTACGTCCTGGTGGGCCCATGGGGACATACTGCTTCTTCCGCCTCAAAGGTGGAAAAAGCAGTACAAAACTGACGATCGGGTCCCGCGATCACACCCTGGGGCTGGGTGCGGGAGGGTCCCTGCCACCCGATGCAGGCCACGGCAGGCCAGCTGTGGGTCAGGTGGCAGGGAAAAGGGGGGCTGAGGCCACAGGAGTCAGGGCGCCTGCGGGCAGGATGCAGGGCACGCCAGGCCGCCCTTGAGTCCAATTCTGGTTACCACAGGAATGTTTGGTTCCTGCGGTCCAGAATCAGGTCCAAACAGGCCCATCTTACTTGGGGCTGTCCAGACGGCCCGGACATGCCCCTACCTGAATCGGACTCTATGTTGAAATCTTCTGTTCAGTGAGCGGCATTAAGAATGGAATAGAGAATAAAACAAAGAATAGCATAATGTCTTTGTTTCGCTCCATGGTGTGACTGCACCTTGAACACTGTGTGCAGTTCTGGTCTCCACATCTCAAAAAAGCTATTGAAGTGTTTGAAAAGGTACAGGGAAGGGTGACCAAAATGAGAAAGGGGATGGAGCGACCCTTTGAGGAGGAAAGGCTAAAAAGGTCAACCTGGAGAAGAGACAGCTGAGGGGAGATATGAGAATCTATAAAAGCCTGAGTGAAGTGGAACAGGTAAATGCAAACCAATTGTTTACTCTTTCAAAAAGTACAAAGACTAGGAGACACTCTATGAGTTTACAAAGTAGGATATTTTTTTCTCTCAACATATAATAATGTTTTGGAATTCATTGTTGGAGGATATGGTAAAAGCAGCTAATGTAGCCAGGTTTAAAAAAAGTCTTGGACAAGTTCCTGGAAGAAAAGTCCATCAACTGTTAAGGTAGACTGAGAGAAAACCACTGCTTATCCCTGGAAATAAGTAGCATAATTTGGCTACTTTTGAAATACGCCAGGTAATTGTGTCCTGAATTATCCTCTGTTGGAAACAGGACATTGGGCTTGACCCAGTATAGCAGTTATTATGTTCTTAGTTATGTCCCTGATGGAGTGTTTATATACAGTTAACCATGAGGGAGCCTAGCATGAGCATGTCTACCTTCATGGCTGTCAAAGGGTAAAATATCCCCTGGTCTTTTCTGGCCTCTGGATCTCTGGTTGCCCAGAGGCAGGTTCTTGGCCTCCACTCTTAAGGACATAAGAACCAGGGCCACTGGTTGACATCTGTTGACCCTAACAGTTCACAACATTTCAAGGTTTTCCCCCTATATTTTTACATTCAGTTAAAAATTCCAGCCATCACAGTGACAGTTTTCAGCCAGGGCCAGAAAGCATGACTTCTTCTGGAACCCAGCTAACATGGATTCTTAGACTAGTCCAGTCCATAGGAGTTACCATTGAGCAAAGCCTTAAAATGCCAGCAAGATTCTACTGAAGATTATTCAAAAGAGACTATAACCATCCCTGGAACAAGAACTACCTGAAGTGCAAGCAGGGTTCAGGAAAGGGCGAGGAACAAAAGACATCATTGCGGATGTGATATGGATCCTTGAAAAGACTAAAGAATACCAAAAGGATATCTATTTGTGCTTTATCGACTATAGCAAGGCTTTTGACTGTGTAAACCATTTGAAACTCTGGGCCACATTAAGAAGCATGGGTATACCAGAACACCTGATCGTTCTCTTGTGCAATCTGTACATTGATCAAGAAGCAACAGTTCGAACAGAACAAGGAGAAACAGAATGGTTTAAAATAAGCAAAGGTGGAAGACAAGGCTGCATACTTTCCCCTTACCTGTTTAATTTATATGCAGAACAAATCATCAGAGAAGCAGGATTGTATGAAGACAACAGAGGTGTGAAGATTGGTGGAAGACTCATCAACAACCTTCGCTATGCTGATGATACCACATTACTGGCTGAAAGTGAAGATGATCTGAAACATTTGCTTCTCACAATCAAAGAACATAGTCTCAAAATGGGCCTGCACCTTAATGTAAAGAAGACAAAGATCATGACAACTGGCATAATCAACAGGTTCATCGTTGAAAGAGAAGAAATTGAAATTGTGAACAACTTTAACCTACTTGGATCAACTATCAATAAAGAAGCAACAAGCAGTCAAGAAATCAGACTACGCATTGCTCTTGGCAGAATGGCTATGAAAGACCTAGATAAGATTCTCAAGAGCAGAGATGTCTTTCTCCATACAAAGATTTGATTTGTTCAAGCCATGGTATTTTAAATAAATCATATGGATGTGAAAGCTGGACAGTGAAAAAGACAGACAGGAAGAAAATTGATGCTTTTGAATTATGGTGCTGGCTGCGAATACTGTGTATACCATGGACTGCCAGGAGAACAAACCAGTCGGTACTAGAGGAGATCAAACCTAAGCTTTCTTTAGAAGCTCAGATGACAAGACTTCGACTTTCATACTTTGGACACATCATGCGAAGAGAGAGATCATTAGAGAAAGACATCATGCTTGGCAAGATAGAAGGTCAACGCAAAAGAGGAAGTCCAGCAATGAGATGGATCGATACAATAACAGCAGCTACGGGTACCAGTCTGTCAACAATGAGCTGCCTGACTGAAGACCGAACACAATTTAGGATAGCTATCCAGAGGGTCGCCATGAGTCGACTCCGACTCGACGGCACTTAACAACAATAACAACAACACCTTTGTTTCCCTCGGATAGACCAGGGAGCAGAGATCTGACCCAGATACTGATTTTGAAACGCCTAACTTTTAAAAAAGGAAATCTTTCCCAGGGGATCAAAATGTACATTTTTAATTTTACAGCTATGCCAGAAGGATACAAGCATTCACCATAGGAAAGAATACAAATAATGCTTATTTACTAAATATTCAAAACTTTTTTAAAATATTTAGATTATTTCATTGATTTATAGTAGTTTCATTCTCATGACAGTTTACTTCAAACAGGATTTATTTTTTAACAATTTTCTGAATTGCAGGTTTTATTTTCATTAATTTTTGATTTGCAGAATATTTTTTTTCTGCAGCATTCAATTATTTTCCCTCATGGTAGTAACAGTTATAACTTATGGTATGATCAGGTTTGCAATTGCATACTTAGGGGCCCTTTCATTAAAGTGTGTTAGCTTTTTGCATCTAAAGTGAAATTAACATAAAACCTACCGCGTGTTAAGTGCAAAGCCTCTGCGGTAACTGTCAGGAGTGGGGCCGGCATATTTCTGACAGTTAATGTGTGGAGGAGTACCCTAATGCATGGCGCTGTTACCACGGATGCTCTTATGCTAATGACAACATTAACATTTAGGGGTATTTTTACTAAACAGCGGTAGAGGCTTCTGTGCAATATTGGAGCCACAGCCTGCTCCAATATCGCACGGAAGCCACTAATGCTGTTTAGTAAACATACCCCTTAGTGTGCAATACGCCCCTCTCACTAACTGCTATGTGCTTACCATGCCCACGCTCCATGCTCCCTGCAGTAACCGCTACCTCAGGCCTGGCAGGCAGTTTGTCATGCATTGTCATGTATTAACTGCTTAGCACACTTTAGTAAAAAGACCCCTATTCTAAAAATGTAGTAAGAGAAAATTTTAAAGAAAAAAGCAAATTTGGGGTAATGAAATGTTTAGCAGTAGCAGATGTATCTGACTGTTTTGATACAATTTTGGTTATCACTATCTTAATGTCTTAATGTCATGTCAGCTTTTCATTTACCCATTCCCCTCTCCTCCCTCCACACATTGCAAATAGCCTTGCCTTCCAGCAATAACTCATATAAAAGATGTATTTATTACGACTTAATTTCAGCAAATGATTTATAGAAACAGATTGTACTGCTGCCAACTGTAAAAGTACAAGTGCATCAATTAAATAAGACATTAGAGATTAAACTGTCATACTGTACCGAAGTTGATTATAAAGCTGGTAAGCAGATCACCAAACACTTCTTGGTTTCTCTTAGGTAAGGTTCACAGGCAGGGTATGAATCATGAACAGGATTGTACCTTCGTAATGAGATTGAAAGTCTGCAAATGGGGGGGAGGAGGGCATACCAAGGCTAATTCTATAATCTCCCCCACCGTTAACATGTGTTGCCATGTGTGTATGTGGGGCCTATTTTATAAAATGTTGTGCATACCGTTGTGCCTTAACCTAGGCGGGGCAGTTATGCCTGTTCTGGAGCAGGTATAAACACTCACACCTTGATTTGGAGAAAACATGTGTAAGTTACAATATTAGAAAAATTATGTGTGTAAATTTAGACCCTACCTGTGTTCCACCCAAAGTATGCTCCTGTGCATACCCTAATCTAAAAGTATGTGCAATGGGACTTAAGTGCGTGCTTACAGAATAGTGATGACTTACAGAGCATGCATTAAGTCCTTTCAAATAGGGCATGTGCTCCGTATAGAATTACCTTTGTAATGCCCTGGCACCTGACCTCACAGAGACACAACGGCATTACAATCATTGCCAAGGTAGGATGACAACCACCTGCTAAAATAATCAAAATAAGATAACTGGAATAAGACTGATAGAAAGGACAAGGACAATCAAAAGAAGGGGACCTGGAAATGAGCATTGCAGCAAGTAAAGTTGCTTACTTTTGCAAGCAGTTTACCAGTCACAGAATGTTGTTGCATAGTTCTATTTGGTGCCAAACACACATGAATCTTTCAGATGCAGATACTTAAGAGCAGAACCTCCATTTCTTTTCTCTTAGA
Organism: Ichthyophis bannanicus; assembly: GCA_033557465.1. NCBI lineage: Eukaryota > Metazoa > Chordata > Amphibia > Gymnophiona > Ichthyophiidae > Ichthyophis > Ichthyophis bannanicus. The sequence goes on along the minus strand of CM066034.1, from coordinate 884,787,278 downwards.
GCTGAGTGTCAAAAAGATGTGTGGATTCTTCAAAGTTTCTGCCCAGGGTTCAGGAACTTCATCTTGTTGCTTGAGCACGCAGAAATCTGGTCTTGGCTTGAGTGGTGGAAATGAGATTTCTCTTAGTTCCTGGGTTTTTCTTGAATTGAGGAGCTAAAGAAGTTATGAGCCTCTTTTCCATGATCAGTGAAGTCCAATGTTCCTTGCATTGGCCCTTCGTTGCCAGCTTTAAGAAGTTGGACTTTAGTCTACTAGTAAGGAAGGTATGGAGCCTATCCTATGTCAAAAGGGGTCCCTGCTGACATCTTTGCTGTGTCACAAATACATGCAGCAAACTCAGCAATGGTCAGCGATCATTAATCAACATATTTGTTAGCATCTGGGACAGAACTTGAAGCTGCTAATCTACTTCTTGGACATGGTGAGGAAAATGGAGACGAGTGAGACTGGTGAGATAACCTACTCACAAACGCTGCTTTGAAGAAAATAAACATAGACTGGATTAGGATTATTAAAGAAAGAAAAAACTAAACTTATAACGCATTTAAAAAAACTAACTAGAGCAGAAACCTATAGGCCATTTTAGCTGAAAACCAGAAAAGAAGACATTTTCTTAAGAAGCTCAGAAGCATCCATTCATCTCAATAGTTGAAGCCTTGATGATTAGTCCTATTGCTCATAAATTTCAAGCATGTGCTAGTTCAACCTCCTCTTATGTCAATGAACAAAAAGGAATCAAGGGATTTCACCTATGCACTGAAGGGATTTTGCCTTTCTAGAAAGTGGTTCTCAACCCAGTCCTCTGGGACCCCAGGCCAATCAGGATTTCAGGATATCCACAATGAATATGTATGAGATAGATCTGCATACAGTGGAAGCAGTTCACGCAGATCTCATGCATATTCATTGTGGAGATTCTGAAAACCTAACTGGCCTGGAGTCCCAAAGGACTGGGTTGAGAACCAATGCTCTAGAAGATTATGGCTCTGAGTGTACCCACTTGTAAGCCACTTGTGTGACATGATAAACTGTTTTCAAAGAAAGAAGGATGCAGCAAGGGAAACTGGTTGCTGGGGGACGAGGTAAAAGCAGTTAGTGTAGCTGGATTTAAAAAAGGATTGGCCACGTTTTTGGAGGAAAGATCAATAAACCATTATTAATGTGTTTACTCCTTAACCCTGAGGGTATGCAGCATAGAATCTAACTACGTTTTGGGAACATGCCAGGTACTTATGACCTGTACTGGACACGGCTGAAAACAGGATTTTGGGCTTGATAGGACACTTGGTCTGACCCAGCGTGGCAATTCTCATGTCATATGCCATGTTAAATGCTCAACTGGAGGGCTATGAGAGTATGTACCTGGTCTGCAGGATTATTGAGAGACTAATTAAGGAGTGGAGGAGTAGCCTAGTGGTTAGAACACTGGCTTGGTAGCCAAGGGATGAGGATTCATTCCCTCTAGCTGAACTCCTTGTGGCATTGGGCAAGTCACCTAACCTCCATTGCCTTGGAACAAAGGTCTGGCAATCTACTGGTCACACTGCCAAGAAAACCCAGGAGCTGCTGGGTCAGCACTGACTCAAAGGCACACATTGCATTACAATTAAGGAAAAGATCTAGATATATGAGTTGGTAAGAACTGTAGAGGTCATGTTAGGAATGTAAGTCACTAATCAAGCAGAGAAAGGTTTCCTCTTTAACAGTTTTTTGCCTAACCTATCTGTCTACCAGATATTAGTAAGTAGCTATTATGGAAGTATTATGTCCCTCAACTTCTCAAAAATGTTCATATTCTCTAACTATTCATGGCATAAATGGAAAAAGACAACCTCTCTATCAATTTACATCCGAAATATTTCATAGTCCAGGATTGATGGATCACAGCTTGGAATTTTTACCTTATCCAAAAGCCCTCACTATTTTTTTTTGGTAACTCTTTTTTTATTTTGACCCACTGTAAAAATTAACATTACAATACACTTCAAACGCTCAGTAACAAAGGATAGCATTTCCAATTACAATGCAAACATCAGCTGTGTTGGTGCAGCTAGTGTCCCAGCCACACCAACCCCAAGTTATATTCCTTCCTTGAAGAAACATTAATATCCCTGTGTCATATTGTTTACTTGCCTTTATCCATTAGAGGGCCGCTCTGAGGCCCTTTGTGTATACTTCCAGGGTCATTCTAATGACCAGTGGTCCATTTTCCCTCCCCCCTCCCCATCTGTTCAATCTCTCCCCTCCCTCCTCCTGCATGTCTAGCATCCTGCGGCAGCAGACCGGTAGAGGTCACAAGGCCTGAAGGCATTTGTCCCATATCTTCCAGTATTGCTTTCACTGCCAAGACCCTCCTCCCCCCAGTTCACTCCTGTAGCACCCATTCAGCCATCATCTGCAGAATGTTTACCAGTGTGATACTGCTGGCGCCTATTTGCCACCCAATGTGCCAAAATGGCCTTTCTGGCTAACATCAATACTACTTGTATGAACTTGCATTCTGTGTCCCCCACCATCTATTTTCTTGAGTAGTGTCATGTCTCCTAAAAGCAAGGTCGCATAAGACCACTCGATCGTGCTTCCCATTGTACGTTCTATATGTGTTAGTACCCCATCCCAGTAGTTCTGTAGCATATGACACTCCAGAAAAGTGAGGACCCACATTACCCTGCTCACTTTACACCTCAAGACACTCTGAACTGCTCCATAGATGTAGCCTCTCCCCCTTTGCCCACGTCAAGTTGGCCCTGTGTAGGATCTTAAACTGCATTTCCTGCAATGATGCATCTGGGCTATGTTGCGGGATACTCAAAAAAGGCCTCCCATCAGTTGCTCATCCACTGACTCTCCCAGTTCTTGAGCCCATGACTCTCCTAATGTCCGAAGCCATCCACCTCCCCTAATCTCTGTGCCCATTCTGCATAAAAAGGCCATTGTGGTGTTCTTTACTGGGGCTAAGAATAGTCTATCTAGCACCGGAACACCTACCAGGCCTTATTCCCTGCCTTGCTCAGAATATAATTCAACTGATGGAATTTGTATTAACTAGGAATTATTTTTTGTCTGAGGGCATTTTTTACCAACAAATTACTGGGATTGCCATGGGTGCCACGGTGGCACCTTCTCTTGCCACCTTATACATGGCAGATATGGAGGCTAATTTGATTGAAGGTTCTGCAGGTTATGAGAATGTTTTACTGTGGAAACGTTTTCTTGATGATGTTTTTTTCATCTGGACTTCAGATTTGGACTCCCTTTATTTATTTATTGCTTGGTTGAATTCTTTAAGAGGCAATATACAATTTACTGAACATATTAGCCCGAGTTTTTTTCAACGGAAAGATAAGTATAGTAATTTTTGATTTTGGGTGGAGAACCTTAATTGATTAAAAAGCAGCTGGCCGCCTGGTGTGGGTCAGGTTTCCATTCTGACCCTCCTCCGGCTCGCTTCAACAAAAATAAAATAAAATAACATAGTGGGGGTTTCATTTCTGGTGGGCTTTTTTGTTAATAGCTTGGCTTTTTCGTTCACTGGACGGAGTTTTTTTGGTTTAGCAGAATATAATGGCGGCATTGAAGGTATGCCATCAAATGGTTATTGTGAATCTGCCACTTAGATTTAAGCTACTCAAAGGTGGGAAATACTGCCTCAACCCCCCAGATCCAGAAGGTGCCCCACATATCTACACTCACTTTGTGCCCACTCTTGGAAAGCTGCATTTTCCACACTCAGCATGAATTCTGGGTTCCCCGTTAACATCCCAAATGGATATTCCCCCTTTGTTCCCCCTATTTGCATGTGCCAACACTGCCAGGCTCGCCACATTGGTTCCAGAAACTTTTGAAACGAGTGATACTTCGTGCCACTGTTGGTTCACTTGTAACAGATTGAAAAACCTATATGGGGCGCAACTACTGTCTAAAAGATCTGGTGGTTCATATCGGCTCCCCCCAGTATGGAGTTCATGAATCCAATGAAGTAGTGCTGCTACATCGTATTGTCGGGAGTCAGGCAGATTCAGCCCACCCTACTCCTGCTCGCTCGCTAATTTGTTGAAACTGATACGGGCCAGTCAGCCTCTCCAAAGGAAAGAAGTTACCATGCTGCAGTAAAGCCTCTCTTCCTTCTCTTTCACCCATAGGGGCATCATTTGCAATGGGCACAGCCATCGTGGTAATGGTATCATCTTTATCAGCATCATTTGGCCTAATAACAAGAGAGGGAGGCCCTGCCACCTATCATACCATTCCTTCATCTGTGCCAGTTGGTTGCTTCTGGTCCAGAACCCTTAAATTTGCAGTTAGATAGATCCCCAGATATTTCATGGAGTCTCCTGCAAGCGGGAACTCCCTTCTCTCCTCTCTGCTTAAGCATGGCATAGATACCATCATGGCCTCTGATTTGCTCCAGTTTACTTTCAATCTCGCGAAAGCTCCAGAGCGATGGTGCTCATTACTTGTGGCATAGCCTTCCACGTATCACTAATGAACAGCAGCATATCATCCACAAACAGGTTGATCTTATACATCTCAGTCCCTTCCTGATACTCTGCCAGTCCGTTGTTTCACACACCTTAATGGCTAACAGTTCGAGGGACATCAGGAATAATAGAAGTGACAATGGGCACCCCTGTCGTGTCCCCCTTTGCAAAGTAAAGTTTTCAGATAGCCCTCCATTGACTAGAATCCTAGCCCTAGGTTGGTGGTAGAGAATCCACACCCACTCCAGAAATGGACCCGTGATACCAAAACATTCCACAACCCAGAAAAGATACTCCCAAGTGACATTATTGAATGCCTTCTCAGTATCTAGGCAAGCTATGATCTCATCTCCCTCTTGGCCCTTCCCTGCCTGAAAAACAGCCAGGGTCTTCAAAAGATTATCAGAGGCTTATCTTCCCAGTACAAATCCTACCTGGTCTGGGTGCACCAAGCCCCGGTATCATCCCTGCCAAGCGCTTCGCTAAAATAGCCGCTGCAAGTTTGATGTCCTGGTTTAGGAATGATATTGGGCAATATGAACCTACCAATGAGCCATCACTTCCTGATTTGGGAAGGACCACTATCATCGCCTGGTTCTGCTGCCCCCTGTTCGAGAGCCTTTGCACATTGCTTTCGGAAGGGTTGTACCATCAGTTCTCCTAAGATCCTATAAAACTCAGCCCCCAATCCATCAGGGCCTGGGGCCTTGGCCAGTTTGAGTGCCTTTATAGCTGCTAAAATTCCCCCCTCACTAAAGGAAGCATTTAATGCCTGTCTCTCATCTCCTGTTACTTGGGGTATTGCGAGTCGCTGAAAAAAGGCCTCCCTACTCTCCACATCCTCCAGCCCCTTATCATACAGTACTCTGTAGAAGCTTTGGAACGGTTGTCTAATCTCCTGATCTCGTTCCACTAACCCACCCTGCAGAGTTTGGATCTGTCAAATTGGTGCCTTCCATTTTGACGGACTTACCAGGTGCACCAACATCTTGCCATATTTATTTCCCCATCGATGTAGGTGATACTTGTACATTCATATATCTCCTTCTGCCCGTTGTTCCAGCAGAGTATTAATCTCCTTTTTTAGTTTCAGATATTCTTCCCTATCGGCTGGTTTCCAGTGTTGGGTGTGCCTTTTCCTAAATATCTGCAATTGTTTGATTAGGGCTAGAATTTGGGCATCCCGGGTCTTCCTTTTCCCTGCTGTATATGTTATAATAACTCCTTGCATAGTGGCCTTCGCCGCCTCCCACAAGGTCCTTGATCCATATTGTCTTCCCCATTTTCCTGACAGTACTGCTTCCAGGCCATGCACAAGTGTTCATAGAACGCCTTATCTTTGTAAAGTGTGGAGTTCATCCTCCACACCTCCCCCCTTCCCCTTCCCCCCGGTCTCCTGCTATCTGCTTGGAGCCTCACAGTCACGTGGTCCAAGAGCCCCATGTCTTCAATCCTAGCCCACTCCAACACCCAAAACATCTGCTCCTACACCAACAGGTAATCTAGTCACGCATAACTGTTATGGGGATGCCAGTAAAACGTAAAATCCATTTCCTCTGGATACAGCATGTGCCACGCGTCCACTAGTCCCTGTTCTCCCATCAAAAAGTTAGCGCTCTGCCACTGCGCGTGTGAAGACCCCCCTCTTGGCGGCTTGCAGTCAATCGTTGGATCGCTGAGGAGATTAAAGTCTCCTTCCACTACTAGTTGGTTCTCCCTGAACTCTAGAAACCTGGAACTCAATGTGATGAAAAATCCATGGTTGTATACATTAGGCGCTTATACTTTGCAAACGGCCACCTTTTTCCCAGTATTTCCCCACTTATAATGTGAAAGCAGCCCTCTGTGTCCCCTATGCTTTCATGGTGAATAAAGGGCACCCTGTGATGAATGAGTGTCACTACCCCTTCTGTCATCCGTTGTATGATGAGTGGCCTATTTCCCCTACCCATCCCCTGAGGAGTTTGCTATGTTCGAGTATAGTTAGGTGTGTTTCTTGCATGAAGACCACATCTACCCCCTCTTTCCTAAAGTAGTTAAGTATTTTTGTGCATTTGACAGGGAAGTGTATACCATCTACGTTTAAAGTAAGAAACTTTAATCTATCCAAACTATCTGTATGGTATCTTGGTGCTATACAATATGACTCAGTATTTTAGGGTGTCCGCCTCCCAGCGGGCCCTCCCCAGCTTCTTCCCCTTATGCCTCTACCATACTGTATGCTCCCAGGTACAAGATTCTCCCTCCACTCTTCCCTCCCCTTGTCCCCTTTCCCCCTACCCCCCATTTTTGTTTTGTCTTAAACCCACCTCCCTCCTCTCCTATGGTCCCATCCCATATCCTTTCTCCCTTCTCTTCCCTCCAAAACATCCCTCCTTCCTATATTTCTGCCACTCTCACCCCTCACTCACCCCTCTTTTACTTCATCCACATCAGCCCTTTTTTTTTTTTAAATCTTTTATTTAAGGTTTTTCTTCCTTGAATACACACAACAAAAGGGAAAACACCAAGAATTTCAAGATACAATTCAAAAATAAGAATATGAAAAGGAAATAGTTCAAACACATTATGGAGAAACAATCAATAATTTTAGAAAGTAATAATAAATCTTGGTAATAAGGAGTTAAACAAACTCCACATTAGGGAAAACATATAATACAATTATCCCGCCCCTTTATCCTCAACCAGTTCCCTATCAATCAGAAATTTCTGTGATTGCTCAACATCAGTAAAGGCAAAATTCTGTCCCTGGTAAACTACCAGGCAGCGACAAGGAAATTTAAAAAAAAAGGTAGCACCCAACGCTACTACTCTGGTTCTAAATCCCAAGAACTGTTTGCGCCTAAGCTGCGTCACTCGACCAACATCAGGAAAGACTTGAAGCATAAAACCACAAAATAAAGCTTCTCTGTGCTTGAAGTATGCCTTCAGCACAGATAATTTAACAGATTCAGACTCAAACGTCGCCACTAAAGTGCAACGTTTGGGAATTGAATCTGTAGAATCCTCTAGGAATGCTGTTAAGTCTTGACCTACCGACTGGACTGAAGGAGCAGAAGCCCCTTCTGTAACCGACGTCGGCAGACCATTAGAGGAAAAAGAATACACCTGGACTACTTCCACAGGACCTTTCAATTGTAATATTTCAGAGAAATACTTCTGAAGTAACATTTTAGGAGCCAGAAGATGAGTAGAGGGAAAATTAAGAAAACGAAGATTCCTAGCCCGTTGTTGATTTTCCAATAATTCTACCCGGTAAGAAACTGCAGAAATATCTTTAAGTAGCGGAAGAGGAGAATCAACCCGGGCAGGAGTCTGAATCAAAGCATTCAACTGTTGATCAACAATATTAAATCTATCAAAAGCTTTGCCTGTAAAACAGCATAATGATGCAACAGTGGTGGACAAGCGTGTATCAATCTGCTGTATAGCAGTCCAGATGTCAGTCAATGTCACCTCCCCGGAAATAAGAGGAGGATTCTGGTCAGAATCAGCTGGACACACTGGTCTTAGAGGTGAAACCAGAGACGCAGTAGGAGCTTCTAAAAAAGTGGAAGACGAGAGGGGCTGGGGGAGGGGAGGCGGCAGCCGGAACTCCGGGCTTAAAGAAGCACGGTCCGACGAAATATTTACATGCTGCAGCGATGAGACATGCCTGTCAACAAGGCCAATCACTTTACCTCCTCCATCCTGCTCACCGGCTCCAGATTTACCTCCTGCTTTCCCTTTACGTTTCCCCATGGACACAGCAGGCATTGTCAAGCGCTCGGTCAAACTTCTCCGGAGCGCCGAAGGAGCGCAAAAGGGGCGTGTCCTGCCCCTTGTGACACGCCCCTTAGGACACGACCCCGCAAGCCGCGACTTGCAAGCCGCGAGTAGCGCTCACCGATCTTTATGGGGATCGCAGGGGGGGTCCTCCACGGCAGGAACGTCCACCCAGGTGCCTGCGGCTGTACCTCCGGGTCTCCTCTCCTTCCTGCAGCCCTGCTCCGCGATGGTAGAAGCCGCGGGTGCTCCCAGGTAAGATGACGTCTCCCCCCACATCAGCCCTTTAATACTCGCATTTATCCCTACATCTTCACATGCATTCCCCCTTTCCCCAACTTGCCTCCATTGCCCCACCCACCACAAACCATATATTTAGATACTCATTTCAATTTAGTCCAGTAACATTCGCAAGTGTCTGCCTGTCTGAGTTGTTTACTCCCCCTTCATGTCGCGGTTACTTCATTGCCTCTGGTCAAAGACACTGCTGGCTCCATGCAGTTTCAAAAATATGGCAGCTTCCCCATTGTTTTGTCTCTGGTGGGCCGGCTGGAGGTTTAGAAGTTTGAGACCCCCCTCTTCCCCCGCTGACAGTGCTTAATGCTCATTGTCCCTCAGGCTGTGTCTCTCTGCTTGCAAAGTCCTGCACCGTTGATCAGTTCCGTGCCACAGCCACCATTAAGATGCGATATTCCTTATAATGGCACTGTCTTGCAGGCTTTCTATTGGGGGAGGGAGACCATTTGTTGTAGGACAACATTCAGTTTCAAAGTCTTGCCATTCTCCTCATGCATCTCATGCATCTCTGCTCCTTACCAAGCTGTTCACAAAGTCCTTTAGGGCTGTGGAAGATTCAAAGAATTGCATCTGGTTGTTTGTAATGCAGGTGCACCCGTGCTAGATATTGTAGCATGAATCTTATCTCCTGCATCACTAGTTGGGAGCAGTAGAGAGCCATCGCTCTGCATCTCTCAGCTATCTGGGCCGAGTAATCATTAAAAAGAAGGATTTTGTGGCCTTGATATTCCAGCTGTTTCTAGGCTCTGTAGTACCGCATCAGTTTGTCTTTCTCCAAAAAGTTTAGTATGTGTGCAATTATTGGTCATGGCCTCACTGCACTCTCCCTTCATGGGCTGACCCTGTGTAGCCACTCCACTACCATACATGCGCCATTGATCTGAAGGCCAAGCTCTTTTGGGAGCCAATCCTCCACTAAGGGGGATATTTCACTCTCTTTCATCGCTTTGGGGAGACCAATGACACACACATTATTTCTATACCCTCGGTTTTCTTGATCATCGAGTTGGTCTAGGAGTACCTTTCTCCTGCCTTCTAACTGTTGCACTCTTTGTACCAAGGTTTTGATCTGGCTTTTGGTTTGATCTTTCCGAGTTTCCACTTGCTGTACCTGAGATGTTTGTGCCTCCAAGCTACCCTTTAGCTCGTCAAAGAAAGCGTGCAAGCGTGAGAGCCGCTCATCTAGTACAGCTGTCAAGGAACGTGTGATCTCTCTCACTGCCTCATCATGCAGTGTTAGCACTGGCTGCTCTGCCACCATTTTGGTGCTTTGCTCTCTGATGGGTTTTGGCATTTTTACGGGCATACCCTCCAACTCTGCACTCTGAGTCATGCCCTGCACTATCAGTGATCTCTGCTTTTCCATTCTGAGGTGTCGGGGTATGGGTTGTGGACCTCCAAACATTTATTTTATTTTATTTATTTATTTTTATTTATTTAAAAGGATTTATATACTGCTTTGTTCTGAAATCAAAGTGGTTTACACTTCAAACAATCAAAGAGGAGTGTCAGTAGGGGTAGGCATGCAGTGTTAACACAGGGGAGTAGTTGTGGGAGTGAAGGTAATGATTTCTTGGTGAGGTATATACAGGATGAGCTCAGGGAGTTGTGTACCATGTTGTGTATGTTGTGGATGAGGTCCTTCTTTGCAGCCTTGATCCAGACCACTGGGCATGGGTCTGTTGGGGCGGTGCTGGTGTTGATCGAGGCGATGATGTGGGAGGTTTGATCTGCTGATGGGATGCTGAACTTGTCCCAGATTTTCTTTTTTTTTTTTATTAAATATTCCAATACATTCATGAAATTGAATGAGGAAAAATGGCAAAACAAAGAAAATCCTAAATACCATTCATTAAAGGAAATACAGCATTAGCCAAAAATTAGCCCACAATTATTAAGAAAGAGAGAAGGAGGCATCAGGAAACATTAACATAGAAAAAGAATCATTACATAGCAGTGTGAGACTTATGCATCAGCCATATGGGAGCCAATAACAACCACGGGATCCTCCCTAGCCACAAGAAATTCCAGTAGCTGTTGGGGTTCAAAAAACAAATATAACTTCTCCTTATAGGAAACATAACATCTAGCAGGAAATGTCAACAAAAAAGACCTGCCAATAGAAAGGACCCTAGGTTTCATCCGCAGGAATTCCTTTCTCCTTAGCTGGGTATCCCTAGCAAGATCGGGGAAAATGCGAACATAAGAACCCAAAAACTGCTCACTGAAATTTCTAAAGTATAAACGAAGAATTAACGATTTATCAGATTCGAGAGCCAGAGTAACAAGTAGAGTGGTGCGAGCCGTGACCAGCTCCAGAGAGTTCTCCAAAAACCCAGTAAGGTCTCCGGGTTCTACTGGAGCTTGACCAACAGCTCCAGGATTGCCACGGCCCACATCAAGGTACTGAGCCCTGGTCAAGGGTGGTAGGTCGTCCTTGGGGATCTTCAAGACTTCCTGGAAATACCTACGAACCATCTCCATGGGAAGTGTAGTAGGGCTCTAGGAAAGTTAATCAGTCTCAAGTTGTTCTTCCGGACTTGATTTTCAAGATATTCCAGTCTCCTAGAAGTCACATTCCTATCTTTAATGTGGGCACCATGCAGCTCCTGGAGCTGCTCAAGATCTCCTTCCAGCCTCACCAACTTCCCCACTTGCTCCTGCTGGGCTCTGGAACATTCTTGAATATGTGTACATAAGAAATCAGTCTCAGTACTTACAAAAGTTGAAATAGCCACAAGAGAGGAATTCATGGTGGAAATAGCATCCCATAGCACCTCCAATGTAACTTTCTGGGGCTTCACCAACACACCAGTTCCACTGATGGACACCAAAGCACAGCCAGCCTGGGTTGGACTGCCCCCCAAAAAGGGAGCAGCCTCCATTCTTAATCCCACTCCAGATGGCGAAATCAAGTGAGAACAGCCAGCCACGGAGCCCTCTTCACTCCCCTGCACTGGCGTGCTGGTTTTCACGCTGTCGGGAAGCACTCCAGAGGCCACTGTAACACTTCCGGGCATGGCAGGGGGGGCCCACTGTTCAGAGGAAAGCACTACTCCTGATGTGCTCAGGTCCGGAAAAGACGCCAGGCCCAGTGAGGATGCAGCTCCAACTCCCGGGGTCACGAACCCACATATCGGCAGCGTTTTCTATCTGACGGCACCGGTAAGAGCCTCACCCGAGGGTAAGGAAGCTTGCTTACATTTCCTTGGTCCCATCTCACCCACTGAAGGTACACTGCCGCCAAAAGCAGAACGTCTCCGGGGGGTGGATCACCCGAGGTTAATCACCGCCGCCATCTTGCCTCCTCCTCTGCCCCAGGTTTTCTTTAGTGGTGTCGGTTTAGCGGTGATGCTCATGCTCAGGTTGGTGGCGTCCGTAGAGTAGGCTTTGGCCCACTTGTTTGTTGCTGAGGGTGTCCGTGAGTCTGCCTTTGTGCTCCACCTAAGGGCCATGCCAAAGGGCCCTCTGGTGAGGCCCTCAGACACAGGCATGCCAGGCATGTGCACGCCTGGAGAATGGTGAATAATTGGTTAGAGGAGGGCCCTGATTGACTTTGTCAGAGGGGAGCCGGGAGGAGCTTACCTTCCCTCTCTCCCTCGATGATGCCGATCGGGGGCTGGAGTCATGATGAAGAGGCTGTGCTGCTGGAGTGAAGCTCCTTTTAAATTGTCCAGTGCTGGGGTAATCGTCGGGCCCGATTGGCCTTGTTGGAGGGGAGCAGGGAGGAGCTTACCTTCCCGCTCTCCCTCGATGATGCCGATCAGGGGCTGGAGCCGCGATGAAGAGGCTGTGCTGCTGGAGTGAAGCTCCTTTTAAATTGTCCGGTGCTGGGGTAATCATCGGGCCCAATTGGCCTTGTCGGAGGGGAGCGGGGAGGAGCTTACCTTCCCGCTCTCCCTCGATGATGCCGATCGGGGGCAGGAAATGGCAAGCCGGGAATGGAGCTCTGCACTGAGGCACCCGCTCAGCTCCACATCATCGTGTGGTCCTCCGCCCTCACTGTTTTGATTGCCATTAGAATACTACATGGACAGACAGAACATCAGAACTGATCTCTTATGAACAAGCAGGATCAGCTGACCTTTCAGTGGCACAGCCCTACTATTGACTGCTGTCTATTGTCAGTATGAAATGAAAACACCTCAGACTAAAGTAATCTGGAACTACACTGGTGTACAAAAGTATGGAATCACTTGTAAATTTGACGTTTTTTCAACTTCGTGACCTTATATCTTAATTTCTTTTTCCTCCCAGTGGCTTTTTCTGTGTATCTCATGATAAGTGATAGATTTGGCTATTAGGGCCAACTTTTAGTATTGGTTTGGCCCTTATTTTCTGAGTTTGTTCCCCATAGTTGTCCTGTTAATAGATTTTCTGTGAAAATTGCGTAATGTACATCATTGGCCAACGATATATTTTATTTATTTATTTTATTTATTTACATCTCTTATATACCGCACTATTTGCGATCAGCGCGGTTTACATAGAACAAACAATATCCGACAATAAACAAGAGTCAGGTCATTACAATGAACAGGAGCAGTAAACTTGGATAACAGGGATATATTATTGTAAGTATGCTTTAAAATATTATGGACGCACGCCAGGTTTCCTTCAAATTAATGTATGTGGCCTTGAAAAAGTCCTGTTTTTATGTGCCAGTGATGGCTCAGTATTTGATGGGCCACCATTTGTTCTTGATCACCTGACTGCACCTTGTCGGCATTGAATGAACCAGTCTGGCAAGGTGATCGTTGGTGACAACGCGGTTCCAAGCTGCAATGAGTCACTCAATCAGCTCATGCTTTGATGTCGGATGCCTCTTGGAAATTTCCAAGGCCACCTTGTGCCACAGGTTCTCGATTGGATTCAGATCTGGAGACTGGGCAGGCCAGTCCATTGACTTGATGTTGTTCCGCTGCTTCCAGCTGATCACCTGTCTGGAGCAATGGCAGGGTGCATTGTCATCTTGGAACAGGAACTGGCCAGGAAACAGCTGGTGTGCTGATGGCACCATGCACTTTTGCAATATGGTGATGTACTTGGCCCCATTGACCATTCCATTAATGATGTGAAAACGTCCAACGCCACTGGCAGCCATGCAGCCCCAGACCATGATCTTCAAAGGATGCTTCACAGTGAGGTTGAGACACTCAGGCTTGAATTCCTCTCCAGGAAATCTCCTCACATAGGTGTGGGCCTGGTTACCAAACAGGCAGAAGGTGCTTTCATCGCTGAATAGCACCTTTTCCCACATTTCAGTCGACCAAGTTGAGTGCTTTCTCGCCCACACGATCTGGTTGCGCCTTTGTATGTCAGTCATCAGTGGCTTATTCTGTGCTTTGCAGCCCCGGAGACCAAACTGCAGGCACCAGCGATGAACTGTTGATGAGCTGACACTGACCCCACTCTTGTCTGACCACTCTCGAAGTAGCTGAGGAGAGGTCAACTTGCGATTAGTCAGTGAAATGCATCGCAGTGCGCGGTCCTGGCGTGATGTTGATGCATGTGGATGACCTGAATGAGGCTTGTCCACCACTGAACCCATTTCTTTCTTCTTCTGTACAATCTTAACAACAGCACTCTGACTGCAGCCAACTTTCCTGGCTATCTGACGGCTTGAAAATCCTTCCTCGCTCATAAAGGACACACAAACACGCTCCTCCAACGTCAGGGTCCGAGTCATCTTCATGGTCGATCCAGAAAGCATATGAAATTCAAAAATTCGGTGCGTTTTTATAGCTGCACTGTTGGCTAGATATCTGCATTGTGATTGGTTAGTGAAACCAGCCTCCTGATAGGTCAGATATAACGTGTGCATATTGGATAATCTCGATCCAGTTTTGATGCAGGATCCACAAAAATCGCAGTAGCTATCTCCCAGTGTCTGTAAAGTATTTAAATTGAAAGCAAGGAATGCAAAAAAGTCAACTGTAATAGCCAAATGTATCCCTTTTAACGTGGTAGAAAGATGAATATGCTGGGCTAACGCAAAATTTAAAAAAAAAAAAACAGTATGAAAAATGCAAAACTCACAAGTGATTCCAGACTTTTGCACACCACTGTAACTCCTAGCTACTAGCCAGGTGAAGAAGTTTTTACTTACCTGATAATTTCCTTTCCTGGAATCCTGCTAGACCAGTCTAGACAAGTGGGTTGTGCTCGTCTGCCAGTAAATGATGGAGACAAAGAAAACTAGAACATCACTGGTACAAGGAATGGTGCAGCTAGGAGCATCTTTCCATATCTATATGACAAACCCCTCAAAGAACTAATGAACTATCAAAACAGCTAACTCTATAACCCAAAAATCTACCCCCGGGGAGACCAACCCCTAAAGAGCCAAGAATGGGAACCAGCTTCTCGTACAGTGTTAAAACCATTAATGTGGACTAAGCATTAGACAGAAAGGAGTCTTAGATTGATCTAACAGGATTCCAGGAAAGGGAATTATCAGGAAAGTAAAAATGTCTCCTTCCTTCTCATCCTGCTAAACCACTCCAGACAAATAGGAACTACTCAAGCTACTCCCCAGCTGGGTGGAAGGAAGACACGGCTACCCTGAGGACCTCTGTCCTCAATGCTGAGCCTGCCCTGGTTTGCATATCCAAGCGATAATACTTCACAGACATATTCAGTGATGGCCTGAATTTGGCCTAGGACAATGCTTGCACCCTTTCAGAATATAAGCAGAGGCTATCATTTCCCTAACCCATCTATCCAAAGTGGATTTAGCCACTGCCTCCTTCTTTTTCAGACCCCCAAACAGCATGAAGAGTATGCACAACATATGTTCGCAGAGTTCTGCTGCAATACTTGAAGTGACAAATTCTTTCCGCCAATCAGATGGAGATCTTTATCTCTCCCTTGACACTCATCTGCCAAAATGGGCAGATAAGAAACCACCTGGTTAACACAAAAGGCCAAAACCACCTTGGGAAGAAAGGACAGAACAGGCTGGAGCCTAAGCACCTCATCTGAATTACTTAAATATGGGTCCCTATACAACAGCTCTAAAATATGACAAGCAAAACATATATCAACCAGAAAAATCATCTTCAAGGTCACATCCTTCACAAAGGCCCCCTTTAAAGGCTCAAAGATTGAATTGTGATGAGGCACTAGCACAATGATCTTGAGTTGGAGAAGCCATTATAGTGTGGCCCTGCCATAGTTTTCTTAAGTGTTGACCTGCACAAAGAAGCCATGAAGTCATTCAAATAGGCTTTGCACATTCTAAAATGCAATTATGTTGAACAATGTCCAGGACCAGTCCAGGTGAAATAGCTGGAGGTGTCCTCCTATCAGGATCATTTGAGAATACCCTGCTGCCCATCATTGACTGGAACTGGAAGAACCAGACCCCAAGAAGGAAACCTCCTTGTATTTCCTGGACTGCAAAGAAGCCTTCTTCCTTGGTTGATACCTTCTAGAATCCCGCAAACGGGACTGAGAGGAAGACCACCAGGAAGACCCCTGGAGCTTATCCTCCAAAAGTCTCTGAGGCTTAGCCTCCTCCAAGTCCCTGATCAGCTTCTTGAGTGCTTCCCTGAAGAGGAGTTTACCCTTAAAGGGAAACTCAGTGAGATGTGTCATAGAAGCTGCATTATCTGACCAATGCTGCAACCATGATCAATGCATGGAAGTTGCAGCCATTGCTACTGCTTGCACCAAATACTGAATAAGATTATAGAAGGCATCTGCCAGAATGGCCACCACTGACTCCAACTGGACCCAAACAGAGTCCTCAGGCAACTGCTGCATCCAATGCAAGAAAGTCCTGACCACTGGACCCTCACACACTAAGGCCTGAACCCACAAGGCAGAAATGGAAAAGACTAATTTCAACAATGCCTCAATCTTACAATCCTTTTGATTTTGAGGGGCGGTTCAATCCTCACCAGAATTGTGGTGTGACCAGTGACCACAGAATCCACTCTAAAAAAACACAGCCACCCCACCATGTCCTCCTGGGGTAGATCATACAACATGCCCATGGCCTTGCCCCTTTGAGTACTCAAATTGAAGAGTTCCACTCCATCATGATAATTCGCCAAACTACCTGGGGGAGGAGAAAGGCTTTGGAGGTCCTCCTTAGTGCGCCCAAGATAGGATCCCTGTTAGATTTAACCTCTACTGCCACCTCTGAAATATGGAGGACAGCATTAACCTGATCAATTAAGGAGACCAATTCTTCCCACCAGAAAAGATAGATGACCAATGAGTCATCCTCCTCTACTGAAGAAAGCTCTTTATCCTCTGGATCAAGGCTACCTCCCGGGCTATCATGATCCAGATCATCAAAGGGATAGACTGGAGATACCATGGAATCCATGTATACCACCTCTCCCCTGGAAAGCTGAGGCTTTTTCAGAGGAGGATCTGTAGCCAGTCACAAAGCCGGAGCAGGGGTCTCCAAAACCCCCAGTCCCAGGGAACAGCTCTGCATCAGACCTCCCACAAGGGACTCTCCTGGGGTCTGCAGGATACAAAAGCCTTGTGTTAAAGACAAAATGTTAGAGGCAGGGCCTCGATGGTCCCCTGGAAAGGCTCCTGAGGAGTCCTTCACTTTAAGAGTAATACCGGGGAGGGGGAGGGGCAGTGTCCAACCCCCTGAAGGCATCTCTGTATTGGACAGCTCAACCCTAGGGAGAGATTGCTTCACCCAAAATGGTGGCTCCTCCCACTGTGGGAGCATCAGACACCACAGACGCCATATGCTCTGAGATTACCACAACTTTCTGCAAAGGAGAAACCTGCTCCTGCTAGCTGTGGGCTCCCCAAGACTACTTGTCCAGGTCCGATTCACACAGAGTACACAAAGTCCCTGGAGCTGCACTAGAGCAGCGATTCCCATATGCTACACAATGGATGGCTGTGATCCAACATTTTGTGCAGCTGCCACTAAAGCTGGAACTACTCCACCAAGGTAACTAATATTGCTATGGGCCTCCCCCACCGGGCCCCATACCTGGAAGCACTGCTACCATGGCCCAACACTCAGCCCTCTGGGCCACTGCACGTTCTGGGGAGGGGGCACCAGCACCAGCACAGCTGGGTTGAGTCTGCTTTGCACCCCCCCCCCCCCAGTTTTCCTTCTGTTTGTTTTTTTTAGCCTGCAGCACTGTTCTGTCTTATTTAGAGGAAAGAGATGGGGGAGGGGGAGGCAAGACAGATCCATCTGTCCCACTGAGGTGGATCTCAGCTCCATCCTGCCTGCCTCAACTAAACGACTAGCCCTGAATTGGAGTCACGGTCCAGTGGTCCGTTCAGTCAGAGGGACAGCTGTAGCTATGCATTGGAAAATACAGTAATTTGGATACTCTCAGCTAGGACAGACAACCATCTGGGAGCTCTAATATCACTGATCTGGCTCCTCTTGGTGGAGGGGCAAACAGCCCTCATACTGTGGTTCCAGGAGCCTCAACGTCAAAACAATACACCTGGCAGGGCTGGCGCTACCATTAGGTGAACCTAGAACACCAATGGTTGGAGGCCAGCCATTGCCACCACTGCAGCCCTTCTCCGGGATGTGTGTCAATAGCAATACCTTTAAAACAGCACTACAGCACTTACCATCATCAGCCACTTCTATCCCCATGCAAAAGGAAGTAGAATCGGAGGGGCAGAATCAGGAACAGCAGCGCAGCACTAAAGGACAGGAGATGATTGTTAGCGCTGCGATGCCATTTTAAAAGCATTGTCACCACTATACATCCCGGAGAAGGATAGCGGTGGGGGTGGGAGCAGGGGGATGCTAGGAATGAGGTTTGCCTAGAGCACCTCGTATCTTTGCACTGATCCCAATGCCTGCTGCACCAGTCCAGCAATCACCATCTGCTGGAGAGAGATTATACTGAAAGGTGCCCCTAGTTGTACCATTCCATATACCAGTGATGATATCACAGGAAAGTTCTAGTTTTCTGTCTCCATCCTCTGCTGGCACAGGGTAGAATCTACTTGTCTGGATTGGTCTAGCAGGATGAGAAGGAAAGCCTCTTTAGTACAGGCAAATATAAGATTCTTTCAACCTTACAAGCTCATTTTATTTACATCTACATAGGAATTATAATATTTCTGATGTATACTTCTCTTTTTAATTTAAAATAAAGATGTGATGGTTATTTTATCCTACTCGGCTCTGAAAATACTGCAATGCAATGTATGCCTTCAAGTCAGCTAGCAGTTCCTGGGTTTTCTTGGCAGTGTGACCGGATGTACAGTAGATCGACATGCCTTTCTTCCAAGGCAATGGAGAGTTATGTGACTTGCTCAAGGCTACAAGGAGTTCCAGTGGGAGTCAAGCTCTGGTCTCTTGGTTACCATGCCAGTGCCCTAACCACTAGACGACTACGCCACTCCAAAGAGATTTTCTTGGTAGTGAAGGAAATTCAGTCTTACGCTTCATTCACTACCATGTGAAAATTTCTTATGTATCCATCACCATTCTGGCTTGTCTGCAATGCTCTCTTGATATGATAAAACAATCCCCACTGTATGTTCACTTACTGATGGGGTTTTCATCTCCGTCTTCATTCCACTATGCTCCAGGATGTTTTCTTGACTTAACATGAAGTTAGCTGGGCTGCATGCCCTGTTCACATCTTCTCTCATGATTGAATAACTCCCATCTCTTCTCCTCCTCCTAGCATGGAACAATCAATAGCTGAATTTTCCAATGACATCACAATGTGAACAGCAGGGCTTGGCACCAGTGGCATTCCTGAGAGTTCTAATCTAGACTTTATGAGACTGATATGTACTGTAAGAGCATCTACATATACAAAACCTCAAGCAGCATCTACACTGATAATTTTCTTTAAAAAATAAAAGGTACCTGGTTGGGGCTGGTAATGGCCTCCACCTGCTACTCTACCTGCAATAGGGAAAAGGAAGCAAGTTCAAAAAGGTTCCAGGTCAGTAACCTGGAGTAACATTTGCCTCTCCTCTCCCACCAAAAAAGGTTATAGGCTACTAAAGGGAAAATCCCTCAGTCTGAAATAAGGGCAAGCAATGGAAGTCATGGATACCTACTATACCTGAAGGTAATCTCACCTTGTACTTTGTACCTGTACTTTCTGTGATATAAAGAGTGGACTATAAATGTGGTAGGCTATGGCCTAGCATGGCCTGCAATTATGAAAGGCCTGTAAGTTAGGCCTGGATCCTAACTCCCATTATAGCTAGAAAAGAACCAAAAATCTGTGAGAAATGAGAAAACTGTTTTAAAGTGCTTAATAAGAATTTTTTATGAATTCATAAGTCTTTCATTATTCTCTTGTGTGTGAAAGAAAAGAAATGTTTCAATACATGCATTCCTGGAGCTAGGGATAACCTTGCAGTAGAGAAGTAACAAAATCAAGAACTGCACCATTGTTAGAGCAATCCTAAGGGAGGGGGCTGGTTGCCAAGCCCCGGAGGGATTTCTAATTGGACAGGTGCAGGGAGCGTAGAACCAATGAGAAGTTTGTATGTATCGAGTTAGAACCAATAGAAAGTTCTCATGTATCAAACTGAAAAAGAGGTATAAATGGTTATGTCTCTGTAAAAACTTTTGCTCAGTTCCTTTTGAAGCTTTGACTGACTGGGCCTGTGCACAATAAACTGGCTTGGACCCTGTCAATTGACTCCTGGATTTATTCATTGACTGCACTTTGCTACAACATAAACATTGATATCTTTTTTTAAGTGACATCAAGTCAATGCTGACTCCTGGCAACCCAGCAGCTCCTGGGTTTTCTTGGCAAGGTATGACTGGAAGTAGATTGCCAGGCCTTTTCTTCTGAGGCAATGGAAGGTAAAGTGACTGTCCCAAGGAGTGCCTGTTGGAATCAAACCCAGAGCTCTTGGATGCTAGGCTACTCCTCCACTCACTAAAGCACTATTATTCAATTAGTTTAAGTGATGAATTACTGGTTATACTCATCAGGAAAAATATTACTTATATCTGTTAGATTTTTTTAAAGGGAGGGGTATAAGTATTTGGGGTTTTATTTTTTATTTTTTTTGTTTTTGGAAAACATTGCAAATGCAAATTAAAGCAAAGAACTATAGATAGGAAAGACAAATAGAACAAATTTGTTCTGATAGCACATTATAATTCTCCCTACAGCACAGCTATACCATAGCAATGTATATTTTTTTTCAAAAGAAACACATTTTTCCATAATAAATATAAAGAAAATGTTAACAAATCTCTTTCAGAGTTCAAATTTTTCAATCCTTAATTTTTGTAAGGAGCAAAGGTGTCAGCATCAAATCCTGAGTAAGGTCAACGGAGTAGCCAAATATCTTCCAAACAGGTCAGAATCCATATTTAAGAAGAAAACGTTCTGCTGTGGTAGGGAAAGCAAAAAGCACAACTATGAGAACTTGCTCCATATGCTGAGGCCTTGACACATGGACCCAGTGCTTCCGTAAACTGAGAAGATTTGTTTCAGATGTCACTTGAGAAGGCTCGAGAGCAGCAAGTTAATGTATACATTACTGCGTGGGCCTGAGATGGTAAAAGCTAAGCAATTCACAAGAAAGATTCCTGAGTAACCCCACAGCAAATAAAAATAAGAGTCAAGCATCTTTCCAGTACAGAAGTGCCAGTTTTGAGGTTCTGCAAATTCTGGAGTTCTTCGAGAAGCCAGGTTATAAGGATGTTGATTGAAATCCTAATGCGACACAGTCACAAAATACATTATTATGTCTCAAATTATCCCCAAAATCCAGGGAGACAAAGTAAAACATTCACTCTCCTATAAAATTCCTCACATTTGCTTCTTTTTCCAGGTTGTAGATTTGGGTATACTGTAGATCCTTCAAACGCTGTTTGAGACTTTGGTGTAGCGTTACAGTACTTTTGCCTGGAGTGCCATGTAATAAGTGTTTTGCGTTGGTTAAAAATAGTAATAATACAAAGAAATAGAACTGGGAGATTCAAGTTTAAAAATAGGTGGTTATGGCTTCTCTCCTAAAGCTTTTTCATGGTTCAGACAAGGTTGTTGAAGAGTCTTTGTTGGTGCTCAGAGGAATGTAAGTCAGTTCTGTAAGCATCATCTGAAAGAAGAAACACAATGGTCATCAAGAAAGATGGCAATCTGGAGAAGTAGCATATAGTCTCTTCCAGGTAAATATAAGCACAAAGTCTATTTTCTTCCATGGTTTGGTACCACAGTCTCCTTGGAAGTGAGCAGACGCTTCTCTGTATTCCGAGTATTATTATGCATATTCTGATAATGCAACAGCATCAAAAAAGGCCAAATAATTAACTCATACGAAAATGCACCCTAAGAATATCTCATATTTGGAGTCTACATTTATTTAAACTGATAACAATCAGAAAAAAAGAGCAAAAATGGAGTCTATGGGCCCAATTTTCAGCAGCGGCTAGCGTGATTACAGTGCCTAGCTGTCGCTGCTGAACACTAAACCCAGATATTCAATACCGGGCCATATCCGGCCACCGGCATTAAATATCCAGTTCAGACGTGGAAGCCAGAAGCTAACCTGGCAGTGGCGATATTCAGCCACTGCCCAGTTAGCATTTAACTTCAGTGGCTAAAGTTAGGACAGCTTTTTCTGCGCCTAACTTTCACCACCGAGTCATAACCAGACCACTGACCACTGACCACTCCTGTGTACCATGCCCGGAATGCCTTGATGCTAACTGTGTAGCAGCGGGGTGTATAGTGGCATTGCCTAGGGATATTCAGTGGCACTAACCATGCTAGTGCTACTCAATATCCCTCTTAGGGGTATTTACACGATTACAGGTCTGTAAACCACATAAATGCCTTTGAATATCAGTCTCTATGGGCTCGATATATTAGGCAGGCTATGTGTCACTACAACGCATAGCCCTGTCCGCTGACCCCTAACCCTGGATCTTCAATGCCATGGCAACATCATTGAATATCCGGTTTTGGCACCCAGAGAAAACTGCTGCAGAGCCTAAATGGGTAGCGGCGATACTGCACTGCTACCTGGTTAGCATCCACAGCTAAAACTAGGTGAGTCTAGTTTTAGCCACGGATTGCTAACTGGGTAGCGGTGCAAAATCGCTGCTATCTGCTTAGCAATACTCCCCACCTCCGCTCCGCCCCGGAACACCCCCAGCACGCCCCGATGCTAACCAGATATCATCAGGGCACGTAGGGGACTTAGACAGGGATATTCAATGGCACCAACCATGTAGGTACCGTTGAATATCCCCTTTAAGGCATTTACATGGTTTACTGGGCTTTCAAATATCGGGCCCTATGTGTTTAATTCAGAAAATATTGTACTCTGACCTCCTCTTGTACCTATCCTCCTCACTCCTCTTAGCAGCATGGGAATCTTCTTGTCTGGAGACTGCGGCAACTGATATCGCTAAACACTGTAGTTTCTAGTCTTTGAGAACAAAAGTTCAGTACAAGTAGTGTGGGAGCTCACACTGAGCAGCAGCAGCAGCAGCCTCAACTGGAGCAGTAGGCAGGAGATTTATCAGGCACAGAGAAAGTCAGAAGGGGGGACTAGCAGAGAAGGGTGGGGAGCAACTGAGTTACTGACCACATGGGCCAGTGGTAATTGAATTCTGGGTTGGGGCTATGGTGGGAGGGCATTGCTTGGGCTGTTAGTCCGGTGCTGGGCTGGAGAGACTGAGAATATGAACTGTGGCTAGGGAATAGTGAGTTCATGGCTGGAGGTGGGGGTTGTATTGGTTGCTAGGAAAATATGAGTGCCGGGAATGGAAAACGAATGTAATCATGTGACATATTTTATTGTGTAGGGCAGTACTATCCACTCCCAGTCCTCAAAGGCTACCAATGGGTCAGGTTTTCAGGATATTCCCAATGAATGTGCTTGAGAGAGATTAGTGTGTCTGCTAGCTCTAATGTATGCAAATCTCTCACATGCATATTTTATTTATTTATTTAACCGTTTTTCTATATCTTTTGGTCACAGCAGTATACATTATATTGGGGCAAACAACTTGGAGAGATATTAACACGAGGGGGTTTGAGTAACCTGGTGGAAAGGAAGGAAGCTGAATTAGGGGTACATCAAGGGGGGAAATCAATGGAGGGATCTTAAGGTAGGAAGGGGGGACTGTAGGAGTTACATGTTGTCTGGCTATGTTTTGATTTCTGAGAAGCAGTCTATGAATAAATGAGTTTTGAGGGCCTTTCTGATTGTTAAGTCGTTTGTGGCCTGTAGCTTATTAGGGATAGAGTTCCATTATATCATTAGGGACATAGGCGGCTCTATAATGAGGCCAAGTGAGGCGGTGGTCTCAGGCGGCAGCTTTTTGGGGGCGGCAAAATTGCCCCCAAAAAGACTGCCGTCACCGCCTCACTCAGCCTTCAAAATAAAAGAAAAAAACAAAACTCCGGTGCAAGAAGCAGCTGTCGCTGTTGCTCCAGCGGCGGCAGCGGCAGAATGAGGAGCCCCACAGCCCCCCCACCCTCCTCCCCCGGAGAGCCTGCTGGTTTCCCCGGCTCCACTTTGCAGAGCTGTGGCGAAGGGACAGTGTTTCCCTTAACCGCGGCTCTGTTAAAGCTGAGCCCAAGGTGCTGATGGGAAACAGGGTGGCCGCGGGGCTCCTCATTCTGCTGCTGCCGCCGCTAGAGCAGCAGCAGCAGCAGCTGCTTCTTACGCCGGAGTTTTTTTTTTTTCAATTTCCCGGGGGGGGGGGGGAGGGGTCTAAGACTGGAACTGGGCTGATGGGGTTAGGACAGGAACTGGACTGATTAGGAGGTTTAGAACTGGAAATGGGCTGATGGGGGGTTAGGAATGGTAATGGGCTATGGGGGGGTTAGAACTGGAAATGGGCTGATGGGGGGTTAGGACTGGTAATGGGTTATTGGGGTTAGAACTGGAAATGGGCTGATGGGGGGTTAGTACTGGAAATGGGCTGATCGGGAGGGGGCTAGGACTGTTAATGGGCTATGGGGGGTTAGAACTGGAAATGGGCTGATGGGGGGATAGGACTGGAAATCGACTGATGGGGGTTTAGAACTGGAAATGGACTGATCAGGAGGGGGGATAGGACTGATAATGGGCTATCGGGGGGGGGGGGTTAGAACTGAAAATGGGCTGATGGGGGCTTAGGACTGGAAATGGGCTGATCGGAGGGGGCTAGGACTGGTAATGGGCTAGCGAGGGAGGGCAAGGACTGGAAATGGACTGATGGGAGTTTAGAACTGGAAATGGGCTGATGGGGTGGTTATGACTGGTAATGGGCTATGGGGGGAGACTAGGACAGGAGATGGGCTGATTGGGGTGCTAGGACTGAAAATGGACTTATTGGAGGGTTACGACTGGTAATTGGCTGATTAGGGGGCTAGGACTGGGGTGGGCTGATAAAGGGGATAGGACTAGAAATGGGCTGGAATAGGAAATGGGCTAATAGGGGAGGGAAGGAGAGTGCTGCTGGCCCTGGAAGAAAACTAGGGGCTAGGGTTACAAATGGGCTGATGCGGGGGGGGGGGGGGGGGAGGGTGGTAGAAAAGGACTGGAAGGGAGTGGATACTGAGAGGGTCTGCCAGGGGAAGGATGGGGCAGGAAGGGAAGGAGGGGGCTGGAAAGAAACTGGCACCTGGAATATACCAAAGGGGGACTGGAAGGGAGCTGACACTTGGGGATGGGAGTGGTAGGTAGCTGGGTAATAGGGAGGAGGCTGGAAGGGAGCTGACATGTGAATGGCACTGGAAGAGAGATGGACAGAGAGTAGGGTGGCTGGAAGGGAGCTGACTGGGGGGTGGCACTGAGAGTGAACCTGAGCTGATACCTGGGATGGTATTTGGACTAGAAGGGGCTGGACAGAGGGAAAGGAGGGGGACTGGAAGGGAATGGACACAAGTGGCAGTCATGGGAATGCAAGGTGGTTGACAATGGAAGGTACTGGGGGAGGGAGGACTGGAAAGGGGACTGATACTGGGGAGGGATACTGAAACTGGAAATGGGCTGATGGAAGGAAGTGAAGAAAACAAAAGAAGAGATAAGAAATGGCAGATGGACCATGGACCATAGACCAAAGAAAGAGAGCTAAGAGAAGACAGAAAAGCAGAAGCCTCAGATCGGGACCAGCATGATCAGAGAATAAAATGGTCAGACAACAAAGGTAGAAAAAATAATTTTATTTAATTTTGGTGATTGGACTTTGTGCTATTTTTATATTTTACACAGTATTGGGGAACTGCATCTCTTATTTATCTGATGTTGCACTGCATGTGGACTCTGGCTTCTTGGGGTTTCAGTTTAAATTTTGTCTACATATTTTTATTTTTACTTTAGATTGTGGTTACTTATTCTGTACTTGGTGAAGGTCGATGTTGTGCATGTGTGACTGAGGTCAGGTGTTCTGTTAACATGGTGTTTGTACATAAGGATCTATACTATACTGTAGTAATTTGACTTGTTCAGCTTTTCAAATAGGTGTATGGATGTTCCAGGGCCCACTGTAGTATTTACAGTGACGCTTTTTTTGGATGGGCTCCTTATGTGACTTTTGGCAGTTTGTGCTAATGTGGTATGGTATGGTAGATTTGCTTTTTGTTGTAAGGTTTTTTATTAGTTCACAATATGCCTGGTACTGGAGAATAGTGGTTGTTGTTGTTGTTGTTAGTGAGATGATCAGAATCAGATTTTTTTTTAATATTGAGTTCCTTGGGTGAATGTCCTGGTTCTGCTCTGCACCTATTGTGGATGCAAAAATATGTTAAAAAAGAAAAAGGGAGAACCATAACGCAGTTTATAACAAAATAAAAATGGGTTATAATTTAGTTTTATAAACTGTGCTATTGATTCTTGCTGTCTTTTAGTTCCTTGGTGTGCAGAGAGGACCGTACCTAGCCCTGTGCAAGCAGTGCAGCCGCACAGGGCGCAAAGGCTTGGGGGGCACATTTCAGCTCACTGCTGTTGCCCTGCTGCCTCTGGCAGGACAATAGCAGGCAGTTAAAATGCGCCCAAAGCCTTTTCACAGCACTTTAAGCAGGTCTGGTCCCTCCCTCCTCCAACACGATGTCAGAGCAGGGAGGGACAGATCTGCTTAGAGTGCCGGCGCCTTTCAGATTGGGTGCATGCCCCCCCTCCTCCGCCCCATACCTCCGTCCAGTGCTGCCTGCTCTTTCCCTGCTGCCAGCGCTGCCGTGAAAAAAACAGAGGGTGGCAGCAGCAGGGAAAGAGCAGGCAGCGCTGGATGGAGGTATGGGGGGAGAGGGGGGGCGTGCGCCCGAGTTGCAAGTCGCATAAGGCGCGTTTGCAGTTCGATACGGCCCTGTGTGCAAACATCTTGCATTTCCTCCATATAATCTAATCGGCTTTTTGATTTGGTTCAGTCTCTGATTGGATTTCTGAAAAATCCCCGCCCCCTCTAAGGTGATGGGGGGGGGGCGCCATCTTATTCTTCGCCTCAGGCAGCAGACTGCCTTTAGCCGCCCCTCATTAGGGATATCCTGAAAACGTGACCTATTGCCAGCCCTCAAGGACTGGGAGTGAATATCATTGGGAGTGAATATCATAAAAATATCATTGGTGTAGAGGCTAAGGAATGTCAGCATGGGGCTGGGGAAATAAAACTGTGCTGGTAAGTGCTGGGAGGAGTGTGGTGTGTGCTCATATGCTGAGGTGATCAGCTGATGTCCTCACACTCACAGTCCCTCAATAAGCAAAGTATTTCCCAGTGGATGGAAAATTGTGAGTGCAGTGCTGAATTGCAGAAATCAAAGCTATGGTATGCCTATTTTTTAAAAAATATTTTAAAGAATAGAACAAGGGATGAATGTCTAGATGCTCTAAATATTTTAATTAATAAGAAAGATCACCAGTAATAACACCCACGCTGTGAAAACACAAACAGCAGTTTTTGTTTCTTCAAAGAATCCCAAATTGGCTGAATGTTAATCAAAGGTGAACCATCAAAATTGATAATAAACTACACTGAAGTGGAAAATAAACACCTACATTTATAAATTCCTAAAACCGCTCATGCTCTTTTCATTGAATGACATCACTTAGCAGAGGTTATGCAAAGGCAATTGGAAGTTGTACTGCCATGTTAGAAATCTTTATTTCAAATCCGGTCAATATATTTTAAATGACAGCTCTCAAAAGAATAGTTGAAGACTCACTAAGAGGACAGGGCAGGACATATAAAAAAATAATCTGGGAAATAACAGAAAACAAATGCTCTGTCCCAAAATGAATTTACTATTACAAGTTAGAATGTTTGTTTTACAGTGTTTAAAGGTTTCTCCCCACTATATATTGCATGGAGAGTAAAGCCAATAAAGTAGCGTATTTCTAGGATATTAACACCTTAGGATCCAGTCAACTGAGACAGTCTGGAATTTAACGGAGCATTATATTTAAACTAGTATATAAAATAGAGAATAAATGCTTTCTTAAAAAAATTAACATTTATTATAATCATTTCTTAATTTTTATATTCCTTGAGGAGATGGATTGGTGGTTTCATTGCAATGACACCCCATGGCCTGCTAAGACAGACACACAGGAGCATATGTAGACAGACGCCACAAACTTGTGCACACAAATACATACAACACTGTGGAACACAGCACTAGAAGGGGCCATTATATTTATATGATCAGACGAGCCCTTGCACTAGTGTATAAGATACTATGTAGTATCCCTATGATAATTAACTGTATGTCCAGATGTAGTGCTCTCATTAACATACACATGTCCAGTTTGTTTGCATTACCTGTGTGGCAGTTGTGCATCCAAATGCGGTGACCATCGTATTTACACTGACACTTCATCACGTTGTTAGTAAAATCCGACTCAGCCATTTCAAAAGTAGGGTTTACAACAACCTTTGTGGGAGTACAAGATCAGAAGAAGGAACAGTGACTTGCAGAAAATATAACAATAAATAAAAATTTCAATAACATTTGTTACATAAATTTAGATGAAATAAATGACTGCTTCTTGGAGCAGCTGGTTCATGAACCAAGATGGGAAGCTATTTTTGACCTAGTCCTTAGTGGAATACAGGATCTGGTGCAAGAGGTAAGGGTTTTGGGGCCACTTGGCAAAAATGATTATAGCATGATCACATTTGATTTAATAAATGAAAGAAAAATGACAAGGAAATCCATAGTACTACCTTTTAACTTTCAAAAGGGAGATTATGATAAAATGATAAAAATAAGAAAAAACTAAAGGGAGCAGCTGAAAAGGTTAAAGAGAAATACTACACATGCACAGGAGACCCAGTGCTCCCTAGTATTCAATTGATATCAGGGATGCAAAACGCATACTCAGAAGACTGGAGAGGAAATGGAGGCATGACAAGTCACAGGGCACTATGGCCCAATTCAGATCCAAGCAATTGGAGTACAACAACCTCATCAATGAGCGCAAGCAACAGCACTATACCAACTTAATCATGAGATCAGCCAACAAACCAAGGGAACTATTTAACCTTGTGCAGAAGGTCACCAAAGACACCACCCAGCACTGCACCCACCACCTGGACCCACAAGAATTTGCAAACTACATAAAATCAAAGAACACCGACCAAACGAGCAACCCTCTCTCTCAGACATACAACCTCAGAATGACGGAACCTCAGCAAACCTGGGAGGACTTTAGCATACCCTCAACACAGTAAATAGAAGACATAGTGAACGACCTTAACACAACGACCTTGTCATCTGACCCTTGCCCAGTGGCATGGATCAAAGCCACTAGAAGCCAACTAACCCACTACCTCCACAAAATAGTTAAGGAATCCCTCCAGCAAGGACATATGCCGTGATCCCTGAAGCAAGCCACGATACGTCCGATCCTCAAGAGCACCACACTAAACCCCTCCAAACCAAAATCCTACCGCTCCATCTCAAGCCTATCATTCCTTACAAAAATCATTGAAAAGACAATGCAAAGACAACTACAGGACCACATAGATTTGAATGCCCCACTAGACACCCACCAGCATGGTTTTAAACCACAGCACAATGTGGAAACTCTGCTCACCTCCCTCTTCGACAATCTCCTAAAAGGCATAGACAACATAAAGAATGGATTCCTACTAGTGTTCAGTGACATCTTAGTGGCTTTTGACACAGTGTCCCATACCATAATGCTACAATGCCTTCAGCAGATCGGAATAAGTAAGAACACCCTAAAATGGTTTACCTCCTACTTCAATGACCGGACGCAGCAAGTCAAATGTGCTCAAAAGAAATCACAGCAGTTCCCTGTCACGCAAGGAATACCACAAGGTTCAGCACTATCATCTAGTTGCCAACCACTAGGTACCACCCAACTGGCCCAACAGCTTCCTACACAATTTGGCCCCAACTACTCATTCCCAATTAGACCTACAAGCACATAGTATTTACGTATGTGAGTGATATCCCCTCCTGTTAAATGTATCCCTCCAATTGTTTTGTGACCATTTTGATTGAAGGATAAGGTGGTATATAAAACTGTCTAAATAAATAAACATCAAGCATGGGCGTCTCTTAAAAGTACTATCTTGGAAGCCCAGACCAGATGTGGCAGGAAGAAAAAAAAACTGCCAGCATGGTTTTAAGGCAAGATCAGAGAGGCTGTTGTTGCCAAAAAAGCATCCTTCAGGAAATGGAAAAAGGAGCCTAATGACGAACACTGGAAATAACATAAGCATTGGAAAGTTAGATGCAAGGCATTGATAAAGCAAGCAAAGAGAGAATTTGAAAAGAAGCTTGCTGTGGAATCAAAAACGCATAATAAAAGCTTTTTCAAGTACATTCATAGCAAAAACCTGCGAGAGTGTTAGCTGAACCATTGGATGATAGAGGGGTAAAAGGGGCGCTAAGAGAGGACAAGGCCATTGCAGAGAGACTGAATGAATTCTTTGATTTGGTCTTTACTGAAGAAGATTTAGGGAAGTTACCCACGCTTGAAATGGTATATAAAGGTGATATAGCGGAAGAACTAAAAGAAATATCAATAAACCAGGAGGATGTATTACAACTGTTTGATATACTGAAGAGTAGCAAATCATCTGGACAGGATGTTATACATCCGAGGATGTTGAAAGAACTGAAATATGAAATTGCAGACCTACTATTAATAATCTGTGAACTATCATTAAAATCATCTGTAGTACCTGAAGAATGGAGGATGGCCAACGTAATGACAATTTTTAAAAAGAGTTCCAGGGTTGATCTGGGAAACTACAGACTGATGAGCTTGACATCAGTACCATGCAAAATGGTAGAAACCATTATAAAGAATAAAATTACTGAACATGTAGATAGACAGGGTGTAATGGGAGAAAGCCGACATTGATTCAGCCAAGAAAAGTCTTAATCTGTTATACTTTTTTGAAGGTGTGAATAAACAGGTAGACAAAGGTGAGCCAGTTGATATAGTATACCTGGATTTTCAGAAAGCCTTTGATAAGGTCCTTCTTGAGAGACTCTTGGAGAAATTAAAAAGTCTAGGGATAGGAAATAGTGTAGTATTGCGCATCTGGAACTGATTAAAAGATAAAAAGCAGAGAATAGGGCTAAACGGACAGTTCTCTCAATGGAGAAAAGTAAATAGTGGAGTACGCCAGGGATCTGTGCTGGGTCCGTTGCTTTTTAACACATTTATAAATGACCTGGAAATGGGAATAATGAGTGAGGTGATCAAATTTGAAGATGACTCAAAGTTACTCAACGTTGTTAAAACAACAAGAGGATTGTGAAAAATTGCAAGAGGGCCTTGAAAAATTGGAAGACTGGATGTCCAAATGGCAGATAATGTGGACAAGTGCAAAGTGCAAAGAAAAGAACAACCCAAACTAAGGTTACATGATGCAAGTCACCGTCTTAGAAACCACCACCAAGGAAAAAGATTTAGGTGTCATTATGGATAATACATTTAATCCCTCCACCCAGTGTGCAGTAGCGGCCAAGAAAGCAAATAGAATGCTAGGACTCATAAGGAGAGGAACGGAGAATAAAACAAAGGATATTGTAATGCCTCTGTATTTTTCCATGGTGCGACTGCACCTTGAATATTATGTGCAATTCTGGTTGCCATATCTTAAAAAGGATATAGCTGAATTATACAAGGTACAAAGAAGAGCAACAAAAATGGTAAAGGGAATGAAAGAATATCTCTATGAAGAGAGGCTTACAAGGTTGAGGCTCTTCAACTTGGAAAAGAGATGGGCCGAGGGGGGATCTGATAGAGGTCTATGAATTAATGAATGGAGTAGAATGAGTAAACGTAGATCGGTAGTTTATGCCATCAAAAAGTAGAAAGACTAGAGGGCATGCAATGAAGCTATAATGCAACCAATTTAAGACTAATAAGAGAAGATATTCTTTTACTCAACGCATAATCAAACTATGGAATACGTTACCAGAGGATGTAGTAAAAGCTATTAGTGTAGCTGGGTTTAAATAAAGGTTGGAAAGTTCCAGGAGTAAAGGTCCATAAACCATTATTAAAGAGCACCAGGCAAATCCACTGCTTGCCCTGGGAAAAGCATTGTGGAATCTGTGTGCCTCCTTGGGAACCTGCCAGGTACTTGTGGCCTGGATTGGTCACTTTTGGAAACAAGATACTGGGCTTGATGGACCTTGGTCTGACCCAGTAAGGCATTTCTTATGTTTTTATGTTCTTAAATGTTAAAACATAAACAACATAAAACCCATTATGGCCATGTTTCGACTGGAGACATATCTCAAGGGTGTAGACTAAAAACAAACAAACTCAGAAACTCACCAGACAAGTCAGACCCTCCCACCCCCCACCCCCAGGATATCCCCCAGAAACTCCTGCCACCAAACAGATGCCCCTTCTAAAGAAGCAAATCTGACTTTAAAGACACGTTCACATTTATGACTTTGAATATCTGACATCCATGATATCCTTAGATTGATATTGCCCTCCAAGATCATTCTCATTGCACAATAATAGTTTTTTGTTTTATTTGTGCTATATTAATACCTTCTTTTAGTTTAGACACAGGAACATGGGTTTTACTGTGCACAAAGGGGTAGATTCAGATCCTTAAATAGCAGGGTTGTATATCTGGGTTGGACGTGCATACCTCACTGTTTGCCGGGACCGTATTCAGTGACAGCTGCTCCCTACAAGTACAAAGGGTTTGTGCGGGGAGCGCTGGATGGGAGCGAGCTGGAGCACCTGGACGTACAGGACCTATTTATTTCAGGGACTGTACGTCCACCATCAGTCACGTAGACGCCTGACTTATTCCACTTTGAAGGTGGAATAAGTGCCGGCTGAGGGGGGGATCGGGCCCTGCAACCCCTTCAAATACTTTGTGCCGCCGCAGGAGATGCCACGCAGCCCGATCCAGGCCTCAGCTGCCTCCACAGAGGGTCAGGTGGTGGGGAAAAGGTATATTTGTGGAGTCGGGTATTGGGTGCTCCTGCTGGGCATGCCGGTGCCATGGCAACTGGACGCTGCTGCATTGGCACACCAGCAGGAGCATAGGGCAGGCTGGCTGGGCAGATAGGTGGATGACTCCTGTGGCAGAATTGGGGGCATGCCAGGCCATCCAGGAGCCCTGATTTTGCCACCACGGGGATGTCTAGCTCCGGCGGTGGAAGAATCGGGTCCAGATCGGCCCCATACATTTTTTGGATGTCCGGACGGCCCCATGTCAGAATCAGCCTCCACCTGTTTGTGTGGGCCTATGCTAATGGTTACTGGAGGAGCAGCCTAGTGATTAGGGCAATGTTCTCAGATCAGAGAGTTCTAGCCTAATGGTTAGAGCACTGACTTGGGAACCAAGAGACCAGAGTTTGATTCCCACTAGCACTCTTGGGTAAGTCACTTAACCCTCCATTTTCTCAAAAACATCCAAGTTATCAATGTTCCTGTTTCATGTACAATACCAAGTTTACATTACAATGTAAACTCCTTTGACTGAAATGATAAAACAGTATTAAAAAACCTGTTAAATAAATCCCACTGGTGTCTGTGGCCTTAGGCAAGTCACTTAACCCTTCACTGCCTCAGGTATAAAACTTAGACTGTAAGCCCTCTAGGGACAGGGAAATGTCTAATGTAGCTCACCTTGAACTACTACTGGAAAAGTGTGAGCTAAATATTATGAAATAAATAAAAAAATACTGTGGGATAAAAATACCACCACAGTAGAACACCCATGGGTTCCTTCCTCTTTCCTCGTGTTTGTTTAAAGAAGTTGCCTCTCCTTTTCATCTGCACAAGGAAAGAAGAGAATTCAAAAAGTCAGTGCTAAAAGCATGGAAATTCTTTTTTTTTGCTCTGATATACCTCGTGCTTGAAATAAATTTTCATAGCTGCTTAGAAGGACTATAGGCTTGTCATCAAACATGTACCAACCTTCCTATATGCTTAACATTTGATTTTTATGACCGAACTGCTATCAGATCAGTTCCATCACCAAGAAATAATTACATTCTTCAGCTAAATTCTGAGAGGACAGAGGTTAGATAAAATTTAAGACCAAGAGGTAAGATGTTTTGCAACTTTAAGAATTTGTAAATGACCCACAATAATGGATGAGCTACATAAGAGTTACAGCCTATAACCAAGATTGAAGCTGAAATAGTTTGTCAGGCTGCCATCTGTTGTTCAATTAAGCATTTTCTTCATCCTGAGAAAAACCTTATTCTGCTATTGGAAAGAAGAGATGGGACTTAAGTGGCTTAAAGAGAGGCATCTCTTTGTGCTCATCATTGAACCCACGATGTAGAGAGCTTCAGAAATCCATGGATGTAATGGCTCTGCATTTTATAAAGAGAAACTTGTGAGATACTATAGAAGATAGAAACTGAAAAAGCATTTACCTGGAATATGTAATCACCAGGTTCTACATCTGTGATGTCCACCCACTGGCAATCAATGTCATGCCGATACGTATCCCAGCATCCCACTGTTACACCTTGCTCTCCAAAGTTAGCACAAGCATACCGTCTTTGTACACCTGGATGAAAATTCAGAAGCAACAGCAGTTAGCAGTAGTAATGCCATTGCAGTTACTATTCTCCAAGTAAATTCATCTTCCAGCAGCAGAAAGTTAGAAAAAAATGGAGAGGCATACAGTCAGGGCCTTTTAGGGATCTGGTGATTCTCCAAGAGACTAAGCTTCTAGGACTGAAGTTCCCAACCATTCACGTGCCACAGCCAAAGCATAGGTATGCCAGCTTTTTTGCATAGAGAAGAAAAGGTGCAGGCTAGATCCACTGCTGCCTGAAGAACCATCTTTACTTTCTACCTCATCCACAGTCTCCTCCCACCACTGGGAGGAGTCAGTGGTACATCTTGCATGTTATGGTCTCCTTCTCGCATGGTCTCTTCCTGCAATCAGTCCCCCCTCCCCAGGGCCCCTTAGTCTCCTTGAGAAGCGCCATCCCTGTCAGGTTCTGATTTCAGAGGGGAACTGGGAAAGGATGAGGTGGCAGCAGCACACAAGAAGCACTACATACCCACTTGGCTGTTCCCCATTGCTACCAAACACAAACACTACAGTGCCTTGACACCTGTTTGCCTCTAGGCTGCTGTTGGTCTGATGCACTTTTTAGTGAATTTATTGAATCCCCTACCCTGAATGTCACTGCACATCACTGAAAGAGAGTGATCTCCTCCATTTCAGACGGGAATGCAGAAGATAAAACAGATTGTGTTCTGTGACTGACATCACAAGTTTATTCATCTTGTACTCAACTTCTAAAAAAATAAAGCCATACTTTGGCAGCCAAGATCTATTAAATCAATAGCAAAAAGTAGATTGGAGTGAAGGAGCAGCCTAATGGTTAGGGCAGTGGGCTAGAATAAGCCAGGGTTTGAATCTCACTGTTGCTTCTTGGGCAAGTCATTTAACCTTCCATTGCCTCAGGTACAAGCTTAAGCTGGAAGCCCTCCAGGGACAAGAAAATGCATATCTACAATACCCGAATGCAACTTGCCTTGAACCTCTGAGAAAAGGCATAAGCTAAAACCAATTCCCTCCTCTCCCCCCCCCCCCCCACCATTTAAAAATTTACAAGTTTGTTGACACTTTTTCTTTCTTTGTCATCCTAATTCCTAGGTTACACAGGCTTTGCTTTTTTTGTTGTAATTTCATTTTATAATTTGTACAGGGTTTTATCTTTGTTTTTGAAAAATGGATATATGCATTTTATCATAATTGCTAAATTTATTGTTCCATTATGTCCTCTCTTCTGAAGGGAAATAAGGTTTATAAGATTGCTCTATCTGTGTGTGTGTATCCTTAATGACTCTGGCATTTAGGGGCTTGTTTACAAAGCCGCGGTAGTGGTTCGCGATCGCGATCGCAGCCGCGGCCCCATTGAAATCAATGGGGCCGCGGCTGCGATTACGATCGCAAACCGCTACCGCGGCTTTGTAAACAAGCCCCTTAGTTTCAAATCCACCATGCTTTCAGGACTCTAACAAGTGTATTCCTTTTTCAGATCCAGGCATACCTGTTGTCACAGAAAGTGGGCTCCTTTATTTCTAAATGGAACTGCTTGAGGTTGTGTTTTGATACATTTTCTTCACTGAATTAAGTATTTAGACCAGGGGTCCCTAAATTACAGCACGCAGACTCGTTTCATTCAGCCCCTCCAAGGCTGAACATGAAACAGCCCTCTCCTCCCTCCCCCATGGTCCCAAACTTGTCTCCCTCTCTCTTCTTTTCCTCCCCCCTTCAGTTCTGTATCCCAGGAGCATCACTGGTGGCAGCGGTGGCAGCGATTTACAAACACAGCCTCTCACCACCTGGGAACCTCTCTTCTGCTGCATTGCACCAAAAACAGGAAATTGAATTACAGGGGGTGCGTGAGGTGCAGCAAAGGAGAGGATGGTGGGGGTCATGAAAACCACTGTGAAAAAAGACTTTGGGTGGAGGGAGGGAGAGATGCTGGATTGCGGAGTGGGAAGTTTGGGATGAGAGGCAGACTGTGGGGATGGAAAGAAGAGAGGGGGAGAAATGCTAGACCCATGGGGGGGGGGGGGGAGTGGATAGAAGGAGGGAAGAAAGGGAGAAAGATGCTGCACCATGGGGAGGGGAGACTTGGAGGAGCTACTTTCTAGGGGTGAGGGACCCCTCCTCCTACTCCACAAACACCTTGGCTCTTCTAGTGATCAGAAAGGTCCAATGTGGTTCTTGGCCCAAAATGTTTGGGGACCACTGGTTTAGACAATTGTCATATTTCCGAGAGCAAACTTGCAGTAGGACACCTAGCCAGCACCTACTGTTAGCCCAAACAGCCTGGATGATTTCTAGACACAAGGTACCACATGCACTGTGTTTGACTATCAGCTTGTGTGGCAACATGCATGTGACTGCTTCTAAGACCTATGAGCAAGGCTCTGTCCTAGAGTTTTAGCTGTTCACAGTGTTCACAATTTTGTCCTGCAGTAACACGCTGTTAAACATTCTTAGCCTTTATTATATGACATCTCTTCCTGCGGTCTGGGGATGGAGGATGCCTGCCATGCTAAAATAGTCTGTGGTAAGGCATGAACCTCAGACTCTTGCTTACTGTTTATCATATGCTATTGCTTCTTTTACATTTTTACAGAGCCCCCTACAATACAGTACATTTAGTAACATAGTAACATAGTAAATGACGGCAGATAAAGACCAGTATGGTCCATCTAGTCTGCCCAGTACGATGTCAAGAGTAGGTACACCTGCCGCTCTGTGCAGGCCACCCCTCCCCATGTCTTTGTTTAGGGGTGAACCCACCACTCCATGTAGGACACCCCATTTTGTTGAGGAATTAGATGGTTCAGTTTATTTTGATATTTTCTTGTTGCTGTAAAAGGATTCACTGTGTCTGTCCCATGCCCTTTTGAACTCCGTCACCATGTTTGCCCCCACCACTTCCATCGGGAGGGCATTCCAAGCATCCACCACTCTTTCAGTGAAAAAATATTTCCTGACATTGCCTTTCAATTTACCACCTTGTAGCTTCATGTTATGCCCTCTAGTTTTGCAGCTTCTCCATCTTTGGAAGAGGTTTGTTTGTTCATCATTTCTCTTTAAGTATTTAAAGGTCTGAATCATATCTCCCCTGTCCCTCCTCTCCTCCAAAGTGTACATATTTAGGTCTTCAAGTCTCTTCTCATAAGGTTTCTGACGCAGGCTCCAAATCATTTTGGTCACCTTCCTCTGAACAGTTTCCAGTCTTTTTACATCCTTTGCAAGATATGGTCTCCAAAACTGAACACAGTATTCCAAGTGAGGCCTCACCAGTGACTTGTACAGTGGCATAAGTACCTCTTCCTTTCTACTGGTAATTCCTCTTCGTATGCAGCCCAACATCTTCCTGTCTTTTGCCACCGCCTTGTCGCACTGTTTAGAACAGACCTTTTTAGAACAGACTTTTTAATCTCAGGCTCCGGTGAGATTGAGCTCATTGGGTTGGGGGTACTGATGTGTGTTATGATAGCAATGTATTTGTACTGCATATGAAATAGTCTGATTCGCTTCTTTACTCTGAGTCTTTGTTAGTGCATGTACAAATTATATGCTACTTTTATATTGGTCCTTCTCAGTGAGATTAACGAAGCCCCTTGACCAGGGAACGTTAGCCATCATTATTTCTTTAGACCTTTCCAGTTTTTGACTTGGTTGACCACCATTTGTTGCTTCTTTGCCTGTTTGAATTTGGTTTGAGAGGAGTTGTCCTTGAATGTTTTTCTTTCTTTTCTGACTGCTCAGTCTCTAGGTCCCATAACAGTTCTTTTTCTAAGTTACCTCTTTTGGAATGTGGGTACCGCAGGGTTCTGTGTTGTCACTGATGCTTTTTTTTTTTTCCTCTTTATTGAATTTTCAAATACACCAGAGTAAAACTAAGTGTAATTCGAATACAGACATAGCAAAAGAAACATTAAACAGCAAAGAAAAAACAGAAAACTTGGCATAGACCCCCAAATTAAACCTCTATAAGGTTCCAGGAGAAAAGAAATTTATCTAGGAATAATAACCAAAAACGGCTATAAACTCTAATAGAGCTTAGATGGTTCATGTGGCAGCCGGTACAGGATCCAACCCATCCCCTTCTTTACCCTCAAGAAACAATTTCAATTGCAGGGGTTCAGTCACTGATGCTTTTTAATTTATTTATTAGCCCACTGGCCACCACTATTCAATACCTGGCGGCAAGCAGCTTTATTTTGCAGATGATATTTGGCTGGTGTTCCATACTGATTCTCCATTATCTGATCTTGCTCCACTGAATAATTGTCTTACTGCAGTTATACGATGACTCAAGGACCATTGTTTGCATTGCAGCTCAGTTTGACAAAAACATAATGACTATGTGGATTTCTGGTGATATGTTTGTCCGCAATACATTTCCTTTATTATTGGGGCACCCTATTCAAATGATTGACTCTTTTGTGATCTTTGTATGTCGAATGGATTCTCAGTTGACTTTTAAGGCCACGTTTCCTCAGCTGTTAGATGTTGTTTCTACAACCTCAGATGCATCTATACAATTAGGCCTTTCCTTGATAGGAATACTTTAACAATGATCCACACTTTTATTATTAATCACATGGATTATTGCAACATGCACTATAACAGAGTCAAAGGGGTACTTTTACAAAGCAGCAGTAGTGGTCTTTGTGTGATTGAATTCATTGGGGCCACGGCTCCGATATTGCATGGAGACCACTACCGCTGCTTTGTAAGCATACCCCAAAGTTTCTAAGTTGCAATGGCTTCATGTTATCCAGAATATGGCTACCCATTTGATTTCCCTGGCAAGGAAGTTTGATTGTGTAATTTCACTCTTGATGGAACTGGTTTTAGCTCATACTTTACATTGACTGCCTATGGCATACAGGATTAAGTTTAAAATTCTTATTTTAGTCTATAAAGCCCTCTATACTAGTCACCCCTTTACCATTCTAATATTTTAACTCAGTTTGTTCCTGCTCACTCCTCACATTCACAAAATGGCTTGATGGTGAGATTCCAGAAGGCATTCTCCTAGAAAGAATGGAGGGGAAGTCTGCTTGAAGTGTAGGAGGTAACCCTCCTTCACTATTTGCAATGCCCAGGTGTCGGTTGTGATGCAAAGCCAATGATGG
Source organism: Ichthyophis bannanicus (assembly GCA_033557465.1). Classification (NCBI taxonomy): domain Eukaryota; kingdom Metazoa; phylum Chordata; class Amphibia; order Gymnophiona; family Ichthyophiidae; genus Ichthyophis; species Ichthyophis bannanicus. Next base: position 884,747,685 of record CM066034.1, on the reverse strand, counting down.
GCAAAGAACTGGAGATGCCCCCCAATGTGCTGTGGAACTGGGTCTGAAAGGGGAGGAAAGGCCGTGATCAAGGCCATGATCCCAGGCTGTGGCTGAGGAGCCAATTGGGGCTTTGGGGTCTTAGGCCTATGCTGCTGCCTTTGCCTTGGCCCTTGGCCTGCTGCCCTGGGGTAGCACCTGTTGGGAGTGATATGGGGGATAGGACCATATCCTTCTTCAGGAAGAAGAACTTTTCCCCCAAAGCCTTCTGATGGGAAGGGTCAGCAGTTCTCCTGGAAAGCCTGGTTATGGTGAGTTGTTCTGTCTCCAACTCAGCAACCTTCTCCATCATGGCTTTTCCGAAAAGGTTCTCTCCCCAGCATGGGACATCAGCCAATCTATCCTAAACCCACTGCTCCAGGTCTGAGGACTACAGTCATGCCAAGCGGTGGGCACCAATGCCCACCACAGCCACTCTGGCCACTGAAAGCTGCCATAGGCTACCTGAGTCACAAACTTGAAGCATTCCTTAGTTTTACTGATTAGGCTCTGGACGTTCTCGAGATGGTCACCAGAAAGTCCAGCTGAGAACCTGGTAAGCTCTCCTGCCAGGTCTCTCAAGTACATGCCCATGTACAGCTGGTATGCTTGTATATGGGACACGAGCATCAAGCCCTGTAACACTTTCTGCGAAAGCCATCCATGGTGCAGGCATCCTGACCCGGGGGTACTGAGGAGTGCATCTTATTGCTCTTGATGTGGCACAAGGCTGACTCCACCACCATGGAGTTGTGAGGCAGCTGTGTTTTTTTCAAAGCCTGGGCTCTTGCAAACCTGATGCATGGAATCAAGCCGCTTGCTCACTGTAGGCATCATAAGTAGCGTCTCCTACATCCTCAAAAGGAGCTTCTCCAGAATGGGTGGACAGGGACTGTGATGGCCTCCTTTGGCAGGGTGGGATAGTAGAGGTCCTCGGGAGGTGACCTTCGATGCTCAGGGGGTGAGGATTTGAGGGCACATCCCGGTACCTTGCCATCTTTGGAGACTCATCCTCAGTCTCCCAGTTGGAGTCCAAGGGATCAAGGACTCAGTCAATGACATGAAAGGGTCCTCGGTTCTCAATGCTTGGAACCTGAGGAACTGGAGGAGACCATCTGCACCGAATGGGATTGGGAGTGATCTTGGGATCCCGAGGAAACTGCAAAGGTTTCAAGGATCAGTTGCACCTCAGCTGTGCATGGGGTGTCACCTATGCTGAGGAACCAAAGCTACCCAGTCCTTGGGGGGGGGGGGGGTGTTGTATCATAAAGGCAGTCAGGCTGCATTCAAGAGCCAGCATCCACTCTGCCAGGAGGGAGGGATCTGCAGCTGCCGGTGTCGGCATCAGCACCGACACCAATGAAGCCGATGTTGGCTCCTTCAGCAGGGATTCCATGAAGATTATAGCATCAGGAGCCTCATGCTGAACCTCTGAGGTCTCAAGAGGCAATTCCTCCCATAGGAAAGCTTGGAAGGCCGCTCCCGGTCTTCACCCACGGAGTCACATTGAGGGCTCCAACACCGATGACCAGGGGTTTTCCCTCTGGTATTGGCATCACCCTTCGACACCGACTCGGACAGAGTCCATTCTTTCTGGGGGTGCTCCTCATCGAAGGAGAGTCACCTGTCTGATTTCCCAAGACCTTGAGGCTTGGAGGTCACCCTTTCAGAGCCTATGCCTTTGACGGGATTTTTGAGGGCATTGAAGATGGGGTTAATGCCGGGGATGGTATTGAGGCCTTGGAATCAAACAATGATTCCCGCTGCTTTTCTCAGTTCTTGAGTCCCTTGCACGTCATTTGCAAACAGAGAGGGCAAGTAGAAGGCTCATAGTCAGCCCAAGTCATTGAAGGCATGAACTGTGGCGGTCAGTGATCGAGATGGTCCGACCACACTGAGTTGCATTTTTTGAAACCACTGGTTGGGTTAGACATGGTGGGGAAGATAGCTCTAATAGACAATGAGATCGACAAAGATGGGAAGGACGCGAATCGAGACAAGCCGGTACCCGAACGGTAAAAAAAACTACTGTAAAAAAATGAACTTATCTCTGGGATTCAGACAGACATTTGAAGGGCTTCACAGAAAAAAGAAGACTGAGGTAAGATGGCTCCTTTGGGTGGGAAGACTGGCATGCATTCCAAAAGCTTGGGAAGTGTTCCCATGCAGGGTCCATCGGTGATGTCACCCATATGTGAGGACTGACTTCCTGCTTGGTCCTGGACAATATACTCTTACTTTCAGTCAGCTAAAAATCCACTTGGTCAATTTGGCTTCTGTATTAATGTAGCCCTATTTTACCCATGTAGTTCCCAGCTAGAGAAATGAACATTTACTCCTATACATGTCAGTGAAGGTCAACGTAAGAATAAAGAGAACTACTCAGATTTGTAATGTTATTGGTGGCAAAGCACAAAGAGCATTCCAAAGCTTTAAAAACAGATTTGTTTTCTGTAATACAATTAAAATAAGACAGAGAAAAAAATCGTAATGTATGTTTTTACTGCTGACTAAATGTTTTGAGAAATTGTTCAGTAGTGCTGGAGTTTAAGTCTATCGGACATGTGGTCACTTTAGCAATGTTGGCAACCTCCTAGGACAGTTCTCAGAATGTGGGACCTCAAGTCTTTGTGGTCAGGTCATTAGTCTGGGATATTCTGGCCTCTAGGGTAGATATGAATAACAGTTCCAGCATATTTCAGACAGTTGTCAACAGGGGCACAAGAGTAACAGGATGGACTTCTACACAACGCTGTCTTTTTTCTGCTCCCAAACACAGGGTATACATGCCACTTCATGATAATTATAGTCACTGGGGTCAGAACTACTGTAAACAAGAGGCTGATTATAATTGAAGTTACTCTATGGAGGAACACAACATCTACAAACTGAGATATAAGCAGAAAGAGTCCCAACAGGAATTACTGGAATGAATGGCAATGAAGAATTTATTATGAACTACCAAACCTTACACTTCTCAGTGGCTACAGAGTCAATATACATCATGTTCTTAGAAGATATATTTGTATGTCCCTTCTAGAGATCTAATTTTGTTCACAGAATTTGGTTTTACAGCATCTACCAAGTTTGCTGAATGACGATCTAATGTTCATTAGAAAAAGAAAATCACAGGGGACATCCTTGTACTTTGGACATCTCTATGCCTGTTTTCAGATATCAAAAGCATGAATAATGTTTCTAAAATTACCCCCATAGTAAATTAAACTCTTTGTAAGGAAATAGGGCTCATTAAGAAAAATGAGGCTTGCGTTAAACTATGTATGTTAATGGGCCAGCTTGATAGTGTGCTAGGTGGCGCCATAGCACATTTTATTCTTATGATTGCATTGGTACTTAGCACACATTAACATGTGCTAAACTTTTGTAAATATGCCCCGGTGTGCATTAATGTACGCTAGCACACATGAATAAACATGGCCGCTTCGACCCCTTATGAGGCCCTGGGTAGATGTTTGAGAATGGAGCCCCATTCATGGGACCCACCGTTTGTGGCCTCTCCCTTCCATTTGCTGACCCCTTCCCACCTTGAGCAGCATAGTCAGTGGTCCTGTTCCTCCCATTTGCTCCTTTAAGCTGCTTGCAAGAGAAGTGAGCGGTGCTTTAGTGAACAGACTGGAAGCAGGAAGTTGTCGGTCTGTTCACTAATGCACCACCCATTTCTCTTGCAAGCAGCATGAGGGAGAGGAAAGGAGGAACAGAGCCACTTTTACCTATGGGCAGCAGGGCATCTGGGCCACCATTGTGCAGGGGCCCGGAGCAGCCTCCCCTTTTGCCTATAGGTAAAAGCGGCCCTGTGAATAAATCTAGCCCTTAGTTTGTAAGCCCTCTGGGAACAGGGAAATAACTATTATACCTGTTACTTACCTTGAGCTTCCACTGGAAAGTCGAGAGCTAAATATAATGAAAAAAAACCCAAAGGCCTACTGGCTTGGAAGTGTTTTTTTAGTCTCAGCATAATTTACTGCACAGATTAATACTGGCCCAGCAAACCCATTGATAATGAGGCACAGTTAAGAGTATGAAAGCTCTAGAGGGACATAATGTAGCACAATTTATAACATACCTTTTCCACAGTTTGTGTCTTCTAGACAGAAGCTGGCTTTGTGGCCTTCTGCAACTTTGGAGCCATTTAATGTCAAAAGGTCATAGTGAGTGAAAACTTCAATGCTGTGATAGTGTCTGTGGAAGGAGAGAGAGAGAGAGAGAATGGGACACTAGACATTCTTTTGCTCACTAGCCAGTGAATCTCATGAGTTAATAAACATGTCTAAACTGAGCCTGGAAAGGTGAAAGGCATAATTAAAATCCAAGAAGAAACCCTAATACTATGTTAACTTTTTAAGCATCACAATAGCAAAGCAGGCATTAAAAACTGGTGCCCAGCCAGTTTCTTGCCTGTGAATCCTACTAGTAGAGACGCCTTGTAGACTAGGATTAAATAATGTGTAGCAGGAATGGTCACAAGTGTTGGTAACACAACAGCACAGTAGATGGCAGCAGATATGAACCGCTTAGACCATTTGTCACTCTGAATCATCCTGCTGGCCATGATTCTAGCTTTAGGATTAATATATAACAGTTTTACCATATGGATATACATGAGTTCAAATCCAAACCAACTAAGAACCTGAAAAAGGTACTCCCTCAAAACGCAGTCAAAAGCTTTTTCTGCGTTGAGTGAGTCCACCAAATAAAGGTCTGAGAACTGGCTGGCAAATCATCTACATTATATAGAAAACCTGGTATCAACTGTCATGGAGTGGCTTAACATAAAGCTATTTTGGTCTACATGCGTAATGGAATCCAGTACCTTATACAAGCAGCAAGACAGAATTTAAACATAAATTTTATAGTCCATGTTAATGAGTGAAATCAGCCTATAGTTTTGTACTAGTTCTGGACCCTGATCTGGTTTTTCTTCTCTAAAGGAGACCCAGGTTGGAAGTATTACCATCTTAGATCATGCTCCTGTGTCACTGAACCTGTCTTAGGGCTGAAGGTTTTGGATCAAAGCAGTGGCAGCTAGACGTTAGGCTGCTTCCAAAACAGTACCATCATGTACCATACCCATCTTGTCTGTCAAAACATCAGAAAACATCTGATAAAATTCTGGCCCAAGCCCATCAGGTCCTGGAGCTTTCCTGGATTGTATAGTTTTTACTGCTTCAATAATCTCTGAGACCTCAATCGGCTTTTCCAAGAATTCTCTTTGAGGCTTTGTCAGTTATGTCTGTCCAGCTTAGACAAGAACTCTGATACCTGATTCACAAACAATCTCTGACCAGTATAACTGTGAGTAGAATGGTAGAATTGTTCCAAGATTTTCTTGTCTGTAACATGGAACTACCACTGCTTGATTTGATCATCTGTATCCTATTACAGATTTATTTACCTTTAACATAATGTGCTAAAAAAAAGGTGTCCTGTCTTACTGTTCTCCTCATAATAATGAGACTGCTCATTGAAAAGAGCAAAGCCTGCATGTTGGCTCAATATGGAATTATATTCATATCTCAGTGTTTGAAGCTGAAGTAGACAGTGCTAATCATATTTTGTGTACAAGACTCTTTCTAAACTCTTTATTTTGTCTTCCATTTCCTTAAGTTTCTTACTTCTCTCTCTGTTCATCCTTATTGAGTAACCAATAATTACTGTACACCCCAAATAGTAGCTTTACATGCATCCCACCATACCTCAGGGGGAATTCTCAAATCCATTATGATTATACTAATTCTGAGCCTGTCATCCTGAAGCAGACTAATGTCTAGCCACCACTGCTTCGATCCAAGCCCTCCTGCCCCAAGACAGGTCCAATGATATGGGAGCATGATCTGAGATGGCAATATTTCCAATCTGGGTCTCTTTTAGAGAAGGAAAAATATCCTTTGAAATCAAAAAGAAATCTATTCATGAATAAAAGGAATGTGGAGCAGAATAGAATATAAATGCCTTATCTTTAGGATACTACAACTGCCAAGGTTCACATAACCACTTTCTGCCATACCAAAAAGCAGAGAAGCCCTGGCTTTAGATAGTCACCAAGAGCAGCGGGAGTATCTATCTACGGTGAGATCCAATGGGAGGGTAAAATCACCTCCCAAGATGATACTGTCCTTTCCAACACAGGTAAGCTCAGTCAGCAAAGACTAAAAAAAAGCAGGGCAATCTCAAGTGGGTGCATAGACATTAACCAATGTCAACTCCTAACTAATGTCAACCCATTGTCCCTCAGCGTCAATCAATTGTGATTCTACTTCCAGGTGCAATGAGTGTTTAGCTGGGATGGCAACCTCATTTTTCTTCCCCATTGCTCCGGAAAAAGCTTCTTGTAAAAAAACACAAACTTCTTCTAATCTATTCATATGTATCAACACTTTTTTTTCTTTTTAATTGGATTATTCAGTCCCATGGCATTTAGTGAAACAAACTTCCATTGCTTAGAGGGCATGTTAACTGTTTTAGCCATTAAGAAAGAAAAGCAGCCTGTGTAATATGAGGCTGTACCTACTAGTGCCTGGAAAATTTGGACATTCTGTTTCCAAAACAAATATGTGTGTGTGTGTGGGGGGGGGGGGGGTGCCACAATGCTGATCTCCGGGTCCACTAACTCTTCTGAAAAAAACAGGCATACAGAAGAGGAAAAATAAATCAATATAGGTGAATCTCCCCCCATGGTAACCATGTGGAGCCTGACTCAGAGATGGGGACATCCGGGCCGTCCAGACATACCCAAGAAAGACGGGCCCATTAGGACCCGATTCTGGACCGCAGGAACAAAACGTTCCCATGGTACACAGAATCGGGCCTGTGGACGGCCCGACTTGACCCTGCCTGCCAGCGGGGATGTCTTCCCTGCAGCTCCCCTGACTACTGTGGCTTGGCCCCTCTCTTCCCCACCGCCCAACCCCAAGCCTAGATCGGGTGGCGGGAACCCTCCCAAACATGGCCCTGGCCCTGGGCCCGATCGCCGGATTAGTACTGCTTATTCCACCTTCAAGTCCAGTCATCTTCCTGTGACTGGAATCGGCCTTGTATATCCTGCTGGCTTGGCCCATCCCTGTTCCGCCCAGATCCCACCCCCTCCCACCTCCCACTGGCTCTCCCTCTCTTACTGCTCAGGACATGCAGGGAGAGCAGGAGGGGGAATAGGGTCCCAACGGCGTGTGGAGCTGCACGTTCTGCAGGGACATGCAGCCTGACAATCTACATCTCTGAGTCGGGCCCATAGTCTATAAGCTGCGTACGACTTGTAGCGCTATACAAATGCTCAATAGTAGTAGTAGTAGTAAACTCTGTACACTTAAACTCTTTTCATTATGTGATTCATATAAGACCTATAATCGCAGGTGTTCCTCCTCACTACTACTATTAGTACTACTACTGATCATTTACAAGGCGTACGCAGTGCTGTATAGACACATGTAAAAGACGGTCCTTGCTCATCAGAGCTTCCAATCCAGTCGACAGACAACACAACAGCTAGGGACAAGGATATACCTCATATCACTCTGGAGGAGAGGAGGGACAGGGGAGATATGATTCAGACCTTTAAATACTTAAAGAGAAATCATGAACAAAGAAACCTCTTCCAAAGATGGGGAAGCTGTAAAACTAGAGGGCATAAAATGAAGCTGCAAGGGGGTAAATTGAAAGGCAATGTCAGGAAATACTTTTTCACTGAAAGGGTGGTGGATGCTTGGAATGCCCTCCTGATGGAAGTGGTGGGGGGCAAATACAGTGACAGAATTCAAAATGGCATGTGACAGACACAGTGGATCCCTTTACAGCAACAGGATAAAACCAAAATAAACTTAACTATCTAATTTCTCAACAAATAGGGGTGTCCTACGCGGAGTGGTGGGTTCACCCCTAAACAAAGACATGGGGAGGGGTGGCCTGCACAGAGCGGCAGGTGCACCTACTCTTGCCATCTTACTGGGCAGACTAGATGGACCATACTGGTCTTTATCTGCCTTCATTTATTTTATTTATTTATTTATTTATTTATGCTTTTCTTCTATACCGCTTTTTCCCAAGATCAAAGGCGGTTTACAAGTAACACAATGAACAGTTTACAATTAACATAATGAACATGGTTTTACATGGAACATCTTGTTTTTTTCAAACTACGTACAATTAACTTTTCGTAAACAACAACAAGTAACATGGAATATATAATTATGCAAATGTTGTAACTATTTACATTAGTTAAATATTTACATTATTCAATTGTTAATCGTGGTTTTTAATACACTAGGGATTTCTAGGGATTTTAATACACTGAGGATTCTAGGTTGATTTTTCCTAAATGTGTTGTGGTTTGTGGCTTTTTGATCTGAGGTTATGGAGGATTTTTTTGGAGGTGTGGTGAGGGTGCTGGAGGGGGTTCATTAAGATTTATAAAGTATTCTTTAAACAGATATGTTTTTAGTTCTTTCCGGAATGTCTGTAGGTCATTTATTTTGCGGAGGCTTAGAGGGAGTTTATTCCATATGGTGGGGGCTGCATATGAGAATGCTCTTGAGCTTGTGGTTTTTTTTGTTTTTCGAATTGATTTTTTTATGTCTAGTGAGTGAGTTGCGTTTTGTCTGCGGGTTCTATGTTCTTTTGGAGTATGTAGTAGAGTGGTTAGATGTGAGGGTGATATGTCGTTGATAAGTTTAAATGTAGTTAATAGTATTTTGTATGATATTCTGCTATTTATGGGAAGCCAATGTAGTTCGGCGAGGATGGGAGTTATGTGGTCAGTAAGGCGTGCTTTTGCTGTTACTCGAGCACAGATGTTTTGAGCTCTTTGGAGTAAGTTTATTTATTTATTTATTTTATTTAAAAGTATTTCTAAACCGTCTTATCCTAAAAATCAAGGCGGTGTCACAATCAAAACAATCAGATGAAGTGCTGGGGGGGTCATGCAGTGTGGGGGGAGTAGAGGGCGGGGGGGGGGGGATCATGCAGGAGGAATAGTGTGAGGGGGCAGTGGAGTGAAGTGTGTGTGAGGAGGGGGATTCTAGATTAGGGTGAGCTATGTACAGTGTGCGCTATAATACAGCATGTTCTATAATACAAGGTACTGTCCAGATAGGGCTTGAGCTAGATCCTGTGCCGATATACAATCTCTTGTCGGTGTCTTATAATCTCTCGTCGGGGTCTTTGTTGATCAGGCTTTGCTTGATTACGTGATGTGTCCATAATGTTCTATGAACAAAGTTGTCTTCAGCTGTTTGCGGAAGTCTTTGAGGTCCGTTGTCGATCTCAGATCATCTGGGAGGGAGTTCCAGATGGTTGGGGCTGCCAGGGAGAGGGCTCTCTCTGTGGTGTCCTTTCGTGTTTTTCTGAAGTCTTTTGGTGTATTGACTCTGTTGGAGGTTCCTCTTCTTCTCGGGCGGGTGCTGGTGTCTGGATGAATGAGGGTGTGCAGGCTGTTTGCTGAGATGTGGTGCTTGATTTTGAATATGTTCATTATTGTTTTGTATTTGATACGTGAGCTGATTGGGAGCCAGTGTAGATCTTTGAGAACCGGGGTAATGTGTTCATGTCTTGTTGAGCCAGAAATTATGCGTGCGGCGGTGTTTTGGGCTAGTTGGAGCGGTTTGAGAGTTTGCTTTGGTAGGCCAAGGTAGATGGGGTTGCAGAAGTCCAATAATGGGGTGATGAGCGCTTGGCATACTGTGCGGAAGTGTTCTGTGTCGAGGAGGGGTTTAAGCCGTCTGATGATTCTCATTCTATAGTATGCATTCTTGACCGTTTTGTTGACGTGAGACATGAGATTTAGTTTGTTGTCCAGGGTTACTCCCAGGTATCTTACTTCGGATTTCATTGGAATGGTTGTGTCTGCTATTTTGATGTCCGGTGGGTGAATGAAGTTGGGGTTGCGAGTGATTATTAGAGCCTCTGTCTTGCTGTAGTTGATTGAGAGGTTGTTGTTCGTGCACCAGTTTGTCATTTGTGTTAGGCAGTCAGTTATTCTATTGTAGTCTGGGTTGTCGGTAGAGATGGGTGTGTATATCATGATATCGTCTGCATAGATGGTGTATTGAATGTTGTTCGCTTTCAGGATGTCGCATATTGGCTGGATGTATATGTTGAACAGAAGGGCCGAGAGGGCGGATCCTTGAGGTACTCCTTGGCGGATTTTTATGGGTTGAGAGGTGTTGTGGCCTATCTTGACTTGTAGCTGCCTGTCGGTGAGGTAGGATTGGAACCATTTTAACGTGGTACCGTGAAGCCCAATTTTCTTTAGTCTTTCCAGGAGGGTTGGGTGGTCAACTGTGTCGAAGGCGGAGGAGATGTCGACGAAGATCATTAGGATGCCTTTAGTGTTGTTGTCTATGACTCTGATGATGTTGTCTATGAGGTATATCAGCAGTGTTTCGACTCCATGTTGGGGGCGGAAGCCGTGCTGGTTGTCGTCTAGAGGAGCATGGTTGTCAATATGTTCCTGAAGTTGTTGTTGCACTGCTTTTTCTATGATTTTTGCCAGGAAAGGTATACTGGATATTGGTCTGTATGCTGCGGGGTTGCTCTTGTCGAGGGTTGTTTTCTTCGGTATTGGGCGTACTGTAGCCAGTTTTAGTTGAGCTGGCAGGAGACCCTGGGTGAGTGAATTGAGCACAATGTCGTGTATGATGTGGATGAGGCTTGATTTGGTGGCCTTTATCCATGATACTGGGCAGGGGTCCGTGGGGGCGGTGCTTGTTCTGATTGCTGTGATGATGCGGGAGAGCTGTTCTGTTGAGGGAGGGTAGAAGGTGTCCCATGTAGTAGGGTATGAATCAGGCTGGGTTGAAGAGCTGGTTTCAGTTGGTTCTGTGGAGTGAAATTTGTCTTTGATGTGATCAGCAAATTTTTGCGGGTCTATTTGTATTTCCTCCTCAGTTTTCTGCTCCTTTGTGAGGATTTTCACTAAGTTGGTGCTTGTGAGGGGGAGGCCGATAAGTAGACTGTTACAATAGTCAAAGTGTGGAGTGATGAGTGTGCTGATAACAGATCTGAAGTCATGTGTGTCTAGTATTGGTCGTAGGTGTTGAATGGTCTTAAGTTTATAGAATATGGTTTTTACAGTTTGCTTTATGTGGGGGAGCATACTAAGTGTGTGGTCTATTATGATGCCTAGGTATTTTACTTCCTTTTTGATTGGGATTGTTGTGTTGTTAATTGTTATTGTTTCAGGGAGAGTAGTATCTGGTTTTCTTGTTACGAACATTGCTTCAGTTTTTTTTAGGTTGATGCTGAGGTTATTATTTTCTAACCAGGTATTTGCTTCGTTGATGCAGTCCAGTAAGTTCTGATAGGTGGGATTATTTGTGCTTATTGGTTGAGTGAGCATGATATCATCTGCGTATATGTAGTGGTTGACTTTATGTTTTTTAAATATATTTGTGATGGGTTGCAGATACAGGTTGAAAAGAAGGGCCGATAGGGCCGAACCCTGTGGAATACCTTGTCCTTGTACAAATGGTTCAGAGGTGTCTTGTCCTAATTTAACGCGTATTGATCGATTTGTGATGTATGATATAAACCATTGTAGAATTGTTCCTCCTATTCCTAGACTTAGGAGTCTGTTAATGAGGGTGTTGTGGTGGACATTGTCAAAGGCACCAGCTATATCAATGAATATGAGGATGTAGCCTTGGTTGCATGTGTCAGTGCCTTTTATGAGGTCATCCATGAGTGTTATAAGCAAAGTTTCGACCCCGTGGGATGGGCGGAAGCCGAATTGGTGTGAGTCTAGTGGTGCATGTGAGTCAATAAAATCTTGTAGTTGGAGCTGTATGATTTTTTCTATTACTTTGGCGATAAACGGTATGCTGGCTATGGGCCTGTAGGAGTTTGGGTCTGTAGGATTGAGTTTATTATTTTTTATTATTGGGCGTAAGGATGTGAGTTTCAGGGCATCTGGCATGATGCCCTGGGATAGTGATTGGTTCACTATATTTTGTATATGGTTAGCTAATTCTGTTTTGGTGTTTTTTATCCATGATACTGGGCATGGATCTATGGGGGAGGTGGTGGTGTTGATCATTGATATGATATTGAGGAGGTGTTTTTTTTCAATGTCATGAAAGGTTGTCCATTTAATTGTTTACTATGTTACTATGTTACTATGTTACTATCACACAGGGCTGTACCGAGACTGAAATGCGCCCTGTGCGACTTGCATATCAGGCGCACGCCCCCTCTCCCGCACCTCCATTTAGACACTTTATGGGCGTGCGGGGGGGGGGCGCGTGCCCGATCTGCAAGTCGCCGGCACGCTAAGCAGGTCTGGCCCATCCCTGAGAGACCAGACCTGCTTAGTGTGCAGGCACAAAGACTTAAGGGGCGCATTTTGTCTCTCTCCTGCTGCCTGCTGCCGAAAAAGCGGCGGCGGCAGGCAACGGCAGAGAGCCTAAATACGCCCTTTAAATCTTTGTGCCCTCTGCGGCCGCACTGCTCGCACAGGGCTCGGTACGGTCCTGCTATCACATCCATCAACACAGATAATCTAATATTGCTTGATCCAAACCCTCTCATGCACTCATATGAATCCTCTCTTCCACTTGTCCCAAAGAACATTTGAATAGCCTAAACATATATACCTTTCGCCCGACGTCCCCTGACTACTTGAGAAAGGCCAAGCCCTGAGATATACCAACATGGAATTCACAATCACCCTAATTCGCATTACTGTACACGACCTGCTCACAATCATGTGTTCTTCCAAACAACAATTCACTAAATTCTGATGTTGGCCCTGTACATCCAGAGCCGGCGAAATGTCCGGGGAAGTTATTCCACCCCTCGGGTGGAATAACTTCCCTGGACATTTGTTTTTGTCTTCATTGGGGCGTGGAAGGGGTGGGGGGGGGGCAAAGTTAATTCCCTGCAGTCCAACCCTGGCATTAGGAGGCTGGATCGTGGGTCGGGCTGCGGGGAATTAACCTTTTTAGCAGGCGACTGGCATCAGCCCGGACGTACAAAGGAAATATACATCGGGATCGGAATCAGGCTCATTGCTTTTTCACAACTACCCAGGGGCCCAGTCAAGTATGCAGGGTGGTGTTTCACAAGAAAACATCCTTATTCTGATCAGATAGGGTGTTATAATGAAAGACTAGCAGATGCCTAGGCGTAAACCATCGGTAAGCTTTGATCTGTCTTATATTTAAATCAGAATGGTTCCAATGTATGCTCAGAAGCAGCATTCAGTCTATACACAGTTTTTCTCTCATTGCCAGCAACAAAAACATAAAATAATATTCGGTCAGGTATTTTTGTAGCATAGAAGAAGTAAAGAGTAACCCTGCTTGAGTCTTATTTTTGATATATGTCATGTCTGTTGTTTTTCTTTGATTTACTAAATTTAGCTGTTGTGTGTAAGTTGTCAAACCAACTTAAAAAAAAACAAAGAAAAAAAGGGGAAATTGTGAATGTATTTTATTTATTTATTTATTTAACTGTATTCATATCCCGCTTTTCACCGGGTCAAAGCGGTTTAACAAAAAGGGGGGGGGGGGTGCAGTAATCAATTCATAGAGAGGGGGGGGCATCACCAAGGGGGCCAACACTGATGATCTGAACAGAAAGTAAAGACTTAGACAATAGATGTAGGTCTCTTAGTGGGTAGTTCTGGGGATATGTTAGAAGGTCTGGAGGAGTTGTCAGTGATGGATGTCTGTTTCTGGTCCAAGGTATTCATGAAACAGGATGGTTTTTAGTTCTTTCCGGAATGTGGAAAGATCTCCGTTGTTTCTGATTTGACTTGGTAGGGAGTTCCAGAGGGAGGGTGCGTATAGTTCAAAAGCTCTGTTGCAGGTCCGTTGATTGTACTTAGTTCGTTCATGGGGGATAGTGAGGGTGTTGCTGGTGGTTTGTCGGGTTGTCCTGTTGAGGGTGGGCTGGGGCAGTAGAGTGCGGAGTTGGGAAGTCTGCGTTTGAAAGAGGGCTTTGTGGATAAGTAGGGCAGATTTGTATTTGATCCTTGCTTCGAATGGTAGTATGTGCAGTTCTCTCAGGACTGGAGTGATGCGATCTTGTTTTTTTGCTTTCTGGATGATTCTTGCTGTGGTGTTTAAGGCAGTTCGTAGTGGGTTGGTGTGGGTGGCGGGTAGTCCATGATAAATTATATTGCAGTAGTCCAGGTGGGGAAGCGTCATAGCTTGCATGACTGTTCTGAAGTCCTGTGGATCAATGAGTGGCCTGAGCCGTTGCACTGTTTTTGCTTTGTGGAATATTGTTCTGGTAGTCTTTTTGATCTGTTGGTTAAATGTGAGCGCCTGGTCTATGATGATTCCCAAATATTTTATGTGGGGTTGAATTTGTATTTGGGTTGTTCCCAAGATGAGGTGTGGTGGTGGGGTGAAGTTAGGGTCCTTGGTTACTATGACGGCTTCTGTTTTTTTTAATGTTGATGGATAGGTTGTTCCTTTGTAGCCAGCTGGAGACTTCAGTGAAGCAGTCTGATAGGTGATTGTTTGTTGGGTTGGAGGGTGTGATCGGTCCATAGAGCATTATGTCGTCTGCGTAGATATGGTAGTTGATGTTATGAGCTTGTATGACCGAGCAGAGTAGATGTTGCAGGTAGATGTTGAAGAGCATGGCGGATAGTGTGGAGCCCTGGGGTACTCCTTGGTGCTGTCGAAAGGGGGGGGGGGGAAGTTGCCATGCTTGTGCGGATCAGTTGTTGTCTATTGGTCAGGTAGGAGTGGAACCATTGAAGTACAATGTCCTTGATGTCGATTTCTTGAAGTCTGTGTAGGAGGATGTTGTGGGAGATGGTGTCAAAGGCTGCAGATTTTTCCAGGAAGAGCATAGCATATCCAGAGTTTTTGGTCTGTGTGCCTTTGATAAGGGTGTTCATTAGTGATGTCATGAGGGTCTCGACTCTGTGGAATGGGCGGAATCCATATTGTTGCTGGTCCAGTATGTTGTTGGTATTTAGGTGGTCTTGGAGTTGTTGTTGAATTATCTTCTCGATGATTTTGGTGGCGAATGGGAGACTTGCTATAGGTCTGTAGGAGGTGGGGTCGAGGGGGTCCAAATTGTGTTTTTTTAGGTTTGGGTGAATGATGGAGGTTTTGAGAATGTCTGGCATGTGTCTTTGCTTGAGTGATTCATTGACAATGTGGGTTAGGGGTGCGCTTATGTCCTCTTTGGATTTCTTTATCCATTCTGCAGGGCAGGGATCTAGCGGAGAGGTGGTGGTGTTTAGGCAGGAGATAGTGGATTCTATTTTTTCTTTGGTGACTGTTTCAAATGTGCTCCAGTCTGTGTCTTTGGTAGCAGGGTGGGTTGTTGTCTTTGCATTCAATTGTGGTTGTGTGGTTGTTGGAGCTGTTTGTATTGGTGTGGTAGTAGTTCTGGTGGGATGTTCGGTAGCTGGTTGGAGTGGTTGGGTGCTTTTGTTAGCTTCTTGACAATCTCAAAGAGCTCACGTGGTTTGTTTATTGAGGTATTTATGATTTTCGAGTGGTAGGTCCTTTTTGCTTTATTGGTTTCTGTGTGGTAAGTGTGTAGTTCACTCATGTATTTTGCTTTATCATCTTCTTTTTTGGTCTTTCTCCATTTTCTCTCAGTTCTTCTGAGTTGGGTCTTTAGTGTCCGTAGGTTGGGGGTGAACAATCAGGCTCTTGTTGTGGTAGCTCTGGTTTTGGTGCTGTTTGTCGTTGCACAAGATGCAGAGGAGATTGTAGTATTCCAGTTGTTGATTAGGTCATCGATATTAGAGGAGTTTGTTTGGAGTTTAGGTAATGTATGTAGGTAATATATGTAGGTTTATTTCAATTGGCAACGACTTTTAAGTAACTTTTTTAACTTTTAAGGAAAATGAAATCCATGGAGTGAGGGTCAATTTAAAGGTAATTAAGACTTCACTCTGGTTCAGCTGCAGATATTTAGATAAATGAGATACCAATTTTGTTTAATAGTGCTTTTTAAGGAAGTAGACCCCCCCCCCCCAACAAGACTGCCTGTCTCTTGAAAAGAAAGATAAGAGGGAGATCTGTTGTTTGCTTTTCTTAACAAGATGGCATTCTCCCATTATATGCTATCTTCTTGTGACTGATGAACAGCACAACACCACCATAGGAGTTAACTATGCTGATTTGTCCTATTTTGTCTATTTCATTATTGGGTCTTAGGATAACTTCACCAGTTTTTCTGTGTTTGAAGTTTATGTTTTGGTTTCCAGAAAAAAGTACACTTTGATTTGAAAGCCTTTCTGATTTCAGTTTCAGGAGAACAATTTCTGGGAAAACAGATATATGTTGTAGCACTGTGAGATACTAATTTTATTTAGTTTATACATATTTCCAAATGTGATCCTTGTTGTATTGTATTATGCAGAGGTCCAGTATTCATACAGAAATTACAAGATAAGTAAAAATTACTGTTTCTTTTAAACTTGTATTGTCCTTAAGTTTGCTGGAATTTGGAAAGACACTGATTTGAAATGATTTTAGTCTCAAGCATAAAGCCTACATTCAGCAGAATGATTGAACTGAGTTCCCAGAAATATGAGAGTATCTTTTCTTTTTCTAGTGTATTTATTTATAGTCATTTAAAGTGCTTGAAAAAGAAACAGAAAGAGAAGCAAGGAATAACAGTCCAGGACGTGATGCTTCTAGAGTGGTAATCTGGACCACCAGTATTCTGACAGCCCTAAATTTCCACGGGGACCCCAAGGCCTGAAGTAAATGAACCTTGTATATTTATGTCTCTGAAGGGACATTTTTAGGAGGGAGAATGTGGGCCAAGAAGAACCTGAGGAGGTGTTACCACCAGGCCCATTCATAAATGCCTCATGCCCTCTTATTCCTCTCAACTCAGAAGGACCTTTTTAGCACCACAATTGATGGCTAACTTACACAAATCCTTGTAGTCACAAGATCAGTCCTGAAATTTTTTGAGTTTTCTACAAGCACTCTCACTGGAGACAGTATATATATAGACTCTAGTTATACCTGGGGGATATGTGGCTGCCCTGTTAAAGGCCATACTTCTTTCTATTGAGATAAAGGGGCTTGTTTACAATGCCGTGGTAGCAGTTTCCGATCGTTATCGGAGCCGCGGCCCCATTGATTTCAATTGATTTCAATGAGGCCGCGGCTCCAATAATGATCGGAAACCGCTACCGCGGCTTTGTAAACAAGCCCCAAAGTGTGTAAAAAATAGTTTACAGTTGCTATGAGCACATTTCTACCTGTTGCTAGACCGATTAAGTTTAATTGGAAATGGGCATTGTTTATTTACACTGTGTTTTGTTTATTGTTCTATTTACATTTGCTTAATACTAAGCGTTAACAATTGTTTGATTTTTCTAGAAGCCTTACCAAATAAGGATACATTAGTATGATATGAAGAAAGACCTATGTACATACTTGGTAGAATGATGCAAGGGATGACAGGTGTTATGGAAAAAAAGAAGGTCTTTGATGGACAGTAAACTGTGAAGGTAATTTAATGATGTAAAGTAATATGTCAGTCTAATGAATATGTAAAGAAAAAAATGATGAGGACTTTATTCTGCAACCCTAATATTTGATTATGCCGTCTCCAGTACCTTCAATTCGGGAAGTCATCTAAGCCCTGATACATACTCAACTATTTGAAATAAATACTTAGAGGCAGGCTGGGTGCATTTTGCATCCTGATGAGCTTTGGAGAATCCAAACTGGCCATGTGGTGCTTCCAGATGCTTTCTTACCTCATTTTGCCTCCATGTGTCCTGGCCAGACAGATGAAAGAAAAAGGGTAATGATGCATAAATTCTCACAAGTTTGATACAATCCTAAATTTGTTAAAAGTATATGCAACTTGTCTGATCTGTAAACAGTTCAATAATTCTAAACCTGTGAAAACCAGTCAAGGGCACAAGCCATAGCCATTGGGACCCTTTATGAATTTATAAATGGATTATGTTCAGTTATTCAAATGTCAAGGATTTGAATACTGTGGAATGATTGTTTGTTTTTTTGGGCAGGTATTGCTACTGTTGCAAATAAATTGATCTAGTATTTCCTATTGTCATGGGGAGTCCCCATATTGCTCTCCGGTGATAGAGGAATAAGAAGCCTGCCAACTCACAAGACAGGGTGTAAGATTTTATGTTAGTAAATATGAATGAAATTATGTTTGTCTTATTGCAAAATTTAATTCAGAGTGTTTAGTCTTTTCACTTAAAAGTGGTTGCTGCTGTTCTCGATGAGGCCAGCAGCCATGTGATCAACTGCAATCCCAGAGATTCCAGCAGAGAGTATTGTCCAAATTCCAGATGGAACAGATCATACCAAGCGCTTCTAACTACACATCACAGCAAAGTGTGCAGGAGTCCGTACTTGGACCTGTGCATCACATTACCAAAGGGCCAAGATATCCACCTATGAGAATAGAAGGTTCAACCTTTGGGAGAAACAAAGCTTAAACTTCAGAGAAAGGTGAAACACACTATGAAGTCCTGAAGAACTTCTGAGGAGCAAGACCAAATTATATAAAAATGGTAAGAGGACTATTAGACTGATTGGGGACTTTTGTGAATGGTTGCTTTTTTGTTGTTGTCTTTTCTTTTTATTATTGTTTTCTTGTCCAGTAACTGCAATTCCAGAGCAAAACTCTGCTATTAGACTTCCAGTATCTCAGCTGGAGATCATAGGGTCTATTCTGTACTGTGAATAGCGGGGATGGACATCCCAAATCCCTGCTATTTGCCCCGCTTCCGTCTCTGGCAAAAGCCTCTCCATAAAAACAAGGAGTTTGTATGGGGAGGCTTAGACGGGGGCAGGATGGGGCACTGCAGAGTCCGAGTGAGGGCGGGCAAAGGGTGATCCGAGGCCCTGGACATACAGGGCCGATTCTGAAGTTGGACCTGTACATCCAAGGTCTCAGATCTAGACGAGGGACTTATTCCACCTCGTAGGTGGAATAAGTCCCCCTGGACGTTGGGGGATAGTAGGCCCAGGCAGCGACAGAGAGGTGAGGGGGTGCATGGGGTTCCCTGTAGCCCAACCCTGGCCATGGAAGGCCAGATTGGGGGTAGGGCTGTAAGACTGGTCAGCAGCCATGGATCACGGCTGCTGAATGGAGTCACAGTGCCATGGCAATGGGATGCCATGACACCGCAGTTCCATTCAGGAGCCTGACTGAGTTAGCTGGGCAGTAGTCTGTACATGCAGGCCAATCTGAATCAGGTCCTGGCCTGCATGTACAGGACCAGACCTGATTCTGATCCCGCAGGGCACGTCTAGCCCCCACAGAATCAGAATCGTGACTGCTTCTGTGTGTCCCGATTCCGATCAGGTGCACACATTAGAATGTGCTTCCATGTGTCCGATCGCTTGTTTAGCCTGTGCCCTGGATCTCAGTTACTGCTGCAGTTTCTCTTCCTCCTTTGTTCATACTGGTTTTTAGATCTATGGGTGGCTGATGGGTGACCAATGGCGCAAACGTTTGGGTAAAATATCCAAGACCTGATTTGCAGTCAGTGGAGGGAGAAGTAGTTGCTGAAGGCAAATATAATATGGCTGTGTTAGGGTATGATACATTGATCACTTTAAATAGAGAATATGAGGAATTACCTGGAAAGTATATCTGTGGGTAAACATGCTTGGTCTGTGACTGAGCACCACTGGTATGATATTTTTACTGGGTGGTCGCCTTTAACCTCAGCTGTTCCAAATACTTTGATATACCCAATGTTAATTGTAATCATTGTATTGTTTTTATTAACCATTTGAAATGGTATGCTTACTTTATATTTGTATCTTTAAGAGAGCTATGAAGGCTATTTGAAGTGTGCTCATGTATCCAGGACCGTACCAAGCCCTGTGCGAGAGGTGCGGCCGCACAGGGCACAAAGACTTAAAGGGCGCATTTCGGCTCTCTGCCGTAGCCTGTCGCCACCACTTTTTCGGTGGCAGGCAGCAGCAGAGAGACGAAATGCGCCCCTTAAGTCTTCGCGCTGGCACACTAAGCAGGTCTGGTCTCTCCTGCTTAGCGTGCCGGTGACTTGCAGATCGGGTGCGTGCCCCCCCTCCCGCACCCCCATAAAGTGTCTAAATGGAGGTGCGGGGGGGGGGGGGGGGGGCGCGCCCGATGTTCAAGTCGCACAGGGCGCATTTCAGTCTCAGTATGGCCCTGCATGTACCATCCTCCTAATTTTACAGGTGGAATGTTACAGGAATGAAAAAAAATGTATAAGAATCAGAAGGAGAGACTGAACTTTATTTGAACTGAACTATGCTTGGGTCACTATGTATTGGGAATGTTGTTAGCGTATAGCCACATAGGAAGGAGGTTTGAGGATAAGGACAGATAGCTGTATGAGACAGGCAGGAAGCCTGAATGGGAAGATTTTTGTATGTGGCTTTATATGGACATATCAGGTGATGGGTCTTGCTGGCTGACCTTGAATCAGTTGTTTGTTGAGGTGAATAAAGGTAGCTGGAGAGTCTTGAACAAACTGGAAGCTATCTTTCCTCCGCTGATAAGCATGTCCTGAATCTGGTTCCAGTCTGTGCTGTTTGAGCTTCTCCAGCTGAAGAGAATAAAGACTTTTTCAAGTACATACGTAGCAAAAAAACTGTGAGAGAGTCAGTTGGACCATTGGATAATAGATGGGTAAAAGGGGCACCAAGAGAGGACAAGGCCATAGCGGAGAGACTGAATGACTTCTTTGCTTCAGTCTTTACTGAGGAAGATGTAGGGATGTTACCCATGACTGAAATGGTATTTAAAGGTGATGCTGCAGAAGAATTGAAAGAAATATCGCTACACCAGGAAGATGTATTACAACTATTTGATAAACTGAAGAGTAGCAAATCACCTGGACTGGATGGTATACATCGAAGGGTGTTGAAAGAACTGAAATTGAAGACCTACTATTAGTAATCTGTGAACTATCATTAAAATAATCTGTAATACTTGAAGACTGAAGGACGACCAATGTAATGCAAATTTTTAAAAAAGGTTCCAGGGGTGATCCGGGAAACTACAGACCAGTGAGCCTGACGTCAGTCTCGGGGAAAATGGTAGAAACCATTATAACAAAATTACTGAACATGTAGATAGTCATGGCTAAATGGGACACAGCCAACATGGCTTTAGCCACGGAAGGTCTTGTTTTACTAATCTGTTATGTTTTTTATGAAGGTGTGAATAAATAGGTGGACAAAGGTAAATTGGTTGATATAGTGTATCTGGATTTTCAGAAAGCCTTTGACAAGGTCCCTCATGAGAGACTCTTGGCAAAATTAAAAAATCATGGGATAGGAGGCAGTATATTTTTGTGGATCAGGAACTAGTTAAAAGATAGAAAGCAGAGTAGGGCTAAATGGCCGATTTTCCCAATGGAGAAAGGTGAATACTGGAGTACCCCAGGGGTCTGTGCTGGGTCCGCTGCTTTTTAACATATTTATAAATGACCTGGAAATAGGAATAACGAGTGAGGTAATCAAATTAGCAGATGACACAAAATTATTCAAAGTTGTTAAAACCCATGAAGATTGTGAAAAATCGCAAGAGGACCTTGATAAATTGGAAGACTGAGCATCCAAATGGCAGATGAAATTTAATGTGGACAAGTGCAAAGTTATGCACCTAGGAAAGAACAACCCAAACTATGGTTACATGATGCAAGATTCCACATTAGGAACCACCAATCAGGAAAAAGATTTAGGCATCATTGTGGCTAACATTTTGAAACCCTCTGCCCAGTGTGCAGCAGCAGCCAAGAAAGCAAATAGAATGCTAGGAATCATTAGGAAAGGAATGGAGAATAAAACAAAGGATATTATAATGGCTCTGTATCGTTCCATGGTGCTACTGCACCTTGAATATTGTGTGCAATTCTGGTCACTGTATCTTAAATAGGATAC
This sequence comes from Ichthyophis bannanicus, assembly GCA_033557465.1. Lineage (NCBI taxonomy): Eukaryota > Metazoa > Chordata > Amphibia > Gymnophiona > Ichthyophiidae > Ichthyophis > Ichthyophis bannanicus. Next base: position 884,725,798 of record CM066034.1, on the reverse strand, counting down.
TGCGTTATTAGAAAAAGTACAGAGAAGAGCCACCAAAATGGTAAAGCGGATGGAAGGATACCCCTATGAAGAGAGGCTAAAATGATTAGGGCTCTTCAACCTGGAAAAGAGATGGCTGAGGGGAGATATGATAGAAATCTATAAATTAATGAATGGTGTGTAACGGGTAAACGTAGATCAATTGTTTACACCAGGCATGTCCAACAGGTAGATCGCGATCTACCTGTAGATCACGGAGGGGTCAGAGGTAGATCGCCAGCCCCACTTGGCTCCATCTCTCCAGCAGCTCACCCCGTCGCTAGGACAGAGCTTGTGCTGGCAGGTCGTCTACCGAGGGCTTGCTACCGCTGCTGATCCTTTGCCTGTCTTTTTTCTCTGCCTGCGGGTGTATTGGGGTCGCTTGTTGTTTTCGTGCGACTAGTTTGTGGGTACCCCGGGGGGCTGCTGTCCGCGCCCCGTGATGAGATGCCACAGGCCTAGCGTCATACCTGGTCTCCTGCCTCTCAGAATCACCCATTCTTGCCCTTGCCCGAACACCCCTTAGAAGTGTGTTATACTGTATACCGGGCGATATCCATTCGCCCGGGCTTTACCTGAATACACTTAAACCGTATTAGTTGTGTTGTGTGCTTTATAGTTCGCTTTCATTAAACATTTTCAGGCAGACACAACAAAGTGTCAAGAATTTGGTGATTTTGGTGGGCTTTTCCAATTTTGTTCTAACTTGCCTATGCCTTGCCTTCAAATTGGTTCAAACCACTGTGACTTTTGCTTGCCTCTGCAATTTTATTTCGCCTTGCCTTTGCATTGATTCTACACTGTGTGCAGAATTTATTAAATCGCATGTGGTGGTATTTGTACTTGTTTGGCGGTATTTGATTTTATCTGGATTGCTGGACAGGTATTTGAGTTTTTTTGATGATTGTTTGGTGGTGGTGCCAGTATGATGAATTCTTATTTTTACTTTTAGAACTGCATGTGTGGTTTTGGCATCTCCAGTCCTTGTATTGCACATCATCCAGAGGTCTTCAGTTCCTGTTGATCTTTAATACTTTGGGACAGTGACAGTTTTGGACCAGATTCAGCCAGTGTTTATACTAACTTAGCAGATTTGGCCTTCTTACATCCAGCCACCCCAGTATAACGAAGATGAGTGTTCCAAAGAAGAGCAATACCTACCACTTTCATGATGAATGGGAAACATTGTCTAATTTGTAGCCCCAGTATCCTTGCCCAAAAAGGCAATCTGGAGCGTCATAATAAGGCTCTGCATAGCAATAAGTTTGATGCTGATTTTCCACCCAAAAGTGAAATTCCTGAACCAAAGCTCAAAGAACTTAAATCAAAATTGGCTACTCAGCATCAGTTGATGGCGAAGCCAAGGTCACATTCGGTCAATGCAACCATAGTATCCTTCAAGGTCAGCAACCTGATCGCAAAGAAATGTAAATCTTTCACTGAAGGGGAATTTGTAAAAGATTGTTTTCTTGAAGCAGCTGACAATCTTTTTGAAGGATTTAAAAATAAGAAAGAGATCATAGCTGCTATTCAAGATGTACAATTGTCAAGAAACAACATCATGCGGCGAATAGAAAAGATGTGTGGAGACACAACTGAACAATTGTTGGAGGATGTTTCAAATTGTGCTGCTTTCTCACTTCAACTGGATGAACCTACTGACATAAGAGACATAGCCCAGTTACTAGTCTTTATCTGGATGGTTTTTGAAGACTTCAGTGTTAAAGAAGAACTACTTGGAATGATTTCTTTAAAAGGGAGAACTACCGGTCAGGAAATATTCAGTTCTTTCCATTCTTTTGTGACAAAGTGTAATCTTCCATTGCATAGACTTGTTTCCATCACTACTGATGGAGCAAGAGCAATGACAGGTGAGGTTAACGGTTTCATAGCCCTCTGTAGACAGCATGACGACTTCCCAGATTTCCTTTCTTACCACTGAATCATTCACCAGCAAGTTTTGGCAAGCAAGAGACTCAATACAAAGACTGTCATGGACATCACATTCAAAATTGTAAATTCAGTTTATGGAAGATCACTTCAAAGACGGCTTTTCAATCTTACTCTTGATGAAGGAGCAGTGGAAATCATTTTTGCACACAGGTGTAAGGTGGCTAAGTAGGCACAGATTTCTGCAAAGATTTCATGATTTGCTGAATGAAATAAGAAGTCTTTTGAAGGAGGGGGGAGATGACCAAGCAGAGTTGGAAGATGAGGAGTGGTTATGTGATCTGGTGAACTAAGTGATATGAACCTTGAACTACAAGGTAAAAACAAATGCATTGGCGAGATGATGAGTACAGTTTCATCCTTGTGGTCTTGTGCTCCTTGTGGTCTTGGGCAAGCCACTTAACCCTCCATAGCCCATGTTCCCTGTAAAATAGTTATCGCCAAGTTATAATGCCCTGTTCAATGTAATTTCAATTTGTTCAATGTAAACTGCACTGATGCAGAATAGCGCGGTATATAAGAGAATGTAAATAAATAAATAAATCCTACAAGAGCAAATTTGAGCTAATGATGACTGACCTTGCAAACAACACTTTTGATCATTTTCCTAATATGCAGGACCAACTGGGACAATATCCAAATTTTGTTTTTCAGAACGAGAAGTATGTGACAGAAATCTGTTCTGTTATCCAGGAATTCGAAAATAGATTCTGTGACTTCCAAAAAATTGGAATAGTTGTGGAGTACTTGTCATACCCATTCAAAGTAGATGTGGACATTAAAGAAACTGCAGCTGCTATCAGTAAAAATTATTCATTAAAAAAAACCATCTCTTTAAACAAAATATTAACCCTTAAAAATGACATTTTTCTCAAGACCCGTGCTGAGCAAGAATCGTTTTGGAAGCTAGTGCCTAGAGACAAATTTCCCAACTTGAGAAGATGCAGTGAAGCCGAACACTCCTGTTTCGGTTTAACTTATTTGTGTGAATCTGCATTTTCCCATCTGAAAATGACAGAGTACACAACGTTCCAACATGACACATGAACATCTCCAGGATTCCCTGAGACTGGCCCTCACGCAATATTCACCCAACTTCAAAAAGCTGGTGGATGAAATGCAGGCTCAGACGTCTCACTAATGAGCAAGAGCGAAATATTAAAGATTGTGCAAGATCAGTCTGGATCAATACTCGACCTAAATTTAACACAAATTACTCAATAAAAGTTAAAGAAAGTTATTAAGACAGTTAAAGAAAGTTATTACTCAATAAAACTTTAAGAAAAAATGTACTTTCCATTTCCCCTCGCAGTTCTTACTGGATCTTCGTCTCTCTGTTTTGTTTTTGCTTAATTTGCTTAACAGCTGATCACATCCAAGTAAATGACAGAAGGTTCAATAAAAATGGGGGGGGGGGGAATCCTCCAACTTTACTAGGTTAAATTTTAATTTGAAAGTAATTTGAAGCTTAATTTTCATGGTGGTAGATCACCGGCACTTTTGGCCGGAAAAAGTAGATCACGACCTGTTTGAAGTTGGACATGCCTGGTTTACACCATCAAAATATAAAAAGACTAGGGGACATGCAATGAAGCTACAGGGTAACCTATTTAAGATTAATAAGAGAAAATATTTTTCACTCAACATGTAATCAAACTCTGGAATTCATTACCGGAGGATGTAGTAAAAGCTGTTAGTATAGCCGGGTTTAAAAAAGGTTTGGACAAATTCCTGGAGGAACGGTTCATAAACCATTATTAAAGAGGACCCGGGAAATCCATTGTTTACCCCAATACAAACACTGTGGGACCTGTGTCTTTTGGGGAAACTGCTAGGTACTTGTGACTTAGATTGGCCACTATTGGAAACAGGATACTGGGCTTCATGGACCTTGATCTGAGCCAGTGTGGCACATCTTATGTTCTTATGACTGTAATCATGGTTGGTTTGGTGATGTATCAGTAACCTTTTCTATATTAATAAATGTATGTTGTAACTGCTAGCATGTAGTGCTGTATCTTTGCTTTTAAGTGTAATATTCAAAAGGACCTGACCTGACACATCCAGTCACTCATAGACTCTTCAAAAACTCCCAGGTTAAGCATCTCCTCCAGTTCTTTGACAATGGCCCTTCGCTGGGCCTCCAGAATCTGATAGAGTCATTGCTGAATAAGTCAGTAATGATATCATGACAAATGAGGTGAGTTCATCCGGGCAGATGCAGAACACCTTTAGGTTCCAGTGGAGCAAACCTTCTAGATTTCTTCTCTGGACAGCAGAGAGCTGGTCTTCAATTAAGACTTGAGCTGGATCCAATGGGACTGAAATTTCCAGTCCAAAATCATCTCCCTGTACCATCATAGCCATCACTGGAGTCCACTTTTTCAATAGGTTAATATGGTAAATTTTGGCTTTTTTCCATTATTTTGGCTGGGCAATCATGTAGTTAACTGGTCCTATTTTCTCTTCCACCTCATAGGGCCCCAACATTTATAGAGCAACTTGCTCTCAGATGAAGGCAGCATGGCTGTCCGATTGTAGCCCCTGGCCTGTTCAGCTTGGTCTTTTTCCAGATTGAGTTTGACCACCTCTCTGGCTTTCTCGGCTGATCTTGCATTTGTGTAGCGTATTCCACCAAATTATGCCCGGCAAGGGGCTCTTCTTCCCAGGTTTCCCTTACGATGTCTAATATGCCTCTTGGCTGTCTTCCAAACAGCAATTCAAAAGGCAAAAACCCCATAGAACTCTGAGGTACCTCGCAGATGGCAAACATCAACTAGGGTAGGAGAATATCCCAATTCTTTATGTCCTCCAGCGCAAACTTTTTTTAACATTGGTTTCAGAGTTTGAGTGAATCGGTCAATGTAACCATCCATTTGTGGGTGATATACTGATGGTTGCAGCATCTTGACCTTCACCAAGGCACACAGTTGCTTCATCACCTTGGATACAAAGGGTGTTCCTTGATCTGTGAGGATCTCATTGGATATTCCCACCCACGAGAATACTTCCCGAGAGGTGATTATAGTAGTCTTCATATTTCTTAGAGCAATGGCCTCCAGGTATCAGGTAGCGTAGTCTAGTATGACTAAAATATATTTGTTGCCTTGGGTGGTTCACTTCAAGGGACCCACTAGGTCCATAGCCACTCTTTTAAATGGGGTTTCAATGATAGGCATGGGCACTAGAGGGGCAGGTCGGACTCTGGTGGGGTTATGAAGTTCTAAAGCAGCTCAAATATCAATAAAATGGTAGATGGGGTATCAACCAACATTAAAATAGGCTATATAAGGCTACAGTAGTGCACCAATGCACTCGGTAGGTCCACACATGCCCATAACCTGGTATATCATCATTTACCCGACAATGAAATCCTTTATTAAAGCACCACTTGAGTAATGACAATAAATAACCATACAAATTATAGCACATAAAATTTATCCAGTCATACAGCACATAAAATTTAGCACATAAACATTGCCATACACTAGAATACACTATCCATATCATACAATAAACTATATATAATATAAATGCATAAAATAGACATTCCCAAATCACAAAGTGAATCCTTTTACCACAATAGTCCCAAAAGTCGGAGGGATAAAGAGATACTTATCTCCAAACAGTCGTTCCACAGGGCCTATACTTCGCTCACACAGTTGTTTAAAGGCAACCGAATGAAAGTCATTCACATAAACTCTCCCACTGCTGGAGCTGAAAAACGCCCAGTTGGTTAAAGGCAAAAGAATGACAGTCAATAACATAAACATTTCTACTGCTGGAGCTGAAGTACGCCCGACACCTCCCCTTTCTAGCCCTATGGTGTTTCAGTCTGCGACAGCGCTTCAACCACAACCACTTGCAGCTTAATTGCATCTTTGTGGGGTAACAATTCCACCTACAATGGCAGCTTCACCCATAGTAACTTGTAGCTTGGCACCGTCTTTATTCATAGAAAGCTGTGCATTCAGCAGCCTTTTGGGTGTGTGCAAAATACCCACTGTAGGCAATGTTCTTATAGGTGTTCACTCAACAATACCATAGGCTGCAAAATATATTACAAATCCAAATCTCACTTTAACAAATAATAGTTAAATGATAAAACACAAATATTATAAAGAAAATAGGGAAAACCTACACTTCAAACTTCCAAACATTTTGGGAGCACTCCAAATACCCCTCAAAACAGCATCATTTTAAATCCCAAGGTTAACTGACATCAGCCTAAGGCTCCACCAATCAAGTACAGCTCACCAGCACTTGAAGGAACCAATTGGTTAAAAAACTGACCAATCAAGGCTCTCAATGAAAACTTGTTCCTTCCAAAAGACGCCAATGCATGCGTCCTCCAAACCAGCCTTTATAATCCCAACCATAATTGATGAAACCAATCAATAAAACCAATGCCATTCTATCTGTGTGTTTAACCCTTTTGGTACCAAAGTGCGCATGATAGAACATTTATCTTCTGTACGTCAGGGAGTAGAATCGGTCCCGTTAGTACCACATTGGCGTATGATGGGACGTGGTGTACAGAATGTCTGGTGTTTTATTTTGGAGAAAGTTAGTGGGGAGGGTGGAGGTGAAGTACAATGGCGCTTATGTCGCTGTGAACAACAGTACATTTTTAGGTGGACACTTTGTTACCGGAAGGGTTAAACACACAGATAAAATGGCATTGGTTTTATTGATTGTTTCATCAATTTTCATTGCAACCTCTCCGGCAGTGTATCAAATTGAACTTGCATAGGTAATGTGTTTTTCACTCTGGTTAGATGCATTCTGAGAAGAATTTTGTATTAGGATTCTTTATATTGGCCACAGATGATCACTTGAAGCTCTATTCATGGAGTTTGCTATTTCTATGAATCCAGTAGGTTTTGGAGCCACTCATTCCATATCATAGTGTGCAAGGGTTCCTTATATGGTTCTTCCATGATTTTTATATGGTGTGGACAATAGGTCCTTTGCTGGAGTATTCTCATACAATACTTTTATTATTATTATTTATAGTGACTTCATAATTTTGTTTCAGATGGGTTTTCTTCAATACAGAAGTACTGAGGTTTGACGTATTGAAAGAATGGCACCCGTAGGCATGATTTTATCATAAGAACTGCCCCACTGGGTCAAACCAAAGGTCCATCAAGCCCAGTGTCTTGTTTCCAACAGTAGCCAATCCAGGTCACAAGTACCTGGCATATCCCAAAAGTAGCCAGTTCCATCGACACAAATAACTAGTCTGCAGCATAGTCAGCATACTGCTAGAGCAAGGCATATGTGCTGCCTTTTCAGTCACAAATAAGACACCAAGCAGGAAGTTTCCTGGCAACGCTGTAGCTCCAGGCAAAATTACAAGCATGCATCCAAATAAAACTTTAATGACAGCCTTCTTGACTGAGCAAAAGGCATCATTCTAATTACTCAGGGTGGTGCAGAGGACCCAGTGGACCTCAGACTTGTGTTGTGCATTCTATAATTAAACCCATTTGGAATCCACAGGAAATACAATCATAATTCCCACTCATTTAAAACGACCCTGCTCTCCTTTATTTGTTATGTTTATACCTTATACAGAAAAAAAAATCCTGAGTTTGCAGTTTAAATTTGTGATAATGCCAACTGATAGATTACCACTGCTAACAGTCTTTGACTAGGACACTGATGTGTGGTAGCCTCAGCCAGGTGTGATTGCACATCTCTGAGGCAGTTCATCAGTCAGATTGGAAGGTTACTTTCAGATTAAGGTCTCTAAATAGGTTTGTTTTGTGCATATACCATGATAGGCACTAATCTCATTCGTAAATCATGCTATGTTGGGTATCATTTCCATCTCTCAAATGTACTGCTAGGGTTTTTCTTAACACATTGTGCCAAAGAAATGGGCCCAATAATGAGGTCAGTGTGAAGATGGGCTCATGAGCACACAATTCCCATTCCTATTATCCCCCCATCATTAGGCTGTGGTGGGGTCATATGACTTTTCCTTGCATGGGCAGAGCCTCTAGATGACTACAGAAAGACTATACCAAGTAATCTTTTTTGCAGTCTTTGGCTTCCTGTCCCAGTTTTATGCATTTCTGGCTAATTCTGGTTGGTGTCCAAAGATGACATACCTTTTCTGGTCTGGTGCTGGTCTGGGTAGTAGAAGGAGCCCATTCCTTTTTCTAAGAGACCAGAAAAGGCGGAGGTGGTGGAGGCCAACACATGTGACAGCTTCTGTTCCTGCTTGGTTGAGATGTAGAGGGCAATGGTAGATAAAAGTTTGCAAAATCAGGTCAAAAACAAGTTGGGGAGGTATGGGGACTTTGGGTTGCATATGGTAATTTGAGAATCTTAAATGGATAGAATGGATGGACTAATTTGTTTTTTTTTCTATCTACCATCATCTACTTTTATTGTCAATATGAAATTTAAGATTCTGACAAGTTATGACTAAGCAGTTATTTCATACTGATTCAAACCTGTAACATCACCGAAGGTCTGGCCCACTGTCACTGGATTAGGGACATGATCCATTATGCAAAGGATTGACACATCCAAACAGTATTCATAAACATTGACTAGGAAAAGGCTTTCCACTCCATGTCATAACTGGATAGGGTGGCCTGTAGATTCCATATGAGTGATTTGTTCTGTAGATAGGTCCACCAGTTTTAGTGCTGTAATGGTAAATGACTAGAAAACAGACCCATTTTCTTTCAGGTGTGATAGTCCCCATCAGAAGGAAAGACCTATGGTGAGTAGGCAGCTCCACAGACAGGTTCTCCACAGAATGTGGCACCCCAGGTCCAGGGGTGGTTCAAGCAGTATCTTCTATCTGCAACAGCACTTTTCCTTCAGGTTGAGCCATCCAGTGCTGCCCAAACCCAGGACCCAAGGTGAGGACCAGGAACCTGAAGAACTCTAAAGTAGTTGGGAAACACGAGCACGGGGCATTCACTCTATAGAAACAAAGCAGAAGTAAAGCTGAGGCCCAGGCCCAGGATCAGGATCTAGGAACATCCAACAAGGCGAAACAAGATCCAAAGTATAGCAAGGAGCAAAAGCATGAGGCAACACAGAGGTGCAGACCAACTTAGGTAAAAAGGTCTAGCCAGGATAGGGAGTATATACAGATCCCAGATAGGAACAAGATGGCCTCCAAAAGGAAGTAGAAGGGATAGAGCAGGCTAAAGTGGCCAGCCAGCTGAGTGGAACCTCATGACACCTACTGGCTAGTGGTCAGAGTTTCAATCAAGCAAGTTTTACTGTGAACCTAGCCATTAACCTCCCCATCTCATGGGTGGTCTTCTGGTAATCTACAGAACATTTAGCCAAAAATGTATTCAAGATGGCAAGTGAATGAAAGAAAGTTAAACCGACCTAGGACCTTTCCTCTGGACCAAAGCCTTTTCCGTACACTGGATATTGTGCCTTCTAGCAGAATACTCAAATTCAGAATCTTCTCTACCTCAAATTCTGGCTGTCCATCCAGGAGATGGTATCCAGGGAAGCCCCTTGCCAACCAAAAGGATCAGGAATGACAGGCTTCAATAAGGATATAGGGAAAGTGGAGGTTATCCTTTGGAGAATCAGGAAGCTGCAGATGTACTGTCAAAGGATTGATTATTTCTGTGATGGTATAAGGCCCAATAAATCTAGGACCCAGTTTACTATATGGGAGCTTCAAGCATATATTCCTTGAGAATAGCCAGGCTTTATCACCCTTGTTAAATTGAGGTTCTGTCCTGCAAACCTTGTCTGTGAATATCTTTTGTTGCACTCTATTCTCGCCAGGCTGCAGTTTACCTGCTTAGAGGTGGCCTTGAGGTGCCAAACAAAGTCATCAGTTGCAGGGACTTCCATGATTGCAGTTGAAGATGGGAGGCATATATAGCAAAGAATGATGAAACACCCATAGACTTATTCATATAATTGTGAACAAATGTGGTCTAAAATGCAAGCTCATCCAACCATCCTGATGAGCTGAGACAAAACATTAAAGGAATTGCTTCAGGACCTGATTGACTCTTTCTGTCAGGCCATTAGTCTGAGGATGGTATCCAGAGGAAAACTAGAGTGTGCTACCCAGAAGGTCTTCCAGAATCTGGCAACAAATTGAGGACTTCAATCAGACATAATAGAGACTGAAATGCCATGCAGAAATACAATCTCCATGACAAATATGACCACCATTAGGGAAGCAGTGGGCAACTTGGTAATAGGAGGAAAATGTGCCATATGAAACAATTGATCAACAACCACCAAGATTGTTATAGAGGCATTCAAAGATGGGTGATCGGTTATGAAGTCCATAGAAAGATGAGATTGTGGCTTTGCTGGCATGGGAAGAGGCTGTAAGAGACCACACAGATAACAATAAGGAATCTTGGTCGAGGTCAAAATATATAAGGCCCGATATTCAAAGGCATTTACACGGTTTACAGAGCTGTAAGCCATGTAAATGCCCCTAAGCAGAATATTCAGCGGCATTAACATGGTTAGTGCCGCTGAAAATCCCTGATTAATGCTGCTATATGCTCCAATGCTAACCATATAACATTGGGGCATGTTGGGAGTGTTCCGGGGGCAGTACCCAGGGAAAACCGTACAGCAGTGATATTCAACCACTGCCTGGTTATCCCTCAGTGGCGAAAGTTAGGTGCAGAAAAGCTGTCCTAACTTTTGCCGCCGGAGCTAACTGGGCAGCAGCTGAATATCGCCGCTGCATGGTGAGCTTCTGTACCATATGTGGCTGTGTGGTGACCTCAGATATTCAATGCCGGTAGCCGGATATGGCCCCGGATTGACTATCTAGGGTTAAAGTTCAATAGCAATGGCTATGTGCCTTAGAGGCGCATGGCCATCACAAATGAATATCGGGCCCATAATGCACCAGAAGATTCTAGAGCTCAATTTAGTAGTCTTCCTAATCCCTAGGTGGCTGGACAGCTTGGAATCATGTCCCCATTTGAATACTTCTAGATGACAAGCATTAGGGACCCCTCAATCACCCCACCATCAATCACACTAAACAACATCCAGATAAATGTCAAACCAGAGCCAAAATACCTAGGAATAGCCCTCAACCAGCAACTATCCTTCAAAACTCATATAACAAAAACAGCTAAAACAATATATCTCAAAACTAAGACCCTCCATTAACTCCGCCCACTCCTTGAACCAGCAGATTTTCTCTCAGCACTCCAGATCCTTACTCTTCCTCATGTCGACTACTGCAACAATATCTACCAAGGATTACCACAGACCACCCTTCTCCCCCTTCAATCTGCACTCCACACAACTACACGCACAATTCAGAAAGCTACTAAGTTTGACCACATCACTCCAGTCCTAAAGCAGCTCCACTGGCTGCCTCTCACAAGCAGAATTAGATATAAGACCTTGCTACTAACACACAAGGACTACACTTGCATCCCCCACACTCCTACAATCCTTACTTCAGAAATTCTCCACAGCCAGACCCCCGAAGATTGGCAAAATCCAACAAGCTCAAAATACCACAATCTAAAACAAAATGCAATCATCATACCTGCCAAACAGCATTTGAACTCACCGCATCATCCCTCTGGAACTCTCTACCAGGCACATTAAGGAGCATCACCGACCTTTCCTCGTTCCGCAAACACTTGAAAACTCACTAATTCACCGAACACTTTGGGCCCACCACCTAAACTACCCACTAACATGAAAAATGTGACTGACACAAAATAACAGAACTGACCTCTGTAAATAGTTATAGAAATTACTGTTAAGTATAGCTATTGTAATTGTACATAGTTTGATACCAACATATATATTAAGTATTCTAATTATGTAATATGAAGTTACCTGTTACATTGTTTGATTGTTTACTACAATGTTATACCATTCTATGTATCTAGTTAATTATCTGTTCCATGTAAAAAAAATCTGTTTTTGTTCAATTTATTTATTATTTATTTAGTGTACATTTGTATAACGCTACTTCCAGCAATCAGCAGCGGTTTACTATACATACATGGTTATGTACAGTACAGAAATCAACAGGAAATACATTTTGATTAAGAGGATACAACACATTACAGCAGCTGGGTTACTAAATTTACACTTGATTTACATATATACATATTAACAGGTTGGCGGTTGTAATTTCTCTTGTCATGTTGTTGGGACACAGTGAATGTGCCTTGTCTAGGTGAGCGTGGAGGAATAGGGCTCGCTGACTAGGGTATGTTGTAATGAGTCTGGAATAGGTGTGTCTTGAGCTTTTTTCTGAAGTCTTTCAAGTCGATATTTAAACGTAGTTCGACAGGCAGCTGGTTCCAGGAAAGCGGAGCTGCGTATGAGTATGCTCTGCTGCTCGTATACGCTTTGACTGTTCTAATGCTATTTGGGACGCAGAGGGTATTGAGGTTTGCGGTTCTTCTGTTTCTGTTGAGTGGTTGGATGGTGATTAGGTTGGTGAGGTATGAAGGTGCTATATTATGTATGAGCTTGAATGTGGTTACTAGTGTCTTGTATTTGATGCGGGCAAGAATGGGGAGCCAATGTAGCTCAATTAGTGCTGGTGTGATGTGCTCGGCGAAGCTTTTTCTCATGATGATTCTGGCAGTAACGTTTTGTGCCATTTGAAGTATGTTTAAGGTTTTCTTTGGTAATCCTTGTAGTATGGCGTTGCAGTGGTCCAGGTGGGGGGTGATGAGAGCTTGAGCCACTGTTCTGAAGTCAAAGTGTTCAATGATGTTGCGTAGTGATTGAAGGACTTTTAGTTTATGGAATATAGCCCGGTTGGTTATCCGGAGGTGTTTGTCCAACTTTAGGTTGCTATCAAGCATTACCCCTAGGTATTTTATTTCGGTCTTTGTGTGATAGACGTTGTTCAGAGTGATTGTTGAGGGAGGGTTGAAGCCCGGTTTTCTGGAGATATACATCACCTCTGTTTTTTTGTGGTTTATAGACATGTTGTTTTGTCGCAACCATGTTTGCAGCTTGCTTAGGCATTCTTCTAGTTGGTTGTAATTTGGTTGATTTACATTGAGTTGAGCATAAAGGATTAGGTCATCTGCATATATATGGTAACTGATCTTGTGGACCCGGAAGATTTCGCAGACTGGTTGTATGTATAAGTTGAAGAGGAGGGAGGAGAGAGCAGAGCCTTGAGGAATGCCTTGGGTTTGGGGGAAAGCGTTTGCTTTTTCATCGTTGAAGTAGACCTGCTGCATCCTGTTTGATATGTAGGAAGAGAACCATTTTAGTGGGGTTCCCGTTATTCCTATGGATGCGAGTCTGTTCATGAGTGTACTGTGGTGTACCGTGTCGAATGCGGCTGATATATCTATAAATATTAACATGAACATCTTGTTTTTATTTTCCAGGCCTTTGAGGAGATTGTCTAGCAGTGCTATGAGGAGGGTTTCAACTCCGTGATGCTGCCGGAATCCGTATTGATGAACATCAAGGGATTTTCCGTCGTCGATGTGGTCTTGCAACTGCTGTTGGACTGCCTTTTCAATGTGAACTGCTTTGACCCAGTGAAAAGTGGTATATAAGCATAGTTAAATAAATAAATAAATCCAACAAGCAGGAATAGAACCCTACCACAAGATTCTGGGGAAATTTTCTCCAATTCCAAATTCACAATATTTGCAGGAGTCTTTAGCAGCCTGGATCCAGTCTACTGGATCCCGGCTGTCCTCCAATGGAGAATTGTTGAGGGAGTGCATCAGCATTGATAGTTCTTTGAGCCAGGTGGTAGGAGATGATGAACTGGAAGCACACAAAAAAAACATGGTCCAATGGACCTTTTGTTGGTTTAAAAGGTCTTAGAGTCTCAATATATAGTTGATTCTTGTGGTCAGTCAGGATTGCGACAAATAACTCCACATTTCTAAGGCCCACTTGATGGTGACAGGTTCCTGTTTTCCTACATCATAATTGTGCCCAGTAGGGAAAAATTTCCAGAAACATATCTACAAGGATGGAGTTGAGCTTCAGGATCTGGTCTTTGAAATAAAACTGCTCCAGCCTCAGAGTGAATGACTTGGTTGGGTCTGGATAACATAGTACAGGTGCAGAAGCAAAAAAAATAATTTCAACTTATCAAAGGCTTCTTGAGCCTCATGGTTCCAGGAGTTCTTAGGTATATCCTTCCATGTCAGCAACATAAAAGGAGGTGTTGTGTTAGAAAAGTATTTGATAATTCACCTATAGCTGGCAAAGCCCAAAACATGCTGAAGAGCTTTGAGGCCAGGGCCAACCCCAGAGCTGGTTCAAGGTGTTGACACCCTAGACAAACCATAAGCCTTATACCCCCACTGGCTATTATCATTTATTGTTTAGCTATGAATGCCATCCACCAGAAGCTGCTGCCCTAGGTGACTGCCTAGTTTGCTTAATGGTTGGGCCAACCCCATTTGAGGCTGGCCTGTACAGATCCTATTCAGAGGTTTCTGCCTTAAAGGGCACAAACCTACTTCCATAACTACTACTACTTATCATCTGTATAGCACAACAAGGTGTATACAGTGCTGTACATGTACAAATAAAAGATAGTCCCTGTTCATCAGAATTTACAATCTAGTTGAGACAGACAACACGACAACTGGGGACTAGGGTATGGTAAACACATACATTGGTGGTGAACAGGAGAAAAAGGGGGGTAAGGATCCAAGAGCAGCCTGGAATTGAATGGAGCCAGAGATGGAGTATGACATATTGATTTGGTTAGTTTGTTCCAGGCATATGAAGCAGCACACAGTCTGGAGGTAGCAATGGGAGAGGACAGAGATAAAAGGGATCTGCCAGAAGAGTGGAGTTCTTGCAGAGGAGTGTAGGGGAGATAAGCGAGGAAAGTACTGAGAAACCGCAGAATGAATGCACACATAGGTCAGTGGGAGAAATTTGAACTAGATGCAGAAACAGCTAGGGAGCCAATGAAGTGACTTGAGAAGAGGGGTTATGTGAGCATAGCGACACTGGTGGAAGATAAGCCATGCAGCTTTGAACAGACTGAAAGGGGGAGAGATGATTCAGAAGGAGACCACAAGGAGCAGGTTGCAATAATCTAGACAAGAGGTGACTAGAGAGTTGATAAGGGTCTTAGTAGTATGTTCAGAAAGGAAGGGACAAATTTTGCTGATGTTATAGAGAAAGAAATGACAGGTTTTATCTATCTACTGGATGTGTGCAGAGAACGAAAGAGATGATCCTGAGACAAAGAAACAGGGAAGAGTAGTGTGTGATCCACAGAAATAGAGAAAGGAGGACAGGGGGAGGTGGGTTTAGAAAGAAAGATAAGAAACTCAAGTTGGGCCATATTCAGTTTCAGACAGCAATGTCAGATAAGCAAACTGAGATACAGACATGGGTTCCTGGAGAGATTTCAGGTGCAAAGAGATCTGGGAAGACTCAATGGACTATACTGGTCTTTATCTGTCATCATAAACTATCTTACTATGTTACTATCAGCATAACGATGGTACTGAAAAACATGGGAGGTGATGAGTGCACTAAGGGACTGGGTATAGAGAGAGAAAAGGAGAAGTCCCATGACAGAGCCCTGAGGTACACCGACTAAAAGCGGGATGGCAGTAGAGGAGGATGTATCAGAACATACACTAAAAGTGCGACGAGAGAGATAAGAAGAAAAGCAGGACCGAACAGAGCCCCTAAATCCAAGAGAGAACAGGGTATCAAGGAGAAGGTGGTGAACATCAGTGTCAAAAGCTGCAGAAAGGTCAAGAAGGATGAGGATCGAGTAAAGGCCCTTGGATTTGGAGAGGAACAAGTCATTGAAGACTTTGGAAAGAGCTGTTTCTGTAGAATGTAGAGGGCAAAAGCCAGATTGCAATGGACCTAGAAGGCCACAAGGACTTGGGAGGAATGAAAATCAAGACAAAGGTGGTGAACTGCACATTGGAGTAGTTTAGAAGCAAAGGGGAGGAGGGAGATGGAAATCCTGGCATGTATGCTTGTTACCATCTTTGGGAATTACAAACCAGACCATACAGACTGCAAACAGCAAACTTCAAAGTGGATTACAATGAGTAAACCTTTGAAACTAGCAGGAGATGCTGGACTGACCTTTAGTCAGCAATGTGTGTTTGTGTTGGAGGGGGAGAGGGGGTTATGGCTCTTGCATCAGACTGTAGCCCTTTGTGATTAGTTGAGACTTACTGAGATTTTTTAATTGAATTTAGAAGAGATAGAGAAGGCATAAAAGGAGGAGGAGGAACCTATATGTCAAAGCAATACTAAAACCGTTGAAATGCAGGGGACTTGGGGAAAAGAAGAAGCACTGTGGATTGTGTTAGAAAAAGGAGATGGCACTATCATTCTCACTGGTGTAGTCTACAAGCCTCCAACTCAAACTGAGGAAATGGATAGAGACTTGATCATTGATATTGCAAGTGATCATACTGGGTGACTAATCTACCAGACATGGATCGGAGTATTCTTTCTGAAAATTTGGAAAGAAGTAAAACAATTGCAGATACCTTTCAAGAAGCACTGTTCAGACAAATTGTGATGGAACCAACCAGGGAAAGTTTGACGCTGGATTTAGTACTCACCAGCGGAGATAGCGTACTGAATATCCAGATGAGTGCCCATGTGAGCAACAGTGATCATCACACAGTGTGGTTTGAGGAAAAAGCAAAGGCAGAATCCAATCAAAGGAAACTCAAAGTCCTAAACTTCAGTAAAATGGGAAAGTACCTGAAGGAGAAGTTGGCAGGGTGGGAGGAGATAAGGGAAGTGGAATTGCAGTGGGCTAAACTAAAAGAGGCAGTAAAAGGGGAAACAGATACATATGTAAGGTAAGCAAATAAAAACAAGAGGAAAAGGAAACCTATATGGTTAATCAAAGAAGTGGCTGCACAAATAAAGGCAAAAAAACACAGCTTTCATAAAATTCAGAGGATCACAAAAAGAGGAACAGAGAAAAGAATACAGGTCAAAGCTAAAAAAGGGTATTTCTATCCCGCCTTGATTAAAGGATAAGGTGGGATAGAAATACCCTTTAAATAAATAAATAAATAAAAAAGAGAAAGAGAGAAATAAGGATAGCGAAAGCATAGGTGGAAGAAAA
The DNA here is from genome assembly GCA_033557465.1 of Ichthyophis bannanicus. Classification (NCBI taxonomy): domain Eukaryota; kingdom Metazoa; phylum Chordata; class Amphibia; order Gymnophiona; family Ichthyophiidae; genus Ichthyophis; species Ichthyophis bannanicus. The sequence continues at coordinate 884,708,754 of CM066034.1, read as the reverse complement.
GATGGCTAAAGATGTGAAGCGCGGAGACAAAACCTTTTTCAAGTATATTCAGGAGACGAGGAAGATCAAAGGTGGAATTGCAAGACTCAATAGTGCCAAGGACAGATTTGTGGAAAGAGATATTGAAAACGCGAAAATGCTAAACAAATACTTCTGTCTATATTCACTAAAAAAATCCTGGAGAAGGACCATATATGATTGACAAATATACAAATAGGAATGGAGTAGATACCACACCAATCACAGAAGATGATGCAAAACTGAAAGTGAACAAGGTAATGGGACTGGATGCTATACATCCCAGGATACTGAAAGAGCTCAGAGAGGTTCTGGCAGTGCCTTTAAAGATCCTTGGAGATGGGAGAGGTTCTGCAGGACTGGAGAAGGGCTGATGTGGTACCTCTTCACAAAAGTGGTAATAGGGAAGAGGTGACAAACTATAGGCTAGTAAGCCTTACCTCTATGGTGAGAAAAGTAATGGAGGCACTCTTGAAGTTTATGTTTATGCAATTTCTTGATATACTGCCCAGGCTGAAGGGCATCAGAGCAGTTTACAAACACTATAAACAGGTACTGGATACATTCCCTTGTCCCCAAAGGGCTCACAATGTGTGTCTGAGGCAAAGGAGGGTTATAAGATATAAGATATAAGATCTGTCAAGGTCAGCACTAGCAGGGGCGGCCCAAGGGGGGTGCGGGGCCATGTGCGGAGACTCGGTGTGGGGCCTCATTTGCATAAGGGGCCTCATTTGCATAAATATTTGCATAATGTTACCATACACGAACTTTTAGTAAACATGCCTCTTAATGAGTGTATGAATAAAGAAAGACTAAAAGACTTCTACATTACTATAATCCAGTGCCAACCGCCAGACACATTAGGAACTACTACAAACACTGCCCATTTAGAACCCATAGCAAACCCGCTGTATCCTAACAGCACTACCAGGACTCATAAAGCACCATACCCTAACTATCAAAAGGAAACGCTGCAAATATTAAACCAATACATTTCAGAGAACAACAATACATGACCTACTGGGGAAAGAGAACAAGTGGCAATGTCAAATAGGAATTACATAAACAGAATACCTCAGCTCAGTTACACATGCAGAACATAGACCATCACCAAACAAGGAATCACAATTTAGAAACAGGAAGACAATAATTAAACTGGGAATCCCAAAAGCCAAACTTGGAATGTACAACACTGTAGAAATAAAACTATACATTAATTTGCTCTTGTACTAAACAAAGCGCAGACGTTAATGATGCACATTTCCCAGAGCTGACATATTCCAATTAATAAATTCAAAATAAAGAGATATTTTTCTACCTTTTGTGCATTTTTTTTCAGCTGCAATTGCTCCAGCCACTTTCTTCTGGTTTCTTCGTGTCTTCCGCTAACTCTTCATCATCTGCTGTCCATTTGTCTTTTCTTCTCTCTTCTAGTTTTTTTCCATTCTCTCTCTACATCTGCTTTAACATACTAATCTTTCTCCTTTTGCTCTTTCCTCATTCCTATTTCATCCACTCAAATTTTACCCCTCCATCCTCAATCCCCACTTACTCTCCCAATATCCGGACAATTGTAGATTTGTCTTCCCTCCCACACAAAATATTTTTTCCCTCTCCATTTCACTCTCCCAGCTCCATCCCATTCTAATCCTCCCCCAACATCAGCTCCATTCTAGTTCCAGTCCCACCCAGCATCCGCTCCCTTCTAGTCCCCGCATCAGCCCATTTCCAGTCCTAGCCCCCCATAAGCCCATTTCCAGTCCTAGCTCCCCCATCTATTTGCAGTCCCATCCGAGTCCCTCCATCAGCTCATTTCCAATCCCAGGCCCCATGAGCCCATTTCTAGTCCTTTCCTAGCCCCACCATCAGCCCATGTCAAATCCTAGCTCCCCTCCACTCAGCCCATTTCCAGTCCAAGCCCCCCATGAGCCTACTTCCAGTTCTAGCCCCTTCATGAGTCCATTTCAATCCAAACCCCCACCACAGCCCATTTCCAATCTTAGCACCCCCCAACAGCCAATTTCCAGTCCTATTCTAGCCCTCCATCAGCCCATTTCCTGTCCTAGCCCCCCCCCACTCACCCATTTCCAGTCCTAGCTCCCTCCCCCTCACAACCCATTTCCATTCCACGCCCCCGTCCCCATCAGCTATTTGCAGTTCAAGCCCTCCTTCCACTCAGCCCATTTCCAGTCCTAGCCTCCTCATAGCCCATTACTAGTCCTAACCCCCCATCAGCCCATTACGTCCTAACCCCCCATCACCCTATTTCCAGTCCTAGCCTCCCCATCAGCCTATTTCCAGTCTTAGCCACCCCCCATAGCCAATTACCAGTCCTACCCCCCCATCAGCCCATTTCCAGTCTTAGCCCCCCTATAGCCCATTATCAGTCCTAACCCCCCCATCACCCTATTTCCAGTCCTAGCCCCATCAGCCTATTTCCAGTCTTAGCCCCCCCCATAGCCAATTACCAGTCCTACCCCCCATCAGCCCCTTTCCATTCTGAGCCCCCCCATAGCCCATTACCTGTCCTAACACCCCATCACCCTATTTACAGTCCTTGCCCCCCCATTAGCCCATTTCCAGTCTTAGCCCCCCCATAGCCCATTACCAGTCCTAACCCCCCCATCAGCCCATTTCCAGTCCTAACCCCCCCCACCACCAGCCCACTTCCAGCCTTAGCCCCCTCCCCATAGCCCATTACCAGTCCTAACCCCCCCATCAGCCCACTTAGCCCCCCATAGCCCATTACCAGTCCTAACCCCCCATCATCCAACTTCCATTATTAGCCTCCCCCCCCATGGACCATTACCAGTCCTAAACCCCCCCCATGGCCCATTACCAGTCCTAACCACCCCCCCCATCAGCCCACTTCCAGTTTAGCCTCCCCCCTCCCATAGCCCATTACCAGTCCTAAACCCCCTTCCCCCCTATCATCCCAAATTAAAACAAAACAAAAAAAACCCCCAGCTGCTTCTGCCGCGGCAGCATCAAGAGCTCTGCCGCGGGGCCCCCCCCTGCCCAGCAGAGCCTCCCTGCATCATCAGCTTTCTTCAAGTCCCAAAACGCGGGCTTCTTTCAGAGCCGCGAGAGTTTCCTTTCTCGCGGCTCTGTTAATCCCGCCGAGGGTGATGGGAAATCCCATCAGCCCCGGCGGGATTAACAGAGCCGCGAGAAAAGAAACTCTCGCGGCTCTGAAAGAAGCCCGCGTTTTGGGACTTGAAGAAAGCTGATGATGCAGGGAGGCTCTGCCGGGCAGGGGGGGGCCCCGCGGCTGAGCTCTTGATGCTGCCGCGGCAGAGCTCTTGATGCTGCCGCGGCAGAAGCAGCTGGTTTGTTGTTTTTTTTTAAAACTTGGGATGCTGAAGAATGTTTTTTGCGCGGGGCCCCCTGAAACGCGGGGCCCTGTGCAAAAAACATTCTTGCTCAATGGACGGGCCGGCCCTGAGCACTAGTAACAGGGTTTTCTCATACGCAGCACCGACACTATGGAACCAACTTCTGCCCGAGCTACGAGCCAGCAAAGACCTATCAGACTTTAGAAAAAAAATCAAGACGCACCTATTTCAAAGTCATTTCAACCTGTAATAAATCCACTTGAGGGGCAACTCCCTACCCTACGACCCAAAAAACCTTCTATGTAAAAATGTACATATGTAAATTCTTTTCCCCATAAGATACGAAGTAGATAATTTTCTATGTGCCGTGCTTACCTTACAAATCTATATGTATACAACAAAACTTTTCTGTCTTGATTCGACAGCTGTTTCTATGTAATCATACCCGCTTCTGATCGCTGGAAGGAGCGGTATACAAATGCTTGCTAAATAAATAAATAAGTGGCTTGCCCAAGGCCACAAGGAGTGCCTAAAGGACTAGAAACCCCAGTCCCTCAAGCCTGAAATTGCTATCCCCAGGTGGGAATTAAACCCCTTGCCTTCCAGCCTGAGGCATCTTGCCCTAACCACTAGGCCACTCCTTTCTAGAAACCAATGGATTACATGATCCGAGGCAATATGGTTTCATCAAAGGAAGATCATACCAAACAAATTTGATTGAGTTCTTTGACTGGATGACCAGAGAATTAGATCATGGCATGCGATGGATGTGATCTACCTAGATTTCAGAAAAGCTGAGCAACCTGGGGATAGGTCCCAGTGTGGTGAACTGGATCAGAAATTGGTTACCTGTCAGATGACAGAAAGTGGTGGTAAACAGAACTCACTCAGAAGAAAAGAAGGTGTGTAGTGGTGTGCCTCAGAGACCATTCCTGTGACCAGTACTGTTCAATGTATTTGTAAATGATATTGTGGAAGGACTGAAGGCAAAAGTCTGCTTTTTTGCAGATGACACACACATTTTCAACAGTGGATACTTCTGAGGGAGTGGACAACATGAGGAAAGATCTACAAACACTGGTAGAATGGTCTAATGCTTGGCAGTTAAGACTTAATGCAAAGAAATGCAGAGTCATGCACTTGAGATGCAGCAGGGCCGGATTTACCTTGAGTGAAGCCCTACGCCAACAAAAATTGTGGGCCCCCAGCAGGGGCGGCCCAAGGGGGGTGCGGGGCCTCATTTGCATAAGGAGCCTCATTTGCATAAATATTTGCATAATGTTACCATATACTAACTTTTAGTAAACGTGCCTCTTAATGAGTGTATGGATAAAGAAAGACTAAAGGATTTCTACATTACTATAATCCAGTGCCAACTGCCAGACACATTAGGAACTACTACAAACACTGCCCATTTAGAACCCATAGCAAACCCGCCGTATCCTAACAGCACTACCAGGACTCACAAAGCACCATACTCTACCAATCAAAAGGCAACACTGCAAATATTAAACCAATACATTTCAGAGAACAACAATACATGACCTACTGGGGAAAGAGAACAAGTGGCAATGTCAAATAGGAATTATATAAACAGAACACCTCAGCTCAGTTACACATGCAGAACATAGACCATCACCAAACAAGGAATCACAATTTAGAAACAGGAAGACAATAATTAAACTGGGAATTCCAAAAGCCAAACTTGGAATGTACAACACTGTAGAAATAAAACTATACATTAATTTGCTCTTGTACTAAACAAAGCGCAGACGTTAATGATGCACATTTCCCAGAGCTGACATATTCCAATTAATAAATTCAAAATAAAGAGATATTTTTCTACCTTTTGTGCATTTTTTTCAGCTGCAATTGCTCCAGTCACTTTCTTCTGGTTTCTTTGTGTCTTCTGCTAACTCTCCATCGTCTGCTGTCCATTTGTCCTTTCTTCTCTCTTCTAGTTTTTTTCCATTCTCTCTCTACATCTGCTTTAACATACTAATCTTTCTCCTTTTGCTCTTTCCTCATTCCTATTTCATCCACTCAAATTTTACCCCTCCATCCTCAATCCCCACTTACTCTCCCAATACCCGGCCAATTGTAGATTTTTTATCCCTCCCACACAAAATATTTTCCCTTCTCCATTTTACTCTTCCAGCCCCATCCCATTCTAATCCTCCCCCAACATCAGCTCCCTTCTAGTTCCAGCCTCACCCAGCATCCATTCCCTTCTAGCCCCTGCATCAGCCCATTTCCAGTCCTAGCCACCCATCAGCCCATTTCCAGTCCTAGCAACCCCCCAACCCAATACCAGTCCTAGCCCCCCATCAACCCACTTACAGTCCTAACCCCCCATCACCCCATTTTCAGTTTAAGCCCCCCCTATAACCCATTACCAGTCCTAACCCCCCATCAGCCCACTTCCAGTCCTAACCCCATCAACCCATTTCCAGTCAGCCCCCCATAGCCCATTGCCAGTCCTAACCCCCCCCATCAGCCCACAGCCCATTACCAGTCCTAACCCCATCAGCCCACCTCCAGTCTTAACCCCCCCAGCCCCTTTCCAGTCCTAGCCCCCCCATAGCCCATTACCAGACAGCCCCCATCAGCCCACAGCCCATTACCAGTCTTAAGCCCCCCAAAGCCCATTACCAGTTCTAACCCCCCCCAACAGCCCACAGCCCATTACCAGTCCTAACCCCATCAGCCCACCTCCAGTCTTAACCCCCCCAGCCCATTTCCAGTCCTAGCCCCCCATAGCCCATTACCAGACAGCCCCCATCAGCCCACAGCCAATTACCAGTCTTAAGCCCCCCCAAAGCCCATTACCAGTTCTAACCCCCCCCAACAGCCCATTACCAGTCCTAACCTCATCAGCCCACCTCCAGCCTTAACCCCCCACCCCATTTCCTGTCCCAGCCCCAGCCCCCCCAATCGCCCATTACCAGTCCTACCCCCCCCCCCATCGGCCTAAAGCAAAATTTAATTTTTAAAAAAAACCTGCTGGCTGCCGCCGCGGGGCCCCCTCTGCTGCCGCGGCAGCATGGACTGACCCGCGGGGGCCCCCTCTGCAAGGTCGATCCGTCGATCCGTCCCTCCGTGCAGGCTGTGAGAGGCGCGAAGGGAGCGTGTCTCCCTCGCGTCTCTGTTAAGCCCGCAGGGGCTGATGGGAAATCAGCCCCTGCGGGCTTAACAGAGACGCGAGGGAGACACGCTCCCTTCGCGCCTCTCACAGCCTGCACGGAGGGAGGGACAGATGGACCTTGCAGAGGGGGCCCCCGCGGGTCAGTCCATGCTGCCGCGGCAGCAGAGGGGGCCCCGCGGCGGCAGCCAGCAGGTTTTTTTTTAAATTTTATTTTTAAAAAAAAAGCTAACTTCCATTTTTGTGGGCCCTTGCCAGCTGTGGGCCCTACGCCATGGCATACATGGCGTATAGGTAAATCCGGTCCTGAGATGCAGAAATCCAAAGGAATTGTATGCAATAGGGAATGATAGGTTGGTGAACAAGGACCAGGAGAGGGACCTTGGAGTGATAGTGTCTGAGGATTTCAGGTGGCGAAACGAAAGCTAGAAGGATGTTGGGCTGCTTACAGAGAAGAATAACCAGCAGAAAGAGGAGATATTAATGCCCCTGTACAAGTCATTTGTGAGGCCTCATTTGGAGTATTGTGTTCAGTTTTGGAGACCATATCTTACAAAGGATATAAAAAGACGAGATGGTTCAGAGGAAGATGACCAAAATGATTTGGATCTTGCACCAGAAAACATATGAGAAGAGACTAGAAGACCTAAATATGTATATCGTAGAGGAGAGGAGGGACAGGGGAGATATGATACAGACCTTTCAATACTTAATGAACAAATCATTTTCAAAGAAGGGGAAGCTGTAAAACTAGAGGGCATGCAATGAAGCTACAAGGCGATAAACTTAAAAGCAACATCAAGAAATACTTTTTCACTGAAAAGTTGATGGATGGTTGAAATGCCCTCCTGGTGGAGGTGGTGGGGGCAAATACAGTAATGGAATTCAAAATGCATGGAGCAGCATGTACAATTCTAACAAAGGCATAGAGGGAGGATGACTTGCACAGAGCAGCGATTATAACCACTCTAACCACTTTATTGGGCAGACTAGATGGAAAATACTGATCTTTATCTGATATCATATACTATGTTACTATAAGTCAGTTTGTTGCTGGCCAGCTTCTGGATAAGAAGCATCAAGAGGCTATTCATAGCTTTAATAAAGGTAAGATTGGGAGTTGGGTTTCAATGTTCTCCAGAGTTCCAAGACTTGGACTCACACTTTAATAACAGCAACGATTTATTATTATAAACACGTCCTTCTCAACAGGCATCTTCCCATCGGCCCTAAAGCAGACCTCCATAAGACCACTGCTAAAGAACAATCAACTAGACCCAACAAGAGAAGAATCATACTGCCCGATCTCTAGTATACAGCTACTATCCAAAATAATTGAGAAAGTAACCAACAATCAGATCCAACAACACATAGACACCTCCGCACCGCTTGACCCCAGTCAGCATGGATTCAGGGAAGCCCACGGAGTGGAGACACTGCTGACCACCTTAACCAATACACTCATCAGTGGGATGGATGACATCAAAAAGGGCTTTGCACTAATTTTCCTTCCTCGACATCTCTGCAGCTTTTGACTCCGTGGACCACGAAATACTACTAACCCGACTATATGACAAGGGAATCCACGGGCTAGCATGGGAATGGTGCAAATCATACCTGGAAGATCGCTTGCAACAAGTCAGGATGGTTGCAGGTACCTCAGAACCTTTCCAGCTAAAACAAGGAGTACCTCAGGGCTCATCCCTATCAGCGCTGCTATTTAATATATACATGCAGCCTCTCTGCGATATCACTCGCTCCTTTGGCATATCCTCACTAATCTATGCAGACGATGTGCTAATATTCACACCAATCAATGTCACGCTCCCAGATTATACAACATTAGTAGATTGCTTTAACGCTATAGCAGACTGACTCCTCTCCCAGAATATGCGAATAAACTACAAAAAAAACGAGGTACTGATCGTCACGAAGAACAGAGAATTTTCACCCCCTGAGACCCTAAAAGTACGAGACGCAGACCTCCCAATCAAGTCCTCTATAAGATACCTTGGAGTAATACTGGACCATCGACTGGACTTTAAAGAACATGTCAACTGCACGGTAAAAACCATTTATTTCAAGATAAGGACCCTGTGTCATCTGAAAAATATGCTTGACCCAGACAACTTCAGGACTATATTCCAAGCCATAGTCACACCCCACTTCGACTATGCGAACATAATACTCCATGGTCTCCCAAAAAACACCCTAAATACATTACAACTAGCCATGAATGCCGCAGCCCGGGTCCTATACGGAGCCTCAAAGAGCGACCATATTACACCCATCCTAATGGAACTACACTGGCTCCCCATAAACTGCAGAATTGCGTATAAACCCCTTCTCATGACCTTTAAAGCGATCAACACAATAGCCCCTTCATCAATCTCAAACCTCCTCAATCACACTCCCAACATCAGATCCAGGAGGTCAGTAGCTGCAAATACCCTGGCTACACCACCAGAGGCCACAAAATGCACACTTTCAACAACAGACAGGGCTTTCGCGTACTACGCACCCAGATGTTGGAACAACCTACCTCCCACCATTAGAGCTATTACGGACCTCAAGCAATTCAGAAAAGCCATAAAGCACCACCTCTTCCTTTTACACTTCTCCCAGTTCCAATACACATCATCTACCCTCTAACACATTCCAAGCCCTCATAGTAAAATTGTAAATACCTTATTTACTCAAGATGTTAATAAGAAATTCTCTTCATTGTATATAGGTTCATAACAAATATGTACAAAGTTTCCCAAAGTTATAATCCCAGTTGAATTATCCTGTTATATGTAAACTCACAACAGCCTGTTGCTTGCAATGAGTATTCTTGTTTTAATGTAAACCGCGCTGATGAAAAAGAGTGCGGTATAAAAGAACTATAAATAAATAAATAAATAAATAAATTCTGTCACAGCTCTAGGTCAGAGTTCAGAAGGAAACAGATTCAGAATTTGCTGCAAGTCCTGCAACTTCAAGGCTCCCTTGGAAAAGAAGTTGGAACCCAACAATAGCCAGAGATCAAATGACTGCATCCAAACGATGAGATGCTGCTTATTCTTCTAAATTTATCTATGGTATTTGATATGATTGATCATGATGCAATGCTCAGACAGTTACAAGCCATAGGGATAAATTATAAAATGTTGACATGATTTAGAGCCTATTTTCAGAACAGATTTTTAAAAAAGCTTTTTTTGAATGATGAAGAGTCAGGATGAATGCTGGTCCACTTGCAGGTGTTGGTCCATTATGATGATTTTCATTCAGTATTGCAGATTATGGCGATATGTCACTTCAATTATTGCAACTTGTTCTATTTATGGTTACGGGCTTGTTACCTGAAGGTGCTTCAAGCTGTACAAAATGCAGCTGCTGTCCATTGGGTTACACTGTAGCTTCATTGCATGTCCCCTAGTCTCACCATATTTTTATGGTGTAAACAATCAATCTACATTTACCTATTCCACCCCATTCATTAATATACAGACCTCTATCATATCTCCCCTCAGCCACCTCTTCTCCAGGTTGAAAAGCCCTAACCTCTTTAGCCTCTCCTCATAGGGGTATCTTTGCATTTGCATTACCATCTATGATATCTGTCATGATCCCACAGTGACAGTAGCGGCACACAGACATGCTGCTGCTGCAGAAAGATGATATGCCACATGGGGTGGTCCGAGGGTCCTGGCACCCTAGGCAGAGATCCCGATTGTCTCCCCCCCCCCCCCCACTGCCACTGAACCCAGCTGTGGAGGAAGAGGCCAATAGTGCCAGCAGCTGTAGCCTTCCAGGTAGCTGCAAAATGCAGGTGCCAGGGGAACTACCATAGCAGTGGCTGTCATCCTCTCCTGAGACATATCAGTGGCAGGCGGTGATGGGGTCCCTGCAGAGGCAGATTGTTGGGGGGGGGGGCTGCGTGGCAGTCCATGTGTGCCTCTGCCCTCCATCCAGACCTTGCATCCTAGGTGCCCACCAAATCTGCATGTTGGACAGGCTGGGATTGTGCACCACCACCCCTGACAGCACGGGGGCATATCAGCATGGTGTGGGGGTGTTGACAGTGGGGGCAGTGGCACCCACCTGCAGCAGCCCAAAGCCATGTCCTGGTCCTGTTGCCGTGTGCATTGCAACATGTGCCAAGGTTTGTCTGATGGGGAGCATGTCAGCCCCAAGGACTGTTGTGCCCATATGGTAGCACTGTGGCTCAACGCACATAGTCAGTGTGTATATGAGTGGAGGGTCATGTATTGCATGTCCCTGTTGCTGAACTTTAGCCTACAGTACAGGTACAGTACCAGCATGTGCAACCCCCAATGAATCGGCCAGAAAGGGTATAAACACCCATTACCCACACAGACAGGCTCCACTATCCACAGCTGGATGGAGAGGCAGGCTGATAGCACCTGCACACTGAGTGAGTGGTAAGAACCGGCGTTAATGTCAAAGCATGCTACTAGTGCCCTGAGCACATGTTAACAATGCTTGAGCTGATATGGAGACCAAAGTGGCAGGCAGCAATGCCAACCCTCCCCACTTTTGCATAGCGCAGCGATGTGAGTGTGTGTGTGTGTGTGTGTGTGTGTGTGTGTGTTTATCTGTCTCTCCATTGTTCTGTGGCTTTCTGCACTTCACTGTGCTTCGCATTGCCTAAGCTGTTCCCAGCGTTAGTCTACAAATGTGCATGATGAGGAGCAGAGGATGGTGGATATGGCCTGAAACAGAGCGGATTGGCCAGGATGTGTCTGCCTCGGTGGTAGGGTCAATGGCTGAGACTTTGTAGTTCCTGTCTGCCATGTGCATGGCCTGGATGGCCACAGCATGTCATGCTGAGAGGGCACTCTCACTGTGACTGAGCAGTGACTATGGCATGGCTATGTATCCACATAGTGCTATATAACGTTTGGTTCCAGTGATATGGTACAATCTCTGTCTGGGGAGCCCAATCACTGAACCAAAAGCTGGATGTCTCTGCCATTTATCCCAAGCCAGGGTGCCCATGGTTGCTCTGTGCACATGTATTGTGTACTGACCAGTGGACTGACTGCAGTTAGTACGTGCATAGCTGAAATAGCTCAATGGTAGGCAGCAGGTGCAGTCTGACTGAGCTTGCTGTGGTGGATTGGTAGTCTGAGATGTTTGGGACAGCAATTGTTCCTGACCTATTCACTGTAGTCATGGTAGAACAGTAGCAGAAGCCCCACACAAGCCTAGAAGTCCCACTACATTTGGTGTCCATAGCATTAGCTTTTAACATTGGGCACTGACATGCACAGTTCTAAGAAGGTCCCTGTCCAACAGGAGCAGGACACAGGGTTCAGCTGTGACTGCTACCTACAGCATGCTGCAATTGTGCAGAAAACAAGGTGACCAACATAACACACTAGCAGTGATATAAACTTGCTACATGGCCAGCAGAGGTTATCTCTAGCAGTGTAAGTTCTGGGGACCAGGTGCTGGGTGCCCATCCTCACCCTCATGGTGACTGCTAAAACTGCTCAGTAGCACAGTTTGTAGCTGTTATGTGCTTATAGCACACACTGTTTGTGCATCTTACTGAGCAGATGTGCTGGGTCAGTGCATTATCCATTTGGTGATCAGTTGCAGACTGCTATTCTGCGTGTGCAGTGCCTCATGGGTACTGGAGGGGCTAACCTATACCGGGCACACACAGCAGACAGTTTAGGCAGAGTAATGCAGGCTCTTTGTATCCAGGCATTGCTGTGTGGAGGTGCAATCTACTGGTTAGTGCAATGTCTCCATAAGCTGGGGACACTAGTTTGATTCCCTCTTGTTCATTTTATGCCTATGTGCTACTCAGGTTATTTCCCTGCCTTTAACAGTCCTAGCTCTGCTGTGAATTGCAGACACTCATCCTTCTATGTTTTTATGCATTCTGGCCACACTTTGGGTCAGCAAAATGCTATTCCCCATCATGGCCTTCTGAGAGCGTGGTTTTATTGGCTCTGCTGCAGCCCATTGCAGGGGGTCAGACATGTTCACCCTGCAGATGTCAGGCCACCTGCTTGTAGGCATGGTGTGATGGTCATGGGAATGGCTTGGGGGCCAAGATACCATGGTTTGAAGCCCACTACCATTCCTTATGTGACATTTCAGAATGTGTTACTGTTGCATTTTATATCTGCCACGACCTTCATGGGCTAACAACACCTCCTTTTGACCTTGAGCAGTTCACTTAACCCACCAATGGCTCAGCTGACTGCAGGTCCATACAGTCCCTGTTTATCATCAGACATTACCAACTGACGGCAAGATGTACCCCGTTGTGACTGTACTGATACAGCGGTATACTAACAGACAGTTACATGCATACAGCTGTAACCTACTTAGGCAACATGAGTCATGTATGATATCATGACTGTGAGTGTACAGCTTGGGCTCCATTACATCTCTGCATTACATGCGTACACATCCTATCCCTTGGATAGCTGCCTGCAGGTATCACCTCATGTTCGTACGTGGCCCATTTGCCCAGTTTGGATGACACCTGTGCAGTTGTTATCTGTACACTTGTCTGAGGTGTTGTATGGTGGCTGTGTGGCTGGGACAGGTGACCCACATGTCTGGTATCAGGCCTTCCAAATGGCAGTGGCGTACATTTTCACGCACAGTACAAATACTTGTGCCTATCCGTCCTAACTCAATATCAGGCCCTTAATTCATTGCTTAACTCGTTCCAGATAAAAGGAGCATACAGGAAGAAGGCTCTATTGCGAGTGAAATGAAGACTGTAGTTATTAGCTATTGGTAAAAAGAGAGTGTTAAGAAGGCACCTTCTTGTGGGGCGTGAGGAGGGCATTTTATGAGACTACTAAGAGAGCTTACTGAGAGGTTTAATTTTATCTTGAAAATAAGTAATAGCACTTTGAAGCGAATGTGAAATTTAATGGGAAGTCAGTGCAGACATTGAAGGCAGAGAACTATGTGATCAGTTTCGGATTTGCTGGAATGTTCTGGCTGCAGCATTATGAACCAGTTGAAGAGCCTTTAAAGCAGAAGAGGGTAGTCTTATTAGGATTCCATTGCAGTAGTCCAGATAATCTTGATTGGTTTGGCAGGGGCTTAATTGGTGAAGAACTTTGAGTTTGAAGGACTTCTGAACTAAGCTTTTAATGTGCTGGGGTAGCTTGAGGATTATGCCAAGGTATTTTGTTTCAGATTTGATGGGTATGGATTCACAGTTAGTGATACTGGTGCATTAAAGTTTTTATTTCGTGTGACAAACATTGCTTCTGTTTTTTTGTAATTGATGTGAAAGCCATGTTTAACAAGCCAGTTGGCAATGTTTTCAAAGCATTCAATGATAGCTGTTGAAGTGTATAGCCTTTGAAGATATCAAAGGGAACATAAAGCATAATGTCATCAGCATATATACGATAGCAAACTTTCTGTTTGTTTATGATTGCATTGATAGGCTGTATGTAAAGACTGAAGGGCAGTGCAGATAAAGTACTGTAGATCCTTGTGGGACACTATAGGTTATGGGAACTGGTTTAGAAACTTTATGACCTATTTATATTCTTCTTTTCTGCTGTAATTCATCAGTCTGTCTAAAATTTCCTTATAAGACATATACTTCTGATCTTTACCTCACCCAACCTTGAATATTACAACTAATTCTCCCAGCCTTTCTACTATTTGCCTCAGACCCCAGAGCCTTTGATGTGCTGTACCAGAAGCTTCTGGAAAACATTTATCAAAAAGCATAAGCCCCTTTCTCATCACCACTCTCCCACATCTTTTTACTCAGTTTTCTACCTCTCTTAACTCTTTTTAAGACTCCTGTGGGTGGGGAGGCAGACGAGATGTGGTGAGCACCATTTGGTCATAGGTATAAAATAAATGTAAAAAAAATATTGATGTAAAATTCATTTCCTCATATGCTTCCCTGTGAAAATATTTTCCAGCCTCTCTCTTAACAAGTCCTTTGCATTTTTTGGTATATTGTGATCACAGAAAGGTGCTTTGAATTCCACAAGGTGATGTTTGAAATGGGGATCATTAAGGTGTACTCCAAGGACCAACTGCTAGTAAGAAGAAACGCCAAGTAGTGCAGAGCTGTTTGATGTGGTCAGACATAAATAACCAGGCACTTCTTGCCAACAGACATGCAGAATCTTATTTTGACCCCTAGTGTACTCAGGAGGGTGGAAACCCCCAGCTTATATGACGGGACAATCTCGGAATGAAAAAGAGGGGGGGGGGGGGGAAATGGAAGAAGGAATGAAAGTGAAATACCGGAGATGGAAATATTAAAGCTGTATGAGATCTTTGTTTTATCTTTATAATGCTTTTGGTCATTGCTGGCTGGGCTGTAAGCATTTCACAAGGAGCAGAGCAGAAAAACAGCAAGTATAGGAATGGAGAGAACATTAAGAGCCAGGAATGGAGGGAACATTAAGAGCCAAAAGCACCCAGTAATGAAGATTGGGTAATTCCTGGTCTCTGATTGCTCCTAATTGAATTTTGACTATTTTTTTGCCAGCTACATAAGTCCAGCGGTGTCAGAGTTATTTTGAGATCTGGCTCTTTCGCTTGGAAGTGAGTCTTTATGTGATGATGACTTGTATTTTGGGAGGTGACAATCGGTCATGTGGGCTTGTATTTCTTTTTCAGATTGTCAGATGACTGAAAAATTCTAAAGTGGTTAAAAACAGTGTATGAAAACTATGTGACTGGGGGGAAACTAGCCATCTTTCAGAGTCACAGCTGGTGAAAGACCAGGACGTTTAAGTTTAAAGCAAACTGCTCAACTTGCAGTTTCAGAAATAAGACGGATCTCATGCACGTTTATTTATTTATTTCTCTTATATGCCGCGCTATTCTGCATCAGTGCGGTTTGCGTTTGGGAGTCTGTCAGTAATAAGACAGTATGGTCTGCATTTGAAGATTCTGTAAGTCTTGAAACCTCCTTGTTCACTCCTCCTATAGGAAATCATTTAATGCTGAATACCGAGAGTTCTTATTTTCGACTAAAATTGGGCTATTTATAGTATAGAAACATGATGGCAGATAAAGACCATATGGTCTATCCAATCTGTCCTTCCATACAGACTATTAATGTCTGCCTTCTGATTCCTGGTGACCCAGCAGCTCCTGGGTTTCTTGGCAATGTGACTGGAAGTAGATTACCAGACCTTTCTTCTGAGGCAATGGAGGGTTAAATGCTTGCCCAAGGCCACAAGGAGTACTAGTGGGATTGAACGCTGGTCTCTTGGTTAACAAGCCAGTGCTCTAACCACTAGGATACTCCTCCACTCCTAAGTTTTACAGCCCCCTTTTTTCCTTTAGAGATATTAAGCATATAGTTCTCTCTCTTACAGTAATTCAACACATCAATGTCTGAGACTATCATGAAATAATTTTTCTGTCTCTTTTCACTAGTTTTAACTATTACAAAACACTGCTGAGATATTGTTGTACCGTGTTAGGCAGTTTCCTCATGTAACACCATTATTAAAGAGGAAACCTAGCTCCCTATTGTGGCTAGAATTAGATTTAAAATTCTGATATTGACATGTGGAGAATAATTTTATAACAGGACATCTAAGTTAAGAATGTGAGAAAGTGCCTGCTTTATAAAGACACAGTGCAAATCCTGCAGCAATTGTGCCTACGTTGACAGTGCGGACATTGCGCCTGCTTGAAAGCAGGTGTAAATGTCTGTCTGCTTATAGAGTAGGCAAGTACATGCGTAGTTTCATGCATATACTTCATGACTCCGCCTGCTCTCCACCCAGACCGTTCCCTGCAATGCCAACATTCATGCCATTATGCATGCTTTTACGTCTGCTGCAAATTTACCTGTGTATATTGTCTTATGCGTACTGTCTACCTCCAATTTAAACAGAGAAACTGGACAGAGATCTTGGTCATAGATATACAACAGTTAGGAATGAAAGGGGAGGTGCTGTTACTAGGAAATTTCAACCTGCCAGATGTGGATGGGGATAGCCCATCTCCAGTATCAGAAAGAAGACACTCTACTCAGACAAATGGTGAAGGAACCCATGTGAGAAAGGGCAACACTGGATCTAATTGAATTCTTCAACTTGGTGGCTAAAGAACTTAATCAAGGTCATGCACTGGCATGGTCTACTTGGATTTCAGCAAAACCTTTGCCACTGTTCTTCATAGGAGGCTCATAAATAAACTAATAAACCTGAAACTAGGACCCAAGGTGGCTGACTGGATTAGAAACTGTTGACTGAGAGGCAACAGAAGGTGGTGGCAAATGGAATTCACTCGGAAGAAAGAAAGGTGATTAGTGGAATGCCTCAAGGATCTGTACTGGGACTGATTCTGTTCAACATCTTTGAAAATGCTGAAGGGATAGAAGGAAGAGTTTGCTTTTCTGCAGATGACACAAAGATTTGCAACCGAGTAGACACCCCTGAAGGAATTGACAACATGAGAACAGGGGCGGCCCAAGGCTGATGGGGAGGCCATGTGTGGAAACTTATTGTGGGGCCTCATTTGTATATCTGCTGGACCTCATTTGCATCAATTTAATTTATTTTATTTTAAAATGTATAAGTTGCACATCTAAAAGTTTAGGCGGTTTTCAAAGGAGCCCTTCACTAGCCTCTTTTTTGTCCTGGCAATGACTTAGGGGCATATTTACTAAATATTAATGTGCGTTAAGTGCCACTGCGCCAATAGAAATAAATGGGTGTTCCTGCACTTAGCGCACATCAACATTTCTGAAAGTGCATTAACTTTTAGTAAACATGCCACTTAATGGGTGTCTGCATACTATTTGTGTGGGCAGTGAGGATAAAGAAAGATTCCCAGATTTCTACATTACATACTGTACTCCAGTGTCAACCGCCAGGCACATTAGGAAGTACTATAAACCCTGCTCATTTAGAACCCATTTCAATGTATAATCGTTTACGTTTACGTTTATTCAGACTTTATATACCGCCCAACACTTAGTAGTACCTGGGCGGTTTACAATACAAGTTTAAAACAAACTTAAAAACAGTATTCTAAAACCGTTTAAAATGGCTGAGAAGGAAGAAAGGAACGCCAGTAAAACAAATAGGAAAGAGGAGGAAAGGAAAGGCAAGGAAAGGACAAACCACAGTGTAATAATTGATAACAGGCGAATAAAACATCAAGAGGGCAGGAGGGAGGGGGTAACAGAGGGGGGGGGGAGGGAAATGGGAATGGCAGGTCGAATGCTAGACTGAAGAGATAGGTTTTGAGTTGTGATTTGAATTTTGGGTAGGACTCCTCTGCACGGAGTGAGGGGGGGAGTGAGTTCCAGAGGCTGGGGGCTAGAAAGTAGAAGGCAGAAGTACGAGTGGAAACAAGATGAGCCTGGGTAGGTGAGGGAAGGGCAAGTCGATTAGAGTGTATGGCCCGAAGCAAGCGAGGGGGAAGACGAAAGTGTATTTGGTCAGCGAGATAGAGGGGAGTGCCAGTGTGAGCAGCCCTGTGCGTGAGAATGAGAATTTTGTATTGGGCACGGAAAGAGACAGGCAGCCAGTGATAGCGAAGAAGAAGCGGGGTAACATGGTCAAAACGAGAGGCATGGGCAAGAAGACGAACAGCTGAATTTTGGATACGTTGGAGACGAGACAATTGGGATTGAGGTAGACCAACAAGGACGACATTACAATAATCGAGATGGGACATCACAAGGGAGAGGAGGAGAGTAGCTAAGGCAGAAGGGGACAAAAAGGGGCGGATAGAACGGAGTTGTCTAAGTGAGAAGAAAGAGCGTTGAATAATAGAAGAGATATGGTCCTTGAAGGAAAGGGAAGAATCAAGTATGACACCTAAATAACGTAGTGAAGAGACAAGAGAAATGGATTGTGAAGGAAAAGAGGGGGCACAAGAGGGAGAGGGACCCCCAAACGTGAACCAAATAGCATGGGACTTAGAAGGGTTCACCTGCAGAAAATTAGAGGAAAACCAAGTGGCAATAGCAGCAAGACAGAGGTTGAGAGGAGTGATGTCTGGAGAGGTGGAGGTAGTGCGGTGCAGGAGGAGGATATCATCCGCATAGTAATATGCGGAGATACCGAATTGTTGAACAAGAAGGGTGAGGGGTGCTATTGCTAAGAAGATATTGAAAAGAAGCGGTGCAAGAACAGACCCCTGAGGAACCCCACAGAGGAGGGGGTTAGAGACAGAAGAGGAGGACCCAGAGACTACAGAAAAGGAGCGACAGGAAAGAAAAGAGTGAAACCATTGCAAGACTGTCCCAGAAAGACCCGCTTCCTGCAGACGAGTGAGGAGGGTGCGGTGATCCACTAGATCGAAAGCAGCAGAAAGATCAAGGGAGACAGCTAGTGTGTAGAGACCCCGATCGTGAGCAGCGTGAAGTTCATTAAGAAGAGAAAGAAGAACCGTTTCCGTGCTGTGGGCAGGGCGAAAACCGGATTGGCGGGGGTGAAGAGTGAGGGAAGCTTCAAGATGGGAGGAGAGTTGTGTGAAGACCAGTTTCTCGAGAAATTTAGAAAGAAAAGAAAGATTAGAGACAGGTCGCCAGTTAGCAAGCACAGAGGGGTCAGAGGAGTGGGATTTCAAGATAGGACGGACGGTAGCATGTTTCCAACTGCTAGGAAAGATACCAGAAGATAAGCTGGAGTTAAACAGAGAAAGAATAAAGGGAGAAAGGGCAAGTGAAGGTTCAAGAAGCCATGAAGATGGGATAGGATCAGCAGAGCAGGTGGTCTTGCGGAGAGAAAGGAAGGTATCCTGAAGAACAGAGGGAGTGATCAGAGTAAAGGAGGACCAGAGATGAGATAATGCAGGGACAGGTTGGGAAGGGGGAGAGGGGGATAGGGAGGAGGGTAGGGCAAGGGGGGAAAGGGGTGGAGGACATAACAAGAAAGACTGACGAAGGGAGTTGACCTTATTAGCGAAGAAAGAAGTGAGGGAAGAAGGATCGGGAAGGGAAAAAACAGAAGGAGAGAAGGAAGAGGAGGGGGAGTGAGAGGCGGTGAGGGTGTGCAGTATAGAATACAGACGACGAGAAGAATTGGAAGAGGAGGAGACGAGGTTAGAGTAATAGTCACGTTTAGCAGTGTGGAGGAGGGACCGATAGTGCTGGTGACAGAGACGAAATTCCAGCAGCGAGGTGGGGGAAGGACGCTTTCGCCAGAGCCTTTCAGCCCGGCGAAGATATCGACGATGTAAAAAGAGACCGGGGTGAAACCAGGGGTGGTGAGGATGATGTGAAAGGCGAGAGCAGGAGCGGAGCAGGAGCGGACTCGTGTTGTGTGGTCACTCTGTAGAGGGTAGACTAATGCATCATAAAATAAAATAAAGCCCTCAAAGGAAACGTGGGCTATGTTGCTATAACATTATGTAACCCAAAATATTTAAAGTGAAAGAACTTCAGGTCTCAGATTCCAGATAGGCACTATCTTGTGGACTTAACCTTTGACATGTGCCTCTTTCACATCAACGACCTTAGTACTTTCTTTTGTTTATGTTAGACTAATGTTGTTTGACTTCCATCTATAACTTTGTATCATGAAATATAATAAATAGTAATTTGTCTTATCTTGCTTTAGAACCCATAGCAAACCCGCCGTATCATAACAGCACTACTAGGACTCACAAAGCACCATACCCTACCTATCAAAAGGCAACACTGCAAATATTAGACCAATACATCTCAGAGAATACCAATACATCTCCTACTGGGGAAAGAGAACAAGTGGGACAGTCACATAGCAACTACATGAACAGAACACTGCAGCTCGGTTACACATGCAAAACAAAGACTGTCACCAAACATAGAACAAGGGATCACATTTTAGAAATATGAAGACGATAATTAAACTGGGAACTTCAAAAGCTGAACTTGGAATGTACCACAACACTGGAAAAATAAAATTATAAATTAATTTCCTCTTCTACTAAACAAAATGCAAAGACATTAGTGATGCACATTTCCCAGAGCTGACATATTCCAGTTCATAAATTCAAAATAAAATAGTTTTTTCTACTTTTTGTTATTTGGGCATTTTTTCAGTCGCATTGCTCCAATCACTTTCTTCTAGTTTCTTTGTGTTTTCTGCTAACTCTCCATTGTCTGCTGTCCATTTGTCCTCTCATTTAGTTTTTTCCATTCTCTCTCTACATCTGCTTCTAACATACTGATCTTTCCCCTTTTGCTCTTTCCTCCATTTCTTTCTTTATTCCTTTTTCATCCACTCAAAATTCACCCCTCCATCCTCGATCCCCACTTACTCTCCCAATACCCAGATAATCATAGATCTTTCTTCCCTCCCACACAAAGGGGTATGTTTACTAAACCATCCTAATGTTACCGGCGCTAGTTGCGGCGATAATGGGAAGAATACCATATAAGGAGTGGGCGTTCCAGTCCTAAGGTAGCAAGAATATGTATCGCGTGATAGTGGGCGCTGTGGCAAGTTAACGCGTGTTAACCCTAAGTACATGCCAGCAGAGTGTTAGAAGCTATAACAATGTAGCCCACTGGTTACTGCAATGACTGTGGAGGCAGAGGCCATGGGTTCAATCCTGCAGTGGTGTAATCTAAATAGGCTGTCTAAGGTATTTTCTTTTAATTTAAATCAGTGCTGCCAGCAAAAACACCCTCACAGTGCCGTAACCTAAGGTGCCTCATAAGGTGCCCTATAAGGCACCCCATAGGTCACATTATAAAGTGCCCTGACTGCCAAGGCACCCTATAATGTATATGGCACCTTATAGGGCGCTTTAGAGGGTGCCTATGAGGCACCTTAGGCTACAGCACTGTGAGGGTGTTTCTGCTGGCAGCACTGATTTAAATTAAAAGAAAATGCCTCAGACAGTCATTTTAGATGACACCACTGCAGGATTGAACATATGACCTCTGCCTCCACAGTCATTGATGTAACCAGTAGGCTACATCTCTATAGCTACTACCACACTGCTGGCTGGCTACAGAAAGACTGCAGGTCACCACACAACCTATCTGCTCTGTTTACCAGGATAGGGTAAACCCACCCGTACCCATGATGCACTGCACATGCAGATCAGCAGTCTACAGCTGATCACATAATGGGGTATTTTATTTTATTTATTTAT
Source organism: Ichthyophis bannanicus (assembly GCA_033557465.1). Lineage (NCBI taxonomy): Eukaryota > Metazoa > Chordata > Amphibia > Gymnophiona > Ichthyophiidae > Ichthyophis > Ichthyophis bannanicus. The sequence goes on along the minus strand of CM066034.1, from coordinate 884,687,175 downwards.
TTATTTAGACAGTTTTGTATACCGCCTTATCCTTCAATCAAAGCGGTCACAACACAATTGGGGGATACATCTAACACGCAGGGATATTAGACACATACACTAATACTTACAGGGAACATGGGCAATGGAGGGTTAAGTGGCTTGCCCAAGACCACAAGGAGCATCTGTGGGACTAGAAACCCCAGTCCTTCCGGCCCAAGGTTGCTGTCCTCTAGTGGGATTTGAACCCCCGACCTTCCGGCCTGAAGTACCTTGCCCCAACCACTAGGCTACTCCTCCCTTATGCACCCCCACAACACCTAGGCCTGGTAGGGGGAACTGACCGTGTGTGTTACTGGCACAGAGTAGCTACAGACCGTGACATTGTGCGGGACCTGTGCTCACCCTGAGGGTGAGGTGGGGCACCCAGCACCAGGTCCACAGCACCTGGCTTGGCTGAGATGGGGACCTGCAGCATAGCCTATCAGTGATAGTGTGTGATAGGTAGTCCTTGCAGACACACCTAGGATACACCAGTGTCCATCTGTATTTCCCAGTCATGTCTAGCCCTTATGGACTATGATGCACCCAGAATAGTGCATATCCTGTGTGGTTGCCATGGTCACATGCTATAGGTAAAGGGGGGTGTTTGGACCCAAATGCGGATTATGTAGCACCACTCAACCCGCCCTCTGTGGCTCGGGGGGGGGGGGGGGAAGACAGGATCTCCCACAAACAGATCCACATTGTACATCTCTGCAATGGTGGCAGTAGAGAGGACCATCAACCCCAGTCCTGGTGGGGAACAGGCACCCTACAGGGCAGTCGCTGCAGATCTGTACACATCACATAAGGCAATGGCAGACAGGCAGAACACTGGAGAAGCTCAGCTGCCCCCACCACTATCTGACATTCAACAGCAGAGGGCACAGTCAGTCTCCACCTGCTGCACCCTGCAAGGTGTTCCAGCCATACACATGCTAACTGCAGACAGTCTGCTAGCTAGTACATAGTGCATGCTCCTGGAGGAACTGTGTGCACCCAAAAATGGGATGTGAGCACACACACCAAGCAGGTATGTCAGTGATTGGGCCCCAGAAAAGAGAATCCATAAACAACACCTAAAAGAAATGTTGCATAACACTATGGGGGAACCTAGCCATGCCATGGTCACTGCCCAGTCAGGGTGAGAGTGATCTCCCAGCATGACATGCTGTGGCTACCCTGTCCGTGCAGGTGGTGGTCGGGCACTACAGTGTCCCAGCCATTGCTCTATACCCTTGCAGATGCATCCTGCCCAGGCCACCCTGTCCGGGCCATACCCACAGTACCTTGCTCCTCATTATGCACATTGGCAGGCTAACACTGGAAACAGTGCAAGCAGTGTGGGCTCAGTAAGGTGTAGGCAGCCACAACACATTGTATTGACAGACACACACTCCCACAGATATCAGCATTGTGCAAATATGGAGGTTTGTGGCAGCCCTGGCTGCCTCCCCAGTCCTGGGCAGAGTGCGGGCATTGCTATGGTACGCAATACTGTTGGGGTGACTCCCCGGGGTGGTAAACACTGTCAAAGCAATAACTGAAACACACTCCACAGATATCAGAAAGGTTGCTATGATGAATCTCTATCAACAAATCGTGTTTAACTTAGGATTTGTAAGCTGACATTAATCATAGCAACCTTTTGATATATGTGGAATGTGTTCCCAAGTTTAGGACGGCATTGCTAAGGTATGCAGGTGCAAGTATTGGGAGATGCTACTCCATGCAGGGCCCAACAGCCTGACTCTCCATGAGGCTTTGGATAGTGGAGCCTGTGGGTGTGGGTGTGTGCCCCCCTGTTGGCCACTGCTGTAGGGCAGAGGCTTCCAACTCCAGTCCTGGTGGGCTAAACACTGTTTTATTTTATTTTATTTATTTTATTTAGCTGTATTTATATTCCGCTTTTCACCGGGTCAAAGCGGTCAATTGGGGGATACATTTAACACGAGGGGATATGACACACATACGTTAATACTTACAGGGAACATGGGCAATGGAGGGTTAAGTGGCTTGCCCACGACCATAAGGAGTGCCAATAGGACTAGAAATCCCAGTCCCTCCGGCCTGAGATTGCTGTCCCCAGGTGGGACTTGAACCCCTGGCCCTCCGGCCTGAAGTACCTTGTCCTAACCACTAGACCACTCCTCCCTCAGGTTTTCATGCTGTCCCTAATGAATATGCATGAGATACATTTGCATACAATGGGGCAGTGCATACAAATGCAGCACAGGCATATTTATTAGGGACAGCTTGAAACTTGAATGGTGTTTGGCCCTCCAGGACTGCAGTTGGGAAACTCTGCTCTAAGGATTGCACATGTTTATGGTGTCTGTGCTCTGTAGGGTAAAATATAGGCGTTTCAGGCATATTTATTTTATCTGCAATAATGGTTCCATCTTTATTACCACGGTTTAGTACTGGGTAAAATATGGGGACAAGGTTGGCAGGAGCCACAGCTGGGACTTGAACCTGTGACCTTCTGCCCCTGAACACACTGGCTGTGGGTACTGCACCAAACTGTTGCCACAGGGGCAAGTTATTCCCTGGGGATACCATGACTGGCAGGCAGACCTTGTCTGTTGCAGTGCACGGCACCCACCTAAATGGGGCTTGGCTGTGGTCTGGTGTGGGCAGATGCCATTGCCCCCTCCGCCACCAGCACCCCTCCGCCACCATGCTGACATGCCCTTATGCCAGTGGTGCTGGTGGTGCGCAGTTCCAGGCCATCCAGTGTGCCGGTAGGCAATCTATGGTGTGGGTTGTCGGGTAGGGGTGCCTACATGGACTTGCGCGTTCCCCCCGGCACCACCTGCCAATGTTATGTGCCCTTGGGGGTACCTGCTGGGTAATATCTGCTGTGACACTGTGGGACACACACTCATGCCCATGTTGAACCCTCCTCAGTTGCTGTCTTGCTGCTTTACAGTTTCGGCATTCCTATGTGCCACCTAAGCATCTGCCTAGTCTGCACTGTGCCCCAGCTGGACCACAGCATGTGCCGCCTGCAGCCCCCTGTATCCCATTTACAGCATCAGTACAGTTGCCGTTTCCTATGTGCTCACTCTGCTGTTGCTGCACTTGTGCACGCCATAACAAACCTGCCCAATATAAACGACAACAAGCCTGATCACTGCTATTTCAATGTGGGATCATTCACTTTGTAGGGGGACAGAGCATAGACCCTTCCTAACATGATATCTTCCTTTTTACGCTTTGTCAGTAGTGTTGCTTTATGTTTATCATTAATATCACTATTGGCCAACTTGGTTATTGGGATTTCAAATGTAGTTCTGTTCATTTTATATGTTTATTTGCCTTTATTGTTTCTGCACATGTATCACTACTATCACTTTTCTGGGTTTCCTTGCCTTTGCTGTACATTGCTGACTGAAATGGTTTCTCTGTCCTGCAAATGTGCCTAGTGCAAGGTTTTCACTGGCGCTAATTTTCAGAGCTTTATTTCACAGCATTAGTGTGCATGGATCCACTCTCCGCCCATTGACCCCTTCTCTCCGCCCCTGGGGAGCCTTACTCCACCCTCTGGGGTGCCTTTCTCCTCCCTCTGCGCACCTCACTGCCACCGGAGACGTTATCGCGCGATGATATCATGCGATAACATCGCCGCTGCTACATTAAGACGGTTTGGTAAACATACCCCAAAGTATCTGTTCTCTTATTTCTCCTGCCAGCCCTAGTCCCACCCCCTTCTAGTCCTCCCCCAGCATCAGCTCCCTTCTAGTTCCAGCCCCTTCCAGCATCCGCTCCTTTCCAGTCCCATTCTCCCATCCCCCAGCATCAGCCCATTTCCGGTCCTAGCCCCTCAGTATCAGTCCTCCTCCAGTCCCTCTGAAGCCCCTTCCAGCATCTGCTCCCTTCCAGTCCCTCCATTCCCCAGAATCAGCTCTTTTCCAGTCCTTGCTCCCCAGTATCAATCCTCCTCCAGTCCAATCCCTTCCAGCAACATCTCCCTTCCACTCCCAGGCTACCCATCCCACAAAATTAGCCCATTTCCCGTTCTAGTCCCCAGTCTTCTTACAGGGCCAGTGGCTCTCTCCTCCACTCTCTCATATGGCCCCACACCACGAAGAGCTTCGTGTGCACCTGACCAGCTTCAGAGGGAGCCAGTGAGGCCCGAAGTCTGGCTCATCTCTGCAGAGACACGGGAGTAAATGGCGTTTTCCTTCACTCCCACAGCCCGTCGACCTGCTGAGTGCCGGGAAGTTAAAAGAGGGTACTTTCTGTCTTGCGCAAAACAGGAAGAGCCTCTGTTTAACTTCCTGAATTCGGCAGTGCTGGTCTGTGACTTAAAGCTGCGGGAGTAAAGCAAAATGCCACAGTTTACTCCCACAGCTGTGCAGAGGTGAGCCACGATGCCAAGCTTCAGGCCTCATCGGCTCTCTCTGAAGCCAGTCAGGCACGTGTGGGGCCCTCCGAGGTGTGGGGCCATGTGTGGGCAACATTCCTGCAGAATGTTCGGGCTGGTCCTGCATTAGAAATGATTACAAATATTAGAAGAATGCTCTAATGCTTGGCAGTTAAGATTTAATGCGAAGAAGTGCAAAGTGATGCACTTGGAATGCAGAAATTCAAAACTGCAGTATGAAATAGGAGGTGAGAGGATGATGTGCGTGGACCACTATAAAGACCTCAAGGCAATAATGTATGAAGACCTCAAAGTTAAACAATGCGACAAGGTGGGTGGTCAAAGCCAGAAGGATGCTAGGCTGCATAGAGAGGGGCATAATCCGCTGAAAGGAGAATGTGATAATGCCCCTGTACAGGTCATTGGTGAGTCTCACTTACAGTATTGTGTTCAGATTTGGATGTCATATTTCACTAAGTATATAAAAAAACTTGAAGCTATTTAGAGGACAATGACCAAAATGGTATAGGGTTTGCACCAGAAGCCATATGAGAAGACACTTGAAGACCTGAATATGTATAGAACATAAGAACATAAGATATGCCATACTGGGTCAGAACAAGGTCCATCGAGCCCAGTATCCTGTTTCCAACAGTGGCCAATCTAGGTCATATGTACCTAGCAGTTTCCCCAAAAGACACAGGTTCCACAATGCTTGTATTGGGTCAAGCAGTGTTATCCTGGGTCCCTTTTTAAAAATGGTTTATGGACCTTTCCTCCAGGAACTTGTCCAAACCTTTTTTAAACCCAGCTATACTAACAGCTTTTACTACATCCTCCGGTAACAAATTCCAGAGTTTGATTACATGTTGAGTGAAATTTTTTTTCCTCTTATGAGTCTTAAATAGTTTACCCTGTAGCTTCATTGTATGTCCCCTAGTCTTCCTACATTCTGATAACGTAAACAATCGATCTATGTTTACCCGTTCCACTCCGTTCATTCATTTATAGACTTCTATCATATCTCCCCTCAGCTGTCTCTTTTCCAGGTTAAAGAACCCTAACCTTTTTTGCCTTTCTTCATAGGGGTATCCTTCCATCCCCTTTACCATTTTGGTGGCTCTTCTCTGTACCTTTTCTAATAACACTATATCCTTTTTAAGATACAGCGACCAGAATTGCACACAATATTCAAGGTGCGGTCTCACCATGGAAAGATACAGAGGCATTATAATATGTTTTATTTTCCATTCCTTTCCTTCAATATTCCCTCTAATTTTCTGTAGGTTGTGTGCGCATAAAATATCAGCTGTGCAGCTTTTGAAGGAAGGTTAAATTTTTGTGCGCCACATAACGACACTCAGAGTTATATACTTTAAAATTTGACTACACGTCAGAATACAGTATGTACACCACATTGATTTTAATCAAATTAAATGAAAATAGAAGATTACTAAATGAAGTGGAAAATTTCTAGTAATTACAATCACAACTTTTAAATTTTAAGACATCTGTGTTGTTTTCTATCAGAATCAGAACCGTAATTTTTGTGCGCTGTGGTGAGGAAACCACTATTGAGGCTATGGATACACAGGAAAATGAGCCCTGTACCTTTAAAAACGAAAGCATTCAGGGTTTCCCCGGTAACCAGGAGTCTCGGACTCACAACACAGTCACCCTTAAGCCCCACCCACAGCAGCACGTCAGGGTTAGAGAGAAGCCTGAATCTTCTCACATGGGCTGGGAGCAAGGCGTGGCACAGAAAGGAAAGCAGTTTAAAACGCTGGCTTTTAGAAAGTCAGGGAGAGCAGCTGAGGGAGGAAAAAAGGCTGGAGCTGATGCTGACCATTTGGGAGACGGCTGCTGGAGAGAAAGAGATGGTGCCAATTCTAGTTGCAGCTCCGGGAAGAGTTACAGCCAGGGAAGAAGCCAGCCAGTAACTTTAAGAGATACAAGGGCTGCTGAGCTCAAGCTTCCAGGTGAACAGGGGGAACTGATTGGAAAGACTCCAAGGCAGTCCCAGCTGAAAGAAAGGCTGTTTCAACCCAGGAAAGTCTCTGTAGACGGAAGGCAGCGTGACTTATACCAGGAGAAAGGAGAATTGCTGAATACTCCTGACTTAAGGCAAGAGTGTTCTCCCCAGTTTCTGCCTGTAAAATGTTTGAGAGAATTAGCTCCAGAGATAAAGGCTAATTCTAGCCATCAGGTAAACCCTGAGGGAAAGAGGGATATTTTAACTGACTATCAATATGCTCAGCTTGCAGAGGAGTTAGGACAGAAGAAGGTTCTACTCAAAAAGCTCAATGATATGATTCAGAGAGAAAACAGTCAGCTCTCCAGACAGGTACCCTATGAGAAGTGTGAAGGGGATAGCATCGAGGAGATGGAAATTGGAGACTGTTTTGAGGATAACCCGTGTGAAATGCAATGTGCTTATTGCAAAGCAGCTGACTCCGAAGAATGCTAAAGTTTAAAAGCTGTCTGAAGTATGAATGTCCTGAAAGAAACCTAACCTGTGTGAAAGGCACGGCAGAGGGAAACAGCTAAATACTATTGTCTCAGCTGATATCGGGTGAAGCTGAAAGCTGAAGGAAACAGTGGACAATTTTTAAAAGCTGTTTTTGCTTTAAGAAATGTTGTTTTTGTAAGAAAGAAGTTTGACGAAGCTTAAGTTTGAAGAAGCTGCATTTGTTAAACCCAGGCAGCATTGTGCTTACCTTATTGAAAGTTAAAAGCTTTTGCGTTGGAGCAAGTATCCTATTTTTGTTTCCAATTCGAATCCTGTATATATATATATTGGGACCCCTGAAAATATAAAATAAAATTTCTCTGTTTTCGCCTGACCATTTGACTACAATTCCTTTGCCTAAATAAGTAAAATACTACAACTCCCAGCAGCCCTCCTGGCGGCCATTTTGAGGGAAAAACTTATTCAAGGTAAAAAGGCGACTCACCCTGGTACCGGGTTATATACCCAACCAGGTGGGGGCGACAGAGTGGCGTAGTTGGAAGGATTGGGAGTGGAATACGCCTACGCAAAAGAAAAGTACACAGCCTGTTCCAGAACTCGACGGGAGGACGTCGGTGAGAGCTGCGAGCGGCTAAGACGGAGAGCCGGAGCTCGTGCAAACCGGAGAGTCCAAGGTCCTGCCGAGACTCTAAACTACTGCTGAGTGAGACGCACCACCAGTACCAGGTACACGGTATTTAACTGGGGAAGTTAAGGATACTGGTACTGGGTGGGGACGGTGGTAGCAGCTAGAGGGAGAATACACCTAGTGTTGGGTGCCACACTTGGGTGGTTTGTCTTGTTTTTTTCTTGTCCATACAGGAAGACGATGACTATGGAGACGAAATAAATCCTTACGTGGATGGCCTCACAATTCGACCGGCAAAAAGAGCTGTCGTTGTAGCTCCAGGAGAGAGCGGCCGTTCGACTACAAGTTCAACAGAAGCCGTTGGTAGACCTAATGGAGGCCTGGCTAAAGGAGAGTAAGAAACCACCAGAGCCTGATCCAGTTGCCACGAGTTTCTCAGGACTGGGATTAGCCCATACCTTTGGACTCGGGTCCAAAGAGGCCCTTAGCTTTGGACAGCTAAAGGATGGGGAAAGTGTAGATGCTTTCCTAGATGCATTTGAAAAGGTAGCTCAAATAGCCAAGTGGCCACAAGGACAGTGGGCGGTAAGGTTGGCTGTCTCACTATCGGGAGAAGCGTTAGCCGCCTACCAAACCATCCCCGCTACTTTGGCCCATGACTATTTGGAGGTCAAAAAGGCTATAAAGGATAGGCTAGGCCTAACACCCTTAGTCTATCGCCGCCAGTTAAGAAGCGCTAAGCTACGTGTAGATGAGACACCACGAGCGCTCTATCACCGGCTAAAGACGCTGGTAGTTAAGTGGCTAGAGCCAGAGCATAAATCAGTGGAGACTCTGGTTGATGAGCTTGTTCTAGAGCAGTACTTGGCAGCAATTCCGGAGGGAATGCAAAAATTTCTTATGTTGCAAGGTTGTAAAAATACACAGGAGGCTATAGTAATGTCAGAGCGATTCCTAGAAGCTGATGCATTAGCTAAGGATAAGTCTGTAGCTTGTGCTAAGATGTCGCTAGCTAGGATGGATAGTGATAGGAAGAATGTGAAGAGTGCATGTGTTCCCACCAGTAGAAGAATGCAAGTGAAGCGTGCATGTTATCAGTGTGGCAGTGAACAACATTTGCTGCGTGATTGTAAAATGAAGACAGCCTTAGTGTTAAGTGAACCCAGTAAGGCTGGGGAAGGCTTCTTGCTAGACGTTACGGTGCAAGACCAACCAGTAAAAGCATTACTTGATTCGGGTTCGGATCAATCTATGCTTTCTAAACGCTTATGGCGTAAGTTAGCACCCCCAGGTTTAAAGACACCCCATGCGCCCACGGGCACCGTAAACATTAGATGTGTTCACGGCAAGGCGTCTACATATCCCGTTTACTATGTCCGGATAAAAGCGTTAGGGATTGAAAGGGAGGTCCCTGTTGCCATTGTTCCCCGATTACCACAGGAAGTAGTGCTCGGGAGGGACTGGCCACAATTTCAACGAGGTGTGCAGCAAGGGTTGGGTGTTAAGAAAGGGTTGGTTTCCACGAGACCCCAGTCCCAAGCCCAACAGCCCCTAGAGGGAAAAGCACAGGTTTTGCCCTCTCACGAGGCTTCGGGGACAGCCCCAATAGATAAAACCAGGAAGTCAAAGGCGGGCACGGCCATAGCGATATATAGACCTTTGTTTGGGAAAGGTGGAAAGGGGAACCCACACTTGCCTAAGGAGGAGTCTCCTAAGAAACCTGTCTTTGTCCTCCGTTTTTGTAGAATGAGTCCAGAGGCACGACCACCAAAGAGGGCCACCCCTCAGGCAGCAGGTCTAGACTTGTATAGTGCCGAAGAGGTACGCGTCCCAAAGCATGGGAAGGCCTTGGTAAATACCGCGATTCAGATGGAGATTCCACCAGGGTGCTATGGAAGAATTGCACCACGCTCGGGCCTCGCGGTGAAGCACTTCCTGGACGTGGGTGCGGGCGTCGTGGACCCCGATTACAGAGGGGCAGTAAAGGTCCTGCTATTCAATTTTGGGTCTGAAGATTTTCAGGTGAATGTGGGTGACCGCATTGCCCAAATTATTCTGGAACGAGTAGCCTTTCCCCCTTTGGAGGAAGTGGATATGCTGTCAACATCGATGCGGGGAACACAGGGCTTTGATTCCTCGGGACTTGCAGATCGGCAAGGGTTGGCGGCAACTGCGGAAGAAAGAATGGAGGAGGACCTCGGACCTCAGTTAACTGACTGTCAGGAGAAGCCTGAACCCCGGGTGGCCGAGGGCCTTTCATGGTTCCAGAGGCAAGAGTTGAACGGTCTGATTAACAGTTTCTCGGACGTTTTAACGCCAGTACCAGGCGAAACCAGGCTCGTCGCGCACGAGATCCTGACTCCCCCGGGGGAAGTGATACGGCAGCGGCCATATAGGCTCCCCGAGGCGAAGAAGCAAGAGGTAATGGATCAGGTCAAGGAGATGTTGGATCTTGGCGTGATCGAAGAATCAAGGAGTCCATGGAACAGCCCGGTTGTGCTGGTTCCGAAACCGGATGGCTCGCTTAGATTCTGCATTGATTTCTGCAAGATCAACGCTATTTCAAAGTTCGACACCTATCCCATGCCTCGCATAGAGGAGCTTCTGGATAAATTAGGTCAGGCTCGGTACCTAACAACACTTGATATGACGAAAGGTTACTGGCAGATTCCTCTAACCCGGGAATCTCGCCAGAAAACTGCGTTCAGCACTCCGCAGGGGTTGTTCCAATTTCGAAGGATGCCTTTCAGCCTTCACGGAGCAGCAGCCACGTGCCAGCGACTCATCGATATAGTACTCAGGCCACATCAAAAGTACGCGACGGCATATATGGACGACGTGGTGATCCATAGTGCCAGATGGGATCAGCATATGGCTCAGGTGAAGGCCGTCTTACAGGCAATGAGGGAGGCTGGCCTGACTCTGAATCCAGCGAAATGCATGTTTGGGGCCCAAGAAGTGAAGTATCTGGGGCACTTAGTGGGACAGAGCATGGTAAAACCTCTGTTGAGCAAAGTTGAGAGCGTTCAGACCTTCCCACAGCCTACCAATAAGAAACAATTGCGTAGTTTCCTTGGGCTGGTAGGTTACTACAGAAGATTCGTGGCCAGGTTTGCGGAAAAAAGCTCGCCTCTATCTGATATGCTGAGAAAGAATAGGCCGAATCAGCTCCAATGGACCGAGGCGGCCGAAAAAGCCTTTGAGCAGCTAAAGGAAGAGCTGTGTACAGCGCCGGTGTTGAGAGGCGTGGACTTCAGTCTCCCGTTTATCCTACAGACTGATGCTTTGGAAACCGGCCTGGGAGTGGTGCTCTCCCAGAAGCAAGAGGGTGTGGAGCATCCGGTACTCTTCCTCAGCCGAAAATTGTCGCCCGCGGAAAGGAATTATTCCACCATTGAACGGGAGTGCCTAGCAGTAAAATGGGCGGTGGACTCCCTAAAATTCTACCTGGCCGGCAGAAAGTTCCTGCTCATGACTGATCATGCCCCGTTAAAATGGCTGGGGCAAATGAAAGACCATAACTCTAGGTTAACCAGGTGGTACATGGCTCTACAGGCCTTTGATTTTCAGATAGTACACCGAGCAGGAAAACTCCACCAGAACGCAGATGCGTTATCTAGGGGCGCATACGAAGACGCTCAGAATGATGATTGTAGGAGAATTACGGGCTGTGATGACAGTTGCACCCCAGCTCGTAATGTCTTAAGAAGGGGAATATGTGGTGAGGAAACCACTATTGAGGCTATGGATACACAGGAAAATGAGCCCTGTACCTTTAAAAACAAAAGCATTCAGGGTTTCCCCGGTAACCAGGAGTCTCGGACTCACAACACAGTCACCCTTAAGCCCCACCCACAGCAGCACGTCAGGGTTAGAGAGAAGCCTGACTCTTCTCACATGGGCTGGGAGCAAGGCGTGGCACAGAAAGGAAAGCAGTTTAAAACGCTGGCTTTTAGAAAGTCAGGGAGAGCAGCTGAGGGAGGAAAAAAGGCTGGAGCTGATGCTGACCATTTGGGAGATGGCAGCTGGAGAGAAAGAGATGGTGCCAATTCTAGTTGCAGCTCCGGGAAGAGTTACAGCCAGGGAAGAAGCCAGCCAGTAACCTTAAGAGATACAAGGGCTGCTGAGCTCAAGCTTCCAGGTGAACAGGGGGAACTGATTGGAAAGACTCCAAGGCAGTCCCAGCTGAAAGAAAGGCTGTTTCAACCCAGGAAATTCTCTGTAGACGGAAGGCAGTGTGACTTATACCAGGAGAAAGGAGAATTGCTGAATACTCCTGACTTAAGGCAAGTGTGTTCTCCCCAGTTTCTGCCTGTAAAAAGTTTGAGAGAATTAGCTCCAGAGATAAAGGCTAATTCTAGCCATCAGGTAAACCCTGAGGGAAAGAGGGATATTTTAACTGACTATCAATATGCTCAGCTTGCAGAGGAGTTAGGACAGAAGAAGGTTCTACTCAAAAAGCTCAATGATATGATTCAGAGAGAAAACAGTCAGCTCTCCAGACAGGTACCCTATGAGAAGTGTGAAGGGGATAGCATCGAGGAGATGGAAATTGGAGACTGTTTTGAGGATAACCCGTGTGAAATGCAATGTGCTTATTGCAAAGCAGCTGACTCCGAAGAATGCTAAAGTTTAAAAGCTGTCTGAAGTATGAATGTCCTGAAAGAAACCTAACCTGTGTGAAAGGCACGGCAGAGGGAAACAGCTAAATACTATTGTCTCAGCTGATATCGGGTGAAGCTGAAAGCTGAAGGAAACAGTCAGTGGACAATTTTTAAAAGCTGTTTTTGCTTTAAGAAATGTTGTTTTTGTAAGAAAGAAGTTTGACGAAGCTTAAGTTTGAAGAAGCTGCATTTGATAAACCCAGGCAGCATTGTGCTTACCTTATTGAAAGTTAAAAGCTTTTGCGTTGGAGCAAGTATCCTATTTTTGTTTCCAATTCGAATCCTGTATATATATATATTGGGACCCCTGAAAATATAAAATAAAATTTCTCTGTTTTCGCCTGACCATTTGACTACAATTCCTTTGCCTAAATAAGTAAAATACTACAACTCCCAGCAGCCCTCCTGGCGGCCATTTTGAGGGAAAAACTTATTCAAGGTAAAAAGGCGACTCACCCTGGTACCGGGTTATATACCCAACCAGGTGGGGGCGACAGCGCTCTGTTGTAAAGTATGTGCGCTCGCTCGGCGAGGTGTGTGTGCGCGCACACGCGCACAGCTTAGAGGGAACAGTGCTTTCCTTATGATTCCTAGCATTCTATTTGCTCTCTTGGCCACCACTGCACACTGGGCAGAGGGTTTTAACATGTTATCCACAATGACGCCTCAATCTTTTTCCTGGGTGGTAGTTCCTAATGTGGAACCTTGCATTGTGTAACCATAGTTTATTATTTATTTATTTAACAGTGTTTATATACTGTCTTTCTGTGAATCAAGACGGTTTACATAGAACGTAACAAGGCAGTATATTTCAACTGTTTACAATGGAACAAACATAACAAGGATAAATAGGTATAAGTGTGAAACTTTTACAGTAATCAACTATTTACATAGGTTACATTGAGGTTGTAGGAGTAAGTTTTAGAGGGCAAGGGAGAGGGGAGAAGATAGAGGACTGAGGACTATGGAGGTAGGGAAAAATGTTCCAAGAAGAGATGAGTTTTTAGCTTCTTCCGGAACTCAGAGTGGTCATAGCAGTTTCGTAGATCATGAGGTAGAGCATTCCATAAGGAAGGGGCATAGAGGGAGAGGGTATGGTTACATGTAGCTTGATTGCAATGTCTTCTATTTGGTGGGATGGTAAGGAGGTTTTTGGTAATGGAGCGGTGTGATCTGCTGTTGTTCATAGATATGAGTGAGGAGAGGCAAGGAGCTGACTCATTGGAGATGATTTTATGTATGAAGGTAAGTACCTTGAATTTAACTCTGGATTGAATGGGGAGCCAGTGGAGATCATGGAGGATTGGTGTGATGTGGGAACGTCTAGGGTTGTTAGTTATGAGACGAGCTATTGTGTTCTGGGCCATTTGAATAGGTTGTATGCTGTTCTTGGGAAGACCATGGTAGATAAGGTTACAGTAGTCAAGAGAAGGGATTGTAAGGGCCTGGCAGACAGTGCGGAAGAAATCAGGGTTTAAGAGAGGTTGGAGGTTCCGAAGAGTACGTAATTTTATGTATATTGTGTTACATGTTCTCACTTTGGGTTGTTCTTCCCTAGGTGCATAACTTTGCACTTGTCCACATTAAATTTCATCTGCCATTTCGATGCCGTGTCTTCCAATTTATCAAGATCCTCTTGCAAATTTCCACAATCCTCATGGGTTTTAACAACTTTAAATAGTTTTGTGTCAACTGCAAATTTGATAACCTCACTCGTTATTCCCTTTTCCAGGTCATTTATGAATATGTCAAAAAGCAGCGGACCCAGCACAGATCCCTGGGGTACACCACTATTCACCTTTCTCCATTGGGAAAACTGGCCATTTAGCCCTACCCTCTGCTTTCTACAGTATCTTTTAACCAGTTCCTGATACACAATAGTACACTGCCTCCTATCCCATGACTCTTTAGTTTTGCCAAAAGTCTCTGATGAGGGACTTTGTCAAAGACTTTCTGAAAGTCCAAATACACTATATCAACCGACTCACCTTTGTCTGCCTGTTTATTCACACCTTCAAAAAAAACATAACAGATTAGTAAGACAAGATCTTCCTTGTCTAAAGCCATGTTGGCTGTCTCCCATTAGGCCATGACTATCTACATGATGAGTAATTTTGTTCTTTATGATGGTTTCTACCATTTTCCCCGGTACTGCCGTCAGGCTCACCGGTTTGTAGTTTCCCGGATCACTCCCGGAACCCTTTTTAAAAATTGGTGTTACATTGGTGATCCTCCAATCTTCAGGTATTGCAGATGATTTTAATGATAGTTCACAGATTACTAATAGCAGGTCTGCAATCTCAGTAGTTCTCAATCCAATCCTTGGGGCACACCCACCCAGTCAGGTTTTTAGGATATCTACAATGGATATGCATGAGATAAATTTGCACACCAAGGAGTCAGTGCATGCAAATCTACTTCATTGTGGATATCCTGAAAATCTGATTGGATGGGTGTACCCCGAGGAATGGGTTGAGAACCATTGCCTTAGAGGAAAGGACGGACAGGAGAGATATGATGCAGACGTTTACATATTTGAATGGTATTATTGAGCAAAACAATCCTTTTTCAAAGACAGAGAAGCTATAATATCAGAGGAACTGAAATGAAGCTGAAAGAAGGATATTTTGAAAGAAACATCAGGAAATACCTTTCCAAGGACCAGTTGCTGGATGCCTGGAATGTCCTCACACTTGAGGTAGTGGGGACAAAAATGGTGACATAATTCAACAAGTTGAAAATTGCACCTTTAGAGAGTAATTTTACAAAAGGTCATCTAGGTTACCAGGTTACTTTGAGGTGGTATAAGCAGCACGTTTGGCCAAATCGGGCCCGAGGATCCCCCCCTAGCTGGGGTCGGGTGAGGGGGGATCTCCGCTGCCTAATTCAGGCCACAGCAGGCCAGCTGTGGGTCGGGCAGTGGGGAAATGGGGGCTGGAGACACAAATGTCGGGGGCGCCTGCAGGGAGGATGTCCCCACAGGTGGAAGGGGCAAGCCGGGCCGTCCTCAAGCCTGATTCTGGTTTCCATAGGAATGTTTTGTTCCCACAGACCAGAATCAGGTCTACACAGCCCCATCTTCATTGGGAATGTCCAGATGGCCCGGATGTCCCCCTCCGTGAATCGGACTCTATGTGTGTCATGCACAGCCTCTGGCTGTGACTGTGGCATGTAGGCTTCTTTCCCTTGCATGTTCCCCTCTCATCCTGCACTCACTCAAGGTCCCTCCCACTTGCACTTGACCTCCTTCCTGACACCAGGCTTTCCTCGCTCCTCCTTTTCTCTTTCCCTTCTTGCACTCACCATCTCAGTTCCTCCTCTAGCTCTGCCTCTTCCCTTATGCCAGTGTTTCTCAAGTTGGAACTGGTGCATCCCTTGCCAATTTGGTTGTCAGGATACTCACAATGAATATGCATGAGATAGATTTGCATTCACTGCCTCCATTGCATGCAAATCTGTTCCATGCATATTCATTGTGGATATCCAGAAAACCAGACTGACTAGTAGGTCCATCAGGACTTGAGAAACACTGCCTTATGCTCTGTCTCTTTCTGTCCATCTAACCTGACCCCATCCCTTTCCTTATGCCCCACTCCTTTCTTTGCTCCTAGGCCTGCCCCTTCTATTTCGCTCTGCCCCTTTCTTCTCCCTTTCTCCTCCTTATGACCCATCCCTTCCATTATGCTCTGCCCCCTCACTTGCCTCTTCCTTCTTTACGCAGCTCCTCCTTCCTAAAGACCAGCAGGACCGGGGAATCCCATTAGCACGTCAGAGTCTCCCCTGCTGTCTTTAAGTCAGTGGGACCACTGGACTCCCACTGGAATGTCGGTGTCATTCCTGCTCTCTTTCTGCCAGCAGGATCTGGGGACTCCCACTGGAGCTTTCCTGCCATTCCTGCCCTCCTTCTGCTGTTGAGACCCAGGGACCTGTCTTCCTGTCCTCTTTCTGCTGGAGACAACTCTCCCCACCCCATCAATCTACTTTTACTACTACTTATGATTTGTAAAGTGCTACAAGGTGTATGCAATGCTGTAAAAAGACATATAAGAGACATTCCCTGCTCATAACAGCTTACAGTCGAGCCAAGACAAAGAACACAACACAACAGAGGACAAGGGTATATCTAGGGAAATGATAAGGAAACACATAGGAGGTGAACAGGAAACTAAGGGGATCAGGATCCAAAAGCAGTCGTAAAGAGGTGTTCTGCAAGGTAGCGTGTATGCAAAAGAAATGAATGTGTACAGACAGATGACTGGAGCCTCTACAATAATTGCTATCATTTCGGCAAAATGTGTCTGAAAAGACATGGGATAAGCACAGAGGAGCCCTATATAGGAAGAGGAGCATTCCTGCTCAAAAGAAAACGTAATTGATTTTCACATTTTAAAAACGTCTAGCAGGGGTATCTGTCACAGAGCAGCAATTACAACCCACAGAGTGGGGGTAACTTACATGGAGTGGCATTCGTAACGCTAAACACCTTCCTGGGAAGTCTAGATAGTCCATGCAGATCTTTATCTGCTATCATTTACCATGCGTCTATGCTAAAATGATTTTATAAAACTACTCTTGCTCTCTCTATTTTATTCTTTCTTGTTCTATCTTCTACCTAGCAATTCCATCCCATGCTCAGTAGATACTACAGCCCTCATTCTAGAACATGGGTTGAGGGGCTGCAGGTACCGCCAGGACATGCAGCCCTGCAATCCGCCTTGACTGTATTCAACCACTGGCTCTCCCCATATGTCCTGTACTTCAGGACGGGGAAAGCCGGGTGGAGTGGGGGTGGGTCACTTGGCAGCACATACAGAGCTGATTCAAGTCATGGCCATGAATGTGCTGCTGGGTCTGCTGGCCTCAGAGGTGGTATAAGCAGCATTTTTTGCCAGATCGGGACAGGGGAGCCACCCCCGGGAAGCCATCCATGGATCGGGCAGCAGGAATTTGGGGGGCCAGAACCATGGATTTCTTGAGCGCCTGCGGGGAGGACATCCCCTCAGGCAGGAGTGGCATTCCGGGCCATCCTTGGGCCCGATTCTGAATCGGACCAGAATCGGGACCTAATGGCCCTGTCTTCAGCAGGGACATCCGGACGGCCAGGATTTGCCACTCCCGGAATGGGGCTCCACACCATTCAGATCCTAGTATTGTGTATGGGTCATAGGCAGTGGAATGGGGTGGGCCACAGGGACCACGGCCCCACCAATATATTGCCGAACATTATATCAGCAATTTGAGAACTTAGGGGCAAGAATGAAGATTGATTTGTTTGGCCCCTCCAACCAAAAAGATGTTCCACTGCCCCTGGTATGGGTAATGTGATTACATGTCTGCCATTAGCCCAGGTCTGTTTGAAATTAAAATTATGGATCTGAGTGAAATTAGTCCACGATTCAATTCCAAAGCACCGCCACATTCGCACTCAATACCAGCAACCAGTCCAGAGCGAGGTCTGTAAACAGGAAGTCATTTATTTGTATTCACAGGGGATTATGGGAGCCACTACCCAACACAGCCATGTTTAGGCACCACCTACATCAGGAGTTTTGGCCTATATTCAGGGTAGACATAAAAAAAGTGTAAATTAAAATTAAACAGATAAACAAAGTTAAAGCAAATATCAAATAAACATAAAGGAATGTCATTCTATAATGCAAGTTAACACTTGACAAGACATTACAACATACATAACAAAAATATAAAACCTCTTAAAGAACATTAGACCATAAGTGAAACAAAAAAGGTGTAACAAAAATAAACAGAAATATTATTATAATAAGCATCATACATAAAGTAAAATAGAATAACTGATAAGGGCATTGGTGGTCAAAAGCATTAAAACATAAATGTCCATCACCTGAACAATACCATTCTTTGTGAACTTCATACATAATTCAAAGGGAAGTGTAGACTAGT
Source organism: Ichthyophis bannanicus (assembly GCA_033557465.1). Lineage (NCBI taxonomy): Eukaryota > Metazoa > Chordata > Amphibia > Gymnophiona > Ichthyophiidae > Ichthyophis > Ichthyophis bannanicus. The sequence continues at coordinate 884,669,104 of CM066034.1, read as the reverse complement.
AAGTGTAAAAGGAATAATCAAAGGAAACTGAAAAGAGGAAGCACATGTGAAACAACGAAGAGGACAATAAAAGTTATGTACCAGATAGCTCATGTTTAAACTTTCTCGGTGACATCATGGATAAAACCCACTATATATACACTTTGTTTTTAACTGATTAAAGGTCCAATTGGGCAGAATATGTTATGCCAATTTTAGACTAGTACTACTACTATTAATAATTTGATTAGTGCTACAAGGCGTGCGCAGCGCTGTACAGATACATATAAAAGTTCAGTCCCTGCTCATCAGAGCTTACAATCTAATCAAGACAGCCAATACAGTAGATGAGAACAAGTGTACTGTAGGGAAGGGTAATGAGATAAGAGAACAAAGGATTAAGAGGTGAGCCTTTAGCATGGATTTGAAAAGGGAGAGAGATGAAACTTGATATGAAGATACAGGTAGATTGTTCCAGGCATAAGGAGCAGCAAGGTGAAAGGATCGAAGTCTAGAATTGGCTGTTGAAGAGAAGGGCATAAAGAGAAGCAAACCAGAGGAAGTACGGAGTTCATGAAGAGGGGGGTAGAGAGAGAGAAGAGAGGAAAGTAGCGAGGAGCAATAGAATACATGCACTTATAGGTCAGAAGGAGAAGTTTGTATTGGATACAGAAATGGAAGGGAAGCCAACCAAGTGATTTGAGAAGAGAGGTTATATGAGCATATTGGGGATAGCGGAAGATTGAAGGGGAGAAAGAGGACTCAGAAGGAGACCAGCAAGGAGGAGGTTGCAATAGTCGAGGTGAGAAGTGACTAAAGAGTGGATAAGTGTTTTAGTAGTGTGTTCAGAAAGGAAGGGGCAAATTTTGTTAATGTTGTAGGGAAAGAAACCACAGGTGTTTGCTATATGTTGGATACGTGTGGAGGAGAGGGAGGAATTGAAGATGACTCCAAGGTTGCGGGCTGAGGAAACAGGAAGCAGAAAAGTGTTATTAACAGAGAAAAAGAAGGTAGGAAGGAGGGAAGAGAGTTTGGGGGAAAAAACCCATTTGGTTTTGGCCATATTCAATTTCAAACAGCAGTGAGACATCCAGGCAGGCAGATAGGCAGGCAGATATATGGGCTTAGAGTGTAAGAGAAATATCAGGTGTAGATAGATAGATCTGAGAATCATCAGCATAAAAATGATATTGAAAGCCACGAGAGGAAATGAGAGCACCAAGGGACTGGGTATAGAGAGAGAAAAGGAGAGGGCCTAGAACAGACCCTTGAGGTATACCAACTGAGAGAGGGATAGCAGTAGAGGAGGAACCACCAGAACAAATATTGAAGGAGCCATGGGAACATAAGAACATAAAAAAGATAAGAAGAGAACCGGGACAGTACAGAGCCCCAAAAAACAAGTGAGGACAATGTATCAAATGGTCAACATTGTCAAAAGCAGTAGAAAGGTCAAGAAGAATGAGGACTGAGTGAAAGCCTTTGGATTTAGCCAGGAACAAATCGCTGGAGACTTTAGCATGGGCTGTTTCAGTAGAGTGCAAGGGACAAAAGACAGATTGAAATGGATCGAGGAGGGCTTGAGAGAAGAGAAAATCAAGGCAACGGCGGAAAACTGCATGTTCAAGAATTTTGGAAATGAAGGGAAGAAGGGAGATGGGTCGATAATTAGAAAGAGAAGTGGAGTCAAGTAAAGGTTTCTTAAGAAGAGGTGTGACCAGAGCATGCTTGAAGGCTGCAGGGAAAGTTGCAATAGAGAATGATAGGTTGAGAAAGAGTGTGATGGAAGGGATGACAAAGGAGGAGATGGAATTAAGGAGATGGGTGGGAATAGGATCAGAGGACCAGGTAGTAAGTTTTGAAGAGGAAAGAAGAAGAGAGGTTTCCTCTTTGGAGATCTTAGAAAAGGAAGAAAGATTAACAGAGATTAAGAGAAAAATTTGGTATTGAAGAGGGGATGAAGATGATCTTGAAGGGAATTGAAGTGTAATCCTCTGGACCTTGTTGTGGAAATAGTTAGTAAGGGTTTGGGTAGAAAGAGAAGGGGGGGGGGGTAGGAGGCAGAGGTGCCTTGAGGAAAAGGTTAGGCAAGAAAGTTAGTTAGATGGACATAGTAGTTTTGATTGGCGAGTGCTATGGTGGATTGGAAGGAAGGAAGCATGAATTTCAAGTGAAGAAGTCAGAAAGGGAGCAGGATTTAAGCCAAATGCACTCAGCCAAATGGGCACAGGAGTGAAGGTAGTGGGTAGTTGAAGACAGCCAGGGCTGAGGTATAGTGCACCTCACAGGACATAGGATAGGGGGAGCAAAAGAATCCAGAGCAGAGGAGAGAGCAGTACTATAGAAAACTATAGCCTCATCAATCGAGTTAGAAGACAAAGTGGAGGAGAGAGGTGATGAGACAATAGTGGAGAGAGCTAATGGTTCAATAGCATGAAGATTTTTAAAAAAGTAGGAGGGGACTGGGAAAGATTGAGGTGGGGAGTGATGAAGAGTGAAGCTAACTGGGTGATGGTCAGATAAGAGAAGAGATGAGATAGGGATATTAGAGGGTAAACAATTAGAGAAGAAAACAGGGTCAAGGCAATGGCCATGCTGATGAGTGGGGGCAGAAGAGCAAAGTTGAAGGTTAAATGAGGAGGTAAGGGAAAAGAGTTTGGAAGCATAGCGGTCAGAAGGGTTATCAATATGAATGTTAAAGTCACTAAGAAAAAGGGAAAAGGAAAAAGAATCAAGAAATAAGGAAAGTCATGAGTCAAAGTAAGAGAGAAAGGTAGAGGTGGACTTGTCAGGTGTTCTATAGATAGTAGCTATCTGGAGAGATAAGGGATTAAAAAGGCAGATGGTGTGGACTTCTAAGGAGGAAAAGAAGTGAGACTGAGGTAGAGGGAGAGGTTGAAATTGGCAGGAAAGAGAAAGTGGAAACCCCACACCACCACTGTGGCCAGTGGCACGAGGAGTGTGCAAAAAATTGGTAGTCACCGTGAGAGAGGGCAGCGACTGAAGCAGTGTCATCAAGAAGGAGCCAAGTTTCAGTAAAGGTTAGATGTTCAAGAGAGCTAGATATAAAGAGAACATGGGTAAAGGAGAGTTTATTAGCTATTGAATGAATATTCCTTAAGGCACAAGAAAAGGGGAGAGAGAAAGGAGAGGTTTGAGTGGTTGAGTGAGGAGCAGGAGTGAGAAAAAGGTCTTGAGGGGCCAGGGTTAGGATTAATGTCACCAGATGAAAGAAGGAGAAGGAGGAGAAGACTGTGAGGCAGAGAGGAGATGGAACAGTGGAAATGAGGATGAGGTTGTTTAAGAGAGATGGGAGAGGGATGAAAGAGTGGACGAAAAAGGTGAAGTTCAAGAGCTGAGGAAAGGAAGGAAGACAAGATGAGGAGAAATGGGAAAGGTAGATAGAGGGTGATAAGGAGGGGGGGGGGGAGTTTGAGCTGGAGGTGAGAGGGGAGAAGGTTAGGGAGTATCAGAAAAGGGAAGATAAAATGGTATGGAGCCATAAGAAATGCAGGTGAAAGTCTAACCTAAGATGGTGGTTGCTGATGGGAACGGAGAGAGAAGAGAGGGATGAAGGGAAAAAATTTTCAGATAGTATGTAAAAGCAATGAGTATCTAATCAAAACAGCTGAAAATATTTAGTTTGTAAGATAATGAGATAAAATTCTGTAGTATTTATAGGCAGTCTGTTTTGTTCATGAGTCAACTAGTTGCCTGGTCCATAGAAAAGGAGGCTCAATGTCAATTGCAAGATCATATCGACTCCGCCGCACCGTTAGATCCTTGCCAACATGGCTTTAGGGAATTCCATGGAGTGGAGACCCTTCTTACCACTCTCTTCTGCAAGATAATCACCAGCATTGACGACATTCGTCAAGGATTTGCACTCATCTTTCTAGACATCGCTGCAGCGTTTGATTCAGTAAACCACGAGCTTCTATTAAGACGACAGATTGACAAAGGCATAAATGGAAGAGCGCTTGAATGGTGCAGATCCTACCTGACCGAAAGATGGCAGCATGTTCGTTCCGGAGGGAAAAATTCAGAACCATTCCACCAAAGCCAGGGAGTCCCACAGGGTTCTTCCCTTTCTGTGCTCTTGTTCAATATTTACATGCAACCAATTTGTAATATCATCCGGTCCTTCAATGTCGATTGCATGTTATACGCAGACGACGTCCTGCTTTACATTCCCTTCTCTACTGAGCATATGGACCTCTCTCCACTGACAAACTGTTTCAACGCAATATCTGAATGGCTTCTTTCTCAAAACCTCAGAATACAACATAAGAAAACGGAAGTACTCTTCATTACGAGGAACCCCAACTTTACCCCACCACAATATCTTAAGGTAAAAGAAGCTGAGCTGCAATCTAAATCCTCAATACGTTACCTGGGAGTCACTTTAGATCAGCATTTGGATTTGAAGGCCCATATAGGAAACATAGTCAAATCAGTATACTACAAGATCCACACACTTAGGCATCTACGTTCCATGCTTGAACCAACTGATTTCCGGACAATTTTCCAGGCATTGATCATACCCCATTTTGACTATGCCAATGCCATCCTACAAGGTCTTCCCCAATCTACATTGAACCCGCTGCAGCTAGCCATGAATGCTGCAGCAAGAGTCCTCCATGGAGCGACCACATAACGCCTCTGCTGATTCAGTTGCATTGGCTACCCATCCAGGCCAGAATAGTTTTCAAGACCTTGATAATCACCTTTAAAGCTATTAACAATCTCTCACCTGCATCCTTAACCTCACTCATCCATATCACTTCCCCAAATAGAGCAAGAAGATCCACGGCCATAAACTCCCTAAAAGTCCCGAAGGCAGTAACTGTTTGCACCAATTCGACAGCCAACAGAGCCTTTAGTCTCAGTGCCCCAAGATGCTGGAATGCATTACCTCCTGAGATCCGGGCTATTAAGAACCTACCACAGTTTAGGAAAGCCCTCAAATGCCACCTCTTCAACAAATACCTTATAGAGCCTAACGACAACCCCTAGAGTCCAAAGTCTCCTGGCGATACCATTTCCATACAAATTATGATATCTCAACAACACACCAAGTATGATACTCAAACCCTTAGTGGTGGTTATGTTTCCGTGAAACTACTGTTATTATGACTCCATGTAATAAATTTTGTAAATAGTTTTCCCCTGTTATCCAAGTTTTTGTGCTCTGTTACCTGTAAAACTCATACGCGTTCAACTGTACTGAGCATTTTTGTTACATGTAAACCGCGCTGTTGCTGAATAGTGCGGTATATAAGAGACTATAAATAAATAAATAAATAAATATAAATGATGGGTAAGGTATATAAAATACAACCGGACCTCAGTAAGCAAATTTATGCACCAGCTAGCAGCCTTTAGTCTGTTTTCATGCCCTGCTAGAGTTCTAGTCTCTCAGCATGAGAATTCCACCCGTCTCATGTGCCAGACCATGTGCTAGGCCTCCTAAGCGCTGGGCCGCCACACAGAAAGCTGCCGATAGGCTTCAGAAATGAATGCAGGCACAATGAAGCAAATGAAACAGTCAGCAGGATCCATTTTGAATGCAGACAGTAAAACAGCGCTCTCTCTTCTCAGCATGTATAGAGCGTGACAGTAGCGGCTGCAGCGAATGATCTTAGTTTTCCATCCATTACACTACCCCTTCTATTGCCCTATCTTTTTAAGGTTATAATATATGATTGTTTTTCCCTTGTTTCAGATATAGTGGGTAATGTCCAGGTGATGGACTTTTATATTTTGATGCTTTTGACCACCAATGCCCTTATCAGTTATTCTCTTTTACTTTATATATGATGATTATTATAATAATTTTTCTGTTTATTTTTGTTGCACCTTTTTTGTTTCACTTATGGTCTAATGTTTTTTAAGAGGTTTTATAATTTTCATTAAGTTAGTTGTCATGTTTTGTCAAGTGTAAACTTGCATTATAGGATGGCATTCCTTTATGTTTATTTGATATTTGTTTTAACTTTGTTTTACCTGTTTAATTATTTTAATTTACATTCTTTGTTTTATGTGTACCCTAAATATAGGTCAAAACCCCTGACGAAGGCTGTGCTGAAACATGGCCATGTCGGGTAGTGGCTCCCATAATCCCCTGCGAATACAAATAAATGACTTTCTCTTTGCACACCTCATTGTGGTCTGAGTGAAATTAGTGCACATAGACAAACAAGAGATGTTCATAAAATGTATGGAAAAAGCAGACAGAAAGCATGGTATTAGTAGTAATCTTCCTAGAGAGAAAGTGTCTGAGTATTTACCTGTGACACTCATGCCAAATCCAGGTATGGCGTCCATTCCTGGGTCTGAAGTCTGCCCTGCCAAGGTTGTGGATTTGGGAAGAGAAGCGCAGCAATCTACGGTGCCCATAGGGCCAGGTCATAGAATCAGCTGATTTAGAAAGGCAGTTCTCCTCATGCGCACAGTACAGCATATTGAGTGGTCGATCTTCAAGATATGCAGATTCCTGAACTAGATGGGCATTCATAACTAGGTCTGGGGCACCTGCAAGAAGACAGATAAAAATTAAAATGCATTGAAAAAAAATTTGCAGCAAAATTCAAATTTAAATCACTCTTTTCCTTTCATTATAAGTTGACAGACCACAAAATCTTCTCGTATGAGACTTTCAAACCAGCATTTTAGCACATTAACACCAATGTTATCAAAATAAAAATTTTAAATGAGAGAGGGATGGTTATGCAGCATGTCTTGATTTGTCTTGGGGAATTTCTGGCCTTTATTACTGTGGAGTACTCTAAATTGTTTGTAGATAGGGGCTATTTTTTTCCTGGGTAGATCATACCCTCTCGCACTAAGACCCTCATCAGCAGGCTATTCAATAATACCAGGTGACTAAGCATGCTTTTACACTTCAAAAACTGGAAAGCGGCAGCCTGCAGAAAAGACCACCACCGACATGAAAGACTTCAGAAAGCGACTAAAAACCTTCCTCTTCATTGATCATTTCAATGAAAACACCTGACACCATAACCGCTGGACTTCCACCACATACTGTCTGTACATATGATCCGCTGTAAATAAGTTTTGCTTCAGAGCATCCCCTGTATGACACCCCTCCCCGAGTTCCATAATCTCTGTAATTGTGTGAGTTTTAATGTAAACTGCTTTGATTTTGTGATAAAGCGGTATTTAAAAATTGTTAAATAAATAAAGTGGCAGGCACAACTCTAAATTAAGGCATAGAAGGGGGTGATCTGCATGGTGTGGCAGTAGGCTTGCCAATTGGCTTTGGATGCACCCAACAGGCTTGATCCAGTGCTAGGTTCACCCCACAGCATGTGGGGACGAGAAATCAGAACTACATATCCCCGCATGTAATGGGGTGAACCCAGGACTGGATCAAGCCTGCCAGGCACATCTGGAGCCAGTGGGCAACCCTATGTGGCAGCTACAACTCTAGCCACCTTACTGGACAGACTGGATAGATTATGCTGGTGTTTATCTGTCATCATTTACTATGGGACTCTTTTATTAAATCTTGTTAAGATTTTGCATTTAACGTATTTTTAATGCATGGTAAGTGCAAAGCCTCCGTGGTAACTACTGGGGGCAAGACCAGTATGTTCCTGGTAATTGAGGCACGGATGCCACAGAGCACATGGTAATTGCCCTCTAGCTAGCTTGCTGCACCTCTAGCCAACCCACTCTCCACAGTAGTGTGTGATTGCTAGTTAACAGGCGCTTTGGTGGCTGGTAGCTGGTATGCCTACTCGTTAGTGTTCCTGGTTGTCAGTTACCACACATGCGTTAACTGGCAGCAGACTTTAGTGAAAGGACTTATAGTGTATGTTCCTTATCTCCATTTGGAAATCTAACCATTTAATCTCATTCTCTCTGCTATCTTTCAATCAGTTTCCAGTCCACAGTAAAACATTGCCTCTTATTCAATGGCCTTTTAATTTCCTTTATGTTTATTATTATTATTACTTTCTGAAAATCCTTGCATATTACATCAACCTTCATTTACATGTTTGTTTACACCTTTAAAAAAATTAATAGATTGATAGGGCATAACATTCCTTTACTAAATCCATGTTAGCTCTTCCACACTAAAGATTTTGCTAATAACTTACCATTTTGCCCAGCACCAAGATCAGATTCACTGATCTGGAACCCTTTCTTAAAGATTGTTGTTGCATTTGGTACCATCCAGTCTTAAAGCCTGGAGCCAGATTTTAGTGAAAGATTACCAGCAGCACATCTGCAGTTGTGTATTTCAGTTTTGTCAGGCTCTGGCAATTTGCTGCCAGGGGCGGCCCAAGGGGGGTGCGGGGCCATGTGCGGAGACTCGGTGCGGGGCCTCATTTGCATAAGGTGCCTCATTTGCATAAATATTTGCATAATGTTACCATACACTAACTTTTAGTAAACATGCCTCTTAATGAGTATATGGATAAAGAAAGACTAAAAGGTTTCTACATTACTATAATCCAGTACCAACCGCCAGGCACATTAGGAACTACTACAAACACTGCCCATTTAGAACCCATAGCAAACCCGCCGTATCCTAACAGCACTACCAGGACTCACAAAGCACCATACCCTAACTATCAAAAGGCAACACTGCAAATATTAAACCAATACATTTCAGAGAAACAATAATACATGACCTACTGGGGAAAGAACAAGTGGCAATGTCAAATAGGAATTACATAAACAGTATACCTCAGCTCAGTTACACATGCAGAACATAGACCATCACCAAACAAGGAATCACAATTTAGAAACAGGAAGACCATAATTAAACTGGGAACCCCAAAAGCCAAACTTGGAATATACAACAACACTGTAGAAATAAAACTATAAATTAATTTCCTCTTGTACTAAACAAAGCGCAAAAATTAATGATGCACATTTCCCAGAGCTGACATATTCCAGTTAATAAATTCAAAATAAAGAGATATTTTTCTACCTTTTGTGCATTTTTTTTCAGTTGCAATTGTTTCCAGCCACTTTTCTTCTGGTTTCTTCTTCGTGTCTTCTGCTAACTCTCCATCTGCTGTCCATTTGTCCTTTCTTCTGTCTTGTTTTTTTTTTTCCATTCTCTCTCTACATCTGCTTTAACATGCTAATCTTTCTCCTTTTCCTCATTCCTATTTCATCCACTCAAATTTTATCCCTCCATCCTCAATCCCCACTGATTCTCCCAATATCCGGCCAATTGTAGATTTGTCTTCCCTCCCACGCAAAAAATTTTTTTCCCTCTCCATTTCACTCTCCCAGCTCCATCCCATTTTAATCCTCCCCCAACATCAGCTCCTTTCTAGTTCCAGCCCCACCCAGCATCTGCTCCCTTCTTGTCCCTGCATCAGCCCATTTCCAGTCCTAGTCCCCCATCAGCCCATTTCCAATCCTATCCTAGCTCCACCATCAGCCCATTTCCAGTCCTAGCTCCCCCATCCATTTCCAGTCCTATCCGAGTCCATCCATCAGTTCATTTCCAATCCCAGCCCCTCATCAGCCCATTTCCAGTCCTATCAGTTCCTCCATCAGCTCATTTCCAATCCCAGCCCCCCATCAGCTCATTTCTATTCCTTTCCTAGCCCCACCATCAGCCCATGTCAAATCCTAGCTCCCCTCCACTCAGCCCATTTCCAATCCAAGCCCCCCATGAGCCTACTTCCAGTTCTAGCCCCTCCATGAGTCCATTTCAATTCAAGCCCCCACCACAGCCCATTTCCAACCTTAGCACCCCCAACAGCCCATTTCCAGTCCTATCCTGGCCCCTCCATCAGCCCATTTCCTGTCCTAGCCCCCCCCCCCACTCAGCCCATTTCCAGTCCTAGCTCCCTCTCCTCACAGCCCATTTCCATTCCAAGCCCCCCTCCCCATCAGCTATTTGCAGTTAAAGCCCCCTTTTCACTCAGCCCATTTCCATTCCAAGCCCCTGTCCCCATCAGCTATTTGCCGTTCAAGCCCCCCTTCCACTCAGCCCATTTCCAGTCCTAGCAACCCCCCATCCCATTACCAGTCCTAGCTCCCCCATCAGCCCACTTCCAGTCCGAACCCCCTATAGCCCATTTACCAGTCCTAACCCCCCATCAGCCCACTTCCAGTCCGAACCCCCTATAGCCCATTACCAGTCCTAACCCCCCCATCAGCCCACTTCCAGTCCTTACCCTCCCATCAGCCCATTTTCAGTCTTACCCCCCATCAACCCATTACCAGTCCTAACCCATCAGCCCACTTGTAGTCTTAGCCCCCCCATAGCCCAGCACCAGTCCTAACCCCCCCAGCCCATTACCAGTCCTAACGCCCCCACAGCCCATTACCAGTCCTAACCCCCTATCAGCCTACTTGTAGTCTTAGCCCCCCCATAGCCCATTACCTGTTGTAACCCCCCCATCAGCCCATTACCTGTCCTAACCCCCCATAGCCCATTTCCAGTCCTAATCCCCCCATCAGCCCCCCTGTAGTCGTAGCCCCCCACAGCCCATTACCTGTCATAACTTCCCCCATCAGCCCATTTACAGTGTGAGCCCCTCATTAGTCTATTACCTGTCCTATAACCCCATAGCCCATTCCCAGTCTTAACCCCCCCATCAGCCCACTTCCAGTCCGAACCCCCTATAGCCCATTACCAGTCCTAACCCCCCCCATCAGCCCATTTACAGTCCTTACCCCCCTCCCTCCTCCCTCCCTATTTACAGTCCTTACCCCCCTCCCCATCAGCCCATTTACAGTCCTCCCCCCTCAGCCCATTTACAGTCCTCCCCCCTCCCCCATCAGCCCATTTACCGTCCCTACCCCCCTCCCCATCAGCCCATTTACAGTCCTTACCCCCTCCCTCCCCATCAGCCCATTTACAGTCCTTACCCCCCTCCCCCCTCCCCATCAGCCCATTTACAGTCCGTACCCCCTCCCTCCCCATCAGCCCATTTACAGTCCTTACCCCCCCTCCCTCCCCATCAGCCCATTTACAGTCCTTACCCCCCCCTCCCCCTCTCCCCATCAGCCCATTTACAGTCCTTACCCCCCCCCCTTCCCCATCAGCCCATTTACAGTCCTTACCCCCCCCTCCCTCCCTCCCCATCAGCCCATTTACAGTCCTTACCCCCTCCCTCCCTCCTCCCTCCCTCCCCCCCCATCAGCCCATTTAAGGTCCTTACCCCCCCCCCAGCCCAGCTAAGTTTAAAAAAAAAAAGACCCAGAAAACCGGCTGCTGCTGCCGCTGCCGCCGTGGCAGCGGCAGAATGGAGAATCCCGCGGGGCCCCCCTGTCCGGCAGTCTTTGATGCGGCCTCAGCGCGGGCTTTTCAGAGCCGCGCGAAGGGAGAGTTTCCCTTTCTCGATGCTTTGTTAATCCCGCCGGGGGGTTTTTGGTAAATCCAATCTGCCCCACGGCGTGATTAACAGAGCTGCGAGAGGAGAAGCTCTCTCTCTTCGCGCAGCTCTGACAGCCGACGGAGGCCACAGAGAAGACTGCCGGACAGGGGGGCCCCGCGGGATTCTCCATTCTGCCGCTGCCACGGCGGCAGCGGCAGCAGCAGCCGGTTTCTGGGTTTTTTTTTTTAAACTTAGTTGGGCTGATTGGGGGGGGGGGGTGGTAAGGACTGTAAATGGGCCCCGCGGGATTCTCTATTCTGCCGCTGCCACGGCGGCAGCGGCAGCCGGTTTATGATTTTTTTAAAACTTTAATGGGATGCAAGATGTTTTTTGCGCGGGGCCCCCTGAAACGCGGGGCCCTGTGCAAAAAACATTCTTGCTCAATGGACGGGCCGGCCCTGTTTGCTGCTATTAAGCTTCTCAAATTTACTCTAAAATATCTTCCAGTTTTGGCATACTTGGCTTCAGTCCCTCAGAATTACCATCTTTGCAAAACAACTCCAGTATAGATTAGCTCCTCAACACCCTCTTCATAAGAAAACTGAAGCAAATAATTAATTTATTTTTTTCTGTTATTTCCTTATCCTTCCTGAGCACCTCTTTTACTTCCTGGGCATTTAGTGGTCCAGTTGACTCCTTTGCAGGCTTAAGGTGGAATTTTAGAAGCCCTATTTGTGCTTTGGATGTCTGAAATCAAGCACAGAGATGTCTCCAATCAAGCACAGAGATGTCTCCAGGGCCATTTGAGAAGTCAGCTCTGGGGACGTCTATGTCTGAACAGGAGGGGGGCCTGGTGAAAGCATGGACATCACTGCCTGATCTCAGAAACATTATGCACCACATTTAAGGTTATACCTGCTCCAGGCAGGAATAAGCATTGTGAAAGTCCTTGTTTTAGCTAAACAACATTTAGAGGGCATAGAGAAGGTAGCACTCCACCATCTCCAGTACCCAGCATGATGTCAATGACAGCAGCAGTAAGATTTGAACTGTCACTTTTTTGTTGCTAACCCACTACTCTAACCATTAGGCTATCCTAGATATCTGCATTCAGAAATACAGTTCTGGGGATGTCAGTGTAGATGCCCCCCCAGATGTCTATATCAGGCATGGCCATGTTTGTGAAATCACGTCTGCACTTGGAAGTGTCTGCATTTCTTTCAGAAGTTCTGGCTTAGACATCCCAAATTGTAATAGGATGTCCCTTCTAAAAATTCCACTTTTATTATTTTTCATGTACTAGCAGAAGGTTTTACTACTCCTTGATGTCTTTTTGACAAGCTTCTTTTCAAAATCTGTCTTCACCTGCTTTGTTAACTGCTTTACATCAAGCTTGCCAGTGGTTATATTTTCTTTTCTCCTCACTGACTCTTGCTTCCTATTTTTTTTTAAATACCTTCTTGGTTTTAATAGACTCTCTGGTTTTCCTTCAACCTTTTTTTAATGTGTGGAATACATTTTCTTTGAGTTTCCAGGATGCTGTGCTTAAAAACTGTGCATGCTTTATGCAAACTACTAACCTTTGTAATTCTCCCTTTCTGCTTTTTTTGGCTAGTTTCTTTCCTCATTTTAGCATATTAAAGTTATATATTAGAGTAGTAATAGATTTAAAAAATACTTTCCCTCCAATGATACATTAGTGTGATAGCAATCTGGTCACTATTTCCAAGTGGCCTACCACCATTAGCCCTGACACTCAGACCTGCAATCCACAGATCTAATGTAGTTCCCCCTCTTACTTGGTTCCTGGCCAGCTGCTGCAGGAAACAGTCAATCATAGCATCCAAAAACTTTACCTCCCTGGCATGTCCTGATGAGACATTTACCCAATCAATATAAGGGTAATTGAAATTTCCCATTATTGTATCACCAATTTTATTAGCCTTTTCTCTATATTTTATAGTCTGCTCCCTCTTCTTGGTCAGGCGACGCTAGTATACTTTCATTGCTACTGTATTCTTCCACAACAGACTGGCTAATCTACTGATGAGGACTTTAAACCAGGATTGTCAAGCTCCCCGTTAGTAAAGCATTAAAAAATAGCATAGAAAAGCGAAAAAAGGCAACATCTGGAAAGCTGCATATACTAATGCCCAAAATAAAGTTCCAGATTTAGAAGCTGTAATGGAAGAGACTGACTTGGATATACTGGCAGTCATAGAGACATGGTACATGGAAAACAATGACTGGGACATAGCTATACCAGGCTATTATCTATTCAGGATAGAAAGGGTAGGAAGAAAGGGAGGAGTAGTGCTATATGTAAAAAGATAATATTAAAGCCACAGAATTGCAGAGCTTACAAGGAAAGGAGGAGGCACTGTGGGTTAGTCTGAAAAGAAGGAATGGAAAATATGTTTATATTGGTGTGAGATACTGACTTCTTTCGCAGGCAGCAGAAATAGACAGATTTAATGAATGACATTCACAAGATTGCTATGAAAGGGGAAGTGCTATTTGTAGGAGATTTCAATTTGCCAGATGTTGATTGGGATATCCCTGCTGCAATGTCATCTAGGAGGAGGAAGATCCAGGATTCTCTACAGAACTGTTCCAGTAACTGGTCATGGAATCCACATGAGAGTGGCTGATACTGGACTTGGTGCTTAGAAATGGGGAGAGTGTTTCTAATGTTGGAGTGGATGATCATATGGCATGAAGTGATCACTAGATGGTGAGTTTCAATAGTAGGATATGAATGGAGATGGTTCATTCAAAAGCAAGGGTCCTAGACTTCAGAAAAATTAACTTAGCAAAGATGGAGAAATACCGCAAGCAGTCGTTATCAGGATGAGAACATCTAGGGGAATCATTCCCCCCCCCCCTAGCATCAGTCTTCCTTCAGTCCCAGTCCCACCCAGCATAATCTCTTTTCCAGTACCAGCCTCCCCCCCCAGCATTATGATTTATGGTTTATTATTTGATATATTGCCTTTAGTCATCCTCCAGTCCTACCCCTCCCAGCATCAACTTCCTTCCAGTTTGAGACCCCCCATCCCCCAGCATCAGCCCCATTTCCAGTCCTAGCTCTTCAGAAATTCTCTTCTAGTGCCAGCCCCCCCCCTTCAGCATCAGTCCTCTTCCATTTCCCATCTCTCCTAGCACCATGTCCCTTCCAGTCCCACTATGCCCTTCCCAGAGCATCAGTCCATTTCTGGTCCTAGTTCCCCAGCAGTTCTCTTCAGTGCCAGCCCCCCAGCATTTGTCGTCCTCCAGTTCCAGTCCCTCAGTGCCTCCATCCCTCCATCCCCCAGCATCAGCCTATTTTGAGTCCTAGTTCCCCAGCACTCCTCATCCAGTGCCAGCCCTCCCTAGCATCTGTCCTCCTCGTCCCAGTCCCTCCAAGCATCATCTCCCTTCCAGTCCTAGTGCCCCATCCCCAAGCATCAGCCCATTCCAGTTCTAGTTCCCCAGCAGTCCTCTTCCAGTCCCAGTGCCCCATCCCCCAGCATCAGCCCATTTCCAGTCCTAGTTCCTCAGCAATTCTCTTCCATTGTCAGCCATCCTCCCCTCCTTGCATCAATCCTCCTCCAGTTCCCTTCCCTGCCAGCATTAGTCCTCCAGTTTCAGTCCCTCCCAGCATCATGCTCCTTCCAGACCTAGTTTCCCATTCTGAGCATCAGCCCATTTGTAGTCCTAGTTCCCCAGCAGTCCTATTTTAGTGCCCCCCCCCCCCCCAGGGCACCACACTCACCCACTCACCCAAACCCTCATGGCCCTACCACAGCCTGAATTCGTTGTACAGCTTCAGGAGCAGTTTTTTCTGCTCCCGCTGCTGTGCTAAGTTGTAGCTTTTGGCACCGCAGATTTCATAGAAGGGAAACCAGAGCACTTCCTGTCTCTTGTGTAAGGCAGGAAGTGCCTCAGTTTCACTTCTACAAACCTTGCGGTATCAGTGCTGCAACGTATCACAGTCGTGGGAGTGAAGAAAAACACTCCTGTGGCTGTGCAGAGGTGAGTCAGTGAAGCAGGCTTCGGCCTCACTGGCTCACCTCTTCAAGCTGGTCAGTGCTGCAGAGATCATTAGGGAGAGCAGCAATGTGCGGGCAACATGCCCGCACATGCCTGGTAACTACAGATTGGTTAGTCTGATCTCTGTGGTGAGTAAATTAATGGAAATGCTGCTAAAGCAGAGGATAGTGTGATTTCTGGAATCCAAGGGATTACAGAATCTGAGACAATATGGCTTTACTAGAGGTAGGTCTTGTCAGATGAATCTGATTGATTTCTTTAACTGGGTGACAGAATTGATCAGGAGAGAGCACTAGATGTGGTATACTTAGATTTCAGCAAGGCCTTTGACATCATTCTGCATCGGCAACTTATAAATAAACTGAGTGCCCTTGGGATGGACCCTAAAGTGACTGACTGGGTAAGAAACAGGTTGAGTAGAAGGTGACAAAGGGTAGTAGGAAACGGAGTTCACTCTGAAGATAGAGGCATTACCAATGTTATGTCGCAGGCCACTTAACCCTCCTTTGCTCAGGTATGAACTTAAGGCCCGATATTCAAAAGGTATTTACATGGTTTACAGCCAGGAGATTGGGATATACAACGGCACTTACATGGTTAGTGCCATTGAAAATCTCCTTCTAATCCTGCTACATGCCCCAATGCTATGCGGTTAGCATCGGGGGCATGTTGGGGCGTACCAGGGCAGAGGCAGAGACTGTTTCTAACTGGACAGCAGTGATATTACATACTACCCAGTTAGTGACATGTGCCTAAAAGATAGGTGAGGAAAACCCTTGCCTATCTTTAAGGCTCAGGAGCTAACTGGGCAGCATGCAATACCGCCGTTGCCCGGTTAGCTATTGCGGCTTCCAGCATGTGCGGCAGTCTCCGGATATTCAATACCGGGACCACATATGACCCTGGCATTGAATATCCGGGGTTAAGGATTGGCAGGCAGGACTATGCGCCATAGCGGTGCATAGCCTGTCCAGATGAATTTTGGGCTTTTAGATTGTAAGCCCTCCAGGGACAGGGAAATTACTGTATCTGAATGTAATTCCCCTTGAACATCTACTGGAAAGACATGAGCTGAAATACTACTAATAAAATACTAATAACTCTGCAAGAGGATAGATACCCTGCTAAACGTAGATAATATGAGAAAGAATCTAGTGAAAATTGAAGAATGGTCTAGAATTTGGCAGCTGAGATTTAATGCTAAAAATGCAAGGTCATGCATGGGCTGCAAAAACCCTAGGGAACGGTACAGCCAGCTCAAAGCAATCTGCTGCCTGAGGCAAGAGATGAAGTGGTACCACCCTTTCCTCCCCAGGTACCAGGGCTGGTGCTAGGATACTGAGTGCCCTTCGCAAAATTCTAGCCTTGTGCCTCTCTTTTCCTACCCAATGTTTTGATAATGAAATTCATCAATCATGATCATCATCTCAACACCAACCCTCCCAGAACAATCCTAAAACAATGCTTAATTTGGCAACGTAATTTTAAATATTAAACTTTTTATCTCTGAGTAGGTTAACTCTCCCTTCAGGTTAAAGTACGTTTTATTGGCTCTGAGTTGGTGGTGCTGTCAGGATCTTTGATTGACTGCTGTAGCTCTTTGCTGCCTCTAAGAAGCTATTGTCCTAGTGACCACCTAGTTTTGCCTGACTGGTCTGGTCCTTCCAGGCACCCAAAATGGAGGTGACTCCTCAGAGATCTAGTCAGCAGCTGGAGTCCCCTCACTCAGAACATCATTCAGGAGGTTGCTCCAAGAAAAGGAAACCAACATATTCTCAGGCTACATAGTTTAAAACAACAACAACAACAACAACTTTGCAATGCTGTTTATATACAGCAAAAATTGCAGTAGTTTAATTATGTAGCCTGGGAATGTAATCTAAAACACTGAAGCCTGACATTCACTGCACATTGGACCAGCATGGTATGAAATGTGAATATATATTCAGTAAAAAAACCAAGGGAGATTCTCAATGTGTTTGGATACCAATGAACAAAAAGAGAAAGTGAGAAACACAGCACAATTTATAACACCAAAATTAAAATTTTGGTTTTGTAAACTGCTCTATGAGTCTGACTTTTTGCAGTGAGTCCTAGAACATCGATACACGTATTTAGAAAACTGAACAAGCCAGGTTACTGCAGGGCAGATCCCTACATAGAAACTCTATTCTAACAGAACACCTGGCCTTGGTGACAAATGCAGAACACAAACAGACACACTCTTATTAAATATAGAATAAATGACTGCAAACTAAAAATAGAAAAATGTAGACAAACATCAAACCAAAGCCCCAAGAAGCCAGACTCCGCATGCAGTACAGAGACGTAGATGCCCCTACACTGTGCAAAATATAAAGATAGAGAAAACTAGCATATTGCAATCACTAAATTGAAAATGAAATTACTTTTTCTAATTTTGTTGTCTATTTTATTTTCTAAATGTATTGATCCATATAAAAAGACCAGAGATAGACCATGGAGTAAAAAGGTGTTTACTGAGAGAAAGGAAAAAATAAATCTCATCCTCCCGTTCAGCTCAGTTGAGATACTTGCTACTGCATTTGGAATTTGACTACTATTACTATTAATCACTTATAAAGTGCTACAAGGCATATGCACTGCTCTACAAACACGTAAGAAGACAGTCCCTGCTTGAAGAGCTTAAAATCTAGTTAAGATAGACAGTACAATACAAGAGAAATAAGGGTTCAATAGGGAGAGGAGACACAAGGGAAACAAGAGATTTGGCCCCTGATATACATATTCGTCATCAAATTTGCAGATGACACAAAAAAAGAACAACCCAAACTATGATTACACGATGCAAGGTTCCACATTAGGAACCACCATCCAGAAAAAAGATTTAGGCATCATCGTGGATAACATGTTGAAACCCTCCGCCCAGTGTGCAGCGGCGGCCAAGAAAGCAAATAGAATGCTGGGAATCATAAGGAAAGGAATGGAGAATAAAACAAAGGATATTATAATATCCTTGTCTGCAATTCTGGTCATTATATCTTAAAAAGGTATAGCATTATTAGAAAAGGTACAGAGAAGATCAACAAAAATGGTAAAGGGGATGGAAGGATACCCCTATGAAGAGAGGCTAAAAAGGTTAGGGCTCTTCAACCAGGAAAAGAGACGGCTGAGGGGAAATAAGACAGAGGTCTATAAATTAATGAATGGAGTGGAATGGGTAAACATAGATTGATCGTTCATACCATCAAAATATAGAAAGACTAGGGGACATGCAATGAAGCTACAGTGTAATCTACTTAAGACTAATAAGAGAAAATATTTTTTTCACTCAATGCATAATCAAACTCTGGAATTTGTTACCTGAAGATGTAGTAAAGCTGTTAGAGTAGCTGGGTTTAAAAAAGATTTGGACAAGTTTCTGGAGGAAAGGTCCATAAACCATTATTAAAGGGGACCCGGAAAATCCACTGCTTGCCCCAGTACAAGCATTGTGGAACCTGTGTCTTTTGGGGAAACTGCTAGGTACGTGTGACCCAGACTGGCCACTATTGGAAACAGGATACTGGGCTTGATGGACCTTGGTCTGACCCAGTATGACATATCTTATGTTCTAAAGGATGATATAGCCGAAACTTGGCTGATTTGGACATTGCAATAAAAGCACCTTTTAACTTCATGGTCTACCTCTGCTCTTTTTTGCATTGATTGAGTCTCGCATGTGGAAGCTGATACCTTCTAATCGTTTTTGTTCTTTACTAATCATATTGATGCCATTTTATTAGATTTTATACCCTGATATCACAGTGTCACATTGGTTATCCTCCATCTACTAGGTCTCTGAGTATGTATGTCTGTATCTTCAGTAAGTGCTACACATTTTAACTCTCGAGTATTAGTTTTTCAGACTTCTGATAATTTTTGTTCCTATCAATCTTTGGCTTATTACTAGCATTTGATTGTAAGGATATGCATTTATTAATGTGCATTCAGTTCGTTAATGTGTACGTAATCAATATAATACATTAGCCAACAAATTAAAGCACCTTGTCTATCAATGTGTGTTGGAAAGGGTTCTTTGGGGGGGGGGGGGGGGGGTTAAGTGCTATCAAGACAATGCTGACTCCTGGTGACCCAGCAGCCCCTGGGCTTTCTTGGCAAGGTATAACTGGAAGTAGATTGCCAGGCCTTTTCTTCTGAGCCTATGGAGGGTAAAGTAAATTGCTGAAGGTCACAAGGAGTGCCAGTGGAATCTAACCCTGATCCTTTGGGTACTAGACTGTTGCTCTAACCACTAGGCTACTCCTTTACTCCTATAAAGATTTAATACATCTTAAAACAACTTTTCTTAACACGAATATGTGAAACTACCCAAAAGAAATGCCAAAATACTGGGGGGGGGGGGGGGGGGGGGGGGATTAAAATGACCCCAAATCACCCAAATGTTTTTGGTGCACATCCTTAGTTGATTCAGGCAGTTTGTGGGCACAACTGAACCATTCTGAGTTATTTCAGCTTTAATCATGTTTTCCCTATCTCTCTTATGCATCTTTGCAGTAGTACATGTGCCTTGTAGGACTTTAGAAATAAGTAGTCATAGAAAATGACTCTATTTTGCTGTCTCCCGAAGCCTTCTCTCTGTTATTAGTTTCCGTGAATAGTGACTATGCAATTCTTCTTGGCTGTGGAAGCAGAGAGCCTGCATTTGGAATTTTAAACCTTCTCCCTGCATGTGAAGCAGATATAGTACTGCCCCTCTAGCTTTCATAACCCTATCTTGATCTTTGGATGATTTGTATATTTTTTTTACACCTTTTTCACTTCTGCAAATTAAATTTATGAAGCAGCAATTCCTGATCGTCTTCTGTCTCCAAATGGAAAAGAGAAAACGATGCTCTACTCTTTTTTGTTTCTCTTTCCTATGGAGCTGCTGATGACATCATCAGCCATGGGATCTGGGAGAAAGGAGGCAGGAATGGGCTTGTTTGGCTCCTTATCAGAACATTTCAACATGATTGGTGAAGTGCTTCAAGTTTCTGCTTTCTCCCCCTCCCAAATTCGTTTGCCTTTTTCCTGGCCCCTCCTTTCCAGCCACATTTACTGTTAAAAATAAAGGATTCATTTTATTCCACTCCTCAGCTCTTTGATTCACTGAAAGGTATATGAACTGAAAATGCCATCATTTTTTGATGTAACTCCTGCCAGGCTATGTGTCCCTTGCAGCGATTGTGCAGACTGGGGGCACAACGTCCAAGAGCAATGCTGTCCTGAAGCAGGATCATTATACACTGGGAGACTTTTGGCAGTTTCACTTCCCTCACTCCACTTCCCTCTCAGGATCACTGACAGAAAAGCAATAATAGAACGGTTGGCAAGACAAAAGCTATAGTACAAGCAGTTACAAATCCTCTCTCCTTTCTCCTTACTGAAAAAGTTATTTCAAGCTGTTCAACTTCTCTTTCTCTCTCTCTCTCTCTCTCTTTGCTCTGTGGTTAATCTTCATAAGGGGAAACCTCCTCTTGAACCATATTCTTTCAATGTATCTTTGGGCTAGTAGCTGTTGTGGTCAACATTATTGGCATCTTGCAGTTGAAACCCTTATGGGGTTATTCCGAGCCGCGTTTAAAGGTGATAGACATCCAGGTTGGACGGCCATTCCTGCCAAACGCTGAAACGGTATCCCCTACCCAAAGCTCCCCACACATACATAGGAGATGTACGAGGAGCTCTGGATGGGGGCAGGAGAGGGCAGGCTGAGGGTGGGTGATGCTGAGGTCAGCCCTCTATGTCCGGTGTCGCCAATATGGATGAAGGACTTATTCCATCTCAGAGGTGGAATAAGTCCCCCTGAACATTGGGGGATGGCGGCGCAGGGCCAGATCAGTGAGGCGAGGGGGTGCAGGAGCTTCCCCGTAGCCCGATCCTGCATTTGGAAAGCTGTATAGGGGGCTGGGCTGCGGGGAATGAACTTTGTGGTGGTGGCCGGGGATCATGGCTCCTTAATGGAGCCGCGGTGCCAATGCAACAGGATGCCACGGCACCGTGGCTCCATGCAGGAGCCAGGACAGGCCTGTGCAGGGAAACTCTTGAAGTCTGGCAGCACAGAATCAAGGGATGGCCTGCCCATCCAGGCACAGGCTGGCAGTCTAGACCCGATTTTGATCCTGTGGGAACATTTAGCTCCCATGAGCTCAGAATTGGGGATTAGACCGGCCCATCCAGATCCTGGACATCCAGGTGGGCAGGATGTTCCCCCTTTGGAATCGGGCCCTAAATGTCCAATATCTCCTAAAAAAAAAAGTGGCCAGTGAAATGGCTTTGGACTATATATGCACACATATTTGACATATAAAAGAATCAAATAAAAGAAGACAAATTAAAAAAGGAAATAGTATAAAAACTTGAAGATGTGGCCAACCTGTGCTAACTGTTGGGATAGTTCCAGCAAATCCCCATGCGTTAGTACAGCGGGAAGCACATCACCACGCTAAACCTGCACCACTGAAATGATGATAGGTACACCCATGCTAACTTCATCATTGATGTTTAATGCATGTTAATGACACCTGCATTAATTGCAATGTACAGACAACACCCACTCTCCACCCCTATCCCACCCAGTCCCCTGCCCATCGTGTGCTACATGGTTAGTGCAGGATTTTTACTGTGCTGGCATTTTTATTGCATGGCAACAGTTACCATGGTCCTGTGCCAATTTTTTACCAGGTTCTAAACTTTTCTAAACATATCAGAACCTTGGAAAAGGTGGTATCACACTACGATGGTTCAAGACTACCTGTCCAACCACACCCAACAGGTCTGCTTCAACACCACCCTGTCCTACCAATTCAGCCAAACACAAAGTGTCCCTCAGGGATCCGCATTATCTGCTCTTCTATTCAATATATATCTACAACCCATCTGCAATATCATAAAACCACATGATGTGGACTACAGAATATATTCGGACGACGTAATGCTATTCACAACATTCAACTTTACAAACCCCAACTATGTGAAAATCATCAACTGTTTCAATGATGTCTCGGAATGGCTCAATTCAGTTAACCTCACACAATATTCAAGGTGCGGTCTCAACATGGAGCGATATAGAGGCATTATAATATATTTTGTTTTATTTTCCATTCCTTTCCATATGATACCTAGCATTCTATTTGCTCTCTTGGCCGCCGCTGCACACTGGGCCGAGGGTTTTAACATGGTATCCACAATGACGCCTAAATCTTTTTCATGGGTGGTGGTTCCTAATGTGGAACCTTGCATCGTGTAACCATAGTTTGGGTTGTTTTTCCCTAGGTGCATAACCTTGCACTTGTCCACATTAAATTTCATCTGCCATTTTGATGCCCAGTCTTCCAATTTATCAAGATTCTCTTGCAATTTTCCGCAATCCTCTTGGGTTTTAACAACTTTAAATAGTTTTGTGTCATCTGCAAATTTGATAACCTCACTCGTTATTTCACTTTCCAGGTCATTTATGAATATGTCAAGTTATTTGTTACCTGTAACTGTAAATAGTTTACAAACATTGTTATTTGTTACTTGTAACTGTTAACTGTTCTACATAAGCTGCCTTGCGCAGTAGTTATAAATGTTCCCTGTAAATCGCCTTGATTATCTAGATATAGCATTATATAAAATAAATAAATAAGTATCCCTAATAAAATAGGAACAGCGCTAGATGAAAAGAATTAAATTCAGATGTTTAGGAATCCTGGATATTCTGAAAAGGTAATATGGTATCGAGAAGGCACTAAACCTCAGCAGCTCACTTACTGTCTACACAGGTGACTCCAGCAGAAAGACGTCCACCTCCTCGGGGGCAGTGAACCACACTGTGCTTTTGGCATTGCTGGAGAGAAAGCTCAGTTCCAGAACATCGCACACCACTCATGACCACATCAGTCGCCCCAGGTGTTCCTTGCCAGTACCATGTTTCCTGAAAGAAGCCAATACCCACAATGCAAATCACAGACAAAATCAGCAAAGGTGCTATTCCTTCTTCTCCCCTCTTCTCCAGTGTGTGTACTTTCATTTTCTTACCCCATTACTTACATGTCCTTTCTTTCCTCCTACTATACTCCCAGTTTCTGTTTTAGGCTTTGCATAACTCTCTCTTTCATAGTCCTCCCATGAACATCTGGAGAACATCTGGAACTCAGTCTTTCACTCTGAGTCTAGATCCTCTCTCTTCACTTTCAATCTTGTCACATTGGACTATGCTGTTTTTTATCCAAATCATGAGTGATCAGTTATCAGACTGTGCTGGTTTATTCAGTAAACACTAAAATATGTGGTATGTACAACTTCAAAAGTCCCTAATAAAAGTTTACGTTCATAAATCTTTTGAGAAAATACCAGAATATATACATACTTTTACTTAAATATTAATCACACAATATAAAATATCCATACAACCATACATTTTATATATTTCCACACACATACCCATAGACATTCATCTATTTGTTTTCGTGGATCGATTTATGGTTGATCTACTTTGATATGTATCAAGGAAATGGCACAGGAAGGGAGGTTGTGTTACATACAAATAAATTATTTATTTTATTGGGGCTAGAAGTCTCTCCTTCTACATTTCTATGCTTGAAAGCAATTGTTTATAGGATGCACTTACCTTCAAGGCATGACTGGCAAATCCTAGTCCCATCTGTCTGCACACCACCATGGCTTCATTTATGCCCCAGAAATCACTGCACACAGCACCCCATTTCAGTACTCCGTTTACATCTGCCAGTACCTCCACAATCCCCTCATCATGGGTTCGTCCACCACTCAGACGCATCTGTACACAAAAGAAACATGACTTCAGCAATGTTTAGCATGATCAAACTCCTAGCTAAACTTGCAGAATGAAAGAGCGAGGGCAAAACACAGCAAGATTGAGAGGTATGGTACCAGATGAATCTGCATATAGATGTATTAAGGAACTTTCATGGAATGCAATTGCAGGCCAGTGCTATGCTTCTGATCTAGGTCACTACATGGGTGTAGGGTGACTGCTTATGATGGTGGTGCACCAGAAGATTTGCAACTGTCATGTAGCTCAAAAATAAATTAAGTCCATGCTAATTATTTAATTGAGGGAGATAATGACCTTCTAAGTTCATATTCCATATACAAAAGTGCATGGCCAAATAAGTTGTGAGAAAATTCACAAAATGGGGCAGGGTGTGGGGGAGAAGGCGAAAGAGGAAGGGGCACCACAGCCTCAGTATGCTAGCCTCTTTAGCACCAAATACCCCTTCTGCCCAACACACAACACAACACACAACAAGACTGCCCAGATACTGACCCTCCACCTTCTTGAACCCTCTTCCCTCTTCCCCGAACAAGGCTGCCTAGAATCCTCTGATTCCCCTTACCACTCTGCAGGCATAAGTAGGATGTTGACCTCCTGCTGTTTTGCCCAACACTATCAAAATTGTCATCAGCACCAGCTCTCACACTTATTAAATGTAGGTTACAGCGTGACGTGTTGAGCCAGTGCCATTTTGACAGCAATAGGCAAAATAGCAAGGCATGATCACTTCTCCCTTTACCAGGGCTCTGGAGAGGTTGCAGGGAGTCAAATCAGGGCTGGCGCTACTCAATAAGCTGGCTAAGTGCAGCAGGGTAGCGCCAATGTCAGGGCACTGTCGCTAGCCCCCATACCTCCCAATCAGGATGACTTGTGGAATGGTGGAGGCCCAGAGGGGGGAATAGGGAGGCAGAGGGGATAAGCTAGAGATGGTAGGCTAGGGAGATGAAGGGAGATACTGAACACGGGAAGAAGCATGGGGGAATGGGCATAGGGAGAAACAAAGAGGGGAGATGGAGTGGTGATGCTGGCCAGGGAGTTATAGGGACATTGTGGGAAAATGTTGGATATGGGAGGGGGGACAGAGGGGAGATGCTGGGCATGGGGTAATAAGGGGAGAGGGAAATGCAGAACATGGAGATAATAGGGAAAGAGAGGGGAGAAGATGTACACAAGGTAAATAGGTCAAGAAAGAGACGGAGAGATGCTGGACATGGGAGTAATAGGGAAGGGATGGTTGCAGGGGGATAGGAATGGAGAAGGCAGACGTGGAAGGATAGGGGGAGAAGGAGAGCTGAGGTACTGGATGGAGGGAATGAGAGATCAGAGAGAAAGAGAAATATATTGGAGGGGGAAGGGTGAGAGCTATTAGACATGGAGAGAGAGTGAGCAAAAGACTGAGGAATAATGGACCAGGGAAGAAGAGGTGGGGAATGAGAGGACTGGGGTAAGGGTTGAAAAGTGGTAGGTAGATGGAGGAAAAAGAGGGGGACTGAAAACTGGATAGTAAGAAGGAGTAGGGAAATTTGAGTCAACAGAGAGAGAGAAAAAAATGGAATAAAGCTGAAAGATAAAAAAAATCAATATCTAAGATGGAAGGAAGTGAAGAAAACAAAAGGAGAGACAAGAAATGGCAGATGGACTAGAGACCGTAGAAAGGGAGCTAAGAGAAGACAGAGAAAAGCAAAAGCCTCAGATTGGGACCAGTATGATCAGAGAATAAAAGGATCAAAGGTAGAAAAAAAAATAATTGTATTTTCTCTGGTGTTGCAATGCATGCAGAGTCTGGCTTCTTGGGGTTTCAGTTTAATTTTTGTCTACATATTTTTATTTTTACTTTAGGTTGTGGTCAGTTATTCTGTAATTGATGAGGGTCTGTGTTCTGAGTGTGTGACCGAGGCCAGGTGTTCTGTTAACATGGAGTTTGTATTTAGGAATCAGTATTGTAGTAATTTGAATTGTTCAGCTTTTCAAATAGGTATATGAATCGTCTAGGGCCTGCTGCAGTATTTATAGTGCTGCTTTTTACTGGGTAGGCTCCTTGCATGAGTTTTTGAAGTTGGTGCTGATATGTTATAGTAGATTTGCTTTGTAGATCCTCGGTGACTTCTGTAGGGTTTTATATTAGTTCCCAATATGCCTGGTCCTGGAGAATATCGTTCTTAGTGAGATGACCAGATGTCTTTTTTTTTTTTTGCAACATTCTTTATTTATAGTAATGAGGAGACTCAGGTTAATACTGAATATATTGAGTTCTCCGTGGACAAGCAGGAAGTAAGTCCTCATGCATGGGTGACATGCCTGATGGAGATCCATGCAGGAAGCTCTTGGGAGGCTCCACCATGCCTGTGCACCTCCTTCCTGCCTGTAGCTGTGGCACCTGCTTCATCCCCAGTCTTTCATTTTCTGCAGAGCCCCATGGATAGGCTCCAGTAAGCTCTCTGTTGGTAATCACTATATTTCCTTCAGGGGTGTTTAATTGCATTATATTTTCTTGCCTGCCATCACGGTTCTTTTTTTTGATTGCTATTTTTTTCTCCCTTTGTATTTTTTTGATACCTTCCAGTGGCACCATCGGTGCCATCATCAAGCCATTTGATTTTGCCATGGCTATTTTTCCAAACATGTCTCACAAACCAACCAGCGGATTTACAAAGTGCACCAAGTGTGCCCAGACCATTTCCATCATGGACAAGCACAATTAGTGTCTCCAGTGCCTAGGACACGATAATCAGGCCTCTTCTTGTAATTCGTACCTGCAGATGACAAGAAGAGGCCTCGAGGGTCATAAAAAAACAGTGGGAAACTCTGTTCAGCATGCTACAGATTGATACTTTGTCTTCATCATCAATGTCATTGGCCTCCATGCCTTCGAAGGCAGTTCAGGAATCAGAGGGACTTTGACATCGAAGACCTCCCGAGCTCAGTCGGAGCCGAGCATCCGCATTGTCCCAGACTATTGGTCATCGGTCAGTCTCCCGGTGAGAAAGGAACCAACATCACCCCCATTGATGTCGCAAGGTGCTTGGACAGAGCACTGGGAAAAGGCTCGAGTGCATTAGCATTGGAGCCCTTTGCGATGCAGGTGCCATCCAAGGGTTCGAAGGTACACCAACAGCCTCCCGCTAGCCAAGCCCAAGCCACTGATACGCCTGCAGAAGTGTTGAGTACCTTGGTCAAAGTTACTCAGGCCTCTGAGCCTTTGGAATCAGCAGCCATGGAGAAATGGTTCCTAAAGGCGCTTGAGGATCACATGGTAGTTCTGTTTGCATGGAGGTCTCAGCATTAGCATTGACCATACTGTTCTATAGCCAAAAAACTTCTGAGATAAATTCAGTCACACTTTACTAAGTCTGTGTCGCTGAGAATAAAAATTATGCTTAAATTTGTTTATTGGATCTAGTTTTCAATTTATACTACTGGGTCAATACATATGACCTTGACTTTGGAAGCGCTAAGGATATGCGAGTTATAATGGGAAGGATCTCAATTTAAATCATAAATTACTAGAAAACATGCACATCTTTGATTAGATTTGTGATAAATCTATGTTTTTGTTTGGACAGTACTTGCTTTTCAGGCAAAACAATTAATGAATGATGCAATTTGAAGGTGTTATTGCATCATACATGATATGAATTGCATCATGCTTTCCTAGAAGTCATGGATGATACAATCCTAACTCAGCTTAATTACATCACTCTGTAGAACAAATTGTGCAACATTTTTTTAATGAACATGACTTGTCAGTAGTATTTTGGATGTAGATCGGTCTTCTCAGTGTTTGATTATTTCTGTTTAGTCAAAGTGAGAGCTACCTCGTAATTGTTTGAACAATGCAGATCATTTCTGCTATGTTTGTGGTGAAGTGACTTTTGCATCACAAAAACGCTGTATAACCGTTTTGACTAAGAAAGCCTACCACCTTTACTTTTGCTGCAAAATTGGAAATCAGGACAAGAGTTGGGCCCCACACATATGCACAAACACTTGGGCAACAATCTTTGCCATTGGTTGAATAGAGAAAAGGAAATCCATGCCTTTTGCAATGCCTTGATTTGGAGAGAGCCAACAGATCATATCAGCAATTGTTATTTCTGCATAGTGCCTCCTGTTGGGATAGAGTTGTCGTAGAAGAAAAAAGTGTTCAGTATTCAAACATTCCATCATCTATATGCCCATAACCCCACAGAGAAGGACTGCTGGTTCTTGATGCTCCAGACTCATTCTCACTTGAGTCAGATGAAGAAGAGGAAGGGGGTGGAAATGGGGATGAAGTGTCTGGTCCTGAACCATCAATCACATGACCCATATTTCTCCCATCCTCCTCCTCCTCTGAACCACACCTCATAACACAAGGTGAACTGAAAGACCTTATCAGTGATTTGGAACTAACTAAGAATAAGGCAGAATTGTTGGGCTCCAGAATACAGCAGTGGAATTTCCTGCCACGTTATGTAAGGGGTTTCATGTTCCGTGAACATCAAAAGGATCTTGTTACTTTCTTCTTCATGAAAGGTAATCTTGTAGCCTGTAATATTATCAATGGTCTGATGGCAGCCCTCAACATCATTTATCATCCAGATGAGTGGAGACTGTTCATCGATTCATGGAAGACAAAACTGTTTTACTGCATAATGGCAATGTTTTGCCATCGATTCCAGTTGGTCACGCAGTCCATATGAAGGAAAGTTATGACAATATGAAACAGCTGTTGAGATGCATAAACTATGGCCAACATCAGTGGCAACTTTGTGGTGATATGAAAGTTCTTGCTCAGTCTGCAGACTGGATACACAAAATACTTCTGTTTTCTCTGTGAATGGGATAGTTGTGTGAAATATTCCACTACATCAAGAGAGATTGGCCACTCTGACAGTCATTGGAGCCTGGAAAGAAAAGTGTGGAGCATTCACCACATCTTGAATCAAGGAAGATTTTGCTACCACCCTTACACATTAAGCTAAGTCTAATGAAAAATGCTGTCAAGGCCATGGACAAAACAAAACCAGCTTTCAAGTATCTTAGAAGGAAATTTCAAGACTAGGTGAACCTAAGATAAATGAAGGTGTCTTTGTTGGCCCTCAGATTTGTGAAGTTCTTTGAGATGATGCAGTCAACCACGCACAATATGGAAAAGAAAGGATAGCAAGGAAAGCCTTTCAGTTAGTGGTAACAAACGTTCTCGGAAACAACAAGGCAGACAACTACAGGGAGCTCGTGAAAAAACTCCTCAATACATATAAAAGTCTTGGCTGCAAAATGTCACTAAAGATACATTTTTTGCACTTTCATCTTGATGTTTTTTCCACCGAACTGTGGAGCAGTGAGCAATGAGCATGGCAAGAGATTTCATCAGGATATTGCAGCGATGGAGAAAAATATCAAGGCAAATGGAGCCAGTCAATGCTTGCAGACTATTAATGGACAGTAACAAGAGATACTACATTTACAGAATACAAGAGACAAGCCAATAAAAGTTGAGTAGACACTGAATAAGGTCTGAATAAGGTCTGAAATGAACTAATGCAAACATAGTCATTTCTTGCTTTCTATTTCATACTAACCTTTTTAATAAATTTTATTTAAACAACCCAAGTGGTGCAAAAGGACTGGAGAGAGGCTCATGTGGTGCCTTTACACAAAAGCGGAAGTAAGGATGTGGTTGAAAACTATAGGCCGGTTAGTTTAACTTCGGTGGTGAGTAAATTATTGGAAACGCTGCTGAAAGAGAAAATAGTGAAGTTTCTGGAGTCCAGCAGATTACAGGATCCAAGGCAGCATGGATTCACCAGAGGCAGGTCTTGTCAGACAAATCTGATTGATTTCTTTGACTGGGTGACCAGGGAGTTGGACCGAGGGAGAGCCCTAGATGTGGTGTATTTAGATTTCAGTAAAGCCTTTGACACTGTTCCTCACAGGCAACTTATAAACAAACTGAGGACCCTAGGGATGGACCCTAAAGTTACTGCTTGGGTTAGAAATTGGTTGGGTGGGAGGCGACAAAGAGTACAAGTAGATGGAGCTCACTCTGAGGAGAAGGATGTTATCAGTGGTGTGCCCCAGGGATCTGTCCTTGGTCCGATTCTTTTTAACATCTTTGTTAGTGATATAGCGGAAGGGCTTTCAGGTAAGGTTTGCCTCTTTGCGGATGATACCAAAATCTGCAATAGAGTAGACACCCAGGAAGGGGTAGATAACATGAGGAGGGATCTAGCTAAGCTTGAAGAATGGTCTAGAATTTGGCAGCTGGGATTTAATGTTAAAAAATGTAAGGTCATGCATTTGGGCTGCAGCAATCCAAGGGAGCAATATAGTATAGGGGGTGAAGTACTTTTGTCCACTAAAGAAGAGCGGGACCTAGGCGTGGTTGTGTCTGATGATCTTAAAGTAGCTAAACAGATAGAAAAGGCGATGGCAAAAGCTAGACGGATGCTTGGGTGCATACGGAGAGGAATGGCTAGCAGAAAAAAGGAGGTGATAATGCCTCTGTATAAGTCTTTGGTGCGACCTCATTTGGAGTATAGTGTGCAATTCTGGAGACCGCACCTTCAAAAGGATGTGAACAGGATGGAGTCGGTGCAGAGGGTGGCTACTAAAATGATTAGTGGTCTTCATTATAAAGCATATGAGGACAGACTAAAGGATCTTAATTTCTACACCTTAGAGGAAAGGCGGGATAAAGGTGATATGATTGAGATGTTTAAATAACTCCGTGGCATAAATGTTCAGGGAGAGAGCCTCTTTCAATTGAAAGCAAGTTCTGCTACGAGGGGACATGGGATGAGGGTGAAGGGAGATAGATTCAGGAGTGATATGCGGAAATATTTCTTTACGGAAAGAGTAGTGGATTCGTGGAATAGTCTTCCAGTGGAGGTGGTAGAGATGAGGACAGTAACTGAATTCAAAAAAGCATGGGACCAACACAGAGGATCTCTAAAGGTAAAAAGGGGACTGTTGTAGTTGTTATGGAAGGACAGACTAGATCGGCCATGTGGTCTTTTTCTGTTGTCATATTTCTATGTTTCTATGTTTCTATGTAATGTTATCAAGGTGATATATATGGCAACCATAAACACATGAAAAGACTTATGGGTATGTTTACTAAACCGCGGTAAAGAAAGAAGTGTTCCATTAGCGGGCACTAACTGTGCATGTGCACACTTAGTGCGTGCAAAAAGCCACTTTAGCACGCACTAACTGTACCAGCTACTTTAGTACGCGCTAGAGGTACCTGTGGGTGGAGAGAAAGTATGCACAGAGCGGAGAGTAGGGATCAATAGGCAGGGAGTGGGCAGGAACAAGGCTTGCTCCCTTAACGCAGGCACCTTAATGGCAGGAACCCTAATGCAATTCAAAACCTGGTGGAAAGGGTGTTTTTTGAGGAGAGAGAGCCTATTTTGTGTCTGCAATGTGATGTACAGACAGGTGAGCCCAAGGGAGTGATAGTAGTGCTCCATTAGCAGCAACAGCATAGTGCCCAAGTATGAAAGGGCATTATGTTGATGGTGCAAATGGGAGCAAAGGAGGTGGCACATGGTCATGCAGTGTGGGCTACTGGTGAACAAGGGGGACCAGGCAGTTGCGCATAGGAACATAAGACTACAAAATATGCTAAACTGTGTCAGACCAAGGTCCATCATGCCCAGTATCCTGTGTCCAACAGTGCACAATCTAGGTCACAAGTACCTAGCAGTTTCCCCAAAAGACACACAGGATCCCCAATAACTGTAATGGGGTAAGAAGTGCATAGCTTGGGTCCTCTTTAGCAATAGTTTATGGACCATTATCCAGGAACCCGTCCAAACGTTTTAAGCACAACAGCTTTTACCACATCCTCAAGTAATGCATTGCAGAGTTTTATTACACATTGACTGAAAAAATATTTTCACCTAGAAGACTCAAATGGGTTACACTGTAGTCTCATTGATGGTCCCCTAGTCTGTCCACAGTCTAATGGCAAAAAAAGTGACCTACATTTACCTGTTCCACTCCGGTCATTAATCTATAGACCTCTATCATATCTCCCCTCAGCTGTCTCTTCCCGGGGTTTATGAGCCCCAGCCTTTCTAGCCTCTCCATAAAGGGGTATTCTGCCATCCGCAGAACCATCTGTGATGTTCTTCATGATCCCACAGTGACAGTGGCAGCACATAGTCCGGCTACTGCTGTGGAAAGGCAATGTGTCACATGGGGTGGTCCAAGGGTCCTGGCACCCCAGGCAGAGATCCAGGCTTCCTCCCCCCCCCCTGCTGCTGCAGAATCCAGCTGTGGGGGAAGAGGCCGATAGTACCAGACACTATAACCCTCCAGGTAGCTGGAAAATGCAGGTGCCTGGGGAAACACCACAGCAGTGGCTGCCATCCTCCTCCTGAGACGTATCAGTGACAGGTGGTGATGGGGCCCCTGCATGGGCAGCTGGTGAGGGGGGTGCATGGCCATCCATGTGTGTCCCTAACCCCCATCTGGCCCTTGTGCCCAAGGCGCCCGCCAAACTCACATGTTTAATATGCTGGGACTGCGACCACCACCACTGACAATGCATGGGCATGTCTGCATGGTGGGGTGTTGGTGTTGGCGTGGGAAGTGGTACCAGCCTGTAGCAGACAGAAGCCTTGTCCTGGTCATGTGCACCATGTGCATTGCATCATGTACCAAAGGCCAGCTGAAGGGAAGCATGTCAGAAACAGGAGCTGTTATTCCCCTCTGCTACGTGCATTGTCTGGGTGGCCACTGTATGTCATGCTGAGATGGCACTCTCACTATGACCAAAAAGTGACCATGGCACGGCTATGTGTCCACATAGAGCTATTATAACATTTGGCACCAGTGATGTGGATGCATTCTCTGTCTGGAAATGCCAATCACTGAGAGCAAACAGCTGGGTGTCTGCTGAGTATCTCAAGGCAGAGTGCTCATGATCACACTATGCACATGCCACTATGCACTACAGTTGGTTTATGCTTGGCTGACACAGCTCAGTGAAGGTCAGCAGGGGCAGTCTTACTGCCTGTGCTGTAGTCAGCTATTAATCCTCAATGGTTGGGGCAGCAGTGGTTCATGGCCTACTCACTGGGGTCCTGGCAGGACAATAGTCCCACACCAGCAGGATTCCTGACAGGACAGTAGCCCCATAGCAGCCTATGCACCCCCACTGCAGTGGCTGACCACGGCAGCAGCATATTGACACTGGC
Organism: Ichthyophis bannanicus; assembly: GCA_033557465.1. Lineage (NCBI taxonomy): Eukaryota > Metazoa > Chordata > Amphibia > Gymnophiona > Ichthyophiidae > Ichthyophis > Ichthyophis bannanicus. The sequence continues at coordinate 884,635,763 of CM066034.1, read as the reverse complement.
CACTAACCTGCACTCTTATTAGAGAGTTAGTGTCCAACATGGGCAGAACACAGGGCCGAGTTGTTGCTGTCACTGTTGCCTACAGCATGCAAGAAACAAGAAGAAAAGCATAACACACTAGCAGTGATGCAGACATACAACAGAGACCATTGCTAACCGTGCAGGTTCAGCTGACCATGTGCTGGGCACCCCTCCTCACCCTCGGGGTGACATCTGAAACTGTTCTGCAGCACGGCTTGCTGTTGTTATGTGCATGTAGCACATGCATCCAGTGCGTCTTACTGAGCTGATATGCTTATTAGTGCATTCTCCATTGGTTCTTCAGCTGCAGACCACTGTTTTGCATGTGCAGTACCTCATTGGTAATGGAGAGCCCAACCTATACTGGCACAGACAGCAAACAGTTTGATCAGAGATCTGCAGACTCTACCCATCTGTGTAGAGCTGTGGCCTATTGGTTGGTGCAATATCTCTATTGTTAAAGGTCCAGAGTTTGATTCCCGCCTGGGTGTGCTTGCCCACCTTGCACAGCACTGACCTGTGATCTGCAGACAATCATTCTACATTTCTATGCATTATGGCCACACATTGGGTAGCCCAACATGGCATTCCCCATCATGGATGTCTGTGAGCATGGCTTTAGTGGCTCTGCTGCAGTGCATTGCAGTAGGTCAGTGATGTATATGCAGCAGATGTCTGGGCCAACTCATATGCATGCAATTTCTGTTTTGCCATCATTGTGATCTCCTGGCTTTAAGTAAAGAGGATATGTCTTGTACATTCAGGAACCTAATACTCATTGCATAGCCAACCCCTGTTGATAACTTGGAATTTTCTGAGGCAATGGAGGGTTAAGTTACTTGCCCAAGGCCACAATAAGTGCTAGTGGGAATTGAACGCTGGTCTCTTGGTTCCCAAGCTAGTGCTCTAACCATTAGGCTATTCCTCCACTCCACTCATGCCACTCTGTCGGGTGTATTGTTTTGCAGTTGCACAGGCTAAGGTGTTTCATGTACCCCATGACACTGGAACTTTTGGTTCATACACACCAAATGCTTTTGGCCTGTATGATCCCATACATCCACCCACCACACACAATGCAAATTCTCTGCTTGGATAATCTATGACACAGCCCTGCCCCCACCATTTGACCGTCAGGGAGATTCATGGTGGAGCAGCTTACTAGAAGTAAGTTGCCTCATCATGGCCCTCGGGGTCATTTGCGGCAGTTACCCATATCATGCACACCTCTCTTGTGACTGCTCCACATGCACAAAAATGCAATGTGTGCCTTTGAGTCAGTCCTGACTCCTGGTGATCCAGAAGCTCCTGGGTTTTCTTGGCAGTGTGACTGGAAGTAGATTACAACATAAACTACGGTCGTTCTGCAGTTCAAAAAAGCAAGCTTCTGGGGAGTAACATCGCTTGTGCCTTGGTGCTTCTGTTTTCCCCTGAGGAAACCGTATATGGAGAAACGCATTGTTTAGCGCGCTTTGAGCGTCGGGAGCAACAGACCAGAAGTTGAAGTTAAGCTTTTTTTCTCTACACATATTTAATTTAAAAAGATGTACAAAAATAATTCAAAATGAACTTTAAGGTGGCTATAAAGAAGGTCGTTGATGTATGGTGGGCTATTTTCCTTGACCGAAGCTTAAATGGTCATAGAATACCTGGTTTTTCTGAGACCTTCCTGCCACTGTTCTACCTTTTTTCTTACTAGTGCTAAGCACTACATGTATGAATAAGCTAGCCATTTTGGTTGGATACTTTCTAGTTGCACTCCAGAGCAGTTGTTTGTATTTTATACTGGAAGTAGATTGCCAGGCCTTTTTTCTGAGGCATTGGAGGGTTAAGTGACTTGCCCAAGGCCACAAGGAGTGCTAGTGGGAATTGAACCCTGGTTGCTTGGTTACCAAGCCAGTGTTCTAACCACTAGGCTACTCCTCCACATGCACAGTCATGGACAATCCTCCCTTTGTTGCCCATATCAGGCACATACTGCCTCCACTCAGACACTGTCCTGGCCTATGGCATGCCACACACTGACAATACATCTGGATACCTGTCCACACCTCATAGACAGGTACTTCAGGCCGGAAGGTCGGGGGTTCAAATCCCACTAGAGGACAGCAACCTTGGGCCGGAAGGACTGGGGTTTCTAGTCCCACAGATGCTCCTTGTGGTCTTGGGCAAGCCACTTAACCCTCCATAGCCCATGTTCCCTGTAAGTATTAGTGTATGTGTCTCATATCCCTGCTTGTTAAATGTATCCCCCAATTGTGTTGTGACCACTTTGATTGAAGGATAAGGCGGTATACAAAAACTGTCTAAATAAAATAAAAATAAATAAAATAATGTCGCTTATGGCACAGTGTATGCTTTCAGGTGCATCTAGGACTGCATGCCTGTCACAGCACCCCTCGCTGCTGCATCCCCTCCGTTGACGCCACCACCTACCCATGACACAGCCAACACCCACACTGACCATCATCACTAGGCAGCTACCTTTATTGCCTAGTCAACAGCATAGGCCTGCTGCACAGTCAAACATGTTCATTACACATACTGCCACACATCACACATACTGCTGCACGTCACACATACTGCTGCACAGTCAAACATGTTCATCACACATACTGCCACATTGTCAGGCATCAGGTGAGTCAACTCCATCATCTACCAATTGTGCTTGTATCCATACTTCTCCAATGGCTTCAATATTTCAGTGGCTTTTCTGCATTAAGGTGCATGCCAGACACCTTTTCGCAAAACTTCGAAAAAACTTCATATAGTTAGACACCTTTTCGCAGCATCTGCTTTTACCACATGGTAAGTGTCCACTACTTCCCCTTAATGTCCTATTACGGCCCGCTAAGTGTCCACTATAATCCCTTAATGCAGCATGTGCTATTACCATCTGCTAAGTGTCCACTAGCACCCCTTAACACCGGAATGCCTCTAACACGCCCAGAACACTTACCACACGGTACCCTTTATTGCTGCCATTAACGCACGGAAGAGACTGCTCCTTTACCATGGTTTAGTAAACATACCCCTTAGGTTTATAATAATTTGTGATTAAAACTCTACTACCAACACACTATATATATGTGTAAAATGAAAAAGCTTAAATATCTTGGAAAACTGTAGTCAATCATCGGTTTTAATTGTCATTTTTGAATTCTGTGAATCCAAATCCATAAGAATTGGCAGATTTTGTTTCTGAAGCAGGCAACTTTTAAAGAATTGTGGACCAGTGCCATCATACAACATCAGAGGCATTGACTCTGGGTCATCGAAGGGATTGGATGCCAGTTCCGACTCAGCCAATTTCCCTCTCCAGTGTCTTGGATCCAATGAACCCTTGAAGCCCAGGAGGGCTTCCGAGCATCAGCGTTCTCAGAGATGTTCCCATTCCCCTTGAAGCAGAAAGGACCTTTGGGCACAGGATCAGAGGTATTTTGACTTCCTCTCAGTCTGACTGATGGCTGGGTAACCAGTGTGGAATCGGAGGACTTCTCGGTGTGCAGGTCCCCAGATTTCCTATTGGACCCTTCCCCACCTCATGAGCATTGGAAGTCCCCCCCTGAAGACATGATCTTCCAGGATTTTGTGAAGGATATGGCCAAGGCTATACTATTCTCTCTGGAGACTGAGGATGAACCCAGGAAGGGAGGCTCAGATCTTGGACTCTTTTGGGAGGGGGTGTTTCCAGTGCTTGATGCTCGTTGCCCAAATGGCCTCATATCAGTTCTACATGAGTATGTTCCTCAAGGATATTATGTGGGACCTAGCTGACCAGTCTCAGTTCTTTCTTCCTGAGAAACTGGAGCAGTTACACATCCTAATAGGCCATGGCATGCACTGCTCAAAGTTCGTAGTCCGGGTGACCTATGATGCCTTTGAGATGGCATCTAGAGTACCTGCAGTAGGCATCGGGGCTCGGAGACTTGCCTGACTCCAGTCTTCTGACCTGGAACAGTCAGTTTAGAATAAACTGGCAGATGTACCATGCTGTGGTGAGAATTTGTTCTGTGAACAGGTGGAGGAGAAAGCTGGCAGCATATCACGCTTACCAGATTCTCCAGGCGCACTTCTGAACCAGCTTACCGTATGAGGTACCAGAGAGGATGCCAGAAGAAGACCTACTACTCATGTAGGCATCGATACTTGTCTGGACCCCAAGCATCCCAGCAGAAACAGCAGGCCCCTCACCAGCAACAGTGCAGAGAAACGTCTCAGAGGGCCCAACCAGCGCCGCAGCCAAAGTCCAGGGTGGGTTTCTGACTGGTTCCTCTGGATCATAGCCAATCTACCAGGAGTCACCATGCTAAATCCTCCAGTGGGGGGATGGCTCACTCTCTTTGCTCAGAGATGGCCTCCCAGATACAGGTTGCACTTCTCTGAACTACTTCCAAGCTGGCCCACATGGGCATATCGCCTCGACCCCATGAATCATAACCTGCTTTGGAAGGAAATCTCTACCCTCTTGGCTGATCTAGCTGTCAAGCTAATTCTGCAGGAGCAAGTGGGGCGCAACTTGTACTCCAAGTACTTTCTGATTCCCAAGAAGTCGAGGGGATTCTATCCTATCCTGGACCTGAAGGACTTAAACACTTACCTGGTAAGAGAAAGGTTCAAAATGATTTCTCTGGGTACCCTGCTCCCATATCTTCAAAAAGGAGATTGGTTATGCTCCCTGAATCTAAAAGATGCATACACTCACTTACCGATTCATCCCGCTCACAGGAAGTATCTCAGATTTGTCTTGGGAGGACAACAATTTCAGTATCGAGTGCTCAGGACAGACAGAGGTATGATGATACTTATTGCGCCATACTAGCTCAGACAGCCCTGGTTCCCACTCCTGCTGCAACTCTCCACGCAGGAACCCCTCGGGCTCGGCCATGCTCCGAACTTCATTTCACAGGATGACGGACTATAAAGAACAAAATTACTGAACATGTAGATAGTCATGGCTTAATGGGAGACAGCCAACATGGCTTTAGCCAAGGAAGGTCTTATCTTACTAATCTGTTCTGGGTTTTTTTGAAGGTGTGAATAAACAGGTAGAAAAAGGTGAGTCAGTTGATACAGTGTATCTGGATTTTCAGAAAGCCTTTGACAAGGTCTCTCATGGCAAAATTAAAAAGTCATGGGATAGGAGGCAGTATACTATTGTGGATCAGGAACTGGTTAAAAGATAGAAAGCAGAGGGTAGGGCTAAATGGCCAATTTTCCCAATGGAAAAAGCTGAATAGTGGAGTACCCCAGGGATCTGTGCTGGGTCCACTGCTTTTTAACATATTCGTAAATGACCTGGAAATGGGAACAACAAGTAAGGTAATCAAATTTGCAGATGACACAAAATTATTTAATGTTGTTAAAATCCAAGAGGATTGTGAACAATTGCAAGAGGACTTTGATAAATTTGAAGACTGGATGTTCAAATGGCAGATGAAATTTAATGTAGACAAGTGAAAAGTTATGCACCTAGGAAAGAACAACCCAAACTATGGTTATGCAATGCAAGGTTTCACATTAGGAACCACCAACCAGGAAAAGGATTTAGGCATCATCGTTGATAATACATTGAATCCCTCCAGCCAGTGTGCAGCAGCAGCCAAGAAAACAAATAGAATGCCAGGAATCATAAGGAAAGGAATGGAGAATAAAAGAAAGGATATTATAATGCCTCTGTATCGTTCCATGGTGTGACCGCATCTTGAATATTGTGTGCAATTTATTTATTTAAAGTTTCTTATATACCGCGCTCTTTAGCATCAGCGCGGTTTACATGGAACAAAACATTCTCAGTACATTTGAAAACACGTATGAGTTACATATAACAGGGCAATAAACTTGGGAAAACAAGGGTAACTATCTACAATAACGATTGAACTATTTACATAAATTCAACTAGCAGAGAGATTTTAGTGAGCAGCGGAATTACAACAAAATTTTTAGTTCTAGAAGGTATGTCTTATGGAGTAGTTATGCATATGAATTTGTCTTATGACATCTTATATTAGGATTACGGTGGCTGGAAGTACTCAGTGAATAGATAATGCTTGATAGCCTTCCTGAACTGCTTCATGTCTCGTATTGCTCTGATATCTGGAGGAAGTTTATTCCAGCATCTAGGCGCATAAGATTTAAATGCTCTGTTGATTGTTGATTGGGACCAATTTGTGGATTCACTGGGAATGACTAGGGTATTTTCAGCGAGTGGTCTCCTGGTTCTTGTCTCGGGAGGTAGACTGATGAGGTCTGAGGTCGTTGCTGGCGATAGATTATTTAAGGCCTTGAATGTGATGAGAAGAGCTTTGTACCTAATTCTACATTCTATAGGGAGCCAGTGAAGGTCCCTAAGGATTGGCGTGATATGGTCTCTCTTAGATGCTCCAACTAGGATACGGGCCGCAGCATTCATTGCAAGTTGCAGGGGGTTAATGGTGTTCTTTGGAAGACCATGTAGTACAATATTCGCATAGTCAAAGTGTGGAGTGACTATTGCTTGGAATATTGAGCGGAAGTCGCAATTCTGGTCATCGTATCTTAACAAGGATATAGTGCTATCAGAAAAGGTACAGAGAAGAGTCACCAAAATGGTAAAGGGGATGGAATGATACCCCTATGATGAAATACTTAAAAGGTTAGGCTCTTCAACTTGGAAAAGAGATGTCTGAGGGGATATATGATAGAGGTCTATAAATTAATGAATGGAGTAGAACGGATAAATGTAGATCGATTGTTTATGCCATCAAAATATAGAAAGTGAAGTGAAGTGCAGTGATGCTACAGGGTAACCTATTTAAGACTAATAAGAGAAAATATTTTTTCACTCAAGGTGTAATCAAACTCTGGAATTTGTAGGAAAAGCTGTTAGTGTAGCTGGGTTTAAAAAAGATTTGGACAAGTTCTTGGAGGAAAGGTCCATAAACCATTATTAAAGGGAACCCTGGAAATTCACTGCTTGCCCCAGTACAAGCATTGTGGAACCTGTGTCTTCTGGGGAAGCTGCTAGGTACTTGTGACCTAGATTAGCCACTGTTGGAAACAGGATACTGGGCTTGATGGACCTTGGTCTGACCCAGTATGACATATATTATGTTCTTATGACGTTAGCATGCTACATCCCAACGTCCGGTCCTTGGCCCTCATGGCATGGATGTTGAGAGGCTAGTCATAGCTCAATCTGCTTGACAATATAACTGATGTCCTGTTGGCCTCCAGGAAGACCTTGACAAGGAGGTCCTATGCCTGTAAGTGAAGGAGGTTTGCTGTCTTGTGTGAAGGCCAGGCCCACAAATTGAGCATTTTCTACTTCTCTATACTGAAAAACAAAGCACTCAAAAAGGACGATCCAACCTCTTATCGCACAATATCAAGCATTCCATTCCTAGCCAAAACTATCGAAAAAGCAGTTCAACTACAGCTACAAGACTATATTGACTTAAGAGAAGAATTAGACGACCAACAATATGGATTCCGGCCACACCACGGTGTTGAAACTCTACTCCTAGTACTGTTAGATAACCTAATCAAAGGACTAGAAGACAGGAAGAAAACGTATATATTACTATTCATAGATCTATCAGCTGCATTTGATACAGTCCATCACAAAACACTCATCAACAGATTGGCCTCTATGGGAATAACAGGAACTACTTTGAAATGGTTCACATCCTATTTAACAAACAGGATGCAACAAGTTCAATTCAATGGCGAGAAGGCAAAAGCATTTCTACAAACCCAAGGTATTCCACAAGGATCAGCGTTATCTTCTCTTCTCTTCAACCTATACATAAAACCGGTTTGTACAATTTTTCGTAAGCACAAGATACAATACCATTTGTATGCCGATGATATAATGCTATACACACAATTGGACACAGAAAACCCAAACTACAATCATCTCGAGAACTGTTTAAAAGAGATGCAAACCTGGTTGCTGCAAAACAATATGTCTGTAAATCATAAAAAAACAGAAGTCATGTACATCTCCCGAAATCAAGGATTCAAACCACCCCCAACAATAACAATGAACAACAACACTTACTCGGTAAAAGAAGAGAGAAAATACCTTGGAGTAACCCTTGACTCCAATTTAAAAATGGAAAAACACGGGGGGCGGAGCCTGATGCCGAGCTGAGTGGACGTCTTGAGCGGTGGCTCCGGGAGACCTGGCAAAAATACTGCTTAAAAAGTACCAATTTTTTGGATAAACTTACTTGAATTTAATCACGGTACCTTCCTGATGGCGGGCCCGAAACCGCAGCGATTAGACTATGCAGGAGCGACGAATAGCAGTGTGAAACGCTCTAAGACGGAGCCAATTTCCCCACAAAAAATGGCGCCTTCACGTGAGGGGCTCGACGCTCACCTCGAACTCCTTACTGAAATTCGGGGAGTTAAGGAACTTGTGAAAGCCAATGGGGCATCCCTAACCTTAATGCAGGAAGAGCTCTCCGGACTCAGTGCCAAGTTGGAGGGCCTTTCGTTACGGCAAGATAAAGTGGAGGCCATATTAACAGCCCATGAGACCCGTCTGGAAGCTGTATCTAAGTTGGAGAGGCAGCTTAAGGCTCTACAGCGGGAGGTCGAAGATGGGAATAATCGTGCACGTCGTAACAATGTGCGACTGGTCGGCCTCCCTGAGGGAGTGGAAGGGAAAGATATGCGTGCCTTTCTCATCAAGATTATACCGGAGATCCTGCGCTGTACCTTCAGTGGAGAATTTAAAATTGATCGCGCACATCGAGTTCCCTCATACGCCACGGCGCTCAACTCAAGATCGAGGCCTGTCATCTTGCGCACTTTGCGGTACCAACATGCAGCACAAATCTTGGAGCTAGCGCGATCAAGAGCTCCGATAGAGTTTGAGGGGCATAAACTGTCATTTTATCCGGATCTAGCCAAACATACAGTAATAAGGCGCAAGAAGCTATTGGAGTTTCGGCCTCGCTTACAACAGATCCAGGCGCGTTATGGCCTTCTGTACCCAGCGCGTATGCGAGTCACTCACCATAATCAAACCCGCACCTTCGAGGAGCCCGAGGCGTTGCAGCGATTCCTGGAAGCCGCAGAAGCCGAACAGATGCGCTGAATCGCTGTGAATGGACTACCTGTCTCACTCAGTGGTATCTGTCTCTCACAGTCTCATGGACTCACCGCTTTATCGTATAAGGTTAAGTGTGGGGGGAAGTCCTTTGTAGGCCAAGGGGCCCTTCTCTAATGTTCTGGAGTTTGGCGACTTTTGGCCTGGGATCCGAGGGGGGCCCCTCTTGCTTTTATTGTTGTAATTGTTTTCTCTCACTCCACCAATTTCTAATCCTATTGGTTAACATTCTTAGTTGTTATATACTGATTGTTTTAACTGCTAATATGCTGTATTGTTGTTTTGAGATAATGCTTTCATAATAGTCACTCCTTAGAGGGCTTGCTTACTTTCTACCGGGTCTCCGGGGCCAGCTCAGCCGGCCTGCGCTCACCAATAATTATTTTGGGTTTCGTCTCTCCCCCAGGGTCTCTAGTACTGGTCAGCTATAGTTTTTTTCTAAATATACTTTTCATACCTATCTCCTATAAATTTGTCACGAAGAGTCCCCATCATGCATGGTTAATCCCCCAGTTCGTCGAGTGCTCTAAGGTCTGGCCCTTAGAGGCTTATCCCGATGCATTGGTCAATGGCCCCTTGTAAGGTAATCTCCCTCAACGTGCAGGGTATTAATAGCCCGATCAAGAGGAGGAAAATCTTAGATTATGCACGTCGGGCTGGGGCTGATGTCTTGCTGCTTCAAGAGACGCATTTGAATCTTCATGAGTCCTTAAAGCTGGGGCAGAGACCTTATAAAGTTCTTGCTTATTCTCCTGCAGTTCGGAAGCACAATGGTGTTGCTATTCTTGCCAGAAGCTCTCTCCAGTTAACTGAGATGAGTGTTCGTTCCGATACTGCAGGTCGTTGGGCTAAAGTGCTTTTTAAGCTTGGGACTTTAGAAGTGTCACTTATGTGTTTATATGCTCCTACTGGAGACAACTCTGATTTTTTCATTGAAGTAGCAAAGGAGCTCCATGCTGATACTGGGCAGTTAATTATGGTTGGGGGGGATTTTAATCAAACACTCGATCCCCTTGTTGATCGTCAGCCTCCTCGATCAGTTAAGCGATCCCGAGGGCACTGTATACTTGCTTCCATGATGCAGGACCTGGATCTTGTCGATATCTGGCGCCTGCAACACCCTCAGGATCTAGAGTTCACTTTTTTCTCCGCACCGCATGCTTCACAATCCCGTATAGATTACTTTTTAATCTCCAAGGCTTTGGTTCCTAACATGGGCCCAGCTAGCCTTCATTCTATTCACATCTCGGACCATGCTCCTGTCTCAGTCTGCCTACAGGACGACTCTCTCCGCAACCCGTCACCGTATTGGGCTTTAGATAGATCTCTGTTGGATGTTCCTGAATTTCAGATTGAAATTAAAGCCGCCATCTCTGACTACTTTCAGTTCAACTTGCCCCCTGCCACATTTACATGGGCTTGGTGGGAGGGCTTTAAGGCCACGATCAGGGCGGTTATCACGAGCTTTGCTATACGACTGAAAAAGCAAAGGAAGCAGCGGCTACAGGAATTGGAGTTGCAGATTAAGGCTGGGGAAAGGGTTTTTACCCGACGCGCGGATCCGTGTATTTTACTACGTCTCCAGCGTTTACGCTTTCAATATAATGCTCTCATGTCCGCAGAGGCCTCCCAGTTCGTTCGTCGGCAACAGGGGAATTATTATCGCGAAAATAATAGGGCGGGTAAGCGTTTAGCGACAACCCTAAAGGGTAAGCGAGAGGCCAAACGGGTTAGTGCTATCAAGAGCCCATCAGGTTCAGATCTCTTAGTCAAGGATACGCAGATCGCTGAGGCCTTTCGAGATTATTATGCGCTTCTGTACAATTCGGAGTGCACATTTTCATCGGAAGGCTTCGCGCAGCTAGTCGCTAACTTGCAACATCCCACCCTTACCGAGGATCACCGGGCGGTGCTCGACGCTCCCATCACTGTGGTGGAGATTCAACGGGCAATCGCATCTATGGCCTCTGGGAAGGCAGCTGGACCGGACGGACTCCCAGTGGAATTCTATAAGAGTTTCACTCAGGCCTTAGCCCCACGTTTAGAACAGTATTTTCGCCTTTTGTCCGAGGCAGGGCAGCCGGTTGGTGCTTTTGCGGCGGCTAATTTAATTGTCTTCGAGAAGCCCGGGAGAGATCCCCAGCTAGTATCTAACTACCGCCCCATCTCACTGCTTAACGCGGATTACAAGATATATGCCACTGTATGGTCGGCTCGGCTCTCAGGGATTCTCCCGGTCTTAATTCACCCCGATCAGTGCGGTTTCACCGAAGGTCGATCGACCGCGGATAACGCGCGCCTGCTATGCCACGTGTTGCTGGGAGCTGATGGGATGGAGAGACCGCTGCTTGGCCTCTCATTAGATGCAGAGAAGGCTTTTGACCGCCTGGAATGGCCTTTCCTGTTTGCGACACTCCGATGGTTTGGCTTCGGGGAGGTTTTCTTGCGGGCCTTGGAGCTTCTGTATACGGGTCCTACTGCCCGGATTTGTGTCAACGGTGTTGCTTCGGCTCCCCTTACTTTGAGACGCGGCACTCGACAGGGATGCCCGCTTTCCCCCATGCTTTTTAATCTCGCGATGGAGCCCTTGACTCTCCTCCTTCGGCAAACCTCGGCTATTCATGGCGCTTCGGTTGGTGGGCAGGAGGTGAAACTTTCCGCATATGCGGATGACCTGCTTCTTTTCACATCACCCGATTCTATTCCCACAATTCTGGACTGTATTGACCAATATTCGAGATATTCTGGATATAAAATTAACTGGTCCAAGTCGGTGATGTTCCCTTTGAACAAATGGGCTCGTAGGGAGGCTCTCGGCAATCATCCCTTTATTTGGGAATCGGGTGCTGTGAAGTATCTCGGGGTTCGCTATTGTTATCCTTTTGAAGAAACACTCAGATGTAATGTTGAAGAGCTACTGGCTTTAGTTCGTGAATTGACCGCGAGGTGGTCTCCCTTAATGATATCATGGTGGGGCAGGTTGGATACTATCAAGATGATGATCGTTCCCAAAATTAATTACTTTTTGGAGATGCTTCCCTGTTTTTTACCAGCTTCGACGTATCAGCATCTTGAACGGCTTCTTCTGCAATTTTTGTGGAAAAATAAAACTCCGAGGATTTCCAAAGATAAACTAAGACTTCCCCGAGAGTATGGAGGTGTAAATTTCCCCAACTTCATGTTCTATCATCATGCCTTTTTGCTTAAGCAGGGGTCCCGTTGGATGGGAAGCTTTACCTCTGAGAAACCGATATGGGTTTCCATGGAGGAGAAGTTATTAATGCCTATACCGCTTTGGTGTGCTCTTGGGATGCAATTCCCTATCACCTCTCAGCTTCCCATTGTTATTCTCGATACTCTCAAGGCTTTTCAGTCGTTTCTCAAAGCCTGTGACCCACAAGGCCTCTCCCGTTCCTCTCTGCCTATTTGGCACAATCCTTCGTTTTTAATTCAGAAGAAGTCCTTTGCTTGGAAAGCTTGGTTTTCCCGTGGGATTTGGGTGGTGAGCCAGTTGCAATCTCTCAATCGGTGGAAAACTTTTGTGGAACTTAGACAGGAATTCGACCTTCCGTTAACCTGTCAGTTTCAGTGGTTACAGCTCCGACATTGTCTGGCCGGAGCTGGTTTAGTCCCGGTACAGGACTCTGACAATGAGGGAGCCATAGCTTTCCTTACTAAAATTAGCATGGGCAAGGGAATCGTGACTCAAATATATAAGAAATTCTCTGGGTCTTTATCACCACTGGGGGGCAAGGTACAAAAGAGATGGGAGTGGGAGACAGGGCGGACGCTCTCGGAATCTCAGTGGAGAAAGTTCTGGGGCAACCAAGTCAGAGTGACTCGATCGGCTTCTTTGACCCAGACTTTGTACTTTTTCGCACACAATAGTTACTACACTCCCGAGAGGCTTGCGCGTTGGGATGGTTCCCTTAGCCCTTTATGCTGGACCTGTGGGGCGGAGATAGGCACCCTTAGACATATTGTTTATGAGTGTCGAGGGGTGCGAGTCTTTTGGGATACTGTATGGGAACAGGTGCAGTTTGTCCTCCAATTCCGAGAGCCCCTCTCCTGGCAGATTATCAGTCTCCGATCTGCGGCTGATTTACCCACACTCCTTAAGGATAACGCTTTTCTTCTTGATTTCATGATGGGTATAGCACTTTGCTTGGTCATCAGCCATTGGAAAGTTACTACAAATGCTACCTTTCATGAATGGTGGAATCGAGTTAGTTTATATAGCCAATTCGAACAAAGTGCATATAATTCTCGGGTTCTGGTAGGGAAACACCACCTTAAGTGGCAAAAATTGGTTGATTTTATTGCTAGAGCTAAGTTGCACAGCTGACCATTTTCAGGTTTTATTTGACCCCCTCTTGGGAGCTTTACTAATACACCCTGGAGGAGAGCGTAGGGGTGGGTGGGGGGGGGGGGGAGGCTTTCGGGGCTTTAGGGTTTTCTGTTGCTATTGCTTGTTTTAAGTGTTGTAATTTTACTTTTAGGTTTTGCTGTGTCTGGTTTGGTTTTCTATGTATCACTATTGTGATTGTTTATAGTTTGGAAAAATGAAAATAAAATTTATAAAAAAAAAAAAATGGAAAAACACTTACGATTAACAAACAGAGCAATTTTCCACAAAATAAAAGTTATTCAACCTTTACGTAACATCCTCGACCACTCAGACTTCAGAACTGTAGCACAAACTCTGCTCATCCTGCACTTAGATTACTGCAACTCAATCCTTCAAGGCCTGCCTAAAAAAACTCTAAAGATCCTTCAAATGGCTCAAAACGTTTCAGCCAGAGTAATCATGAAAAAGAAAATTGCTGAACACATAACACCAATATTAATTGAACTGCACTGGCTTCCCATAGCTGCCCATATAAAATACAAACTATTAGTAACAACATTCAAACTCATACACAACATAGCACCATCATGCCTCAACAACCTCATAAACGCCCAACCCCCATCCAGAAATAGAAGAATTTGCAACGCAAACACCCTAAGCATACCAACCAGTATCAGATCAGCCAAAGCATGCACAAGTAAGCGAGCATTCACGTACACAGCACCCACCATATGGAACCAACTGCCAGCAGACTTGAGATCAATTATCGACCTGAAAGACTTTAGAAAAAAGTTAAAAACGCACCTCTTTAACGAGGTATATGATCCGACTTAAACAATATCTAAGAACTAAAACAAACATACCTAAATTGTTTAGTATAACTCTATTTATGGAACCAACATAAGCATAGTCACATGGCTCTTCTCATGTAAATTTGTATATATGTTACTCATATATTCTACACATGTTGCTTCTAATGTATATTTGTTACTAAGTAATTTATCATATGTTAACCCTAATGTTCTTCACCCGAAAATCAAATGTAAATTTGTAACTCATACAGTTGTAACCCATAGTTATGTTTGACATGCAAGTTATCCGCTTCTGATCACTGGAAGTAGCGGTATACAAATGAAAATAAATAAATAAATAAAATATTGGTTTTGCGTGTTCCGCAATTCATGTTGTCCCTGTTGGGCTTCTTGGTAGCCTCCTCAGTTTTTGGTAGCCTGTAACTTGGGAGTCCCATGCATGAGGATTTACTTCCTACTTATTCACAGAGAAAAGGTAGTTACTCATCGTAGCAGGAATTTTCCGTGGACAACAGGAATTAAGTCCTCACAACTTTCCCACCTCCCTGAACAGTTGTATTCTGCTACAACTATATTATTAGATTGATGAAGTTGGCACCACAGTAGCAGGCAGGAAGGAGGCGCACAAGCAAGGTGGAGCCTTCCAAAATCTTCCAAAAGAACCTGGGGAGCATTCCCATGTGGGGTTCCATCAGGGATGTCACCCATGCGTGAGGACTTATTCCTGTTGTCCACGGAGAACACCTGCTAGAGGTGAGTCACTACCTTTTCTGTGGGTGAATGTCCTTGTTCTGCTCTACACCCATTGTAGAAGGAGAGGTTTCTGTGGTTGCAGAATATATGTTCAAAAATAAAAGTCAAGAGCCATAATGCTGCTTATAACAACAAAATGAGTTATAATTTTATAATTTGGTGTTATAAACTGTGCTCTGCTTCTTGCTTTTTCTTTTAGTTCCTTGGTGTGCAAGCATCTTGCATTTCCGTTGTTTTTTTGCAGAATATATATTTACATTAACACCATGCTGGTCTGGTGCACAGTTTCAGGAGCTATGTTGGGGTTGCCAAGCCCTTCTTGGTGTTTATGTTGGAGTGGGAGGTGTTGTGTTGGAGTCACAAAGTCCATCTTGTTTTTCTGAGGGCGAAGTGCTGTGTAAGGGCCACTGAGCCTTTCTTGTTTTTGTGGAAATGGAAAATCTTGTATTGGGACCACCGAGTTGCTCTTGTTTTTGTGGAAGCGGAAGGTACTGCATGGGTGCTATTGAGCCCCTCTTGTTGTTTGGCATATTTAGCAGCATGTTTCCTAAACTCTGCTGGTAACATACATGTGGGTCAAATTACGAGCGTGGGGCCGTAGGCTAACTGCAGGAAGTCAGTTACATCCTTCTGTGGTTTCTACATTTCAACATGGCAAAACAGTTACAGATGCAATTAAGGACACCCACTGAAGTGGCAGTAGTTGCACCCTCGCTACTTGCACTGAGTCACTATATTAATTTCTGCCGACAATGCAGATGCCTGCATGTGAGAGTTCTTTCTTTTGCCTCACTCTGGAGGAAAGTATAATTTTGGGAAAGAAATCCTGAAAATCTAAGAGTAATGAATAAAAGCATGGATCTTACTCCCTGGTCTGGCTGGAGTGGCCATGTTATTCTTGCATTTCTCTTGCTCCAGCTTCACTTCCTACTGCCAGTTCATTAACTGCATGACTGCCAGTAAAAAGTGAAGCTAGAGCAAGAGAAACCCAGAATAATAACACAGGCTTGATGAAGAAATGAAAAAACATCCTGTGATCCAGCAAGGGGAAAGCATGGATTTAGTGGGGAGACAAGGGCAACTGATTTTGCAACCCCATTGGAGCTCTTTCAGCGATATGGGATCACAGTAGCCCTAAATCATAATCTTTTGCAATACTACTTGGGTGTTTAACGATGTGACTTTCACACTTGGGAGGTATGTGGAAGGCTGTTATTCATATGAAAGCATAGCACAGTAAAACATTTTAGGGAAAAAATAGTAATCAGATTGCTTTTGACATATTTTATGAACAGTAATGTTTGGGCTTTCCTGGTCCAGTTTATTAACAGTGAATTGCCTGGGCACAGCAAAGCATGATGAAATGCTGTCATACAAATAATATTCAGAATTTATTTTTTAATTTACAGCAATCTAATGACATGCTTGTATACTGTTGGCCTATTTTACTAATTATTCTTCACAGTTCTACAGCTTGCAACCTACTGGTTTGTCACTGAAACCTGCTTAACACGTATGGCTTAAATCAGAAGTATATTAATGTTGTTACTGTTTTCCTATGTTGTGATTATTCTTTGTATCAACATTACACCAATTTTGCTTATAGTTTCCAGATGTACATTGACTGCATGGTTATCATGTTTTTGATTCCTTTATTCTGTACAAAATCTTTCTCCTGCATATTTTTTTTAATGAGAACAGTATTTCCGAACTGTCTGTACAGTTGTTTTCTTTTTGATCCATATCAAAAATTTAGCATGCTCTTGGACTATAACAGCCTGTTCATTTGATGCTAAGTATTTACTTTCTGTAGTTATTTTTATTCTGGCTATGCATTTGCCCCTTTACTGCAATTTTCTTTCAACACTGGATTTGAAGGAGAAATACTAGCATCACATGAGTTCACAAAGTAGTTTTGGGAAAAAGGAGGGTGGGGTGTAGTCAGCATTAATAATAATGAAGGAGGGGGTGCCAATCTATAGGTTGCAAGAGGGCACCAGGAACCCTAGCACTGGCCATGAACCAAATGGCCTTATTGCAGACAGCCCAAGTTTAGATTATGAACTTCAGAGAGGTGGGTGGCTAAAGTGAGGTAGGGCAAGGCTAGATTTGGATTTATTCACCTTTCCAAACATCTCAAGTCATCTACCTTTCAGATACAGTAAGAAGTTCTCTGTCACAGAGGGCTTACAGTGTAAGGGACATGTTTACTAAAGTGCAGTGAGTAGCACAAGGCAAATGTGTGATTAGCACATGAATATACTGTGGAAGGAGCATAGCGGCCATGGGCAAGGAGGGGGCTGTGGCCACAGTAGAGACATATGGCCGCACTAGGCATGTCACTAGCGTGATAGTAGGGTACGCATACTCATAGTGCAGGCACACTGCGAAGATGCTCGTTAGAAGCGCTTTGCTATGTGCAATACCAAAGCTATGCTATGGCTGGCAGTAAGTCACCAAACCCTTGCAGAGATATCATAGAGCAAAACCTGGGCCCTTTCCCTACTAATAGGGCCTAGTAAGTGTCCAGTGAAGTAAAGTGAGGGCTGACCCGGGAATACGCACATCCCACTGCACAGCTCAGAGCAATAGGGCCAAAGTATAGGGAGGTGGGACATGCAAATCAGAGAAGCAAACACATGAATAGACATCATGCTGCAGTCCTTTCTGGAGGAGATAGGGTGCAAATGCAGCATATCAATGAACTGGGGATAACTCTACTCCTTCCTGTTTCCTCAGCTCGCAACCTTGGGGTCGTCTTTGACTCCTCTCTCTCCTTCTCCACACACATCCATCTGATAGCTAAGACCTGCCGTTACTTTCTCTATAACATCAACAAAATCCACCTATTCCTTTCTGAACACACTACTAAGACACTTATCCACTCCTTAATTACTTCCCGTCTTGATTATTGTAACCTACTCCTTGCTGTCTCTTTCTGAATCATCTCTCTCCCCTTCAATCTGTTCAACACTCTGCTGCACGGCTCATCTTTCGACAACCTCATCATGCTCATATTACCCCTCTTCTCAAGTCACTTTATTGGCTCCCTATCCATTTCCGCATCCAGTTCAAACTTCTCCTGCTGACCTCTAAGTGCATTCACTCTGCAGCTCCTCACTACATTTCCTCTCTTATCTTTCCCTAGACCCCCCCTCGGGAACTTCGCTCTTCTGGCAAATTGCTTCTATCTGTGCCTTTCTCTTCTATTGCTATCTCCAGACTTTGCTTCTTTTACCTTGCAGCACCTTACGCCTGGAAAAAACTACCTGAGTCTGTACGTCAGGTGCCTTCTCTGACCCTTTTCAAATCCAGGCTGAAAACTCACCTCTTCGCTGCCGCTTTCAGATCTTGATTCACCTGATCTCCTTGTGTTTCCCTTGTGTCGTCTGTCTTGACTAGATTGCAAGCTCTGATGAGCAGGGGCTGTCTCTTACATGTCTGTGCAGCACTGCATACATCTTGCTCAGTATGCACCCTAAGGCATTTGGGGTGCCTAATTACCTAGGCTGCAGTGGAAGGTTACCAGGCCTCTGATGTGAGAAAGGGTTGAGCTTCCCTTCCCTATCATTCCCCTTATACATCTGGCACAGTACTCTTAATAGTGAGGAGTGCTGCCCCCATGGGGGAGCAGCTTGGCTCAACACAGTGACCACACACATGTTGGTAATATATGGTTGGGGGATCCTGCCACCCATCCCTTCTACCACATACGGTTCATACTGCCCATATGCAACCCCTTTGGCCATCACATAGGACACCCATTGGCTGGATCAGGGCAGGCTCACTCACACAGGGGGAGAATTAGAGAATTGCAGATAGAGATTTTAAACTCAGAAAAGTGTACAGACATGTTAGTCATTCTTTTACTTTTGAGATATTAATGGAAAATTCTGTTGAATCCTGAAAAAAGAAGACAATTAGCAATCCTAACCTCCTCGGTCCTGAGCACATCTAACATGTTCCTTCCCCTACAAATTTTGGTCCAAAATATATGCATGGTTTGCCAATGCTTTAATCTGGCCCTGCCCATGGCAACAGATATTAGCTTGCAGTACACATAGCAACCAATAAGAAAACTATATGATTAAGTCAGTAATTCTCACAGTAGAACTAACCATAAAGAAAATGAAATACAGAGGAGCATGACTGAAATGCATCCTATTGGAGAATGGGAACTATTAACAAACCCCGTGCATGTGTGTTTGTGTCTGTTTTGTGCCTGTGAAGGATTACCAACAGGGACTGCTACTGCTGGAAAGAAATCTGCACTTGTAAGTATTTACCTGCTGGAAAATTCTCTAAATCTTGGGAAAAAGGGAATTCTTTGGGTTAAAGCTGATACATCTGTGTAGTTTAAAATTCAGTGTTTTTGTTAAGTCAGTCAGGGCATAGTACCACCAGAGATATTTTCATTTAAATCAAAATCAGAATGAAGCTTAGCACAGAAGGTGGAACAGGGCAAATATTCTTTGAGTAGAAAGAAAAAACGGTTTCTAGAGACCTTTACAAAGAGGCTTTCCAGTTAGGAGGCATGTGAATTTGATTTAAATATGTGTTAAAGCCAAGTGACAGATTAACCTCTATCAAACTAGGGGCTGTGTAAATCACCCAGGAAATTGTTAAGAGTTTACTTTAGAAGCAGAGCTTAATTTGTGCTGTAACGGGATAGAATGGTGTTCCAACACTTCTTGAGGAGACAGAAGTAATTCACATTCTGTCTCCAGCTCCTCGCATTTTACTAAAAATGTTGTGGCCGGGCCACTTCAATTCAGCACAGCCATGGGAGGAAAAGAAAATGCTCCTGCAGCTGTGTTAAGTGTTAATACAGCCGCGGCTACCTCCTCTCTTCTTCTGCCTGCTCTGTGATGCCGCAGCCATATTAATACTTGACACAGCTGTGGGAGCATTTTCCTTACCTCCTGCGCCTGTGCTGAACTGAAGCAGCCCGGCAGCAGCAATTTTAGTAAAGCAGGAAGTGCTTATTTTGCTTTACTTAAAGTGCCGCAGCTGGGCTGCTTCTGTACAGAACAGCCACGAGAGGAAAGGAAAATGCTCCCATGGCTGTGTTAAGTGTTAATATGGCTGCAGCAGCACAGAGCAGGCAGAAGAGAGGAGGTAGCCGCGGCTGTATTAATACTTAACATACCTGCGGGAGCATTTTTCTTTCCTCTCGTGGCTGTGCTGAACTAAAGCAGCCTGGTTGTGGCACTTTTAGGAGAGCAGGAAGTGTTTATTTTTCACAGAGCAGACAGAGGAAGAGAGGAGGTAGCCACCAATCTATTAATGCCTAACATAGCCGTGGGAGAAGGTATACAGATTGCCAGAGCTGATGGAGGAGGCTGGGAATAGGGAGCTAATGTAGGGTGAGGGAAAGAGGAAATGGAAAAGAGCTGAGGCGCTGGAAATGGGCTGGTGGTGGTACAGATGACTGAGACTGGAAGAGGGCCAATGCTTGGAAGGGGGCTGAGACTGGAAATGGGTTGATACTGGGACTAGGGGGGGGGGCATTAACTGGAAATAGACTAATACAGTGTGGAGGAAGCTGAGACTGGGCATGGGCTGATACTGGGGCTGCGGGGGGTGGTGGGATTGAGACAATATGGTCTGATACTGGGGCTATGGGAGTGACTGGGACTGGAAATGGGCTGATACTGGTGCTGTGGGGGTCTGGGGTTGGAAATGGGCTGATAGTGGGACTGCAGGGGGAATGGGGATGGGCACTGTACATGGGTTGATACTGGAACTGGGGGGGACTGGGACTGGACATGGGCTGATACTGGGGGGGGGGATTGGAAATGGACTGATACTGGGGCTGTGGGGGACTGGGGCTGGAAATGGGCTGATACTGGGCTGCAGGGGGAATGGGAATGGGGATGGGTACTGTACATGGGTTGATACTGGAACTGGGGGGAGGGACTGGGACTGGAGATGGGCTGATACTGGGGCTGTGGGGAGGACTGGTACTAGAAATGGGCTGATACTGGACTGCATGGGGAATGGGAATGGGGACGGGTACTGTACATGGGTTGATACTGGAACTGGGGGAGGGACTGGGAATAGAGATGGGCTGATACTGGGGGGGGGGGACTGGGGCTGGAAATGGACTGATACTGGGGTTGGAGGGGCAGAACTGGGACTGGAAATAGGCTAATACCTGGGCTGGGAATAGAAATGGATTTATGCTGGAGGGGGAGTGGGACTGGGAGGGGGCTAATTTTAGGGCTGGGGGTCCTGGTATGGAAAGGGGGTCAGTGCTGACAAATTCTGGGTCAGGGTGGGGAAGAAGGAGGAGATGCTGAGGAAAAGAAGGGCGAGGAGGATAGATATTGTGGAGGATGGCAAAGAAGTAGTCATAGCCAAGGGAAGGTTGAGAGGGTGGGTTATAAGATCAGATGCTGGGGTAAGGAGGAGGAAAGGACATGTATATAAGTATTGGAGAAGGAGATAGATGGGTGGACATGGGGTCATGGGGATGTGGGAGAGCAAGGATTTGGGCTTAGGTGGAGAATCTAAGATTCAGTGAGAAAACAGAAGAAAGATTAACATCGGCTGGGTATTGGTCATATAAATGGGGACTCGGGGCTTGGGTAGGATTGTGAGCAAGAACTGAAGGACTGGATAGAGTAGACAAGTGGGGATTTGAGGTTGCCTAGGGGGATAGTGGAAACTAAGAAATTGATCAGAGATTAGGAGGTCAGTGAGGACAAGGTGAGGGGTATCAGTAGAGCTGTGAGACCAAGTGCAGAAATATGGGGAAGGGCAAAGGTTTGAAACAATTTTGGCACTGGCCTCACCCCCACCCCCCACCATTCGTCCCACCTACAGTTCCACTTCTTTTTTGTCTACAAATTAAGCTCTGCTTAGAAGCAGAGGTCAGGGAACTGTTTATGTTTATTTAAAAATTTGCTTAACCGCCTTTTACAAGTAGCAGCAAGGCGGTGTACAAAGTTAATAAAAACAATAAAAAACAAAAGACAGAAAAACATAAAGGGAACACCAGTATAGACAGAAAAGACAACATCATTCATACCAAAAAATAGGAGGGGGTGCAAAAGAAGAGGAAGACAGAGGAGATGAGAGAGGGGAAGGGAAAGATGAAGAGGGGCGAGGAAAAAAATCAAGGTGATTTTAGGTCATATGCTGAATGGAAAAAATGTGTCTTAAGAAGAGATTTAAACCTGAGGTAGGAAGACTGAAGGTGAAGGACAGGGGGTAGGGAGTTCCATAGGGCAGGGACAAGAAAATAGAAAGCTGAGAAGCGGATGGATTCCAATCGTGTTTGGGTAACAGAAGGGAAGTGAAGCTGGTTTGAATGAATACCATGGAGAACTCGGTGGGGAGAATGGAGAAATATGACATCAACAAGATAACAGGGGGAGCCAGTGTGAAGTGCATGGTGGACCAGAGTGAGCAGCTTATATTGTAGTCAGTATTTGATGGGAAGCCAATGATAGTGAGCTAGAAGGGGAGAAATGTGTTCAAAGCGAGAGGCATAGGCAAGGATTCAGACAGCAGTGTTCTAAATGAGTTGTAACCGGTGAAGCTGATACTGAGGGAGATAATGTTACAATAATCCAGTTTAGACATAACTGGGGTGAGTAGAAGAGTAGTTAAAGCAGAGGGGGAAAGGAAAGGCCGAACTGCACCTATATGCCAAAGGGAGAGAAAAGATTGTCTGATAAGATAGGCTAGGTGTGTTCAAAAAGACAAAGATGAATCCAACATAACACCTAGATAGTAGATGGAATCAGCTAAGGGGATTGGGTTATCAGAAAGAGAAGGGGCCAAAGCTGGAGGAGAGGCACCAAAAATGAACCAAATTGCAGCAGACTTGGGGAGATTTAAGTGTAAGAAATTATCCAAAAGCCAAGTGGAAATAGAGGAGATACAAGCATTAAGAGGGGGAAAATCCAGAGATACCAGACTAGTGTGATGAAATAGGAAGAAATCGTCTGCATAATAGTGAGCAAGAATGCCGTTCTGCTGAATCAAAAGTGTGAGAGGGATCAGATAAAGGTTAAACAGAAGCGGAGCCAAAACTGAACCTTGAGGGACACCGCAGAGGAAGATGAAGTAGTACCCACGGAGACTGAGAAAGATTGGTGGGACAAGAAAGAACAAAACCAATTGAGTACAGTACCCGTAAGGCCCAGATCAAAGAGCCGTGGCAGAAGTATGGTGTGATCGATCAGGTCAAAAGCTGAAGAGAAATCTAAAGAAAACCGCCACCATGATATCACCACGATCATGAGCCCTGTGTACATCACTCAGAAAGGAAAGAAGGATAGTTTCTATGCTGTGCCCACAATGAAAGCCAGATTGACGAGGGTGTAGTGCATGGCTCGAGTCAGAAAAGGAAGTGTGGAGACAGGACGCTAATAGAAAAAAAGAAGACTGGAACTGCATGTAGCTGATTGGCTCGGCTCTTTTCCTGCTATGTTTAATTTCTAATATGGGCAAGAGAAATGGGAAAACCCATATTGACCCCTCTCAGACAGGGGTCGGTACCTATTTCTGGTCCAAGAGACTCATTTTTGAGCTGTTCAGGAGCAGCCGTGGAGTTTGTGGAATGCCTGCTGAACTCTGCACCGAGTCAAAGTGTTACCAACACCGGCTCTGGGATTGACAGTTCTTTGAGCCCGGAGGCAAGAACTCCCCCACTCCAGCCTTTATGGTGAGTCCTCTGGTCTCTGCGATGAGCATGTTGGTGTCAGAGGATGTTGCTCAATTGCTTGGGGGGTGGGGGGGGGGCGAGAGTTAGAGGGCTGGGTTACTTCTAGTGCTTTGCTTTGGTGCCCAACATCAGTAGTGAGGCTGCAGTAATTCTGGAGTGGCCAGATGGTTCCCTGGGCTTTAAACAGTCGATTTCCTCAGCTCAACAGATGATTTTAACTGAATTAACTGAAATCTGGCTTCTTCTTTGCAGGTTTGACCTTCTGTTATCAAGCTGGACTCTATTTGGCAGACTAATGCCGATATAGGGTCAGTATTGATTCCTTATGTTAATGGTCTGACTGCTTAAGCCCAAGAGTTAGAGGCTAAGGTTGAGAAGAATGTTCAGGACATATTACAGTTTAGTCAAGATGTGAAGGACCTTGAATATAAATAAAATTGATGGTGTTTGCTCTGGTCAGACTACAGTTGTTACTGATTTGTCCAATTTGTGTTTTAAACTTGGAGCTTTGGCGAACTTGTCTCAGAATCCCAATCTTAGAGTTTTGGATTTTCTATGACTCTCAAGGAGTTCTCCTCAGGAAATGTTTTATAAATATTTGAAAGAAAATTGGGGACTGTCAGCTAACGTTTTGCTGGATATTTCTCAAACTTATTATTTGCCATCTGCCAAATTCCTCTGAAATTTGTGTGTGTGTGTGGGGGGGGGGGGGGTACTCAAGGGAAGTTTGATCTATTGCGGGATGGTGTATCCAGTATTATAATAACTTTGTTGGCAACTTTTGTCTCAACAGCTGACAGGGACAGAATTTTGAAGACTTACTTTCAGAAATGCAATGTTAAATTCTGTGACTCTTGATAAGGAGTTTTCTAGATGTAACTAGAGAGATACCAAAAAGGAAGAAAGAATTTTTGCTGCTCCGCCCTGGGACTTTGCAGCTTGGTACTTTGTTGTTGTTTTTTTAAATACCCTTGTAAATGTATTATAAAATATCATTTGGTAATATATTTTTATGATCCTGGCCACCTAGTAGCCTTTCTTGCTGCTAAACAAATTTCATCATTGGAATCCGTTTAGCCTTTTTTTCCCCCTTCGGTTATCTCTTGCATAGGTGGTGAAAGCTCCTGATTTGTGCAATTACAGTTTAATTGCCGATTACCTTAATTATTGTATTTTTCCTTATCCATTTCTATTTGGGTCCCTTCTAATATGGTGAACTTGAATGTGCTAAATGTTTATCTTTTATTTCTGTGTTAGGATGATTATCCCCTTTTCCTTATCTTATTTGTTTGCTTTAAGATGAACAACACACAAGATGAGCAACACACAAGATGAGCAACACACAATAACTCCATCTCTCATATATACAGTTACCTTGTTCAATGTTCCACACATGTAGATAGTTTCCCCTGTTATCCAAGTTTACTGCTCCTGTTCATTGTAATGACCTGACTCTTGTTTATTGTCGGATATTGTTTGTTCTATGTAAACCGCGCTGATCGCAAATAGTGCGGTATATAAGAGATGTAAATAAATAAATAAATAAAACAGATGGCTTTTCTTTATAAGTGTATTATTTGCTTAATTGTTAAATACATAATTCTATAAAAAATAATTTTAAAAAATGTTGAATTAGTATGTGATTATAATTGTTTAGCTCCTCCAAAAAGATTGATTTGACTGCTTTTCTGGAAAGTTCTTATGATAATATTAAGGATAGGGCTATGCTTGATGTTACTTTCCTTAAATGAGATTGATAAAATGTATTTTATGAAGAAATCTGTTTCCTTTTGAGGGACACCTGTTCAGGTTTTTCCTGATATTTCACATTCTACAAAGTTGTATAGGAAAGCTTTTTTGGAAATGAAGTCCCAGGTCTTGGCACTTGGGGCTACTTTCTTCTTAAGATTTCTATATAACTGTCTGGTGTCCTATCAAAATCAAATTATATCTTTTTGTGATCCTTTACAGTTGGAGCAGTTCTTTGGCTGGGAAAAGCAATAGCGACTCTTGATTTTCTTCTCTGTGTTTACTGAGCATCATATTGAGATGCAGTTATAATTTCTTCACCCGCTCTAGATGAATTATTTATTATTTGTCTTTGTTTTCCTATAATTTGCTTGACTTGTACTATTTGTTCCCCTTTGAATGGACTATTGCTGTATGTATTTCTCTTTTGATTTTGTTAAATTACTTTTGCATTTCTTGATTATGTAAAGTTTTAATTTCACTTAAAATATCAATAAAATAAATAAATACACCAGGAAGGAGAAACCTAAATCGTGTTTTTGCTGCAGCTTCTGAGATTCTTCTCTGTCAAGTGACTGCAACTTGCAGAAGGAAGAGTAGTGCTGAGTCCTCGAATTAACTGTAATATTTTTACACTCTCCTTTTTCCAAGGGCAACTTAACCTTGCTCCCTAACTCTTGAGACTTTGAAACAGTGCAGTGTTTCTGTGAAAATTTCAAGTTCAAGGTCCTATCAGTGGTGTAGGTACACAGAGGTATGTTTACTTAAGGATATCGCATGTTAAGTAACGTTAATGCATGCTAAGTGCTGCAATGGTAGCACTTAACACACGTTAACCTTTAGTAAACATCCTCTATAATGAGTCTAATGGCTTAAAAAAATCTAAAAGCATAAAATGCAAAAAGAAAACCATGTTGAAAAGCAGTACTTAGTGAAGTTCTTTATTTAGACTACTGCTGCTCTATCTCTGCATGCGTGGTTGCGCAGCTCTTTTTTAAAGCCAACAAATAAGGAAAAGGTGATAAAAGGAATTAGTGCAGCTGGGCTTAAAAAAAGGTCAGTAGATTGCTATTACGACAGATTTGGGGACAGCCACTGCTATCCCTGGATGTAAGCAGCACAGAAGCTGCAGTGAGCACTAAGAGGCAGACTCAATCCTAGAGATGATGACGGCAGTCCTGACAATCAACGGTGGAAGCATCAATGTGAGAAACACCACTTGGCTGGACTTTCAGGATTTCTTTGACAGCACTGCTTCACTGCTGCAACCGTGAAACATGCAGAGACTTGCAGAGACCTTTCTGGCATTGCAGACAAATTGTCAAAAGGGTCAAGATCACTCCATAGCTTTCCATGAGAGCCAGCTGTGGTTCTCCTTGTAGTAGATTGGCAGTA
This sequence comes from Ichthyophis bannanicus, assembly GCA_033557465.1. Classification (NCBI taxonomy): domain Eukaryota; kingdom Metazoa; phylum Chordata; class Amphibia; order Gymnophiona; family Ichthyophiidae; genus Ichthyophis; species Ichthyophis bannanicus. The sequence goes on along the minus strand of CM066034.1, from coordinate 884,608,908 downwards.
ATGCTAACAGCAAGCTTCAGGCCCTGTGCTCTGGTTCATGTGTGTCTGACTCTGACCAACTTGCTGCACTAGAAGCTCCCCCACTACCTCTGTTTTCTGTGGGTGGTGGGCTGGCTGGGACATAAAGATAAATCTCACTCTAGCAGTGTGCCACAAGAGGGAAGGAGGGAGGTCCGGCATCTTTGGTGTCCTGCAGTGAAGCTGAAACAAGTTGAAAAGTTCATACTTTACAGTGTGACACAATGGTGCGTTTCCCTCCCTCACATGATCAGACATATGGGGGCTTCATCTGTGTGTGTCTTAGGAAGTACTGGGGGGGGGGGGGGGTGTCCATGAAGGATTTTGTGTCAGTTGGTGTGTGTTTTTGTGACTTTGTGTCATGGAGACTGCTGGAGGCTACATACACAAGTGTGTGTGTGCCATGTTGACAAGGGTGCTACATACATGTGTGTGTGAATTTTATTTGGCAATGCTAATATATCATTCCTTATCGTCCCTCCAGTTCAGTCCCAAACCTCTGGGTTTAGCACCTCCTCTAGCAGCTTGGAGACTGAGTAACATCATTCTTTTGATGACACTGGTATAAATACCCAAGAGACCGCCTCCTTGCTCCAGTTATCTCAGTCTCCAAGCCGCTGGAGGTTGTATGAGCCCAGAGGTCCTGGGCTCACCTGGGGGATAATTAAGAAGGATACTTGCAAATTTATTTTTAAAGTTAACTGTTTAGGTTAATTGTTAAGGGTCACTATTAATTATTTGAATTATTTAGTTTTTATTTTTAGATTTTATTTTTAGCCTTGACTGTTCTGAGGTACACCCCCTCCTCCCCCCCCCTCTTCTGCTTGAGCCCGGTTCGGCGAAAGGGGTGGAAGCAGGACCAGGGGCAGGGCTCCGGCTCCCAAACCCACCTTTTTGGGTGAGGAGCCGGTGGTCACAGTGGCCGCCTGTGCTGAGCGGGATGGCTGTCTAACTCAAGACACAGATCGCGGCGGGGACGGCGATCGCTGAAGCAGTGCTTACAGGAACAGGTCCGTTCTCTCTCCCGACTCTGAAGCCGCGCTTCCGGCCGAGCGCGGGGAGAGATGGACGAGGCAACAACAGCAAACGGGGGTAAGAAGGGCCTGTAGCCCGAATTGAGAGCGGGTGTCTAGTGTCGCCAGGTGCCCCCAGTGGCCAGTGGCTATAAGGGCATCCGGCGCATTTATTATTTTTTAAGGAGCGATGTGACTTTAAGGGCCTAGTGCATTTTGGTCCTTGTAGTTCTAGCTCCTTAAGAGCACAAATTATCCAAGCGAAGAGTGTAGGGTAACAAGGCTTTATTTCCCCTGTAACACAATGATTCACTAAGACAAGTAGAAAATAAAGACAGTCCTTTCTTTATCAAAAGGGGTTCCACCAATATTCAAGCAGATAACTGTTATAGGCTTCACAGTTGAATGCAAGTCCTAGCTGAGGCTTCTTTTAGTTCAAAGCAATTTAAACAATTCAGCAAACAATGGTTATAAGGTTCACCATCTGTTGCACAGTTCCTTTCTATCTACAATTCTAGCAAGGATTCAATACTATTTGCAGAACAGAAATTACAGTCCATGGATTCCTCCTGAGGCATGGGAATAATATTCTCACATTCAATTTCCATAGACTCTGCGTCACTGGCTTCTTCCTTTAAATAGCAGTTTTCACTCCCTGTTACAAACTTACAGGGTCTATCTTGCTTCCAGTAAAACTTTCCTGTTAAGCTGTGAGGTATTGCCTTAAAAAGTTCTGCTTTGCTTCCCCTCCCCTTATAGGGAATAGCTGCTTTAACAGGGTTTCTATTAGCAAGGCTTTCCTTTAGAATTAAAAATTCAGCATACCTTGGCTTCCTGGAATTGCCACACCTAGAGCTCTCCTTCTGACGTACTTCTCTTGGGAGATAGGTTTTTCTGTGCAGTGCTTTGCTTTCATGGAATTCAGAAAAACCTGGTAAGGATTCCCAATCACTGTGGTTTCTCTGGCGGAGAATACTGTGTATACCATGGACTGCCCGAAGAACAAACCAATCGGTACTAGAGGAGATCAAACCTAAGCTTTCTTTATAAGCTCAGATGACAAGACTTCGACTTTCATACTTTGGACACATCATGCGAAGAGAGAGATCATTAGAGAAAGACATTATGCTTGGCAAGATAGAAGGTCAACGCAAAAGAGGAAGGCCAGCAATGAGATGGATCGATACAATAACAGCAGCTACGGGTACCAGTCTGTCAACAATGAGCCGCCTGACTGAAGACTGAACACAATTTAGGATAGCTATCCAGAGGGTCGCCATGAGTCGACTCCGACTCGATGGCACTTAACAACAACATCTTTATAATAGGAACCTCTCTTCCTTGCTCCTTGTAAACCAGATCCAACAAGGTTACTTGGGCTGGGAGAGTCACTCCTACCAGACAAACTGTTTCTTCTGGCAGCTTTTCTCTGGACTCTGTCCCTCTGTGCTCTGCCCCTCTGGACTCTATCCGTCTGAGTAAACTTCCTCTGGATTCTGTCCCTCTGGGCTGGCTCTGCGTGGAATCTCTCCTGTTCCACTTTCCTCTTGTCCTGCACGTCCTGCAGGTGCTGTAGGTTCCTTCCCTCTTCCATCTTCTCTTTCTGTCTTGCTGCTCTCTGTTTCTCCTTATAAAGGGAGTTTTGGTTTGAACGTCCCGGGCTTGGCCTCAGGTACAACTGATTGCCACTTATACAATTAGTGTCTGAGCACGTTGCTTCAGCCTCTGTGGGATTACTCTTGCCCCCTCTGGCTGTGCAACGATGCAACTGCACTCTCTGCACATTCTTAGCTCTATGCAAAACAGGGTTTTTTTCTAAAGCTGCAGCTTCCATGGCTCCAGCCCCATGACACTAGGCACCATTTTTCCTGAGGCGAGCAGCACAGTGCAGGCCGCGCCGTGTGGGACTTGCGCAGGAAATGGCTGCACAGAGAGTCTGTGGCCCGGAGGTGACAGAGGGCTCCGATTCCTAGGGAGTCCCTCGTTTTTTGCATTTCAGCATCGAAGGTTGCTTGGGGGGGGGGGGGCAGAGCTAGTTTTATTTAGTCTTAAAAAAAAATTTTAAAGGCAAAGTTGGTAAGCAGGAGTCTAGCACTGCATCTCACAGTTGGCTAAATCTGGTTCAGGGCTCTAGCCATAATTCAGAGTCTGAGGAGCTGCAAAGGAGAACCGCGGAGGCGGAATGCCTTCTAGGCCAGAGTGTTTGGTTTGTGACACTAAAAGAGGAGCGGTGTCAGACACAGGAGTGTGTACAGGCTGCGTCCAAGAAGCGGCATCTATGAAGCAGGCCTTGGAGGTAAGTGGGGATGGTCAGAAAGGGACATCTTTATCCCTACCGGAGTTGGTGTCACCCGCTTTGCCATCTCTGGAGCCGGTAGCAGGACCTTCCTCCACTCCAGATTTTTCCCCGTCCCGGACAGTTTTGCCAGGAGGATTAGCGGCGTTGTTTTTGCCAGAGTTCGTGACTCTCCTTAAGCAGGCATTTGGCAATGGTCAGAAGAGCACAGAAACCAGTTCCACCGGGGGGGGGGGGGGGGAACCAGGCAGGAAGTATCTAGGGCCCTCTCTAGGGCTAGGAGTAAGCGCAGTTCCTTCCAAGAAGCCTAAGAGCGTGAAGGACAGACAGGAGCAGTCGGTGACCTCAGATGAGGTCCACTCTGAAGATGTGGATCCAGACTTAGAGCTGGAGGAAGAGTTAGAGGAAGGGGAACTCATGGAGCAGGAGGACCAAGCTAGAATGGTTCAGGTTTTCCGACGAGACGAGTTACCGGCACTGATTGCGGAGATGCTCAAGGCACTGAATATGCCGGCCACGGGGCCAGTAGAAGATTCCACCTTAGAGGATCCATTGTTGCAGGCCTTTAGGAAGACTCAAAGGGCCTTCCCGGTGGACAGAGTAGTGCGGGAGATGATTCAGCAAGAATGGGATATGCCTGAGGCAGGACGTTATGGCCCGCCTTTACTCTTTGGTGGACCAGGATCGGGAGTTGTTTAGGCCTCCCAAGGTGGATGCGGCAGTCTCTGCGGTTACCAAGAAGACTACAATTCCAGTGGAAGGAAGTGCCGCTCTTAAGGATGCTCAAGACAGAAAGCTTGACCCCTTGTTGAAAAAAGTGTTTCATGTCAATGCTTTATCCATTCAAGCTTCTATTTGTGGAGCATGGGTAGCCAGAGCCAGTCTTCACTGGTCTCAGCGGGTTCAGGAAGAACAGATGGATGAGTCAGCGGCAGAAGCGTCCAGGTTAGAATCCGGAGCGGCTTATTTGGCTGTCATTCATTATGATCTTATACGGGGGTTGTCTAAAAGTATGGCTTCAGTAATTGCAGCAAGGAGGTATCTCTAGTTGCGGAATTGGGCGGCAGATGGTTCTTCCAAAGCAAGGCTTGGTAAGCTCCCTTTCAGAGGTAAGCTTCTTTTTGGTGAAGATTTAGATAAGCTGGTAAAAAATCTAGGGGAGTCCAAAGGCAGAAAGCTACCTGAGGACAAGCAGAAGCAGGGGCGTCCGGCTCAAACAACTAGGGGTCAGCAGAGGGACTTTCGTTGTTTCCGCTCCCCACGGTTCAGTCAATTTCAGAGAGGCTGTTTCCCTTATAGAAACCAGGGGTTTTGGGGTTTCGAGGAGCAGGTAGAGGATTTGCCTCCCCCTCTTTCTCGAACCATAGAAAGTCACAATGAAGCCAGGAGGATCCAGGCAGGGCAGGTACCCATAGGAGGTTGTCTGTGGGAATTTTATCCTGCCTGGGTCCAGATCACATCGGATCAGTGGGTGTTAGAGGTCATTCGAGAAGGATATGCTCTGGAGTTTCAATGCCCAGTGCTCGAGTCTTATGTTCAATCTCCTTGCAAGGTGTGCATCAAGTGCAGAGCAGTACGGGAGACCTTGCAGAGACTATTGAACCTGAACGCTGTAGTGCCGGTGCCGCCAGACCAGTGTGGCTGCGGTCGATACTCCATATACTTTGTCGTACCGAAAAAAGAGGGATCTTATTGACCAATTTTGGATCTCCAGAAAGTAAATCGCTGTCTTCAGGTGACTCATTTTCATATGGAAACGCTGAGGTCTGTCATCGTAGCGGTAAGGAAAGGAGAGTTTCTCACGTCTCTGGATCTGTCGGAAGCTTACCTGCACATTCCGATTCAGCTAGAACATCAGATGTTTCTCAGATTTGCGGTGCCCATGGGACATTTTCAATTCCGGGCGTTACCATTCGGATTGGCGATGGCTCCACAAACTTTCACCAAGGTGATGGCAGTAGTAGCGGCAGCATTATGAAAGGAAGGGGTGTTAGTGCACCCTTACCTGGACAAATGTATGATTCATGCAAAGTTCAAGGAAGAGAGCAAGTTGGCAACAGCCAGGGTAGTGGAGGTACTACAGAATCTCGGCTAGGTGGTCAACGTGGCGAAGAACCGGTTGAGCCCATCGCAGACCCTGGAATACCTGGGAGCTCGCTTCGATACAAGTGTAGGAAAGGTGTTTCTACCTCAGACATGAGAGCTAGGGTTGAGAAAACTAGTGCGCAGTTTCCTGGGGAGAACGAATCCCACTGCATGGCATTATCTTCAGTTGCTTGGCACCATGGCTAGTTCCGTGGGCAAGAGCCCACATGCATCCCTTACAGAGAGCGTTACTCAGAAGGTGGTCTCACCAGGAGGACCCTCTGTCTCGAAGACTGCCCTGTCCGCTGGACACGCGTCAGGCTCTCCAGTGGTGGTTGCAGCCAGGGAGTCTGGAAGAGGGAATGCCATTGGAATTGCCTGCTTGGATTCCGTTAATGACGGATGCCAGCCTAATAGGCTGGGGATCTCACTTCGAAGGACAGTTTGTTCAAGGCCAATGGACAGGACGGAAAGGATGTGGTCAATCAACAGATTGGAATTAAGAGCGGTAACGCTAGCACTGCAAGCTTTTCAACCTTACCTTCAGGGAAAGTCCATTCGGGTGCTTTCCGACAACGCGACCGCAGTGGCCTACATCAATTGACAAGGGGGCACGAGCAGTGTCTCATTGGAATCCGAGGCCGAACAACTTTTCGTTTGGGCCGAGGCGAATTTGCCGGCCGTGTCGGCGTCACATGTTGCAGGGGTGGACAATGCAGAAGCCGATTTTTTGAGTTGGGTCAAGGTGGACCCAGGAGAGTGGGTCCTCAATCCAGAGGTGTTCGAGATGATAGTGGGCCATTGGGGAACGCCAGTAATGGATTTGATGGTGACTTTCCATTCAGCAAAGGCCAACAGATTCTTCAGCCGAAGGCGAGAAAGAATGTCGGAAGGCCTAGATGCTCTCATTCAGAGGTGGCTGGAAGAACAACTCCTGTATGTGTTTCCACCATGGGTATTGATAGGTCGAGTGCTACAGCGAATAGAAGTACACAGAGGGCAGGTAATACTGATAGCGCCGGATTGGCCAAGATGGCCATGGTATGCAGATCTAATGAGGCTCTTAGTCGACCGACCATGGCACCTACCGACTCGACAGGATCTGTTATGACAGGGTCCTTTACACATGCCTCAGGTGGATCGATTCTCGCTTATGGCTTGGCTCTTGAGAGGGCGAGGCTGAGAGCCAGAGGGTACTCCTCGGAGGTGATTTCCACCTTGTTGAGGGCAAGGCGGAAGTCAACCTCCTTGGCGTATGTTCGTATTTGGTGGATATTCGAAGCGTGGTGTGACAGTAAAAGTGTGCAAGCATTGAAGGCTATGGTTTCTCAGATTCTATCTTTTTTACAAGATGGGTTTGATAAAGGTTTAGCCGCTGCGTCATTGAGAGTTCAGTTGGCGGCGCTCTACTGTTATAGAGGGAAGATAAAAAGAGAGGTGCTGGGAGCACACCCTGATGTTAGGCGTTTTTTGAGAGTGGTGTCTCTTTTGCGGCCGCCCTGTAGGCTGACAGTTCCAATGTGGAATCTACATTTGGTATTGGAGGCATTGGTATGTGAGACGTTCGAGCCTTTGTCAAGAGCATCGTTAAAAGACCTTACTCTCAAAGTGTTTTTTCTAGTGGCTATATGTTCGGCGCGGAGAATCTCAGAGTTACAGGCGTTGTTCTGCAGAAAACCTTTTTTGGCCTTTTACGATAAGAAAGTGGTGTTGAGGCCAGTCCCGTCCTTTTTTCCCAAGGTGGTGTCGACTTTTCATGTGAATCAGGTGGTTTCTCTACCAATGTTTGAGTGCAGGGGCAAGGACACAGATTCGGGAAAGCTGCATCTCCTAGATGTGCGTAGGGCATTGAAAAAGTATATGCGGAGGACAGCGGGATTCCGCAATATGGACAGACTATTTGTCTTGTTTGGAGGAGCAAGAAAAGGGGAAGCAGCTTCCAAGGCTTCGATTGCCAGATGGCTCAAAGAGGCTATAGCTTCAGCGTACCTGTTGAAGGGCAAAACAGTACCGGAAGGGCTTAAAGCGCATTCAACTAGGGCGCAAGCGGCATCATGTGCCTGTGCAGTTTAGTACTGGCTATTGAGATCTGTAAGGCGGCTACTTGGTCATCTTTACATTCCTTTGTCAAGCATTATCGTCTTGACGTTCAGGCGGAAAGCGATACATGTTTTGGAACAGCGGTGCTTCAGGCTGGTCTAGCTGGTCCCTCCCGTTAAGAATTGTCACTGCTTTGTTACATCCCCAGAGGTTCGGGACTGGACTGGAGGGATGATAAGGAAGGTGAAATTAGACTTACCTGCTAATTGTTGTTCCTTGAGGAATGCCAGTCCAATCCCGCATCCCTCCCTAATATTCTGTATTTTGGACTAGAACCTCAAGCAAACAGGTATGGTATTCTACATGGTAAGCTGGAGAAGTAGCAATAAGGCTTACAGTCCATAAGGGGTGGGGTAAGTGAATGGGGAATCTAAGGGAGTCATGATCCTCTATTTAGGAGGAGGGCACACCTTAGCAGGGCACAGTTATTAGAAGTTCGGTTTCGGAAAGAGTTAAAAGAACGAGTGCACTTTCCCGTGCTTAGTTAATAGTTTTTGATTGTTAAGATTGATAGGTATGTTTGCTACTTACTTGTTGCTCCGGTGAGTCTGCTTTGTCAATAGGTTACTGGAGTAAGGAGGCGTTCCCTCAGGTATTTATACCAGTGTCATCAAAAGAATGATGTTATTCAGTCTCCAAGCTGCTAGAGGAGGTGCTAAACCCAGAGGTTCGGGACTGGACTGGAGTTCCTCAAGGAACAACAATTAGCAGGTAAGTCTAATTTCACCTTTTTCACCAGGTCAAAGCAGTGTACATTCAGGGATAGCATATATTTCCCTTGTCTATGTTTGTGTGGTGTAGGGAAGAGATGACTGTTTATGTGGTGCAGGGGTAGGATGCCTGGGAGTCTTCTGGTGAGGGTGGAGGGCAGTGCCTTTGAGTATATTCATTGTTCCCTTTTCTTCCCTCTCTTCAGCCTCCAATCCTTGCAATCTTACACCCCCATCTGCCTCTCCCCCAAATCTGTTCCCTTTCCAATCTGTGTCCCTTTCTCTCTCCCTCTTGCCCTCCATCCTTTTCCCCTATCTTTCTTTGTCAAACCCACTGCCCCATTACATTTGTTCCTCCTACCCCCCTGTGCGTCTCTGGCCGCAGCAACTCTTCAGTGACCTTCCTTTCTCATTCAGCCTGCGTGGCAGGCTGCTCCCGCAGGCACTGGAGAAGGCCACCATCGCGGAGAGCAGTGTATTGGCATTCTGTTCTTTGGCTTGTGGGACTGGCTGTTCTTTTGGGCATTGAACGCCATTGTGCTGCATGGTGCAATGTTCTTGAACAGTGGTGCCTTCCTGCTACGCTTACCCCATTTACCAGGTAAAACCGCCCCTGGTCTAATGGGTTTTTTTTAAGTACTGTTGAGTCAGTGCTGACTCCTGGTAACCCAGCAACCCCTGGGTTTTCTTGGCAAGGCATGACCAGAAATAGGTTATCAGGCCTTTTCGTTCAAGGCACTGAAGGGCAAAGTGACTTACCCAAGGTCAGAAGGAGTGTCAGCGGGAATCAAACACTGATCTCTTGGGTACTAAGCTGTTGTTCTAATCACTAGGCTACTTCTCCACTCAGGTCCAATAGTATCCATATATATTTTTTAAATATATGGATAGGCAACGTATGTAGTCACCATATAACTTACTTTGAGTTATCAGGTGGATTATTTTAAAGTTGGTGGTGCCTGTGTACTACTGTGCACAAAGGACTCCGGGCCCGATACTCATCTAGGTTGGTTATGCGCCGCTATGGCACATAGCCATCTGTGCTGACCCTTAACCCCGGATATTCAATGCTGAGGTCATATGCGGGCCTGGCATTGAATATCTGGGTTTGCCGCACAGCCTCCCAGCCGCAGTAGCTAACTGGGCAGCGGCGATATTGCATGCTACACAGATAGCTCCTGCAGCTAGAAGATAGGCGAGCTTTTGCTTGGCCAACCTTTAGCCACAGGCTACTAAATGAGCAGCATGCAATATTGCCACTTCCCGGTTATTGACTGTTGCAGCCTCCACACTCCTCCCTGTAAACCATGTAAATGCCTTTCAAATATCAGGCCCTCTGTGTCCCTGCATCACAAATAAAAGAAGATTAAGGCTATTACACTATACTGTAGGTCCTAGTGGGCATCAACACGGTTAGCGCCACTGAATAGCCCTAGGTGGCTGCTGCTGCATTCCCTGATGCTATCCAGTTAGCACTGGGGTGTCCCGGGGGCGGCACCAGGTCATAACTGGGCAATGGCAATATTGAGTTGCTGCCCAGTTATGGCAGAGCGGCAAAAGTAAGGTATAACAAAGGCCGGCCTAAACTTTTGCCGTGGAAGCTAACCAGGCAGTAATTGAAAATTTCCAGTGCCTGATTAACTTTCTGCGAATCCGGACAACTCGGTATTCAATGCCAGGGCCAGATATGACCCTGGCATTGAATACCTGGATTTAGGTTTCAGCAGCGGTGGCTAGCCACCACCGCTGAATATCTCCCCCCATACTTTTAAATATTAAACACTGCTTTGTATGTATGTATGTGCCAAAAGTTATAATGACAGACCCCCAATCAAAATTTTGCAGTGGCCCCCTCATTGTCACGCTGGTGGCATGCCCCTCCTTCATGCAGCCCCCCTTTATCATGTTTGCCTTGCTGCTCCTCGCGCGGAAAGTGGGTCCTGCGGCTGTTCCTGGCTGGGCCAAGGTCTCCCATCCGCCAGGTCCGCATTCCCCGTGGCAAACTTACAAGAGCGGAGCAGCATGGGAAACATGTTAAAGTAAGTTTGCCATGCTGCTGCCACCATTGTGTGGGCCTCCTTTCTGCCTGGGTCCCCCCCCCCCCCCCGCATTGAGGGGGCTGGTTGGGCGGAATTTACGCCAATGGATTTTGCTGATGGCTCTTTGAGTTTATCTGGCTGTCAGGGTCTATTGTTCTGCTTTGACTGCTGCTGTTCTTTGCCGCCTCTCATAAGTCACTGCCCTAGTTGATTGCTGATTGCCAAATGTTTTGGCCAGCCCTGGAAGCATCCCCATGTGGATATAAGGGAAAGTAATTGGATCTAGCTTATGCCCATGATCGCACCCAAGCTAGAAATGCCCCCTGTGTGACTGCTGAATCTGGCACCCCCCTCTGCCTCATCATGTGCAGAGCTTCCTGGGAAGCCCAGCAATGATCTCAGCACCCTTTTTGTACTTGCGTCCTGTATGGCCATTCCGCTTGCACAGCCCTTGGTACAGCCCTGCTTATGCCTTTTCTCAGTACATAGCAGCATTTATATTTTAGATTAGCATGCACTTGTAAATTCCATTTTACCAAGACACATTTAGTTTGGCAGGAGGTATGTTAAGTGCATGGAGAGGGAATGGTTCGAACAGGCCTAAAATACTGATGTTTTACAAGGGGAATTACGTCAATATGAAAAAAAAATCTAGACATCGCATTTACAGCTGCACAGAGACACGAATAAGTGCCTGCTGTAAAGATTGAGGTTTGCCCGTCCCAATCTTCCCCCTAATCACCCTTGCCTGGCATCCAATTTCCCCTATTCACACAAAACATACAATTCCCCCAGACTTCTCCCCATTCGGTGGGGTCGGGGATAGGATCAGAGGCCTTGTTGAGGTTGGGAGGGGGATTGGATGCTGGGCAGGGAGGATGGGGGGGATCAATGTGGGGGGATGATTGTGAGGAACTGGAGCTGCAGGATCAGGGTATGTGTGGAGCTCAGGAACAGCAATTTAAAAACGTATCTCCCATGTACACGGAAGGAAAAGCTGCACATTTTTTCCCCACATGCTCCCACTGGGCGAGGCAAGACATGAACATGCAGTCCTGCATGTGCTTGATATATTTTATAAGAGGCTCTGCATTTGGGAATTTTCCACATCTTGACTTGGACGTCTTAATTCTTCTTGCCACATCCTAGCTAAAATTTGCCTTTATGTGTATTCAATTTTCCTAGAAAGGGATTACCATGATGCATTTAAGTAATGTGCAGGATCGATACGTCTTAAAGACTGCATTCCTGTAAGAAAATGAGCATAAATAAAACAAGAAAGATACAATTTATTTGCAGCATGTTGTTTTGATAGCATGCCGCGGGAGATTTTGGTTTCAGGAACAAGATAGCAAGGCTGATATAATGTGTTGCTACTATATGGATGACTGCCCTCCATCTGTGTAACATTTCATTGTATTTTCTCTGACAGTAAGATCTAGTGGCAGATCTGCAGAGCAAACGTATACAACATGCAGGCTACTTGTTTCTCTATCGACTTTATGAGGCTAATTTTACAACAGAGTGCCATGGACAAGCGCCTACTTGTCTTTTTAAAATATTAGTTTATCTGGCAGAGGACACACCTTGAATGTAGGTCTGATCACTTGTACCTGCTCACAAGCAGGTGTAAATAAATGCACATCTATTAAGGTATTTTATAAGTTACGGATATACATCCATCCTTTGCCCATGCTGCACCAAGACAAGTTTCTGGGCTACACTTGCCGGCAAAGTAGGCTCCTTGATACCAAAGTACGTACTTTTAGGCCAGTTGGTATTTTATAAGAGGTCATTTACATGCAGGAATGACTTTATAAAAGGACCTGCTAAAAGGCATTAACATTCCTCCAAATATATCTTTTTATGTAAAATAATTATGTCTGTCATAGCTTTATCCATGTTATACCATTTCTATCTTCAGAAAGATCTCATGTTACAGGCAAGCAAAGAAGCCTGAATTCATTGCTGCAAATCCCATAGGCAAAGAAATTAAGTTGATATATAATACATGCAGCCGAAAACATATATAACACATCTAAAATTGGGAATGATTTATTAAGCTAGCGGTAAAGCATGAACAACAGTCCCCTGGATAAAGATTTACAGGCAATCTTAAGAATGGAAATGCCCTTGCTTTTGTAAAATGCAATGTACTGAATATGCTTTGTAAGCTATACTGTGGTAAGTACATGCAACAAAAAGGACTTACCTGACTACTATATCCCATCTGAGGAATATTACACTGCACAGCTGCATCCTCCTCGTGCAAGCAGCCTTTACGGCTTGCCTCCTGGAATCTGCATTCGGTGACGGATTTTTCATTGCCTATGCATAGTACCTCATTCATATGAATAGGACCCAAACCTGAAGCCAAGATAAAATCATCAAAATCATTCTCCAGTGTCCCCAGTCCTCAAGTCAACTCATGCTCACAGGATCCAGTTTGAAGATACATCAGATGATCTGATCAAGGTTAGTCATGATGCTACTGGAGCCACTTTCCACGAGAGCAAGAGATTCATCTTCATTAACAGAAGAGTCCCAACCCTTCTGGTTTAGAAGGGAGATTCCACTGTATCACTTTTCTAGCTTGTTCTTTCTACAAGCTCCCTTCTGTCAATGCACTTGATTGGATTTGCTTATATCTCATCTCATCTTTCCAATTTTTGTTGCCCAAAGTGGCTTAGCACACAATTTTACTTATTTGAGACATGTTATACCACCTTTCATAAAAGCACAAAAAAGCAGTTTACAATGAAAGTAAATGTGAAACTATGGAGCCCTTTACTAAAGTCTGTTAGCTTTTGTGCTAAACTCGAGTTAAGTGCAAACCCCTAACATGCATTAAGTGACAAGCCTCCGTTGTACCTGCCGGGGGCACAGGCAGCATATTCCCTGTAGTTATGGTACGGACACGTATCCTAATGCATGGCTCAATCAATTTGACTACACCTAATGCCACCCCTAGAGGTACCATTATGTGTACTTGTGCTAATTGCCACATTGATGGTTAACATGTGATATGTACACTTACGCTGACTGCAATTTGCTCTCTACGCCCATACCCTGCCCATTCCCTGTGTCTTCATGTAATGGGCAGTTAAAATGCATTTTAGCAGCCCGCAGATCATCTGCCCATGTAGGGCCAATTAAAATGCGCCCATGTGCGGCCAATTAAAATGTGCATGAACTGCTTAGCAGACTTTAGTAAAAGGGCCTTAAGGCATCTGTGCGTGTAAACTTGTAAGCTGCCTAGAATTGTAGATAGGCGGCCTATACAGTTTGCAAATAAATAAATTAATTAAAAAGGCAGATATCGTTTTGCAAGTGAATTGAAGTTTTTTTTAAACAAAATATTAAAAAGTTGTTAATCCAAACAGGGAACCAGACTTCAGTCCAACTTTGTAGTCTGCTAGTAACAAACTTCATGCTGATTAAAGTGCACACACTCCCTATCATAAAACTCAAGATCTCCTGCCTGATTTTAAACTGCTGTAGCCACAAATTCAGGCATTATGTGGACTGGCATTTAAACTAGGGAAAGGGGGGTGACGGATGGAGAAGAACAAGTTCAGGACGTCACTCCAGCAAAAACATAATAGCATTGGAAACAGCCACACTATTAACCCACACATCAATGGCAAGTGGGAAGAGGCATGTAGTGCAAAATCCATGCAAAATACTGGCAAGCCAGTCAAGAAGTGCTGGAAAGCAATGAGCACAAATGCTCAAAGTGTAGTCAACAAAGTTCCTGACCTGGAAGTCCTAATGGTGGAAATTGGCTTGGACATTGTGTCCATTACAGAAACATGGTTTAATGAGTAACATGAATGGGATATAGCCATAGCTGGCTATAATTTATTTAGGAGAGATAGAGAAGGCAGAAAAGGAGATGGAGTAGCCCTATATGTCAAAAGCAATATTAAAGCTGCTGAAATGCAGAGGACATGGGGAAAAGAAGAAGCACTGTGGATTGTGTTGGAAAGAGGAGGTGGCACTATCAACCATGCTGGTGTAGTCTACAGGTCTCCATCTCAAACAAAGAAATTGATAGAGACTTGATTAGTGATATTACACAGATTGCCATGAAGGGGGAAGTGATCATTATTGGATGACTTTAATCTACCCAATGTGGATTGGAGTATTTCTTCTGCAAATCTGGATAAAAGTAAAAAAAATTATGGATGTCTTCCAAGATGCATTATTAGACAAATAGTGATGGAACCGACCAGGGAAAGTTCGATGCTGGATTTAGTACTCACCAATGGAGATAGCATGTCAAATGTCTGGGTGGGGGCCCATGTGAGCAGCAGCTATCATCACACAGTGTGGTTTGAAATAAAAGCCAAGGCAGAGTCCAATCACAGCAAGCTCCATGCCCTAGACTTCAAAAACACCGACTTCAATAAAATGGCCAAGTGCCTGAAGGAGAAGTTGGCAGGGTGGGAGAGAAGTGGAACTGCAGTGGGCTAAAGGAGGTAATAAAAGGGGCAACAGATACATATGTAAGGAAAGTAATAAAAACAAGAGGAAAAGGAAACCTAGTTGAGTCTCCAAAGAAGTGGCTGCACAAATAAAGACAAAAAACAAAGCTTTCACAAAATTCAGAAGTTTGCAAACAGAGGACACAGAAAAGAATACAGAATAATGCTAAAAGAGACAAATAAAGAAATAAGGATAGCAAAATCAAAGGCAGAAGAAAAGATGGCTAAAGATGTGAAGTGTGGTGACAAAACCTTTTTTAGATATATTCGGGAGAAGAGGAAGACCAGAGGAGGAATTGCAAGACTCAAAAGTGCCGAGAATAGATTTGTGGAAAGTGATAATGAGAAAGCAAAAAAGCAAACCAATACTTCTGTTCTGTTTTTACTAAAGAAAATCCTGGAGAAGGATCGCCTGTAATTGACAAATATACAAATGAGAATGGTGTAGATACCACATCATTCACAGAAGATGATGTATTAGAACAGCTTGCAAAACTGAAAGTGAACAAAGCCATGGGACTGAATGGGATACATCCCAGGATACTGAAAGAGCTCAGAGAGGCTCTGGCAGAGCCTTTAAAGGATGTTTTTAATAGATCACTGGAGACAGGAGCAGTTCCACAGGACTGGAGAAGGGCTGATGTGGTACCTCTTCACAAAAGTGGTAATAGGGAAGAAGTGGCAAACTACAGGCCAGTAAGCTTTATCTCAGTGGTGGGTAAAATAATGGAGGCGTTCCTAAAAGAGTAGACTTTCTCAAAACCAATAGATTGCATGATCCAAGGCAACATGGTTTTACCAAAGGACAATCATGCAAAACAAATCTGATTGAGTTCTTTGACTGGGTGACCAGAGAACTAGATCAAGGGCCTGCGATGGATGTGATCTACCTAGAGTTCAGTAAAGCTTTTAATACTGTTCATAGGAGGCTTATCAATAAACTGAACAGCCTGGAGATAGGTCCCAAGGTGATGAACTGGATCAGAAATTGGTTGACTGACAAACGACAGAAGGTGATGATAAACGGAACTCACTCAGATGAAAGGAAGGTGCATAGTGGTATGCCCCAGGGATTGGTCCTGGGACTAGTATTGTTCAATGTATTTCTGAGTGATATTGCTGAAGGACTGAATGGAAAAGACCGTCTTTTTGCAGATGACATGAAAATTTGCAAGACTGGACTTCCCTGAGGGAGTGAACGACATGAGGAAAAATCTACAAAAGCTGGAAGAATGATCTAATGCTTGGCAGTTAAGATTTAATGTGAAGAGGTGCAGTGTCATGCACTTGGGATGCAGAAATCCAAGTAAATTGTATGCAATAGGGGACAAGAGGTTGGTGTGCATGGACCAGGAGAAGGACCTCGGAGTGACTGTTTCTGAGGATCAAGGTAGCGAAACAGTGTGACAAAGCGGAGGCCAAAGCCAGAAGGATGCTGGGTTGCATACAGAGAGGAATTATCAGCAGAAAGGAGGAGGTACTAATGCCACTGTACAAGTCACTGATGAGGCCTCTCTTGGAATACTGTGTTCAGTTTTGGAGACCGTATCTCACAAAGGATATAAAAAGACTGGAAACAGTTCAGAAGAAGGTGGCCGAAATGATTTGGTGCCTGTGCCAGAAGACATATGAGTGGAGACTTGAAGACCTAAATATGTACACTCTGGAGGAGAGGAGGGACAGGGGAGATATGATTCAGACCTTTAAATACTTAATTAATGAACAAACAAAACTTTTTCAAAGATGGGGATGCTGCAAAACGTTTTTCAGGTATATTCGGGAGAAGACGTAACATGAAACTGCAGGGGGGTAACAAAGACAACATCAGGAAATACTTTTTCACTGAAAGGGTGGTGGATGCTTGGAATGGCCTTCCAATGGAAGTGGTGGGGCAAATATAGTGACAGAATTCAAAATAGCATAGGACAGACACAGTGGATCCCTTTATAGCAACAGAATAAAACCAAAATAACCTTAACTGTCTCTGCTATCTCAACAAATAGGGGTGACCTGCACTGAGCGGCAGGTGCACTTACTCTTGCCACCTTGCTGGGTGGACTGGATGGATCATGATGGTCTTTATCCGCCGTCATATACTATGTTATTATGATTTTTCCAACCCTATCTTATTGTATATTCGTACATATCTATAGATATCTGTTCCTGCTTAACGTATGATCAGCATCAGAACAAAGAGCATTATTATCAGAAGAGCACCACAAGGAGCTACAGAGGCTAGTAAGCTGATAAGCAGAGAAAATTCAATGATACTGTTCCAGAGGGAAAACAAGACCACAAATAAACCATTGTGATGCCCATGGATAGAAACACACCATTAGTGGTAACAGCTGACGATTATGGCTGAAGAAATCTGACAGAACTTCCACCGTTTAGCCATTGGGAAGACCTCCTTTTATCTGAAGAGCAGAACTATTATTAAACCAGAAGGCTATTGCTTCTAGCCACTATTGAGTCGTCTTTCCTCACGGTTCTAAAACTTTAGTGAATTTAATTAGTTGGAAAAAGGGATGCAATATTTAGCTGAATGATAACCAGTTACATATCTGGAGAAAGTTTTAAAAATACTGTATATTTAACCAAATATTCAAAAAGATATTTGAATAAGTCTGCATTGTGAAATATAGCTGGTAAAGGTTATCCAGACTTTTTTTTTTAAAGAAAAGAAAGTTGAAAATCCAAATTCCAAAACAAATAAGCAATTATGGTAATTTATTTATTAAAACATTTATACCACATTTTTCCATTCGATCAAAAAGCAGTTTACATATAACAGTTACATTAAACGTATTAGAACTATATTCATTAACATTGATTAGTGCTATAAACAGTGAATGATTAGCATGAAACTATACACGTTCTGGATGATATGAAAGGGGGAGAATGTTATGTGGCGTTTTATTAGGAGGGGGAGTATGGAGTCTGAGTTATTGTGTTCGGCTTGTGTTTTAAAATGAAGAGTAAATAGGTGAGTTTTAAGTTTTTTCTGAATGTGATGAGATCATTTATTTCTCTTAGATGGGCTGGAAGGACATTCCAGAGAATGGGGGCAATGTGGGAAAATGCTTTGTTGCTGCACACAATTATAATTTGTATAGCAAACACAAAATAAATACAGTTATCATATATGAAGCTCACATCAACGGCTTGTACACCTTGTAGCGCTATACAAATAATTAGTAGTAGAGATAGTATTCAACTAAAAAAATAAGCCATATTGAGGAAAATAGACAAAGGGGAATCTTTAATACATCAGTACCTGCTAATCTATCAGTACAATTACACCAATCTCCATCTGTAGACTTATCATTAAGAAATTTCTCTAGTTGAGAAGGATCAAGAAATATATCATACAACTAAATAAGATATTTGGATGGAAATTACTATTCTGATGTCTTTATCTAGATAACCTTAAGCTTGCTGTATTTGTTGGCAACTTGTCTAGATAGTGGATGAATATTGTGTAGAGTCTGGACCTTCTGGCCATTAGAAAGGATTACCAGATACTCTGTCAAGGAAGCAGTCTTAAAACATCTAGCATTTTGGCTGGTTAGCAGACCTACTAACTGGTAAATTGTAGTCAGTCCAAAATTCAACGGCACTAACCAGTTAGTGCCCCTGAGTATCTACACAAACCAGTGATAAAATGCCCAGTTAAAACCGGAGAAGTCTGTAGGTGGATCAGGGGGGTGGTGATGGCCGCTATCTGCTTGTAAATGCATTGCAATATGTGCCTTAGCAGTGCTGAATTTCTGAATAGCGGAAGTGGCTTCTGCCCCATGCAAAAGGAAGTGGAATCGAAGGAGGACAGAAGCATGAATGGTATCATAGTGCCGGAGCTGAAAGGAACTCCGGCACTTTAGTGCCCTTTTAAAACTATTGCTGTCACTGCAAGTCCCAGAGACAGGTGGCAGCAGCAGCAATGGGAGCGGTGCTGGAGCGGGCACATAGAGTGAGGTTTGCGTAGGGCATCTCCTATCCTTGCACTGATCCTGACTTCAGTAAGAAAACTAGCCAAGAGCTGAGGTCTGCAACAAGGCAGTAAGCCAGATGCGTGGAACGGTGTGAAACAACCACCAGAACTAAAACAGCAAATAGTTTAGAAGAGGCCTGGTGAATGCTGAAAGGAAGGTTCTTTTATCACAGAACAAGAACTGCACACGAGGAGGAGGCTGTGCAAAAGACTATCCTGCTTCTAACGGGCACTGGCCAAGAAGCTATAAATGTATAGGACACATTCCAATTAGCAGAAGCAGAGAAATAATTTTCATGCAGTGCTGAAAATGTTTGAGAGTTACTGCACTCCAAGAAAAATATCTCCTGGCTCTCCGGTCTCTGGGATCAGGGATACCCCTTGACCTCTTCCCCTCACAGGCCTGGATTTATGCATAGGCAACAGAGGCACTTGCCTCCAGTGCCAAGATTTAGAAAGCTTTTTGAAGTCAGTGCTGCCTGCCCTGAGTGCAATTATTGAATCATCCTTTGTAACACACAAGCATGGAGAAGTGGCCTAGTGGTTAGAACACTGGCTTAGTAACCAAAAAAACAGGGTTCAATTCCCACTAGCACTCTGTGTGGCCTTGGGCAAGTCACTTAACCCTCCATTGCCTTGGAAGAAAAGCCTGGCAATCTACTTCTGGTTACACTGCAGAGAAAACCCAGGAGCTTCTAGATCATCATTGACTTGAAGGCACACATTGCAATACAAAGAAGACCTTCTTGACACAAACACACCTCTCCCCATCTCCCCCAGCACATTACTTTACTCTTGCTTCAGTTTTAAGGTGGCTAAAGTTGTATCTGCTGCTCTTTGTAGACTGGCCCCCTCTATGCTTTTGTTTAGGATTGTACCTGCTGTTCTTTTCATGTTAACCCCTCTATTTATTTGACTCAAAGCAAACTTAAATAACCATTACACTTAAAAAAAATAGAATGGCAGATACAACTGCTTAATAAAAGCATGGGGTGGGGGTGGGGGGTAACCTGCACAGATCACTCCCCTCCCTCCCTGACCAAAATAAGCACTTCTAAATTTTGTGCGTATTAGAGCCAAGAGCTTAAATTCGGCCCTTCCCTTCCCCCAGTTCTCTGGGATTTGCTTTTGGGTCTTGCTTATGGGCCCGATGCAGTGATATGGGTTGCAGGGCTGCACGTCCCAGCGGGATGTGCAGCCCCACAAGCCATCCTGGCCCGATTCTCCCTCCGGCTCTCCCTGTATGTCCAGAGCAGCAGGACGGGGAGAGCCGGCGGGAGGCAGGAGGGGGCAGAGGGGAGCGGAGGCAGGCCAGTCCATCAGGACATACAGAGGCAATTCAGGTCACAGCCCTGAACGTCCTGCCATGTCAGAGGGTCATGCTGATTATTCCATCTCGAAGATGGAATAATCAGTATTGACCCGGCGATCGGGCCCAGGGATCCCACCCCCGGGCTGGGGCCGGTTGCCGGGAGGTCCCTGCCACCCGATCCAGGCCCCAGCTGGCCAGTCGTGCGTCAGGCATCAAGGAAGTGGGGAGCCTAAGCTACAGGCATTGGGGGCACCTGTGGGGAGGACATCCCTGCAGGCAGCGGGAGCACCCCGGGCCATCCATGGGCCTGATTCTGTGTACTGCAGGGGTGTTTAGTTCCCACGGTCAAGAATTGGGTCCTAACGAGCCTGTCTTCCTCGGGGACATCCGGACGGCCCAGATGTCCCCTGTCGGAATTGGGCTCTATGTGTACCAAAATCTTAAATGTGGTCCTTGCAATAAACTGTAGGCAAAGCTGCCCAGCATGAAAAGAAAAAAACATGTGAGCCCTGTGAGACAGTCGCAAGCCTCTAAGCAATACCCTGCTTATAGCCCAAAATATATACAATGTGGAAGATCAAATCGCTTCCCAAAAATGTGTTCATCAAACTGAAATGTTCACACAGTGCAGGCAAGGCAAGTCAGTGACAGTGACAAAGATGTTTTTGTGGGTAGCATAATGTCAAATATCACTAACAAAACAGAGTGGCAAATCCCACTGCCCACGAGTGGAAAGGCATATGATATGATGTGGATACAACTATTGAAGTGAGCATTCTATTTATTTTTTATTTATTAGAATTTGGCTTACGCCTTTCTGCCAGAATCTGCATATAACATGCTCAGTCCTAAGTCATTATTTTCATTTAATTTAGGCATTTTCATTCTGCTTAAGCTGCAAGGAGTTTGAGGTGGATTACATAGAAACATAAAAGTGAGGAGTGAGATTCATGACTGTCAAGATATGCACAAACTAACCCACTTGGAGAAACTGCCCCCGAGAAACAAAGAAACATGAGGGCAGAGAAAGACCATATGACTTATCCAATCTTTCTTTCATACCTACTACTATAGTCCCTTTCCGTAGGAAGGGAGTTTCCGTAATCCAGTACTGGGGTGATGACCACCTGACATACGGTTCGGAAATGGTCCTGGCTGAGGATTGGTTTGAGTCTCCAGATGATCTTTAATCGCTGGTATGCCTTTGCTGCGGTTTTGCTTATATATGTATGGAGGCTTAGGTTCCTGTCCAGGGTGATGACTAAGTATTTCACCTCTTCCTTTATTGGTATGGTATGATTCAGGATGTTTATGACTTGTGGTTGGGTACCATTGGGATTTCTGTATATGATGAGTGCTTCCGTTTTGTTGAAATCGACTTTCAAGTTGTTGTCTGCGAGCCAGTTGTTCATGTCCTCTAGGCAATTGGTCATGGGGTTAAGTCTGGACCAAGAGTGTTTATTGGAGCATATAGCATAATGTCATCAGCATAAATGTGGTATTGTAACATGTGACCTTTGATAATGTCACAGATTGGTTGTATATATACGTTGAATAGTAAAGATGACAGGGCTGATCCTTGTGGTATTCCTTGGGTGGTAGGGAACCATGATGAGTATCCTTGCTCTCCTTTGACCTGTTGCGTTCTGTGATTCAGATATGATGTGAACCATTTCATTGTGACGTTGCATAGCCCAATCTTGTGCAGTCGGTTTAGCATAACTGGGTGGGAGACCATGCCGAATGCTGCTGTGATGTCTATGAATACTAGTAGAAATCCAGTTTTTATACTATCCATACCTTTCAGTAGATTGTCAAAAAGAGATGTAAGTAGAGTTTCCACGTTGTGCATTGGCTTGAATCCATGTTGCTGAGGGTCCAACGGAGCTTGTAGTTTGATGTGTTCTTGTAGTTGCCTCTGCGTCACCTTTTCAATAACCTTCGCTATGAATGGAAGAATTGATATGGGTCGGTATGATTTTGGGTCTGTTGGGTCTAGTCTTGCACCCTTGAGGACAGGTCATATTGTGGCTTGTTTGAGTGCCTATGGCATATGTCCTTGTAGCAGTGAGTCTTTTACAATTTTGTGGATGTGTATGGATAGCTGATCCTTGGAATTTTTAATCCATTCGACCGGGCACGGATCTGTTGGGGATGTGGTTGTATTCAGGGTGTTCACAATGTCTTCTATTTGCTGGACTGTTGGAATGCTGAAGTTTCTCCATGCTTGCTTGTTGTTAAGCTTTTTTAGGTCGGTTGTTCCCGTGCTGCTTGTCTGGGTTTTTATGTTGTTCTTGTTCATTAGATAGTTTGCGTATTCTTGGGGGTTGATTTGATGGGTGTTATGTCCAGAGTGTTCTTCGGTGAGTTTTTTCACAATGCTGATGAGTTCTCTTGGCTTATTTGAAGTTTTCATAATGAGGTTTGTATGGTGTTGTTGCTTATGTTCGTTGATCATGTTGTTGTAGTTTTGCTGTTCAGTTCTGTACTGGTTTAGATTGTCTGGTGTTTTGTTCTGTCTCCATTTTCTTTCTGCTCGTCTGAGGGAAGGCTTTGCTTCCCTGATTGCGTTGGACTACCACAGAACAGTTTTTCTTCTGTGGGTGTGTATGTTGTCCTTTCTTGGAGCAGTTGCAGCTTTGGATCTGATATGGTTCCATTTGTCTATTATTTCGTCCAAGTTGTTGCATTCTTGCTGAATTTGTGGTGTTATTTCCTTTAGAAAGGGTTGTAGGGTTTGAATCTTCTTGTAGTATGTTTTCCATCGTAGCTGTGGTTGTGGACCTCCATGTGGATTGTGAATGTGAGGATGTGATGATCTGACCAGGGGACCTGTGTGGCTGTTGGGCTTGTGAGTTGGTTCAGCTTGTATAGCTGAGTTGATATGAAAATGAGGTCTGGCATAGTTCCATGTTGATGAGTGGGTGTATTGACTGTTTGTCTGTAGTCAAGCGTTTCCATGGCTTTGAGGAAGGCTCTGGCATCTTTTGGTGGAGCAGAGGTTAGGTTGTAGTCTCCCAGGGCAATGAGAGGTTTGTGTTTGTTGTTAGCTGCACAGATTGACTCCAGTATCACTGATAGGTGGTCGTCCTTGACGTTGGGGGGTCTGTATGTGAGACAGAAGCTGACATAGTGGTTTGAAATTACTATAGTGGTTGATTCTGAGGAATTGGATGTAGATATGAGTTTAAATTTGTAGCTTCCTCTAGTCATTATTAGCACCCCGCCTCCTCTTTTGTTTATTCTGGGGGAGTTAAATGCTTTGAAGTCAGCTGGTGTAATCTGGTTCAGTATGACTTGATCCGTTTCTGCTAGCTAAGTCTCTGTGATGCAAACTATGTCCAGTTTGTGGTCTGTTATATAATCGTTGATGGTGTGGAGCTTGTTCCTAATTGATCTTGCATTTATTAGTGCACAATTAACAGTGGTGGCAAGCATGGGGTTGCTGGTCACCTTTTTCGTCGATGGTGTCTGACCGGTTTTGCGCTTTTTGTGTGGTACTTGGTACGTGGGGTATTTGGGGGGGTGTGGCACAGTATGGCAGGGCATGTAATGTGGGTATGCCTGTAGGTCTGCATTTGGTGGTGGTAGTATGAATGCTTTGGGTCGTTGCGCTAAGAGGAGTAGTGTTAGGCTGAGAATGAGGTAGTGGTTTAGAGCTGCCTTGTCTGGCTCTGCTCTAATTGCGTGAGCTCGTGTGGGATGTAGTAGAAAAGTCCCATTTCTAGTCTGGCATCCTCAGTGCTGCCTTGGAGGAGAGAGGACACCTGGAAAGAGATCATAGCCTTGATGTGGCAGGAAATGATCCTGTAGCCATGGCTCTGTCCTCCAGGTGATTCAACATCCTTTCAGACCAAGGATGTGCCTCCAGGGTTTCTGATCAGGATGAAAGGGTTAGGGCATCACCTTAGTTAGTGAAATGATCATTAGGCATGTTTACCAGCTGGGTGGCTGGTAAACATGAGGATCACTTGGTCATTTACCTGCCTGGTGCAAAGGTGGTAGACTTCATATACCACCTAGATAGGATTCTAGACAGTACTATGGAATATCTGGCTGTCTTGGTGCATATGAGAGAGAGGTTCTGGAAGCCAAATTTAGGCTTTGAGGTAGAAAATTGAAATCCAAGACCTCCAGAGTAGTATTCTCAGAAGTGCTCCCAGTTCCACATGCGGGACCCAAAAGGTAGGCAGAGATTCAGAGTCAATGCATGGATAGATGATGGTGCCAGGAAGAGGAATTTAGATTTTTTTAGGAACTGGGCTGCATTCTAGGGAGCCTTTTCCAGAAGGATGGACTCCACCTTAGCCAGGTGGAGCCTGGCTGCAGGCATTAACCTTTAAAATGGAGATAGAGCAGTTTTAAACTAGATATTGTGATTGGTGAAAAGCTGGCAGTCAACCAGGAGTGCATGGTTCAGAATTATTTATCTTTGAAAGAAACTACTAAAACAGGAAAGTTAAGGAATCCTGATTGAGACATTGCAATAAGAGGCAGACAGGAAGAGAAAACTGGCAATCGCATGCTCACCTTGTTCGGCAGGTCTAGGGGCGGAGCTTGGCCCTCACCCCCAATGCAAACAGCACTCTGGAAACAGCAAACAAAATCCAGCACAAGAATGATGGGCTGCCCCCTGGATTGACGGGGCTGAATGAAGTCTGAAAGGATATTTAGTTCCTGATGAAGAGCTTGATTCTGAGTGCCAAAACTAATAGAAAATTTTGATTAGCAGAAGCAGGAATTAAACTACTGAAAAGCATAATGTAATCTGTGAACTATCATTAAAATCATCTGTAATACCTGAAGATTGGAGGATCGCCAATTTAACACCAATTTTTAAAAAGGTTTCCAGGGGTGATCCGGGAAACTACAGACCGGTGAGCCTGATGTCGGTACCGGGAAAAATGGTAGAAACCATCATAAAGAACAAAATTATTCAGCATGTAGATAGTCATGGCCTAATGGGAGACAGCCAACATGGCTTTAGGGAAGGAAGATCTTGTCTTACTAATCTGTTATGTTTTTTTTGAAGGTGTGAATAAACAGGTGGACAAAGGTGAGTCGGTTGATAAAGTGTATCTGGACTTTCAGAAAGCCTTTGAGAAGGTCCCTCATGAGAGACCTTTGACAAAACTAAAAAGTCATGGGATAGGAGGCAGTGTACTATTGTGGATCAGGAACTGGTTAAAAGATCGAAAGCAGAGGGTAGGGCTAAATGGCCAATTTTCCCAATGGAGAAGGGTGAATAGTGGTGTACCCCAGGGATCTGTGCTGTGTCCGATGCCTTTTAACATATTCATAAATGGCCTGGAAATGGGAATAACAAGTGAGGTTATCAAATTTACAGATGACACAAAACTATTTAAAGTTATTAAAACCCATGAGGATTGTGGAAAATTACAAGAGGATCTTGATAAATTTTATGTGGACAAGTGCAAAGTTATGCACCTAGAAAAGAACAACCCAAACTATGGTTACACGATGCAAGGTTCCACAAGCAGCAATGGGCACCTTGAAATGGGGAGGTTTGGCTCTGAATGTGGCTTCCACCTGCAGGTTCCTATCCTGGGCAGTCATTTAACCTGCCATTGCCCCAGGAAAACAGATTTTGTGTGTTCTCCTGGAATTTTTCATCAGTGAACAAGGGACTGAGACTGGTTTGCAACTCCCTTTGAGGGTTAAGAGGAAAGCAAGGATCCACATGGAAGAGGCTGAGGAAGCTTCTGTATGCAGTCGCCAGGACTGAATGAGTCACATGAAGTTTGTATGTAATACATTAGGAACCACCACCCAGGAAAAAAGATTTAGGCGTCATCGTGGATAAAATGTTAAAACCTTCCGCCCAGTGTGCAGCGGCAGCCAAGAGAGCAAATAGAATGCTAGTTATCATAAGGAAAGAAATGGAAAACAAAAGAAAGGATATTATAATGCCTTTGTATCATTCCATAGTGCGACCGCACCTTGAATATTGTGTGCAATTCTGGTCACCATATCTTTAAAAAGATATAGCATTATTAGAAAAGGTACAGAGGAGAGCCACCAAAATGGTAAAGGGGTTGGAAGGACACCTCTATGAAGAGGGGCTAAAAAGGTTAGGGCTCTACAACCTGGAAAAGAGACGGCTGAGTGGAGATATGATAGACGTCTATAAATTAATGAATGGAGTGGAACAGGTAAACATAGATCAATGGTTTACATCATCAGAACATAGAAAGACTACGGGACATACAATGAAGGTACAGGGTAACCTGTTTAAGACTAATAAGAGAAAATATTTTTTTCACTCAGTGTGTAATCAAACTCTGGAATTTTTTACTAGAGGAAATAGTAAAAGCTGTTAGTGTAGCTTGGTTTAAAAAAGTTTTGGACAAGTTTCTTGAGGAAAGGTGCATAAACCATTATTAAAAGGGACCCAGGATATCGCTGCTTGACCCAATACAAGCATTGTGGAACCTGTGCCTTTTGGGGAAATTACTAGGTACTGTGATAAGGAAGCTTATCATAGCTCAGGAAGGAGCTATAGAAAAGGTGAAGTGACTCTGAACAAGCAACCTGTCAGTTCTGGTAGAAATAAGAAAACAGAATTTTGCCATAAAAGACTACCAGTCCCAGAATGCACCAGGTTTCCAACAGCCATTAGAGGAGCTGAAGTGGGGAAACGTGTGTTCAATCAGGAGGGCTATGAGGTAATCCCTAAGCACTCATCTCAAAGGGCAGGGCCTGATTCAGCACAGCTGCGCTGTGTTAGGGAGGAGCACTCATCTAAGCAGAATAAGAGTAGAGTTTATTCTACAGATGACCATCTTCATGATCACCTTGGATATACAGAGAAGGATCATCAGTTTCATCTGAAGGATCATCAGAAGCAGAAGACAAACCGGACGGACAGAGAGGGAAAGAGACCCTCTGGAAGAAAGAGGAGAAAAGCCTTTGAGAGGTCTAGAAGAGTCCAGAGCAGTACGTATACTGGGAGGTATTCCAAGGGCCAGCATACACCATTGGACTGGGGAAAGCCAGAGGAATGGTGCTGCAGAGCTAGGAATCTCCAGACGCTACCTGTGAGGGAGACGGCTGCACGTGGAAGGGACCCTAAGACCCGTGCCAGAAGGTATGTGAAGAGAGATCCAGTGTCCAGGGATCTGGATTGGAAGGCTGGACATAAGAACTGGACTACATACTGGCCAGGCTATATAGAGAGGAACTCTAGCAGCAATGGAAGCTCAGGTATGAACACTGATCTATGCCCTAGCTATAACCTTGAAAGACAGCAGGGAAACAAGTATTCTCCTGAAAGTGCTCCATTGAGAGATTCATCTGTGCCAATCCATGATATTGAACCTATGCTTGTTGAAGATGGGGGTATGATTGCAGATGAAGAATGTGTTTATATGGACTGCTCTCTATCTAAACTCCGTTGGTAACTTTCTGTTACAAAGTACAGCAACCATCACAAAGAAATATAAATTTGTTCTTTAATCTACTCAGAAAAGCTCCTGAAGCAGGATTTGACCCACACAGTAGAAAGCAAGCCAGCTAAGGGGTTTCAGCTGGATAACTGCTAGCAATTAAGCCTTACCTAATTGCTTGTGAGCTAGGAGAGAATCACTTCTGAATCTATGTGGGAAGTAATCAGAAGTTAACTTGAAAAGAACAGTTTGTTTCTTGTTTGGTGGCTTTTCATTTGTTGTTTTCCTGATTTTGACTTTGTTTTTCCAAGTTAACACTGAAAGCAAGTAACCTGATTTATGTGCTACCAAGCATATCTGTGTTGGGAGAAATAACCCCATAAATAAATATCTTAATGGCTTTACCCAAGAGCACAACTAAATTAGCTGTGTCTGGTGTGAATGAACTACATTGCCCACAATCCCTTGCAAATCATAGAGATATATGCACTTGCCAAGACTGTGAAGATTCTCACCCAGGCAGTCGTCTGACAGTACTTATGACCTAGATTGGCCACTGTTGGAAACAGGATACTGGGCTTGAAGGACCTTGGTCTGACCCAGTATGGGATATTTTATGTTCTTATGTTCTTATGTAAAGACCAAGGGAATTTAGAGAGGACCCTTGTCTGGCTCTGCTGGGATACCATGTGTCTCTACAAAACTGTGACAAATCACCAGCAGAACCTTTATTAGGCTGTAAGATACGTTCATCAGCAACCTACCCTTGAACCATGACTATCTTGCAAAGATGAAGCAAAGGTGCCTCAAAAGCTAGAGACAAGAGACAAGTGCAACAAGGCTCATGCTAAGCATCTGAGAGAGCTCCCAACTCTAGAAGAAAATTCCTTGGTTCTCATTCAGATGGACCTGCAAAGGTTTGTGAGAGAACGAGTCCTAGATCACATATTGGTAGCAATGGCTCAGGCCACAGATTCAGAAGAAACAGAAAGCCCCTCTCTTAAAGTGCTCCCTTATGTCAGCAAATGAAACTCAAGAATCAGAGTCTAAGGAGGAAGCATCCCCTCGACATCTACAATTGTGGAAACCAGGACTCCTACATCAGTGACTGAAACTACCAACACAATCTCTGTAACTGATGGACCTGTTCAAAAGGGCCATATGATACCCAGATATGGAAGAGTGAACTGCAAAAACCATCTGACTAATTGAACAGGGCTAAAGTAATAGGCTTTTAGGCCGAAAATTGTTTAATGTGAGATTATATGGCTAAGCATGATGTTAGGGTTAGTGTTTACTGTACATTGTTTTGGAAAGATGTGTAAAGTCTCATGTTTCTGGCTACTAGAGGGGGTTAAAGAATACATTGGCAAGGAAGCTGTTTCAAGAAATCTAGAGTCACTTCTCCTTACAGTTTTGCTTGTTAAAATCTAAATTAAGAGTGGAGGGGTAGCCTAATAGTTAGAGCACTGACTTGGTAACCAAGAGACAAGGGTTCAATTCTCACTAGTACTCTCTGAGGCCTTGGGCAAGTCACTTAACCCTCCATTTCCTCAGAAGATAGGCCTGGCAATCTACTTAAGGTCACACTGCCAAGAAAGCCCAGGAGCTGCTGGGTTGCTAGGAGTCAGCACTGATGCAAAGGCACACATTGCATATTATAGTGCAGCTGGAGTGTAGTGTTTGACCGACAATAAGAAGCAAATATCACAGTGGTTGAGGTTTACATCTGCACCTGCTATACCTCTGAGTCCTCCTCTTTTTAAAGGGATAAGCTTTGGCTTGACATCAAGATGTATACGCAAGTTACGTATTTGTGGCCTGAAAAATGTAAAAACAAATATTTATCTGGTTAACTCTCAAAGTTCACGAGATAAATACTTTTGAATATTGAACACAAACATTCCTAGATAATGCAAGGGAAGCCTGGATAAGTTTCTGCCAATGGAAGATATGGTCCGCTTAAAAGTAAACTGCTGCTTTGAAGTGTCTATCTGGTGCTTTGGTTATCATTGTTAGCAGTAGTTTTAGAAGCCGATGTATGAAGTCATAAATGACTTTGTGACAATGGGCCAGTAATGCATGAAATTCTTCTCAAATTCTCAGTTTATTATATATATTATAGTTGTTCCACAATGCTAAATGTTGCCAAATATTTTGCAAAAAATATAACTACCCCTGTCTGAGGTGTAGTTAAGTTTAAAAAAATGTAACTTGCATGAATTTTTGGGGGACATAATTTAGCTAATACTGAATTACTAATGAGCTGATTTGCATCATTTTACAACTTATTAAAATGGCAGCATTGTGGCAGGTGAAGGCCTGTGATCCACGGTGTCTGACGTAAGCAGGCAGGCCTAACTAGCTTGACCTGTAAATGAAGCCTGTGGAGAGGCATATAGGAATTGCACATCCCCCAATATGCTGCTATTGTAGGATAGAACTCTGTAAGAGAACTAAACTAACTTAGGTAAGCAGAAACTGAGAGATGGAAAAATACAGAAAAATGTGTTTAAAAGTTACTGATAAGAAAAAGTACATCTGCAAGGAATATAATTGGGAGTGATGACAGATGAGTTGCAGAGCCCTGCTCCCCTGCATGCACAAATTGGCTATATGGCCTTGAGAATGTGAAAGTAACAAGTTGATGAACTGACCATTGTAATTGGGACTAGAAGGGGGGTATGCAGGTGCCATGCCCACTGAAGGGACATAATTGGATAAACTTATCAGTACCGGGACCAATGGAAGGGGTACGGGAGGTACGGGAGAGTACCGGGACCAATGAAATGTTTTTCTATACCTAGAATGGAACAGAAGTCTATAAAAGTTGTTGTAATGCTTGAAAACTTTGCTCAGCCATTTTGAAATTGACTGGTTCGAGACTTGTGCACAAATAAATGATTTGGACCTTCTGAACAGACTCCTGGTATCATTGGTTTGTCTGCGCTTTGCTGCTACATATTCTTGGTGCGTTGGCCGGGAAGTTGTGGAATCAAAGTGTATATAGGGCAATATACCACGACTTTCCGCCTCTATAGGCTTGGTCCTGCCGGGATCGCGCCCTTCCGATGAGGGCTGCTCCCTGGCGCCACCGGTCCCTTGTATCGGAGGGAGCTGGTCGGACCTCGGCGGGTGCCGGGCCCGGCTGGAGCCAACGCCTCGAACCCGAGTGAGGGGAGTCCGAGGTCCAACTCATGCGCCTGCTTGGGAAGTTTGAGGACCGGATCCGGTGAGTATAGTTTTGATTTGATGTCTAGACAGAAATAGAAAGAGCAGTACTGCCATTGGAACTTGGAATTTGGAATTTGTAATCTCGAGATATTGGGAATTGGTAAGAGAGCTTGATCACCTCTCAAGGAAGGGCCGAGTAACCCCGCATGGGAATTCGCCGGGTGAAACCCTCATCCTTATTGTAATTGGGAAAAAGACTAGTCAGAATAGATAGAAACGAATGCATTCTGGGATACGTTGCTAGCATGATTGTGTGAACGAAGTGTGAATGAGAGGTCTGGCAGCACGGACCAAGTGAAGGTGGACCCCTGAGTAGCGCATTTCCTGACCGGGCGACCGCGTTCAGGTCGCGAAAAGGGGGAAGTGATTGTCGTCTTGTCTTGTTATTTGTACTCCTTATACGTTTCCAGGGCCGTGAGGACCCCTTACCCACGGTCCGCCCTCCTTTTCCCTTTTGTCTGTTGTTGCGCGCACACATCGAAATGGGAGGGGCGGGGTCTACTAGAAACACTCCATTAGAATGTATGATCGCACACTTTAAAGAGGGATATTCTGGAGATTATGGTATTAAAATGACAGCAGCCCGTTTGCAGATTTTGTGTACTAGGGAGTGGCCCGATCTAGACCCCATCTGGCCCCGAGAGGGAACGTTCAATGTAGAGATTATTCAGTCAGTACATCGTAGAGTGCGGATAGCGCACCCCGATCAGTACCCATATATAGATTCCTGGTTAAGTATTTGTGAAGATCCGCCCCCCTGGGCGCAGCGCTGTTATGAGGAACAGTGCAGAATAATGTTAGCTAAAACAGATTCTAGTCAGAAAACACAACAGCCTAAAGCGAAAGAGCAGGATAAGAAGTCCAGAAAGAAGCCCATCCTGGTAGATCCTGATTCCCCAGAAATAATTCCCAGACAGCCTCGAACCCCAGGTCCGGTAAGAGTAGTCCGGCGTCCTGCCCCAGAACCCCAGCGACGGCCGGAGCAGGACCCAGCTCCTGACCCACCTCCCGAATGGGAGAGAGTGATCAGCTGAAGAAGAGGATGCTATAAAAAGCGAGTCAGAAGCAGAGGTAGAAGAGGAAGAAAAAGAGAATGCCCCAGGCGAGGAGGACAGTGTACAAGTGATTGCTAGCACTAGCAAACCGGCAAAAGATATACCCAAAGTGAAACCTGTCGAGAAAAAGAAAGTGACCCCTTCGAAGACAATTACAAAAATAACCCTTAGATCCCAAAAGACACCTACTGCCAAGATGCTGCCTTTACGGCAGGTCCCAGGAGTGCCTATAAAGAACGATAATGAGGAGGTGGTAGCGGGACCCTTAACTTATGTATATATCCCTTTCTCTACAACTGATTTGTTAAATTGGAGGTCGCATTATGCCTCCTATACTAGTAAGCCCCAGGAACTGACAGAATTAGTAACTACCATTATGGAAACCCACCAACCCACCTGGCCAGATTGCCGTCAGCTCCTGACCACCCTATTCACGACAGAGGAGCGAGCACGAATTAGAAAAGCAGCTATTGAGTGGATGGCAGATAACCCTGTAGCTCCGGGACAGGGGCAGAATAGAATAGACCATCGGGAAGCAGCTCAGAGAGAATTCCCGAATGAAGACCCCCATTGGGATCCAAATACAGAAGAAGGAACCACAGCCCTAGCCCGTTTTCGCCAAGGCTTTTTACAAGGCCTGAAAAGGGGGGGCCAAAAAGCTATGAACCTTTCCAAAGTTGCAGGAGTCATCCAAGGTGTAGATGAGAGCCCAGCAGATTTTCATGAAAGATTAACTGAAGCATACAGAATGTATACTCCCTATGATCCCGAGGCACCAGGAAGTTTATGTATGGTGAATTCTGCTTTTGTAAACCAGTCTCAACCAGACATCAGATGTAAATTACAGAAATTAGAAGGGTTTGCGGGCATGAATGCAACACAGTTACTGGAAGTCGCTCATAAAGTGTATGTGAATCGTGATAATGAAAGACAGAGAGAATGTGATAGAAAGATGAAGAAGAAAGCTGATTTTTTGGCTGCGGCCATAGTTGAACAGAAAAAGGGGGGGTGTCCCTAGTCGACGGAGCAGAGGAAGAGGGCGGGGTCAAGGCAGAGGCCGGACCCAGAAGCTAGGCGTGAACCAATGCGCCTACTGTAGAGAAGAAGGACATTGGAGAGATACGTGCCCGCAACTCGAAGACGCCCAGCAAGATGACGACAGCAATCATCAGTGGCGAGAAGAAAGACGAGGCTATCCCCGAAACCGAGGAGGAGCCAATCGAGAACAATTCCAGCGAGAAAGAGGAGGAGGAGCCATTCAAGCATTGGCCACACCGGTCCATGATGAGAATGACGTGGATTAGGACAGACCGGGCTCCAAGTTTGCATTAGGTCTCCAGGAGCCTATGGTCAGAATACAAATAGGAGACCAAATTATGGACTTTATGGTTGATACTGGAGCACAACATTCAGTAATAGACAAAAAGATAGCCCCATTCTCTACAAAAGCAGTCACCATTATAGGAGCAACTGGTGCCAAAGCTACAAAATCTTTTCTTCAAAATCGTATATGCACTCTAGGAGGACAGCAAATAACTCATCAATTCCTTTACATGCCCGAATGTCCAGTGCCACTACTGGGACGAGATATGTTAGCCAAGCTGCAAGCACAAATATCCTTCTCTGAACAAGGAGAAAATGCAAATGACAGTAAATCCCCAAGCCAAACCCAGCAGGAATAATGCTGCTGACAGTTCCCCGAGAAGAAGAATGGAGGTATTACATCGATGACCCTTATCATCTATTTTCAAACAGCAATTTATTACATCGATGACTCTATCCACGACACTTATTTTGAACAAACTTTAAAGAACATTCATGCACCACCTGGAGTATGGGCAGAAGGCAGTTCCCCAGGCCTAGCCAAGCATATAGCTCCAGTGATTGTAACCCTCAAGCCTAGTGCTACACCAGTGCACGTCAAACAGTACCCTCTCCCAAGAGCTGCAATTGAAGGCATTCATCGCCACCTACAAAGATTGCTCAAGTATGGCCTACTAAAAGTATGTCAATCCCCATGGAACACTCCACTTTTGCCAGTAAAGAAACCTGGGACGGATGACTACCACCCAGTACAAGACTTAAGAAGAGTAAATGATGCAGTTGAAACTATACATCCAGTTGTACCCAATCCTTACACTCTTCTAGGACTGATACTTGCTGAAGCTACCCATTTCACTGTACTGGATTTGAAAGATGCATTCTTTTGCATAAGATTAGCCCCTGTAAGTCAGATATTGTTTGCCTTTGAATGGCAGGACCCCATCTCTGGAAGAGGGGGCCAACTCACCTGGACAAGATTACCCCAAGGATTCAAGAATTCGCCTACCATATTTAGTGCTGCACTAAATCAAGACCTTTCAAGTTATCCAGTGGCCCCGGGGAAGAGAGTGCTTCTCCAATACGTGGATGATTTGCTGATAGCTGCCATATCAGAAAGTGAATGTATACTAGCCACCAAAGATCTCTTGCAGTTACTAGATGAAGCTGGATACAAAGTTTCCAGAGCCAAAGCACAGCTATGCCAAAAAGAAGTGAAATACTTGGGTTTTCGTATTACCCAAGGAAGCAGAAGATTAGGCAGAGAAAGAAAAGAAGCAGTATGCAGAATTCCAACTCCAACAACCAGAAAGCAAGTCAGAGCCTTTCTGGGAGCGGCAGGATATTGCCGAATCTGGATACCTAACTTTGCCCAAATTGCCAAACCACTGTATGAAGCCACAAAAGGAGAAGAGAAGTCACCACTGGAGTGGGGACTTGAGCAGGATACAGCCTTCCAGAAATTAAAAGAAGAATTGATGTCATCACCAGCACTTGGACTACCAGATGTCCACAAGCCTTTCCACTTGTTTGTACATGAAGCACAGGGAAATGCCTTAGGCATGTTGACTCAGAAATTGGGAAATTGGGAGCGACCTGTAGCATACCTATCGAAACAATTGGACCCTGTGGCCAAAGGATGGCCACCATGCCTGAGAGCAGTTGCAGCTACAGCGCTATTAGTGAGTGAAGCAGACAAGCTCACACTAGGACAGAACATACGAGTCACTGTGCCACATGCAGTCCTTGCCCTTATGGAACAGAAAGCAAATTATTGGCTCACCAATTCCCGAATGTTGAAGTACCAGAGCATGTTATGTGAAAACCCACAGATACAACTGGAAGTGAGTCATGCCTTGAACCCAGCCACCTTGATACCCATCAGTGAAGAACTCCCAGAACATGACTGTATCGAAGTCATGGAAACTGTGTTCTCCAGTCGACCTGATTTGACAGATGTGCCCATAGACAATCCTGACCAAATCTATTATGTTGATGGGAGCAGTCTCATCCTCGATGGACGACGCTGTGCCGGATATGCAGTCGTCACTCAACACGAAGTAGTTGAATCATCAGCTCTAGCCTCAGGCACATCAGCCCAAAAAGCCGAATTGATAGCACTCACCAGAGCATTATTGTTAGGAGAAAAACTTGTGCTAAATGTATATACAGATTCCAAATATGCCTTCACCACTCTACATGCCCATGGAGCTCTCTATAAAGAACGAGGGCTCATCACATCCGGAGGAAAATCAGTCAAATATGGTCCCGAGATATTGATGTTACTTGATGCAGTCTGGGCCCCAACACGTGTAGCTGTCATGCATTGCAGAGGACATCAAGCTGGAAAAGGAGAAGTTGCCCGAGGAAATAGATTTGCAGATGCTTCAGCACGACAAGCAGCTATGACAGGACAGATTGCCCCACCAGCTATGCCAATGCAAGCAGCATTGTTTCCAGTACCTCTAAATTTATGGACACCACGATATACCACCAAAGAATTGAATTACTACTGTAACAAAGAAGATGGAGTACTGAAAGATGGATGGATTGAGCTGCCACCAGAAGAGGGCAGTCAACCCCCTGGACGAATAGTAATTCCTGAACTGTTAGGACCATCTTTTGTCAAAGCTTTCCACGAAGCCACCCACTATGGGAAGAGTGCTATGGAAAAAGCACTCAGACCACATTTTTACATCCCTCTGCTGACAACCATATCAGCCTCAGTAGCACGTCAATGTCTAACCTGTGCCAAAAATAATGCCAAGCAAGGCCTTATAACGGCACCCCGAGTTCAGTCAGGAGGTGTAACCCCCATGCACAACCTCCAAGTTGATTTTACCGAAATGCCAAGAGCCAATGGATACCACTATCTATTAGTATTAGTTTGTACTTTCTCTGGGTGGGTAGAAGCCTTCCCAACCAGAACTGAGAAAGCCCGAGAAGTTACCAAAGTCTTAATGAGAGAGATTGTCCCTAGGTTCGGAATTCCAGCAGTAATAGGGTCAGACAATGGACCCTCATTTGTCTCCCAAGTTACTCAACAGTTAGCAAAAGCTTTGCAGATACAATGGAAACTCCACACTGCATACAGACCCCAGAGTTCAGGGAAAGTTGAGCGAATGAATCGTACCCTAAAAGCCCAAATGTCCAAGCTTTGTCAGGAGACACACTTGAAGTGGCCCCAAGTGCTCCCCATAGCTTTACTCAGAATACGCTCAGCTCCTGTAAAGTCAACAGGATTTTCCCCTTTTGAAGTTCTGTATGGTAAACCCCCACCAATAGTGCAGGGAGTCAAAGGAAGTTTAGCCCAAATTGGTTCAGAAGTAACCAGACAAGAACTCCTAGCTCTTAGTTTTGTTCTGCAGACTCTCCATGCGTGGATCCAAGACCAGTTGCCCATCAACTTGACGGAACCCTTGCATCCCTATCAGCCTGGTACTTCGGTGTGGATCAAAGATTGGAAGAAGACACCGTTGGAACCCCATTGGAAGGGACCGTACACCGTCATCCTGTCTACCCCAACTGCAGTAAAGGTAGCCGAGATCGACGCCTGGATCCACCACAGCAGAGTCAAGCCCGCCGCTGATCCTGAACCAGAGCAGTGGACAGCAGAACAGCATCTTGATGCACCCTTGCGAGTTACTCTGAGACGGCAACCAGCAGCTTAGACACTTCATCACAAGTGCTTTGCAGTAGCCAAGTCTTTCGAAGAGGATTGCTGTTTTCCATGCAGCAACAGTTTTGTTTCAACGAACCCAATTTGCGTGTGATTTGACACACTACTTTGAGACTACATTGACTAAGCCAGACTTCACAAGCCAACTGAAATTGGTTAGTGTGTACTGGACAACCTGAGGATCTTTAATCAACACTCAGCACCCGTTAAATTGCTTCATTAGCAAACGGGACGAAGAATAAAGGACCGTCGTGATCAAGATCAGCAAGCTGAGGATTCAGAAGAACTCCAATCAACATCAACATGCATCTTTACTTTTGCTTTGCCTTGGTTGCCTTATTTGGAGGTTTTGAACAGACTTATGCTCTACCTCCATGCACTGCCTGCATTACTTCTACTCGAACTGGACTGAAAGTAACTCAGACTTTGATTTATCATTCTTACTATACCTGCAAGGGAACAGTGACTCGGTGTATCTATAACACCACTGAACTAAATGTTTGCACTTATGGCAAAATTAGAGCATGCTATAATCCGCATCAGAATCCATCCTATTACACGATGGAAATAAGATGGAAGGATGCAGATGGACCTATACTAGCTGCTACACCACCACTTAAAGACATTACTAAACCTGCTGTTTTAAATTTTGATGCATGTAATGCCATTAATAGAGATAGTTATTCCACCTGTGGTACTTGGGAGAAAGCGTATCGAAATGACCATAAGTACATGTGTCCAGAGGGTGCCACAGGATGGAGGAAATGTACAGGTAAAAAGGAACCAGGCTATAGTACTGCACCAGCAGCAGACTACTATTGCCCGTATTGGGGATGTGTTTTTTATGCTACCTGGAATACTGGTATAACTGATGAGAAAATAGATAAACGAATGGCTACCTTAACGAAGCCAACCACAAATGATAAATGTCAGAAAGATGCTTGCAACCCCTTACACTTACGTATACACAATCCCCATGCATGGAAACAAGGATACAAGTTTGGTTTGCGTATTGCTGGAGGGGCAATAGATCCAGGAACCATTGTGTATATCAGATTGAATACCCAAGCCCACAAGTCATCTAAATATCATATTCATAACACCTTTTATGAAGCTATGCATGTAAATAAGTTTGAGATCCCTCATCCCTCACAGAATTTATTTTTAGAATTAGCTGGAGCAGTAGTATCTAGTCTCAAGATCTCAGATTGCTATTTTTGTGGTGGGACCCAAATGGGAGACCAGTGGCCATGGGAAGCCCAAGAATTGAATTATTCTTTGATTTACAATCAGACTGAATTACACAAGACTACCAGTGAATGGGTGTTAGCGCACTCAATCGTTGGACGTCTTTGCTATGCCAGAACTGGACCCCAGTTCACCCAGAAGGTAGGACAGCTGGTCTGTCTTAGCCAGAAGTACTATAATGCCACGACCAAAAAGACAGCATGGTGGTCAGGAATCAAACACCCTGAACCTCCTAACCCATTAGCCAGATTCCCTGAACTTGCTGGTTTATGGACTAATCTTGCCAAAGTCCAAGCCTGGCAAGCCCCACCTGGCCTATATTGGATCTGTGGAAACCGAGCATATGCACAACTCCCGCCACACTGGGGAGGAGCATGTGTCTTAGGAACCATCAGACCTTCTTTCTTTCTGTTAAACACTGAACACGGAGAACAATTAGGATACCCTGTATACACTACCCACCGACACAAGAGAGCATTAAGACAGAAAAGAGAAGCCTTACAGATAGGTAAGTGGGAGAAGTGGCAAGGTGATGATTGGCCACCAGAAAGAATCATTGAGTATTATGGGCCTGCCACTTGGAATGATGATGGTATGTATGGTTATCGAACTCCAATTTATATGATTAATCGTATTATTCGCTTGCAAGCAGTAGTTGAAATAATAACCAATGAAACTAGCCATGCTCTTACGCTCTTAGCTAGACAAAGTACTCAGATGCGCACTGCTATATACCAGAACCGCTTAGCACTTGATTATTTGTTAGCAGCTGAAGGAGGAGTATGTGGTAAATTGAATTTAACTAATTGCTGTTTGAAAATAGATGATAAGGGTCAAGTAGTTGAAGAAATTGCTAAAGATATGCAAAGACATGCTTATGTGCCAGTACAGACTTGGCACTCTTTGAAATTTCCTAACTGGTTTGCTAACCTCTTTTCATGGGTGGGAGGGTTTAAGACTTTCATTGTTTTAGTACTAATTCTTGTTGCTATTATCTTCTTATTACCATGTTTAATCCCATGTTGTATGCGTTCTATTCATAACACTATTGATAGTACAGTAGAGCGGAAGACCGCCACTAAAATAATGGCTTTATATAAAGCCAGCCCTAGTCGAAATCCTTCAATCATGATGTGATTCTTCTAAAGGTGATTTAATTCTCACACCTTATTACGTAATAGGGTGAGATTAATCAAAGGGGGGAATGTGGCAGGTGAAGGCCTGTGATCCACGGTGTCTGACGTAAGCAGGCAGGCCTAACTAGCTTGACCTGTAAATGAAGCCTGTGGAGAGGCATATAGGAATTGCACATCCCCCAATATGCTGCTATTGTAGGATAGAACTCTGTAAGAGAACTAAACTAACTTAGGTAAGCAGAAACTGAGAGATGGAAAAATACAGAAAAATGTGTTTAAAAGTTACTGATAAGAAAAAGTACATCTGCAAGGAATATAATTGGGAGTGATGACAGATGAGTTGCAGAGCCCTGCTCCCCTGCATGCACAAATTGGCTATATGGCCTTGAGAATGTGAAAGTAACAAGTTGATGAACTGACCATTGTAATTGGGACTAGAAGGGGGGTATGCAGGTGCCATGCCCACTGAAGGGACATAATTGGATAAACTTATCAGTACCGGGACCAATGGAAGGGGTATGGGAGGTACGGGAGAGTACCGGGACCAATGAAATGTTTTTCTATACCTAGAATGGAACAGAAGTCTATAAAAGTTGTTGTAATGCTTGAAAACTTTGCTCAGCCATTTTGAAATTGACTGGTTCGAGACTTGTGCACAAATAAATGATTTGGACCTTCTGAACAGACTCCTGGTATCATTGGTTTGTCTGCGCTTTGCTGCTACAGCATGGGTTAAAGTTCATAAACATGATTACTTGCACTATTTGCCATTTTAATGCCCATAAACAGGCCTGTATAGCCATTTGTAGCTTAATACACTGGGCTCTTTACAATTTTTTATTTATTTATTTATTTAGCAATCATTTATATACCGCATCTTCCAGAGATCAGTTGCGGTTCACAATAAACAACAATCAACAAAGCAGAGTTTGTTTTACATGTAACATCTTATAACCACAAGCAATAATATAAGTAAACAGCAAATGTTAATACTGAACAGAACAGAACAGTGAAACTTTACAATGGAATGCTCTCCCTAAGGGCTACGTTTACTAAACCGCGTTTGATTTTTGTAGCTTACTCTGGGCATTCGCAGAATTTACCCTGCAGATACGATGGAAAAAATCCAGGCTTCGTGGGGGACAGGTTCGCAGATGCAGTTATTGCCACCCACTGAAATAGAGATAGCAGCATACCCAAAGCCTGCAAACTTTGGCGATTGCCATGCAATGGTAACATCTGCAGTAATAACCTGTTCCAGGCATGCCCACTCTCCTCCCAGTCTACATCCTAATCCCTCCAAGCCTGAAGCTACCGTGCAAATTGCAGACATCGTGGAAAATCGCTGCAATGTCTGTATTTTTCCCGTTTAGCAGCAACCACCACAAAATATTTTCTTGCTAGCAGCTAACGCTCTTTAGTAAATATACCCCTAAGTCAAAGCCATGTAGAAATTTAAAAATCTGAAGAAACCAAAGTGAATAGCTGTTCAAAATTAAGTTTTAAGTACAATTTAATTACAAAGGCTGCACTAAAAATAGTCGGGATGATATTCAAAGCCCTTAGCTGGCCATCCAACAGAGTGCTGACTGGCTAAGTGGGCAGGCCGCGATATTCAGCAGAACTATTTAGTTAGTGCTGCTGAATATCTCCATAGACTGCCACGGTACCATCCGGTTCCTGCAAGGGTGGTCCCTGGGCAGAGAGGGGGCAATAATGGTGCTAACCAGGTTAGTGCGGCAATTACCTGATTAGCATGATTTTCAGTGGCTCTTATCCAGACTTTATGCTGCATAAAACCAGGCCTAAATTGAAATCTGAATAAGTTCCAGCTGAAAATCACACTAATCGGGTAAGTGTCAACACTAACGCGGTAAGTACTGCTCAGCCTAGATATTCAATGGCAGCTGCTATCAGGATTCTGCTATAGAATATCTCGATGATATTTAAGCACCACAGCTGACCACCGTGGCATCTGAATATCAGCAATTTTCAAAATTGGTCCCATTATTACTGAAATGTTACCTTAAATAATTGTTTTTTTAAACGAGAGAAGGATTGAGATGTAAGATGGCGTTGTGAGGTCGTGTGATGGAGGACGCGCTGGTGTGTGTTCTCCTGTTACCTGCGTTTTGGAGTTTCTGCTTACCGACTAGAGATGGGTAAGAGGAAGGGTAAGGATAAGCTTTCTCTCCCGGAAAGCTCCGCACCTGCTCCCCTTCGTCTGGCAACATTGGAGGCCTTTGGCATTGCTTCTGCTGCCCCGCTACCGGCTTCCTAGAGCCTTCCCGGTGGGCTTTCCCCTGGCAACAGTGAAGGGGCTTCCCTCAGCCCTATTCTGCAGAGGCCGCCTCCTAACCCCAGAAGTGTTGTTGCTGCTGGCGTTCTGAAGCACACGCCGACCGATGTGACTGTTGTTGTGCCCCAGCCGGGAGGAGCACCGGTTGCTGCTTTGTCTCCCCTGCTGGTTGGAAGTGCTGCTGATCAGTTAGTGGTCCCCAGAAGAACTGTGGAGGTCATCGTGCAGGAAAATGATGAGACAGTGCCCAGTGGAATGCTTTGTGAGCTGCAGAGGCTAAAGGCGGTGACTTTGGAGTCACTGTGGAATGTGATACAAGGCTTTAACGTTTTCTTAAATCGATTTTTGGTCGCTTGGTGGGTGATCTTTCTGTGGTGTCCCAGGCTGTGGTGGAGAACTCCAAGACATTATAAGCTGGTGTTGAAAGAATGACTGTTTTCGAGTCAAAGATGGACATGGTGGAGGCTGTAGGTGATACTTTGGACAGTACATTTGCCTTTAGGTGAATTGAGTTTCATGAAAACCAATCTAGACGCAATAATTTGCATCTGCTGAACTTTCCCAAATCTTCACTTATATTACCATTGACATGTTTATGTTTAAATGTTTATGCAATTTCTTGAAATACTGCCCAGGCTGAAGGGCATCAGAGCATTTTACAATCACTACCATGACATGGCAAAGAAATGTCTGACCGAGACACTTGGGGCCCGATTCCAGTGTGGAAATAGAAGCCCTCTGTGCGTCTGGCCAGAACCAGATGCACAGAGGGTGTCACGATTCTAATCCCGCGGGCACATATAGCCCCGTGGGATCAGAATCGCGAACAGGCCTGTACGTGCAGGCACGGACCTTGATTCTGTCCAGCCTGCATGTACAGGCCTTCCCTGACTAACTCAGTCAGGTCTTTTAAATGGAGCCGTGGCGCGAAGGCATCTGGTTGCCATGGCACTGCGGCTTCATCTAAAAGCCGCAATCCCTGGCCGTCGGCCTCCAAATTGCTTTCCTTGCAGCACGACTCCTGATCTGGCCTCCCAGGGCCAGGGTCGGGCTGCGGGGAATGCTCTCCGCCCCCTCCCACTGCTGCCATGCTCTGGGCCTGCCAATCCCGCCGCATCGGGGAAGTTATTCCACCTCAGAGGTGGAATAACTTCCCCATTCAAGTCGCCGGCCCCTGACTTACAGGGCCAACATTAGAATCGGCCCTGTACATCCAGAGCTGGCGACGGCCCACTGCCCGCCATCCTCCCCTTTCCTGCCCCCATCTAACTTCCCCATACAAGGTGCGGGGAAGGAGGAAGGGGCTGGGAAGACCATAAATAACGGGGATGGACGTCCCAACTATTCGTGACTCGGAATGACCCCCTTGGGATGTATCCAGAGTTCCTCCATTCCTCCCTCCTTTGGTGATGGCCCAAAACCTTTCACTGGGAAATGCTGGACAAAACACCTGGACAGAGAAGAAATAGGTAACGGATTAAATGTTAGCTTGGCCTCAACAGACAGAGACTAAAAAATTGCAAAACGTTATGAAAATATGCAGAGACAGGTACAAATGGAGAAAACTGCACAAATGTACAGGTAAATAAATAACACACTAACAATGATAAAATAAATATATCATTAGACACAAGGACTCACAGACTGGCAGGTAAATGTAAATATAATCCAGATATTCAGCAGCAGTATGGACAGTGGCTGTCACTGAGTACCCAAATTGTGCGGCCACTATCCTGATATGTGCCAACATTATCTAGATTCGTGGTCCACTTCTGGCGTTTTTGGGAAGCTGTTGAGCTCGACATCACATACGCCGGGAAACGCAAGCAGGAGCTGTCTCCGCAGATTAGTAAGCATTTCATTGAACCCCTGATGAAACGAATGTGAAACGCAAATACAGTGCCGAATGATGGTGTCGGGGAAAATCCGGGGCAAATCTTAAATATTTTGGCAACTTTGATGACCAGATAAGTTATCCCTTTTCTTTTTGTCTTCACATTATGGTCTAAGAAACAATAATGAGAAGACCTTCTTCAGTTGTGTTTTGAATACATGAACGAGATAACTTATATGAGCTGGAGTCGTTGATGTAAGACTAGTACTACGGGGAATCCCAAGATATGTACTGATAAAGGCTGAGACCCGGCTCATAAAATTTAAATGAAACAAGTACAAATAATTTGCAACTCAGTGCAATAATTGCCTAGAATATATTGGAGGAATTAACAATATATTTAGCAATAACATTATCTAGATAGCAATGATTTTCAGCTGCCACCCAAACAGCAATTTAGGCCTGATTTTTAGGATAAGGTTAGAACTTATGCGGAGAGTGGCCGATACTGCCCACTTTCCACCCATGGACCAATCCTGCACTGATTAAATAGTGCTGAGGCAGGTTGTGGAGATACTCAGTAGCACTATCCGGATAGTGCCACTGAATATCTCCCTCAGTGCCCTTATTTGGGCAATCCCTTCATGGGCTATCCGGATAAGAGCATTTGAAAATCTGCTCCTCTCTTTTCACCAGCTTAAGTTGGTGAGCTATCATGCTGAAAATCTTTAGTGTTTATTAATAATTCAAATGGACATATCATTTATGGAATAATATGCAGGACTATCTTCTACAAAAGGCATGTTTTTTATAGCCTTTATTGTGCACTTAGTGCTGCACATACAAGTCAAAAAACTTACATATGCACTCACTCACCTTGCCCCAGCTGAGCACCAAATATCACCTCTTTAGCCGTTCCATAACCAAGCTCACGGCATACTACGCTGGCTGAGAGGAGATTCCACTTGTCATCGCATATGGTGCCCCATTTACCATTCTTCAGCACTTCCACCCTGCCCTCTCCAGGACGAGCACCAGCCCTGAGTCTCACCAGAGGCTCCTACAACAATAGAAAGGGGCAGATATGGAGAGGTGGCAGGTGTGATATGTGGTATGCAGAATATTTCACTCGCCAAGTTTCATTAATATTAGACCAGGAAAAATACCAAAATAAGCAAGGGTGCCAGTAATGTTGACCCAACCGTAACTGCTATTTGTAAGGCTATCCAGATAGATTTTGCTCCAGCATCGGCCCACCTCATGCAGTGGATGAGCAGCCTAATGGTTAGAGCAGTGGCTTGGTGGCCAACAGACCAAGGTTTGATTCCCACTGGTATTTCTTGGGCAAGTCCCTTTAC
Organism: Ichthyophis bannanicus; assembly: GCA_033557465.1. Classification (NCBI taxonomy): domain Eukaryota; kingdom Metazoa; phylum Chordata; class Amphibia; order Gymnophiona; family Ichthyophiidae; genus Ichthyophis; species Ichthyophis bannanicus. The sequence goes on along the minus strand of CM066034.1, from coordinate 884,564,288 downwards.
CCTCCCCATTGCCTCAGAAGAAAGGCCTGTTAATCTACATCTGGTCACACCCTGGTTGCTGGGTTGCCTGGAGTCAGCATTGATTCAATGGCATGCATTGCATCTTTACCTCACTAATGTCTTGCTGAGGAATTAGAGCGGCTTTCGCACACTTTCTAACCTCATTCTTCTAGAAACCTCTGATTGAAAAGGCTGGCCCCAGAATCAGGTCACTCCCTATTGCTAAAATTCTCAGTAGTAAGAAACTGTTTTTATTTCTAAGAGATGCCCTTGTTTACCTCAGCTCTGAATGCTTTCCGGAAGTTACTTCCATGCCCATGACTGAACTGGGGTCCCGCCACACAGCGTACAAGAGCGTGCATCACATTTCTGTGACATGATTTCAGCTTGCTCGGTGAAACTTGAATCTTGCAGCTTGCCAGATGAGCCTCGTTGCCTGAGCAGCTCACCCTGTGAATCCAGAACATGTTCTTCTTGTTGGCAATTTTGAGCCTTGAAAATGAGGAAAAATTATTATAGAAAGAAAGTGAGGTAAAACAGAATGAGTGACAAAAACAGACAAGAACATGAAAACAGAGACGTACTATAATATTTTGAAAAAGAAAACACATCGGAAAAAACATTCAGATTGAAAATATTATTTTTCACCTTTAAAACAGAAGAAAAAATTGTGGTCAAGGAAAACAAATATTTACCTGGATTTAGGATCTTTCATTTTCAAATTCCAAAGTTTCCTGCAATCAATGTGTGTACATATTAGAATGGTACAGTAGAGCAACAACTATAGCAAGTAGGGAATTACAGTACATCGATAACAGAGCGAGCACATTCGCAATATACCAAGGAAAACACAAAGAAGCAAAGTGTGTTGAGTGGTCACAGGTACTTTATTGAAAAGAACCGCTACGCCTTTCAGCAAATGCCTTCCTCAGGGGGTGCAAACCTCAAATGAAAACAAAGAAAATCAAAGAAAAACAATTCAAAATACAATAATAAATACCTAATACATAAATACATAAATAATACATAAATAATGTAAAACAATAAATAGAAGTAATGTAAAAAGTAAGATGAACACAAGGACATTCCAAACACTCTTATCATGATAGGAAATTAAAACATACATGTTCTTATCCAACATATATCTAAGAGATGAATGGAGAGATGAGGAGGAACAGTGCAAATTTAGAATCCCAAATCAGGGACCATATCTACTTAGAAAAACACACTGCGTGTACTTCTTAATGAATAGTAACGTATCTGCAGAACATATTAAGAGAAATGGTAAAAGTAAGACCAAACCTTGAGAAGGGCTGTAATGTAAGCATTCATATATATAGTCCATAGTTTTTAAACAAATTTAAAAATGACTACTGTGTATCATGTGATCATAAAACAGCAATAAATTGTGTTGAAAAGTCATAAGAACATAAGATATGCCATAGTGGGTCAGACCAAGGTCCATCAAGCCCAGTATCAAGTTTCCAACAGTGGCCAATCTAGGTCATACTTATCTAGCAGTTTCCCCAAAAGATACAGGTTCTACAATGCTTGTACTGGGTCCAGCATTGATATCCTGGGTCCCTTCTTAATAATGGTTTATGGACCTTTCCTCCAGGAACTCATCCAAACCTTTTTTAAACCCAGCTACACTAACAGCCTTAACTACATCCTCCGGTAACAAATTCCAGAGTTTGATTACAAGTTGAGTGAAAAAATATTTTCTTTTTTTAGTCTTAAATAGTTTACCCTGTAGCTTCATTGCATGTCCCTAGTCTTTCTATATTCTGATAACGTAAACAATCGATCTACGTTTACCCGTTCCACTCTGTTCATTAATTTATACACTTCTATCATATCTCCTCTCAGCCGTCTCTTTTCCAGGTTAAAGATCCCTAACCTTTTTAGCCTTTCTTCATAGGAGTATCCTTCCATCCCCTTTACCATTTTGGTGGCTCTTCTCTGAACCTTTTCTAATAAAGCTATATCCTTTTTAAGATATGGCAACCAGAATTGCACACAGTATTCAAGGTGCGGTCTCACCATGGAACGATATAGAGGCATTATAATATCTTTTGTTTTATTTTCCATTCCTTTCCTTGTGATACCTAGCATTCTATTTGCTCTCTTGGCTGCCGCTGCACACTGGGCCGAGGGTTTTAACACGTTATCCACAATGACGCCTAAATCTTTTTCCTGGGTGGTGGTTCCTAATGTGGAACCTTGCATCGTGTAACCATAGTTTGGGTTGTTCTTCCCTAGGTGCATAATTTTGCACTTGTCCACATTAAATTTCATCTGCCATTTTGATGCCCAGTCTTCCAATTTATCAAGATCCTCTTGCAATTTTAAACAATCCTCTTGGATTTTAACAACTTTAAATAGTTTTGTGTCATCTGCAAATTTGATAACCTCACTTGTTATTCCCATTTCCAGGCCATTTATGAATATGTTAAAAGGCATCGGACACAGCACAGATCCCTGGGGTACACCATTATTCACATTTCTCCATTGGGAAAATTGGCCATTTAGCCCTATCCTCTGCTTTCGATCTTTTAACCAGTTCCTGATCCACAATAGTACACTGCCTCCTATCCCATGACTTTTTAGTTTTGTCAAAGTTCTCTCATGAGGGACCTTCTCAAAGGCTTTCTGAAAGTCCAGATACACTTTATCAACCGACTCACCTTTGTCCACCTGTTTATTCACACCTTCAAAAAAAACATAACAGATTAGTAAGACAAGACCTTCCTTGTCTAAAGCCATGTTGGCTGTCTTCCATTAGGCCATGACTATCTACATGCTGAGTAATTTTGTTCTTTATTATGGTTTCTACTATTTTTCCCGGTACTGACGTCAGGCTCACAGGTTTGTAGTTTCCCGGATCACCCCTGGAACCCTTTTTAAAAATTGGCGTTACATTGGCGATCCTCCAGTCTTCAGGTATTACAGATGATTTTAATGATAGTTCACAGATTACTAATAGCAGGTCTGCAATCCCATATTTCAGTTTTTTCAACATCGTTGGATGTATACCATCTGGTCCAGGTGATTTGCTACTCTTTAGTTTATCAAATAGTTGTAATACATCTTCCCGGTGTAGCGATATTTCTTTCAGTTCTTCTGCAGTATCACCTTTAAATACCACTTCAGTCATAGGTAACATCCCTACATCTTCCTCAGTAAAGACCGAAGCAAAGAATTCATTCAGTCTCTACGCTGTAGCCTTGTCCCCTCTTACTACCCCCCTTTTACCCCTCTATCATCTAATGGACCAACTGACTCGCTCATATGTTTTTTGCTATGAATGTACTTGAAAAAGTCTTTATTATGCCTTTTTGCTTCCACAGCAAGTTTCTTCTCAAATTCTCTCTTTGCCTGCCTTATCAATGCCTTGCATTTAACTTGCCAGTGTTTGTGCTGTTTCCAGTTTTCGTCATTTGGCTCTTTTTTCCATTTCCTGAAAGATGCTTTTTTGGCAACAACAGCCTCTCTGACCTCACCTTTAAACCATGCTGGCAGTTTTTTGGACTTCCTTCCACTTTTCTTAAAGCATGGAATACAGCTAGTCTGGGCTTCCAAGACAGTATTTTTCAACAACACCCAAGCTTGATGTTAAGTCTTTAATGTTTGCAACTGCTGCTTTTAGTTTTTTCTTAACTATTTTCCTCATTTTATCATAGTCTCACTTTCAAAAGTTAAAAGGTAGTACTGTGGATTTCCTTACCATCCCTCCTCCATTAATTAAATCAAACGCGACCATGCTATGATCACTATTGCCAAGTGGCCCCCACTATTGCCAAGTTGCTGAGTATTGTATAAAAGTCTACATTACCTAGAATGTAGTACCATTCCTGGAGGGGCTTCTTTTCAAGCAAGGTGATTCTGTGTACTACACATTTTTTACCTGAACATTTTTTACAAATTGTTTTTAGATAGCATTTTTCTCTGCTTAAAGCTACTGGTTTATTTTTTGTAACTAATGCAGAAGAGTATTTTTCTGTTTTAGGCAAGGCTTTCTCTTTTGCTGATGCGGTTGAAAGTTTAAATAAAAGGAAAGACAGTACATTTTCTTTGAGTCATGCACAGAAGCGTGAGTGCTCCTAATTAACTTGCCAAAGAGTCAGGTTGCTGAGTGTTATATTAAAGTCTACACTACTTGCAGACACTGCCATTCTTGGAGGTGCAAGATAATTCTCTGAAAAAGAGGGTAGCCTTCATAAACTATAAGAGATTGAAGAACGAGGAAGACAAAGAACAATATCTGGGGAAGTTAAGGAAAGCTGATAAAGTAGTCAGGAAAGTAAGGATACAAATGGAATTAAAAGTAGCCAATACCGTAAAACATGAGGACAAGACTTTTTTTTATATTTCTTAGTGACAGGAAGAAGCAAAAAGGAGGCATTGTGAGACTCAAGGGTGAAGAGGAGGAATATTTAGAGGCCAATGAGGATCAAGCAGAATTGTTTATCCAAATTTCTGTCCTGTTTTCATGGATGAAGGCGAAAGAATGGGATCTCAGAAAACAAACACAAATAGGAATGGAAGTGAGACAGAAGAACTATTTTCAGAAGACTGCTTGTGAGGAGCTAGCTAAACTAAAAGTGGATAAAGCTATTAGGGCCACTCAGGATCCATCCAGCGTATTGAAAGGATTTATTGAAGTATTGGTGGCTCCACTGGCTGAACTTTTCAATGCTTCTTAAGAGTCGGAGTGATCCCAGAGGACTGGATGTGAGCAAATGTGGCTGCTGTCCATACAAAGGGAAATAATGAAAGTTTGGTAACCACAGACCGATTAGTTTGGCCTCTGTTGTGAGTAAATTAATGGAAGCGCTGCTAAAGCAGAGAATATTTGTAGTTCCTGGAATCCAAAGGATTCCAGGATCCAAGATAACATGGCTTTACTAGAAGTAGGACTTGTCAGACGAATTTGATTGATTTCTTTGCTGGATGACCAGATAATCCTGAGGCCGCGGGCAGGGTCCCGGCGGCCGACATTAACCGGGCGCGCGGCCCGGCGCGGGGACCCTGTGCGCGGCCTGGGCTGTGTGCGCGTGCGCGGCCTTGGTTGGGTGCGCGCGCGCGGCTTTTGAAAGTGATTGGCTCCCGTGGGTCACGGGAGCCAATCATCGCCTCGGGTGCTGGGGAGCGGGGGGGCGAGTAGCGGCAGAGCAGCCTCCGCGTGGCCAGTCGGGCGGAGGCTGCGTTTGGGTGCCGGCGTGGGAGGAGAGGCCTGGCTTCGGGATCGGGTGTGCAGGGTCCGGAGCCTCTTTTAGCGGCCTGCTGGTAGCGTGAGTTTGGGGGGGGGCATTTGCCGGCGCCGTTTCGGGATTTTTGGCTGTCCTTCGGGGGTTGGGGTGAAGTCGGGTGGCAGCTCGTGGGGGGCCGAGGGGCTTTAAATTCTTTTGTCGACTCAGCCGGTCCTGCGGCTGTGCTTGCTGCCTGTGGGGATGCCGGTTTCCAGTCCAAGGCTGATCGGGGGAGGTGGGGGGTTGCCTGGACCTGTGTCCGGGGGGGGGTTGCCTGGACCTGTGTCCGGGGGGGGGTTGCCTGGACCTGTGTCCGGGGGGGGGATGCCTGGACCTGTGTCCGGGGGGGGTTGCCTGGACCTGTGTCCGGGGGGGGTTGCCTAGACCTGTGTCCGGGGGGGGGTTGCCTGGACCTGTGTCCGGGGGGGGAGGGAGTTGTCTGGACCTGTGTCTGGGGGTGGGGATGGAGTTGTAGAAGGGGGTGGGGGGGGGCAAAAGGGGTCAGGGAGGCGTGGTACGGGGCCGCAAAGGCGGTACGGGGTTCGCACCCTCACGGTGGATCCCAGGGGGTGGGGGTGGGGCTTCGGGGCGGGTCGGGACTGGCAGGGCGCGTACCGGCAGGAGATGGGGTGGGGGTGAGGGGGGGTGAGGGGGGGCGGGCTGTGGGGGGGGGGGTGATTTCGGGCACCGGGCCAGGGGGGCGGGTTACGGCCCGATGGGGCGCAGTGGGTTGCTAGCGGTGGCGGGGCTGCAGGGTGGTTCCCGAGTCCCAGTGGCTTTGACACGCCGGGGGGTTCTTCCCCTGGGGAGCTGGGGTGCAGGGTACCTCTAGGGCTGGGGGAGGGGGTCCTTGGTCTCCGGTCTGGCCCCTTGGTCTCCGGTCTGGCCGGTGTCGGTTTCCCCCCTGTTTTCCCCTTTTGTCTCCGCAGGGGCAGTTTATGGCGCAGCCCACATCGCCCTGGGCGCGGCTGGCAGTGAGAGCTGGATGAGTCCTACGGCTGGGGCGACGATGCAGCGTGGAGCGGCAGCGGAGTCGGCCCAAGGGCGCCCCAGGGATGTCGCGTGCGCTGATGGCGAGGACCGTGCGGTGGCTGGTGAGCTGGCTGCTGTGCCGGGTGAGTTAATCAAAGGGAGATGGGGGGGGGCTTCACGTAAGAAGCACCGGTGGTTGTGTCGTCGGAGTCGCCGCTCGGACTCGTCCTCGTCTTCTGCCTCCTCGAGTGGTTCGTCCGGGGCGCTGGGGGAGGGGGTCGTTCGGCGGATTCCGGATTGTGGGGGGGCCTCCGTGCGGTGCCGCGTCCGCTGCGGCGTCAATTCGGAAGCAGCGCTACATGGATATCTTCCGTTGGTTAGAGGGGGGGGGAGCGCTCTGGCGAGAGTCGGAGGACGGGAACGGATGATGAGACGGCCGGTCGGGTTAGGAAGGGGCGCGTAAGGTGGTTAACTGGCCGCGTTCCTTTTTGCGGTTGGCCAGGTGTGGGGACAGCACGCTCCGGCGCAGTATGGCCTGTTTACTAGCGTGCGCCGCTTCCATCCTGGTGGCGGCTCAGACGCCCGACGGCTGGTCTTGGCTGAACTACGCTGACAAGTCAGGGACAGGATGGCGGCGGGCCGATCGCTTTCGTGGGGCACGCATGACATTCACTGGTGGCTGACCCACTTGTCGGCGAGGTCCGGTGCCGGTGCTGCGGGTGGGGGAAAGAATGGTGGTGGGGCGGTGGGCGGGGTGGCGCGGCCCTTTCGAGGGGGGGCGGCCGGGGTGCCCACAATGGCAGGCTCGGCCGAGAGCGGTGACGTGTGCTGGCATTGCAACCGCTCCACCTGCCCCTTTTTTCCTGATTGCAAATTCCAGCACGCCTGTTCCTAGTGGGGGTGGTCCGCATTGTGCTGTCAAGTGCATACAGAAGGGCTCCTCTGGCATGGCCGGTCCCCCCCCCCATACGAGCGGTGAGTGGCATGGGCGCGCCCCCTTCCCAGTTCGCGTGGCAGCCTTCTTGGGGTGGCTAAGTCGTTATCCCCGGAGGCGCGAGGCGGCGATTCTGGATTTGGGTTTGCGAATGGTTTCGGGGTGTGGTGTCGGCGCCGTCTGCTAGGAACTCCCCTTCGGTTCGTCGTGGGGCAGAGGTGGTCCAGGGCAAATTGTTGGCGAGTTGCCGTTGGGGTGGGTGGTGGCCCCCTTCTGGGAGCCTCCCTTGGCTAACATGGTGATTTCGCCTGTGGGTGTTGTGCCCAAGAGGGAGCCGGGCCAATTCCGGTTGATTCTTAATTGTCCTGTCCGATCGGGGCTTTCGTGACCGATTCTATCCCACGTCACTTTTGTACGGTTGCTATGCGTCCTTTCGACAAGGCGGCTTTGCTGGTCCGTGGGGCCGGTCGGTCGGCCTTACTGGCAAAGGTGGACATTGAATCGGTTTTTCGTTTGCTTGCCGTCCACCCATCTTCCTTCCCCTTCTTGGGGTTTTTGCTTTCCAGGGAGATTTATTTCGACATGTGCAGGCCGACGGGCGGTTCGATCTCTTGCGCTTACTTTGGGATGTTTAGCCCCTTCCTGGAGTGGGTGTTGGTTCGCGCTTCTGGCCTGTCGTCCGTGGTGCATTACCTGGACGGAATTTGTTTGTGGGAGCTGCGAACTCTGGGGAATGTCGTGCGGTCGGGGTACGGACACCGCATCACCGGATTCGGGTGACGGCAGCAATGCGGGCTGATTTGCGGGTGGGATAGTTTTTGGAGGATTTCATTGGGACTTCTGTTTTGCTCAAGCCCGAGGTATCCGATGATGTCTTGCGGTTGTACGCCGATGCGGCGGGGGGGGGGTGGGTTTGGGGATGTATTTCGGTGGGGCTTGGTGCGCGGATCGGTGGCCGGAGGCTTGGCGCGCGGCGGGCCTGACCAGGAATATCACCTTTTTGGAGCTCTTCCGATTCGTGTAGTCTTGGCGCGTTGGCCAGTGCGCCTTCGGATCCGGAGGGTGCTTTGGTGGTGTGATAATGCGGCGGTCGTGAGTGTGGTTTACCGATACACTCCGAGGTGCGTGATGGTGGCTGGCGTGCTGCGGGACGTCGTCTTTGCCCGTTTGCAGTTGATTGTGGCGGTGCGGGCACGGCATATACCGGGATGCGCTAGCGAGATTGCGGAGGCTCTTTCGAGTTTTCAGTGGGAGCAGTTCCGGGTGCTTGCCCAGAAGCGGACACGGACGGAGCTGTGGTCCCGGAGAATCGTGGGGTACTGGCCTCGAGAGATGCTCGACCTGCTGAGGAACTCAGTGTCTGCGGGGACCTGGTCTGTGTTCTGGTGGGGGTGCGACCGGGTGGTCGCCTTTTGTTATCGTGTGGGGGCAAGCGGGGGGGGGGTCCCGGAGGGCTTGATGGCCCAATGTATTGTGGCGGCCAACGGCCCCGGGTTTTCGCGGTCGGCGGTGTGTGCGCATTTGGCGGGGTTTAACTTTTGCGAGCACGGTGGGTGGGGGTTCCCCGGCTGGCGGGGTTTTCACGTGCTGGCTGCTGCAGGGTTAGGAGCGGGTGCAGCCGACGCCGCGTGACTCGCGGTTGCCTATCACGCTTGGGCTCCTGGTGCGGGTGTGCGGGGCCTTAAGGCAGGTGGCTTCGTCCGAGTGCGAGGCTTCCCTGTTCAGGGCTGTTTTGCCTGGCCTTTTTTTTTGGGGCATTTCTGATCAGGGAGCTGGTTGCGGGCTTTGGCCGGGGGGGGGTGTTGGGGGGCTGCTGGTGCGTCACGTTAGGGTGGTCGAGGTGGGGGTGTGGTTCCTTGTGGCTAAGTCCACAACGGATCCGCTTGGACAAGGTTGGGGGTGTGTCTGGGCGTGGGCGGGGAGCTGAGGACTTGCCCGGTGTGGGCGTGGCGGCGGTATTTGGTGGTGCGTCCGGTGGGCGCAGTCGGTGTTTCGTGTACGCGGATTCTCGGGTTCACCCGTTTTCAGGTTTCTGCGGTGTTGCGGCTGGTGTTGGCTGCGGTGGGGGTGGGACCCGCTGCGTTTTGCTCCGCACTCCTGTCGGCTTGGGGCTGCCACTGGTGCGGCAGCCGCGGGATTACCGGGGCATGTCAGTCCAGGCCTTGGGAGGTGGCGTTCTTCGGTTTTGAAGGGGTACGTTCGGCTGTAGGTGCCGGGATGGTGTTGGTTGGGGCTTTAACTGTTTATTTCTTTTGCAGATGGGGGTATCGGACCTGGTGCATGTCGTGTGGCTGGCCACTCTTTCGTCCATTGGGCGGGTCAGCGTGCTGCAGACCGCCCTATCGGCGCCAATTTGGGATGGGACCCGTTGTCGGTGGCTGTGCAATGGCTGGGCATGCGGGGCATGCGATGGCCGCGATTGCTGCCTTTGCTGCGGCGCCACGGGAGGACGTCGCGGTGGCCGGCCGCCCTGTTGGTGCAGCTGATCCGGGCGGTGCAAGATGTTCTGGTGTTGCGGATGTTTCCCGGTGTTATTGTACGGTGGTCAGACATCATTCCAATGCTGGCCTGCAGGGACCAACGTCGGTGGTCCAGGGGTTTGCCCCAGGTTAATCGCCAGTTTAGTCATTGGGTCTGTGTGAGGGAGGGGTATCAGCTCTTGCACGATGGGGTGGATGTTGGGTGTTAGGGATTCTATCGGACTGTTGGGGTTCATTTGTCGCCAGTGGGCATGGACCAGGAGGCCTTGGGATATATGTCTGGCAATGATGCACGCTGGTCGCAGCTTGGGGCCAGGGGGGGCGGCACATGAACTGTGTTATGTGCCAGTGGCGGGATCCCGGAGGTTTCCGGGGTCCGGAGCAGCAGGCTACACTTGGGCGGGGGCGGGGTGCCCCTGACCCGGTCAAACCCTCGGCCGACTTTTGCTTAGCATGGCGAAGTCGGGGGGAGGGGTATGGTAACTTGCCGGGTGGCGAGTTATTGCGTTAGCGGTGGCAGGCACTTTGCTGAGGTAGGGCTGGTGCAGCCGGGTGCCGCTAATTGAAGGGTTGGAAAGTTTGTTGGTTTATTAAATTGTTATGGCTAATAAAAGCTGCGACCAGTTGTGTTCCATGAAATTTTGGTGTTATGTCTTTTGTGGGGCGGGGTATGGGCGGGGTTGTCGGGGGTGTGGGGGGGGGGTGCGAGAGGTAGGGGCCTGGAGTGCCGGGACCGCCTCCCTCGGTTATCCTGAGGCCGCAGGCAGGGTCCCGGCAGCCGACATTAACCAGGCGCGCGGCCCGGCACGGGGACCCTGTGCGCGGCCTGGGCTGTGTGCGTGCGCGCGGCCTTGGTTGGGTGCACGCGCGCGGCTTTTGAAAGTGATTGGCTCCCGTGGGTCACGGGAGCCAATCATCGCCTCGGGTGCTGGGGAGCGAGGGGGCGAGTAGCGGCAGAGCAGCCTCCGCGTGGCCAGTTGGGCGGAGGCTGCGTTCGGGTGCCGGCGTCCCTCCCTCCCTCCCTAATTTAGGCGGTGGGGGTTTTTGGGGTGTTGCAGCTGGGGGGGGGGGTGGCGGGATCCCGGAGGTTTCCGGGGTCCGGAGCAGCAGGCTACACTTGTGCGGGGGCGGGGTGCCCCTGACCCGGTCAAACCCTCGGCCGACTTTTGCTTAGCATGGCGAAGTCGGGGGGAGGGGTATGGTAACTTGCCGGGTGGCGAGTTATTGCGTTAGCGGTGGCAGGCACTTTGCTGAGGTAGGGCTGGTGCAGCCGGGTGCCGCTAATTGAAGGGTTGGAAAGTTTGTTGGTTTATTAAATTGTTATGGCTAATAAAAGCTGCGACCAGTTGTGTTCCATGAAATTTTGGTGTTATGTCTTTTGTGGGGCGGGGTATGGGCGGGGTTGTCGGGGGTGTGGGGGGGGGGTGCGAGAGGTAGGGGCCTGGAGCGCCGGGTCCGCCTGCCTCGGTTATTGGATTGGGGAAAAGCGTTAAATGTGGTATACTTAGATTTCAGCAAGATCTTTGACCATCCTGCATCAGTGACTTGATAAATAAACTGAGTGACTTGGGATGGATCCTAAAGTGCTGAGTAAGAAACTGACTGAGTGGGAGGCACCAGAAGGTAGCAGTAAATGGAGTTCACTCTGAAGGTAGGGGTGCTATCATTGGCATGTCGCATGGATTGGTCTTTGGTCCTGTTTTTTGGAACATTCTTGTAAGTGATATTGAGGAGGTTCTTCCAGGAAAGGTATGCATCTTTGCAGATGACATCAAGATCTGCAACTGGGTAGATACCCTGGAAGGTGTTGACAGCATGAGGTGGCATCTAGTAAAGACTGAAGATTGGTCAAGAATTTGGCAGCTAAGATTTAATACACATGAGCTGCATAAACCCAAGGCAGCAGTATAGTATAGGAGTTAAGTACTTTGTTACATGGAAGAAAAGCAAGATTTGGGGTTGAATGTACTGTATGATCTAAAAATGGCCAACAAGTTAGAAAAGGCAATCACAAAAGCCATAAGAATGCTTGGATGCAAAGGAGATGATAGTGAGACTAATTTGGAGTACTGTGTACACTAGTTGTGGAGAGTGCACCTTAAAAAGGATAGAAACAGGAGGATAGATTTAAAGATCACAATATGTATAGTTTGTAGGAAAGATGGGAGAGGATTGATATGATGGAGACATTTAAATATCTCCATGGTATAAATGCACAGGAGATGGCCCTCTTGCAGTTGAAAGGAAGCTCTGGAATGAGGGATCATAGGATGAAGGTTAAAGGGGATAGGAGTAATCTGAGGAAGTATTTCTTTACAGAAAGGGTCGGGATGCATAAGACAGTCTCCCTATGGAGGTAGTAGAGATGAGAAATGTATCTGAATTTAAGAAAACATTGGACAGATACAGAGGATCTCTGAGGGAGATGAAAAGACTGTAGAAACTAAGGGGTATGTTTACTAAACTGCGTTAGTGCAATTCGCGTTAGGAGCCGCGGTAGTGACAGAAACCCCAAATAAAGACATGGGCGGTACAGCGTCACCACTAACGCGCGTTAAAAAAATTAACGAGCGTTAACGGGCGCCATGGCGCGTCACTGCGCGTTAAACGTAAGAAGACATACAGACACAAAGCACTGAAACAGAGCTGTAGCACAATGGTTACGGTACTGACCGCTGTTACAGGCAGCATGGGTTCGAGTCCCCAGTGTGCCTAACGCAGAAGGCTGTCCCAGGCATCACCCTGTACATTACAGAGGGAAAGAGGAGGCATGTTTTTCGTTACACTCAGTATTGGTGTCAGAAAAACACCCTCGGAGTGTGCCTAGCCACGTACGTTGGTGCGTGCGAGGTTGCGTGCATTGGTACGTGCGTAGTCCCGCGCGTGGGTACGTGCGTTTTTACGTGCGTGGGTACGTGTTTGTTTACGTGCGTGGGTACGTGTGTTTTTACCAGTGTGGGCATCTTATATTACAGACTCTGTAGGGTGTCCTGCACCTATGCATTATGCTAACAGATGTACGTGTGATGGCCTATGGTTTATCAGAGCCTGTGAGCAGGTGCTGGAGTTTCACAGGGTTGGATTGTGCCAGTCACACCCACGATGCACTGCACATGCAAATCAGCTGTCCACAGATACACACCATGGGGAATGCACCCCCACAGCACCTCGGCCTGGTAGGGGGAACTGACCATGTGCACCCCCACAGCACCTCGGCCTGATAGGGGGTACCAACCGTGTGTTGTACTGGCACAGAGTAGCTACACACCGTCACATTGTGCGGGTACTGTGCTCACCCTGAGGGTGCAGTGAGGCGCCCAGCACTAGGTCCACAGCACCGTCCATGGCTGAAAGAGGCCATGGCGCAGGTCCAAAGCAGTGTTACTGTGTGAGATAGGTAGTTTCTGCAGGAACACCTTGGACATCACTGTCTGTTTCAGTCAGGTGTAGCCCCCATGCACCACACCCCCCTCCCCCAGGGCTGAGGGTGGCAAACAGGGTCTCCCATCAAAAGATCCACAGTCTACCTCCATGCAAAGGTGGCAGTAGAGGGGAACATTAACCCTAGTCCTGCTGAGGAACAGACACCCCACAGGGCAGTCAATGCAGCTCTGTACACAGCCATAACACAATAGCAGACAGACATTAGGCCTGGATATGGTATGCTGCACCCCACCACCATCTGATATTCCCCTGGTGCAAGTCATCAGCCACTGCACCCTGCAAGCCACTCCATCACAACACCTACCAGCTGTAAACAGTCTGCTAGTGCCCAGTGGAAATGCCTGCACCCAGAACTGGGATGTCAGCATACACAGCAAGCAGATACATCAGTGACTGGGCCCCAAAAGGAAACCCATATTTATCACATGAGAGAAATACTAGATAGCACTATGGGTGTGCCTAGCCATGTTGTGGTCACTGCAGAGTCAGGGTGAGAGTGATCTCTCAGCAGGATATACTGAGGTCACCCTGTCTGTGTAGGTGGTGGCTGGGCACTACAATGTGCCTGTCACTGCCCTATGCCCTGTGCAGATGCACCCTGGCCAGGCCACCCTGTCCGGCCTATACCCATGGTACCTTGCTCCTCATTATGCACATTGGCAGCCCAATACTGGCAACATTGCTGGCAGTGTGGGCTGTGGAAGGTGTTTGCAGCCATCACACACTGGATAGACAGACAGCCACCCCCACACCTATGCCAGCATTGTGCTACTATAGAGGTGGTCAGCAGCCATACCCACCACACCAGTCATGGGCATAGTACAGGCATGGATATGGTACACAAGACTGTTGGGGGGTCACTCCCCAGGGTGGTGAACACTGTCAGAGACCAGACCTGCAGCACACACCGCAGACATCAGAATGATTGTTATGGTGGAGCTCAATGAGCAAAATGTGCTTAACGTAGGAATTGATATCTGCCAGTTATCAGAGGAAACGTTTGATAGCTGTGTACCATATACCCAGGTGTAGGGTGGCATTGCTAAGGTATGCAACTGCTAGTATTGGGAGATACAGGCAGGGCCCAATGTCTTGCCTCTCCAGGTGACATTGGCCAATGGGGCCTGTGGGGGTGTGTGTGGCCCTGTTGGCTGCTGCTTTACGGCAGAGTTCCCCAACTCCAGTCCTGGTGTTCCAAACACTGTTCAGGTTTTCATGCTGTCCCTCATAAATATGCATGAGCTACATCTGCATACCATGGGGGTGGTGCATAGCTATGCAGCACAGGCATCTTTATTAGAGGCAGCATGAGACCAGAATGGTGTGGGGCCCTCCAGGACTGCATTTGCGGGACTCTGCTTTAAGTAATGTGCCTGTTTCTGGTGTCTGTGTTTGGTGTGGTAAAATATAGGCCATACGTATGTTCTCTGCAATAAAGGAGTGTCTTTACTATCACTGTTTAGTGGTGGGTAAAACTATGGGGACTGGGTTGGCAGGAGCCCCAGCTGGGATTTGAACCTGTGATCCTCTGGTCTTACAGGCACTGGCTGTGTCTGTTGCACCACACTGTGGCCACAGAGACAGTGTAGTCCCTGGAGTTAGTTAAACCGGCCTGACGAGTAAGAAACCCTGCTCTGCAACAGGTTTACTGTGGCCTCATTTACCTTGTATGCAGACAAAGGTGCACATAAACCTCAGAAAAGACCTCACAAAAGGGGCACACACCCATAACCAAGCTGGGCAACAATGATATCATTGGGAAACATTACACCACACGCCCAGGACAGCTCCATTACAATGAAATGCTCTTTGAAAGGGTCTGCGGAGCGTAGATCCTTCCACACATCATTTCTTTTTATTTTGGTGCTTTCCAGGGAGTGTTGTTCCTTGTTACCCATTGATATCACTGTTGCCCAGCTGAATTATGGTTTTTAACATGTTTCTTGTGGTCATTTTTAACGTTTTATGTGCAATTTTGTTCTGTGCACATGTATCACACTGCTCACGTTTTGTGGGTTTCCCCGGTTTTTCTGTACATTGCTGACGGAAATGGTTTCTCTTCCCTTTAAATGCCTTTAACGACAGGTTTTCATTCGCGTTGGAATTGAGCTCAGGAATTCAGTGCGTTAGTGTGAGGGGAGCCTCTCCCCGCCCATTGACCCCTTCTCTCCGCCCACTCTCCACCTTCTGCGCTGTTTTAACGCGCCGCGGGACTTTACGATCGTTAACTATGCTTAACGCGCGTAGTAGTACGTTAACGGTCGTTAGCGCGTCGGTACGCGCGTTATACGGCACTTACGGTCGTTAACGTCGTATAACGCGCGTTAGTCACGTTTACCGCACTTTAGTAAACATCCCCCTAAGTTCTCATAGATGGGCAGATTGGACAGGCCATATGGTTTTTATCTGCCATTGTTTTCTAAGTTTTGATGTTTAATAGGAAATACACATATATTTCTAAGGTCTGCCAAAACCATGCCATAACATGCCCCCTTCACACCTGCACATACTACAAATAGACACATGTAAGTAAGTAGAAGCTCTTCTAAAATTGCTACTTACATGTGTATATTTATTTACATCTGTAAATCAGCTTTTACATGTGCAATTGGTGCCTAATCCTCTTAAATGCCCTCCTTAAAGTAATAAGAGAAATGACTATAAGCCTTAAAATGGATTGGGGTGAAAGTTAAATATGAGAGTGGTCTGAAAATGGAGTTTAAGATTCAGAATCCTATGAAATTATTATCAGACCAATAGTATCTCTGCTAGTTAACACATACCACAGTGCATTTGTTAGTTTAAAAACATGATCAATGTTTACATAATCACCTTCTATATAAAAAACAAAATAATTAAGGGTCTCTTTTCTGCAAACTTCCCGAGTTTTTGTTATTGTTGTTGTTAAGTGCCGTCAAGTGGGTGTCGACTCATGGCGACCCTCTGGAGCCAGTTCTCTGGAGGTAAGGGAATTGCAGCATTTTTTTGATGGTACAAAACAGATACTTGCTTCTGTGTCATGGAGTTCTACATAATCTCCCACAAAGTTTGTAGATAAGAAGCCATTATCCATGCTATGCTCTTTCTGTTTTTCCAGAGATTTTCTGACTACAGTAAACAAATATCTTTCTTTATATTTCTACTCTGTCCCATCTCAGGTCTTTCTACTTGCCATTCTGTCTAAGAAGTGACATTTATAACCACAAGAAGATAAATACAGTTTTTCACTCCAGTGAATTTCACGATAAGCTTCTTTCTTTTTTAAGTACAGTATTAAAGGCCTTCCTTGGATTTACCATAGCCCATCAGAAGTGGCTAATGAGGGGCTCTCAAGCAAAATTTTGTTGAGGTCCCACCAATGTTGGGTCAAGATGGGGGCCCTCCCCACAGCAATCTTATTTGATGCTGTTTGCCATGCCTGCTCCCCTCCCCCTTCTCTTCCCTGTGCATTAAGGTTTTCAGGCCTGGCAGCCATCACCTCCTGCCACCAGGCCCAAGTCTCGCGATGGCAGCGGAACAGGAGGCAGCAGAGCAAATTGTTTCAAATAAGTTTGACACTCTGCTTTCACTGCCACCATGCGGACCCACTTCCCATCTGTGCCCCAGTAGATGTCAGCAGTAATATCCTCTTACCTAAGTCAGCCAGGCTAGTGTCAGAACCAAAGGTGATGTTACTTCCTGGGTCAGTCTGAAAACCACTTGTTGAAGAAAATCTGTTTAGAGTCATCAAGTAAAGGAATGAATGTGGAAACAGATCCCCCTCGCCCATTCCCCCTATTTTTTACTCCATGTTCTAAGACCATATCAGGGCTGAATTCCCTTCGTGTTCTAAGAGCAGCAATTTGTCTCATGCTAAAATAAAATAAGAGTTATACAAAGCAGATTTCCAGTAATTCAAACACATTTTTGAAGCTTCTTCTCCATGAGAGGAACAGTCTTTCCCTTTCTGACTGCACTACAGCAGAGCCAAATTAATCTTTAGACAGTCTCTTAGATAAATTTTTACTACATCAAACCAGACATAAATCCTTTCAAAATTATGATCTGCAAAAGAAAATGTGATCATGCCAAAGGATTTCTTCCTTTCTATCCAGAGACAACAAATTATTCTGCTCAACCATAACTCAGGGGACACTATCTCCAGTTCAGAGAGGAAGGCATGGAAACGAATGGGGCTCCTGCTGAGACAGGCTGATAGGCGACAAAAACCAGGCTCTTCACATGATTTTTTTTCCTACAGCTTTTGCTGGGAAAGGGTGAAACTGAAACAGCTAAAGTAGGAACATGATGCTGTGCAATAAGTGGTTACAGGGAGGGCAGTTTTAACAACAGATCTAGGTGCCTACCCATGGAGTTGTGCATCTAGATCTTCAAAGTGGGTGTTTCAGGAGATGGGCTTGGCTCAGGATAGTATATCGTATGCATATATTGAAGTTTCAGATATATGCTTGCAGTTTTCCTTGGCTAATCTTACCAACAGATAAAGCTCCCATGTACTGTATTACCTCGAGCTGGCCTAATGAGAATCAGGGCTGCTGCAAGGAGATGGGGCACCCTAAGCAAACCTCATCCCCTGTGCAAACCATCCGACCCCTGCAACTAGTCCAGAACACTGCCGCCATCACTGGATCATCTCATCACGCCCATATAACCCCACTCTTGAACCAGCTCCACTGGCTGCCAATCGCCTCACGTGCCAAATATAAATCTGCACTTACTATCTTCAAAATTAAAAACAACATGTCAGCTGGAAGCTTACAGGACCTGATCTGCCCCAAATTCAGCAACAGACCAAAGAGACAGAGCACCATAAATACCATACCTACACCCAGCTCATTTACAAAAGCCAAGAAGTCCACTGCAAAGAGGGCTCTTTCACTTGCCTCTCCTCCTATTTGGAATTCTTTTCCAGAGAAGGTAAGGACGACCTCGGACATAAAAGACTTTAGGAAACAGCTTACGACCCTCCTCTTCATCGATCACTTCCATGAAAGCTCCTAGCACCTCAATCAGCTTCTGGACTCAGGCCCATACCCTACAAGTGAATGTACATATGTTCCATTGTAAATAACTTGTGCTCTCAACCCCCCTCCCTCAGTTTTCTAATTCAAGTTCTCTGTAATGGTTTGAGTTATAATGTAAACCACTTTGATTTTACGATAAGGTGGTATAGAAAACCTATTAAACAAAATAAATCAATAAATGAATTTCTTGACTGCTTGTTGTTTCTTTATTGATAGTTGATCCAAGTAGGTTAAAGTTGTCCACTATTTCGATTTCTTCTCCATCAATAATGAACTTAGTGATTTTGCCAGTTGTCAGGATCTTTGTCTTCTTTACATTAAGGCGCAGACACATTTTAAGACTATGTTCCTTGATTTTGAGAAGCAAATGTTTCAGATCATCTTCACTTTCAGCCAGTAATAAGATATCATCAGCATTGCAAAGGTTGTTGATTAGTCTTCCACCAATCATCACACCTCGGTTGTCTTCATACAATCCTGCTTCTCTGATGATTTGTTCTGCATATAAATTAAACAGGTAGGAGAAAAGTATGCAGCTTTGTCATACAGCTTTGCTGATTTTAAACCATTCTGTTTCTCCTTGTTCTGTTTGAACTGTTGCTTCTTGATCAATGTAAAGGTTGTGCAAGAGAACAATCAGGTGTTCTGATATAAGATAAGGCGGTATAGAAATACTATTAAATAAATAAATATACCCATGCTTCTTAATGTGGCCCAGAGTTTCTCATGGTTTACACAGTCAAAAGCCTTGCTGTAATCAATAAAACACATATAGATATCCTTTTGGTATTCTTTAGTCTTTTCAAGGATCCATCTCACATCCGCAATGATGTCTCTTGTTCGTTGCCCTTTCCTGAACCCTGCTTGCACTTCAGGCAGTTCTCGTTCCAGGTATGGTTGTAGTCTCTGCTGAATAATCTTAAGGAGAATCTTGCTGGCAAGTAGGAACAGAGCGATAGTGTGATAATTTCCAGTCAGTTGAATCACCTTTCTTTAGAATCGGTAAAAACACAGATCTTTTGCAGTCAGTTGGCCATGATGTTGTTTTCCAAATTTCCTAGAAGAGCCTTGTAAGTATGGTAACAACTGCATCAGATTGCTGTAATACTTCAGTGGGAATGCTTTCAAAGTTGCTTCGGCTTCTTTTTGCATAATGACTGTATATTCTTTCCACCTTTTCTTCATCTTCTCAGCATCATTCAACACGAATTCTTGAGCATCTTGTAACATTCCAATTTGAGGCTGGAATTTTTTCTTTAACTCTTGTAGCTTTAGGAAAGCTGATCTTGTTCTTCCTCTAATAGTTTCTGCTTCTATTTCCTTGCATGCATCATTGTGGCACTTCTCCTTGTCTTATCTTGATGCATGTTTGAAATCTCTATTGAGTTCTGCGATTGCCTCTCTTTCTCCTCTGGCTTTAGCTTTTCTGATTTCTGAACAATTTTCAGTTTCTTCGTCATCCATTTGGGCCGCTTTTGCTTTTTCACCTTTTGTAGAGACTTCTCACTTTCTTCCAACACAACCTTCTTGATGTCATCCCATAACTCTTCTGGAGTTCTGTCATTTGTATCTAAAGCAACAAATCAATTTTGCAGGCAGTCTTTAAATTCCAGTGGTATATTCTCAAAGTCATATTTTGCTACATTCATGAATGGCTTGCTCTTTTTCAACTTTAGCTTGAGTTTGCATACTAGTAGTTGGTGATCTGTACCACAGTCAGGTACAGGTTTTGTCTTTGTTGATGTTATAGAGCTTTTCCATCATTGACTTCCACAAATGTAGTCAATTTGATTTTTGTACAATCCATTGGATGAAGTCCATATGTACAGTCGCTGCTTGTGTTGCTGGAAGAAGGTGTCGAGATGAATAGATTGTTGGTCTTACAGAATTCTATCAGTCTTTCTCCAGCTTCATTTCTGTTCCCAAGTCCATATTTTCCAACCACTTTGCCTTCTGCTTTGTTGCCAACATTTGCGTTCCAGTCACCCATGACTATCAGAATATCCTGTTTGCATGCTCTGCCAATTTCAGTTTGCACTTGTTCTTAGAACTCATCGACTTCATCCTCTTCTGCAGCTGTTGTTGGGGCATATACTTGAATTATAGTTGTGTTGATAGGCATTCCTCATAGACGAATAGAAATTAAGCATTCACTAATTGCACTGCATTTCATTACAGTTCTTGCAAGTTTCCACAGGTCTGCAACTAAAAAGCTGTTTGATTATTTTCATCTAATTTCCATGTATTCTTGGTGTGCTGAAAACAAATAAAATATTGAAAAAACTCCTAGACGTCATGATTTGTCACAACATGCAAAACTGTCTTCAAATTTATCAAATTTTTTCAAATTACTATTAATTAATTCAAATTACTCTTAATTAATTCACATAAGTACATTTAAGATATAAAATGCCAAAAAAACCTTAAAGGGGTTGTCCGAGTTATGTAAAAAAAATATAGCACTGTAAATCTGATGGTCAGCAATATATACATAAGCTAAGCAAGTTTTAAGTCTGTGCTTCTAATGGTAGAAGGGGTTAATCTTTCCTGAAGAATCCAGTGAGAGGGAGACACAGGGAAGATAGCAGCAGCTCCGGTCAGTGCAGGGGGGCGTGGCCAGCACTGTGACGTCTCGTGTACAGACACAGAGCTGCTCTCTCCTGCATGCCACACTTGTGCACGAATCATCATCAGGTTCTTGGTTCTAGGCTGTTCACACTTTTTCATCACAATTCGTGTTAGCTCGTCATTCTTCAACCGTTATGTTATGGCTCCGCAAAAGTGTATTAATTTGCCAGACAGTTTCTGTTTCATCTGTGGTGAATATACAGTGTTGAAGCAACAGCAGAATATTACAGACTTTGTGAAAAAAGTATACTTTGCATACTTTGGACTAAAAATTGGAGATCAAGATAAAGTCTGGGCGCCTCATAAAGTGTGCAAACAGTGTGTTGAGGACCTCCGAAACTGGTTCAAGGGTAAGAAAAAATCTTTCCGTTATGGGATTCCTATGGTATGGCGAGAGCAAAAGAAACATAGTGACAACTGTTACTTTTGTTCATGCGATGTGAAAGGCTTTAATTCCAAATGGAAGCATTCCATTTCATACCCCAATCTTCACTCGGCAATTCGTCCCATCCCCCATGGCACAGATATACCAGTACCCAAGCCCCCTGCTACCTTGGAAGAGATACCTTGCTCCGATGAAGGTGAAGTCATACCTGAACCAGATGATGAATCAAGTTCTGACTTTGAAGATGATACAAGACCAAAATTGTTTTCTCAGGAGGAGATGAATGATTTGGTAAGAGACTTGAATCTTCCCAAAGATGCCGCTGAGTTACTCGGATCAAGGCTGAAAAGCAGGAATTTATTGTTGCCAGGAGTGTCATCTACATGGTTCAGACATCGTGAAAAGGAGTTTGTTCCTTACTTCGCCCAGGAAGACAAGTTGGTTTATTGCATCGATGTCGAAGGTCTGATGGGTCAATTTAAAATCCAATATGATTCAGAGCAATGGCGTCTTTTTATAGATTCTTCAAAAAGAAGTCTCAAAGCAGTTTTACTCCACAATGGCTTTTACGCTTCCATACCTGTAGGTAATTCCGTACACTTGAAGGAAACCTACGAGAACTTGGAATTGGTTCTTCGTAAACTTAAATATGAAGACCATGGTTGGCAAGTGTGTGAGAACTTGAAGGTCTTGTGCATGCTGCTCGGGCAACAAGCTGGGTATAAAAAATATCCTTGTTTTCTGTGTCTATGGGACAGTTGAGACCGACAAAATCACTGGACCAAGAAGAGTTGGCAGCTGAGGGTGCTAACAGTCGGTGAAAAAAATGTCCTCCGAGAAACTTTGGTACCTTCCCATAAAGTTCATCTGCCACCTCTCCACATAAAATTGAGATTGATGAAGCAATTCGTAAAATCACTTCCAAGAGATGGAGAATGCTTCAAATACTTGGTCACCAAGTTTCCAGGCCTGTCGGAGGCAAAATTGAAGGAAGGTGTGTTCGTCAGACCAGACATTAGAAGGCTTATAGTTGATCAAGAGTTTGTCAATACCATGACGGATCCTCAAAAAGAAGGGTGGATTGCATTTAAAGAAGTCATACAGAAACTTTTAGGCAATAACAAAGATCCTCACTACAAAAAGATCGTCGGACGAATGCTGAAAGCATTTCAAGCTTTAGGTTGCCTGATGAGTTTGAAAGTGCATTTCCTCCAGTCCCACCTTGACTACTTTCCTGAAAATTTGGGAGCTGTGAGTGAGGAACAAGGTGAATGATTCCACCAAGACATTAAAGAGATGGAAAGGAGATACCAGGGAAAATGGAGCATTACAATGATGGCAGACTACTGTTGGATGCTTCAGAGAGACATTCCAGATGCTACTCACAAGTGTAAATGCACCAAGAGGAGCCTCACAAGGAAGAAGAATCATGTTTAGTGTGTGTAGGTGAGCTCATTTCAGTTCAAAAAAGGATTTTCATGAAAATATTGTAATAAAACTTTAATTTTATAAGTCTATTTCCATTTATTTTGAGGTATTGCCTTATTTAACATAGTTACCTAAATTGTCAGGAAACGTGATGTCCTATGACAAAATGGAGGTCATTTTTGGATTCAGCGCACCAAAAAACATAAAGATTATGTGGAATAACCAAAACAGCTCTCGAAAAAAAAATTTTTGCAGACCTACACCATTTCTTCTTTGTCTTTCATTTCCAGCACAGTAGACCATGTGATCATCTGATGCAAAGTGCCCGATGCCAGTCCATTTCAGTTCGCTGACACTCAACAGATCGAGATGTACACGTTCCATTTCATTATTAACCATCCCCAACTTCCCTTGGTTCATACTTCGTACATTCCATGTCCCAATATGTAAGACATCTTTGCAGCTTCTGACTCTCATTTCATGTGCAGCTACATCATCAGTCAGATGTCCCGAGGGCTTTGATCCAACCACATCATAAATACTGGCTTTACTCTAAAATGTTTTCAGTTCCTCCCCAGTAGCCAGTTGAATACCTTCCGACCCGGGGGTCTCATCTTCCAGCACTATAGCGCAATTTGTTTTGTTGTGACTATCCATTGGGTTTTGTGGCAAGATACGGAAGTAGATTGCCAGGCCTTTCTTCCACGTAGTTTAATTCTAGTGTTGTTGCCGTTGTCACAGGAATATGATCCTCTGCTGCCAACACTGTCCCATTCTGCTGCTGCCCAGATAGATGGTTTGTCTTGCTCTGGCAAACTGCTAGGTACATATGACCTAGATTGGCCACTGTTGGAAACAGGATACTGGGCTTGATGGACCTTGGTCTGACCCAGTATGGCATATCTTATGTTCTTATGGTATCTCAGCTGAGACCTGTCCATCTTGAGAGATTCTGCCAGTAGTGCATACAAGCCTCACAGCACGACAGGCTGCAAACCAAGTGAGGGGAAGGGTGGTATAGTAAGGGTAGTATAGTAAATGAATAAATAAACATAAACATAAATGTAAGCATTCCTGGTAGACATTCTTTCAGAAAACCAGAAAACCAAAAATATAAGCTTTCTAGACCAGGTCTTCTAAAGCATTTGCTAGAATCAGGATTTGGAAATCAACAGGGAGTTTTCCTCCAAACCAGGTATATAACATCACTGGCAAGAGATAAATCCCCCCCCCCCCCCCCCACCGCCCTGTTGGGAAGGACTAGAACAGGAAAAGCTACCTATTCTTCCCAAGACAAATATTTCTCTATCATTTCCAGTCAAATGGCATGAACACGGTTATCCTCCTTTAACTGTTGCCTGTGGTGGAAAAGACTAAGATGGTAGATATTTGTGTTCTTTCCTCTTGATGCAGGAGAAGCCGGTAGTGGCAAGCTATTCCATCCTAGAACTGCTCTTATTTCTGCCGTCATTTGTTCATATGAGCCTTGCTGGGGAACCTGGACTAACTTACTAACACTTTAAATAATCTAAAGCTAACCTACTTTCTTTAACTGAAAAAAAATGTTTTTCAACATAAAAGGAGCTAATGGCTTAGCTGCTCAATATAACGTGTAACTACAGGGTTAAAATACAGTATGTGAAATAAAATGTGAAAATTGTGTTTGTTTCTAATGTGCTCAGTTTCTTGATGACAGTCTGTCAGAGATGTGCCATAAAACTGTGTCCCTGCATGCCTTCTCACCATTAAACCAGTTTCTTTTGCCTTATTCCCATTCATATGTTATTTGTTAAAATAAACGCTATCACATTTGAACACAGATTAATCTGGCACTTGAAATGGTGTTAAAGAGCTGCAAAGTTATTAAAAACAGGATTCATCCAAGGAGAAGAATTTCTTTAACATAAGCTGTTGCACACGGCAGCAATATGTATCTTTGAATCATGTGCATGGCTTTTTAAAGAGAAAACTGTAGGGTTTATCAAATAGGAGAAATGGAAAATACCTAAAAAAAAATATAGATATTCCCTTTTTTATTTCTTTCAAATGCATCTGCAGAATGTCCGCACATACATATCTATGTATGTGTCTGTGTATGTATTGTATGTGACAGTATATATATAAAAACCAAAACCAAAAATTACACAGTGGTAGAAACACCTCGCCACATACAATACAATTATAGTTGATCTAGCAGAATACTACAGTCTTGCCAAATCGATTCCCTTAAATGACACACTTGATCTTTCCTTTCTGCTAATGACAGGGCATAGATCTCAGAGTTCAGCCACTGCTTTGCATTTATATTCAACCACAGCTGCACCTCCTCATTGCCAACTGGACAAAACTTGTGCTTTGAAACTATATTTGCTGTAAGACGCACTTTCCATTGACTGCTAGGCTTCTGATCTATGAGTTGATGTGAATGGTACATTCATTGAGATTGCAGGGAAAACAATATCAGACAAGATAAAACACAGAACGATTGTATGAAACTTGAGAGCAGTAACACCATCATCCAGGAGAGAGATGAGGGGGATTGTGGCAGGATTTGGGTTAATTCTTATATGTGCTTAGTTGAAACACTTTATATTCCTGCATTGTTTACATGGAGGCACATTATAATGTGTGCGTCCAGGTCCAATCAGAATCGGGATGCACAGAGGTAGCCCCGATTCCGTCCAGGTCTAATCAGAATCGGGATGCACAGAGGTAGACCCGATTCCGATCTTGCGAGGGCTAGACGTCTCCCATGGGATCAGAATCGGGTCGAGGGTCTGTACGTGCAGGCTGGGACCCGATTCCAATCAGCCTGCACCTACAGACTCCTGCCCAGCTAACTCAGTCAGGCTCCTGAATGGAGTCACAGTGTCATGGTGTCCTGTTGCCATGCACTGCGGCTCCATTTAGGAGCCGTGATCCCCGGCTGCCGACCACAATTTCCTTTCCCCGCAGACTGACCCCCTATTTGGCCTTCCATAGCCAGGGTCAGGCTGCGGGGAATCACCTGCACCCCCTCACTTCACTGGCGCTGCCTGGGCCTGCCATCCCCTGATGTCCAGGGGGACTTATTCTACCTCCGATGTGGAATAAGTCCCTCATTCAGTCTGCTGACCCCAGACGTACACTGTCCACCCTAACTCCACCTCTGCAATGCCCCCCCCCCCCCGCCCCCGTCTAAGTCTCCCCATACAAACTCCTTGTTCATATGGGGAGGCTTTTGCCGGGGATGGAAGGTGGGCAAATAGTGGGGATGGATGTCCCAACGGAACATCCATCCCCGCTATTTGTGGGACAGAATAGACCCCCATGGCTTCCATGATCCTATATCTCATAATCAAAACTAAATTGTACCCTAGTGAAATTTGGTTTATCCTACTTAGAACAAGGAACCATACCTTTAAAACTCATATTACCTAGTGTTTTTTAACCTACCTTCCAATGAAAAAGGATATGTCAGCATGGGATTGATAACATAGTCGTAGTTTGGGGTAGGCATGGAGACATAACACCCCCTCCAAATGTTGCAAATACTAATGCTGAATTGGTCCCCCTGCTTCCACTGTCAATACAACTTATTTACCCTTTGCCCCCCTCCTCCCCAAAGGAAGCAGGCAAACTACACCCATGATAAATCTCATAGAGATGGATTTTTTTGAGCTCTGTATATACATGGACCATGCATATGTATGCCCTGAAAAGTAGACTCTTCTAATACTGGATGGAACATCTTATTCTTTCAGGGGTAATTTTAGAAAGGCCTCTCCATGGGTAAAGCTTGTTTAACACCCAAAAAAGAAGCTTTTATAAAATTGCATGACCACATACATGCATAAAGAGGTAATTCTATAAGAATCTGTATAACGATACATGCCATTTACATATGTAAATCATCTATGTTGAAGAATTTACATGTCTACTTTAGCTGGTCGCTGTTTTGTAAGGGCCTGATTTTTGAAGGCCTTTACATGGGTAACTTCCCTAGTTACCTGTGTAAAGACCTTATCCGGGATTTTCGAAGGGCACCTACACGGGCAGTGCCCTTCGAAAATCCAGGATATGTCCCTAACACACCCAGATGCTATCCGCATAGCATCGGGGCATCTTAGGGGCGTTCCGGGGAAGAGCGGAAGCGGGCCATGGCACTACCTGGGTAGCACTGAATTTTGATGCTACACGGTTAGCGCTCTGCACCTTAAAGTTAGGCGTGGGAAAATCTCGCTTATCTTTAAGGTGCTGGGGCTAACCGTGTAGTATTGAAAATTGGTGTTACACGGGTAGCTCCTGCGGCTTCCTGTCTGTGTGGCGACACCTGGATTTTCAATACCGGGGCCACATATGACACCGGCATGGAAAATCTAGATTAGGGGGGAAGTGAGCAGACTATGCACCTATGTGGTGCATAGCACCGCCCAGCTTAAAATCGGGCTCTAAGTACTCATATAAGACTGATCGTGCATACTTTCACTGTGGGCATACACATGGATGGATCTTGGGTGGAGTGCAAATTATAAAATACTGTGGCTTATGCACTTTCTGTGAAATCTAGGTGCAGGCATTTACACTAGCCCTAGGATGCCCGTGCCTAAATTTTAGGCATGTTTTTGGGCACTTATACTCTTAGTCTGGTACATCAGGTCTTCCTCTGAATCATCTCTGCCCACTTCAATTTGTTCAAAACTCAGCTGCACGGTTAATCTTCCACCATTATCACTATGCTCATGACACTCCTCTTCTCAAATCACTTTATTGGCTCACTATTCGTTTCCACATCCAGTTCAAATCTCTACTAGACCTATACGTGCCTTCATTTGACTGCTCTTATCTTATCTCTTATCTTTCCCTACAACTCCACTCTTCTGGCAGATTCCTTCTATGTGTGTCCTTCTCTTCCACTGCCAACTCCAGAATTTGATCTTTTTACCTTGCTGCTGCTTATGCCTGGAAGAAACTACCTAAGTCAGTACGTCAGGCTCCATTTCTGTCCCTGTTCAAATCCAGGCTCAAAACTCACCTCTTGAGATTGCTTTTGGATCCTGATCCTCTTAGTATCCTATTCACCTGCTATGTTTCCTTACCATTCTCCTAGATATATCCTAGTCCCCATTGATGTGTTGTCTGTCATGACTGTTGTGTTGTCTGTCTTGATTGTTCTGTTGTCTGTCTTGACTAGACTGTAAGCTCTTATGAGCAGGGACTGTCTCTTACATGTCTCTGTACAGCACTGTGTACATCTTGTAGTGCTATACAAATGATAAGTAATAGTATTTAGGTGGTAATTTAGAAGCCTTATTTGTGATTTGGACATCTGAAAATGTGCAAGGTGGGTCTAGAGATGTTCCCACTGCGTGCATGTCTAAATACAGTGGTAGGCTTGTTGGGGGCATGTCCTGGGCAGTCCACTGAACTGAGACATGTGCACCTAATTTCACGTCCAAGTTTCTACCTACTCCAGGGCACAACTAAGCATCTGAAAAGTGCTCACTTTGCTGGTTTACGTCTTGGAAGGTATAGAGGAGACAGTTCTTTGGTATTCCCAGTACAATCCACAACCACAATGATCTTTAATAGGAATTGGGGACACCTGTTTCTCTGCTACTTGCAGAATGACTGTCTTGGACATGCCTCCTGCCTGAACTACTGTCGCGGGGACATCTATGTAGGCATTCCCAATGATGTCCATATCTAGGACATCCAGTTTTCTGAAATTGTTTCTGGACTTAGATGTGCCCAGCCTTTGTTAGGCACATTTTCACGTGGATGTCTTCAATTGCACGCCATTTTCTTGAGAGGGACGTTCTTTGAGGACCTAACGGCTTTTTGAGAAATGTCCAAAAACTTGGAGATGATTACTGCTTATGCCATCTGATGCAGGGTCAGCTGGGTTATGGAACTCTGAAGGCACTGATGGAATTTTGAAGATTAAGGATTTCTGAAGACGTGCCTTCTTGACGGCTCTCTGTATTATTTTTGGGAGGTTACCCCAACAGAAAAGTTTGGAAGATTACCCCGCTGAAGTGCTTGGAGGATTCTCTTACTGCAGGACCCCATTGCCAGCTAAGTCTTTTTTTAGGTCTTTTTGGCCAATTATGCATTTGTAAGCTTGGCTAAGTGGCTCTATGGGTTTGCTCTGTTTTCATTTAGACTGTTGTTGGAATTCGTATTAAATTAAAAAGATTAAAGGGAGACGTTCGTTTTTATGACGGGGTTGTTTGTCCCCCGATTTGATGGACATTCCTACATTTAATACTATATCTATGTTTTGTGTTGTTATAGTCATTTTGTTAGTCCCAATTTTTTTGATCTGATTTTTTGTTGGATTCAATTGCACCTAGACATCCTTTATAAAATGCCGCTTGTATTTAATATAGATAAGTAGGCACCCGCTTTTCTTTATAAAATAGACTCAAGAAAGGCATGTTTTGGGTCCCTAAAGCTAGGTGCCTAAAATTATGCACACATGTATGCACACATGGAGGGTAATTCTATAATCTCACGTGCAGGCAAATTGTGTTGTTGCACACATATTTGGTGTCTATTCTATAAAGTAAAGCAAACAAGGACTTTACTTTTTAGAATAGGGGTGTACGGACACAGCAGAGTTTAGTCATGGCAGTTGCACATACTCTAAATTGGGGCAGTGAAATAATTAAGTCATAGTATTCTATAGCTTAGTGCATAGATTTAGGCTCTGTCTATACTCCACCCAGGCTTCGCTCTTATGCACACCCCTACTGAACATACCCGCAATGGGACTTGTGCTTGCGCTTTCAGAATAGAGACTGCCCAAAGCATGAACATAACAACATAAGATACGCGATACTGGGTCAGACGTACCTAGCAGTTTCCCCAAAAGACACAGGTTCCACAATGCTTGTATTGGGTCAAGCAGTGATATCCTGGGTCCCTTTTAATAATGGTTTATGGACCTTTCCTCCAGGAACTTGTCCAAACCTTTTTTAAACCCAGCTACACTAACAGCCTTTACTACATCCTCCGGTAACAAATTCCAGAGTTTGATTACACGTTGAGTGAAAAAATATTTTCTCTTATTAGTCTTAGATAGGTTACCCTGTAGCTTCATTGCATGTCCTTCAGAATAGGGACTTATGCATGTTTTCAGCGCATACCTCTCTGTGTGCTCTATATAGAATCAGCCCCAAAGAGTGCAGTTTTATAAACTGGCATCTAATTATTGCATATTTTCATGCCTATTTTATAAAATCAAATATGTGCATACTGGACTTTATAAAGTACAGTGTAATCATGAAAGTATTTATGTACGTTAAGGGGAAATCACACCAGCCCTAGAACTGATGTGATGGCCTTGCTTCTATGTTGCATATATAAAATAGGCTAAAAATAGATGCCTATTTGGACTCCTCGCATACATGCCCTATTATCAAATCAGGCCTTTAATATCTGTTGACTAGTGGAAGTGGGGAATTAATGTTTATAAGAAGTGAGCAATTGGAACAATAGCTGCCGTTGAATGGTTGACAATGGCCTTGCTCACAAGTTTCATATATAATTCATCCTTCTAAGATTTAATGCAAAAATTCTAGGGTGATGCATTTGCCTTGCAAAATCCCAAGGAGCCGATACAGTACAGAGGTGAGGTTCTGTCCACAAAAGAGGGACAGGGTAGCAAACACTGGAAAAACCTGTAGGTGCAAAGGGGGAATGGGTAGGAACAAAAAGGAAGTCATATTGCCTCCCTATATGTCTCTGGTGAGATCTCATTTGAAGTATTCTGTACCATACTGGAGACTTTACCTTGAAAAAGTTATAAATTGAATGCAGTTAGACCAGAGGGCAGCTACTAAAATAGTCAACAGTGTTCATTATAAAGCCAGGGCCGGCACAAGGAGATGAGGCGTCCTAGGCAAATCTCATCCCTTGAGCTCGCCTGCCTTGAGTGGTGCCCCTCCCTCACAGTGCCCATTGCCACTGCTGCCATCCCTCTCTGGGACTAACAGCAATGGTAATAGATGCAAACAGCCCCGCAAAGCTTACCGTCAAGCTTTGGCACCATGGGACTGTTTGCTTCTGCTGCCCGATGCTGACTTCTCATGCAAATAGGAAGTCAGCATGGAGAGTCGGGGAGGGGTGGAAGCAAACAGCCCCATGGTACCAAAGTTTGAAGGTAAGCTCCATAGGGCTGTTTGCAGCTATTGCCATTACAGTCGGTCCCGGAAAAAGATGATGGTGGTGGCAAAGGGCATCCCAGAGGGCCACCGCTGTAGATGACTGCCTAGTTCATCTAACGGTAGTACCAGCCCTGCATAAAGCATATAGTTTTAAAAATCTAAACATATATTCCCTACAGGAAAGGCAAGATCGGGGAGATATAATGAAGACATTTAAATACCTCCAAGGTATAAATGCATGGGAGGTAAGTCTCCTTCAATGGAAAGGAGGCTCTGGAATACGGGGGTCATAGGATAAGAGTGAAAGAAGGTAGGTTAAGGAATAATCTAAGAGTGGTAGAAGAATGGAAACGTCTCCCAGTGGAGGTGGTGGAGACAAGGAAAGTATCTAAATTCAAAAAACAAGGGAGAAGCATAGGGGATCTCTGACAGAGATGAAGAGGATGCAGAGTTGAGCGGTTGGCATGAATGGGCAGACTGGGCTCTTCTTCGGCCATCATGGTCAAGACATTAAGAGAGATCCCTGATTTAAAGTGGCCTTCCAGTCACAAAGGCTGTGTGTGTTGGGGGGGGGGGGATTTTGCTCACACCTTTTTCAGAAGTAGCTCAAGATGATTTATATTCAGGTACATTAGGTGTTATTGCTCTCTCAGGCGGCTTACAATCTAAATTTGTATCTGAGGAAATGACAGGTTAAATGACTTTCTCAAAATCACAAGGAGCAACAGTGGAATTTGAACTGTGCTTCTCTTGTTCTCCGCCCACTGCTGTAATCATTAGATTACTCCACCCCATAAAGTAACTACAAGGGAATAAAGACCTTAATATAACTTTTAAGACTGACAATAAACAGGCTTTCATTCACTAAGGCTTTTTCCCATTCTGTGTCTATGGGATTTTTTTTTTCAGTGAATGTGAATCAATGTCATGAGGAAACTCCTGAGAGAGTCATCCCGGGGCCTCTGCCTTTTTATTGTGTAGAAGCGAACGTGTCAAAAGCGGTATATTTGAAGTGGAAACCACAGAGCTATCTCAAGTAGGCAGATCAAAGGTCTCATTTTTAACAAACTATCATCACTGGAAGCATTCTTTCAAACCCTGCGCTGCAGAGCTCTTTGGACTGGCATTCAGAGCTGTTAAAAGTTGCTTCCCTATATTCATCTCTTCTTTCTCTAAGTAGTCTCCTGAGGCTTTGCTCTGATACTTGTGTCCTCCTTTGACTCTCTGTAATGCAGAGCAACCCAGACGTTCTGTCGCGATGCAAGATTTCCATGTTACCTGAGCTATGGCACACGTGCGAGCCCAGATGATTCTGGCCTCCTTGAACACCTTGCAAATTTCACTCTTATTTTCTTACTAATGCTCTCGGAATTTTAAGCTTCAGTTGCAGTAAAATAATCACAGCTGGGAGGATAATAGTTATTTACAGTAGAAGATAACTATTTCCATGCAGTGCTAGAGAACACTGCTATTTGCTATTAAGGAGACTTTTCTTCTGATTCCAAAAGCAAGAGCTGCTGTATCTGAAAATCTTGTGTTGGGCAGGCAGAGACTTCTTGGAGCATAATAGCTGTTTATGCAGGTTGTAGCACAAGCTCACCTGTGCGTGTAACGAAGCTCTTATTTGTACAGATAATACCAGATCCTAGTGGTAGCAAGACCGATAGTGCAGCAGCATAAACAATGAGCTAGGGAGGGAAGGGACAGGGTAAAAGGGAGCTTTTGAAAACGGGAAGATTACATCTGAACATCATTTAAATTCTATATTTCAATTTCTTATAGTTTAAAGTAACTAGGGGTCTCCTTTACTAATGCGTGTTGACCAGTTAATACATGTTAATGATAAAGTGGTATAAAAAGCACCTGTTAAATAAGATAAATAATGCATACATGTACTAATTCAAACTAAGCTCATAGTTACTGTATAGGCCCCTATAATAAGGCTTTCATTATTTAATGTGTGTATTACATAGAAACATAGAAAACCATACGGTCTATCCAGTCTGCCCTTCCAAACCACAAACACTAATCTGACAGAAACATACTGTAGAGGCTGATATTCAAAACCCTTATCTGGAGACCCCACAGGGGGTTATCCGGATAAGGGTGCTCAGCGAGATATTCAGCAGCATCACAGAACACCTTAACGCTATCTGGTTTGTGCAGGGACAGTCTGTAGGCCAGGGGTCTCAAACTCAAATTGCTTTGAGGGCCGAATGAGGACTTGTAAAGTAACCCGGGGGCCGCATAAGACACGGGCCTCATTTGCATAAGGGGCCTCATTTGCATAAATATTTGCATAATGTTGCATAATGAGTGCATGGATAAAGAAAGACTAGAAAATTTCTATATTACTATAATCCAGTGCCAACCGCCAGGCACATTAGGAACTACTACTAACACTCCCATTTGGAACCCATAGCAAACCCCCCGTATCATAACAGCACTACCAGGACTCACAAAGCACCAGACCCTACCTATCAAAAGGCAACACTGCAAATATTAAATCAATACATTTCAGAGAACAATACATGACCTACTGGGAAAAGAGAACAAGTAGCATGTCAAATAGGAATTACACAGAATACCTCAGCACTGTAGAAATAAAACTATAAATAATTTCTTGTACCAAAGCACAGACATTAATGATGCACATTTCCCAGAGCTGACATATTCCAGTTAATAAATTCAAAATAAAGAGATATTTTTCTACCTTTTGTGCATTTTTTTTCAGTTGCAATTGCTCCAGCCACTTCTGGTTTCTTCGTGTCTTCTTGCTATCTCCATCGTCTGCTGTCCATTTGTCCTTCCTTTCTTCTCTCTTCTAGTTTTTTTTTCCATTCTCTCTCTCTCTACATCTGCTTTAACATACTAATCTTTCTCCTTTTGCTCTTTCCTCATTCCTATTTCATCCACTCAAATTTTACCCCTCCATCCTCAATCCCCACTTACTCTCCCAATACCTGGCCAATTGTAGATTTGTCTTCTCTTCCAGACAAATATTTTTCCCCTCTCCATTTCACTTTCCCAGCTCCATCCCATTCTAATCCTCCCCCAACATCAGCTCCCTTCTAGTTCCAGCCCCACCCAGCATCTGCTCCTTTCTAGTCCCTGCATCAGTCCATTTCCAGTCCTATCCTAGCATCACCATCAGCCCATTTCCAATCCTAGCCCCCCATCAGCCCATTTCCAATCCTAGCTCCCTCCCCTCACAGCCCATTTCCATTCCAAGCCCCCCTCCCCATCAGCCATTTGCAGTTCAAGCCCCCCTTCCACTCAGCCCATTTCCAGTCCTAGCAACCCCCCCAGCCCATTACCAGTCCTAGACCCCCCATAGCCCATAACCAGTCCTAACCTCCCCATAGCGCACTTCCAGTCTTACCCCCCCATCACCCCATTTTCAGTCTTACCCCCCCATAGCCCATTACCAGTCCTAGTCCCCCCATAGCCCACTTGCAGTCGTATCCCCCATCACCCCATTTTCAGTCTTACCTCCCCTCATAGGCCATTACCAGTCCTAACCCCCCAATCAGCCCACCTCCAGTCCTAACCCCCATCACCCCATTTTCAGTCCTAGCCCCCACCATAGCCCATTACCAGTCATAACCCCCCCCCTGCCAATAGCCCACTTCCAGTCCTAACCCCCATCTGCCCATTTCCAGTCCTAGCCCCCACCATAGCTCATTAACATTCATAACCCCCCCCTGCAAATAGCCTCTTCCAGTCCTAACCCCCATCTGCCCATTTCCAGTCCTAGCCCCCACCATAGCCCATTACCAGTCATAACCCCCCCCCTGCCAATAGCCCACTTCCAGTCCTAACCCCCATCTGCCCATTTCCAGTCCTAGCCCCCACCATAGCCCATTACTAGTTATAACCCCCCCCAGCCCATTACCAGTCATAACCCCCCCTGCCAATAGCCCACTTCCAGTCCTAACCCCCATCTGCCCATTTCCAGTCCTAGCCCCCACCATAGCCCATTACCTCTTATAACCCCCCCCCCGCCCATTACCCGTTATAACCCCCCCCCTCCCCCCTCTGCCAATAGCCCACTTCCAGTTCAGTCAGCCCCTCCATAGCTCATTACCGGCCAACAAAAAAACCCCCAAAACCCTGGCTTCTGCTGCTGCCGTTGCCGCCGTGGCAGCAGCAGAATCAATTATCAAATTAAAAAAAAAAACTGACTTCTGCTGCTCAAGCAGCTGTCCTGCGGCCCCTTTCCCTCTGCCCGGAGATCCGACTCTGCTCTATCAGCGGCGTGCTTTTCAAGCCGCGACGAGAGTATTCCCCTCTCGCGCGGTTTTTCAAGCCGCGCGAGAGGGGAATACTCTCTTCGCGGCTTGAAAAGCACGCCGCTGAGAGCAGAGTCGGATCTCCGGGCAGAGGGAAAGGGGCCGCAGGACAGCTGCTTGAGCAGCAGAAGTAAGGTTTTTTTTTTTAATTTGACAATTGATTCTGCTGCTGCCACGGCGGCAACGGCAGCAGCAGAAGTCAGGGTTTTGGGGGATTTTTGGTTTTCCGCCGTCGCGGGCCGCACAAAGTTGTCTCGCGGGCCGCGTGTTTGAGACCCCTGCTGTAGGCGGAGCAAGGATGCTATCACCACTACCTCAATACTTGCTGACTTTATCAGGATAGCAGTGAGTTTAAACTGCTACCAATTTAGATAGGTTAGGTCACACGAAAAGCTATCCAGATAAATTGCTATCCAGATAAGTGCTGGCTGAAAATCACTACTATTTGTATAAGGTCTACCTAAAAGTTAATGTGTGAAATCCCTCCAAAACTAAGTAAAGATAGTCCGTTAATAATGAAATAAACAATCGCAATGTAGAGAGAATCTAACGGTCTCAGACTGAATAGCTAGACACTCTCGGATATGGTTTCACCGAAAAAGCGCTGCTAAAATTGCATCAATGACCGTGTAAATAGGTTTCCACTACAATATAGAAATTTCAAAAATATGTTAATGTAAAACTTTCATGTCAATTTTTCGGACCGTTCTTTACATTATTTTTCAAAAAGTATTCAGAGATTGTGCTTATCTCTTAGAGGATTGTTAGCAGTCCCAACGCCACATTCCGGTACCCTTATTGCGTTTCGAATCTTCATCAGGGGAACGGATTTGTCAGACAATCTCAGAATTCTTAAATACAAAAAGTTTAAATTCAATGATGTGCGGTCTCATCTGCATCCAAACTAGTTAGTGCTTGTCAAAAAACGCCGTGCACTAACAAGCACTAACTAGTTTGGATGCAGATGAGACCGCACATCATTGAATGTAAAGAACGGTCCGAAAAATTGACATGAAAGTTTTACATTAACATATTTTTGAAATTTCTATATTGTAGTGGAAACCTATTTACACGGTCATTGATACAATTTTAGCAGCGCTTTTTCGGTGAAACCATATCCGAGAGTGTCTAGCTATTCAGTCTGAGACCGTTGGTTTCTCTCTACATTGCGATTGTTTATTTCATTAT
This sequence comes from Ichthyophis bannanicus, assembly GCA_033557465.1. Lineage (NCBI taxonomy): Eukaryota > Metazoa > Chordata > Amphibia > Gymnophiona > Ichthyophiidae > Ichthyophis > Ichthyophis bannanicus. Next base: position 884,528,111 of record CM066034.1, on the reverse strand, counting down.
TAACGGACTATCTTTACTTAGTTTTGGAGGGATTTCACACATTAACTTTTAGGTAACTATCACCCTCTACTGAACGACCTGTATATTTGTATAAGGTCGGCACTAATCTGGATAGCAGAGTTCAGTCTGGATATTTATCACCAGCATGTTAGTAAAAGATAGTCTAAGTTTGTAAAAACAGTTTTTCTTCTCCCCTTCCTTCTCCTGTTCCACCACAGGATCTATACCTACTTCTTGAGCCGTACAGTCTTCCCATGCATTAACAGGCTCATCAGAATTCTTTATTACACATACCCCCATATTGGCCCACAATATCAGCATGATCCTTTTACCTGTAGAACTTATCGTTGTGCTGAACTTCTCCAGGGAATCCCAGCATCCCACACAACACCCTGCTGCTGTTTGTAGTCCAGCCATCTTCGCACACCTGCCTCCAGCGTCCTTTGTATTTTATTTCCACAATTCCCTCGGTGACGGGGTCACTCGCTTTCGCACGTGCCAGAACAGGCTTGATTCGAACCTCCTCAACTTTGATGGTCTTCTTCAGAACAAAACACAAATGTTTCCATAATAGCATTACAGTTGTTAGAAAAGAGGTTGGCAATTCGTTAAGAAAACATGTATGGTACCAACTTTTCTGTTCCTCCCTTGTTCTGGGTGTTGTATTCTTCTAACTAAATATAATGAAAACCTCAAATAGTTCTTTACCTGGAAGGTTAATATGTGCCTGACCCAAATCAGCTGTGAAATTACAAGGAAGGATTGGAGTGACCGAGTAAGAATAAAAGATACTTCTCATTTGGAGATGGAAATTGTGAAAAGTTCAGAATCGTTGAAGATGTTTTAGAAAAAGGAAGGAAAATAGAAAAGGAGTTAGTGAGGTTTAAAATGAGGGGACTTTGTCAGAGTCTAAGAAGCAAAGAAAGAAGTATAAGTGACTGTGGTTTTAATTCACTTCAGAAGCAGCAGCAAATAGTAATACATTTGGAAAGCCATCAAATACTTTGAAAAAAGGAAAAAAAAAACATGCCATTCATCTCTCTAAGCTGAGGGTGCTCAGGAAGCCAGATAGTAGTAACTTGGGTGATAATGAATGTACAATGAGACATTTGGGCTTTTCCTAGCTCCAAGTCCAGGAATGCATTAGCTGCATCACGATAATATGCACTACTTTCTTGTTCCCTTTTTAGATTTTTAAGTTGCTCAGATGATGTTAGTCCCCTATAGAAAAGGGCATGTAAAAATAATCAGCATGAAAAAGAACCAAAAATGCTTGCTGAGACATTAATTTTCACATATCTTCATTTGTAAATTCTATGAAAATACTTGAAACCTCCCCTAAAGGTGGGTGTTTGAGAATGTGTTGAATAATGTAGAATCAAAGGTAAATGGTCACTGTATGCTGCTGAAGAGGGGGCTGCTGGGGAGGTCAGATGAGGGACAACATTAAGGGAACAGCCTGCTGTGCTAGCAGAGCTAGAAAATAAACATTTAGGGGAATATGCAAATCACTGCCTGTGCTGAAGGAGTAAAGGTAATATTTGCTCACATTTATATCTATTCTTAAGATTTAACTTTAAATCTATAGGGAATAGTGCAGGGGAATAAAGTGCACACGTACTAGACAGAGGGTGAAGAAGGCTGGTGGAAATTTCTCACCATAATAAGGTTAAATCCTTAATCTTTAAAGGTTTACTTAAGTAATTACATATAAGGTTATAGTTGGGTGTTTGAACTGCCTTATCTCTTATCCTGTATTGCTATTTCACCTTACCTGCTTGAACCACTTATCATAATATGGGTTGTACATACTGCATTATTTTTTCACAATACTTGATGTATATATTTTGTAAATAAATTGTAAATACTATTTAAACCAGCCTTGTTCACTGCAGTGTTTTTTGAGAGGTTTCCTGGGGTGAAAGGAAGGAAATCCTACCCGCTAACATCTTTCTTCCCCAGGTGGAGGCGCCAGGTGCCAAACTGACAAGGACCGACAAAGCCTGCCCTTGAGGGGACTCCAGCCAGGCTGGTCTCAGACCCAGAAGTGCACCCAAGGAGATGCTACATATTTATTTATCTTGGTTCCATAGGAATGGAGAAAAATGTAATTACTTACACACACACACACGCACACTTTAAAAAACAAACTTACTATACTGAGAATAAACTGTTGTTGTTGTTAAGTGCTGTCGAGTCGGAGTCGACTCATGGCGACCCTCTGGATAGCTATCCGAAATTGTGTTCGGTCTTCAGTCAGGCGGTTAAACTACCAATATCTTAAAAACCTGCAGCTTGTGAGGAACTGCTAACATCCAAGTCCAACATGTAAAAATGTAATAAAACCACCACGCTCTGTAGCCTCCATCCTCCATTTATAGTTATTCTATCTATGAAAGGAGCGCATTCAAAGGACATAGAAACATAATGGCAGAAAAAGACCACACAGCCTATCTAGTCTGCCCTTCCATACCTTAGTAACACACCTTCATCACATATAGCATGCAATTCTCAAAGCATGCATAACTGCCATGGTTCTATCTCATGACTCTTTTCCAAACATCAGCAAAGGGAACCTGACAGTAGGCCTCCCTGTCCTACACGAGGGCTCTATCACTGCATCACTTACACAGCAAACCAGAAGCCATACAATAATACCTGGGGTGCTCTGTTTCAGACATCCAACTCTTTCTAGCACTCTGCTACCTTCCATTACATATGCATGATGAACACTGAGATAGTTGTTTCTAGGACAGGATGCCCAGCACTCCTCTCCTTCTATGTTGTGCATGTGCATTTGGGTGCTGTGGTCTTCTTTCCTGTGTTTGGCCACTGCCCTCTGCTGCATGCAATGGAAAGACACACACTTTGCTAGTTTCCCCCTAATAGTGCTTGTCACGTTTGTATCTTTCTTGGTTACATTGTGCACCCTGCCTTTTTATTCTTCCACCTTGCTTATAGGTATAATTAATTTTATTCTACCTTCCTCTCTATTCAACCTGACTATCCAGAGCACACATAGACTTCTCCAAAGGGCCGACATCCTACAGACCATACATGACCCCGTGGATGAATGCATGAGGGTTTTTTTATTTATTTATTTATTTATTTATTTACATTCTCTTATATACTGCGCTATTCTGCATCAGTGCGATTTACATTGAACAAACTGAAATTACATTGAACAGGGCATTACAACTTGGAGATAACTATTTTACAGGGAACATGGGCTATGGAGGGTTAAGTGGCTTCCCCAAGACCACAAGGAGCACCTGTGGGACTAGAAACCCCAGTCCTTCCGGGCTAAGGTTGCTGTCCTCTAGTGGGATTTGAACCCCTGACCTTCCGGCCTGAAGTACCTTCATTCTCCGGGAACAAGCAGGAAGTAAGTCCTCACAAATGGCTAATGTCACAGATGGAGCCTGCATGGGAACGCTCCCTAGTTTCCATAGGAAGCTTTTAGGAGTTCCATTGCACTTGTGCACCTGCCTTCCTGCTCACTGGAGCCATTTTAACTTCAGTCTTCTATTTTCTGCGGAGCCTGGTGGATGTGTGTTCCGTTGCCTTGGAAAAGCGTGTTTCATTTTTGCCCCATTGGGGTTTTTGTCCTTTGGATTCTCAAAAAGTTCTTTTCTTGCCTTCCCACCTGTTTTCACTCAACATTACGTCATTTTCTTTCTTTTTTTTATTTTTTCCCACACATTCCATGGCTGGCTGGCAGGCTGGCTGGCTGGCTTGATTTGGCAGTTGCTGTCTTTCCCAATATGTCTAAACTGGCCAGTGGGTTTAAAAAATGCACCCAGTGTGGCCGGACCATTTCAGTGATGGACCGCCATAACTAGTGCATTTAATGCCTCGGTCCTGACCATAAGCCCTCGACTTGTAATCTGTGCTTGCAGATGACAAGGAAGGGCTTGAAGAACCATGAGAAACAGCATGAGTCTCTCTTTCGGCTGTCAGGGTTGGCGTCCTCAGCGCCAGCATCGACATCGGCATCAATGTTCTTGAGGGGCTCCACCGAGGCTTCAGCATCACATGGCACCCGATCTCATACCGAGCCAAGGGGCCATGGTTCCATGGACCAGAGGTTGTCCTTCGATCTTGGGGCAAACCCCCAGAAGGACCGATCTTCTGCCATGTCAACATTGAGGGCTGATGCCGAGGGTCGGGGGAAACCCCATGGGCACCATCATCGAAGTCCCTCTCGATGCGACTCCAAGAGCAATGGCTGGGAGCAGCCTGATAAGCTGCCCCAGGGGGAGGAGTCAACTCCAAAGGCCCCGAAGGGCCACCAGAAGTCTCCTGATGCTCTGGTCATCAAGGAGTCCCCAACACGGATGCCGGAGTCGGAGGCCAAGGCAGCTGCCCCAGTTACAGCAAACCTGGAGACGGCGGTGCTAGCTGAGCACCTGCAGGTCCTCCAGTGGAGCATGGCAGCATTCCTGGCAGCCCAGGCCATGGTGGCCCCAATGCCGGGGGCAACCCCACCAATAGTGGTCCAGCCATTACTGGAGACCCACATCCTTCCCAGCCTCAAAAGGCAATCATGTCGACGATTGGACTCCACCTTGATGCTGGTCACCATCTCTAAATCCAGCAGCTCCAGTTCCAATGCTGCACTGCATCAACACTGGGTGCCTCGAACCTCACTGGCCCTCCCTGCATGGCAGAGGATCTGGGAGGAGGTCAGGCGCTATTTGATTTCTTGTTGGACTCTGACTGTTGGTTGGGAGACAGAGGAGTCATCCCAGGTCTTGGATCATCACCAGGACATCCCCTTAGATCCGTCCCATCCTTATAAGAGACGTAAGTCTCTGCCGGAGGACTTCCCTTTCCTCAAGTTTGTCTGTGACATGGCAAAGGCCCTTCCTTTCACTCTGGAGGCTGAGGAGAAACTGAGCCAAGGAACTTGAGATCCTTCAGTATCCCTTGTCACATCCTCCAGTGTCTCTTGTTCTGAATGTGGGAAAACTCACTGATGGTGCCTGCCATCAGCAGGAGGTTGGACTCCATGTACAGGGTACAAAAAAACCCCGGCTTTGAAAATGGTAGCAGAGTCAGCCATGTGCCGGATTAAGAGTTCTAAAACTCACTCCTCAGTTCCACCAGGGAGAGAAGCCTGCACCCTCGATGGCTTCGGGAGATGATGCTACCAGGGATCCATGCTAGTGCCATATATCCTGTCTTACCAACTGCATATGGCCATGTTCCTCAATGACACCATTGGAGACATCAATGAGTTTTCTGTTCTGATACCCCCGGAGCGCCTTGAGAACTTTTGGTGGGGTGGGGCAAAGATTGCTCCAAATATATGAGCAAGGCTGCATACTATGCTTTGAGTCAGTCAGTTGGGTGGCTGCCCTGGGCATCGGTGCTCATACCTGGCCTAGCTGCAGTCTTCAGATCTTTAACAATGGGTCCAAGATAAGTTGGCCTATGTATCCTGCTGGGGGGAAGACCTGTTCTGAAAACTCATGAAAGATAAGGACGGTGAGTGAGAAAGAGTAGCTCACCATGAACCGCCTTTTCAGGAAGACCACAGATCCTGCCAAAAAGAAGTCTGTGGGTAAGAAGGCCTTTCACCCATGCAAGTGTAGGGACTAACCAGGATATCAGAGCTACCAGGCCTACCAGAGTTCTCAGCTGATCCAACAAAAGGCTCAAGACCCACACCAGCAGCACCGTCCAAAGTCTCAGAAGAGTCAGCCCGCCCTGCAGTCACAGCCAGGGGCGGGTTTTTGACTGCTTCCTAAGGAGCATGACCAATCTCCCCTTGCCCAACAAGGTGCCCCAGCAAGTGGAGGGGTCAGCTGATCCATTTTTCTCACAGGTGGCCCCTTGTGACAAGAAACATCTGGGTTTTAAAGATCATCCAGAATGGGTACCTGTTGCATTTCGCCCAGCTACCTCCCCTGTTCTTTCCTGGGGAGTACTCCCTCGACCCACACCACTGCAGTCTTCTACAGCAGAAGGTCAACACCCTGCTGGCCAACCTAGCAATAGAGCTGGTACCACCAGGGCAGGTGAGGAAGTGGTTCTACTCTCAATATTTCCTGGTCCCCAAGAATACCAGAGGTGTTCGGCCCATCCTGGATTTCTGAAGCCTCAATTGCTTCTTAGTGCAAGAGAAGTTCAAAATGATTTCCCTGGGGACGTTGCTCCCATACCTCCAAAAGGACAATTGGCTCTGTTCCTTGAATCTAAAGGATGCCTACACATACATCCAAATCCATCCTCTCCACAGGTAGTACCTTTGCTTCATGCTTAACAGACAGCACTTCCAATACCGTGTACTGCTCTTTGGGTTGGCATCAACCCCAAGGGTCTTCACAAAGTGCCTGGCAGTGGTTGCCACCTTCCTCCAGACCCTGGGAGTCTTCCTTTACTTAGATGACTGGCTCATAAAAGGTACCATGTCGGATGAGGTCTGCCGGTTGACTCATCTTACCATTCAGGTGCTTGAGCATCTGGGTCTCGCCATCAATCTTCCTTGACATCGCCGTCGCATTTGATTCAGTAGACCACGATCAACTTCTAACTCGACTCCACGAGAAGGGAATCCAGGGCCTTGCATGGGATTGGTGTAAATCCTACTTAGAAGATCGATGGCAACAAGTTCAGATGGGCTCCAACACATCCGAACCATTTCAAAAAAACCAAGGGGTACCCCAAGGATCCTCCTTATCCGCGCTGCTCTTTAACATTTACATGCAGCCGATATGTGAAATCATTCGCTCCTTTGGAATCTCATGCCTTATCTACACAGACAACGTGCTGTTGTTTACACCTATCAATGTTATGCTGCCCGACTAAACAGCCTTAGTGGACTGTTTCAATGCAATCACAGACTGGCTTCACGATCAGAAACTTCAAATAAACTTCAAAAAAACCGAGGTCCTATTCATCACGAAGAACAAAAGCTTCTCACCCCCCTCAGCCCTAAAAGTAAGAGACACAGAGCTTCCAAGCAAGCCCACCATACGCTACCTGGGTGTGATGCTGGATCAACAGCTAGACTTTACAGCGCACATAAGCAGCACTGTCAAGGCTATGTACTACAAGATCAAGACATTACGACACCTAAGACCCATGTTGGCTCCAGAGAACCTCCGTACAATATTCCACGCGATAGTAACACCCCATTTTGATTATGCAAACATACTCCACGGCCTACCCAAGAGTACCCCTAAACCCGCTACAATTAGCGATGAATGCCGCTGCCCGCATCCTCTGCGGAGCATCCAGACGGGACCACATAACCCCCATCCTAAGGGACCTACACTGGCTGCCGATAAACTGCAGGATCTTATACAAGGCCCTCCTCATTACTTTCAAATCCATTAACAAAATATCACCCCCCCTCCATCTCGGACCTCCTCACTCACACTCCCAATAACAGATCAAGGAGGACATTAGCCTCCAATACACTTATTATCCCGAGGGAAACTACAAAATGTGCACAATCAACTGGTAATAGATCCTTCGCTCTCTACGCCCCTAGATGCTGGAATAACCTCCCTCCCAGCATCAGATTGATCAGAGGCCTCAAACAATTCAGGAAAGCCCTTAAGCACCATCTGTTCCTTCTACACTTCTCGCTACCCAACAGCACCTCCCTCTTCCCACCCACAATCCAACCCATTAATGCCACACACATCACAGACAAACTAGACCGGCCCTAACCGTAAAGCCAACCTTGGTATACAATAACTGGCCTAGTAGCTCTAGAATATGCATTAACAGAAACAGCTAAATTTATTTTCTGAGTTGTACTGTAGACGAACAATTAGACGGAAATCTAGAATGCTGATGTGCCTTATTGTAAATAGCCTACCTATCCTTCATTCCCCCAGTTGCAATTCCATGTTACCTTCCCTGTTATATGTAAACACAGGTCAGATCTGTTATTGCCCTGGAGTCAATTTGTTAATTGTAAACCGCACTGATAATAAAGAGTGCGGTATAGAAAAGCTTTAAATAAATAAATAATAAATAAATAAATAAATTACCCAAAGTTGTACCTCCAATCCTCTCAGCAGCTGGAATCCACTGGGGCTCTTGTTGATATCACTCAAGCTTAGGCCTTCTTACCGGTGGACTGCTTGCAGTGGTCACCAAGGTAGTTAACGACATCCAGCGCAGCCGTTTCACCATGGCTCGGGGAATGCTATGGTAGTTGGGCTACATGGCCTAAACGATGTATATCATGCCATTGGCTCATCTACAGATGCACCAAGCACAATGGAACTTGTGCACTCAATGGCATCAGGTCACAGGACATCTCAAGGACAGGGTGGCGGTCACCCTTGTTAATTCTCTTCACTGATGGCGCCATCCGCAGAACCTACTCAAGGGACTTCCCTTCCAGTCCCCTCCACCTCCCCAGATACTGACCATGGACACATCCAAATTCGGCTGGGGAGCGTATCTCGATGGCCTGTGTATGCAGGACCTTTGATTGGAGCAGGATAGCCTGCACCAGATCAACTTCCTGGAACACTGAGCCATTGCGAACGTCCTCCATGTTTTTCAGGCACAATTGACCAACCAGATAGTCCTCATTCAGATGAACAATCAAGTAGCGATATTCTTCATCAACAATCAGGGTGGCATAGGATCTTACTTCCTGTGTTGGGAGGTGGTGCGGCTATGGAGGTTTGCCGTCACCCATGACATGGACCTCAGGACAACATACCTATCGAGGGAGCTCAATGCCCTGGTGGATCGTCTCAGCAGAGTACTTCAGCCACATGAATGGACCCTCAACAAGTGAATAGTGGGACAGTCTGGAAAGCAATTTGTTTGCCACTCCACACAATACTCAAGTGCCTTGCTTCTGCTCTGGCTGGCTTCCGATGCCTTCCTCCTGGATTGGGGCTACTGTATACATACCCACCAGTTCTGCTAGTAGCAAAGATGTTGTTCAAGCTCCAGGCCAACAAGGGCACCATGATACTCATTGCCCCTTACTGGCCCAGGTAACCATAGTTTCCCCTGCTGCTCTGGCTCTCTCACCAGGAGCCTCTCCCATTGGGCTGCACCCTGGAGCTCATCTCTCAGGATTATGGGACACTGCTTCATTCCAATATGGGATTCCTAGCCCTCACAGAATGAATTCTGAGTGGTTAGTCCTCACGGACCTCAGTCTCCCTGCAGAGGTGGAGAAAGTCTTCCTAGCATCCCGCAGAGATTCCACACATTATTCCTATGCCTTTAAATGGTGCCAGTTCTCTCTGGTGCACTGACAGGGTTCTGGAACCTTTCTTATGTGCTGTGGAGGTGCTCCTGATAGATCTCCTACACATCTCAGACTTGGGCCTCAAGTCTAATTCTGTCCGAGTACACTTAAGTGCGATTGGTGCGTAGCATCGAGGGTCGGGTGGCAAGTCCATTCCTGCACACCTGTTTGTGGCCTGTTTCATGCTGGGTCTCCAACTTTCTAAGCCTCCGGTTAAGCCCCCACCTGTGGCGTGGGATCTCAGTGTGGTACTGGGGCAACTCCTTTCTGCCCCTTTTGAACCGTTAGCCTCTTATCCACTGAAATTCCTAAACTGGAAGGTGGTGATCCTAGTGGCAATCACCTCTGCCTGTTGTGTTAGTAAACTGCAAGCTCTGGTGGCACATGCGCCCTACACCATATTTCACCATAACAGGATTGTCCTGTGGATGCAGCTGCATTGCCTGCCGAAGGTGGTCTCTTTGTTTCATCTCAGTCAGTTAGTGGTTCTGCCCACCTTCTTTCCCCAGCCTCATGCCAACAGGGCTGAGGCTACGCTGCACACATTGGACTGTAAATGGGCCTTGGCTTTCTATCTGGAGAAGACAAAAGCCGATTGGCAATGTACCCAGCTCTTTGTCTCCTTTGACCCTAAAAGGCTGGGCGTAGCCATCTCTAAATACACACTGTCCATTTGGTTGGCGGCCTCATTTCCTTCGCTTATGTGCAGACTGGTCTGAGCCTTGAACATCATGTCACGGCCCATAATGTCTGAGCTATGGCTGCTTTTGTGGCAAACAAAGTCAGTCTCCACGGTGGAGATCTGCATGGCTGCTATGTGGTTCTCGGTCCACACCTTCACAGCTCACTACTGTCTGGAAGGGGATCCCTGGTGTAACAGTAACTTTGGCCAAACCGTACTCCAGCATCTATTTGGGACTTAGGTTCAACTCCTTCCCACCAGCCCTTCTGTCTGTCTAGACTACCACAAAGAGTCTTCCTGCATGTCTGCTATGGATGCTGAACAGTTGAGTACCTTGGAGAGACTACTCATGCTGTTGCTTCTAGTTCTCCTGTTTGGTTGCCCCATTGGACTTGTTTGTTACCGGTTTTTGGTAGCCTGTAGTTGTGCCCCAAGCCTGACGGCCCAAGGCTCCTGGAGGCCCTGTGGTTGGAGCCGCAGGCACTCATCACAGATGACCTTGGCAAGCGAGCTCGGGGATGGGAAAGGGAATCAGTGTGCGACTAGAAAAAAAAAATTAAAGAGAAAACGTAACACGTATTCTCTGAAAACAGACACACATCCAGTGGGCTCCAAAAGGAGAGTGAAGCAAGATGGCACCCTTGTGTGGGAAGAGGACCATATATGCATGGTGCTTCTCCCAAAGGCTTTCTTTGAAAGCTGGAGAGAAACATCCACGCGGGCACTGTCAGCGCCGACATCACACATATGTGAGGACTGACTTCTTGCTTGTTCCCGGAGAAATAAATAAATTCCTTTTATGAAAGTTAGTTTTTTAGATGATGGGAAGTAGAGATGGATTAGAACAAGGAAACAGTGACAAAAGGCATGTATAATTATGGCAGTTCATGGCATTTGAAGGGAGAAATGAAAGCTGGGGATCTTCGGCACGTTATGAGTTTCTGTAGACGCCCTCCAATCCTATACTTGACCTAACCTCCCCAGTGCTACTTTTCTTATATGGATTGTTAGTAGCACAGAGGCCTGCTTTCTGCAACTTCATCCAATGAGCTAAAACATTTCAGAAAGGACTTATGAGCCCCATACGAAGAGACCTCATACCTTGAGATTTACTCATTTAAAATTGCCCCTTCTCAACTAATCCCACCTATAACCCATCTGGTTTTGTTCTTACCAACAATGTCCTCAATATTATATTTCAGAACCTCCTATTTGTTTTTTATCTGTGCATCTTGTATGTACTTCTTAACGAGACTTTAAGCTCCAAGGAGCAGAGTCCGCATCTTATATATCTCTATAAAGTTGTACAAATGGCAATAACTACAATAATAGTAATAGCAAGTGGGGAAAGCATGCAAAGCATGGCTCATGAAATTCTTTACAAACTTTCTGTTGTTTATGTGCATGCAGATGTCCATCTGTTTGTATCTGCATTCTTTTTGTGTGTATGTGTGTGTGTATGTCTTGTGCATGTGTTGTATCTCTGTGTGTGAGTGTGCACCTATCTTTGTTTTGTATGGATATCTGTGTGTGTGTATTTTCATTTTGTGTGCATTTGCATTTTAGTGGGCTGCTATGTGTACTTGTATGAGTGACTGTGCATACTTATATACTGTACGTGTACATGAATGCTTGCATTGTTGTTATGTGTGTGTATTTATATTGGTGTTGTTTCTCTGTGTGGCTCTGTGATCGAGAGAGATGAGAGGGGAGGATTGTTTGATAGGTGCAATTCTGTAATCACTATGTTACTGTGAATCAGTGTTTGTATGTAAAGTTCTACATACGCCTGGTAGCACTACAGGAATTACAATAACAATGACAATAAATAATAATAACAACAGGAATATAACTAAGAGAAGAGAGTGGCGGTAGAATGCATTTTGCATCTTAGCATTCCCTTGCTACACTTTTCAGAGACTCTGGAAGAATTTCAGGAAAAACCACCAGTCTCTGAATTCTAATTTCTATGGCTTGGCAAAGCTGCTGGGAAAGAGCTGTACAGACCTCATCTTTCCCTCTTCTTTTTGTTCTCTGGTTTTGTTTGTTTTACTTCTCATTTCTTTTTGTTGGCTTTTAAGATGACTTTACATAAATGGGTAATTATTGTGGTTGCATGGTAGGACAGAGAAAGGAAGTACAATGAAAAAGAACTGCATGGGAGGGAAGGAAAAAAGTTTAAGTGTTTTCATAGCTCTGTGTTTCTATGTGTTAAATTGCACACATTTGCCTCTTGCCATCCCCAATGTTACTTTGCTGTAAATGTTGGAACATGACTATCGTCCATAGCAAAGACTTCTGTCCACTAACAATATAGCATAATCACAATTCTAAAAGTTCCTTAAAATTATTAGGATTGGTATTTAAAAGAGTTTATCCAGTTAGGAGCAGCTGCTAACCAAACAAGTCAGTCCAAGAGGGATATTCAATGCACTATTAGAGCAGTGGCCCTGAATATCACCACAGACCACCTCAACACTATTCAAAGTTGGGATGGAGTGGAAAATTATCTGCAGTTTTCAGTGCCATGATCCAGATACTTAGCCACATAACTTCGGACTGCCAAAAGGCTGTCTAAAGCTACCCAGATAGATAATCTGGATTGTGGTGCTGAAAATTGCCACTATCTGGACTGCACCAGCACTGAATCCGGATATTCAGTGCCGGTCACAATCCAGATACAGATGTTTAATACTTGGATTCTATTTTAAAGAGATGCTGGCTGGAGTTTAAATATTGCCCCACTTGTTTTAATCTAAAACGTTTCTGCATGCTTCCAAGCTCGTACAGTAAATGAAACAATAATTCAAGAAGCAAAGAGCTTGTGTGTCTTTCAGAGGCAGAGAGTAAAACACTGGAAACAGAGAGAAAAAGAAAATAAAAAAAGAGATGAAACAAGGTAAGAGACAAGGATAAGGAGAGCCTCAGACACCAGAGTAAGAAAGTAATTGAGGGAGAAATGGGAAGAGAGAGAGAGTATAGTAGGAAAAACTGGATTAGAATCAACTTTCTGAATTAGAGAGCTATGAGCTTTGAGGCTGAAGGGCTAATGAACTAGAAAATGATTGTCCTGGGAATGGGCATGCTGAAGGATTACGCTGAGGGACTAGGGAAAAGGGATCGGAAAGTAGGGAGACTTGAAATTCAGGGGAAACATTTTGTTAGATTCTTCTACATAGTACCTTCACCAGGGCCACAGGGTTTTCTCATTTTCTACAAAGGATCAGAATCACAAAACAGCAACTTTTACAGCCTAAAGTCCTAACAGAAACTGAACAAGTAAAATTTATACACTCCCAATATTACTGCACTAATTAATGTGAAGTGGGATTTTAGTAGAGCCGTCTAGGAAGAATCTGGGATGTCCAGGTCACCATGTCCAAAATACCGAGGGAATGGCAGCATATAAGTGCTTTCTGAAATCACATTGTCTCCACCCCAAACGCTGCATGTCCCCACAACTGGTTCTGGAGATGGGCCCATGTGTATAGCATGGTCAGTTACGTGAATGTTTGCAGGCATTTTAGAAATATGGATATCCTTGAAATGCATGGCTGTAGAAAGAGGTATACAGATGTGCTGGCAAAGGTATTTCAGAATGGAGCAGAGATGTCTCTCTCCATACAAAGATTTGACTTGTTCAAGCCATGGTATTTTCAGTAACATCATATGGATGTGAAAGCTGGACAGTGAAAAAGACAGACAGGAAGAAAATTGATGCCTTTGAATTATGGTGCTGGCGGCGAATACTGTGTATACCATAGACTGCCCGAAGAACAAACCAGTCGGTACTAGAGGAGATCAAACCTAAGCTTTCTTTAGAAGCTCAGATGACAAGACTTCGACTTTCATACTTTGGACACATCATGCAAAGAGAGAGATCATTAGAGAAAGACATCATGCTTGGTAAGATAGAAGGTCAACGCAAAAGAGGAAGGCCAGCAATGAGATGGATCGATACAATAACAGCAGCTACGGGTACCAGTCTGTCAACAATGAGCCGCCTGACTGAAGACCGAACACAATTTAAGATAGCTATCCAGAGGGTCGCCATGAGTCGACTCCGACTCGACAGCACTTAACAACAACAACATGTCCAAGCTATGAAACATACACCTTCCAGCAGGCCATTTCAGATCTGCAGAGGTGGAGCAGTGGGACAGGACAGTGAATGGACTGTTCATTAACATGCAGAGTTTTTTTGACCTGGCAGAATTTACTGTGGCAGCTCTTCCTCTTGGAAGTGTTGCTGCCATGAAACAAGCTCTTTTTTGCAACTTATTCATGCTCAAGAGCAGCTTTAGGCATGAATACATCAAAAGCCAGGGCCAGACATACTTGGATCGTTCTTGCAATTTGGACGTGATTGTGTTGGGTACATCTATATATCTAGCATTCTAAACTGACTCTGAGGACATCTTTCAGAATGCCTGCTTTCAGACGTTCATATCATGAACAGAGCTTCTTTTTAGTCCCCTCCTCCCCTACTCTTATCCTCGGCGATTTTAACATTCATGTTGACAATTCCTCTGATCCCTATGCTCGTAAGCTCCTCTCCATTGCCTCCTCATTCAATCTTCAACTTTGCTCCACTGCCCCCTCTCACCAACTTGGTCACTGCCTTGACCTGATTTTCTTCTCTAATTGCTCACCCTCCAACTTCTGCAACTCAATCTTTCCCTTATCTGACCAACATCTCTTAAGTTTTCTTATTCATCATCCCCCATCTCAGCCTCATCCTGTCTCCACTAATCTTTTCAGAAACTTTCTTGCTATTGATCCCTTAGCCCTCTCCTCCTCTATTTCTTCTCCCCTTTCCTCCTCTCTCTTATCCAAATCCGTTTATGAGGCTGTGACATCCTATAACTTTGCACTCTCCTCTGCCCTGGATACTCTTGCTCCCCTTACCCCACGCCCTGTAAGGCGTTCTTCTCCCCAGCCCTGGCTCACACCCACTGCCTAATATATTTGCGTTCCTGTTCCCAATCTGCTGAGCGTCTTTGGCTTAAATCCCGCTGCTGTGCTGACCTTCTTCACTTTAAATTCATGCTTTTCTCATTCCAATCAGCCATAGCACTTGCCAAACAAGCCTACTTCACCCATATGACCAACTCTTTTGCCTCTGATCCTCGTCGTCTCTTTAATACTCTCAATTCTCTCCTCAATGTGCCTCCACCACTGATTCCTCCATCTCTTCCTGCCCAAACACTAGCTGATTTCTTCCATGACAAAATCCATAAGATTACCCTCCAATTCCCCATTACCCCTTCTACCTCACTTTTCTCACATTTCTCCCCACTAACGTCTGCTACCCTCTCCTCCTTCCCTGTGGTCTCTGATGATGAAACAGCACTCCTTCTTTCTTCCTCAAAACTCACCACCTGCTCCTCCAACCCCATCCCCACCCGTCTCTTATGCCTCATCTCATCCTCTGTTGTCCCTTCCATTTCTCATATCCTCAACCCATCCCTCTCCACTGTTACCTTCCCTACTGACTTCAAGCATGCCATAGTCACACCCTTCCTCACGAAACCCTCACTCGATCCTACCTGTCCGTCTAACTATCGACCCATCTCTCTCCTTCCCTTTATCTCTAAACTACTTGAGTGTGCTATCCACCTTTGCTTTCTCAGTTTCCTTTTGTCTTATGCTCTTCTTGATCCTTTACAGTCCGGCTTCCATCCCTTGCACTCCACTGAAACAGCTCTCACTAAAGTATCAAATGACTTGTTCCTAGCAAAATCCAAAGGTCTTTATTCTGTTCTCATCGTTCTTGATCTTTCTGCTGCTTTTGACACTGTTGACCACAACCTTCTTCTTATCACCCTGTCATCACTCAGCTTTAGAGGCTCTGTACTGGCTTGGTTCTCCTCTTATCTTTCCCATCGCTCTTTTAGTGTATGTTCTGGTGGCTCCTCCTCCTCTGCCACCCTGCTCCCAGTTGGTGTTCCCCAGGGTTCTGTCCTGGGACCGCTCCTCTTCTCTCTCTATACGCTCCTCTTCTCTCTCTTGGTGCTCTTATCTCTTCCCATGGCTTTCATTACCATCTCTATGCTGATGACTCTCAAATCTACCTCTCTTCGCCTGATATCTCTCCAGCAATCCATGACAAGATCACTGTTTGCCTTTCAGACATTGCTACTTGGATGTCTCACCATTGCTTGAAATTAAATATGGCTAAGACTGAACTCCTTATCTTTCCCCCCAATGCCTCCCCTCCTCTACCCCCTATCTCAGTCTCTTTGGAACACTCTTTAATCCTTCCTGTCTCTTCAGCCCGTAACCTGGGTGTTATCTTTGACTCCTCTCTCTCTCTTTCTCCACTCATATCCAACTCATAGCTAAGACTTGCCATTTCTTCCTTTATAACATTAACAAAATTTGCCCCTTCCTTTCTGATGACACTACTAAAATGATTGTCCACTCCTTGATCACCTCCCGTCTTGATTACTGCAATATTCTCCTTGCTGGCCTTCCTGCAAATCATCTCTTTCCCCTTCAATCTATTCAACATTCTGCTCCTCGACTAATTTTCCATCAGCATCGCTTTTCCCATGTCACTCCTCTTCTCAAGTCCCTTCATTGGCTTCCCATCCGCTTCTGGATCCAATTCAAACTCCTCCTCTTGACCTATAAATGCATTCACTCTTCAGCCCCCCACTACCTATCATCTCTTATCTCTCCTTACATCCCCTCTCGCGTTCTTTGCTCTTCAATCAGTCTTCGTCTATCTGTGCCCTCCACACGTACTGCTAATTCTAGACTTCGCTCCTTTCACCTGGCTGAACCCTTTGCCTGGAACAATCTACCTCTGTCTGTGTGCAATGCGCCCTCTCTGGACCTCTTCAAGTCCAGATTGAAAACCCATCTCTTCTCTATTGCTTTCTGTTCTTGATTGTTGTTTTTGCTCTTCTTGTTTATTGTATACTTTGTCTTACTTGATTGTACTTGTATTTTGTGATCTTCTTGACTAGATTGTGAGCTCTGATGAGCAGGGACTGTCTTTTCTTCATGTATGTACAACACTTCATATGTTTGAAGTGCTTTATAAATGTTAAATAGATAGAAATAGATAGATAAAATGACCCTCTTATATTTTAACCTTGAAGGACAATGTCTTATTCATGATGATCAACCTCTTTTGCAAAATGACTGTTGAATATTCTGATGCAAACAGTGTTTACTACTGATAAGGTCATAGACTATTCTGTTGCATAGGCAGCTTATAAATAAACTGAGTGTTCTTGGTGTGGGCCTTAAATTGAATGCTGGGTTAGAAACTGGTTGAGTGGGAGGAAAAAAGGGCAGTGGTAAATGGAGTTCACTCTAAAGATAGGGGCATTTTTATGGTTTTTGTAAATGATATTGCAGAAGGGCTGTCAGATAATGTTTGATTCTTTGTGGATGATATGAAAATGTGCAACAGGGCAGACAGCCTGGAAGGTGTAGATAACATGAGGAGGTATATAGCAAAGCTTGAAGAATTGTCTAGAATCTGGTGGCTAAAAATTGAATGCTAAAAAAATGTAGGATCATGCATCTGGCATGCAAATCCTAAGGGAATGGTACTATATAGTGGATGAAGTACTTCTGTGCATGAAAGAAGAGAGGGACCTGGGAGGGATTGTATCTTATGAGCTTAAATAGCCAAACAGGTAGAAAATGTGATGGCAAAAGCCAAAAAGATTATTGAGTGCATAGGGAAAGAAATAGCCATCAGGAAAAGCCCAGATAAGGTAGGAGTTTAGGTTTCAGTGTCAAGTAGCTGAGGCTGGCTAGTGCTCTGTTACTGGAAGAACTAGAGCTGGACTGTATCGTTGATTCTCTCAGAGGGGATAACTCTGACTTCATCAATTTCTGACCATATCCCATTGGTCATGTATATAGTTTTGCATAAGGTGGACTAGATTATTAATGTTGTTCCTCTTGAAGTATGCTTTGATAATAGAATACTGGCTTGAAGGGAGGGGTTTGCTACCCTTATATCCTGACATCATCAAAGCCTAGAATTCTCAGTCTCCATCTGCTGGAAGTGAGATATAACCCAGGAGTCTGGACTGGAATGGAGGGACTCAAGGAAAGAAAATTAGCAGGTAAGACCTAATTTCACCATGTGCAGCCATTTTTTTTGTACTATCTGCAGATCCCACACTAACTGTTGGAGTGGACGGGATATGAGTTGAGAATAGGCATGCCAGCAACACACTAATACCATGGGCATACATAGTGCATGCTAACCGGCAAAGCTGCAAACAGTGCAGATGCTCATATCGTCACCTTAATGAGTGGAATTAGCTGCATTCACGATGTTGCTATGGGGAAATGTTGTGCACACCCCTAATAGATAACTCACTGCTTTTGCAGCCATGCTGTGCTATCTGCACTTTTTTGCCACATTAGCTGCAAAAGCCTAACACGCTTTAGTAAATAGACCCTTATAGTTTGGGGTTATAAACTGTAAGTATTCCCCGATGTTTCTAGGGCAACACAAATGTGTAGGAAATCAATTTTAGCTTTTAAATAACATATTGTTGCATTGGGAGAAACATTTTATTTCTATTTTCCCTTTAAATGTCTAATTCCTTACCACTATAATAAGTATATTTTTGTAGATCTTGCACATTTAGAGAATTTTTTGTTAGACAGGGAGGCCACTAGAACGTAGAAGTTAGAATATTGCAGGTATATTATTATCAGGTGTTTAGGATTCGGTGAAATAGTATTGTTTTTGCTGTTATGTGATGAGGGATTATGTCTCTTCTCTCTGTAATTTCCTGTTTTTCTTATTTTGGGTATTGCAAGTTAGCTCTCCTTGAGTCCCTGCTCATCAGAGATTACAATCTAGTCAAGACGGACAACACAACAGCTGAGGACAAGGATATATCTAGGGAATGGGAAGGAAACACAGGAGACTAAGTGGATTAGGATCCAAAAGCGGCTTCGAAGAGGTGAGTTTTCAGCCTGGATTTGAAAAGGAGCAGAGATGAAGACTGACGTACAGACTCAGGTAGTTTGTAAGGAGCAGCAAGGTGGAAGGATCAAAGTCTGGAGTTGGCAGTAGAAGAGAAGGGATCTGTCAGAAGAGCGAAGTTCCTGAGGAAGGGTGTAAGGAGAAGTAAGAGAGGAAAGGTAGTGAGGAGCAGCTGTGCGCTTGTAGGTCAGAAGGAGATGTTTGAACTGGATATGGAAATGAATAGAGAGCCAGTGAAGCAACTTGAGAAGAGGGGTTATATGAGCATACCGAGGTTGGTGGAAGATTAGCCGCACAGCTGAGTTTTGAACAGATTGAAGGGGAGAGAGATTATTCAGAGGGAGACCAGCAAGGAGGAGGTTGCAATAGTTTAGATGGGAGGTGACTGAAGAGTGGTTAAATGTCTTGGTAATGTGTGTAGAAAGGTAAGGACGATTTTTGCCAATGTTATGAAAAAGAAGCAACAGGTTTCAGCTGTATCTTGGATGTGTGCAGAGAAAGAGACAGTAGAATCAAAGATGACCCCAAGGTTGCAAGCTGAGGAAACAGGAAGGAGTGTAGTGTTACCCACAGAAATAGAGAAGGGAGGAAGGGGAGAGGTGGGTTTAGGGGGAAAGATAAGGAGCTCAGTTTTGGCCATATTCAGTTTTAGATGACAGGTAGGATCTAGTGAAGGTAGCAATGTCGGATAAGCAGGCAGAGATCCAGGCCTGGATTCCTGGAGAGATTTCAGGCACAGAAATGTAGATCTGAGAGTCGTCAACATAACGATGGTACTGAAAACACGGGAGTAAATAAGTACACCAAGGGACTGAGTAAGAGAAAAGGAGAGGTCCCAAGACAGAACTCTGAGGTACACCAACTGAAAGCAGGATGGCGGTAGAGGAGGAACAACCAGAACAGACACTAAAAGAGCGATGGGAGAGATAAGATGAAAACCGGGACAGAACAGACTCTTAACATCAAGTAAGGACAGGATATTGAGGAGAAGGTGGTGAACAACAATGTCAAAAGCAGCAAAAACATAGAAACATGATGACAGAAAAAGATCACATGGCCTATCTAGTCTGTCCTTCCATATCAACCACAAGGTCAAGAAGGATGAGGATCAAGTAGAGGCCTTTGGATTGGTGAGGAACAAGTCACTGGAGACTTTGGCAAGAGCTGTTTCTATGGAATGTAGAGAATGAAAGCCAGATTGCAGTGGGTCCAGAAGGTCTTGAGAGGAAAGAAAGTCACGACAGCATAAATAATTTTGAAGCATAGGGGAGGAGAGAGATAGGTCAATAACTGGAAAACAGGTAGGATCTAGTGAAGGCTTTTTGAGGAGAGGTGTATGTTTGAAGGCCATAGGAACAATTGCAGTGGAAAGTGAAAGGTTAAGGATATGACAGATGGAAAGAATGATGGTGGAAGAGACAGAGCTTAGTAGATGGGCGGGGATGGGATCAGAAGAGCAAGTAGTCAGTTTGGAGGAGGAAAGAAGATTTGCAGTTTCCTCCTCAGTGATTTCAGAAAAGGAAGAAAGGGAGACCAAAGGTGAGGGAAGGATATGGGATTGAAGAGGGGGACGATGAGGTGGAAGTGACTGCAGAGCATTCAAGGCTAATCTTCTGGATTTTGTCATGGAAGTAGTTAGCCAAAGTCTGGGCAGACAGTGAAGGAGAGATTGAGGAAGGAGGGATCTTGAGAAGAGAGTAGACAGTAGAAAAGAGATGGTGAAGGTCAGAGGCAAGAGAGTGACTCAGATGGACATAGTACTCTTGCTTGGTGTGTGCTATGGCCAACTGCAAAGAGGTTAGCATGAATCTGAAATGTAGGTAGTCAGCAAGGGTACGTGATTTAAGCCAAAGGCACTCAGCTGAGCAGGCACGGTATTCCTCACAAGGCATGGAATGGGAGGAGCCAGTGCATCCAGAGCAGAGGAGAGTATAGTCTGATAGGAGGATACTGCCCCATCAATGGACTCAGATGACATAGTGGAGGAAAGAAGTGATAAGACAGCAGTGGAGAGAGCTGAAGGGTCGACAATATGAAGATTCCTAAACATGTTGGTGGAGATCGGGAGAGACCAAGATGGAGGGTGGTTAAGGGTGAAGGTTAGCGGGTGATGGTCAGATAAGGGCAGAACTGAGGTGGAGAAATTTGAGGTTGAACAGTTGGAGAAGAAGACAAGATCAAAGCAGTGGCCATACTTGTGAGTTCCGAGTGCGCAAGAAAAAGGGAGAGAAGAGGGATAGATTAGAGGGATATGAACAAAATTAGAAAGGTTAAACATTGACCTGCCTGGGAGTATGAAAAAAGTCTTAGGGGGCTAGGGTTGGGGTTGACATCTCCAGATGTGAGAAGGGGAAGTAATAGAAGAGAACCGGGGAGAGAGGAGGTGGCATGACGGAAGCAAGTGTGAGGTTCCCTCAGTGAGACGAGAAGGCTGAACGAGAGGAAGAAAAAGGTGAAGCTCAAGGGCAGATAATAAGGTAGAAGACAAAATGGTAGGGGAGATGGAGACAATAAGGAATGAATAATGAGAAATAGGGCCATGGAACTATGGAAACGAGCAGAAAATATTGGGGCAAGTTAACATCAAGAACACAAAGTGATGTTGAGCCATAGGAGAGGGTGAAGAGCAGAGAATGCAAATCAAGGAGATACAGGAGGAGAGGGAGAGAAAGTCCTGGTGGCTTCAGGTACACCTGAGTAATTGTGTCAATAAGCAGAGGTAGGCTATGAAAGAGTATTAGGTCAGCAGTGGGTGGGCTGAGGGGTGAGTGGGTGAGTGAGTAATAAAGTGTTGAGAAGGGAGACACAGCACTGCAGAGGGCAGGAGCTGGGTAAAGGACAGACAGAAGATAGAACACACAGTGACAAAACAGAAACATAGAACAATAAACAAGCAGCTAGATTCTAAACAGGCACAGAAGATTGCCTGAACAGAGCCCACAAAGTTTGCAAGCCTCAGCTATGAGGGTGCTCTCCCAAACAGGAACCAGGATCAGCAGCTCATGTGCTCACAGAAGAAAAAAGCTTCTGAGGACTAGAGTGCCTTTTATTTTTACTTTTTGTGTAATGTTTCATTAATTTTTAGAAGTTTTAGAGTTTGCTAATAGTGGGGTGTTTTTCTGGATGTTCTTATGGAACTGTAATGTAATACATTTTAAAAAAAAGTGTTTCCTTCTCTCAGTTAAACTCCACTTACTAAGTCAAGTAAGATGTAAAATCTTATTCTTTGGTGTGTTTTTTTTTGTTTGTTTGTTTTCTAGTAGATTGTTCAGATTTGCACAGAACTCTAGTAAGATAGCCTTAAATCTTCATCAAATGTTATTTATGTATCAAATGACCAGGTATATTGAATTTAAATCTGTGTCTGGATGGATGGTTGGGCACAAACTGAAATTAAGTCTAGAGAAATTGATAGCACTATTAATATTTAAATAAAACAATCCATTGACTGTCATATTACAAATCTCAAGTGTTACTGTGAAGCCAAAGTATCTGGCTACTAGTTTAGGAGTTAAACTGTGAGAAGAAAATGTGCTCATGTTCTCTCCTATCCTGTGCAGTCTACGGCTGCCAATGGATATACAGGGTGGCCCAAAAAAAGTGAGAACATCTCGTAAATTAAAAACTTAAATAGTTTACTTATTTACCTTTTTCAGCTATATAACGTCTTTATTTCGACAATTTTCGGTCGCCTTCTTTTTTTTAAAAAAATTGTCAATCGTTTACATCTGTCTTTTTGAATTTTTAAATAACTTATATGCTACAAGATGTTCTGACTTTTTTGGGCCACCCTGTATACTGTAGGGTCCTGGTTTAAGATTTTGTGCTTGGTCTGTAAATGGGTGCCCCAATTTACACATGAACTCTGCCAATGCTTTAGATCTTATAACATTTTCTGGAAAAATTATTTTCTTACATTTGTTTTGTGTTTCCCACTCTTCAGTTTCATATGATGACCCCTCATTCATGACTTCTCCATTCTATGAAAAAAGCCACTTTTTGGTGCTTTATTGAAGTATTCTAGATATGTGGGTGTTTGTATCACATCTCCACTTTCCCTTCTTGCTTCAGAGGGTAAATCTTTAACACCTTCAGTCTCTGTGTAAGTCATGCAGTGCATTCCATGCACCATTTTGGTGTCCCCCCTTTGAATTGCCTCTACCATAGCAATGTCCTTCTACAGATATGATCACCAGAATTGAACACAATACTCAAAGCAGGATCTGAAGAGAGGTAATATCACTTGCCTCTTTATACTAGTGACACCTCTTTTAATGCATCCAAGCATTCTATTAGTTTCCCTACTGCTTTTGCACACTGACTGACTTCCTCAAGGTCATCAGTGGGAGGAGTGGCCTAGTGGTTGGGGCAAGTGTCTAGTCCCACAGGTGCTCCTTGTGGTCATGGGCAAGCCACTTAACCCTCCATTGCCCATGTTCCCTGTAAATAGTTATCTCCAAGTTATAATGCCCTGTTCAATGTAATTTCAGTTTGTTCAATGTAAACCGCCTTGATATCATGAAAGGCGGTATATAAGAAATGTTAAATAAATCAATCAATCAATCAGAGATGACGATAGTCAGGCCTCTTTTGAGTATAGTGACTGTCATTATTTCACCTCTAAAAAGATACCTGGCCTGTGGATTTCTATATCCCAAATGCATGATAATAAATGAGTTGCATTTATTTGGAATAAAGTATAATTGCTATGTTTTTGACCATATTTCAAAGTTTTTAAAATCATCTTTCATTTTATTTATTTGTATCTAGCTCACACCTTTCCAGTAGTAACTCAAGGCAAGTTACATTCAGGTACAGTAGATATTTATTTATTTATGTGTGGCTTTTATGCCGCTTTATCCAAAATCAAAGCAGTTTACAGGGAACAAGTAACAAATTGCAAAGAACAATGAACATGTACAAAATTCGAGTTATATAGAGAATATATTAACATTGACTGTAAATATAACAAGATAATGGCTCAAACATAAATCTGTAGGAGGATTATGAAGGGGTTTGAAGATGTATTGGTTCCATTGCCTAGAATCATCTAGGGAAGAGGCCAAGAGGGCCAAGGGTGGGATAGCTGGGAGGGAATCTCAGGACATTTTTAAACTGGACAGATATTACATCAAGTTATTGTACTTTCAAAGTGTTCTGTGAATAAATATGTTTTGAAGTGCTTTCGGAATGATGATAGATCTAGAATCGTTCTTATATTTTCTGGGAGAGAATTCCAAAGACTGGGAGAGTAAAGCGAGAAAGTTCTCCTACATGTAGACTGATTGCTCTTTGTGTATTCCACAGGTGTAATAATCGTGTTCTTTGAACAGGTTCTTCTTGTTCAGCTGCCTGGGGTAGATTGTAAAAGAGATCTTAGGTAGTCTGAGGATAGATTGTGTAGTATTTTGAAACTGATTTGGCTAGCAATTGGTAGCCAGTGGAGCTGCTTTAGGATATGAGTGATGTGATCTGATTTTGGTGCTCGATAGATGAGTCAAGTGGCTGTATGTTGGGCCATTTGCAATCAGTGTAGGGCATGCTTTGGGAGCCCTTTGAAGATGCTGTTGCAAAAGTCGAGGTGTGGAAAGATCATAGCTTGAAGGACTGTGTGGATGTCATTCGAAGACAGAAGTGGTATCAAGTGCTGTAGAGTTGTTGTGCTGTTAATGTGGGTAGTCAGGTTTAGCTGCTGGTAAATAGTTTTTCCCAGATATCTTAGATCTTGCTTCACTTCCAGTGTAGCCTCATCAACTTTTAGTGTAGTTGGAGGGGTGAAGGTCTTGCCCCTAGTAACATATAATACCTCTGTTTTATTGTAATTAATCTGTAACTTGTGCGTGGAAAACCAATGAGCAAACATTGAAGCAAGTTACTATTTGGGTGCAATATTTTTTTGAGGTTTCATAAGGTAGGTATAGCATAATATCATCTGCTTAGATGTGGTAATACACTTTGATGGACATCCTGTGCTGGCTTTCTCCCCCCTGTACGGCTGATCAGAATCGGGCCGTACAGAGGTAGACTCAATTCTGATTGCACAGGGGCTAGACGTGCCCATGGGATCAGAATCGAGTCTACTGCCTTGACGTGCAGGCCATGCCTCAATTCTGATTGGCCACATGTCCAGTCCACATACTTGGCTAACTCAGCCAAGCTCTTGAATGGAGCCGCAGTGCCTTGGCATCCGGTCACCATGGCACCGCGGATCCATTCAGGAGCCACGATCCTTGGCCACAGACAACGGCCTTCTTTCCCACAGCCCAACCCCCAATCTGGCCTCCCATGGCCAAGGTCGGGCTGCGGGGAACCCCTTGCACCCCCTTGTCCTCCTTACCAGGCCTGGCTGCATCATTTGATTCCATCCAGGAGGACTTATTCCACCTCCGAGGTAGAATAAGTCCCCCATCTCCGTGGCTAACCCCGGACTCACAGGGCCAACTTCGCTCCGCCTCCTCCCTCCCACGAACAGAGCTCTCCATACAAATTGCCTGTTCATACGGGGCGCTCTGTCCTCGGCAGGCTCCCCAGATATTTAGCGGATCTGGACGTCCGGATCGCATGTCCAGACCCGCTAAACAGTGTTCAGGATGACCCCATTTGTGATTCTGGATTATGCTGCAGATTGTTTGGATATACAAGTTAAATAATAGGGCTGATACAGCTGAGCCCTGTAGGACTCCTTGCTATTGGTTGTTTGGCTTAAATAGGTTGGGTCCTAGTTTTACCTATTGCCTGTATTTGGTTAAGTATTATTTAAACCAGAGAAATGTAGTGCCCTTTATTCCAGTCTCTTGGAGTCTTGCTAGTATGTGGCTGTGGCAGATTGAATTGAAAGCAGATGCGATATCTAGGAATATAAGAATGAATCCAAATTTTGACTTATCAATTCTTTTTATGAGCCTATTCATGAGGGCAGCGAGGAGTGTCTCTACCCTGTGACCTGGCCTTAAATCATGCTGCTGAGGGTCCAGTGGGGCATGTTTCTCGATGGGCTCCTGGAGCTATTGGTGTGCCACCTTTTCAATAATTTTCCCTAAGAAAGGTAGGCTGGAGATTGGTCTGTATGAGCTAGGGTTAGATCTGTCAAGTGAAGAATTCTTAAGTATTGCTCTTATAGAAGCAGTTTTCAGGTCCTTGACATATAGCCTTGTGATAATGACAGGTTTATTACTTTGAGGATTATGGGTGACAATTCGTCTTGTGTTATTTTGACCCAGCTTACTGGACAGGGGTCAAGAGGAAACGTGGTTGTATTTAGCCTGTAAATATTTTTTTGTAGTTGATCCAAGGATGGAATTGAGAAGGATTGCCAGAGGGAGATGGAAGCACTGTTGGAAAGTAGTTTGTTGCTTTGTGCATATAGTAGTTGGCCAAGATTTGAGGACTAGGAGTAGTGAGCATTAGGTTGATGCTGGGAGCCCTGACAAGGGATTTAACTATTTCAAATAGCTCTCTAGGCTTATTTAGTGAGCTCATTATTAGCTTTGTGTGATGCTCTTTCTTATTTTTGTTGATATTGTTGCGGTATTCACGTAACTTGGCCAAGAATCTGTTTTGATGGTCTGGTAGCTTTGTCTGTCTTCATTTTTGTGTTCTAATTTTTTGAGCTGTTTTTTTATGTTCTGAGTTCCTGTGTGTATCATGTTGCACTTTGTTTATGCCTCTTGGTGGAGTGTCTTCTTTGTGAGGTTGATGATGCTTTCTTTATGGCTTCATTCCAATTATCTAATAATCTCCAAATCTGAGCTCAACTTCCACATTCTAGACTCTTCCAGCACAAACAGCCTAGACATCCTCTCCATTGCTAATCAACAATGTTCCCTCAACCTGATATATAGATCACCATCCACTTCCCCAGAAGATCTTCCATCCATTATTGACCTCGCAGCTAACACCCTCTCTCCCAATAAGCCAAATTGGTTAATGGGCGATTTCAATCTCCCGTCCTTACCACAAAGCCATGCAAATGCGTTCCTTGATGCAATGGAAGACCTAGGTCTCAAACAAATCATCGGTGAACCCACACACACAAAGGGGAACATTCTTGACATGGTATTTGCTCCGCACCCTGTCATGGACCAAAGCCACTATCCTCCGATATCAGTCATAGAAGTACCCTGGTCCGACCACAAATTGATCATCATACAGATACCCATCAACAATGTCCAACTAGACAGAAGCCGACCTTCGAACATACCCTCTCGAACTACCACCAGATGCTTTCGCCCCTTCGATAGGGAACACATCCTGTCGGAGACCCCATCACTCATCAACAAAACCACACCAGACCTTGATGAACTAATCGCTTACTGGAACTCTAGCCTGCTTGCCATCTCACAACGCCCAAACCTGAAGAATACAGCAAGGTCAAAAGGATGCTCCGCCCCCTGGTTCTCTCCTGAGCTGCGAGCATCCCTTACGCAACTACGTAAACTTGAACGCCGATGGCGCAGATCGCATTCAACTGAAGATCAGACCGCTTACCGAACACACCTTGCAATACACCGAGAATCAATCACTACCAAAATGAGACAATATCACACTGACACCTTAAAGAGGTCTCTGAACAAGCCACGTGACCTTTTCAATCTAGTCAAATCCCTCTCAAAAGAACCTTCCCCGGTACAGCACAGCGAAATTCACCCGCAGGAATTCGCGGATTATCTGCAATCCAAGATCGTGCAAACCAATAAGGTGGTAGCGGCCCCATATCAAGAACCAACGGGCCTATCACCACTTAACATATTTTCTACACCATCCACTAAATGTATCGAGGACACCATAGCCTCACTCAACACCTCCACCGCACAAACTGATCCATGTCCAGCTTTTTGGATCAAGGAGCTACGTGATGTGTTCAGCCCTGTCATTGCAAAAATAATGAAGCTATCCTTCACTACATCATATTTCCCCACTTCACTTAAGCAGACTTCCATTAGACCACTTTTGAAGAACCCCAAGCTTGATCCACAAAGAGCTGACTCTTACCGACCAATAGCCAGCATCCCCCTCTTGGCCAAAATAATTGAGAAAGAAGCACAACGGCAAATTCAAGATCACATCGATGCTGCTTCCCCCTTAGATAGCTGCCAACACGGATTCAGAGAATATCATGGGGTAGAGACACTACTCACTGGCCTTTTCAATGAAATCATCACTGGAATTGACAACATCCGTCAAGGTTTTGTGCTCATATTTCTAGACATTGCCGCGGCATTCGACTCCGTGAGTCACGAAATTCTCCTTGGAAGACTGAAGGAGAAGGGAGTCTGCAACAGTGCACTAGAATGGTGCAAATCTTACCTTGACGACAGATGGCAATATGTGAAATCAGGATCAGAAGAGTCAACACATTTCCATCAAAAGCAAGGAGTACCCAGGGCTCATCGTTATCCTCATTACTTTTCAATATCTACATGCAGCCCATCTGCAATATCATAAGATCATTCAACGTGAATTGTTTGATATATGCAGATGATATCCTATTATACATGCCCTTCTCCACAACTCACATGGACCTGACCCCTCTCACAGACTGCTTCAACGCAGTTTCAACTTGGCTCCAAACACAGAACCTTCGCATCCAACATAAAAAAATGGAGGTGCTATTCATCACCAGAGATACCTACTTTACCCCCCCATTCCATGTCAGTGTCAATGAAGCTGATTTGCAAACCAAAGATGCAATAAAATATTTGGGAGTTACTTTGGATCAACATCTTAACATGAAAAGCCACATAAGCAACATAGTCAAAGCCGTCTACTTCAAAATACGCTCTCTCAAGCACCTACGCTCCCTTTTGGACCCAGATGACTTCCGAACCATATATCAAGCGCTGATCCTGCCGCACTTTGATTTTGCAAATGCCATCTTACAAGGTCTCCCCCAATCCACATTAACCCCCTTACAGTTGGCCATGAACGCCGCAGCTAGGATCCTTTACGGAGCATCCAGATACGACCACGTGACCCCCATTCTCAAACAGCTGCACTGGCTACCAATCAATGGGAGAATCACCTTCAAAACCCTTCTATTAACTTTCAAGGCAATCAAAGGTATTTCAGCCTCCTCACTCACTCATCTTATCCACTTTGTCCCTCCCAACAGATCCAGAAGATCAACAGCTGTAAACTTGCTTGCAATACCAAAGGCTTCGACAAAGTACAACATGACAACCACAAACAGGGCTTTCAGCTTTTACGTACCCAAATGCTGGAATGCTCTACCCCCTGACATTAGGGCCATAGCCAACCAATATCAGTTCAGGAAGGCCCTCAAAACCCACCTGTTCCTCCAACACTTACCTGACAGCAATTGATCCTAGATATACCTTTCAGGAATTGACCCAATTTAGTTAAAAGACCTACATGCATTATCTGACTTTTATCTATCCTTCCAATGTAAATAGATTATGTATATAGTTAACCCTGTTTTCCAAGTTTATACTCCTGTTCGATGTAAACCTGACAGCTTGTTGTTATGGTCGTTAAGTTATAATGTAAACCGCACTGATGCTAAATAGCGCGGTATATAAGAAATTGTAATAAATAATAAATAATAAATAAATAATAATCTATTAAACTATCGAGTTCAGGATTATCTTTGTTCAGGTATGGTATAGTTTCATCTAGGAATGCCTGTTTGTCAAATTGTTGGAAGCGACATGTTGTGGCTGGAATTGGTCTTTGTTTGGTTATGGTTAACTGGGAAGATATGGAGAAATTAACTGCAAAATAATCAGTCCAAGGGACCTGCTGAATTTGAAGAGTAGAGGGCTTTGGGTGATAGGGGAAAATAAGGTTTAAAGTGTGTGTGTGCAGCAGGACTAAGAGGCCCGCAGGGGGAAAATGGGAATCCTGTACATATCTATATATGGAAAGGAATGTGCTGTGCTAAGACAAATTGATTGTTCTACACGGAGACGACTAACATCTGTGAAGTTAATGATAAGCTATGGTGGGCCTCAGGGGATGAGTTGATGACATATGTATATGTTTCTGTTAATGTATAAAAGACAGACAGCCCCTCTAACCTGTGGAATAAACTTACATACTACTTATATGCAAGTGTGTGTGTTTGTTCCCCTGGAATTCCAGACAGAAAAGGTAAGGTGATTCCTCGGCCCAGGGGATTAACGGACGTCCCGAGGGTAAGTGGTATATAGTGCTGGGAAAAGAATAACCCACACTTACAATTTGGTGTCAGAAGTGAGGACTTCCCCGTTGCACTGGGATTTCCAGACTTCCTAAATTGACGTAGCTTTGGTAGCTGCACTGGGATTTCCTGGCTTCCTAAATTGACGTAGCTTTGGTAGCTCATCTCGGGAATGCGCTTTGGTAGCGCTATGCATAACGGGGACGTCCCGCTGGGTCCGTGGTAATACCCTTTTCCTTCTCTGTGGCTTGTGTGATTGTGCGAGCTTGGCAAGACGCCCCTGCCTCAGCCTGAAGTGATAGCGCTAGTGACGGTTGTTGGCAGAAAGCAAGTGGCCAAGCGTGCGATTGTTGGATATTAATTAGAGGATGGGGGGGGGGGTGTCCCAAGGAAAGGGGACCGCTCCAGAATCCGCAGGAGTATGTGCGCAGCCAAATGTTGTGATAAGGTTTAAAACTGCAGCTAAGAAGGCATCCTATTCTTGCCGTATCCTGGTCCCTCCCGGCGCACCCCCGGCATATGGGGAGATGCCGAAGGAATATGTAGACAGAGTGGCAGTGGGTTATTATACTAATCCCTGGGTGGATAATATGGCGGGTGGACAGAAGGTTTACATAGTTCAAATCATTTTCCCAGGGAGGGTAGCTTCTCTTCCTGGCATTTAGATATGATTCGGGGATTGTGTCTGGGGGATAAGAAAGCTTTTCCCTTTTATTCTGGAGACCTGAAATGGCCAAAATCTTATATGAAGGAATGTGGTACTGTATGGATACAACTGGCTCCTTATTATAATGGACAGCATCTACCGGTGCTTGACTCGCCCCGGGAACTGCCTCCGAAATCGCCCCAACCCCAGGTGTCCTCCTCCTGGGTGCCCACGGCTCCTCCGCCGTATAAAGCCCATTTACCCCTCCCTGGTTGGATCGGCCACCATTGTAAAGCCAGCCGGAGACTCTGATTCATTAGAGGACATTGTTCTGGTGGCGGCTACTTCTACTGCGCACCCCCCAGTAGTAATGGCAGAGCGTGCCCCCACCCACCAGGAATTACCTATAGACAAAATGTTTCATCAGATATGTACCACTTATGAGGCTGTGCGTGGCAAGGTGGAGGAGCCTGCAGGTTCACCTCCACTGCTGCCCGCTGCCTGGCTACCTTCTCCTGCCCTACCTTCTCACTCAAGCCCATGCTTGACCGAATCTGGACCCGCCCCTGCTGGTTGGGACGTGCCCAGGGAAAACATGTATCGCCAATTGTGTAAGACATCTCAGGAGGTCTCTACCGGGGGTTTGGGGACGCGAGCTGGGGCCGGAAGGTCCGCTGCTTCCCTGGTCCCTTTTGCCCTGCTGGAGTCCCTCATTACCCTCCCTAATTCCCCCCTTCCGATGCCTTTAACTGAAGATCGGGTGGGGGAACAGGAACAGAGTAGGGCTAGGGCTTATAGGGATGGGCTTAGCCCTCATAACCCCTTTCATAAGCTGGATTCAAATAACATGAGAACTTCTAAAAGTGATAGAGTGACAGGAGACCCTACCTCTAAGGGCCATATATACACCCAGTATCCTTTTCTAACTATTGGTAACCAGCTTGTTGTTAAGCCCCTGGATCCCGCCATCCTTTCATCTATTTTACAGCATGCCCCGAACCCTATGAAAACGCCAGCTGCCACTGTGCACTACTTGCAACGTATGACTCGTGGTTTGCAGTGTACGGTGCAGGACTACTGCCTCATTATTGAGGGTGTCCTGGGGTATGATGAAGAAACCCCATTTGATTTTTCTAGAGTTAAGTCACTGGCGAATCCTTATGAGACGCCGGATGATTCTAATTACCCCCTCCAATATCCCGAGGTGATAAAAAAGATGTGGGACGAAGTGTTAGAAGAGTTTTAGCGTTTATTTCGGGTGAAACAGAATCTTGCTGCATCTATTGCATGCGTGCAGGAACCATGGGAAGGAGTTTCACAGTTTGTGCAAAGGTTTCGTAAGTGTTGGAAGGAGGAGGCAGGTTTATCACAGGAAGGCCTGATGGCTTCGATGTATATTCAGACGCTGTTTGGGGCTATGCGCCCTGAAGTAACTGTAGCATGTAAGCTAATGATAGATGCTTGGTTTAGTATGACTCCAGCAGAATTAGAGAAGGTAATATTAACGAAGGAAGCGGTGGGATGCTTTGCAGATATGGATGTTAAGAAAGGTAAAATTTCTCATGCTTGACAGCAGGATATTTGTTGCCAGCAATCCTACCCCAGGGGATATCAACCCCCGGGGCCTCAGTAGTCGCAATCTCGGGGGTGGAGGGGACAGCGGGGCTGGTTTCGAGGCGGGTGGGGTGGTGGAAGAGGAATAGGGCAGGGAATATCTAGGAATCAGATTTGTTTTCATTGTAAGCAACAAGGACATTGGAAAAATGAGTGCCCCTACGCGGCAGGTAGCGGCCCCGTGCCGACTCGAGGGGGGGGGCCTTGCCCCCTCCCACGATGCCATCGGCACCACTCCCTCCCCCATCTAGTAGCCCTGCAACCCCTGTTATCCCTATTACATGGCAACAGCCCCCGCAACGCCCATAGGGCTGCCCTGAGGCAACAGTTCTGATCTGGGTTCAGTTAATGGATGAATGGAAGGAGCCCCCTTGTTGTACGTTGTGCATTAATGGCCAGCAAGTCTCCTTTGTAATCGATACAGGTGCGACTTGCTCTACGTTGCATGCCTCTGTTTGTAGGGAACCCTTAACGCCAGGTCCTGCCTCAGTTGGGATAAATGGAACCTCTACCTCCACATGGATTACACCCCCTTTGTCTTTCTCTGCGCTTGGTAACAATACTGTTCTGTTTACACATTCATTTACGATTATTCCCTCCTGTCCAGTGAGTCTCCTGTGGCGGGACCTGTTGTGTCGCTTAGAAGCAGTAACTATTAGTAGTAATTCAGATGGCTCTTTTGCCTTGCACTCTCCTTCCTTTTTTATTAAATATGATTTCTACAGAGGTGCATGGGTTGTCTAAGGTTCCTCCTAAACTCTGGGCCACCTTCCCAACTGACGCCTGGTTGGTCCCCTGTACGCCGTACGTGACACGTTTGAAGGATCCTCACGCTGTCGTCTGTATTCGACAGTACCCTTTGTCTGGCCCTAAGGAAACTGCCTTGCAGTCCATGGTCCAGGATTTTGTCGCATCATGTATTGTAGTTCCTACTGTTTCTCCTTATAATACTCCCATGAATCCCGTCCCTAAGGGGGATGGGTTCCATTTTATCCAAGATTTACGGGCCGTAAATCAGCTTGTTGTCCCAGTGGTACTGGTGTGTGTGTTTGTTCCCCTGGAATTCCAGACAGAGAAGGTAAGGTTATTCCTCGGCCCAGGGGATTAACGGACGTCCCGAGGGTAAGTGGTATATAGTGCTGGGAAAGGAATAACCCACACTTACATTGGGTAGTTGAGTAAGTCCTTGGATATGAAAATGAGATCCAGAATATTTCCTTTGCTGTGCATGGGTTTATTGACAAGTGTAGGAAATTGAGTGAATGCATTGCACCAAGGGAGCAGAAAGTATTTCTTAAGCTCATTCAGTGTCCTTGGATGAACCCCATCAGGTCCTATGGCCTTGTTTATTTTCAGTTGTGCAAGCATGTTGAACACTCAGTAAATGACAATGTTTTCACCTTTTATGTATTTGAGTTTTGTCTTTTGCCTATCACTCTCAACTCAGAACAAAAATAACATAGTAGAAGATGGAAGATAAAGACCAACATAACCCATCTATTCTGTCCAGCAAGGTTTTTAGAATTGTAACTGCTGCTCCATATTTGTTCAAAAAATGTGCTTTTTCCTCCTCTTCATGAATTCCAGCCTCCCATTGGATTCTTAATATTTCCCCAATGATTTTTTTTATATTTTTTTATTTTATATATATTAGCACCGTAATGTTTTTATTACTGATGCTATTAACCTTGTATTATATGTTGCTATGCCACCTTCACACAGTGTGCAAAAGGCATGTGATGAAGTACTGTAAAAATGTGATGCTATGCTTTGTTATGTTATTCTTCTGCATTCTTAGATGCTTTATTCTTTGGGTTGCATTGCTTGCCTCAGCATAATGTGACGATAAGAATATCTTACCTGTACGCTGAGGGGCTGTAATTTACCATCCTGGTTGAATTCAGGTAAGCGTTTTGCAGAGCAGACCACACCCACATCCTCAGAGTGTTTGCAGTCACTTACACCCCAGCCATTGGAGTCACATTCTGCAATGGAACTCTCAGTGCCTGTACAATGAACATTATCCAGCCAGATGGGGCCTAAGGAAAACAGAAGGGAATATATACAGTTGTAATTCCAATGATCGTCTCTTGGGCGGAATACACACAAATTCTGGTATTTTAGCCTTAAATACTAGCATGAAAGTGTCTGTGTAGTTTGCATCCCACATACTTTCACTGCAGGTATACCTATGGGCAGAGTTTGGGGGAATGTGGGGAATGTGTTTTAGTTTATGTGTATAATAGGTGTGGTCATTTACATGTATTTATTTTATTTATTTATTTGCACATATTTTTATACTGCCCCTTCCAAAGATCAGGGGCGGTTTACATCATAACTGTTTAACTAAAAGAGTTACATGGAACAGTGGTAAGAACTTTAAACAACTACAAAAACAAGGTAGTTGAAGTTTCTTCTCAAACTATTTACATAGAGTGGTACTGAGAGTGGCCACATTAGCTCTAAAGCTGGTGTAAGTGATTGCAGCTTAATATCGTCACACTTATACCCTTTTATAATGTAGTACGCAAGCACTTGACTTTATAAAATAGGCATAAATACAGGCGTGAAAATGCATGTTAAGTAGGTGCTAGTTATAAAATTATCCTCTTAAAGTCTTAACAGAAGAGAAACTCAGACATCTTTTTGAATCACCCACAGTCTCAGGTTAATCTGCAAAAATATAATCTTCACCATACCCTCAAGCTGTCTCTGCATACATAGAGGCCCTTTTACCAAAGGGCACTGTGGTGTTGCACCAAATGCATTCATCACGCATGAATCCATGGTGCATTAGGGCAATGGCAGAGCATTAACTATTGGGAACATGGAAAGCACGTTCCCGGCAGTTACTGCAGTGTATGAGGTCCTGCCGCGCACTACAAGAGCACAGGTGCACTCAGTGTCGCCTATGGAGGTGTCAGTGAGTGCACCCACACTACTAGCCCACTGTGAGGATAGTGTGCATGTGGAGGAGTAGCCTAGTGGTTAGAGCACTGGCTTGGGAACCAGGAGACTAAGGCTTGGTTCCCACTAACACTCTTTGTGGCGATACTTGTCCCACTCCATCTCTGCTCCTAACCCTCCCAAACATGCCATGGACAGTTAGTACTAAAAGCTGATGGCACTAGCTGTCAATGCTGGTCCAATGTGTGCCTTTAGCATGCCTGAGACCCATGCTGACAGCTAGCGCCCTTTACTGAAAGATCCCATAGTATTTACTGAAAATAATTAGATAGGTGTCTATGGAAAAATTAACTATTTAATTTTTGTTTTTACATTTATTTTGTTCATTGGTGGGGGGGGGGGTCAATTTTCAGCAAACGCCTAATTACAAAAAAATGCATGGATACATGTTCATATATATGCTTATATATATATATATATATATATATATATATATATATATATATATGGAAGTTTTTACAGAGACATCCCTATATCTCACTGCCACTGAAAATACACAGAAAGTTATATGGGTAGCATGAGGTTATCCCTGCTGTTTCTGTGGGGGAGATACTGCATAAAGACAAATTTATATTGCCACTATACAAATATATTGAAGTCCTCCAGAACACCCCAGCCCCTCAAAATATATATAGTTCCATTTTGGTCCAAATGTGTCAGTTGATCTACCTGACATGTAACAATGCTTATGTGGTCAGCATCTGATGTTGCCTGCATAAGTGATTTTCAATACTGATCCCTTTGTTTTTAGCATGCAATATTTTTTCAACATCTTTATCTTTATTTCAACGCTTGATATATCACCCAGGCAAAAGCGTCAGGGCAGTGTACAAAATCAAATGTAGGCTAACAGGAAAACGGAAAGAAACACCATTGGTAGACAGGAAAGAGAAAAGGAGAATAGATAGAGAGGATAGTTAGGAGATAAAGGGACAGATATGATACATAATATCAAAGAAAGAGGAAAAGAAAAGCCAGGCAGGTGGGAGAGGAGGGCAGTCAGGGGTGGGGAAAGGGAAGGACAAAAGCGAGGTGACATGCACTATTTTTAATAAAACAAGTATGCAGTGCAATGCAATGTGTGCCTTCAAGTCAATGCTGACTCCTTGCGACCCAGCAGCTCCTGGGCTTTCTTGGCAGTGTGACCGGAAGTGGATTGTATATCTGCACATAATGAGGTAATTCTTTAATGGTGTGCCAGAGACATGCATGTATATCCGTGCACCCAGTACACTGATTCTATAAAGTAAAGAATGTGTGTGCTTTACCCCCAGTGGTGCACAAATTCTCTTGCATAAATTTGCATGTGCTCTGAGATTGGTACAAATTGGTGCATGCACTCTATGCATATTTCTAAAGTACTTGAGTATATCACAGCTCCAACTCAGCTCTGCCCGAACTATGACCCCAGAAATCCCTACATATATAGTGCATAAAAGTAGGCGCTATCTTGCCGTGTATTCACTTTTTAGACATACATACCCACATACAATTGCATCAGAGCCAGTTTCCACGTATAAAACACACTTTGCATGGTGACAATGCATCATGAAATTACCCTTAGCAGATGTTGAGCATTTTAGTGTATGCTAAAACAATCTAGGAGCATGTTTATTAAGCTGCACTGTTAATGGACAGTTGAGCATGAGTTAACCAGCTTGCGGGAAATCTTACTACCAGCGCGCACCCAAGCAGAAAGCATGTGGTTAATTCCATGCTGCCTGCTTAGTGCACAATGGGGAGGGAAATGGGTGGGGTAAGAGCGGAGAGGGGTGTTGGCTGCACTTTGTGGTTAGTGCAGGATTTACTAAGGTATGTTCATTATCAATGTTGCAGTTAGCATGGGTATGCTTACCTGCACTGTATCTGCATTAAGTGCAAATGCAGCTAGCGCGCATTAGGGTACAAATCAGTGCAGTGTCTGCTAGGGCCATGCTGAATGTACATGCCCCCAATAGGTAATATAGGACTGTTGCATGTACCACATGTTGATCTTTACTCTCAACACATGATACCTGCAAAAAATTAATGCAGCTCAGTAAACATTCCCCTTATCTTCATCTTTATTATTAGTCTTGATTGACCGCCCTTCACAACATCAGGACGGTTTACAGAGTGACAAAAGTGTGTGCTGAGAAGTTTTAGCACTTGGTAAAATGATATGAACAGCATAAATCTTGTTTTGAGGGGTTTTGTGGCATTTCATATGGGAAATGCAGAAAATGATACAACAAATATCACTGATATTTTCAAGAACCAGTTAGTAAGTTAGATTGATAGAGGTCAAGTTGGGGAAAGCCACTGTTTATCCCTGCAAACAAACTTCATTCTACTTCAAACATTTTATTGAAGGATACAATATAATCCCGTATTCCATTAAAGGAAGAAATAGGATCTCAGACCCTTGAGCAAATATGTCCAGCCATATCAATCTAGGCCATGGATGTAGCTCGAGAACATCAAGGATCCTACAGAAAACTCCCATAGGACAAGTGTGCAAATTTACCATAAATTCATAATCATATCTTTCATACAATAATATTTCTCATAAAATAATAAACATAAAGCAAAAAAGCAGCAGTATTTGATTAAATTTGATGAAATTTGACACAGATAACTCCTGCAAGGCATAACACACATTTGCCGCAAAATAGGCACTTATCTGCTTATCTACTTATTTATCTTAACTCTAATGCAACCATGGATGCCCTTACGGCATTTTGCAATCACTTTGTCAGGGAGAAGCAGACTTATACTGTACCATTTATTTCATATCGCTCACATACACTGGCAAGCAAACCAAATAAAAAACATTATCACACCATGTTCCCAACACACATTAAGAAACTATCATACTCTCTCAAAATGTACCACTCCTTAATTCCTCCTGGTTAAAAATATTATACACACACAACAATCATCTTACCGGAGAAACACATGTGTGCTTTCCATCCTGCTGTCAGTTCATAGTGAAACCACTATCAGACGCTACGCATGCGCCCCTATATACCATTAATCATCCAATCAAAATCATACATACTAACACATACACACCCGGGAGCACATTATCTCCAGTGATATATCATCAAGACTCTCCTATAGTTAACACCCCCGCTTAGAATGAAAAGATTCAACACAGACTAGTCAATCAAATACAACAGTGTTGTGTTAATCCCAAACATAAATAAAAGTGCAGCAGTACTACACTCGTGGCACTAAGCAACATCCTTGTTGTATTATACACCAGACCCAAAGTCCAGTAAGCTCTTAAATATTCACCATGCTACCCTCCCACCCTACAGAAATCTACATGCACAAACTCCACTCTATTTGAGCATTCAAACCCCTCGGGCCATGGTCTTAAGACGATAGATCTACCTTTGCTCACAGAGGGACAAAAATCTATTACGATCAGAGACATCAGCATCAATTTTATCTATACAAAAATAGTCTAAGTCCGCAAATGTCTTCCCCTTGCTTAAAAAGTGAGATACAATAGGGGCCTCACAGTAGGCATGTTGCAACCTACTCCTATACTCACTCATCCGAAGCTTAAATGCCCAAATCGTCTTCCTGATGTAAAGGAGTTTGCAGGGGCATCGAATAAAATATACGTTGTCGAATAAGCTTTTTCGTTTTGATAGTTTCCATAGCAGCCATCTTTAAAAGAATTTACCTGTTTCACAGTTTTTACGGCTTCAGGGACTATGCCCTGATCATGCAGAGTTCAAGAGTAAATCGTATCACATGGCTGAACGTTTTCATGCTAGAGGCTATCCTATTGAATGCATCAAAAAAGGTTATAGTCGTGCTTGCTCCACCTCCAGACAAGATCTGCTTTTACCTAAAAGTAAGACTTTAGATGATAAATTTGTGTATATTTTTCGTTTTTCACACCTTTCCTCAGGCATTCAAAAAATCATGAGGACCCACTGGCACATTCTGCAGACACGTCCCTATTTTCATAATCAACGACTGACTATAGCTTTTAATAGGGAACGTAACATAGCTGACACCTTAGTTTCCTCTTATATGCCTCCAGTTCCTATCTCTCTACCATCCAAGAAAGGACATTATAAATGTAATAATTGTTCAGTTTGAAAACATGCTATTGTGCTTAATGACATGTTCGTACACCCATACACCAAAAAACAGTACAAATTAAACACTAGGACAGACTGTCATTCTACACATGTGGTGTACATCATTATTTGCCCCTGTTCCCTACTTTATGTTGGCAAAACCATCCGAGCCATTAAAACACGAGTTCAAGAACATAAGAGCTGTATTAGAAGGAAAGTGATAACAGCTCCACTTGTGGAACATTGGATCCAACTTCAACATAATCTTGATGATATTAAGTTTTTTGTTATCAAGAAGGGCACCCCCTCCTCTTGGGGTGGGGATTTGGACCGCATATTGGTTCAAGAAGAACAAATGTTCATTTTTCACCTCAATACAGTGTGCCCAGGAGGTTTGAATAAGGAAATTGAATACAATGCTTTATTATAAGCTATTCCTTTTTTGGCTTTTGTATTCTCCGTTTTTAATTTTTAATTTTTATTTTTATTTCTGTACATTTTTATTTTTACCTTTACCATATATTTTCTTTGCATATATGATTACTTTCATCCTTTTCCCAATGGGTAACCCCTCTTCAATATTTATTAGCCTGAGCCCTTCCAAAAGACACAATTGTCTCTCTTTATTATATGTCTTCTTTTGGAAAAGTTTTTTTCCTATTAGCCAGTATGACGTTCCTTGGTTGGGAGGTGTGTTTTTTGACTTCCTTAGACAATGATCTTTACTTCATTTTATTTTTTATTATACACTTTTTCACATCCCGTAACTCACACCTTCACTTGATCCATATACCACTCAGACAACCCACGAAACCTAAGCCGACACCTAAGCCGACACAAAAATACCACAAAGGAAGTTCCGAAAATTCAACAGTGAAACACTGGTGGCATCTATATCCTCGGGCTTCGATTACACTCTCACGGACCTAGACAAGCTTGTAGACACATGGAACTCAAAGATCGAAGCAGCAGCAAGTCCAAACTGGAAAACCACAAACGCACCAACAAGAACAAGATCTGAACCCTGGTATTCCCCTACATTATGCAAGATGAAGAGGGAACTACGCAAGTTAGAGAAAAAATGGAGGAAAGCGCAAACCCAGGAATGCAAACGACTGTACCTAACACTACTCATGGAATACAAGAATGAGGTCAACCAGGCAAAAAAGAATCACCACACTAAACTACTTAATAAAGCCATCAACAGACCCAGAGAACTATTTGAGATTGTCAAATCTCTCACCAAAACCCTCCAGGACACCGGTTGGACCGACGAAATCAGTTCCCAGATGCTTGCAGACCACTACGCCAAGAAACTTAATCCGCAAGTACCCACAGTCACGGATCACAGGATGTCTTTAGCACTCACCTCTCAGGAAGCCAACACGGTCCCTCATAAGGAATCGGCTGCAGAATGGAACACTTTCCACCAATTAAACAAAAAACAGGTCATAAACATTATAACCAATTTAAAATCCACCACCTCCCCTCTTGACCCATGCCCTGCAGCATGGATAAAAGCAACCAAAAATGAAATAGCAAATCCTATCACCCACATTGTCAATCAATCACTTCATCAAGGTGAAATGCCTGCCTATCTCAAGAGATCACTCATTAGGCCCATCTTAAAGAACAGATCGCTCAACAAAAGCGACCCCGCGTCATATAGGCCAATATCGAGTATATCTTTCTTAGCAAAAACCATTGAAAAAGCGGTGCAGCAGCAGCTGCAAGATCACATTGACGATAGGAAAGCCCTAGACATGCATCAATATGGTTTCCGCCAACATCACGGAGTAGAAACCCTTCTGCTAGCACTCCTCGACAACCTCCTCAGGGGCCTTGAGAACAAACAGGACATGTTCATACTTGTATTTATAGACATCTCGGCAGCATTTGATACAGTACATCACAGCACCCTCTTAAAACGACTATCATCAATAGGTATAACAGGGACCCCCCTAAAATGGTTTGCATCATACATCTCCAACAGGATGCAACAAGTCCTATTCAACAACGATAAAGCTGATGCCTTCCCCCAAACACAGGGCATCCCGCAAGGATCTGCCTTGTCATCACTACTTTTCAACCTGTACATAAAACCAATCTGTGAAATCTTTCAGAGGTGCAACATCAACTACCACATCTATGCTGACGATGTGATGCTGTACACACGCCTAAACGCAGCACAGCCGGATTTCACTCCCCTAGAAAAATGCCTTGACATGTTACAAACATGGCTTCAACAAAACAACATGTCAATAAACCACAAGAAAACAGAGGTCATGTTTATCTCCAAAAAAACTAATTTCGACCCACCCACTACAGTAACCCTCAACAAAAACATTTACCATGCAAAGCCTGCAATAAAATACCTAGGGGTCCTAATAGACAACAACCTTAAGATGGATAAACATCTCCGAACAGTCAACCGAGCCATATTTTACAAATTGAAAGTTCTACAACCACTTCGCAGTATCCTAGAAAAATCAGACTTCAGGACTGTCGCTCAAGCGCTAATCATTCCTCACCTGGACTACTGCAACGCCATTTTACAAGGTCTCCCGAAGAACACCCTAAATATCTTACAAATGGCCCAAAATGTTGCTGCAAGAATCATCATGGAAAAAAACGTCACGGACCACATAACGCCAGTGCTTATGGAACTACATTGGCTCCCAGTAGCCGCCCGCATCATCTACAAAATACTCATAACAACGTTTAAACTCATACACAATATTGCTCCCTCATACCTTGACAACCTAATCACTAAGCAAACACACAACAGGAACAGAAGAACCATACATCTTAACACGCTCTGTGTCCCTACCAGCATGAGATCTGTTAAAACAGAAACGAGCAACAGAGCATTCACCTATGTAGCACCGATCCACTGGAACCAGCTCCCTCCTGAGCTCCGAATGACAAATAGCCTTATTGAATTCAGAAGGAACCTCAAAACGCATTTATTTCAGACATTCTACAACCCAACCTAATTGCAGCACCTTACCACAACCAGTTATCTTCTAATGACACTTGGAACAAATGAAGCATTTGACGACCGATAGGTAATCATGTATATATGTATATTGTATCCCCCACCCTCGTACCCTTGAATCGAATGTTTATTTAAAATTATGAAAAGTATCTAGTCTCTATTTCGTGTGATATGCAAATCGTTGCCAAAATCAAAATTGTACTCTAAAAATTCATTGTATTGTACGATACATGATGATTCTGTAAAGTAACCGCGGCTGATCGTAGGAAGCGGCGGTATACAAATGTTTACTAAATAAATAAATAAATAAATAAGCAAACAAGCAACCTATTCAGTTTAAAATATGCCCTCATAAATGCACGGTCTGTCCGTAAGAAATGGCCAGTCATCCCTGACATCATATCACACCTTGACCTAGACATGCTACTGGTGACAGAATCATGGCTCGACAACTCGGACTTTGTACTCATCAACCAACTCACTCCCCCTGAATTCTCAATCCACACCTGCCATAGAACCGACCACAGGGGGGGGTGGAGTATTCATCCTGGCCAGAACAAACCTACAATACCAGACAATCAACTCTACTAGCTCAGCTTAGCTGGATACTATCACTATTGCCAACAACTTCAATACCATTAATCTGATCTACAGGTCACCATCCCCTTCCTCAGACGATTTGGCAACAATAATTGAGCTAGCATCTAACCCTCAAAACACACGAAAGCCAAATTGGATACTGGGAGACTTCAACTTGCCAGCCCTACAGGATACCCACTCCAGAGCTTTCCTTGAAGCACTCAGTAACCTATACTACGAGCAGATAGTAGATTCCCCCACTCACCAAAAAGGGAGCACGCTAGACCTGATCTTCAGCCCTCAACCTGAAGTCAGCCCTGATCATAAGTTCAACGTTGCTACCTCCCCTGTACCATGGTCTGACCATAATCTAGTCAGTTTTCAACTACCATTATGCCAGGAAAGAGAACAGGCCCAAAAACCAGCTGACAAAGGAGCAACCTTCCCCTTACACTTCAGACCTTTCAACAGCGAGGAGATCATCACAAAGGTCCTCCCCAACATCACAACCACTGCATCAAATCTCGAAGAAATGCTTGCCTCATGGAACAACAACCTGAGCTCATACACTCATTTACCTACCCATTCTAAACCTAAAATTACCAGGAAGCAACCTAAAAAGAAGGAACCTGCACCCTGGTACACCGCTGAATTAACGACCTCCCTACAGTCGCTGAGGAAAATCGAAAGAAAATGGAGACGTACCCGTACAGCATCAGCCCTGACACACTACAACTCCTGCCTACAAGCCCATCGAGATCTAATATCAACCAAAATAAAAGAATACCACTCTATCTTGCTTCGTCAATCAATGAACAAGCCCCACGTCCTGTTCAACATTGTGAAGACCCTAACTAAGGAACCCTCAGCGTCTCAGGAAGTCTCGATCCACCCCCAAGACTATGCTGATTTCATGATAGCCAAAAACAATAATGTACTCAAAGCTAAACCATCTTGCCCTATCAAGAACCCACCCATGCAACTCACATCCTTTTCAACACTGTCTCCCACTAGCATCGAGAGCACCTTAGCGAACATCAATGCCACCACTGCCCCCAACGATCCTTGCCCAGCCTTCTGGATAAGGTCGTTACGTCACGAGATCAGCCCAATAATAGCAAAAATCATCGATCTCTCCTTCTCTTCTGGCCAATTCCCTTCAGGTCTAAAGCAGACATCCATTAGACCCCTTTTGAAGAACGCCAAACTAGACGCTAAAAAGGTCGAATCATACCGACCTATCTCAAGCATCCCGCTCCTATCAAAAATAATTGAGAAGGTTGTTCAGCGTCAGTTACAGGACCATGTGGACTCCTATGCCCCCCTCGATACGAGCCAACACGGCTTCAGAGAAAATCATGGTGTTGAAATGCTCCTTACCACCCTCATCAATACACTAATTACCGGGATTGACAACATCAAACAAGGCTACGCGCTTATATTCCTAGATATCGCTGCTGCATTCGATTCAGTGAATCACGAGCAACTCCTAATCCGGCTCAAAGATAAAGGGATAAGTGAATTAGCATGGCTATGGTGCAGGTCTTACTTAACAGATAGGTGGCAGCAAGTTAAAATAGGTTCCACATCCTCGCAGCCTTTCCAAGAGCACCACGGTGTCCCCCAGGGCTCGTCCCTTTCCGCCCTCCTATTTAATATCTACATGCAACCTATTTGCGACATAATCTGCTCATTCGACATCTCATGCCTGCTCTATGCAGACAACGTTCTGTTCTTCTCTCCATTC
This sequence comes from Ichthyophis bannanicus, assembly GCA_033557465.1. Lineage (NCBI taxonomy): Eukaryota > Metazoa > Chordata > Amphibia > Gymnophiona > Ichthyophiidae > Ichthyophis > Ichthyophis bannanicus. Next base: position 884,483,429 of record CM066034.1, on the reverse strand, counting down.
ACGACTGAAAACCCGGACTTCACCCAACTGACAAAATGCTTTGATGCCATAACCGACTGGCTCCATTCACAAAGCTTCAAGATCAATTTCAACAAAACTGACATACTGTTTGTGACTAGAAACCAGTCCTTCTCCCCCCGCCAACCTTGAAGACAAGAGATACAGAACTCACGAGCAGACCTAGCATCCGCTACCTAGGAGTGACATTGGACCATCAGCTCAATTTCAAAGCACACATCAGTAACACCATCAAACAAATATACCACAAGATAAGAACTCTACGACATCTCCGACCCCTGTTGCAACCCGATGATTTCAGATCAGTATTTCAGTCTCTGGTTATCCCCCACCTTGACTATGCCAACGTAATCTTGCAAGGCCTACCCAAGAGCACCTTAAACCCCCTACAGCTTGCCATGTATGTGGCTGCCCGTGTCCTAAGTGGAGCTGCTAGAGGTGATCACATTACCCTGGTCCTTATGAACCTACATTGGCTGCCGATATACTGTAGGTTAACTTATAAAGCAATTATCATAACCTTCAAGGTCATTAACAAAACAGCCCCTACAGCCTTAATGGACCTTGTTCACCCTGTATAAGCAAACAGAGAGAGGAGATCCTGCACAGCTAACACTCTACAGATCCCCAAAGAAATAACGAAATGCAACAAATCAACAAAGAACAGAGCCTTTAGTCTCTATGCCCCTAGCTGCTGGAATGCCCTCCCAGCATCCATCAGAACCATAACAAACCTAACCCAATTCAGAAAGGCGCTAAAGCTCCACCTATTTCTCCTACACTACTCGCAATACACCAACCTAACACCATCTATCACACGCACAAACTAACACCATCTATCACACGCACAACAATGACCATTTGAAAAGCTGTCAAAGATTGTACATATTGTAGATACAAATTGTAGATAACTATCTGAAATTGTATTTAGTTCCCCTGTTGAATTCCAAGTTCAATCCCCTGTTTCATTGTAAGTGCCTACTTTGCACATTATCGTTATATGTAAACCGCGCTGATTTTTAAGAGTGCGGTATATAAGAACCTTAAATAAATAAAAAAAATAAATAAATAAAAATATATATGTGTTTTATAGTGGTTTCTTATGGTCACTTTTTTCTAATAATTATTTTTAACTTACACTCGTTCAAAAGATACATATGCCTTTCCCTCTTTGGTGCATGTTTCTTTTAGAATAAGCTTCCCTCCAGTGTCAGTCAGTATGACGTTTCTTTTATGGGAGGAGTCTCAGCTCTCCTTATTTGCTTCCCCTGCTCCTGCATGGCATTTTCCCGTGTCTGACAAGACTCACAGGAACGATACTCCGTTTCCTTTCTGACCCCAATTAAGTTGGTTTCTTTTCATAATGGTTTGGTTTTGAGAACTATTGCCTAATTTTGATTATGCTTTGCATCCAATTACAATTGAGTAGACTTAAAATGTAATCTTTATATTTTTTACGATGCATGGATTGACGGCACCCGCCTGAATAGTGGTTTTCCCCATCATCACGCTATTTATTCCTCGGTTCAGAATGGTGCCATTGTCATCAACTTTTTATTCTGTTTCTTTACAATTTACAAACATTGTTGGTTACTGTCTCTCTAACTTTTCAAGAATCATTGTATCTCTCTGCGCATTTAAATATGATTTTTTACACATATGCTCTTATTATATTTTTAATTATTCCTCCACTCTTATTATTCCTCTTATAAGCATTCGTTCTGCTCCGTTTTTATGAGTGACAGCATAGATTTGCCCATTAAGATTTTTATAGCTTCTCCCTCACCTTAGCTTTTTCCATCAGATAGTGCTAATACCATACTTATGACTAGCAAACACAGCAAAGTTCTTTCTTAAACATATATATACATGTACAATATTATGGTTATATACCTTTTAGAGGTTTCTCTTTGTTTGTTTATTGTTTTTTATTGAATTTTACTATGTTGTCTACATAATCTCATTTGTTTATGGTATTTTATATTAATATCTTATTTATTGTTGCATCCTTTTGCATGTTTATGTTCTCCAGTCACAAGCACATATATACATATATGTTCTCATAATAACTATTGGAGTGGAGGAGTGGCCTAGTGGTTGGGGCAAGGTACTTAAGGTCAGGGGTTCAAATCCCACTAGAGGACAGCAACCTTGGGCCGGAAGGACTGGGGTTTCTAGTCTCACAGGTTCTCCTTGTGGTCTTGGGCAAGCCACTTAACCCTCCATAGCCCATGTTCCGTGTAAAATAGTTATCTCCAAGTTATAATGCCCTGTTCAATGTAATTTCAGTTTGTTCAATGTAAACCGCACTGATGCAGAATAGCGCGGTATATAAGAGAATGTAAATAAATAAATAAATAACTATTGCATATTAGATTGGAGGCATTCCATTATTTATCTTTCTGATGGCTTCTTTTTGCTATTTCCCACGTTTTTTCATTATTTTATATGTATGTGCAGCTTATCTATTATGCTCGTAAATTTGTTAATATATCACATTTCATTTTTAAGTTTTCTCTTATGTTTTTATGTTTCCATACATATACACATGTATATGTTTTTATGAAGGATTGTGTTTTATAATTATATTCATATTAGTAGTCTACTTATGATAACTTTTGTCTATTGATTTTTATCATTGCAATGTGGTTGTTTGTACCTTCCCTTTTGATCTTATTCTGTTTTTATCTTTTAATATCTGATGTTTTTCTTTCCTATGGGGTATACATCCAATACACACTATTTATTTATGTATTTTAGATTGGGAAAGTTTGATACTGTTCCGCCTTTTTTGGACAGTCTCCACGCTTTGCCATTTCTTTGGTAATGTATTTTATTTTTGTATCCTCTTTTATATGGTTGGTCCGTATTTGTACATTGCATTTTATTTATTTTAATTGTGTTTTTATGTGTCTGTTTTTAGACCCCTGACAAAGGCCTAGAGCCGAAACTGGTTAAGTTGGGTCTTCAATAAAGTTTATTTTGATATACCACATAGGGGCTTGTTTACAAAGCCGCGGTAGCGGTTTCCGATCGTTATCGGAGCCGCAGTCCCATTGAAATCAATGGGGCCGCGGCTCTGATAACGATCAGAAACTGCTACTGCGGCTTTGTAAACAAGCCCCATAGTGTTTGGCCGTGGTCTCTTCCCTCCGCTGTTGCTCCACTCTATTGTGGATCAGCAACAGGTTAAAAGATAGAAAGCAGGTAAATGAGCCCAATTCCATTTTCAATGTCGATCTCCTTTGTACATCTGGACTGACCTGGATCTACAAAGGAGATCCTAATTCTGATCCCATAGGACACATCTAGACCCACAGGATCAGAATCATGAACACCACTGTACGTGCAGGCCGAGACTGTGATTCAGTCCCAGCCTGCATGTGCAGCGAAGCCTGACTAACTCATTCAGGGCATTTAAATGAAGCCGCGGCGCGATGGGGTCATGTTGCCATGGTGCTGTGGCTCCATTTAAATGCTGCAATGCTGGCCGCCAACGAAAAAGTTAATTCCCCGCAGCCCAACCCCGAACCGGCCTCCTAAGGCCAGGGTCGGGCTGTGGGGATTTATCTTTTGCCCCCCCCCCCCAGCCCCTTCCGCGCCCTGGAGCCACTGAAACAGAATGTACAGGGAGGTTATTCCACCCCAGGGGTGGAATAACTTCCCCGGCCATTTTGCTGGCCCTGGATGTATAGGGCCAACATTAGAATCGGCCCTGTACGTCCAGGGCCAGCAACCACCCACTGCCTGCCCACTATCCACCACCGTGCTGTCTCTTCCCTGCCCCCAACTAAGTTCCTCGCACAACATCCCCTCTATTCGTGGTTCAGAATGACCCCCGATGTGAATAGTGGAGTACCCCAGGGATCTGTGCTGGGTCCGTTGCTTTTTAACATATTCAGAAATGACCTGGAAATGGGAATAATGAGTGGGGTGATCAAATTTGCAGATGACACAAAAGTATTCAAAGTTGTTAAAATTCAAAAGGACTGTGAAAAATTGCAAGAGGTCGATTGGGTGTTCAAATGGCAGATGAAATTTAATGTGGACAAGTTCAAAGTTATGCACCTAAGAAAGAAAAACCCAAACTATGGTTACATGATGCAAGGTTCCATCTTAGGAATCACCACCCAGAAAAAAGATTTAGGCATCATCGTGGATAATTCATTGAAACCCTCTGCCCAGTGTGCAGTGGCAGCCAAGAAAGCAAAGACAATGCTAGGAATCATAAGGAAAGAAAAGGAGAATAAAACAAAGGATATTATAATGCTTCTGTATCGTTCCATGATGTGACTGCATCTTGAATGTTGTGTGTATTTCTGGTCGCTGTATCTTAAAAAGGATATAGTGTTGTTAGAAAAGGTACAGAGAAGAGCCACCAAAATGGTAAAGGGGATGGATGGATACCCCTTTGATGAAAGGCTAAAAAGGTTAGGGCTCTTCAACTTGGAAAAGAGAGGACTGAGGGGAGATATGATAGAGATCTATAAATTAATGAATGGAGTAGAACAGCTAAATATAAATCGGTAGTTTATGCCATCAAAAAGTAGAAAGACTAGGGGACATGCAATGAAGCTACAATGTAACCCGTTTAAGACTAATAAGAGAAAATATTTTTTCACTCAACACGTACTCAAACTCTGGAATTCGTGACCGGAGGATGTAGTGAAAGCTATTAGTGTAGCTGGGTTTAAAAAAGGTTTGGACAAGTTACTGAAGGAAAAGTCCATAATCTATTATTAAAGAGGACCCGGGAAGTCCACTGCTTGCCCAGGGACAAGCATTGTGGAACCTGTGTGTCTTTTGGGGGAACCTGTTAGGTACTTGTAACCTGGATTAAGATACTGGGCTTGATGGGCCTTGGTCTGAGCCAGTATGGCATATCTTACGTTCTTATGTAAGCCAGTGCTGGAGGAAACTCCTGAGTAATGTGCACACCCAGGATCATGCTGCGAAAACTGCTGGGTTGCTCCTGGCAAGTCAAAGAGCCTCTGTGAGGAGCTGAAACTGTTGGAGGATAGCAGGAGCCAGAGGTTGCATCACAGTGTGTGTGTATTAATAAATGATCTGCTCTGTGTCAAATACACTAGGGATGCTCTTGGTTACCCCTTATGCCTTATTACAATGAATCATTCAAATCTGGTTGCATTCGTGACTAGATGAGGCAGTCACTAGTCCACACTTTTATGACATCATCAGTAAAGAGAACACGGCTCAGTCAATGTCATGCTGTCAAACACCGATCACAGAACAGAGAAATGGACAGTAAAGAAATGTTTCCAGTAGGAATGAGTACAGTTAGGTTTTGCTTTTTTCACAAAGTTTTTTCTGATTTTAGGGATTTTTTTTCAGTCAGTGTCACACATTCATTTTCATAGAGAATTTTTAGTACATATTAAATTAATTTATATAAAATAAAGTTGTTGGTTGATATATATGTTATTTGTGGCCTGGATATATGTAAGAGTGCCCACACTCTGGGCTTATTGTTCAGTTTTCAATAAAAATGATCAGACTAATAAATTGATATAACATGCATTCCCTGATGGAGGTGATTAATGCATGTTTTAAGAGTGCACTTACAAATGCACATCTCTAGGGTAGGCGTCATTCTTTTATCTGTAATTTTAGTACTGGTACTTAGCTGAGATGCCAGATCAAGACAAACTACCCATCTGGGCAGCAGCAGAATGAGATTGTGTTGGCAGTGGAGTATCACATTTCTGTGACAACAGCAACAGCACTTGAATTGCCAGTGCAGAACAAAGGCCTGGCAATCTACTTCCGTATCTTGCCACAAAAACCCAATGAATAGTCACAACAAATTGCACTACAGTGCTGGAAGATGAGACCCCCAAATCGGAAGGCATTCAACTGGCTACTGGGGAGGAGCTGAAGACTTTTCAGAGTAAAGCCAGCATTTAGGATGTGGTTGGATTAGAGTCCTCAGGAAGTTCTGACTGCTGATACAGCTGTGCATGAAATGAGAGTCAAAAACTGAAAAGATGTCTTACATATTGGGACATGGAACATACCAAGCATGAACCAAGGGAAGCTGGAGGTGGCCAAGAATGAAATGGAATGTGTAGAACTTGTGACGTAGCAGCCTCTCAAGAAGCTATGGAAACAGGTAGTGATCCGGTGGAGAGAACCGGTACTGCAGGAGAATGCAGGATTTTCTCTTCAGAGAGAAAAAACACACAGAGCTAATCAGGAACCACACCTCACCTCAAGGAAGAAGAGAAGCCAAGTCCCTGATTGGGCACGCCCAAGCAGGAGGTGGGCAGTGCCGTGCACAGGCAGCTTGTTAAGCACTCAGAAACAGAGAGAGGCAGGAGAAGGAGGGAAAGAGGAACAGGAAAAAGGAGAGGAGAGAACGATTTGGTTTTGGAAGGACAGGACCAGGAAGAGTTGGAGAGAGAGCAGTTAAGCAGCTGTGATCCACTAAGGAGAAGATTGGACTCAAGGAGCAGATACCCGGGAGACTCAGAGGCAGGAAGAATCTTCTGTGACCAGAAGGATTCAGGGGCACTGAGAGACCCAAGGCTACAGCACAGACTTCTAGAGGACCAAGTGGAACCTTGGAACCAAAGGCAGAGGGACAGAGAATTACCCTGGAGAAAGCCACAGCACAAGGTACACAGTGGGTTTGAAACTGCTAGCAAGTTTAACATTGGGAAGCCAGAAAGAGTAAAGGCTAACGGTAAGAGCCAGGACAAAGTCAATATATAAATAGTTTCCCATGTTCTCCAAGTTTTATTCCTTGTTATAATGTAATTTCAATCAGTCTTCTCTGATCTGAAAACTCTTTGTTAAATGTAAACCGCACTGATAACAAATAGTGCGGTATATAAGAATTGTTAAATAAATAAAATAAAATAAATAAATAAATAAAGTCAGACGACATGGTAGCAATTGGTTGCAGTCTGAAAAGCATTTAAGCAGCCTAGGCTATATTCATAAGCCAGCAGAAACCTATGGTAGGAGAACAGCTGACTCCTATTACAGAGACGTGGGCCAAGAGAAGTCTGACGGTTCTACTTTTAACACTCTGTTGAAAAGCTCTCCTCTCACAGCTGAAGTTTTAAACCCAGCACTAACGTTTAGTGATAAGTGGGGGAAGGATAATCCTGACACTTGGAACTGTTGTCCTAGTAAGAGCAGCATTGCTAATTATCAAGAGATAAGCAGTTTAAACAAACAGTTACCTGAAGGAGGAAGACATTATCAGCTTAGCCCAGAAAGAACGCAGGCTGAATTGCTTCTTAAAGACTTCAGAGAGTTCCTTGAAAGCAGGGCAATTTCTTCCTCTAATGTAGCACAGCCCATAAAAAGCTGTGAAGAGGAAATGCCTTTAGTTTCTTCTCTACCATTCACAGAGCCAGACATGCCAATGGACTGTTCAGCTTGTGTCATTGAGAAGGACATTTAATTGTAATGCTGTACAAAGTTATATGAAGAAATATAACAGAAGTTGCTGTATTGATTCCTATGTTGAAGAGCTTATCAGAGGGGAATAAGTTAAAGCATAATTGTCTGCATACCAGAAACATTGCTGTTTGCCAAAGTTTGTTTCATCCGTTAGAAAAAGGGTCACATGACAACTGAATGTGATCACAGAAGATTATGGACATTTAGCCTAGCAGTGCAATACCTTGTTTTGGTTTCTCACTCTTGTTTTGTGCTATTATACTTTATTTGCGTCTGTTTGCACTTGAACTGCAATGCAGAAATAAACCTCATCAAAGAAATTTTCTTTGCCTGCCTTACTGCTTGAGCACCTACACAACTACAACCTCAATCCTGAAAGGCATCCAAGGCCACCTCCTCCTGAAACCCCAAGGTCCAGGGAGTGGGTGTGTGGCAAAGTGGCGTAGTATTGAGGATACTGCGCAGGCGCAAGAAGTAGCCACATCAGGAGCTGCAGAAGCCAACTTCCAGAAGAGCCCAGGTGAAGAGCTGACGAGCCCAGACGAGGAAGGGGACTGCAGGACGCTACAGGATCTGCTGTTGCTGACGTGCATGCAAACCACCTAAGCCAGGTAAAGGGTATCCACCCCGGGTAACCAGGATACCAGGGCAAGGGTGCAGCCTAGTGGTGACTAGGGAAGAAAAAAAAAAGGAGAAATTAAAGCACAGATAGACAAGTGTACTGTGATACCACACTTGGGTCTGTATTCCAGGAATTCCAAGATGGCGATGGAGGCCAAGGATGTCTTCCAATGGATGGCGACACACCTGGAGCGCCAGAGAGATCTTTCGCTAGAGGCACAGGAAAGAGCCAACGCGAGTTTCCGTGAACAGCAGCGACCTCTACTTACCATGATGGAGGAATGGCTAAAGGAGAGGAAGCCGGCGACACTACCACCAGCACCTACACCAGGTTCCACTCTAACAGACTCTGTACACCCTGTTAGTTTACACACAGGAACTTTGTTTAACTTTGGTCAACTTACTAATCAGGATGATGTAGATGACTTTCTCGAGAGCTTCGAGAGAGTAGCTCGCCTTAGCGCCTGGCCTAGGGAGCACTGGGCACTAAGATTAGCAGCATCCCTTACTGGGGAAGCGATGGCCGCTTACCGCGCCATGCCTGCTGCACTGTCCGGAAGCTATGATGAGTTAAAGAAAGCGATAAGAAAGAGATTAGGGCTCACTCCTTTGGTTTACCACACGCGCTTGAGAAGTGTAAAACTGAGGCCGAGTGAGACCCCTAAGTCCTTGTATCACAGGATTCGTAGCTTGATTGACAAGTGGTTAACTCCAGAAGGGAGGTCTGTGGAGTCAATACTTGATGACTTGGTACTAGAGCAATACATGAACGCTCTACCCCAGAGAATCCGCACCTTTCTGATCTTGCAAAACTGCAAAACTCCCCAAGAAGCTGTTGCACTCTCTGAAAGATACATAGAGGCAGAGCTAACTGCCCAGAGAGCTGGCACTACTTCCCAGGAGACAGGCAGTCGAGGATCAGAAAGGAACCGGAGGGTGCAGGAGGATCCTATAAAAATGTGCATGCCATTGTGGAAGAATTCTAAGAGTAAGCCAAGGTGTTACAAATGTGGGCAAGAGGGACATTTGCAAAAAACATTGTTTTGTTAAAACTGCCTTGATAGCGGATAGTTCTATGAAAGACAGACAAGGATTTCTTCTTTCTGTTGAAGTACAGGGAAGTACCATTCAAGCTTTGCTAGATTCAGGAGCTGAGTTAAGCATGCTCTCTGAAGAATTGTGGCAGAGAATAGAAGCCATGCAGGGAGGAGAAGTAATTCAGCCTGTGAGTTCAGTTAAAATAAGATGTGTTCACGGAGGAACTTCCACCTATCCAGTATATAAGTTACACATAGCAGGGTTAGGTGCACGCAGGACTATCCCCTTAGCAGTTGTCCCAGGACTTCCCCATGCAGTAATTCTAGGCAGAGATTGGCCGCAGTTCTTTAGAGAGATGGAACGAGAGTTGCAGGTGAAAGGCGCAATGGTCTCCACAAGAGCCCAATCCTCAGCCTTAGAAAGTAAAGAAGACACCCCAGAGGATCTCGGAGAAGTTCTCCCCTCTGATGAAGCATTGATAAACACTCCGGACACTAAGGTCAGAAAGGCAAAATCTGAGAAGCGTAAGGAGAAACAGTCTCGCTCTGAAAACAAGTCTGAAGTACAGGCAGGGCAAGAGCTGCCATGGGTACCAGAGGAGCTAATGAACAAGTTTCCCACATTCCCAAACGAGCAGCAAGCGGACCCCGCTCTCACACAGGCATTCAAATGGGCTCAGACTACTAGGGATACCTTACCCAGGTTTCTCCTGACCACGGGAATACTTTATAGGGAAAGTAAAGATCCTTTCACCGGGGATAGCAGAAAACAGTAGGTGGTGCCAACCACCTTTAAAAATATAGTGCTACGGTTGGCACACGACCATCCCATTGGAGGGCATAAGGGCATTCAGGGAACTCTCGATCAAATCTTATCCCGATTCTATTGGCCGGGTATCTTTAAAGAGACGGCCAAGTTTTGTGAGGCTTGCCCCACATGCCAAAGAGTTTCAGCCGCCCATCCCAGGGATGTCCCCATGATGCCATCACCTGTGATTAGGGATCCCATCCAGAGGATAGGTGTAGACATTGTCGGACCTCTGATTAAAACCCCTCGAGGTTTCCGCTATATCTTAGTGGTGGTAGGCCACGCTACAAGGTTCCCGTGGGCCATGCCACTACGCACCATATCTGCCAGAGTAATAGCAAACGAACTCATTAAGCTATTCTGTGAAGTGGGTTTCCACAAGGAAGTTCTCACCGACAGAGGGAGCAACTTCATGTCAAAATACTTAGGACAAGTGTGGGATGCCTTTGGCATTCACCACATTAAAACGGCAGCATATCATCCCCAAACGAACGGTTTAGTCGAGAGACAAAACCAGACTCTTAAAAGAATGTTACGTAGGAGTTTGGAGGGGGAAATGGACAACTGGGATACAATGCTCCCCTTTGTTCTGTATGCGTGCAGAGAGAGAAAACAGGCCTCATTAGGAACAGCACTGTATGAACTCCTGTACGGCAGGTCTCCCCTTGGCATTCTCGATATCTTAAGAGAACAATGAGTAGAACCAGATCCCAGGGAAATAGAGGTGCCCGAGTTCCTAAAAGATTTAAAGAAGCGGCTACGCCGGACCTCACAAGTAGCAGTGGACAATCTGAAGCGTAGTCAGGTCAAACAAAAATCCTATTATGATAGGAATACAAAGCAGCGTCAACTAACGATAGGAGAGAAAGTTATTGTAATGGTGGCTGGGACAGAACCAAAATTTGAGAGCCATTGGAAAGGCCCTTGTCGGGTAATACAACCTGTAGGACCTGTATCTTACTTGGTTGAGAATAGGAAAGGTCACAGGCAAGTTTACCATATCAACGTGTTAAAGCCATGGCATGACAGAGTAGCTTTAGCCCAAATAGCCACAATAGCCTCTCCGAGACAACAGCCTCAACAGAAGCTCACCAGCACAGAGCCCATAGATTGTATCACGTGCTGTGCCGTCAAGACTAAGCCAGCCCATGATATCTTAAGGGGGGGGGGGGATCTGTGATGTAGAAGCCTCTCAAGAAGCTATGGAAACAGGTAGTGATCCGGTGGAGAGAACCGGTACTGCAGGAGAATGCAGGATTTTCTCTTCAGAGAAAAAAAACCACAGAGCTAATCAGGAACCACACCTCACCTCAAGGAAGGAGAGAAGCCAAGTCCCTGATTGGGCACGCCCAAGCAGGAGGTGGGCAGTGCCGTGCACAGGCAGCTTGTTATGCACTCAGAAACAGAGAGAGCCAGGAGAAGGAGGGAAAGAGGAACAGGAAGAAGGAGAGGAAGAGAACGATTTGGTTTTGGAAGGACAGGACCAGGAAGAGTTGGAGAGAGAGCAGTTAAGCAGCTGTGATCCACTAAGGAGAAGACTGGACTCACGGAGCAGATACCCGGGAGACTCAGAGGCAGGAAGAATCTTCTGTGACCAGAAGGATTCAGGGGCACTGAGAGACCCAAGGCTACAGCACAGGCTTCTAGAGGACCAAGTGGAACCTTGGAACCAAAGGCAGAGGGACAGAGAATTACCCTGGAGAAAGCCACAGCACAAGGTACACAGTGGGTTTGAAATTGCTAGCAAGTTTAACATTGGGAAGCCAGAAAGAGTAAAGGCTAACGGTAAGAGCCAGAACAAAGTCAGACGACATGGTAGCAATTGGTTGCAGTCTGAAAAGCATTTAAGCAGCCTAGGCTATATTCATAAGCCAGCAGAAACCTATGGTAGGAGAACAGCTGACTCCTATTACAGAGACGTGGGCCAAGAGAAGTCTGACGGTTCTACTTTTAACACTCTGTTGAAAAGCTCTCCTCTCACAGCTGAAGTTTTAAACCCAGCACTAACGTTTAGTGATAAGTGGGGGAAGGATAATCCTGACACGTGGAACTGTTGTCCTAGTAAGAGCAGCATTGCTAATTATCAAGAGATAAGCAGTTTAAACAAACAGTTACCTGAAGGAGGAAGACATTATCAGCTTAGCCCAGAAAGAACGCAGGCTGAATTGCTCCTTAAAGACTTCAGAGAGTTCCTTGAAAGCAGGGCAATTTCTTCCTCTAATGTAGCACAGCCCATAAAAAGCTGTGAAGAGGAAATGCCTTTAGTTTCTTCTCTACCGTTCACAGAGCCAGACATGCCAATGGACTGTTCAGCTTGTGTCATTGAGAAGGACATTTAATTGTAATGCTGTACAAAGTTATATGAAGAAATATAACAGAAGTTGCTGTATTGATTCCTATGCTGAAGAGCTTATCAGAGGGGAATAAGTTAAAGCATAATTGTCTGCATACCAGGAGCATTGCTGTTTGCCAAAGTTTGTTTCATCCGTTAGAAAAAGGGTCACATGACAACTGAATGTGATCACAGAAGATTATGGACATTTAGCCTAGCAGTGTAATACCTTGTTTTGGTTTCTCACTCTTATTTTGTGCTATTATACTTTATTTGCGTCTGTTTGCACTTGAACTGCAATACGGAAATAAACCTCATCAAAGAAATTTTCTTTGCCTGCCTTACTGCTTGAGCACCTACACAACTACAACCTCAACCCTGAAGGGCATCCAAGGCCACCTCCTCCTGAAACCCCAAGGTCCAGGGAGTGGGTGTGTGGCAAACTCGATCTGTTGGGTGTCAGCGAACTGAAATAGACTGGCATCGGGCAATTTGCATCTGATGATCACATGGTCTACTATGCTGCAAATGAAAGACAAAGAAGAAATGGTGTTGTATTTATAATCAAGAAGAAACTCGCAAGAACTGTAATGAAATACAATGCCATTGTTTCTATTCGTCTACAAGGAATGTCTATCAACACAACTATAATTCAGGTATATGCCCCAACAATAGCTGCAGAGGAGATGAGGCTGATGACTTCTGTGAACAAGTACAAGCTGAAATTGACAGAACATGCAAACAGGATATTCTGATAGTAATGGGCAGCTGGAATGTAAAAGTTGGCAACAAAGAGGAAGGCAAAGTGGTTGGAAAATATGGACTTGGCAACACAAATGAAGCTGGAGAAAGACTGATAGAATTCTGCAAGACCAACGATCTATTCATCTCAAATATCTTCTTCCACAACACAAGCAGAGACTGTACAGATTACCTTCACCCAATGGATTGTACAAAAATCAAATTGACTACATCTGTGGATGTCAAGGATGGAAAAGCTCTGTAACATCAGTAAAGACAAAACCTCGAGCTGACTGTGGACAGATCACCAACTACTAGTATGCAAACTCTAGCTAAAGTTGAAAAAGAGCAAGCCACTCATGAATGTAGCAAAATTTGACCTTGAGAATATACTACCAGAATTTAAAGACTGCCTGCAAAATCAATTTGCTGCTTTAGATACAAATGATAGAGCTACAGAAGAGTTATGGGATAACATCAAGAAGGTTGTGTTGGAAGAAAGTGAAAAGTCTCTACAAAAGATGAAAAAGCAAAAACGGTCAAAATGGAGTACTGAAGAAACTCTGAGACATGCCCAGAAACGCAGAGAAGGTAAAGCCAGAGAAGGAAGAGAGGCAATCGCAGAACTCAACAGAGATTTCCAACGTGCAGCAAGAGAAGACAAGGAGAAGTACAACAATGACACATGCAAATAAATTGAAACTATTAAAGGAAGAAGAAGATCAGCTTTCCTAAAGCTATGTGTATTAAAGAAAAACTTCCACCCTCAAACTGGAATGTTAAAAGATGTTCAAGGATCCATGTTGAATGATGCTGAGAATTTCAAGAAAAGCGGGAAAGAATATATAGAGTAATTATGCCATAAAGATCAAGTGGACAAACAGCCGTTTCAACCTCTGCCTTTCAGGATCCATTAGTGATGAAAGAAGAGATCGAAGCAGCATTGAAAGCCTTATCAAAAAACAAAGCACTGGGCATTGATGGCATTCCCATTGAAGTATTACAGCAATCAGATGCAGCTGTTACCATACTTACAAGGCTCTGCCAGGAATTTGGAAGAAAATATCATGGCCATCTGGAAAAGATCTGTGTTTATATCAATACTAAAGAAAGGTGATCCAACTGACTGTGGAAATTTTCGCACAATTGCTCTGATCCCCCAGAATGCCACTGGAAAGTCACTTTACCCTTCATTGCCTCAGAAGAAAAGGCCTGGCAATCTACTTCCGGTGATAAATTGCCAAGAAAAACCAGAAGCAGCTGAGTCACCAGGAGTCAGCACTGACTTGACAGCACTTAAAAAAAACAACAACAAAAAAAACCATACCAGGAACGAGAACTGCCTGAAGTGCAAGTAGGGTTCAGAAAATGGAGAGGAATGAGAGACATCATCACGGATGTGAGATGGATCCATGAAAAGACAAAAGAATACCAAAAGGATATCTATATGTGTTTTGACTACAGCAAGGCTTTTCACTGTGTAAACCATGAGAAACTCTGGGCCACATTAAGAAGCATGGGTATACCAGAACACCTGATCGTACTCTTGCACAATCTGTACATTGATCAAGAAGCAACAGTTCAAACAAAAAAGGAGAAACAGAATAGTTTAAAATTAGCAAAGGTGTACGACAAGGGTGCATACTTTTCCCATACCTGTTTAATTTATATGCAGAAGAAATCATCAGAGAAGCAGGGCTGTATGAAGATAACTGAGGTGAATATTGGTGGAAGACTCATCAACTTTCACTATGCTGATGATACCACATTACTGGCTGAAATTGAAGATGATCTGAAACATTTGCTTCTCAAGATCAAGGAACATAGTCTTAAAATGGGCCTGTAACTTAATGTAAAGAAGACAAGGCTCCTGATAACTGGCAAAATCAATACGTTCATCGTTGATGGAGAAAAATCAAAATAATGGACAACTTTAACCTACTTGGATCAACTATCAATCAAGAAACAATAAGCAGTGAAGAAATCAGATGATGCACTGCTCTTGGCAGAATGGCTATGAAGGACCTAGACAAGATTCTCAAGAGCAGAGATGTCTCTCTCCATACAAAGATTCGACTTGTTCATGCCATGGTATTTTCAATAATGTCATATGGATGTGGAAGTTGGACAGTTAAGAAGATAGACAGGAAGAAAATTGATGCCTTTGAATTATGGTACTGGCGATGAATACTGTGTATACCATGGACTGTCCAAAGAACAAACCAGTCAGTACTAGAGGAGATAAAACCTAAGCTTTCTTTAGAATCTCTGATGACAAGACTTCAACTTTCATACTTTGGACACATTATGTGAAGAAAGAGATTGCTAGAGAAAGACATCATGCTTGGCAAGATAGAAAGTCAATGCAAAAGAGGCATGCCAGCAATGAGATGGATCAATATAATAACAGCAGCTATGGGTGCCACTGTATCAACAATGAGCCAACTGACTGAAGACTGAACACAGTTTAGGATAGCTATCCAGAGGGTTGCCATGAGTCAACACTGACTTGATGGCACTTAACAACACTGAGCTTTTTTATAAATTGCCATGGATTTAAGTTGTATATAAAAGCTTAAGAGACCTATTCACAATAGGATGTCCAGCCCCTTGTATGGCCGAGCAGAATCAGGCTGTGTAAAGTTAGACCTGATTCTGATCCCACAGCCCCCAATTTTGCCTGGCTGTACATCTCAGCAACTAGCTGGCTAACTCAGCTGAACTCATGAATGGAGCCACAGTGCTATGGTGTCTCATTGTCATGGCACTGCGGCCCCATTACCAAAGCATGATCTCAAGCCACCGACCCAAAATGCCCTTTCCCTGCATCCTGATCCCCGATCCAATCTCCCATTGCCAGCGTCAGGCTACAGGGAACCGCCTTCAACCCTCACCTGTCTGTCCTCGCCATCCGCTGCCGTCCCCTGATGTCCAAAGGAATTATTCCACATTTGAAGTGGACCAAGTGCCCCGTTTAGCCTGCAGACTCTGGACGTACAGAGCCAACCTCAGAATCACCCATGTCATGCCCTCGCTCCACCTCCGGAATGCCCCCTCCCACCCCCGTTTAGGTCTACACGTACAAACACGCTGTACATACGGGAAGGTTAGTGACGGGGATGGCAGGAGGACAAATAGCAGGGATGGATGTCCAGACAGGACATCCATTCCCACTATTCATGGGACGGAATAGACCCCTAACTAAATAAACAAAACATCTATCTCTTTTAGCCTGCTGGCTAACTTTAAGATCTTTTTACCTTGCTGTTCCTATGCCTGGAACAGACTTGCTGAGTTGGAGTGTCATGCTCTTTCTCTGTTATCTTCCGATCAAGTCTGAAAACTCACTTTTTGGAGGCTGTTTTTAAATCTTAACCTCTTCTCTATAAAAAACACATTCTGAGAGAGATTCTGTTGTTTATCATTTATCTTGGCTAAACTGTAAGCTCTCTCAAGAAAGGAAGTGTGTTATGTGTAACTGTACAGAGCTATGTATGTCTAGTAGTGATGCAATACTAGTAGTAGTAGTAGAAATGGTAGTTGTAATATCTGCTGCTAAGTATAATTGCCCAGACTCTGGCTGTTGTTGAGTCTTGATGGTATCAGACTTACAAACATTTGTTTCTGGGTCCTGATTGTCTACTTCAGTGATAAAGTCCCAGTGAATTCTGAAGCAAAAACATGATCTATCTCTCTCAAATATCAGCTTGCTTCTTTCATGGCCCTACTCTTTTCCCTTTGGCTCTCATTCTGAGGTTTCTCTTCCTTTTCACCCTAGTGCGCTTTATTTTGTATGCTTCATATTTAATAGATCAGAGATATGCTCCTTTTATTGAGGGCGCCCCTATTTTGCTGAACTGTTTATTTCTTAATTTCATTCTTCAGTCTGTGAGTCTTTGTGCCCTATTACTACTCTACGGGAGTAATTTTGTAAGTCTTTTTCAGTGCAAAACATCGTAGGTACAGAATTAGATGCTTATAAAATTGCCTGGTGGGTTAATACACACAAACATACATGTTACTAATGCATAACACATACTTTTACATAGTAGATGAGTAGGCATTCTGGGGAGCGGGGGGGGGGGGGGTTGTGGGGGGGGGAGATGCAAGATATGCAGGTATGTTATAAAATGCTTATGCAGCTATGCAAAGTTAGGCAGAAAAACTGTGTCCCTCAGAGCAGGTGTCTCTTTGTGTGGGAGCTTTCAGAGAAGTAATCTTAGGAAGGTACATAGGCATTAAACAGGTGTAACATAAGTACTTAGGTGCCCTGTTATAAAAGTACCCTCCCTATATCTCAGTGTAGAGCTCTGAAAGGGATTATTGCAGCAGCACTCTGATATCCTTGAATTCATAAAATGGAGAATGGCAACAAAACAGGAGCTTATACAAACTTTAAATATCTTTAAACATATTCAAATATTTCCTTCCCAGAAGCTAAATGTAAACCTGATGCCCTCCCCTCTCCCCCCCCCAAAAACGAAAACTAATAATTATTGTGGCCCTAACTACTGAATTACCTCAGAAGCCTTGCTAATCTTCTGTTTTAAACTTCTGATAACATTTTTCAGTTACCCCCATCACTCCTACAGCATTCACGGTACTCACTACTAACAGGAATTAAGTAAATGTGATCTTCTGAGACATGCCCATTCCACTCACTGATTTTACCCCGTTCATCTCGGGACTACATGCTGATCAATGTTAATCTTAGCATATCGTTATGTCTCCCTCTCCCCTAGAAGCACACTTGTATAGCTGTTACTCTAGTTGGGTGATACTTAGACTAAAAAATGTAATGTAGGCAAGTTTCTATGCCACATTTTTCCATGCTTTCTGCACATAAGACTAGGATGTCCTCTCTGGACAATGTTTACCATTATTGCATTATTCAATACTTTTCTAGAGCTAAAAAGGTTAAAAAAATTGATTTTCTTCTTACCATCTCCTTGGCCATATTTAGCACTGTGAGCCCATGTCATTGCCGTCTCAAAGCCAAGCTCTTTGCAAATGACATTTGCCACATTGATGTTGAAGTCGTCATCACATACTGTTCCCCACTGTCCATTGTACAGAACCTCCAAGCGTCCTTCGTTAGGATTCCTCGCTGATCCAATTAGTCGTAACTGGATTTGTGGTGACCCAACTTGATGCTGTTGCCAACTTTGGTCTATCCAACAGAGTAAGACAAGCAGCAGAGTGCAGATGGATCTAGCCAACTTCATGGTATGTTGTAAGGATGACTCAGATGAGTTTCTTTTTTCACATGAATACCTACAGGCATATGCCGAAGAAAGAAAACTATTATTTCCTTCTCTCTAAGATTAATGACTTATTTATATAAGAAATTTGAATGTTTTTTTTAGTGCTGCAGTCTCGTCTTGTTGCATTTGGCTTCCAATTCAAATCAGGACCGGCTTCTGTTGGGCTACTGTACCATGGGCCATGTTTTCTAAAGTACTCTACCTGCTAGTGTGGGGTTTAGCAGACTGAGTGCCATGCTAAAAAGTACTGTAGGATGCTCCCCCTTGCTAAAAATCCTGTGCTATCCAGGTTGCGCATGATGGGGCAGAGACTAGGTGGGCCAAGGGCAGAATGAAGGCAATAATGGCAAGTCATGGCTAGTGCGGGCATTAGTAGCTTGTACTAACATACTAACTTCCCTTAGAGTGGGTGTACTTAATGCCACCTCAATGCGTGGTGTTAATTGTGCTTGTGTGATGCCTTGTGTGGTTCTGCATCTTCGGCCCACGCTAACTGCAAGGAACAGATGCACACACTCCCTGAAGTTAGCATAGGCAACATGTATGTTACCAGTGTGGGCTTTAGTAAATATTGCCCCATGTGTCTTCATTTGCAAGTATTTGTGGCTTTCCCTGATATTATATTCTCTTTCAGTTCAGTCATGATTCAGGAGCCACAATCCACAGCTCCCTCTGAAATCCACCTAATATTGATCTTGGCCACTATGTAGTTCTTGGGGGCCCGATTTTCAAAGGCAGTTATACAGGCAGTTACCCATGTAAATTCCTTAACTGGGATTTTCCAAAGGCACCTACAGTACACAGGTAGTGCCTTTGGAAAATCCTGGTTAAGTCTCTAACGCACCCAGATGCTATCCGCTTAGCACTGAGGCGTGTTTGGGGTGTTCCAGGCCGGCAGCCACTAAAGCTAAGCGGGTAGCAGCAATTTTCGATGCTGCCCATTTAGCAATCTGCGCCTTAAAGATAGGCCAGGAAAGCCCTCACCTATTTTTAAGACACTGGTGCTAAATGGGCAGCATCGAAAATCATTGCTACCCGCTTAGCCTTGGTGGCTGCCGGCCTGTGCAGCGTGACCTGAATTAAGGGGGTTGGCAAGCAGGTTAATGGCTGATGCAGTGCATAGCCTGCCTAAATGAAAATCGGACACTAAATTTTCAGTCTGTGGGTCTTTGTGTCCTATTTCTGCTCTATGGGAATCATTTTATAAATGTTTTTGGCCACTAGGTGTTGCAGTTGAGCACTGGCTGACCATCCTTCCCTCAGGGTCTGTGAATATGCCACCACAGCATCCTCAGCTGGCCTAGGAACAGAAGCTCAGTTCATGGATCAAAACCAGGTCCTTAGCATGGCAGTTCTCTGCATGTGTTACTAAGTCACCAGATCAGTCTCTAGAACAGGGGTTCTTAACCCAGTCCTTGGAGCATATCTAGCCAATCAGCTTTTCAGATAATCACAATGGATATATGCATGAGGGAGATTTGCATACAATGGAGGCGGTGCATGCAACTCTATCTCATGCATATTCATTGTGGCTATCCTGAAAACCTGGCTGGCTAGGTGTGTCCTAAGAACTGAGTTGAGAACCCCTATTCTAGAAGTTTGAATTTTAAAACAATTCCTTATATAATAGTCATAATTTGTCATAATCTGAAAAATCCAACATGCCAAGAGGAACCGCAAAGATGATTTAAGGGTATTCTCATCAATGTGTAGGTAAACATTTTATTGAGGTTGCTGCCTTTGTATTAGGTTATTATTGGTGCTTGTAAAAACAAATCTGGGCCTTCTTTTATAGAACATTGCACAAGAGTATTATACCCAATTTATTTATTAATCTCCTTCCCAAGACCAAAAGGTTCTATCCAAAGCTATGCACAAAATAAAAACACATAAAACAACATTTACTGAAAGCCAAACAAACAAATAAAAAACACACAAATAAAGCATAAAAGCAGCATTTTACTCCCTCCCTCCACTTTCAGTATCCTCTGTGAGCAGAAAAATTGTAAGTTTCTTCCAGAAAGTCATATAGTTCCGTTCTGACACATAACCAACAGCAATCTATTCCATCCCACAGGGGCCACACTTAAAGAAAACTCTGTTACGATTCCATATTCCCTTCATCTTTTTTATCGAAGGTATCTGTAATAAGGCACTCTAATTAGATCTAGACATCCTCCCTAGGGAGTACCATTCAGTCCTCTCCCATAAATATTTTGGGTCCCTTTTCCACAAAACTCAAAAACTTACTGCAATCAGCTTAAAGCATAACCATGTTTATACTGGACACCAGTGAAGCTGAGCCAATAATTGTCTAGCAGAAAACCACCTTGGCATTCCCCAAATCACTTTCACTAAATTATTTTGTGCTGTCTGTAAATGTTGTACATGTTTCTTTGCTGATCCTACATGAAGCTCATTGTTGTTGTTTTTAAGTGTTTATTTATTTTATTTAGACAGTTTTTGTATACTGCCTTATCCTTCAATCAAAGTGGTCACAACACAATTAGGGGATACATTTAACATGTGGGGATATGAGACACATACACTAATACTTACAGGGAACATGGGCAATGGAGGGTTAGGTGGCTTGCCCAAGACCACAAGGAGCATCTGTGGGACTAGAAACCCCAGTCCTTCTGGCCCAAGGTTGCTGTCTTCTAGTGGGATTTGAACCCCTGACCTTCTGGCCTGAAGTACCTTGCCCCAACCACTAGGCTACTCCTCCCTCCCTCCTGTTATTGAGTCAGTGTCAACTAATGGTAACCCTCTGGATAGTTGTCCTAAATTGTGTTCAGTCTTCAGTCTAGCGGCTCATTATTGAAAGTCTGGCACCCTAAGCTGCTGTTATTATATCAATCCATCTCATTGCTGGTCTTCCTGTTTTGCTTTGACCTTCTACCTTGCCAAGCATGACGTCTTTCTCTAACGATCTCTCTCTTCGCATGATGTGTCCAAAGTATGAAAGTCAAAGTCTTGTCAACTGAGCTTCTAAAGAAAGCTTAGGTTTCATTTACTCTAGTACTAACTAGTTTGTTCTTTGGGCAGTCCATGGTATACACAGTATTCATCGCCAGCACCTTAATTCAAAGGCATCAATTTTCTTCCTATCTTTCACTGTTCAACTTTCGCATCCATATGATATTGTTGAAAATGCCATGGCTTGAACAACTTGAATCTTTTTAGAGAGAGAGAGACACCTCTGCTCTTGAGAATCTTGTCTAGGTCCTTCATAGCCCTTCTGCAATGCGTCATCTGATTTCTTGACTGCTTGACTGCTGTGAAAAATTGCAAGAGGATCTTGATAAATTGGAAGACTGGGCATCAAAATGGCAGATGAAATTTAATGTGGACAAGTGCAAGGTTATGCACCTAGGGAAGAACAACCCAAACTATGGTTACACGATGCAAGGTTCCACATTAGGAACCACCACCCAGGAAAAAGATTTAGGCGTCATTGTGGATACCATGTTAAAACCCTCGGCCCAGTGTGCAGCGGCGGCCAAGAGAGCAAATAGAATGCTAGGTATCATAAGGAAAGGAATGGAAAATAAAACAAAAGATATTATAATGCCTCTGTATCGTTCCATGGTGAGACCGCACCTTGAATATTGTGTGCAATTCTGGTCGCCGTATCTTAAAAAGGATATAGCGATTTTAGAAAAGGTTCAGAGAAGAGCCACCAAAATGGTAAAGGGGATGGAAGGATACTCCTATGAAGAAAGGCTAAAAAGGTTAGGGCTCTTTAACCTGGAAAAGAGACGGCTGAGGGGAGATATGATAGAAGTCTATAAATTAATGAACGGAGTGGAACAGGTAAACGTAGATCAATTGTTTACGTTATCAGAATATAGAAAGACTAGGGGACATGCAATGAAGCTACAGGGTAAACTATTTAAGACTAATAAAAGAAAATATTTTTTCACTCAACGTGTAATCAAACTCTGGAATTTGTTACCGGAGGATGTAGTAAAGGCTGTTAGTGTAGCTGGGTTTTAAAAAAGGTTTGGACAAGTTCCTGGAGGAAAGGTCCATAAACCATTATTAAGAAGTGACCGAAGATATCAATGCTTGACCCAGTACAAGCATTGTGGAACTTGTGTCTCTTGGGGAAACTGCTAGGTACATATGACCTAGATTGGCTACTGTTGGAAACAGAATACTGGGCTTGATGGACCTTGGTCTGACCCAGTATGGCATATCTTATGTTCTTATGTTGCTTCTTTATTGATAGTTGATCCAAGTAGGTTAAAGTCATACACTATTTCAATTTCTTCTTCATCAACGATGAACTTATTGATTTTGCCAGTTATCAGGAACTTTGTTTTCTTTACATTAAGGTGCAGGCCAATTTTAAGACTATGTTCCTTGATCTTGAGAAACAAATATTTCAGATCATCCTCAAATTCAGTCAGTAATGTGGTATCACCAGCATAGCGAAGGTTGTTGATGAGTCTTCCACCAATCTTCACACCTCTGTTGTCTTCATACAATCCTGCTTCTCTGATGGTTTGTTTTGCATATAAATTAAACAGGTAGGGGGAAGTATGCAGCCTTGTCGTACACCTTTGCAGATTTTAAACCATTCTGTTTCTCGTTGTTCAGTTCAAACTGTTGATTCTTGATCAATGTAAAAGTTGTGCAAGAGAATGATCAGGTGTTCTGCTATACCAATGGTTTTTAGTGTGGCCCAGAGTTTCTCATGGTTTACACAGACAAAACCCTTGATGTAGTCAATAAAACAGATATAGATATACTTTTGGTATTCTTTAGTCTTTTCAAGGATCCATCTCACATCCGCAATGATGTCTCTTGTTCCAGGCCCTTTCCTGAACTCTGCTTGCATTTCAGGTAGTTCTCGTTCCAGGTATGATTGTAGTCTCTGCTGAATAACCTTCAGTAGAATCTTGCTGGCATGGGGGA
Organism: Ichthyophis bannanicus; assembly: GCA_033557465.1. Lineage (NCBI taxonomy): Eukaryota > Metazoa > Chordata > Amphibia > Gymnophiona > Ichthyophiidae > Ichthyophis > Ichthyophis bannanicus. Next base: position 884,460,254 of record CM066034.1, on the reverse strand, counting down.
TCAGAGCGATTGCGCGATAATTTCCACAGTCAATTGGATCACCTTTCTTTAGTATTGGTATAAACACAGATCTTTTCCAGTCAGTTGCCATGATGTTTTTTCCAAATTTCCTGGGAGAGCCTTGTAAGTGTGGTAACAGCTGCAACAGATTGCTGTAATATTTCTATGGGAATTCCATCAATGCCTGGTGCTTTGTTCTTTGATGAGACTTTCAGTGCTGCTTCAACTTTTTCTTTCATCAACAATGGTTCCGGATCATAAGATATAGACTGAAAAGGCTGTTGATCCATTTGATCTTTATCATATAAAAACTCTATATTCTTTCCACCTTTTCTTGCTCTTCACAGCATCATTCAACATGGATCCTTGTGTATCTTATAAAATTCCACTTCGAGGCTGGAATTTTTTCTTTAACTCTCGTAGCTTTAGGAAAGCTGATCATGTTCTTCCTCTAATAGTTTCTGCTTCTATTTCCTTGCATGTGTCATTGTAGTACTTCTCCTTGTCTTGCCTTGCTGCATGTTGGAAATCTCTATTGAGTTCTGTGATTTCCTCTCTTTCCCTTCTGGCTTTAGCTTCTCTGTGTTTCTGGGCAATTCTCAGAGTTTCTTCAGTAATCCATTTTGGCCATTTTTGCTTTTTCATCTTTTGTAGAAAATTTTCACTTTTTTCCATCACAACCTTATTGATATTATCCTATAACTCTTCTGGAGCTCTGTCATTTGAATCTAAAGCAGCAAATCAATTTTGCAGGCAGTCTTTAAATTCTTGTGGTGTATTCTCAAGGTCATATTTTGTTACATTCATGAGTGGCTTGCTCTTTTTCAACTTTAGCTTGAGTTTGCATACTAGTAATTGGTGATCTGTCCACAGTCAGCTCCAGGTTTTGACTTTACTGATGTTATAGAGCTTTTCCATCCTTGACTTCCACAGATGTAGTCAATTTGATTTTTGTACAATCCATTGGATGAAGTCCATGTGTAAAGTCACCATTTGTGTTGCTGGAAAAAGGTGTTTGAGATGAATAGATCATTGATCTTGCAGAATTCTATCAGACTTTCTACAGCTTCATTTATGTTGCCAAATCCAAATTTTCCAACCATTTTGTCTTCTTCTTTGTTGCCAACTTTTGCGTCCTAGCCACCCATGACTATCAGGATATCCTGTTTGCATGTTTTGTCAATTTCAGCTTGTACTTGTTCATAGAACTCATCAATTTCATCCTCTTCTGCAGCTGCTGTTGGGGCATATGCTTGAATTATAGTTGTGTTGATAGGCATTCCTCATAGATTAATAAAAAATTAAGCATTCGCTGACTGCATTGTATTTCATTACAGTTCTTGCAAATTTCTTCTTAATTATAAATGCAACACCATTTCTTCTTTATCTTTCATTTCCAGCATAGTAGACATGTGATCATCTGAGGCAACGTGCCCGATGTCAGTCTATTTCAGTTCACTGACACCCAACAGATCAAGTTGTACATATTCCATTTCATTCTTGACCACCTCCAACTTCCCTTGGTTCATGCTTCATATGTTCCATGTTCCAATATATAAGACATCTTTGCAGCTTCTGACTCTCATCTCATGCACAGCTACTTCAGTAATTAGACGTCCTGAGGGCTTTGATCCAACCTCATCATAAATGTTGGCTTTACTCTGAAAAGTCTTCAGCTCCTCCCCAGTAGGCAGTTGAGTGCCTTCCAACCTGGGGGGTCTCATCTTCCAGCACTACAGTGCAATTTGTTTTGTTGTGATTATCCATTGAGGTTTCGTGGAAAGATATGGAAGTAGATTGCCAGGCCTTTCTTCTGCGCAGTATAAGTTTAGTGTTGTTGCCATTGTCACAGAAATGTGATCCTCCACCGCCAACACCGTGTCATTCTGCTGCTGTCCACATGGGTGGTTTGTCTTCGTCTGGCACCTCAGCTGAGTCTTGTCCATTTTGGGAGACCCTGCCAGTAGTTAAACTACCGATAGCTTAGCCCTCAGTGTCACTGATGTACACAAGCCTTCACAGCACGACAAGCTGCAATAATCTAAATGGGGCACTTCTAGATCTTAAAAAAATTGTAACTTTCTTACCAATTTAATTTTCCAAAAAAAATATTCAACACATGAGATTTGTTGTTCAAATTCAGTGTCTCATTCAATGGGAATCCTAGATTTCTCATACAATGGGATAGGTGAAAAAATTCTGAATCTAATGTTAATGATCAAAAAGAAAAAATCTAGTATTAATTAGGCAATGGTAGTATCAAGTGAGACCATCCCACATACAACAATTCAGTCTTTTGTGTATTGAGGTCCAATCTATTAGCAGAAAATCACTACAATATTGCCCTCTAGCGATGTGCATTTATTTGAAATGACATGGGAAGTATCAACCATTTCATATTGTTTTTAATCTGAAAGCACTAAAATTCATTTTCCCAAACATTTTTTCTCAGGCTTCAAACCAAACACCTTGGGCTGAGAAGGCAAGCATCTTGCAGAAAAGCTATCACGTTTCAAGGGGAGTTGGCTCTAACTGGTTTCACAGCATTTCTGGCACAAGAACATGGAAAAAGAAAAATCTTTGGGGCAAATCTCTGCAACAATAGTCAATAGATTCACAAGGCAAAAAAAAATCCAGTTGTCAATTTCCATACAGCTCCAGAGCAGACAAACTTTGAGTCAATCACGAAACAGGAAGTAAGATCATCAGCAATACAGCAGTTTGGCATGATCCAACCTCCATGGAGATGTGATGGCTCTTCTACAAGTTGTCTGCCATCTAACCCAAAGGTCACTGATTCAAAACCAGCCTCTGACTGTGAAAAAAAAGCCAGTTGGGTTTTTTAATTTGCCGAAAACCTCTAGTAACCTTTCATCTATGTTTTTCATTTGGGCAGCAGCCACAGTTACTTCATTAAATAATAAAATTGTCTTGAAATGAACATTTATAAAAGCAAAATGAAAAAAACCAAAAATGTATTAAAACAAAACAAAATAAAATTCATTTTACTCAAAGCTTTTACACAGTTATCACAGGACAAATTTCATCATCCTAAAAAACACCAGAAAAAACCCCTTACAGAAGCAATTTACATAATAGATGTAAAAATTAATTAAACAATAAAGATGATAAACTGCAACCCTGATGGACTCCACAAATGGGTTTACAAGATTTTGCTGTTATTCCATTCACGACCATCTGGTATTAAGATTAGAATTAGCAATACTGCTGGAATTTACTTTGATGGCTCTGGTTAGGTTAGAGAATGAGAAGGTGGCAGTCATTACTGCTGAATAAACAATGGAGACCTTCGCTTGGTTTGCAGCTTGTCATGCTGCGAGATCTTGTGTTCATCACAACTGCTGCTACTTATAATTTGTATAGTGCTACAAGGCATACACAGCACTACACATGTTGAGAGCTATGCCATCAATAAATTAAGTACTGGCAAGGTCTTCCAAGATGGACAAGTCTCAGGTGAGGTGCCAGGCTAAGACAAACCACCCATCTAGGCAGTAGCAGTATGGGACAGTATTCATGGTGGAAGATCATATTTCTCTGACAACAGGAACAACACTGGCATTACCTGCATGAAAGAAAACACTGTAATGTAGGTCGTTTAGCAGAGGGTGATAGTCACCTAAAATTATTATATTGTAATCCCTCCAAAACTGAGTAAAGATGGTTCCTAAATAGTAAAACAAACAATACCAATATAGAATGAAACCAACGGTCTCAGACTGAATAGCTTCGCACTTTTGGAAACAATTTCACCAAAGAAGTGCTGCTAAATTTGCATCAATGACCGTATAAACTGGTTTCTTCTAAAATATATGTTCGTTCTAAAGGTATAGTATTGTAAGACAATTATGTCAAATTTATGAACCGTTCTTTACATGCATTTCATAAAAATCAGAGATTGTGCTTATCTCTTAACAGAGGTTTAGCTGTCCCAATGCCACCATCCCGGTACCCTTATTGCGTTTCGAGTCTGCATCAGGGGATCGGTTTTGCCAGACAATCTCTGTAACGGAAGGAAAAATTGTTCATTTAATCAGGAGAATTAAACATTACACTGGTATACCTTAGCCTTATCGTTTACTGCTTTAAAAAAGATCTAAAAAGCCGAAATCTCTCCAGAAGTTGTTTGCTCACCAAGATTTGTACGTTCGAAGAACTATAATCGTAAGTACAGTGATGTATGGTCTGTTTTACTTCTCAGCTGTTCAAGGCTTGCAAAAAAATGCCGCGCATGCGATCTAAAACGACTAGTCAGAATTTAAAGACTTTTGGCGGCACGCTAGTATGACGTCAGTTGTTCAGACACCACAATGTGGTGCCAGATGTTATCCTATCAATACAAAAACATCATGTTTTCATGATGTTTTTGTATTGATAGGATAACATCTGACACCATGGGTAAATCTCAAGAAAAAAGTCTACTGATCCGAGAACAAATGTGGATCCATCGACTAAAATCAACTATTCCAGACGGCCTTAACACTATGATAGAATGGAGTGCTTGCATTTGATGTGGACAGTGCAGTTTTGTTGGCTATTTTGTCAACAGTCATTCTTACCGATTTTTGATATGATGGGGAAAGCCTGCATTTTATTGTTTTTCTAGTAAAACAAGATTGTTAGAACTTTATGGAGGAACTCCTGGGGGCTCAATTGATGAATCAACTCTCCTTTTGTAATATTCTGTTTTAAGTTTTTGAACAACTACCCTTGTGCTAATGTATTGAAGACGGCAGTTAATCTTTGATGAATACCGATTGGTTGACCCTTCAGAAATTTCGGAGGGTTAAATCGCTGAATAGTTTTTTCTCTCTCTTATTTACACATTGTGGTGTCTGAACAACTGACGTCATACTAGCGTGCCGCCAAAACTCTTTAAATTCTGACTAGTCGTTTTAGATCGCATGCGCGGCGTTTTTTTGCAAGCCTTGAACAGCTGAGAAGTAAAACAGACCGTACATCACTGTACTTACGATTATAGTTCTTCGAACGTACAAATCTTGGTGAGCAAACAACTTCTGGAGAGATTTTGGCTTTTTAGATCTTTTTAAAGCAGTAAACGATAAGGCTAAGGTATACCAGTGTAATGTTTAATTCTCCTGATTAAATGAACAATTTTTCCTTCCGTTACAGAGATTGTCTGGCAAAACCGATCCCCTGAAGCAGACTCGAAACGCAATAAGGGTACCGGGATGGTGGCGTTGGGACAGCTAAACTTCTGTTAAGAGATAAGCACAATCTCTGATTTTTATGAAATGCATGTAAAGAACGGTTCATAAATTTGACATAATTGTCTTACAATACTATGCCTTTAGAACGAACATATATTTTAGAAGAAACCAGTTTATACGGTCATTGATGCAAATTTAGCAGCACTTCTTTGGTGAAATTCTTTCCAAAAGTGCGAAGCTATTCAGTCTGAGACCGTTGGTTTCATTCTATATTGGTATTGTTTGTTTTTACTATTTAGGAACCATCTTTACTCAGTTTTGGAGGGATTACAATATAATAATTTTAGGTGAAAGAAAACACTGACAATCTACTTCTGTATCTTGCCACAAAAACCCAGTGGATAGTCACAACAAAACAAATTGTGATTTAGTGCTGGAGAATGAGCCCATCTGTTCAGAAGGCACTCAATGAGCTACTGGGGAAGAGCTGAAGGTTCTTTAGAATAAAGCTGATATTTATGATGCAGTTGGAACTAAGCCCTTGGGACATCTGACTGCTGATGTAGCTATACCCTCATACTTCTAATGAGAGTTAGAAGTTGCACAGTTACATATTGGGACATGGAACGTATGAGCCTGAACCAAGGAAAGCTGGATGTGGTCAAATATGAAATGGAACATGCAGAACTTGATCAGTTCTATGTCAGTAAAGTGAAATGGACTGGCATTAGGCACTTTAAATATGATGATAACATGTACTACACTGTAAATGAAAGACAAAGAAGAAATGGTGTTGCATTTATAACTAAGAAAAAACTTGCAAGAACTAGATTGAAATAACACACAGTCAGTGAATATTTAATTTCTATTCATCTATATGGAATGCCCATCAACACAACTATTATTCAGGTATATGTACCAACAACAGATGCGGAAGAAGATGAAGTTGATCAGTTCTGTGGACAAGTACAAACTAAAATTGGTACAAACTAAAATACAGTATACTGATAGGTATTGATGACTGGAACACAAAAGTTGGGACCAAAGAAGAAGGCAAAGTATTGGAAAATAAGGGCTTGGCAACAGAAACAAAGCTGGAGAAAATCTGATCGATTCTTCAAGACCAACAATTTATTCATCTAAAACATCTTCTTCCAGCAACACAAGCCACGACTGTACACATGGACTTCAACTTGATTACCCAAAATCAAAATGATTACATCTATGGAAATCAACAATGAAAAAGCTCAATAACATCAACAAAAACAAAACCTAGAGCTGAATGTGGTACAGATCATGAGCCACTAGTATGCAATCTCAAGATAAAGCTGAAAAAGAGCAAGTCATTCATGAATGTAGCAAAGTATAATCTTGAAAATATACCATCGGAATTTAAAGACTACCTGCACAATTGATTCACTGCTTTGGATACAAATGGCAGAGTACTAGAAGGCTATGGGATGACATCAAGAAAGTTGTGTTCAAAGAAAGTGGAAAGTCTCTCCAAAAAGGGAAAAGTTCAAAATGACCAATATGGATGACTGAAGAAACTCTGAAAATTGCTGAGACATGCAGAGAAGCTAAAGCTAGAGGAGAAAAGGAGGTAGCCATAGAACTACAGAAATTTCCAATGTGCAGAAGGATATAATAAAGAAAAATACTACAATGATACATGCAAGCTAGTAGAATCAGAACATTTTAGAGGAAGAAAAAGATCAGCTTTTCTAAAGCCAAGAGAATTATAGAGAAAATTTCAGCTTCAAATTGGGATGCTAAAAAATGCTCAAGGATCCATGTTAAATGATACTGAAATGATCAAGGACAGATGAAAAGAATGCACAGAGTCATTATTCCATAAATATCAAGTAGATATAGCTGTTCCACCTATACCTTATGAGCAGGGACCATTGATGATACTCTTTCTCTTCTTTTCTCTTAAGAAAACTTGTAACTTCCTTTCCTGCCTCCGGCCCTGTGCCTTGCTGTAACCGACAAATTTATTTTCATTTGTAAACCGCTCTGCTTACCACTGAAGGGCGGTCAAGCAAATCAATAAACATAAACATAAACATAAAAAGTTGAAGCAGAATCAAAGCACCGAACATTGATGGCATTCCTATTGAAGTATTACAGTAATCATATACAGCTGTTATGATACCTATGCTAGGAAGTTTGGAAGACAATATCATGACCATCTGACTGGAAAAGATTTGTGTTCATATCAATACTGAAGAAAGGTGAACCAACACATGTGGAAATTATTGCACAATTGCTCTGATCCTACACGCCAGCAAGATTCTACTCAAGGTCATTCAGTGGAGTCTACAACCATACCTGGAACAAGAACTACCTTAAGTGCAAAGAGAGTTCAGGAAAGGGCAAGGAACAAGAGACATCATCATAGATGTGAGATGGATCCTTAGAAAGACAGAAGAATACCAAAAGAATATCTATATGTGTTTTATTGACTACAGCTAAGCCTTTGATTATGTAAATAATGAAAAACTCTGGGCCACATTAAGAAGGCCTGATAGTTCTCATGCACAACCTTTACATTTACCAAGAAGCAACAGTTCAAATAGAATAAGGAGAAACAGAATGGCTTAAAATTGGCAAATGTGTACAAAAAGGCTGCATACTTTCTAAATACCTGTTCAATTTCTATGCAGAACAAATCATCAAAGAAGCAGGACTGTATGAAGAAAACCGAAGAGTGAAAATTATTGGAAGACTCATCAACAACATTCCCTAGGCTGATGATACCACATTACTGGCTGAAAGTGAAAAAGATCTGAAACATCTACTTATGAAGATCAAGGAACATAGTGTGAAAATGCATCTGTACCTTAACATGAAGAAGACAAAGATCCTGACAATGGGCAAAATGGAGAAGATATAGAAATAGTAGACAATGTCAACCTGCTTGGTCCAGAATCAATAATAAAACAAAAAAACAGTCAAGAAATCTGGTAACACATTGATCATGGCAGAACAGCTATGAAGGACCTAGACAAGATTTTTAAGGCCAGAGATGTATCTCTGTGTACAAAGATTCCACTTGTCTAAGCCATGGCATTTTCAATAACATCATATGGATATGAAAGTTGTACAATCTATAAGCAAGACAAAGAAAATTGATGCCTTCAAATTTTGGTGCTAACAAAGAATGCTCTGTATACCATGGACTGCCCAATGAACAAATCAATTGGTATTGAAGGAGATCAAACCTAAATTTTCCTTAGAGACTCAAATAACAAGACTTTGACTTTCAGAAACATCATGGGAAAAGAAAGATCATTAGAAAAAGACACGAGGTCACTATGAGCCAACATTGACTAGATGGGCATATAAAAACAACAGCAAACAACGGAGAAACCTGAAACCTTTTTCTCTGGAATAAGAATTAAATGTGTGTTGGTGGGATGGGATCACAGAGGAAGAACAAAAAAGAAAAAGTATTTGCTACTAATAGTACCAACTCACAGAATGGCTCACATCCAAAGATGTTCAACTCCCACCAGTACTACTGTAGCCTTAAAAAAATGCCCTGTGCTGCAAAAATAGCTCCAGCTCACACCTCTAAGGATGCTTTACCAACAGTGCTTGCCATCAGATAAGAATCCCTAATCATACTTAGATCAATTAGTACTTGAAGTGCTTAGAAGAGAGTTCTGCTTTCATGAGTCAGTAACTCAAAACTGGCAGGGACAATCCCTCAGAAGAATCCTGCAGTTCCCAGGGCTAGTGTGAGCTCTCCTGCTAACACATCTTTCCTGGATAGGCACTGGACTAAGAGGAGGTCACAACCGGTGCTCTAAAAAGCTATGCTACCAGAAGCCAGAAATATTTTTATAACATGTTCAAATGAATTCAGCATATAGAGATTACTCAAGAGATTACTTATTCTCACACTTACACGTACACACACACACTTAGAAGAATAACATTGAATATGAAAATGTTTTAAAAGACATTTTCTTGAAAGCAGCAAAGCAGAAACGTTTTTTGACATAGTTTGTCAGTATCGCCTATACTCCATGAACTTTTCATCTCTTTCATGCTATATTTCTTTCTGTGTATACACTAATCATGTTTAATAATATAGTGTACATTGACTAGCATATATCTCTTCATGTACTAGTGCAAATTAGGTTATTATTTCTGCATATGTAATCTCTAGACACACATAAAACAAATGCATTTCAAACTCAACTGAACTTTTAAAAGCTGCTTTTTTTGGTCCAGGTTTACAAATAAATCCAAAGTGGTGAAAGGATGAAAGTAAAGCTCACCAGAGTGTGGTTTAAAGCTGCTGAGTTCTTCAGGGTCAGTTTGTTTGTGAGTGCCAGATTTCCAGTCTCTCTCTCTCTCTCCTTCCCTCCCTCTTCACTGACTGAATTACAGGTTTCTCCTGGTAGGTTAACTGCTGTCCTAAGTACTGCTCTTACCTCCAGGCAGGGTAGCTGAGGACTGCCGGGAGTTCAGCAGGAGGTTGTTCTATCCTTTTTATGGTGAGATGCCTGCCCCTCGAGTATGACTCTCTGTGAAAATCATTGGAAAGGAAGGAGATGGGCAGTCTTCAGCAAGGCTAATTGGACAAGTCAGAAGCTGACAGGAAAAAAAAGAAAGACTGGATGGTCATAATCCCTTAAGAAACACAGAAAGTACAAGCCTTCTTTTTAGAATGAGAACGCAAATACTGTATAGACTGAGTTGTTTCAAATATAAGAACTTGAGCTTTTAATAAGTCTCTGACCCTGTGACCTTAGTAAGATGCTTAAATTATTTTCTCTCTCTTAAGTGCAGACAGTATCATTCTCAGTGTTCATACAATCTTTTGAACTTACCGGGGGGGGGGGGGGAAGTATTTTTGAAGCGTTTTAGCTGTGTAGAAGACCTGCTGTCAGTGGCACTAATTGGTTAGTACCACTGAATATCCCCACTGACCACCAAACAAATGTCTGTTTCAAACCAGGGCGGTCTATGGGTGGAACAGGGGCGGTGGCAGCTGCTATCCAGTTAAAGGCGATATTCAGCCGCTAACCGGTTAGAGTTGTCTGGTTTCGCAGCCAAATATCGCCACTAACAGGATAGCGTTTCCAGTGCCTGGCTAGCCTGGATATCTGGTTGTAATTAAAGTGGCAGTGGCTAGGCGCCCCCCACAGTATTCCAAAATAAGTCCTGCATTTTGCCCAAGGTTATAAATAGAGTGGTATGGATTATCCTGGAAGGGGGAAGGGTAGGGAGTCTCTGGGGAACAGTTTGCTGAACTCTTCGTTTCTTCTTAAAAGAGTTTATATGAGAAGGGAGGCATGCGCAGGAGCCGGCACATAGTGGACCACATTGGTTTTATTCTTAGGAATATGTGGAACTAGGAAGCCACGGGGCTTTCATCCCTTTTCTCCTGCTCTTTCCTTTCTATCTCTTCTCTTCAGCTGCCCCACTTTATACTGAGCTGCATGGGAACTCCAAAAGACATCGGCACTGCATAGTGAGACCACTGGACATCTTTCCTATTTCATACAGCATTACACAGAATGGAGCCGGAAACCACATTCTGGAAGAACAGACGTGACACAGCGCATGCAAGCAGTATGGGGAACGCATTCAAGAATTGCTGTGGAGAGTCGAACAGGATGGAAGTTATAATGACAAAAGTGGCATCGGGTCGCTATTTACATGCACTAACAGCATGGATCCATGTTAACAAGTCACGGTAAATGCCATGTTAAATAGCAAAGGGGGAAATCACCATTAGGGGGCATAGACTGGGTGGGGAATAGGCAGGGACTGCACCTTGCAATTAACATGGAGATGTGCTAAGACAGTGCAGGTACTGTAACTGTGGGGTATGTTTACTAAACCGGGCTAACGGTTAACTCAGGCTATCTGCAACTAGGTCCCATTGAATAATATGGGACCTAGTGGCAGATAGCCCAGGTTAACCGTTAGCCCGGTTTAGTAAACATACCCCTGTGCCTTCAGAGGTGTAGCCAACAGCCTTCTGCATTATCCGGCATGTAGTCAACGCGCGGTGGCAAACTCTTTGGCAGGCCTCCCAAAGGTTCTGGGAACACCCCCAACAATTACTGCAGAGGATTTGCACTTAACATGCCTTAACTTTTGCAGTTAACATGTGTTAGCTGTAAAAACTTTAGCATAGGTTAGTAAATAGGGGCCTCTTCCAAACAATAGCTCACAAGAGCAATTTGTATACTAGGTCGAAGACGAGGGAATGCAAAGAAAAGGACATGAAAGAGCTCTGTCCCATTTGAAAAGTGAACTAAATATCCCTGTCACTTTGCCCCCATAATTTATGTGATTTTTGTACAGGGTTTTCCTTTAAATCTGCCCACTGGATTTCACAGATAATTTTGAATGGTAGAGACTTTCCATCTTCTACTGAGGTATTTATAGTAAGTGCTCAGCTTTTTTCATTATTTTGGTCTATTGGTTGTTTTTTCTTTTTGCCCAGTTTTTGTCTGAATTGTCTGGTTTGCTAATCCCTACAGTTACTATTTTGGCTTCTGTATAATAAAGGTTGATAAATGAATCAAGGAGCCAAAGAGCTTTGTGCTTTATTCATCCTGAGGTATATCCCTGTTTTGGAAACAAACTCTATCTAAAGGGACAAGATACTTCACCTCTTTGCTGTGTTACTGGTTTCAAAACATCATCCTTGTAGAGATCTCGCTACTTCTTAAGTCTACTTTGATGAATGCATATCTTCAATGTGTTTTAATAATGATTAATTTTATGAATATATTTCCAAGATGAACCTTGATTTATTGTGGTAAAAAATACCCGCTCAGTTAATTCTCCCATATTTTGCTTGTGATACAACATTAATCCTATGATAGTCAGGTTATGCTGATGACTTACTGACAGTTAGACAGCAGGGTTTTATTCCCATGTTTGACTCCTGACTCTCAGGTGCATAGGCTGGAGTATACCAGCCATCATGCTCTAGCAGTACATCATGGACCAGGCTCAGGGAGCATGAATATCAGGATCAGGGATGGCCTGAGGAGGATGCAACAGGATGCAGGGCCATGTGCAGAGATTGACTGCGGAGCTTCATTTGTGTATGTCACTAGGGGCTAAAAAGTGGGGCCAATTGCTCAATGGTAGGGCCAGCCCTAATCATGGAACATAGTGCCATTGGCCAGTAATTGTTGCTGTATGGTTGGGCTAAATGGAAGAAATAAAGTTATAATGCCCCAAAAAAATACTGTGAATGAAGACTCATTGTGCAATTACCCCAAGTTCTGAGTGAACTGGAAACTCAAAGGAACAAGAGGAAACACCTGAGGATTCCCAGAATACTGTCAATGCCATAAGCAAGTAACCAGTATAACTCTTCTGTTCCAGAGCTTAGTGGTGTTTCTCCAGAGAGCGAGAACGCTCATGTGAAGAACGGGATGTAGTTAGCGGAATTAAATGCACCACAATGATGATGCACAAGGAGCTATACCATACAGTTAGCAGGATCCATATTACTTTAAAGAAAGCAGGGGTATGCTGTGGTTGACACTTCCTTTGTTTCTTTGGGTTTCTCATGCTGGAGTATGCTTTTGTTTTATTGAAGAACTGTACAAGATGACTCGAAAACCAAGATTCCAAGCAATCACTTCCAGAGCTGAATGCAGAGGCTGATATTTTAAAACCGTATACAACATATAAAAACAGCAAAGCACATATCATTCCTGCTTTTTCTAAAGTGTTTTTGTAGTAGGAGGGTGGGGAGAAGGAAATATTCTTTGGCATAGCTCTGAGATCAGCAAGCCAACAGAATCACTGGAATTTGTATGAAATACAAAAACTAAAATATTCAGAGGGAACCTCAGTTAGCCAGTGTGGATAAAGGTAATGCTTACTCCCTGAAGCTTGAACAATTCCTGAAATAAATGTGAATTCACTCTGGTATTCTGGTTCTTTACCATGCACAATAATGTCTATAAAGATGTTTCGATGTATGCGTATATTTGGTGGCATGATGTGTTTTCAGAGCACTGCTGAATATAGATGCCTGGTTAGGCAAAAAAAGTGTGTGCATAGTTTATTCATCTGGATGCCGAAAATAGGCACCTATCCATCTTCTAGACTCTGCATTTGGCCAGACACTCCAGGTTATACAGTACCTGGGTTCCCAGCATTTAAGCCAAACACATGGGGGTACTAAACAGTGGTAGCGGTTTCCGTGCAATATCGGAGCCTAGGCCCCGCTCCGATATCACACGGAAGCCGCTACCGCAGTTTAGTAAACATACCTCATAGTCTGGGAGAGAAATTTTAGAAGAGACGTCCAAGTACAATCTAGAATGTCTAAACTTGAATGTCTGAAAAAAGCAGGCACGTCCAGCTGCAAATGTGATTTCACAAACATGGACATGCCCGATATAGACATCTGCAGGGCAGGGGCGGCCCAAGGGGAGGCTCATTGCGGGGCCTCATTTGCATATGAAGTATCATTTGCATAAACATTAGCATAATGTTAACATACCTCTTAATGAGTGTCTGGATAAAGAAAGACTACCAGATTTCTACATTACTATACTCCAGTGCCAACCGCCAGGCACATTAGGAAGTACTATAACGGTGACCATTTAGAACCCATAGCAAACCAGCTGCATCATAACAGCTCTACCAGGACTCACAAAGCACCAAATCCTACCTATTAAAAAGGCAACACTGCAAATATTAAATCAATACATCTCCTACTAGAGAAAGAGAACTAGTGGCACTGTCAAAAGAAACGAAAAGAATAGAATACCTCAGCTCAGTTACACATGCAGAACGTAGACCATCACCAAGCAAATTACAAGGAATCACAATTTAGAAATTGGAAGACAATAATTAAATTCGGAACCCCTAAAGCCAAACTTGGAATGTACAACAACACTATAAATTAATTTACTTTTGTACTAAACAAAAATGCAAAGACGTTAGTGATACACATTTCCCAGAGCTGACATATTCCAGTTAATAAATTCAAACTAAAAAAGTATTTTTCTACCTTTTGTTGTTTGGGCATTTTATTTTTCAATTGCAATTGCTGCAGTTACTTTCTTCTGGTCTCTTCTTTCTTCGGCTAATTCTCCATTGTCTGCTGTCCATTTGTCCTTTCTTCTCTCTTCTAGATTTTTTCCATTCTGTCTTCTACATCTGCTTTAACATACTGATCTTTCCCCTTTTGCTCTTTCCCCAATTTATTTTTTATTCCATTATCATCCACTCAAATTTCACCCTTCCATTCTCAATCCCTACTTACTCTGCCAATACCCAGCAATTTGTAGATTTTTCTTCCTTCCAACACAAAATATCTTCTCCCCCCTCCATCTACATTCCCCCAGCCTCATCCCTTTCTAGTCCTCCCCCAAAACCAGCTCCCTTCTAGTTCCAGCCCCACTCAGCATCCCCCCCCCCGCATCAGCCCATTTCCAGTCCTAGCCCCCCAATCAGCTCACTTCTAGTCCTTTTCCACCCCCCATCAGCCCATTTCCAGTCCAAGCTCCCCCCATCAGTTCATTTGCAATCCTAGGCCCCCCATCAGCCATTTCCAATACTAGCCCCCCCCATAAACCAATTCCAATCCTAGTCCAGTGAGCTGATGGGGAGGTTTGGACTGAAAATTGGGCCGAGTGTGGAGGAGCTTCAGCCCATTTCCTGTCCAAGCTCCCCACCACTCAGTCCATTTCCAGTCCGAGCCTCCCCATCAGCTCATTTCCAGTCTGAGCCCCCCCCCATCAACTCATTTCCAGTCCAAGCTGCCCCTATCAGCCATTTCTAAAAGTAGCCTCCCCATTGGACATTTCCAATCCTATTCCAGAATTACATCAGTCCATTTCCAATCCTACCCCCCAAAAGCCCATTTGTTGTCCTAGTCCTCCCCATCAGCTCATTTGCACCCCTCCCACTCAGCCTATTTCCATTCCTAGCCCCACACTCAGCCCATTTCCATTCCTAGCTCCCCCTCAGCCCATTTCCAATCCTAGCCTCCCCCATTCAGCCCATTACCAATTATAGCCCCCAGCCCAATTCCAATCCTAGCCTCCCCCCCATTCAGCCCATTTCCAAATATAGCCCCACCAGCACATTTCCAATCCTAGCCTCCCCCCCATTCAGCCCATTTCCAATTATAGCCCCGAGCCCAATTCCTATCCTAGCCTACCCCCCATTCAGCCCATTTCCAATTATAGGCCCCCCAGCCCATGTCCAATCCTAGCCTCCCCCCATTCAGCCCATTTCCAATTATAGCCCCCCTAGCCCAATTCCAATTTTAGACCCCTCCACAGCCCATTTCAAGCCCAAGCCCTCCTCCCTGAAGAGCCCCGCGGCAGGCTTCAGCGGCTCCCGGCAGGCTCAGCACAGTTCGTTACAGCCGCCGATGTGAAAAGCGTTGTTCCCTTCACTTCAGTAGCTGTATTGTAATGAAGATCGCAGGCGCGCTGAGAGCCGGGACACAGGAAGTGTCCTTTGACCTCCGGCGCGCCTGCGATCTTCATTACAATTCAGCTGCCGAAGTGAAGGGAACAACGCTCTTCACTTCGGCAGCTGTAACGAGCTGTGCTGAGCCTGCTGGGTGCCATTAAAGAAGGTGAGCAATGTGCAGAATGTTGTTGGTGTGGGGCCCCCTGAAGCACAGGACCCTGTGCCAACAACATTCTTGCTCAATGGACGGACCGGCCCTGCTGCAGGGGTGTCTACATAGACATCCCCAGAACCAAACTTTAGAAGCTGGACATGTAGGATAGTCTAACGGTTAGAGTAGTAGGCTAGGAACAGGCCAGCCAACATTCAAGTCCCTCTGCTGCTATTGTTGACATAGTGCTGAGTACTGGGAATGATAAAGTGCTTTTTTTCTCTACACCCTCTGGATGCTTTTCAGTTAAAATGATGCTGGCTTTTAAAATGTCTCTCTATAAATGTCTCTGGGCTTTGGATGCCTCAAAGCCTGCTTTTGAAAGTCCAAAGCACAAATAAGGCTCTAAAATGATCTCCTAGGTGTCTAAGTATAATGCTGCCAAAAATTTAAAAAAGCACCTGTCCTAGACATTTGGCACAGCATCAAACATCTATGTGCTTTTTAAATATTGATTATCTGTATGTGTTAAAATCTCTGCAGAGTACCTAAAGTCAATTCAGCTGTAAAGTGGAAATAACCATTCTAAACACAGTGTATTTCTGAAAGGTCATAAAGGTATCTTGGCTTGCAAACAGAGATATGATAAAAGATTCAATTTGTCATGCTTCAGACCACTAGAGTCTTTAGCTACGCTGCAGGTTTTTCTAGCTATGTGGATATGTTTGTCCATATTAACCCTTTTTTAAGACATTGAGGCCACTTTACTAAAGTGCATACGTTTTTTGCATTTAGTGCACATTTAGCACTATAAGTAACGTGTGATAAGTACAAAGCTTCAGTGGCAACTGTAAGGCTTATGGCCAGCCTGTTCCCAGCAGTTACCATACAGACACATACTCTAGCATGAGGTGAAAGTAATGTGGGTGCACTTAACAACACCTCAATAGGATCCACTAGTCTTATATAAAAAAAAAATTAAGGATTAATTTCCCCCATGATTAGCCAACAAGGGGTCCTCTACAGCATTGTGGCTAGTCATATTGGGGCTGAATATTTCCTATGACCACCGCAGCAGTATCCTGATAGCACTGGGCTGGTTCATGGGCGGAGCTGGGTAGGCGCCGGCACTCACCCAGATAGAGACGATTTTCAGCGCCACCATGTGGATAAGTATCCTCATAACTTAGGGCAGCAAAAAGCTGTGGACTGGCTATCTGGGTAGCAGTTGAAAATCGCTGCTATCTGCATAGTTGCCATGGCTGATTACAAAAGCTAGATATTCGGCAGCAGCTACTCTCTGGTTACTGCCACTGAATGTTCAGACCTTTTTTTACCCACAGCAGCAGACATTTAAAAAACCTGTGACTGCCACGGGCTCAATTTTACCCTGAGTGCTTTTGAAAGGACTAGATAATGAGTAATAGTAACAGTAACCCTAAGCTGCGTGTTATTTAAAATGAAGATGCAACAGTGGAACTTCCATCAAGCTTGGATTGCACAAATTTCAGGGACTGGGCTCAAGTGAGGTGAAAGTTACTATTGGCTTTTGTACTTCCCTGAAGAGGTTGACCATGTAGGTGGGGATATTGCCCACCACAGAAGGGGCTATTTTTCTCTGCCTAGTGAAAGAATCACCTTGGGGCCAGCACATTATGACTGCTAGATAACCTTTGCCCTAGCCTCAAACTGACGGCTACTGTTACTATTACCACTACGACTGCTATTAAACATTTCTATAGTGCTCCTAGATGTACACTATGCATTGTTTCATTCAGCGCAATTTCTCCAAATTGGTTAGTTTTGAGTATTCCATGACAGTCATGAATCTTTCAGATATATGCAGTGTTTTATTAGAAACCATTACCAACCTATTTCTAAGAGCTTCTGAGTTAGTTAGGGTAAGGGTGCACATTCAACCCTCGAGGCCACAAACAGGTCATGTTTTGAGGATCTCTCTAATTAGGAAGATCTTGAAAGTCTGATCTATTTGCAGCCCTGAAAGACTGAACATGGGCGCCCTTTGAGAATTCTCTAGGACGGTGTTTCTCGGAGTCAGGACCATATCAAGCTGAAAATGCGCCCTGTGCGACTTACAGATCTGGAGCCCCCCTACACCCAACCATGCATAAGAACTCACTTTTGTCGGGCTTCTTGGATGCCCAGTGATGGGCATCAGCACCCCTTCTGTACTTGCACCCTGTGCGGCCACACCGCTCGCACAGCCCTCGGTACGACCCTGTTTGGAGTATTTCTTAGCCAATCTGGTTTTCAGGATATCCACAATTAATCTGCATGAGACCGATTTGCATACACCTCCTCTTTTGCATGAATCATCTATCTCAACATATTCATTGTGATTGTGGATATCCTGAAAACCTGACTAGTTAGAGGCTACGCCAGGGTGGCTTGAGAAACACTGTTCTAAAATTCAGGCTTCATAAACCCTCAGACTGTCTCTCTCTCTTTCTCATCTAACTAGCACAGAGGTTCTGAACTCAGTTTCCATGGCATACACAACCAATTGGATTTTTCAGACTATCTACAATAAATATGCATGAGATAGATTTTCATACAAAGAAGGCAGTGCATGCAAATCTCTCATGCATGTCTCTTTTGGATATCCTGAAACCAGACTAACTGGACGAGCTCTGAGGACTGGCTTGAGAACCTACTACTACTACTGATCGTTTGTATAGAGCTACAAGGCGTAAGCAGCGCGGTACAGACACATGTAAAAGATGGTTCCTGCTCATCCGAGCTTACAATCTAGTCAAGACGGACAACAGTACAGCTGAGGACAAGGATATCTCTAGGGGAATGGTAAGGAAACACACAGGAAAATAAGCGGATCAGGATCCAAAAGCAGCTACTAGCATAGTAGGTCTGATTTTCCTTAGAAAATTAGGACTACATTTCCATGCATGCAATGGAACAAATCAGATTGGATCAGACTGTTCAGATATCTTTGAGGTGGTACTCCTGAACCAACTTAAAAAAAAAACCAATCTTGGTGTTCCCTTTCTTCGACTATAAGGTTGAATTATAGTAAAAATATGTGGTCCTATATAAAGGAGCAATATGATCATTTACAGCTTACCCCGATGAGCACAGATAAGACAATGCTGTGAGGAAGACTATAGCCCTGGAATACCAGTGGGCAACATAGAGGCCGATGTTTACTAAAGCACACTAAGCAGTTAGCATGAGCACACACTAAAGACTACGTGCTAAAAACAGCAACATGGTAAAAATCCCATGCTATGTGCTGAGCATGGCTTGGGGCATGATCAGGAAAGGTTATAGGCAGACAGACGATGTGGCCATTGCTAACAGCTAGCATGAAATACCCTACTGCACACTGTCAGGGCTGCCAAAAGCATGGGTGCATTTAATGCCACTTCAAGAGATGCTACTCACAGTCAGGTAGTATCATAGAAGCAAACCACAATCTCAGATCCCCTGTAATAAAACACTTCCCTCTCAATCACAGCCCTCCTATGTGATCAACTCTCTTGGTGACTCCCCCCATGACAGCCCCAACCCCATCACAGGACCCTCCCCACACCTCTGATCACCTCAGCACTTACCTCCCTCCACAACTCTGACCCCTCTAGCATTTACTGGGTAGCTCTGATTATCATAGGAGGCAGGAGCGTTCCCCTCCACTCCTACTTCATTGCTGCCCAGGTTCAAAATGGAGGCTATGACCCCTAGTGGTAGTCTTGCAGTACTAGCACTGGGGTCAGTCTGCTCCTGGTAAATGCTGGGGGGTTCGGGGTATGACACAGGGTAGCATTATATTTTGTGAGAAGAGTTGTCATCATTCAGAGGCTCTCTCTTGGGGAGGACTTTTGATCAGCTTGTGAGTCCTCTTAGGGGAGTTGCAATCAGATGGTAAATTGTTCTTGGGGAGCGGTTTGTGATCAACTGGGTGGATTTTCATTGGGGCCACAAAGGGTAGTGCATTCATCCACACTATCTATGTGTGCCCTGTGCACTAACTACAGGTCATTTGTTGACCACACCCCTGACAGTGTACAGCCTTTACACTTACTGCATATTAACTTATGCACCTAACAAACGGTAATCGAAAACATTTATTGCACTTTTAGTAAACACCCCTGTCTCGTCATATACCACCTTCCTTCAAAAAATATGAACCCAAAGTGATTTACAGCAAAATTGAAAATACAATATAATCAATACAATATTCAAAATAAAACACTTCCTAATATATAACATAGGCACTTGTGACCTGGATTTACCACTCTTGGAAAGGAGACACTAGAGCTTGACAGACCTTTGATCTAATTCAGTATGGCAATTCTTATGTTATTAACCCATTTCCCCCTTTCACTAGGAATAGGTTAAACCTATATATTGCATTCCCCGATTCATAGTAACTCACAGACTCTCCCTTTCCATTACAAAGTGGATACACTAAACTCAGCTGTGTATCCTCTGCGCCTCAGATTTTCATGTAGTACTCCAACCTATGATTGCACCCATTTTAGATTATTGCAAAGGCTTGGCAATTTACTTCCATTTGCACCTTACCAAGGGGTTGGGCATCAGCACTGACTCGATGGTGCACACACACACACACACAATTTGATTTTTGTGGGTTTAGCTGACTCCACTGTAAAAGCATTACAATTAGCTGAAATATTGGGTTGATTATTGGTTGTAAGAAATTTGAGCATATTATGTCATCTAGTCTGATAACCCTTGGTTGTCAGTAAAAAAGGGTACATGTTAAACTTCTAATTAAAGTGTTGAGGGACATTGTTGCTGGTGACCTTCTACGTCTGATTAGTCAATATCAACCCTGATAAAGTTTATGATCCAGCCTGCAGAATTTATTGATTTGCCCTTCTTTTAGACGCACAGTTTAGTGTGGTACGTAAGTCCGTAATACATTCTAGTGTGCTTTCCTTAGCTAGCCCAAAGTATTTGCAATTCCCTACCACTTGCAATTCCCTACCACTTCCCTACCTCTTTTGAGTTTAGAAAGAAGGTGAAGACCTTTTTTTCACATCCAGGTTCAGGGAGATTGATTGAGCTATTCCTGTGCTTTTTATTGTAAACATCGTAACTTCTAACATGGTTCATTATAGATGTGACATTTGCATTTTTAATTGTTGTTGATGGCTATCCCCTGCTTATGATTGTTTGAGAATAATAATAGATATTAATTGTGGCAGGTGCATGGAGGCAGATCTACAACATAATAACTACATCCCAACCCAGTAAACTACTAAAAGAGAGAGACAGAGCAGAAGAATCACAGATGTCACCACTGCTGAAACAACTGTGTCAAAATCCCTGAAAACCAGGAGGAGGGCATAAATTGGAAAAGGACCCCTACCTTTCTTGCTCTTGCTAAAACGGGGAATAGGGTTGACTCTTCATCCCACCCTCAGCTTGATGACATCAGCACACATAAAGCAGCATAATTTAGCCCAGTCTTTCTAAGTCACTAGTTCCAGAGCTCCTAAAGGGACCTATGTGAGAAATGCCACTTGGGCCAGCCCATTGGTTCAGTGGCAGAACTGTACACGCCCTGTGGATGAACCTGTGCCTGATCCCTCCTCAGGTCGTCTACTTCCTGGGAATGCTGCAGAAGTACCATTCACGACCTCAGGGGGAGGAAGGAATGCATGGCCCTTACACAATGGCGACACCTAATGGCCAGATTTAGTTTCCTGAAGAAGCTCTGGTAAATGGCAAAGGACTGTCACCAAAATAACTGGACTATTAAAGGCTGGAAGAGGATATAAAACAGGGGAAAATTCTTAGGTAGTTGTGAATGAAAGCTCATTTCATAGTGCCAAGATCCCACTTCTGGTTCCAACTGTGCTGAAAGCATAAAGAATAAGAAGAAAGTGGTGGGTGGAGAAAAAAAAAAACAAAAAAAGAAATGTTACCCTAGTAAACTCCCGGATAGTTGTAAGAGAACTCACATTACTGGGGTGGGGTGGGGGGTCTAGCACTAACTTCCTTCCTTAGTTCAACACAGGGAGAGGAGCTGACAATGCCAAAATAAAGGAGGTAAAATGTCAGAAAGAGAAGCAGGAACTGGTTTGCTTCAGGTGCAAGGACTGAAAGCAGCACTGAGGAGGTCCAGTGTGACCCTTTGCCACCCCTTGCCCCACCAAGATCTGCAGTGAACACCATGGAACAAGCTGGCTAGCTGTTATAGTTTGGCAGAAAACGTACAGCTGGCCAGTCACTTGTGTATTTGTTTGTGTAAAGGAAGCACTCTTTTCCTCTTTCTGATTTACCTCTTGGAAAGACAGAACCCGTGACACCAAGTATTTGACAAAAATTGTATACTTTCATACACCAAAAAAAGAGTAAACTGGTTATACAGGCTTCAGACACCCAAAAATAAGCAGGTGAGCTCATGGCTCTGATTTCCATGGGAGGTGCTCTTTTAGGCTATTTTTGCTGTGTTTGTTTGCCTGGAACATAAACTGTGGAACTATCGAGTGCCAGAATTCAGCCTTCAAAAGCCTTCTCCTTTGAGCTCTTAAAAAGGGAGGGATTATTCTTAAATATACACTGCAGTCTGAGTATTCGCCTGTTTACCCATCCGCTTGCTTTTGAAGGGGTGTAAAAGAAAGCAGAGGAAAGAAGCAGAACAGGGCAGAAAAGTATTTTAAAGTGTTTACTTTTCTTAGATATTTGGCAAAACGATTTGTTTTTTGAGGTGCCTATATTACAAACTAAATCACTTTTTTGTGTGTTGAGTTAGAGGGTAGGGTGGCACTTTCCTCCTGTTCCATTGATCCTAATCTAACCAGCTTCTACAACTACTCAGGGCTCTTCCCCTTTTTGACCTCTGTGCCTGCATGTCTAGCCCAGTCACTCCTCTGACAGTCCTCAGTGAAAGGCCACAGATTGCATTCTGGGTTCCAGAGAGAGAGTGGCATTCACCATTAGCCCACCATGGTGCAACGACTGGGACTTTTCCTATCCCCCCTCCACTCCTAGGCTATGAATGCTGCCTCCACAGTAAACCCATTCCCAGTCAGCCAGAGGAACAGAAGCCTGGTTTGAGAACTGAATCCAGATTGCTTGCATAAGAACATAAGAAGTGCCATGCTGGGTTAGGCCAGTGGTCCACAGTCAGCGTCCTCTCTCTGCCAGTGGCCAATCGGGCAGACCTTAATTGGACGAGTCCTTCCCTCTTGCCCATTCCCAGAAATAGAAGGTAGTGATTGCCACACTTGCCTGACTAATCAATGTTAAAGGATAAATAAGTGAAATTACATCCTCCAGAACAGATATTCTCAACCCAGTATTCTGGCTACACTCAGCTAGTTGAGTTTTCAGGATACCCAAAATGAATATGCATGAAGCAGATTTGCATGCATTGCCTCCTTGAATGCAAATCTATCTCATGCATATTCATTCTGGATATTCTGAAAACCTGGCTAACTGGGTATGTCCCAAGGGCTGGGTTGAGAACCCCTGCTCCAGAAATTTGCCCGGTTTTAAGCCCAGCCCTACGGTTTAACTTGACCACATTATGCAGCAACAAATTCCGCTGCTTAATTTTGTGCTGTCTGAAAAAGAGAATTTTTAAAATTTGTCCTAGTACTATTTCAGTGCTTATCAAACCTACCCTAGGGAGCATCAGACAGTCAGAGTTTTAGGATATCCGTGGATGCACATTCTAAATTGGCCGTCCATCCTCTGTGCAGCCGACCAAAAGCAGAACGCCCAGAGTTAGACCCGATTCTGATCCCACGGGGGCTAGACATGCCCGAGGGATCAGAATCGGGTCTCAGGCCTGAACATGCAGGCTGGGTGCCGATTCTGGTTGGCCCGCACGCAGAGCCGATCCCTGGCTACCTCAGTCAGGCTTCTGAATGGAGCTGTGCTTCCATTCAGGAGCTGCAAATGCCGGCGCCGCTGACCCTATTCTTTCCCCACAGCTGGACTCTCAATCTGACCTCCCATGGTCAGGATCTGGCTGCGGGGATCTATCTGCACCCCTACCTTTTTCCCCAGCCCAGCACCATGATCCCCCGTCCATGTTCATGGCCCTGGACATACAGGGCTGACCTCAGAATCAGCCCTATACATCTGGGGTTGGGGCCTGACCATGCCCCACCCTCGCTCCACCTCAGTACCGCCCCCTCCCGCCCCCATCTAAGCCTCCCCATACAAATGAGCTGTTCGTAAGTGGAGGCATTAGCTGGGGCGGCAGGGGAGTGAATAGCAGGGATGGATGTCCAATCTGCTATTTGTGCCACTGAATGACCCCCATAATGAATATACATAAAACAGATTTGTATATGTGGCCTCCATTGCATGATAATTTATCTCATGGATGTTCATTGAATATATCCTGAACACCCAAATGGCTGGTGTCCTCGTGACAAACCTAAGAGCCACTAAACTATTTGAAAGAATCAATAAGCCTTCCCTATTAAAATGGATTAACATGGCTGGATGGGGCTATTTGATAACTACTTCCCACCCTTACCCCCAACGTGGAGTGGAGGAGTAGCCTAGTGGTTGGGGCAAGGTACTTCAGGCCGGAAGGTCGGGGGTTCAAATCCCACTAGAGGACAGCAACCTTGGGCCGGAAGGACTGGGGTTTCTAGTCCCACAGGTGCTCCTTGTGGTCTTGGGCAAGCCACTTAACCCTCCATAGCCCATGTTCCCTGTAAAATAGTTCTCTGTGTGCTGTGCTTTCCTGTCTAATCAATGTGTTTATACCTCAAAAATTTCCTGTCATGATTTGACAATTTCCAATCTGTAATCAAAAACCGCTGCTGATCGCTGGAAGTAGCGGTATACAAATGTATACTAAATAAATAAATAAAATAAACGTGGATAAAAACATGTGCTGTTTCACAGCATACATACGTTAGCATGCTCTAGAAAGAGGAGAATCTAGAGGTGGGGGTTAGGTGGGAACATAGGAATATAAGAATCGCTATACTAACAGTGGCCAATCTAGTTCACAAGCATCTGGCAGAATCCCAAAAGTTAGATTCTATGTTGCTTATCCCGGGGGTAAACAGTGGCTTTCCTTTAAGTCTACCTTAATAATGGATTGGTTTATGGGCTTTTCCTCCAGGAACTTGTCCAAACTTTTTTTTCCCCCAGAATGATTGTCATCGTGTTTCTGGTCCCCAACTCTTATTGTAACCCGTTACGATGCTTTGACCCTAGCGGTATATAAAAATTGCAAATAAATAAATAAAATCCAGCTATTCTAACTACTTCCTCGTGTAACACATTCCAGACATTAGTTACGCATCGAGTGAAAAAACATTTTCTCCGATTAGCCTTAAATATGCTACTTAGTAATTTCATGGTGATTGGTTCATTTAGAAATCCCTTCAGGGTTTGAAAATTTCTTCCATTGCGAAACAGAGAAATTCACAGGTGGTTCTGAATGAAGGTTCATCTCATGGCACCAGATCCCGTTTCTGGTTCCAACTGAGCTGGAGGTGTAAAGAGTTAATGTCCACCTCATAAACATTTTCATATCTTTGTACAGACCCACCAGGAATCTCCTGGCCTCCCTCCCCTGTCGTGACTCACTAAAAAAAGAAGCCTACTAGATGCTGAATTCTATGGAACATTAATATGCCTTTAAGGTCATCTTAAATTTCCTAAAGGAGGGTTCCTGCATGAAGTTGTACAGGTAAGCAGTTCCATAATGAGCGTTTAATAAAAAAAAAGACTGATTGCCTTGTGGATTGGCGTCTTGTATGTGAAACAAGGGGGACAGAGAAAAGTCCTTCATGTAGAGACCATACTGAATTGTAAGAGACATGAGAAAAAAACATGAAATGTAAGTAGGATGGTGTATCCGATTTTAATATTTTATATGTTAATAGAATTTTGTAGCAAATACATTAAAGTACCAAAAGCCATAGAGAAACATATTCTGCCATTCCATACCAACTACTAAGCTCTACAGTCCCTTTTTTTTCCTTTAGAGATCTTCTACTGCTTGTTTGTCCCATGCTTTTTTGTATTCAGATACAGTTTTTGTCTCCAATACCTCCACTGGAAGACTATTCCGTGCATCTACCACTCTTTCCATAAAGAAATATCTCTGCAAATTACTCTCGAGTCTATCTTCTTTCACCTTCATCCTATGCCCCCTCATTACAGAGCTTTCCTTCAATTGAAAGAGGTTTTCTCCCTGTGCATTTATGCCACAGAGGTATTTAAATGTCTCTATCATATCTCCCCTCTTCCGTCTTTCTTCCAAAGTATACATATTGAGATCCTTAAGTCTGTCCCCATGTACCTTATTGTGAAACCCACTGACCATTTTGGTAGCCATCCTCTGCACTGACTCCATTCTGTTTATATCCTTTAGAAGGTGTGGCCTCCAGAATTGCACGCAATACTCTAAATTAAGTCTCACCAATACGATAAGAGAAGGGTCACGTGATGCGCAGGAAGATGTGACTGACTAGAGCTCCCAATTTTGGCCTCCAAATCAGCTAGAAATCAGCCTGTTCTCACCCCAAAAACTTTCTGAACCACAACTGGAGCAGAGAGTGGACTGCGGTGTGCTAATGGAGCAGTGTAGGTGGAGTAATGCACGCATGGTATGCCAGCAAAGCTGCTGCGTGCACTGAAAGCGAAAGCACAGAACCCAGTGCACGACATGGCTGCCGAGTGTCCCCAGGCTGGCCCTTCCAATACAGGGGAGTTGGCAACAGAGATCTTGACCACCTAAACAAGCTCCTGTCAATGGTGGAGGATATACAGGAGAGGTTTGAAGCTCAGCTCAACAGGCTAACTAAGGTGGAACAGTGGGTCATGGCACAGGAAACCCTGACGGAAAGTATGGTGGCACAGGTTACATAGGCTGTCGTGGGGCAACAACAGATCATTGACTGACAGGAGGAGCAGAAGAATCGTACTAGATGCAACAACCTCCACATGATTGGCCTGAGTAATTCCCTCCTGGAGGCGCATCTGTACTGTTTTTTGAATGCTGGATCCCAATGGCTTTGGGACTGCTTTTGGCTGCTATCTTATCTAGATGGAAAAAGGAAAGATACCACATGCCTACAGGCAACAAAAAACCCTGGAATATGATTTCTGGAGCATCCTCTTCTTTAATGACTATTCGAATAGCTTGGCAATAAAGCGGTGAGCATTTGCACCTATTTGCACAGCACTGCATTAGTGGGATATTAAGTTCACCCTTTTGTTTCCCCATAAGCTGCAGGTCGTGCCTAGCAGAGAGACATTGTACTTTGGCAGAGTAGAGAAAGGGCGCAAAATTCCTGGAATGCTGTGGCGGCTCGAACTGGGAAGAGGACAGATGAACTATAGGAGCTGAAATCTCTTTAACTGTGTCTTCTGAACAGTGTTGTTGGCAGATCAGGCTACCCCCTCACTGAACTGGTTGACTTTTGAGCGGGATGCACTCACTAAAGCTATGCAATGGATTGAGTATGTACTGATGGGGTGCAGAGCGCATGAGAGAAGCGGCTGGTTTCATGACCCACCGGGCCCCATTTTATTTTATAGATTTTTTATACCGCTTCATCATGGAAATCATTCCTTTACTTGGACTCGACAAACAAAGGTGTACCCACTGGGGGAATCTGGCAATGGTGACTGTATGTTCCCTTAGAGGCCAGTATGGCGAGAGTGCTGCTGCGACACTGGCACTGGCCATGTTTTTGTTGGACTGTTACTGTTGGTTATGTAGGTTACAAATGAACTATTGTGGGGACAGTAGGGGGAGGGCTAGTAGTTGCTAGACTTGGTGGGTTCTTGGGGTGAGAGAGGGCTGGGGATCAGTGGGAGAGTCCTGGGGAGTGGAGAGAGGAGCGAGGGAGCCAGTGATAAAGGGGTGTGCGGAGAGTGTTGTGGTGTTGCATGGAGATGGTGTGGTGTGGTTATGAGAAGGTGAATGGGGGAATAGAGTGTAGGAGGATGCCGGGTTGGGATGGGGTGAGGGCCAAGGGAGTTGGGGGGGAGTGCTGGTTGTGAGGTGAGGGGAAGGAGGAGGGGGGGTGGTTGGAAATTTGCACGATCAAGGAGGGTTCACATCATACTCCAAATTTACCCCTTGTAGAATGGGACCCCACAGAACTCAGCTGGGAGGCTCAGAGGGATGGGTAGCTATAGATATCAGCAGAAGTATGATCTGGGATTTTTGCATACTGGCTAAGGTCAGAATAATAACCCTCAGTGTTGGCAGCTTTCACTCCCCAATCAAGCGGGAGAAAGTTTTGTACCTACCTCCGGTGGGTGGGTGCGGATGTAGGTATGCTACAGGAAAACTATCCCATGGAACAGGAGCACATTAAGTTACAGAGGGGTTGGGTATGTGGATACAATTCCCAGCAGAGAGAGGTGGCTATACTAATTGGAAAGAGGGTGGCCTTTGAGATTCACAAGGTGGTGCATGATGAGGAGGGTCGATATGTGCTAGAATGGGGTGTTTTGCAAAGCAGGAAGGTGGTGTTGTGCAGCATATATGCGCTGAACCTGTATAGGCATTCATTCAATGTAGATCTGGTGGTGAAGCTGGCAGGCTAATCTAAGTACCCTTTGATAATTTGGTGGGGGGTGGGGATTTCAAAATGGTGGCCAACCCAGCTATAAACTGTCAACTGCCGCACCTGGCACTTTGGGGCCAGGAGGCGAAGGGGATCGATTTTTTGAGGAAGGGGTTGGAGTTTATTGATGGATGGCATACTATTCATCCCCTAGATCAAGAGTACACCCATTATTTTGGATCCCATAAATCGCAGGTCCGTATTGACTATCTGATTTTGTCAGAATGTCTTTTTGGGAAGTTAGCGTGGGGCGACATTCATCCCCAATTGGTATCCGACTATGCAGCCGTGCAGATGGCTCTGGTGGTGTCTGCCGAGCAGGGGCACTGGATATGGTGAATGTATCCAGTGTGGAGTCAGGACCCTGAATTTTGCCAGGTTTTGCGCAAATGTTGGCAAGAATACACAGAGGAAAACTGTGTGGATGATGTGGGCCCTGTCATGTACTGGGAAGCAGCCAAAGCGGTGCTCAGGGCCACATCATCGGTTTTGTGTGGAGCAAACAATGGTAACAGAACTAGAGGCTTCTGCTGGAGCTCCATGAGCTGCGGCATCACTGTGCCCAACGTGTGGCCACCAAGGCTACTCTAGGAGCAGCGTAACAAAGTGAATGCACTGCTACAGCCCTGAGCACTCCAGAGTACACAGATTTATAAATAAAGCTCCACCAGTGGGGGGGATAAATCAGGGAAACTCCTGGCCAATTTAAGAAAGCCGTCCATAGTCAAGCGCACCATTTAACACCTTCTCAATGATGGTACTCTGGTTCAAGGCACTCAAGCCAGCAAATTTCTAGTTTTCTTTTAGTCTTTATATCAGGAAAGACCAACATGAACAGGGGCCAGAGGATTTCTTCCATGATCTGCTGCTTTCCCAGCTTGGCAAAGTGGAGACGGAGCACCTGGATTGCACGATCACAGCAGGGGAGATTCTGGCATGCATTAATGGCCTACAGCCGATGAAGGCACCTAGTTCAAATGGCTTAGGACCCGAATTCTATAAAATCTTAGGGGCGGCTGTGGCACCATCAATTTGTGATGGGGGGGGGGGTAGCATAGGAGTGGGGGGGCTTTGCCCTGCTGGTGAATCATACAATGGTGGTTCTGCTGCCAAAGCTGGGTAGTGATCTGGAACAGGCATTGGCCAATCTCCCTGCTAAATCAGAACATAAAAATTCTGTCTGGTGTCCTTGTGTGGCATCTGGGCATGGTGCTGCCACTTCTGGTGCACTCAGATCAGGTGGGCTTTGTGAAGGAGCATAGCGGCATGAGCCACTTGGCACACATGCTAATGATGCTTCGGCAGTACCGGCCCCCGGGGCAGGAGGCAGTGATGGTGAGTCTCGATGCCAAAAAGGCATTTGACAGGGTGGCTTGGGACTACCTGTTTTGAGTACTGCCAAAGTTTGGGTTGGGAGACAGATTCTCAGGCTGGGTGTGGACCTTCTATGACCATCAACAGGCCTAACTACTAATGAACAGTGGTTTGACGGATGCATTTGAGCTGCACCATGGGATCAGGCAGGGCAGCCTGCTGTCCCCGCTTCTTTTCATTCTGTCACTGGAACCTTTTACCATCAAGCTTCGGGAGGTGGTCAAAGTGCTGGGGGTGCGGGTCGGAACGCAGGAATGTAAGATCTGTTTGTTTGCAGACAACATGCTGGTTAGCATGCCATATTCACCTGAAGGGCTAGGGAGCTTGGTGGATCTTTTATGGGTATTCGGCAGTTTTCCAGGACTAAAAATCAATGTGGAGAAGTCAGAGGTGTGGTTGTTTGGAGGAGACTCCTTGGGACAACCCTGGGCAGTGGATTTGTCGCTCTGTTGGTTGGACATGGCGCTTAAATATTTAGGCATTTATTTCCATAGAGATTCGCAAGTGGTTTACAAAATAACATTCAGGATAAGATTAAGCAATTGAAGCAGCTTTGTGAGCATTGGAGGGATCTTCCCCTGTCTTTCTATCGGTGAGTGGCCCTGGTCTGCATGGTGATTTTTCCCTAAATCCTCTACCAGCTACAGATGCTGCGGGTGTGGGTACGGTGTCTGGAGGAGGATCAATTGAAAGGGGCACTTCACACTTTCTTTGGCATGGGCACAGGGCTTGTATCAGCTATGCCAAGTTGATCTTACTGCTGAAAAGGGGGGGAGGCTGGATCTGTGTGTGTACAATGTAGTGACTTTAATGTGCTGGATTCATGAGGCTTTGCAGCACACCACACGGTATGCACCGCCGGGGTTGCTAGAGAGCTGGAGTCAACCATATCGCCTCATAAATGTCCTTCATCATGCTAAGGTAACCTTGCAGGCTGAGGAATTTGAGATTCTTATCGCTCCTCTCTGCAAGGCGTGGAGGTTGTGGGCTGCAAACGGATGTCTCAGCTGTGGGTATCCCCTTTTCTGCAGGTGATGGGGAATCCAAGTTTCGCGCCAGGGGTGGGCACCTCTCAGTTTAGGGAGTGGGAGACAATGCATATGCTGGACTTTGGTCAACTCTTGACCTGGGGGCAGGGGGCTTTTCCTTCCTTTGAGTGTTTGAAAGTTGCTCTTGGTCTCCCGGCTCAGCATTACCTGCACTATCTTCAGGTTCAACATTATTGTTGCAAGCTGAATGACCCCCCCCCCCCCCAGGGCATTGGCAACTTCAGAGGGGGAGGAGTGGCCTAGTGGTTAGGACAAAATACCTCAGGCCAGCGGGCCAGGGGTTCAATTCCCACCTGAGGACAGCAATCTCAGGCCAGAGGGACTGGGGTTTCTAGTCCTATAGGCACTCCTTGTGGCCTTGGGCAAGCCACTTAACCCTCCATTGCCTCAGGTACACATAGATTGTGAGCCCCTTGGGGACGAGGGAATGTATCCAGTACCTGCTTATAGTGATTGTAAACCGCTCTGATGCCCTTCAGCCTGGGTGGTATATCAAGAAATTTCATAAACATAAACATGAGGATCTACACAACCTGGCCTCCTGGTGGAATACTTTATCTACCTGGAGCCATATGCTCAGGGCCATGCTCAATACCTGAAACCTGGATGGGTTGGCACAGCAGTAGGCGGCAGACATGACTGAGAATATCTGGGTGGAGCACATGGAGCAGTATTTCCAGCAAATCCCTAAGGTGATATGCAACGCTCATTACTGGGAGCTGCAGTATCAAATTCTGCACCGGTGTTACCTCACAAGGGAGAAGGGGCTAAGCTAGAAGTGAGGGCTTCAGGCCTCTGTGAAAAGTGCCATGTAGGTGAGAAGACCCTCTGACATGCTTTCCTTGAATTCCCTAAACTCACTGAACTCCGGGGTAAGGCCCTAGGGTGCCTGAGAAGGCTTATAGGCAGAACGATAGAGTGGGCTTATGGGCTGGATGATGAGTGATGAGGAGCCCTTGCGGGTGCAGAAAGCCAGAAAGGCGGAGAGTAAATTTGTAGTACTGGGGATATGGGAGGAAGGGGGGAATCGGGTGGTACACTGTGGGAGTATCATGCCATTAAAGTTCTGGTCAGAGGACCATCCTGCAGCATTGGCTGGGAGAAAGGCCACCATCTTTCCAGCAGTGGGTGAATGAAATGCAGAACTTGGCGCAGGTCGAGGGGTATGCTTATTGAAACTCTAAGACACTGCAATGGTACAGGTATAAATGGCTTTGCAATCAGTTTAGACAAAAATTCTCTAGGGGGGGGTGGGAAGGGGAGGTGGGAGGCAGGGGGGAAATCAGCTGGTACACTGTGGGAGTATCATGCTACTAAAGTTCTGTTGTAAAAATCAAAAGCCCGGGGTTTCCCCCAGTCAATTTTTCAGCTATTGTTGCCGAGGTTGTAGTTTCTTTTGATGGTTATGTGTGGTTGTATGTTTGGATACTGAAATAAAATGTTTAAATTTAAAAAAAAAGTCTTATCAAATACAGAAGCACTGTCACCTCCTTCTTCCTGCTGGCCAGTCCTCTCCCTATGCACCCAAGCATCTTTCTGGCTTTTGCCGTCGCTTTTTCTGTTTAGCCACCTTAAGATCATCAGAAACAATCACCCCTACAGTAAGTCCCACTCTTCTTTCATGGACAGAAGCACTTTTCCCCCTATACTGTTCTGCTCCCTTGCATTTTTGCAGCTCAAATGCATGACTGCATTTTTTTGCATTAAATCTCAGCTGCCAAACTCCCTGTCATTCTTCAAGCTTCATTACATCCTTCTTCAGGTAATTTACACCTTCCTGTGTGTCTATTGAAGATTTTAGTATCATCTGCAAAGAGGTAAACCTTATCCGACAGCCCTTCTGCAATATCACTAACAAAAATGTTAAAAATAATTGAATCAAAGAGATTCCTGTGGCACACCACATAATGTTCTTCTCCTCAGAGTGAGTGCCATTTATCTGTACCCTTTGCTATCTCCCACTCAACCAATTTCTAACCCAGCCAGTCACTTTAGAATCCATCCCTAGAGCACTCTATTTATAAGTCGCTTATGTAGAAC
Organism: Ichthyophis bannanicus; assembly: GCA_033557465.1. Lineage (NCBI taxonomy): Eukaryota > Metazoa > Chordata > Amphibia > Gymnophiona > Ichthyophiidae > Ichthyophis > Ichthyophis bannanicus. Next base: position 884,427,448 of record CM066034.1, on the reverse strand, counting down.
AGTGTCAAAAGCTTTAATGAAATCTAAGTACACCACATCTAGAGCTCTCCTTTGGTCCAACTCTCTGGTTACCCAGTCAAAAAAATGAATGAGATTTGTCTGACAAGATCTACCTCTCGTAAAACCATACTGCGGTGAATCCTGCAATCCACTGGACTCCAGAAACCTCACTATCCTCTGTTTTAGCAGTTCTTCTATTACTTTACTCACCACAGAGGTTAGACTAACCGGCCTGTAGTTTCCACCCTCATCCTTAGTTCCCCTTTTGTGTGAAGGGACCACATACACCTTTCTCCAGTCCTCTGAACCATACTGGACTCTAAAGAAACATTGAAAAGGTCAGACAGTGAAGCCCCTAGCCTAGAACTTGCTTAAGTTCCTTTAGTACACTCCATGTATTCCATCCAGCCCCATTGCTTTGTCTGCTTTTAGTTTAGTATACTATGGAGTGCCCGAAGAACAAACCACTTAGTACTAGAGGAGATGAAACCTAAGCTTTCTTTAGAAGCTCAGATGACAAGACTTTGACTTTCATACTTCGGACACATCATGCAAAGAGAGAGATCTTTAGAGAAAGACATCATGCTTGTCAAGGTAGAAGGGCTACACAAAAGAGGAAGGCGAGCAATAAGATGGATCAATACAATAACAGCAGCTATGGGTGCCACTCTGTCAACAATGAGCCGCCTGACTCGACAGCACTTAACAACAGCTCCTCGCAAACACAGTCTTCTGAAACTTGTTCGAGATGTGGCTCACTCCTGTTCCTATTTGTGGGTTTTCTGAGGTCCTGCTCTTGATTCTTCATCTGTTAACACAGAACAGAAATATTTGTTAAGCAAGTCTGCTTTATCCTCATCAGATACTTCATGGTCATCCCCTTCACCTCTCAGTTTGACAATACCATTTTTGCACTTCATCCTCTCACTAACATATCTAAAAAATGTTTTGTCCCCCCATTTTACTGCATTGGCTATTTTTTATTCTATTTGTATCTTTGCTTTCCAGACTACTTTCCTAGCTTCTCTAATCTTTTCTGAATATTGATGTTTGTCTTTCTCTTTCTGTGATCTCTTGTATTTTATGAAGGCCATCCTTTTTGTATTCACCTTTTCAGCTACCCCTTTCAAGAACCATAGTGATCTCCCTTTCTTTTAACATTTACTTACTTTCCTAATAAGAAGGCTTGTCGCCCTTAAAATATCCCCTTTAAGTATCATGTACTGCTTTTTCTACATCTTCCAGCTGTTCCCATCCCACTAATGACTCCTTGAGGTATTGTTCCATCTTGGAAAAGGTAGCTTTCCTAAAGTCTAGGGCCCTCACTTTTGACTAGCAACCCTAGTCTCAATACTGAATCAGACCATCTGATGATCACTGGATGCGAGATGATCACCTACTATGACATCAGAAACACTCTCCCCATTGGTAAGCACCAGGTCCAATATGGCCCCTTCACGTGAGGGCTCTGTTACCAGTTGCAGGGATTGTTCTCCTTTTAAAGCATCCAGAATCTCCTTACTTCTAGATGACACCACATCAGGGGTGTCCCAATCAATATCTGGCATATTGAAATCACCTATCAGCAGTACCTCTACTTTCATAGCAATACTGAGAATGTCTTCAATTAAATCTCTGTTTACTTCTGCCTGTGAAGGAGATCTGTATATAACACCAACACAAATGGATGCTCCAGTCCCTCTTTCCAGTTTAACCCACAGTGCCTCCCCCTTCTCTCGTAAGCCCTGCAATTCTGTAGCTTTAATATTATCTTTTACATATAATGCCACTCCTCCTCCTTTCTTCCTAGCCTGTCCTTCCTGAGTAAATTATAGCCAGGTATACAATAATTGCATCTCAATCATGGTTCTCTGTGAACCATGTCTCTGTAACTGCCACTAAATCCAAGTCTGCCTCTTCCATTAAAGCTTCAATATCCGGAATCTTATTTCCCATACTACAGCATTAATATACACTGCTTTCCAGATGTTGCCCATTTTACCCAGTGGTCATTAAAGAGTAGAGGGGTTATATAGTCAAATCTCTGTGCATTTTTAAAGAGCCAGCTAGCAATATTCTGGATGGATTTTAGATGTTTAGGCATAGATTTCAACCCATGTTTAGCAGGGACATACGTCCCGGTCAGACGTATAATCCCCGCCAGGGCCGGCCCGTCCATTGAGCGAGAATGTTTTTTGCATAGGGCCCCGCGTTTCAGGGGGCCCCACGCAAAAAACATTCTGATCCTAAAGTAAAATTTAAAAAAAAAAAAAAAAAGCTGTCTTCTCCCGCTGCCGGGGCCGCCATGGCAGAATCGAGTGTGCCGCAGGGCCCCCCTGCCCAGCAGAGCCTGCCCTCCCCTGTATCCGCTCTCTCGTTGTAGCTGCAGTCACACGCTCCAGCTTTCAGAGCGCGAGGGGAGAGTTTCTCCCTCGCTGCTCTGTTAAGCCCGCGGGGGCTGATGGGAAGTTCCCATCAGCCCCCGCGGGCTTAACAGAGCCGCGAAAGGGAAACTAGTCCCTTCGCGCTCTGAAAGCCGGCGCGTGAGACTGCAGCTACAACGAGAGAGTGGATACAGGGGAGGGAAGGCTCTGCTGGGCAGGGGGGGCCCCACGGCACACTCGATTCTGCCGCTGCGGCCCCGGCAGCGGGAGAAGACAGCTTTTTTTTTTAAAAAATTTCCCAAGGCTGGGCGGGGCTGGGCTGGGGGGGGTTAGGAGTGGTGATGGGCTGGGCTGGGGGGGTTAGGAGTGATGATGGGTGGGGTTAGGAGTGGTGATGGGCTGGGGGGTTAGGAGTGGTGATGGAGGGGGTTCGGAGTGGTGATGGGCTGGGGAGGTTAGGAGTGGTGATGGGCTATGGGGGGGCTGGGGGGGGTTAGGAGTGGTGATGGGCTGCTGGGGGAGTTAGGAGTGGTGATGGGGGGTTAGGAGTGGTGATGGGCTGGGGGGGTTAGGAGTGGTGATGAGCTATGGGGGGGCTGGGGGGGTTAGGAGTGGTGATGGGCTGGGGGGGTATGGAGTGGTGATGGGCTATGGGGGGCTGGGGGGTTAGGAGTGGTGATGGGCTGGGGGGGTTAGTAGTGTTGATGGACTATGGGGGGGCTGGGGGGTTAGGAGTGGTGATGGGCTGGGGGGTAAGGAGTGGTGATGGGCTAAGGGGGGGCTTGGGGGTTTAGGAGTGGTGATGGGCTATTGGGGAGCTAAGTCTGTATATGGGCTGATGGGATTAGGACTGGAAGTGGGTTGATGGGGGGTTAGGACTGGTAATGGGCTATGGGGGGGCTTAAACTAAAAATTGGGTGCTGGGGGATTAGGACTGGAAATGGGCTGGTAGGATTAGGACTGGGAGTGGGCTGATGGGGAGGTTAGGACTGGTAATGGGTATGGGGGGGCTTAAACTGAAAATTGGGTGATGGGGATTAGGACTGGAAATGGGCTGATGGGGGGTTAACACTGGAGGTGGGCTGATAGGGTTAGGACTGGTAATGGGCTGTGGGCTGATGGGGGGTTAGGACTGGTAATGGGCTATGGGGGGGTTAGGACTGATAATGGGCTATGGGGGGGCTGGGGGGGTTAGGAGTGGTGATGGGCTACGGGGGAGCTAAGTCTGTATATGGGCTGATGGCATTAGGACTGGAAGTGGGTTGATGGGGGGTTAGGACTGGTAATGGGCTATGGGGGAGCTTAAACTCAAAATTGGGTGATAGGGGAATAGGACTGGAAATGGGCTGGTGGGATTAGGACTGGGAGTGGGCTGATGGGGAGGTTAGGACTGGTAATGGGGTATGGGGGGGGCTTAAACTGAAAATTGGGTGATAGGGATTAGGACTGGAAATGGGCAGATGGGGGGGTTAACACTGGAGGTGGGCTGATGGGGTTAGGACTGGTAATGGGCTGTGGGCTGATGGGGGGTTAGGACTGGTAATGGGCTATGGGGGGGCTAGGACAGGAAATGGGCTGATGGGGAGGGGTTAGGACTTGAGGTGGGCTGATGGGGTTAGGACTGGTAATGGGCTGTGGGCTGTTGGGGGGTTTAGAACTGGTAATGGGCTATGGGGGTGTTAAGACTGGTAATGGGCTGTTGGCTGATGGGGGCTGTCTAGTAATGGGCTATGGGGGGGTTAGGACTGATAATGGGCTATGGGGGGGCTAGGACAGGAAATGGGCTGATGGGGAGGGGTTAGGACTTGAGCTGGGCTGATTGGGTTAGAACTGGTAATGGGCTGTGGGGGGGGCTAGGACAGGAAATGGGCTGATGGGGAGGGTTTAGGACTTGAGGTGGGCTGATGGGGTTAGGACTGGTAATGGGCTGTGGGATGATGGGGGGTTTAGGACTGGCAATGGGCTATGGGGGGCTGACTGGAAATGGGTTGATGGGGTTAGGACTGGAAGTGGGCTGATGGGGGGTTAGGACTGGAAGTGGGTTGATGGGGGGGGCTAGGACTGGTATTGGGTTGGGGGGGTTGCTAGGACTGTAAATGGGCTGATGGGGGGCTAGGACTTGAAATGGGCTGATGCAGGAACTAGAAGGGAATGGATGCTGGGTGAGGCTGGAACTAGAAGGGAGCTGATGTTGGGGGAGGATTAGAATGGGATGGGGCTGGGAGAGTAAAATGGAGAGGGGAAAAATATTTTGTGTGGGAGGGATAAAAAATCTACAATTGGCCGGGTATTGGGAGAGTAAGTGGGGATTGAGGATGGAGGGGTAAAATTTGAGTGGATGAAATAGGAATGAGGAAAGAGCAAAAAGGAAAAGGATTAGTATGTTAAAGCAGATGTAGAGAGAGAGAATGGAAAAAAAACTAGAAGAGAGAAGAAAGGACAAATGGACAGCAGATGATGGAGAGTTAGCAGAAAACATGAAGAAACCAGAAGAAAGTGGCTGGAGCAATTGCAACTGAAAAAAATGCACAAAAGGTAGAAAGATATCTCTTTATTTTGAATTTATTAACTGGAATATGAAAGCTCTGGGAAATGTGCATCATTAATGTCTGGGCTTTGTTTGGTACAAGAGGAAATTAATTTATAGTTTTATTTCTAGTGTTGTTGTACATTCCAAGTTTGGCTTTTGGGGTTCCCAGTTTAATTATTGCCTTCCTGTTTCTAAATTGTGATTCCTTGTTTGGTGATGGTCTATGTTCTGCATGTGTAACTGAGCTGAGGTATTCTATTTATGTAATTCCTATTTGACATTGCCACTTGTTCTATTTCCCCAGTAGGTCATGTATTGTTGTTCTCTGAAATGTATTGGTTTAATATTTGCAGTGTTGCCTTTAGATAGGTAGGGTATGGTGCTTTGTGAGTCCTGGTAGTGCTGTTAGGATACGGCGGGTTTGCTATGGGTTCTAAATGGGCAGTGTTTGTAGTAGTTCCTAATGTGCCTGGCGGTTGGCACTGGATTATAGTAATGTAGAAATCGTTTAGTCTGTCTTTATCCATACACTCATTAAGAGACATGTTTACTAAATGTTAGTGTATGTTAGCATTATGCAAATATGTATGCAAATATTTATGCAAATAAGGCAACTTATGCAAATGAGGCCCCGCACCGAGTCTCTGCACATGGCCCCGCACCCCCCTTGGGCCACCCCTGATCCCCGCTAAATGCTCAGGTCCTATTCCAGCCACAGAGCTCCCCACACGTACAGCAGAGATGTGTGGGGAGCTCTGTATGATGGAGGGAGGGGTGGACCGAGAGGAGGAGTGAGGGCGGGCCAGAGGTGTGAACTTTAACCCGGATGTACAGGGCCTATTCCAGTGAAGGCCCTGTATGTCTGGGCAGGATGAAGTAGACGGGGGACTTATTCCACCTCAGAGGTGGACTAAGTCCCCCGTGACATCGGCGGACAGCCTGGATGGACCCCCACCCCCCAAAGAGGTGAGCCGGCCAAGGTGTTCACTGCAGCCCAATCCAGGCCTCGGATGGCCAGATTGGAGGTCAGGCTGCAGGGAAAATAATGGTAACAGGCAGTGTGGGCGATTGGGGCGCCTGCATGGAGCAGCCGTGCCTTGGCGATGGGATGCCATGGCACCGTGGCTCCATGCAGGAGCCAGGCTGAGCTAGTTGGGCAGAGCTCTGGATGTCTGGGATGCCTGAATCGGGACACGACCTGGACATCCAGGCCCTATGCTGCGATTCTGTTCCTGCAGGGCCACCTAGTCCCCATGGGAGCAGAATCGGGTGCATTTCCAGGCTGTCTAGATTTCTGGATGTCCGGACAGCCCAGATGTGCACCTACAGAATTGGCCTCTTAATGTCTAATATTCTATGGCAAGAACAGACAAAGTTATAGTACTCTAATCGCAACGTAATTATGACATGTATTAAAGTATTTTGATCAGATTGGTCTAGATGGGGATGAAGGGCACAAAATTGTTGTAGGGTGAAAAAAGCAGACTTTACCCTAGCTAAGATTTCTGCTTCAAATTATAGTTCATAGTCAATAATACCTACAGTAAGTATTTAAAAGACTTGACTAATGGAATTGTAGTACCCCCTATTAATGGGAAAATGGAGGGGTGGAAAGGTCTGCCTGTAATCCAAGTGGCAAATGACTTATTGGTGTTTAGTTTAAGATGATTATTTTGTAACCAGGTCTGAACTGCAGCTAGGCATTGATTTATCATAGATAAGTCTGAACAGTGCCTTAAGCTTTAAGTCACTGTAGGAAACATACACCATTATGTAATATAGTTCAACCCTGTTTAGCTATCCAAGTTGACATCCCTGTTCAATGTAAACACGTCAGTGTTATTGTTATAATTAAACCTCTCTGATTATAAAATAGAGTAGTATATAAAATCAAATAAATAAATCCGTATACTGTACCAAAAGAATGAGCTAAGCATAATAAAACTGCTGATACCAAAGTTCTGGACTAAGGCTGCAAGGGGGGCTAAGGAATATGTTAAACAATAGGGGGGGGGGGGGCGAGAACAGTGCCATGAAGGAACCTGCAGGAGAGGGGAGAGGATTTGGAGGAAGTAACGTCCAAAGTGACACAAAAAGAGTGATCTTGCAAGGATGAGGTAAACTACTGAAAAACAAGTGCCACTTAGGCCTATCTCACTAAGTTGAGATATTAGAAGTTCATGGTTCACTAGATCAAATGCAGAGGTGATATCAAGAGTCGCTACCAAAGCATCCCTTCCAGCAGTAAGGAAACTGTGAGGCCAATCTAGTTCTTAGTGGAACACAGGATCTAGTGCTAGAGGTAACGGAGTTGGGGCCACTTGGAAATAGCGATCATAACATGATCACATTTGATTTCATAAATGGTGGAAAGATAACAAGGAAATCCACTGTGCTAGCATTTAACTTTCAAAAAGGAGACTATGATAAAATGAGTAGGATAGTTAAAAAAACTAAAAGGAGCAACTACAAAGATTAACAGTCTACATCAGGCTTTGGTCTTATTTAAATATACTGTCTTGGAAACCAAGACCCGATGTAGTCCATGCTTTAAAAAAGGTGTAAGGAATGCCAAATGGTGGCTAGCATGGCTTAAAGTTGAGGTCAAAGAGGCTGTTATAGCTAAAACAAAATCCTTCAAAAAATGGAAAAAAGAGCTAAATGATAAAAACAGAAAGCAACATAAATATAGTTAAATGCAAGGCATTAATAAGGCAGACAAAGAGAATTTGAAAAGAAGCTTGCTGTGGAAGCAAAAGTACATAATAAAAACTTTTTCAAGAACATTCATAGCAAAGCATCTGTGAGAGAGCCAATAGGACTGTTATTTATTTATTTATTTTAGCATTTATTTTAATACTGCCTTTCAAGGATATCAAGGTGGTTTACATTGAATACAACTGAACTTAAGTTACATAGAACAAATACAGGAACAAGTGCAGGGATACATAATAACAGTGGTTAAATATATCTATCCAGATAGTAGGAGGGACAGGGGGTTAATTGAACCAATACAATTGAACTTATTTACAGTGTGAACCAATAGCAGGTGGAGTTCTGAGTGTGATTAGGGGTCATTTGACTGTGCGGTAAAATGTTAAGTGTCTGTCCCATAAACTTCTTGGAAAATGTGTGTTTTAAGCTTTAGATGATAGAGGAGCAAAAGAAGCACTAAGAGAGGACAAGGCCATAGCATAGAGAATGAATGAATTCTTTACATCCATTTTTACTGAAGAAGATGTAGGAAACTTACCATGCCAGAAATGATATTCAAAGGTGATGTAGCAGATTGAAACAAATCTTGATAAATTGGGAAGATGTATTACAGCTATTTCATAAACTAAAGAGCAGAAAATCACCTAGACCAGAAGGCATACATCCCAGGGTGCTGAAAGAATTGAAATATGAGATTTCAGACCTATGAACTGTGAACTATCCTTAAAATCATCTGTAGTACCTAAGGACTGGAGAGTGGCCAATTTAACACCAATTTTTAAAAAGGGTTCCAGGGGTGATCCGGGAAACTACAGACTGGTGAGCTTGACATCTATACCAGGCAAAATGGTAGAAACCATTATAAAGAACAAAATTACTGAGTCATGGCTTAATGGCAGAAAGCCAACATGGATTTAGTCAAGGAAAGTCTTGTCTCACTAATCTGTTATATTTTTTGAAGGTGTGAATAAACAGGTAGATAAAGATGAGTTGGTTGATATAGTGTATCTGGATCTTCAGAAAGCCTTTGACAAGGCTTCTCATGAGATACTCTTGTAGAAATTAAAAAGTAATGGGATAGGAGACAGTGTACTATTATGGATTAGAAACTGGTTAAAAGATAAAAAACATAGAGTAGAGCTAAATGGCCAGTTTTCTCAATGGAGAAAGGTGAATAGTGAAGTATCCCAGAGATCTGTGCTGGGCCCCCTGCTTTTTAGCATATTTATAAATGACCTGGAAATGTGAATAGTGAGTGATATAATCAAATCTGCAGATGACACAAAATTATTCAAATTGTTAAAATGCAAGAGGATTGTGAAAAAGTGCAAGAGGACCTTGAAAGTAGGAGACTGGGCATCCAAATAGCAGATAAAATTTAATGTGGACAAAGGCAAAGTTATACACTTAGGGAAGAACATGAAAGACTGGGCATCCAAATAGCATCCAAATGGGAGACTGGGCATCCAAATAGCAGATAAAATTTAATGTGGACAAAGGCAAAGTTATGCACTTAGGGAAGAACATGAAAACTATAGCTACACAATGCAAGGTTCTACATTAGGAATCACCACTCAGGAAAAGGATCTGGGCCCATACCACATCCTGTGAGGTCCACTATACCTCAGCCCTGGTTATCTTCAGCTACCTGCTATCTTCACTCCTATGCTTGCTCAGCTCAGTGCATTTAGCTCAAATCCCACTCCCTTTCTGACTTTCTTCACTTCATATATTCATGCTCACCTCCTTCCATTCAGCCATAGCACTCCCCAAGGAAAACTACTATGTCCATCTGACTAATTCTCTTGCCTCTGACCCCCGCCTTCTCTTCTCAATTATTAACTTATTCTCCTTACCTTTCCCTCAAGGTGCCTTTGCCTCCAACCCCTCCTTCTCTTTATGCCCAAACCTTAGCCGACTATTTCCATGACAAAGTCCACAAGATTATACTCTAGTTCCGCACAAGATCAATTTCATCCCCTCTTCACCTTCTTCAATACCAACTTTTCCCTTCAATCTCTACTACTCTTTCATCCTTTTCTAAAATCTCCGAAGAGGAAACCCCTCTTCTTCTTTCCTCCTCTAAACTTACTACAAGCTCATCTGTTCCTATCTCCACTCATCTCATTAACTCCATTTCCTCCTCTGTCATCCCTTCCATCTCTCATATTCTCGATCTATTGCACTCTACTGCAACTGTCTCTGCAGTCTTCAAGCATGCTGTTTTCACATCTCTCCTCAAGAAACCTTCACTTGACCCCACTTGTCCTTCTAACTATCGTCCCATCTCCCTTCCTCCCTTCATTTCCAAACTTCTTGAATGTGCAGTTCTCCACCATTGCCTTGGAGTTCTCTCTTCTCAAGACATACTAGATCCACTTCAATCTGGCTTCCGTCCCTTACATTCTACTGAGATGGCTCATGCCAAAGTCTCCAGTGACTTGTTTCTGGCTAAATCCAAAGGCCTTTACTCAGTCCTCATCCTTTTTTACCTTTCTGCTGCTTTTAACAATGCTGACTACCACTTTCTCCTTGACACTTTGTCCTCACTTGATTTTAGGGTCTCTGTGCTGTCCTGGTTCTCTTCTTATGTCTCTCATCGCTCTTTCAGTGTTTGTTCTGGTGGTTCTTCCTCTACTGCTATCCCACTCTCAGTTGGTGTACCCGAAGGTCTGTTCTGGATCTTCTCCTTTTCTCTCTCTATACCCGGTCCCTTGGTGTTTCCATCTTCTCCCATGGCTTTCAGTATTATTTTTATGCTGATGACTCTCAGATCTATTTATCTACACCTGATATTTCTCTCGACACTCCAAGCCCATATCTCTGCCTGCCTATCTGACGCTGCTGCTTGGATGTCTCAAGTGCTGACTGAAATTGAAGATGGCAAAAACTGAACTTCTTATTTTTACCTCTAAATCCTCCTCTCCCCTCCTCCTTTCTCTATCTCTGTAGATAACCCTCTTCTACTTCCTGTCTCCTGAACCTGTAGCCTTGGAGTCACCTTTGACTCCTCCTTCTCCTTACATATCCAACTGATTGCTAAAACCTGTCATTTCTTTCTCTATAACATTAACAAAATTTGCCCCTTCCTTTCTGAACACACTTATCCGCTCTTCAATCATTTCTTGCCTCGACTATTGCAACCTCCTCCTTGATGGTCTCCCTCTGAGTCATCTCTCCCCCCTTCAATCTGTTCAGAATTCAGCAGAGCACCTAATCTTCTGCCAACTCCAATATACTGTTTTCATATAGCCCCTCTTCTCAAGTCATTTCATTGGCTCCCCTTCTGTTTCCATATCCAATTCAGACTTCTCCTTTTGACCCACAAATGCACTCATTCCACTGCTTCTACCTACCTTTCCTCTCTCCTCTCTCCCTAGACTCCCCCTCGTGAACTCTACTCTTCCACTGATTTGTTCTCTCTATGCCCTTTTCTTCCACTGACAATTCTAGACTTTGATACTTTCATCTTGCTGTTCATTATGCCTGGAACAAACTTTCTGAGTCTGTACATCAGGCTTCATCTCTCCATATTTTCACATCCGTGCCAAAAACTCACCTCTTTGAGGCTGCTTTTGGATCCTGATCACTTGTTTTTTCCCTATGTATCCTTACCTTTCCCTATTTGTACCCCTTGTTCTCAGCTATTGTATTGTCTGTCATAATTAGATTTTAAACTCTATTGCGCGGGGACCGTCTTTTATATATGTCTATACAGCACTGCGTACATCTTGTAGCACTATATAAATGATTAATAGTAGTAGTAGTAGTATGTTGAAACCCTCTGCAGCTGCAGGCAAGAAAGCAAATAGAATGCTAGGAATAATAAGAAAAGGAATAGAAAATAAACCAAGGATATTATAACGCCTCTGTATCGCTCCATGGTGCGTCCACACCTTGAATATTGTGGATATAGCAGAATTGGAAAAGGTATAGGATACTACCAAAATAATGAAGTTAGGGCATATCAGCAGAGAGGTTCCAATAAAGACAAAAGTAGCCCAAATGCCCTTGAGTACAGAGCGGACAGAGCTTAAAGACTCCAAATTACCCCTGTCTACCAATAGCCAGATCAATATGAATAAAAGACAGTCTCTAAAATGCTTGTATGCAAATGCTAGACATCTAAAAAATAAGATGGGAGAGTTAGAATACATAGCACTAAATGAGAGGTTAGATATGATTGGTATCTCAGAGACATGGTGGAAGGAGGACAACCAATGGGACACTGCGATACCTGGGAACAAATTATATCGCAATGAGAGAACCAATCAAATTGGTGGAGGGGTTGCGCTTTATGTTAGAGAGGGCATTGAGTCACAAAGGATTAAAGTTTTGCAAGAAATAAAATTTGCTGTAGAATCTCTATGGATTGAAATTCCATGTAAAAAGGGAAGGCAATGGCAGTGGGGGTGTACTATCGACCGCCTGGCCAGAATGAACAAATGAATGATGAAATGCTCAAAGAAATCAGGGAAGTTAACAAATGTTACAGCACAGTAATAATAATGGGTGATTTAAATTACCCCAGTATTGACTGGGTCATTATCACGGCAGGACATGCTAGGGAGATAAAGTTTCCAGATGAAATAAATGACTGCTTCATGGAGCAGTTGGTTCATGAACTGACCAGAGGGGAAGCCATATTGGACCTAGTCCTTAGTGGAATACCAGATCTAGTGCAAGAGATAAGGGTGTTGGGGCCACTTGGCAATAGTGATCATAGCATGATCATGTTTGATTTAATCAATGGAGGAGGGATGGTAAGGAAATCCACAGTACTACCTTTTAACTTTCAAAAGGGAGACTATGATAAAATGAGGAAAATAGTTAAGAAAAAACTAAAAGGAGCTTTGCAAAGGTTAAAGACTTACATCAAGCTTGAGTGTTGTTTAAAAATACTATCTTGGAAGCCCAGACCAGCTGTATTCCACGCTTTAAGAAAAGTGGAAGGAAATCCAAAAAACTGCCAGCATGGTTTAAAGGTGAGGTCAGAGAGGCTGTTGTTGCTAAAAAACATCTTTCAGGAAATAGAAAAAAGAGCCAAATGATGAAAACTGGAAATAGCACAAGCACTGGCAAATTTAATGCAAGGCAAAGAAAGAATTTGAGAAGAAGCTTGCTGTGGAAGCAAAAACGCATAATAAAGACTTTTTCAAGTACATTCGTAGCAAAAAACCTGAGAGTCAGTTGCAGCATTAGATGATAGAGGGGTAAAAGGGGCACTAAGAAGGGACAAAGCCATAGCAGAGAGAATGAATGAATTCTTTGCTTCGGATTTTACTGAGGAAGATGTAGGGATGTTACCCATAATGGTAGTGATACTGCAAAAGAATCGAAAGAAATATCGATACACTGGGAAGATGTATTATAACCATTTGATAAACTGAAGAGTAGCAAATCACCTAGACCGGATGGTATATATCCAAGGTTGTTGAAAGAACTGAAATATGAGATTGTAGACCTGCTATTAGTAATCTGTAAACTATCATTAAAATCATATGTAATACCTGAAGATTGGAAGATGGCCAATGTAATGCCAATTTTTAAAAAGGGTCCCTGGGATGATCCGGGAAACTACAGACCAGTGAGCCTGACATTAGTATTGAGAAAAATGATAGAAAACATAATAAAGAACAAAATTACTGAACATGTAGATAGTCATGGCTTAATGGGAGACAGCCAACATGGCTTTAGACAAGGAAGATCTTTTCTTACTAATCTATTATGTTTTTTTGAAGATGTGAAAAAACAGGTAGCCAAAGGTGAGTCAGTTGATATAGTGTATCTGGACTTTCAGAAAGCCTTTTACAAGGTCCCTCATCAGAGACTTTTGACAAAACTAAAAAGTCATGGGATTGGAGGCAGTGTACTATTGTGGATCAGGAACTATTAAAAAGATAGAAAGCAGAGGGTAGGGCTAAATGGCCAAGTTTCCCAATGGAGAAAGGTGAATACTGGAGTTCCCCAGGCATCTGTGCTGTGTCCGCTGCTTTTTGATACATTCATAAATGTCCTGGAAAAGGGAATAATGAGTGAGGTTATCAAATTTGCAGATGACACGAAACAAAAACCCATGAGGACTGTGGAAAATTGCAAGAGGATCTTGATAAATTGGAAGACTGGGCATCCAAATGGCAGATGAAATTTAATGTGGACAAGTGCAAAGTTATGCACCTAGGAAAGAAAAAAACAAACTATGGTTACACGATGCAAGGTTGCACATTAGGAACCACCACCCAGGAAAAAGATTTAGGTGTCATCGTGGATAACATGTTAAAACCCTCCGCCCACTGTACATCGGCGGCCAAGAAAGCAAATAGAATGCTAGATATCATAAGGAAAGGAATGGAAAATAAAACAAAGAATATTATAATGCCTTTGCATCATTCCATGGTGCGACTGCATCTTCAGTATTGTGTGCAATTCTGGTCACCATATCTTAAAAAAGATATAGCGTTATTAGAAAAAGTACAGAGAAGAGCCACCAAAATGGTAAAGGGGATGGAAGGATACTCCTATGAAGAGAGGCTAAAAAGGTTAAGGCTCTTCAACCTGGAAAAGAGACGGCTGAGGGAGATATGATAGAGGTCTATAAATTAATGAATGGACTGGAATGGGTAAACATAGATCGATTGTTTACATCATCAGAATATAGAAAGACTAGGGGACATGCAATCAAGCTACAGGGTAAACTAATTAAGACTAATAAGAGAAAATATTTTTTCACTCAACATGTAATCAAACTCTGGAATTTGTTACTGGAGGATGTAGTAAAAGCTATTAGTGTAACTGGGTTTAAAAAAGGTTTGGACAAGTTCCTGGAGGAAAGGTCCATAAACCATTATTAAAAAGTACCCGGGATATCACTGCTTAACCCAATACAAGCATTGTGGAACCTGTGTCTTTTGGGGAAACTGCTAAGTACTTATGACCTAGATTGGCCACTATTGGAAACAGTGTACTGGGCTTGATGTATCTTGGTCTGACCCAGTATGGCATATCTTATGTTCTTAGGTCTATAAAATAATGTATGGAGTGGAATGAGTAAACGTAGATCGGTTGTTTACTCCTTCAAAAAATAGAAAGACTAGAAGACACGCAATGAAACTAGTGTGGCACATTTAAGACTAATCAGAGAAAATATTTTTTCACTCAGCACATACTCAAACTCTGGAATTCATTACCGGAGGATGTATTAAAAGCTGTTAATATAGTTTATTTATTTTATTTTTATTTGAAAAACTTTTATATACCGCCAATTCCCAAGATCAGTGGCGGTTTACATCAAACAATGCCAAAGTACATAGAACAATATGCAACTATTTACCAATACATAGAACATTAAGCAACTATATACAGATATAATATAAAGTTTAGAACTATTTACAACTTGCGACATACTTTTACATATATACAATTTGAAGCATCAGATTAAGGTTCAATTATGGGTAATAGTAGTTGTATGGGAATCATAATTGTAGGAGTGTATTCAGGTTGTGTTATGGAGGATGGGAGGCCATATCTAGGTCACAATCTATATTGCAGTAGTGTTGGGTGAACAAGTATGTTTTTAGTTCTGTTCGGAACTTTTGTAGTTCTTTTATCTCTCTTAATTAGTCTGGGAGTTGGGTTCAAAACAGGCTTGGATGAGTTCCTGGAGGCAAAGTCCATAAACCATTATTAAATAGGACTTTGGAAATCCACTGCTTACCTTTGGAACAAGCATTGAAATCTGTGTACCTTTGGGAACCCGGCAGGTACTTCAGACCTGGAATGGCTACTGTTGGAAACAGGATACTGGCTTGATGGACCCTTGGTCTGACCCAGTGTAGCATATCTTATGACGTTCAGTAGTGGCAGCTATCACTTGTA
This sequence comes from Ichthyophis bannanicus, assembly GCA_033557465.1. Classification (NCBI taxonomy): domain Eukaryota; kingdom Metazoa; phylum Chordata; class Amphibia; order Gymnophiona; family Ichthyophiidae; genus Ichthyophis; species Ichthyophis bannanicus. Next base: position 884,411,944 of record CM066034.1, on the reverse strand, counting down.
AAGCAGGTGGCCATCACCATTTTAAATTAGACCCAGATATTCAATGCCAGAGTCTTATCTGGACACCAGCATTGAATATCCGGTTTGCCCAGTTAGTGGTTTGGCTAGCCAGGTAGCGGCGATAATCAGACATTGGCCAGATAGCTACACCGCCTATGCCAGCCTAACTTTAGCTGATTTAAGTTAACTGGCCAGTGGCTCAATGTATTGCTGACTGGTTAACTCGAGTGCCACCCTCGGAACACCCCCAGAATGCCCCAATAATGTGCGGTTTGCATTGGAGCGTGCAGATGGGTTAGGAAGGGGGTATTCAGTGGCACAGAATGGCTATGTGCCGCTGAATATCCTCTTCACTGGAATTATTTCTTTCTTGTCCCTTCCTAAGGCAGCTCTACACAGTCTGGCTCCGGAAATCAAACAGGTGACCCTCAGGAGCAGAGACTAGAGACTTAATAACATATGCTACAAGAGGTATACTGTCTGTATTGTGTGCAGTCTAAAGATTGTTACTCCTGCTGGTTTTTCCTGCTGGCTGGTTGTCATTATCAATTGTCTTGTGATGTACTCTATGTTGTTGAATTGTTTGCCCTATGTTCTCTGTTTAGATTGTATATATTGTAGACTACTTTGATATGTTCTGAGAAAGGTGATATAACAAGTTCAATATACCACAGAACTTAAGATACACTAGAAGCCAGTGAATAGTTATTCTCTAAGCAGCAAAAGGTAAGACACCCCTAATTGAATTTAATTGAAAATAGTACTTTTAGCTTGTCTTTTTCATAATATTTGAGGTGGATAACAAAGTCATACTGTCACATATACAAGTGATACAAACTAAGTACTTTTAAATGTGTATAACTAGACATAAGAAACGTAAAGAGCGTAAAGTCTAAGAGCTATACAAAGTAACTTGAAATCTATGGCGATCTCCAGTCTCGTCTTAATGTCACACAGTATCTAAATCTATGAACTCCCTTTGTTTCGGAGGCTCTCTCCCCAATCAAAATTGTAAGTTTATTTCTTGTATTATTTTTATTTTTTGTTTATCTTATTAATAGACTAAACTACTTTGATGTCACTGACGAAAGGCGGTATAGCAAATACAAATAAACATAAATTACCCTAACTGTCCAGCTAATCCAAAACTTCAGCTACCCCAAAGAGTCCCAGAAAGTTAACTGGCTTATCCAATAAACCTCTGTCAATAAGTATATTATCTAGCCCCTTCCAAGTCAACATTCATTTCCTTTAAGTACAGATAAAGCCAGATTTTGATTTATTATAGAACAGTATATAGCTTCACTTAGTTCTTAATGTCTTGAGCAGTTATCGCCATTCCAGCCGAGCTCATCCAGCAAGACCTCTAGCCTGTGTGGTAATCACTTTAAGAAATCCAACTGAGGGCATCACTTGTAAGACCAGAGGCGCCAATTGGGCCAGCTTCAGTGTGTCCTTCATTAGAGACCGCATTCTAGTTCAAATGTCTTCTATGGGGGTATGTATCTCCATCTGTTGACCGGGTATTTCCCACGGATTTGGATGCATGTTTCTAGCCTCTACTCACAATGGTTATGGGCTTGACCCCTCCAGTGAGCTTTATACTAGCCAGGCAAAAAAATGTGCTGTTTTCCAGGTTGACCCAATATTTATTTATTTTATTTATTTATCTGCATTTATATCCCGCTTTTCACCGGGTCAAAGCGGTTGGGGGATACATTTAACACGAGGAGATATGAGACACATACACTAATACTTACAGGGAACATGGGCAATGGAGGGTTAAGTGGCTTGCCCAAGACCACAAAGAGCACCTGTGGGACTAGAAACCCCAGTCCTTCCGGCACAAGGTTGCTGTCCTCTAGTGGGATTTGAACCACCGACCTTCCGGCCTGTAGTACCTTGCCCCAACCACTAGGCCACTCCTCCTTCCAATAGACTATAATTGTGCTAAAATGAAAAAAATTTCAAGTCATTCAGGACCTGTGGTCTTTCAGAAAAAGTATGAATTGAAAATGTCTTCATTTGTTGCATTTTACCATTTATCTGAAAATGAATACACATCCGTAGTAAATAGCCATAATTAACTGAAACTACCAAAGAAGGTCACTGTGGTGGCTAAGATCACTTTAGAATAATTATAGAAGTATCTGGCTGAGAATGGGGAAACTCTTGATTGTTCAACAATTTCTAGATGAGGGACTGGGTGCAAACACACGTTAAATGTGTCTCATTAAGGCAGCAGAGGATTTGGGCCTGGACGAGGCATCTTGGCCATATATCTGTGTCTATCTTGAAAGAGTGTGTGTGTTTGGCGGTACATCATGATGTGAGGGCGGCATGTCATATATGTACTTATAGTGAGGGAGGTGTGGTAGCGGTATGTATGTGTAAACTGTTTCTTTGTTGTCGAAAGGCGGTATAGAAAGAATTCAAATAAAGTCATGGGGAGTGTCAGGAACTGTGTGCATGTGTCTGTATGTTTGTCATGGGGAGAATTGGAGGCTGTCTGTGTGCATGTAGGGAAGCATTGTATGTCATGGAGAATGTTGCTGGCTATGTGCATGAGTCATGGGGCATGTCTTGGACTGTATATTTGTGTGTGTCATGGGGAGTACAGGTTGCTGTATGATTGTGTGTGTGAGTTTCTCTCTCATGACCCACCTCTTCCAAGTTTCTCCCAGTCTCTGTCGTGATCCCCCCAAGCTTCTCACAGTCCCTCCCTTGCTCGTTACTCCCCCCCACCAGGCTTCCTACAGCCTCTCTCCCTCTTCTGCCCCCCCCCCCCATCTTCCTACAGCAGTCTCTCCCAGACTTCCTATAGTCTCTCTTCCTCTCCTGACCCCCTCCAAGTCTTTCTACAGTCTCTCTCATTCTTCTGACCCCCCAGGCTTCCTATAATCTCTCTCCTCTCATGACCCTCCCCCAAGGCTTTCTACAGTCTCATTCTCGTGCCGCCCCCCAGGTTTAACCCAGTCTCTGCCTCTCATATCCCCTCATGTCCCACTGTCACGCTTCACCCAGTGTCTCGCTCATCAATCCATCCACTCGCTTTCTCTCACCCTTTCTGTACTGGATGAAGCTCCTTAAAAATGGCACGGTGCACATTTCCTACACCACAATTGGCTCTGTGCATGGTTGAGCCCTGCAGAGGAGGAAGTTCAAGGATTCTCCCCATTTCAACTCTCAATGTGCACAGAGTCAATTTTTCAATGTGCACAGAGCCATATCCATCTTTGCCATGATCTCAGACCGCACTTCTTCTTGTGCCAATGGGGGATGGAGCCCCTGCTGACAACAGCTGCTAAACCTAGGTGGGGGGGCGGGGTATAGGCATCTGTTTGTTTATATATGCTTACTTATGCACAAACAGATGAATACAGACAGAGAAAAACCCCGTCGACAAAAAAAAACCCTTCAACAATAGGCGCTATCACTTTTGCAAAACATGCCTAAAAAGGTATTCTGTACCACTTTTGCCTTAGCCACTTGTGATTGGAAAGAGAATTGTTTATCCAGAATAAGTCCAAGATAAAACAATGCCTGTACCATAAAAAGCATGTTATTAGCAAGCAAGATGGTGAATTTTCCTTACTAAGTTAAACAATAAGGAGGTCATTCTGAAACACGAATAAGCCCTGTGTACATGCGGGATAGACATTTTTCATGTGAAAACATCTAGACCCCTATTCTACTACTACTACTACTATTAATCATTTATATGTGTTTGTTCAGCAAGGCGTACGCAGTGCTGAACAAACACACATAGAAGACCGTCCCTGCTCGTAGAGCTTACAAGCTAGTTAAGACAGACAGCACAATACAAGAGAAATAAGGGATTCAATAGGGAAAGGAGACACAATGGGAACAAGAGATTAGGATCCAAAAGTGGCCTCGAAGAGGTAAGCCTGGATTTGAAGTGGGAGATAGATGAGACTTGACATAAAGATACAGGTAGTTTGTTGCAGGCATAAACAGCAAAGTGAAAAGCTTGAAGTCTGGCATTGGCAGTAGAAGAAAAGGGCACAGAGAGAAGAAAGTCAGAGGAGGAACAGAGTTCACGAGGAGGGGTGTAGGGAGAGAGGAGAGATGAAAGGTAATGAGGGGCAGTAGAGTGAATGTATTCTGAAACCAGGAGGCCCTGAATGTACACGGCACTAAAACGGGGATCTCAGAACGTGGGCGGGAGGGGCGGAACAGGGGCGTGGTCAGGCGCAGAGACGTATAAAGCGTATTCAGGAAAGGCCCATGTATGTCCCCGGCATTTCACCCATACATCCACGTTAATCCTACTGAAATGTGGAATAATGTTAGAAAAAATCCTGCTCCTAACCCCAATGTGTCCCATAGAGATGAATGGCTATGACAAGTCTGTATTGAGCTGGTGCGTCTGCTGTCTGGGAGAGCACAAGATGGAGTGGTAAAGAATAGAATGCACAGGGTAAGGGATGTTTGTAAGGTAAAGTAACAGTAAAAAACACCCCGACAGAAATGTAAAAGCACTTCAATAGTCTCTATTCTGGCATGTGCTGTATATGCTAAAGGGGCTATGCAAGGCCTCCCCAACAAAGTCTTAGGAAAAATGGGAACATAGCTGTAGGGACAGCATCCGCTTGGCAGAGAAATGCAGGTCAGATGTGTAGTCCAGAGACGCCATGCAATTGCAGCAGTTGTGTATAGGTGCAGGGCATGGTCGTGGCAGAGGTATGCTATCTGTGACTGCAAGCAAGAGTGTGCGTGTATTGGATGTATGGGGGCTGCAGGAGAGGCCCTGTTGTGCTGATCTGCAAATCTGGGGGGACATGTTTGACAGTACCTGGACCATAGGACTGACCACAGCATCACCAGGTGCCAGTGTGAATGGGTGGTATATTATGATGAGCTGCTCTGCAGCAACAAATCAGGCCATGTCCTTGGCAAGGTGGGAGACCCTCAGAGCGGGGGCATGCTGCAGTGCACACAGCACGAATACATATCCAACTGCACCATCAGAGGCCTCTAACGTTGTGCACATCTGGAAAGAAAGTTGATGCTGTATAGTGCATATGGGCCTGTTTTGCTCATGCTTCACTGTTGCATGTTCTCATCTTGATGGGTCTATACAAATGTTCAGTAGTAGTAGTAGTAATGGGCCCCTGTTATTGACAGGGACATGTATTGACATGTAGTTGTAGGGACCCATTTTGGTCTTTTCTGGCCCCATACCAGCGATATCCACTGCAGGAATACCTAAGGTGTTCTGCAAATGCCATGTACTGTATGTTCTGCTGACAGCACAAACATCTCACATTCCACTTGTTGTTATAGTAGCCTTGGTGCACTTAGATAACCTTATACTGCCCTGGGCATGTAACAGGCAAGTGTACGTATTCTTCTTTGCATGCACATAGCTATTTCAACAGTATTCCCATCCCACTATGTAAACCACTTTGATTGAAGGAAAAGGTGGTCTATAACAGTGTTTTTCAACCTTTTTTGTGCAAAGGCACACTTTTTTCATGAAAAAAATCACGAGGCACACCACCATTAGAAAATGTTAAAAAAATTTACCTCTGTGCCTATATTGACTATATATAAAGTAATTCTCTTGAATAGGAATCAAACACTCACACCAACCCCCCTCCCCTGCTGGTTCACACCAACCCCCCTCCCCTGCTGGTTCACTCACACCACCCCCCTGTCACTTACTCACCCCTCCTGCTGGGTCACTCACTCACTTACCCCCCTCCCCTGCTGGTTCACTCACACCATCGCCCCCCCCCCCCCTTGCTGGTTCACTCACACCACCCCCCCCCTCCACTGCTGGTTCACTCACACTCCCCCCCCCCTTGCTGGTTCACTCACACTCCCCCCCCTTGCTGGTTCACTCACACACACACACCCCCCCTCTGCCCAAGCCGCTGCTTCTGCTTTGTACAGAGCAGCGGCTGCACTACACTTACATTGAAAAGTAAAGAGAAACTGTGTCAGGAGCCCTCCGGTCATCGCAGAGCCCGAGGAAGTGATGTCATGGGGGCGGGCTCCTCACAGGCTGTCTTTCCTTTTCAAATTAACTTTATTGCAGCTAAAGTTAATTTGAAAAGGAAAGACAGCCTGTGAGGAGCCCGCCCCCATGACATCACTTCCTCGGGCTCTGCATGATCGGAGGGCTCCTGACACAGTTTCTCTTTACTTTTCAATGTAAGTGTAGTGCAGCCGCTGCTCTGTACAAAGCAGAACCAGCGGCTGCACTGCTATAGGGAATCGCGATCGCGTTCGCGCCGCGGACTTCGGCACAAAAGCCGGTTTTTTGCTCTGGCCGCTCCCGATCTTGCGGCCAGAGCAAAAACCGGCTTTTCAATGGCCGGTTTTACAACTGTGCTGGCAGCCGGCCTGGCCATGGAAAAACCGGCCAGGCCGGCTGAAAACCGGCCGGTTGGCAACCCTAATTTGTGAGCCGAGGCCACATGTTACGGATGAAATTGGAATTTTTCCCACGGCACACCAGACAATATCTCACGGCACACTAGTGTGCCGCGGCACAGTGGTTGAAAAACGCTGGTCTATAAAACCTAATAAATAAATAAATATTCACATCTTGTTTGCATGAATGCAACACTATCAGTTTAGGGGATGTACGTTTTACCAGTGGAGGAGTAGCCATACGGAGACAGGCAGCATCAGGCATCTATAACATTTCAGAATATGGTGGGCGAGGGAACATTCAAACCGTTTACCCAAGTCCAAGGCACAGGGTCAGCTGGATAGCACTTGCACATGCCCGCCAAACACATCTATCTCCCTGATTCCAGTGTCGCAGGCACGTCCAGACTTGCAGATGCAGAATTAGGTTCTAAGAGGGTCCGTTTTTGATTTAGACATGTCTGCGGCCAGACGTGCATGTTATGGAATTGGGCTCCATGTGCTCCACGTGCTTTCGTTTTGGAATAATTAATAGACAACCACTGGCTTCCAATTATGTAGAGATCCTAGAAGAGTTACGCACAAGCTTCAAATCTGAAAAATCTGTTTCAATTAAACATTTTTCAAATATCAATATTGTCTGCATAGAAACAATAACAAAGAGCAAGACTATGAGGTAACACATAAAGGAAGCAAATAATGTTAAATAATGAAGATGGTGGGGCTAACCCCTGGGGCACCCCTCATATGACTAACTTGCTGCCGATAAGTAAAGAACGAGGCAAACCAGCACAAGACTACTCCTCCAATACCAGGGTGGCTAGCCTCACAAATAATACTGTACAAATATTGATTTCAGGTCAATAAACACCATTAAATAAGCAGTTCTCTTTTCTTCTAATCCATACAAAACCTCACTGGACAAAGAAGCAAGCAGAGACTCAGTACTACAGCAGCTCTAAAGCCATGCTGCCATACATCAAGCCAACAGTGGACAACCTGTTCAATGATTTTTGCCAAAAATAAAAAGGCAAAGATGATATAGGTTTATAGTTATTAGGGTCATTCAAGTATGGAGTAATATCTTTAATAACTGGTCTCCCTGAGGCTTGCTTTAAACAATTGTCAGTATGCCAATATTTAGAGAAACCTGAACAATAAAGTAACAAAAATGTCAACACTGATTCCCTAACCAACTTAACAGATGCAACATTTTTAGGTGTTGAAAGAATTGAAACAGGCTCATGAATGCCCATCCGTAGCAGACAGTTATCCTAAATAACTTGCGGTTGTTATTGCTGCAGAAGGGGCTTCCATAAAGTATTGAGTCAAGGTGTGTGAAGATTTACGCAGTCAAGATGTTTTGATTTCTTATTCTTAATTGTTCTATAATTTTTCGTCACGTTGAATGTCATGTACTGTATGTTGTGCAGATCAGTGAAACAAGCTCCTACTTGAATGCGTTTTGAATTTTTTTTTTTTTAGCAGAATGTGAAAAATGTGCAGTACAACATCGTGGAGACTTTTTCAAGGCACTGTAATATATTACGCAGTTCTGAGTTGAAACTAGCTGAAACCTCATATAAAGGGAGTTTATTGGCTTTCCTGAGACATGTAGAGGCCCTTAACCACACTTCTTAAAGACATGCTTTGAATATTTCTCCTGTTTGCTGAGACTGATGTGTACTTTTCTGATGCAATTTTTTCTAAGTCCTGACTTCAAGTGAAATGTACCCATGTGCTCTGGGTTGAAGGCTCATTCTTCACTGGCAAGCCACATAAAATAATACACAGAAAATGAAGATCAAGAGAAAAGTAGCAGGTGATATCTTTTTACTGGATTAGCTTAATTTAACACATTTGACCTGCTTTGGAGAGGTCACTTCCTTCATCAGGCTCCCAACCCAGTCCTCAGGACACACCTAGCCAGTCAGGTTTTCAGGATAGCCACAATGAGTATGCATGAGAGAGATCTGCATAGAGTGGAGGCAGGGCATGCAAATCTTTCTCATTCATATTCACTGTGGTTATCCAGAAAGCCTGACTGCCTAGATGTGTCCTGAGGACTGGGTTGAGACCCTGGGTTAAAGCAAACTCACCAAGTTAATGCCAATGAGGATGTTTTAACAAGTGAGCTGATGAAGGGAATCGATCTCTTAAAAGCTAGTAATAAATGTATTAGTCTGATAAAAAGGTATCATCTTTAACTATAATATTGCTGGCAGGATGGTGGTGGTCAGGTGCCACTGTGCCCTCTCATCTTCCTTTATCTTTTTTCCCCTTCTCATCTCTCCCCTCTCCTCCCTTCTTCCTCTCACTCATCTCTCTCCTTCCTCATTCTCACAGCTTTTCCTCTCTTCTTGCCTCCCCTTCCTCCTTTGCCTTTTCTCACTTCTCTGCTCCAACTTCTACCTCCATCCTCCTTTCCCAGTTCCCTTTCTGCCCTTACCTTTGCTCTCCTCCCTTATTTTTCGTTTCACATCACTATTTTTCCACTTCTCCTCCCTCCCACAGCTCCCCTCATTCATTTCTCCCCATCTCATCTCATCTCTCCCCTCTCCCTCCTTCCCATTGTTGTCCTCTCCATCTCATTTCTCATCTCTATCTTCCTTCTACCCCCGCCTTTCCACCTTCTCTGCAGAACCAGCATCACGGACTCAGAGACTCAAAGCATGCACAGTGCTGTTGGTCCCCCCTCCTTTACCCATGTGTTTCTGCTTTCAGATAGGAAGCATGTGAGTAGAAGAAGGAGAAGGCCACCAGGATTGGAAACACTATGTTTGCTTTGAGTTTCTATGGTCTATACTTCTGATGGAGACCAGAGAGTAGACATTAGCATGGAATGCTGTTTCTCCTGTCTGCCAGCCAGCTCTGCTCTGATTCCTCCTCCTGACTCTGCTCCACAACTGATACCCTCCTTCAGGCCAGTTCCTGGGGGCTATCGTTCCTCCCCTCCCCAACAAAACTCTATCAAGGCTACAAGGACCAAGGCTCTGATATTTGAGCAGTAGCCTCACTAGGTTCATTCAGTGGAGTGGAGGAGTGGCCTAGTGGTTGGGGTAAGGTACTTCAGGCCGGGGGTTCAAATCCCACTAGAGGACAGCAACCTTGGGCCGGAAGGACTGGGGTTTCTAGTCCCACAGGTGCTCCTTGTGGTCTTGGGCAAGCCACTTAACCCTCCATAGCCCATGCTCCCTGTAAAATAGTTATCTCCAAGTTATAATGCCCTGTTCAATGTAATTTCAGTTTGTTCAATGTAAACCTCACTGATGCAGAATAGCGCAGTATATAAGAGAATGTAAATAAATAAATAAAATAAAATTCACTGTTTATATTAAAAGCTTTGTGGTAAGACATGGTGAGGATTTCGGTAATAGATTAAGTATGAGAATTTATAGGCTCATCTACTCAGGATGGTAGAAAACCAGTGGGAAAGACAACAAAATGACCTGGTTAAAGAGCTACTTGTATATCCTACAAGTGGTTAAGCTTCTATAGCTAGCAACTCAGATTATATTCTTAACAGCGCGAACGGGGAAGACTGAATGTGCCAATTGATTTTTATCTGCCATCATCTACCATGTTAAAATGTTACTATGATTAACTCAGCACTGTTTTTTTAATTTGATTTTTTATACACTCTTATACAAAGAACTGATCTTGGCAGTTTATAGAAGAACATTCACAATATCAAGAACAACAAGCAAAAAGCAAGCTAACAAATAAATTGTAAATACCAAGGTCAAAGCATAAAATATTTTTTTCAAAGAATAAATTAAAATGTAATAACAAAAAAACAATTCAAACAATCAGTAGCAGTAAGTATGAAATTCGATCAGACAAAAGTAACTAAATTATACCTGAGACAAAATACAAGGCATCAAATACGCTTTCTTTATCCAAGTTCTAGCACCTGTTTCATTGTAAATACAGAGCAGGTTAGCCTGCAATGTATAAGCTAATGTTTTATGTAAACTGCACTGATGTTAAATAGCGCGGTATAAAAGAGACATTAAAATAAATTAATAAAGGAAAATTTAAAAAGAAAAAAACTGGGCAACAAATGCTAAATCATTCAAATGCCTGACAATGCCCACAGAAACAGAGTAGTTGGTATTGTCACGCCAAGCTGACTTGGTTATTTCACCAGAAGTAGTGGTTGGGAATCTTAAAATCCCAGTCTTGCCTACAGTTTGATATCTAGGTGTGGTACTGGATTCAAAGTTGTCATTTAAAATGCATAGTCATGAATTGGTTCGAAAATCCTTTTATAAATTGAGCCTATTTCATAGGCTGGAGTCATATCTTGAATTGTCTCATTTTCATACTGATTTGCAACATTTAGTCCTAGTCCCAATTGATTACTGTAATTCTTGATTGCATGGTTTACCATTTATACCTATCAGACCTTTACAGATGGTCAATAACTGAGCAGGTCACGTATTAACCATAGTGCGATGGTTTGAGCATGTGTCACTGCATTGCAGGAGTTGCACTAGTCGCTGTTACAGTGGCGTATATGCTTTCAGATTACGATGTTAATCTTTAAAGACCTCTGCCCAGTTTGCTCTTTGCCTGTTATAGTACAGATCCAGTTTAATTTTACTGTCTATGGGCTTAGATCTCAGAACACGGGTCTGTTAAATGTTTCTGCCCCAGTGGCCAGTCATGGAATTAGGGCACATGTTTAGTAAAGTGTGCTACCTGGGAAGTGCATGTTTTTGGCACTGCACTAAAACATTGCGCAGGACCCTGAACTAAAAAACACATCCTACCTGAGCAACGCATGTCTGGGCAGCAACTCAGTGGGGTGTGAGTGTTCCTGCCGTAGCACCCAAAAACCGGTGCTTGCCAGGCGGCAACTACTGCTAGCACAATGCATGGTGCTCGTTGCTCCCTGCGGCAGTATTACCATGGCAAGCTGTGCTAAATTCAGAGGGACGGCTGTCTTCACCCCCTGCATCTAACTGAGTGCCCCTTGCTAGTAATGTGGTCCAAACCTGCACTACTAACATAGGATTTGGTAAACATGTCCTTAAGATTCATTCTAGGGCCTTTACTGTGGAATCAGCTGCTGAGATGTATTTTAGTTCATGCTATTATATTTAGGAAGAGGCTTAAGGGTTTTATTTCAGTCAGGCATTGTAGGGTAAATACTGTTTTAAGGTTTGTATAGTTCATATCTGTGTTTTGTCATGTAGTCATGTATGGCTAATTGATTATATTTCTTAGGCTTATTATGATGGCTGATGGGCTGAATAGAAATGTTTTTAAATAAATAAATAAACGTTTGACTTGTTTCCTAAACTCAAGCAGTTCGCTATTGAGCCACTGCAGTTGGCTTTTTTTTTTTTTAAAAAACACCAACTATTGCAGCTAAATAAAACCTGGCTATACAGTGCCAGTTGGAATGGACAACTAGTTTATTGATTAGAGCAGTGGCCTGGTGACCAAGAGACCAGGGTTTGATTTTCACTGGCACTCCATGTGGCCTTGGGCAAGTCCCTTTGCCCTCCATTGTGTTGGAAGAAAGATCCAGTAATCTACTTCCTATCACACCTTGCCGAGAAAACCCAGGGGCTGTTGGGTCACCAGGAGTCAGCAATGACTTGACGGTGTACACAGGGCCGGCCCGTCCATTGAGCAAGAATGTTTTTTGCACAGGGCCCCGCATTTCAGGGGGCCCCGCGCAAAGAACATTCTGCTTTTTTTTTTTTTAAATTACATTTTAAAAAAAAACCTGTCTCTGGCTGCTGCCGCTGCCGCGTCCGTCGCAGCAGCGGCAGAATGGAGTGTCCCGCGGGGCCCCTTCTCCTCGATGAGCCCTCTGCAAGGGCTTTCAGATTCGCGAAGGGAGAGTGCTCCCTCGCGTCTCTGTAAAGCCCGCAGGGGCTAATGGGAAATTTCCCATCAGCCCCTCGCGTCTAAAGGGGCAGATGGGAAATTTCCCATTAGCCCCGGCGGGCTTTACAGAGACGCGAGGGAGCACTCTCCCTTCGCGAATCTGAAAGCCCTTGCAGAGGGCTCAACGAGGAGAGGGGGCCCCGCGGGACACTCCATTCTGCCGCTGCTGCGACGGACGCGGCAGCGGCAGCAGCTAGAGCCAGGGTTTTTTTTTTTAATTTGCCAGAAGGGAAGGGAAGGGAAGGGGGGGGGGGTTAAGACTGGTAATGGGCTGGGGGGCTGATGGAGGCTGTCTGGAAATGGGGTGATGGGGGGTTAGGACTGGAAATGTGCTTGGGGGGGGTTAGGACTGGAAATGTGCTGGGGGGGGGTTAGGACTGGAAATTTGCTGGGGGGGGGTAAGTAGTGGAAATGGCCTGGGGGGGGTAGGACTGGCCATGGGCGAGGGGGGGGTTATTACTGCTAATGGGCTGGGGCTGATGGAGGCTGACTGGAAATGGGGTGAGGGGGGGGGTTCGGACTGGAAATGGGCTGGGGGGGTTAGGACTGCTAATGGGCTGGGGCTGATGGAGGCTGACTGGAAATGGGGTGAGGAGGGGGTTAGGACTGGAAATGGGCTGGGGGGGTTAAGACTGCTAATGGGCTGGGGCTGATGGAGGCTGACTGGAAATGGGGTGGGGGGGGGTTAGGACTGGAAATGGGCTAGGGGGGGTTAAGACTGGTAATGTGCTGGGGGTTGATGGAGGCTGACTGGAAATGGGGTGATGGGGGGTTAGGACTGGAAATGGGCTGGGGGGGGGGGTGGTTAAGACTGGTATTGGGCTGTGGGCTGAAGGGGGCTTTCTGGAAATAGTGTGATGGGGGTATAGGATTTATAATGGGCTATGGGGGGGTTAGGACTGCTAATGGGCTATGGGGCGCTAGGACAGGAAATGGGCTGATGGGGAGGGGTTAGGACTTGAGGTGGGCTGATGTGGTTAGGACTGGTAATGGGCTGTGGGCTGATGGGGGGTTAGGACTGGCAATGGGCTATGGGGGGCTGACTGGAAATGGGCTGATGGGGTTAAGACTGGAAGTGGGCTGATGGGGGGGGTTAGGACTGGTAATGGGTTATAGGGGGGGCTTAAACTGAAAATGGGTTGATGGGGGGCTAGGACTGGTAATGGGTTGGGGGATTGCTATGACTGGAAATGGACTGAGTGGACGGGGAGGCTTGAACTGCAAATAGCTGATGGGGAGGGAGCTTGGAATGGAAATGGGCTGTGAGGGAAGGGAGCTAGGACTGAAAATGGGCTGATAGAGCAGCTAGGATAGGACTGGAAATGGGCTGTTGGGGGGGAGCTAAGATTGGAAATGGGCTGTGGTGGGGGCTTGAATTGAAATGGACTCATGGAGGGGCTAGAACTGGAAGTAGGCTCATGGGGGGGCTTGGACTGGAATTGGGCTGAGTGGAGGGGAGCTAGGATTTGACATGGGCTGATGGTGGGGCTAGGAAATGACTAGAAATGGGCTGATGGGGGGCTAGGATTGGAAATGAGCTGATGAAGGGACTCAGACTGAAAATGGATGGGGGAGCTAGGACTGGAAATGGGTTGATGGGGGGCTAGGACTGGAAATGGGCTGATGCAGGGACTAGAAGGGAATGGATGCTGGGTGAGACTGGAACTAGAAGGGAGCTGATGTTGGGGGAGGATTAGAATGGGATGGGGCTGGGAGAGTAAAATGGAGAGGGGAAAAATATTTTGTGTGGGAGGGATGAAAAATCTACAATTGGCCGGGTATTGGGAGAGTAAGTGGGGATTGAGGATGGAGGGGTAAAATTTGTGTGGATGAAATAAGAATGAGGAAAGAGCAAAAGGAGAAAGATTAGTATGTTAAAGCAGATGTAGAGAGAGAGGATGGAAAGAAAACTAGAAGAGAGAAGAAAGGACAAATGGACAGCAGACGATGGAGAGTTAGCAGAAAACATGAAGAAACCAGAAGAAAGTGGCTGGAGCAATTGCAACTGAAAAAAATGCACAAAAGGTAGAAAGATATCTCTTTATTTTGAATTTATTAATTGGAATATGAAAGCTCTGGGAAATGTGCATCATTAACGTCTGCGCTTTGTTTGGTACAAGAGGAAATTGATTTATAGTTTTATTTGTACAGTGTTGTTGTACATTCCAAGTTTGGCTTTTGGGGTTCCCAGTTTAATTATTGCCTTCCTGTTTCTAAATTGCGATTCCTTGTTTGGTGATGGTCTATGTTCTGCATGTGTAACTGAGCTGAGGTATTCTGTTTATGTAATTCCTATTTGACATTGCCACTTGTTCTCTTTCCCCAGTATTCTCTGAAATGTACTGGTTTAATATTTGCAGTGTTTCCTTTTGATAGGTAGGGTCTGGTGCTTTGTGAGTCCTGGTAATGCTGTCAGGATACAGCGGGTTTGCTATGGGTTCTAAATGGGCAGCGTTTGTAGTAGTTCCTAATGTGCCTGGCGGTTGGCACTGGATTATAGTAATGTAGAAATCTTTTAGTCTTTCTTTATCCATACACTCATTAAGAGACATGTTTACTAAAAGTTAGTGAATGGTAACATTATGCAAATATTTATGCAAATAAGACCACTTATGCAAATGAGGCCCCGCACCGAGTCTCCGCACATGGCCCCGCACCCCCCTTGGGCCGCCCCTGGGTGTACATATACATTCAGTATCCGGAGTGTACACACATTCCACTATCTGGAGTGGATGAGTGGCCTGAGGGTTACAGCAATTGGCTAGAACTGGGGAAGTCAGTCTTCAAATTCCACTGCAGTTCCTTGGGATCTTGGGGAAATCATTTAACTCGCCATTGCCTTAGGTACATACTTAGAGTGTAAGCTCTCCACGGACAAGAAAATACCTCTGTACCTGAATGAAACTTACTCTGAACGTCAGAGAAAAGGTGTGTGCTAATTCAGCTTTAGGAAGCCTTTTTGCTTTCTTAAGTTATCCAATTAGTGGCAGTGAATATCACGAGCCCTCACAAATACTGTCTGCTTACATATCAAACAACCCCCCCCCCCCCCCAGAACTGGACAGCATCCTAAAGCACTATATTATGAAAGCAAGCAATTGGGATTTCTAAATCAATTGTATCAAATTAACTCAAAATATTAAAGCAAATAAGTAAAAAATTTTCCTGACCATCCGTTTCCATGTCAAAAAAATCTAACTATCAAAGTTTCTGGGCTATGCTATGCCCACTATGGAATCCTTATAGGAAAGAATCAAGCAGAGAATTATCATTTAAGAGTTTTTTGAGCTGTTGTTGAAAACTTTCCTCAATCATCTTGGCCTCAGAGGACACATCTGAAACTGAGTGAAACTGCTACATTGAGTCTTTTATGCACTGTGGGTTTTTTTTTACGTAGTGGGGTGACAACTACCATATGAGACAATCAAGCAACTTTCCATTTTCAAAGAGGCAGTAGTAATTTCTGTTAAGCCAGAAAAAAATAATTGTGCCCGATATTCAAAAGGAATAACACAGTTAACAGATTCCTTTTATCCGAGATATTCAGTGGCACTAACGTGGCTATTGCCACTGACTATCTGAGGGTGCTGCTTCTGCTGCATGTCTCGATGGTGCTATGTGGTTAGCATCAGGGCACTTCATGGGCAACTACAACTGGGCAGCAGTGATATTGAGCCACTGCTCAGTTATGGCTAAGCGGCGAAAGTAAGGCACAACCAAGGCTGCCCTTGCTTGCATCATAGAAGCTAACCAGGCAGTAGCTGAATATCGCAACCCAGATTTGGCTCCCACACTGAATATTCGGGTATAAAGTTAGGCGGCGGCAGGCGGCCGGCCATGTTAGATCGGCTGGCCGCTACCGCTGAATATCAGGACCATCGTTCTTATTGCTTTTTCTTGATCAGTTCTCTTGATATAGTGATTAATATACAATCTCCCACTACCTCCACTACTAAATCCTTATTAGCAGAAACTAGTCACAAGAACATGGGTCCAACCAATACCCTCTGAGTAACTTTAAGCTGTGAAACAATAAGAACATAAGAACATAAGATATGCCATACTGGGTCAGACCAAGGTCCATCAAGCCCAGTATTCTGTTTCCAACAGTGGCCAATCTAGGTCATATGTACCTAGTAGTTTCCCCAAGAGACAAGTTCCACAATGCTTGTACTGGGTCAAGCATTGATATCTTCAGTCACTTCTTAATAATGGTTTATGGACCTTTCCTCCAGAAACTTGTCCAAACCTTTTTTAAACCCAGCTACACTAACAGCCTTTGCTACATCCTCCGGTAACAAATTCCAGAGTTTGATTACACGTTGAGTGAAAAAATATTTTCTTTTATTAGTCTTAAATAGTTTACCCTGTAGCTTCATTGCATGTCCCCTAGTCTTTCTATATTCTGATAATGTAAACAATCGATCTACGTTTACCCGTTCCACTCCGTTCATTAATTTATAAACTTCTATCATATCTCCCCTCAGCCGTCTTTTTTCCAGGTTAAAGAGTCCTAACCTTTTTAGCCTTTCTTCATAGGAGTATTCTTCCATCCCCTTTACCATTTTGGTGGCTCTTCTCTGTACCTTTTCTAAAATCGCTATAATCCTTTGTTAAGATACGGCGACCAGAATTGCACACAATATTCAAGGTGCGGTCTCACCATGGAACGATATAGAGGCATTATAATATCTTTTGTTTTATTTTCCATTCCTTTCCTTATCATACCTAGCATTCTATTTGCTCTCTTGGCCGCCGCTGCACACTGGGCCGAGGGTTTTAACATGGTATCCACAATGACGCCTAAATCTTTTTCCTGGGTGGTGGTTCCTAATGTGGAACCTTGCATCGTGTAACCACAGTTTGGGTTGTTCTTCCCTAGGTGCATGTCTGCAATTTCCTTTAACAAGCCTTGAACAAAAGTGTCCCACTGACCTCCGAGTTTGGAAATTTTAGAGACCAAAGCTGATAATATTGCAGAATCCAGAGTCATTCTTAAAGCGACAACTTTTTCAGAAAAATATGTAGCTAACTCACTGGTAGACAATCCTCGACTATAACCACAAGTATAGCTTTTCTAGACATCAAACGGTCAACCACGTGGAGAAACTCTGTCAACTGATTAAGGGAGTTCTCAATCTTAACTTTACAAATTGGGCCCAATATTCAAAGGATTTATGCTCCTAACTTTGAGAGTTATGTTCCAAAGTTGGCCTCTTTGAAAATTTACTAAGGCTAAGTACCTAAATATTTTCTTAAAATTTCACTAAACTCTTAAATTTAGGTGCACAAAAGTGAGTTTCAACGGGCAGATTTAGGACAGGAAAAAGAAGTTAGAGGCTTAGCACTGATTTTCAGCACTATGCACCTAAATTAGACTCATAAATCTAGTCAAATGAACAGCAATCCTAAATTTAGGAGCATAAATAGGAGATAGGCAGGCTATGGGCACAAACAGCACCTTGCTGTTAACATACTGTAAGTGCATAACAGACATCCTGTTATGCATAAAAAATGTTATCTGTAAACCGCACTAATTTTAAAGAGCGCGGTATATAAAAGCAAATAAATAAATAAATAAAACACATGCAAGTTACCGTGCACTGTAACCGCTGCAGGTAGCCCGGAGGCACTTACCATGGCCCTGACATCTTACATGGAACGCTCCATCCCCCACCCCCAAACGTCCCTGACATCCTACAACATTTTACATAAAAGGCCCTCACTCCCTAGACTTCCCCAAGCTCTTAACAGGAGTTTTCCTAGTGTGGAACAGGAAGCAGGAAAAAGGCCCCTAAGCAATGATCCGATAGCAGAACTGGTTTAGTGTCTGTTTCAACCCACTAAAAAAATTCTCTGAAAACAGCTGCCATTGCTCCCTGTGGCAGAGCTGGGAGTGGGACAATGGAGCCTGTTGCACAACTCTTACTAAGCTCAAAGGAGAAGGCCTGTTCATTCTATGACCTTAAAGGATGTTTTGTGAGGTCACAATTATTCCATAAATTATAACTTTGCCCAATCAACTGAAATTCTGACATAATATTCCACTGGATCTTTCAAGTAGCTAAAAATTGCACAATGCTACACTTATATGTTTTAAATGTGTATCATTATAGGAACAAAACCAACATGTTATGACAATAGTTCCTGGGCTCCACACAGACAGTATGATTATGAAGATTTGTGAATCCCTGAGTCAGGAAAGTTAGAATGCCAATGCTCTTATTAAGACACGCTCTCTTCAGGGTGATGCAGAAGCTATGGTAATCAGGACTCTTACCAGCTATTCCTTAATGCCACTAAAGTTTGTGAAGGTTTTCAGCTCTGGATATTTCCACATACGACAATTGTGCAGTAAAAAATGTTCTATGTAGCATTTTTCATGCAAATGCATCTAAAATGATTTATCTTCAACTTGAGAAATGCTTTCAGTTCAGACTTTATTAAATCAGGAGAATGAGGAGGTACAGTAGAGATGGAAGATGCTCCATGCCATATTTTCACAGATAAATTATTGCAATACCCTGTATATTTGTCAGACCAAAGAGAGTTTGCACTAGCTCCAATTAATTCAGAATGTTGCAGCTTGACTAATATAGAGTTGCAAGCAGCGTGACCACATCACACTCTTCCTCCAAAAATTGCACTGGCTACTAGGACCTTACGGGGTCAAATTTAAAACTCTCTCTGATTTTCAAGGCTCCCAAATGAAATGGGCCATAGTATGTAAGAAGAAATTAGCTCTCTACATACCTTTGAAGCCTCAAAGGTTCTCTCAAGGAGCATCCCTAACTGCACCCTCACCAAGTGCCACTCACCAGTAATGGACACATAAATTCTTAAGGAGAGGTGAACTGATACCGAAGGATGAAAGATTGAAAGTTGCAGTCCGGGACAGCAGATTACAGATGAGATGGTTTACGGTAAGCATTGAAAAAACTGGCAAAACAGACATATGTTGATTCTGTAAGAAAGAATTGGAAATAGTGACTCACCTTATAGCAGGCTGTGAAGTTCTGATAGCAGAAAATTTCTATACAGAAAGGCACAACAAAGTAGTACACCTCCTCCACTGGAAATTCTGTAAACACTACAAAATCACTGTGTCTGAAAAGCACTAGGATCATGACCCTAAGAGAATAACAGAGAATGAAGAGGCGTTGATCACCTGGGACACCCATTCTGACTGATAAGAAACTGGATGCGAGAAAACCTGATATAGTGGTAAAGGAGAAGAACACCAGAACGACATCGATAATAGAAATGTTGATACCGAGTGATTATTCTGTGAATTGCGTGGAGAGGCAGAAGATCGTGAAGTACCAAGAAATGCAGTCAGAGATGAAGAAAATGTGGCAGAAGGATACAGAAATCTTTCCCATTGTACTGGGAGCCACAGGCTTTATAATTTCCAAGCACATCTTGACAAACTTCTCATACCTATTATTTATTTATTTAACAGGTCTTCTATACCACCCTATCGTTAATTCAGGGCGGTTTACAATGAACATCACAGCAACAACTTTTACAAAGAACAGGATAATGAACTTGGGGGTTATATGGGGTATAATAAAATAGTATAACTTCTAACTATAGAAGAAAACAAAAAAGCGGAGCCTGGACTGGTATAATAAACCTTGTTTATTGCGCCCCAACGCGTTTCGGCCACCGGCCTTCTTCAGGGGGTCTTAGAGAACACACCTCAAAAATAGTAAACATAAACATAAAGGTTAAAATCATAATATATAAAAGAAAGGTATTGTATTACATCAATAAATAAATAAATAGAATATTGATAAAATGATAAATAAAACCATAACTTACACATAGAGCATCTAAAGGACAAACTATTAATCCATAATAGTTAATTAAAAACAAAATAGATAAAAATATATATTATAAAATACATATACACTGGAAAATAATGGATACCTTTTTTAAAAAAATGGATACCTTGTTTAAAAAAGGGGGGGAAAAAAAGAGAGAGACGAGGAGAAGCAAACAATAAATAAATACCTTAGTGGGATCAAATTGAATGTTATCCCGGAATGAACCTACGGGATACTGACGGCTGACAATGAACAAATAAATTATTAAATAAGTAAACAAATACTCACAAAGCAAATAAATACAATTCTAAAAGGTCAATAAAACATATTGACAAATGTATAACCAGTTAGTAATAAATAATTAATTACATAAATAAATATACATATACATAAAAAGTGTAAAAAACACATGTACTGTATAAAAAACATTTATAAAAATAACAATTATGAGAGTAAAACTGTATACATGTGTAATAAAAACTTTTCATATATAAACAAAACAAGGTACTTCAGGGAACACAAAAAAAGCAAGTAAAGAGGAAATCATCATAGAACCCATATAAAAACGCATATAAAAATAATATGAAAAACACATGTAAACCATGTGAGAATTGTATAAAGAATATATAAAAAAACCTATTCTAAAAACAAATTGTAAAAAGGTGGAGACACTCTAAAATGTGCTTAAAAAGTACATCAAAAAATTGTAATCTTAAAATTGCAGCTTATATAATGTGTTTGTTGTATTGCCAACAAATAGCTAAAAATATCAGCCAGAAAACACAAAGTAATAGAAAAAGGTGGATGATTACCGGAATAATTCATGATAGATTTGAAGGTCACATCAAAGAAGTTATCTATTGTAACTTACATATCATACTTATTGTACTGAAAACTTATAACTAAAAATATGAACCGATAATGCTAAATGGAATAATGACGAGTAGAACAATAAAAACCAAAGTATTGAGCTGGACAAAAGATGAATATTTAAGAAATTCAAAAAAACAAAACGGAAAATGAAATGTGGTGACGAGCAGTACTCAACTATTTAAAAGGGGACAACAAACACCAGATCTATCACAAACTTCTAAACCCCTCACGGGAACTTCTAATTGTGTTATTTTGTATAAAACTTGCCAAGAACCTACGTTCTACTCCACTGCATTGTTGAGTGACGCGATGGGCTGTGCTGAGAACACCCAGAAAGAAACGTTTTTCCCCCCCCGCTGTGCAGGTTTAAAGGGCATTGACTTAAACTGGCAAATAATCGCATAATTAAAAATACTCTGTTGGCACAATAACGGTAGATCGAACCGATGGCCATATTCAAGACATATGGGCCTACAGTCAGAGTATATGAATTAGATTGCGTTATATTCAAAAATGTAAAAAGAACTGACCAAAAGACAGTCGCTTGTGCTATTGCACTGTTGGCTAATAGGGTCTGGCATATTGAAAGCGAACGCTCAAATGCTGACATGTTCCCGTCAGTGCAAAGTGAAGGGGACTGAATAAGAACAACAAATAAATATTGAATACATATGTATTAAATGCAAAAAGGAGAAACTTGCCGAGAACCAGCGTTCTGCTCTACAGCAGTAGGGTGTGCTGGAAACGGACGCCCAAGCGATGACGTTTGTACAGGTTAAAGGGCAAACATTTGAGCCGGCAAAAGAACGTACATGAATAAAAATGCTCTGTTGGCAAAATCGCTGTAAAGCAAGCGCATAACTATCGTAAAAACATATGGACTCAAAATCAGAGTATGTCATTAAATTGTATTATCTTCAAAGAAAGTATAAAGGAACTTACCAAGAGCCAGCGTACTGTGCTATTGCACTGTTAACTAACGGAGTGGAGCGTACTAGGAACGAACGCTTAAATCCTAACATTTTCCCGCCGCTGCGGGTTAAAGGGCACTGAGTAAAAAACGGCAAAAAAATGTATATATATTAAATACTTAGAAAAATGTACTCTTTTTGTAAATTGTGTAACACACACATTGAAAATGAGCAAAACATTTGTACCATATCTTACAGCTAAAGAAGCGCAGTTTCTCACAGTGGCCCATCCAGTGATGCCTACGATATATGTATTGCCAAAGATTCACAAATCTTTAGACAATCCCCCGGGCAGACCCATTGTCTCTGCTATTGGGTCTTTATTTGAACCTATATCCAAATATCTCGATGTATTTCTTCGCCCATTCGTGCAACTCACTCCATCGTTTGTGCGTGATTCATCACATATGATTCAGTTTACTTGGAGCTTATGATGGTGTCCATAGTGATATTTTCCTAGTCACATTAGATATTAAGTCCCTTTACACTAATATTCCTCAGCAGGCCGCGATTGAAGTTATAGCAGATTATTTAATTACTAGGACTGTACCTGTCCGCACTCCTACTAGTTTTTTAATTCAATTGGCCACTTTAATATTGTGCAACAATTTTTTTCTGCTTCCAGATCTATATTATCACCAAATACAAGGAGTTGCAATGGGCTCATCAGTAGCCCCAGATGTGGCTAACCTTTATGTTTCACATTTCGAATCAGTTTTTTTAAATGCACACCCTTATCAATCAAATATAAAAATGTGGAAACGTTACATTGATGACGTGTTTTCTTATTTGGGAAGGTACAGAAAATTTGTTGCAGTGTTTTTTTCCAGTGGCTTAACTCTTGTGACCCGCATTTACAGTTTGAGCACACATATAGTGCACATGAAATATCCTATCTAGATATATTAATTAAAACACTCCGGGAGGCTTTACTACCACCTTGTATCGAAAACCTACCGATAGGAATTCTCTTCTACATTTTAGCAGCTTTCATAACCGGTCGTTGAAAGAAAATCTCCCTATGAGTCAGTTCCTGCGAATTCGACGACTCTGTACGACAGATGAGGATTTTACAGTCCAGGCTGGCATCTTAGGTCAAAGATTCGTTGAGCGTGGATACCCAGAAGCTTGTATCACTAAAGCCTGCCACGCGCTTGGTCGGCTGATCGTATGTCCCTTTTACAGAAACGTACGCCTGATGCATCTAACAATGTTGTTTGCACAATCACATTTTCAGAACACTCCAAAGAGATTGCTAACATTTTGAGAAACGCATGGCACATTTTGGATCCTCTCTCTTCTCTAAGTGATACAAAACTCTTGGTTGCGTACAAGAGAAATTCAAATATAAGAGACATTTTAGTACCATCTGCCTTAGGCAAACCTAAGTTCGTTCCGAGAGCGTGTGGACATTTTAAATGTGGGACATGCTGCGTCTGTGAAAATGTTTCTGGTAACTAAAAAAGAATTTTCTAAGCCAAATTCTACATATAAAGTATTGTTAAAAGACTTTTCTAATTGTAACACCCAGAATGTCATTTATTTGATTCTGTGCCCGTGTAACCTTTGTTACATTGGCAAGACTAAAAGATGCATTAAGACACGCATAATCGAGCATAAGCAGTATTCGGAGACAGGTGCTGGACAAACCCTTAGTTGATCATTGGGTGACTGCTCACCATACCCTTTCTGATTTAAAATTTTTGGTATTGAAAGTAGTAAGGCCTCATTGGCGAGGGGCAATTTAGACAAACTCCTCTTACGTCTCGAACAGAGATTCATTTATGAGTTACGTACATTACACCCTTTGGGGTTGAATCAAGAGGTTGATCTTTCTGTCTTTTTATAGTATTCTTATTTACAATATTCCTTTCCCCCAGCAGCTTCCTTTTCGCTCCCCCTTCCCCTTCCCTCCCCCCCTCCCCCTTCCCCCTCCCCCCCTCCCCCTCTCCCCCCCCCCTCCCCCCTCTCTCCCCCCCCCCCCCCCCTCCC
The DNA here is from genome assembly GCA_033557465.1 of Ichthyophis bannanicus. NCBI lineage: Eukaryota > Metazoa > Chordata > Amphibia > Gymnophiona > Ichthyophiidae > Ichthyophis > Ichthyophis bannanicus. The sequence goes on along the minus strand of CM066034.1, from coordinate 884,387,973 downwards.
CCCCTCCCCCTCTCCCCCTCTCCCCCCCCTCCCCCTCTCTCTCTCCCCCCCCCTCCCCCTCCCCCTTCCTTCCCCCTTCCCCCTCCCCCTCTCCCCCCCTCTCCCTCTCCCCCCCCTCCCCCCCTTTCCCCTCCCCCTTCCCCCTCCCCCTCTCCCCCCCTCTCCCTCTCCCCCCCCTCCCCCCCTTTCCCCTCCCCCTTCCCCCCTCCCCCTCCCCTCCCCCCCCTCCCCCCCCCCCCCTCCCCCCCCTCCCCCCTCCCCCCCCCTCCCCCCTCCCCCCTCCCCCCTCCCCCCTCCTCCCCCTTCCCCCTCCCCCCCCCTCCCCTCCTCCCTTCCCCCCCTCTTTCCCTCTCCTTCCTCCCCCTCCCCTCCCCTCCCTTTTTCCCCCCTCCCCCTTCCCCTCCTTTCCCCCTCCCCCTTCCCTTCCCCCTCTCTCCCCCTTCCCCTCCTCCCCCTCTCGCCCCCCTTCCCCCTTCCCCTCCCCCTCCGTTCCCCCCCCCCCCTTTCCCCCTCCCCCCTTCCCCCCCTTCCCCCTCCCCCCTTCCCCCTCCCCCTCCCTTTCCCCCCCTTTCTTTCCCCCTTCCCCCCCCCTTTCCCTTCCCCCTCCCCCCTCCCGCTCCCCCCCTCCCCCTCTCTTTCCCCTTCCCCCTTCCCCTCCCTCCCCCTCCCCCCCCTTCTCCTCCCCTTTCCTTTCCCCTTCCCCCTCCCCTCTTTCCCTTCCCCCCCCCTTTCCTCTCTCCCCCCCTCCCTCCCTCCCCCTCCCCTTTCCTCCCCCCCTCCCCTTTCCCTCTCTCCCCCCTCCCTCCCCTCCCTTCCCCCCCCCTTTCCTCTCTCCCCCCTCCCTCTCTCCCCCCCTCCCCCTTCCCCCTCCCTCCCCCTCTTCCATCCCCTTCCCCCCTTCCCCCCCCCTTCCCCCTCCTCCCCCTCTTCCATCCCCCTCTTCCATCCCCTTCCCCCCCTCTTCCTTCCCCCCCCCCTTCTCTCCCCTTCTCTCCCCTTCCCCCTCCTTCCCCCTTCCCCCCCCCTCCTTCCCTTCCCCCCCCTTTCCTCCCCTCTCCCCTTCCCTCCCCTTCCCCCTCCTTCCCCCTTCCCCCCCCCTCCCCCCCCTCCCTTCTCCCCCCCCTTTCCTTTCTCCCCTCTCCCTCTCTTCCCCCCTCCCCCTTCCCCCTCCCTTCCCCTCTTCCATCCCCTCCCCCTCCCCTTTCCCCCCCCTCTTCCCTTCCCCCCCCTCCCCCTTCTCTCCCCCCCCTCCCCCTCCCCCCTTCCCCTCCCCCCCCTTCTCTCTCCCCCCCCTCCCCCTCCCCCCCCTTCCTCCCCTCCCCCCTCCTTCCCCTCTCCCCCCCCCTTCCCCCTCCTCCCCTCCCTCCCCCCCCCTTCTCTTTTTCTCATACTATTATACAATCATTTGTTCTCAGTCGGTTTCCCCTCATTTGCATAGATGTAAAAATGATGACATCCATTTGATAAAATGTTTTTCATTATTGTGTTTTGCTCATTTTCAATGTGTGTGTTACACAATTTACAAAAAGAGTACATTTTTCTAAGTATTTAATATATATACATTTTTTTGCCGTTTTTTACTCAGTGCCCTTTAACCCGCAGCGGCGGGAAAATGTTAGGATTTAAGCGTTCGTTCCTAGTACGCTCCACTCCGTTAGTTAACAGTGCAATAGCACAGAACGCTGGCTCTTGGTAAGTTCCTTTATACTTTCTTTGAAGATAATACAATTTAATGACATACTCTGATTTTGAGTCCATATGTTTTTACGATAGTTATGCGCTTGCTTTACAGCGATTTTGCCAACAGAGCATTTTTATTCATGTACGTTCTTTTGCCGGCTCAAATGTTTGCCCTTTAACCTGTACAAACGTCATCGCTTGGGCGTCCGTTTCCAGCACACCCTACTGCTGTAGAGCAGAACGCTGGTTCTCGGCAAGTTTCTCCTTTTTGCATTTAATACATATGTATTCAATATTTATTTGTTGTTCTTATTCAGTCCCCTTCACTTTGCACTGACGGGAACATGTCAGCATTTGAGCGTTCGCTTTCAATATGCCAGACCCTATTAGCCAACAGTGCAATAGCACAAGCGACTGTCTTTTGGTCAGTTCTTTTTACATTTTTGAATATAACGCAATCTAATCATATACTCTGACTGTAGGCCCATATGTCTTGAATATGGCCATCGGTTCGATCTACCGTTATTGTGCCAACAGAGTATTTTTAATTATGCGATTATTTGCCAGTTTAAGTCAATGCCCTTTAAACCTGCACAGCGGGAAAACGTTTCTTTCTGGGTGTTCTCAGCACAGCCCATCGCGTCACTCAACAATGCAGTGGAGTAGAACGTAGGTTCTTGGCAAGTTTTATACAAAATAACACAATTAGAAGTTCCCGTGAGGGGTTTTAGAAGTTTGTGATAGATCTGGTGTTTGTTGTCCCCTTTTAAATAGTTGAGTACTGCTCGTCACCACATTTCATTTCCGTTTTGTTTTTTTTGAATTTCTTAAATATTCATCTTTTGTCCAGCTCAATACTTTGGTTTTTATTGTTCTACTCGTCATTATTCCATTTAGCATTATCGGTTCATATTTTTAGTTATAAGTTTTCAGTACAATAAGTATGATATGTAAGTTACAATAGATAACTTCTTTGATGTGACCTTCAAATCTATCATGAATTATTCCGGTTAATCATCCACCTTTTTCTATTACTTTGTGTTTTCTGGCTGATATTTTTAGCTATTTGTTGGCAATACAACAAACACATTATATAAGCTGCAATTTTAAGATTACAATTTTTTGATGTACTTTTTAAGCACATTTTAGAGTGTCTCCACCTTTTTACAATTTGTTTTTAGAATAGGTTTTTTTATATATTCTTTATACAATTCTCACATGGTTTACATGTGTTTTTCATATTATTTTTATATGCGTTTTTATATGGGTTCTATGATGATTTCCTCTTTACTTGCTTTTTTTGTGTTCCCTGAAGTACCTTGTTTTGTTTATATATGAAAAGTTTTTATTACACATGTATACAGTTTTACTCTCATAATTGTTATTTTTATAAATGTTTTTTATACAGTACATGTGTTTTTTTAACACTTTTTATGTATATGTATATTTATTTATGTAATTAATTATTTATTACTAACTGGTTATACATTTGTCAATATGTTTTATTGACCTTTTAGAATTGTATTTATTTGCTTTGTGAGTATTTGTTTACTTATTTAATAATTTATTTGTTCATTGTCAGCCGTCAGTATCCCGTAGGTTCATTCCGGGATAACATTCAATTTGATCCCACTAAGGTATTTATTTATTGTTTGCTTCTCCTCGTCTCTCTCTTTTTTTCCCCCCCCCTTTTTTTAAAAAAGGTATCCATTTTTTTAAAAAAGGTATCCATTATTTTCCAGTGTATATGTATTTTATAATATATATTTTTATCTATTTTGTTTTTAATTAACTATTATGGATTAATAGTTTGTCCTTTAGATGCTCTATGTGTAAGTTATGGTTTATTTATCATTTTATCAATATTCTATTTATTTATTTATTGATGTAATACAATACCTTTCTTTTATATATTATGATTTTAACCTTTATGTTTATGTTTACTATTTTTGAGGTGTGTTCTCTAAGACCCCCTGAAGAAGGCCGGTGGCCGAAACGCGTTGGGGCGCAATAAACAAGGTTTATTATACCAGTCCAGGCTCCGCTTTTTTGTTTTCTTCTATATTGTGCGGATCCTTAGCTCCTTTTTTGGTAACTTCTAACTATATACATGTATGCTTTGATGGATCTGTTTAGTGTATTATATCTGGTTAACGGTATATTTACAGGGTTTGGGTGAGGCAGAGGGGTATGTGTTTTCATGCGATTGGTCTATTGCGCCACCATTGCATCTTACGAACTCAAGAAGGAAGCTCTCTTTGGCAAGATGCAAGTACTATGCCGAGCATTAGCAGTAAATTTGAGAGACTAAGATGATACGCCACATACCCTGGTTTAGAAGTGAGGTTTACGACTGTCATGGTATCCACAAAATTAACCCATTTGGAGAAAATGTTCCAAGTGGAACTCGGTCCCAGAGGGACTATGCCTAACTCAAGACTACAGGAAGCAGGTGAAAACCTGGTTCTTCTACCAAGTCTTTAATGGCTGTGGTTACTGACTATCCAGTCACTCACATCACATCTGGGCCAGATGGTTCCATTTACCTAATTCTACTGTACATATAAATTACTTTCAATCTAGTCATCCATTTTTATTTATCCTGATGTCTTTGTCTTACCCATCTTGTCTGTGTATACCTCCTAATCGCACTTGTCGGGGCAATTTCCCTATGGCCATGTTCATGTGGTGCTATACCCTAGCATGAGGCTGGAGAGCAGCAACTAGTGATCGCAGCCATTTCAAATTGCCCCATGATGGAGGCAGGAACGGAGAGGACTGCTGCTTCCCCGAAGCCCCACCAGATCACCAGGATTGAATCAAGTATGACTTTGGGAGGGTTCGGGGGTAGGGGGCAAGGGGATATCTGGGCCACCCCTTTGCCCACCTGACTAGCCAGGCTAGTTGCTTTCCAATGGAGGAGGGGGAAAGGGGAGGGAGGGGGCACTGACTGGCTAACTGGTACTGGTTTTAGAGGATCCCTGTGGGTGAATTTCTTCATAAAGGTGGTTAATGAATCTTGATAAATAAATAAATATCAAACTTTAAAAATGTGAACAAAAAGTTTTCAAATGATATTTGAAAAGGAGAAATTTAATTTAAAAAACATATTTCTCCTTTTCAATTCAACAGAACATACAAAGTGGATTATATCTAAGAACAATAAAATTATGACAGGACCAGCAGAATGCAGGGCCGGCCCGTCCATTTTGCAAGAATTTTATTCGTACAGAGTCCTGTGCTTCAGGGAGCCCAGCGCAAACTTCATTCGCACACAATGGACGGCTTCAGAGGTGAGCCGGGGAAGCCGTGCAAGGCCCTGGCTCACCTCTGCATGGCCACCAGTGTGAAGAACAGCTTTTTCCCTCATGCTGGCAGCTGTGTTACTGTGAAACATGCTGAATGCGGGGAAAGATTAAAGGGTATTTCCTGCACTTGCGTGCTTCACAGTAACACAGCTGCCAGCGTGAGTGAAAATGCTGCTCTTCATGGTGGTGGCTGTGCAGAGGTGAGCCGGGGCCTCATGCGGGCTTCCCTGGCTCCCTCTGCAGTAGCTTAGACAGCTGCGGGGCTCTTCGGGGTGGGGGATCTAGGATAGGACAGGAAATGGCTGATGGGAGGCTTGTACTGGAAACGGCCCAATGTGGGGGGGGGGCTTGGGCTGATGGGGGGGGGCTAGGATTGGAAATGGGCTGATGAGGGGCTGGGCTAGGACTGGAAATGGCTGATGGGAGGCTAGAATTGGAAATGGGCCGATGGGGGGAGCTTGGACTGGAAATGGGCTGATGGGGAGCTGGAATAGGACTGGAAATGGCTGATGGGGGGTGCTAGGACTGGAAATCGGCTGATGCGGGGGGATGGGAGAATGGGACTAGAAGGGAGCGGATGCTGGGTGAGGCTGGAACCAGAAGGGAGCCAATGTTGGGGAAAGACAAAAGGGGATGGGGCTGTGGGAATGAGGATGGACAGGGAAAAGATATTTTGTGTGGGAGGGAAGAAAAATCTTAGATTGGCCGGGTATTGGGAAAGTACAGTAAGTGGAGAATGAGGATGGAGGGGTGAAATTTGAGTACATGAAAAAGAAATAAAGAAAGAAATGGAGGAAAGGGCAAAAGGGGAAGATCAGTATGTTAAAGAAGATGTGGAGCGAGAATGGGAAAAAATAGGAGAGAAGAAAGGACAAATGGACAGCAGACAATGGAGAGTTAGCAGAAGATAAGAAACCAGAAGAAAGTGACTGGAGCAATTGCAACTGAAAATAAAATGCACAAACAACAAAAGGTAGAAAAATACTTGTTTATTTTGAATTTATTAACTGAAATATGTCAGCTCTGGGAAATGTGCATCTTTAACGTCTGCATTTTGTTTAGTACAAGAGGAAATTGATTTATAGTTTTATTTCTGCAGTGTTGTTGCACATTCCAAGTTTGGCTTTTGGGGTTCCCAGTTTAATTATTGTCTTCCTATTTCTAAATTGTGATCCCTTGTTCTTTGTGTGGTAATGGTCTATGTTCTGATGGTGTAACCGAGCGGAAGTATTATATTTATGCAGTTTCTGTTTGACAGTGCCACATGTTCTCTTTCCCCAGTAGGAGATGTATTGGTATTGTCTCATATGTATTGGTTTAATATTTGCAGTGTTGCCTTTTGATAGAAATATGATGACAGAAAAATATAACGATAGAAAAAGACCACATGGCCTATCTAGTCTGTCCTTCCATATCAACAACTACAACAGTCCCATAGAAACATAGAAATATGACGACAGAAAAAGACTACATGGCCTATCTAAGCCTGGCGGTTGGCACTGGAGTATAGTAATGTAGAAATCTGGTAGTCTTTCTGTATCCAGACACTCATTAAGAGACATGTTTACTAAAAGTTAGTGCTGCAAATATTTATGCAAATGAGTCTCCTTATGCAAATGAGGTCCCGCAAGTAATCTTCACACATGGCCCCGCACCCCCCCTTGGACCGCCCCTGGCAGGACTCACTGTGTGAACCGTGACTCACACAGGGCGGCAGCCTTGGAAGGGCGGTATGGTCAGCTCAGTGAGGCAACCATGCCCAGATGTTAGATAGATGAGCAATGGGAGGCATAGCCAGGTGGACCTGATGATGGGCAGCAGACAGAGGGCGGACAAACAGTAAATATCAGCATGGGACTTTGAAACCCATACACGCACTACACATCTGATGTGCAGTGCAGGCATGGGATCCAAAACCCCACTTCGATTGTAAGGGATGCTCTGCTAAGGGTTCAGCTGCACTTCCTGCACTGCGATTGGCTCTCAGAATGGTGCAGCTGTGTGGGGCAGGAAGTTCATGCTGATCTTGTGGCTTGAGAGATCAACCCGAACTTCCTGCCCCATGTGGTTCCACCATTAAGAGAGTCAGTCGCAACTGTAGGAAGCAGCTGAACCGCAACGTTCTGGATGAGCTGCAACACAGAATAGGCGATGGATCCTTTTAATCTATTTTTCTTCAGCATGTTTGCACTCAGGGCCAACCCGTCCACTAGGTGAACTAGGAGGTCACCTAGGCAGCAGACTCAGGTGGGTGGCATCTCTGCCCCAACCCCCCCAGGAAGTGGCAGCTGAACTGCTACTTCGATGCCGTGGCAGGCTTTAAAACGCCCGCGGACATGCGCACAGTTCCGCTTTGACGCTCCTGCCCACCCTCCAAGAAAATTGCATCAGGGGGGTAGGAGTGACAGGCCATGAGAGCACATGCGCACGGGCACTTTAAAGACTGATGCAGCACTGAAGAGGCAGTTCAGCTGCCGCTGCTTCAGTGCAAGGGGGGGGGGGGGGCAGCAGCATGGCAGGCTGGCGGAGGTGCAGTCTTTTGGGAGGGGGGTGGTGGCGGCACAGAGGGCCTGCCTTGTATATGAATATATCTCTGTTGAAATAGGAAACCTCATTTTTCCCTGTGGGTTGAGAGTACCACTGGAGTTTGCATCTTGATTTACATCTGTATTATTGTATATGGGTCTTTTGTAACAGGATTATTTTTATTATTGATTTATTTCAATGTCTTTATATGGTACCTGTACTCACTTTTAATTTTTGATATACTGCAATTATCACCATTTATGTTTTAATATTTATTTTCTATGTCTGTCTGTTTCTTTGAGATATATTTTGATTTAATTAATTTTTGACCAGATAATCAGTATGACACACTTTTTAATGTTAAATACAATGTATGTGTTTTTATGAGGCATACTTTACTTACTGATCTTTTAATGGTTAGTGATTTTGATATTATCTTTTATGTATGTTTATGATTTTATCATGTTTTAACTATAATTGTTTTTCTGATTCAGATACCCCTGAGGAAGTCTGACTCAGAACATGATCCTGTAGGGTGCATTGCAGTTGGTAAGAAAAAAATAAAAAAAACCTCTTGGCTCAACAACTCTGTGGTTTCAGACATTTGTTCACCTCACTCCTGTTTGCCTGGTTCTTGAGCTGCAAGTATGTGTGTTTTCTTCAGTATTACTGGGGCCTCTTCAGCCAGTTGGGTTTTCAGGATATGCATACAATGCCTCCACTGCATGCAAATCTACCTCATGCATATTCATTTTGGATATCCTGAAAACTAAATTGACTGTGGAGCCCCCAGGACAAGTTTGGGAAGCACTGGACTAGGGATAGGCGGGGGGTTATGAGAGAGAGAAAGAGAGAGAGAGAGAAGCCTCGGGGGTTGGGTTATCAGGGAGAGATACTGGGTGAAGCCTGATAGGTCTTAAGAGAGAGAGAGACTGGGGGAAGACTGGGGTGGGCTATGAGAGTTAAATAGACTGGAGGAAGCATTTGAGGGGGATCATGAGAGAGAGAGAGAGATAGTAGAGGAAGTCTGGGAGGGGTGTCATGAGAGAGAGAGAAATGGACTATGGGAAGGGGGTTATAAGAAAGAGAGAGAAACAGACTGAAGGAAATCGGGGAGGGAGTTATAAGAAAGAGAATAAAACAGACTGGAGGAAGTCTGGGGGTTATGAGAGAGATAGAGAGAGAAACAGACTGGAGGAGGTCTGGGAGGGGTTCATGAGAGAGAGAGAGAGAGATGGACTATAGGAAGTCTGGGAGGGGGTCAGGAGATAAAAAGAGAGAGAAACAGACTGGAGAATTCTGGAAGGGGAGCTATGAGAGAGAGAGACTGGAAGAAGTCTGGGAAAGGGGTCATCAGAGAGAGAGAGAGAAAGATTGGAGGAAGTCTGGGATGGGTATCATGAGAGAGAGACAGAGAGAAACAGATGAAGACGTCTGGGACTGGGGTCCTGACAAAGAGAGAGAGAGACTGGAGGAAACCTGAGGGAGATACATATATACATATACACACATGGAAACATATGCATATTCCTCATGCACACACATGCACACAGCGCTGATACTCCCCTTGACAAACACACACACACACATATACACACAATGTGCACACTTGTGAAGGCCTTGATACTCCCTATAACACACACACACATATGTACAAAGCCCTTGACACTCCCCATGATAAACTCACGCATGCATGCATCCCCCCATAACACATGCATGCGTGAGTTTGTCATGGGGAGTGTCAGGGGCTGCATATGTTTGCATGTGTGTGTGTGTGTGTGTATATATGTATCTCCCTCAGGTTTCCTCCAGTCTCTCTCTCTCTTTCTCATGACCCCAGTCCCAGACATCTTCATCTGTAACACATCCCCCCATAACACATGCCACCATGACACAGAGACAGGTGCATGCACCCCTCAACACTCCCAAAGACACACACATACCCATACACACCCATAGAGACCCATACACACACACAGAGAGCTCCTAACACTACTCATGACATACCTACACATGCATCCACCTGGCCCCTGATATTACCTGACACTTCCTATGAGACACAGAAATGAACACCCCCCATGTCTGATCTGGAAATGGGGGACACATGCTATTTGTATTACACTGCTAATGTATACTTTTCAAATTGATGATGGTGAATGGAAAGGCAAGAGGGAGATTGAGCAGAGGAAGGTGGACAGAAGCTGCAGTGGGGAGTTTATCATAGAGGATGGGGAGATACTGGTCTGCAAGGGGGGGGGGAGGAATAGAGAGAGAGCAGAGATGTGTTTAGCAATGCTTACATACCACTTTTTATCAAGTCAAAGTGGTGTACATTCAGTTACAGTATATATTTCCCTTGCCCCTGAAGGATTCATAATCTTGCTTTATACCTGAGACAACAGAGAGTTAAGTGGCTTGCCCAAGGCAACAAGGAGCACCTGTGGGACTAGACACCCCAGAGGTTGTTGTCCTCCAGTGGGATTCAAACCACTGGTCTTTCAGCCTGAGGCAACTTTCCCCAACCACTAGATCACTCCTCCAGCTGAGATACTGAGGTCTGAGGGGATGACAGAGAGATGGTGGGCTCTGAGGGGTGGACAGAGATGGAAATATTGGACTCTAAGTGGTGGATGGAGAGGCAGACGCTGTACTCTGTGGACAGTGACAGGCAGATTTATTTATTTATCTATCAATTTGTATATACTGCCTTATCTGGGAATCAAGGAGGTTTACAAGGAACAAAATGGCTATTGTTTACATAGAACTTTGTTAAGAGAACACATTGAACGGTAAACTTAACATGGAAAGTAAGACTGGTATAATATAATTATACTGAACTATATATATGGCTTGAAAAGGAAGGGGAGGTGGAGGAGGAGCGGGGGAAGGAAGGGGGTTGGACATGAAAGTTAGGTTATTGATGTCTTGGTGGATGCCATCTATGCGATGTAATGTTCATTGACAAATAAAGTTTTGAGCTTCTTGCGATGATGGACTCTAAGTGGAGGACAGAGGGTAAGAAATGCTGGGCTCTGAGGGGTGAACAGAGAAAGAGAGAGAGAGATGCTGGGCACTGAGGGGTAGACAGATGGTGAAATTTGAGTGGATAGAGAGGGTGTAAAGAAAGAAATGGAGGAAGAAGATAAAAGGAAAAGATCAGTATATCAGATACAGATACAGTTTAGAGAGGGAATGAAAGAAGACAGAAGGAGCAAGGAGAAATGGCAAATGGAAAGCACATACTAGAAAGAGGGTTAAGAGAAGAGAAAGGATAGCAGAAGAGAAACTGAGGCCATTGTGACTGAAAAAAATAAAATGACCAGATAACAAAGGTAGAAAAAAACTATCTTATTTTTAATTTATTAACTGGACTACGTTAGCTTTGGGAAATCTGCATTGCTGATGTCTGTGTTTTGTTCATTATAAGAGGAAATAAATACATTTCTATTTTTATTTCTACAGTACTGCCATAAATATAGAGTTTGACATCTTGGGGTTCCCAGTTCAATTACTGTCTTTCTGTTTCTAATTTGTGGTCCTTTGATTTGTATTTTGTGAGAGTCTGTCTGTGTTTTGTATGTATGACTGAGGTACAGCATTGTGACAGCATGTAGTTTCTGTGTAAAGATCTGAAGTGGTCCCATTAGCTTTGTATTCCTTGTAGGAAAGGTTTTGGTGTTCTCTAAGGTGCATTGGTTTAATATTTGTAGTACTGCCTTTCAAAGGTAGGACCGATCTGTCTCAGGGCATTTTCTCTAAATGGTTAGTTTTGCACATACCATGACAGTCATGAACCTCATTTCTAAGCTGGAGTAAGTGGAGTATGATGTCCATCTCTAATGCTCGGCATAGTACTTGCATTGTGCCAAAGAGCGCCTCCTTCTGGAATTCATAAGATGTAACATATATGGATAGTTTGTCAAGATGTGCCTGCAAATTCGTCTTTATAAAGCCTGTGGCTCCCAATACGATGACAAATATTTCTGTATCTTTCTGCAACGTTTTCTTGGTCTCTGCATATCTTGGTATTTTAGGATCTTCCGTCTCTCCATGTAATTCACAGAATAATCACTTGGAACCGATACTTTATAATCAATGACAAGGGCATTCAAGGGCTAGCCCTGAGCTGGTGTAAATCCTACCTATCTGATAGACAGCAGCAAGTCAGAACAGGAGAAGCAACGTCTGATTCATTCCCCCTTAATCAAGGTGTCCCTCAGGGTTCCTCCTTGTCCGCACTAATGTTCAATATCTATATGCAGCCAATCTGCGACCTGATACGCACCTTCAACATACAATGCCTTGCATATGCTGATGACATCCTGATGTTTGCTCCATTCAACATAAAACAACCAGATTTTGCACCAATAGTTCACTGCTTTGAAGCTGTATCAAACTGGCTCCTCAAACAGAATCTACGGATAAATCACAACAAAACAGATGTTCTATTCGTTACACAGAACCCAACATTCATACCCCCTGCTTCATTACAGGTAAACAACATTGAGTTGAAAGCACAACCTACAATCCGATACTTAGGGATCATATTAGATCAGCAGCTTGATATGTCAGCACACATTAAGAAAACAACGAGTGCAATTTACCACAAGATTCGATCCCTACGTAATCTCCGACCTCTACTTAACTACTCCGACTTCCGCACTATCTTCCAAGCCTTGGTATTACCACACTTAGATTTCGCCAATATCATTCTACACGGTCTCCCGCAATCCACTCTAAATCCCCTCCGTCTGGCCATGAATGCAGCCGCGAGAATTCTCGCAGGTGCTCCACGTTCAGAGCACATAACTCCAATACTGATGAGTTTATACTGGTTACCCCTCCAGGCCAGAACCCTATACAAGACCCTGGTCATGACTTTTAAAGCCTCAAAGTGCCCATCTCTATCACCTATCAGCAATATGATACATATCACTCCAAATAACAGATCCAGGAGATCTGTTACATTAAACTCCATTGACCTCCCGAAACTCCTCACAAAATGCTCTAAATCAACAGCCTCTAGAGCCTTCTCACTGTTTTCACCCAGAGCCTGGAATGCCCTTCCACCCAAAATCAGAGCCATCTCAAGTCTAATGACATTCAGAAAGGCATTAAAACATTATTTGTTCCTAATATACTACCCTGAAGCTACTCCAACTGAACATAGCCCTCATGCTGGTCTTTCATACTTGACCCCGGTAGAAAATGGTTAATCTTGATGGTTCTCACTTGCTCACTCTATCCATTCCGTATTTATACTGTACTTGTAATAACTTTTTCTCCGTACTTGTAGTTTTAACTTATTTACCACCCCCATCTAATTAACCAAAAATACCATGTATATAGTTAGCCATGTTTTTTGTATATAGTTAACCCTGTTTATCACCAAGTTTATGTACCCTGTTCTTTGTAAAAAACCAATGCTGTCTGTGTCATTGTGTTTATATTTGTTCATATGTAAACCACACTGATTAAAAGAGCGCGGTATATAAGAAAAATAAATAAATAAAATAAAATAAATAAATAAATGACGTTCTGGTGTTTTTCTCTTTTACCACTATGCCGGGTTTCCTCGCATCCAGTTTCTTATCCATTGAAATGGGAATGTTCCAGGTGATCATAACCTCTTCATTCCCTGTAATTCTCTTAGGGTCATCATCCCAATGCTTTTCAAGCACAGTGATATTGTAGTATTTACAGAAGTAGTATAATGGGTACACTACTCGTCAAACTGATTGACAGGTGAGATAGGCTGATTGACAGGGTGAGATAAGGATGACAGGAGCCAATCAGCATTCACTTCCGGTGTATGCCCCGACTTAGGCCACGCCCCCTCCCACAGAAGTGAATGGTGAGTTAGCCCCGCCCACTCCCGCCCCAAACTGTTGACAGGTACCAATCAGTGTCCACTTCCGGTGTATGTCCCGCCTTAGGCCATGTCCCCTCCCATAGAAGTGAATGGTGAGTTAGCCCCGCCCACTCCCACCCCCAGGCATGGCCACCGCCCCCACTTGACACGCCTCCAACCCACCCCAAGGATGACATCATCCAATCAGCATCCACCTCCAGGTTTGTGCCACACCCACGCCCCGCCCCACAATATGGCATTAGCCAATCAGCACGCACTTCCGGGTTTGTGCCCCACCCACAGCCTCCCACCCTCAACCACGCCCCTGCCTACATCATCGGAAATGACATCACTGGAAACAGGGTGTCATCAGCCAGGAAATCTGCACAGCGCCCTTCATTTTCTTTTACCATCTGCTTCCACTCGTGCTCCCCATAGACTTATGACCTTGAACCCCCGGCTTTCCAGGAATGCATCTTTTAGCTGTGTTTTGTAATAAAGAAAACCATAGGTGGTGGCTGTTACAGGATTCTGGTCTTTATCGTTATAACAACTCGGAGAGCCGTGATGAAAACAACCATTAAATTCAAAAGCTGTTTCTACCCCATCGATCACGGCATAGCCATCAAGAAAATAAGACCCCACCTTTTTTTCGCCACCTTTCAGAGCATGTGTGATCTGTATATTTTCTTTGGCCTCTACATACAACAACCATTGAATAGAGGGGGGATGAATATCTCTTTGTCTGCCGGTGATAGTTATCTGGTGGAATGAGTGCCACAGTCTTGGGTCCTAAAAACATTAATCTGAACATAGCCATATATACAGATGCAAGGGTTATAGATTGGAAAGGGTCTAAACACCTTGTTTGAATTTCTGAGATGTCACCATGCTCTACAAACACTTCTTTCTCTGTCATTTTCATGATTTCAGCTCGGTAGAGAACACAGGCCTGCCACAAAATAGATACTATATGAATCTATATGGATTGAAATTCCATGTAAAAGGGGGAAAGCAATGGCAGTGGGGGTGTACTATCGAACGCCTGGCCAGAATGACCAAATGGATGATGAAATGCTCAAAGAAATCAAGGAAGCTAACAAAAGTTACAGCGCAGTCATAATAATGGGTGATTTCAACTACCCCGGTATCGACTGGGTCAGTGTCACGTCAGGACATGCTAGGGAGATAAAGTTTCTAGATGAAATAAATGACTGCTTCTTGGAGCAGCTGGTTCATGAACCGACCAGAGGGGAAGCCATATTAGACTTAGTCCTCAGTGGAACACCAGATCTAGAGCAAGAGATAAGGTTGTTGGGGCCACTTGGCAATAGTGATCATAGCATGATCGCCTTTGATTTAATTAGTGGAGGAGGGATAGTAAGGAAATCCACAGTACTACCGTATAACTTTCGAAAAGGAGACTATGATAAAATGAGGAAAACAGTTCAGAAAAAACTAAAAGGAGCAGTTGCAAAGGTTAAAGACGCACATCAGGCTTGGTTGTTGTTGAAAAATACTATCTTGGAAGCCCAGACCAGCTGTATTCCACGCTTTAAGAAAAGTGGAAGGAAGTCAAAAAAACTGCCAGCATGGTTTAAAGGTGAGGTCAGAGAGGCTGTTGTTGCCAAAAAAGCATCTTTCAGGAAATGGAAAAAAGAGCCAAACGACGAAACCTGGAAACAGCACAAGCACTGGCAAGTCAAATGCAAGGCATTGATAAGGCAGGCAAAGGGAGAATTTGAGAAGAAGCTTGCTGCGGAAGCAAAAACGCGAAGTAAAGACCTTTTCAAGTACATTCGTAGCAAAAAACCTGTGAGAGAGTCAGTTGGTCCATTAGATGATAAAGGGGTTAAAGGAGGCAACAAGGCGATAGCGGAGAGACTGAATGAATTCTTTGCTTCAGTCTTTACTGAGGAAGATGTAGGGATGTTACCCATGACTGAAGTGGTATTTAAAGGTGCGGAAGAATTGAAGGAAATATCGATACATCGGGAAGATGTATTACAACTATTAGATAAACTGAAGAGTAGCAAATCACCTGGGCCGGATGGTATACATCCAAGGGTGTTGAAAGAACTGAAATATGAGATAGCAGACCTGCTATTAGTAATCTGTGAACTATCATTAAAATCATCTCTAATACCTGAAGATTGGAGGATCGCCAATGTAACACCAATTTTTAAAAAGGGTTTCAGGGGTGATCCGGGAAACTACAGACCGGTGAGCCTGACGTCAGTACTGGGAAACCATCATAAAGAATAAAATTACTCAGCATGTAGATAGTCATGACCTAATGGGAGACAGCCAACATGGCTTTAGACAAGAAAGATCTTGTCTTACTAATCTGTTATGTTTTTTTGAAGGAGTGAATAATCAGGTGGACAAAGGTGAGTCGGTTGATACTGTGTATCTGGACTTTCAGAAAGCCTTTGACAAGGTCCCTCATGAGAGACTTTTGGCAAAACTAAAGAGTCATGGGATAGGAGGCAGTGTACTATTGTGGATCAGGAACTGGTTAAAAGATAGAAAGCAGAGGGTAGGGCTAAATAGCCAATTTTCCCAATGGAGAAAGGTGAATAGTGGTGTACCCCAGGGATCTGTGCTGGGTCCACTGCTTTTTGACATATTCATAAATGACCTGGAAAGTGGAATAACGAGTGAGGTTATCAAATTTGCAGATGACACAAAACTATTTAAAGTTGTTAAAACCCAAGAGGATTGTGGAAAATTGCAAGAGGATCTAAATAAATTGGAAGACTGGGCATCAAAATGGCAGATAAAATTTAATGTGGACAAGTGCAAGGTTATGCACCTAGGGAAGAACAACCCAAACTATGGTTACACGATGCAAGGTTCCACATTAGGAACCACCACCCAGGAAAAAGATTTAGGCGTCATTGTGTATACCATGTTAAAACCCTCGGCCCAGTGTGCAGCAGCAGCCAAGAGAGCAAATAGAATGCTAGGTATCATAAGGAAAGGAATGGAAAATAAAACAAAAGATATTATAATGCCTCTATATCGTTCCATGGTGAGACCGCACCCTAAAAAGGATATAGCGTTATTAGAAAAGGTTCAGAGAAGAGCCACCAAAATGGTAAAGGGGATGGAAGGATACTCCTATGAAGAAAGGCTAAAAAGGTTAGGGCTCTTTAACCTGGAAAAGAGACGGCTGAGGGGAGATATGATAGAAGTCTATAAATTAATGAATCGAGTGGAACGGGTAAACGTAGATCGATTGTTTACCTTATCAGAATATAGAAAGACTAGGGGACATGCAATGAAGCTACAGGGTAAACTATTTAAGACTAATAGAAGAAAATATTTTTCCACTCAACGTGTAATCAAACTCTGGAATTTGTTACCGGAGGATGTAGTAAAGGCTGTTAGTGTAGCTGGGTTTAAAAAAGGTTTGGACAAGTTCCTGGAGGAAAGGTCCATAAACCATTATTAAGAAGGGACCCAGGATATCAATGCTTGAACCAATACAAGCATTGTGGAACCTGTGTCCCTTGCGGAAACTGCTAGGTACATATGACCTAGATTGGCCACTGTTGGAAACAGAATACTGGGCTTGATGGACCTTGGTCTGACCCGGTATGGTATATCTTATGTTCTTATACATCCTGCTGACAGTAATAAGCCAACTCTTTTTGCAAATTAAAAGTTTTATGCTGATTGTCCTTGTACCATTGTAAAAATTCCTCTTTTTCTTCAGGCAACATGTTACTCACACCGTAATGTTCAACACCTGGCATGGGGCCCACATAATTTTGATTTTCTGGCGTATTAAAAAAGTGCGGAAAGTACCCCTTGCTGCCTATAAAACCCATGGCTTGTGGAAGTTTGCTAAGTTTCATAGGCAGGAAATTTAGAGAGTCTATAAAACGGATAGTCAAAGGTTCAATGGTAATTTGTAAAAGTTTAGCACGTTGAACCAGCAGCCCTGTGTCCATCTTTTCCTTAAGCAGTTGTTTAAGAACAAAATATCCATCATAACCTTTGGAATTATGGGCTATGAAGGTGTAGCCTTTAAATTTTTTGTCACAAAAAATCTGTATAAAGGCAGAAATACATTCGAGACCCTTGAATTCCCAGTTTCTTTCATCATTTAAGTCCGTCGCATATATGTAATTAGGGACATGCCAGCCTGTTTCTTGCATACATTCACAATCATAAAAAATATACTTTTCAGATGTTTCAGTTTTACCAATAGGGGGTCATAAAACATAAGTGGACGCCATCCCCAGTTAGGGGCTTGCGACATAGTTTACAATGCCGGCCCTTGCACTTATGTTTCTTGTCCACATAAGACTCACATTTCTGGCACAGTATCTTAGATAAACACGCCACTTCTTTTTTCAGAGCCAGATACGCGTGTCTATCTAAACACTCTTTAGAACAACAAAAGAGTTTGCAATTAGGGCATCTCTGTTGTACACCAACATTATTCGCACACGTTAGTGTCAAACAAAGACGGCACCATAATGTGCAATTATGATCGTGACTGTACGGTTTCTGACAGTAACTACAGAAGTTGCGCTCCCCATAGAATTTTTTGACATCGGTTATACCATAGAAATGGTCATCGTGTAGCAACAAGAACACAGTCTTAGGGAACACAGGTGTGTCTGATGTCTTAAACAAACCCATGAATTTGTGTAAAGCACAACGTGTATGTTTATCTTTAAATGCTGTTCAAATATTGCTACATCATCGAGCATGACTTTTCTATGAACCGGCCATCCCAATTCATTATGTAGTTTTTTAGCACCTTCCAACAATTCGACATCTGTCATTTTTACCTGTGACATGAAGACTGTGAGGCTACCTGCAAAACACAGGTTATTATCAGTGCTGTTCAAGTCTATCAAATACATCCTTTTCTTATGAAAAATATGGCTAAATGGTATAGTCTTTAAGACCCTACGAGCTCCCCCACCCCGATTTCTTATGACAAGTACAACAACACGGAATATATCACAAACCTGGATTTCTCTGTGACTCTGAAGGAGTTTAGCGATCTGATTTAAGAACTCGTCAGCGTCTAATGCTTCTGGGTTTAACTTTCCAGAATACAAGGAATTGTGAAAAAGAGATGAGTGTAGATGCACCTGTACATAACCACCGGGTGAAACCCTGCTGCTAACCTCATCCAGAATACCTTGCCGAATGGCGAATTGAGCCTCAGATAATGATGTTACCCTGTCTAAATTAATAAACCAAAATTCCATGTCCAATTTACGATCCCACCTTTTCACAAACTGAACATAGCTAACTGGTTCTGATTCTTCAGCGGGGCCTAATGCATGATTATTTGCACTGTCCTCTGAAACACTGTGATCAAAGACACGGCTTTCACCACGCCCTCTGCATTCTGTACCAGTGTGTGTAGATTCACCGGCAGAAAAACTTTCGCAGTGTGATATTTTCCTGTTAGACTCTCTCCCATAGCCATTGGTTTTCTAACATTTTCTCGATCTGAAAAAGAAAAACGTAGGGGCTAATACTTTTTTCTTTTACAGCGGCCTTAAAATCTAGGTGCCGGATAAAACTGGAATACTCACTATTCTGCTTGCCTTTTGGCTTTCTGTAAGGTGTCGTCTGTTGATTAGGCCGGTCATCTTGTTTTGTAGCAGCTTCCTGGTCTTTAATATTAAAAAAAAAACATAAGACACATTATAAAGAGCATAGCTGCTGGAAAAATTAAAAACCACCAGACATGGAGTGGAGGAGTGGTCGGGGTTCAAATCCCACTAGAGGACAGCAACCTTGGGCCGGAAGGACTGGGGTTTCTAGTCCCATAGGTGCTCCTTGTGGTCTTAGGCAAGCCACTTAACCCTCCATAGCCCATGTTCCCTGTAAAATAGTTATCTCCAAGTTATAATGCCCTGTTCAATGTAATTTCAGTTTGTTCAATGTAAACTGCACTGATGCAGAATAGCGCGGTATATAAGAGAATGTAAATAAATAAATAAATAAACAAATACCTTTTAACTTTCTTTGCTGTCTTCTTTTTGTAAGAGAGAGTTTATTTGGGCCCCGCAGCTTCTGCTCCTATATTTAAAGACAATCATAAGAGACAGAAACATTACATAGCCAACAATATTTTTAAAAAAGTAAGACTCATATCTACTCACCATGTCTGAAGAAGAAGAGTTGCAGATGATACAAGCTATATAGACTATGTGATCTTTTCTAGCTGCTGAAATGTACTGCGCCTTTTTAAATGAAATTCTTTGATGGGGTTTACAGCCCCCCAGACTCTTTAACTGAAACATCTCTGGATCTCATAATCTTATCATACGACCTGGCTAATTCACACTGCCTTTTTTTTTTTCGCAGACAGTACATTGTAACAGATGCTATATATTGTGTATGTGGACCAATGTGGCTAATACACATTCCCCCACCCCCAGACGCCTTAAGTGGATTTTAGTTCTACAACAGATAAATCACAAGGTCCCATTTTTACAGACAACCCATTGTAGGTTTAATTAACTAGGCAATCCTAAAACACACAAAGCTGTAGGTTCAAATGTTTTATTTCAAATAAAATGTTTTCATCTTGTGAAATGATTCATTTGAGCATTACAAGTTTTTAAAAAAACATATAAAGGCATACATATAATTTTTGTTCATCTGTATGTTCGGCTAATAGATTCTGGAAATCATACATGTCTGGCCTGTCACTCCTACCCCCCTGATGCAACTTTCTTGGAGGGTAGGCTGGAGTGGCAAACCGGAACTGTGCGCATGTGCGCGGGCGTTTTAAAGCCTGCCACGGCACTAAAGTAGCAGTTCAGCTGCCACTTCCTGGGGGGGTTGGGACAGTGATGCCACCCACCTGAGTCTGCTGCCTAGGTGACTGCCTAGTTCACCTAGTGGACGGGTTGGCCCTGAGTGCAAACATGCTGAAGAAAAATAGATTAAAAGGATCCATCGCCTATTCTGTGTTGCAGCTCATCCAGAACGTTGCAGTTCAGCAGCTTCCTGCAGTTGCGACTGACTCTCTTAATGGTGGAACCACATGGGGCAGGAAGTTCGGGTTGATCTCTCAAGCCACAAGATCAGCATGAACTTCCTGCCCCACACAGCTGCACCATTCTGAGAGCCAATCGCAGTGCAGGAAGTGCAGCTGACCCTTAGCAGAGCATCCTTTACAATCGGAGTGGGGTTTTGGATCCCATGCCTGCACTGCACATCAGATGTGTAGTGTGTGTATGGGTTTCAAAGTCCCATGCTGATATTTACTGTTTGTCCGCCCTCTGTCTGCTGCCCATCGTCAGGTCCACCTGGCTATGCCCCCCATTGCTCATCTATCTAACATCTGGGCATGGTTGCCTCACTGAGCTGACCATACCGCCCTTCCAAGGCTGATGCCCTGTGTGAGTCACGGTTCACCCAGTAAGTCCTGCCAGGGGCGGTCCAAGGGGGGGTGCGGGGCCATGTGTGAAGATTCCTTGTGGGGCCTCATTTGCATAAGGAGACTCATTTCCGGGCACAAACCCAGAAGTGGGTGCTGATTGTCTAATGCCATATTGTGGGGCGGGGCATAGGTGTGGCACAAACCTGGAAGTGGACGCTGATTGGATGATGTCATCCTTGGGGCGGGGTGGAGGCGTGTCAAGTGGGGGCGGTGGCCACACCTGGGGGTGGGAGTGGGCGGGGCTAACTCACCATCCACTTCTATGGGAGGGGGCGTGGCCTAAGGCGGGACATACACCGGAAGTGGACACTGATTGGTACCTGTCAACAGTTTGGGGGTGGGAGTGGGCGGGGCTAACTCACCATTCACTTCTATGGGAGGGGCGTGGCCTAAGTTGGGACATACACCGGAAGTGAATGCTGATTGGCTCCTGTCATCCTTATCTCACCTGTCAATCAGTTTATCTCACCTGTCAATCAGTTTGATGAGTAGTGTACCCATTATACCCATTATAGCCCATGTTCCCTGTAAAATAGTTATCTCCAAGTTATAATACCCTGTTCAATGTAATTTCAGTTTGTTCAATGTAAACCGCACTGATGCAGAATAGCGCGGTATATAAGAGAATGTAAATAAATAAATAAATAAATTATACTACTTACAGAGTTTCCAATGTATGAGGCATGATACTTTGTTGTGCCTTTCTGTATAGAAATTTTCCGCCATCAGAACTTCACAGCCAGTTATGAGGTGAGTCATTGTTTCCAGGTCTTTCTTACAGAATCAACATATGTCTGTTTGGCCAGTTTTTTCAATGCCTGCTGTAAACCAGTGATTCTTAACGCAGTCCTTCCGCACCCCCTAGGTCAGTCGGGCTTTCAGGATATCCACAATGAATATGCATGAGATCGATCTGCATTCAGAGAGGAATGGAGAATAAAACCAAGGATATTATAATGCCTCTGTATCGCTCCCTGATGCGGCCACATCTTGAATATTGTGTGCTACTCTGATCGCCATATCTTCAAAAGGATATATCAGAATTAGAAAAGGTACAGAGCCACAAAAATGATAAAGGGGGTTGAGATATGATTCTCAATAAATTGGTTAGTCTATAACATGTCAACTATAAGGTGTCACCTGTATTTATTATTTTTGCTACTCCAGACTTACACAGCTACCCCTCAGAAAATCATGTTGGGACAAAAGAAAGGCTTGTGAAGGGCTCCACTGGAATCCAGTGGGGTGGGGGTGGGGTGAGTACAGTAATCACTTGCACAGGCAGCAAAAAAGGTAGCACTGGCCCTGCATCAAAGTAGTCTCTACATTTATTTCAGAACATTAGCTATGCCACAATTCGGAGGCAAGCCAGAAAAGGACAATAGGAGGAAGAGAAGAAAACAGGGAAGAAACAGAATCCAAGATTAGCTGGAGAGCAAGGCAGGGTGGGGAAAAGTTACATTGTTATCAGAGAATAAGATGGATAGGGGGAAAAATGCAGGAAAATGCCTTGGAGCAAGAGAAAGCTATAAAACAGAGGAAGCATCAGGGAAGGAGAGCTGAAAAGCCAGTTTTTTAGGGACTTCTGAAATTTGGAGACGTGGGAGGGGGTTCCAGTCTGACGGCCAGAGGGAGAGAGTTCTAAAGGAGAGGGCCAAAATAGGAAAAGGAAGATTCCCTGGAAACAAGCTGGAGAGCAGATGGAGGAAGGAGGGAGAGAAGAGAACAGGCGGGGAGATAAGGAAAGATCAGGGAAGTGAGGTGGAGGGGTGGGAGGCCATATGGTAAACATGGTGAACCAAAGTTAGAATCTTGAATTTTAGCCTAGCAGAGATAAGAAAGTGGAGAGAAGAGGGGAGGAATTATTAAAGAGAGCCATAGATTAGTTTAGCCTCAGTAGGGAAGAAGTTGCAGACATTTGAAGAAGTAAAGAGGCAGTCCATTGTAAACAGTATTGCAATAATCGAGTCAAAAAATCATGAGAATAATGTTGAGGAGCTGAAGCTGAGGAAATGCGAGGATGGAACAGGCAGATCAGATGTGAAGTTAAGCAAAAATGAAGGACTTGGAGACAGCATCAATTTGACACATGAAAAGAAGTGTTGAGAATGAAACCCAACGTTTTAATAGAGTCACAAAACACCAAAGGAGAAGAACAGAAAGTAGAAAGAAATAGGGGGCAAGGAGAACCTGGGGGAGGAGAAACAGATAGATTTGTAACTATCAACAATCAGAACCAAGTAGTGATCCTGAAACAGTGACTAATTGAGTGTAAGAAAGATTTTAGGGGTGTGATATTGAAGTCAGGAGAATGGACAGTGAAGACAATTTCTATATCATCAGCATACAGATAGGAGCTATAGCTGATGGATTGAATCAGAAAGGATAAGGGAGAGAGAAAAATGTTAGACAGGGAAGGAGGCAGGACTGCCCTGGGGAGCACCAGAGAGATGTGGAAGAGTGGAAGAGAGTCTAGAGTTTGATGAGACTAGGTAAGAGTGCGGAGAGAGATAAAAGGAGAACCACCGGAGAACAACATCATTAATGCTGGTTTTGTGGAGCATCTAAATTAGGAGGGAATGGTCAAAAAGACTGATAGCAGGGGAGAGATGAAGAGAAATCAGAATAACAGAGTTGCCATGAATCAGTGTGGTTCAGATTTTATTCATTAAGGTGGTGAGTAAAGATTCTGTGCTGTGTCTGGAATGGAAACCAGCTTCTCTGGGATGCAGAACTAGAGCTTTATCATGGAAGAGAAAAAGTTGCCACAGCATAAT
Organism: Ichthyophis bannanicus; assembly: GCA_033557465.1. Taxonomy (NCBI): domain Eukaryota; kingdom Metazoa; phylum Chordata; class Amphibia; order Gymnophiona; family Ichthyophiidae; genus Ichthyophis; species Ichthyophis bannanicus. The sequence goes on along the minus strand of CM066034.1, from coordinate 884,364,399 downwards.
GCGTTCTAAATTTTTAGAAAGAAAGGGAGGATTGGAGATAGAGCAAAAATTGGAGAGAGAGGAAGGATCAAGGGAGGGTGTCTTGAGAAAGGGAAAGGTTATTGCATGCTTCCAGCAGGGAGGAACATAGCCAGCTGTGAGGCTAGCCTGAAGTAGGGGAAGAATATTCGAGAGAAGATAGTCAACCAACTGAAGTCAATTGAGCAGGTAAGGGATCAAGAGAGGATGAGGAAGGGTGAACCAAGTAAAGTGCATGCTCAAGAAAGACTGAGATGAGGGTAGGATATGAGGACCAGTTGGAGGAGAGGGATAGGGCTGAAGAAACAGTATAGAAAAGAGCAGAGAGTGAGGTGGGAAGGGAAGTACTGGAAGGTGGGGAAGGTGTGAGTGGGGGGGAGGGTGGGAGGGAGGAAAGAGGGAGCACCAGAAGGGGCTGTGGCAAAAAGGCACAAAAGGAGATAAGGAGAGGGCAGGAGGGAACAGGATGGGAGCAGAAGGGAAAGGACTAGTCGGGGTAACAGGAAGAGATGAGTGGGCTGGAGACCAGGCAAAATGAAGAGAAGCAATTTTGTCAGAGAAAAGAGACAAAAGCATTAGGAGACAGAAGGCAGGGAGCCAGCTGAGTCAAGGTGGCAAAATGCTTGTGGTGTTTATTTGTCAGCAGAGGAAAGGTGAGACTGGATGAAGGAAGAGTATGTAGAATGACAGATCTTCCGGTAGGAAGATGCATGATCCTTCCAGAGGCACCAAGAACTCAGAGAGTGGTGCTTATACAAGAGGTGCTCGGCATGACATAGCTGCCAACAAAGAAGAGAGAGACCTTGATAAAACCAATGGTTATGAGGCAGAAGAAAGGAGGATGGGGTGAAGAGGGGCAATAGAGTCCAGCCAAGAACAGTCCAGCCAGGTAGAGACTTGAACAGCCAAAGAAGCATGGGGGAGCAAAAGAAAGAGAAATCTGCTAGGCCAGCTGATCAAAGTTGGCAGGACAGAGATTGTAGTAAACCTTGGAGAAGGGGGGGGGCGGCTAAGGGAGGCGGGGTGGAGAAGGAGAGGAAGACGGTAATAAGAAAATGGTCAGTCCAGGGCACAGGAAGTGAGGAATAAGAAAGAGCAGAGAAGAAAGAAGATGAGAGGAGAAAAACAAGATGAAAAATGTGACCTGCCTTATGCATGGGAAAAGTAATTAATTTGGAGAAGCCAGGATTGGTTATAATGCCAGAAGAGTTGGGGTCAGTAATGGAAAAGCACTTAAAATTACCCAATATGAAAACCAGGGAGTAAGCTAAGAAGATCTCAGCAAAGAAACCAGATATTTAAAGAGTGAGAGAGAGAAGGGGGGACCATAAACAATAAGGAAGTAAAGGGAATGTGGCCCAAAGTGCACTTGAGCCAGAAGTATTTTGGAATAGAGAAATGGGTAGGTCGAAATGTCATTTGCAGAATAGGAGGGAGAGAAAAATAAGGCTAAAACACCACCATGCTGAAATAGGTGATCATGATGGAGAAAATGGAAGCCAGGAGGCAGGAGTCCTGAAGAGAGGTCAAGTCCCCAGGTCAGAGTCAGGTTTCGGTGATCACCAAGATAGCAAGAGAGTGGAAGGAAATTAGATCAGCCATGAGTAAAACCTTATGGTGGATGGAGCGGGTATTAAGGAGGTTGAAGGAGCAGAAGGAGGAGGAGAAGAGGGAGAGGAAAGATGCACTGTCAGAAGAAAATAATATATGATTTTACTTACCAAAGAAGCAGGACCAGTGGCCCCAAAGCACATTAAAGAAGAGTCAGGAGCCACCAGTGTTAAAAAGAACAGTAGTGTAAAGAGGAATCCTGAAAGACACAAAAACAGAAGTGAGGATGAGTGGAAGCAAGAGGAGCAGAAAGGATGCAACCAAAGGCACCCCAAGGAATGCTCAAGAAGCAGACCCTTTTCCTTGGTCGTGCCTGTATTGCCACCATAGGAATAGTATAAAACTTTAAATCAATAATGGCAGCTGATGTCACTTCAGGGTTGCAGTGGCGGGGGGGGGGGGGGGAGGACACAATTAGCTTCAAAAACCAAACTCCTGTGATACAATATCAAACCAACAAATATTTAAAGAAGGAGGCTACCAGTGGTGTCCCAGGGATCTGGCCTTGGTTCGATTCTTTTTAACATCTTTGTTAGTGATATAACCGAAGAGCTGTGGGGTAAAGTTTGCCTCTTTGTGGATGAAACCAAAATCAGGCAGGAAGGTATAGATAACATGAGGAGGGATCTAGCTAAGCTTGTGGGATAGAGGTGATATGATTGAGATGTTTAAATACCTCTGTGGCATAAATGCACAGGAGGAGAGCCTCTTTCGATTGAAAACAAGTTTTGCTATGAGGGAACATTGGATGAGGGTGAAAGGGGATAGATTCAGGAGTGATATGCGAAGTATTACGGAAAGAGTGGTGGATCCGTGGAATAGTCTTCCAGTGGAGGTGGTAGAGATAAGGACACTATCTGAATTCAAAGAAACATGGGACAAACACAGCGGATCGCTAAAGGAAAAAAGGGGACTGTTGTAGTGGTTGATATGGAAGGACAGACTAGATAGGCCATGTTGCCTTTTTCTGTCGTCATGTTTCTCTGTTTCTAAATATAATCTGGATATTGAGTATCTGTATACGGATAATGGTTGGTGCTAAATATCCAGATAGTGTGGTCAGTGCTGGTGCTATCTGGACATGGCAATTTCAGCCATTGTCTGGACAGGCCTTGCAGACCACTTAGAACAGCATGAGTGAACAGTGTGCTCTGTCAATCAATAGTGTTCACTATCACTGAATAGCACACATTACTGAGTGATAGCGAGCAATATTAATGAAAGATGGAAGTGATGAAATTTCCTTTTTTTCTTGTTTCCATTTTAAAAAGCATGAAATGATATAAGAAATGCCACTGACATTTCCTATGTTGCTTCAAATGACTGCACATCTCAGTGCTCAGTTCCTCTGAATATATGGCACAGTCATCAAAGTCTATATATTCCAATCTTCCACAAGAGGTACAGCCATCGCCAAACACATGCACTGGCAGAAGAAGCAAACTCATGTGCACCCTAAAATAGACAAGAGACAGCGGTGAGAGACCCAAGATAGAAAAGAGGGTACATAAGGCAGCTACACCCACTGTCACTACCGCTACATGTAAAAATGCTGAGTTGGAGGCTAGCAGCTGCCGAAAAAGCTGACAAAATCCTGGAACAGGCTGCAGAGTCAGTGATCAGATACATCAGTTTGCTTTTGGGGATCCTGTTAGAAATACTAGAAATTTTGATCAAACCCAGGCTCCTGAGCACAGTCACCTCCCCAAACCAGATCAGAAAGGAGAAATGAAGCCTTTCCATAAAGTGGACACAGCATTTGAGAGAGATCATGCTCCACCCTGGAGGCCAAATGCCTCATGGCACAGATGCAGCACAAACGGCCCATGGCACAGGGCACATGCACTCGGACACATTCTACCCTATACCCGAATCCCTGTGCCTTCAATGGTTTGGATTCAAGGTGCAGCTGTGAGAATACTGCCAGCAAAGGTCCTTAAAAATATATATTTATCCACCAAGATATCATATTATTTGCACAAAAATTGTGCAAATAACCACTATGTCTTTTAAAATAAAATATAGAAATTGAGAGACGTCAAAAGTGGACCAGTGGACTTAAATGCCATTACTATATGCATATTTCTACACATTAACCACCATAACCAATCAGCGTCTGCCTCTCTAACAAGTCCATTCCTTCTTTTTTTGTTTTTTTTCAAAGCAATGTGCCACCACTAATTTGACGAGCCTGAAACCAAATTTCAGCATCAGTAAAAATTCAGGCAACGTTAATAAACATACTCTTCAAAAAATTTGATTTATAAAATCTCATTAATATTGAAACATCTCACTATGAATAATCTAACATATTTTTAAAAACATCACACACATATTCTTCAGAACAATAAACTATTAACTATTGAAATGTATTCCGTTATATATTCCCATATCATCACCACTGAAATATTGAAAAGACTCTTGCCATTATACTTAGCTCAAAGTTGACTCAAGTCGCTAGCGATCCATTCTTACAGTAGCTCTTAGCCAACACTGGACATCAATGTTTGGATAGAGATGCCTTCTTAGAGGATCTATTCAAATTGCTGCAAAAGTAATCTCAAACAGTCTCTTCACAATATCCCAAAAATGTCTCATGCTCAGACCAAGACTCCGGGCAGGTCAAATCTCATTAAATACAAGATTCACCATAAGCTTGTAAAGACAGATCTCTGCTCTAAGAATGACAAAATGTGGAAATCTGACTTGAAAAATGCATCACAGACCTGAACGTTATCACAAGGAATGAGTTTGGTCTGATATTGAAAAGTCTGGGGAGCGAATCTTCAGAATGTGTGAAAATACTAATATCAGTATATCTAGGCAACCTCTTCGCTGGACTAGTTATAATCTGGAAAAACCTTGAATAATGTTATTGTAGTCCAGAAGCACTTGTGAAAGCATTGTTCAAGAAGATCGAGAACCTCCTAAAAATCTGAAACAGAGACAAACACAAACTGCAAGAACTTGGAGACCTTCTTCTGAAGCTGGAAGAAGCCAAGGCTGACCAGGGTTGTTAGTAGGACACTGTCCTTGGAATAAAGTCCATCCTGAAGAAATCCTGAAGTGGACTGTTATAGTTGTTGTTATGGAAGGACAGACTAGATAGGCCATGTGGTCTTTTTCTGTCATCATGTTTCTATGTTTCTATGAAATTGCTATACAGCCTGCAAGACAAATGGATTGCTTGTGGTTCAAATACAAAATTGATAATGATGTTGCCTTCTCTCCCTTTACAGTCTTCTCAAGGCTTATTCAGGACCTAGCAATGATGAGAAATGATCCTGACTTTTTGCTTGATGCATCACAAGTCACCAACAGCAGCCATTCCCAGGATAAAAAGCTAGTTAAAGGTGCAGTAACATGAGAAAATCCATTTCTGTACAAAATGGGGGTGATTCTAGAATATGAATAAGGGGCTTATACATTTGGTGGGGATGTTTATGGGCTGACAACATCCCCAACTGTATTCTGAAACATTGTTGTCATGCACGTCCACTGCACTAGCACGGGATCTCAGAATGTACCCAGAAGAGATGAAATGAGGGCATGGTCAACCACAGAAACATGTAAGGTGTATTCAGGAAAGGACCATGTAGTATTAAGTGTTTCCCAGAAACATTCACATTATTCCTGCTGAAAAGTGGAATAAGGCCAGGACTTAGAAAAAAATCTGCTCTTCTTTGCAATGCATCCCATATTGAAGGATGGTGGTGAAAATATTTTTTGAACTGGTGTAACTACAGTCTGGAAAAACACAAGATGCCGTTTTAACGCACAGAGAGCAGAGGTGAGGGAATGTTAGAAGGTATAGATACATTAATAAATACCCTAACAGAAATCTTAAGAAGAGCAATAGTGTTAATTTTGGCTTGGCATAAATGTGCTGCTTGTGCTAAAGGAGCAAATCTAGGGGACCCCAACATAGTAAAATAATATATGATGGCAGATAAAGACCAGCAAGGTCCATCCGCACAGGTTACCCCTCCCCATGCCTTTGTTTAGCGGTGTATCCACCGCTCCATGCAGGTCACCTCTACTTGTTGAGATATCAGAGGACAGTTACGTTTACTTTGATTTTATCCTGTTTCTATAAAGGGATCCACTATGTCTGTCCCATGCCATTTTGAATTCTGTCACTGTATTTGCCCCCACCACTTCCATTGAGAGGGGATTCCAAGCATCCACCACAGTTCCCATGTTCTGAAAATGGGACTGCTGATGCAAGGATAGTATGTGTGTGAGCAGGGAAAGATTTCTTGTTTGGGTGGAAGCGGAGATCATATATTTAGTCCTAGTACCCCATGCTATTATGTTATGTCATAGCTGTTATGTATAGGTTTAGGGCATCTTTTTGGCAGAATTATGTTTTTTGTGACTGAAAGTGAGAGAGTGTGTGTGTGTGGTTTGAGGGGTGCCCGGGGATCTGGTGTGCTCATCTGCAATGCAGGGGGACATATAGCCTAGCCATACCTGGACCGCATGGATGACCACAGTGTCACCAGGTGCCAGTGTAATCGGGCAGTTACAATCAGAGAGAGTTCATTACTGTTGTAGTTGTTGATATGGAAGGACAGACTAGATAGGCCATGTGGTCTTTTTCTGTCTTCATGTTTCTATGTTTCTACAGCTAAGTGTTAAAACATATTCCTGTCAATAATAAGGGACCCTCAGAATTAGGGTATTCAACAGTGAAAACAGCATTAAGGCATGCCCATAATGCACATTTTGTGAGACCAATGGTGTTGCTTTTTAGCATGAATTAGTGCTGATTGCACTGCTGAATGCTCTTATTTTGAGGGTCCCTTATTATTGACAGGGGTATGTTTTGACATTTAGAGCCTGCTTCAGAAAGGGGCACGTCCGGGCCGTCCGGACAGCCCTGAGCAGGACGGGCCCGTTTGGACCGGATTCTGCAACGCGGGAGCAAAATGTTCCCGTGGCATACAGAATCGGACCCAAAGATGGCCCAGCATGCCACTACATGCCTGCAGGGATGTCCTCCCCACAGGCTCCCCTGTCACCTGCGGCACCTGACCCATGGCTGGGGAGCCGGGTCCTGGATCGGGCAGCAGGGACCTACCTGCACCTGGCAGAACATACAGAGCAGTGATTGGAATCGGCCTTCATATCATGCTGCCTCAGCTCACCCCCACTCCACCCAGACTCCGCCCTCTCCTGACCCCTGCCAGCTCTCCCTGTATTGCTGCTCTAGCCGTGCAGGGAGGGCCTGAGGGGGAATAGGGGCCGGACAGTTTGCTGGGACATGCAACCCTGCACATCGCCTCTCTGAATTGGGCCCTTAACCATAGGGAACCTATGCTGATTCCTTCTGGATTATTTTTCATAGGGTACTCTAATAAGATCTGATATTGTTGGCAGTGTGATAGGGCAGCCATACATCCACTGTGACAGGCACTGGAAGCATGACTGATGTCGTGCCAACATTCCCCAGATTGTACTATGTGGCCTACATCCCTACCTCGGCCTGGATCAATGAGAGCTGCGAGAGTGATTATATAGCTGGAGTCTGGCTACTTGGTGTGATGGCACAGGGATCTCTCCTCCCATGCTCAAACAGGCCTGTCCAGGGGAGCAATGCTACTAAGCCGACTGTGGGAAGGCAAACAGGGTTGCCCCACAGCTAGCGGATGTATACAGACCAACAAACAGCACAATGGGACAGGTATAACTGCTGTGAGAAATGCCAATACCTAAACAGGTGGGCCTCAGATGCCATAGCCAGAAGGCCCTACTACTACTACTGATCATTTGTATAGAGCTACAAGGCATATGCAGCACTGCACAGACACACTAAAAGATGGTCCCTGCTCAGCAGAGCTTATAATCTAGTCAAGACAGACCACACAGCAGCTGTGGACAGGATACATCCAGGAGGAATGGTCGGGAAACACAAGGGAGCTTAGGCTGATCAGATCCAACAGCAGCAATGAAGAGGTGAGCGCTCAGCCTGGATTTGAGAGGAGTGAGAGATAAAGCCTGATGTACAGACTCAGATAGTTTGTGCCAGGCATAGGGAACAGCAAGGTGAAAGAATCGAGGTCTGGAGTTAGCAGTAGAAGAGAAGGGCACAGATAGAAGCAATTTGCCAGAAGAGCGGAGTTCCCAAGAAGGGGTATAGGGAGAGATAGGAGAGGAACGGTAGTGCAGAACAGCAGAATGAGTGCATTTATAGGCTATAGGCATGAAAAGGCAAACATTTGTTGCTCAGCAATATTATGCATCCTTTGGGGAACTGGAAGGTTAGTTCCGGGTTTTGTGCACTTGGTGAGAGTCCATCCCTAGCAGTTTAAAGCATGTTTGTAGAGATGATCAGGGCAGGAATCACTGGGGCCGGTTCCTAATGCCACGTACCATTTGATGCAAGGTATGTCCTGACATACATGTTTATATTTACATTCTCGTATTCCATATTGGGGTGCACTAGGATTACCTAGCACTTTTCAGGGAATAAGGAGGACTGGTATGTGGTCTAGCTTGCAACAGCTATCATTTCTCATTGGTATTTTATTTATTTATTTAACAGTTCTTTTATACCGCTTTATCATTTCAATCAAAGCAGTTCACATTGTAACAAACTTGGTAATGTACATTAAGCAGGGACATTGACAACTTGAAATTTTATGAGACAATGGAGGGTTGAGTGACACCCATTTATGTCTAGTGTGCATCTGAAAACTACTGTATGTGATAAGCAGCTTAGGGGATGCACGTTTTTCCTAAGGGGTATGTCATCCACAAGTACATCATGAGGACGGGCAGGATCCAAAACATGTAACTTTTTGGAATACGGTGCACGTGGGGATACCAAAACGTTTACTCACGTCCGATGATAATGACGAGGATGGGTTTCTCCATTAGACTGCATGGGCTATGCCTGCACCCATAGGCAGGCCTCGCCTTGGATGAGTGCACAGGCCGGCTGAATAGCGCTTGCACATGTTGTGCCAAATATATCTATCTGTCCGATTCCAGACCGGCAGGCACACCCAGACCGACAGATGCAGAATTAGGTTCAAGCAGGGCCCATTTTTAATTTAGATGTGTCCATGGGCTGGGCATACACGTTATGGAATCGGGCTTAATACGGAAGTAACATCCACAACACCCTCACCTGCTAGCTTTCCTTTTTTTTATCAACTTTATTTGTAACTGGAAATGCATACGATTACCAGCCACAAATGCTTTCAGGAACAATACAAAATACACTTTCAATCTACTACAGTTGAGAAAAGATTATCCCCCAAGACCCCGCCCTACACCTCCAACATGCCCACTGATAAGGAGAGTACTCCAGGGACAACATCACAGTCCAAGATAATGGTAACGGGTGTAAAGTGGCTGGACACCATTTAACAAAAAGATCATAACAAAACCATGCAACATAAAGAAAGTGTACTCACTCACATTATAACATCTTCCACACTGCATACCCTCATTGGCTTAATCTCTTAGGCAAAGCAGCAAAATAGGGACTACAAAGCATAAAAGACATCCATACACCCTTTCATCAGATAGCTAAGCTTGTCAAAACACATAGGGGGTCATTCTAAACCAGCTTCAGCCCCGACTAACTTCCCCGCTGGTTGTGCGGGGAAGTTAGTCGAAGGGGGGGGGGGGGCATGTGTGGCCCAGGAGCGGAGAGTGGGCAGGCAGTGGGCAGTCGCCAGCCCTGGACATACAGGGCTGATTCTAATGTCGGCCCTGTATGTCCAGGGCCGGCGAAATGGCCAGGGAAATTATTCCACCTCCGAGATGGAATAACTCCCCTGGATGTTTTGTTTTTTTTAATTTGGGGCGCGGAAGGGGCTGGGGGGGGGGGCCAGGGGACATTCACTGCAGCCCGACCTTGTCCTTCAGAAGCTGGATCGAGCAATGGGGAATTTGCAGTTTTGGTCGGCGGCCAGCATCGCGGCTTTTAAGTGGAGCCGCAGTGCCATGGCAACATGATGAGTTAGCCGGGTGCAGTAGCCGACAGAATTGCTGTTCCGGCCTGCATGTGCAGGACTGTTCGTGATTCTGATCCTGCAGGGCTAGACGTGCTGCGCTTGATCAGAATCGCGATCCCCTCTGTGCATCCGGTTCAGACTGGACGTATAGAGGGGATGGACGTGTGGGACAAAATTGGGCCCATAAGCTCTCCCACTTTGATATATCACTCCAGAATTCCCAGACCCCGCACTCATTTCCAGCACTGAGCAACCACCATACACACCGATAATGAAAGTAGCTCTACCAAACATTTATTCTCATAATCTCTCACATCAGTCAGCTCCAAAACACCCAAAAGGCATAAGATGGGGTCAAGGGAGCACCTTATCTCAGTAATCTGAGCTATCTGGTGTAGCACCTCTCCCAATATCATTTAATTACTGGTCATTTCACTATGAATGATAAAATGTGCGCAAATCCCCACATCCTGTCATCACTTTCCTCTGCCCACTCCCCAGGACTTTGGCAAACTACACTGGCATGAGATAAATCTGGATAAGGAGCTTATGTTGAGATTGCCTACAGCCAGTCAAGGCAGAACATTTATACTCCTGCCTATGACTTGACTGCCAAACCTGTGTTTCCAATGGTTTCCCCACCCAGTCATGCCACTGAAAGCACTGTGGTGGAGTAGTCATCTGTGTGCTTGGCCCCGCCCACTACCCCAGCATCACCCATAGGACCATCACATTGCAAAGAAGCTACACTAGAGGTGCTTTCTGCATCATGACTACGAAGGGGCACGCTCTTTAGGGTGGAGATTTGGATTAGCAGCTGGTTGCCTTAATGATGTGTGATTCACCATTTGAGTATATTCTTGTTATAGGGAGAGGCCAATACAGCCCTCTGCCTGCGTCTCTTTTAAGGATGAAGAACGCTTTGGTTTTAAGGGCTTTACTGTAGGTAAGTAATGTAATAGTTTGTAGTATAAAAGGCCATACTGAGTTGTCTATCATGTTGTGTAGTGTATGAACAGTTAGGAATATAGAATCTTGTCATATCTGATTTTCTTCTTTCTAAACATCTTGATGTCCTCCAGATTATGTAGCTAATTTCTGGGCCTTGTGTGTAGGAGAGGGGAGGAGAGTAACTAATTTTTTATAAAATAAGTGCAATTGAGTTTGATGAATCACAGATATGAGATACTTGTTGTTTTATCTTTATGTTTTCATTTGGTATTAATATATTGTCCATCTAAACTATTAAGAGAGGATTCTCCTCCATTATTGGAACTCCTTTTGTCTATCTATGACACTGTAAAACCTACTTTCGTGCTGGGAGATTTTAATTTAGATGTAAATGTTAGCCCTATTGATATAGTAAGTGATGAGTTTATTGAAAGTATGTCTGCTCTGAATTTCCATCAAATTGTGAATCGATTAACTCATAATTCTGGAAATGCACTAGACTTAATCTTTCTTAATTTTGTTCTGTACTCTGCTTCATGATGTGTATTGAATCTTTATGATATTCCTTGATCAGACCAATGTTTTTTTTTTCTTTTTTTTATTAAGCATTTACAGTGAAATATACACCAAATCAAAAGAGGAAAATAATACAAATTACATAATTAGCAAAAAACATGAAACAATATATAGTCCACATCAAACGGTGCAGGCAAACTAACAAATTTAGAAAACTAAATTACAAAGAAAACCAGGCCAAAGCCTAAACTATTTGGGAAACTACCATCTATTCACCAGACTTACTTCCAACTCCAACACCCAAGCGGTCATTCACAAATTTCTCTAAATGAATTATATCCATGAAAACATAAGAGGCCCCCTAAAAACCTATCAAACATTTACATGGGAAACAGAGAAAGAAAGTGGCCCCTAAAGCCAATACCTTAGGCTTAAGAGCCAGAAATTGCCTCCTCCGAATTTGAGTCTCACGGGAAACATCGGGAAAAATATTAAGAGCCTGCCCACAAAATAGAACAGACTTCTTCTTAAAAAAGGCTCGAAGAATTCGCTGCTTAACCTCGGTGGAGGCAAAAGTAACTAGTAAGGTAGAACGTGAAGTAATATTATCAGAAGAGTCTTCGAGAAACGCAGTTAGATTTGATATAGCCGGTACTATTTCATCCATCTCCCCCTCTCGGGGATTAACTTTTTTACTACTAGCAAGAATGTAATAAGCCTGCATAACAGCAACCGGCTCTTGAATATTAAGGACTTCCTTGAAATACTTTTCTAAAAGTATTCCAGGAGCCAACAACGAAGTGTGTGGAAAATTGAGAAACCGGAGGTTGCATGCACGGAAAGAGTTCTCAAGAGCCTCCACCCGAGAGTATAAAACCAAGGAATTTTTAACACCGGCTGTATGTGCAGCCAAAAGGGGAGGAACCTGAGAACTCATATGCTGAACAGATTTATCAAAAGAATTGACCTTCTCATCAAGTTGCTGAAAGGTTAAGACAGCCTCTTGTGAAAAGGTACAAAGCGCATTCAAAGTAGTGGAAACTTTCTTATCAATAGTTAATAAAGCAGACCAAATATCTTTCAATGTTACATCACCGTCAATAGGGGTTGGAGAAATATCAGACACAGTATTCAATGTTAACGATTGCACAGGAATAGGTAACACTACAGGTAACTTGGCTATACTTGCAGCTTCAGGAGACCTAACCGATAAATCAAAAGACTGCAAAGGTGCAGGTAATGGAGGCGGAGATCTCCCACTGGAATTGAGGGAGATTCCGTCTGGCGAAGACTGTGCAAGAGGGACTGGTACAAAGTGCCTGTCCAACGGACCTGTCTGTTTCCCTCCAGAGCCAGCTCCAGGGACCTTATCCACATTCTTAGCCTTCCGCTTCCCCATCACTGAGTCAGTAATGAGAAGGGACCGGAGCGAGTAACCGCAGTATCGCCGAAGGAGCACCAAAGGAGCAGAACCTGCTCCTTTGACCACGCTCCTTCGATCCACGCCCCGCGGATCTGTTATGTTTTTTTGAAGGTGTGAATAAACAGGTAGACAAAGGTGAGTCGGTTGATATAGTATATTTGGACTTTCAGAAAGCCTGTGACAAGGTCCCGCATCAGAGACTTTTGGCAAAACTAAAGTCATGGGATAAGAGGCAGTGTACTATTGTGGATCAGGAACAGGTTAAAAGATAGAAAGCAGAGGGTAGGGCTAAATGGCCAATTTTCCCAATGGAGAAAGGTGAATAGTGGTGTACACCAGGGATCTGTGCTGGGTCCGCTGCTTTTTGACATATTTATAAATTATCTCGATAAGGGACTAACGAGTGAGGTTATCAAATTTGCAGATGACACAAAACTATTTAAATTTGTTAAAACCCATGAGGATTTTGGAAAATTGCAAGAGGATCTTGATAAATTGGAAGACTGGGCATGAAAATGGCAGATGAAGTTTAATGTGGACAAGTGCAAAGTTATGCACCTAGGGAAGAACAACCCAAACTATGGTTACACGATGCAAGGTTCAACATTAGGAACCACCACCCAGGAAAAAGATTTAGGCATCTTTGTGGATAACGTTAAAACCCTCCACCCAGTGTGCAGCGGCGGCCAAGAGAGCAAATAGAATGCTAGGTATCATAAGGAAAGGAATGGAAAATAAAACAAAGGATATTATAATGCCTCTGTATCGTTCCATGGTGCGACCGCACCTTGAATATTGTGTGCAATTCTGGTCGCCGTATCTTAAAAAGGATATAGAGTTATTAGAAAAGGTTCAGAGAAGAGCCACCAAAATGGTAAAAGGGATGGAAGGATACCCCTATGAAGAAAGGCTAAAAAGGTTAGGGCTCTTTAACCTGGAAAAGAGATGGCTGAGGGGAGATATGATAGAAGTCTATAAATTAATGAACGGAGTGGAACGGGTAAACGCAGATTGATTGTTTACGTTATATCAGAATATAGAAAGACTAGGGGACAAGCAATGAAGCTACAGGGTAAACTATTTAAGACTAATAAAAGAAAATATTTTTTCACTCAACGTGTAATCAAACTCTGGAATTTGTTACCGGAGGATGTAGTAAAGGCTGTTAGTGTAGCTGGATTTTAAAAAGGTTGGACAAGTTCCTGGAGGAAAGGTCCATAAACCATTATTAAAAAGGGACCCAGCATATCAATGTTTGACCCAATACAAGCATTGTGGAACCTGTGTCTTTTGGGGAAACTGCTAGGTATGTATGACCTAGATTGGCCACTGTTGGAAACAGGATACTGGGCTTGATGGACCTTGGTCTGACCCAGTATGGCACATCTTATGTTCTTATCAGAATCTTTACTCCCTCTGTACGTCTGGTTTAGAACAGACGTACAGAGGGGTTTGACATCCGGGACGGAATCGGGCCTTGTGTGTTTTTGCTTCCATGATAAGCTTTTTTCAAATTCTCTCTTTGCCTGTTTTATCAATGCTTTGCATCTACTTACAAAAGATTTCATCAAATATCAATACCACAACTTCCTTTCTTGACCCATGCCTGGCTAGCAGGATAAGGTAACTTACATAGAATTTGCACCAATAATACTTAATATTGTTAACACGTCACTTTTCTCAAGGTCACATGCCTAAAGATTTTTTAAAGTGATAATTTGCCCCATCTTGAAACACAAGTCACTTAATAAATCATGTTCTACTTCATATAGGCCAATATCCAGTCTGCCATTCCTAGCCAAAATAATTGAGAAAATAGTACATAGTCGACTTCAAGACCATATTGACTTGCATGCCCCTCTAGATAATCAGCAATATGGGTTCAGACCATAACATGGTGTTGAGACTCTGTTACTCGCCCTCTTTAACAATCTGATAAACGGAACAGATACTGTGAAAAGGCACTTATCCTTATTTTCTTAGATATTGCCTCTGCTTTCCATTCCATCAATCATCACATCCTCCTGGAAAGACTCAAACAAATTGGTATATATGGAAGTACACTTTCTTGGTTCCAGTCTTATCTATCCGACCAAGCTAGAATCGATCTATCAACAAGCTAGACCAAAAAACCTCCACCACATATAACCAACAACAAGGATTGCCCCAAGGTTCAGTTCTTTCCACATTAGTATTTAATATCTATTTACAATCATTATCCCATCTTATGCGAAAATATAAAGTTGAATATACCATATACGCTGACAATATAATGTTATATATACCTTTTGATTTAATAAACCCCAAATATGAATGTATAATATTGTGCTTCAATGAAATCTCACAATGGTTGAAATCAAATACATATAGTACACATACACATAGTCTGAGGATAAACTACAATAAAATAGAGGTCCTATTTATTAACAGACACCAGGGCTTCAATCTACTCGCTAACTTGATGTTGAAGAGGCCATCTTAGAAGTGAAGAACAAAGTTAAATATCTAGGCATTACTGTTGACGAGACACTTAGCTTCACATCTCACATAAGATTAACCACTAGAGCAATTTACAACAAACTAAAAATGATACTACAGTTGAAACCTCTACTTTCACATTCTGACTTCAGAACTATACTTCAAGTGATGATCTTTCCTCATATCGTTTATTGCAATAGCGTATGAAGTGCAAGCAGGGTTCAGGAAAGGGCGAGGAACAAGAGACATCATTGAGGATGTGAGATGGATTCTTGAAAAGACTAAAGAATACCAAAAGGATATCTATTTGTGCTTTATCGACTATAGCAAGGCTTTTGACTGTGTAAACCATGAGAAACTCTGGGCCACATTAAGAAGCATGGGTATACCAGAACACCTGATCGTTCTCTTGCACATTGATCAAGAAGCAACAGTTCGAACGGAACAAGGAGAAACAGAATGGTTTAGAATAAGCAAAGGTGTAAGACAAGGCTGCATACTTTCCCCCTACCTGTTTAATTTATATGCATAACAAATCATCAGAGAAGCAGGATTGTATGAAGACAACAGAGGTGTGAAGATTGGTGGAAGACTCATCAACAACCTTCGCTATGCTGATGATACCACATTACTGGCTGAAAGTGAAGATGATCTGAAACATTTGCTTCTCACAATCAAAGAACATAGTCTCAAAATGGGCTTGCACCTTAATGTAAAGAAGACAAAGATCATGACAAATGGCATAATCAAGAGGTTCATCGTTGAAGAAGAAGACATTGAAATCGTGAACAACTAACTTACTTGGATCAACTATCAATAAAGAAGCAACAAGCAGTCAAGAAATCAGACGACGCATTGCTCTTGGCAGAATGGCTATGAAAGACCTAGATAAGATTCTCAAGAAAAGAGATGTCTCTCTCTATACAAAGATTTGACTTGTTCAAGCCATGGTATTTTCAATAACATCATATGGATGTGAAAGCTGGACAGTAAAAAAGATAGACAGGAAGAAAATTGATGCCTTTGAATTATGGTGCTGGTGGTGAATACTGTGTAACATAGTAACATAATAGATGACGGCAGATAAAGACCAGCATGGTCCATCTAGTCTGCCCAGAAAGATGGCAAGAGTAGGTGCAGGCCACCCCTCTCCATGTCTTTGTTTAGGGGTGAACCCACCACTCCATGTAGGACACCCCTATTTGTTGAGACGTTGGATGGTTCAGAAGTTATATGTTTCAGTTTATTTTGTTTTTATCCTGTTGCTGTAAAGGGATCCACTGTGTTTGTCCTATGCCGTTTTGAATTCCGTCACTGTGTTTGCCCCCACCACTTCCATTGGGAGGGCATTCCAAGTATCTACCACCCTTTCAGTGAAAAAATATTTCCTGACATTGCCTTTCAATTTACCACTTTGCAGCTTCATGTTATGCCCTCTAGTTTTACAGCTTCCCCGTCTTTGGAAGAGGTTTGTTTGTTCATCATCTCTCTTTAAGTATTTAAAGGTCTGAAAAAATATCTCCCCTTTCCCTCCTCTCCTCCAAAGTGTACATATTTAGGTCTTCAAGTCTCTTCTCATAAGGCTTCTGACATAGGCTCCAAATCATTTTGGTCGCCTTCCTCTGAAAAGTTTCCAGTCTTTTTACATCTTTTGCAAGATATGGCCTCCAAAACTGAACACAGTATTCCAAGTGAGGCCTCACCAGTGACTTGTACAGTGGCATAAATACTTCTTCTTTTCTGCTGGTAATCCCTTTTTGTATGCAGTACAATATCATCCTGACTTTTGCCACCACCTTGTCGCACTGTTTTGCCACCTTGAGATCATCAGAGATAATCACACCAAGGCCTTTCTCCTGAACCGTGCACATCAACCTCTCACCCCCTATCGCATACATTTCCCTTAGATTTCTACTTCCCAAGTGTATGACACTGCACATTTCCACATTAAATCGTAGTTGCCAACCATTAGACCATTCTTTCAGCTTTTGTAGATCTTTCCTCATGTTATCCACTCCCTCGGGGGAGTCCACTCTGTCGCAAATTTTTGTGTCATCTGCAAAAAGACAGACTTTTCCATTCAGTCCTTCAGCAATATCACTCACAAATACATTGAACAGTGCCGGGCCCAGGACCGAACCCTGGGGCACCCCGCTAATCACCTTCCTTTCATCAGAGTGAGCTCCATGTACCATCACCTTCTGTTGTCTGTCAGTCAACCAATTTCTAATCAAGTTTACCATCTTGGGACCCATCCCCAAGCTATTGAGTTTACTGACAAGCCTCCTATGAGGAACAGTATCAAAGGCTTTGTTGAAATCCAGGTAGATGACATCCATCGCATGCCCCTGATCTAATTCCTTGGTCACCCAGTCAAAGAACTCAATCAGATTTGTTTGGAAAGACCGTCCTTCAGTAAAACCATGTTGCCTCGGATCTTGCAATCTGTTGGTTTTCAGAAAGTTCACTATTCACTCTTTCAGGAGTGCCTTCATTACTTTTCCCGCCACTGAGGTAAGGCTCACAGGCCTGTAGTTTGACACTTCTTCCGTGTCACCACTTTTGTGTAGAGGTACGACATCAGCTATTCTCCAGTCCTGAGGAACCTCTCCTGTTTCCAAGGATCTGTTGAAGACATCCTTTAACGGTCCTGCAAGAACCTCTCTGAGCTCTTTCAGTATCCTGGGATGTATCCCATCCGGTCCCATGGCTTTGTCCATTTTCAGTTTAGCAAGTTTTTCTAACACCTCATCTTCTGTGAATGGTGTGGTATCTACTTCATTCCCATTTTTACATCTGGGAGTCAGAGCTGGTCCATCTCCAGGATTTCTTTAGTAAAAACAGAGCAGAAGTATTTGTTTAGCAATTTCGCTTTTTCAATGTCACTTTCCACGAGTCCTTTCCCAGCACTTCTAAGTCCTGCAATTCCAACTCTGATCTTCTTCCTTTCCCGAATATACCTGAAGAAAGTTTTGTCGCCACCCATAACATCTTTAGCCATCTTTTCCTCTGCCTTTGATTTTGCTTTCATTATTTCTCTTTTTGACTCTTTGAGTTTGATCCTGTATTCATTTCTGTGTTCTTCTGTTTGCAAGCTTTTGAATTTTGCGAAAGCTGTGTTTTTTTGCCTTTATTTGACCAGCCACTTCTTTGGAAAACCAAATAGGTTTCCTTCTCCTCTTGTTTTTATTTACTTTTCTTACATATTTATCTGTTGCCCCTTTTATTGCCACCTTTAGTTTAGCTCATTGTAATTCCACTTCCCTTATCTCCTTCCACCCCGTCATCTCCTCCTTTAGGTACTTGGCCATTTTATTGAAGTCAGTGTTTTTGAAGTTTAGGACTTTGAGCTTGCTATGATTGGCCTGTACCATGGCTTTTATCTCAAATCACACCGTGTGATGATCACTATTGCTCACAGGGGCACTCACGCAGACATTTGACACGCTATCACCGTTAGTGAGCACTAAATCCAGCGTTGAGCTTTCCCTGGTTGATTCTATCACCATTTGTCTAAGTAATGCATCTTGGAGAGCATCCACAATTGTTTTGCTTCTTTCCAGATGTGCAGAAGGAGTAATCCAATCCACATCAGGTAGATTAAAGTCACCCAATATGATCACTTCCCCCTTTGTGGCTATCTTGGCAATATCTGTAATCAATTCATTATCTCTCTTTTCAATTTGAGTCAGAGGTCTGTAGACTACAGCAGAATGGATGACAGTGCCATCTCCTCTTTCCAATGCAATCCAGAGTGCTGCTTCTTTTCCCCATGTCCCCTGCATTTCAGTAGCTTTAATATTGCTTTTGACATACAAGGCTACTCCTCCTCCTTTTCCATTTTCTCTGTCTCTTCTGAATAGATTATAGCCAGCTATGGCTATATCCCAATCATGCGATTCATTAAACCATGTTTCTGTAATGGCTACAATATCCAAATCCATTTCCACCATTAGGGCTTCCAGGTCCGGAACTTTGTTGGCTAAGCTTCGAGCATTTGTGCTCATTGCTTTCCAGCATTTACCTGGCTTGTGTGCATGTTGCATTGATTTTGTTCTGTCCACTTCTTCCCACTTGTTTTTGATGTGTGGTTTAAAAGTGTGGCTGTTTCTGATGTTATTCTGCTTTTGCAGGGGGTGGCTTGCAGATTTTGACCTTCCACATCCATCACCCCCTTTTCCTAGTTTAAATGCATATCCACATACTGCCTGAATTTTTCACTTAGGATTCTTTTCCCTACGACAGAGAGATGTAGTCCATCAGCACAGTATAGTCTCTTGTTGGTCCATCTGTTTCCCCAGTCGCCAATAAATCTGAATCCTTCTTGTTTGCAGCAGGTCTGGAGCCATGTATTACAGCTGTTAATGCGATGCAGCCTTTTTGTCCCCCTACCAAGAACAGGTAGAACTTCTGAGAATGCAACAGTATTAACAATGGGCTTCAGTTTCTCTCCCAGAGATTGGAAGTCCTTTTGGACTGTAGAGGCACTGTTTCTAGCCAGGTCATTTGTGCCCAAGTGGATAACATCATCAAGTTTGGAGTGTTCACTTTTTTTGCTAAGTACTTCAACAACTTGGTTTGTATTCCTGCTGGCTGAAGAGCATGGTAGGCACATGACTATCTTCTCTCCTTTGAACTGTGTTCCCAAGTTGGTGCCTCTAATGATGGAATCTCCAAGTAGTAGTAGTTTTCCGTTTGGTGAGGTTTTCTTCATATTTGGTGCTTTAGCAGGAGATTGGGCATTGTCTGACTCATTTAAGGGCCCTTCAGTTTCTTTGGATTGGGCATCCTCATTAGCCAAGGCAGAGAATGCATTGTGCAGGGATATCTCTTGATGTGTAGGATGTCTCTGTGTTACAGGTCACAATCTTCCAGAACCCACTGTGATCCATTTGTTCCTGGGGTGTTTACCATGGACTGCCCGAAGAACAAACCAGTCGGTACTAGAGGAGATCAAACCTAAGCTTTCTTTAGAAACTCAGATGACAAGACTTTGACTTTCATACTTTGGACACATCATGCGAAGAGAGAGATCATTAGAGAAAGACATCATGCTTGGCAAGATAGAAGGTCAAAGCAAAAGAGGAAGGCCAGCAATGAGATGGATTGATACAATAACAGCAGCTATGGGTACCAGTCTGTCAACAATGAACCGCCTGACTGAAGACCGAACACAATTTAGGATAGCTATCCAGAGGGTCGCCATGAGCCGACTCCGACTTGATGGCACTTAAACAACAACAACATTCCAGGGAATTCCTAATTAAAAACATTGCATAGCTTTCAGATGGCTCAACACATGGCAGTACGCATAACCCAGAGAGCACAACTATCTGACCACATAACCCCCATTCTATACAACCTCCATTGGCTGCCACTCTAGAGCAGAATTAAATATAAACTACTTTTAATCATATTCAAACTACTAAGAAACATATCACCCTCATATTTATCCAAACTTATAAAAATAAACCCAAATGATAGACTTAGAAGAGGGTATACCCAAAATACACTAAGGGCCCGATCCAGCAAGGTGACTAGCGGGGATGTACGTCTCTGTGGGACGTACAGACCAACTTTCCGCCTGAACCGTATGCCACCTCTGGGCCCCCTTGCACGCTCAGAGGTGCTGTGCATGCTGCAGGGGATGGGAGCAGCATGGGGGCGGAGAATGGGAGGGACTGACCCCCGGACGTATAAGGCCAATTCCAGTCATGGTCCTGTACGTCCAGGGATCATCAGGGGGATGGCCAGTTTATTCTACCTCGGAGGTAGAATAAGCAATGGCTGCCCCTCCTAATCAGCCAGCCATTCCCCCAGCAGTAGTTGCGGCAAGCAGGGTGAGTTCCCAATCCAGGCCTCAGCTGCCCCCATCGGGGTCAGGTGGCAGGGAAATGGGGGCTCTAAGGCAGCGGACAAGTTGTGCTGTGGGGAGGACATCCCGGCGGTGATGCAGGGGCACTGCCGGGCCATCTCCCAGGTCCCAATCCTGCGTCTGCAGGGCCATCTTGCTCCTGCGATGAAGAATCAGGCGCTGATGGGCTCATCCTGGTCAGGGCCGTCCAGACACCCAGATGTGCCTCAACTGGGATTGGGCTCTAAGTGTTTCCTCAGAGCATAGTAAAACGAACTGCAACACAAGTAATAGAGTCTTTCCTCTTTGTGCACCTACCATATGGAACGCTCTTCCAGAAAAATTAATATCTATCACTGACTTGACTGTATTCAGGAAAAACCTCAAGATGCACTTATTCATTGACCATTTTCATGATCTAAATGTAACTGGAAAGCTCTACCCAACCTAGCCTTCATTCACCTATTTATCCAAATTTTTTCAGAACACTAACAACTACATGTTAAAAGTTTCAGATCAGGACAATCAAGACACCAACATTAACACCACACTACATATGCATCATTGTGACACTGTAAGTTTACATACTGACTATCATACTTACATTGTATATAAGTTCATGTCCTGACAATCATCATTACGTTGTATGAAAGATCACGTTCTGAACTAAGTAATTATTTATAATTGTTTTGATTATCCTAATGTTATGGTTCATTGTAAACCCACTTTGATTATGTGAAAGGAGGTATAGAAAACTCTTAAATAAATAAATAATCCTTTCTGGGACTGACTTAAGAAAGAACCTACTAGAGGTCTTGATCCACTTCAGGAAAGACGGCAGCATATAGTCTACTGTTTCACAGCTCACAAAGAGTACAAAAATTACATAAGATTCCTGTAGTACCACTACTATGATGCAAGTCCACATTTTCATCAACAATCCATTGCCGGAGATAGCCACCTATGGACTCAGCAGAAGAGAAAAAGAAGTAATTATAGGCACCAGACAATTTATAGAAAGAGGTTTTTATGTGAATGGTGGATTGAAGTCTCTACCTACAGAAGAAGAAATCACTGACCTGCTCAAAAGAATGTAGGCAAGATTAGCTGAGGCCAATTTAATTTTCCACAAAATATTTTTCAGCAGTGCCAAGATATTGAAAGCATTCTTCTCAGAAGACCAAGCTAAAGACGCAAAGAACTTGGACCTGGTAACCTTATTTAAGGGGCGTGTTTAATGAAGTGCAGCATAAGGTTAATGCATGGTTTTAGTGCGGCGTCAGAAGGTAGCATGGGGCCCCACATTAAAAACCCCATGCTACTTTTGTAATGCAGGTTGGGGAGTGACTAGACGGGATGGGAATGTTACTGCTGTGGCATAGTTAGCGCAGGTGTTTATAGCACACACTACCGCCACCTCAATGGGTGCTCCCATGACTGGTTTACCTGCTCCCCTGCGGTTAGCTCACCCTCCCTGCGCTAGTAAATGTGCCCTTAAGTGCCCTTCAGCATTGGCATTAGTGTTCTTTTGAGAACAGTAGTGAATGGCAGATTGGTGGAGTGCCAGCTCATAGTGGAACCAGTGAGCGGACCAGTACCAGGTAATAATACACATATTTGATGTCGTCTCTATTCCAAAAGTACGCATGTCAGACAAGTGGCATTCCTAGCCCACTCCTGTCACTCAGGGTGGGTGCCCCCCACACTGCCGGCACCCCACGTTGCCGACACTCCCCCCCCCAACATGGCATGGTGCTGCATGCCGCTCTCCCCAACCCTGTCCAGCCTCAGCTGGCCCCATGAAGGCAGCATGGCAATCTTACGATTAAGCTGGCTTGCTGCGGTGTCTTGCACTCCAGAGGCCAGTCACCCTTCTCTCTTGGCTGAAATGTCATGATTCACAAGACTTCAGCTAGGAGAGAAGAGTGGCTGGCCCTTGGAGTGCAAGGCACCGCGGCAAGCCAGCTTAATTGTATGTCTGCCGCGCTGTCTCCGTGGGCCTGGCAGGCTGCACCCACCACCCACCCTTGGTATGCCATCGTGTCTGGCCAAGTACACATACTTTCACTATGGCCATGTGTAGGGGCAGTGTTTGAGCAGAACATGGGAAGAGCACAAAGTTACACACAAGTTCTAAAATACGATAATTTACATACATTTTTGAAAGATTTTTTTGCAGGCGTTTACTCCAGCCATATGATAGGTATAAGCACTTGTGCCTAAATTAATGTGGGCATTTGACCATTAAGCTCCTATTTTATAAAGTAAAATGTGCGGGCACTTGACTTTATAAATTAGACATGAGAGATATGCATAGCAGCACGCATTAATTTAGGCATGACTTATAAAATTACAGAGATGCCAAGGGTGGACCATCCCAAAGAGTGAGATTGAAAGCCAAAGAATGATATTTTTCAGATGAATCAATTAGTAGCTCTGCTGGAGTTTACTGGAATATACTTTTGTTTGTTTTATGATATTTTTCCATTTTCGATCTCCTTCCGTTTAAGTTGTATACTGAGCATAAATTTATTTTTTGCATTCGTACAAATGAATACAATGTGAAGTATTAGTATATTTTTTCTTCTGACTTTAATAAAAGAAAATGTAAAAAAAAAAAAAAAAAAGATATCTTTCAAATGGTACACCTAAGGTATAAATCTAGAAAGATTTAAGTGTTGCATTGCTTTGTGAATGAAAAAAGTAGCATAACATAATATTTGCTTTTCTTTGGTACCTCTGAAAGGACATATACAGAGAGGAAGCAATATGAGACAATTTTCAAAAGAATTTGCCCAGCTAACTAAGCAGTTACCAGTGTAAATTTTCCAGACTGAAAGGTGCCCCTCACTCAGTGACTAACAGTATACGCAAAGATTTCAGAGCACATGTGCTTGTAGATACAGGGAAAAGGGAGACACAGGAAGGTGAGCTCAGAATCTCCAGGAACAAGCAGGAATGTAGTCTTCACATATGGGTATCGTCGGTACCGACGGAGCCTGTGCGGGAACACTCCCCAGCGTCCAATAGGAACGCTTTTGGGAGCATCCCACAGCACATGCGCGCTGCCTTCCCCCCTTTCCAACTGTCCCTCTTCAGTTCTTCGTTTTCCGCGGAGCCGATAGGTCACATACCCTGTCACCGCAGAAAATTTCTTCTTTAAACTTGTTTTCTTGTGGTCACGCCTGCCTCTGCTTGATGCCTACCGGTACTGCCGGTTCTCTTTTCTTCTTCTTTAAAAAAAATAAAAATAAAATAAAATATATATATACTTCTGAAGTGTTTCTCTTCAGAAACGTTTTCTTTTTGGTGCTAGGTGCCATTTTGGGCATTAGGCCCCATTTTTCTGAAAAATGGAAAAACCAGCTAGTGGTTTTAAAAAATGTACTAAGTGTGGTGGTACCATGTCCATCACCGACACCCATGACTGGTGTCTCAAATGTTTAGGCCCTGACCATTTTCCATCGGAGTGTTCCTCTTGTATGGGGATGACTAAAAGAGGAAGACAGAACCGGGCTGCAAAGCTCGGTACCCTCTTTTCTTCAGATGCGATGTCCATTGCATCAACATCTTCCAGAGCCTCATCTTCCTCCCATGGATCTCAGGTAACTAAACATAAGAGCCGGTCCTCAAAGGGTAGATCTCCTTCCAAGCATCGAGAAGCCATTGGTATTGCCCTTGAAGAAACTATACCGGCACAACAGTCCTGGCAGGAGGCTTTGGCCTCCAAAGCACTAACGGGGCTCCAGGATGTTCTTGAGGCCTCGACCTCAGCAGAACTACTGGTGCCATGCTCAGGGGTTCCAGCCACTTCTACCGGTACTGACACCCAGGCATCAGCAGCGTTGATAGACCAGAGATTCCTCGCTATTGAACGCAGTCTTGCAGCTCTCCTTACAGCTGCGGTACCGTTGACACCGCTACCGACGGTTCAACGGGCACCAGTACCGATACTGGTGCCGGTATCAGCACCGACGGTACCGGCCCCGGTGGGAATTCTGCCCATGCCGACTTTTTCGGGCATCGGCAGATCGGTACCGGACCAACTTGGTGCCGACTTCAATCGATACTGATACCGTGCTTTGCATGAACATCGGGATCAGAGATGCTTCGAATCTTCCGATTCCGATGACTCGGATAACTCGGTCGGTACCAGAGTACTTCTTCCACAAGACTCCTCTTCTCCTCAACGCAGAATGTCTCCTCCGGAGAACATGTCTTTCCAGGATTTTATTTGTGATGTGGCCCAAGGCCTATCAATCACGGTAGCTCCTAAAAAAGAACCTAGAGCAAAGGAAATGGAAATACTCCAATACCCTAAGGCTCTCAAAGAGGCAGCTACCCTGCCCATTCATGAAATTCTTCATGATTTGATGCTCAGGATGTGGGAAACACCTCTGAC
Source organism: Ichthyophis bannanicus (assembly GCA_033557465.1). Classification (NCBI taxonomy): domain Eukaryota; kingdom Metazoa; phylum Chordata; class Amphibia; order Gymnophiona; family Ichthyophiidae; genus Ichthyophis; species Ichthyophis bannanicus. The sequence goes on along the minus strand of CM066034.1, from coordinate 884,339,176 downwards.
CACATCTCCTCATTCTAGGAGACTCGATACCATGTATCGAGTTCCACCATGTCCTGGTTTTCAAAAGACTCAGCTGCCACACCATTCAATGGTAGTGGAATCAGCCATGCGTAGGATGAAAAGTGCAAAAAGACATGCATCCAATCCTCCAGGTCATGAATGCAGGACTCTTGACACCTTTGGGCATCAAACATTTCAGGCTTCCATGCTTTCAGCTAGGATCAGCTCATATATTTTATATATGGGAACGTTCCTCAAAGAAGTCACAGAAGACTTGGAGCTTATGAGCCCCCTTCTCCCTGATGACAAATGACAAGACTTCCTTACTCTTGTCAAGCAAGCTCAAGATGTTTCCAAGTTTGTAAATCGTCCAGCCTTTGACTGCTTTGAATGCATCAGCAGAACTTCTGCTATTGCCATTGGTGCATGTCAGATTGCCTGGTTTCAGGCATCAGACTTGGAGACTTGGGTACAGGACAAATTAGGAAACATCCCTTGCACAGGAGAAAACCTCTTTGGCAAGAATTGGCAGCAAAAGGCTAATGAGATAGATACTGACAATCTCACTTTAGACAGATTGTCAAAATCTACAGCCACTCCAGCCAAAAAGAAACCCTATAAAAAACCCTTTTTCAGCAAAAAGAGGAAGTTTTATCCATCCTATACCCAGCAAGGGCAAGCTCAGGGTCAGGTTGCCCAAAAGGGACAAAAGCAACAATCCAGACAACAAAAGAAGCCAAAAGGCCCGAGAGCTCAACCAGCTCCACAGGCTCAGCCCCCTCAAGGGCTTTGACTCCTTCCTAGAGAGCTTAGCTTTCCTGCCTCTGAAGGGTCCAGAACCCCTAAACATTCCAGGCAGGTTGTGTCATTTTGTCAACAGATGGCACCAAATAACAGCAGAAAATTGGACTCTGTCCATTGTAGGGGAGGGGTACAAGCTTCATTTTCACAGCATGCCCCCTCCTACAATCATAAGACAGTTCAATTCCCAAACGTCTCCAGATAATCTATTGGATCAAGAGGTCTCAACATTCCTTACTCAGGAAGCAATAGAGGAAGTGCCCATTCCCCAACAGGGTACAGGGTTCTACTCCCCCTATTTTCTTATTCCAAACAAAACAGGAGGGCACAGACCCAATCTAGACCTCAGAGAATTGAACAAATATCTGTTCCGAGAAAAGTTCAAAATGATTTCTCTGGGAACTCTTCTGCCATACCTTCAAAGTCAGGATTGGCTTTGCTCTCTAGATCTAAAGGATGCATATACTCATATTCTGATCCATCCAGATCACAGGAAATTTTTACGATTCCTTTTCAAGGGAAAACACCTCCAATACAGGGTTCTTCCTTTTGGTCTGGCTTCGGCACCAAGAGTATTCACAAAATGCATAGCAGTAGTAGCTGCATTGCTGCAAACCCTAGGGATATTCATCTTCCCTTACTTGGGCGACTGGCTCATTCGAGCCCCCACGATTCCAGAAGCCAGCTCTGCACTGTCTCGCACAATGCAAATTCTCCAATACTTGGGATTGGTCATAAACGTCCCAAAATCCCAACTTATTCCTTCTCAGACCCTGGAGTTCATAGGAGCTTGTTTAGATACCAGACAGTCAAGGACTTTCCTCCCACAGCCTCGCTATCTTCGCATAATGCAACTAGCTTCTCAAGCAGCGGGAAAGTCCTCCCTAACTGCTCGAGAACTGCTGAAATTACTGGGACATATGGCATCCACAGTTCATGTAGTTCCCTATGCTCGCCTCCACATGCGAGCAGCCCAGTGGACACTATCCACACAGTGGACACAGGCCACAGGACGTCTGTCGGACAAGATATCAAACTCACAACGACTGATCTTGTCCCTACAATGGTGGCAATCACTGGAGAATCTTCTAGTGGGGTCTCCTTTCCAACAACCCCCATTCCAGGCCACCCTAACAACAGATGCATCACAGGTGGGATGGGGAGCACACCTGCACCATCTCTCCACCCAGGGTACCTGGACTGGAGGCTTGTCTTCACATAAACCTCCTAGAACTCAGAGCAATCTAACTAGCTCTTCAAGTATTCCACGCCCAGCTCAGCTACAAGACAGTCCTAGTCCAAACGGACAATCAAGTAACCATGTTCTACGTGAACAAGCAGGGTGGAATAGGCTCTCTGTTGTTAGAAACATAGAAACATAGAAATATGACGACAGAAAAAGACCACATGGCCTATCTAGTCTGTCCTTCCATAACAACTACAACAGTCCCCTTTTTACCTTTAGAGATCCTCTGTGTTTGTCCCATGCTTTTTTGAATTCAGTTACTGTCTTCATCTCTACCACCTCCACTGGGAGACTATTCCAAGGATCCACTACTCTTTCCGTAAAGAAATATTTCCGCATATCACTCCTGAATCTATCTCCCTTCACCCTCATCCCATGTCCCCTCGTAGCAGAACTTGCTTTCAATTGAAAGAGGCTCTCTCCCTGAACATTTATGCCACAGAGGTATTTAAACATCTCAATCATATCACCTCTATCCGGCCTTTCCTCTAAGGTGTACATATTAAGATCCCTAAGTCTGTCCTCATATGCTTTATAATGAAGACCATTAATCATTTTAGTAGCCACCCTCTGCACCGACTCCATCCTGTTCACATCCTTTTGAAGGTGCGGTCTTCAGAATTGCACACTATACTCCAAATGAGGTCGCACCAAAGACTTATACAGAGGCATTATCACCTCCTTTTTTCTGCTAGCCATTCCTCTCCGTATGCACCTAAGCATCCTTCTAGCTTTTGCCGTCGTCTTTTCTACCTGTTTAGCTACTTTAAGATCATCAGACACAACCACGCCTAGGTCCCGCTCTTCTTTAGTGGACAAAAGTACTTCACCCCCTATATTATATTGCTCCCTTGGATTGCTGCAGCCCAAATGCATGACCTTACATTTTTTAACATTAAATCCCAGCTGCCAAATTCTAGACCATTCTTCAAGCTTAGCTAGATCCCTCCTCATGTTATCTACCCCTTCCTGGGTGTCTACTCTATTGCAGATTTTGGTATCATCCGCAAAGAGGCAAACCTTACCTGAAAGCCCTTCTGCTATATCACTAACAAAGATGTTAAAAAGAATCGGACCAACGACAGATCCCTGGGGCAAACCACTGATAACATCCTTCTCCTCAGAGTGAGCTCCATTTACTTGTACTCTTTGTTGCCTCCCACCCAACCAATTTCCAACCCAAGCAGTAACTTTAGGGTCCATCCCTAGGGTGCTCAGTTTGTTTATAAGTCCCCTGTGAGGAACAGTGTCAAAGGCTTTACTGAAATCTAAATACACCACATCTAGGGCTCTCCCTCGGTCCAACTCCCTGGTCACCCAGTCAAAGAAATCAATCAGATTTGTCTGACAAGACCTGCCTCTGGTGAATCCATGCTGCATCGGATCCTGTCATCCGCTGGACTCCAGAAACCTCACTATTTTCTCTTTCAGCAGCGTTTCCAATAATTTACTCACCACCGAAGTTAAACTAACCGGCCTGTAGTTTTCAACCACATCCTTACTTCTGCTTTTGTGTAAAGGCACCAAATGAGCCTCTCTACAGTCCTTTGGCACCACTCCTGACTCCAACGAGGCATTGAAAAGGTCAGTCAGTGGAGCTGCTAGAACGTCCCCAAGTTCCCTCAGTATTCTAGGGTGTATCCCATCCGGTCCCATCGCTTTGTCTACTTTAAGTTGAGATAGTTTCTCATGAACACAGTCTTTTGAAAATTGTTCAAGATGTCCTTTGCTTCTGTTCCTATTTGTGGGTGTTTTCTGAGGTCCTGCTCCTGGTTCTTCATCTGTGAACACAGAACAAAAATATTTGTTAAGCAATTCCGCTTTATCCTTATCAGCTTCTACATATTCCTCCCCTGCACCCTTGAGTCTGACAATACCACTCTTGCCCTTCCTCTTCTCACTAATATATCTGAAAAATGTCTTATCCCCCCATTTTATTGCATTGGCTATTTCCTCCTCCTTTTGAATCTTTGCCTTCTTGACTACTTTGCTAGCTTCTCTAAGTTTTTCCAAAGACAGATGCCTGTCTTCCTCTCTGTGATCTCTTGTATTTCATGAAGGCCTCCCTCTTTTTCTTTACTTTTTCAGCTACTTCTTTCGAAAACCATAGCGGTCTCCTTTTCCTTTTACCTTTACCATTTTAACAAAAAAGTTGGTTGCCCTTAAAATATCCCCTTTCAGTTTTTCCCACTGTTTTTCTAAATCCCATCCAACTAACAACTTCCTGAGGTATTGGCCCATCTTCGCAAAGTTAGTCTTCCTAAAGTCTAAGATCCTTTGAATGGATTCTAACAGCCCTAGTCCTAATACTGAACCACACCATCTGGTGATCACTGGATGCAAATGACCTCCCACTACAACATCAGAAACACTTTCACCATTGGTAAGCACCAAGTCCAGTATGGCCCCTTCACGTGTGGGGTCTGTTACCAATTGCCTGAATAGTTCTCCCTGTAGAGAATCCAGGATCTCCTTACTTCTAGATGATACTGCAGCAGGAATGTGCCAATCAACATCTGGCATATTGAAATCTCCTATCAGTAGCACTTCCCCTTTCCAAGCAATGCTGCACATGTCTACAATTAACTCTCTGTCCACTTCTTCCGCTTGTGAGGGAGGTCTGTATATCACACCAATGTAAACAGATTTCTCTTTCCCTCTTTCTAGTTTAACCCACAATGCCTCCCCTCTCCCTTTTAAGCTCTGTAATTCCTAAGCTTTGATAGTAGTTTTTACATCTAGTGCCACTCCTCCTCCCCTTCTTCCTACCCTGTCCTTTCTGAATAAAGTATAGCCAGGTATAGTTACATCCCAATCATGGTTTTCTGTGAACCATGTTTCTGTAACTGCCACTAAATCCAAGTCAGCCACTCCCACCAAAGCTTCAACATCAGGGATCTTATTTCCCATGCTACGGGCATTTATACACACTGCTTTCCATATGATACCCCTGTTACTCATTTCCATAAAGTTATTTCATGTAACACCTATCTGGGGGCTTTCACTTACCTGGGGGCTTTCTTCACCCGTCCCCAACGAATCTAGTTTAAAGCCCTCTTCAGTAGATTAGCCAGTCTACTACTGAAGACGCGTTGACCTTTCTTGGACAGATGGATGTCATCTCTGTTCTGCAACCCTTGGAACAGCATCCCATGTTATGCAATGAAGCTTTATGACTATGGGCCCTCGCCAGAGAGCATCAAATTCACCTTCTCGTGGTATATCTTCCAGGCATTCAAAACCTTTGGGCAGACAAACTCAGCCGAGTACTTCTGCCTCACGAATGGTCTCACCACCTAGACCAGATGATAAAGATATTTCACATCTGGGGAACCCCAGACATAGACCTCTTTGCAAGTCCACTGAATGCCAAACTTCCCCGGTTCTGTTCCAGAATTCCGGCTCACAATTGCCAGGCAAGGGACGCCTTAAGAACATAAGAACATAAGATATGCCATACTGGGTCAGACCAAGGTCCATCAAGCCCAGTATTCTGTTTCCAACAGTGGCCAATCTAGGTCATATGTACCTAGCAGTTTCCCCAAGGGACACAGGTTCCACAATGCTTGTACTGGGTCAAGCATTGATATCTTCGGTCACTTCTTAATAACGGTTTATGGACCTTTCCTCCAGGAACTTGTCCAAACCTTTTTTAAACCCAGCTACACTAACAGCCTTTACTACATCCTCCGGTAACAAATTCCAGAGTTTGATTACACGTTGAGTGAAAAAATATTTTCTTTTATTAGTCTTAAATAGTTTACCCTGTAGCTTCATTGCATGTCCCCTAGTCTTTCTATATTCTGATAACGTAAACAATTGATCTACGTTTACCCGTTCCACTCCAGTCATTAATTTATAGACTTCTATCATATCTCCCCTCAGCTGTCTCTTTTCCAGGTTAAAGAGCCCTAACCTTTTTAGCCTTTCTTCATAGGAGTATCCTTCCATCCCCTTTACCATTTTGGTGGCTCTTCTCTGAACCTTTTCTAAAATCGCTATATCCTTTTTAAGATACGGCGACCAGAATTGCACACAATATTCAAGGTGCGGTCTCACCATGGAACGATATAGAGGCATTATAATATCTTTTGTTTTATTTTCCATTCCTTTCCTTATCATACCTAGCATTCTATTTGCTCTCTTGGCCGCCGCTGCACACTGGGCCGAGGGTTTTAACATGGTATCCACAATGACGCCTAAATCTTTTTCCTGGGTGGTGGTTCCTAATGTGGAACCTTGCATCGTGTAACCATAGTTTGGGTTGTTCTTCCCTAGGTGTATAACCTTGCACTTGTCCACATTAAATTTCATCTGCCATTTTGATGCCCAGTCTTCCAATTTATCAAGATCCTCTTGCAATTTTTCACAATCCTCTTGGGTTTTAACAACTTTAAATAGTTTTGTGTCATCTGCAAATTTGATCACCTCATTCGTTATTCCACTTTCCAGGTCATTTATGAATATGTCAAAAAGCAGCGGACCCAGCACAGATCCCTGGAGTACACCACTATTCACCTTTCTCCATTGGGAAAATTGGCCATTTAGCCCTACCCTCTGCTTTCTATCTTTTAACCAGTTCCTGATCCACAATAGTACACTGCCTCCTATCCCATGACTCTTTAGTTTTGCCAAAAGTCTCTGATGAGGGACTTTCCTCCTTCACTGAGGTCAGGACTTCCTCTATGCCTTCCCACTCATTCCCCTCATCCCCAAAACACTCTTCAAGCTTCAGAGGGACAGACATAGCGCCACGGTGGCCACGACAAATGTGGTATCCCCGGCTTCTACATCTCTCTCAAGCTGCACCTCTGGAGTTAGGGTGTGCTCTAGACCTTCTCTCCCAAGAGAACGGGATGCTATGGCACCCGAATCCCCAGTCCCTGCATCTCAGGGCCTGGTTGCTGAAAGCCTAGACCTGCAGGATATTAACCTTTCCCAACAGGTAAAGGATGTCCTTCAGGCTTCCAGAAAACCTTCCACAAGATGTTCTTATGCCTTCAAGTGGAAACGTTTTACTATATGGTGTTCTCAAAAGGGCTTAAACCCCCTTGTGATACCTTTGGAATCAGTACTAGAGTACCTACTTCATTTATCAAATTCTGGTCTAAAGACAAATTCAGTAAGAGCCCATCTTAGTGCAATTGCAGCTTCCTATAAGCCTCTAAATGGACAGCCAATTTCCTCTCATCCACTCATAGCAAGATTTATGAGAGGTCTTCAATTAACAAAGCCTCCTACCAGGCCACCACCGGTGGCATGGGATTTAAATCTAGTTCTTGGACAGCTCATGAAACCGCCCTTTGAACCTTTAGACACTACAACCCTAAAGTTTTTATCCCGGAAGGTCATCTTCCTAATTGCAATCACCTCCGCACGTCGCATTCGTGAATTGCAAGCTTTAGTGGCTGATCCCCCTTATACAAGGTTTCACCATGATAAGGTTGTTCTCAGAACTCATCCACATTTTATGCCAAAGGTGGTTTCGCTTTTTCATTTAAATCAATCGATTTACCTTCCTGTATTCTTTCCGAGGCCTCATGCCTCTAATGCAGAAAGGAACCTTCATACTTTGGACTGTAAAAGAGCCTTGGCTTTTTACCGACAAAGAACACAGCATCATAGAAAGTCTTCTCAACTTTTTGTTGCTTTTGATTCTAGTCATTTGGGACTTCCAGTCTCCAAAAGAACTCTATCTAAATGGATTGCACAATACATATCCTTTACTTATGAGAGTAAGAGTCTTCCTCTTCAAGGCCATGTCACAGCACATAATGTGAGAGTCATGGCAGCCTCTATGGCTAACCTTCACTCTGTGTCTATCGATGACATCTGTCGAGCAGCCACCTGGGCTTCGGTGCACACCTTCATAGCCCACTACTGCCTAGATAAAGCTTCCCGTAGGGATGCCTTCTTTGGCCAGGCTGTTCTTCAACATCTCTTTCAGACTTAATTCAACTCCTACCCACCAACCCTGGTAGGATGCCAGAGATCCATGGGAGGAAGCATGGCCCACCTCACTATACTATTATGTGGATGATATCCTCCTTATGCATTGGACTAGTCCCTTCAACCCTGATATTGCATCTCTCAATGCTGGTCTTTCCTCCATCCAAGACTGGATGGCCATTAATTTTCTACAGTTCAATCACCTTTAAAACTACTGCCATGTGGATTACGTTTGGGTCCCCCTCCCTCCCCTGACTCCCTCCCTTGTCTCTATCACCATCCCCTTGGTGTTATCCTTCTGGTACCTTGGTATCATTCTTGACTCCTCCCTCTCTTTTTCGGATCATATCTCCTCAGTCTCCCATCATGTCTTCTTCTGCCTCCGTCAGCTCCGTGCAGTCCGCCCTTCCTTACCACCTCCTCTCTAACCCTTGCTGTCTTCCGCATTGACTACTGTAATTTCTCCCTTGCTGGTCTACCTCATTCTCAAACCTCCTGCTTACAACTTCTCCAGAACACCGCCGCTCGTCTCCTCACCTCCTCTTCCCATTATGAGCACGTTACCCCCCTTCTGTTATGCCTCCACTGGTTGCCGGTGCATTTCAGAATACAGTATAAAATCCTCATTTTCACACACCGCACTATCCACTCCTCCTCCTCCCCTCAATATCTGGCAGATCTCCTCCGATTCCATGTCCCCCTCCCCCCATCTTCTCTGCTCTGTTCACAGCTACCATTTGGAGCTTCCTTCCCCCTCGCAGGCGCACCTTGAGCGCACCCGTTCTGCTTTTTTCTTTCTGGCCCCATCCCTCAGGAATTCCCTTGCCTTGGAACTCTGTTCTGAGCCCTCTTTCACTCACTTCAAATCTGCACTAAAGACCAACCTGTTCCAGTGTGCCTTCAACCTCCCTCACGCTCCTTCCTAACTTTCTACTTTTTCCGTCCCCCCTCTTCTTTCTCTTCCTCCTCTGCTACGCCTCTGTCCTTTCCTATCAATTATTGGCGCTCTTTTCTGTTCTCACCCCAGCAGTCATTTGATTTTTGTATTGTACACCGCTGTATGTCCTTTGATCACAGCGGTATAGCAAATGTTTGAATAAAGATAAAGATAAGTTGTTTTTCATTTTTAAATGCATTTAAAAAATAAAACACTTAGTTTGGGCCAACGAATGATATGGCTGAGGGTAATTAGCCTGTATTGTATAGATACTGCCTTGAAATTAAGCAGGTCACCAGGCTCCCTCATCTGATTTATTTATTTATTCTTCTTAGATGCTAAACCTGGTTGGTTAGTGGTCCTAGTTTTTTAAATAAATATATGGAATACACTTTATAGTGCCTGTTTTTATTTTTTTACAGGCACGCAGGTGCATTTAGGAATAGTTAATTTTATAAGCAGTCCCACTTATCATTTTTGTTGTATGCATTTTATTTAGGGACATCAGAACTACAAATCTATGGTTGCAGTCAGGTAAAACAAAAATTGCATTAACCTGTCCTCAGAAGGCCAGTGGTCTGCCATATGCTTCCTCTTCTCCAGTTTGGTTGGCTTCCCATGTGTAGCCTTAATGAGATTCTAATTCAGAGCCTCCTGCTATGCCCAGCATATGAACGTCTATATGCTATGCTAATAGATTTTTTTGTAACACCTGCCTCTCTCAGAATAGAATAGAAACAAATACGTACTGTATGGTATGGCAAAAGAGCATAAAGCCAGGGAAAAGGAATAGACTGACCAAGCAATGAAATAAAGATTGAAATGTCAGTTCCTGGAAACAGAAATATAATTTTACTTGCCAATTTAAATACACATTGCTGATTCATGGCATCAGTCTCTAACAGAATCTGTACTTGCAGGTCTGGAGTCCAGCATATTTGGTTTGAAGAAATAAATAAAGCAAAAACCTTGCACCTGGTGTCTGAATCCAAGAGCTGGGGAACTTATCAGATTATGATTTTTTAGACGGAAATACCAGCATTACTGCAGCTAGTTCAAAGCTCTTCCTGGCATGCTTTACTGGGCGTTTCCTCATGCTGACCCCATTGAAAGTACAGTCTCTTTCCCCTTCACCACAGTCTAGTCTCCCAAATTCCTCCACAGGCTATTTACAGGGTATCTTTGTTGCCCGCTGATTAATGAAGACATTCATGTATCCCTGAAAAAGTGATGGGTCACTGACAACTATGCCCTTGATGAACCCACTCCTTACACATTTAACATGAAGTAAAGAGATTTCTTTTTAATACTGGTAGAAATAAATACAGCTTAAAAAGTTTCTGTGTGCCTTGCAATGTTCAGAAGTAATGATTTATAATTTGTAAAAGGATTCAGACTTCTACTCACGCCATCCTTGCAAGACACCTTCCCACGAGATTTCTAGGAAGGGCTGAAAGTACACCGAATCAGCAGGTCCTCCTCATTGTCCGTTTGTGCCCAAGTTCCACTCTTCTCTCTATAAGTGGAGTAGTACCTGGCTCTTTCCACTCCATTCCTACTCATAGTCCATTTTCCTAGTATTCTGTTTATTCATAAGCAGGATGCTTAAGTGACCCTCTGGAATGCATTTGTTAGATCTTGTTTATCAAGCAGTTTATTGTCAGATAATTTTTATGGTGCAATTACTGTGATTATGAATTACACATCTTTGACGAGGTGATCTCAGCTCCAGGTCTGTCAGAAGCTTGTCTGTGAATGCTGCATCTTACAGATTAACCTAGAGTAATGCCATAGCACCACTAGAATGAGGAAAACATCAGTAAAGAGATGAGGGGGGGGGGGGGGTGATATTTAAAGCCATTTAGGCAGTTTGCAAACTGCCTAAATTGCATTCAGCAGGATATCCAAACCACTAGCCAGTTATCCTTCAGTGGCTAAAGTTAGGCACTTGAAAGGCTTGCCCAGCTCTAGCCAGCTTAATATCGCTGCTAGCCAGTTAGCTAAGGTTTAGTGGTGACAGTAAGCTGCTTTATCAGCTCTACCACCAACACTGCTTAATCCCCCCCCCCCCCCACACAATGTTTAAAAGTATTGAAAATGAAAAGATGATTGAGAAACTCATAAGCAACCAATCTACTTCTCAAACTCTTTATTTTCACAATGTTAGTACTCCTAGATAAGTTTTTACATTAAAAAAAACAAATCTCATTCCACAGTGTGTGAATGTTAAATATGCATTCAAGATCCACAGCTGAGCCCAGCTATTTCAAATCTTCTTGGAAGAACAATTTAATCCATGATGCTGGAGTATAGCACCAGACACAGTGTGGAAGAGGCAGCTATTGGAACACACCACCGGCATATTTTATCCTTCACAGATCAGGCAAGGTCATGGGTGTCGGTGAAACAAGAATTTTTTTGTTTTTATATTAAAACGAACATGTTTAAGGGACCCTTTTACTAAAGTGCATCAGGGTTTTGCAACCCATGCACATTTAGCACAACAACTAATGTACATTTAAAGTGCAAAGCCTCCGTAGTAATTGTTCGGGGCTTGACAATCATGTTGCACACAGCTAAAATGCAGATTCCCCTAACACATGGCATTATTACCTTATGCATACTTACCTGCACCTATTGAGGTGGCATTAGCTGCAACCACACTAATGTCCAAAAAATCAGTCCCCCAACGGTAATTACAGAGGTGGTGATCGGATGGCGTGATTACACCGGCTTGAACAACGATGGATTTTTAATTTGCGCTCTGTTTCCCCGATGGGACTGAATCGTGAGATTGATTGGATGGGACTCTGTTGACACGCAGCCATTCACAGTTGGGAGTTTCCTGGGTTGTGGGAATCCCCTTTTGTGGTTGGTGTTCTAAGAAGATGGGCATATTGCTGTTGGCCAATCCTGAGCTGGTAGTCCCTTATTTTATCAGCTGATTTTTCAGCATTTTTTGGCAGTTGTGAGTAGATTTGGGACACTTTGCAAGAACATTTTGGCAGCACTTGATAGAGGGGTTGGCTTCACCCCAAAACGTGCACGTCATGCCTTGTGCCTCGTATGGGATTCAGGTAAGTGTCATTGTTGTATGAATGGACTTAAGAAAAACCGCATCTTAGATACTTTGGGTGAATACAATGGGCATGATCTGTCTGATGGGGATGATTTGAAGTACCTTCCTCCCACAGTCATGCCAGACAAAAATTGTTGAATTGGATTTGGGATTACTACGGTATCCACAACCACACTAATGGCAACATTGCAGTTAGCACAGGGAACATATTGCACACTGTCAATGTGCTTACCATGCCCACTTTCCACCCCCTACCCAACCCATATTGCACCCTAGCACACCAGGGGCAACTGTCATGACCCTCATGGTAATATGGGCATGGCCATTAATGTCACTGAATATCCTGGTAACTGCGATTAATGCTGGCAGCAGGTTTGTGAACCACATTATCACGTTACATATTCCCCTCCCCGCCCCTAGATGTATGGTTGCAAAATAGTATGTTATTCAGGGACATATAGATTTAAAAACAACAAATGAGGGAAGACCTCATCTCTTGAGAAAGGCTGGAGTGCTGTTGAAAGACATATCAGAGTTTCTTACAGGGCGTTCCAAACTATAAAGTTGATTGGTTGTATTTTCTGGATCATGCATAAATTGAGATGTGACATTTTTCATCTTGGTCATTATGGGGCGTAGTTACCAAAGAGTATGAATGTTTATTGCATGGTAACTGCTACCATACACTAAAGCAGCCAGTGTGCTAAAAACCTCACACTAACTGCTTAGCACGTGACACAGCAGGGATTAGGTGGATTAGGGGTGGAGAGTGGGCAGTGACTGCACATTGCAGGGTTAGTAAGGGGATAATTAATACAAGTTGTCACTGTTGCAGTTAGTGTAGGTGCACTTACTGCCACCTCAATGAGTGGCTGTAAATGCACCCCTCTTAACTGCAAGTAACATAGAAACATAACGACAGAAAAAGACCACATGGTCTATGTAGTCTGTCCTTCCATATCAACAACTACAACAGTCCCTTTTTTCCTTTAGAGATCCTCTGTGTTTGTCCCATGCTTCTTTGAATTCAGATACTGTGCTCATCTCTACCACCTCCACTGGGAGACTATTCCACGGATCCACCACTCTTTCCGTAAAGAAATATTTCCGCATATCACTCCTGAATCTATCTCCCTTCACCCTCATCCCATGTCCCCTCGTAGCACAACTTGCTTTCAATTGAAAAAGGCTCTCCCCCTGTACATTTATGCCATGGAGGTATTTAAACGTCTCAATCATATCACCTCTATCCCGCCTTTCCTCTAAGGTGTACATATTAAGATCCTTAAGTCTGTCCTCATATGCTTTATAATGAAGACCACTAACCATTTTAGTAGCCACCATCAGTACTGACTCCATCCTGTTTAAATCCTTTTGAAGGTGCGGTTTCCAGAATTGCACACAATACTCCAAATGAGATTGCACCAAAGACCTATACAGAGGCACTGTCACCTCCTTTTTTTCTGCTAGACATTCCTCTCCCTAGGTACCCAAGCATCCCTCTAGCTTTTGCCGTCGCCTTTTCTATCTGTTTAGTTACTTTAAGATCATTAGACACCTAGGTCCCGCTCTTCTTTAGTGGACAAAAGTACTTCATCCCCTATACTATATTACTCCCTTGGATTGCTGCAACTCAAATGCAAGATATTGCATTTTTTAACATGAAATCCCAGCTGCCAAATTCTAGACCATTCTTCAAGCTTAGCTAAATCCCTCCTCATATTATCTACATCTTCCTGGATATCTACTCTATTGCAGATTTTGGTATCATCCACAAAGAGGCAAACCTTACCAGACAGCCCTTCCGCTATATCACTAACAAAGATGTTAAAAAGAATCGGACCAAGGACAGATTCCTGGGGCACACCACTGGTAACTTCCTTCTCCTCAGAGTGAGCTCCATTTACCTGTTGCCTCCCACTCAACCAATTTCTAACCCAAGTAGTAACTTTACGGTCCATTCCTAGCGTGCTCAGTTTGTTTATAAGTTGCCTGTGAGGAACGGTGTCAAAGGCTTAACTGAAATCTAAATACACCACATCTAGGGCTCTCCCTCGGTCCAACTCCCTGGTCACCCAGTCAAAGAAATCAATCAGATTTGTCTGACAAGACCTGCCTCTGGTGAATCCATGCTGCCTCGGATCCTGTAATCCGCTGGACTCTAGAAACCTCACTATTTTCTCTTTCAGCAGCGTTTCCAACAATTTACTCATCACAGAAGTTAAGCTAACTGGCCTGTAGCTTTTAGCCACATTCTTACTTCCGCTTTTGTGTAAAGGGACCACATGAGCCTCTCTCCAGTCCTTTGGCATCACTCCTGACTCCAGTGAGGTATTTAAAAGGTCAGTCAGTGGAGCTGCTCTGGCATATTGAAATCCCCTATCAGTATCACGTCCACTTTCCTAGTGATGCAGCGTATGTCTTCAATTAAATCTCCATCCACCTCTTCCTCCTGTGAGGGAGGTCTGTATATCACGCTAATGCAAATAGATTTCTCTTTCCCACTTTCTAGTTTAACCCACAGTGCCTCCTCTCTCCCTTTTAAGTTCTGTAGTTCCAAAGCTTTAATATTATTTTTTTTTTTAATATAGTGCCACTCCTCCTCCCCTTCTTCCTACCCTGTGCTTATTGAATAAAGTATAGCCTGGTATAATTACATCCCAGTGATGGTTTTCTGTGAACCATATTTCTGTAACTGCCACTAAATCCAAGTCAGCCTCTCCCATTAAAGCTTCTACATCTGGGATCTTATTTCCCATGCTATGGGCATTTATACACACTGCTTTCCATATGTTGCCCCTTTTACCCATTTCCATAAAGGTATTTAATGTGTCACTTACCTTGGGGCTTTCACTTACCTAGGGGCTTTCTTCACCCATCCCCAACAAATCTAGTTTAAAGCCCTCTTCAGTAGATTAGCCAGTCTGCTACTGAAGACACATCAACCTTTCTTGGACAGATGGCTGCCATCTCTGCTCTGCAACCCTTGCAACAGCATCCCATGGTCCAGGAAACCCAAACGCTCTCGATGACACCATCCATGCAAAAATGCATTCATCTCCAGGATGCGAACTTCTCTGCTTTGGCCTTTACTCTCAACAGGGAGGATTGAAGAGAACACCACCTGTGCCCCTATCTGCTTCACCCTCTGACTAGAGCCATAAAGTCACTTTTGATATGCTGAGAGGGATACCTGGCAGTATCATTTGTGCCAACATGGATTAGCAACTTTGGGTAATAGTCAGTGGGCTTGATGAGTCTCTTCAAACTCTCCATAACATCTCAGATTTTGGCAACTGGCAGATCGCATACCTCTCTGGACATCAAGTCTGGTCAGCAGATGGACGCTTCAGTACCCCTCAGAAGAGAGTCACCAACCACCACTACCCTTCGCTTTCTTGTGGTTACTAATTCTGCAACTTTGGGGTACTTGAACTCTGGTTCTTCCCTTTCCAGGGATGCTTTCACCTCCTCCACTTCCAGGGGTGCATAATGGTTCTTCAATTCAAGGGCTGGAGAAGTTGGATTGGTGATTCTGCAGGCCCTGGTGACTTGTCTCCAGCCTTTGTCATTTTGTAGGCACCTCTGCTGGAGAGCTTGGATGTTGCAAGAAGCATCTCATCAATGAATGCTCCTCAGCCTCGCCACCTCTTCTCTGAGTTCCTCCACTTGTTTTCTGAGAGCTTCGGCATGCAGGCATCTTGCACATGGAACCGGTCCTTCAGCTGGCATTGGGACCTCTGTCTGGACAGAGGCAGAAGCTGTAATGGGAGCAACAGCTTTAGTGATACGATTTTTCCCAGCCATTGTTTAGTTAGTGGAGCTTAGGTATCTATTAAAGCAAAAGAGAGATAGATCTACCAAAGTACCAGCCAGTTTCTCAGCTGTCCTTTCAGAGAAAAAGCAGTTAAATCTCTTTAAGTGTGTTCAAAATGTGCTGTTCCAAGTCCCTGTGTGTAGTTAATTGGGGAAGTGCCTTATAAAGCAAGACTGCTCACTAGGGGTAGGTGGGAGTTGGGGGGTAGGGAGGGAACTAACACCTGATGAGGTGTTAGTAGCTTCAAAGAGCTGAAGAAAGATACTAAAGCAGAGTTTTAAACCTACCCCACTAAAGAAAATATTTCCCCTTTTAAACTAAAGCACCAAAAAGAATGTAACCTTTTTTTAAAAATGTACCAAAACCCTCTTAAGAGCTCCCAGGCAGAGAGCTAGTAATTTAAAAAGCCACAAATTCTTACCTTTGTTTGAAATGTATAGCCCCTGTTAGGAATGCAGTGCTAATGCAGTGAGGATACACGCCCCAACAGCACTGGTCCATTTCACCTTCCACACTAATTTTTGCCTCTTGCTGGTGGTTGTTAAGTGCCATTAAATTGATGCTGACTCATGATGACCCTGTGGATAATGTCCTAAACTAATCTCAGTCTTCAGTCAGGTGTATGATTATTGATATGTGGCTATTATTGTATTGATTCATTGCATTGCTGGACTTCTTTTGCACTGACTCTTCAAACTTGCCAATCGTGATGTCTTTCTCTAATAATCTCTCTCTGTTCGCATGATGTGACCAAAGTACTGAAGTGCTGAACCTTGGAACACTTTAGTAAACATGCCCCCATATGTTTTCTTTATAAAGCAGATTTAATGTCCAACTCATTCTAGAACTACAGGCGAAGGGACGGTTTATGTTAATCGCTGCGGGGATATCAGTTATCGTAATGTGAAGAATACCAATAAATACACATTGGGGGCCATTCTGCCCCTCAAATAGGGGGGATGGATGTCCATCCCCGCTATTCATCCCCCCTGCTGGCCCTGTCAAGACCCTCCCTGTACATACAGCAGGTTTGTACAGGGAAGCCTAAACGGGGTGGGAGGGGGTGTTCCAGAGGCAGACCAAGGGTGGGGCATGGGAAGGCCATGACCCCAGATGTACAGGGCCTATTCAGAGGTTGGCCCTGTATGTCCAGGCCCTCGAATCTAGACAGGGGACTTATTCCACCATGAAGGTGGAATAAGTCTCCCTGGATGGAGGGGGAGTGCGGCACAGGACCTGGGGACATAGGTGTGTGGGTGCAAGGGGTTCCCTGCAGCCCGACCCAGGCCTTGGAAGGCTGGATTGGGGGGGGGGGGGTCAGGCTGCGGGAAGAGGCATCCAGGTTCAGTAGGCCAGGATCGCAGCTCATGAATGGAGCCATGGCGATGGGACACTGTGGCACCGCGGCTCCATTCACAGGACTGGCTGAGTTAGCCAGATAGTTGCTGGGATGCATGGCGTACAGAATCGGGTCCAGGTGCTAGACCCGATTTTGATCCCATGGGGGCTGCGGGATCAGCATTGGGTCTAACTTTGCATGCCCAATTCTGCCTGGCCCTACAGGGGGCTTGATATGCATGAATGGAATTAGCCTCATTGTGAATTTACCCTATTTTCTATTAAAAGTAATAATGTAAGATATTTGTGAAAAGTGAAAAATTCACATATTACTCTAGATCTTTTATGTTTCTTAAGATTTTTAGTATATATGAGTCATGTTTACTAAACATTAGTCATGCTATCTGCCACTCTGCCCATAGGAATAACATGGGTGCAGCAGTAGATAGAGATGATAATGTTTATTTATTTAGCAACCATTTAGTAAGTATGGTCCTATATGCTTTCTGGGTTAAGATTAGTAGTGACATAACTTTAAGATTAGTAGTGACATAACATCCAACCTCTCCAACTCGCCCAGAATACCCTGGCACGATTAATAACTAACAACCCTAGACGATCCCATATTACTCCTCTCCTCTATGACTTACACTGACTCCCAATCCAACTCTGATCCAAATTTAAAGTGCTCACCCTTATTCATAAGATCATCTCAAAAGAATCAGCTCCATGCCTTTCCCCACTCCTTGCCTTCCCTAACAACACAAGAACACGCTGCTCCTCAACCAAAAACCTTCTAACCATTCCTACACCTAAATTACACTTTAAACAATCTACTAGCAACAGGGCCTTCTCTCTCTATGCCCCATCCCTATGGAATACCCTTCCCCATGACCTACGTAACTGTGTGAGCCACGCAGAATTCCAAAAGAGATTAAAAACCCACCTCTTCCTCGAACACTTTTCCCTACCACCTTAGTTCCTCCCCCCTTCTACATAAGAACATAAGTACATAAGATATGCCATACTGGGTCAGACCAAGGTCCATCAAGCCCAGTATTCTGTTTCCAACAGTGGCCAATCTAGGCCATATGTACCTAGCAGTTTCCCAAGAGACACAAGTTCCACAATGCTTGTACTGGGTCAAGCATTGATATCTTCGGTCACTTCTTAATAATGGTTTATGGACCTTTCCTCCAGGAACTTGTCCAAACCTTTTTTAAACCCAGCTACACTAACAGCCTTTACTACATCCTCCGGTAACAAATTCCAGAGTTTGATTACACGTTGAGTGAAAAAATATTTTCTTTTATTAGTCTTAAATAGTTTACCCTGTAGCTTCATTACATGTCCCCTAGTCTTTCTATATTCTGCTAAGGTAAACAATCGATCTACGTTTACCCGTTCCACTCCGTTCATTAATTTATAGACTTCTATCATATCTCCCCTCAGCGTCTCTTTTCCAGGTTAAAGAGCCCCAACCTTTTTAGCCTTTCTTCATAGGAGTATCCTTCCATCCCCTTTACCATTTTGGTGGCTCTTCTCTGAACCTTTTCTAAAATCGCTATATCCTTTTTAAGATACGGCGACCAGAATTGCACACAATATTCAAGGTGCGGTCTCACCATGGAACGATATAGAGGCATTATAATATCTTTTGTTTTATTTTCCATTCCTTTCCTTATCATACCTAGCATTCTATTTGCTCTCTTGGCCGCCGCTGCACACTGGGCCGAGGGTTTTAACATGGTATCCACAATGACGCCTAAATCTTTTTCCTGGGTGGTGGTTCCTAATGTGGAACCTTGCATCGTGTAACCATAATTTGGGTTGTTCTTCCCTAGGTGCATAACCTTGCACTTGTCCACATTAAATTTCATCTGCCATTTTGATGCCCAGGCTTCCAATTTATCAAGATCCTCTTGCAATTTTTCACAATCCTCTTGGGTTTTAACAACTTTAAATAGTTTTGTGTCATCTGCAAATTTGATAACCTCACTCGTTATTCCACTTTCCAGGTCATTTATGAATATATCAAAAAGCAGCGGACCCAGCACAGATCCCTGGGGTACACCACTATTCACCTTTCTCCATTGGGAAAATTGGCCATTTAGCCCTACCCTCTGCTTTCTATCTTTTAACCAGTTCCTGATCCACAATAGTACACTGCCTGCTATCCCATGACTCTTTAGTTTTGCCAAAAGTCTCTCATGAGGGACCTTGTCAAAGGCTTTCTGAAAGTCCAGATACACAATATCAACCGACTCACCTTTGTCCACCTGTTTATTCACTCCTTCAAAAAAACATAACAGATTAGTAAGACAAGATCTTCCTTGTCTAAAGCCATGTTGGCTGTCTCCCATTAGGTTGTGACTATCTACATGCTGAGTAATTTTATTCTTTATGATGGTTTCTACCATTTTTCCCGGTACTGACGTCAGGCTCACCGGTCTGTAGTTTCCCGGATCACCCCTGGAACCTTTTTTAAAAATTGGGGTTACATTGGCGATCCTCCAATCTTCAGGTATTAGAGATGATTTTAATGATAGTTCACAGATTACTGATAGCAGTTCTGCAATCTCATATTTCAGTTCTTTCAACACCCTTGGATGTATACCATCCGGCCCAGGTGATTTGCTACTCTTCAGTTTATCTAATAGTTGTAAGACATCTTCCCGATGTATCGATATTTCCTTCAATTCTTCCGCACCTTTAAATACCACTTCAGTCATGGGTAACATCCCTACATCTTCCTCAGTAAAGACCGAAGCAAAGAATTCATTCAGTCTCTCCGCTATCGCCTTGTCGCCTCTTAGTGCTCCTTTAACCCCTTTATCATCTAATGGACCAACTGACTCTCTCACAGGTTTTTTGCTACGAATGTACTTGAAAAGGTCTTTATTTCGCGTTTTTGCTTCCGCAGCAAGCTTCTTCTCAAATTCTCTCTTTGCCTACCTTATCAATGCCTTGCATTTGACTTGACAGTGCTTGTGCTGTTTCCAGGTTTCGTCGTTTGGCTCTTTTTTCCATTTCCTGAAAGATGCTTTTTTGGCAACAACAGCCTCTCTGACCTCACCTTTAAACCATGCTGGCAGTTTTTTGGACTTCCTTCCACTTTTCTTAAAGCGTGGAATACAGCTGGTCTGGGCTTCCAAGATAGTATTTTTCAACAACACCCAAGCTTGATGTACGTCTTTAACCTTCGCAACTGCTCCTTTTAGTTTTTTCTTAACTGTTTTCCTCATTTTATCATAGTCTCCCTTTCGAAAGTTAAAAGGTAGTACTGTGGATTTCCTTACTATCCCTCCTCCACTAATTAAATCAAAGGCGAACATGCTATGATCACTATTGCCAAGTGGCCCCAACACCCTTATCTCTTGCACTAGATCTGGTGTTCCACTAAGGACTAGGTCTAATATGGTTTCCCCTCTGGTCGGTTCATGAACCAGCTGCTCCAAGAAGCAGTCATTTATTTCATCTAGGAACTTTATCTCCCTAGCATGTCCTGACGTGACACTGACCCAGTCGATACCGGGGTAATTGAAATCACCCATTATTATTACTGCACTGTAACTTTTGTTAGCTTCCTTGATTTCTTTGAGCATTTCATCATCCATTTGGTCATTCTGGCCAGGTGCTCGATAGTACACCCCCACTGCCATTGCCTTCCTCCTTTTATATGGAATTTCAATCCATATAGATTGTACAGCAGATTTTGTTTCCTGCAAAACTTTAATCCTTTCTGAGTCAATGCCCTCTCTAACATAGAGCGCAACCCCTCCACCAATTTGATCAGCTCTATCATTACGATATAGTTTGTACCCACGTATCACAGTGTCCCACTGGTTGTTCTCCTTCCACCATGTCTCTGATATTCCAATCATATCTAACCTTTCATTTAGTGCTATATATTCTAACTCTCCCATCTTATTCTTTAGACTTCTAGCATTTGCATACAAGCATTTTAGAGAATGTATTTTACTCATGTTAATTTGGCTATTGTTAGACATGGGTAAATTGGGATCTTTAAGCTCTGTCTGCTCCATACTTGAGGGCATTTGGGCTACTTTACTCTTTTGTGGAACCTCTCTGCTTTTGGCAGTATCCTTCAAGGATACATTCTTCCGAACCATCTGCTCTTGGGCGACTGTCGGCTTTCCCCTAATATCTAGTTTAAAAACTGCTCTATCTCCTTTTTAAAGGTTAATGCCAGCAGCCTGGTTCCATCCCGGTTAAGGTGAAGCCCATCCCTTCGGAAGAGCCCCTCCTTTCCCCAGAATGTTCCCCAGTTCCTAACAAATCCAAAACCCTAATCTCTGCACCATTGTCTCATCCACGCATTGAGACTCCGGAGCTCTGCCTGCCTTTTGGGTCCTGCGCGTGAAACAGGAAGCATTTCGGAGAATGCTACCCTAGAACTTCTGGATTTCAACTTACCTACCTAAAAGCCTAAATTTTCTCCTACCCTCCTCACTAGTCCCTCCAATCATCCTGTGACCCACAGTTACTTCTTATGTAAACAAATGATCCATATTATTGTAAATAATTTATTGTAAATAGTTATTAGCTCATTAGTTCCCTAGTTCTTATGTTACCTATGTAGCCTGTTACCTTGTTCTATGTAAACAGTTGTACAACACTGTCAGTTACGTTCCATGTAAACCGTCTTGAATTGTAGAAAGACGGTATATAAAAACTGTTAAATAAATAAATAAATAACTTATCATATACAAATGTTTAAGGGTAATTACAATGATCTGTCAATCATTCTGGTGGACCTGCTTTTGATACACCATAGTGGTAGGTTGTTTACAGGTTTATTTATGGGGTTTTCTTGAAATGTTAAGAAATATATATTGTGAAACGATTCTTTTAAATGTTAAAGAAATGTTGCTTACCTGTAACAGGTGTTTTCTATAGATGGCAGGCTTGATTTTAGGCAACTCTTGGAGAGCTAGGACTTGATCGATCATGCTGCTATAGAAAACACTCATTGAGTAACACTGCATTTTCTGTCAACAAGTAGGATTATGTCAGGCACATAAATGGATGAGTCCCAAACTTAGGGTTGCTTTTCTGTTACACATTGTCATGTTTCAGGAATTGCATGCAGTTACAGAACGTGAGAGTTACTAGTTCACATGGACAGACTGGCCAGCACATCTCAACTGAAGACATTGTCCTTTACTGATCCTTTGTCTTAGCAGTAACATGCAGTAAAAGTATAAAGCAAAGACCATGTCACTGCTTTACAGATAAAGGCACATTTTAGAAAGGCTGTTTAAAGGCCACCTGGGATGTCCACGTCAAAATGTCAGCATGCCATGGGAGGGGCAGCAGAGAGGGTGTCAACATAGGAAGAAACAGAGATGTGCAGAATAAAGCTTCAAAGACGTGCAGGGCGACAGGTGATTTTTGAAATGTGCACATGCACAATATGGACATCGGCAGACCTGGCAACATAGATGTGTTCACGCCAGCATTTCAGAATAAGAACATAAGATATGCCATACTGGGTCAGACTAAGGATCCGTCAAGCCTAGTATCATATTTCCAACAGCAGACAATCCAGGTCACAATCACCTGTCAGGTTCCAAAAAAGTACAGATTCCACGTTGCTTATCCTGGGGTAAGCAGTAGATTTCCATGATCCTCCTTAATAATGGTATATGGACTTTTCCTCCAGGAAATCATCCAAACCTTTTTTAAATCCAGCTACACTAACAGCATTTACTACACCTTCGGGTAATGAATTGCAGAGTTTGATTACGTGTTAAGTGAAAATATATTTTCTCTAGTTAGTCTTAAATGGGCTACCTTGTAGCTTCATTGCATGTCCTCTAGTCATTCTACTTTTTGAAGTGGTAAACAACCAATCTATATTTACCCATTCTACTCCATTCATTATTTTATAGAACCCTATCATATCTCCCCAAACCATCTTTTAAGAGCCCTAACCTTTCAAACCTTTCCTCGTAGGGCTATCCTTCCATCCCTTTTACCATTTTGATGGCTCTTCTCTATACCTTTTTTTAACTCTGCTATATCCTTTATAAGATATGGTGACTAGAATTGCACACAATATTCAAAGTGCAGTTGCATCATGGAATGATATAGAGGCATTATAATATCCTTGGTTTTATTTTCCATTCCTTTCCTTATGATTCCTATGATTCAATTTGCTTTCTTGGCTGCTGCTGCACACTGGGCAGAGGCTTTTGCCTAAATCCTTTTCCTGGGTAGTGGCTCCTAATGTATAACCTTGCATTGTGTAACCGTAGTTTGGGTTTTTCTTTCCTAGGTGCATAACTTTGCAATTGTCCACATTAAATTTCATCTGCCATTTGGATGCCCAGTCTCCCAATTTATCAAGGTCCTCTTGCAATTTTTCACAATCCTCTTGTGTTTTAACAACTGTGAATAATTTTGTGTCACTGCAGATCTGACTATCTTACTCGTTATGGTGGCCTGCACAGAGCGACAGGTGCACCTACTCTTGCCATCTTGCTGGGCAGACTAGATGGACCATGCTGGTCTTTATCTGCCGTCATTTATTATGTTACCATGTTATTCCCATTTCCAGGTCATTTATGAATATGTTAAAAAGCAGCAAGCTTAGCCATAGATCAGGGGTTTTCAAACCAGTCCTCGGGGAACCCCAGGCCAGTCAGGTTTTCAGGATTCCCACAATAAATATGCATAAGATAGATTTGCATGTTCTGCCTTCATTGTATGCAAATCTATCTCAAGCATATTCATTGTGGGAATCCTGAAAACCCTAATGGCCTAGGGTTCCCTGAGGACTGGAGTTTGGAATCTCTGCAGATCCCTGGGGTACTCTACTATTCACCTTTCTCCATTTGAGAAAATTGGCCATTTAACCTTACTCTCTGCTTTCTATATTTTAGCTAGTTCCTGATCCACAATAACACTGCCTCCTATCCCAAAGAGTTTCTAATGAGGGACTTTGTCAAAGACTTTCTCAAAATCCACATACATTATGGGGTCTATTCAGTACTGCGAATAGTGGTGATGGACATCCCATTGGGACGTGCATCCCCGCTATTCACCCCTCTTCCATTCCCAGAAAAAGTCTTCCTAGTGCAGGAGGAGACTGCAGAAACGAGGAAACTGAGAGTTCACCAGGATGGCAAAGAGGTCCAGGTCTGGAGTCCCCCAATGCTGGAATGAGTAATTACTCACCTGTAACAGGTGTTCTCCAGGAGCAGCAGGAATCAGTCCTCACATATGGGTGACGTTGGCGCCGAAGGAGCCCTCGTGCGGAGCATTTCCCCAGCTTTCAAAGAAAGCCTTTGGGAATTGCAGCGCGCATGCGCGGTCCCCTTCCCGCCCAAGGGTGCCATCTTGCTCAGTCTGATGACATAGCTAAAAGACAGCAAAGAATTAGCAAAATAAATCATATGACTGCAACTCCAAGGGGAGGAGGGAGGGTTGTGAGGACTGATTCCTGCTGCTCCTTGAGAACACCTGTTACAGGTAACTAGTCTTTCTCCAGGACCAAGCAGGAAGTCAGTCCTCACATATGGGACTCCCCAGCTTAAGGCTACCGGAGACCTCAAGCCGAAAAAATGAACTTCCTCTAGCTCGTCAGTACGTAAGGAAGGAATCTTCTCTGAGAATGCCCCCGACCGGTAGCCCAACACCAGGGCCGGAGGGTAGGAGTTGCCTAAACCCCAAAGAGATTATGGAGTACTGCCTGTCCGAAAGAACTGTCCCTTAGGGACTCCCTCTCAAGGCAGTAATGGGCCGCAAATGTCTGGCTTGAAGACCAAGTAGTGGCCCGGCAGATGTCTGCCAACGGAACAGAGCGGAGATGAGCCACTGACGCAGCCTTCGCCCTGACACGATGAGCCGTGACTCGACCCTCCAACGAGAGGCCGGCTGCCCCATAAGCCCAGGCGATACAGTCAGCGACCCATATGGACAAAGTACGCTTGGAGACAGGGAGCCCCAACTTATTTGGGTCAAAAGAAACAAAGAGCTGAACAGCCCTCCGGTGCTCCCGCGTACAGTTGAGGTAGAAGGATAACGCCCTCCTACAGTCCAGGGTATGCAGGACCATCTCAGCCCGGTTGGCATGCGGCCTGGGAGAGAAGGTCGGAAGAACCACCTCTTGATTGAGGTGAAAAGGGGATACAACCTTAGGAAGAAACTTCGGGTGAGTCCGTAAGACTACCCTATTCCTGTAGAACCTAGTGTAAGGGGGATCAGACACTAGAGCCTGAAGCTCACTCACGTGCCTAGCAGAGGTAAGAGCTACCAGAAACAAGGTTTTCCAGGAGAGAAAATGGAGAGGGCAGGTAGCCATAGGTTTAAATGGCGGACAAGTAAGCCGCTGTAAGACCACATTCAGATCCCACTCAGGGGCTGGTGGACGCAAAGGAGGCTTAAGCAGGAGGAGGCCTCTGAGAAAACGAGCCACCAAAGGGTGGTTGGAAAGAGGCCTCCCATCCACCGGCGAGAGGTGCGCTGAGAGGGCACTGAGGTGAACCCTGACAGAATTGGACTTAAGGCCTAGATTGGAGAGGTAGAGCAAATATTGCAATACTACCGCTACCAAGCACGAGAAGGGATTCTCGCTGTGCTGAGCACACCATGCGGAGAATCTACGCCACTTAAGGGCGTAGGATTTCCTGGTGGATTGCCGCCGAGAGGCTAAGACAATGTCTTCCACCTCTCTAGGCAGGAGTAGGGGAGCCAGGACTACCCTTTCAGCAGCCAGGCCATCAGATGAAGGGACTGGAGGTTGGGGTGCAAGAGAGACCCCTGGTCCTGAGACAGGAGATCGTGTTGAATTCCCAGAGGCAGGGGAGTGTCCACCGCCAGTTGCAACAGGAGTGGGAACCACGGCTGCCTCGGCCACCTGGGGGCTATCAGAATCATTGAGGCCCTGTCCTTGAGGACCTTGAACAGTGTGCGAGACACTAGTGGCGTGGGAGGAAATGCATACAGTAGGGCCTTGGGACCACGGAATCAGAAAGGCATCCGCTGCTACTCTGAGAGGATGCGGTTGTCTGGAACAGAATCTCGGGAGTTGCCGGTTCAGAGGGCTGGCGAAGAGATCCATGGTGGGGAGTCCCCACCTGAGAAAGATCTGCTGAACCACCAATGGATTCAATCGCCATTCATGTGGTTGCAGGATCCTGCTCAGTCTGTCCGCCAGGTAATTTTCCTGACCGGGGAGGTAGACAGCCCTGAGGAGGATTCCGTGATTGATGGCCCAAGAGCACAGCCGTTGTGCCTCCTGACAGAGAAGGAAGGAGCCTGTGCCTCCTTGTTTGTTCACGTAGAACATGGCAACTTGATTGTCCGTCTGGACCAGTACAGACTGGTAAGACGTGAGGTGGGAGAAGGCTCTCAGAGCTAGGCGTATCGCCTGTAGCTCCAGGAAGTTTATCTGCTGAGCAGCCTCCCAAAGAGTCCAGAGACCCTGAGTACATGCCCCTTGGCAATGTGCTCCCCAACCTAGAAGAGAAGCATCTGTCGTCAGCACTCGAGAATGCAGGGGGATTGAAAATCCACCCCGAGTACCAGATTCGGAAGATGAAGCCACCACCGTAGAGAGGAGACGAGCAGGGTGGAAACTCTCACCGAGTCTGCAAGGCTCCCTGTGGCCTGATGCCACTGAGTGCGAAGGCTCCACTGAGCAGGCTGCATGTGCAGGCAGGCATTGGGGGTTACATGAACCATGGAAGCCATATGGCCGAGAAGTCTCAGGAATTGCCTGGCGGAGACCAGGGAATTGCTGTGAAACTGCCTGGCCACATCCATCAACCGGAGGGCCCTGTCCACTGGCAGAAAAGCCCTCGCCTGAACAGTGTCTAACCTTGCTCCTATGAATTCCAAGTTCTGGGACGGGAGCAAAGTGGACTTTGCGAAGTTTATGACAAACCCCAAGTGCTGAAGCAGAGCCACAGTGCGAAGGGTGGCTTGACTGGCCTCCTGGGAAGACTGGCCCCTTATGAGCCAGTCGTCCAGGTATGGAAACACAAAAAGACCTTGAAGCCTCAGGTAGGCCGCCACCACCGCCAGGCACTTGGTGAACACCCTGGGAGCGGAGGTTAGGCCGAAGGGAAGTACTCTGTACTGGTAGGGGTTTCCCCCCACAACAAATCTGAGATATTGTCTGTAGTCTGGATGAATAAGGATGTGAGTATAAGCATCCTTTAGATCAAAGGAGCATAGCCAATCTCCCTGCTGGAGGTAGGGCAGCAGGATTCCAAGGGTAAGCATCTTGAACTTTTCCCTCTCCAGGAACTTGTTGAGGTTGCGCAAGTCTAGGATGGGTCTGAGGCCTCCTGTTCTTTTTGGTACCAGAAAGTACCTAGAATAAAAGCCGTGACCTCTCAGGTGGTGGGGCACCGGTTCCACAAGCCTGTTCCTTTAGCAGACTTGCTAACTCCTGAAGGAGTAGGTCCCTGTGCAGAGGGAGTCTTGGAGGCTCCCCTGGAAAATAGGAGGGAGGCACCTGGTGAAAATGGAGAAGATAGCCCTTCTGGACTATATGGAGCACCCAGGTATCTGATGTGATGGCTGACCACCTGTGGGCAAAGTGGGCCAGCCGGCCTCCTGTGCTGATGTGAGGCAGCTGAGGAGAAGAGGCTATGCTTGCTGAGTCAAAAACCCCCACCCTGCTGAGCAGGGGCCGGTGTTGGTGGCTTGGGGGCCTTCTGCCTACGGGGCCCATGACCCTGCCCCTTGGCCTGCTGACCCTGTTGGGGAGCTGCAGAGGCCTGATAATGAGGGTATTGTTTATAGGCAGATGACTTCCTCGGGTAAAAGGTCTTTTTTCCCGAGCCCTTCTTCTTCTGAGAAGGGGCAGAGGGTTTCCTGGACAGCCTAGTCCTGGTCAGAGTCTCAGTCTCGAGTTCTGCAGCCTTTTCAGCCATGGGCTTGCCAAAGAGGTTTTCACCTTGGCAGGGGACATCGACCAACTTGTCCTGCACCCATGGCTCGAGGTCGGATGACTGTAGCCAAGCCTGTCTGCGGGCACCGATGCCAGCCCCGGCTACTCGGGCCGAAGCCTCGAAGCCATCGTAGGCTGCTCGAGAGATAAACTTCGAGCAGTCTCGAACACCAGTGGACAAGGCCTGGAACCTCTGCAAAGGTTCCTCAGAGAGACCAGCAGAGAACCCGGCAATCTCCTTTGCCAGGTCTCGGAGATTCATGCCCATGTAGAGCTGGTACGTCTGGACACGGCAAGCAAGCATAGAGCCCTGGAAGCACTTCTTACCGAGGGCATCCAGGTTCTGGGCCTCCCGGCCGGGAGGCACCAAGGAGTGCATCTTCTGACTTTTCAGCCGATGCATGGCCGATTCCACAACCATGGAGTGGTGCGGTAATTGCACCTTTTGGAACCCGGGGCTCTTGCGG
Organism: Ichthyophis bannanicus; assembly: GCA_033557465.1. Classification (NCBI taxonomy): domain Eukaryota; kingdom Metazoa; phylum Chordata; class Amphibia; order Gymnophiona; family Ichthyophiidae; genus Ichthyophis; species Ichthyophis bannanicus. The sequence continues at coordinate 884,310,615 of CM066034.1, read as the reverse complement.
ACTCGATAGATGGAATCGACCCGCTTGCTTAACACCGGCGTTGAGGCCGGGGTCTCCCACATGCGGAAGAGCAGCCGCTCCAGCATCGGAGGAACCAATACAGTAAAGGCCTCCTTCGGGGGAGAGTCATACTGGAGGGCCTCGAGCTCCTCAGCTTGAGGCTCCTCCTCGGGATCCGCGGGGAAGGCCAAGGCCTTGGCCATATCCTGCACGAAGTCCAAGAACCGGGTATCCTCCGGTGGGGACCGTCTCTGAGGTTCGGACTCCGGCGAGTCCGATGGGACACACCGAGTCCGATAAGTGCCGGGTGACTCTTCGTCCTCCATCTCCCAGCCTGACTCCTCAGAGGAGGAATCGAGTGGCTCCGGTCGGGCGGGCACCGATGCCATCCGCCCCGACGCCGAGGGTACCGGCGTTGACGACCTCGGTCCCGAACGGGAGGCCGAGGGAGACCGTGGCCAAGGATCGACTCGAGCCCGCATGGACTCGAGGATCGGCTCGGCCTCCGGGGTCGACTTGGACATCGAGGTCCTGGTGGTCGGGGCAGATGCACCGGTGAGACCGGCGATCAATGCCCGCTGCTGTTCCATGAAGGTAGTCATGCTGCTCTCCAAGGCCGTCAACCTGAGTCCGAGCTCAGGAGACCCAGCAGCCCCTGACTCGGGCCCCGACGGCGTCAGGCCCGACGTCAGCTCCCCTGGAGGAGAGTCCACGAGGACTACAGCACTTACGTGTCCAGGGGACTCCATCTCGATACGAGGATGTTTGGCAGGCCTCTCCGACTCCGAAGACCCGGGACGGCTATCGGGGCTATGCGACCTGGCCCCCGAGGAACCAGGAGCGTCCACTGACGCCGCCCTCGCGGGTTTCTTCTTCCTGCGACGTTCCCGCGAAGGAGACCCCCGCTCAGAGGATCCCGACGCTGCTCGGGGCCGGAGTCCTGAGACGTCGAGGCCTCTGACGAGGTCCGGGCCCGTCTGGACGCAGAGTCAGAGAAGATCCTATCCTTCTGGTGCTGCCGACTCCTCAACGCCTTCGAGGACATTTTGCCACACGCACCACAGATCATCGGGTCATGATCGGGTCCGAGGCAGCGGAGGCAGCAGTCATGTGTGTCGGTAAAAGACATAGGTTTCTTACACCGATCACACTTTTTAAACCTGCTGGTAGCCATCGGGGGAAAAAGGGCCCCTGCGAGGTCAAAAGACCGGGCTGACATTGAAAAAAGAAAAATGGCGCGAACGCTAGTCACAAAGGACAAAAACCGAAAAAGAGAGCGTGGACTCGATACCGGCGTATCGGGCCAAGGCGGGAAAAGGATCCTGCGTCGAACCGAAGAAAAAAGAGAAAAAACAGGGAAAGCAACTTTTTCCTCGGGGAAAAATGAACTACGTCCGTCGGGCTCCGCGGAAAAAAGAAGACTGAGCAAGATGGCACCCTTGGGCGGGAAGGGGACCGCGCATGCGCGCTGCAATTCCCAAAGGCTTTCTTTGAAAGCTGGGGAACTGCTCCGCACGAGGGTTCCGTCGGCGCCGATGTCACCCATATGTGAGGAATGACTTCCTGCTTGGTCCTGGAGAAGAGGCACTGCACCATTCCGGGACACAGGCATCACTCGTGCGGCCGGAGGACCCTGCTAAGCTGGTCCGCCAATGCATTGTCCTGGTCCGAGAGGTAGGTGGCCCGGACGGTCATGCCCTGGCTCACTGTGAAGGAGCATAGGGCTATCGCCTCCGCTCAGAGGCTCTAGGAGCTGGTGCCCCCCTAGTTGTTCATACAGAACATTATTGACCTGGTTGTCCATTTGGACCAGCACGACTCGGTGCTGCAAGCGGTCCCTGAAAACCCGGAGAGTGAGGCGAATTGCCTGGAGTTCCAGCAGGTTGATCTGCTGCTGGGACTCTTGAGGGACCAGGACCCCTGACTATGTCGACCCTCGCAGTAGGCTCCCCAGCCCGCCAGGGAGGCATCCATGGTCAAAACCACCTGATGCACCGGAGCTTGGAAAGGCATACCGCAAAACAGGTTCTGAAACTCTTGCCACCAAGCCAGAGACTCTGCCGCACTGGGAAAAACTGAGACAGGGTCCCAGATGCGGCCAACCGACTGCACCCATTATGCTCTGAGGCACCACTGTGTCGTCTGCATGTAGAGATGGGCATTGGGCACGACATGGGCCGTGGAGGACATCTGGCCGAGAAGGCGACACATTGTCAAGGCCGGGACGAAGCTAAAGCACCGCACCTTGGCTGCCAGGGACACAAGGCGGTCTGCTTTGTCCTGAGGGAGAAAAGCTATGGCTTGGAGGGTGTCCAAACGAGCCCTGATGTACTCCAAGGACTGAACTGGAGTGAGTGGGACTTTAGGTAATTGATCATGAACCCCAGATGCTCCAGGAGGCAAATAGTGTGGTCCATGGCCTGTCTGGCTTTGGAGGCCGTGCCCCCTGTTATGAACCAGTCATCTAGGTACATGTAGACAAAGATGCCCTGCAGTCTCAGATGGGCCGCAGCCATGGCCAGGCACTTCGTGAAGACCCACGGGGCGGACGCAAGGCCGAAGGGAAGTACCCTGTACTGGTAATGGTTTCCCTGAACCATGAAGCAGAGGTACTTCCTGTGTTTTGGATGGATGAGGATGTGAGAAAAAGCATCCTTTAAGTCCAAGGAGCACAGCCAGTCACCCTTCTGGAGGTAGGGCAGTAACGTTCCAAGGGAGAGCATCATGAACTTCTCCCGCATCAGGAACTTGTTTAGGTTCTGCAGGTCGAGGATGAGCTGAAGGACCCCTGTCCGCTTCAGGACAAGGAAGTATCGGGAGTAAAACTCCCGTCCTCAGAGTTGCAGTGGGACTGGTTCTACCGCGCAATCCTCGAGGAGGCCTCCAAGTCCCTGACTCAGGACGTCCTGGTGCTGGGGCCCTGCGACACCGATGCCGGGGTGACTGGATCAGGTGTCAAGGAGGAGAGGGGTTCTTCACCGGGATGACCCTCGGGAGACCGAGCACCTTCACTAGAGGCCTCTGTATGGATTTGAGGTACCTTAAGGGCCGCTCCCTCTCCAACTCTAGAAACTGCTGAGGGGGGCTGACAGACCGGGCGCGTGACCTCTCACGCTTGTCTGGTGCCCCCAACAGAGTCCTCGAGGCCTTCTTCTTCCGCTCGCATTCAGGCGACCCCAGGTCAGAGTGCCGCCGGGTCCAGGGAGGAACCTTGGGAGACTCCAGAGCTTGCAGGGCCAAAGAGCGAGAGGCTATCGGGGATACCGGGCTGCCTTACGGAAGAGATCATACAGCTTCTGCTTATGACTCTGGATGGCCTTGGAGGACATCTTCTTACAGAGGGATCGTAGCTCCTGGTCATAGTCGGCTCCTAGGTGCCTGAGACAACAATCTTGGGTGTGCTTGAATGACATGTTTTTGGAGCATCTATTGCATTTCTTGAAACTGGAGGCCACTGGGGCAAAAAGGACCCCTGGGAGGTCAAAGACCCTCGACGCGGCCAGTGGTTAAAAAAAGACACGAAGTGTGGTAAAACAGAAAAAGGTAAAAAGAAAAAAACCCGAGGCCAGGACTGAAGCAGAGGCACTCGGGAGGTGGGAAGAGGACTGGCGAGGGCCGGTAGAGCATAACTGGTTGGAACAAAGAAACTTTTAAAGGGGACAAGACGCATGTCCGAAGGGCTCCATGGAAAAAGGGAGACTGAGTAAGATGGCACCCTTAGGCGGGAAGGGGACTACACATGCATGGTGGCATTCCCAAAGGCTTTCTTTGAAAGCTGGGGAAATGCTTTGTGCAGGCTCCGTCGGTGCCGACATCACCTATATGTGAGGACTGACTTCCTGCTTGTTCCTGGAGAAAAAAGTTGTATAAAAAAACTGATAAATAAATAAAATGTACTTTTATGAGTTTCAATAGATGATGGAGTACATTCGGAGGTGATAGAAATTGGTAGGGGAAGAAAATCACTTATTGTCAGGGACATTTTGTTGTGAAGGGCAAGAACCTTTTCTATTTGGAATTTTGCAAAGACTTCTGATGAAATCAGAATGAGTTTGTTTCGTGATGTCCTTGGGAGCAAAATTCCTTAGAACTGTGAATAGTTATTGAGGATAATTCTCATTAGAATGACTTAATTTTGATATATAGTTTGTTTTTACTGTCCTTTCTGATTTTTTATACTTGGCTTTACAATCACTAAGATGACTGTCAGTTTGTTTTTTCTGCCATCTATGTTCAGCTTTTCTTGTACTAATACAATTAGATCTAATAAGGGGCTTTGTTCACCTCAAAATGAATTTCAGGGCCTTAATTAATCTATTCCTGATTTAGAAAACCAGTTAAACCTGAAAGTGAATTAGACCACCTCTTCTCCTTAATAGGTTTAAGAGCCTATAAATCAAAGATTATACTTGGGGTGGGTGGCTGGGAAAGAAACACTGACTGAAAGCTGGCTTGCTACACAGTGCCCTGACTTTCTAAAACATAGAACTTTAAAATAGACACATATTTCAGCAGCCCAAGGTCTGAGAAATTCCCAGCAGGTAAATACTTACAAGTGCAGATTCCTTCCCAGCAAGAACAGTTTCTCTCAATAGTCCTTCAGACTGCTCAGTAGTCCTTCTGACTACTGCAAATGCAGTCACATACACCATCCAAGCATGCCATTTTGCAAACGGAGATGTGCAGCGGTGTGGCAGCAAACAAAAATCTGCAATGTTTTTTTTGAAGTGGAGAAACTTATAGGGGGACCGAGAGAGCATTTCCTTCCTATTCCTACTGTTGATAGTTGGCTGAAATGAGCCCTTTTATAACGCCTATTCATGCCAAGGAGCAGATTTAGATATGGATGTGTCTGCCATTGGGTTTATATGTACTAGCGTTGTTCTGAAATTAGACATGCGTGTGGATCTTATTTATCACTGCCCCAGACATGCCTCCGATATACCCCCATGCAACATGGACATGATTGTTCCAGCCACATGTAAATTTGTGCTTTTTTAAAAATAGAACATGGATGCGATTTGTACATCTGAATGGACGTTTTCAGACATGTGAATCATGAACAGAGCTTCTAAAATGATCCCTATTGGGGATTATTTTAAAAGCACTGTTCGTGCTTTGGATATGCATATAGGCACATATCTGTCCAAAACACAGAGACGTCTCCGGAGGCATTTTAAAAGCCAGTTCTGAAGAGGTCTGTGGTGCGAGGACATCCAAGTAGAATGGGGGTTGTACTGGAGGAGTGGCATAGGCAGAACAACGAAGAAGTACAGCCACAGTATGATTTCAGAATGGCACAATCAGGTCTGGCCCTGGTTTTTAAGGTATCCACACCTATACCTGTTCCTGACCACAAATAACTGTTTGTTTCATGGCACCATTGAGTCAATGTTGACTCCTGGCAACTCAGCAGCTCCTAGGTTTTCTTGGCAAGGTGCAACCAGAAGTAGATTGTCAGGCCTTTCTTCCAGGGCAATGGAGGATAAAGTGACGTACCCAAGACCACAAGAAGTGGCATTGGGAATTGAACCCTGTCTCTTGGTCACCACACACTGCTTCAACCACTAGGATACTCCTCTGCTCCATAATATCATAGGCATAGTCAATATTTTCTGGCCAAAGAAACCAGCATGTAAACACAAACCACAAACAAATTACTAACCAGCCACCGCACATGCTACAGAACATGGACATCCTCCTTCTAGAAGACGCTGGCCAGGAAGCTGTTTCTGTACTGTCCAGTTTAGGATGTCCACTTTCCTAATATTGGGACAAAACTTAAAGATCCCTGGTGGTTTTTTTGGATGTTTTGCCCTGGACACCTCAGTTTTCACCTGGACGTCCTTTCTAAAATGTCACTATTTGTATCTACAGAGGCTGACTTCAAGAGGGCCACAATAGCTGCAGTAGCTGTAATCTGATGAGATTTTACTTTGGAGTTAAGAAGAGTATCCATTTGCTCATAACAGAAATAGGTGCAGGAAGTTAGCTAATTTGCTGGAGTTCTTTTCGGCGCTGAGTATGCCAGTCTTCATGGGATCAAAGGAGATGAAACGTTGCGTGGACTTCCTAAATGATTCAGACCTTTTAAGGTAGTAAGCAAGAGTCCATGTACAGTCCATTCAGAGATCAAGGGGCATTCTTGAGTGGATTTTTATGCAGTTTTGGACCAGATGTAGAAAGCACTATTTCCTTATTATGTGGAAAGATGTTATCACCTTAGTTAAAAATTTAAGGTGTGTTTGGAGAACAACCTTGTGATAAAATTCAGTGGTGCTTAATTACTCTCCTAACAGAGGTAACTGACACTAGGAAGAGTATAGTAGCTTCCATGTAAGGAACTTAAAAGAGGTAGACTCCAATGGTTCAAAAAGTAGCTTCATAAGTGAAGTTAGCACAAAGTTAAGATTCCATGGCACAGGGGGCTTCCACAATGGAGGTTTGACATGGAGAAGCATTTTCATGAAATGGGAAATGATATGACAGTAAAATGCTGGAAGGTTGTCCATTAGAGCATGGTATTCATAGAGAGCACTAAGATGAACCTGATGGACCCCGTGATGATACAAGTCATATAAATACTGCAATTTGGCAGTAAGGGATAAGTAATATGATTATGGCCATTAGTAGAACACCAGTTAGAAAGCTTCTTCTACTTGAAAGTGTATATGTGTCGATAAAAGGGTTTTCTCAGGGCTGGCCCAATTTTTAATGCAGAACCACCCTGGACCCCCCCCCCCCCCCCCCGTGCCACCTGCCTCTGGCATTCATCGACTCACCTGGGGAAGGGGGTGGCATGGCAATCCCTCTCTTCCTTCTTTGAAGCAGTGGCTGAACTACTGATTCAGTGCTGCGGAAGGCCTTAAAGCACCCGTGCACATGCGCATACTCATGGTCTGCCACTTCTTCCCCCTCTGATGTAATTTCCTGTTGGAGGGGTCAGGAGCGGCAGGCCATGACTGTGCACATGCACACATGCGCGTGGGTGTTTTAAGGCCTGCCATAGTGCTGAAGGGGCAGTTCAACCACTTCTTCACAGAAGGGGGGATTGCCATGCTGCCCTCCAGGGTTTGACACCCTAGGCAACCGCCCAGTTTGGCTGTACAGGCCATCCCTGGGTTTCCTAGCAGATATTAGAATATTTTGACTAGGCACTGGTAATCCTAGAGCAAAACTAAATGTTAATCAATTTCCACACAAGAGACTTCACACTTGGGTGAAAAAGATTCATTCCCTTCTCTCCCCCTCCCATCAGAATTATTAATGTAAGAAATTGGTGGAGTTTTTGCATAGGAAGCTCTGTTAGCCTGTTCAGGAATGGAAACAAGTTCTGTCACAGATAGTATGGTACTTTTAGGGGCTTGTTTACAAAGCCGTGGTAGCGGTTCGCGGTCGTTATCGGAGCCGCGGCCCCATTGAAATCAATGGGATCGCGGCTCCGATAACGATCGCAAACCGCTACCGCAGCTTTGTAAACAAGCCCCTTAGAATCACAGTGTTTGGTCTCTGTTGGAATTTGTGCAGTATTCTCGCTATAAAAGGAATTGGCAGGTATGCATAGAGAAATGACCAGGTCCATGGAATTGCCATGGAATCCAGAGCTAGCTGTTTGAGGGATAGGATGATGGATCAATAAAGAGAAAGCTTTGCTTTTCACTGCTGGCAAAAAAGTTGATCTGAGGGATCCCCCAATCCTGAAAGATGGTCCATAGGAATGATGTATCCAGGGACAACTCATAGAGTTGCAGAACTTTGCCGAGTTTGTCAGCTAATTAGTTCTGAATTCCAAGGATATAGGCAGCTTATATTTGGATGCAATTTGCTATGGCAAAGTCGGTGCCACTACAAGGCATTTCATAAAAGCTTTGGGGGCCAATAACAGGGCAAATGGAAAGACCTTGTACTGAAAATGGCTCGTCTGCAGAATGAATCTCAGATACTTTCTATAGCAAGTGCGGATTGGTAAATGTGAATACACATCCTTCAGGTACAGTGTACACAGCCAGTCCCCTTTCTTTAGAAATAGCAGAATGGAGGGTCATAGGAGAAATAGCAGAATGGAGGGCCTGTAGGAAAAGAGAAATCACCTCTCCAGACTAATACAGGAGGTGGAGAGGTGAGTCCAGTGCAACGGACAATCTGGAGGCTTCTTCGACAAAGTTGAGGTGATAACCTGTTTGGATTATGCTGTGGTCACAGGAATCTGGGTGATCTTCTACTAAGCCATAAGGAAATACCAGACCTAGTCCCCCCAACCACTATCAGCACCACCACAGGAAGGACAGTGCTTATATTCTGAAAAAGTTAAAGCTGCTGGACATGATGATAGTCAGAACAAAGGCTGCTGCTTCAGGTAGGCAAGAGTGACTTGCTTGGGCTGAGCTCTCTTTCTCTCTCTCTGAAGGGATTCTGAATGATAGGGCATTGAGGTTATTGAGGTGGTTTCTAATAATAGAGTCTTTTCCGATAGTACAAACCCCTGCAATATTGGGTAACAAACTTGCAGGAGGAAGAGACAGGACAGCAGAGAGATGTTGAAGAGTGAATCAGTGATCCTTTATAATGTCTCCTATCTCATTCACCTTGTTTCCAAACAAATATCTGCCAACTTTGAGTGTATGTCTTTATGCAAGCTAGAGGCTTGTAAACAAGCTAGATTCCTTGTAACAATTATGGAACAAAGAATTCAGGATAAGGTCTCAAAGATGTCATATGCAGTCCTTGTAAGACGGGTGCAACACTATTGAGCCTGTTATGATGACAGCTAGCTAGGCCTGAGCCTGCAATGAAAGGCTCAGTGAAAACATATGCACATTTTGGAAGCCAGTATGCATGTACTGGTCTATGTAAGGTTGATGAGATGCTATGCAGGCCGAAAGCATAGTTCTCTGCAAAACCTTACCTAAATGGCCTAACAGATGTGGATCTTTTCCCATTGGAGTTTTGGAAAAATCTCTAGGTTTCCTGACTTTCCTTATGGCAACCTCAACTATGATAGAAGAGTGGACAGCTGAACTGGAGTCAGTTGGGTCTTATGCTTCAGGTTTAGTTTTTTGAAAGTGAGTGGATTCTGCCACATGTGGAACTGTTAGTCTTGCAGCAGGCCATGAATGGGAACTGCAGTAGTTGCCCTCAGTGCTTCTATATACTTCAGCAGGCCAAAGATGTCTGCCTTGACCTCTGCATCTTGTTGTGGCAGGAATGATACTTCTTTAGTCATTTTTTGAACAAATTTTGGGTAAGATATGTTCTTATATGAATATTCCTTCTTGACAGGTGGACGGGAAACATCAGATGGGATACCCATAAAGCAGTTGTTCTCAAACCAGGCCTTGGGACACACCTAACCAGTCACGAAAGTTGCTTGTTTCAATTCTCTATTAATAAACACATTGTTGCGAACTATGCCTGTTTCCTGGGTCAATAACAGTGGATTGAGTGTTTAAGCACATGCAAGGGGGGGGGGGGGCAGATTGGTGGCGATGTGGTAGGTATTTCTAGTCGGCAAGTTTAAGGTGACCAATTGCCTCATTTTAAGACTGATCTAACCCTTTCCCCCCTCAGTGCATGCCCGTGGAGACACATCCCTGATGTAAAAGGATATTGCATCACTCAGAGGTCAGGTTCTGGTGTGGCAGGAAGTGATCCTGTAGCCAGGACAGTCTGTGTGACAGAATATCCACTGACACCAGGGATGTGTTTCCGGGAAAGAGGGGCTAGGATGGCCATTGAGTTACCAACTACAGTCATTTATACCAATCTCAGCAAGGTGACCACTATATAGTAACATAGTTAATGACAGCAGATAAAGACCAATATGGTCCATATAGTCTGCCCAGCAATGGATGTATGGTAGGTAGGAAAAACGAAAATACAGACTGCACATCCGCCAGGATAAAAAGGTGCCTTTCCTCTGGTTAAACACTAGGGCTAAAGATAGTCATTGCAATAGTACACAATCTTTACAAGAAGATAATCTTGCCAGTGGAACTACAGATCATGGTAAACCTGCTTGCAAACCCAATACAGCAAGAGAAAAGGCACAGAAATTAATGAAAACGGTAAGAGAACTAACTGCAGATAAGTGAACTCCTGATAATAAAAACAAGATAATGTATCGCTACCTTTGTGCCACAAACCCTAGATTTAAATTGAGAAGCTTTACAGTAAGAACCTACAAAATCTGGAGGAAAGGGGGATATTCCTCATAGGAAAAACTGCAGAATGCAAAGGATACATATTTAAGATGTATAATTAGAAAAATCAAAGAAATGCAATACCTAAATTATAACATCCTAAAACATTTGAGGGTGGTTGTAGAAAGAGAAATTGAAAGAAAAAGAGAATCAAAAAAGGAAAGAGGAGGCCTGGAAAGGAGCAGCAAAAAGATGGTGTAGAAATAGCTTGAGCAATTGAAAGTGGTGCAGGTGAGAAGCAAGTGAAAGAAGAGGGTGAGAGTAATGTAAAACAGGCCAGGAAACCAAGTAAAGAGGAAAGGTAAGGAAAAGACTAGTAGATAGGCTAGGAACTAAACTGCTATGTGGAGGAATCCTCGACTTCCATCAGAGACACATAAGAGCCAGCTCCCTTCGAAGGGGACAGAAAGGAACAAAGATGGATAGAAATGGTGATACTTTTCAAAACAAAAAAAGCTAATTGTGGTTGAAGTTTTTTTAGACTATCAATGTAATTATTGTATTTTTATGCATTTACGTAAACTGTCTTGAAGTGAAATCTAATTTAAAGAAGGAAGTACGTAAGTACTGCATACATATCATAACATATGCCGGGGTCCAGGAGAGTAAAGTTGAACCTGACCTCCTGAAGCAAAAAAGACAATAAGTATGTTGAATAAGGCCATGATGTGCATAAAGGGATCATCTATTTTTGTAGTAAAAATCAGTTCCTGAACGTCTTGATAACAAGCACAAAAGGCCAGAAGGAAAAGAGAAAGATAATGCTTTCTTAGAAAATGAGCATAAAGGAGGAAAAATATCACTGTATGCAGAACTGCTAGTGAAAGATAAGAATCTTAGTGCCTCATGAAAGTTGTCGTACCCATGTACATTTTTCATAGTCTGCTGCCGAACAAATACAGATCAAAATGCATTAAAGTAGGAGCTTGTTTCATTGATCTACATAATATATTCTACACTTTTGAAACAATTCTAGAAATAGTCAAACAGTAATTAAGAATACAGAACCCAAAAGTCTTGATGACATACATCTTCACACCCCTTAGCTCAATACTTGGTGAAGTTGGCGGAAGCCCCTTTTGTGATAATAACAGCCAAGAATTGTTTTTTTTTAAAATTTATACAAATTTCAACAAAAATACAAGAACTAATCTTGCTGAGAAAAAAGAAGCCACCAAGAAACTAGAACAAAGTCCATACATAGAACTCTATCAAAATCATAAGTAACAAGCCAAGGATCATTTACCATAAGTGTCCTTCAACTTTGCACAGCAGAACGGTGCAGTTTTTGCATATTCTTCTTCTGCAGAAGGGTATTAAGACTTTTACAAGGCACTGTATAACATTGCTGTGTTAGAAACACACTGGGATCACGACCCTGGCAAAATTATGGAGCACGTAGAAGTTGTGATTTCCAGGGACATCCCCATTCCCACTAATTAACGATGCAAAAAAATAGGGATTGCGGTAAAGGAGAAACTCACACGAATGGCATTGCTAATAGAAGTGTTGGTACTGTGTTGGAGATCTTCACATACCAAGAGATGCAGTGGAAAGATAGAGAAACTGTTTTAACTGCACTGGGGGCCACTGGCCTGACTTTTGTACCTTGGTATGCTGCCTGTAAGCATTACACTACATGAACTACAGAAAGAAGCTCTCTCTGATATAATGTAATTGTTCAAACAAGCGTTAGCAGCAAATTTGAAAAGTTACGATGATCTCCAACATACCCTGGCTTGTCAGTGAAGTTCTTTTCTGTCATGGTATGCACAAAACCAACACTCACAAGTCAACTAAATATAATTTGCTGAAGTGCACAAAACGGAAAAAAGGAGGAAAAGACCTCAGAACTTTAAAAAAAATGCCGTTCTGCTAACAGCTGCATAGGCTTCAATTACAATCATTGGCCAAAAAAGCCTCCTTAAACCTTTTATCCTTTATGCAGTTACACTTACCTTTTAATCATTTATTTTTACTTTTAAACATCATAATATAAAGTTACTCTCATTCGTAGGAACTCTGTGTCAGCTACACGTGCCACAAATGAGTGACCAAAATGGAATGGAGCTTGCACCAGAATCTGTGTATGAGAGACTTGAAGACCAAAATGTGTATAACCTTGCTTAAAGGAAAGGAGGTACAGGGGGGATTTGATAAAGATGTATAAATATTTGAAAGGTATTAAAGAGCTAACAATCCTTTTCCAACAAAGGGGAAGATACAAAAGTAAAGAGCTTGAAATTAATATGAAAGGAGGAAAATTTAAGAGAAACATCTATGGAAAGGGTGGTGGATATCTAGAATGACCTCTCACTGGAGGTGGTGGGGACAAAAACTGATGCAATTCAAAAAGGCATGGGACAAGCACGAAGGATTCCTACACAGGAAGGGAAGCAGTCCTGCTCAAAGCAAAATTTAAATGACTTTCACATTTCAAATACACATAGCAGAGGTAGCTGTCACAAACGCAAGCTGCAACCCAAAGTAAAAAGCAGAGTGGGGTAACCTGCACGTAGCATCAGTTACAAACCAAAGTAAAAAGCATAAAGTGAGTGTAACCTGCATGGAGTGGCAGTTACAACCCGAAGTAAAAAGCATAAAGTGAGTATAACCTCCACGGAGCAACAGTTACAACCCAACGTAAAAAGCATACAGTGGGGGTAACCTGCATGGAGCGACAATCACAACCAGATGTAAAAAGCATAGAGCGGGGTAACCAGGCAAAAGAAGGTCTTTTTCTGCGGTTATTTCCTATGTTACCATATTGTTTATTGTTTATTTCACACTTGTTATACCGCCCCCCATAACATCGGGGCGGTTTACAAAAAACAAAATCAATAGCAATTATAGAAGAAGAAAAAAAAGAGGGAAATACAATAAATGATAGAGCAGGAGGTGAGTAGGGATAGATGAGTTAAGACAATAGAGCAATAAGAGTAAAACACTTAAGACTCAGGGGGGAAAGGCTAGAGAAAACGGATGAGTTTTAAGGAGGGAACGGAATTTGGAGTAGGATTCTTCGGTACGGAGGGCAGTGGGAAGGGAGTTCCAGAGAGATGGAGCTAAGTAGAAAAATGCTGCTTTCCTAGTCGATTGCAAGTGAGCTTTAGAGGGTGCTGGGAGGTGAAGGCGGTTGATGTGAATGGACCGAAGACTACGGGAGGGAGTGTGATAAGTAAGCAGGTCGGAGAGGTAAGTAGGGGTAGACAGATAGATGGCTCTGTGGGTTAGAGTGAGAACCCTGAAAGATATCCGGAAATCGATCGGTAGCCAGTGTAGATGGTGTAGTAAAGGGATGACATGATCACGGGGGGAGGCATGTAAGATCATACGAGCAGCGGTATTCTGAATTAATTGTAAGCGGCGTTTTTGATACTGGGGGAGACCGGCAAAAATTATATTACAGAAATCTAACCTGGTGATGATCAGGGAGAGAAGGAGGGTGGTGATAGCGGGAGTGGACAAGAAAGGATGAAGAGTATGGATTTGCCGAAGGCGCAGAAAAGAGCATCTGGAGACGTGGGAAATGTGATTGTGAAAACTGAGTGCACTATCGAAAAAAACTCCAAGATAACGGAGTTGGGAGACTACAGTAATGCAAGCACCTGAAATAGATGGAGCAAGTGAGGGGACAGGGGAGGTGTGCGGGAACCAGATGGCAGCAGTCTTGGTGACATTAAGTACTAGACAGTTAGAGGAAAGCCAAGAGGAAATAGTGGCCAGACAGTTGTTCAGAGGGGATATGTCAGGATGAGAAGGTGAAGTGTGATGCAGAAGAAAGATATCATCAGCGTAAAAGTAGCTAGAAATCCCGTATTGCTGGATGAGTAGGGCCAAGGGGGCAAGAAAGACATTAAACAATAAGGGGGCCAGAATTGATCCCTGAGGGACACCACAGGGAAGAGGAAAAGGATCAGAGGTGGAGAGAGAGGAGGAGACAGCAAAGGACCGGTGACAGAGGAATGAGTGGAACCAATGATATACCAAACCTCGGATGCCCGCGTCCCGAAGGCGAGAGAGGAGAAGAGCGTGAGCCACCAAGTCGAAAGCTGCAGAGAGGTCGAGTGAAACAGCTAGAGTGATATTGCCTTTATCATGAGAGGTGTGAATCTCATTCAAGACTGCTGCAATTGTGGACTCAACACTAAAGCCAGATCTGAATCCGGATTGTCTGGGATGAAGAAAGAGTGTGGAATCAAGAAAATGAGAAAGCTGAGAGAACACTACCTTTTCCAGAAGCTTGGAGGAGAAAGGGAGATTGGAAACTGGACGATAGTGTGCGGAAACGGCGGGATCAAGGGTGGACTGTTTTAAGAGAGGACGAACAATGGCATGTTTCCAGGGGGTAGGGAAAAGACCGGTCAGAAGGCTAGAGTTAATGATAGTCAAAAGAGGTTGAAGGAGTACAGCAGGAGGTTCAGAGAACCAAATGGAAGGAATAGGATCCAAAATACAAGACGTTCTTCGGGTGGTAGATAAAAGTTGGAGCAGTTCTGGGGATGAAATTGGAGAGAAAGCAGACCAAGTATGGGAAAGAGAAGGGGAAGAAGGGGGAGAAACGGGGGGAGGTGACGTCAGGGCTGGAGGACAGTAAGGAAGAGAAGAGCGGAGATTCTGAATTTTAGAGAAAAAGAATGTCGCCAAGGAGGTAGAACTGGGTGCTTGCTCAAGAAGGAGAGCATCCTGAGCAGGAGGAGATTGTAGACGAGAGAGGGAAATCAGTGTAGCAAAAAGTTGACGGGACCTGTTCGGGGCAGCTGTAATCGAGGAGGAGTAGAAGGAACATTTTGCTTGGTGGATGGCAGACCGGTAGTAAGCGTGACAGGATTTGAAGTGCTGATACGATGACGCAGAGGGGGCTTTGTGCCAGAGACGCTCGGCTCTACGCAATTGAGAACGTAACAGAAAAAGCCCGGAGTGGTACCATGACTGGTGAGCACGGCGCCGGGGTTTGAAGAGCTGGACAGGAGCAACCTGATCAATGGTGCACGACAGCTCAGAGTTCCAAACACTGACCTGGGAAGACGGTGAAAGAGACGAGAAGTCAGATGGGGGAGGATGAACAGCAGAGGAAAAAACCTGTAAGGTGGACGAGTGAAGACACCGAGAGGGGCGGACAGGTGGAGAGAGGGGAGGAGGAGCAGGTGGAGGAGCCTGGAAGGAAAATAGGAGGTAGAAATGGTCGGACCAAGGAATAGGAACTGTGGAAGGACAGGAGATGCTGTATGGAGAGGATAGTGGAGAGATGACTAGATCGAGGGTGTGGCCTGCAATGTGTGTGGGTGAAGAGACATGCTGAGATAGAGAAAGATCCCAAAGTAAGGTAGTAAAGGCCACGTCCCTGGCCGAGATAGGGGAGTCAAAATGGACGTTGAAATCGCCTAGTAGATGGAGCCGAGGAAACTGCAGAGCTAAATCTGAAATGGAAGACAGGAGAGAGTCCCGAACAGGGGGAGAGGGAGATGGCGGGGAGTAAACTAGGAGAAACTGGAGGACAGGCAGGGTATCCAGCTGAAGCAGGAGTGATTCAGGATAAGAGAGGGAAGCAGAAGAAATCCTGGAGAGTGGAACCGAGGAGCGGTAGATAACCGCGACCCCACCACCTAACCTAGAAAGGCGGGGAATAGAAATGGCTGCATAGTCAGGGGGAAGGCAGCGATGGAGGAGAGACTCCTCCCCTTCCTTAAGCCACGTCTCAACCAGAAAGAGGACATCAATATGCTCACGATCAATGAGATCATAGATTAGAGCCGTCTTCGAGCGCAAAGATCGGCAGTTTAATAGACTCAAACGGAAGGGCGCTGGACATGCAGAGACAGAAGACATTGAGGAGCGAGAGCAAGCAGAGACACTAGACGAAGGAGCTAATGCAATAGGGCGGAGATGAGCCCGAGAGGGGGCCTGCAGGTGGGGGAGCGATGACGGAGGATGCAGGAGCCGGCGGCCCCAGACAACTGGAATGGCCGCCATAAAGAGTGACCCGAGTAACAAAAAACAGAGAGTGAGGCAGAGATTAGGCAGAGAAATGACTGGAAGAACCCACCGAAGTGCCGAAGGCAATTTAGAGGACAAGAATGACAAGAAGGAGGCTGGGGAACCTACGTCTACAGCAGAGAGGGGAAGGGAGGGAGTAACAGGAGCTGGTAACGTGACGTCGCCCAAGTCGTCGCCCCAAGGAGCTCGCCCAAGCAGCATGACCTGCTCCTTGGGCGCGCGCCGCCACGGCGCGGAACGCCGTTGGAGGAGTCTTTAAATAATGTGCCAGGTGCAGGGCACAGATGTAATCGCGCTGCGCGCAATTACGCGGGTTCCGGGGGGTGGAGTCAGGCAGACAGCAGCACAGGGAAAACCAGTCAGAATAAAGTCAGACGGAACGCCGTATGTCAAGAGCCTGAACTAATATATCTCAAATAGGTATTGGCAGCCCTAGAGGGGACTAAATACTGCATAATTTCCATTCTATGATGGCTAGCAATTTGAGATTGGAGTAAAAAAGGCTGCCATTATTCTGAGTCATTAACAAAGGAATTATTTGAAGCTTGCTTGGGGGCAGAACTGTGTCTTTTTATTAGGGGTAATCAGAATGATGGTGGCAGATCTTTGCTATGAATGGGAGGAGGGGATAAGCATAAAGTAAAGGCCTGGTTGAAGGGATTGCTAGGGTATCCCTTGCCAGGCAACCGGAGGATGGGAGGATCAAACAGCAGATTGGCAGCATTGCATTTTTGTTGCTGGTGAAGAAGTCTATTTGAGAGCTCTCCAAGTCAGATTTCATGCAGGTCTTTCAGATCCGGTGAACATGCATGTTAGTTAAAGAATGCTGCTGAGCCTGTCCGCTATCTGATTTTGAAAGCTGGGAAAGTAAGAGGAATTGGATGAACAATATTCTCACTGATCCTACCTACTGTCTAGTGAAACCATTGGTAAAAACAGACCCTGTTCAGTTTGACTCTAGTCTGGCATTGTGAAGAGACATGAGTAGGCAGTTTTTGGACTGCCAGTGCAATACCACTACTTGTATTGTTTGTTTGTTTACCTGATGAGGTGTGTGTGTGGGGGGGGGGGGGTAAGTAAGGTGCATAAGCCCAAGGGGCTGTGATATTTGGTTCCAAGTATCCAGTTCCTGCTGGATGTGACCTGCTCCTTGGATAATGACAGATGGAGACTTTGACTGGGGAAGCACACCTGTCACATTATAATGCAGGTGTCCTAAGCTGAGCTCATTGAGGACAGAAACCTCCCATGGAACAGAAGAGCAAAAGCTTGCTTGAACACAGACCATGAAAGTGGGGCATCACAATTCTTAAAATATTTTATTTTTTAAGCAGGAAGTGTTAGAAAAGCAACCACAGGGATGGCTGGCTTGTGGCGGCCAAGCATTCATATCACCACCACATTTTGGTCCTTCGATGTTGGCTCTTTCTATCATTTTGAAGCAGATTTTACCAAGCGTTGGATTTGTCACCCACTAGACCATCATTAGGCAGGTTAATTTTAGCCCTACTGATGATATGTTTGCATGTTGAAGCAGCTTGTATCTGGAGTGGTTAGTGAAGTTATGTGGCATATTTAAAAGGGAAAAATGTACCTTTGAGCTCAGGGGCAACCCAGGGAAATGTCGAGAGCTTTGGTTTCCTTTTCTGGAATTTCAATGGAACATTGTTAAGTAACACCCTCCCTTGCGTCTTAGTTTATTCCTTTTGATAGTTTTGAAGGTTTTAATTTTCCCCCTCTTCAGGGTCTGGTATGGCATCCATAATGGCTGAATGTGTTGATAACTCTTTAACCTCTCAAATGTTCCCAGCTTCTGGACCTACTCCAATCTTTAGCTCCAGAGCTGAGCGAGTGAGTGGTTGGACAGGTGAGATTGTTATTATTGCAGGGTAAGAGCTTCTCTTTTTAGAGTATGGGTTGTCCACGATGATGTAACATTTGGAAAAGATGTATGACAGAATATGTATAATTTTCCCATTGTTCAGCTTTGTATTCTCTTTTATGTGTTGAAAACATTAAATAAAAAGATTAAACAAAAAAGATAAATTATATTTGCCATATTTTGGATATTTTTTCAATTTTCTATTATTTTTCATCTTATCTATCCCCTCCAATGTGTCTACTTAGTTGAACATTTTCATATGATCTCCAAAATAGGACCATTTTACATTCTAACCTTCCTCAATGTCACTTATAGAACACTGGAAAGGCCTGGCCATAGCACATCCTTGTAGCATTCGGTCAGTCATTTGCCCTTCTCTAATTATCATTTGTATAGTGCCACAAGGAGTGAAGAGGTGTAGCCTGTTGGTTAAGAGCATTGGTTTGGTAACCAAAAGACCAGCGTTCAATTCCCTCTAGCTCTCCTTGTGGTCTTGGGCAAGTCATTTAACCCTCCATTGCCTTAGAAGAAAGGCCTAGCAATTTACTTCTGATCACACTATCAAGAAAACCCAGGAGCTGCTGGGTCACCAGTAGTCAGCATTGAAACGAAAGGCACTAAAAAATAATAGTGCTACAAGGTATACACAGCACTATACACGATAACCATCTATTCAAGACAGAAACACAACAAACAGGGGAGTAGTGTAAAACTAAAGAGAAATGGTTAATCAAGTCTTATCGTGCAAACCAATTTCTTACTCAGCAGGAGTTGCTTGTTAGTGCAGGTGGTAGAGAGATCATGATGGCAGATTTTGAGCATGCTTGGGACAGAAGTGGCGTGCAATGCTGGGCCTAATTATTAAATCTGAGAATGGAAGACTTAAAAAAAATTGAAGATCCTTTGTTTTAAGTCAGTTTCCAGTGTCCATATTGAACTAGATAGTATCGCAATCACTAGACCCAAGGATGTCCATAACTATGATGATACAATCACCATTGGTTAGTACCAGATTGTGTCATTTTGCTTCAAGAGGGCTCATCTAGTTGTTTGAAAAAGGCTTCTTGAAAGGACCCCAGCATCTCCTACTTCTAGCTGGTATTCTTCAATCTCCACCTGGTAGAATTAGCACCTTCATTAACAGCACCTCCCCTTGAGAGGTGGATCTTTTCGATGGCTTTATCAGATTGATATGTATCTCTTCTCCTCATAATGTAAGCTTACAAACCTTAGGTTTCTTCAAGATACCCTTCAGCAACTCAGCAGCTTCTTGCTCATACTGTAGCTTGATGACATATTCTGTAGCTAACATACAAAACTACTGGTTTCTGCTGAATCATGATTGTCGCAGCAGCTATGTCAACATCCTCTTTACATAGTGGCTTCTAGGAAGAGGATGTGATTTTACTAACGGAATCACAGTTCAGTTATAATCAGGGCTGGGAGGTGAAGACTAGCATATACTCACCTCTGATAGTATTACTATTTTGTGTGTGTGTGTGGTGGTGGTGGTGGGGGGTGAGGTCTGTGAGATGTCCCTGCCTTTTTCAATCTTTCAATATGCTCTTTGAGTGTCTTCCTATTGTCTGCGGTATCTCTATCTCTCTATCATTGTAAAGTGGTGAAGATAAATGAGATGTTCTCCTATCTAAATATATAATGCAGCAGTAAATATTTTAAAAACACTTTAATGTACTGTACATCTATAATACAGTGGCCCATAACAGCAACCGAACAATTGGGAACACTCTTTTTACACATAAATATTTGGCATCCAATATCATTACGGTTATTGGTTCCAAAACAATTTCACGTTTACAGCTCTGATTTTTTTTTAAATCTTTTTACTAACAGAAGAACTCTTTAAGAAAATAACAATCTGATTTGACATTGGATATAAAGTGCCAATGGCTCACACTAGTTACAAATCTGAAGCTGTCCATTTAAACCAAGTACAAAACATAATTGTAAAGAAAGTTGTGCAAAGAGTCAGAGTGATTTTTGCACCCAGTTTTAAAACTGGGCCATTTGTAAAACATGGTATCAGTGTCCTGTCAGCATGAGTTTCTAGAATGCATGTCAGGCCACAAATGTTAAAATGAATATATGAAATGAATATCATGGGTAATACTGCCATCTGGTGATGGATGGCCATGATAGCATGTGGGAAAGCATGTCCCCATTAACTGCCATTTCTTCCATTAAGACTAAGCTGGATTGTATATACGTACATCTGCACAGTATCGGGAACTTACAGGTTTGTAGTGTACATGATCTGTTTGTGATGAAATCAGTTTTGTGCTTCAGCAATGCACTAAACTAATATATCTGGTATCTTTATTTATCTTAAGGGGGAATTGTGGGAAGGCACTGCTGAAACATGAAATAAGACTAGAATGGTGGCAATGAAAATGTGTGGCTTCGATTCCAAGCAGCCATCTTTAAATAACGGCTCTTCCAGCATATCTCAGTATCCAAAATGCAAATAATATAATGAATACTTATATAATATGGCCAGAACAACAGAAGATTCTAAGTCTCCCATAAGGTTCTAGATTTTATCTATATACAGACTGTCCATGAACTGTCAGAGAACAGCAACAAAACTGCCTTTTCCTGGGAAACTATCAAGTTATCAAGTGCATCTCTCCCAATGCTTAAAGTATCATTCTCTTGGCAATAAGGCTCTCTAAAGGAAGCTCGCATAGTAAGCTGGCATAGACAATAATCACAGTGTATCACTCACAGAGTATGCATAATACACAGAAAGGAAGAAGAAACATATCTTCAATTAAACATTATCAACTATTAGCACGCCGATATGTACACAACAGGCAATGAATTCAAGAAACGGAAAGAGTTTAGTAGGGACAAACTAGCTCAGCAGATTAAGGTGACAAGAAAACTCAGGAAACATAGGCTGGGTGTGGGAAAAGGGGTTTCAGCACTTCTGGTAAACAGTCTGATTCAATTTTGTTTGTAGTCTGAGAAATCTGTGCATATACAGTAATACACAGCTTATTCCATGAACAAGGTTCCTATGCGATCTATCTTAGTAAGTATTTAAAACACTAGGGCAACTCGTAGCCACTTTGTAGTTCTGTTGTAGAACAATAAGCAAGACACCCTGAGATCTAAAAGAACACAAGCAATCTGTGGAAACAGTTTTGTGTCCAAGAGCAGAGTGTAAGTATTGGAGAGAAGGGAAAAAGGGGTGAAACAGATTACATTGTTTTCAAGATGTCAAACTGAAAGAGGGACATAAGAAAATGCGATGCTGGGTCAGAACACGGTCCATCAAGCCCAGTATCCTGTTTCCAACAGTGGCCAATCAAGGACACAAGTACCTATCAGGTTCCGAAAAAGGTACACAGGTTCCACAATGCTTATCCCGGGGTAAGCAGTGAATTTCCCAAGTCCTCTTTAGTAATAGTTTAAGGACGTTTCCTCCAAGAACTTGTCTAAACCGTTTTTAAATCCAGCTACACTAACAGCTTTTACTACATTCTCTGATAATGAATTCCAGAGTTTGACTATACATTGAGTGAAAAAATATTTTCTCTTATTAGTCTTAAATGGGTTATATTGTAGCTTCATTGCATGTCCCTAGTCTTTTTACTTTTTGATGGAGTAAATAACCGATCTACGTTTTACCCCTTCTATTCTATTCATTAATTAAAGACCTCTATCATATTGCCTTTCAGCCATCTCTTTTCTGCTGACAATGTTATTGCCATCCCATCCAAGTGAAGCTACTGCCAGCATTACATGGGTCTTATTTTTGAAAGGATGTTTCACCTTTGGCAATTATGTGCAAAATATTTTGAACATGGGAATCAATTTCAGGTCTGAGCCTCTACTGCGATGCACTTAATGTTTCCATTATTCCTCCCTCCTTGCCAAATAATTTAGGCAGGTACTAGATCAAAACAGGAATCCTGCTCTCAACATGAGACATATTACTGTCAAATCTGAACCACTGCACTACTCCTAGCTTGCAGGAATTTAAGAAACAAAGCAGGTTGTTAGGAAGATTACAATGATTGGAATGTGATTTGTGAATCTTTAATTTTATCTACAGCAACCAACCTAGTTTCCTAGTGCAGGGAATACAAGATGCCATGGGTAAACCGATTCAATGGAACAAGAGCGCTCCACAATATTGATGCAAATTTGGAATGTGCATTTTAAAAAAATCTGTATTTGAAAACAATCATAAAAATCTATGCAAAAGTTATTAGCAAACAGCTTTCATGTAATGTAAGAGTTTATGCACACACCCACACAGATATATGCAAGTATTATGTATACTCTAAATGCACATCTAGAAACATATGCAAAAAGAAAGGCACATCGGGCAGATCTGCAGGGATGTCACCTCGTCTGGTGACAGACACTTGATGATCAACTGGATCACTGTGTTGGTCCTGTTATTCACAGTTTAAGACTGCTAAATGTAGGAGTCTTACCTCCCCCAACAGCTATCAAATACACATGATTATTTATACCAAAGTTTAGTGTGGATAAGCTTATAATCTACAGGTGGTGAAACCAGGACTTCACACCCCACATAATTATTCTGTTGCTTGTTCTCCACCAGCGCAAGCAAGCATCAAGGTCTCTAGAAACAGACCTTAAGCAGACCAAAATTTCCTTGAGAAGTGTTATTAGCTATTGCTGATTCCATTTTTATTTTCTAACATGTTTTATAAAAGAAACCGTCAATGCTTGAAGGTGCCATAGAATGGAATGAGTACAAGGACTAGGTGGTTTTTGGCACACCTGCAATTTCATTCTTTTGGCACAGGGAATAGCATTCCTATCCCAGTCCCCTAGGAGAGATTGGCACAACATGACAATCTTTAGTGCATGCCTTGAATGATAGTGAAATAAGGGGATTTAATCCTATTGGTGCTTCTACAAAGATGCTGGTCTGAGGAAAGTTCAATGCTTGAAATCTCTAGAAAAATACTGTCATAATAGATTCTCAGTTTTTGGGAGTCTCTAGAAACCCACTGGTATGAGGGGCTTTCAACTCAACCAATCTCATTAAAGATGTTGGCATGAAATACTTTATAGATGCACCAGCATGAAGGAGTTCCAATCCTGAGTCTCTGTGAAGAGGATGGTACAAGGGAATTTTCCATCTTTGGAGTCTTCAGAATGATAAAGACATGGTCTTTGCATGTGAGGGTTAATGTTTGATGAGCTGCTTATAAAAATGTCCAAAAATTACCTATTTTATAAAGACAGCATAAGTGTCTAGGTGCCTTTAAATAATAAGCACTCAGTGGCATATAACTGCTCTTGCGTAAATTTATACCCACTGTGAGGCAGGCGCAACTATATGTGTGTATTCTATGTGTATACACGTGTAACGCAATGTTGTCTCTAGAACACCTACACCTGGACTGTGTAAACATGCGTACCCCTGTCGGCACACATATTACCCCATTACAACCACAACAAGCTGTGATTTCTATACAACTAGATTTGCCAATATAAAAAAGCAACAGGGTGAAATAAAATGCATTAAGAACAAAGCTGCTCTCTGACCCAGGACAGAAACTGCAGAAGCAGACCTTAACGTCCATCTGTAGGTTGTGCCTCCTTCAGCTTCAGGCATACTTGGGATCTCCCTGTGACATGAAGGCCCAGGACAATAGCCCTGGTTGCCCTTGATGATGCTGACCCTGGCTCCTGCTGGAACAGAGCATAAATAACACCTTACTCCGACCAACACTGCGCAGTGAAGGGATGACTTATGCACTTGCTCAGACACCACCACCCAGAGATATGAACAAACCCACTCACACATGCGCTGGGTTAGGGGATTGGGATGCTATCCATTCTTTTCAAAGTACACATCAACATTTTTTTTGCCTCTTGCTGTGCACTAATCCTTGTCTTCATGACAAGATGAAGACCCAGCTGATGGGGGAGAGCGACTAGAGAGTGAATGTTCAAGTCCATTCTTTTAAGATTTCCATGGTTTCCTGTCCACACCTCTATTCTCAGGAACATGTCTATGCCGACACTTTTCTCCAAAATGGCAGCCAGTGGTTCTCCAAAAATAGCATTCGTTGCCCTTCACTGGTCCTTTTCGCCTGAAGCTGTAGAGCAAGAAGGATCTGAATATTAGTGGATATAAACAGCCCAGACTTTTCTATATCTAACCTCATCAGGGCATGTTGTGTCTTAATGGTCTTCAAACTGATATGTTAGGTCTTGTTATTGCTAAAATACAGGATATGAAGGATATAAAGAGGATAATTCCATATACTCCTGCAGTGTTAATGCCTGTTAGAACATGTATATTTTAGAAACTAGGGGTATAATTAGGATAAAGATGTGCACAAACTAGGCACGAGCACTTTTGCCTGTTCTATGGCCCGTACCTAGATTTTTCAAGCATGTGCGCAAGTTATAATTTTATACATGTAAAACAGAGTTACTGACCTATTAGATGATTTCCGTCAATGGCAGGATAAGTCCTCACATATGGGTGATGTCACCAATTGAGCCCCCATATGGGAACCTCTCCCAGTTCCTTCTAGAAACCTATGGAATGTTTCTGCCACACGTGCGTGAATTCCCACCTGTCGTTGCTGCCATCCTTCACCTCCTCAGCCTATTGACCATATCAAGGGATGGTGGAAGGGTTGTAAGAACTTATCCTTCTGTTTTTCATGGACAAGCAAGATAAGTACCCACATATGGGATTCCCTAGCTATTGGCTGCCTCGAAAATAAAAAAGGTTAATTAGGGGGTGCAACAAAAGCAGCTCATTTTCTTTTTTTCAGCAACAGGCCTTTCTGGTAGCCTTATTACATGCAAATGAGATGACATGGAACAGAAAATAACAGAGCCTAGGGAAGAGATGGAGTAGGATTCTAACCCATGAATAGATTCTGAAGAATGGATTGGCCAAATCTGCTGTCGTGTCGGGAATCCCTTTCTAGACATAATAGGATGTGAATGTGTGGATAGAAGTCCAAGTAGCAGCTCTGCAAATCTCTTCCATGGAGGTTGAGCACAAATGAGCCACTGACGCAGTCATGGCTCGGACATTATGAGCCATGACATGACCCTAAAGAGTCGGACCTGCCAAGGCATAAGAAAAAGCAATTGCTCCACCAGCCAAATTGAGAGAGTATGTTTGCTGATGCAGCCCCAATCTATGTGGGTCAAAAGAAACAAAAGGTTGGGTGGACTTTGTATGGGTTTTAGTCCACTTCATAGAGAAAGCCAAGGCTCTCTTGTAGTCCGTGTGCAATGCGCTTTCCCCATTGTGAGTGTGAGATCTTGGGAAAATCTTGAAGGGACTACTGACAAATTAAGGTCGAATGCCAACACCACTTTAGGATGAGTATGTACCACCAATCTATTGTTGAAAATTTTGGTAAAAAATGGACCTGCTACTAGAACTTGGAGCTTGCTAATTCTGCCTGCTGAAGTCACTGCCAACAAAAACAAGATAGAGTAGTTACTCACCTGTAACAGGTGTTCTCCAGGAGCAGCAGGAATCAGTCCTCACATATGGGTGACGTCGGCGCCGACTGAGCCCTCGTGCGGAGCATTTCCCCAGTTTTCAAAGAAAGCCTTTGGGAATGCAGCACGCATGCGTGGTCCCCTTCCCGCCCAAGGGTGCCATCTTGCTAAGTCTGATGACATAGCTAAAAGACAGCAAAACCACAAAATGAATCATATGACTGAAACTCCAAGGGGAGGAGGGAGGGTCGTGAGGACTGATTCCTGCTGCTCCTGGAGAATACCTGTTACAGGTGAGTAAAGCACAGTTACTTACCTGTAACAGGTGATCTGTGGGAACAGCAGGAATAAGTCTTCACATATGGGTACGTCGGTACCGACGGAGACTGCGTGGGAACGCTCCCCAGCTTCCCAAAAAGGAAAGCTTTTGGGAGCATCCCACAGCGCCTGCGCGCTGCCTTCCCGCCTTTCCTAACCAACTCTCCTCAGTTCGAGTTTTAAAGCTGAGACAAAAGAGAGAGAGAGGAAAGGAAAGATAGATAGAGAGATACAACTCCTAGGGGAGGTGGGAGAGTTGTGAAGACTTATTCCTGCTGTTCCCAGAGATCACCTGTTACAGGTAAGTAACTGTGCTATCTCCAGGAACAAGCAGGAATGAGTCGTCCCATATGGGGACTCCCTAGCTAAGATGCATGGGAGATTCCCAAGGATATGAGACCCTGGGAAGGGTTCTACCTCCTCCTATGGATCTCAGGCATCTATCCAGGGATGGAGGGTAGGAGTTGATTAAGAATGGAACAGGTGTTTGAGAACAGCCTGACCAAACAAGGCATCCCGGCGGGAGTCCTTGTCCAAGCAATAATGGGCTGTGAAGGTATGAACCGAGGCTCAGGTGGCTGCTCGACAGATCTGGTCGATGGACACAGAATTTAGATGAGCCATAGAGGCGGCCATGGCCCTCACATTATGAGCTGTGACATGGCTCTCCAGAGAAAGGTTCTTACTCTGGTAGGCGAAAGAAATACACTGAGAAATCCAATTGGACAGTGTCCTCTTAGAGACTGGAAGTCCCAAATGAGAGGGATCAAAAGCAACAAAGAGCTGGGAAGACTTCCTATGTTGCTGTGTCCTTTGTAAGTAAAAGGCAAGAGCTCTTTTACAATCCAGAGTATGAAGATTCTTCTCTGCACTTGATGCATGAGGAGCTGGAAAAAAAGACAGGTAAATATACCTCTTGATTAAGATGAAAAGGTGAGACCACTTTAGGAATAAAGTGTGGATTGGTCCTAAGGACTACCTTATCATGATGGAACCTTGTATAAGGTGGATTAGCCACTAAGGCCTGCAGCTCACTGATGCGGCGAGCTGAGGTGACTGCAATGAGGAAAATAACCTTCCAGGAAAGAAATTTCAAGGAGGTGGTGGCTAAGGGTTCAAAAGGAGGCTTTATAAGCTGACCAAGAACCAGATTTAAATCCCATGCCACCGGAGGAGGCCTAATGGGAGGTTTAGTTAAAGTTGGCCTCTCATGAATCTTGCAATAAGAGGATGAGAGGAAATAGGTTGTCCATTGATAGGCTTAAGGGATGCTGCAATAGCACTCAAATGGACCCTTACTGAATTTGTCTTAAGGCCTGCATTGGAAAGATGCAGGAGGTATTCCAATAGAGAATTCAAAGGTAGTGCTAGAGGGTCAAGACCCCTTTCAGCACACCAAATGGAAAATCTTTTCCATTTGAAAGCATAGGAACGCCTAATGGAAGGTTTTCTGGAAGCATGGAGGATATCCTTCACTTGTTGAGAAAGATTCCAGCCTTGAAGGTCTAGGCCTTCAGTAACCAAGCTCTGAGGTGAAGGGACTTGGGGTTTGGGTGCCACAAAGTCCCCTCCTCCTGGGACAGAAGGTCTGGAGCAGCTCCCAAGTCCAGGGAGGGGGCTTGGGAGAGATGCAGAAGTAGAGGGTACCACACTTGGCGTGGCCAGCGTGGAGCTATGAGGATCATAGATCCTTGATCCCTCTGGAGTTTGAACAGAGTCTTGGGAATCAAGGGAATGGGTGGAAAGGCATACAGGAAGCCCTGACCCCAGTGAAGGAGGAAGGCATCCTTGGCCTGAACTCCCTGACACAGAATTCTGGAACAGAACCGGGGAAGTTTGGCATTCCACGGACTTGCAAAGAGGTCTATGTCCGGGGTTCCCCATTCTTGGAAGATTCTGAGTACCTGATCCATGTGCAGGGACCATTCGTGTGGGAGCAGAACTCGACTGAGTCTGTCTGCCCAAGAGTTTTGGATTCCTGGGAGGTATACTGCCAGGAGATGGATTTGATGCTCTCTGGCGAAGGCCCACAATCTTAAAGCTTCGTTGCAAAGTGACAGAGAGCCAGTTCCTCCTTGCTTGTTTATGTAAAACATGGCTACTTGATTGTCCGTATGATTGTCCGTATGAAAGTCAATTGTACATAGTTTGAAAGAAAAAACACTGTTCTATGTAAAACCCTGTTCATTAAATGTTAACTGTAAACCGCATTTGATCTTGGGAAAAAGCGGTATAGAAGAAAAGCATAAAAAAATAAAATAAATAAATAAATAAATAAAAAATGAGGACTGTCTTGTAGCTGAGCAGGGTATGAAAGACCTTGAGAGCTAGAAAGACTGCTCGAAGCTCCAAGTGGTTGATATGAAGAAAGGTCTCCTGTGGGGACCAAGTGCCTTGAGTGGAGAGGTCTTGTAGATGAGTTCCCCAACCTGTTTGGGAGGCATCTGTTGTGAGGGTTGCTTGGGGCAACAACTGTTGGAAGGGGGACCCCAGCAACAGATTTTGAGTGGACATCCACCATTGGAGAGAGCAAAAGAGAAGTTTGGAGGTTGCTATTTGGTCTGAGAGAGCTCCTGATGCTTGAGTCCACTGGGTGGACAAAGTCCATTGGGCTGCTCTCATGTGTAGGCGAGCATAGGGTACCACATGCACTGTGGAAGCCATGTGGCCTAGCAGTTGTAGCATCTCCCGGGCAGCTAAGTGGCTCTTTGACTGAATCTAGGAGGCTAACTGCACTAGACGTTGGCAACGGGCCTGAGGGAGGTAGGCCCTTGCAGTGGTAGTATCCAACCAGGCCCCTATGAATTCTAGGGACTGAGTAGGGGTGAGCTCTTGACTTTGGGAGGTTTATCACAAGTCCCAGATACTGCAGAATGCGTCTTGTGCGGTCCAGGGAAATCTGGGCCTCTGACTGAGATGGAGCTCGGATGAGCCAGTTGTCCAGGTATGGGAATACAAATATTCCCAGAGTGCGTAGAAATGCAGCTACTGTTGCCATGCATTTGGTGAACACTCTTGGGGCAGAGGCCAGACCAAAAGGAAGCACCCTGTATTGATAATGTTTTTCTTGGAAAAGAAAACGGAGGAATCTTCTGTGAGATGGATGGATGAGGACATGTGTGTACGCATCCTTGAGATCTAGAGAACAAAGCCAATCCTGACTTTGAAGGTATGGAAGGAGAGTGCCCAGAGAAAGCATCTTGAACTTCTCCTTGCATAGAAATTTGTTCAATTCCCTGAGATCTAATATGGGTCTGTATCCCCCTGTCTTCTTTGGAATGAGAAAATAGGGGGAGTAAAATCCTGACCCTTGCTGAAGAAGGGGAACTTCTTCTATTGCCCCTTGGGCAAGAAGGGTAGCCACCTCTTGACCTAGAAGGTCGAGAAGAGATGTGGGAGAATTGAAGTGTCTCACATGGTGTGGGGAGGAAGGTCTGAGAAATGAAGTTTGTAGCTCTCTCTTATGATGGAGAGGGTTCACTGCTCTGATGTAATCTGCTCCCATCTGGGAGCAAAATGAGCTGCCGCATTGCATCTCCACCTCTCCGAGACGCCGGCGTCTCGGAGAGGTGGAGATGCAATGCGGCAGCTTTCTTTCTTTTTTGGCAGTTCAACAAAGCGTTGAGACAGGGCATGGAGTTTAAATGTGCCCGAAACGCAGTGCTGTGTACTTTCTGACAACTGCTCTCTTTGGAATATCTCCTCTTTGGAGGGTTTTTTTCCTTTTTTGGTGCCTTTATGAATTTGGAGGGTACCTTGGTGGGCTGATGCTGGGACTTCAACGAACTATGACGACCCAGATAAGTTAAAGGGTTTCATTGAGTTTTAAGTCTTAAGTTTATTAATTGTTTTAAAGGTGGTACCTAATTGTGAGTTTTTTTCCACCTTTTTTGGCTCTTTAATGGGCGTATTGGACTATAATAAAAATGATTAAAATGGAAGTAACGGCTTCGAGAGGCTATTAACCTCATGGCCGATCTTCCGACAAGAATATATTTTTTGCCTACATTCCATTTTTATATTTGCTCAAATTTTGACTGGTCACTCTTCTTTTGTTTAGGGGTTCAAAAGCTGCACAGCTGATATTTTATGTGCACACAGCCTACAGAAAATTAGAGGGAACATTGCTCCTTGGGATCTCTGCTTGTCCTCAGCTGTTGTTCTGTCTTGATTAGATTGTAAGGTCTGATGAGCAGGGACAGTCTGAGATGTGTTTGTACAGCGCTGCATACGCCTTGTAGCGCTATACAAATGATTAGTAGAAGTAGCAGTAGTAGTAGATCCCTTCTATCTGTGCCTTCTCTACTACTGCCAATTCCAGACGTCGATCCTTCCACCTTACTGCTCCTTATGCCTGGAACAAACTACCTGAGTCTGTGCATCAAACTTTATCTCTGTCCCTTTTCAAATCCAGGCTAAAAACTCACCTCTTCAAGGTGGCTTTTGGATCCTGATCCTCTTCGACTCTTATGTGTTTCCTTACCATTCCCCTTGACATTTCCTTGTCCTCAGCTGTTTGTGTTGACCGTCCTAACTAGATTGTAAGCTTTGATGAGTAGTGACTATCTTTTGCATGTGTCTGTTCAGCACTGTGTATGCCTTGTGGCATTATACAAATGATCAGTAGTACTGAACATAGCTAATCTTCTTTATGAAAAAAGGGAATCAGGGTGTTGAGGGAAACCATTCTGAACTTTCTGCGAACCAGATTCTTGTTCATATCCTTTAGGTCTAAAATGGGACAGTATCCCCCCAGTCTTTCTGGATACCAGAATATTACCTCAAGTAAAATCCCAACCCTTTCTGCCCTAGTGGATGAGGCTAAACTACATTTGTAGTCTACATGGCAGAAAGTTCTTGATGTCCTAATTCTAAGAGTTTACTGAATGAACTCTCTGTGGGCAATATGAAGAGGAGGAGAACTTGCAGAAGAGCAGAAATAAGCAGAAATAAGTAATAAACTGTAGAGAAGTATCTGGACCAACATGGATTATATTCTTGGGGCACCATTGACAAAGTCTGAGAATATAAGTTGTAGCAACAGCAGGTGGGAATTCGGACACATTAATGGTTGAATCGCTCCAAATGTTCCTAGGAGCAGCTGGGAGAGGATCTCGCATGGTGCTTTGCCTATGACATCACCCATATGTGAAGATCATTCACTGTCCCTTATAATTCATCAATCTTTGTATAGAACAGGAAAAATTCCTAACTCTAATTTTTTGTCGGATCGCCTGTCGCGAGGGTGTAACAACACTCTCAAATAACAGACCCTCCTTTTATTCAACTTTTTTAAAAAGATCAATACGACCCATACGCTCCAGGCTACAACAAGCCCAAACAAAGGACAAGCCCGTGCATAAATCAAATGTAAACGTGCTTTAGCACTTTCTAAGACAACAGAAGTAATTGCACTTAGCTGGACGGTGAAGTGGTCTGATATATTTCAGTCTGTCCGACTCAAAGGTGGATGTCCAATGGAAGACCTCCAAAAAACCCCCGTAAGGGCTATTTACGGCTTCAGACGTATCCTGCAACAATCTCCCAGGATAACTCCACCAATAAACTCGCCAACATTCCTCCGTGTCTGTCAAAGCTTGGTTGGGTTAAATGGCGACACAAACCGTTGTGTTTCAAGCCCGCCCTAGCACTGGCCCTTTTTCAAGCGAACCCAGCCAATTTCCTGTTCCGGCCCAATACAAGATGACATCATCAACAGGTAGGGAACTCATTGATGACGCGTAAAATGACAAATTTAACACATTATACAAGTTCAACGGATCTTCCACCATTCAATCTCCGCATTCATACCTGATGGAGTGACAGAATTAAGATTAAATATCCAGCGTTGTTCATGGTGATGTAGCACTGCCCGACGATCCCCTCCTCTAAGAGGTGGAGGAACCCAATCTAAAATTGTCCATTGAAGTTGCTCGAAACTATGGGATGCTGACAGACAGTGCTGAACAATAGGAGCGGATAATGTCTTAGTATTAAGACGCGAACGATGTTCTTGTAGGCGTTTACGAACTGGTCGCGTGGTCATACCCACATAGAAAAATAAACAAGGGCATATTATCAAATAGACTACATAGTCTGATGTACAATCTGTGACAAAACGTCGAGAATAATTAATCTGAGTATGAGGATCTTCCCACATAGTGCCCTCTATAGTGTTGAAGCACATATCGCAAGAGCCACATGCACGATGGTTGCCCCCCTCGGGACCACTAGGTTGAGCAGAGGTAGTGTGTACCACTCGATCCGCGATATTAGTTCCCCTCTTATATGCTAACCGTAGAGGTTTTTGAAAGCACGCATGTGTTGATAAAACATGCCAATGTGATCGCAAAATACGTGTTATTTTCCCTGTACAAGGCATGTAAGGAAGTACTCCCACATAGGGCTGAGTAACTATCGAATCTGATGACAACCTGTCGTTATGCTCAGAAGGATCATGCCACCAATCAGGGTGGTTATTAAGTGCCCTCTTGTAGGCCAAATCAATTAATCTTAAGGGATACTCTCGTGCAACTAGTCGATCCCTCAGACTCCGAGAATGAAATTTATATTCCTTTTTAGTAGAGCATAAACGTCGAAGGCGTAAAAATTGCCCAATGGGGAGTGCCTGCCGAAGGGAACGTGGATGATAACTCTTATATTGAAGCAATGTGTTCCGCTGAACGGGCTTGCGATAAAGGGTAGAGTGAAGTTTACCTTCTTCTTTGTAGAGTAACAAATCCAAAAACTCTATTTGGAGAAGGTGAAACTTTGCTTCAAATTTAATGTGAGCATGTAATGTGTTGATCCATTGCAAAAATTGATGTAAATTTTCTTGTGTCCCAGTCCAAATAAAAAATACATCGTCTAGAAACCGTTTCCAGGATATTATCGAGCCGAAATAGTCAGATGGATAAAGATAAGTGTCTTCAAAGTGTGCCATATAAAGGGCAGCCACCGAGGGCGCTACTGTGGCACCCATGGCTATGCCGAAGCATTGATGATAAAATTTCTGATCATACATAAAATAGTTATGATCAAGCACCCAAGACAGAAGACGTAACACAAAAGCTTTCGGGAGCCGTGATGGTAAATTTAATGACAAAGTCGCCAAGATAGAGTATGCTTCCTTTTGATCGATGTTTGTGTATAACGCTACCACATCTAAGGTGACCAGACAATAATGTGGTAGCATGGGAATATCTCGAACAGCCGATAAAAAGTGATAGGAATCACGAATATATGATCGGATGCCTTCTGTCAACGGCTGAAAAAAATCGATCACAAAAAATAGAAAGCGGTTCCAAAACTGATTCTCGGCAGGAAACTATGGGGCGCCCAGGTGGGTGCTCTAACGACTTATGTATTTTAGGAACCATATATAGGACTGGAACCTTAGGAAAATTAGGGTTTAGAAAGGAATATTCCTTTTTCGTAATCCAATTATGATTATATGCCTCTGTGGTGTATTCTTTTATAAGCAATTGTAACTGAGGACCAGGATCCGAGGGTAAAACTGTATAGTATTTTGCATTTTCTAAATGTGTTAAGACCACTGTATGATACGCATCCTTATCCTGTATCACAACTGCACCGCCTTTATCAGCTCTTCTCACCACCAACTGAGGATTAGAACTTAATTCCTGCAACGCTTTATACAAAGGAGCTGACAAATTTGAAAAGCGACGTTGAGGAGTTGCTTCCAATTGATCGATTTCATGGGTTACCAAACGTTGAAAGGTCGTTATGGAAGCATCCATACTCACAGGGGGCACCCAAGTTGAAACGGGGACACAGATCGAATTTTCTGAAGATAACGACGGGAAATCTCGAAAAAAATAAGTAGTGTGTAACTTACGAAAAAACTGTTGAACAGCCGTCCGCATCCGGAAAAAATCATTCTTTGGAGAAGGGACAAAAGAAAGCCCCAATTCCAGAACTTGTAATTGATCCGACGTTAGGGAGGTGCTGGACAAATTGACGACTGCTGTTTGGTAGTCGAACGAGTTACCGGTCCGACCCATCCGTCCCCCCGAGTTCTGTGGAACTGCCAGCGATAACGTGGCCGGCCCCTGTGAAAAACCTGGGGATTGTTTTGAGATCCCCCTCGAGAAGCAGCCGCTATCACTTCAACGGAGGAATTCTGTCACTCCATCAGGTATGAATGCGGAGATTGAATGGTGGAAGATCCGTTGAACTTGTATAATGTGTTAAATTTGTCATTTTATGCGTCATCAATGAGTTCCCTACCTGTTGATGATGTCATCTTGTATTGGGCCGGAACAGGAAATTGGCTGGGTTCGCTTGAAAAAAGGCCAGTGCTAGGGCGGGCTTGAAACATAACGGTTTGTGTCGCCATTTAACCCAACCAAGCTTTGACAGACACGGAGGAATGTTGGCGAGTTTATTGGTGGAGTTATCCTGGGAGATTGTTGCAGGATACGTCTGAAGCCGTAAATAGCCCTTACGGGGGTTTTTGGAGGTCTTCCATTGGACATCCACCTTTGAGTCGGACAGACTGAAATATATCAGACCACTTCACCGTCCAGCTAAGTGCAATTACTTCTGTTGTCTTAGAAAGTGCTAAAGCACGTTTACATTTGATTTATGCACGGGCTTGTCCTTTGTTTGGGCTTGTTGTAGCCTGGAGCGTATGGGTCGTATTGACCTTTTTAAAAAAGTTGAATAAAAGGAGGGTCTGTTATTTGAGAGTGTTGTTACACCCTCGCGACAGGCGATCCGACAAAAAATTAGAGTTAGGAATTTTTCCTGTTCTATACAAAGATTGATGAATTATAAGGGACAGTGAATGATCTTTAGATTATAGATATAAATGGTGTTCATTTCACAGAGGTTTAATTTTTGATAGTATCACCCATATGTGAGCACTTATTCTGTTTGTCCATGGAGAAATTTGCACTCCACCTACACTATGTCTAAACTCCACCCCTGTTCACACTCACATTGGAAGCATGCAAGATTGGACTTCCGCATGCACTTACAGAATGACCATCTAAAGTACCCACGTAAGTCCTTGAAAACAGGTGCCTTACATGTGTAAATGGTGCATATCATTATGCGACTCCTTATAAAATCAGCCCCAAAATGTCAAATACTCTTCAGTGCCTGTTTTACAGTTTTCGGTGTGAAATGTTTTCCTGTATTTTATCTTGCATGTGGGCTCTAAACACATGGTAACACTGTATATGTTAAGAGAGGCATATTCAATAGCAGCAGCTAAGCTACTTAAAGTGCCTAACTACTGCCACTTTATTTGAATCCGGATAATCAGTAGCAAAAAACAGCTGGTTTCCACCGCTGAAATCGGGGCTCACAGGATAGCGGCATAGATATTTGGTTAGCGGTGATAT
Organism: Ichthyophis bannanicus; assembly: GCA_033557465.1. NCBI lineage: Eukaryota > Metazoa > Chordata > Amphibia > Gymnophiona > Ichthyophiidae > Ichthyophis > Ichthyophis bannanicus. The sequence goes on along the minus strand of CM066034.1, from coordinate 884,275,357 downwards.
TCAGCTACTAACCAGATGGCGAAAAATGGCTAACATTAGGACAGCTAATCATATGACTCGACTTTAATCTGTTTAGCTATCTGGTTAGTGGCTGAATATTGCTGCTAACCAGAAAGCGACTGTCGCTGCTCCTGATCTGCCCACGGACCTCCTCGGTTTTAACCAGGCATTTCATATGGGCTCTGTGGGGATATTCAGCGGCACAAACCAGATAGTGCCACTGAATATTGGGCCCAGCACATTTTAGCTGATTAGCAAGTTTGCTATTTGGCTAAAATGCTTTGAATATGGCCCCCTATTATTTTGTGGCATTCTGCATTGTGAATACACCTCACTTTATGTCCATATCGAGCACTTGCCTTCATGGAAACCAAACCATGAAATCTTGTGAAAGTAAGTGTCAGTGTACATCATTAAGGTGATTACTGACAGCAAAGTGATCAATCACCCTGATAAGGATCTATATAACTGAGAAATGATAGAAAAAGAAAGAACATGTTTAAAATTCAAATTTAAAGTGGATTTAAAACAAAGAACTGATGTATCAACAGTATTATTAGTTCTATAACCTTTTGATAAAGAAGAGGGAAGGGAGGTGAACACACACTGAGGATGCCCAGATTAGAATTTCAGCTCCTGCGGTTATCATACATGGGGGGTGGGGGGATATAATCCCAACTAAAAGACAGAAAGATAAAACTCTGAATGTCACACATCCAGCACTTAAATCATTTTCCATTCTTGGTTATACCTCGCCAAATGAAGATCTTGATAGGAGGGAGGAAATGGGGGGAGGGGGCACACTTTAGTTGCGGAGGCTGGGAATCATTAGCATGGCACACCGCACCAGAAAGTCTAATTTCTTGTGGGATTAAATCCAGAGCAATGCAATCAGTCATGACCTCAGGACGGAGCTCTTTTCCCTTGAAGACTTACCTAGTCTGGGTTGCTACTGCTTTGGTTTGTGTTGCTGCTGTGCTCACAGTGAAAGCTCGGTAACACCTGTCGGGATATCGGATCACTAGCTTAGTGTTCTCTACTTCTTTACCCTGGAAATGGCAGGAAGAGAGAGTATGGATTAGTCAGTCTCCTGTCAAGCGCTTTGGGAGTTATTAACAATTTTATTACTTACTTATAGATCAGGGGCTGCAAGTTCAAATCTCACAGAGGATTAAGATGTTCTATTTTTGATAAAGGCATGAGAGTAACCTGCATAAAGCAACAGTTAAACTCTGACCAACTTAGTGGGCAGATGGGATTGGGCACTTCAGTCTTCACCTACTATGCTACTATCCTTTAAAACTGCTTCAAACCTCTAACATTCATGCATGAGTGCAAATATAATCTCATTGAAAATAATGTATTAAACAAAGATTCCTTGAGTACAATATAGATGTTTAATTCATTTGTGAGTGCAAGTGGAACAGTACTTCCCTCTCAGCATCCTAAGACTAAGAAAGGCTAAACAGAGTAGGACTCTTCAGCTGAAAAGAGATATGACAGAGGCTTATAAAGTCATGAATGGAGTGGAATTGGTAAATAGCGAAGAACTGTTCAGCCTTTTAAATAGTACTAAAATTAGGAGACACTTCATGAAACTGATAGGTAGCACTTTTAAAACAAGCTGGAAAAAGTACATTTTGGCCTGATATTCACAGGGATTACACGGTTAGCAGACTCACTAAAGCATAGTTACTCATCTGTAACAGGTGTTCTCCAGGGACAGCAGGAATCAGTCCTCACATATGGGGTGATGTCAGTGCAAAGGAGTCCGCGGATCATTTCCCCAGTTTTCAAAGAAAGCCTTTGGGACATGCTACCACACATGCGTGGTCCCCTTCCCGCCCAAGGGTGTCTTCTTGCTCAGTCAGATGACATAGCTAGAATGGCAACTCCCAGTGGAGGAGGGAAGGTTACGAGGACTGATTTCTGCTGTCCCTGGAGAACACCTGTTACAGGTGAGTAACTACGCTTTCTCCAGGAACAAGCAGGAAGTCAGTCCTCCCATATGGGACTCCTTAGCTCTAGGCTGCCGAGGACCGAACCAAGACAGCACCAACGGCAACTAATCGGTTATCCGTGAGTTGCAGAAGGTGAGTCCTCACTGAGAGACTCTGCATGACCCTAGTGTCCAATGACACTATTACGCCGATAGCCTGAACACAGAAGGGTCGGAGGGCAGGAGTTGCCTACACCCCGAGAATATTATGGAGTACTGCCTGGCCAAAGGCACTGTCCCTGTGGGACTCGCTCTCTAGGCAGTAATGAGCTGCAAACGTATGAATTGAAGACCATGTGGTGGCCTTGCTGATCTCCGTCACTGGCACTGAGCGGAGGTTGGCCACTGACGCGGCCATCACCCTCACGCAATGCGCTGTGATCCGATGCTAATAGGCGAGGGTAATACAGTCTGACACCCAAGTGGACAGAGTTCGTTTAGTTATGGAGAGCCCCAGTCTACTGGGGTCATATGATTTGAAAAGATGAGGAGTTTTGCGATGGGCTTGAGTTCACTTTAAGTAGAAGGACAGGGCTCATTTGCAATCCAGTGTATGAAGCACCAGTTCCTCCGTGCCAGTGTGAGGCCTCTGGAAGAAGGTGGGGAGGACCACCTCTTGGTTGAGGTGAAAAGGAGATACCACCTTCGGGAGGAATTTGTGGTGCCTGCGGAGCACTACCCTGTTCTTGTAGAATTTTGTATATGGTGGATCTGCCACCAGAGTCTGGAGTTCGCTCACTCTACGAGCGGACTTCATGGCTACGAGAAAGCACAGTTACTTACCTGTAACAGGTGATCTCTGGGAACAGCAGGAATGAGTCTTCACATATGGGTACATCGGTACCGACGGAGCCTGCGCGGGAATGCTCCCCAGCGTCCAGAAAGAAAGCCTTTGGGAGCATCCCACACGCATGCGCGCTGCCTTCCCGCCCATTCACTTCCCTCTCATCAGTTGGGTTCGTAGCTGAGACCGAAGGAGGGAAGTAGACAAATTAGAGAGAGAGAGAGAGAATAACTCCTAGGGGAGGTGGGTGGGTTGTGAAGACTTATTCCTGCTGTTCCCAGAGATCACCTGTTACAGGTAAGTAACTGTGCTATCTCCAGGAACAAGCAGGAATGAGCCTTCACATATGGGGACTCCCAAGCTAGAGATGCCTAGAGGAGGTCCCAGCATGTTGCAAATCTAATGGATGGGCCAGGCATCCAAGGGATGGAGGGTAGGAGTTGAATTAAAAAGGGTGTGCTGTGGAACAGCTTGACTAAACAAGGCGTCTAGAGGGGAGTCCTTGTGTAGATCATAATTGTTAGTAAATATTGAATTCCAATTTTCTAATGTGGACCTTACTCAAAAGTATTGTGAAAGTATTTGTTGAGGCTAATATGGGTCTGCTGCTAAGAGCCAGTACATTATTCTCAAAGAAAATTACCTCACTGTGAAGTAGAGGAAAATAAATTTTGCAATACAGGCAGAGGTCAGAAGCCTTAATGGCTAGAACTAATCCCAGAAGAAAAAACTGGGGGAGTTTAATGAGGTTGGACTTTGGAGGAAAAGCTAAAGCTTCTGTAGGCCAAAGTTTAAAGCTCTTCGTCCTTGGAGCAGAATAAGGCTCTAGGAAAGAGAGGAGATAAATCTGACTGGTTTGGACGAAAAGGTAGAAACAGGCCTTTCAGAAAAAGGATGGGTCTTTAAGACCCCTTTATCCAAATGAAAGAAAAAACATTTGTAGTAGGCACTGTAGCCTCCAATTTCTTGAAGATCAGTAATGTCTTCCCTAAGTGATGTCACTTAGGATAATGACTTTACATGGAGAGCTTCAGATGTAACGTAACAGGAAAGGTTACGGTAAAAGAAGGTATTTTCTAATTACCATAGAAATTGGTTTTCCATTTGAAACCCTAAGGTATGCTGGAACAGCATTAATATGGACAGTAACAAATCTTTCAGAGATAGATAGATAGATAGATAGAGAGAGATAGAGAGAGAGAGAGAGAGAGAGAGAGAGAGATTCACTTAATAAAAAGAAGGGGTAAGACCTGCTTGAGAATATGGATAGAGAATCTCTTTCTGGTTACAAGTGGAAGAACCATGGAGAAGGTTTCATGGAAACCAGTGGAATGTTCTTACTTATAAGGAGAGGTCTAGATTTCTTTAAAAATTCTAGCCTTGGAATGGAGACCTACATGAAGGGGTGCAGAGGAGATCCTTAGTCTTAAGACAGCAAGTCTGGATCCTTCTATAACTTCAGTGTAGTAGCTGGAGAAGAAGACGCAATATAAGGGGATACCATGTTTGCCCCTCTATGAGGGCAATATGAGTATCATGCGTTCTTTGTTCAGCATAAGCTTCAATGAAGTATTGGGAATTAGAAGGAAAGCACTAGACAAGGACCGACTGCAGTGAAAAAGAATGCATCCCTGTTGTAAGAGTTCCACTGGAGATGTGGAACAACCCAGGGAATTGAGCAATTCTTTAAGCTTTCACGTGATCTAAGCCCTGGTTCCTTTCCCTTAAAAGGAAATTTTAAGGAAGATGGTAAGAGTAGGAAAAAAACAGCCATGTAAGAGCATGACTTGGCAAAGCCTTTTTAACCATCTGGAAGTTACCTACTAGGAATGGCTCTGACGCTCTCTGGCAAAGGCCCATAGTTGCAGAGCTTTCTTGTATAATTTCAGAGAGCATGTTGTAGGTTGCTTAGGTGAGATCTGGCTGTTTAATTGCCAGTGTGCAACCTAATCTATTCTGTTGGAGCCAAAAAGAATTGAAGATGGCTAAGAATAGTAGACAGGCCGGTTGCCTGCAATGGTAAATTGTCCAAGTGGGTTGTGGAACCTCTCTTGGAATTATCTGTTAAGGCAGCAGAAAAAGTTAGGTCCTATAGATTGGAAAAGGACCGACAGACATAATTAGGAGTGGTAAAACTCAATTACAGTCTGATAAGCTGTCTTAAAAGAATATTTGAGAAGATTGCAAAGGGGAAGAAAACTCTGTATGGAAACCACTTACTGGAGTAGGTATTGAAGCAAATCCTATGGGCTTAAAGTGTAAGCCCTCCAGTTGAATAGTATCACTCTTAGAGGCCGAATGACTCAACTAAGAGGGATAGAAAGCAATACGGAGTTGAGAAGACTTACAATTTGGTAAGTCCCTGAAAAGGCAAAGCCCCCTTGCAGTCAAAAGTATGAGATATCCTCGTACAGGAAAACTGTCAAGGTGAAGGGCATAGCCTGCCTTGTTGTTAGTTGTTACTCCTCTTTTTCCTTCAAAAAGGAGAGGAGAAACCTGTTACTTGTAGGGCATGATTGCCCTCAATAGCTCTTAGAGCTAAAAGAATGGATTTCTCTTGTGGCAAGAGATTCATATGCCTAGAGTCGAGGATTGAGTCAGTGTATCACTGATATATCAGTAAGGATGAGATGAACTGTAGATGCTTCTGTTGATAAGAAGTAGGTTACCGGTTCTAAACCTCAATCAGGAAAAAGATTTAATGAATGAAATATCAGAAACCCTGTGACTGCTGGGTTTGCTGAGCCTGTTGAGGTTTTGATTTTCTTAGCCTGGTATGATGTTGCCCTTCTTTGGAAACATCTACATGATGGGTAGAAGATGGATAAAACTTGTTTCCCCTTAGGGGGATAAAGTTTGTTAGGAGATTTTTTACTAGCTGGGATAGAGGAAAGTTTTGACAAACCTCTGAAAGCAACAATATCAGTGTTTAACTGATTAGCTTGGAATAAAGCATCCTTGTTAAAGAGATTTTCACAAGAAGTATTTCCCAGCCTTTCTTGTACCCATTTGTCCAAGTCTGAAGCTTGGAGCCAGGCCATGCGTCGTGCCCCTATGGCTATAGCAGAAGTTCTGCTAATAGACTCAAAACAGTCCAGGGAAGCACGATTAAGGAACTTAGAGACATTTTGAGCATGACTGACTAATAAGAAATAGTCTGCTCTTTTATGTTCTTGAAGAAAAGGGTTCAAAAGCTTTAAGTTCTTTGTGACCTCCTCAAGAGATAATCCCATATAGAAAATATATGAGATAATTCTTGCTGAAAGCATGGATGCCTGGAAGCATCGATGTCCAAAGGCATCTAAAGTCCTAGACTCACGACCTGGTGGATAAGAGGAGTGCTTCGTTGCACTCTTAATACGCCTCATTGCTGATTCTACAACAATAGAATGATGAGGAAGTTGAGTCTTTTGAAAACCTGGAGAAGGTGGCACCTTGTACATAGTGTCAAGTGTCTTAGAATGTGGGGATACCGTTAAAGGAGTTTCCCACATTCTTAATAGTAGATCCTGTAAGATCTGATGCAAAGGAAGCATGATCACCTCCTTTGGAATCCAGGGGAATTGCAGAGTTTCTGAATCCCCTGGTATGGATTCTTTACCAGGTATAGAAATGGCAAGTAACTTTGCCATATCAAGCAGAAAAGCTTGAAAAGAAATCTCTCCTGAGGAGGACCCTCTGAAATGAGGGGTAAAGGCTAGAATTATTGAAAATTCAGCCTTGGTACCGATGAATTCATCCCAGTCATTGGGATCGGACGACTTGAAAGAATGAAGCATCGGATTTTCTTTAAAGAGATGTCTTCGGTACCACCCGAGGTCAGTACCGAGACGAGTCGGTACCGAATCTTCCATGCTAGAGAGCGATTCCAGGCTCGGCATCGAAGGAAGCACCGATGGTACCGACACCGGTGCCGATGTCGATACCGGTACCGGTACCGAAGCCGATACCGATAGTCGGGGAACGGTCTGCAGAGACTCTAGTGGTACAGAAGTAGCTGAGAGATTCGCTAGACTACGTTCATCGGTGAGGAATATCTCATCCATCACCATAGCCGATGCCGGGGTGTCGGTACCGCTCGAAGCGACCACAACCACCGAGCATGGCCCAGGTATGTCCATGGAGGTAAGAACCTCGGGAACAACCTGAAGCCCCGTTAATGCTTTGGAGCCCGAAGACTCCCGCCGGGGCTTTATTGCCAAAATGTCCTTGAGGGCAACGCCAGAGGCATCTCGATGCTTAGAAGGAGATCTACCACTCGAGGACTGGCTAAGTCTTAACAGACTTTTGTTTGGTTACCTGAGCCTGTGAGAAAGAAGATATTCTGGCTGGTGACATCGAGTCTGATGTGAACCGAGCATCGAGTTGTGTTCGATCCTGAAGACTTCTTCTATTTAAGCTCCTGCAGGAGAGACACTCCAGTGGGCAATGGTCAGGACCTAAACATTTTAGACACCAAGAATGAGTATCTAAAAATATATTTGTACCGCCACACTTTGAGCATTTCTTAAGGATAGTGGCTGGCTTTTCCATAATGGAAAGGATAGAGGCCTAGTGGCCAAGAAACCGTCAGGCACTAAACAGGAAAAAATTTCTTAGAAAAAAGAAGAAATTTTGTGTAAAAAGAAAGAAAAGCACCGGCGGTACCGGTGGCGTCGAGGGAAGGCAGACGAGACCACAAAAAACAAGAATAAAAAAGAAGAATTTTCTGCGGTGACAGGAAAGAGTAGTTACTCACCTGTAACAGGTGTTCTCCAGGAGCAGCAAGAATCAGTCCTCACAAAGATGACATCGACGTCGATGGAGCCCCCATGCGGAGCATTTCCCCAGCTTTCTAAGAAAGCTTTTGGGAATACACCCACGCATGCGCGGTCCCCTTCCCGCCCAAAGGTGCCATCTTGCCCAGTCAGATGACAGCTAAAAGACAGCACAAAAACAAAATGAACTATGTACAACTGCAACTCCCAGGGGAGGAGGGAGGGTTGTGAGGACTGATTCCTGCTGCTCCTGGAGAACACCTGTTACAGGTGAGTAACTACTCTTTCTCCAGGACCAAGCAGGAAGTCAGTCCTCACACATGGGTGACTCCCTAGCTCTGGGCTACCAGGAACCCAGGCTGAAAAAGAAACTCCCTCTGTGAAGCCGTAGCATGAAGGAAAGAATTTCACTGAGACCAGAACCCCTCGGTAGCCCAACAAGAGGGCAGGAGGGTAGGAGTTGCCTAAATCTCAAAGAGATTCCGGAGTACTGCCTGACCAAATGCACTGTCCCTACGGGACTCCCTCTCCAGGCAGTAATGGGCTGCAAAAGTCTGGCTTGAGGACCAAGTTGCAGCCCTACAGATGTCTGCCAACAGTACAGAGCGGAGATGAGCTACTGATGCAGCCATGGCCCGGAAACGGTGGGCTGTAACTCGAACCCGCAAGGGAAGGTCTGCCGCCCTGTAAGCCCAGGTGATACAGTCCACCACCCATAAGGACAAGGTATGATTGGAGACAGGAACCCCCAAGTTGTTTGGGTCAAAGGAGACAAAGAGCTCAGTAGCCCTTCTATGACCCTTAGTATGCTCTAGGTAGAAAGACAAGGCCCTTCTACAGTCCAGGGTGTGGAGGACTTCTTCAGCCCTGCTTGCATGGGGCCTAGGGAAGAATGTTGGAAGAACCACCTCCTGGTTGAGGTGGAAGGAGAAGACGACCTTCGGGAGGAACTTAGGATGAGTCCTAAGGACCACCCTGTTCTTATAGAAATGGGTGTATGGCCTGTCACAGACCAGGGCCTGAAGTTCACTCACTCGCCTGGCCGAAGTCAGTGCCACTAGGAAGAGAGTCTTCCAAGAAAGGAAGCAAAAAGGGCACATAGCCATTGGCTCAAAGGGTGGGCGAGTAAGCTGTTGCAAAACTACATTCAACTCCCACTCAGGGGCAGGTGGACGGAGAGGAGGCTTTAGCAAGAGCAAGCCTCTGAGGAACCTGGCCACCAGGGGGTGAACCGACAAAGAGTGCCCCTCCACCATGGAGTGGTGGGCTGCCAGAGCAGAGAGGTGTACCCTAACCAAATTGGACTTAAGACCCTGATTAGACAAGTGCAGCAGGTACTGAAGCAACACTGGCACAGGACAGGAGAAGGGGTTTTCCTGGCGCTGATCACACCACAGGGAGAACCACCCCCATTTCAGGGCATAGGTTTTTCGGGTGGATTGCTTCCTTGAAGCTAAGACAACCTCCTCGACTTCCTGAGGCAAGACCCAGGGAGCCAGCACTACCCTTGCAGCCTCCAGGCCATCAAATTGAGAGCTTTGAGATTGGGGTGCAGAAGGGATCCCTGATCTTGAGAAAGAAGATCGGGTTGCAACCCCAGAGGAAGAGGGGTGTCCACCGCCAACTGTAACAGGAGGGGAAACCAGGGTTGCCTTGGCCATCTGGGGGCCACCAGGATGACCGAGGCCCTGTCCCTTAGAATCTTGAACAAGGCTCGAGCCACCAGGGGCGTGGGAGGGAACGCATACAGTAAGCCCTGGGACCATGAGATCAGGAAGGCATCCACCGCCAATCTTTTGGGATGCGGTTGCCTGGAGCAGAACTGGGGCAGCTGCCGGTTCAGGGGACTGGCAAAGAGGTTGATAGACGGAAGTCCCCATCTCATAAAAATGGTCTGGACCACTAAAGGGTGCAGTTGCCACTCGTGAGGTTGTAGGACCCTGCTCAATTTGTCTGCTAGAAAGTTTTCCTGGCCAGGAAGATAGACAGCCCTGAGCAGCATATTGTGTTGAAGTGCAAAGGAGCAGAGGGCCTGTGTCTCTCAACACAGGAGCCTTGACCCTGTGCCCCCCTGCTTGTTGACATAAAACATTGCCACTTGGTTGTCTGTCTGCACCAAGACAGCCTGCTGGGCCAGGGTATGGGCGAAGACCTTGAGGGCTAAACGTATCGCCCTGAGTTCTAGCAGGTTGATCTGCTGAGTGGCCTCCCATGGAGACCACAGGCCCTGTGTGCAATTGTCCAGGCAATGTACACCCCAGCCCTGCAAGGAGGCATCGGTTGTGAGTACCACTGTGGGAACAGGTACCTGGAAAGGAATTCCCTGTAGCAGGTTGGGGGAGTGTAGCCACCACTGCAGGGAGTTCAGGAAGGGTTTGGACACCCTTACTTTGTCTCTGAGGTTTCCTGTGGCCTGCCTCCACGGAGTTCTGAGACACCACTGTGCAGGCCGCATATGCAGGTGAGCATTGGGGGTCACATGCACTGTCGATGCCATATGGCCTAGTAGCCGGAGGCAAAGCCTGGCCGAAACCAGTGGGCTGCTTATGAATTGGCTGGCCAAGCTCATCAGCCTTTCCGCCCTGTCCTCTGGCAAGTAAGCCTTCGCTTGCAGGGAGTCCAACCTTGCCCCTATGAACTCCAGGTTCTGGGAAGGGAGCAAAGTGGACTTTGCGAAGTTTATGACAAAGCCTAGTTGCTGAAGGAGAGAGACAGTACGGAGGGTGGCTTGCCTGGCCTCCTGGAGAGTCTGACCCCTGATGAGCCAGTTGTCCAGGTAGGGGAAGACAAATATACCCTGGTTTCTCAAGTAGGCCGCTACCACAGCTAGGCACTTTGTGAAAACCCGTGGGGCGGAGGTTAGGCCAAAGGGCAGTACCCTGTACTGAAAATGACTTCCTGCCACCACGAACCTGAGGTACTTTCTGTGGTCTGGATGAATGAGGATGTGAGTGTATGCATCCTTTAGATATAAGGAGCATAGCCAATCTCCCTGCTGGAGGTAGGGCAGCAGTGTTCCAAGAGTTGGCATCTTGAAGTTCTCTTTTTCCAAGAACTTGTTGAGATTTCTCAGGTCCAGAATGGGCCGGAGACCTCCAATCCGCTTTGGCACTAGGAAGTACCGGGAGTAGAAGCCCTGTCCCCACAAGTGTGGGGGTACAGGCTCTACCGCCCTGTCTTGAAGCAGACCTAACAGTTCCTGGAGAAGCAGTTCCTGATGCAGAGGAGGCCTTGGAGGCTCCCCTGGGAAGTAGGTAGGGGGTACCTGATTGAAATGGAGCAGTTAGCCCTTTTGGACTATGCTCAGTACCCAAGCATCCCTTGTGATGGGTGGCCACTGGTGGGCAAACAGGACCAAGCGACCCCCTGTGCTGAGGTGGGCCAGCAGGGGTGGAGAGGCTATGCAGAGGGAGTCAAAAGCCCCCTCCCTGCTGAGTAGGAGTAGGAGCAAGAGCTGGAGGCTTGGGGGCTTTCTGCCTACGTGGCCCATGTCCCTGCCCCTTGGCCTGCTGACCCTGCTGAGGAGCTGGGGAGGCCTGATAATGAGGGAATGGTTTGTAGGCAGGTGCCTTCCTCTGGTAAAAGGCCTTTTTCCCCGAGCCCTTCTTCTTATGAGAAGGGGCAGAAGATTTCCTGGACAATCTTGTCCTCGTCAGAGTCTCAGTCTCGAGCTCAGCGGCCTTTTCGACCATGGGCTTGCCGAAGAGGTTTTCACCCCAGCATGGGACATCAACCAACTTGTCCTGCACCCAGGGCTCGAGGTCCGATGACTGTAGCCATGCCTGGCGTTGAGCAGCGATGCCGGCCGCCGCTACATGGGCCGAAGCCTCGAAGCCATCGTAGGCTGCCCGGGAGATGAATTTAGAACATTCCAAGACCCCCGAGGACAAGGATTGGAACCTCTACAAAGGTTCCCCGGAGAGACCAGCCGAGAACCCGGCTACCTCTTTAGCCAGGTCCCGCAAGTACATGCCCATGTACAGCTGGTAGGCTTGGACACGGCAAGCAAGCATCGAGCCCTGGAAGCACTTTCTGCCGATGGCATCTAGGCTTCGGCCCTCCCTGCTCCAGCGGTGGAAGAGTTGCTTTGTTAACCTGGGGTTCAAGCGCCACTCGTTTGGGCGAAGGATTCTGCTCAGCCTGTCTGTTAAGCAGTTGTCCTGGTAGGTACACCTCCCATAAGAGGATGCTGTTGCGCAATGCGAAGGAGAGGAGGCCACCGCCTCTTGGCAGAGGGATTATGAGCCCTTGCCCCCCTGCTTGCTGATATAAAACATGGCAACCCGGTTATCTGTCTGGATCAGCACAGGTCAGCGTCGCAGGCGATGGCGGAACGCTTGCAGGGCCAGGAAGATTGCCCTGAGTTCTAGGAGACTGATCTGCAAGAGTGACGCCTCCTGGGACCAGCTGCCTTGCGTGCGGTATCTCCCCACAATGTGCCCCACAACCCAAGAGGGAGGCGTCTGTTGTCAGGGTCCTCTGTGGTGCGGGTGCATGGAAAGGCATTCCCGCCTGGAGGTAGTGCAAGTTTTGCCACCAGATGAGGGACTCCACCAAGTGGTGGGTGACTCTGACCCTGTCCTGTAGCCTGCCCGTGGCTTGAGTCCACTGTGAGCGGAGGCTCCATTGGGCTGTCTGTATATGCAGGTGAGCTAATGGTATGACGGACCGTTGAGGCCGTGTGGCTCAACAGGTGGAGGAGGAGGCGAGCCAGTATTGACCAGCAACTTTGTACCTCTCCTAACAGTTGTATGAGGCGGTTTGCCCTTTCTCTTGGGAGGACGGCCTTGACTTGCAACGTGTTCAACTCAGCCCCTATGAACTCCAGATTTTGGACTGGAGAGAAATGGGATTTGGGGTAGTTGATGATGAACCCCAGGTGCTGCAGTAGGAGGGTTGTTCGTTCTGTGGCTGACCTCTGAGGCAGAACCCCCTCTAATTAGCCAGTCATCGAGGTAGGGGGAAGATGAAAGCCTTTGTAGATGCAGGTGGGCGGCTACCACAGCCAAGCACTTGATAGACCCTTGGTGAGGAGGCCAGGCCGAAAGGCAGCACTTTGTACTGGCAATGGCCTCCTCCCATGATGAACTATAAGTACTGCCTGTAGGAAGGATGGATGGATGGATTAGGATGTGTGTGTATGCATCCTTAAAATACAAGGAGCACAGCCAATCTCCCTGGTGGAGGTAGGGCAGTAGTGTTCCAAGGGTGAGCACCTTGAACTTCTCCCTCACCAGAAACTTATTTAAATTTCTCAGGTCTAGTATGGGCTTGAGGTCTCCAGTTCTCTTTGGGACAAGGAAGTACCTTAAGTAGAAGCCTTTTCCCCATAGATGTTTGGGTATAGGCTCCACTGCATTGTCCCTGGGCAGACCTGCAAGTTATTAGAGCAGAAGAGTCTGGTGAAGAAGAGGTCACACAGGTTTTCCTGGAAAGAACTTGAGTGATAAATGTTGTAAATGGAGGAGATATCGCTCTTTTACCACCTGCAGCACCCACTGTTCTGAGGTGACCTCGGCCCATCTGTGGGCAATGAGTGCCAGGCGGCCCCCTGTGGGCTGGTGAAGGTCTCCCAGGGGAGGGGAGGGGAGGCCCTGCCCTGGGAGTCAAAAGCTCCCTCCTGGTTGGGCTGGAGCCGGGGCTTGGGGTTTCTGAACCTTGGGCTTCTGAGCTCCCTGTCCCTGTCTCGTGGAATAAGAACCCTGTTGCTGGTCCGAGAATGGCTAGTAGCAGTGACTCTGCTGGAAGTGCCCCTTTTTCCCTTGGAACAGGGGCCTTTTCCCAGAGGGTTTCTTGCAGGGAAAGGAAGAGGTTTTTTTTGAGAGCCTCTGTTGGGTCATCACTTCGGCTTCTATCTCGGCCGCCTTGTTTGCCATAGTTTGCTGAACAGGTTCTCCCAGGTGCTCAAGGTCTGATGAATGTAGCCATGCTTGGTCTCGAGCCCCAATGCTGGCTGCTGCTACTTAAGCTGCTGACTCGAATCCATCATAGGATACTCGGGAGAGGAACTTTGAACAGTCCTTAATCCAGGAGGCCAGAACTTGGAACCTTTGAAGGTTCCCTGACCAGCCCCCGCTGAGAACCCGTACAACTCCTGTGTTAAGGCCTTCAGATACATGCCTATGTATAACTCATAGGCCTGGATTTGACATCCCAGCATCAAGCCCTGGTAGCATGTGTGCCCAAGGGCATCGAGGGATCTAGCATACCTTCCAGGGGGGACAGAAGAGTAATTCTTCTGGGTCTTGAGCTTTTGCATAGTTGACTTGAAAATCATGGAATTATGTGGGAGTTGAGGCTTATGGAACCCTGGCCCCTTCCTGATGCGGTATATGGCGTCGAGGCATTGGCTGACCACTGGTACTGACACCGGGATCTCCCATATTTGCAATAGTAACCTTTCGAGGATCAGCTGCACTGGGTGTATCAATACAAGAACGTGCATGTAGAATAGGGGCATGGTAGATGTGTGGCCTGGGCAAAGCAAAGGGAGATACACGTTGTGATGCGATTTCAGAATGGCATAAGCATGTCTGGCCCTGGTGGTTGAGCTATCCATGACTATACCTGCTCCTGATCATGAATAAGGTGGATAAAAGTGCTTGTTTCCTAGATGCAATGCTTCCTGGGAGAAGTGCAAAATGCGCTTTTATCACCAGTTATTTCCTCATTGAAGAAACTCGTGCATAAATATGCACTCCAAACATATTACAGGCTGCTGAAATGGCAGGCCAAGATGTGCTAGTCTCAGGAAATAGTCATCCCCCTTCTGAAATACCCCATCTGGGATGTCCAAGTACCCATTTTTGCGGACGTCTCAATCGGGGACATCCACCATTTGTGAAATTGCCTACACCCGTGCATGTGCCTGGCCTTGCTGTGTGTGTGTGTTGGGGGGGGGGAGGCACTTCACTAGAACCGGCTCCCTGATTTTCATTTTTCAGGATAGAGATGGAGTGATTTCAGAAAGCACTGCTGCCACTCCCCTGGATTTTTAGGCATTCTGTCCTGGACGTCCCAGATTCTTCCTAGATGTCTCCTTTAAAATAACACTTATAGCGTATTTAGACTTTCAGAAAGTGTTTGAGAAAGTCCAACATCACAGAATCCTGAGGAAGTTAAAAAATCATGGCATAGGAGGCAATGTCTTATTGTGAACTGAAAACTGGTTGAGCGACAGAAAGCAAAGAAAAGGGATAAATGGTTGATTTTCACAAAACTGCAGGGATCTGTAATGGGACCGGTGCTTTTTAACTTATTTATAAATAATCTGGAATTGGGAACAGAAAGCAAGGTGATTAAATTTCATTTCATTTATTAAAAACTTGATATACCGCTTATCGTGAGGACAGCAAAGTTTACAATAAAAAGTAATAAACATCAAGTAAGAAAAGAATGCCAATCAATGCACAGGAAAGAGGGGAATACGAGACACGACATGTGAGGGCCTTAGAGGGCAGGCAAGAGAGGAAGATAGGAAGAGGGAAGGGAAACACAACGGAGTCTGGGGAGAGGTCAAATTCTACGCAGAAAAGTTGGGTTTTGAGTTGAGTCTTGAATTTTGTGAATAAGGGTTCTAGTCGGAGGGGATGTTATTCCACAGGGAGGGTCCAAGGAAGTAAAACACAGACTGGTGTGTGGATTCAAGATGTGGCTGGGAGGGAGGGAGCAGGTGAGGATGGTTCATGTGAATGGAAAGGAGGGAGTGCTGGGGGGCATGCAAAATGAGGGAGGATGCTAGATATTCCAGGAAGCCAGTGTGAAGTGTTTTGTGTACCTATGTGAGAATTTTGTACTGAATGCGGAATGATATATAGGCAGCCAATGGAGGCGGATGAGGAGCGGGTTATGTGATCGAATCTCGATGCATGGCAAATTAATCTGGCTGCGGTGTGTTGAATAAGCTGAAAACATTTCAGGGAGTACTGTGGGAGGCTAGCGAGTGCTGCATTATAGTAGTCTAGTCTGGATAGGACCATTATAGTAGTCTAGTCTGGATAGGACAAGTGAGACAAGGGTAGTCAAGGCGGCTGTGGTCAGAAGAGAGCGGATTGCTCTGATACAGCGGAGGAAGAAAAGAGAGCATTGTGTGATTTGTGTAAGACGGTCATGAAAGAAGAGTGAGGAATCAAGTGTAATTCCAAGAGAGAGGAAGGACAGTGTAAGTTGAACAAGGGATCCATTTAGGATCGGGGAGACAGTAAGCCAGGTAGCGGTAGTCTTGAGAGGTTTTAACTTAACCAGCAACCTGAGACTAGATAATAGTGGAAGCCAGGCAAGTGGGGGTTGAGGAGACAGGCAGAGCTTGAAGAAATTGAAAGAGAGACTGGGGTTGATAGGTATCTGGAGAAGAAGACCCCCCGGAGAACGCAAACATACATTCTACTCGCACATGCACAGAACATATAGTAGATTATACATGATATAGGGAAGTGGGTATCAAGAGTGCAGGTAGCAAAACAAGGTACAATAACCTGGACAGATTACGCCCCAGTCAGTGTAATATTCGATTAAGGTGAAGAAGAATAGGGAATAAAATTCTGGAAATTGATTCACTGCTAGAAGAAGATAGTCAGGTTGAGAAAACTTCGAGAAGATATACAAGAATATTTACACTTTAACAGGAATGGCGAGGTAACTATGAGTATGGTATGGAACAGGTTAAAGGCAGTAACTAGAGGGAAGCTAATTAGTCTAGCAGTGAGAACTAAGAGAGAGAAAGGGAAAGCAGAAGTAGAATTATTAAAATGTATAAAGAAATTAGAAAGGAAACATCAGAGTGATCAAGATCCAGTTATTATAGTAGAACTAACTAAAGCAAGGGCCGAATTAAGCAAGCTAAGAGCCCAAGAAATAGCTTACAGACTAGCAGGGCTGAAACAAAGGCATTTTGAAGGAGGCAAGAAGGCAGGAAAAAGCTTAGCTAGTCGGTTATAAGCCCCAAAATAAGCAGCATATATAGATGGGATCAGAAACAGCAAAGGGGAAATAGTCCATCATACAAGGGAGATTAGCAAAAATATTCCAAGAGTACTATAGAAATCTATACAAAAGAGAAATTATAAACGGGCAGGAAGAGGCAAAAGCATTCCTAAATGAATGCAACCTGAAACAAGTAGAACCGGAAGATAAAGACCATTTTTTTTTTAGTGCCATCAAGTCAGTGTTGACTCATAGCGACCCAGCTACCCCTGGGTTTTCTTAGCAATGTATCACTAGAAGTAGATTGCCAGCCTTTTCTTCTGAGGCAATGGGGGGGTAAAGTGAGTTGCCCAAGGTCACAAGAAGTGCCAGTGGGAATCGAACCCTTGATCTTCTGGGTACTAGGCAGTTGTTCTAACCACTAGGCTACTCCTTCACACCTGATAAAGGCCATATAGGGCAGGAAATTAACGAAGAAGAAGTTAGGAGAGCCATTAAAACCCTCAAAACAGGAAAAGCCCCGGGATTAGACGGGTCTACGGCAAAATTCTACAGAGTAATGATGGATCAAGTAACACCGATCCTAACCCAAGTTTCTAATAAGGTTCTCCAAAGTGAAGGGATTCCAAAATCCATTAAAGAGGTAGGCATTACAGTTCTGCCAAAACCAGGCAAAGACAGAGGGTGTGTGTGGCTCCTACAGACCGATACCACTGATTAATCTAGATGCAAAAATATTGGCAAAGGTATTAGCAAACCGCATTCAAGTAGTAGTGCCTAAATTGATACACAGAGACCAAACAGGGTTGGTGAAGGGGAGACAAGGGAGTGACAATATTAGAAAGATACTAAACATCGCGTGGTATCTTCAGAAATCCAAGGAATAAGCAATACTAGTTACGGTGAACTCGGAAAACGTTTGACCGGGTGGAATGGCAATATATGTTTCAACTTTTAGAATGAATGGGTTTTGGAAAAACATGCTTTTTGCAGACAATGTCATTTTTACTTTGAGACAACCCATAACTACGCTACCAATACTGATGGGAGTAATAATAGCAGGGTATAAAATAAATCATAGCAAGACTGAAGTGTTGAGGTTTAATCTAACACAGAATTTGGAAGAGAGATTAAAAATACACTTTAAATTCAAGTGTGTCGACCAGCATTTTAGGTATCTGGGGATACAGTTAGGAAAGCCGAAAACAATGGAACTACCAAGCAATGATAGAAAACATCAGAAGAGACCTCTCCAGTTGGGCGGGACTACACCTGTCTTGCTTGGGACGTATAGCAGTAGTGAAAATGAATGTATTACCACGATTACTATTTCTATTTGCGTCCTTACCATGTAGGGTGCTAAAAAGGGAAATAGGAAAGTTGCAAACTATAATTATGCAATTCATTTGAGAAGGAAAGTTCCCAAAGGTAGCAAGAAATATGTACAAGCCGAGGGAAGGGGGCGGGGGGGCTGGGTGCACCTTGCATAGCTAAGTACTATCATGCTGCGCACCTCAGAGAATTATTTGCATGGAGAGAAGAAATGGACACTCTGAGCTGGGTACATATTGAAACAGAGGGAGAAGGAAATCAAGAAACAAGGATATGGGAACCCACGGAAAGGAAAAAGGGAGAGGAGGATGGTAACCCATTTAAGGAGCTTACCCCTTCAAGTGTGGAGAAAATGGAGAGGACATCTTATGGGGAGGGGGATGTATTCTAGGCACACATTTATTTAAGATGCAGGAGAGTACGGATCGGGAAGAACAATCAAGGTGTACGCAAGATGGGCAAATAAAGGGTTAAAAAAGGTTAGGCCAAATGGTCGGAAAGGGGGAGAGAAATAAGAACATTCGAGGGGATACAACTAAAATACCAGCTAGACACAACAGACTATTATGCTTATATACAAATGTGGTACTTTCTACAACAAAAAGAGAGAAAGCTGAATTTGTTAGCCAAACCCACTCAATTTGAGGAGTTGATGGAGAAACAAGACTCACAGAAAGGGATAATATCCAAACTATATAAAATGATAATTAAAAAGGGAGAGGAAAAGTCAAAAAGTCAGAAGAGATGGGCAGAAGAATTACCAGGACCATGGGACATAAACAGATGGGAAGATATTTTCTGAAAGAGCATATAGATTAGCACCACTTCTGGAAAATAATTTAAAGGTTAGGCTAAGAATGTACTGGACTCCAGTTAAACTAAAAGCTATTTATCCGGACAGCTCAAGCGAGTGCTGGAAAAGATGTGGGGAAAGAGGAGATCTATTGCACGTGCTTTGGAGCTGCCCGAAAGTGCAAACATACTGGGGGGAAGATAGAGAGATTATATAGGAAGATTACTAAGGTGCAAGTCACAGTAACAGCCATGGTAGCCCTAAACGAAGGAATGGGAGAAGGGTATGAGGTTTAACAACATTTTCAGGATATTGTATAATAATAGCATGGATGAGTCTTCTCGGATGGTGGAAAACCACAGAAATTCCACCGTTAAGAGAAGTAGTAGGAAAACTTGAACAAGTATGGAGCCTATGTGCGACAGAAGCATATAGAAAACACAATATTAGAAATACGTGGCAATGGTACGAAGCGTGGAGGGAGAAAGGGGTAAAGAAAGTGTGGGGGAAGATAAAGGAGTTAAATACAACAAATAAACAAATAAATAAGATAAGAAAGCCATGTTAGGGAGAGTGGGAAGGAGGGTAAAGGGCGGGGGGGGGGGGGGGAGGAAAAGAACACCACAAGTTGAAAATTTATAGAGTAACCTAAGTTGTAGAAATTAAGCGTAGTTACTCACCTTTAACAGGTGTTCTCCAGGAGCAGCAGGAATCAGTCCTCACTTATGGGTGACGTCGGCGCCGACGGAGCCCTCGCGGAGCAATTTTCCCCAGCTTTCAAAGAAAGCCTTTGGGAATTGCAGCGCGCATGCGCGGTCGTCTTCCCGCCCGAGGGTGCCATCTTAGCCAGTCAGATGACATAGCTAAAAAAGACAGCATAAAATTTTGCAAAAAGAACATAAGCAGACGATTGCAACTCCAAGGGGAGGAGGGAGGGTAGTGAGGACTGATTCCTGCTGCTCCTGGAGAACACCTGTTACAGGTGAGTAACTACGCTTTCTCCAGGACCAAGCAGGAAGTCAGTCCTCACTTATGGGACTCCCAAGCTCAAGGCTACCGGAGACCCTAAGCACAAAAATGAGCTCCCTCTAGCTCAGCAGCACAGAAGGATAGAATCTTCGCTGAATTATCACCCACCGGTAGCCCACATCCGGGATGGAGGGTAGGAGTTGCTCAGACCTCAAAGAGATTACGGAGGACTGCCTGTCCGAAAGCACTGTCCCTACGGGACTCCCTCTCGAGACAGTAATGGACCGCAAAAGTCTGGCTCGAAGACCAAGTAGCGGCCCGGCAGATGTCTGCCAGCGGAACAGAGCGGAGGTAAGCCACTGACGTGGCCTTTGCCCGAACGCAATGAGCCGTGACTCGACTTTCTAAGGAGAGTCCGGCTGCCCCATAAGCCCAAGAGATACAGTCCGCAACCCAGATGGACAGAGTACGCTTGGAGACCGGGAGCCCCAATTTATTGGGGTCAAAAGACACAAAAAGCTGTGCAGCTTTACGGTGCTCCCGCGTACGGTCAAGGTAGAAGTTCAATGCCCTTCTACAGTCCAGGGTATGGAGGACCGTCTCAGCTCGGCTGGAGTGTGGTCTGGGAAAGAAGGTTGGAAGTACCACCTCCTGATTGATGTGAAAAGGGGAGACCACTTTAGGCAGAAATTTCGGGTGAGTCCGTAGGACTACCCTATTCTTGTAGAACCTAGTGTAAGGGGGATCAGACACGAGGGCCTGCAATTCACTTACGCGTCTAGCGGAAGTGAGGGCTATCAAGAACAGTGTTTTCCAAGACAGAAAACGGAGAGAACAGGTAGCCATAGGTTTCAAAAGGCGGACAGGTGATCCGCTGCAAAACCACATTCAGGTCCCAGTCAGGCGCTGGCGGGCGCAGAGGTGGTTTAAGTAGAAGGAGACCTCGGAGAAACCTCGCTACGAGAGGGTCGTTGGAGAGAGGTCTGCCGTCCACCGGCACATGATGTGCTGAAAGAGCACTGAGGTGAACTTTGACGGAGTTGGATTTAAGTCCCAGATTAGAGAGGTGCAGCAAGTACTGCAAGATCACCGACACCGGGCAGGAGAAGGGATCGTGAGACTGTTGGGTACACCAGACCGCAAAGCGACGCCATTTAAGGGCGTAGCATTTGTGGGTAGAAGGCCGTCGCGAAGCCAAGACGACCTCCTCCACCTCCGCCGGCAGGAGAAGGGGAGCCAGGACTACCCTCTCAGCAGCCAGGCCATGAGGTTGAGAGACCTGAGGTTGGGGTGCAGTAGGGACCCCTGATCCTGAGTGAGGAGATCCGGTTGTACCCCCAGAGGGATTGGATCCTCCACCGCCAGTTGCAGCAGGAGCGGAAACCACGGCTGCCTGGGCCAGCGAGGGGCCACCAGGATCATGAAGGCTTTGTCTCGGAGAACCTTGAAAAGAGTCCGAGAGACTAGCGGGATGGGAGGGAAAGCGTACAGAAGGCTCCCCGACCATGAGATCAGAAAGGCGTCCGCCGCAACCCGAAGGGGGTGTGGCTGACGAGAGCAGAAGCGAGGAAGCTGCCGGTTGTGAGGACTGGCAAAGAGATCCACCGTGGGGAGGCCCCACCGGAGGAAGAGCTTCTGAACTACCAAGGGATCCAGACGCCACTCGTGCGGCTGGAGGACCCTGCTGAGTTTGTCCGCAAGGCAATTTTCTTGGCCCGGGAGATAAACTGCCTTGAGGAGAATGCCGTGACTGACGGCCCAAGAGCAGAGCTTCTGTGCCTCCCGGCAGAGGAGGAAGGAGCCCGTGCCCCCCTGCTTGTTCACGTAGAACATGGCAACTTGATTGTCCGTCTGGACAAGGACGGACTGGTGGGAAGTCAGGTGGGAGAAGGCCTTGAGAGCTAGGCGGATTGCCCTGAGCTCCAGGAAGTTGATCTGCTGAGCAGACTCCCACGTGGTCCAGAGGCCCTGAGTACGTGCCTCTTGGCAATGTGCTCCCCAGCCCAGGAGGGATACATCGGTGGTCAGCACTCGGGTCGGCTGAGGTGACTGGAAAGGCATTCCGAATATTAGGTTCGGCTGCCGGAGCCACCACCGGAGAGACGAGATCAGCGGCTCGGAGACGCGCACTAGGTCTGCTAGGCCGCCTGTGGCTTGTCGCCACTGCTGACGGAGACACCATTGAGCAGACCGCATATTCAGGCGGGCATTGGGGGTCACATGGACGGTGGAAGCCATATGGCCGAGTAGTAGGCTCAGGAAGCGCCTGGCGGAGACCAGGGGCTGGCTGCGAAAGCGGTCGGCTAGGTCCATGAGCCGTTGAGCCCTGTCGAGCGGTAGGTATGCTCGCGCCTGAGGAGTGTGCAGTCTTGCGCCGATGAACTCGAGATCCTGTGAGGGGAGCAAAGTGGACTTTGCGAAGTTTATAACAAAGCCCAAGTGCTGCAGAAGAATCACCGTGCGGCGCGTGGCGTCGGTGACCTCCCGAGCGGACGCTGCTCTGATGAGCCAGTCGTCGAGGTACGGAAAGACATAGAGACCGTGAAGCCGGAGATGGGCCGCCACGACCGCGAGACATTTTGTGAAGACTCGCGGTGCGGAGGACAGGCCAAAGGGCAGTACTCTGTACTGGTAATGATTTCCTGCCACCACAAACCGCAGGTATTGGCGGTGGCTTGGGTGGATGAGGATGTGCGTGTAGGCATCCTTTAGATCCAAGGAGCATAGCCAATCTCCCTGCTGGAGGTAGGGCAGAAGGATTCCAAGGGTAAGCATTTTGAACTTCTCCCGCACAAGGAACTTGTTGAGGTTGCGCAAGTCCAGGATGGGTCTGAGGCCCCCTGTTCTCTTTGGTATCAGAAAATACCTGGAATAAAAGCCTTGACCTCTCAGGTGGTGTGGCACCGGTTCCACCGCCTGTTCCTGCAGAAGACCTGCTAACTCCTGAAGGAGCAACTCCCTGTGCAGAGGGGGTCGCGGAGGTTCTCCCGGAAAATAGGAGGGAGGAACCTGGTGGAAGTGGAGAAGATAGCCGTCTCGCACGACTTGAAGCACCCAGGCATCTGCGGTGATGTTGGACCACCTGTGGGCGAAGTGAACCAGCCGGCCACCGGTGCTGGGAGGAACCAGCGGGGGGGGAAAGGCTATGCTGTGTGAGTCAAAAACCCCCACCCTGCTGAGCAGGGGCTGGTGGTGCAGGCTTGGGGGCTTGCTGCCTACGGGACCCGTTACCCCGTCCCTTGGCCTGCTGGCCCTGTTGGGGAGCTGCAGGGGCCTGATAATGGGGGTATTGTTTGTAGGCAGCCGCCTTCCTCGGGTAAAAGGACTTTTTCCCCGAGCCCTTCTTTTTCTGGGAAGGGGCGGAGGTCTTCCTAGAAAGCCTGGTCCTGGTGAGAGTCTCAGTCTCAATTTGCGCAGCCTTTTCCGCCATGGGCTTGCCAAAGAGGTTTTCGCCTCGGCAGGGGACATCGACCAACTTGTCCTGCACCCAGGGCTCAAGGTCTGACGACTGAAGCCAAGCCTGTCGGCGGGCACCGATGCCGGCTGCGGCCACTCGAGCCGATGCTTCAAAGCCATCATAGGCTGCTCGGGACATGAACTTTGAGCATTCCCGAATGCCAGTGGACAAGGCTAGGAACCTCCACAAGGGTTCCTCGGACAGACCAGCGGAGAATCCGGCTAGCTCTTTAGCCAGATCCCGGAGATACATGCCCATGTATAGCTGGTAAGTCTGGACACGACATGCGAGCATAGAGCCCTGGAAACACTTCTTGCCAAGGCCATCCAGGTTACGGGCCTCCCTTCCAGGAGGCACCGAGGAGTGCATCTTCTGGCTCTTAAGACGATGCATGGCCGATTCCACTACCATGGAATGGTGTGGCAGCTGTGCCTTTTGAAAGCCAGGGCTCTTGCGGACTCGATAGATAGAATCGACCCGCTTGCTCAGGACCGGCGAGGAGGCCGGACTCTCCCACATGCGGAAGAGTAGTCGTTCCAGCATAGGAGGAACCGGTACAGTAAAGTGTTCCCTCGCGGGAGAGTCATACTGGAGGGCGTCGAGCTCTTCGGCTCGAGGCTCCTCCTCGGGATCCGCAGGGAAGGCCAAAGCCTTGGCCATATCCCTAACGAAGTCCGAGAACCGGGCATCCTCCGGGGGGGACTGCTTCCGAGGCTCGGACTCCGGTGAGTCCGATGGGACACACCGAGTCCGGAAAGAATCAGGTGACTCTTCCTCCTCAGACTCCCAGACCGACTCCGACGAGGACTCGGTGGGGTCGGCCCGGGCAGGGTGCGGCGCCAGCCGCCCCGACGTCGAGGGAGTCAGCGTCGGCGACCTCGGTCCCGAACGGGAGGCCGAGGGTGACCTCGACCGAGGATCGACTCGAGTTCTCATCGACTCGAGGATCGGCTCGGTCTCCGGGGTCGACTTGGACGTCGACGTCCCGGCGGTCGGGGCAGCGGCGCCAGCGAAGCCAGCGAGCAGTGCCCTCTGCTGGTCCATGAAGGCAGACAGTCTGCTCTCCAAGGCCGTCAACCTGAGTCCGAGCTCAGGTGACCCAGCAGCCCCCGACTCGGGCCCCGACGGCGTCGGGCCCGACGTCGGCTGTCGCGGAGGCGAGTCCAGAAGGACCACAGGACTTACCCGGGCAGGCATCTCCGACTCCAGGCGAGGTCGCTTCGGGATGTGTTCCTTCTCCAAGGACCCGGGGCGGCTGTCGGGGCTATGCGACCTGGCCCTCGCGGAACCAGGAGCGTCCACCGACGCCGCCCTCGCGGGTTTCACCTTCCGACGATGGTCCCCGGAGGGAGAACCCCGGTCGGAGGAACTCCGGCGACGGTCCGAGCTGGAGCCTTTCGACGCGGAGGCCTCCGACGAGGTCCGG
This sequence comes from Ichthyophis bannanicus, assembly GCA_033557465.1. Classification (NCBI taxonomy): domain Eukaryota; kingdom Metazoa; phylum Chordata; class Amphibia; order Gymnophiona; family Ichthyophiidae; genus Ichthyophis; species Ichthyophis bannanicus. The sequence continues at coordinate 884,250,918 of CM066034.1, read as the reverse complement.
GTACGGCTGGGGTCAGCGAAGATTCTCTCACGCTGATGCCGCCGACTTCTCAACGCCTTTGAGGACATTTTGCTGCAGGGCCCACAGATCAGTTCCTCATGATCCGGGCCCAGGCAGCGGAGGCAAAAGTCGTGTGTGTCAGTTAGTGACATATTTCGGTCACACCGACCACACCGCTTAAACCCACTGGCAGCCATCGGGGGAAAAAGGGCCCCGGCGAGGTCAAAGGACCGGGCTGCCAGGGAAAAACCGAAAACGAAAGCTGACTAAGTCAGAAAAACCGAAAAAAGTAAGAGGACTCGTGACCGGCGTCGCGAGTCCGGGCGGGAAAAGATCGGCGTCGAACCGAAGGAAAAAAGGATAAAATAAAGAAGAAAATCAACTTTTTCGCGGGGACAAGACGGGGACGTCTGTAGGGCTCCGCGGAAAAAAGAAGACTGGCTAAGATGGCACCCTCGGGCGGGAAGACGACCGCGCATGCGCGCTGCAATTCCCAAAGGCTTTCTTTGAAAGCTGGGGAAAATTGCTCCGCGAGGGCTCCGTCGGCGCCGACGTCACCCATAAGTGAGGACTGACTTCCTGCTTGGTCCTGGAGAATTAATGTTACAATGTGAATTGATACAATAGATTATGGAAGGTTTGAAACAAGTTGTAAGACTGTTGAAAAAATAAATAAAATACAAATTTAAAAAAATGAAGAGAATGATTGGAATTGGGAACAGCAAGCAAGGAGAATAATCTGCAGATGACACCAAATTATTCAGACTTGCTAAATCAGATATGGATTGTGAGAAGCTCCAGGAGGACCTTGTGAGACTGGGCATCCAAGTGACAGATAATGTGGACAAATGCAAAGTGAGAAATAACCCAAACTACAGATACACAATGCTAGGTTCCACATTAGGAGTCACCACCCAAGAAAAGGATCTGGCCCCTCTCCAATATTTGTCTTAGTCTCTTAGCAACATTAATTCAAGATATAGGATTAGGTGCATTTTACTTTGTAGATGATATTCTGCTTCCAACCAGGGCTTAATGTGTGCCAGAACAGGGTGGAACGGCATTCTGGCACTAGTTGAGGAGGTGGAAGTAAGTCACATTCTGTCATCCCACCTCCTCTCTCTGCTCTGCACTGCCACAGCTGTATTTATTTATTTAATAGGCGTTTTTATACCACTTTATCATCTCAGTCAAAGCAGTTTACATTGTAACTTAAACTTTGTAATGTACATTAAACAGGGACAATGACAACTTGGAGGGTTACGTGACTTGCCCAAGGCCTCAAGGAGTGCTAGTGGGAATCAAACCCTGGTCTCTTGGTTCCCAAGCCAGTGCGCTAAGCATTAGGCTACTGCTCTACTCTCACTCCCACTGTATTAATTTATTAAAAAGTAATACAGCCGCAGAAGCATTTTTCTTTCCTCCCGCAGCTGTGCTGGACTGAAGCAGCCCAGCAGAGGCATTTTTAGTAAAGCAAAATAAGTTTTTGCTGCTTTAATACAGCACAGCTGTGGGAGGAAAGGAAAATGCTCCCGTAGGTATGTTAAGTATTATTACGGCCATAGTTACCACCTCTCTTCATCTGCCTGCTCTGTGCTGATGCAGTCTGTGATAAGGAAGCTTATCATAGCTCAGGAAGGAGCTATAGTAAAGGTGAAGTGACTCTGAACAAGCAACCTGTCAGTTCTGGTAGAAATAAGAAAACAGAATTTTTCCATAAAAGACTACCAGTCCCAGAATGCACCAGGTTTCCAACAGCCATTAGAGGAGCTGAAGTGGGGAAACGTGTGTTCAATAAGGAGGGCTATGAGGTAATCCCCAAGCACTCATCTCAAAGGGAAGGGTCTGATTCAGCACAGCTGCGCTGTGCTAGGGTGGAGCACTCATCTAAGCAGAATAAAGGTAGAGTTTATTCTACAGAGAATTATCCTCAGTTTCATCTGGGAGATCCTCAGTGTCTTGATCAGCTTGGATATCCTCATCTTGGACAGCTTCATCATCTGGAGGATCATCAGAAGCAGAAGCCAGAGCGGACGGACAGAGAGGGCAAGAAACCCTTTGGAAGAAAGAAGAGAAAAGCTTTTGGGAGGTCTAAAGGAGTCCAGAGCAATACGTATACTGGAAGGCATTCCAAAGGCAAGCTTACACCATTGGACTGGGGAAAGCCAGAGGAATGGTGCTGCAGAGCTAGGAATCTCCAGACGGTACCTGTGAGGGAGACGGCTGCACGTGGAAGGGACCCTAAGACCCGTGCCAGAAGGTATGTGAAGAGAGATCCAGTGTCCAGGGATCTGGATTGGAAGGCTGGACATAAGAACTGGACTACATACTGGCCAGGCTATTTAGAGAGGAACTCTAACAGCAATGGAAGCTCAGGTATGAACACTGATCTATGCCCTAGCTATACCCTTGAAAGACAGCAGGGAAACAAGTATTCTCCTGAGAGTGCTCCATTGAGAAATTCCTCTGTGCCAATCCATGATATTGAACCCATGATTGTTGAAGAAGGGGGAGCGGTTATAGATACAGGCTGTGAATACATGGATTGCTCTCTGTCTAAACTCCTTTGGTAATTTACTGTTACAAAGTACAACAACCATCACAAAGAAATACAAACTTGTTCTTTAATCTACTCAGAAAAGCGCCTGAATAGTATTTGAGCCAAGCAGTAGAAAGTAAGCCAGCTAAGGGGTTTCAGCTGGGTAACTGCTAGCAATTGAGCCTTACCTAATTGCTTGTGAGCTCTGAGGGAATCACTTCTGAGTCTATGTGTGAAGATATAAGAAGTTAACCTGAAAAGAACAGTTTTTCCCTTCTTTGTGGGTTTTGCTTGTTGTTTGAAACACTGCTAAGAAAATATTAGCTAAAGCCTACAGAAAAGACCAGTTTGTTACCAACCAGGTCTTTATTCTTTTGCTTTGATTGCCTGACAAGTTCAACTGTTGTTTTCCTGATTTTGTTTTTCCAAGTTTAACACTGAAAGCAAGTATCCTGTTTTGTGTGCTACCAAGCATATCTGTGTTGGGAGAAATAACCCCATAAATAAATATCTTATTGGCTTTACACTCAAGCACAACTAATTATTGTGAGCAGCTGTGACTGGTGTGAATGGACTGCATTTCCCACAATCCCTTGCAAATCATATTGCTATATGCACTTGCCAAGACTGTGAACATTCTCACCCAGGCAGCCGTCTGACAAGTCGTATTAATACTTAACACAGCCGTTGGGGCATTTTCCTTTCCTCCCGCGGCTGTGCTCTACAAATTAAGCCCTGCTTATAACCTACAAGAATCCTCATTTTCCGGACTTGACTACCCTAAATCACTGTTCTCTAGACAAAGTCTCAAAGTGACTCAAAATTAACCACCTTAAGTTATACCCTGCCAAAAGCAGAGACACGTGGATCACCAGTTCCTCTACCCAATCTGCCATATCTCCAACACTGATTCGCCCATCAGGCCTGCTGATCCCTTTACATACCTAGGTGTTCTCATTAACTCCAAGCTCAATTTTGAAAAACATGTCTGTTGCTGTTAGATCTGCTTTCCTCGCCAATTCCAAACTATTTGTCCATTCATGGATGCAAAGGAGCAAAACCCTTTAATTCATGCTCTGATTACCCTTCACCTTGACTACTGCAATGCTGTTTGCACTGGAATTTGATCAACTGACCTAAAACATCTCCAGACAGTTCATAATACAGTGGGCTCGGATCCATTCACATGCTCATAAATATAACCATGCAACTCTCCTGTTTAAAACCACTTGTTGCTTGCTTTCTCCCGCATCCAGTTCAAGGTCTTGACCTTAGCATGAAAATAATTATATTTTGGTCTCCCAACCTACTGCTCCTCACTGATCGTCCTGTATATTCCCAGTCATTGTCTCCATGTGATGCACAAAAATAAGCAGGCTATCCCTTCAATTTATTGCGCATGGCTAGAAACTACCTAGCAGTCCGCTTTCTTTCTTAGAGCCCTCACTCTCTGGAATGAACTTCCTCCTTCCCTTAGTGCCGCTCTGAAAACACACCTTGCCTCTGTGGCATTTGCAGGCCAATAACGCAAGCGGAGGTTTATGGATGATTAAGAGCGTCTTAATGCCTTCCTATTCTGTCCCCCGTTTCCTCTCTTTCCTGTCCTGTTGTGGAGTTCTTATCATTCTATCCCGATTGTATTTGATTATAAATTGCTTTACTATCTGAAAGGTGGTATATCAAATTCTTACAAACTTTACACCATACCATGACTGTTCCTTCCCTCACCCACACAAAACAGATATTCACATATGCACATGCAGAGAGGTTGGGAAAAAAAATTCCATGAGCCATAAAGCATAGTTAACTCACCTGTAACAGGTGATCTCCGGGAACAACAGGAATTTAGTCCTCACATATGGGCATCGTCGGTACCAATGGAGCCTGCGCGGGAACGCTCCCCAGCGTCCAATTAGAACGCTTTTGGGAGCATCCCACAGCGCCTGCGTGCTGCCTTCCCGCCTTTCCCAACTGCCTCTCTCCAGTTGAGTTTTAGAGCTGAAACAAAGAGAGAGCGCGAGGGAAAGGAAGAGAGAGATAGAGAGATACAACTCCTAGGGGAGGTGGGTGGGTTGTGAGGACTAAATTCCTGCTGTTCCCGGAGATCACCTGTTACAGGTGAGTAACTATGCTATCTCCAGGAAACAAGCAGGAATGTAGTCATCACATATGGGGACTCCCTAGCTTTAGGTGCCAGGGAGAGACCCCAGAAGTTGTGTGTCCCTGAGAAGGGCTCCACTTTCCCCCATGGATCTCTGGCATCCTACCAGGGATGGTGGGCAGGAGTTGATTAAGTATGGAACAGGTGTTTGAGAACAGCCTGACCAAACAAGGCATCCCGGCGGGAGTCCTTGTCCAAGCAGTAATGGGCTGTGAAGGTATGAACTGAGGCCCAAGTGGCTGCTCGACAGATGTCGTCGATAGACACAGTTCAGAAGAGCCATTGAGGCTGCCATGGCTCTCACATTGTGTGACATGGCCCTCCAGAGAAAGGTTCTTACTCTGATAGGCGAAAGAAATACACTGAGCAATCCAGTTGGATAGTGTTCTCTTGGAGACTGGAAGTCCCAAATGAGAAGGATCAAAAGCAACAAAGAGTTGAGAGGACTTTCTATGTTGCTGTGTCCTTTGTAAGTAAAAAGCTAGAGCTCTTTTACAGTCCAAGGTATGAAGATTCCTCTCTGCATTTGATGCATGAGGGCCTGGAAAAAAGAGAGGTAGGTAGACTTCTTGGTTGAGATGAAAAGGCGAGACCACCTTAGGCATAAAGTGTGGATAAGTCCTAAGGACTACCTTGTCATGATGGAACCTTGTATAAGGTGGATTAGCTACTAGTGCTTGCAATTCACTAATGCGACGTGCTGATGTGATTGCAATGAGAAAGATAACCTTCCAAGAAAGGAATTTCAAGGAGGTGGTAGCTAAGGGTTCGAAAGGTGGCTTCATGAGCTACCCAAGAACCAGGTTCAAGTCCCATGCCACCGGAGGTGGTCTAATGGGAGGCTTAGTTAGAAGGAGGCCTCTCATGAATCTTGCTATAAGAGGATGAGAGTAAATAGGTTGTCCATTTAGAGATTTAAGAGAAGCTGCAATAGCACTCAAATGGACTCTTACTGAATTTGTCTTAAGGCCTGCATAAGACAAATGGAGGAGATACTCCAGTAAAGATTCCAGAGGTATAGCAAGGGGGTTCAGACCCTTTTCTGAACACCAAACAGTAAACCTTTTCCACTTGAAAGCATAAGAACGTCTAGTGGAAGGTTTTCTGGATGCATAAAGAATATCTTTCACTTGCTGAGAAAGATGAAGATCTTGAAGATCTAGGCCTTCAGCAACCAAGCCCTGAGATGCAGGGACTGGGGATTGGGATGCCATAACATCCCGTTCTCCTGAGATAGGAGATCTGGAGCAGACCCTAACTCCAGGGAGGGAGCTTGAGAGAGATGTAGAAGCAGAGGGTACCACACTTGCCGTGGCCAATGTGGTGCTATGAGGATCATGTGGCCTCTGTCTCTCTGAAGCTTGAAGAGGGTTTTGGGAATTAGGGGAATGGGTGGAAAGGCATACAGGAAGTCTTGACCCCAGTAAAGGAGGAAAGCATCCCTGGCATGAGCTCCCTGAGCCGGAATTCTGGAACAGAACCGGGGAAGTTTGGCATTCCACGGATTTGCAAAGAGGTCTATGTCCGGGGTTCCCCAAAGTTGAAATATCCTGGTCACCTGGTCTGCATGCAGAGACCACTTGTGTGGAAGGAGAACTCAACTGAGTCTGTCTGCCCAAGAGGTTTGAATGCCTGGAAGATATACTGCCCGCAGATGAATCTGATGCTCTCTGGCGAGGGCCCATAGTCGCAAAGCTTCGTTGCAAAACGACAGAGAGCCCGTTCCCCCCTACTTGTTCACATAAAACATGGCTACCTGATTGTCCGTGTGAATGAGGACTGTCTTGTAGCTGAGCAGGGAGTGGAACACTCGCAGAGCCAGGAAAATTGCTCTGAGTTCCAAGAGAATGATATGTAGACAACTCTCTTGTGGAGACCAGGTGCCCTGGGTGGAGAAGTCTTGCAGATGAACTCCCCAACCCTTTGGAGAAGCATCTGTTGTGAGAGTTGCTTGGGGTAAGGGTTGTTGGAAGGGGCACCCCAGCAACAGATTTTGAGTGGACCTCCACCATTGGAGGGACAAAATGAGGCGACTTGTGTTTGCTATTTTGTCTGACAGGCACCCTGATGCCTGGGTCCATTGGGTGAATAAAGTCCACTGAGCTGCCCTCATGTGGAGGCGAGCATATAGAACCACATGCACGGTGGATGCCATGTGGCCTAGCAATTGCAACATTTCTTGAGCAGTTAGATGAGGCTTTAGCACTGCTTGAGAAGCCTGGGGGAGATAGGCCCTTGCTCTTGTGGTATCCAGAAGAGCTCCTATGAACTCTAAAGATTGAGTGGGAGTCAGACTGGATTTTGGGATGTTTATTACCAGCCCTAAATACTGGAGGATACGCATTGTGCAGGATAGAGAAGTCTTGGCCTCTGATTGTGTTGGAGCTCGAATGAGCCAGTCGTCCAAGTAAGGGAAGACGAATATTCCCAGAGTACGGAGAAATGCTGCTACCACAACCATGCATTTCGTGAACACCCTTGGAGCAGAGGCCAGACCAAAAGGAAGCACCCTGTATTGGTAGTGCTTTCCTTGAAAAAGGAACCAAAGGAACTTTCTGTGGGTTGGATGGATGAGTACATGGGTGTACACATCCTTGAGATCTAGAAAACAAAGCCAATCCTGACTCTGAAGGTATGGAAGCAGAGCACCGAGAGAAATCATTTTGAATTTCTCCTTGACAAGGAATTTGTTCAATTCTCTGAGATCTAATATAGGCCTGTATCCCCCTGTTTTCTTTGGGATAAGAAAATAAGGGGAATAGAACCCTGTGCCCCGTTGATGAAGAGGCACTTCTTCTATGGCCCCTTGGGCAAGAAGAATGGCAACCTCTTGACCTAAGAGGTTGATGACAGTTGTCGGAGAATTGAACTGTTTTACCATTGTGTGAGGGGGCATGCTTGAAAAATGAAGTTTGTACCCCTCCTTTATGATGGAGAGTGTCCAATGCTCTGCTGTTATTTGCCCCCATCTGGGGGCAAAATGACATAACCTTCCTGGAATGGTGGATGGTTCTGGTCCTTCCAGAACCAGAATGGCTAGGTTCTCTAGCCGAAAGTCAAAGGCCCTGAGGAGGCTGAGGCTGTTGAGCTGGTGGAGGCCTAGCAGCCTTTGCTTTCTTCTGTTTGGGTGGTTGCTGACATTTGGTTGAAAACTGACCTGCAGAAGAAGCCTGCTGAGTATAAGCAGGATAAAATCTTTTCTTTTTAGAAAAAGGTGTTTTCTTGAACAACTTTTTTCTAACAGGATCAGCAGTGGACTTGGATAGCTTATCCAAGGTGGAATTTTCAGCATCCATTTCATTGGCTTTTTCCTGCCAATCTTTCCCAAACAGGTTCTCACCAGTACAAGGGATATTTCCCAATTTATCTTGTACCCAGAGCTCTAAATCAGATGCCTGGAGCCAGGCAATTCTATGTGCACCTATGGCAATAGCCTAGGTTCTGCTTATATACTCAAAGCAGTCAAAGGCTGCACGGTTGGAGAATTTAGAGACATCTTGGGCATGTTTGAGCCAAGTGAGAAAGTCCTGTCTTTTATCCTCAGAAATGAAAGGACTTAAAGTCTGTAAATTATCTGTGACCTCCTTTAGGAACATTGCCATATAGAGACTATAGGAACTGATTCTTGCAGCAAGCATGGAAGCTTGAAAGACTCTACGTCCAAAAGCATCCAGGGTTCTGCATTCACGTCCTGGAGGATTAGAGGCATGTCTTTTTGCACTTCTAATCCTTCTCATAGCTGACTCCATCACAATAGAGTGGTGAGGAAGCTGAGTCTTATGGAATCCAGGACAAGGAGGGACACGATACATGGTATCTAACCTACGAGAATGAGGAGAGGTGGTAAGAGGTGTTTCCCACATTCTCAACATGAGATCATATAGAATCTCATGAATGGGTAAGGTAGCTGCCTCCTTAGGAGTTTGGGGATATTGTACAATTTCCAACTCCTTGGCCCTTGGCTCTGTTTCAGGGGCCACAGTGATGGACAGGCCCCGAGCCACCTCTCTGACAAAGTCTTGAAAAGACATATACTCTGGAGGAGACATCCTGCGTTTAGGGGAGGAGGACTCCTCTGGAAGAAGTATCTCTGCATCGACAGAACTTTCAGAATCCTCATATTCTTTGAGGACTCGAAGTATAGTCTGTCCGGATGCTCCTGCAGAGCTCGATACCCGTACCGACCAAGGTCGGTACCGGAAATAATCGGTACCTGAGGGCATCGTAGGACAGAGTACCGGCATAGCAGACACCGATGCCGATGCTATCGGTACCGGTGCCGATACCGATACAGATGCCGGTGCTAGTGCTGGTACCGGTGGAGTTGTCTGTCGCAGTACCAAGGGCGTCGATGCCGCAAGGAAAGCCACCAGACTGCGTTCCATGCTCAGAATTCTCTGGTTCATGGATGCCGCCAATGCCTGGAAGTCGGTACCAGTGGAAGCCACCGGTACCCCAGAGCATGGCACCAGATCATCTGTCGAGGCCGAGCCATCTAGAACATCCTGGAACCCCGATAATGCTTTGGAAGCTGAAGCCTCTCGCCGGGATAATTTTGCCGGTGCAGTTTCCTCGAGGGCAATGCCAGAGGCATCTCGATGCTTAGAAGGAGATCTACCCTTCGAGGACCGGCTGGATTTATGTTTAGTTACATGAGATCCAGGGGAAGAAGAAGCAGCCCTGGAAGACGTCGATGCCACCAAAGCTGCATCAGAGGGAAACAGGGTACTGAGCTTGGCAGCTCGGTTCTGCCGACCTGTTTTAGACATCATGGCACAGGACACACAATCCGTGATGGAGTGGTCAGGACCTAAACATTTTATACACCATTCATGGGTGTCGGTGACGGAAATGGTACCGCCACACTTGGTGCACTTTTTAAACCCTGAGGCAGGTTTTTCCATGTTAAGGAAGTTTTTGGGCCTAAGGCGGGTGCACCTGAAGAAAATATAAAAGAAATATATATATATATATATTTTTTTTTTTTTTTAGAAATAAGAAAAGAAAGACTGGCGGTACCGGTAGAGCGTCGAAGAAGGCAGACGCGACCACAAAAAAAAAAAAGAAAATAAAGAAATTCTTCTGTGGTGACAGGAACACGACCTGCTGGCTCTGCAGAAAAAGAAGAACTGGAGAGAGGCAGTTGGGAAAGGCGGGAAGGCAGCACACAGGCGCTGTGGGATGCTCCCAAAAGCGTTCTAATTGGACGCTGGGGAGCGTTCCCGCGCAGGCTCCGTCGGTACCGACGATACCCATATGTGATGACTACATTCCTGCTTGTTCCTGGAGATACTGAATGCTTTCTGCACTTGCTTTGGGGAAGGAGGTAGAGGAAAGTCAAGATATTAATGTAGAAGAATAGAGAAGAAATACGAGAAGAAAACTCTTCACTGCAAGGCTGGCAAGTACCTGCAATGACCTATCAGAGAAAGTTGGCAATAATCAAAAGTGATAATTCAGGCAAGTTTGGGATATATATATATGGTGATGGTAAAAGCAGCAGAAGGGGAGTAGGGTAAAGAAACAGGGATCTTGGTATAGAAACACATGTAAACATTTAACCAAGAAAAGCAGAAAAAGCTAACTTGTATCAAAAAGGGGAGCTCGAGCTCCCAGCACAAAGGGACCAGGCTAACCAGTACAGAACAGTACTAGGGCTCTGGTATGAAAGCAAAGACCTGCAGCAACGTGGCAGGACGGGTTGGCTATACTGCCCAGATAATGACAAAAAAAATGTGACCTCCTGCAAGCTGTGGCACTGGGCGATCTGAGCGGTGGCAAAATGGCAAAAAAGAGTGATGAGCAGAACGTGAACAGTGCAGGCAGGTCAGACTGGGTGAACCAAACAATCCTTAATTGATGCCATCAGTATATTACTATGTAATTTTCATCAGTCTCACTTTATGAGCTATGTATCATTACAAAATAAACATATGATGGTAACGTGGCAGTAAGCTGCTGAAAGAGTGACCTGTATCGCTCTTCCCTTCTCCCACACTTGTACACTTACCTGCAATTCATCCAAAGCTCTGGCTGCAGCTGTGGGACATTTAAAGTTGACAAAAGCACAGAATCGTTCACAGAGCAGCCGAATGCTGTCTATTTCACCATAGCTAAAGAAAGAACAGAGACTTTTAACAAACCTGGGAAAAATGGAGCGGAATGCTCATTTATACCTAAAAGCTGAACAGAGAATAATCCATACAACATGGATGCCAATCTGGAAAAAATTTCAGTAAGAAACGTAAAAGTCAGAAGCTTCCAGCTTCAGCTAAAATCATTTTCAATAAGCCACCTAGCAGCAAGATACACAAGCACTTTTGTGCCTGCATACGTTTTAGTGAGGTTTTTTTTTAAGCAAAAGTACCCAGGTATATTTGAAAATGTTTTTTTTAAGTGTATAGTTTACTCCCTAATCCAAACAAACCCCCAAACAGTTACTTAAACAGAGGTTTCAATCTGATGAATCTAGCTGGCTAGATCCTTTTGAAAATTGCTCCCATTGTCCAGAAAAGAAAATTACACTTTTTGGACACCGATATATCAGTGCCCACTCTAATGACCTGCATTGTGAAGACAGACAAGCCATGCAAAAGACAGGAATAGCAATGGTTGGTACTATTTATATGGGTGTTATACACTCACTTTCACATTTCAGTAATTCTGACAATTTATTAAAAAGAAAAATTAGAACATCTGCAGATTGAAGGCAGCATGTGCTTTGGAGTCAAGGCAGCATGTGCTCTGGAGAGACACTTGATTGGTTTAAACAGATGATATAGCGTAGTTACTCACCTGTAACAGGTGTTCTCCAGGGACAGCAGGAATCAGTTCTCGCATATGGGTGATGTCGGCGCCGACGGAGCCCTCGTGCGGAGCAAATCCCCAGCTTTCTAAGAAAGCGTTTGGGAATTGCATCACGCATGCATGGTCCCCTTCCCGCCCAAGGGTGCCATCTTGCTCAGTCAAATGACACAGCTAAAAAGACAGCAAAATGAACAAAATATAATAGGACTGCAACTCCAGGGGAGGAGGGAGGGTCTTGAAGACTGATTCCTGCTGTCCCTGGAGAATACCTGTTACAGGTGAGTAACTACGCTTTCTCCAGGAACAAGCAGGAAGTCAGTCCTCACATATGGGACTCCCTAGCTATAAGGCTACTGAGAACCCATAGCTGAAAATAGGCTCCCTCTACAAGAGCCGCAGCAGCCATAATAGGCGTTCAACTGAGAACATAACACTCAGGTAGCCTGACACCAAAGGGTCAGAGGGTAGGAGTTGCCTAGACCTTGAACAAGTTACGGATTACCGCCTGGTCGAAAGCACTGTCCCATCAGGACTCCCTATCCAGGCAGTAATGGGCCACAAAGGTCTGACCCGAAGACCAGGTGGCGGCCCGGCAGATGTCTGCCAGCGGAACAGAGCGGAAATGAGCCACTGATGCCGCCTTAGCCCTGACCCAGTGGGCCGTGACTCGACCCTGCAAAGGAAGATCGGCCGCCCTGTATGCCCAGACAATACAGTCTGCCACCCAAGTGGACAACGTATGCTTGGAGACAGGCATCTCCAGCTTACTGGGGTCATAAGAGACAAAGAGCTGAGAAGCCCTTCTATGTCCCCGCATACACTACATGTAGAAGGCCAAAGCCCTCTTACAGTCTAGGGTATGCAGAACTGCTTCTGCCCGACTGGCATGCGGCCTGGGAAAGAAGTTCGGAAGTACCACTTCCTGGTTGAGGTGGAACAAAGAGACCACTTTCGGAAGGAACTTAGGGTGAGTGCGAAGCACCACCCTGTTCCTATAGAACCGTGTGTATGGTCTATCGGAAACCAGAGCCTGCAGCTCACTCACTCGTCTGGCCAATGTGAGTGCCACCAAAAAAAGCACTTGCCAAGAGAGGAAGTGGAGATGGCAGGTAGCCATTGTCTCAAAAGGTGGGCGAGTAAGCTGCTCTAAGACCACATTCAAATCCCACTCGGTCGCCGGGGGGCGAACCGGGGGCTTCAGTAGAAGCAAACCTCTCCTGAACCTGGACACCAAAGGGTGTGCAGAAAGAGGTTTTCCTTCCACTGGAGAGTGGTGTGCTGAGAAGGCACTAAGGTGGACTCGGACCGAGTTTGGACTTAAGGCCTAAATCTGATAGGTGAAGCAGGTACTGCAGCACCACTAGCACTTGGCAGGAGAAAGGGTTTTCGCTCTGCTTGTTGCACCACATCTCAAACCTATACCATTTAAACGCATAGGTCTTCCTAGTTGACTGCCTTCTTGAGGCTAGAAGTACTTCTTATACATTTTTAGGGAGGAGAAGTGGTGCAAGGACTACCTTTTCAGCAGCCATGCCATCAGGTTGAGAGACCTGAGGTTGGAATGCAGGAGAGTGCCCTCCTCTTGTGACAGGAGGTTGTGATGTAATCCCAGAGGAATTGGGGCCTCTGCCGCCAGTTGAAGCAGGAGCGGAAACCATGGTTGCCTCGGCCATCTGGGGGTTACCAGGATGACCGAGGCTTTGTCCTGAAGGATCTTTAAAAGAGTCCTGGCCACCAGAGGCATGGAAGGAAACGTATACAGGAGGCCCACAGACCATGATATTAGGAAAGCATCTGCAGCCACCCTGTATGGGTGTGGCTGTCTGGAGCAGAAACGGGGCAGCTGGTGATTCTGTGGGCTTGCATATAGATCTATGGATGGTTGCCCCTGGTACTGAAATAGCTGCTGGGCTATGTTGGGATCCAGTTGCCATTCGTGCGGCTGGAGAATTCTGCTTAGCTTGTCGGCTAAGAAGTTTTCCTGACCTGGCAAGTAAACTGCTTTGAGATGCATACCCTTCCTGACTGCAAAAGAGCAGAGGTTCAGGGTCTCTTGACACAGGGTGTGAGACCCTGTGCCCCCCTGCTTGTTCACATAGAACATTGCCACCTGGTTGTCTGTCTGAATTAAGACAGGCTGCTGAGCCAGGGTTTGACAGAAGGTCCATAGAGCTAGGCGGATGGCTCGGAGCTCTAGGAGGTTGATCTGTTGTGTGCTCTCCTGTGGAAACCACACACCCTGAGTGCACAATTCCTGGCAATGGGCCCCCCAGCCCAGCAAGTATGCATCTGTAGTCAGCACTCTCGTGTGCGGTGCAGGTTGAAATGGCACCCCCTCCACTAGGCGGTGTGGTTGAATCCACCAGGTCAACGACTGCACCAGTCATTTGGACACCTTGATCCTGTCTCGAAGTCTGCCTGTGGCCTGTGTCCACTGGTCCCTGAGGCACCACTGAGCTGTTCTCATATGGAGGCGGGCAATGGGTGTCACATGCACCGTAGAGGCCATGTGACTGAGGAGGCGCAGAAAGTGTTTTGCTGAGATCTGGGATCTGCGACTCACTTGTTGCACTAAGACCAATAGTCTCTGTGCCCTGTCTTCCGGTAGATAAGCCCTTGCTTGAAGGGTCCTATGAACTCTAGCCCTTGAGTGGGAACCAGAGTGGATTTTGTGTAATTGATCACAAACCCTAGGTGTTGTAGCAACTGGATAGTGTGAGACGTGGCCTGTTGGGCTTCCAAGGCTGACTGGGCTCTGATGAGCCAGTCGTCCAAGTAGGGGGAGACAAATATCCCTTGGTTTCTTAGGAAGGCCGCCACCTCCGCTAGACACTTTGTGAACACCCTGGGTGCAGAGGCGAGGCCAAAGGGAAGTGCCTGGTACTGAAAGTGGTTTCCTCCCACCACAAATCATAGATATTGTCTGTGGTCTGGATGAATAAGGATGTGTGTATAAGCATCCTTTAGGTCTAAGGAGCATAGCCAGTCTCCCTGGCGGAGGTAAGGCAGCAATATTCCAAGGGAAAACATCTTGAACTTTTCCCTCACCAGGAACTTGTTTAATTCTCGCAGGTCGAGGATGGGTCTTAGGCCTCCTGATCTCTTTGGTATCAGGAAATACCTGGAGTAGAAGCCCTTTCCCTGCAGGTGGTGGGGCACCGATTCTACCGCCCGATCCTCTAAATGACCTGCTAACTCCTTCAAGAGGAGGTCCCTATGAAGAGGGGGCCTGAGAGGTTCCCCTGGAAAGTAAGAGGGAGGTAGCTGGGTGAAATGTAACAGACAGCCCCTTTGGACTATCTGAAGAACCCAGGTATCCAATGTAATGGTCGGCCATCTGTGGGCATACAGGGCCAGCTGTCCCCCTGTGCTCTGCCTTTCTTCCTTGGGGAAAGAGACTATGCCTTGGGAGTCAAAACCCCCTCCAGGCTGTGCTGGAGCTGGAGCCTGGGGCTTGGGGGCTTTCTGCTTACGCGGGCCATGCTCCTGTCCCTTGGCCTGCTGCCCCTGTTGGGGAGCCGCGGAGGCCTGAAATGGGAGGTAGCTTCAGTAAGCAGTACCCTTCCTCGGGAAAAAGGGCTTTTTACCCGAGCCCTTTTTCTTAGAAGGGGCAGAAGTCTTCTATGAGAGCCGTGTCTGGGTTAGGTACTCGGACTCGAGTTCAGCAGCCTTTTCTGTTTTCACCTCAGCAAGGGACATCAACCAACTTGTCCTGTACCCATTGCTCCAGGTCCGACGATTGCAGCCATGCCTGGAGGTGTGCACCAATGCCGGCCGCAGCTACCTGGGCCGAAGCCTCAAAGCCGTCATAGGCTGCTCGAGTCATAAACTTCGAGCACTCACGGATCCCAGTGGACAAGGTCTTGAAGCGCTGCAAAGGTCCCTCGGAGAGACCAGCTGAAAACCCGGCAATCTCCTTTGCCAGGTCTCGTAGGTACATGCCCGTGTACAGCTGGCAAGTCTGGATCCGGCATGATAGCATAGAACCATGGTAGCACTTTCTGCCGAGGGCATCCATGTTGTGGGCCTCCTGGCCAGAAGGCACTGAGGAATGCGTCTTCTGGCTCTTGAGCCGGCACATGGCCGATTCCACAACCACGGAGTTGTGCGGCAGTTGTGCTGTTTGGAACCCAGGGCTCTTGCCAACTCGGTAAATGAAAATCAATTCGCCTGCTGAGCACCGGCCCCCACATGTGGAGCATCAGTTGTTCCAGAATCGAAGGCACCAGTACAGTAAGGGCTTCTTGAGGGGGAAAGTCATACTGGAGGCTCTCGAGCTCTTCGGCTCGAGGTTCCTCCTCAGCCTCCGCCGGGAATGCCAATGCCTTGGCCATGTCAAGAACAGAGTATCCTCGGGGGGGGGGGGGGGGTGTGGGGGGGACCTTCTCCGAGGTTCAGATCCCGGGGAATCCGAGGGGATGTATCTGGTCCGATGGGTGTCTGGTGACTCCTCATCTTCTGTCTCTCATCCTGATTCCTCCGAAGAGGAATCAAGCGGCTTCGGCCTCGACTGCCCCGATGCCGGTGGAATCGGTGTCGACAACCTCGGCCCCGAACGGGAGGTCGAGGGGGACCTTGGCCAAGGATCGACTCGAGTCCTTAGGGTCTTGAGGATCGGCTCAGCCTCTGGGGTCGACTTGGACGTCGATGTCCCAGTGGTTAGGGAGGATGGACTGGTGAGACCGGCTATCAACGCCCACTGCTGTTCCATGAAGGCAGACATGCTGCACTCCAAGGCTACCATTCTGAGACTGAGCTCAGAAGGCTCCATAGCCCCCAGGTCAGATCCCGATGCCGATTCTCCCGGAGGAGAGTCCACAACGAGGACTGTGGTTACCTGCCTCGGCATCTCCGATTCCTTGAGAGGAAGTTTCGCTGGGCGCTCTGACTCTGAGTATCTGGGGCGGCGGTCAGGACTCCGCGACCGGTCCCGCGAGGGACCAGGCTGTTTGGAGCCATCCAAAGATGCCGTCCTCACAGATTTCTTCTTCCTTCAGTGTTCCCGCGAGGGAGACCCCCTTTCGGAGGACACTCGACGCTGCTCAGGCTCAGAGAGCTCCCGAGATGTCGAGGCCTCCAAAGAGGTCCGGGCCCGGGCGGGTGCGGACTCAGGAAAAATCCTATCATGTTGCTGCTGCCTACTCCTCAAGGCCCTGGAGGACATTTTCCTACACAGGCCACATACCTTCGGGTCGTGGTCGGGCCTGAGGCAGCGGAGACAGCAGTCATGTGTGTTGGTGAGGGACATTAATTTTGCGCACCAATCACACTTTTTAAACCCGCTGGCAGCCAATGGGGGAAAAAGGGCCCCTGCGAGGTCAAAGGAACGGGCTGCCAGTGAAAAAGAAAAAGAGCACGAACGCTTGTCACAAAGGACAAAAACCGAAAATTTGGACCGGACTCGATACCGGTGTACCAAGCCGAAGGCAGGAAGGGGAATCGGCATCGAACCGGTCAGACAGAAAATAATTTTTCTGACTTTTAAGCACTTTTTTCACGAGGGAACTTGGATGACATCCATTGGGCTCCGTGGAAAAAAGGAGAATGAGCAAGATGGCACCCTTGTGTGATGCAATTCCCAAAAGCTTTCTTAGAAAGCTGGGGATTTGCTCTGCACTAGGGGCTCTGTCGGTGCCGACATCACCCATATGTGAGGACTGACTTCCTGCTTATTCCTGGAGAATAAGTAATCAAGGTTTGAAGATGCCAATTAGAAATAAGGCCATATAAAAGATGTAGATAATTTTCTCTTGTTTATTCAAATAATGATTGACACAGAAGACATTAAGATGTGTATTTATGCTCCTATGCTATTTTTCCATGGTGTTAGTGCCTTTGGAATTTTTCCTCATGTTGCTATTGGCACTCTACATCCCAAGGTAACAAACCTGCATAGAAGAACCCTTCGAAATATTCGCTTGTGGCCTGTGGAAATAATGTGACATCCCAGCCCCCCTCCCACATGTATGAAAATAGATGAGAGCTGCAATTATGCTCCAACCCAAAAGCAACCCTGTTTCAGCATACACATCCTGCTCCCCCTCAGAGTATGCTAAAATGGATTCCTCTCCAATCTGGATCCCTCCACGGCTTTCCCATAGTCCTGGGGTCCAAGGTGGCAGAATGATCCCCAGCAAAGCTGTTTAGTGCAGGTGATGTCTACGATCAGAAGGAATATCAGTGAGAGAAGCAGGATTCAAAATCTGGCATCTCTGGCCCTCATTCCACAGAAATAGTCACTAGCTTACTCCTACATCCCATAGATATTTCAACTTACTTCTTAAAGAGGTCTCTCAGCTGCTTCTCCTTTACCTGGATGGTGATATTTCCTACCCATAGGGAGGCACACAGTGTCCTTCACAAAGAGGAAGAAGAAAAGATCAAGAAACAAAAAGACTGTCACTTCATAATGGTGGAAGAAATGAACTTTTTCAGCTTGGGACACTCTAGGTCAAATGTATCTATCAGTAAGAAAATAGGTACACCTCAGCTGTCATTAGTAAAACTCAAATCAGAGGGGCATATTGAATGACGGTGGACAGCACTGTTGAAGCGGCTGACTGTCACCGCTTTAACTTATTCCTGGATATTCAGTGTCAGGGCCATATCTGGCCAGTGGCACTAAATATCTGGTTTTGACAGATAGTGTTTTAAGCTATCCAGTTAGCGGTGATATTCAGCCATTGGCCGGAAAACTAAGCTGGCTAAAGTTAGGTCAGCTTTCTTTCTGACCTAATTTTAGCTGTTTTAGTTAGCCGGTTAGCAGCTCAATATCTCTGCTGACCAGCTAACTTTTGTTGTGACCCCCGTTCACCTCCTTGGAACACCCAGACATTAAAGGGTCTATTCTGTCCTACAAATAGCGGGGATGGACACCCTGCTGGGTCATCCATCCCCACTATTTGCCCCCTTACATTCCCGGCAGAAGCCTCCCCGTACGAACAAGGAGTTTGTACAGGGAGACTTAGTCGGGGGCAGGAGGGGGCGTTGCAAAGGCAGAGTTAGGGTGGGCAGTGGCGGTCTGCAACTCCGGACATACAGGGCTGCTTCTGAGGTCGGTCCTGTACGTCTGGAGTCAGCAAACTGGATAGGGGATGGCAGACCTGGGCGGCGTCGAAAAGGTGAGGGGTGCAGGTGATTCCCCGCAGCTCAACCCTGGCCATGGAAAGCCAGATTGGGGGTCAGGCTGTGAGGAAAGAAGAATGTGGTCGGCAGCCGGGGATTGCAGCTCCTGAATGGAACCATGGTGCCATAGCAATGGGACACCATGACACTGCGGCTCCATTCAGAAGCCTGACTGAGTTAGCCGGGCAGGGGTCTGTACATGCAGGCTGATCGGAAATCGGGTCCTGGCCTGCACATACAGACCCTAGACCCGATTCTGATCCCATGGGGCATGTCTAGCCCTCGTGGGATCAGAATCAAGTCTGCCTGTGTGTGTCCTGTTCTGATCGGATGCACGGGGGCCTGGACGTACTCTATGGAATGTGCCTCCACACGGTTAGCGTCGGGGCATTTAACCATGCTATGTGAGGATATTCAGCGGCACAAACCAAGTATCACTGAACAGCCTAGTGCGTGGCATTTACATGGTTTGCGGGTCTGCCTATAGGTAGAAATGAGACAGCAATGAAGTGCTCATCGATTTTACAGTCTGCAAGATGGTGGTAAAGTACTTAAGTCATGTCAAAGAATATTTCTGTTTGGTGCATGTTAACAATAATCAGACTGTAAAAGGGGAGGACGACAGATGTGAGAGATCTGGGCATGCTGAATTGTAGCTGCCATATCAGTCCACTTGGACATGTGGAAATAAGAGTCAACAAACAATCTGTAGGGGATACCTCTAAGGAGTGACGTCCAAACAAGATCCCAAATAAAAGAAAATAGGACAAAGGCTTGCCAGAGACCACAATGCATGTTATGCCAGCACATATCTCTCGCTAAACCTCTCCTCAAGAACTCCGCTCTTCGGGCAGATCCCTTTTATCTGTGCTCTTCTCTTCCACTGTCAACTCTAGACTCCAGTCTTTCCAACTAGCTGCTCCTTATACCTGGAACAAACTACACTACCTGAGTCAGTACGGCAGGCTCCATCTCTGGCCCCATTCAAATCCACGGTAAAAACTCACCTCTTCGAAGCATTTCAGGGAGTACTGTGGGAGGCTAGCGAGTGCTGCATTATAGTAGTCTAGTCTGGATAGGACCATTATAGTAGTCTAGTCTGGATAGGACAAGTGAGACAAGGGTAGTCAAGGCGGCTGTGGTCAAAAGAGAGCGGATTGCTCTGATACAGCGGAGGAAGAAAAGAGAGCATTGTGTGATTTGTGTAAGACGGTCATGAAAGAAGAGTGAGGAATCAAGTGTAATTCCAAGAGAGAGGAAGGACAGTGTAAGTTGAACAAGGGATCCATTTAGGATCGGGGAGACAGTAAGCCAGGTAGCGGTAGTCTTGAGAGGTTTTAACTTAACCAGCAACCTGAGACTAGATAATAGTGGAAGCCAGGCAAGTGGGGGTTGAGGAGACAGGCAGAGCTTGAAGAAATTGAAAGAGAGACTGGGGTTGATAGGTATCTGGAGAAGAAGACCCCCAGGAGAACGCAAACATAGATTCTACTCGCACATGCACAGAACATATAGTAGATTATACATGATATAGGGAAGTGGGTATCAAGAGTGCAGGTAGCAAAACAAGGTACAATAACCTGGACAGATTACGCCCCAGTCAGTGTAATATTCGATTAAGGTGAAGAAGAATAGGGAATAAAATTCTGGAAATTGATTCACTGCTAGAAGAAGATAGTCAGGTTGAGAAACTTCGAGAAGATATACAAGAATATTTACACTTTAACAGGAATGGCGAGGTAACTATGAGTATGGTATGGAACAGGTTAAAGGCAGTAACTAGAGGGAAGCTAATTAGTCTAGCAGTGAGAACTAAGAGAGAGAAAGGGAAAGCAGAAGTAGAATTATTAAAATGTATAAAGAAATTAGAAAGGAAACATCAGAGTGATCAAGATCCAGTTATTATAGCAGAACTAACTAAAGCAAGGGCCGAATTAAGCAAGCTAAGAGCCCAAGAAATAGCTTACAGACTAGCAGGGCTGAAACAAAGGCATTTTGAAGGAGGCAAGAAGGCAGGAAAAAGCTTAGCTAGTCGGTTATAAGCCCCAAAATAAGCAGCATATATAGATGGGATCAGAAACAGCAAAGGGGAAATAGTCCATCATACAAGGGAGATTAGCAAAATATTCCAAGAGTACTATAGAAATCTATACAAAAGAGAAATTATAAACGGGCAGGAAGAGGCAAAAGCATTCCTAAATGAATGCAACCTGAAACAAGTAGAACCGGAAGATAAAGACCATTTTTTTTTTAGTGCCATCAAGTCAGTGTTGACTCATAGCGACCCAGCTACCCCTGGGTTTTCTTAGCAATGTATCACTAGAAGTAGATTGCCAGCCTTTTCTTCTGAGGCAATGGGGGGTAAAGTGAGTTGCCCAAGGTCACAAGAAGTGCCAGTGGGAATCGAACCCTTGATCTTCTGGGTACTAGGCAGTTGTTCTAACCACTAGGCTACTCCTTCACACCTGATAAAGGCCATATAGGGCAGGAAATTAACGAAGAAGAAGTTAGGAGAGCCATTAAAACCCTCAAAACAGGAAAAGCCCCGGGATTAGACGGGTCTACGGCAAAATTCTTCAGAGTAATGATGGATCAAGTAACACCGATCCTAACCCAAGTTTCTAATAAGGTTCTCCAAAGTGAAGGGATTCCAAAATCCATTGAAGAGGTAGGCATTACAGTTCTGCCAAAACCAGGCAAAGACAGAGGGTGTGTGTGGCTCCTACAGACCGATACCACTGATTAATCTAGATGCAAAAATATTGGCAAAGGTATTAGCAAACCGCATTCAAGTAGTAGTGCCTAAATTGATACACAGAGACCAAACAGGGTTGGTGAAGGGGAGACAAGGGAGTGACAATATTAGAAAGATACTAAACATCGCGTGGTATCTTCAGAAATCCAAGGAATAAGCAATACTAGTTACGGTGAACGCGGAAAACGTTTGACCGGGTGGAATGGCAATATATGTTTCAACTTTTAGAATGAATGGGTTTTGGAAAAACATGCTTTTTGCAGACGATGTCATTTTTACTTTGAGACAACCCATAACTATGCTACCAATACTGATGGGAGTAATAATAGCAGGGTATAAAATAAATCATAGTAAGACTGAAGTGTTGAGGTTTAATCTAACACAGAATTTGGAAGAGAGATTAAAAATACACTTTAAATTCAAGTGTGTCGACCAGCATTTTAGGTATCCAAATTGTGCCAATATTGCAGTTACCAACTTGGCACAATTTGAAACTGGATCAAAATTTAAGATAAGTTCGATTACTGAGAATCACAATGCTTGGTATACAATATCTTTAAGAACCAAAGAACCTAAGTCAAATATGGTCGTTGATGCCACAGTAGCACGTAGCTCATGAGAGATTTATCCAGAGCAGTGCAAGCTATAGTCTGAGACCATTGGTTCTTATTCTGAAATACTCTGAAATATCTTGAAATACTCTTATATACTGATATATGTTTATGAGTATACCTTTGGAACATAGAACATCGGGCTTAAGCTTATATAATTGGAGGGACATCCTCAGATATCTTATAGTTTAGTTACTACCCTCTACAAGAAGACCATCTTTATTCTTTAGTGTAGGCCCACATGGGAAAGACATTCAAAATAAGAGGCTCACATTCAAGCTTTTCTATGAATGTAGGGTATATAACCCAAAGAATAAAATGTGAAGAGGACTGCTATATCAGAGAAACAAGGCAAAAGCTGAGAACAAAGTATCAATCTTCACAGACATACCATCAACTATTACTACCCCTCCCCCCCAGAATGATAGCTCAATGGATGAAAACTCAAAGGAAGATCACTCCCTTTTATTTTTTTTTATTTATAACATGTCCCGTCTCGTATTTGTAACAGTAAACTCCCCTTTCCATTGGTGATTCCATTTAAGTTGCTACAAATACCCCTTCTCCCCAGTCCGCCACCTGCATTGTACAAAGATGGTATTCGACATGATGAGATAGGAAAGCAACATTTTCTTCCCCTAAATCACTTTTTGGCTGGACATAGTCTCTACTGCGCCCCTACGGTACCCTCTATCTACTTGCCAGTACTCAAATAATTCTCATTCCCCATGGAATTTATGAAGTTGTGCACTGTGTCTTGTGATTGCCTCTGACATAGAGCATATCCACTCTCACCTGGCAAGGACTTCCTCCATCTCTGGCATCATCCTATCCCTCCAATGCTTTGCCATACTCATACGAGCCGCCACCACACATATTCGAGAAGGAATCTGGGTCCCCCTCTCCATACTCTCCAGGGGTAAATTCAGTATCTCTTAGGGTTGGGTTCTGCCCTTCCCCCTCCCAGCTTTCAATGAGGTCTGCCACGTGACCCCAGAACTTGACAGCTTTGGGGCAATCCCACCACATGTGAAAAAAAATCCCTCTTTTGTCAACAGCTGCTCCAACACTATCCATCCATACGCATCCCCATTTTATATAAGCAGTAGGGATCCCAATACATCCTGTATAGGACTTTATAAGCAGATTTGGTCAGGGAAACCGCCACAGAAATTCTCCATGTCTGCTCATAGATCTTGACCCACAATTGTTTACCCATTTCCTCTCCTATGTCCTCTTCTCATTTCCTCCGAAATAGTGGTTCAGCTGAGTCCAACTGCTTCACTAATGTATACACCTTAGATAACAAACCCTTGGAGTTCTTCCACATGGCGCACACCTTTCAAACTCAGACCTCTGTCCTGTCCACCCCCCTCCCCCCATCTCTCCCCAACTGCCTAGACTGCAGATAGTGAATCACCTGATTATAATAAAGTTCCTGTCCTGATCTTAGATTGTATTGCCATTACAGCTCATCCAAGCTCATGATCTTTCTCTCGGGGTCTACCAGCTGCCCCACCTTAACCAAGCCCGCAGAGCCCCATTCCTTATACATTCCATACATTCTTCCCGGGGGGAACTGATCGTTAAACTGTATGGAGGCATTCCAATACAGCGCTTTTTTCCCACACAAGCCCTCCAGAAATCTGTCCCACACTTTGAGAATGTGTTGCACCCCTTTCCTCCCCCTCTTTCCCTCCCTCGCAGCCAGGGCTTGAGTCCCAAGGGCGTTGCTCCACTCAATTCCTGCCCTACACACAACAAAAATTCCTGCTCTCCACCCAGCGCTTTGCATGTCCTATTTGTCCACACTCAATCAGTCTACTTAGTATCACTCCTACATAGTACCCCTAAAAGAGCCGTGAACAAAAACAACAACCGGGGTAGTATATTCATCTTAACAGTTGCTACCCTTCCCATCCAAGATAGTGTGACTCATTCCCACCTTTCTAGATCTCCTCTTATAGTGAACCAAAATCTCTCATGATTGAATTTAAATAATTTCTCCCACTTAGCCCCCACCTGGATCCACAGGTATCTAAGGGTTCTTTACCCACTTAAAGGGGAAGGCCGCCTGTAAGCAATCCTCCAATCCGGGTTCAGATGGAGCTTAAGGATTTCTGTTTTGGACATATTCTTTTTATACCCGACAGTGAACTATATACAGAAATCTCCTGTACCAAATTTGGTAGGGAAGTCAGAGGACATGTCACTGTATAAATGATGTCATCTGCAAATAGTCCCATCTTATATTCCTGCGGGTGCACCTTTATACCTCACACATTGACAGTGGACCTCACCCTTTCTGTCAGTGGCTCTATCACCAGAGCGAACAGCAAAAGGGACAATGGGCAGCCCTGTTGCGTTCCCCTACCTAAATAAAACTCCTCAGAGTATGACCAATTCACTCAAACTCTCGCCTTTGGATGTGCATATATTGCTCTGATCCACCACTATAAAGCGACTTCCACAACCCACCCTCTCCAACACCCATGTCATAAACCCCAATTCCACCCTGCTGAATGCCTTTTCGGCATCAACCGCCACTAAGACCGCATTCTTTGCTCCTTCCCTTGCCTTCCAGATCAAATTCAAAAATTTCCGAATGTTGTCTTTAGACTGTCCCCCCCAGATAAATTCCGCCTGATCCTCTTTAACCACCTTTCCAATCATGCCCTGAAGGCAGCTAGCCAAAATCTTTGCCAGCACTTTGGCATCTAAATTAATTAGCGAGATCGGTCTATATGACCCGCACACCATTGGATAGTTTTCCGGCTTAGGGAGGACTGTTATACCCGCAAAATACATGGATTATGGGATGACCCCGTTCAGCACCACCTCACTGAACACCTCCACGAGCCACTCTGCCAAGACATCCTGGTATTTTTGGGAGAACCTTGCTGTGAACCTGTCTAATCTTAGGGCTTTTCCCTTCTTCATACTAGCAATGGCTCTCCTTACCTCCCCCTCTGTTATGTCTGCATTCAGCCTGGCCGTGTCTTGTGGGGTCAAATAGTTCATGTTGCATTTCCTGAAATAAATAACTATACTCTCCTCTGAAGCTCACTATAGCTTGTGACAGAATGGCGGAAAACCCCTTTTATTTGAGCTTCAGAGAACTGAAGTGCTCCCAAGTTGTTCCTAATCTTCAGAATTTGCTGTCTTCACCTGGGCTTTCAATTTGGCCTACAATAGCCTACCCACTTTATTGTCTCACTCAAAATAATGCTGTTTCACCTGCTCCAATTGAAACCCGATATCTCTCTGCCTAAGTCTCAGTAATTCAGTTCTCACATCAGTAATCCTTGCTTTCCTTCCCACTCCGCCTCATCATGTCCGCCTCCAGTTACTTAAGCTTCTCCCTAAGATGCTTCTCCTCCTTCTGGTGTTGCTTTTTTGATATGCTCCCTCTGCAACAAACACACCTCTCACCACTGCCCTAAGGCAGTCCCACTGTACCCCCACGCCTACCTCTCCACCTCCATTTTATTTATTTTATTTGAACTTATTTTTATACCGCTCCTTCCAGTGATCAGCAGCGGTTTACATTTCAACATTTAAATTCTGCATATACAGTGTTTACATATAACAATAGGAAAAGCAAAAATCGAACAAAATTTGAAACTATTTCCATTAAGATTGTAATAAACCTCGATGGTATCCCTCCCTTTTTGAGCTGCAGTGGCATCCATTAGAACAGAGTCGTTTATCCTCCAAAACCGTAATCTGGGCTCCCTCTTCCCCCACCACAGCTTTATCCCTATGGGCGGATGGTCTGACCATGTCATCTCTCCAATTTCAGCCCCTGCCTAAAGTGTCCCCCATGTGCAGTCAACCCACAGCTTATCTATTCTGCTGTAGCTCTGAGGGTGGGAGAAAAAGGTGCAGGCCCTCTTACCCCCTCACATACTCTCCAACTGTCGTCCAAATTGAGCGCCTCAACATATATTAGCCAGCTTTTTCCGCTGACTCCTCCCACCTATGCTCTAGCCTCTGGCGTTATCCATCCTGGGATTTCTTGTCATATTAAAATCCCCCCCTAGTATCAGAGAAGCTGTGAAAAACATCTGTAGCATCTGTCATCTCCTCAAAAAAGGTCCCCTGTGTGGCATTTGGTGCATATATATTTGCAAGTGCTACCGCCATGCCATCTAATTCCGATTCTAACAGTATCTACCCACCCCATCGGGCACGTCCTTTGTTACCACCACTTTGTGCCCCTCTGCTATCAAAATGGTCCTCCCCTCTTTGTGGTTCTCCATTTAAAAGGCCAAGTATGCAACTGGATATTTTTTTACATTGCAGCAATCCTACTTGACCCCTTCTTAAATGGGTCTCCTGGAGAAAGACCACTGTGGCCCTCATCCGTGTTGCCTCCCTCCACATAAGATTCCACTTCTGCCAGGATCCTAAGACTTTCACGTTCATAGAGACAAACTGACACGACACTCCTCGCTCATCCATATCATTCATCCTACCCCTATCATACATGCGGCACAACTCCCACCCTTCCCCCCCTCCCCTCCGTTCTCCCTCACCCTCCCACCCCACACCACCTCCTCCCTCCATCCCAAGTCCATCGCCCCCTTGTCCTGATTAAGAAGTAGTTACCAGTCAAACCGCCCCTTCTACACCCATAAATCTATACCCCTTTGTGTGGTATTCAGTCTACTCTCACTCTCTGATACCCCGCCATTCATGCCACTTCCTCCAACCTATCTTGTAGGTCCTTCCACCCCTTTCCTGTCCCTGATTGTACCCTAACTCATCTGTGACAAAGTATATTCCTCCCAACCCACCCTTACACAGAACAAAATACAACAGTAAACCCCTCACAATAGTCCACCATTAACCTCATAGTCTTTACCCTCCCTTCCCCATCCTTAAAACCAGTCCTGAAATCAATCCCGCTTAGAGCAGTACCAACAACCTCCCCAGCCCAACAGTTCAATTTTATACTTTTATTCAGCCTGAGCTGTTCCCCTCCTTCTCTGCCTTCTTAGCAGCTGTGACCAGAGAATACCATTCAGGGGACCTTCACAGTCTTTCCTATTTTCTGTTGCTTCCGTTTCTCAGTTGCCGACATCACCTTCTCCCATTTCTAGTGCTTGCGATGTCCCTCCAGTGGTCCTTCTTCCTCTAGTTGAATATCTGCAGTTCCCGTTACTCGCAGTTCCTGGACCGCTTTTCAGGGAGCCATTGCTTTTTTTCTAATCCCATTGACTGTAAAGGCTATGCCAGCAGGAAATAGTCATCAGTACTTGCACAGAATCTGCTGCAATTTATGTGTGATCGGGCGGAAAGCCCGCTGCCTGGCCATCGTTGCTGCAGATAGATCATTGTACACTGCAATTTGAAAGCCATGCCAGTCAAATTTTGTTAATGCTCTCATCTTTTTCATAATCCGCTCTTTTTTCCTTACTCATTAGTTTAAGGCATAATCTGCTCTTTTAAAGCATAGTCATGCAGAGACAGGAATAAATTTGAGGTTGCTGTTCACTCGCTGGACCTAGGGTTCTGTGTGCGCAGTCTATCTTTACAATCTCCTCAGCCATGTCTTCTCGCCCATGTTGCAAAATAGCCTTGCAAATTTCTTGTGCCACGTGGCTGGCCTCTGCATACTCTGGATGCTCTGGAACTCCTCTTATCCTGACGTTAGGTGTGTCTCATTCTATTTTCCATATCTTCGATTTTCAGCGCCATCTCATCTCTCTCATGTACCAGTTCATGAACTTGCCGCCTCAAGCTGTCCATTTCATCATGCAAGTTTTTGGTGTGCTCTTCGCAATCAGCGACCCAGAGTCCCGGCTTGCCCACCTTGGCCCTCAGCTCCTTAATCAGGCTCCCACTCTCCGCCTTGACTCCTACAATTCTTTTCTGATTTTGGCAAACCAGTCTTGCAACTCAGCTTTTGACAAGGGGAGTGCGGGCATCTCTCTCATGTCCTCATCTTCCGCCTCTTCTTCTGCCACACTTTCACCCCTGTCTCTCGCATCTATTTTCTCCTGCTCGTGTTCAGAGTAGTTACTCACCTGTAACAGGTGTTCTCCAGGAGCAGCAGGAATCAGTCCTCACATATGGGTGACGTCGGCGCCGACGGAGCCCCCATGCGGAGCATTTCCCCAGCTTTCAAAGAAAGCCTTTGGGAATTGCAGCGCGCATGCGCGGTCCCCTTCCCGCCCAAGGGTGCCATCTTGCTCAGTCTGATGACATAGCTAAAAGACAGCAAAAAATTAGCAAAAATAAATCATATGACTGCAACTCCAAGGGGAGGAGGGAGGGTTGTGAGGACTGATTCCTGCTGCTCCTGGAGAACACCTGTTACAGGTTGAGTAACTACTCATTCTCCAGGACCAAGCAGGAAGTCAGTCCTCACATATGGGACTCCCCAGCTTAAGGCTACCGGAGACCCCAAGCCTAAAAAACGAGCTCCCTCTAGCTCGGCAGTACGTAAGGAAGGAATCTTCTCTGAGAACGCCCCCGACCGGTAGCCCAACACCAGGGCCGGAGGGTAGGAGTTGCCTAAACCCCAAAGAGATTATGGAGTACTGCCTGTCCGAAAGCACTGTCCCTGCGGGACTCCCTCTCAAGGCAGTAATGGGCCGCAAAAGTCTGGCTTGAAGACCAAGTAGCGGCCCGGCAGATGTCTGCCAACGGAACAGAGCGGAGATGAGCCACTGACGCAGCCTTCGCCCTGACACGATGAGCTGTGACTCGACCCTCCAACGAGAGGCCGGCTGCCCCATAAGCCCAGGCGTTACAGTCAGCGACCCATATGGACAAAGTACGCTCGGAGACAGGTAACCCCAACTTATTGGGGTCAAAAGAAAAGAAGAGCTGAACAGCCCTCCGATGCTCCCGCGTACGGTCAAGGTAGAAGGATAACGCCCTCCTACAGTCCAGGGTATGCAGGACCATCTCAGCCCGGTTGGAATGCGGTCTGGGAAAGAAGGTCGGAAGAACCACCTCCTGATTGAGGTGAAAAGGAGAGACAACCTTAGGGAGAAACTTCGGGTGAGTCCGTAAGACTACCCTATTCCTGTAGAACCTAGTGTAAGGGGGATCAGACACTAGTGCCTGAAGTTCACTTACTCGCCTAGCAGAGGTAAGAGCTACCAGAAACAAGGTTTTCCAGGAGAGAAAATGGAGAGGGCAGGTAGCCATAGGTTCAAATGGCGGACAAGTAATCCGCTGTAAGACCACATTCAGATCCCACTCAGGGGCTGGTGGACGTAAAGGAGGCTTAAGCAGGAGGCCTCTGAGAAAACGAGCCACCAGAGGGTGGTTGGAAAGAGGCCTGCCGTCCACCGGCGAGTGGTGCGCTGAGAGAGCAAAGAGGTGAACCCTGAAAGAGTTGGACTTAAGGCCTAGATTGGAGAGGTAAAGCAAATATTGCAATACTACCTCTACCAAGCACGAGAAAGGATTCTCACTGCACTGAGCACACCATGCGAAGAATCTATGCCACTTAAGAGCGTAGGATTGCCTGGTGGATTGCTGTCTAGAGGCTAAGACTACGACTTCCACCTCTCTAGGCAGTAGTAGGGGAGCCAGGACTACCTTTTCAGCAGCCAGGATATCAGATGAAGGGACTGGAGGTTGGGGTGCAAGAGAGATCCCTGTTCCTGAGACAGGCGATCGTGTTGAATCCCCAGAGGAAGAGGAGTGTCCACCGCCAGTTGCAGCAGAAGCGGTAACCACGGTTGCCTCGGCCACCTGGGGGCGATCAGAATCATTGAGGCCCCATCCTTGAGGACCTTGAACAGTGTTCGGGACACTAGTGACATGGGAGGAAACGCATACAGTAGGCCTTGGGACCAGGGAATCAGAAACGCATCCATTGCTACTCTGAGAGGATGCAGTTGCCTGGAACAGAATCTCTGGAGTTGCCGGTTCAGAGGACTGGCGAAAAAATCCATGGTGGGTAGGCTCCACCTGAGAAAGATCTGCTAAACCACCAACAGATTCAATCTCCACTCGTGTGGTGGCAGGATCCTGCTCAGTCTGTCCGCCAGGTAATTTTCTTGACCTGGGAGGATTCCGTGATTGACAGCCCAAGAGCACAGCCGTTGCGCCTCCTGACAGAGAAGGAAGGAGCCTGTGCCTCCTTGTTTGTTCACATAGAACATGGCAACTTGATTGTCCGTCTGGACCAGTACAGACTTGTGAGATGTGAGGTGGGAGAAGGCTCTCAGAGCTAGGCGTATCGCCTGTAGCTCCAGGAAGTTTATCTGCTGAGCAACCTCCCAAGGGGTCCAGAGACCCTGAGTACATGCCCCTTGGCAATGTGCTCCCCAACCTAGAAGAGAAGCATCTGTCGTCAGCACTTGAGAATGCGGAGGGGATTGAAAAACCACTCCGAGTACCAGATTTGGAAGATGAAGCCACCATTGCAGAGAGGAGACGAGCAGGATGGATATTCTTACTGAGTCTGCAAGGCTCCCTGTGGCTTGATGCCACTGAGTGCGAAGGCTCCACTGAACAGGCCGCATGTGCAGGCGGGCATTGGGGGTTACATGAACCGTGGAAGCCATATGGCCGAGAAGTCTCAGGAATTGCCTGGCGGAGACCAGGGAATTGCTGTGAAACTGCCAGGCTAGATCCATCAACCTGTGGGCTCTGTCCACTGGCAGAAAAGCCTTCGCCTGAAGAGTGTCCAGCCTTGCTCCTATGAATTCCAAGTTCTGGGACAGGAGCAAAGTTTATGACAAACCCCAAGTGCTGAAGCAGAGCCACAGTGCGAAGGGTGGCTTGACTGGCCTCCTGGGAAGACTGGCCACTTATGAGCCAGTCGTCCAGGTATGGGAACACAAAAAGACCTTGAAGCCTTAGGTAGGCCGCCACCACTGCCAGGCACTTTGTGAACACCCTGGGGGCGGAGGTTAGGCCAAAGGGTAGTACTCTGTACTGATAGTGGTTTCCTCCCACAACAAATCTGAGATATTGCCTGTGGTCTGGATGAATGAGGATGTGAGTATAAGCATCCTTTAGATCTAAGGAGCATAGCCAATCTCCCTGCTGGAGGTAGGGCAGCAGGATTCCAAGGGTAAGCATCTTGAACTTTTCCCTCTCCAGGAACTTGTTGAGGTTGCGCAAGTCTAGGATGGGTCTGAGGCCTCCTGTTCTTTTTGGTACCAGAAAGTACCTGGAATAAAAGCCGTGACCTCTCAGGTGTTGGGGCACCGGTTCCACAGCCTGTTCCTTTAGCCGACTTGCTAACTCCTGAAGGAGTAGGTCCCTGTGCAGAGGGAGTCTCGGAGGCTCCCCTGGAAAATAGGAGGGAGGTACCTGGTGAAAATGGAGAAGACTATATGGAGCACCCAGGTATCTGATGTGACGGCTGACCACCTGTGGGCAAAGTGGGCCAGCCGGCCTCCTGTGCTGATGTGAGCCAGCTGAGGAGAAGAGGCTATGCCTTCTGAGTCAAAAACCCCCACCCTGCTGAGCAGGGGCCGGCGTTGGTGGCTTGGGGGCCTTCTGCCTACGGGGCCCATGACCCTGCCCCTTGGCCTGCTGACCCTGTTGGGGAGCTGCAGAGGCCTGATAATGAGGGTATTGTTTATAGGCAGAGGACTTCCTCGGGTAAAAGGTCTTTTTCCCGAGCCCTTCTTTTTTTTTTTAAAGGTATCTTTATTAATTTTTCAATTACAACTACACGGATGGCAAACTCAATGATACAATACAGAACAATGATCACACAACCTAGATACAGCCAGTTTCTCTCAGGAAGGTACAGGAAACATAGACAAAACTAACTGAAAGTATCCACCCCCCTCCTGCTACCCCTATCCCCCCACCCTCCCCAGCCTCCCTGGGAAGACAATCAGCATTTCAATTCCCTAAAACAAACCAACTCAACATTCCAACAAGCCTGCTGAACAGGGCTACTGCTAAAACTGTGCCTGCGCCACATAATCCTCCAATAACTGCCACTTGCTAGCAGCACTTGGGTCGATATCCTCCATGGAGCGTCTGCTCCTCTTCAGCCCACTACGCCATCTCTCTTGCGGGACTTCCCGGTCATGGACTCTCTCAAAGCTGGTATAAGTACACACCAGAGTCCACCAAAGATGGGCATCCAACTTGGACAAGTCTTTCCAATTGGAGATAATCAGTTTCAGTGCAACCGCCATCAGGAAATTGAACAGGAAATGGTTACCCTTGGGAAGTTGCAGGGAATTTGCATAAGAACGGAGAACAACAATGTCCCACGTCAGTGGAACTGACACTCCTATAATGCGGTCAATCTTGCTCCATATGATTCGCCAGAATCCCTGAACATACGGGCAATCAAACAGCATGTGCCGATAGGTGCCTAAAGCTGTCTTACAGGACCAACATTTATTAGACGCTGTTGTGTCCCACTTTGAAACTTTAACAGGGGTTAGATACGCTCTGCACATTAAGAAATAGAGAGATTGAGGAATCGATGCCGCTTTGGACACTCGATTAACCTTGTTCCAGATGAGGGGCCAGATACGCGGGGAAATTGTACATCCTATATCAAGCTCCCAGCTCCGCCCCACCCCAGACCCGGGTTGCCTTATTTTATCCCGTATAGTGGCATAAATGTGGGACATATTAGCGCCGGCGGCCCTAAATTCCTCCACCACGTTCTGAAGCCCCCAGCTATCGACAATTTCCCGCAAACCCCCTACCACTCCACTCAAACAATGCCTCAACTGCATCCAGTGGAACTGCTGTATCCCAGGTAGCCCAAATTCCGCACTGAGATCCTCAAAACTCTTCCACCCTGTGCCTTTCACAATTGGCCTATAGTCCATATTCCAGCATCTTGCCAGGCCTTCCAGGCAAACGGCTTACGCCCTATTTTGAGCAATGGGTTGGTCCAGATGGGATGATGAAGGGAGACACTCTGATCGCAGTTTGTGGCATTCTCCAGAAAGCCAAAGGCCCGTTGAGTGGACTGTATTACCCGGGACCCTTTACCCGAGCCACCCACTTGCATTCCCATCAACAAGGACATGGGGACGGGGAAGGTCAGCTCTTGTTCTATCGCAACCCAAACAGGGTTCTCCTCTGAGGCGCTGTCCGTGCCCCACCTTAGACCTTGTTTCAACAAAAGCGCATTATGGTACCACTCGAAATCCGGAAACTGTACCCCTCCCTCGCTCCTACTCGCTTTTAACTTCCACGCTGCAATCCGCGGAGGTTTGTCTTGCCACAAAAAGGCCAGCAACAAGCGCTCCACCTCCCTATAAAATGTCCTCGGGAATAATACTGGGACCATTTCCAGAATATAATTGATCTTAGGCGCCAAGACCATTTTTATGGAGTTCAACCTACCCCACCAAGACAGATGTAAGGGGGACCACTTCCAAGCTAACGCCTGGGCCATTTCTTTAATTCGCTGGATATTAAGCTTCACCGTTTCCTCAACCGATGAACTGTAACTTAGCCCAAGGTATCTGATCGTTGAGGCTTCCCACTTAAAGTTATAGTCCTGCACAGCAGAGGAGAATGTAAGGTGATTCATGGGAAAAGCTGTGGACTTGGCCCAATTAATTTTATACCTGGACAATTTGGCATACGCATCGATGACCTCTAGAACCTTCCCTATCGCCAGGGGCTGCAGGAACAGCAACAAGTCATCAGCATAAGCTGAGAGTTTTACTTGCCGTCCCGCTACCTCCAGTCCCTTGATGTCCGTGGTCTGCCTTATGAGAATGGCTAGGGGCTCCAACGCAATGTTGAACAACAGTGGGGATAGGGGGCACCCCTGTCTTGTCTCTCTCTTTAGCAGGAACGGCCGGGAACAGGTCCCATTCACCAAGATCCTGGCTGACGGGGCAGTATAAAGGAGGTGAATCATTCGCCGAAAACCGTCCCCGAAACCGAACCATTCCAGAGCTTGATCCAGGAAGCCCCATTCCAACCTGTCAAAGGCCTTTTCCGCATCAACAGAAAGCCCAACTACCGGCTCTTGCATCCCTTCCGCCGCTGAAATCAAATTTAATAGGAGTCTTCCATTATCCGCTGTAGAGCGACCAGGAATAAAGCCGCACTGATCGGGGTGTATCAGGAAAGGCACCACACGGACTACTCTATGCGCAAGAATGGAGGAAAACAATTTATAGTCCGCGTTTAACAAGGAGATCGGACGATAGTTTTCCACCTTAAGCGGATCTCTCCCTGGTTTTTCCAAGACTACAATAGTCGCTTCACTGAAGGCCCCTAACCCGGGAGCTTGCTCATACAGAACCTGGAAGTACAACAGTAGATACGGGAGAACGTCGTCCGCGAACACTTGGTAGAACTCGATCGGTAATGCATCCGGTCCTGCCGCCTTGCCCCTTTTCATGCCCATCAACCCCTCCCGGAGTTCTTTAACCGTCAAGGGGGCCTCTAAGCTATCCCGTTGCGATGCCGTTAACACCGGATGCGACACCTTGCTGAACAATTCCCGGAAAGCTCTCGGATCAGTCTCCGTTTCAGAACTATATAGTTTGGTATAAAACTCTCTAAACGCCTCCGCCATATCTCCCTCCTTACACAACAGGCCCCTCGCCTCATGCAGGATGGCCGCTACTTTAGCACGCGGTGGCCTAGGGGTTAGCGTGCGCGCCAGCAAGCGGCCAGCTTTATTGCTTTCATTGTACCATACGCCCTGCGCTCGACAGCCGAGTGCCTGCGCCTCGACACTGAGGCCATCATTATATTGGAATCTTAATTTTTGCAGCCGAAGCAGAATGTATGGATCAGTTCCTGCCACAAGCAATCTTTCCCCCGCCCGGATTTGGTCCTCCAGTGCTTGCATCTCCCTCTTCCGTTCCCGCCGGACTCTAATCGTATAGCTCGTAGTTGCAGCCCGAATAACTGCCTTGAAGGCCTCCCACCATGCCCAACCTGAAGTATCATTGAGTGAGTTAGTTGCAAAATAGCTCTCAATGACTCCCCGTATCTCTATACAGTATCCCGAGTCCTTCAACAGGTCCCTGGGAAAAAAACAGGTTGCCGTCCCCTTACCCGCGTCCTCCAGCTGCACCTCCAAGGTTATATGCGCATGATCCGAAATGTGCGTTTCCCCAATTCTGGCCCGTTCCACTGCGCGGATGAGCGACTTTGATATAAAGAAGTAATCTATATGCGAATAGGTCCCATGAGGGAAGGAGTAAAAAGTATATTCCTTCTCTGCTGGATGTAGCAGCCGCCATACATCTACTAAGCCTTCAGACTGCAGGAGCGATCGGAGGGCCACGTCTGCTCTACCGTGTCTGCGGGAGCGATCAGGGTGCCGATCGATCAAAGGGTCGACAACTAAATTAAAATCTCCACCAAGAATCCATGTATGCTCCGTCCACTCATGCACTTCTTCCGAGAGCCTCTGGAAGAATGCCACATCATCTACGTTAGGCCCATACACATTCATCAAGGCCACTTTCGCACTTCCCATCTGGACCAACACCTTTACCCATCTCCCCTCCCCATCAGCCTTGGCTAAAAGCACTTGTATCCCCAGCTGCCTAGCAGCCAGAATTGCAACCCCATTCTTTTTCCGTGCAGCTGCAGAGTGCCCAATTAAAAGGTAATTGCCTAGCCCCAGCTTTTTAGTCTCTGAGGAGGACAAGTGCGTCTCTTGCAGAAGGACTATATCCGCTGCCTGTTTTTTACAAAAAAGAAGGATCTTTTTACGTTTAAGGGGGTTCAGGACTCCTTTGACGTTCAGGGATAACACCTTAAGTGGTTTCATGGAGCAAGATTGAGTTTTGCAGTATAGACCCAGATCCGAGGATACAGCGCAGACACCATACCTGTGACAACACTAAACCCACTATTTCCCAGGGAGGCCACTCCTCTTGTTCAACCACCCCACACCAAAGGACCCACCTTGGGTGAGCTGTCATGGTAAGTAGCCAGCACCATCCCGCTCATGCCCCAGTCCCAGCCCATCATCCCTACAAAACATATAGCAGGTAAACCTACCCCCCAATTGAGAAAAAATACAACAACAAACTAGAACCATACCCGAAACCGTGAACCCGCCTCCCCACCCCCCCCCCCAATACCTGCTGCATCATGACAATTATTGCATAAACTCAAAAGACAACATTTCACAGTCCAAACCGAAGTCCAGCACGCGGAACCCCTTTAGAGGGGGATCAATCAGGGCAGTACACCCGGCTGTGCAAGGTCCTTCCTTCGGGGCCCCGCCGCTCCTCTGCAGATGCACTAAAGAAATCCGAGACCCACGGCCCGACGCTCTCACCGCATTTGAGCTGCCTCCTTCTCCTCTAGGAACAATTGTAATGATGCAGGATCCTCAAAGGAGCGGGTCTGATTATGCAGGGTAATTCTCATCTGTGCCGGGTAGAATAAACCATATCTGGCCTGCAGCTGCTGTAGCCTGGGTCGGAAAGCCAGAAGTTGTTTGCGCTTGTCAACTGTAGCTTTGCTAAAGTCAGGGTAGAACGAAATAGTGTGCTCTTCAAATTTGATGGGAGCCCTCAGTTTCGCCGCCGTCATTATCTCCGCTACTTGTGCATAGCGGAGGACCCGCAGTATCATCGGGCGAGGCTGCCTCACGTGTGGTCCAGCATGCGTAGGAATCCGGTGCGCCCGATCTATTTCAAAGGCTTGAGAAAACTTCAAATGCAGCATGGCGGGTATAGCTTTTTCCAGGAACTCAACTGCATTAGCCCCTTCCACACCCTCAGGTAGCCCCACAAGTCTTATATTATTCCTCCGCGCCCTATTACTCTGATCTTCCAGCGTTCTTTCCAGGGCCTCGACTCTCTTACTGAGTTTTGCAACCTGTTGCAGTCTCGCTTCCTGCACCGCCATTTTACCTTCCACTTCCCCTACTCTGCCCTCCAGGGAAGCCAGCTGTACTTTCATTTCCTTCAAATCCAAGATTTCGGCTTGCACCACTGCCAGGGCCTCTCCGTTCGCAGCTACCATCCCTCTAACCGCTTTAATTTCAGCCAGCACTTCTTGAAGCCCTGCCACGCTGTCTTGGGAACCAGCAGATTTTTGCGGTGATGGCGGATCGGGTTTCTGCCTCTTCACTCCCGTATTCGCCGCTCCTCCGAATTCAAGCCGCGTAGCTTTGCTTGTAGCCATCCCGGACTGGGAGGAGGCCACGGGGAGAGGGGGAAGCGCGGGTTCAACACAGTTAGGGCCCAGGAGTATACAGGATTTCGCGGAGAGCTACGATTATGCGGCCATCTTTGCCAAAGACCAAGCTCCGCCCCCCTTTCCCGAGCCCTTCTTTTTCTGAGAAGGGGCAGAGTTTTTTCTGGACAGCCTAGTCCGGGTCAGAGTCTCGGTCTCGAGTTCTGCAGCCTTTTCAGCCATGGGCTTGCCAAAGAGGTTTTCACCCTGGCAGGGGACATCGACCAACTTGTCCTGAACCCATGGCTCGAGGTCGGATGACTGTAGCCAAGCCTGTCGGCGGGCACCGATGCCGGCCCCGGCTACTCGGGCCGAAGCCTCGAAGCCATCGTAGGCTGTTCGAGAGATAAACTTCGAGCACTCTCGAATACCAGTGGACAAGGCCTGGAACCTCTGCAAAGGTTCCTCGGAGAGACCAGCAGAGAACCCGGCAATCTCCTTCGCCGGGTCTCGGAGATACATGCCCATGTAGAGCTGGTATGTCTGGACACGGCAAGCAAGCATAGAGCCCTGGAAGCACTTTTTACCGAGGGCATCCAGGTTCCGGGACTCTCTGCCGGGAGGCACCGAGCAGTGCATCTTCTGACTTTTCAGTCGATGCATGGCCGATTCCACAACCATGGAGTGGTGCGGTAATTGTGCCTTTTGTAACCCGGGGCTCTTGCGGACTCAATAGATGGAATCGACCCGCTTGCTTAACACTGGCGTCGAGGCCGGGGTCTCCCACATGCGGAAGAGCAGCCGCTCCAGCATCGGAGGAACCGGTACAGTAAAGGCCTCCTTCGGGGGAGAGTCATACTGGAGGGTCTCGAGCTCCTCGGCTCGAGGCTCCTCCTCGGGATCCGCGGGGAATGCCAAGGCCTTGGCCATATCTCGCACGAAGTCCGAGAACCGGGCATCCTCCGGTGGGGATCATCTCCGAGGTTCGGACTCCGGAGAGTCCGATGGGACACACCGAGTCCGATAGGTGTCGGGTGACTCTTCGTCCTCTGTCTCCCAGCCCGACTCCTCAGAGGAGGAATCGAGCGGCTCCGGTCGGGCGGGCACCGATGCCATCCGCCCCGATGCCGAGGGTACCGGCGTCGACGACCTCGGTCCCGAAAGGGAGGCCGAGGGAGACCGTGGCCGAGGATCGACTCGAGCCCGCATGGACTTGAGGATCTGCTCGGCCTCCAGGGTCGACTTGGACGTCGAGGTCCCGGTGGTCGGGGCAGATGCACCGGTGAGACCGGCAATCAATGCCCGCTGCTGTTCCATGAAGGCAGCGAGGCTGCTCTCCAAGGTCGTCAACCTGAGTCCGAGCTCAGGAGACCCAGCAGCCCCCGACTCGGGCCCCGATGGCGTCGGGCCCGATGTCGGCTCCCCTGGAGGAGAGTCCACGAGGACTACAGCACTTATGTGTCCAGGAGACTCCATCTCGAGACGAGGTTGCTTGGCAGGCCTCTCCGACTCCGAAGACCCTGGACGGCAATCAGGGCTATGCGACCTGGCCCTCGAGGAACCAGGAGCGTCCACCGACGCTGCCCTCGCGGGTTTCTTCTTCCTGCGCTGTTCCCGCGAAGGAGACCCCCGCTCAGAGGAACCCCGACGCTGCTCGGGGCCGGAGTCCCGAGACGTCGAGGCCTCTGACGAGGTCCGGGCCCGCCCGGACGTGGAGTCAGAGAAGATCCTATCCTTCTGGTGCTGCCGACTCCTCAACGGCTTCGAGGACATTTTGCCAAACGGACCACAGATCATCGGGTCATGATTGGGTCCGAGGCAGCGGAGGCAGCAGTCATGTGTCGGTAAGAGACATAAGTTTCTTACACCGATCACACTTTTTAAACCCGCTGGCAGCCATCGGGGGAAAAAGGGCCTCTGCGAGAAAAATGGCGCGAACGCTAGTCACAAAGGACAAAACCGAAAAAGAGAGTGTGCTCGATACCGGCGTATCGGGCCGAGGCGGGAAAAGGATCCGGCGTCGAACCGAAGGAGAAGAAGAAAAAACAGGGAAATCAACTTTTTCCTTGGCGAAAAACGAACTACGTCCATCGGGCTCCGCAGAAAAAAGAAGACTGAGCAAGATGGCACCCTTGGGCGGGAAGGGGACTGCGCATGCGCGCTGCAATTCCCAAAGGCTTTCTTTGAAAGCTGGGGAAATGCTCCGCATGGGGGCTCCATCGGCGCCGACATCACCCATATGTGAGGACTGACTTCCTGCTTGGTCCTGGAGAACCCGGCCTTACCAGGCTGGAATGCAAATTCACGCAGGTCTGCAGTTTTTCACCAAGTGGACTTCACTCCCCCCCCCCTTGTCCCTGGCTGTACAGCTTCGGACTCCTTCTGAGCCCCTTCAAACTCTCCAGGAAGGTATTTTATGAAGCTTTTTTTGGAGTGGGGGGAAACAACGGAGCAGTCTGCTTAGCCGTCCATCGACTTTGGCTGATGTCACTTCCTTCCCAGAAGACCACTCCTTTAATGACCTCGCAATAAAGGTATCAAAAGGAAACTTCAGAAATGCACAAGAAAGGAAAATATTTGAAATTTGAATGATCAAATACTTTGACATTGAATAAAGACATTGGCTTCCTCACCCATTATCAGATATAAGACCTCCAAATTGAAAAGTGCCACTGTCTCGTCACCTATGTCATCCACTCCCTTTCAATGTGAAGAGTCATGGGATAGGAGGCAGTGTACTATTGTGGATCAGGAACTGGTTAAAAGATAGAAAGCAGAGGGTAGGGCTAAATGGCCAATTTTCCCAATGGAGAAAGGTGAATAGTGGTGTACCCCAGGGATCTGTGCTGGGTCCGCTGCTTTTTGACATATTCATAAATGACCTGGAAAGTGGAATAACGAGTGAGGTTATCAAATTTGCAGATGACACAAAACTATTTAAAGTTGTTAAAACCCAAGAAGATTGTGAAAAATTGCAAGAGGATCTTGATAAATTGGAAGACTGGGCATCAAAATGGCAGATGAAATTTAATGTGGACAAGTGCAAGGTTATGCACCTAGGGAAGAACAACCCAAACTATGGTTACACGATGCAAGGTTCGACATTAGGAACCACCACCCAGGAAAAAGATTTAGGCGTCATTGTGGATACCATGTTAAAACCCTCGGCCCAGTGTGCAGCGGCGGCCAAGAGAGCAAATAGAATGCTAGGTATGATAAGGAAAGGAATGGAAAATAAAACAAAAGATATTATAATGCCTCTATATCGTTCCATGGTGAGACCGCACCTTGAATATTGTGTGCAATTCTGGTCGCCGTATCTTAAAAAGGATATAGCGATTTTAGAAAAGGTACAGAGAAGAGCCACCAAAATGGTAAAGGGGATGGAAGGATACTCCTATGAAGAAAGGCTAAAAAGGTTAGGGCTCTTTAACCTGGAAAAGAGACGGCTGAGGGGAGATATGATAGAAGTCTATAAATTAATGAACGGAGTGGAACAGGTAAACGCAGATCGATTGTTTACCTTATCAGAATATAGAAAGACTAGGGGACATGCAATG
Organism: Ichthyophis bannanicus; assembly: GCA_033557465.1. Taxonomy (NCBI): domain Eukaryota; kingdom Metazoa; phylum Chordata; class Amphibia; order Gymnophiona; family Ichthyophiidae; genus Ichthyophis; species Ichthyophis bannanicus. The sequence goes on along the minus strand of CM066034.1, from coordinate 884,210,288 downwards.
AAGCTACAGGGTAAACTATTTAAGACTAATAAAAGAAAATATTTTTTCACTCAACGTGTAATCAAACTCTGGAATTTGTTACCGGAGGATGTAGTAAAGGCTGTTAGTGTAGCTGGGTTTAAAAAAGGTTTGGACAAGTTCCTGGAGGAAAGGTCCATAAACCATTATTAAGAAGTGACCGAAGATATCAATGCTTGACCCAGTACAAGCATTGTGGAACTTGTGTCTCTTGGGGAAACTGCTAGGTACATATGACCTTGATTGGCCACTGTTGGAAACAGAATACTGGGCTTGATGGACCTTGGTCTGACTCAGTATGGCATATCTTATGTTCTTATGTTCTAATGAACTGCAATGACATATACAGACAACCTAAGATCAGAGAAGGCCTTTGCACCATATACCGTTACTATCTCATTACCCCTGTCTATCCCTCAATCCCTTTCAATGAACTGTAATGACATATGCAGACAGCTCAGGATCTAGATATGTTGGTATTATTTAAACAGAGTAACTGCATTACTTCTTCATTGATCTGGTGAAGTCAGGATAACTCTTGAAAGCTTATCAAAGATACATTGTTAGTCCAATAAAAAGGTATCATCTACAACTTATTTGTTGACCCTTATTTTCCATGGACATGGAATTAAAGTTTTATGATTTTTTTTTAAGGTACTGAAAATGATCTGGAAAGCGGTGCATAACTTTAAGTGTTAGCAAAAGACCCCCTCCCATATGGGAGAATTAGGGATGCAGTCCTTGCTCTGGTTTTATGGCACAGAACAGTTTTATGATCAAGGGGACCGAATTGCGGATTTTCTTTGAGTAAATGTGTATTTTGAAACTAGGTGATTGTGTACACTGTGCAAGTTGAAATGTTTTCTGTGTTTTGAAACAATTCTTTGTAAATCCCTTTGGGTTTGCAGAAATAAAAAGCAATATCAATATAAATGCCTGGCTTTTCAAATGTGTCATTAGATATGAGTTGGCTTGGTGGGTCAGTGGTAATGCTGTGTAAAAGACCTGAGTTAGATCTTGGCTAAGGATGGGGAATATGGAGGTGAGGGAGGCTCAACTATTGCTCAATGTGACACCTAGTGGCTAGACTTAGGATGCACACACGCCAGGGATAATTCTAATTACACACATAGTTGCGAACTATGTGGGTACTGTTGCCGTGTGTACTTTACAGCTAATTTTCACAAGGAAATTACATGGATAGTTTTTTTTGAATAGACAGTATGCAAAGAGCTATGGATCTGTCTTTGAACTTCTACTGTCAAAAAGCACATCTTAATATCCATGTTTCAAAGTACAGCTATTCACTTTGTAAACATATCATTGTATTTTCATCTACCCTCTTATTCTTGCTGCATTGTTAATTTTACCATTGAAGGAAAAATGGTGAAATTTAAACTAATTAGTTAATTTTCTTTCCTTGAATGCCACCATACAAGTCCAGATACCGGAATTTACACCTTCCTGCCAGTAAGTAGAGAGAACCTTTTTCATTTATATCATCTTCCTTATAGAGGCTGGTACAGTGGCAGGATTTGCCAGCATACTCATGTCAAAGCCAAAACTAAACTAATTATATTAAATTTAACACTCAAAAGATCCAGCTATTATCCCTCTCCCTTGGTTACTGCCGAACATGGGGGAAAATATTTTAGAACTCTGGACACCAGAAAACAAAGTTACTTACCTGCAGCAGCTGTTTTCCGTGGATGGCAGGATAAATCCTCGCATATTGGCAATGTCACCGATGCAGCCTGCACAGGGACCTCTGTCAGCTTCTTCTAGAAGTTTTTAGAGTGGCTCTACCATACCTGTGCACAAGTTCCAGCTGCTGCCACCTCACCTTATCTGTTCAGTCAAGTGATTAGTTAATGCGAGAATACAACGCCAAGGCGAGGAGGGAGGGTCGTGAGGACCTATCCTCCTGTCCACAGAGAACACCTGCTACAGGTAAATAACTTTTGTTTTCTCCATGGACAATCAGGGTACGTGCTCACCTATGGGAATCCCTAACTACAGGCTGCTGCAAAAGAATTAAGAACAATCTATCTCTGTTAGAGAGAGGAGGACGTGCAAAAGTGGTATTGTCATATTCAAGGGTGAAGGGGAGGAATATGTAGAAGCAGATGAGGATAAAGCAGAATTGCTTAACAAATATTTTGGTTCTGCGTTCATAGATGAAGGGCCACGAGCAGGACCTCAAACACCCACAAATAGGAGCAGAAGTGACAGGGATTTTAAACGATTTTCAGAAGGCTGTGTTCATGAGGAACTAGCTAAATTAAAGTAGACAAAACAATGGGGCCAGATGGGATTATTGTAGCTTCTGGTTCCCACAACAGTTGCCCAAATATCACCAATCAAAGAATTACTTAGACGGCAGTTGCTTTAGCTCAAAAGACTTTTATTTAGAATAACAAAAGTGATTATAAAATAGCAAACAGCAAATGCCTATCTAGAGATGGCAGACAGCATTTTCTTACTCTCTCTGTGAAGGGGAAGAAAATACTGCCCGCCCTTCCCCTAAAATAACCACCTTATATACATTTCTCCCTGTATCAAATGTCTGCTTCAAATTAGCCTCAGTGAATCCATCATAACTACTTAGATGTCAGCAGGACCTCAGGGTTCTGCAACACTTTTCCCAGGGGAGAATCTCCTTACATGTGTACATCTGGACTTTGCTCTTAGACCTGCTTATCTATACATGGCCTATGACCTCTATGCTTTTAGGTCTATTTATCTATGCATGGTCTGTGACCTTTGACCCTTCCTGTATTTTCCTTCTTCTTGGCACTAATTGAAACCAGGCAGAGAGTATTTTGTGCTCATTTGTTTGAATTCTTTGCTTGACCTGTAATTTCATGTTAAGCCCATTATTCTGCATACATCTATCCAGAATATGGTTTCCCAGAATCCTCCATAACAGGCCGCATCCATTTTCTTATGGCAAGCATATACTCTCATATAGCTATTGTCTTCTTGTCTGTCTTCTTGTCTTCTGTGCCTTCCATCCTCCTGTGTAGTTTCACCAGGCAAGAGTTCAGTCATATAAAGCCAATATATACATATATAAGCAGACCCAAGGCAGACTTTAAATCAAATTTTCCAACAGGATACATCCGAGAATATTGAAGGAACTTGGGGATGTTCTAGCGGTTCCACTGACTGACCTTTTCAATGCTTCTTTAGGGTTGGAAGTAGTCCCAGAGGAATAGACAAAGGCAAATTCGGTCCCTTAGCACAAAAGCGGAAGTAAGGATGAGATTGAGAACTACAGGTCAGTTAGTCTGACCTCTGAGGCGAGAAAATTATTGGAAATGTTGCTAAAACAGAGGATAGTGGCTAGACAGGTAAAAAAGGTGATGGTGAAAGCCAGAAGGATGCTTGGGTGCATAGGAAATGGCCAGCAGAAAAAAGGATACGGTAGTGCAGCTTTATTTGGAGTATTGTGTGCAATTTTAGAGACCACACCTACAAAAGGATATAAACAGGATGGTGTCGGTGCAGAGAGTGGCTACTAAAATGGTCAGTGGTCTTTGTTATAAACCATATGGGGACAGACTTAAAGACCTTAATATGTATATGTTAGAGGAAAGGTGGGATAAAGGAGATATGATAGAGACATTTAAATATCTCCATGGCATAAATGCACAAGAGGAAAGCCTATGAAGCTCTGCAACGAGGGGGCATGGGATGAGGGTGAAAGGGGATAGACTCAAGAGTAATATGCTTAAATGTTTCTTTACGAAACCTGATCCATCTCATAGGACATAAAAACATGAGATATGCCATACTGGAAGTTCTGGATTTCAACTTCCTACCTAAAAGCCTAAATTTGGCTCTATACATGATTTGGACATCTGAAAACATGTAAATCATGGAGATGTCCCTGGAGCATTTTAGAAAGCTAGATATATAGATACCCAAGGTGAGTGAACATGTTAACACAGAAGTATGGTGGAGGTGTGCCCTGGGAGATGCGCATCACAGTGTGATTTCAGAATGGCACTAGCATATCTGGTCTTGATTGCTGAGGTGTCCATGCCTTTAGCTGCTCCTAACCATGAAGATGGTGCAGAAGAGTGCTCGTTTCATGGCTCCAATGCTTCCAGGGGGAACAACTAAATGCGCTTTCACCCCCACAGTTAGCATTTCCTGCCCGAGGAAACCTCCATGTAAATACATGCATATTCCAAAGATATTATAGGCCCGCCATCGCATATCTGATCTGAAATGGCCAACCAGGATGTGCTAGTTTCGTAACACAGTTGTCTCCCTTCTGAATTACCCAAGCCACGATGTCCGAGTATCCAGTTCGGCGGGTGTGCAGTTGGGAGACATTTGTGAAATGGCCTACACTGGTGCATGTACCCAGGCCTTGTTATCTGCATGGGGCCCCATCACCAGAACTAGTTACTGGGATGCTCATCTTTTGGGGTGGAGATGGAGCGATTTCAGGCAACACTAATTCAGCCTCGCTTCACTGCTGCAATTCCCCTAATTTTTGGATGCTGTACTTTGGATGTCCCAGATTCTTCCTAGACGCCCCTTCTAAAATGTCCTTTAAGTATGCCATTCTAACCAGTGAGCATCCAATTAGGCAGGGACTAGTTGATAGATGTGGGTGCTGACAGTGGCTAGTGTGGGCATTTTGGGTGCATGCTATCCATGAACCTTACTGTTAACGTGGGTGCACCTTACACCACCTCAAGGGGTGGCATTAAGTGCACCCACATGGTAGTTAGCATAGTGCAGCGCATTATCAACATACTTACATCAGAGGGATGGCTGCATATGCCAAGTTAGCACAGGCTTCCATGCTAGTTTTGTGAATTTAGCACACACTAATGGCATGTCCTTTAGTAAAACTGGCCTCAAAAGAGGCTATAGTGTTAAAAGTGAAAAGTTAAAGTAAAAATGGAAGTGCAATAAGGTAGCAATAAAATGTTTTAAAACCAGTTTAAAATGCTAAAAGACAAAGTTATTTACCTTAGTCAAGCATCCAAGCACAGAAATTGAGTCAGCATTCAGGCGTATGTCTTTTAGTGCTGGTAGAAAAGCCTTTTTATAAACGCTGATTTTTCCCATGGTGGAGAATGATTGACAAGTCAAACAGATTCAAATAAAAGATCTTGAAAAACCCTCAGAAATGTTTTTAAACCCTTTTAGAAAAAGGATTCTCAAAACATCAAAACAGAGGGGGATGAAAAACACAAGTAGCAGAGAAGTATATGTATGAAAAAAACCCCATTAAAAATGATTAAAATCTCCAAATCCCGGACAAGTAATAAATGTAAAAAAACCCCATAAAAACATATGGAATGAAAATAGAAACAATGATTAAAAATTACAAATAAAGGGAAAGGGGAGGAAAAGAAAGGAGTGAAGAGAAAGGAAAGAAGGGGAGTACTTGGCAGAAGAGAAAAAATAATAGTCATGGATTATAACATAAAAACAGAGTTACACAGACATACAAAAAACCATAGATACGGATGCTTATTTGAGGGTAAGCTTATCCTATTCCTGAAAGATTTTTTAGTATCATGGAGAGGCTTTTTTTGTTTCTTTAGCTCCTTTTCCTCTTCCTGCCAAATTTAGACATTAAGAAGTTTTTGTCGTCTTGGTTGTCTCATGCCACATCAACTTTTCCAGTTACCTGTTGCATGCTGTAATTGGTTTAAAGAAAGTTAAAATGTAAAAATGTTACCGTTTCTCCCACAGTGTTCTCTGTAATTGCTATTTATCTTGCTTGATGTAAATTGCCTTGACCCGGTGAAAGGCAGTATATAAATATAGCTAAATAAATAAATAAATAATCAAGTCCCCTGAGGAATGCATCATGCTGAAACATATTGGGTTCATGATCCCTCTTGCAGGGCTGGAACAATCAGAAAATTAACTTTGTTGATATTGCTCCCATCTGATGTCTGTGTCTTTGGAAATAAATAATTGTTCTTATTGATTTATTTATTTTATTTATTTATTAACAATTCTTATATACCGCACTATTAGACATCAGCGCGGTTTACATTGAACAGAAAACATCCGACAGTTTACATATGTCTGGTCAGTTACATTTAACAGGAAGTATAACTTGGCGAAAATAGGGGAAACTAAACTAAACAGATTGACATTTCTGGCCTCCTTGTATGTCTAAGTATTTGTTTATTATTTATTTATTACTTTATTTAGAATTATTATTATTGATTGATCCCATTAATATTATTGATCGATCTATTCTTATTTGTTTCTGTACCTCTTCTGCTTCCCTTTATTTGTTTTATTGTATGTCTCTTCGGTGAGCAATTTGATGGAAGCTTGAATAGATGTAATCTGTACCTGTTCCAGACTATTTTGAGCACCCAATGGGTCACAGATTGTAATGGGCCATTGGTCTATGAAGAATGTGAGATCTCTCTGGATGGAAGTTTGTCTGAGACCATTTCTAGATTTACAGCTATATTCTCTACCTGCCCGTGAAAACCCCATCCCCAGTTTTTCCTGGGAAGCCAGTGGGGACTCTTGAGCCCTCTTCAGCCTGTGGCAGGAGCAAGAACTCTGTTAGACCTGGGATGAGCGGGAAGCAGGATGGTACCTATGCCTCTGAAAGTAAGTGAGCCTCCTGTGCCCTTCGCTATGGCACCTCTGAGATGTTAAGGAAGTCGGATCAGGAGCAGGTGAAGAGGGCACCTTATCTCTGAAGACATTCTCTCCACAGCATGCAACAAGCTTCTCCTGTAATTTTGAGGCTTGGAGCTATGAGAGTCTTTGGGTAACAATACTTATTGATAGTGCATAATACGCTGCAAATGCATGCCCATGAAAACCTACTAGGATGTGATGCACAATGTGAGCATAGTATTCTGATAAAACTTTCTCCTAAAAGAATACAATGCCCTAGCCTCTTGCCCCATGGATGCTGAAGCGTGAGACTTGGAGCGCTTGGCTTTGGTGAGAGCAGATTTGATGAATAGTGTAGCAGCTTTTAAAATACAAGAGACTTCTGGATTCTATAAAATAGAGTCGACCTTCCTTCTGACTGGAGGCACATTCTCTTCTAGTCTCTGAAAGATGCAATGCATGGGAACTGTCACTGCTTTTTTGGGGAAATCAGAATAATGGAGGATTTCCAACTCTTCTGCCCAGGGCTCCTCCTCCAACTCTGAAATGATATGGACTTAGCCAAAAACCTGGTTCCAGTTTAATATGGCGGTGCATTCAAAGACCACCACAGAGTTGGATGTTAAGCTATGGTGATTTTCTTCAATTTGTCATTAAGGTTTGTGGCGTGTGTATAAAGCCTTAAGGGAGTTACAGATGGAGGACTGATTGGATTTGGCGAGAACTTCTTTCAGTCAAGTTAAATATCCATCCCTGAAGCAGGATTGTTAAAGTTGAATTCTGGTCCGAATCATGGCCATGTTGAGTTATTAACTGTGGATTATGGACTCAATTGATGAAGAACTCTTGGTGCATTATTGAAATATTGCACATTATTTGAATAGTGAAATCATGAATTGAAGCATTCTTTTTAAAGGCATGACCTAAGTATGTATTGGGTATGCTTTTGTGATTTATGGCTGTAATAAGGTGTGATATTTTTTATTAAAAAGGACTTAAGTGAATATATAGAGACCATAAGAATTTTGATTGGTACCCTAGCGCAAAGTCAGACATGCTGAAAATTATAAAACACTTTAAATCAGGTTCGCCTTGTAGGGGTATTATAGCCATAGCCCTGACAAAATCATGAAGACGGCTCCTCTGGAGGAGATCTGCATTACTCATAAGGAGGTGTGGGATGTGATGGTAGCTCAGGAGATCTCTTCTCTGAGAAGTATTTAGAGTTGTACTCAGTATCCCAGGAATACTCAGATACAGACTCAGAGGTACTCAAAAGATGCCAGAGTCTCTGCCTGGACCAGCGCTTGGTTCACTCGGGACTGAGCTCCTCTGGGAGTGTTGGTGCACTGATGTTCTTTGAGACCTTGGGGAGAGATCACCTCCAGATGTGCTTGTGAGACGCCTACTTGGCAGATACTGATATCAAGACCCTTTAAGGTTCAGACGTTGATGCCTTTCCGGCAGGCAGTTGATGGGTCTCAAGGATTGACTTGATCTGGTGATATGCCATCAACGATGCCGCTGAAGCAGTGGCTTCACGTAGAGCAAAGAATATTGTCATCGCCTCCTCAATGCATTTCATGAGCCATTCCTCGAGAGCTACCAGTTGCGGAGGCCTCAAAAGATAAAGCCAATGTTTGTGGAATCCAGCAGGGTATATCAGCAAACTGGTTTCAGCCTTGTGGAGACAGTACGATACTGAGGAGGAGGAGGAGCAGTCCTCAAGTTGGAGTTGCTTCAAGGAGCGGGGATCATCTGATACCTTGATGCTCCTAACATCATCCTCTAAAGAGCTTTGATGCCAATGCACCACAGTCTCTGCCCAGATGTTCAGTGTTTCTAGTCCTCAATATCTTAGAACCAAAGATGAATCTTTCCTTTTCTTTGGGTGAGAATCTGTATCTGACTGCTCCTGGGGCATCATACTGATGTTTGACTCTGAGTAGGCCCAATGAGTCCTCCATGTTGATGTATCTCCAGCATCCGGTGCAACTCCTGACACCACAGAGGCTGATGCCACTGATGCTGACAGTGAGGGATTAGACTTAGGAGCACCAATAATCCTTCTGCACTTCTTTGCAACCTCTCTTTATCATCTGTGAACACAAAAGATTACAAAAGGGTTCATGGTCGGGCTCCAGGCACTGCAGGAACCATTTGAGAGTGTCTGTGATAGATATGGTCGTACTGCACTGGGTGCACTTAAATCCAGTGGAAAGGTTTGACTGGGACATCACATCTAGAAAATTAACCGTGGTGAAATCAAATGACTTGATCTTGACAAAAACAGAGAACCTGGCTGGGGTGCCAACTGACCTAAATGCAGCCTAAAATGACAACACGCAAAAAAATTAAAGAAACTTATAAATGACTATAAAAACCTGATTGAGGCAACTAGGAGGGAAAATAACAGTGTAGCAGCAGCAGGTGAAAATAGTTACAAAAAAGAGCAATTATCAAACGTAGAAATGATACCATGGTGAACATGACATGAATAGCGAAAAATCATGTGTGAAGAGTTTCACATATGAACAAAGACAGAACAGATATGGCAAGGCGATGGCAGACGGGAACTTGTGCACAGAAAAGGTAAAGTCACTAACAGCTGCTAGAGGGAGTCAAGAGAGGTTCCTGCGGAGGCTCTATCAGTGACATCACCCATATGTGAACACTTATCCTGCTTGTCCATGGGGAATAAGAAGACTAGACAAAAACTAACATAACTTCCGGCAACACCTTGTCCTGCTGGTCCAGGCGGATGTATTCTAAAGGGGCCACTAGTTTCCTGGGAGTATTCCTTTTCCTCAACGAAAGGAAATTAACAGGTAAGTTTAAAATTTCACCTTCTTTATCACCTCAGACCAGTAAAGACACATGAGTCATACCCAAGCTTTGACTCAACCGGACAGGGCCAGCAGCTTCTTGGGAGCGACAAAGAGGAGCTGCAATCAATGCAAAACAATAGTTCTTGACAGCCACACTAACTCAAAGACCCATCAGTGCATGCTTTTATCTACAGGGAGGGTGATAAGTTTTCAAACAGCCATTTACACAGGTAAATGGTTTTTGGAAATACCCTATGGAAGAGTAATTTTATAAGAAGTCACTTAGTTGCAAAGATTTTTAGGAGCCTACTTTTCTTTATATAATGTTAGTGTAGTGTACAATCACTTACACATCCTCTCATGCAGATGTAAATGCTCATACATACTTCATGCATGTACGTTCGTGGATTAAGGTATTTGATGACTTACATGCACACTTGTGCTTTCCGCCCAAACCCCATCCCTAGGCATGCCTACTGGCAAAATACACACCACCAAGTCAAAGTGCGCAATTTTACACTGATTAGTAGGCATGTATTTTACCACTTAAAGTAAGCACCACCTTATAAAATGACCCCGATAATGTGTCTGTGTGTGTGTGCGTGTGTATATATATATGTATATGAAACAAAGTTTAATATTTTAAAGTATGGTGTCTAATTATACATTTACATGAGATTCTTCTGAAAGGGTCGGTGACAGAGTGATTATGACTGTTGAGTTTAATTATCAAAACCTGGGGGGAAGGCAGGCCTATAAGAGCCTGAAAATCAATTGGGGATGGGGGTGTAAGGGTCATGTTTTGCATAGGATGCTTAATACCATTGGCACTGGTCCTACAACCGAGTAAGAGGATGTCAAAGCCACTCTCAGGATGCCTATCACAGAGGCCACACCCCTTCTCCTGACTTGCACACTGAAGTGGTAGTGCTTAGTAAAGGAACGCAAGGTGACCAAGTGGCTGTCCTGTAAATGTTCTCTGACAGGACAAATCTATACTCCACTCAAGAAGCAGCTTGTGTCCAGTGACGTGAGCCCTCAAGTAACTATCATCCTTTGCTGATGCAAACTGAAGCAATTATATCCTTGATCTGTCTTTAGAGACTACCTCAATTTTAGAAGGTCCACTGAAGGGGTCAAAAAGTGGAAGTAGCTTAGTGGTTAGAGAAATGGGCTGAACCAGTCTCCTCTTGTGCCACCGACACTCTTTGTGGCACAAGTCACTTTATTTCTAATTAGCCCAGGTACCCAATTAGATTGACATATTGTACCTAAATATTCATCCCAACTATACAGCGCTATACACAACTATACATCCAGTAGTGCTATAAAAATGATACTGTGTTATTATAATGGAGGGGTTAGTGATTTTCAGAAAACACAGTAATAGGGGGGTGCAGGACAAAAAATGTTTTGTTTAGTTTATTATGTCGTTTGCAGGTTTTTCTCATTTAGAGGCATGCCTACTAAAGCATATGTCTGAATCACAAAGCTAGTGCAGAGGCCTATGTGTGTGCCCATCCCCCTGTCAATGGCATGCTGGTAATGTTTTGTTAATTAAAAGGTGGCTATAGGTGCTGCCAAACTCTCCCCCCCCCCACACACACAAAAAAACCCAAACAGCTGAAAAGTTGCTATTGGTTTCCAGGCAAATTTAGAAAGACAATTATTTTCTATTTTTGCTAATACGTGTCATGGCTTGGCTTTGAAACAGTCATCTATAGGTTAGAAGGCAGTATTTTCCAAGATGAGCTATCATGTCTTCTAGGAGGCTGGCTCTAGCTAGCCTGCTCAACTGTGTCTTGTAGTTCTGGTGATTTTCATTCTTGTTTTCTGATTGGCCCAAAGCTTGATTGTTCTTGAGCTCTGTGGAAAACCCTTTCGAGATTTTTTGCCTTGTGAATCTACTGACTCTTGTTCTAGAGGCTTACTTGAAAGACTTTTCTTTTGTGAACATCCAGAAAGTGAGGGGTCCTTTCTTCTCACCAAGTCTTCTGATTTTTTTGAAGATTGGGAGCAATATGGCATGACTGAGATGGAACCATGATACCATTTTAGGAAAGAAGGATGGAACCAAGTAAACTGTTATGTTTTCCCTTGAGAAAACCGAGTCTTTAAACTGACAGATCTACAACTCCTAAACATTTGTAATTGAGCAAACAGCTACCAATAACACCATTTTAAAAACCAACTACTTCAGAGAAGCACCCTCCAGAGGTTCAACAGGAGCAACTATCAGAGCCTTAAAGATGAAGTTAAGATCCCATGGTAAGGCAAATAGATGTGGCTTTACATGTTTAATATCTAACAAGAAGCATACTACATCCAGGTGAGCGCCAGAAGCTTCCCTGTACATGTCCCCTATAGCATGCTAGGGCTGCTATTTACACCTTTAAGGAAATAAAGGTCAGAGCCTTATTCAGTCCCTTCTAAAGAAAGCATGAACTGAGGAGAGGGATGTCTTGAAGAGAGAAAGAACCTTACTCCGACACCAAGCTTAAAACAATCTCTAAGCACTGACATAAGTCAATGACGTAAACTTCTTCCATGCTATTAGGAGTGTTGCTCTTACTGGCAAGTCTTTCTGCTGGAGCAGACTATACAGGGAAGGTGATGTCAGTGAAAATGTTTGTTCTGTCTCCATCTCCTGGTAGGGAAATATAAACACAAGCATCTGGACTGATCTGGCAGGCCAATGAATTTTTCATTGCTTACACTGCTCCTCCAAAATGTCCTGCCTTCACTTTCCATAATCTTTAGGGATGTTATAGAGGAACACTCATACTGAAGGAGCTGCAGCAGGCATCTTTTCTGTTTAGGTCCTCAGAAGCCACCACAAATTGCAGTGTTCAGAGCAACTGACTGCTCATATACTAAGGGCACGGAGTACAGGAAGGGCTGTAAAGGAGGGCAGGTGATAACCATCAGACAAATGATGCTATATAAAAGTTATCAGGATACTTTTGGAAGGTGTGGAACGAGATTATACCATTAGTTGAAACTTTTTCCTATAATCTCTTAACAAACACTTTGAGTTATATTGGATCTGGTAGTACTATTCTGATCATGGATAGCTGTCAATACGTACTCTGATTGGTCCGCTAATAAAACAATGTCATCCTCTCCTGGCTCTTCAAAACAGGAGCTCGCATTTCTCAGCAGAACTGTTCCGACAATCGAAGAAGCAAGAGAAGGAGGGGAAAAAAGATTCTGTAAATAGTATATATTCTGGCAGCTGCAACTCTTTTTTTCAGTAAGGTGCATGCATATGCCTCCCCCCAAAACATTCAATCTGCGCCACATTTCATTCTCTCATAAAAGCCACACTATGTAATGAAGCATCTTTAAAGCTACAGTGCTGCTTCCTGAAACACATCATTTTCTGCTCGATACACTGAAATGATAGAAATTTTATGACTATTCCACTATAAATTCTTTAGTAAATAATAAAAAGAATACAGCATATACCGTCCCATTTACACTACTGATTTTTCTCACGATGCTACAGTTTGGCGTATTAGAAGAATCCCTCTCCTGTGGCACAGGACACACAAAGGCTCATTTTAGATAGGGTGTTGAGGTGGGAAATAAGCTGCTCAGGTTGGGATATGCTCAGTTCCTCCTCAGTTCTCCCTCTAATGCAGAGCCTTTGGTAAAATCCTCCCGCTCAGAAGCTCCTGCCCAATCGGGGCAGTGGGAGCACCCTTTAAAAGCGGTGGCCCGGCAGATCAGGCACCGCTGCTCCCCCACCACCCACCCGCCGGACATTGAAGCTCCCCCGATCGGGTAAGAGCACCTGAGCGGGAAATCCTCCCGCTCAGAAGCTCCTGCCCAATCGGGGCAGTGGGAGCACCTTTAAAAGTGGCGGGCCGGCAGGGCGGCCCCACGCCTGAGGGCCTCGCCAGAGGACCCTTTGTTGTGGCCCTTAGGCGCGGCCACAGAAGCAACCACAACTAACAGCTGCAACAAATCCAACAGCAGCAGGCGACCACAACCAACAAAACAACGAAACCCAACACCAGCATAGTAAAGTAAGTGCAGACATCCACTTAAGTCTGACGGATAAAACATGTACACAACCCTGATACTTCCCATCACCCAACTCCTACCACCTCAGGCAACCAACTACAATCTACTAACAAACACTCCATGGCATACAGCACTGCTCTACACACACCCCATGTATACACACTGGAACACACACAAGACACCCAAGCACAAGAGGCAAAACAGGCACAAGTCCAACACGCATACAGACTCAAACAAAGCACAGAGCCCACTAAACACCCAGCTACAATCACAATAGAGCTTATCAACGCCAGATCCATACGAAACAAAATTAACACAATAGCAGACCACATAGAAGATCAACGACCTGACATACTGTGCATCACAGAAACATGGCTCACCCCCACCGATAACGTACTACTTAATTAGTAACATCCACCTACTCAGCATTCAACTGCCCATGCGCACAACGAAGAGGAGGAGGGGTCTTGATCATCGCAAAAAACAGCCTAAGACTCAAGTCAAGAAGTGCCTCAAAAATAAACCAATGCAACACCATCACTGTGGAAAACAAACGGATGGCCCTATGCCTCACCTACAGAGCCCCAAATGTGCCACCAGATGAGCTAGCCTCCACTCTAGAAGAGGTCTGTGCCATCAACACAAATCACAAACCCCTGCTACTATTAGGAGACTTCAACCTTAAATCGACCAACGCAAAGGATGCAGAAGCCTTCCTACGAGCTATGGGATCCTTACAATACACCCAACTGATCAACACCCTGACACGGATCATCACCAGACCTCATATTCGCACCCAACTTTCTAATGGACAGTGGTAGCATATCAACACCCGATGTCACAGCTGTACCGTGGTCAGACCACCACATAATCAAAATAAAGATTATGCCACAAGGGCAAAACCATGACGAGAACCTGGAAACCCACCAGCACATAGAAGATTTAAAAGCTTCGACAGGGACCAATTTCTACTGGACACGCTACCCCACCTGAACACGGAAGAAGAGGATCTAGACCAGCAAATCAGAAAATGGAACAGCATCATCAATGCTGCTGCCAAAGCCACCGAATACAGACCCAAGAAAGCTTGCCGCACCAAAGCACATCGCACACCCTGGTACTCAAAAACCATACGGAATGAGAAGAGGGAACTCAGGAAGTTAGGACGGCGATGGAGACACACCAAGTCGCCCAACATCAGGAACTATACTTAACGAAACAAAAAGAATACAATGAACTCATCAACCAAACAAAGAAAGAATACCACAACAACATCATACTCAAATCAAACAACAAACCGAGAGAGCGCTTTGAAATCGTGAAAACCCTCACCAAGGAACAGAAAACCGAGAGCAAAGTTCAAATAGACCCACAAGCATTCGCAGACCATATCCAATAAAAATTCCATTCAGCTACACAACGGAAAACAGACACAAGCACCAAACCAGCCACCCCCTTAAGAAAAACTTGGGACAAATTCAGCAACCCATCCACAGAGCAGCTCTCACACATTATCACCGCACTCAACACAAACACGGCCCCAACAGACCCATGCCCAGTTACATGGATTAAGGCGACAAAGTCAAACTTCATCCACACCATACACAACATGGTGAACAGTTCACTAACCCAAGGAATCATGCCTGACCAGTTAAAACTCGCCACAATAAAAGACCAATCCTGAAGAAATCACCACTCGACAAGAACAACCCAGCAGCCTACACACCTATCTCAAGCATCCCTCTACTGGCAAAGATTATTGAGAAAGTGGTACAACATCAGCTACAGGAATACATCGACAACCACGCACAACTGGACCGCAACCAACACGGTTTTCGCCCCAACCATGGAGTCGAAACACTCCTGCTATACCTATTTAACGACATACTACACCTCATAGACAACAGAAAGAAAGGAATAATCATGATCTTCATTGACATTTCATCAGCATTCAACACAGTGGACCACAGAACCCTACTAGCAAGACTACAGAACATCGGATTACACGGAGCCACACTGGGGTGGTTCCACTCCTACTTAATGGACAGACAGATACAGGTCAAGATCGGTCCCAACACATCCCGACCCATAAAGGTCATGCAAGGCGTACCTCAAGGACCCGCCCAATCAGCACTATTATTTAACCTTTACATCCAGCCAATATGCATCATCATAAAAGAACACGGGATAAAATACGCAATCTATGCGGACGACATAATGATATACACACCACTCACCCTCAACAACCCTACACCAAGATAACAGAATGTCTCATGCACATGAACAGCTGGTTTCAACACAACAACTTGAACATAAACTACAGCAAGACCGAGGCTCTAATCATCACATGAAACTCCGACTTCATCCCTCCTCGCAACATCAAGATAGACAACAGAACCATACCCATACAACCAGAAGTGAAATACCTCGGAGTGAACCTGGATAAAGAACTAAACCTTCAGTCCCACATCAGCAGAACCACCAAAAATGCATACCACAGGATGAGACTAGCCCGACGCCTCAAACCCCTCCTCTCTCAGGAACACTTCCGCACAGTCTGTCAGGCACTAATAACCCCAATCCTAGACTTCTGCAACCCAATCTATCTTGGCCTAACAAAACAGACACTCAGGCCACTGCAACTGGCCCAAAACACAGCAGCTCGCATCATAACTGGCACCACAAGACAAGAACACATCACACCTACCCTAAAAGATCTCCACAGGCTACCAATCAGCTCCCGTATCAGATACAAGACAATCATAAACATATTCAAAATCAACTAACAGTCCTCAGCTATCAGCCTACACCCACTCATACAACCCGACAGCAGCACAAAACCGAGGAGGAGAGGCACATCCAACCGTGTCAACACACCTAAAGACATCAACAAGGTACGCAAGGACACCGAAAAACGAGCCCTATCAAAGGCGGCACCAACAATCTGGAACGCCCTCCCTGATGACCTACGGTCAACAACAGACATTAAGGACTTTAGGAAACTGTTAAAGATGACCCTCTTCATAGAGCACTACGGTGACGTCACTTAAATGGTGCAACAGACAATTCCCCAACTCAACACCCCACCCTAGCAACATGATTTAGTATTAAAGTCCTGATGTACATAGTATTAGTATTAAAGTCCTGATGTACATAGTATTGTAAATAGCTCACCAAGAATCAATGTCCATCTATACACACACGCACTCACTGCTCAATGCATGCGCACACTAGACACTGTATCTTGTTGATTGTTTGCTGTATAGACCGCCTTGATTGTAGGAAATGCGGTATAGAAATCTGTTTAAATAAATAAATAAATACGTAGAAGGATACAGCACAATTACTTACCTGTAACAGGTGATCTCTGGGAACAGCAGGAATAAGTCTTCACATATGGGTACGTCAATACCGACGGAGCCTGCGCGGGAACGCTCCCCAGCTTCCCAAAAAGGAAAGCTTTTGGGAGCATCCCACAGCGCCTGCGCGCTGCCTTCCCGCCTTTCCTAACCAACTCTCCTCAGTTCGAGTTTAAATCTGAGACAATAGAGAGAGAGAGGAAAGGAAAGATAGAAAAGAGATACAACTCCTAGGGGAGGTGGGTGGGTTGTGAAGACTTATTCCTGCTGTTCCCAGAGATCACCTGTTACAGGTAAGTAACTGTGCTATCTCCAGGAACAAGCAGGAATGAGTCTTTACATATGGGGTCTCCCTAGCTGAGATGCCTGGGTCTGCGTCCTCCTATGGATCTCAGGCATCCATCCAGGGAAGGAGGGCAGGAGTTGTTTAAGAATGGAACAGGTGTCTGAGGACAGCCTGATCAAACAAGGCATCCCGGCGGGAATCCTTGTCCAAGCAGTAATGGGCTGTGAAGGTATGAACAGAGGCCCAGGTGGCTGCTCGACAGATCTGGTCGATGGACACAGAATTTAGATGAGCCATAGAGGTGGCCATGGCCCTCACATTATGAGCTGTGACATGGCTCTCCAGAGAAAGGTTCTTACTCTGGTAGGCGAAAGAAATACACTGAGCAATCCAATTGGACAGTGTTCTCTTAGAGACTGGAAGTCCCAAATGAGAAGGATCAAAAGCAACAAAAAGCTGGGAAGACTTTCTATGTTGCTGTGTCCTATGTAAGTAAAATGCAAGAGCTCTTTTACAATCCAGAGTATGAAGATTCCTCTCTGCACTGGATGCATGAGGAGCTGGAAAAAAGACAGGTAAATATACCTCTTGATTAAGATGAAAAGGTGAGACCACTTTAGGCATAAAGTGTGGATTTGTCCTAAGGACTACCTTGTCATGATGGAACCTTGTATAAGGTGGATTAGCCACTAAGGCCTGCAGTTCACTGATGCGGCGAGCAGAAGTGACCACAATGAGGAAAATAACCTTCCAGGAAAGAAATTTCAAGGAGGTAGTGGCTAAGGGTTCAAAAGATGGCTTCATAAGCTGACCAAGAACCAAATTTAAGTCCCATGCCACCGGAGGAGGCCTAATGGGAGGTTTAGTTAAAGTTAGGCCTATCATGAATCTTGAAATAAGAGGATGAGAGGAGATAGGTTGTCCATTGATGGGCTTAAGGGATGCTGCAATAGCACTCAAATGGACTCTTACTGAATTTGTCTTAAGTCCTGCATTGGAGAGATGCAGGAGATAGTCTAACAAAGAAGTTAAAGGTAGTGCCAGAGGGTCAAGACCCTTTTCAGCACACCAAATGGAAAATCTTTTCCACTTAAAAGCATAGGAACGCCTGGTGGAAGGTTTCCTGGAAGCATGGAGGATATCCTTCACCTGCTGAGAAAGATTCAAGTCTTGAAGGTCTAGGCCTTCAGTAACCAAGCTCTGAGGTGAAGGGACTTGGGGTTTGGGTGCCACAAAGTCCCTTCCTCCTGAGACAGAAGGTCTGGAGCAGCTCCCAAGTCCAGGGAGAGGGCTTGGGAGAGATGCAGAAGTAGAGGGTACCACACTTGGCGTGGCCAGCGTGGAGCTATGAGGATCATAGATCCTTGATCCCTCTGGAGTTTGAACAGAGTCTTGGGAATCAAGGGAATGGGTGGAAAGGCATACAGGAAGACCTGACCCCAATGAAGGAGGAAGGCATCCTTGGCCTGAACCCCCTGACACGGAATTCTGGAACAGAACCGGGGAAGTTTGGCATTCCACGGACTTGCAAAGAGGTCTATGTCCGGGGTTCCCCATTCTTGAAAGATTCTGAGTACCTGATCCATGTGCAGGGACCATTCGTGTGGAAGCAGAACTCGACTGAGTCTGTCTGCCCAAGAGTTTTGGATTCCTGGGAGATATACTGCCAGGAGATGGATTTGATGCTCTCTGGCGAAGGCCCATAATCTTAGAGCTTCATTGCAAAGCGACAGAGAGACAGTTCCTCCTTGCTTGTTTATGTAAAACATGGCTACTTGATTGTTCGTATGAATAAGGACTGTCTTGTAGCTGAGGAGGGTATGAAAGACCTTGAGAGCTAGAAACACTGCTTGAAGTTCCAAGAGGTTGATATGAAGAGAGGTCTCCTGTGGGGACCAAGTGCCTTGGGTGGAGAGGTCTTGTAGATGAGCTCCCCAACCTGTTTGGGAGGCATCTGTTGTGAGGGTTGCTTGGGGGCAACAACTGTTGGAAGGGGGACCCCAGCAACAGATTTTAAGTAGACATCCACCATTGGAGAGACCAAAAGAGACGTTTGGAGGTTGCTATTTGGTCTGAGAGAGCTCCTGAAGCTTGAGTCCACTGGGTGGACAAAGTCCATTGAGCTGCTGTCATGTGTAGGCGAGCATAGGGTACCACATGTACTGTGGAAGCCATGTGGCCTAGCAGTTGTAGCATCTCCCTGGCAGTTAAGTGGCTCTTTGACTGAATCTGGGAGGCTAGCTGCACTAGACGTTGGCAATGGGCCTGAGGAAGGTAGGCCCTTGCAGTGGTGGTATCCAACCAGGCCCCTATGAATTCCAGGGACTGAGTAGGGATGAGCTGGGACTTTGGGAGGTTTACTACCAGTCCCAGATACTGCAGAATGCGCCTTGTGCGGTCCAGGGAAATCTTGGCTTCTGACTGAGATGGAGCTCGGATGAGCCAGTCGCCCAGGTATGGGAAGACAAATATTCCCAGAGTGCGTAGAAATGCAGCAACTATTGCCATGCATTTGGTGAACACTCTCGGAGCAGAGGCCAGACCAAAAGGAAGGACTCTGTATTGGTAATGTTTTCCCTGACCCTTGTTGAAGAAGAGGAACTTCTTCTATTGCCCCTTGGGCAAGAAGGGTAGTTATCTCCTGACCTAAAAGGTCGAGAAGAGATGTGGGAGAATTGAAGTGTCTCACCATGGTGTGGGGAGGAAGGTCTGAGAAATGAAGTTTGTAGCCCTCTCTTATGATGGAGAGGGTCCACTGCTCTGATGTGATTTGCTCCCATCTGGGAGCAAAAAGAGCTAACCTTCCTGGAATGGTGAGAGGTTCTGGCTGTGTTAAAGCCAGAAAGGCTAAGTTCTCTAGCATCAATTCAAAAACCCTGAGGGGGTTGGGACTGCTGGGTTACAGCAGCCCCTGTAGACTTAGGCTTAGCCTGCTTAGGTTGCAGACACTTAGCGGTAAAGCGACCTGTAGAAGATTGTTGGCCAGAAGTGGAAGGAAACCTGCCCTTCTTGAAAAAAGACTTTTTAAAAGTCTTTTTCTTGGCAGGAATGGAGGTAGACCTTGAAAGTCTATCCAGAGCAGAATTCTCTGCATCCATTTGAGTGGCTTTAATTTGCCACTCTCTGCCAAACAGATTTTCACCTGTACAGGGCAGATTTCCTAAGCCATCTTGAACCCAGAACCCTAAATCAGAAGCCTGGAGCTAAGCAATTCTGTGAGCAGCTATGGCAATGCCTGAGGCTCTACCGGCACCTTCAAAGGAGTCAAAGGCTGCCCTGTTTGAAAACTTGGAGATGTCTTGAGTATGCTTAAGCGACATGCGGAATTCTTCCCTTTTATCTTCTGGAATAAAAGGGAGGAAAGTGTGCAGCTTTTCTGCCACTTCTTTCAGAAACATACCCATATAAAGGCTATATGAGTTGATTCTGGCAATAAGCATACTGGCCTGGAAGATTTTCCTACCAAAAGCGTCCAAGGTCCTGCATTCTCTTCCTGGAGGAGCAGAAGAGTGTCTCTTTGTACTCTTTATCCTCTTCATAGCTGACTGCACCACAATGGAATGGTGAGGAAGCTGAGTTTTCTGGAACCCAGGACAAGGAGGGACACGATACATAGTGTCCAACCTGCGAGAATGAGGAGAGAGAGTGAGAGGAGTCTCCCATAAATCAATCATGTGTTCATGAAGAATCTCATGAATTGGTAAGGTGACTGCCTCTTTAGGAACCCTAGAGTATCCTAAAATATCTAATTTTTTTGCTCTAGGCTCTGATTCAGAGGTTACTGAAATAGAGAGTCCTTTAGCTACTTCTCTTATGAAGTCTTGAAAGGACAAGTCCTCTGGAGGAGACATTCTTCTTTTTGGAGAAGGCGGCTCCTCAGGAAGGGCTATGGATACTTCAGGAGACTCATCTGATGTATCAGAATCATCAGAGGAATCGAAGTATCGCCTGTCAGGGTGCTCTTCTAACGCTCGATACGCGTATCGAGCGGTATCGACATCGGGCGTCCCCAGTAGCCCTGGACAAGGAACCGCAGCAGTCGGTATCCTGGTCGATGTCGATGCAGACGGTACCGGCATCGGCACTGGTGCCGGTACCGGAGCCGATACCGACAACGGAGCTTGTTGCGCTACCGCCGGCGTCGCAGCTTGAATGAAGGCTGAAATAGCCTGCTGCATGGACAGAACATTCTGATCCATCGATGCCATGAATGCCTGGAGGTCGGTACCGGTAGATTGTGCCGGTACCCCAGAGCATTCTAACAGGTGATCGGTTGAGGCCGTGCCATCGATGTCATCCTGTAACCCCATAGGAGGAGCTTTGGAAGCCGGAGCTTCCCGCCGGGGTTGTTTGGCTGATGCAGGATCCTCGAGGGCAAGCCCGGAGGCATCTCGATGCTTAGAGGGAGATCTACCCTTCGAGGACCTGCTAGGTTTATGTTTGGTTACCTGAGATCCTTCAGGAGAAGAAGACCTGGAAGATGTCGATGCTACTGCCGGTGCCTCAGCGGGAAACAGCACATGGAGCTTAGCTGCTCGATTCTGTAACCCCCGTTTAGACATTAGGGAGCAGGACGGACAATCCGGAATGGAGTGTTCAGGACCCAAACATTTAAGACACCATTCATGGGTATCTGTAACAGAAATAGTACCGCTTCACTTAGTGCATTTTTTGAACCCGGAGGTTGGTTTTTCCATGAGGGAAATTTTCTTGTGGGCCCTGAGGCCTTAAGAAGAAAAATACACCAAGTGAGGAAAAATATCGATTTTTTTTTTTTTTTTAAAGAAAGAAAGAAAAGACCGGCGGTACCGGTCCGGAGTCGAGGAAGGCAGACACGCGACCAAAGAAATAAAATAAAATAAAGAACTTCTTCAGCGGTGAAAGGGCTCGATCTGCTGGCTCCGCGGCAAAGAAGAACTGAGGAGAGTTGGTTAGGAAAGGCGGGAAGGCAGCGCGCAGGCGCTGTGGGATGCTCCCAAAAGCTTTCCTTTTTGGGAAGCTGGGGAGCATTCCCGCGCAGGCTCCGTCGGTACCGACGTACCCATATGTGAAGACTCATTCCTGCTTGTTCCTGGAGATTGGCAAATACATGAGTATTTGCCAGCATGTCTTATAGGAGCAGCGATAAAAAAAATAACCCAGAAAACAAAATACAGTGTCCCAAGCTCTTTAATTAGCATTATGTCCGCCCACACTATACAGCAGGGAACCCTCAGTAAGAGCCAGGTGAGAGGAACACAGGGTTTGAGGGGTGAGTGTGTTGTCATGTGTGCTGGGGAGAGGTTGGTGGAATTACTTTGTACCTGCCCCTTTGTTTATGCCTCGGGTCTGAGCAACTGGTAGCTGATACTTGTGCATGCCTCAGAGCAGGTGCAAAAGACAATGGGGAAACTATGGCATAGAGAATGGGATGCACATGTTTATTTTTAGTCAATGCCTAAACTGCACCCCCACCATGGCCCCATGAAATCTCTGTCTCTTGAGGGATATACATGAACAAATTGTGGCTTTCTGAAATTTCTATTTCATTTTTATGCAAACTAGATATGTAAATGTTGCTAATTACATATCTAGATGCTTCTAAAATGGTCTTTATATGCAGAGCACCGCATGTTCTAAGGTCATCAAGTGAACCCTTACATCCTACTTATGTAGTGGAGGAACCTCCATTTAATTGGACTTCGCTGTTTACAGGTCTCAGAACACAGATCACAGTTAAGCAGCACTGAGTAAGATCCTCAGGAGAATTATCTAGCTATAGAAACTCTCATATTATGCACCAAGGCCAAAAATGCTGGGGGAAGAAGAGCTGTTTGACTCCACTCTCACTGCTTGTCTGCGTACAACCATTGATAAATGGTAATTTTCAGGACTGTAAGACATCCACTCACCTTTGGCGTGGAGGAGTAGCCGAATGGTTAGAGCAACAACCTCATACCCAAGAGACCAGGGTTTCATTCCCACAGGCATTCCTTGTGACCATGGGTTAGACACTTTACCCTCCATTGCCTCAGAAGAAAAGACCTGGTAATTTACTTCTGGTCATACCTTGCCAAGAAAACCCAGAGGCTGCTTGGTTGCCAAAAGTCAGCATTGACTTGATGACACAAAACAAAAAGACATCCACTCACCTTTGGCAGAGATTGGAGCTTCTAAGACAGCAGGGACTGTTTTAAACTCTTCTAAGAGACTGATACTTTGTGTTTGTGTGAAACCCACTTCCTGCAATGAGAACAGCAATGAGAGGAGACCAGCCAGTGTAGCAACATCACCAACCCTTGAAAAATGACACTTCTCAAAACATTTTGAGCTAGAATTTGCTTACTTTCTCTGCCAGTATGGCAGAGGGCTTCAGAATAAGGGACAGAAGGGAAGAGCAGGTGGCTAGCAGTTATGAGGAATAGACTGGATAGCAGGGAAATGGCTTTAAATGCAGCTCCCACAATAGAGAAGTATCATGACCTTGGGTAGGTCACTTTATATTCCAGTGCCTCGAGAATCCACTTGCTCTTTGGGGTAGGGGCTCAGTGCAGCTGTATTAAATTCAATTTAAAGTACTTTGATTTAGGGTACCATATAGAAGACTAACATTCTACCATCAGGAGAGAGAAATAGTCCTGTGTTATTTTGAACAACCTAACAAACATATTATGTCGAACCTTGGCTTTTTCCATGGCAGAGCTTTTGTGCCAGTCACAGCCTCTTCTTCTGGCTTACCCAACTCCTAGCTGTGAGCTCTAACATCACATCTAAGCCTTCACCTCTGGACTTGTATTCTTGCTTTGCAAATACTGTCTGTCATTAGTTTTCTTGTACATTGCTGAGCAAGGGCTGCTAGTCTTCTTTTTCTTCCATGTGTTTCAATATGAAAAGGACAACATCCAAAAACTAACAATCCAGGAAGATGAGTTATTTGAAAACTAATCACCCTGTACGTGGGCAAAAGCCTGTGACAACCTGTATACTTTAATTTGAATTTTAGTGGGTGAGGGAAGAGACTAGGAGAAAGGAGCCTAGTTTGGGGTTTTCAAAACTATAGGTGTGTTAGCAAGGTTCAAGTATCTACAGAACACAGAGATGCAAGTCTCTGTGGGTAATTTTGACTGATGTAATTTTCAAAGTACATGCTTATTTTTATTTTAGAAATTGGTGCAAACTTCATCAGCAAATAGTACCTGCAGAATTTGTAGTAATGTAGACAGTTTGAAAATTGGTCTTTAAATCTTTAAAAACAATTTTAAAGCTAATAAAAACAAGTTGTAAAGGGCTTGCTAGAAGCACTGTATACAGACAAGTTTCCCTTGGTCAGCACAACTAAAAAGTGTACACTCCCCGCCCGCCCCCCACCCCCGAGGCTCATCCTAGTACAAGGCTTTATTTTATTTAACATTTCTTATATACCGCCTTTCATGATATCAAGGCGGTTTACATTGAACAAACTGAAATTACATTGAACAGGGCATTACAACTTGGAGATAACTATTTTACAGGGAACATGGGCAATGAAGGGTTAAGTGGCTTGCCAAGACCACAAGGAGCACCCGTGGGACTAGAAACCCCAGGCCTTCCAGCCCAAGGTTGCTGTCCTCTAGTGGGATTTGAACCCTGACCTTCCGCCCTAAAGTACCTTGCCCCAACCACTAGGCCACTCCTCCCAATCTCTTCCTCCTCTTCCCATATTGGTTTACACGACACATTGTCACTCTCCTTCTCAGAGCTACTCTTGGATATATCCCACTTGCAGGCTACCTCCAGTGCCACAACCTGGCTGTGATACTGCACATTAGGTTTGACACCTCCTGCTCTGGGAGAGTTGGGTATCCGTAGCAAGACAATAAGTACCTAAGACCACCTCCCACAGTAGCCCAGTTGCTGTCAGGCAGCCCATGATGAGAATAATGATGTTTAGGCCAATTCAGTGGGTGGGGGGATGGCAAAGACAACTAACAGAAAGGCACTAGAGGAGGGTGCAGAACATGGTCAGAATGATAGAAGAGGGTACCATGGGGTAAGGGATGGATGCAGGACAAGGGGAGGGTGACAAGGAGAGATTACTAAGGTGCGGGGGCGGTACAGGACAAAAACACCAGATCTAGAAGATCTGTAACAGAAAACACACTAATGGTCCCAAAAGACCTAGCAAAACTCACGCAGACGACTACCATGAGAGCATTCTTATTCTTCGCCCCCAGATGCTGGAACATGCTGCCACCTAACATCAGATCACAAAAAGACCTGTCCCAATTCAGAAAATCTCTAAAAACACACCTCTTCCTTCAACACTTCTCCCAAGGCATTAGCTCCCCACCTCCTCCCCTTCCAACCCAAACCAATGACTATGATTAGTCAAGTAAGTTTCCTAAACTCCATTGCTCGCCCCAGATTAAAATCTCGTGCATCACTAATCTATGAAGCTCAAAATTTATGCTAATTTGCTGTAAATAGTTGTGAATATTTGTTATCTTATCTTATCTTTAACCCCATTTATCCCTGTTTCACTCCCTGTTATCTGTAAACTTGACATATGTTTTATGCTTAAGTACAAGGTTGTTAAAATGTAAACCGCGCTGATGATGAATAGCGCGGTATATAAAAACGGTTAAATAAATAAATAAAATAAATAAATGTTAGGAGTGACAGGGTAGTGGATGGATGCAGCATATGGCAGAATGATTGGGAACAAAGTGGAAAGTGAATGTAAGACAAAGTAAGAGGGCATCTGTAAGGGTACTAGGAACAAGATGTTGTGTGGTCATAGAAGTCTGTATAGGGGCTCTGGGCTGGAGTATGTGCATGTTTGTGTATGTGATTGAGTAGCTGGGTTCTGTGTCTGCATATGAGTGGGTTGAGTGCATGAGTGAGTGGGCAGATCGATTGGCAGGGGAAGTGGTGGGGGTGCACTTTTTCTCCCCTACACTGTACTTGTAAGTCTCTGGCCCCCTTTCCTCCAGTCTCTTCCTAACATCTTTCCTTCTCTTATCCCTCCCCACTCCCTTCCCCAGTCCACCTCTTCAACTCTTTTCTTTCCTCCCTCCTTACACCAAATTCCTACAACTTCCTTTGGTACCATCTCCGTTGCCAAGCAAAACTGGGGTAGCCACCTTGCTCACTTGTTGTTCCACGCCATGCTGTTTCACTTCCAACTTGTGTTCTCCACCTGCCATCCTGCTCCATTCTGATTCCCATGTGCTTCTTTTTTTACCCTACTGAAGATACTAATTCTAGAACTCCCAAACACATAAGGAAAGATGGACGGACGGACAGATGAACGAACAGATAGAGGAACATACCTATAAAGAGTAGTTACTCACCTGTAACAGGTGTTCTCCAGGAGCAGCAGGAATCAGTCCTCACATATGGGTGACGTCGGCGCCGACGGAGCCCTCGTGCGGAGCATTTCCCCAGCTTTCAAAGAAAGCCTTTGGGAATTGCAGCGCGCATGCGCGGTCCCCTTCCCGCCCAAGGGTGCCATCTTGCTCAGTCTGATGACATAGCTAAAAGACAGCAACAAATTAGCAAAAATAAACCATATGACTGCAACTCCAAGGGGAGGAGGGAGAGTTGTGAGGACTGATTCCTGCTGCTCCTGGAGAACACCTGTTACAGGTGAGTAACTACTCTTTCTCCAGGACCAAGCAGGAAGTCAGTGCTCACATATGGGACTCCCCAGCTTAAGGCTACCGGAGACCTCAAGCCGAAAAAATGAGCTCCCTCTAGCTCGTCAGTACGTAAGGAAGGAATCTTCTCTGAGAACGCCCCCGACCGGTAGCCCAACACCAGGGCCGGAGGGTAGGAGTTGCCTAAACCCCAAAGAGATTATGGAGTACTGCCTGTCCGAAAGCACTGTCCCTGCGGGACTCTCTCTCAAGGCAGTAATGGGCCGCAAAAGTCTGGCTTGAAGAACAAGTAGCGGCCCGGCAGATGTCTGCCAACGGAACAGAGCGGAGATGAGCCACTGACGCAGCCTTCGCCCTGACACGGTGAGCCGTGACTCGACCCGCCAACGAGAGGCCGGCTGCCCCATGAGCCCAGGCGATACAGTCAGCGACCCATATGGACAAAGTACGCTTGGAGACAGGTAACCCCAACTTATTGGGGTCAAAAGAGACGAAGAGCTGAACAGCCCTCCGGTGCTCCTGCGTACGGTCAAGGTAGAAGGACAACGCCCTCCTACAGTCCAGGGTATGCAGAACCATCTCAGCCCGGTTGGCATGCAGCCTGGGAAAGAAGGTCGGAAGAACCACCTCCTGATTGAGGTGAAAAGGGGAGACAACCTTAGGAAGAAACTTCGGGTGAGTCCGTAAGACCACCCTATTCCTGTAGAACCTAGTGTAAGGGGGATCAGACACTAGTGCCTGAAGTTCACTCACTCGCCTAGCAGAGGTAAGAGCTACCAGAAACAAGGTTTTCCAGGAGAGAAAACGGAGAGGGCAGGTAGCCATAGGTTCAAATGGCGGACAAGTAATCCGCTGTAAGACCACATTTAGATCCCACTCAGGGGCTGGTGGACGCAAAGGATGCTTAAGCAGAAGGAGGCCTCTGAGAAAATGAGCCACCAAAGGGTGGTTGGAAAGAGGCCTCCCGTCCACCAGCGAGTGGTGCGCTGAGAGAGCATTGAGGTGAACCCTGACAGAGTTGGACTTAAGGCCTAGATTGGAGAGGTAGAGCAAATATTGCAACACTACCGCTACCAAGCAGGAGAAGGGATTCTCACTGCGCTGAACACACCATGCGGAGAATCTACGCCACTTAAGAGCGTAGGATTTCCTGGTGGATTGCCGTCTAGAGGCTAAGACTACGTCTTCCACCTCTCTAGGCAGGAATAGGGGAGCCAGGACTACCCTTTCAGCAGCCAGGCCATCAGATGAAGGGACTGAAGGTTGGGGTGCAAGAGAGACCCCTGTTCCTGAGACAGGAGATCGTGCTGAAACCCCAGAGGAAGAGGAGTGTCCACCGCCAGTTGCAGCAGGAGTGGCAACCACGGCTGCCTCGGCCACCTGGGGGCTATCAGGATCATTGAGGCCCTGTCCTTGAGGACCTTGAACAGTGTCCGAGACACCAGTGGTGTGGGAGGAAACACATAGAGTAGGCCTTGGGACCACGGAATCAGAAAGGCATCCGCTGCTAATCTGAGAGGATGTGGTTGCCTGGAACAGAATCTCGGTAGTTGCCGGTTCAGAGGGCTGGCAAAGAGATCCAGGGTGGGGAGGCCCCACCGGAGAAAGATCTGCTGAACCACCAATGGATTCAATCTCCACTCGTGTGGTTGCAAGATCCTGCTCAGTCTGTCCGCCAGGTAATTTTCTTGACCTGGGAGGTAGACCGCCCTGAGGATTCCGTGATTGACAGCCCAAGAGCACAGCCGCTGTGCCTGTGCCTCCTTGTTTGTTCACGTAGAACATGGCAACTTGATTGTCCGTCTGGACCAGTACAGACTGTTGAGACGTGAGGTGGGAGAAGGCTCTCAGAGCTAGGCGTATTACCCTTAGCTCAAGGAAGTTTATCTGCTGAGCAGCCTCCCAAGGAATCCAGAGACCCTGAGTACATGCCCCTTGGCAATGTGCTCCCCAACCTAGAAGAGAAGCATCTGTCGTCAGCACTTGAGAATGCGGAGGGGATTGAAAAGCCACTCAGAGTAGCAGATTCGGAAGATGAAGCCACCACTGTAGAGAGGAGACGAGCAGGGTGGATACTCTCACCGAGTCGGCAAGGCTCCCTGTGGCCTGATGCCACTGAGTTCGAAGGCTCCACTGAGCAGGCCGCATGTGCAGGCGGGCATTGGGGGTTACATGAACCGTGGAAGCCATATGGCCGAGAAGTCTCAGAAATTGCCTGGCAGAGACCAGGGAATTGCTGTGAAACTGCCTGGCTAGATCCATCAACCTGTGGGCTCTGTCCATTGGCAGAAAAGCCTTCGCCTGAAGAGTGTCCAGCCTTGCTCCTATGAATTCTAAGTTCTGGGACGGGAGCAAAGTGGACTTTGCGAAGTTTATGACAAACCCCAAGTGCTGAAGCAGAGCCACAGTGCGAAGGGTGGCTTGACTGGCCTCCTGGGAAGACTGGCCCCTTATGAGCCAGTCGTCCAGGTATGGAAACACAAAAAGACCTTGAAGCCTCAGGTAGGCCGCCACCAACGCCAGGCACTTGGTGAACACCCTGGGAGCGGAGGTTAGGCCAAAGGGTAGTACCCTGTACTGGTAGTGGTTTCCCCCCACAACAAATCTGAGATATTGTCTGTGGTCTGGATGAATAAGGATGTGAGTATAAGCATCCTTTAGATCAAAGGAGCATAGCCAATCTCCCTGCTGGAGGTAGGGCAGCAGGATTCCAAGGGTAAGCATCTTGAACTTTTCCCTCTCCAGGAACTTGTTGAGGTTGCGCAAGTCTAGGATGGGTCTGAGGCCTCCTGTTCTTTTTGGTACCAGAAAGTACCTGGAATAAAAGCCGTGACCTCTCAGGTGGTGGGGCACCGGTTCCACAGCCTGTTCCTTTAGCAGACTTGCCAACTCCTGAAGGAGTAGGTCCCTGTGCAGAGGGAGTCTTGGAGGCTCCCCTGGAAAATAGGAGGGAGGTACCTGGTGAAAATGGAGAAGATAGCCCTTTTGGACTATATGGTGTACCCAGGTATCTGATGTGACGGCTGACCACCTGTGGGCAAAGTGGGCCAGCCGGCCTCCCGTGCTGATGTGAGCCAGCTGAGGAGAAGAGGCTATGCTTGCTGAGTCAAAAAACCCCACCCTGCTGAGCAGGGGCCGGTGTTGGTGGCTTGGGGGCCTTCTGCCTACGGTGCCCATGACCCGGCCCCTTGGCCTGCTGACCCTGTTGGGGAGCTACAGAGGCCTGATAATGAGGGTATTGTTTATAGGCAGAGGACTTCCTCGGGTAAAAGGTCTTTTTTCCCGAGCCCTTCTTCTTCTGAGAAGGGGCAGAGGTTTTTTTGGACAGCCTAGTCCTGGTCAGAGTCTCGGTCTCGAGTTCTGCAGCCTTTTCAGCCATGGGCTTACCAAAGAGGTTTTCACCTCGGCAGGGGACATCGACCAACATGTCCTGCACCCATGGCTTGAGGTCGGATGACTGTAGCCAAGCCTGTCGGCGGGCACCAATGCCGGCCCCGGCTACTCGGGCCAAAGCCTCGAAGCCATCGTAGGCTGCTCGAGAGATAAACTTCGAGCACTCTCGAATACCAGTGGACAAGGCTTGGAACCGCTGCAAAGGTTCCTCGGAGAGACCAGCAGAGAACCCGGCAATCTCCTTTGCCAGGTCTCGGAGATATATGCCCATGTAGAGCTGGTAAGTCTGGACACGGC
The DNA here is from genome assembly GCA_033557465.1 of Ichthyophis bannanicus. NCBI lineage: Eukaryota > Metazoa > Chordata > Amphibia > Gymnophiona > Ichthyophiidae > Ichthyophis > Ichthyophis bannanicus. Next base: position 884,179,837 of record CM066034.1, on the reverse strand, counting down.
AAGCAAGCATAGAGCCCTGGAAGCACTTCTTACCGAGGGCATCCAGGTTCCGGGCCTCCCGGTCGGGAGGCACCGAGGAGTGCATCTTCTGACTTTTCAGTCGATGCATGGCCGATTCCACAATCATGGAGTGGTGCGGCAATTGTGCCTTTTGGAACCCGGGGCTCTTGCAGACTCGATAGATGGAATCGACCCGCTTGCTTAACACCGGCGTCGAGGCCGGGGTCTCCCACATGCGGAAGAGCAGCCACTACAGCATCAGAGGAACCGGTACAGTAAAGGCCTCCTTCGGGGGAGAGTCATACTGGAGGGCCTCGAGCTCCTCGGCTCGAGGCTCCTCCTCAGGATCCGTGGGGAAGGCCAAGGCCTTGGCCATATCCCGCACGAAGTCCGAGAACCGGGTATCCTCCGGTGGGGACCGTCTCCGAGGTTCAGACTCCGGTGAGTCCGATGGGACACACCGAGTCCGATAAGTGTCGGGTGACTCTTCGTCCTCCGTCTCCCAGCCCGACTCCTCGGAGGAGGAATCGAGCGGCTCCGGTCGGGCGGGCACCGATGCCATCCGCCCTGATGCCGAGGGTACCGGCGTCGATGACCTCAGTCCCGAACAGGAGGCCGAGGGAGACCGTGGCCGAGGATAGACTCGAGCCCGCATGGACTCGAGGATCGGCTCGGCCTCCGGGGTCGACTTGGACGTCGAGATCCCGGTGGTCGGGGCAGATGCACCGGTGAGACCGGTGATCAATGCCCGCTGCTGTTCCATGAAGGCAGCGAGGCTGCTCTCCAAGGCCATCAACCTGAGTCCGAGCTCAGGAGACCTAGCAGCCCCCGACTCGGGGCCCGACGTCGGCTCCCCTGGAGGAGAGTCCACGAGGACTACAGCACTTACTTGTCCAGGAGACTCCATCTCGATACGAGGATGCTTGGCAGGCCTCTCCAACTCCGAAGACCCGGGACGGCTATCGGGGCTATGCGACCTGGCCCTCGAGGAACCAGGAGCGTCCACCGATGCCGCCCTCACGGGTTTCTTCTTCGTGCGATGTTCCCGCGAAGGAGACCCCCGCTCAGAGGAACCTCGAGGCTGCTAGGGGCCGGAGTCCTTCTGGTCCTATCCTTCTGGTGCTGCCGACTCCTCAACGCCTTCGAGGACATTTTGCCACACAGACCACAGATCATCAGGTCATGATCGGGTCCGAGGCAGCGGAGGCAGCAGTCATGTGTGTCGGTAAGAGACATAAGTTTCTTACACCGATCACAGTTCTTAAACCCGCTGGTAGCCATCGGGGGAAAAAGGGCCCCTGCGAGGTCAAAAGACCGGGCTGCCAGTGAAAAACGAAAAATGGCGTAAACGCTAGTCACAAAGGACAAAAACCGAAAAAGAGAGAGCGGACTCGATACCGGCGCATCGGGCGAAGGCGGGAAAAGGATCCGGTGTCGAACCGAAGGTAGAAAAAGAAAAAACAGGGAAATCAACTTTTTCCTCGGCGAAAAACGAACTATGTCCGTCGAGCTCCGCGGAAAAAAGAAGACTGAGCAAGATGGCACCCTTGGGCGGGAAGGGGACCGCGCATGCGCGCTGCAATTCCCAAAGGTTTTCTTTGAAAGCTGGGGAAATGCTCCGCACGAGGGCTCCTTCGTCGCCGACGTCACCCATATGTGAGGACTGACTTCCTGCTTGGTCCTGGAGAATAACAGGTACTCTTGCTTGTGTGAAATGTGTCTAAAAATGACTAGAACAAATATACCCTTACTCCTATTAAACCCATATAATAATAAAGCTGTTTATAATCACAAATACAAACATATACAGTTGTGGTCAACACTACTGGCATACTTACATTTTAGTTTATTATTTATTTATTTATTACAAGCTCTTATATACCGCACTATTTAGCATCAGCGCGGTTTACATTAAACAATAGACCAGAACAACATACTGTTTGGTTTTACAGAGAACAGGTACGACAACTTGGATAACATAGGGAATTGTTAACTGAAACTATTTACATATATACAGTATACTTTATGCTCTGGGTTTGAATAGGGTCCTGTAGCACAGGTGGCTGAATTGCAGGAGGTGTGGTTATGTTGTGTATGATATCTTGAGAAATAATTGGAAATATTCCAACTGTATGTTATCATATTTTAATAGCATTTTCAAAGGTAATAAAAACAAAAAAATGTGTCTGTGCAATTTAGACATAGTCATTTCTAAGAAAAAAACAAAATATGACCTGGACAGGATTAATGGCACCTTTCACTGATATGTGGAAGGACAACTCTTGGCAGTGACGACTGCCTCCAAACATTTCTTGTAGCCATCTATAAGTTTCGTACAACTGTGTACAGGTAGTTTCTCCCACTCTTCAACTGTGATTTGCTCCAGCTCATGAATGTTTCCAGGATTCCATTTACCAATGGCAGATTTCAGCTCTTTTCAAAGGTTCTTGATTGGATTGAGATGAGGCTCATTGCTGGCCAGTTTAAAACAGTCCATTTTTTTCCTTTTTAACCATTTTTTTGTACTTTTGGATGTATGTTTTGAGTCATTGTCCTGCTGGAGGACCCATGACTTGTGACCAAGTCCTAGCTTTCTGACACTAAGTAGCACATTTTGCTCCAAAATACCTTGGTAGTCTTCTGACTTCATGATTCCTTTAATATGTTCCAGTTTCCAGTTCCCGAGGCAGCAAAACAGCCCCATAACGTTATGGAACCTCCACCATATTTAACTGTAGGAAGGGTGTTTTTTCCCTTATAAGCTTCATTTCTTCGCTTGTAAATGAATCGCTGGTCTGCATTGTGAAACAGCTAAAGTTTGGTTTCATCTGTTCACAGAACATTTCCCAAAAGGAATGTGGTTTCTCAAGATGGATTTGGGAAAAGATCAGCATGCACTTTTATGTTTGCCTTTGAGCAGAGAGGTTCTCTTTGGCCTTTGCCCATGAAGTCCTTTTTTGTTTAGTGTGCAGCATATGGTGCAAGTTGAAACCACCACTCCAGATTGCTCCAGGTTAGCAATCTGGAGTGTTGTTTTTCCAACAGTTCACACTAAGCTTCAAAGTTTTGGATTAATTTTCCTCTTCCCATCACATCCTGGGAGGTTCTTGACAGTTCCATGAGCAGAAAACGTCTTAACAACATTGTGAACTGTAGACACAGGAATCCCAAGGTCTGTGGAGATGGCCTTGTACCCCTTTGAAGTTTGATGTTGGGGGATAATGGCTTTTCTGACAGTCGCAAGCAGCTCTCTTGTCTTCACCATTGTGAAATGGAACAGGAAGTGAATGTGACCATTTTAAACATTAGAACCATCATACATTGGTTGATTCCAGTCATGCGAGTGCTAACAATTGATCACAGGTGTGTCTAATTTTACTGGAATGCGAATGTGGTTCTTCTCTTCAAACTGATTTGAATTGTTTATAAGGGTGCCAATAATCATGTCCTTCCTTCAAAAAGGTAAACAACATTCAATTTCTTATATTCCACCCTTAATTCCACCCCTCCAACGGACAGGACTAGCTATGTATAATGAGTGTTTTTTTTGTCGGATCGTCTGTTTTGAGAATGCGAAACATGCTCAATGTTACAGACCCTCCATTTTAATCAAGTTTTAAAAGGCCTACGCAGCCAACCTCGTGTGAGGCTATCTGGTCTTCTGACCCAGCCAACGCAAAATAACTAAATTCAGTATAGCAGAAAATGTCCACTATCCGTTCAATCGGTATTTAATCCAGTCGGAGCTGTAGATTGTAGCGTATAAATCCACCTTTGTTCCTTGAAACGCAACTGGCTATGATGATCCCCTCCCCGTGGAGTTGGGGGGACCGTATCTAATACCAGCCATTTCAGTTGTTCAAAAGTATGTGCTTGCTGTATACAATGGTGTACTATTGGAGCCGCTGTCACCTTAGTAAGTATCCAGGACCGGTGTTCTTGCAGGCATTTCTTTACTACCCTAGTCGTCATTCCAACGTAGATTTTCGCACAAGGGCACAGAATTAGATATACTACATAAGATGACGTGCAATCCGTAGTATGGTATAAAGAAAAAACCCTATTTGATTGTGGATCACACCACTCCGTGCCTTCAATAATGGTAGAGCTCTGACTGGATTAAATACCGATGTGGAATGGTGGACGTTGAATTGAAATTTTGTTTAATAGTAGGATGTCGTCATTCAAGTTTTCTCTCATATTTACCATTACATCATGGATGATGTCATGGCGTCAGCATAGGAACAGGAAGTTGGGAGTACGGTGCTTGATAAAGGGCCAAGACGACCGGCTTGAAACACAAGAGTTTGTGTCACAGTATCCCACGTCTTGTTTGAACTCCCAGTTGCTGAGTCTTATTGGAGAGCCATATTGAAGAGCAAAGCGATAGCTAGAGTGGCATTTAGAGAGGAAGAGAGGAAATACGGTCTACCTCCTAAGCAACGTATTTTAAGCCAAGACTCTCCATTGACTTTAACAGATGAGTATCTTTATCTTTATTAAGTTTTTATTTATACATTCAACAAAGAATGAAAGAAAATACTGGCAAGTAACAATAAACCAAAAAGAAGTAATACAGGAAAAAACCCAATATCATATTACAATACCAACTTCAGCCCACAAGATAAGGAGGCAACAGGAAATTTCAAAAGAAGATAAATACAATATATAACAGGCAGTGCAAGGCTTAAACGTCAGCCGTATGGGATGGTACAACAACAACAGGCTCCTCTCTAGCATTCAGAAAATACAGGAGTTGATTGGGCTCAAAAAACATATACATTTGTTTTTGATAAGATATACAACAACGAGAAGGAAATTTTAATAAAAAGGTCCCTCCAAGAGATAGAACCCTAGGTTTATACCTTAAGAATTCTTTTCGCCTCAGCTGGGTACCCCTAGCCAAATCAGGAAAAATACGTACAGAGGAGCCCAAAAACTGCTCACTGAAATTCCGAAAGTACAGTCGAAGAATCAGTGCTTTATCGGTCTCAAGTGCCAATGTAATAAGCAGTGTAGTACGCGCAGTAATAACCTCTAATGAGCTCTCTAGAAAACCAGTCAGGTCCCTCGTAGCCCCAATAGAGACAACATTAGCTTCCTGAACCCCCCTATCCACAGACAAATACTGAGCTCTGGTCAACGGAGGAAGGTCTTCCCTGGAAATTTTCAAAACCTCCTGGAAATACTTTCGCACCATCTCCAAGGGAGAAATCACAGGAGACCTAGGAAAATTCACCAGTCTCAAATTGTTCTTCCGGGCCTGGTTCTCTAGGTACTCCATCCTCCTAGTCTGAATGCTCAAATTTTTCATGTGGGCCAGGTTCAGTTCTTGAAGTTTCTCCAGATCTAAACGGAGCTGTGCCAAACTACATTCCTGTTCCTTTTGGACTTGAGCAACCCCTTGAAAATCTGTCTTTAGACTTACAACTTCTGCAGACAATGAAGTAGTGATAGTTCGTAGAGAAGAATTCATTGCTGCTATAGCGTCCCACAGCACCTCAAGAGTCACCACTGCAGGTCTCACCAAACCACCGCCGCCAGCATAACCAATTGGGGACACAATCTCCTGGAGCGCAGCAGGGGCACTCCTCCCCAACCCAACAAACACTCCAGGGGGTCCACACGGAGCGCTCCCATCGGCAGAGGAACCCTCCGTGGCAGCCTGCCTCGGCGTACTAGATATCACACCGGCAAGCGCCTCACTACTGCCAAGGGTTTCGCTTCCGGGACAAGGCGGGGGGGCCCACTGCTCCAGGGAAAGGAAAACCCCGGATGTGCCCAGGTCCTGAGAACCCTCAGGGCCTGCCGAAGACGCTGCTTGCTCCATCGGCGCACGGAAGCCACACATCTGTAAAGTCCGTTGAGCAGCGTTGTTGGAACAAGCTTGCCCCGAAGGTAAGCTAGCCTGCTTGCGCTTCCTTCTGCCCATACCGGCACCAGAAAACGACCGCTATCCACAGCAGACTACAGCGCATCAGCCTCCGGTCGATGGAATCACACCACCATCGTCGCCATCTTGCCTCCCTGTCCAGATGAGTATCTTTAACTTATGGGCAATATTGAACATCATGTTCGAAAATGTACAATTGTGTTCTAATTGAACGGATAGTGGACATTTCCTGTTATACTGAATTTAGTTATTTTGCGGTGGTTGGGACAGAAGACCAGATAGCCTCACGCGAGGTTGGCCACGTAGGCCTTTTAAAACTTGATTAAAATGGAGGGTCTGTAACATTGAGCATGTTTCGCATTCTCAAAACAGACGATCCGATAAAAAAAACACTCATTATACATAGCTATAATGTTCGTTGGAGGGGTGGAATTAAGGGTGGAATATAGGAGATTGAATGTTGTATACCTTTTCGAAGGAAGAATTATAGGGGTTACACAATTGGGTTTCTTGAATTGTTAATAATGTCTTGGCAATGCCCCAGTTTTTATACTATTTCCTTTTTTAATTGGTCTTGTTTTATTTGATTCTTTTACAGCATGTGTCAAATATATGTGCATATATAGTCCAATGCCATTTCATAGTCCACTTTTTTTTTTTTAAGAGATACTGGACATTAAGGGGTTGGACTGCAAGGTGGCCAATAATGTTGATCACAACTGTATAAAAAGCTTTTTTTGTCAGACAGAAAAGCAAGGTGGCTATATTCACCTACCACCGTTATTAGCCCATTCTATTCTTTATTCAAAGTGATCATGCACGTAAATGCCCTCTAAAATACCGATCTGCAGTATCAACATGATTGGCGCGTTTCAAAAGTGTAAAAAGCGTAGTTGCTCACCAGTAAAAGGTGTTCTCCAGGGACAGCAGGAATCAGTCCTGACATATGGGTGATGTCGGCGCCGACAGAGCCCATGCAGACCATTTCCCCAGCTTTCAAAAAAAGTCTTTGGGACATGCTACCACCCATGCGTGGTCCCCTTCCTGCCCAAGGGTGCCATCTTGCTCAATCAGATGACATAGCTAGGACGGCAGTAAAAACTAAAACAATGTAGGGAGGAGGGAGGGTTGTGAGGGATGATTCCCGCTGTCCCTGGAGAACACCTGTTACAGGTGAGTAACCATGCTTTCTCCAGAAACAAGCAGAAAGTCAGTCCTCACATACGGGACTCCCTAACTCCAGGTTGCCAAGGACAGAACCAAGACACCACCAACTGGATCCAAACAGGTAGCTGTGAGTTGCAGAAGGTGAGCCCCTACTGAGAGAGACTGCAAGACTCTACCGTCCAGCGACACTATCATTCTGGTAGCCTGAACACAGAAGGGTCGGAGGGCAGGAGTTGCCTATACCCTGAGAATATTACAGAGTACTGTCTGGCCAAAGACACTGTCTCTGCAGGACTTACTCTCCAGGTAGTAGTGAGCTGCGAACATATGAATTGAAGACCATGTGGAGACCTTGCCGATCTCCTTCATCCGCACTGAGTGGAGGTTGGCTACCGACGTGCCCATCGCCCTCATAAGATGCACTGTGATCCGGTGCTCAGTGAGGGAAAAGCAGTCTGCCACCCAAGTGGAAAGAGTTGGCTTAGTCACTGGGAGCCCCAGGCTGCTGGAGTCATAAGAAACGAAAAGCTGTAGAGATTTGCGATGGGCTTGGGTCCGCTGTAAGTAGAAGGACAGGGCCCGTTTGCAATCCAGTGTATGAAGCATTAGTTCCTCCCTGCCGGCATGAGGCTGCGGAATAAAGGTGGGGAGGATCCCTCTTGGTTCAGGTGGAAAGGAGACACCACCTTCGGGAGGAATTTGGGATATGTGAGGAGCACTACTCTGTTCTTGTAGAACCCTGCATATGGTGGATATGCCACCAGGGCCTGGAGTTCGCTCGCTCTGCGAGTGGATGTAAGGCCCACCATAAAGGCCACTTTCCAAGACAGATACCACAGGTGGCAAGTTGCCAGGGGCTCAAAAAGCGATTTTGTGAGCTGGGAGAGTACCACGTTGAGGTCCCACTCTGCCGCTGGAGGGCGGAGAGGGGGCTTGGATAACAGGAGGCCCCGGAGGAACCTGGAGACCAGGGGCTGGCTTGAGAGGGATTTTCCCTCAATAGGGTGGTGGTGAGAGGCTATAGTGCTCAGATGCACCCTCACAGAGTTAGATTTTAGCCCGGTGTGTGACAGGTGCAGTAGGTACTGAAGAACTAGTTGCACGTGGCACGAGAAAGGACTCTCTTCCCTTTCCGCACACCAGGCGGAGAACCTCCTCCACTTAAAGGCAGAAGCCCGTCTGGTGGAGGGTTTCTGGGAGGCTAGCAGGATCTCCTCGACCTCTTCTGGAAGAATGAAAGGGGCCAACGCTATCCTTTCAGCAGCCATGCTATTAGTGTTAGCAATCCCAAATTGTGGTATAGGAGGGAACCCTTTCTCCTGGGAAAGGAGGTCCGGGGCTCGGCCCAGAGGGACTGGGAGTGCCACCAACAGAGGGAACCAAGGTTGCCTGGGCCACTTGGGGGCAATCAGTATAATTGACGTCCCTTTACTCTGGACCTTGAAGTGGGTCCTGGCTACCAGGGGGGTTGTTGGGAATACAGAGTAGGCTCTCGGACCACGAGATCAGAAAGGTATCTGTCGCCATTCTCTTCAGGTGCGGCTGGTGGGAGCAGAAGCAGGGTAGCTGCATGTTGTCTGGAGAGGCGAATAGGTCCATCACAGGCCTGCCCCAGAGATGGAAGAGATGTTTTGTTACTCTGGGGTTTTAAGCGCCACTCATGTGGACGAAGGACTCTGCTCAGCCTGTCTGCTAGGTAGTTGTCCTGGGCCGGGAGGTACACCGCTCGCAGAAGCACACCATTGTGTGCTGCAAAGAAGAGGAGGGCTACTGCCTTCTGACAGAGGGCGTACGAGCCCGTGCCTCCCTGCTTGTTGATGTAAAACATGGCAACCCGGTTGTCTGATTGGATCAGCACAGGTTAGTGTCACAGGCAGTGGTGGAACGCTCGTAGGGCTAGGAAGATTGCCCTGAGCTCCAGGAGACTGATCTGTAGAAGTAACTCCCTCCTGAGACCAGCTGCCCTGTGTGTTGAGGTCTCTGTAATGTGTCCCCGAACCCAGGATGGAGGCCTCCGCAGTCAGGATCCTCTGTGGCGCAGGTGCCTGGAAGGGCATTCCCATCTGGAGGTGGCACCAGCTGGCAGGTAACCCTGACCCAGTCCCGTAGCCTGCCCTTGGCCTAAGCCCACTGCGAGCATAGGCACCACTGGGCTGTCCGCATGTGTAAGCGGGCTGAGGGCGTGATGTAGACCGTCGAGGCCATATGGCTCAATAGGCTGAGGAGGAGATGATCCGGCATTGATCAGCGGTGCTGTACCTCTTTTGCCAGTTGCCTGAGGCATTCTGCCCTCTGTCTTGGGAGGATGGCCTTGACCTGTAACGTGCCCAATTGAGCACCTATGAATTCCAGGCTTTGGCTGGAGAGAGATGGGATTTGGGGTAGTTGATGATGAACCCCAGATGCTGCAGTAGGAGGGTTGCACGCTCTGCGGCCTGACTGATCTCTGAGCTGTACTGGCCCTGATGAGCCAGTCATCCAGGTAGAGGAAGACAAAAGCCCCTTGTAGGTACAGGTAGGCGGCTACCACCACCAGTCATTTGGTAAAGACCCTTGGCGAGGTGGCCGGGCCGAAGAGTAGCACTCTGTACTGGTAGTGCCCTCCTCCCATCGCGAACCGTAGGTTCTGCCTGTGGGAGGGTGGATCAGGATGTGAGTATACGCATCCTTTAGGTCCAAGGAGCACAGTCAATCTCCCTGGTGGAGGTAAGGCAGCAATGTTCCAAGGGAGAGAATCTTGAAGTTCTCCCTCACCAGAAACTTGTTTAAGTTTCTCAGGTCTAGAATGGGCTTGAGCCCCCAGTTCTCTTTGGGACAAGGAAGTATCTGGAGTAGAAGCCTTTTCCCCATAGCTGTTTGTGTACAGGCTCTACTGCGTTGTCCCTGAGCAGACCTGCGAGTTCTGAGAGCAGAAGGGTTGGTGAAGGAGAAGTAACACTGGCTCTCCTGGAAAGAACCTCGGTGGTACCTGCTGTAGGTTGAGGAGGTATCCTTTCCTTACCACCTGCAGTATCCACTGGTCTGAGGTGACTCTGGCCCACGTTTGGGTGAAGAGTGCCAGGTGGCCCCCTGTGGGCTGGTGAAGGTCTCCCGGGGGAGGGGAGACCCTGCCCCGGGAGTCAAAAGTTCCCCCTGGGCTGGGCAGGAGTTGGGGCCAGGGGCTTCTGTGCCTTTGGTTTCTGAACCCCATGACTTTGCCTTTTGGGTGAGAACCCTGTTGCTGGCCCAAGAAGGGCTGGTAGTGGTGACTTGGGAACAGGGGTTTCTTGCGGGGAAAGGATGAGGTCTTCTTGGAGAGCCTCTGTCAAGTCACCACATCGGCCTCGATCTCGGCCACTTTGTTGGCCATAGGTTTGCCAAATAGGTTCTCCCCAGTGCAGGGGACATGGAGCGGCTTGTCTTGGATCCATTGTTCAAGGTCTGAGGACTGCAACCAAGCTTGGCAATGGGTGCCAATGCCGGCCGCTGCTACCCGAGCCGCTGACTCAAAGCCGTCAAAGGCCACCCGGGAAAGGAACTTAGAACAGTTCTTAATCCCGGAAGTCAGGGATTGGAACCGCTAGAGGGGTTCCCCAGTAAGCCCCACTGAAACCCCGGTTTAAAGCCTTTAGGTACATGACTATGTACAATTCATAGACTTGAATCCAGCAATCCAGCATGCAGCCCTGGTAACACTTGTGCCTGAGGGCACCGAGAGCTCTAGCGTCCCACCTGGGAGGGACCGAAGAGTGGGTCTTCTGGCTCTTAAGCTTCTGCATGGTCGATTCGATGACCATGGAGTTATGTGGGAGTTGGGGCTTGTGGAACCCAGGGACCTTACGGTCGTGGTAGATGGCGTTGAATCGCCGGCTCACCACCGGCACCGAGGCCAGCGTCTTCCAAATTCTGAGTAGCAGCCCCTCGAGGATCGGCTGCACAGACACTGTGAGAGTCTCCCTTGGGTGGAGACTCCTACTGGAGAATCTCCAGTTCCTTGGTACGCAGATATTCCTCTACCTCGGTTTGCACCAAGAGGGCCCTGGCCATATCCTTGATAAAGTCATGGAAGGCCACATCATCCAGAGGAGAATGGCACCAAGGCGCCGGGGGTGATGGATCCAAGGGAATATCTCGGTGCCACTTGGTTTCCGGGGACACCTCATTGTCGGTCTCCCACTCAAAGTCGAGCAGACGAGTCTGAGGCCCTGCGACTCATAACATCGAGGCCGGGTGGCTGGCAGCCTCCGGAGGACCTGAGGTCCAAGTTACAGAAACTGGCCATGGAAGACCGGATGTCCGAGGAACAGAACAGAGACCTCAACTGGCGCCGAGGGCTTACCCGAGGCCAATGGTGCTCGGAGTTCAGCTGGACGACCAGGGACTCCCCCGCATTCGGGAGCCCAGTCATCGGGGCAGATGAAGCTTAAGAACCAGCCATCATTGCCTGCTGCAAGGCCAGGATAGCGCTGATGTTCTGCTCCAAAGCAACCATTCTGGTTTCCAAGACAGAAGGCTCTGCAGCTTTAGGCGCAGGCACTGAGGACCTCGGGTCCTGTGCCAGCACTCTTGCGAGTGCATCCTCAATAAGGACTACGGTCTCGAGGAACCTCGCATGGTCTCCACCGGCCAAGAAATCCTTCTTGAGGACCTTAGTAGGGCGCTTCTCAGAGCTGCCTGATTCCCTCCGAGCAGTTTTACCGGGTTTTTCCTGTTCAACCTCGGCAGATTTTGAGGATCTTTTCTTCTTTCTCTTGGGGTCTGAGGTCTTCTCGGAGAGCCTCCACCGCGGGACTCCAAGGATGCTCAGGCCTCACGGGAAGTGCTGGCTTGGAGCTCGGCATCAGGGAGGTCAGTGACGAGTTGGATCTGGAGAACAGTTTTTCTTGCAACTTTGACCTCTTTTTATTGGTTTTAGGCTTCATAGCCTGGCACAGGTTGCAGGAGGTGCTGTCAAGGTCTGTGCCCAGGCAGCGTAGGCAGCAGTTGTTGCTGTCAATCACTGACACTGTTTGACTGCAGCGGTCACACTTTTTGAACCCACTGGGGGGGGACATGTGGGGAATACCCGGACGGGGTCAATGACCCCTGGGCAAAAAAAGACATGAACGCCTCTATCAAAAAAGGCAAAAAGGAGCCAAAAACAGCACCTGGGACGGGGACGACGCTGGCTCAAGGCAGGAAGAGGAGCCGGTATGCAAACCTAACTATTTTGAGGATAATTAGTAAGGATTTTTCCAGAGAAACAGGACAGATGTCCTTTGGCCCCATGGAAAAAAGACGACTGAGCAAGATGGCACCCTTGGGCGGGAAGGGGACCACACATGTGTGGTAGCATGTCCCAAAAGTTTTCTTTGAAAGCTGGGGAAATGCTCCGTGCGGGCTCCATCAGCGCCAACGTCACCCATATGTGACAACTGACTTCCTGCTTGTTCCTGGTGAATATCCTGCTTCTGGATAACATCAATAAGGATAACATAATACTTGACTCCATAGTAGTTTTCCTTCATCAATAGATAACAGCAATACTCCACTGTAACTCAAAAATTTCAATGTAGTACGGGGGCTTCCTTCTTTTGCAAGACCTTCCAGGCTTCTAAGGAAAAGATGGCCTCAGCAGTTTTTTAAATAACTTAACTCTGCCCCCTCTTAAATAACTTAAAAGGGGAGCATCATCTAAATCAAGGTATGCCAATTAATCTGTTGATTAAGTCACTTTGGATGAACAGTGTCCAAATGAAAAAATCCAAAATTGCTCCCTATAATTAAGGCGCACCTCCTGATTATCTCCTTGCTAAAACAGAGGGACACAATCTATCACAGTCGATTGTAATTGATCAAAGGAATGTCCAAACTGAATACAATGCTCAACTATGGGAGCAGTCCTGTTTTCGGTATTAATTCGGGAGCGATGTTCCCTCAGACATTGGAATATGGTATGATTAGTCTGTCAACACCTTTTGAGTAATAGGACTTTGCCAAGGTTCCCCCAAAACAGTAGGACGGACAAAATTCACACGTTCCACATTGGAATATAATGAATTAGTTAGATTCATATTACATAATTGGCTACATTTTTTCCTCTTTGATTAGCAACAATTGGTTGATCAGAGAAACAGGAATGTAATTGCAATATCCGCCAGTGTTTATACAATATACCAGCCACATGAGAGGCCCGTGTGGAAAATGGCAACACACAAACTAAGATATCATCTGCATCTGTAACTTCAGAACTTTTTAATTGCAAAAAAAGTTCTTGATGTGCATGCAGGCCATGCATTGAGCAAGAATGTTGTTTGCACAGGGCCCCGTGTTTCAGGGGGCCCCGCGCAAACAACATTCTGCCCATCAGCCACTTTAAAATAAAAAAGAAACTTGCTGCTGCTGCTGCCGCTGCCACTTTGGCAGCGGCAGAATGAAGTGTCTCCTGCGGACAAGTGTTTCCCGAGGCTCCCCCCACCGGCTGCCCGGCAGAGCCCGCCTCAATCACGCTCCTCGGCGTGGCTTTCAGAGCCGTGAAGGGAAAGTGTCCCTCTCGTGGCTCTGTTAAGCCTGCCGGAGCTGATGGGAAATTTCCCATCAGCCTCGGCGAGCTTAACAGAGCCGCGAGAGAAACTCCCTTCACGCCTCTGAAATCCGCACCGAGGAGAGTGATTGAGGCGGGCTCTGCCGGGTAGCCGGGGGGGGGGGGGGCGCCGCGGGAGACACTTGACCGCAGGAGACACTTCATTCTGCTGCTGCCACAGCGGCAGCAAGTTTCTCTTACGTTTTCCCTGGGCTAATGGGGGGAGGGGAGTTAGGACTGGTAATGGGCTGGGGGGTTAGGACTGGTAATGGGGTGATGGGGGGGTTAGGAATAGTAATGGGCTATGGGGGGCTTAGGACTGGAGGTGAGCTTATGGGGAGGTTAGGACTGGTAATGGGCTATGGGGAGGGCTAAGACTGAAAATGGGGTGATAGGGGGCTTAGGACTGGTAATGGACTGGGGGGGTTGCTAGTACTGGAAATGGGCTGAGTGGAAAGGGGACTTGAACTGCAAATAGCTGATGGGGACGGGGGCTTGGAATGGAAATGGGCTGATGGGTGGGTTAGGAATGGTAATGGCCTATGGGGAGGGGCTAAGACTGAAAATGGGGTGAGGGGGGCTAAGGACGGGTAATGGGCTATGAGGGGCTAGGACTGGTAATGGGCTGGGGGGTTGGTGCTAGTACTGGAAATGGGCTGAGTGGAAGGGGGACTTGAACTGCAAATAGCTGATAGGGACGGGGGCTTGGAATGGAAAGGGGCTGAGTGGAAGGGGGGGCTTGAACTGCACATAGCTGATGGGGAGAGGGGCTTGGAATGGAAATGGGCTGAGTGGAAGGGGGGGCATGAACTGCAAATAGCTGATGGGGACGGGGGCTTGGAATGGAAATGGGCTGAGTGGAAGGGGGGGCTTGAACTGCAAATAGCTGATGTGGAGGGGGGCTTTGAATGGAAATGGGCTGTGAGGGGAGGGAGCTAGGACTGGAAATGGGCTGAGTTGGGGGGAGCTAGGACAGGAAATGGGCTAATGTAGGGGCTAGGATAGGACTGGAAATGGGCTGTTGGGGGGTGCTAAAATTGGAAATGGGCTGTGGTGGGGGCTTGGATTGAAATGGACTCATGAAGGGGCTAGAACTGGAAGTAGGCTCATGGGGGGCTTGGATTGGAAATGGGCAGAGTGGAGGGGAGCTAGGATTTGACATGGGCTGATGGTGGGGCTAGTAAAGGACTAGAAATGGGCTGATGGGGGTCTGGAATTGGAAATGAGCTGATGGAGGGACTCGGATAGGACTGGAAATGGGCTGATGGTGGGGCTAGGATAGGATTGGAAATGGGCTGAGGGGGGGCTAGGACTGGAAATGGGCTGATGCGGGGACTAGAAGGGAGTGGATGCTGGGTGGGGCTGGAACTAGAAGGGAGCTGATGTTGGGGGAGGATTAGAATGGGATGGAACTGGGAGAGTGAAATGGAGAGGGGAAAAATATTTTGTGTGGGAGGGAAGAAAAATCTACAATTGGCCGGGTATTGGGAAATTAAGTGGGGATTGGGGATTGAGGATGGAGGGGTAAAATTTGACTGGATGAAATAGGAATGAGGAAAGAGCAAAAGGAGAAAGATTACTATGTTAAATTAGATGTAGAGAGAGAATGGAAAAAAACTAGAAGAGAGAAGAAAGGACAAATGGACAGCAGATGATGGAGAGTTAGCAGAAGACACGAAGAAACTAAAAGAAAGTGGCTGGAGCAATTGCAACTGAAAAAGAAATGCACAAAAGGTGGAAAAATATCTCTTTATTTTGAATTTATTAACTGGAATAGGTCAGCTCTGGGAAATGTGCATCATTAACGTCTGCGCTTTGTTTAGTACAAGAGGAAATTAATTTATAGTTTTATTTCTACAGTGTTGTTGTACATTCCAAGTTTGGCTTTTGGGTTCCCAGTTTAATTATTGTCTTCCTGTTTCTAAATTGTGATTCCTTGTTTGGTGATGGTCTATGTTCTGCATGTGTAACTGAGCTGAGGTATTCTGTTTATGTAATTCCTATCTGACATTGCCACTTGTTCTCTTTCCCCAGTAGGTCATGTAATGTTATTCTCTGAAATGTATTGGTTTAATATTTGCAGTGTTACCTTTTGATAGGTAGAGTATGGTGCTTTGTGAGTCCTGGTAGTACTGTTATGATATGGCGGGTTTGCTATGAGTTTAAATGGGCAGTGTTTAAGAACATAAGATATGCCATACTGGGTCAGACCAAGGTCAATCAAGCCCAGTATTCTGTTTCCAACAGTGGCCAATCTAGGTCATACGTACCTAGCAGTTTTCCCAAGGGACACAGGTTCCACAATGCTTGTATTGGTTCAAGCATTGATATCCTGCGTCCCTTCTTAATAATGGTTTATGGACCTTTCCTCCAGGAACTTGTCCAAACCTTTTTTAAACCCAGCTACACTAACAGCCTTTACTACATCCTCCGGTAACAAATTCCCAAGTTTGATTACACGTTGAGTGAAAAAATATTTTCTTTTATTAGTCTTAAATAGTTTACCCTGTAGCTTCAGTGCATGTCCCCTAGTCTTTCTATATTCTGATAAGGTAAACAATCGATCTACGTTTACCCGTTCCACTCCGTTCATTAATTTATAGACTTCTATCATATCTCCCCTAAGCCGTCTCTTTTCCAGGTTAAAGAGCCCCAACCTTTTTAGCCTTTCTTCATAGGAGTATCCTTCCATCCCCTTTACCATTTTGGTGGCTCTTCTCTGAACCTTTTCTAAAATCGCTATATCCTTTTTAAGATACGGCGACCAGAATTGCACACAATATTCAAGGTGCGGTCTCACCATGGAACGATATAGAGGCATTATAATATCTTTTGTTTTATTTTCCATTCCTTTCCTTATCATACCTAGCATTCTATTTGCTCTCTTGGCCGCCGCTGCACACTGGGCCGAGGGAGGAGTAGCCTAGTGGTTGGGGCAAGGTACTTCAGGCCGGAAGGTCGGGGGTTCAAATCCCACTAGAGGACAGCAACCTTGGGCCGGAAGGACTGGGGTTTCTAGTCCCACAGATGCTCCTTGTGGTCTTGGGCAAGCCACTTAACCCTCCATTGCCCATGTTCCCTGTAAGTATTAGTGTATGTGTCTCATATCCCCCCGTGTTAAATGTATCCCCCAATTGTGTTGTGACCGCTTTGATTGAAGGATAAGGCGGTATACAAAACTGTCTAAATAAATAAATAAATAAATAAATAAACATGGTATCCACAATGACGCCTAAATCTTTTTCCTGGGTGGTGGTTCCTAATGTGGAACCTTGCATCGTGTAACCATAGTTTGGGTTGTTCTTCCCTAGGTGCATAACCTTGCACTTGTCCACATTAAATTTCATCTGCCATTTTGATGCCCAGTCTTCCAATTTATCAAGATCCTCTTGCAATTTTTCACAATCCTCTTGGGTTTTAAGAACTTTAAATAGTTTTGTGTTATCTGCAAATTTGATAACCTCACTCGTTATTCCACTTTCCAGGTCATTTATGAATATGTCAAAAAGCAGCGGACCCAGCACAGATCGCTGGGGTACACCACTATTCACCTTTCTCCATTGGGAAAATTGGCCATTTAGCCCTACCCTCTGCTTTCTATCTTTTAACCAGTTCCTGATCCACAATAGTACACTGCCTCCTATCCCATGACTCTTTAGTTTTGCCAAAAGTCTCTGATGAGGGACCTTGTCAAAGGCTTTCTGAAAGTCCAGATACACAATATCACCGACTCACCTTTGTCCACCTGATTATTCACTCCTTCAAAAAAACATAACAGATTAGTAAGACAAGATCTTCCTTGTCTAAAGCCATGTTGGCTGTCTCCCATTAGGTCATGACTATCTACATGCTGAGTAATTTTATTCTTTATGATGGTTTCTACCATTTTTCCCGGTACTGATGTCAGGCTCACCGGTCTGTAATTTCCCGGATCACCCCTGGAACCCTTTTTAAAAATTGGTGTTACAATGGCGATCCTCCAATCTTCAGGTATTAGAAATTGGTGTTACAGAACCCTTTTTAAAAATTGGTGTTTGTAGTAGTTCCTAATGTGCCTGGCGGTTGGCACAGGATTATAGTAATGTAGAAATCTTTTAGTCTTTCTTTATCCATACACTCATTAAGAGGCATGTTTACTAAAAGTTAGTGTATGATAACGTTATGCAAATATTTATGCAAATGAGACCCCTTATGCAAAAGAGACCCCACACCCCCCTTAGGCCGCCCCTGCAGACAGGCTTTCTTAAGGATCCTATAAGGGTAACCACACTCTAGAAATTTCTGAAATAATTTCTTTGCCTGCTATATATAATCTTCCTTCAGCATGCAAATTCTACAAATTCTCAAAAACTGGCTTACCGCTAAACCCATTTTTAGAGGTGTAGGATGATGGTTTGAAAACCGCAATAAATATTATGTGTGATTGGTTTTTGATATAAAGAGGTTATCAAGCGTCATGCTGAATAATAGAAATATCTAGGAAGGAAACTTGTTGCTGATGAAAAGTGCATTCAAATTGCAAATTAGCCTTCCTGGTGTTAAACCAATTAGTAAAAGCATTTAAAGAAATTTGATCCCCTTGCCAGACAATAAACATCATCCAGATATCTTCTCCAAAGACAGATATGTGCCATCCATGTTGAGGCATACAAAAATACTCATTCTCGAATGCAGCCATAACGGGGGTAGCTGAATATAGCCACTTTGTTTTACTGTCCAACAAAAAAAAAGCTTTCTATATATGCTTGTATTTGTGGTTATAAAGAGCTTTATTAGTATATGGGTTTAATAGGTTTCACGGTGTGGAATTGTTTAAACTTATACTGATCCAGTGTGAGAATATAATTGATAATAGGATCACATCATGGCTACAGCTAAGTGGTCAGAAGCGTATGCATATACAGGTGATCAGATGAACAAGATTTTGAAAAATATTCCTGGATCCTCAAGATCAAATTACTAATGGTGAGAAGTTGGCCCAATTGTTGGATTTGTATAAAAAACAAAGTAGAGCTCAACTTCATAGTTCGACTTTCTCATAATATATACAAACCAGGACATTTCCTAGGGGTCTACATGTGTTAAAACATTCTAAATTGTTTAATGATGATGATACGTTTCTTCAGAAGTGAAAAGGTATTTAATGTTGCTGTTAGTTGAAACTTTATCCATCTCAGATGCTACAGTAACAGAATCCACACTGAGCTTAAAGATAATATGTCTGAAGATGCGTTTAAATAATTGTTAGAAACTAAAGATACTGTGCAGAAATACAGAGAGACAGTTTGGACCACTAAATTGAGGAAGTTCCTGCAAGATCACGTTGACTTTCAATCAAAAAGTGTAGTTACTCACCTGTAACAGGTGATCTCCGGGAACAGCAGGAATCAGTCTTCACATATGGGTGACATCGGCATCGACAGAGCCCCGCGCAGGAACACTCCCCAGCATCCAATAGGAATGCTTTTGAGAGTGTCCCTCCAGGCATGGGTTGCCCTCCTTCCCGCCAGTTCTCCTCTGTCAAGTTTAGAGCTTAGAGAAAAAAAAAACGTAGAACAAAAGAAATCCCATCCTACAACTCCGAGGGGAAAAGGGCTGATTGTGAAGACTGATTCCTGCTGTTCCCAGAGATCACCTGTTACAGGTGAGTAATTATGCTATCTCCAGGAACAAACAGGAATGCAGTCTTCACATATGGGACTCCCTAGCTCCTGACTGCCATGAAGGACAGAAATAAAGACCGTATAAACAGGGAGGAACCCTGAAGCACAAGCAGGGTAAAGCAGGAATCTGTCAACACTCTTCTTAAGGCAGCCAGTGAAAGGTCAGGGAGGAGTGTAGTTAATTTCCAAAGAGGTGCCGTAAAACAGCTTGCCCAAATTTAGCATCTCTTTGTTGAGACAGTAATGGGCAGCAAAGGCATGAACTGAAGACCATGTGGTTGCTGGGCAAATCTCTAAGATGGACAGAGTGTAGGTTGGCCACCATGGTGGCCACAGCCCAGACACTGTGGGCCATGACATGTCCTTGCAGGGAAAGTCCAGCTTGTGCATACACAAAAGAAATGCAATCAGCAATCCAGTTAGAAAGTGTTCTCTTGGTGACTGGGAGACCCAGGTGGCTAGGGTCAAAGGAGACAAAGAGCTGTGAGGATTGATGATGACCTTTAGGTCTGTCAAAATAAAAGGCAAGAGTCCTTTTAAAGTCAAGGGTATGTAGTGTTGTTTCTGTCCTAGATGAATGAGGTCTTGGAAAAAAGGTAAAAAGAGATATGAACTGATTAAGGTAGAAAAGGGAACCACCTTTGGAAGGAACATGGGATGTATCCGGAGGATCACCCTATCATGGTGGAAGCGAGTGTACGAAGCATAGTCCACTAGAGCTTGCAACTCAATGAAATGGTCGGCCGATGTGAGAGCAATCAGAAGAGGACTTCTTAAATTAAGAACTTTAGTGAAGTCATAGCCAGGGGTTCAAAAGGGGGTTTGATCAGCTGTGATAGGACAACTTTGTGGTCCGAATCCACTGTAGGTAGCCGGACTGACAGTCGTGTTAGAAGAAGGCCATGCATAAGGCGTGCCATGAGTGGATGTGAAAAAATAGGTTGATCAGTGGCAGGATGGTGAGAGGCTGAAATGATACTAAGGTGGACTTGCACCGAGTTAGTCTTTAACCCAGACACAGAGATGGAGAAGAAGTTGCTCCACCAGACAAGTGAATGGAGTCGAGAGCTCTCAGGGAGCACTAGAGGGAAGATTTACGCCATTTAAAGGTGTAAGCACGTCTAGTGGAATCTTTCCGAGATACTAGTAAGACCTATGTTATGTTCTCTGGCCAGTGTAGGTAAGAGAAGACAAAGCATTAAGCAGCCACGCCCATCATCCGCAATGCCTTCAGATTGGGGTGAAGGAGGGTCCCCTGGTCCTGCGAGAGGAATTGGGTGCCCACCCGAGAATGAGAGGTTCACACTGCAACAGTGGAAGGAATAGGGGAAACCAAAGCCGATGAGGCCAAAAGGGGGCAATGAGAATTATCCTCCCCTTGTCCACCTGCAGTTTGGTCTTCAGAATCAGTGGAAGCGGCGGGAATACGTAGAGCAGACCCTGGCACCAATGGAGCAGAAAAGCATCCGAGGCTTTGCTCTGTGGCGATGGAACTCTCAAAACAGAAGTGAGGTAATTGGGCATTCACTGGAGTAGCAAAAGATGGATGATGGGAGTTCCCCATAGTCTAAATAAGCATTGTGCCATTTCCGGATGAAGCATCCATTCGGGAAGTAGAAGGAGATGGCTGAGTTAATCGACCAGCTGATTCTGCTCCCTCGGAGAGAAACCACCCGAAGAGAGATGTGATGAGCTATCATGAAAGTCCAGACACGGATTGCCTCCTTGCAAAGGTGGCAAGATCTGGTCCTCCCTTGTTTGTTGATATAGTACATGGCAACTTGGCTGTCGGTTTGAATGAGAACTGTCCATCCTGCAAGTTGAGGATGAAACTCACGAAGGGCACTGGCAATCGTGCCGAGTTCCAGCAGACTGATGTGATACGAAGCCTCCCTCTGGGACCACAGGCCCTGTGTGGTGAGACCGCGGAGATGGGCTCCCCAGCCCTGCTTGGACGCATCCGTCGTCTGGGTACACAGCGGTACAGATATTTAAAAAGGTTACCTGATGAGAAGGTTCTGAGCGGTGCACCACCACTTTAGGAAATCCACAAACTGAAATGTTAAGGTGATCTTGTCTGTGAGGCAACTCATGGACTGTGCCCATTGATCTGAGTGTCCACTGTCCTGACCACATGTTCAGGCGGACATATGGGACAACATGGATTGTGGAGGCCATGTGACCCAGGAGATGGAGCATGTCTCTTGCGGAGATACTGGAATAGTGTTGGCAATAGTTTGCCAGGGAAATGGTCCTCTGGTAGGAAGGCACGAACCTTTGTGGTATCCAGAAGAGCTCCTATAAACTCTAGTGTCTGAGTTGGAGTCAGCTGGGACTTTGGATAATTGACCACAAAACCTAGTTGTTGCAGCACCAGAATGGTGCGTTGAAGCGATGATGTGACCATTTGAGGGGTATCTCCCTTGATAAGCCAGTTGTCTAAGTAAGGGAAGATGAAGATGCCCAAGGTGTGGAGGTAGGCCGCCACGACTGCCAGACACTTTGTGAACACTTTTAGGGTTGAAGCCAGACCGAAGGGAAGCACATGGTACTGGCAGTGGTGCCGTGAAAGAAAAATCAGAGGTATTTTCTGTAAAAGAGGTGGATCATGATGTGTGTGTAGGTACCTTTGAGATCCAAAGAGCAGAGCCAGTTTTTTTCTTGAAGGTAAGGGTGTAGAGTCCCTCGTGAGAGCATTTTGAACTTTTCTCTCATGAGGAATTTGTTGAGATTCCAGAGGTCCAGGATGGGCCTGAATCCCTGTCTTCTTTGGAATCAGGACATACCGGAGTAGAACCCTAGGCCTTGTTGAGGGAGTGGGACTTCCTCGATGGCCCCTTGTGTTGTCAGAGTGGTGATCTCCTGCTGCAGTGTGGGGCAGGTCTTTGAAATTGAGCCGATAGCCCCCATTCACTACTGCAAAGGTCCAGGGTTATAACAAAGTGAGGTTATGAGGGGCCATATGTGCGCAAAGTATAGTAATCTGCTTGGTATGTGGGATGGGTGGGGGCCTCTTAAGGGAAGACTGGCTATGCCCTTGAGAAAGCAGTCAAAAACTAGCCGGAGCTGAGCTTGCTGGGGATTTGCAGCTTTAGGTTTCCTGGGATGGCAGGCCCATTGCTGCTTTTGATGTAGCTGTTGAGCATGGTATTGTGGGTAGGAAGGGTAGTACCTCTTCTTCTTGGGATAGAATGGTTTCTTAGAAGGAGCCTTCTTTTTAGCAGGGTCTGCTGTTTTGCGAGATAAGTGTTTTATGGCGAGGTCATCAGTTTCTATCTCACCTGCCTTCTCACGCCCTTTCCCAAACAGGTTTTTGCCAAAACGGGATATTTGCCAGCTTGTCTTGAACCCATTGTTCAAGACAAGAGGCCTGCAGCCAGGCCATCCTCCTTGCTCCAATACAAGCTGCTGCTGTTTTCTTGGTGGCTTCAAAAGCATCAAAAGCAGCTCTTGTTAGAAATTTGGAGGTGTTTTGAGCATGTGTCACCAGAGACTGATGTGGAGCCTGCATGTCTGTTGGTAACAAGGTGGTAAATTCAGACAAGTCCTTTGAGACATACCTCAAGGACATGCCAATATAGAGCATGTAGGAATTAATCCTGGATGCCAGCATAACTTCTTGAATAGCTCTATGGCCAAAAGCATCAAGAGTTCTGGACTCTCTGCCTAAAGGAACCGACAAATGATTCTTGGAACTTTTGATTCTCCTTATGGCCGATTCCATAACCATAGAATGGTGAGGTAACTGTGGTTTCTGAAACCCTGGGCAAGGATGTCCAGCTGCTTGCTGACGGATGGAACAGTGAGAGGTGCCTCCCATATTTGAAGCATAAGGTATTGGGATATGTTACATTTCGGAAGCATAGCAGCTTCCTTTGGAGCTGAAGGCTACTGAAGTATGCCAAGCTCTTCTGCTCTCAGTTCCGATTCCATGGCTACAGACAACAAAGAGAGCAGCCGCCATGTCAGAGTAGTTATTCACCTGTAACAGGTGTTCTCCAGGAGCAGCAGGAATCAGTCCTCACATATGGGTGACGTCGGCGCCGACAGAGCCCCCGTGCGGAGCATTTCCCCAGCTTTCAAAAAAAGTCTTTGGGAATGCAGCGTGCCTGCGTGGTCCCCTTCCCGCCCAAGGGTGCCATCTTGCTCACTCTGATGACATAGCTAAAAGCAAAAAACAAAATAAAGTATATGACTGCAACTCCAGGGGAGGAGGGAGGGTCGTGAGGACTGATTCCTGCTGCTCCTGGAGAACACCTGTTAGAGGTGAGTAACTACTCTTTCTCCAGGACCAAGCAGGAAGTCAGTTCTCACATATGGGACTCCCCAGCTCTAGGCTACTGGGAACCAAAAGCTGAAATAATGGCTCCCTCTCAAGAGCCTCAGCATCTGTGATAAGAATATCCTTTGAGAACGCCCCCGTACGGTAGCCCAACAGAAGGGCCGGAGGGTAGGAGTTGCCTAAACCTCAAAGAGATTACGGAGTACCACCTGTCCGAAAGCACTATCCCATCGGGACTCTCTCTCGAGGCAGTAATGGGCCGCAAAAGTCTGGCTTGAAGACCAAGTAGCGGCCCGGTAGATGTCTGCCAACGGAACAGAGCGGAGATGAGCTACTGACGCGGCCTTCGCCCTCACACGGTGGGCCGTAACTCAAACCTGTAAGGAGAGGCCGGTTGCCCTGTACACCCAGGCGATACAATCTGCTAACCAAGTGGACAACGTACGCTTGGAGACAGGTAACCCCAATTTATTAGGGTCAAAAGAGACGAAGAGCTGAGTAGCCCTTCGATGCCCCTTCGTACGTTCTATGTAAAAGGACAACGCCCTCTTACAGTCCAGAGTATGCAAGACTGTCTCAGCCCAGCTGTATGCGGCCTGGGAAAGAATGTCGGAAGAACCACCTCCTGATTGAGGTGGAAAGAGGAGACAACTTTTGGAAGGAACTTCGGATGAGTCCGAAGGACCACCCTGTTGCAGTAGAACCTTGTGTACGGTCTATCAGAAACCAGAGCTTGTAGTTCACTCACACGTCTGGCCGAGGTAAGAGCTACCAGGAAGAGCGCCTTCCAAGAAAGGAAGCGTAAATGGCAAGTAGCCATTGGCTCAAACGGTGGGCAAGTAAGCTGTTGCAAGACCACGTTCAAGTCCCACTCAGTGGCAGGGGGACGAATCAGAGGCTTGAGCAAAAGCAGGCCTCTGAGGAAGCGGGACACCAAGGGGTGAGACGACAGCGCCTGTCCCTCCACCGGTGAGTGGTGTGTCAAAAGAGTACTGAGGTGGACCCGAACAGAGTTGGACTTAAGGCCTAGGTCCGACAGGTGAAGCAGGTATTGTAGCACTACTGGCACCAGGCAAGAGAAAGGATCTTCATTGTGCTGAGCACACCACACTGAGAACCTGCGCCACTGGAGAGCATAGGACTTTCTAGTGGACTGCCTCCTTGAGGCCAAGACCACCTCCTCAACTTCCCTAGGGAGAAGTAAGGGAGCTAGCACTATCCTTTCAGCAGCCAGGCCATCAGATTGAGGTATCTGAGATTTGGGTGCAGATGGGAGCCCTGATCCTGAAACAGGAGATCAGGTTGCCACCCCAGAGGACATGGAGTTTCCACTGCCAATTGCAGAAGAAGTGGAAACCACGGTTGCCTCGGCCATCTGGGGGCCACCAGAATCACTGAGGCCTTGTCCTGTAGAATCTTGACCAGCATTCGGGCCACCAGGGGCGTGGGAGGAAATGCATACAGTAGGCCCGTAAATCAAGAGATCAGAAACGCATCTGCTGGCACTCTCCGTGGATGCGGCTATCTGGAGCAAAACCTGGGCAGCTGACGGTTCAGCGGACTAGCAAAGAGATCGCTGGATGGAAGTCCCCATCGTAGGAAGATCTGCTGAACCACCAGTGGATTCAACTGCCATTTGGGAGGCTGCAGAATCCTGCTTAGTTTCTCCTGACCCGGTAGATAAACTGCTTTGAGAAACATGCCATGCTTGACTGCAAAGGAGCAAAGGGCCTGCACCTCCTGACATAGAGGCCTGGACCTTGTGCCCCCCCCCCCCCTCCTTGTTTACATAGAACATTGCTACCTGATTGTCTGTCTGAACTAAGACAGACTGGCGAGAGAGGGCATGAGAAAAAGCCTGCAGAGCCAAGCGAATTGCTCGCAACTCCAAAAGATTGATCTGCTGTGTGGCCTCCCGAGGAGACCAGAGGCCTTGAGTGCACATGCCCTGGCAATGTGCACCCCAGCCCGTTAAAGAAGCATCGGTGGTCAGCACCCTGGCGGGTGCTGGGGCCTGAAAGGGTACCCCCCTGAGAAGGTTTGGGAGATGTAGCCACCACTGCAAGGAGTCCAAGAGTGGTTTGGACACCCTCACTCTGTCTTGGAGGTCGCCTGTGGCCTGCGTCCACTGAGCCCTGAGGCACCACTGAGCAGCCCACATGTGCAGATGGGCATTCACAGTCACATGTACTGTGGATGCCATGTGGCCCAGGAGCCGCAGGAGTTGCTTGGCGGAAACCTGAGAAGTGCTTTGGAACTGGTTGGCCAAGTCCATCAATCTGTGGGCCCTGTCCTCGGGCAAATAAGCCCTTCCCTGCAGAGTATCTAATCTTGCCCCTATAAACTCTAGGTTCTGTGACGGGAGCAAAGTGGACTTTGTGTGGTTTATGACAAAGCCCAGATGCTGGAGAAGAGAGACAGTGTGAAGAGTGGCTTGTCTGGCCTCCTGGAGAGACTGACCCCTGATGAGCCAGTCGTCCAGATATGGGAAGACAAAGATTCCCTGATTTCTGAGGTAGGCCGCCACCACCGCCAGACATTTGGTGAAGACCCTAGGGGCGGAGGTTAGGCCAAAGGGAAGTACTCTGTACTGGAAATGGTTTCCTCCCACCACAAATCTGAGATATTGTCTGTGGTCTGGATGAATGAGGATGTGCGTATAAGCATCCTTTAGGTCTAAGGAGCATAGCTAGTCTCCCTGCTGGAGGTAGGGCAGCAGTATTCCAAGGGTAAGCATCTTGAACTTTTCCCTCTCCAGAAACTTGTTTAGGTTTCGCAAGTCTAGGATAGGCCGGAGGCCTCCTGTCCTTTTTGGTACTAGAAAGTACCTGGAATAGAAGCCTTGCCCTTTTAGGTGGTGAGGCACCGGTTCTACCGCCTGATCCTTTATGAGACTTGTCAACTCCTGCAGGAGGAGATTTCTGTGCAGAGGGAGTCTTGGAGGCTCCCCTGGAAAGTAGGAGGGGGTATCTGGTGGAAGTGGAGCATGTAGCCTTGTGGGACTATGCTGAGGACCCAGGTATCCCCTGTGATGGCTGGCCACCTGTAGGCGTACAGGGTCAGCCGACCTCCTGTGCTGAGTGGAGCCAGCTGTGGAGAAGAGGCTATGCTGTGGGAGTCAAAACCCCGCTCCCTGCTGTGCAGGAGCCGGAGCTGGCGGCTTGGGGGTCTTCTTCCCACGGGGCCCATGCCCCTGCCCCTTGGCCTGCTGGCCCTGTTGGGGAGCTGGAGAGGCCTGATAGTGAGGGTAGGATTTGTAGGCAGCACCCTTCCTCGGGAAAAAGGGCTTTTTCCCCAAGCCCTTCTTTTTCTGAGAAGGAGCAGAAGTTTTCCTGGACAGCCTTGTCCTGATGAGAGTCTCAGTCTCGATTTCCGCAGCCTTTTCAGCCATGGGCTTATTGAAAAGGTTTTCACCTCGGCAGGGGATATTGACCAACTTGTCCTGCACCCATGGCTCCAGGTCCGATGACTGTAGCCAGGCCTGACGGCGTGCACTGATGCTGGCCGCGGCTACCCGAGCCAAAGCCTCGAAGCCATCATAGGCTGCTCGAGAGATAAACTTCGAGCACTCTCGGATCCCTGTTGACAAAGCCTTGAACCTCTGCAAAGGTTCCTCGGAGAGGCCAGCTGAGAACCCGGCAATCTCCTTTGCCAGGTCTCAGAGGTACATGCCCATGTACACCTGGTAGGTCTGGACACGGCAAGACAGCATAGAGCGCTGGAAGCACTTCTTACCAAGAGCATTCAGGTTCAGGGCCTCCCGGCCAGGGGGCACCAAGGAGTGCATCTTCTGACTCTTCAGATGGTGCATGGCCGATTCCACAACCATGGAGTGGTGCGGTAGCTGCGCCTTTTGGAACCCAGGGCTCTTACGGACTCGATAAATGGAATCGACCCGTTTACTAAGAACCGGCGCCGAGGTCGATGCCTCCCACATACGGAAGAGCAGCTGTTCCAGCATCGGAGGAACTGGTACAGTAAAGGCTTCCGTCGAAGGAAAGTCATACTGGAGGGCAACGAGCTCCTCGGCTCGAGGATCCTCCTCGGCGTCCGCAGGGAAGGCCAGGGCCTTGGCCATGTCCCTCACGAAGTCCGAGAACCGGGTATCCTCCAGGGGGGACCTTCTCCAAGGCTCGGACTCCGGTGTGTCCGAAGGGACGCACCGGGTTCAGAAGGTGTCCGGGGACTCCTCGTCCTCCGTCTCCCACTTCGACTCCTCCTTTGGAGGAGTCGAGCGGCTCTGTCCATGTGGGCCTTGGTGCCATCTGCCACAATGCCGAGGGTATCAGTGTCGATGACCTCGGCCCCCGCATGGGAGGTCGACTGGGACCTTGACCGAGGATCGACTCGAGACTTCATCGACTCGAGGATCGGCTCGGTCTCCGGAGTCGAATTAGACGTCGGCTCCCCCAGAGGAGAGTCCACGAGGACAACTGCACTTACGTGACTCGGGGACTCCGCTCCACACGAGGTAGCTTGAAAGGCCTCTCCGACCCCGAGAGCCCAGGATGGCAGTCAGGTCTACACGACCTGGCCCTCGAGGAACCAGGAGCCTCCACCAACGCCGCCCTCACGAGCTTTTTCTTCCTGCGGTGCTCCCGTGAGGGAGACTCCCTTTCAGAGGACCCCAGACGGCGCTCAGGATCGGACTCCCGAGATGGCCGGAAGGTCTGGGGTTCAAATCCCACTAGAGGACAGCAACCTTGGGCCGGAAGGACTGGGGTTTCTAGTCCCACAGGTGCTCCTTGTGGTCTTGGGCAAGCCACTTAACCCTCCATAACCCATGTTCCTTGTAAAATAGTTATCTCCAAGTTATAATGCCCTGTTCAATGTAATTTCAGTTTGTTCAATGTAAACCGCACTGATGCAGAATAGTGTGGTATATAAGAGAATGTAAATAAATAAATAATAAATAAAATAAATGTCGAGGCCTCTGACGAAGTCCGGGCCTGGCCAGACGCGGAATCAGAGAATATTCTCTCACGCTGATGCTGATGGCTCTGAAGCGCCTTCGACGACATTTTGCTGCACAGGCCACAGGCCAGCGGGTTATGGTCGGGCCCGAGGCATCGGAGGCAGCAGTCATGCGTGTCGGAGAGAGAAATAAGTTTCTTGCACCGATCACACTTTTTGAACCCGCTGGCAGCCATCAGGGGAAAAAGGGCCCCTGCAAGGTCAAACGACCGAGCTGCCAGTGAAAACACAAAAAGAGCGCGAATGCTAGTCACGAAGGACAAAAACCGAAAATCACAAGTCCGGACTCGATACCGGTGTACCGAGGCCAGGCGGGAAGGGGAACCGGTGTCGAACCGGAGAAAATAACACGAAAATCACCGAAAAAACCCAACTTTTCCCGGGTGACACGAACTCACGTCCATCGGGCTCCGCAGAAAAAGAAAGACTGAACAAGATGGCACCCTTGGGCGGGAAGGGAACCGCGCAGGCACGCTGCATTCCCAAAGGCTTTCTTTGAAAGCTGGGGAAATGCTCCGCACGGGGGCTCTGTCGGCGCCAACGTCACCCATATGTGAGGACTGACTTCCTGCTTGGTCCTGGAGAACCTAATAAAATCTTGGAAGGACATGTCCTTGAGGGGAGAACAACGCATCTCATGAGGTGGAGATTGATCAGAGGGAATATCCGAGGGCAATGCAGAATCGAGAGATTCGGCAACCAGCACCGAGGAATTGGTACCAGAGTCCGGTAGAGAATCAAAATAATGGCTAACAGTACTATGGTATCGGCGATGCTCCAATGCCAATACAGAAGCGTGGCACTCATGCTGCGAGGTATCGGAACAGAGGTTTCCCGTACCCGATGTGGCTGATGGAGGCCTTGGCTCCGTGCATGATGGAGCCATGTCTCTGAGCAATGCTACGGAACGCCTGGATGTTATCGACATCGATGGTCAGTAACGGAGCCACAGAACCCGAGGGCCTTGAAGGCCCCGGCACTACTGCTGCCAGGATTGTGGCCAGACTCCTTTCAATAGCTTGAACTCACTCATCGAGTGAGAATGGAAGTGATGGGGAGGATTTGAGCATTGAGCTCTGAGCCACCATCCCAGAGCAAGGTACCAGGGGTTCTGTTGAAGACGAGGTCCTGGGAGCATCCCAGAGTCCCTCAAATGCTTTGGAGGAACTATCCTCCCGCTGAGCCTGCTTTGAAGGTCGATCTAAATCTCGCTCATGGGAAGCAGAGTGCCACTGCCAATGCCGATTATAGGGATCGGACATCGTCGCCAATGCAGAGGATTGTGATCCCTTGTCTGTTTATGCCGGTGTTGAGTCTTCAATATCTTTACTGCCGGTGAGGTAGACTGGCGTTTGCTGCTTTGTTTGGACTTCGATGAGGTATGGGAACCATGCAATGACCGCAACGGTGTAGAAGCCATCGAAAAGTTTGCCAAAGTGGCTGAATCTGACAGAAACAGCTTTCCCCGTTGCTATTCCCAGTTCTTAAGCCCTCTTGGGGTCCATCTGTTGAAAGAAGGAGCAAGCTAAAACATCGTGGTCAGGGCACAAACATTTTAAGCACCAGTCGTGCTTATCCGTTGCTGAGATAGTACTCTCAAAACCAAAGTCAAAACATATATAATGCCTGTGAATCTGTTTTAGCACACATATATTGTTTAAAAAAACAAACCATCTCAGCTAAACGAATATTTTTTCTGTCGGGATCCGTCGACATGAGACGGGGAGAGAGAAAAAAAACCCCACTCGGTGTCGGCAGAAGCCTTTTTTCGTGTTTTCAAAAACAAAGCACAAAACTAATAATAGTGAATATCACTTATCTGATATTAGGCGAAAAGGGCAGCAGAATAATAGAGCAGCGACATGCATGTTTCAAGCCCAGGAAAGGCTCTGTATCAAGCTGTTTCCATCAGTATACTTTGTCCCATGCTTTTTTGAATTCAGATACTGTCCTCGTGTTCACCACCTCCACTGGGAGACTATTCCACGCATCTACCACTCTTTGCGTAAAGAAATATTTCCTCAAATTACTCCTGAGTCTATCCCCTTTCACTCTCATCCTATGTCCTCTCATAGCAGAGCTTGCCTTCAAATGACACAGACCCTCCTGTGCATTTATGCCATAGAGGTATTTAAATGTCTATATCATATTGCCCCATCCCGCCTCTCCTCTAAAGTATACATATTAAGATCTTTAAGTCTGTCCTCATATGCTACATAACGAAGAACACTAACCATTTTAGTTGCTACCCTCTGCACCGACCCCAACCTGCTTATATCCTTTTGAAGATGTAGTATCCAGAATTGAACATAATACTCCAAATAAGGTCGCACCAGAGACTTATACAGAGGCATTATCATCTTCTTTTTTTCTGCTGGCCATTCCTCTCTCTATACACCCAAGCATCCTTTTGGCTTTCACAGTTGCCTTTTCTACCTTTTTAGCTAATTTAAGATTGTCATACAATTACACCCAGGTCCCGCTCTTCTTTTGTGGGCAGAAGTACCTCACCCCCTATACTGTACCGCTCCTTTGGAATTTTGCAGCCCAAATGCATGATCCTGCATTTTTTTGCATTAAATTTCAGCTGCCAAATTCAGTCCCCCTCACGGACAGTCAAGAGTATATTTTGAATTTGGGTATGTCCTTTGTGCCCACAGTGACATATAAAGTGTTTGATCTGCGGATGGCCGTATATGGCTTTTTCTGCAAATTGGTGATTAAGCTGTATGCCACTCAACACACAATGAGCCAGGACTTTTCCCAGGTCTGTCTTTCTTCTAAATGGTTTCCAACTGCTCCTTTAGATCCTATTATAGCTACTTTTCAATAGCTGGTTTTACAAGATGTTGAACAAATGGAATGAACTTTTATGCCTGTGAGATGGAATATGAGTCGTCAACATTATCAGGTTCTTAAGGACATGCTTACTGACTCAATTATTGTTAATACATAGGGCCAATAAGGGCAACACAGTTGTCTTTCAATCTAAACATCATTATGATTTGGAAATTCTGTGGCAATTAGGAAATCAAAAATATTATGAATGTCTTCTAGAAGATCCTACTGTCAGAATACAGAAGCAGATTGAAGGCTTAATTAAACATGGGTATTCACAGGGATATTTAACTTAGAAAGAGGTTCAATTTTTGATGAATAAACATCCTCTGATTTTGGTGTTTTAAACCATGTCCAAGATTCATAAACAATTGAATAATCCTCCGGGACACCCTGTAGTGGTTGGCAATAACTCTGTGTTGGAACCTCTCTCCATTTTTGTTGATCAAATTTTGAGTGCTATGGCCAAACGGGCTGGTTCATATTTAAAGGATACCACTAGGACATAACTGATATAAATGGTGAATTCTGGTTAGTGACTTATGATGTGGTATCGTCGTACACGAATATAGATCAGCAGGAAGCTTTAACTGTCATTTCTCATCTTGTGCGGTTACCTAAGGACTATGCCATGGAGATGCTACAGTTGGTCTTGTGTCAAAATTATTCTGTTTTAATGAATTGCTTTACTATCAGAAATACAATGTAGCCATGGAGGCCACTGTTGCCCCCACAGTGGCAATGCTTTATATGGCTGCATTCAAGAATGAGTATTTGTATACCTCAACATGGATGGCACATATCCATCTTTGGAGAAGATATCTGGATGATGTTTTTTTGTCTGTGGCAAGGGGATCAAATTTCCTTACAAACTTTTACTAACTGGCTTAACACCAGGAAGGCCAGTTTGCAATCTGAATGCACTTTTCATCAGCAACAAGTTTCTTTCCTAGATATTTCTATTATTCGACATGACGCTTGCTTGATAACCTCTTTATATCAAAACCAGTCACACATAATAATTTATTGAGGTTTTCAAGCCATCACCCTAAACGCCTCAAGATGGGTTTAGCAGTAAGCCAATTTTTGAGAATTCGTAGAATTTGCATGCTGAAGGAAAATTACATTCAGCAGGCAAAGAAATTATCTCAGAAACGTCTAGTGTGTGGTTACCCTTATAGGATCCTTAAGAAAGCCTTTCTGCATGGTCTGCACGCACAACAATTTTTGTTGCAATTAAAAAGTTCTGAAAATATAAATGAAGATATCTTAGTTTGTGTGTTGCCATTTTCCACACGGGCCTCTCATGTGGCTGGTATATTGCATAAATACTGGCAGATATTGTAATTACATTCCTGTTTCTCTGATCAACCAATTGTTGCTTATCGAAGAGGAAAAAATATAGCCAACTAAATTAGTAACTTGGAATAGGAATCAAGCTTATTCCCCTGGATATTTTCCATTGTGGAATGTGTGAATTTTATCCTTCTACTCTTGTGGGGGAATCTTGGCAAAGTCCTATTACTCTAAAGATGTTGACAAGTAAAATCTATACTGACTGTCAGACTACATTTATAGTCTATGTCTTAGTTTGTCCTTATCAGAAAGTTTATGTAGGACAGACTAAACATACCATGGTACAATGTCTGAGGAAACATCTCACCTGAATTAATACCGAAAACAGGACTGCTCTCATGGTTGAGTATTGCATTTAGTTTGGACATTCTTTTGATCAATTACAATGGAAAGTGATAGACTGTGTCCCCCCATTTTGGCGGGTGGGGGTTCAGGTAATAGGGAGACTCGCCTTAATTATAGGGAGCAATTTTGGATTTTTTTCATTGGACACTCTTCATCCAAAGGTACTTAATCAACAGATTGATTGGCATACCTTGATTTAGATATTGATCCCCCTTTAAGATGTTTAAAAGGGGGCAGAGTTAAGTTATTTAAACAGATGCCGCGGCCATCTATTCTTTAGAAGCCTGAAAGCTCTTGCAGAATATGGAAGCTCCCATTCTACATTGAAATTTTTGAGTTACGGTGGAGTGTTGCTGTTGTCAATGAAGGAAAACTACTAAGGAGATGAGTATTATGTTATCCTTATCGATGTTCACCTGAAGTAGAGCATAATATTTTACGGGTTCAAAACGAGACAGTTGTGTTGGTACTGTACATCGATATTTTAGAGGGCATTTACAAAGCATGATCACTTTGAATAAAGAATAAAATGAATAACAGGGGTAGCTGAATATAACCCCCTTGTTTTACTGTCAGACAAAAAAAACCCTTTATATATATACTCTTAAATTTGTGGTTATAAAGGGCTTTATTTATATATGGGTTTAATAGGAGTCAATGTGTCTAACTCTATGTTGATCCAGTGTGAGAATAGAACAAATATACACCATCCAACACAAAGACATTCCACAAAGCCAGTTTCCATCTTTAGGATAACTACACATGTCTTTGAGTTCCTGCAGTCAGACTGAATGTTAGTCCTTCTGGTTGTACAGCCAAGAAATGGACTGTAGGGCTTTGGTAAGAAACCCTCTGGCCTTTACATTGCACCTGTTTGAAAAGGTTATTGCAAAGATACCAGGAATCAATGAGCATGGACCTCTCAGGGTTCTGATCCATTGCAAACACATTAGAAACTAAGCCTAAAAGAAAAGAAGCCTTTGCAACCTACCATTAGCTGACATACTCGGCAGGCCAAGATCTCCTTCAAAGCTTCTTGGCAGTTTGTGTCCAAGTGCAGAACCATTTCAAAGGCAGCCTCGGATTCCACATACTTCTACAAGGAAAAGAAAAAGACACTGACCAATCCCAGAGACCACCAGTAAAAATACAAACAAGATACTCTGAGATTCCTGGTTCCTGAAAGACTTGGCACCACACTGACTGTCTACAGATATCTATTTCCAAGCAGTCATAGCATCAGAAACAAAAACTGCTTACATAAAGACTGATGTAATAAGCTGCGCTAAGCTTAGTGCCTCTTATTACTGCCATTTTAGTTCACATTTCTTGTGCACTAAATTTATCTCTGATGCAGGAAGAATTTAACATAAAAATACATATGGCTGTAGCAAGATGGCATTTGGAAGGTCTTCTGACACAGAGCTCCCCGCACTTACCATCCTAGATGCGCTGCTTTGCTGTTCTCGGTTCCACTGGTATGGGGCAAGCGAGTCTACCCTCGGGTTCAGCCATTTCATTGCTGGCAGCGCAGAGGACTTTGGAGTCGTGCAATTTTCAGTCATCAGGAGTTGGAACAACATCTTCGGTGGGTTTGCATTTCTGGGTGTTTTTGAGACCTGAACAATGTACAGCTCTGCCACGACCTGGATGTGTACTCCCCTCTGACTTGTCGTCAAGCAAGCTGATGAAGCGGGGTGAAGAGGACACACCAGTGACCACCTTGTCTCAGTGGAACCAGTACAGGGAAAGCATAGGTACTCACCTCTGAGAACAGCAGGAATCAACCCTCACATATGGGTGACGTCAGAACTGCAGAGCCCGCATGGCAATCTCTCCCCAGCTTTCAAAGAAAGCCTTTGGGAGCTCAACCACGCGTGCATGGTCACATGCTCGCTCAAGGGAGCCATTTTTGTGAATATCCTGGGAGGGGACGCCAGACCGAAAGGGAGAACCCGGTACTGGTAGTGACACTTGCCAATGAAAAGCGGAGGTACTACCAGTGCAAGGGGTGGATCAGGTTGTGGGTTTTTGAGATCCACATAGCATAGCCAGTCTCCCCATGTAGGTAGCAATGTTCCAAGGGATACCATCTTGAACTTCTCCTTCATTAAGAAGTGTTTGAGATCCCACCCGAAGTAGTGGGAGTAGAATCCTGTGCCTCCACCGTCCTGTCAGTGAGAAGAGCCATGAGCTCCTTTTGAAGGAGGTCCCAATGGGTGGAAGCCAGAGGAAGTTCCCCTGGGAAGAATGAGGGGAAGCGTCTGGTGGAAGTGAAGGAAGTAGTCCTCCTTTACCACCTGAAGTGCCCAGGTGTCAGTGGTAATGCTGGGCCACCAGTGGGCAAAAAATGTGATATGTCCCCCTATGTGCTGCAGTTCCGGACCTCCCATGGGAAGAAAGGCTATGCCCGGGAGTCAAACCCTCCCCCCCCCCCCCCAGGCTGCAGCACAGGTGCTGTTTGGGGTTTGGGGTCTTTAGGCCAACAGGGACCCTGACCCTGGCCTTTCACTGGCTGCCCTTGGAGAGGTGCTCAATAGGACTGACAGGTCTAATGTTGGGGGTGAGTTCCATAGCCCTTCTTTTTCTTCGTATAGAAGGACTTTTTTCCCGAAACCTTCCATCGGGAAGGATCAGTGCCTTCCAAGAGAGGCTGGTTCTGGTCATCAGCTCGGTCTCCAACTTGGTGGCCTTGTCCGTCAAGAGCTGCTGAAGAGATTCTCCCCCCGGCAGGGGACCTCAAACAATTTGTCCTGAACCCATTGCTCCAGGTCTGAGGACTGTAGCCATGCCAGCCAGCGGGCACTAATGCCCACCGCAGGCACTATAGCGACAGACTTGAAGCAGTCATAGGCCACTCCAGTCACATACTTGGAGCACTCCTTGACTGTGGTCACGAGGCCCCGGAAGCACTGGAGGTAGTGATCAGACAGCCCAGCTGAGAACTCAGTGAGCTCCTTCGACATGTCTCTCTACATGCCCATGTACAGCTGGTAAGCATGGATAAGGGTCACGAGCATCGAGCCCTGGAAACACCTCTTACCAAACCCGTCCATGATGCGGACTTCCTGGCCAGGGAGTATCGAGGGGTGCATCTTCTGGTTCTTGATCCAGCGCATGGCCAAATCCACCACCATGGAGTTGTGTGGTAGTTGAGTTTTCTCGAAGCTGGGGCTCTTGTGGACATGATGCATGGAATCAAACTGCTTGCTCACAATGGGAACCATAACTGGGGCTTCCCACATCTTGAAAATGAGGCACTCCAAGATATGAG
Source organism: Ichthyophis bannanicus (assembly GCA_033557465.1). Taxonomy (NCBI): domain Eukaryota; kingdom Metazoa; phylum Chordata; class Amphibia; order Gymnophiona; family Ichthyophiidae; genus Ichthyophis; species Ichthyophis bannanicus. The sequence goes on along the minus strand of CM066034.1, from coordinate 884,143,504 downwards.
GCACCAGTACCATTATGGCTTCCTTGGGAGTAGAGTCATACTGAAGTATGTCACAGGTCTCCACCTGAGGCTCCTCCTCAGCTTCTATGGTGAAGGCAAGGGCCTTGCCCATATCCTGGATGAAGTCCAGGAAGGCGAGATCCTCTGGTGGAGACCGCCGATGCTCCTGAGGATGAGAAGGGTCCAACGGAACGTCCCGATGCAAGCGGTATTGGGGAACTCGTCATCCGGCTCCTGCTCTGAATTGAATCGGAAGGGAGCTCAAAGCACCAGCAAAAATTGCACCAGTGTGCAATCGGGAGAGAGGACAGTAGCCTGGATTCTCGACGGCTGGACCCCAAAGCACTCAGTGGAGAAACCTGAGGCTCATTCTGAGATTAGGATCAGTCATTGGAATTGGCCCACAGGGCATGCCGTTCCAAGACAGGCTGGATCTCTTCCAGCGAGGTCCTCATGGTGGAGGGGCCCATCGCTGGCACAGAGGAACTGGAGGGAACCAGGACTGGTATCTTCTAGCTTGCCAGGAAGGCAACAAGGCTGCATTCCAAGGACACCATTCTGGCCTCAAGGCTTGAAGGCTCCGCAGCCACCAGCTTGGGCACTGAGAGCATCGGCCCCAATGCCGGTTCTCTTGATGGAGGCTCACCGATGGTGATTGCCTCAGCAGCCCAAGGGCGATCCTCCAAGGGGGTGGGAACTGCTTCCTGCCAAAGCAGCTTTGAGGGCCACTCCTGGCCCTCACCCTCCGAATCCCATCAAGGGCTGTGGTGCCAGTACTCATGGGTCTTACCTGTGGTACCAACATCACCCCAGGACGAGGCAGTCCGATGCTCCTTGACCTCGGGGCTCCGAGTGAGCTCAGTGACTCTCAAATCCGAATCCTCCACGGCTAACCCCGAGGGTGCCGATTCTGAAGCCAATGACAGGGCCGAGGCTGAGGATTTGGGGCCAAACAGCTCTTCTTCTGCTTTTCACAATTCTTATGCCCCTTGCTCGTCATCTGACGACAGAGCGGGCAAGAGAAGGCATCGTGATCGGCCCTGAGGCATTGAAGGCAGCAATTATGGCAGTCCGTGATGGACATGCTCCTGCCACAATCAGTGCACGTCTTAAAACCACTAATTGAGGACATAGCGGGAAAGACAGCCCCCGCAAGGTCAAACTCCAATGCCCTGATAAGTAGGGCGCGAGAGAAAAACTCTCATGTACCGAAAGAGAAAAGAAAAAAGAGTAACAGAGAAAGACGCAATGCCGAGGTAGCAATGGTTCTGGAACCGCAAGAAGGTGATGGTACGTGACCAAAAAAAATAGTAAGAATTTACTGCAAAACAAGATAATGTTTTCCAGGGTGCGGATGGTACATCTGGCGGGCTCCTCAGAAGAATAAAGACTGAGGGAAAATGGATCCCTTGGGTGGGAAGGTGACTACACATGCATGGTTGAACTCCCAAAGGCTTTCTTTGAAAGCTGGGGAGAAATTGCTGTGCAAGCTCTGTTGGTGCCAACGTCACCCATATGCGAGAACCGACTTCCTGCTTGTTCCCAGAGAAGTGCGGCTGGTACAACGTTCCCCAGTGGGGGGCTGCTGCTGGTGGACTCCATACCGGGACTCTCTTCAGCATCCGGTAAGACGATAAAACCTGCTGTTATAACATTAGACTCGCTAATTGCAGCTTTAAACTCTTCCCTTACTATGACTGTGGGTTCTCTTAAGGAAGAAGTTAATCAAGTGAAGCTTGCCGTTGCAGGAGTCTTTCAAGCACAGCAAGCAGAATGGAAAAATTGCTCAGTTGGAAGAGCAGTTTTGGAAACTCTGGGAGGCAAATGTTGCCCAAATAAAGGACAAGATGCTATTGGCCAGGAAAAAGGAGTACCTGGAGAATCAATCTAGGAGGTATAACTTGAGACTCCAGAACTTCCCTAAATCTCCATTTTGTCACCATTAGAGATGGTGAGGAAGTACTTTCAGAAGGTTTTGAAGATCCCTCAAGATGGTCATCCTCCTTTGATATGAGCACAATATCTGTCTCTGGATTTTAAACCCCAGAGTTATGAGTCTGAGCTGGCTCAACTGGGAGTGGTGGATCTTACAGGGTTCTTAGAGAGCTCCTTGGAAGTAGTAACTCGGCGTCTTACCCTTCTTCTTACCTTTGCCCTTGAATCAGATTAAAATCTGATTCTGTATTTATTTTTCAAGAACTTGAGCTGTTCCTGGGGTCTAAAGTGCGTATTTTACCTGATTTCTCTAAAGACACCCAAAGACGGAGAAAGGGTTTTAAATCAAGGATCCTAGTTTTTGGGGGCACATTTGTTGTTGAAATTTCCATATCTATGTATTACCTATAAGGATAAGATTTTCATGTTTTTGACCCCAAACAGCTCCAGGAGTTCTTGGCAGATAGGGAAGAAGTGATTAAGTTGTAATTATCTTTGTCCCATCTGGCTGATGCGTCAGTCTCTGCTTTCCTTTTTTGTTGTTTTGGTATGGGCTGCCAAGGTTAGGTGGTCCTTACTTGTTTTTTATTTTCTTTTTTGCACCTCTTACTATGTGGACTTATTTGTTTCATAAGAGCATTTTCCTCTTTTGATTCCTGACTGAAAGTCTTTATTTTTACTATTCATTCATGCATTATGCTTGGATGATGTAAATTAAACGCTATAAAAAATAATATATACTAAAAAAGTACTTTAATTCTATCGCACTTTCCATGCTAATGCATGAAAATGACCTGCATGTGGAATTATTTCCATTGCCAGACATTGTAAAATGATGATGGTTCAGCTGAAGCCAATTAACTCAGCTGAATCCTTACCATTTTTAAATGCCCAGCATTAAAGATATGAGGAGCCAGGAAAGGTAAGTATATGGAGGTCTGTAAGGGAGGGAGACGAGGTTAGTGAGAGGCTGGAAGGCTAGTGAGAAGGTAGGAAATAGTTAGTTGGTGGATCTTTGGTCTCACTGCAGAGGGTCTCTCACTCAGAAGTCCTGAGGCAAAGTCTCTATGGCTCAAGAATCCTAGCTAAACCAGAAAGTCTCTCATTTTTCTTTTTTAATTCAATGGGTGAAGTGAGTAACCTCCAAATATTGAAGTAAGCAACTGAGTCCACCTTTCTGCTCAAATATTTTTCAATTTTTTAGTATACATTTTTTTAACTCCTAATGTATTTGCATACTTTTAGTTTATTGCATCAGGTTTTAGCTTTTCTTTTAACATGTGAATAAAGAAAATGTATGCTAAATTTTAGTGCACTTTTTATTCTTTTAATCCAGCTTTATTCTATTGGGAGTATGGAGCTGCTTATAAACTGATAGGTTGAAAAAAAGTCTACATGACTGCTTGTATCAAGAAGAACTCTTACCTTAAGCCCCAGCAAGGCTCTGCCTTTGCGGAAATAGCCTTTCGGCCAGTTGGAGCAGAGCTGTATGGCAGTCTCTGCATCTAGGAGAGCCTCCTGGTAGCGCTTCAACTGTTCATAGCAATAGGAGCGGTTTCCAAAATACCTACGTCAAAAAAAAAAAAATAAGACAAGCAGGCAGAATGTGTGTGTAGTCACTAGCTGCATTGTTTTAAACAAGACCACAAAAAAATGCACAAGTGCCCCCACTCTATTTGGAACATTTATGGAGGTCAGTGATTGGTAGAGGGTTGAGAGGTCAGGTAAAAGGCAAGGTGTGTTGTCTGAGGGTAGGAGGAGCAGAAAAGAATTAGTGCTGATGAATAATTAAAATAAAAATGATATTCATCTTTTCTGTCGTGAGTTGTTTGTTTTTTGGATGTTATAGATTGGGATTATTTTTATTTTGATGTGTATTTTAGCTTGTAATGCTATTTATATTACATTTTATTGTTTTTAGATTATACTCTATTGGATTTATATTATTAAAGCTGAACTCTGCCAGAACCCTTTTGGATATAAGCAGATAAAGCGTAGTTACTCACCTGTAACAGGAGTTCTCCGGGAACAGCAGGAATCAGTCCTCACATATGGGTGACATCGGTGCCAACGAAGCCGGCACGGAGCATTTCCCCAGCTTTCAAAGAAAGCCTTTGGGAATGCTACCACACATGCACGGTCCCCTTCCCGCCCAAGGGTGCCATCTTGTTCAGTCAGATGACATAGCTTAGGTGAAAAAATAAAAACAGAGGAGGCAATTCCCAGGGGAGGAGGGAGAGATGTGAGGACTGATTCCTGCTGTTCCTGGAGAACACCTGTTACAGGTGAGTAACTACGCTTTCTCCAGGAACAAGCAGGAAGTCAGTTCTCACATATGGGACTCCAGACTCCTGGAACCCGAACCATGACAGCACCAACAGCGACCACCAGGGAAGGCTGGCAATTGCAGAAGATGAGTCCCTAACGAGAGGCTCCGCAATGCCCAGCTACCCTTGTCGCTATTAGTCCAGTAGCCTGACCATCGATGGGCTGGAGGGCAGGAGTTGCCTATATACAGAGTATACTACAGATTACCGCCTGGCTGAAGGCACTGTACCTGCGGGACTCATCCTCTAGGCAATAATGTGCTGCAAAGGTATGCACTGAAGACCATGTGGCGGCCTTGCAAATTTCCGTCACTGGGATTGAGCGCAGGTTGGCCACCGACGTGGCTATGGCCCTGACGCGATGAGCAGTGATCCGGTGCTACAGGGAAAGGCTAGCCTGCTCATAAGCGAAGGCGATGCAGTCCGCCACCCAAGAGGATAGAGTCCGTTTGGTTACTGGCAGCCCCAGCTTACTGGGGTTGAATGAGACAAAGAGTTGGGGCGCTTTATGATGGACCCTAGTCCTATGAAGGCAGAAGGACAGGGCCCTCTTGCAATCCAAGTTGTGCAAGACAGACTCTACCTTGCCGGCATGGGGCCGTGGAAAGAAGGTACGGAGAATCACCTCTTGGTTGAGGTGGAAAGCAGACACCACCTTAGGAAAGAACTTGGGATGTGTACTCAGCATCGCTCTATTGGTGTAAAACTGGGTGTAGGGAGGATCCGCAACCAGGGCCTGCAGCTCGCTCACCCTGCGGTCAGAGGTCACAGCCACCAAGGTGGCCACTTTCCAGGAGAGGTACCTCAGGTGACAGGTGACCATAGGCTCAAATGGCGGTCTGGTGAGCTGGGACAGCACCACATTAAGGTCCCATTCCGCAGCCGGAGGACGGAGGGGGAGGGGGCCTAGACAACAGAAGGCCCCTGAGGAATCTGGAGACCAGGGGCAGGGTCGACAGGGGCTTTCCCTCTACAGGGTGGTAGTTTGCCCTTATAGTGCTGAAATGCACCCTGACTGAATTAGATTTCAAGCCCGAGTGCAAGAAATGCAAAAGGTACTGCAACACGAGTTGTACCCGGCAGTAGAATGGATTCACTTTATGTATTTATTTAATTATTTATTTGATTATTTGATTAATTAATTTATTAACTAGGCTTATATACTACTTTTCTACCAGTCAAAGCAGTGTACATTCAGGTATTATATATTTTTCCTTGTCCCCAAAGGGCTCACAATTGTACCTGAGGCAACGCAGGGTTAAGTAGCTTGCCCAAGGCCACAAGGAGCACCTTGTAGGACTAGAAACCCCAGTCCTTCCGGTCCAAGGTTGCTGTCCTCTAGCGGGATTTGAACCCCTGGACCTCTGGCCCAAGGTAACTTGCCCCAACCACTAGGTCACTCCTCCCTTCCTGTCTGCGCACCAGACGGAGAACCTTTTCCACTTGAAGGCATAAGTCCTTCTAGTGGAGGGCTTCCTGGAGGCCAGGAGGAACTCCTCGACCTCCCTTGTGAGGTGGAAAGGGGCCAACACTACCCTTTCAGAAGCCACTCTGTCAACGCTAGGGCCCTCAGGTTGGGGTGCAAGAGGGAGCCCTCCTCCTTCGAGAGAAGGCCCTGGACCTGGCCCAGGGGTACCGGGGCTGTCACTGACAGAGAGAGCAGCGTGGAGAACCAGGGTTGCCTGTGCCACTTGGGGGCCACCAGGATCATTGAGGCGTGCTCGCTCTGGATTTTGAACAGACACGGTTATCAGGAGGGTCGGTGGGAATGTGTAAAGCAGGCCCTGCGACTATGATATCAGAAACGCATCTGCCGCAACCCTCCTGCAATGTGGCTGAGGGGAGCAGAACCACGGAAGCTGCGCATTGTCTGGAGAGGTGTACAGGTCCAGGGAGAGGCTTCCCCAGAGTCGGAAGAGCCTCTGGGCCACCTTGGTGTCCAACTTGTCTGCCAGGAAGTTGTCCTGGCTTGGTAGGTACACAGCCCTTAGGATCATGCGGTTGTGTATCACAAAGGAGTGAATTGCTACAGCCTCCTGACAGAGGGAGTAGGAGCCCATTCTGCTCTGCTTGTTCACACAGAAAATGCTGTCCTGGTTGTCCATCGTATGAGGATCGGGAGGCGTCCATAGTCAGAACCCTCTGAGATGCTAGTGCCTGGAAAGGCATCCCCGCCCTGAGGTGGTGTGGGGACTTCTACCAGGCAAGGGAGGACGGCAGCTGCCGGGTGACCCATACCCTGTCCCCCAGTCCACCTGTGGCCTGAGACTGGAGAAACCACTGGGCCGCCCGCATGTGTAGGCGGGCTAGGGGGGTAACATGCACCGTTGAGGTCATGTGGCCCAACAAGCGGAGGAGCCATCGGGCCGGCACAGATCTGCCGGCTTGCACCTCCCCGGCCAACTGCATCAAGCAGTGGGCTCTGTCTTCTGGGAGGAAAGCCTTGGCCTGCAGAGTGTTTAGCTGGGTCCCTATGAATTCCAGAGTTTGAGCTGGGGAGAGCCTGGACTTGGGATAGTTGATGACAAAGCCCAATCGATGGAGGGCGTGAATGGTACGCCTTGTGGCCCAGTCCGCCTCCCGGGCGGTGCTGCCCCTGACGAGACAGTCGTCTTAGACAGGGGAAGACGTGAGACCCCTGAAGGTGCACGTGTGCAGCTACTGCGGCCAAGCATTTTGTGAAGACCCTTGGGGAGAAGGTTAAGCCAAATGGGAGCACCCTGTACTGGAAGTGCAGACCTCCCACCACAAACCTCAGGTATCGCTTGCGGGAGGGATGAATCAGGATATGGGCATAAGCATCCTTCAGATCCAAGAAGTAGAGCCAATCTCCCTGACGAAGGTAGGGCAGTAATGTTCCAAGGGAGAGCATCTTGAACCTCTCCCTCACCAGGAACCTGCTGAGGTTGCACAGATCCAGGATAGGCCAGAGACCTCCTGTTCTTTTGCGGACAAGGAAATACTTTGTGTATAAGCCCCTGCCTCAGAGTTGGTGGGGCACAGGTTCAACTGCTTTGTCCCTGAGCAGGTTTGCAAGCTCTGTGACGAGTAAGGCCTGGTGAAGGGGCGGATGGGATGACTCCCCTGGAAAGTAATCTAGAGGGTTTTGCTGCAGGTGGAGGGAATAACTCTCTCTCACCACCCGCAGGACCCACTGGTCTGTAGTGATGGTGGCCCAGTTGTCGGCGAAGGCAACCAGTAGACCCCCTATGGGCTGAAGTGGGGCTCCTGGGAGAGGAGAGACCCTGCCCACCAAAAACTCCCCCTGGCTAAGGGGGGGCTGAAGCCTAGGGCTTTGGGGCCTTGGGTTTCCTGGACCCATGCCCCCGGCCCTTTGGCTGTGCGGGTTGGTGAGGCTGACCCTGGTAAGGCTGGTAATGGCTAGCCGAGGGACAACCATTTTTCCTAGGGAAAAAGGCCTTTTTTTTCCCCGAGGGCTTCTTCCTGGGGAGAACCTAGGTCTTTTTAGAAAGTCTCTGTCGGGTAACTACCTCGGCCTCGATTTTCGGTGGCCTTATCGGACATAGGCATTCCAAAAAGATTCTCCCTATGGCAGGGCACATCCAAGAGCTTTTCCCGCACCCACAGCTCCAGGCCCGAGGTCTGCAGCCATGCCTGGCGCCAAACACCGATACCCATGGCCGCCACCCCGGCTGAGGCTCAAACCCATCATAGGCGGCTCTAGAGAGAAACTTAGAGTAGTCCTGGACAGCCCCGTTCAAGGACAAGAGGCATTGGCGGGATTCCCTGGCAAGGTTCGCCGAGAACCCCGAGAGCTCCTGGACCAGGCTCTTCAAATACATCCCCATATACAGGTCATTGGCTTGTATATGGTACCCGAACATGGTGCCCTGGTAGCATTTAAAGCCAAGGGCATTACATAAGAACATAAGATATGCCATACCTGGTCAGACCAAGGTCCATCAAGCCCAGTATCCTGTTTCCAACAGTGGCCAATCTAGGTCATACGTACCTAGCAGTTTCCCCAAAAGACACAGGTTCCACAATGCTTGCATTGGGTCAAGCACTGATATCTTGGGTCCCTTTTTAATAATGGTTTATGGACCTTTCCTCCAGGAACTTGTCCAAACCTTTTTTTAAACCCAGCTACACTAACAGCCTTTACTACATCCTCCGGTAACAAATTCCAGAGTTTGATTACACGTTGAGTGAAAAAATATTTTGTCTTATTTGTCTTAAATTGTTTACCCTGTAGCTTCATTGCATGTCCCCTAGTCTTTCTATATTCTGATAACGTAAACAATCGATCTACATTTACCCGCTCCACTCCATTCATTAATTTATAGACCTCTATCATATCTCCCCTTAGCCGTCTCTTTTCCAGATTGAAGAGCCCTAACCTTTTTAGCCTCTCCTCATAGGAGTAGTCTTCCATCTCCTTTACCAATTTGGTGGCTCTTCTCTGTACCTTTTCTAATAACGCTATATTCTTTTTAAGATACGGTGACCAGCATTGCACACAATATTCAGGGTGCGGTCGTACCATGGAACCATACAGAGGCATTATAATATCCTTTGTTTTATTTCCCATTCCTTTCCTTATGATACCTAGCATTCTATTTGCTCTCTTGGCCACCACTGCACACCGGGCGGAGGGTTTTAACATGTTACCCACGATGACGCCTAAATCTTTTTCCTGGGTGGTGGCTCCCAATGTGAAACTTTGCATCGTGTAACCATAGCTTGGGTTGTTCTTTCCTAGGTGCATAACTTTGCACTTGTCCACATTAAATTTCATCTGCCATTTGGATGCCCAGTCTTCCAATTTATTAAGATCCTCCTGCAATTTTCTACAATCCTCTTGAGTTTTAACAACTTTAAATAGTTTTGTGTCATCTGCAAATTTGATAACCTCACCCGTTATTCCCTTTTCCAGGTCATTTATGAATATGTCAAAAAGCAGCGGACCCAGCACAGATCCCTGGGGTACTCCACTATTCACCTTCTTCCATTGGGAAAACTGGCCATTTAGCCCTACCCTCTGCTTTCTATTTTTTAACCAGTTCCTGATCCACAATGGTACACTGCCTCCTATCCCATGTCTTTTTAGTTTTGCCAAAAGTCTCTGATGAGGGACCTTGTCAAAGGCTTTCTGAAAGTCCAGAAACACTATATCAATTGACTCACCTTTGTCTACCTGTTTATTTACATCTTCAAAAAAACATAACAGATTAGTAAGACAAGATCTTCCTTGTCTAAAGCCATGTTGGCTGTCTCCCATTAGGCCATGACTATCTACATGCTGAGTAAATTTGTTCTTTATGATGGTTTCTACCATTTTTCCCGGTACTGACGTCAGGCTCACCGGTCTGTAGTTTCCCAGATCACCCTTGGAACCCTTTTTAAAAATTGGCGTTACATTGGAGATCCTCCAATCTTTAGGTATTACAGATGATTTTAATGAAAGTTCACAGATTACCGACTCTGCTGCACTAGATATCACTGCCTTCAATACCTGTCTTTCCTCCACTGCTTCCTGGCTCTCTTCCAATTTCCTTCACATCAATCTCTCTAAAACCTCCGCTATCTGGTTCACTTTTGGTAACCCCCCTCCTCCCCTAACCCCTCTGTTTTCTTCCTCGCCCATCCCCACTGTCTCCTCTCTTCGGTATCTAGGTATAATTCTTGATTTTTCTCTTTCTTTTAAAGAACACATCTCCTCAGTCATTCAACACTCATTTTTCACTTTAAAACAACTTCGCGCCGTACGTCCTTTTCTCACCTTCTCCTCTATGACCACCCTTCTTATATCCCTTGTCATGTCTCATCTCGATTACTGCAATGTCTGTCTTGCCGGTGTCCCCCAATCCCAACTTCTTCGTCTCCAACGTATCCAAAACACCGCCGTTCGTGTTCTAACTCACACCTCATGCTTCGACCATGTCACTCCCCTTCTAATACACCTCCACTGGCTTCCCATTGTCTTTCGTATTCAATTTAAAGTTCTAATATTTGTGCACAGGGTGATCCACTCCGGTATTCCCTTGTACCTCGCCGACCAGGTTCATCTTCATACCCCGCACCGTTCCCTCCGCTCTATTCACGCTAACCGTATGTTTCTTCCCCTCCCCCCCCCCCCCCCTTCCAAAGCTCACCTGGAATCCACTCGGTCCTCAGCCTTCTTTTTCTTGGCCTCAGAATCTGGAACTCACTCCCCACTCGCTCCGCTTAGAGACCTCATATATCTCCTTTAAAGCTAAACTAAAAGCTCACCTTTTCTGCTCCGCCTTCAACCTCCCTTTCCCAGCCTAACCCCTCTCCCCTTCACCTCGTTAGTGTGTTGGCTTCCTATCCCCCTCTCCTCCACCGTTTTTCGTAAACTGTTCCTGCTCCCCTGCTATCCCCCCACTACTGCGATGTTAATGTGTTTTTCTCTCCCCACCATGTTACTTTTGTCCCCTTCTATCTTCTGACCCTATCCCTATCTGTCCTTTAAGGATTTTATGGCGTTCCTTTTCCTTTTTGCAGCTTTCTCTCCTTGTTAATTTTTTATGCATGTAAACCGCCCAGATGCTAATCGTTTAAAGGCGGTATATAAAGCTTTAATAAACAAACAAACAATAAAAATAATAAGAGGTCAGCAATCTCATATTTCAGGTCTTTCAAAACCCTTGGATGTATGCCATCCGGTCCAGGTGATTTGCTACTCTTCAGTTTATCAAATACTTGTAATACATCTTCCTGGTGTAACGATATTTCTTTCAATTCTTCTGCAGTATCACCTTTAAATACCACTTCAGTCATGGGTAACATCCCTACATCTTCCTCAGTAAAGACTGAAGCAAAGAATTCATTCAGTCTCTCCGCTATAGCCATGTCCCCTCTTACTGCCCCTTTTACCCCTCTATCATCTAATGGTCCAATTGACTCTCTCACAGGTTTTTTTACTATGAATGTACTTGAAAAAGTCTTTTGCTTCCGTAGCAAGTTTCTTCTCAACTTCTCGCTTTGCCTGCCTTATCAATACCTTGTATTTAACTTGCCAGTGCTTATGCTGTTTCCTGTTTTCGTCATTTGACTCTTTATTCCATTTCCTGAAAGATGCACTTTTGGCAACAACAGCCTCTCTGACCTCACCTTTAAACCATGCTGGCAGTTTTTTGGACTTCCTTCCACTTTTCTTAATGCGTGGAATACAGCTGGTCTGTGCTTCCAGGATAGTATTTTTAAACAACACCCAAGCTTGATGTAAGTCTTTAACGTTTGCAACTGCTCCTTTTAGGTTTTTCTTAACTAATTTCCTCATTTTATCATAGTCTCCTTTTCGAAAGTTAAAAGGTAGTTCTGTGGATTTCCTTACCATCCCTCCTCTACTAATTAAATCAAACGCGATCATGCTGTGATCACTATTGTCAAGTGACCCCAACACCCTTCTCTTGCACCAGATCTGGTGTTCCACTAAGGACTAGGTCCAATATGGCTTCCCCTCTGATCGGTTCATGAACCAGCTGCTCCAAGAAGCAGTCATGTATTTCATCTAGGAATTTTATCTCCCTAGCATGCCCTGCCGTGACACTGACCCAGTCGATACCGGGGTAATTGAAATCACCCATTATTATTACTGCGCTGTAACTTTTGTTAGCTTCCTTGATTTCTTTGAGCATTTCATCATCCATTTGTTCATTCTGGCCAGGTGGTCGATAGTACACCCCCACTGCCATCGCCTTCCCATTCTTACATGGAATTTCAATCCATAGAGATTCTACAGCAAATTTTGTTTCCTGCAAAACTTTAATCCTTTCTGACTCAATGCCCTCTCCAACAGAGAGCAACCCCTCCACCAATTTGATCAGTTCTATCATTACAATATAGTTTGTACACAGGTATCACAGTATCCCATTGGTTGTCCTCCTTTCACTATGTCTCTGAGATTCCAATCATATCTGACCTCTCATTTAGTGCTATATATTCTAACTCTTCCATCTTATTTTTTAGACTTCTAGCATTTGCATACAAGCGTTTTAGAGACTATTTTATTCATATTAATCTGGCTATTGGTAGGCATGGGTAATCTGAAATCTTTAAGCTCTGCCTGCACCATACTCAAGGGCATTTGGGCTACTTTAGTCTTTTTTAGAACCTCTCTTTATTTTGGTAGTATCCTTCAAGGATACCTTCTTCCGAACCATGCGCTCTTGGGTGACTGTTGGCTTTCCCCTATTATCGAGTTTAAAAGCTGCTCTATCTCCTTTTTAAAGGTTAATGCCAACCACCTGGTTCCATCCTGGTTAAGGTGAAGCCCATCCCTTCAGAAGAGACCCTCCTTTCCCCAGAATGTTCCCCAGTTCCTAAAAAATCCAAAACCCTCATCCTTGCACCATCGTCTCATCCACGCATTGAGACTCCGGAGCTCTGCCTGCCTTTTGGGTCCTGCGCGTGGAATGGGAAGCATTTCGGAGAACGCTACCCTGGAAGGTCTGGATTTCAACTTCCTACCTATAAACCTAAATTTAACCTCCAGAACCCCCCTACCACATTTTCCTATGCCATTTGTACTGACATGTACCAAGTCAGCAGACTCTTCCCCAGCACTATCTAAGAGCTTATCTAGGTGGCACGTGAGGTCCGCTACCTTCACACCAGGCAGGCATGTTACCAGGCGATCCTCACGTCCACCAGCCACCCAGCTATCTACATGCCTAATGATCGAATCACCAACTATAACAGCTGTCCTAAACCTTCCCTCATGGGCACATGGCCCTGGAGAAACTTCCTCAGTGTGAGTTTTTTACATCACCTGGAGGACAGGTACTAGTTACAGGATCACTTCCTGCCACACCAGGGTGATGCTCTCCTATCACGTGACCTCTCTCCTCCATGGCAACAGGAATGCTGTCAGACTGGAGGGGGGACTTCAGGACTATATCCCTGTAGGTCTCGTCTATGTAACTCTCTGTCTCTCTTATGTTTTCCAAGTCTGCTACTCTAGCCTCTAGAGGACGGACTTGTTCACTGAGAGCAAAGAGCTTTGATCTAGTGCACACTTAAGAACTCTCACCAACTGGGAGAAAATCATACATGTGACACTCAATGCAAAAGAATGGGCAGCCCCCATCTCGCTGCTGGACTGCTGTCTGAATCTTAGTTTTAAGCTTGTGTTTAGATCTTTATGTTCTTTACTTACTAAGGGTTGTTATGGATGCTTATACTAATAAAAGTGTATCTAATACGTTTAATATACCTTGTTCACCTAAAGCTTAATTAATCTCAGATCCTTAATGTATGACTGATTTGGATAAAGAGCTGCATTTAAGAGTAGCTCCTTTCCTTTAAGATGTGTAAGTACCTATAAAGAGTAGTTACTCACCTGTAACAGGTGTTCTCCAGGAGTAGCAGGAATCAGTCCTCACTTATGGGTGTCATCGGCGCTGATGAAACCTCAGCGGAGCATTTCCCCAGTTTTCTAAGAAAGCCTTTGGGAATGCAGGCACGCATGCGCGGTTCCCTTCCAGCCTAAAGGTGCCATCTTACCTCAGTCAAATGACATAGCTAAGAACAGCACACAAAAAATGAAAAAATTAAACTATGTACAACTGCAACTCCAAGGGGAGGAGGGAGGGTTGTGAGGACTAATTCCTGCTGCTCCTGGAGAACACCTGTTACAGGTGAGTAACTACTCTTTCTCCAGGACCAAGCAGGAAGTCAGTCCTCACATATGGATGACTCCCTAGCTCTGGGCTACCAGGTACCCAGGCTGAACAAGAGAACTCCCTCTAGTCTTAGCAGCAAAGAAAGGCTTTTCACTGACTCAACCTGTAGCCCATTAGAGGGCAGGAGTTGCCTAAACCTCAAAGAGATTCCGAAGTACTGCTTGGCCAAAAGCACTGTCCCTATGGGACTCCCTCTCCAGACAGTAATGGGCCGCAAAGGTCTGGCTTGAAGACCAAGTTGCAGCCCTGCAGATGTCTACCAAGGGCACAGAGCGGAGATGAGCCACTGAGGCAGCCACTGCCCTGACACGATGGGCGTAACCCAACCCTGCAAAGGAAGGTCAGCCGCCCTGTAAGCCCAGGTGATACAGTCAGCCACCCAGATGGACAAGGTACGCTTGGACACAGCCAACCCCAACTTATTAGGGTCAAAGGATACGAAGAGCTGAGTAGCCCTTCTATGCCCTTGCGTACGGTCAAGGTAGAAGGATAAGGCCCTCCTACAGTCCCGGGTATGCAGAACTGCTTCAGCCTGGCTTGCATGAGGCCTAGGGAAGAATGTTGGAAGAACCACCTCCTGGTTAAGGTGGAAGGAGGAGACAACCTTTGGGAGGAACTTTGGATGAGTCCTAAGGACTACCCTGTTCCCATAGAAGCGAGTGTAAGGCCTGTCACAGACCAGGGCCTGAAGCTCACTAACTCGCCTGGCTGAGGTAAGGGCCACTAAGAAGAGTGTCTTCCAGGACAGTAAGCGTAGAGGGCAAGTAGCCATCAGCTCAAAAGGTGGGCGAGTCAGTTGCTGCAAGACCACATTCAACTCCCACTCAGGGGCAGGAGGACGGATGAGAGGCTTAAGCAAAAGCAGGCCTCTGAGAAACCGGGACACCAAGGGGTGAACCGACAGAGAATGTCCTTCTACTAGTGAGTGGTGAGCTGCTAGAGCTGAGAGGTGGACCCTAACAGAATTGGACTTAAGTCCCTGATTGAATAAGTGCAACAGATACTGAAGCACTACAGGGACAGTACAGGAGAAGGGATCTTCTGTACGTAGCTGACACCACACAGAAAACCTGTTCCATTTGAGAGCATAGGTTTTCCTTGTGGACTGCTTCCTAGAGGCTAGGACAACCTCCTCAACTTCCTGAGGTAGGCCCCAGGGAGTCAAAACTACCCTTGCAGCCTCAAAGCCATCAAATTGAGAGCTTTGAGGTTGGGGTGCAGAAGAGATCCCTGATCCTGAGACAGAAGGTTGGGTTGCAACCCTAGAGGCAGTGGGGGATCCACTGCCAGCTGAAGCAAAAGTGGAAACCAAGGCTGTCTCGGCCACCGAGGAGCCACCAGCAGGACAGAGGCCTTGTCCTGGAGAATCTTGAACAGAGTTCGGGCCACCAGAGTTGTGGGAGGAAACGCATACAGGAGGCCCTGAGACCATGGAATCAGAAAAGCATTTGCTGCTATCCACAGAGGATGCGGTTGCCTGGAGCAGAACTTTGGCAGTTGCTTGTTCAGTGGACTGGCAAAGAGATCTATCAAAGGGAGACCCCATTTCAGGAAGATCTTCTGAACCACCAAGGGATGGAGATGCCACTCGTGGGGCTGCAAAATTCTGCTCAGCCGGTCGGCCAGGTAGTTTTCCTGGCCTGGAAGGTACACCGCCCTGAGGAGCATGTTGTGCTTGAGGGCAAATGAACAAAGGTCCTGAGCCTCCCGACAAAGGAGCCTGGACCCAGTTCCGCCTTGTTTGTTCACATAAAACATGGCTACCTGATTGTCTGTCTGAACCAGGACAGATTGATGAGCCAGGGCAGGAGAGAAAGCTTTGAGAGCCAAGCGAATAGCCCTGAGTTCTAGGAGATTGATCTGTTGTGCAGCCTCCCAAGGAGACCACAGGCCCTGGGTGCACTTGTTGAGACAATGAGCCCCCCCCCCCCCAGCCCTGTAGGGAGGCGTCTGTGATCAGTACCACTGTGTACTCTGGAATTTGAAAGGGCACCCCTTTAGTAGATTGGGTGGGTGCAGCCACCAATTGAGGGAGTCCAGAAATGGTCTGGACACCCTTATTCTGTCTCTGAGGCTGCCTGTGGCTTGTGACCACTGATTCCGAAGGGACCACTGTGCAGGCCTCATATGGAGCCTGGCATTTGGGGTCACATGTACTGTCGAAGCCATGTGGCCTAGAAGCCTCAGGCAGAGTCTGGCGGAGACTAGTGACCTGTTGAGAAACTGGTTTGCCAGGGCTATCAATCTTCGTGCTCTGTCTCCTGGCAAGAAAGCCTTTGCCAGGAGAGAGTCCAGCCTTGCTCCTATGAATTCCAGATTCTGGGAGGGGAGCAAAGTGGACTTTGCGAAGTTTATGACAAACCCTAGACTTTGAAGAAGAGCAATAGTTCTGAGGGTGGCTTGTCTGGCCTCCTGGCACGTCTGACCCCTGATGAGCCAGTCGTCCAGATAGGGGAAGACAAAGATTCCCTGATTTCTCAGGTAGGCCGCCAACACTGCCAGGCATTTGGTAAAGACTCTGGGAGCGGAGGTCAGGCCAAAAGGCAGTACTCTGTACTGATAATGGTTTCCTCCCACAATGAACCTGAGGTACTTTCTGTGGTCTGGATGAATGAGGATGTGAGTGTATGCATCCTTTAGATCTAAGGAGCATAGCCAAACTCCCTGCTGGAGGTAGGGCAGAAGTGTTTCAAGAGTAAGCATCATGAACTTTTCCTTCTCTAGGAACTTGTTGAGGTTCCTGAGGTTCAGAACAGGTCGAAGGCCACCGGTTCTTTTGGGCACCAGGAAATACTTGGAGTAGAACCACTGACTTTGCAAGTGGGGAGGCACAGGCTCCACCGCCCTGTCCACCAACAGACCTTGAAGCTCTTGGAGGAGAAGATCTGTGTGCAGGGGAGGCCTTGGAGGCTCCCCTGGAAAGTATGGCGGAGGCAATTGGTGAAAATGAAGAGCATAGCCCCTGTGGACTATGTTCAACACCCAACTGTCCCCAGTGATGTGGGGCCACTGGTGGGCAAAGAGGGCGAGGCGACCTACTGTGCAGGGTTGGGAGAGCAGGGATGGAGAGGCTACACTCAAGGAGTCAAAAGCCCCCACCCTGCTGAGTGGGAGCAGGGGCCGGAGGCTTGGGGGTCCTCTGCCTACGGGGCCCATTACCCTGCCCCTTGGCTTGCTGGCTCTGGGGTGCAGCTTGGGCAGCCTGATACTGAGGGTACTGTTTGTAGGCAGTGCCCTTCCTCGGGTAAACGGGCTTCTTACCCGAGGCCTTCTTCTTGTGAGAAGGGGCAGAAGTCTTTCTGGATAGCCTTGTCCTTGTAAGGTGCTCAGTCTCGAGCTGTGCGGCCTTCTCGGCCATGGGCTTGCCAAAAAGGTTCTCACCTCAGCAAGGGACATCGATCAACTTGTCCTGAACCCATGGCTCGAGTTCCGATGACTGCAGCCATGCCTGGCGTCGAGCCGCGATGCCGGCTGCCGCAACTCGGGCCGAAGCCTCAAAGCCATCGTAGGTGGCGCGGGACATAAACTTCGAGCAGTCCCGAATTCCCAAGGACAAGGACTTGAATCTCTGCAAGGGCTCCCCGGAGAGACCAGCGGAGAACCCAGTCATCTCCTTGGCCAGGTCTCGCAAGTACATGCCCATGTACAGCTGGTAAGACTGGACACGGCAAGCAAGCATCGAGCCCTGGAAGCACTTTCTACCGACACCATCGAGGTTCCGGGCCTCCCTGCCGGGGGGCACCGCGGAGTGCATCTTCTGACTTTTCAGGCGATGCATGGCCTTCCACCACCATGGAATGGTGTGGTAGCTGCACCTTTTGAAAGCCAGGGCTCTTCCGGAGCCGATAAATCAAATCGACCCGCTTGCTTAGAACCGGCGCCGAGGCCGGTGCCTCCCACATCCGGAAGAGAAGCCGTTCCAGCATCGGAGGAACCGGGACAGTAAAGGCCTCCTTCGGAGGAGAGTTGTACTGCAGGGCCTCGAGCTCTTCGGCGCGAGGCTCTTCCTCGGGGTCCGCCGGGATAGCCAACGCGGTGGTCATATCCCGGACAAACTCCGAGAACCGGGTATGCTTTGGAGGGGATCTACTCCGAGGCTCAGACTGCGGTGAGTCCGACTGGACATACTGAGGTCTTGAACATGTCGGGGGACTCCTCATCCTCCATCTCCCAGGCGGACTCGTCCGACGAGGAGTCGCGGTCCGACCCCGCGGGGCCCTGGAGCACCCGCCCCGACGCCGGAGGCACCGGCGTCGACACCTTTGGTCCCGAACAGGAGGTCGAGGGAGACCGCGACCGAGGTCGACCTCGAGCCATCATGGACTCGAGTATCGGCTCGGTCTCCGGGGTCGACTTCGATGTCGATGTCCCAGTGGTCGGGGCAGATGCGCCAGACAGGCTGGCCATCAGTGCCCACTGCTGCTCCATGAAGGCAGACAGTCTGCACTCCAAGGCTGTCATCCTGAGACTCAGCTCGGGAGAAGCAGCAGCCACCGACTCGGGCCCCGGCGGCACCGGGCCCGACGTCGGCTCTCTGGGAGGAGAGTCCTCGAGGACTATGGGGCTTACGTGTCCAGCAGACTCCGGCTCCATGCGAGGAACTTTGGCAGGCTTCTCTTGTTCCATGGGCCTGGGGTGACGGTCGGGGGTCTTAGACCTGGCCCTCGAGGAGCCAGAGACCTCCTCCGACGACGCCCTCACGAGCCGCTTCTTCCTCTTGCGTTCCCGGTCGGGGGACCCCCTGTCCGAGGAGCCCCGACGGCGCTCGGGATCCGAATTCCAAGATGTCGAAGCCTCAGACGAGGTCCGGGCCCGGCTGGAGGCTGAGTCAGATTAAAGCCTTTCTTTCTGCTGCTGGCGACTTCGTAGTGCCTTGGAAGACATCTTCCCACATGGTCCACACGTCTTAGGGTCGTGATCAGGACCGAGGCACCGAAGGCAGCAGTTGTGTCTGTCGGTGAGAGACATCAACATCTTACACCGATCACACTTTTTAAAACCGCTGGAAGCCATCGGGGAAAAAAAGAGTCTCCGCGAGGTCAAAGGACCGGCCTTCCAGGGAAAAATCAAAAAAGGGCGCGAACGCCAGCCACGAAGGGCAAAAACCGAAAAAGAAGAATCGGGCTCGATACCGGTGTACCGAACCCGGCGGCAGGGGAACCGGCGTCGAACCGGAAAGAAAAAATAGCGAAAATCGCCGAAAAATCACACTTTTATCCGGGATGACAGGACACACGTCCAGTGGGCTTCTCGGAAAAAGAGAGACTGAGGTAAGATGGCACCTTTAGGCGGGAAGGGAACCGCGCATGTGTGCCTGCATTCCCAAAGGCTTTCTTAGAAAGCTGGGGAAATGCTCCGCTGGGGCTTCATCGGCGTCGATGACACCCATATGTGAGGACTGACTTCCTGCTTGGTCCTGGAGAAAGCTACGATTATCCCAGGGGTGGGTGGGTGTTGGGGAGGGAGGGAGGGAAATAAGACTTATGAAAAGAAGGCTGCTACACAGAACCCTCTCCTGTGCTTCTAAGGTAAGCTGTGACCAACTTCCTGGGTGATTAACAGTCCTTGCTTGGATAGAAGGAGTCCTTCAAAATGGCCTTTTGACCTGCCCCTGGCTTTAACAGCTATTTAAAACGTTTCACAGGTCTCTTGCCCCCCTAGGTAGAAGGCCTCTTTGTAAAGATCTCTAGAAGACTTTAATTTATTGCTCTAAGAATACTGACCCTGTTTTGCCTTTTATGCTAAGTTATAATCTGATTTGATTTAAATTAAAGCTCTTTGCTGCTGCTAGGCTCTGACCTAGTATGAAATTTAAACTAGAAGCTCTCTGCTGGGTTCTAAATTTAACCAGAAAGCTCTCTTCAGTGTTTTAAATTTAAACTTAAACTGCTGCTACTAGGCCCTGACTGATTTAACAAATACACTGAGTTCACAGATTAATCAGCTTTAATCCAAAGAATTCCCTTCAGAAAAATTCCCAGAAGTATATACTCACTATTGCAGATCTCGCTCCAGAAGTAGCAGTCCCCTTTTGTAGTCCTTCAAGGACGAGTAGGTCTTTTGACTCTTGAGCCTTTGCATCAACAACTCCACCACCATCGAGTTGCGGGGCAGATGAGGCGTATGGAAGCCCACACCCTTCCAGACTCAGTAAATGGCATCGACACGCCAGCTGACTACCGGTACCGAGGCCGGCATCTCCCATGTCTAGAGCAGAAGCCTCTCAAGGATGGACAGGATCGGAACTGTGACAGTCTCCTTGGGTGGAGACTCATACTGCAAAATTTCCAGCTCCTCGGTGCGTAGGTCCCCCTTGGACTCTGTCTGCACCGAGAGAGCCTGGGCCAGATCCCGAACGAAATCATGGAATGCTATGTCCTTGTATGGGGAGTGGCGTCGAGGCTACAGGGGTGAGGGCTCCAAAGGAACATCCCAATGCTGGAAGGTCTCGGAAGAAGCCTCGTCCTCGGTCTCCCATTCGGATTCCGAGGTAGTCGAACACTTGGCCTTGAGGGTAGCACCGAGAAACCGGGTACCACCCGAGGACTGGGGGTCAGACCCCCGTAGGCTCGCCAGGGAGAACCGGAGCCAGGAGGACCAGGATCTTGGAGTCAAGACATCAATGTCTGCTGCAAAGCCAAAATGGAGGAGAAGCTCTGCTCCATGGTCACTATGCAGGCCTCAAGGCCCGATGACTCAGCAGCCTTCGGCGTGGACACAGAGGGCCTCTCAGGTCCAACGTCAGCACTCTGGAGAGTGCATCCTCCAGGAGGACTATGGGCTCTCGAATCCTGGTGCGGTCACTGTCAGCCGAGGGCTCCTGCCTTGAGATTTTTGGAGGGCGCTGCATCGAGCTGCCCGAGTCCCGTCACAGGGCCTTCCAGGTTTCGTAGGCAACTTGGGAGACCGCACATTTTTCTTCTTCTTAGGAGGGTCCGGCGACTTACCAGAGGAGCCTCCACCACGGGACTCCGAGGACACCCGGACCTCCCTCGAGGAACCCTTCTTCAGACTGGGTGAGGGGGACGCTGGAGCGGAGTCTGGTTTAGGGAACAGCTTCCCCTGCAACTCCAACCTCTTCCTGTTGGTCTTGGGCGTGATGGCTTGACACCGGCCACAGGAGGAGCTGTTGTGATCTGGGCCCAGACAGTAGAGGCAGCAATCATGAGTATCTGTAACCAATATGGCCTGGCCACATCGGTCACACTTTTGAAAATACACCGAGAGTCATGGTGGAAGAACATCCAGCCGGGGTCGAGGACCCCTGGGCGAAAAAAGGCACGAACATTGGTCAAGCAAAACCTCGACAAAAAAGGACCACAATGAGGTGGAGGACAGCATAAGACCGAAGTCTAAGAATTTGGAAGGGAAAAGAATCACTTTTTCCGGGAGAGATGAGAACCATGTCCATTGGGCTCCACGGAAAAAAGGAGACTGAATAAGATGACACCCTTTGGCGAGAAGGGGACCATGCAAGTGTGGTAGCATTCCCAAAGGTTTTCTTTGAAAGCTGGGGAAATGCTCTGACGGGCTCCGGCGGCGACGACGTCACCCATATGTGAGGACTGACTTCTGCTTGTTCCTGGAGAATAAGTGCTAAATCAAGTTG
This sequence comes from Ichthyophis bannanicus, assembly GCA_033557465.1. Taxonomy (NCBI): domain Eukaryota; kingdom Metazoa; phylum Chordata; class Amphibia; order Gymnophiona; family Ichthyophiidae; genus Ichthyophis; species Ichthyophis bannanicus. Next base: position 884,121,962 of record CM066034.1, on the reverse strand, counting down.
AATTGAAGAATCTCATTTGGCAGGACTGGATGGGCTAGTCTGGTCTATCTTTCATCATCTACTATGCTAAAATTTTAGTTTCTGAATGAGCAATAGAAAAGCCTTCCGATAATATTATTGCTTACATATGAGATAATAGACTAGCAAGAAAAATATTAAATATATCTAATTTCTGTTGTGAAATGCTGATAGGTGAGGGGATTAAAAGGAAGAGTAGGCTGGAAGTGGATAGATGAGGAGTTATGGAACATTAAATTTGGGGATGTAAAAATTTTAAAAATAAAAGATTAAGAATGCACAGGAACCCCAAAGTGATGAGAAATTGTATGTATGTCATGGCTTCACTTAGCTTGCAAGTCCAAAAACTGAGGAGGTCTCATCATAACTTCAAAGAAGAATCTAGAAAGCCTCTGCTATGTTGTTTTTTAAAAGGATAGCCCAGGCTGGCAATAAAGAAACATTTACCTGTGATCCTCGGGGTCTAATTTAATAGCTGCACTAAACAACTCAACAGCCTGGATGTATTTCCCCCTTTCCACCAGCTCAATCCCTCTCTCTGCAAATGAAAGAGGAATCACATTACTTGGATGTGTTCAAAGGGATCACAATGGCTCATATAGTTCCTGATTACAATCAATGCACTTTCCACGTCCAGAAAATGTAGGGTTGACAGTCCAGCAATAGGAACTGAAAGACCAGTAAGTGAAAGTCCGGTCCACATTTACCATCACATCATCCCTATTATGCAACTATCTCTCTTTTTTGCATGGTGTGAATAATCAGATTGTCTAATACTCCAGCAGGGAAGCCATTACTCTAATAAGACAGCAGAACATACTCCCTCTGCCCTGGGGTTGATTCTGAGTGGTGACTTAGCGAAGAATAGAAATACTATTACTTGCATTCCAATCAATATGAAGCCTCTGATATCATTCTTGAATTGCAATATGAGAGAAGAGCAAACTACCAATCAACATTCTTCAAGTTTAAAACTAATACGCCCCTTGTTTTAGAGAAAGGAAGGCTCATACAGTTCTATCGTTGCGAGGTCATCTTATGATGTTCATGGACATTTGCATTTCGAGGGGAACAGTAGCCCAAGAGTGAAACCAATCCGTTGCTGTTTCAGGGCACATTATAAAGCAAGTGTCCCAGACATATTCAGTTCATTTCTTTTTATCAGTTCATTTCTTTTTATCAGTGTTATTATTTATGCTTTATAGTTAACAATTCTGGACTACTGCTCAGAATGCAGATGTTAATTTAATTTTAATCTAATTCAATTCTGCCTTTTCTATTCCACATACCCCCTACAAATGGGTTCAAGGAGGATCACAAACAATATAAAATACTGTCTCAAGCAATAAACATACAAAAAAAATACATTATTACATAAAACACAGTCTATGACAGTGGTACCCAAACTTGGGGTTGGGACCCCAAATGAGGTCACATCATTAATGGATGGAGTATCAGAAACATGGCCATTTCCAAGTCTCTGGATTTTCACTGTGATCTATGCCAAGTCACCAGTCAGCATGTTGTCTGTGAGCCACTGAACATTTATAGACCCTTGCCCTCTTCTGGCTAAGCTTCCTGTTAGACTGGAAACACATGCTGTTACTGGAGTCTGTAAGTACACCCTGCACATTGATGCAAAGGACACTGTGCTGACTGCTGTTACTGCTGTTGCCACTGCTTTCTGCTTTCGATGAGTGGAGACCTGCTATTTTGATTTCATCATCTGGCATCATATGAATTTTCAGTTTTAAAATGGGGTCATACGGGATAAAAGTTTGAAAAGCACTGATCTATGATTTTAAGAAAAAACCCTACAAATCATGCATACTGCCGAAAGGGTTCATTGAAGGTTCTAGTCCAGGACTTCGCACTCCTTTTCTGGGGACCCCTTGGCCAGTCAGGTTTCCAAATATCCTCAACAAATCTACATGAGGTCAATCTGAATACATTTGAGACCCAGTATATGTAGATTATTTAAGTATATTCATTTTGGATATCCGGAAAATCCAACTGCGTGCGGATTCGCCAGGACAGATTTGGGAAGCCATTTTAGTTGAGATGCTTGCGATGCTGGCACGCTAACCTGGCGCTAATGGACTCCTACAAACCCCTAATAATAAGATAAAAAAACGTTGATTTCACAGCTGTCCACAGACAGAAAAAAAAATCATCATGTGTACATGGTCTCCTTTCAAATTCACAATGCATGCACACAATTATGGGCTTTAGGAGCTTGTTATCATCACGCATGGAAATAAGAACGTCAAAAATGCTTGTTTGTCTTTTTATTAATGCAGCTATTTTGGTGGGCATGTGCTTTCATTACTCACTATGTTCTATTATCTAATAAGTGAATACAGGAGGAAGATGTATCTTTCCTCTTGGCACAATATTGCCTAAGAGAGACCCCAAAGCACAGAATGTCTCCTATTTGTTTCACATTCCAGGATCCTCTGGCGACACCATTTGACAGAAAGAGAGATGCCCCTGACTGACTGCGTAATCAGAGAGTCAATTACGAGAACCATAATCTTTTCCATCAAACTCTCAAGTGCTTACATACAGTGGGGCATATCAATCACTGGATTTCCCACAGGTACAGAATGGGAGAAAATGCTGGATAAATCAGGCTTATGAGCAGAAAACAACCCCCCCATATGCAAAGTGTACTTTAGATTTATGAAGATTTAAAAATATAGCTAGTACAGTAAGCTGAAACAGATAAATGACTGAGGATTTTTTCTGTCAGTTGATTAATACTGTGCAAGATACTACACTAACATGACAAGCCTTGGGACTTTGTACCACATGCATATGGAGGTTTAGAGATATAAAGTTCATACATGGGCATGGAAGCAGCTTGGAAAATCTGTAAAGTATGACTGTGGGAGGTGGGGGAAGCCTGGGCAACACATATATTGTGTATGTGAGGGTTCAAAAGCCTGAGAAACGTGAATAGTGTACAGAACTTGGTAAAGCTTGGGGAATATCCAACCCTGCGTGTGAGAGCTGGGGAGCCTGAGTAATGTGTATGCTGCATGTATAGGAGTTGGGAAGCCTGGATAATTTGTATACTAGATGCGGAAGTTTGAGGAGATCTGAAACACAGTTTACACATTACCTAGCAGTGCTTCATAAGTTTCTTTAACCTTATCATGAAGCAGCACCCAGAAACTGGCACTCCCTGAGGAGCCCCAGACTGGAATATAAGCTTTTTCCAGCATTTCAACTATTTATTAAGAGGCTTTGCTTTTCCCTAAGAATATTATGTATGATTTTATAAGCATCCATTAAAGCCTTTAACACAGGCATCCAAGAAAACTGAAACCTGATCATACAGTGCTCTAGTTTTTCATTTATTGCATGAGCAGTTGCAGCAGCATGCTGACCTGAAGAAAATCAGAATCTTATGTGTAGGATTTAACCCTTTTGTATTCACATTACTACCTTGAATATGAGTGAATATATGAAGGCCCTTAATATCCTAGTATGTCTGACAAGGACAGCCCTGTGCTAGTTCCATTGGATACACTAAGTTCTTTTATCATAAGAGATAGGGCACATATTATATCCCCCTCTCTTTGTATTGCTCCCAGTTTTGGGACATGAGAGGGTGTAGCTTAGTAAAGCGTAGTTACTCATCTGCAACAGGTGATCTCCAGGAACAGCAGGAATTAGTTTTCACATATGGATGATGTCGGCATCGACGCAGCCCGGCACAGGAACTCATCCCAGCATCCAACAGGAATGCTTTTGGGAGCATCGCTCCATACATGTGTGTCTGCCTTCCCACCTTCCTAGTAATTCTCCTCAGTCAGGTATATAGCAGAAAGAAAAAACTCTCTAAGAGAAAGAGTAGTTACTCACCTGTAACAGGTGTTCTCCAGGAGCAGCAGGAATCAGTCCTCACATATGGGTGATGTCGGCGCCGACGGAGCCCCCGTGCGGAGCATTTCCCCAGCTTTCAAAGAAAGCCTTTGGGAATGCAGCATGCATGCGCGGTCAACTTCCCGCCCAAGGGTGCCATCTTGCTCAGTCTGATGACATAGCTAAAAGACAGCAAAAATAGCAAAAATAAAGCATATGACTGCAACTCCAAGGGGAGGAGGGAGGGTTGTGAGGACTGATTCCTGCTGCTCCTGGAGAACACCTGTTACAGGTGAGTAACTACTCTTTCTCCAGGACCAAGCAGGAAGTCAGTCCTCACATATGGGACTCCCCATATCAGGGCTACCAGAGGTCCCAAACCGAAACAATGAGCTCCCTCTAGAGCCTCAGCATGCAAGAACAGAATCTTCTCTGATAACGCCCCCGAACGGTAGCCCAACACCAGGGCCGGAGGGTAGGAGTTGCCTAAACCCCAAAGAGATTATGGAGTACCGCTTGCCCGAAAGCACTGTCCCTGTGGGACTCCCTCTCAACGCAGTAGTGGGCCGCAAAAGTCTGGCTTGAAGACCAAGTAGCGGCCCGGCAGATATCTGCCAATGGAACAGAGCGGAGATGAGCCACTGACGCAGCCTTCGCCCTGACACGATGAGCCGTAACTCGACCCTGCAACAAGAGGCCGGCTGCCCTGTAAACCCAGGCGATGCAGTCAGCTACCCATATGGACAAAGTACGCTTGGAGACAGCCAACCCCAACTTATTGGGGTCAAAAGAGACGAAGAGCTGAACCGCCCTCTGGTGCTCCTGCGTACGTTCAAGGTAGAAGGACAACGACCTCCTACAGTCCAGGGTATGCAAGGCCATCTCAGCCCAGCTGGCATGAGGCCTGGGAAAGAAAGTCGGAAGAACCACCTACTGACTGAGGTGGAAGGAGGAGACAACCTTTGGAAGGAACTTAGGGCGAGTCCGTAAGACTACTCTGTTCCTATAGAACCTAGTATATGGTGCTTCTGATACCAGGGTCTGAAGCTCACTCACTCGCCTTGCTGAGGTAAGGGCTACCAGAAATAGCGCTTTCCAGGATAGAAAACGCAGAGGGCAAGTAACCATAGGTTCAAATGGTGGGCAAGTAAGCCGTTGCAAGACCACATTTAAATCCCATTCAGGGGCAGGTGGATGCACTGGAGGCTTAAGCAAAAGCAGGCCTCTGAGGAAGCGAGCCACCAAAGGATGGCTGGATAGAGACTGACCCTCCACCTGTGAGTGGTGTGCTGAAAGAGCACTAAGATGAACTCTAACAGAATTGGACTTAAGGCCGAGGTTGGACAGGTGAAGCAAATATTGCAGCATCACTGGTACCAGGCATGAGAAAGGATTCTCGTTGTGTTGAGTACACCAGGTAGAAAATCTACGCCACTTAAGGGCATAAGACTTTCTGGTGGACTGCCTCCGAGAGGCCAAGACTACGTCCTCCACTTCCCTAGGCAATAGTAAAGGTGCTAGAACGACCCTTTCAGCAGCCAGGCCATCAAATTGAGGGACTGGAGATTGGGATGTAAGAGAGATCCCTGCTCCTGAGACAGGAGATCGGGTTGCGTCCCCAGAGGAAGAGGAGTGTCCACCGCTAGTTGCAAAAGCAGCGGGAACCAGGGTTGCCTTGGCCACCTGGGGGCCACCAGGATCAGCGAGGCTTTGTCCCTGGCACCTTGAATAGCGTCTGGGATACCAGAGGCGTGGGAGGAAACGCATATAGAAGGCCTGTAGACCATGGAATGAGAAACGCATCCGCTGCAACTCTGAGAGGATGCGGTTGCCTGGAACAGAACCTGGGAAGTTGACGGTTCAGAGGACTGGCAAAGAGATCCATGGTTGGAAGACCCCATCTCAGGAAGATCTGTTGAACCACTAGAGGATTCAACTGCCACTCGTGCGGCTGCAGGATCCTGCTCAATCTGTCCGCCAGGTAATTTTCCTGACCTGGAAGATAGACCGCTTTGAGAAGAATGCCGTGATTGACTGCCCAGGAGCACAGTTTCTGCGCTTCCCGACATAGAAGTCGGGACCCTGTGCCCCCTTGTTTGTTCACATAGAACAGTGATGGCTAACCTTTTTGAGCCCGAGTGCCCAAACTGCCGCACAAAACCAAAGAATTTCCTCAAAGTGCCAGCACGTCAATTTGCATAAATATTTGCATAATGCTAACATACACTAACTTTTAGTAAACATGTCTCTTAATGAGTGTATGGATAAAGACAGACTAAAAGATTTCTACATTACTATAATCCAGTGCCAACCGCCAGGCACATTAGGAACTACTACAAACACTGCCCATTTAGAACCAATAGCAAACCCGCCGTATCCTAACAGCACTACCAGGACTCACAAAGCACCACACCATACCTATCAAAAGGCAACACTGCAAATATTAAACCAATACATTTCAGACAATAACAATACATGACCTACTGGGGAAAGAGAACAAGTGGCAATGTCAAAAAGGAATTACATAAACAGAATACCTCAGCTCAGTTACACAGTTGCAATTGCTCCAGCCACTTTCTTCTGGTTTCTTCATGTTTTCTGCTAACTCTCCATCATCTGCTGTCCATTGGTCCTTTCTTCTCTCTTCTAGTTTTTTTTTCCATTCTCTCTCTACATCCGCTTTAACATACTAATCTTTCTCCTTTTGCTCTTTCCTCATTCCTATTTCATCCACTCAAATTTTACCCCTCCATCCTCAATCCCCACTTACTCTCCCAATACCCGGCCAATTGTAGATTTTTTATCCCTCCCACACAAAATATTTTTCCCCTCTCCATTTTACTCTCCCAGCCCCATCCCATTCTAATCCTCCCCCAACATCAGCTCCCTTCTAGTTCCAGCCTCACCCAGCATCCATTCCCTTCTAGTCCCTGCATCAGCCCATTTCCAGTCCTAGACCCCATCAGCCCATTTCCAGTCCTAGCAACCCCCAACCCAATACCAGTCCTAGCCCCCCCCCCCATCAACCCACTTCCAGTCCTAAACCCCCATCACCCCATTTTCAGTTTAAGCCCCCCCTATAACCCATTACCAGTCCTAACCCCCATCACCCCATTTCCAGACAGCCCCCATCAGCCCACAGCCCATTAGCAGTCCTACCCCCCCAGCCCATTAGCAGTCCTACCCCCCCGCCCGCCCGCCCATTAGCAGTCCTAACCCCCCCCGCCCATTAGCAGTCCTACCCCCGCCCGCCCGCCCATTAGCAGTCCTAACCCCCCCCTAGCCCATTAGCAGTCCTAACCCCCCCGCCCGCCCGCCCGCCCATTAGCAGTCCTAACCCCCCCCCTGCCCATTAGCAGTCACACCCCCCCGCCCTCCCCCCCACAGCCAATTAGCAGTCCTAACCCCCCCCTAGCCCATTAGCAGTCCTAACCCCCCCTAGCCCATTAGCAGTCCTAACCCCCCCCCTAGCCCATTAGCAGTCCTACCCCCCCCCCCCCAGCCCATTAGAAGTCCTAACCCCCCTCTGGCAAATTTTTTAAAAAAAAAAGCAGGCTCTGGCTGCTGCCGCGGCAGATTGCAATGTCCCGCGGGGCCCCCTCCGCCCGCTAAGCCCCTCTGCAAGGGCTTTCAGATTCGCGAGGGAGAGCATCTCCCTCGCGTCTCTGTTAAGCCCGCAGGGGCTAATGGGAAATTTCCCATCAGTCCCTTGCGGCAGCAGTCAGAGCCAGCTTTTTCTTTTTTTGCGGACCTTCCCGCGTGCCAGCTGCAAGGCCTTCGCGTGCCACAGCTGGCACGCGTGCCATAGGTTCGCCATCGCTGACATAGAACATAGCAACTTGATTGTCCGTCTGAACCAAGACGGACTGGCGAGAGATGAGAGAAAGTTCTCAGGGCTAAGCGGATAGCTCTCAGTTCTAAGAGATTGATCTGCTGTGCGGCCTCCCAAGGAGACCACAGGCCTTGAGTACATGCCCGTTGGCAATGTGCACCCAAACCTTGAAGAGAAGCATCAGTTGTCAGCACCTGAGAGTGTGGAGGTGCTTGAAAAGGCACCCCTTGCACCAGATTCAGAAGATGAAGCCACCACTGCAGAGAAGACTGTAGTAGGATGGACACCCTCACCTTGTCCGTGAGGCTTCCTGTGGCTTGGTGCCACTGAGTCCCGAGTCCCCATTGAGCTGACATCCGGAAGAGCAACCGTTCCAGCATCGGAGGAACCGGAACAGTAAAGGCCTCCTTCGGAGGAGAGTCATACTGTAGGGCCTCGAGCTCCTCGGCTCGAGGCTCCTCCTCAGGATCTGCAGGGAATGCCAAAGCCTTGGCCATATCCCGCACAAAGTCTGAGAACCGTGTATTCTCCGGTGGGGACCTTCTCCAAGGCTCAGACTCAAGCGAGTCCGAAGGGACGCACCGAGTCCGAAAGGTGTCGGGTGACTCCTTATCCTCCGTCTCCCAGCCGGACTCCTTGGAGGAGGAATCAAGCGGCTCCGGTCGGGCAGGCATCGATGCCATCCGCCCCGACTCCGAAAGTACCGGCATCGATGACCTCGTCCCGAACGGGAGGCCGAGGGAGACCTTGGCCGAGGATCGACTCAAGCGCGCATGGACTCGAGGATCGGCTCGGCCTCCAGGGTCAACTTGGACGTCGATGACCCAGTGGTCAGGGCAGATGCACTGGTGAGACAGGCGATCAGTGCCCGCTGCTGTTCCATGAAGGCAGCCAAGCTGCTCTCCAAGGCCGTCAACCTGAGTCTGAGCTCAGGAGACTCAGCAGCCCCCGACTCGGGCCCCGGCGGCACCGGGCCCGACGTCGGCTCCCCTGGAGGAGAGTCCACGAGGACTACAGAACTCACGTGACCCGGGGACTCCATCTCCACACGAGGTTGTTTTGCAGGCCTCTCCGACTCCGAAGACCCGGGACGGCGCTTGGAGCTATGCGACTTGGCCCTCGAGGAGCCAAGTGCGTCCTCCGACGCCGCCCTCGTGGGTTTTTTCTTCTTGCGATGCTCCCTCAAGGGAGACCATCTTTCAGAGGAGCTTCGACGCTGCTCGGGGCTGAAGTCCCGAGATGTCGAGGCCTCTGAGGAGGTCTGGGCCTGACCGGACACGGAGTCAGAGAAGATTCTTCCTTTTGGTGCTGCCGACTCCTTAACGCCTTAGAGGACATTTTCCCACACGGACCGCAGATCATCGGGTCATGATCGGGTCCGAGGCACCGGAGGCAGCAGTCATGTGTGTCGGTGAGAGACATGAGTTTCTTACACCGATCACACTTTTTAAACCCGCTGGCAGCTATCGGGGGAAAAAGGGCCCCTGCGAGGTCAAAAGACAGGGCTGCCAGTGAAAACGGAAAAAATGGCATGTACGCTAGTCACTAAGGACAAAAACCGAAAAAAGAGGTCCGGGCTCGATACCGATGTATCGGGCCCAGGAGGGAAAGGGAAACCGGCGTCGAACCGAAGAAAAACAGGTTCACGCAGAATAAAATCAACTTTTTCTTTGGGTGAAACAAAAATACATCCATCGGGCTCTGCAGAAAAAAGACGACTAAGCAAGATGGCACCCTTGGGCGGGAAGGGGACCGCGCATGTGCGCTGCATTCCCAAAGGCTTTCTTTGAAAGCTGGGGAAATGCTCCGCATGGGGGCTCCGTCGGCGCCGTCACCCATATGTGAGGACTGACTTCCTGCTTGGTCCTTGAGAAAAAGGTAAAGAACAAAGTGTGTATGAACAAGTCTGAGGGGAGGTGGGAGGGTTGTGAAGACCGATTCCTGCTGTTCCCAGAGATCACCTGTACAGGTGAGTAACTACACTATCTCTGGGAACAAGCAGGAATACAGTCTTCATATATGGGACTCCCTAGCCCACAACTACTTATCAGGAGAAAGGAGACTGAAACTACAAACAGGGTAAAGCAGGGATCCATCAGACTCAGCCCTTTGGGCACACTCCTCTTGGAGATGGACAGTGAGCGGAGTTGCTCTAAACCTGAAAATGTTCCTTAAGACAGCTTGTCCGAACTGTGCATCTCGACCGCAGTCCCTGTCAAGGCAATAATAGGTGGAAAAGGTAGAAGACCATGTGGCTGCTTGACAAAGCTCAGAAACAGAGACAGAACAAAGGTTGGCCACCATAGCATCCATGGCCCGGACATTGTATGCCAGGACATGTCCCTGTAGGGTGAGACCAGCTTGCGCATATGCAAAAGATATGCAGTCAGCAATCCAGTTGGAAAGGTTCCTTTTGTAAACTGGGAGTCCACGGTGACTAGGGTCAAAAAACACAAAAAGCTGTGAGGATTGGCGATGCCCCTTAGTGCGATCAAGATAGAACGCAAGTGCTCTTTTGCAATCGAGAGTATGCAATCTTGCTTCCACTTTAGAAATGTGAGGTCTAGGAAGAAAGGTTGGAAGAGATATGGTTTATTTAAACAGATTTCTATACCGCCTTATCCTACAATCAAGATGGTCTACACAGCAAACAATCAACAACATACTGTGTCCAGTATGCGCATGCATGTGTGTGTAGAGGGTTGTTGATTCTTTGTGATCTATTTACAACGTGCACTATATACAATACTATGTACATCAGGACTTTACTTCAATACTATGTATGTGTCGAACAGGGAGGGTGGTTGAGCTGTGGTACTGTCCGTTGCATAGTTAGGTGACGTCACTGTAGTGCTCTATGAAGAGGGTCGTCTTGAGCAGTTTCCTAAATTTCTTAATGTCTGTTGTTGACCGTAGTTCATCAGGGAGGGTGTTTCATAGTGTTGGTGCCGCCTTTGATAGGGCTCGTTTTTCGGTGTCCTTGCGTACCTTGGTGAAGTCTTTTGGTGTGTTGACGCGGTTGGCGGTGCCTCTCCTCCTTGGCCTTGTGCTGCTGTCTGGTTGTATGAGTGGTTGTAAGCTGAAGGCTGATAACTGTTGTTTGATTTTGAATATGTTTATGACTGTCTTGTATCTGATGCGGGAGCTGATTGGTAGCCAGTAGAGGTCTTTTAGAGTGGGTGTGATGTGTTCTTGTCTTGTGGTGCCAGCTATTATGCGTGCTGCTGTGTTTTTTGCCAGTTGCAGTGGCCTGAGTGTCTGTTTTGTTAGGCCAAGATATATTGGGTTGCAGAAGTCTAGGATTGGGGTTATTAGTGCTTGACATACTGTGCGGAAGTGCTCCTGGGAGAGGAAGGGCTTGAGGCGTCGGACTAGTCTCATCTTGTAGTATGCGTTTTTGGTGGTTCTGCTGATTTGGGACTGAAGGTTCAGTTCTTTGTCTAGCGTTACTCCGAGGTATTTTACTTCTGGTTGTATGGGTATGGTTGTGTTGTCTATCTCGATGTTGAGTGGAGGAATGAAGTCGGCGTTTCGTGTGATGATCAGTGCCTCGGTCTTGCTGTAGTTTATAGTCAGGTTGTTATCTTGAAACCAACTGTTCATGTGCATGAAACACTCTGTTATCTTGGTGTAGTCTGGGTTTTCGAGGGTGATCAGTGTGTATATCATTATGTCGTCAGCATAGATTGTGTATTTTATCTTGTGTTCATTTATGATGCTGCATATAGGCTGGATGTAGAAGTTAAATAATAGCGCCGATAGGGCGGATCCTTGAGGTACGCCTTGCATGACCTTTATGGGTCGGGATGTGTTGGGACCGATCTTGACCTGTATCTGTCTGTCTGTTAAGTAGGAGTGGAACCACCTCAGGGTGGCTCCGTGTAGTCCGATGCTCTGTAGTCTTGCTAGTAGAGTTCCGTGGTCCACTGTGTCAAACGCTGATGAAATGTCAATGAAGATCATGAGTATTCCGTTCTTGCTGTTGTCTATGAGGTGTAGTATGTTGTTAAATAGGTATAGCAGGAGTGTTTCGACTCCGTGGTTGGGGCGGAAACCATGTTGGTTGAGGTCCAGTTGTGCGTGGTTGTTGATGTGGTCTTGTAGCTGATGCTGTACAGCTTTCTCAATGATCTTTGCCAGTAGAGGGATGCTTGAGATAGGTCTGTAAGCTGCTGGGTTGTTCTTGTCGAGTAGTGATTTCTTTGGGATTGGTCTTATTGTGGCGAGTTTTAGCTGGTCCGGCATGATTCCTTGAGTTAGTGAACTGTGCACCATGTTGTGTATGGTGTGGATGAAGTTTAACTTTGTCGCCTTAATCCATGTCACTGGGCATGGGTCTGTTGGGGCCGTTCTTGTATTGAGAGCGGTAATGATGTGTGAGAGCTGCTCTGTGGATGGGGTGCTGAATTTGTCCCATGTTTTTCTTGTGGGAGGTGGTTGATTTGATGCTTGTGTTTGTTTTCAGTTGTGATGCTGAATGGAATTTTTCTTGGATGTGGTCTGCAAATGCTTGTGGGTCTATTTGTACTTCGCTCTCAGTTTTCTGTTCCTTGGTGAGGGTTTTCACAATTTCGAAGAGCTCTCTCGGTTTGTTGTTGGATTTGAGCATGATGTTTGTGTGGTATTCTTTCTTTGTATGGTTGATGAGTTTGTTGTATTCTCTTTGTTTTGTTACGTATAGGGCCTGGGTGCTGGGTGACTTGGTGTGTCTCCATCGACGTTCTAACTTCCTGAGTTCCCTCTTCTCGTTCTGTATGACTTTTGAGTACCAGGATGTGTGATGTGCTTTGATGCGGCGAGTTTTCTTGGGTCTGTATTCGGTGGCTTTGGCAGCAGCACTGATGATGCTGTTCCATTTTCTGATTTGTTCGTCTAGATCCTCTGCTTCCGTGTTCAGGTGGGGTAGTGTCCTGTAGAAATTGGTCTCTGTCGAAGCTCTTAAATCTTCTTTGTGCTGTTGGGTTGTCCAGGTTCTCATCGTGGTTTCGCCCTTGTGGCATAAACTTTATTTTGATTATGTGATGGTCTGACCACGGTACAGGTGTGACATCGGGTGTTTGATATGTTACCGCTGTCCATTAGAAAGTTGGGTGGGAGAATATGAGGTCTGGTGATGATCAGTGTCTGTGTGTCGGGGTATTAATCAGTTGGGTGTATTGTAAGGATCCCATGGCTCGTAGGAAAGCTTCTGCATCCTTTGTGGTGGTAGATTTGAGGTTGAAGTCTCCTAATAGTAACAGTGGTTTGTGATTTGTGTTGACTGCACAGACCTCTTCAAGCATGGAGGCTAGCTCGTCTGGTGGTGCATGGGGAGCTCTGTAGGTGAGGCATAGGGCCATCCGTTTGTTTTCCATAGTGATGGAGCTGCATTGATTTGTGTTTGAGGCACTTAGTGACTTGAACCTTAGGCTGTTCCTTGCGATGATCAAGACCCCTCCTCCTCTCCGTTGTGCGCGTGGGCAGTTGAATGCTGAGTAGGTGGATGGTACTAATTGATTAAGTAGTACGCTATCAGTGGGGGTGAGCCATGTTTCTATGATGCACAGTATGTCAGGTTGCTGATTCTCTATGTGGTCTGCTATTGTGTTAATTTTGTTTCGCATGGATCTGGCGTTGATGAGCTCTATTGAGATTGCAGCTGGGGTGTTTAGTGGTCTATTTAATTTGTTTGGGTTTGTGTGCGTGTCGGTCTTGTGCTTCTTTTGTTTCTTGTGCTTGGGTGTCTTGTGTGTGTTCCAGTGTGTATACTGGGGGTGTGTGTAGATCTGTGCTGGATGCCATGGAGTGCTTGTGAGCAGGTTGTGGTTGGTTGCCTGAGGTGGCAGGAGTTGGGTGAGGAGGAGGCTGATGGGCAGGATCAGGGTTGTGTACGTGTTTTTCTCTGTCAGATTTTTGTGAAAGGGTGCACTTACTTTGATCCGCTGATGCTGTTTTTGTTGCTTTGTTGGCTGTGGTCGCCTGCCGATGTTGGTTTGTTGCAGCTGTTGTCTGTTGGCTGTGGTTGCTTCTGTGGCCGCACCTAAGGGCCACGCCAAAGGGCCCTCTGGCGAGGCCCTCAGGCGCAGGCGTGCCCTGCTGGGATGCCACTTTTAAAGTTGCTCCCACTGCCCTGATTGGGCAGGAGCCTCTGAGCAGGAGGATTTCCAGCTCAGGCGCTCTACCCCGATCGGGGGAGCTTCAAGGTCCGGCTGGTGGTTTAGGAGCAGCGGGGCTGTCTGCTGGGACGCTGCTCCTGCCGCTTTTAAAGTTGCTCCCACTGCCCCGATTGGGCAGGAGCCTCTGAGCGGGAGGATTTCCTGCTCAGGTGCTCTACCCCGATCGGGGGAGCTTCGAGGTCCAGCGGGTGGTGGAAGAGCAGCGGGGCTGCCTGCTGGGATGCTGCTCCTGCCGCTTTTGGTTTGGTTAAGATGGAAAGCAGTAACCACCTTTGGAAGGAATTTAGGGTGAGTCCTGAGGACTACCTTATCATGGTGGAAACGAGTGTAGGGGGCGTAGTCCACTAGAGCTTGTAACTCGCTGACTATACGGGCAGAGGTTAGAACAATGAGAAAAACAACCTTCCAGGTTAGAAATTTGAGGGGAACCATTGTTAAAGGCTCAAAGGGGGGGGGGGGGGGCGGTCTTAAAAGTTGTGAGAGGACAACATTAAGATCCCATGCTATGGCGGGGAAAGCGTATTGGTGGCTTTGTTAAAGGAGACCTGCATGAACCGCGCTACTAGCGGATGAGAGGAAACTGGGTGATCCCCATTTGGGTGGTGAGAAGTCGAAATCACATGCAAGTGGACGGACAGAATTAGTTTTCAATCCAGATAAAGAAAGATGGAGAAGGTACTGCTATAAGTACTACACTGTACAAGTAAATGGATTGAGAGCTTTCTGGGAACTCTAGAAGGAAAATCTGCACCATTTAAAGGCGTAGATACATCCAGTAGATTCCTTTCTGGATGCCAGTAAGACTTGAGTCACATCCTCTGGCAGACCAAAGGCAGAGAGTATGAAGCGTTTAGCAGCCATGCCATCAAGCATAAGGTCTTGAGGATGGGATGAAGTAGTGTCCCATGGTCCTGCGGGAGCAGGTTGGGTGCAAAGCCTAATTGGAGAGGTTGACCCTGTGTCAGACGAAGAAGTAGGGGAAATCATGACTGATGGGATCAGAATGGGGCGATCAGAATCATCTTTCACCTGTCCAATTGTAACTTGAAAAGTGTTTTTGGAATGAGAGGAATTGGCAGGAATGCATATAGCAGACCCTGACCCCCAATGAAGGAGGAAAGCATCCGAACTCTTGTTGTTTGGAGAGGGTATCCTTGAACAGAACCGAGGCACCTGGGCATTCACTGGAGCAGTGAAAAGATCGATTATGGATATCCCTTATAAGTGGAATAAGCATTGTGCCATCCGGTGATGGAGCATCCACTTGTGCGGACGAAGAACCCGACAGAGTTTGTCGGCTAGCTAATTCTCCTCTCCTGGGAGATAAACAGCTTTGAGATGAATGTGATGTGGTATCGCAAAACCCCAAAGACAGACCATCTTGCTGCAGAGAAGGCGAGAGCCCGTACCACCTTGTTTGTTGACACAGAACATGGCAATTTGATTGTCGGTTTGAAACAGCACAGTTTCTCCTGATAGCTGGGGACAAAAGACTTGGAGGGTATTTGCAATTGCCCTGAGTTCCAAGAAATCTATGTGATGACAGGCCTCCCAAGGGGTCCATTGGCCCTGTGTGGTGAGTTCGCGGAGATGTGCACCTCATCCATGCTTGGATATATCAGTGATCAGGTACAATGCGGTATAGACCTTTGAAAAGGTAACCCGACTAGAAGGTTTTGGGCTGTGCAACACCACTAGAGGGAATTCACCAGTTGAGATGAGATGGTGATCCTGTCTGAGAGATGACCTGTAGACTGCATCTACTTCTCAGAAAGGGTCCATTGTCCTGTGTGCATGTTGAGATGGGCATATTGAACAACACAGACCATGGAGGCCATGGGGCCGAGGAGACGTAGCATGTCTCGAGCAGTGAGGGTTGTTTGTTGTTGACAGTAGATTGCAAGGAAGTTAAGACAGTGAAGGCGTTCTTCCGGCAAGTAGGCCTGAGCTCTTGTCGTGCCTAGACGAGATCCTATGAACTCGTTGCAGTTAGGTGTGATTTTGGATAATTTACCACAAATCCCAGATGTTGTAGAACCAGGATGGTATGATTAAGTGATGTGATGACTACTTGAGAGGTGTCTGCCTTGATGAGCCACTCGTCTAAGTAAGGGAAAGAGTAGCTACTCACCTGTAACAGGTGTTCTCCAGGAGCAGCAGGAATCAGTCCTCACATATGGGTGACATCGATGCTGATGGAGCCCCCATGCGGAGCATTTCCCCAGCTTTCTAAGAAAGCCTTTGGGAATACACCCACGCATGCGCGGTCCACTTCCCGCCCAAAGGTGCCATCTTGCTCAGTCAGATGACATAGCTAAAAGACAGCACAAAAACAAAATGAACTATGTACAACTGCAACTCCCAGGGGAGGAGGGAGCGTTGTGAGGACTGATTCCTGCTGCTCCTGGAGAACACCTGTTACAGGTGAGTAACTACTCTTTCTCCAGGACCAAGCAGGAAGTCAGTCCTCACATATGGGTGACTCCTTAGCTCTGGGCTACCAGGAACCCAGGCTGAAAAATAGAGCTCCCTCTGTGAAGCCTCAGCATCAGGGAAAGACTTTTACTGAGAAAAGATCCCACCGGTAGCCCAACAAGAGGGCTGGAGGGCAGGAGTTGCCTAAACCTCAAAGAGATTTCGGAGTACTGCCTGACCAAAAGCACTGTTCCTACGGGACTCCCTCTCCAGGCAGTAATGGGCTGCAAAGGTCTGGCTTGAGGACCAAGTTGTAGCCCTACAGATGTCTGCCAACGGTACAGAACGGAGATGAGCTACTAATGCAGCCATTGCCCGAACACAGTGGGCTGTGACTCGACCCTGCAAGGGAAGGTCTGCTGCCCTGTAAGCCCAGGTGATACAGTCCGCCACCCATATGGACAAGGTACGCTTGGAGACAGGCAACCACAAGTTGTTTGGGTCAAAGGAGACAAAGAGCTCAGTAGCCCTTCTATGACCCTTAGTACGCTCAATGTAGAAAGACAAGGCCCTTCTACAGTCCAGGGTATGCAGGACTTCCTCAGCCCCGCTGGAATGGGGCCTAGGGAAGAATGTTGGAAGAACCACCTCCTGAGTGAGGTGGAAAGAGGAGACTACCTTCGGGAGGAACTTAGGATGAGTCCTAAGGACTACCCTGTTCCTATAGAAACGAGTGTATTTATTTATTTATTTAATGGTATTTCTATACCGCCTTATCATGCAATCAAAGCGGTTTAACAAACAAGACATACAAAAGCAGTGAATGTGTAAACAAGCAGTAATGGAAATTAAATAGTTTGATAAATTAGGGCGCATTGCATTGTAATAAATTGCGCTATATACATTATGTACTATAATACAATGTGAGCTATGATACAGACTGCTATATGATTGGTCTTTCTTAACTGAATTAATTAATTATACAAACCAGGGCTTGAAGTTCACTCACTCGTCTGGCTGAGGTCAGTGCCACTAGGAAAAGAGTCTTCCAAGAAAGGAAGCAGAGAGGACATGTAGTCATCGGCTCAAAGGGAGGGCGAGTAAGCTGCTGCAAGACCACATTCAACTCCCACTCAGGGGCTGGTGGATGGAGAGGAGGCTTTAGCAAGAGCAAGCCTCTGAGGAAGCGGGACACTAAGGGGTGAACCGATAAAGAGTGCCCTTCCACCAGTGAGTGGTGGGCTGCCAGAGCAGAAAGGTGTACCCGAACAGAATTGGACTTAAGGCCCTGATTAGACAAGTGCAGCAGGTACTGAAGCACCACTGGCACAGGGCAGGTGAAAGGGTTCTCCTGGCGTTGGTCACATCACAAGGAGAACCGTTTCCACTTCAGGGCATAGGTCTTTCTGGTGGATTGCTTCCTAGAGGCCAAGACCACCTCTTCAACTTCCTGAGGCAGGCCCCAGGGAGCCAGCACTACCCTTGCAGCCTCCAGGCCATCAAATTGAGAGTTTTGAGATTGGGGTGCAGAAGGGAACCCTGATCCTGAGAAAGAAGATCAGGTAGCAACCCCAGAGGGAGTGGGGTGTCCACCTGTAACAGAAGCGGGAACCAGGGCTGCCTCGGCCATCTGGGTGCTACCAATATGACCGAGGCCCTGTCCCTTAGAATCCTGAACAAGGTTTGGGCCACCAGGGGCGTGGGAGGAAACGCATACAGGAGGCCCTTCGACCATGAGATCAGGAAGGCATCCGCTGCCAATCTCATGGGATGCGGTTGCCTGGAGCAGAACTGAGGCAGTTGCTGGTTCAGGGGACTGGCAAAGAGGTCTATGGATGGAAGTCCCCATTTCAGGAAAATGATCTGAACCACCAAAGGGTGCAGTTGCCATTCGTGGGGCTGTAGAACCCTGCTCAATCTGTCTGCCAGGAAATTCTCGTGACCAGGAAGATAGATTGCTCTGAGCAGCATACTGTATCGAAGTGCAAAAGAGCATAGGGCCTGTGCCTCCTGACACAGGAGCCTGGACCCCGTGCCCCCTTGTTTGTTCACACAGAACATCGCCACCTGGTTGTCTGTCTGCACCAAGACAGATTGGTGGGCCAGGGTGTGAGAGAAGGCTTTAAGGGCTAAGCGTATCGCCCGGAGTTCCAGCAGATTGATTTGTTGCGTGGCCTCCCATGGAGACCACAGGCCCTGTGTGCACTTGTCCAGACAATGTGCACTTGTCCAGACAATGTGCACCCCAGCCCTGCAAGGAGGCATCGGTTGTGAGTACCACAGTGGAAACAGGTACCTGAAAAGGAATCCCCTGTAGAAGGTTGGGGGGATATAGCTACCACTGCAGGGAGTTCAGGAAGGGTTTGGACACCTTTACTTTGTCTCTTAGGCTTCCTGTAGCCTGCCTCCACTGAGTCCTGAGACACCTCTGTGCAGGCCTCATATTCAGGCGGGCATTGGGGGTCACATGCACTGTTGAAGCCATGTGGCCCAGGAGCCTTAAACAAAGTCTGGCGGAGACCAGTGGGTTGTCTAGAAACCGGCTGGCCAATGCCATCAGCCTTCCCGCTCTGTCTTCTGGCAAGTAAGCTTTTGCATGCAGGGAGTCTAACCGTGCTCCTATGAACTCCAGGTTCTGGGAGGGGAGCAAAGTGGACTTTGCGAAGTTTATGACAAAGCCTAGTTGCTGAAGGAGAGAGACAGTACGGAGGGTGGCTTGCCTGGCCTCCTGGAGAGTCTGACCCCTGATGAGCCAGTCGTCCTGGTAGGGGAAGACAAAAATACCCTGGTTTCTCAAGTAGGCCGCCACCACTGTCAGGCACTTTGTGAAGACCCGTGGGGCGGAGATTAGGCCAAAGGGCAGTACTCTGTACTGAAAATGGTTTCCTCCTACCACGAACCTTAGGCATTTTCTGTGGTCTGGATGAATGAGGATGTGAGTGTACGCATCCTTCAGATCTAAGGAGCATAGCCAATCTCCCTGCTGGAGTTAGGGCAGCAGTGTTCCAAGAGTAAGCATCTTGAACTTTTCCTTTTCCAAGGACTTGTTGAGATTTCTCAAGTCCAGAATGGGCCGGAGACCACCAGTTCTTTTTGGCACAAGAAAGTACCTGGAGTAGAAGCCCTGCCCCAGCAGGTGGGGAGGTACAGGCTCCACCGCCCTGTCTTGAAGAAGACCTTACAGTTCCTGGAGAAGGAGTTCCTGATGCAGAGTAGGCCTTGGAGGCCCCCCTGGAAATTAGGAGGGGGGTACCTGATTGAAATGGAGCAGATAGCCCTTCTGGACTATGCTCAGTACCCAAGCATCTCTTGTGATGAGCGGCCAGTGGTGGGCAAACAGGGCCAACCGACCTCCCGTGCTGAGATGGGCCAGCAGAGGTGGAGAGGCTATGCAGTGGGAGTCAAAAACCCCCTCCCTGCTGAGTAGGAGCAGGAGCTGGAGGCTTGGGGGCTTTCTGCCTAAGGGGCCCATGTCCCTGCCCCTTGGCCTGCTGACCCTGCTGGGGAGCTGGGGAGGCCTGATAGTGAGGAAAAGCTTTGTAGGCAGATGACTTCCTCGGGTAAAAGGTCTTTTTCCATGAGCCCTTCTTATTATGAGAAGGGGCAGACGTTTTCCTGGACAACCTTGTCCTTGTCAGAGTCTCGGTCTCGAGCTCAGTGGCCTTTTCAGCCATGGGCTTGCCGAAGAGGTTTTCACCCCAGCATGGGACATCGACCAACTTGTCCTGTACCCACGGCTCGAGGTCTGATGACTGTAACCATGCCTGGCATCGAGCACCGATGCCAGCCGCCGCTACTCGGGCCGAAGCCTCGAAGCCATCGTAGGCCGCCCGGGAGATGAATTTGGAGCACTCCCGGATCCCCGAGGACAAGGTTTTGAACCTCTGCAAAGGTTCCCCGGAGAGGCCAGCCGAGAACCCAGCTATTTCTTTAGCCAGGTCCCGCAAGTACATGCCCATGTACAGCTGGTAGGACTGGACACGGCGAGCATCGAACCCTGGAAGCACATTCTGCCGATGGCATCCAGGCTTCGGGCCTCCCTACCGGGGGGCACCGCAGAGTGCATCTTCTGGCTCTTCAGACGATGCATGGCCGATTCCACAACCATAGAATGGTGCGGCAGCTGCGCCTTCTGGAACCCAGGGCTCTTTCGGACTCGATACATGGAATCGATCCGCTTGCTCAAAACCGGCGCCGAGGCCAGTGCCTCCCACATTTGGAAGAGGAGCCGTTCCAGCATCTGAGGAACCGGCACAGTAAAAGCCTCCCTCGGGGGAGAGTCATACTGCAGGGCATTGAGATCTTCAGCTCGAGGCTCCTCCTCGGGATCCGCAGGAACAGCCAAAGCCTTGGCCATGTCCCTTACAAACTACGAGAACCAGGTGTCCTCCGGTGGGGACCTACTCCGGGGCTCGGACTGCGGTGAGTCCGAAGGGACACACTGAGTCCGAAAGGTATCGGGGGACTCCTCGTCCTCTGTCTCCCACGCAGACTCATCCGAGGAAGAGTCGAGGGGCTCCGATCGTGCGGGCTTCGGTAGCACCCGCCCCGACGCTGGAGGCATCGGCGTCGACGCCCTCTGTCCCGAAAGGGAGGTCGAGGGGGACCTTGACCGAGTCCAGACTCGGGCCTTCATGGCTTCGAGAACCGGCTCGTTCTCCGGGGTCGACGTCCCGGTGGTCGGGGCAGATGCACCAGTCAAGCTGGCCATCAGCACCCGCTACTGATCCATGAAGGCAGACAGTCTGCACTCCAAGGCTGTCAGCCTGAGTCCAAGCTCAGGAGACTCAGCAGCCATCGACTCGGGCCCTGGCGGCACCAGGCCTGACGTCGGCTCCCTCGGAGGAGAGTCCTCGAGGACAACAGGACTTACGTCCTCGACGGACTCCGGCTCCATACGAGGCACCTTAGGCAGCTTCTCCAGCTCCAAAGGCCTGGGACGGCGGTCAGGGGTCCGGGACCTGGCCCTCGAGGAACCAGGAGTATCCTCCGACGCCGCCCTCACGAGCTTCCTCTTCCTCTTATGCTCCTGACTGGTGGACCCCCTTTCAGAGGAACCCCGACGAAGCTCGGGGTCAGACTCCCGAGACGTCGAGGACTGTGATGAGGTCCGGGCTCGGCCGGAGGCAGAGTCAGAAAAAATTCTCTCCTTCTGATGCTGCCGGCTTCTGAGTGCCTTGGTGGACATCTTTCCACACGAGACACAGACCTTGGGATCATGGTCTTGCCCGAGGCAACGCAGGCAGCAGTCGTGTGTGTCGGTAAGAGACATGAGCTTCTTACAACGATCACACTTTTTAAAACCACTGGAGGCCATCGGGGAAAAAAGGGCCACCGCGAGGTCAAAAGACCGTCCCTCCAGGGAAAAGAAAAAAAGGCGCGAACGAGTGCCACGAAGGGCAAAAAAACGAAAAATAGAGATCGGGTCGATACCGGCGTACCGAACCTAGGCGGGAAGGGGAACCGGCATCAAACCGGACAAAAGAGAGCGAGAATCGCAGAAAAAAATCAAGCTTTTCCGTGTGACACGGACTCACGTCCGTTGGGCTCCACGGAAAAAGAAAGACTAAGTAAGATGGCACCTTTGGGCGGGAAGGGGACCGTGCATGCGTGGGTGTATTCCCAAAGGCTTTCTTAGAAAGCTGGGGAAATGCTCCACATGGGGGGCTCTATCGGCATCGATGTCACCCATATGTGAGGACTGACTTCGTGCTTGGTCCTGGAGAAGAGAAAGATTCCCAAGGTACGATATTGATAGTAGTTGCCTTGGAAGACAAATCCGAGATATTTTCTGTACAGGGGGTGGATCAGGATGTATGTGCAAGCATCCCTGAGATCCACAGAGCAGAGACAATCTTTTTCTTGAAGGTGGAGAAGCGTGCGCCAAGTGAAATCATTTTGAACTTTTTCCTCACTAGGAATTTATTGAGATGTCTCAGGTCGAGGATAGGCCTGAATCCTCCTTTATTTTTGGAATGAGGAAGTAACGTGACTAGAACCCTAGGCCTTGCTAAGGTGGAGGGACTTCCTCGACAGCTCCTTGAGCTGTAAAACTCATGATTTCCTGCTGTAGCAGATTGGAGTAATAGAGATCCATATAGACCTCTCCCACAAAGAAAGTGGGGGGTAGAGCCTTGAAATTGAGTTGATAGCCCACCCTGACCAGCTGTAAGGTCCAGGGTTCCGCAGTTATATGGGACAACCTGTGGGCAGAGTCAATATTTCTGGAATGTGTGAGGGGAAGAGAGGTTTGAGAGGCCGACTGGCTATGCCCTCCAGGAAAGAGTCAAAAACTCGCTGGAGACCGAGGCTATAGAGTTGGTTGGGCCTTAGGAGCTTTAGGTTTCCTGGGCTGACGAGTACCCCTGTTGCTTTTGCTGTGACTGCTGAGGCTGATAGGAGGAGTAGGAGGGGTAAGATGGATAATACCTCCTCTTTTTGGGGTAGAAGGGCTTCTTTGCAGAAGTCTTCTTTTTGGTCTGATCAGCTGTCTTTCAGAACAAGTGCTTCATAGTGAGATTGTCTGTTTCAATCTCATCTGCCCTTTCACACCAGCCCTTCCCAAAGAGATTTTCTCCATTGCAAGGGATGTTTATAAGCTTATCTTGCACACACTGTTCATGATAAGAGGAGTACAGCCATGCTGTCCTCTTTGCTCCAATACAGGCTGCTGTTGTCCTGCTTGTAGCCTCAAAGGCATCAAAAGCTGCCCTAGTCAGAAATTTGGAGGTGTTTTGAGCATGAGCAACAAAAGCCTCATGAGGGGCCTGCTATCAGCTGGGAGAAGAGAGCTAAATTCAGATAAGTCCCTGGAGATATCGCTTAAAAACATGCCCATGTAGAGCATGTAGGAATTGATCCTGGACCCCAACATGGTAGTCTGGAATGCTTTTCTGCCAAAAGCATTGAGGGTTCTAGCATCCTTGCCTGGAAGAACCGATGAATGGTTCTTAGTACTTTTAATCCTCCTAATGGCTGAGTCCACAACCTAAAGTGGCGTGGTAGCTGTGGTTTTCAGAAACCTGGGCAAGGAGGAACCCGGTACAGCATATCCAACCTCTTGCTGATGGCAGGAGTTGAGAATAATGCTTCCCACATCCAAATCATCAAGTTTTTCAGGATGTTGTGGATGGGAAGGGTAGCCGCTTCCTTCGGTGCCGAGGGATACTGCAGGATGTCTAATTTCTCCGCCTTCAGTTCTGCCTCTGTTGTCACCGAGACTGAGAGGGCTGCTGCCATGTTTTTGAGAAGTCCTGAAAGGACATGTCATCGGGTAGAGACCGATGCCTCTCATCTGGAGTAGATGGATCCTATAGAACGTCTCTGATGGGTTCAGAGTCGATAGACTCCGATTCGGAATCAGAGGAAACCAAATTCGATTCAGGAAGAAAATCGAAGTAATGACTGTTGGTACCCTGGTACTGATCATGTTCCGTCCCCAACATCGAAGGTCCATGCCTCTGGCATGCAGCATCAGAACCAGAATGCGCGATGTCCCTGAATGAACCAAGGTTTGTGGAGGTTCCAAGTATAGCGGGACCAGTGATCGAGCAGACCTCCAGAAGCACCAGGCACATTGACGTTGTGGGATAGTATCAGAGAAAGTGAGCTTGGAGGTGAAACCTGAGGAACTCGAAGGCCCCAGCACAGCGGCCACCAGGACAGTGGCCAGACTTCACTCAATGGCTTGCACATGCTCATCAACAGTGACTGGACAGAAATGGGTGAGTTTGGGCCTGGAGGCCTGAGCTACCATCCCCAAGCAAGGTATCAGGGTTCCACTGAGGACATGGTCCTGGGAGCATCCCTGAGCCCCTCTGTGGCTTTGGAGGGGATACCCTCCCACTGGAGCTGTGTGGCCAGTCGGCCTAAGTCTGGATCCGCAGATGAGTGTCGGTGCAGATGTCGAGCATCAGAGTCAGAGGCCGAAGCTGAGGATCAAGAGTCCTTCAATGCCGATGCCGAGGCCAAGGCCAAGGCCTTCGATACCTTATCTGCTGGAGAGCCCGTTCAATGCTTCTTGCTATGTTTAGAAGTAGAAGATTAATGTGAAGCATGCGACGACTTCAATAGTGTGGAGGCCGCTGAAGCGTGTGCTGAAGGGGATGAGTCTGACCGAAACAGCTTAATCCGCAGCTGTTCTCGGTTCTTAAGTCCTTGTGCTGTCATGTGTTTACAATGGGCACACGAAGAAACATTGTGGTCGGGACCTAAACATTTTAAACACCAGTCATGCTGGTCAGTGGCCAAGATGGTACTAAGTACATTTTTTGAACCCACTGTGGGGTTTCTCCATCTTTGAAAAAATGATGGAGGCCAATTAAATTGGGCAATGGTGGCCCAACGTGAAAAACACTTTGAAAAAAGTTAGAAAAAAGAAAAAAAGAAAAAAAGAAAAAAAGGAAAGGCTACCGGAACGATGCTGGACCTCTCCAGATTACAGAAAGGCAAACAACAGGCACCGAGAAGGTACCAAAAAAAGTGTGAAGTCGTCTCTTCACGGTGGGACTAGGAGAAGGTCCTGATGACTCTGCTGAAATAAAAACAACTGAGGAGAATTACTGGGAAGGCGAGAATGCAGAAATGCATGTGTAGAGCGATGCTCCAAAAAGCATTCCGTGGATGCTGGGGAGTGTTCCTGCACCAGGCTCCGTCAATGCCAACATCACCCATATGTGAAGACTGCATTCCTGCTTGTTCCTATAGATTTACAATATTGGGCAGGAATCCTGCAGATTTACACACAAATCCATTTCTTCTACTGACACTCCCTGTGACCATGGGCAGCCCTCTATCCCCTCTTGCTTCAAGTACTTACTTAGACTTGGACAAGGAACTTCTTTCAACTGTATGTAATCTGTTGTAAATCAACCTGGCGTGGTGTACTCTATAAGAGGACTTCAACTAAATTGCTGGACTCTTAGAATGACCTTGAATTGGGTGCATCTGCAGAGATTCTGTTGGTGAGGAAACTTCTTTGGTTGCACAATGATGATTAATGCTGCACTGGATTAACGCTCAGCCTCTGGGGCTGGATATTTAGAGGATGCAGATGCATGTTCTTCTGTATATGGAACTTATGACAGCAGTGATGTCTGGCTTGAAAAGGAGGCATACCTGTTTTAAGATTTGACACCCCTTTTAATGTCTTTGACACCAGAGAGATACAAGTGTGTGGGTATTGCTCCTGCTTCCTCACTTTGTAAAGGTACTGTGGAGTGGATTTGGGAGGGTCTGGGGGGAGGTCCAATTACTTTCTTGAGCAGCTGGGGGAGGGGGGGAAGGGTCATGGTCCAGTCATCAATTACATTTTTCAGCAGATGTCAGAACTGGGGCCCATGGAGCCATCAATGACTTTTGTACTAGTTGGGGGGGGGGGGGGGGCTTGTCAGTGCAAAAATCAGGGGGAATGTCTGTCCCTGGATCATTTTAAGTGAAATATCAAACTTCACTTCAGATGGTTTTTTTTGGTTTTGTTTTTTTTACAGGACAGCATTCTCAAACTTTTGCAAAATATAGGGGCTGCTGACAGACCGCTGGGCGGCATGTGTTTGGCTTACTCTCCTTATTTAGCATTGACTTTTTGTGCAAAGCTATTTTGCAGACTGTTTGCTTACAGCATCGCTGCACAAAAAGCCAGTGTTAAACCTGCATTAGGAAACGCTGCACTAGAGCTTTAGCACTGGGATATGGTGCAGGTCTTCTACATCAGCCTGTGTTTACTACTGCTGGAATTCTGCACACAAAACTCCAAATTCTGTGTCAAAAGGTCTGAATTATGCAAAATTCTGCATTCTTTTTTTGTCAAAATAACAAAGAATACAATCCAGAACAAAAATATCACAAAACATGCAAAATTTTGAATTACTATGTGCAGAATTCTAGCAGGAGTATATGTTTTGTCAAACTAATTGGCCAATTTCTTTGATGCTCAAATTCTATAGTGGTTTGAAGCCTTATCATGCTACCACTTCTTCATTCTTGCCCACCATCTTTGGAACTTAGTAATGAAAGTGGTAAACTGGTACCAAGCATGTGAGGAGGGTTCACTTTCCCCAGTGGCCAGACTCTTAGTACTTGGTGACTACACAAAGGGCAACTGCAGCTTCTGAAAACACAAAACAAAATACCTTATACAGCACATGCAACTACAGGACTCACCTGCATATTGTCTGCTTCTCTGGACAGTGGAATCGTTGCTATCTTCCTACAAACAACAGAAAAAGATGCATTTTTACTTTCAGAGGTAGAAGAGGAATGAGGCAGGAATTTTTAATCATAGAAGGTAAATTTGTTTTCCTATTTGTGTCAATGAAGTTAAATTGTGGTCAACATTATTGGCACTTTTGGTGCATACAGCTTTGGTGCGTACAGCTAAAAGTGGTATATCAACTTTGGAAATAAAGATAAAGATATCCTTGCAGTTCAAGCTCTTAAGGTCCAATATCTCCCTAAAAAAGTGGCCAGTGAAATGGCTTTGGATTATATATGCACAGATATTTGACACATAAAAGAATCAAATAAAACAAGACCAATTAAAAAAGGAAATAGTAGGAAATACTATAAAAACTGGGACATTCCCAGGACATGATTATTGGCACACTTATAAACAATACAAATTCATTTGAACAGAATCACATTCCCATTACAGCAAAAGTAGCCGTACCTGTGATCAACTGTCGGTACTCACATAAGTTGAAACAACCAATGAATGATGGCTTTAAAGTTAAAAATGGCCATATTCACTCCCTGTTCCATTTTGACAATGGTGAAGACAAGAGAGCTGCTTGAGACCATTATAAAAGCCATTATCACCAAACATCAAACTTCAAATGGTTGTACGGCCAACTCTGAAGACCTTGGGATTCATCTGTCTACAGTTCACAATCTTATCAATACGTTTTTTGCTCATGGAACTGTCAAGAATCTCCCAGGATGAGGTGGGAAGAGGAAAATTAATCCTTGAAGTCTTCAAAGGTTAGTGTGAACTGTTGGAAAAATACCACATACAACATTCAAAGAGCTTAAGACTGACCTGGAACAATCTGGAGAGGTGGTTTCAACCCGCACCATATGCCGTGCACTAAATAACGAAGGATCTCATGGGCAAAGGCCAAAGAGGAACACAATGCTCAAAGACAGACATAAAAAGGTACACCTGATCTTTGCCCAAACCCACAATCCTTCTGGGAAAATGTTCTGTGGACAGTTGAAACCAAACGAGCTCTTTGGCAATGCAGACCAGCGATACATTTACAGGCAAATAAATGAGGCTTAAAAGGGAAACAACGCTCTTTCTACAATTATTATGTGGTGTAGGTTCCATAATGTGGGGCTGTTTTGCTGCCTCAAGAACTGGAGGCCTGACACATATTAAAGGAATCACGAAGTCAGAGGACTACCAAGGTATTCTGGAGCAAAATGTGTTACCTAGTGTCAGAAAGCTAGGTTTGGGTCGAAGCAGGACAATGACCCAAAACATATATCCAGAAGTACTAAAGAATGGTTAAAAAGAAGCAAATGGACTGTCTTAAACTGGCCAGCAATGAGTCCTCATCTCAATCCAATCAAGAATCTTTGGAAAAATCTGAAATCTGCCATTGGTAAAAGGAATCTTGGAAACATTCATGAGTTGGAACAAATCAGAGTTGAAAAGTGGGAGAAACTATCAGCAGACAGATGTATGAAACTTATAGGTGGCTACAAGAAATGTTTGGAGACTGTCATCATTGCCCAGGGTTGTGAAACCAAATAGTGAAGGGTACCATTAATCATTAGTCGACAAGGAGCTCTAAGTCACCCAAACACATAGAGGCATATTCTAAGATATGCATCCCAGCCCTCTGTGCATCCAGTCAGAACGTCTAGCCCCCGTGGGATCAGAATCCCTTCTAAGCCTGTACGTGCAGGCCCGGACCCGATTCTGGTTAGCCTGCACGTACAGGCACCTGCCCGGCTAACTCAGTCAAGATTCCTGAATGGAGCCGCGACGCATGGCGTCCGGTTGCCATGGAGCCATGATCCCTGGCCGCTACCAACTTCATTCATTTCCCGCAACCCGACCCCCGATCTGGCCTCCGAAGGCCAGGGTCGGGCTGCAGGGAATCTCCTGCGCCCTCTCCAACCTTTGACGCGCTGCGGGTCTGCCATCTCCCATCATCTAGGGGAACTTATTCTACCTCAGAGGTAGACTAAGTTCCCTGTCTACTCTGCTGGCCACGGATGTACAGAGCCGACATCAGAATCGGCCCTGTACGTCCAGGGCCGCAGACCTCCCACTGTCCGCCCTAACCCCGCCTCCGCTCCGCTACCTTCCTGCCCCGTCTAGCTTCCCCGTACAACAGAATAGACCCCACAGCCAGTGGAGTGTGGAAAGGGAAAAATAATACAAGCTTCTAAGCCAAATAATGTGAAGATTTCTTTAAACTTGTGCTGAACATATTTTGCGAATTAGATTAATCATAGGTTAAAATTCTACTTTCCTGGGAATAACTGAAAATGTTGGGTCTGATATTCAAAGGGGTTTATCCAGTTAGCAGAACCTGCAAACTCCCGCGGAGAGAGATATTCAGCAGTACTGACTGACTAGTGCCAGGGTGGGTCCATGGGTAGGGCAAGGGCGGTCTCAGCATGTAGCTGGTTAGCAGTGATTTTGAGTCTACTAACTGGGTAACTGCCTGCATAAATGTTATGTCATCACCATACCCATTCTAACTTTGTGCAGTTGGGCTATCTGGAGAGCGGCTAAATATTGCCACTGTCTGGATAGTGGCACTGGTCAGAGCTGAAACCAGATATTCAGCACCAGATGATATTTAGATTCTGACACTGAATATCTGGTTTCATTTTTGTCCATGGTGGTCAGGCACTTTAAAAATGCTGACTGCCACGGGCTGAAGATCAGGCCCATTATATTTAATAAAGTAAATAAGAGGCTTTCCAGGCATACCTCTTGGTAAACTCCTAGGATCACAAAATCAGTTAGTATCTCCCTAACATTCAGAACTATCCACCAGTAAACCCAGGGCTACAAATCTGAGCAGAAGAAATTTTTCATGTAAGATGTAAAGAAATCTTACACTAAGTAAACCGTCAGTCCTATGAGCTAAATGCCTCAGAGCTCTCTAGCATCCTTGTCAGGCCTTTCTGTCATTGTTTTCATAAGACATGTGGGTAAGAATCTATGCATTCATATTTTGAGGATCATATACTACCAACAGCAATCACAATTATCTTGACCTAACTGACTGGAATGGTGTTTGTGGTCCAAAGCTAAAGCACAGTCATGCACTCATAAGACCACAGGGAGAAGGGGTGAGACAGGCTACAGGTGATGGTAGGGAAGAGAAGACCTGCAGAAGAGGAAGAAAAGGGAGGAAGCAGGGATTGTAGGGAGGAGAGTCCAGGTTAGGAAGAATGAAAGAGAGAGACAATCTGGGTAAGAGGAAACAATATTTATTTTATTAATTTATTTAACAGGATTTATATACCACTTTATCCTAAAATCAAAGCGGTTTACAATGAAGTTCAAAACTTACAAAAAACAAGGGAAGGAACAAACAGGGATTATATTAAATTAACTTATTTACATATCCTTAAAACATAGATGGGGAGGAGGGAGCCAGCCCAGTTGGGAAAAAAGAAGAAAGGCTTCAAGATATGCATGGTGAGGTAATTTTCAGGAACTAATAGATCAACTGAACCATGATATGGAGAATCTAGGACTCTGGTATTTTAATAGTTGTTGCCCCCTCATTACAAGTTCTTCAACTGCCCCAGAGCAGGCAGACAAGATGGAGGAGTCCTAATCATGGCAAAAGAGCATCTAAGCTTCACCGTGCTCACTTCCTAGAAAAGCTGGACTTCTTCTCAATCTCCAATAGCAACCACACTATCTGCCTAACATACCGAACACCTTCCTCGAAGACCTATCAGACCTGCTAGAAGAAGCATGCACACACAGAGCATCCAACAAGTTCTTTTTCCTCCTTGGGGATTTAAACCTCGCATCCACCTCCATTAAGCAGGCATGTGCTTTTACTAATGCCAAGGAAGTCCTCCAACTACACCAAATAATTATAGAGTCTACACATTCCAGGGGAGCAACACTTGACCTTGTTTTTGCGCCTAGACATCTCCCTGCAACACAATTCAACTAACAGATCGACTCTGTACCATGGTCAGACCACGTGATGATCTTCCTCATTTTCCCGGCTGGATCCCAGATTCTATACCTCCCTCAGCAGCAGCCCAGCATGTGTCGTTTCAAAGCATTCAACAAGCAATCCTTCTTAGATCTCCGAGACCTGGTCTCCGACACACATGACTTGGACAATCTAATATACTCATGGAACACAGTGATTGCCAAAGACGCTTCCTTTACAGCATGACACTCCACTGCCTCTCCTAACTATGCACAACCACCCTTGTACTCTACCAAATTCAGTTATCAGACGACAGCTTAGGCACATAGAATGAAGATGGAAAAGAACACAGGATAGATCCATCAAGGAGCAATTCATCACCAAGAAAAACGAATACTGCAACTTTACCAACAGCTGTAGAAAAGAATACTACACTAATATCATTATGAAATCCCTTTACCGCCTCGGAGAACTATTCTCCATAGTGTCCTCTCTCAAAAAAAACTCACATCAGCGTCCCCCGCCAACAAAAAAATCTCAACTTGAACCACAAACCATGACAGACTACCTAGATAGCAGACAATCCACCACTGCACTCCATTTCAAAGGCTCACTGCGCATACTGGGATAAGAGAGTTAGTCAGATGGGTGAAGTAGATTTGTTTGGCAAGTGCAATGGCTGATTGGAAGGAGAAGAGCATGAATTTAAAGTGGAGAAAGTCAGCATGAGAGCGAGATTTGAGCCAGGCACGCACAGCAGAGCGGGTACAGGAGCGCAAATAGAGGGCAAAAGGAGAGCGCCAAGGCTGTGGAGGAGAAAGCCTAACAGGCTGTGAGATGAGGGGAGCAAGAGAATCCAAAGCAGAAGAGAGTAAAGCATTATAGGAGGTCACAGCCTCATCAATAGAATTAGAAGAAAGAGTGGATGAAAGGGGTGAGGAAATAGTGGAGGAGAGAGCTAAGGGATCAATAGCAAGAAGGTTTCTAAATAGATTAGTGGAAACAGGACGAGGCTGAGGTGGAGGATGAATAATAATAAGACATCATCAGAGGCATCAACACCACTACCTCTCCACTGGATCCATGCCCAGTTTCCAGGTTAAAATTATTTCAAACCAAATGCTCCTTAATAATACAAAAGATTGTCCACACCTCCCTCTCTCAGGGATACTTACCACCCGCACTGAAATAGGCATCAATAAGACCCATCCTAAACAAAATCATCAATAAACCAGTCTGCACCAAGCTCATATCGCCCCATTGCAAGCATCCCTTTCCTATCCACGGTAATAGAAAAAAGAGCACAACATCAACTACAAGAGCACATTGACACTCATGCACCTCTGGACCCCCAGCAATATAGTTTCCGCCCCTTCACCTCACTCTTCGACACCTTAATCAGGGGTCTTGATAAGCCACATCAAGGCTTGACGATGATATTTCTGGACATCAGTGCCACTGTTGACTCTATCTCACACCACACCCTTCTTAAAAGACTCAACGACACAGGCCTCCACAATAGCATGATAGACTGGTTTACCTCATATCTCTCTGACAGACAACTGCAAATAAAAATTGGCCCCCTCAAAGCCAAACATTTCAGCCTAAGGGAAGGCATACCACAAGAATGCACTTTCACCTATACTCCAATGACATCATGTTTTACATGCCCTTCCACAATCTAACGCCAGACTTCTCAGCCATTTCAGACTGCTTCACAACCACTACAGAATTCCTCGCAGGACTAAACCTTAAAGTGAACATCAGCAAGACTGAAGCATTACTGGTCAGAAGAGACCTATCCTTCACTCCACCAGCAAAGCTCACGCTCCAACACACTGAGATTACAGTAAAAGAAGAAGTCAAATACCTGGGTATAACCCTTGATAATAAACTCAACATGCTCTCACATATCAAAAAGTCAGCCAACACTGCATACCTGAAAATGAAATTGCTCCAAAATCTATGGCCACTTCTCCAATACAGTGACTACAGAACAGTATTACAATCCATCATAACACCCCACCTTGATTACGGCAACATACTTTATCAAGGTCTACCAAAGCAAGTCCTATATCCGCTTCAACTGATGCAAACCACCACTGCTAGAATCTTAACAGGCACCCCAAGACGTCAACACATCACACCCACCCTCAAGAGCTTACAATGGCAATGGCCCAAAGGATAAAGCACAAAGTCACAACTACTATCTACAAAATTCTACACAAATTATCAACTCCCTGCCTGGATACACTAATCAGTAGAACACCCTCAACAAGGGCAAGAAGATCAATGAACCAGAACCTACTAGCCATCCCTCCCCTAAAGACTAGATGCACCCAGCAAACAAACAAAAGAGCTTTCACGCTATTCACCCCCAACGCCCCCACACTCTGGAACTCACTCCCGGAACACTTAAGATTTGCACAGTCTATGCAGGACCTGAAGAAAATACTAGAGACTCATCTGTTCACTGAACACTATTGGTGCCAATGAGATCATATAACTGCTTTCACCACCCGCCAAATATGTAGATAAGCAAATATGTATATACTCTGTTCTCGTTAACCCCAAGTTGTTCCACCCCTAAGTTCTATGTAATTACAGCTCAATTGAGTTTGATTGTTGTTTGTTCACTGTAAACTGTTTTGGCTTAAAAGTGGAATACAAATTAAACTTTAAATAAATAAATAATAAAGTTAAATTGAACATGGCTAATACTGAGCTTCTCTGGGTGGGTAATATTCCAGATGTGGCAATTTAAAAATAAGTAATGACTTTAGGTCAAACAATACAAGGTGTGACAAAAAAGAAACGAGACTGTGGCAGCCACGCCCATGACTCAATTCCAATTGGCTAACCGCTTATGTCACTGTGTTGTGTAACATCTCGCCACTATTCTGCTATAATATTTTTTCTCTCTCTCACTCTGTTTTTCTTTTTCAGGTTTTTTTGTAGCACACTGCTCCATCACTTTGTCACGCAACTGGAGGTGGCAGAAATATGGAGCAAAGATTCAACCTGAAATTTCTGGTTAAGTTGGAGAAGGGCCCAACTGAGTGTCTCCAACTTCTCCAAAAGGCTTATGGAGAAGATGCAATATCAAGGCCGCAAGTCTTCAAGTGGTACAAATGCTTCAAGACTGGCCGCGAGAAGGTGGAAGATGACCCCAAGTCAGGACGGCCTTCCACGACAAAGACAGCTGAGAACATTGACAGAGTGAACCAGCTGATGCAGAGTGATCGCAGATTGACGGTGCGGATGATAGCTGAGGAGCTCAGCCTGAACAGGGAGTCAGTGCGGACCATCTTAGTACAGGAGTTGGGGATGCAGAAGGTGTGCGCCAAGATGGTGCCCAAGCTTTTATCGGACGATCAGAAGGAGCACTGGGTCAATGTTTGTCGAGACTTGCTAGAAAAGATCAGAGAAGAACCAGAGTTTGTTGGCCAAGTCATCACAGGAGACAAGACTTGAGTCTTCTAGTACGACCCTGAAAGCAAGAGACAGAGCCTGCAGTGGAAGACTCGACTGTCACCCAGACCCAAGAAGGCGCGCATGTCCAAATCAAGGATCAAGGTCATGCATTCTTTGACCAGAAGGGAGTGGTCCATCATGAGTTTGTGCCTGAGAGTCAGACAGTCAACCAGCACTTCTACCAGCAGGTCCTCAATAGCCTCCATGACGGGGTTCGGCTCAGCAGGAGGGCTCTGTGGAGAGACAAGTCGTGGCTGCTCCACCACGACAACGCGCCCGCACACACCGCACTCAGTATGAGGCAGTTCTTGGCCAACAAACAGATCGCAGCTCTCGACCACCCTCCTTATTCCCCCGATCTCGCACCGTGCAATTTCTGGCTCTTCCTCAGGCTGAAGACTATGCTCAAAGGAACTAATTTTGCCTCTGTAGAAGAGATCAAGGCCACTGTGACGAGGGAGCTGAGGGACCTCAAGGAGGAGGACTTTACCGAATGCTTCCATATGTGGCAGAAGCGAATGCAGAAGTGCATTAACTCTAGGGGCGATTACTATGAAGGGGACAATGCGTAATTTCTCTGTAGATTTTGTAATAAAAGATTTATGGGACAGTCTCATTTCTTTTTTGTCACACCTCGTATGTTTAGGGCACCTTAGGCTTAAATTTAGATTCACAGCTAACCTTGGAAGCATAGGTGAACTGTATGGGGTAGAAAGCTTGGTATAGACTACAATTAGTCAGATCATCCTTATGTGCACTAGATTTTTGTACAGTGGTTCAGCTGACAGTTCTAAAATGGAAATTACACTTACCTGGTAATTGTTGTTCCTTGAGGGAGTACAGTTCAGTCCTCCACCACTGAGTAGTGCACCTCCTCCTGCAGCATGGAGACTGGACAAGTCAAACTTGTAACATCACCGGGTATATCTTGCTGGTCTTCTCCCATCATCCCCCAGTGACCTACTGACAAAGCAGACTCAAAGGAGCAACAAATGACTAGGTAAGATATCAATCACAATGCTACGCTTAAACTATAACTTTGAACTACAGTGCCCCAAGAGAAAGGTCAGAAAACACCCTTCTCCTGGCCCCTCTCCTCCTGCGCCCAACACAGAGAAAGACAGCGAGGAAGAAAGAAGACTAAGGAAGAGCAAGGAAGATTAAGGAAGATCCGAGGAAGAAAGGATGCTTTTGCGATAACCGGGCAATCAGAAGCTAATACCACCTTATGAACCGGAAACACCCTCCAAACTGATGCCTCGAGCCTGAATTGTTCATCCCCGGGCGGGAATGAGGACTGAACTGTACTCCCTCAAGGAACAACAATTACCAGGTAAGTGTAATTTCCATTTCCTTATCGGTCCTACAGTTCAGTCCTCCACCACTGGGATGTAACAGAGCAGTAAGCAATTGGGAGGGACCTTTTCAACCGTCTTGCAACAGCACCGAACGGAACAGGCACCGTTCACGGCCTGCACCTCCAGACCACAGGAGGTACTGAGAAAAAAAACGAAGAAATGACCGAGAATCCGCTCGGATCCTCCTCACTGGAGAAACTACACTGTGCCCTGTACCGGGCGTCGCTAGCGCGCCAGAAAAGCAAGCCCACAACCCCACTGGTAATGGGCACCCTAGAAACAGATATCCTGACGATGAGGCTTCCTGGGCCCAGCCGGAAAGAGCTGCTGTAGAAACCCATTGCCGCCGACCACACCAGGGCAGCAAACCTTAGCTGCCACTTCTCCCCTACGCAACCCGTCGCCCCGGACGAACAAACGATGAGACTTACGAAATACTGACGCAGACTTCACCTAATGCCCCAAGGATGTAGGCTACGCACAGGGAGTACTTCCACAGGCCTCAAAACTGGCAACAAGAACGCCGGAGTCAAAGACAGAGGAGAAAATACCATGGGCCAAGAAGAAAGGCTCTCGCTGTCAATTCACCAAACTTCTAGAGCCAGACACAACCGGCTCTCTACGGGACTATACCTGAAACTCTGAAACCCGACTCGCGAAACCGCAGGTCACCAAGAACACTGTTTGTAAGGTTAGAGCCTCGACGGAATCTGAACGGAAAGGCCCCAAAGACCTCCCCAGTCCACGCCCCCTGATTAGGGAGAGATCCTACGGCGGTACCAATATCCTGCGATAAAGCCGTAGCCCAGAAATCGCCGTTAGAGCGAGCCAAGGCGACGTAAGCAGCTAAAGAAATCCATGGTCATGTCCTGGAAAGCACGAAGGCGCCGTTAGCTGGACCCTTAGAGAACTGGCTACCAGACCGTTGCCAAAAACCATTCCGTAGAAAAAATGTAACACCGTAGGAACAAAAAGATGAGACCGCCGCCTGAAGCTGCGAGCACCAAATCTTCCCATAAGAGCCATATGCGTACGTACGCTAAAGAAGTGGACCCCTTCCTGGTCCGAAGCAATGTGGAACAGTTGCATCAACGCCGCTCATCCCCAACGTGCCTTAATGCGCTGAACCACACATCCTATGAGCGCCCACCGAGGAAGATATAGAGAAGACTAAACGAAGACCCCTGTCGCCTCCGAGCATTGATCCTCCTTGCAATGTCTCCTGTCGTCTGCCACCAAGGCACTCAACTTGGTCTATCAAAGGAAGCCAGACCAACCCCCAACTGGAGGCCCCTACCTGCTGACTATTTGAGCAAACACTCCCATATGAAGCTCCCATACCCCGGCAGCCACACGAACCCCGCTGAGACAAACTGACAACCCAGTGAGCGTCCCAGCAAGGTGAGCCGCCGAGATCGCCAGCAGCCGCGACTCCACCCTAAAGAGGAGCGCCTCTGCCACCATCAGCATGGCTGCACAACCTGCGCCACCCTGACAGTTAATCGAAGCCACCATGGCCGCAGTGTCTGCGCACTGCGACCGTGCACCATTGCCTCGCACACTCGCCGTTCCAGCGCCACTGCTCGCAGCGCCCGACAACCGCTAGACTACTGGACAACCCGGACGCCCCAAGCATGTTAAGCGAGCAGATTTCCGTAAGGAGTCCCCCCAGCCGGCTAGACTCACATCTGACAACTCCGGGAGCTACTGCGTCTGACCCATCCGGACAGAGCCCCCCACTGCTGAATCCGCCTGCCCCGGGACGTACAGGAAGGCCGGATGTTCAGCAATCATGCTGGTGCGACCGGCGTCGAGGCAACGATTGCTGTGACGGACTCCTAAGTACCTACGCCATTAGCCCAAAGCAGATAAAGCAAGCAATATCATTATTATGGCTTATTTTATTTTATTAATCGATTTTTTCGGGGGGGGGGGGGGGTTTCAATCTTTTATACAGCATCAAGCACCTCGTAGTAAAAAGAGGGAATACTGCAATGCAGCTTTGTAATGCTAGAATAATGCCTTCGGGAATCTTATCCTGGGAATTGCAGTCCTGGTTCTTCCTAACGCCATACAACGGAGATGATCCGGCAGCTTTTTTTTTTTTTTTTTTTTTTTAACTTAAACTAATCGCCTAGCCCGTAAACGATGACGTCGTTTATCGAAGAATGTAACTGTTTACCAGAAAGGATTTTTTTTTTTTTTGTTTGTTTGTTGGTTTCTTTTTACGTAGTCCATTATATACCGTGTGAGTAGCTCACGGTACCGTAGCCCAAGGACTGCCTCCTCCCGTCGAAACCCTACTAATTTAATCATTTTAGTGATGTTATTTAGTTTCTCTTATATACCGCCCTCTCCAGATCAGTGCGGTTTACCTACTACTAAATTTGCACCCTGCAGGCCGAACAAATGCCTTCCTTTGCGCATGTGCCTTTTTTTTTTTTTTTTTTGGAAGCACCTACCAGAAGGAGCTAAGATCCTGGGAGCCTTACAGCTATTGTGTCTCAAGACCGCTCTAAAAGGGCAGGACGCATCAAGTTGAATACGATGACGACATTAACCCCTTCAAACCTGCAGCATAGAAAAATGCGGTCAACTCCAAAACATGACCCGAGGTCCATAGCACCACCTTGGCACCTTCGTGTTGTCAACTTCAGGTCTTAACCAGCCAGCGGAGCACCCACCGACCACGTGACTGCTAAGTCTAATCACACAATGCAATAAGGCCAGCCTTTTGCACACCAGATCTCCTAAGGCAAACTGTTATACTCAAACTAACATGTAACACCAAAGAAACACAAACCACTTGTACAACAAGTTTAGTGAAAACATTTCCATCAGTGGCAATAGTTTTATAATGTCCCCTTTCTTCGCCTGACAGTAAAAATACATTCTAAACCAATTGTGATGTGAATTTTGCCGATCCAGCATTGGCCACACGAATAGGAACCAGCGTGGATTACCAAGGACACAGCAATCGGCCTAAGGCATGCAGGACCTAAATTTCATTAAACTTGCAAAACCGCAAAATGTCGATGTACAATCCGCTGTAAGTTGGAACCGAAAGGTGAAATTTGAGAAGAAATGAAC
Source organism: Ichthyophis bannanicus (assembly GCA_033557465.1). Classification (NCBI taxonomy): domain Eukaryota; kingdom Metazoa; phylum Chordata; class Amphibia; order Gymnophiona; family Ichthyophiidae; genus Ichthyophis; species Ichthyophis bannanicus. Next base: position 884,083,606 of record CM066034.1, on the reverse strand, counting down.
AAACTCCGAACTAACGGCAGCACGCCCAAAATCTAGGAGAAAGCCCTCATCAAGCCGAGCTCGTGCATGGCATAGCTAACCCCAAGAGTGGGATAGCCTCCTGTCCTAAAACCAAACTTCAACCGCTCAGAGAGAACTCAAACGCATGTGCGTCCCCTCAGCATAATGAAGTATCACCGAGGTGACTTTTGCCCTCCGGATTAATGCTGAGGATGGGGTAAAAGAAGAATAAAGAAAGGATAAATAAGGTACGAAGTATAATTCAGCAGAACAGCCAGGTAAAGTGGTTGACCAAATGAATAACCTGGAGACCCCATGACCTAGAGACCCCTGTCTCCGGATGGAACGTTGTTTAGGTTCTGCTCTCGGAGTCCAACCGAGCCTGCCTAGCCCGCAACGGGAACTGACCGCAGATTGCCCGGTAGCGTACCGGTAATGACCGCTAGCTTGCAGTTTAGGAAATTCTACCGTCCATACTAGATGTGGCTATGAAATATTACAGAGGCCGGGCGAGGGGGAGAGCGATGGAAACACTCTGGACTTCGAGATGTGGTACAGACTGCATGTAGACTGTGCCACAGGCACAGCAGCTTTAGAATGCCTGCACGTAGTGACGTTTAAACACCAAGATCCAACACACTTTCGTACACCCACAAAGATGTAGGTAACTGCACAAACATGCTACCAAAGAAATGAGCAATGTCCCAACCAAGCCAACTGGGAGACTGCTGTACAAACAACCCTTCCGAGCGGTAAGATACCAAGACGTCCTATCACTTTAACCCATCTCTGCAATTACCCCTCTCCAGCTGGATGATCCGCGCCACATCAGGCTGTCACAGGAGACAGAGAAGACCTGTCATATGTCTATAAAGAGATATCTGGCTAAATTTAGCCAGTTTGAAATGAGCACCACCATCTCCAACTAAAATTGCACACTGACCCCTTAGAGCGTAGCACAACTTCGGAAGGGACAGATTTCAGAGTACCCACCGTGGGACCGGGGCGCTCTGAAAACCGGTGAGAGAAAGTATTGCAGCTGTCAAGACCTAAATCGAAATAAATCAAAATAAACAAAATAAATAGAACAGATTAAAAGACATTAGCGTCAGCCCTGGAAGGGAACGCTTGCCGTGGCGTCAGGGCAAACCGCCATAATGGAGCTGGCGTGAGGCCTAGCCACGCGACCCTAAAGGTAAAAAACGCGGGAATCCACAGCCGCGCGCCCCGTGGGATTAACCGCTGAAGCGAAAGTGAAGGAAGCGCGTAGGCCTACCCGCTTGTCCGCGGCATACCGGAGCACTCACCTTCTCCACTGCGCCCCCCATTACGCCGGTCCAAACGAGAGCCCTGCGATCCATGACACTGGCATAAGCAGCGGTCACGGAGAGGGCCCTTCGCGCTGAACTGCTCTGCCCGAACACCATGAGGCATTAGAGCCATTCAGGAGCTGAAGATAGCTCGCGCAGCGCATTCCGCTGTGTCCCCAAACAGCCTGCAAATGATTTTATCTTTCAGCTGTCCATACATAAGTCCTGCGATCCGCGTCGCTACTCAGTCAGGGAAGTGAGCAGCGAACGTGGAGAGGGTTTTCGGCCTGAACTGCTCTGCCCGACTCACGAAGCAGAGAGAAACCGGGAAGCCGAAGCCATCACCCCTCCGTATGTTCCAGGAGGGGAGAACAGCATGGGACATCGGACTAAGGGGAACAAGGGAGCAAAGAAGCCGGACCGAGTCCTTTCAAAACTATTTATACTTTTAACCTGGGACAGAAGCAAATTAAGAGAAGTTATAGGGAATCAAAAATAAACCAGAAAAAAATTGAAACCCCTAACACTATCTAGCCTAACTGCGCTCCTTATCTATTATACTAGTGAGCCCAGCATCTAGGCTCACTACGTCCTCCTGCTGCATGGAGACTGGACACACTGGGGGATGATGGGAGAAGACCAGCAAGATATACCCGGTGATGTTACAAGTTTGACTTGTCCAGTCTCCATGCTGCAGGAGGAGGTGCACTACCCAGTGGTGGAGGACTGAACTGTAGGACCGATAAGGAACTGAGCATGAAGTGGCAGGTACAACCCTAGTGACTTTACTAGACAGCCCAGATGCACCATGCAGGTCTTTATCTGCCGTTACTTACTATGAGAGTAATTTTATAAGGCACTGTCTAAGGTTACGCACCATTTATGAGCATAAATCATGGCATTTTAGCAAGTTATGTGTGTAAATGGGCATTTATGCACATAATTGAAGCAGACTCTATTCTGAAAGCATGCTTGTTGGTCCAGATGAGAACTTCCACTATGGACTTGCGCCTCGGTGGAGTTTGGGTGAAGTGTGGGCAGAGCACATGGGTACGCATATAAATTATAAAATACTATAATTTACATGCATTCTTGAAAAAACTAGGAATGGACATTTACATCATCTCTAGCACTTAAGTGATCATGCCTTGGAAACTTACACTAGTATGGTATAAAGAAAAGCAGGCACCTACTTTTCTTTATAAAATAGATTTGACAAATGCACATTAAAATGTACGTTAATTATGTGGTACTTTTTGTAAAATTGCCCTCTGTTACTAGATGAAATGAATGAAGAAAAAAAAGAAAAGGGGATAGAGATGAAATGGAGAAAGCACAAAAAAATATAAAAGCAGGATTTTTATCCTTTTTCCTTTACAATGACCATTTGTATTTTTTTTTTGCCCATAAATGAATCATGTGATTAATATCAGTCAGACTCTGCTTCCAAAGTTCCATCTCCTACCTCGTGAATTCTTCTCTCGTTCTCTTTATTCTCTCTGCAATTTCTGTCCAGCTTGGTTCTGGATTTTGGTCTAATGTGACTGGCAGCATTGGCAACAAATGCACTAGTTACATCCCACTCAGGATCCTGCTGTAGAGTGACATGATGAGCCCACAGGAAAGAAGAGAAACACCATTCTAATTATTTAAATTCACAAAAACACTTTCTAGAGCTTCCCACAACGAAGGAGCCCTTTTACTAAAGAGCTTTAGGTTTCTGCACCTAATGTACATTTAGTGCAAAAACTAATATGTAATAAGTGCAAAGCCTCTGCTGTAACCGTTGAGGGCATGGTCAGCATGTTCCAGACAGTTAACTCAAAAATAAGTACCCTAAGGTACGGCACTATTGCCCTCTACATGTATAATGCCAGATGGCTAATTCCTTATATATCCAGCATTATGAAGGACATTTTATGAAACCTCAAACAGGGCTAGAATGAAAACCCAAATCAATTTTATAGAGACCCTCAGAGTAGGGCTAATAAAGTGAAACAACATTAGTTAATAGACCAATGCACCATCAATCATATGTGCTTTATTAAGTACAAAACATTTTTTTCTTCCTTTTTATTTCTATATATGTGAAAATCTTAATTAAAAATTCAAAAGTGCTACTTATCTGCCTGAAGAAAATCCCGACATGAATTCAAGTTTCAGGCCCATAAACGGATCTTGCTTCAGGGGTTACTATTGAAAAACAGAGCACAAAGCATCAAAGGGTGATCCTTCACCAGTGACCGCTACAAAAATGCTTTTACAAAAATGCTTTCTAAGTCGCTAACACGAGACAGGAAGTAAGATCACACCATAAATAGCAAAAACAGGCTAATTAGTTAATCAAGATCAGAGGCAGAACACTCAAATCAAGGTGGACCATTCAATTTCTTGATTTAAACCATGGGAAAACACTGAGTGGAGACAGTAAATCCATTGTTGTTCCCATAGACTTAATAACTGTTGATGATTACCTCCCCTCCAATGGTCAGGCACCATATCTATTTAGTGCTGTGCCCACACAATAAGAAATAAGATACTAGAGGGGCAGTTAATGTTCCTGTACTCAATCTGCTCAGATGTTCTGTCAAACACACCTTGATGGACCTTTTTTGTGAGTCTGTGCATTTGACAGAACATCTGAGCAGATCGAATACTTGAACGTTGACTGCCCCTCTACTATCTCATTTCTTAATGTGTGGGCACAACAGTAAATTATTTTACTGGCATGCAGCAGATATGGTGCCTGACCATGGGAGGAGAGGTAATCGTCAACAATTATTAAATCTATGGGAACAATAATGGATTTACCATCTCCAAACAGTGTCTCTCCATAGTTTAAATCAAGAAACTGAATGGTCCACCTTGATTTGAGTGTCTTGCCTCTGATCTTGATTAGTTAATTAGCCTGTTTTTGCTATTTATGGTGTGATGTTCTTTCCTGTCTCATGTCGGGACTTTGGAAGCATTTTTGTAGCGGTCGCTGGTGAAGGATCACTCTTTGATGCTATGTGCTCTGTTTTTCAATACTAACCCATGAAGTAAGGTCCGTTTATGGGCCTGAAACATGAATTCATGTTGGGATTTTCTTCAGGCAGATAGGTAGCACTTTTGAATTTTTAATTAAGATTTTCACATATTTAAAAAAAAAGGAAGAAAAAAAATGTTTTGTATTTAATAAAGCACCTATAATCGAGACCAATGATGGTGCACTGAGCTATTAACTAGTGTTGTTTCACTTTATTAGCCCTACTCGGAAGGTCATTATAAAATTGATTTGGGTTTTCATTCTAGCCCCGTTTGGGGTTTTAAAAGTGACATAATAAAGTTGGGAACCTCTTGTATTTATTGAAAGTATTAGTGTGGATGTATACTATTTTTTGAGATCGGGATATTTTTGGTGTGAAATTTTATAAAAGCATTAATATATGGATGTGGCTGCTTATGTGTATAAATGATCTCTTATAAAATCTCGACCAGTATAAAAGTATGTGCTTTGACATGAAGGTGTGTACTTTGCAGGTAGGCATGGTCAAGAGCACGGCCTGGATGGAGCATGGGCGGAGCTAGTAGGTATGTGCAGTAATTATAAACACATTCATTTATACGCATACTTGCAAGCTTTACACACTTTGATTACATCTCCTATACAGCAAGTGTAAATGGCCATAACTTAACTTAAATCTCTGCCATGTATGGTAGTATTTTATAAAGACAAGTAAGTGCTTTCTTGTCTTTATGAAATAGCGCCTCTGTAGGCACCTACCCATGGGGGCTGTTATAAAATTACTTTTTGTATTTAGAGGAAAAAGGAACATATTGGGGGCATTCCAAGGATAGCTCTCATTATTTTATTTTATTTATTATATTTATAACCTGTCTATCCAACATTTCTAGGTGAATAACAAAACACCAATCACAATCAATTAAATACAAATAGATTATATAGATATAAAATCAACTTCATTACATAAAAGCAATAAACCTAAAACACAATCAATTTAAAGCAGCATTAACCAAATAAGCTTTTAATTTCTTCCTAACTTAATGAAATCTTTGTCTTCTCAAGTATCAGCTGGAAGCGTATTTCATAACTGCAGTTCAAATACTGACAGAACTTGAGATCTTGTGCCAGCCTTTCAGACCTCATGCAGAACAGGAATGTCAAATAGCTCATAAGTCTGGCTTGGCCACAGAAAATCCAGGTATAAATCAGGCGGCCAAACCAGATATATATGCTATGCATGTAAGTACTAAAATTCGGTGCTTCTACATGTAACGTAATGTAGAAGTGTTAATATCAGGCAGTTATATATATATAGGACCTGATATTGAAATGCTGTGGTCAGCTACAATGTTTAAATTTATTTAATATTCAGTACTCATATCCAGATTGTAGCTGGTGCTGAATATTCAGGTAGACCAGTCAACCCGGCCTTTATCCAGATAACAGTGATACTCAGCTACTATCTGGATAAGTTAACTGGATATACTGTATTAAAGATAGATTTAAGACATTTGAGAAGCTATCTGAATAACTTATCTAGAGAATGGCTGAATAATGCTGCTATCTGGTAAGTATCTGTTCTGCCCATGCACTGCTCATGGAAAACTCCAGCATTATTCAAATAGTGCCGAGGCAATCAGAGGAAATATTCAGTGGCACTATCTGAATAGTGCTGCTAAATATCTCACTGGCCAGCATTTATCTGGTTAGCAGCTGCTGCCAACCAGATAATATCTTCTGAATATTAGGCCCATCGAGTATTTTGTAACAAGTTGCCTAGAGAAGGTAAACTAAGTGGGCACTTAATTTGGATCTATGCGTCTTTGTAAAAATATTAAAATAAACCGTTAAAAATCATGGCTAAACTGAAACCATGGATTTGGGAGCAGGCATAAAGCGTAGTTACTCACCTGTAGCAGGTGTGACATCACCGATGGGGCCCACGCGGAATGCTCCCAGCTTTTGGGAACTGCACTGCACATGTGCCCCCGCCTTCTTGTCTGCCACGGCGCCATATTCTCCAGTAAAATTCCAAAGCAGTAGCCAAGAAAGCAACTCCTTGGGGAGGTGGAAGGGTTGTGAGGACTTAGTCCTGCTGTCCAAGGAGAACACCTGCTACAGGTGAGTAACTACGGTTTCTCCATGGACAAGCAGGAAGTAAGTGCTCAAGTATAGGACTCCCAAGCTACAGGCTACCAAAGACCATGGACACCAAAGCCCACCAGAGGCAACAAAAACTGGAGAACGGGAAGAACAGCAAGATAGTCCCAATAGGGATTCCATAGATTCAGCATCCTCAACACTCAGCAGCACCAAGTCTGGACGAACAGAAGGGCCGGAGAGCAGGAGTTGGACCTAATACCCAAAACGTTACCAAAGCACGGCCTGGCCAAAGTTGCTGTCCCATCAGGAATCCCTATCCAGACAGTAGTGGGCTGTGAACATGTGGACTGAAGACCACATCGCAAGCTTGCAGCTTTCCTCCATGGATGCCAAGCACAAGTTAGTGATGGAGGTGGTCATGGCTTGAATGTTATGAGATGTGACATGACCTTCCAGGTTTGGGCCGGCTTTGGATTATGCCAAGGAGATGCAGTCCGCTAGCCACAAAGACAATTTGCACTTAGAAACAGTCTTCCCCAGGCAGTTAGGGTAAAAAGAGATGAACAGCTGGGTGGACCATCGGTGGGCCTTGGTACACTCGATGTAGAAGACCAAGGCATGCTTACAGTCCAGTGTGTGCAACGCTGCCTTTGGCATGCAGCCTTAGGAAGAAAGTCAGTATGACAATCATGTACCTATACATAAGGAAGACAGAGAAGTACACAGACGAGACCTACAGTGATATAGTACTGAAGTCCCACCTCCAGTCTGGCAGCATCTCTGTTGCCACAGAGGAGAGATGTCATGTGACAGAAGAGCATCACCCTGGTGTGGCAGGAAGTGATCCTGTAGCTAGGACCTGTCCTCCAGGTGATGTAAAACCCTCTTGCACCGAGGAGGTTTCTCCAGGGTCATGTGCCCACGAGGAAAGGGTTAGGACAGCCGTTATAGTTGGTGATTCGATCATTAGGCATGTAGATAGCTGGATGGCTAGTGGATGTGAGGATTGCCTGGTAACATGCCTGCCTGGTGTGAAGGTAGCAGATCTCATGCGCCACCTAGACAAGGTCTTATACAGTACTGGGGAGGAGTCTGCTGTTTTGGTACATGTCGATACCAATGACAAAGGAAAGTGTGGTAGGGAAGTTCTGGAGGCCAAATTTAGGCTTTTAGGTAGAAAAGTTGAAATCCAGAACTTCCAGGGAAGCATTCTCTGAAATGCTTCCTGTTCCACACGCAGGACCCAAAAGGCAGGCAGAGCTCCGGAGTCTCAATGCGTGGATGAGACAATGGTGCAAGGATGATGGTTTTGGATTTTTTAGGAAGTCGGGAACATTCTGGGGAAAGGGGAGGACTCTTCCGAAGGGATGGGTTCCACCTTAACCGGTACGGAACCAGGCTGCTGGCATTAACCTTTAAAAAGGAGATAGAGTAGCTTTTAAACTAGATAACAGGGGAAAGTCGACAGTCGCCCAAGAGCACATGGTTCGGAACAATGTATCCTTGCAGAATACTAACAAAATATTGAAGTTAGGGCATATCGACAGAGAGGTTTCAATAAAAACAAAAGTAACCTAAATGCCCTTAAGTACAGAGCAGAAAGAGCTTAAGGATTCCCCTGCCTACCGATAACCAGATTAAAATGAATAAAATACAGTCTCTAAAATGCTTGTATGCAAATGCTAGAAGTCTATAAAATAAGATAGGAGAATTAGAATATATAGCACAAGATTTGATTGGTATCTCAGAGACATGGTGGAAGGAGGACAACCAGTGGGACACTATGATACCTGGGTACAAACTATATCATAATGATAGAGCAGATCAAATTGGTGAGGGGTTGCACTCTATGTTAGAGAGGGCATTGAGACACAAAGGATTAAAGTTTTGCAGGAAATAAAATTCACTGTAGAATCTCTATGGATTGAAATTTCATGTAAAAATGGGAAGGAGAAGGGGAAGGTGATGGAACAAGATCTGGTGCAAGAGATAAAAGTGCTGGGGCCAGTTGGCAATAATGATCATAGCATGATCGCGTTTAATTTAATAAATGGAGGAATGACAGCAAGGAAATCCATAGTACTACCTTTTAACTTTCAAAAGGGAGACAATGATAAAATGAGGAAAACAGTTAAGAAAAAACTAAAAAGGAGCAGTTGCAAAGGGTAGATTTACATAAGCTTGGGTGTTGTTTAAAAATACTATCTTGGAAGCCCAGACCACCTGTATTCCACGCTTTAAGAAAAGTGGAAGGAAGTCCCAAAAACTGCCTGCATGGTTTAAAGGTGGGGTCAGAGAGGCTGTTGTTGACAAGAAAGCATCTTTCAGAAAATGGAATAAGGAGCCAAATGACGAAAACTGGAAACAACATAAGCATTGGCAAGTTAGATACAAGGCATTGATAAGGCAGGCAAAAAGAGAATTTGAGAAGAAGCTTGCTGTGGAAGCAAGTACGCATAATAAAGACTTTTCCAAGTATAGCAAAAAACCTGTGAGAGAGTCATTTGGACCATTAGATGATACAGGGGTAAAAGGGCCACTAAGAGGGGACAAGGCCATAGCGGAGAGACCGATTGAATTCTTTGCTTTGGTCTTTACTGAGGAAGATGTAGGAATGTTACCCATGACTGAAATGATATTTAAAGGTGATGCCGCAGAAGAATTGAAAGAAATATTGATACACCAGGAAGATGTATTACAATTATTTGATAAACTGAAGAGTAGCAAATCACCTGGACCAGATAGTATACATCCAAGGGTGTTGAAAGAACTGGAATATGAGACTGCAGACCTACTAATAGTAATCCGTGAACTATGATTAAAAAGCACAGTTACTTACCTGTAACAGGTGATCTCCGGAACAGCAGGAATTAGTCTTCACACGTGGGAGACGTCGCCGACGGAGCCCGCACGGGAATGCTCCCCAGCATCCAAACACAAAGCCTCTGGGAGCACCCCTCGCGCCTGCGTGGTGGCTTCCCACCCTTCCTACTGCCTCTCCCCAGTTGAGTTCATAGCTGAGAGAGAAGGAGAAGAAGAGGAAGGAATAGAGAGATACAACTCCTAGGGGAGGTGGGCGGGTTGTGAAGACTAATTCCTGCTGTTCCGGAGATCACCTGTTACAGGTAAGTAACTGTGCTATCTCCAGGAACAAGCAGGAATGAGTCTTCACACGTGGGGACTCCCTAGCTGAGGGTGCCAGGGGAGATCCCATAAAATGCGGAGCCCTGGCAGGCAGGCATTTTCCCAACCTGGATCCCCGGCATCCCCTGAGGGATGAAGGGTAGGAGTTGAGAAGAAAAAAAGGTTCCAGAGGAACAGCAAAACCAAAACTACAGGGGAGAGTAGTCTTTAGAATGCAAGTCAGTATCATTAAGTATTTAATGAACTAGTACCACATAGAGCTCACCTACCGGATCGCAGGAAGGAGAACTGTGATGGAGGTACCGTAGACTCAGTAGCGAAGTCTTCGAGGGAACTTCACAGCAGTGAGGGGGAAGTTCCAAATCCGGAAGGGCAGGAGACCCAGGTGTCAACTGGCGCAGGAGAAGAACGGCAGGTCTTCAAGGAAGCTTTATGGAAAAAGCTGAGCACTCCTTCAGGGGCAGAGTCCCGAACCCTGAGGGCTAGAAGTAGAAGACTGGCCGATCTGGAGAGCCCAGTCCGGAGGAGAACAGGGGCGTACCCCTGAACCGAAGAGTACACTATCAGCCCCAGCTGAGAAAAGGAAGACATAGGGCCTGAACCTCAGGAAGAGGTGCATAACAGAAAAAAATTGAAGCTGTTGACTTCACAGCAGCAAGTTGAGTATAACCGGTCCCAGATACCAAGCCGCAAGAATTAGGCTAGCGGACTGGTCGGACCCCGTAAAGAGTAAACGCAAGTACCTGCAATAGGGAGATAGACGGTAATACACAGGGTGCTGTGGGCATCTCTCAGTGGGCGCCTACCGATACAGATAAATATGCAATATATATCTAGGTAAGTAGGGTAGGCAGAGCGCCCACCCAGGTACTAAAAACATGTATGCCGAGGAACATACATACGGGAGTATAATACTGATAAGTCGGACCTGCCACTGATCCACAGAAGAACGCCACCTGGGAGGTGGCGGGAAGATCCATCCAAGAACAAAAAGGGGGGGGGGGTCTATGTCTGTGGAGCAGTGGCAGATCAGCGAGATTAACAGTACGGTTGCGTGAAGGGCACATCAGGGGAAGTCTACGATGTGTCCCCATGGCAGGTACGCGGAAAGAACTTGTCCCCCGCACCAACGGGAGGCAAGAGGGTATAGTCATCGACAGCCATGGAGAGACTAAGAAGTCCGTTCCCTCATATGGCAAAACCCTCAGAACAAGGGTCCCTGCCTAATGGGAAGCTGCTCTGAAGATTGCAGAGGGCAGCGTGCAGGAGGCGGGGGAAACTGGCAGGAGTCAGAGACGTCGCCCCATCCCGGCAGCTAGAACGAAACCTGCAGGGGGTGGCAATACGCCAGGTAGCAGAGCCTCTGGCAGAAGTAGTAAGCACTCTTGGTGACTCCTGCATGCACAGTAACTGACAAAGAACAGGGGAAAGGTCTACACTGGGAGAAGAAATTTCGGTATGGCATCTGCTCAAGCAGGGGAACCCTGGACGAGAAGGGTTCGAGGGGCTTACCTAAGGGTAAGTCAGTTGAAGGATAGAAGGTCCTGTGGCCAGAACCAGCAAGGAAGAGTGGTGACCTCCCTCTACCAACAAGGAGGAGGGAATACCGTAACTCCCGGACAAGCATCCGAACCCCTTGCCATACTGAAAACGAACCCCAGTGTAGAGCTAGAAGAATAAACTTCCGGTAGAGAAGTTAATCGTAGGCCGCCGCATACAAGAGCCTAAAGCTGCTTGGTATGGGCATCCTGGCATGGGCCCGGGAACCGCCGACCGGAGTGAGACGACCCTTGCTTGGGCGCACCTGGCGGGTGGGCGGACGGCTGAAACTTTCTCTTCCTCGGGAAAGGAGGTCTGGCAGGACACTTCCCACCCCCGGGGGGAAGAGAGGGCTTAGAATGGCTTCCAGTGCTAGGAAGGTCAGCGGAGCACTGAGCAACCTGACGTAACGCTTCACTATAGAAGAGGTGCTCTCCCGCACATGGAGAATTACCCAGATTATGTTGTGCCCATCTACACAAGTCGGACGCCTGCAGCCAGGCAGTACGACGCGCTCCAATGGCAATAGCAGAGGACCTGCTAACAGACTGAAAGGAGTCCAGAGAAGCACGAGAAAGGAACCCAGAGATGTTCCTGCAATGATAAAGAAGCAAGGAATATTCAGAGGCCTTGGTTGCAGACAAAAAGGGAGACAAGAGAGATAATCTCTCGGTGACCTCCCGGAGTGTCAGGCTCATATAAAACATATATGAAATAATTCTGGAAGCCAACATGGACGTTTGGAAGGTCTGACGCCCAAAGGTATCCAGCGCTTTAGAGGCATGACCGGGAGGGCGAGAAGAATGTTTCTTCTTACTTCCGACCTTCCGCAGCACCGATTCCACCACAATGGAATGATGTGGACGCTGGTGCCCCTGAAAACCCGGGGAGGGGGGCACCCGATACTGAGCATGCATGGCTGTAGATGGTGCAGGAACCCTCAAAGGGGACCGTCAAACCCCCAGCAGAAGATCCTGCAGAGAAGGGTGTAGAGGAAGCATTACGGCTGCCTGTTCCGCAGGACCTGGACTTAGGGGAGGACCCGGGATAGGGATGGCAAGCAAATCCGCCATGTCAAGGAGAAAATCCTGAAAAGACGGCTCTCCCAGAGGGGCTATTCTGGGGGAGGCTAAGACGGAAGGTGCCGCCTGGACACCAGCAGGCCTAGCGGACTGGTGCCCACTGGACAGAGAGGGACACCAACAGTCCCGATTCGAGGCCGTTAGTACTGTGTCTTCGGTTCCGGGAATTGATTCCAAGCTAGGCATCGACGGGGTCGATGGCACCGATGGAACCGCAGGAATCGGCCTCGGCCCCGACCCCGGCCTCAGGGACGGCACTGCCCCCGGCGGTTGAGGTGGTTCCGAAGCACTCGGAGTGCAGAGGTCAGCAATCTCTGCCCTGTGTCACCCGAAACGTGTCATAACCAAGCCTTCTAGACTGGGTATCGACTCGAGACAGGGCATCGAGCCGAGCGAGGGGACCGACCCCCTCCTAGAGGGCCCCGGCGGCGGTGGCGGCGATGCCAAACCCGGAAAGCGAATCGGGATCGCATCGATCAGTGCCGCAGGCATCGAGGACCCCCGAGGACGAAGCTCGGTGAAGGGGGAGACACCCGACACCGGCGACAACTGCGAGAGATAGGTACCGCTAGATGCCGGGACTCCTCTCGAGCCTGTCTTACAGCGAGGAGAACCCCTCCGGGGCTTGCTAAACGGCCCCGAGGGTACCCAGGTAACCCGACGATGGGCCCCGGCGGGGAGTGAAATGCACAACCCCGGCGCCGACGCCGGGGCACCGGCGCTTCTTGACGCCGGGACCAACCCCGCTGTTGGCCGGGACGACAGAAGACCCGGCTGGGTCGAATCGATCGAAGTCCCCAAGGCCCCCCTTCTAGCGACGAGCGGAGCACTCGACGTCCGCATCGATGCCGGGGAATCGCCCGTCCGGGACAGATCGATAGGTCCCGAAGGTACCGGGGGAGCCAGGCGGCGATCCCTGGTGAGGAGTGGAGCACTCGACACCGATGCCGGCGCGGCGGCGCCGCTCAAAGCCGGTACCAACCCCGCGCAGGACTGGGATGCAGGAAAGCCAGCCCGGGCCGAATCGAGCGGCCCCGAAGGTACCGAGGGCACCAGATGACGATCCCCAGCTATGAGTGAAACACTCGACACCAATGCCGATGCATCGGTACCGCCCGAAGCGGGTACCACCTCCGCGCATGGCTGGGATGTAGAAACGCCAGACTGGGTCGAGACGATCGGCCCCGAAGGTGCCGAGGACACCAGCTGACGATCCCCGGTGAAGAGTGAAACACTCGACACCGACGCCGATGCCGAAGGATCGGTACCGCCCGAGGCGGGCACCACCCCCGCGCATGGCTGGGATGCAGGAAAGTCAGACTGGGTCGAGTCGATCGGCCCCCGAGGTGCCGAGGACACCAGCTGACGATCCCTGGTGAAAAGTGGAACACTCGACGCCGACGCCGGGGAATCGGCACCGCTCGAAGCAGATACCACCACCGAGCATGGCTCGGGAATGTTCTGTGAGGAGCTAACCCCAGGAACAACCCGAAACCCCGCAGATGCTTTGAAGCCCGAAGACTCCCGCCGGGGTTTATTTGCCAAGGAGGACTCGAGGGGGAGGCCGGAGCCGTCGTCATGCCGCGCATGAGACTCACCCCTCAAGACTTGGCTAGTCTTAAGAGACTGTTGTGTGGTTACCTGATCCTGGAGAGAAGAGAAAACCGATGACCGCACCTTAGGAGGAAAAACGTCATCAAGGGACACCCGAAAAAGGGAAGGTCTTCTCCCGATACTGAAGCCCGGAGGACCGGGGGAAAAGGGGTCAGGGCCCAAACAGGAGAGGCACAAGGCATTGGAGTCTAAGTAAAAAACGAAGTCTGCACAATGAGGGCACTTCTTAGGGGAAGAAGGCTCCATGCTGGAAAGCCCGGTAGCCTCAAACGGATCAGAGGGAAAGAAGTTCCCTCGAGTGATTAAAAGAAGAAAAAAACACCGGTGGTGCCGGTGTCGGCGGGAAAAAAGGCCGCGACCACAAGAAACAAGAAAAGGAAAAGGAAAATGAAAAAGAAAAAAAGTTTCTGCGGTAGCAGGAGGACGTCCTTCTTGCTCCGCGGAAAACGAAAAACTGGGGAGAGGCAGTAGGAAGGGCGGGAAGCCACTGCGCAGGCGCGAGGGGTGCTCCCAGAGGCTTTGTGTTTGGATGCTGGGGAGCATTCCCGTGCGGGCTCCGTCGGCGACGTCTCCCACGTGTGAAGACTCATTCCTGTTTGTTCCTGGAGATTCATCTGTAATACCTGAAGATTGGAGGATGGCAAATGTTAACGCCAATTTTTAAAAAGGATTCAGGGGTGATCCGGTAAACTACAGACCGGTGAGCCTGACATTAGTACCGGGAAAAATTGTAGAAACCATTATAAAGAAAATTACTGAACATGTAGATAGTCATGGCTTAATGGGATACGGCCAACATGTTTTTTTGAAGGTGTGAATAAACAGGTAGACAAAGGTGAGTCGGTTGATATAGTGTATCTGGATTTTCATAAAACCTTTGACAAGGTCCCTCATGAGAGAGTCTTGGAGAAATTAAAAAGTCATGGGATAGGATGCAGTGTACTATTGTGGATTAGGAACTGGTTAAAAGATAGAAAGCAGAGGATAGGGCTAAATGGCCAATTTTCCCAATGGAAAAAAGTGAATAGTGGAGGGATCTGTGCTGGGTCTGCTGATTTTTAACATATTCATAAATGACCTGGAAATGGGAATAACGAGTGAGGTAATCAAATTGGCAGATGACACAAAAAAATTCAAAGTTTTTAAAACCCATGAGGATTGTGAAAAATTGCAAGAGGACCTTGATAAACTTGAAGACTGGGCATCCAAATGGCAGATGAAATTTAACGTGGACAAGTGCAAAGTTATGCACCTAAGAAAAAACAAACCAAACTATGGTTACATGATTAAAGGTTTCACATTAGGAACCACCACCCAGGAAAAAGATTTAGGCATCATCGTGGATAACATGTTGAAACTCTCCGCCCAGTTGGCAGCGGCAGCCAAGAAAGCAAATAGAATGCTAGGAATCATAAGGAAAGGAATGGAGAATAAAATAAAAGAATATTATAATGCCTCAGTATCGTTCCATGGTGTGACCGCACCTTGAATATTGTGTGCAATTCTGGTCACCATAGCTTAAAAAGGATATAGTGTTATTAGAAAAGGTACAGAGAAGAGCCACCAAATTGGTAAAGGGGATGGAAGGATACACCTATGAAGAGAGGCTAAAAAGGTTAGGGCTCTTCAACCTGGAAAAGAGTCGGCTGAGGGGAGATATTATAGAGGTCTATAAATTAATGAATGAAGTGGAACAGGTAAACATAGATCGATTGTTTACACCACCAAAATATAGAAAGGCTAGAGGACATGCAAGGAAGCTACAGTGCAACCTATTTAAGACTAGTAAGAGAAAATATTTTTTCACTCAATGTGTAATCAAACTCTGGAATTAGCTGTTAATATAGCTGGGTTTAAAAAAGGTTTGGACAAGTTCCTAGAGGAAAGGTCCATAAACCATTATTAAAGGAGACACGGAAAGTCCATTGCTTGCCCCAATTCAAGCAATGTGGACCCTGTGTCTTTTGGGAAAACTGCTAGGCACTTGTGACCTAGACTGGCCACTGTTGGAAACAGGATACTGAGCTTGATGGACCTTGGTCTGCTCCAGTATGGCATATCTTATGTTCTAATCATCTGGTTGAGGTGGAACTCGGAGACTATCTTCGGCAGAAATCGCGGATGTGTCTGCAAGACCATTCGATTCTGATGGAATCAGTGTAAGGTGCCACCCCCACCAGGGAGCACTGCCCAATCGGGGCAGGCGGCGGCATATTTAAAAGAGCGCCGAGCGGGCGCGCGGCCCTTTCCTGCACTCCGGCCCCTTCAGCTGCTCTCCCGGCAGGGATCGAGCAGGCCGGAGCTTCCAACCACCCCCACCAGGGAGCACTGCCCAATCGGGGCAGGAGGCGGCATATTTAAAAGAGCGCCGAGCGGGCGCGCGACCCTTTCCTGCACTCCGGCCCCTTCAGCAGCTCTCCCGGCAGGGATCGAGCAGGCCGGAGCTTCCAACCACCCCCACCAGGGAGCACTGCCCAATCAGGGCAGGCAGCAGCATATTTAAAAGAGCGCCGAGCGGGCGCGCGGCCCTTTCCTGCACTCCGGCCCCTTCAGCAGCTCTCCCGGCGGGGATCGAGCAGGCCGGAGCTTCCAACCACCCCCACCAGGGAGCACTGCCCAATCAAGGCAGGCGGCGGCATATTTAAAAGAGCACCGAGCGGGCGCGCGGCCCTTTCCTGCACTCTGGCCCCTTCAGCAGCTCTCCCGGCGGGGATCGAGCAGGCCGGAGCTTCCAACCACCCCCACCAGGGAGCACTGCCCAATCATATTTAAAAGAGCGCCAAGCAGGCGGGCCCGCGCCTGCGGGCCTCGCCAGAGGGCCCTTTGGCGTGGCCCTTAGGCAAGGTCCGTGGGTCCATTTCTGCGGCTGCAGTGGAGTTCTTTTATGAAACCCTCCAAGATCTGTCATCACTATCTACAATCGTCACCCTTGGCCGACTACATCGTCGCTCAGAAACCTCTAAACGAACACTGAGGAGCTTCTCAAGTCTTTCGGAAGAGCCGACTGAACAGCGAAGAGCTGCCGCCAACTTGTGCGAATCCTTCTTGTCCTATGCCAACCCTAACCGACCAGAAAACTTCACTGAATGCTATGTCTTGGCTACAAGATGGTAACTTTGTATTACTATACTCACTGATCTGGTAACATTGTCTACACTTTGAATAGATACTTCACTTTGTATTCCTGCAAGTAACCTTTAAACAATCTTGATCAGTCTAGTCTGCTAATTTACAACTTGTCTGTCTAAACTGTGTTACTTGGGACAATAGATCTGCATTCCATAACAAATTTATACCTAGCATAATAGGATTTGCTTGTTTTTGATGCCAATGAGAAACAGCCCTACAGAATTCTTGAAAATCTCCCCCTCTCACTATTAATATCTCTCTGTCTCTGTGATTACATTCAGAGTTGAATAAGATGGGTTCCCCTATCACCTTAACTGGCTGCTACCTACTCTTTTCCTTCTGCCTCTCTTTCTCCCGAGCTCTATCCTTTGAGGTCAACCGGATACCTATTTTATATAGCCAAGGAAAAAGATGGACAGGTACACCCAAGTTCAGTTATAATTGGAACTCTCATCCACATCACAAGCATCTAATATACATTCCACTTCAACATTCGATGAGAGCCAAACAGGAGGAAAGCCTCTACTCACATAGTTTAAAATGTGCCCTCATCAACGCCCGCTCAATTCGTAAGAAATGGCCGGTGATTGCAGACACAATTTCCCTCCATAACCTTGATATTCTCATGGTTACTGAAACATGGCTTTCCGTAGAAGACAATGTACTACTTAATCAGCTCCTTCCACCAAATTTCTCAGTGTTTACCAGTCACAGACATAACAAGCGAGGAGGGGGCATGCTCATACTCTCCAGATCAGACCTTCAGTTCCAGCTGATAGACGCTCCTAGCTCCGACCACCTAGAGTTAGTCTCTATCTCCAACAAGTTATGCGCTTTAAACCTTTTATACAGAGCACTTTCAGCCTCCCCAGACGTCCTTCCAACCATTATTGATCTGGCATCCAACGTCCAGAATCCTAATACCCCAACTTGGATTGCTGGTGATTTTAACCTGCCAGTTCTCCAAGATTGCCATTCATCCGCCTTCCTCGAAGCGCTTGAATCCCTTGGATACCAACAATTAGTTCATGAACCTACCCATGTGAAGGGAAACACCCTTGACCTTATCTTTGCTCCACAGTCTGTATACGTCCAACCACACAATACTGGGATATCTATAACTGCTGTACCGTGGTCAGATCATAAACTCATTATTTTCCAGATTCCTACTCACAAGAGTCATTCACAGTCCAACAGTGCTCCAAATAACAGCCCTAAAGCTCTAGCCAGGAGCTTTTTTCCTTTCAACAGAGATCGCATCCTTGCTGGAACATGCTCACTTCGTAATGAGACCTCCTTAAAAATAGAGGATCTAATCACCTGCTGGAACAGCAGTCTTAATGCGATTGCATTACGACCTCCACTTAACAGACCGCCTAGAAAAAGAGCTTCTGCACCATGGTACACAGACGAACGGAGGCTATCACTATCCCAACTACGTAGCCTCGAGAAGTGCTGGCGTCGGTCTCGCTCCACGGTAGACCAGGCAGCCTACCTCAATCAACTATCCATCCATCGCAAGGCCATCTCAGAGAAAATGAAGCGGTACCACACAGACACTTTAAAGCGTGCCCTAAACAAACCTCATGATTTGTTTAACCTAATAAAAACTCATCTAAAGAACCATCCCCTGAAAAGCAATGCGAGATCCATCCTCAGGACTTTGCAGTCTACCTACAATCCAAGCTTACACAAACAAATAAACCTCCATTAGAATTTGCCCCCACAGCTCAAGATTGCCCAACAGCTCTAACCATTTTCTCTATGCCCTCCAGGAAGCGAATTGAAGATCTGATCATGTCTCTTAATTCCACAACTGCTCAGATGGACCCTTGCCCAGCTTTCTGGATAAGGGAATTGCGTTCTGAATTCAGCCCAATAATAACTAAAATAATAAACCTGTCTTTCAACTCTGGTACATTCCCCTCTGCCCTCAAGCAAACTTCCATCAGACCACTCCTGAAAAATTGTAAGTTAGATCCTCAAAAGGTAGACTCCTACAGACCCATCTCAAGTATTCCTGTTCTTGCAAAGTTAATAGAAAAGGAGGTTCAATGTCAATTGCAAGACCACATCGATGCCGCTGCTCCCCTGGATCCTTGCCAACATGGCTTCAGAGAGTCACATGGTGTAGAACCACTCCTTACATTGCTCCTCAATAACATAATTTCTGGTATCAACAACATCCGGCAGGGCTTTGCACTTGTGTTCCTGGACATAGCCGCAGCTTTTGACTCTGTGAACCATGACCTCCTCCAAATACGGCTAAAAGAGAAAGGAGTTGGCGGAACTGCCCTTGAATGGTGCAGATCGTACTTATCCGAAAGATGGCAACACGTTCGTGCTGGTGGAGCGATGTCTGATCCATTTCACCAAGGGTAGGGGGTCCCACAAGGTTCCTCCCTCTCTGCTTTGTTGTTCAATATTTATATGCAACCTATTTGTAAGATCATCCGGTCTTTCAATGTAAGTTGCATGGTATATGCGGATGATGTTCTGCTCTATATGCCTTTCAACATAGACAAATTGGACCTATCCCCTCTGAGCAACTGCTTTGATGCCATATCGGAATGGCTCTTGTCACAAAACCTAAGGATACAACATAAGAAGACAGAGGTGCTCTTCATTTCAAAGAACCCGAACTTTACCCCTCCGCACTTCCTGAAGGTGAAAGATGCTGAGCTACAATCAAAACCCAAAATACGTTATCTGGGTGTTACGCTCGACCAGAACCTGAACATGAAGGCACATATAGCCAACACTGTAAGAGCTATATATTACAAAATCCGGTCACTAAGACATCTTCGCCCCCTTCTTGAACCTGAGGATTTCCGTACCATCTACCAGGCTCTGATCATGCCTCACTTTGACTATCCTAATGTAATTTTGCTAGGCCTCCCTCAATCAACCTTGAACCCCTTACAGCTTGCAATGAATAGCGCTGCGAGGGTTCTCTATGGTGCATCTAGGAGTGAGCATGTGTCGCCCCTTCTGAAGCAGTTACACTGGCTTCCTATACAGGCCAGGATTATCTTTAAGACATTACTACTTACCTTCAAAGCGGTAAATAGTCTCTCCTCCACTTCTCTAACTGATCTCATCAAACCCATAACCCCGAATAGAACAAGAAGATCAACTGCATTAAATATGCTAAGGGTTCCTTGTGAACTTACAAGAAGCACCTCATCAACAGCAAACAGGGCTTTCAGTCTCCGTGCCCCAAAACTTTGGAATACATTGCCACTAGATATTAGAGCAACCACCAGCCTACTTCAATTTAGAAAGGCCCTCAAACATTACTTATTCCTTAAATACTTCCCTGTAAGTGCAGAGGCACGTCCCCTCTCCGTTAGTTACAGGAACTCCGAATCACCTAGTGAGTTAGAATTCTCCACATAGTAAGGTCCACTGATCATTAATTATAAAGATCCACTTACCATTAATTACACAGGTACACTACCAAAAAACTGCCTCCAGTTTTGCAACTGATTCCTGTAGATTTTGGGGTGCTGAATCCAGGAAAAATAGCCAAAATGTTCCATCACGTCACGTTTTCTTGCAAAATTAGATTTCTTACCCATATAAGGAATGTTCACATAATTTCTTTTTAGCCGACTGCAGTTTATTTTCTTGGCCCAAAATAGAGGTTGTAATGGTTAACTAACTAGAAACACTCCCTCATGATATTTTAGAGTGTTTTGTATTCATTTTATACATTAACAGGACAATTGGGAGGCGGGGGGCTAAATCCAGTACTCGCGCTGGCGCATGTTCTTTCCTGTTCGCCTCGCCTCGTTCGCTCGCTCAAACACGGTGGTTGCGACATGAACGTTCCTGTCAAATTTCAGTTTCTTGCAAGTTCATTATTACCTTTTGTTTGCTCAGTCGAAATCCAGCTTTATTCCGAAGTGGTTCACTACAGTTGTAGTTTGCAGTGCTGTGTATTTGTGATGGCTCACAGAGCCAGAGGTTGCGTCAACTCTCCGGACAGTTTTTGTTTTATTTGTGGGGAATATACCGTGAAAAAGCGGCAGAGGAACATTTCTGCATTTATTAAAGTATATTTCGCCTATTTCGGTTTGAAGTTAGGCGATCAAGACAAACCGTGGGCTCCTCACAAAGTGTGCAAGACATGTGAGGAAGATCTACGCTTATGGATGAAAGGTAAAAAACAAGCATTTCGTTTTGGAATACCTATGATGTGGCGTGAACAAAGAGACCACAGCAGTGACTGCTATTTTTGCTCTTGCATTGTGAAGGGATACAACTTAAAAAATAAGAACGTAATAAGTTACCCCAACCTTCCCTCAGCAATTAGGCCTATGCCTCATAGCAACGAAGTACCTGTGCCTGAACCACCAAAATCTTTGGATCATATTTGTGTGGACGGTTCTGATCATGATGAGACTCATCAGATGGCTTTTCCCGATGAGTCCAGTACTTCCGAGTTTGAAACTGAACCAGATCCGAAACCTGAACTTTTCTCTCAAGCTGAATTGAATGATTTAGTCCGGGATTTAGGACTCCCAAAAGATGCTGCCCAACTGCTAGGTTCTCGGCTTAAACAGAAAAATCTATTGTCACCAGGAACAACTTTTTATTGGTACCGCAACCGCGAGACACAATTTTTGAAGTATTTCAGCAAAGAGGAAGATTTGGTATTTTGCAACGATATATACGGAGTGATGGAAAAGTTTAAACTCAAGTATGATCCTGCTGAATGGCGGCTGTTCATTGATTCGTCAAAAGACAGCATAAAGGTGTTCTTCTTCATAATGGCAACACATTCGCTTCAGTTCCTATTGCTCACTCTGTTATTCTCCAAGAAAAATACGAGAATTTGGCACTGATTCTTCAGAAGATTCGTTATGATGAGCATAAGTGGATGATTTGTGGAGACTTTAAAATTCTATCCATGCTATTAGGGCAGCAATCCGGTTTCACCAAATATCCCTGCTTCCTTTGCTTGTGGGATAGCCGGGCCCACGACCTACACTGGGGGAAAAAAGACTGGCCAATTCGGGAGTATTTGAGACCCGGTGAGAAAAATGTTCTTCATGAGAGCTTGGTACCTCGTGATAAAATTCTATTACCACCTCTCCATATTAAGTTGGGTCTCATTAAGCAATTCATCAAGTCCCTTCCAAAAGATGGTGAGTGCTTTCGGTACCTTTGCTCAAAGTTCCCCCGACTTTCTGAAGCAAAGCTAAAGGAAGGAGTGTTTGTTGGCCCTGATATAAGGAAACTCATTTCAGATGGAGCATTCGCTGAAACGATGTCTGAGAAGGAAAAAGAAGCCTGGGATTCCTTCAAGGATGTTGTTCTCAAATTCTTGGGGAACAGGCGGGATGAGAACTATAAGGATATTGTTGCCAGGATGCTCAATGCCTTCAAAGAACAAGGCTGTAACATGAGCCTGAAAGTCCATTTCTTGCACTCCCATGTGAACTACTTTCCCGAAAACTTGGGGGCGTACAGTGAAGAACAAGGTGAAAGGTTTCACCAGGACATCAAGGACGCAGAGAGAAGGTACCAAGGAAGATGGAACACCACTATGATGGCTGATTTCTGCTGGTTGCTGCTGCGGAAACCCCAGATGAAAAATACGCCAAGCAGCGCACCAAGAGAAGCATTCGAGGGAAGAAGAAACGGGCCCACCAGGAGATTGATTGACCCAAGAATGACTTTAAAATCTAAACTGTGTTGACAAATATCGTGTTTTTACTAAACTTTGAAATAAAAATTTGCTAGTTATTACCAGAGTGTCGGATCTCATTTATTAGAATTTTATTTTCACACCATCGGGTGTTTGTCTTCATGTATTGCAATGGTGCGGTTTGCGTTTTATATTCTTACATACATACCTGTACAACATTTTTTGCACACTTCTTTGCTTTGCTTTGTGTCTAACCTCGCTCTTATATGCTCAATGTTTGTGCACATGTATGTGGCTGTTTTAAGTGCAGACAATTTTGCTACCATCACAGTGTGTTTTGTTGACATTACTCTATTCTTATGTGCTGCCTTGTTACAATTTTTTTTATTCTTATTTGAATAACTACTAAACAATTAGTATAAAGAATTCATCCAAGAAACTTTTATCTCGATCGCACTCAATCTGAAACGTTCACCTCAAACTGCTAACCCAATGTAGCAAAAAATCTGTACGTGATGGAGCAAAATTGGTTACCAGATTTGGATTCAGCGCACCAAAAAACGTAAAAATCAATCGAAACATTAGAGGCAGTTTAAAAAAAAATTTTTTTAGTGTACCTGTGTTACGTTCCATTGTCCTATAATTTAAAGATGTAAATAGTTTACTTTGCAATCCAAGTTTACCTTCCTGTGATTCATAATTACACCTTGTTAGCCAAGTTTATTGACCCTGTTTAATGTAACTCAGACACTTGTTTTTGTGCTGAATTTTTGTGTTCGATGTAAACTGCGCTGATGTCAAATAGTGCGGTACATAAGAAATGTAAAATAAATAAATAAATAAGAGTGTTGAGTTCACTGACACGGTGGGCCAATGTGACTGCCATCAAGAACAGGACCTTCCAGGTCAAGTACTTGAGAGGGCAAGCATCAAATGATTCAAAGGGGGCCCGCATGAGCTGCGTAAGGACAACGCTGAGATCCCAAGCCGCCATAGGGGGCTTGATGGGAGGCTTCGAGAGAAGCATACCTTGCATGAAGCAAGTCAACAAAGGATGGGCCAAGATGGGTCTGTCCCCTGAGCTGCAATGGTAGGTGCCGATCACACTGAGGTGAACCTGGATGGAAATGGATTTCAGGTCTGCTTCCAAGAGGTGCAGGAGGTATTCCAGCAACCGATCCACTGCGCAGAAGAGATCCAACGCCCTACCTATGCACCATGTGGTGAATCTCTGCCACTTGAATGCATAAGTCTGATGCATCAAGTTCTTGCGTGACACCAGGAGGATATCCATGACACTGTCGGGCAAATTAAGCTCTGAAAAGACTACCTGCTAAGCATCCAAGCTGTTAAGGTGCAGCAGGGTCCCCTCATTCTGGGAGATGAGATCTGGGGCAGAGCCCAGGTGGAGAGGTGCCCTTCAAGAGAGCTGATGCAGCAGGAGGAACCATGGCTGCTGGGGCCAATATGGGGCAATAAGCATCATAGTCCCCTTGTTGGCCTGAAGCTTCAGCAGAGTTTCGCTATGAGTGAGATCGAAAGGAAGGCACAGAGCAAACCCACGCCCCAGTGGAAAAGAAAGGAATCTGAGGCCAGTCAGTCACTGGATGGTCTCCAGGAGCAGAACTGTCCCACCTAGACATTTTGTGGCAAAGAGGTCGATCATAGGGGTAACCCACTCCCTGAAGATCCATTCCACCACCTCTCTGTGGAGGGTCCACTTGTGAGGCTGGAGGACTCTTCTCAGCTGATCTGCCAGGACATTGAGCTTGCCCGGCAAGTATGTCGCCCTGAGCTCCATCCTGTGCTCCAGAGCAAACTGCCACTGCTTGACCACTTCCCAACAGAGGAGGAATGAGCCCGTGCTGCCTGTTTGTTTGCCAACTGGTTGTCCATCTGTATCAGGACCACCCGATTCACCCAGTGCATCTGAAAGACATGGAGAGCATTCGCTATGGCCTGCAACTCGAGGAAGTTGATCTGGTGCAGGCTCTCCTGCTTTGACCAAAAAGCCCTTTAACCACAGGCCATCTAGATGAGCTCCCCACCCGAGCTTGGACATGTCGGCTGTCAGTTTCCTGTGGGGGGGGGGCGAAATAGGTTCAGCGGTTCTAACTACCAGTTGAGAGACTGTACCAGGGGAATGGTGACCACCACCCTGTCCCAGAGGCGGCACGTGGTCTGCTTCCATTATGTGCAAAGGGTCCACTGCGCCTGCCGTATGGAGAGGTGGGCCAGAGGGGTAACATGTACTGTCGAGGCCATGTGGCCGAGCACTTTCAGCATCCCCCAGGCTGTGGTGTGGCACAGATGCTGAGTGCCATCGACTACATCAGTCAGCTGCTGCATGTGGTCCCGCGGCAGAAACTCCCGGGCTTGAGTGGTATCGAGGAGGGCTCTGATGAACTCTAGCTGCTGAGTGGGCTGGAGGTGGGACTTGGGGTAGTTGATGACGAACCCCAGCTGCTTGAGGACCTGAATGGTGAGGTGAATGGACAGTTGGACGACATCCGGAGTGAGACCTTTGATAAGCCAATTGTCCAAAAAGGGGAAGACAAAGACTACCATGGTTCAAAGGTAGGCGGCTACTACCTTGAGACACTTGATAAAGACTTGAGGTGCTGAAGTGAGTCCCAAGGGGAGCACCCGGTACAGGTAGTGCTGGCTCCCAGCACAAACCTGAGGTATTTTCCGTGACCTGGATGTGTGTACGTATTCTTGAAATCCAAGGAGCATAGCGTCATCCTTTAGAAGGCAAGGGAGCAATGTCCCCAGCATGACTATCTTGAATCATTCACACACAAGAAACAGGTTAAGGTTTTGGAGGTCAAGGATGGGTCAGAACCCTCTAGTCTTTTTAGGAACCAGGAAGAACCGGGAGTAAACCCCATTTTTTACCTAAGCCAATGGAACTGGCTCGGTGGCGTGGTCGATCAACGTAATGGAGACCTCCTCCCACAACAGGCTTCAGTGCACTGGGCCCATGGGGTACTCCCTCTTGGGCGAAGGGAGGTGGCAGCTGGGCAAAGTGCAGCCAGTAGCCCTGCTGGATGAGTTGCAGCACCTAGGCGTCCAAAGTAATAAAGGGCAACCCATACCTGAGGGGGAACTCCGGCAGGTAAGGGATAGTTGGTTATGTTCCTGAGGAACCAGTCAAAAGCCCGCCCCCAGCTTGGGTTGCAGGGCTAGCTGGGCCTTTTGAGACTTCTCCCACCTCTGCTGACGGGGGGCCTGTGTCTTCGGTTGAGCACTCTGGGGCGCTGGATAGTACTTGCATGAACACAGATAAAAGGCCTTCTTATCTTGGTATTTTTTACACAAAGGATCCACAGTTTTCTTGAGAGCCTTGAGAGTGTCACATGCTCCTTCTCAAGCTCGCCCGCTTTCTCCTCGACTGGCTTCCTGAAAAGGTTGTCCCCAGCATAGGGAACATTGGCCGACTTATCTTGAACCCATTGCTCCAGGTCAGAGGACTGGAGCCAGGTCAGCTGCCGCCACTACCCTGCAAGCGGACTCAAAGGCATCATACATGGCTCGCATGGCATACTTCCAGCAATCTTCGCCGTGGTCTAGTAGACTGGCTAATCTACTGAACAACGCATCTTCGGTAGTAGACTGGCTAATCTACTGAAGAGGGCTTTAAACTAGATTCGTTGGGGATAGGTGAAGAAAGCCCCAGGTAAGTGAAAGCCCGCAGGTAGGTGATACATTAAATACCTTTATGGAAATGGGTAACAGGGATAACATATGGAAAGCAGTGTGTATAAATGCCCGTAGCATGGGAAATAAGATCCCTGATGTTGAAGCTTTGGTGGGAGTGGCTGACTTGGATTTAGTGGCAGTTACAGAAACATGGTTCACAGAAAACCATGACTGGGATGTAACTATACCTGGCTATACTTTATACAGAAAGGACAGGGTAGGAAGAAGGGGAGGAGGAGTGGTACTATATGTAAAGCACAGTTACTTACCTGTAACAGGTGATCTCTGGGAACAGCAGGAATTAGTCTTCACATATGGGTACGTCGGTACCGACGGAGCCTGCACGGGAACGCTGCCCAGCTTCCAATCAGAAAGCTTTTGGCAGCATCCCTCGTGCCTGCGCGCTGACTTCCCGCCTTCTCCAGAGCCTCTCTTCAGTTGAGTTTCAAAGCTGAGACAAAGGCGAAAGAGAAAAGGAAGAAGAAGATAAAGAGATGCAACTCCTAGGGGAGGTGGGAGGGTTGTGAAGACTAATTCCTGCTGTTCCCAGAGATCACCTGTTACAGGTAAGTAACTGTGCTATCTCTAGGAACAAGCAGGAATGAGTCTTCACATATGGGGACTGCCTAGCTGGAGATGCCAGGGGGAGATCCCATAAAAATGCAGGAGCCTGGAGCAGGGGTGCATTTTGTTTCCAGGAATCCCCGGCATCCGATGTGGGATGGAGGGTAGGAGTTGACAATAAAGGAGCTGTGAGGAAAGAAACAGCATAGCCAAGGACTAGAGGGTCCTACAGACTACAGGAGTCCTTGGCATATATGATGAGTAGCATTAAAACACATTTAATGTACACTCAAAATATGCAGCTTACCTACTGTATTGTAGGAAGTAGAAAGCATGATGGAGTCTACTGGATAAGCAGTGGCGGAATCTTCAAGGTGACCTCACAGCAGTGAGGATGAAGGTCCAGACCTGGAGGTAGTAGACGATCCAGGTGTCAACTGGGTAGGATTAGACATCAGGTCTTCAATAGAAAGCTTTATGGGAAAAAGCTGAAAACTCCTTTAGGCATAAGGTCATTAACATTGAGGACTAAAGGAAGAAGACTGACGGAGTTGGAGAACTAGCCCAGTCCTGGCGGGAAGAGGGGGACTGGAAAACCCCTATTCCCAAGGAGAACAGCTGTGTACTCAAAGATAAAGATGTACACTGTTTTTCCTAGCTGGCGAGAGATAGGAAAAATATTGAAGCTTGATGCTTCAAGGACTTAAAGAAAAAATGGAAGATGTTAGCACCATAGTGGTTATTGGTGCCTAACAGTTTCTGCATCGTAAGATGGTATGCGAAGTAGGGCGATAGACTGTCTAAAACCTCTAGGAGGTAAAACATTCAGTATAGACAGTAAGGGTGATAGTGTGTAAGACATATCAACCCTTAAGAAGCCCCCCCAACAGACACATATATATACAGATATATATATGTTGATGGAATTATATATATATATATATATATATATATATATATATACATAGATATGTCCAGATGTGTATATTAGGATATGGGTGGAGAAATGTATCAAAATATTATATATATATATATATATAGATATAGATAGATAGATAGATATAGATATAGATATAATATACATAAATATAGATACATTTGTGGGGCATGGTTTTGCACCACCAGAGTAATGATATAGGTATGTAGACATATATTTATTTATTTATTTTATTTATTTAATTGGATTTTTATACCGCCTTATCATACAATCAAAGCGGTTTAACAAAAGAGAAAATTAGTAATAGTGAAAAAATCTGTGATAATATATACATAGTTTGGAGATGCTACATACAAGACAACAGGTTGAAGATACATGTCTACCACCCAGCCCCATAACTGTACATGGGGAATATAAAAGAAAAAGATTCTGCGCTCTACAAGAGGGTGAACCCACTTGGGATATGTATAGAGAATCTATTTCCGTGGATTGAGGGATGCAGGAAGGCAATCCAACCAGATAACCGTGATGTTCGCGTGAGAACAGATGATCATATGAATCTGTAAGGAACAAGGCGGGAGTTCCACAGAACACTGACATGGCAGCTGTGCAGACACGCAGAGAAGATACCAGAGGGACCTACTGGAGGGACCCAGAGGTAGCATGCGTAAACATCAGCCTTGAATTTTCACGCAGAAGAACTGATATCTCGTGTTAACACCCCAGGCTAGAGGGTGTGGAGAACCCTCACAGGCATGGGAGGGGTTTATAAGCTTTTCCCTACTAATAGAGAAGCTTCAGAGACAAGGTCAATGCTCTATAGCAAGGCCCTCATAGTAGAAAGCTTCTCTGAAGACTGCAGAGAGCATTGTGCAGGAGAGATATGAGACAAACTGACTGAAGTCAGGTGTGTTGCCATATCCTAGGAGAGGAGATGGTTAGAATAATGTGAGAAAGCCTAAAGGAGTAGGAAGACCCAAGATAGATGACGAATAGCTTGGAATCACTACTGAGGCTAGACAAAATTTTGAACAAGGGACTGGAACTTGGAAAAAGTACCAGTAATACAATTACTGTAACTCCTGCAGGCACAGCTGCTGACGGAAACAGCAGAGAGATTGTCCTGTGTCCAATAAAGAAAAACAGACAAGAGAAGAGAGGAGATATCCCCTCTCCTTGTCTGAGGAACGAGCTTGCTAGAGAAGCTTTTCAGCATGGTACCCCTCAGTCAGGGAAAAAAACCCGGTTGAGAGGGTAGAGTAAGTAATTGGAGGGTGACATACCCATAGGGTAAGTCAACTGAAGGAAAAAATGTTCAGTTGGAATAGAACTATCAGGGGATAGTTGCAACTGCTCTTCTAGAGAGTAAGAAGAGGAGAAGTCTGTAGTCCCTGAACAAATGTTTTCCGACAGGTTAGTACACTGAAAAAGAGAAGCACAGTGAATAAACTTCTAATGGGTAGAAGTGAACTGTAGATTACAATTCCCGGCCCCTATGGTTGCTGGGAATGCTGAGACTGGCCAGAGCTGGAGGACTTCAGGCTAGGCTGAGGCGTCCCTTGTTTAGGTACAGCCGAATGATGGGCAGGAGATGAATGAAACTTTCTTTTCTTAGGGAAAGAAGGTTTGGTAGGACATTTCCTACCCCTTGAAGAAGGAGGTGGCTTAGATTGGTCTTTAGTGGAAGGAGAGTTAGTGGAGCATTGAGCAACCTGACGTAAAGCCTCCCTATTGAAGAGACCTTCTCCTGTACAAGGAGAATGAGCCAGTATAGTTTGTGCCCATCTGCTCAAGTCTGAAGCTTCAAGCCAGGCTCTGCGACGTGCTGCAATGACAATAGCAGAGGATCTGCTAACGGACTCAAAAGAGTCTATAGAAGCACGAGACAGGAACCAGGATATATTCCGGCTGTGATTGACGAGCAAGGAATAATCAGTAGCCATGGGCTCTGGTAAAAAAGGGGTCAAAAGAGACAATTTCTCTGTGACTTCCTGGAGTGTTAGACTCATGTGAAAAATATATGAAAGAATTCTGGAGGCCAGCATAGAGGTTTGGAAGGCCTGACGACCAAAAGCATCGAGTGTTCTTGAAGAACGACCTGGCGGATAAGAAGAATGCTTCTTCTTGCTCTTAACTTTCCGTAGTGCTGATTCCACTACAAGGGAACGATGAGAAAGTTGAGGCTTTTGAAACCCTGGAGAGGGTGGCACCCGGTACCGAACCTCAGTGGTTGTAGAAACTAGAGGAAGTCGTAAGGGCGATTTCCAGACCCTCAGAAGGAGATCCTGCAGAGCAGGATGTAAAGGAAGCATCATATTTTCCATTTGTGCCGGTGAGCCATGAGTAGCATCACAACCAGGGATAGAGATATTAAGAAAGGTTGCCATATCCAGGAGAAAAGCCTGAAAAGACTGATCTCCTATGGGAACCATCCCTGGTAAGGCTAAAGAAAGAGGCTGAGCACCAGAGGATGTACAGTGGTGTGAAGAATGAAACCTAGTAGATGGACAGGGATACTGGCATGTTAACTTAAAGGCAGTGGGTACTGCATCAATGCCAGGTATCGGTTCCAAACTAGGCATCGGTGGAATCGGTGCAAGAACAGGCATCGACATCGATACTGATACAGGAGCAGCAGTTGAAGTTGCCATCGGGGACTGCTGCAGTCGTACCGAGAGCATGAGAGAGTTATGGCTAGGATCTTCGGAACTGCCTATCTGGAAACGACAGGAGTCGGTTCCGGGACGCGTCGGTACCCAGTCCTCGAGACTAGATATCGGTTCAAGACTCGGCATCGAAGAAAGCGAGGCTATCGATGCATGTCGCGAGGGTTCCGACGCCGGTGGCAGTATCGGCGATGCCGATACCACTAAGGCAGCCTGGGTTACATCGATCGGTACCGACGGTACCAAGGATACCCGATGACCACCCCTTGCAAAGGGTAAGGCGGTCCACCTCGATGCCGATGCCAGGGTATCGGAACCAATCGACGCCGGTACCGTCCCGGAGCATGGCTGAGATATGGAAATGTCCATCGGTATCGTATCGAGCGGCCCCAAGGGCGCCGAAGATGGTAGAGGACGATTCCTGATGAAGAGTGGAACACTCGACACCGAAGCCGATGCCGGGGTATCGGTACCGCTCGAAGCGGATACCCGCACCGTAAAGGACTGGGATCGAGGGAAGTCAATCCGGTGCGTATCGATCGGTCCCGAAGGTACCGAGGATGCCCGATGACGATCCCTGGTGAAGAGTGGAACACTCGACACCGGTGCCGATGCCGGAGGCTCGGTACCGCTCGAAGCGGATACCACCCCCGAGCATGGCTCAGGTATGTTCTGTGAGGGGTGAGCCCCAGGAACAACCTGAAACCCCTTTAACGCTTTGGAGCCCGAAGACTCCCGCAGGGGTAATGCCAATGGATTCTTGAGGGTAAGGCCGGAGCCGTCACCATGCTGGGCATGGGACATACCACTCAAGCATTGACTAGTCTTAACAGACTGTTTGTGGGTTACCTGATCCTGTGAAGTGGAGAAACCGGGTACCCTCACTGCCGAGGAAAAAACGGTATCGAGGGAAACTCTAAAAACTGAAGGTTTCCTCACAAAATTATCCCCTGACAAGTCAGGGGAAAAAGGGTCAGGACCCACACAGTTGAGACACAAACTATTGGTGTCTAAAAAGAAACAGGTGTTTCCACATCGAAAGCACTTCTTAGGAAAAGAAGGCTCCATAATGAAGAGACCTGGTAGGCCCAACAAGTTAAGGCAAAAAACTGAAGAAAAAGTTTCTCAGAATTTAGTCAAAAATCCACTGGCGATACCGGTGGCAGCGGGGAATACAGCCGCGACCACAAGAAAACACAAACTAAAATAATTAAAGTAAGTAAAAAGAAAAGTTTCTGCAGTGACAGGAGGACATCCTGCCGGCTCTGCGGAAAAACGAAAACTGAAGAGAGGCTCTGGAGAAGGCGGGAAGTCAGCGCGCAGGCGCAAGGGATGCTGCCAAAAGCTTTCTGATTAGAAGCTGGGCAGCGTTCCCGTGCAGGCTCCGTCGGTACCGACGTACCCATATGTGAAGACTCATTCCTGCTTGTTCCTAGAGATAAACTACTATTAAAGCTTTGGAATTACAGAGCTTAAAAGGGAGAGAGGAGGCATTGTGGGTTAAACTAGAAAGAGGGAAAGAGAAATCTATTTGCATTGGTGTGATATACAGACCTCCCTCACAAGAGGAAGAGGTGGACAGAGAGTTAATTGAAGACATACGCAGCATTGCTAGGAAAGGGGAAGTGCTACTGATAGGAGATTTCAATATGCCAGATGTTGATTGGCACATTCCTGCTGCAGTATCATCTAGAAGTAAGGAGATCCTGGATTCTCTACAGGGAGAACTATTCAGGCAATTGGTAACAGACCCCACACGTGAAGGGGCCATACTGGACTTGGTGCTTACCAATGGTGAAAGTGTTTCTGATGTTGTAGTGGGAGATCATTTTGCATCCAGTGATCACCAGATGGTGTGGTTCAGTATTAGGACTAGGGCTGTTAGAATCCATTCCAAGGTGAGGATCTTAGACTTTAGGAAGACTAACTTTGCGAAGATGGGCCAATACCTCAGGGAGTCGTTAGTGGGATGGGAACAGCTGGGGGATGTAGAAAAACAGTGGGCAAAACTGAAAGGGGATATTTTAAAGGCAACCAACCTTTTTGTTAAAATGGTAAATAAAGGCAAAAGGAAAAGGAGACCGCTATGGTTTTCGAAGGAAGTAGCTGAAAAAGTGAAGAAAAAGAGGGAGGCCTTCATGAAATACAAGAGATCACAGAGAGAGGAAGACAGGCATCTGTATTTGGAAAAACTTAGAGAAGCTAGCAAAGTAGTCAAGAAGGCAAAGATTCAAAAGGAGGAGGAAATAGCCAATGCAATAAAATGGGGGGATAAGACATTTTTCAGATATATT
This sequence comes from Ichthyophis bannanicus, assembly GCA_033557465.1. Taxonomy (NCBI): domain Eukaryota; kingdom Metazoa; phylum Chordata; class Amphibia; order Gymnophiona; family Ichthyophiidae; genus Ichthyophis; species Ichthyophis bannanicus. The sequence goes on along the minus strand of CM066034.1, from coordinate 884,050,859 downwards.
AGTGAGAAGAGGAAGGGCAAGAGTGGTATTGTCAGACTCAAGGGTGCAGGGGGGGAATATGTAGAAGCTGATAAGGATAAAGCAGAATTGCTTAACAAATATTTTTGTTCTGTGTTCACAGATGAAGAACCAGGAGCAGGACCTCAGAAAACACCCACAAATAGGAACAGAAGCGAGGGACATCTTTAACAATTTTCAGAAGACTGTGTTCGTGAGAAACTAGCTCAACTTAAAGTAGACAAAGAGATGGGACCAGATGGTTACACCCTAGAATACTGAGGGAACTTGGGGACGTTCTAGCAACTCCACTGACTGACCTTTTTAATGCCCCATGCAGGACTTCCCATGCAGCTACAATATCATGAGTCCCTCCTGTCTAATACAGTTAGGCATCAATTCTTCAAGGTGGTGGTGGGTATTGTGATACTGCGGACCCTCTGACAGAAAGAAAAGAAGTTTTAAATCTTGAAAAAAACAAGATTTACATGCAATTGCCTGAAGGTCCACATAGAGGGAGCAGGAGAGCAAGCCTGGAAGCAGAGGAACCACGCCTCTATGGGCAGGACCTTGAATCAATTAGTCCCGATTTAAGCAGGGACAGAGCTCAGTTATGCAGAGCAGATCGGAGAGACAGAGACGGAGCCAGAGTGAGCGTCAAAGCCGGACTGGAAAGAGCAGCTCGGAGAGTTGGAGTCACTGTCAGACCTAGAACAGCTCAAGGAGTTGAAGCAGCTTGGAGAGCAGGCCAGAGAGTAGGCCGAGAAGCAGACCAAGGAATAACTCATAGAACAGGCCGAGGTGAAGGCCCAAGAGCAGGCCTAGAGGAAGGCCAGATACAATCGGAAGGAGTAGCATTGCAGAGAGCAGCCAAGGAAGGAGGTGCTCTCCCTTCCAACCTGAGAGGAAGCCCTATCCAGGGAGAAGGACTGGGATATAAGCTAAGGAAGAGATATCCGGTTGCAAGGAATACCCAAGGAGAAAAAGGTACTTTTAAAAGTTTTTATAAAAGTAACCTGAATGAGGAATGGAAAACTCAGAGGCCTGGGGAACAGGGAAGTGCTGAGAGGGCGCGGCCAGTAGCCAACTGCCACAGGGGTGGAAGTGGAGGACAAGCGCCACAGCAGCAGCCATGCCTCAGAGGAGTTACTCCCCATTCTAAAGGAGGAAAGACACCCAGGGAACACTTGAGCCTGCAAGAAGTGGAGGACATTCAGGCTAGGCCTCAAGCCTTTCCCAAAAGAGACTGCAGGAAGTTAAAAGGTGAAACAGTGGTTGCCTGCAAGTGTTTACCTAAGCCTAGCACCAGAGAGACACAAAGGAATAACTTTTATCTGTATGATAAGGACACTTTTATGCCAAAAATACCAGATAATCTCTCTAGGAAAAAGGCTACTAATAATAAAGGCTGGGATAAGCGAACTTTTAATCCTGTAGCAGAAGAAAACCCAGAGTTCTACAATATAGCTAAAAGCCTACGCCCCAAACTGACAAGCCAACATTGGAACACAGTATGGCATGCTTTTAGAAAGCCTGAATCCAACCTTCCTGAGGTTTCAGATTCGGACCCCTCAGAGATGGAGTGGATGCCAGGGGAATCTGAGGTTAATGAGGCCGTGGAACCCATGGATTGTAATTATTGCACAATAGGAAAGTTTTAAGTTACTTGGAGCCACCAAATGTATGAAGAGAATACAGGATGCTTTATGTTTTGAGTTTGTGAAGATTAACAATGTTACTTTGAATGTTTTTGTGAATTGCACTTGATACAAGAAAGGATACAACCCTGTTATTTTTCTCAACCGCATATTTTGAACCGTTTGCGTAAAGGTGAAATAAATGCCTTTTCTTTTTCCCTACACTTGGCTAAATGTTGCTTTATTGGGAAGTTGACCACGAGGCTGACACAGAGGGCCGCTACCTCATGACCCTCGGAACAGGTCAACCCTAATACCCCTATTCTTATGAGCTCCCCAGCCCCGTGGAACCACTACGCCGCCACCAGAGGGGGCTGCGGGGGACAGTATCCATGCTTGATTTATTCTCCTGTTTATTAAGAACCCCCATTAGAGGTAAACAACTTTACTTTCTCTGTTGACAAGCAGGATGAATCAGCCAAACGTGAGGAATCCCAAAGCTAAGGGCTGTCTTATTTTCATTTGCTTTTTGAACTTTCAGGACAACCCAAACTACTATATTTTGAGGGGAGGTGACTATGAACTGCAACAACACTGCAGAAGTGTTTTTGCCAAATATACTGTCTTTTAAAGACATGGAGGCACATTCCAATGTGGCCATCCAGCCCCCTGTGCGACCGATCAGAATCGGGATGCCCAGCGGTAGACCCGATTCTAGACATGCCCTGAGGGGATCAGAATCAGGTCTAGGGCCTGTATGTGCAGGCTGGGACCCGATTCCGATTGGCCTGCATGCACAGCCACCTGCCCGGCTACCTCAGTCAGGCTCCTGAATGGAGCAGCGACGCCAATGGTGTCCCATTGCCATGGCACCACAACTCCATTCAGGAGCCGTGATCCCCAGCTGCCAACCACAATCTTCTTTCCATGCAGCCTGACCCCTGATCCGGCCTTCCATGGCCAGGGTAGGACTGCAGGGAACCCCTGCACCCCCTTACCTTTCTGCCGCTGCCTGGGTCTGTCGTCCCCCAACATCCAGGGGGACATATTCCCCTCTCCGTCCAGTTTGCAGATCCTGGACGTACAGGGCCAACCTCAAAATCGGGCCTGCACGTCCGGGGTCGCAGACCACCCATGTCCTGCCCTCGCTCTACCTCCAGAATGCCCCCTCCCATCCCCATCTAAGCCTCCCCATAGAGGAAATGCTGTTTCCCCATCAGCGCCATGGGCTCAGCTTTAACAAAGTCGTGCGAAAGGGAAACACTCTCCCTTCGCGCGGCTCTGTAGAGCTGAGCCCGCGGAGGGGGGGGGGGAGAAGTCCATAAGGGCTCTACCGTGGAGGCGGCTGCCGCGGGGCACTTCATGCTGCAGCGGCAGCAGCGTTTGCAGCCGTCCCCCCCCCCCCCAGTTCCCTAAAGGTCTGGAGCTGGGCTGGGGGGGGGGGGTGTTAGAACTGGAAATGGATGATCGGGAGGGGAAGCTAGGGCTGCTAATGGGCTATGTGGGGGGGAGGACTAGGACTGGAAATGGGTTGATGGGAGGGTTAGAACTGGAAATGGGCTAATCGGGAAGGGGGTTAGAACTGTTAATGGGCTATGGGGGGCTAGGACTGGAAATGGGCTGATGGGGGGTTAGGACTGGAAATGGGCTGATGGGGAGGTTAGAACTGGAAATGGGCTGTGGGAGGGGGCTAGGACTGGAAATGGGCTGATGGGGGGGTTAGAACTGGAAATGGGCTGTGGGAGGGGGGCTAGGACTGCTAATGGACTATTGGGGGGGGGGCTAGGACTGGAAATAGGCTGATGGGGGGTTAGAACTGGAAATGGGCCGATCGAGGAGGGAGCTACAACTGCTGATGGGCTGATTGGTGGGGTTACGCCTGGAAATGGGCTGATTAGGGGGGCTAGGACAGAAAATGGACTTACTGGGGGAGGGTTAGGACTGGTAATGGGCTGATGGGGGGGTTAGCACTGGAAATGAGCTAGGACTGGTAATGGGCTGATTGGGGGACTAGGACTGGAGTGGGCTGATAAGTGGGATAGGACTGGAAATGGTCTGGGACTGGAAATGGGCTAATGGGGGAGGGGAGGGGGTGCTGCTGGCCCTGGAAGAAAACTAAGGGCTAGAGCTACAAACGGGCTGAATCGGGAGGATGGTAGAATAGGGCTGGAAGAGAGCAGATACTGAGAGGGTCCTGCCAGGGGAAGGAGAGGGCAGGAAGGGAGCTGACCCGGGGGAAGGAGGGGGCTGGAAAGGAGCTGACACCTGGGATGTACTAAAGGGGGAATGGAAGGGAGCTGACACTTGGGGATGGGAGTAGTAGGTGGCTGGGTAATGGGAGGGAGGCTGGAAGGGAGCTGGCATGTATGAATGGCACTGGAAGGGGGATGGACAGAGGGTAGGGTGATTGGAAGGGAGCTGACTGGGAGGGTGGCACTGAGAGTGGACGTGAGCTGATACCTGGGATGGTATTTGGACTAGAAGGGGATGGACAATGGGGAAGGAGGGGGACTGGAAGGGAATGGACACGCAGTCATGGGAATGCAAGGCGGTTGACAATGGAAGGTACTGGAAGGGGAGGACTGGAAAGGGGGCTGATACTGGAGAGGGTTACTGGAACTGGAAATGGGCTGATGGAAGAAAGTGAAGAAAACAAATGAAGAGATAAGAAATGGCAAACGGACCATAGACCACAGAGAGCTAAGAGAAGACAGAAAAGCAGAAGCCTCAGATCAGGACCAGCATGATCAGAGAATAAAATGGTCAGACAATAAAGGTAGAAAAAATAATTTTATTTAATTTTAGTAATTGGACTTTGTGCTATCTTTATATTTTACACTGTATTGGGGAACTGCATCTCTTATTTATCTGATGTTGCACTGCATGTGGACTCTGGCTTCTTGGGGTTTCAGTTTAAATTTTGTCTACATATGTTTATTTTTACTTTAGATTGTGGTTACTTCTGTACTTGGTGAGGGTCGATGTTGTGAGTGTGTGACTGACGTCAGGTGTTCTGTTAATATGGTGTTTGTACATAAAGATCTATACTGTACTGTAGTAATTTGACTTGTTCAGCTTTTCAAATAGGTATATGGATGTTCCAGGGCCCACTGTAGTTTTTACAGTGACGCTTTTTTTGGATGGGCTCCTTATGTGAGTTTTGGAAGTTTGTGCTGATATGGTATGGTATGGAAGGTTTGCTCTTTGTTGTAGGTTTTGTATTAGTTCACAATATGCCTGGTCCTGGAGAATAGTGGTTGTTGTTAGTGAGATGATCAGAATCAGATTTATTTTTTTTAAATATTAAGTTCTGTGGCTGAATGTCCTGATTCTGCTCTGCACCTACTGTGGATGCAAAATATATCTTGAAAAAGAAAAAGCAAGAACCATAATGCAGTTTATAACAACAAAACAAAAATGAGTTATAATTAAGTTTTATAAACTGTGCTGTTGGTTCTTGCTGTCTTTTAGTTCCTTGGTGTGCAAACAAGACCATACCTAGCCCTGTGCAAGCGGTGTAGCCACACAGGGCGCAAAGGTTTGGGGGGCGCATTTTGGCTGTCTGCTGTTGCCCAGCCACTGCTGACAGGACAATAGCAGGCAGCCGAAATGCGCCCCAAGCCTTTTCGCAGCACTTTAAGCAGGTCTGGTCCCTCCCTCCTCCGATGCGATGTCAGAGCAGGGAGGGACAGATCTGCTTAAAGTGCCGGGGGCTTTCAGATCGGGCGCATGCCCCCCTCCTCCTTCCCATACCTTTGTTCAGTGCTGCCTGCTCTTTCCCTGCTGCCAGCGCCACCTTGAAAAAAAAAGAGGGCGGCAGCAGCAGGGAAAGAGCAGGCAGGGCTGGACGGAGGTATGGCGGGAGAAGGGGGCGTGCGCTCGAGCTGCAAGTCGCACAGGGCACAATTGCAGCTCGTTACGGCCCTGTGTGCAAACATCTTGCATTTCCTCCATATAATCTAATTTGGCTTTTTGATTTGGTTCAGTCTCTGATTGGATTTCTGAAAAAGCCCCGCCCCTCTAAGGTGGTTGGGGGGGGGGGCACCATCTCATTCTTCGCCTCAGGCAGTAGATTGCCTTGAGCCATCCCTGGCTAGGGGGTATGGTAAGGAAACACAAAGGACATCAGGTGAGTCAAGATCTAAAAGAGGCAGTGAAGAGGTGAGTTTTCAGCTTGCATTTGAAAAGGGTCAGAGAAGGCACCTGACATACAGACTCAGGTAGTTTGTTCCAGGCATAAAGAGCAGCAAGCTGAAAGGAGCGAAGTCTACAGTTATCAATAGAAGAGAAGGGTACAGATAGAAGCGATCTGCCAGAAAAGCGGAGTTCCAGAGGAGGGGGTGTAGGGAGAGAGAAGAGAAGAAAGGTAGTGAAGAGCTGCAGAGTGAATGCACTTATAGGTCAGCAGGAGAAGTTTGAACTGGATTTGGAAATGGATAGGGAGCCAAAGTAGTGACGAGAAGAGGAGTAATATGAGCATGATGAGGCTGGTGGAAGATTAGCCATGCAGCAGAGTGTTGAACAGTTTGAAGGGGAAAGAAATGATTCAGAGGGAGACCAGCAAGGAGTAGGTTACAATAGTCTAGACAGGAAGTGACTTAAGGAGATGAATAATTGAAGCTCACTTACACTTTAAGCCAAAGTTATGGTTATTAAAATAAATGGCATTTTGCAGATTTGGTATTTCAGCCCTGATGACTGCAAAGATTCAAAGGACAGTTTCATAAGCTAAGCTAGAATCACGTTAAGGTCTCAATTAAATGGGTGATCTCTTGACTGGTTGCACTGTATGCTAGAATCCCCTCATGAATTTGGACAAGGTTTCTATTAATGAGTAGCCTGATGGTTAGAGCAGCAGATTAAGAACCAGGGAACTCAGGGTTCAAATTCTTCTAACACTAACAGTCCTTCTAACCTTGGTCAAGTAACTTAATCCTCTCGTGCTTCAGTTATGAACTTAGAATGCATGCCCTTTAGAAGCAATATTTACTGCCTTGGGCTACCAATGAGAAGGCATCTGCCATATCGAAATAAAATATTTGCATAGTTGTTGTTGTTGTTGTTGTTAAGTGCCATCGAGTCGGAGTCGACTCATGGCGACCCTCTGGATAGCTATCCTAAATTGTGTTCGGTCTTCAGTCAGGCGGCTCATTGTTGACAGACTGGTACCCGTAGCTGCTGTTATTGTATCGATCCATCTCATTGCTGGCCTTCCTCTTTTGCGTTGACCTTCTACCTTGCCAAGCATAATGTCTTTCTCTAATGATCTCTCTCTTCGCATGATGTGTCCAAAGTATGAAAGTCGAAGTCTTGTCATCTGAGCTTCTAAAGAAAGCTTAGGTTTGATCTCCTCTAGTACCGACTGGTTTGTTCTTCGGGCAGTCCATGGTATACACAGTATTCGCCGCCAGCACCATAATTCAAAGGCATCAATTTTCTTCCTATCTGTCTTTTTCACTGTCCATCTTTCATATCCATATGATGTTATTGAAAATACCATGGCTTGAACAAGTCGAATCTTTGTAAGGAGAGAGACATCTCTGCTCTTGAGAATCTTATCTAGGTCTTTCATAGCCATTCTGCCAAGAGCAATGCGTCGTCTGATTTCTTGACTGTTTGTTGCTTCTTTATTGATAGTTGATCCAAGTAGGTTAAAGTTGTTCACAATTTCAATTTCTTCTCCTTCAATGATGAACCTGTTGATTATGCCAGTTGTCATGATCTTTGTCTTCTTTACATTAAGGTGCAGGCCCATTTTGAGACTATGTTCTTTGATTGTGAGAAGCAAATGTTTCCGATCATCTTCACTTTCAGCCAGTAATGTGGTATCATCAGCATAGCGAAGGTTGTTGATGAGTCTTCCATCAATCTTCACACCTCTGTTGTCTTCATACAATCCTGCTTCTCTGATGATTTGTTCTGTATATAAATTAAACAGGTAGGGGGAGAGTATGCAGCCTTGTCTTACACCTTTGCTTATTTTAAACCATTCTGTTTCTCCTTGTTCCGTTCGAACTGTTGCTTCTTGATCAACGTACAGATTGCGCAAGAGAACGATCAAGTGTTCTGGTATACCCATGCTTCTTAATGTGGCCCAGAGTTTCTCATGGTTTACACAGTCAAAAGCCTTGCTATAGTCGATAAAGCACAAATAGATATCCTTTTGGTATTCTTTAGTCTTTTCAAGGATCCATCTCACAACTGCAATGATGTCTCTCGTTCCTCGCCCTTTCCTGAACCCTGCTTGCACTTCAGGTAGTTCTTGTTCCAGGTATGGTTGTAGTCTCTTTTGAATAATCTTCAGTAGAATCTTGCTGGCATGTGGGATCAGAGCGATTGTGCAATAATTTCCACAGTCAGTTGGATCACCTTTCTTTACTATTGGTATAAACACAGATCTTTTCCAGTCAGTTGGCCATGATGTTGTCTTCCATATTTCTTGGCAGAGCTTTGTGAGTACAGTAACAGCTGCATCAGATTGCTGCAATACGTCTATGGGAATGCTATCAATGCCTGGTGCTTTGTTCTTTGATAAGGCTTTCAATGCTGCTTCAACTTCTTCTTTCATCACCAATGGTTCCCGATCATAAAGTACAGGTTGAAACGGCTGTTGGTCCACTTGATCTTTATCATATAAAAACTCTGTATATTCCTTCCACCTTTTCTTGATCTTCTCAGCATCATTCAACATAGAACCTTGAGCATCTTGTAACATTCCAATTCGAGGCTGGAACTTTTTCTTTAACTCTCGTAGCTTTAGGAAAGCCGATCTTGTTCTTCCTCTAATAGTTTCTGCTTCTATTTCCTTGCAAGTGTCATTGTAGTACGTTTCCTTGTCCTGTCTTGCTGCACGTTGGAAATCTCTGTTGAGTTCTGTGACTGTCTTTCTTTCTCCTCTGGCTTTAGCTTCTCTGCGTTTCTGGGCAATTTTCAGAGTTTCTTTCGTCATCCATTTTGGCCGTTTTTGCTTTTTCACCTTTTGTAGAGACTTCTCTCTTTCTTCCAACACAACCTTCTTGATGTCATTCCATAACTCTTCCGGAGCTCTGTCATTTGTATCTAAAGCAGCAAATCGATTTTTCAGGCAGTCTTTAAATTCCAGTGGTATATTCTCAAGGTCATATTTTGCTGCATTCATGAGTGGTTTGCTCTTTTTCAACTTTAGCTTGAGTTTGCATACTAGTAGTTGATGATCTGTACCACAGTCAGCTCCAGGTTTTGTCTTTGTTGATGTTACAGAGCTTTTCCATCGTTGACTTCCACAGATGTAGTCAATTTGATTTTTATACAATCCATTGGGTGACGTCCATGTGTACAGTCGCCGCTTGTGTTGCTGGAAGAAGGTGTTTGAGATGAATAGATCATTGGTCTTGCAGAATTCTATCAGTCTTTCTCCAGCTTCATTTCTGTTGCCAAGTCCATATTTTCCAACTACTTTGCCTTCTTCTTTGTTGCCAACTTTTGCGTTCCAGTCACCCATGACTATCAGGATATCCTGTTTGCATGTTCTGTCAATTTCAGCTTGTACTTGTTCATAGAACTCTTCAATTTCATTCTCTTCTGCAGCTGTTGTTGGGGCATATACTTGAATTATAGTTGTGTTGATAGGCAATCCTCGTAGACAAATAGAGATTAAGCGTTTGCTGATTGCATTGTATTTCATTACAGTTCTTGCAAGTTTCTTCTTTATTATAAATGCAACACCATTTCTTCTTTGTCTTTCATTTCCAGCATAGTAGACCATGTGATCATCTGATGCAAAGTGCCCCATGCCAGTCCATTTCAGTTTGCTGACACCCAACAGATCAAGTTGTACACGTTCCATTTCATTCTTGACTACCTCCAACTTCCCTTGGTTCATGCTTCGTACGTTCCATGTTCCAATGTGTAAGACATCTTTACAGCTTCTGACTCATTTCATGCGCAGCTACATCAGCAGTCAGACTTCCCGAGGGCTTTGATCCAACCACATCATAAATGCTGGCTTTACTCTGAAAGGTCTTCAGCTCTTCCCCAGTAACTAGTTGAGTGCCTTCTGACCTGGGGGTCTCATCTTCCAGCACCATAGCACAATTTGTTTTGTTGTAACTATCCATTGGGTTTTCATAGCAAGATACAGAAGTAGATTGCCGGGCCTTTCTTCCGCGCAGTTTAAGTTTGGTGTTGTTGCCGTTGTCACAAAAATGTGATCCTCCGCCGTCAACACTGTCCCATTCTGCTGCTGCCCAGATGGGTGGTTTGTCTTGGTCTGGCACCTCAGCTGAGACCTGTCCATTTTGGGAGACCCTGCCAGTAGTTAAACTACCGATAGTTTAGCTCTCAGCATCACTGATGCACGCAAGCCCTCACAGCACGACAAGCTGCAAACCAAGTGAGAGAAATATTTGCATACCAAGCAGCTACTCCTTTTTCATTATTCTTCTTTTCTTTAGCTGGCCAGTGTACCTCCTCTGTAAAAATGGAGTAAATATTTGCATACCAAGCAGCTATTCCATTTTTACAGAGGAGGTACACTGGCCAGCTAAAGAAAAGTAGAATAATGAAAAAGGTTCTATGGATAACACGTTGAAATCGTCTGCTCAGTGTGCAGCAGCAGCCAAGAAAGCTAATAGAATGGCAGGAATTATAAGGAAAACAATAGAGAATAAAACAAAGGATATCATAATGTCTCTGTTTCACCCCATGGTGTGACCGCATCTTGAGCATTGCATGCAGTTCTGGATCTGCAATTGGAAAAGGTCTAGAGAAGGGCAACCAAAATGATAAAGGGGATGGAAGGATTCCTCTATGAAGAAAGATTCAAAAGGTCAGGGCTCTTCAGCTTGGAGAAGAGACTACTGAGGGGAGATACGATAGAGATCTATGAAATAATGGATGAAGTGGAACAAGTAAATGTGAATCGATTGTTTACTCTTTCAAAAAGTACAAAGTCTAGGGGACATGCAAAAAAGCTACAAAGTAGAACATTTAAAACTAATCAGAGAAAATATTTTTTCACTCAATGTATATTCTCTGGAATTCGATGCCAAAGAATGTAATATAAACCATTAGTGTAGCTGGCGTTAAAACAGGTTTGGACAAGTTCCTAGAGGAAAAGTCCATAAATCATTATTGTGGACTAGGAGAAAGGCACTCCTTATCCCTGGGATATGCAGCATGGAATCTGTCTACCTTTTGGGATCCCAACATGTACTTGTTACTTGGATTGGCCACTGTTGGAAATAGAATACTGGCCTTGATAGACCATTGGTCTGATTCAATATGGCAGATTTTATGTTCTTATGTTCTTTAGGATCACACTAAACTGAACCTTCTCCACTTGAAGTTATATGATGTTCTAGCAAACTGCTTCTCAGGATATTATCCATTTCTGGAGAAAGCTGTAGAGATGCTGCTAAGGAGCTATCAAGATCCATGCTCTTAGAGCTAATGAATGGATGTTCAGATGGAAAAATTATCCCTAAATCTTGTGTCATCAATAAAGGAGATGCTACCAAACTAATCATGATCTTCACAAATAACTGATAAAGACAAAGAAACCAGACTTGAAAAGGCCAAGACAGGGCTTGGACAATTATAGAAGCCTTGGACATTTTATCTTTTGTAAAGTCCTGGATATTAGAGCAATGGGGAAAAATGCATAAAGGAGCCCTGTTCCCAGTGTATGTTGAAAGCATCCAACACTACATTTGCTTGGTCTTCTGTAGCAGAAGTAGTTTTCTGTTATCCTGGGTTGTTAAGATATCTATTGCTGGGACTTCTCACTGCTGAAAGAATCCTTTGGTCCAGCCACCATCCATAAGATTTAGACAATCACATTTTGTGGTCTCAGCAGATGTTTTACTGATAGAAACATCAGTTGAAAGATTACTCAGTTCAAAATTTTTAGTTCCTTTCTGCAGAGGATACAAAATTCAGATCATCATCGTTTGTTTCTACAAAACATCACCATTTGGTTGTCCATCTCTGAGGCAATGTCTCCAAATGGGCTATCACAACAGTAATGAGCATCACTATTAATCCAAGATATGTGGAGTATGATCTCAGTCTCGCAAATTTATTACTAACGCTCATCGTAGTACTTGCATTGTACCAGAGAACTCCTTATGGAGTTCATAAGATATGGATCTTCTCTCTCGTCAGCTGATTTACAGAAGAGAAGCTTTGAACAGACACCTCTATAATCCATGCCATTCTGGTATTCTTCTCCTATAAGATTATATTTGGTTTCCTTGCATCTCACTTTTTATTAATCAGAATGGGGATGTCTTTAAGCGAATATAACTTCCTTATTCTCCATGATTCTCTTAGGGCTTTGATCCCAGTGCTTTTCCAGTACAATGATACTGTAGTATTTATAATGTTTACAGTGGATGAGTTATGCCACATTATTGTGCCATTTCATAAAGAAATTTTCCGCCATCAGATCTTGCAGCCAGTTACAAGATGAGTAACTGTTTCCAGCTCTTTCTTACAGAATCTTATATGCCTGTTTTCACAGTTCATTCGATGTTGGCTGTGAACCATCTCATCCGCAAGCCATTGTCCTGGGCTCCTTATCAATCTCTCATCCTTAGGTTCAGTTCACTTCTCCTTAATGATTCATTTGTCCAGTTATCACCGATGTATGGTTTTTTGGAGTAACACTGTATTTCTGCATTTGCCACTTGTTTTTCCTTGTTTGCTGATCTCAGAGGGTTTTTTTCTCTTGTTTTCTGGAAGTTAGGGTCAACAAACAAGCTGTAGGTGATAGATTAAGTTAGCCTAATAAAAAGGTTATCACCTACAACTTGATGAGTAGAAGGAATGAGTGAGAATTCACCAGTAAATATAGGGAAAGAAACAAAATTTGCAAAAGAATAGAAGAGAATTCTGATTGCCATGTTAGTCCACTTGGATATGTGGAAATAAGGGTCAACAAACAAGCTGTAGATGATACGTTAAGTTAGTTCAATAAAAAGGTATCACCTACAACTTGTTTGTTGACCCTTATTTCCACATATCCAAGTGGACTAACATGGCAATCTGAATCCTCTTCTCTCATTTTGCAAATTTTGTTCTTTCCCTATAAGTATTGGTGAATTCTCAACGATACCTTCTACTCATCGGAATGCTTGTCAAGTTTAATAATGGAGATGGATTCCTGACATTTACTTTCAAAATTCAACAGTTTTTGTGCATTGGTGCTTGTTGATGTTGTTAAGTGGGAGTGAAGGCCTATGATATTAGCTCTGTATGTATAATCCATTTCTATGAGGCTTATTCCTCTTTTGACTAGAGGAATATACAGTCTCAACACAGAATGATTCTTATAAATGACCTTGGGGGCATGGAGGGGCTTACTTGTTTGTACATCCAATTTTTCAAAATCTTTAAGGCCAGTCTACAATTCCAAAGCTGTACTGGGGATTGCAAGCTGATTGATAGTTTGTATCTTATACCATGATGTTAAAGCACTTTTCATTATCAATTTTAATCTTCTGTAATATTCTTTCCTTATCTTTTCTCTCAGCAATTTATGCTGAATTGTTGCTCATTCCTCTACTCCTAGATATTTATATCCATCTTCCATTTAAAGCTTCTTTAAGTCACAGTCATCAGTCATCAAAATGTTTTCAGTTTTTCTCAATTTTCCTCTAAAGAGGGTTGCCTCAGCACCATTTATCTGAGCCGAGTCATCCTGAAGTCATCTGAGAAATCTTTCATTATATGCTGCTGTTCTCCTAACAGTTTACAAAACGTTAAGTGTAATGTTAGATCTGGATCATTACTATCTTTAGGATTAAAGCTAAACCTGTAACACAAAAAGCTAATAAGAGGACTCAAAGGGTTAAGAGCTATAGAAAACAAAAATGGTGGCATGGAATTTACCTGAAATATTCTTCCCTGGATCTTGATGTTAGGAGTCCCAAAGTATCCATCTTCATACTTCAGAAGGAGATAGTTTGCATATATTCTTGATGAACCTGATGTACTCTGTCAGTACCAGGTTTATTTTGTACACTTCAAAGCAAATTATCCAAGAGTGAGGGATGTTATCAGTCTTTCTTGTATAGTCAATCCATGCTATACTGAGATTTCTGCTTTTCCTAGCACTGGCCACAATGGCTTTATTCAGCATTAATTAGTTTTTGGTTTCATAGGCTCCGTTTTTATTGCTCTTCTGCTCTGTTGCCAGGATGTTATTGGAATTGATATGATCATATATTCCACGCATTGACAAACTGTTGAATCTAACAGCCATGATCTGGATGTAATGAGCCATAATGTGGTCCCTCAAGCATCAAACCTGCCTGGGCATAAGTGAAAGAGATGCAGTCTGAGAAGCCACCGACCGAGACGTCTCTTCTGTTTCTCTTTTTTCTACCCTACTCAACACTTTCCCCACTGAATTTTGAGTAGGAGAAAAGGAATCCCCTCCAAGATCAGCAGCAGTTCTTTTATATAAAACAAACCTACTCACCTGTAGCAGGTGTTTTAAGTGGACAACAGGATAAGTCCTGATATATGGATGATATCACAGATGGAGTCTCACATGGGAATCTCTCCCAGCTCCTTCTAGAAACTTTTACATTGGTTTCTCCACACGTGTGCAAATTCCCACCTGCTGCCACTGAGCTTCATCTCTTCAGTCTGATAACTAGCTAATGCCAGAATTGATCTCCAAAGGGAGATGAGAGGTTGTTTTCTCCATGGGCAGGCAGGATACATGCTCAGATATAGAATACTCTAGCCTTGAGAAGAAAAGAGGGGGAAAGGGAGCATTGCAACTAGTAGACACTAGAGAACAGGTTAGCTTTTTTGGCAGCAGACCTTTACGTAAACACATATCAACAATAAGGCAGCACAGAACAGAAAAGAAGGGGGCCTTGGAGGGATGAGTAGGATTCTAATTCCTGAATAGATTCTGGAGTGCAGATTTGCCAAGTCTGCTGTTGTATTGGAAGCCCCTTTCCAGTGGAATGCGCAAGTGTATGTGTGGACAGAAGTCCAAATTGAAGCTTTGCAAATCTCTTCGATGGAGGTTGAGTGTAAGTGGTCCACTGATGCAGCCATGGCTTGGATGTTATAAACCATTAGGCCTGCCTGGGCTTACTGTTAAGTGAAAGAGATGCAATCTGCTAGTCCAACTGAAAAAATAAGTTTGATGGCAGCCTGCAACCTACTGGAGTCAAAAGAAACAAAAAGCCAGATGGACTTTCTATGAGCTTTAGTCTATTCCAAGTAGAAAACCAAGGAGCCTGTTTACTAAACAGTCAGACCTTTGCAGCCAACATACCAAAAAATTAGAGATAACCCTGTGTTAGTTAAGAACATAAGAACATAAGATATGCAATACTGGGTCAGACCAAGGTCCATCAAGCCCAGTATCCTGTTTCCAACAGTGGTCAATCTAGGTCATACGTACCTAGCAGTATCCCCAAAAGACACAGGTTCCACAATGCTTGTATTGGGTCAAGCATTGATATCCTGGGTCCCTTTTTAATAATGGTTTATGGACCTTTCCTCCAGGAACTTGTCCAAACCTTTTTTAAACCCAGCTACACTAACAGCTCTTACTACATCCTCCGGTAACAAATTCCAGAGTTTGATTACACGTTGAGTGAAAAAATATTTTCTCTTATTTGTCTTAAATAGTTTACCCTGTAGCTTCATTGCATGTCCCCTAGTCTTTCTATATTCTGATAGCGTAAACAATTGATCTACGTTTACCCGTTCCACTCCATTCATTAATTTATAGACCTCTATCATATATCTCCCCTCAGCCGTCTCTTTTCCAGGTTGAAGAGCCCTAACCTTTGTAGCCTCTCTTCATAGGAGTAGCCTTCCATCCCCTTTACCATTTTGGTGGCTCTTCTCTGTACCTTTTCTAATAACGCTGAATAAGCCATGTGTTTTTCTGCTGGGGGCGTGAACACCACAGTTACTTACCTCTAACAGGTGATCTCTGGGAACAGCAGGAATATGTCTTCACATATGGGTATCGTCGGTATAGACGGAGCCTGCGCGGGAACGCTCCCCAGCGTTCAAAAGGAAAGCTTTTGGGAGCATCCCACAGCGCCTGGGCGCTGCCTTTCCGCCTTTCCCAACCACCTCTCTCCAGTTCGAGTTTTAAAGCTGAGACAAAGAGAGAGAGAGGAAAGGAAAGATAAATAGAGAGATACAACTCCTAGGGGAGGTGGGTGGGTTGTGAAGACTTATTCCTGCTGTTCCCAGAGATCACCTGTTGCAGGTAAGTAACTGTGCTATCTCCAGGAACAAGCAGGAATGAGTCTTCACATATGGGGACTCCCCAGCTAGAGATGCCTGGGAGATCACCCAGATTGTGAGTCCCTGGGAAGGGCTCCACCTCCACCCATGAATCTCAGGCATCCAGTCAGGGATGGAGGGTAGGAGTTGATTAGGTATGGAACAGGTGTTTGAGAACAGCCTGACCAAACAAGGCATCCCGGCGGGAGTCCTTGTCCAAGCAGTAATGGGCTGTGAAGGTATGAACCGATGCCCAGGTGGCCGCTCGACAGATTTGGTCGATGGACACAGAGTTTAGATGAGCCATAGAGGTTACCATGGCCCTCACATTGTGAGCTGTGACACGGCCCTCCAGAGAAAGGTTCTTACTCTGGTAGGCGAAGGAAATACACTGAGCAATCCAATTGGACAGAGTTCTCTTAGAGACTGGAAGTCCTAAATGAGAAGGATCAAAAGCAACAAAAAGTTGACAGGACTTTCTATGTTGCTGTGTCCTTTGTAAGTAGAAAGCAAGTGCTCTTTTACAATCCAGGATATGAAGATTCCTCTCTGCACTTGATGCATGAGGTCCTGGAAAAAAGAGGTAAATACACCTCCTGGTTCAGATGAAAAGGTGAGACCACTTTAGGCATAAAGTGTGGATTAGTTCTGAGGACTACCTTGTCATGATGGAACCTTGTATAAGGAGGATTAGCCACTAAAGCTTGCAACTCACTGATACGGCGAGCTGAGGTGACTGCAATGAGAAAAATAACCTTCCAGGAAAGGAATTAAGGAGGTAGTGGCTAAGGGTTCAAAGGGTGGCTTCATAAGCTGGCCAAGAACCAGATTCAAGTCCCATGCCACTGGAGGTGGTCTAATGGGAGGTTTAGTCAAAAGAAGGCCTCTCATGAATCTTGATATAAGAGGATGAGAGGAAATAGGTTGTCCATTGAGAGGCTTAAGGGATGCTGCAATAGCACTCAAATGGACTCTGACTGAATTTGTTTTAAGGCCTGCATGGGATAAATGCAGCAAATAGTCTAGTAAAGAATTCAAAGGTATTGCACACCAAATGGAAAACCTTTTCCATTTAAAAGCATAGGAACGTCTGGTGGAAGGCTTTCTGGAAGCATGAAGGATATCCTTCACTTGCTGAGAAAGGTGTAAATCCTGAAGGTCTAGGCCTTCAGCAACCAGGCCCTGAGATGAAGAGACTGAGGATTTGGGTGCCACAAGGTTCCCTCCTCCTGGGAGAGGAGATCTGGAGCAGACCCCAGGTCCAGAGAGGGAGCTTGAGAGAGATGCAGAAGTAGAGGGTACCACACTTGGCGTGGCCAATGTGGTGCTATGAGGATCATAGACCCCTTGTCTCTCTGAAGCTTGAACAGAGTCTTGGGGATGAGGGGAATAGGTGGAAAAGCATAGAGGAAGTCTTGCCCCCAATGAAGGAGGAAGGCATCCCTGGCCTGAACTCCCTGACATGGAATCCTGGAACAAAACCGGGGAAGTTTGGCATTCCACGGACTTGCAAACAGGTCTATGTCTGGGGTACCCCAAATCCAAAACGTCCTGGCTATCTGGTCCCCATGGAGGGACCATTCGTGTGGAAGCAGAACTCGACTGAGTCTGTCTGCCCAAGAATTTTGAACACCTGGAAGATACACTGGCATGAGATGGATTTGATGCTCTCTGGCGAAGGCCCACAATCTCAGAGCTTCGTTGCAAAGTGACAGAGAGCCAGTCCCTCCCTGCTTGTTCACGTAGAACATGGCTACCTGGTTGTACGTGTGGATGAGGACTGTCTTGTAGCTGAGCAGGGTGTGGAAGACTCTGAGAGCCAGAAAGATTGCTCTGAGCTCTAAGAGGTTGATATGTAGGAGATGTCTCCTGTGGAGACCAGATGCCTTGGGTCGAGAGATCTTGTAGATGAGCTCCCCAACCCTTTGGAGAGGCATCTGTTGTAAGGGTTGCTTGGGGTAACACCTGTTGAAAGGGGGACCCCAGCAACAGATTTTGAGTGGACTTCCACCAGTGGAGGGACCAAAACAGGCGACTGGAGGTTGCTATTTTGTCTGACAGGCAACCAGATGCCTGGGTCCATTGGGTGGATAGGGTCCACTGAGCTGCCCTCATGTGAAGGCGAGCGTAAGGAACCACATACACCGTGGATGCCATGTGGCCTAAGAGTTGTAACATCTCTCGAGCAGTTAAATGGGATTTTAACTGAATCTGGGAGGCTAACTGCACCAAGCGTAGGCAACGGGCCTGGGGAATATAGGCCCTTGCAGTTGTGGTATCTAGTAAGGCCCCTATGAACTCTAGAGACTGAGTAGGGGTGAGATGGGATTTTGGAATGTTGATTACCAGTCCCAGATAATGAAGAACACGCCTTGTGCAGGCCAGGGAAGTCTAGGCCTCTGACTGGGATGGAGCTCGGATGAGCCAGTCGTCCAGATATGGGAATACGAATATTCCTAGAGTGCGCAGAAATGCAGCTACTACTGCCATGCATTTTGTGAACACTCTTGGAGCAGAGGCCAAACCGAAAGGAAGCACTTGGTATTGGTAGTGCTTTCCTTGGTAAAAGAACCGAAGGAACCTTCTGTGTGTTGGATGGATGAGAACATGGGTGTACGCATCTTTGAGATCTAGAGAACAAAGCCAGTCCTGACTCTGGAGGTATGGAAGGAGAGTTCCGAGAGAAGTCATCTTGAATTTCTCCTTGAATAGAAACTTGTTCAATTCTCTGAGATCTAGTATGGGTCTGTAGCCCCCCGTTTTCTTTGGAATGAGAAAATAGGGGGAGTAGAACCCTGAGCCCTGTTGAAGAAGGGGTACTTCTTCTATTGCCCCTTGGGCAAGAAGGGTAGCAATCTCTTGACCTAGAAGGTTGAGGAGAGATTTTGGAGAATTGAACTGTTTCACCATGGTGTGAGGAGGAAGGTTTAAGAAATGAAGCTTGTACCCATCTCGTATGATGGAGAGGGTCCATTGCTCTGCTGTGATTTGTTCCCATCTGGGAGCAAAGTGAGCTAACCTTCCTGGGATGGTGAGAGGCTCTGGATGTTCTAGAGCCAGAAAGGCTAAGTTCTCTAGTGTAAAGTCAAAGGCCCTGAGGAGGCTGAGGCTGTTGGGCCGTAGCAGTCCTTGCAGCCTGAGGCTTGGCCTGTTTTGGTCATTGCTGTCTCTTTGTAGCAAAACGACCTTGAGAATAGGCTTGACCATAACCAGAAGAAAATTTCCCTGATCCTTTTTTAAACAACCTCTTTTTAAAAGGAGCTGTAGTAGACTTTGAAAGTCTATCTAAAGCAGAATTTTCAGCATCCATCTGATTGGCCTTTGCTTGCCAATCTTTGCCAAAGAGGTTTTCCCCTGTACAGGGAAGGTTACCTAGACCATCCTGTACCCAGGATTCCAAATCAGAGGCTTGCAACCAAGCAACTCTGCGTGCACCTATGGTAATAGCCGAGGCTCTACTGGCACCCTCAAAAGAGTCAAAGGCTGCACGGTTGGAAAACTTGGATACATCCTGTGCCTGTTTAAGCCAGGTGATATATTCTTCTCTCTTATCTTCTGACATAAAAGGAGATAAGGTTTGCAGAAGACCTGTAAGTTCTTTTAGAAACATCCCCATATAGAGACTATAGGAGTTGATTCTGGCTACAAGCATACTGGCCTGGAAGATTTTCCTGCCAAAAGGCATCTAGGGTTCTGCATTCTCTTCCTTGAGGAGCAGAGGAGTGCCTTTTTGTACTCTTGATCTTTTTCATAGCAGACTCTACCACAATGGAGTGGTGAGGAAGCTGAGTCTTATGAAACCCAGGACAAGGAGGAACACGATACATGGTGTCCAACCTTCGGGAATGAGGGGGGGTGGAAAGAGGAGTCTCCCATATACCCAACATGTGATCATAAAGAATCTCATGTATTGGTAAGGTGGCTGCCTCTTTAGGGGCCTTAGGATATTGTAGGATATCTAATTTTTTGGCTCTAGGTTCAGTTTCAGAGGCCACTGAGATGGACAGGCCTTTGGCCACCTCCCTAATGAAGTCCTGAAAAGACAAGTCTTCAGGAGGAGACATTCTCCTTTTTGGAGAAGAGGGTTCCTGAGGAAGGATCCCCGATGCTTCAATTGAGGCCTCTGATGTATCAGAGTCTTCAGAGGAATCGAAGTATCGACTGTCTGGATGCTCTCGCAGAGCCCGATATGCGTACCGGGAGGTATCGACATCGGGAGTAATCGGTACCGAGTCGGTACTGATGGGCATCACTGGATAGCGTACCGCTGATGTCGATGCAAGCGGTACCGGTATCGGAACCGATTTCGGATCCGGTACCAGAATCGGTACCGGTACCGACAATGGGGTTTGTTGCGGTACCATAGGCGTCACAGCTTGTATGAATGTCGTGATGGCATGCTGCATGGTCAGAATATTCTGATCCATCGACGCCACCAATGTCTGGATGTCGGTACCGGTGGTAACCGCCGGTACCCCAGAACATTGTAACAGGTGATCGGTCGAGGCCGAGCCATCGATGTCAACCTGTGACCCCATAGGTAGAGCTTTGGAAGCCGGAGCCTCCCGCCAGGGTAATTTTGCCGTTGTGGATTCCTCAAGAGTAAGCCCGGGGGCATCTCGATACTTAGAGGGAGATGAACTCTTTGAGGACCGGCCAGATTTAAGTTTGGTTACCTGAGATCCATGGGATGAAGAAGCAGCCCTGGAAGACGTCGATGCCACAGAAGCTGCATCGGAGGGAAACAGGGTACTGAGCTTGGCTGCCCGATTTTGTAACCCTCTCTTAGACATCATGGAACAGGACTCACAATCCGCAATGGAGTGGTCAGGACCTAAACATTTTAGACACCAGTCATGGGTGTCCATGACAGAAATAGTGCTGCTGCACTTTGTGCACTTTTTAAACCCGGAGGCGGGTTTTTCCATGAGGAAAAATATATCTGTAGGCCTAAGGCCCCCGAAGAAAAAATGCACTGAAGTAAGAAAAGAGTAGGTTTTTTTTTTTAAAAGAAAGAAAAAAAAGACCGGTGGTACCGGTCCGTTGTCGAGAAGGCAGACACGCGACTAAAGAAAAATAAAAGAAAATAAGAAATTCTTCAGCGGTGACAGGAAACACGACCTGCTGGCTCCGCAGAAAAGAAGAACTGGAGAGAGACGGTTGGGAAAGGCGGGAAGGCAGCGCGCAGGCGCTGTGGGATGCTCCCAAAAGCTTTCCTTTTGGACGCTGGGGAGCGTTCCCGCGCAGGCTCCGTCGGTACCGACGATACCCATATGTGAAGACTCATTCCTGCTTGTTCCTGGAGATAACAGTTTTCCAGCAGATAACACACTGAAAGTGCAGAGAATGCAGTCAGGCAGCATCATGGATGCAAGTTTTAACCCTTGTTTAATGTAAATTCTATGTGGCCCGTCCGCATAGTAATATGTTGTTTTATTGTAAACCGCACTGATATGTAATAGCACGGTATATAAGAGAAGTTAAATAAATAAATAAATAAATAAACAGCACCCATTAAGGTGGCATTAGCTGCACCCTGCACTGTCTGCAAATCTGATGGTTACCATGCGCTTTTGAGGCCCATGGTAACCAAGCACTGCAAACATGCCCTAATCCCACCCAATCCTGCTGATAACATGCTTTCTGCAAATAGCACAGAAAATCACTGCGTTATCTGCAGTTGCCCCACATTAACAGCTGTGTCCAGCAGTGTATGCTATCAGACACATTAGCAGCTAACACAGTTTAGTAAAGCAGCTCCCAGACTCTCTTGCAGTCCAATGCGTGCAATGTGGTTTTCCCCTTTGTGAGCATGCAGACTTGGAAAAAATTGGAAGTCCAAAACCACCTTAGTAAGGACTTTAGGATGAATACGCAACATCACCCTATTTGTGGAAAAGGTTTGCAAAGGGCAGA
Source organism: Ichthyophis bannanicus (assembly GCA_033557465.1). Taxonomy (NCBI): domain Eukaryota; kingdom Metazoa; phylum Chordata; class Amphibia; order Gymnophiona; family Ichthyophiidae; genus Ichthyophis; species Ichthyophis bannanicus. Next base: position 884,029,059 of record CM066034.1, on the reverse strand, counting down.
TTTGCTACTAGAGCCTGGAGTTCACTAACTCTGCATGTTCACTAACTCAGTTACCAAAAACAAAACCTTCTGGAACTTCAGAGTACAGGTAAACCAGCAGCTCAAAGGGCATTTTCATCACCTGAGTTAAAAGCACCCAGCCTCTCTCTCTCTCTTTTATATCACCAGCCCTCATCCAGTTTTTCTCTCTTTCATACACTCCCCCAGCCTTCAGTGTCTCTTTTTTTTTTTATAACCCTCAGCCTTCATCTAGTTTCTAAATTTTATTGCCCCCAGCTTTCACCCATCTCTCTTTCTCTCATACTCTATTACTATTAATTATTTATATAGTGCTACAAGGCGTATGCAGCACTGTCCCAGTTTTCACCCAGTCTTTTTTTTTACACCCTTCAACTTTCAGCCTGTCTTTCTTACTCTCCCCAGCTTTCACCCATTTCTCTATTTCATACTTTCTCAGCCTTCACACAGTCTCTCATTTTTTTTATACCCCTCAGCCTTCACCCTGTCTCTATTACTACTGATCATTTGTATAGCGCTACAAGGCCTACACAGTGCTGTACAGATACATGTAAAAGATGGTCTCTGCTCATCAGAGCTTACAATCTAGTCAAGACAGACAACACAACAGCTGGAGACAAGGATATGTCTAGGAGAATGGTAAGGAAACACACAGTTGGAGAGCAGAAGACTAAGCAGATCAGGCCTCGAAGAGGTGAGCTTTCAGTCTGGATTTGAAAAGGGCCAGAGATGAAGCCTGATGTACAGACTCAAGTAGTTTGTTCCAGGCACAAGGAGCAGCAAGGTGGAAGGATCGAAGTCTGGAGTTGGCAGTAGAAGAAAAGGGCACAGACAGAAGCAATCTACCAGAAGAGTAAAAGTTCCCAAGGAAAGGTGTAGGGAAAGATAAGAGAGGAAAGGTAGTGAGGAGCAGCAGAATGAGTGCACTTATAGGTCAGTAGGAGAAGTTTGAAATGGATATGACAACTGATAGGGACTTGAGAAAAGGGGTTATATGAGCATATCGAGGCTGGCAGATTAGCCATGCAGCTGAGTTTTGAACAGATTGAAGGGGAGAGAGATGATTCAGAGGAAGACCAGCAAAGAGGAGGCTGCAATAGTCTAGACGGGAGGTGACTAAAGAGTGGATAAGTGTCTTAGCAAGGTGTTCAGAAAGGAAGGGGCAAATTTTGCTGATCTTATAGAGAAAGAAATGACAGGTTTTAGTTATGTTTATGTTTGTATTTATTTAATATACTGTAGATCTGTATTCAAGCTATGCAGTTTACAGTAAAACAAAAATAAAAACAGATCCCTTTACAGCAACAAGAAAAATATCAAAATAATCTGAACCATCTAATTCCTTAACATATAGGGGTATCCTACATGGAGTGGCGGGATCACCCCTGGACAAAGACATGGGGAGGGGGGGCCTGCACGGAGGGGCAGGTGTACCTACTCTTGGCATCGTACTGGGCAGACTAGATGGACCATACTGGTCTTTATCTGCCGTCATTTACTATGTTACTATGTAAAAATCATAAAAGGAGTGCCATTATTTATGACAGGAAAGAAATAAGATCAGTTGGATGTGTGTGGAGAAGGAGAGGAAGGAGTCAAAGACTCCTCCAAGGTTGTGAGCCGAGGAAACAGGGAGGTGTTGTCCCAAAAGATAGAGAAAGGATGAAGGGGAGAGGTGAGTTAGGGGGAAAGATTAGAAGCTCGGTTTTGGTCATTTTCAATTTCAAACAACAGTAAGACATCCAGGAAGCAATGTCAGATAAGCTGGCCTGGATTACCAGAGAGATTTCAGGTGCAGAGAGGTAGATCTGAGAGTCATTAGCATAAAGATGGTACTGAAAACCATGGGAGGAGAAAAGTGTACCAAGGGACTGGGTATAGTGAGAGAAAAGGAAGGGACTCAACACAGACCCTTGGGGTACACCAATTGAGAGCGGGATAGCAGAACAAACACTATAAATGCAGTGGGAGAAATAAGAAGAGAACCAGGATAGCACAGAGCCCTTAAAACCATGCGAGGACAAGGTATCGAGGAAAAGGTGGTGGTCAACAATGTTAAAACAGCAGAAAGGTCATGGATGAGGATCGAGTAAAGGCCCTTGGATTTGACCAGGAACAGGTCGTGGAGACTTTGGCAAGAGCCATTTCAGTAGAATGTAAAGGACGAAAGCCAGATAGCAATGGATCCAGAAGGGCTTAAGAGAAGAGAAAGTCAAGGCAATGGCGGTGAAATGCACGTTTAAGAAGTTTACAAATTAAGGGGAAGAGGGAAATGGGTCAATAGTTAGGAGAAGTAGGGTCTAGTGAGGGTTTCTTGAGGAGAGGTGTAACCACAGCATGCTTGAAGGCTGCAGAAACAGTTGCAGTGAAAAGCGATAGGTTGAGAATATGACAAATGCAAGGGATGACAGTAGGAATAGGATCAGAGGAGGAAGTAGTGAGTTTGGAGGAGGAAAGAAGATGTGTGGTTTCCTCCTTAGAGAGCTTAGAAAAGGAAGAAAGAGTAGCAGAGGTTGAGGGGAGGAGTTGGAAGTGAAGAAGGGATGAAGCTGACCTTGTGGGGAATTCGAGTGTAATCTTGTGGACTTTATCATGGAAATAGTCAGCCAAAGTTTGGGCAGAAAGGGAAGGAGGGGTCGGAGGCAGAGACACCTTGAGGAGAGAGTTGAGAGTTGTAAAGAGACAGCGAGGGTCAGAGGCAAGAGAATTAGTCAGGTGGGCATAAACGTCTTGCTTGGTGAGTGCTATGGCTGACTGGAAAGAGGCAAGCATGAATCTTAAGTGTAGAAAGTCCGTAAGGGTGTGCAATTTGAGCCAAATGTGCTCAGCTGAGCAGGCACAGGAACATAGGTAGCGGGTAGTCAAAGAGAGCCAGGGCTGAGGTATAGTATGCCTCACAGGACGTGACATGGGAGGAGCAAGAGCATTCAGAGCAGAGAACAGTGCAGTGTTATAGGAAACTACTGCCTCATCAACAGACTCAAATGATATAGTGGAGGAAAGGTGATGAGATAGTAGTGGAGAGAGTCGATGGGTCGATGGCATGAAGATTTCTAAAGAGACTGGAGGAGACGGAGGCAGGGGGTGTTGAAGAGTGAAGTTTAGCAGGGGATAGAGTCAGATAATGGAAGAACTGAAGCACAGAAATTTGAGGGTAAGCAAATAGAGAAGATCAAGGCAGTGGCCATGCAGGAGAGTGGGGGTAGTAGAGCACAGTTGGAGGTTGAATGAAGAGGCAAGGGAGGCTTTAAAGCATAAGGGTCAGAGGGGTTTATAAACATGAATGTTAAAATCACCAAGAATAAGGGAAGGGGGAAGATGAAATAAGGAAAGCCACAAGTTAAAGTCAGTGAGAAAGGTAGAGGTGTGGACTTGTCAGGGGGTCGGTAAGTAACAGCTATCCGGAGGGGTAGTGGAGTAAAAAGGCAGACAGAGTGGACTTCAAAGGAGGGAAAGGAATGAGACTGAGGCAGAAAGGTTGAAATTGGCAGGAATGAGAGAGTAGAATCCCAATACCACCACAATGGCTAATGGAACGAAGAATTTGGGAGAACTGGTAACCACCCACCATGAAAGAGGGCAGTGACTTATGCTGAGTCTTCTGGGAGGAGCCAGGTCTCAGAGCATGAAGATTGAAAGTATTAGAGATAAAGAGATCATGAATAAAGGCAAACTTATTTGAGATGGAATGTGCATTCCACAAGCAGCATTAGAGAGGAGGGGGAAAGGTTACGTGAAGATCTGTCCTGGGAGTGTGAAAATAGGGATGTGAAAAAAGTCTCTTTCTCAGCCCTCAAAGTTCTCTCTTTCATATCCCTAGCCTTCCATCAGTTTCTAAATTTTATACCCTCCCCCAGCTTTCACCCATCTCTCTCTCATTCATATGTCTCAGCTTTCATCCAGTATCTCTTTTTCTTTCATACTCTCCCTAGCCTTCACCCAGTCTCTCTCTATCATACTCCCCTCCCCAGCCTTCACTCAGCTCTCTCTCTCATGTTTTTGGAAGCCTGACATCTATTTCTCAAATCTTGCTGTCTGCAGCTATGGAAAAAGGATGTTTGCTGCTTTCTCACCATAATCTGTCTCTCTGCAAGTTTGAGCCACACAATGTAGAAAGTTCAGGCTGATCTCACAGTTTCATGTCTGACGAGAAATGAAGCTGCTGGATTTCCTGAACTTCTTGCACTGTACAGGTCAAACCTGCAGAGAGCCAGATCGCAGTTGGGAAGTGGCAAGTGCACTGTCTTCGGCAACTCAGCAAAAGATTTGGGGGCATGATATTCCAGGCACCAGGGTGCAATTTCTAAGTGCCATGAAGAATTTTCAGCTGGGATTTGTTGAGCTCTGGTATTTCTGTCAGTATCTATTGTGATAAACAGCTTATAGATTGTAAGTAGACAAGTTCTTGGGTCTATAATTTTAGGCAAAAAAATAGCACCATAGAAATCACTGCAAAAAACTTATTTGATTGATATATCACAAAATTGCAGCAAATAACATTCATTCAAGTCATCCTAAGAAAAACATGATATAGAAAATGTATATTATTTCTACTTTTCTACTTTTTATTTTATTAAATTCATGCATTTTCTGCATGGATTTAATAAAATAAAAATAAAAAAATTATATTATTTCTATTTTTGTTTATGTCATGAGTTTTTCGTAAGATAAACTGAATGAATGGAATTTGCTGCAATTTTGTGATACAGTATATTGCTATAATTTTAGGCAACATTAACTGGATCTTCCTTTGGAAGAAGTGAGCTTCCTGTTATTAGCCATTAAAATGTTAAGTCTGCCTGCTTGACCAATTGATCTTTGCAGTTTGCCAGGTCTTAGTGGAATGGTGTTAAATGTCTCAGCCAAAAAGTTGTCATTCCACCTGAGCCAGGGCTTTTCCAGTTTTAACCTGCTTTCCAACTCTTTTGTTGCTACTTAGGCTATTCCGAATTCTCCCATATGCACTCTGACCTGGGGCTCCCACTGGTGTCTTCAGGCCAAAACTCCCCCTTCTTCATGTCAGTGGGACCGAGACTACCACTGCCTCTTCAAGCTGCTGCTCAAAGGGGGAAGGGGCCATACCCATCTGTTTGTGCATGCTTGCTCATGTGCAAACAAATGCATGCGGACAGATAAAAAAACACTAGCCAGCCAGCTGGGGTGTTCACAATTTGTGTTATTACTTATGCAAGACGTGCCTAAAAAAATAAATGCCATACCTGTCATCGTTTTAGTTGTCTCTTGTACCTTTTTTAGTTCCTCCATATCTTTTATTGAGATTAAAACTGGAGTTTTGATCATCCATACTCATGCTGCAGGGACATTATAATGTTCTCTGTTTTACTCTTCATTCTTTTTTTAATAATTTCTAACATTCTATTTTTTTTTAACTGCTACAACATACTAAGCTGAGTTTCAATGTATTGTCCACAATGACACCAATTTCCTTTACTGGGTGGTGACTTCTAATAAGGACCCTAACATTTATATTCTGCTAAAACCATTAAGCTTGTGGAGCCCAGTTCCCTTAGGGGCACGTCCGGGCCGTCTAGACATTCCCGCGAATGCAAGATCGGGCCCTCAGACAGCCCAGCGTGTCCCTGCATACCCGCGGGGACATCCTCCCTGCCAGCCCCACTGATTCCCACTGCACCTACCCCCTTTTCCCCACCACTCGACCCAAGGCTGGGCAGCCAGGGCCAGGATCGGGCAGCGGGGACCTACCTGCCCCCGGCACCGGACTTTGGGGGGTGTTCTGGTCTCAATTGCCCCAGTCCAAGCTGCTTATTCTGCCTCTGAGGTGGAATAAGCAGCAAGTTCCCCCTGATCCGCAGGACGTAGAGGGCCGTGACCTGAATCGGCCCTGTAGGTCCTGCCTCCTCAGCCCACCCCTGCTCCGCCTACACTCCGCCCCTCTTGCCCTCCCATACTGCATCTCTAGCTGTGTGGGGAGAGTCGGAGGAGGAATACAGGCAGGACGGCTTGTGGGGCTGCACGTCCCGCAAGTCGTCTTACAGAATTGGGGCCACAGTGGATTACAGAAGAATTAAGAACACATTAAATAAACTTAGCTACAAGCTAAATAAAAACTGCTAAATGACCAATCAAATGCATAAGCCTAAGAAAAATATTTAAAGTAGCATTTTAGAAGGGACGTCCAGAAAAAATCTTGAACATAACATCCAAAAATCTGGTGGAGTGGCAGCAGTGAAGGAAGGCACATTATAAGTGTCTTCTGAAATTGTCCAGTCTCCGACCTGAAAGATGGACATCCTAGTAGCCGGTTTTGATGATAGGCAAAGGTCAGATACATGCACGGGTGTAGACCATTTCATAAAGGTGGACATTCCCAAATTGCACATTCATAGGAATGGATAGTTGGACATCCTGGCTGGGATATTTCAAAAGAAGGGGGGGGGGGGGGATTAAGTTAGGAGACTAGCACATCCCAGCCAGCCATTTCAAATTGGACATGCGGCAGTGGGCCAGTAATATGTTTGGAGTATGTATTTACATGCAATCGTAGCAGAGACTTGCGCTGTCTGCCTGTGAGGATCCCATCTTCTGCGGGCAGAAAGCGCCAGTCTCTGCCATAATCATGACCTTTTGCAGCACTTCTGCCCATGGGCAAAAGTGCTGCAACCACCAGGAGCCTGCAAAACAACAAAAAGAAAGGTCAGAGTACACAGGAGTTGAAGAAATTTAAAGGAGCAGCAGGATTGATTTAAGAAAGATTGGGGGGATTGGAGGGCAGAGGGTGAGTGGAAGGGGAGAGGGAGAGTGGGAGAGAGCCTGGGAAGGTAAACGGAGGTGGGAGAGGAACAGCAGGAGAGGGTTACACATACACAGGCACCCAACCTACACAGAACATACACACAAACACCCACAAGCAGGCACCTGAACTCCGCACCACACACACACATACTACACACATAGGCACCCCACCCGCAGACCACATTCACACACAGAGGGAAGAGGAGTGGGGCCTGATTTATTAAGCTTTTTCCCATAGAAAATGGGAAAAAAGTCTTAGTAAATCAAGCACTAAAACCTAAAAAAGTAACTGTGATAAAGCTTTTGAGGGAGGCCGGGGCATGCACTGTGACCTAGATTTCAGTGGCTGGCTCCTAGATTTTTGGGCTGGCTCTTAGGTTCCAAGAAAATCTGTCAAGGAACAACTGCTTGCACTACCTGTTTTAGATCATCAAGTGATTTATAAAAAAACCAAAAAACTCATAATTGCTTAACAATGCATAAATGTAAAAATATATAATTAAGATTATAGTTCCCTATATCCATCACTTGCACTTGTTCACATTAAATTTCATCTACTTGTTCATGTCAAATTTAATCTACCATTTAGATGCCCAATTCACCTGTGTTGCCAGATCTTCCTGCAACTCCTCACAATCGCCTTGTGATTTAACAGCTTTGAATAATTTTGTATCATCTGCAAGTTTAACTACCTCATTCATCATTCCAATTTCCAGATACTTATAAATTATGTTAACAAATAGGAAAAGCATACAGAGCATGGTTCAAACAAATTAAAACATTAAGGGATAGGAGGCAATAACCTATTATCATAGGAAACAGACTAGGATTAAATGTTCTTGAAGGACTACCAAAAGGGACTGCTACAACTGGAAGTAGATCTACACTTGTGAGTATAATCTTCTGGAATAAACTCTAAATCTTGGGGTAAAAGGGACTTCTTGGGGTTAAAGCTGATAAATCTGTGTATTTTAGAATTCAGTGTTTTTGCTAAGTCAGTCAGGACTTAAATACAAAGCTCACTGGTGGTACTAAGTCTAAGCTGAGTATAGCTTAGCACAGAACATAAAGCACAGTTACTTACCTGTAACAGGTGATCTCTGGGAACAGCAGGAATTAGTCCTCACATATGGGTACGTCGGAACCGACGGAGCCTGCGCGGGAAAGCTCCCCAGCTTCCCAGAAAGGAAAGCTTTTCGGGCCTCCCACAGCGCATGCGCGCTGCCTTCCCGCCTTACTGACCAACTCTCCTCAGTTTGAGTTTAAAGTTGAGACAATAGAGAGAGAAAAGGAAAGAGAGAGAGAGATACAACTCCTAGGGGAGGTGGGTGGGTTGTGAAGACTAATTCCTGCTGTTCCCAGAGATCACCTGTTACAGGTAAGTAACTGTGCTATCTCCAGGAACAAGCAGGAATGAGTCCTCACATATGGGGACTCCCTAGCTAAGATGCCGGGGAGATCCCCCCCCAAGGGTATGAGACCCAGAAGGGTTCCTCATCTTCCTATGGATCTCAGGCATCCATACAGGGAAGGTGGGCAGGAGTTGATTAAGAATGGAACAGGTGTCTGAGGACAGCCTGACCAAACAAGGCATCCCGGTGGGAGTCCTTGTCCAAACAGTAATGGGCTGTAAAGGTATGAACCGAGGCCCAGGTGGCTGCTCGACAGATCTGATCGATGGATACAGAGTGAAGATGAGCCATAGAGGTGGCCATGGCTCTCACATTGTGAGCTGTGACATGGCCCTCCAGAGAAAGGTTCTTACTTTGGTAAGCAAAAGTGATACAATGAGCAATCCAATTGGACAGTGTTCTTTTAGAGACTGGAAGTCCTAAATGAGAAGGATCAAAAGCAACAAAAAGCTGAGAAGACTTTCGATGTTGCTGTGTCCTGTGGAGGTAAAAGGCAAGAGCTCTTTTACAATCCAGAGTATGAAGGTTCCTCTCTGCACTGGATGCATGAGGAGCCGGAAAAAAAGACAGGTAGATATACCTCTTGATTAAGATGAAAAGGGGAGACCACTTTAGGCATAAAGTGGGGATTAGTCCTAAGGACCACCTTATCATGATGAAACCTTGTATAAGGTGGATTAGCCACCAGGGCTTGCAGTTCACTGATACGGCGAGCTGAGGTGACTGCAATGAGGAAAATAACCTTCCAGGAAAGAAATTTCAAGGAGGTAGTGGCTAAGGGTTCAAAGGGTGGCTTCATAAGCTGACCAAGAACCAAGTTTAAGTCCCATGCTACCGGAGGAGGGCGAATGGGAGGCTTAGTTAAAGTTAGGCCTCTCATAAATCTTGCAATAAGAGGATGAGAGGAAACAGTTTGTCCATTGAGAGATTTAAGGGATGCTGCAATAGCGCTCAAATGGACCCTTACTGAATTTGTTTTAAGGCCTGCATTGGAGAGATGCAGGAGATATTCCAGTAAAGAATTTAAAGGTAGTGCTAAAGGGTCAAGACCCTTTTGAGCACACCAAATGGAAAATCTTTTTCCATTTAAAAGCGTAAGAACGCCTAGTGGAAGGTTTCCTAGAGGCATGGAGGATATCCTTCACTTGCTGAGAAAGATTGGAGTCTTGAAGGTCTAGGCCTTCAGTAACCAAGCTCTGAGGTGAAGGGACTTGGGGTTTGGGTGCCACAAAGTCCCCTCCTCCTGAGACAGAAGGTCTGGGGCAGCTCCCAAGTCCAGGGAGGGGGCTTGGGAGAGATGCAGAAGTAGAGGGTACCACACTTGGCGTGGCCAGCGTGGAGCTATGAGGATCATAGATCCTTGGTCCCTCTGAAGTTTGAACAGAGTCTTGGGAATCAAAGGAATGGGTGGAAAGGCATAGAGGAATTCCTGACCCCAATGAAGGAGGAAGGCATCCTTGGCCTGAGCTCCCTGACACGGAATTCTGGAACAGAACCGGGGAAGTTTGGCATTCCACGGACTTGCAAATAGGTCTATGTCCGGGGTTCCCCATTCCTGGAAGATTCTGAGTACCTGATCCATGTGCAGGGACCATTCGTGTGGAAGCAGAACTCGACTGAGTCTGTCTGCCCAAGAGTTTTGGATTCCTGGGAGGTATACTGCCAGGAGATGGATTTGATGCTCTCTGGCGAAGGCCCACAATCTTAGAGCTTCGTTGCAAAGCGACAGAGAGCCAGTCCCTCCTTGTTTGTTTATGTAAAACATGGCTACTTGATTGTCGGTATGAACAAGGACTGTCATGTTGTTGAGGAGGGTATGAAAGACCTTGAGAGCAAGGAAAATTGCTCGCAGTTCCAAAAGGTTGATATGAAGGGTGGTCTCCTGTGGAGACCAAGTGCCCTGAGTGGAGAGGTCTTGGAGATGAGCTCCCCAACCCATTTGGGAGGCGTCTGTTGTGAGGGTTGCTTGGGGTAACAAAGGTTGGAAGGGGGCCCCCCAACAACAGATTTTGGGTGGACATCCACCATTGGAGAGACCAAAAGAGACATTTTGAGGTTGCTATTTGGTCTGAGAGAGCTCCTGATGCTTGAGTCCACTGGGTGGACAAAGTCCATTGAGCTGCTCTCATATGCAGGCGAGCATAAGGCACCACATGAACTGTGGATGCCATGTGGCCTAGCAGTTGTAGCATCTCCCTGGCAGTCAAGTGGCTTCTGGACTGGGTTTGAGAGGCCAAGTGCACTAGACGGTGGCAACGGGTTTGAGGAAGATAGGCCCTTGCAGTGGTGGTATCTAGCGAGGCCCCTATGAATTCTAGGGACTGAGCAGGGGTGAGTTGAGACTTTGGCAGATTGATGACAAGTCCCAGATACTGCAGTATGCGTCTGGTGTGGTCCAGGGAAGTCTGAGCATCGGACTGAGATGGAGCTCGGATGAGCCAGTCGTCCAGGTATGGGAAAACAAAAATTCCCAGGGTGCGTAGAAATGCAGCCAGTATTGACATGCATTTGGTGAACACTCTTGGAGCAGAGGCTAGACCGAAGGGGAGTACTCTGTACTGGAAATGTTTTCCTTGGAACAGAAACCGTAGGAATTTTCTGGGGGATGGATGGATGAGTATATGCGTATACGCATCCTTTAGATCTAGAGAACAAAGCCAATCCTGACTCTGCAGGTATGGAAGGAGAGTACCTAGAGAGAGCATCTTGAATTTCTCCTTGCATAGAAATTTGTTCAATTCTCTCAGATCCAGAATGGGTCTGTATCCCCCTGTTTTCTTGGGAATGAGAAAATAAGGGGAGTAAAACCCTGACCCCTGTTGAAGAAGAGGAACCTCTTCTATTGCCCTTTGGGCAAGAAGGGTGGTCACCTCCTGACCCAACAGGTGCAGGAGAGATGGGGGAGAATTGAAATGTCTCACCATGGTATGGGGAGGAAGGCTGGAGAAATGTAGCTTGTAGCCCTCTCTGATGATAGAGAGGGTCCACTGTTCTGATGTGATTTGCTCCCATCTGGGAGCAGAATGAGTTAACCTTCCTGGAATGGTGAGAGGCTCTGGCTGTTGTAGAGCCAGAAAAGTTAAGTTCTCTAGAAGTAAGTCAAAAACCCTGAGGAGGTTGGGACTGCTGAACTGTAGCAGTCCCTGCAGGTTTTGCCCTGGCCTGTTTAGATTGCTGACGCTTAGGAGCAAAGCGAACTTGGGAAGATTGTTGGCCAGTATTTGTGGAAAATCTGGTCTTTTTGAAGAAAGGCTTCTTAAAAGATTTTTTCTTGGCAGGGGTAGAGGTAGACTTAGAAAGTCTATCTAAAGCAGCATTCTCTGCATCCATTTGAGTGGCTTTGATTTGCCACTCCTTGCCAAACAGATTTTCACCTGTACAGGGCAGATTGCCCAACCCATCTTGGACCCAGGGTTCTAGGTCAGAGTCCTGGAGCCAAGCAATTCTGCGAGCAGCTATGGCAATGCCTGAGCCTCTGCTAGCACCCTCAAAGGAGTCAAAGGCAGCTCTGTTGGAGAACTTTGAAACATCTTGGGTATGCTTTAACAAAAGAAGGAATTCCTCCTTCCTATCCTCTGGGATAAAGGGGAGGAAATGGCGTATCTTCAGTGCAATCTCCTTCAGAAACATGCCCATATAGAGGCTGTATGAATTGATTCTGGCAATAAGCATACTGGCTTGGAAGATTTTCCTACCAAAAGCATCCAAAGTCCTACATTCTCTTCCTGGGGGAGTGGAAGAGTGTCTTTTGGTACTCTTTATCCTTTTCATAGCTGACTGTACCACAATAGAGTGGTGAGGAAGCTGAGTTTTTTGAAAACCAGGAGAAGGAGGGACACGATACATGGTGTCCAAACGACGAGAATGTGGAGATAAAGTGAGAGGAGTCTCCCATAAGTCCATCATGTGTTCTTGAAGAATTTCATGGATGGGCAAGGTGACTGCCTCTTTGGGAACCTTAGAGTATCCCAAAATATCTAATTTATTTGCTCTAGGTTCTTTTTCAGAGGTTACTGAAACTGAGAGCCCCTTGGCTAGTTCAAGAATGAAGTCTTGAAAGGACAAATCCTCTGGAGGAGACATTCTCCTCTTTGGAGAAGAGGGCTCCTCAGGAAGAGTAAGAGATACTTCAGCAGAGTCTTCTGAGGTATCAGAATCATCAGAAGACTCGAAGTATCGTCTATTAGCTTCCAAAGATCGATACGCGTATCGACCGGTATCCACATCAGGCGTACCCGGAACCGGATCGGTATCGGGATAAACCCCGGAACCGGGAACCGGAACCGGTATCCTGGTGGAAGTGGATGCTCTGGGTACCGGTATCGGTTGTGGTACCGGAACCGGAAGCGGAACCGCTTGGTGCGGTACCGAGGGCGTTGCAGCTTTAATAAAAGCCATGATGGCCTGCTGCATGGATTGAACGGTATTATCCATAGACGCCACGACTGCCTGGATATCGGTACCAGTATGGGCCGGTACCCCAGAGCAGTCTAACAGGTGATCAGTCGAGGCCGTACCATCGATGTCAACCTGTAACCCCATAGGAGGAGCTTTGGAAGCCGGAGCTTCCCGCCGGGGTTGTTTGGCTGGGGCAGGGTCCTCAGGGTCAAGCCCAAGGGCCTCTCGATGCTTAGAGGGAGATTTGCCCTTTGAGGACCTGCCGGAAGAATGTTTGGTTACCTGAGATCCATCAGGAGAGGAAGACCTGGAGGATGCTGATGCTGGAGTATCTGTAGAAAACAGCATATGAAACTTGGCTGCTCAGTTCTGTAAGCCACGCTTGGACATCAGAGAGCAGGATGGACAATCCGGAATGGAGTGGTCAGGCCCCAAACATTTAAGACACCATTCATGGGTGTCTGTGACTGATATAGTACCGCTACACTTGGTGCATTTTTTAAAACCAGAGGCTTGTTTCTCCATGAGGGAGAATTCTGTGAAGGCCTAGAGGCCTCACAGAACAAACACACCAAGTGGGGAAAAATAAGATATGTTTGTTTGGTTTTTTTTAAGAAATAAAGAAAAAAAGACCGGCGGTACCGGTCCGGAATCGGGGAAGGCAGACACGCGGCCAAAGAAACAAATTAAAATAACAACTTCTTCAGCGGTGACAGGAACACGACCTGCTGGCTCCGCGGAAAAAGAAGAACTGAGGAGAGTTGGTCAGGAAGGCGGGAAGGCAGCGCGCATGCGCTGTGGGAGGCCCCAAAAGCTTTCCTTTCTGGGAAGCTATGGAGCTTTCCCGCGCAGGCTCCGTCGGTTCCGACGTACCCATATGTGAGGACTCATTCCTGCTTGTTCCTGGAGATAATAAGAGTAAACAGACTTTGAAATACAATTTGTTTCTAGGGATCTTTTCAAGTAAATCAAATTAGAGATTAGCTTAACCTAGAAAGTAAATTGGTAAGCCTTTATTTTAGAAGCACGGGATAGGGCACTGTGTAGCAGCCAATATTTAATTAAGTCTTCTTTCCTTCCCTCCCTCTCCGACTCCCACCCACCACTGGGATAATCGTAGCTTTATAGGTGCATAAACCTCTTAAAGGAAAGGACGTGCCCATATTCACTCTCAGATGCAGCTGTTTATCCTCATCAGGCATACATTAAGGATATGAGATTAATGAATTAATTAATTACTTAATTTTAAAGGTAAACAAAGTCCATTTAACGTATTAGGTATAGTTTTATTAGTATAAGTATCCCCAGCAAAACCTAAGTAAATAAACAACTTAAATACCTGAACACAATCTTAAAACTAATATGCAGACAGCAGTCCAGCAGCGAGATGGGGGCTTTCCAGTCTTTTGCATTGAATGTCACATGTATGATTTTCTCCCAATTGGTAAGGGGTCTTACGTGTGCACTAGGTGCAAGGAGCTCTTTACGCTCAGGGAAAGAGTCCGATCTCTGGAGGCTAGAGTGGCAGACTTGGAGGACATAAGGAAAACAGAGAGGAACATAGATGAGACCTACAGGGTTGTAGTATGAAGTCCCACCTCCAGTCTTGCAGCATCCCTGTTGCAATGGAGGAGAAGTCACGTGGCAGGAGAGCATCACCCTGGTGGGGCAGGAAGTGATCCTGTAGCTAGGACCTGTCCTCCAGGTGGTGTAAAACCCTCTCACACAGAGGAGGTTTCTCCAGGGCCATGTGCCCATGAAGGAAGGGTTAGGACAGCCATTATTTATTTCTTTAACAAGTTTTCTATACCGCTTTATCATTAGAATCAAAGTGGTTTACAGTATAACACATGAACAGAACGATTACAGAGAACTCATGTAACAGACATAGGTTGGGGTAACATGCAGGTGATGCTCGGGAGCATAACTTATTTACAACTGAAGTATGTAGGTGTAGTTTGAATAGGCATGTGCCATGAGGGGGTGTATTGGGTGTCCTCTCTGAAGTGTTCAGAGAACAGGAAAGTTTTTAGGTGTTTTCTGAAGTCTTTGATGTCTTTGGTTGTCCTTATTTTTTCCAGCTGTGAGATCCAGATGGCGGGTGCGGCTAGTGAAAAAGCCCTCTTCGTTGTAGTCTTATTGGTTTTTGTATATGAGCTGGGGATTGGGATAGTTTCTCTAGTGTTTGGTCTCGTGGGTTTATTGTTTGGTTCTGAGCATAGCAGCGACTGTAGAGAACCAGCTGACATATTATTTCTAATCTTAAAAGTGGTTAGTGCTGTTTTGTATTTGGTTCTTGAGGTGATCGGTAGCCAGTGTAGCTGACGTAACAGAGGAGTTATGTGCTCGTGCTTGGCTGATCCTGTGATGAAGCGGGCAGCGGTGTTCTGGGCTAGTTTAAGTGCTAGGGTGGCTTGAGCTGGAAGTCCTTGGAGGAGAGAGTTACAGTAGTCCAAGATGGGGGTAATAAATGCTTGGCAGACAATGCGGAAGTGATCTTGACTTAGGAGGGGTTATAGTCTGCAGATAACTGCTAATTTGTGGAATGCGTTTTTGGAGGTTTTGCTAATGTGAGCTTGTAGATTTAAGAATCGATCAAGGGTGACATCTAGGTAGCGAACCTCCTCTTTTACTGGAATCAGCATTGTTCGTAACTCGATTATTAGGCATGTAGATAGCTGGGTGGCTGGTGGACATGAGGATCGCCTGGCAACATGCCTGCCTGGTGTGAAGGTAGCGGACCTCATGTGTCACCTAGATAAGGCCTTAGATAGTGCTGGGAAGGAGACTGTTGTCTTGGTGCATGTCGTTACCAATGATATAGGAAACTGTGGGAGGGAGGCTCTGGAGGCCAAATTTAGACTTTTAGGTAGAAAGTTGAAATCCAGAACTTTCATTGTAGCATTCTCTGAAATGCTTCCAGTTCCACACGCAGGACTCATAAGGCAAACAGAGCTCTGGAGTCCAAATGCGTGGATGAGACAATGGTGCAAGGAAGAGGTTTTTGGATTTGTTAGGAACTGGGCAATATTCTGGGGAAAGGAGGGGCTTTTCTGAAGGGATGGGCTCCATCTTAACCGGGATGGAACAAGGCTGCTGGTATTAACCGTTAAAAAGGAGATAGAGCAGCTTTTAAACTAGATAATAGGAGAAAGTCGAGAGTCGCCCAAGAGTGCATGGTTCGGAACAATCGATCCTTGAAGGATACTAGCAAAAGATTGTAGTTACGGCATATCAACAAAGGGGTTCCAATAAAGACAAAAGTAACCCAAATGCCCTTAAGTACAGAGCAGACAGACCTTAAAGATTCAAAATTACCCCTGCCTACCGATAACCTCTGAAATGCTTGTATGAAAATACTAGTAGTCTAAAAAATAAGATTGGAGCGTTAGAATATATAGCACTAAATGAGAGTTTAGATATGATTGGTATCTCAGAGACATGGTGGAAGGAGGACAACCAGTGGGACACTGTGATACTTGGGTACAAACTATATCGTAATGATAGAGCAGATCAAATTGGTGGAGAGTTGTGCTCTATGTTAGAGAGGGCATTGAGTCACAAAGAATTAAAGTTTTGCAGGAAACAAAACACACTATAGAATCTCTGAAATTCCATGTAAAAAAGGGGAAGGGGAAGGGGAAAGCGATGGCAGTGAGGGAGTGCTATCAACTGTCTGGCCAGAACGAACAAATGGATGATGAAATGCTAAAAGAAATTGGGGAAGCTAACAAAAGTTACAGCACAGTAATAATAATAGGTAATTTCAATTATCCCGGTATCGACTGGGTCAGTGTCACAGCACGACATGCTAGGAGATACATTTTCTAGATGAAATAACTTCTTGTAGCAGTTGGTTCATGAACTGAGAAGAGGGAAAGCCATTTTGGACTTAGTCCTTAGTAGAACACAAGATCTAGTGTTGGTACCGATTGGCAATAGTGATCATCGAACGATCACGTTTGATTTAATAAATGGAGGGAGGATGGCAAGGAAAGCGTAGTTACTCACCTGTAACAGGTGTTCTCCAGGGACAGCAGGAATCAGTCCTCACTTATGGGTGACGCTGGCACCGATGGAACCCGCGCGGAGCAATTCCCCAGCTTTCAAAGAAAGCCTTTGGGATTGCTGCTCACAATGGGGAATGAAGCAGGTGTCTCCCACATGCAGAGGAGCAGCCTTGACAATATCGGTGGAACCGGGACAGTGAGAGATTCTCAAGGTGGGGGACTCGTACTGTAAAATATGGAGCTCCTCAGCTCGCAGTTCCTCTTCAGTCTGCACAGCCAGGCTGAGGGTCTGTGCCATATCCTGCACGAATGCCAGGAACAATATGTCCTTGGGCGGTGACCGCCTCTGATAGGCGGGCAGGGATGGGTCTGAAAGGAGGTCCCTGTGGGTACGGGTTTCCGGGGAAGTATCCCCATCTGACTCCCAGCCCAAGAGGTCAGAAGAGGAGTCCAACTCAGGCAGGTCGCCCTGTCCAGAGGCCGAGGTCCGTTTGGAACCAGAGGCCTTGGAGGATCGTGTTGCCGAGGACCGGGAAGGCGAACAAGACCGACGCTGAGGACCCTCACAAGGCCCATGGCTCTCGGGGGTTTCCAGGGTGGATTTTGGTGTCCCTCTCGAGGCGTGGGCCAGCTGTGCTGGGCATAAGCACCTGCTGGGCAGCTAAAAAGGCATAAATGCTGCACTCTAGTGCCAGCATTCAGGACTCCCACACAGGCGTGGGACCCTGCGACTCTGACATCGGGGTTACCGGGTCTGGCGTGGAGGAGGAGAGGGGGTCCTCACCTGGACAACCCTCAGAAGACCGGGCGCCACGCCGGAGGCCTCTGTATCCGTACGAGGTACCTTTCGAGGCTGCTCCTTGTCCAACTCTCAGGAACGCCACTGGGGGCTAAGCGACTGAGCGCGGGAGCACCCGTGCTTATCTGGAGCCCCCGACAGTGGCTTTGAGGCCTTCTTCTTACGCTGCTCCACTTCAGGGGACCTCTGGTCGGAGTGCCCCCAAGAACATAGAGCAGAAGTGGGGGATCCCACCAGCGGAGGGGTGACCTAGGGTGCCACTGAGGATTCCGGGGCCATCTTTCGGAAAATGTCATCGGACTTCTGCTTACAGCTCAGCAGGGCCTTGGAGGACATTTTCTTGCAAAGAGAGCAGAGCTCCGGGTCATGGTCGGCCCCAAGACACTGAAGACAACAGTCATGGGTGTCCACGAGTGACCTGTTCTTGGAGCATCTGTCACATTTTTTAAAACCAGTGGACATAGAGGCAAAAAGGACCCCTGCTAGGTTGAAAACCTTTGCGGCCAGCGGTTGGGAGAAAAAAGGGCACGAAGCCCACAACAGGGAAAATTTTAAAGAAGTATATCCCCTTGCTCAAAGAAAAGTGGAGAGCAAGGGGGGGATGGAAGAGAACCGGTACAAATGGAAAAAACCACGGCACAGGACCCGAAAACGAAACACTTTTTCCGAGGGACGAGGACGTGTGTTCGAAGGGCTCCGAGGAAAAAGGGAGACAACACCTTTGGGCAGGAAAAGGACCACACATGCGTGGCAGCAATCCAAAAGGCTTTCTTGGCACAAAAACCCAGCGGATAATCACAACAAAACAAATTATATTATACTGCTGGCAAATGAGACCCCCAGGTCGGAAGGCACTCAACTGGCTACTGGGGATGTGCTAAAGACTTTTCAGATGTGGTTGGATCAAAGCCTTTGGGACGTCTGACTGCTTATGTAGCTGTGCATGAAATGAGGATCAGAAGCTGCAACGATATTTTACATATTGGGACATGGAACATGCAAAGCATGAACCAAGGAAAATTGAAAATAGACAAAAATGTAATGGAATGTGTACAACTAGACCTATTGGGTGTCAGCAAACTCAAATGGACTGGCATAGGGCACTTTGCATCTGATGATCACATGGTATACTATGATGGAAATGAAATACAAAGACAAAGAAGAAATGGCGTTGCATTTATAATGAAGAAGAAATTTGCAAGAACTGTAATGAAATACAATGCAATCAGTGAATGTTTAATTTCTTTTTATCTACAAGGAATGCCCATCAACACAATTATAATTCAGGTATATAAGAACATAAGATATGCCATACTGGGTCAGACCAAGGTCCATCAAACCCAGTATCCTGTTTCCAACAGTGGCCAATCTAGGTCATACGTACCTAGCAGTTTCCCCAAAAGACACAGCAATGCTTGTACTGGGTCAAGCATTGATATCCTGGGTCCCTTCTTAATAATGGTTTATGGACCTTTTCTCCAGGAACTTGTCCAAACCTTTTTTAAACCCAGCTACACTAACAACCTTTACTACATCCTCCGGTAACAAATTCCAGAGTTTGATTACACGTTGAGTGAAAAAATATTTTCTTTTATTAGTCTTAAATAGTTTACCCTGTAGCTTCATTGCATGTCCCCTAATCTTTCTATATTCTGATAACGTAAACAAAATGCTCAAGAATCCATGATGAATGATGCTGAGAAGATCAAAAAAAGGTGGAAAGAATATACAGAGTCAATATACCATAAAGAGCAAGTGGACCAACAGCTGTTTCACCCTGTATGCTATGATCAGGAACCACTGGTGATGTAAGAAGTGGAAGCAGCATTGAAAGGCTTATAAAAAAACAACAACAAATCAGCAGGTATTGATGGCATTCCCACTGAAGTACTACAGTAATCGGATGAAGATGTTACCATACTGGTTCTGCCAGGAAATTTGGAAGACAATATCATGGCCAACTGATTGGAAAAGATCTGTGCTTATACCAGTCCTGAAGAAAGGTGATCCAAATGACTGGAAATTACCGCACAATCACTCTGATCCCCCATGCCAGCAATTTTACTCAAGATCATTCAGTAGAGACTACAACCATACCTGGAATGAGAACTGCCTGAAGTGCAAGCAGGGTTCAGGAAAGGGCGAAGAAAAAAAGACATCATTACGGATGTGAGATGGATCCTTGAAAAGACAAAAGAACACCAAAAGGATATCTATATGTGTTTTATTGACTACAGCAAGGTTTTTGACTATGTAAACCATGAAAATTTCTGGGCCACATTAAGAAGCATGGGTATACCAAAACATCTGATAGTTCTCTTACACCTTTACATTGATCAAGAAGCAACAGCTTGAACAGAATAGGAGAAATAGAATGGTTTAAAGTCAGCAAAGGATCCCGAGAGGGGCTTTAGGGGAGTGTCTATTCTAAGATGGCTGATATTAAATTGTATATAGAGAGGAGAATGGGTCTCAGACTTTTTTTTAGCATTATCCTGCAGACTTTGTCTATGGATATATGCCAACAGTTGCATCAATGACCCGGTGTTCTCCTTAACTTGAATGCAGTACTGCTAACAGACTGATTGACTTTTTATAAGCAAGAAATGATAGAATAATATTTCGCTTATCTTGATGTTTCCCCGACGCCTTCTCTGGCTGCCATTCCGCGTTTCACTTGAGTCAATCAAGTTCTTCAGGGGGAGAAAATGTAAAGTATCCTCCTGTGTGTTAAATCAATCCTGTTAGATGTGTTTGGATAGCTTAATGTTAGCACTCTTCTGCGGTGTTTCTGTTGATTCAAAAAGTTCCAAACAAAGAGTTTTCATGCCATACAGATGTCAAAGTATTCAATAGAGAGAACTATGCTGATATATGCATTGTGAAACAGATTGTAATATCTAATTTACCTCTTCTGTGTTATTTCACATGCTGAGCGTTGTACTCATCGAGCCCTTAGGCTTCTTCAAAAAAACGCCGCACATGCGGTCTCGGAAGTATAGGAGATCTTTTATCTTAATATGGAGCATCTGACCAATGCTGACGTTCTATCTGGTTATCCTATCAAAATTCAGACCTTTATATTGGCATTGAAGATGTGTGATGGTGTTAAGCAATGCATAATAACAATAGATTATAGAAAAACAACCATAGAGGTTATAAGCAAGCTGACCAGTCAATCATATTATTTAAACCTTGTGGTTCGATAGTTTGTAGAGTGTAAATCCATCTTTGCTCTCGGATAATTATGGTCTGTTGTTTAGTTTTGCCTTCCCGTCCTGTGGATATCTGTTCAAGGCAGAAACAACGGAGTTGTTGAAAGGTATGTCGATGGACTAAACAATGAGAAACAATAGGCGCTTCTTGTACCTTGCATTTCAAACGACTGCGATGTTCATTGATGCGAATACGCAACGGTCTTTCGGTCTTACCTATGTATAAAAAGTCACATGGACAGCGGATACAGTATATCACATAACTAGATTGACAGTTAGTGGATGAACATAGTTTATACTGTTTACCCTTGTATAGAAATATCTGTAAAGTTTCAGAAATTTCACAAATATTACAATCACCACAAGGTTGGTGTCCAAAGGGATCTGGTTGAAGAATATTCTCTAGGGACCTTAATTCACATTCATATGCCTTTTAAGAATCCGTTTGATATGGTAACTATAGGGGGAATGTTTCGTGATAAAATTTACCACAGAGTCATCATGTGACGATCTTGAATTATCTTGAAAGAGCAAATCACGATTAATAAATAATGCTCTCTTGTAAGCAATTTTAATAATGTGTTCTGGATATCCTCTTAATCGAAAATCGACCATAAGTTGTTTGGATTGTCGTTTAAAGGTTCGTATGTCAGAGCAATTCCTTCGGTACCGGAGGAATTGTGAAAAAGGTAAGCTATCTCTTAATTGTTTTGGATGTCCACTGGTGTAGTGGAGGAAGGTGTTGCGATCAGTGGGTTTCTTGAAAACCGAAGTGATCCAACCTGTTGTGCTTCTTTCTGTTGTGACATCTAAAAAAACTATTTTGTTACTATCAGAAGAATATGTAAATTGAATATTTGCGTCTTGTTGATTCAACCATTCTACAAATTGTTCTAACAAATTACTAGAACCTTTCCACAACATAAACACGTCGTCTATGTATCGTTTCCACATAATCATCTGCTGCTTATAGAGAGACATGGAAAGCCATTTGTGTTCATATGTGCCCATAAACAAATTGGCTACTGAAGGGGCACACGTGGCTCCCATAGCGACTCCAGATGTTTGTTGAAAAATTTGATGTTCAAACTCGAAGTAATTCTGGAAAATGGCTATGGCCGTGAGGCATTCAAGAAACTGTAAATGAGTTGAAGTCAAATCTTCTCTGTTACGAAGGGCTGTGAGAATGGTATCATAAGCTTCTTTTTGGGGGATACTAGTATAGAGTGCAGTGAAATCTAGCGTAACTAGCAACACTTCTTCATCAAGTGCCCATTGTGAATGGGCTGCCAGTGTCTGTAGAAAATGAGTTGTATCCCGCAAATAAGTTGGAATCGTGATTAGTAGGGGCCTTAAGAAAGAATCAATATAAGTTGAAAGAGGCTCCAAAACAGTGCCCCTTGTGGACACTATCGGTCTACCGGGTGGGTTAACAAGACGTTTAACACGTCTAACAGGATTGATTTAACACACAGGAGGATACTTTACATTTTCTCCCCCTGAAGAACTTGATTGACTCAAGTGAAACGCGGAATGGCAGCCAGAGAAGGCGTCGGGGAAACATCAAGATAAGCGAAATATTATTCTATCATTTCTTGCTTATAAAAGGTCAATCAGTCTGTTAGCAGTACTGCATTCAAGTTAAGGAGAACACCGGGTCATTGATGCAACTGTTGGCATATATCCATAGACAAAGTCCGCAGGATAACGCTAAAAAAAAGTCTGAGACCCGTTCTCCTCTCTATATACAATTTAATATCAGTTACTGATTTGAAGTAGTTCATAGCCATTGTAAACATTGAGGGATTATTCTCACCAATTGTTCTACATGTTAGTACCCTCTAAAAATTTGACCAAACCCTGAGTATTCTAAGATGGCGGCAGCTGACTGCTCCGAGTGTGAGCGCGTTCTTTGATGGGTAGAAAGCGTAAGAGGAGAGGTGGGTCGTGGCCTTCTCAACCCCCTGTACCTCTACGCCGGTTTCTTCAGGTCCTTTGGACGCTTTCCTGGTTCGTGCCACTCGGGATTCGGCGGTGACTGGGGAGGAACGCCGAGCTGCAGTTTTGCCGGAGTCGGGTGACTCGACAGCTGCTTTGGCAACATCTCTCTCCCCAGCGAGTCCAGCGCCGAAAGTGCTTCATGTACAGCCCCTTCCTGAGGGGTTCCTGGTGCTCGACTCTCCCTCATTGCAGGGGGACGTCATTGGCTTTAAAGGGTTTGGAACTGAGGGGCTGCACGAGCTGGAGGGTGTAGTTTCTGGACGGCACTGTTCATTACCATCGGGGGCGCTGATTGGTGAGGATCGTACAGGGGAAGAGATTCCCGTGCGGGGAGGAGGAGAGTCGCCTGTGATAATGGAAGCTGTTTTGCCATCTGCTGAACCGGTGATAGCTTTCTCCCTCCAGAGACTGGTTAATTTTACTTTGGAGGCTATTTGGCATGCTATTGTCTCCTTGGGAGAAGTTTTACTGCCTCAGGTTTCTTCCTTGGCCTCAAAGGTGAATAATTCTGTTGCTGTAGTTGAGGAGTTGGAGCGGAAAGTGTTGGGGACACAGTCTGAAGTGGAAGAGATCCGGGAAAAAAGTTGCTACTCTTGAGGAGCACTCTGAAGCTTACCAAAAGAACTTTTCATCTGTGTAAGCTAAGTTGGAACATTTGGATAATTTGTCCAGAGCTAATAATTTGAGACTAATTAACTTTACAAGGCTTATTACAGTGTCTGCCAGAGATATGTTTAAGCAATACCTGGTTGATGTATTGGGAGTTTCCCCTGAACTGATCCCGCCCTTGGTTAAGATCTACTATCTACCTAGGGCGAAATTAACTTCAGTGTTGGTTAATTTAGGGGGGGGGGGACCAGGAGCAAGGGAATTCTTTGAATGTAACTGATTTATTGGAACACTCAGGTTATGATTCTCAGGTTCCTTACACGTTGTTAATAACATTTGCATTATTTTCTGATAAAGAATGGATGTTAAACTTTTCTTTCAGAAAAGGAACCTTCTGTTAAGAGGATTATTGGTACGTATTTACCCGGATTTAGCTAGGGAAACACAGAAACGACGCAGGGAATTTCTCCTGCTTCGTCCTGGGGTAGTACAGCTGGGAGGGCTTTTTTTCTTAAAGCACCCATGTAAATGTTTGGTGACGTATCACTCGGTTTCCTATATTTTTAATGAGCCCTCTCAGCTGATGATTTTCATTAATGCTAGGCGCCTGGAGTCCTTAATTGGTTCCTCACCTGTGCTTATTTATTTATTTAATTTATTACAGTTTCTTATATACCGCGCTATTTAGAATCAGCGCGGTTTACATCATAACATAACGACCATAACGACAAACTGTTAGGTTTTACATTGAACAGGAGTACAAACTTGGATAACCGGGTTAACTATATACATAAGCTATCTACACTGAAGATAAAAATTGTAAGGGCCTTTCTAGATTGGGTCATTTCTTGGGAGGGATATCTAGTTCAATTGCTGTCTGGGAAGTATTGGAGGAAAAGGTGGGTTTTGAGAGCCTTCCTGAACTGATATAGATTGGTAATGGCCCTAATGTCGGGGGGTAGAGCGTTCCAGCATTTGGGGACATAAAAACTGAATGCCCTGTTTGTGGTTTTCGTGTTGGACTTTGTCAAATCCTTTGGTATTGCTAGCAAGTTTACAGCTGTTGTTCTTCTGGATCTGTTGGGGGGGACCATGTGGATAAGAAGCGAGAGTGAGAAGGATGAAGTACCTTTGATTGCTTTGAATGCTAATAGAAGGGATTTGAAGGTGATTCTCCCATGGATCGGTAGCCAGTGCAGCTGTTTGAGAATTAGGTTCTCTTGAATTAGGTTCTGGATTTAGTTAGCTGCCTTTATTTTCTTCGCTTATGGTGGTAGTCGATTGTGTGGTATCTCCCCTGAATTATTTGTGGGCTAGGGTGGGCGGACGCTTTTGTTTCATTTGGAATTGCTCGTTTTTGTATTGCTTCTTTTTTTATTCTTGTTACAAAGAACTTTCTATTGTGTCTGCTCTTTTGCTGCAAGAATGTTCTGTTTGAACTTTCTTGATTTATTTGTAAAAATTCTATAAATAAAGTCAGCAAACGACAAGGCTGCATACTTCCCCCTACCTGTTTAATTTATATGCAGAAAGCACAGTTACTTACCTGTAACAGGTGATCTCTGGGAACAGCAGGAATTAGTCCTCACATATATGGGGTACGTCGGTACCGACGGAGCCCGTGCGGGAAAGCTCCCCAGCTTCTTAGAATAGAAGCTTTTGGGACCTCCCACTGCACATGCGCACTGCCTTCCCGCCTTCCTGAACAGCTCTCCTCAGTTTCGAGTTTATAGCTGAGTCAACAGAGAGAGGACAGGAAGATAGATAGATAAAAGATACAACTCCTAGGGGAGGTGGGTGGGTTGTGAGGACTAATTCCTGCTGTTCCCAGAGATCACCTGTTACAGGTAAGTAACTGTGCTATCTCCAGGAACAAGCAGGAATAAGTCCTCACATATGGGGACTCCCTAGCTTAGATGCATGGGATCCCCTGTAAAGGTTCGCCATCTTCGTATGGATCTCAGGCATCCATTCTGGGAAGGTGGGCAGGAGTTGTTTAGGAATGGAACAGGTGCTTGAGGACAGCCTGGCCAAACAAGGCATCCCGGCGGGAGTCCTTGTCCAAACAGTAATGGGCTGTGAAGGTATGAACCGAGGCCCAGGTAGCGGCTCGACAGATCTGATCTATGGAAACAGAGTGCAGATGAGCCATAGAAGTTGCCATGGCCCTCACATTGTGAGCAGTGACATGGCCTTCCAGAGAAATGTTTTTGCTCTGGTAAGCAAAAGAAATACACTGAGCAATCCAATTGGAAAGTGTACGCTTGGAGACTAGAAGTCCCAAATGGGAAGGATCAAAGGCCACAAAAAGTTGAGAAGACTTTCGATGTGGCTGAGTCCTATTAAGGTAAAAAGCGAGAGCTCTTTTACAATCCAGAGTATGAAGGTTCCTCTCTGCATTGGATGCATGAGGAGCTGGAAAAAAGACAGGTAGATATACCTCTTGATTAAGATGAAAAGGCGAGACCACTTTAGGCATAAAGTGGGGATTCGTCCTAAGGACCACCTTATCATGATGAAATCTTGTGTAAGGTGGATTAGCCACTAAAGCCTGCAGCTCACTGATGCGGCGAGCCGAAGTGACTGCAATGAGGAAGATGACCTTCCAGGAAAGAAATTTCAAGGAGGTGGAAAACATTGGCTCAAAAGGTGGCTTCATAAGTTGACCGAGCACTAGATTCAAATCCCATGCGACCGGGGGTGGTCTGATGGGAGGTTTAGTGAGAGTCAGGCCTCTCATGAATCTTGCAACAAGAGGATGAGAGGAGATAGGTTGTCCGTTTATATGTTTCAAGGATGCTGCAATAGCACTTAAATGGACTCTTACCGAATTCGTCTTGAGGCCTGCATTGGATAGATGCAGGAGATAATCAAGAAGAGAATTCAAAGGAAGTGCCAGAGGGTCAAGACCCTGCTGAGCACACCAAATGGAAAAACGTTTCCATTTGAAAGCATAGGAACGCCTGGTAGAGGGTTTCCTAGAGGCAGAAAGGATATCTTTCACTGGTTGGGAAAGATGAAAGTCTTGAAGGCTTAAGCCTTCAGTAACCAAGCACTGAGGTGAAGGGATTTGGGGTTTGGGTGCCACAAAGTCCCCTCCTCCTGAGACAGGAGGTCTGGCGCAGCTCCCAGATCCAAGTAGGATCCCTGGGAGAGCTGTAGAAGTAGAGGGAACCACACTTGGCGTGGCCAGCGTGGAGCTATGAGGATCATAGTTCCATGATCCCTCTGGAGTTTGAACAGAGTCTTGGGAATCAAAGGAATGGGTGGAAAGGCATATAGGAATGCCTGATTCCAATTCAGGAGAAAGGCGTCCGTAGCCTGAGCTCCCTGACACGGAGTTCTGGAACAGAACCGGGGAAGTTTGGCATTCCACGGACTTGCAAAGAGGTCTATGTCCGGGGTCCCCCATTCCTGAAAGATTCGGTTTATTTGGTCCAAATGTAGGGACCATTCGTGTGGCAGCAGAACTCGACTGAGCCTGTCTGCCCGAGAGTTTTGAACTCCTGGGAGATACACTGCTAGCAGGTGAATCTGATGCTCTCTGGCGAAGGCCCATAGTCTTAGAGCTTCGTTGCAAAGCGACAGAGAGCCCGTCCCTCCTTGTTTGTTTATGTAAAACATGGCCACCTGATTGTCCGTCTGAACTAGGACAGTGAGGTTGGCTAGGAGGGAGTGGAAGACCTTGAGGGCAAGGTAAATTGCTCGCAGTTCCAGAAGATTGATATGAAGGGTGGTCTCCTGTAGAGACCAAGTGCCCTGAGTGGAGAGAGTTTGCAGATGGGCTCCCCACCCTGTTTGGGAGGCATCTGTTGTGAGGGTTGCTTGGGGTAGCAATGGTTGAAATGGAGCCCCCAACAACAGATTCTTGGTGGAAGTCCACCAGTGGAGGGACCAAAACTGACGATCGGAGGTTTGTATTTGGTCTGAGAGCGCTCCTGACGCCTGAGTCCACTGAGTGGCCAGGGTCCATTGAGCTGCTCTCATATGAAGACGAGCATAGGGTACCACATGCACTGTGGAGGCCATATGACCCAGTAGGCGTAGCATTTCCCTGGCTGTCAAGTGAGTGCTGGACTGAGCTTGGGAGGCCAAACTCAGGAGGCGCTGGCCTCGAACATGTGGAAGGTAGGCCCTTGCAGTGATGGTGTCCAACTGGGCCCCTATGAATTCTAGAGATTGAGTAGGGATGAGTTGGGACTTGGGAAGGTTTACTACCAGTCCCAGATACTGCAAAAGGCTCCTTGTGTGGTCCAGGGAAATCTGGGCCTGTGACTG
This sequence comes from Ichthyophis bannanicus, assembly GCA_033557465.1. NCBI lineage: Eukaryota > Metazoa > Chordata > Amphibia > Gymnophiona > Ichthyophiidae > Ichthyophis > Ichthyophis bannanicus. The sequence goes on along the minus strand of CM066034.1, from coordinate 884,001,545 downwards.
AGTTGGAGCTCGGATGAGCCAGTCGTCCAGATATGGGAAGACAAAGATTCCCATGCCTCTTAGAAATGCGGCTACGACTGCCATGCATTTTGTGAATACTCTTGGAGCAGAGGCTAGACCGAAGGGGAGTACTCTGTATTGGAAATGTTTTCCCTGAAACAGAAAGCGAAGATACTTTCTGTGGGATGGATGGATGAGTATATGTGTATACGCATCCTGTAGGTCTAGAGAACAAAGCCAGTCCTGACCCTGGAGGTAAGGAAGGAGAATGCCGAGAGACAGCATTTTGAATTTCTCCTTGAAGAGAAATTTGTTCAATTCTCTCAGATCTAGGATTGGTCTGAATCCCCCTGTCTTCTTTGGAATGAGAAAATAAGGGGAGTAGAAACCGGACCCTTGTTGAGGAAGAGGAACCTCTTCTATGGCCCCTTGGGCAAGAAGAGAGGAAACCTCTTGACCCAACAGGGTTAGGAGAGATGGGGGAGAATTGAATGGTCTCACCATATGATGGGGAGGAAGGCTGGAGAAATGAAGTTTGTAACCCTCTCGAATGATAGAGAGGGTCCATTGTTCTGTTGTGATTTGTTCCCATCTGGGAGCAAAGTGAACCAACCTTCCGGGTATGGTGAGAGGTTCTGGTTGTGTTAGAACCAGAAGTGGCAAGTTCCCTAGGAGCAAGTCAAAACCCCTGAGGGGTTGGAGCCTGCTGAGCTACAGTAGCTGCTGCAGGCTTAGCTCGTGCTTGTTTGGATTGCTGACGCTTAGCAGTATAGCGAGGTTGAGAAGACTGCTGGCCAGTATTTGAAGCAACTCTGGCCTTCTTATAGTAAGGCCTTTTAAAAGACTTTTTCTTAGTAGGAATTGAAGTGGACTTTGAAAGTCTTTCCAAGGTGGCATTTTCAGCATCCATCTGGGTGGCTTTGATTTGCCACTCTTCCCCAAATAAGTTCTCACCTGTACAGGGCAGATTCCGTAAGCCATCTAGAACCCAAGGTTCCAGATCAGAGGCCTGGAGCCAAGCAAGACGTCGGGCTGCAATAGCAATGCCCGAAGCCCTACTGGCTCCCTCAAAGGAATCATATGCTGCCCTATTAGAGAACTTAGAAACCTCTAAGAGTTGTTTCACTAGGGAAAGGAATCCCTGCTTTTTATCCTCAGGGATAAAGGGGGCAAAATGCCGCACCTTTTTGGCAAGTTCCTCCAGGAACATGCCCATATAGAGACTGTAGGAATTAATCCTGGCTATAAGCATACTAGCCTGGAAAATTTTCCTACCAAAAGAGTCCAAAGTCTTACATTCCCGTCCTGGAGGGGTGGAAGAGTGCCTTTTGGTACTCCTAATCTTCTTCATTGCAGACTTCACCACAATAGAGTGGTGGGGCAATTGAGTCTTTTGGAAACCAGGAGAAGGAGGGACCCTATACATGGTGTCCAACCTACGGGAATAAGGAGACAAAGTCAAAGGATTTTCCCAGAAATCCATCAGTTGTTCTTGAAGGATTTCATGGATAGGCAGGGTAACTGCCTCCTTAGGGGCCTTTGAGTATCCCAAAATATCCAGTTTTTTGGATCTGGGTTCCTTTTCAGAGGATGTGGTAATAGAAAGGGCTGTAGCCATATCTAAAACAAAGTCCTGGAAGGACAAATCCTCTGGAGGGGACATTCTCCTTTTAGGAGAAGAGGGCTCCTCAGGTAAGTTGAGTGAAAACTCAGCAGAATCATCAGAGGAGTGAAAATCCTCAGAGGAATCGGTGCTTTCCTCTAACGCACGATACGCGTACCGATCGGTATCGATATCGGGCGTATCGGGTATGGAACCGGTATGGAGCGAAAGCCCATACGGTACCGACTTGCGTTTAGAGGTGGACGGCCTCGATACCGGCATGGCGGACGATACCGGTATCGGGCCCGGAACCGCTGAAAGCGGAACCGATGGCGTTGCAGCTTTAATGAAAGCCATGACGGCCTGCTGCATGGACTGTACAGTATCGCCCATGGACGCCATAGCTGCCTGGATGTCGGTACCGGAGTGACCCGGTACCCCAGAGCAGGCTAACAGGTGATCTGTCGAGGCCGTAGCATCGATATCAACCTGAGACCCCTGAATTGGCGTTTTTGGAAGTTGGACTTCCCGCCGGGGTTGTTTGGCTGGGGCAGGGTCCTCAAGTTCTAAGCTAAGAGCCTCTCGATGCTTTGAAGGAGATTTGCTCTTTGAGGACTTGCCCACAGAAGGTTTGGTTACCTGAGATCCATCCGGAGAAGAAGACCTGGATGACTGTGATGCTGTATTCTCTGAAGCAAACAGCACATGGAATTTGTTGGCCCGGTTCTGCAGCCCACGTTTAGACATGTGGGAGCAAGATGGGCAGTCCGGTATGGAATGGTCAGGCCCCAAACATTTCAGACACCAGTCATGGGTGTCTGTGACTGAAATAACAGCATTACATTTGGTACACTTCTTAAATCCAGGGGCTGGCTTCTCCATGAGGAGAAATTGAGTAGGCCGAGAGGCCTCTCTGAAGTGACCAAAAAGCTAAAAAATAAGAAAAAAGAATTATAATTTTTTAAAGAAAGAAAGAAAAGACCGGCGATACCGGTATCGGTATGGGGAAGGCAGGTACGCGGTCTAAAGAAACAAATAAAATAACAATTTCTTCAGCGGTTGACAGGAACACGACCTGCTGGCTCCGCGGAAAAAGAGAAACTGAGGAGAGCTGTTCAGGAAGGCGGGAAGGCAGTGCGCATGTGCAGTGGGAGGTCCCAAAAGCTTCTATTCTAAGAAGCTGGGGAGCTTTCCCGCACGGGCTCCGTCGGTACCGACGTACCCCATATATGTGAGGACTTATTCCTGCTTGTTCCTGGAGATCAAATCATTAGGAGATGCGGGACTGTATGAAAACAACCAAGATGTGAAGATTGGTGGATGACTCATCAACAACCTTCGCTATGCTGATGAAACCACAACACTGGCTGAAAGTGAAGACAATCTGAAACATTTGCTTCACAAGATCAAGGAACAAAGTCTTAAAATGGGTCTGCACCTTAACGTAAAGAAGGCGAAGATCCCGACAACTTCCAAAATCAATTTCATCATTGATGGAGCAGAAATTGATATAGAAGACAACTTTAACCTACTTGGATCAACAATCAATAAAGAAATGACAAGCAGTCAAGAAATCTGTTGACGTGTTGCTCTTGGCAGAATGGAGAAGAAATTGAAATAGTGGACAACTTTAATCTACTTGGATCAACTATCATTAAAGAAGCAACAAGCAGTCAAGAAATCAGACGACGCAATGCAGAACGTCCCACTCGGAGTCAAGTGGTGATGACGAATCCGAGGCCCTGCAACTCATTGTCTCAAGGCCAGCGTCGAAGGGTCGGTGGCCTCCAGAGGACCTGGGGTCTGAGTTCCGGAAACTAGCCAGGGAGGATCAGATGCCTGAGGAACGGGACCAGGACCTCGACCGGTGTCGGGTTTACCCAAAGCCAGTGGCGCTCGGAGCTCAGCTTGATGACTGGGGTCGTCGGGGCAGATGATGAGGACAAAATAGCCATCATTGCCTGCTTCAGCACCAGGATAGCAGTGATATTCTGCTCCAGGACTGCCATTCTGGTTTCCAAGCTAGAAGGCTCTGCAGCTTTCGGCTTGGGCACAGAGGATCTTGGGTCCGGCACCAGCATTCTTGCGAGTGCATCTTTGACGAGGACTACAGTCCTGAGGAATCTCGCACAGTCTCCACTAGACAAAGAATCCTTCTTGAGGACCTTGGTAGGACGCTTCTCATAGCTGCCCAAGTCCTTCCGGGCAATTTTACCAGGTTTCTCTGGTGCAACCTCGGCAGACTTAGAGGATTTTTTCTTCTTTTTCTCTAGGTCAGAGGTCTTCTCGGAAGAGCTACTGCCACAGATTCCAAGGACGTTCGGGTCTCACAGGAAGTGCTAAGCTTGGAGCTCGGCATTGGGGAGGCCGGGGCTGAGTCGGATCTGAGGAACAGTTTTTTCTGCAACTCCGACCTCTTTTTGTTGGTCTTAGGCGTCATGACCTGACACAGGTCGCAGGAGTTACTGTCATGGTCTGGTCTCAGGCAACGCAGGCAGCAGTCATGGCTGTCGGTCACTGACATAGTTTGACTGCAGCTGTCACAGTTTTTGAACCCATTGGGGGACATGGTGGGGAGCACCCGAATAGGGTTGACAAACCCCGGGTGAAAAAAGGCGCGAATGCCAGTCGAAGCAGGCCTTGATCAAAAAATGAAAAGGGTCAGAGGACAGCACCGAGCTCAGTGCTGGCTCGAGGCAGGAAGAGGAACCAGAATGCAAACCGGGAAACCTAACTTTTAAGGATAATTAGCAAGGATTTCTTTCGGGGAAATAGGACAGACGTCTGTTGGGCTCTGTGGAAAAAAGAGACTGAGCAAGATGGCACCCTTGGGGGGGGGAGGGGATCACGCATGCATAGTAGCATGTCCCAAAGTCTTTCTTTGAAAGCTGGCAAAATGCTACGCGTGGGCTCCATCAGTGCCAACGTCACCCATATGTGAGGACTGACTTCCGGGTTTGTTCCTGGAGAAAGTATAGTTTTCAGGGAAGGCGAGCATAAACTGAAATCTGAATTCTGATCTTTTATATTAACATATTGCCTCTGAGTTATATCTGAGCTTAATACTGTAATTTGATACTGTATATCGATTGTTGTTTTTTTAGGTGCTGAACTATGCAAGGAGCAAAGGCAATGAGATTTGGGATGAACTGGATAATTGATTCTGGAGCAGATATTCAGGGACTACCATATGGTTTTTATCATCTCACACAGGAAAGAGAATCAACTCTATCCTCATTGTCTAATTGAAGCTAGGCAGTGGAAGAGTAGCCTGATGGTTAAAACAGGTGGCTGGGAACTAAGGAGGAAAACCAGTGTAAAAAATAAATAAAACAAAAAACAGTACTGAAGCTAGCAATAAGCAACAACATGCAATAGTGGAGAAAAAAGATCTCAGTGAATACTGTCACCAAGCCGACGCAACAGTTCATATGCCACAGCAGCCACTCAAACACGCCAACAACTGGCATAAATAGGCTATAGGGACCCACCATCACTGGTCAAAAAAACTCCACATTAATGAAAGATTACATAATTACTATTTCAACATTTTGCATGATTCTCAATTCAACATATCACCAAATGGCATCAACAGCATTAATAGGGCATAAGAATGATATAGGCACTGCTTAAACTTAGCTGTAACATGGGTTGTAACACTGCCCCAATTCCAACACAGGGGGTTTTGCCAAAGCTGCGTCAGGGAGTAGGACCTGCCCAACATCACCAAGCCACTAGAAACAAAAACCAAAAAAAATCATGCAATTCGTGTAACTTCACATGCTCAATCCAAATTACCAACAGATCTAAGGAACCCTACTATCCCATATCAACAAAGTAAAAGAAAGTAAAGGGAGTGAAAAGGACCTTATACTCACAGACCATTGCAGTCCAAAACCAGCTTGTACCCCGAGATGCCTTCACGTGAATTCAACCGGCAAAAAATATAGCGCTTGAGCTCTAAAAAAATCTAAAATGGGCAGAGCTTCCTCGGGACCATCTATATCACAGCATATCAACCCAATCAGAAAAGCATCCCCCCAAAAAAATAGCCAAGCATTGTGGCTTGGTTCTGCACTTGTTCTATAGCACAGTTACTTACCTGTAACAGGTGATCTCTGGGAACAGCAGGAATAAGTCTTCACATATAGGGTACGTCGGTACCGACGGAGCCTGCGCGGGAACGCTCCCCAGCTTCCCAAAAAGGAAAGCTTTTGGGAGCATCCCACAGCGCCTGCGCGCTGCCGTCCCGCCTTTCCTAACCGCCTCTCTCCAGTTCGAGTTTTAAAGCTGAGACAAAGAGAGAGAGGAAAGGAAAGATAGATAGAGTGATACAACTCCTAGGGGAGGTGGGTGGGTTGTGAAGACTTATTCCTGCTGTTCCCAGAGATCACCTGTTACAGGTAAGTAACTGTGCTATCTCCAGGAACAAGCAGGAATGAGTCTTCACATATGGGGACTCCCCAGCTAGAGATGCCAGGGAGATCCCCAAGGTTGTGAGACCCTGAGAAGGGCTCTACCTCCTCCCATGGATCTCAGGCATCCAACCAGGGATGGAGGGTAGGAGTTGACTAAGCATGGAACAGGTGTTTGAGAACAGCCTGACCAAACAAGGCATCCCGGCGGGAGTCCTTGTCCAAACAGTAATGGGCTGTGAAGGTATGAACCGAGGCCCAGGTGGCTGCTCGACAGATCTGGTCGATAGACACAGAATTTAGATGAGCCATAGAAGTGGCCATGGCCCTCACATTATGAGCTGTGACATGGCCCTCCAGAGAAAGGTTCTTACTCTGGTAGGCGAAAGAAATACACTGAGCAATCCAATTGGACAGTGTCCTCTTAGAGACTGGAAGTCCCAAATGAGAGGGATCAAAAGCAACAAAGAGTTGAGAAGACTTTCTATGTTGCTGTGTCCTTTGTAAGTAAAAAGCGAGAGCTCTCTTACAATCCAGGGTATGAAGATTCCTCTCTGCACTCGATGCATGAGGACCTGGAAAAAAGACAGGTAAATACACCTCTTGATTAAGATGAAAAGGTGAGACCACTTTAGGCATAAAGTGTGGATTGGTCCTAAGGACTACCTTATCATGATGGAACCTTGTATAAGGTGGATTAGCCACTAAGGCCTGCAGTTCACTGATGCGGCGAGCTGAGGTGACTGCAATAAGAAAGATAACCTTCCAGGAAAGAAATTTCAAGGAGGTAGTGGCTAAGGGTTCAAAGGGTGGCTTCATGAGCTGACCAAGAACCAGATTCAAGTCCCATGCCACTGGAGGTGGTCTAATGGGAGGTTTAGTTAAAAGAAGGCCTCTCATGAATCTTGCAATAAGCGGATGAGAGGAGACAGGCTGTCCATTGAGAGGCTTGAGGGATGCTGCAATAGCACTCAAATGGACCCTTACTGAATTCGTCTTGAGGCCTGCATGGGAAAGATGCAGGAGATACTCTAGTAAAGAATTCAAAGGTATTGCTAGAGGGTTAATACCCTTCTCAGCACACCAAATGGTAAACCTTTTCCATTTAAAAGCATAGGAACGTCTAGTAGAAGGCTTTCTGGAAGCATGAAGGATATCCCGTACTTGCTGAGAAAGATGCCAATCTTGAAGGTCTAAGCCTTCAGCAACCAAGCCCTGAGATGGAGAGATTGGGGGTTTGGGTGCCACAACGTTCCCCCCCCCCACCCTGAGACAGGAGATCTGGAGCAGACCCCAAGTCCAGGGAGGGAGCTTGAGAGAGATGCAGAAGTAGAGGGTACCACACTTGGCGTGGCCAACGTGGAGCTATGAGAATCATAGTCCCTTGATCTCTCTGAAGCTTGAACAGGGTCTTGGGAATTAGGGGAATGGGTGGAAAGGCATACAGGAAGTCTTGACCCCAATGAAGGAGGAAGGCATCCCTGTCCTGAACTCCCTGACACGGAATTCTGGAACAGAATCGGGGAAGTTTGGCATTCCACGGACTTGCAAAGAGGTCTATGTCCGGGGTTCCCCAAATTCGAAAGATTCTGACTATCTGGTCCATATGAAGGGACCATTCGTGTGGAAGCAGAATTCGACTGAGTCTGTCTGCCCAAGAGTTTTGAACTCCTGGAAGGTATACTGCCAGAAGATTAATTTGATGCTCTCTGGCGAAGGCCCACAATCTCAGAGCTTCGTTTCAAAGCGACAGAGAGCCAGTTCCTCCCTGCTTGTTCACATAGAACATGGCTACTTGGTTGTCCATGTGAATGAGGACTGTCTTGTAGCTGAGCAGGGTATGGAAGACTCTGAGAGCCAAGAAGATTGCTCTAAGCTCTAAGAAGTTGATATGTAGGAAGGTCTCCTGTGGAGACCAAATGCCCTGGGTGGAGAGGTCTTGAAATGAGCTCCCCAACCCTTTGGAGAGGCATCTGTTGTAAGGATTGCTTGGGGTAACAATTGTTGGAAGGGGGACCCCAGCAACAGATTTTGAGTGGACTTCCACCACTGGAGAGACCAAAAGAGGCGCCTGGAGGTTGCTATTTTGTCTGACAGACTTCCAGATGCCTGGGTCCACTGGGTGGACAAAGTCCATTGAGCTGCCCTCATGTGAAGGCGAGCATAAGGGACCACATGCACCGTGGATGCCATGTGGCCTAGCAGTTGTAACATCTCTCGAGCAGTTAGGTGGGTTTTTAACTGAATCTGAGAGGCTAACTGCACTAAGCGTAGGCAACGGGCCTGGGGAAGAAGATAGGCCCTTGCAGTTGTGGTATCCAGCAAGGCCCCTATGAACTCTAGAGACTGAGTAGGGGTGAGTTGGGACTTTGGAATGTTTATAACCAGTCCCAGATACTGCAGGACACGCATTGTGCAGGCTAGGGAAGTCTGGGCCTCTGACTGGGATGGAGCTCGGATGAGCCAGTCATCCAGATATGGGAATACAAATATTCCCAGAGTGCGTAGAAATGCAGCTATTACTGCCATGCATTTTGTGAACACTCTTGGAGCAGAGGCCAGACCAAAGGGAAGCACCCTGTATTGATAGTGCTTTCCCTGATAAAGGAACCGAAGGAACCTTCTGTGTGCTGGATGGATGAGTATATGGGTATACGCATCCTTGAGATCTAGAGAACAAAGCCAATCCTGACTCTGAAGGAATGGAAGGAGAGTACCCAGAGAAATCATCTTGAATTTCTCCTTGCATAGGAATTTGTTCAATTCTCTGAGATCTAATATGGGTCTGTAACCCCCTGTTTTCTTTGGAATTAGAAAGTAGGGGGAGTAGAACCCTGAGCCTTGTTGAAGAAGAGGTACTTCTTCTATTGCCCCTTGGGCAAGAAGGGTGGAAATCTCTTGACCCAGAAGGTCGAGGAGAGATGTTGGAGAATTGAACTGTTTCACCATGGTGTGGGGAGGAAGGTTTAAGAAATGAAGTTTGTACCCTTCCTTTATGAGGGAAAGGGTCCACTGCTCTGCTGTGATTTGCTCCCATCTGGGAGCAAAGTGAGCTAACCTTCCTGGAATGGTGAGAGGCTCTGGCTCTTTTAGAGCCAGAAAGGCTAAGTTCTCTAGGTGCAAGTCAAAGGCCCTGAGGAGGCTGAGGCTGTTGGGCTACAGTAGGCCTTGCAGCCTTAGACTTGGCCTGTTTAGGTTGTTGACGCTTTGCAGCAAAACGACCTGCAGAAGATGTCTGCTGACCATAAGCAGGATAATATCTTCCCTTCTTGGGAAAATATGTCTTTTTGAACAACCTCTTCTGGACAGGATTAGAGGTAGACTTTGAAAGCCTATCCAAAGCAGAATTTTCTGCATCCATCTGAGTGGCCTTTGCTTGCCAATCTTTGCCAAACAGGTTTTCACATGTACAAGGAAGATTTCCTAATCCATCATGGACCCAGGGTTCCAAATCAGAAGCTTGTAACCAAGCAATTCTGCGTGCACCTATGGCAATGGCCGAGGCTCTGCTGGCCCCCTCAAAAGAGTCAAAGGCTGCACGGTTAGAAAATTTGGAAACATCCTGGGCATGCTTAAGCCAGGTAAGAAAGTCTTCCCTTTTATCTTCTGGAAGAAAAGGGAGGAAAGTTTGCAGATGATCTGTAACTTCCTTCAGAAACATCCCCATATAGAGACTATAGGAGTTGATTCTGGCAACAAGCATACTGGCTTGAAAAATTTTCCTGCCAAAAGCATCTAAGGTTCTACATTCTCTTCCTGGAGGAGCAGATGAGTGCCTCTTTGCACTCTTTAACTTTTTCATAGCAGACTCCACCACAATAGAATGGTGAGGAAGCTGAGTTTTATGAAATCCAGGACAAGGAGGGACACGATACATGGTATCCAACCTACGAGAATGAGAAGAGATGGTGAGAGGAGTCTCACATATGCCTATCATGTGGTCATAAAGGATCTCATGAACTGGCAAAGTGGCTGCTTCTTTAGGAGCCTGGGGATATTGCAAAATATCCAATTTTTTGGCTCTAGGCTCTGTCTCAGGGGCTACTGAGATAGAAAGCCCCTTGGCCACTTCCCTTATGAAGTCTTGAAAAGACAAGTCTTCTGGAGGGGACATTCTTCTTTTTGGAGAAGAAGGCTCCTGAGGAAGAAGTACCGATGCTTCGACAGAGGCCTCCGATGCATCAGAGTCTTCGGAGGAATCGAAGTATCGCCTGTCTGGATGCTCTTGTAAAGCCCGATACGCATACCGGGTGGTATCGACATCGGGAGTCATCGGTACCAGATCGGTACCGATAGGCATCATCGGACAGAGTACCGCTGCAGTCAACACCGAAGCCGATGTCGATGCAATCAGTACCGGCACCGGAACCGATATCAGAGCCGGTACCGACAACGAAGCTTGTTGCGGTACCAGCGGCGTCGCAGCTTGTATGAATGCCGTAATGGCACGCTGCATGGTCAGAACATTCTGATCCATCGACGCCATGAATGTCTGGAGGTCGGTACCGGCGGATTCCACCGGTACCCCAGAACATTGCAACAGGTGATCAGTCGAGGCCGTGCCATCGATGTCAACCTGTGACCCCATAGGAGGAGCTTTGGAAGCCGGAGCTTCCCGCCGGGGTACTTTTGCCGGTGCAGGATCCTCGAGGGCAAGCCCGGAGGCATCTCGATGCTTAGAGGGAGATCTACCCTTCGAGGTCCGGCTGGACTTATGTTTGGTTACCTGAGATCCATAGGAGGAAGAAGCCCTGGAAGACGTCGATGCCACCGAAGCTGCATCAGAGGGAAACAGTGTACTGAGCTTGGCTGCTCGGTTATGTAAACCTCTTTTAGACATCATGGTGCAGGACGGACAATCCGTGATGGAATGGTCAGGACCCAAACACTTAAGACACCAGTCATGGGTGTCGGTAACAGATGGTACCGCTGCACTTAGTGCATTTTTTAAACCCGGAGGCGGGCTTTTCCATGAGGAATTTTCTGTTAGGCCTAAGGCCCAACGAAGAAAAAATACACTGAAGTGGAACGGAAAGTATTCTTTTTTTTTTTGAAGAAAAAGAAAGAAAAGACCAGCGGTACCGGTCCGACGTCGAAGAAGGCAGATGCGCGACCAAAGAAATAAAATAAAATAAAGAACTTCTTCAGCGGTCACAGGAACACGACCTGCTGGCTCCGCGGAAAAGAAGAACTGGAGAGAGGCGGTTAGGAAAGGCGGGAAGGCAGCGTGCAGGCGCTGTGGGATGCTCCCAAAAGCTTTCCTTTTTGGGAAGCTGGGGAGCATTCCCGCGCAGGCTCCGTCGGTACCGACGTACCCTATATGTGAAGACTCATTCCTGCTTGTTCCTGGAGATTAGTGTTTATGACACCATAGCAATGTTATGTATGGTTCCGGGTGTGATCTGTTAGTCTCATTCAGAATATTTTTTGTATACTGTGAATATGTAGTGATCAGTCTTGGGTGACTGTTTCTGATTGGGTGGCTGTTTTGTGCCTTAGTGATTTCCGAGTAAGCTCTGCCTTTTGTGGATCCTGAGTTAAGCATTTTGGTTTCATTTCAGAATATGTCATTCTGGTGCTCAGGACACAGTAGTGATGTTGGTGTGGTCGATGTTGTGAAATCCGATTCAGAACATTCTTTGTTCACTAGGAGCGTGTAGTAATTTGTTTTTTTTGGGGGAAACATTTCTGATTGGGTTGATATTCTGTGATGTAAGGGGTCCTGATGAAGCTCCGCCCATTTTGGATCTGTTTAGAGCGCATGCATGGTGTGTTTTGCTAGTTGGATTCATGTGAAGGCATCTCGGGGTTCAAGCTGGTTTTGGACTGGAATGTCTGTGAGTATAAGGTCCTTTTCACTCCCTTTACTTTTTTTACTTTGTTGATATGGGATAGTGGGGTTCCTTAGATCTGTTGGTAATTTGGATTGAGCATGTGAAGTTACACCAATTGCATGATTTTTTTGTTTTTGTTTCTAGTGGCTTGATGATATCAGGTAGGTCCTACTCTATGCCGCAGCTTTGGCGAAACACCTAGCATTGAGTTGGGACAGTGTTACAACCCGTGTTACAGCCCGTGTTACAGCTAAGTTTAAGGTGTTCTCTGGGGACAGCAGGAATCAGTCCTCACATATGGGTGACATCAGCGCCAATGGAGCCCGCGCAGTAACCTCTTCCCAGCTTTCAAAGAAAGCCTTTGGAAGATGTACCACAAAGACATGGTCCCCTTCCCGCCCAAGTCTTGCCTCAGTATGATATCATAACACAAAGCGGCAAAAAGAAAAAACTTCACAGGGAGGATTGTGAGGACTGATTCCATCTGTCCCCGGAGAACACCTGTTACAGGTGAGTATCTACGCTTTCTCCGGGAACAAGCAAGAAGTCAGTCCTCACATATAGAACTCCTTAGCTACAGGCTACCGAAAAACCTGTAAAATGCTCATGGCTGACCAGAAAAAGGTAGAACCATGAGCAGCAGCAATGAGTCGAGAGATAATAGACTCCCGAGTGGCCCAAGTGCCCAGCGAGGAACCAATGCCTCGGTAGCCTGAACACACCAAAAGGCTGGAGGGCAGGAGTTGCTTATACACCAAACAAATGACAGTGTACTGCCTGGCAAAAGGCGCTGTCCAGATGGAACTCTCTCTCCAGGCAGCAGTGAACTAAGAAATTGTGGACTGAGGACCAGGTGGTGGCCCATCAGATTTCCAATAAGGCAACAGAGCACAAATTCGCTACAGAGACCGCCATGGCCTGGACGCTGTGCCCCATGACACAGCGCTCCAGCAAAAGACCAGCTTGCTCATAGGCAAAGGCAATGCAGTCTGCGACTCAGCTAGACAGGGTTCGCAGCTCCCAACCGACTTGGGCATTGATAATGTTCTCCCCCAACCACAAAGTGTAGGAGGTTGATGAGGATGTGTGTGTAAGCATTCTTTAGGTCCAAGGATCACAGTCAATCTCCCTTCTGGAGATATGGCAGCAATGTTCCAAGAGAGCATTTTGAACTTTTTCCTCACCAGGAATCTGTTGCGGTCTCACAAATCAAGGATGGGGCAGAACCCTTCAGTCCTTTTTGGTACCAGGAAGTACAGGAGGTAGAACTCTGTGTCCCTAAGGTAGGCTGGAACAGGTTCCACCACCTGGTCCTCCAGAAGGCCTGCGAGTTCTTACCAGAGCAGATCCCGGTGAAGAGGCGTCCTTGGGGTCTGGTGGAGGTGGAGGAGGAGGAAGTAACCCTCTCTCACCACCTGAAGGGTCCATGTGTCAGTGGTAATGGAGGGCCACCTGTGGGCAAAGAGCATCAGATGCCCTCCTGTGTGCTTCAGGGCTGTGCCTCCTGGGGGAAAGAGAGGCTATGCCCAAGCAGTCAAAAGCCCCCTTTAGGTTGTGCCGGGGGCCATGCTTACATGGCCATGCTCTTGTCCCTTAGCCTGCTGGCCCTGTTGGGGAGCTGGGAAGGCCTTAGTATTGAGGGTAGTTTCCGTAAGCCTTCCTCTTCTTTGGGTACGAGGGCTTTCAACTTGAAGCCTTCCTTGGGGAAGGGTCAGTGGTCTTCTTGGAGAACCTGGTCCTAGTCAGGAAATCTGACTCCAGCTCAGCGGCCTTGTCTGTCATGGTTTGCCAAAGAGGTTCTCTCCACGACAAGGGACATCAACCAATTTGTCCTGGACCCGTTGCTCCAGGTCAGAGGACTGTAGCCAAGCCTGGCGCCAGAAACTAATGCCCAGCACAGCTACTCTAGCTTCTGACTCTAAGCCACTGTTCCCTCTAAGCTGTGCGCGTGTGCGCGCGCACATACTTTAGAACAGAGTGCACAAAAATTACGGCTCTGATTCTGATAGAAAACACAGACGTCTTAAAATTTAAAAGTTATGATTGTAATTACTAGAAATTTCCCGCTTCATTTAGTAATCATCTATTTTCATTTAATTTGATTAAAATCAATGTGGTGTACATACTGTATTCTGACGTGTAGTCAGATTTTAAAGTATATAACTCCGAGTGTCGTTATGTGGCGCACAAAAATTTAACCTTCCTTCAAAAGCTGCACACAGCTGATATTTTATGCGCACACAGCCTACAGAAAATTAGAGGGAACATTGCTCTAAGCCATCTGTAGGCCACTCAAGTGATAAACTTGGAGCATTCCCTGACCGCCAAGGCCAGGGTCCAGAATCGCTGGAGAGGTTCCTCTAAGAGAGCAGCCGAGAGCCTGGGGAGCTCTTTCACCAGGTCTCGAAGGTAGATGCCCATGTACAACTGGTAAGTCTGGATCCAGCCAACAAGCATCGAACCCTGGAAGCACTTACTGTTCATGGCATCCATTGTGCAGGCCTCCCTGCCCGAGGGCACCGAGAAGTGCACTTCCCGACTCTTGAGCTTCCACATGGCTGATTCCACCACCATGAAGTTCTGAGGCAGTTGGGCTTTTTGGAAGCCAGGACTCTGGCAGACCCAGTATATCGAGTCCAGCCACCTGCTAACTATGGGCACCAATGCAGGGGTCTCCCACCCGTGGAGAAGCAGCCATTTCAGGATGGGGGGAATGGGAATGGTCAGCGCCTCATACTGGAGGATCTTGAGAGGGGCATCGTATTGGAGGATCTTGAGGTGCGAAGGCCAGAGCCCTTAGCCATGTCCCACATGAAGTCAAGGAAGGCCATGTCCATGGGTGGGTCCGGCGCCTTGACTCTGGTGGGGACGGGTCCAAGGCCACGGTGCGGTGATGGCGGGTATCCAGGGACTCCGCATCCTCAATCTCCCAATCCGAGTCCAGCTCAGAGGAGGCGTTGGGGGTCCTCTGGGACTTGGGGTACTGGACCAACTCTGAGTACCTCGGGGTCGCAGTGGCCCAGCACTCGGAGCAGAGAGCACTAAGCGGTGATGACTGTGGCCCCGAGGACCTGGACCGTGGCAAAAGCATCTCTTGAGGCTGGTGGTGCTCAAGGATTGGCTCAACCTCTGTGGAGTCCCTCGCTGAGGAGGGGCCGGTGGTTAGGAGTGATGACCCGGGGGAACTGAGCATCAGAGTCTGCTGCTGGGTCATGAAGGCAAACAAACTGTGCTCTAAGGCCATCATCCTAGCCTCGAAACCAGGTGGCTCCGCAGCCTTCGGTGTGGGCACAGTGGACTATGGGCCTGGCACTGGCTCTGTCGAGGGGGAGTCCTCAACCACAATGGCCTCGGGGGTCCGAGACCGGTCCCAGGGTATGAATGGTTCCTGGCGAGGCAACTTGAATGGCCGCTCCTTGCCATTGACCTCCCGCTGAGGGCTGCAGTATCGTGGCCTGTGGGATTTCTCCACTTTCCCTGACTCATCGCCCAACAGGGCCCTTGAGGTCTTCCAGCCCTTCTTGGCGCAATCCTCGATGTGGGAGCACTGGCAGGAGATTCCATGGTCCCAGGGCTCTGAGGCGACATGGTTTCTGCAGGTGTTTGAGGTCCTGGAAGGAGTCTTGGAGCAGGCTCTCGCAGAGGACTCTGGGACTGAGTTGTTCTTTTGAAAAATCGACACACTGCTGCTGACATTTCCTGAGGGCCTTAGGGGTCATCTGCTTACAAAGACTGCAGCCCAAGGCATTGTGGTCCGGCCCGGGGCACCAAAGGCAGCAGTTGTGTGGATCGTGCGTGACATACTATGAGCGCAGTGGTTGCACGGCTCAGGAAAAAGGCACGAACCTGCGCCAAATAAAAAGATAAAAGGAAAAAAAGACCCCTAGGAGGTGATGCTGAGACAAGTGGGCTCAGGAGGGAAAAGGACCGGTACGCTATCAGAGAAAGCAAAAAAGACGACAAATATTACCAACTTTTTCCAGGGAAACAGACACATGTCTGATGGGCTCCATGGAAAAAAGAAGACAGAGGCAAGATGGCACTCTTGGGCGGGAAGGGGACCACGCCTGCATGGTACATCTCCCAAAGGCTTTCTTTGAAAGCTAGGGAGAGGTTACCGCATGGGCTCCAAAGTTTCATGCGCTCTTCACTTTGAAAGCAAAATAAAAAAAATATTTTAAACAAAAGCATATCCCTACAAATTATTTGAACCAAGAACAATTCTGATCTATAAAGAAAAAATTTTAAAAGCTGCAGGGTACAGTCTCTCTCTGGTTCAAGACCATATGTCACCAAAAGCATAGCTCTGGGAAATACTTTGTCCAGTGACTTTTCTAGAACCTGTGTGAAGTTCAGAGTATTTAATGAAAGTTCAGCAATTCCCTCTCCCTCGAGTGGAGGAGTAGCCTAGTGGTTAGAACATTGGCTTGGTAACTAAGCAACCAGGGTTCAATTCCCGCTAGCACTCCTTGTGGCCTTGGGCAAGTCACTTAACCCTCCATTGCCTCGGAAGAAAGGCCTGGCAATCTACTTCCGGTGATACTGCCAAGAAAACCCAGGAGCTTCTGGGTCGCCAGGAGTCAGCACTGACTCGAAGGCACACATTGCATTGCATCACTTTGCTTCTTCATAGGCAAATACAACCTTGCGGTAGGAAGGACTGCATTAGGAGGAATTCTAAGTACTTCAATGCATTTTCAACATTTCAGCAGGTAAGATGATCCAGGAACTTGAAAAGTTAATAAATCTTGAACTAAATTGCATTGCATAATTTTTAAGCATTTCAGGTTTGTTATAGAGAATTGTCAAAGACCAATTAAGTTCATCCAGTAAAAGGTTTTGTTAAATAAAGCCAAGTCAGTATATGCCTCATTTGAAACATTGTATCCTCTCAGTAACTCTTCTGGTTCAAAAGTTGCTGCTTAACTGTGTTGATTGAAACAAGGTATATCCATTTAACAAAACCTTAATTCGCAAAAGTAACCACAACCTGATATTGCTCATGTGGTACCCGTGAGATAGCAACTTCCACCTGTGCTATTAAAAGTTTCACCTTCCCATAGCACACTAAGGCAACGCCACACCAATAAGTCACCTTTCATCCTCCACTGTAATCCCACAATACTGAGCTATCTAACAGATCAAGAAACAAAGCAGGTATTATAGTATTCACTTGCACACAACAAAGAATCATGGCCTTTTCCATACTTGCTTTCACATGCCTTTACCTATTTGCTAGTGCCATCTACGGATCTAATGCCCTCACTGCTATTTGGTTTTCCCACGGTCATCAGCCCCCCTCTCTGGCCCCCTCTTTCTCTGGTTCACCTATCTCTCTTGTTCCTACTTTTCGTTATCTTGGTGTACTTTTCGATTCTGACCTTTCCTTTTCAGCCCACATTTCCCATATCTCCAAAAGCTCTTTCTACTACCTCCGTCAGATCCGGGCAATTCGTCCTTTTCTTTCTCCCTCTGCTCTTACTACTCTGCTTCTATCACTGGTTATTTCTCGCATTGACTTCGCCAATTCCATTTTCACTGGTCCCACCAAGCTCCAACTGTCACGTCTTCAACGAATCCAAAATACAGCCGCTCGACTCGTGTCCCACGCCTCCCCCAGAGACCACGTCACCCCCCTTCTTTTCCGCCTTCACTGGTTACCAATTTTCTTCCGCATTCAGTTCAAACTACTCACCCTTGTTCATAAAGCACTTCACACCTCCACTCCTCAATACCTGGCTGACCTCATCCACTTTCACACTCCCAGACACACTCCCCGTTCCTTTCATCTCAACCGTCTCACACTACCCCCTCCCTCCCTAGCCCACCTGCACTCTACCCGTTCCTCAGCTTTTTTTTTTCTAGGCCCTGCCCTCTGGAACTCCCTTCCCACCGCCCTCCGCCTGGAACATCATCACCCTACCTTCAAGCTGGATCTAAAGACTCACCTTTTCTCCCTTGCTTTTGGCCCTCCCTCCTCTCACCCCTAACCTTTTTTTCCTATACCCTTTGATATCAACTTGCTCTCCCATTTTCTCTCTACAAAGTAATTGTAACTTTCTTTCTACTTTTCCGGCCTTGTGCCTGCTGTTACTGTAATATTTTATTATCATTGTAAACCGCTCTGCTATTTTGAAGGGCGGTCAATCAAATCAATAAACATAAACATAAACTCATGACCATAACAAGATCCCATTACTTCACAGTACAAGCAAAAAACACTACCATAGCCATTACCAACCTCCACAAAAACCATGCTACAAGAGACAGTCTCATTTGCTCCATATAGCATTAGAGCACACATCCAACACGAAATGCAATGAGTCAGATGTTCAACATGAACTTAGGTGTGCACTCATCAATGCTCGCTCTGCCCGCAAGAAGTGGCCAGCCATCACAGATCTCTTATACAATTTCAACCTAGACATATTAATGGTCACCGAAACTTGGCTCTCTGACACTGTCATATTAAACCAAATCACACCCCCCAACTACTCTATCTACACATGTAACAGGGCAAACAAAAGAGGAGGGGGAGCCTTCATTATAGCAAAATCTGATCTCCAATACTGAACGATCCTGATCAGAAGCACACAACAACTAGACACTATCACCATATCTAATAAATATAACACCATCAACCTTATTTATACGGCACCAAGCTCGTCAGCTGAAGATCTATCCATCATAATTGACTTAGCTTGTAATCCCGAAAACCGAAACAAACCAAACTGGCTACTGGGCGATTTCAATCTTGCATCCGTCCAACCTGCCTTATCTAACACCTTCCTCGATGCAATGGCCAATCTCAACTACAAACAGATTGTAAATAATCCAACCCACCAACGAGGGAATGTTCTCGATCTTATCTTTGTTCCGCCCAATGACACACTCACAAAGTGAAAATTTGATCTTTCAATCACCCCGGTCCCCTGGTCAGACCACAGCCTGATAACATTCAATATGCCATCACAAGAAGAGACCATCAGCCGTACAAATATACAGTCAACAGCCAACTCAGTACAATTCAAACCATTTGACAAGGAAGATATTATGAATCATGTCCTCCCAAAACAGGCTCAGCCATCAGCCAACATAAATAACATGGTTTCAAATTGGAATGACACCCTTAACCTGTACTCAAAACTGCCGTCCACTGACAAACAATCAACATCAGTTATCCGTGCAGATAAAAGGCTGTCAGCCCCGTGGTTCTCTCCAGAACTTAGAAAGTCCCTTCTATTCCTGAGGAAACTAGAGAGAAAATGGAGTAAATCCCATAACACCGTTGACCAAGCCGCATACTTAACCCATCTGAAAACTCATCGAGAAGCAGTCTGGGACAAGAGAAAAGCTTTCCATTCTGAGCTCCTCAACCGTTCTTTAAACAAGCCATGAGACCTATTCAACCTAGTAAAATCTCTAACCACGGAACCATCACAACCACAAGAACAAATACATCCCCAAACATACGCCAACTATATCCAATCTAAAGCCATCAAAACAACAACAGCCTCCAATTCAGAACCTACCCGGCCTCCTGGGCACCAGAACCCACTCACCAAGCTCTCTTCTCCTTCCGCAAAAAACATTGAAGACATTATCACCAACATAAATACCACCACAGCGCCAAACGACCCATGCCCAGCACACTGGATAAGAGCAATGCGTGCAGAATTCAGCCCTTTCATATCAGATATCATAAATCAATCCTTCTCAACAGGAATATTCCCATCTGCTCTTAAGCAGACGTCCATCAGACCACTGCTAAAGAACAACTAACTGGATCCAACGAAGGAGGAATCCTACCGGCCGATCTCCAGTATCCCACTACTATCAAAAATTATTGAAAAGGTGACCCAGAGACAGATCCAACAACACATTGATATCGCATCACCATTAGACCCCAGCCAACATGGATTCAGGGAAGCTCACAGAGTTGAAACACTTCTCACCTCCCTAACTAACACGCTCATCGGTGAGATTAATAACATCAAAATGGACTTCGCGCTAATCTTCCTTGACATTTCCGCAGTGTTTGATTCAGTGGACCATGACAAACTTCTAACCCGACTCCATCAGAAGGGAATCCACGGGTTAGCATGGGCTTGGTGTAAATCTTACCTAGAAGAGAGATGGCAACAAGTTCGGGTTGGATCAACTACTTCAGAACCTTTCCAGCTGAAGCAAGGAGTACCCCAAGGCTCCTCCCTTTCAGCGCTGCTCTTTAATATATATATATGCAGCCGATTTGCGAAATCACCCGCTCCTATGGTATATCCTGTCTAATCTACGCAGATGATGTGCTGATATTTACTCCGATCAATGTTACGCTCCCAGATTATACAGTTCTAGTAGAGTGCTTCAACGCAATAACAGACTGGCTCCTCACTCAAAACATGCGAATAAATTTCAAAAAAACCGAGGCACTAATCGTCACGAAAAACAAAGGATTCTCACCCCCGGCGACCCTAAAAGTACGGGACGCAGAACTGCCAATCAAGTCCTCCATAAGATACCTAGGCATAACACTGGATAATCGACTAGACTTCAAAGAACACATAAACCGCACGGTAAAAACCATCTATTTCAAGATCAGGACCCTCCGACACCTGAAAAACATGCTCGACCCTGACAACTTCCGTACAATATTCCAGGCGATAGTCACCCCCCACTTTGACAATGCAAACATCATACTCCACGGCCTCCCAAAAAGTACCATAAACACACTACAATTAGCCATGAATGCCGCTGCCCGGGTCTTATATGGAGCATCAAGAAGAGACCACACGACCCCCATCCTAAGGGAACTTCACTGGCTCCCGATAAGCTGCAGGATTACATATAAAGTACTGCTCATCACATTCAAAGCCATTAACAAAATAGTCCCCCCCTCAATCACAACACTCCTCAATCACACCTCCAATATTAGACCTAGGAGATCAGTTGCAGCTAATACACTAGCCATACCTACAGAATCCACAAAATGCACAGCCGCAACTTCTAACAGAGCATTCGCACACTACGCCCCCAGACGCTGGAACAACCTTCCACCCACAATTAGATCAATCACGGATCTCAAGCAATTCCGAAAAGCTTTAAAGCACCACCTGTTCCTTATACACTTCTCTCAATACCATAACCCCTCACCGACTCCCCCAACACAACTGAATCCCTCAGTATGAGGCCGCAATTGTTCTGTCGCACGTCACACATTATGTAAATAGAACACTATCACTGTATAAAGTTGTAATAACATAAATGTACAAAGTTTCCCAAAGTTTTTATCCTGGTTAATTTCCCTGTTATATGTAAACTCATGCCGGCCTATTGCTGTTCTTGAGTAGTTTTGTTCACTGTAAACCGCGCTGATGATAAAGAGTGCGGTATAAAAGAACTGCTAAATAAATAAAAATAAATAAAATAAGTCATTTTTAACTGTAACTGAGCTAGTGATTTGGAAGAACTTCCACCATGCTGAATCCCAGTGTCATCCCTTTCAAATGAGCCAATGCAGAAAACTAGCACAGCCTTTAAGCACAGATAATGCCACTTTTAGGCACAATCACCGCCACAGCCAAATGCAGAAAAGAGACGGATGCGCACGTAAACAGCAAACGAAAAACTAGAGCACAATTAATGCCAAGAGTATTTAAATTCTAGGCAAATGTACTGGCCGTATTTAAATGACATGCTAATACTGTCTGCGCTCGATGCAGAGAAATGCGTAGAGGACTGCATAACCAACCTTAGTGCCAATATCTCTACGCCTGGTCTTGAGGTGGCTTAAATGTTTAGGTATGTGCCCATGACAGTATTTTGAAAGCATCGAGGGCACTTGCCTAAACTTCCCCTCAGATGATCCAGGTATTGGGGAAAGCCTCCAATGCCATCAAAATACTGTCAGGGGGTCGGTACCCCCAACAGAAAGCAAATCCCTGGTGACCCAGAGGCCTCAATCCCCACACCCGCCCAACTAAAAATAATTCTAGTGGCCCAGTGGCCCCGATCCCAAACCCACCCAACTAAAACAATGCCCAGCGGCTCCGAACTCCCCACCCGCCCAACTAAAAATAATTCTGGTGGCTCAGTGGCCCCGATCCCCCAACCCACCCAACTAAAATAATGCCTGGTGGCCCAGAGGCTCCGAACCCCCTACTCGCCCAACTAAAAATAGGCCTGATGGACCAGCAGACCCGAACTTCCCTCGCCCCTCTCAGGACCTTCACACAAAAGAGCAGGAGCAATGCCCATACGCTCACACTCCTGTACTGCCATCTTGAAAAAACGGCAACACCTTGCCCTGCATCCAGGGATACACCAGGCGGGGTCAGACTGCCATAAGGTATTTTCTAACTTATATGGCAGTCTGTCCCCACCTAGTGCATTCCAGGATGTACAGCGGGGGGGCCAGGCATCACCATTTTTCAACTTGGTAGCGCTCTCACTCCTTTGTGAAGCTATAGGTAGGGGGGGGTTCGGGGCTGCTAGGTCACTAGGTATTATTTTAGTTGGGCGGGTGGGGGTATCAGGGCCACTGGGCCACAAGGGATTTGCTTTCTGTTAAAGGCACCGGACCCCGACAGTATTTCCCCTCAGATGATCCAGGCATCAGGGAAAGCCCCCGATGCCATCAAAATACAGACATGGTGCATATGCAAATTAGCCACACCATACTCCTGTTTCTCTGGGAGAGAATGCCGAACTTGCATCGAGCTCTGTGCATGTGTGTTTGGCTTGCTCTCCCAGTTTAATGCTGACATTTGCACCAAACTTAACATGTGGCTAACGTATAGCTAATTTGCATATGAGCTCCTTTCTGCATACCTGTGCTGAAGTCGCGCACTATCGGCACGCTGCAAAGAGGCATGCAGAGTTGATATAGCACGACTTCAGCAGTGGCTTTCTACACTGGCCTGAAAGTTAGCAATTTGTAGAACAAATAATGTATTATTCAGAGATTAGTTGAGATCACATTTTTCATTCATTCTACAAAAGAAATCTAGTTTCCAGCTAATTTATCCAACATTTCCACTGGTCAAGTGTCTACTTTCAGTCCTCTTCATCTAATGATAAAGGCCCATTTCTACTTCAATAAATTTAGCAATACATTAATGCACTGGTGCTCCTGTGTGGCAAGAAAACCTCTGTTGGTGTATGCAGTTACTCACATGGTACCATCCAGTAAGACGCGGTGGACATATATTTTTAAACAATTCCCAGTCTTATGCAAAGGAGAAAGCTAACAGTTGCTACCTGTTCATTCTCCACATGATTTTTTATTTTCTCCAGTTTCCTTCGTTCTCTTTGTCTCTAAAACAGAAAAGAAAAATGGAAGAGATTATATTTTTGACTCTCCTTCCAGGCTTCCCCTGATCTATCAAAGCCTAGGCGACTACCGGTTGTCGAGGGCAGGAAGCAGCATTCCAGCTAAGTCCTTAATAGAAAAATATGGGGATTGCCGCATGATCCTCCATTCTGTGAAGCATTTGATGAATCATGCCAAAGAGGAAGGGTAAAATGGGGGGGGGGAGATTCCTCCCCAACCGCAGAAGACCCCTTCCAGCATTTCCCCGGTTGTTGGTCCGATGGACTCTTTCCTACGGCTCCAGGAAAGTATCCGAGAAGAAATTGGCATTAACCCGACTATGTTGACACCAGGACAGGAAAGCCCAGTGTCTTCTTTGGGATGAGATCTGATGTCAGATCTGCGACTCCTCCGCCCCCCCCTTTGCCTATGGATTTCCTCAGTCTGAGCTCACCCGGGGTTGCCAGACCTGTAGCTAGTTTGACGGCTTCTCCGGGGGGAGGAAGTGGGCCCGGGCTGAGTCAGGGAAAAAGACAAACAGCCGGGGTCAACGTTTGCGGCTTCAGGAGTGAGCGTCGTGCACAGGCGGGCAACTCTCAATCTGCCTCGTCAACATCTGAGAAGAGTGGAGTTTTGTCGGGGACTGCAGAGGCTCGATCAGAGTTTTGGGCTATTCCCTCCTTCTCTCTGGAGTGTCCTGAGCACATTACATTGGATTTTATTTGATCTGCCTAACCAGATTGGGTGATTGTCTGGTCTCCCAAACGAATAAAACTTTGCAGCTAGCACAGAATATTTCTGTGCGTGCACAGAAAAAGGAGAAAGATATTGCAGCAATGAAAATAATGGTGAAAAGTATTGATAGCGAGGTTCAGCAGAATGAAGAGCGTATTAGTACTTTGGTTAAAGATATTACTGGCCAGAAATTTAAAACTGAGATGTTAGAAAACAAGATAAGAGCTACAAACTTGCATTTATTAAGCTTTCCCAGATCACTTATGGTTGTTGCAAGGGAAATGTTTAAGGCATATTTAACTGAAGGCTGGAAGTTTTGCCTGAATCCCATCCCCCTTTTACCTGGATTTACTTTTTATCAATGGGAAAGAAATTGGTGGGAGGGTGAAATCTTCTGATGAAGCAAATTCTCCTATGGACATTTTAAATGTTTCTGAGTTATTGGAGACATCGGTTTTGGACACAGTTACACCTGCTACATTGATAACAACTCTGGCACTGTCTTCCGATCGGGAGTAGCTGCTCAAACTGAACTTCAAAAAGCGATCTGTCCTATTTAAAGGGATGTCTGTGCGTATTTTTCCTGATTTAGCTCGGGATACACAGAAGAGAAGGAGGGAATTCTTGATCTTGAAGCCCGGGGTGACCCAGTTGGGGGGTTTGTTTTTTTCTCAAATTGCTGTGTAAATGTATGATAAAGTTACAGTCTGTTTCTTATATTTTCTATGAACCTTCCCAGCTGGCCGCCTTTATAAGTTCTCATCTGTCAGCTGTCACCTGGAAGTTGGGTGGTGTTATTTATATTCGCAGAAGGTGGGTTTGGTGTCCAGGCAGTTATCTGTATTTGCCATTCATGTTGTGTAGTAGTATTTTACTTTATTGGATCTCTCCTATGTGTAGGGCTAGAGAGATAATGGGCATAATTTGTTATTTTCTTATAATTGTTTTTTTAATGATTGATTTACCTGCTCATGTCTAAGTGTTATTGCTCAAAATGTATTTGTTGATAAGTGCATAAATAAAAATTAAAAAAAAATAGAAAAATATGGAGAACAATTTATTTATTTACATTCTCTTATATACCGCGCTATTCTGCATCAGTGCGGTTTACATTGAACAAACTGAAATTACATTGAACAGGGCATTATAACTTGGAGATAACTATTTTACAGGGAACATGGGCTATGGAGGGTTAAGTGGCTTGCCCAAGACCACAAGGAGCACCTATGGGACTAGAAACCCCAGTCCTTCCGGCCCAAGGTTGCTGTCCTCTAGTGGGATTTGAACCACCGACCTTCCGGCCTGAAGTACCTTGCCCCAACCACTAGGCTACTCCTCCACTCCAATGAATTAGGAGCTATCTTTGGACTACAACAAAATCAAACATGACATGATTTTTCAAAATCTGGTCTTTTCCCAAAAGTTTACAGCTGAAAATGTGACATTTGTAGTCCTCTACAAGCTACTCTTTATTGTTCAGATTTTTGCTCTATTTCTTTAGTTGGTTGTGCTCAATGTGGCTCCAACTTAGGACGCAAATGCAAATTTTCTAGATCCACAAATACATCTAAATTCATAATTTGGGAACCACTTTCTTTCACCTGGCACGTTCCTCCTGCTCTTTCCTGCTTCTAGCTCAGTGGAAACCAGAGTTAGGATCTGGCACTATGAGCCTTCATTTGTAAGCACTTGGGGACTTTTTTCCTCTGTGTAATATCCCTCAGCAAACCTAGTCTGTCTTTGCAACAGCAATCCTGTATCAAGAGGCCATCCAAACATACACTCAGCAGGTGCCTTGTGTAACCCTGCATTCATGTACCCTGAATCCAGCAACTGGGTATCACCCTTAAAGACTTCATCCAGGAGCTATGATTACTGCCTTCACAGAATATCTGCCCCATTCAATCCAGACACAGATCATATTATGATCTGCACCGAACTGACTATCGTTTTGTACTGTTGAACTAGATTGCAAACTCAGATGGGTATTAGATTGTAAGCTTGGATGAGCATGACTCTGATGGGCAGGGACTGTCTATTACATGTATATAGAAACATAGAAACATGATGACAGAAAAAGACCACATGGCCTATCTAGTCTGTCCTTCCATAACAACAACAGTCCACTTTTTACCTTTAGAGATCCTCTGTGTTTGTCCCATGCTTTTTTGAATTCAGTTACTGTCCTCATCTCTACCACCTCCACTGGGAGACTATTCCATGGATCCACTACTCTTTCCGTAAAGAAATATTTCTGCATATCACTCCTGAATCTATCTCCCTTCACCCTCATCCCATGTCCCCTAGTAGCAGAACTTGCTTTCAATTGAAAGAGGCTCTCTCCCTGAACATTTATGCCACGGAGGTATTTAAATATCTCAATCATATCACCTCTATCCCGCCTTTCCTCTAAGGTGTACATATTAAGATCCTTAAGTCTGTCCTCATATGCTTTATAATGAAGCCCATTAATCATTTTAGTAGCAACCCTCTGCACCGACTCCATCCTGTTCACATCCTTTTGAAGGTGCGGTCTCCAGAATTGCACACTATACTCCAAATGAGGTCGCACCAAAGACTTATACAGAGGCATTATCACCTCCTCTTTTCTGCTAGCCATTCCTCTCCGTAAGCACCCAAGCATCCTTCTAGCTTTTGCCGTCGCCTTTTCTACCTGTTCAGCTACTTTAAGATCATCAGACACAACCACGCCTAGGTCCCGCTCTTCTTTAGTGGACAAAAGTACTTCACCTCCTATACTGTATTGCTCCCTTGGATTGCTGCAGCCCAAATGCATGACCTTACATTTTTTAACATTAAATCCCAGCTGCCAAATTCTAGACCATTCTTCAAGCTTAGCTAGATCCCTCCTCATGTTATCTACACCTTCCTGGGTGTCTACTCTACTGCAGAGTTTGGTATCATCTGCAAAGAGGCAAACCTTACCAGACAGCCCTTCCGCTATATCACTAACAAAGATGTTAAAAAGAATCGGACCAAGGACAGATCCCTGGGGCACACCACTGGTAACATCCTTCTCCTCAGAGTGAGCTCCATTTACTTGTACTCTTTGTCGCCTCCCACCCAACCAACTTCTAACCCAAGCAG
The DNA here is from genome assembly GCA_033557465.1 of Ichthyophis bannanicus. Lineage (NCBI taxonomy): Eukaryota > Metazoa > Chordata > Amphibia > Gymnophiona > Ichthyophiidae > Ichthyophis > Ichthyophis bannanicus. The sequence continues at coordinate 883,974,542 of CM066034.1, read as the reverse complement.
TAACTTTAGGGTCCATCCCTAGGGTGCTCAGTTTGTTTATAAGTCGCCTGTGAGGAACAGTGTCAAAGGCTTTACTGAAATCTAAATATACCACATCTAGAGCTCTCCCTCGGTCCAACTCCCTGGTCACCCAGTCAAAGAAATCAATCAGATTTGTATGACAAGACCTGCCTCTGGTGAATCCATGCTGCCTCGGATCCTGTAATCCGCTGGACTCCAGAAACCTCACTATTTTCTCTTTCAGCAGCGTTTCCAATAATTTACTCACCACCGAAGTTAAACTAACCGGCCTGTAGTTTTCAACCACATCCTTACTTCTGCTTTTGTGTAAAGGCACCACATGAGCCTCTCTCCAGTCCTTTGGCACCACTCTCGACTCCAACGAGGCATTGAAAAGGTCAGTCAGTGGAGTTGCTAGAACGTCCCCAAGTTCCTTCAGTATTCTAGGGTGTATCCCATCCGGTCCCATCGCTTTGTCTACTTTAAGTTGAGCTAGTTTCTCACGAACACAGTCTTCTGAAAATTGTTCAAGATGTCCCTCGCTTCTGTTCTTATTCTCATATCTTCTATATGCATGTCATACCTGTACAGCGCTGCGTGCTCGGCGCTATATAAGTGCTAATTAGTAGTAGTAGCAGTAGTAGCAGGGAGTTGAAGACCTGACTTGAGGATGAACAGGGGACCTTCCACATCGCAGTGTGCGCCATTTGCCACCTTTACCCAAAGTGCACAAATCCCCTGCTGGGCAGACAGGATGGGTCATTTTGGTCTTCACCTGCCATCATTTACTATGTTACTATCAGAGGATCTCTAAAGGAAAAAAGGTGACTGTTGTAGTTGTTGATATGGAAGGACAGACTAGATGGGCCATGTGGTCTTTTTCTGTCGTCATTTGTTTCTGTTTCTACTTGGCTGGCCTGCAATCACTATTCTAATCATTAAGTTTCTACAAAATCCATAACAGAAAACTAGTGTTCACTGTTCTGAGACTTTGAAGATTTATTGAAGCTAAGGTCTTACAAGTCTCCTATAGCTGTTAGTATTGCTGGGTTTTAAAAGAGATTTGTACAGGTTCCTGGAGGGAAAGTCCATAAACCATTATTAAAGTGGACTTGGCAAATCCACTGCTTACCCCTGGCATAAGCAACATGGAATCTGTCTACCTTTTGGGAACCTGACAGGTACTTGTGACCTGGATTGGCCATTGTTGGAAACAGGATACTGGGCTGGGTAGACCTTTGGTGTGACCCAGTATGGCATATCTTATATTCTAATGTATATCTCCTGTCTTTCTCTCCTGTACTACTGTTAATCACTTGGGCACAGATATAGAATCATTGCACAACATTTATTACAAGAGAGGTCAAAAATTATCACTAGATCAGAAAGTCTCTAACCTTCTTCTTTGCTCTCCTCTTCTCTGCTTTCTGTTTGGCTCGATTATCCTCAGAGAAAGAGTCTTCCGAGGTCATCCCCTCATCCTGAATAAAAGTAGGATTAATAATACAAACTATTATGAAAACTAAACAGTACTCCTATGTTAATATCAGACCATGTAAACATAGACTTCAGAAAATCCCATGAAGTTAAGACAGTTTAAAATACTATTGCTGAATAAAAGAGGTAAGGATGATGTGCTCTTCTACGTAAAAGGTGTTATTCATTCAGGTAGTAGAATCATATTTGAGCTAGAATCTGCATATTCAGGCTGTAGATCGCTTTTATTGCACCTGTTCTCTACTCTCTCAACGTTCCAAATTGCCCTATCATCAAAAATTGCCCACACCCCCAAAACATTCTTCCTTTGCAATTGCCTACCAACCCACCAAAAGCTGCCACTATGAAAACAATACCTATCGCAACTATAAATTGCCCCACCCCCCCCAAAATTACACACCTGCAATGCTCTACCCCAGTAAACATCCCAGAACTGCCCAATCAACTTGCAAACCACCCCACCCCCCATAAATACCTTCTCACGATTTTCCTACCACCCCACAAACTGCCCATCCCTAAAAGAATATCCTTTATAACTGCCCTACCCCCCTGCCAACTGCCCCACCCCCCAAAAAATAGACCCTGCAACTGCCACCCCAAAAACTGCCATACCACAACTGCCCCACCAAGCTGCATACTGCCCCACCACTAAAAAACACTCCCTTCAACTACCCTACCAGCCCTCAAACTGACACACCTCTACAAAATACCCCCCACTGCCTCACAAAATTCCCCACCACTCCAAAGATGCCCTGCAAGTGCCCCACCCCCAAATTCTACCACCTCACAATTGTCCCACCAACTCAAACACTACCCTTACCCCTAAAAAAACACTTCCTTCCACCTGTCCTGTGACTCCAAAAACTGCCCTACCACTAAAAATACCTCCAAAACAGTTACTGAAACTGGCCAGCCACCTCACCTTATGTCCTTGCATCTGCTCCATCACCCTGCAAATTGTCTCCTCTCCTAAGAGCTACCACTCCACAACTGCCCCACCCCCAAAAACTACCGTCCTACAACTGCCCTACTGACCAAAAATATCCCCTCTACAACTATCCCACCTCAAAGTCTCCCCACTGCAACTACCTCACCATCCTGAAAACTATTCCCACTTCCAAAACTACCACCTTCAATCTGTCACCGATGCCCAAGACTACATCCTCCATAAATGCCCTACCACCCCCTGGTCTTCGGAATTCTCTTCCCACTGAACTTTGCTCTGAATCATCTTATAAAAAAATTCAAGGCCAGCTTAAAAACCTGGTTCTTCTCGCAGGCTTTCAGTGATAATGTTTCCTTTCTACAATGCTCAGCCCTATCCTTTCCTATTGTATCATGCAATAACTATGTTCTTTTTTAAAATTTTGAAATTGTTGTGCTACTCCATTTTTACCCCGCCTTTGCCCCAAGTTCATTTTCTATACTATTATTACTGTGAAAGTTACTAATTAAATTGTACTGTTTTCTTATTGGCTGCTATCTGTACTGTCAGCTAGTATCTGTTACCATGGGCAGGGATAGATTAAGGAACTGACAAACTAGGAACATACCTGGGGTCCAAAGTTTAGGGCAGTAGTGTCAGATATACTCAGGAGGTTAGGACCAACAACTATCTGGCTTTTTTCATTATTCTACTGATTTTTAGAATACTGGCTGGCAGGGCCGTACCAAGCCTAATTGCACCCTCTGCATTTTCCTCTTCTGGTGCCCCCCCCCCCACCTCATTGTAATGCTACCGCCGCCACTTTTTTTGTTTTTTAGAAGGCGACAGCAGCAGCAGTGAGGCAGACCACGTTTGCAGGCAGGTCGGGTTCCTCCTTCCCTTCTCTGATGTAGGTCATGTCAGAGGAGGGAGGGACCAGGCCAGCCATGCAAACGATGAGTTGCAAAGACACTCATTTGAATGTCTGGCCTGGTCCCTCTCTCCTCTGATGTGACCTACATCAGAGAAGGGAAGGAGGGACCCGACCTGCCTACAAACGCGAGTCTGCCTCACTGCTACTCCTCCGCCGCAACCTCCTACGAGAAAACAAAAAAGTGGCGGCGGCGGCAGGGCAACGCGGGGTGGGATGGGGTGGGCTGGTGCTGTGGAGTCCAGGTTCCCTGGGTAGAGATGATCCAGGTGTGCTCCCCAACCCACCTGTGATGCATCTGTTGTTAGGGTGGCCTGAAAAAGGGGATGATGTAAAGGAGACCCCACTGTCAGGTTTTCTAGTGATTGCCACCATTGGAGGGACAAAATTAGTCGTTGAGAGTTTATTATTTTGTCCGACAAATGACCTGTGGCCTGTGTCCACTGTGTGGATAGGGTCCACTGAGCTGCTCATATGTCGAGGCGAGCATATGGGACTACATGAACTGTGGATGCCATATGTCCCAGTAACTGTAATAGCTCTCGAGCAGTGAGGGAGGATTTGCCTGCTGCTTGAGAAGCTAGTTGCATTATGCGAAGACACCGGGCCTGTGGAAGGAAAGCCTTTGCCTGTCTGGTATCTAGACAGACTCCTGTGAATTCCAGGCATTGGGACGGAACAAGTTGGGATTTTGGGAAGTTTATTACCAATCCCAAGTATTGGAGAATTCGCATTGTACGGGACAGTGCAGTGCTGGCCTCTGCAACTGTAGGGGCTCAAATGAGCCAGTCATCTAAGTAACAAATATCCCCAGGGTTCGTAGAAATGCACCTACTACTGCCATGCATTTCGTGAATACCCTTGGTGCTAAAGCCAGACCAAAGGGAAGAACCCTGTACTGGAAATGTTTCCCCTTGAAAAGGAAACGTAAGAATTTCCTGTGATCTGGATGGATGAGAATGTGAGTGTATGCATCCTTTAAGTCTAGAGAGCAAAGCCAATCCTGGCTTTGAAGGTATGGCAGAAGAGTTCCTAGAGAAGTCATTTTGAACTTCTGTCCAAACAGATATTTGTTCAATTCTCTGAGGTCCAGAATGGGTCTGTGTCCTCCTGTTTTCTTTGGAATAAGAAAATAGGGGGAGTAGAACCCTGTACCCCGTTGAAGAATGGGTACCTCCTCTATTGCCCCTTGGGCAAGAAGGGTCGAGACCTCGTGATCTAGCAGATTGTCTGCGGAGGTTTGAGAATTGAATTGCTTTAGAATTGTAGGAGGGGGCATGCTGTGAAAATGAAGCTTGTACCCTTCTCCTATAATGGACAAAGTCCAATCTTCTGCTGTTATCTGATGCCATCTGTTGGCAAAGTGGCATAACCTGCCCGGGATATTGGGGGGTTGGGGACCCCTCAGAGGCAGGAAGGTAAAGCTCTCTAGGAAGGAGTCAAAGACCTTGAGGGGCCTGAACCTGGAGAGCTGGTTGGGTTCTCGGGCCTTTTGGCTTCTTTTGCTGTCTAGCTTGTCCCTTTTGGGCCACCAGACCTTGAGTTTGACTCTGCTGGGTATAGGAAGGATAAAATTGCCTCTTTTTGCTGAAAGAGGGTTTTTTATAAGGCTTCTTTTTGGCTGGAGTGGCTGTATATTTTGACAATCTATCTAGAGTAGTATTGTCAGCATCTAACTCGTTAGCCTTTTCCTGCCAGTTCTTGCCAAAGAGATTCTCCCCCGTGCAAGGAATGTTGCCTAACTTGTCCTGTACCAAAGTCTCCAAGTCTGATGCCTGTAGCCAGGCAATACATCATGCACCAATGGCAATAGCAGAGGTTCTGCTGATGCATTCGAAGCAGTCAAAGGCTGCACGATTAACAAACTTGGAGACATCTTGAGCATGCTTAACTAGAGCAAGAAAATCTTGTATCTTGTCATCTGGGAGAAATGGGCTCATAAGTTCCAAGTCTCCTGTGACTTCCTTGAGGAACATTTCCATATATAGAATATATGAACTGATCCTAGCTGAAAGCATGGAAGCTTGAAAAGTTTGGCGCCCAAAAGCATCCAGAGTCCTGCATTCACGACCTGGAGGATTGGAAGCATGCCTCTTTGCACTTTTCATCTTACGCATGGCTGATTCCACTACCATTGAATGGTGTGGCAGCTGAGTTTTCTGAAATCCAGGACATGGCGGAACTCAATACATAGTATCAAGTCTCCTAGAGTGAGGAGAAGTAGTCAGAGATGTCTCCCACATTCTGAGCATAAGGTTATGCAGAATTTGATGGAAAAGCTCAATAACATCAACAAAGACAAAACCTGGAGCTGCCTGTGGTACAGATCACTAACTACTAGTATGCAAACTCAAGCTAAAGTTGAAAAAGAGCAAACCACTCATGAATGTACCAAAATATGACCTTGAGAATATACCACCGGAATTTAAAGATTGCTTGCAAAATTGATTTGCTCTTTAGATACAAATGACAGAGCTCCAGAAGAGTTATAGGATGACATCAAGAAGGTTGTGTTGGAAGAAAGTGAGAAGTCTCTACAAAAGGTGAAAATGAAAAAAAATCAAAATGGATAACTGAAGAAACTCTGAAAATAGCCCAGAAACACAGAGCACCTTAAGTCAGAGGAGAAAGAGAGGCACTCACAGAAAGAGTAGTTACTCACCTGTAACAGGAGTTTTCCAGGAGCAGCAGGAATCAGTCCTCACATATGGGTGACGTCAGCGCCGACGGAGCCCCCATGCAGAGCATATCCCCAGCTTTCAAAGAAAGCCTTTGGGAATGCAGCGTGCATGCGCGGTCCCTTTCCCGCCCAAGGGTGCCATCTTGCTCAGTCTGATGACATAGCTAAAAGACAGCAAAAAATCAAAATGAAGTATATGACTGCAACTCCAGGGGAGGAGGGAGGGCTGATTCCTGTTGCTCCTGGAGAACACCTGTTACAGGTGAGTAACTACTCTTTCTCCAGGACCAAGCAGGAAGTCAATCCTCACATATGGGACTCCCCAGCTCTACGCTACCGGGAACCCAAAGCTGAAAAAATGGCTCCCTCTCAAGAGCCTTAGCATCCGTGTTAAGAATATCCTCTGAGAACGCCCCCGTACGGTAGCCCAACACAAGGGCCAGAGGGAAGGAGTTGCCTAAACCTCAAAGAGATTATGGAGTACCGCCTGTCCGAAATCACTGCCCCTCCGGGACTCTCTCTCCAGGCAGTAATGGGCTACACAAAGGTCTGGCTTGAAGACCAAGTTGCGGCCCGGCAGATGTCTGCCAACAGAATAGAGCGGAGATGAGCTACTGACGCGGCTTTCGCCCTGACACGGTGGGAAAGGGGAGGTCGGCTGCCTTGTACGCCCAGGTGATACAATCTGCTACCCAAGTGGACAACATATGCTTGGAGACAGGTAACCCCATCTTATTAGGGTCAAAGGAGACGAAGAGCTGAGCAGCCCTTCGATGCTCTTGCGTACGTTCTATGTAAAAGGACAATGCCCTCTTACAGTCCAGGGTATGCAAGACTGTTTCAGCCCGGCTGGCATGCGGCCTGGGAAAAAAGGTCGGAAGAACCACCTCCTGAATGAGGTGGAAAGAGGAGACCACTTTAGGGAGGAACTTGGGATGGGTCCGTAGGACCACCCTGTTCCTATAGAACAGTGTGTATGGTCTATCAGAAACCAGAGCTTGTAGCTCACTCACACATCTGGCCGATGTAAGAGCCACCAGGAAGAGCGCTTTCCAAGAGAGGAAGCGCAAATGGCAAGTAGCCATCAGCTCAAACGGTGGGCGAGTAAGTTGTTAGAAGACCACGTTCAAATCCCACTCAGTCACCGGTGGGTGAACCGGAGGCTTGAGTAGAAGCAGACCTCTAAGAAATCTGGACACCAAGGGGTGTACCAACAGAGACTGTCCCTCCACCGGTGAGTGGTGCGCTGACAAAGCACTGAGGTGGACCCGAACAGAGTTAGATTTAAGACCTAAGTCTGAAAGGTGAAGGTAATACTGCAGTACTATTGGCACAAGGCAAGAGAAAGGATCTTCATTGTGCTGAGCACACCACACTGTAAACCTACTCCACTTGAGGGCATAGGACTTTCTTGTGGACTGCCTCCTAGAGGCCAATATCACCTCTTCAACTTCCTTAGGCAGAAGTAAGGAAGCTAGCACTACCCTTTCAGCAGCCAGGCCATCAGATTGAGGGACCTGAGATTGGGGTGCAGAAGGGAACCCTGCTCCTGAGACAGGAGATCGTGTTGCAACCCCAAAGGGAACGGAGTTTCTACCGCCAACTGCAGCAGAAGTGGAAACCACGGCTGTCTCGGCCATCTGGGGGCTACCAGAATCACCGAGGCCTTGTCCCGGAGAATCTTGAACAGAGTTCGGGCCACCAGGGGCGCAGGAGGAAATGCATACAGGAGGCCCGTAGACCGAGATCAGAAAAGCATCTGCTGCCATCCTCAGGGGATGCAGCTGTCTGGAGCAGAACCTGGGCAGCTGACGGTTCAGTGGACTGGCAAAGAGATCGATGGATAGAAGCCCCCAGCAGAGGAAGATCTGCTGGACCACCAGTGGATTCAACTGCCATTTGTGCGGCTGGAGAATCCTGCTTAGCTTGTCTGCTAGGAAATTCTCCTGACCAGGTAGGTAAACTGCCTTGAGAAACATACCTTGTTTGACTGCAAAGGAGCAGAGATCCAGTGCCTCCTGACATAGGAGCCTGGATCCCGAGCCCCCTTGTTTGTTCACATAGAACATTGCCACTTGATTGTCCATCTGAACTAGGCCAGACTGGTGAGAGAGGGCATGAGAAAATGTTTGCAGAGTCAAGCGAATTGCTCGCAGCTCTAGAAGACTGATTTGCTGCGTGGCCTCCCGAGGAGACCACAGGCCTTGACTGCACATGCCCTGGCAATGTGCCCCCCCCCCCAGCCCTTTAAGGAAGCATCGGTCGACAGCACCCTTGTGTGTACTGGAGCCTGGAAAGGTACCCACCTGAGAAGGTTTGGAAGATGTAGCCACCACTGTAAGGAGTCCAAAAGTGGTTTGGACACCTTTACTCTGTCTCGAAGGTCGCCCGTGGCCTGCGTCCACTGAGCTCTGAGGCACCACTGAGCAACCCGCATGTGCAGACGGGCATGCGGGGTCACATGTATAGTGGATGCCATGTGGCCCAGGAGCCGCAGGTAGTGCCTGGTGGAAACATGAGAATTGTTAACATGAGGAAAGATCTACAAAAGCTGGAAGACTGGTCTAATGCTTGGCAACTACGATTTAATGTGAAAAAGTGCAGTGTCATGCACTTGGGTAGCAGAAATCCAAGGGAAATGTACACGATAGGGGGTGAGAAGTTGGTATACACAGTTCAGGAGAAAGACCTTGGTGTGATTATCTCTGATGATCTCAAGGTGGCAAAACAGTTCGACAAGGCGGTGGCAAAAGCCAGGAGGATGTTGGGCTGCATACAGAAAGGGATTACCAGCAGAAAGGAAGAGGTACTTATGCCACTGTACAGGTCACTGGTGAGGCCTCACTTGGAATACTGTGTTCAGTTTTGGAGACCATATCTTGCAAAAGATGTAAAAAGACTGGAAACTGTTCAGAGAAAGGCGACCAAAATGATTTGGAGCCTGCGTCAGAAGCCTTATGAGAAGAGACTTGAAGACATGAATATGTACACTTTGGAGGAGAGGAGGGACAGGGGAGATATGATTCAGACCTTTAAATACTTAGAGAAATGATGAACAAACAAACCTCTTCCAAAGACGGGGAAGCTGTAAAACTAGAGGGCATAACATGAAGCTGCAAGGTGGTAAATTGAAAGGCAATGTCAGGAAATATTTCTTCACTGAAAGAGTGGTGGATGCTTGGAATGCCCTCCTGATGGAAGTGGTGGGGGCAAACACGGTGATGGAATTCAAAACCGCATGGGACAAACACAGTAGATCCCTTTACAGCAACAGGATAAAAACAAAATAAACGGAACCATCTAGTCTCAACAAATAGGGGTGTCCTACATGGAGTGGTGGGTTCACCCCTAAACAAAGACATGGGGAGGGGTGGCCTGCACAGAGCGACAGGTGCACCTACTCTTGCCATCTTGCTGGGTAGACTAGATGGACCATGCTGGTCTTTATCTGCCGTCACTTACTATGTTACTATGTTTTGGAACTGGTTGATCAAGTCCATCAGTCTGTAAGTAAGCTCTTGCCTGAAGGGTGTCCAATCTTGCCCCTATAAACTCTAGGTTCTGAGAGGGGAGCAAAGTGGACTTTGCGTAGTTTATGACAAAGCCCAGATGCTGAAGAAGAGAGACAGTGCGGAGTGGCTTGTCAGGCCTCCTAGAGAGACTGGCCCCTGATGTGCCAGTCGTCCAGGTATAGGAAGACAAAGATTCCCTGATTCCTGAGATAAGCCGCCACCACCGCCAGGCATTTGGTAAAAACCCTGGGGCAGAGGTTAGGCCAAAGGGGAGTGCCCTATACTGAAAATGGTTTCCTCCCACCACAAATATGAGATATTGCCTGTGGTCTGGATGAATGAGGATGTGAGTATAAGCATCCTTTAGGTCTAAGGAGCATAGCCAGTCTCCCTGCTGGAGGTAGGGCAGCAGTATCCCAAGGGTAAGCATCTTGAACTTTTCCCTCTCCAGAAACTTGTTTAGGTTTCGCAAGTCTAGGATAGGCCGGAGGCCTCCTGTCCTTTTTGGTACCAGTAAGTCCCTGAAATAGAAGCTTTGCCCTGTCAGGTGGTGAGGCATCAGTTCCGCCGCCTGTTCCCTTAGAAGACTTGCCAACTCCTGAAGGAGGAGGTTTCTGTGTAGAGGGAGTCTTGGAGGCTCCCCTGGAAAGTAGGAGGTGGGTAGCTGGTGGAAGTGGAGCAAGTAGCCCTTTTGGACTATGCTCAGCACCCAGGTATACCCTGTGATGGCTGGCCACCTGTAGGCGTACAGGGTCAGCCGACCTCCTGTGCTGAGTGGAGCCACCGGCGGAGGAGAGGCTATGCTGTGGGAGTCAAAACCACGCTCCCTGCTGTGCAGGAGCTGGAGCTGGAGGCTTGGGGGTCTTCTGCCTACGGGGCCCATGCCCCTGCCCCTTGGCCTGCTGGCCCTGTTGGGGAGCTGGAAAGTTCTGATATTGAGGGTAGGATTTGTAGGCAGCACCCTTCCTCGGGAAAAAGGGCTTCTTTCCCGAGCCCTTCTTCTTTTGAGAAGGGGCAGAAGTCTTCCTGGACAACCTTGTCCTGGTGAGAGTCTCAGTCTCGATTTATGCAGCCTTTTCAGTCATGGGCTTACCGAATAGGTTGTCACCTCGGCACGGGACATCGACAAACTTGTCTTGCACCCATGACTCTAGGTCCGATGACTGTAGCCAGGCCTGACGGCATGCACCGATGCCAGCCGTGGCTACCCGGGCCAAAGCCTCAAAGTCATCATAGGCTGCTCAAGAGATGAACATCGAACACTCCCAGATACCTGTAGACAAGGCCTTGAACCTCTGCAAAGGTTCCTCGGAGAGGCCAGCTGAGAACCCGGCAATCTCCTTTGCCATGTCCCGTAAGTACATGCCCATGTACAGATGGTAAGTCTGGACACGGCAAGATAGCATAGAGCCCTGGAAGCACTTTCTACCGAGGGCATCCAGGTTCCGGGCCTCTCGGCAGGGGGGCACCAATGAGTGCATCTTCTGACTCTTCAGGAGGTGCATGGCCGATTCCACAACCATGGAATTGTGCGGTAGCTGCGCCTTTTGGAACCCAGGGCTCTTACGGACTCGATAAATGGATTCGACCCATTTGCTCAGAACTGGCGCCAAGGCCGGTGCCTCCCACATAAGGAAGAGCAGCCGTTCCAGTATCAGAGGAACCGGTACAGTAAAGGCTTCCTTTGGAGGAAAATCATACTGGAGGGCATCGAGCTCTTCGGCTCGAGGCTCCTCCTCGGCATCCGCAGGGAATGCCAAAGCCTTGGCCATGTCCTTCACGAAGTCCAAGAACCGGGTATCCTCTGGGGAGGACCTTCTCCGAGGATCGGACTCCGGTGAGTCCGATGGGATGCACTGGGTCCGGAAGGTGTCATGAGACTCCTCGTCCTCCATCTCCCACGCCGACTCCTGAGGAGGAGTCGAGCGGCTCCGGTGGTGTGGGCCTCGGTGCCACCTGCCCTGACGCCGAGGGCACCGGCATTGACGACATCGGTCCCGCATTGGAGGTCGAGGGGAACATTGACTGAGGATCGACTCGAGACTTGATGGACTCGAGGATCGGCTCGGTCTCCGGGGTCGACTTAGACGTCAAGGTCCCGGTGGTTGGGGCAGATGCACCGGTCAGACCAGCGATCAGCATCCGCTGCTTTCCATGAAGGCAGCCAAGCTGCTCTCCAAGGCCGTCAGCCTGAGTCCAAGCTCAGGAGACTCAGCAGCCCCCGACTCGGGGCCCGACAGATGTCGGCTCTCCCGGAGGAGAGTCCACGAGGACAACAGAACTTATGTGACTCGGGGACTCCGGCTCCATGCGAGGTAGTTTGGACGGCCTCTCTGACTCCGAGAGCCCGGGGCGGCGGTCAGGGCTATGCGACCTGGCTCTCGAGGACCCTAGGGCCTCCACCGATGTTGCCCTCACGAGCTTCTTCTTCCTTTTGTGTTCCCGGGTGGGAGACCCCCTCTCAGAGGAGCCACGACGGCGCTTGGGGTCGGACTCCCGAGATGTCGAGGCCTCTGACGAAGTCTGGGCCCGGCCGGATGCGGACTCTGAAAAGATTCTTTCTCGCTGATGCTGACGGCTCCAAAGTGCCTTCGACGACATTTTGCCGCACGGGCCACAGACCAGCGGGTCATGGTCGGGCCCGAGGCATCAGAGGCAGCAGTTATGTGTGTCAGTGAGAGACATAAGTTTCTTACACCGATCACATTTTTTGAACCCGCTGGCAGCCATCGGGGGAAAAAGGGCCCCAGCAAGGTCAAAAGACCGGGCAGCCAGTGAAAATAACAAAAAAAAAGGCGCAAACGCTAGTCACAAAGGACAAAAACCGAAAAAGAAACTCCGGATTCGATACCGGAGTACCGAGCCGAGGCGGGAAGGGGAACCGGCATCGAACCAGAGAAGGAAATCGCGAAAATCGCAGAAAAAAAATCTACTTTTCCCGGGTGACACAAACTCACGCCCGTTGGGCTCCGCGGAAAAAGAAAGACTGAGCAAGATGGCACCCTTGGGCGGGAAGGGGACCGCGCATGCACGCTGCATTCCCAAAGGCTTTCTTTGAAAGCTCGGGAAATGCTCCGCACAGGGGCTCCGTCGGCGCGGACATCACCCATATGTGAGGACTGACTTCCTGCTTGGTCCTGGAGACCTCAGAGATTTCCAATGGTCATGCAAGACAAGACAAGAAGTACCTTAATGATACATGCAAGAAAATAGAAGCAGAAACTATTAGTGGAAGAACAAGATCAGAATTCCTAAAGCTATGAGAGTTAAAAAAATAAAATTCCATACTCGAATTGGAATGCTACAAGATGCTCAAGGATCCATGTTGAATGATGCTGAGAAGATCAAGAAAAGGGGGAAAGAATATATAGAGTAATTATACCATAACGATCAAGTGGACAAACAGCCATTTCAACCTGTGCCTTATAATCAGGAACCATTGGTGATGAAAGAAGAAGTCAAAGCAGCATTGAAACCTTATCAAAAAACAAAGCACCAGGCATTGATGACATTCCCATTGAAGTATTACAGCAATCGGATGCAGCCGTTACCATACTTTCAAGGCTCTGTCAGGAAGTTTGGAAGATAAATTCATGGTCAACTGACTGGAAAAGATCTGTGTTTATACCAATACTGAAGAAAGATGATCCAACTGACTGTGGAAATTATCACACAATCGCTCTGATCCCACATGCCAGCAAGATTCTACTCAAGATCATTCAGCATAGACTACAACCATACCTCAAACGAGAACTGCCTGAAGTGCAAGCAGGGTTCAGGAAAGAGTGAGGAACAAGAGGCATCATCATGAATATGAGATGGATCTTTGAAAAGGCAAAAGAATATCTATATATGTTTTATTGACTTCAGCAAGGCTTTTGACTGAGAAATTCTGGACCATATTAAAAAGCATGGGTATACCAGAACACCTAATAGTTCTCTTGCACAACTTTTACATTAATCAAGAAGCAACAGTTTGAATGGAACAAGGAGAAACAGAATTTTTTAAAATCAGCAAAGGTGTTTGACAAGATACTTCCCCCTACCTGTTTAATTTATATGCAGAACAAATCATCAGAGAAGCAGGACTATATGAAGACAACTGAGGTGTGAAGAGATTAGTGGAAGATTCATCAACAACCTTTGCTATGCTGATGATACCACATTACTGGTTGAAAGTGAAGACGATCTGAAACATTTGCTCTCAAAATCAAGGCACATAGTTTTAAAATGGGCCTGTACCTTAATGTAAAGACAACAAAGATCCTGACAACTTGAAAATCAATAAGTTCATCGCTGATGGAAAAGTAATTGAAATAGTTGACAACTTTAACCTGCTTGGATCAACAATCAATAAAGAAAGGACAAACAGTCAAGAAATCTGACGACACATTCTTCTAGGCAGAATGGCTATGAAGGGCCTAGACAAGATTCTCAAGAGCATAGATGTCTCTCCCCATACAATGATTCAACTTGTCCAAGCCATGGTATATTCAATAACATCGTATGGATGCAAAAGTTGGACAGTGAAAAAGATAGTCAGGAAGAAAACTGATGCCTCTGAATTATGGTGCTGACGACAAATACTGTGTATACCATGGACTAGCTGAAGAACAAACCAGTCAGTACTAGAGGACATCAAACCTAAGCTTTCTTTAGAAGCTGACAGGACAAGACTTTGACTTTCATACTTTGAATACATCTTGTGAAGAAAGAGAGAGAGAGAGAAAGACATCATGCTTGGCAAGATAGAAGGCAACGCAAAAGAGGAAGGCCAGCAATGAGATGGATCGATATAGTAACAGCAGCTATGGGTGCCACTCTAACAACAAATGAGTTGCCTGATTGAAGATCGAACATAATTAGGTCAACTATGCAGAGGGTCGCCATGAGTAGACACCGACTCAGTGGTACATAACAACAGAAGGTTTCAGCTACTGGAAAAGCCCCAACTACCTTAAACTGGTTATCCCTATTCTTGGCCATATCACTGACCTCTGTCACAGATAGATTTGCAAATATGCACATCTTGTCTACATTCATTGGGGTAATTCTGAAAACACAACTGGCCTAGGTGTGCCTTCAGGAGAGGGTTGAGAGGCATTGCCCTAGGCGAACCGTTAGCCATATGCCTCACACAGAATGTCTAGCATCTCTTCTCAACAGGCTTTTGACTCTTCCTCTTATGTATAGAATTCTGCACCTTTCCTCTCCACCTGCCTCTTTCTCTGCTCCTCCCCTCCCCCTCCCCTATCGTTAAGTCTTGTTTTGTGTCCATTTCTCTTCTCTATCTTTTCCTGTCATTTAATGGCTTTCTTTTCGTTTTTTCAATATGAATTTATCGCTATTGTACACAGCTCTGCTTTTGAAGGGTGGTATAGAAAGTTTTTAATAAACCATAAACCATCTCCCCTTTGTTTCCTGCCCTCTCTTTCCCTCATCCAGAATCTGCCCTTACCTTGTCTCTCCCGGCCCCATAGATCAGTATCATCCTAGCCCCAGAACAATGACTTTAAAACTTCAGTTGCAAAGGTCGACTGCCATGTCCCTCTCAAGCTGGCATGTGGTTCCTTGGAGGTTTCCAGAACCAAAGCACAACTGTCTTCTGAGTGCTCACACAGGCCTGAAAGGAAGAGGTCATCCTCAACCCCTTCCAAAGCACACTTGAAGAGGAGACATATCAGTACGGAAGTTCCTCAGTAGGTATCTCCCAAGCACAGATCTAAACTGTTGTCTCCAGTGCAGTCTATTGCATTGGAGTGTCAGCAAAAGATCCCGATTCAGCGCAGTCCTTACAATGCAAGCACAGCAGAGACTAACTCCACTAGACTGATTTGTATCAAGATCTGTTTTGCGCTAATAGTACAGTTCCAATGCAGGGCTCTCCTAACTCATGTTCTTCAAACTTCCTCTGCATAGCATTCTACTACTCAGCCTCCAGTGTCATTCATTCATGCAAAAGATGTTCAACAAGTTCTTCCTTATCATCCTGCTAGACCAATTTAGACAAGTAGGTTATGTTCCTTAGCCAGCAAATAGAGATAGAGCAAAATAACTTTCAGTGACGTTATCGCCTGTATAAGTGGTAGAACAATGGAAATTGCTAGTATTCTCTGCCTCCACCGAATAGTGACATACAGACTGATGAAATAGATGAAGTCAGGCCCGGCTCTGCTAGCCCAGATAACAGTCTTGTGGCCTCTGTTCTGAGCCTTAGGCCCACTGAAGGTGCAGAGCTTAGGTACACCATTGTCTCCTAGAACCTGAGGACACCCTGGTCCAGCACCTTTTACTCATGGGTTCCAGCACCGGTGGCCTGGAGAGGTGACCAGAAGGACCCCATGGAGCCTCAGATGGGGGCAGTGAGTACAGGTTCTTGCCCCTCCTACCCCTTTCCTCCTTTTTTTTCTTCATTGCCTGTTTGCTTAATTGGATTAAATGTTTTTTTTTCTGGCCCACTGTCTCGGTGTTCTCAGCAGTTCCATTTGTCTTTCCCTTTCTAGCGAAGGTCAAGCGTGTCCTGGACTGGGGGCTCTAAAACGGATGCCCCTGGAGTCTTCAAGACTGGATATCTGGGATTGAAGATGACAACTTCCTGTCATGGGGGCTCCTACTTAGGGCCAGTTTGCTAAGGGACAGTGGTTGCAGCAGGGATTCTATTAGACATTTAGCAAGATAACAGCAAGGCCAGTCCGCTTAGCTTTGGAAAAGACTGGAGCCTTCCTGAGAGACTAGGCAGATAGAGTACTCCTGATTAATCCCACAGTGGTGGCATATGGGAAAAGCGAGGGGGGCTCTCACCATGAGGATGCTTCTAAAGAGAAAGCACTCCATACAACTGGGCAGAGGTTCTCCTCGTGGCCCTACTGGAGACCCATATGTTAGGCACTCAGTTCATGCCACTGGATTCCGGAGTCAGATTCTTCTCGTCCCTGGAAAGTAGTGACAGCCCATGGGGGTCTGGGCTCATTATGAAGTGTTGAGATTCTCCAGCGCTCAACCTGATGGTGGCCCAGGCGAATCCCAGGCAGATTGCTTCTTCAGCTGCAGGAGGCCCCTCAGGAAGCAGTTTTGGATGCTTGGATTCAGCCTTGCCCCTAGAAGTGTTTCTATGCCTCCATGTGGCTCTAAGTGACTCAGGTATAGCACAGTTACTTACCTGTAACAGGTGATCTCTGGGAACAGCAGGAATAAGTCTTCACATATGGGTACGTCGGTACAGACGGAGCCTGCACGGGAATGCTCCCCAGCATCCAATCAGAAAGCTTTTGGGAGCATCCCTCACACCTGCGCACTGCCTTCCCGCCTTTTCCACTGCCTCTCCTCAGTTGAGTTTCATAGCTGAGACAAAAGGAGAGAAAGAGGAAAGGAAGATAGATAGATAGATACAACTCCTAGGGGAGGTGGGTGGGTTGTGAAGACTTATTCCTGCTGTTCCCAGAGATCACCTGTTACAGGTAAGTAACTGTGCTATCTCCAGGAACAAGCAGGAATGAGTCTTCACATATGGGGACTCCCTAGCTGGAGATGCCAGGGGGAGATCCCATGAAAAGTGTGTCCCTGGATCAGGACTGCAGTTTCCACACATGGATCTCCGGCATCCCATGAAGGATGGTGGGTAGGAGTTGAAAGGAGAGGAGCTGTAAGGAAACAGCAAAGCTAAGGACTACAGGAGAGGAGTCCTTGGTATGTATGATAAGTACCATTAAAATTATTTAATGAACAATCACAAAATGGATCTTACCTACTGGATTGTAGGAAGTAGAGAGCGTGATAGAGTATACTGGAGATTCAGTAGAGGATCCTCAAGGTGACCTCACGCAGTGAGGGTGAAGGTCCAAATCTGGAATTGGCAGGTGACCCAGGTGTCAACTGGGGTAGTATAAGAACGGCAGGTCTTCAGTGGAAAGCTTTATGTAAAAAAGCTGAAAACTCTTTTAGCTACAGAGTCATTGACATTGAGGAGTAAAAGAGGAAGATTGACCGATTTGGACAAGTAGCCCAGTCCTGGAGGGAAGACGGGGTATGGAAAAAAGCCCGTATTCCCAAGGAGGACAGATGTGTGAAGGCTGAAACCTCAGAACTACTGAAAATCTACACTGTCTTTCCTAGCTGGTGAGAGATAGGAAAGATATTGAAGCATGATGCTTCAGGGATAGCAAGACCTAGAGTAAAGTGGAAGCTGCAAGTACCACAGTAGTGGATTTTTGTGCATGACAGCCCCTACATACCGAGGGACAGTACGAAGATATGCAAACGAACTGTCTGGAACCTCTAAGAAGGTAAAAACCTTTATAGCAGAGACAGTTAGGGAGATAGTATGTATTACATATCTACCTATAAAAGCATCTCGAGAGATACATATATAGAGGGATATATATATATATATATATATATATATATATATATATATATATATATGCATAACCCATGCACACACAGCTTACAGACATATGTATGTATAGAAATAATAGAGATATATACATACATGAATATGTAAGTTTGAAGATACATGTCTGCAACTAAGCCCCATAAGAACATTCACATGAGAGATGTGAAGGAGAAAGATTCATCTAATAACAAGAAGGTGGAACCTAGTTGAAAAGATGCATAGAGAATCTATTCCTCCTGGGCTAAGAGGGTGTGGGAATGCTATCCAGTGAAATAACCAGGATGGTTGCTGAAAAAACTGAGGATAATATCAGTCTGTAGAGAGCAAGTCGTGAGTTCTGTAGAACTCTGACATGGTAAATGGACAGAAAACGCATAGAGGGAGATACCAGGATGACCCAATGGAGGGACACAGGGGTATCATGCGTTACTAGTAGAATATGTGCTGTCCATGAGGAGTAGGATAGTATAAGGCCAAGCTGTAAGGAAAAAAGAGCATATTCCTGCAGGATTGGGAAACTCCTTGGACATTCATGCAGAAAAAGCTTATATCCTGTATTATAACAGGAGACAAGAGGGTGTGGAGAACCCTCACAGTCATGGAAAATGACTGATAAGCCTTTTTTACTATATGTAATAGCCATCAGAGACAAAGTTCAATGTTCTCTAGCAAGGGCCCATAGTAGAAAGCTTCTCTGAAGATTGCAGAGAGCATTATGCAGGAGAATTAGGAGATAAAACTGACTGTAGGTCAGCTGTATTGCCAAATCCAAGGAAATGGAGATGGCCAGAAAGAAGATAATGTAAGAAGCCTGAAGTGAGTAGGATTATCCAAGATAGATGAGGACTATCTTGGAATCACTACTAAGGCTAGACAGACTGGAACTTGTGGAAAAGTACCAGTAGATCAACCACGGGAACTCCTGCATGAACAGCAACTGAAAGAAACAGCAGAGGGAATCTTCCTGTGAAAAACACAGAGAGAAAAGACAAAGGGAGAGGAGTAGTCCTGTCCCTGTCTGATAAGCTGTTCAGAGAATTTATTCAAAGAAAAAACTCTACACTGGAATGAAAGGTGTACAGTATGGTACCACTCAATCAGGAGAAAACCTGGATGAGAGGGTAGAAAAACAGGAACTGAAGGGTGACTTACCATATGGTGAGTCAGCTGAAGAAAAAAATATTTATGTTGGGACAAACTATCATGGGATAGTAGTTAACTTCTCTTCTTGGTAGGAAGAAGAGGAGAAATCTGTAACCCATAGACAAGAATATCTTGACAGTTCAGTACATCCTGAAGAAAGGAAGCCATGTGTAGAGCTTTAAAGAAAAAAACAGTAAACAAACTTCTGCTAAGAAGAGGTTAACTGTAGGTTGCAACCTTCAGGAACCTATGGTTGCTGGGTATGCTCAGATTGGCTAGAGCTTGGATTCTTCAGACCAGGATGAGGTGTCCCCTGCTTGGGTACATCTGGATGATGGGCAGGAGAAGAGTGAAACCTTCTTTTTTTAGGGAAAGAAGGTTTGGTAGGACATTTCCTACCTCCTGGGGAAGAAGGCGGCTTAGGATGGTTTCCAGAACCAGGGAAGTCAGTGGAGCAGAGAGCAACCTGACGTAAAGCCTCCTTATTGAAGAGATTTTCTCCAGTACAAGGAGAATTACCCAGTGTGTGTTGTGCCCATCTGCTCAAGTCTGAAGCCTGGAGCCAGGATCTACGATGTGCTCCTATGGCAATAGCAGAGGATCTGCTAACAGACTCAAAAGAGTCTAGAGAAGCACGAGAAAGAAACCAAGAAAGATTCTGGCTATGACTAAGAAGTAAGGAATAGTCTGCAGCCTTAGGCTCTGATAGAAAAGGAGTCAAAAGAGATAATTTCTTTGTGACCTCCTGGAGAGATAGACTCATATAAAAAATATAAGAGATAATCCTTGATGCCAGCATAGATGTTTGGAAGGTTTGACGTCCAAGGGCATCAAGTGCTCTAGATGCACGACCTGGCGGATAAGAAGAATGCTTCTTCTTGCTTTTTATCTTCCTCATTGCTGATTCCACTACAATGGAATGATGGGGAAGTTGAGGCTTTTGAAACCCTGGAGAGGGGGGCACCTGATACAGAACATTAGTTGCTGTAGACGGTGAGGGAACCCTTAAAGGTGATTCTCATATTCTCAGAAGAAGATCCTGCAAAGAATGATGTAAAGGAAGCATTATATTTTCCGTTTCTGCAGGGGAGCCTCGAGTAGGATCACAGCCAGGGATAGGAATAGCAAGAAACATTGCCATGTCAAGGAGAAATTTCTGAAAAGAGGGATCTCCAATGGGAACTATCCCTGGGCAGGCTAAGGTTGAAGGAGCAGCCTGAGCACCAGAGGATGTATTGGTCCGGTGCAGAAAAAGAACCCCACTAGATGGATAGTGGTACTGGTAGTCACGATTTGAGGCAGTCAGTACTGCATCGTCTATGCCAGGTATCGATTCCAAACTAGGCATAGAGAGGATCGATGGTGCCGATGTAACTGCAGGAACCGACATCGATACCGATACCGGTAGCCGAGTCGGAATCGGAGACGGTAACGCCCTCGAAGCAGTCATCGGAGGCTGCTCAAGCGGTACCGAGGCAACCCGAAACGCTTGGTGAATATCCTCGGTACTGCGTATCCAGAAACGATAAGGGTCGGTTCCGAGACGCGTCGGTACCCAGTCATCTAGACTAGATATCGATTCCAGACTCGGCATCGAAGGGAGCGAGTCCATCGATGCATGTCTAGAGGGTACCGACGTCGGTGGTGGTATCGGCGATGTTGTCGATACAGGAAAGTCGGTCCGGGTCGTATCGATCGGTCCCGAAGGTACCGAGAACCCCCGATGACGATCCCTGGTGAAGAGTGGATCACTCAACACCGGTGCCGATGCCGGGGTATCGGTACCGCTCGAAGCGGATGCCACCACCAAACATGGCTCAGGTATGTTCTGTGAGGGGTGAGCCCCAGGAACAACCTGAAAACTCTGAAATGCTTTGGAGCCCGGAGACTCCCGCCGGGGTTTTAATGCCAATGGGGTCTTGAGGGCAAGGCCGGAGCAGTCATCATGCTTGGCATGAGACCTACCACTCAAGGATTGGCTAGTCTTAACAGACTGTTTGTGGGTTACCTGATCCTGTAGAGAAGAAAAGGCCGGTGCCCTCACTTCGGGAGGGAAAACGGTATCGAGGGAAACTCAAAAGAGGGAAGTTCTTTCCACAGTTTTGCAGCCTGATTTTTCAGGGGGAAAAATGGTCAGGACCCAAACAGGTTAGACACCAGGCATTGGAGTCTAAAAAGAAAACTGTGCTTCCACAGTGAATGCACTTCTTAGGAGAAGAAGGCTCTATGATGGAGAGGCCTTGTAGGCCCAAAAGATTTAAGACAGAAACTGAGGGAAAATTTCCCTGAGTTTAAGAAAAGGAAAAGAAAAACCCACCGGCGGTACTGGTGGCGGCGGGAAAAACAGCCGCGACCACAAGAAAACAAAAAAATTAAGAATTTGAAGAAAAAAGTTTCTGCGGTGACAGGAGGACGTCCTGCCGGCTCCGTGGAAAAACGAAAACTGAGGAGAGGCAGTGGAAAAGGCGGGAAGGCAGTGCGCAGGTGTGAGGGATGCTCCCAAAAGCTTTCTGATTGGATGCTGGGGAGCATTCCCGTGCAGGCTCCGTCGGTACCGACGTACCCATATGTGAAGACTCATTCCTGCTTGTTCCTGGAGATTGCACAAAATTCAGACCCATCTAGGCCCCCTCATTCTAGTTGCTCCAACTGAGTCTGTCCTTAGGAAAATTCCCAGAAACGTGGGGTGTAGGGATGCAGTGCATGTGTATGTGTGCTGCAGAGCTGGGGAGCTTCTGTGTGTGGTGCAGAGGTGTGTGTGCAGAGGTGTGTGTGTGTGTGTGGTGCAGAGGTGTGTGTGCAGAGGTGTGTGTGTGTGTGCAGAGGTGTGTGTGTGTGTGCAGAGGTGTGTGTGTGCACATCTGCCATGCAAAGGTGGGGTGCGCGTGTGTGTGTAGTGTGGGGGTGACGTGCTTACGTGTATGTTCTGGGGTGGGATGCATCCTTTGGCATATACCAATTGTCATTTTTTATCCCCATGCATTCATCCCTCGTGGGCTGTCTGCTGCGATCAGGGTGTAGATGCAGCAAAGATCCCTCCTGTTCTCTCCATGGGGATCCAATCTCCTGCGGGCAGACAGAAGGGATCTTTGCCTCAACCGCGGCCTTCCCTTCTGTCTACCTGCAGGAGATTGCATCCCCACAGGCTGACAGAAGGAGTCTTCTGCGCATGATCATATTTTTAAAAAAATGCGGAAGGGGGGGGGTTTGGAAGTGTCGGGTGTAGATTTCTTGTTGCCATGGTGACCTGGCACATGGGATTTGTCGAGCCCTATAATAACTATCATTCTAATCATCTATGGTACCAGAAAATTGGAGAGTATCCAATGTAATCTCTATTTAGAAAGGGCTCCGGCTCTATTTAGAAAGGGCTCTGGGAGTGATCTGGGAAACTACAGACCGGTGAGCCTAACGTCAATGCCATGCAAAATAGTAGAAATCATTATTAAGAATAAAATTAATGAACACATGTACAGACATGGTTTAACTGGACAAAGTCAACATAGATTTAGCCAAGGAAGTCTTGCCTCACCAATCTGCTCCATTTCTTTGAAGGCATGAAATAAACATATGGATAAAAGTGAGCTAGTCAATATAGGCCTATCTCTAGCATACCTCTCCTCTCGAAGATCATTGAAAAGATTACACAACGTCAATTACAGGATCATATAGATTCCAACGCACCCCTTCATCCCTGCCAGCATGGATTCCGTGAAGCACATGGTGTGGAAACACTATTGACAACCCTATTCAACACCCTTTCCATAGGGCTGGATAACATCAGACAAGGCTTTGTTCTAATATTCATGGACATCGCCGCTGCCTTTGATACAGTAGACCATGAAGTTCTCCTTCAACGCCTCAGAGATAAGGGAGTTCACGGCTCAGCTCTATCATGGTGCGCGTCTTACCTCACAGACCGTTGGCAACATGTACGTTCTGGTCCCTCCACCTCTGACCCCTTCCTTCAAACTAAAGGTGTCCCGCAAGGCTCCTCACTATCGGCCTTACTATTCAACATTTACATGCAACCCATCTGTGACCTTATCCACTCATTTAACATCAACTGCCTTGTCTATGCCGACGATGTCTTGATGTACATGCCAATCTCGACTGAGCATCTTGACCTCTCCCCTCTAATCAAATGCTTTGATGCAGTCTCCGACTGGATAGACGCACAAAGGCTTAAATTAAACTTCAAAAAGACCGAAGCCCTCTTCGTCACCAGGAACCCGGCTTTTATCCCACCTCTATCTATCAAAGTTCGGGACGCAGAACTTACATGCAAGACTACAGTAAGATACCTCGGAGTTATACTTGATCAGCAGCTTAATATGAAGGCTCACATCAATAACATAACAAAAGCTGTCTATCACAAAATCCGGTCCCTTCGCCATCTTCGTCAGCTGTTAGAACCTGAAGACTTCCGAACTGTTTTTCAGGCCCTAATAATGCCCCACCTTGACTATGCTAATGCGATATTACATGGCCTACCAAAGAGTACGACCAACCCCTTACAACTTGCTATGAATTCTGCTGCAAGAATCCTTCATGGAGCTTCCAGAAGATCCCACATCACTCCAATACTAAAACAGTTGCACTGGCTGCCCATACAGGCCAGGATCTCCTACAAGGTTCTAACAATGACCCATAAAGCCATCAAGAAATTCCCGGCTACTGCCATCACCGACCTAGTATCCATCACACCTCCTAACCGGCTAAGGAGATCGAATGCTGCAAACACCCTCATTCTACCTAAGGCAAGTACTAAGTGCTCTCAAGCTACTAGATCTAGAGCCTTTGCCTTTTTTGCACCATCTTGCTGGAACGCACTTCCGGCGCCTATCAGAACCATCAGCGAGGGGGGGCGGAGCCTGATGTCCAGCGGGTTAGACGCTTTGCGCTGAAGCTCCCGAGGGGCCTACTCAGAATCCTGACTTAATACCTACATTAACTTAATATTTTGCTCCGAACTTACCGGGGTGCCTCGGGGGGGATGGCGGCCCATAAACCAGCGCGCTTAGACTTCGGATCTCCCTCTTCTTCACACGGAAAACGTTCCAAGACAGAGTTGCCTTCCCCACAAAAGATGGTGCCATTTCGGGATAACCCCGAAATGCAACAGGAGATCTTGGAGGAAATACGTGGTGTGAAGGAACTGGTGCAGTCCAACGGAGAAGCGCTCCGAGCCATGAGAGAAGATTTTGGTGTGCTTCAGGATCGACTTGAAGGTCTTTCATTACGGCAGGACAATATGGCGGGGGTCCTCGACTCGCACGCGGTGCGCTTGGTGAAACTGGATGAGGCTGAGCGTCAGATACAGAATCTACAAAAAGAGTTAGAGGATGGCAATAATCGAGCCCGTCGCAACAATGTAAGGCTCATTGGTGTACCGGAGGGCGCGGAAGCAGGAGATATGAGAGAATTCCTGGTCAAAACTCTTCCCTCCTTGCTGAAGATTACTTTTCACAGAGATCTGGAAATTGACCGAGCACATCGTGTTCCTGCCAGCATGGCGCTCAATCGGACGACCCCCCGGCCCATCATTTTTCGTCTACTGAGATATCAGCAAGTTGAGCAAATTCTAAATGCTGCCCGGGCGAATCGTCATTTGGAGTTTGAAAATCATAAAGTCTCCTTCTTCCCTGACTTGGCTAAGCCCACAGTTGACCGTCGGAAGAGACTCCTTGCTTTTCGACCTAGACTTCAACAGTTACAGGCTCGCTTCGGCATCTTATATCCAGCGAAGCTCAGAGTGACTCTCCATAACCAAACTCGTACCTTCGAAGATCCTGATCTGCTAGCAACATTTCTAGCTTCCAAAGAAGCAGACCAGATGCGCTAATCCAACAGCTTGGATGGAATCCGCTGGAACTGTCCGCCATTTTGAATGGCCCGATGCGGTGATCGCTGCCTGAAACGGAGACTGCCTGGACTTTTCTTTCTCTTTATATATACCTTATTGGTCTCCTTTCTTTCCACGCTGAGATCCTTGGTTAGTTTCGGAGCCCGTATAGCTCTGTAGGATTTATGTTTCAATTCAGGCCTTCTCTGGGGTTTCTCCCCGCAGACATCAGGCCGCCAGTAATTCCTGGGGTTTTGCTTCTTCTCTAAGGCACTTCGGTGCTTATTTTGTTATATGGGGCGCTTCATGGTTTTCCTTAGTTTAATTTCTATCATGTTGTTTCTGCAGTCATTTACTGGTACTATGAGCGACATTGTGTACCTCTGTGCGCTATTATGTTTCTTTTTCAGATTGTTTAACTATTTTGCATGGCTTTATGTAAGTTATCATTACTGACTGTAAAAGGCATCAATAGTCTATTCCAAAGAAGGACAATCCTTAGCTCTCTTAATCATGATTATTCTGAGTTAGTGTTTCTTCAGGAGGCCCATTTACTGGGCATAGCTATTTCTTATCTCCTTCATTACGAAATACTGGAAATTGGTTCCCATCTGAGCCTCAATGATTGGTGGAATTATGTCCATTTTTACTGTAATTATGAGCAACTATCTTGTATGTCAATCTCTTCCACTCAAGCCTTTCACTACTTGTTTAAAAGGAAGGTGTTCCATGATTATGTTCTAACTGCTAAATGCTCTCATTTGACTGTTTAATTTTGTATACATTTCTGCCACAGGATCAGCCTGTATCATCAATACCATTTCTGCTTGTTTGCTGTACAATAACTGTTGTGTGTAAGCGCTTATGTGATGACTCTTATTAGCTTAGAGAAGAAGCATAGGGGTGGGGGGTAATTGGGGTTGTTTTCCTTATTGTATGTGTGTATTTGTCTCTTTTGGTGTGTTGTTACTTTTGTTTGTTGTAAAATGAAAATAAACGTTTTAAAAAAAAAGAACCATCAGCGATCTCTCCCAATTCAAGAAGGAACTGAAGCATCACCTTTTTCTCCTTCACTACGATGCCGCAGCCCCCCCCCCCCCCACAGTCACCTACTTCCACACCTCATGGTAGCTCCTCAAGCCCACGCATCTTACACTCCTAGTCTGAATACCTGCAACCACACCTTAACCGCCTCCATACTTAACTTACTCTGAGAAGCTCGTGCTGTGCACGTAACCATGTATATAGTTACATTAACTTGCCTGTATATAGTTATTGTTCTCCCTGTTCTCCCTGTTAAGAAACTTGTTCATTGTATACCCGAGTTATTTTAAATGTTTATTGTAAGCACAAATCACTAAACTGAGATGTGTAGTTTCAATGTTTATTGTAAACCGCACTGATCTTAAATAGCGCGGTATAAAAGAAAATGTAATAAATAAATAAATAAATAAATAGTGGATTTAGACTTTCAGAAAATGTTTGACAATGTCCCATATCAGATACTCCTGAGGAAATTAAAAGTCATGGCATAGGAGGCAATGTCCTATTGTGGACTGGAAACTGGCTGAGAGACAGAAAACAGAGAGCAGGGATAGATGGTTAATTTTCTCAGTGGAGTAAGGCGAATAGTGGAGTACCCCAGGGATCTGTATTGGGACCAGTGTTTTTTTAAACATATTTATAAATGATCTGGAATTCGGAACAACCCGCAAGGTGATTAGTTTGCAGATACCACCAAATTATTCAAAGCTATCAGACTGCATGCAGGTTGTAGGAAACTGCAGGACCTTATGAGGCTGGGAGACTGGGTATCCAAATAGCAGATGAAATTTAATATGGACAAGTGCAAAGTGATGCACATAGGGAAGAATAATGCACGCTATAGACACTGTTCCCTCTAAGCTGTACGCGTGTGCGCGCGCACACACCTCGCCGAGCGAGCGCACATACTTTATAACAGAGCACACAAAAATTACAGTTCTGATTCTGATAGAAAACAACACAGACGTCTTAAAATTTAAAAGTTGTTGTGTATTTACGGTTTTCACAAGTTCTACAATATTTTCTAGTGCAATCAATGTGGTGTACATACTGTATTCTGAAGTGTAGTCAAATTTTAAAGTATATAACTCCGAGTGTTGTTATGTGGTGCACAAAAATTTAACCTTCCTTCAAAAGCTGCACAGCTGATATTTTATGCGCACACAGCCTACAGAAAATTAGAGGGAACATTGGCTATAGATATTCAATGCTAAGTTCTGCATAAGAAAACCACCCAAAAAAAGGATCTGGGTATGATCACAGACAATACACTGAAATCTTCTGTTCAGTGTTTATGTTTATATTTATTGGTTTTTTATTAATTGCCCTTCGTAGGTACAGCAGGGCAGTGTGCAAAAGCTTAAAAACAAAATAAGAGGAAAGGAACTCTATTTCATTACAGGAAATATAAACAATCATATTGGGGAAATAGGGAAGGCAAGGAGAAAGCAGAAAAGGAAATAAAGGACAGACAGAAGCTCAGGAAACTGGAAGGTCGTAGACAAAAGAAAAGAGGTGGGTTTTCAGAAGGGCTTCAAATTTGATAAAAGAAGATTCAAGTCTGAGGGCAGGGGGTAGTGAGTTCCAAGCAGCAGGAGCTAACAAATAAAACACAGAGGAGCAGGTGGACATCAGATGAGCCAGAGAGACAGAGGCAGACATTTAGCATGTATATTATGGAGTATATATTGAGTAGAGAGGAGGAGCAGATAATCAGAAAGATAACTGGGAGAATCAGTGTATAGTGCACAATGAGTAACCAAAGTTTGCATTGAAAGCGAAATTTAACCAGAAGCCAATGATGGTGAATTAAGAGAGGGGTGATATGGTCAATCCGGGATGCATGAGTAAGAATACAGATTGCAGTGTTTTATATGATTTGAAGTCACTGCAGCTGATATTGTGGTACACCAAGGAGGATGATGTTACAATAATCAATTCTGGTCATAACTAGCATAAGAAGTAGAAATGTCAGGGATGAAATGGAAAGAAATGGATGGATAGACTATCTGCCGAAGAGCAAAAAAAGAGCAACAGACTAAGGAGGAAATGGGAGCCTGAAATGATAGGTGGGAGTCAACTGTGACTCCTAAATAGCACATATTGTCAACTAATGGAATGGGGGAGCCTGAGAGGATAGCAGCCAAGGTGGAGGATGGACTGCTGAAGGTGAACCATATTGACGCAGATATAGTAGGGTTGAGACAAAGGAGGCTGGAAGAAAGCCAAGTAGAGATACTCGATAAACAGGTGTTAAGTGGGGAAAGCGGGAGTGATTGGGTTGGTGTGGTAGAGAAGAATGGCATCATCAGCATAATAACAGGGTCAATAGGATAAGAAGGACATTAAATAAGATGGGGGCCAATACAGAACCCTGGGGCACACCACAAGAAAGAGGAAGGAAGGAGGAAGAAGAGCTGCCTACAGAGACTGAGAAAGACTGCTGGGAAAGAAAAGAGTGGAACCAACAAAACACTGTGCCATGAAGGCCAAAGTCATGTAAGCATGAAAGGAGTGTAGCATGATCAACAAGGTCAAACACCGAAGAGAGATCTAGGAGAACTGCACCGAGATATCACCACCGTCATGAGATTGGTGAAGCTCACTCAGAAAGGAGAGAATAGTGTCAATGCTGTGTACAGGGTGGAAACCTGACTGACAGGGGTGCAAAGCATGAGTGGAGTCCAGGTGTGAAGATAGCTGTGGGAAAACCACTTTTTTTTAGTATTTCAGATAAAAAGGAAGAGTAGAAACAAGGCGATAATGGGCAGAATGTTAAGGTCTTCTTCAGTATGGGATGGATGGTAGCATGAATATACCGGAGGATAGACTATTGTTCAGTAGAGACAGAACCAGAGGTAGAAGTGCAAGAGAGCGAACAGAAAGCCAGGAAGTAGAAACTGGTGGGCAAAGTGGTCTTATGCGATGAGACAATAATTTTGAGAAGTTCTGTGAGGAAACTGGGGAGAAAGAAGCCCATGTACTAAAAACGCTATGATTAAACCCTAAAGTACCACTACTTGTATCCGTATATAGTTTATCTGTATATAGTTTATTGTACATAGTTTAAAAGCAAGTTTTATGCTGTTATGTATTAGCCTATGCTGTTAACCAATATATTGTTTATTGTTACATAATGTTCGATGTAAAACCAAGCTCATGCTTTGTGGATTTTGTTTTATTGTAAACCGCAACTGAACTCTGGAAGATGCGGGATATAAATGATTGTTAAATTAATAAAAAATAAATAAATAAATGTATAGGATAGTGAAGAGGTTGGGGAGAACAGAGTGTCAAGGAGGATAGGTGCATCAGTTGATGGGGCTGACATACAGATAAATTGACTAGAGGAGGGACAATCATCTGGTGAACTGGTAGAGGACACTGGGACAGGTGGTTACAAGAGGACTGAAGATAGCAGGGAAGAACAGTTACTGAAGGTGGACTGGAGAGACTGGACTTTATCATGAAAGTAATTTGCGAGAGCCTGGGATGAAGGCATGGTACTGGAGGAAAAAGGCTGGTCAGCTGTGGATGGCTGGGAAAGTTTTGCTAAGATGGAGTATAGACGACGAGTAGAGTTGTTGGAGGAGGAAATTAAGTTTGAGTAATAAGCTCTTTTAGCAGAGTGAGTCATAGTGCGGCACCATTGACAAAAGTTCTTATATTGCAAATGGTTTATGGGGGGAGGGCTGTTTGCACCACAACCGCTCAGCCTGCCAAAATTGGTGGCAGAGTAGAAGGCCATGGTGGAACCAGGGGTGAGAGTGGCGGGAGGAACAAATACAAAGAGAGGCCATGGCATTAAAGACAGAGGATAGCGTAGAATACCAAAGGTGAGCCTGTGTGTCAACAGGAGGGAAGAGAGCACTGGCTGAAGGAATCTGTTCAAGGGTGTGGATGGAGAGATTACAGCTGTAAGAAGGTGCCGAACCAGAAGGGTGACCAAAAAGTGATACAGCAGGAGGGGAATATAGGAAGGAAAAAAAAAAGGCAGAAATGGTCACACCAAGGAATCTGAAGGGAGGTTACAGATGAAAGTGCTAGGGTAAGAGAATTAGATGGAAGAACAAGATCAAAAATATGACCAATAGAGTGCGTGGGAAAAAATATGTGCTGAGAAAGGAAGAGATCAGAGAAAAGCTGACAAAGAACATTATCACCAAAATGGGCATTGTGTGGTGGTGGCCAAACAAATCAAGCAAAATGTTAAGAATTATTAGGAAAGGAACAGAGAATAAAACAAAGGATATATTAATGCCCCTCTATCGCTCCATAGTTTATGTTTATTAAAATTTGATATGCTGCCCTTCCACAAAGATGGCGTGACCACACTTCAAGAATTGTGTGCATTTCTGGTCTCTGCATCTCAAAAAAGATATAGTGTCATTAAAAAGATAGAGAAGGGTAACAAAAATGATAACGGGAATGGAACAATTCTCCTATGAGGGAAAGCTAATGAGGTTCAATTTGAAGAAGAGACGGCTAAGGGCAAATATAATAGAGGTCTATAAAATACTGAGTGGTGTAGAACGGGAAACATGAATCGATTGTTTATTCTTTCAAAAAAAGTACAGGACATGCCATGGAAGCTATACAGCAGTATATTTAAAAGAGATACGACAAAATATTTATTGCCTCAATGTATATTAAGCTTTGGAACTCACTGCTAGAGGATATGGTAAAAGCAGATAGTATAGTTGGGTTTTAAATAAAGGTCTGGACACATTTCTGGAGGAAAAGTCCATAAACTGGTACGGTAGACCGAGAGAAAACCATAACTGTTGGAAACAAGGCACTGAGCTTTATTGACCTTTGGTCTGACCCAATATGGCATGTTCTTATGTATCGATTCAGGAAGTCTATTTCGGTCATATGGAGCAGCAAGTGGAAGGAACAGAGTCTGGAGTTGGCAGCGGACGAGAAGGGCACAGATAAAAGTGATTTATCTGATGAGCAGAGTTCCTAAAGAGGGGTGAAGGGAGAGATAATAGGTAATAAGGAGCTGCAGAATGAATACACTTGTAGGTCGGCAAGAGAAGTTTGAACTGTATGTAGAAATAGGAAGCCAATAACATGACTTAGGAAGAGAGATTATGTGAGTGTAGAGATATTGGCAGAAGACTAGACGTAAAGCTGAATTCTGAACAGATTGAATGTGAGGATCTCTCCAGTCTGACTGCTGCCACGCACACCCCCCCCCCCCCAGCACAATCTATCTTTTAGAAGCATTTAAATAATATAAAAATTACAATAGGATATCACCACAAGAAAATATATTTCACATTTCAAATCTATTTTCAATGCCTCATGCAAATGAATGCCATAAAAAGCACATTTTAGTGAGTCTACTATACAAATGCAGTTGATTGTTTTTCTATTCAACTTATCTCAGGAACTGTTGCTATGAAAAGAAATAAACACACTGAATTCCAAGTCAGGCCAGACTGCTGCTACTCTGCCCTGTCCAATACACACAAAACTACATTTTGGTCACTGGCTTTGTCCTTTCAGCATTTGATGTTACTGATGAAAGGCAGTTTATGAATAAACAAGTATTTCAGCTGAACTAAAACATACAGTGATCAATTTATGCCACACCAAAGAGCACAGCTTAGCAGCAAAGCAGAGGGCTTTAAACACTGCAGGAAAATGTCAGTCCAAGTACAGTTGTGGTCAACATTATTGGCACCATTGCATTTTAATTATGTTGTGTACAATATCTTGAGAAATAGTTGGAAATATTCCAATTGTATGTCATCATAATGTTACTATGTTCAAAGGTATACAACAAAAAAAAGATGTCTGTGCAACTTAGACATAGTAATTTCTGAGAAAAAACACCAAAATATTCCCCTAACAGGATTAATGGTGTTTATAAATGTTTTCATTTTATAAACACCTACCTACTACGATCATAACATTTCAATTGTTAGATCGTTGGTTGCTAGATGAAGTAAGCGGAGTTTTTGTCAGCTGCTTATGACGTCAGACGCCATGCTGTGGACATAAGAAGAGCGTCCTGAAAACATTTATATGGGACGGACTATGAAATTTATGCGAGCTGTGACTATATCCTTGCAATGCTTTGGAATACCGTACATCTATGCCCCTGACACAAATCCCCGTTCATAAAAAATTATTTGAGTTTGAAATGCAGTACTGTGTCGGTGGATGATGGGATCTACTACGGTGTGAAGGCTCTACTTATGCTCAAGTTAAGTATTTTAATTCTTGATTTCTTAGTAAAAGTCTATGATTAAATTAACTGATTAAAAGGAAAGTTTGTTTTCTTGAGAGATAGTTTCCCTTATGTCAAACAGTCAGACAATAAAAAAAGTAGCATTGGGGCGGGGGGGGGGGGGGGGGGAGTTTGCTCTAATGAGTCTGACTCTTACTCTTAATATTTTTTCTTTTTGACATAGAGGGCTACACTTATTTCTTTTCTGACCTCTCTATCCCTTCTAAATAGATTACAACCAGCTATGGTTATATCCTATTCATGACACTCATTAAACCATGTTTTGTAATGGACGCAATGTCTAAGTCCATTTCCACCTTCAGGAGTTCCAGGCCAGGAGAGTATTTGTGCTTGTTGCCCTCCAGCAATATTTGGTTGGCTTGCTTGTATTTTCTGTGGATTTCATTCCAGACTCCTCTTCCCTTTTGTCATTTATGTGTGAGTTAATATGATGACTCTTTCTATTTGCAAGTTTATTATATTTTTTGCTTTTGCTGGGGGTGATGTCCTGAAATTATTTTCTTCCAATCGTCACCCAGTTTTCCTAATTTAAATGCTTGTCCACATATTGCCTGAATTTTTCACTTAGGATCCCTTTTCCTGCCATAAAAAGATGTTGTAGTCCATCAATACAGTATAGCCTCTTGTTGTTCCATCTATTGCTCCAGTCACCTATATATCTAAACCCTCTTTGTTTATACCAGCTTCGGAGCCAGTTATTAAAGTTGTTTGTGTGATGCAGCCTCTCTTCCCCCTTATAATAAACAGATAGAGCTTCTGAGAATGTTATAGTGTGGACAATGGGTTTAAAGTTTCTCTTTCAAAATCTGAAAATCTCTTTGTACTGTAGAGGTACTGTTTCTAGCCAGGTCATTTGTACTCAAGTGGATAACATCATCAAATTTGGAATGTTTACTTTCCGCTCTGACTATACTAACAATTTGGTTTGTATTCCTGATGGCTGAAGATCCTGGGAGATACCTGACCACTTTCTGTCCCTTAAACTGTGTTTCCAAGTTGATGCCTCTGATGATGGAGTCTCCAAGTAGTAACAGTTTCCTGTTTTGAGATTTTCTGTTAATGTTTGGGGCATTACCGGTACATTGAGTGTAACCCTTCTCATTTAAGGCTATTAACTGAGCACTCTCATTGAGCAAGGCACAGAAGGCATTATGTAATGGTATTTCTTAGTGGAGTGGGTGTCTCCGTATAACAGGTCACAATCTACCACAGCCCACTCTGATCCATTTGTTCCTGCAATGTTTGAATCTTTGTGGGAGTGGTGGTCGAGGTTTTTCAATGTAACTAGCAACAGAGACTATGGATAGGATACAGCCAATGGGAAGGCTGTGGGAGCAGAGCACCAGAATGCTTTTCTAGTCACAGAAAGGAAGGAGATGAGCAGAGGCAAGTTCCTGTGCTGTACAAGTTTAATTTCTACCTATGGTAGGAGATGGAAGAGAAATGACGTCAAAGCTCTTCCCCCCACCCCCGACAAGCATTTCCAGCAGCATACAATAGGATAGGATTGTTATGTTACATTGTTTCACAGTAACATAACAATTATTGCACCTATCAATCAGACTTCCCCTCTCATCTCCTCTCCCTATCAGAAACATATAAAGAAAAAAAAAAAAGATATAAAAACATTTACACACATACACGCACACTATCTTGTCCACACACACACACACACACACACACACACACATACATCCAAGCATTCACACACACACACATGTATACATGCATACATGTAATAACACACAGGGACCGATATTCAAAAAGTTTTATTACTGTTATTCATCATTTATATAGCGCTGCAAGGCATACGCAACTTTATATAGATGTATATAAAAGACTGTCCCTGCTCATCAGAGCTTACAATCTAATTAAGACAGACAACACAATAAATGAGAACAAGGGTACAAATAAGGAAAGGAAGAAAAGTAAGGGGGGGGGGAATCAGGATCCAAAAGCAGCCTAGAGGTCAGCCTTTAGCATGGATTTGAAAAGGGGCAGAGATGGAGCCTGTCAGACGGCTGCCTAGGGTGAGAACTTACACAATCTTGACGATGCATATATTCATATGATTCTTGCAAGGTATTGTGGGTATTGTAGTTCATTCACTCCCAAACACAGCTGATGACAATAATTTGAGTTGTGAAACCAAGTGGTAAGATCAATAAAATACTTCTTTTATTGATGGGGTTTAATTCATCCAGCACATGTATGCTTGATAGCACTATAAATGAGGTTACTTGCTTGCAGTGTTTAAAGGGATAACAAAAAGTCACAAAGTAAACCAGAAAACAACCTTCAACTTGTCAGGCCATTAGCTAATGTTTTCTTAGCAAGTAATTACCAAATACAAAGGCACAAAGTAAAGAATAAACTTTGCTGGTTAGGTTAACTTCTGCTTATTTTCCACGCTGATCTCAGCAGTGATTCTCCCTTGCTCACACACACAATCAGGTGCAGCCCTAATTACTATCCATGGACCAGCTGAAAGCCTTTAGCTGGCTGGCTGCTACTGTGTGAGCCCAAATCCTGCTTTAAGAGCTGTTTGCAGTGGAAATAAAGAACAAAGTTAGGTTTCTTTGTGATGGCTGATGTGTTTGCTCATAGAAAACTAGCAATAGCATTTAGATAAAGAACAGTCCATGTAAATAGTTTCATCTGCTGTATTTCCCCCTGCATCAACAATCATAGGGTCAATATCATACATTGGCACAGATGAGTCTTTCATTAAGGCACTATCATGAGAATGCTTATTCCCTTGCTGCCATTCTCTATTATAGATAGGGTCTGGATCAGTGTTCATACCTGAGCCTCTCCTGCTATCATTATTCCTCTCTGTATAGCCTGGCCAATATGTAATCCAATTCTGATGTCCAGCCTTCCAATCTTGATCCCTGGACGCTGGATCTTCTCTCACATACCTTCTGGCCTTGGTCTGAAAGTCCCTTCCACATGCAGTCTTCTTCTCTCTTCCAGGTAGCCACTGGTGATTCCTATCTCTGCCACTCCATTCCTCTGGCTGAATCCAGTCCAATGGACTCTGCTGGCTTTTGGAATACCTCCCAGTATGAGTACTGCCTTGGAATCTCCCAGACCTTCCAATGGCCTTTCTTCTCTTCCTTCCAGAGAGTTTCCTTCTCTCTCTATCTGCTTGGCTTTTGCTGAAGCTGTTCTTCAAACTCTCCTTGAAGCTGTTATCTGAAGAATAAGCTCTACTCTTATCCTGTTCTAATGTGTGCTGCTCCCTAACACAGCGCAGCTGTGTTGAATCAGGCCCTGCCCTTTGAGATGAGTGCTTAGGGATTACCTCATAGCTCTCTTGATTGCACACACATTCTCTCACTTCAGCCCCTCTCATGGCTGCTGGAAACCTGGTGCATTCTGGGACTGGTAGTCTTTTATGTGAAAACTCTGTTTTCTTGCTTCTACCAGAACTGACAGGTTGCTTGTTCAGAGTCACATCATCTTTTCTATAGCTCCTACCTGAGCTATGATAAGCTTCCTTATCACAAGCCTGACATACAGAATCAAGTAGTTTATTCCAGGCGTAGGGAACAGCAAGTTGAAAGGAACAAAGTCTGGAGTTGGCAGAGGAAGACAATGGCATAGAGAGAAGCAAGCCAGTAGAAGAGCGGCGTTCACGAGGAGGGGTATAGGGAGAAAGGAGAAAGGAGAAAGGAAAGGTAGGGAGGTAGAATTAATGCATTTGTATGTCAGAAGGAGAAGTTTGAACTGGATACAGAAATGGAAGGGGAGCCAATGAAGTGACTTGGAAAGAGGGGTTATATGAGTATAATGGGGCTGGCGGAAAATTAGCCACGCAGTGGAGTTCTGAACAGATTGAAGGGGAGAGAGATGACTCAGAGGGAGACCAGTAAGGAGGAGGAGGTTGCAGTAGTCTAAACGGGAGATGATTAGGAGCGGATGAGAGTTTTAGTAGTGTGCTCAGAAAGGAAGGGGCGAATTTTGTTGATGTTATAGAGGAAAAAATGACAGGTTTTAGCAATCAATTGGATGTGTGAGGAGAAAGAGAGGGAGGAGTCAAAGATGACCCCAAGATAGCATGCTGAGGAAACAGGAAGTAGAAGAGTGTCATCAACAGAGATAGAGAAAGGAGGAGGGGTTAGGGGGAAAAATAAGAAATTTGGTTTTGGCAATGTTCAGTTTCAAACGGCAGTGAGACATCCAGGCAACAATGTCTGACTGACAGGCAGAGATTTGGGCTTGGAATGTCCGAGAAATATCAGGTGTAAAGAGATAGATCTGAGAGTCATCGGCATAAAAATGGTACTGAAAGCCATGGGAGGAGATAAGAGCACCAATAGGCTGGGTATAAATAGAGAAAAGGAGAGGGCCCAGAACAGTCCCTTGGGGTACACCAACTGAGAGTGGGAATAGCAGTAGAGAAGAAACCACCAGAAAACGGAAAGATATAGCAGAATTAGAAAAGGTACAGAGAAGAGCCACCAAAATGGTAAAGGAGAGGCTTGAAAGGTTAAGGCTCTTCAACCTGAAAATGAGATAGCTGAGGGGAAATATGATGGAGGTCTATAAATTAATGGAATAGAACAGGTAAATATAGATCAATTGTTTATGCCATCAAAAAGTAGAAAGACTAGGGGACATGCAATGAAGCTACAGTGTAACCCGTTTAAGACTAATAAGAGAAAATATTTTTTCACTCAAGCGAAATCAAACTCTGGAATTCGTTACCAGAGGATGTAGTAAAAGCTGTTAGCGTAGCTTGATTTAAAAAAGTTTGGACAAATTCCCGAAGGAAAGGTCCATAAACCATTATTAAAGAGGACCCGGGAAATCCAGTGCTTGCCCCAGTACAAGCATTGTGGAACCTGTGTGTCTTTTTGGGAAACTGTCAGGTACTTGTGACCTGGATTGGCCACTGTTGGAAACACAATACTGGGCTTGATGGACCTTGGTCTGACCCAGTATGGCATATCTTATGTCTTTATGTTCTAACAACGGGAGAGATAAGAAAAGAACCAGAACAGCACAGAGCTCCTAAAACCAAGTGAAGACAAAGTGTTGAGGAGAAGGTGCTGGTCAACAGTGTCAAAAGCAGCAGAAAGGTCAAGAAAAATGAGAACTGAATAAAGGCCCTTGGATTTAGCAAGGAACAAATCATTGGAGACTTTTGCAAGAGCCATCTCAGTAGAATGAAAGGGACGAAAGCCAGATTGAAGAGGATCTAGTAGGGCTTGAGAGGAGAGAAATTCAAGGCAAGGGCGGAGAACTGCACGTCCAAGAAGTTTGGAAATGAAGGGAAGGAGGAAGATGGGTTGATAATTAGAAGGATAAGAATAACCAAAGAAACCCTACTGAGTATATTCAGTGATACTAACCAGATAGTGGCACTGAATATCCCCTCACTGCTATAGTACTGTCCAGACCATGCTTGGGTGAGGTCCACAGGCGGGACAAGAATGGTCCCAGCACTTAATCCAGTTAGCAGGTTAAGTGCCTGCATAAAGTTAGGTCATGATAATGGCTGTCCTAACTTTATGTGGTTCGGCTATCTGGACTGTGACTGAATTTTGCCACTGCCTGGATAACAGCACTGAAATTGGATATCTGGATTCTGTCACAGAAAATCTGGTTTCAGTTTTGCTGCGGCTGCTAGGCACTTTAAAAATGCTGACCGCATATGGCTGAATACTGGGCTTACAAACACGTGTGCATTCATTCAAACACGTAGACATACCACTACTACAACTAATCTTTTGTACAAGTGCTACAAGGCATATACAGCGCTCTACAAGCCCAAAAAGACACATACAAACACCAGATAAACATACAAAACAGAGAGATGCACACACATACATACCACATATACAAGATACATCCACATCCACAGGCAATAGAGATATAAAGTTGGGTGTGTGCATATACCCCCATCCCATTGCCTGTGCATCTGCCAAAGGACCCCACAAACTGCCCCCTTTCAAAAACTACCACCCCATGATTGCCCAACTCCCAAAATCTACCTCTGCAACTGCCCCACTATCCTGCAAAAAATATAACGGTATAATTTTGTAAACATCATACACTAATACGCATGGATATAAATTGCTAATTTTCTTTTTCTTCTGGGATTACACTTTGATATACTTTTTTTTATTTTAGTCATTATATATCATTACTTCTTTATATGATTAGGAAATTGCATCCACTTTTACCCTTATTTAATTAAAATCATTTGAACACACAATTGATTTTATAACAATCATATTTTTTGCGTTTTAATCACTGAAGTACACACTTTCCCTTTATAATCAAAATTTCAGGGTTTTTATTGATAAGCTGTGGAAACAGTCATATTAACCTCACTTTTTATTGTTCTCAGTCAGTACTAGAGGAGATCAAACCTAAACTTTCTTTAGAAGCTCAGATGACAAGACTTCGACTTTCATACTTTGGACGCATCATGTGAAGACAGAGATCGTTAGAGAAAGACATCATGCTTGGCAAGGTAGAAGGTCAATGCAAAAGAGAAAGGCCAGCAATGAGATGGATCAATACAAGAACAGCAGATATGAGTGTCACTTTATCAACAATAAGCCGCCTGACTGAAGACCCAACACAGTTTAGGATAACTATCCAGAGGTTGCCATGTGTTGATGCCGACTCAACGGCACTTAACATACACCCATGATATTAAATTACATTGCTTTATTTTATACTATGTTTAAATGAAATCAGCATTTCTGTACCATGCATTTCATTACACAGTGTATTTATACCATTCAGTATAAATAGCGATTGTTCTGTGACTTTGCTGTACACCAAGTAAAGAGTTTTTAAATGATAATCACTATGGATTGCTTTGGGGAAGGATCTCCATTTGATTTGTGTGGCATATTTATGCCGACTTTATGATGGCTTGAATTACTAACACCATGCTGTGATGCCAGCCATTCTGTCATGTGCCCTGCTTGTTGACACAGTGGGAAAAAGACTTTTTAAATGGCATCTGTGTCACTGCGTTTTACAATTGAATACTGTATGTATGCTGGAGTGCTCAGATCATTTTTGTTGTAAGTCAACATGCTTTTCTTTTCAATTGATTGTTTCTGATGGGTTTCCATGTCATTTTTCAGTTTTATTCTTTCCAACTCAATGGATGTTGGAAAGGAATTATATATAAGTGGTTGAGACCGTCTCTCTGTTTGGGGGCAAAACAGCTCATGGAACAGCAACAAATTTAGCGTGTCGGGGCGGATGGAGAGAGAAATCAGTGAAAAGGCATCAGGTTTGAAAATGGCCAGATTGAATCAGGGGTTTCAGAGAAAAGCTCACCCCCAAAAATGGCCCAATGCCTTTCTATGCAATAGCAGTTTGGCTTCTAAGCAAAGAAACTTTGATAAAGTGAAACACAGCAATTAGGGAATAGCTCCTTTCAAATGCCTCTCCCTTCTTCTCTGCTCTCCCAGTCACAAACACACACAGAAAACAAAGGCACACATGCAAAAACCACAGACAAAACACAGACACAGACACACACAAAAATGGGTTGGAAATAACTGCATAAGATACTTCACATGCTTTAACCATGCAACCCTCCCTCGCCTTCTCCCAAGTGCTGCTACACTCCCATCCCTGAGTGGCTGCCTCTTAGTGATTCAAATGTATATTTCATTTTTTATGATATAAACTTTACTGTGAAACCTAATGAAAGAATCATATAGAGGTCTTTTACTAAAGTATGTTAAGCAGTTAACCCATATTTTAGTGCATGGGAACTGCTTGCCTGGACTTAGTAACTGCTACCATAGGGGCATGACAGTTACCACGTAGTAATTTGTGCAGTAACTGCAAATCACATGATAGGGCGGGTTAGGGGCCGACAGTACACAGGAGAGCACATTGTAGATAGCAGGAAGGGGAACATAGTACATACTATCAATGTTGCAATTAGTGTAGGCGCATTTAATGGCACCTCATGGGTGGCGTCAGGTGCACCTACGTTAACTGCACCACATATTAGGATATGTGTCCTCATGGTAACTACTAGGAACATGCTGGCCATGCCCGCAACAGTTACTATGGAGGCTTTGCATTTAATGCATGTTAGTTTTAGCACTAAATGCTTGTTAAGTGCAAAATTCCTAAAGCACTTTAGTAAAAGGGCCCATAGCTTTCTTAACGGTTGCTACGTGTACTGCCAACTATGATCTGTTGTTGTAGGACGGTAGCATCCCTTGGTTAAACTGTATACTCCATCTTCTGAAATCTGTTAAGAGTGACATCTAATGATTTGATATATTATCATACTTGGTTTCATTTTATTATTTTTCCAAAACTGAATGCTTGAGTATCACTCTAATCAAACCACTCCTCAACCTCTTCTCTTCATCGAAAGGAGAAAGACAGACATACACATGCACACTGTGATGTCGCTGTTACCTCCACAGCCTGAGCTTGT
The DNA here is from genome assembly GCA_033557465.1 of Ichthyophis bannanicus. Taxonomy (NCBI): domain Eukaryota; kingdom Metazoa; phylum Chordata; class Amphibia; order Gymnophiona; family Ichthyophiidae; genus Ichthyophis; species Ichthyophis bannanicus. The sequence continues at coordinate 883,933,871 of CM066034.1, read as the reverse complement.
GGAGATGGACGGCCTGATTCTCTATTCAGGAAGTTACTGGTGCTTGGGGAAAGCATTGCCTTCTGGGAGTTGAAGTTTTCACTATACCAAATAAAGAGAGTTGTGGACTCGAGTATTTCAGGCAAAACAGGATTTTTAATTCCCCTTCCCAAGTGGTTTCACATGTAGAACAAAAGGAACATTGACCATACACTTCTGGCACTAAATTATATAAGAAAGAAATTCAAGCTTCTTATCTCAGCATCATTGTAATTCCAAATGAAAAACACTTTTCTCTTTCAAAACCCTTTTGTGCTTTTCTGGTCAGCTGCTACCTGCAGCACTCTCTCTCTCTCTCTGCACAGCTTAATTCTATTTCACAGAACTTATCTTCTCAGATACAGATATCGTACAATCCATTGGTTCACTAGGCTGACATTCTAAAGGTGGTTCAGTGTCCATTGGTTCAACCTGAACCCCAGCTGGAAATGTTTGCCAGTTGCTACAGGGTGTTTCCAAACACACATCTATCTTTTCAGCATTGCACTTTTCCTCACAGCCTTTTGATATACACTGTTGTGAATTGCCACAGTATTCCCAGCATGTGGAGCCCCACCCTTCTGGGTTAATATCAGAGCACTTAAAGACAGCTTTCTGTTTATACCGGTCACTTATCCTACCTCTTGGCTTCCTTATGAGAGTTTCCTTTTGTCCTCTAGGATCAGCTGCAAACGTGAGCCTTGGAGTTTCTCTGTGCATACAAGTCTGCCTTCCCAGTACGTTTCCCTTTTGGTTGCCTTTTACTCCCAGCACCAAACCCGGGTTACTTGTACCTGGCTCCTTGGTACCAACTCCCTGCTTGTTTCCTCTGCTGAATTCCTCTTTTGAGTCAAAGGTTAGAGAATCCTCAATTACCATAGATTCCTCTGAGTCTTCATTCCTAAGGCAATCCTCTGTTTCTTGTGACGGTTCTAAGAGCTGTGTTCTCAGCCATGCTCTTGGCTGAGCTCTCCTCTGAGCTACCGACTGTGCTCCTCCCGGCTGTGCTCCTCCCAGCTGTGTCCTTCCCAGCTGCGTCCTTTCCAGCTGCCTTCCTCCCAGCTGCCTCCCTTCTCCTCCTAATGAGCTTCCCTTAAATCTCTGGTTTCCTGGGTTTACCCTGGCTCCTCCCACCAACAGGTGTTCTGGCTTAACTCGTGACTGCTGCACTGAACTACAGCAGGGACTTGTTTTCCCTTCTTCTGACCTGCTCTGTTTATGGTTGCCTGGGAAACCAGGAGCCATGTGCATTTGTTTTCTTTCCCAGCCTGAAGCTGGATCCTGTGTTTTATCTCTCTCTAAGGGGTCAGAGGGACCTTCTCCATCACAACACACACACAATTGGAAAGAATTCTGAGCCGTGCTCAGCATGTTCTCCCCATTTGTTCAAACTAATCGTGTTCAAAAATTGCTTAAGGCGCACCAATTTTAAAACACTATTTCAAATCGGATATTTTTGTTTTTGATCTACTTCTAGCATTACTCCTACTATTAACATTGCAGAGGCATGTGAACTTGAGCAATTCAAAAACTATCTTAAGCTAAAATTATTTGAAACCCCCCCCCCCCCACCCACATAACAGTTGTAGATATCAAAATGTATGCCAGTCACTCTTTACATTTATTTTCTGCATTCTTCAGAGCTTTCTTCTAGGTGCCTGGTACACAGCTACTCTCTTAACCTCTCTACCCAAAAGCAGAAAAAGGCTACTTCCAACCAGCTCAGGAGGAGCCACATCACTGCCAAGGAAGGAACAAGAGTTTTCTTGGTAGTCATCCAACAGTGAGTGTCAAAACAGTGCCAAACAATTTCATTCATGCAATTATGTTAATGGTGATGATATACTACGTAATTTCTGTTTACGGTTAGGTGAACTCTTGCACTTAAGACTTTTTGTAGTTGTATTCTCCTTTAAGTAAAAGATCACAAACACAAAATGCACCATTCCCCATGCCTGCAAAATCCACCTGGAAACCAAAGCACTCTGGTGATTTTCCCAGAAGTATGAAGCAGGCAGCAAGGAAAATGTGGATTCCATGGGCTCCTTTGGTTTAACAAATATACAGAAAAAAACGACATGCAGATATATTGAACACACAGTAATAGACACAAAAAAACCAGCTGAATTAGCACAAGTTTGAAACTTGTGAGCTGTAACACCACTCACCACATCTGCATATTTTTCATGTACATTCATAATTAGGGCTTCTATTTTAGGTGCCTATCTATTTTAAATGTGTTTAGTTTACAGCTAATTAGGGGTTCTTTGAGGGTACAGAAAAGAGAGGTTTTCATGGCTTGGATCCTATTGCTGAATATCTTTTCCAGTTCAGTCAAATATATACGTTTGTTCAGCTTTGGAGCCATCCACACAGAAAAAGCCCAAAAACAGAGCAGAAGATCCAAAACAGGCACAGTGAGCAGTGAGAGAGTACTAGAGAAAACACCTATTTTATGTATTTTTGCATTAAGGGCAGTTTATTAGGGTTCATTGTTAAAACATAAAAGGAGGGTTGTCCTGGATGCAAACAATGATTTTGTCTGTTGGTCATGTTATGAATCATGGTCATCTTATATTCCCTTTCAAAATTTAAAAATAAATCAGCACTCTAAAACATTCTCAGTGTTTTAAATGGTTACAGCAGCAGCATTATTTTTTTCCTGGAAAAAGAATTTAATAGATTTAATAGTGTCCTGGGACTCTATTGTCATATGCCAACAGACGTATGCTAATGGTCATACTGCATACACATTAGATAAGATATTAAAACATGACCTGTCCCAGTGCTGCAAGGGATTAGAGAATTGTGAAAAAAAGACTAAAACCTTTCTGTATCCAACAACAAATGGTGTTACCTTTGGGAGAAAAAACAAACGTCACCCTCTGCCTTAACATAATAAATACATTATGCAAGAAAGTAGAAATATTATGGATGATTAAACTGCATAAAATAAACCCAATCTTCTCTAATCTATGCTGGTTCTGTATGTCTGAAGTGGCATTTTTGACCACATTTTCTTTAACTGTGGCCATTTCAACAGAAAATCTGGCAAGCCATTCAGAAACTATTTGATATTTCACAATTCCTCACATATGCTATTACTATCATTAAATATATTATGACTGCCATTAATTACTGACAAAAAAATTAATAAACTTCTGAATATAGTTCTCTCAGCGCCTACCCAAACATTTTTGGGATGATGGAAAATTGTAATAGACAATGTGAATTTTTTAAGAATATAGGGCCCGATATTCAGCACCAGCAGCTAGCCGATGGCGCTGAACAGTAAACCCAGATATCCAATGCCAGGGTCATATCCGGCCATTGCATTGAATATCCGGGGTTAGCTGCTCATCGGTAACTGGGCCGTGGTGAAGTTAGGCCAGGGCTACCTGAGCCTGGCTTTCATCACATATCGCTAACCAGGCAGCGGCTCAATATTGCTGCTTACCGCTTACTGATCGGCATTACCTCCACTCTGCCCTGGAATGCCCCGAACACACCCCGATGCTAAGAGGCTAGCATCGGGGTGTGTAGAGCCGGCAGCCACGGTGGTCTACATAACTATTGTTTTCTCTGGATAGTTTAAGCTATGGACAGTTTTATGTTTTTGGTCATGTTATGCAGCAAGAGTGATACTGAAGATTTTTCTGTGGTATGTTATTGTGTTTATTTTTTTTAAAACGTTGAAATTTAAAAACCTAAAATGCCAGAATAAGCAGCCTTTTCTGATCCATAAGAACTGCCATACTAGGTCAGACCAAAGGTCCATCAAGCCCAGTGTCCTGTTTCCAACAGTGGCCAAGCCAGGTCAAAAGTACCTGACATACCTCAAAAGTAGCTAATTCCATGCTACATATCCCCAGGGATAAGCAATGGTTTTCTCTTGGACTACTTTAATTACTCTTTATGGACTTTTCCTCCAGGAATTTGTCCAACCATTTTTTAAACCCAGCTGGTGGATGTCAGTCTGCCTTACATATAAGGTTGAGGCTGAACAGAAGAACTGCACATTTACATTTTCCTAAATTTGTTCCCTTTTACCGGGATACACGATCTTCGGGGCCAGCCCAACCACTAAATGGACTAGTTGTCTACCTAGGGTAGCACACTTTGAGGGGGGTGGGGGGCAGCAGCACAGCCACCAGAGGCAGTGGCAGACCAGACAGAATCAGCATCAGTGAACCTCTGACCAACCGCACTCATACTCAAGGTATGCTGCATCCTACCCCCTTAGATGTTCCTGTTAAAGGGAATGGGACACGTGCAGGCAGTCAACATGCACGCATGAATGCTCAAAGGCTCGCCATTGAACTGTTCTATCTTTCTTGCAGGCTCAGCTCTGGCAGACATAGGGTAGCAGCAGTGATATCAGTGACAGCAGTGATGGCAGGGGGAGGGAAGAGAGGAGAGATGCCAGACACCTGGGGGCACGAGTAGAGGATATGCAGAAATGCTGGACACCTGGAGGGTGGGAAGGGGAGATATTGGATTATTGCAAGTGGGGGGGGGGGGGGGGGACATGCTCCTGGCAAAGGTTCGCCTAAGCTAGGGCATCAGATACCCTTGGGTCAGACCTGGTGGTCTATGCAACTACTGTTTTCTCTGGATAGTTTAAGACATGGACAGTTTTTATGTTTTTGGTCATGTTACTCCCCAAGAGTGATACTGGATATTTTTCTGTTGTTGTATGCTATTGTGTTTATTTTTTATTTTAATGTTGACATTTAAAAACTTAAAATGAGAAGCCATTTTCATAAAATTCGGCACATTCATAATGCAATTCTCTTAAATACAATATCTTCTAAAGTGCTGTAGCCAGAATAAGATGCCTTTTCTGATCCAAGCATAGAGATGAGAGAATGTAAAATGAGCTCCCATTTACGATTGTCTAGCTATTCCTGACACACCCATCCCTCTGGTGAATTACTTAACTCATCCTTAACTCATTTGACGACCAAGTCTCTTCTATAGTAGGGTCTTTTTTTTACTCCCTCTATTGCCTACACTCCACATAACAATTTATTTCTTCGCAATCCTTATATATGTTCATTCATGCCTTTATCACATTGTGTGCTGATTACTGCAATCCACTTTAAGGTGGGCTTTGCCTCAGTAGCCTAAAGAAACTTCAGTTGATCCAAAATACAGTCATCCGTCTTTTGACAAATGCATCCTGATAGGAGCACGTCACCCCTCTTTTCTTTTGGAATCATTGGCTACCACTGCCCAACCATTTTCATTTCAAAGTGTTGATACACGCCCACAAAGCGTGTCATTCTTTTTTGTGGTTGTTGTGTTTTGGATTACTTTTGTCTTAATGTTTCAATTTTGCTTATTGACTTTAATGGACAGAATACTGCAGCTTAAAAATTATGACCCATTTTCTATAATTATCTTATAACTTTTCTCTACACAGAAACAGCCAGTAACAATGTACTGTCAAATAAAACGCATGGACTAATAGTAAGATCATTTTAATTTCAAAGTTCTAATATGTGTCTATTGAGTTCTGCAAGAGATATCCACCTACCTCAACCTTGAAGTTGTGTTCTTGCTCACTTCTGCTGCTACAGAAACCAGCAGCTCTTCCACAGTCCATCTCATCCTCTGGTATTTTAGAGTCTGGAATCTGTGAAAAGAAGGCAATGAACTCTTCAGAAGGGCAGACATAAAAACAGTTGGTGACAAGAACAAATGGACCAATGTGCTAAGCATTTCTCTTAAAGACACAAAGAGGGTAATTCTGTAACCACGACAAGAGTTGTGCTCGAGTATATGCATGTAAATCACTGTATTTTAGTTATCTATGCATGGAGTGTTGGCATTTGTTTTGTTAGTACACACATCAGGGTTATATACAGTAGCTTGCATTCTTCAGTCCTGTTTCCTCTTCAGGAGGAAGTGGCCTAGTGGTTGGGGCAAGTTACCTCGGGCTAGAGGTTTGAATCCCACTAGAGGACAGCAAACTTGGGCCGGAAGGACTGGGGTTTCTAGTACCACAGGTACTCCTTGTGGCCTTGGCAAGCCACTTAACCCTCCGTTGCCTCAGGTACAAAAACAGATTGTGAGCCCTTCAGGGACAAGGGAAAAATATATATATAATACCTGAATGTACACTGCTTTGACTGGTAGAAAAGCAGTATATAAGCCTAGTTAAATAAAATAATAAATAAATAATAAAATTGATGCTTCTTCTCTTCTCTTCCCAGCTCTCATTCTCTCCCTCACTTTGGTTTGAACTCTTCCATGGGTTTGATTTCTCCCTCCCCCATAAGTTGATCCTTCAACTCACTTTCTCTCTCCAAGACTCAATTTGGAGGCTTAACCTCTAGTTTTCTCCCATATATCCACCCGCAAAGCCCTCAGATCCTAGGTTCTGGTAGAACAAATGGGAACAGGAAGACCAGAGTTTAGAGATGCCTCTGTAGAGTGCGTATGAGTGCCCTGGCCAAGAAACCCATTCAAAGGTAATTCTGAGTAACTGGAAGTAGTCCCATGACACGGACTCAACAAAAAATGCCCCAAGGTGGCTCTCAAGCTTTAGCGACCTCTCAGTCAGGAGGAAACCATGACCCAGGAAAAGGTGGAACAAAGTCCTTGGGTACTCCAAGTCCTGTGATAGAAACAGGCTGTTCTTGGGATAGTTGATTACCAACTAATAAATCATCAGGTCTGTGTTGTCTGTTTCTCCAGAGATTCCAATTGGATCATCTAGGTATGGGCGAACCTAGATTCCTTACTTGCATATACATGCTATCACCATCATTACCTTGGAAAAGGTACAGGGCAGCCTTGGCTAGGCCAAAGGGTAAACTGAAAAGAGCAGCCCAGAATACAGCAGCTGTAGCTGCTTCCAAATGGAAATATAAAAATACTCCTTGGCGAGGTTTACGGAGGTGAGGAATTCCCCCCTACCTGACCAATACAATGACAGACCCAATGGTCCTCATACAGAAAAGAGAGGAGGAGCCAAGTTGGCATCGGTAACAGTTTAGCGAGTTGGTCTCTGCGATATGCGTAAGGGAAAGGGGCTTGTGGACTCGCCATTAATCCCCGGTACCTCTACGATGATTTCCTCAGGTCCTTTGGATTCCTTCATGCTGAGGACATCTCGATTACCAGCTGGTGCGGGGGAGGTAATCCCGGCTGCTGTGACGCCGGAGACGGAAGCCTCGGCATCTGTTTTGGGTAGCTGTTCTCTCTCCCCCGATCTACACCCAGCTTTGAAGGTGATGTGCCAGCGTCAGCAGCTCGAAGTTAGTGGTCAGCAGTAGGAGGAGTTCCCTCGGTGCAGTCCCTTGTAGGAGCAGGGAGGCTGCAGTGTGGCTGTGGTGTGTTCCCTTGCAGGGACCCTTGCCCTGGATCAGCCTTCACGCACTTCCTCTCAGCCGGGTCCAGTTGGAGGAGTAGCTGCAATTGGAGCTGCTGCTGCAATGGGCACTGTTCCAGCATCAGCTGAAATGACAGAAATCCTGGGTTTTGATTCCCAAACCACTTCCTTTTCATTGGAAAGACCTGAAAGTTTAACTCGAATCTATTTGGCAGGCAATTGTTTCTCTTGGTGCTGTGATCTTACCGCAGGTTTCTTCTTTGGCAGTGAAGGTACAGTCTAATACAGCTGCGGTGGAAATGGTCTCAACTAAGGTAACTGGTTTAAAATCAGAACTATCCGCAATTGAGTCTAGAGTTGGAGTTTTGGAAGAACAAAATTTAACCAACAATCCTGCAACCGAGCTTTTAACTTAGATGCCCCATCATTGTGGAACACCCTTCCGATCAACATCTGTGGTAACAAGGATCTCACCTCCTTCCGGAAACAACTAAAAACTCACCTATTCACCATCCACCTAGGACACGAACGAACAAGCACCAACTGACTCCAGGTTCATCCTCTGTCCGGGTCAATCAGTCCCTCAACAAACCCGGCATTTTGTAAATATTATGGCTGTACTGTTTCAACCCCTCCTTATTGACCTTTTGAACCTCCCCAGTGACGGTGCCCCCCCCTTTTTTTTTTACCTATGTTATAATGTCTCTCATTGTATTTTCCCCTTGATTTTGTAAACTGCTTTGACCCACTGAAAGGCGGTATATAAATACAGCTAAATAAATAAATAAAATAAGAAGAGTCTTCACTTTTTGTAAAGAACTTTAACTCTTTAGCAGTTGAAACTGAACTGCTGGAGAACTTATCCAGAGCTAACAACTTAAGGCTTATTAACTTCCCGAGAGTCTCAACAATAACACTGAGGGATATGTTTAAAGCATATTTAATGGAGACTATTGCGGTTTCATCAGAGTTAATTCCTCCAATTGTAAGAGTGTTTTATTTGCCAATTGAAAAAAAGTCCGTTTCTCCTGCTGTAATTGCGGACCAACCTGTTGATGCTTTAAATGTTACTGCTTTATTAGAGTCATCTACTGAGAAGACCCCAGTTTCTTCTACTTTAGTAATTATTTTTGCCTCGTTATCTGATAAAGAGTGGCTTTTAAAATTATTTTTAGGAAACATTTACTTTTTAAGGGAATACTGGTCCAGATGTATCCTGATCTTTCTAGGGATACCCAGAAGCATCGTAGGGAATTTTTACTACTTTGCCTTGGGGTTCTCCAGTTGGGAGGGCTCTTTTTTTAAACACCCTTGTAAGTGTTTGGTTAAATAACATTTAGGGGCTTGTTTACAAAGCAGCGGTAGTGGTTCGCGATCGCGATCGCAGCCACGGCCCCATTGAAATCAATGGGGCCGCGGCTCCGATTACGATCGCAAACCGCTACCGCGGCTTTGTAAACAAGCCCCTTAGTGTCGTATATTTTTCATGAGCCCTCCCAGCTGGTTGCTTTCATTAATGCTCGGCGTTTGGAAGAGTCTACTGATTCTCCATCTAGTGAAGTGTAGGTGTATGATATGTCTGGGTAGTGCTATAACCTTTTTCTTTCATTATATAAATATGTTTTTCTTCTTTTCCCCTATTGTGGGCTAGGGTGAGCTAACAAGATTTTTTTTGTTCTACTTTCTCGTTTTGTGTTTTTTCTTCTGGATTGTTTCTTTTTCTTCTGTTTTGCTCCGTTTTCTTGTACAGGAGATATTGTTACTTCTTGATTGTAGTAAAATTTGCATAAATAAAGAAAAAGAAAAAAAAGAAAAGAGGGAACCGGAGTTTGGTTATGACTGCATTTAGGATCAGAATATGCTGGAAGGAATGTCACTTCCCGGCACAACTATTTAGATGGAAGAACATCTCTGGCCCTGCTCGTCACAGAGCACAGGTAAAATAGCCTGCAATGCAGGAGATGACGAGGCATTTTCTTGAATGTCACCTGCGTGAGTGGGAAGCCGCAGGAAGACTCTATAAGGGTGTCCCATAACGGCACTGCTATAATTCAAAGATTTTGCATCTTATTTTCCAGACCGGCTTGAACCAGTGACCTTAGGGTTAGAAGGCAGGCATCTTACAGGATTTGCTAATACACCTCCAATCTTCACCTAGGACCCTGAGGACCCAGTGGTTTGACGTGGTATGTATCCCCTCAGAGAGAAACAGTCAGAGCCATACCCCAACTGGCTGCATCTCGTAAGGGACTATTGGAACTCATTGAGGGGAATTACTGGCTCCCATTGGAGCCAAGATGGAGACTCGAGCATACTGAAGATCGGAAAGGACTGCTCTTTCTTGGACTGAGATTCAAAGGATGTCTCCAGGCACTAAACATGACCCTACAAGAGGTATTCCTAATTGCTCTAGAGCTATCTTCAAGAGTTTGAGTGGGCGAGTTTCTCTAAGGACTTTCATCATTTCATTAGGCTCACTCCGAAGAGTAACAGACCTTTAAGGGGAGTTTGCTCAGCTGCAGCTAAGACGAAGCACAGAGCCAGAACCATTGTCTGGCTATCACCACCACTGTCAAGGACTTTAAAGAGATTCTGATCAAGTCTTAGAAGGCACTAGCTACCTAGGCAGTCTGCTTCCAACCTTGCAGCCATTGGACTGTCCGGCAGTAGCTGGATTCATTGTAAGAGGACTTTTCACCAAGCCTGTACATAGCACTGCTCAAGAACCTAAGATGGCAGCTCCTTCAGCACAGATGCCTCCCTCCACAGGGATGATTGTGCACTTTGTCACAGCCATGACCAGGGCTCCCACCCCAGAGAACCTGAAAGGCTGATCCAACTTGCCCGAAAGCTGAGAGTACAGCCAAGCAAGACCTTAGGGCCCCTCTGGGATTTCCTCCAATATCCTACATGCTGCTGCATAGGATAAGGTAGAGGATTAAATTCTATCCTGTCCTCACTTGGATTTAGGGGCTCTGTTTTGTCCTGGCTTTCTTCTTATCTCTCCCACTGCATTTTTAGTGTATGTTTTGGTGGATCCTCCTCTAGGCTCTGTCATTTTCAGTTGGTGTACCCCAGGGCTCTGTCTTGGGACCTCTCCTTTTCTCTTTCTATACACAGTCCCTTGGTACACTACTCATCTCCTCCCATGGTTTTCAGTACCATCTCTACCCTGATGACCTCAGAGCTCTCTCTCCATACCTGAAATCTGCCTGTTTATCTGACACTGGTGCCTGGATATCACACCACTTTCTGGCCAAAACTGAGCTTCTTATCCTTCTCCCTAAACCCATCTCCCCTTGTTCCTTTCTCTATTTCTGTGGATAACACTCTACTCCACTGTTTCCTCGGCTCGCAAACTTAGGAGTCATTTTTGATTCCTCCCTCTCCTTTTCCATACACATCCAACAGATAGCTAAAACCTTTTGCTTCTTTTCCTATATCAGCAAAATTTGTCCCTTCCTTTCTGAACATACTACTAAACCCTTATTCATTCTTTAGTCACCCTCCGTCTAGACTATTGCAACCTCCTCCTTGCTGGTCTTCCTCTGAATCATCTCACCTAAGGCTCACCCAAGGATTCCTGCCGCCCTAGGCAGAAACTCCGGCTGCACTGCCCCCACCAAGCCATGTCGCCACCCTCCCTCAGCTGCTGCTGATTCCATCGCGGGAAGGGGGGGGCAGCAGCAGTATTTTAAAAGGCTGCAGATTTCTGCCACTGCTTTCTTCCCTGCGGCAGGCCATGTCCTTCAACACCCATGGCCTTCTGCAGAAGGGGATCAGAAGCAGCACACCATGTGTGCTAAAGGACACAGCCTGCCGTAGGGAAGAAAGCTGCCTTTTGAAATACTACAGCTGCTGCCGCCCTCCTCCCCCTTGTGATGGAATCTGTGGCAGCTGAGGGGGGCGGCACAGCCCGTCATGTGTGTTGCCACCGCCCACCCGGGCCGGCCGCCTAGCGGACGAACCGGCCCTATCTTCAAGCTGTTCAAAACTCAGCTAATTTTCCGCCAGTGTTGCAATGCTCATGTCACAGCTCTTCTCATGCAACTTCACTGGTTCCTTATCTGTTTCCACATCTTGTTTAAACATCTACTACTAACTTACAAGTGCCTTCATTTATCTGCTCCTCACTACCTTTCCTCTCTTATCTCTCCCTATACTCCTCCTCAGGAACTCCGCGCTTTTGGCAGATCCCTTCTATCTGTGCTTTTCTCTTCCACTGCTAATTCCAGGCTTTGATCTTTCCACCTTGCTGCTCCTTATGCCTGGAACAAACTACCTGAGTTGATACACCAGGCTCCATCTCTGGCCCTATTCAAATCCAAAAACTCACCTCTGAGATTGCTTTCAGATCCTGATCTCCTCAGTCTCCAGTTCATCTCCCAGGTATCTCCTTACCATTCCCCTAGATTTTATCCCCAGTTGTTGAGTTGTCTGCCTTAACTAGACAGTGTCTGTACCGTGCTGTGTATACTGTATAGAGCTACATGGTACATCTGTGTGTACCATATCGAACTACACAAATGTACTGTGCTGTGTATACTGTATAGAGCTACCCAGGTGGGCATTGGCAACACACACGATGGGCTGTACCGCCCCACTCAGCTGCCACAGGTTCCATGGTTCCATTTGGGGGGGAGGGGGGCAGCGGCAGCAGCAGCAGTATTTCAAAAGGCAGCTTTCTTCCCTATGGCAGGCCATGTCCTTCAACACACATGGCCTGCCACTTCTGATCCCCTTCTGCGGAAGGCCACATATGCTGAAGGACATGGCCTGCCACAGGTAAGAAAACAGCAGCATAAATCCACCCCCCACAATGGAATTGGTGGCAGCTGAGGAGGGGTAGCGACATGGCTTGGTGGGGGCGGTGGGGCCAGAGTTTCTGCCTAGGGCAGCAGAAATCCTTGAGTCAGCCCTGGGTAAGATGATTCAAAGGAAGACCAGCAAGGAGGAGGTTGCAATAGTCTAGAGGGGAGGTGAGAAGTAGAAGTAGTAGGCTGGATACCCTCCAGGAAAATGGAGGGTCCGTCTGCTAACCTTGCACAAGAACTGGCTCTACTACATGCAAAGCCACCACAGTGTCCTGAAAGAGCAGAAAAAGACCCTTCTGCTAATTGGGCAGATCACGGAGATCCTAGACTTCCAATAGAGGAATCGCCCCATCCTCCTTAGACTTGCAGAAATCGAAAGGAAATGTATGTAGAAACACAAAGGAAATGTATGCAATAGGGGGAGAGAGGGTGGTGTGCACGGACCAGGAGAGGGACCTCGGAGTGCTAGTGTCTGAGGATCACAAGGTGGCGAAACAATGCAACACAGCGGTAGACAAAGCCAGAAGGATGCTGGCTGCATACAGAGAGGAATAATCAGCAGAAAGGAGAAGGTATTAATGATGATGAGGCCTCACTAGGACTGCTGTGTTCAGTTTTGGAGACCATATCTCACAAAGGACATAAAAAGACTTGAAACGGTTCAGAGGAAGGCAACCAAAATGAATCGAAGCCTGCGCCAGAAGACGTATGAGAAGAGACTTGAAGACCTAAATATGTATACCGTAGAGGAGACAAGGGACAGGGGAGATATGATATAGACTTTTAATTATTTAAAGGGTATCAATGAACAAACAAACCTTTTTCAAAGGAGAAACTGTAAGACTAGAGGGCATACAATGAAGCTGCAAGTGGTAAACTTAAAAGCAACATCAGGAAATACTTTTTCACTGAAAAGGTGATGGATGCATGGAATGCCCTCCCGACGGAGGTGGCAGGGACAAATACAGGGACGGAATTCAAAATGGCATGGGGCAGACACAGTGGATTCCTTTATAGCAAGAGGATGAAATCAAAGCAAACTGAAATACATTTTAATAGAAGTGGGCTGACCTGCAAGGAGCAGCAGGTACAACCCTAAACACAGGTATTGGGAGGGGGGGGGGCGGTTTGATCTGCATGGAACTGCAGTTACAACCACTCTAGTCACTTTATTGGGCAGACTAGATGGATCATGCTAGTCTTTATCTGCCGTCATTTACTATGTTACTATGTATGTTACTTTCCTTATGGAGAAGGGATTTCTCTTGAATCTCTCAACCAACCTCTGCAGAGGTTAAAACTGGGCTCCAAGAGGAAAGGACAAGTCCAAGAGCAAAGTGGGGACTTTGATCCCTTTACTATTTTATTTTAATTATACCGCTTTATCCAAAATCAAAGCCGTTTACAGGGAACAAGTAACAAGTTACAAAGAACAATGAATATGCAAAACCTGAGGTATACAGAGAACAATTTAACAGAGTGTTAATATAACTAATATAACAGTCTGTGACAGGAGATTGTAGGAGGGTTAACAGGGTTTAGGGATGTAATGGAACAATTGTGGTGGACTCATTTAGAGAACAGGCCTATAAGGCCGAGGGTGAGGTAACAGGGAGGGTATCTTGGGACAGATTTTAAACTGGGCAGGTGTTTGGTCAAGTTATTGTACTTTCAACGTATTCTGTGAATAAATATGTTTTAAGATGCTTTCAGAATGAAGATAGATCCGGAATAGTTCTTATCTTTTCTGGAAAAGAGTTCCAAAGACTGGGGGCGTACAGCAAGAAAGCTCTCCGGCATGTGGACAGATTGCTCTTAGTGTATTCCACGGGTGTAGTAAGCATATTTTTTGAACAGCTTCTTCTTGTTCTGCTGTCTGAGGTAGACTGTAGGAGAGATCTTAAGTAGTTTAAGGATAGATTGTGGAGTATTCTGAAAGAATTTAGTAATACTTTGAAAATGATTCAGCTAGCCATTGGTAGCTAGTGGAGCTGCTTTAGGATAGGAGTGATGTGTTCTGATTTTGAGGCTTGTTGGGCCATCTGCAGTCTCTGTAAGGCATGCTTTGGGAGCCCTTTGAAGATGCTGTTACAGAAGTCGAGATGTGGGATGGTCATAGCTTGTAGGACTATGTGGAAGTCATTTGAACATAGAAGTGGTCACAAGTGTTGTAGGGTTTTTATTTTGGTGTATATTGCTCTGGTTGTGTTGTTAATGTGGGTGGTCAGATTTAGCTTCTGGTCTATAGCTATTCCCAGATATTGCACTTCTTTCTTAACTTCCAAGGAAGCTCCATTGATTTTTAGTGTAGTTGGAGGGGTGAAGGTCTTATCCCTAGAAATGTATAATACCTCTGTTTTATTATAGTTAATTTTTAAATTGTGCATGAATAGCCAATGAGCAACCTCATTGATACAAGTTACTATTTGGATGTGATCTTGTTCTGAGGTGTCATATGGTTGGTATAACATAATATCATCTGCATAAATGTAGTAATATGCTTTGTGTTTCTGGATTATACTGCAGATTGGTTGGATATACAGATTAAATAATAAGGCTGACAGAGCAGAGCCTTGTGGGACTTCTTGATGTTGGCTGTATGGCTTAGATAAGTTGGGTCCTATTTTTACCTATTGCTTGCGGTCAGTTAAGTATGATTTTGGGTGCCTTTGATTCCGATTCTCTTGGAGTCTTGATAGTAGGCGGCTATGGCAGATTGAATCAAAAGCATATGCAATATCCAGGAATATAAGAATCAAGTTTTGGCTTGCCAGTTCCCTTTATGAGCCTCTCCATGGGGGCAGTGAGGAGTGTCTCTATCCCATGTCCTGGTCTAAAACCATGCTGATGAGGATCTAGTGGGGCATTTTTTTTTAATGTGCTCCTGTTATTGTACCACCTTTTCTATTGTTTTCCCTAGGAATGGCACACTGGAGATCGGTCTGTACGATCTAGGGTTAGATTTGTCAAGTGAAGAATTCTTAAGGATTGATCTTATAGAGGCAGTTTTCAGGTCCTTGGGCATGTAAGCTTGCGATAATGATAGGTGTATTACTTTGAGGATTATGGGTGACATTTCGGCTCGCACTATTTTGACCCAGTTTACTGGGCATGACAAAGGCACTCGAGGGCATTGGGTTCCCCATAAGGGAGACCTAAGCCTTGGACCCCCATAATGAAGGCTACCAGGCAGCTACAAGACTGAAAGCAGCTTGTATGCTGTTTCGGTAGCTGCAGCTTAAGCCGGTTGAAAAGAGGGGTCTCCAGAGGTCAACCTGCCAAACTAAAAATAAGCCTGGTGGCCCAGCAATCCCAAAACCCCCACCCCCCTCCTGGTACCTTCACAAAGGAATGGGAGTGCTGCCCATGCGCACCCGCTCCAGTACTGCCATTATGATTCACCATGCAGGGCCAGATACCACCATTTTTCAAGATGGCGGAACAGGAGCGGGATGCTCATGGGCAGCACTCCTGCTCCTTTGTGAAAGTTTTGGGAGGAGGGGTTCGGGGACGCTGTGCCACCAGACTTATTTTTAGTTGGGGTGATGGTGGCGGGGAGGGGGGGGGGAAAATCGAGGCTGTTGGGCCACGAGGGATTTGCTTTCTGTCGAAGGCACTGGCCCCCCAACAGTATTTTGGTGGCACTGGGGGAAAGCACCTAATGCCATCAAAATACTGTCAAGATGCATGTGCAAATTAGTCACACGGTGCCCCTGCTTTTCTGGGAGAGCATGCCAAACATGCACCCACTTCTGGGCGCATGTGTTTGGCTTGCTCTCCCAGTTTAATGCTGCCATTTGCGCCAAGTTTAAAGCATGGCTAATTTGCATCTGCGCCCCTTTCTGCATGCTGGCACTCAAGTCACATGCTATCGGGGTGCTGCAAATAAGTGTACTTCTCCCACACCAGGAACCTGTTCAGATTTCGCAAGTCCAGAATGGGCCTTAGGCCTCCTTTTTGGGACCAGAAAGTACCTGAGTAGAACCCCTTCCCTCTTAGGTGGTTGACTACTGGCTCCACAGCCCTGTCCAAGAAGACCTGCGAGTTCTTGCAGTAGCAGGGCCTGGTGCAGGGGAGTCCAAGGGGATTCTCCTGGAAAGAAAGGAGGCAGCGTCTGGTCCAGGTGAAAGAGGTAGCCTTCTCTGATCACTTGAAGTGCGCAGGTGTCAGAGGAGATGTCAGGCCACCGATGGGCAAAATGAATCAGACGCCCTCCTGTTGGTAGCTGTTCCCCCACGGGTAGAGCCAAAACCTCGACCCAGCCTGGGTAGGAGTTGGTGTTTGGGGCTTAGAGCTCTTAGGCTTGCATTGGCCCTGGTACGCTCCTTTGCCCTGGTGACCCTGCTGTGCGGTCTAGGGGGCCTGGTATTGGGGATAGTCCCTGTAGGGCTGGCCTTTCCTGTGGAAGGGAAGCCTTTTCCTCAGCAGTTTTTTCTTGGGAAGGGTGGAGGTCTTCTTGGAATACAGAGTTCTGGTAACGAACTCGGTCTCGATCTCCGCCACCTTATCCACCATCAGTTTGCCGAAGAGGTTTTTGCCGAAGCAGGGGACATCAAGGAGTCTCTTCTGAACCCATTACTCGAGGTCCGATGCCTGGAGCCCGGCCTCGCATCAGGCACTGATGACTGTGGCGGCCACCCTCGCCGTTGTAGGCGGCTCGAGATTTGTACTTTGAGCACTCCCCGACACACTTCGTGAGGGTCTGAAATCGCTGGAGATGATCTCCACTGAGACCTGCCGAGAAACCTGCGAGTTCTTTTGCTAGGTCTCTGAGATACATGCTGATATACAGCTGACATGCTTGTATTCGGCAATCCAGCATTGAGCCCTGGTAGCATTTGCATCCAAGGGCATCAAGTGCACAGGACTCCCTGCCCAGGGGCATGGAAGACTGAGTCTTCGGGCTTTTCTGCCGGTGCATGGTCGACTACCACCATAGGGGTGTGAGGAAGCTGCGCCTTCCGGAAGCTGGGGCCCCACTGGACCCGGTACTTGCTGTCCAGGCATCGGCTAACTATCGGCACCAATGCCGGTGTCTCCCACATTCGAAAGAGATGCCCAACTATGACAGGGACGGGGACCGTCAGGGCTTCCTTAGGTGGAGCCTCATACTGGAGGATTTGAAATTACTCCGACTCCGTGGTGAAAGACAAGGCCTTCGCCATGTCCCAGACAAATTCGAGGAACGAAGTGTCCTCGTGAGGGGACTGGTGTCTCGACGCTGGGGGAGACGGATCCAAGGAGAGATCTCAGTGTTTATGCGTCTCCGCGGAAGTCTCGTTCTGGGACTCCCAGTCCGAGTAGTCCATCAAGGACTTGAAGCCTGATGGCTCCTGAGGCGCCAGGCTCAGATCGGATCTCCAATGACCTATGGCTGTTGCTTGGCCAGAGCCACAACCGCTTGCCTGGGAGGATCTCGCTCCCAAGGACCAGGAGCAGGATCAAGACCCTCGCTGAGGATCGGCATGAGGTTTGGGGCTCTCGAGGATCATATCGGCGGCCCGGGGAGTCCTTGACATCGAGGTCCCTGCAGTCTCTGCACAAGCATCGGTGGAGCTGGGCATCAGCGGAACTGGGCATCGTCACTTGCTGCAAGGCTAGGAAGGCAGTGACACCGTGTTCCAATGCCATCATCCTGGCTTCCCACTCAGGAGTTGCAGCCTTTGACACGAATGCCAGGATGACCAGATCTGGCATCAGTGAGGAGAGGGAGTCTTCGATGGGACAGGCCTCAAGGGTCCGTGATCCATCACCAGAGACCTCGGTGTCTGTTCTGGGCAACTTTGCCGGCCACTTCTCCTCCGACTCCTCAGATACCCTCCGGGGACTGTGAGACCTTGCACGGGACTTGCAGTGTGTCCCCAATTCCGAGGTCCTCAGGAGTTCTTCTTCTTCTTGCGCTCCCGCTCTGGAGAACCCTTGTCGGAATGTTCGCGGACCCGATCAGGTGCTGCAGGTCTTTACGCAACTCAGAGGATCGTTGCGGGGCCTTAGAGCGCGAGGTTACAGGGGACACCGGGGCTGAATCTGACCTGTGGAAGATGTCGTCCTACTTATGCCAATGGCTTTGGATGGTCTTAACGGCCATCTTTTTGCACAGGGCGCAGACCTCTGGGTCATGGTTGACATCTAGACACCAGAGGCAGCAGTCGGTGTATCAATTAGGGAAATGTTCTTTGCGCACCAATCACACTTTTTGAACCCACTGGCCATTGGGGCAAAAAGAACCCCTGTGTAGTCGAAGACTCTTGACGCAGCCAGCGATTAGAAAAGGCATGAAACCGCGCTGCAGAAAAAAAAACCTATAACAGTTCTGAGACTTGACGCTGAAGCGACGGGGCTTGGATGCAGGAAAGGGACCGGTGCTAACCGGAGAAGGAAAATGCACTTAATACATGAGAAAATCAACTTTTTTCCCGAGGGAAGACGATGGCACATCTATAGGGCTCCACAGAGAAAGGGACACTCAGTAAGATGGCATTCTTGGTTGGGAAGGGGACCATGTATGGGTGGTGGCATCTCCCAAAAGTTTTATTTGAAAGCTGGGGAGATGCTTCCGCGGGCTCCATCGGCATCAACGTTATTATAAGTGAGGACTGACTTCCTGCTTGATCCTGGAGAAAAATTTCTCTCTCTTTATATGATGTGTCCAAAGTATGAAAGTCGAAATCTTATCTGAACTTCTAGTACTGACTGGTTTGTTCTTCGGGCGGTCCATGGTATACACAGTATTTTTCATCAGCACCATAATTCAAAGGCATCAATTTTCTTCCTATATGGGAATTAGACTTACCTGCTAATTGTAGTTCCTTAAGGAACTCTAGTCCAGTCCCAGAACCATAGAGTTTAGAACCTCCACCAGCAGCTTTGGAGACTGAAAGATGTCATCGCTTTGATGTCACTGGTATAACTAGGCAAGCACCGCCCCTCTTCCACCAGTACCTATTGACAAAGCAGACTAAGCAGAGCAACAAATAAGCAGGAACAGGAAAACTAAATATGTAAACACTCTGTAAAAAACTATGTAAAAACTATCCGCTCATGAGGACTTTTCCCTTGCACCTCCGAGCCCACCAGGCCCTGCTGCTCAAGAAAGGCCTCACTGTGACACTCCTGTGCACCTCCCTAACAAAGAAAACCTCTTTTTTTTTTTTCTCTTGAAACTTCAGGCTGTTCATTGTGTAAGACCCTGGGAGGGGTCCGGGACTGGACTAGAGTTCCTTAAGGAACTACAATTAGCAGGTAAGTCTAATTCCCATTTCCTTTGCGTCCCTCTAGTCCAGTCCCGGAACCATAGAGGATGTAACAGAGCAGTGAAAATCAACGGGAGGGACCTGCAAGCCCAGCCTGAAGTAGCGCTGGGCCAAAACGCACATCCCCCCTCGCCTGAACATAAAGCCGATAGTGCCTAGCAAAAGAATGCAACGAGGACCAAGTCGCCGCCTTACAAATGTCCTCAACCGGCACTAAACTGAATTCTGCCCAAGACGCCGCCTGTGCCCTGGTCGTGTGCGCATGCAGACCCACCGGAACCACCTTACCCCTCAACAGGTAGGCCGATGCAATAGCCTCCTTCAACCACCTAGAAATTGAAGACTTCGCCGCCGCCTCTCCTTTCCGCGGACCTCCAAAGGCGACAAACAGCCGGTCTGACTTTCGGAAAGCCGCTGTTCTACAGAGATACTTCTTAAGCACCCGTCGAACGTCCAAACGATGCAACCGACCACCCGACTGAGCCTTCTGTTCCAAAGAAAAAACCGGGAGTGACACTACCTGGTTAACGTGAAACCCCGACACCACCTTAGGCAAAAAGGCTGGGACCGTGTGCAAGACCACCTTGTGATTGAAAAAAGACAAGTACGGCTCTTTACAAGACAGCTCCTGCAACTCCGAAATCCATCTAGCGGAGCAAATAGCTACCAGAAAAACTGTCTTCAATGTCAAGTCCTTAAGGGAAGCCTTACCCAACGGCTCGAACGGCGCTCCAATCAACGCCTCTAACACAACATTCAGATCCCACGGAGGGACTGAATTACGCCTCGGCGGCCACAGAAGCAGTACCGCTCGTAGAAAACGCTGAATATCGCTGTGCGCCCTACCAGCTTCCCCTGAATCTTCCCACAGAAACAGGAGATGGCCGCCAACTGCATCCTCAAGGAACTAGCCGCCAGACCTTTTTCCATGCCATCTTGCAAAAACAAAAGAATATGAGGCACCGAGGCCTTTAAAGGTTGCAGATCTCGCTCCCCGCACCACGCTTCAAACACACGCCACACTCGGGTATAGGCGAGCGACGTGGAACGCCTCCGCGCTTTCAGCAACGTAGAAATGACCGCCGCCGAGTACCCCTTGGACCTCAGCCTAGCCCTCTCAAGAGCCATGCCATAAGCGAGAATTGACCCACCTGCGGCATGCGTAACGGCACCTGCAGTAAGAGGTCTTCTCAAACCGGGAGCCTCCACGGCCTGTCTATCAGCAACCGTATCAGATCCGCATACCATGGTCTTCTGGGCCAATCGGGCGCTACCAGAAGGACCACACCGCGGTGCCTCTCTATGCGCTGAACCACCTTTCCTATGAGCACCCAAGGCGGAAACACATAGAGAAGCCCGTCCAGCGGCCACCGCTGTGCCAATGCATCGAGGCCTTCTGACATTTGCTCTCTCCGCCTGCTGAAGAACCTTCCTACCCTCGCTGACTCGAAGCTCGCCATGAGATCCATTATCAGGGTCCCCCAGCACTGCACTAGCATCGCAAAGACCTCCGGGTATAGACTCCACTCCCCCGGATCCACTCTGCGGCAGCTTAGAAAATCTGCCTCGACATTCTCTACTCCGGCCACGTGCTGCGCCGACAACGCCTCCAAATTCCACTCGGCCCAGTGCAATAGCTGACTCGCCTCTGCCTCCAGTGACGCACTCCCCATGCCGCCCTGGCGATTGATATAAGCCACTGTCATCACATTGTTGGACAGCACTCGTACCGCCACTCGACCTAAGGTCTCCTGAAACTGCAGAAGCGCTAGATACACCGCTCACATCTCCAGCCAGTTGATGGACCACCACTTCTCCTGCAACGACTATTGCCCCTGGGCAAACCGGCCCTCGCAATGTGCCCCCCAGCCCACGAGACTGGCATCCGTCATCACCAGCCTCCAGGATGGAGCCTCTAGCGCTACGCTCCCTTCCAGGCTTTCGGGTTGCAACCACCACAGAAGCTCCTGCCGCACCTCCGGGGGACACACGAGTCGATGAGACAAAGCGTCCCGCTGATGAGACCAACGCCTGAGAAGAGCGCTCTGCAACGGCCGCATATGAAACCTGGCCCACTGCACGACCTCGATCGTGGCCGCCATCGTTCCGAGCAACTGCAAATACTGCCACGCCGTCGGAGCCCTGCACTCCAAAAACCTCCGCACGAGCTCCCTTAGGGCTCGTGCCCTCTGGCTCGGGAGAAACACCACTCCTTGCTCCGTCTCGAAGCGCGCCCCCAAGTATTCTAGAGTTTGAGAAGGAATCAGCTTGCTCTTCGCAAAATTGACCACACAGCCGAGACTTTCCAAGAACTCCACTACCCGACCGGTGGCCGTAGCACTCTCCTCCCTGGACTTTGCTCAAATCAACCAATCGTCCAAATAAGGATGCACCAGAATCCCTTCCTTGTGGAGCGCCGCCGCTACAACCACCATGATCTTCGTGAACGTCCGAGGAGCCGTCGCTAGCCCGAATGGCATTGCCAGGAATTGAAAATGCCCCATTGGCACCGCAAAGCGCAGGAACTTTTGATGCTCGCGGTGCACGGGAATATGGAGATATGCCTCCGTGAGATCCAATGACGTTAGAAATTCTCCCTTTCTGACCGCCGCAATGACCGAGCGCAAGGTCTCCATTCGAAAATGGGTTACTCGAAGGCAACGATTCACCCTTTTTAAATCCAGAATTGGCCGAAAAGTGCCCTCCTTCTTTGGAACGACAAAATAGATGGAGTATCGACCGCACCCGTATTGATCCACTGGCACAGGCACCACCGCCCCGAGTTGCCTCAGCCGCCTTAGCGTGTCGGAGACTGCTCGGAACTTCCGCGGAGCTCTGCACGGGGAAAGGACAAAGGAATCTAAGACGGGCCGATGGAGCTCCAGAACATAGCCTTCTCGAATGACCTCCAACACCCATTGATCCGTGGTAATTTGGACCCAGGAAGGGTAAAACTCCCGCAACCTTCCTCCCACGGGCACCTCCGCCACTTGGGTCCGCCTTATCTCACTGTGATTTTTTTCCGTTAGAGGAGGGGAAGGAAGTAAAACCCCTGCCCGCCCCTTGGAAACTGCGAAAGGCCTGGCCACGCTGAGGAAAACGCCCCCCTCTGAGATTGGCCAAAACGCGAGGACCGAAACCTACGAAAATCTCTCAAGAGCCCCCTGGATTCAGTCGCCCCGCGGCCCTGCTTTAACCTATCCTCCGGGAGGCGACCGCCCTTGGACTCGCCAAGGTCTTTGACCAGTTTCTCCAAATCTTCACCAAACAAAAGCTTCCCTCGAAAGGGGAGCTTACTAAGCCGCGCTTTGGAAGACCCGTCCGCCGACCAGTTACGCAGCCAAAGATACCGACGGGCCGCCACCACGGAGGCCATACTCTTGGCCAGTCCTCGAATAAGATCGTAGTGGATATCTGACAAATACGCTGTGCCCGACTCCAGCCGCGCTAATTCCTCCGCTTGCTTATCCAGGAGTCCTTCCTGCAGACGCTGGGACCACCGTAAGCAGTCTCTTGCCACCCACGCTCCCGCTATCGAGGCCTGCAAGGAAAGGGCACACATTTACGCTGATGACGTGCTTATTTTCACCCCGATTGATATAACTAATCCAAATTACACAAACTTAACCAACTGTTTCAATGCAATAGCAGATTGGCTTTTAGATCAAAACATGCGAATCAACTTCAAAAAGACTGAAGTTTTAATTGTCACAAGAAACAAGCTATTCTCCCCACCTGCATTCCTCAAGGTTCGGGATGCCGAGCTCCCAATCAAGAACTCAATCCGTTACCTAGGTGTGATCCTTGATCAACGACTTGATTTTACCGCTCACATAAAAAACACGGTAAAAACTATTTACTGCAAGATAAAAACTTTACGCCACCTAAGACCCATGCTAGAATACAGTGACTTCCGCTCAATATTCCAAGCAATAGTCACTCCACACTTTGACTATGCG
Source organism: Ichthyophis bannanicus (assembly GCA_033557465.1). Classification (NCBI taxonomy): domain Eukaryota; kingdom Metazoa; phylum Chordata; class Amphibia; order Gymnophiona; family Ichthyophiidae; genus Ichthyophis; species Ichthyophis bannanicus. The sequence continues at coordinate 883,910,488 of CM066034.1, read as the reverse complement.
AATATTGTACTACAAGGTCTGCCGAAGAACACCATTAACCCCCTGCAACTAGCAATGAATGCTGCGGCCCGTATCCTAGTTGGAGCATCTAAGAGAGACCATATCACGCCAATCCTTAGGGACCTTCACTGGCTCCCTATAGATTATAGAATTAGGTACAAAGCTATTCTCATTACATTCAAGGCCTTAAATAATCTATCACCAGCAACGACTTCAGACCTCATCAGTCTACCTCCCGAGACAAGAACCAGGAGAACACTTGCTGAAAATACGCTAGTCATTCCCAGTGAATCCACAAATTGGTCCCAAACAACAATCAACAGAGCATTTAAATCTTATGCGCCTAGATGCTGGAATAAACTTCCTACAGATATCAGATCAATACGAGACATGAAGCAGTTCAGGAAGGCTATCAAGCATTACCTATTCACCGAATACTTCCAGCCACCGTAATCCTAATATAAGATGTCATAAGACAAACTCATATGCATAACTACTCTATAAGACATACCTTCTTGAACTAAAATTCTGTTGTATTTCCGCTGCTCACTAAAATCTCTATACTAGTTGAACTTATGTAAATAGTTATTCGTTATTGTAGATAGTTATCCTTGTTTTCCCAAGTTTATTTCCCTGTTATATGTAACTCATACGTGTTTTTCAAATGTATTGAGAATGTTTTGTTCCATGTAAACCGCGCTGATGCTAAAGAGCGCGGTATATAAGAAACTTTAAATAAATAAATGTCAAACAACTGCTTCAACAAAGTATCCAATTTCCGGTTCTGTACATCCTTTAATGCCGCGGCGCCCTCAACTGGAATTGTGGTTTTCTTAGTAACCGCCGACACTGCCGCATCCACCTTCGGTGAACGGAAAATCTCTCTATCCTGGTCAGAAAGTGGATATAACCTTGCTAAGGCCCTGGTGCCCCGCAGCGCCGATTCCGGGGAGTCCCACTCCTCTTGAATCATGTCCCGGAACACCCTATGAACCGGGAACACCCGTTGGGACTTCCTAACCGCTTGTAATAGAGGATACTCTAACGCTTCCTCTGCCGTCGGCGCCACCGCGGGCATGTTTAACGTCTTTAGTGTTTCAGCAATCAGCGCCGGCAGCTCTTCGCGCCGGAACACCCGGACCACTCTACTCTGCTCTTCCACGTCCGGTAACTCTCCCTCTTCTAGCTCCTCCTCTGAAACGCCGTCCCCCTCTAAATCAGACACCTCTACCTCATCTTCCACCCCCGAAGACGGGCTCTCCTCCACCGCCTCCCTATGCCTCTTGCCCGGGCCCGCCTCCCCCTCCAGGAGGCCCCCCAGCCGTTTCTGACCCTTTGGTCTTTGGGACTGTGCTTCCAGCCCGGGCTGCAGCAAGGCAAATGCTTTCTGCATAAGGGAGAAAAAATCCGCGGGAATACCAGACACACCTCTGCCCTGGCTGCCTCCCGCCGCCGCGGAAGCACCCGCAATCGAGGATGGCCCCGCCGCCGGCTCTGGGAGATCCAAGGAAGGCGGCTGGGACTCTCCTACCTCCGAGGGTATCGCTGCTGGCTCTGCAGCTGGCCCCCCTAGCGCCTTTTCCATAACTGCTGCCTCTAAAGAACAGCCCCTGCACACACCAGACTCCAAAACCTCGATGCGCCGCACCCCACAGACGAGACAGCGGGGCTTAGCTGGCATCTTCTGTAGGAGTCCACTACTCTACTTGTGCCACCTCCAGTAGTGAGAAACCCCAGGTTCCTGTGTGCTGAAAAAAACAATAAGCTGAGCAGTGCAATGGCCCAGCCAGACAGAGTCTCCTCACAGAAAGCACCGTTCACGTGTCTTTTTTTTTTTTTTTTTTTTTACATTAATCGAGGTAGAACTGCCCCACTAGCTGAAGCTCGTCAGACTAACTCTAAAACAAAGCCCCTAAGGCTGTGAAATGAACGATGGACACTCTGTCTCTAGAAATGCGGCACCTAAAATGGCCGCCGCCAATGTTCCCGCGCAAAATACACCGCTAGGAATAAACCACACGGCAAAACCCCGAACTTCCTGAGAGCCGGAGGCCGCAGCAAAAACCTCCCCTTAGCTAGTATTCACCGCCTCCGCGATCCTGCGATGGGGGAAGGAGGAGGTGTGCAGAGAAGTCCAATCTGCACCGGAGCACAGCCTTTTACTCGGCTTCAGCTCCGGCGGTGCCGTTTTGCTATGGTGCAGGGAAAAGCCCTCACTGGCTTGCAAGTCCCTGTCCTGCTGCTGCTCTGCCGTTCAGACTTCCACCTGCTCCTCACCCCTTCTAAGCGGGTTCGGGAGCAGGGAGGCAACTGAGCAATCCTGTAATGCTCGTTTACACACTGGGGCCCCCTTTCACAAAAAGAAAAAATGAGAGGAAGAGAGAGAAAGGGAGGGGGGAAAAAAAGAGAGAGAGGAAGAGGGAAAAAAGAAGACAGGTCCACAGCAAGCAGGAACCCTTCCGGCAGCAGCAGGTCTGCACCTAAAACAAACCCAATAAACAAAAATTACCCAAACTAAAAGAAAATGTTCAAAAAAGCTCTGCTTATTTGTTCCTACTGAGCCCTGTCCCGGGCTCAGAACCTCCAAGCTGCTTGGAGACTGAAAGTACTGGTGGAAAAGGGGCGGAGCTTGCCTAGTTATACCAGTGACATCAAAGCGATGACATCTTTCAGTCTCTAAAGCTGCTGGTGGAGGTTCTAAACTCTATGGTTCCGGGACTGGACTAGAGGGACGCAAAGGAACTATCTTTTTCACTGTCCAACTTTCGCATCCATATGACATTATTGAAAATACTATGGCTTGAACAAGTCAAATCTTTGGATGGAGAGAGACATCTCTGCTCTTCAGAATCTTGTCTAGGTCCTTCGTAGCAATTCTGCCAAGAGCAATGCGTCTCCAGATTTCTTGATTGCTTGTTGTTTTTTTCTTGATAGTTGATCTAAGTAGATTAAAGTTGTCAACTATTTCAATTTCTTCTCCATCAATAATGAACTTATTGATATTGCCAGTTGTCAGCATCTTGGTCTTCTTTACATTAAAGTGCAGGCCCATTTCAAGACCATCTTCCAAGGGGTGGAGTCAAGATGGTGATTGCCTGAGCTGGAGAGTGATGCATTTTTTCTTGCCTGGGGAAGAAGCATAAGGCTAAGGGGAGAGTTGTACCCTCTCACTCTTCTTCTGCCTCTATGCCATTACCTTCGGCCACTGGCCCTTTGGATCCTTTTTTCTGCCCGCTCCAGCAGCTGACATGTGATCCAGGGGAGTTAAGCCTGCTTGTGGATGTGCCGGAGTCGGGGGACTCAGTGTCTGCATTGAGCATGTCAACTCACTCCCCAGACTCACGTCTGCCACCTAAGACTGCCTGCTTCCAACGGAGCCCTGAGTTTGGATTGGCGAGAAGCCCAGGTCAGATTGGTGATGGGGCTTTGTCTCGGGAACCATCTTCCAGGGCAGAGGCAGCTGGTGGTTCCCTAGCTGAAATCTGGCAGGCAACTCTATCGGCAGCACAGTGGTTTGGGCACCACTGGAGGAGACATGGCGTCAGTAGCATCTGGAGGAGGAATGATACTTGTGAGCAATATGGTTAGCTTTGCTCTGGTTTGTCCTGAAACTGTCACTCTACAAACAATTTGGGCAAGCTATTGTTTCTCTGAGTGAGGCATTGATTCCAAAAATGTTTACCCTGGCTAAACAAGTGCTTGATACTTCTAGTGCAATGGAAATCACTCAGAATCAACTTGCAAGTACACAACCTGCGTTACTGGAAACTCAATCTAAAGTTTCTAATTTGAAAAGTAATATTGATAATTTGGTTACAAATTCCGCTGTAGTTACAGCCAGATTGGAACATTTGGAAAATGTGGCTCAAACAGCTAACCTTCGGGTTTTAAATTTTCCTCAGGTTTCTACCGCCTTGGGAAGAGATATGTTTAAAAGATACCTTACCGAGGTTCTTTCTGTTCTAGCTGAATCGTGTCCTCCGATAGTTCAGTTACTATTTACCTGCTGGTAAGAAAGGCTTTATCTCGGCAGTTGTGGGGACAAAGCAATGGAAGTTCTAAACATTTCAGAGTTCTTGAAGTCATTACATGAAGAACGTGTTACACATCTTCAACTTTCCTTGTGACCTTTGCACTGATATCGATTAAGGAATTGTTGTTGAAATTATTTTTCAGGAAACGCAATTTTTTGTTCCGTGGGTTGTTAGTTCGGATATATCCGGACTTGGCCAGGGACACTCAGAAGTGTTGATGAGAGTTTTTGCTCCTTCGACCAGGAGTTCAGCAGTTGGGAGGTCTCTTTTTCTTGAAGCATTTGTGCAAGTGTCTGATCAAGTATCAGTGAAATTCGTATATTTTTTATGAGCCCTCCCAAACTGCTGACCTTCTTGAATGCTCGTCGCCTTCAAGGCTCCATAGATTCTCCTGCGGATTTGTGAGATATGAAATTTTGTTGGTTGCTGTGTTCAGCTAATTATTTCTCTTTGTGTTGGGAAAACAGTTTTTTTTCTTCCTCCCCCCCCACCTTAACACTATTGTGGGCTAAGGTGAATGACTGCTTTAATTTATGTTTTCTTGATTATATGGATTTTTGGAAATGCTTTTCTAGTTTGTTGCTCTATTTTCTGGAAAAGGATTTATCCTTTCGAATTATTGTAAAACTGCATAAATATAAAATAAATTTTAAAAAGACCATCTTCCCTGATCTTGAGAAGCAAATGTTTCAGATCATCTTCACTTTCAGCTAGTAATGTATCATCATCAGCATAGCTAAAGTTGTTGAATCTTCCACCAATCTTCACACCTCGGTTGTCTTCAAACAGTCCTGCTTCTCTGATGATTTGTTCTGCATATAAATTAAACAGGTATGGAGAAAATATGCAGCCTTGTCAAACACTTTTGCTGATTTTAAACCATTCTGTTTCTTCCTGTTCCGTTCGAACTGTTGCTTCCTGATCAATGTAAACGCTGTGCAAGAGAACTATCAGGTCTTCTGATATACACCCATGCTTCTTAATATGGCCCAGCATTTCTCATAATTACATAGTCAAACGTCTTGCTGTAGTCGATAAAACACATATAGATATCCTTTTGGTATTCCTTTGTCTTTTCAAGGTTCCATCTCACATTTGCGATGATGTCTCTCGTTCCTCACCCTTTCCTGAACCCTCCTTGCACTTTAGGCAGTTCTCATTCCAGGTAAGGTTGTAGTTTCTGATGATTTTGAGTAGAATCTTGCTGGCATGGGGGATCAGAGCAATTGTGCGATAATTTCCACACTCAGTTGGATCACTTTTCTTTAGTATTGGTATAAAAACATCTTTTCCAGTCAGTTGACCATAGTGTTGTCTTCCAAATTTCCTGGCAGAGTCTTGTAAGTATGGTAACAGCTGCATCTTTATTTATTTATTTATTTTATTTTTATTTATTTATATTCTCTTATATACCGCACCATTCTGCATCAGTGCGGTTTACATTGAACAAACTGAAATTACATTGAATAGGGCATTATAACTTGAAGATAACTATTTTACAGGGAACATGGGCTATGGAGGGTTAAGTGGCTTGCCCAAGACCACAAGGAGCACCTGTGGGACTAGAAACCTTCCAGCCCAAGGTTGCTGTCCTCTAGTGGGATTTGAACTCCTGACCTTCCGGCCTGAAGTACCTTGCCCCAACCACTAGGCCACTCCTCCACTCCTCTTCCACTCCTCCACATCTGATTGCTGTAATACTTCAATGGGAGTGTCATCAATGCCTGGTGCTTTCTTCTTTGATAAGGCTTTCAAGGTTCCTGATTATAAGGTTATAACAGCTGTTGATCCACTTGATCTTTATTTCTTTATGGTATGACGACTCTGCATATTCTTTCCACCTTTTCTTGATCTTCTCAGCATCATTCAATATGGACCCTTGAGCATCTTGCAGCATTCCAATTCAAGGCTGGAATTTTTTCTTTAACTTTCATAGCTTTAGGAAAGCAGATCTTGTTCTTCCTCTAATAGTTTCTGATTCAATTTCCTTGCATGTGTCATTGTAGTACTTGTTCTTGTCTTCTCTTGCTGCATGTTGGAAATCTCTGTTGAGTTCTGCGAGTGCCTCTCTTTCTCCTCTGGCTTTAGTTTCTCTGCATTTCTGGGCAATTTTCAGTAATCCATTTTGGCCGTTTTTGCTTTTTCATCTTTTGTAGAGACTTCGCCCTTTCTTCCAACACAACCTTCTTGATGTCATCCCATAACTCTTCTGGAGCTCTATCATTTGAATCTAAAGCAGCAAATCAATTTTGCAGACAGTCTTTAAATTCCGGTGGTATATTCTCAAGGTCATATTTTGCTACATTCATGAGTGGTTTGCTCTTGTTCAACTTTAGCTTGATAAGAGAATATATTTTTTCATTCAACGAGTAATCAAATTCCGGCATTTGTACCAGCTGTTAGTGTAGCTGGGTTTAAAAAAGGTTTGGACAAGTTCCTGGAAGAAAAGTCAATAAAGCATTATTAAAGAGGAAGAGGGAAATCCACTGTTTACCCGGGGATAAGCATTGTGGAATCTGTATACCTTTTTGGGAACCTGCCAGGTACTTGTGACCTGGATTCGCCATTGTTGGAAAAAGGATACTGACCTTGATGGACTTTTGTCCTACCCAGTATGGCTTTTCTTATGTTCTTACAGTATGTTCTAACTGCTGCTGGGGTGTTTTGTGAGCATTTTTTGCTGCTACCAAATGTTGGCTGCTTTATTCTGGCTAATCATAGGGCTGCCTATGATTCCTATGCCATTCTAGTTTTTTTCCTAGCAATTCCATATCTTCTCAGACCATACCTTTTCAGTGGGCTTCTGAAGTTACTAATTTAATTTTCATGTTTTAGCAAAAATACAGTTGTTATTTAATGGTACTATCATTCTTAATGCAGTTAGTCATAAATGTCTATGAGGGCTGGACCCAGAATATTTGAGACATCAGATAATCCCTTTTAAACCCTTAAGATCTTCTTTGAAGAAAGCTCATCTTCAGATTAATCAGAATAGGGCCTTTTCTTATGTTCTACAGACCTCATTGCTCAAATCCTTAAGTTGGATGAGAGATAGAGTAGTTACTCACCTGTAACAGGTGTTCTCCAGGAGCAACAGGAATCAGTCCTCACATACGGGTGACATCGACGTCGATGGAGCCCTTGCGGAGCATTTCCCCAGCTTTCCATGAAAGCCTTTGGGAATGCAGGCACGCATGTGCGGTTCCCTTCCCGCCTAAAGGTGCCATCTTGCTCAGTCAAATGATATAGCTAAAAACAGCACACAAAAAGTAAAAATAAACTATGTACAACTGCAACTCCCAGGGGAGGAGGGAGGGTTGTGAGGACTGATTCCTGCTGCTCCTAGAGAACACCTGTTATAGGTGAGTAACTACTCTTTCTCCAGGACCAAGCAGGAAATCAGTCCTCACATATGGATGACTCCCTAGCTCTGGGCTACCAGGAACCCAGGCTGAACAAGAGAACTCCCTCTAGTTCCAGCATCAAAGAAAGGCTTTTTACTGACAGAACTTCCACCGGTAGCCCAACAGAGGGCAGGAGATGCCTAAACCTCAAAGAGATTCCGGAGTACTGCCTGGCCAAAAGCACTGTCTCTACGGGACTCCCTCTCCAGACAGTAGTGAGCTGCAAAAGTCTGGCTTGAAGACCAAGTAGCAGCCCTGCAGATGTCTACCAATGGTACAGAGAGGAGGTGAGCCACTGAGGCAGCCATTGCCCTGACACAATGGGCCGTGACCCGACCCTGCAAAGGAAGGTCAGCCGCCTTGTAAGCCCAGGTGATACAGTCAGCCACCCAGATGGACAAGGTACGCTTGGACACAGCCAACCCCAAATTATTAGGGTCAAAATATATGAAGAGCTGAGTAGCCCTTCTGTGCCCCTGTGTACGGTCAAGGTAGAAGGATAAGGCCCTCCTACAGTCCAAGGTATGCAGAACTGCTTCAGCCTGGCTTGCATGAGGCCTAGGGAAGAATGTTGGAAGAACCACCTCCTGGTTGAGGTGGAAAGAGGAGACAACCTTTGGGAGGAACTTTGGATGAGTACTGAGGACTACCCTGTTTCTTATAGAATCTGATGTAAGGCCTGTCACAGACCAGGGCCTGAAGCTCACTCATTCGCCTGGCCGAGGTAAGGGCTACCAAGAAGAGGGTCTTCCAGGACAGTAAGCGTAGAGGACAAGTAGCCATCGGCTCAAAGGGTGGGCGAGTCAGTTGCTGCAAGACCACATTCAACTCCCACTCAGGAGCAGGACGACGGATTGGAGGCTTGAGCAAGAGCAAGCCTCTGAGAAACCGGGACACCAAGGGGTGAACCGATAGAGAATGTCCTTCCACCAGTGAGTGGTGAGCTGCTAGAGCTGAGAGGTGGACTCGAACAGAATTGGACTTAAGTCCTTGATTTGATAAGTGCAGTAAGTACTGAAGCACTACTGGTACAGTACAGGAGAAGGGATCCTCTGTATGTAGGCGACACCACACAGAAAACCTTTTCCATTTAAGAGCATAGGTCTTCCTAGTGGATTGCTTCCTAGAGGCTAGGACAACCTCCTCAACTTCCTGAGGGAGGCCCCAGGGAGCCAAAACTACCCTTGCAGCCTCCATGCCATCAAATTGAGAGCTTTGAGATTGGGGTGCAGAAGGGAACCCTGATCCTGAGAGAGAAGGTCGGGTTGCAACCCCAGAGGCAGTGGGGGATCCACTGCCAGCTGAAGCAGAAGTGGAAACCAAGGCTGTCTCGGCCACCTGGGAGCCACCAGCAGGACCAAGGCCTTGTCCTGAAGAATCTTGAACAGAGTTCGGGCCAAAGGGCGTGGGAGGAAACGCATACAGGAGGCCCTGAGACCAGCGAATCAGGAAAGCATCTGCTGCCACCCGCAGAGGATGCGGTTGCCTGGAGCAGAACTTTGGCAGCTGTTTGTTCAGAGGACTGGCAAACAGATCTATGGATGGAAGTCCCCATTTCAGGAAAATCTTCTGAACCACCAAAGGATGGAGCTGCCACTCGTGGGGCTGTAGAATCCTGCTCAATCTGTCGGCCAGGTAGTTTTCCTGGCCAGGGAGGTACACAGCTTTGAGGAGCATGTTGTGCTTGAGGGCAAACAAGCAAAGGTTCTGTGCTTCCTGACAAAGGAGCCTGGAACAAGTTCCAACCTGTTTGTTCACATAAAACATGGCTACCTGGTTGTCTGAACTAGGACAGACTGATGAGCCAGGACTGGAGAGAAAGTCTTGAGGGCCAACCGAATAGCCCCGAGTTCTAGTAGATTGATTTGCTGTGCAGCTTCCCAGGGAGACCACAGGCCCTGGGTGCACTTGCCTAGACAATGAGCTCCCCAGCCCTGCAAGGAGGCATCCGTGGTCAACGCCACTGTGAACCCAGGAATCTGAAAAGGTACCCCTTGCAGCAGATTGGGTGGATGCAGCCACCAGCTGAGGGATTTCAGAAGTTGTCTGGACACCCTTATCCTGTCTCTGAGACTGCCGGTGGACTGTGATCACTGAGTCCGAAGGCACCACTGTGCAGGCCTCATATGAAGCCTGGCATTGGGGGTCACATGTACTGTCGAAGCCATGTGGCCAAGAAGCCTAAGGCAGAGTCTGGCGGAGACCAGTGACCTGCTGAGAAACTGGTTGCCAAGTTTATCAGTCTCTGGGCACTGTCCTCTGGCAAGAATGCCTTTGCCAGCAGAGAGTCCAACCTTGACCCTATGAACTCCAAGTTTTGGGATGGGAGCAAAGTGGACTTTGCGAAGTTTATGACAAACCCCAGGCTTTGAAAAAAAGCAATAGTACTGAGGGTGGCTTGTCTGGCCTCCTGACACGTCTGACCCTTGATGAGCCAGTCATCCAGATAGGGGAAGACAAAGATACCCTGATTTCTCAGGTAGGCCACCACCACTGCCAGGCATTTGATAAAGACCCTGGGAGCGGAGGTGAGGCCAAAAGGTAGTACTCTGTACTGATAATGGTTTCCTCCCACAATGAACCTGAGGTACTTTTGTGGCAGGTGTAGGCCTGTGATCCACAGTGTCTGACATAAGCAAGCCTAACTAGCTTGACCTGTAAATGAAGCTTGTGAAGAGGCCCATAGGAATTGCACATCCCCCAATATGCTGCTATAGAATTAAGAACTCAGTAAAAATATTGAATTAGCTTAGACAAGCAGAACAGATGGAAAAATACAGAAATTCATGTTTAAAACTGCTGACAGAAAAGTTCTAGAGCCCTGCTTCACTGCACGTAGCAACTAGCCCAATAGCCTTGAAAGAAGGAAAGTAACAAGTTAGTGAACTGACCATTGTAATTGGGACTAGAAGGGGGGTAAGCAGGTGCCAAGCCCACTGAAAGAATATAATTGGATAATCATATCAGTACCGGGACCAATAGAAGAGGTACGGGAGGTACGGGAGGTTACCGGGACCAATGAAATGTTTTTCTATACCTAGAATGAAGCTAAAGTCTATAAAAGTTGTTGTATTGCCAGAAAACTTCGCTCAGCCATTTTGAAATTGACTATGCTTGAGACTTGTGCACAAATAAATGATTTGGACCTTCTGAACAGACTCCTGGTATCATTGGTTTGTCTGTGCTCTGCTGCTACATATTCTTGGTGCATTGGCCGGGAAGTTGTGGAATCAGAGTGTATATAGGGCAATATACCACGACATTCCGCCTCTATAGGCTTGGTCCTGCTGGGATCGCGCCCTACCGACGGGGGCTGCTTCCTGGCGCCGCCGGTCCATTGCATCGGAGGAAGTTGGTCGGACCTCGGCGGTGCCGGGCCCGGCTGGAGCCAACGCCTCGAACCCGAGTGAGGGGAGTCCGAGGTCCAACTCATGCGCCTGCTTGGGAAGTTTGAGGACCGGATCCGGTGAGTATAGTTTTGATTTGTTGTCTAGACAGATATAGAAAGAGCAGCGCTGCCATTGGAACTTGGAATTTGTAATCTCAAGAATTTGGAACTTGGAAATTGGTAAGAGAGCTTGATCACCTCTCAAAGACGGACCGAGTACCCCCGCATGAGTATTCGCAGGGCGAAACTCCCGTCTTCTTGTATTTTGGTAATTGAACAAGACTAGTCAGAATAGATAGAAATGAATGCATTCTGGGATACGTTGCTAGCATGATTGTGTGAATGAAGTGTGTATGAGAGGTCTGGCAGCACAGACCAAGCGAAGGCGGACCCCTGACTAGCGCATTTCCTGACCGGGCGACCGCGTTCAGGTCGCGAAAAGGGGGAAGCGATTGTCGTCCTGTCTTGTTATTTGTTTCCCTTATATGTTTCCAGGACTGTGAGGACCCCTTACCCACGGTCCGACTTCCTTTTCCCTTCTGTCTGTTGTTGCGCGCACACATCGAAATGGGGGGGCGGGGTCTACTAGGAACACTCCATTAGAATGTATGATCGCACATTTTAAAGAGGGATATTCAGGAGATTATGGTATTAAAATGACTGCAGCCCGTTTACAGATTTTGTGTACTAGGGAGTGGCCCGATCTAGACCCCACTTGGCCTCGAGAGGGAACCTTAAATGTAGGAATTATCCAGTTAGTTCATAGTAGAGTGCGGATAGCGCACCCCGATCAGTACTCCTATATAGATTCTTGGTTAAGTATTTGTGAAGATCTGCCCCCTTGGGCGCAGCGCTGTTATGAAGAGCAGTGCAGAATAATGTTAGCAAAAACAGATCATAGTCAGAAAAAAGAAAATAAACAGCCTAGCAAGAAAGGGAAAGATGAGAAGTCCAGGAAAAAGCCCATCCTGGTCGATCCCGAGTCCCCAGAAGTAATTCCCCGACAGCCTAGAACCCCAGGCCCAGTGAGAGTAGCCCGGCGTCCTGCCCCAGAGTCCCGAAGACAACGGGTGCGGGACCCAACCCCCGAGCCACCTCCTGAAGAGCAGGAAGATGAGCTCCCGTTAGTTGAAGATGATTCTACTGAAACAGAGACAGAGAAAGGCGAGTCAGATTCAGAAACAGAGAGGGAAGAAATTGAGAATTCCCTGAGTGAGACTGATAGTATAGAAGCGACCGTCAGTGTTAGTCTGCCAGTAAAAAGTAAATCCAAGACAAAGCATATAGAAAAGAAAGTAACTCGTACTAAGCCTGCAGAGAAGAAGAAAAAGAGCCCTGATAGGAGAAGTACGAAAATATCGCTTAGATCCCAAAAGACCTCTACTGCTAAGATGATGCCCTTACGGCAAGTCCCGGGAATACCTGTAAGAAATGAAGATAATGAGGTGGTAGCGGGACCCCTAAGCTATGTGTATGTCCCTTTCTCTACAACTGATTTGTTAAATTGGAAGTCGCATTATGCTTCCTATACTAATAAACCCCAAGAGCTTACAGAATTAGTGAATACTATTATGGAAACCCATCAACCCACATGGGCAGATTGCCGTCAGCTCCTGTCCACCTTATTTACTACGGAGGAGCGGACACGAATTAGAAAAGCAGCCATAGACTGGCTGGCAGATAACCCTGTAGCTCCAGAACGAGGAGAAGACAGAATAGACCATCGGGAAGCGGCCCAGAGGCAATTCCCAAATGAAGACCCCCATTGGGATCCAAATACTGAAAGAGGATCCAGAGCCCTAGCCCGTTTTCAACAAGACTTGTTACAAGGCCTGAAAAGGGGGGGCCAGAAAGCCATGAACCTTTCCAAAGTTACTGAAGTTAACCAAGGCATAGATGAGAGTCCAGCAGTGTTTTATGAAAGATTAACTGAAGCATACAGAATGTATACTCCCTATGATCCCGATGCACCAGGAAGTTTATGTATGGTGAATTCTGCTTTTGTAAATCAGTCTCAACCAGACATTAGACGTAAATTACAGAAATTAGAAGGGTTTGCGGGCATGAATGCAACACAGTTATTGGAAGTCGCTCATAAAGTGTATGTGAATCGTGATAATGAAAGACAGAAAGAATGTGATCGAAAGATGAAGAAGAAAGCTGATTTTTTGGCCGCCGCCATAGTTGAACAGAAAAGGGGAGGTGTCCCTAATCGAAGGAGCAGAGGAAGGGGGCGGGGCCGAGGTGGAAGCCGGCCCCAGCAGCTAGGCGTAAACCAATGCGCCTATTGCAGAGAAGAAGGACATTGGAGAGATGCTTGCCCGCAACTTGAAGACGCCCACGAAGATGACGAAAGCAATCATCAATGGAGAGAAGAAAGACGAGGCCGTCCCCGACATCGCGGAGGAGCCAATCAAGAACAATTCCAGCGAGAAAAAGGAGAAGCCATACAAGCATTGGCTACGACAGCCCATGATGAAGATGACGTGGATTAGGACAGACCGGGCTCCGAATTTGCTTTAGGTCTCCAGGAGCCTATGGTCGGAATACAAATAGGAGACCAAGTTGTGAACTTTATGGTTGACACTGGAGCAGAACATTCAGTAGTAGACAAGAAAATAGCCCCATTTTCTACAAAAGCAGTCACCATTATAGGAGCAACTGGTGCCAAAGCTACAAAACCTTTTCTTCAGAATCGCATATGCAGTCTAGGAGGACAGCGAATAACTCATCAATTCCTTTACATGCCAGAATGTCCAGTGCCACTACTGGGACGAGATATGTTAGCCAAGCTACAAGCCCAAATATCCTTCTCCGAGGGAGGAGAAATGCAAATGACAGTAAATTCGCAAGCCAAGCCAGCAGGAATAATGCTGCTCACAGTTCCCCGAGAAGAAGAATGGAGATATTACAGTGATGATTCTGTCCAAGACACTTATTTTGAACAAACCTTGAAAAGTATTGATGCCCCACCTGGAGTATGGGCAGAAGGCAGTCCTCCAGGCCTAGCCAAGCATATAGCTCCAGTAATTGTGATTCTCAAGCCTAGTGCTACACCAGTACATGTCAAACAGTACCCTCTCCCAAGAGCCGCAATTGAAGGCATTCATCGCCACTTGCAAAGATTACTGGAGCATGGTCTACTGAAAGTATGTCAATCCCCATGGAACACCCCACTTCTGCCAGTGAAAAAGCCTGGAACAGATGACTACCGCCCAGTACAAGATCTAAGAAGAGTGAATGAAGCAGTTGAAACTATACATCCAGTTGTACCTAATCCTTACACTCTTCTAGGACTGATTCCTGCTGAAGCCACCCACTTTACTGTTCTGGATTTGAAAGATGCATTCTTTTGCATAAGATTAGCCCCGTGAGTCAAATATTATTTGCATTTGAATGGCAGGACCCCATCTCTGGAAGAGGGGGCCCAACTTACCTGGACACGATTACCCCAAGGATTTAAGAATTCGCCTACCATCTTTAGTGCTGCACTGAATCAAGACCTTTCCAGCTATCCAGTGGCCCCGGGGAAGAGAGTGCTTCTCCAATACGTGAACGATCTGCTGATAGCTGCTGTATCAGAAAGTGAATGTATACAAGCTACCAAAGACCTCTTGCAGTTACTAGATGAAGCTGGATACAAAGTTTCCAGAGCCAAAGCACAACTATGCCAAAAAGAAGTGAAATACTTGGGCTTTCGTATAACCCAAGGAAGTCGAAAATTAGGCAGAGAGAGAAAAGAAGCAGTATGCAGAATTCCAACCCCAACAACCAGAAAGCAAGTCAGAGCCTTTCTGGGAGCAGCAGGATATTGCCGAATCTGGATACCCAATTTTGCCCAAATTGCTAAGCCATTGTATGAAGCCACAAAAGGAGAAGAAAAGTCGCCACTGGAGTGGGGACCTGAGCAGAATACAGCCTTCAAGACGTTGAAGGAAGAATTGATGTCATCACCAGCCCTTGGACTACCAGATGTTCACAAACCTTTCCATTTGTTTGTACATGAAGCACAAGGAAATGCCTTAGGCATGTTGACTCAGAAATTGGGAAATTGGGAACGACCTGTAGCATACCTATCGAAACAATTGGACACTGTGGCCAAAGGATGGCCATCCTGCCTGAGAGCAGTTGCAGCTACAGCATTGTTAGTGAGTGAAGCAGACAAGCTCACACTAGGACAGAATATACGAGTCACTGTGCCACATGCAGTCCTTGCCCTTATGGAACAGAAAGCAAATCATTGGCTCACTAATTCCCGAATGTTGAAATATCAGAGCATGCTATGTGAAAACCCACAGATACAATTGGAAGTGAGCCATGCCTTGAATCCAGCCACACTGATACCCATTAGTGAAGAACTCCCAGAGCATGACTGTATAGAAGTCATGGACACTGTATTCTCAAGCCGACCTGATTTGACAGATGTGCCCATAGACAATCCTGACCAAATCTACTATGTTGATGGAAGCAGTCTCATCATCAATGGACGACGCTGTGCCGGATATGCAGTAGTCACTCAACATGAAGTTGTTGAATCATCAGCCTTAGCCTCAGGCACATCAGCCCAGAAAGCAGAATTAATAGCACTTACCCGAGCGCTACTACTAGGAGAAAAACTTGTGTTGAATGTATATACAGACTAAGTATGCCTTCACCACCTTACATGCCCATAGAGCTCTCTACAAAGAAAGAGGACTCATCACATCCGGAGGAAAATCAGTTAAGTATGGCCCCGAGATACTGATGCTACTTGACGCAGTATGGGCCCCAACTCGTGTAGCTGTCATGCATTGTAGAGGACATCAAGCAGGAAAAGGAGAAGTTGCCCGAGGAAACAGATTTGCAGATGCCTCAGCACGACAAGCAGCTATGACAGGACAGGTTTTGCCACAAGCCACACCGATGCAGGCAGCGTTGTTTCCAGTACCCTTGAACTCATGGACACCACGATATACCACCAAAGAATTAGACTACTACTGTAACAAAGAAGATGGAGTACTGAAAGACGGGTGGATTGAACTGCCACCAGCAGAGGGCAGTCAACCCCCAGGACAAATAGTAATTCCTGAATTGTTAGGACTAGCCTTTGTCAAAGCTTTCCATGAAGCCACACACTATGGGAAGACTGCTATGGAAAAAGCACTCAGACCACATTTCTACATTACTCTATTGACAACCATATCAGCCTCAGTAGCACGCCAATGTCTAATTTGTGCCAAAAATAATGCCAAGCAAGGTCTCATCACACCACCTCGAGTTCAGTCAGGAGGTGTAACCCCCATGCACCACCTGCAGATTGATTTCACTGAAATGCCAAAAGCCAGTGGATACCACTACCTATTAGTATTAGTTTGTACTTTCTCTGGGTGGGTAGAAGCCTTCCCAACCAGGACTGAAAAAGCTAGAGAAGTCACCAAAGTTTTATTGAGAGAGATTGTCCCTAGATTTGGGATTCCAGCAGTAATAGGGTCAGACAATGGACCCTCATTTGTTTCTCAGATTACCCAACAGTTAGCAAAAGCCCTACAGATACAATGGAAACTCCACACTGCATATAGACCCCAGAGTTCAGGGAAAGTTGAGCGAATGAATCGTACCTTAAAAGCCCAAATGTCTAAGCTTTGCCAGGAGACACACTTGAAATGGCCCCAAGTGCTCCCAATAGCTTTACTCAGAATACGCTCAGCACCTGTGAAGTCAACAGGTTTTTCCCCTTTTGAAGTTCTGTATGGTAAACCCCCACCAATAGTGCAAGGAATTAAAGGAAGTCTAGCCCAAATTGGTTCAGAAATAACCAGGCAAGAACTCCTAGCTCTTAGTTTTGTTCTGCAGACTCTCCATGCGTGGATCCAAGACCAGTTGCCTATCAACCTGACTGAACCCCTGCATCCCTACCAGCCTGGTACCTCAGTGTGGATCAAAGATTGGAAGAAGACACCGTTGGAACCCCATTGGAAGGGACCATATACCATCATCTTGTCTACCCCAACTGCAGTAAAGGTAGCGGAGATCGACGCCTGGATCCACCACAGCCGAGTCAAGCCCGCAGCAGCTCCAGAACCTGAGCAGTGGACAGCGGAACAGCATCACGATGCACCTTTACGAGTTACTTTGAGACGGCAACCAGCAGCATAAGACACTTTGTCACAGTGCCTTGCAGTAGCCAAGTCTTTCGAAGAGGATTGCTGTTTTCCATACAGCAACAGTTTTGTTTCAACGAACCCAATCTGCGTGTGATTTTGCACACTACTTTGATATCACTTTAACTAACCATACTTCAAAAGCCAACTGAAATTGCTAAGTTGGTTACTGTGTGATGGACAACTTGAGGATCTTCAATCAACACTCAGCACCCGTTGAAATTGCTTAATTAGCACGCGGGACGAAGAAAAGATCGTCGTGGTCAAGATTTGCAAGCTGAGGATTCAGAAGAACTCCAATCAACATGTATTTTTATCTGTGCTTAGCCCTGGTTGCCTATTTTGGAGGTTTGGAAATAACTCATGCTTTACCTCCATGTACTGCTTGCGTTACTTCTACTCGAACTGGACTAAAAGTAACTCAGATTTTGGTTTATCATTCTCACTATAAATGCACCGGTAAAGTGACTCGGTGTGTTTATAACACCACTGAACTAAATATTTGCATCAAAGGTAGCTCCAGAGTATGCTATAATCCGCATCAGAACCCATCATATTATACATTGGAAATGCGATGGAATGATGCAGATGGACCTATAATTAATGCTACGCGACCACTTAAAGATGCTAGTATACCTGCTGTTTTATATTTTGATGCATGTGATGTTATAAATAGAGATGGTCGTTCTAGATGTGGTACCTGGGAAAAAGCCTATCGTAATGATCATAAATATATGTGCCCAGAAGGTGCCACGGGATGGAGAAAGTGTACTGGTAAGAAAGAATCATATAGTACTGCCCCAGCTGCAGATTACTATTGCCCAAACTGGGAATGTGTTTTTTATGCTACATGGAATGCTGGTATTACAGATGAACAGAGAGATAAACGAGTGGCCACTTTGACTAAGTCAAAAACAGATGACAAATGTAAGAAAGGTGCTTGTAACCCTTTGCAATTAAAGATCCGTAATCCTAATGCATGGAAACAAGGGTATAAGTTTGGTTTACGTATTGCAGGAGGAGCAATAGATCCAGGAACTATTGTGTATATAAGATTGAATACCCAAGCTTACAAGTCATCTAAATACCACATCCATAACACTTTTTATGAAGCTATGCATGTAAATAAGTTTGAGATTCCCCATCCATCCCAGAATTTATTTCTAGAATTAGCTGGAGCAGTAGTATCCAGTCTAAAGATTTCAGATTGTTATTTCTGTGGCGGAACCCAAATGGGTGACCAATGGCCATGGGAGGCCCAAGAATTGAATTATTCTCTGACTTACAATCAAACTAAATTACACAAGACTACTAGTGAATGGGTGTTAGCACACTCAATTATTGGACGTCTTTGTTATGCCAGAACTGGACCTCAGTTCACCCAACTGGTAGGACAGCTGGTCTGTCTTAGCCAGAAGTTCTATAATGCCACTACCAAGAAGACATCATGGTGGTCAGGAAATAAAGAACCTGAACCTCCTAACCCATTAGCCAGATTTCCTGAACTTGCTAGTTTATGGACTAACCTTGCCAAAACACATGCTTGGCAAGCCCCACCTGGCCTGTATTGGATCTGTGGAAACCGAGCGTATGCTCAACTCCCATCACACTGGGGAGGAGCATGTGTCTTAGGGACCATCAGACCTTCTTTCTTTCTCCTACCTACGGAACATGGAGAACAATTAGGATACCCAGTGTACACTACCCACAGACACAAAAGAGCAGTGCGACGAAAGAGAGCACCCCTTCAAATAGGCAAATGGGAGAAGTGGGAGGGTGATGATTGGCCACCAGAAAGAATTGAGTATTATGGGCCTGCCACTTGGAATGATGATGGTATGTACGGTTATCGGACACCAATTTATATGATTAATCGTATTATTCGCTTACAAGCTGTAGTTGAAATAATAACTAATGAAACTAGTCATGCTCTCACACTTTTAGCTAGACAAAGCAATCAAATGCGCACTGCCATATACCAGAATCGTCTAGCACTTGATTATTTGTTAGCAGCTGAAGGAGGAGTATGTGGTAAACTGAATTTAACTAATTGCTGTTTGAAAATAGATGACAAAGGTCAAGTAGTTGAAGAAATTGCTGAAGATATGCGTAAACATGCTTATGTGCCAGTACAGACTTGGCACCCACTAAGGTTACCTAATTGGTTTGCTAATCTTTTCTCATGGCTAGGAGGACTAAAGACTTTTCTAATACTAGTATTACTGATTGTTGTTGTTATTTTTCTATTGCCATGTATAATCCCATGCTGTATGCGTTCCATTCACAGTGCTATTGATAGTACAGTAGAGCGGAAGACCGCAACTAAAATAATGGCCCTATATAAAGCTAGTCCTAGTCGAAATCCTTCAATCATGGTATAACTATTTCAAGGTGATTTATTCTCACACCTTATTAACTAATAGGGTGAGATTAATCAAAGGGGGGAATGTGGCAGGTGTAGGCCTGTGATCCACAGTGTCTGACATAAGCAAGCCTAACTAGCTTGACCTGTAAATGAAGCTTGTGAAGAGGCCCATAGGAATTGCACATCCCCCAATATGCTGCTATAGAATTAAGAACTCAGTAAAAATATTGAATTAGCTTAGACAAGCAGAACAGATGGAAAAATACAGAAATTCATGTTTAAAACTGCTGACAGAAAAGTTCTAGAGCCCTGCTTCACTGCACGTAGCAACTAGCCCAATAGCCTTGAAAGAAGGAAAGTAACAAGTTAGTGAACTGACCATTGTAATTGGGACTAGAAGGGGGGTAAGCAGGTGCCAAGCCCACTGAAAGAATATAATTGGATAATCATATCAGTACCGGGACCAATAGAAGAGGTACGGGAGGTTACCGGGACCAATGAAATGTTTTTCTATACCTAGAATGAAGCTAAAGTCTATAAAAGGTGTTGTATTGCCAGAAAACTTCGCTCAGCCATTTTGAAATTGACTTTGCTTGAGACTTGTGCACAAATAAATGATTTGGACCTTCTGAACAGACTCCTGGTATCATTGGTTTGTCTGTGCTCTGCTGCTACACTTTCTGTGGTCTGGATGAATGAGGATGTGAGTATACTGTGATGGCGAAGATTGTCAGGTTCCCATGGAAATAGAGGGAATACAGGAAATTTCCCCTAGGCAGAGGGAAAAGGGAAAAAAGGCTCACTTTAAAACCACAGCCAGCATTGAAAAAAAGAGTCAGTCAGAACTTGCTGAGCAGAAGCCACGCCCCAGTTCCATAGTAGCTAAGGGTGATGATACAACACAGCTGGGGGCGGGGTGGAAGGAGAGCAGCAAGTCACATGCTTATAAGCCCAAGAGGGCAGAGACAGGAAGTTCAGCCGGATGCAGTTCAGCAGGGAGGAGTTCAGCAGGGTTGAGCTCAGCGTTGAACTCAGATGGTAGTTCGAGGAGTGCAGCTGGAAGGAAAGGAGCTGACAGAACTACACGCTTCCCAGGAGAGGAAGGGAAACTGGCCCAAGTCTCAGGACAGGCAAGGAGAGGAGCTAATCCTATCTCAGAGGAAGAATCTGAAAAGAAGCCTTACTCAGGTCAGGAGATGTATTCCTGGAGGAGGAGGGGAGATAATCAGGCTGCAGTTAACCTGAAACAATATGACTTCAGCAAGAGCAGAGTGCCATTGCTGAGAGGACGTCACAGAGGTAAAGCTGATTGTATTAACAAGCCAAAGTCTCTGGAAGACTTATTAGCCAGCCAGCTTTCTGTATTAAGCCAAGAGCCAGCTTATGGAAAAGCCTTTAACCAGGAAGGAGTTAATGTGTTAGAGCTGATACAAAGGTTACTACAGAACCAGGAGGTAATTAGCAAAGAAAAGTATTCTGTTCACCGAGGAGCAGCACAGCTGTGTGGTGATGAGGACTCAGACCTCTCGGGTTCCGTATGTGAATCAATGGAACTTGGGGAAGATGTTCCATTAACTGATCCAGAGGAATGTATGCAGTGTAATTTATCTCAGGTAGTCAAGTGAAAAACTATCCTTTATATCTGCTGAAAAGAGGTACAGTTTGTTTGGCTTGCCTAAACTTTTATAGAGCCTGAATGTTTTTATCAGAGTGTTTGCTACAGGGAATGAGACACGAGCATGGCTAACGTTTAGAGTCTCATGTGCTCTGATTAAGAACCAGGAACAAGCTCTGGGATTTGTAAAAAGAAAAGGTTACATTCTGAGAAGAGTTTTCATTTACATTGAACAAGTGAATGGACATTTATGTTTGAGCATTTTTGAGAAAAAGCCTTATATGCCAAAAGAAGGTTTTTCTGTTGCTGAAGAAAGCAAGTTTTGTTCTGTTATCTTGTATTTTTGTTACTCAAAGTTATTCATGTCATGCCAAGCTTCTTGTTGAAGTTCTCTATGCCAAGGGAGGCTTAAAATAAAAAAATATTCCTGTTTGCTTTCAATCTCAGCTCAAGCTTTTTGGCTACACAACTACAGGTGCTTTGAACTACGACTCCCAGAAACCCTTGCTTCGGGTAGTCATCTTTGAAAGTAATTACCACACCCCTACCTAACATCAGGCAGCCGCCTAGGCGGACTAGGGGGCGTGACAGGTGGCGTAGTATTGAGGATTAAGCTTTGGCCACGTGATCCCAAACTTTGGAGTACAAAAGTTATAAGGAAAAAGAAAGAAGAAAGAAGAAAAGTTTTTTTTTCTCTCGGGAGCTCTGAAAGCAAGCTGCAGCTGGAGAGGTGTGATCAACAGCGGAGGATCGGGTGGAGCAGTTCCTGAAGCCGTGCCTGCTGTGTGATAAGCCTGAGTCTACCCTGGCTTAAGGTAACAAGTATTCAAAAGGGATACATAAGGATACCAGAGCCGGGTGGGACCGCAGCAGTGCAGCAGGGTCAGAGGAGAGAGGGCCTAGTAATTGGGAGGCCGCACTTGGTGTTTTTCTGTGTTCTCTCTTTGCAGATAAATACTCAGCATGGATCAGCAAGCGCTGCTACGCTGCATCGCAGACCAGTTTCAGCGCCAACAAGACATGTCGGCTAAAACACTGGACCAGCTAGCAGGACTGCTACAAGTCCAACAGAAACCTCTGTTGGAAAAGCTAGATGGATGGCTGGGCCTGCAGAGACCGGCAGAGGACGCATCAAAGACAGTGCCAGGACATATGGGTGATATGCTAGGAATGAGCATGTGTGGTACTGGACCTTTGGCTTTTGGACAATTGACCAAGGATGATAACGTAGATGATTTCCTTGCTGCTTTTGAAAGGGTTGCTTTACTGTCCGGGTGGGATAAAAAGCAGTGGGCCATACGCCTAGCCGCTTCATTAACAGGGGAAGCGCTAGCCGCGTATAGAGCCATGCCTGTAGAATTAGCTACAGAGTATGAGGAGGTAAAAAAGGCAATCAGAGACCGTCTTGGGCTAAGCCCAGTGGTCTATCGCCGCCTTCTAAGAAGCGCCAGGTTAAAACCCGGTGAAACACCGCGTGCGCTATGTCAGCGAATAAAAGGCTTAGCGGTAAAATGGCTAATGCCTGAGACACAGACAAAAGAGTCTTTGCTAGATAAAATTATACTAGAACAGTTCATGGAAGCAATTCCTCCTGAAATGAGATCCTTCCTGATCTTGCAAGACTGCAGGACCACAGAGGCAGCGACCGCATTGGCCGAGCGCTACCTGGAGGCCAGTGTGGTAAGCCAAGTAAAAGTGGGTGGTCTATCATCCGCAGTCAAGGTGGCATCAGGAAGGAAGGAGAAGAGTGTACGGAAGGAGGGTGTACAAACAATGTCATTGGCTAAACATGATTATTTGAATAGAAAATGTTATGCATGTGGTGAAGAAGGCCATATCAAGAGAAACTGCAAGGCTAAGACAGCATTTATGACTTCTCGCTCTGAGGAGAGTGGGGAAGGTTTCCTCCTTGAGGTAGAGGTCGAGGGTGTTCCGGTGGAGGCTTTGTTGGACTCCGGAGCAGACCAGTCCATGATTTCGCAGAAATTGTGGAAAATAATATCATCGCGGATTGGTCCGACTCTCGAGCCTCAAGAAAGATCCATTAAGATCAAATGCATTCATGGTGCAGCCTCAACGTACCCCATATACAAAGTATATGTAAAAGGCTTAGGGGTTAAGCACCAGATACCCGTTGCAGTAGTCCCCCGACTCCCACAAGCACTGGTTCTGGGAAGAGATTGGCCACAGTTCAGGCGAGGGATGGCAGAAGGTCTTCAAGGTAAGACACAAAGCGTCCACGCTAGCGCCACTTAGAGCCAAGACAAAGAACTCATCAGGGGGTTCACCTCATTTGGAGGGTGGGAGAGTACCCCGAGTAAAAGAGAGTCAGGGAAAGCATGTCCCGCCTATATGTATAGGGAGCACTAAGGCCAACCCAGTTCCTCAACCGCTATTTGGAACCCCACAGTGGCAGGCAAAAGGAGAGGTAGCTAAGAAGGAGGATACCCCTAAGAAAAATTCATTTATCCTTAGGTTTTGTCGTACTACCCCCAATGCCAAAATTCCTAAACGGGCTACCCAGATGGCCGCTGGGTTTGATTTATGTAGTGCCGAGGAGACAGTTGTTCCCCCATCAGGGAAAAGCCCTCATAGAAACAGGTATCCAAGTGCAAATACCCCCGGGTTGTTATGGGCGTATTGCACCCTGTTCAGGCATAGCCTGGAAAAATTTTATAGATGTGGGCGCCGGTGTAATCGATCTGGATTACCGAGGGACGATTAAAGTCCTACTTTTTAACTTTGCTAAAGAGGACTTTAGGGTAAATCTAGGGGATCGCATTGCCCAGATGATTTGTGAAAGGGTGGGTTTTCCGGCCGTGGAGGAGGTAACGGGGGGGGGAGGGTCCGGAGGTTTTGGATCCACCGGTAAAGAAAGAGTGAAAGGGTTAGCTGCCAGTAGTGAGGTGACCGAGGAGGAGGATCTAGGCCCGCAATTACCCGATTGCAAGACAGATCCAGTTCCCAAGTTAGGGGAGGAACTTTCCTGGTCCCAGCAGCAGGAAGTGTTAGGGTTATTGAGAAAATATCCTGATGTTTTAACTCCTATTCCAGGAGAGACAAGACTCGTGGCTCACAAGATTGTCACCCTACCAGGAGAGATAGTGCGCCAGAGATCCTACCGGCTGCCGGAGGCAAAACGGCAAGAGGTAGTTTCTCAAGTGCAGGACATGATCAAGATGGGGATAATAGAAGAGTCCCATAGCCCCTGGAACAGTCCTATTGTGCTGGTACCCAAGCCAGACGGAACAATGCGGTTCTGCATCGATTTCCATAAGGTGAATGCCATCTCCCGGTTTGATGCCTATCCCATGCCTAGGATAGAAGAGCTGTTAGATAAGTTAGGCCAGGCATCGTATCTGACTACCCTTGATATGACCAAGGGGTATTGGCAGATTCCCCTCACCAGGAAATCTCGCCCAAAGACAGCATTCAGTACCCCCATTGGTTTGTACCAGTTTCGTCGCATGCCTTTTGGGTTGCATGGGGCCGCTGCGACGTGCCAGCGATTAGTTGATGTCATCCTTCGTCCTCATCAACAATACGCAACCGTGTATATGGACGACATAGTGATCCATAGCTCTCGCTGGGACGAGCACTTAGCACGCATTGATGCAGTATTAAAAGCCTTGCGTGGTGCAGGTATTACTTTAAACCCAGCCAAGTGTAAATTTGGAGGGAAACAAGTAAAATATTTAGGACATTTAGTAGGGCAGGGCACAGTAAAACCCCTGATAGAAAAAGTAGAAGCGGTTAGGACATTTCCTCAGCCAGTGACAAAGAGGCAACTCCGCGGGTTCTTAGGTTTAATCGGCTATTACCGCCGGTTTATTCCCCATTTTGCCACCAAGAGTGCTGCCTTAACAGAGCGGCTAAAGAAAAATGCTCCTAACCAGGTCAAATGGTCAGTAGAAGCAGAGCAGGCTTTTTCTAGTTTGAAGGAAGAGCTATGTCAGGCACCCATATTAAGAGGGGTGGACTTTAGTAAGTCCTTTATTGTACAGACAGACGCCTCGGACACAGGGTTAGGCGCTGTCTTGTCCCAAAGGTTTGAGGGTGAGGAACATCCGATTATGTTCCTCAGCAGAAAATTGACACCACCAGAGAGGAAATATTCCGTAGTGGAAAGGGAATGTCTCGCCATAAGGTGGGCGGTGGATGCCTTGCGTTTCTATCTGACAGGTCGCAAGTTCTTATTAATAACGGATCATGCTCCGTTACGATGGCTAAATCAGATGAAGGATCATAATCCACGTCTTACACGTTGGTACATGGCCTTACAGGCCTACGACTTCCACATAGAGCATAGGGCTGGGAAGTTACACACCAACGCCGATGCACTTTCCCGTATTACGTGCTGTGCAGAAGAAAACACGCCAGCCCGTAATAGCTTAAGTGGGGGGATATGTGATGGCGAAGATGGTCAGGTTCCCATGGAAATAGAGGGAATACAGGAAATTTTCCCTAGGCAGAGGGAAAAGGGAAAAAAGGCTCACTTTAAAACCACAGCCAGCATTGAAAAAAAGAGCCAGTCAGAACTTGCTGAGCAGAAGCCACGCCCCAGTTCCATAGTAGCTAAGGGTGATGATACAACACAGCTGGGGGCGGGGTGGAAGGAGAGCAGCAAGTCACATGCTTATAAGCCCAAGAGGGCAGAGACAGGAAGTTCAGCCGGATGCAGTTCAGCAGGGAGGAGTTCAGCAGGGTTGAGCTCAGCGTTGAACTCAGATGGTAGTTCGAGGAGTGCAGCTGGAAGGAAAGGAGCTGACAGAACTACAGGCTTCCCAGGAGAGGAAGGGAGACTGGCCCAAGTCTCAGGACAGGCAAGGAGAGGAGCTAATCCTATCTCAGAGGAAGAATCTGAAAAGAAGCCTTACTCAGGTCAGGAGGTGTATTCCTGGAGGAGGAGGGGAGATAATCAGGCTGCAGTTAACCTGAAACAATATGACTTCAGCAAGAGCAGAGTGCCATTGCTGAGAGGACGTCACAGAGGTAAAGCTGATTGTATTAACAAGCCAAAGTCTCTGGAAGACTTATTAGCCAGCCAGCTTTCTGTATTAAGCCAAGAGCCAGCTTATGGAAAAGCCTTTAACCAGGAAGGAGTTAATGTGTTAGAGCTGATACAAAGGTTATTACAGAACCAGGAGGTAATTAGCAAAGAAAAGTATTCTGTTCACCGAGGAGCAGCACAGCTGTGTGGTGATGAGGACTCAGACCTCTCGGGTTCCGTATGTGAATCAATGGAACTTGGGGAAGATGTTCCATTAACTGATCCAGAGGAATGTATGCAGTGTGATTTATCTCAGGTAGTCAAGTGAAAAACTATCCTTTATATCTGCTGAAAAGAGGTACAGTTTGTTTGGCTTGCCTAAACTTTTATAGAGCCTGAATGTTTTTATCAGAGTGTTTGCTACAGGGAATGAGACACGAGCATGGCTAACGTTTAGAGTCTCATGTGCTCTGATTAAGAACCAGGAACAAGCTCTGGGATTTGTAAAAAGAAAAGGTTACATTCTGAGAAGAGTTTTCATTTACATTGAACAAGTGAATGGACATTTATGTTTGAGCATTTTTGAGAAAAAGCCTTATATGCCAAAAGAAGGTTTTTCTGTTGCTGAAGAAAGCAAGTTTTGTTCTGTTATCTTGTATTTTTGTTACTCAAAGTTATTCATGTCATGCCAAGCTTCTTGTTGAAGTTCTCTATGCCAAGGGAGGCTTAAAATAAAAAAATATTCGTTTGCTTTCAATCTCGGCTCAAGCTTTTTGGCTACACAACTACAGGTGCTTTGAACTACGACTCCCAGAAGCCCTTGCTTCGGGTAGTCATCTTTGAAAGTAATTATCACACCCCTACCTAACGTCAGGCAACCGCCTAGGCGGACTAGGGGGCGTGACAATACGCATCCTTTAGATCCAAGGAGCATAGCCAATCTCCCTGCTGGAGGTAGGGCAGAAGGGTTCCAAGAGTAAGCATCTTGAACTTTTCCTTCTCCAGGAACTTGTTGAGGTTTCGGAGATCTAGAATAGGTCGAAGGCCATCGGATCTTTTGGGTACTAGGAAATACCTGGAGTAGAACCCTTGACCTTGTAAGTGGGTAGGCACAGGCACCACTGCCCTGTCCACCAACAGACCTTGTAGCTCCTGAAGGAGAAGATGTGTGTGCAGGGGAGGCCTCGGAAGCTCCCCTGGAAAGTATGGAGGAGGCAGTTGTTGGAAGTGTAGTGCATAGCCGCTGTGGACTATCCTTAACTCCCTACTGTCTCCGGTGATGAGTGGCCACTGGTGGGCAAACAGAGCGAGGCGACCTCCTGTGCAGGGTTGGGAGAGAAGGGGTGGAGAGGCTATGCCTAAGGAGTCATAAACCTCCACCCTGTTGAGTGGGAGCAGGGGCCGGAGGCTTGGGGGTCCTCTGCCTAGGGGCCCATTACCCTGCCCCTTGGCTTGCTGCCCCTGAGGGGCAGCTTGGGCAGCCTGATATTGTGGGTACTGTTTGTAGGCAGTGCCCTTCCTCGGGTAAAAGGGCTTTTTAACTGAGCCCTTCTTTTTGTGAGAAGGGGCAGAAGTTTTTCTAGACAGCCTTGTCCTTGTGAGGTGCTCGGTCTCAAGCTGTGCGGCCTTCTCGGTCATGGGCTTGCCAAAAAAGTTCTCACCTCGGTAAGGGACATCGACCAACTTGTCCTGAACCCATGGCTCGAAGTCCGATGACTGCAGCCATGCCTGGCGTCGAGCCACGATGCCGGCTGCCGCAACACGGGCCGAAGCCTCGAAGCCATCGTAGGCAGCGCGGGACAAACTTGGAGCATTCCCGGATCCCCGAGGACAAGGACTTGAACCTCTGCAAGGGTTCCCCGGAGAGACCAGCAGAGAACCTGGCCAGCTCCTTGGCCAGGTCTCGCAAGTACATGCCCATGTACAGCTGGTAAGACTGGACACGGCAAGCAAGCATCGAGCCCTGGAAGCACTTTCTACTAAAACCATCGAGGTTTCGGGCCTCCCTACCAGGGGGTACCGCAGAGTGCATCTTCTGACTTTTCAGGCAATGCATGGCCGATTCCACCACCATGGAATGGTGTGGTAGCTGCGCCTTCTGAAAGCCAGGGCTCTTCCGGAGTCGATAGATCGAATCAACCCGCTTGCTTAAAACCGGCGCCGAGGCCGGTGCCTCCCACATCCAGAAGAGGAGCCGTTCCAGCATCGGAGGAACCGGGACAGTAAAGGCCTCCTTCGGAGGAGAGTCGTACTGTAGGGCCTCGAGCTCCTCGGCTCGAGGCTCCTCCTCGGGGTCCACAAGGATAGCCAATGCAGTGGCCATATCGCGGACGAACTCCGAGAACCGGGTATCCTCCGGAAGGGATCTACTCCGTGGTTCAGACTGCGGTGAGTCCGATGGGACGCACCGAGTCTTGAAGGTGTCGGGGGACTCCTCGTCCTCAGTCTCCCATGCGGACTCGTCCGATGGTCTGACCTCGCGGGGCCTGCGAGCACCGGCGTCGACACCCTCGGTCCCGAACGGGAGGTCGAGGGAGACCGCGACAGAGGTCGACCTCGAGCCTTCATGCCCTCGAGTATCGACTCGGACTCCGGGGTCGACTTCGATGTCGATGTCCAGGTGGTCAGGGCAGATGCGCCAGACAGGCTGGCCATCAGTGCCCGCTGCTGTTCCATGAAGGCAGACAGACTGCTCTCCAAGGCTGTCAACCAGAGACTCAGCTCAGGAGACTCAGCAGCTCCCGACTCGGGCCCCGGCGGCGCCGGGCCTGACGTCGGCTCCCTGGGAGGAGAGTCCATGAGGACTACAGGGCTTACGTGTCCAGCAGACACCGGCTCCAGTCGAGGGACTTTGGAAGGCTTCTCCTGTTCCACGGGCCCGGGGCGACGGTCGGGGGTCTGAGACCTAGCTCTCGAGGAACCAGGGACCTCTTCCGACGACGCCCTTTAGCTTGAGTTTGCATACTAGTAGTTGATGATCTGTACCACAGTCAGCTTTAGGTTTTGTCTTTGTTGATGTTACAGAGCTTTTCCATCGTTGACTTCCACAGATGTGGTCAATTTGATTTTTATACAATCCATTGGATGAAGTATATGTGTACTGTTGCCGCTTGTGTTGCTGGAAGAAGGTGTTTGAGATGAACAGATCATTGGTCTTGCAGAATTCTATCAGTCTTTCTCCAGCTTCATTTCTGTTGCCAAGTCCATATTTTCCAACTACTTTGCCTTCTTCTTTGTTGCCAACTTTTGCGTTCCAGTCACCCATGACTATCAGGATATCCTGTTTGCATGTTCTGTCAATTTCAGCTTGTACTTGTTCATAGAACTCTTCAATTTCATTCTCTTCTGCAGCTGTTGTTGGGGCATATACGTGAATTATAGTTGTGTTGATAGGCATTCCTCGTAGACGAATAGAGTAAGTGTTCGCTGACTGCATTGTATTTCATTACAGTTCTTGCAAGTTTCTTCTTTATTATAAATGCAACACCATTTCTTCTTTGTCTTTCATTTCCAGCATAGTAGACCATGTGATCATCTGATGCAAAGTGCCCCATGCCAGTCCATTTCAGTTTGCTGACACCCAACAGATCAAGTTGTACATGTTCCATTTCATTCTTGACCACCTCCAACTTCCCTTGGTTCATGCTTCGTACGTTCCATGTTCCAATGTGTAAGACATCTTTACAGCTTCTGACTCTCATTTCATGCGCAGCTACATCAGCAGTCAGACGTCCCGAGGGCTTTGATACAACCACATCATAAATGCTGGCTTTACTCTGAAAAGTCTTCAGCTCTTCCCCAGTAGCTAGTTGAGTGCCTTCCGACCTGGGGGTCTCATCGTCCAGCACTATAGCACAATTTGTTTTGTTGTAACTATCCATTGGGTTTTCATGGCAAGATACAGAGGTAGATTGCCGGGCCTTTTCTCCACCCAGTTTAAGTTTGGTGTTGTTGCCGTTGTCACAGAAATGTGATCCTCCGCCATCAACACTATCCCATTCTGTTGCTGCCCAGTATAGCATTACAAGTTGTATGCAGCGCTGTACATATGGACACAGTCCCTGCTCATCAGAGCTTACAATCTAATCAAGACAAAACACATAGCGAAACTGGGGACAAGAGTATGGTAACATACATATAAGTAGTGGACAAGAGACTTAAGAAAACATTGTTATTCACCTGCAGCAGGTATTCTCCGGGATCAGCAGGAATCAGTCCTCACATATGGATGATGCTACCGATGGAGCAAGTGCGGGAACACTTCCCAGCTTCCATAAGAAGCTTTTGGAAGGTGCTCCACACATGCGTGCCGATCTTCCTGCCTGAAAGCGCCATCTTACCTTAGCATGACAACATAGCTTAATTATCCACGCATGCGTGCCGATCTTCCTGCCTGAAAGCACCATCTTACCTTAGTATGATGACATAGCTTAATTAAACCAAAAAAGAAAAACAACTTCATGGGGAGGAGGGAGGCTAGTGAGGACCGATTCCTGCTGATCTCGGAAAACACCTGCTACAGGTGAGTAACTACGCTTTCTCCAGGACCAAGCAGGAAGTCAGTCCTCACATATGGGACTCCCTAGCTACAAACCTACCAAAAAAACCTGTAAAAGGCCCAACAGGGCAACCATAAAAAATGAACCGAGAACAAGCAGCATGAGCAACCTCTGAGAGGTTCCGCGAGTCAGCGTCCAGCAGTGACATCAACATCAGATCGACTCTACGGTAGCCTGGATGGACAGAAGAGCATGTGGGAAGGAGTTGCTTCAATTCCCAAAAAGATGCCAGAATACGGCCTGGCTGAAGTTGCTGTCATGCTGGGAATCTCCACCCAGACAGTAATGGGCTGTGAAAGTGTGAATTGAAGACCACATAGCAGCCCGACAGATCTCCGCTGTGGAGATGGAATGCGAGTTGACCACCGAAGCGGCCATAGTGCAGACATTGTGAGCCATGACATGGCATTCCAACATCAACCCAGCCTCAGCGTGAGCATGAGCATAAGCGAAAGAGATGCAGTCCGCCACCCAAATGGACAGAGTTCATGTCAACACCACCACTCACAGCTTATTGGAGTCAAAGGAGACAAAGAGCTGGGAGGAACAGCAATGGGCTTTCATTCTCTCCAGGCAGAAAAGTCAGTGCTCTCTTACAGTCCAAGGTGTGCAATGAAGCCCCAGCTCTTTTGGCATAAGGTCTTGGGAAAAGGTTGGGTAGCCCCACCAATTGATTGAGAAGAAACACAGAAACTACATTAGGTAGGAATTTTGGGTGAGTTCGGAAAACCACCCTGTTCTTATGAAACCTGGTGTACGGTGGGTGTGCCACCAGTGCTGAAATTGTTGACTCTGTGCCCAGAAGTAAACACTACCAGAAAAATGACCTTCCAGGTAAGGAATCTGAGCCGGCAGAAGCTAAGTGGTTCAAAGGGGGTGCAAGGAGCTGTCCAAGCACCACATTAAGGACAGACTAGATAAGCCATGTGGTCTTTTTCTGTCATCATGTTTCTATGTAAGGTCCCACACCACCGTGGGTGGTTTAATAGGGGAGCAAGATAGTAGGAGGCCCCGCATAAAGTGACCCACTAAAGGGCAAGCAGAGATTGGTTGATCAGCTATGGGCTGATGATAAGCAGCTACAGCACTGAGGTGCACTCTGACCAAGCTGGACTTTAGACCAGTCTGACACGTGCAGAAGATAAGACAAAGCTGACTCTACAGAGCAGAAGGGGTCCAGAAATTTGTTCTCACACAATATGGAGAACCTGTGCCACTTGATAGCATAAGCACATCTCATGAAGTTCATGCGCAAGGCGAGGAGGATGTTCTCCATGTCCTGCAGTAAGTGTCCTGCAGAATATTATCCGCTCAGCATCCAAGCTGTTAATGTTAGGGACAACAGGATGAGATGAAGCAGAGTCCTGTCATCCTGCAAGATCAGGTCCAGGGCACAGCCCAGTCTGAGGGGTTGCTGTTGAGACAATCAGAGCAGGAGTGGAAACCAGGGCTGCCTGGTCCAGTGTAGTGCAAGGAGAATCATAGTAGTGCCATCAACCTGCAACATGAAAAGGGTCTTGGCTATCAGAGGAGTCGGTTGGAAGGAATAGAGAAGACCCTTGCTCCAATCCAGGAGAAAAGTATCAGGAGCCAAGCAATTTTGGCATGGCATTCTGGAACAAAACAGCGGGAGTTTGGTGTTGCGGGGAGTGGCGAAGAGGTCTATGGATGGTGTGCCCCATATCTGGAAGTCCTAGTTTGCAACCTGCCAGTTTAGAGTCCACTCATGTGGCTGAAGGACCCTGCTGAGGCAATCTGCTAGGACGCTGAGCTCCCTGGGCAAGTATACCACTCTGAGGAGCATATCGTGTGAGACTACAAACTTCCCGAGGTGGGCTGCCTCCCAGCAGAGGAGGTACGAACCCGTGCTTCCCTGTTTGTTGAGGTAGAACATGGTCACCTGGTTGTCCATCTGTATGAGGACAACCTGGTGGAAGAGCTGTTGCTAAAACACTCGGAGAACATTAGTAATGGCCCCAAGCTCCAGGAAGTTGATCTGATGGCGGCTTTCCCCTGCAGTCCAGAAGTCCAATGTGGCCAGACCATTCAGGTGTGCTCCCCAGCCAGGTTTGGAGGCATTAGTCATTAGAACTTGCTGGTGCGGCATAGCTGGAAGGGAAGCCCCACAAGCAGGTAAGCAGGGTGCTATCACCAGGACCAGGGACTCTTGGAGGGGCAGAGTCACTTTGACCCTGTCCAAAAGATGTCCTGTCGCCTGATGCCACTATGTGCAGAGAGTCCAGTGCATCTGATGCATCTGAAGTTGGGCTGAGAAGGTAACATAGACCATAGAGGCCATGTGGCCCAGGAAGCGCACCATCTGCTGAGCTGTGATAACTGGGCAACTCTGGATGTTCCTCGCCAAGGTGACTAGGCATAGAGTCCTGTCCGCCAGAAGGAAAGCTCGAACCAGAGTGATGTCGAGGAAAGCCCCAATGAACTCTAGACATGGAAAGAGTTGCAGGTGTGACTTTGGGTAGTTGATGACAAAGCCCAGCTATTCCAGCATCTGAATGGTGGACTGTATGGACTGTCGGACCTCATCTGGGGTCCTGCCCCTGACCAACAGGTCATCCAGGTAGGGGAAGACAGATTCACAGAATCTGGAAGAAGATGGCAACGACCGTCAAACATATGGTGAAGACTCTTGGGGCGAAGGCAAGACCAAAGGGCAGAACCCTGTACTGATAATACTGTCCGTTGAGCATAAAGCAGAGGTACTGATGGTACAGGGGGTGGATGAGAATGTGTGAGTAGGTGTCTTTCAGATCCAAGAAGCAATCCCATCAAAGGTAGGGCAGCAAGTTTATAAGTGATATCCTCTTGAACCTTCCCCTCATGAGGAAGGACATGCTAGGGAGATAAAGTTCCTAGATGAAATAAATGACTGCTTCTTGGAGCAGCTGGTTCATGAACCGACCAGAGGGGAAGCCATATTAGACCTAGTCCTTAGTGGAACACCAGATCTAGTGCAAGAGATAAGGGTGTTGGGGCCACTTGGCAATAGTGATCATAGCATGATCGCGTTTGACTTAATTAGTGGAGGAGGGATAGTACGGAAATCCACAGTACTACCTTTTAACTTTCGAAAGGAAGACTATGATAAAATGAGGTAAATAGTTAAGAAAAAACTAAAAGGAGCAGTTGCAAAGGTTAAAGACTTACATCAAGGTTGGGTGTTGTTGAAAAATACTATCTTGGAAGCCAGACCAGCTGTATTCCACGCTTTAAGAAAAGTGAAAGGAAGTCCAAAAAACTGCCAGCATGGTTTAAAGGTGAGGTCAGAGAGGCTGTTGTTGCCAAAAAAGCATCTTTCAGGAAATGGAAAAAAGAGCCAAATGACGAAACCTGGAAACAGCACAAGCACTGGCAAGTCAAATGCAAGGCATTGATAAGGCAGGCAAAGGGAGAATTTGAGAAGAAGCTTGCTGTGGAAGCAAAAACGTGAAAAAAAGACTTTTTCAAGTACATTCGTAGCAAAAAACCTATGAGTCAGTTGGTCCATTAGATGATAGAGGGGTTAAAGGGGCACTAAGATGTGACAAGGCGATAGCGGAGAGACTGAATGAATTCTTTGCTTCGGTCTTTACTGAGGAAGATGTAGGGACGTTACCTATGACTGAAATGGTATTTAAAGGTGCGGAAGAATTGAAGGAAATATTGATACATCGGGAAGATGTATTACAACTATTAGATAAACTGAAGAGTAGCAAATCACCTGGGCCGGATGGTATACATCCAAGGGTGTGAAAGAACTGAAATATGAGATTGCAGACCTGCTATTAGTAATCTGTGAACTATCATTAAAATCATCTCTAATACCTGAAGAATGGAGGATTGCCAATGTAACACCAATTTTTAAAAAGGGTTCCAGGGGTGATCCGGGAAACTACAGACCGGTGAGCCTGACGCCAGTACCAGGGAAAATGGTAGAAACCATCATAAAGAATAAAATTACTCAGCATGTAGATAGTCATGGCCTAATGGGAGACAGCCAACATGGCTTTAGACAAGGAAGATCTTGTCTTACTAATCTGTTATGTTTTTTTTGAAGGTGTGAATAAACAAGTGGACAAAGGTGAGTCGGTTGATATAGTGTATCTGGACTTTCAGAAAGCCTATGACAAGGTCCCTCATCAGAGACTTTTGGCAAAACTAAAGAGTCATGGGATAGGAGGCAGTGTACTATTGTGGATCAGGAACTGGTTAAAAGATAGAAAGCAGAGGGTAGAGCTAAATGCCCAATTTTCCCAATGGAGAAAGGTGAATAGTGGTGTACCCCAGGGATCTATGCTGGGTCCGCTGCTTTTTGACATATTCATAAATGACCTGGAAAGGGGAATAACGAGTGAGGTCATCAAATTTGCAGATGACACAAAACTATTTAAAGTTGTTAAAACCCAAGAGGATTGTAGAAAATTGCAAGAGGATCTTAATAAATTGGAAGAATGGGCATCAAAATGGCAGATGAAATTTAATGTGGCAAGTGCAAAGTTATGCACCTAGGAAAGAACAACCCAAACTATGGTTACACAATGCAAGGTTCCACATTAGGAACCACCACCCAGGAAAAAGATTTAGGCGTCATTGTGGATAACATGTTAAAACCCTCGGCCCAGTGTGCAGCGGCGGCCAAGAGAGCAAATAGAATGCTAGGTATCATAAGGAAAGGAATGGAAAATAAAAAAAAAGATATTATAATGCCTCTATACCGTTCCATGGTGAGACCGCACCTTGAATATTGTGTGCAATTCTGGTCGCCGTATCTTAAAAAGGATATAGCGTAATTAGAAAAGGTTCAGAGAAGAGCCACCAAAATGGTAAAGGGGATGAAAGGATACTCCTATGAAGAAAGGCTAAAAAGGTTAGGGCTCTTTAACCTGGAAAAGAGACGGCTGAGGGGAGATATGATAGAAGTCTATAAATTAATGAACAGAGTGGAACGGGTAAACGTAGATTGATTGTTTACGTTATCAGAATATAGAAAGACTAGGGGACATGCAATAAAGCTACAGGGTAAACTATTTAAGACTAATAAAAGAAAATATTTTTTCACTCAACGTGTAATCAAACTCTGGCATTTGTTACCGGAGAATGTAGTAAAGGCTGTTAGTGTAGCTGGGTTTAAAAAAGGTTTGGACAAGTTCCTGGAGGAAAGGTCCATAAACCATTATTAAGAAGGGACCCAGGATATCAATGCTTGACCCAGTACAAGCATTGTGGAACCTGTGTCTTTTGGGGAAACTGCTAGGTACGTATGACCTAGATTGGCCACTGTTGGAAACAGGATACTGGGCTTGATGAACCTTGGTCTGACCCAGTATGGCATATCTTATGTTCTTATGTGTTTTTCAGATCCAAGAAGCAATCCCGTCAAAGGTAGGGCAGCAAGTTTATAAGTAATATCATCTTGAACTTTCCCCTCATGAGGAAGCGATTGAGATTGCAGAAATCCAGAATGGGTCAGAACCCGCCTGTTTTCTTGGGAACCAGGAAGAAACAGGAATATAAACCCTGTCCTGTTTGGTCTGGTGGAACAAGTTCCACCACTCATCCTGCCAGGAAGGTCTGGACCCACAGTTGTAGTAGTTTGTGTTGATGATGCTCGAGAGGGAACTCCCCTGGAAAAAAGGTGGGGGAATCTGCTTGAAGTCCAGCAGGTAGCCCTCATGGACCACCTGCAGCACCCAGGTGTCAGTTGTTATGCTGGGCCACCTGTGGGCAAAGTGTATCAGCTGCCTCCACCCCCCCCCCCCACCTGTGGCGGAACAGAAGCTAGGAGGAGAAGACGAGCCATGGTCCAAAGCCAGGAGTCAAAACCCCATCTGGCTGGGGCTGCAGCACTGGGTGAGGCTTTGGGGCTTTCAGCTGATGTTGTTGCCTTTGGTTTTGACTCTTAGCATGTTGCCCCTGTAGGGACGGCTGGTATGAATAATATGGAGTATAAGTACCATAGGCCTTCTTCCCCGAAGCCTTTCCCCTGGAAGGGTTAGTGGTCTCTCTCGAAAACCTGTTCATGGGAGTTGCTCCGTTTCCAACTCTGTGACCTTCTCTGCCATGAGTTTGCTGAAGAGTTCTCTCCCCGGCATGGGACATTGGCCAACATATCCTGAACCCATTATTCTAAGTCTGAGGACTGTAGCCATGCCAGGTAGCAGGCACCGATGCCCACCACAGCCACCCTGGCCAT
This sequence comes from Ichthyophis bannanicus, assembly GCA_033557465.1. Classification (NCBI taxonomy): domain Eukaryota; kingdom Metazoa; phylum Chordata; class Amphibia; order Gymnophiona; family Ichthyophiidae; genus Ichthyophis; species Ichthyophis bannanicus. Next base: position 883,873,803 of record CM066034.1, on the reverse strand, counting down.
GGACTCAATGTTGCAGGCTGCCTAGATGATGTTCTTGGAGCACTCCTTCATTTTGTTCACCAGGCTCTGGAAGCACTCAAGGTGCTCTCCTGATAGACCAGCTGAGAACCTGGCAAGATCCCCCACCAAGTCACACAGGTACATGCCCATGTATAACTGGTATGCTTGGATCAGTCACCAGCATCGAGCCTTGGTAGCACTTCCTACCAAAGTCATTCATGATGCGTGCTTCCCTATCCGGGGGCACCATGGAGTTCATCTTGGAACTTTTAATGTGGCACATGGCCAATTCCACCACCATGGAGCTATGAGGGAGTTGTGCTTTTTCAAAGCCAGGGCTCTTGCACACTCGATACATGGAATTGAGACATTGTCTTACTGGTGGCACTGTGAGCAGTGTTTCCCACATCCTAAAGAGAAGCCATTGCAGGATCAGGTGAATCAGAACCATAATGGCCTATTTAGGGAGAGTTGGTTACTCCTCCATTTCAATAATGAAGGGCAAAGCCTTCCCCATGTCCCACAATGGGGCTCCTTGAGGAAGGAGAGTTTCTCTGGGGAGGGGGACCTCCTCCACTCATACAGGGATGAGGGATTGCAGGGGATATCACAGTGATGGGCAGTCTCCAGTGATTCTTCTTTGGTCTCTCAATCAGAGTCAGAATCCAAGAGGAACTCGAAGTACCACCACAAATGCTGACTGCACTGGTGGCACTCGGGTAGAGTAGAAGGAGTACTCGGCTCCGGTCTGTCCGAACCTGAAGCACTTAAGGAGACACACGCTGCACTGAGAGGGACCTTGAAGGCTCACGAGAGCCGTCCGAAAGAGCATAGACTTCTATGATGGGCTGCCCTTCCGCAAGTGAGGCAACCACCGTGGACAAGGGCATCACTGGTGCCGAGGAACCAGAGGTCACCGGGTCCCTGACAGCCTGCTGAGCCATGAATGCAGCAAAGCTATGCTGGAGGGCCTGCCTCCTCTCTGTGATGATAGAGATCTCTGCTGCCGCTGGAATCAGCACTGCAGCCTTCCGTGCCGATTCTGGCTCCCTGGTCAGGGACTCCTTGATGGTCATGACCTTCGGAGTCTCACGCCGACCCCCTGGGGCCCCAGGGGGCAACTTTTCCCGCCGGGGCAGCTCGGAGGGCCGCTCCCGGCTCTCACATTTGGAGTTGCGCCGAGGGCTCTGATGCCCATGCCCATGGGCCTTCATCCTGGGCTCGGCATCACCTTTTGAAGCCTTGGCGGGGACTTTCAAGGGCATCAATGTAGAGGTTGATGCCGAAGCCAATGTAGATGCCTCAAAATCGAACAGTGATTCTCACTGTCTTTCCAAGTTCTTAAGCTCCTTGCACGTCATCTGCAAACAGAGAGAGTAGACTGAGGGCTCGTGGTTGGGCCCGAGACATTGAAGGCACCAGCTGTGGCAGTCTATGATGGAGATGGTCCAACCACACTGGTGCACTTATTGAGGCCACTGGCTGGCTTTGACATAGCAAGGAAGGTGGCTTCCGCTAAGTTAAAGGACTCTAATATCCTTTCCAACCAGGGGGGAGGGGGGGCGTGAGAGGAAAATCCCACGCACCACGAAGAAAAAAAGGAAAAAGCCCAAGAAAAAAGGTGGCGCCATGCCACCGATGTTCCAGGAGATGGCAGGAAGACGCTGTATAGCACATGATACCAAAAAATCAAAGAACTAGTGGAAAAGGTAAACTAAATTCCAGGACACAGACGATGTCTGGAGGGCTCCGAGAAAAAAGAAGACTGAGGTAAGATGTCTCCTTCAGGGGGGAAGACCAGCATGCATGCATGGAGCACCTGCAAAAAGCTTCATATTGAAGGTGGAACCCGCATGGGAATGCTCCCCATCAGTGATGTCACCCATATGTGAGGACTGACTTCCTGCTTAGTCCCAGAGAACATCAGGATCGACAAGCGACTTCAAAGAGGTGGGGTTTAAGCCTGGATTTGAATAGGGCCAGAGAAGGAGCCCAATACACAGACTCAAGTAGTTTGTTCTGGGCATAAGGAGCAGCAAGATGGAATGAATGGAGTATGGAGTTGGCAGTGGAAGAGAAGGGCACAGATAAAAGTGATCTGCCAGAGGAGGGAAGTTCCCGAGGAGGGGTGTAGAGTGAGATAAAAGAGGAAAGGTAGTGAGGAGCCACAGAAAGCATAGTACCTCTCCTGTCACTTGTCTAAGGCATTCTGCCCTGTCTCTGGGGAGGACCGCCTTGACTTGCAGTGTGTCGAGCTGAGCACCTATGAACTCCAGACTTTGGGCTGGAGAAGATGGGATTTGAGGTAGTTGTTGATGAACCCCAGGTGCTGCAAGAAGAGGGACGTACGTTCTGCTGCCCTACTGGCTTCTGCGGCTGTGCCGCCCCTGATCAGCAAGTCGTCTAGGTAGGGGAAGACAAAGGCCCCTTTGTAGGTGCAGGTGGGCAGCCATCACCGACAGTAATTTGGTAAAGACCCTTGGTGAGGAGGCTAGACCGAAGGGTAGTACCCTCTACTGGTAATACCTTCCTCCTACCACAAATCTTAGGTACTGCCTGTGGGAGGGGTGGATTAGGATGTGTGTGTATGTATCCTTTAGGTCCAAGGAGCACAGCCAGTCTCTTTGGTGGAGGTAAGGCAGCAGTGTTCCAAGGAAGAGCATTTCGAACTTCTGTCTCACCAGAAACTTATTTAAGTTTTGCAGGTCTAGTATGGGCCTGAAGCCCCAGTTCTCTTTGGGACAAGGAAGTACCTGGAGTAGAAGCCCTTTCCCCACAGGTGTTTGGGTACAGGCTTTACTGCATTGTCGCTGATCAGGCCTGCAAGCTCTGTAAGAAGAAGAGTCTGGAGAAGGAGGGGTCGTACTGGCTCTCCTGCAAAGAACATGGGTTGTAATTGCTGTAAGTGGAGGAGGTATCCTTCCCTTAACACTTACAGTACCCAATGGTCTGAGGTGATGTTGGCCCATCTGGGCAAAGAGCTCCAGGTGGCCCCTATGGGCTTGTGAAGGTCTCCTTGGGGAGGGGGAGCTCTGCCTTTGGAGTTAAAAGCTCCCCCGAGTTGGGTGGGGACTGGGGCCTGAGGCTTCAGTATTTTCCCCTTCGGAGCCCCTTGGCCTTGCCTCTTAGGGTGAGAACCTTGTTGTTGGCCTGAGAAGGGCTGGTACTGGTGACTCTGTGAAAAAGGACCATTTTTCCCTCGGGAATAGAGGTCTTTTCCCCACTGGTTTCCTGCAGGGAAGGGATGAGGTCTTTTTAGAGAGCCTCTGGCGTGTCACCATGTCGGCCTCAATCTCAGCCTCCTTGTTGGCTATGGGTTTGCCGAAAAGGTTCTCTCCAGTGCAGCTTGTCCTGGACTCATTGCTCGAGGTCAGAAGACTGTTGCCAGGCCTGGAATCTATGCCGGCTGCTGTGACCTGAGCCACTGCCTCAAAGCCATCGTAGGTTGCTTGGGAGAGGAACTTGGAGCAGTCCTTGATCCCTGAGGTCAGGGAATGGAATCGTTGGAGGGGTTCCCTGACAAGACCAGCTGAAAATCCCGACAGCTCCTGAGTTAGAGCCTTTAAGTACATATCTATGAATAATTCATAGGCTTGGATCCAGCATTCCAATATCAAGCCCTTGCAGCACTTGCGCCCAAGGGCGTGGAGGGCTCTGGCTTCCCTTCCGGGGGGGAATAGAGGAGTGGCTGCCAAAAGCTTTTGCATGATTGACCTGACAACCATGGAGTTATGTGGGAGCTCGGTTTTGTGGAAACCCGGGCCCTTCCGGATGCGGTACATGGCATCGAGGCACCAGCTCACCACCAGTATTGACACCGGTGTCTCCCACATTCTGAGCAGTAGCTGCTCGAGGATCGGCTGCACGGGCACCATGAGGGTTTCCTTGGGTGGAGACTCGTATTGGAGTATCTCCAACTCCTCGATGCGCAGGTCCTCCTCCACCTCATTCTGCACCAAGAGGGCTCTGGCCATGTCCTTGACAAAGTCATGGAAGGCTACATCCTCCGGAGGGGAGTGACACCGGGATGCCGGGGGAGGTGGGTCCGAGAGAATGTCTCAGTGCCGTTTAGACTCCAGGGATGCCTTGTTGTCGGTCTCCGACTCGGAGTCGAATGGTGACGACAAATCCAAGGACCTGCAAATCATTGTCTCAAGGCCAGCACCGAGGAGTCGGTGGCCTCCAGAGGACCTGGGGTCCGAGTTGCATAAATTAGCCGGGGAGGACTGGATGCCCGAGGAACAGGACCAGGACCTCGACCAGCACAGAGGGCTTACTTGAGGCCGACGGCACTCAAAGCTCAACTCAACGACCGGGGACTCCCCCACATTCGGGTGCTTGGTCATCAGGGCAGATGATGCGGATGAACCAGCCATCAATGCCTGCTACAAAGCCAGGATAGCAGTGATATTCTGCTCCAGGGCCGCCATTCTGGTTTCCAAGCCAGAAGGCTCCATAGCTTTCAGCATGGGCACCGGCACTCTGATGAGTGCATCCTCGACAAGTACTATGGCCTTGAGGAACCTCACACGGTCTCGCCGGCCGAGGAATCCTTCTTGGGGACCTTGGTAGGGCACTTCTCAGAGCCGCCCAAGTCCCTCCTGGCAGTTTTACCAGGTTTCTTTGGTGCAACCTCAGTGGACTTCGAAGACTTTTTCTTCTTTTTCTCAGGGTCTGAGGAGCTCGCCACACAAGAGGTGCTAGGCTTGGAGCTCGGCGCCGGGGAGCTCAGGGCCGAATTGGACCTGGGAAAAGCGTAGTTACTCACCTGTAACAGGTGTTCTCCAGGGACAGCAGGAATCAGTCCTCACTTATGGGTGACGTCGGCACCAAAGGAGCCCGCACGGAGCAATTACCCAGTTTTCAAAGAAAGCCTTTGGGATTGCTGCCATACATGCATGGTCCTCTACCTGCCCAAAAATGCCATCTTGCTTAGTCAGAACCCAACGCTAGAGCCCTACTAAGCAGTTGGCAAGGGAAGGATAAAAAAAAACTGCAACTCTTCAGGGGAGGCGGGAGGGTAGTGAGAACTGATTCCTGCTGTTCCTGGAGAACACCTGTTACAGGTAACTACGCTTTCTCCAGGAACAAGCAAGAAGTCAGTCCTCACTTATGTGACTCCCCAGCTACAGGCTACCGAGCCTGTAAGCTAAATACGCCTCCGCGAGGCCGTGAGCAGAAGCTGATGTCCGAAGGAAGCCCGGGTCCTTGGGCCTTCAGGACAAGCTCTCAGTAGCAGCAAAGGACAGGTCGGAGGGCAGGAGTTGCTTAAACCCCGAACAGACTACGGAGTACAGCCTGGCCAAAAGCGCTGTCCCGGCGGGACTCACTCTCCAGGCAGTAGTGCAAAGCAAAGGTATTCACTGAAGACCAGGTCGCAGCCCGGCAGATGTCTATCAGAGGCACTAAGCACAGCGAAGCCACTGACACCGCCTTGGCTCGGATGCCGTGTGCAGTGACCCGACAATCCAGCAGGGCGCCCGCCTTTGCCTGGGCGAAGGCGATGCAGTCCGCCACCCAGATGGAGAGGGTGCACTTGGTGACTGCCAGCCCCAGGCAGTTGGGATCGAAGGTGATGAGGAGCCAGTCGGACTTGCGATAACCTTGGGTGTGCTGCAGGTAGAAGGCTAGAGCCCTCTTGCAGTCAAGGATTATGCAGAACCTCCGATGCTCATTCGGCATGAGGTCTCAGGAAAAAAAAGTCGGCAAGACCACCACCTGATTGAAGTGGAAATCTGAGATAACCTTTGGTAGGAAATTGGGGTGGGTGCTAAGCACCACCTTGTTCCTGTAAAACCTGGTGTAGGGGGCCTCGGCCATGAGGGCTTTAAGTTCGCTGACTCGCCACGCTTAGGTCAATGCCACCAGGAAAACCATCTTCCAGGAGAGGTGCCAGAGCAAGCACGTCGCCATAAGCTCAAAGGGCGGCCACGTCAGCTGCATGAGCACGATGTTCAGGTCTCATTCCGCCGGGGGAGGCCAGATGGGGGGTTTGGAAAGCAGGAGGCCCCACATGAAGCGGTAGACCAGAGGGGTTTACCCTCAATGGGCAAGTGGTTGGCCGAGATGGCGCTCAGGTGAACCCTGACTGAGTTGGACTTCAGTCCCACCTGTGAGAGGTGGAGAAGGTACTGGAGAACCAAACAGGTGGAGCAGGAGAACTTGTCGATCTGAAGCTTGGAGCACCAGATTGAAAAACGCCACCACTTCAGGGTATAGGCCTGCCTTGTCGAGTCCTTCCTCGACGTGAGAAGGGCATCCTCGATCTCTACCAGGAGGTGCAGCGAGGCTAAAGAGATCCGTTCAGCCACCAGGCTGTCAAGGATAGCAAGACCAAGTTCGGGTGAAGCCTCCTGCATCAGCAGACCTGGGGCACTGCCTAGGGGGACTGGAGGCTCCAACGAGAGCCGGAGTAGAAGCGGGAACCAAGGTTGTAGAGACCACGAAGGAGCCATGAGAATCACCGAGGCTCAGTCACGCTGGATCTTGTGGAGGGTCCTCACAAGGAGAGGAGTGGGAGGAATGCATACAGAAGCCCAAGTCCAGTGCAGGAGGAACGCATCCGGGGCCACCCTGCTCTGGGAGCTGTGCGTTTGCCGGGATGTGAACAGGTCCATGGACGGAGTCCCCCAGTGGTGGAACAGGGGGAGAACCACCTCTGGACTCATGCGCCACTCATGCTGTTCGCCAAGGCATGGGGACATCTAGGAGCTTCTCCTGGACCCACTGTTGCAGGTCTGAAGACTGGACCCATGCCTGGCGTCAGGCTCCAATGCCAGCCACCCCTACATGGGCGGAAGACTCAAACCCATCATATGCAGAGCGGGAAAGATATTTCAAGCAGTCTGCGACGGACTTTAGGAGGGTCTGGAACCTGAGAAGGTGCTCCCCCACCAAGGCCCGCGGAAAACCCGCCGAGCTCTTTGGCGAAGTCGCAAAGAAACATATCCATATACAGTTGGTACGCCTGTATTGCGGCACGCTAGCATGGATCCCTGATAAACCTTGCGCCCGAGGACGTCAAGGGCACAGGATTTCCTATCAGGCGGGACCGAAGAGTACAACTTCAGGCTCTTCTGCTTCCACATGGCGGACTCAACTACCATGGAGGTGTCAGGAAGTTGGGTCGTCTGAAACCCCGGGCCGTGCTGGACCCTCTACATGGCATCGAGTCTTCTACTGACAATAGGTTCAGAGGCGGATGCTTCCCACATACGGAGAAGCAGCCGGGATAGGATAGACGGTACCCGGACCGTAAGACTCCCTAGGTGGAGACTCATACTGCAAGATGTCCTCTGCCCTCAGCTCCTCCTTGGTCTGCATTGGCAGATTGAGGGCCCGAGCCATATCCCCCACAAATGCCAGGACAGAGGTGTCCTCGGGAGGCAACCACCTTTGCGAGGCAGGCAGGGATGGGTCAGAGGGGAGATCCCTATGGGAACAGGTCTCCGGGGAAGTATCCCCGTCTGAATCCCAGCCCATAAGGTCCAAGAAGGACTCAGACAGGCTGATCCCCGCGCCCCTTGGCCGAGGCCCGTTTGGAGCCGGAGGCACTGGCTCTGGAAGACCTTGCCCCTGAGGAATGGGATGGCGAATGAGACTGGTGCCGAGGACCCTCACGAGGCCTGCGGCTCTCGGGGCTTTCCAAGGCAGTTTTTGGGACCCCCGTCGGGGGACCTTTGGTCTCGGGGCACGAGCCAGCCATGCTGGGCAAAAGCACCTGCTGGGCAGTGAGGAAGGCAGAAACGCTGCGCTCCAGTGCCAGCATACGGGACTCCCACTCAGGAGTGGGTCCCTGCGATGCTGACGCTGGGGTTACTGGGTCTGGCATGGAGGAGGAGAGGGGTCCTTGCCGGGACGACCCTCAGGAGACCAGGTGCCATTGCCGGAGGCCTCCGTATCTGTACGAGGTACTTTTCGAGGCTGCTCCTTGTCCAACTCTCGGGAACGCCAGGGAGTGCTAAGGGAACGAGCGTGAGACCACTCGCGCTTGTCTGGAGCCCCTGACAACGACTTCAAGATATTCTTATTTTGCCATTCCACGTTGGGCGAACCCTGATTGGAGTGACGCCTGGGACATGGGGTCACTGTGGGGGGGCCCAGCAAGCAGTGGATCGGTAGGGCGAGGTGCCACTGGGGATCCCGGGGCTGCCTTGCGGAAAATGTCATTGGACCTCTGCTTGCGGCTGAGCAAGGCCTTAGCGGACATTTTCTTACAAAGCGAGCAGAGCTCCGGGTTGTGGTCAGCCCCCAGACACCATAGACAGCAGTTGTGGGTGTCCGTGAGCGACATATATTTGGAGCATCTGTCACATTTCTTAAAACCAGTGGCCACTGGGGCAAAAAGGGCCCCTGCGAGGTCAAAAACCCTCGAGGCCGGCAGTTGGAGAAAAAAAGGGCGTGAAGAGAGCCCGAAAGAAAAAACACTAAAAAGAGTCAAAAAAAGGGAACCCCTAGCCCACAGCCGGAGCAGGGGCAAAGGGGAGGACAGAAGAGGACTGGTGCTACCAGAAAAAAGACCAAAAGGCCGAAGTCATGAAAACTTTTTCCAAGAGATGAGGATGTGCATCCGAAGGGCTCCGTGGAAAAAGGGAGACTGAGCAAGATGGCACCTTTGGGCGGGAAGAGGACCGTGCATGCGTGGCAACAATCCCAAAGGCTTTCTTACCCATAAGTGAGGACTGACTTCCTGCTTGTTCCTGGAGAACAGTTTTTCCTGCAACTCAGACCTCTTTTTGTTGGTCTTAGGCATCATGGCTTAGCATAGGTTGCAGGAGGTGCTGTCATGGTCCGGTCCCAGGCAGCAGTCATGGGTGTCGGCCACTGACATAGTTTAACTGCAGCGGTCACATTTTTTTTAACCTACCAGGGGACATAGTGGGAAGCAACTGGCCAGGATCAATGACCTCCAGGCAAAAAAAGGCATGAACGCCGGTCGAGGCAAGCCTTGATAAAAAAAAGGGGAAAGGAGCCGAGAACAGCACCGGCTCGAAGCGGGAAGAGGAACCGGTATGCAAACTGGGAAAACCTATCTTTAAGGATATTTAACAAGCATTCTTTTCAGGGAAACAGGACAGATGTCCGTTGGGCTCCACGGAAAAAAGGAGACTCAGCAAGATGGCACCCTAGGGCAGGAAGGGGACTACGCATGCGTGGTAGCATGCCCCAAAGACTTTCTTTGAAACCTGGGGAAATGCTCCACGTGGGCTCCATCAGCGCCGACGTCACATATGTGAGGACTGTCTACCTGCTTGTTCCTAGAGAATGAATGCACTTGTAGGTCAATAGGAGAAGTTTGAACTGAATGCGGAAACTGATAGGGAGCCAGTGAAGTCACTTAAGAGGGGTTACATGAGCATAGCGACACTGGCAGAAGATAAGTCGGGCAGCCGAGTTCTATACAGATTGAAGGGGAGAGAGATGATTCAGAGGGAGAGAAATGATTCAGAGGGAGACCAGTGAGTTACAGGTTACAATAGTAAAGGCAAGAGGTGACTAGTGAGTTGATAAGGGTCTTAGTAGTGTGAGTAGAAAGGAAGGGATGAATTCTACTGATGTTATAGAGAAAGAAGCGGCATAGTCAAGACGTGGCTTTTTTTAGGTGATGCTCTTGATGTCTTAGAGTGCCTATATGTGTTTTATTTTATATTTTTGTATGCTGTCTTACAATTTGTCCAATACGGTAGGACTGTAAATTGGTGTTTTATCATGTAAGCATATTAATGGTGGGCAGTCAATGTATAACAATTAATACTACAAAACAGGCAGAAATTCCTGTGCAGAATGTTCCTCAATGGGGATTTATATAATGATTCAAATGGAATTGATAGTTTTAATCAAATTCATTCTGTTCCCTGACTGGTGACTTAAATTGCAAGTTAAAATCAAATTGTTTAAATCAAATCTGACCTGGCACAAACTATGTTAATTCTGTTGATGCAAGCAGCATTACACAGGCTTCAGAATAACAGGGTTGGGTTGGCAAGGATGCTGCTTCATAAAAAAACAAAAACAAAAAGAGCTCTGCTGAGCAAACTGATGCATACAAAACTTAGAGGTATATTTAGTAACATGCACTACCAAGGTAGCGTGGGGGAAGCGTGCTGTTTCAACATCACACTAGAAAGTAGCAAACGGCCATATAATAAAACCCCCATGCTCAGGCCCGTACCTAGCCCTGTGCGCGCGATACGGCCGCAAAGGGCGCAAAGGCTTATTGGGCGCATTTTAGTTGTCTGCTGTTGCCTGCCGCCGCCACTTTTTCTTCTCTCAGCGGCAGCAGACAACGACAAACAGCTAAAATGCGGCCCTTAAGCCTTCTCGCCGGCATGCTAAGCAGATCTGTCCCTCCCTGCTCTTGCAGGGAGGAACAGATCTGCTTAGCATGCTGGCAACTTGCACATCGGGCGCGCCTCTTCTCTCCTGCCACGGGGTGGGGGGGGGTGCGCATGATGTGCAAGTCGCACAGGGCGCGATTTACACTCGGTACAGCCCTGCCCATGCTACCCTAGTAGCTCACACCAGGGTGGCGACTGGGAGAGAGGGGGACGTTCCTAGTGGTGCCAGTATCACGGGCCAACTAATGTTATCTTAATGGCTGCCATTAGTCACTGTGTTGAAGCATGGTTACTGTAGGGGGACGGATGTACACATCCCCCTGCTAGATCACCAAAGAAATTAGAAATTTACCTTCAGTGCTTGAATTTGGTGTTGTTACCACCACTGCTACTACCATAAATGCAACTATAGAAGCTTCCACTTCTCTGATCTGTGTGGTTTAAATGAACTTGAGCAGCGCAAAGCAAGAACTCTTGCATTGATCTCAGTGCCTCAAATCTCACAAGACCAGCACAAGACTTTCTCCACCACGTAACTCTTGCTCACTCAGATCCATGCAGGTCAGAGCAGAGAAGAGGAAGCTTTTAGTCTGGTGGCGGCATCAATCACAGGCCCTGGGGTAAAAACAGGAAGCAGTTGCAATCCTGGAAGCCATCCCAGTAAGGTTGATGGGGTGGAGGCAGGAGCTGGAGAGGGCTGATTTGGCTTGCAGGGGGAGGGGGCAGGGGATGGGGCTAGCTAAGCTTGGGAAGGCTGACTGGCTTGCTGGCTGACAAGGACTAGCTAGGTTGGAGGTGGCTGATTTTAAAGGAAGGTGGGAGATGGTGGAAAGGAATAGAAAAAGAGTAAGACTGGGTGACATCAGACTGGAAGGGGGTGGGGAGGGAGATGCTGGCTGTGTATTTCTCTCAGTGGCCTGCGGCGTTGTATTAAGGGTCTGATTTATTAAACTTTCTTTTTCCTTACATACAGGATGGGAAAACAGCCTTAGCAAATCAGATTCTAAAGAAGCGGATTCCTCCCATGCTCCTCAACTTCGGTGGAGACTAGAGAAAAGGAGGTAGTCTTGACCCCTGGCTACTATGTTTTTTAGCTGGCTCCCGTATCTAAACAAAATTTGCCAAGGCCTGGTAGAAGGGTGACTGTTTCCCTCAACCTACATTTAGTGCAGTTCCTGTTACAAAGGGAGATTCAGAGGCAGGTATCAGATGTTTTAAACAAGAATGCCATTAGTGAATGTCTCTGCTGTTCATAATTTTGAGCTTCTCCAAAAAAAAGGGCTGGTAAGAGTGGAGAGCAGGGAGTACTCATCTTGTAAGGTCTAACTTGTGTCTAATAAAACAAAAACAAAAATAACAAAAAAAACTTGGTGCCTCAGTTACCAGAAACAAAATCGTAGGAGGTAATAAGACACTGTTTTAATTACTGCTTTATCATCCACAGAAGCTATTTCTCAGGCTGTCATAAGACTTTTACAATATACTGTTGATATCTAGAGAAATCATAGTTGTTAGCATTGGGGGAATTTAATTTGCATCATGACTCAAACAAGAACACGGGCAGAGAATTCTGGCAAGCATGGCAACCCAGATTTACTCAGAAGGCCGACTTCCTGACTCACACAAGGGGGGAGGGGGTAAACTATATGTTTTGTTCATGAATTACTCTATGGAAGGTGGACTTTCAATTTCCCAGTAACAAAGGAAGCGTGAGCATTTTAACAAAAATTTTTAATGGTGTATGAAAGCGCTATTGCTGATATTCCTGTGAGAACATTTAAATACCAGAAGAGGAAGGAGTTAACTCAGGCACTATTTTTAGAAAAGTCTGATCAGCATCTAGCTTAGTGTATGATGGGAGGCTGTTGGGCAGAGAAGAGTCTTGGAACTGGTCCTGCTTATAGAGGATAAAGTAAAACTGCAACATCAGAGGGTCCCCGCCTTAATAAGTACCTTTGGAAATAAAAGAAGAAAGCATCTCCCCTGACAGCTGAAGATCGCAAGGCTCAGGTTCCCAAAAAGGTATACAGGTTCCACAATGCTTGTCCTGGGGTAAGCAGTGAATTTCCTGGTCCTCTTTAATAATAGTTTATGAACCTTTTCTCTAGGAACTTGTCCAAACTTTTATTAAACCCACCTACACTAGCGGTTTTTACTACATCCTCCGGTAACGAAGTCCAGGGTTTGATTACAAAGAGTGAAAAAATATTTTCTCTTAATAGTCTTAAACGTGCTACATTGTAACTTCATTGTGTGTCCCCTAGTCTTTCTACTTTTTAATGGAGTAAACAACTGATCTACGTTTACCCATTCTATTCCATTCATTATAGACCTCCGTCATATCTCTCCTCAGCCATCCCTTTTCCAAGATGAAGAGCCCTAACCTTTTAAGCTTTTCTTCATAGGGGTATCCTTCCATCCCCTTTACCATTTTGATGGCTCTTCTCTGTACCTTTTCTAATTCTGCTTTATATTTTTTTTAACATATGGTGACCAGAATTGCAAACAATATTCAAGGTGTGGTCACACCATCCACACCATAGAACAATAGAGGCATTATAATATTGTTGGTTTTATTCTCCAATCCTTTCCTAATGATTCCTAGCATTCTATTTGCTTTCTTGGCCACTGTTACACACTGGGCGGATGCTTTCAACATATTATCCATGATGACACCTAAATCCTTTTCCTGGATGGTGGTTCCTAATGTGGAACCTTGCATCGTATAACTAATTTGGGGGGGGGGGGTTCCTAGGTGCATAACTTTGCACTTGCCCACATGAAACTTCATCTGCCATTTGGACATGCAGTCTTCCAATTTATCAAGGTCCTTTTGTAATTTTTCACAGTCCTCTTCTGTTTTAATAACTTTGAATAATGTTGTGTCATTTGTAAATTTGATCACCTCACTTGTTATTCCCATTTCCAGGTCATTTATGAATATGTTAAAAAGTAGCAGGCCTAGCACAGATCCCTGGGGCGCTCCACTATTCACCTTTCTCCATTGAGAAAATTGGCCATCTAGTTCAACTCTCTGCTTTCTATCTTTATTTAACTAGGCTTATATACCGCTTTTCTACAAAGTCAAAGCAGTGTACATTCAGGTACTGTATATATATTTTTCTCTTGTCCCCCAGAAGGGCTCACAATCTATGTTTTTATACACGAGGCAATTGAGGTTAAGTGATTTGCCCAAAGCCACAAGGAGCACCTGTGGGACTAGAACCCCCAGTCCTTCCAGCCCAAGGTTGCTGTCTTCTAGCGGGATTTGAACCCCTGGCCCTCCAGCCGGAGGTATCTCTCCCCAACCACTCGGCCACTCCTCCCTCTTTTAACCAGTTCTGATCCATAATAGTACACTGCCTCCTATCCCATGACTTTTTAATTTTGCCCAGAATCTCTCATGAGGGACCTTGTCAAAAGCTTTCTGAAAATCCAGATACACTATATCAACCGGCTCACCTTTATCTACCTGTTTATTCGCACCTTCAAAAAAATATAACAGATTAGTAAGACAAGATCTTCCTTGGCTAAATCCATATTGGCTTTCTCATAATAAACCATGACCATCTACATGTTCAGAAAGGTGACTTTTTACTTACCAGTTAATGTCCTTTCCTCGAGTCCTGGAAGATCAGTCCAGACAAATGGGTTGCGTTCCCCTACCAGCAGATTGGTGGAGAGAAAGAACTAATGAAAAGCCCAGGTTTCAATGACATCACACCTATGCATCTATTAGCTTCAGTCACCATTGGTCTCCTCAGTATTTGTCCCAAAGTATATGGGAGAACATGACAAGCCTCACACAACCTCAGTCGTCAGTAGAAGATGAACCTGCAAAGCCAAATATAAAGTTCATAGTGGAACCAAGAGAAACACAGCAGAAGAACAGAGCAAATACAGTTACAAGGGCGGATGCCCTAGACTGGTCTAGCAGGACACATGGAAAGGACATTAACTGGTAAGTAAAATATCATACTGCTAGAACCTGCCCAGATAAGTGGGACGTACCAAAGCTATGACTCCACTTGGCAGGAAGAAGACAGCAGCTCGCAAAACCCTTGAGGCCAAATGCCATGTCCGCCCACACGTGGACATCCAAGCGGTAATGCTTGACGAAAGTGATGCCCACATTGCTGCCCAACAAATGTCTGCAGGGGCTACTGAGCTATGCTCCACCCACGAGGACGCTTGTGCTTGGATAGAATGGGTGTGCAAACCCTCTGGAGCCAGCTGGTTCCACAACAGAGACGTCGAGGTAATGGCCTTCTAAATCTAGCACCTCATAGTCATCTTAGCCGCCGCATCACCCTTGTGCGGGCCAGCAAACAGAACAAAAAGATGGTTGGACTTACGAAAATAATTCGTAACCTCCAAGTACCAGAGAAGCCACCTCCGGAAATCCACATGGTGTGCTAGCTAAGGCAGCTTTTTTATTTTTAGAGGAAAATTGAGTAAAACGAAAAACAGCTCCCTGGCAGGACCTGTGACATTAAGGACCTTTAACAGGAAGGCATATACAAGTATCTCAGAGTAGTGGAAGGAACAACACAAGCAGAAATTACTGATAAAGAAGATCAGTAAAGAATACTACAGTAGATTAAAATAGTTATTGAAAAGTGCTTTAACATCACAGAATAAAATACAAGCCATCAATCAGCTGGCAATTCCTGTACTCTCATACAGTTTTGTGATTGTGGACTGGCCTCTTAAAGGTCTTGAAAAGCTGGATGTGTGAACAAGAAAACACCTCCATCCCTATGAAGCAATTTACAGGAATCAATGTATGCCAATACTATACATTCCTAGAGCTGAAGGAGGGCTAGGTCTCAGAGAGATTGATTATATCTACAGAACTACTATCATAGGCCTCCAGATCTAGCTGACAGCACCATCAGATCCAAATATGCAAAAAGTGCTGAAATATGAAAGTAATCGCCCAGAATCTGTCTCCATCATCAAACCTGGACAAGCGTTTTGACGACTAGAAGGAACGAGTGAAAATCCACAAGCACGCACAGGAAAGGAAGCAACAGAATTTGTAAAACATTAGAAGAAAAAAACGCTTCAAAAAATTACATCAGCAAACAAGAAAAAACATGGCAAACGCAAAAACACAGTGGGAAATACAAAGTGTTACTCCAGGAACCCTTTGTCAATCAAGAATGAACACATAAATGGTTAAGGAGAGGTGAACTGAAACAGAAGGATGAGAGAATGATAGTTGCAGCCCAGGACAGCAGATTACGGATGAGATGGTTTATAGCGAGCAATGAAAAAAACAGGCAAAACAGACATATGACAATTCTATAAGAAAGATCTGGAAACAGCGACTCACCTCATAGTTAGCTGTGAAGTTCTGATGGTGGAAAATTTCTATATGGAAATGCACAAAGTAGCATGCCTCATTCACTGGAAACTCTGTGAACACTACAACATCACTGTCCCTGAAAAGCACTGGGATTATAACCCTAAGAGAATTACAGAGAATAAAGAGGTTATGATCACCTGGGACCTTTCCATTCCAATGGATAAGAAACCGGATGCGAGGAAACCAGACAGTGGTAAAAGAGAAAAACACCAGAACGGCATTGATAATAGAGGTGTCAGTTCCAACCTCGGGGTTGTGATGGACTCCTCTCTATCCTTCTCTAAACACATCCAACTGATAGCTAAAACCTGCTCCTTCTTTCTCTATAACAGGCATGTCCAACTTCGAACAGGTCATGATCTACTTTTTCCAGCCAAAAGTGCCGGTGATCTACCACCATGAAAATTAAGTTTCAAATAAAATTTTAACCCAATAAAATTGGAGGATTCCTCCCCCCCCCCCCCCCATTTTTAATGAACCTTCTACCATTTACTTGGATGTGATCAGCTGTTAAGCAAATTAAGCAAAAACAAAACAGAGAGACGAAGATCCAGTAAGAACTGTGAGGGGAAATGGAAAGTACATTTTTTCTTAAAAGTTTTATTGAGTAATAACTTTCTTTAACTTTTATTGAGTAATTTGTGTTAAATTTAGGTCGAGTATTGATCCAGGCTGATCTTGCACAATCTTTAATATTTTGCTCTTGCTCATTAGTGAGACGTCTGAGCCTGCATTTCATCCACCAGCTTTTTGAAGTTGGGTGAATATTGCGTGAGGGCCAGTCTCAGGGAATCCTGGAGATGTTCATCTGTCATGTTGGAACGTTGTGTACTCTGTCATTTTCAGATGGGAAAACGCAGATTCACACAAATAAGTTGAACCGAAACAGCAGTGTACAGCTTCACTGCATCTTCTCAAGTTGGGAAATTTGTCTCTAGGCACTAACTTCCAAAACTATTCTTGCTCAGCACGGGTCTTGAGAAAAATGTCATTTTTAAGGGCTGATATTTCGTTTTCAAGAGATGGCTTGTTCAATGAGTAATTTTTACTGATAGCAGCTGCAGTTTCTTTAATGTCCACATCTACTTTGAATGGGTATTGCAAGTACTCCACAACTGTTCCAATTTTTTGGAAGTCACAGAATCTATTTTCGAATTCCTGGATAACAGAACAGATTTGTCACATACTTTTCGTTCTGAAAAACAAAATTTGGATATTGTCCCAGATGGTCCTGCATATTAGGAAAATGATCAAAAGTGTTGTTTGCAAGGTCAGTCATCATTACCTAAAATTTGATCTTGTAGGATGAAACTGTACTCATCATTTCGCCAGTGCATTTGTTTTTACCTTGTAGTTCAAGGTTCATATCACTTAGTTCGCCTATAAAGTCAGCGAGAAATGCCAGATCACATAACCACTCCTGATCTAACAACTCTGCTTGGTCATCTCCCCTCTCCTTCAAAAAACTTCTTATTTCATTCAGCAAATCACGAAATCTTTGCAGAAATTTGTGCCTACTTAGCCACCTTACATCTGTGTGCAAAAAGATTTCCGCTGCCCCTTCATCAAGAGTAAGATTGAAAAGCCGTCTTTGAAGTGATCTTCCACGAACTGAATTTACAATTTTGAAAGTGATGTCCATGACAGTCTTTGTATTGAGTCTCTTGCTTACCAAAACTTGCTGGTGAATGATGCAGTGGTAAGAAAGGAAATCTGGGAAGTCGTCATGCTGTCTACAGAGGGCTACGAAACCATTAACCTCACCTATCATTGCTCTTGCTCCATCAGCAGTGATGGAACAAGTCTATGCAATGGAAGATTACACTTTGTCACCAAAAAATGGAAAGAACTGAATATTTCCTGACCGGTAGTTCTCCCTTTTAAAGGAATCATTCCAAGTAGTTCTTCTTTAACACTGAAGTCTTCAAAAACCATCCGGATAAAGAGTAATAACTGGGCTACGTCTCTTATGTCTGTAGATTCATCCAGTTGGAGTGAGAAAGCAACACAGTTTGAAACATCCTCCAACAATTGTTCAGTTGTGTCTCCACACATCTTTTCTATTTGCTGCATGACAGTGTTTCTTGACAATTGTACATCTTGAATAGCAGCTATGATCTCTTTCTTATTTTTAAATCCTTCAAAAAGATTGTCAGCTGCTTCAAGAAAACAATCTTTTACAAATTCCCCTTTAGTGAAAGCTTTGCATTTCTTTGCGATCAGGTTGCTGACCTTGAAGGATGCTATGGTTGCATTGACCAAATGTGACCTTGGCTTCGCCATCAACTGTTGCTGAGTAGCCAATTTCGATTTAAGTTCTTTGAGCTTCATTTTACGAATTTCACTTTTGGGTGGAAAATCAGCAATAATCTTATTGCTATGTAGAGCCTTATAATTACGTTCCAGATTACCCTATTTGGGCAAGGATATTGGGGCGTTACAAATTAGACAACAGCACTTGTCTTTCACCATGATGAAGAAGTAGTCCATTTCCCATTCATCATGAAAGTGATAGGTTTTGCTCTTCTTTGGAACACTCATCTTTGTTATACTGGGGTGGCTGGATGTAAGAAGGCCAAATCTGCTAAGTTAGTATAAACATTGGCTGAATCTGGTCCAAAACTGTCACTGTCCCAAAGTATTAAAGATCAACAGGAACTGAAGACCTCTGGATTATGTGCAATACGAGGACTGGAGATGCCAAAACCACACATGCAGTTTTAAAAGTAAAAATAAGAATTCATCATACTGGCACCAATAATCAAATACCACCAAACAATCATCAAAAAAAAAACTTAAACACCTGTCCAGCAAACCAGATAAAATCAAATACCTCCAAACAAATTCAAATACCACTACACTCGATTTAATAAATTCTGCACACAGTGTAGAATCAATGGAAAGGCTAGGCAAAATAAAATTGCAGAGGCAAGCAAAAGTCACAGTGGTTTGAACCAATTCGAAGGCAAGGCATAGGCAAGATAGAACAAAATTGGAAAAGCCCGCCAAAATCACCAAATTCTTGACGCTTTGTTGTGTCTGCCCAAAAACGTTTAACGAAAGCAAATTATAAAGCGACCAACGACCAGCATATGATACAACTAATACGGTAAGTGTACTCAGGTAAAGCCCGGGCGAATGGATATCACCCGGTATATAATGCACTTCTAAGGGGTGTTGGGGTGGGGGCAGGAATGGGTGATTCTGAAAGGCAGGAGACCAGGTACGATGCCGGGCCTGTGGCCCCTGGGGTACCCACAAACTATTGGCACAAAAACAACAAGCGCCTCCAATACACCCGCAGGCAAGATTCCTGCAGGCAGGGAAAAAAGACAGGCAAAGGATCAGCAGTGGTGGCAAGCCCTCGGCAGACCACCTGCCGGCACGAGCTCTCTCCTATCGACGGGGCGAGCTGCTGGAAAGATGGAGCCAAGTGGGGCTGGCGTTCTACCTCTGACCCCTCCGCGATTTACAGGTAGATCGCAATCTACCTGTTCGACATGCCTACTCCTTTCTGAACACACCACTAAGACACATCCACTCTTCAGACACCTCGACTATTGTAACCTACTCCTTGCTGGTCTCTCTCTCTAAATCTGTCTCCCCTTCAATATGTTCAACACTCTGCTACATGGTTAATCTTCTGCCAGCCTCGTCATGCTCATATTACAAAAGCTGGAAGAATGGTCTGATGCTTGGCAGTTAAGATTTAATGTGAAGAAGTGCAATGTCATGCACTTGGGAAGCAGAAATCCAAGGGAATTGTATGTGATAGGGGGCGAGAGATTGGTGTGCACGGATCAGGAGAAGGACCTTGGAGTGATTGTTTCTGACAATCTCAAGGTGGCGAAACAGTGCGACAGGGCGGTGGCAAAAGCCAGAAGGATGCTGGGTTGCCTAGAGAGAGGAATTGCCAGCAGAAAGGAAGAGGTACTAATGCCACTGTACAAGTCGCTGGTGAGGCCTCACTTGGAATATTGTGTTCAGTTTTGGAGACCATATCTCGCAAAGGATATAAAAAGGCTGGAATCGGTTCAGAGGAAGGCGACCAAAATGATTTGGAGCCTGCATCAGAAGACTTATGAGAAGAGACAAGACGACCTAAATATGTACACTCTGGAGGAGAGGAGGGACAGGGGAGATATGATTCAGACCTTTAAATATTTAAAGAGTAATAATGGACAAACAAACCTCTTTCAAAGACAGGGAAGCTGCAAAACTAGAGCGCATAACATGAAGCTGCAAGGGGGTAAACTGAAAGGCAATGTCAGGTAATACTTTTTCACTGAAATGGTGGATGCTTGGAATGCCCTCCCGATGCGTGGGGGCAAATACAGTGACAGAATTCAAAATGATATGGGACAGACACAGTGGATCCCTGTATAGCAACAGGATAAAATCAAAATAAGCATAACTATCTCTTATATCTGAACATTAGGGGTGACCTACATGGAGCGGTGGGTACACCCCTAAACAAAGGCATGGGGAGGGGTGACCTGCACGGAGCAGCAAGAGCACCATTCTGCTGGTATTTCCTCTCTGTATGTAACCCAGAATCCTTCTGGCTTTGGTCACTGCCTTGTCACACTGTTTTGCCACTTTGAGATCCTCAGAAACAAATCACTCCAAGGTCCTAGACCTTCTCTGGGCTCCTCACTGCCGGAAAGTAGTCCATACACACTAACCTTCTCCTTTTAGGAGTCAAGCCATAAGCAAGAAGGGAGCTGGGTCCTCCAGGATGATTGGTCCTTGCTGCAAGAGGCCTTGAAACGGAAGCAATCAAAGAGGAGCCGCATCATGTCTTTGAGCCATGCTCTCCTCGGCCAATCCAGTGCCACCAGGACAATCCTGCCCAGGCAGCATTCTATATAACGAATCACATGCCCCACTAAGGGCCACAGAGGAAACACATACAGCAGATGATGACTTGGCCAAGGCTGAGCCATGGCGTCAATGCTCATGGACCCCTTCTCTATGTGGTGAGTGAAGAAGCGGCAGACTTTGGCATTGGAGCTGATCACCATCAGATCTATTTCAGGGAAAACTTAGCAGCGCAGAATCAACTGAAACACCTCCTGACTCAACTCCCACTCTCCAGGATCCAGAGAGTGCCAGCTTAGGAAGTCCACTTCCATAATGTCCACCCCAGCAATGTGCTGAGCCGACAAGGCTAGGATGTTCTTCTCTGCCCAGGCAAACAGGAGAGCCATCTCCAGAGCTACCCCAGCACTTCTCATGCTGCCTTCAGAATGATGTAAGCCACCAAAGTGGCGTTGTCTGAAAACACTTGAACCGCCTGTCCCTCAACCAGGGGCCAGAAACGCTGAAGAGCCAGCCTGATGACCCTCATCTTGAGGCAGTTTATGGACCACAACACTTCCCTGCAGTTCCAATGGCCCTGGGCCGTACAGTCTTGGCAATGGGCTCACAAGCCAGAGAGATTCGCATCCACTGTCAGGAGGATCCAGCAGACACCATCCTGCGGTACGCCCTAAGATGACAGGGATGCTGCCACCACTGCAGGCTGGACTTCATCATTAATTGGAGTTGAAACCTGTGCTTGAACTCAGGAACCACTGAGCCAGCAAGGACTGCTGGAGCATGCACCCATGGCACCATCTCTATGATCGTCACCATCAATCCGAGGAGCTGGAGATAATCCCAGCCTCTGGGAGCCCGCTGCACACAAACAATGCCAGGCAATCCAACAGTCTTTAGACTATCTCCTCTGGCAAGAAAACTCTGCCCACACAAACGTCAAAACATGTTCTCAGAAACTTCAGGGACTGGGAAGACAACAGCTGGTTCTTTCCCCAACTGATCACCTAGCCAAGGCTTTCCAAAAAGGACACCACTCGGGATGTCACCTGAGACACTTCTGAAAGGGAATGAGCCTGGATGAGCTCGTCATCCAGATATGGATTGACACAGATCCCTCGGTGCTGCAGTGACCCCATCACCACTATAACCTTGGAGAATGTCCTCAGGGCAGTGGATAGCCCAAAAGGGAAGGCAGCGAATTAATAGTGAGAGCCAAGCATGGCAAATGCAGATATCTTTGCTGATCCACCCGGATCAAGACATGAAAATACGCCTCAGCCAGATCCAAAGAAACCAAGAACGCCCCTCGGCACACTGCTTGAATCACAAAGTACAAGGTTTCCTTCCAGAAGCGCAGGACACACAACTGCTCAATGACCCCCTTGAGGTCCAGAATGGACCAAAAGGAACCCTCCTTTTTCAGCACCACGAAATAGATGGAATATATCTGCCCTTGCCCTGCTCGTCCAGCATTAACTGCACTTTTACTGCAAGATGCATTACAGGCACTAGGCTAGGAACGTTCGTTGGAGCCACTTGGGCAGAACGCACTTACAGAGCGTGACTGCCAGACGCATGCTAGGAGAAAATGCTACTCAAATGCAGAAAACAGCAGGAAACCCCCACCCTGCACCGACAATTGTCAGCAGTCTACCCCGAATTGCATCACACACCAATGGAATCGGGAGCCCCCAAAAAGGACAATGAGAAGGTCAAGCCTTGGTACCCACCTCCTCAGAGCCCCAGGCAGAGGATCCATGCCGGGCTCAGCTCTACTCCCTTGATATCACTGGCTTCTGCAGCACTGCATTTACGGTGGCTGCAGGCAGATCCCTCTGAGAGTCTTCTGCAATCTTCGGGAGAGAGCAGGGGAGGGAATAGAGGAGGAGGAGGGAAGGGGTGTTGAGGTTGTGTGAGGTTGATGCACTCTTCCAGATCCTTCCAAATCCTTCCAATTTCTGGCTGATCAACAGGCTCTTATCATAAGCGCGTGGAGCTGAACCAATTTTCCTTCCTCCTACAGTTACCGAAAAGACCGCATTCTAGTGAAGCCTCCCATATCGCACACAAGTGAGAGAGTTGCCCTCAAGGTGATCGTTCACGAGCGTTTAATCGATTTTTTTCTTGCCAAACAAATCTGATTGAGTTCTTTGACTGGGTGACCAAGGAACTAGATCAGGGGCATGCAATGGATGTCATCTACCTGGATTTCAGCAAAGCCTCTGATACTGTTCCTCATAGGAGGCTTGTCAATAAACTCAGTAGCTTGGGGATGGGTCCCAAGATGGTAAACTGGATTAGAAATTGGTTGACTGACAGACAACAGAAGGTGATGGTACATGGAACTCACTCAGATGAAAGGAAGGTGATTAGCGGGGTGCCCCAGGGTTTGGTCCAGGGCCTGGCACTGTTCAATGTATTTGTGAGTGATATTGATGAAGGATTGAATGGAAAAGTCTGTCTTTTTGCAGATGACACAAAAATTTTCAACAGAGTGGATGCCCCCGAGGGAGTGGTTAAAATGAGGAAAGATCTACAAAAGCTGGAAGAATGGTCTAATAACACAGGTACACTACCAAAAAACTGCCTCCAGTTTTGCAACTGATTCCTATAGATTTTGGGGTGCTGAATCCAGGAAAAATAGCCAAAATGTTCCATCACGTCACGTTTTCTTGCAAAATTAGATTTCTTACCCATATAAGGAATGTTCACATAATTTCTTTTTAGCCGACTGCAGTTTATTTTCTTGGCCCAAAATAGAGGTTGTAATGGTTAACTAACTAGAAACACTCCCTCATGATATTTTAGAGTGTTTTGTATTCATTTTATACATTAACAGGACAATTGGGAGGCGGGGGGCTAAATCCAGTACTCGCGCTGGCGCATGTTCTTTCCTGTTCGCCTCGCCTCGTTCGCTCGCTCAAACACGGTGGTTGCGACATGAACATTCCTGTCAAATTTCAGTTTCTTGCAAGTTCATTATTACCTTTTGTTTGCTCAGTCGTAATCCAGCTTTATTCCGAAGTGGTTCACTACAGTTGTAGTTTGCAGTGCTGTGTATTTGTGATGGCTCACAGAGCCAGAGGTTGCGTCAACTCTCCGGACAGTTTTTGTTTTATTTGTGGGGAATATACCGTGAAAAAGCGGCAGAGGAACATTTCTGCATTTATTAAAAAAGTATATTTCGCCTATTTCGGTTTGAAGTTAGGCGATCAAGACAAACCGTGGGCTCCTCACAAAGTGTGCAAGACATGTGAGGAAGATCAAACGCTTATGGATGAAAGGTAAAAAACAAGCATTTCGTTTTGGAATACCTATGATGTGGCGTGAACAAAGAGACCACAGCAGTGACTGCTATTTTTGCTCTTGCATTGTGAAGGGATACAACTTAAAAAATAAGAACGTAATAAGTTACCCCAACCTTCCCTCAGCAATTAGGCCTATGCCTCATAGCAACGAAGTACCTGTGCCTGAACCACCAAAATCTTTGGATCATATTTGTGTGGACGGTTCTAATCATGATGAGACTCATCAGATGGCTTTTCCCGATGAGTCCAGTACTTCCGAGTTTGAAACTGAACCAGATCCGAAACCTGAACTTTTCTCTCAAGCTGAATTGAATGATTTAGTCCGGGATTTAGGACTCCCAAAAGATGCTGCCCAACTGCTAGGTTCTCGGCTTAAACAGAAAAATCTATTGTCACCAGGAACAACTTTTTATTGGTACCGCAACCGCGAGACACAATTTTTGAAGTATTTCAGCAAAGAGGAAGATTTGGTATTTTGCAATGATATATACGGAGTGATGGAAAAGTTTAAACTCAAGTATGATTCTGCTGAATGGCGGCTGTTCATTGATTCGTCAAAAGACAGCATAAAAGGTGTTGTTCTTCATAATGGCAACACATTCGCTTCAGTTCCTATTGCTCACTCTGTTATTCTCCAAGAAAAATACGAGAATTTGGCCCTGATTCTTCAGAAGATTCGTTATGATGAGCATAAGTGGATGATTTGTGGAGACTTTAAAATTCTATCCATGCTATTAGGGCAGCAATCCGGTTTCACCAAATATCCCTGCTTCCTTTGCTTGTGGGATAGCCGGGCCCGCGACCTACACTGGGGGAAAAAAGACTGGCCAATTCGGGAGTATTTGAGACCCGGTGAGAAAAATGTTCTTCATGAGAGCTTGGTACCTCGTGATAAAATTCTATTACCACCTCTCCACATTAAGTTGGGTCTCATTAAGCAATTCATCAAGTCCCTTCCAAAAGATGGTGAGTGCTTTCGGTACCTTTGCTCAAAGTTCCCCCGACTTTCTGAAGCAAAGCTAAAGGAAGGAGTGTTTGTTGGCCCTGATATAAGGAAACTCATTTCAGATGGAGCATTCGCTGAAACGATGTCTGAGAAGGAAAAAGAAGCCTGGGAAAGAACAAGGCTGTAACATGAGCCTGAAAGTCCATTTCTTGCACTCCCATGTGAACTACTTTCCCGAAAACTTGGGGGCGTACAGTGAAGAACAAGGTGAAAGGTTTCACCAGGACATCAAGGATGCAGAGAGAAGGTACCAAGGAAGATGGAACACCACTATGATGGCTGATTTCTGCTGGTTGCTGCTGCGGGAAACCCCAGATGAAAAATACGCCAAGCAGCGCACCAAGAGAAGCATTCGGGGGAAGAAGAAACGGGCCCACCAGGAGATTGATTGACCCAAGAATGACTTTAAAATCTAAACTGTGTTGACAAATATCGTGTTTTTACTAAACTTTGAAATAAAAATTTGCTAGTTATTACCACAGTGTCGGATCTCATTTATTAGAATTTTATTTTCACACCATCGGGTGTTTGTCTTCATGTATTGCAATGGTGCGGTTTGCGTTTTCTATTCTTACATACATACCTGTACAACATTTTTTGCACATTTCTTTGCTTTGCTTTGTGTCTAACCTCGCTCTTATAAGCTCAATGTTTGTGCACATGTATGTGGCTGTTTTAAGTGCAGACAATTTTGCTACCATCACAGTGTGTTTTGTTGACATTACTCTATTCTTATGTGCTGCCTTGTTACAATTTTCTTTATTCTTATTTGAATAACTACTAAACAATTAGTATAAAGAATTCATCCAAGAAACTTTTATCTTGATCGCACTCAATCTGAAACGTTCACCTCAAACTGCTAACCCAATGTAGCAAAAAATCTGTACGTGATGGAGCAAATTGGTTACCAGATTTGGATTCAGCACACCAAAAAACGTAAAAATCAATCGAAACATTAGAGGCAGTTTAAAAAAATTTTTTTTTAGTGTACCTGTGTAATTGGCAACTACGATTTAATGCGAAAAAGTGCAGTGTCATGCACTTGGGTAGCAGAAATCCAAGGGAAATGTATGCGATAGGGGGAGAGAGGTTGGTGTGCACGGTTCAGGAGAAAGACCTTGGTGTGATTATCTCTGATGATCTCAAGGTGGCAAAACAGTGCGACAAGGCGGTGGCAAAAGCCAGGAGGATGTTGGGCTGCATACAAAGAGGGATTACCAGCAGAAAGGAAGAGGCACTTATGCCACTATACAAGTCGCTGGTGAGGCCTCACTTGGAATACTGTGTTCAGTTTTGGAGACCATATCTTGCAAAAGATGTAAAAAGACTGGAATCTGTTCAGAGGAAGGTGACCAAAATGATTTGGAGCCTACGTCAGAAGCCTTATGAGAAGAGACTTGAAGACCTAAATATGTACACTTTGGAGGAGAGGAGGGACAGGGGAGATATGATTCAGACCTTTAAATACTTAGAAAAATGATGAACAAACAAACCTCTTCCAAAGACAGGGAAGCTGTAAAACTAGAGGGCATAACATGAAGCTGCAAGGTAGTAAATTGAAAGGCAATGTCAGGAAAGCACAGTTACTTACCTGTAACAGGTGATCTCTGGGAACAGCAGGAATAAGTCTTCACATATGGGTACATCGGTACAGAGGGAGTCGGCGCGGGAACGCTCCCCAGCGTCCAATCAGAACGCTTTTGGGAGCATCCCAACACGCCTGCGTGCTGCCTTCCCACCTTTCCCAATTGCCTCTCCTCAGTTAAGTTTTAAAGCTGAGACAAAAAGAGAGAGAGCAAGAGAAAGGGAAAGATAGAGATAGAGAGATACAACTCCTAGGGGAGGTGGGTGGGTTGTGAAGACTTATTCCTGCTGTTCCCAGAGATCACCTGTTACAGGTAAATAACTGTGCTATCTCCAGGAACAAGCAGGAATGAGTCTTCACATATGGGGACTCCCAAGCTAAGATGCCTGGAGGGAGTCCTAGCATGTTGCAAATCTAGACTGAGCCATGCTACTCCTCAGAACCTCAGGCATCCTGGGGATGGAGGGTAGGAGTTGAATTACAGAAAGGTGCTGTGGAACAGCTGGACTAGAACAGGACTGTGGAACTGCTGGACTAGAACAGGACCTCTATAGAGGAAGACCCTGTGAGATGAAATTTAGTAGTAAAAATATTGAGTACAATATTCTAATATGGACCTCCCTTGGTGGTATTGTAAAAAATCTATTGAGGTTCATATAGATCTGTTAGAAGAGCCAGTAGAAGATCCTCAAGGAGTACCTCACTGTGAAGTAGAGGTAATAAACTGTAGAAAAAACAAGTGGAGGTGAGAACCCTTCAGGGTGAGAAATGGCCCCAGGGGAAACTGGGGTAGTACAATGAGGTAGGGCTTCAGCGGGAAACGCAGAAGGTACTATTAGACAAAGCTTACGCTCTTTTGGCCGAAGAACAGTACAGTCCTAGGACCAAAAGGAAAATAAGTCCATGTAGGAGAGAAAGGGTATGGAGACCCCTGTATCCGATAACAAAGTAAGGACAGACTTATGAAGCGTTACAGCTTTAGATTAACTGAAGCTCCGCATTGTCTTTCCTAAATGAGGTCAATTAGGAAAGAAAAGGTACATGGAGAGCTTCAGAGGTACCTAACCCTGAAAGGTTATGGTAAGAAAAAATTTGCTAATTACCACAGGGAGTGGTTGTATGTGTAGAACCCTACGCATGCTGGCACAGCATTGATAGGGGTAGTGCCCATCTGTCAGAGTCATATAGGAATATATGGATATATGAACCTAAACCGATAGATAGATAAGTATGTAGATACATATCTACCTAAAAGATATATCTCGAGAGAGAGAGATATAGATATATATGTATTTATAAATATATATACAGAGATATACATGGGCAGAAGATACACAGATATATATATATATATTATATATATATATATATATATATATATCTCTTCTGCCCATGTATGTCTCATGAAAAGAGATCCATGAGAATTTAGGATGACATTAGTGTAGGTGCTTCAAGTGAAAAGAAGCAGACTACAAACTCTAACCCCCAAACAGGAGATGTAATGATAATCTATCAGAAACCCTGCGACTGCTGGGTTTGCTGAACCTGTTAAGGTTGTGGTTTCTTTAGCCTGGTTCGATGTTTCCCCTGTCTGGGAACATCTGTATGATGGGTAGAAGATGGATAAAACTTTTTTCCCTTAGGGGAAGAAAGTTTGTTAGGAAATTTTCTACCAACTGGGAAAGAGGAAGGCATAGACAAGCCTCTGAAAACAGGAATGTCAGTGGCTAACTGAGCAGCTTGGAGTAAAGACTCCTTGTTAAAGAGATTTTCTCCAGTGCAAGGAGTATTTCCCAGTCTTTCTTGTGCCCATTTGTCCAAGTCTGAAACTTGGAGCCAGGCTTTACGTCGTGCCCCTATGGCTATAGCAGAAGTTCTACTAACAGACTCAAAGGAGTCTAGGGAAGCATGAGTAAGGAACCTAGAGATATTTTGAGCATGACTAACCAATAAGGAATAGTCTGCTCTTTTGGGCTCTTGAAGAAAAGGGGTCAAATGTAGTAATTTCTTTGTGACTTCTTCAAGAGACAATCCCATTTAGAAAATATATGAGAGAATTCTTGCTGAAAGCATGGATGCCTGGAAGGTTTGGCGTCCAAAGGCATCTAAAGTCTTAGACTCATGACCTGGCGGATAAGAAGAGTGCTTTTTAGTACTCTTAACATGCCTCATTGCTGATTCTACAATAGTGGAATGATGAGGAAGTTGAGTCTTTTGAAAACCTGGAGAAGGGGGCACCTTGTATAGAAGATCAGTTGCCCTAGAAGGTGGGGGTACCGTTAAAGGAGTTTCCCACATTCGAAAGAGGAGATCCTGCAAGGTCTGATGCAAAGGAAGCATGATGTCCTCCTTTGGACTCCAGGGAATAAACAGAGATTGTGTATTCCCTGGTGCAGGATCTTGACCAGGTATAGAAATGGCAAGTGACTTTGCCATATCAAGCAGGAATGCTTGAAAAAAAAAATCCCCAGAGGGAAGTCCTCTAGAAAGAGGAGTACATGCTAGATCTGTTGAAGAGCTAGCATTGGCACCCAGGGATCTATCCAAATTCATTGGAATAGAAGACCCTAAGGGGTGGAGCATCGGACTGTCCTTACAGGATGGTCACCGGTACCGCAGGAGGTCGGGACCACCAACAGTTGGTAGCGCATCGTCCATGCTAGGTATCGATTTCAAACTCGGTACCGAGGGAAGCGAGCCTGTTGAAACAAGCATGGAAGGTACCGACAGCGATGCTAATGTGGATAGCGGTACCGAGTCCGGTACTGTATCCGATACGGATAGATGAAGACCAGTCGGTGACAGCTCTAACAGTACCGAAGAAACCGAGAGCGCCCAACATGGATCATCGGAACCGTGCCTTCGGTACCGTCCGATGTCGGAACCAAGGCGAGTCGGTACCCAGTCCTCCAGACTGGAGATCGATTCCAGACTCGGCATCGAAGGAAGAGAGTTTATCGATGCACATCTGAAGGGTACTGACGTCGGTACCAGTACTGGTACCAGGATCGAAACCGATACTGTAAGATCGGTCTGCAGCGTCTCCAACGGGCCCGCAGGTACCGAGGACGCCAGACTATGATCTTTGGTGAGGAGTATTTCATCCAACACCATCGCCAATGCCGGGGTATCGGTACCGCTCGAAGCGGATGCCACCACCGAGCATGGCTCAGGTATGTTCGGAGAGGGGTGAACCTCAGGAACAACCTGAAACCCCACTAAGGATTTGGAGTCCGAAGACTCCCACTGGGGTTTTAAAGCCAGTGTGTCCTCGAGGATAAGGCCAGAGGCATCTCTATGCTGTGCATGAGATCTACCACTCGAGGACTGGCTAGTCTTAACAGACTGTTTTTGAGTTACCTGATCCTGCGAAGAAGAAAGGGTGGTCGGTACCCTGAAGTTGACTAGGGACCGCGTATCGAGGTGAACTCGATGCTGAAGACTTCTTCCGATGATACTGTTGCAGGAGGGACACTCCAGCGGATAGTGGTCAGGACCCAAGCAGGGTAGACACCAATTATGAGTGTCTAAAATCAATTTTGTACCACCACAGTTTGAACATTTCTTAGGGATAGTGTTTGGCGCTTCCATGAAGGAAAGTGATTAGGCCTAGTAGGCCGAAAAAAACGTCAGGCACTAAGAAGGAAAAATGTATTCCTTAAAAAGGAAAATTTACAAGAAAAAAGAACAGAAACACCGGCGGTACCGGTGGCATCGGGGAAGGCAGACACAACCACAAGAAAACCAAAAAATAAAAGAAGAATTTTCTGCGGTGACAGGAGGACGTCCTGCCGGCTCCGCGGAAAAACGAAAACTGAGGAGAGGCAGTTGGGAAAGGTGGAAAGGCAGCACGCAGGCGTGTTGGGATGCTCCCAAAAGCGTTCTGATTGGACGCTGGGGAGCGTTCCCGCGCAGACTTCGTCGGTACTGACGTACCCATATGTGAAGACTCATTCCTGCTTGTTCCTGGAGATATATTTTTTCACTGAAAGGGTGGTAGATGCTTGGAATGCCCTCCCGATGGAAGTGGTGGGGGCAAACACGGTGACGGAATTCAAAACGGCATGGGACAAACACAGTGGATCCCTTTACAGCAACAGGATAAAAACAAAATAAACTGAAACATAACTTCTGAACTATCTAACGTCTCAACAAATAGCGGTGTCCTACATGGAGTGGTGGGTTCACCCCTAAACAAAGACATGGAGAGGGATAGCCTGCACCTACTCTTGCCATCGTGCTGGGCAGACTAGATGGACCATGCTGGTCTTTATCTGCCGTCATCTACTATGTTACTATGTTACCCCAGAACCCTTTCTAAAAAGTGGCATTACATTGGCTATTCTCCAATCTTCAGTTACTACAGATGATTGTAATGCTAGTTCACAGATTACTAAAAACAGGTCCGCAATCTCATATTTCAGTTAAATAAAATGTGTGCCTTCGAGTCAATGCTGACTCCTGGCAACCCAGCAGCTGCTGGGTTTTCTTGGCAGTGTGACTGGAAGTAGATTGCCAGGACTTTCTTCCAAGGCAATGGGGAGTTAAGTGACTTGCCCAAAGTCACAAGGATTGCCATTGGGAGTCGAACCCTACTGTTAAATGCTGTAACCACTAGGCTATTCCTCCATCCCCACTCTGTCGCTGCCCAGTTAGCTTTCAGCTTCTATGGCTGACTCGGATATTCAGTGCTGGTGGCCAGATATGGCCCCAGCATTGGATATCCAGGTTTAGTGTTGAGTGGCAACGGCTAGACACTGTCATCGTACTAGCTGCCTCCGCTGAATATCAGGCCCAGAATGTCTACTAAAAAGTAGCAAATTTTTTAAGCAAAATACCATACAGATATGTTAGATAATACTGGATAATTTGCCAGCTATGACAGCAGAAAACCCCAGATGCATGAAAGACTAAGACATCATTATAGCTAGAACCTGTAGCCATAGTTCCCTTGAGGAGACTAATCAGCTGGACTGTGAAAAAGCAGACCTGTTAGTGAGAGCTTCTAATTCAACCAGTTGTCATTTACAGCCAATTCAGTCAAGTTTAGCAAAGGACTGTGCAAAAGCCATTTTAAAACCAATTTACATATGTATAATTAATGCCTCGTTATCATTACATATTTTCTCCTTACAATGAGAAAGATAATTATTTGCCCAAAGGCAAAAAGCTTAATCCTATGTCAATATCTAATCTTTCATTTCTTGAGAATTTAAATTTAAAAAGCTGTGATGATCCAGTTCAGTCCATGGTTGGAGGTTAGTAACAACAGGCTTTATCCATATAAGGCTGATTTTCTTCAATTCCATTAGACCAAGACACCACTGGTATCTCGTGTTGAGAATTCACGAAGGAACTTGGAAAGTGGTGTTGATTTGATTTTGATATTAGTACTCTTCTCACTGCCTTTGACACTATTGGTCATGACCTATTGTTAGATCACTTAGGAAAAATCAGTTTCATAAAAATCAGTTTCATAGTTGCTTTTTGTACATAGTTATTATGTTCCTCTGTTTATGAAACCTGTTGGATGTAAACCTGTTTAATGTATACCCAGCTGTTCATTGTAAGCACTGATCAATATTTGGTAAGTGTAGTTTCTGTTCATTGTAAACCGCGCTGATGTCGAATAGTGCGGTATAAAAGAAACTGTAAATAATAAATAAATAAATAAATAAATAATAAGCCTCGCAAAACAGAGGGTTGCCTTCTCTTTTGGAGGATAGGCCTCAGTCAATTTTAGTATGGGGGTGTGTAATTTCTAAGCCATGGAAGATGAAACACAGCATGCCATTGGGGTCTGTAATTTCTTCACTTTTAATGTTTACAGTATATTAGACAACAGCTTTGAGACAAAATGTATTTCCTATACAAATCTACTGTGAATTTTGGAGGACAATGGAATGAGACTTGTGGTAATAAATCAGTGCCCAACCTACATTCAAAACTGGTTGGTAGAATATGTTTATGTTTATTTCAGCATTTGATATACCGCCCCCCCCCCCCCCCCATTACATCGGGGCGGTTTACAATGTTGCTAAAAGCAAAAAGGAAAGAGAAAAGAAAAAGAACTACAATAGTTCAATCGTTATTGTAGATAGTTACCCTTGTTACCCAAGTTTATTGCCCTGTTATCTCTAACTCATACGTGTTTTCAAATGTACTGAGATTATTTTGTTCCATGTAAACCGCGCTGATGCTAAAGAGCGCGGTATATAAGAAACTTTAAATAAATAAATAAATAAATTCGTAAATAGAACAGAGGGGGGAAAGCAACAATCAGTCAGATACACATACTAAGGGGAGTAAGGACAGGGGGCTGGTCGGAGAATCAGGGGGGAAGATTAAAAGCAGAGGCAAAGAGGTGAGTTTTCAGGAGGGAGCAGAATTTAGGGTAAGACTCCTCTAAACGCAGGGCTATCGGAAGGGAATTCCAAAGGGATGGGCCAAGGTAGAAGAAGGCAGATTGTCTGGTCGATTGTAGATGAGCCTGGGTCGGAGAGGGTAGGTGAAGGCGGTTAACATGTACCGAATGGAGGCTACGGGAAGGAGTATGGAAAACCAACAAATCTGCTAAATACTGGGGACTACGTGAATAAATTGCATGGTGTACCAACGTAAGAACTTTGAATCTAATCCGAAAATCCAACGGAAGCCAGTGGAGCTGATAAAGGAGAGGGGTGATATGATCCCGAGAGGACGCATGAAAGATAAGACAGGCCGCAGTATTTTGAATCAATTGTAATCGGTGACGCTGGTACTTGGGGACTCCAGTGAGGACGAGGTTACAGAAATCCAATCTGGAAATAACCGGTGAAAGCAGAAGCGCAGTGAAAGCCTGTAGAGAGAGAAATGGTCTAATAGCACGCACCAGCCGAAGGTAGAAGAAAGAGCGCCGTGATACAAGGGAAACATGATCATGAAAGGACAGGTTGGAGTGCATAGTGCTGAGTTGGTATTTCCTGAAAAATCATCAAACTATAGACAGGTGCAAAAGGGAAGATATGCTGCATCAGAAATCAAAAACTGATTTAAAATCAGAGTCCAGGAATACTGATTGCTAGAGGGAACATATTTCAGATAGACTAGTGCAGGCATCTGAAATCTTAAAGAGCAGAAAAACCATTTCATGGACTTTTTCTTTGTCAAAAATTATTTTGAGAGCTGAAGTCATACATCAAGACATTTGTGTAAATTGTCATCACTTCTGTCTCCACCCCCCCTCAATCTTCAGTCGTCAAGATCTTTTTCACACTACCACCCTCATCTCCAGCAATCTCTCTTATAATCCATCAAAATCCCAGCAGTCTCTCCTCCCTATATCCAGTCATTCACTCACTCAATTTCCTCCATCCTCAGCAATATGGATATATTTATGCAATCTATGAGGTACCTCATAGGATTCAAGGTATCATACAGTTTTAAAACAAAAAATAACATAAAGGCTAACAGAGCAACAGAACAAATACATCCTGAAGGACACTCATAATTATAAAACTGATAAAAATCATCATCTGGAGGCTTGCCCAAATAGCCATGTTTTATAATGCTTTCTAAAAGTCAAATAATTTTGTATCAGCCTCATTTCTTTTGGCAAAGTACATAAGAACGTAAGATATGCCATACTGCAGGTCTTCACAAATTTTCTTGTAATCTTGGAACCAGCCCAAAAATCTAAGAGCCAGCTGCCGAAACCTAGGTCACAGTGCATGCCCCCACCCCCAAAAAGGTGTATCGCGGTTACTTTTTTAGGCTTTAGAGCCTGATTTAGCACAACTGTTTTCCCATTTTCTGTGGGGAAAAGCTTAATAAATCAGGCTCTTAAGGAGTGCCAACAGAAGGCAGTGACTACTCCTCCCTCACCACCACCCCCCACTAACACCTTAAGCTACACCTGTGTGTGTGTGGGTGAGATGCAGAGGTGGGGTACCTGCCTGTGTGTGGTAGAAGAGGGGTAACACCTTTTGCACATATATACTGTGCCCTTTACTTCCCATGCATTCATTTCTTCACCCTCTAACCACTTGCACTATTCCCTCCTCCCCTCTCCAACCCTTCTCCTGCTTTCCCCTCCCCCACCGCATCTGTTTCTCTTCCTAGACTCTCTCCCCTTCTCCCTTCCTTCTTGCACTCACCTCCTGCCCTCCAAACTCCCCCACACATGCACACTCTTTATTTAAAAAAAAAAAAAAAACATGTTGCTCCTTTAAATTTCTTTAGCCATCTGTGCAGCAAAATCCCCGCCTCTAGACTCCAGCAGCACTTCTGGCGCAATATAGCCTTTTTCATCCCTTCTGCCTGGGGGGATCCCATCTCCCGCAGGCAGCAGGGCTGCAAATGGCCGCAATTGTGGTCGAGACAGGTGGAGTCTACTTGCTGGAGATGGGATCCCTGCAAGCAGAGTTTGCCAATCTCGGCTGCTTTTGCAGCCCATCTCCTGGGCAGACAGCACCGGCCCATATCTGCTCTGAGCCCCAGGGGCTATGGTGACCCGATGCCTTGGGTTTGTTGAGCCCTGCCATACTGGGTCAGACCAAAGGTCCATCAAGTCCAGTATTCTCTTTACAACAGTGGCCAATCCAGGTCACAAGTACCTGTTAGATTCTTAAAAGGGAGACAGATCCCATGCTGCTTGTCCCAGGGGTAAGCAGTGGATTTCCCCAGTCCTCTTTAATAATGGTTTATGGACTTTTCCGCCAGGAACTTATCCAAACCTCTCTTAAGCCCGGCTACACTAACAGCTTTTACTACATCCCCCAGCAATAAATTCCAGAATCTGATTACACATTGTGTGAAAAAATATTTTCTCCAATTAGTCTTAAAAGTGAAAGATGAAATTAGACTTACCTGCTAATTGTAGTTCCTTGAGGAACTCCAGTCTAGTCCTGCACCTCTGTGTTTAGCACCTCCTCCCGCAGCCTTGGAGACTGAGCACATCACTCTTTTGGTGACCTTCGGTATAACTAGGCTAGGATCCTTCTCCTTGCTCCAGTAACCTAATGACAAAGCAGACTCACACGAGCAATAATTAAGTAGTTAAAAACAACAATTAACTCTGTCGGAACTAACAGATCAGAAACTCCTTTGAACCGAGCCTCCTGAAACCAACCTATTCTATCAAAGAAATTTTCTTATGGACTGCGGGGGCCTAACCTCACCTCTACCAGAGGACCCCCATTTAGCCATTAATACCCCAGAAAGTACATAGAAACCCTCCCCCAATGATCCTGCCATCGGAAAAGCCCTCTTAGCCACTGTACCTACTCAAGTTTTTCGTCTTCAGGCAATGGTCCAATATTAACTCCAGGGAGGGATACAGGACTAGACTGGAGTTCCTCAAGGAACTACAATTAGCAGGTAAGTCTAATTTCATCTTCCTTATCGTCCCTCCAGTCTAGTCCTGCACCTCTGGGGATGTAACAGAGCAGTGAATAAAATTACCAGGGGGACCTGCTAGACCAGCCTGAAGCACCGCTGATCCAAAACACGAGTCCCTTTCCGCTTGAATATCTAAGCGGTAATGTTTCAAAAAAGAATGAAGCGACAACCACGTCACTGCTTTACAAATCTCTACTGCCGGCACTAGACTGTACTCCGCCCAAGACACCGCCTGTGCCCTCGTCGAATGGGCTCTCAGCCCCACTGGAACCGTTTTGCCCCATAACAGATAAGTCGACGCAATAGCCTCTTTCAACCATCTCGCAAGAGAGGATTTTGATGCCGCTTCTCTTCGTTTTGGTCCCCCAAACACCACAAACAATCTTTCTGATTTCCAGAATGGAGCTGTTCTCTGCAAATATCGCCGCAACATTCGACCTACATCTAACCGATGTAGTCGGTCCCCGGTCCCCTTCTTGCCCTCAAATTTGAACACTGGCAAAACCATTTTATTTTTTATTTATTTATTTATTTATTTTCTTCTATACCGCCCCTTCCAGCGATCAAGGGCGGTTCAAGACCTGATTCAAGTGAAAAGGCGAAACCACTTTCGGCAAGGAGGGGGGAACTGTTCTCAGAACAATCTTTTTTGTCCTGAAAGGACAAGAAAGGCTCTCTACACGATAAAGCCAGCAACTCTGAAATCCTTTGAGCCGAACAAATAGCCACCAAAAAGACCACTTTAAGCGTGAGATCTTTTAATGTTGACTTATCTACCGTCTCAAACGGTTCCCTAACCAGGGCTTCCAAAACCACATTGAGATCCCACGACGGCACCGCAGTCCTGCATGGAGGTCTCAAAGGCGACGCTGCCCGCAAAAAACACTTCACATCCGGAAGAGTGCCGAGACTCATACCTTTCCCCTTTCCCCGATAACAGGAAAGCGCCGCTAGCTGCACTCGCAGAGAAGCAACCGCTAATCCCTTATCGAACCCATCCTGCAGAAAGGACAGGATTTGCAGAACAGACGCTTTCAAGTCCGGCACTCCTTTATCCTCACACCATGACTCAAACAGACGCCATATTCTAATATACGCCATTGAGGTAGAGCAATGCCGGGGCCTCAATAGGGTAGAAATGACCTGAGACGAATAACCCTTGAGCCGTCAACCTCGCCCTTTCAAGAGCCAAGCCGTAAGCGAGAATCTATCCACCTGAGGCATATTCAATGGCCCCTGCACTAGCAGATCCTTTCGAACCGGCAGCCTCCATGGCCGCCCACCAGGAGCCGTATGAGATCCGCATACCATGGTCTTCGAGGCCAATCCGGAGCAATCGGAAGGACCTGACCCTTGTGCCGCTCTATTTGCTGTATCACCCGCCTGATCAATACCCAGGGCGGAAAGACGTAGAGTAGCTGCTCCTCCGGCCACTTCTGCATCAGAGCATCTAAGCCCTCTGACATCCTCTCTCGCCTTCTGCTGTAGAACCTTGCGGCCTTTGCCGACTCGAAGGTCGCCATGAGATCCATCACCGGTGTTCCCCATCGATGTACGAGCAAGTCGAACACCTCTTGCTAGAGAACCCACTCTCCTGGATCTACCTTGACACGACTCAAAAAAAAAAAATCAGCTGTCACATTGTCTACCCCTGCTAGATGTGCTGCCGATAACATCTGCAGATGTTCTTCGGCCCAGCCTAAAAGTTCCGTTACCTCTTCTTCCAAAGCTACGCTGCTGGTGCCTCCTTGGCGATTGATATAAGCCACCGCCGTGGCATTGTCGGACAGCACTCGGCTCCGCTCGTCCCTATAGCCTGCGCTGAAAGGCCCAAAGCACTAACCTTCGCCGCCCTCAGCTCCAACCTGTTGATGGACCACTGTTTTTCTGCTTCCGTCCACTGACCTTGTGCAAACTGTCCTTCGAAGTGTGCCCCCCATCCAAACAGACTGGCATCTGTCGTCAGAGGCACCCAACTCAGCGACTCCAAGGGCATCCCCCTTTCTCTAGACATCCGGGTTCTAATCATCACTGAAGGACTCCCTTGTCTCCCGCGGACAGGGCAACTTTTGAGTCAACCGATCAAACTGATTTGACCATCTCCTGAGTAAGGCTTGTTGTAATGGTCTCATGGGTGCATACGGAGAGGAATGGCTAGCAGAAAAAAGGAGGTGATAATGCCTCTGTATAAGTCTTTGGTGCGACCTCATTTGGAGTATGGTGTGCAATTCTGGAGACTGCACCTTCAAAAGGATGTGAACAGGATGGAATCGGTGCAGAGGGTTGCTACTAAAATGATTAATGGGCTTCATTATAAAGCATATGAGGACAGACTTAAGGATCTTAATATGTACACCTTAGAGGAAAGGCGGGATAGAGGTGATATGATTGAGATGTTTAAATACCTCCGTGGCATAAATGTTCAGGGAGAGAGCCTCTTTCAATTGAAAGCAAGTT
The DNA here is from genome assembly GCA_033557465.1 of Ichthyophis bannanicus. Lineage (NCBI taxonomy): Eukaryota > Metazoa > Chordata > Amphibia > Gymnophiona > Ichthyophiidae > Ichthyophis > Ichthyophis bannanicus. Next base: position 883,835,540 of record CM066034.1, on the reverse strand, counting down.
CTGCTACGAGGGGACATGGGATGAGGGTGAAGGGAGATAGATTCAGGAGTGATATGCAGAAATATTTCTTTACGGAAAGAGTAGTGGATCTGTGGAATAGTCTCCCAGTGGAGGTGGTAGAGATGAGGACAGTAACTGAATTAAAAAAAGCATGGGACCAACACAGAGGATCTCTAAAGGTAAAAAGTGGACTGTTGTAGTTGTTATGGAAGGACAGACTAGATAGGCCATGTGGTCTTTTTCTGTCATCATGTTTCTATGTTGGCTCTGGCCCACGGCACTAACTCGAGCGTCGCCGCCATCTTTCCTAGCAGTTGTAGATAGTGCCACACCATGGGCGCCCTCTTCCCCAGAAAGCCACGGACAGGTTCTCTTAGACCTTGCGCTCTGAGGCGCGGTAGAAAGACTTTTCCGACCCTCGTGTCGAAGCGGGCCCCCCAAGTACTCCAACTCCTGTGACGGCTGTAACCTGTTCTTTTCTGCATTGACTACCCAGCCTAGAATCTGTAGAAACTCTACGACCCGGCGGGTAGCCTCCTCGCTCTCTGCTCTCGACTTTGTCCAGGTAAGGATGAACTAGTACTCATTCTCGTCTCAATGCTGCCGTCACCACCATCACCATCACCTTGGTGAATGTACGCGGTGCTGTTGCCAACCCGAACGGTAAGGCCTGGAACTGAAAATGTCCCATTGGGACTGCGAAACGTAGAAACCGCTGATGCTCCTCGCGAATTGGTATATGCAGAGAGGCTTCCGTCAGATCCAATGACGTGAGAAATTCCCTCTGCCGTACCACTACTATGACGGATCTCAAGGTGTCCATTCGAAAATACGATACCCTGAGGCACCGATTCACCCTTTTGAGATCCAGAATCGGCCAAAAGGTGCCCTCCTTCTTTGGTACTACAAAATATATGGCATATCAACCGCAACCGCACTAGTCCTCTGGCACCTGTACCACCGCTCTGAGAGCCAGAAGCCTTTCCAACGTCTCTTGCACCGCAAGCCGCTTCGACCGAGCTCTGCAGTGGGAGAGAACTAAGGCGTCGACCACCGGACGCTGGAACTCTAAAGCGTACCCCTTTCTAAGTCCTCCATAATCTCCGACTGCTCCTCTATATATACTGCCTCATTTAGTAATTTTGGTTTCTTCACTGGAGCGCTGTCCATCCCCGAGATTAGCTGAGATCCTGGGCGCTTCCCCCCCCCCCTGCTCCCGCACTACTGTCCCTGCCAAGACACTCACTCCCCCTAGGGCCTGCTGTAAAAAGGCTACGAAGTCCTGGGAAAATATGGCCGCTAATCCACCCTGGATCAGGGCTGGAGCAGGGTTAATATCTGGTGCCGTGGACGGCCCTGCCACCGGCTCAAGAGGAGGGACTGAAGGAGATAGGGGATTGGGTAACACCGAGGAAGGCCCCTTCTGGCCCTCCCCTCCCTCTTCCTTATCCAATTCTCCTGAGTCCGCCTGCTATATACATCCTCTGCACACCCCGGCCTCCGACAGTGATTCCCTTTTTTCCCCCACAGAGCAAACACAACGGTTTGGAAGGCATAGCTAACCTCCACTCACCGACTCTCCAAAGAATTGCTGTCTTTATTTTATTTTATTATTAGTAGTATATATTTTTTTCTTTTTTACTCAAAAACAGAAAGAGAACACACCTAAGAATCTCTCCCCTTGCCCCTGTCAATCGGAACCCGTATTTTGCTACTCTACCTTTTCCTGCGCTTTCCCATGCGGCACGGGCCTAACAGGCCCTGAAACTGCCCCGCGCACTACTGCATGCCTGCCTGACTGCTCTCCCGCCACCTGCACGGCGGTTGTCTTGTCAGCTCGCCGGCTCTTACCTCTTCGCCTGCCGCTGGTCACTGCCTTCGCTCTGCTCGAATCCTCCGCGCTCAGCCTGTCAGCGGCGTCAGCGTCGGGGAGAGCAGAAGAGAGAAAGACTGCCGGGTCATTCCATGTCAAGTGGTCTAGGGCTCCCTGCATGACCATTATGGATTTTGACTAAATTTTATGTTTAGAGCCCCCCATGTCTCAAATGAACTTTGGTAGAGTTTTAGATTCTCTAGTGTTAAACCTGTTGAGATATAGCCGTTTCACCCCATAGCCTGAACATGTACAGTACGATTCAAAATTTCAGCAACTTTGAGACCTAATATTGTTCTTATTATTTGTTTATAAGAAATGAAACTTAACTACCCTGCACATCTTTTTGCGCTCTTTTTAATGAGACTAATAATAATCTTTTTTGATTGTGTCAGAAATAGACACATTGCACCAAAGTCGGGCAAAGAAATTGGCGGCCTAAAAAAATTAAAAGTTTAACATTGCATAGCTCCTGAAATAAGTAAACAAACATGAAATTTGAGGCATAGTATCTCGTGGTACTGTTGTTTTTGTGTTTATAATTTCGAGCTCCTAGCCCTTTTCATTAATTTGCAAATTAAGTGTAAAGTTGATAATTTTTGCAAAAAGGCTAAAAATAGGGCATTTTTAACTCCCTTTTATGCAAAAGTATCTTCTAGAAACGTTTTCAAACTACTACCATTAGAAAGAGCATGTTTTAAACTCCCTAAAAAAGTTAATTTGATTGACTAACTCTGGCATACAGTGCTCTAAAAAGAGGACCAAAGTCAGCGGACATTGCCATGGCAACAGCGTATATTTCATCATATTATTATTGTTAATTTTTTGGATCATACTTGTTTTAACATTTTTATATTGAAAAATTATCAATATTGTATTGCGTTGGTCCATGGTGACATTGTCACTACCAGTTCAGGAACATGAACTGGCAACCCCATCGCCATAGAGGTCACGCCCGATAGCTGTGCAATACCAGCCACGGGTGGGTTTCTTAATCTAGGTTCCCAAGCCTTTAATTTGGTTTCTTATTTGAGGTTCCAAAGCCTTCAGTGGGTGTCTAGCTGGTTCCCAAGCCAATGATTGGGCATCTTATCCTAGGTTCCCAAGCCTAAATTGTGTATCTTATTGCTGTTTCCTTTATTGACCAACTTTTTGGGGCCAAAGTCAACAATTGAACTTTTGCTGACCTATTGGATATATCAATCTTTGCTTTCATTTCTTTAATAAGCTCAGTGTAATCGCTACATAGACTGCATTCTGCAGATAGACTAGATTGTTCAACGTTGTCAGCCACTCCAGCAGCAGACATTATTTTTTGTTACCACGTTCTGTGTGCGCTCAATCTTTTGTTTCAAATAGCCAGCTTTGTCTCTACTGCTTATTCTTCGTATTTTTAATGGAGAAGTGCCTAAAGCAGTCAAGCTTTGATCAAGGGTGTCCAAGGCATCTGGATCAAAATCATCCGAAGATGAAGATGCTGTGGCTTCAACCATAGAAGCATATTTTGCTTTGCACTGATGCAAATTTTCTGGCCTGGCTTTACATTCATTTTGGTCACTTTTTTCAAGCCCTCAGACATGGCTAAAGTTACTTTTGATAATCCACTTTTAGTGACGTGATTCTGCTTTTCAAACGGATTGCAACATGACTTTTGGTTCATTTCATATTTGCTGAGATACTGTGCTTGGTGATGCAAGCAGATACTGTCATTGTCTGTAAGGTCAACTTCTGATCGTCGAGTAATAAGCAATTTCTCGCTTGCTGACAAGCAGCTCACAGAATTGAGCCCAGTTTTATTGGAATAAAATGAGCCATGGTGACATTTTGATGACAATTTTTGTCCAACGGTACATTCAGGCATAGGAGGATTGTTATCAAGTGATTCATCGATGTCCATTTTGAAGTAAATTAATTAGTAAATGTGTACCAACTAATGCTAATCTGAACATCTATACGTTAAGCTCACGACATATATGCACTTACCAGTTATTGAGCAACTCCTATGGAAATAAATGAGTTTTAAATATAACATTTGAATAACGTTAGAACTGCAGGTTGAATTACATGCCTTTGTCAAGCATGGTAATGTCCGCTATGTTTAGCCCTCTTTTCAGGGTATTGTACGCCAGGGTTAGTAAATTAAATCCGCTTTTCTAGAAAGCTTAAAAACATGCTCTTTCTAATGAAATTGGTTTCAAAATGATTTTAGAAGATACTTTTGTGTAAAAGGAGGTTAAAAATACCCTATTTTTACATTTTTGCAAAACATCATCAACTTTACACTTAATTTGTAAACTAACGGAGAATGCTAAGAGCATGAAATTATAAATTCAAGAACTTCAGTACATAGAGGTATTATGTGCAAAATTTCATACTTTTTACTTGATTATTTAGGAAGCTGCATAATGTCTAATTTTTAATTTTTTTAGAACGTCAATTTTTTTGGCTGACTTTGCTGCAATATATCTACTTCCGACATATTCAAAAAATATTATCATTATCATCATTAAATAGAGCGCAAAAAGTTGTACAGGATAGTCAAGTTTCATTTTTTATAATAAAATAGCAAAGAAAATATAGGGTCTCAAAGTTGCTGAAATTTCAGACTCGTACTGTACAAAGTCAAGGTATATGATCAGACAAACGACTATATCTCAGAAAGTATTCCACGAGAGAATCTAAAACTTTACCAAAGTTAGTTTGAGACACATGGTAGTGTACATACAAAATTTCAGCAAAATCCAAGATGGTCGAGCGGGGCACTTTTTATATACTAGACCACTTGACATGGAATGACCCTGCTGCCAGAGTCGAGCTGACTCTGGCAGCAGGGTCATTCCATGTCAAGTGGTCTAGTCCCACTCGCTGACGCTATCCCCAGCAGTCGTTTTCTATCAATTTTCCTGGAGCTCTCTGCTAGACGACTCCTCACCCAAGCGGTGGGTTCGGGAGCCTCTTCCTCTTATCTCACCCCCGCTATAGCATCGTTGACTTCCAGGTAGGACGGGGTGGAGGGGAAAAGTGAGGAGACTGTCCCTGCAGCCCAAACTCCCAGGGCAATCTATCACTGTTCCTTAAATACTCTATCTTTTTTTTTTAATGAACTACCGCACTCCACTAAATACAACTACTTAAAAACCCCTAAATCTCCTTATTTATTACTCCAGTGAGCCCTGAACCTCCTAGGTCAATACTCCTCCAGCTGCATTGGAGACTGAGCTTACTTTTTTCTACTCCTTTTCTTGCTTTGTCTTTTTAGATTTAAGCGCTTTTGAGCATGGACTGTCTTTTTGTATTTTCATTGTACAGCACTGCATGCGCCTTGTAGCGCTTTATAAATGTTTAGTAGTAGTAGTAGTAGTACTAGTAGTAGTAGGATCCTAGCCTAGTTATACCGAAGGTCACCAAAAGAGTGACATGCTCAGTCTCCAAGGCTGCAGGAGGAGGTGCTAAACCCAGAGGTGCAGGACTAGACTGGAGGGACGATAAGGAATTAGACTTACCTGCTATTGCTGTTCCTTGAGGAACTTCAGTCCAGTCCTACACTTCTGGGTAGTGTACCTCTTCCAACAAGCTTGGAGAATGAGCATGTAATTTTTTAATGGCACCAGCCCACCAAACCCCAATATCCTATTGACAAAGCAAACATAGGAGCAACAAATAAGTAGTTAAATATGAATAAACAACTCTACGCTTACTTAACCTGGCACTCCCCTCACCCGAGGAGGAAACCCCCCCTTCCCCCCCCCTAGAATGAGGCGGCTTACCTGTGGAATACCTGTGCAATGACATTGAGCATGAGATCGACAGCTCTCCCAGTCCGCCCCCAACACTGTCACTGCCATAATCTTCCAACATCCCTGGCCCTTTCCATTGTCCAAGGAAATCAGCTTCAGAATCGGGTCAATCATCAGACAGACTCAGGGAGGGATTCGGGACTGGACTGGAGTTCCTCAAGGAACAACAATTAGCAGGTAGGTCTAATTTCACTTTCCTTATCATCCCTCCAGTCCAGTCCCGCACCTCTAGGATGTACAGTAATAGAGCAGTTAACAGGAGGGACCTGCAAACCCAGCCTGAAGCAACACTGATCCAAAACAGGCATCTCCCGCCGCCTGGATATCCAGGCGATAATGCTTAGCAAAAGGCATGTAGCGAAGACCAGGTTGTCGCCCTGCAGATTTCTATCTGTGGCACCAAACTATACTTGGCCCACGAGGCCGCCTGAGCACTCGTGGAATGTGCATGCAAACCTGCTGGCACCTGCTTTCCCTTCAAGATGTATGCCAACACGTATGCTTCCCTGATCCATCTGGAAATAGAGACCTTGGCAGCCGCCTCACCTCTGCACGGCCCCCCAAACAGCACAAACAGGCGATCCGATTTTCGTAAGGCTGCTGTCCTCTTCAAATAACGCCTCAGAACCCATCGAACATCCAAAAGGCGCAACTGAGGGTTGGCGGAGTTGTACCCCGCATCCACCAGAACCGGTAGGGAAACAGGTTGATTTACATAAAAAGCTGAAACCACCTTGGGCAAAAAGGAAGGTACCGGCCGCAGGACTACCTTTTCCCTAGAGAAATAATGGAATGGCTCCTGGCACAATAAGGCTCGAAGCTCTGAAATCCTGCACGCAGAGCATATCGCTATGAGAAATACCGTCCTAAGGGTTAGTCCTTCAATGAAGCCCAGCTCAATGGTTCAAAGGACTCCCTGGTAAGCGCAGCTAATACCAAATTGAGATCCAAGTAGCCCTTCTTTCTCAAACGCTCCCTTTCAAGAGCCAAGCTATAAGTGAGAATTGATCCACTTGGGGCATGCACTGATTCCTGCGTCAGGAGATCCTCTGAAGCCGGAAGATGCCACGGTTGATCCGCCAGGATATGCACCAGGTCAGCATAACACGGACATCGTGGCCAATCCAGGGCAATCAGAATGACCCAACCCAGGTGCGCCTCGATCTGCAGCACGACCCAGCCTATGAGAGCCCACAGGGTAAACATAGAGAAGTCTCTCCGAGGGCCACTGCTGTACTAGGGCATCCAGGCCCTCCAACATTCTTTCCCTTCTTCTGCTGAAAAAGCAGCTCGCTTTGATGGTCTCGAACGTTGCCATGAGGTCCATGACTGGTGTGCCCCACCTGCACACCACCTGTGCGAACACCTCTTGGTTTAGCACCTACCCAGCGGGGTTCACGGGCATCCAGCTCAGGTAGTCCACCGTCACATTGTCGACTCCCACCACGTGCACTGCCGACAATGCCTGAAAATGACTTTCCACCCAGCTGAACAGCAGTTCAGCCTCCTCTTCCAAGACTGCACTGCCCATGCCTCCTGGTGGTTGATGTAGGCTACTATGGTCGCGTCGTCCGAAAGGACTCTGACCGCCTTCCCCTGCAACCATGGCTCAAAGCTCCACATCTCCAGCCTGTTGATTGACCAAAGGGCCTCCTGAATGCTCCAATGAACCTGAGAAATGTGCCCTTCGCAATGGGCTCCCCAGCTAGATAAACTGGTGTTGGTCATCAGCAGGATGCACTGTGGTGACTCGAGTGGCATGGCCCTTCCAGATTTCCTGGGCAAAGCCACCATTTGAGCACTCTCTTGGCCCCTCGCGGGCAGGGGAGCTTTTGGGACAAGGGATGCGTCTGATGCGACCACTGATGGAGCAAAGCCCTCTGCAGCGGACGCATGTGCGCCCTTACCCATGGTACAAGTTTGAGAGTGGCTGCCATGGTCCCCAGGACCTGCAGATAATGCCAGGCCATCAGTTCCAGCAGCCTCAAGAACTGACACACCAATTGTCAAACTCCTGGGCTTGCTGCTCTGGCAGAAAGACTCTCGCCACACACTCCCAAGTACTCTAAATCTTGAGATGGGACCAAGTGACTCTTGGCCATGTTGACCACCCAGCTGAGACTTTACAGGAACTGTAATACCCGTGAAGTTGCTTGTTTGCTCTCGTCTCTAGACTTGGCCCAGATCAGCCAGTCGTCACACCAGAACTCCTCCCTTGCAGATTGCCGCCACTACCACTACTACCATGACCTTGGTGAAGGTACGAGGAGCCATTGCTAGGCCAAACGGCAAAGCCCGAAACTGGAAATGCCCCATCGGTACTGCAACCTGGAGGAACTGCCGGTAGTCTGGTCATATGGGGATGTGCAGATACGCCTCCATGAGATCAAGAGACTTCTAAAACTTCCCGCTTCTTACAGCAACTATAACAGATCGCAACATCTCCATGTGAAAATGCAGAACCTGCAGACAATGGTTCACATGCTTGAGACCTAGGATCGGGCAAAAGGAACCGTCCTTCTTGGGCACCACGAAGTAAATGAAGTACCGAACACAGCCATACCAGTCTTGGGGAACAGGCATATAGCCCCAAGCTGCAGAAGCCGTGTCAAGGTGTCTCTTACAAGCTGCCGCTTTGCCTCATTCTTTGCAGGGGGACAGAACGAATGAATCACCCACCGGATGAGCCACCTCGAGGGCATACTCCTCCCGGATGACCTCTAGGACCCACTGGTCGAACGTGATCTGGACCCAGGCAGGGTAGGACTCCCACAGCTGAACCCCCACTGGCTTCACCGCTACCTGGGACCCCCTTGCTTCTTGAGGCTTCTTCGGCCTTAAGGATGAGGCGGCGGCAAATCCTCTGTCCATCCCTCAAAAACCTCGGAACCCCTGTCCTTTGGAGGAGAATTTTCCCTTCTGGTAAGAGGAAAGGCGTGATGAACGAAAATGTCTGAAGTCCTGAGGCTGGCCTAGAGATGCAGGCGGGTTGCGTCTCTGCTTCTGCTTATCCACAGGCAGGCGTCCACCCTTAGACTCACCCAAGTCCTTCACCAACATGTCTAGCTCCACACCAAAAAGCAGCTTTCCCCGAAAGGGGAGCTTACTAAGACGGAAGAACTGTCCACCACCCAGTTTCATAGCCAAAGATAGTGGAGAGCCGCCACCACCGACACCATGCTCTTAGAGAGCCCTCTAATGAGATTCATAGTGGATATCTGTGAGATAGGCCGCTCCCAATTCCAATCTGGCTGCCTCCCCTGACTGGTCCACAGTCAGCTCCCCCAGCTGTTGAACCCATTGCGACCAGCGGACCCAAGCTCTACAAATGGAAGCCTGCAGCGACAAGGCATTGATATCAAAGGCCTGGCTTTAACAAGGTATCCAATTTCCTATCCTGGCCATCCTTGAACACTGCACTACCTTCAACCAGGATTATCATCTTTTTTAGTGACTGCCACAACAGTCGCGTCCACCCTAGGGGACCAAAACAGCTTGCGAACCTCATCTGGCAGAGGATATAGTCCCATTCATCCTGGATCATTTGTCTGACCATCCTATGCATCATGAAGACCTTATGAGTCTTCCATACCGTCTGGAGTAGAGGGTCCTCAAGCGACTCCTCTTCAGCTGGTAGACTAGAGGGCATATTAAGGGCTTTAAGGGACTTCATGATGAGGGCTGGCAATTCCTCCTGGTGAAACACCCGTACAATCCACACCTGGTCCTCCTGTTCCAGGATCTCACCCTCTTCGAGTTCTTCGCTCTCCAAATCTGGCTCCATGTCCAGGTCCTCTACCTCCTGCCCTCTTTGAAGGCACCACTCCCAGCTCACTCTCTCTTGTGACTGCCGTCCATTTGGCACCACGCTCCAATGATGAGGAACCACCCACTGATCACTGCTGGTGCAAGTAGAATGTCTGATGGAGCAGAATGCCTGGTGAGAACACCCCCAGGACCCCCTCTTACCCAGGCTCTGTGATGTGAAAGGTCAAGGAATGGCCAAGGAGCAGGAAGCCACTTCAAGAGGTGGCGGCATGGATTCCACCGAGTCCTGAGCCTCTCGAGATGGAGAGGGAACCGTCTTCTGCCTTGCTTTGTCCTGCAATGACTGTTCCATCAAGATGGCTTCCAGTGCATAACCGCGCCAAACACCCGTGTCTGACACCATCCCCCGCCAGATCCCGCACACAAGGCACTGCGATCGGGCCGGCATAGGTGCCACACTCCAAGAACTGCTCTCAACTGGCCCCTCACCCTATCTGATTGCACAGGGAGAGCCCCCTATGAAGAAATAAAGTAAAAGAAATCTCTGCCTTAAGAAAAGGCCTCTTTTTCTTTTTAAATTAAAAGAGGTTAGGCTGTGTTCCCGTTTCCTCCCATCCTACAGTGGGAGAACTGGGCAAGAAATCCACTCCTAAGAGTCCGTCCGTGAGCGAGAGGGAAAAGGAGAGAGACTAGAGTGAAATGCACCATTTCTCTCCTTCCCACGCAGCTGCACAAGTGGTTACCATGTGGCACGAGGCCTCCCCCCTAGCAGGCCGGGCTAAGGATGAAAGAGCTCCCGATATCTCCTCCCGGTCTCTCTGCACTACCCCGGGCACCAGTCGCATTACCTTTCAATTACCTTGCAAGTGCTGCTTATTCTTTTCATGGTGCCTTGGGATGATCGTGCACAGCCGTTCCCTCCCCTGCTCTCCTCGTGCTCAGCCTGCAACTCGGCTTCAGCATCGAGGGGCTCCCGGGAACACGCTCTTGTCTGCACTCTGTGCTGCGTCGGACTGACGGTTCCTCATCTGATAACGAGTTCAGGAGCCATCAGTAGCCCGCGATGCAAGTACGCCCCCAAATACCCCCGGAACTCTGGGGGAGGGGGTCCTCTCAGCAATCCCTTTTTTTTGCATTTTTTAACAAACTTTAACTACTTAAGTTAAAACAAGAAAGAAAGTTTAAAGTCCAAATAATCTAAATACGGGGTCTCAAACACGCGGCCCACAATGCATTTGGCCCGGCGTGTTAAGCAGCTGGCCGGTAGAGTAAAAAAAAAAAAACAAACTTGTTGCTGCTGCCGCCACCGCCGCAGTATCAAGCGTCCCGCGGCGCTCCCCTGCCCGGCAGAGTCCTCTGCTCCCTGCAGCATCAGCTCCAAAAGCGGCGGCTTTCAAAGCCGCGAAGAGAAAGAAACTCTCTCTCGCGGCTCTAAAGAGCAGCGAGAGAGAAACTCTCTCTCTCTTCAGCTCCAAAAGCGGCAGCTCAATTTGGATTTTTTAAAATCTACCTGGGCTGATGGGGGGGAGGGGATTAGGACTGGTAATGGGCTATGGGGGGGTAAGATTGAAAATGGGGTGATGGGGGGGGAGACTGCAAGTGGGCTGATAGGGTTAGGACTGGTAATGGCCTATGAGGGGTAAGACTGAAATGGGGTGATGGGTAAGACTGGAAGTGGGCTATGGGGGGTTAGGACTGGTAATGGGCTATGGGGGGCTAGGACTGGTAATGGGCTGGGGGGGTTGCTAGGACTGGAAATGGGCTGAGTAGAAGGGGGGCTTGGAAAGGAAATGGGCTGTGAGGGGAGGGAGCTAGCACTGGAAATGGGCTGATGGGGGGAACTAGGACTGGAAATGGGCTGATGGGGGGCTAGGATTGAAAATGGGCTGATGCAGGGACTAGAAGGGAGCGGGTGCTGTGTGGGGCTGGAACTAGAAGGGAGCTGATGTTGGGGGAGGATTAGAATGGGATGGAGCTGGGAGAGTGAAATGGAGAGGGGAAAAATATTTTGTGTGGGAAGGAAGACAAATCTACAATTGGCCAGGTATTGGGAGAGTAAGTGGGGATTGAGGATGGAGGGGTAAAATTTGAGTGGATGAAATAGGAATGAGGAAAGAGCAAAAGGAGAAAGATTAGTATGTTAAAGCAGATGTAGTGGGAGAATGGAAAAAAACTAGAAGAGAGAAGAAAGGACAAATGGACAGCAGACGATGGAGAGTTAGCAGAAGGCACGAAAAAAACAGAAGAAAGTGGCTGGAACAATTGCAACTGAAAAAAAATGCACAAAAAGGTAGAAAAATCTCTCTTTATTTTGAATTTATTAACTGGAATATGTCAGCTCTGGGAAATATACATCAATAACGTCTGCGCTTTGTTTAGTACAAGAGGAAATTAATTTATAGTTTTATTTCTACAGTGTTGTTGTACTTTCCAAGTTTGGCTTTTGGGGATCCCAGTTTAATTATTGTCTTCTTGTTTCTAAATTTTGATTCCTTGTTTGGTGATGGTGTATGTTCTGCATGTGTAACTGAGCTGAGGTATTCTGTTTATGTAATTCCTATTTGACATTGCTACTTGTTCTCTTTCCCCAGTAGGTCATGTATTGTTATTCTCTGAAATGTACCGATTTAATATTTGCAGTGTTGCCTTTTGATAGGTAGGGTATGGTGCTTTGTGAGTCCTGGTAGTGCTGTTAGGATATGGCGGGTTTGCTATGGGTTCTAAATGGGCAGTGTTTGTTTGTAGTAGTTCCTAATGTGCCTGGCGGTTGGTACTGGATTATAGTAATGTAGAAATCTTTTAGTCTTTCTTTATCCATACACTCATTAAGAGGCATGTTTACTAAAAGTTAGGGTATGGTAACATTATGCAAATAATTATGCAAATGAGGCCCCCTTATGCAAATGAGGCCCGCATCTTATGCGGCCCCCCGGGTTATTTTACACGTCCTCATTTGGCCCTCAAAGCAATTTGAGTTTGAGACCCCTGATCTAAATTAAGCTCCTTATTTGCCCCTTCAGAGAGTCCAGCACCCTGGCTCACTACCTCCTCCAGTTGCTTGGAGACTGAGCATATTGGGGCTGTTGGGCAGTGCCAGATACATTAGTACTGGTGTCATCAAAAGATGACATGCTCAGTCTCTAAGCTGTTGGAAGAGGTACACTACCCAGAGGTGCGGGACTGGACTGGAGGGACGATAAGGAATGTCCATACTTCAGAGCTGCTCATGAAAAAGCATGATTTCATGTATACTGATATTCAACCTCAAATGCAATCGGCAAAACTAATAGCAGATTGTTGCAGATAATCCCTAGAAGATCTTTACAATCTAGTTCTCAAGTATCTGAGCAATCCCCATGAAGAAATTTAAATAAAAGTGAACACAGCTTGAAAGTTGCTTTATACAAAATTGGCCGACAGTGCATGTTTAATGTTGATGATACAAGTTTTCATTCATTAAAGGACCAAGGCTCCAGTATTCTGTATTTTACGTAATGGTCAAAATCAATTTCTTTTTTTTTCCTATATAGAGTATTATAGTAAAGCCAGTGGCCCACAGTGACTACCTGGATAACTTGTGCAAGAGTGCTCTTAGCTAGATATGATCATAAATTCCAAATAATTGTCAAAAGGAGGGCTTCACTAAATAATTTGTGGGTCTTTAGTTATACAGCATCTAGAATTACCCTTAAAACTTTCACTTGAGTTGTCATTGCAAGAATATCATTCTGAAAAACGAGTGTTGGGTGGTGGAAACCCCAAACACTGCTTATTTCATCAGGCCCAATACACCTTCCACCCGTTTAATATAGAATGTTGCATTTGTCCAAGCATCTCAAGTTAGGCCTTTACCATACTCTGGAAGTCGCTGGCAGCATGTGATCCCATGGTCCACCATATTTCACCTCCGGCAGTTACTGTGTACAGAGCACCATGGGCTGTCTCCTTTCACTCTTCCCAACCCTACCACAGATGCCATTCAGCAGACCTGTCTTACCTGCTTCGTTCCAGAGTCAGCAGCAGCTCTATTTGCTTGTGGCTTTTAGCAGATGCTTAGATCTCAGTCTCCGGTTCTCACCATTTTATTCTAATGGTTTTAAAAAAAAGTACAAAAATATATAGTTGAGCTCAAAATGTTGAATTACTGTATAGTGTTTTGGGAGTTTTCAGCAGGCATGTTTACAGCATTGTTTCCCAATATTTTCAAGCTAAAGACACATCTACATCTAATCTTTATGGATTTCCCACAATTCTCTGACTTTCCTCTGTGAAGCTGTGCAGATAATTGACATCATATTGCATGGAAGCTAACCACTGCATATTGCCCCAATCTCACAGGTGGTTTAAAATACAGTAAATGGGATATTTGGATACCACAATGCCGTTACCTCTATGAGATATTCCTACTAACATAACTGTTTTCCTGAATTTAAGTAAAAGAGAGTAAACCTGCCTAAAGAAAAAAAATTGATCTTACCAGCTAATTTTCTTTCCTTGAGTCTACTAGACTAGTCCAGAATGAGTGGGTTATGCCCGTCAGCTAGCGGATAGAGACAGAACAAAAACTTGTAAGATCTGCCCTATGTAAGATACCGTGCATCCTCATGCTCCTCAGTATTTACTGTAGCAAAGCAAAAGGGGACAACCAAATTCCAACTATTAACCAAGAGACCAGGGTTCGATTCACACTAGCACTCCTTGCAGCCTTGGGTAAGTCACTTAACCCTCCACTGACTCAGAAAAATCCAAGTTATCAATGTGCCTGATTAATGTACATTACCAAGTTTAAGTAACAATGTAAACCACTTTAACTGAAATGATAAAGGGACTGCTACAACTGGAAGCAGATCTACACTTGTGAGTATAATCTTCTGGAATAAACTATAAATCTTGGGGTAAAAGGGAATTCTTGGGGTTAAAGCTGATAAACCTGTGCATTTTAGAATTAGGAACCACCACCCAGGAAAAAGATTTAGGCATCATCTTGGAAAACATGTTGAAACCCTCCGCCCAGTGTGCAGCGGTGGCCAAGAAAGCAAACAGAATGCCAGCAATCATAAGGAAAGGAATGGAGAAGAAAACAAAAGGATATTATAATGCCTTTGTATGCGACCGCACCTTGAATTGTTGTGTCCAATTTTGGTCACTGTATCTTAAAAAATATATAGCGTTATTAGAAAAGGTACAGAGAAGAGCCACCAAAATGGTAAAGGGGATGGAAGGATACCCCTATGAGGAGAAGCTAAAAAGGTTAGGGCTCTTTAATCTGGAAAAGAGACAGCTGAGGAGAGATATGATAGAGGTCTATAAATTAATGAATGCAGTGGAACGGGCAAATATAGATTGATTATTTACATCATCAAAATATAGAAAGACTAGGGGACATGCAATGAAACTACAGGGTAACCTATCTAAGGCTAATAAGAGAAAATATTTTTTTCACTCGATGCATAATCAAACGCTGGAATTCGTTACTGGAGGATTAGTAAAAGCTGTTAGTGTAGCTGGGTTTAAAAAAGGTTTGGACAAGTTCTTGGAGAAAAGGTCCATAAACCATTATTAAACAGTTATGTTAGTGGGAAATCCACTGCTTGCCCCAATACAAGTATTATGGAACCTGTGTCTTTTGGAGAAACTGCTAGGTACTTTTGACCTTGATTGGCCACTGTTGGAAACAGGATACTGGGCTTGATAGACCTTGGTCTGACCCAGTATGGCATATCTTTTGTTCTGAACCTGTCAAATAAATAAAATTAACTCATCCCTGGGGGTGGGGGGGTTGACGTAGGACGTTCATGTCACCAAAGAAGCATGCTAAGGAGCCTACAGAAACTTTGAACACTGTAGTTCAGACTGCATAAGACAGTAGTAAAGTAGTAACGATGAAATGATAATTCCACTACCATCATCATCTTAGGGCAGACTTCTACTGATCTGAGACTCAGGAAAGAAAATCAAAGTCAAGTTTTTCCTTTCTTATCTCACCAGACCAATCCAGCATGAATAGGATGTAACAAAGCACATTCCTATTTATGGCGGGACCAAAACCTGACCATTGTAAATATGCTTTCTCTTCTGGAGAATCCCTTCTTCAAGGCCATAATGCTCTGACCAACCAAGCAACATGGACAGCGTTGTCACTCCATAATTTGCTAGGAAGACTGTACTCTGGCCAAAAACAAGTTATGCCCTGTGGTTCTAAGCATCCTGGAAGAAAAAACAGTGTGTACAGCTCCCTTGTTGACTCAAAAATGACAAATAATCCACTAGTGTCAACTGTCAACAACTACCAGAATGCACTAACCTGGAGTACAGCCGCGACCTGATAGGCCTAACGAAAATCTGAGCAAAGCTATTAGAAAACCCTTGACCGATTTAAGTTAGATATGACTTCAAGTGATTATTCTGTGAATCGTGTAGAGATGGAGAAGATTCTGGAGCACCAAGAAATGAAGTCAGAGACCAAGAAAATGTAGCAGAAAGATACAGAAATAATTTTCCATTGTATTGGGAGCCACAGGCCTAATAAAGAGCTTCCAGTCACATCTTGACAAATTACTCATACATGTTACAACTTACGAACTCCAGAAGAAGCTCTCTTTGGCACAATGGAAGTACTACGGTGAGCGTTAGCAATAAATTTGAGACTGAGATCATACTCCACATTCCCTGTGAGGTTCATGACTGTCATGGCATGCATGTTATTCCTAAAGGTTTGCGTATATGGAAGGCACCTGGTATGTTTTTGGAGGATGAAGCATTTATTTCACGTTGGAATCAAATACTTAACAAATGCTCACTTGATTTAATGCTCTTGGTGGTTGATTCTGCACATTCTAAAAATCAGGTCCTTATTAAGGAGATTGATGAAGATTTGGTCAATTTAAAGCCTTTGGAAGATTTTTCGGAACGCCATGCGGATATTCTTAAACAAATTGAGAAATATAGAGCTGACTTGAAGGCGCAGAAAGTTAAAAAAAATTTCTGCGATGAGAAACGTATGAAAGAAGGTACCATTTATAACTGGTCCTTGAGGAGAAGGACTTATCCAGACTTTTATAAAAGGAATGTTAGTGAGGGTGAGATTAGTTCTGTATACTCCTCTGATTCGAGTGTGGAAGGTGGTTACTCTGATGGATCCTGTAAGACAGGTGATAAACGTATAGAACAGCCTAAATTACAAAGTAAGTCTGGAAATTTTTTAGGGCCTTCGACACGATCTCATCGAAAGAAAGATTCTGTCCACTTTCAGTGACTGATACAGTACTTAATTTATCCAGTATAACGTTAACATCGGTGCAAATGAATGTTTTGTCTAAAGGCTTATCATTTATCTCCAGTTCTCGTTATGATAGCTTTTCAAGTCATGTAGCTGTGGAAAAATTCATACGTTCTCTTCAGTTGAAAGTCTTCTTTGCAGATAAACCATCGGTGTTAGATTCTTCAGTGGTCAGTTTAAAATCTAAATGGGTTCCTCCGGGACCTATTGATCCGATCATTTATACTTTTAAACATCTTTTATTATCTGATATACAGAAAATTGAAAAAGGTCATAAGAAGTTTTTCAAGAATTTGTCCTCTTCTGAATATAAAGCGATACAAGAACTGTCTAATATGCATACTATTACTATCAAGCGAGCCGATAAGGGCGGTGCGGTTGTTGTAATGGATACTTCTGCTTATGACACTGAAATATTAGCACAATTGAATAAAACTCATTATAAACGATTGTTAGTGGATCCTGCTGAAGCTTTGCAAAGGGACATTCTTCAAGTTACCACTACAGCCCTACAAATGGGTTTTCTTACAGAGAGAGAAAAACGTTTTTTGAATCCTCTGCACCCTAGAATACCAGCTTTCTATATTCTTCCGAAGGTGCATAAAAGTCTCTCTAATCCTCCTGGGAGGCCCATTCTTTCGAACAATGATTCTTTGCTCGAGAGGGTGGGCATTTATTTGGATAGGTTTCTGCGGTCTGAGGTTGTGAAGATCTCCTCATATATTAAGGACACGACGCATTTTTTACAAATTCTTGATGATTTTGATGATATTAGCCAAGTGACTTGGCTAGCATCGTTGGATGTAGCCGCTCTCTATACTTCGATACCACAGGATGAGGCTATTCATGTTTTGTCAACGGTTTGGAATGAACGCCCTAGTCCACGTCGGGTTCCTACTGAATTTTTAGTACAGTTGGCTGAGTTAACCTTGAAGAGAAATTACTTTGTATATAAACAGGAATATTTTCAACAGATTTCAGGCACCGCAATGGGGGCTACGTTTGCCCCTTCTCTGGCAAACCTTTATATCCATTTTTTTGAACAACGTTGGGTTTATTCTTCACATTTTTCGTCATATATTTTGCGGTGGTACCGCTATATTGATGACATCTTTTTAGCATGGAGTGGATCCGAACTGAATTGGATGATTTTTTTGTATATTTGAATGGCTGTAATGCACACATTCAGTTTGAGATCAATATTCAAGAGACTTCTCTCCATTTTTTGGATGTTGTGATTACTAAAGGTTCTAAGCAATTTTCTACCACTGTATATACGAAACCAACTGATCGAAACACGCTGTTGCATTTTTCTAGCTTCCATCCGATTCGTCTGAAAGAAAGTCTTCCTTATTCTCAGCTATTACGCTGTCGTCGTATATGCTCTTCACTACAAGAATTTGAGGTACAAGCTAAAATGATGCTAGCTAAATTTGGTGAGAGAGGATATCCTGTTTCTGTATTGAAGAAGGCGTACAAGAGAGCTAAATATAACCACCGTGAATGGCTTTTATGCCCTAAACCATCTAATGCTATCTTGGAATCAGCAGATATCTCTTCTACTGTGACCTGTGTTCTTCCTTTTTCAAACCTTTCTAGTCGAATTGTGGCAGCACTACGTAAGAGGTGGAAACTTCTAATGACTCATCCTAAACTGTCTGGGAGCTCTCTTCGAGTGGCATATCAGAGGAGTAAGAATCTGCAGGACCGCTTGTGTTCGGCGGTCCCTCATCGGCCAGTAGCGACAGAAGTATTTTCTCACACGAGTTGTGGTCGCTGCTCCTTTTGCAAATATATGACTGATGTGTTTCCTTCTCAATCTGTCCAGACAATATGCCATCTGTGTCAAAATACTGACTGTAATTCTACTTTTGTGATATATGTTCTTTGGTGTCCGTGTTTAAAGCTGTACGTGGGAAAAACTACACGTCCTCTGCGAACTAGGCTGGCTGAACATAAATACAGTATTTCTAAAGCCCAGCTCGAGACACCTTTGATACAACATTGGATTGCTTTTCATCACAGCTTTGAAGATCTACTTTGTACGGTTTTGGAAGTGGTACCTGCCAATATCCGACGAGGTGATCGAGGATTACAGTTATTGCAGAAGGAGCAGAAATGGATTTATACTCTGAATACACTTGACCCTGGTGGGTTGAATGACAAAATAGACTGGTCATTGTTTTTTTAGGCGGGTTTTGACTGGTGCAGTTCTCTTTGTGCTCTTCTGGGTTGTATTCGTTTGTGTTAGATGATGCTGAGTTGTGGCATTGTAGTATGTATAAAGTTGTTGAATGATTGTGATTTGGTTAGTATGTTTGCTGATTGGTGGTTAGGTCTTTAAAGCTGATGACATCAGACGCCGATGTTGGCTGTTACTTTATTAGGAGGCACTGAATGTGTCCTGGAATATTGAGAATTTGTAAGCGCTATCTTTTCAGTGTTTGTTCCTGATGAAGCCTGGCGGCGAAACAAAAGCTTTTGTTGGACAATGAATAGATGGTGAACGGCAATGAATGTATCAGCCTGTGAGAGACTGTGGGAGCGCTGCAGTGGAGTTTATACCAGATAAGTGACGAGATGCTCTTTGAATGAGATTTGATGTTCTTATTAAGAAGTTTATTCTTCCTTTCTTTTTCAGCATGTTGTGAAGCGGAGAACATAATTGTTGCTATTGATCTCAAAGGGCACTCAACATGTTTATTGTTTTTGTAACAGTATAGCGGGTATCTCTTGCAGTGTTATGTGTTAGATGTGTGTTGAAGTGTGAGGTGGTTTGTTTGTGTGGGGCGTATGAATGTTTGACTTTGTGGGTTAGTAGTGGAATATGTTGTTGTGAATCTCTGTGGAATTTTTGGGTGGGTAAGGAGTTTTTTTAAGATAGAGAATTTGCCTTAGAATAAAGTATTTTAGTGTCATGGTTTAAGCTATGGACCTATGATGTAAGTGTCCGCCATTTCCCTATGGTGATGAATTTCGCCAGATGGAGGGTGAGTAAAACCTGAGGTCCGGTACTAGCTTGGTGTTTGAGGATTTAAACGTTTGAATAACTCATTTTATTGAGGGAGTTAGTCTTAGTGAGTGGTGGGGTTACTAAGGGGCATTTCTTTGGATTGGTATAGTTAGATTCCCCTTAGGCGGTTTCTTTGTGTATGCACAAAAATAACCCATTTGGAGGAATTGCCCTGAAAGAAACTTTTTTTTTATCAAAACTACAAGTGAACACAAGCACAGAAATGACTCCTTACTCAAACAAACTAGGTAAGAGGAGGTTGAGGGCCAACATTCAACTCCCAGGCATGGCACATTATCACCAACACCACTCAAATACATTCATCCTCTGAACAGGAATCCAACCCGAGTCCAGGAAGGACTCTGATCCTGACATGGAAGGACAAGGCCTCAGTTAGATAAGTGCAGCACACAACCAACTGTATGCCTCCTAAGTTCCACTAAAAACTACTGATAGCCCTACTGGTCAACTCCATCAAATTGCAGCCATACCAGCCCTAATCCTCTCTCATATAAGAACAAGATCCAAAAGGGAAAACCAGCAAAGGAAAAAGTCTACTGCGGCACACACCTGACCTTCCTAAGCAATAAGCACCACCAACACCATGGTGGAGAATGCTTTACATAGCATCTATTCCTCACCATCCATTTGAGGCCTGATTTCTGCCTGGTTGGGCAAGGGGAACAAACATTTATATCTATGAAGGTGACCTGGCCAAATCTGGCCACAGTCCTATCACATACAGAACCCTATACTATGTCAAAGTGGGAAAAGATGGACGTCGACAAAATTCCATGAAAAGAAATAAACTGCCTAGGCACACTGCAGGAGGAGAACCAAGTATCCAAGATTGAGCTGGAGATAACAATCTCATATAAAGTGCTGCTAGAGGAGAACAATGAGTGGGTCATGGTCAGCGTCACCAGTGACGGAGATGGCTTTGCCAAAAGAGGCCGAAAGAAGCAGAATAATCCCAAGAATGGAACAGAGATAGCACAGGAGGAGGAGAACATATAGTGCAGCATGAGCTCCATAAGTATTAGATAGGAAGGAAAAAATAGGCCTGTCTAGAGTTCCTTGCCATCCATAGTGACCCCTTAAGGGTACCTGAGAGGAAGAAGGATGGTTTGGCAAAGGCCTTGAAGGTTTTGAAGCTCTATCAACCTCTGTTCTACCAAGAGATCAGCACATACTCCAAAGAATAGATGGAGCCACAACCTAGTACAACTCAAATGCAGGTGAAAGAGCAGCAGGCAACCACAGAAAGGACACCAGTCTACCCTGTAATCTCAACCACCAGATCTTGAAAGAAAAAAAATTAGGCCCATTTATTGATGTTATAAAAATGAATGGTCACCAGAGACCAGAGAGAATGATTAATGCCACTACGGTAACATTAGAAGGTATGGACTAGGGAGTATGTTGTTGTTGTTGTTGTTAAGTGCCGTCGAGTCGGAGTCGACTCATGGCGACCCTCTGGATAGCTATCCTAAATTGTGTTCGGTCTTCAGTCAGGCGGCTCATTGACGACAGACTGGTACCCGTAGCTGCTGTTATTGTAGCGATCCATCTCATTGCTGGCCTTCCTCTTTTGCGTTGACCTTCTATCTTGCCAAGCATGATGTCTTTCTCTAATGATCTCTCTCTTCGCATGATGTGTCCGAAGTATGAAAGCCGAAGTCTTGTCATCTGAACTTCTAAAGAAAGCTTAGGTTTGATCTCCTCTAGTACCGACTGGTTTGTTCTTCGGGCAGTCCATGGTATACACAGTATTCGCCGCCAGCACCATAATTCAAAGGCATCAATTTTCTTCCTGTCTGTCTTTTTCACTGTCCAGCTTTCACATCCATATGATGTTATTGAAAATACCATGGCTTGAACAAGTCGAATCTTTGTATGGAGAGACACATCTCTGCTCTTGAGAATCTTATCTAGGTCTTTCATAGCCATTCTGCCAAGAGCAATGCGTCGTCTGATTTCTTGACTGCTTGTTGCTTCTTTATTGATAGTTGATCCAAGTAGGTTAAAGTTGTTCACAATTTCAATTTCTTCTCCTTCAACGATGAACCTGTTGATTATGCCAGTTGTCATGATCTTTGTCTTCTTTACATTAAGGTGCAGGCCCATTTTGAGACTATGTTCTTTGATTGTGAGAAGCAAATGTTTCAGATCATCTTCGCTTTCAGCCAGTAATGTGGTATCATCAGCATAGCGAAGGTTGTTGATGAGTCTTCCACCAATCTTCACACCTCTGTTGTCTTCATACAGTCCTGCTTCTCTGATGATTTGTTCTGCATATAAATTAAACAGGTAGGGGGAAAGTATGCAGCCTTGTCTTACACCTTTGCTTATTTTAAACCATTCTGTTTCTCCTTGTTCCGTTCGAACTGTTGCTTCTTGATCAATGTACAGATTACGCAAGAGAACGATCAGGTGTTCTGGTATACCCATGCTTCTTAATGTGGCCCAGAGTTTCTCATGGTTTACACAGTCAAAAGCCTTGCTATAGTCGATAAAGCACAAATAGATATCCTTTTGGTATTCTTTAGTCTTTTCAAGGATCCATCTCACATCCGCAATGATGTCTCTCGTTCCTCGCCCTTTCCTGAACCCTGCTTGCACTTCAGGTAGTTCTTGTTCTAGGTATGGCTGTAGTCTCTTTTGAATAATCTTCAGTAGAATCTTGCTGGCATGTGGGATCAGAGCGATTGTGCGATAATTTCCACAGTCAGTTGGATCACCTTTCTTTAGTATTGGTATAAACACAGATCTTTTCCAGTCAGTTGGCCATGATGTTGTCTTCCATATTTCTTGGCAGAGCCTTGTAAGTACGGTAACAGCTGCATCAGATTGCTGCAATACTTCTATGGGAATGCTATCAATGCCTGGTGCTTTGTTCTTTGATAAGGCTTTCAATGCTGCTTCAACTTCTTCTTTCATCACCAATGGTTCCTGATCATAAGGTATAGGTTGAAACGGCTGTTGGTCCACTTGATCTTTATCATATAAAAACTCTGTATATTCCTTCCACCTTTTCTTGATCTTCTCAGCATCATTCAACATAGAACCTTGAGCATCTTGTAACATTCCAATTCGGGGCTGGAACTTTTTCTTTAACTCTCGCAGCTTTAGGAAAGCCGATCTTGTTCTTCCTCTAATAGTTTCTGCTTCTATTTCCTTGCAAGTGTCATTGTAGTACTTTTCCTTGTCCTGTCTTGCTGCACGTTGGAAATCTCTGTTGAGTTCTGCGATTGTCTTTCTTTCTCCTTTGGCTTTAGCTTCTCTGCGTTTCTGGGCAATTTTCAGAGTTTCTTCCGTCATCCATTTTGGCCGTTTTTGCTTTTTCACCTTTTGTAATGAATGGTCACCAGAGACCAGAGAGAATGATTAATGCCACTACGGTAACATTAGAAGGTATGGACTAGGGAGTATAGATGCCAAAAACACATTGACTCTTGTAGATGAAGGATATGGCTTCCTAGAAGAACATTTTCTCGGAAGAGAACATTGCATGGCAACTCCATACCTCATAGGAAAACACAGAAACATAGAAAAATGATAGTAGATGGACCCATCCAATTTGCCCATCCATACAAACCACTAAGCTCTACAATCCCTTCTTTTCCCTTATAGATCCTCTATGTTCATCCCATGTTTTCTTGAATTTAGATAGTCTTCATCTCTACCACTTCCAGTGAGAGACTATTCCACATATCCTGTACTCTTTATGTAAAGAAAGATTTCCTCAAACTACTCCTGAATCTATCCCCTTTCACCTTCACCCTATGCCCCCTCATTTCAGAGCTTTTTTCAATTGAAAAAGAAACTCTCCCCCATGTACTTATGATAGAGACATTTAAATGTCTCTGTGGCATATCTCCCTTCTCCAGCCTTGCTTTCAAAGTATATATATTGAAATCTTTAAGTCTGTCCCCATATATTTTATGACAAACACCACTCACCATTTTAGTAACTGCTCTCTGCACCAACTCCATCCTCTTTATAGCCTTTTGAAGATGCAGTCTCTAGAACTGCACAAAGTACTCCAAATGAGGTCTCACCAACAAATTTTCAGAGGCACTCATTTCCTCTTTCCTGCTGGCCATTTCTCTCCATATGTATCCAAGCATCCTTCTGGCTTTCACCATCACCTTTGGTTACCTTAAGATCATCAGAAACAATCACCCTCAAATCCAACTCTTATTTCATAAGCAGAGGTACTTCACCCCATATCTATATCACTCCCTTGGATTTTTGCAGCCCAAAATACAAAACCCTACATTTTTTAGTATGAAATTTCAGCTGCCAAATTCTTGACCATTCTTCAAGCTTCATTACATCCACCCTCATACTACTCTACTGCAGATTTCAATGTCATCTACACAGAAACTACTCTACTGCAGATTTCAATGTCATCTACACAGAGGCAAACCATACCTAGCAGCCCTTCTGCAGTATTGCAAAAATGTTAAAAAGAATCAAACCTCTCCTTCCTTTAATGTGATTTCTAGTTATGTGAAGGATATATTCTTGTTGAGTGTATTATTTTGTGGTTGAATTTATTCTTCTTTTGTAAATTTGTATCTCAAGAAAATGCAAAATAAATATTTAAAAAAAAAAAAAAAAAAAAAGAATCAAACCAAGGATTGATCCCCGAGGCACACCACTTGTGATGTCCTTATCCTCAGAAGGGCTCATTCTGTCTTGGACGTAGATCCCCTCTGTATGCCCAGTCTGAGCTGGACATACAGAGGGGATTGCAATCCTGATCCCAGGGGCACATCTAGCCCCGAGGGATCAGAATCGCGATCAGTCCTGTACGTGCAGGCCAGGACTGTGATTCAGCCCGACCTGCACGTACACGACCTCAGTCAAGACTCTTCAATGGAGCCATGGCGCCATGCTGCCATTGTACCACGGCTCCATTGAAGAGCCGCGATACCAGCCGCTGGAAAAAAAAAAGCTTATTCCCTGAAGCCCGACCCCCGATCTGGCCTCCTAAGGCCAGGGTCAGGCTGCGGGGAATGTCCTCTGGCCCCCCCTTGCCCCATCTGTGCCCCGGGCACAAGAAAAAACATGTCCAGGGAAGTTATTTCACCTCCCGCACAAGTCGCCAGCCCTGGACGTACAGGGCCGATATTAGAATCGGCCCTGTATATCCAGGGCCGGCGACTGCCCACCACCCACTCAGACTCTGCCCCCGAGCCATCCCTTCCCCACCCCCGTCTAACTTCCCCACATAACCGGCGGGGAGGTTAGACGTGGCAGGGGAAGACACGAATAGCATCCAGCCCCGCTATCTGTGGCACAGAATAACCTCCAAAGTGAACTCCATTTACCAGTGCCCTTTGCCACTTCCCACACAAGCAGATCCTAGTCCGCTAGGTCACTTTAGGGTCCATCCCTAGGATGCTCAATTTATTTATAAGTCACCTGTGCAGAATCGTGTCAAAGGCTTTATTGAAATCTAAGTACACCACATCTAGTGCTTTTCCTCACTCCAACTCTCTGGTCACCCAATCAAAGAAATTTATCAGATTTATCTGAAAAGAAATGCTTCTAGTAAAACCACGGTGCCTCAGATCCTGCAATCCACTGGATTCCAGAAATCTCACTATCCTCTGCTTTAGCAACACTTCCATTAATTTACTCACTACAGAGATCATCCTAATTAGCTTGTAGTTCCCAACTTTCTCCTTATTTTGGCTTTTGTGAAGAGGGACCACATACATCTTTCTCCAGTCCTCTGGGACCACTCCTGACTCTAAAGCAGCACTAAAAAGGTCAGACAGCAGAGCTGTCAGAACTTCCCTAAGTTCTTCAATACTCTTGAATGCATCCCATTCAGACCTATCGCTTCTTCTACTTTTAGTTTAGCTAGCTCCTCATAACCACAGTCTTTTGGAAAGTCATTCAAGATCTGCCTCACTTCCATTCCTATTTGTGTGTGTTTTCTGAGGTCCCACTCCTGGCCCATCATCTATAAACACAGAATATAAATATTTGCTAAGCAATTCCACTTTAATATCATTGGCTTCTACATATTCTTCCCCTTCAACCTCGAGTCTGATGATACCACCTTTGCACGTCCACTTGTCACTGACATATCTAAAATATCCTTGTCCTCCCATTTTACAACACTGGTTATTTTTTCTTCCGTTCACATTTTTGCTTTTCTGACTATTTCAACAGCTTCTCTTAGTTTTCCAAATATTATTGTTCATTTTCCTCTTTCTGTTATCTCTTGTATTTAATGGATTCTGGATGCAAGGAAGCCAGACATGGTGGTGAAGGAGAAGAACACCAAAATGGCAGAGATTAGAGAGGTGGCAGTTCCAAGCGACTATTCTGTTAATCATATTGAGAGGGAGAAGATCTTCAAGTACCAAGAAATGCAGTCAGAGACCAAGAAAATGTAGCAGAAAGATACTGAGTTAATTTCCATCATGTTGGGTGCCACAGGCTTCATTTTCCAATCATACCTTGATAAATTACTCATACATGTTACCTCTTATAAGCTACAAAAGGAAGATCAATTGGGCACGATGCAAGTACTATGCTGAGCATTAACACTAAATTTGAGACCAACATCATGCTATACATACCCTGGCTTAGGAACGAGGTTCACGACTGTCATGGTATGCATAAAACTAACCCATTCGGAGAAATTGTCCCAAGAAAAGTTAAAATCCCTTTTTTTTCTTTGTCAGGACAGAAAAAAAAGAAGAGGGAAAAGATAAAACATCACCATGTAGGATCCACTGCGTTGAAGGTAACGGACCTGGACTCATCCAGACATCACCAAGAATGAGGTCTCTTATGGACCGACCCTGGATCCTCACTGACCACTATAGCTTACCTGAAGGCTCCATTTCTCCAATTGGGCCCAGGAGCCATTCCACCAAATCAGTCCAAGCTGTAAAGTATGCTTTCACCATCTGCTGGAGACAGAAAATACTGAGGACCATGTTGCTGCACTGTGCTCTATATAAGGCAAAGCTCACAAGCTTTTGTTCTCGGTCTACATCTGCTGGTTGATGGGCATAACCCACTCGTTCTTGGCTGTCTAATGAGATAAGGCATGAGCTAAATGCTAATAAATAAATCATAGAGCTTAAATATGCCATTCCTATTTCAGAGAGAACCACATTTTCCGACAGTCATTCATATCTGATCTACGATCTCGTATGATAAAAAGTAGAGGCTGGCTCCGGAACACAGAATACATTATTTCAAATTTCTCCCCTTTAACTGCCATGCAGGTTATGAATACAAATAAAAGGAGAAATTAGACTTACCTGCTAATTGTTGTTCCTTGAGCAACTCCAGTTCAGTCCCTCACCGCTGGGTTGTACACCTCCTCCTGCAGTCTGGAGACTGGATTCTTCAGAATCATGACATCACTGGAGGTATTCCGCTGGTCTCTCCCATCAATCCCCAGTTTTCTATTGACAAAGCAGACTCAAAAGAGCAACAAATAAGTAGCTATAGCAATAATATGAAACAAATTACACTTACTTTTTTTTTTACATTGAACTAAAATAACACCCTCTGAACTGAGGAAATTCCTTCTTTCTCTTCTAACAAAAAACATAGAGAAAAGATAACTAAAAGAATACAACTTCTATTAAAAACTTTGGAATGTCTTATCCAAAATGCAAACTTAACCTATGTTAACTAACAAAAACCCCCGGGCGGGTATCGGGACTGAAATGGAGTTCCTCAAGGAACAACAATTAGCAGGTAAGTCTAATTTCTCTTTCCTTATCGTCCCTCCAGTTCAGTCCCTCACCACTGGGATGTAACAGAGTAGTAATTATCGGGAGGGACCTGTCCACCTGGCTCGCAAAACCGCAGACCCGAAACAGGCATCGTTTGCCGCCTGAACATCCAGGCGAAAATGTTTACTGAAAGTATGAAGAGAAGACCAAGTGGCTGCTCTGCAAATTTCCACTGGTGGAACCAAACTATGTTCCATCCAAGAAACCGCTTGTGCCCTAGTAGAATGAGCCCGTAACCCCACGAGCACCTGAATACCTTTCAAAATATAGGCTGACGCTATTGCCTCTCATATCCATCTGGCACTTGAAGCTTTAGCTGCTGCTACACCCTTACGTGGACCCCCAAAAAGTACAAACAAATGTTCCGATTTGCGAAAAGACTCCGAGTCCTTCAAGTATCGACGAAGGACCCTCTTTACATCCAACCGCCGCAAAATAGGATCTGAAGCCTCCTCCCCCGTAATACCCAACACTGGCAAAGAAACCACCTGATTTACATGAAAAGGTGAAACCACCTTAGGCAGAAAAGACGGAACCGGTCTTAATACAACTTTTTCCCTAGAGAAAGATAGAAACGGTTCCAGACAGGACAATGCCTGCAACTCCGAAATTCGACGAGCCGAACAGATGGCCACCAAAACCACTGTCTTTAAAGTTAAAATTTTTGACAGAAGCCAGATTCAAAGGCTCAAAAGGCTCCCTTGTCAAAGCTCCTAGAACCAAGTTGAAATTCCACGGAGGAGAAACCAACCTACGAGAAGGTCGTAAACGCGATACTGCTCTCAAAAAGCGAATCTCATCGACATGTGATCCCAAGGACACTCCTTGAATCTTACCTCGATAACAAGAAATAGCCGTCAGTTGAACCCTTAATGAACTGGCCGCCAAAACCTTATTGAAACCATCTTGCAAAAAAATTTATTATCATAGGTACTGAGACCTTGGATGATCGAAGTTGACGCTTAGCGCACCAATCTTCAAAAATACGCCAGACACGAACATTTGCTAGAGAAGTGGATCTTTTTCTAGCCATCAATAAAATAGCAATCACCTTTCCAGAATAACCTTTTTTACTTAACCTAGCCCTTTGAATGGCCAAGCCGTAAGCGAGAACCGATCCACCTGAGGCATCCACAGAGGATCTTGAACCAGAAGATCCGCTGTTGCCGGTAATCGCCAAGGTACTCCTTCGAGAAGACGTACCAGATCCGCATACCATGGACGTCACGGCCAATCCGGCGCCACTAACACCACTCTCCCCTGATGAGCTTCGATACGCTGAACCACTCAACCTATGAGCACCACGGGGGAAAAACAGAGAAAACCCTGCTTGGGCCATTGTTTCATTAAAGCATCGATTCCTTCCGACATTCTCTCTCGCCTTCGACTGAAAAATCGACGCCTTGGCCGATCGGAAAGTTGCCATGAGATCCATAACCGGAGGCCCCCACCTGATGACTATCTGAGCAAAAACCTCCGGATTAAACTCCCATTCTCTGGCATCCATGCAAACTATGCTTAGAAAATCCGCTGTCACATTGTCCATTCCTGCAACGTGTGCTGCCGATAGAGCCTGAAGCCGAAGCTCTGCCCAGGAAAACAATGCCTCTGCTTCCTCCTCTAGAGCCACGCTTCCCGTGCTGCCTTGACAATTGAGATAAGCCACTGTCGCGACATTGTCCGACAGAACACGCACCGCTTGACCTCGCACCGAGTTTTCGAACGTTCGAAGAGTTAGTGTTACCGTCCGCAACTCTAACGGGTTGATCGACCATTTGGCTTCCTGTTCATTCCAACGTCCTTGTGCATACAGTACTCCGCAATGAGCTCCCCAGCCTGCAAGACTTGCATCCGTTAATAACGGAATCCATTGCGGCTGCACCAGAGGCATGCCCGCGATCAGATTCTTCGGGCAAAGCCACCATTGAAGAGACTTTCTGACCAGCAATGGGCAAGGAAGTCGTTTGCACATGGTATCGTTCTGATGTGACCAACGCCTGAGTAACGACCTCTGTAACGGTCGCATGTGCACTCTGGCCCAAGGTACTATGTCTATTGTCGCTGCCATCGTCCCTAGAACTTGAAGATAATTCCAGGCTGAGGGCGCTGGAGTTCTTAAAAACTTGCGCACCCGACGCTTAACTGTCTGAACCCGCAGATCTGGCAGAAAAACTGCCCCAAACGGGTGTCGAACCGTACTCCTAAGTTCTCTAGAACTTGAGCTGGACTTAAATGACTTTTGGATACATTGACTACCCAACCGAGACTCTGAAGAAACTACACCACTCTGCTTGTTACTCGAACACTCTCCAGCTTGGATTTTGCCCATATCAGCCAATCATCGAGATAAGGGTGTACTAATATACCTTCTTTTCGCAGAACCACCACTACTACCACCATTACCTTGGTGAAGGTACGCGGAGCAGTTGCTAGACCGCAAGGCAATGCTTGAAACTGAAAATGCCCGCACGGCAGTGCAAACCTTGGGAACCTCTGAAGGCCTGGCCTGATAGGAATGTGTAAGTACGCCTCAGTAAGATCGAGTGACATCAAAAACTCTCCCTTTCGAACTGCCACTATTACCGACCGTAATGTTTCCATTTGAAAATGAGGTACTCGCAGAGAGCGATTCACACCCTGGAGGTCTAGAATAGGACGGAATGACCCGTCCTTTTTGGGAACCATGAAATAAATAGAGTATTGTTATGAGGAGAGTGTGGCTGAGCCCATGGAAATAGAGGAAAATAAAAAATCTACCTTTAAGGAAAGAGACAGGCAGCGAATCCATAGCTTGCAGAGTGCAGGAAAAGAGAAAAAACACGCAGTTGCTGAAGGCAGGCCACACCCAAGCTCTGCTAACCTAAGGGCAGGCGTGGAAACTAATGAAAAACACCTGAGCAGGGGGCAGTGCACGATAGGAAAAAAAACAGCTTTATAAACCCAGAGGAACAGGAAGGAAAGGGAGTTCACCAGGGAGTTCACCGGGGAGTTTGACCAGGAATTCGATCGGGGATTCGATCGGGGAATTGACCGGGGAGTTGGAGTTGACCACAGAGACTGCTGGGGAGAGAAGCACCCAAGAAAGACCCAGAGAGTTCACCGGGGAGGAGACTTCCGTGGGGACTTCAGAGGTGAAGGCAACACCCCAAGAGAAAGTCAGGCTTGCAGGAAAAGTACAAATAGTTCTGAAGCCAGCAGAGGTGTGGCTGGGAGAATTACTGGCCAGCAGCAGAGCGCAGTTTCTACAGTTCGTGAACCAGCTCTAAGGGTTCAAGCTCCCAGAAGGTGGGTGAACAAAAGTACAGCTAATAGTGACCTGAAACAGTTAGAGGCACTGTGGCATTTAATTCAGAAAAAGAAGCTTCACCTTCCAGATGAAAACCTTGCTCGTAGTGGAAAGCCTCAGTGGAGAAAAGTTCAGGAGCTTTTGGAGTGCATTGAACCAGAAGCGCAGCATGGAGCTTTAGAGTCAGACGTACTGGCAGGAGATCCAGAGGAAATGCAGGTAGATTGTTCTGAACCTGTTTCTATGTCTGAAGATTTATTAATGGACTGTTCATGGTGTCAGAGAGCTGAATAAAAGCTTCTGGAGAAAGAAAACCCTGTAACTTGAAAACCCCAAAGCATTAAGGAAACAGGGAGAGTTACTCTAGCCAGGAAAGCTAAGAGCCCTGTTTAATGCAGAGAAGACATTTACTTTTGTTTGAAAAAAAAAAAAAGGGACGTATTTGTTTGTTATATATTGAGAGACAGCTGCATGTGTTAAGAGAGCCTTCTAAAGCAGTTTCAGTCTTTGGTTTCATGGAATTTCCTGAGGAATATTGTTTGGAGAAGAATCCTGTTGCCTTCTGTTAAGCCTTAGTGTTTTTGGAAAAAAAAGAAATAAATAAATTCCTGTTTGCCTTTGAAAAAAAAAACCTTTGGTTTCCATACTTCTGTTTTTGAACAAGTAACACAACTACAAGTCCCAGAAGCCCAGGCTCTGGATGAGGATAACATAATCTTTATTTAAAGACTAACAAGGGCAGTCCTACGCCTATAGGCCGCGGCCTGGGCTAGGGTCCCCCACAGTATCAACCGACGCTGTAAAACTCTCACGGAACCGGAACCACTGCTCCCAATTGAAGAAGATGCTCTAACGTCTGCCATACCGCAGTTGCTCTTTCCTGCCCTCTGCAATGAGAGAGAACAAAAGAGAGTCTACTATTGGACGAGCAAATTCGAGAGCATAGCGTTTGCGAATCACCTCTAACACCCACTGATTGGATGTTATCTGGACCCAGGCTGGAAAAACCTTTTGAAGCCGACACCCAACCGGCTGAATTCCTGCCCGGCCCGCCTCATTTCATTGTGACTTTTTAAGCGCTGCGGCAGAGGAACTAGCAAATCTTCTGCCCGCCCCTCGAAAGCCCCAAAAACCTTGACCTCGTGAAGTAAATCTTCCTCTTTGAAAACCTCCAAACCATGAGGTATGAAACCGTCTAAAGTCCCGAAACTGACCTCACACAGCTGGTTGAGAACGACCTTGCTTTGGCCTATCTTCCGGAAGCGTCTGCCTTTTGATTCACCCAAATCCTTGACTAATTTGTCAAGATCCTCTCCAAACAGCAGCATCCCTTTAAAAAGGAAGTTTACTAAGACAAGACTTGGAGGAACCATCAGCCACCCAATTTCTTAACCACAGATAACGACGTGCAGCAATCAACGAAGCCATACTATTTGCCAAGGCTCTGATTAAATCATAGTGAACGTCAGCTAAGTAGGCTGACCCCAACTCAAGCCGTGCCACATCAGCTGAACTCTCCTGTGACTGTAGTGTCGGCTGCTGTAAATACTGCAACCACCTTAAACAAGCTCTTGCTACCCAAGCCCCGCAAATAGAAGCTTATAGCGACAGAGCATTAGCTTCAAAAGCTTGCTTCAACAAAACATCCACCTTCCTATCCTGTACATCTTTCAATGCCACGCTGCCTTCTACTGGAATAGTTATCTTCTCTTGTGACCGCGGAAACTGCTGCATCTACCCGCGGAGAACGAAACATCTCTATTTCTTGATCAGCCAAGGGATAAAGTCGATTCATAAACCTAACACCCCGCAAACCAGCCTCTGGTAAATCCCATTCACTTTGGATCATTTGCTCAACTACTCGATGCACTGGGAATACAGCTTGAGTATGACGCACTGCTTGGATAAGGGGATCCTACAAACCCTCCTTCTCCGAAGGTTGCAACGAAGAAAGATCAAGTGCCTGAAGGGACTCAGTAATAAGCGCTGTCAACTCCTCTTTCCGAAAAACTCTTATAATCCTCGCCTGATCTTCAGGCTCCTGAATTTCACCTTCCTCAAGATCTTCAATTCCTAATTCTGGATCTAACTCAATATCATCAGCATCTGGCCAATCTGAGACCAAATGCTGATTCTCCAAAGATCATGTTCTTTTAAGAGGTCTCACTAGTCCACTTACCAGTTTGTCTGAAGCTGACCATGCCAGAGGTGACTGATCCTGCTGACGTAAGCAATAAGCCTGATGCATTATCAACACAAAATCTGAGAAAAATTCCCTAGGGTCAATGCCTGGCCTGCCGGAGCACCAGTACTAGTTGACGCTGTCAGATTCTCCATTAAGGGTGCAGATGAAGCCTCCAGAAGAGATTCTTCCTCCACTGCTCTAGGCGGAGTCTGAGTACTCTCCTGAATCTCCTGCTCCATATTGCTTGATTCAACAGTGCAGCCCCGACAAACCCCGGCGTTCGAGACTGCGCCTCTACATGACCCACACACGAGACACTGTGGATACGATGGCATTAGCCACTAGCAAATGGAAATCAGTTCAAAAAGAAAAACAAACCTGCCTTTTTTTAATGTATATATACCTTTAAAAATAAAACACACTGAATTAAATAAATAAAATAAATAAATAAATTTAAACCTAAAAATAATCTAAACTGAAATTTAACAGTTAAAACAAACAAGAAACCACTGTATACACGCTAAAAACTCATAAAATCAAATTAACAATATGCTTTAAGCCCCGGAGACAAGAAAAAAATAACGGAGCATACACCAAAAAACGTCTGACAGCTTACTCGATCGCTGAAGACTCACACCTAAGCTTAAATTCACTTCCTCTTCAATTTCGCCATTAAAATGGCAGTTCTGTTAGCCGCAGCACTGGTAAGAAGCTCAAAGCAGTTGCCATGGCGAGGAAGAATGGAATTCTGCTGCTGATTAAACAAAACCACCGCTGCCTTGTAATGTCTAAAGGCAGCCGTTTGAATAACTTGCACAACTCCCCTCCGTCCACACAAGGAGGGGAGAGCAGACCAAATAATAAAATACAATTAAATCGAGGAGAGAAGGAAAAACCCCGGTTTGATCCCTCCCCCAACTAGCTTTTTTTTTTTTTAACAAATCTAAAGAGATATCTCCCCAGAAATTAAATAAATTACAGGGAAACCAAATAAAAGTAAAACCTGACTAAAGTAGCTAACTGCTCCTTATCTGTTCCTCTAGTGAGCCCAGCACCTAGGCTCACTACATCCTCCTGCTGCATGGAGACTGGACACACTGGGGGTTGATGGGAGAGACCAGCAGAATATCTCCAGTGATCTCATGATTCTGAAGAATCCAGTCTCCAGGCTGCAGGAGGAGGTGCACAACCCAGCGGTGAGGGACTGAACTGGGGGGACGATAAGGAAAACATATTTTAAATTGTGTGTATGCAGATGCCAGAAGTCTGACAAGTGAGAATGTATGGCACGAAATGAAGATATAATATGATAAGCATCTCAGAGAGCTGGTGGAAAGGGGACATCTTCAACTCCCCCCTGCATCGGGGTAGAGCACCGTCCCAGCTGCTGAGCTCCTAATTGCTCCAGCTCAGTCCGGGCTG
The DNA here is from genome assembly GCA_033557465.1 of Ichthyophis bannanicus. NCBI lineage: Eukaryota > Metazoa > Chordata > Amphibia > Gymnophiona > Ichthyophiidae > Ichthyophis > Ichthyophis bannanicus. Next base: position 883,801,136 of record CM066034.1, on the reverse strand, counting down.
TGGGAGGAGGAGCATCAGCTCTCTAAAAGCTACCCGCTCTCGGGCAGGCCCGCGCCTGTCGGGCCCGCGCCTGAGGGCCTCGCCAGAGGGCCCTTTGGCGTGGCCCTTAGGCGGGGACCAAAAAAAAAATAAAAAAATAAAAAAATAAAAAAGAGCTGCTCCAAACGACCGCTGAACCACATCCAGACAGACAGCGCTCCCAAAAATCACTCCCATCCAGCCTCAAACATCCATATCATTGAACCAATTGCATGAATAAAGAGTCAACGCTGGGTCCAGCAAACACATCCAAATACAGCTGAGCTCTCACATGGTCGAGCTCGCTTACTACACCCTCTCAACGCAACTTCAACCGCAGCAAGTATACTATTCACATGTAGACTCAACTGACTCTTCTCTTATAGCCTAACCATTGTTTATATCATATATCATAACTATTCTCTCCTAACCAACTGTATTTATACCATTGTAAATGCACTAGTGCTAGCAGGTACATACCATATAGTAATGTATTATTACTGTTGTCAGTAGCAATTTATCTCCTATTTATACTGTTGCAATTTATACAGTAACAATTTATCTCCTATTTATACTGCTGCAATTTATACAGTAGCAATTTGTCTCCTATTTATACTGTTGCAACTCAATTATTTCTGTGGTCAGTAACACCTACTTAATACTGTTGACAGTAGCACTCAAGTCATAGTTCCTACAACCTTTCTACCATCCCAGGATTACGCCATGGCTACCATTACTTGTTCACTCCTGCTCCTCTCCATCCTCTCTTGCATATTACATATTTCCTCTGCTCTAACATCTGATATCAACCCTATACCTATCCACAAAACCCGTAATAGGAAACCCCACCAAAATTATCCACAAAGTACATATTATAGTAGGCACAACTACTGTATATATGTACCTCTTGAAAATACAAACAACAAGAAACCTAATCTAAGAACTACTCCACAGAATCTCAAATGTGCTCTCATTAACGCACGATCAGCCCGCAACAAATGGCCAGCTATCATTGACCTTATATCAAACCTCACACTAGACATCCTACTGATCACAGAAACATGGCTATCTAATACCGACAATGTCCTAATGAACCATCTGACCCCACCTAACTACACCATCTATACATGTAACAGAGAAAATAGAAAGGGAGGAGGAGTTTGTATAATAGCAAGAACAGATTTGAAATATCACGTAATATCTACCAATGCCACAAACTACACAAATACGCTATCCATCTCCAATAATAGCAACACCATAAACCTCATCTACAGAGCCCCAAATGCTCCAGCTGATGATCTCTCAACCATAATTGATATTGCCATCAACCCATCGGATACCAACAAACCGAACTGGATCCTCGGAGATTTTAACCTTGCCTCCACACCACCTTCAGTATCCAACTCCTTCCTTGATGCCATGATCAACCTACACTATGATCAAATCATAAAAACATCCACTCATAAACAAGGAAATCTTCTTGACCTCATATTTGCACCATCAGTACACCCGAATCTGATAAACCAACCCGAGCCCCTATCAACCCCCGTCCCCTGGTCTGATCACAAACTTATCACATTCATCATTCCATCTACTGAATCTCCAAACAAGTCACCACGTGCTTACCTACTACCAAAACCAGCACGATTCCAACCTTTCAACATGGATACAATCACCTCCTTTACCATGCCAAAACTCTCCACTATACCTAACAACATCGAAGACACTGTATCAAACTGGAACAATGCTCTCCGACTATCAGCACAACCTACCACTACACATGACAAAACCTCTACCAACTCTTCTATTGCCAAGAAAAAGAACGCACCATGGTTCTCCTCAGAGTTACGAACCTCCCTTCAACGACTGAGAAGATTAGAGAAGAAATGGAGACACTCCCTAAGCTCTCATGACCAGTCCATTTACCTAGCCAACTTGAAGTCCCATCGTCAGCTAACCTGGGATAAGAGAAGAGAACACCATACAAAGCTACTTAGCCGTTCCCTCAACAAACCAAGAGATCTCTTCCAAATAGTAAAATCCCTAACTACTGAACCCCCCTCACCACAGCAGGAATATATACACCCACAAATATATGCTGATTACATCCAATCCAAGGCAATCAAGACCAATGAATCAACCATAAGTGTAACCAAGCAACCCTCCAACGCCCAATTCATACTCAATAATTTCTCATCTCCAACTCCAAAGTCTATTGAAGAAATTATTACATCCATCAACGCCACCACCGCTCCAAATGATCCTTGTCCAGCCTTCTGGATCAAATCACTGAAAACAGAACTTAACCCATACATATCAGCATTAGCTGACCAATCCCTTAGATCCGGGATATTTCCATCAGCTCTCAAGCACACCTCCATCCGTCCACTACTGAAGAACAGCAAACTGGATCCGAAAAAGGAAGAATCCTATCGCCCAATCTCAAACATTCCTTTATTAGCTAAGATCCTAGAAAAAGTTGTACTCAGACAAATTCAACAACACATTGATTCCGAGGCCCCACTAGATCTAAACCAGCATGGCTTCAGGGAAGCCCACGGAGTTGAAACCCTTCTAACCTCTCTATTGAACACACTCATTAATACAACAGACAATATCAGAAATGGAGTCGCTATGATCTTCCTAGACATAGCAGCAGCTTTTGATTCTGTTGACCACAACCATCTACTCACCAGGCTCCATGAAAAAGGAATTCAAGGAACGGCACTGAATTGGTGCAGATCCTACCTAGAAGATCGCTGGCAACAAGTACGGACTGGTGATACCACATCGCAACCTTTTCATCAGAAGCAAGGAGTTCCACAAGGTTCCTCGCTTTCAGCCCTCCTATTTAACATATATATGCAACCTCTCTGCAACATCTCCCGCTCTTTCGGAGTATCATGTCTTATCTACGCAGATGACGTGCTCTTATTCACTCCAATCAATGTATTAAAACCTGACTACACTACACTAATCACCTGCTTCAACTCAATATCAGATTGGCTACTCTCCCAAAATCTCAGAATCAATTTTAAAAAAACCGAAGTCCTGATTATCACTAGGAACAAAGACTTCTCTCCTCCACCAACTCTAAGAACACGAGATGCTGAACTACCACTCAAAACCTCAATACGTTATCTGGGTGTTATACTTGACCAACGACTTGAATTTAAAGATCACATAAAAAATACTGTAAAAGCCATTTACTACAAAATCAGGACCCTTCGGCACCTCAGACCTATGCTTGAACCATCTGACTTCCGTACTACCTTCCAGGCATTAGTCACTCCTCACTTTGACTATGCAAATATCGTTCTTCATGGCCTACCCAAAAGCACTCTAAACCCGCTTCAATTGGCCATGAATACAGCGGCCAGAGTTCTTCATGGATCCCCAAAGAGCCAACATATTACTCCCATCCTATTTGACCTTCACTGGCTCCCACTAGCTTGCAGAATTTTATACAAAGCTCTCATCCTGACCTTCAAAGCATTCCACCATATCTCATCATCCTCCTTATCTGATCTCCTCCAACACACACAGAACACCAGATCTAGGCGTTCTGTAACAGAGAACATGCTAACAGTCCCAAATGACAGCAAAAAACTCACTCAAACAACCACATTAAGAGCTTTCTCTTCCTTCGCCCCTAGATGCTGGAACAAGCTACCACCTAGTCTTAGAGCACAAAAAGACCTGTCCCAGTTCAGAAAATCCATAAAAACGCATCTCTTCCTACAACACTTCTCTCAATATACTGACCCCCCTCTCACACAAACCATTGATCACGGCTAGCCAAATAAGCTCCCGAAATCATACTACTCGATCTAGACCAAGCCTCACAAATCCTACCTTTAGAACTTGAGCATTTAAGAACCTATTGTAAATAATTGAAAATATCTGTTAATTGTTAATCCCTGTTATCCATGTTTTTATTCCTTGTTCTCTGTAAACTTAACATTTGTTTTATGTTTAAGTACAAAATTTGTTAAAATGTAAACCGCGCTGATGTCAAGAGTGCGGTATATAAAAGCTGTTAAATAAATAAATAAATAAATAAATAATAAATAAATAAACTAATGGGACACTGATACCAGAGTACAAATTATACCAAAATGATAGGATAGATCTAGTTGGCAGAGGGTGGTGCTGTATGTTAAGGATGGAATAGAATCAAACTAGATAAAAATCCTGCAGGGAAAAAAAATGCAACGTTAAATCTTTATGGATAGATAAATTTCATATGTGATGGGGAAAACTAGAGTGGTGGGGGTATACCACCATCCAGCTGCAAAGGACAAAGAGACAGACAATGAAATGCCAACATAAATTAGGACGGCTAGCAAATATGGTTCACATAATAACAATAAGAGATTTCAATTACCCCAATATTAACTGAGTAAACATCTCATCAGGTCATGCTAAGGAGGTAAAATTTCCAAATGCCATAAATAACTGTTTTATGAAACAGCTGATCTGGAAACTACAAGAGAGGAAAATGGTTTAGTACTTACTAGAACATAGGACAAGGTATCACAATTAATGGTGGCAGTAGTGATGACAAGGTGATTAAATCTGTCAAGCATTAAAAGGAGGACACTAAAGAAAATTGCTGCTATAGCATTTAATTTTAAATGTCTGAATAAGATGGAAATCAAATACCACTTTCGTAAGGAACTTAGGATGAGTACAGAGGACCACTCTATTATGATGCAATTTAATATAAGGTGGATGAACTACGAGAGCCTAAAGCAGGGGTGTCAAACTCAAATACACAGTGGGCCAAAATGTAAAACTTGAACAAAGTCGCAGGCCAGCATTGAACAAATGAACCTTTTAATATGGACCCAAACAAGATTTGCTTTAACATTGAATATGAAGCAACACTTATTACTATACAATTTATAACTTAATAATTCAGATATGCAAAAACCAATTTCAAATAAAAAAAATCAATGACATTCATTTATTAAATAAGATTTAAATAATAAATAATTTTTAAAATAAAACAACAATAATAAAATTAATCAACTATTCAAGCCCATGTCTTGGAGTAGCAAGAAAAAGTGCATAAAGAAAACGTTAATTATTGCTCAGTTTGCTGCACACTGATCTAATCTGATGTGCCCAAGCCAGATACCTGGCATCTCTTCTTGGATGATAGTTCATCAATGTCTGGGCTCAGGCTTTGAGCTGAGGAAATCCTCAGTATCGAGCGAAGGTGTTCATCAGTCAGACGTCTCCTGTGAGATGTTTTGGTCATCTTCATCGAGGAGAAAAGTTGCTCACATAGATAAGTGCTGCCGAACATGGAGAGCATCTGAGCAGCTTGGGTGCGGAGCTGAGGCATTGTGTCAGGGATGAACTGTGGAAACTGGGCGGCGCCCACAGCATCATACTTTGACTTCAGCGTGTCATTACACTGGAGTTCAATTAGCTCCATTTGGAGGTTGGTTGGTGCGTTTTCCACATTAACTGCAAAGGGATTACTGAGCAGTTCAAACCTACATTTCTGGACATCAAAGTCGGCAAATCGCCGGCTAAACTCAGCGCCGAGTACACTGAGTTTTTCAGCAAACTGTGCGCATGGGAACAAGTTGGTAAAGAACTGCGTTTTCATGGTTTGGCAGCAGGGAAAATGGCCAAGGTTTCCTTGCAGCATCTGATTCTCCCACAGGCACAGTTTAGTTTTAAAAGCCCTCACTGCAGCGTACATGTCTGTGATGATGCGCCCCCGCCTCTGAAGCTGCAGGTTCAGCGCATCGAGATGGCTCGAGATGTCACACAGAAAGGCCAGCTCACACAGAAACTTTTTCTCCCAAAGCTCTGCTGTGTCCTTCCCTTTGCTTTCCAGAAACTGACATATTTCCTCATGCAGCTCAAAACATCTATTCAGTACTTTTCCTCGGCTTAACCATCTCACCTCTGTGTGATACGGCACGTCTGCGTATTCCGAACCACACTCCTCCAGAAAAGACTTAAACTGGCGGTGATTCAGACCTTTGGCTCTTATAAAGTTAACTACTTGTGTTACTGTGGTCATAACATGTTCCATCTTTAGGGCTTTGCCACACAATGATTCCTGATGTATGATGCAGTGATAAACAGTTAGTTCACCTGCACAGTTCTCTTCCTGCATCTTCTCCCGGACCCTGCCCACCAGTCCACTTGTTTTACCGCACATCGCTGGCGCACCATCTGTCGTTAATCCCACGAGTTTATCCCACGGCAGCTTTATTTCAGTTACGCATTTGGAAACCTCCTCAAAAATTTCCTTTCCTGTGGTTGTGCCATGCATTGATTTGAATCCCAATAGCTCCTCCGTAACACACATATTTGAGTCCACTCCACGGATGAAGACTGACAGCTGAGCAGTATCAGATGCGTCGCTGCTCTCATCCACAGCAAGGGAGAATGCAACGAAATCTTTTCCCTTTTCCAAAAGCTGGTCATACAGATTGGTGGCAAGATCACATGTGCGATCAGCTACTGTGTTTCTGCTCAGGCTCACGTTTGAAAAGGCTTGCTTTTTCTCTGGGCACACGATGTCACAAACTTTCAACATGCACTTTTTCACAAACTCTCCCTCATTAAAGGGCCGGGCTGATTTTGCGATCTCTGCTGCCACAATATAACTAGCCTTTACAGCAGCCTCACTTTGTGATGTGGCTTTTTTGAACATATTCTGTTGTGAAACCAAACTTCTTTTCATCTCCTCCACTTTCTGGCTCCTTTGAGTCATGTCCAGGTCCTTGTACTTGTCATGGTGTTTTGTTTCATAGTGTCGTCGAATGTTATACTCCTTAGTTATAGCCACGTTGACTCCACAAATCAGACAAACAGGTCTGTCTTTTACATATGTAAACAAATATTCTGTCTCCCACCTGTCCAGAAAGTTCCTGTTGTCTGCCTTTTTTTTGCCATTTTTGGGAAGGGGTTCCACAGTGACAGTTGTAGCTTGAGATCGCTATGACTTCTGTCACACAGGAGAGGGCGTTTCTGGGACCTGTCCTGATTGACGCGCCAAAACAGCAAGGCATTATGGGATTTGTAGTATTAGCGATGAATGAATGCGCTGTATAATACCGGCGGGCTAGCTCTAGTAGTCATTTGGTATAGCCTCGCGGGCCAAATATAATTACACTACGGGCCAAATTTGGCCCGCGGGCCAGAGTTTGACACCTATGGCCTAAAGCTTGCTCAGCCTGCAAGCTGAAGTGACCACCACCAAAAACAAAACCTTCCAGGTCAAAACAACTTCAGATGGCAGGAAGGAGCTATCATCAGCTGCGCAAGAACCACATTGAGGTCGCAAGACACTGCGGGAGGTTTATAGGGAGGCTTCAAGAGACAAAGTGAACAACTAAAGGCTGTACAGAGATGGGCTTTCCCTCTGCACCTCTATGGTAAGCTTCAGTTGCACTAAGGTGAACCCTAACGGAGCTGGACTTAAGTCCACACTTGGAGAAGAGTATAAAATATTCAAGCAGTTTTTGTGTGGAACGGGCAAAGGGATCTAGGGAATGGTCCTCATACCAGATAGCAAACCTCTTCTACTTGCATAAATAGGATTTTCTCATTAAGGCCCCACTGGAGGCCAAAGGGACTCCGGCTGGCAGATTGAGTTTGGATAGCATTAACCTCTCAATATCCACGCCATGAGGGCCAAGAACTTGATGTTGGGATGCAACATCATTCCGTTCTCCTGCGATATCATCCAAGGCATGGCCTAACCGGAGTGGTTCCTGACTGTTGAGCTGCAGCAGGAAAGGAAACCAAGGTTGTCTGGGCCAGTAGGGAGCGATGAGAATCATCATGCATCTGTCTGTTTTGAGCTTCAGGAGTCTTTGCAATGAGAGGGATTGGAGGATATACATACAGAAAACCTATCCCCCAATTTAGGAGGAAAGCATCCAAAGCTAGCCTGCTGTGCGATTTTACTCTGAAGCAAAACTGATCCACTTGGGCATTCTGAGGAGTTGCGAACAAATCTATTGAGGGGGTGCCCCACTCTTGAAAAATGCAAGTAGCAACCTCCCTGACCCGTGTCCATTCGTGTGGTTGGAGGACTCGACTCAGTCTGTCTACCAGAGTGTTCACCTAGTAGATGTGTGTCTCTCAAGTCCATCCCATGAGCAATGGCAACTTCCACAATATAACTGTTTCCCAACCAAGGAAGTACGGGCCTGTTCCTCCCTGCTTGTTGATGTAGAAAATTGCTACTTGATTGCTGGTTTGAATCAGGATAAATTTGGTTGGTTAACCGATCTCTGAAAGCCCCTAGAGTGTTTGCCATGGCTTGTAGTTCCAAGAAATTGATCTGATGGAGACTTTCTAGGAAGGACCAATCGCCCTGGGTGTGAAACCTATCAAGATGAGCTCTCCAACCCAGTTTGGATGCATCTGTTATCAAAGTTTTATGTGGTGGAGCGGTTTGGAAGGGGAGACCTTTGAGCAAATTGTGGCAGATTGTCCACCACTGCATCCACTGAATGAGTGGATTGGTGACATATAGACGATCCCCAAGACATACTGCGGTCTAGGTCCACTGAGTCTGTCTCACGTGGAGACGTGCCAAGAGTGTTACATGCACTGTAGAGGCCATGTGACCTAGTACAGTTAACATTCTGCAAGATGTTATCTGCTGACTCAACTGAGTCTCCCACACTATCGCTGTCAGTCTGTGAAAACTGTAGTGCAGAAAGAAGACTCTTGCTTGAGTGGTGTCAAGCAGGGCTCCAATGAATTTCAATTGTTGGGAGAGGCCGAATGTCAGATTTCTGGGTAGTTTATTATGAACCCTAGTAGCTCCAGCACTGGAATGGTCAGCAGTGTTGATTCTCAAACTCCTTCTGGCCAACTGTCCAAATAGGGGAAGTCAAAAACTCCCAGCGTCTGAAGGTAAGCTGCTACTACCACAAGGCATTTTGTGAAGACACGGGGTGCTGAGGCTAGACCAAACGGCAGAACTCGGTACTGGAAGTGCTGTCCCCCCAGAATGAATCTGAGATATTTCCTGCGAGTGGGATGTATCTGTATGTGGGTATAAGCATCCTTCAGATCCAGAGAATATAGCCAATCTCCTTTTTGCAGGTAAGGGAGTAGGGTGCCTAGAGAAACCATTCCGAACTTTTCTCTGACCAGGTAGGTATTCATATCTCTTAGGTCTAGGATAGGACAGTATCCGCACCGCCCACACACACCCCCCCTGTTTTTTTGGGGGGTGAGGAAATACCTAGAATAAAACTCTCACCCTCTTTGCTCTGGTGTCATAAGCTAGATCACAAGATCTGCCAAGAGGGTGGTGATTTCTCTCTGAAGCAATTCCTGATGCAGAGGTTTGATGGAATGAGCCCTTGAGGGGCAATTTGGAGGAATGACAAATAGATGTAATTAGTAACCACTCTGGACAATTTGCAAAACCCAAGTGTCTGAGGTTATGAGGGGCCACCTTTGGGCAAAAAGAGTGAGCCTCTCTCTGACAGGAGAGTTCTCCTTTGCAGTTACCGGTAGAGTGGCTATGGCTCTGCAGGAACTAGACAAAGCCCTGCCCCAGGCTTTGGCTAAGGAGCAGGCTGGGGTTTCTGAGGCTTCTCATGCCATGATTGTGGTCGAGGAGCCTGTCTTGGTTGGGAAATTTGGGGCCCATGAAAATACTTACGCCTACAAGAGTAATAGGTCTTTTTCTGGGAGCCACCTTTGTACCTCCTGTGGTAGGAGGACAACTTGGACATGCGCATCGAGAGATTTCAAAGGGCAACATGCTGCTTTTCAATGAAGCCAGCCTCCTCTTCAACTTGTTCTTCGAAGAAATTGTCTCCACGGCATGGCAAGTGTGATGATGAGAGCGGCCAAGAACAGATGGAGATAGAAGGAAACCATGTTTCTGCCTTTAAAACAAGTGACAGACAAGTTGTGCACAGAGCTTGCAGAGCAGGAAAGAAAAAAAATCCTGTCTCTGCTGAGGCTAAGCCACGCCCAGACTCTGAAGTGGGGGCAGGCTTAGATACTGATTGGAAAGGCCTGTGCGAAGGCAAAAGGTGTGGCAGGGAAGAAACGGTTTTTAAAACCTCACTCTGACCAGAGAGGAAGGAAGGGAGAGTCACTTCCACAGGAGAAGGAGAGATCCTGGAGCAAGGGGATGCCAGTGGGAAGAGATATCCCAGAGCCTTGGAAGATCCTGGAGAGGAAGGAGGATTCCAGGAAGGCTTTCAGGAGAGATCTCATGAGAGAAGGAGTGGAGAAAGGCACAAGAAGTCTGACTTCCAGAAGCTGAAAGAGGTCAGTAGAAAAGGAAGCAGTGGGTGTCTGAGAAATGCTCCTAGAAGTGAAGCCAACAGATGTATAGCTGAACAGCTTACAGATGAACAGGAAACAGTTTGCAACAGCTAGTGTACAAGAGCCAGACCTGAGCCCTACAACTGCCAGAAGGTGCGTGGAGACGCTTGAGAGTGGAAAAAGCCAAACCCCAGCAGTGAGCAGAGCAGCTGAGCTAAAAACACTAGAAACATTAGCACAAGTGTTCCCTGAGAGAAAGGCTTATTCTCCCAAAGTAACCGTGCCCAATCAGAAAGATTTGCTGTGGAGCCAGTTTCAAAAGTTCCTACAAGACAGAGAAGCTGAGGAAGCTTTTAAGACTGTAGAAGGCAATGAGCATTCTTTAGCCCAGGAGGAAATGCAGGTCAATTCTTATGTGCCAGAGTCTGACCTAGGAATCTCTCCAATGGATTGCTCATTCTGTTTAAAAGAAGACTGAGCCTTACTAAGCAGAGCTGAGAAAGAGTGAGAAGCTGTATTGTGCATAACTCTGTAACTGCTAATAGTCTTCTAAAGCCAAGGATGTGTTTTACCAAGTGAGAATTTTCTTCTAAAGCAAAGAATCTGTGTGTTACCAGAAGTTTGTTTGAACTGGGAAAACAACAGTTGTGAAAAAGCTGTGTGTTACCAGAAGTTTGTGTAAAAGGGAAAACAGTTGTGCCAAGAAGAAAGTTAACCTTTTGTTTGAAAGAGATAGAAGAAGCTGTGCTGAGTACTGTTTTGTTTAATGAAAAACAGCTGCTAAGGTTATCAGGACTTTTGGTTTCCGTTTACCTCAATTGCCAGTTATCTTCTGTTATCCTTTGTGTTGGAGAAGTATCCTAATGCCTTGTGTTTGAATTTTAATGCCTTGGAAATCCCCATAGAAAAACAAATATTCTTGTATGCCTTACCAACGGTCTCGCACTACATTTTGTCCTTGCTCAAGAAAAGCCTAACTACAAGTCCCAGAATTCCACTGGGGACAGTCAGAAAAGCTTTATATAAGGACATTACAAGGCAGCCCTAAGCCTGTAAGCCCTAGGGCCCAGGCTAGTGTCCCACACAAGTCAGCAAGCTTATCCTGTACAGATTGTTCTAGGTCTGAGGACCAGAGCCAGACGAGTCTCTGGGAGCCAATACCAAAGGCAGAAGCTCTTGATGCCGCTTCGAAGACCATGAACTTCGAGAAGTCCTTGCCATGGCCCACTAGGGAACAACACTGTTCCAGTTTCTCTGGAGGGAGATACTGGGACAGATCAGCTAGGCCACACATGATCTTCTTTAGAAACATGCCCATGTGGGCCATATGCATGGAACTCTGAAAAAAAACTTCACCCAAAAGTCCAATATCCAAGTTCCCTCCCTAGGGGGGCCGAGGAATGAATCTTGTAATGTTTAGACCTCCTAACGGCAGATTTGACAACCAAGGAATGGTGAGGAAGCTGGGGCTTCTTGAATCCAGGAGCCTTCTGAACTCTATATATGGAGTCAAGCCTTCTACTAACTGGGGGTACAGCATTCTCATCTGCACTCTCTGAAGGATGCTGTGTACGGGCATGACCAACGCTTCCTTAGGGGCCATAGAGTACTGAAGGATCTCAAATACTTCTGCCCAGGGCTCATCCTCAGTCTCTAAAGAAAATGGTATGGCTTTGGCCATATCCCTTACAAAATCTTGGAAGGTCATATCCTCATGAGGTGACTTGCATCATTAATGAGGAGGAGAAGGGTCTAATGGAACCCAAACAGACCTATCCTCTTGACATGTCCTCAGATTCATCGGTAACCCAGCCTTCTGAGTCAGACTCAGAGAGGAAGTTGAAGTTCTTCCGAATCTCTGCCTGCATCTCTATCCTGACCCTTGGGGATCGGGAGCTCCTTCAGGAATGACGATGCACCAATGCTCTTCTAGTTTCCAAGGGAGCATCAGACCCTGAAACACCAGAGTGAGATCAGCAGGGCAGGCTTCAGTACTGGGGCCCTTCAATGCTCTGATGTCGATACCTCTCTCGCAGGCAAGCCATATGTCTCCAGTATTGGCTGGATGGGTGCCAAAATCAGTGCAGCAGACAATGAGGCACTCTACTCAGAAAAACTCTACTCAGTATTGTCATGTCTACTGCGCCGCTCTACCTCTTTGGAATCCCAGGAAGGCACCCTTACTGAGGAACAGTTAGCTCAATTCTTTCATAAGAAAACCTCTGACCTTTGACATGAATTCTCCCAAAATTTATCAGGTGAGAGCTTATCATCAACCCTGAGCAACATCCCCCCACCTACGTGACTCCCTCACCCATCTTTGGTCCGCATGTAATCCTATCCTTCTAGAGCCTCTTACAAAGTCTGTCAGCCTCACAGAAAACCACCTGTGCCTTCAATCCCATTCCCTCTTCTTGGATTGACGTTAACTCACTGGCCCTTCTACCGTGAGTTCTCTCTATTTTCAATAACAGCCTGACTACAGGCACCTTCCCTCTCTTTGTTGGAAATCTGCTCTGGTGCGACCCATCTTGAAAAAACCCTCCCTTGACATTGTCTCCTCTGCACACTATTGCCCAGTTTCTAATCTCCTTTTTCTATCAAAGATACTAGAAAATGTGCTTTTTCTGTCAATTAATTGAACATATTGAGAAAACTAACACCCTTCATCCACGACAATCTGAATTCCATGCTGGCCACAGCACTTAAACTGTCTTACATAGAAACATAAAAACACGACGGCAGAAAAAGACCACATGGCCTATCTAGTCTGCCCTTCCATATCAACCACAACAACAGTCCCCTTTTTTCCTTTAGAGATCCTCTGTTTGTCCAATGCTGTTTTGAATTCAGATACTGTCCTCATCTCTACCACATCCACTGAGAGACTATTCCACACATCTACTACTCTTTCTGTAAAATATTTCAGCATAATTCTCCTAAGTCTATCCCCTTTCACCCTCCTCCTATGTCCCCTCGTAGCAGAGCTTGATTTCAATCGAAAGAGGCTCTCCTCCTGTGCATTTATGCCACGGAGGTATTTAAACATCTCAGTCATATCACCTCTATCCCGTCTTTCCTCTAAAGTATACATATTAAGATCCTTAAGTCTCTCCTCATATGGCTTTATAACGAAGACCACTAACCATTTTAGTAGCCACCCTCAGTACTGACTCCAACCTGTTTATATCGTTTTGAAGGTGCAGTCTGAAAACCAATCAGAACAACTGAGGAGAGGCTGGGAGAAGAAAACTATACAATACCAGGAAGCAGCTGTCTCACTCTACCAGGACCTCTCGACCTTCATGTTGGTGCGTCGACGGGAGATGAAACCGATTATAGAGGTGCTGAATAAAGAAGAGATTCACTATTCGTAGTCCTTTCCCTTTCGAATAAACTTTTCTTTGGGCGGTAAAAAGATCTCTGCAAAAGACCATACAGAGGCGTGGAGAGCGCTCAAGCAAGCAGGCCTCATGGAAGGTAATGCAACGCTAATGGCCTCGTCCTCCAGGACTTAGAATTTGAAATGGAAACGAGTGGGAAAAAATGCTCCATAAGTATTGGATTGTTTAAGGGAGAGAAATCTCCTACTTGACTGCCACTTGGGAGATTGGTAGAATTTGCAGTAAGAGATCGTGATTGTATTGCGGGCCAGCGGCTGGGGCCACCAAAGAAGAAGACTTCTTTATGGACAATTGCTATAGTTGGGGGAATGCCTGAGCTTGTTGTAGCTATTTTATCCTATTCCTTTTTCATTATTCCTTTTATAGTTGGCATCCTTCTCATTGTATGATATCATGCTAATTGTTGATGTTGTCCGCATTGGCAAAGGAGCTAATCTTTGGAACGGATGGAGTGGGAGGGGGAGGTTTGGGTGGCCTGGATTTGGGATCGTCATTTCCAAACCTTGCCCAATGGGCGAGTACATGGAAATGATGGGGTGGGTGGGGGGAGCAGGTGGGGGAAGGAAGGGAAGAGATGGGTTTGGGGTAGGGAGAGGGGCAAAAGGGGAAATCAGACGAGGGGGCTGAGAGAGGAAAGATGAGGAGGGGAGAGGATGGAGGTTCTCTGTGAGGGGAAACCAGGAGGGGGCAGTTATAGAGGAAACTGCTTGTGGTTGGGCCTTGCACTTTCATAGCGCAAATGGAACACGAGATTTTAGGAGGGGGGAGAAGCAGGGAGAATGATATTATGCTGAAAGTAATTTCCTTTAATGTAGAAGGTCTCAATTCGCTTTGAAAGTGTTCTCTATTATTTAAAGAGTTGGGGACCTTGAAGAGTGATCTTGTGTTCCTGCAAGAGACACACCTTTGCTGCACCAATCAGGGTTGGTTGAGACATAAGCCCTGTTCTGAAGTGTGAGTATTGTCAGATGAGTGGGGCCAGAAGAAATGTGGAGTGGCCATATTGTTTCATCAGGCCTTGCCCATTAGGGTAGATGAGGTGAGGAAGGACAAATTGGGGCACTGGCCTTTTATGAATGTTCACCTGGACAGACATCTTCTCACTTTGGCTAACATATATGCGCCCAGTGAGGGTCAGGTGCATTTTTTTGCATGGTTGAAAACTGTACTAGCCGAGATCATGAAAGGGCCCGTTCTTTTAGAGGGGAACTGCAATGCTCATCTGATGCCGCACCTGGATTCCACGGGGAAGAATACTCGGGAGGGAAATGGAATTAGTCAAGCATTTGGAATGTTTATGATAGATTTAGGCCTGCGGGATGTGTGGAGGGATTCTCACCGGGGGAGGGGGGGGGAGTTACACCTACTATTCGCTGGTCCATCAGACTCGCACGCGTATTGACTATTTTTTGTTGGACCTGTGACTAGTGAGTGAGGGGGTGGAGGCTGGGTACGGCACACGAACGTGGTTGGACCATACCCCCTGCTGGACTGCCCTTCCTTGTGATCTTGGGGGAGATAGGAGGAGGATGTTGCAGTTGGACGGAGGATTTTTCCATCGAGCCACTGCTGTGCGAGACCATGGCCGGTTTATACAAGAATTTTTTGAACTGAATGCCATGGGGGAGGTTGCGCTGCCGGTGGTCTGGGATGCTTTCAAGGACACAGCTCAAGGACACCTTATTGCTGAGGCAGCCCGGGCTAGGAGGGCCTGGGCAAGGAACTCCTAACATTTGGAAGGGGAGGCCAGGCGTCTCCAGCAAGAACATGCACAGACTGGCTCCAAGCGGGTTTGGCGCCAGTGGCGGGAGACCCAAGCCCAAATAGATGCCTATGTGCAAAAAGATTTAGATACTATGTGACGCCGACTGCGCCAAACGTTCTATGAACAGGGGAATAAGGTTGGGCGTTACTTTGCCTTTAGGCTTAAAAAACAGCAAACCTCGTGAATAGTGAGCGAGATTAGGGACTCGGAGTCTCGAGAGATAAGCACAGTGCTTGCAGATTACATGGCACACCGGTATAAAGCAAAGCCCTTCAACCTTACTCAGGTGGATGAATATCTTTGTGATATCCCTTTGTCGCGCCTCACAGATTTGCATGGGGAACAACTAGAGGCAGAGATTACTGTGTGGGAGGTGGACGGGGCTATCTGCTGAATGACTGCTGGTAGGGCTCCTGGTGGGGATGGATTTCCCTCAGAGTATTGCAAAAAATATAGTGCTCAATTGGCACCCACTCTGGCTGTGCTCTTTAACGAGGTGTTGCAAGGGTCGTCGTTGCCCTCCACCCAGCTTGAAGCAGTCACTGAGGCAATACCTAAACCAGGTAAACCTCCTCAAGAGGCAGCATCATACCGCACCATCTCCTTGTTAAATACGGATATTAAAATATTGGCCTCTGTGCTGGCCGCACGGCTAAATTTGGCTCTTCCGGACCTGGTAGACCCTGACCAGGTTGGTTTGTGCCTGGTCATCAGGCCGCTGACAACGTTCAGCGGATGCTGCAGGTGATACAAGCTGCGCTATGATCCCCAACCAGCACTCCTGGTAGGCATTGACGCCAACAAAGCATTTGATAAGATCAATTGTGGCGTGTCTTGGATAAAATGGGGTTTGGACCCCACTTTTTGCAATGGGTGCATGGTCTCTACCGAGGGCCCCAAGCCAGCATCCAAGTTAATGGGGGCCAATCGCAGAGCTTTGAAATGGAGAGGGGTACTCGACAGGGGTGCCTGCTATCCCCACTTTTGTTTGCATTAGTAATGGAACCATTGGCACAAAGCTTTCGTGAGCATCCCGGTATAGCCGGAGTATGGGTGTGCTCGCATGAGTACAAAATAGCACTTTTTGCAGATGATATTATATTGTCCCTAACTTAGCCTGAATCCTCCCTTCCCTGTGCAATGCAAATCTTTGTGGCCTTCTCACACGTTTCAGAATTTAAGATAAATTACGCTAAGTCGAAAATCTTAAATATGGGTGTTGGGAAGGCGGTGTGTGCGCAGCTGAAGACGCAACTTCCTTTTCGATGGGTGGACAAAGACCTTCGTTATCTGGGTGTATATCTCACAGTAGACAGGGTGGCACTTTTTTGAGTGAACACTGGACCCTTGCTCAAGCAGGTTAAAAGGGACTTGGAATCCTGGACGAGCTTGATGTTGTCATGGTTTGGACATATTGCTGTCACGAAAATAGTGGTAGTGCCGCAATTCCTATACCTTTTCCAGGTACTCCCCATATCCCTGCCACGAAGAGCCTTAGAGTCCTGGCAAGCATTGATAATGAAGATCATATGGAAATTTAAACGCCCTCGAATAGCTTGACGGATACTGTATGCTCATCCAGGTAGGGGGGAATGAGAGTCCCTAATCTTCATTGGTACTATGCGGCAGCGCAATGCCAGGCAGGGGTTGAGTGGATGAATTCTGCCAGCTCCAAGTGTTGGGTGAAAATGGAAATGGACCTGTCGAGGGGACATGGACTGGGTGACCGCCTGTGGCTCGGTGCAAAATTTAGGGGGGGGGGTGTCTGCATGTTGATAATCCATATATAACACATACCCTCCAATGCTGGGATCGCTATTTCTAGCTGCGGGGGGTGGCACTGTCCCCGTTGGTGCCTATAATTCATAACAGAGCCTTCCCTCCAGATATGAATGATTTGGCTTTCCGACAGTGGGGGCATAAGGGGCTCAGTCACGTGGGCCAATTATTTGAAGATGGTGTACTTCGCCCCTTCCGTGATTTGAAGGAAATTTGATTTCCGCAGCACCATGCTTATCACCATGTGCAGGTTTCGTACTGGGTGGGGAGACGAGATGTTAAACAGCAACTTGCCCGCGATCTGACAGAGATGTTGAACGCTTATGTGAGGAGCATACTAGCACTAAAGGTCTTATAGCGGCTCTGTATGCAGAATTACAGAGACAAAGCTTTGGGGAGGGTAAACATAGAGCACAGTGGATGCAAAAATTGCACCTCACGTACATTGAGCAGCAGTGGGAGCAGATTGAGAACCGGCTTTGAAGAAGCTCAGTAGCTATTAATGCTACGGAAAACAATTATCAGCTAATATATGGGTGGTATATGACGCCCGCACGAGTGGCCTGAGCTTTCCCGGGGACGTCAGAGTTATGTTGGCAAAGATGTGGTGGGAAGGGCACCCTGGCACATGTAGGGCTCAAATCCAGGGCTTTTGGCGAGGAATAGAATATCGTTTGAAATAAATGATTGGTTTGGTTTGAATATCCTCTGGGACCTGGGTATTTTTTTTTATTTGGGAAGAAGGGGACACACACCCCCAAATAGCGTTGATTTGTCATGGTCTGAACGCAGCTAGGCTGACATTAGCGACTGCCTGGAAACAGGTAGCACCTCTGGCATTGTCGTGCTGGCTGGAACGTATGTGGGGCCTATACACAATGGAACAGAGGGTGGCAGTTGGAAGGATGGACCTGCTTCAATTTGAACAGATTTGGGAGCCATTTATGTTAAAATACGGCTTATCGCTGGTATCATCCCTAACTTAATTGGAGATATATAAAGAGGTCCACTCCTAGACATGGGGACTTGTTAGCTTCTCATTCTTAGTAACACCATGAAGAGGGGATGCCCTTCACCTGTCTGATTCTGTAGCAGGGGGAGGGGAAGATGGAGGAGGGGAAGTGAGAGAAATAAGGGGACAGCGAAGTAGATGAGTAGGGAATTTGGGTTGTAAGGGGATTTTCTTTAAAAAAAAAAAAACCATTAAGGCTGTGTGATGGCAATTGTTTGAATTGATGATTTTTATACCTCATTATTGTGCAAACATTTTGGGAATGGACTTTTTTTTCTGTAACTATGATGAAGCCTTTAAATACAATTTTAAAAAAAATGTAAAAAAATGTAGAAAGACTAGGGAACATGCAATGAAGCTGCAATATAGCACATTTAAGACTAATAGGAGAAAGTATTCTTTCACTCAATGTGTAATCAAATTACCAGAGGATGTAGTAAAATTTATTGGTGCAGCTGGGTTTAAAAAATGTTTGGAGAAATTCCAGGAGGAAATGTCCATAAACCATTATTAAAAAGGACCAGGGAAATCCACTGCTTACCTCAGGAGAAGCAATATGGAATCTGTCTACCTTCTTGGGAATCTGACAAGTACTTGTGACCTGGTTGGCCACTGTTGTTAAGAGGATACTGGACTTGATGGACCCTTGGTCTGACCTGGTATGGCATATCTTATGTTCTTGCATCTCCCTTCGAGTGAGCTCCATGGCTGGCTCTTTTTGCTTTGAGTGTGTGGAACAGCCTCAGAGCACATTTTTTTGCAATGTCAGGACTCTCCATGGGAGACGCAGGGCCCGATACTGATTTTGCTGCCTCTACTGAATTTCCCATGATTTTCCTACTGGCAGGAAAGGCAACCATCACATTTCTCAAGCCAGTAAGCTTGTGAGGGGCCTCCGGGGCCCAAAGCAAATTCTCAGTCAGCTTTGAGTAGCAGTTCTTGAGCTGTCTTCAGTTTCTGATGGCCATTTGGCAGCCCCCCTTGTATGGGACAAGCAATGTTCTGTACGGGAAATGAAGAGATTGTAGAACTGAGCAGTTAAAGATCATAGGGCGAATGGACAGGCCTTATCTACCATCATGCTCTATGTTTCTATACAGTTTAGCTTCAAATTTGCAAAATTAAGGGATGAGCAAGCAATTACACATAAAATGAAATGTGAGTGCAGAGTTTAATATCTCTTTGAAATGGTCTAGACACAATTTAGCAGTAATATTGCTGTAGGCTGTGTATCTTCAGAAAACCGGCCATTTACAAAGCTAAGGAATTTGGCAAAGCAGAAAGTGAAAGGCATCTCTCCTCATCCGCAGCAATCAGCAGATCCACTCTTTGTCAGTGTCAGGTGTTGTCTGTTGTAGTCACTTGTTTCCTGCAGGACTCCACCCAACCAGTCCTTGCTTTTTACTTCTACCGCAGATATGGAAAAGTTGGCATTTTACTTACCAGTTAATGTCCTTTCCTTGAGTCCTACTAGACCAGTCCAGACAAATGAGTTGCATTCCCCTACCAGCAGATTATTGGAGACAAAGAAACAGGTTTCAATGACATCAGTCCCATGCCTTTATTCACCTCAGACACCAGAGGTTCCTCAGTATTCATCCCAAAGCATTTGGGAGAAAACATGGCAAGCATCATACAACCTCAAGCATGGGCAACAAGGAGTAATCAACATTCAAGAACTATATACAGGAAAGCATAAACAGCAGGCTGCCGTAGAAGATGAACCTGCAGAGGCAAGTGTAAAATCATAGCAGACCCATGGGTACCACAGCAGAACAAAACAAATACATTTTCAGGGGTGGGCTCTGGACTGGTCTAGCAAGATTAAAGGAAAGGACATTAACTAGTAAGTAAAATGTCACCTTTCATATCGTCCTGCTAGACCAGTCCAGACAAGTGGGATGTACCAAAGCTACAACACAACTGGGAGGGAGAAGACACAGTAGCTCACAAAACTCTTGAGCCGAAGGCCATGTCCGCCTGTGCGTGAACATCCAAGTGGCAAGATAAAAGTCGAAAGTGATGCACATGTTACTGTCTGACAAATATCTGCAAGAACTATCAAGCTCTGCTCTGCCAAATGAGGATGCTTGTGCTCGGGTAGAATGGGCGCGCAAACCTTCCGGAACAAGCCTGTTCCGAAAGAGATATGTCAAGGCAATAGCCTCCTTAATCCAGCACCTCAAAGTCAACCTGGACACCATTTCACCCTTGCGCAGGCCAGCAAACAGCACTAAAAGATGGTCTGACTTACGAAAGGAATTCATAACCTCCAAGAACCGGAGAAGCATCCTCCGGACATCCACAAGAAAAAGATTCTTATCCTTTGTCCTGCATAGCTCCTTAGAGAAGGAGGGTAGGCAAACCACCTGGTTCACAAGAAGGAGATAATGCCTTAGGAAAGAAAGAAGGCACAGGTTGAATGGAAATGAACTCCTTTAAAAAAGGACAGATAAGGAGCTCAACAAGACAAAGCCTGCAGTTCAGAGATCCGCCTTGCAAAGCAAATTGCAACCAAGCAGACAGTCTTGAGGGCCAATTCCTTTAAAGTAGTGCACTTCAATGGCTCAAAGGGGGCCACCATCAGGGCTCTGAGCACCAGACACAATCCCAGGAAGGGATCACAAACCAAAGGGAGAGGTTGCAGAAGCAAAACTCCCTGGAGAAAACGAGAGACGTCCATGTGCAAGGCCAAAGACTTGCCTGCCACCGGAGCATGGAAACAGGTCAGAGCTTCCACCTAAACTTTCAGGGAGCTAAGTGAGAGGCCCTTCTCGATGCCGTCCTGCAGAATGGCCAACAGAGAGGACACCTTGGCCATCTCACAAGTCAACTGCCACGTGCCATACCAACACTCAAAGAGTCACCATATCTGTACATATGCTAGCTTGGTAGCCCTCCTCTGGGCACCAGCAGAATAGAAATCACTGCTGCAGAGTAGCCTTTATGTGCAAGCAGTCTCCTTTCTCGAGCCATGCCACAGGCGAGAAGGGAGCGAGGTCCTCCAGGACAATCAGTCTCTGCTGCAACAGTCCCTGAAACAGAGGCAGCCAAAGAGAAGGCCCCTGCAAGAGCCACATCAGGTCTCCAAACTATGCTCTCCATGGCCAATCCGGCGCTACTAGAATAAATCTTCCCAGATGGCGCTCTATACATCAAATCACACACCCTATCAGAGGCCATGGAAGAAACATCTACAGCAGCTGCTGACTTAGCCAAGGCTGAGTAAGGATATCGATGTCCTTGGCAGTAAATTTTTGCACTAGAGCAGGTCGTCATCAGAGCTATCTCAAAGCGACCCCAACAGCGCAAAATCAACTGAAACACCTATTGAATCAACTCCCATTCTCCAGGATTCAGAGAGTGCCGGCTGAGGAAGTCCACTTCCACACTGTCCACCATGGCAATGCACTGGACCGAAAAGGTTAGAAGATTCTTCTCCGCCCAGGCAAACAGGAGATCCATCTCCAGCGCCATCCTGATGCACCTTTATGCCGTCTTGCCGATTGACATAAGCCACCACTGTGGCATTCTCTGAAAACACTCAAACTGCCCGGCCCATGACCAGGAGCCTGGAATGTAGAACAGCCAGCCTGATGGTTCTCGCCTCGAAGTGGTTGATGGACCACACCACGTCCCTGCAGTTCCAACAGCCTTGGGCCATATGGTCTTGGCAATGGGTTCCCCAACCCGAAAGCCTAACATCCTTTTGTCAGCAGGAACCAGGAGCAACCATCCAGCAGTGCACCCTTTCTCAGACGACAGGGCTGCTGCCACTACTGCATACTGGCCTTCACCACCAATAGGAATGAAAGCCTGCGCTCAAACTTCTGAGAGCTCGGGAATCATCGAGTCAACCAGGACCGCTGGAGTGGTCGCATGTGAGCACACATCTACAGCACCATTGCTGTGGTTGCCGTCATCAATCCGAGGTGTTGAAGATAATCCCAGACTCTGGGGGCCTGCTTCGCAAAGAACAGCACCAGGCAATCCAACAGTCAGGAAAACTCAGACCTCTCGAGAGTCAAAACGTGCTTCCAGAAACTTCTAAGGACTGGGAAGACAACAGATGGCTCTTTTCTTGATTGATCACCCAGCTTAGGTGTTACAGAAAGGACATCACTCGGGATGTCACCCAAGATGCTTCTGACAGGGAACAGGTTCGGATGAGCAAGTCATCCAGATAGGGATGGACACAGATCCCTTGGCTCCGCAGTGCGTCACCATCATGACCTTGGAGAATGTCCTTTGGGCAGTGGATAGCCCAAAAGGGAGGGCCGCAAACTGATTCTGAGAGCCAAATGCAGATATATTTCTGCTGATCCACCTGGATCCGAATATGAAAGTTCACCTCAGCTAGATCCAGAGATGCCAGGAATTCGCCCTCAGCATACTGCTTGAATAATGGAGCGCAAGGTTTCCATCCAAAAGCACAGGACATGCAAATGCTCATTGACCTACTTGAGGTC
Organism: Ichthyophis bannanicus; assembly: GCA_033557465.1. Taxonomy (NCBI): domain Eukaryota; kingdom Metazoa; phylum Chordata; class Amphibia; order Gymnophiona; family Ichthyophiidae; genus Ichthyophis; species Ichthyophis bannanicus. The sequence goes on along the minus strand of CM066034.1, from coordinate 883,778,408 downwards.
CAGAATGGACTGGAAGGAACCGTCCTTCTTTGGCACCACAAAATAGATGGAGTATCTGCCCTTGCCCTGCTTGCCCAGGGGGACAGGCATTGCCGCCTTCAGGCGTAGCAACTTGTCCAAGATGGTCTGCACAGCAGCACCTACCTTTGATCTCAGACCGATATGAGGAAATGATGAAGGCATCAAGAATCGGCTCTCTGCAATCCAAGACATAGCTAAACTGAATGGTGTCTAGCACCTAGTGATCCTTGGTGATCTGGGCCAATTCCTGAAAGAAGAGGCAAAGCCTGCTGCCCACCGGAGGAACCAGGTAATGGGCCCCAAATCTCCAATGCACAGTATGGTAAGATCCACCTCTGGAAGGGACCAAATCCCAGGCCCACGCACTTGACGAAAGAACTGGGGACGAGCCAGAGGCTGAAAGAAGAGGGGAAGAAAGGTGTTCCAGGTTGGTGATAATAGTTACAAGACCCACAGAATCTGGCCAGCATGCCTTGGAGGACAAGTGGAGGCTGACAAAGAAGGGGTATCAGCCCGCTTCAAAGGCCCCTTGGACCAATCTTCCAGGAGGCGGTGAGATTTCGTCTCGTCAAGGTCCTTCACCAGCTTCTCCAAATCAATTCCAAACTGAAGCTTCCCCTTAAAGGCCAGTTGAGACAAGCAGGCTTTGGTGCCAAGTTGAATCCAATGCCATGACACTATCATCAGGGCACCATCCCTGGTTGCCAAACATACCAGGTCATACATGGCATCAGAAAGGAAGGCCGCAGCCAACTCCAAAAAAAAAAAAGGGGGGGGATAGTATCATCATGCAGAAGAGAGTGAATCCATTGGAGTACGGCTTGAGACATCAGGCTGGCACGTACCGCCAGCTATAGAATAGCCGCCGCCATGATGAACTGGCTCCTCAGCAAAGAAACCACCTTGCAGTCCAGAAAGTCCATTAAGACTGATCTGTTTTCCACAGGAATGGAGGTCCGTCTGCTGCGACCTGCGCATCCACCCAGGGAATGTCAAACCACTCAATATGCTCCTCCTCCAGGAGAGTGGAGAAATTTGCATACACCCTTAACCCTTTAGGTAGAGAGTCGGGAGTCTCACTCCGACTGGATCATATCCTTGATCACCTCAGGGAACAGGAAGACATTAGTAGAGTACCGCAGCCTTTTAAGGAGCAGGTGTACCTTTGGCTCCTGCTCCATGCTGGAAACATCTGTCAAGTTCAAAGACAGATGAGACACTGGAAATCAACGCCACCAGCTCCTCCTTCCAGAAATAGGCGGGTCACGCTGGCCTCTGCATAATCTTCTGAAGGTGAGAGCACCTCCTTATCCACATCCAAAGCATAGTCCATATCCAGGAAGCATTCCTCGCCGGCGACGTTCAGCAAAAAGGTAAAAGCATAGCACTTCTACTTTCAGCCTGCCCAGCACAAGACTGTGTCTGGGGGCACCCAGAGACCGCAGGGTCTGAATGTCCATACCGGAAGGACCTGGCCTGTTGCAAAGAGGAAAAGAATTATGGAGAGGACAATCCGGAGTCCAGAAGCTCTCCTCTCGGATAAGGCTCCCCAACATCAAGGGGCATAGCCGCCACAGATCCCCCTTGAGGATGAAAAGAGACTCACAGCACGATCGCCAGAGCCTCCAGCCGGCTGAACATCCTTACCCTTAGTGCCATCCTGCACCTCCTTCTCTGAGGCAGGGAAGGGCAGACAAACCACATCTTCTGGCTAAGAGGAGGAAAGTATGTCCTCCAGGGGCAACTCAAAAGCTGCCATGCAGGAACAGCAGAGTCCAGAATCCAAGGATGAGGCTCCTCGCTTGCAACAACTCAAATAATGTTTCCTGGAAGAAGATATAAAGTTAGGGTAAGTATCACATGAATACATACTAAGGCTGCATCGGCCCACAAGCATGAGTTAAGTGCACTTTTACATTATGTGCGTTAAAGGCGCTAGGAAAGGAGCGTGAATTGGAGCTGCTTGAGCAGAACACGCATTAGGAGCGCGCAACCCCCAGGTGCACAATAGGCAAAACGTTAGGAATGTATGCAGAAAATGTCATGGAACCCCCCACATAGTATCAACGATCACTAGCAGTCTACCCTGAATTGTTTCCCTCAGAGGTGTAATCGGGAGCCCTCAACAAGGGCAATGACAGGTCAAGCCTTGGTACTCATCCCCTGAGAGCACCAGGCAAAGGATCCATGCCGGGTTCAGCTCTACTCTCCTGAAACTGCTTCACTGGCTGGTTTTAGTTTTACAGCACTGTGTAGAAGGTAGCTGGTAGGCAGATCCCTCTAAGAGCCTTCTGCAATCTTCTGGAGAGGGCAGAGGGGAATGGAGGAGGAAGGAGGGGGCGCAGAGGTTGTGTGAGGTTGCTGTACTCTTCCAAGTTCTTCAAAATTGTGTCAGCTCAACAGGCCCTTATCATAAGGGTGTGAAGCAGAACCAATTTTAACTCCTCCTATGCTTACTGGAAAGACCACAGTCTAGTGGAGCCTCCCACATCACGCTCAAGTGAGAGAGTCACCTTTTTAAGGCTCAAGGTGGTCATTCACAAGTATTTAATCAATCTCTTTTCCTCCCAATCCTCAGATATTCTACAGAGGAGAAAATCCATTCACCATCTGCTGGAGAAAAAGAAATCTCCAGGAACAAGCAGGAATGAGTCTTCACATATGGGTATCGTCGGTACCGACGGAGCCTGCGCGGGAACACTCCCCAGCGTCCAAAAGGAAAGCTTTTGGGAGCATCCCACAGCGCCTGCGCGCTGCCTTCCCGCCTTTCCTAACCACCTCTCTCCAGTTCTTCTTTTCTGCGGAGCCAGCAGGTCGTGTTCCTGTCACCGCTGAAGAATTTCTTTAATTTTCTTTTATTTCTTTGGTTGCGTGTCTGCCTTCTTCGACACCGGACCAGTACCGCCGGTCTTTCTTTCTTTATTCTTAAAAAAAAAAAAAAAACACACTACTGTTATTCTCACTTCAGTGCATTTTTTCTTTCTTCGGCCTTAGGCCTAGGAAAATTTTTCCTCATGGAAAAGCCCGCCTCCGGGTTTAAAAAGTGCACGAAGTGCAGCGGCACCATTTCGGTCACAGACACCCATGAATGGTGTCTAAAATGTTTAGGTCCTGACCACTCCATTACGGATTGTGAGTCCTGTTCCATGATGTCTAAAAGAGGTCTACAGAATCGAGCAGCCAAGCTCAGTACCCTGTTTCCCTCTGATGCAGCTTCGATAGCATCGACGTCTTCCAGGGCTTCCTCTTCCTCCCATGGATCTCAGGTAACCAAACTTAAGTCCAGCCAGTCCTCGAAGGGTAGATCTCCCTCTAAGTATCGAGATGCCTCCGGGCTTGCTCGCGAGGAATCTGCACCGGCAAAATTACCCCGGCGGGAGGCTCCGGCTTCCAAAGCTTTATCTATGGGGTCACAGGTTGACATCGATGGCTCGGCCTCGACTGATCACCTGTTGGCATGTTCTGGGGTACCGGTGGTTCCCACTGGTACCAATATCCAGACATTGGTGGCGTCGATGGGTCAGAATATCCTGACCATGCAGCGTGCCATCACGGCATTCATACAAGCTGTGACGCCTTCGGTACCGCAACAAACTCCATTGTCGGTACCGACTCCGGCACCGGTACCGATTGCATCAACATCGGCTTCGGTGTCGACTGCAGCGGTACACTGTTCTGTGATGCCCATCGGTACCGAATCGGTACCGATCACTCCCGATGTCGATACCACCCGGTACGCGTATCGGGCTCTGCAGGAGCATCCAGACAGGCGATACTTCGATTCCTCTGAAGACTCTGATGAATCAGAGGCCTCTGTTGAAGCATTGGTGATCCTTCCTCAGGAGCCCTCTTCTCCAAAAAGAAGAATGTCTCCTCCAGAAGACTTGTCTTTTCAAGACTTCATTAGGGAAGTGGCCAGGGGCCTTTCCATTTCAGTGGCCCCTGAAGCAGAGCCTAGAACCAAAAAATTAGATATTTTACAATATCCTAAGGCTCCTAAAGAGGCAGCCACTTTACCAATTCATGAGATTCTTTATGATCACATGTTGGGCATATGGGAGACCCCTCTCACCATCTCCCCTCATTCTCGTAGGTTGGACACCATGTATCGTGTTCCTCCTTGTCCTGGCTTTCATAAAACTCAGCTTCCTCACCACTCCATTGTGGTGGAGTCTGCTATGAAGAAGATAAAGAGTACAAAAAGGCACTCTTCTAATCCTCCAGGAAGAGAATGCAGAACCTTAGATGCCTTTGGCAGGAGAATTTTCCAGGCCAATATGCTTGTTGCCAGAATCAACTCCTATAGTCTCTATATGGGGATGTTTCTAAAAGAAGTTACAGATCATCTGCAAACTTTATCTCCTTTTATTTCAGAAGATAAAAGGGAAGAGTTTCTCACCTGGCTTAAACATGCCCAGGATGTTTCCAAATTTTCCAACCGTGCAGCCTTTGACTCTTTTGAGTGTGCCAGCAGAGCCTCGGCTATTGCCATAGGTGCACGCAGAGTTGCTTGGTTACAAGCTTCTGATTTGGAACCCTGGGTTCAGGATGGACTAGGAAACCTTCCTTGTACAGGTGAAAACCTTTTTGGCAAAGATTGGCAAGCAAAGGCCACCCAAATGGATGCTGAAAATTCTGCTTTAGATAGACTCTCAAAGTCTACCTCTGCTCCTTTTAAGAAAAGGTTGTTCAAAAAGGGGGTTTTTCCCAAAAAAGGGAGATATTATTCTGCCTATGGTCAGCAGGCATCTTCTGCAGGTCGTTTTGCTACAAAGAGACAGCAACAACCAAAACAGAATCTCGTTCTTGGCCAGCTTATGCAGCCACCCTTTGAACCCTTAGCTACTACCTCCTTGAAACTCCTTTCCTGGAAGATTATTTTTCTCATTGCAGTCACTTTAGCTCGCCGCATCAGTGAGCTGCAAGCCTTGGTGGCTAATCCTCCTTATACAAGGTTCCATCATGACAAGGTAGTCCTCAGGACTAATCCACACTTTATGCCTAAAGTGGTCTCACCTTTTCATCTGAACCAGGAGGTTTATTTATTACCTGTCTTTTTTCCAGGACCTCATGCATCCAGTGCGGAGAGGAATCTTCATACCCTGGATTGTAAAAGAGCTCTTGCTTTTTACTTACAAAGGATACAGCAACATAGAAAGTCCTCTCAAATCTTTGTTGCTTTTGATCCCTCTCATTTAGGACTTCCAGTCTCTAAGAGAACTCTGTCCAATTGGGTTGCTCAGTGTATTTCTTTCGCCTACCAGAGTAAGAACCTTTCTCTGGAGGGCCATGTCACAGCTCACAATGTGAGGGCCATGGCAGCCTCTATGGCTCATCTAAATTCTGTGTCCATCGACCAGATCTGTCGAGCGGCCACCTGGGCCTCGGTTCATACCTTCACAGCCCATTACTGCTTGGACAAGGACTCCCGCCAGGATGCCTTATTTGGTCAGGCTGTTCTCAAACACCTGTTCCATACCTAATCAACTCCTACCCTCCATCCCTGGCTGGATGCCTGAGATTCATGGGTAGAGGTAGAGCCCTTCCCAGGGACTCACAACCTGGGTGATCTCCCAGGCATCTCTAGCTGGGGAGTCCCCATATGTGAAGACTCATTCCTGCTTGTTCCTGGAGATAGCACAGTTACTTACCTGTAACAGGTGATCTCTGGGAACAGCAGGAATAAGTCTTCACAACCCACCCACCTCCCCTAGGAGTTGTATCTCTCTTTCTATCTTTCCTTTCCTCACTCTCTCTTTGTCTCAGCTTTAAAACTCGAACTGGAGAGAGGCGGTTAGGAAAGGCGGGAAGGCAGCGCGCAGGCGCTGTGGGATGCTCCCAAAAGCTTTCCTTTTGGACGCTGGGGAGCGTTCCCGCGCAGGCTCCGTCGGTACCGACGATACCCATATGTGAAGACTTATTCCTGCTGTTCCCAGAGATCACCTGTTACAGGTAAGTAACTGTGCTATACTGAGGGACCTCTAGTGGCTGAAGCAAATAGAGGCATGAGAGTGATGTCATTGAAACAGGCTTTTCATTGGTTTTTTGTCTCCACCAATCTGCTAGTAGAGGAACACAACCCACTTATCTGGACTGGTCTGGCAGGACAATATGGAAACTACCTTAAACAATGAAAGGCTGTGAATTTTTGGCACAACGTACCATGGTTCACTTGCTAATGTGTTTCTAATGTTGTATTACATAACAAAAACCATCATGAGTAACAAAAGTACAGATGAGATGACAGAATGGTCTCTAAATGGAGATAATGGGGACAAAAATATTAACAAAATTCAAGAAGATAGAGGATAAGGACAGAGGATCCCTAGTGACGAAGGAGTGAGGAGAAAGCCAGAGATAACTAAGGTTTATAGTATTGCAGAACAATGAAGGCCATAAATACAAGCTGGGCTTTATGGCCTTTATCTGCCATCATCATCGATGTTCTGCTAGAAGAAGAAAGTTGATTTTTTTACACCACTACAATTTCTAAATTATGTAGAAATAGATCAAACTTTTAAAAGATAGTTTGACCTACAGTACAGCTGCTCTGTTACACAGCAGTGGTTTGGCACATGACAAACTGGAGAAAGGGAAAAAATAAACAAATCAACTCATCTTAGAGGCCGTTTTAGAACTTTGAGGCATGGCAGATGCTTGGCAACAAAGACATGGATGGCAGAAGAGATCTCTAAAATAATGTTCCTCAAGCCATTCCCAGTGTACCCCTTAGTTAGTTGTGTCTTCAGGACACCCACAATGAATATGCATGAGATATTTGCAAGCTCTGCCACCACTGCATGCAAAGTTGTTTCATGCATATTCATTATGAACATCCTAAAAACCAGACTGGCTTGGGGGTAAACCAGGATGGGCTTGAGAAACTCTGCTGTAGAGCAATGTTTCCCATGCAGCTTGCTATGGCACACTGGTGTGCCTTCACATCCTAAGGAGGTATGCTACAAAAAAAGTCACCATTGCCTGATTCTCAGATCCAGCCCAGTACATGATCTCTGCTCTCAGCACCAAGAGATACCAGCAGCTCTTTTCTCACCACATATGTAATCACTCACACCTCCCTTCCTAGGTACAGCTCTAGCCAAGGATTATGGGAATAAATCAGGCTGTGTGTATAAGACACGGATATTTGCACCCAATTTCTGTAGCACATACATTGTACACAGCACTTCTCCCCCCGAGCCTCCCCCCAATCCTCTGTTTCTACTAAAACTTGTGGGGAGTAATTTTATAACAGGACATCATGGGAGGTGCCTACAGCACCCGTGTAAGCACAATTTCATAAAGACAAGTAGGCACCTACCAATGTTCCCTCTAATTTTCTGTAGGCTGTGTGCGCATAAAATATCAGCTGTGTGCAGCTTTTGAAGGAAGGTTAAATTTTTGTGCGCCACATAATGACACTCTGAGTTATATACTTTAAAATTTGACTACACATCAGAATACAGTATGTACACCACATTGATTTTAATCAAATTAAATGAAAATAGACGATTATTAAATGAAGCGGGAAATTTCTAGTAATTACAATCATAACTTTTAAATTTTAAGACGTCTGTGTTGTTTTCTATCAGAATCAGAGCCGTAATTTTTGTGCGCTCTATTGTAAAGTATGTGTGCGCGCGCGCACACGTGCACAGCTTAGAGGGAACAGTGGCACCTACTTATATTAGAAAATACCAGCATATGTGGCAGAGAATGCATCTTGAATTAGGCAACACCCCTTACATCTATACGAGAGCTGGGTAAATGAACATTCATATTTTACACAAATAGACTACATGTATGTACAAACTCTGCCCATGCTCCATCCAAATTGCGCCCGGGCTATACCTTCCGGCAAAGTACGTGTCATTGCATATACTTTTACACTGGTCAGTATTTCTTTAAGATGCCACATAAGTGTGGAAATGACTTTATAAAATTACACCCTTAGTGCTTCCCTAGTTTCCTTTTTATTCATGAAGCCTACCTCTGTCCAAACTGCCTGTTTCACAGAGGCTGATTTTTAAGTGTGTCTTGGGCTTGACAAAAGGTTGAGAAAACACTGTTACTGAGAGACAAGAAAAGTTTCCAGGCCTAAATCAACAATAAACTGCTAGGCAACTGTATTTGGTTGACTCAATAAAACAGAACTGTCCATGCATGTTGACATGGTGTTTACTAAACAAGTGTCTTGAACATGTATAAATCTTGCTGTTGTTGTTAAATTCACCTCCACAATACTCAAAATGACAAAATGTATGTTATGGCTTTTTCTATAGTGCAGTCATTTGAAGAGAGGGGTGATATCATTGCAGCCTTGTTCTTTGATATCCAGCTTTGCAGGGCCAGCCCAACTACTAAACCAATTAGGCTGTTTCCTAAGGAGGCAACTTCTGGAGGGCAGCAAAAGCAGGGCATACAAAGCTAAATAACAGATTTTAACAGCTAGAGAGGGTGTAAAGCTTGAGGTTCGCCTAGGGTGCCAACACCTTGGACCAACTCTAGGGCTGGCCCTTCAGCTTGTAATAACGAAAGTGCAAATTGTTCTTTCACTTTTCATTGCTAGAGTATTTAAAAACAGGGTGTGATTCATTCTGATTTCCATCTCATACAGGATAGATCTCAGGCCCACTAATACTGTCCTCCAGTATAAATCAATGTGTAAATCCACCTCCCTATTAAATTCCGACCATCCCATACAAGAAGGGTTGTTAAACTCACACTTCTGGGAGTTCAATATTTTGTCACAGCAGGTGTGACTATCACTTTCATTTTCTCTTTATGTAATCCTATACTTCATTTCATTACAAATTCCATTCCATCCTCTTGTCCTCCCAGTAAACTCTGACCCCATCTTACATGAACCAGAATGCAGTCAAAGGATAACCAGCTGTAAAAGATACCTTTTTACTACACTAACTACAAACGTTTAGGACATTTACAGCTCTGAGAACAAACATGGAACAAGCATCCAAACTACAATTTACTTGAATATTCAAGTACTATCTTTAGGTCCTTTTGCATTGGTCTAATAAACAAAGCATCACTTTCCAAAATCAGAAATGTGGAAAATTAGTGCAATAAAAAGCTATCACCTACAACTTGTTTGTTGATCTTTGTTTTCAAATTCTCATGTAAACACAACCAAACCTACCCAGAATGAAGTATCACAATGATTTTTCTTCTCAAGCTATAAATGACAGACAACACTCAAGTGAACTACTAACGCCGATTTCCTCTCTTTTTCCTTCCATTAATGCAATTCTCTTTGATTTCCTCTTCCCCAATTGCTTAGATTGTTACTTTCTTCTCACTCCATCACCGTGACTCTTTGGACTTCCCACCTCCCCCTCTCTAAATTATTGCTGTCCTTTCCGAAGCACTCATCTCCGGTCACTATGATTCCCCCTCTCTCTCCGCTCCATCTACCTATAAATATCATTTATATCTCTCTTTGTGCATCTTCGCTCAGGATCTGGACCAATTTCAACTACACACAGCCACTTTTCTCGGTGCAGCCGATCGTACTTGCGCGGCCTCTGCTCCCCTCTGTCCAGTTCTATAATGGGGAGGCAGCTCCCAGAGCCCGTCTTTGCCCTAGGCAGTGGCGAGCGCTCACCTGCGGCCTGCACTCTGAGCAGACGATAGATGCCCCCGGAAAGCTTCATCCGGCCAGCAGGCTTTCCCGCTCCGATCGCAAACTCCCACCCTCCCCGCTCTCCCCCTGGCCTGGTGCCCGGGGACGGGGAGGAGCCTCGAAGCCCAAGCGACCGCCCACAACACTTACAAGCACCCGATATCGAGGGTTAAGTTCAGTGCGCATGCACCAGGGAGATTAGCCAGTGGGCGGAACCAGCGCGTCACCATGGTGACGTGACGCGGAAAAGGCCTTAAATGACGAACCGCTAAAACTCGTGCGGGTATTTTGGTTCTCTGGTTTCTTATTTTGTCTAGAGAAGTGTCGAAAATCAGGTCGAGACTAAATTGTTGAATGCTTTGAATCGCTAGAGTTTGAAGGTGGGCACCTGTAAGTGTTGGAACTATGTTGCGGGTATACGTTTTCACCAGGCATTCAGGGTCAGTGCAAGCATGCGAGGACGCCCTAGGGGCGAACAACCGTTCCTGCCCCCCTCTCCTCCCGCTTCCACCCCCACCCCTAATGTCGTCACTGCCACTCCAGGACCTGTAGCAGCAGGGGCAATGACATTAAAACAACACCACCGCGTTTATCCAAAGCCTCCAGCACAGCGTGCTGTTGGTGTTTCCGCTCCCTCCAACACAGACTTGCTGTTTACGTGGGGGTGGAAATGGTCCAGCCATTTCCGCTCCCAAGTAAACAGAAAGCCATCGTCAGAGGAGGTGTTAGCATCAACAGCATGCAGTGCTGAAGGCTGTGAAAGCTCTGCTTTCCTATTTTAGTGGCCAATGCAGAAAGACTAACACTCTCTTTGCATGCATATAACGCAACGTTTATGCACTAGTTCCAACTGCCAAATGCAGAAAAAAGATTGACGCGTAAACAGCAAAGGAAAAGTATGGGGACACAGTAACACTAAATGTATTTAAATTATATACAAATGAGCTGCACGTATTAAAATAGCATACTACTATTTTCTGCGCCTGATGCAGAAAAATACATAGAAGATTACATAACCAGCCGAAGCTCCGCTATCTCTACCCCTAGCCTGCGGTGGCTTAAACAAATGTTTTGCGCATGTAGGAAAAATAAATCCCTGGTGGCTCTGATCCCCCCACTCACCCAATAAAACCCTAGTGGCCTAGCGGCCCCAATGCCTCCCACCCACCCAATAATAAAAAGTCCCGTGGCCCCCAAACCCCCCACCCCCCTCCTGGTACCTTCAAGCTGGAGCAGGCACTTTGCCCATGCACTCCCGCCCCTACACTGCAATCTTGAAAAATGGCAGTGTCTGGCCCCCGCACGGTGCATCCTGGGAAGCACCAGGCGAGGTCAGACTGCCAGGATGCACCGTGCAAGAACCATATGCCGCCATTTTTCAAGATGGCGGCACGGGGAAGAGCGTGTTGGAAACACTCCAGCTTAAAGGTATCAGGAAGGGGGTGGGGAGTTCAGGGGCCACAGACCTTTTTGTTAATTGGTGGGTGGGATTGGGGCTGCTGGGCCACCAGGTTTTCTTTTTATTTGGTGGGAGGATTGGGGCCGCTGGGCCACCAGAGATTTTTTTTATTGGGCATTTTGATGGCATCAGGGGCTTTCCCCGATGCCTAGGTCACCTGATGTGAAGTGTCAAACTTTACCTTAGATGACCCTGTTTCTCTGGGAGAGCATGCCAAACTTGTGCTGACTTCTGTGCGCATGTGTTTGGCTTGTTATCCAAGTTTAACGCTGACTTCCTTATCATCCCTTCAGTCCAGTCCTGCGCGTGGATTTATGTCCCATCACCAATCTATCCTGGGTTCCCCGTGGAGCGCCAAGGAAACTTTTATCCTCCCAATTCTTAGCTTAATCCTTTTGCCTCTATTCTTTCTCTTAATTTCCTTTCCTTTTTTTATAGTGAAGCCCAGACTGCACAGACACTCATCACCATCTGCTGAAGATTGAGAAAACACTGGATTGGCAAGGAGGCACTGACTCTTTATGGTGTGACATCATCAAAGACAGTGTTTTCTCAGTCTCCATCTGCTGGTGATGGAACATAAACCCATTTGTCTGGACTGGATTGGAGGGACTCAAGGAAAGAAAATTAGCAGGTAAGGCCTAATTTCACCATTTGCACCAAGGTTTTACACGTGACTCATTTACATATGTGCCCCTTTCTGCATTCTGGCGCTGAAGTTGCACACTACATAGACACATACATAGCTAATAGTGTGTGACTTCAGCTCTGGCTTTCTGCATCAGCCCCTTAATGTCATTGCTGCTGCAGGTCTCAGAGAGTGCCAGCAATGGGCTACCTCTCATCTATTCTATTTCAATCTCCTCCATTCTAGTCTTCCTCTTAATCAGTTCTCTCCCCTTCAATCTGGTCAAAATTCAGCAGCACAGCTAATCTTCTGCCATTCTCGCTGTGCTCATATATAACTCCTCTTCTCAAGTCGCTTCGTTGACTCCCTATCCATTTCTGTATCCAGTTCAAACGTCTCCTACTGACCAATAAGTGCATTCATTCCGCTGCTTCTTACTACCTTTCCTTTTTTATCTCTCCCTACACCCCTCCTCGGGAACTCTGCTCTTCTGGCAGATTGCTTCTAACTGTGCTCTTCTCTTCTACTGCCAATTCCAGACTTTGATCTTTCCACTTTGCTACTCCTTATGCCTGAAACAAACTACCTGAGTCGGCATATCTGGCCCTTTTCAAATCCAAGCTAAACACTCACTTTTTCGAGGCTGCTTTTGGATCCTGATCCACTTAGTCTCCTGCATGGGCCTAATGTGCATTCCACCCAAGTGACTGCAATATTCACTCCTTCCCTAGTGCCTTTAACACGCGTATCATAAAAGCGCAGTTAACACATGCTTACAGGCCACTTAGTCTCCTGCTATTTTTCCTTACCATTCTCCCAGACATATCCTAGTCTCCAGCTGTTGTGTTGTCTGTCTTGACTAGGATCATCTCTTATATGTCTCTGTACAGTGCTGCATATGCCCTGTAGCACTATACAAATGATTATTATTAGTAGATTAGTAGTAGTAGTATCTCTGGAAACCTAGCCAAAATTAAAATTTATTTATTTATTTAGACAGATTTGTATGCCACCTTATTCTACAATCAAAGTGGTTACATCACATTGGAGGGTTACATTTAACATGTGAGTACATTACATTTAACATGAGGGTATTTAGCAACATTTAGACAGCACAATTGGTGGGTCACAATTTGCATGAGGGTACTTAACAACATTTAACATGTGGGTACTTTACTACATTTAACATGAGGGTATTTAATTTGCATGAGGGTACTTAACAACACTATGAAGGGTTACATTTAGCATGAGAGTGCTTCACAACACTATACACTGAATTCCTAAGTCTGGTTGGGAAGATTAGGTATTGAGTTGGAGGGGGTAGTTGCTGTGTCATTTGTGTTATGTGTTTGCTCATATGTTTCTGTAAAGAGCAGTGTTTTAAGGGCCTTGAGGAAGTCTGTGATGTCTTCTAATGCCCTCAGGCTCGTTGGGAGGGAGTTCCATAGTGTGGATGCCATTAGTGATGGAGCTCTTCTTGAGGTATTTTATTTAGTCTTGTGGTAGCCTGCAGGCGTGCTGATCATGTCATTATTAGTCCTTCTCGGTCTATTACTAATATCCCTTGTTATGATATCTTGGAGTGCATTTGCCGAGAGATGGTGAATGATTTTGAAGATGATCAGGATTGTTTTAAATTTTGCTCTGGCTACCATTGGGAGCCAGTGTAGTTGCTGTAAGACGGGAGTGATGTGCTCAGCTCTTGGAGTGTCAGTGATGATGCATGCTGCAGTGTTTTGCACCATTTGGAGTGGGTGTAGGGTCTGCTGAGGGAGGCCTTGATATAACAAGTTTCCGTAATCAAGCAGAGGTGCGGAAGTGATCTTGGCAGAGTAGTGGCTTGATCTTTCTTGTGGTCCTCAAACGTTGATAGGCCTTGCTCGCAGTTTTGGTGATATGAGATTCAAGTTCAGTGTTCTATCCATTGTGATGCCCAGGTACTTAACTTCATCCTTGACTACTATGAGTTTGTTTAGAATGCTGATGGTTTGTGGTGGGATGAAGTTGGGATTCCTGGTGACGAACATTGCCTCGGTTTTATCGTAGCTGACTGTCAAGTTATTGATTGTGAGCCAGGCGTCCATGTCTTCAAGGCATTTTGTTATTGTTGTGGTGTTAAGTGCCAGTCAATGTTCCCTCTAATTTTCTGTAGGCTGTGTGCGCATAAAATATCAGCTGTGCAGGTTTTGAAGGAAGGTTAAATTTTTGTGCGCCACATAACGACACTCGGAGTTATATTCTTTAAAATTTGACTACACGTCAGAATACAGTATGTACACCACATTGATTGCACTAGAAAATATTGTAGAACAAAACCGTAAATACACAACAACTTTTAAATTTTAAGACGTCTGTGTAGTTTTCTATCAGAATCAGAACTGTAATTTTTGTGCGCTATGTTATAAAGTATGTGCGCTTGCTCGGCGAGGTGTGTGTGCGCGCACACGCACGCACAGCTTAGAGGGAACAGTGGTGCCTGTAGGTTGATTGGGGCATACACCATGATGTCATCAGCATATATGTGATATTGGAGTTTGTGTCGTTTGATGTTGCATATGGGCTGGATGTATATATTAAAGAGCATTGATGACAGGGCAGAACCTTGTGGTATTCCATGCGTGATGGGGAATTGCAGTGATTTCTTTTGGTTGCATCTGACTTGTTGGGTTCGATTTTCCAGGTAGGAGGTGAACCATTTCAGGGTGTTCTTGCGTAGCCCTATCTGTTGCAGGCGCTGCAGTAATCTGGTGTGAGACACTGTGTCAAAGGCTGCTGAGATGTCTATGAACACTAGTAGGAATCCATTCTTTATGTTATCTATGCCTCTTAAGAGGTTATCAAAGAGGGAAGTGAGTAGCGTTTCCACACCGTGCTGTGGTTTAAAGCCATGCTGATGGATGTCCATTGAGGCATACATGTCAATATGGTCCCTGAAGTTGCCTTTGCACTGTCTTTTCAATAATTTTCGCAAGGAATGGAAGGCTGGAGATGGGACGGTATGATTTTGGTTCAGATGGGCTTAGGTTGTTGCTTTTAAGTATCGGTCGTATCATGGCATGCTTGAGTGATTGTGGCATGCATCCTTGTTGGAGTGAATCTTTGACGATTTTGTGAGTGTAATGGGAGAGCTGGCTTCTAGTGAGTTTTATCCAAGACACTGGGCATGGGTCTGATGGTGAGGTTGTTGTGTTGAGTCCATGTAGTATTTCTTCTACTTGGAATGCTGATGGTATGCTAAAGTCCTCCCAGGCTTGAAGTTGCTCATTCATATCTTGGTCATCTGTCTGTAGTGTCATGGAGCAGGTCTGAGTGGTGTTTTTTGTTTTCATATAGTCCGCAAATTCCTGTGGGTCAAGATGGTGGTTACAGAGTTGCATGGTGTCCTTAGTGATAATAAACCATTTTCAAACTTGTTGCAGTTTTAGTTCTGCCCTTTTATTTCTCTGCTTGTTCTCCATCTTCTCATAGTTTCATCTTTTCCTCCCAGGCTTTGTATTAAAAGTGTTGGAGCCACAAAACCTACTGGCAGGCTGTACCTTCTTAGCTATGGACAGTCCTGAAGGGTCTAGGGCAGGGGTCTCAAACACGCGGCCCGCGGGCCGCATGCGGCCCGCGGGAGAAGGTTGTGCGGCCCGCGACGGCTTCTGCTGCTGCCGTTGCCGAATCGACGGTCAATTAAAAAAAAATAAAAAACTGGCTTCTGCTGCTCTGTCCTGCGGCCCGTTCCCCTCTGCGCGAGAGCCCTGAATGTGCTTCCTCTGCGGCGTGCTTTTCAAGCCGCGAAGGGAGTATTTCCCTCTCGCGAGGCTTGAAAAGTGAATAGGCTTAAGCCGCGCGAGAGGGAAATACTCTCTTCGCGGCTTAAAAAGCATGCCGCAGAGGAAGCACACTCAGGGCTCTCGCGCAGAGGGAAAGGGGCCGCGGGACAGCTGATTTTCTGCTGCAGCAGAAGCCAGCAGCAGAAGCCAGGTTGTTTTTATATTTACCGGGGGGGGGGGGGTATGACTGGAAATGGGCTATTGGCAGGGGGGGGGGTATGACTGGAAATGGGCTATTGGCAGGGGGGGTATTACAGGAAATGGGCAATTGGAACGGGGGGGGTATGACTGGAAATGGGCTATTGGCAGGGGGGGTTATGACTGGAGATGGGCTATTGGCAGGGGGGGGGTATGACTGGAAATGGGCTATTGGCAGGGGGGGTATGACTGGAAATGGGCTATTGGCAGGGGGGGGGTATGACTGGAAATGGGCTATTGGCGGGGGGGGGGGTGTAGGACTGGAAATGGGCTATTGGCAG
The DNA here is from genome assembly GCA_033557465.1 of Ichthyophis bannanicus. Lineage (NCBI taxonomy): Eukaryota > Metazoa > Chordata > Amphibia > Gymnophiona > Ichthyophiidae > Ichthyophis > Ichthyophis bannanicus. Next base: position 883,762,363 of record CM066034.1, on the reverse strand, counting down.
GGGGGGGTTATGACTGGTAATGGGCTATGGTGGGGGCTAGGACTGGAAATGGGCAGGTGGGGGTTAGGAAGGCCTGGAGGCGGGCTGATGGGGGGAGTTAGGACTGGTAATGAGCTATGGAGGGGCTGACTGAAATGGGGTAATGGGGGTTAGGGCTGGAAGTGGGCTATTGGCAGGGGGGGTTATGACTGGTAATGGGCTATGGGGGGTCTAGGACTGGTAATGTGCTGGGGGGTTGCTAGGACTGGAAATGGGCTGAGTGGAAGGGGGCTTGAACTGCAAATGGCTGATGGGGAGGGGGGCTTGGAATGGAAATGGGCTGTGAGGGGAGGGAGCTAGGATTGGAAATGGGCTGATGGGGGGCTAGGATTGGAAATGGGCTGATGGTGAGGCTAGGATAGGACTGGAAATGGACTGATGCAGGGACTAGAAGGGAGCGGATGCTGGGTGGGGCTGGAACTAGAAGGGAGCTGATGTTGGGGGAGGATTAGAATGGGATGGAGCTGGGAAAGTGAAATGGAGAGGGGAAAAATATTTTGTCTGGGAGAGAAGACAAATCTACAATTGGCCAGGTATTGTGAGAGTAAGTGGGGATTGAGGATGGAGGGGTAAAATTTGAGTGGATGAAATAGGAATGAGGAAAGAGAAAAAGGAGAAAGATTAGTATGTTAAAGCAGATGTAGAGAGAGAATGGAAAAAAAACTAGGAGAGAAGAAAGGGCAAATGGAAGCAAACGATGGAGAGTTAGCAGAAGACATGAAGAAACCAGAAGAAAGTGGCTGGAACAATTGCAACTGAAAAAAATGCACAAAAGGTAGAAAAATCTCTCTTTATTTTGAATTTATTAACTGGAATATGTCAGCTCTGGGAAATGTGCATCATTAATGTTTGCGCTTTGTTTAGTACAAGAGGAAATTAATTTATAGTTTTATTTCTACAGTGTTGTTGTACATTCCAAGTTTGGCTTTTGGGGTTCCCAGTTTAATTATTGTCTTCTTGTTTCTAAATCTTTTAGTCTTTCTTTATCCATACTCATTAAAGAGGCATGTTTACTAAAAGTTAGTGTATGGTAACATTATGCAAATATTTATGCAAATGAGGTCCCTTATGCAAATGAGGCCCCGCGTCTTATGCGGCCCCCGGGTTACTTTACAAGTCCTCATTTGGCCCTCAAAGCAATTTGAGTTTGAGACCCCTGGTCTAGGGCAATGCCCTGCTGCCTCCTCATTCTTTCTGATAACTCTTTTTTTCCTTTCTGTTTCAGTTCTCTGCCTTCTTTGCCTTTCTTGAGGAGTGAATATGTTGATATCTTTTCTTGGCTCACCTGCATGCTCTCTTTTCCATATTCCTTTTCCCCTTTCTCATGTATTCTATCCTTCAGTTCTCATTCCCATGATCTCCTCGCATTTCTTGCCCCACCAAATCCAGCATCTTCTCTTAGGGTCATGTACTAAACAATGATAACCTTTTGCAGCTATTGAGGTGCTATAGCTGCAAAAGGGTTGCGGTGTCTGTAGAGGCATTCCTAAACTAACCCCTGCAGATACTACGGAGTGTTTGCACTTACTATGGAGACCTGCAATCTCTGCATCCTCAGCTAATGTGGGAAGTCCCTCAGTGCCTGCCAATGCAGAGATCGCAAGTCTTTGCAGTAAGTGCAAGGAGATCCCCCCATGACTTGATTGGGCTCCCCTGACCTAACAACATTGTTGATGCCACGGATCCACCGCACCCACAATGTAAAAAGAGCAGCCTCCTAGCCCTTTAACACCGATCCCTGCCAGACAGCTCCTTATCCCCATAGGGAACTGTTTGGGGGGGGGGGGGCGGAATCAGGGCACCTCTTAAAGCAACCATTCCTGATCGTTTAACCAGTCCAGTCCCGGACCTCCTGGTTCCCTATCTCATCCAGCAGCTTGGAGACTGAGAAAACTCCTCCTTTTTATGATGTCACCGGTAAATCCATTCGGAATCCGCCTCCTGCCATCAGTTACCTCAGTCTCCAAGCAGCTGGATAGATGGAAGCCCGAAGGGTCGGGCTCACTGGAGAAGCAATTAAGACTAGTTGACATGTTTAAGTGATTTGGGGAGAAAAAGGACATTAGTTTACTCTTAGTGGAAGAGTTTCTCAGCACTGTGCCTTTCAGTTTGCCTGCAGGCACCTCTCTCTTCCTCTCCCTCCCCCCCCTCCCCGATTGATTCAAGTGCTTAGGCTGTGTGGGAGCTCGGCGATAGCCGGTTCAGTGTACTGCTGCCGGTACAGTCAGCCACCTTGTCAGAGTGAGAGCTCCGGAGAAAAGCCTTGCCAGCGCCACACAGAAGTTTGCCTGTCCACGCGCTGGCAGGCTCGGGACCATCGCGCTCAGATTCCTTTAGTGCGAGTGTGTTCCCGGTGACAGCAGTCGCGCCCTCGGACCTGCGAACCGCGAGCCCGGTGAGTCTAATGCTGGCGGTTTGCCCGGCGGCGTTATCCTGTAAGGGGCCTTCCTTTTCTGAAGCGCTGTGTACTTGGCGCGAAACGACAGAGCAGCGGGCCTAGCCGCATGGCGGCACCGCGTGGGAACGCCACTGCCAGCGGGGATAATTCTCTACTTCTCCTGGAGGCGGTCCATTTTTTCCTCATGCCTTGTTTCCTTTTTCCCTAACAAGGGGTTATTTTCTTTGGTGTTTTTTGCCTTTTGTTTGATTTTAGTGGGAGAATTGTAATAAAAAAACGGCGGTAAGCCTCTAGGCCCACGGCACATAGGGGGTCCATTAGTGTACAGTTTCTCTGCTGGTACTTTTTGTCCGCGAGGGCCATGCCATCTAAGCCACATTGTTTGGTATGTGGCATGAAAAAAGGCCCTGCTTCAGGTATTTGCAAGTCCTGTGCTAGGGAGACAGTGGACATGGATTCTGGTGAAGAGCAGGGAGTCGGGCAGGTGGCAGAATTAGAGCCCTCGGGATCCCAGTTTCAGGAGGGATCCCACGGGGAGCCGATGGCGGGTCCTTCTTCGGGGCCTTCCACTCCTCTCCCTCAGACGTCTTTCCCAAAAGAATTGGTAGCAGTTTTCTTGAAGGAGTTTGTTACCCTGCTCCAACATACTTTTTTGACTCCTGTGCAGCAGGAGAAAACGCCTGGAGCTGCTAGCGGGGGGAAGAGACCGCCGTCCTCGCAGGCAGAGGACCCTTTCCGCGGGGCCAAGAGGCCGCGGTCAGAGGGGTTACCAGCGGAAGATTCCATAGCCTCAGAGGGACCCTTCCCAGAGGAGGAGGCTACCTGTGGAGAGCTAGAGGAAGAGCTGGAGGAAGGCGAACTGTCCGAGAGAGAGGAGCAGGCTAGAGTGGTTCGCGTCTTCAGGAAGGAAGAGCTACCGGCGCTCATTGTAGAGGCATTAAAGGTCTTAAATATGCCGGCCCTGGGCCCAACCGAGGACGAGACCCTGGAAGACCCCCTGTTGCAGGTTTTCAGGAAAACTCAAAGAGCGTTCCCGGTGCATAGAGTGTTTCGAGAGATGATTCAGGAGGAGTGGAACCTGCCGGAAGCTCCTCTGAAGGGTTCCAGGGTCATGGGCCGTCTCAATCCATTGCTGGATCAGGATAGGGAGGTTTTTAAGTCACCCAAGGTTGTTGCGGCCGTTTCGGCGGTCACCAAGAAAACGATTATCCCGGTGGAGGGTGCAGCGGCCCTCAGAGATTCCCAGGATAGGAAATTGGATGTGTTGTTGCGTCAGGTGTTTGATGTGAATGCTCTCTCGCTGCAAGCGGCTGTTTGCGGAGCGTGGGTGGCTAGAGCCTGCCTTAGGTGGTCTCAGAGAGTGCAGGAAGGTGCAGAGTCTGCGGAGGCGGCCAGGTTGGAGTCTGGCGCGGCCTACCTGGCGGACATTCAGTATGATCTTATGCGTGGTTTGGCGAAGAGCATGGCGTCGGCAGTGGCAGCTCGACGGTACTTGTGGCTGCGCAACTGGGCGGCAGATAGCTCCTCCAAGGCTAGATTGAGCAAGCTTCCCTTTAAAGGGCATCTGTTGTTCGGAGAGGATTTAGAAAAATTGGTGAAGGACTTGGGAGAATCCAAGGGTGGTAAGTTGCCCGAGGACAAACCCAAGCAGAGCCGGCAGTTTCCGGCTGGCAGGGGCCAACAGCGAGATTTTCGCCGGTTTCGGTTCCAAAGATTTAATCCCGGTCAGAGGGGACGTTCTTCCTCTCGAGGTCAAAGTTTCCGGGGGTTTCGGGGGGCCGGACGGGGGTTCGGTCCCTCGTCCTCTTCGTCCTTCACTGTCAAAAAGCAACAATGAGATACGGGGGACCCGGGCACCCTTGCTGCCAGTAGGAGGGCGGTTGCAGGAGTTTTATTCTGCCTGGGTCCGGGTAACATCCGATCAGTGGGTACTAGAAGTTATTCGAGAAGGGTATGTGCTGGAGTTCCTCAGGCCAGTGAGGGAAGCCTTCGTACAGTCCCCCGGCAACTCACCCGCCAAGTGTGCGGCCCTACGGGAGACGGCCCGAAGGCTACTGCAGCTCAAGGCGATAGTTCCTGTCCCGGCAGACCAGCTCGGAGGCGGTCGCTACTCCATTTACTTCGTCGTCCCCAAAAAAGATGGAGGCGTTCGACCGATTCTGGACCTCAAGGGGGTGAATCGTTGCCTTCGGATATCACATTCCAAATGGAGACGCTGCGGTCCATCGTGGTGGCTGTCCAAAAGGGAGAATTCCTCACATCGCTGGACTTGTTGGAGGCTTATCTCCATATTCCAATTTGGCCGGACCATCACAAGTTTCTAAGGTTCGCGGTCCCGTTTGGCCACTATCAGTTCCGGGCGTTGCCATTCGGCCTGGCGACAGTGCTACGCACCTTTACCAAAGTCATGGTGGTTGTCGCAGTGGCTCTAAGGAAGGAAGGCGTCTTAGTGCATCCGTATCTGGACGATTGGTTGATTCGAGCAAAGTCACGGTCCAAGAGCGCGTCGGCCACGGCACGGGTGGTGGCGTTTCTGGAAGAGCTCGGTTGGGTGGTCAATGTGTCCAAGAGTCACTTGGTGCCCTCTCAGAATCTGGAATACCTGGGAGCTCACTTCGATGCGCGCACAGGATGGGTGTTCCTAACGGCGGAACGAGCACGGCGTCTTCGGAGGTTGGTGAACCAGTTTCTTCAATGCAAGGCACCATCGGCGTGGCATTATCTGCAATTGCTGGGAACGATGGCAGCAGCCATAGAGACGGTTCCGTGGGCAAGAGCTCACATGAGGCCCTTGCAGAGGGCGTTACTCTGTCGGTGGTCACAGCAGGATTCCCTCTCGCGCAAGTTGCCCTGTCCGGAGGAGGCGCGGCGGTCTCTGCATTGGTGGTTGCGCCCCGTGTCCTTGGAGTGCGGCAGGCCGCTGGACGCTCCGGTATGGATTCCTGTAATGACAGACACCAGTCTCTCGGGCTGGGGCGCTCACTGCCAAGGCAGATTCTCGCAGGGGCAGTGGACGGTCCAGGAATGGAGCTGGTCCATCAACAGGCTGGAGTTGAGAGCAGTGGCCCTAGAGTTGCGGTCGTTCCAGAGCCTACTCTACGGCAAGGCGGTCCGCGTGTTCTCCGACAATGCCACAGCGGTGTCCTATGTCAACAAGCAAGGGGGCACCAGCAGCACGCTGCTGGAGGTCGAGGCCGGAGCCCTGTGCGATTGGGCGGAGGCGAATCTTCTGGAGCTGTCCGCGGCACATGTCGCAGGAGTGGACAATGTGCAGGCCGATTTTCTCAGTCGGGTACGGGTAGACCCCGGGGAGTGGGTCCTGCATCCCGAGGTCTTCAAGATGATTGTGCGCCGGTGGGGAGTGCCGGTTATGGACCTCATGGCCACCTTCACTTCGGCAAAGGTCGACAGATTCTTCAGCAGAAGACGAGAAAGGATGTCGGAGGGCTTGGATGCTCTCACTCAGGAATGGCCGGAAGGGCATCTGCTGTATGTGTTCCCGCCGTGGGTCTTGATCGGCAGAGTGCTGCAGCGGATTGAGTGGTTCCGAGGTCGAGTAATTCTCATAGCACCAGATTGGCCTTGCAGACCTTGGTACGGGGATCTGGTACGGTTGCTCGTGTTGAATCCTTGGAAGCTCCCTCTTCGGCCGGATCTTCTGTCGAAGGGACCTCTGCTCATGCCTCACGTGGATCGATTCTCGCTTACGGCCTGGCTCTTGAAAGGGCGCAGTTGACGGCAAGGGGTTACTCCACAGCGGTTATTTCTACCCTTTTGAAGTCCAGAAAGAGGTCCACCTCCCTTGCTTATGTCCGTATCTGGCGGGTCTTTGAGGCATGGTGTGTAGATAGGAACTGCGAGCTGTTCAAGTCTTCCATCTCTCAGATCTTGGATTTTCTTCAGGACGGGTTTGACAAAGGGCTGGCAGTGGCATCGTTGCGGGTGCAGGTGGCGGCGTTGTCCTGCTATAGAGGCAAGATAAGAGGTCAGGCACTCGGGGGTCATCTGGATATTAAGCGGTTTCTACGAGCTGGGTCGCTGCTGCGGCCTCCGGTCCGGCCGACCATTCCGAGGTAGCATTTGCCATGTGTCCTGGACGCGCTGGAGCATGCGCCTTTCGAGCCCCTGTCCCGAGCTTCCCTTAAGGATCTCACGTTGAAGGTGGTGTTTCTGGTAGCTATTTGTTCGGAGCGATGGGTCTCGGAGTTGCAGGCGCTCTCCTGCAGAGAGCCCTATCTGTCGTTCTTTCCTTCGAAGGTGGTCTTGCGTACGGTGCCGGCCTTTCTCCCGAAGGTAGTTTCTCCTTTCCATGTAAATCAGGAAATTTCTTTGCCTGTCTTCTCGAAGGACGCGGGGGCGTCTGGCTCGGGGGAGCGGCACCGATTGGATGTGCGAAGGGCGATAAAGAAGTACCTTCAGCGCACGGCCGGGTTTCGCAAGTCGGACAGGCTGTTTATCCTCTTCGCGGGTGCCAGGAAAGGAGAGGCGGCGTCAAAGGCGTCCATCGCGAGGTGGATTAAGGAGGCCATTGCGTCGGCTTACATGTTGAAAGGTAAGTCAGTACCGGACGGGCTTCGGGCACATTCTACTAGAGCGCAAGCCGCGTCTTGGGCGGAGGTGCGCTTGGTGCCTCCGGTGGAGATCTGCAAAGCGGCGACTTGGTCGTCGCTGAATTCCTTTGTGAGGCATTACCGGCTAGATGTTCAGCGGACGGACAAGACCTCTTTTGCCTCGGCAGTTCTGCAGACGGGTCTCGCGGGGCCCTCCCAGGTTTGAAGTTTTCACTGCTCTGGTATGTACCCAGAGGTCCGGGACTAGACTGGTTACACGATCAGGAAGGTGAAATTAGACTTACCTGCTAATTGTTGTTCCTGGAGTGTAGCCAGTCTAGTCCCGTGTCCCTCCCCGGTATTTTGTACTTCTAGATTGGGCTGAAGAGCTTGGCTTGATCACAGGTAAGAGTGTTTTTTGCTGTTCACAGTGGTCAGAATGGCAGGTACTTTAAAAAAAAAAAAGAATTCCATTCGGTGGGAGGTACGTGGACTTACTGTGGTGGGTCCGATGTTGCGGGTCGTTCTTCCTTGGGAGGAGAAAGTGGCCTGCGGCAGTTGAAGTCACAGTCAGGAGCAGGGAGGTTTCTGTTCTGCAGGGGGCTGTTAGCATTTGGTTAAGGGTAACTTCATTATTTTGTACATAAGTTAGTGGTTTCTCCAGTCATTCTCTTACTTGTGTCTCCGGTGAGTCTGCTTTGTCAATAGGTTACTGATGGCAGGAGGCAGATTCCGAATGGATATACCGGTGACATCATAAAAAGGAGGAGTTTTCTCAGTCTCCAAGCTGCTGGATGAGATAGGGAACCCAGAGGTCCGGGACTAGACTGGCTACACTCCAGGAACAACAATTAGCAGGTAAGTCTAATTTCACCTTGGTGCCGGTTAGCCAGTCAGTCCCCCCTCCCTTCCTTGATGTACCATAGCACATAGTGGCTAGTCTGTCAGGCTCCCTAACCCTCCATCCCTCAGAATGAAAAAAAAAATCTCAACTTGCCAGTCAAGCCCCCTCTCTCCTCTCACTGTCCCATTCAAATCTTAAAAACCTGGCTAGCCAGTTGGACATAGAAGGCCCCCCAGCCCCCTGACCCTCCATCAAACCCTTACCTTTAAGTGTCTGGTGGTCTAGTTGCCACAGGGAGCAGGAGAGGTCCTCTTCACTTCTGCTTCCATCATTGCCGCTAATCAAAATGGTGGCGTTCACACGGTGCTGCCCTCTAGTGTCTTGACACTAGGGGGCAGCACCACGAGAATGGCACCATTTTTGTTAGGACCGCTCGAGGCCTCTCAGTAGTACTTTCTTCTTCAAACCTCTACAGTATTACTATTTATTTATTTAACTGCATTTATATACCGCTTTTCACCGGGTCAATTACTAACAAAAATGGTGCCAGTCTCGTAGTGCTGCCTCTTAGCATTAGGATCTTAGGGAAAGCACTGAGTGATTGCCAACATTTTGATTAGCAGCACTAGTGGAAGCCGTTTTTGCCCCCTGTGGCAACTAGTTTACCAGGCACTTAAAGGTAAGGGCCTGGGGAGGGGGCTGGGGGCCCTTTATATCTGACTTGCTAGCCTGGCTTTCAGGATTTGAATGAGAGGGGGGAGGTCAAGGCCCAACTGGCTAGCCAGGATTTTTTTTTTTTTGGTTTGGGAGGGAGGGAGGTTAAGGGGCCCGACTGACTAGCCAGTATGTGTGAAGGTACATCAGGGGATAGGAGGGGGAATGGGGACCGACTGGCCAGCCAGCATTAATGGTTGCTTCAGGGGTGCCTCAATCCACCCCCAGACAGTTCCCTATGGGGATCAGAGGGGGATCTGTGCTGAAGAGGGGGCAAGATCGCTTATTTTACATTGTTGGTGCCGCGGATTGGTACATCTGTGGTACCGACAATGTTGTTAGGTCGGGAAAATCTGATCGGGCCATTGGGAGAGGAAATCACTAATGCTTGGGCTACAAAGCATCAATTACAGCTAACGCCACCTCATGAGGTGGCATTATCGGAAGCCTCAATCAGTCCATTTTTGGTAGCCATCCGCACAACATTTTCATTCGGTAGGTGCCAAAACTCAACACACCTACTCCCCGCCTCAAGCCCACTTCCCCTTGACTCTACCACACACAAATTGTAGATATCACAGAAATGTGCCTGCAATATCTGCATTTCAACCGCATTAGCTGCTACCTCCTGGTGATAATGCCACGTTAGCCCCATGATAGTAGCTAATGCAGTTTAGTAGGCATATCCCTTAGTTTGTTTATTAAAATGTGATATATTGCCTTTCTACTATTGCAAGCAAACTACATGATAAAACAGCAAACAGAAGAAACAATAAAAATAGAGAAATACCATTAAATATTGCCTAGCAGTAGAATGGTATGTGCATGGCCCTACCAATATTTTGCCCTACCAATATTTTGCCCAGGACAGGCTTGTCCACTAGGCAGACTAGGCAGTCGCCTAGGGCAGCAGGGTCCCGGTGGGTGGCATGGTGAACCCAAGCCCCTCCACATTCTTTAAAATTGGCGGTTTTCTGCCACCACAGTGGACCTTAAAGTGGCCATGCGCATGTACACATACCATCATGCCCTGCCAATCTTGCACCCCTTTCTGACACAATGTTCTGTTTTAGGGGCCAGGAATTTGCGTCTGAAGGGAATGGCAGGATTGGCAGATGGTGAGGGTACATGCAGGCTCTTTAAAGCCTACAGCGATACTAGAAAGCCTCCACTTAAAAAAAAATGCAGCATAGAGGGATTGCTGTGCCGCCCCATCTCCCAGGTCAGATGGGGGGGTGTGGCATGGTGCGGCTACCTAGGGCAATAAAAGCCCTTGGGCTGGCCCGAATTTTGCCTCACACAGCATCAGCAGCTAGAGCGCTTGGGGACAAGTTCAAAGATTGCTTTGTTTGACCTCTCTAACCAAGGAGATGTTCTGCTGCCCCTCTATTGTCATGATTAAAAAGAAAGAAAAGAGGAGGGGTACTGCTAAGTAGGTGATAGCATAACCTTGAAGTTGTGTCATTAATGGGAATGTTTAACATGCAAAATCCCTTTCAGAGGTCCTTTACAATATTGGTGAGCCCTGCTAAATACAAAACAAATGTCTGCTAACAAGTCTAGCAAGTTATATTTTACCAACCAAGCCAGGCCATGAGTGAAACACTTGAAGACGGAGCTGCGGTCACAGCAAACATGGCACCAAGTAAGGAACAGGAGATTACCATCCATTCAGTAATGCGAGAGCAACTCAAGGATATTTTAAAAGAAAATAGAGACAATGACCAAATTGAAAATTCCTATCATCCTGCTAGACAAGTCCAGACAAGTGGATTGTGTTCCCCTTCCAGCAGATTGCTGGAGACAAAGAACCAATGAAAACTCCAGATTTCAATGACATCACTGCTATGCCTCTATTGATCTCAGCCACCAGAGGTCCCTTTAGTATTTCTTTGCCTCCAGCAGATGCTGGATGGATTTTCTCCTCTCTGTAGAAAATGTGAAGATTGAGAGGAAAAGAGATAGATTAAATGCTCATAAAGGACCACATAGGAACATAAGATATGCCATACTGGGTCAGACCAAGGTCCATCAAGCCCAGTATTCTGTTTCCAACAGTGGCCAATCTAGGTCATACGTACCTAGCAGTTTCCCCAAGGGACACAGGTTCCACACTGCTTGTATTGGTTCAAGCATTGATATCCTGGGTCCCTTCTTAATAATGGTTTATGGACCTTTCCTCCAGGAACTTGTCCAAACCTTTTTTAAACCCAGCTACACTAACAGCCTTTACTACATCCTCCGGTAACAAATTCCAGAGTTTGATTACACGTTGAGTGAAAAAATATTTTCTTTTATTAGTCTTAAATAGTTTATACAGAAAGGTGACTCACTTGAGTGTGACATGGGAGGCTCCACTAGACTACGGTCTTTTTGGTAATCATAGGTAGAGGGAAAATTGGTTAAGCTCCATGTCCTTATCATGATATGGGCCTGTTCAGCAGCCAAAAATTGGAAGGACCTGGAAGAGTTCAGCAGCCTCACAACCTCAATGCCCCCTCCTCCCTCCTTCCCTGCTCTCTCCCGAAGATTGCAGAAGGCTCTCAGAGGGATTTGCTACCAGCCACTTTCCACACAGTGCTGTAAAAACAAAACCAGCCAGTGAAGCAGTTTCAGGGATTAGAGCTGAATGAACCTGGCACGGATCCTACACCAGGGGATCTCAGAGAGGTGAGTACCAAGGCTTGTCATTGTCTTTGCTGCGGGCTCCCGGTTCTGCCTCTGAGGGACACAATTCAGGGTGCACTGCTAGTGACCGTTGGTGTTATGTGGAGGTTTCTTGTCATTTTCTGCACGCGTTAGTGACTTATTTGCCTATTGTGTGCCTCGTGGTTGCATGGTCCTAATGTGCATTCCACCCAAGTGACTTCAATATGCACTCCTTCCCTAGTGTATTTAACACACGTATCATAAAAGTGCAGTTAACACACGCTTACAGGCCAACACAGCCTTTGCGCATGATCTTGTGATACTTACCCTAACTCTCTCTGTTTTCTTCCAGGAAACGTTATTTGAGCTGTGGCAAGCGAGGAGCCTCATCCTTGGATTCTGGACTCTGCCTTTCCTGCATGGCAGCTTATAGGTTGCCCCTAGAGGGCATGCTTTCCCCTTCTCAGTGGGGGGATGCGGTTAGTCCAACCTTATCTGTGTTAGGGCAGGAGGTGAAGGATGGCGCTATGGGTAAGGATATTCAGCTAGCCAGACACTCTAGTGACCGTGCTGTGAGCCACTCTTCATCCTCTAGGGGGTCTGTGGTAGCTATGCCCCCTAATGTTGGAGAGATTCTGGATCCTGGATTGTCCTCCTCGGAATTCTTTTCCTTTTTGCAACAGGCCTGGTCTTTCTAGTGTAGAAATTCAGACCCTGTGGCCTCTGAGTGCTCCTGGAGTCAGTCTCATGCCGAGCAGGCTGAAAGTAGAAGCCCTGTTTGATTGCCTTTGGCACGGGACACTTCCTGGAGATGGGAAAAAGTTGGGAGCTATCCAAGATTTGACTATGCCTTGGATTCAGATGACTTGGTACTGGGCTCTGATGTGGATGAGGAAGTGCTCTCACCTTCAGAAGATTCTGCAGAGACCGTCATGATCCACCTATTGCAGAAGGAGGAACCGGCATCATTGATTACCAGGATCTCATCCATCTTGAACTTGACAGATCATTTTGGCACAGAACAGGAGCCAAAGGTACACCCACTCCTTCAAGGGGTGCAAAAATGCACTGCTGTCTTCCCATTCCCAGAAGTGATCAAGAATAAGGTGGATTCACAAGTCACAGTGGTTACCAGATGGACCACCATTCCTGTGGAAGGCAGATTGGCCTTAAAGGATGTTCTGGACCATGAAGTGGATTCCTTGCTGAAGAGCCAGTTTGCTGTGGCGGTGGCTGTTTTACAGCTGGACATATGTACCAGCCTGATGTCTCGAACCCTGCTCCAGTGGATTCAGTCTCTTCTGCCTGATGATACTACCTCTTTTTTGGATTCGGCTATGGCCTTCCTTTTTGATGCTATGTATGACCTGGTACTTTTGGCATCCAGGAACGACAGTGTCATTGCATTGGATTTGGCTCTGGCACTGGGCAGCAGATACATCCTCCAAAGCCTGGTTGACTCAACTGGCCTTTAAGGAGAAACTTCTGTTTGGAATTGATTTGGAGAAGCTGGTGAAGGACTTAAGCAAGACAAAATCTTACCAACTCCTGGAAGATAGGTTGAAGGGGCCTGTGAAGAGGGCTAGTGCCCCTTTCTCTTCAGCCTCCATCCGACGACCAAAGGTATGCAGGCCAGATTCCTGGTGGTCTTGGGACTATCATCATTACTGACCTGGAAAGACTTTCTTCACCTCTTCTTTAGGACCTCGTTCTCATTCTCAGTCCTCTCGTGGAGCACGTGGGTCCAGGGACTTGGTCCTCTGCAGAGGAGGGCCCTCCCGGGCTACACAATGAAAGTTTGGGGGCCCATTCCTTGGTGCCTCCAATGGGTGGTAGGCTTCGCCTCTTCTTTCAGGAATGGGCCCAGGTTACCAAGGATCGCTGAGTACTAGACACCATTCAGTTTGGCTATATTCTGGAATGCAAAGAGCCAGTTCCCGATGCCTTCATCATTTCCCCTTATGCACCTGTGATCAAAAGTGCTATGGTGTGTACCACTTTGGACAAGTTGCTACACCTAAAGGTGGTGGTGCCGGTCCCCCCAGTAGAGCAGGGCAAGGGCAGATACTCCATCTATTTTGTGGTGCCAAAGAGGAAGAGTTCCTTTAGACCCATTCTGGACTTCAAGGGGATCAGCAAGCACTTGCGCGTCCTGTGTTTTCGGATGGAAACCTTGCACTCTGTGATTCAAGCAGTTCACCGAGGTGTAGTCTTAGCTTCTCTGGACCTGGCCAGTAGGGTGGTCCACTGCCATAGGGGAAAATTAAAGGTAGGAATTTCTTTGCTCCCTGGCCTGATTCTGGTTCCATTTATGTAGAAAACAATGTGTGCAAAGTTTGAAGCCAATCAAATAATATTTAGGGGTGGCTCAAGGTCCCTATCTATCAGGCCCCTGGATCCCCCCCAGGGTTCGTCAGACCACTGGGTATTATCCGCTCATAGATGGGGGTATCATGCTTGCCAAGCACTCAATGTGGTCCAGATGCTAGTAAGGACTTTGACGATGTGGGGAACATCTTACGGTGTTGCGAGACAACACCCAGAAGGAACTGGAGTTGCTCTTCTTTTGTGGTGTGTCAGCCGTTGAACTCCTCAATGAGTTTGACCCCTCGCTCAGCCACATCGTTGATCATTGGAAGATTTTTACTTTCTTCAGACCGTCTTTGAATGATGCATTCTCTTCCCAGTCTTCTGGGTCTGCATTAAGAAAATCACTGTTGATGTCGAGGTGTTTCAGGAAACGGATTGACTTGCGAGTTGCAAAAGATTCAAGTGGTGGAATCATGGAACTTTTATTCGACCCGCTTTGGGGGATCTTCGTCTTCGTCATCATCCTCATCGCTTTCATCTGATTCTGCCGGGATCATGGCCGACACTATGGCCCACTTTGTCGGTGCTGAAACAGCTTCATCGAACAGTGACAGTGCCACAAGCTCCTCTGACACATACCACAGATGCTGTTGCAGTTTGTCTCTGGCCGCTCTTCCAACATGGTCATTGTGGTAAGAGTGTAGTTTCTTCAGCATCTCCAAATCTGTTTGAGGAGCAACTACGGCATCAGGGGCAGAAAACCAGGCTTCCACATGAATCAGGATGGAGAAAATGCTAACATCACGAACACAGGACTCCTCCCGTTGGGTAAGATCTTTGAGTTGTCCTCGGAACATCCAAATCTTGAGACAGTACAAGACTTTTGCCATCCATCTGGCATGATGGAAAGCTCCGGGTTTCTTGAAATTGAAACTAGGAAGATTCCCTCCAAGGCAGACAATCGTTAACTCCAAGAATTCCAGGTAATCATCTCGGTGATTGCCCTGTGCCAACTTGGATTCCGCAAACTTCATGATGCGATCCCTGTCAGGTTGCAGCACCTCCAAGTCTTTTCCAGTTTGATAGTTGGACTTGTCAAGGGAGCCCCAATTCTTTTGGAACCGGCGAAAGAGTTGGACATCGGGACCCGATGAAGCTCCAGAGCATGTAGAGAATACTGCACCAAGAATTATTTCGTAAATGTGATGGCGGCATGCCAAATGAAGGACTGTGCGACGGAGTCTCTGTTCTAGAAGAATGCACGCTCCTGATCGACGTCCCGTGTTCGATGCAGTTGTATCAAAGCAGAAGCCTGCAACCTTTTCATCCAAACACCATTCCTGTAACAGTTCATAAACTGCTGCAGCTTGATTCTCGCCCGTCGCAGATGTCGACGAGTCTTCACCTGACTCTGCTGAGGAAGAAGATCCTTCCAGCTGAACTTGGCTTGTAGTTGCCTCGGCTTCGGCAACATGTTTTTGTCTGCGCCTTTTCAGTTCTTCTTCTCGTTGTTGCAATCTTGCTTCCGTGTTGGCCAGTTTCTTGTCCATCGCGCACATTGAGCCGCGGCGCCCTGGTTCTCGTTGCGCTATTAAGAATTCTTTGTTTTCTTGAATATGAATTAAAGACATTGCATTGGCATGTGCCACATCAAATAGGTTTTTCATTGCAACCTGGAATTCTTTTTCATTTGCCTCTTGTTTCCCTCCTCTCCCTTTGTTTTTCTTCAAAAGTTTCCACTGATTGAACAATTTCTTTACTTTTTCTTGAATTTTGTCATTTCTTTGAACAGGAAGCCTGGCCTTTTCCCAGTAAGCTTCTACTTCACTTGTTACAATAGATGCACTTTCACTAACACCTTTGTTTAATGTCATATGGTGATGTAAAAATACACTTAACACTTGCTCCTTGCTGGGGAGCTTGGCCCCCAGAATTGTGGTGGACATTTCTTCAATGAGATAAAAACCACGTTTTTTCGCCATCTGAAAAGAATAAAGATACAAAGATAATAGTACAATGTCTTTGCCACCTCTCAGAGACGAGATTAGTTCAAATATGACGCAATCAAATGTAATCAGCGTGGAACTGAGTGGATGATACAAGATGATGCAACATTTCGTCATCTGCTCCCAGGGGGAAATCTCAAGACTTGTTGAGCCACCCCTAAATATTATTTGATTGGCTTCAAACTTTGTACACAGTGTTTTCTACCTAAATGGAACCAGAATCAGGCCAGGGAGCAAAGGAATTCAGGAATTCATTTTTATGGACCACCCTACTGGCCAGGGCATATTTTCATATCCCGATCTGGGCAGATCAGCAGAAGTATCTGCCTTTTGCTGTGCTTGGCTCTCAATATGAGTTTACCACCCTTTCTTTCGGACTCCCCACCGCCCCAGAATGTTCTCCAAGGCCATGGTGGTGGCAGCTCTGGTGCCAAGGGATCTTTGTCCATCCCTATCTGGATGACTGTCTCATCCAAGCCCATTCCCTGTCAGAAGCATCTCAGGTGATGTTCTGAATGGTGTCCTTTTTGGAAAGCCTTGGCTGGGTGATCATTTAGGAAAAGAGCCAGCTTCTACCCTCCCAGTCCTTGGAGTTTCTGGGAGCAAGTTTCAACATTCGAGTAAGCAGAGTTTTCCTGCCAGAGGAGAAAATTAGATGACTGTTGGATTGCTTGGTGTTGTTCTGTGAGCAGCAGGCCCCCAGAGTCTAGGATTAACTTTAGCTCCTCAGATTAATGATGGCGACCATAGAGATGGTGCCATGGGTGCCTGCTCATATACAACCGTTCCAGTGGTCCTTATTGCCCCGATGTTCCTTGAGTTCTCAGGAGCAGCCCTGTCATCTGAGAAAGGTGTACCATTCTACGATTTCTCCTGGATCCTGCTGATGGCGAGTGCCAGTCTCTCGGGCTGAGGAGCACACTGTCAAGACCGAACAACCTAGGGCTGTTGAATCCGCAGGGAAGAAGTGTGGTCCATCAACCGCCTCGAGGCAAGAGCCATCAGGTTGGCTTTTTTATGTTTATTTATTTTATTTATTTATTTATTTATCTATTTTCTTCTATACCGCCCCTTCCAGCGATCAAGGGCGGTTTACATGAAACATCTTAACAATTGTACACAGTTGTATACATTTACATTGAACAATCGGATTCAACTATTTACATTGAACGGTCAGGTTCAACTATTTACATTGAACAATAAACTTCAACTTTATGATATATTAATAATACAAACAACCGTTAAATTATTTACATTGGATTTTTACAGTGGTTGAGTGTTGTGTGTAGGGCATGTGTAGTTAGGTATTGGAATTTATTTCCTTTTATGTCGTATGTCAGGAGTGTGTGGTGTGTAGGACAGATATATATTTTGGAATTTATTTCCTTTTATGACGTAAGTCGGGAGTGTGTGTGTGGGGGACAAACAGGGAGTTAGTTAGAGTTAGTTAGTTTTGAATACGGGGGTTTGTGCATGTAAGTCCATGGTTGTTATGGAGGTGTTTTGGGGGAATATGGGATTTCAAAGTGTTCAGTAAATAGGTAAGTTTTTAGTTCTTTCCTGAACTGAGAGAGGTCTTTTATGATGCAAAGGTCTATTGGGAGGTCGTTCCAGAGCGTAGGGGCAGTGAATGTGAATGCTCTGGAGCTAGTGGTTTTCTTAGTCTTCCTGAAAGCTTTTGGTGTGATAAGGGAGTGGGCTGCGTTTTGTCTGTGTGATCTAGTTTCGGTTGGTGAATGCAGTAGTGTGGATAGGTGTGAGGGGGCTGTCTTTTATGAGTTTAAAGGTTGTTAGGATAATTTTGTATCTGATTCGGCTGTTTATTGGGAGCCAGTGTAATTCTATCAGTATTGGGGTTACGTGGTCCGTTAGACGAGCTTTAGCAATTACTTTTGCACAGATGTTCTGAGCTCTTTGGAGAAGGTATGTGTTTTTTTGTGGGAGGCCTATTAAGAGACTATTGCAATAGTCGAAGTGGGGGGTGATTAGTGTACTTACTACAGATCTAAAATCTTGTGTTTCGAGGAGTGGCCTTAGGTGCTGAATAGTTTTAAGTTTATAGTAGATGGTTTTTACGGTTTGTTTTATGTGTGGTAGCATGGTAAGTGTGTGATCTATTATTACGCCTAAATATTTTACCTCTTTTCTAACAGGTATGGATGTTTTGTTGATTGTGATTGTTTCTGGGAAGGTGTTCTCAGTGGTAGATGACCTTGTTACGAACATTGCTTCCGTTTTTTTGAGATTGATGCTGAGGTAGTTAGATTCTAACCAGGAGGAGGTCTCAGTCATGCATTCTGATAGTGTGTCATATGAAGGGTTTTTAGTGGTTATGGGGATAGCGAGCATGATGTCGTCAGCATATATAAAGTGGTTAATCCTGTGTTTTTTAAATATGTTTGTTATAGGTTGTAGGTACAGGTTAAATAGGAGGGCGGAGAGGGCTGATCCTTGGGGTATTCCTTGGCCTTGGGGGAATGATTCTGATGCCTCTTGGTCAATTTGGACGCGTATTAGTCTATTTGTGATGTAGGACTTGAACCATTCAAGGACAGTCCCACCTATTCCTAAGCTTTGTAGTCTGTTGATCAGTGTGGGGTGGTTGATGTTGTCGAAGGCGGCAGAAATATCTATGAAAAGAAGTAGGAAGCCTTGGTTGTTGTCGTCTGTACCTCTAATGAGGAAATCCATTAGGGTGATTAATAGAGTTTCTACTCCATGGAAGGGGCGGAATCCAAATTGGTGTGAGTCAAGTGGTTTATGTTCATCAATGTGTTCTTGTAACTGTATTTGAATTGTTTTTTCTATTATTTTAGCTATAAATGGGATGCTAGCTATGGGTCTGTATGAGTTTGGGTCTTTTGGGTCAAGCTTATTGTTCTTTATTATTGGTCTAAGTGTTGTGAGTTTTAAGGCATCAGGCATTATGCCTTATGAAAGGGATTGGTTCACTATGTGTTGTAAATTTTCCGCCAGTTCATCCTTTGCACATTTAATCCATGATACAGGGCATGGGTTGAGTGGGGAGGTTTTTGTGTTTATCATTGTTATGATTCTAAGGAGTTGTTTTTGATCTATCATGTGGAAGTTTGTCCATTCGTTTATGAGTTTAGTGCTTGTAGATATTGGTGTTGGAGTAGTGGTTTTGCTTTTTAGTTTCGCTGCAAAATGTGTTGCTAGTGTTTAGGCTCAGTGTTGTTAGTTTTAGTTAGTGTTTTTACGATCGCAAATAGTTCTCTCGGGCGGTTGATGGCTGAGTTTAGTACTTTAGAGTGGTAGTCTCTTTTTGATTTGTTGATTGTATTTTTGTATTCAGTAAGTAACAACATGTATTGGGATTTGTTTTCATCTGATTTTGTTTTCCTCCATCTCTTTTCTTGTTTCCTCAGTTGTTTTTTTAGTTTTGCTAGCTCTTTCGTGAACCATTTTTCTGTCTTTTTTGTTTGTCTAAGTAAGACTTGTGTGGGAACAGCTGCATTTTGAATGGTTAAATTCCAATGTGTTATGGTTGAATTGATGTCTGGTGAGTTTGTGTTGAGTTTGGGTAATACTTCGTTGAGGAATGTATTTTTATTAAAGTGCGCGAAGCGTGAGGTATGCGGAGTTGTGCTTGTAGTGTTTTTTGGAGCTTGTACTGGTAGGTAGGTTGTAATAAGGTGGTGGTCGGACCATGGTACTTCGGTCATAGTTGGAGTGGTGTGTGGCTGGTGACTGTAAAGCATAGAGGGAAGGAAGATTAGGTCAAGTATGTTACCTTTTTTGTGTGTGGGGGCCTGTATTATCTGTGTGTAACCCATTTGCGTCATAGCTTCAATGAAGTTATCCGATTGTGAGTGGTTCAGCGATGGAAGGTTCAGGTCACCAAGGAGTATGAGTGGTTTGCTTTGAGATGCTGTGCATGCAAGTTCAAGGATAGGGGTGAGGTTTTTTGATCGGTTGATGGGGGTCGGTAGATGAGGGCGAGGGCAAGGGTTCTATTTTCTATATTGACAATGTCCATTCCGTCTATATTATTTAAGTTTGTTAGGGTGAATTTTAGGTCTTTTTTGGTGAGTATTAAAGCGCCACCTCCTCTTTTTATATTCCGATGGCAGTTGAATATATCGTATTGATGTGTGGCTAGTTGGTTTAGTAGTATGGTGTCTGTGGGTGAGAGCCATGTTTCAGTAATGCAGATGATATCTGGGGTTGTGTCCTTTATTATGTCATTGATTATTGGTATTTTGTTTCGTATGGATCGGATGTTTATTAGGATGAGTTGTAGGTTAGAGTTTGTGTTGTCAGCTTGTTCATTTATTGCACTATAAGGTTGGTGTTTTATTTGTATGAGTCTGTGAAGGCGTTTGTCTGAGTCGTTGCACGAATGATGATTGTGGGAGTTTGTGTATGTAGCGCTGTGTGTTGGGTTCTGGTACTGGTTATAGGTGGTTGGGAAATTATTATAAGGATTCCGGTAGTGATTGTGGATGATGGGGATGTTATTGTAAGGGCTTTGGTTGGTTTTGTATGTATATATTTATTTTATTTATTTATTTAACAAGAACTTATATACCGCTGCTTCCATAGTTCAGCTGCGGTTTACAGATAACAACATTCAACAAAGCATAGTTTGTTTTACATATAACATCAGATAGCTATAAGCAATGTAAAATAAACAGAGTAATATTAAACTGAATGGCACAGAACTGTGCAACTTATATACATTATTTACATATAGACATTATGTGGGGTATAATCATGGAGAGAAGTTCAGAATATGATAGGGAGAGTTTTCTTTTTATGTTGTAGTGAGATGTCAGACAAAGAATGGTTAGCCTTTATCTAATTCTTTTGAGTGGATGTCTTTACTATTGTAGTGTATTGTGAATAGATGGGTTTTCAATTTTTTGCGGAATTCTTTAATCTCTGTTAGCATTCTTAGTTCTTCTGGGAGGGAATTCCAGGCTATTGGGGCTGCATGAGAGAACGCTCTGTTGTTTGTTGATTTATTTGTTTTTATGAAGTCTTTGGGGGGTTTTAGTTTATTTGAATGACCTTTTCTTTGAGAAGGTTTTGAGTGTTCTTTAGTAATTAATTTACTTAATGTATGTGGTGCCATATCGAATAGTGTTTTAAATGTAGTTATTAATGTTTTGTATATTATCCTACTTTGAATTGGCAGCCAGTGAAGGGACTCTAGTATTGGTGTTATATGTTGATGAGAATGTGTTTTCGTTATTATCCTAGCTGCTGAGTTTTGTGCAATTTGAAGCCTTTTAATGTTTTGTTTTGTTGTGCCTAATAATATTAAATTAGCAAAGTCAAAGTGGGGGGTTATGGTGGCTTGAATTATGCTGATGAAATCATGTATGTATACAAGGGGTCTAAGTTGTTTAAGTATTTTAAGCTTGAAATAAATTTTCTTTGTAGTGTTTCTGATATGGGTGTCTAATGTTAAATGTTTATCTATAATTACTCCTAAGTATCTGATTTCGTTTTTTATTTTGATTTCCTGGTTTTGTATGTGTTGGGTTAGGAGTGTTGTCAGCAGGAGAGTAAGAGGGAGGTTTGCAGATTTAGTAGGATACATTGTGTTTGATTTTTTAGGTAGGGGGTTATGTGAGAGGGAGCTCTGCAGGCATTAATGGTCTCTGGTGATAGTGTATGTATCTACAGGCAACAGTGTGTATAATTACTGGCAACAGTAAAATTAGTTACTTTCAACAGTATATTCATCTACTGACAACAGTAAAATTAGTTACTTTCAACAGTATATTCATCTACTGACAACAGTAAAATTAGTTACTTTCAATAGTATATTCATCTACTGACAATTGTACTAATTGTTTCTGGCCTCTGGTTGTTTTCATACAATGCCATGATGGTGGCTTATGTCAACTGGCAAGGTGGCACAAGGAACACTGGAGTGGTTCTGGAGATCGATCTCCTTTTTGCCTGGGTGGAGGAAAACCTCCTAGCCTTGGCAACCCAGCACATTGCAGGGGTAGACAATATGGAAGCGGACTTGCTCAGCTGGCACTCTCTGAATCCTGGCGAGTGGGAGTTGAGTCAGACAGTGTTTCAGCTGGTTCTGCGCTGTTGGGGTTGCTGATGGTGACCTGCTCCATTGCCATAGTTTGCCGCTTTTTCAGTTGCCACACAGAGATGGGGTCTGACAGCGTCGATGCCCTGATCCAGCCTTGGCCAAGTCAGCGGCTGCTGTATATGTTACCTTCGTGGCCCCTGGTGGTATAGAGTATAGAGTGCTACCTGGGCAGGATTGTTCTGGTAGCACCAGATTAGCCGTAGAAAGCACGGTTTGGAGACCTGATGTGGCTCCTGCAGGTGCCTCCTCTTCGGTTGCCTCCAACTCGGGGGGTTATTGCAGCAGGGACGGATCATCCTTGAGGACCCAGCTCCCATCTCGCTTATGGCATAGCTCTTGAAAGGAGACTGCTAGCGCATAATAGCTATTTTCCAGCAGTAATCTCTACTCTACTTGGTGCCCAGAAGAGGTCTACCAAGCTAGCATATGTGCGGATATGGTGTCTCTTTAAGCACTGGTGTGGCACACAGCACTTGGCTCTTGGGCTGACCAAGGTGTCCTCCCTGTTGGCCTTTTATTTATTTATTTTATTTACATTCTCTTATATACCGCGCTATTCTGCATGAGTGCGGTTTACATTGAACAAACTGAAATTACATTGAACAGGGCATTATAACTTGGAGATAACTATTTTACAGGGAACAAGGGCTATGGAGGGTTAAGTGGCTTGCCCAAGACCACAAGGAGCACCTGTGGGACTAGAAACCCCAGTCCTTCCGGCCCAAGATTGCTGTCCTCTAGTGGGATTGAACCCCCGACCTTCCAGCCTGAAGTACCTTGCCCCAACCACTAGGCCACTTCTCCACTCCACACCTTTCTGCAGGATGACCTAGAGAAGGGCCTCTCGCTTAGCTACCTTAAGGTTCAGGTGGCAGCTCTGGCCTGTTTCCATGGTCCGGTGGCAGCCAAGTCTTTGGCCTTGCACCAGATGTCTCACGTTTTCTCCAGGAGGCTCAGCATCTGCGTCCTCCCCTTCGGTCTATGATCCCTTCTTGGGATCTGTGTCTGGTGCTCAGGGCCCTGATGGTGGCCCCCTTTGAGCCATTGAAGCACACTACCTTAAAAGATTTTACACTCAAGACTGTCTTCTTGGTTGTGATTTGTTCTGCAAGGTGGATCTCTAAAGCTGCTGGCTCTGTCTTGCTGAGATCCTTATCTGTATTTTTCAAAGGAGGCCATTTCCATTTCATCTGTGCCTTCCTTCTTGCCTAAAGTGCTGTCTCCCTTTCATGTGAACCAGGTGGTTTGCCCACCCACCTTCTTCAAGGAGCAGTATCGGGGAAAGATAAGGATCTTTGCCTTATGGATGTTCAGATGGTGCTTCTCTGGTACTTGGAGGTTATGAATTCCTTTCATAAGTCAGACCATCATTTTGTGCTGTTTGCTGTCCCTCACAAGGGTGAAGCAGCGGCCAAGTCAACTTTAAACTAGATATTAGGGGAAAGCCGACAGTCGCCCAAGAGCGGATGGTTCGGAAAAATGTATCTTTGAAGGATACTACCAAAAGCAGAGAGGTTCCACAAAAGAGTAAACTAGCCCAAATGCCCTCAAGTATGGAGCAGACAGAGCTTAAAGATCCCAAATTACCCATGTCTAACAATAGCCAAATTAATATGAATAAAATACATTCTCTAAAATGCTTGTATGCAAATGCTAGAAGTCTAAAAAATAAGATGGGAGAGTTAGAATATATAGCACTAAATGAAAGGTTAGATATGATTGGAATATCAGAGACATGGTGGAAGGAGGACAACCAGTGGGACACTGTGATACCTGGGTACAAACTATATCGTAATGATAGAGCTGATCAAATTGGTGGAGGGGTTGCTCTCTATGTTAGAGAGGGCATTGAGTCAGAAAGGATTAAAGTTTTGCAGGAAACAAAATCTGCTGTAGAATTTATATGGATTGAAATTCCATGTAAAAGGGGGAAGGCAATGGCAGTGGGGGTGTACTATCGACCGCCTGGCCAGAATGACCAAATGGATGATGAAATGTTCAAAGAAATCATGGAAGCTAACAAAAGTTACAGCGCAGTAATAATAATGGGTGATTTCAACTACCCCGGTATCGACTGGGTCAGTGTCACGTCAGGACATGCTAGGGAGATAAAGTTCCTAGATGAAATAAATGACTGCTTCTTGGAGCAGCTGGTTCATGAACCGACCAGAGGGGAAGCCATATTAGACCTAGTCCTTAGTGGAACACCAGATCTAGTGCAAGTGATAAGGTTGTTGGGGCCACTTGGCAATAGTGATCATAGCATGATCGCCTTTGATTTAATTAGTGGAGGTGGGATAGTAAGGAAATCCACAGTACTACCTTTTAACTTTCGAAAGGGAGACTATGATAAAATGAGGAAAACAGTTAAGAAAAAACTAAAAGGAGCAGTTGCAAAGGTTAAAGACGTACATCAGGCTTGGCTGTTGTTGAAAAATACTATCTTGGAAGCCCAGACCAGCTGTATTCCACGCTTTAAGAAAAGTGGAAGAAAGTCCAAAAAACTGCCAGCATGGTTTAAAGGTGAGGTCAGAGAGGCTGTTGATGCCAAAAAAGCATCTTTCAGGAAATGGAAAAAAGAGCCAAACGATGAAACCTGGAAACAGCACAAGCACTGGCAAGTCAAATGCAAGGCATTGATAAGGCAGGCAAAGGGAGAATTTGAGAAGAAGCTTGCTGCGGAAGCAAAAACGCAAAGTAAAGACCTTTTCAAGTACATTCGTAGCAAAAAACCTGTGAGAGAGTCAGTTGGTCCATTAGATGATAAAGGGGTTAAAGGAGCACTAAGAGGCGACAAGGCGATAGCGGAGAGACTGAATGAATTCTTTGCTTTGGTCTTTACTGAGGAAGATGTAGGGATGTTACCCATGACTGAAGTGGTATTTAAAGGTGCGGAAGAATTGAAGGAAATATCGATACATCGGGAAGATGTATTACAACTATTAGATAAACTGAAGAGTAGTAAATCACCTGGGCCAGATGGTATACATCCAAGGGTGTTGAAAGAACTGAAATATGAGATTGCAGACCTGCTATTAGTAATCTGTGAACTATCATTAAAATCATCTCTAATACCTGAAGATTGGAGGATCACCAATGTAACACCAATTTTTAAAAAGGGTTCCAGGGGTGATCCGGGAAACTACAGACCGGTGAGCCTGACGTCAGTACCGGGAAAAATGGTAGAAACCATCATAAAGAATAAAATTACTGAGCATGTAGATAGTGCGACACCCACCGGCTGGGCCAAGAGGCTGACAGCTGGTAGGCGGCCTTAGGGTCCCTTGGAATAAAGTTCTTTCACTCCTCAGGCAATAAATTTGTAGTTGAGTCGGTGGTAAGGCTTTGCAAGATTTTTATTTTCTTTTATGGGGATTTCCAAAAGCACGCTGGGGTTCAATTACAACCAAGGCAGAAGGATAACATCTCCAAACAAAAAAGATGAACTCAGGAAAAACCAGGAGAAATAAATCAAATAAACTTTTCTTTTCTCAGCCTTACTGCTGCTCTGTGTCCTCACACTCTGCACTGCTCCATGTGGTCACACAATGAACTGCAGCAGAACTCTATCACAGCTGTTCTCACTTTGTAATGCAACGTTCCCTCACAGCTCCGTTGCTCTCAGTCAGTGAACAAACAAACATTGAATGCTTCTTACAACTCTCGTGGTAAGCACTACCCTTATTATAGGGTTTTTACATTTCTTCCTTTCTTATCTCACAACTGTAGCTTTCCTTTGAGCCAGAGAACAATCCATAGGAATTGGGCAACAGACCTCATTAGGCACACATGTCTCTATTTGCATTTCTTCAAAATCATTTGTACCAACAGAGTCTCTTTCATATTGTGGAGTTTCTTTAAGTTTCCCCTCTCTTAGAAACTGCTGAAACTAGTCCCACAGCAAGTCAGCCCTCATAGGTATTTTTGCATTGGAGATAGAATTCCTCTCATTAGAGTGTATCCCTTGCAAAACCCCTAATTTAGAGGATTCAAAAGCTTCTCTGTTATCTGCACTGGGGATTCCAACACTGGCTAAGCTTTCAATCCACTGGTTAACGGTGAGAGGTGAAGGTTTCAGTTCCTGCCCTTTTAAACCAGCCCTTAGCCCTCTTGCCACATTATCAGGAAAGAAATTATCGGCTTTACCTTGAGGCTGTTTCTGTATGTCAGCACTGATACCTTTTCCACCTCTCCAGCTATCACCGTTGTCCCGGTTGCTTGCCTGACGTGCACTTCTCCTCCAGTTACTTGTACTTCTGCTTTTAAATGCTGCTCAATATCTCTTTCTTCCTGGTCTGAAACAGTAGACGGACTTTGGCCTGAGACTGCCACTGCCTCTCGGTGAGCTGCTGCTGCCTGAGTTTGAGCCTTCTCTCTGGCACCTTCTCTCACCCAGACTTCTCTCTCTCTGTCTGGCTTCAGCCACTCTCCTCTGGCATTCTCTCCAGCAGGTCTCCCGCTGACTCTCGCTCCCTGGAGTCTCCCTTCGTCTCTCCGTCTCTGTCCTTGAGCTTGACTCTGTGCTTGTCTCTTTCCTTGGCTCTCTCCTTGGCTCCTTCCTTGTCCCCTTCCTTGACCTCCTCCTTGTCTGCTACACATGGTTTTTAACCACTGCTTCCTGCTGGGCCTTCCCTGTGCTCCGCCCTCCTCTGACCAATCAGGAGGGTGGCTTGTCTCCACCCCTGAGCTAGGGCGTGTTCTACCCCTTGCAGGGGGCTGAGCTTTTCTCTGACGTAGGCTGTAATCCCCTTGCATCTGTGCACTGTCATTGACTTCCATGGGGCTTTCAGGATTTTCATCCATATCCATGCTTTCTACTATGCTTTCACGATCACAATAGTCATGACCTAATGGGAGACAGCCAACATGGCTTTAGACAAGGAAGATCTTGTCTTACTAATCTGTTATGTTTTTCTGAAGGAGTGAATAATCAGGTGGACAAAGGTGAGTCGGTTGATATTGTGTATCTGGACTTTCAGAAAGCCTTTGACAAGGTCCCTCATCAGAGACTTTTGGCAAAACTAAAGAGTCATGGGATAGGAGGCAGTGTACTATTGTGGATCAGGAACTGGTTAAAAGATAGAAAGCAGAGGGTAGGGCTAAATGGCCAATTTTCCCAATGGAGAAAGGTGAATAGTGGTGTACCCCAGGGATCTGTGTTGGGTCCGCTGCTTTTTGACATATTCATAAATGACCTGGAAAGTGGAATAACGAGTGAGGTTATCAAATTTGCAGATGACACAAAACTATTTAAAGTTGTTAAAACCCAAGAGGATTGTGGAAAATTGCAAGAGGATCTTGATAAATTGGAAGACTGGGCATCAAAATGGCAGATGAAATTTAATGTGGACAAGTGCAAGGTTATGCACCTAGGGAAGAACAACCCAAACTATGGTTACACGATGCAAGGTTCCACATTAGGAACTACCACCCAGGAAAAAGATTTAGGCGTCATTGTAGATACCATGTTAAAACCCTCGGCCCAGTGTGCAGCAGCGGCCAAGAGAGCAAATAGAATGCTAGGTATGATAAGGAAAGGAATGGAAAATAAAACAAAAGATATTATAATGCCTCTATATCGTTCCATGGTGAGACCGCACCTTGAATATTGTGTGCAATTCTGGTCGCCGTATCTTAAAAAGGATATAGCGATTTTAGAAAAGGTTCAGAGAAAAGCCACCAAAATGGTAAAGAGGATGGAAGGATACTCCTATGAAGAAAGGCTAAAAAGGTTAGGGCTCTTTAACCTGGAAAAGAGACGGCTGAGGGGAGATATGATAGAAGTGGAACGGGTAAACGGTGTGGAATGGGTAAACGTAGATCGATTGTTTACCTTATCAGAATATAGAAAGACTAGGGGACATGCAATGAAGCTACAGGGTAAACTATTTAAGACTAATAAAAGAAAATATTTTTTCACTCAACGTGTAATCAAACTCTGGAATTTGTTACCGGAGGATGTAGTAAAGGCTGTTAGTGTAGCTGGGTTTAAAAAAGGTTTGGACAAGTTTCTGGAGGAAAGGTCCATAAACCATTATTAAGAAGGGACCCAGGATATCAATGCTTGAACCAATACAAGCATTGTGGAACCTGTGTCCCTTGGGGAAACTGCTAGGTACATATGACCTAGATTGGCCACTGTTGGAAACAGAATACTGGGCTGGATGGCCCTTGGTCTGACCCAGTATGGCATATCTTATATTCTTATGGGATGCTGGATGAAGGAGGCCATAGTCTCGACATATCTGTTATGAACCAACTGCTTCCAGAGGGTTTGTGTGGCCATTCTACCCGAGTATGAGCATCCTCAAAGGTGGAGCGGAGCCCCTACAGACATTTGTCGGGGAGGAAAATGGACATCATCTTCCAATTTTGTCAAGCATTACCACTTGGATGTCCACGCATGGGCGGACATGGCCTCCTACTCAAGAGTTTTGCAAGCTGCTGTGTCTTTTTCCCACCTAGTGTTGTTGTAGCTTTGGTAACTCCCACTTGTCTGGACTGGTCTAGCAGGATGATATAGAAGGTGACATTTTACTTACCAGTTAATGTCCTTTCCTTGAGTCCTGCTAGATCAGTCCAGGGACCGCCACTGGAACTGGATTGCTCTGTTCTTCTGCTGTGGTAACCTTGGGTCTGCCATGAGTTTTATACATGGCTCTGCAGGTTAATCTTCTACTGACAGCCTTATGTTTCCACCTTCCTCTACATAGTTCTCTACTGTTGATAACTCATTGTTGCCCACAATTGAGGTTGTGTGAGGCTTGCTCTGTATCTCTCATATGCTCAGGATGAATACTGAAGGGACCTCTGGTGGCTGAGATGAATAAAGGAATTGGAGTGATGTCATTGAAACCCACACTTTTCATTGGTTCTTTGTCTCCACCAATCTGCTGGTAGGGGAACACAACCCACCTGATCTAGCAGGACTCAAGGAAAGGACATTAACTGGTAAGTAAAATGTCGCTATGAGATGATTCACATGAGACAACCGTTGGATTCATTGTCACACCGAACAGAGAAAAAGGTGCAGCAGCATGCAGAGCAAATCAGGATGGCGCAGTAGGGTCTTAATGAGTAGAGGCACTCGAAAAAGAGTTTGAAGACCTGAATAATTGATGCTGAAGAAACAACAAGAATCTTCAGTCTGCCTGTGGGAGCTGAAGGCCCCAATATGTTAAAGTTCTTGGAAATCTTCTTACCAGACCTACTGGGCCTCATATTTGAGTATGCCTTTGAGTTAGAATGCGTGCACAGGTCACCATCAATGAGGAAACTAGGAGCTAAATTTCCTTGGCTGGTAGAACTGAAATTATTCCACTATCAACAAGCACTCCTGACCCTGCAGATAAGCAAGCAAAAGGGCCATCTAGAACTCAAGGAGACCTTTAGAATAGTAGTAGATGTGTTGGGTGATGGGGACAAAGGTGGGAACGAAAATGAGATGGTATGGACAACTACAGCATATATGTGTGGCAGTTTATTTGATGGCATAAGTCAGTATGTATGTGATTTGATGACAATGCATGGGATGCTGTAACATGGAGGGCCATGTTAAGATGGGGACAGGAATAAATCATAGTTTTTGGAGCCGAGGTCTAGTGGCAGTTCACCATGGCACAGGTATGTATCACAGAAGTTGTTTGTTATATAAGGGGGTTTATTTACACTGCATCTATACAAATAATTACATATGGCATGGACATGGGTGCATATAGCTGTGAACTGTGCACTTCCATCCAATGGATGGGTAGTGTGCCACAGCCACATAATACTGCACATGCTGTGGTATTGTGGGTACAAGTTGTGAGTGTGTTATTTTCTCTTTAAATATCAAAGGTCTTAACAACCTGGTTAAGAGAGCCAAATTTGTGGGCTTATTTAGACCATCACCAACCAGACATCATTTTCTTGCAAGAGATGCAGTTGCACTTCAAGGATTTCACTAGATTGTACAATAGGAAGCATGCTGTGGGGGCCTTTTCAGCGGCCAACAATAAGAAAAATGGTACTGTTATTCTTTTGAAAAATGCTCTCCAAGAAGTGCAGTTTCCCAGCCCTCTGATAGCGAGGGGCGGTGGGTTAAATTCAAAGTGGTATTGGGTGGGATGAAATAGATTTTGGTTAATGTTTATACTCCAAATGTTGACAATTCAGAATTTTTAAAGGAAGTGGGTAAGATGATTGCTCAGGTGCAGAGCATCCCAGTTGTGATGAGGGGGAAGCTTCAAATTACATTTAGATAAAAGGTCCAATCAAAATTTTCAGTGTCCAGGGCAAGGCAGCTCTTGCTGCACATGAAGGAAGACTTGGGCATGGCTGACATTAGGCGCCTGCAACATTCTGCAGAGATAGATTTCATCTTTTATTCTACCCACACCAATAGCTTTCAAGCATTGATATCTAATCACCTGATACCATTAATACAAAGTTCAACAGTATCCCTGCAGCCATCTCAGATCACACTGGTATCAATGTAAGACTAGCATGGCCTTAGTGGAAATTCAATATGGAATTCTTAAATGAAGCTGGCAGGATGCAATGAAACCACTGTATGTGGAGAAATTATAACTTTTGCAGCAGGGGTGAAAGCCAAATGGAGGCGGGATCTACTAGAAAAGGAAAGAACTAAAGGGCCCGATTTTCAACAAGGTGCTGAAGCATGCCATACCTGCAAAAAGATACTCGCTCAGGAAAAGTACTTGAATCGTGAGTCATGCGCCTCCAAAACAGCCAAGCATCAAAAATGTGGCACAAACTGAGCACAGCAGTATGCACCCAGCGCGGCATAGATGGGTATGCGCAGGGTCTAGAACCCAGGCTCGGCATCTAAGGTTGGCCCACGATACCCGTGTATGTGTCCAAACCAGTGGCCAGAGAATCAGGAAGGCAAGTATGCATGAACCCGTGTATCGCCCATCCAGCGTACCCATGCATTGATGACACTGTCATGCAGGTCCCGTGGGCTGCCTGTGCAAGAGCCCCCTGTGCCTGGGCAGATAGACACCAGTGGCATGGCGGCGAGGAGAACAGTGAATTTCAGTTCCGATGAGTCTGAGACCTATGTCCGATCTGTGCTGCGGTACAAGTGGGTGCTATACCCCAGGGGTGGCTGTGGCTGGCCATGGCCATATGGAGGACAATCCAACTCTTTCTGTGCAGGTGAGGCCTGAATGGGTGTGGGGGGGGGGGGGGCTGAGCACCATGTTAGGCCATACACACCCTGAAAGGCACAGCTGTATGTCTTCACAGGAAGACAGGGCTGTGGTGTAAAGCCACATGCTGGTGGCAGCTCCAATGTATGCACAACAGGTGTCAGCAGGGGGACGGGCCATGCATTGGTACAGGTGCCATCCCTGGCTGGCTGCAGCAGGAACATATCCAGACACAGCAGGTGGGAGGTCGCTGTACCCTCTGGTGGTGGTTGGCAGCAAAACCACAGGGCACGCACAGCAATGGCAATGCCCAGTGCATGGGGAGCTGTGGTTGGGATGCCCACCCCAGGATATCCTGCTGGCTAGTGCAGATGCCCTGGACATGTGCCCCACCCCCACCCCCAGCCCCTGAGGAGGCCAGTGGCAGAATCCACATATGTGCTGTCTGTCTATCCCTGCAAGCAGATTTTCCACCACCACCCACCATCCCCTGTCCGACTGTGACAGCACATCGATGATGTGATCCCACAGAACCTGACAATTGTGTCCTGGTGAGCATGCACAACCATGACACCCTGTCCTGCATGGTGCCTAACAAACCATGCAGTGAAGTGGCCCCTGAGGCAGTGGATGCCCTTTAGCATGACACATGCCCACAGCTGAGGCCACGCTCATCCCACAACCATGTCCTATGGTGCCAAGGCAAGCCTGCATGCAACAGATGGAAGCAAGGGAAGGGGAGAGGACTACTGAGGTGGCTGAAGCGGTCAGAGTAGTGGCACAGGTGACTCAGTGGCCCAGATGGCACTGTTGGTGGTGGCAAGGAGCATGTGTCAAAGGTCCAAGGTAGGAATCTGGTGGCAGACACCAGAGGTGTACCATCACATGCACTGCACACCTGCTATTCATGGGTATGCCCTTTCCCCTAGGATGGGCAGGCCACCAGGCCGAGGCAGGATACAAGTATGCACAACAGGCAATATGGAAGCACCCAACAGAGCCCATATGTGTCCCCGCCCCCTCTCTCCCACAGAGAATATGGCATGTGACGCACCCTTGACGCGCTAAAGTGCCACTATCGGACACTGTGCTGGAAGCAACCGAACCAGCTTCAGCACATCAGGGAATGACTGCCAGCTGAGGAAGGTCAGTGGTGTACACAGTGGAGCCCAGCAGATGTAGGGGGTGGCAGCCATGGCTGCTGGACAGGTGCAGACAGACCATCTGGTGGTGGACTCTTTATATGCAGCCGTGCCATCCCCTACTGCCACTATCACACGTGTGCACCAGCTGGTACCCAATACATGCAGGTGTGCACGCATGTGGCCAGGGCATGGCACGGATGGGTGGTACAGAGACACACGCCACCAGCGATGGCCCCAGGTGCACATTGTGCACCTACCCACACTGCCCCCCTGTGTGTACCCATCACCCAGGGTGGGCGGCAAGCCACAGCTGGGCATGTGAGGGGGTGGACAGAGCTGGCTGGAGGTGAACAAAGGGGGCGTGCAGTGTGCACTGTAGGGTGGCATGCCTCTGTGGCCTGAAGCTGGGTTACGCAATGCATGTGCAGGCCCCCCCAGAGTTTGCCAGTCTCACCCCAGGGCCAATCCTGTGTGGACCACTGCCCCCTCCATCTTCCCCCCACAACCGCTTCCAGGAAGACCCTGGACACTGCTGGCCCACCACAGGCATCACTCATGGGCACAACCACCATGGGCACCACCAGTGCAGGCACAGCTGACCTGAGGTGCAGAGCCCAGTGGTACCTCCAGCAGTGATGGGGAGGAGGAGACCAGCAACACTACGTTAGAGGACAGCACCACGGAGGGGGAGGGTAGTGAGAGGGCCACCGCACAGCAGCGGGATGGGGAGTCTGAGGAGGAGGAGGGACAGGGGCAGGGCAGTGAATCTGAGGAGGAGGAGGGAATGGAAGGACAAGGGCAGGGCGGGGAGTCTGAGGAGGAGGAGGGAATGGAGGGACAGGGGCAGGGCGGGGAGTCTGAGGAGGAGGAGGGATCAGAAGGGCAGGGTGGTGAGTCTGAGGAGGAGGAGGGATCAGATGAGCAGGGCGGGGAGTCTGATGAGGGGGAGGGATCAGAGAGGGTAGCAGGGGGGGATGCAGGCACCACCCTCCAAGTGCCCCACTCCAAATGCCTGACTGCCGCACAAGCCTATGTTGGTGTCCTCTCACTGCCATGGGGCAGTGGGGGATGGTGACATGGGCTGCCCTGTTGGGAGGGGGGTAGGGGCATGGCATGGAGATGTGGTTGGGGGGTCTGCTGGCTGGGATGGGGGCAGACATGGCTGTGCCCTACACGTGCTGCTGCCATGTGGCTGCACTACTTGGCACCAGCCTGTGCTCTTCCACATGCCACATGTTCATGCTCACTGCCGGCTTTTGGCCAAGGGCCTTCTCCTGGTTGTCTCCACGATGTACATCATGGCCTGCTGTGCATCTGTGGAATAGCAGTGCATGTGCACACAGTGACCATCATGTGTTGTCATACGTACGTAACACATATATCCCCACCTGTTTGCATTATACATAGCATCATACTATAGCAACCTTTTGTTCTGGGCCTATCCTGGGGCTCATACATGTTGTGATGTCCTCGCCCCCTAATGGCCACCCTAGGCGGTCGCCTAATAGGGCGTGTCACCTCTTTATTGTGTAGTTGTGGGTTTTCATGTAAAAATGAAAGTCCGAGAGGCTTTAAGGCTAACACAGGAAATGTATTGATTTTCACTGCTTCTCCAAAATAGAGCTTGTGTAAAAGCTCAACGCAAAACAAGAAAGTAAACAAGGATTTCTTCTCCTGATACAATTAACTTCAGTTGCTTCCAGACTTCACGAACAAAAGCTTCATTACTTCTCCTAGCCTCTTTAACACCAGTGCTAGTTTGCCTTGCTAAAACTTCTTCACATGCAAGCACTTTCTGGTTTTATTCCAGGAACATTTGTAAAAGGTAACAAGGCTTTTAAAACACAGTCCAGCCTATTTACACCTTTTAACTATCAGGCAGCTGTTTGAGCTCTCCCCTTTCCAAGGCTCAAACACTTGTCTTGTAACATATAGCACATTCCATTGGGCATTCACACTCACTGTCAGAAGGATAACTTCCTATTTCCATATTGAGGCAGCCATGAGGTAGCTATAGGTAGCCCTTCCCCCAAGCCATGCTGCGAACTGTAGATAGCCCTTCCCCCAAGCCATGCTGCAAGCCATGAGGCTCTGATCAGCCTGACCCTTCCCCCGCAAGCCATGAGGTAATCAGCCTGCTAAGAGAGACATTGAGATTCCAGTAGGCACCCTTCCCCCACTCCAGGTCTGAGCACAGTATTTCCCTAGCCCTGAAACCAACAGACCAGAGCATACCGGTTTGGACAGGTCACCCAGGTACCTCCCCAGGGGCTGCTGATTGGTGGGCAGGAAATACCTGTGGCAAATGGGATTGTAGAATGAGTTTAAAACTGTACTGTATATAAGGCATTGTAGGCCGTCCCTCGGGGTTCAGACCCTTGTGGAGGTTGCTGGTATCTCTGTCTGATCCTGTGCACATTAAAGATCCTGTTTGCATTCCAGCCTGCCTGTGAGTTTTCCTTCTGTGGGTGAGTGATTGAATAAGAGCTTTTCACAGCGATTGCTGCTACATTTTGGTGCATTGGCCGGGAAATATTAAAAGAAAAGCCTCTCTCATCACACCCACGGTGGGAAGACTTCTGCTTTTGCAGCATCTGGGCCTCCACCAGTCAGGGACCGGCCCCTCCAGGTGATTAACTGTCCTTGGCGCCCCCGGGCCACTTTGTGCTCGGAAGGACACCTTGATTTGTCTGGACAGCTGGTCCCTGCGGTTGAATCCCCGATTGAAAAACCAGCTGGATAGACTGGCATCCAAAACTTCCTGTCTGATCAGAGTTCTGGTGAGTACTGCTACCTTGTCTGGGGCTAGTTCTGTACTCTATCTGTGAGTCCTGGTAATTTCTGGGAACCTGTAGCAGCCTGATCAACTGCACGAGCAGTCCTAGTACGGGCCTTAGTGGCCCTGAAGCCATTGCTCGTCCTGTATCTGAATCTGAATACCGGTAAAATCTGAATATCTGAAACTGCAGTAATCTGAGATCTTTTAAAAGCGCTGCCGAAAGAAAAAAATGTAACTAAATATAGCACTTGATAAGTTAAACATACCTGAGATAAAGAATAGATCGCTGCTTCTCTTCTTTCCGTTCTGCTTGTGGAGAGTTTTCTGAAGCGTGACTGCAAGGAGAGGGCTCTAATATGCTTCCGTTCCGTTTCTAATTTGTGTTAATTTCTGCTCCGGTGTGAATTCTGCCCTCCATGTGCTCCGGTGTGGTTTTACTGCCTTTCTCTGAACCCCCGATGTAATTTCTGTGCTCCGATGTAAGTTTCTGTTCCCCCCATGCTGCTACTGTGTGATTTCTGTGCTCCGATGTTGAATTCTGCCCTCCATGTGCTCCGGTGTGGATCTACTGCCTTTCCCTGAACCCCCGATGTAGTTTCTGTGCTCCAACGTAAATTTCTGTCCCCCCTCCCATGCTGCCGCTGTGTTAATTTCTGCTCCGATGTGAACTTCTCTCTCCGTTGTGCCCCGATGTGAATTTTCTGCCTTTCCCTGCTGTCCCGCGGCACCGCTGCGCGCCCGGTCTCACCCGGTGTCTTTGCTGCCGTTCCCATGCTGTCCCGATGCACCGCTGAGCCCCCCTGCTGACCCGCTGAATTTTCTGCCTTTCCCATGCTGTCCCGATGCACCGCTGAGCCCCCCCTGCTGACCCGCTGAATTTTTCTGCCTTTCCCTGCTGTCCCGATGCACCGCTGAGCCCCTTTAAAGGGTATTAAGAGTGCAGCGCTGCCAAAAGCTATTAAATTAATTTTTGCCCCAAGCAAAAAAAATAAAAAACACCTCCTACTGACCGTAATTTGTGTGCCGCGGGCCGGCGGGCCCCTTTTTAAACTGCTCCGTCCTTGTTCTGTGTGCCGCGGGCCGGCTGGCTCCCCGATTTTAAAAGTGTATTTTTCTCCTCCTCTCCCGCATGTTTGAGGTCCGGCTGGCTCCCCGATTTTAAAAGTGTATTTTTCTCCTCCTCTCCCGCATGTTTGAGGTCCGGCTGGCTCCCCGATTTTAAAAGTGTATTTTTCTCCTCCTCCTCCTGCATGTTTGAGGCCCGGCTGACCGATTCTGAAGTTGGGAACAGCTGAGTCTGTCCGGAGGTATCCAGAGCTGAATCGGGCAGTAGAACACACGTGGAGGCGGCCATCTTGAAAAGACCACGTGTAAGCTACACTGCAATATACTTAAAGTGACTCTGGAGCTCCATCTAGTGGACATTAGCTGTAATTACTACTATTACCTGTGTTTTAAGTGATCCTGGAGCTCCATCTAGTGGTCATTTAAAAACTAGCTGTATTTTTATCCTTATGGTTAAAGTGATCCTGGAGCTCCATCTAGTGGACATTAGAAAATAGCTAGCTATATTTCTCATACTGTATTTCTAATGTCCTCATGGTGAAAGTTAGATCCTATGATACAGCTAGAGAGAGTGTCTGTGATGTATTTGTAACAAGCTGCTGCTGGGGAAGGAGAGTGTGTGAGTATTCGCTGCTGAGACGTCTCTGTTTTCTGTTTTCCCTCTTTCTTTTTCCCTTTGTGGTCCTGTGCGTTTTGTGCAGCCAGACTCTGCCTGTTACCAGGATTATATTGTATGTTGTATTCCCAGAGGTGAGATTAGAAAATTTACACTGAACATTGTGATTTGTGAATTGTGATTGGGGCATGGGGTCCGGAGGCTGAATTGTGGTGAGGGAGTATCCGGACCAGCTTCCCTGTATGGATTCATGGCTGGCCCATATGGTTAATGTACTGTTATGTAAAAATTGCTAGTGGCTCTGTGTTTGTTAGTGGCTCTGTGTTTGGTTGTGACATTAGGGAAAGAAAGTTTTTGTCCAGACATTAGGTCTTTATATTTCAGGATTGATTTTGATACTCTATCAGTAAAAGGTGAAGTTATTGACGAGTCGCCCCTGTGTCCCCAAACAGTGAAAAACACCAGGTCTACTGATTGCAGGGAAGGGGACAGTTTGGAAAAGGGGGGGGGGTGGGGTTTGCTGTGTGTGGACTGTGGTACTGGTATATCAGTGAAGGAAGACAATTGCATTGTTTGATGCATATCCAATTTCATTGCTATGTTACATGCATGATCAGTGGTCAGGGAACCAGGTGTTTTGGTCACACCTCTCAGCGGTGACTGGGGGATAGTTGGAACTGCTGAAATAGTTTGCATAGCTATAGAAAGATACTGGGAGGAGTTCCTTCTTCTAGCAGATGAATGGAGGCCCATTAGAGAGGACAAAAGAAAAAAAAAAAAAAAAAAATCATCTAGGAGTCTTTCTCCTAGAGGACAAAGAACCCCAATTCACCTAGCCACACCTAGCCTGCAAACAATCCTCTTGTCATCAATTTTAATTGTAGAGTTTGAGCTTCTAGAACCATGAGGTGCCTCCTTTGAGCATCCTCAAATGTCTGCTGGAAGCAAACAAAGGCTGGAGAAAAATCCTTATAAGATCATGAAGAAATGAAGATTTTTTTTTACTTGTCCTTTAAAGCCTGGATTTTCTCTGGTACATATATTTGGTTTTGACTGCACATACAAACTTAAGCAAGTAATACTTCTGAATGATATGCCATCTTTGGCAGTTTATTCTGCAGACAGTAAATGCTGTGCTGATGATTGCGTTCTTTCCTGCTTGGTACCTTAAACTGCCTTGATCAACTGTATTCATTTTTCTGATACTACAATGATATTGCATTCCAGATATCCACCAACCTTCTTATAAAGTATCAGTTTCATGCCTGTTTTGAACTATAAGATACAAGGTAATCACTTTGCCTTGTTAAGCTCTGTGCTCATGAATGATGAACAGGACAGTAACATCATAGGTGCTATTTAGAATAAATTCACCTGTCCTGCTGTATTTGAATTTTACATGTTGGTGTCCAGAGTTCAGGAGCACAATATATTATAGCACTGTGAGATACAAATCTTTTTAGTTTATACATTTGTACTTTGTTACCAAATATACTGGTAGGAGTACATTATGTAGAGGTCCAGTATACACAGCAATAAGATGAGTAAATATTAAATTTTGGAAAGGGGCTGATCTGAAATCGCTTGGTTCCCAAGTATATAAAGCAAATTTAGTGGAAAGATGGAACTGTGATTCCCAGAAATATGGAAATATTTGTAAAAATATTATTTACAAATATAATGATAACATTAACTCGAGTTGATTGGATAAAACTAAATCTTACTTGTCAGCAATGATCCAGGAGAGCTTTGAGAAAATGAATGAGAGAGAGGGGCAGAAGGTGAGACGACAGCCTAGGAAAAAGGCAATAAAACGTGCTACTCCAAGTGTGATGATCTGGGCCACTGGAATTCTGACTGCTCTAAGACTCCTCGAGGACCCACAAGGCCTGAGAAAACACGAACCTTGTACATTTATGCCTCTGAAGAGACATGAATAGGCAGGGGGGAATAGGCCAAGAAGAACCCGAGGAAGTATTGCCATGAGGCCTATTCACAAATGCCTTGCAGGCCAAGAAGAACCAGAAGGAGTATCGCCATGAGGCCCAACCACCAATGCCTTGTGCCCTCTTAGTCTCTCACCTCAAGAGGATCTCTTTTGACACCATAATTAATGGATAGCTTACATAAATCTTTGTGGACCACTGCATTTTCAAGATCAGTCCAAGTATTTTTAAGTTTCCTACAGTACTCTCACTGGGAACCAGGTGTACAATAGACTCTAGCCATACATGAGAGATATGTGGCTGTCATGTTAGGAGCCATATTTCTTTCTATTGGAATTGATGTATCGTTTTATATTGAAGATTGTTTAGACAGTCGCTATTTAGAATGAGCACCCATGCCAATCTAGAACTGCACCAATTAAGTTAGTGGGAAATGGACACTGTTTACAACAATACTATGTCTCTAACAATTGTTTTAGCAGCCTTGCCAGATAAGGATACATTAGTATGGTATAGAAAAAGAAAAAAATTGAAGGACCTATGTATGTAGTTGGTGGAAAGTGTTGTGAGGGGTAAAGTGATATATTAAGAGGAAGGACTCTGATGGACAGTAAACTGATGAAGGTAATTAATGATGTGGAAGGACTCTGATGGACAGTAAACTGGTGAAGGCAATTTAATGATGTGAAGTGATGTATCTGGCTAATGAATATAAAAAATGATGAGGGATAAATTGATGACAAATTCTCACAAAAAAAAAAAAAAAAAAAAAAATTGGTGTGATTCTAAAACTTGTCAGAATTACAGAACACGGGCGTGCACTTGTCTGATCTGTAAACATGTGGAGATCAGTCAAGGGCATAATGGAATATTTCCTACCAGCAAAGGAACCTCCAGTGATAATGGATCCAGGAGTGGAAGCAGGATCTGCTGACTCCCCAGTGGCGAGACCCGTATACTGTTCTGCGGACCACCCCCACGGCTGTCAAGGTGGCTGAAGTTGCTCCGAGGATCCATCACTCTCGTGTCAAGGCCGCTGCACCAGAAATTGTTCCAGCCTGGACTTCTGTCACAGTTCCAAACCAGCCCCTACGCTTTGACACTTCTGCCCAGTACGGGGTTCTAACAGACTGCCGACGAACTCTGGACCACCGGAGAGACTGATTTACAGACACCTTTCCTGGAACCGGGATCAGACTGAGAAAAGGTGCCTTAGCTGATATAGACTTGCTTTCAAACAAGTGCAGAGACTACTAACACAGCAGTATTACTTGCCCAAACTGCTCTGAACATGCAGACCTTTGTATACGTAACTCTCTACCTTAACTTGTCCCATTGCTGTACCGTACATTTTAACCAAGTGCCTTTTTCCTTACAGGTTGTTTCCACCCTTGGCACCCTGGTAGAACGCAAGGCGGCTGCCACGGTCATGGCCCTGACCCAATATACTCCTCTGCGGCTTGCCTCCAGTAATACAGCCCTCAACCGCCTCTAGCGGTTGAGGTCTTACTTAAAAAGGGGGGAATGAGGCAGCCATGAGGTAGCTATAGGTAGCCCTTCCCCCAAGCCATGCTGCGAACTGTAGATAGCCCTTCCCCCAAGCCATGCTGCAAGCCATGAGGCTCTGATCAGCCTGACCCTTCCCCCGCAAGCCATGAGGTAATCAGCCTGCTAAGAGAGACATTGAGATTCCAGTAGGCACCCTTCCCCCACTCCAGGTCTGAGCACAGTATTTCCCTAGCCCTGAAACCAACAGACCAGAGCATACCGGTTTGGACAGGTCACCCAGGTACCTCCCCAGGGGCTGCTGATTGGTGGGCAGGAAATACCTGTGGCAAATGGGATTGTAGAATGAGTTTAAAACTGTACTGTATATAAGGCATTGTAGGCCGTCCCTCGGGGTTCAGACCCTTGTGGAGGTTGCTGGTATCTCTGTCTGATCCTGTGCACATTAAAGATCCTGTTTGCATTCCAGCCTGCCTGTGAGTTTTCCTTCTGTGGGTGAGTGATTGAATAAGAGCTTTTCACAGCGATTGCTGCTACAATATCTTCAGTGTCTGGCTCTGGTACATCAAGATTAAAACTCCTCCTGGTAATACCCGGCTCTACACTTTCTAAAAGTTTAAGAATTTCCTTCCACCTAGAGGTTTTTCTGTCTCTAGGCTGCTTAGCACATACTGGCAATTCTTCCTCTCTCCATGAATGGCTTAATGCTTTCAGCTTGTTTAACTGTCTGTTAGACAGAGGGTTACTCACGGTTCTCCTGTTATCAGATGGGCTTTTACCAAGCCTTTGGCTTGTAATAAAACTGTCCTCATTCAAATCTCTCTCCAAAGGAAATCTCCTGCCTCCAGGTTCCAAAGCAAACTTCCCTGCTTTGTGGCTTGTTCCTTTGAATACTCTAGCAGTTTCCTCTAAGGCTGAGCTGTCCTGGGAAATACCTCTCTCTTCAGATACCCGAGAGCTTTTTCCTCCCTCCAGCACGTTAGGCTTCCTGCACCGTTCTGAGTCTCCAGTAGCTCCTCCCCTGGGAACTCCCTTCTTCCTGTAATGCTGCTTCTCAACCTCAGCATTAGCATAGGCATCAGAATATGCCTCAGGAAGCAGGCTGCTCTTCAGACTTTCTTCACCACTGTCTGAACTGTCTGACTCAGCTCTCTCCACTCTGTGTCTGTGTTCCAAGTGCTGCCTCCTCTCCAACTGCATCTGCCCCAACTGCTCTCTGTTACTGCTCCTTTCCTTTTGTAATCCCCTGGGAACTCCCTTTGCACGTCTCTGAGCAGTGATCACGTGCTGCTTCCCCAGCTGGTCTCCATTAACCCTACAGCTTGTTCCTAAGCTGGGGCGTGGCCTGCAGCTATTCACTAGGTGAGTTTTTTCCTGTTCCAAAACATTTTGTGTTTCACATCCCCGCCTGCTGCTTCTCTCCCTTAAGGTAAAAGTGTGCTCTTTTCCCTTTCCTAAGGGCTTGGGGACATTTTGGCCATCACAATGTGCACACTCACCTAGCAGCCACACATCTCCGAGCTGACCCCTGGCTGCTGCCTGTCCCAGACTGGACTGGGCGAGGACAAATGCATCATGGCAGGACCCTGGGTAGCAAGCACACACATCAGTGATGGTCATGTTGGCTTCCACAACAATCTGCATGTTCATCGACGTGTAACCATGCCTGTTCCAGTATGCCCTCCGCTCCAGTCGTGGTGCCTGCAGAGCAATGTGGGTGTAGTCTATGCTTCCTAGCACCGATAGGAATCCTGCAGCCTTGTAGAATGCCTGCGTGTTCTCCTGCCGCATCTGCTATGTCCAGGGGAAGGCTATGATT
Organism: Ichthyophis bannanicus; assembly: GCA_033557465.1. Classification (NCBI taxonomy): domain Eukaryota; kingdom Metazoa; phylum Chordata; class Amphibia; order Gymnophiona; family Ichthyophiidae; genus Ichthyophis; species Ichthyophis bannanicus. The sequence continues at coordinate 883,720,737 of CM066034.1, read as the reverse complement.
TTTTTTTATTTTTTTTTATTTAGCTGTATTTATATCCCGCTTTTCACCGGGTCAAAGCGGTCAATTGGGGGATACATTTAACACAAGGAGATATGAGACACATACACTAATACTTACAGGGAACAAGGGCAATGGAGGGTTAAGTGGCTTGCCCAAGACCACAAGGAGTGCCTACAGGACTAGATGTGGCGCATCCTCCGCAGCAGGGCCCTGGTGAAGGTACATATGTAGTAGCTGGCAGTGGATGCACAATTCCGACAGTCACCCTTATCACATGCTGGAAGCTGCTAGTTGCCAGATATCCCAGGGTAGTATTATTGTCATAGCCACTGGCAGGGCCTGGCTTCTGGATGTGGAAGGCTCCAGGTCCATACTGAGTATGCTACACAACTCAGCTATCGTTGCCCCATCCAATCTATATCTCTGTTAGACCTCCTGCTCTGTCAATTGCAGGTAGCTCACCCTGGACCTGTGTACACATGGGGCATGGTACCTGCATCTCAGGTGCTGAGCTACAGCCTGCTGATGGATACGCACTGCCTGCTGCATCCTCCGCTGTGCCCGGTCATGGCGTGTGCACCTCCACCTTTGGAACACCATATGCATGGCCCACATGGCTTCTCTGCCAGTCCAGTGATGCTTTACCTCTGCATGGTTTGGGTACAGGCCTGCACACGCTCCCCTCACTCTACTATGCACTGTTACGCCACTACACTGCTTCGCCACTCACCATCAGCAGTCGTATGTGCTAGGAAATGTCGCTTAGGCTTACGCGGTTAGTGATGTCCAATACCGGTGCACACGGCTTTTGGAAATCCCCTTTACTCGGGTTTCATGTTGCCATGCCCCCGTTCCATCCCTGAGCTTTGGCGCTGGGCCACAAGCCGCCTTGTTGAAAATCTGGTTTACATGGTTATAGTAAACCAGATTTTCACCTATAGACTCCGACAACCTGTAAATATGTACATACTTGTGTAATCAATGTCTTGCAATCAAGTGTAAACCTGTAATCTGAATGTTTGTGTCCTGTACTGAATCATTATGTATGTTTTAATCCATGGCCTGTACAACCATACTGTTATGTATAGCAAACCGCTGCTGATCGCTGGAAGTAGCGGGATATAAGTGTACACTAAATAAATAAATAAATTATAGTGGTTTTACACAGGTAAGGCTGGCTTATACACATGTAGCATGCACTTAGGGCTTAAAAAATCAGGCCCAAAATGTCTAGAGGAGGCTTAACTTGATGACAGTAATCTTCAGATACTGCGGCTATTACAGCAGCTCCAACTTGAGTATAATGTGCTTCTGAGTAAACAGGCAGGCTTAGAAATGTTTACATTGGGAACTCACTATTACGCAGAAGATAATAAGAGTGGGATACTATTTTCTCAATATTTAAAAGACAGAAAGAAGAGGGACAGGAATTATGTAGTATTTAACTTTAACAAGAGCAACGTGTCCTCTGATGAGGAGAGTGTAGCTCAGTGTTTAGAGTATCATCAACAATTGTGCACCCTCCTGGTGGTGGCAACATTTTTGCGGGACATTCCTCACCTTAATCTGATAGAAGAGCAACTGACCTCTCTGGAAGAGGCTATCTCAGAAGAGGAGATTCGATGGGCACTGCAGTTTCTTCCTTAGGCAAGGCCCCTGGCCCAGATGGCCTGACAGCTGAGTATTATCCTGCTTTTAAGGATGATCTAATCCCATTGCTTAGTTACCTGTTTCAGTCCTTTGCTAAAGAGGGATCTATGGGAGGCACGTCTGTGGTCCTTGCCAAGCCGAGCAAAGATCCTGATTATATAACCAACTTTAGGCCAATTTATCTAATTAACATCAAAACAAAAATAATATTAAAACAATAATGTCAACCAAAGTGCAATAATTAGTTCATGACAAAAAATAATAGAAGCCACTCAATCCTATGTCTTGAATCAAAGTCACACGTAGAAAGATAAAAATTAGTATTCCCCTTTCCTCTGTCCTGTTTCCCTCTGCCCTCATCCTCTATCTTGTCTTCCTACCTGATTCTTTCTCCTTTTTCCTTCATTCTGGGTTTGATCTCTGGCACTCTTTTCTCTCCCTTTTCTGTCTCAGCCAACATCTGTATTTCCTTCATTGACATCTCTTCTCACTTCATAGCTTTTCTCATATCTTTTGGCTTCCTTACCTATTCCTTTTCTCAACCACCCACCAGATTGGAATGGCTGAATAAAGTTCAGAACAGAAAAAAAGAATCTCACCCAGTTCAACCAGCATTCTTTTTTCTGTTGTGAATAAAGTTCAGGAAATCTCTGTGATGGGGAAACTAACTTATTCTGTATGAGAGAAGAAACAACTTTCAAAGCATATAGACATCTCATAGCACATCTATGGATAAATAGCTAATATTATGTTGGAAAGGAAGCAGACTATTACATTACATTTTGATTTGGTCTTATCTCTTTCTGCTTACTTTATTAGACCACCTTAGCTTCCTGAGAGGAGGGGAGCTGAATGGGTGTTAAAATCTAAAATCTTAGATATTGTAATTATGTTCAAATATTGTTCTGTGGACATGTTTTCATTCTGGTTGACAAATGTATGAACTATGAGGAGAAAGGAGAGGGGTGGGGGAGATACTAGACTAGTGGAGAGCAGCATGAGAAGGATGCTGAGTTCTGAAGGGAAGACAGAGAGAAGGGGAGATGCTGGGCTCTGAGGGGTGGACAGAGAGAGATGCTGGGCTCTGAGAGGTGGACAGAGAGAGGCAGAGAGGGGAGATGCTGGGCTCTGAGGGGTGGACAGAGAGAGATGCTGGGCTCTGAGGGGTGGACAGAGAGAGATGCTGGGCTCTGAGAGGTGGACAGAGAGAGGCAGAGAGAGGAGATGCTGGGCTCTGAGGGGTGGACAGAGAGAGATGCTGGGCTCTGAGGGGTGGACAGAGAGAGATGCTGGGCTCTGAGAGGTGGACAGAGAGAGGCAGAGAGGGGAGATGCTGGGCTCTGAGGGGTGGACAGAGAGAGATGCTGGGCTCTGAGGGGTGGACAATTGTTGATGATACTCTAAACACTGAGCTACAATCTCCTCATCAGAGGACACGTTGCTCTTGTTAAAGTTAAATACTACACAATTCCTGTCCCTCTTCTTTCTGTCTTTTAAATATTGAGAAAATAGTATCCCACTCTTATTATCTTCTGCGTAATAGTGAGCTCCCAATGTAAACATTTCTAAGCCTGCCTGTTTACTCAGAAGCACATTATACTCAAGTTGGAGCTGCTGTAAAAAGTAGCACCAGCCCTGTTTCAATACCACGTTTGTTGGGTTATTTATTTATTCATTCAGAGCACTTGATATACTACCAAGAGCCAAGGCTATTGCAGCAGTTTACAATAAAAAATTAAAAGAGGTGTATAGCAGGGAGCGGAAAAGGAGTGAAGAGGGGAACAGAGAAGGGAGGAGTCTAAAATGTATTGCTAGTCCAATAAAAAGGTATCACATTGTTATTTTTTTTATTTCTCTTTTTATTTAACTACCCGTGATCAAGAGAATCTATTCTAAGTCCATGACTTTAGCTTTTAAGGTATTACATGATTTGGGGCTAATCTCTGGAAAGGAATTTACATTCAGCCAGTAAAACTGTCTTGACAGTTCGGGGGGTGGGGATCACATGGTCGGTGACTGCTCGGTCCACTGTGTTTTCTGTTGGGGTGCTGTATCATGGAATAAATTACCACTGGCAACGTACCAAGGATTGGACCTAGATAGCTTTAGGAAAAATGTGAAGGGAGGGGCATGGCATAAGGAAGGAAAAAAGAGAGACAGAGTAAGGTGAGCTGAACATAGGGGAAGGGGCAGGGTTAAAGAGGGAAAAAGAGGAGGAGCAACAGGGATGGGCAACATTCACAGAGAAAACAGTAGAGTTATGAGGAAAGGAAAAGAGGTGTGGAGCAAAAAGAAAGGTAGAGAAGAGGAGATTGCCATATTCTAGTCCCCAGTTTTGCAATATTCTTCATCTTGATTAGATTGTAAGCTTTGATGAGCAGGGACTGTGTCTTACATCTATATGTACAGCGCTGCGTACGCCTTGTAGCACCATACAAATGATTAGTAGTAGTAGAAGGAGAGGCAAAGAGAAAGGAAGGGCAGAGCATAAGGGAAGGACCTAGTTAGAGAGGGGAGGAAGGAAGGGCAGGAAGAGGAGGGGAATTGGAGGAATGCAAGGAGGCAGAGAGATAAGGTAGGGAGAGAGTGCAAGAAGGGAGGAAGAGAGTGAAGGGGATGGCAGAGGAAAGAGGGAGAATAGTGAAGGGTAGGAAGGGACAGAGTGAATACAGGACAGAGGAAAATGCAAGGGAGAATGAAACCTACATGCCGTATGCATCCACTGCCAAGATGGATACATTACAGCCACCCCCACCTTCATGACATACACCCCCCCCCCATTACACACACACTACACACCCCTAACACACACACACACTCACTCACCCCATATGACACACATGCACATACACACACCCATATGATGCACATGCACCCACTCCCCCATATGGCACATACACATGCAAGCACACACTTCCATATGGGGCACATGCACACACACATCTCCAATATGCATGCATCTCAACACACTCACACACACACACAGCCTTCAAAACATGCTGCCAAGATACACATACTCCCAACTCACACACACATGCACACACTCAGACATGCAGGCATATGCACATACAAAACCTCTGACATACTCACAAGTATACACCCCAGTGCACGCACACCATGACACATACACATATACAGCCTCCAAGATACATGCTCATAGACGCATACATGCAAATACACATACGCAGTCCCTGACACCCACTGACAACAAGTATACAGACACACATGACACAAAAATCCATGCCACATAAATACACACTCGCACACACACACACCCCTCTTACATGCACATTGATAAACAGCTGACGTTTTCTCATGGAGATAGACATGCACATCATGCTAGTTGTACACACATTCACATGCACTCCTATCTATCTATCATACAGCATCAGTCACTACCCACACTATGCTCACCGCCCAAACACACACTCATACATCTCTTGCTTCCTTACTGAGGCACCCTTTACCATGGCTGTTTCAGCCCAGTCCCTTCATACGGAAATGCTTGAGGCTGCAGGTGGAGGAAAGGGGGAACAAATCATAGTGTCACCCTGTAAGTGCCCACTTTTCAACTTTTTAAATGAATGTAGAGTTCTGTTGTGGTTTTATGTTTTATTTATGGATGTTGATTTGTAGCCTTTGTTGGTATGGGATAAATGTCTAAGTAAATAAATAATAAATAAATGTAGTAACTGAATGTAACTTACCTTTTGAACTACCATTGAAAAAGCATGAACTAAATCCAAACAAATAAAATTTTGGTCATTGTAAAGTTCTACTGAGTTTTAATTTTAGCTTATCCATTCATTCTTTATTGTGGTTTGTGAGGATTCACAGATCAAATGTGTCTTAGCTTTCAGGTGTCCACTGCAAATAAGTTGGTTTCTTGTGAGGATCTGGCTTAGGCCTGTTTTCTGCAACTTGGAGTTTAGCCATTTGCTTCTTAGTCACACAGCAACCAAATGCCCTGCCCACAAAGATTAGTCCTGTGTTGTTAAAAACCTTGAGGAGGATTTACAAAAGGCATGGTACTGCAGTGATATACTGATCTCTGCTTTCCAGAATGCATGGGGTAGCTTGCACAGTGACAGTTACAGCCCTAAAACAGCAGCTGTATGATTGCACTGGGGTAAAGCTGAATGGATCAGCAGTTATAATCACAAATAGCACTTCTGATTTCCGGTTTTAACTGATAAATACTGATAAAACACCCCTGATGCAAAACAATTAAAATGTGTTTATTGGATAAACCATTGGAAAAATACCACTTCCCCTAATATTCTGTCATCTCTTCCACTGGCTTTTGTATCCTACTCTCAGTTTTTGTGCCTTTTGTGTGCTAAAGACTCCAGAGTGAAACAAATGTGTGTGTTTCATTCCATCGGAAAAGGCACTCAGCAAATAGCACATATGGTGAGAAAATAACTGATAAATACTGATTTTTTTTGTACCCTCAAAAAAACCCCTAATTATATGAAAAATAAACTTGGCATGTGGGAAAAACTGGTAAAAAGATATATTGAATTTGAAAATGGACTCAATTGGTCCGGGGATTCTAGAGAAACAAGACTCTGAAAAAATGCATTGCTATGGTAAAAGGAGTTCAAGCTTATGTAGTATAGAAACTTACATATAGTGAAGCATAGCGTTTAAGGAATTCTTGTTTTCTACTCATCCAACCCCACATCCCAAATGCCCCCCCCCCCAACTGTTCCAGCACCCAACACTTTGCACCATCCCCAAAATATATTCCCTCAAAACTGACCTATCAACATGCCAAATGCCCCCACGCAACTGCCTCACCAAACTCACTACAAACTGCCTCACCCTCAATAAATACTCTAACTGCCCCAACCCTAAAACACTCCACCTGCAAATCCTAAACCCTCTGTGATTGCCCATCTTGTATAGAAACATGGAAAATGGCAGAATAAGGCCGTATGACCTATCCAGTCTGCCTATCCATAAGAACTATTAAGTTCTACAATACTTTCCTCTCCCTCAGAGATCTTCTGTACTTGTCCCATGCTTTCTTAAATTCAGATACAGTTCTTGTCTCCACTGTTTCCAATGGGAGGCTGTTATACACAGCCTCCACCCTTTCCATAAAGAAATTTCTTCAGATTACTACTTAGTTTATCCCCTTTCACTTCATCCTATGACTTCTCGTTCCAGAACTTCCTTTTAAGAGGAAGAGGGACACCTACTGTGCTTTTATATGATGAATATATTTAAATATCTTCCAACAAAAATCCCTAGTAATATTACTATATTTAAGAAGCAGACAAAGGAATTCCTGCAGAAAATTCTCTTTCACACACCAGTCGTTATATAAGGAGAAGAAGACCTCAGTATTGTTACCTTTCCCTATATATCCCTTGGGATAACTATGGGCAGTGTTTGAAATTAAAGCCATCAGCCCCTTTGGACCCATGCCAACACGGATTCAGAGAAGCTCATGGAGTTGAAACACTCATGACCTCTCTATTCAACAAACTCATATGCAGGATTGACAACATACAGATGGCCTTCGCAATGATTTTCCTTGACATATCGGCGGCATTTGACTCAGTTGACCATAAGATTCTCCTAGCGAGACTCCATGAAAAAGGCATCCAAGGTCTCGCTTGGGACTGGTGCAAATCATACCTAGAAGATCGATGGCAACAGGTCCGCATAGGCAACAATACATCTGAGCCCTTCCGACAGAAGCAAGCAGTATCCCAAGGTTCTTCCTTATCTGCGCTGCTTTTTAATATATATATGCAGCCAATCTGCCAAATCACCAGAGACTTCGGTATATCTTGCCTATTATATGCAGACGACGTGCTGATTTTCACACCGATCAACGTCTCAAATCCCGACTACTCAGCATTAATCAACTGCTTCAATGCAATAACTGACTGGCTCCTCAATCAGAACATGAGAATAAATTTAAAAAAAAACGAAGCCCTCATAGCCACAAGAAACAAACGCTTTTCTCCCCCACGACCTTCAAAGTAAGAGACGCAGAACGTCCAATCAAGGCCACCATAAGGTATCTGTGTGTGATACTCGATCAACAACTTAATCTTAAGGAGCATATAAAAAGCACCGTAAGGACAATTTACTACAAGATCAAAACACTGTGCCACCTGAGACCCATGCTGGAGACCAAAGATTTCCGTACAACTTTCCAAGCAATAGTCACACCTCACTTCGACTATGCGAATATCGTTCTGCATGGCCTCCCCAAGAATACACTAAGTCCACTTCAACTGGCGATGAATGCAGCGGCCCGCATCTTCTCCGGAGCTTCAAAGAGAGATCATATAACACTGATCCTAATGGATCTACACTGGCTCCTGATAAGCTGCAGAATATTATATAAAACCCTCCTCATCACTTTCAAGGCCATTAATAAAATATACCCTGCATCGATTTCAAATCTCCTCACCCATGCACCAAACAATAGATCCAGGAGACTAGTAGCCGAAAACACACTAGTTACTCCTAGTAACTCCACAAAATGGACTCAATTAACTACTAACAGAGCTTTTGTGTCTTATGCTCCCAAATGCTGGAACAAACTCCCCCCCAGCATCAGACCAATCAGGGACATCATTCAATTTAGAAAGGCCATTAAGCACCACTTATTCACTTTGCACTTAAACCTACCTTACTGACCTTAGCATTGCCTTCTGCCTGACCACCCTCAATTACCTCTCACACAACTGTAATCCAGAACAGAGATAATAGAATTGCGGAAAGTGCTGCTTTTCTGTAAATATCAAGCCACAATGTTACCTGTTTAAATGTATATAGTTTTCCCCTGTTCATACCCAGTTTATATTCCCTGTTATCTGTAAACCTATGTCAGTTTTATTCTGTCTAGGTAGTATGTTGTTTAATGTAAACCGCACTGATGATAAATAGTGCGGTATATAAAAACTGTTAAATAAAATAAATAAATAAAGATTAAGTAAAATTTCAAGTATGTAAGGCGTGTTTTCAGACCAGTGTTGTTTGAATGACCATTATATCCCCTAAAACAAAGGGGTTTTGCATTTAATAGCATTTTCTGAGTTTTTTTCCTGCATCTTCCAGTCTTGCCTACTGCTTGGGACATATCCTATTAGTTTCTCTTAGTACTGCACCAACTGATATACTAAGTGATGACATCACTGAAAGTTGCTCAAGTCTGTCTCTCCCTGCTGGCAGGGACACATAACTCATTTGTCTGGACTGGTCTAGCAGGATTCAAAGAATCAGGTATGTAAAATTTTTCAGTGTGTACATGTACCTCAGATGAATAAATCACTTTGGGTAGACTGGATGGACCGTTTTGGTTTATGTTTGCTGTCATTTACTATGATAGTAATTATCTCCAGGAACAAGCAGGAATGTAGTCTTCACATATGGGTATCGTCAGTACCGACAGAGCCTGCGCGGGAACCCTCCCCAGCATCCAATAGGAAAGCTTTTGGGAGCATCCCACAGTGCCTGTGTGCTGCCTTCCCGCCTTTCCAACTGTCCTTCTCCAGTTCTTCATTTTCCGCGGAGCCGACAGGTCACATACCCTGTCACAGCAGAAAAATGTTGTCTTTAATCTTTGTTTTTGTGGTCACGTCTGCCTTCCTTCGACGCCATACCGGTACTGCCGGTTCTTTCTTCTTTCTTTAAAAAAAAAAAAAAAAATTATAGTTTCTGAGGTGTTTTACTTTAGAAGCCTTTTTCCTTGGTGCTAGGCGCCATTTTGGGCACTAGGCCCAATTTTTTCCTTAAAAATGGAAAAACCTACTTCAGGTTTTAAGAAATGTTCTAAATGTGGCGGTACCATTTCCATCACTGACACCCATGATTGGTGTCTCAAATGTTTAGGTCCTGACCACTCTATTTCAGAGTGCCTCTCCTGTGGAATGATGTCAAAAAGGGGCTGGCAGAACTGAGCTGCTAAACTTAGCACCCTTTTTCCCTCAGACGCGGCGTCTGTTGCATTGACGTCCTCCAGGGCCTCATCTTCCTCCCATAGATCTCAGGTAACTAAACATAAATCTAGCCAGTCCTCAAAGGGTACATCTCCTTCTAAGTATTGAGATGCCCCTGGCATTGCCCTTGAGGAATTTTCACCCTCAAAACTGCCCCGGTGGGAGGCTTTGGCTTCCAAAGCACTAACGGGGCTCCAGGATGTTCTCGAGGCCTTAACCTCGGCAGAACTACTGGCGCCATGCTCTAGGGTTCTGGAAGCTTCTACTGGTACCGACACCCAAGCATCGGCAGCGACGATAGACCAGAGATTCCTTGCTATCGAACGCAGTCTAGTGGCTCTTCTCATGGCTTCGGTACCGTTGAAACAGCTTCAGACATCTCAACCAATACCAGTACCGGAACCAGTACCAACTGCATTAACATCGGTGGGTATGCCACCCATACCGAGTCATGCGTCTGTCTCTGGCATCGACAGATCGGTACCGGAACAAACCGATACCGACTTCGATCGATACCGGTACTGTGCTTTGCACGATCACTGGGATCGGAGGTATTTTGAATCCTCTGATGGGTCTGAAGACTCCGAAGACTCTGCCAATACAAGAGTACTTCTCCCCGTGGATTCCTCTTCTCCTCAGCGCAGAATGTCTCCGCCAGAGGATATGTCCTTTCAGGACTTCATCTGTGATGTGGCCCGAGGCCTTTCCATCACAGTAGCTCCTGAAAAAGAGCCTAGGGCAAAGGAGTTGGAAATTCTCCAATACCCTAAGGCTCCCAAAGAAGCAGCTACTCTGCCTATTCATGCAATCTTTCATGATCTTATGCTAAGGATGTGGGAAACACCTTTAACCACATCTCCTCATTCTCAAAGACTCAATACCATGTATCGAGTTCCACCTTGCCCTGGCTTTCAAAAAACTCAATTACCACACCATTCAATGGTGGTGGAATCAGCCATGAGAAGGATGAAAAGTGCAAAGAGAAATGCATCCAATCCTCCAGGTCATGAATTTAGGACTCTCGATGCCTTTGTGCGTCGATGCTTCCAAGCTTCCATGCTCTCAGCTAGGATCAGTTCCTATATCTTGTATATGGGAATGTTCCTTAAAGAGGTCACAGGAGACTTGGAGCTTATGAGCCCCCTCCTTCCTGATGACAAAAGGCAAGACTATCTTACTCTAGTCAAACATGCTCAGGACGTTTCCAAGTTTGTAAATCGTGCAGCCTTTGACTGTTTTAAGTGCATAAGCAGAACCTCTGCTATTGCCATTGGTGCACGTCGGATTGCCTGGCTTCAGGCATCTGACTTGGAAATTTGGGTACAGGATAAATTAGGAAACATTCCTTGCACAGGCGAAAATCTGGCAAGAATTGGCAGGAGAAGGCTAATGAGATAGATGCTGACAATATCACTTTGGATAGATTGTCCAAATCTACACCCGATCCTGCAAGGAAAAAATCCTCTAGGAAACCATTTTTCAATAAGAAAAATAAGTTTTATCCTTTCTATACCCAACAGGGACACCGTCCAGGTCAGACTGCCCAAAAGCGACAACAGCAACAACCTAGACAACAAAAGAAGCCAAAAGCTGCAAAACCTCAGCCAGCTCAGCAGGCTCAGCCTCCTCAGGGGCTTTGACTCCTTTCTAGAGAACTTTGCCTTCCTGCCCCTGAACAGTCCAGAACCCTCGACCATCCCAGGTAGGCTATGTCATTTTGCCCACAGATGGTACCAAATAACAGCAGAAAATTGGACTCTGTCCATTGTACGAGAGGGGTACAAGCTTCATTTTCACAGCATGCCCCCTCCTACAATTGTAAGACAGTTCAATTCTCAGACCTCTCTCAACAGTCTCTTAGGTCAAGAAGTCACAATGCTCCTTGCTCAAGGAGCAATAGAGGAAGTACCCATTCCCCATCAGGGTACAGGGTTCTACTCCCCCTATTTCCTTATTCCAAAGAAAACAGGAGGACACAGGCCCATTTTAGACCTCAGAGAATTGAACAAATATTTGTTCCGAGAGAAGTTCAAAATGGTCTCTCTAGGAACTCTCCTGCCATACCTTCAAACTCAGGATTGGCTTTGTTTTCTAGATCTCAAGGATGCGTATACTCATTTTCTCATCCATCCAAATCACAGGAGATTCCTCCGATTCCTGTTTCAAGGAAAGCACTACCAATACAAGGTTCTTCCCTTTGGCCTTGCTTCTGCACCAAGAGTGTTCACAAAATGCATGGCTGTGGTAGCAGCATTTCTCCGCACTCTGGGAATATTCATCTTCCCTTACTTTCCTACAGTGCCAGAAGCCAGCTCTGCTCTGTTTCACACTATTTTATTTTTATTTATTTAAAATGGATTTCTATACTGCCTTTTCCTACAATCAAGGTGGTCTACACTGCAAACAATCAACCAATTACTGTGTCTAGTGTGTGCATGCAGTGAGCATTGAGTGCGTGTGTGTGTATATGGTTGTTGATTCTTGGTGACCTATTTACAGTGTGTGCTCTTTACAATACTATGTACATCAGGACTTTAATTCAGTACCATAATCGTGTCGTGAGGGGAGGGTGGTTGATCTGGGGGATTGTCTGTTGCACAGTGTAAGTGATGTCACCATAGTGCTCTATGAAGAGGGTTGTTTTTAGCAGCTTCCTAAAGTCCTTAATGTCCGTTGTTGACCGTAGTTCATCGGGGAGGGCGTTCCAAATTGTTGGAGCCGCCTTTGATAAAGCTTGTTTTTCGGTGTCCTTGCGTACCTTGGTGAAGTCTCTTGGAGTGTTGACACGGTTGGATGTGCCTCTTCTCCTCGGTCTTGTGCTGCTGTCGGGTTGTATGAGTGGGTATAGGCTGAAAGCTGATGATTGTTGTTTGATTTTGAATATGTGTATGACTGTCTTGTATTTGATGCGGGATCCGATTGGTAGCCAATGTAGCTCTTTTAGAGTGGGTGTGATGTGTGCTTTTCTTGTGGTACCAGATATTATGCGTGCTGCTGTGTTTTGCACCAATTGCAGTGGCCTGATTGTCTGTTTTGTTAATCCAAGATAGATTGGATTGCAGAAGTCTAGGATTGGGGTTATTAGTGTCTGACAGACTGTGCGGAAGTGATCCTGAGAGAGGAGGGGCTTGAGGCATCAGACTAGTCTCATCCTGTGGTATGCATTTTTGGTGGTTCTGCTGATGTGGGACTGAAGGTTCAGTTCTTTATCCAGTGTCACTACGAGGTATTTCACTTCTGGTTGTATGGGTATGGTTGTGTTGTCTATCTTGATGTTGCAAGGAGGGATGAAGTCAGTGTTTCGTGTGATGATTAGTGTCACAATGCGAATCCTTCAGTATTTGGGACTGGTCATAAACCTCCCAAAATTCATTCTTGTTCCCACTCAATCCATGGAGATCATAGGAGCTCATCTGGATACCAGACAGACAAGGGATTTCCTTCTGCAGCCCCGCTGTCTTAGCATAGTACAACTAGCTTCCCAAGCAGTGCTCAAACCTTGTCTCACTGCTCGGGAAATGCTACAATTGCTAGGCCACATGGCATCCACCATGCATGTGGTTCCTTATGCTCGCCTCCATATGCTCACAGCCCAGTGGACTTTATCCACTCAGTGGACACAGGCCTCAGGCTGCCTGTCGGACAAAATAACAAACTCAAACCGTCTTATTTCGTCCCTCCAATGGTGGCAATCACCCAGAGACCTTCTAGTGGGGTCTCCTTTCCAGCAACCCCTATCCCAAGCCACCCTAACAACAGATGCATCACAGGTGGGATGGGGAGTCCACCTGCACGATCTCTCTACCCAGGGTACCTGGACTCCACAGGAGGCCTGTCTTCACATCAACCTCCAGGAGCTCAGAGAAATCTTCTTTGCTCTTCGAGTTTTTCACACCCAGCTCAGCTACAAGACAGTCCTAGTTCAAACGGACAATCAGGTAGCCATGTTCTATGTGAACAAGCAGGGCAGAACAGGCTCTTTGTCGCTATGCAATGAAGCTTTGCGACTATGGGCCCTCGCCAGAGAGCATCAGATTCATCTCTTTGTGGTGTATCTTCCAGGCATTCAAAACTCTTGGGCAGACAAACTCAGTCAAGTTTGGCTTCCACACAAATGGTCTCTCCGTGCAGACCAGGTTGCCCAAATATTTCAGATTTGGGGAACCCGGACATAGACTTCTTTGCAAGTCCGCTGAATGCCAAACTTCCCCGGTTCTGTTCCAGAATTCCGGCTCGATGTTGTCAGGCAAGGGACGCCTAGGACTTCCTATATGCCTTCACACCCATTCTCCTCATCCCCAAAACCCTATTCAAGCTTCAGAGAGACAGAGGTCATATGATCCTCATAGCTCCACGTTGGCCACGGCAAACGTGGTAGCCTCTGCTCCTACATCTCTCTCAAGCTCCGCCTCTGGAGTTGGGATCTGCTCCAGATCTTCTCTCCCAAGAGGACAGGATGCTCTGGCATCCGAATCCCCAGTCTCTGCATCTCAGGATCTGGTTGCTGAAAGCCTAGAACTTCAGGATCTTAACCTTTCCCAACAGGCAAAGGATATCTTTCATGCTGCTAGGAAACCCTCCACAAGACATTCGTATGCCTGTAAGTGGAAAAGGTTTTCCATATGGTGCTCGCAGAAGGATCTTAACCCTCTTGCAATACCTCTGGAATCGATACTGGAATATCTCCTTCATTTGTCAAATGCGGGTCTCAAGACAAATTCAGTAAGAGTCCATCTTAGTGCTATTGCAGCTTCTTACAAGCCTCTAAGTGGACAACCTATTTCCTCTCATCCTCTCATAGCGAGATTTATGAGAGGCCTTCTTTTAGCAAAGCCTCCCATTAAGCCACCACCGGTGGCATGGGACTTAAATCTGGTGCTCGGGCAGCTCATGAAACCGCCCTTTGAACCATTAGCCACTACATCTTTGAAATTCCTTTCCTGGAAAGTCAGCTTCCTCATTGCAATCACATCAGCACGTCGCATCAGTGAATTGCAAGCCCTAGTGGCTGATCCTCCTTATACAAGGTTCCACCATGATAAGGTAATTCTTAGGACTCATCCACACTTTATGCCAAAGGTGATTTCGCCTTTCCATTTAAACCAAGCGGTTTACCTTCCTGTATTCTTTCCAAGGCCTCATGCCTCCAGTGCAGAAAGGAACCTTCATACCTTGGACTGTAAAAGAGCTTTGGCCTTTTAATTGCAAAGGACACAGCAACATAGAAAATCTTCTCAACTCTTTATTGCTTTTGATCCTAGTAATTTGGGACTTCCAGTTTCCAAAAGAACTCTATCTAACTGGATTGCTCATTGCATATCCTTTGCTTATGAGAGTAAGAACCTTCCTCTTGAAGGCCATGTCACAGCTCACAATGTGAGAGCCATGGCAGCCTCAATGGCTCATCTTCACTCTGTGTCTATCGACGACATCTGTTGAGCAGCTACTTGGGCTTCGTTACATACCTTCACAGCCCACTACTGCTTAGACAAGGACTCCCGCCGGGATGCCTTGTTTGGCCAGGCTGTTCTTCAACACCTTTTTCAAACTTAATCATCTCCTACCCACCGTCCCTGGTACGATGCCAGAGATCCATGGGGGGAAGTATGGCCCTTTCACAAGGGCTAACAACTTCCTGGGGCCATCTCCCTGGCATCTGCAGCTAGGGAGTCCCCATATGTGAAGACTACATTCCTGCTTGTTCCTGGAGATAGCGTAGTTACTCACCTGTAACAGGTGATCTCCGGGAACAGCAGGAATTTAGTCTTCACAATCTGCCCACCTCCCCTAGGAGTTGTATCTCTCTCTCTCTCTCTCTCCCTCTCTCTTTTCTCTCAGCTATAAACTCAACTGGAGAGGCACAGTTGGAAAGGTGGGAAGGCAGCATGCAGGCGCTGTGGGATGCTCCCAAAAGCTTTCCTATTGGACGCTGGGGAGCGTTCCCGCACAGGCTCCATCGGTACCGATGATACCCATATGTGAAGACTAAATGCCCGCTGTTCCCGGAGATCACCTGTTACAGGTGAGTAATTATGCTTTATAACTGTGCATGGATAGAAAATATGCACATTCTGTTCTCAGTGCAAACTTTGCTGGGTTTTCAAAGTAAAAGTGGAACGATTGTTTACTCTCCTAAAAAATACAAGGGCTAGGTAGGGGACGTGCCAAGAATCTACAAAGTAGTATATTTAAAATAAACAGGACAAAATATTTTTTCTTCCCACATATAATGTTTGGAACATTGCCGATGGATGTGGTAAAAGTAGGTAGTGGAGCTCGGTTTACAAAAAGGTTAGGGCAAGTTCCTGGAGAAAAAGTCCATAAACAGTTATTAAGGTAATTCAAGATGAAACCACTGCTTATCTCTGGGAATAAATAGCATGGAGCTGGTTACTTTTGGAATATTCCTAAACAAAATCCAATTAGAAAACCACACTACAAACCTAATATAACCAAATTACATAAAATGAAGTATAAATAATTTTTTCCCATTTAATTTCATGCCAAAAAAATTAAATTATGTATGATCTACTATGACTTTTTATATACTTAATAAAAGTGTGTGTGTGTGTATGTGTGTGTGTATAGTGTGTAGGTGGGGGGCCTGTGTATGTGTTCACGTGTGTAGGTGGGGTGGAAGTATGTGTTTTGAATGGGGTGAGGGAATGCACCTTTTGGTATATACAAATTGTGTTCTTTTGTCCCCATACATTCATCCCTTTAACCTCCAACCCTTGCACTCTTCCCTTTCCCCTTCGACCCCTCTCCACTCTCTTGTCTTATCCCTACCCTCTAGCACTCCCATCCCCTCCTAATTCCCCCCATTCTCCTCCTTTTCTTTTTTTAACTACTGCACTTTTAAATTTATGCTGCCTCATTTCTGCCCCCCCCCCCCCATCTGCCCTTTTTTTTTTGGTAGGCCCGATTGCTTCTGCCCTCTGCACACAGGGGATGGGATCTCTGTGTGCAGCCTGTTAGCTTCTTAGCCTGGCCTTCCCCTCCTGTTCTGCCTCTGGGGATCCAACCTTCTGCGGGCAGATAGAAGGGGCCTTAGCCACGATCACAATCTAAATGCTGTTCTGCAGGATGTTCAGTGGCACTAACATGGTTAGTGCTGCTGAATATCTGTGAATGCTGCTGCTACATGCCCCTGATGCTAACCGGTTAGCACTGGGATATGCTGGGGGTGTGTCAGGGCGGCATCCATCACTAACCGGGCAGCGGCTGAAGATCATGGCTGCCCAGTTAGCTTCATGGCAATCTGTGCAGCTCAGATAGTCAATGCCGGAGCCTCGATATGGTCCCAGCATTGAATATCTGGGTTTTAAGTTCAGCATGGCAGCTAGCTGCTGTTGCTGAATATTGGGCCATTATGTTTATCAAGTGAATGTGGCGAAAGAGCAGTACCCATTGACAAACTCTGGATAGACAAGTATTGGTGTCCATGTTATAAAACATCGGATGGAGTGCTTTGTTGTAGATGTGATGAAAAGAAAAGAAAAGAAACCAACTGACATTTATGCTTAGAGATATTGGACTTACTTTATTGAATTTAACAAGAAGTATATGTCATCTTTGGACTACGAACTGCATATAAATATATAGACGTACATTTGGAATTGGGATACAGGACACTTTGGCGTATGCCTACTAAAGTGTCAAGAGGTGGCGTTATCTGCTGGGAGGTTCGATAATGTGGGCTCTTCCCTGCAGGCATTCAAGGGACGGCTCAAGGCAATCTACTGCCTGAGGCAAAGGATGAGATGGCACCCCCCTCCCAGTAGAGGGGCGGGGCTTTCTCAAAACTCCAGTCAGGAACTGAACCAAACCAAAAAACCAATTAGATTATATGGAGGAAATGCAAGATGTTTGCACACCAAGGAACTAAAAGAGAGCGAGAACCACAGCACAGTTTATAAAACTAAATTATAACTCATTTTTATTTTGTTATAAACTGCGTTATGTTTATTGTCTTTTCTTTTTGAACATATATTTGCATCTACAGAACCCCCTTCAACAGTGGGTGCAGAGCAGTACCAGGACATTCACCCACAGAACTCAGTATCTTAAAAAAAATATTCTGTTCATCTCACTAACAACAACAACAAACATTCTCCAGTTCCAGGCATATTGTGAACTAAAATAAAACCCTACAACAAAGTCACTGAGTATCTATAGAGCAAATCTACCATACCATACCATATCAGCACCAACTTCCAAAACTCACATAAGGAGCCCATCACTGTAAATACTACAGTGGGCCTTGGAACATCCATACACCTATTTGAAAAGCTGAACAAGTCAAATTACTACAGTACAGATCTCTACATACAAACTCCATGTTAACAGAACACATGGTCTTTGTCACATACTAATAACACAGACCCTCACCAAATACAGAATAAGTGATCATAACCTAAAAATTAAACTGCAACCCCAAGAAGCCAGATTCTGCACACAGTGCAATACCAGAGAAATAGAGAGAGATGCATTTCCATGTACTCTATAAAATATAAAGAAAGCACCACGTCAGATAATTACATTGAAAATAAAATTCTCTTTGAACTTTGTTGTCTGACCATTTTGTTCCCTGATCATGTAGGTCCCAATATGAGGTCTCTGCTTTCCTCTATCTCCCAGTGATGCAGGGCCATGTGCGGAGACTCACTGTGGCATCATGTGCATACATTTAGTATTCTTTATTTTTAAATGTATATGCTACCCATCTAAAATCCTAAGTGGCTTCTCAACATGCACATGCAATTTAGTATAATAGATGTTAGAATAAAACAAACTTAATAATAAAACATTAGATTTGATTAATGAAGAGCCACTTACACATAAACTTCCAAAACTCATACAAGGGACCTACACAGAAAAAAGCAGCACAAAGTCCAATAACTAAAATGAAAATAAAATTATTTTTTCTGCCTTTGTTGTCTAACCATTTTATTCTCTGATCATACTGGTTCCAATCTGAGGCTTCTGCTTTCCTCTGTCTTCTCTTAGCTCTCTTTCTATGGTCTGCAGTCCATCTGCCATTTATTATCTCTTCTTTTGTTTTCTTCACTTCCTTCCATCACCCTATTTCCAGTCCTAGTAACCCTCCCCAGTATCAGCCCCCTTTCCAGTTCTCCCCTCCTAGTACTTTCCAATGTCAACCGCTTTGCATTCCCAGGACTGTTTCTGGTGTCCATTCCCTTCCAGTCCCTCTCCTTCCCCACTGTCAAGCCCCTTCTAGTCCAAATACCATCTCAGGTATCAGCTCACTTCCACTCTCAGTGCCACCCTCCCCCCCCCCCCAGTCAGCTCCCTTCCAGCCTCCTCACCATTACTCAGCCACCTTCACAAGCATCAGCTCCCTTCCAATCCCCCTTCAGTACCATCCCCAGGTGTCAGCTCCCTTCCAACCCTCTCTATCCCTCCCATAGCAGCTCCCTTCCAGCCCCCTTCTTCCCGTGTGTCAGCTCCTTTCCTTCCCCACCTCTCCCTCCCCATGTCAGCTCCTTTCCTGCCACTCCTTCCCTTGGCAGACCCTCTCAGTATCCACTCCCTTCCAGTCCTATTCTCCCATCCCCCCACATTAGCCCATTTGTAGTGCTAGCCCCTAGTTTTCTTCCAGGGCAGCAGCTCTCTCCTTCCCTCCTCAATCAGCCCATTTCTAGTCCTAGCCCCCTTATCAGCCCACTCCAATCCTAGCCCCCCATCAATCCATTTCCAGTGCTAGCCCCCCCCAATCAGTCCATTTTCAGTCCTAGCTCATTTCCAGTGCTAGCCCTCCATCAGCCTATTACCAGTCCTAACTCCCCCAATCAGCCCATTACCAGTCATAGCCCCCCCTAAACAGCCCATTTCCAGTCCTAACTCCCCTGATCAGCCATTTCCAGTCCTAGCCTCCCTTAAGCGCCCATTTCCAGTTATAGCCCCCCCTATCAGCCCATTCCCAGTCCTAACTCCCCCGATCAGCCCATTACCAGTCCTAGCCCCCCCCCCCAATCAGCCTATTTCCAGTTGTATGGTCCAGTAGGCTATTTCCAGTTGTAGCCCATTTCCAGTCCTAATCCTACGTGATCAGCCCATTACCAGTTATAGCCCCCCTAATCAGCCTTTTTCCAGTTCCTAACCCCACCCCCCTTTCAGCCCATTTCCAGTCCTAGACTCCCTTAAGCTCCCATTTCCATTTCTAGCCCCCCCCCCCCCATATCAGCCCATTACAAGTCCTAACCACCTCAATCAGGCTATTTCCAGTGCTAACCTCCTCACCCCAGCCCAACCCATTACTGGATCTCTCAGCTGATTTCCAGTCCAAGTCCACCCAGGGAAGAGCCCTGCCATTGCCTGATTGGCTCACCTTTGCAGAGCCATGAGAAGGAACAGTGTTTCTCTCCTTTCCCGCAGCTCTGTTAAAGTTGAGTCTGCTGGTGTGCTGAGGGTCGGGAGCATTTCCTATCTCAGTGTTGTTTACATACATGTTTTATACAGTTTACAGTTTATTTGGCTTGATATACCACATATAGCAGTACATATACAGTGCATGTGTGTGTGATATTGTGTAAATGAGTGATACAGTAGTGTGCAATAAGGATATATGATAAAAAGTGAATTTTATTACATTATATACAAATTCATAGATCATATATAATTTAATTTTTTGGAGTGAAATTAAATGAAATGGGAAAAATTCTTTATACCACATTTTATGCAATTTGTTACTTTTGGCATATATCAGGTACTTGTGACCTGGATTGGTTACTGTTGGAAAGAGGACAATGGGCTTGATGGACCCAATATGGCACTTCTTTTATTCTTAGGTACATGTGTAGTTGCCTTTTAAAAATTACCCCAGGAAAACTCTGCTTACATTTACATCTGCTCTTTGGCATGCACATATTTTCAGGGTTAATTCATGTGCAGACATTAGAGTTTTTAAAATATGCACGTCATTGAAAAGCCTGTCCCAGTCCATCTCTGGGATCATTTTCCCTTAGTCTGTGTGAACTTACTCGTGAACAGTTAGGGGTTTATTTTGTCCCGCGAATAGCGGGGATGGTCATCCCAACGGGATGTCCATCCCTGCTATTCACCCCCCTTGCCATTCAGAACTAAGCCTCCCCGTAAAAAGAAAGAGTTTGTACTGGGAGGCTTAGATGGGGGTGGGAAGGGGCGATGCGGAGGCAGAGTTAGGCGGGCAGTGGACGGTCCATGACCCTGGATGTACAGGGCTGATTCTGAAGTCAGCCCTGTATGTCCAGAGATGGCAGACTGGACGGGCCTCCAGTCCCCCTAGACGTCAGGGGATGAGAGGGAGGAGTGGCTCAGTGGTTGGGACAGGTTACCTCAGGCCGGAAGGCTGGGGGTTTAATTCCCACATGGTGACAAGCAACATCAGGCCAGAGGGACTGGGGTCTCTAGTCCCACGGCCACTCCTTGTGGCCTTGGGCAAGCCACTTAACCCTCCATTGCCTCAGGTACACTTAGATTGTGAGCCCTTCGGGGAAAAGGGAATAAAAAGTACCTGTTAGTATACATGTAAACTACACTGATTCTAAAGAGTGCGGTATAAAAAAAAATAATAAATAAATAAATATTTATACTATTAAACAAACCTTATAGTGAGTTGAGCCCTGTTAAGTGCGGGTGAATTGGAGCCTCTCTGAGTGCTGTGTGAGGGAGCCGTTCCTGGGAGTGTGCAGTGGAGGACTCACCGGCAGCTGCTTGAACACCTACTCCTTCTCTCCGGATCATCTTGGGGTCCTTTGGGGCTATATCTTTCTGCCCAAAGGGGTTGGACATGCCCCTTTGACGCCCCTTCGGCGTCCGTCGGCGTGTTTAGATCAGGTTGGATGGCTGAGTAGTAAGAATTGTAGTTCTTCATTGTATGCTCGTGTTGTTGGTCTCTGTTTTCTTTTCTTTTTTTTTTTCTTTTGTAAATACCTTTTGTGAATTATGGGAAAACGGAAAAGTAAGAAGCCAACAGGTGATGCAGGGTTTTCTGGTATGGGGGATGGTAAGATCTTTGGTCCCCTGGATAAGCATTTCCTGACCTTACCTGAGATGTGCTCTCCCACGGAAGGGGCATCTCTTAGCTCCGTGGAGCGCCCGCCTCCTCCCTTTCCTTTCCCTCAGCTTTCTTTTACTTTAGATAGTAATGTTGTTAATAAGTGTGATTTAGTTTCCTATTTTTTGGGACCACTGCCTAAACCTGTCACTGTCTTAACTAGTACTGAGTTGAACCCTCCACCTGAAGATATTACTTTAAAAGATTTGTGGTCTGCCATTGCCTCTATTGATACTAAAGTATCTACTTCATTTGAATCTTTGTGTACTTTTACACAAGAGGCTCATCACAAATTTGCTGAGGTAGATAGGCAAATACTTGACATTGCTGGCACTGTTTCTACTTTGAATAAATAGGTAATTAGTTTACAGCAGACTAATTCTGCATTTATTAAGGCTTCATTATCTACTTGCTATAAATTAGAATCATTGGAGAATGGTGTTAGGGCATTGAAACTTCGTTTCTTAATTTTTCCTAAATCATCTTTGCTTTCTCCTCAGATTTTATTAGAAAAATATTTTAGTGAAGTTCTGTTGTTTCCTGATAAGATTGCTATTCAATCTCTTTATTACCTTCCTGGAGGGAAGGATCAGTCTGATAAGGCAGTTGATGGGGTAGATATATTGTCTATAGATGTGATTAAAGATTTAACTAATTTCTTAGAAGACTCAACTGATTTGATTGCTAAAAGAGACACGTTGTTGGTTTCCTTTTTTTCTAATTTAGATAAAGGTCCTGAAGGCTTATTTTAAAAATAAGGATAAGCCTTTTTGTGGTTATAAATTACATGTATTTCCAGATGTTTCTAAGCCTAC
The DNA here is from genome assembly GCA_033557465.1 of Ichthyophis bannanicus. Classification (NCBI taxonomy): domain Eukaryota; kingdom Metazoa; phylum Chordata; class Amphibia; order Gymnophiona; family Ichthyophiidae; genus Ichthyophis; species Ichthyophis bannanicus. The sequence continues at coordinate 883,698,247 of CM066034.1, read as the reverse complement.
TCAGGCCCGTAGGAAAGGCTTTTTGGCTTTAAAACCTAGGGTATTTGAGTTAGGTGCTACATTTTTTTTTTAGATTTCCATGTAAATGTATTATTACCTTTCAAGGATGTACATATCTCTTCTCTGATGTCATTCAATTGGAAACTTTCTAACTAGAAAGGAAAGGGAAGTAGGATTGTGTTTTGTTCCTATTCTTGGTGTATCCTGCTATTTTATGGAGGTAAATTTTTTTGCTTCTTGATTTCTTGAGTTATTACTTGATATTATAAGATATGGGACTCCTACTCATCATGATGTAGACTAATACAGTAATTATTTTTATTTGTTAGATTATTTGTTTTCTTGTATTATAATTTCTTGATGTATTTCCTGTTTTGTTTATGATTGAATTAGTTAAATCTCTCAATAAACATACTGAATAATAAACAAACCTTATTTAGTAAGACAGACTATTTTATATACACAAGTTGCAAAATTCACTATGCATACAGCAGTTTATAACACTATATACAAATCTGTCATTGGTCCAATTCTTTTTAACATTTTTGCTAGTGATATTGTGGAAGGGCTGTCGGTTAAGGTTTGCTTCTTTGCGGATGACACCAAAATTTGCAATAGAGTAGACACCCAGGAAGGAGTAGAAAACATGAGGAGGATCTAGCTAAGCTTGAAGAATGGTCGAGAATTTGGCAGCTGAGATTTAATGCTAAAAAATGCAGGATCATGCATTTGAGCTGGAAAAATCCAAGAGAGAGGTATAATATTTATTTACATTCTCTTATATACCGCGCTATTCTGCATCAGTGCGGTTTACATTGAACAAACTGAAATTACATTGAACAGGGCATTATAACTTGGAGATAACTATTTTACAGGGAACATGGGCTATGGAGGGTTAAGTGGCTTGCCCAAGACCACAAGGAGCACCTGTGGGACTAGAAACCCCAGTCCTTCCGGCCCAAGGTTGCTGTCCTCTAGTGGGATTTGAACCCCCGACCTTCCGGCCTGAAGTATAGGGGGTGAAGTACTTCTGTCTACGAAAGAGGAGCAGGACCTGGGTGTGATTGTTTCTGATCATCATAAGATATGCCTAAACAGGTAGGAAGGGTCATGGGGAAACCCAGAAGGATGTTTGGGTACATAGGGACGGAAATGGCCAGAATTAAAAAGGAGGTGATAGAGCCTCTGTATAAGTCTTTGGTGAGACCTCATAAGTAATATTGTGTGCAGTTCTGGAGATCATATCTACAGAAGGATATAAACAGGGTGGAGTCGGTGCAGAGGGTGGCTACCAAAATGGTCAATGGCCTTCATTATAAGCCATATGGGGAAATACTTAAAGATCCCAATATGTATACTTTAGAGGAAAGGCAGGAAAGATGGGATATGATAGAAACATTTAAATACCTCCATGGCATAAATGCACAGGAGGAGAGCCTCTTTCAATTGAAAAAAAGCTCTGCAACTAGGGGACATAGGATGAAGATTAAAGAGGATAGACTCAGGAGTAATATGCGGAAATATTTCTTTATGAAAAGAGTGGTAGATGCATGGAATAGTCTCCCAGTGGAGGTATAAGAAGTAGAGATGAGGACAGTATCTGAATTCAAGAAAGCATGAGACAAACACAAAAAGTTTCTAAAGATAAAAAAGGGACTCTAGTAGTTGATATGGAAGAGCAGACTAGACATGTTATATGGTCTTTTTCTGCCATCATGTTTCTATGTTTCTGTGTTTCTACTAATGGAAGCTGATCAACATTTTCCATTCTAATTGAATAAATCTATGCAGAAAAAAATGAGACTTCATAATATTCTGTTTCATAAAGTATTATTTTTCATTTAACTTTGGTTAAGGTAAAAGCAATTTGTTTCTATTTTTGTGTAGGAAATGCAGATGAAAAACTAGGCCCACAGTCCTATGGTTGTGTATTAGAAAAGGTATTTCAAATAAATGATTTAAGTCAAGAAGTGTCCAATAATACTATTCAACTAACACTAGTAAAGTCCATGCTTGCATACTCGACTTTATAAAATAGAGCGTTCGGTGCGAAAGTACGTGTGTATTTTAAGGTGCAATCATCTATATCAGCCCTAGAGCTGGTGTAAACGACCATGTCTACTTCTGCAATTATGCACGTAAAGAACTGTATTATAATCTACATGCCTACTTGCTCATAGAGCCTACACTCCGCTCATGTGCATGCTCACAGTGAAAATACATGCAATGAAAACTACATATATACTTTCATGTTAGTATTTTACAAGAGGCCATTTACGCGCACAAGTATCACTTTTGCACAAACAGACAAATACTAGAATCTGCACACATTGTTGCGCATAAATCTAGGCAGCTCCTTAAAAAATTACAAGCGCTTGAACTCCTCAAGGGCTGCGAGGGCTGCATTGCGTCCTGATGCTCCCATGACGCCTCCTCCTGCAAAGTAAGCAGAAACAACTGTCCAAACGATTCATGGGGAAATATCTTCTTTGTAACATTCACCATATTTAAAAAGAAATAGTATAGCGCATTGTATTTTTGGTGCCTGTCAGAGATTTAGCACTCAAAGTTTAAAAGCACAGTAAGATACAGGAGACATTTCTTTGTGTATCACTGGATCTAAGCCTCAAGATTCTTGAAGCACTTATTTCATTTTGGTGCCAAAATTTAAACACAAAGCTTCTGGACACAGGGCGATTTATATTGCATTTACATCGGATGGATTTCAAGTGACTCAATACAGTCCTCTAATCTTTTCTAATAGAATTAAAGTTCTTTGCTCCATCCTTCATTTACTGTAGTGGCAATAGTTTCAAACAGTAATCAGATCTTGCAGTTGAGAAAGGTTCATCTTTTTTCTGTAAGCTAGCATATTTTCAATAAAGTGGTGGCGAAAGTAGCACGTTAGCTATTTCCAACAACATATTACTTGCTTGGCATTGCTTATGCATAGAACAAAACAGTGATTTGGACACTATGATTACCACTAACAACTGTCAGGGTTAAAGGCTGAAGCTGAAAGAAGTATAACATGTTTCTCACTGGGCAGTAAACCAAAAGTTCTTCACATTCATGCTATGAACAGGAAGCTGAGGTTGAGGCATGAAATTTATTTAGCTGTATTTATATCCCACTTTTCACTGGGTCAAAGTGGTCAATTGGGGGATACATTTAACATGAGGGGATATGAGACACATATGCTAATACTTACAGGGAACATGGGCAATGGAGGGTTAAGTGGCTTGCCCAAGACCACAAGGAGTGCCTATCGAACTAGAAATCCCAGTCCCTCCGGCCTGAGATTGCTGTCCCCAGGTGGGACTTGAACCCCTGGCCCTCTGGCCTGAAGTACCTTGTCCTAACCACTAGACCACTCCTCCCTTTAAACTGAACTGGTAAAGCTACAGATGGAGCTCCAGCTAATTCACAACCAGCTCATAATGCTTTTCAGTTTCTTCTCCATCACTTGCCAGAAGCTAAGCCTATTGGGTACTGCTTCAAAAGTTGAGGAGTCTGGAATTCCTGTACTTTATACTCTGGCATTTTATTAGCGTCCATTTAAGTCATTAATAGGCCGATACAGAAAGCTGGTGCTAAAGTTGCACGCTATTAGCTATGTACGCCTCTATGCAGCATACCAATAGCATGTTACTTCAGTGCCAGCATGCAGAAAGGGGCACATATGCAAATTAGTCACACGTTAAACTGTGGTGCTAATGTTGGCGATAAATTGGGAGAGCAAGCCAAACACATGCGCACAGAAGTCGGCACAAGTTTGGCATGCTCTCCCAGAGCAACAGGGTCATCTGAGGTGAAGTTTGACACTTCCCCTCAGATGATCCAGGCATCGGGGAAGGCTCCTGATGCCATCAAACTACTGTCAGGGGTGCATGCAAGACGTTTAAGTGACCTCAGACCCAGGAGTAGATATCTTGGCACTTCGGCTGGTTACATAATCCTCTATGGCCCTGATTCTGTAAGGCAAAATCTGCCCTCAGCCGATTTTACCTCCCAGCCCCACTGCACTTACAGAGCCACTGTGCATGCTGTGGGGGATGGGAACAGCATAGGCGCAGAGAGTAGGTGGAGTATGGGCAGGGCCGACTCCCGGACATACAGGGCCGATTCTGGTGACAACCCTGTACGTCTGGGGATCACAGGGGAGACGGCCACTCTACTCAACCTTGGAGATGGAATAAGTCCTGGCTGCCCCACTGGATCGGCCAGCTAGCCCCCCCAGCAATGACATCGGAAAGCAGGGGGGGTCCCTGCTGCCCGATCCGGGTCCCGGCTGCCCCCGTTGGGGTCAGGCGGCAGGGAAACGGCAGGCAGATTGAGCCACGGGGAGGACATCCCCAAGGTGATGAGGGGCATGCTGAGCCATCTCCATGGTTCCAGTTCTGTACCCGCGGGGCCATCTTGCGCACATGGTGCAGAATTGGGTCCAAATGAGCCCATCCTGCTTTGGGCCGTCCAGACAGCCTAGACGTGCCACTTAGGGAAAGGGGCTCCATGTTTTCCTCTACATCAGGCACAGACAATATTAGCATGCCATTTTAATTCATGTAACTCATTTGCCTATAATTTAAATACACTTGGGGTTACTGTGTGCACGTACTTTTCCTTTCTCCAGGACCAAGCAGGAAGTCAGTCCTCACATATGGGTGTCATCGACGCCGATGAAGCCCCAGCGGAGCATTTCCCCAGCTTTCTATGAAAGCCTTTGGGAATGCAGGCACGCATGCGCGGTTCCCTTCCGGCCTAAAGGTGCCATCTTACCTCAATCTCTCTTTTTCCGAGAAGCCCACCGGACGTGCGTCCTGTCATCCCGGATAAAAGTTTGATTTTTTCGGCGATTCTCGCTATTTTTTCCTTTCCGGTTCGACGCCGGTTCCCCTCCCACCGGGTTCGATACACCGGTATCGAGCCCGATTCTTCTTTTTCGGTTTTTGCCCTTCGTGGCTGGCGTTTGCGCCCTTTTTTGATTTTTCCCTGGAAGGCCGGTCCTTTGACCTCGCGGGGACTCTTTTTTCCCCAATGGCTTCCAGTGGTTTCAAGAAGTGTGATCGGTGTAAGAAGTTGATGTCTCTCACCGACACACACGACTGCTGCCTTCGGTGCCTCGGTCCTGATCACGACCCTAAGACGTGTGGACCATGTGGGAAGATGTCTTCCAAGGCACTGCGAAGTCGCCAGCAGCAGAAAGAAAGGCTTTTCTCGGACTCGGCCTCCGGCTGGGCCCAGACCTCATCTGAGGCCTCGACATCTCGGGATTCCGATCCCGAGCGCCGTCGAAGCTCCTTGGACAGGGGGGTCCCCCGATCGGGAACACAAGAGGAAGAAGCGGCTTGTGATGGCGTCATCAGAGGAGGTCCCTGGCTCCTTGAGGGCCAGGTCTAAGACCCCCGATTGTCGCCCCGGGCCCGTGGAACAAGAGAAGCCTGCCAAAGTTCCTTGCGTGGAGCCGGAGTCTGCTGGACACGTAAGCCCTGTGGTCCTTGAGGACTCTCTTCCCAGCGAGCCGACATCGGGCCCGGCGCCGCCGGGGCCTGAGTCGGTGGCTGCTGCGTCTCCCGAGCTGAGTCTCAGGATGACAGCCTTGGAGAGCAGACTGTCTGCCTTCATGGAGCAGCAGCGGGCACTGATGGCCAGCCTGTCTGGCGCATCTGCCCCGACCACCGGGACATCGACATTGAAGTCGACCCCGGAGACCGAGCCGATACTCGAGTCCATCATGGCTCGAGGTCGACCTCGGTCACGGTCTCCCTTGGCCTCCCATTCGAGACCGAGGGCATTGACGCCGGTGCCTCCGGCATCGGGGCGGGTGCCTCAGGGCCCCACGGGGTCGGATCCTGACTCCTCGTTGGACGAGTCCGCCTGGGAGACGGAGGATGAGGAGTCCCCCGACACGTTCAAGACTCGGTGCGTCCCGTCGGACTCACCGCAGTCTGAGCCCCGGAGTAGATCCCCTCCAGAGGACACCCGGTTCTCGTAGTTTGTCCGGGATATGGCCACCGCGTTAGCTATTCCGGCGGACCCCGAGGAAGAGCCTCGAGCTGAAGAGCTCGAGGCTCTGCAGTACAACTCTCCTCCGAAGGAGGCCTTTACTGTCCCAGTTCCTCCGATGCTGGAACGGCTCCTCTTCCAGATGTGGGAGGCACCGGCCTCGGCGCTGGTTCTAAGCAAGCGGGTCGATTCAATCTATCGACTCCGGAAGAGCCCTGGCTTTCAGAAGGCGCAGCTACCACACCATTCCATGGTGGTGGAATCGGCCATGCATCGCCTGAAAAGTCAGAAGATGCACTCCGCGGTGCATCCTGGCAGGGAGGCCCGAAACCTTGATGGTTTTGGTAGAAAGTGCTTCCAGGGCTCGATGCTTGCTTGCTGTGTCCAGTCTTACCAGCTGTACATGGGCATGTACTTGCGAGACCTGGCCAAGGAGTTGGCTGGGTTCTCTGCTGGTCTCTCCGGGGAACCCTTGCAGAGATTCAAGTCCTTGTCCTCGGGGATTCGGGAATGCTCTAAGTTCATGTCCCGCGCCGCCTACGATGGCTTCGAGGCTTCGGCCCGAGTTGCGGCAGCCAGCATCGCGGCTCGACGCCAGGCATGGCTGCAGTCATCGGACCTCGAGCCATGGGTTCAGGACAAGTTGGTCGATGTCCCTTGCTGAGGTGAAAACCTTTTTGGCAAGCCCATGGCCGAGAAGGCCGCTCAGCTCGAGACCGAGCACCTTACAAGGACAAGGCTGTCTCGAAAGACCTCTGCCCCTTCTCACAAGAAGAAGGGCTCGGGTAAAAAGCCCTTTTACCTAAGGAAGGGCACTGCCTACAAACAGTACCCACAATATCAGGCTGCCCAAGCTGCACCCCAGGGTCAGCAAGCCAAGGGGCATGGTAATGGGCCCCGTAGGCAGAGGACCCCCAAGCCTCCGGCCCCTGCTCCCACTCAGCAGGGTGGGGGTTTTTGACTCCTCAAGCATAGCCTCTCTGTCCCTGCTCTCCCAACCCTGCACAGGAGGTCACCTCGCCCTCTTTGCCCACCATTGGCCCCACATCACTGGGGACAGTTGGGTGTTAAACATAGTCCACAACGGCTATGCACTACACTTTCACCAACTGCCTCCTCCATATTTTCCAGGGGAGCCTCCAAGGCCTCCCCTGCACACAGATCTTCTCCTCCAGGAGCTCCAAGGTCTGTTGGTGGACAAGGCGGTGGAGCCTGTGCCCCTTCAAATGCACGGCCGGGGGTTCTATTCCAGGTATTTCCTGGTACCCAAAAGAACCGGTGGCCTTCGACCCATCCTGGACCTCAGGAATCTCAACAAGTTCCTAGAAAAAGAGAAATTCAAGATGCTTACTCTTGGAACACTTCTGCCCTACCTCCAGCAGGGAGATTGACTATGCTCCTTAGATCTAAAGGATGCGTACACTCACATCCTCATTCATCCAGACCACAGAAAGTACCTCAGGTTCATTGTGGGAGGAAACCATTATCAATACAGAGTACTGCCTTTTGGCCTCACCTCTGCTCCCAGGGTCTTTACCAAGTGCCTGGCCGTGGTGGCGGCATACCTGAGAAATCAGGGAATCTTTGTCTTCCCCTATCTGGACGATTGGCTCATCAGGGGTCAGACGTGCCAGGAGGCCAGACAAGCCACCCTCAGAGCTATTGCACTTCTACAAAGCCTGGGGTTTGTAGTAAACTTCGCAAAGTCCACTTTGCTCCCCTCCCAGAACTTGGAGTTTATAGGGGCAAGGCTGGACTCTATACTGGCAAAGGCATTCTTGCCAGAAAACAGGGCCCAAAGACTGATGGACTTGGCCAACATGTTTCTCAGCGGGTCAGTGGTCTCCACCAGACTCTGCCTGAGGCTGCTTGGCCACATGGCTTCAACAGTTCATGTAACCCCCAATGCCAGGCTCCATATGAGGCCTGCACAGTGGTGCCTTCAGAGTCAGTGGTCTCAGGCCACAGGCAGCCTCAGAGACAAGATAAGGGTGTCCAGACCTTTTCTGGACTCCCTCAGCTGGTGGCTGCACCCACCCAATCTCCTGAAAGGGGTGCATTTTCAAATTCCTGGGTACACAGTAGTACTGACCACAGACGCCTCCCTGCAAGGCTGGGGGGCTCATTGTCTGAACAATTGCACCCAGGGCCTGTGGTCTCCCTGGGAAGCCGCACAGCAGTCAATCTATTAGAACTCAGGGCTATTCGCTTAGCACTCAGAGCCTTCTCTCCTGCCCTGGCTCATCAATCTGTCCTGGTTCAGACAGACAACCAGGTAGCCATGTTTTATGTGAACAAGCAAGGCGGGACTGGGTCCAGGCTCCTTTGTCAGGAAGCGCAAGACCTTTGCTCATTTGCCCTCAAGCACAACATGCTCCTCAAGGCTGTGTACCTTCTGGGCCAGGAAAACTACCTGGTCGACAGGTTGAGCAGAATTCTGCAGCCCCACGAGTGACAGCTGCATCCTTTGGTAGTTCAGCAGATCTTCCTGAAGTGGGGTCTTCCTTTGATAGATCTGTTTGCCACTCCACTGAACAAACAGCTGCCTCGGTTCTGCTCCAGACAGCCGCATCCTCTGCGGGTAGCAGCAGATGCTTTTCTGATATCATGGTCTCAGGGCCTCCTGTATGCGTTTCCTCCCACGCCTTTGGTGGCCCGAACTCTATTCAAGATTCTTCAGGACAAGGCCTCAGTCCTGCTGGTGGCTCCCAGGTGGCCGAGACAGCCTTGGTTTCCACTTCTCCTTCAGCTGGCGGTGGATCCCCCGCTGCCTCTGGGGTTGCAACCAGACCTTCTCTCCCAGGATCAAGGTTCCCTTCTGCACCCCAATCTCAAAGCTCTCAATTTGATGGCCTGGAGGCTGCAAGGGTCGTTTTGGCTCCCTGGGGCCTTCCTCAGGAAGTTGAAGAGGTTGTCCTAGCCTCTAGGAAACAGTCCACTAGGAAAACCTATGCTCTCAAATGGAAAAGGTTTTCTGTGTGGGTGTCAGCTACGTACAGAGGATCCTTTCTCCTGTACTGTACCAGTAGTGCTTCAGTATTTACTGCACTTGTCCAATCAAGGACTTAAGTCCAATTCTGTTCGGGTCCACCTCTCAGCTCTAGCAGCTCACCACTCACTGGTGGAAGGACATTCTCTGTCGGTTCACCCCTTGGTGTCCCGGTTTCTCAGAGGCTTGCTCTTGCTCAAGCCTCCAATCCGTCCTCCTGCGCCTGAATGGGAGTTGAATGTGGTCTTGCAGCAGCTGACTCGCCCACCCTTTGAGCCGATGGCTACTTGCCCTCTACGCTTCCTGTCCTGGAAGACACTCTTCTTGATAGCCCTTACCTCGGCTAGGCGAGTGAGTGAGCTTCAGGCCCTGGTCTGTGATAGGCCTTACACTCGCTTCTATGGGAACAGGGTAGTCCTTAGGACTCACCCCAAGTTTCTCCCAAAAATTGTCTCCTCCTTCCACCTTAACCAGGAGGTGGTTCTTCCAACATTCTTCCCTAGGCCTCATGCAAGCCAGGCTGAAGCGGTCCTGCATACCCTGGACTGTAGGAGGGCCTTATCCTTCTACCTTGACCGTACGCAGGGGCATAGAAGGGCTACTCAGCTCTTCGTCTCTTTTGACCCTAATATGTTGGGGTTCGCTGTGTCCAAGCGTACCTTGTCCATCTGGGTGGCTGACTGTATCACCTGGGCTTACAAGGCGGCTGACCTTCCTTTGCAGGGTTGGGTCACGGCCCACCATGTCAGGGCAATGGCTGCCTCAGTGGCTCATCTCCGCTCTGTGCCCTTGGTAGACATCTGCAGGGCTGCAACTTGGTTTTCAAGCCAGACTTTTGCGGCCCATTACTGTCTGGAGAGGGAGTCCTGTAGGGACAGTGCTTTTGGCCAAGCAGTACTCCGGAATCTCTTTGAGGTTTAGGCAACTCCTGCCCTCCTGCCCTCTGTTGGGCTACCGATGGAGGTTGTGTCAGTGAAAAGCCTTTCTTTGCTGCTGGGACTAGAGGGAGTTCTCTTGTTCAGCCTGGGTTCCTCGGTAGCCCAGAGCTAGGGAGTCACCCATATGTGAGGACTGACTTCCTGCTTGGTCCTGGAGAAAGAGTAGTTACTCACCTGTAACAGGTGTTCTTCAGGAGCAGCAGGAATCAGTCCTCACAACCCTCCCTCCTCCCCTAGGAGTTGCAGTTGTACATAGTTTAATTTTTTCATTTTTGTGTGCTGCTCTTAGCTATGTCATTTGACTGAGGTAATATGGCACCTTTAGGCGGGAAGGGAACCGCGCATGCGTGCCTGCATTCCCAAAGGCTTTCATTGAAAGCTGGGGAAATGCTCCGCTGGGGCTTCATCGGCGTTGATGACACCCATATGTGAGGACTGATTCCTGCTGCTCCTGGAGAACACCTGTTACAGGTGAGTAACTACTCTTAACTGTTTACTCACGTGTCAGTCTCTTTCCTGCATTTTCCAAAATGCATACCCTCAGAAGTAATCACAAATAAATCAAAGTTATGAAAGAAAACCCACACAATCAATGCAGACTCATATAATATTTTTGTCGGATCCGCAGTCAGGAGAGGACAATGTCTCTCTCACAGGACATTGTCCTCTCCTGATTGCGGATCCAGTAAAAATATTATATGAGTCTGCATTGATTGTGGGGGTTTCCTTTTCTGCATTTAGCATGTCAGAACGTATGCTTGTGGAGGCCTATTCCAATGTCCATATCCAAGGCCACTATGCATCTGGTTGGAACCAGATGCACAGTGGCAGACACAATTTTGATCTTGCAGGGCATGTCTAGCCCCGACAGAATCGGACTCGCATCTAAGCCTGTACGTGTAGGTTGGGACCCGATTCCGGTCGATTTGCACGTACAGGCTGCTGTCCAGCTAACTCAGTTAGGCGCTCCTGAATGGAGCCATGACACCATGGTATCTTGTTGCCATGGCACCGAGGCTGTATTCAGGAGCCGCGATCCCCAACTGCCAATGACTTTGTTCTTTCCCTGCAGCCCGACCTCCAATCTGGCCTCTCAAGGCTAGGATCAGGTTGCGGGGAATCTCCTGCACCCCCTCCTACCTTCGCTGCTCCCCGCCTAGGAGCCATGGTACCGCGGCTCCATTTAAAAGCCGTGATGACAGCCGCCGACAAAAAGAATTAATTCCCCGCACCCCGACTCCCAATCTGGCCTCCGAAGACCAGGGTCAGGCTGCGGGGAATTAACTCTGGCCCTCCAGCTCCATCCACACCCCAATGATGATAACAAATGACATCCAGGGAAGTTATTCCACCCAGGGGATGGAATAACTTCCCCAGCCATTTTGCCGGCCCTGGACGTACACGGCTGACAATAGACACCTAGGAGGACTTATTCCACTTCTGGGGTGGAATAAGAGCCTTGTTTAGTCTGCTGGCCCAGAAGATACAGGGCTGATATCAGAATTGGCCCTGTACGTCTAGGGCTGCGGACCGCCCATTGCCCACTCTAACTCCGCCTCTGCACCAGCCCCTTCCCGTCCCCATCTAGCCTCCCCATACAAACTCCTTGTACATATGGGGATACTTGGCAGGGACGGGAAAGACGAACGAATAGCGGGGATGGACATCCCAATGGGACGTCCATCCCCACTATTCGTGTTACAGAATAGACCCCATAAGGTGCATTATCTGCGTGCAAAAGGCGCGTTAGTCTTTCTTTATTGGCCCGTAATTGAGCTCTATTGTTAAACATTCTGCTCTGGTTATTTGGGGTTTTTAATGGATCAAGTTAAATACATTCAGTTTCCATTTCATTCTTGATCTTTTATGCATTCCTATATATATATATAGGCAGTTGCTTATAGTTTGCGTTCATTGTGTTTGCATTGCATCAGTTGGGTTTGTGTTAATTCAACAGCTGCTCTGTACAGATGCTGGAGGGAATCAGCATGTGCTATCCGCAAACAGTATGCACTAATCACAAATAGCACATGCTCACTGGTAAATAGCATGTGCTACTTGAAATTAGTGTGCAATGATTTTCTCCAGTACATATGTAGTGTGACCACTTGGGTACAGCTGAGATGGGGCCCAGCTAGTGGGATAAGAACAACTGAGTGTCATGCTTGCTATCCAAGGCGTGATTTAGGGTAAGGGGGGGGGGGGTTAGATGTGGCTGGGAAGGTCTAGGACAGTGGTTCCCAGTCTGTGATCCATAGACAGACCCCTGGATGTCCATGAAAGCATTTGGTTAATTGGATTAATAAATAATGTGGAATTATAGAGGAGATTGCCCCATTAGTATATAAAAGAAGGTGCAGTTTGTCGGAGGTTTCCTTGGTATAGTCAAGAACTAATAATAGTGAAAAGAGAATGTAGAGCTTTAGAAACTAATTGGAGAAAATCTTAAAATATGCAAGACAAACAGAAATGGAGGGTTAAATATAAGAAATATAAGGCATCTATTCATATGGCCAGGAAACAATATTATCAGAGGATGATTTCCTCGACTTCCTCACCCTCTCAATCTCTGTTTCAACTGGTTTCATCTATACTGAGAGATAAAATTAAATTTCACCCGAATCCCTCTCTGTCTTCACAACTCTTTGCAGATTTCTTTCAAAGTAAAATAAATGCTATGGGGGTCATTCTGAACAACAAATAAGCTGCCTGTATGTGTGGGATAGATGTGTAGCCAGTAAAAATATCCAGAACTGCATTCTGAAAATTCACATCCTCGCACGTACACGGCACATAAACGGGGATCACAGGATGTGGGCGGTGTCGCGTCGCTGTTACCTCCACAGCTGGAGCTTGTGGAGATGGACGGCCTGAGTCTCTATTCAGGAAGTTACTGGTGCTTGGGGAAAGCACTGCCTTCTGGGAGTTGAAGTTTTTCACTATCCCAAATAAAGAGAGTTGTGGACTCGAGGGTTTCAGGCAAAACAGGATTTTAATTCCCCTTCCCAAGTGGTTTCACATGCAGAACAAAAGGAACATTGGCCATACACTTCTGGCACTAACTTATATAAAAAGAAATTCAAGCTTCTTATCTCAGCATCTCTGTAATCCAAATGAAAAACAGTTTTCTATTTCAAAAACCCTTTTGGGCTTTTCTTGTCAGCTGCTACCTGCAGCACTCTCTTTTTCTCTGCACAGCTTAATTCTATTTCACAGGACTTATCTTCTCAGATACAGATATCGTACAATCCATTGGTTCACTAGGCTGACATTCTAAAGGTGGTTCAGTGTCCATTGGTTCAATCTGAACCCCACCTGGAAATGTTTGCAAGTTGCTACAGGGTGTTTCCAAACACACGTCTATCTTTTCAGCATTGCATTTTTCCTCACAGCCTTTTGATATACACGGTTGTGAATTGCCACAGTATTCCCAGCATGTGGAACCCCACCCTTCTGGGCTAATATCAGGGCACTTAAAAACAGCTTCCCATTTATACCGGTCACTTATCCTACCTCTTGTTTTCCTTATGAGAGTTTCCTTTTGTCCTCTAGGATCAGCTGCAAACATAAGCCTTGGAGTTTCTCTGTGCATACAAGTCTGCCTTCCCAGTACGTTTCCCTTTTGGTTGCCTTTTACTCCCAGCACCAAACCTGGGTTACTTATACCTGGCTCCTTTGCACCAACTCTCTGCTTGTTTCCTCTGCTGACTTCCTCTTCTGAATCAAAGGTCAGAGAATCCTCAATTACCATAGGTTCCTCTGAGTCTTCATTCCTAAGGCAATCCTCTGTTTCTCGTGACAATTTTAAGAGCTGTGTTCTCAGCCATGCTGCTCTTGGCTGAGCTCTCCTCTGAGCTACTGGCTGTGCTTCTCCCAGCTGTGTCCTTCCTAGCTGTGTCCTCCCCAGCTATGTCCTCTCTCCTCCTAATGAACCTCCCTTAAATCTCTGGTTTCCGGGGTTTACCCTGGCTCCTCCCACCAACAGGTGTTCTGGCTTAACTCGTGACTGCTGCACTGAACTACAGCAGGGGCGTGTTTTCCCTTCTTCTGACCTGCTCTGTTTATGGTTGCCTGGGAAACCAGGAGCCATGTGCACTTGTTTTCTTTCCCAGCCTAAAGCTGGATCCTGTGTTTTATCTCTCTCTAAGGGGTCAGAGGGACCTTCTCCATCACAGCAGGAAGAGGCAGAATGGGGGCATCGCCAGCCATGAAGGTGTAGAAATGTATTCCGATCACACCCATGTACATCCGCAGTCATCCCAGTTATACCTGCAGAAACGTGGATGAAAGGTAGGACTTAGAAATATTTCTACTCAGTGCGGTCCATAGTGGCGAATGGATGTGAAACCTATGCTGTACAGTGGAAAACCACAGAATGCAGTGTTACGGTACAGAAAGCAGAGGGGAGGGAGGATATAAGCCAAAATAGCATAAATAAACAGCCCCATAAATGTATGCGGTAGAGCACTGGTGGACATTCTAGCTATGCTGACATTTGCTGTGTGAGCTAAAGGGGCACAGCTAGAGCTCCCTAACAGTGCCCAGGTCCTGGAAATGATACAGGTGATGGAGTTCTAGGACTCCATGTGAAAATGTTATCCCAGCTATCGGTGCAATGTGCAACACCCAGCCAGCTGGAGTGTAGCGCCCCGCTCAATGGAACTGTATAATACGCTCTATGCAATGTGTACATTCCCCTGATTCAGATACAGTCATATGCGACTCCTATTGGAACACAATACTGGGGATCTCCTATGCTGGTGGCTATATGGCACATATCGTGTGCACAGGTCACTGTTACGGTTCTCTATATGCATATGTTGGCCTTTGAATTGCAATGCAATGGGTGACCAGGGAGTTGGACCGAAGGAGAGCCCTAGATGTGGTGTATTTTGATTTCAGTAAAGCCTTTGACACCGTTCCTCACAGGCGACTTATAAACAAACTGAGCACCCTAAGGATGGACCCTAAAGTTACTGCTTGGGTTAGAAATTGGTTGAGTGGGAGGCGACAAAGGGTACAGGTAAATGGAGCTCACTCTGAGGAGAAGGATGTTACCAGTGGTGTACCCCAGAGATCTGTCCTTAGTCTGATTCTTTTTAACATCTTTGTTAGTGATATAGCAGAAGGGCTGTCAGGTAAGGTTTGCCTCTTTGTGGATGATACCAAAATCTGCAAAGAGTAGACACCCAGGAAGGTGTAGATAACATGAGGAGGGATCTAGCTAAGCTTGAAGAATGGTCTAGAATTTGGCAGCTGGGATTTCATGTTAAAAAATGCAAGGTCATGCATTTGGGCTGCAAAAATCCAAGACAGAGGTACAATATAGGGGGCGAAGTACTTCTGTCTACAAAAGAGGAGCAGGACCTGGGCGTGGTTGTGTCTGATGATCTTAAAGTAGCTAAACAGGTAGAAAACGTGACAGCAAAATCTAGAAGGATGCTTGGGCGCATACAGAGAAGAATGGCTAGCAGAAAAAAAGGAGGTGATAGTGCCTCTGTATAAATCTTTGGTGCAACCTCATTTGGAGTATTGTGTGAAATTCTGGAGACCGCACCTTCAAAAGGATATAAACAGGATGGAGTCAGTACAGAGGGTGGCTACTAAAATGGTTCCTTATTGTTCCTCCAGTTTAGTCCTCCACCTCTGGGTTGTGCACCTCCTCCTGCAGCTTGGAGACTGGGCATGTCAAAGTCGTGACATCACTGGATATAGCCTGCTGGTATCTCCCATCAGCCTCCAGTGTGTCCAGTCTCCATGCAGCAGGAGGACGTAGTGAGCCTAGCTTCTGGGCTCACTTGGGGGGAACAGATAAGGAGCATTTAGTGTGACAAATTCTATTCTGATTTTCTTTGATTTTTACTTTTAATTTTACTTTTAATTCAGTTACCTTTTGGTTAATTGGCAATCAGGGATTAGTTCCCTTTAGTTATTAGGAACAAATTTCCCCACACGTGAAGGGGCCATACTGGACTTTGTGCTTACCAATGGTGAAAGTGTTTCTGATGTTGTAGTGGGAGATCATTTTGCATCCAGTGATCACCAGATGGTGTGGTTCAGTATTAGGACTAGGGCTGTTAGAATCCATTCAAAGGCGAGGATCTTAGACTTTAGGAAGGCTAACTTTGCGAAGATGGGCCAATACCTCAGGGAGTCGTTAGTTGGATGGGAACAGCTGAGGGATGTAGAAAAACAGTGGGAAAAAACTGAAAGGGGATATTTTAAGGGCAACCAACCTTTTTGTTAAAATGGTAAATAAAGGTAAAAGGAAAAGGAGACCGCTATGGTTTTCGAAAGAAGTAGCTGAAAAAGTGAAGAAAAAGAGGGAGGCCTTCATGAAATACAAGAGATCACAGAGAGAGGAGGAAGACAGGCATCTGTATTTGGAAAAACTTAGAGAAGCTAGCAAAATAGTCAAGAAGGCAAAGATTCAAAAGGAGGAGGAAATAGCCAATGCAATAAAATGGGGGGATAAGACATTTTTCAGATATATTAGTGAGAAGAGGAAGGGCAAGAGTGGTATTGTCAGACTCAAGGGTGCAGGGGAGGAATATGTAGAAGTTGATAAGGATAAAGCGGAATTGCTTAACAAATATTTTTGTTCTGTGTTCACAGATGAAGAACCAGGAGCAGGACCTCAGAAAACACCCACAAATAGGAACAGAAGCAAAGCACATCTTGAACAATTTTCAAAAGACTGTGTTCATGAGAAACTGTCTCAACTTAAAGTAGACAAAGTGATGGGACCAGATGGGATACACCCAAGAATACTGAGGGAACTTGGGGACGTTCTATCAGCTCCACTGACTGACCTTTTCAATGCCTCGTTGGAGTCGGGAGTGGTGCCAAAGGACTGGAGAGAGGCTCATGTGGTGCCTTTACACAAAAGCGGAAGTAAGGATGTGGTTGAAAACTACAGGCCGGTTAGTTTAACTTCGGTGGTGAGTAAATTATTGGAAACGCTGCTGAAAGAGAAAATAGTGAGGTTTCTGGAGTCCAGCGGATTACAGGATCCAAGGCAGCATGGATTCACCAGAGGCAGGTCTTGTCAGACAAATCTGATTGATTTCTTTGACTGGGTGACCAGGGAGTTTGACCGAGGGAGAGCCCTAGATGTGGTGTATTTAGATTTCAGTAAAGCCTTTGACACTGTTCCTCACAGGCGACTTATAAACAAACTGAGCACCCTAGGGATGGACCCTAAAGTTACTGCCTGGGTTAGAAATTGGTTGGGTGGGAGGCGACAAAGAGTACAAGTAAATGGAGCTCACTCTGAGGAGAAGGATGTTATCAGTGGTGTGCCCCAGGGATCTGTCCTTGGTCCGATTCTTTTTAACATCTTTGTTAGTGATATAGCGGAAGGGCTTTCAGGTAAGGTTTTCCTCTTTGCGGATAATACCAAAATCTGCAATAGAGTAGACACCCAGGAAGGGGTAGATAACATGAGGAGGGATCTAGCTAAGCTTGAAGAATGGTCTAGAATTTGGCAGCTGGGATTTAATGTTAAAAAATGTAAGGTCATGCATTTGGGCTGCAGCAATCCAAGGGAGCAATATAGTATAGGGGGTAAAGTACTTTTGTCCACTAAAGAAGAGCGGGACCTAGGCGTGGTTGTGTCTGATGATCTTAAAGTAGCTAAACAGGTAGAAAAGACGAAGGCAAAAGCTAGAAGGATGCTTGGGTGCATACGGAGAGGAATGGCTAGCAGAAAAAAGGAGGTGATAATGCCTCTGTATAAGTCTTTGGTGCGACCTCATTTGGAGTATAGTGTGCAATTCTGGAGACCGCACCTTCAAAAGGATGTGAACAGGATGGAGTCGGTGCAGAGGGTGGCTACTAAAATGATTAGTGGTCTTCATTATAAAGCATATGAGGACAGACTGAAGGATCTTAATATGTACACCTTAGAGGAAAGGCGGGATAGAGGTGATATGATTGAGATGTTTAAATACCTCCGTGGCATAAATGTTCAGGGAAAGAGCCTCTTTCAATTGAAAGCAAGTTCTGCTACGAGGGAACATGGGATGAGGGTGAAGGGAGATAGATTCAGGAGTGATATGCAGAAATATTTCTTTACGGAAAGAGTAGTGGATCCGTGGAATAGTCTCCCAGTGGAGGTGGTAGAGATGAGGACAGTAACTGAATTCAAAAAAGCATGGGACAAACACAGAGGATCTCTAAAGGTAAAAAGGGGACTGTTGTAGTAATGGAAGCACAGACTAGATAGGCCATGTGGTCTTTTTCTGTCATCATATTTCTATGTTTCTATGTTTATATTTACAGTAATTTTAAATTTAAGCCTGGCTCTTTAAATTAGTAGCAGCTCTCGCCTTCCCTCCTTGTCAGTTATTTTCACTTGCTGCAGGCATTCGCCGGTGCGGATCTCTCTCCCTGGACAGTACGGGAGAGAGCTCCGGGACCCGTACAACCACACTGAAGCTGTGTGAGACGGAGCCTCTCCGTTGCTGCGGGATTTTAATTTTACTCTGTGGAACTGGCTGAGCGGTCCTCGCCGCAGCTGACAGGCGCATCAGCGCGGCTTGAGGATCGGATGAATTCAAGGCAGTAGGAGCAGGCTGCATAGCTTTCGGCCATGCAGGTAAGGCCTTCGGGCTCTGTCAGTCTGCTGAGGCCTCCTTTTTGCAGCAGCTGTTGTTCTTGGCGCCAAAATTCATTGGCGAAGGGGCGGCCATTTTCTCTCTAGGTATTTGGACCGCATGGCGAGAGTTGCAGGGAGCTGCCTGTGTGAGGAAGATGACAGGCAGAATAGCTAGATTTTTGTGCCTAGTGTTTTTTTCTTTTGTTTGTAGGTTTTTTGAGGTTCGGGGGATTCCTCAGCCTTAAGGGAGCTGTTGTCAGCCCTCTTTATTTTTAAGTTTATTCTTAGTTTTATAGGACAGCAGTTTTCTCATTGATCTCTGATACCACATGTTCTTTCCCTCCTAATCATGTCTCTGAGGAGCATCTGTTAAGTCCCGGGATATTAGGCAAATTGCCAGCTTTTAGGTTCAAGAGCAGAGCCCTAACTTGTAGTTGGAAGGAGGGACAGGCTGGAAGTGTGCCTTTGTGTATTCTCTAGTGAAAGTTGCCCAAATGACTGTTGTTTCACAGGGACAGGTTTAGGAAACCTTAGGATATAAAAAAGTATATAACAGTTAACTGTCAACCAAGAAGTGCCTATGCTACGGTTTATGGCCACCAGAGGGCAGCTGGTACACTCAATAGTGCCTTTCTGTGACCGTGTGTATGC
Source organism: Ichthyophis bannanicus (assembly GCA_033557465.1). Classification (NCBI taxonomy): domain Eukaryota; kingdom Metazoa; phylum Chordata; class Amphibia; order Gymnophiona; family Ichthyophiidae; genus Ichthyophis; species Ichthyophis bannanicus. The sequence continues at coordinate 883,679,064 of CM066034.1, read as the reverse complement.
AGCCATATCAGATTGATCATTCTCTACAAGTCAGGGAAGAAATAACCACAGGGCCATCTCATGGGCTCTCAGGGGTTAGTGACTAAACAAGCAACTAATGTTCTGCAAATCAAGATTATATGACCAAGATTTAAAGCTCTTAACTTCTGTTTCGTTTGTCGAGCTCTGGTGCCCTAAAGGCCACCGGATGGCAGCGCTGCTCATGAATCACATATAGTATTCAGTGCCCCCATCCCTGGGGGGGGGGGGGTAAAATACAAAATCGTATTACTCATCAGGTTCACACAAGCAGCAACCTCTAAGTCCTCCATTAGCAAGGTTGTCGGTGTATCCCACTGCTATTTCTCTGACTGCAGGAAGGCCGGGGGGGGGGGGGGGGTTGTGCCTGTGTGTTTCATAACTACACTTAGCATGCCCTTCCCAGAAAATTCTCATCTGTTTCTAGAGCAGGATTTAATTTCATTTCATTTCTCTGGTTATGGTTAATGCACAGCGTTAATGGGCTGTGTTCGAAGGCTTGGGTCCCACGGACTTCGGTGGGATTTCAAAAAGAAAAAAAAGAAACTCTCTTTAGTGAGAGATAGCCTTGTTCATTTTTTAGCTAACATTGTTGATTTATACGGTGACCTTTTGCGTCCTGAACCCCAAGGTCGGGACACTGTTTGCTTCCAGGGGTTCTACTCTCTATTTCGCTCTTCAGCTCCCTGGCAGACGCAGCAGGCTGGCAGGGGGTGTGCAACACATCCTGCAACGCTGAATCCCTCAGGATAAGGGGGGAAAGAAAGCTGGGTGCAGCGGGGGCTGGTAGCTTCTTGCAAAGCTATAGGAGCAGTTCAGGTAATTTTAGCTGATCTGCTTTGATTTTATTGGAGTTGGCGGAAACTTGTTTTTTGGAGTCCTATACTTAAAAAAAAAAAAAAGGGTATAGCTATGTTGATTTACAAGAATCTCCTTCCGCTATCCATAGAAGGTCCTATAAAGCGTTAGTCGGTTTATATGGCAGGGTAATATTTTGGCTTAGCTGCTGTGATATAGCGCTATGATCCGCTGTAAACATATTCAAGTCAAAAGGAATTATGGTGATAACTCTCTTGGACAGTTATAACAGGTGCTTGGGTGAGCACCATGGCCAGTCCACAGATGTGGAATGCTCTGCCATAAGCATTATGTCATGAGAGGGGTTTTATAGTTGTGTGGTTTCTTAATGGAAAATATTCCCGTTTAGTTTGTCTTTGCCCAAATTATAAGATTTTACGGTAGATTTGTAATGTCTTAATTTTGGCTATATGTGGTTTAATTTTACATATGGAAAAGGCAGCTCAGCGGAGAGAGGTTGCAAAATAGAACTCTGGCCTTTGAAGCTATCTATGCTCCCATTCCATTTATCAGAGGTTCTCCAGTACGGAGAGTATCTGCTAGTGTTCAGCGAATGCCTTAATGGGGGCCAGAAGCATGCACCCAGGCTAGTTCTCTAGCAGCAATAGCAGCAGCTCAGATTCTAGTAGGCATACATCATATGCTGGGCTTACAAGATGGCTTCCACGCTGATCGGCATCAGCCAAGATGGCTGCCGGTTTAGACTGTGAATGTGGAGGCAGCCTGGATGAGGGACCTTGCGTTCTCTGGAAAATGCCCTGCATACACTGAATCATTTAAATTCGATCAGCTACTGGCAGGACACAATGTACTCTCGCATGCTTTTTTGCTTCAGTGGTCTAAAAGTGGAGTCTGTACCAGGTGGTATAATGGGAATTTGTCTGCAGTTTCTCGGCTTCTTCATAGCTGACTCAATTGCCACTGCGGAATGAGAAAACTGTATTTCCTAACACCAGGTGCTAGTTGAACTTAAAATATAAAGTCCATCTTTGTGCAGTCAGATGGAATGGGGCGTTACTCTAGCAGGAAGGCCGTGGATTAGTATGCCTGTGAATGGGAGTTCTTTCTACTTCATATTGTTGGCACGGAAAGAGTTTCTCCTAACATATGCTGAAGGAATTTTTGGTTAAGAGATGTCTTTGTGAAAAAACAAACAAACAAAAAAAAGTATTCAGCTGTCCTGAATTAGCCTGTTCTTGATTGACATTTTGAGGCTAAGCAGGGGCAGGCCTGGGTACTACGTGGGTGCGTGCACACCTTGCACTACCAGGGGGTGTGGACTCACTGGATGGAGGAGAGCCCTAGCAATCTTCTTAGCGCAAGATAGGAAAGTAGATGGTTCACTGAAGCGATCGTTGGGAGCAATGCTCTGTCCTTACAAGCTCCCATTTGTGGAGCCTGGGGGGGGAGGGGGGCGAGAGCATGCTTCAGGTGGTCGCAGTGTTTCCTCAGGCTACTTGCCTGGAACAGGAAAGGATCAGGGAGTTGAATCGACTAGATCCTGATTTGCTTTATGTGGCAAATGTGCATTATGGTTTAATTCGAGCGCTAGCTAATATTATTGGCTTCCTTGGGGTTCACCCAGAGGTCTCTCTGGTGGAGGAATGGGGCGGCTGATGGTTCGTCCAAGTCGAGGCTCAGTAAGCTCCCAGTTAAAAGTCTTTGTCTTGTCCTTTCCCCGTGGGCTCTCATAGGGCAAGTAGTTAGCGTATCGAGGCTTTCGGGAAAAGGTACTCTTGGTAGCGCCCGGTTGGACGAGACGGCTGTACTAGGCTGATCTCATTCGCCTACTCGACGGGCATTTCCTAGAAGTTTCCGGTAGCAGACGTTCTGCTGCGGCTAGGTCCATGGCGAATGTCTCAGGTGGATCGGTGCCCACCTACGGTTTGGCCTTTGAATGGGCGGGGATGAAGAAGAAGGGTTATTCTGCGGCAGTCTTCGCTACCTTGTTGAGAGCAAGGAGGCAGGCTGCGTCTGGTACATAGGTCCGTGCTTAGCGCCTTTTTGAAGGCTGCTGTTCATGGCGGCAAGTCCGGGTGACAAAGCTGTCTGTATCCTTGGTCTGAGTTCTCTGCAGGACAGTGTCTGAAGGAACTAGCGGCCAGTTCCTTAGAGGATCCAGCTGGCGACTGTTTCCGGCTGTAGAGGTTCTGTGGAGGGAATAGCGCTAGGTGTTCGGATCGATGTGTGGCGTTTCCTTAAGTTGGGACCCGACTGCGCTCCTCAAGGAGAGTTCGGGTGCCGCTGTGGGATACCGATTGGGCCTTAGAGGTGTTAACTAAAGAGCCCTTTGATTCTTTACTCCAGGCGTCGGTAAAGGATTTGCTGTTATAGACAGTGGCTTTGATAGCTCTTTGTTCGGCATGACGAGTTTCGGAGTTTCAGGCGTTGTCATGTAATGAGCCGTTTTCACCCTTTCTGGATAGAGGGTGGTGTTTGCGACCAGTCCCGTCATCCTTCCAAAAGGTGGTATCTGATTTTTCTCCTGAGCCTATTGGTTTCTCTTCCAGTTCTCGGTTTTTCTGGAAGGGGAGGTTTTTATTCGTAGCTTACGCAGATAGGAAACATAAAATGCAGGGTGCGGCGTTCGTTTTTTTGTTTTTGTGTGTTGGTTGGAGGTCCCCGCGAAGGGGAAGCAGCAGTGAAGGCGGCCATTTCGCATTGGGTTAAGGCGGTGGTTGCCTCAGCATTCTGGTGGCGAGGTTGTACGATTCCGGGGGGCTTTCGGACTCTTGCTACCAGGGCGCAAGCAGCTTCATGGGTGGATCACGGTGTCATTCCACCAGGGGGATTGGTAGAGCAGCTTCCAGGTCGTCTCTTCATTCCCTCAGTAACCACTGCTGCCTAAATGTTCTGGCAGTAAAGGATGCCTGTTCTGGGTCGACAGTGTGGTGAGTTGGCTGGATAGGTCCCTCCCAATGATTACTGCTCTGTTACATCCCAGAGGTGGAAGACTAAACTGAAGGAACGATAAGGAAACAGAAATTACACTTACCTGTAATTGTCGTTCCTTGAGTTAGTCCTCATTCCTGCCCAGGGGTGTGATTTCTTCAGAGTTTATTTTCAGGCGGAGTGGAGCATCAATCTCAAGGAGTAGACAGATCCTTTCAAATTCTAGATCACAGTGAGTATCCCTCTGTTGTTTCTTCCTTCTCTCTTATTTAAACAAGGGGATTGTATAGGAAACGTGTTTGCATAGGGGGGACGTGAATGTAAAGTTAAAAAAAATATATATATAAGACTGATAATGTTAAAAAGGTTCCTCAAGTTGAGGAATGGAGAGTTATTTAAAGCTATGGTATAGTTACTTATTTGTTGTTCCTTTGAGTTTGCTTTGTCAATACTACACTGGAGGCTGATGGGAGATACCAGCAGGCTATATCCAGTGATGTCACAACTTTGACATGCCCAGTCTCCAAGCTGCAGGAGGAGGTGCACAACCCAGAGGTGGAGGACTAAACTGTCGTCACTCAAGGAACGACAATTACCAGGTAAGTGTAATTTAGTGATCTTCATTATAAAGCATATGAGGACAGACTTAAGGATCTTAATATGTACACCTTAGAGGAAAGGCGGGATAGAGGTGATATGATTGAGATGTTTAAATACCTCCATGGCATAAATGCACAGGGGGAGAGCCTCTTTCGATTGAAAGCAAGTTCTGCTACGAGGGGACATGGGATGAGGGTGAAAGGAGATAGATTCAGGAGTGATACGCGGAAATATTTCTTTACAGAAAGAGTAGTGGATCTGTGGAATAGTCTCCCAGTGGAGGTGGTAGAGATGAGGACAGTATCTTAATTCAAAAAAGCATAGGACAAACACAAAGTATCTCTAGAGGAAAAAAGGGGATTGTTGTAGTTGTTGATATGGAAGGATAGATTAGATAGGCCATGTGGTCTTTTTCTGTTGTCATTTTTCTCTGTTTCTATTGCGCATATTGGGTCTGTGCTTTGAGGCTGCCATACTCGGTGGGCTTTTTAGGCCCAATGCAGCTCTGTGTCTTTTTGAGGCCGACTTCCGTAGGTATCATGTATGTCTATATGCCATTTGAAATGTAGTAAGCAGGTATGATGCTGGTTTGGAAGCAATGATATTCATGACGTCCATTCCATCATCTAAGTTATTTGGTGCAGGGCATGCCTTTGGCAGACATCTGCCTCTGTGGGACTGCAAGTGAGAGTGCATGTGTGTGTGTGCAGTTGGAGGGCTGCACGGGGGGATCTGGATTGCTCAACCACATATCTGGGGGGGGACAGGTATGATTGCCTGGTACCTGGATCTAGGGCTGACTGCAGCATCACCAGGTGCAAATGAGAGCAGAAAGGAGTGCACTGGACAGTTCTACATTCACCTACCTGTCCAAACACTTCTCTGTTGCTCAGGGGTGGCCCAAGGGGGGTGCGGGGCCATGTGCGGAGACTCGGTGCGGGGTCTCTTTTGCATAAGGGGCATCATTTGCATAAATATTTGCATAATGTTACCATACACTAACTTTTTAGTAGACATGCCTCTTAAAGAGTGTATGGATAAAGAAAGACTAAAAGATTTCTACATTACTATAATCCAGTGCCAACCGCCAGGCACATTAGAAACTACTACAAACACTGCCCATTTAGAACCCATAGCAAACTCACCGTATCATAACAGCACTACCAGGACGCACAAAAGCACCTTACCCTACCTATCAAAAGGAAACACTGCAAATATTAAACCAATACATTTCAGAGAATAACATTACATGACCTACTGGGGAAAGAGAACAAGTGGCAATGTCAAATAGGAATTACATAAACAGAATACCTCAGTTCAGTTACACATGCAGAACATAGATCATCACCAAACAAGGAATCACAATTTAGAAACAGGAAGACAATAATTAAACTGGGAACCCCAAAAGCCAAACTTGGAATGTACAACAACACTGTAGAAATAAAACTATAAATTAATTTCCTCTTGTACTAAACAAAGCTCAGACGTTAATGATGCACATTTCCCACAGCTGACATATTCCAGTTAATAAATTCAAAATAAAGAGATATCTTTCTACCTTTTGTGCATTTCTATTTCAGTTGCAATTGCTCCAGCCACTTTCTTCTGGTTTCTTCGTGCCTTCTGCTAACTCTTCATCGTCCTTTCTTCTCTCTTCTAGTTTTATTCCATTCTCTCTCTACATCTGTTTTAACATACTAATCTTTCTCCTTTTGCTCTTTCCTCATTCCTATTTCATCCACTCAAATTTTACCGCTCCATCCTCAATCCCCACTTACTCTCCCAATACCCAGCCAATTGTAGATTTTTCTTCCCTCCCACACAAAATATTTTTCCCCTCTCCATTTCACTCTACCAGCTCCATCCCATTCTAATCCTCCCCAACATCAGCTCCCTTCTAGTTCCAGCCCCACCCAGCATCCACTCCCTTGTAGTCCCCGCATCAGCCCATTTCCAGTCATAGCCCCCCCCCCATCAGCCCATTTCCAAGCCTATCCTAGCCCCACCATCAGCCCATTTCCAGCCCTAGCTCCCCCATCCATTTCCAGTTCTATCCAAGTCCCTCCATCAGCTCATTTCTAGTCCTTTCCTAGCCCCACCATCAGCCCATGTCAAATCCTAGCTCCCCTCCACTCAGCCCATTTCTAATCCAAGCCCCACATAAGCCTACTTCCAGTTCTAGCCCCTCCATGAGTCCATTTCAATCCAAGCCCCCACCACAACCCATTTCCAATCTTAGCACCCCCCAACAGCTCATTTACAGTCCTATCCTAGCCCCTCCATCAGCCCATTTCCTGTCCTAGCTCTCCCCCACCACTCAGCCCATTTCCAGTCCTAGCTCTCCCCCACCACTCAGCCCATTTCCAGTCCTAGCTCCCTCCCCTCGCAGCCCATTTCCATTCCAAGCCCCCCTCCCCATCAGCTATTTGCAGTTCAAGTCCCCCCTTCCACTCAGCCCATTTCCAGTACTAGCAACCCCACAGCCCATTACCAGTCCTAACCCCCCATCAACCCACCTCCAGTCCTAACCCCCCCATCAGCCCATTACCAGTCTTAGCCCCCCATCACCCTATTTCCAGTCCTAACCCCCCATCACCCTATTTCTAGTCCTAGCCCCCTCCCATAGCCCATTACCAGTCCTAACCCCCCCATAGCCCATTACCAGTCCAGTCCTAACCTCCCATCACCCTATTTCCAGTCCTAACCCCCCCCCCATGGCCCATTACCAGTCCTAACCCCCCTCCCTCCATCAGCCCAGGGAAACCTTACAAGAAAAAAGAAACTTGCTGCTGCCACTGCTGCCATGGCAGCGGCAGAATGAAGTGTCTCCCGTGATCAAGTGTCTCCCGCGGGGCCCCCTCCCCGGCTGCCCGGCAGAGCCCGCCTCAATCACTCTCCTTGGCGCGGCTTTCAGACTCAAGAGGCGCGAAGGGAAAGTGTCCCTCTCACGGCTCTATTAAGCCTATCGGGGCTGCTGGGAAAATTCCCATCAGCCCTGGCGAGCTTAACATAGCCGCGAGGAGAGGGAAACTCTCCCTTCGCGGCTCTGAAAGCCACGCCTAGGAGAGTGATTGAGGCGGGCTCTGCGGGGCAGCCGGTGAGGGGGCCACGCGGGAGACACTTGATCACGGGAGACACTTCATTCTGCTGCTGCCACGGCAGCAGCAAGTTTCTTTTTTCTTTTAAAGTGACTGATGGGCAGAATGTTGTTTGCGCAGGGCCCCCTGAAACGCGGGGCCCTGTGCAAACAACATTATGGCTCAATGGACGGGCCGGCCCTGCTGTCGCTAATAAGGGGACCTCAGCAGGAGGCGTGGTATAGAGCAGGATGCAGTAGGCCATGCCCTGGTGCACCAGTATTGGTCTCCACTAATGTGTATAGTTGTAGGGAGCAATGCTGGGGTCTCTGGCATGTGTGTGTGTGTGGTGCTTGCACTGCTGACTTCTGTCATTCCAATGGCCCCTAATTAGTGTTAGGGAAATGTTTGGAAGGGTTGCTATGTGGGGGCCTGTTCTGCTGGGTTCATGTCCTTACTTAGCATTGTACAGTCATGTTCCTATGATATACACCACATGCATACCCCGGGAGGTTGTCTGCTGCCATGAATGTAGTTCTGCACTGCATCCTGAATCAGTAGGTTCACTCTCTACCTGTTTTCCTGCTACATTACAGCGTATTGCGATTGCTTTGTAGTGTTCTGGGCATGCCACAGACTGGTTTCCATTGTCTAACCTGCATCCACCTGTCAGTATTGGCAAACGTTCATTGCATTCAGCCTTAAAACAGCACTGCACGTTTTAAAGGGAGGGTATGGCCATTCGCAGGTATATCGCAGAGATGGGCAGGGTCGCAGACATACATCTTTTCAGAATACGGTAAACGTGGGAACATCCAAAGCCGTTGGTGGCGCATAACTGTCTTTGCGCATGGCACCTAGCATCTATATGTGGGTGAGCCAATGCACACGGTTGCATCTATCCCCCGAATGTGCAGAATTGGGCTCTGTTTCTTTGCGTTTCCATTGGGACGTGCCTGCTGCTCGGACATGCATGTTGTCACATATGCCCTCAGTACATTTTGGCGTGGGTACATCCATGTTGTGATTCCATGGTGCATGTACATCCAGAGACTGGCCTGCGGAATCGGTGTCGCGGGTTTTGTGTCTCCAATGTACACGTTTTCGCAAGTCCTGCACGTCCTGGTATGAATTGACCTCCACACATTGTAATATATCTTTAAATAAGTTAGAAGTAGACAACATGTTGTCCCAAATATCTCAGAAAGATCTTGTTGATTAGTATCCTGTAGATCGTTTCTGGATGACCTTCTCACAACCGACGGCTAAGGAAGTTGATATGCTTTTGAAGAAGTACTCTAGATTATTTTCACCTCCTGATCCATGTTCTACTTTTTTATTTTGTTATGCACCTTTGAATCTTAATATGTGGTTCTATGGGACTACTACAGATTTGCTGTCACTGGGCATTTTTCCCCAAGAGCTGAGTGACATCATTCTTATTCCAATCTTACAGTATGGATGTGGCAAATTTTCATCCAATTGCCAATATTCCCCTGATGGTTAAGGTAATGGAAGCTCTTGTTTCTAGGCAGTTATTGCAGTATTTAGATACTTTTGATTATCTAAATTACACAGGTACACTACCAAAAAACTGCCTCCAGTTTTGCAACTGATTCCTATAGATTTTGGGGTGCTGAATCCAGGAAAAATAGCCAAAATGTTCCATCACGTCACGTTTTCTTGCAAAATTAGATTTCTTACCCATATAAGGAATGTTCACATAATTTCTTTTTAGCCGACTGCAGTTTATTTTCTTGGCCCAAAATAGAGGTTGTAATGGTTAACTAACTAGAAACACTCCCTCATGATATTTTAGAGTGTTTTGTATTCATTTTATACATTAACAGGACAATTGGGAGGCGGGGGGCTAAATCCAGTACTCGCGCTGGCGCATGTTCTTTCCTGTTCGCCTCGCCTCGTTCGCTCGCTCAAACACGGTGGTTGCGACATGAACGTTCCTGTCAAATTTCAGTTTCTTGCAAGTTCATTATTACCTTTTGTTTGCTCATTCGTAATCCAGCTTTATTCCGAAGTGGTTCACTACAGTTGTAGTTTGCAGTGCTGTGTATTTGTGATGGCTCACAGAGCCAGAGGTTGCGTCAACTCTCCGGACAGTTTTTGTTTTATTTGTGGGGAATATACCATGAAAAAGCGGCAGAGGAACATTTCTGCATTTATTAAAAAAGTATATTTCGCCTATTTCGGTTTGAAGTTAGGCGATCAAGACAAACCGTGGGCTCCTCACAAAGTGTGCAAGACATGTGAGGAAGATCTACGCTTATGGATGAAAGGTAAAAAACAAGCATTTCGTTTCGGAATACCTATGATGTGGCGTGAACAAAGAGACCACAGCAGTGACTGCTATTTTTGCTCTTGCATTGTGAAGGGATACAACTTAAAAAATAAGAACGTAATAAGTTACCCCAACCTTCCCTCAGCAATTAGGCCTATGCCTCATAGCAACGAAGTACCTGTGCCTAAACCACCAAAATCTTTGGATCATATTTGTGTGGACGGTTCTGATCATGATGAGACTCATCAGATGGCTTTTCCCGATGAGTCCAGTACTTCCGAGTTTGAAACTGAACCAGATCCGAAACCTGAACTTTTCTCTCAAGCTGAATTGAATGATTTAGTCCAGGATTTAGGACTCCCAAAAGATGCTGCCCAACTGCTAGGTTCTCGGCTTAAACAGAAAAATCTATTGTCACCAGGAACAACTTTTTATTGGTACAGCAACCGCGAGACACAATTTTTGAAGTATTTCAGCAAAGAGGAAGATTTGGTATTTTGCAACGATATATACGGAGTGATGGAAAAGTTTAAACTCAAGTATGATCCTGCTGAATGGCGGCTGTTCATTGATTCGTCAAAAGACAGCATAAAAGGTGTTCTTCTTCATAATGGCAACACATTCGCTTCAGTTCCTATTGCTCACTCTGTTATTCTCCAAGAAAAATACGAGAATTTGGCCCTGATTCTTCAGAAGATTCGTTATGATGAGCATAAGTGGATGATTTGTGGAGACTTTAAAATTCTATCCATGCTATTAGGGCAGCAATCCGGTTTCACCAAATATCCCTGCTTCCTTTGCTTGTAGGATAGCCGGGCCCGCGACCTACACTGGGGGAAAAAAGACTGGCCAATTCGGGAGTATTTGAGACCCGGTGAGAAAAATGTTCTTCATGAGAGCTTGGTACCTCGTGATAAAATTCTATTACCACCTCTCCACATTAAGTTGGGTCTCATTAAGCAATTCATCAAGTCCCTTCCAAAAGATGGTGAGTGCTTTCGGTAGCTTTGCTCAAAGTTCCCCCGACTTTCTGAAGCAAAGCTAAAGGAAGGAGTGTTTGTTGGCCCTGATATAAGGAAACTCATTTCAGATGGAGCATTCGCTGAAACGATGTCTGAGAAGGAAAAAGAAGCCTGGGATTCCTTCAAGGATGTTGTTCTCAAATTCTTGGGGAACAGGCGGGATGAGAACTATAAGGATATTGTTGCCAGGATGCTCAATGCCTTCAAAGAACAAGGCTGTAACATGAGCATGAAAGTTCATTTCTTGCACTCCCATGTGAACTACTTTCCCGAAAACTTGGGGGCGTACAGTGAAGAACAAGGTGAAAGGTTTCACCAGGACATCAAGGACGCAGAGAGAAGGTACCAAGGAAGATGGAACACCACTATGATGGCTGATTTCTGCTGGTTGCTGCTGCGGGAAACCCCAGATGAAAAATACGCCAAGCAGCGCACCAAGAGAAACATTCGGGGGAAGAAGAAACGGGCCCACCAGGAGATTGATTGACCCAAGAATGACTTTAAAATCTAAACTGTGTTGACAAATATCGTGTTTTTACTAAACTTTGAAATAAAAATTTGCTAGTTATTAGCACAGTGTCGGATCTCATTTATTAGAATTTTATTTTCACACCATCGGGTGTTTGTCTTCATGTATTGCAATGGTGCGGTTTGCGTTTTCTATTCTTACATACATACCTGTACAACGTTTTTGCACATTTCTTTGCTTTGCTTTGTGTCTAACCTCGCTCTTATATGCTCAATGTTTGTGCACATGTATGTGGCTGTTTTAAGTGCAGACAATTTTGCTACCATCACAGTGTGTTTTGTTGACATTACTCTATTCTTATGTGCTGCCTTGTTACAATTTTCTTTATTCTTATTTGAATAACTACTAAACAATTAGTATAAAGAATTCATCCAAGAAACTTATCTCGATCGCACTCAATCTGAAACGTTCACCTCAAACTGCTAACCCAATGTAGCAAAAAATCTGTATGTGATGGAGCAAATTGGTTACCAGATTTGGATTCAGCGCACCAAAAAACGTAAAAATCAATCGAAACATTAGAGGCAGTTTAAAAAATTTTTTTTTAGTGTACCTGTGTTATTTTCAATTTGGTTTTCGGAAAACTCATAATACTTAACTGCATATTAATATCAAATTTGAACTCTATTCTTGCCAAGGGGTATATTGCAGTTCTATTACAATTTGATTTATTTTCAGCATTTGACTTAGTAGACCATGATGATTTTTTTGCTATTTTAGATCACTTAGTCATTTCTGGATCGGTTTGTAACTAGTTTTCTGGATTCCTAAGGAATAGGACATATTGGGCCTGATATTCAAAGGTTAGTGCCGCTGAATATCCCTGATTATCTCTGCTACATGCCCCAATGCTAACCGCTTAGCATCAGGGCATGTTGTGGGCATTCCGGGGACGACACCAGTCGCTAACCTTACAGCGGCAATATTGCGCCGCTGCCAGTTAGCACCTGTGGTAAAAGATAGCTAATGCAAAAGCTGACCTATCTTTACCTGTGGGAGCTAACCAGGCAGCAGCTCAATATCGCCACTGCCTGGTTAGCTCCTGAGGACTTGTGGGCTGTGCAGTGACCCCAGATATTCAATGCCAAGGTCGCATATGACCCCGGCATTGAATATCCAAGGTTATAGATTAGTGGCGATGGCTATAGTAGCATTGTGTTAGTTTTGGTACAGATTATTCAAAGATTTTATTTATTATTTATTTACGTACAAATTTGTATCCTGCTGCTTCCAGTGATCAGTAGCGGTTGAAAACAAGGTAAGGCTGGTAAGATATTTATTTATTTACATTCTCTTATATACTGTGCTATTCTGCATCAGTGTGGTTTACATTGAACAAACTGAAATTACATTGAACAGGGCATTATAACTTGGAGATAACTATTTTACAGGGAACATGGGCTATGGAGGGTTAAGTGGCTTGCCCAAGACCACAAGGAGCACCTGTGGGACTAGAAACCCCAGTCCTTCTGGCCCAAAGTTGCTGTCCTCTAGGGGGATTTGAACCCCCAACCTTCCGGCCTGAAGTATCTTGCCCCAACCACTAGGCCACTCCTCCACTCCAAGATGTGACAGGCAACCAGCAGGGTTCCATGGGATCCCCACTGTCCTGAATTCTTTTTCATGTTTTAATGATTTCTCTAGGCTAGATTTTTTTAACCAGGCAGACTTCAAAGTTTACTCTTATACGGATTACATTTCCATATTACTAACCTTTCCCCCACAAGCTGTTGATTACTATGTAGTTTTAGATAATGTTCTGCAATTACTGGGAAGTTGGGCCAGAAATGTGCATTTACAATTGAATGTGGCTGAACAAAGGTTCTTTGCCTTAATAATGGCAAACCATGACCTAGTTCTTTTCTTGAATCACTGCAACTGCTGAATCTTTTTACGGAGTTGGTTCTTCGGATATTGGGGGTTTTGACTGATGACAATTTGCCTTTTGAAACCCATGTTAGTGTAGTGGTTTCCAAATCATCTTTTTCGTATGTGTCAATTACGTTGACTCAAACCGCATTTCTCTTTTTATCATTTCCAGTTCCTAGTACAAAGCTCTGTTTTGGTATTCCTAAATTATGACAATATACTGTTTAATAAACTGTTCAAAACAGCAGCTTCAGTGGTTACAGTTTTGTCAAAATACAGCTGCCCTACTCATTTATGGAGTCTCTAGGTATGTAGAGGTAACACCTTTACTTCGTGAGCTGCACTGGTTCAAGATCTCCAAACGGATTTGTTTTAAATTCTTTACAATTTTGTATACATTTTTTTATGATTCTGTTCCGATGCAGTTTTCTCTGTTATTACTTCTAGCACATCTAGCCCCTCAGGATCAGAATCATGTCCAAGCCTGTATGTGCAGGCCAGTATCCCGATTCTGGTCGGCCTGCACGTACAGGCCTTCCCCAGCTAACTCAGTCTGGGCTTTTGAATGGAGCCGTGGCACCATGGCGTCCGGTTACCATGACAGTGTGACTCCATTCAAGAGCCGCGATCCCTGGCCGCTGGACCAAAATGTTTGTTCCCCACAGCCCAACCCCCGATCTGGCCTCCCAAGGCCAGGGTTGGGCTGCGTGGAATTTCCTCTGCCCCCTCCCAGATTTTCTGCGTCCTGGGCCTGCCGGATCCACCCGACTAGGGGAACTTATTCCACCTCAGAGGAATCGGCCTATATATCCAGGGCCACAGACCTCCTACTACCCACCCTAACTCCTCCCCCGTACTGGCCCTTTCCCACCCCCGTCTAACCTCCCCAAATAACATGCAGGGAAGTTAGTAAGGGTCTGCAGAGGAGCCAAATAGCGGGGATGGACGTTCCAATGGGACGTCCATCCCCGCTATTCATGCCTCAGAATGACCCTCTATGGGAGTTGCTTGGGATGCAAAAGAAGATTCCCTATCTCCAGTAGGTGAGTCAGAAGAGGAAGAAGAAATTCCCCTTTAGGAGGGGGCGGATCCTTTTACTATCCGCCTATTTTACAGGAAAGACCTTCCCCTCCTTATTCAAGATGTTATAGTAGCTTTGCAGATTGCAGAGTCTACTCCTGTGCAAGTTTCATCACCCCCATTTTGGAGAGTTTTGGGTACCCTTCTGGCTGATCTCCCAGATACTATGCAGAAGCTCATAGTCTCTCAATTGGAGACTCCTGTGTTCGTCTTAGGGGCCTGAAGGTCCTTTCTCAGCTCTATCCTCTGCCCCAGGGTGAGCTGGATAGCTTTTCTGGCTTCTTTAGATAGATGACTTGGTTTCTGCAGAGGCAAAGCACATGACCATCCTGGTGGAGGTGGTGGTGGTGAGGGGACTGCACTTAAGGAATCTCATGATAGAAGGATGGAGGCTGTCCTTGCCTTTATGGCCTCCACCCTAGGATCTTAAGTTGCACTATGTGCAGGTTTGGTGCCTTGAAATCTTCTATGTTGTGTCCAGCAGCTACTGGAAAGCCTGGAAATTGCAAGATGGGAGTCAGGGGCTGCTTATGTGGCTGATGCCCTATATGACTTGATCAGACTCTCTTCTAAGTCCATTGAGGCAGTAGTAGTGGTCAAACATTCGCTCTTGCTCTGCTGTTGGTTGGTGGATATGGCCTCTAAGCTGTGGCTGAGCAAACGTCCCTTTAAGGGCCACTTGCTCTTCAGGGAGGACAAGGAGAGGTTGGTCAAAGACCTTGTAGATGCTTGCCCACAAAGACCCTTGGAAGGCCAGCCCAGAGGATCCAGAAATGCCTCTTGTGGAGCTTTGCATGGAGCCTGGAGATGCTCTTGGACTGCTAGCAGTCTGGGTAGGGCCTATCCTTCTATGGGTCTAAGCCCAAGAAAGGACAGTCCTTTTGGAGCTCTTAACATGCTTGAGACTCGGCTATGGCTCCCTCCAGAGCCAGTAAAACCCCACAATGAGGTCCCTACCAAGGTGCAACTGATTGGGGGGGTGGTGGCTCTGGCTGTTTCTCTTGGAATGGGCCCCATCACACCTGGCCAGTGGGTCCTCAAGGTTTTCAGTCAGGGTTATGCACTAGAGTTTGCTGAGCTAATAAAGAACACCTTTGTTGAGTGTCCCTGTGGCTACCCGCTCAAGCAGGTAGCGATCAAGAAAATTCTACAGTGCTTCCTGCAGCTTTAAGCTATTATACCTGTGCCCCCTGCTGAGTGGGGCCAGAAGAGGTATTTCATCTACTTCATAATGCCCAAGAATGGAGGTTAGTTCTGACCTATCCTGCACCTGAAGGCGATTAATACCAATCTTAAGGTCCCTTACTTACATATGGAGACCATCCAGTCACTCATTGCATCAGTAAGGAAATTTTTATGAGGCGTAATTTCATATTCCCATCTGGGAACAGCATCAACAATTTCTCTGCCCTTGTGTTCTGGGCCTCCATTTTCACTTCCGTGCCCTGCCCTTTGGCTTGGCCATGGCTCATAGCAATTTCTCGAAGGCCATGGTGGTTGTGGCAGCATTTCTGCACAGGCAGGGTATTGGGATTCATCTACTCCTGGATGATTGGCTGATTCAGTCAAACTCCCTGGAGAAGTGTAGGGATGACTTGGGCCTGGAGAATCATTGGCTGGAAAGGCTGGAGTTGGTGATCAACTATCTCAAGAGCAGCCTGAATCCCTCTTAGGATCTGTAATATCTCATAGCTCAGTTCAATGCTCTCCTGGGTTGAGTTTTTCTCACAGTGAAGAGATCCCTCAAACTTCAGAGCCAGCTAAGGGCCTTTTACTTCCAATCAGCTCCATGAACCTAGAACTACTTAAAAATCCTAAGGTCTATGGTGTTGACCCTGGAGTTGGTTCCATGGACTAAAGCACACATATTGGACTTTCAGAAAGCCCATGACAAGGTCCCTCATCAGAGACCTTTGGCAAAACTAGAGTCATGGGATAGGAGGCAGTGTACTATTGTGGATCAGGAACTGGTTAAAAGATAGAAAGCAGAGGGTAGGGCTAAATGGTCAGTTTTCCCAATGGAGAAAGGTAAATAGTGGTGTACCCCAGGGATCTATGTTTTTTGACATATTCATAAATGACCTGGAAAAGGGAATAACGAGTGAGGTTATCAAATTTGCAGATGACGCAAAACTATTTCAAGTTGTTAAAACCCAAGAGGATTGTGGAAAATTGCAAGAGGATCTTGATAAATTGGAAGACTGGGCATCAAAATGGCAGATGAAATTTAATGTGGACAAGTGCAAAGTTATGCACCTAGGGAAGAACAATCCAAACTATGGTTACACGATGCAAGGTTCCACATTAGGAACCACCACCCAGGAAAAAGATTTAGGCGTCATTGTGGATAACATGTTAAAACCCTCAGCCCAGTGTGCAGCAGCAGCCAAGAGAGCAAATAGAATGCTAGGTATCATAAGGAAAGGAAGGGAAAATAAAACAAAGGATACTATAATGCCTCTATATCGTTCCATGGTGAGACCGCACCTTGAATATTGTGTGCAATTCTGGTCACCGTATCTTAAAAAGGATATAGCGTTATTAGAAAAGATTCAGAGAAGAGCCACCAAAATGGTAAAGGGGATGGAAGGATACCCCTATGAAGAAAGGCTAAAAAGGTTAGGGCTCTTTAACCTAGAAAAGAGACGGCTGAGGGGAGATATGATAGAAGTCTATAAATTAATGAACGGAGTAGAACGGGTAAACGTAGATCAATTGTTTATGTTATCAGAATATAGAAAGACTAGGGGACATGCAATGAAGCTACAGGGTAAACTATTTAAGACTAATAAAATAATTTTTTTTTTCACTCAACGTGTAATCAAACTCTGGAATTTGTTAGCGGAGGATGTAGTAAAGGCTGTTAGTGTAGCTGGGTTTAAAAAAGGTTTGGACAAGTTCCTGGAGGAAAGATCCATAAACCATTATTAAGAAGGGACCCAGGATATCAATGCTTGACCCAATACAAGCATTGTGGAACCTGTGTCTTTTGGGGAAACTGCTAGGTACGTATGATCTAGATTGGCCACTGTTGGAAACAGGATACTGGGCTTGATGGACCTTGGACTGACCCAGCATGGCATATCTTATGTTCTTATGTTCTTATATGCCCCATCTCAAAACACCTGCTAGCCCTCTGGTCTCTCTGTTCTCAGTTTTTCAACTAGATCCTTCCTCTGCTTTGGGAGATCAAGGAGCAGTTGATGTGATAGTAGCAATCCAGTTGATTGCCAGAATGACCCTGGAAGCACTGGATTGGGTGACAACCACTTCAGACGTCAGCCTGAGGGGCTGGGGGCTCACTTTCTAGACCAGTTTGTCCAGGGACTCTGGTCCCCAAGGAAGCCTCCTGGGTAATCAACCTGGTTCTGAAGAGGTTCCAGCTCTCATGGTGGGCAAAACGGTCCAGGATTTCTCGGACAATGCCACAGCAGTGGTATACATCAACAAGCAAGGCAGAATGTGTGGAGCTCAAGTGGTTCTCGAAGTGGCAGAGCTGCGCCATTGTGTGGAACAGCATCTGTTTCTCCTGTCAGTTGCATACATCGCAGGCATAGATAATGTGCAGGCCAGCTCTCTGAGTGGGAACACTGTGGATCTCAGCGAGTGGGGGTTAAGCTCTCACATGTTTAACCTAATGGTGCAAAAGTGGGGTTTTCCAGTATTCAACTTGATAGCCACTCAGGAGAATGGCAAAGTGAAGACCTTTTTCAGTCACAGGAAGGATCTGTGAGCAGTAGACTAAATGTCTTCCCTCTGTGGCCTTTGGTGAGCCATCTGCTATGTTGGATCCAGGCTCATCTGGGCCTAGTGATTCTGGTGACCTCAGACTGGCCTTGCAGGACTTGGTACATGGACCTCTTGGACCTGTTGGTGGAGGCCCCCCCTCTTGCTGCCTCAAAAAATGGGCCTCTTGCAACAAGGGCCTTTATCCTTTCACCTTGCTGCTCCTTATGCCTGGAACAAACTATCTGAATCTTTACATCAGGTTTATCTCCCTCTTTTCAAATCCATGCTAAAGGCTCACCTCTATCAGGACATTTTTGGATCTTAATCCTTTGTTCTTGTGTCTCCTTAATATTCCCTACTGTACCCTTGTTCTCATCTATTGTACTGTCTGTCTTGATTAGATTGTAAGGTCTGACGAGCAGGGACCAACTTTTGTATGTGTCTGTACAGCTCTGTGTATGCTTTGTTGCACTATATAAATTATTAATTGCAGTAGTTGCAGTAGTAGTAGTAATAGTAGTAGTAGTAGTAATGGAGTTTCCCATTCCTTACTCATTTACAGCCTAGCCTTTGAGAGGCATAGGCTAACCAAGAATGACTACTCTGGTGTAATAGTGGACACCCTGTTTAAGGCCTGGAGGACCTCTATGTCCTTAGCTTATGTGAGGGTCTGGAGGGTTTTTGAGAGGTGGTGATTTTTTTTGTTTTCTAGAGGCCAGGAAGGTAGACATAGTTACTGTTTTGTCCTTCTTGCAATCTAGTCTGGACCAGTACTTGGCCATAAACTTTCTCAAAATTCAGGTGGCTTCCCTTGTGTGCTACAGGGGTCACATTCAAAGGTTATCTTTGGCAGTGCACTCTGATATTTCCCACTTTCTCAAAGGAATGTAGGAAATCTGTCCTCCATTGCATCCAGTTATTCCTCTGTGGAGTCACTCTGATATTAAAGGCTCTGAAAGGCCTCACTCAAGGATCTGACCCTTAAGGTGATTTTCCTGGTGACAATCATGTCTGTAAAGTGAGTGTCAGAGCTGCAGGCCTTGTCCTGGAGAGGGCCTATTTTGTACTTTCTCCTAAAGGTCCTATCCTTCTTTTACCTTTTACTATCATTCTGCCATCCTTTTCTGAGGAGAATCTTTGGGTGAATGCCTCTCTGCATCTAGTGGATGTATGGGGGGACATTGATCAGATACCTGAAAGTTACTAATCATTTCTGCAGGTCAGATCATCTTTTTGTTCAGAAGCCAAGTGCTCCATTGCCCACTGGATTAAGGAAGTATTGGGTCAGCGTACCTTTTGGCTGGTAAGCGTGTGCTGGAAGTCAGAAAATATTCTGTTAGGGAATAAGACTCCTCCAGGGCAGTCTGCTTTGGTTTCTCCAGCGGACATATTTAGGGTGGCTGCCAGTTGCATGTGAGGACTGCAACAGAGAGTGCCTTTAGAAGGGCAGTTCTGTCTATAACGTTGCCTTCTTCCCACCCTAGGTCATGACTGCTTGAGTGCATCCCATACATCTGGATTGGTCTGTTGTTAAGTGTCGTCAAGTTGGTGTCGATGGCAACCTTCTGGATAGTTGTCCCAAACTGTGTTCGATCTTCAATCAGGCGGCTCATTGTTGACAGAGTGGCAGCCATAGCTGCTGTTATTGTATCGATCCATCTCATTGCTGACCTTCCTCTTTTGCGTTGACCTTCCACCTTGCCAAGCATGATGTCCTTTTCTAATGATCTCTCTCTTCGCATGATGTGTCCAAAGTATGAAAGTTGAAGTCTTGTCATCTGAGCTTCTAAAGAAAGCTTAGGTTTGATCTCCTTTAGTATTGACTGGTTTGTTCTTTGGGCAGTCAATGGTATACGCAGTATTTGTCGCCAGCACCATAATTCAAAGGCATCAGTTTTCTTCCTGTCTATCTTTTTCACTGTCAAACTTTCACATCCATATGATATCACTGAAAATGCCATGGCCTGAACAAGTTGAATCTTTGTATGGAGAGAAACATCTCTGCTCTTGAGAATCTTGTTGAGGTCCTTCATAGCCATTTTGCTAAGAGCAATGCGTCATCTGATTTCTTGGCTGCTTGTTGCTTCGTTATTGATAGCTAATCCAAGTAGGTTAAAGTTGTCAACTATTTCAATTTCTTCTCCATCAACGATGAACTTATTCATTTTGCCAGTTGTCAGGATCTTTGTCTTCTTAATATTTAGGTGCAGAGCCATTTTAAGACTATATTCCTTGATCTTGAGAAGCAAATGTTTCAAATCGTCTTCACTTTCAACCAGTAATGCTTCCAGAAAGCTTTTGACAAGGTCCCCCATCAGAGACTTTTGGCAAAGCTAAAAAGTCATGGGATAGGAGGCAGTGTACTATTGTGGATAGGGAACTGGTTAAAAGATAGAAAGCAGAGGGTAGGGCTAAATGGCCAATATTCCCAATGGAAAAAAGTGAATAGTGGAGTACCCCAGGGATCTGTACTGGGTCCGCTACTTTTTGACATATTCATAAATGACCTGGAAAAGGGAATAACTAGTCAGGTTATCAAATTTGCAGATGACACAAAACTGTTTAAAGTTGTTAAAACCCAAGAGGATTGTGGAAAACTGCAGGAGGATCTGGATAAATTGGAAGACTGGGCATCCAAATGGCAGATGAAATTTAATGTGGACAAATGCAAAGTTATGCACCTAGGAAAGAACAACCCACACTATAGTTACACGATGCAAGGCTCCACATTAGAAACCACCACCCAGGAAAAGGACTTAGGAGTCATCGTGGATAACATGTTAAAACCCTCCGCCCAGTGTGCAGCGGCGGCCAAGAAAGCAAATAGAATGCTAGGTATCATAAAGAAAGGGATGGAGAATAAAACAAAGGATATTATAATGCCTCTGTATCGCTCCATGGTACGACCGCACCTTGAATATTGTGTGCAATTCTGGTCACCGTATCTTAAAAAGGACATAGCGTTATTAGAAAAAGTACAGAGAAGAGCCACCAAATTGGTGAAGGGGATGGAAGGCTACTCCTATGAAGAGAGGCTAAAAAGGTTAGGGCTCTTTAACCTGGAAAAGAGACGGCTGAGGGGAGATATGATAGAGGTCTATAAATTAATGAATGGAGTGGAACGGATAAATGTGGATCAATTGTTTACGCTATCAGAATATAGAAAGACTAGGGGACATGTAATGAAGCTACAGGGTAAACTATTTAAGACAAATAAGAGAAAATATTTTTTCACTCAACGTGTAATCAAACTCTGGAATCTGTTACCGGAGGATGTAGTAAGGGCTGTTAGTATAGCTGGGTTTAAAAAAGGTTTGGACAAGTTCCTGGAGGAAAGGTCCATAAACCACTATTAAAAAGGGACCCAGGATATCAATGCTTGACCCAGTACAAGCATTGTGGAACCTGTGGTCTTTTGGGGATATTGCTAGGTGCGTAGGACCTAGATTGGCCACTGTTGGAAACAGGATACTGGGCTTGATGGACCTCGGTCTGACCCAGTATGGCATGTCTTATGTTCTTAAATGAGGAAAATAGTTAAGAAAAAACTAAAAAGAGCAGTTGCAAAGGTAAAAGACTTACATCAAGCTTGGGTGTTGTTGAAAAATCTTGGAAACCCAGACCACCTGTATTCCACACTTTAAGAAAAGTGGAAAGAAGTCCAAAACACTGCCAGCATGATTTAAAGGTGAGATCAGAAAGGCTGTTGTTGCCAAAAAAGCATCTTTCAGTAAATGGAAAAAAGAGCCAAATGAAGAAAACTGGAAACAGCATAAGCACTGGAAAGTTAAATGCAAGGAATTGATAAGGCAGGCAAAGGGAAAATTTGAGAAGAAACTTGCTACGGAAGCAAAAACATGTAACAAAGACTTTTTCAAGTACATTCATAGCAAAAAGCCTGTGAGAGAGTCAGTTGGACCATTAGATGATAGAGGGATAAAAGGGGCAGTAAGAGGGGGCAGGTGGAGAGACTGAATGAATTCTTTGCTTCGGTCTTTACTGAGGAAGATGTAGGGATGTTACCCATGACGGAAGTGGTATTTAAAGGTGATACTGCAGAAGAATTGAAAGCAATATCGCTACACCGGGAAGATGTATTACAAATATTTGATAAACTGAAGAGTAGCAAATCACCTGGACCAGATGGTATACATCCAAGGGTGTTGAAATAACTGAAATATGAGATTACAGACCTGCTATTAGTAATCTGTGAACTATCATTGAAATCATCTGTAAAACCTGAAGATTGGAGGATCGCCAGTATAACGCCAATTTTTAAAAAGGGTTCCAGGGGTGATCCGGGAAACTAGAAACCGCTGAGCCTAACGTCAGTACTGGGAAAAATGGTAAAAACTATCATAAAGAACAAAATTACTCAGCATGTAGATAATCATGGCCTAATGGGAGACAGCCAACATGGTTTTAGACAAGGAAGATTTTGTCTTACTAATCTGTTATGTTTTTTTGAAGGTGTGAATAAACAGGTAGACAAAGGTGAGTCAATTGATATAGTTTATCTGGACTTTCAGAAAGCCTTTAATAAGGTCCCTCATCAGAGACTTTTGGCAAAACTAAAAAGTCATGGGATAGGAGGCAGTGTACTATTGTGGATCAGGAACTGGTTAAAAGATAGAAAGCAGAGGGTAAGGCTAAATGGCCAATTTTCCCAATGGAAAAAGGTGAATAGTAGTCCACTGCTTTTTGACATATTCATAAATGACCTGGAAAAGGAATAACGAGTGAGGATTGTAAATTTGCAGATGACACAAAACTATTTAAAGTTGTTAAAACCCAAGAGGATTGTAGAAAATTGCAAGAGGATCTTGATAAATTGGAAGACTGGGCATCCAAATGGCAGATGAAATTTAATGTGGACAAGTGCAAAGTTATGCGCTTAGGAAAGAATAACCCAAACTATGGTTACACGATGCAAGGTTCCACAATGGGAGCTACCACCCAGGAAAAAGATTTAGGTGTCATCGTGGATAAGATGTTAAAACCCTCCGCCCAGTGTGCAGCGGCAGCCAAGAGAGTAAATAGAATGCTAAGTATCATAAGGAAAGGAATGGAAAATAAAACAAAGGATATTATAATGCCTCTGTATCATTCCATGGTGTGACCACACCTTTAATATTGTGTGTAATTCTGGTCGCCATATCTTTAAAAGGATATAGCGTTATTAGAAAAGGTACAGAGAAGAGCAACCAAAATGGTAAAGGGGGTGGAAGGCTACTCCTATGAAGAGAGGCTAAAAAGGTTAGGGCTCTTCAACCTGGAAAAGAGACAGCTGAGGGGAGATATGATAGAAGTTTATAAATTAATGAACGGAGTGGAATGGGTAAACGTAGATTGATTGTTTACATTATCAGAATATAGAAAGACTAGGGGACATGCAATAAAGTTACAGGGTAAACTATTTAAGACAAATAAGAGAAAATATTTTTTCACTAAACGTGTAACCAAACTCTGGAATTTGTTTCCGGAGGATGTAGTAAAGGCTGTTAGTGTAGCTGGTTTTAAAAAAGATTTGGACAAGTTCCTGGAGGAAATGTCCATAAACCATTATTAAAAAGGGACCCAGCATATCAATACTTGACCCAATACAAGCATTGTGGAACCTGTGTCTTTTGGGGAAACTGCTAGGTACGTATGACCTAGATTGGCCACTGTTGGAAACAGAATACTGGGCTTGATGGACCTTGGTCTGACCTAGTATAGTATATTTTATGTTCTTATGCACCCGCATATATATCTAGTGATGACATGATTGAAAGTTGCTCAAGTTTTCCTCCACCTGCTGGCAAGGGATCATAACCCATACATCTGGACTAGTCTAGAAGGATTCAAGGAAAGAAAATTATCAGGTATGTAACATTTCTCCATCTTCTAGCAAACCCACTTCTCCTTTTTCCCTTTTTTCTTTCTGTGAATAACACTTGTCCTCTGAGTACAGTGGTTCTTAATGTAGTCCTTGGGATATACGTAGCAAGTTGAGTTTTCAGGATATTTATGATGACTATGCATGAGACAGATTTGGATGCACGTCTTCCTTTGTATGCAGATCTATCACTTCCACCCCCACCGCAACCAGAGAGCTCCCGGCGCAGGCAATGCACACTGCCTTCATGTCCAGCACACCATTCTTGGCCTCCTGCAGTAGCAGCGCAAACTTAATGCTAAGCAGCTCCAAGTTTTTCTCATAGCAGCTGGAGCTCACAGACTCTGCCATAGCACCTGCTGGCAGCATCTCCAATTCTACTTGTGGGGCTATAGCTGGTGGGATCCCAGAACTGCAGCATGCAAGAGCTCAGCAAAATACCACCAACAATGAAAATATGAGCATTAAACCAGCCCTGTTTCTTTCACTGTCTATTTCACAGGCATTCCTTGTGGATAACCTGAAAACCCAAATGGCTAGGTGAGTCCTGAGGACTGAACTGAGAACCCCAATCCCAGTCCCTTTATCCCATAACCTCGGTTTTATCTTAGAATCCTCTATCTCTTCTTCTCCACACACACTGTGTCACTGCTTATAACATGTTGTTTCTCTGTAACATAATCAAAATCTTTCCCTTCCTTTCTGAACATTATCAGAAATCCTTTATCTATTCTCTCATCATCTCCTGGTTAGACTACTGCAAAGTGCTCCTCATAGATCTCCCGGGGCATCATCTCTGTTCACTTCAATGTATTCAAAAATTCAGCTATGTGATTTATCTTTTACCAGTATCACGTGAACTCAGTTTGCATGTCCTCACTATCTTTCCTCTTTCATCTCTCCCTACACTCCTCCTCATGATGTCCACACATTGGGCAAGTCACTCTTATCTATATCGTTTTCCTCCTCTGCCAACTCCCAATCCTGTTCTGTCTCCTTGCTGTTCTGTACACTTGGATTAGACTTCCTGATATGATGCCCCATGCCCTCTCTTTGGCCTTATTCAGATACAGTGTATAATCCCACATTTTTGAGGTTGCTTTTAAGCCCTGTTTTTCCTGATGGAAGCCCTGTTGGTTCTAATCATTTTCTTAATAAATGAAATACCCAAAGTTTCTTTGATATTGTAGCGCCTAGCAGCGCTATAGGAGTGATTGATAAGTTGAAGAAGCATTCATGCTGAGAGTTCTCTTGGCAAAGCAGCAACACTTTCATTACTTTCACTTGAGCACTCTTGTGGAAAGGTAGAATATAAATTGAAATGAATAAATGCATACTTCTAGTCCTGGCCTTTGGAGCTTACTGTCAGTATGCCAGCAGTTTCTTTCACAGTATGGGAGGAACCCCCCCCCCCTCTTTTTCATGTCTTTACGGTTAAATAGTCTTAATTTAGACATTTATTCTCTGTTTTATTTTACAGGACAATCTTATGGTTTTAGACCATCTCAACCATTGTATTTGAGTGTTATGTCTTAAGCAAATCTATCAGATATTTTTTTCTGCAACAACAGACTCAGAATACACAAAAGCAGTGTTTCAGTGCTTTGATTGATGGCCATTGGTTTTCAACCTAAAATAAAAGATGAACTGCTATGTAAACTGAGTAGCACAGTAATATATTTGAAAAGCTAATATACTCCAGGAGGCACCAGAGATGTGTTCACTTTTGGCGCCACGCTGCTGAGGTAGTAATGCTGGTTGAGATTTGAAATTACAGGCAGGAAATGTGAAGTCCAAAATGGGATCATGTATCTGTGAGTTTTCCAAAGCTACGAGCAACATTTCTGCAGACAGACACTCAGGCATAAAATACTTTGTTTAAAATGGGAGGAAATGTGCCTTGCCCAGAAAGGAACACTCTGGAGCCTATTTTCAAGAAAATTTCCCCTATTATGTGCCGTTGGCAAAAACCTTTTTAAAATAGGACTCTTTATGTTTTCTGTTTCACAGCGTTGAACTCTTAGAAA
The DNA here is from genome assembly GCA_033557465.1 of Ichthyophis bannanicus. Classification (NCBI taxonomy): domain Eukaryota; kingdom Metazoa; phylum Chordata; class Amphibia; order Gymnophiona; family Ichthyophiidae; genus Ichthyophis; species Ichthyophis bannanicus. The sequence continues at coordinate 883,653,189 of CM066034.1, read as the reverse complement.
AAGGTCAGCCTCTCTTCTCTCTCTCTTCTAATTCATACATTCTGTGGAAGAAAGTCAGACAATGTCCACTACAGTTCTTTCACCAATAAGAGATGTGTTTGAACTGAACCACCCGCACTAGTTTTAACTTCTAGAAACTCAGCTATGTCTGGAATTCGTTCACTGAAGAATGGAAAAGCCAGTGCACGATGTTCCAATTAGTCTTAAAGGAGAACCATATGCTGGATTCACAGTTTGCCCTTAGCTGAATTTTGGTTCCTGGAGAACCTACTTGTGCAGTTCATCTGCCCTGTTTTGCTACAGATTCCTTAGAGTTTAAAAGACTATAAAGAATAGTCTGACCATAAATACAATGTACGTATTACTTCAGCAGAACTCTTCAGAAAGACCCTGCTGGGAACTAGTTCAGCACTGCACTTCTTTGTTCGTACATGGTAGTTTGGATGCATCTTTAGTGATTAGAGAGATTAGAAGTATATTTGTAGAAATCCATGCATGCAGCACACATAGACAGGGCCAATGCAAGGTTATTAGACACCCTAAGCAAATCTTCAGCCTTGCACTCTGCTCCCAAAATGAGCTTTTATTTATTTACATTCTCTTATATACTGCATTATTCTGCATCAGTGCAGTTTACATTGAACAGGGCATTATAACTTGGAGATAACTATTTTACAGGGAACATGGGCTATGGAGGGTTAAGTGGCTTGCCCAAGACCACAAGGAGCACCTGTGGGACTAGAAATCCCAGTCCTTCCAGCCCAAGGTTGCTGTCCTCTAGTGGGATTTGAACCCCCGACCTTCCAGCCTAAAGTACCTTGCCCCAACCACTAGGCCACTTCTCCACTCCAAAGATTTTTAGACCCCCCCCCTAGCACTCCTCCTCCAAGATTTTGATAATTAATCTCAATCATCTCTTCATTATTTGTCCCAGAAAATCTGATAACACACATATTTGGACATTATACTTTTAAATATTAAACTTTGCTTTGTAAATATATGCACAATGAAGGAAATTGCCAAAGTTGCTTACAAGGATAAATGGAGTATTTGCAAATGGCCCATTCATCCTGCAGGTTAAAGTCAGCACTGCCAAGTCTTTTATGTTTACTGTAGGTGGCTGTTAGGACCCCCTATTTTGCTTTGACTGCAGCTGTTCTTTGCTGCCTCCTGGAAGCTGCTCCCCCTAAGCAACCGCCTAATTTTCTTAGTGGTTGGGCTGACCCTGCATATAGGATACACTTAAAAGAATGCCATAAACATGCTGTTGGTTTTGATTTTTATGGGAGTAACAATAAACAATAGATCTTTTTCCCCAAGAGTTCTAGGTGAATGTTTTGTGCACAGACTGCAAAAAGTAGAGGATGAAATCTGAACTTAATCCTGGCTTATCTCTGTCATTCTGCCATTGTTTAGTATGGGCAGTCAGTGGTTTGTTGGCTCCTCAATTTGCATAGTTTTCCAGTTCAAAGGCTACCAAATACATACAAGTTTTTCATATTTTAAAAGATGGTGTTTTGATATTTACGTACCTGGATGGGCTCCACTGCCACACAAGTAAAGGCCACTGACTGGTGACCTGTAGTTTGCATAACCAGGTACTGGTCGTGAAAAATAAAGCTGATCCAATGACATGCTTCCATGAAATATATTCTGAAAATAAAATGATTTAGTCACCCATCCAAACTGTTGACTGTGGTACTATTTAGGTTTCATTATTTGTATTCCTGTTGGTCATTGAGAGAATGTGATTCTTTGCTACATTTTACTTGACCAACATAAGAATTATCCAAAGCTGTTGTGATACTTGAATTTGAGAGCACATTGATCCCTTTTTCCTATGCCATTACTTTACAGTGATTCCATAAGCACGATTACAAATACAATTAATTGTTCTATCATTGTATCACATGCTGTTCCCTGTTGCCTGATTTATGTAGTGCCTTTAGCAAAACACTAAAAGAGGGGCAAAAAAACATAAAAACATAGGCTAAGAATTCAATACCATGATGAAAGCCTGGAGGACCAAACCATAAGTGGATCAGATTGTTCTACAAGACACTTCATCACTTCATCACAGTTTTTTTTTTTGGTTTTTTTTTTAAACTTTCCAGCCCTTCAGAAATAAAAGGGTATAAGTAAATGACTTCCAGGCACTGTATTTTTCTCATTACAAAATGGGATATTTATTATTTCACATTTCAGATTAGGATACTTGTATTTTTCATTGTCTGGCTGAGAGTTTCCTACTACGTCTTTGAGCTTCCAGCTCAATCAGAGCCAACTTATCCTTGGTTTAGGCAAGACCAGCGTTAGAGGGTGGAAAACAGAGGAATTACTTGGGCCCCTATGCCACAGAGGGCCCCAAGTCTGCCTCAAGCTGAAGAAGGCACAGCATTCAGATAGGCTTTGGAGCCCCCCTCCCCCCCCCCATGTTTCTGCCCTGGGTCCCAACATGCCTAACCCCGGCTCTGGATTTACTTGCTGGCAGCCTTCAGTAGCAACTTCTTCAGCTTATTCCTCATTTTATATCCCCACTTTCCCATCTGTCACAGCAACTAGAATCTGGAGCAGGTACATTCTGAGGGTAATTTTATAAAAGGCAGTGAAAATGCACCTGTTTTATAAAGACAGGTAGATATCTACTCATCTTCATAAAAAGCTAGCATGAAGTAGCAGAGATCGCACTTTACATATTTGTAGCAGCTCTATAGCAGGTGTAAATGAACACATGTAAAGTTCACAGATAAGCATGTAGATTAACATATTTTATAATCAACACATGTACTCGTGACAAATGTCCACATTTTGCCCAAACTGTGTCTCTAACAAAGTATACACCTTCATGTCAATGCGCATATGTTTACATTGGTTGGTATTTTATAAGAGGCCTTTTATGCACATATGTGGCCTGAAAATGACTATAAAATTACCTCCTCTGTGTCTGGCCACTAGATACCACCATTGGGTGATATCTGAGACTCCCATCCCCAGGAGCTGTGAGAATCATCTCCACAGCATCTCCAGCCCCCACCAAGCCAAAGTACAAAACCCAGAGTCAGAAGTCAAACCCAAATTTCTTGCCATATCATTGTAATTTAAGGGGCATGTTTACTAAACTGTGGTAATGTAGCAGCGGCTACATTAAGGCGCGTTATGTAATGTTAAGGCGCGTTAACGTAACGTTACGTTAACGCGCCTTAACGTTACATAACACGCCATAATGTTCCCAGCCGCTGTAAGTCCCGCAGAGGGTGGAGAGAGGGTGGAGAGAAGGGGTCAATGGGCAGGAGTGGGTGGGGAGAGGCCCCGTCCACACTAACGCAGAGAAATTAAGGGCAGAATCCTAATGCAACTGAAAACCTGGCGTTAACACACATTTGCAAGAGAGAGAAACCATTTCAGTGTCAGCAATGTACAGCATAGGCAGGGAGCCCAAGAAAGGTGATAGTAGTGCTCCATTTGCAGCAACAGCATAGTGCCCTAGTATGAAAGGCCACTATGGTGATGGCACAAATGGGGCATGGGGGCTGCAGGCAGGACATGCAGTGGGGCTACTGGGGCACAAGGTGGACTAGGCTGTTGCCGAGGTGGCACATAGGAACGCAGAAAATGGAAACCAGCAAGACAGCAACTGACCAGGGTCAGACATGCCCATGAGTCTGTGTCCCACAGTGTCCCATCCAGGAGACATTACCCAGCAGGCACCCCAGGGGCGCATAACATTGACAGGCAGTGCCGGGGGAAGCGGGGACATCTATGTAGGCACCCCTACCCCCAGAACCTACACCTTAGGCAGCCGCCTACCTGTCCCCTGGATGTGCTCAAAAAGACGCCGCGCACTTCTTTTTGAGCACTTCAATCGAGATGCGGGCAGCATCATTGTCTTTCTTCCTTCCTTTCCATTGAGAAGTCTAAAGAAGATCATAAGATAACCCCTGAAGAAACGCTCAGTGAAACGTGACAGTGGTACCACATGAAGGCGTTGGGATAGCTTTAAGAACATTTGTGGAGAGTTTCTGGAATCATTTTTCAGATCTTCTCCATTTGAAGGTGTTATAAGGCGATTTCAAAGAATTAAGAAGAAGCTTTTAAAGTAGGCTAGAAGTAACTGAGAAGGTCATTGATGCAAGTGAGGCACCAGCTGGGAAATCCTTTCGCTAAGTGCTGACAGTCTGAGACCTTTTCTCTGATAGAATAGAAAAGCCACTATAGAAAAGATAGAGCTTCAACACCGTTTGTGTTTTGAGTGAATATTTTTTCTGCTTGGATAATAATTATCACTCAAGTGAAGAGACCTTGAATTTCAGTCTAACGACAATGGTCACAGGTATGGCACTGGCCTAGCAGTCCTGGAGGGCTGTCATTTGCCAGCAGGACTGTGGTTGCTGGTACTGCAGCCATTCTGCAGGGTGCAGGCACCTGTCCCACCACATCCTCATCTACAAAAGGGGTGATTGAGGCCTCTTGGGGTATATAGCACATACCACTTAGACCCATAGTGGCAGTGCTACATAGCCCTCATGCGAGTCTAGACACCCTACTGCCCTGATAACAGGTACCCATGGCAGCCAGACCTTAACACCGGGCACGCACTAATCTAGGTTGTGTCCGGTCCCACAGTGTGCCACATGTGACTGCAGAACACAGCTGGAACAGATGTACCTTTAGTTACACTGCTGGGAACACCTGTCACACACTAGCAGCGCTGGGGATGTGCAGCAGGACCCATCTCTAGCACCACATGTACTGTGGACCTAGTGCTGGGCGCCCATCCTATCCCTCAAGGTGAACACTGAACCTGCACAATGGCATGGTCTGTAGCTACTCTGTGCCAGTATCACGCACTGTCAGTCCGTCTTACCACACTGCAGTACCGGGGAGGTGCAGACCCCATTTGGTGGTCAGCTGTAGGCCGCTGTTCTGCATTTGCAATGCATCATGGGTGCTGGTGGGGTTACCCTATCCTGGCACACAGAGCAGACGGTTTGTGCAGTGACCTGCAGTCCTTCTGTACCCAGCCATTACTGTGCAACAGGCCATAGAGGTATAGCCTACTGGTTAGTACACTGACGTTCTAGGTGGAGGTTATGGGTTCAATTCCTTGTTGTTCCCTCCTGTCCAAGGCAGATATTTTGCTTGCCTGTGACAGTCATATCTTTGCAGATCCATGCTGCCAGCCCATAGTACTCTCACCACAGTTGCCATCAAACCCTATAAGGTGTTATAAGGCTCCTAATTAAGCACGTTACAAGGCACCTTATTAGGCACAGTACAAGGCACATTATAAGGCACATTACAAGGCACCTTATTAGGCACAGTACAAGGCACGTTATAAGGCATGTTACAAGGCACCTTATTAGGCACAGTACAAGGCACGTTATAAGGTATGTGCCTTATACTGTGCCTAATAAGGTGTCTTATAACGTGCCTTATAATGCGCCTTATAATGTGCCTTATAACGTGCCTTATAACGCGCGTTACCTGACACGGCTTGCCATAATGATGCCCCGCCCACGCCTTTATATGGACATCTATATCTTTACCGCGGAACCTAACGCGAATGACATTACCGCAGTTTAGTAAACATGCCCCTAAGTGTATTTAGGTGAAATGTCGAGTAATAAGTATAATAAATGAAATAGCAGCACACAACAATCTCACTCAGATAGATTGGCCCATTACCCCCATTTTTAGCCTAGCCTGCCCCCACCACCTCCATCTTCTCTAGTCCAGCTTCTGCAGTCACAGTCTTTGTCCAGATGCCACAAGTCATAACTTCTTCCAGCCCCTGACACATATGTCTCTTAAGCTTAGCAAAGTTGGTATTACTTATTACTTGCACTCTCTCCCATAAGATGAAAATGTTGCTTTCGGAGTATCTTTCTCTTTCACATTCTGAGGGGCAGTCAAGTCTGGTAGTCACACTAGGGTTTCCAGAATGGCAGCACATAGCATTTTCACTGAATTACAGTGATGCTAATATTTTGAATTTTTTTACTTCCAAAATTAAACATTATTGAATCCCTGAGTCCTTGCACATGCTGTGCATATTCTTATTCTACTATGCACTACAAGGTTACGCCTAATAAGTTTCTACGGCACCATTGCTGATTTATTAACTTCATTTTTTATCATACTGTTTTATTTATTTACTATTCTGTTGTTTCAGGTTGTTTGGTGGTCAGATCAAGAGTGGTTGTAATTATTTTGTTGTTACTGCTAGTTAGGTTTGAAAAGTCAAATGGCTCTAGTAGAAAAAAATATCTTTTCCTACTTACCCCTCCAGAGAGTCCAAAAATCCTTTCTAAATCTGGTGGTGTAAGAATGTCTCTTCCTATCACAGAAGCCTTAAAACCAGGAGCATATTTTTCTATCCAGTCAAACACTAGAAAAAATTTCAAAGCAGTTATGTTATCCTATTTGCTTACATTTTTTAAAATATTCATTGACTACCTCTTCAGCAAGATCACACGTTTTATCAGATTTATGGCCTGATTTAATGACATGTTAACATGTTAATTCACATTGATGTGAGCTATGTGCTAAGTTAGTAAAGGGACTTCATTACAAATAATGGTGCTTTCATTAAATAACTTATGTTAAATCACATAAACACACCTAATGGACAAGTGCTAATAAATTAGCACATGTTAGTTAATCTAGCTCTTAATCTTTTTAACTCAATATGGGCCAAAGATACATATGCAGATTTACAGTAGCTGTGGAAAAATAAATGACCAGATTAATGATCAGGGGGAGGATATTCAAAGAACTTATGCGGTTTGCAGACTAGTGATTAGCACTGGAGCATTCCGGGGATGGAGTGGGGCGACACCATGGGTTAATAGAGAAGTGGCGATATTCAGCCATTGCCCGATTAACCCTAATTGGCTAAAGATAAGCAAGCTGAATTGCTAATTTTAGCTGGTTAGTGTTTGTAAAGCGCTATACTAACCTGGATATTCAATGCCGGGGCCATATCCGGCCACCGGCACTGAATATTTGGGGTAGCCACAGACCCCAGAAGCTAACCAGGAAGCTGCAGTATTGAGCTGCTGCTCAATTAGCTTCCATGGGTAATTTGCCACACCTGACTTTACCCATGGGTCGGTAACTGGGCAGTGGCTCAATATCACCACTACCTGGTTAGCAAGTGTGCTACCTCCGCTCCACTCCAGAATGCCCACAACATGCCCCAATGCTAACCATATAGCATCAGGGAGTGTAGTGGTAGCACCTGCGAATGTTTGGTGGCACTGTGTTAGTGTTGCTGAATATCCCACTAACCAGCAGTTACATGGAACTGTTTACTATTTAACTTATTATGTAACTACTGTTCCAGTTATACGAGGTGTGACAAAAAAGAAACAAGACTGTGGCAGCCATGCCCATGACTCAATGCCAGTTGGCTAACCGTTGATATCACTGTTTTGTGCAACATCTTGTCACTATTCTGCTATAATATTTTTCATCTCTCTCACTCTGTTTTTCTTTTTCAGGTTTTTTTGTAGCACACTGCTCCATCGCTTTTTCATGCAACTGGAGGTGGCAGAAATATGGAGCAAAGAATCAACTTGAAATTTCTGGTTAAGTTGGAGAAGGGCCCAACTGAGTGTCTCTAACTTCTCCAAAAGGCTTATGGAGAAGATGCAATGTCAAGGCTGCAAGTCTTCGAGTGACACAAATGCTTCAAGACTGGCTGCGAGGAGGTGGAAGATGACCCCAAGTCAGGACGGCCTTCCACAACAAAGACGGCTGAGAACATTGACAGAGTGAATCAGCTGGTGCGGAGTGATCGCAGATTGACGGTGCAGATGATAGCTGAGGAGCTCTGCCTGAACAGGGAGTCAGTGCAGACAATCTTGGTGCAGGAGCTGGGGATGAGAAAGGTGTGTGCCAAGATGGTGCCCAAGCTTTTATCAGACGACCAGAAGGAGCACCGGGTCAATGTTTGTCGAGATTTGCTAGAGAAGATCGGAGAAGATCCAGAGTTCGTTGACCGAGTCATCACAGGAGACGAGACTTGGGTCTTCCAGTACGACCCTGAAAGCAAGAGACAGAGCCTGCAGTGGAAAACTCGACTGTCACCCAGACCCAAGAAGGCGCACATGTCCAAATCAAGGATCAAGGTCATGCTTATCGCATTCTTCGACCAGAAGGGAGTAGTCCATCATGAGTTTGTGCCTGAGGGTCAGACAGTCAACCAGCACTTTTACCAGCAGGTCCTCAATCGCTTCCATGACCGGGTTCGGCACAGCAGGCAGGCTCTGTGGAGAGACAAGTCGTGGCTACTCCACCACGATAATGCGCCCACACATACCATGCTCAGTTTGAGGCAGTTCTTGTCCCACAAACAGATCACAGATCTTGACCACCCTCCTTATTCCCCAGATCTCGCACCGTGCAATTTCTGACTTTTCCCCAGGCTGAAGACTGTGCTCAAAGGAACTCATTTTGCCTCTGTAGAAGAGATCAAGGCCACTGTGATGAGGGAGCTGAGGGACCTCAAGGAGGAGGAAGCGAATGAAGAAGTGCATTAACTCTGGTGGGAATTACTTTGAAGGGGACAATGTGTAATTTCTCTGTAGATTTTGTAATAAAAAATTTATGGAACAGTCCCGTTTCTTTTTTGTCACACCTCGTATGTATGCTAGCCTAAATTAGTTCAGTTAAGATAATTTAGTAGTTAAGTTAATATATCTCTGTTCCATGTAAAATCAAGTTCTAAATATTCCATGTAAACCACCTTGACATCTTGATAAGGTGGTATATAAAACCAGCTAAATAAATAAATTCCTTTGAATAGCCACCACCCCATAATTTTTATGACAAAAATATGAAAAGAAGTTAGAATCTAGTAGAGGAATAAAAGATAGAAAGGTTACTAAGAGATTAAATTTAGTTGTGAGAAGGATAAAAAAGTAACAGCATATATAGTGATTGCTGTGCTTTTAACCTGGTTCCTTATTAGAAGCCATTTCAAAGTAATATGTTTTCAGCTTTTTCTTGAAATCTTTCAAGGAGGATTCTAAATGTAAATCAATGAGCAACACGTTCAAAAGGGAGGTGGCAAGGAAGTAAAAGGCTGTTATCCGGGTAGATTCTAACTGTGCCTAGTAAAGTGATAGGAGCACCAGCCTATTGCTCCTTGAAAGCGCAGTTGACAAGTGGGGACATATGGATTGAGTGATGAAACTAAATAGTGTGATAGACCAGATTTGAGAGATTTGAAAACCAGAATTAAGATTTTAAATTTAATTTGATAAATGATGGGAAGCCAGTGGTTCTCTATGAGGGGTGAAGTTATATGGTCATATTTCTGGGCATTGCAAATGAGTTTGAGACTTCATTATATAGGACATTATAGTAATCTAATCTGGAAATGACAAAAGCATGAATCAGGGTATGTAAGACTTCTTGATTTAGAAAGGTTTTATGGAACATATTCTGCATAGGCAAGATACGAGGCTTTGATCGCTGCTGAGATCTGTAGACTGAAGGAGAGTTCAGAATCAGAGGTGCAGCCTAGCATTTTTAAAGTATCAGACACGGCTATTGTAATGTTATGTATTTCAGGCGGGGTTGTGATCTTGATGCGGCAGTCTGAGATTCATATAGTATTGAATTTTGAAGGGCTGTGTTTAAGACCATTGTTGGTGAGCCAGTCATTAATGGCTTCCAAGCTTGAGTTTAAGTGTTTTAAGTTGGGTCTAGTGAGTCTGTGTAAGCCACTAGTTGAATATCATTGATACCCTAATTTTGAATCAGGGTGGCCAAGGAATTGATGAAAATATTAAATAGAACTGGTAAAAGGCGTGAAAGTGCTCTTTGAAAAATGTACCGGTAGTGTGTACTAAATCATTTTAATGCATATTAACCAATGTATTAACATGAAGTTAATTAGCATGCATTAATAAGTTTTAACACATTACAAATATTTTGTTAAAATGAACCATAAAATAAAATAAACCATAAACCATAATGTGTGAAAGGATCCCAAAAAATTCAAAAAGCTGGGAAAAAAGCCCATATAAGCCAAAAACAAACTGAAAATATTTATCCTGTGCACAACCATTATACATTAGCATCCTTCAGAGTACAAAGGTTTTCATCTGTCTCATGCACAATGTGAGCTATCTGAAACTGTTCTTGTCTATTCAGCATATAATCTCTTCAAGAAGACTTTCAGCTTCTGCACACGTCTTTTGGTGACAAAGTTAAAGAGACCGTAGATACTCTTAGGGATCATTGCACCACTTTGCCACATTGTTCTGCTATAACTTCAGAGTCTACACCATCTTCTAGATGGACATGTACAGTACAATATAGGAGAATGGGGGTCACCGTGAATTGTATGGCGAGGAAGAAGATCCTCAAGTACCAAGACATGCAATCAGAGATTAAGAAAATGCGGCATAAAGAGATAGAAATATTTCCCATTGTGTTGGGAGACACAAGCCTGATTAATTTCCAATCACATCTTGATTGGTTACCTATACATGTTACATGAACAGTGATATTTTATAAAGGACATCCAAGTCCAACTGGAGATGCACAGGGCAGAACATGCCAAGAAACACCAGGGACATCTATGTCTTTGCCAGATTTTAGAAACATGGATGTCTGCGCCCACGACCACTTAGATGTCCCCTTGGGAAAGCATTGGGTGAGGACATCCATTGCATACATGCTAGCAGCATGGAAATAATGATAACATGAGCCCTCAGTCCTCATTATTGTTTGTTATTTTGGCATGAAAAAGATAAGGAACATGAGCTTACCTCCAGATGGCTGGCTGACCAAACAAGCACGTTTCCAATGTCTGTTCATGCCTATAGCAGGTATAAGCTTGAATGCAATTTGGGACATCCGGGATATTACTGAAAGCAATCACTTCTTATGGCCACACATATTTTTTGCAAATCCATGCATAAATTGAGGGATTTTATAATCTACACATATATTCTTATTATATTTAATAATACAACATGCATACTTTCATGCTAGTCAGTATTTTAAATGACTAAAATACCAACATTTACATGCGCAGTGCATACATAAATTTTGGCAGCTCACTATAAAATTACCTCCTAAACATGGGACTTCTGAGGCAGGGTTGAGGTTCATTATTAGTATGCTTGAGAAAAGAAATAAAAAATGATGGAAATAATGATAGCTAGCAATTTGGTAAGCTATGCTTACCCCTGTCAGCATAATTGTTCTTCTCTTGTTCATCCCATTTTCTGCCATCAGCCAATGTATACGGGGTATACTGGAGAAATATGGAAATAACGTGGCATCCTGGTGGAGCAAGTGTATGGTCAAGAGAGGAAGGAATGCAGAGTTCCAACATTGGTCTGTCAAGAAAGACAAAAGCCTTGATTTAAGCATTCTCCATAGTATGGGTGTGCATTCATTTTGAAACAAAGTAAAGAATGCTACAAAATTGATTTGCTTCATTTATTTTCTTATCGACATTTTATGAATTTACATTACAATTCAAATACAGGCAAATGCCAGGAAAAAAATTGTAAAATAAAATCAATACCAGAGTACATAAGTCCACATCAATCTGCAACAAGCCCATATCACAAGGAGAGGATGATAATTAAGTAAAATGGAAATATTAAGGAATACAACCAAAAATGGCTAGGAGGTGACCAAAAACCAAATACTATGATCTTACCTTATACCTACTCCCATTCCCACAGGAGGACATTAAGAAATTTAAGGGGCCCTTTTACTAAAGTGTGCTGGGGTTAAGTAACTAATGCACTTTTAGCTCTAAAACAAACATACGGTAGTTGCAACTGCTATGTGCTGTCAGGGGTTTGTCCTGCATGTTCCCGGCAAATTACTGCACTGAACGGTACCTGAACGCATAGTAATGGCAAGCACAGATACCGCAGGTGCGAATAATGCTACATATTTAGGTGGTATTACGTGAACCTACACTAAATGCACAACTTGCAGTGAGTACACAGGGTTTTCTACCATGCTAACCATGCATGGAGAGTGCTCAACATTCCCACTCTCCGCCCCAACCCCACCTACTTCTGCCATTGTCAGCGCAGAAATCTGGCCGTGCTAACTGTCATGGCTCCATGCTAGGTGTCAACGCATGTTGCAGCGTGCCTTCCGCATGCGCCAAAACAATCACTGACAGCTAGCACTCTTTCATAAAAGACTCCCTAAGTAGTAGATTTTTGAGAATGAATTTTCCAGTTGAGTAGGGTCAAAGAAGACAAGTCTCAGCATAAGTGACTAGGAATTTACAGGGCAACCTAAGGAAAAAAGAGGCACCCACAGTTAAAACACGAGGCTTCGGTTATTGGCATGCCTTCCTACAGTATGTAATTAAGTAGGCTTGGCCACAGTGAGAAAAATGTTAATTTCCTGGCCACAAAAAGGTACAATTTTCTTACTGAACTACAACTTCAAAACTGACATTTTTTTCCTATCTCAGAATAAAATGTGACTAACAGCACAGCACAAGTTGGAATATTATCTTTGAAAGACTCAAGGAAAGCTGACAAATTCCATCTGTCCTATAAAGCAATGTGGTCCATGTCTCCCTCTCCCTCTAACTCCACTCTAGCAGCTTAGGAGAGATAATAAATGTTTATTCTATTATTTCATTTTATATTCTGCCTATCTATATTCAATCTAGGTGGGTTACAAGCAAACATATGAAATAATCAGATAAGCAAACAACAAAACATATAATAAAAAGCAATACAGACAAATACATACATTCAATCAAGGCCCATTAAAGTCTCATTCTTCAAAAGCCTGACTAAAATAATACATCTTCTGTTTCTTCCTAAAATTTATAACATTGGTTAAAAGTCTAAGAGATAGGTAATTGATTCCATAAAAGGGCCTTTACACAGAAAGAAGTCTGGAACAAATCTTACCCCCATAACTACTAACAGCAGTAGGAATTCTCTTAATAAGCCTAGCTCCTGTGATCTGAGTGTACCAGAGGCAGAATGAAAACAAATTGAAACTACAGTAGGTAAACGATATCCCAATTATGGTTCCTTATAAAGCATCAATACAATCTTAAATTGAATATGTAACTGCACTGCAACCAATGCAGCTCTTGCAAAATTGGGGACATGTGTTCATAAATCCAGGTACCTGTTAATATAGAGGCAGCTTAATTCTGCACCATCTGTAAAGGTTTGAGAAGGACCACCAGTAAACCAAACAATAAAGAATTGCAGTAATCCATAGACATCAAAACCAGAGGTTGCATCACAGTCTGAATATCCTGTGGGTCAAGATAGGATTTCAGCCTATGAAGTATGTGGATAGGTGGCCACAAAGACAATGTTGAATCTAACCAAACCACCAAGTACCAGATGATGAAAAAAAATCTTAAAGTTCTCAACTAATGCCTCAGACAGAAAATCTGGGTCAATTCAATGTGAAAAAAATCAATATTTCAGTCTTCTAGACATGCAGCTGCAACCCATAATCATGTCAAAATAATCCAACTGCTTCAGTAGTCCCAGCCATACGTCAAAGTCCAGGATCCACTACAGTATTCAAAACCAGAAATAACATTACATAGTCCTCATTAATCCAAAATTTAATATCTAAACCTCCGAAAAATGGCAAAGGGGTAACATATTAAAAAGGATGACTTATAAGGCTGAGTCCTGTGGTAGTCTATACCTCTTTTGGAACCATCTAGAGAAATAGTCACCCAGAACCCACACTTTGCTCTCTACCATTTAGAAAAGATTTAAACCAGTTAATGATTCCTAGATCCACCCTAAGATCTGATAAGCAACATAAAAAATAAGGTACTTAGTCAAAAACACATCTAAAAAAGCAGCAGTCACAATATTACCTTTTCTAAGCTCTATAAAAGTGAGACCAGGAAAGTTTCGTACTTCGTTCCACACAAACTCAAACTGAAAATTATCCAGCAAAGAATATATATCTAGAAAATGCTGAAATTGTTGGAAAATCACTCACTCAATTAATTTTGAGAAAAAGGGAAGATTGGAAATGGGTCTGTAGCTCCCCAAGGCCTTTATATTACCTCCCAATTTCTTCATAACTGACCAAATTGTGGCTCCCTTTAATTCACTAGGGTAAGACTGTTGTAACAAGGAGCTATTTTTCAATCCCACAAATAAAGGAGTCTAACTGTGGGCCAATTATGTAACAGACTAGAGGGAATGGAATCTAATATAGAGGTGGAAGTGGAAACAGATTTACAAAGTTTCCCCACATGATCTGTATCTATTAAAGAAAAATCAGCCCACTGAAAAATGGGGCTAGCTAGGATCATGACCATTTAAATCATCAATCAAAAAGGGGTGCCTCTGCATGATGTCCTTCTGCTTCCCCTCAAAATATCCAGCAAACTCCTCCAAGGTAGGAAAATCATCAATGATGCCAATTTCTCTATTTTTTGTAAAATTTTGAACAATGGCTAAAAGCTCTCTAGGGCAATTCAGAACCATGTTTATTTTCATGAAATAAAACACAGCTTTAGTCACTTTAACAAAATCATTTTTATCTCGTTCAAGCCATGGTATTTTCAATAACATCATATGGATGCGAAAGTTGGACAGTGAAAAAGATAGGAAGAAAATTGATGCCTTTGAATTATGGTGCTGGCAGGGAATATTATGTATACCATGGACTGCCTGAAGAACAAACCAGTCAGTACTAGAGGAGATCAAACCTAAGCTTTCTTTAGAAGCTCAGATGACAAGACTTTGACTTTCATACTTTGGAAACATCGTGCGAAGAGAGAGATCATTAGAGAAAGACATCATGCTTGGCAAGGTAGAAAGTCAACACAAAAGAGGAAGGCCAGCAATGAGATGGATCGATACAATAACAGCAGCTACAGGTGCAAGTCTGTCAACAATGAGCCGTCTGACTAAAGACCGAACAGAATTTATAACAACTATTGAGAGGGTCGCCATGAGGCGACACCTACTCAATGACACTTAACAACAACAACATTTTTTATTTACATCATTGGCGCTCAATTTGTCTCAACTCCATTTTAGTGTTTCTGATCTCATTAGTAATTCGAGGAGTAAAATGGTCATCTTTGGGAACATATGAATGCACAGATGGAACCTGATCCATCACACTAATTAATCTTTGATTCAACAAAGCAATATTCCTAATCAAATCCACATTCGCCAGCCTCTGAGATTGTTCTTTCCAGCACTGAGAGAAGAAGTCATAGCCTCTGCATGAAGATACCACAAGATTTCCCTTAAATACTTCCTGAGAAACTCCAAGGAAGACAAATGAATTACTGGAAAGTTTAATAATCTCAAATTTCTTGCTGATCATAAATTTGCCATTACTTCTAGATTATTGTGAATCATTTAACTATTAATTCATTTCATTTTCAAAGCAAACCAAACCCCAACTCTGCCTAAATTTTATTTCAGTTGTAGTCCATGTTATTTGCAAATAGCATGTGCAAAAAAAGGAAACAAAAAACAAAAAACCCTCCCAAAAAACAAAAACAAAACACGAAATGAAAAAATTGCGAATCCCAATAAAAATAAATACAAAAAAGGGCATACACACTCTTAGGGGTATGTTTACTAAGCAGCAGTAGTGGCTGCCATGCGGTATCGGAGCCGCGGCCCCATTGAATGGGGACGCAGCTCCGATACCACACTGCAGCTGCTACCGCAGCTTAGTAAACATACCTCTTAATCTTCAGTATGCATTCCATAAATAGAGGCGATGCACATGCTATAACAGATCAGGCTGCTAATCATGTCTGGCAAAGACTAGGTGGTTTCAGAATAATTCACAGGAACAGTAAAGATTAATGATGGGAGTCATTATAAATTAGCACAATACTAATTTATTTCCACAGCGATCATTTTAGAATTTTACTTGCCTTGGTTATGATCTTTAAGAAACTGATAATTGTTTTTTCCATATCTTTTATTAGTTAAATTAATCTGACCTTCACAGTAAGGTTCATTTTCAACTATTAGTTTGTGAGGACCACATACAAAGCTATCACAGATACCAACCGAAAATGTCTTTATGGTCTCCTAGGTGGCTGTTTAAAGCATTTGCCTATAAAATTTGTAAATCTCCGGTTCACAGGTCCAAGTGATAGCCATGATTCCACTGTTTATCTTTCCAAGGAAGCTAAAATGAAGATCTATATTGATTGGGTAGTAATAGTGTTTTGTATATGTGAAGCATTTTGAACATAGAAACTACAGAAGACCCAAAAACAGTATTATTACTGGCTAATGGTCAGTGAATTCACTACAGGAGCCTTTTCATTTCCTCTCCTCAGTCTGGTCCCATCACCTCTGCCCTTAATATTTGCCTCCTGCCCCCAGTCCAAACATGAACCCGGCACTCTTTCTCTTCCAACTTCCCCATTCCCAGCAGTCACTCTCACAACTTCTCCCCACCCCAGCCCCAGCAATCATTCTAACTCCAAGCTTGCAGAATTAAAAAGAGCCTCCTTCCTTTGCTGTGGCCCATGAAAGTCAGAGTTTTCATTGTTTACCACAGCCCAGCTTCCTCTGCAGCTCTAAAAATGCAGATGCAATGTGCTCCTTAAAGTCAATGCTGACTCCTGGCAACCCAGCCGCTCCTGGGTTTTCTTGGCAGTGTGACCATAAGTAGATTGTCAGGCCTTTCTTCTAAACAATGGAGGTTAAGTGACTTTCCCAAAGCCACAAGGAGTGCTAGTCTATTAGTTATCAAGCCAGTACTCTAACCACTAGGCTACAAATGCACACGTAGCATGCAGCACCTACTTCTGGTCTCTCCCTTACACTTTCAAATCACTGACTGGTGTGATGTGTGCATACACTGATAAAGGTGCATGTGCACACTACTCATCGTTTTATAGGTTATATCAAATCATCATTATCTACTTTTACATTATTAAGATTTCCCTTCAGTCTCCAGTTTACCATTTTTTTAAAGAAAGTCATTCATTGGGGTGCCAGAGAGCTTATTGCAAGATAGATGGGCAAGTTGCTTTCTGTGGAATAGGGCAATAATATATAAATGTTGCAAGTAAAATTGCTCCCTCTTCTAAATACTTATCCCAAGAGAAACTATCATGGCTAGTGATAAACTGGACAAACAACGTAGGAGTGACTTTAACAGCATCATATGATGTCTAAAGGTCGAAACAAAGCCCTCCATCAACACTGAAAATTCCTGTTGGCAAGGCCCTCATCACGCTCAGTAAAGAGCTGTAGCCACTGAAGGAACTAATGATAGAGAATAATGGTGCTACTAAAGAAATGGGTAGTGAGAGATCCAAGATGGTGGCACCCTGAGAGGGTGTGCCATTTGGCATTCCAATCCAGTCTACCTAAATGTTTTCTTAGTTTTTCATTTTATCATGTCCAAACAGACAGGCAAAGAACCCTTAGACAGCAGACAATGACATGAATGGCAGAATGTCTGCTGTGCTGGAGAGTTTTGTTAATGTGGCATAGACTTGAGCTGCTGAGACCATTGCTGAGTCCTGACATACTGATAGTTCCACTTCCTCTGAACTGTAAGGTAACTGTTGAGTAAGACCTCTTGAGACATTGAAAGTTGCACTCATAGTGAGGATAGCTGGGGACCAATCTTCCTGGTCCTCATAGAACTTACAATGGAAGGTCTGAGAGAAAGGTCTACTAGCCAATGCCATGTCAATGCTGGGGTAAAGCTTGGGGGGCCTTACTTCAACAGTTGTTATATCAAATGAGATCAGGGTAGATCCTAGTCATTCTACTTTGGTTTCTGCGGCATTTGTCAACCTTACCATCAAGCTGGCCTTTGTCAGACCTGCTATAACAATTTTAGATTAAGGGGTATGTTTACTAAGCAGTCTTAACGTGCGCCCGGAGATAGTGTGCAGGCTGCCATAAAAGGAGTGGGCGTTTCGGTCTTAATGTAGCAAAACGGGATTATCGTGCGATAACGTGCGCTGTGCACATTATCGGGTGAAATGCTGCTAAGCACGTTAAAGCGCGGTAATCTTAAGTAGGCGCACAGACATGCAACCACAGAAACAGAGCTGTAGCACAGTGGTTAATACACTGACTGATAGTGCAGGGGTCATGAGTTCAATCCCCCAGTGTGCCTAATGCATATGACTGGCTGAGGCATTAGCTGTTATGTGTAAGTGTTGCTTTTTGAGGCATGTTATTTATATTTTAATTAGTGCTGCCAGCAAACACACCCTCATGTGCCGTAACCTAAGGTGCCGCATAAGGCACTCTATAGGGCACATTATAAAGTGCACTGTCCGCCAAGGCACCCTATAATGTCCCCTATGGGGCACCCTATAATGTCCCCTATGGGGCACCCTATAAGGCGCTTCATAGGACGCCTTATAAGACGCTTTATAGGACACCTTATAAGGCGCTTTATAGGACACCTTATAAGGCGCTTTATAGGGCGCCCTATAAGGCGCCCTATGAAGCACCTTATGGCCTCAGTACTCTGAGGGTGTTTTTGCTGGCAGCACTAATGTACATTAAAAATAGACAATGCCTCAGACAGCCCTCTCAAATAACCCCACCATGGGTCTGAACCCATGACTTCTGGCTCCACAGGCAGTGATTTAACCAGTGGGCTACAGCTCTATAGCTATAGCCAAACCCCTAGCTGGCTACAGAAGGACTGCAGGTCACCACACAAACTGTCTGCTGTGGTTACCTGGATAGGGTTAAGGCACCTGTACCCATGATGCACTGCACATGCACATCAGAAGTCTACAGATGATCACAAGATGGGGTATGCACCCCCACAGCACCTCGGCCAGGTAGGGGGAACTGACCGTGTGCACCCCCACAGCACCTCAGCCTAGTAGGGGGTACTGACCGTGTGTGTTACTGGCACAGAGTAGCTACAGACCATCACATTGTGCGGGTACTGTGCTCACCCTGAGGGTGAGGTGGGGTGCCCAGCACCAGGTCCACAGCACCTTTCATGGCTGACATATGCCATGCTGCAGGTCCCCATCAGTGCTACTGTGTGTGATAGGTAGTTCCTGCAGACACACCTAGGATACATCTGTGGCCATCTGTATTTCTCAGTCATGTCTAGCCCTTATGGGCTATGATGCACCCAGAATAGTGCATATCCTGTGTTGGTGCCATGGTTACATGACGTAGGTGAAGGGGGGATGTTTGGACCCATAGGCAGATTATGTACCACCACCCAACCCACCCTCTGGGGCTGAGGGTGGGAAACAGATCCACATTCTACCTCCCTGCAATGGTGGCAGTAGAGGGGACCATCATCTCCAGTCCTGCTGGGGAACAGACACCCTACAGGGCAGTCAATGCAGATCTTTACACATCCATAAAGCAATAGCAGACAGACATTAGGCCTGGAAATGCTCAGCTGCCCCCTACCACTATCCTCCAGCCATTGCACCCAGCAAGGTGTTCCAGCAAGACACATACTAGCTTCAGACAGTCTGCTAGCTAGTCCATGGTCCTGGAGGAGATGCATGTACCCAAAACTGGGATGTCAGCATACACACCAAGCACATAAGTCAGTGATTGGGCCCCAAAAGAAAACCCATACATACCACATGAAAAAAATACTATATAGCACTATGCGGGAACCTAGCCATGCTGTGGTCACTGCTCAGTCAGGGTGAGAGTGACCTCCCAGCAGGACATGCTGTGGCCACCCTGTCCATGCAGGTGGTGGCCAGTCACTATAATGTCTGAACCATTGCCCTATGCCCTCTCCAGATGCATCCAGGCCAGGCCGCCCTATCCATGCTATTCCCACAGTACCTTGCTCCTCATTATGCACATTCGCAGGCCAATACTGGCAACAGTGCTAGCAGTGTGGGCTGTGGAGGGTGTTGGTAGCCACCACACACTGGATAGACAGACACACACTCCCCACACCTATGCCAGCATTGAGCAACTATAGAGGTGTTTGCCAGCCCTGGCCACCGCACCAGTCCTGGGCACAGTGCAGGCATGGCTATGGTACGCAATACTGTTGGGGTCACTCCCCAGGGTGGTAAACACTGTCGAACACAAGACCTGTAGCACACTCCACAGACATCAGAAAGGTTGCTATGATGCAGCTCAATCAGACAATTGTACTTAACTTCAGAATTGCTATCTGCCAGTAATCATAGCAACCTTTTGATAGATGTGTACTGTATTCCCAGGTTTAGGGTGGCATTGTTAAGGTATGCAAGTGCTAGTATTGGGAGATGCACGCAGGGCCCAACATCCTGCCTCTCCAGGAGGCATTGGATAATGGAGCCTGTGGGTGCGGGTGTGTCTGCCTCTGTTGGCCGCTGCTTTAGGGCAGAGGTTCCCAACTCCAGTCCTGGTGGGCCAAACACTGTTCGGGTTTTCATGCTGTCTCTCATGAATATGCATGAGATACATCTGCATACCATGGGGGCGGCGCATAGACATGCAGCACAGGCATCTTTATTAGAGGCAGCATGGAACCTGAATGGTGTTTGGCCCTCCAGGACTGCATTTGGGAGACTCTGCTCTAGGTAATGCGCATGTTTATGGTGTCTGTGCTCTGTAGGGTAAAATGTAGGTGTTTTGGGCATGTTTACGTCATCTGCAATAAAGGTTCTGTCTGTATTAGCAGTGGGTAAACTATGGGGACTGGGCTGGCAGGAACCACAGTTGGAACTTGAACCTGTGACCTCCTGCTCCTGCACACACTGGCTGTGTGCACTGCACCACTGTGTTGCCACAGAGACAGTGCTTTCCTTGGTGATAGCATGACTGTTAGTCATAAAGGGCCTGTCTGTTGCACTGCATGGCACCCACCTACACAGGGCTAGGCCATGGTCTGCTCTGGGCACCTGCCACTTCCCCCTCCACCACCAGTATCCCTCCGTCACCATGCTAACATGTCCTTATATTTGAGACAGCATGGAACCTGAATGATTTTTGGCCCTCCAGGACTGCATTTGGGAAACTCTGCTCTAGGTATTGAACATGTCTATAGTGTCTGTGCTCTGTGCTGACATGCCCTTCTGCTGGTGGTGCTGGTGGTGCGCAGTCTCAGGCCATCCAGTGTGTGGGTAGGTGGCTGCCTATGGTGCGGGTTCTGGGGTAGGGGTGCCTGCATAGCTGTCCACGCTTCCCCCCAGCACCGCCTGCCAATGTTCTGTGCCCTTGGGGGTACCTGCTGGGTACTATCCCCTGTGACACTGTGGGAAACAAACTCGTGCCCATGTTGGACCTCATCAGTTGCTGTCTGGCTGCTCTACTGTTTCAGCATTCCTATGGGCCACCTAGGCATCACCCTAGTCCGCACTGTGGCCCAGCTGCACCACAGCATGTACCGCCTGCAGCCCTCTGTGTCCCCTTTTCCAGCATCTGTCCAGTTGCCCGTTCCGACATGCCCGCCCTGCTGTTGCGGAACATGTGCATGCCATAGGAAACCTGTCCAATGGAGAGGGGTAACCCTGATCAGCGCAATTTCACTGTGGGCTCATTCACCTTGTATGAGGACGGAGCATAGACCCTTCCAAAATTCATATCTTTTTTTTGGAGATTTTTTGGGAGTGTTTTTTGATGTTTACCATTATTATCACTATTGTCCAGCTTGGTTATGTTGTTTTTACATTTTCTTCTGTTCATTTTCAATGTTTATTTGCCCTTTTGTTCCGTGCACATGTATCACACTTATCACTTTTTGTAGGTTTCCCTGGTTTTGCTGTACATTGCTGACGGAAATGGTTTCTTTTCCCTTTAAATCAGCTCTAACGCCAGGGTTTCATTGGCGTTAGTTTTGAGCCTCAGATTTCACAGCGTTAGTGTGCGGGGAGCCTCTCCCCTCCCACTCTCCACCCATTGACCCTCTCTCTCCGCCCCTGGGGAACCTTCCTCCGCCCTCCGTGAGCCTATCTCCACCCTCAGCGCTCATTTGCGCCACTGCGCGCATTATCGCGTGCTAAGGTACCTTTTTGCCCGATAAAGCGCCATTATTGCGCGATAAGGTACCTTATCGCGCGATAACGTGGCAGAGTGCACGTTAAGACTGCTTAGTAAACATACCCCTAAGTGTTGAGAATTTTATAAAGAATTATTTTGCATGTAAAGCATGATTTATATGTAAAAAATGCCTTTTACAAAATTGTGCAGCCATATACCACATTTTAAAGGTACATGTGCCAAAAGATCATGCATACTTTTATGTGAACCATGTGTAGGCATTCCTGGAAGTGGAGTTTGGATGGGGAGTAGGTGGAGTTGTGATGTATGTGCTTATTTTATAAAATATGTGGGTACATACATAGAATAAACACACATAAATTTACACCATCTTTGGAGCAGGTGTAAATTTATATATGCAAATTTTCATGTTATTGGTTTGTTCTGTAGGACAAACATGATGCCCTTAGGACACTTGTTGCCAAAGTGAAGCAGTGTGAAGCACACATGGTCTATTTGCAATGTTCTCACTATAAATTTAGATCAGGTCTTAAAGCACATTATTTTGCTTTGGCTTTCGGGTTCAATTCCTGCCAGTGCTATTGGACAGTCTGTTCCAGCTGGAGTTTCTTCTCCCTTATCACTATTATAATGTATTATAGTGTAAAGCACTTTGATGTTGACATGAAGGGCAGCATATCAAACATTATAATAAGCATAAACAGATCTACAATGTAATGGCATTGAGGGCAATGGCTATTCACATCCACAGACTTTCATGGCTGTGGGCTTCAGACCTAAGATTTGATGTACAGGAATGACTTGTTAACATGCCCTGCATGAGAGACAATCTCTTTGGATCAAGGAAGTGGCAGTTCAGATCATGCTTCAGACTCTTTCTAGTCTCCTCTGACCCAACCTCTTCATCACATAGGAGATATTCAAGTAGGGCACCAAATAAGCACTTTCATCCTCTGACAAGACATTATTGTCCACCCTCTCAGTCTTGTCATTATTTATAGGGACCTCCCTTTTATCTCAGATAGCTGAGAGTCCAAAAGCCACAGACATCTACCCAGTCAAAGCCTAGGACAGGGTTTTGACTAGATTGAGGAGATAGCTAGCATTCAAGTATTCGTGCCAGAGAAACTTTCACCAGGACAGTGGTTCTCAACCCATTCTTCAGGACACATCCAGTCAGGTCGGTTTTCAAGATAGCCACAATAAATATGCATGAGATAGATTTGCATTCATTGAAGGCAGCACATGCTAGGGGTCATAGACACCATTTCAAAGAAGACAGCCAGCAGGGAAGAAGTGAATGGGTATTGCTTTTGCCCCCATCACTCTGAGACCCAGAAACCTAGTGTCCCATTTAGGGAGACCTGGGGGGAGGCTGGGCCGACCCAATTCAACCCTTATTTATAGAAGGGGTGGAGCTTCACGGGGGCTGCAGGGATGACTTTTCAAATATTTTAGCCTTGCATCAGAGTTGGAGAGTGGGCATCAGACCCATTGGGTCGCCAGGGATCTTAGTTTCACTGAGGAGAGGGTTCAGCGTCCTCCCATTTGGGCTGGTGGGCCTGGGGCCTTTCAATTACCAAAATGCTATCAGCACATGAAGAAGGCTTCTTCTTAATGGCAGCACTTTCCTGAAAAAATGGGCCCACAACGCCTTTTCATGTACTTGTTTTTACATTTTTTTGCATTAATGAGCTGCAGCCTAAATAACCTTAACTGTCTCTGCTGTCTCAACAAATAGGGATGACCTGCATGGAGCGGTGGGTACAACCCTAAACAAAGGCATGGGAGGGATGACGGCACGGAATGGACAGACTAGATGGACCATGATGGTCTTTATCTGCCATCATATACCATGGGCCCGATTTCGATCTGGGCAGTGTTATGCACTGGCGATGCTATGCACTGTGTCGGTGCATAGCACGTCCCTCGCCTATCTTTAAGGTGCAGAGTGCTAACCATGTAACATTGAAAATTGGTGCTAAATGGGAAGCGCCATGGCCTGCCTCTGCACCGCCCTAGAACACCCCTACATGCCCTGATAGCATAACATAGCATCGGGGCACTTAAGGAACAAACCAGGGAATTTTTGAAGGCACTACCCATGTAGATGTCTTCAAAAATTTCCTATTAAGATATTTACATGGATAACTAGGGCAGTTACCCATGTTTCTGCCTTCAAAATTCGGGCCCTATGTTGCTATGTTACTATATTCTTTGCATGATTTTGTATCATAGCTTCTAATTAATTCAAAAATTACATAAATGTTTATGCAATGTGGACTTTGTACAAGTTTACTACTGCAAAGTGTACTTTTACAAAGCAACTTAGCACCGTGCTTCAAAAAATAGCATGAAACACACAAATTTTGATGTTTTTGAGCATTTCCAGGCATTTATGCTGTTTTTCGCATGTAATGCACTTTTGCAAAACCACTTTGCACTTTAATATATAGGCCCCATAATGTGAAGATAAAGTTTGTTATATAATATTATGATAGTGTCCTCATAAATGAGTTAGGTGCATGTTTACTAATGTGTGCTAATCGTTAGCGTAGGATTTGCCATGTGGTAAGCACACTGGATTTCCGAAATTGACTTCCTTATGTTTCCTAACTGCCCCGTCCTCCTGTCTCACCACCCTCCTCCATCCCGCCTTGTCATGTCTCATTTCTTCGTCTGTCCTATGCATTGTGGCATTCCTTTCATTTTCTGTTTCAGTTTTTATTGTATTCTATTGTAAACTGCTTTGCTGTACCCACATTTAGTGGTACATCAAACCTTAAATAAATGAAATGCACTAACAGCACGGGACCCCATGCTATAAATCCTACACTAACTGGGTAGTGCGTGATTGAGTGTGCACGGCGGGGGGAGGGGGGGTGTTTGGGGCCACACATGGGCCTTGATGGTGCACTGCAGTTAGTATGGGCATTATGGGCATGTGCTAACTGCATATGTTGCCCTTAGCATGAGTGCACTTAATGCCACTTCAAGGACTGGCAGTCAGTGCACTCATATTCCGCTTAGCATGGTGTGGTACGTTGGCATTGCACTAATGGCAGGGGATGGGTACACATGCCCCCTAAAATTTAGTGTGGGCCTCTTCATTAGTTACACAGCTCAAACGCACCCTACTGAAGTCCCCTTTAGTAAATATGGCCCTTAGTGCTGCATATAAAAATTTCCTGTGAATCCAATAAAAACGTGGGAGCAATTTTGAAAACTTCATGTGCACTTGCAAAATCCGGACTACTTTAATCTGTGGAATGCACCAATTCATATACATATACTTTCTCTTTGAAAATTGCATAGGGAAAAAGCACCCTCAGAGATTTCCATCTGCTTTTCTGCAGATACTGTTTCCATTTCGTTTACAATGTGCACTTTTGAAAGTACAAAAATTTTTGTTACAGTATTCCTCTTCCTAATCTTGTCCAAGGATCGTCTCTGCTCAATGAAGCGCATACATTTGCTCATTGTCAAACAGTACATATACTTTTACCCACAGGCAGTGTGAACAAGTTTCAAACAGCTGATTTATGTAAGTAAATATACACTAAGATGTAAATAACATTTGAAAATTATTCTTCATATTAACTTAAAAAGAATAATAATTGTTTATTTCCCCTTTCTTGGCCTTCAAGATGCTAGTTTGCAATTGGTTTGTAATGAGTCATCTCCAAACCATAATATTTACAAGAGTGATTACAAAGTTTTCCTCCAGCAGGCTGACAAACACAATCGTTAAGGAACACAGTGGGGCAAGTTTACTAAGCTGGGCTAACAGCATGTGCTATTTGTTACAAATCGTTTGTGCTAACCAATAGCCAGGCTTAGTAAACATGCCCCAGTATCAGGAATTCCATTTTCCTTTTGCGCCTTGACGCAATTTTTTTAATGCTCCATGTTCTTTCCTCTCCAGACGCCTATCAGTCCCTAGTCTGAGAATGCAAAAATAGCTTTCACTTTGATTATAAAAAGCCTGATATTCAAAGGCATTTACATGGTTTACAGACGTGTAAAGCATGTAAATGCTGCTTAGAGGGATATTCAGCGGCACTAACATGGTTAGTGCCACTGGATATTCACAGATGCTGCTGCCGATGCCCCCGTGCTAACCACATAGCATCGGAGTGTGTTGTGGGCATTCCGGGGTGGCACCCATCGCTAACTGGCCAACAGCATTGAATATCTAGGTTGCCACATGGTGCGGAGTCTAACAGGGCAGCGGAGATATTGAACAGCTGCCCGATTAGCAACCCAGGATATAGATAGGCCAGCTTTTCCTGCACCTATCTTTACCCAAAGGGCTAACCGGGCAGCGGCTCAAAATCGCCGCTGCCCTGTTAGACTCCGCACCATGCGGCAACCCAAACATTCAATGCTGGTGGCCGGATATGGCCCCAACATTGAAAATCCAAGGTTAAGGTTCAACGGCTTTGGATGTGCTAGCCACCACCGCTGAATATTAGGCCCAGAGACACTAGACTTACCTATCAGATGGTCTTCCCTCATTGGCATCCTCGAAAGCTTTGTGGAGAAGTTGCATGTTTTCACAGTTAAGGTGACATGAGCACTGATGGTGGGGTAGTGGTTTGTTATCAGTTGTATTTGGTATAGCCAGAAAATTTGGCAGACAATTAACAGCCACTGGGAATATAATGAAAAGAACAGAGTTTGAAGGAAGCATGTCTTTCACATGCATAATTTAGGTCCTTCCAATTTATTCAGACCAATAGACATCACAACCTGCAGCATGAAGAACCAAATATCCATGTATGACACAAGTAATCCAAAGTGAGTCTCCTGTAAGCTACTCTCATACTAATATACTGCGGGGGAGATATTCAAAGGCATTTACATGGTTTGCAGACCTGCAAAGCGTGTAAATGCCGCTCAGTGGGATATTCAGTAGCACTAACATGGTTAGTGCTGCTGAATATCTGTGGGTGCTGCCGTTGCATGCCCCAGTGCTAACTGGTTAGCTTCAGGGGATGCCAGGGGTTTTCCAGGTGGCACCTGTCAAGAACCGGGCAGTGGCGATATTGAGATGCTGGCTGGTTACTAACACATGGCGAAAGTCAGACACGGGAAAGCTGGCCAAACCTTTGCCACAGAAGCTAACGAGCAGTGGCTGACTATTGCTGCTGCCTGGTTAGTTTGCTGGCCATCTGGCCAACCTGGATATTCAATGCCGGGGCCCACATATGGCCCTGGCATTGAATATCCAGGTTTAGAGTTCAGCATTGATGGCTATCTGCGTTAGATCGGCTAGCTGCTGCGACTGAATATTGGACCGTCTACTTTTACTCATTTGCCATTATGGTATATATATATAGACAGAAAATGCTCATGGTCAACCTTTCCATTAGAGGAACTAGGCTGTCACCTACAGCACCAACAATTTAGGGGATGTGGTGGCAAAATCCCCAAACCCTCTGCAAGACCAAAGAATGAACAGAGTTGGTGCACTTGTGAAAAATATCCTCTCCTTGGTTTATTTCCCTCCAGGCCCTTTAAGCTGGCACACTAACTCTGCTCCAAGGAACTGGCCTTTTTGAGTTTGTCATGCTGACTCCATGGTCCATGGTCCTCCTAGCTCATTATTTCAATTCAGGCCCTCCTCTCCCCAGTGAGACACTGGCAGCAATATCATGACCAGATTGTCTCTTCTGGGTTTGCAGTTGCTGTTCAACCTGCAGGCCCTTGCTGCTCCTGCTTTCTCCAGCTTCCTGCTTGTGCTTCAGTGGCTCCCTTTCCAGTACTACTCTTGTGTCTCTCACTGTGGCCTGGTCCTCAAAAACAAAACTGCAACAGGTTACCTTACCATCCTCAGCAGCCTCAAGACTGCACTGACAAGCAATGCAATTATGTACCAAAACTTAGCCGCAGGTTTCGCAGTTCTAGCAATGAGTCATGGCAGAGTCCATTCTGCCAGTCACCAAAGAAAAGACCAGGCCCTAGAAATTGCTGATTAAGACCATCTTACCAGTTCTCACTGGTGAAAGAAGCAACTCTTAAAAGCTTCTTGAATTTGGCATAGCAAAATTTGTGTGAAGTCAGCACAGTTACTTACCTGTAACAGGTGATCTCCGGAACAGCAGGAATTAGTCTTCACATATGGAGATGTCGCCGACGGAGCCCGCACGGGAATGCTCCCCAGCATCCAATCAGAAAGCCTTTGGGAGCATACCCCGCGCCTGCGCGGTGGCTTCCCGCCCTTCCTACTGCCTCTCCCCAGTTGAGTTTCATAGCTGAGCCAGAAGGAGAGGAGAGGAAGGAATAGAGAGATACAACTCCTAGGGGAGGTGGGTGGGTTGTGTAGATTAATTCCTGCTGTTCCGGAGATCACCTGTTACAGGTAAGTAACTGTGCTATCTCCAGGAACAAGCAGGAATGAGTCTTCACATATGGGGACTCCCTAGCTAAGGATGCCCGGGGAGATCCCATAAGCGCAGCCCAGGACAGGATGGAATTTTCCCAACCTGGATCCCCGGCATCCCCTGAGGGATGGAGGGTAGGAGTTGAGAAGAGAGGAACAGCAAAAACCCAAAGACTACAAGGGGAGTAGTCTTTAGAATGCATGTGAAGTATCATTAAGTATGTAATGAATCAATGACCTAGTACCACGTAGAGCTTACCTACTGGGTTGTAGGGAGTAGAACTGAGATGAAGGTACTGTAGACGCAGTAGCGAGGTCTTCAAGGGAACTTCACAGCAGCGAGGAGGAAGTTCCAAATCCGGACGGGCAGGAGACCCAGGTGTCAACTGGGGCAGGAGAAGGACGGCAGATCTTCAGGGAAGCTCTGTGCGAAAAGCTGAGCACTCCCTCAGGAGTCGAGTCCATAACCCTGAGGACTAAGAGTAGAAGACTAACCGATCTGGATAGCCCAGTCCGGAGGAGAACGGGGGTGTACCCCGGACCGAAGGAGTACACAGTCTACCCTAGCTGAAGGGATAGGGAGACAAGGGTCTGAACCTCATGAAGGAGGGCATAATTAAAAGTAGAAGCTGTTGACTTCACAGCAGTAAGCGGAGTACATAAGTACCGGCCATTGGGGAAATAGTTGGTAGAACACAGGCACTGTGGACATCACCCAATATGCGCCTACCGAAACAGATAATATCTAATATTCCTTTATATATACATATATATAATATATATCAAGGTAAGTTGGGCATGGAGAACGCCCACCCGGGTACTAACACAGGTATGCCCAGGAACCTACCTACGTGAGCATAACATATAACACTGATAAGGCGGACCTGCCACTGATCCACAGAAAACGCCCACCTCGGGAGGTGGCGTCAAAGATCCATCCAGAGAAGGGAACTATTCCTGTGGGGCAGGGGCAGATCAGTGAAACTAACAGCACGGTAGCGTGAAGGACAGAGGATAATATCAGTCCAGTAAGGGCACATCAGAGGTACCTCAGGCCCTAGATGTGTACCCAGGGCATTCACGCAGAAAAAATTCGCCCCCCGCCTTAACGGGAGACATGAGGGTATAGTCAACGATAAGCCTTGGAGTGACTATAGCAGGGGGTTCTCCTGCCTGAACAGGGAGAACAGACAAGGGGACGGGGCTGATCCGGCCTTATCGAGGGATCGCTCAGGACATGCTGCGCAGGATAGCAAACAAAGGTCTACACTGGGAGAAGGATTTCGGTATGGTATCAATCAGCAGGGGGTCCCTGGAAGAGAAGGGTTTGGGGAACGTACCTAAGGGTAAGTCAGTTGAAGGGTAGTATGTCCATGGGCCATAACTATCATGGAATAGAGGTGATCTCCCTCTTCCGAAAGGAAGGAGAATACCTTAACCCCTGGACAGCATCCGAACCATTTGCCCCACCGAATGAACCCCAGTGTAGGGCTAAAAATTTAAACTTCTGGTAAGAGAAGTTAATTGTAAGCCGCCGCATACAGGAACCTAAAGCTGCTTGGTATGAGTATCCTGACGCGGGCCCGGGAACTTCAGACCGGATTGAGACGTCCCTTGCTTAGGCGCACCTGGCGGGTGGGCGGAGGGATGAAATTTTCTCTTCCTAGGGAAGGAAGGTCTAGTAGAACATTTTCCACCCCCGGGGGGAAGAGAGGACTTTGGACGGCTTCTAACGCTAGGAGGGTTAGCGAAGCACTGAGCAACCTGACGTAAGGCTTCGCTGTTGAAGAGGTGGTCTCCAGTACACGGAGAATTGCCCAAATTATGTTGTGCCCGCCTACACAAGTCTGACGCCTGCAACCATGCTGTACAACGTGCTCTGATGGCAATAGCAGAGGATCTGCTGACCGACAGGAAGGAGTCTAGAGAAGCACGAGAAAGGAACCCAGAGATATTCCTGCAATGATAAAGAAGCAAGGAATATTCAGAGGCCTTAGTTGCAGACAAAAAGGGAGACAAAAGAGATAATCTCTCAGTGACCTCCCGGAGTGTCAGGCTCATATAAAAAATATATGAAATAATTCTGGAAGCCAACATGGACGTTTGGAAGGTTTGACACCCCAGGGTATCCAGCGTTTTAGAGGCACGACCTGGGGGGCGAGAAGAATGCTTCTTCTTGCTTCCAACCTTCCTCAGCGCTGATTCCATCACGATGGAATGATGTGGAAGCTGGTGCTGCTGAAAACCCGGGGAGGGGGGCACCCGATACAGAGCATGCATGGCTGTAGATGGTGCCGTAACCCTCAAAGGCGACCGCCAAGCCCCCAGCAGAAGATCCTGCAGGGAAGGATGTAAAGGAAGCATTACGGCTGCCTGTTCCGCAGGGCCTGGACTTAGGGAAGGACCCGGAATAGGAATGGCAAGCAAGTCCGCCATGTCAAGGAGAAAATCCTGAAAAGACGGCTCTCCCAGAGGGGCTATGCCGGGGGAGGCGAAGGTGGGAGAGGCCGCCTGGGCACCAAAAGACCTATTGGACTGACGCCCGCTGGGCAGAGGGTGGTACCAGCAGTCCCGGATCGGGGCAGTCAGCACGGCGTCGATGGTTCCTGGAATTGATTCCAAGCTAGGCATCGAAGGGGTCGATGGCACCGATGGAACCGCAGGAATCGGCCTCGGCCCCGACCCCGGGGACGGCCCTGCCCCCGACGATTGAAGCGGTTCCGAGGCAACCGGAGAGCAAGTGGTTAGAAATCTCTGCACTGCGTCGCAGGAAGGGACCGGGGCCGGTCCCGTAACGTGCCGTAGCCAAGCCTTCGAGGCTGGATACCGATTCGAGGCTGGGCATCGAACCGAGTGAGGAGATCGACTCCCTCCTAGAGGGCCCCGGCGGCGGAGGCGGTGCCGGCGATGCCGATCCCGGGGAGCGAATCGGAATCGCGTCGATTGGTGCCGTAGGCACCGAGGGCCCCCAAGAACGAAGCTCGGTAGAGGGGGGAACACCCGACACTGGCATCGATGCCGAGCGGTGGGCACCGCCAGACGCCGGGACCCCTCTCGAGCCTGTCTTACCCAGAGGAGAATCCTTTCGGGGCATACGACCC
Source organism: Ichthyophis bannanicus (assembly GCA_033557465.1). NCBI lineage: Eukaryota > Metazoa > Chordata > Amphibia > Gymnophiona > Ichthyophiidae > Ichthyophis > Ichthyophis bannanicus. The sequence continues at coordinate 883,621,759 of CM066034.1, read as the reverse complement.
GTCCCCGAGGGTACCCAGGTAACCCGACGACGAGCCCCTGCGGGGCGTTAAACGCACAACCCCGGCACCGACGCCGGGGTACCGGCATCTCTTGACACTGGAACCAACCCCCTGGCTGGCTGGGGTGACGGGAAACCAGACTGGATCGAAGCGATCGAAGGCACCGGGGCCCTCCTTCTAGCAATGAGCGGAACACTCGACGTCCGCGTCGATGCCGGGGGATCGCCCGTCCGGGGCAGATCGATGACCCCCAAGGTACCGGGGGAGCCAGGCGGCAATCCCTGGTGACGAGTGGAGCACTCGACATCCATGCCGACGCCGGGAAAACGGTGCCGTTCAAATCCGGTACCGCCCCCGTGCATGGCTGGGATGCAGGCAAGCCAGACTGGGTCGAAGCGATCGGCCCCGAAGGTACCGAGGACACCAGATGATGATCCCTGTCGGAGAGTGGGACACTCGACGCTGCCGCCGCTGCCGAGGAATCAGTACCGCCCGAAGTGGGTACCACCTCCGCGCATGGCAGGGATGAAGGAACGCCAGACTGGGTCGAGTCGATCGGCCCCAGAGGTGCCGAGGACAGCAGCTGACGATCCCCGGTGAGAAGCGGAACGCTCGACACCGACGCCGATGCCGGGGGGTCGGTACCGCCCAAAGTGGATACCACCTCCGCGCATGGCTGGGATGTAGGGAAGCCAGACTGGGTAGAGTCGATCGGCCCCGGAGGTGCCGAGGACATCAGCTGACGATCCCTGGCGAAGAGTGGAACACCCGACGCCAGTGCCGATGCCGGGGAATCGGCACCGCTCGAAGAGAATACCACCCTCGAGCATAGCTCGGGAATGTTTTGTGAGGAGCCAACCTCAGGAACAACCCGAAACCCCGTGAATGCTTTGGAGCCCGAAGACTCCCGCCGGGGTTAATTGCCAAGGAGGGCTTGAGGGGTTGGCCGGAGCCGTCGTCATGCCACGCATGAGACTCGCCCCTCAAGACTTGGCTAGTCTTAACAGACTGTTGTGTGGTTACCTGATCCTGGAGAGAAGAGAAAACTGATGACCGCACCTTAGGGGGAAAGACGTCATCGAGGGACACCCGAAAAAGGGAAGGTCTTCTCCCGATACTGAAGCCCGGAGAACCGGGGAGAAAAGGGTCAGGGCCCAAACAGGAGAGGCACCAGGCATTGGAGTCTAAGTGAAAAACTAAGTCTCCACAGTGGGGGCACTTCTGAGAGGAAGAAGGTTCCATACTGTGTAGCCCGGTAGGCCTCAAAACGACCAGAGGGAAAAAAGGTTCCCTCGAGGTGACTAAAAGAATAAAAGAAGAAAAGAAAAGAAAAAAAGGGGCACCGGTGGTGCCGCTGTCGGCGGGAAAAGGCCGCGACCACAGGAAAACAAGAAAAGAAAGAAAAGTTTCTGCGGTGGCAGGAGGTACGTCCTGTCTGCTCCGCGGAAAAATGAAAACTGGGGAGAGGCAGTAGGAAGGGCGGGAAGCCACCGCGCAGGCGTGGGGGATGCTCCCAAAGGCTTTCTGATTGGATGCTGGGGAGCATTCCCGTGCGGGCTCCGTCGGCGATGTCTCCATATGTGAAGACTCATTCCTGCTTGTTCCTGGAGATCAGCAGGATCCCAAAGGTCCTGACTTGGGCTTTTAGGGGGATTTCATAACTCTGAAAGGGAACTTTGATAACAGGAACCTGCCACTTAAATTTGAACCCATAGGAACAATATTTTACTTAGGTTTAGACCATAAGTGTTGGAACAGAAAAGACCACATGGACCTGGCCCTCCCAAATTTTAAGCCTCCTTCCTACTACCGCTGCAGTCTCTTATCAGTCTCTGGCATGTGATTTTGAAGGCCCTTCTTCTTCCCACCCTTGATAAGATACCGAGAGAATGGTAAAGTGGCACCAGCGCTGGTGCAAAGATTTCAAATCTTCTGGACACAGGACAAGAGGGTTAGGTCAGGGTATGATTTTTTTTGGGAAATTGAGCATGTTCCAAGGTGTACAAAGGCATATTTGACTGTCTCCATAAATAGGTTTTCTCAGAAGAATTTGATGGCGGCAGCCTACTTTCTAGGGCACCACCAGAAAGATCACATGAATGGACCTAGAGTCCTTTCTTTGAAAGGAATATTGGAATGCAGCCTAAACGTTCACCTATACTGTTTCCCAGGCTGTCACAAACAAGCTTCTATTGACAGTCCAGCTTCTGGGACAGTAGGATCACAGTATGCAAACTCAATAAATAAAGAAGTAGGAGCAGGAAGATCCGAAAGGCATCAGGAGAAGCATCAAGTGGCACCAACATTGGTTAGAAGATCCCAAGGCAATGAGGCATTAGTGTTCAGTAGGCTGGGGATTATCCCTCAAAGATTTGGCTATTGGAATTCGGTCTGGGAAGAAATATTGACTAAGCGGTATAGAAAAACAGTTCAATAATAAATGTTCTCCTGGAGGGCATTTGGTAATTGGGTGCCAGGAGGTACAAAAATCATTCCCTCTCATGCCATGGAGGGAAGACCCTAAAGCACCCCTACTATAATGAAAAAACACCACAGGTGATCACACTAGGCAGACGCAGAGTGTCATGAACAGGCCATCACACCAAAAGCGTGACAGAGCACAGCAAACAGTGGCATGGACGGCCCAACACACTAATGCTAGAGAAGGAAAATATTTGTATGTTTTTCATTTGTTTGGTGTTTTTTGCCTTTTCTTTCTTTTAAGGGAAAACAGAAGCGTGACAGGGCAGCAGATCCTGCTGAGCAGCGGGGACTAGAGTGACAGCTATCAGCAACAGAGCAGTGACATATGCTACAGTAGCATCAGAAGCAGAGAGCAGGGAAGAGTTTCTCTCTTCTGCTTCTACCACCTTTTCCACCCTTGCCCCTCCCAGAGTCCCAAGCTTTGTGATGCAATTAGACTAGATTGTGAACTATACTTAGCAGAAACTATCTCCCTGGCTTGTGTCTGTACAGCACTGCAAATGTCTAGTATATGTTAGAAATGATAAATCGTAGCAGATGACAGGCAGAAGCAAGCAATCTGCCCTGCCTGCATTCTTTAGGTTCATTTATCCCTCTAGCTTGAGAATGCAGACTGTCTGGACACACAGAGCCAAAAGCAGTTTTCATTTCTCCAACCCTCACTAGGCTCTATCTGATTCTAGACCCACACTCAGACAGCCTGAGAGATTTTTACAAGAAGAGTCATTTTTCTGTGACATAGAGAGAAAGAGTGGTACTTCTTCTTCCCTCTCTTTCTTTTCTCTCTCAGAGCCCCGTCTGTACACTTATGATCCTTTCTCTATTATTTTAAAGAACTTTTTGATTTCTTAAAAGTAATTTTTGAAGCTAGAAAGCAGGATTAAAAAATGGCGCTGTGCTCGGCTTTCTTTCATTTTCCGAATCAACTGCTGATAACATCATCAGCCATGGGGTCTGGGAGAACGGAGGCAGGAATAGGCTTATTTGGCTGTTTGTCAAAAAGTTTCAAGATGATTGGTCAGTGCCTTGTGCTTCTAGCTCCTCCCCATCCTAAAGTGTCTCTGGTTTGTCTGCCCCCATAGCAGGCACAGTTAGTGGCAGAAAATGAATGGAACAAATGACGTTTTGGCACTGTTTATCCAAAAATGAATGCACATCCAGATGTTTTTCTTGTATCTAGTAATTTCATAGTAGGGGGCATGTAGCTTTAGTGCCACAATATAGTTATGTTACAAACTGGGATACCTAAAAAGCAGGTGTAGTACAGTTGTACAGTGAGACCTTGTATATTTTTCTTTTATCACTCTCGGAGAACAGAGTCATGATATAATCTCTTCCTTTCTCCTTTCACTTACCCATACTGTTCCCACTTCAAAGCTCTGCTTGTATTTATCTTCAATCAGAACCTCATGAAACATGCCTTGATACCTACCATTAATCTTGGTTACAGGAGATTTAATGTTAAATTGTGCGATTCGTTTGATAAAGTCTTCTGGCAGATGTTCCTAAAATAAGAGAATCATATGTGGTAGAACAGCAATCCTTTCCTCAATAGGTGAAATAATCCCTCATTTTTTAAAAAATTAGGCACTTTCTATGCTAGTTTCTTGCATTTTGATGGGAGATGAATGTGTCTCTCACCTCCCAATAAAATGTTCCTTATTTTCAAAGATGGCCTTTGCAGGTAAATTTAAGAAATGTATATGTGTACATAACAATGAAAACGTGGATAGACATTCATTGTTATACTTTATGCTTTCAATATCACTCTTACTTTAGCTCAGTTTTAGGAGCATGTATGAATTTAAGATTGGAACAATGTCATGTGCATTTTCTTTTTTGCTATTGCCATTCTCAAATCAGTTGATTCCAGAATTCAGTCCTCTCAAAGAGGTTCTCAACATGTCTCTTTCAAAGGAGAACAGGAGAAAGAACTATGTGTAACTAATATGTACACAGATTCATGGCCTTCTGGAACAACAGAATCCATGATATAGTCGAGACACTGGAAGAGATGAACACATTCACCACCTTTTCTGGCAAGATATATGCAGATATTCCAGTGATAAGTTAACAAATGAAAAGATAATCAGCTAATCTAAGCACTGTAATTATGTGAACATCCCCTTTTTTTCTGTATATGGCTTATCTTCCAAATGCTGTCTGATTGGCAATGATTCTTTGATAACTTACTTTTGGAGTGAGTTTCAAAAATGTTGTGTGAGGTGAGGCATTGGATAGAACCAGCTTGCTTTTCACTTCTGTTCCATCCTGCAGTCGAACCCCCTGTACCTTCTTATGGTTGTCCACAAGAACACAATCCACAGGCTAAAATGGGACCATAGAGGAGTGAAAAATAGGCCATTAATTTTTTGCAACTGGAGGAATGGGATTTGCACCTGGTGTAAATAATGCTTGTCAAACATCTTGTGAATTGAAGAAAGGGTAAAGAATACATCTGTAATCGGTTAATGTTGGATAGCGTCTCCATTAAGTACATCTTCCCTAGCTTCTTGAAGGCTAAATGGGCATCCTGAACTTGTCATTTAAGCCTTGAAAAAGTTACATTTTCTTCAAGCCTGTGATTTTCAACTGTTGATATAGGTGTATCCAAGAGTAAAAAGTGGACAATATCTGGTTTTCATCATGTGAGTCGGAAAACACATTTAAGCCTGTAAATTTAATGACATTCTTTTTGTTTCTGGTCATGATATACTCCAGTGTTAATGTTGCCCTGTTTAAATTCTCATGGATATAGTGTTGTGGTTGTTTCAATATTTGCAATGTCATAGTGATTTAGACCCAGGTACCCAAGTAACAAAAGATACTGCATACATTAACAATATGGCCACCCGCAGGGGCAGACTCTGGAAAAGGAATAGGGTAGGAGAACAGAATATTCTCCTTCCATCCAAGTCGGTCAGTCTTTCTCCCCAGTCTGTCTCTCTCTCTCCTCCCTACCACTATAACATCTTCTGGGTTCCTCGCAACCCACACTGGCTGTTATCGCTCTTGCTGGGTCCCTCATTCAAGCAACCTATGCCAACAGCTGAGCCTCCAGGCTTGACTGAGCACTAGTATGCTTTGCTGGAGTCCTGTGGGGATTCCAATGATGCTGGCCCATGAACCCCCATGTCTTTAAGGGGCAGACTCTAATAGGACATGACACACTGCCTACATTGCCTTGCATCCTGCGCCATTCCCCACTGCTGTTGCCTGGCTGAGTACTCACTGGGAATGGCCAATCCTCTGATAGGCCAATTTGCCTCTGGCTTCCTGTACAAATAGCCACATCTATTCTTCTCTGATATGTTTATATGTGATTATGGTAATATTTTTTTACTGTACTAGTGCTACTATGTGGGTAATTTTATAAGGAGGTACCTAATCCTATATGCAAAAGTAGATGCCTAAAATGCATAAATGTCCTCTTATAAAATAGAGCCCAGGGTAAAAGTATGTGCATTAATTTGATGACATGTACTCTCACTGTGGGCTTGCATAGGGGCGGAGTTTGGACAGAGTGTAAGCGGACCATGCAAATACGTGTGTTTATTATAAATGCCATAATTTACATGCATCCTTACAAAACGTAGGCATGGCATTTACACCTGCTGTAGGGCTGCTGTTAATGGCTGTGCTTTAACTTAAGAAGTGCTTTTAGCCACCTACATTTCTTTATAAAATAGGCTTAAAATAGACACATTTTGGTTGTCTTAAACTAGGCGGCTTGTTATGAATTTACCCTCTAAATGCATATTTAGAGAGAGAGAAATGTGTCAGTAATTATGCTTTTGCATACTAAGAGACTTCGGGGTTTATTTTAGAAGCTCTATTCATGATTTGGATGTCTGAAAATGATTATTCAGATGTGCAAATCACAAAAACGTTGCCTGGGCCATTTTAGAAAGCCGGGTATATAGATGACCTCTGTGGAATCATGTCTATATTGCACAGGAACGTGGCCTGGGTGGTCCTATGGAGATACACATCGCTGCATGATTTCAGAAAGGCCTGCGCACATCTGGCACTGGTTGCTGATGTGTCCATGCCTATACTTGCTCCTGACCATGAATAAGTTGAATAAAAGTGCTCATTACATGGCAGCAATGCTTGCAGGAGGAAGAGTGAAATGTGCTCTCGCTACCACAATACTTTTCACCAGATCAACAAAACCTGCATGTTAGTTAAACTGTCCGTTGATTTTCACTGCCCCACCACTGCATGTCTGCAGATCTAAAATGGCAGGCTGCAACATATATGTACCAGCATAGACTCCCCCATTCTGACATACCTCTGCCGGCATGTATATGTACCCATTTATGCGGCCGTGCATTTTGCGGCCGTCCATAGTTATAAACTGGCCTGCAAATGTTCACATATCTGGCCATGCCATTTGCACAGGCTCATCTCCAAAACCGGTTGTGGGAACATGCATCTTTCAGGGTGGAGACTGAGCTATTTCAGATACACTTACATGTGCTTCTCTTCACTTCCTCCACTCCCTCGCTATTTTGGGCGTTATGACACAGATGTCTAAAATTCTTCCTAGAAGTTCCTTCTAAAATGCCACTTCACGCCACCAACACATATTCTAATTCTAAATTACCTATGAATTTAACATCTGTAGGTTTTGTATAAGACAAAATAATATTTTTAATTAACAAAAGTAACAGGGAAAAGTTCTTATATAGCCTATAATAAAGCAGTCTAATCATCATTTCGCTGAGTGGCAATACAGCTGAGATTAGAAGTGGTGATATGGGACAGTTTGCCTGAATGTCCCTGGTACTTTATAGCAGAAACAAATGAATGGGTGGATGATCACAGGTAGCTAGTCCACCTGACTAAAGATGACATGGCGTCTTACTTTCTCTGTGAAGATTTCAGCTCCATATGATGCTGCAGCACTGCCAATAGCATGAGATACTCCGCCCATTCCTCCTTCCACATAACCCCAGGATCCCTTGTTGCCTTCCAGTTCCCCCATGACATGGTGTAGCAGCACATATCTGAAAGGAGGAGGAGAGAAAAATATATCACTTAGACTCTAAGGCAAGGATTGTTTAAGTCAGTGGTTCCAAAACCTGCCATACTACTACTAGTACTACTACTATTTATCATTTGCATAGCATTACAAGGTGTAAGCAGAGCTATACATATATATGTAAGAGACAGTCCCTGCTCATCAGAACTTACAATCTAATCGAGACAAACAACAGCACAAAACTGGGGACTATAGTATGGTAGTAGACCAGAACACCTGATCGTTCTCCTGTACAACCTTTACGTTAATCAAGAAGCAACAGTTTGAATGGAACAAGGAGAAACAGCATGGTTTAAAATCAACAAAGGTGTATGACAAGACTGCATAATTTCCCCCTACCTGTTTAATTTATATGCAGAAAATCATCAGAGAAGCAGGATTGTATGAAGACAACAGAAGTGTGAAGACTGGTGGAAGACTCATCAACAACCTTCGCTATGCTGATGATACCACATTACTGGTTGAAAGTGAAGAGGACCCAAAACATTTGCTTCTCAAGATCAAGGAATATAGTCTTAAAATGGGCCTGCACCTTAATGTAAAGAAGTCAAAGATCATGACAACTGGCAAAATCAACAAGTTCATCGTTGATGGAGAAGAAATTGAAATAGTGGACAACTTTAATCTACTTGGATCAACTATCAATAAAGAAGCAACAAGCAGTCAAGAAATCCGATGAGGCATTGCTCTGGGCAGAATGGCTATGAAGGATCTAGACAAGATTCTCAAGAACAGAAACGTCTCTTTCTATACAAAGATCAACTTATTCAAGTCATAGCATTTTCAATAATGTTGTTTGGATGCAAAAGTTGGATAGTGAAAAAGATAGACAGGAAGAAAATTGATGCTTTTGAATTATGGTGCTGGCGACGAATACTGTGTATACCATGGATTGCCTGAAGAATAAACCATCAGTACTAGAGGAGATCAAACCTAAGTTTTCTTTAGAAGCTCAGATGATAAGGACTTTGACTTTCATACTTTGGACACATAATGCAAAGAGAGAGATCATTAGAGAAAGACATCATGCTTGGCAAGTTAGAAGGTCAATGCAAAAGAGGAAGGTCAGCAATGATATGGATTGATACAATAACAGCAGCTACAGGTGCCAGTCTGTCAACAATGAGCCTCCTGACTGAAGACCAAACACAATTTAGGACAACTATCCAGAGGGTCGCCATAAGTCGACACTGACTCGATGGCACTTAACAACAAGAGTATGGTAAGATACACACAAATGAGAGGCATCAGGGTCCAAAAGCAGCCTTCAAGAATTGGGTTTTTAGCTTAGATTTGAACAGGGCTAGAGAAGGAGCCTGATATACCTTCTCAGATAGTTTGTTCCAGGCATATGGAGCAGTAAGGTGGAATGAATTAAGTTTGCAGTTGGTAATGGCAAAAAAGGGCACAGATAAAAGGGATCTGCCAGAGGAGTGGAGCTCCAGAGGAGGGATGTAGGGTGAAACAAGAGAAAAGGGACCTCTAAGCCCGTCGGGTTTTCAGGATATCCATGATGAATATGCATGAGAAAAGTGTGCATACAATGAAAACAATATCTGTAAATCAATCTTATATTCTTTTTGGACATTCCAAAAACCTGACTGGCTGGGGCTCTCCCCGGATAGGTTTGGGAACCACTGATAGTAGCGAAACGCCAGTGGGCAAGGATTGATAATGGACTGTTCTTAAGGTCCTTTTAAGTTAGGAAAATGCTAGTATTTACCTTTTCCCTGTAACAAATGTGTAGGACTTTATTTTATTTATTTATTTTGTTTACTTTCTCACCCAGGAGATGTTTGTCTGTATACCAGTAGCAGCACAACCAGATTAAATAACACATCCTTTGTAAAAACAAATTGTTTCTGTGACATGGTCCCAGACTCTTGCAGAACATCTGCAAGCTACTCTTTGACTCCAGTATGTAAATAGTTTCCCCTGTTACCCAAGTTTTTCTGACCTGTTATTTGTAACACAGAACTATGTACATGTTCTGATTTTTCTGTTCCATGTAAACCGCACTATTGAATAGTGCGGTATATAAAAAACTGCAAATAAATAAATAAATTTGTATCAAAGTGGATCTGTCTAGAAACACTTGAATAGTGTGACTAGCATCCCTTTACCTTACCCACTTCCAGGTGTATGAGGGCTTAACATTGCACCGATCACAGCATCAGTTGCCAGTGTTGACTTCAGGGGCTCAGACTCAAACCAGTGATCCAAAATCTGGAAAAAAGGCACATCATACAAAATGCTTTGTAATTCATTTGAAATTTATATTATGCTTAATCCCCAGAAAGAGGTTCAAGATGGAGTGCATCAGATATATAAAAATGAACACTGCATATCATAAAATAAAGGTTACATGTCAGAGCAAGATAAAATATACAAATCAATACACAATTACATAAAAGCAAGCATACAATAAACAATTAAAAGTAAAGTCACTGAAATCAGTTCACCACTTCGCCCTGCCTGCATAACTACTAAACAGCAGCATTTTTAGCTGTCCACAAAGATGCAAATAATTACTTTCTTCTTTCAGCTGCTGGGGTAGATTATTCCAAATCGCCAGGATCTCCAGAGAAGCACCTATGTTGCACTTTAACAGAGCTAAAAACCTTACTTTCCACTATAGAAAAATTACACACCTGGCTCAAGTGTACAATATGTGATGGTCTATATTTTAACAACCGCTCCTTCAATCCGCCATCATAATAGGCTCGATATACTACGCAAGTCAACTTAAACCGAAGATGTAACTAAATTGGGAGGCAGAAAGGGGACATGAGCATAGGTATAACATGTTCCCAACTTGCATGTCTATAAGTACCCTGGCTGCCAGGTTTTGCATTCTCTGCAACTTGGCCAAGGATCTCTGAGGTAACCCCATATAAAGGGCATTGCAATAATCCTAGCGGCTTAGTACAACTGAATGCATGATTGTATGGAAATTCTGTAGGCCTAAGTAAGGGCGCAGAGGCTGAATTATCCACATGACTTGGGTCCTCTTGACGACTACTGCAATCTGTGGCTTGAATAAAATGTAGGGGTCATATTCAAAGTGTTTTAATCAGACAGCAGACCAGCTAAACAGCTAAAATGCTGAATATCACCACAGACTACATAAAAAATGCCAGGTTAAAACTAGAGCGGTCTGTGCGCAGATTGGGGGCGGTGTCAGTTGCTATCCAGTCAATGGCAATATTCAGTCACCAACCAATTAGCTAACCTGGTTAAAATTAGGTAATTTTGATAGATGTCCTATCTGGTTAGTGGCCGAAAATCGCTGTTAACTGGATAGCAATGCTGCTGTCCAGCAAAACTGGATAGTCAGCGCCAGGCATTGGATACGTTCCAGTGCTGGATATCTGGGTTTATTTAAAGAGGCCATGGCTTGGCGCTTTAAAAAGCATCTAGCCACTGCCGCTGAATATTGGCCCCTTAGAATCTAAACAGGGCCCCCAAAGTTTTAGCCTCCTGTTATTCCTGAATCAAAACCTTATTCCCCAATGACAGCCAAGGTCCAAGAGTTTAGAAGACGTGTTAACCCAGAGGGCTGTGTCTGTTCCGCATTTAACATAAGGCAGTTAGTTAACAACCATAAGCCTGTTATTCAAAAAAAGCTGACCTCTTAGATTTAGGCTCCTAAGCTTGTGCCCTATTTTCAGCCACACTTAGGAGCCTAAGTTTGTAGCTGAAAATTCATCTTAATTTAGGAGCTTAAAACGTATGGGCCCGATATTCAATGCCGGCGGCTAGGCACGAGTATAGCGCCTAGCCATCGATGCTGAACCTTAACGCCAGATATGTACTGTCATTGCCTAGACATGCCCCGGAACGCCCACGATACAACCTGATGCTAAGCAGTTAGCATCGGGGTGTATAGTGGCATTTATTCAGCAGCACTAACCATGTTAGTGCCGTTGAATGTTCCATTCAGTGGCATATACGCAGTTTACAGCTCTGTAAACCGTGTAAATGCCTTGGAATATCGGGCCCTATGTTCCTAAATTTAGGCCTGCCATCATTTACCCTAGATTTATGAGCCTAATTTAGATGCCCAGTGCTGAAAATCAATGCCAAGCTCCCAACTTTTTTCCTCCACCCTAAATCTACTCCCCTTGCCACCCACTTTTTATGCTCCTAAATGTAGGACTTCAGAGAAAGTTTAAGAAAATATTTAAACACTCAGCTCTAGTACATTTTCAAAGAGGCCAATTTAGGAGCATAACTCTCAAAGTTAAGAGAATAAATCCTTTGACTATCGGAACTCCCTTTCAAACTGAACAAAACAATTCCCAATTTCCCCTACTAGTTTAGCCCAGGAGGACCTACAAAGAGCATAAAACTGAATGTCATCAGCATTTATGCAGTAAAGGGATAAACTGATATTTGCAAATAATAGCTAATACTTGCTGAAAATATATATTTAAAAAAATGAAAAACAAAGGGTAGCCCTGCCGGACCCCAACCAATAAATCAGAAGATCTCAAATTCACTAGGGATGTGCTTTTGTTTTGCAATTATAGTGGTAATAATGTGTACTATTGTGCAATAGCTCTCACTGTTCATAGATGCGTGAACAGGTGTGTATTATTGCGCAATGGTGTGCTTTGTTGAGCAATAGGGCACACTACTGAAAAAACAATACGAAGATGAAAATAAAATGAAACAAAATTTTTTGGCCTGCACAACCCTATAATTCACATCGCCGATTTTAACTGAAAATGACCTATCTGATAAGCAAGAAGCAATCCAATCAGATGCTCACCCTCCAAAGCTCATCTCAATCATTTGTCATAACAACACACATAAAACTATAACAAAGCCTAAAGACAGATCAAACAAAATAAAAACATCTAATTCAGACCATACTTCTCATCACAAAGGGTCACAAAAACCATCTTGGAACCTGAGCAGAATCCCGATCGAGCAGAATCAGGGTGTCCCTCTGCCTCCACAGTATAATCTGCAGCTGGGGCATAACACTAGTTTCCAATAATTTATCCACCACTGGAGCATTTGAAATTGGGTGATAATATCCCAAAAAACTCTGATCAAGATTAGGTTTCTTTTTAACAGGGGTCTAACCTGAATCCGTTTCAATGCCTAAGGCATAAGAACCATGGCAAATAAGGAGGATAACACTTTAATTAAAAAGTCTAACAGTGAGGCAGAGGGCTTCTTAAACAGCCAAACTGGGCATGAACTAAATACGCGTGCACCATGACTAAATCTCACAAGGAACTTTGCAATGTCTACTGAAGGAGGTGACAACCTCTTCAACCCATTTTTAACAATGGTATCAGCAAAAATAGAGACTGTATTTAAGGCTTCAAACAAATGACTTCTGTCAATATTATCCCCAGATTGTGATAACACAGAATGACCTGAAAGGACCCTAATCAATTAACTTGTTAATATCCATCTTCTTACTCAAAATCACTGCAAAAACTTTGCAATCAGGCAAGGAAACATTTTCGCCTGGGGAACTTGGTGGTAGGCCATAAACTCTTGTGCAAAAAACAGCATTCCAAAGCTGAACTGCCCTAGGACAAAATTCTGTTTGTAAAATAATCCCACTTAACTCATGTGCCCGCTACCTATATTTTATTAAATGGGTTTTTTATACTGCTTTATCATTTAGTCAAATCGGTTTACATTGTAACTTAAAGTTGGCAATGTACATTAAACTGGGACGTTGATAACTTGGATTCTTCTGAGGCAAAGGAGGGTTAAGTGACTTGCCCAAGGCCACAAGCAGTGCTAGTGGGAATCAAACTTTGGTCTCTATATTCAACAGATTTCCTCCTTCACAAAGTTTTAGAGGTATGTTTACTAAAGTGTGCTAGGGTTTTACAGGTCTCATGCGTTTAGAGTAGAAATCAATGTTTGGTACTTGCAAACACTGTGTGCTACCCGTTGAAGGCATGTAGAGCATGGCCTCAGCAGATACTGCAGTGATTTGGACCCTAGCATCCGCTGGCAGCAATGCAGATCTTCTTAACACCACTCATTGAGGTGGCGTTAAGTGCACCTGTGCTAACTGCAACATTAATAGCAAACGTGCAATGTCAGCTCCTATGCTAACCATGATTCACACATGCCTGCACACCACTTTACTCCACCCATTTCCCTCCCTGTTGCACGCTATGTAGATAGTGCGGAATTAACCTCACACTGTTTAGGGCATGAGCTGTTATCTCAGACCACTAGTGCATGCTCAAGTCCACATTAACTGCTAGTGCAGCTTAGTGAACATGCCCTTTAGTCTCAATAAGGCCCATTTTTGACAGGCACTTTCCAACTCCCATAGGTATTGCTTTAGCAATTGAAACTCCCAAGAAACAAGCAAACTCTAGAATTTCTTCCCTTTTCTTCCCTTACAAGAACCTTTCTGTACCATCTTTGTGACTCAATGAGACTAAAGTGCAACCAGCCAGTTGACAGAACTTTATCTTTATCTTTATTCATCACTTAATATACTACTCACACGTGAGTATCAGAGCGATGTACAATACATTAATGATACAAGGAAAGGAAAGAGAATGCCAGTGGCTGGACAGGAAAGAGATAGAGCGGAGAGATGGGTGAGGAGGTGGACCCTGAAAAGACTGAGAAAGATCTATTAGTGAGAAAGGAGCGGAAACAGAGAAGGACAGTACCGGAGATTCCAACATCATGAAGATGGGTGAGGAGAGTATAGTGGTTGACTAAGTCGAAGGCAGCAAATAGGTCGAGGGAGACTACGATATAAATGGAGCTGGCATTAATCGATCTACCTCATTCCATACTTACTCAAGGTCCATATTATATTTATTAAAATCTCTATCCATCCACATCATATGAGACTTCATGACCACAGTATAAATATGCTTAGTCCAAAGGCCAAGTGCCATTTGACAGTAGCCAATGAAAAATTACAAACAGAGCTATGAGGGAGAGATCAAAGATGGTGATAGCTGCCCTTTGTCCTTAGCATTCCGTATCCTACTTATCTTTCTATGAGCAAAAGGAAGAGCAAAGCCAGAAAGTCACCCTCAGCACCCCAGCGGATTGTCCTCCAAGGCCCGATGGACACTTTTGTGAGGCATGAGGACCAAAGAGCTCTGGTGAGTGAAGTTAACTCTGGCTGTGTCGGCACCACAGTTAGATGGGTCAGCATCTTTTTTTGGAGATGGAGACCTCGTTTTCGCTTGTGCAGTGTTTGCCTGCATTCCGAAGTGTTTCTCTAGTACATTCTGAACAACGAACATGCATGTATTTATTTATTTTATTTTCTTATATACCGCACTCTTTAGTATCAGCGCGGTTTACATGGAACAAGAAACCATAAATAACAGTATTGGTTTTTACATAGAACAGGGAAATACAACTTGGATAACTTAGGGGACATGCAAAACAGCTATTTACATATGTAACAGTAATCAATCTACGGATAGGTATTAAAAGTAGGCATTATGTGCAGCTATGGTGGATTATGATTTATCTCGTAGTATTGTATAAATAAGTGGTGCTTGTATAGCATTGTATATGCCTTGTAGTACTATACAAATGATAAGTAATAGTAGTAGTAGTTTGGCAGCATATACATTTGCTTGTGGAGGGGATACCATCTGAGTTGAAGCAGCAGCAGTTGAAGCAGCAGCAGTTTTGACAATGAGAGATGAGCTTGGTGCCAGAATATATCGGATGAGGATAACTGAGAGAACTGGGGTCTTTTGGATCTTACCAGGCAAGGTGCTAACTCTCAGTCTTTTTCAGAGGAGCCGCAGACTTTGGGTGAAGGAGCACTTGTCCTTCCCTTGGTATTGGAGTTTTTCCTGGTTCTAATCTCATCTATATTCCTCTCCTCTCCTCTCCCCCTCCTCTTTCCCTTTCTCTTGTGCATTATGGAATGCACATTCTATTTCTAATAAACTTCCCCTTACTCATGACCTTTTCATTTCTAACTTCTTTAATCTTCTAGCTCTTATTGAAGCATCGCTCCTCCCCGATGACACTGCTTCAGTTGCTGCCCTCTGTCATGGTGGATACCAATTTTCCCACACTCCTCATGCCAGTGGCTGTGGTGGTGGTTTTCAGTTTCTGCTTTATCCTTCCTGCTAATTCCAACCCCTCCTTCTACTTCTGTCTCACTTGTTTTCCTCCTTTGAAGTTCATTCCATCCACCTTTTTAATCCATTACCTCACCGGATAGCTGCTATTTATAGACCCTCTGGTAAGTTCATCTCTACCTTTCTCACTAACTTTGACTCCTGGCTTTCCCTATTTCTAGATTCTTTTTCCCCCTCATTTATTCCTGGTGACTTCAGTATTTATGTTGAAAACCCTTCTGACCCCTATGATTCTAAACTCCTTTCCCTTACCTCCTCTTTCAATCACCAACTTTGCTCTTCCCCTCCCACTCATCATTGTGGTCACTGTCTTGACTTGGTTTTCTTCTTTGATTGGTTACCCTCCAATTTCTGTACCTCAATTCCTCCCTTATCTGATCATCACATCCTAAGCTTCATTCTTCATTACTCCCCACCTCAATCTTGCCGTCTCCTCCTACCTTTTAGGAATCTTCATGCTATCAATCCATTGGCTCTTTCCTATTGTCTCATCACCTCTTTCTTCCACCTTGTCTTCTAAATCTGTTGATGAGGCTATAGTTTCCTATAATACTGCCCTCTCCTCTGCTCTAGATACTCTTGCTCCACCCATCCCACATTCCGTGAGAAGCACTATACCTCAGCCCTGGTTGTCCTCAACCACCTACTATCTCCTCCTCCTCCTCTATCATTTGGCTCAAATCTCACTCCCTTTCTGACTTTCTTCACTTCAAATTCATGCTTACCTTCTTCCAGTCAGCCTTAGCACTTGCCAAACAAAACTACTATATCCATCTGACTAATTCTCTTGCCACTGACTCCTGCCATCTTTTCCCAACTCTTAACTCTCTCCTCAAGGCTCCTCCCCCTCCTTCTCTTTCTGCCCAAACCCTAGCTGACTTTTGCAATAACAAAATCCACAAGATTACTCTCCAATCCCCACTAGAACAACTTCATCCCTTCTTCCCCCACCTCAATACCAAGTTTTCCCATCAATCTTTCTACACCAGATATTTCTCCAACACTCCAGGCCTGTATCTCTGTTTGCCTCTCTGACATCACTACCTGGATGTCTCACTGCCATTTGAAACTAAACATGGACAAAAGCTGAACTTCTTATTTTTCCCCCAAACCTTCCTCTCCCCTTCCTTCTTTCTCTCTCTGTTGATAACACTTTTACTTTCTGTTTCCTCAGCCTGTAACATTGGTGTCATTTTTGACTCCTCCCTTTCCTTCTCCTCACATATTCAACAGATAGCTAAAACCTGTCATTTCTTTCTCTGTTGTTGTTGTTAAGTGCAATCAAGTCGGAGTCGACTCATGGCGACCCTCTGGATAGCTATCCTAAATTGTGTTCGGTCTTCAGTCAGGTGGCTCATTGTTGACAGACTAGTACCCATAGCTGCTGTTATTGTATCGATCCATCTCATTGCTGGCCTTCCTCTTTTGCGTTGACCTTCTATCTTGCCAAGCATGATGTCTTTCTCTAATGATCTCTCTCTTCGCATGATGTGTCCAAAGTATGAAAGTCGAAGTCTTGTCATCTGAGCTTCTAAAGAAAGCTTAGGTTTGATCTCCTCTAGTATCGACTGGTTTGTTCTTCGGGCAGTCCATGGTATACACAGTATTCGCCGCCAGCACCATAATTCAAAGGCATCAATTTTCTTCCTGTCTATCTTTTTTACTGTCCAGCTTTCACATCCATATGATGTTATTGAAAATACCATGGCTTGAAAAAGTCGAATCTTTGTATGGAGAGAGACATCTCTGCTCTTTAGAATCTTATCTAGGTCTTTCATAGCCATTCTGCCAAGAGTAATGTGTCGTCTGATTTCTTGACTGCTTATTGCTTCTTTATTGATAGTTGATCCAAGTAGGTTAAAGTTGTTCACAATTTCAATTTCTTCTCCTTCAATGATGAACCTGTTGATTATGCCAGTTGTCATGATCTTTGTCTTCTTTACATTAAGGTGCAAGCCCATTTTGAGACTATGTTCTTTGATTGTGAGAAGCAAATGTTTCAGATCATCTTCACTTTCAGCCAGTAATGTGGTATCATCAGCATAGCGAAGGTTGTTGATGAGTCTTCCACCAATCTTCACACCTCTATTGTCTTCATACAATCCTGCTTCTCTGATGATTGTTCTGCATATAAATTAAACAGGTAGGGGGAAAGTATGCAGCCTTGTCTTCCACCTTTGCTTATTTTAAACCATTCTGTTTCTCCTTGTTCCGTTTGAACTGTTGCTTCTTGATCAATGTACAGATTGTGCAAGAGTATGATCAGGTGTTCTGGTATACCCATGCTTCTTAATGTGGCCCAGAGCTTCTCATGGTTTACACAGTCAAAAGCTTTGCTATAGTCGATAAAGCACAGATAGATATCCTTTGGGTATTCTTTTGTCTTTTCAAGGATCCATCTCACATCTCTCGTTCCTCGCCCTTTCCTGAACCCTGCTTGCACTTCAGGTAATTCTTGTTCCAAGTATGGTTGTAGTCTCTTTTGAATAATTTTTTGTAGAATCTTGCTGGCATGTGGGATCAGAGCGATTGTGTGATAATTTCCATAGTCAGTTGGATCACCTTTCTTTAGTATTGGTATAAACACAGATCTTTTCCAGTCTTTCTCTGTAACATTAACAAAATTCACACCTTCCTCTCTGAACATATTACTAAAACACTTGTCTACTCTCTAATTACTTCCCGTCTGGACTATTGCAACCTCCTTCTTGCTGGTCTCCCTCTGAGTCATCTCTCTCCACTTCAATCTATTTAGAACTCTGCTGCATGACTAATGTTTTGCCAGCTTTGAAATACTCATGTAACCCCTCTTCTCAAGTCACTTCATTGGCTTCCCTTCCATTTCCGTATCTAATTCAAACTATTCCTTATGAACTTTAAATGCATTTACTCTTCTCCTCCTCACTTCCTTTCCTCTCCCCTCTCCCCCTACACCCCTCCTCATGAACTCCGCTCCTCTACTGGCTTACTTCTCTCTTTCCCTTTTCTTCCAATGCTAACTCCAGACTTCGGTCCTTTCACCTTGCTGCTCCTTATGCCAGGAACAAATTTCCTGAGTCTGTGCGTCAGGATTCATCTCTGCCCCTTTTCAAATCTATGCTAAAGGCTCATCTCTTTGAGGCTGCTTTTGAATCATGATTCTTTGTTTCCTATTTCCTATTTCCCTTTCCTATTCTACCCCTATTCTTACCTTTTGTCTTGTCTGTCTTGATTAGTTTAGATTGATTAGAGCAGGGACTGTCTTTATCTATTGTGTATGCCTTGTAGTGCTTTATAAATATTTAATAGTAGTAGCAGTAATAGTAGTAGAGTCAATATAGGAAGCCATATCCCAGAGGAGCTCTGTCATAGACTCACAGATTCAACTTCTTGCTTTGCAGTTTCAGGACAACAGTTCCAAAATTGCTAACAATGAAAAGGGAATCTCTTTGATTAAAATGACTTAAATGAGTCTGAGATAAAAATTCAAAGTTTACGAGCTTTAAGTTCAGCTTTAATAAAAGATAATATTGTATACAAAGAAGGACAATGGAGTCTTTGGAAAATGCTGTTTGTGATTGTTATCTTAGAGGCATGTTTTAGGCGATTTTGCGAACATCATCCTGCATGGCCTCCCCAAGAGCAGGTTTAATCTACTGCAACTTGCGATGAACGCGGCAGCCCGAATACTCTGTGGCCTCTCTAGAAGGACCCACATCACCCCCATCCTCAAGGACCTCCACTAGCCGTCAAAGCAATCAACTTGATTTCCCCCTCGTCCCTCATGGCTCTCCTTAAATCCACCCCCAAAAACAGGTCAAGAAGGGCTGTAGCCGCCAATACGTTAATTATCCCTAAGGAATCTACAAGATGCACACAGACAACCAGGAACAGAACCTTCGCTTTCTATGCCCCAAGATGCTGGAATAACCTCCCCCACACATCAGATCAATCAAAGACCCAATACAATTTAGGAAAGCCTTTAAACATCACTTGTTTACTTTACACTTCGCACAGCCAAACACAACACAACCATGTCCCACATCTCAACTCACTCAGGCCGTACCTAACTCACCTACAGCTGACTTAAATGAGCCAAACATCTGAATCATTAATTATGTACCTTAATCATCGGCTGTCAATCCACAATGTTGATCCTGCTTGAGCATAATGTATAACCTGTAAATAGTTACCCTTACCACAGCTTGAGTGGTTGGTTATGTAAATAGTTCACTAGTTACAGCTCCAAGTTATAAGATCCTGTTCACTGTATGTGCAAGGCTGTTCCCTTTGTCTTTGCAGAATTTGTTATTTGTAAACCGCACTGATATTGAAGAGCGCAGTATAGAAAAACTGTTAACTAAAATAAATAAAATAAAATAAATAAACGTGGCATGTTAGTACAAAAATAGCGCCGCATTAGTTGCAACAGCCATGCATTATCTCTTGGGAGTGTGCACAGCATTTCCTCAGCAGATAACACGATGAAAAATCAGAGAATATAGTGTTGATGCTTGTGGGAACCGAGTGTTACAAGCACACCCACTCTCCACTCTGCCCCCTTGCACTACTAACATACGGTCTGTAGAGAGTGCCGGAAATCCCTGTGCTATCTGTATTTGGCATGCTCTAGCTGTTACCACGGCGTGCTTTTCCCACATTATCATCCTATTAACTGCTAATGCAGCTTAGTACACATGGCCCTTAGAATGTTACAGTTTCACAAATTGCCCATGGTTTCACCTAAATAGATGTTTAAATAATATATGCAAGAGGTTTTAGAAAATTCCATCAGATTCAATTCCACTAATTGTTTGTGTGCATAATTTGCATTCCTTTAAAAAGGAGGACTTAGATTTACAACAATTGGAACGGCAATCAATGGATATCCTAAATATGCAGCTTTTTTTGGAGACTGCTGTTCCTGCTATGCTTTTAGTAACTTTGGCATTGGAATTTCACAGGGAATGGATGTAAGAGGGGAACTTTAGAAGATCCGTCCAAGTGCAATCTGGGATGTCTAAGCCAGAACGTCTGAAAAAAATTCAGGCATGTCCGGGTGCAGATGTGATGTCACAAAACTGGATGTGTCCGATAGGGACTTCTGCAGGGCATCTACTTAGACATCCCCAGAACCATACGTCAGAGCCCAGATATCTAGGATAGCATAATGGTTAGGGTAGTGGGATAGAAACAGGGCAATCAGGGTTGAAATCCCACTGCTGGGATTGCCTCCGCCACACCCCTATTCACATTTGGATGTCCTCACAACCAGCTTCTAAAATGGCTCTGTAGACAGTCTCTGTGCTTTAGATGCCTCTATCATTATTTTTGGACATCTAAAGCATGAATAGAGCTTCTAAAATGACCCCTAAAGGTTTACTTTAATGACCAAAGAAGCCTCTTTTTTGGATTTTTTAGTTAGGTGTTTCCTGTATGTTACTTCTTAATAGGGATAACAAGGGAGAGAATCCCCCACACAACAGCACCAAGCAAAGAGAACACACAGGGGAATACCAGGAATCTGAAGAATTCTAAAATTTTATTAACCCAACCTAAGTTCCTGTTAAGGAACACTATCTTTTAGTAAATCATGATAGTCACATTACATGCTGTATACTTAACATGCTACCTTATGTTTTTTTGTTAGGTTTCTGTAGTTTTTAACCCCTGATACAGGTGCACAGTGCCGAAACACGGCCGTGTCGGGTTGTAATAATAACATTTACAAACTCTTTGGATTCCTGATATTCCCCTGCTGTGTTCTCCTTATTTGTTCATTAATAGGTCCTTAAAAACTCAATGTACCAGATCCTGCAGCTGAAAATGATTTCAAGCTGCTTTGCAGAACATGAGCTTTGGGTTATTTTTGATAGTTCCTTATAATGGAATATCATAAATGTAGCAATAGAGGTGAATGCCCATCCCTGTGTGATCCTGTGCTTCTTTCTTTGATTAAAATGCACTTCCATGGTGAGTGGCAGAGATAGAGCGATTTTTCATTGGACTTACATATGCCCACTCTCTACTCTAAAACTGACAGATTTGCAGATGTTTTCACTTGGACATCGCTCCAACCACATAAACAGCCTTTCTAAAATGTGCCTTTATATACTGTATATATTATTACAATTGGTTTCATTTATTATTATTTGCAAACCAATGGAACATTTGATACTGCTCAATTCTAACCACCCCTCCCTTCCAGAGAGACACATTCAAAAACAACAAAGATAAATCCAATACATGTAACTCACACCTTTCTCATAAGTTCAAGGCAAATTATATTCAGTTACAACAGGCATTTCCTAATCCTCAGAGATCTTACAATCTTAAATGTCTACCTGAAATAATGGAAAATTAAGTGACTTGTCCAGAATCACAAGGAGCAGCAGTGCAATTATAACCTGACTTCCCTGGGTCAGAGCTCGCTGTCTAACAATTAGGCAACTCCTTTACTCTGTACACACTGAGGCAACGCAAATACAACCACACACACAGGCATTGGAAAGAATTCCATGAACTATACTCTGCATACTTTCCCCACTTGTTTCCAAGTGCGTCTTTGAGTCCGATAAGATATAAGTAAAGCATTTGAACTGAACCTCTCCAAAGGCAACAGCTGAAAACTGTTGCTAAATAGTTACCGTTTTTACCTCTTGTCTATTACCCAAGGAAAGTTTTTCTTGTGGATGGCTAGTGAAGATTATAATATGCAGTGCAATGGATGAGTATGAAATCGCTTACTTTGGATATTGGAGCTGTAAGAACCTCATAGTACTGAGGAAACTGCGTGTCCAGTTTAAGGCCTATTAAAAAAGAGAAAAATAGAAGGATAGAAGCACACACATACATATTATTAGCAAAAACAAATTAAACATACTTTTACAACCTATAAGTAAACTGAATTTCTCTTTCTCTTATTCACCAAAGATTGACGAACAGGACTTCTTGGTCAATGTCCCCTTGTTCCTTGATAGAACATGCATCATAAACATCACCATGGCATAATCTTAAGTTCTGACATAATTTAAACAATTTTTCTTCTTCTTTCAATACAGATAGTACCCTTTTCCCAAATACATGCCTGCCTGCAGCAAAGGTCGGAGAGTCATAATTGCCTGCAGTCTCTGAATAAATGACCCTCGCCTCATTGCAGCTGTGTCAATGGGTGATGTATCCAGTAGAGGGTCAATGGCTGAAACTAAACGGTTCATAAATGCTTCATATTCTGGATAGACCTGAAAGACACACAAACAGGGAGATTAAGGGGGAATCTTGGAAATAATTTACAACACTGTGTGATGGAAAATTGACTGGAGAATTAGGATGCCCAGTTGGTTCTCTTTTGTCAGAATAAGCAAATCCAATCATGGTATTGCTCTTTTGCATCTACAGACTTAGAAAGAATACTTTTCTAAGCCATTTCCATAAGTATAACACTAGGATTTACAAAATTGCCCTCCCTGTGTGCAGGTAAACTTTCAAACATAGGGAGGTATTTTAGAAGCACTGTTTGTGAGTTGGACTTCTGTAAACAGGCATATAGATATGTGAATCGTGGAGATGTCCCCAGAGTCATTTTAGAAAACTGGGTATATAGACATCCCCAGCGCAAGAATGTCCAGGTAGTATGGGGGCATGATATCGGTGTCCCCTGGGTGGAACAAGGGAGGTGCACGTTGCAGTGCGATTTCAGAATGCCACCAGCGCGTCTGGTTCTGGTTGTTGAGGCATCCATACCAATACCTGCTGCTGACCCTGAATAAAGTGCAAAAAAGTGCTTGTTTCCTAGGGGAACAGCAAAATGCACTTACATCTCAGTGGTTAATATTTCCTGGCCGACAAAACCTGCTCATAAATACATACTCTAAACATATTACTGCCCCACTGCTACGTGTGTGTTTGAAATGGCAGGGGAAATCATGCTAGTCTTATAACATAGATGACCCCATTCTGATTTACCTAGATCAGGGTGTCCAAGTACTCTGTTCTGTGGGCGTGCATTTTGGGGATTTTGTCTAATATGTATTGTCTGTAGCAATTGTACTGCCTCCTATGCACTTTTTAGGTCACGTATGTATGTGTTATTATAGGCTCTTGTTAAAGTGCCCTGACTGCTATTGGAATATATATGCAATTGCATCTTAATTGATTTTGTATGGTGTTTCTGGTTTTGTTAGTTTTTTTTTACTGTACATTTTAGAGAATATTATTGTATTTTTAATGTATTTTTAATATTCATGTGTTTTGTTTTTTGACCCCTGATGCAGGCTGACTGCCGAAACTTGGCCAAGTCGGTTCTGTACCTTTAAAGGTTTTATGCAATAAAAGGTTTCTTTGTTTTAAGAGGTGTGGCCGTGTCCTCCCTGCGCTGTTCTAGTGACTTTTGCTGAGGCATCCATACCAATACCTGTTCCTGACCCTGAATAAAGTGCAAAAAAGTGCTTCTTTCATGGCTGCAATGTTTCCTAGGGGAACAGCAAAATGCACTTACATCACAGTGGTTAATATTTCCTGGTTGACAAAACCTGCTCATAAATACATACTCCAAACATATTACTGCCCCACTGCTATGTGTGTGTTTTTGAAATGGCAGGGCAAATCATGCTAGTCTTATAACATAGATGACCCCATTCTGATTTTCCTAGATCAGGGCGTCGAAGTACTCTGTTCTCTGGGCGTGCATTTTGGGGATGTCCACATTTGTAAAATGGCCTACACTCTTGCAAGTACATGGCCCATTTCCAGATCTGTCTAATGGGACATTCATTTTTCGGGGTGGAAACGGAGCAATTTCAGAAGACACAGCTGCAATTCCTCCAGTGTTTGGATGTTCTTCACTGGATGTCCCAGAGTTTTCCTAGACATCCTTCTAAAATGCCACTTCTAGTACCACTATATGCATGCAGTGCATTGGCTGTCTATTAGTTATCAGATTCAGTATAAAATATCAATGATGATGTTCAAGGCTGTACAAGGAATGGCATCAAGCAGTGTTCTTGCAGTATTTACTGCTTATGGATTTACTAGACCAGTACATGCTATTTTATATTATACTTCTACCAAATACTAAGGACATTAAAAAAGTGCAAAAAGGTGAAAACTTTTATGGTTTTCTAAGCATATTAATTTCTCTTAGTTAATAGCATGAGTTGTAGTTTTGAATTGTTATGTGAATGTATTTTATCTTATTTTACTATTTTCAAGTATGAGATGTATATGTTTCTTGTAACCTACCAAGAACACTGGATTATAGGAGAAACAGAGTGGTTTAAAATCAGCAAAGGTGTATGACAAGGCTGCATACTTTCCCCCTACCTCTTTAATTTATATGCAGAGCAAATCATCAAAGAAGCAGGACTGTATGAAGACAACAGAGGTATGAAGATTGGTGGAAGAGTCATCAACAACCTTCGCTATGCTGATGATACCATATTACTGGCTGAAAGTGAAGATGATTTGAAACATTTGCTTCTCAAGATCAAGGAATACAGTCTTAAAATGGGTCTGCACCTTAATGTTAAGAAGACAAAGATCCTGATAACTGGCAAAATGAATCAGTTCATTGTTGATGGAGAAGAAATTAAAATAGTGGACAACTTTAACCTACTTGGATCAACTATCAATAAAGAAGCAACAAACAGTCAAGAAATCCGACGACGCATTGCTCTTAGCAAAATGGCTATGAAGGACCTAGACAAGATTTTCAAGAGCAGAGATGTCTCTCTCTATACAAAGATTCGACTTGTTCAAGCCATGGCATTTTCAATAACATCACATGGATGTGAAAGTTGGACAGTGAAAAAGAAAGACAGGAAGAAAATTGATGCCTTTGAATTATGATGCTGGTGACGAATACTGTGTATACTATGGACTGCCCAAAGAACAAACCAGTCAGTACTAGAGGAAATCAAAGCAAAGCTTTCTTTAGACGCTCAGATGACAAGACTTTGACTTTCATACTTTGGATACGTCATGCAAAGAGAGAGATCATTAAAGACATCATGCTTGGGAAGGTAGAAAGTCAATGCAAAAGAGGAAGGCCTGCAATGAGATGGATTGATACAATAACAGCAGCTATTGTTGCCAGTCTGTCAACAATGAGTCGCCTGACTGAAGACCGAACACAATTTAGGACAGCTATCATGAGGGTCGCCATGAGTCGACACCGACTTGACGGCACTTAACAACAACAACAGGAATGCACATATTCCTCAAAAAATATTCCTTTCAGTATAACTATCAGCTAATTATTCATTAGGATGTGGAGAGGTGGATTGTGCTTGCCTTTCTAGTATTCAAAACCATCTCAAAGAGCTCAGCTCCTTAATGAACTCACCTAGAATGGGTGGTTTAACACATTCTGATTCTTTCACATGTAAGTTTTGACATTTACATATGCAAAATCACAGTGATATCACTTTTTTTGAATGTGTGTCTTTTGTAAAATGACTATTCTTGATTTGCAGGGCACCACATGCACACATTTTTCCCATGGTCTAGAATTTTACAAAGGACTCTGCATTCTTTAATCCTTTTGTAAAATACACAGAAAATTGTGAACTTTCTTACTTGGGTGTCCCTTTTTCGACCTAGAGAACAGACAAAATTGGGCTTTAAATTTGTGAAAGTATGTATGCATTTTGTCTCTCTACAACTAGTCACAAATTTGCAAGTGTAAATAAGTGCAGGTCATTTTCCTGAGAAATTTTCAAAGAGAAACTATGGGGCCCCACACTATACGCAAGGTAAAAATGAATACAAGCAATAGAACATTCACTTACCTAGCCCTCACACAATGGAATAAACTCCCTGACACACTAAGAGCTAACAAGGACCTCCAAGCCTTCTAAAAAAACCTGAAAACTTACTTATTCCAAGAATATTACAATCTGTCAAAAATAACCTAAATCAAATCGCTTTCAGGAATAAACATATCATGAAGGAATCTAACAATTCCTTCGTCATATGACATCCCCGAGTTTAGACATATGACAAATCTCTTCAAACGTCAATGTAAATACTATGTATATAGTTAACTGAACATACCCGGTTCTCAATGTAAATAGTTTGAGCTTGATTCCTATTCTACCTTTGCTATGTACATAGTTCTAAAAATGTTATATGTAACTGTTGTCCTTGCAGAGTTAAATGTTAAAATGTAAACCGCCCCTGATCACTGGAAGGAGCGGTATAAAAATGTAACCAATAAATAAAAATAAATAAATAAATAGATGGTCCGCAAAGATTTGTGGGTGTATTTTGCTCTCGTTTTTCATGGTTGGGTCACTTGTTAGGATACGAACGATGTTGAAGAGTTCTTTGGGTTTATTGCAGGCTTTTTGTACAAGGTTTGTGTGGTATTGTTGTTTATGTTTATTTATTAGGCTATTGTAATCTTTTTGCATCTCCTGGTATTGTTTCAATGTAGCTTCTGATTTGTTACGTCACCAGCAATGTTCCAGTTGTCATAGTTTTCTTTTGGAATCTCTTATTGTGTTAGAGTACCATGGTGTAGATCTTTGCCTGTTTTTGTTGTGGTTTTTGTTCATTCGAGGTGTGAGTTGTGATGTGGCAAAGATGATGGTATTCCATGTGGTGATGGCATCGTCCAGGTCAATGAAATCTTGGGGTAAGTTTTGTACGGTATCGTTGAGGAAATGCTTTTTGTTAAAAGCTTTGAAATGTCTGGTTGGCTGTTCCGTTTTCGGGGCTGTCTGTTTGGTCTTGTGGTGTAGTACAAATGATATGGTGTGGTGATCCGACCATGGTATTGGTGTAGTTTTAGGTGGTGTAATGAGATTTTGTTCTAGGATATTTGTTGGTACGAATATGCGATCTGGTGTAGAGGCAGAGCGATGGGATGGGCCCGATAAGACTTGCTTTAGTTGAATGGATTTGATTGCCATGTGAAAAGTGATTTCAGTTGTTGTTGAGGCAGATGTGAGATTTAAGTTTCCTAGTACAATGAGCGTCTTGTGAGTTGAGTTAGCTGCATATATCATGTCCAGGATGTTGGATGTGCTCTCTGTTGGGGCGTTGGGGGGTCGGTATATCAGGCAGATGGAGAGATGTTTGTTTTGAGTGTTGATGAATTCACAGTGCTTGGAGCTTTTGGAGGTTACCATCTTGAGCCTCAAGTCTGTTCGGGCAATGATTAGTACTCCATCTCCTCGTTTGTGGGTTCTGGGGCAGTTGTATGCTGTGAAAGCTGGTGGTGTTGTTTGGTTCAGTATTACCTGGTCTGTGTTCTTGAGCCATGATTCGGTGATACATAGGATGTCAATATTGTTTTCATGGATGTGCTCGGTAATAGTGTTTGTTTTGTTGCATATAGAGCGTGGATTTATCAGGCCTATGGTTATGTGGGTGGTGAGTGGGGTATGGGTGTTTGTGACCATTGCTCTTTTTGAGTGTGTCTGGTAGGTTTCTTGCAGTTAGGTTTGTGGTATGCAGATGTGTATATGGGTTGGAGGTATGATATTATTTATTTATTTATTATTTATTACAGGCTCTTATATACCGCTCTATTTAGCATCAGTGCAGTTTACAATATAACAAAAGACCAGAGCAACAAGCTGTTTGGTTTTACATAGAACAGGCTTTACATAGAACAGGTACGAGAACTTGGATAAACATGGGGGACATTGTTAACTGAAAAAAAAAAATAAAAAAAAAAATATATATATATATGGGGGAGCTTGTAAAGCTGTGAAGTAGGTAGTGTAGTAGTATGCATTTGTTTGGTGAGAGCATAGGGTAAGAATTAGTACAATTGCATGCATTTCTTGGATGAGCGCTCTTTTGTATTTTTTCTGACCGTATATGTATATGTCTGTGATAGTGTGGCTTGCGGTGGGAAGGGGTTTTCTTTTAAAACAGAACAGAGAGCAGTTCAGGGGAAACAAAATCAGCTTTTATTCTGTCCCAGCTTGTTAAACATCCACAAACTGGTTCTCTGGGCCCTTCTTTTAATCCCTGTTAAAGTTCCTACCTCAGAACTCCT
This sequence comes from Ichthyophis bannanicus, assembly GCA_033557465.1. NCBI lineage: Eukaryota > Metazoa > Chordata > Amphibia > Gymnophiona > Ichthyophiidae > Ichthyophis > Ichthyophis bannanicus. The sequence continues at coordinate 883,593,120 of CM066034.1, read as the reverse complement.
TTGCATGGCTTGTCTTGGAAGGACTTCTGGCTTCATGTGCCCTCTATCCCTCCTGCAGTTTGCTGGGGTCTTAACCTCTCCCTGTGAGCCACATCATCCCAGCCACGAACTCTGGGTTGCAGACTCTTTTAAAGGAGACTGTTGATAATGCTTTTGTAAAACAGTCCCACATAAAAATACATACAGGGATAAGAATGCACACCTTTTTACATAACTCAGGTGTAGATATGTTTAGTGGGTGGGTTTTGGATGGGCTGTGGGCAGAGTCATGATTTATGTGCATTGTTTATAAAAAATATCCATTTAGGCATGTATGTGTCTTTATAAAATAGACCCAAAATAGGTGCCTAGTTGCCCTTTTGACCTTGGCAAACTGTTGCAAAGATATAATAATTTAGATAGCTAGGAAATTACACCAAGTTCTGATCATGGATGCCCTCTCTGTGTGTACTTGTGTCCTCTTGGTATCAGATCTGTTTCCTTTCCTCTCTTAGCTGCTGTGGATCCAGGATATTGAAGAGATGATACTGGGTATGCCCATGCAGGTGCAGTACCCATGGAGATAGTGCCTATCCTTCTGATTTCCACACTGGAGTATTGCCCACCCTGACAAATTAAAGCCAGCTGATCACCTTACATGGTGATATCACTGTTTCTGCAGGCACTTTGGCTGGATTGAAGCACACAGTATCTTCAGACTGTCAGTAATAAACAAGATCAGACAGTGCCTTTCTAGAATTTTATTACATATAAATGCCGAAAGCTAAATATTTTGATAGTTAATTTTGCAAGAAATAATCACAAAATTATGTGTTTACTCTTTGCAAAAGCATTTAAAAATATTTTTCATTTATTTACGATCATCTTATAAATATTTCCAACTTTGTTCCAGGATCAGCTCCAGTTCTGTATAATGCTATAAACAGGAGGGAATAGCCACAATATTTTATTTATTTATTTGTTTATTACATTTTATAGTCTACTAACCCTAGTCAAAAAATCATCCAAAGCAGATTACAACAGAATATCCATAAAATCAATCAACATAATTTTAAACATAATTAAATTAATAAAATGACCTTTCAGCAGTTACCAAAAACCTGTTCAAAACAACCAGGCTTTCAAATTCTTGCAAAAGCACACATAGTCCTTTTCCTTTTTCAAATTATCCGGCACTGAATTCCATGATGTTCAATTAGGTCTGTGCTTTCAAAATATGACATTTTCTTTTTCTTAATATTTCTATTAGTTACCAGGTAAAATCAATGCCTTTTGTTAGTGTTATATCCGCTTTCTCTCCTATGCTTTATTTTGGGTTGTACCTACTGCTCTGTGCAGATCACCCCTACCTTTGTTTGTTGAAGTTTGTAAGATATTTAGATTTGTTTTGATTCTATCCTCTTATATATAGGGATTCTCGGTGTTTGTCCTATATTTTTTTGAAGTCTGTCACTGTTTTTGCTCCTAGCAGCTCCATTGGGAGGGCATTCGAGACATCCACCACCTGTTCAGTGAAAAAAATATTTCCCGATGTTGCTTTTACGTTTACCTCCTTTGGCCTTCATTTTATACCCTCTAGTTTTACAGCTTCCCTTTCTTTGAAAAAGGTTTGTTCACTAATACCCTTTAAGTATTTAAATGTCTGTATCATACAGTATCTCCCATGTTCCTCCTTTCCTCTAGAGTGTACATATTTAGATCTTCAAGGTGTATGTTTACTTGAATTCAATGGGGCCGCAGCTCCGATATCACATGGAAGCCGCTACCGCTGTTTAGTAAACATACCCCCAAGTCTCTTATACATTCTCTGGCGCAGGCTCCAAATCATTCTGGTCTCTTTCCTCTGAACCATTTTCAAGTCTTTTTATATCCTTTGTGAGATAAGGTCTCCAAAAGCGAATATAGTACTCCAAATGAGGCCTCGCCAACGACTTGTACAGTGACATTAATACCTCCTCCTTTCTGCTGGTTTTTCCTGTCTGTATGCAACTCAGCATCCTTCTGGCTTTGGCTACCACCTTGTCACATTGTTATGCCACCTTGAGATCCTCAGACACTATCACTTTGAGGTTCCTCTCCTGGTGTGCGCACACCAAACTCTCACCTCCTATCGCAAGTTACTCCTTTGGATTTCTGCAGCCCATGTGCATGACACTCTGCACTTCTTCACATTAAATCTTAACTGCCAAGCATTAGACCATTCTTCTAGTTTTACAAATCTTTCCTCATGTTGTCCACTCTCTCTGAGGAGTCCACTCTTGCAAATCTTCATGTCATCTGCAAAAAGGCAAACTTTTCCTTTCTGTCCTTCAGCAATATCACTCACAAAGACCTTGGACAGTATCAGTCCCAGGACTGGTCTTTGAGACACACCACTGCTCACCTTCCTTTCTTCTGAGTGAATTCCATTTGCTATCACCCTCTGTCGAAAGGAAGATGAGTAGGGGTTTGCCTCAGGGATCAGTCATGGCACCAATTTAGCTTTTCTTCTGTGTCTGTTCTCATGATGACATCATTTTCCTTGAACTCTGCTTCTATGTTTTCTCAAGCTCAGCCTCTTTTCACTTCCTGAGATGGAAGCTTTAGGACTTGGCACTCCTCAGCTTTGATACTTCTACAACCCTACTTCTTGATTTTCCTCTTTCATGTCCAGAGGGTTGGTAGGGGAAAGATTATTTTCCTCTTACTTCAATGCTTGTGTAGGATGGGAAGGGGAGGGGAGGATTAAGTCAACCTCAGAGCCCTACATTTTTTGTGAACTCTCTCTTTCATTTCTTGCACAATGTCAATCTTCACAATCTTCACAATGTCAATCTGCAATGAAGGGAAATTCAGTCCTTGTTGTTGCTGAATAAAAACAAAGTCTTTCCTGGGTGATATTTTAAACAGATAAAAGCTATTCTCTTCACAAAAAAAAAGTTATTTGACAACCAAACTGTTCTGAATTCTTTATACTTTAAAAGCTAAAGTCTCCTTATCTTCTTTCTTCCTCTTTGAATCAAGAGACTCCTCCTTCCATGTGCTGATCCAGGGATCATCCTAATTGGATAAGACTCCGCTTCTTCTTTCTACTGGTCTCACAGTCATGATGCTCCTAGCTTCTGGATCTGCAACACACTTCAGAAATAATCCAAAATACTCTTAACTCTTTCTTTTTTCCTCACTTCTCCAGGTTCCCTGAATCCACTGGGGTCATCTGGGTAGGCAAATTCTCCTAACTTCCTCTTTTGTTTTTGGCTCCCTGAGTCACTAGGGATTATGAGTCAAATACCTCAAAAAGGCCTCAAAAGACTTAACTCTCATGGTTTTGAGCCTTGCAGTCATCATTGACTGGCAGGATCCTATCCTGGTAGTCCACTCACTCCAGCCTTGAGTGCTGATCCTACTTAGGCAGGTTTTCTGAACTAGACTAAATCCCTCTCCCAAACTCCTTGGGCTTCTTCTTCAAACAAGCAGCCTCCAAAACCCTGGACTATATTCTAGAGAGTCTGGAACTCAGACCTTGAGTTCCAATCATCACCTGAATGGTGATGGAAGACATTCCTTTTCTTCCTTCATCCCTAGACCTCTGTGCTGCTTGCGGAGCCACCGCCTCAGGATTCAAGCATTTATCCTGCTGATCCTGGACCTATCCAAACACTTGCAGGAAAGAAGCAAAGCAAAAAAAAACAACAACAAAACATTCTTCATTAAAGGCTTTTATACTATTACTTGGCATTATCAAATCTCCTTATCTCTTCCCATTGCCTTCCAAGTAGGGGCAGCCATCTGAATACACAGGTCCACCTCATGAGGGTAATTTTGTAAAGGGTGCATAGATCTGAATGTGGAAAGCAAAGTTTTTAAATTGCCAAATAGGAAACATACATAATTTTAAGGTCCGTCAAAACCATGCTCATTTCAAATACTCTAACTTATGAATATTCTTGAAAAATCTAGACACAAGCATTGGTTAGGTGTAAATCCTCATGCCTAGTTTAATGCACCTTTTTGACCACTTATGTTCCTATGTAACAAAGTAAAGTATGTTCATGCCTTACTTTATAAAATAGACGTGAAATGCACTCATGTGTAAATCTAGGCAAGCCTTATAAACCCCTCCACATGTCACAGACTATCAGGGACAAGTGGTATTCATGCAGCCAGACACTTATCTTCATGCTTTCAGTTACGCTGTTCATTTCTGTAACCGTGGCAGGTTGCATCCGGTGCCCTATGCCCGTCCTTACTCACCCCCCACCTCCTTCATTCTTCTCAACCCCTCCCACACCCTTTTCCCAGACTTACAAATTCCACAGACACAATTTTCTTATTGGAAGTACCAACCGGTCGCAGCTTTATTATAATTCAAACAATTAACTTTACAATATCAAACAGTTTCTATAAACAATCTCCCACCAGCGGAGTGATACCCCCCCAGCCATAATTAGCAAAGTGGGGTCGCATCCGCTCCGGCCGTGTCCGACCACCGGCCAATTTCCTACCGCCCTTTCCCCGACCTCGCCATATGACTAGCAAAGGCCAGCAGGGCTTATCCGGGTCGGGGCACCCCGCCCCCGCCCAAGTATGACCAAACGGCTCCGGGCCCCGGAAACCTCCGGGATCCCGCCTTGTCAACCCCACCCCACTGCGACACCCCAAAAAACACCACCCCTTACATACCAAAATTGGAGGGAGGGAGGGCGGGAAGGCTTACCGTCTCCGGAATCGCTGCCGACGAAAAGGGGGGGAGCATCAGTGGCTCCTTCTTTAAAAAATCCTCGTCTAACGCCGGCAGCTCTGATTGGCTCCGCTCTCCCCATCTGCGGAGCCAATCCATTCAAACGTTGCTGCCGGCGTCAGCAGCCTCCACGCTCCTTCCTCATCCCTCACCCCCCCCCCCTCTTCCTTCTTCGAAGCCGGAGGACGGACCGGGACCGGGCCTACCGCCCGGTTACCGGCGTCCTTCGCGACTCCGCGCTCGGACTTAAATTAACCGTGGCAGGTTGCATCCGGTGCCCTATGCCCGTCCTTACTCACCCCCCACCTCCTTCATTCTTCTCAACCCCTCCCACACCCTTTTCCCAGACTTACAAATTCCACAGACACAATTTTCTTATTGGAAGTACCAACCGGTCGCAGCTTTATTATAATTCAAACAATTAACTTTACAATATCAAACAGTTCTATAAACAATCTCCCACCAGCGGAGTGATACCCCCCCAGCCATAATTAGCAAAGTGGGGTCGCATCCGCTCCGGCCGTGTCCGACCACCGGCCAATTTCCTACCGCCCTTTCCCCGACCTCGCCATATGACTAGCAAAGGCCAGCAGGGCTTATCCGGGTCGGGGCACCCCGCCCCCGCCCAAGTATGACCAAACGGCTCCGGGCCCCGGAAACCTCCGGGATCCCGCCACCGGCACTGGCATTTTAATGCCCTTGTGCCGCCCCCCTGTGCCCTGCTGCGACCAGTTGGCATCCCCGTGTAAAACACCTTCCAAGGCCTCTTGCCAATCATTCAACAGTAGATCTAAACCCACAGGTGACAAATGAACACCATCAATCCTGTACAACCCCGTACAAGTCACTTCCACCCACGGGTGAAGAACTTGAATCCCACCTTGTCCCATTAACCACCGTCCTATTTGACGATTTATTTTTGTAAGACCCCGCGACCAACGCCGCTGGGCCGCACAAACAGGCCTTGGAATGATGTCCGACCAAATTAACTGAATTCCCGGGAACATATGCAGTAACATAGTTAAGTCTTTGATAACAAGTCGTATGAATTGCTTACAAGTCCAGGTAACTAGGTCGTTGCCACCTAAATGCAACAGCAGCAGCCGTGGCTTGCCCCTCACTCGCTCATGGTGCCGGAGCAAAGGCAGGAGCTGAGACCACCTCAACCCTCTCTCACCCAGCCATAGCAGCGACACTTGAGCAGGATCCAGCCCCAGATTAGTCCCCAATGGCCGCTCAGCCGCTCGCCGGCCGGCCCAGTACATGAAAGAGTGCCCGATCATCCAACCGCTCTGGACACTCCCTCCTGCAACTGCAAAAGAAAACAAGAGTTAATCCATATTTTGTTTTGTTATTATTATTATTTTTTTTTTTTTTATAAACGAACATAACCCCGGAAAGCCTGAGAACGCCACCTCCCAATACTCTGAATGTCCTGCTGGGACAAGCCTGCCGCAGCAGCGCTGGAGGCCGCGCCAATACGAAAAGAATGAGCTGCATAATGTTCGGGGGGCTCCCCTACAGCCTTCAATGCCAACCGCAGAACTGCTACCACCTGAAAACGTGTAAGCAGCAGCCGCCCGTCCCGCATGCAGAAACAACCCCCCAACCCGCAATGGGCGGACCCGTAAGAAAGCACTCATTGCGCTCACCGGACAAGTGTGAAACCCTGGAATCCCACTCAGCCATACCCACAAACCTTTGCCTTGGGGATCAGTCTTAGATTTTGCTAACAAAATTCTCAACCGCCCTTTTTCAAAGCAAACATGCTGACGCTGCAGAATCCCCACATCTCCTGCCCTGGACGATCGCGCCACCAGCTCACCCATGCGAAAAGCCCCAAAAAATGCTAAAGTAAAAACTGCTCGAAAAAGCGTCACCTCATACTGCGACGAGGCCACCACCGCCAAGGACTTGCATATCTTTTCTAGTAAATCATGCGTGATGGGACGCCGAGCATCTAAATGTACAGGCACTGCCCGACCCCATCCTTGCAAGAGCCAACGGGCCAAGGCACCCCCTGACGGGAAATCCCAACCCACTGCCTTCGCAAAGTACTCGAAGCCTGCCAAATGACTGCGCACTGCCGAGCGAGTCACTCCATTCTCTTTTGCCCATACCACATATTGCCCCAGCAACTGAGGTGAAACCGGCCCAGACCACCAACCCGATCGCTCCAAAAATTCCACCACCTTCTGACATCCTCGCCGATACGCCGCCCAGGTGCCAGCTGCTACAGAACACCGCAACAAGTCTTTCATTCTGGATGGCCAAGACTCCATAACTTCCAAGGGACCGCACTTCCTTCTGCATCTGCTTGTGGTGCCAATCGACGGAATTGCTCGAACTTGAAACGAGAAAGAGAATCAGCGATGGAATTAGCATACCCCGGAATATGTTGAGCTCTCAAGTACACATTTAACCGCAAACAAGCTAAAATCACTTCCTTCATCAAGTTAGCCACCAAAAGACAGTGCGGTGAATAATGGTTCACTACCTGGACTACTGACTCATTATCACACCACCACAAAACCTTTTTGTTAGCAAATCTATCAGGCCACAATTCCAAGGCAACTAAGATGGGAAACAGTTCCAAAAAAGTTATGTTACTGGTAAGCTGCGACTCGCACCAGGATTGCGGCCAACGCTCCGCACACCAAGCCCCAGCGAAGTAAATGCCCAAACCTATGCCCCCCGCCGCGTCAGTATACAATTGCAAATCCGCACTACTGAGCTCCGGTTCCAGTAAAACTGTGGTCCCATTAAATTCTTCCAAAAAGACCTGCCAAATCCGCAAATCCGCCTTAATTGACTTCGAGACTCTCAGATGATGATGAGGCCTACGCACCCCCGCGGTAACTGCCGCCAAACGCCTCAAAAATACCCGGCCCATCGGTATCACCCGACAAGCAAAATTTAACGAGCCTAACAAAGCTTGCACCTCCTTCAGTGTCAAGGACGATGATGCCAGCACATTGGCCACCAACACCCGCAATCCGCGAATTTTTTCCTGTGGAAGCCGTGCCACCATGAAGTCTGAATCAAGCTCCACCCCCAAAAAAGTAATCCGCGTAGTAGGACCTTCCGTCTTTTCTTTTGCCAACGGTACTCCCAATTCCTTGGACAAATCCACAAAACCATCCAGCAATACACGACATTCCTCAGAGTGTTCCGATCCCACAAATAAGAAATCATCCAAGTAATGCACCACCTGCGCTATACCAACTTTACGTTCAAGTGCCCACTGTAGAAAAGTACTAAACTTCTCGAAGTATGAACACGAGATGGCACAGCCCATGGGCATGCATTTATCAAAATATATACCATCTTCAAAGCAAAAACCCAACAAGTAAAACGACGCCGGGTGCACTGGAAGTAGCCGGAACGCCGACTCAATATCTACCTTTGCCATCTGTGCCCCACGCCCGGCGGATCGTACTAGGTTCACTGCCTTGTCAAAAGACGCATATCGCACGGAACATAATTCCCGCGGAATACAGTCATTGACCGAAGCTCCTATGGGGCTGGACAAGTTATGTATCAGGCGGAATTTCCCCGGCTCCTTCTTTGGTATGATACCCAATGGAGAAATCACCATTCCTTCGAATGGCTGACTGACAAATGGGCCCGCTACCCTACCAAGCGACAATTCCGCCGCCAACTTTTCTTTCACCACCGAGGCGAATCGCTTCACAGACACTGAATTCCGCCCCACCGACCCCCCCACTTGCCCACATACCGGGATTACAAAACCATAATTAAAACCAAAATATAAAGCCTCTCTATCGGTTTGTCGAGGGTACTGGCCCAACCATGCATTCAATACTGACACTCTAACAGGCGTAGGGGCGAGGCCAAACCTTGCATTACTTTGTGCCAGAAGTAGGGGGCAGGGAGCTCCCTTTTTTGACACATTTAACGGCTGGATGCGCTCCCCCGCAAAGGGAACAGACGTGCCGGAATTTGCAATCTGGGAAAGGGCACGAGGTCTTGTTGAACCTCCAGCAAAGGTCACCTGCCCCATTGCCCCCTGTACGCTGCTGTACGAAACTCGCTCCCCCACGAAAGGACCGACCCGTCCCCCCCCGCTGACGACTGCCCCTTTTACCCCTCCTCCGACACCACTCCTGGCCGACATCTGGGTCAACCACAAATTAATGTCCTGCATACCCCAAGACACAAGTCTATTCCCTTCCATCTTGTCTCTAAATTTCTCGTCATAGTTTAACCATGACCATCCTTCATGCGTCTGCGACGCCTCCAAGATTGAATCCGCGTAGGATAAAAGCCTCTCGTATTGTCCCGGGTAATGTTGTCCCCAAACACTAGTCAAACGCAAAAAAGCCCGTGTCCAATTGACCACATTTCTCGAAACTTTCTTAATACGCCCCGCCTTTTCATCCTCCTTACGTTTTTTCCTACTTTCGCCCGATCGTTTGCGACCTTCTAGCAACCGGAAAATATCTATATAACGCCGCTTTTTAATTTTTTGTCGCAACTTCCGTGGCACTCCCTCCCATAACTCTGAAATTACCACTGCCGAAGGCAAACCACCCTCTGTACTCCTCCCTGAGACCGTTGTGTCACCCTTCCCCTGCCGACACATGCTATCTTCCGATGACGTCACCGAAGAAGACGAATCCGAGGACGAAGCCGACGAAGAACTGTCCCTGTGACGCCTTCTACAGGAATGTTTCCGTTTTGCTGTCCTTTTTGCACCCTTTTTACCACTCCCTCTACTCCGCTCACCCGAATCCACCTGTAACTCACCTGCAACACCAGTCGCCGACGCCACCACCTCATCAGGGTCCACATCCACGGCACTGAGCCCCGCATCCTGCTCCTGTCCGCCAGCTTCTCGAACCGCACCTTCACTGGGCATCTCCCGCTGCCATATCAAAGTCGAATTCACTCGTTCTACTCGCCGCAGTCCACTGTCGGTCCTCCCTGATAATGGCGGTGGACCCTGTGGAGACATAATAGGAAAAAGAGGGGGAGGGGGAACAGGCGAAGACCACCCCGGCTGCCATGCATCCAACCATTCAGCTCTGGAAGAACCTTGCCCACCCCCTAACCAGTGTCCCCATGGAGAGGGACCACTCCATGCCCCATAGGCACCATGGCCCCGTTGCACACTCTCCCAGTACGCCCTGTCGCTAGGATTTATGGGCTGTGCACCCGCTGGCCCGACCATAGGTCCAACTCCCATAGACCCATAACCCCATCCCCCCCGCGTTAAACACCCTTGCTCCTGCTCATGCCCCCCCCCCACTAATTCCTCCCCATCCCTAGTAGATCCAAGTTCATTTACAACCCCGGGCGAAGGCCCAGGATCAGCTCCCTCACCTCCCCTTTGAGACTGTCCCCGCCTAGCTTGCCGCTTCGCTCTGGGTCCCACAGCCCCTCTTCCCCGCACCGATGACAACCCTTCTCCCCGACCACGCGGAGGTGCCTTTGCCCGAGGCAGCCTCCGACTGGCCGTGCCTCGCTGACCCCGGCCCCCCCCGCTACCCCCCCTCCCTGGAGCCCCAGCCCTATTACCCGCTTGAGTACCCTTTGCCTGCGCCGCCCTATCAGGGCCAGCTGCCCCAGCCCTCACTCCACGTGCCATTCAACAATGAGGACCAGCCCCCCCAGCAAAAACTCTTATTGATCTTTATTATTTTGTTTCTTTGTTTTTTTTTGTTTTTTTTTTAAGTTTCTGCCCCGAAGACCCCTTTAGCCCCCTTCAAATTGAGCCCTCAGCTGACCAGACCGCCGCAGCAAAAACGCCGTAGAGCGCACCAAGCCCGCAGCTACACCCCCAGCTAACACCACACAGGCCCCATAAACGTACCCGGCTGTCCCAACCAGCGTGCACCCCGCTTCCCACGCTGCCCGATTTTTATTTGCCCGGTACTCTCCCTAAGACGTCGACACCCGAAGGCTTACCGTCTCCGGAATCGCTGCCGACGAAAAGGGGGGGAGCATCAGTGGCTCCTTCTTTAAAAAATCCTCGTCTAACGCCGGCAGCTCTGATTGGCTCCGCTCTCCCCATCTGCGGAGCCAATCCATTCAAACGTTGCTGCCGGCGTCAGCAGCCTCCACGCTCCTTCCTCATCCCTCCCCCCCCCCCCCTCTTCCTTCTTCGAAGCCGGAGGACGGACCGGGACCGGGCCTACCGCCCGGTTACCGGCGTCCTTCGCGACTCCGCGCTCGGACTTAAATAAGTCACATTAGCTCCCTAGGATAGTCCTGCGTGTTCTCCCCCATCCCCCTCCCCTCCTTCTCCCTGTCCTATGCTACCCCTTTCTCTCTCCCTCTTGTTTCTGTATTGTGCTCCTCTCTCTCTTTCCTTTAATGTCAGATTGTATTTCTTTTCCCCACTTTTAGTTATTTTGCTTTTATTGTTGACCACTTTGATTTGACTGAAAGGCAGTATATGAAGTACCGAATAAACCATAAACCATAAATCACAAACACTAAGGACAAGGACAAGTAAGGGACCTCTTCTTACTCCCTCTTACTTTTGATATGTCATCCTTTATCACCATCTACACATAATTGTGGTTTAGCTACTGATTCTCTTCTCTCCTTATTTCATTTACATCTATTCCAGTGCTATGAAACTTGATGCCATTTTCTTTTTGGCCACATTTTAGCAGTGCATTTGTTTCACTGCTTCTGCAACTGGTTCTCTGAGATAAGCCCAATATGGAATTGCAAAGTTCAGAGGCGCTCAGGGACGATTTGTGGAAAGCTTCAAGAAAAAATTGTAAGTGCTATAAAAATACTTCTGTTTTGTGTTTAAGAAAGAAAATCTACACCATTCATGGCAGAAGGGGTTTATGAACAATTTGTAAAACTGAAAGAGGACAAGGACATGGGACTGAATGAGATACATCCCAGGATATTGAGAGAGCTCAGAGAGGTTCTGATAGGACCTTTAAAGGATATGTTTAATAGATCCTTGGAGACAGGTGAGATTCCACTGGATTGGAGAAAGGCCAATGTCGTTCCTCTTCACAAAAGTGGAAATGGAGAAGAGTTGGCGAACTGCAGAACAGCAAGTCTTATCTCAGTGGTGGGAAAAGTAATGGAGATACTGCTGAAAGAAAGGATAGTGAACTTTCTGGATTCCATTGGAGAAGTAGCTTAGTGGTTAAGACAGCAACCAGGAACTGGAATGACCAGCATTCAAATCCAACTGATACCCCTTGTGGCCTTGGGTAAGCCACTTAACCCTCCGTTGCCCCAGGTACAAACTTAGATTGTAAGCCACCTGGAACAGGGAAATATCTGCTGTCCCTGAATGTAACTCACCTTGAACTGCCACTGGAAAAGTGTGAGCTAAATACTAATAAATAAATTGCAGGGTCTGAGGCAACATGAGTTTACCAAAGGAAGATTATGTCAAATGAATCTGACTGATTTATTTGACTGGATGACCAGAGAAATGAATTAAGGGCATGCAATGGATGTGATCCACTTGGATTTCAGTAAAGCTTTTGATAGTGTTCCTCATAGGAGACATGTAAATAAACTGAGTAGCCTAGGGATGCTCCGAAGGTGGGCCCAGAAATTGGTTAATTGATAGACCAAAGAAGGCGATGGTAAATGGAATTCACTCAGAAAAAAGGAACGAGTAGTGGAATGCAATCAGCCTTGGGACTGGAACTGCTCAATGTCTTCATAGCAATGCTGCCGAATGGTTAAAAAGGACAAGTTCGCCTTTTTGCGGATAACACAAACATTTGCAATAGACGAAACAACTTGGAGGGAGTAGACAACATGCAAAAAGATCTATGAAAATTAGGAGAATGGTATAATACTTGATAGTTAAGATTTAATGCGAAGAAGTGCAGAGTGATACACTTGGGATGCAGAAATCCAAAGGAGCAGTATGCAAGTTGGCGAAACAATGTGATAAGGTGGTGGCCAAAGCCAGAAGCATGCTAGGCTGCATTTAGAGAGGCATAACCAGCAAAAGGAAGGCGGTATTAATGCTCTTGTACAAGTTATTGATGTGGCCTCACAGAGTATTCAGCACCATACCTAGGCCTATGCAAGTGGTGGGACCGCACAGGGCACAAAAAAATAGTGGCGCATTTAGGGTTGCCAACTGCCAGCCTCAGCTCCCCCCTCGCTGCCTGCCCGGCCTGCTCTTGCCTGCCATCACTTTTCCTGTTCCCTTGGCATTGGCAGTGGTGGCCATGGTGGCAGGTAACATCCTCCAATTTAAAAAAAAAGCAGGTCTTTCCGACTCCGCACTTGCATGGCTGGTGACTAAAAACACGATATCGCAGCACCTCCTACTGGAAGCCGGAGAACTCCCACGCAGCTTGATGGGAGCACTGTCCCTGTCCTAGTTTTTCATTTCCTTTATTGTCTTGTTTTCTGGAACCAGCTCTGACTCCATGTTTATCTCCCCTCCTCTCCCCCACTCACATTCTCTGTTCAATAGCACGCAAAATCTGTTTTGCTCATCGACTGGAATGTTTAATTTGAGTCATGGTGATGTTTTAGATATGTATTTTTCTACAGCATTATGGATGAAATGCATTCAGTAAATACATTTTATAATAATGTAATTTAACTGAAATAGAAACTTAGAAACCTAAAAAATGATGGCAGATAAAGACTAGTCTATCCAATCTGCCTATCCATAACTATTAAACTTTACAATCCCTTCCTCTGGCCCTCCCTCTGTGCTTATCCCATGCTTTCTTGAATTCAGATACTGTTCTCGTCTCCACCATTTCCACTGGGAGGCTTTTCCACGTATCCACCACATTATCTACATTGTGCACTTTATTCATAACAAACACATTGCATTTATGGAACTGGGCCTCACTCCTAGGTGTGGTTTGCATTGTACTAGTTGAATTCACTTTTCATTATTTTCATCACTGCTACCATGTTCATACCTTTGCATCCCTCTGAGAGAACTGAGCGATCTGTCTTTGGGTTTCTGCCATGTCTCCTCCCAGGAGGAGGGACCTGGGAGGGTTTCCACCCATTCCTTCCTCAAGCATTGGTGTGAAGGAGTAAGGGTCTCGAAAATACACTTTCAAACCATGTTTCTAGAGAAAATAAAACAATGAGTAATGACAGTTAATCCCGCAAAGAAAATTGGGAGCTCACTCTAACAAATGAAGCAGCAAATAATTTCTTTTGCCAGTTGTCCTGTTTGAGCCATGGAGCCCGATTCTCATAGGGGCACGTCCGGGCTGTCCGGATGGCCCCAGGCAAGATGGGCTCGTTTGGACCCAATTCTGGTCCGTGGGAACAAAACATTCCTGCAGCAGCCAGAATTGGGCCCGAGGATGGCCTGGCATCCTATGGATGGGCTAGTGTACCCCTGCCATCTACAGAGATGTCCTCCTGCAGGCGCCCCCAACATCTGTGGCTTTGGCCTCCCTGATCCCCACCGTCCGACCCATGGATGGCCTGCCATGGCCTGGGTTGGGCTGCGGGGACCCCTCCGCACCTGGCCCCGGCCCCAGGGGGTATTCCTTGGGCACTTCCCTATGGGCCTGGCAGTACGTACATGGCTGTGACCTGAATAGGTCCTGTACGTGCTGCCGGGCTGGCCCGCACCCGCTCTGCCCAGACCCTGACACCACCCCCCCCCCCGCTGACTCTCCCCATCTTACAGTACAAGACATGCAAGGAGGACAGGAGGGGAATAGGGTCCATTAATGGGGCCCATAGTGCTATAGGTTGAATAACAAGCACCTTCACAGCTGAGTAGACAATTTTTAGGCTTACCAGATTTTTGAATAACAAATCTGGGACATGTGGGCTAGGAAGGGCAGGGGTTCTCCCTCCTCGGGGATCACTTATTTATTTATTTTATTTATTTAACATTTCTTATATACCGCCTTTCATGATATCAAGGCGGTTTACATTGAACAAACTGAAATTACATTGAACAGGGCATTATAACTTGGAGATAACTATTTTACAGGGAACATGGGCAATGGAGGGTTAAGTGGCTTGCCCAAGGCCACAAGGAGCTTCCCCATATATTTCGAAATGACCAGCCTAGGTAGCATTCAGTCATTTCAACAATTTAAAAAAGACAGTAGTGGCCCTTCTTTTTATTTATTTATTTAGCAAGGCTTATATACCATTTTTCACTGGGTCAAAGCAGTTTACAGTGAACAGAACATCAGTTACATAGAACAAATACCACCTTAGATAACAATTAACAGAGTTAACATAGTTACATGGAACCAATAACACCTTAGTTATGTAGTATGTATAACAGCAAACTATTTGCAATCATTGAACTGTTTACAATATTAAGACAATGTACAAATGGTATATTCTTTAGCTATTTACATGTGAAGAATCTGTCTTGATGGTGTCATGTCGGAGGGGGGGGGGTGTTTAGGTGGGGGGATCCAAAGTGTTCAAGGAATAAGAAGGTTTTTAGGTGTCTACAGAAGGAAGGGAGATTGGTGGTATTCCTTATTGTGTCTGGCAGAGAGTTTCAGGGGAAGGTGCGTAGAGTTTAAATGCTCTGTGGCAAATTTATTGGTTGAATTTTGTTTTAAGAGTACGGTATGGTGAGTTTGTTAGTAGTAGCAGCTCTTCGTGGTCTGTTTGTAGTGAGTTTCTAAAGGAGGGATTGGAGGTAGGTGGTCGGGTGGGAGTATATTGCTTTATGTGTAAGCAGTAGTGTTTTATATTTGATTCTTTTGTGAAGGAACAGCCAGTGGAGCTGTTTTAGAATGGGGGTAATGTGGTCATGTTTAGCAGCTCCCTAGATAGTACGTGCTGCAGTGTGTAGTGATTTGTAGGGAGAGAAGGGTGGCTTGTGGCAGGCCCTCATAAATGCTGTTGCAATAGTCTGCATTAGGGAGAGTGAGAGCTTGAAGTGCTGATTGGAAATCTACCGGTTCAAGGAGGGGAAGGAGGCGTTGTATGGTCTTTGTTCTGCAGTATATTGTTCAGCCTGTCTTCTTTACTCGAGCTTTGAAGGAAATGTGTTGGTCGAGAGTGATCCTAAGGTATTTCAGCTCTGTTCGAACATTTATCTGACTGTTGTTTAGTATTATTGTGGTTGGAGGGGTGAATGAGGAATCCCTTGTAATGAACAGAGCTTCAGTCTTTTTGTAGTTGATTGATAGGTTATTCACTGAAAGCCGATGGGAAATGTTGCTGAAGCAGCCCTGAATTTGTGTGTATGTCAGTTGTTTTGTGTGGATTGGGCAGTATAGCATAATGTCGTCAGCATATAAATGGAAGTGGATGTTGTTTTTTTGATGATTGAGCAGAGGGGTTGGAGATAGAAGTTGAAGAGGGGTGCAGATAGTGTGGAACCTTGGGACACTCCATGTGTTTGTTGGTATGGTTTGGAGGTGCTCGTACCCATTTTTATCTGCTGCCATCTGTCAGTGAGGTATGACTGAAACCATTTGAAAATGGTATCTTGGATTCTGTACGATTGTAGTCATTGTAGGAGTATGCCAAGGTTGACTGTATTGAACGTTGCAGAGATATCAAGAAATTTCAGAAGGTAGGCTTGTGAGTGGTCTTGTATTCCTTGGGTCAATGTGTTGATTAATATGGTCATAAGGGTTTCTACTGCATGCAGCGGGCGGAACCGTGCTGTTGTGGATCAAGTAAGCAGTTTTCGTCAATGTGGTCTTGAAGCTGGAGTTGTACAGTTTTCTCGATGATTTTGGCCAGGAAGGGGAGGCTGGCAATGGGTCTTCATAATGCGGGGTCTGTAGGGTTGAGAGTTGGTTCCTTTAAGGGGGGCAAATAGAGTATAGCTTGAGACAGTTTGTCATTATTCCTTGTTGTAATGTTTCATTTGTTATTTTGGTGAGGACTGGGCTGAGTTCAATCTTTGTAGATTAGATCCAGTTGGCTGGGCATGGGTCAAGTGGTGAGGTGGATGTGTTGAGCATTGTTTGAATTCTCTTGATCTCTTCATTGGTGATCTTACGAAAGGTGGTCCAGCAGGTTGTGTTAGGAAAAATTGTGATGGGTAGGAAGGTGGTGAGGTCTGGGTGGGGGTGTAGTTGTTTGTAGTGCGCAGCTAGTTGTTGATGGCTGACAGCAGGTGTTGTGTTGTGGTTGGTGGGTGGTTTTCTTAGGTGTCTGACTATGTCAAATAGTTCTCATGGGCAATTGATAGAGGTATTGATGATCTTTGTATGGCAGTCCTTCTTGGTTTTATCTGTGTTTGCATGGTAATTCTGAAGTAGGTATTTGTTGCGGTCTTCAATCTGGGTGGTCTTTCACCATTTCCACCCTAGCTGTCTTAGTTTGGTTTTTAGTTGGCGTAGAGTGCGAGCATACCAGGGAGTTTTGTGGATGTGTTGCTTTTTGGAGAGGTTGTGTTGGTTGGATTGTAAGTTATCTGCATCTTCAAGCACTTCATTCCAATTGTCTGTCAATATTGTTGTATCAGATGTGTCCATCTTTATATCTGGTATGGTGTACTCCAGGAAGGCGTCCTTGTTGAATTGTCTGAAGCGTTGTGTGTTCTGTTGTTGTTCTGTCTGGGTTATTGTAGATTTTAGGGCTAGAGAGAAGGTGATGAGGTTGTGATCAGTCCAAGGCATTGGGTGGGTTCGTAGTGTGTGGGGTGGCTGATATGGATTGGGTAGGTAGGGGTAAAAACTATGCAAAGTGTATTGCCTTTGCTGTGTATGGGGGATGTCACATTTTGGGTGAGGTCCATCAGTTCCATGACTGAGAGGAAGATATATATATATATGCCTAAAGTTTATTTTATAAATATAAATAAATATTTTATATATTTCTAAATGTCCTCCTCTTTTTTCAGAAAAGAAATTAATTTTACATCTCTTAGTATGATTGAGAAGACTACATCAGAGGGATATGCAAGAAAAGAAAAGCCTTTTGCCTCTGTCCTTACTGAAATCAGGGACAGGAGGTGGGGATACTTTTTCCATGGAGCTGGGGATACTTTTTCAAAATGAGGGACATCTGGTAACCTTATCAATGTTAAATTAAAATTCCAGTGGATCTTGACTCACCTGGTCTTCTTTTCTGGTTCCTTATTATTCCCACTAGATGTATCCTGTGTCTACAGCTACTGTGTTGTCTATCTTGACTAGACTGTAAGCTCTGATGAGCAGGGACCATCTTTTACATGTGTCTTTGCGGTGCTGCGTATGTCTTTTATTTATTTTATTTATTTAATCAGTTTTATATCCCACTTTATCCTTCAATCAAAGTGGTTGACAACACGGTGGGTCTACATTGAATGAGAGGGGTGGGGCAATAAGACGTACATGGACTTTTAGACATTTGGTACTTATTCTCCTCTATGCGCGCCAGTGGGGCTTGGAGTCCTAGGTTAGGTGTGAGAAGTGTTCTGTGAACAGGAGTGTTTTGAGTGTCTTGTAACGCTATTCAAATACTCAGTAATAGTAGTAGTAGTGGATGGGAATTTTATAACCAGGTACCTAGAACACACCTATCTTAAGCCTATTTCATGAAGAAAAGCAGGCATTTACTTTCCTTTATAAGATAGGGGTGTGTTGTTCTTGTTAAGTGCCATCAAGTATTTGGTCTTCATTCAGGCGGTTCATTGTTGATAGAGTGGTATCCATAGCTGCTGTTATTGTATCAATCCATCTCATTGCTGGCCTTCCTATTTTGCATTGACCTTCAACCTTGCCAAGCATGATGTCTTTCTCTATTGATCTCTCTCTTCGTATGATGTATCCAAAGTATGAAAGTCGCAGTCTTGTCATCTGAGCTTCTAAAGAAAGCTTTGCATTGATCTCCTCTAATACTGACTGGTTTGTTCTTTGGGCAGTCCATAGTATACACAATATTCTTCAATAGCACCATAATTTAAAGACATCAATTTTCTTCCTGTTTATTTTTTTTCACTGTCCAACTTTCACTTCCATAAGATGTTATTGAAAATCCCATGACTTGGACAATCAAATCTTTGTATGGAGAGAGACATCTCTGCTCTTGAGAATCCTGTCTAGGTCCTTCATAGCCACTCTGTCAAGAGCAATGCATCATCAGATTTCTTGACTGCTTGTCGTTTCTTTATTGATTATTGATCCAAGCAGGTTAAAGTTGTCCACTATTTCAATTTCTTCTCCATCAACGATGAACTTATTGATTTTGCCAGCTGTCAGGATCTTTGTCTTCTTTACATGAAGGTACAGGCCCATTTTAAGACTATGTTCCTTGATCTTGACAAGCAAATGTTTCAAATTGTCCTTACTTTCAGCCAGTATTGTGGTATCATCAGCATAGTGAAGATCATCCACCAATCTTCACACCTTGGTTGTCTTCATACAATCCTGCTTCTGTGATGATTTGTTCTGATTTTAAATTAAGCAGGTAGGGGGAAAGTATGCAGCCTTGTCATACACCTTTGCTGATTTTCTATTTCTCCTTGTTCCATTTGAACTGTTGCTTCTTGATTAATGTAAAAGTTGTGCAAGAGAACTATTAGGTGTTCTGGTATACCTATGCTTTTTAACGTGGCTCAGAGTTTCTCATGGTTTACATAGTCAAAAGCCTTGCTGTAGTCAATTACAGACATATAGATTTCCTTTTGGTATTGTTTTTTTTTTTTTGAGGATGCATCTCACATCCACAATGATATCTCTTGTTCCTCGTCCTTTCCTGATCCCTGTTTGCACTTCAGGCAGCTCTCATTTCAGGTGTGGTTGTAGTTTGAGTAGAATCCTGCTAGCATGTGGGATCAGAGCAATTGTGGGATAATTTCCACAGCCCATCAGGTCACCTTTCTTTAGTATTAGTATAAACACAGATCTTTTCCAGTTGGTTGGCCAAGATATTGTCTTCCAAATTTCTTAGCAGAGCTTTGTAAGTATGGCAACAACCATATCCGACTGCTGTAGTACTTCGGTGGGAATGCTATCAATACCCGGTGCTTTGTTCTTTGATAATGCTTTCAAAGCTGCTTCAACATCTTTCATCACTAATGGTTCCTGATCATAAAGTACAGATTGAAATGGCTGCTAGTCCACTTGATCTTTATGTTATAATGACTGACATTATAATATTCTTGATTTTATTCTCCATTCCTTTCCTTATGATTCCTAGCATTCTATTTGCTTTTTTGGCCAATGCTGAATGCTGAGCAGGTTTCAATGATGCCTAGATCCTTTTCCTGGGTGATGTTTCCTAGTGTGGAAGTTTGCATTGGGTGACTATAATTTGGGTTGTTCTTCCCTAACTGCATAGCTTTGCACTTGTCCATAATACATTTCATCTGCCATTTGGACACCCAGTCTCCCAATTGCTTAAAGTCATCTTACAATTTTTCACAATTCTCTTCTGATTTAACAGTTTTGAATAATTGTGTATCATTTGCAAATTTGCTCACCTCACAAGATGTTCCCATTTCTAAGTCACTTATAAATATATTAAAAAGCAGGAGTCACAGCACAGATCCCTGGGGTATTCCACTATTCACTTTTCTTTGTTGAGAAAATTGGCCATTTAACCCTCTTCTTTGTTTTCTCTCTTTTAACCAATTCCCATTCCACAATAGTGCACTGCCTCCTATCCCTTGACTTTATAATTTCCTCATGAGTCTCTCAAGAGAGACCTTGTCAAAGGCTTTCTGAAAATCCAGATACACCATATCGACTGGCTCATCTTTATCTACCTGTTTGTTCAGTCTTCAAAAAAAATATTAGAAAACTTCCTTGGCTAAATCCATGTTGATTTTATCTCATTAAACCATGATTCTCTATATGTTCAGCAATTTTGTTCTTTACAATGGTTTCTATCATTTTGCCTGGTACTGATATCAGGCTCACTGGTCTGTAGTTTCCTGGATCACCCCTGGAACCCTTTTTAAAAATTGGCACTACGTTGGTCACTTTCCAGTTTTTGGTACTATAGATGATTTTAATGATAATTTACACATTTCTAATAGTAGGTCTGCAATTTCATTTTTTTAGTTCTTTCAGCACCCTGGGATACATATACTCTGGTCCACGTGATTTGCTACTCTTTATCAAATTGCTGTATTACTCCTTCCTTGTTTATCGAGGTTTGTTTCAATTCCTCCGATACATCACCTTAAAATATCATTTCTGGCATGGGTATCCTTCCAAAACGTTATACCACCCTCTTCACTACAAAAACATTTAGATCCACCATCAAAAAACTGCAGCAACACATTCATGTATTCAAAATATCTAAGTATAGAAAATCCATTCTGTACTTTCTTTCTTCTAAACAATGCTTTTCTATTCCATTTCAAATATACCATTTATTCACTTCTTCACTTGGCCAATAAAGCTATAAATGTCTGCTTTAAATGAACACTTTTTATATTATCCAAAAAGCTAAGAAGCTTATTCACCAGCAGAGTAATAGCTCTTTTATTTGCTTTTAACACCAAATGATGTTGTCACGCTTCTTGCTACAATTTAATCATTGCTCTCAGATCTTCAACAAAATGTTGTTTTATTTTGCATTTCTCTTATTTGCATTTCCATCAATATCCATCAATCCATCAAACTCTATTTTCAGTCTTTACGCTTGTTCAATTGAATCAGTTCTTTCCCTGAAAAGAAGTTTCATAAAAGCTTATCTGATCTACACTGGAGCTCTCAACAAATGTGCAGTGGTGGTTTGGCCCCTCTTGCCCTGCTCTTTGCTGTCCCCCCTCCCCCCAGAAGCTGCTACCCTAGGTGACCACCTAGTTTGCCTGATGGTTGGGCCAGCACCATCTTTGGACAATTCTTATGTTGATCTAGTAAAAAGTGCCAGACTCTGAAAAGAATCCATCTTTCTCCAGGACCAATATAGTACTGAAATGTTACTGCTGTATGAATCAACAGCATATGCAAACTGAAGACCCGGCTTATTAAAGATTTTCTCATAGGCCAAAAATGCAGAAAAGCTCTCTGTAGTTAAAGGACTCTGCAGGAATTCCCCACCCCAACCTCTGAAAGGGAACTCCCCTAAAACTAGCAGCTACTATTACTACTACTATTGAGCATTATATAGTGCTACCAGAAGCACACAGCACTGTACAGATATACATGCAAGAGACAGTCCCTGCTCGTCAGAGCTTACAATCTAGTCAAGACAAAACATGGAACAAAAGTCAATTCAAGGCAAACAAACATGGAGCCAGTCTATTCATGGCAACAGAAATAAGGGACAAACACACATGGGGCAAGGGTCTATTCATGGCAAAACAATTAAGGCACTTGTAATTTCGTCAAGACAAAAGTCGGGGCAAGACAAAGGACTGAGTCAGGATCTGACAGCTACAGTGAAGAGGTGGGTCTTCAACCTGAATTTGAAGAGGACCAGGGAGGGGGCCTGGCATACAGAGACAGGTAGGTTGTTCCAGGCGTAAGGTGCAGCAAGGTGAAAGGAGCGAAGTCTGGAGTTAGGGGTGTGAGTGAAGGGCCTAGATAGGAGTAGTTTGTCAGAAGAGCGAAGTTTCTGAGAGGGGTTGTAAGGAGAGATAAGAGATGAAAGGTAATGAGGGGCCGTGGAGTGAATGCATTTATAGGTCAGGAGGAGAAGTTTGAACTGGATGCGGAAACGGATAGGGAGCCAGTGAAGCGATCTGAGGAGAATAGTAATGTGGGTATGGCGAGGCTGGCGGAAAATTAGTCGAGCAGCAGAATTTTGAATAGATTGAAGGGGAAGGAGATAGCTCACAGGGAGACCAGCAAGGAGTAGGTTGCAGTAGTCGAGGCGAGAGGAGATCAAGGAGTGGACAAGCGTTTTAGTAGTGTGTTCAGAAAGGAAGGGGCGGATTTTGCTAATGTTGTAGAGAAAGAAATGACAGGTCTTAGCTACGAGCTGGATATGTGTGGAGAAAGAGAGAGAGGAGTCAAAGATAACCCCCAGATTGCGGGCCGAGGGAACAGGAAGAATCGTAGAGCCATCCACGGAGACAGAGAAAGGAGGGAGAGGAGGGAGGTTTTGGGGGGAAAGACAAGGAGTTTAGTCTTGGACATGTTCAATTTCAAGCGGCGGTGAGACATCCAGGCAGCGATGTCAGAGAGGCAGGCAGAGATTTTGGTATGGATTGCTGGAGAGATATTAGGTGTAGAGAGGTAGATTTGGGAGCTTGCCCATGTATTTTATCTCTCTATATCACTGTGCTTGTTAGGCTTGGGAAAGCCCCCATTTAACTCAGCCCTTCGTAAATAAGGCCCACAAAGTGGAATATATCCACAGAAGCAAAATAATATAGGATACCATGCACATGGAATACACTATCATTCACATTACAAGAAATCCATGTTCCGCTTTTCTTTTACTCACATAGAAAGAAAAACATTACCTTCAATTCCAGATCTTTGTAAATTTGAGGTCGCAACAGACTGAGGAGGTACGAGGCTCTAGAGAATTTAAATCCTGAAAATGTTCAAACAAATAAAAGCAGCTCAGAGCTCAGTACAAAATGCTTGGCCAATGCATAATTTTTGATTGTGTACAAGAAACAGAAGGAAGAGGATAATATTAGATAGCATGTGGGTATGAGTTAGGGAGGAGCAGTAAAGACAAAAGACATCAGGCCCATCATTAACGAGTCACTATCAGAATGAGTGGGCATCCCTCCTACTCCTACTAGACACTAAGGACCCTGGGTAAAGAGATCAGGGGTGGGTGTTGAGGAGTTTGCCAGAGGAGGCTTCGGGAGGGGAGTCTTCATACTGGGGAGGAGTCTGATGGTATGATCAAATGCCTTGAGGTGAGTTGGGGAGATCCACTGTTTTGGGGGATGGGGGGATTAGATGTTTGAGGGAGTCAGAAAAGGGATCAGTTGTCTTGGGGAAGATCAAGGGAGAGATTGAGATCAGGAGGGTTGATCAGGATGAAATGGTGGTAGTGTGTGTTTAGAACGGAAGCAGCAATTTTAAAAAGCTGCTCCCAAGTACATGTGGGGAATGCATGCATGGTTGTTCATGCATGGTCGTTTTCCCTATGTGTAGCTTTTAATTGCTGCTCCCACTGGATGTGGAGATGTACACATTCAGTCTTGCACCTATTTTACAAGAGGATGTACTTTTCCTAGAGCATCTCTTAAAATACTATGAGCCCGATTCAGCAAGGGCCACGTCCGGGCCATCTGGACAGCTCCAAATTGCACTTGATTCTGTAGCTGCAGGAGCCAGATATTCCTGCGGCTGCAGAATCAGGCATCTAGATGGTCTGGTGTTGCCTCAATTCCTTACCATGAGACATCCACCCAGTACCCCATAAAGCCTGCCCTATGCTCCTCCTGGGGTGCCAGTGCTTCCCCTGTGAGGAGGAAAATTGCCAGCCCTTGATGAAGCCTTGTGGAGAAACGGAGATCTTTGATGAAGTTGGCTGTCCCTGTGGGGAAGCTATCCCTGTAAGGAGGAAAACTGCCAGCCCCCTGATAAAGCCTTGTGGAGAAATGGAGATCTTTGTTGGGCAATTAAGTTTTTAGATTCTATGATGGAATATCGGCATGGTGGGGAACTTAACCATGTGAGAAATAATATTTAAAGGCGACAGCAGAGGAATTGAAACAAATCTCGATAAACTGGGAAGATGTAACACAGCTAATTGATAAACTAAAGAGCAGCAAATCATCTGGACCAGATGGCATACATCCCATGGTGCTGAAAGTACTAGAATATGAGATTGTAGAACTACTATTAGTAATCTGTGATCTATCATTAAGATCATCTGTAGTACCCGAAGATTGGAGCATGGCAGTTTAATGCCAATATTTAGAAAGGTTCCAGGGTGATCCGGGAAAACTACAGACCCGTGAGTCTGACATCAGTACTGGGAAAAATGGTAGAAACCATTATCTAATGCAAAATTACTGAAGATGTAGATAGTTATAGTTTAATTGCAGAAAGCCAACATGGATTTAGCCAAGGAAAGATTTGTCTCACCAATCTCATATTTTTTTTGAGGGCGTGAATAAACAGGTAAATAAAGGTGAGGCGGTTGATATAGTCATCTTGATTTTCAGAAAGCCTTTGACAAAGTCCCCCATGAGAGGGAAATTAAAAAGCCATGGGATAATAGGCAATGTACTATTGTGGATTAGGAACTGGTTGAAAGATAGAAAACAGAAAGTAGGGCTAAATGGACAATTTTCTCAATGGAGAAAGGTAAATAGTGGAGTACCTCAGGGATTTGTGCTGGGCTCACCTTGCAGAACACAAGGCTTATTCAAATATGTATGGGAGACTTGTTGTCCAAAAGCTGCACTTCATAATTTTGTACCCTGCTAAGTTGAAAGTTTGGCATAACATAAAGCCAGTTCTATTGAATACACCCCAGGCAGCAGACTCATAGCTCAGCCAACTTGAAGCGGAGGCTAATGGAGAAAGAGCTGGGGCTAGTCCCTGAGGCTCTTGTGTGCCACTGGCGGCAGTAGATTAGATATAGGACCTTTGAGACACTGGCCACTCAGCTGACTAATATACTGCAGAGTAAGCTTTAGCATTAAACTGATTATGATTTACTGATATTTCATCTCAGTGTTTGGATGTTGTGAACAGATATGGACACATTTCTTTGGTCTGGGACAGGCTACTAATCTTTTATATGCTGATGTGGGTGGACATGATATTTTGCTAGTGGTTGAGCTATGGCCCAAGGCATCGACAAACAATGGGAGTGGTCCTGCCAGCCTTAAATATCTTGAATTGAAGGCAGTTGACAAGATCCTAGTAATTCGTTTTTAGGAATCCTAAGTACCACCTGCATTATCGGTGTGCTATTGCCACAGTGGGTCAAGGCAGCTTGGCTATATGTGCTTGCAGAGATAAGCCTTCAACCTCTAGCAATTGTATTATTCATAAAAACTGTCTTTTCAATTTGATCATTGCACTACAACAAAGAGTCGCACTGACCACCATATAACAGCCAGTGTTGGTCTGAACACTTTGTTAAGATTGACAGAACACCCTCAACTCTTTGCTTTCCAGTGTGACTGATTATTATAAACTTTTCATGGTCAGAGCATCCTTCAAAGGGCCTGAGGCCACTTGGTATGCTTCAATTAGGATGGCTATGCTCAGAAACTATATTTCTGTTTTTTGGAGTATAATAAACAGTCCCAGAGGTTGCTGTTGTAAAGCACACCATGGCTGCAAAGTATTGCAGCCTCCTGTTCAGTTATTGTTTAGTATGAATAACCACCATTTATGTAGCAAGTCTGTGATTGTTGTTTGCAGAGGGCAAAGGGCAAAGGGGTGTTGGCAGGGATTGTGTGATTGAATGGGGGTTTTGGGGATGCAATATTGCATTATGTGTTCTAATGCTTAGATGAGTGGAGCAATAACTGGTTTGGGAAGTTGGGGATGGAAGAGGAGGGAAACGGTATATGAGTCAGATTTGAGTGAAGAAAAAGAGACTGCTGCATAAGTGGATGTTTGCATGTGTTTAGAGGGGTGACAAGACTTTGACTTTAATACTTTGGACACATCATGTGAAGAGAGAGATCATTCAAGAAAGACATTAATACTGCTACTACTGAACATTTGTATAGCGCCACAAGGCATACACAGCGCTGCACAGACACATGTAAAAGACGGTGCCTGCTCATCGAAGTTTACAATCTAGTAGGTTGTCCTTCCACCATGTCAAGACATCATGGCAGGGGATTTTAATTTAGTTATGGACTCTGGGATGGACAGATCATCTTCCTCCAGGGACAGGAGTAAATAGAGAAGTAAACATTAACCATTATTTCCAACCAACTTAAATTTGGTTGAAGTTTGGAAGACATTACATCCGCTGGAGAAGAGTTATACCCACTTCTCCTGGGCTCATGATATGGTGTTTCCCAAAGTTGGTTTTCCAATGTAATGGAGGCCAATATTGGCCCATTGGTGGTTTCAGAGGATGTCTCTGTTTGGATGGATTTGGAGGGGAGTGAAGACCTTTATAGTACTAGACAGTGGATGTTTCCTAGAGCCTTATATCATGACCCCCAATTTCACCTTTTCTAAGTGCAGAAGTGGGAGGAATATTGACAAACCAATTATGGCCACAAGGAAAACCCAGTCATTTTTTGGTAGACAGCTAAAGCTATTCTACACAATTAAATTATTGCCTGTCCTGTTTGGAAAAAGTGAGCCCTTGGGATCACCATGCTTCCATTAGAAAAGAGACTGAGAATTTGCAAGGCAGCCTATCAGCCATCTCCAAATTGGGCTAGACAAGAGCAATTTCTGGCTGCTCAGATGGCCTTAAATACTCAAATTCATGAACAACCTGAAAAGATCTCACTCTTTCCAATTTGGAAATAAACTGATTAGATTGTTGCTTGGTTAACTAAACCTTGGTTGGGTTGGAAACATGTGGAAACCTCCGAGGATGAGGGGGTAAGATGATTCATACCAGTTCAAAGATTGCTCAAAGGTTTGCAGACTGTTTGGCCCAATTTTACTCCAAAGTGGATGTTGATACTTCCCAGGCCTCCCAGTTCCCAGAGTATAGACATATCTGAGTTGACTCCAGAGGTTAGGGTAGCTCTAAATGCCCCAGTGACACCAAAGGAGATTAGATGCATGATTCATCAACACAAATTATGTAATGCTCCTGGCCCCTCTTGTCTCTCAGTCGAATTTTACAAACAAATGGAACTTCAATTGTATGGCTCTTTAGAATTCTATTGCTCAAAGGACAATTTTTAGGGAGGAGTAACTCCTCTTTAATTACTGTAATCCCCAAACCAGGGAAAGACCCTCAGTTTGTGCAGTCCTATCTTTCATCTCTCTTCTTAATGTTGCTCTTCAAATTTTGATTGCGGGTACTGTGTAATACTTCTGATTGTAGTTAAATAAAGAAGATTATTTTGTATTTTGCTGTCATGTAATATGTTTTTAATGATGTGATATCCCAGAATTCTCTGCCAGCTGTCTTGCAAGCATATATTTTACAAATTCTGAGGCCATTCCCTTATGTTAGATCAATACTAGGCTTGGGATGGACCTTTCCCATTAAAATGGATTAGGAGAAAATAAGAGACTCAGGGATATACTTTCCAAGATCATTACAGCACCTTTATAACTATAACATCCAGCTATCAATGCAAGAGACAATAACCCTTTTCCAGAGTTGGACTACTCTCTTGGTTAAGCTTATGGGTAGTATTTTCCTTTATAAGACAATTATTGTCCCAGAATGGCTGTATGTCCTCCAAATGGTAGCCTTATATATTCATCAACAAGATAGAGAAAAGTTGTATAAATCACTGTGGGTTTTTTCTAGAAGGGTAAGAGAACACACATAGCTCTCTCTCTCTTAATGATATAACGCAGTCAGGGAATGTTAGGTGTTACAGATTTAGATCTGTATAATAAAGCCTATAACTTACAGTATCTGAGGGAATGGTTACTTGGCTTTTCTTAGTATCCACAAGTCTCTTGGGAGGAAGACTTTCTGAGACCCCTGTCTAGTGCATATGTTATTCATGCATGAGCTAAATAGCTTCGTCCAGAGTTAAGACATGGTGTTTTGCTTAAGCCTTTGAGGTACACCTGGAGATGGTTAGGGGCCTATAAGGATTTTAATCACTATCATACCCCATTGCTGCCTGTTTGTGGGAATCAAGACATCTTGGCAGGAATGACTAGTCGAGCATTCCATGACTGGGTGGAAAAGGGACTAACTAGGGTAAGATAGCTAGTTGATGAGGAGGGCAATCAAGCTATTTCCATTCCACACACCAGAACTGGAGCATCATTTCATATGGAGGGATCATTTTACTTACTTACAAACCTCGCAATATATCTAAGATCTGGGGCTCAAAATATTTAATGAGGATCTAAAAGAATGGCTAGAAAATATTTGATATTAGAGGGAAAGGGCAAATGTAAGACATCAATCTTATTTAAGACTCTATTGTTGGAAGCCCCTCCTCCAAATTAACTAAATGGATGGAGACAAGGAGGAGAGATTTAAAGTGATTTATTTGAGGACTTTATGTTGTTATACATAGAAGCAATCCCTATGGTATCTTTGAATATGGGACTGCGTGAGCAACAATACAAATTCTTACTGATGGTCTACGTCTCCTCCAAGCAGTATATGAAATTTCATACCCCTGGTGATGGTATGTAAGGACACCCTGATACTGAGACCTGTGATATTCAAGCACCAAGGCTGTCAGCCATGATACTTAAATATCAGCAGGATAGTCAGTGGCTGCAACCAGATTGAAGCTGCCACTGAATGCCCCTGCTCAGTGGCACAAACTGGTTAAGTCTTGGCACAACTTATCCAATTTGCCCAATTTTCAGCTGGGTTTTAACTAGATTGATTGGGCTGCACAAAAAGCTGTCCTAAATTGTAATCCACTTAAGTTCCAGCTGAAAATCGGACAAACCAGGTAAGTGTCGAGACTTAGCTGGTTTGCGCCGCTCAGCAGGGATATTCAACGGAAACACCATGCTGGTTATTTCAGCTGAATATCCCACTGATATTTAAATGCTATTTGCATTTGAATATTGGCAGGTCTGAATGTCAGGCCTCAAGTTAATTACCTGTAGCAGGTGTGTTCCGTAGACAAGACAATATCCTTACATACCCTGCCTATCCTTTGGAGATGTATTCCACATTAAATGAGAAAAACAATGGAGATGGCCCCATGTCAGGATGCAGTGTGGGAAATTTCACACATGTGCAGTTGAGCTCAAAGCTCTTACAGTAGTAAATTAGAGGAAAGCTTTCCCACATGTGGGCTTTGTCAGATTACATCACCATTTATAAGGACTTCTGTCCTGCTGTCTATTGGGAACACCCGTTACAGGTAAGTAATAGGGTTGACATGTCTTCAGTAGCAGAATGGCTAATCTATTGAAGAGGGCTTTAAGCTAGATTCAATGGGGATGGGTGAAGAAAGCCCCCAGGTAAGTGAAAGCCCATAGGTAAGTAAAACATTAAATACCTTTATAGAAATAGTTAAAAGGGGCAACATCTGGAAAGCACGGTCTGTAAATGCTCATAGCATGAGAAATAAGATCCCAGATGTTCAGACTTTAATGGGAGAGGCTGACTTACAGAGACATGGTTCACGGACAACCTTGACTGGGATAGAAGTATACCAGGCTATATGTTATTCAGAAAGGACAGGGTAAGAAGAAGGGGAGGAGTGGCACTATATCTAAAAAATAATATTAAAGCTATGGAAATACAGGGCTTAAAAGGGAGAGAGGAGGCAGTGTGGGTTAAACTAGAAAGAGAGAATGAGAAGTCCATTTGCATTGGCGTGATATATAGACCTCCATCACAGGGAGAAGATGTGGACAGAGATTTAATAGAAGACATACGCAGCATTGCCAGGAAAGGGAAGTGCTACTGATAGGGGATTTCAATATGCCGGATGTTGATTGGCACATCCCTTCTGCAGTATCATCTAGAAACAAGGAGATCCTGGATTCTTTACAGGAAGAAGTATTCAGGCAACTGGTAACAGAACCCAAACATGAAGGGGCTTGGTGCTTACCAATGGGGAAAGTGTTTCTGATGTTATAGTGGGAGATCATCTCACATCCAGTGATCACCAGATGGTGTGGTTCAGTATTAGGACTAGGGCTGATAAAATCCATTCAAAAGTGAGGGTCTTAGACTTTAGGAATTTTGCCAAGATGGGCCAATACTTCAAGGAGTCGTTTGCGGGTTGGGAACAACTGGGGAATGTAGAAAAACAGTGGGCAAAACTGAAAGGGGATATTTTAAGGGCAACCAACCTTTTTGTTAGAATGGTAAATAAAAGGAAAAGGAAAAGGAGGCCACTATGGTTCTCAAAAGAGGTAGCTGAAAAGGTGAAGAATAAGAGGGAGACCTTTATGAAATACAAGAGATCACAGAGAGAGGAAGACAGGTATCTATATTTGGAAAAACTTAGAGAAACTGGCAAAGAAGTCAGGAAAGCAAAGGTACAAAAAGAAGAAGAAATAGCTAATGCAATAAAATGCGGGGATAAGACATTTTTCAGATATGTTAGTGAGAGGAGGAAGGGCAAAAGTGGTATTATCATGTTCAAGGGTGAAGGGGAGGAATATGTAGAAGCTGATGAGGATAAAGCAGAATTGCTTAACAAATATTTCTGTTCTGTGTTCACAGATGAAGGCCTGGGAGCAGGACCTCA
This sequence comes from Ichthyophis bannanicus, assembly GCA_033557465.1. NCBI lineage: Eukaryota > Metazoa > Chordata > Amphibia > Gymnophiona > Ichthyophiidae > Ichthyophis > Ichthyophis bannanicus. Next base: position 883,562,305 of record CM066034.1, on the reverse strand, counting down.
GACAACACCCACAAATAGGAACAAAAGGGCATCTCAAATGATTTCCAGAGGACTGTGTTCATAAGGAACTAGCTAAACTAAAAGTGGACAAAGTGATGGGAACAGATGGGATACATCCAAGAATACTGAAGGAACTTGGGGACGTTCTATCAGCTTCACTGACTGACCTTTTCAATGCCTCTTTGGAGTCGGAGGTGGTGACAGAGGACTGGAGAGGCACCTACAGAAAAGCGGAAGAAAGGATGTGGTTGAAAACTACAGGCCGGTTAGTTTAACCTTGGTGGTGAGTAAATTATTGGAAATGCTGCTGAAAGCGAAAATAGTGAGGTTTCTGGAGTCCAACGAATTGCAGGCTCTGAGGCAGAATGGATTCACCAGGTGAAGATCTTGTCAGACAAATCTGATTGATTTCTTTGACTGTTTGACCAGGGAGTTGAACTGAGGGAGAGCCCTAGATGTGATGTATTTACATTTCAGTAAAGTATTTGACACTGTTCCACACAGGTGACTTATTAATAAACTGAGAACCCTAGGGATGGACCCTAAAGTTACTGATTGGGTTAGAAATTGGTTGAGTGGGTGGCAACAAAGGCTACAGGTAAATGGAGTTCACTCTGAGGAGAAGAAGGTTACCAGTGGAGTGCCGCAGGGATCTATCCTTGGTCTGATTCTTTTAAACATCTTTGTTAGTGATATTGCGAAAGGGCTGTCGGGTAAGGTTTGCCTCTTTGCGGATAATAGCAAAATCTGCAACAGAGTAAACACCCAGGAAGGTGTAGATAACATGAGGAGTGATCTAACTAAGCTTGAAGAATGGTATGGAATTTGGCAGCTGAGATTTAATTCTAAAAAATGTAGTGTCATGCATTTGGGCTGCAACAATCCAGGGGAGTGATATAGTATAGGAGGTGAAGTACTTCTGTCCACGAAAGAAGAACGGGACCTAGGCATGATTGTGTCTGATGATCTCAAAGTAGCTAAACAGGTGGAAAAGGTGACAGCGAAAGCTAGAAGGATGCTTGGGTGCATAGGGAGAGGAATGGCCAGCAGAAGAAAGGAGGTGATAGTGCCTCTGTATAAGTCTCTAGTGCGACCTCATTTGGAGTATTGTGTGCAAATCTGGAGACTGCACCTTCAAAAGGATATAAACAGGTTGGAATCGGTGCAGAGCGTGGCTACTAAAATGGTTAATGGTCTTCATTATATAGTTATAAAGCATACGAGGACAGACTTAAGGACCTTAAAATGTATACTTTAGAGGAAAGGCGGGACAGAGGTGATATGATTGAGACATTTAAATACCTCTGTGGCATAAATGCACAGGAGGAGAGCCTCTTTCGATCGAAAGCAAGCTCTGCTACGAGGGGACATAGGATGAAGGTAAAAGGGGATAGACTCAGGAGTAATATGTGGAAATATTTCTTTATGGAAAGAGTGGTAAATTGATTTTATTTATTTATTTATTTATTATACTGCACTCTTTAGAATCAGTGTGGTTTACATGTATACTAACAGGTACTTTTTATTCCCTTGTCCCTGAAGGGCTCACAATCTAAGGCGTATGTTTACTAAACCGTCTTAACATCGCAGCGGTGGTATTATCGCATGATAACGCCACTTATTGTGCGATAACGCAGCGGCGGCGTTAAGGCACACTAACGCTGTGAAATCAGGGTGTCAAGGGTGGAGTAAGGCTTCCCAGAGGGCGGAGAGAAGGGGTCAATGGGCGGAGAGTGGGAGGGGAGAGGCTCCAGGCACACTAACGCTGTGGAATCAGGGTCTGAACACTAACGCCAGTGAAACCCTCGGGTTAAGGCACATTTGCAGGAAAGAGAAACAATTTCAGTCAGCAATGTGCAGCAAAGGCAGGGAAACCCAGAAAAGTGATAGTTGTGATACATGTGCAGGGAACAAAGAGGCAAATAAATATATAAAAGGACCAGAACCACATCTAAAAGCCCAATAACCAAGCTGGCCAAAAGTGATATTAATGATAAACATAAAGCAACACCACTGACAAAGCTCAAAAAATAAGATATCATGTTTGGAAGGGTCTATTCTCTGTCCCCCTACAAAGTGAATGATCCCACATTGAAATAGTGCTGATCAGGGTTTATTCACGTCTATATTGGGCAGGTTTGTCATGGCGTGCACATGTGCAGTAACAGCAGAGTGGGCACGTAGGAAAGGGCAACTGTACTGATGCTGTAAATGGGATATAGAGGGCTATAGGCGGCACATGCTGTGGTCCAGCTGGGGCACAGTGCGTGTTAGGCAGATGCCTAGGTGGCACATAGGCATGCCGAAACTGTAAAGCAGCAAGACATCAACTGATGAGGGTCCATCATGGGCACGAGTGTGGTTCCCACAGTGTCACAGGGGAGATTACCCAGCAGGTACCCCCAAGGGCATATAACATTGGCAGGCGGTGTGGGGGGGGGGGGGAAGCGCGCATATCCATGTAGGCACCCCTACCCAAGAACCCACACCATAGGCAGCTGCCTACTGGCATAGTGGATGGCCTGGGACTGCGCACCACCAGCACCACCGGCATAATGGCATGGCAGCATGGTGGCGGAGGGGGCAGTGGCATCTGCCCACAGCAGACCATGGCCTAGTCCCGTTTAGGTGGGTGCCGTGCACTGCAACAGACAGGGTCTGTCTGACAAGCAGTCATGGTATCCCCAGAGAATGAACAACTCTGTGGCAACAGTGTGGTGCAGTACACACAGCCAGTGTGTTCATGAGTAGAAGGTCACAAGTTCAAGTCCCAGCTGTGGCTCCTGCGAACCCAGTCCCCATATTTTACCCAGTACTAAACTGTGGTAATAAAGATGGAACCTTTATTGCAGATAAAATAAACATGCCTGAAACGCCTATATTTTACCCTACAGAGCATAGACACCATAAACATGTGCAATCCCTAGAGCAGAGTTTCCCAACTGCAGTCCTGGAGGGCCAAACACCATTCAGGTTTCATGCTGACCCTAATAAATATGCCTGTGCTGCATTTGTATGCGCTGCCCCATGGTATGCAAATGTACAAGTAAATGGAGCTCACTCTGAGGAGAAGGATGTTACCAGTGGTGTGCCCCAGGGATCTGTCCTTGGTCCGATTCTTTTTAACATCCTTGTTAGTGATATAGCGGAAGGGCTGTCGGGTAAGGTTTGCCTCTTTGCGGATGATACCAAAATCTGCAATAGAGTAGACACCCAGGAAGGTGTAGATAACATGAGGAGGGATCTAGCTAAGCTTGAAGAATGGTCTAGAATTTGGCAGCTGGGATTTAATGTTAAAAAATATAAGGTCATGCATTTGGGCTGCAGCAATCCAAGGGAGCAATACAGTATAGGAGGTGAAGTACTTTTGTCCACTAAAGAAGAGCGGGACCTAGGCGTGGTTGTGTCTGATGATCTTAAAGTAGCTAAACAGGTAGAAAAGGCGACGGCAAAAGCTAGAAGGATGCTTGGGTGTATACGGAGAGGCATGGCTAGCAGAAAAAAGGAGGTGATAATGCCTCTGTATAAGTCTTTGGTGCGACCTCATTTGGAGTATAGTGTGCAATTCTGGAGACCGCACCTTCAAAAGGATGTGAACAGGATGGAGTCAGTGCAGAGGGTGGCTACTAAAATGATTAGTGGGCTTCATTATAAAGCATATGAGGACAGACTTAAGGATCTTAATATGTACACCTTAGAGGAAAGGCAGGATAGAGGTGATATGATTGAGATGTTTAAATACCTCCGTGGCATAAATGTTTATGGAGAGAGCCTCTTTCAATTGAAAGCAAGTTCTGCTATGAGGGGACATGGGATGAGGGTGAAGGGAGATAGATTCAGGAGTGATATGCGGAAATAATTCTTTACGGAAAGAGTAGTGGATCCATGGAATAGTCTCCCAGTGGAGGTGGTAGAGATGAGGACAGTAACTGAATTCAAAAAAGCATGGGACCAACACAGAGGATCTCTAAAGGTAAAAAGTGGACTGTTGTAGTTGTTGATATGGAAGGACAGACTAGATAGGCCATGTGGTCTTTTTCTGTCATCATGTTTCTATGTTTCTATGTATCTCATGCATATTCATTAGGGACAACATGAAAACCCGAACAGTGTTTGGCCCACCAGGACCGGAGTTGGGAACCTCTGCCCTTGAGCAGCGGCCAACAGGGGCATAAACACCCACACCCACAGGCTCCACTATCCAAAGCCTCATGGAGAGTCAGGCTGTTGGGCCCTGTGCGCAGCAGCATCTCCCAATACTAGCACTTGCATACCTTAGCAATGCTGCCCTAAACCTGGGAATACGTTACACATATATCAAAAGGTTGCTATGATTAATGGCAGATAACAATTCCTAAGTTAAGCACAATTTGCTGATAGAGCTGCATCATAGCAACCTTTCTGATATCTGTGGAGTGTGTTTCAGTTTTGGTTTCTGACAGTGTTTACCACCCCGGGGAGTGACCCCAACAGTATTGCGTACCATAGCCATGCCTGCACTGTGCCCAGGACGGGTGTGGTGGCCAGGGCTGCCAAAAGCCTCTATATTTGCACAATGCTGGCATAGGTGTGGGAGTGTGTGTCTGTCTATCCAGTGTGTTGTGGCTGCCTACACTTTACTCAGCCCACACTGCTTGCACTGTTTCCAGTGTTAGCCTGCCAATGTGCATAATGAGGAGGAAGGTATTGTGGGTATAGCCCAGACAGGGTGGCCTGGGCAGGATGCATCTGCACAGGGCATAGGGCAATGGCTGGGACATTGTAGTGCCCGGCCACTACCTGCACGAACAGGGTGGCCACAGCATGTCCTGCTGGGAGGTCACTCTCACCCTGACTGAGCAGTGACCACGGCATGGCTAGGTTCCCCCACAGTGCTATATACTATTTCTCTCAAGTGATATTTATGGATTCTTTTTTCTGGGGCCCAATCATTGACTTATCTGCTTGGTGTGTGTGCACTCACATCCCAGTTTTGGGTGCGTGCATCTCCTCCAGGAACATGCACTATGGACTAGCTAGCAGACTGTCTGCAGTTAGTATGTGTATGGCTGGAACATCTTGCAGGGTGCAGCAGCTGGAGGCTCACTGCTGGAGAATGTCAGATAGTGGTGGGGGGCAGCTGAGCATTTCCAGGCCTACTGTCTGTCTGCCATTGCCTTATGGATGTGTACAGATCTGCATTGACTGCCCTGTAGGGGTGCCTGTTCCCCAGCAGGACTGGGGTTGATGGTCCCCTCTACTGCCACCATTGCAGGGATGTAGAATGTGGATCTGTTGGTGGGAGATCCTGTTCCCCCACCCTGATCCCCTGAGGGTTGGTTGGGTGGTGCTACATAATCCGCCTATGGTTCCAAACACCCTCCTTCACTTAAATTATGTGACCATGGCACCCACACAGGATATGCACTATTCTGGGTGCATCATAGTCCACAAGGGCTAAACGTGACTAGGAAATACAGATGGACACAGGTGTATCATAGGTGTGTCTGCAAGGACTACCTATCACACACTGGTACTGATGGCAACCTGCAGCATAGCCTATCTCAGCTAAGCCAGGTGCTGCGGACCTGGTGCTGGGTGCCCCACCTCGCCCTCAGGGTGAGCACAGTACCCCCACAATGTGACGGTCTGTAGCTACTCTGTGCCAGTAACACACACGGTCAGTTCCCCCTACCAGGCCGAGGTGCTGTGGGGATGCATACCCCATCTTGTGATCATCTGTAGACTGCTGATCTGCATGTGCAGTGCATCATGGGTACGGGTGGGTTAATCCTATCCTGGTAACCACAGCAGACAGTTTGTGTGGTGACCTGCAGTCCTTCTGTAGCCAGCCAGGGGTTTGTTAGCAGCTATAGAGATATAGCTCACTGGTTATTTCACTGACTGTAGAGGCAGAGGTCATGGGTTTGATCCCACAGTGGTGTTATTTGATAGGGCTGTCTGAGGCATTGCCCTTTTTAATTTAAATTAGTGCTGCCAGCAAAAACACCCTCACAGTGTTAAGGTGCCTCATAAGGCGCCCTATAAAGCGCCCTATAGGGAACATTATAAGGTGCCTTGGCAGACAGTGCACTTTATAATGTGCCCTCTGGAGTGCCTTATAAGGTGCCTTATGCGGCACCTTAGGTTACGGCACTGTGAGGGTGTGTTTGCTGGCAGCACTAATTTAAATTAAAAAAGAAAATCCCTCAGTCAGCACTGATGTAAAGTGAAGGGTAATGCCTCAGTCAGCCTTACTCATTAAGCCCACTGGGGGATCAAACTCATGACCCCTGTTTTATCAGTCAATGTATTAGCCATTGTGCTACACCTCTGTTGCTGTGTTTGTTGGTCAGCGTGCCTAATTAAGGCTAACACGTGTTAACATGCCACTGCTCCCTCTATCGCATGATAACAGACTTTATTGCGTGATAACCTGAAATGCTACCTTAAGACTGGAACGGCCACTACCTTTTATGGCATTTGTCACAGTACGACTGCATCTAACACTGGTAACATTAAGATGGTTTAGTAAACATACCCCTAAGTGTACCTGAAGCAATGGAGGGTTAAGTGGCTTGCCCAAGGCCACAAGGAGTGGCCATTCGACTAGAGACCCCAGTCCCTCTGGCCTGAGGTTGCTTGTGCCCATGTGCTTGTCCCCCATGTGGAAATTGAACCCCTGGCCTTCCTGCCTGAGGTAACCTGTCCCAACCACTGAGCCACTCCTCCCTTGTAAGATTAGATGCATGGAATAGTCTCCCAGTGGAGGTGGTAGAGATGAGGACAGTATCTAAATTCAAAAAAGCATGGGACAAGCACAGAGGATCTCTAAAGGAAAAAAGGGGACTCTTGTAGTGGGTGATATGGAAGAGCGGACTAGATAGGCCATGTGATCTTTTTTCTGCCATCATATTTCTATGTTTTCTGCTTTGGGAAACAAAATTACAGTCATTATTTAACATGTAGGAAAACCAGTGAACATACATGTGTACAATTCCATCTTGTTTCTGGCTGGCAAAACTTCTTTTGCCTTGATTGTCTTCTCTCATGCATTAATCATTATACTTAAAGTTATTCATAATTGCAGCTAAATTCTCCTCCCACGAATGGCCTCGATTTTATTCTTCCATTCAGATGGCAATCTGCTCATGGAGTGCTCTTTTATAGGTACGTCATTCCACACCTAACAGGAATCCTCAACTGTCACCTACTCAGTCCCCAAATAGGTCTTTCTTTAAAAATGTAGGCAGTAGAATTTCATAATTTGAATAGACAGAAATTTTGAACTTACAAAAACAGTACATAACTTGAGTTCTTACCTGGAATAATTTCCTCAGTCACTGCAGCTCCTCCAATCACATGTCGTCTCTCCAGCACTACAGTGTTCACTCCAGATTTCTGTAGGTAAGCTGCCTGTAAATCCACAATGTTTATTATTAGTAACAAAAACAAACCTTCTTAGTCTGCTCCAGATTCCATTCCCACATCACATTCTCCAGTTCCCACTGCCGGCTAATAAACAAGCAAAAGGTTCAAGGAAATCAAAACCAAGGACAGCATGGGGATCAGTGCATGGTGAATGCAGTGCAATAGAATTTAGCATGGGACTCCATGAAAAAAATCCCATGCTAAATGGTTAGTGCGTGAATGGGTGGAGACAGGGCAGTTTGGGGGCATAACATGTGTGTTGTTGGGTCACGATTAATGTGGGTGTTTTGGCTGCATGCTGACCACGATTGTAGATGTCAGCACAGATGCACTCAACACCACCTACTCAAAATCGGGTGCAGATATCTACAGTTACTTTGTATACATGGCAGGTTTCAAAGTAATGTATGCATGCACCTTCTCTTTTAAACTGATGTAAAGCCCCGGTGTAAAGAGCTTGAAAACTGCTTCCCCAGTTCTGGTTAATCTTGGTAAATGGCCACACACTAAGGGGTATGTTTACTAAACCGTCTTAATGTTACCGGCGTTAGTTGCAGTCTTACTGTGACGAATGCCATATAAGGTAGTGGGCTTTCCAGTCTTAAGGAAGCATTTCGGGTTATTGCGCGTTAAAGTTCATTATCATGCGATAGAGGAAGCTGTGGCACGTTAACGTGCATTAGCCTTAATTAGGCGCGCTGACCTACAAGCACAGCAACAGAGGTGTAGCACAATGGTTAATGCATTGACTGCTAATACAGTGGTCATTTATTTATTTATTATTTTTATTTTATTTACATTCTCTTATATACCATGCTATTCTGCATCAGTGTGGTTTACATTGAACAAACTGAAATTACATTGAACAGGGCATTATAACTTGGAGATAACTATTTTACAGGGAACATGGGCTATGGAGGGTTAAGTGGCTTGCCCAAGACCACAAGGAGCACCTGTGGGACTAGAAACCCCAGTCCTTCCGGCCCAAGGTTGCTGTCCTCTAGTGGGATTTGAACCCTTGACCTTCCGGTCTGAAGTACCTTGCCTCAACCACTAGGCCACTCCTCCACTCCATGAGTTTGATCCCCCAGGAGGCTCAATTAAAAGACCATCTGAGGCAATCCCTTTTCCTGCTTGTAACAGTCAGACACATCCCAACAATTTGCACTGCCAGCCAAAAAAGCCTCACCCCAGTGCCGCAACCTAATGCACCTTTTAGGGCGCACCATAAGGCACATCATAAAGCACCACGTCATCCAAGGCAGGTCAAAATGTGTCCCAGAGGGCAGCAGGAAAGGTTGGCACCCTCCAAGGCAGCATATAAGGTGCCCCAAAATCTGGCCAAACCTAAGGTGCCATGAAAGATGCCCCAGGGATGCCATGGTGACACAGGAGATGGTGCCCAAGGGCACAAAGGTGCCCCAAAGTCACAAGCATGAAATATATGGCTCAAACACAGATGTAACCATAACACTGCACAGAGCACCAAGGAAAGGCAATGAACAAGTGATGGAAGGAAGTAGATGATGGAGCTCATGGACCAGCCAAATCTGCGTGCAGCCCATGTGGCAGCAGGTAAAGTGGACAAACATATTGGGGGCAGCTGTACCGATGTACAGGGTGATGGTAATGTACAGTGCAGCAATGACAGTGTGTGGCAGAGGATGGGGATACGTGTCCACCAGAGGAGGTAGAGATGGCAGGATAAGTGCAATGACAGGAGGACAGAGGAGAGCAGTGCCATGCAGTGCAGACACAGGAGAGGCAAGCATGAAGAGCCACAATGCAGAAAGGTGTGCCAGTGCAGGACATGGGGTATCAGCCTGCACATTAGGGAAGGCGCCACACAGCTGGCACACACACACATAGATAGACAGAAGGATGGATGGCAACAGTGATGAGGGTATAATGTGGCGACAGCACAGATCTGCACAGATATGACTGTTACATGAATGAAACGTAGTTGTGTAGGACAGCCATAAAAAAAAAAGGAACAGAGAGAAATTGAACCCATGACCTCTGCTACTGAAGCCATTGCATTAACCATTGTGCTACATCACTATGGGAGTTATTATGCCAATGTCTGGCTGCAGAAAGAGTGCACGTCACCATAAAACTGTCTGCTGTGGCTACCAGGACAGGATAGAACCAACAGTACCCATAATGCAATTCACATGCAGAACAGCAGTCTACATCTGCTCACCAGATGGGTTATGCACCTCTACAGCATGTCAGCTTGGTAGTGGGAAATGACTGTGTGTGTTACTGGCACAGAGTACCCACAGGCCATACCAATGTGCGTGTTCTGTGCTCACCCTGAGGGTGAGGTGGAGTGGCCAGCACCAGGTCTGCAGTACCCGGGTTGGTTGCGGTGGGCTATGCTGCAGGTTTCTATCAGTGCCAGTGTGTGATAGGTATTTGTTGCAGACACCTTTAGGAGGTCTCTGTGTCCATTTGTAATTGCCAGTCATGTCTGGCCCTTGTGGTGTGGACCATGATGCACACAGCATAGTGCATATCCACTGTGCTTGCTATTGTCACTTGTTTAGGGAGCAGGGGTGTGTCAGGGCTCACATGGTGACAATGTACTTAGCAAACCACCCTCTCTGGGTCAGGATGGGGGACATGATCTGCCCCAAACAGACCTGCATTCTCACCCTTTCGAAGGGGGGCAGTGGAGGTAAATGAGGACAGGCTGTGGGACCAGCAACCCCAGTCCTGGTGGCAAACGGACAGCTGCTGAAGATCTGCACTTGGGACAGGGCCACGGGCAGATAGGTAGTGGGCCCAGTAAGCTCAGCTGCCCCCACTATGATCTGACATGCACCAGCAGAGAGCAGTCAGTGTGCGCCTGCTGCACCCTGCAAGCTGGTGCAGTCATACAGATGCTAGCTGCAGACAGTCTGCTAGCTAGTACATGTTCCTGGAGAAACTGTGTGCACCCAAAACTGGGATGTCAGCACATAGACCATGCAGGTATATCAGTGATTGGGCCACAGAAAAAAGAACCCATAAATATCACTTGAGAGAAATAGTGTATAGCACTAGGGGGGAACTCAGCCATGCCGTGGTCACTGCTCAGTCAGGGTGAGAGTGACCTCCCAGCATGACAGGGTGAGAGCGGCCACCCTGTCCATGCAGGTGGTGGTCGGGCACTACAATGTCCCAGCCATTGCCCTATACCTTGTGCAAATGCATCCTGCCCATGCCACCCTGTCCGGGCCATACCCACAGTACCTTGCTTCTCATTATGCACATTGGCAGGCTAACACTGAAAACAGTGCAAGCAATGTGGGCTCAGTAAGGTGTAGGCAGCCACAATACACTGGATAGACAGACACACACTCCCACACCTATGCCAGCATTGTGCAAATATAGAGGTTTGTGGCAGCCCTGGCCGCCACACCAGTCCTGGGCACAGTGTGGGCATTGCTATGGTACTCAATACTGTTAGGGTCACTCCCCAGGGTGGTAAACACTGTCAGAATCAATAACTGAAACACACTCCACAGATATCAGAAAGGCTGCTATGATGAATCTCTATCAACAAATTGTGTTTAACTTAGGATTTGTTAGCTGATATTAATCATAGCAACCTTTCAATATATGTGGAACGTGTTCCCAAGTTTAGGACGGCATTGCTAAGGTATGCAGGTGCCAGTATTGGGAGATGCTGCTCCACGCAGGGCCCAACAGCCTGACTCTCCATGAGGCTTTGGATAGTGGAGCCTGAGGGTGTAGGTGTTTATGCCCCTGTTGGCCGCTGCTCAAGGGCAGAGGTTCCCAACTCCGGTCCTGGTGGGCCAAACACTGTTCAGGTTTTCATGCTGTCCCTAATGAATATGCATGAGATACATTTGCATACAATGGGGGCGGCACATACAAATGCAGCACAGGCATATTTATTAGGGTCAGCATGAAACCTGAATGGTGTTTGGCCCTCCAGGACTGCAGTTGGGAAACTCTGCTCTAGGGATTGCACATGTTTATGGTGTCTGTGCTCTGTAGGGTAAAATATAGGTGTTTCAGGCATGTTTATTTTATCTGCAATAAAGGCTCCATCTTTATTATCATGGTTTAGTATTGGGTAAAATAAGGGGACAGGGTTGACAGGAGCCACAGCTGGGACTTGAACTTGTGACCTTCTGCTTCTGAACACACTGGCTGTGTGTACTGCACCACACTGTTGCCATGGGGGGGCAGATCATTCCCTGGGGATACCATGAGTGTTCATCATACAGACCCTGTCTGTTGCAGTGCATGGCACCCACCTAAACGCGTCTTGGCCATGGTCTGCTGTAGGCAGATGCCACTGTCCCCTCCACCACCAGCACCCCTCCACCACCATGCTGACATGCCCTTATGCCAGTGGTGTGCAGTCTCAGGCCATCCAGTATGCTGGTAGGCAGCTACCTATGGTGTGGGTTCTCGGGTAGGGGTACCTACATGGACATGCGCGCTTCCCCCCAGCACCACCTGCCAATATTATGTGCCCTTGGGGGTACCTGCTGGGTAATATCCCCTGTGACACTGTGGGACACACACTCGTACCCATGTTGGACCCTTGTCAGTTGCTGTCTTGCTGCTTTACAGTTTTGGCATTCCTATGTGCCACCTAGGCATCTGCCTAGTCCGCACTGTGTCCCAGCTGGACCACAGCATGTGCCGCTTGCAGCCCCCTGTATCCCATTTACAGCATCAGTACAGTTGCCCTTTCCTATGTGCCCACTCTGCTGTTGCTGCACATGTGCATGCCATAACAAACCTGCCCAATCTAAACGACAGAAACCCTGATCAGCGCTATTTCAATGTGGGATCATTCACTTTGTAGGGGGACAGAGCATAGACCCTTCCAAACATATCTTAATTTTTACGCTTTGTCAGTAGTGTTGCTTTAAGTTTATCATTAATATCACTATTGGCCAGCTTCGTTATTGGGATTTTAAATGTGGTTCTGGTCATTTTATATGTTTATTTGCCTTTTTGGTTCCTGCACATGTATCACAACTATCACTTTTTCTGGGTTTCCCTGCCTTTGCTGCACATAACCGACTGAAATGGTTTCTCTTTCCTGTAAATGTGCCTAACGCGAGGGTTTCACTGGCGTTAGTGTTCAGACCCAGATTTCACAGCATTAGTGTGCCTGGAGCCTCTCCCCTCCCACTCTCCGCCCATTGACCCCTTCTCTCCGCCCTCTGGGAAGCCTTACTCCACCCTTCAGACCCTGAATTCACAGCGTTAGTGTGCCTTAACGCCGCTGCCGCATTATCACGCGATAAGTGACATTATCGCACGATTAACGTCACTTATCGCGTGATAATACCACCGCTGCGATGTTAAGACGGTTTAGTAAACATACCCCTAAGGCATATTACTGTTCATAACACTGGAACTGCACCCAGAGGTCTATATTTAAAACCAAAATGGGAATGCTTGGGGAAGAACTCAGAGCATAAAATCAAAGAAGTGGGCTCCAACTCAATGTCTGAGGGGCAGTTTTGTGCACGGCCATGTAGAAGGTCCTCGGTTCAGCGCTCAAGTTGTATTTTCAATTGTCCAGGTCAGTTGGTGGCTAGAATGCTGCAGAGGTGGTGTTTATTGCCCCTAGAGGGAGAGAGATGGTCTTCACTCAAGGATGAGATCCAGTGGCCAGAATTAGGGCCCCTGACTGTCTCTGAGATGATCAAAGTACATTACTTGGCATGAGATAAGGGAAAAACTCATCCCAGCTCTCGATCCATTGAGCTTTTGGCCCAAGGAACAGAAAGAAGATGGTAGATCATAAAAAGATTCAAAGAACTGGGCTAGATTTGTTTAGTTAATAGCTCTGACATTGGTACAAAATATTTATCTGGCATAGGCAACATTGTTCACTTAGCTCAAACAGAGATATGTTGGTTGAATGGAGGACCGAAGTTCAGTTTCACATGATTGTCGGCTTTGCATTTAGGTGGGATGCTACACAAAGGGGATTATTCTAGAAGCCCTACTGTGCTTTGGTCATCTGAAAATGAACACGCAGATGTCCCAATCTCAGAGACACCCTGGAGCCATTTTAGAATCCGCTTCTATAGATGTCCCCAGCGCGAGGTTGTCCAAGTTGCAAAAGGGCATGACAGAGGTATAACCGGCTAATCTGGACATGTGCACGTGATTTCAGAAATGGCAATTATGTCCCTACCCATTAGAGGGCCATCCATGCCTATTCATCTATTCCTGCTCCAGGACATAAATTGGCATCAGAAAAGCTCTCATTCTGTCTTCCAGACACCTGGAGAGTATAGAGACAAAGGTACTCTGATATACCCTATTTTTTTTCCATGATGACAATGAAAACGTCAGGGAAATAGGGACACTTGTTTTCCGTTCTGCATGCTGATGCATGTCCCTGCATGCAAAATAGCTTGCATGGACATGGATTCAGCATAGGATAAACATCCCGCCCTGCATGTTTATAGCAGGGACATCTATGTGGTTGCCTGTGTAATCGTCCATTTCGAGGACATCCAAGTTGCTCATATCAAGACAAAATGTCCCTGGCATTTTTTGAATGTTTTGCCCTGGATATCCCAGATTACACAGAATCTCCTTTCTAAAATGCCACTTTAAGTCACTGCATGAAATATGAGGGGCACTTCTAATCTTCAGAAGCTTATTCTGCATGCAAGAAGGTTTCTTTTCTCTTTACTTGATACTATCAATGGCAAGATATTCAGATTCAATAAAATCTGGAAAAGTGAACTATGGTGCGTTACACTGACTACTGTGGTACTATAGTAACGAAGTAAATTATGGCAGATAAAGACTAAAATGGCCATCAGGTCTGCTCAGTAAGGATGTACACAGTAAATATTTTAATTTGGTTCACGTTCAGTTCAATAACCAATTTGGTTCATTTTTGGAAAGCAAATTATTGGAATCATTTCAGTCCCATTAAAATAAATGGGGCATACAATTTTGCATTCTAACAGTGAAGTTTTTCCATCCATTTTAATCCAGTTTACTTAGACCTTGCTGGCTGGAATTTGCCACTGAGGCAACAGCAATCCAAGGCATCAAGGGTGCCACGAAGACCTCATGGTGCCAAAGGAGGGGAAAAGCAGCATCAACAGTAGAATGGAGAACCCAAGAGATAGAGGGAGGGTTAAAGCAATAGCAACATTGTCATGGAGACCCCAAATCACTGGGAGAAAGAAAAGTATCACTAATATATTGGCATGAAGATCACAATTCCTCTGGCTTGGGGCAAAGAAGCATTTAGATGATTAGGTCAGAATTTTGTGGGAAAATGAGTCCATTTGATAGGTATATGAGAGAGTATCCAAGAGTCTCCACGGTTTCTCTGTTTTTTTAGACCTTTTGAAATAAAGGAAAGTAATTTTCTGTATCCACTAGTTTTCTGCCAGCAAATCTCTCTGAATGCACAAGAAAAAATGGTGCTGAATTGCTGGTATTTTCAGTTTCATCATAAGCCATGGATTGCAAGAAATGAGGTAGGGATAGGATTGATTGGCTGCTTGTCAAAAACTTTCAATATGATTCGTGAAATGTTTCATGCTGCTTCTTTCTCCCCTCTCAAGATGTCTCCACTGTGTCTAGCCTTATAGGTTGTATTGTTGCTTGAAACACATGACATGACTGAAGATTTGACTCCTTCTAGAGCTGCAGTCATTCAGTTCATTTAAGGCTACACAAAACAAAATGTCCTTATCCGTTGTGTTTTACTATTAGATTTAGCTGAAATCTTTTCACTATTGAACATAACTACAATAATAATAAAGCATAGCACGTGTATGTTCTGACATACACCATGCCCAGTGTATAGCACTATCAAAACACATTTTTACCCCTTTTCCCTGTATGTGATCCCCCCCATCCAGCAACATCCCATCTCAAACTATATTGCCGGTACTTTTGAACACCATAACAATAACATGCCTCAGATAATAATGATCATGCTTCGGGTCCTATTTGGTAGCATAACCCGATAGGGCTACCAAGTTTAATGGACACTTGGATACAATCTCCCAACATTCATTTTTCCAAACATCACTAAATTAAATTAAATAAAATTCTCTAGTGTTACAGGTGGAGCTTCTGATAGTTTTCAGTTGGTAAGAATTCATTTTTTAACCAGGAGGAAGATTTTGTAGGTTGCTTCTTCCACCTTTTAAGGGGACAGAAGACAGATTAGTCATCGAAAAGCATAGTCCCTGCAGACAAGTGAATTGAGGTTGGATATGCTGCTATAGATATTGAGGTTAGATGTGCTGGTATAGCGAGTTGAAATTGTTGAATTATAGGGCATGACCAAGATATTTGGAGACATTTTGAGAGGGGAGAAAGAAGCAGCATGAAACATTTCACGAATCATATTGAAACTTCTTGACAAGCAGCCAAACAAACCTCTTCTAAAGATGGGGAAGCTGTAAAACTAGAGGGTATAACATGAAGCTGCAAGGTGGTAAATTGAAAGGCAATATCAGGAAATATTTTTTCACTGAAAGGGTGGTGGATGCTTGGAATGCCCTCCCGATGGAAGTGGTGGGGGAAAACACAGTGACGGAATTCAAAACGGCATGGGACAAACACAGTGGATACCTTTACAGCAACAGGATAAAAACAAAATAAACGGTACCATCTAACTTCTGAACCATTTAAGGTTTCAACAAATAGGGGTGTCCTACATGGAGTGGTGGGTTCACCCCTAAACAAAGACATGGGGAGGGGTGGCCTGCACAGAGTGACAAGTGCACCTACTCTTGCCATCTTGCTGGGCAGACTAGATGGACCATGCTGGTCTTTACCTGCCGTCATTTACTATGTTACTATATGTATATATGTATTGGGGGAAGGATATATATAATGGTAGTTGGAGGGAGATATTCAGCAGCGGTGGCTAGCCCTTGTAGAGCAGCTACCTGTCACCGTTGAACCTTAAACCCAGATATTATGGTTTATGGTTTATTAAAAACTTTCTATACCGCCCTTCAGAAAAAGAAGAGCGGTGTACAGTAGCACCAGCACTGAATATGTGGGTCGGTTGGATAGCAGTGAAGCTAATTCAGCGCTGCCCAGTTAGTTTTCTGTGTCGAAGGTTAAGCCAGCTTTTAAGGATCATAACTTTCGCCACTTGGGGATAACCAGGCAGTGGCCGAATATCGTCACTGCCCAGTTATCCCTCGGTGCTGCCTCCACTCCACCCATGGAACATCTCAATTAGAGGCGGCAGCCAGGGACATTCAGTGGCACTAAATGCATTATTGCCACTGAATATCCCAGTTGCTGCGATTACTAAACAGCTTAGTAAACATGCTCCATAGGTGCCTTTCCTGTCTAGGTGCACCCTTATAAAAATACCCTCCTTGCACCTGAAAGTCTGACTGTTTTTCCACAATGTGTGTGCTTTTAACTACACTAAGAAGAGACCTTTCCAGGGACATATTTAGACTGGGGGAGAAAAAGAATGCATGCAGATTGCATTTTCTACTCTATATGCTATTTTCCCTGAATAAGTATGTACAAAATAGCTAGACAGAAAAGTCCTTAGGCACTTTGGGCCCAGGATTGAGTGGGCAGGCTATGCGCCGCGGTGGCGCATAGCCTGCCCGTCGACTCCCACTAATCCAGATATTCACTTTCGCGCCAATGGAAGTGAATATCCAGGTTAGCCCGGATGCCCCTGCTGCCGCAGAGGCTACATGGGTAGCAGTGATTTTCATTGCTACCTGCATAGCCTCTGCGTCTTAAAGATAAGCGAGGGTTTTTTTTTGCCTATGTTTAAGGTGCAGAGGGCTATGCAGGTAGCAACAAAAATTGCTGCTACCCGTATAGCCCCTTCCTCTGCTCCAGAACGCCCCTAACACCCGCCAGTACTATGCGAATAGCATCTGGGCATGTTAGGGACTTAGCTGGGATATTCGAAGGGCACTACCCATGTAGATGCCCTTTGAATATCCCGGATAAGGCCCTTACATGGGTAACTAAGGAAGTTACCTGTGTAAGGGCCTTTGAATATTGGGCCTGTTGTACCCAGGGCAACTCTCAAACTGAATGTACGTGCACACTTTTGCTTTTATAATTGGTGCAAATTTAACAGGTAAAAATGCCTCAATAATTCTTAAGTTTCTCTTAAGCAGACTGTAAGTTGAAAATCAAATTTATTTTATTTAAAAAGGAATAACATAAAATAAAAGCTAAAAATACATACCGCTACTAATCCATTGTGTCCTGCAGCAGAAAGGATAAAAATAGAATTGTATCAGAAACAATCACTGCGGTTTAAAGAAACAATGAAACTTACATGAGAAAGAAAGCAGGCCTCAACTGAAATGATCATGTATAGTGCTGCATGTAGAGTGAAAAGGTACAATTTAAAAATAACCAGATAACTTACTTTCCTTTAGTCATGCCAAACCAGTCCAGACAAGTGAGTTATGTCCCTCTGCCACTACTAAATGTTTTATGGTCTTTCTTGAATAACTTAAATATAAGTAAACAACCTATCCATCAATATAAAGAAAACTGAAGCCCTCATAGTAACGAAGGACCCAGACTTCACACCACCCACACACCTCAACATAGGATCCACAAGCATCCAAATACAACCACAGATAAGATACCTGGGCATTATTATAGACCAAGCCCTCACTTTAAAGCAACAAATCACTAAAACCTCCGGAACCATATTCCACAAGGCAAGGACAGTGCAACGCCTCAGACCCCTTCTTGAACATCAAGACTTCCGTACCGTGATGCAAGCCATGACATTCCCACATCTGGACTACTGCAACATAATCTACCATGGCCTTCCAGCTACACAGACCAACCCCCTCCGAACAGCATTGAACACCACTGCGAGAATCATTCAGAGAGCAAAGAAAACCGACCACATCACCCCAATTCTGAAAGAACTACACATACTTCCCCTCAAAGCAAGGACTAAATACAAAGCCATCCTGCTCACCCACAAAGCCATCCATCAAACACGGAACACTCAGCTTCGCACCCTACTGTCTCGGCCAGCCCATGGCAGAACTACCAGACAAGCCGCCAGCAACTCCCTCACCGTCCCTCACAAAAGGACCAAATGCTCGCAAAGGACATGAAATCGAGCCTTTGAACTTTATGCTCCATCCTTATGGAACTCTCTACCAAGCTGTCTCAGAAACAATACCGACCTTATATCTTTCAGAAAACAGCTAAAAACCATCCTTTTCCAAGAATGCTTCGACACGACTCCCACCAAAACGTCCACTAACCCCTGACCTCGCCAACAATGAACCTCCGACTCAAAACTATACTAACCTGTCTATGTCCAAAGTCTGTCCCATGTCCAAAGTCTGTCCTATGTCAAATGTTGCCTCCTCGGTGATGGCCCCACCCTTATACTTAATTTCCCCACCCTCTATGTAACACCGCTTTGACCCGGAGAAAGGCGGTATATAAATACAGCTAAATAAATAAATAAATAAAATAAATATTATATATTGTGTTTTTTTTATTTTTTGTGAACAATAAGGCACAAGTAAACCTGTTTTAACAATGGGAATACGTAAATTTCACAAATATCACTCTCCTGTTCACTAAAGAACAATTTAATGAGAATAATAACCATTTTCCATACTTTTAAGTTATAAGCAATTAGGAAATAACAGTCACTACCCAGGAACAAAAAATGTGCTAAAAAGGTTACTGAAAGGGTGGTGGATGCTTGGAATGCCCTCCCGATGGAAGTGGTGGGGCAAACACAGTGACGAAATTCAAAGTGGCCTGGGACAGACACAGTGGATCACTTTACAGCAACAAGATTAAATCAAAATAAACTGAACCATCTAATTTCTCAACAAATAGGGGTGTCCTACATGGAGCGATGGGGGGGAGGAGGGGTGGGTTCACCCCTAAATAAAGAAACAAAGATATGGGGAGGGGTGCACCTGCTCCTGGTGGGTGAACCACTAAGCAAAGACATGGGTAGGGGTGCATCTACTCCCTAAAAGACATGGGAAGGGGTGCACCTACTCCTGCCATATTGCTGGGCAGACTAGATGGACTATACTGGTCTTTATCTGCCGTCATTTACTATATTACTATGTTAAGTGTGATCCAAGTATGTTAAAGTTGTCCACCATTTCAATTTCTTCTCCATCAATGATGAGCGTACTGATTTTGCCAGTCATCAGGATCTTTGACTTCTTTACATTAAGGTGCAGGCCTATTTTAAGACTATATTCCTTGATCTTATAAAGAGAAATTAGACTTACCTGCTAATTGTTGTTCCTTGAGGAACTCCAGTCCAGTCCCACACCTCTGGGTAGTGTACCTCTTCCAGCAGCTTGGAGGCTGAGCCTGTCATCTTTTTGATGACACTAGTGTACATATGCAGCTGGCACCGCCCACCAGCCCCAGTACCTATTGACTAAGCAGACTCAGAGGAGCAACAAATAAGTAGTTAAACATGCAACAAACGCTTCTACGTCTAAATAACTTGTACCCCCTCCATTCCCTGGGAAGGATACCCCGTCCCCTACTCCAGGATGAAGAGGCCTACCTGTTGAGCGCCTGAGCAACTCCAACCAGCAGGATGCGAGCAACTGACAGCTCTTCTGGTCCGCCCCTCCCCCAAACACTGATTACACACCCCTCCCCGGCTCCTCCTGGATACTTCCTCCACCAAGGGAACCAGCTTCAGGACCGGGGTGTGCACAGATCATCACAAGAAGTACTCAGGGACGGTTCCGGGACTGGACTGGAGTTCCTCAAGGAACAACAATTAGCAGGTAAGTTTAATTTCTCTTTCCTTATCGGCCCTCCAGTCCAGTCCCGCACCTCTGGGATGTATCAGAGCAGTTAAACTAATGGGAAGGACCCGCACAATCGGCCTGAAGCACTACCGATCCGAAACGAGCATCCCCCGCCGCCTGGACATCCAGGCAAAAATGTTCAGAGAAGTATGCCACCCTACAGATCTCCACCAGCGGAACCAAAGTATACTCTGCCCATGAGGCTGCCTGAGCCCTCATGGAATGCGTCCGCAACCCCACCGGCACTGTTCTACCCTTCAAGATGTATGCCGAGGTGATTGCCTCACTGATCCATCTGGAAATGGAGGCTTAGCTGCCGCCTCACTTTTGCGCAACCTGCCAAACAGAACCAACAGATGGTCCAATCTCTGAAAGGACAATGCCCCTTTCACATACCTTCGCAGGACTCTCTTACCATCCAGATGGCACAGCTGTGGAGTGGCACGGCCCTCATCCGCGCTCGCCAGAGCCGGTAAGGAAACGGCCTTATCTACATGAAATGCTGACACCACCTTGGCAAAAATGAAGGTACTGGGCACCGGACCACTTTCTCCTTGGAGAAGGAAAGGAATGGCTCCTAGCATGACAGGGTCCGAAGCTCCGAATCCTGCGTGCCGAGCAACTCGCCACCAGGAATGCCATTTTCAGAGCCAAATCCTGCAGGAAAGCTCGACTCAATGGCTCAATGGGTTCCCCAGACAGCACCAGATTGAGATTCCAAGGCGGAACCACTGCCCTTTTTGGCAGACGGAGGTGGGTCACCACCCCTAGAAAGCTCAGCACGTCTGGGTGTGTACCCAATGGCACCCCGTGGACTTTCCCGCGATTACCAGTTGCATCCTCAAGGAACTGGCAGCTAGACCCTTATCAAAACCAGATTGCAAGAACGCCAAGATATCCGGGACGGAGGCAGTGGAAGGGCGTGGCTTCCTCTCCCCACACCATGATTCAAAGATGCGTCCTACGCAGATGCATGACAGGTTCATAGACCACCTCTGGGCCTGTAGCAAGGTCGCTATCCCCGAGCCTGATCACCCTTTCTTCTTCAACCTCTCCCTTTCACGAGCCATGCCATAAGCGAGAATTGATCCACCAGGGGCATGCGAAGTGGCTCCTGCATCAAGAGGTCCTTCCGAACTGGAAGCCACTACAGTCAATCCGCCAGTATCCGAATCAGGTCAGCATACCATGGGCACCTCAGCCAGTCTGGTGACACCAGAAATCACAAATCCCCAGAGTGCCTCTAGCTATTGCACTAACCGGCCTATGAGCGCCCACGGGGAGAAACAGAGAAGACCCTCTTCGAGCCACTGCTGAATTAGAGCATCCAGGCCCTTGGACAACTTCTCTTCTTCTACTGAAAAGCCAGCAGGCCTTGGCTGACTTGAACATTACCATTAGGTCCATGACCAGTGTGCCCCATTGGCGGACCACCTGCTCGAACACCTCCTGATTGAGCTACCACTCTCCGTGGTCCATGCGCACTTGGCTGAGGTAGTTTGCCATCATGCTGCCAACTCCTGCTACGTGCGCCGCTGATAATGCCTGGAGACGAATTGCTGCCCATCCGAACAGACCTTCGGCCTCCTCCTCCAGGGCTGCACTGCTCATGCCTCCTTGCCGGTTGATGTAAGCCATCATGGTCACATTGTCTGAGAGGACTTGGACCACCTTTCCCTGCAACCATGGCTCGAAACTTTCTAGCACCAAGGTCACCGCTTGCATCTCGAGCCTGTTGATCGACCACAGAGCCTCCTGCAGACTCTCGTCCCTGAACAAAGCGTCCTTCGCAATGGGATTTCCAACCTGACAGGCTGGTCATCTGAGGAACCCACACCAGGGACTCCTTCCACATGCAGACACCAACTGAGGGCTCTCCTGGCACTCCGTGCGCAGAAGAGTACTTGGGACAGGGATTGACTCTGATGGGACCATAGACGGAGCAGAGCCCTCTACAGCAATTGCATATGTGCACTTGCCCATGGGACTAGCTCGAGAGTGGCCAGAACCTGCAGATAATGCCATGCTGATGGTCTTGCCCTCTTCAGGACCTGCTGTATCAACTGTCGTAGCTCCTGCCCACACAGGTATCAAAGCATGCTTTCAAATACTCTAGCTCCTGGGCCGGCCGTAACTGGCTCTTGGCCAGGTTGACCTCAACCGAGACTTTGAAGGAACTCTCCCACCCGTGCTGTTGCTCTTTTCACTATCGTCCCTGGACTTCGCCTGGATCAGCCAATCATCTAGATATGGGTGGACAAGAACCCCTTCCTTGAGGAGAGCTGCCCCCATCACCACCATGACCTTGGTGAAGGTACGGGGGTGGTCGCCAGACCGAAGGGCAACGCTCGAAACTGGAAATGGCCCCTTGGCACTGCAGCGGAGAAACTGCTGATGTTCTGGATGGAAGGAAACATGCAGATACGCCTCTGTGAGATCGAGAGTCACCAAAAATCTCTGTTTTCTACCACCATTACTACTGTGAAAATGCGGTATCTGGAGACCGTAGTTCATGCCCTCAAAGTTGAGAATTGGGCAAAAGGAACCTTCCTTTTGGACAAAACGAAATACATGAAGCATCGACCGCAGACGTACTGGTCTCGCAGAACCAGTTCCACAGCTCTCAGCTGCAGGAGAAATGTCAAGGTCTCTTCTATTGCTGCCAACACCACTGCGCCCACTTTGGACAATCAAAGGAGCTCATTCTTGCTCCGGCAGTGGGTATAGGGGCATCATGGATTGCACCCCTTTAAGGCCAACCTCTGGCAGATCCCACACATCCTGGATCATCTGTCCTACTACTCCATGTACTGGTAAGTATTTCTGCGATTTCCGTACTGCCTAGAACAGCAGATCCTACAGCGCCTCTTCCTCTGCCGGGAGGTTAGCAGGCATATTCAGGGCCTTGAGGGTCGCCAAGGTACACACAGAATGTGAGCCCTTTGGGAATGAGGAATTGTATCAGTACCCACTTGTAGTGATTGTAAACCACCCTGATGGCCTTCAGCCTGGGCGGTATATCGAGAAATTGCATAAACATAAGCATAAGCATAAAGATGAGTGCTGGTAGCTCCTCTCGGTGGAAAACCCAAACAATTCGGCCCTGATCCTCCTGTTCTGGGCTCTCTCCTTCTTCCAACTCCTCCTGAAGATCTAACTCCATGTCAAGGTCTTCCCCATGCAGCCCCCCCTGACAGCGGCGATTGCTGCCACTCCTCTAAGCCTCTAGCCCGCTTAGATGCCCCTGCTCCTGACTCGTGCTCTTTTGCATCTGACATCCTCTTAGCCCTGTGTTATGGGGCCAAGGAGCCACTTGGTAGGCAAAACGCCTTATGCAAAAGTAAGACAAACTCCGGTGAGAACTCCCCCGGGAGCCCTATCGCTCCCTGGGCTTGAGGGATGGATGGTCCGGGCATCGTGCAGGGAACGGGGGCCGGATCCGTTGAAGGTAACATGGCACCCCCGCCCCCAGAGTCTCTTGCAACTGGGAGTGACTCTCCTGCCTCATCTCATCCTGCAGGTCCTGCTCCCATGACCTCCTCTTGCGTGCAGTTTAGGAAGACACCTGCCTCCAAGATCACACCACATCGGGGACTGCACATCTTGAGGATTTTTAGATTGCACTGCAGTGTTGTATCTTAAAGATATGAAATGGACCTTGCCCTGATCCAATAAAACTGACACATTCTCTGAGTAAAGTTTACGTTTTTATTCTAATATTACTAATGGCTATAAGGGAGTACAGCTTCCCTTACAAGCAATATTACAGATTTAATAGGTACATAGAAGATCCATGATGCAAAACACCCTAGAGGTCCCAAAAGTAATAACAAAATGCACGAGAACAACAACAAATAGGGCCTTTACGATTTACGCTCCCAGAGCATGGAATGCTCTCCCTACCTATATTCGGAACATCACTTACCTAACCCACTTCAGGAAGGCAATAAAGCAGCATCTGTTCACTACATACTACCCTGAATCTAGCCTTAGTAACCATACATATGGCCCCCCAGACAATCTCTCATTACAAGTAAACAATCAGACTCAGCATGAAAAAGGATAATCAAATGATCGCTCAGAATGTACCCCAGTGTAAATAAAATGTAGATATGTTCTGCCTGAAATCAGGTACCAGTGTGATACAATGTATAGAATTAAGAATGTACATAGTTTCCCCCAGTTACTTCCAAGTTGATCTCCCTGTTTATTGTAAATACAACTCAAAGTTCCTTGTGTTGTATAGTTGATGTTAAATGTAAACCGCTCTGATCTAAAATAGAGCGGTATAGAAGAACTGTTAAATAAATAAATTAAATAAATAATCTGGGCTAAGAGACAAGAGAGGAACATGTCAGGTTACTCACTGACCATAGACAGATGGAAGGATTTCATTTGTTTCCTATCCACTTTCAAATTATATACATTTCTTGTATGCAGGTACTTCCTGTTTTCCACAGAGCTGTAGCTGCTACAAACCTATGTGCAGTATTTTTTTTAAACACATCTTTATTCCTGTCCCTGACTTTCTATCAGACCCTTCTCAGGAGAAAGGCAGTTGATTGATACATTGTTTCTTTTAGATCACCTGACCAGGCAGACAACAGCACTCTGAAATTTGCCCAGCAACAAACAATGGCCTATCTGATTAGGCCTTTCCCACATGACTGCATCAAGTCATTGTGCACTGAATAGGTTTTGAGCTGTATAACACAAGGAATGCATAAGGATTAAGTTGGGTTCACACCCCTTGATACCATCCTATACCAGGCACTGCGGTCTGGCCGGCATGGTGGGAAGGGCTGGGGGCACCCCCCAGGAACTCCCTCAATCTGTACCCGGGTATGTAACAGGATCCCCAGCACGGTGCACCTCCATAGGCTCAGGCACAGAGCACCAGAGTACTTGAACTAAAATAAAATAAAATAAAATTTAATTAGCTGAAACTGAAATGAAAAAGAAACTACAAATGGCCCCCTAGGAAGAGGCTGCTCTGTCCTGCTTTATTCTCCGGTGGCTGCCTTTCCCAGGCACCCAAACCACAGTAGGGGTTAAACACATGCGGGCCTGAATACGAAATCGCACCTAAATGCAGCAGGGGGAGTTTCCCACACTGCTGCAGGCTCCCAAACATGCGGCTGCAGGCCGCTCTCTGTCTCCTCATGTTCTGGCGGTTGCTAGAGGTTTCTGCTGTCTTCCCCCCCACCTCCGCCACTCTTACCTTGGAGCCTCTTTGCCGCATGGCTTTTCTTCCCCTCGCGCTCAGCCTTCTTTCCTGGCTTCGGTGCTGAGGGGGGTTGTGTGACTCGGGGCTGCCAGCTTTCACTCCTGTCAAGCAACTGCAGCCCCTGCAGCGGCTCTTCACCCGATAACGGGTTTGGGAGCAGCCAGAAGTCTCGGACTGAGGAAGGCCCCCACAGAACCCTCCCCCCGAAATCCGGGGGGGGGGGGGAGGGGGAAGAAGAAATATTCTCCCCTCAGCCCTGTTGTCTCTCTGTTCCTTCTGGTTCTTTTTTTTTCTTTTTTTTACTTCTGCCTTTAAAAACAAAGAATCCTGCACCTTAACAGGGGAAATAAAAGCAAACTCTAACTAAACCTATCCTTAGTTGTCCTTTCTGTGAGTCTAGCACCCTGGCTCACAACCTCCTCCAGCTACTTGGAGGCTGAGCATACTGGGGCTGGTGGGCAGTGCCAGCTGCATATGTACACTAGTGTCATCAAAAAGATGACAGGCTCAGCCTCCAAGCTGCTGGAAGAGGTACACTACCCAGAGGTGCGGGACTGGACTGGAGGGACGATAAGGAAGCAAATTTTTCAGATTGTCTTCACTTTCAGCCAGTAATGTGGTATCATCAGCACAGCAAAGGTTTTGATGAATCTCCCACCAATCTTCATACCTCTGTTGTCTTCATACAATACTGCTTCACTAAAGATTTGTTCTGCTTATAAATTAAACTGGTAGGGGGGAAGTATGCAGCCTTGTCGTACACCATTCTGTTTTAAACCATTCTGTTTTTCCTTGTTCTGCTCAAACTGTTGCTTCTTGATTAATGTAAAGGTTGTGCAAGAGAACGATCAGCTTTTTCTGGTATACCCATGTTTCTTAATGTGGTCCAGAGTTTCACATGGTTTACACAGTCAAAAGCATTGTTGTAGTCAATAAAACAAATATAGATATCCTTTCAATATTCTTCAGTCTTTTCAAGAATCTATCTCACATCTGCGATGATGTCTCTTGTTCCTCGCCCTTTCCTAAACCCTGCTTGCACTTCAGGTAGTTCTCATTCCAAGTATGGTTGTAGTCTCTGCTGAATAATCTTCAGTAGAATCTTGCTGGCATGTGGAATCAGAGCGATTGTGCGATAATTTCCACAGTCAGCTGGATCACCTTTCTTTAGTATTGGTATAAACAGAGATATTTCCAGTCAATTGGCTATGATGTTGTCTTCCAAATTTCCTGGCAGAGCCTTGTAAGTATGATAACAACTGCATTAGATTGCTGCAATACCTCTATGGGAATGCCTTCAATGCCTGGTGCTTTGTTCTTTGATAAGGCTTTCAATGCTGCTTCAAATTCTTCTTTCATCACCAATGGTTCCAGATCATAAGGTACAGGTTGAAATGGCTGTTGGTCCACTTGATCTTTCTCATATAATAACTGCATATTCTTTCTACCTTTTCTTGATTTTCTCAGTTTCATTCAACATGGATCCTTGAGCATCTTGTAACATTCCAATTTGAGAATGGAATTTTTTCTTTAATTCTCATAGTTTTAGGAAAGCCGATCTTGCTCTTCCTCTAATAGTTTCTGCTTCTATTTCCTTGCATGCGTCATTGTAGTACTTCTTCTTGTCTTGTCTTGCTGCATGTTGGAAATTTCTGTTGAGTTCTGCAATTGCCTGCCTTTCTCCTCTGGCTTGAGCTTCTCTGTATTTCTGGGCAATTTTCAGAATTTGTTCACTCATCCATTTTGGCCATTTTTGCTTTTTCACCTTTTGTAGAGATTTCTCACTTTTTTCCAACACAACCTTCTTGATGTCATCCCTCATCTCTTCTGTCATTTGTATCTAAAGCAACAAATTGATTTTGCAGGCAGTCTTTAAATTCCGGTGGTATATTCTCATGGTCATATTTTGCTACATTTATGAATGGCTTGTTCTTTTTCAACTTTAGCTTGAGTTTGCATACAAGGAGTTGGTGATCTGTACCACAGTCAGCTCCAGGTTTTGTCTTTGTTGATGTTATAGAGCTTCCCATCATTGACTTCCGCAGATGTAGTCAATTTGATTTTTGTACAATCCATTGGGTGAAGTCCATGTGTACCGTCACCGCTTGTGTTACTGGAAGAAGGTGTTTGAGATGAATAGATTGTTGTCTTGCAGAATTTTATCAGTCTTTCTCCAGCTTCATTTCTGTTGCCAAGCCCATATTTTCCAACCATTTTGCCTTCTTCTTTTTTGCCAACTTTTTTTTCCAGTCACCCATCACTATCAAGATATCCTGTTTGCATGTTCTATGAACAAGTACAAGCTGAAATTGACAGAACTCATCAATTTCATCCTCTTCTGCAGCTGTTGTTGGGGCATATACTTGAATTATAGTTGTGTTGATAGGCATTCCTCATAGACAAATTGATTGCATTGTATTTCATTACAGTTCTTGCAAGTTTCTTCTTAATTATAAATGCAACACCATTCCTTCTTTGTCTTTCATTTCCAGAATAGTAGACCATGTAATCATCAGATGCAAAGTTCCCCATGCCAGTCCATTTCAGTTCGCTGACACCCAACAGATCGAGTTGTACATGTTCCATTTCTTTCTTGACCATCTCCAACTTCCCTTGGTTCATGCTTCATTCATTCCATATCCCAATATGTAAGACATCTTTGCAGCTTCTGACTCTCATTTCATGCGCAGCTATATCAGCAGTCAGACGTACCGAGGGCTTTGATCCAACCACATCATAAATGCTGACTTTACTCTGAAAAGTCTTCAGCTCCTCCCCAGTAGCCAGTTGAGTGCCTTCTGACCTGGGAGTCTCATCTTCCAGCACTATAGTGCAATTTGCTTTGTTGTGACTATCCACTGAGTTTTCGTGGCAAGATATAGAAGTAGATTGCCAGGCCTTTCTTCCGTGCAGTTTAAGTTTAGTGTTGTTGCCATTGTCACAGAAGTGTGATCCTCTGCCACCAACACCATCCCATTCTGCTCCTTCCCAGATGGGTGGTTTGTCTTGATCTGGCACCTCAGCTGAGACCTGTCCATCTTGGGAGACCCTGCCAGTAGTTAAGGTACCAATAGCTTAGCCCTGAACATACACAAGCCCTCACAGAACAACAAGCTGCAAGCCAAGTGAGGGCCTTGTATAGTGGCATTAATACCTCCTTCTTTCTGCTGGTAATTCCTCTCTGTATGCAACCCAACATCCTTCTGGCTTTGGCCACCATCTTACGTAAAAAAAGAAAATATGACTCTAGATGTCAGACAAGCTCTCAATCAGTACTATCCATATCATACTAGTCCTCAGACAAACTTTGAGGCCGATGCAGAAAGGTGTACTAGGCTTTGTGCACAGGTTATCTCCGTACAAGCACACAATTTTCTGCACTACAATGGCAAGAACAAGTTTTGCACATGAGCTAAGTGTGTGCAAAGCCTCAAGTAGACAGCACATTTAAGTCCATTTAAATGGATGGTATTAAAGCAATTAGCTATGCAACATAGATACAGAGAAGTGCACAGAAGACCAGAAGGCCAATCCAAACACCGGTGTTTTAACACAAGATATGAAGAGGCGTCAAGGGCAGCTCGTTGTTCTGTGGTCAGCACCAGCGAGGAGCTTAAGCCTATTTCTTCTGCATGCATATTGTGGGATGTCATTCTGTGCATAGCAATTTTGCAATATTAGGATTTAGGATTCCATCCTATGCACAGATGTTATGCACAAGTACCTCTGAAGTACTGAATTCTATATGTGCATAAATGATATCGCAAAATTTCTATGTGCAGAATAAAATACCATCATATGATGCTGCTGCAGCTGCTGCCAGTGCAGGTCCGTGTGCACGTGTCTGATATGCATACGTGTATGCACATGCTCTCCCATGTTTGTACATGGTTTTTGCGCACAGCCCATTTGCATGCTTTTTGTTTACAGCACTGAGGAACTAACTTTCAGAATTAGGCCTATGTTAGAAAGCCTAGCGCTGAGCTTTAGCACACGGTTCTAAAGCAAGGCGTCTGCATCAGCTTCAGATGTGGCTGTCATACTTTGCAATCTGGTGCTCTAATTCATATCAGGTTGCTACTCAACTTAAAAGATCCAGGCCTGACTTATAAAAAGGTTCTACCTATAAAATAATGCAAAAGCTTTCATAAACAATGTGCCTGGATGTTGAAAGTCTGAATTTTCACCTTGTGTCCACTAGTTGCATTTCACTTTCCTACTCCACTTTTTCGTGAGCACATTGACTTCACACAGCACTGAAATTGGCCATTCGATTTCTGTGCCTTAGATATGCTTCTGCTGCCTTCCTGCTCGCCTACATAAATTCCCCTGCTCCTCCTACTGCATTTTCAGTTTCTCCTGTAGGTTTACCTCCTCCCACAATGATGGCATCGTACTTCAGTTTCAGCTGCTTCACTTGAGCCCTCATGCTGATCTTAGGGGCCCAGGTAGCACAAAGCCTTCCTAAAATCAGGTCACCTCTTGCAGGCTTTCTCAGGATCACACCAGAGCAAGCTGTGCTGCAGAATGAGTGACCCAGCGAAAGCAACGGACTTTGATTTGCTGAGTCGGCTCTTCTTCGGCTCTAGGCCTGTCAACAGGCTTCTGTCTCCCAGCTCAAGAAAGGCAGGATTGCAAGGGGCGGGAGTAACAAGTCCAGAGGTTCATATTTCAAGTGACAGTCTTCCAGAAAGGAGGAAAAAGGAGGGGGTGGGGGACAGAGAAAAGGAAGAGGGATTAAAAAGAAGAAGGCAACTAAAACTTTGCCTTTCAGCTTTCTAAGATGACTCTAAATCAAGTAAAAATGAATTATTTCCTTTACCTCTCACCTAATCAGGCATAATCAGATCAGCAGTATGGCACCCTTGGGATTTTGTTCTAATAATCTAGGAAAACAATTTAGAGGGCAATTTTTTTCCCAGATAGTTGCCTGATTAAAATCTGAGGTTGACAATTGCTTTCCTTCTCTGGGGTAAAAATATAGCATGGGTATTTATATCTATACAGCAGAGGGGCGGGGCAAGGCAGAACTAGCAGACAGTGCATGGGAATTTCAGTTTTAAATCCCTGAGCCTGGTTTATGTTGCAGACTTTACTGCAGGTGCTGAAGTCTCTATCTGTGGCATCGATCAATCCCATGAAGAGTTTCACTTTGAAAAGTCACATGTCTGTATGCCCCATGCGAATCCTAAAAATTTCTCTCTTGGCTTCTATACCGCCTCTTCTGTAAAAATGGAATTCCAATGTTCTTTACAGGTCACAAGTTGAAAGGCAGCAGCTATTAAGAGAATATCAAAGATAGTGGAAAGAACAGTATACAAAAATCAAAATAAGGATTTATGTATCATTCTGAAACATACTTTGGTTTAACAACTATTCAGGATGCTACCAATTAAAATAAGAGGTGGCAAACATTGATGTGTATTAGTTTTCATACAGATGGTATAATGTGATGAACAGTGGTGTATTTGGTTAGTTTCGCTGTCCCTAAACGGTTTGGATAATCTGCCATCCATCCTCTTTGTATTCATCTGGGTGTGTGGTACAGACACAATGGCACCACTCTGGGAAGAGGAGAATGGGAGAGGATGACGGGCAAGTTTGAAGCATGAGGCACTTCAGCCAGTCACCTTGAAGCTCTTTGACAAGCAGCTAAACAAACTTATTCCAGCTGGAATTATGTAAATTCAAAATAAGTGCAATACCGTAGATCCCCTCCTCAACCTGCTAAATGTTTTTGTCGGGCATAAACCAAAAGAAGAAGAGAAACACTCTTTTCCTCCCATATAGTACATGCCCCTTTTATTCATCCAAATGTTCTCATGATACGTTCTTCAAGAAACAAAAGTAAAGATAAGACCACACTTAGCTGATCAACCGCACGACATGCATGTTTCGAGGCAAAAGCCCCTGTATCAAGTGCTCCCGATGAAACTCAGTGTGAGCCCTCTATTCACATAACTGACAAAAAACGCCGAAGACCTAGCCGATGAAATCAGGGATATCTGTTCAGGATAGGCTAGCTGCAAAGACCGCCCAGTATCAGAGAACCAATCACTAGAAGGGAATCACCACACAACACGGGGTTCCTGTCAGCGAGAATTAATAAATTGTCAGAGTCCCAACCAATCAATGTCACGTTTCAAACCCCCAGGAGAAACAGTCCGTAGAGTAAATATCCAACTCTGTTCCAATCTGCGTAACCTCGCCGTTCGATCCCCACCTCGAGGATCCATGGGAACATGATCGATCACAGTCCATTTCAACTGCTCAAAAGTATGATGTCGATCCAAACAATGTTGCACCATTGGAGCTGTCAGTACTGCCTGACGGAGACGCGAAGCATGCTCCCCCAGCCGGATTTTGATCGCTCGAATAGTACTCCCCACATACCGCATCGGGCAAGGGCATTCCAAAAAATAAATCACAAACATAGAAGTGCACGAGGTCTGCCATCATTGATAAAAAATTCGATCAGACAATAAATCGGACCACGAAGGCCCAGAAATAGTAGTGGCACAATAAGTGCACTCATTACATGATGAATGGGATCCCGACTTAACACCTGGACTCACTGGTCGATCCCCACTACTGCTGATTTTACCAACCTATCACGCAGATTTCATCCCCGAGAATATGTAATCCATAAGGGCTTGTTAAAACAAGGGTATAAAGACAGCATCGACCAATGTTTCTTCAAAATACGAGTCACCACACTCGAATGGCTCATATAGGGCAAAATGCCGGTCAACACATCAGCCGATGCCTTGTAAAATTGTGATGGAGCAGGGTCAAAATAAAAAAAACATTTCCAATGAGAATACAAAGCCCTACGATACGCGCGGGAGATCACCACTTCGGGATAACCTTTACTCAAAAGTCTACTTCTCAAATCAACTGCATGATATTTAAATTGGGCAACAGATGTACACAGCCGCCGAATCCTTAAAAACTGTCCATAGGGGAGTCCATTTCGAAGGGGTTCAGGATGGAAACTACCATAGTTCAAGAAACAATTTCGCTGGACCGGTTTCTATACAAAGTAGTCGATAAAGAGATACCATCACGATAGACCATCATATCCAAAATTTCCAGACGATCCAAAGCAATATGAGCTGTAAACTTGATACGGAGTTTTATATATCAAGCCAAGCGATGAAATCATTCAACGAAGCCAGATCAGATGTCCAGACAAAAAAATATCATCAAGAAATCGTTTCCATATAGCCATGTTAGCAAAACACGGGGAAGTATAGATATAGCGCTCTTCTATATCCACCATATATAATGTAGCAATGGAAGGGGCCACTGTGGCTCCCATTGCAATTCCAAATATTTGCTGAAAAAACTCTCTCTCAAACAAAAAGTAATTGCGAGTGAGCACCAAGGATATCAACTCCATCAAAAAAACTTTAGGTAAACGTGCTGGAACCTGCTCAAACTTGGTCTGAAGGAGACACAGTGCCTCGTCCTGATCCACATTTGTATACAGGGCAACCACATCCAAAGTCACAATGTAAAACCCAGCAGATGGTAAAACCAATTGTTGAAGAAAACCCAAAAAATGTGTAGAGTCTCGAATAAATGATCGAACCCGGGCTGCCTCCTCCCAAAGAAACACGTCACAGAATTTGGACAGTGGTTCCAAAATCGATCCCCGACACGACACTATGGGCGACCCGGTGGGTCATCCAAAGATTTATGTATCTTTGGCACAAAATAAATTATTGGTATTTTGGGATTAGGGTTAAGAAGGAAACGGAATTCCCTCGAGGTGATCCAACCTTTGGAAAATGCAAACATAAGCAAAACTCGAATCTCTTCTTTCAAAGCTTCCGTCGGATCCTTCTCCAATTTGTTATATACATTCACATCCAACACATGTGCTTTCAACTTAGTGAGATATGCATCCGTATCCCATAACACAATAGCTCCCCCCTTATCCTCACTCCGAATCGTGATAGAAGGATCAAAAGATAAGGTGTCCAGACACCTCTGATCAGTACGTGTAATATTATGATGCCATTTCCCAAATTTTTTCTCACTAGACTCTAAATCACGTAACACCAAAGACTGAAATGTGACTATCGTTGGATCAGGCACACCCGGAGGCATCCACGTAGAAACCGGTGTCACCACCGACGGAACCGCCACATCCAGCTGTTCGCCTCCAAAAAACCGCATAACATGCAACCTTCTAAAAAACTAAATTTCTCCCTATTTGAATACCGTTTTACCGTTTTTTTTGGCATTTTGATTGGAATTATGTAAATGGCATTGGTGACAATGTCATCCAATATAGGATTGTAGCGAAAAATGTGTTTGCTCTACAAATTTGTCAGGGTTGCAAGCAGGGGAAGATTGTGTGTGCCATTCCCTGGGGGATCTCAGCAGCGACAGGGACATAGGGGGCATAGTGTTGTTCTTTAGCAAGTGAGAGAGAGTAGATAAAAATATGCTTCATTACATAAGAACATAAGATAATCTCCAGGAACAAGCAGGAATAAGTCCTCACATATGGGTACGTCGGAACCGACGGAGCCTGCGCGGGAAAGCTCCCCAACTTCCCAGAAAGGAAGCTTTTGGGGCCTCCCACAGTGCATGCGCGCTGCCTTCCCGCCTTCCTGACCAACTCTCCTCAGTTCTTCTTTTTCTGCGGAGCCAGCAGGTCGTGTTCCTGTCACCGCTGAAGAAATTGTTATTTTAATTTGTTTCTTTGACCGCGTGTCTGCCTTCCCCGATTCCGGACTGGTACCGCCGGTCTTTTTTCATTTATATCTTAAAAAAAAAATAATAATAATTACTTTTTCTTCACTTGGTGTGTTTATTCTGTGAGGCCTCTAGGCCTTCTCAGATTCTCCCTCATGGAGAAACCAGCCTCTGGTTTTAAAAAATGCACCAAGTGTACCAGTACTATTTCAGTCACAGATACCCATGAATGGTGTCTTAAATGTTTGGGGCCTGACCATTCCATTCCGTATTGTCCATCCTGCTCTCTGATGTCCAAACGGGGCTTACAGAATAGAGCAGCCAAGTTTCATATGCTGTTTTCTACGGATACTCCAGCATCAACATCCTCCAGGTCTTCCTCTCCTCATGGATCTCAGGTAACCAAACATTCTTCAGGCAGGTCCTCAAAGGGCAAATCTCCCTCTAAGCAGCGAGAGGCCCTTGGCTTTGACCCTGAGGACCCTGCCCCAGCCAAACAACCCCGGCGGGAAGCTCCGGCTTCCAAAGCTCCTCCTATGGGGTTACAGGTAGACATCGATGGCACGGCCTCGACCGATCACCTGTTAGACTGCTCTGGGGTACCGGCTAACACCGGTACCGACATCCAGGCAGTTGTGGCGTCTATGGGTACTACGGTACAATCCATGCAGCAGGCCATACTGGCTTTCATTAACGCTGCAACGCCCTCGGTACCGCGACAATCGGTTCCGACTCCGGTTCCGGTACCACAACCGATACCGGTACTCAGAGCATCTACTTCCAGTAGTATGCCGGTTCCGGCCTCCGGTTCCGGAGATTTTCTCGATACCGATCCGGTTCCCGGTACGCCCGATGTCGATACCGGTCGGTACGCGTATCGATCTCTGGAAGCTAATAGGCGGTACTTTGAATCTTCTGAAGATTCTGATACCTCAGATGATTCTGCTGATGTCTCTTTTACTCTTCCTGAGGAGCCCTCTTCTCCAAAAAGGAGAAT
The DNA here is from genome assembly GCA_033557465.1 of Ichthyophis bannanicus. Lineage (NCBI taxonomy): Eukaryota > Metazoa > Chordata > Amphibia > Gymnophiona > Ichthyophiidae > Ichthyophis > Ichthyophis bannanicus. Next base: position 883,527,159 of record CM066034.1, on the reverse strand, counting down.
GTCTCCTCCAGAGGATTTGTCCTTTCAAGACTTCATTATTGAAGTAGCTAAAGGACTCTCCATATCTGTAACCTCTGAAAAGGAACCTAGAGCAAAAAAATTGGATATTTTAGGATACTCTAAGGTTCCCAAAGAGGCAGCCACCTTACCCATACATGAAATTCTTCAAGAACACATGATGGATTTGTGGGAGGCTCCTCTCACCCTATCTCCACATTCTCGACGTTTGGACACCATGTATCGGGTTCCTCCTTCTCCTGGTTTTCAAAAAACTCAGCTCCCTCACCACTCTATTGTGGTGAAGTCTGCTATGAAAAAAGATAAAGAGTACCAAAAGGCACTCTTCTACCCCTCCAGGAAGAGAATGCAGGACTCTGGATGCTTTTGGTAGAAAAATCTTCCAAGCTAGCATGCTTATTGCCAGAATCAATTCATACAGCCTCTATATGGGCATGTTTTTGAAAGAGATTGCACTGAAGATACGTCATTTTCTCCCCTTTATCCCAGAGGATAAAAAGGAGGAGTTCCTTCTTTTGCTAAAGCAAACTCAAGATGTTTCAAAGTTCTCCAACAGAGCAGCCTTTGACTCTTTTGAGGGAGCTAGCAGAGCCTCCGGCATTGCCATAGCTGCTCGCAGACTTGCTTGGCTCCAGGCCTCTGATTTGGAACCCTGGGTACAAGAAGGCTTGGGCAATCTGCCCTGTACAGGTGAAAATCTGTTTGGCAAGGAGTGGCAAATCAAAGCCACTCAAATGGATGCAGAGAATGTTGCTTTAGATAGACTTTCTAAGTCTACCTCTACCCCTGCCAAGAAAAAACCTTTTAAGAAGCCTTTCTATAAAAAGACCAGATTTTCCACAAATACTGGCCAGCAATCTTCCCAAGTTCGCTTTGCTCCTAAGCGTCAGCAATCTAAACAGGCCAGAACAAAGTCTACAGGGGCTGCTACAGTCCAGCAGTCCCAACCCCCTCAGAGTTTTTGACTTGATTCTAGAGAACTTAACCTTTCTGGCTCTGAAACAACCAGAGCCTCTCACCATTCCAGGAAGGTTAACTCATTTTGCTCCCAGATGGGAACAACTCACATCAGAACAGTGGACCCTCTCTATCATCAGAGAGGGCTACAAACTACATTTCTCCAGCCTTCCTCCCCATACCATGGTGAGACAGTTCAATTCTCCCCCATCTCTCCTGTACCTGTTGGGTCAGGAGGTGACCACTCTTCTCGCCCAAAGGCAATAGAAGAGGTTCCTCTTCCTCAACAAGGGTCAGGTTTTTACTCCCCTTATTTTCTCATTCCCAAGAAAACAGGGGGGTACAGACCCATTCTGGATCTCAGAGAATTGAACAAATTTCTATACAAGGAGAAATTCAAGATGCTTTCTCTAGGCACTCTCCTTCCATACCTACAGAGTCAGGACTGGCTTTGTTCTCTAGATCTCAAGGATGCGTACACACATATACTCATCCATCCATCCCACAGAAAATTCCTACGGTTTCTGTTCCAGGGAAAACATTTCCAATACAGAGAACTTCCCTTCGGTCTAGCCTCTGCTCCAAGGGTATTTACCAAATGCATGGCAATAGTAGCTTCATTTCTACGCACTCTGGGAATCTTTGTCTTCCCATACCTGGACGACTGGCTCATCCGAGCTCCATCTCAGTCCGAAGCTCAGACTTCCCTGGACCACACCAGACGCATACTGCAGTATCTGGGACTCGTCATCAATCTGCCAAAGTCTCAACTCACCCCTACTCAGTCCCTAGAATTCATAGGGGCCTGGCTAGATACCACCACTGCAAGGGCCTATCTTCCTCAGGCTCGTTGCCACCGTCTGGTGCACTTGGCCTCTCAAATTCAGTCCAGAAGCCACTTGACTGCCAGAGAGATGCTACAACTGCTAGGCCACATGGCATCCACAGTTCATGTGGTGCCCTATGCTCGCCTACATATGAGAGCAGCTCAATGGACTTTGTCCACCCAGTGGACCCAAGCATCAGGAGCTCTCTCAGACCAAATAGCAACCTCAAAACGTCTTTTTTGGTCTCTCCAATGGTGGATATCCACTCAAAATCTGTTGTTGGGGGCCCCCTTCCAACCTTTGTTACCCCAAGCAACTCTCACTACAGATGCCTCACAAACAGGTTGGGGAGCTCATCTCCAAGACCTCTCCACTCAGGGCACTTGGTCTCCACAGGAGACCACCCTTCATATCAACCTTTTGGAGCTGCGAGCAATTTTCCTTGCTCTCAAGGTCTTTCATACCCTCCTCATCAACATGACAGTCCTTGTTCATACCGACAATCAAGTAGCCATGTTCTACATAAACAAACAAGGAGGGACTGGCTCTCTGTCGCTTTGCAACGAAGCTCTAAAATTGTGGGCCTTCGCCAGAGAGCATCAAATCCATCTCCTGGCAGTATACCTCCCAGGAATCCAAAACTCTTGGGCAGACAGACTCAGTCGAGTTCTGCTTCCACACGAATGGTCCCTGCACATGGATCAGGTACTCAGAATCTTTCAGAAATGGGGAACCCCGGACATAGACCTCTTTGCAAGTCCGTGCAATGCCAAACTTCCCCGGTTCTGTTCCAGAATTCCGTGTCAGGGAGCTCAGGCCAAGGATGCCTTCCTCCTTCATTGGGGTCAGGCTTTCCTGTATGCCTTTCCACCCATTCCTTTGATTCCCAAGACTCTGTTCAAACTTCAGAGGGATCAAGGATCTATGATCCTCATAGCTCCACGCTGGCCACGCCAAGTGTGGTACCCTCTACTTCTGCATCTCTCCCAGGCACCCTCCCTGGATCTGGGAGCTGCTCCAGACCTTCTGTCTCAAGAGGAGGGGACTTTGTGGCACCCAAGCCCCAAGTCCCTTCACCTCAGAGCTTGGTTACTGAAGGCCTAGACCTTCAAGACTTCAATCTTTCTCAACAGGTGAAGGATATCCTCCATGCATCTAGGAAACCTTCCACCAGGCGTTCTTATGCTTTTAAATGGAAAAGATTTTCCATTTGGTGTGCTGAAAAGGGTCTTAACCCTCTAGCACTACCTTTGAATTCTTTACTCGAATATCTCCTGCATCTTTCCAATGCAGGACTTAAAACAAATTCTGTAAGGGTCCATTTGAGTGCTATTGCAGCATCTCTTCAGCCTATCAATGGACAACCTGTTTCCTCTCATCCTCTTATTGCAAAATTCATGAGAGGTCTAACTTTAACTAAACCTCCCATTCGGCCTCCTCCAGTGGCATGGGACTTAAACGTGGTTCTTGGTCAGCTTAGGAAGCCACCCTTTGAACCCTTAGCCACTACCTCCTTGAAATTTCTTTCCTGGAAAGTCATTTTCCTTATTGCAATCACTTCTGCTCGCCGCATCAGTGAACTGCAGGCTTTAGTGGCTAATCCACCTTATACAAGGTTCCATCATGATAAGGTAGTCCTTAGGACAAATCCTCACTTTATGCCTAAAGTGGTCTCACCTTTTCATCTTAATCAAGAGGTATATCTACCTGTCTTTTTTCCAGCTCCTCATGCATCCAGTGCAGAGAGGAACCTACATACGTTAGATTGTAAAAGAGCTCTTGCCTTTTACCTCCACAGGACAAAGCAACATCGAAAGTCTTCTCAGCTTTTTGTTGCTTTTGATCCTTCTCATTTAGGACTTCCAGTCTCAAAAAGAACACTGTCCAATTGGATTGCTCAGTGTATTTCTTTTGCTTACCAGAGTAAGAACCTTTCTCTGGAAGGCCATGTCACAGCTCACAATGTGAGAGCCATGGCCACATCTATGGCTCATCTTCATTCTGTATCCATCGATCAGATCTGTCGAGCAGCCACCTGGGCCTCGGTTCATACCTTCACAGCCCATTACTGCTTGGACAAGGACTCCCGCCAGGATGCCTTGTTTGGTCAGGCTGTCCTCAGACACCTGTTCCATTCTTAAACAACTCCTGCCCACCTTCCCTGAATGGATGCCTGAGATCCATAGGAAGATGAGGAACCCTAGGGGGGGGGATCTCCCTGGCATCTTAGCTAGGGAGTCCCCATATGTGAGGACTTATTCCTGCTTGTTCCTGGAGATAGCACAGTTACTTACCTGTAACAGGTGATCTCTGTGAACAGCAGGAATTAGTCCTCACAACCCACCCACCTCCCCTAGGAGTTGTATCTCTCTCTCTCTCTTTCCTTTCCTCTCTCTATTGTCTCAGCTTTAAACTCGAACTGAGGAGAGTTGGTCAGGAAGGCGGGAAGGCAGCGCGCATGCGCTGTGGGAGGCCCCAAAAGCTTCCTTTCTGGGAAGCTGGGGAGCTTTCCCGCGCAGGCTCCGTCGGTTCCGACGTACCCATATGTGAGGACTAATTCCTGCTGTTCCCAGAGATCACCTGTTACAGGTAAGTAACTGTGCTTTCCATACTGGGCAGACCAAGGTCCATCAAGCCCTATAACTTGTTTCCAACAGTGGCCAATCTAGGTCATACGTACCTAGCAGTTTCCCCAAAAGACACAGGTTGCACAATGCTTGTATTGGGTCAAGCATTGGTATCTTGGGTCCCTTTTTAATAATGGTTTATAGACCTTTCCTCCAGGAACTTGTTCAAACCTTTTTTAAACCCAGCTACACTAACAGCCTTTACTACATCCTCCGGTAACAAATTCCAGAGTTTGATTACACATTGAGTGAAAAAACATTTTCTCTTATTTGTCTTAAATAGTTTACCCTGTAGCTTCATTGCATGTCCCCTAGTATTTCTATATTCTGATAACGTAAACAATCGATCTACGTTTACCCGTTCCACTCCGTTCATTAATTTATAGACTTCTATCATATCTCCCCTCAGCCGTCTCTTTTCCAGGTTAAAGAGCCCTAACCTTTTTAGCCTTTCTTCATAGGAGTATCCTTCCATCCCCTTTACCATTTTGGTGGCTCTTCTCTGAATCTTTTCTAAAATCACTATATCCTTTTTAAGATACGGCGACCAGAATTGCATACAATATTCACGGTGCGGTCGCACCATGGAACGATACAGAGGCATTATAATATCCTTTGTTTTATTTTCCATTCCTTTCCTTGTGATACCTAGCATTCTATTTGCTCTCTTAGCCACCGCTGCACACTGGGCGGAGGGTTTTAACATGTTATCTACGATGACGCCTAAATGTTTTTCCTGGGTGGTGGTTCCCAATGTGGAACCTTGCATCGTGTAGCCATAGCTTGGATTGTTCTTTCCCAGGTGCATAACTTTGCACTTGTCCACATTAAATTTCATCTGCCATTTGGCTGCCCAGTCTTCCAATTTATCCAGATCCTCTTGCAATTTTCCACAATCCGCTTGTGTTTTAACAACTTTAAATAGTTTTGTGTCATCTGCAAATTTGATAACCTCACTCATTATTCCCTTTTCCAGGTCATTTAGGAATATGTCAAAAAGCAGCGGATCCAGCACAGATCCCTGGGGTACTCCACTATTCACCTTTTTCCATTGGTAAAATTGGCCATTTAGCCTACCCTCTGCTTTCTATCTTTTAACCATTTCCTGATCCACAATAGTACACTGCCTCCTATCCCATGACTTTTTAGTTTTGCCAAAAGTCTCTGATGAGGGACATTGTCAAAGGCTTTCTGAAAGTGCAGGTACACTATATCAACCGACTCACCTTTGCCTACTTGTTTATTCACACCTTCAAAAAAACATAACAGATTAGTAAGACAAGATCTTCCTTGTCTTAAGCCATGTTGGCTGTCTCCCATTAGGCCATGACTATCTACTGTACATGCTGAGAAATTTTGTTGTTTATGATGGTTTCTTACGTCAGGCTCATCGGTCTGTAATTTCCCGGATCACCCTTGAAACCCTTTTTAAAAATTGGCGTTACATTGGCCATCCTCCAATCTTCAGGTATTACAGATGATTTTAATGATAGTTCAGAGATTACTAATAACAGGTCTGCAATCACATATTTCAGTTCTTTCAACACCCTTGGATGTATACCATCCGGTCCAGGTGATTTGCTACTTTTCAGTTTATCAAATAGTTGTAATACATCTTACCGGTATAGCGATATTTCTTTCAATTCTTCCACAGAAGAATACACACTGGAGCAAATAGAATGTGTACAGTATGTGGCTGCCAGCCTACTACTACTACTACTACCTCTACTATTGATCATTTGTATAGTGCTACAAGGCATAAGCAGTGCTGTACAGAAACAAGTAAAAGACAGTCCATGCTCATCAGAGCTTACAATCTAGTCAAGACAGGCAGCACAACAGTTGGGGACAAGGATATTTCTAGAGGAATGATAAGGAAACATAGTTGGAGAACAGGAGACTACATGGATCAGGATCCAAAAGGAGTCTCGAAGAGATGATTTTTAAGCCTAGATTTGAAAAGGGCCAGAGATGAAGCCTGATGCACAGATTTAGGTAGTTTGTTCCTGGCACAAGGAGCAGTAAGTTAGAAGGATCAAAGTCTGAGTTGGCAGTAGAAGAGAAGGGCACAGATAGAAGTGATCTGTCAGAAGAGCAAAGTTCCTGGGGATGGGTGTAGGCAGGGCCATACCGAGGGAAGATCGCACCCTGTGCAACTTGCACATTGGGCGCACGCTCCCCTCCCCATGGCGGGAGAGAAGAGGCATGCCCAATGTGCAAGTTGCCGGCATGCTAAGCAGAACTTTCTCTCCCTGCAAGAGCAGGGAGGGACAGATCTGCTTAGCATGCTGGCGAGAAGGTTTAAGGGGCACATTTTGGCTGTCCTGCCATTGCCTGCCGCCACTGAGAGCAGAAAAAGTGGCGGTGGCAGGCAACAGAAGACAGCTAGAATGCACCCCTTAAACCTTTGCGCCCTGTGCGGCTGCACCGCTCGCACAGGGCTAGGTACGGGCCTGGGTGTAGGGAGAGATAAGAAAGGAAATGTAATGAGGAGCAGCAGAATAAATGCACTTATAGGTCAGTAGGAGAAAATGGATACAAAAATGGATAGGGAGCCAATAAAGCACCTTGAGAAAAGGGGTTATATGAGCATATCAAGGCTGGTGGAAGATTAGCTGCGCAGCTGAGTTTTGAATAGATTGAAGTGGAGAGAGATGATTCGGAAGGATACCAGCAAGGAGGAGGTTGCAAGTCTAGACAGGAGGTGACTAAAGAGTTGATAAATGTCTTAGTCTTTGACCACATAATGCCCATCTTGCACCCACTCCTCTGGCTCCCGATCACCTCAAGAATCAAATATAAAACAGCCCTGACCATCTTCAAAATCCAGCACAAACTGTCAGCTGACATATCCAGGACCTAATTTGCATAAAGCCCAACAACAGGCCACGAAGACAGAGTACCATAAACACTCTCCAAACACTCAGCTCATTCACCAAAGCCCAAAATTCTACGACCAAGAGAGCTCTATCCATTTGGAACTCTCTTCCAGAGGCACTAAGGACCACCACTGACCTAAAGGACTTTAGGAAGAAGCTAAAGACCTTCCTCTTCATAGAACACTTCAATGAACTCTCCCAACACCACATTCCAGACTACCTTCATAACCTAAGCCCACCATATGCTTGTCACATGCTGTTTTATGACTGTATATGTCGCATTGTAAATAAGTTATGCTTGTTAGCATGTCTTCCATGCCACCCTTACCTATACCGCAGGTTTGTTGAGTTACATTGTAAACCGCTTTGATTCTATGATAAGGCGGTACAAAACCCCCCCTGTTAAATAAATAAATAAATAAATAAATAAGTTAGCAGTGCGTTCAGAAAGGAAGGGGTGAATTTTGCTGATGTTATAGAGAAACAAATAACAGGTTTTAGCTATCAGTTGGATGTGTCTGGAGAAGGAGACAAAGGAGTCAAAGATGACCCCCAAGGTTGCAAGCCAAGGAAACTGGGAGGAATAGAGCATTATCCTCAAAGACAGAGAAAAGAGGAAGTGGGAGGTGGGTTTAGGGGGAAAGCCTAGTGCTAGTCTGAGTGATATACACAGTGTATTTGCATCACAAATGGAGAGAAGTGATTTGAAAAGATTCCTCATCCACTGGCTTTATAGAAAAGGAACATTAGTACTACTACCTACCACATCAGGATCTGTAGCTTAGTGGTTACAGGACTAGCCTTGTAAACCAGGGGCTGTGGAGCTTGATTCTCATCAGAGCTTGCCGTCATCTTTCTGAGCCCATAGGAAGAGTTTCTCTATAGGAGTAAAATGGTCATTCAGGGAGAACAAGGTCATAGCTGAGAGACTAAATAAATTCTTTGCTTTGGTCTTTATTGAGGAAGATGTGAGGAAGTTACCCATTCCAGAAAAGGTATTTAATAGTGATGAGTCAGAAGAGCTAAATCAAATTTCAGTGAACCTGCAAAATGTAGTAGAAAAAATTCATAAACTAAAGAGCAGCAAATCACCTGGACTGGATGGTATACACCCAAGAGTGCCAAGAGAACTCAAAGATGAAATTGCAGAGCTACAATTAGTAATTTTTAACTTCTCATTAAAATTGTCTATAGTGACAGAAGACTGGAGGGTGGCCAACATAACACCTACTTTTAAAAAGGGCTCCAGGGGTGATCTGGGAAACCACAGACTGGCAAGCCTAATATTGGTATCTGGCAAAATGATTGAAAGCATTATTTAACTGTATACATTTTTTATTGAAAAACAGCCAATAAACAGATATGAATGTCAACTCTTGTGCATCTGAGTCATTTCAGTATGCAGCTCTGGAAGTGTAGGAGGTGAAGGCTTCCCAAGAAAGGGATGAACCAGAGCCTGAGCACCCCAAAGTTGCTGAATCAGTAACTACAAAGAAGCAAAGGGTAGTGGTGGTTGGTGACTCTCTTCTGAGGAGTACTGAGGCGTCCATCTGCCAACCAGACTTGATGTCCAGAGAGCTGTGCTGTCTCCCAGATGTCAAAATCTGTGTTGTTACGGAGAGTTTACCAAGACTCATCAAGCCTACTGACTATTATCTGATGTTGCTCATCCATGTCGGAACAAATGATAATCCCTCTGAGCATATCAAAAATGACTTTATGGCTCTGGGACAGAGGGTAAAGTAGATAAGTGAGCAGGTGGTGCCCTCTTCAATCCTTCCTGTTGAGGGTAAAGGCTGAGACAGAGAAGCTCGTATCCTGGAGATGAGTGTATGGCTACATGGATTGTCTCATTGAGAGCGTTTTGGTTTCCTGGATCATGGGGTGATGTTCCAAGGGCTGCAGAGCAGAGATGGCATCCATCTGTCCAAGAAGGGTCAAAGTGTCTTCAGCAGCAGACTGGCTAACCTACTGAAGAGGACTTTAAACTAGATTCATGGGGATGGATGAAGAAAGCCCCCAGATAAGTGAAAGCCCCCAGGTAAGTGAAATATTAAATACCTCTATAGAAAAGGGTAAAAGGGGCAACATCTGGAAAGTGGTGTGTATAAATGCTCATAGAATGGGAAATAAGATCCCAGATTTTGAGGCTATAATGGAAGAGGCTGACTTAGATTTAGTGGCAGTTGCGGAGACATGGTTCAAGGACAACCATGACTGGGATGTAATTATACCAGGCTATACTTTATTCAGGAAGAACAGGGTAGGAAGAAGGGGAGGAGGAGTGGCAATATATGTAAAAAATAATATTAATACTATAGAATTACAGGGCTTAAAAGGGAGAGAGGAGGCACTGTAGGTTAAACTAGAAAAAGGGAAAGGGAAATCCATTTACATTGGAGTGATATACAGATCCCCCTCACAGGGAGAAGAAGTGGATGGAGATTTAATAGAAGACATACACAGCATTGCCAATGGAAGAGAAGTGCTACTGATAGATGATTTCAATATGCTGGATGTTGATTGGCATATCCCTGCTGCGGTGTTATCTAGAAGTAAGGAGATCTGAGATTCTACAGGAAGAAATATTCCGGCAACTGGTAACAGAAGAGGCCATACTGTACTTGGTGCTTACCAATGGGGAAAGTGTTTCTGATATTATAGTGGGAGATCATCTCGCATCCAGTGATCACCAGATGGTGTGTTCAGTATTAGGACTAGGGCTGATAAAATCCATTCAATAGTGGGGGTCTTAGAGTTTAGGAAAACTAACTTTGCCAAGATAAGACAATACCTCAAGGAATAGTTAGCGGGATGGGAACAATTGGGGGATGTAGAAAAATAGTGGGCAAAACTGAAAGGGGATATTTTAAGGGCAACAAATCTTTTTGTTATAAAGGTTAATAAATGTAAAAGGAAAAGAGGTCCACTATGGTTCTCAAAAGAAGTAGCTGAAAAGGTGAAGTAAAAGAGGGAGGCCTTCAGGAAATGCAAGAAATCACAGAGAGAGGAAGACAGGCATCTATATTTGGAAAAACTTAAAGAAGCTAGCAAAGTAGTCAAGAAAGCAAAGATACACAAAGAAAAAGAAATAGCCAATGCAATAAAATGGGGGGACAAGACATTTTTCAGATATGTTAGTGAGAAGAGGAAGGCAAAAGTGGCATTGTCAGAATCAAGGGTGAAGCTGATGAGGATAAAGTGGAATTGCTTAACAAATATTTCTGTTCTGTGTTCACAGATAAAGGGCCAGGAGCAGTACCTCAGAAAACACCCACAAATAGAAACAGAATTGAGGGGAGCTCGAACGATTTTCAAAAGGCTGTGTTCATGAGGAATTAGCTAAACTAAAAGTAGATAAAGTGATGAGACCAGATGGGATACATCAGAGAATACTGAAGAAAGTTGGAGTCATTCTAGTGGCTCCACTCACTGACTTTTTCAATGCTTCTTTTGAGTCAGGAGTGGTCACAGAGGATTGGAGAAAGGCATATATGGTCCCTTTACACAAAAGCAGAAGTAAGGATGAGGTTGAAAACTACAGGCCGGGTAGTCTAACCTCTGTGGTCAGTAAATTATTGGAAACGCTGCTAAAAGTGAGGTTTCAGTGGATTGCTGGATCCGATCCAGCATTGGTGTACTAGAGGCAGGTATCAGACAAATCTGATTGATTTCTTTGACTGGATGACTAAGGACTAGGACCGAGGGAGAGCCCTAGATGTGGGTGTACTTAGATTTCAATAAAGCCTTTGACACCATTCCACACAGGAGATTTATAAATAAACTCAGCATCCTAGGGATGTATGCTAAAGTTACTGATTGGGTTAGAAATTGGTTGAGTGGGAGACAACAAAGGGTAAAGTAAAAGGAGCTCTCTCTGAGGAGAAGGTGGTTACCAGTGGTGTGCCGCAGGGATCGGTCCTTGGTCCAATTCTTTTTATCAACTTTGTTAGGACTGTCAGGTAAGGTTTGCCTGTTTACAGATGATACCAAAATCTGCAAAAGAATAGACATCCAGGAAGGAGTTGATAACATGAGGAGGGATCTAGCTAAGTTTGAAGAATGGTCTAGAATTTGGCGGCTGAGATTTAATGCTAAAAAATGCAGAGTCATGCATTTGTGCTGCAAAAATCCAAGGGAGTGGGCCACAAAAGAAGAGCGGGACCTGGGCGTAATTGTGTCTGATGATCTTAATGTAGCTAAACAGGTCAAAAAGGTGACAGCAAAAGCCAGAAGGATGCTTGGTTGCAGAGGGAGAGGAATGGTCAGCAGAAAAAATGAGGTGATAGTGCCTCTGTATAAGTCTCTGGTGCGACCTCATTTGGAGTATTGTTGCAATTCTGGAGACCACACCTTAAAAAGGATATAAACAGGTTGAAGTCGCAGAGGGTGGCTACTACAATGGTTAGTGGTCTTCATTATAAAGAATACGAGAACAGACCAAAAGATCTTAATATGTATACTTTAGAGGAAAGGCGGGATAGAGGAGATATGATAGAGATGTTTAAATAGCTCCATGGCATAACTGCACAGGAGGAGAGTCTCTTTCTATCAAAAGCAAGCTCTGCTATGAGAGAAGATAGGATGATGGTGAAAGGGGATAGACTCAGGAGTAAAATGCAGAAATATTACTTTACGGAAAGAGTGGTAGATGTGTGGAATAGTCTCCCAGCGGAGATGGTAGAGATGAGGACAGTATTTTTTTAAATAGATTATGTTGTTATTTCCAAGTTTGTTTTCCTTGTTCTATGTAATATGTTCTGTTGCAATTTAAACTGCTTTGACAAGTGGATAAAGCAGTATAGAAAAACTATTAAATAAATAAATCTCTAAAGGAAAAAAGGGGATTATTGTAATTGATATGGAAGGGCAGACTAGATAAGCCATGTGGACTTTTTCTGCCATCATGTTTCTATGTTTCAATAGCTTAACGTTGTTTTACATTTATTTATTTTATTTTATTTAACAATCTCTTATATACCGCAGCTTCCTAAGATCAGCTGCAGTTAAGATTGTCAATCACCCCCCCCCCACTCCACCTAAGAACAAAATAGCTAAACACATGGACAGACATGGCTGAATAGGACAAAGTCAACATGGATTTAGCCAAGGGAAGTCTTGCTTCATCAATCTCCTCCATTTCTTTAAAGGCGTGAATAAACATATGAATAAAGGTGAATCAATTGATATATTGTATTTAGACTTTCAGAAAGCATTTAACAACATCCCACATCAGAGACTTCTTAGGAAATTAAAAAGTCATGGCACAGGAGGCAATGTCATACCGTGGATTGGAAACTGGTTGAGAGAAAGAGAGAAAACAAAGTTTAGATAAATGGTCAATTTTCTCAACCAAGGAAGGTGAATAGTAGAGTAACCCAGGGATCTGTATTGGGATGGTGTATTTTAACATATTTATAAACAATCAGGAATTGGGAACAAATGGGGTGATTAAATTTGAAGATGACACTAAATAAGTTGTTAAAATGCAATGCGGATTTTGAGAAATTGCAGGACGACCTGTGAAACTGGGAGACTAGGGTATCCAAATGCCAGATGAAATTGAATGTGGATAAGTGCAAAGTGATGCATGTAGGGAAGAGTAACCCACACTATAGAAACAAAATGCTAGTTTCCACTTTAGGAGTCCCCACCCAAGAAAAGGATCTGGGTGTGATTGTAGACAATATATTGAAATCTTCTTTTCATCAGCAGATTGGGCAGAATGAAACCATGACACAGCCCTGCAGACAGAGAGTAAGTGCTGATTCACAGTTTCACGGGCAATTGCCACCATTGTCAGCCCCAGAGAGGGGCGCCAGCAGCAGTAATGGGCTCAAGGGTGGGCACTGGGAGAGGGGCAGCAGGATGGAGGGCCCACCTAGGGTCTCCAGTCTTTGCACTGGCCCAGGTGCCATGAAAGAAATGAGTTCCAGAAAGGCTACTCTGAGCTTTTTCATCTCAATAGTACATATTCTACAGGTGATGTTAGAGAGTTTTTGGCAATCAAAAAATCAATATCGTTCACTTTCACCACTGCAAGGATCAGAAGTAAATTACAGAGGTCTCAGTTAAAAAGAGCATTGCAACTTAGGCTTACGCCAATCTGCAGCAGAATGTTTTATCACATCAACGACCTCAAAAATAATCATAAAAACAGGTACCTAGTCTGCATCATTCTTCCATGTTATAGAGAAACAGATAACATCTGTAAACTTAGCTTGCAGACTTAACTTGCCAGACTAGATATCACTGTAGTGCTCATTGATCCCAACGTACATCCCCGGTACCATCAAGACATTTCACACAAACGGTTTCTTCAGGGGATCATGCGAATTCTATAAAACAAACAAAACATACCGATCACCATCCTTCCAATCCCACCGATACTCCACCTCAATCTAACACAAAATAGAAATATAAAGGCCATCATCAGAACCTTACTGCAGATGCCGCCCGCGTTCAATCAAATATCGGCTCAATTCCGCTCTCACTACAATGAAAGCTGTAACTGCCTTACTGAACAAAAATGCCGCACATGCGGAATACAACACAAGACTCCATCTTTAAAGCCTCTTGAGTAGGTGATGCAACAGTACCAGAATATCAAGAACTCATACGTCACTAACCCAACACTGGCGTGAAAGAGACACCCTCCTACCATCTCCACATGTTCCACAAAAAAGGAAAAACTGACCTCAACTTTGATAAACCTATGTAGAACAGTGTGTTGCCACCCTACCTCTAAACAAAAACACCTATCACTCTGGGCATTTCCCTTACTACATATAGAGTCGGAAGCTACATATAGACTAGGCATCATGACTAACTGCTCCTGAAGCCCTATGTCAAATTGCACCAAGTTAAAAACATGCCGACCATTCTATGCTATTATTTAATCCCATCGGGGCGAGAGTATTCAATTGGTAAATCAATATCTGCTCAGTCTTAATCAATACCTGGTCTAAAGTCCTACCATCTCTTCCCCCATCTATCTGGTCAAGACACAAACAACGTAACTGCTCAAATATATGACCATGTTGTACACAATGTGAGACAATTGGAGCCTCCAAAATCTTACGATTCAGGTGGCTCCAGTGTTCCCTCATACGTATATGAAAAGAACGCGTAGTCTTACCTATGTAACATAAACAGCATGGGCATAATATAGCATAAACTACATTGCTTGAACCACAAGTAGTCTTACGTCTTAATTTGACTCTTACACCCCGGTATTCAAAAGCCGTAGCGGGAATTGTAATACCACAAATATCACACTCACCACAGCACATATGTCCTACCTCTATATCAGTTCGAGGCCCCTCTAAGATAGGTGGCAATACTGCAGGGCTCAACCATTTTTTCAAATTGCGATCACTTTGCCATACACATCTTATTGTTCTGTTAGCTAAACCCGGTACTGTCGCCAAAATATTACCATGCTTTTTAAGAACTTTTTGGATCCCATTACTCAAAGGGGAATATTTCGTGATTAAATTGATATTATCTCCATCTAGATTATCAGTCCTACCATAGGGTTTCATATCCAACAGGGCAGCTCGATGATTAAACAACGCCCTTGAATAAGCTCATTTAACAATAGAACAGGGATACCCTCTCTGTACAAAACTGTTATACAACAGTTTTGATTTATTTTTAAAGTCAGTCTTATCAGAACAATTACGTCTGAAGCGCAGAAACTGAGAGAATGGAAGCCCTTCCTTCAAACGTTTTGGATGCATACTCCCAAAATGAAGAAAAGTAGCCTTATCGGTGGGCTTTTTAAATATTGTTGTTGACCAGCTATTTAAACCCCTCACTATACATACATCAAGATAAGTGAGCGTGTCTCTGTGATAAGCATGGGTAAATTTGATATTCGCATCACAGCTATTAACCCATTCTAAAAAAGCCAATAGAGACTCCTCCATTCCTTTCCATAAAAGGAAAATATCATCAATATACCTCTTCCACACCAAAATGTGGGAGGTATAAGCCGAAGGAATAACCCACTGTTGTTCAAAAAAACCCATATAAAAATTGGCAATAGATGGGGCACAGGTAGCGCCCATAGCTACCCCGGAGTTTTGCTGGTAAAGTACTCCCTGGAACACAAAATAATTATGGAAAATTGCCAACCTGGCTAAACTGATGATAAAATCACACTTAACCTCAGATACATCCCCTCGCTGGCTCAACACCCGTCCCACTACCTCTAGGGCCACCCCCTGTGGAATATTAGTGTATAATGAAATGACATCAAGCATGACTAAGAGGACATCTTGCTGACTCGCCCACTCATGAGCATCCTTCATTATGTTCAAAAAATGGGTAGTGTCCTTCAAATAAGATGGAACAGTCACAAGCAAAGGGCGCAAAAAAGAATCCACAAAAGTGGACAATGGCTCCAATACACTCCCCCAAGTAGACACTATCGGCCTACCAGGGGGTTTTAACAAATTTTTATGAATTTTGGGGATGAGATAAAATTTGGCCGTACTGGGAGCTTTGATGTTCAAAAAATGAAATTCCTGTTTGGTGATCAGGTTTCTCTGTAATGCTACTGAAGTAAGCTGATGTATTTTATTTTGTAAGTCCAACAACGGATCATATCGCAACTCAGAATAAACAACTGGATCTTGTAATTGAGTCAACGCTTCTGCGATATAATCCTCTCTCGCTAAGACCACTACAGCTCCCCCTTTGTCAGCTCTTCTTATAACGATGTCAGTCCGAGTGTATAAATCATGCAGAACCTTACGCTCTTCCATAGTTAATGTAGTGCGTTGTAATCTATGAGTCGCTTCCAAATGATGGATATCTTGCAACACCAACTTTTTAAATACTTCAAGGGCCGGATGGAGGGGGCCCGGGGGGGGGACCATGTGGACTTAATCGGTAAACGTACTCGTTCAAAACTCTGCCCCTCTGGCTCCTGTTGTTGTAGATCTTGCCCTGAGGAAAGAGCCCCTGCAAAATAATTTTTTAAACTCAATTTTCGTATAAGGGCTTCAAAGTCCACCCTAAATTGGAAAGAATCAAAACGAATGTTAGACACATATGACAAACCTTTATTCAATAAATCTAACGCTGTCTGGGAAAGTTCTTTTCCCGAAATATTAACCACCAGATTTTCACTAATCGGTGTAGTAATCAAAGACATCATTTTTTCCTCAGAGCGGCACGCTCGCGCTGTTTTGAACGATCGGGCTCCCTTTTCTTCCTCTTTGGGTCGTCTTTTTCGTCGTCTAAAAAATCATCTTTGTTCCTGGAAGACTTAGTAGAATCAGTAGATAAAACCTCATCAGATGTATCTTCAAAATTAACACGTTTACCGGGCTTCTTTAATTTTCGTTTGCTGTTCATCCACGGATAAACGTAGCCCACTGTGTAATCTAAATGATCACGTTTCAATTTCTTCACTTTTGTGGCCATCACCTCTTGATGAAAAGCTGAAATCTGTTTCTTCAAATCATCTAATTTAACCGAAAAAGCCCCTTCAGACTCCATTGACTTTAAACTGACTTCCATCACTTCAACCTCTTCCGTAATCTTCTCCAGATCTTTTTTTGCCGTGTCCACAATCAGAACCATCAGATCTAAGGAACATTTGTTCAAAATCCTGTTCCACTGCTCCACAAATTCAACTTCCATGGTGGGTTTTCGAGGTTCTTTATAAACACGTAATCCCCTCGGAATTTGTTGTCTATTAATATATTCAATGAGGGAAAATCGATGAAGTTCCATTCGGACTTTTTTCTTCTGCAATTTAAGTAAGGAATCCCATGTTGCATCGTTAGCAGATTCCAACTGTTCAGTAAGGGAGTTACATCTTTCATTGTAGTGAGAGTGGAATTGAGCCGATATCTGATTGAACGCGGGCGGCATCTGCGGTAAGGTTCTGATGATGGCCTTTATATTTCTATTTTGTGTTAGATTGAGGTGGAGTATCGGTGGGATTGGAAGGATGGTGATCGGTATGTTTTGTTTGTTTTATAGAATTCGCATAATCCCCTGAAGAAACCGTTTGTGTGAAACGTCTTGATGGTACCGGGGATGTACATTGGGATCAATGAGCACTACAGTGATATCTAGTCTGGCAAGTTAAGTCTGCAAGCTAAGTTTACAGATGTTATCTGTTTCTCTATAACATGGAAGAATGATGCAGACTAGGTACCTGTTTTTATGATTATTTTTGAGGACGTTGATGTGATAAAGCATTCTGCTGCAGATTGGCGTAAGCCTAAGTTGCAAAGCTCTTTTTAACTGAGACCTCTGTAATTTACTTCTGATCCTTGCAGTGGTGAAAGTGAACGATATTGATTTTTTGATTGTAATTTTTATTCGTTCAAAAGCAAGAGGCCAATAACGTATTGAGAGAGGTTTTGGCAGCAACAGGGATTGACAGTAGAGGTTTTCATGCTGGTGGGTTTCTTGCATGCTCAAGTGGAAAAAAGGTTGAACCCTCTCATAAAGGAAGATGCCTATATGCTAGATTCTCTCTGTGACCCCGGGTGGAAGGATCTATTGCTGTATAGTACAACACACTGATTTACTAGAGGGAGAAGCTGGTGATTAAGGTGGAAGACAGGAAGCGAAAGGCACAGAGGATGGGTAGTGGTGATGCAGCAAGGGAAAGTAGGCACTCAGGCAAGCAGTTGTGGTTGCATGAGCGGTAGCCTCTCAGTGACAGGTATCATTTCCCCCTCCCCCACCTTTATGTGATGATCCCCAGAAGTTCTAACTATGCTGATAAATTTCAGAGACCAGTGTGCCACAAGTGGTATCCCTTCATTAATCTCTGTGACACACTACTTTGGAGAGCCCACCAAAGCCATGATCACAGACTCTTTCGTATACTGGGCACACAAGTTTGGCCTGCTCGCCAACCTGCTCAGTGAAGGTATATTCTCCGTGGCAGAGGTTATTGTGGGCCTACATAGCCTAATGGTTAGAGCCTGGCTTGATAGCCAGGTTTTGATTTCCACTATAGCACTCCTTGTGGCCTTGGGCAAGTCACTTAACACTGCCAAGAAAACCCAGGAGGTGCTAGGTCACCAGGAGTCAGCGTTGACTCAAAAGCTCACATTGCTTTACATCATTCATGACTAATGACAGGGTTGATGGAAAAGCTAGTGTTTCTCTCAATATCCACACGACTCAGAAGAGGAATGAGTGTAGGGCTCCACTAAAGCCCAGTTGCCCATACTCTATGACTTCAGCGTCTTGCTGAGTTTTTGCCAGATTTCACTGCAGCCATTACTCTCTCTTGTCTATTTGAATTATGCCATATGGGTTTTTTTTGTTATCCACTTAGAATTTTATAGGACAATATTCAGCCAACCATCGTGGGCAAAAAAATGTGGATATTCTGCAGCACTGCCAAAGATCTCAATGATGCCACTGCTATCTGGATAATTTCTGTCTCCACCCAAACTCCATCCTCCGACTGCCCCAGCACTATCCGGATGATATTCCATGGCATTATCAGGCTAGCACCACTGAATATCTGGCTTAGTAGCATTTATCCGCTTAACAAGTGGCTTTAAATATTGGGACCTTAGATATTTGCCATATAAATAATTTTAAGTAAATAAAATTAAGTCCTCATCTGCGGTGGATATAACCATTTGTCAGTCAGAATATGAAATACAAATTTTATATGTGGTCTCACCAGATTGAGGCAATTTTCATATTTTCAAGGATCGTGTCACAGACGTCTGTGGTTTTGAGTGGTATAGCTAAGGTGTGGATCTCCCAGAGATACATGAACAGACAGAAAATCAGATTTTATCCAGTTTCAAATGATTTTTTCCCATTTTTTCAGCCCAAGAATTTCTTCCTGCCACTTTGACCTTCAGTTTAATCATAACTGAGCTTTTTAGGAGTTACAGAATCATAAGCCTTCATTCAAATCTATTCAAGGTTTCCTCACATTATGGAACCCCTTTCTATCTTACCAACCATTGAAGTAGCAAGCTTTCTGCTATGGCTCACAAACTATAGCTGCATCCAGAACATATATGCCTCCGATCCAATCATTAAATTTCTCCTTTGTCCAGAATAAACCTTAAATACGAAATTTGAACGTTAAAAGTTTTTGTGCAAATTTAGGCCAAGCCTATCTTGACAAAAAGTACAGTAATAACTTGTTAGAGCAAAAGAATTTAAACTGGCTTCAAACTCTCAGACTGCTAGGGTGAGAGGCTAGATTCTTCCCTGTGAGCCACTTAGTGCCCTGGATAGATTGAAGCAGAGTAATCTTGGTCTTTAGGGAATACAAAGGAAGTTCTTGGAATATCATTTTGTTATGGCAACTTAAGAGCTCTGAGCTGCACTGTAAGAACCTGGAGGGGACCCAAGACATAGGCTCCAGATTTTCCGGACAGGCTGATCCAATTCTGATTTTATCTCACTCGTACATGGACTTCTAGTCTTGCTTTATATATAGGGTCATTATAGTAAAAGAAACAAAGAGCTAGTACTTGGAATGCCAATGACATAAAGTAAAACCCCTAATATTAAAAAGTAATATTTAGACCATTTGAAAGCTCAATGTCTCTGTAAAAAGATCTTATGTTACAGATACACTAGCTTAATCAAAAAAATTGTCAAAAAACTCTTTTGGTCTGGGTAATGCCTGAAGAACAAACCAGTCAGTACTATAGGAAATGAAACCTAAGCCTTATTTAGAAGCTCAGATGACAAGTCTTCAACTTACATACTTTGGACACATCGTGCGAAGAGAGAGATTGTTAGAGAAAAACATCATGCTTGGCAAGGTAGAAGGTCAATGCAAAAGAGGAAGACCAGTAATGAGATGGATCGATACAATAACAGCAGCTATTGGTGCCACTCTATCAACAATGAGCCACCTGAGTGAAGACCGAAGGGTCTACATGAGTCAATACTGACTCAATGGCACTTAACAATAACAATGCTTTAATAAAGCAACCTGTTCCTGTATTAGAGGAAGGGATTTCGTCAGTCTCACAATATGAACAATTTGTAATTTTTTTAGATAACAAAATCCAGTTGATTGAAGTTCCTTGCCTTCTCCCACCCCCTTTTTTTAGTTCAATATAAAAATTATTTCCTTAGAATGGAGAATCTGACCAAGATAGAGAATATCTGTCCATCTTACATTCACATTTTCTCCAACAGTCTTCAATATTTAACTTAAACTCATGGCAGAGCTTCTCTGTAGTTTGGATTTTAGATTATTCAACTTTGTGGATGATACACATATATATGTTCCACTTTGCTTGTTTATAAACTGCTACTACTACTAATCCTACTAATCATTTGTATAGCACTACAAGACATGCATAGCACTATAGAGATACATGCAAGATAGTCCCTTCTCATCAGAGCTTAAAAGGAGGTAATTTTGGAAACCCTATTCATGCTTTGGCTGACTGAAAATGGGCATCGAGACTTCCAAAACAAAGATGTTTCCAGGAATATTTTAGAAGCTGACTCTGGGGATATCCCCAGCATGAGGACATCCAAGTTTGAACAAGGGCATGATGGAGGTATAGCCAGGCATTCCCAGGAACCTGGACATTTGCACCTGTTCTCAGAAACGTCATGTATGTCTGGTGTTGTGTCTATGTCTAGATCTGTTCCAGGCATGAACAGTGCTGGTTTGGGCAGAAAAACATCCTGAGGGTTTAGAAAAGAAAGCACCCCATCATCCCCAGTACTCAGCACAATGACAATGATAGCAGCAGTGGGATTTGAACCCTAGTTGCCCTCTGCCTGGCACACTAGTCTAACCATTAAGCTATCCTAGACATCAGTGTTCTAGGATATGGTCCTGGAGATGTCTGTGTAGATGCCCCTGCAGACGTCCGTATCGGGCATGTCCATGTTTGTGAAATTGTGTATGCACCTGGATGTGTCTGCTTTTTTTTCTAGACATTCTTGCTTAAATGTCCCATATTGCACTTGAACGTCTCTTCTAAAATTCCCCTTAATGTCTAGTCAAGACAGACAATACAACAACTAGGGACTAGGATATATCTAGGGGAAGGCAAAAGAAACATTTGAGATGAACAGAAGATAAAGGGGATCAGGATCCAAAAGCAACCTCGAAGAGGTGAATTTTTAGCCTGGATTTGAATAGGGCTAGAGATAGAGCCTGACATACTATTCGGGTAGTTTGTTCCAGGTATAAAGAGCAGCAAGGTGGAAAGTTTGAAGTCTGGATTTGGCAGTGGAAGAGAAGGGCACAAATAGAAGGGATCTGCCAGAAGAGCAGAATTCCTGAGGAAGGGTGTAGGGAGAGATACGAGAAGAAAGGTACTGAGGAGCAACAGCAGAATGAATGCACCTATAGTTCAGTAGAAGTTTGAACTGGATGTGGAAACAGATAGGGAGCCTATGAAGTGACGTGAGAAGAAGGGTTATGTGAGTGTAGTGACACTGGCTAAAGATTAGCCATGCAGTTGAGTTTTGAACAGATTGAACTGGGGAGAGATGATTCAGAGGGAGACCAGCAAGGAGGAGGTTGCAGTAGTCTAGACAGGAGGTGACTAGTCAATAAGGGTCTTAGTAGTGTGTTCAGAAAGGAAGGGGCAGCATCATTAGAAAGTATTCATTTGTGCTGGATTCCCACCCACCTCAGGTACATTATTTGATTTAGTGACTGCTATGCCAATTAAAAGGCTACGAGGACATTTTTTTAGAAGAGTTAATGAGAGATTTTCATCAGGAAGTGAATAAGCTTTATCAATAGAATGATTGTAGCTCCTTTACAGATCATTGGCAAACAAACATAAAATACAGCAAATAAACTTAAGGGACTTTACACTAATTTAAACATCTCTACTTCCTTAGCAATTTTGACTATCCAACAACTCAAGAATACATACTGTATGCATGCAGCAGTCCAAATGTGAGATGCGGGCTATCCATGTTTATTGCCATCTACCAGTTGGTGGAGGCTGTATATGTGCACTTGGTGCAAAGAACTGCTGGCTCTCAGAGAATAAGTTTAATCTCTGGAGACTAGAGTGGCAGACTTGGAGAAAGAGAGGCAGACATCTGTATATGGAGGAGACCTTCAGGGCCATAGTAAAGTCATATCACATCTAGTTTGGCAGTCATTGTGCAGCCTTGGAGAAGAAAGGTCAACTGGAAAGAAAGCATACCCTTGGTGAGGCAAGAAGGAATCCTATTCTCAAGGTGATGCAGAATCCTCTTAAAACCAAGGATGCATTTCCAGAAAGCATAGTTACTCACCTGTAACAGGTGTTCTCCGGAGACAGCATGAATCAGTCCTCACATATGGGTGACGTCGGCACCAATGGAGCCCACGCAGATCCAATCCCAAGCTTTCAAAGAAAGGTTTTGGGACATATACTGCCCATGCACAGTCGCCTTCCCACCCAGAAGTGCCAGCTTACCTCCGTATGATGACATAGCTCAATAAACATAAAAAAGAAAAAACAACTCCATAGGGAGGGGGGAGGGTTGTGAGGATTGATTCCTGCTGTCCCCGGAGAACACCTGTTACAGGTGAGTAATTACGCTTTCTCTGGGAACAAGCAGGAAGTCAGTCCTCACGTATGGGACCCCGAAGCTACAGGCTAGCAAAAAAATCTGTAAAAGCCATGGGCGACCCGAAAAGCAGACTATAAAGGGCAGCAGGGGGTGCTGATTGGCTGGAAGTCTGACACTGCAGCAGCAATCCCCATGCCGGTAGATGCAATCCCCACGCCAAAGATGCAATCCCCACGCCGGTAGCCTGAACATCATGGGATGGAGGGAAGGAGTTGCATTATTCCCCAAAGAGGTGACGGAGGGCCGCCTGGCCAAAGGCACTGTCCCTCTGGGAGATCTCCTCCAGACAGTAATGTGCAGCGAAAGTGTGCACAGAAGACCAGGTGGTGACCCAGCAGATCTCCAGTAAGGGCACCGAGCGCAGACTAGCCACCAAGGCCGCCATGGAACGCATATTGTGAGCCGTCACATGATGCTCCAGAGAGAGCCTCGCCTGCTGATAGGCAAATGAAATGCAGTCAGCTACCCAGAGTGAGAGGGTACACTTGGAGACTGTGAGCCCTAGAGGATTGGAGTCAAGAGAGACAAAAAGTTACTTTGAACGGCGATTGGGCTGCATCCTCTGAATGTAAAAGGACAATACACGCTTACAATCGAGCATGTGCAGAGAGGTCTCTGCCCTGGAAGAATGAGGCCTAGGAAAGAAGGTGGGTAACACCACCTTTTGGTTCAAATGGAAGGCAGAGACAACCTTTGGCAAGAATTTCAGGTGAGTCTGAAGGACCACCCTGTTACTGTGGAACCTGGTGTAGGGCGCGTGCACCACCAGTGCCTGCAGCTCGCTCACATGCCTGTCTGAGGTGAGCACCACCAGGAACATGACTTTGCATGAAAGAAACTTGAGATGGCAGGTAGCCAAAGGTTCAAAGGGTGGAGCCATAAGCTTCCCCAACAGCACATTGAGGTCCCAAGCCACCGACAGTGGACGGATCGGAGGCCAGGAAAGGAGAAGGCCCTGCATGAATCTGCCTACTAGAGGGTACAGTGACACTGCCTGGCCCTCTACTGTGTACTGGTGAACCGAGATGGCACAGAGGTGTACTCAGACTGTGTTGGACTTCATGCCAGCCCCCAACAAATGCAAGAGGTACCGCAGGATGTCAGGCATCATGCAGGAGAAAGGGTTGAAGCCTTCATCCACACCACAGTGCGAAACCTGCACCACTTAAAAGCATATGCCTGTCACGTGGAGTATTTACGCAAGGCAAGGAGAACATCTTCAACCTGCCTGGATAGGCAGTGATGTGCTATCACTAGCCTCTCAGCATCCAGGCCATCAGTCATGGATGAGAGGTTGGGATGCAGCAGATTCCCATCCTCTTGGGATAGCAGGTCTGGGGCATTCCCCAGTGGTAGTGGGTTCCTGCGGGACAGTAGAAGTAGGAGAAACCAGGGTTGCCTGAACCTTCTGGGCACAATAAAAATGACTGAGGCTGCTTCTGCTTGGATCTTGAGGAGGGCCCGGAGCACCAGTGGTATGGGCGTGAATGCATATAGAAAACTCCTAGGCCAGGGGAGGAGAAAGCGTCTGCCACCTCCTGGCCCTGGGCTGGCCTCTGGGAACAGAAGTGTGGCAGCTGCACATTGTCTGGACTGGCAAAGAGGATGATCTACAGGGTCCCTCAACATTGGAAGACTTCCCCCAGCAGACCGGTTCAGTCTCCATTCGTGGGGCTGGAGAACACAGCTCAGGCAGTCAGCCAGTACGTTGTCCTAGCCCAGCAAGTATTTTGCTCTGAGGAAGATGTTCTTCCCCATTGTGAAGTTCCAGAGGCACACCACATCCCAGCAGAGGTGGTATGACCCCCATGCCTCCTTGCCTGTTGATGTAGTACATTACCATCTGGCTGTCCATCTGGTCCTGGACCACCTGCCCTTCCAGATAATCCTGGAAGACGTGAAGGGCATGGTAGACAAAACTGGAGTTCCAGCAGGGTGATTTGCGAGGCACTCTCCTCTGGTGACCACAGCCCATGCAACTGCAGATGATCATTGTGGGTCCCTCAGCCCAGCTTGGATGCATCCGTTGTGAGGATAAGGTACGCTGGAGGAGCCCAGAAGGGAAGCCTGGCCCTGAGGTTGAGGGGGTCCTGCCACCAGGCAAGGGAGTTCACCAGGGCTGATGTAACCAGGATACAGTCCTCCAGACAGCCGGATGCTTGCGTCCACTGTGAACTGAGTGTCCATTGCGCCTGCCTCATATGAGGGCAGGCAAATGGGGTGACATAGATGGTGGAGGTCATGTTCCCCAGGAGACAGAGCATTTGTCTGGCAGTCACCACTGTCCACGTTGAATGGCCTGGGCCAGAGCTGAGAGGCACTGAGCTCAGTCGAGAGGCAGGAAAGCCCTCATTTAAGTGGAATCAAGTAGGGTGCCAATGAACTCCAGGAGTCCTGAAGCACTCAATAGGTGTGCCTACTAACCCAGCTGAGAACCCAGTGAGTTCCTTTGCCAGGTCCCTCAAGTACATGCCATGTACAGCTGGTATGCCTGGATCTGGGCCATGAGAATGGAGCCCTTGAAACACTTCCTGCCAAAAGCATCCATGGTGCATGCCTCCCTGCCTAGAGGCTCCGAGGAGTGTGTCTTCTGGCTTTTAATGTGATGCATAGCCGACTCCACCACCATAGAGTTATGTGGCAACTATGTTTTCTGGAAGCTGGGGCACTTGACGACTTGATACTGCGAATCGAGTCAACGGTTCACAATCAGCACCATCACCGGGGTCTCCCACATCCTGAAGAGCAGCCGCTCCAGGATGGGGGGCATGGGCACCGTCAGTGCCTTCCAAGGAGTAGCCTCATACTGGAGGATCTTGAGATCCTTAGTATGTGACTCGTCCTCAGGCACCACAATGAAGGCGAGAGCCTGGGACAACTCCCGTACAAATGCCAGGAAAGCCAAGTCCTCTGGAGGTGACTGCTGCGGATGGTGCAGAGGGAACAGGTTGGAGGGGATGTCCCAGTGGAGAATGGTGTCAGGAGACTCTTCATCTGTCTCCCATGCTGACTCCAAACCAGAGGATTTGGCTAGCAGCCCATGGTAGTAGGACCGACTCGGCGTTGACGATATCCGATGTTGGGATTCCAGAGTGGCTGCA
This sequence comes from Ichthyophis bannanicus, assembly GCA_033557465.1. Lineage (NCBI taxonomy): Eukaryota > Metazoa > Chordata > Amphibia > Gymnophiona > Ichthyophiidae > Ichthyophis > Ichthyophis bannanicus. The sequence continues at coordinate 883,501,183 of CM066034.1, read as the reverse complement.
CCCAATGTGCTGGCCCGCGACACAGACGCCGATGGGGTTGACACCGAGTGGGCCAACCTCTCCAGGATGGGAGGGGCATCTTCCAGGGATGTCCTGGATGAGGACAGTCACATCACGAGCACCGATGACCTGGAGTGACCAGGAGTCGGGGGCTTGTAAGTCTTGATGAATGCAGCAAAACTGCATTCTAAGGCCAACATCCTGGCCTTGATGCTGGATGATTCCACCAAAGCGGGCGCAACTTCAAGGGTTCCAGTGCCGGTTCTTGGGAAAGGGAGTCCTGATGGTGATGTCTACGCTTCCCTCTGAGGTTGCTTGGGGGGGCACTCCCTCTTGTCCCCAGTTTCAAGTTGAGGCCAGGGTCAGACCTCAATTTCAGCTTCGATGAAGTCTTTGGCTGGGGAAGATCTTCTGAGGACAAAACAGATGCACATCAATCCCGCGAATCTGACCGAGCCCTGAAGCGCGATGCCAAGTCATCCGATGCCGGCATCAAAGGCAGGCATTCCACCACCGATGCTGATCCTGGGGACAACTTGCTGAACAGCTCCCCCTGCCACCTTTCATGTCCCTTACGAGTCCTAGCCAACATCAAAAGGTACAGCAGACAGGAAGACACGTCATGGTCCACCCTGAGGCAATAAATGCAAGAACTGTAGCAGTCCATGAGGGACATAGTGCGGTTGCACTTGCCGCACTGCTTGAAACTGCTGGTCGATGACATAGTGGGAAAAATGAGCCCTGTGAGTTTAAACTCCGACTTCTCAACCAGCTAGGCTGCGTGTAAAAAACACGTGAGCCAAAATATAAAATAAAAATAGTGTACCTGAGCAAAAAGCATGACGCCAAGGCATAGGACTCGGGCGGTGGAAAGGTGATCGATACTGAAGAAGCAGAAAAACTCACCAAGATGGAAAAATTGACTTAATCTGGGATGCACAGACAGCATGTCTGCAGGGCTCCATGGAAAAAAGAAGTCTGAGGTAGGATGGCATCTTTGGACGGAAAGGTGACTGCGCATGTGCGGTGTACATCCCAAAAGCTTTTTTTGAAAGCTGGAGATTGGATCCGTGACTTCCTGCTTGTTTCTGGAGAAACACATACCCAGCAAGGCTGATACAAGGGTGTGGACACCCCAAGCTCCCCCCGAAGATTTTGATAATTAAACAACAGACACGATTATTGAACCACCATTTCTCCCACAACAATCTTATAAAAATGGATAATTGGACATCATGGGGCTGATATTCAGCGGCGGCAGCTACATGTTTTTAAAGCTCCTAGCTACCACTGCTGAAAAAATGGATATTCAGTGCCAGAACCTATCTGGTTTCCAGAGCTGAATATCCAGTTTTGCCAGGGCTAGTGCTAGGGTTTCTAGCACCCCCCTGCAACCTATAATTGGTGCCCCTCCCTCATTATTATTAATGTTGGCTGAACCCTACCCTCCTTTTCCCCAAAACCGCTTTGTGAACTCTTTTCAAGCGATATTAGTATTTCTTCTTCAAATCCAGTGTTGTAAGAAAACTGCAGCAAAAGAACAAATACATAACCAAAATAAAAATACTCAGCAGTAAATACTTAGCATCATATGAACAGGCTGTTATAGTCCAAAAAACCCAAAATAAAATCTGATTCTGGTCATCTCACTAACAACAACGTAAACATTCTCCAGGGCCAGACATATTGTGAACCAATATAAAACATATAAAACAATATAAAACATAGTTACAGTTTTACCCTGTTGCTCCAAGTTTAAGTTTCCTGTTTTAATGTAAGCACACAATTGTCCTCCGAATGTGCAACCTTTGTTATATGTAAACCGCACTGACAACAAATAGCGCGGTATATAAAAGATGTTAAATAAATAAATAAATAAATAAAACACTGCAAAAGTCACTAAAAATCTACAAAGTTAAATTTATCATACCATATCAGCATACACTTCCAAAACTCATACAATAAGGGGCTTATCCAGAAAAAAGCAGCACTACAAATACTGCAATGGGCCCCAAAACCTCCATACAACTATTTGAAAAGCTGTACAAGTCAAATGACTACAGTACAGATCCCTATGTACAAACTCCATGTTAACAGAACACCTGGCCTTGGTCACACACTCAGAACACAGACCCTCACCAAGTACAGAATAAGTGACCACAACCTAAAGTAAAAATAAAAATATGTAGACAAAAATTAAAATGAATCCCCAAGAAACTAGACTTCGCATGTGGTGCCACACCAAATAAGAAAGGCAGTTCCCCATACTGTTTGAAATATAAAGATAGCGCAAAGTCCAATCACTCCGATGTGGGAACATCACCCCCCCTCACCGCCCAATCGACGCCGGCAACGGGAGCAGGCAGGTAAGCTCCTCCCTGCTCCTGCAACCAGGGCCAATCGGCACAGTGAAGCCAACAGCACTGGTCCTTTAAACCTGTGCAGGGCTCCAACGTGGGAACATCACCCCCCCCTCACTGCCCGATTGACGCCAGCAACGGGAGCAGGCAGGTAAGCTCCTCCCTGCTCCTGCAAACAGGGCCAATCGGCACAGCGAAGCCATAAGCACTGGTCCTTTCAACCTGTGCAGGACTCCGATGCGCCCGCGCCTAAGGGCCTCGCCAAAGGGCCCTTTGGCAAGGCCCTTAGGCGGAGACCCACATTAAGAACATCCCACTATGCTCCTCTCGATCCTGCATAGCCTGCTGTAGATATTATATGATACTTAGCCTGCTGTAGCAGGATCCGATGCACACAAGACCCCATCCAAGCAGCCTCGCTCCCCAGCACAACGCCAAAGGCGAACTTCATAACCCAGAACCAACAGCTGAAAGCGAGCCGTCAAACCCATCACCAGCAGATCACCTGGGAAGCGTCAAGGAGTAGAGCAGGAACAAATGCTCCTCCACAACTCGGCTCCCGAACCCCAACCTGCACCAAAACGAAGTAAGCACCCACCACTGCACTCACAGCCTAGTGACTCCATCGCTACCCATCGCTCCCTCACTATCGCCACCTCATTAATTGCAATTAACTCTGTTGCACAGGCCATAGACTCCTTGCTACCCATTGCTTGCATTGAACTTTGCTACCCATTGCTTGCCTTGCATTGAATTTTGCTGCACAGGCTATAGACTCCTCGCTACCCATTGCTTATATTTTAACCTATATTATTAGTATTTTAACCTATGCTAGTATTTTAACCTATATTATTAGTATTCTAACCTATATTACATAGCGTGTAGTTCCCACTACCCCATTGCTTGCATTGAACTTTGCTGCACAGGCTCTAGACTCCTCGCTACCCATTGCTTGTATTTTAACCTATATTACATAGCGTGTAGTCCCCACTACCCCACTGCTTGCAATTAACTTTGCTACACAGCCTATAAACTCCTTGCTACCCACTGCTTGTATTTTTAACCTACATTGCATAGCGGATAGTCCCCACTTGTAACTCTACATATACTGCATAGTGAGTACAATCCTCAGCCACCTCATTGCTTGTAAGATAACATACGCTGCATAGCCGCACTACTCCTCTCTATGGCTCCACATCACATTGTCCTTCTCTTCCTCATACTCCCCAATTGCCTCCCTTCCTACCAGAACCCTCACTCCTCTCCCCCCTATTCTTCCTTTACCTTCCTCACTTCTCCCTCCATTCTGTCTTCTAACCTAGCATCTGCTCTTGAGCTTCATCATGCCCTCCCCCTCATTCAACCAGCCCCTCTCTCTTTAAGGCAACCCCACCCTTGCTTCTGCCGTACTGCCTCTGCTTTACCCCCACCTCTCTACTACTCCTTCTTTTTCTCTCATCAGGTAATATCAACCCCAACCCTGGCCCCCCTCGATTTCTTTCTCACTCTAAGAAGAGTTCCTCATGTAACTTATCTAATCTCATCCATATCCCTCTCCTTTCCCCCTCCACCCTCCCTCACTCATACCCTATCACTCATCCAGAGATATCAACCCCAACCCTAGCCCCTTTAAAGTTCTGTCTCACTCTAAGAAAAGATCCTCACGTAAACTATCTAATATCATCAATATCCCCCTTCATTCTCCCTCCACTTCTCCTCCCTCATGTGCTTCATGGAGGGCACACTCATCCAGAGACACCCACCCTTACCCTGGCCCCTCTAGATCTCAGTCTTACTCTGGAAATAGATCCTCACACAACGGCCCCTCTAGACCTCTGTCTTACTCTGAAAAGAAATCCTCATGTAACTTGTCCAACCTCATCCATATCCCTCTCCTTTCCCCCTCCACTCTCCTCATGTGCCTTATGGAATGCATGCTCATTCTCTAATAAACTTTCTTTTACTCATGATCTCTTTATCTCTAATGCGTTACATCTTCTTGCCCTAACTGAGACCTAGCTCCTCCCAGATGATACCACATCCACTGCTGCCCCCTGTCACGGGGGCTACCAGTTCTCCCATACACCTCGATCCACTGGCCCCGGTGGTGTTATCTGGCTACTACTTTCTCCCTCTTGCCAATTCCAACCCCTCCTGCTGCCTCAGTCACACTCCTCCCTCTCTTTTGAAGTCCACTCCATTCACCTCTTCGCACCACTTCCCCTCCGAGTAGCTGTTATCTACTGCCCACCCGACAAATCCGCATCTACCTTCCTTACCGACTTCGATTCATGGCTCTCCGTCTTTCTGGATCCCTCTTCCCCCACTCTTATTCTTGGTGATTTTAACATTCATGTTGCTAACCCCTCCTATCCCCATGCTTTAAAGCTCCTTGCCCTCACCTCCTCGTTTGACCTCCAACTTTGTTCCACTGCCCCCACCCACCTGTACGGCCACTGCCTTGACCTGATACTTTTCTCTAATTCCTCTCCCTCAAACCTACATAAGTCAATCCTTCCCTCATCTGACCATCATCTTTTAACCTTTAATCTTCAGCTTCCGCTGTCTCAACCTTGTCCTGTCTCCTCCAACCTATTTAGAAACCTTCATAATATCGATCCCTTGACTCTCTCCTCCACCATCTCTCCATCCCTTTCCTTCATTAAGTCCTCCAAGTCCGTTGACGAGGCCGTAGCCTCTTAAATGCTGCACTATCCTCGGTTCTAGACACTCTTGCCCCACCCACCCCACGTCCTGTCAGACGTTCTACTCCCCAGCCCTGGCTTTCATCCACAACTCGCTATCTACACACCTGTGCCAATTCTGCTGAACAGGCTTGGATCAAATCCCGCTCCCCGAAAGACCTTCTACACTTCAAATTGATGCTTCGATCCTTCCAGTCAACCATAGCACTTGCGAAACAAGAATATTAAATCCATCTGACTAACTCTCTTGCCTCTGATCCTCACCGCCTCTTTATTACCCTCAGTTCTCTCTTCAAGGTGCCCCGCCCCCGGTCCCGCCCTCCCTTTCTGCCCAAACCCTAGCCGATTACTTCCATGACAAAATCCACAAGAGTACCCTCCAATTCCCCATCTACCTTCCCCCCCAATCCTCCCCCCATCCATACTTCCTCTGCTACCCTCCCCTCCTTCCCTACAATTTCCAAAGAGGAAACACGCTCCTTCTTTCCTCCTCCAAACCCACCATCTGTTCCTCTGACCCTATCCCCACCCATCTTCTACACCCCATCTCCCCCAACGTTATCCCCTCCATCTCTCATATTCTCAACCTGTCACTCTCCACTGCAACTGTCCCTGTAGACTTCAAACATGCTGTCGACACACCTCTCCTCAAGAAACCCTCACTCAATCCCACCTGTCCTTCTAACTATCGACCCATCTCCCTCCTTCCCTTCATTTCTAAACTACTAGCAGTCCACCGCCACTGCCTCGACTTCCTCACCTCCCAGGCCCTCCTGGACTCACTACAATCCAGCTTCCGTCCCTTACACTCCACTGAAATAGCTCTTACAAAAGTCTCCAATGACTTGTTCCTGGCTAAACCTAAGGGCCTCTACTCTGTCCTCATCCTCAACCTCTCTGCTGCCTTTGACACTGTTGACAACAATCTTCTCCTCACCACCCTCTCCTCGCTTGGTTTCAAGGGCTCCGTATTATCCTGGTTCTCCTCCTACCTCTCCCATCGCTCCTTTAGTGTATGCTCTGGTGGCTCCTCCTCCTCTCCCACCTCGCTCCATGTTGGTGTACCCCAGGGATCTGTCCTGGGCCACCTCCTTTTCTCTCTCTATACCCAATCCCTTGGTGCGCTTATCTCCTCCCATCGCTTTCAGTAACATCTCTATGCTGATGACTCCCAAATCTACCTCTCTACGCCTAATCTCTCTCCAGCAATCCAGACCAAGATCTCTGCCTGCCTTTCTGACATCGCTACCTGGATGTCTCACCGCCACTTGAAATTGAACATGGCCAAGACTGAACTCCTTGTCTTTCCCCTCAACTCCTCCCCTCCTCTTCCCCCCTTCTCAGTCTCCGTGGATGGATCTACAATCCTTCCTGTTCCCTTGGCCCACAATCTGGGGGTCGTCTTTGACTCCTCTCTCTCCTTCTCCACCCATATCCAGCTCGTACCTAAGACCTGCCGCTTCTTTCTCTACAACATTAGCAAAATCCGCCCCTTCTTCTTGGAACACACTACCAAAACACTAGTCCACTCCTTAATCTCCTCTCGCCTCGACTACTGCAACCTACTCCTTGCTGGTTTCCCCATGAGCCATCTCTTTCCCCTTCAATCTATACAAAATTATGCTGCTCGACTAATCTTCCGCCAGTCTCGCCATGCCCACATTACTGCTCTTCTCAAGTCACTTCACTGGCTCCCTATCCAATTCCGCATCCAGTTCAAACTTCTCCTGCTGACTTATAAATGCATTCACTCTATGGCCCCTCAATACCTTTCAACTCTGATCTCTCTCTACATCCCCTCTCGGGAACTTCACTCCTCAAACAAATTACTTCTATCTAGGCCTTTCACTCGCACCGCTAACTCCCGACTTCGCTCCTTTCGCCTTGCTGCACCTTACGCCTGGAACAGCCTACCTGTTTCTATACGCCAAGCACCCTCCCTGGCCCTCTTCAAATCCAGATTGAAGACCCACCTCTTTACTATCACTTTCAGATCCTGATGTCTATCCTTTATCCAGACCTGACTCCAGTCAATTGTCATGACTAATTGTAAATACCATATCTTGTTGTGCCCCGAATTGACTAATGTTCTGTATTGTCTTGATTAGATTGTAAAGATATGACCCCCTGTGTTCGGTAATAAATATACACAAATCTAAAAAATCACCAAACAACGTGAACCCTATTTACTATCATCATTGTCGGAACCTGCCGGAGGAGGGAGGAATGGATATCCACCCACACCAGACGGCCTGTTCCCTTTTAATTATTTTTATTCTATTTTTAATCAAAATCTTATCTGTAATGGCTTTATCCTGTTGAAGCGTAGCCTCCAAAGCTGCACAGTGTTGTCTTCAAGCATATACACGACGCACACGTTTCGGGACCACAACCCTGTTTCAAGTGTTGACGTCCTTCAGCTAACAAAAAACATTATATATGACTGGTTAAACATCTCCACCGGTTTAAAAAGGGCTGAAAAAACAGCGATTGGCCAATACAATTTGTCCATCAATGGGGAACACCAATTAGATACCAGGAAAACCCCACTTCAACCGGGGAATCCCTTGGCGTCACTTGATTAGATTGTAAGCTTTCACGAGCAGGTACTCTGACGAGCAAGGACTGTCTCTTACACGTATGTCTGTACAGCACTGCGTGCATGGCGCTATATAAATGCTGAATAGTAGTAGTAGTAGTTAATTGAAAATAAAATTATTTTTTCTACCTTTGTTGTCTGATGATTTTTGATCATGCTGGTCCCAATCTGAGGTTTCTGTTTTCCCCTGTCTTCTCTTAGCTCTTTTTTCTATAGTCCATCAGCCATTTCTTGTCTCTCTTTTTGCTTTCTTCATTTTCTTCCATCTGCCTTTTTCCAGTCCCAGTAACCCTCCCCAGTATCAGCCCCCTCTCCCATTGCCTTCCAGTGTCAACCCCCTTGCATTCTCAGCACCACCACTAGTGTCTGTTCCCTTTTAGCCCCCTTCTTTCTCCATCGTCCAGCCCCTTCTAGTCCAAATACCATCACAGGTATTAGTGAATTTCCAGTCCCAGTGCCCCCTCCCATGTCAGTTCCCTTCAAGTCACCCTCTCCTCTGTCCATCTGCCTTCCAGTGCCATCCCTGGGTGTAAGCTCCCTTCAAGCCCCCACCTTCCTCCTTCCCCTATTTTCCACTCCCTTCCAACCCCCCATGTGAGCTCCCTTCTAGCCCCCACCTTACCCGTCAGTTCTCTTCCAACCCCTCTATTACCCAGCCACCTTCCAGCCCCATCCTGAAGTGTCTGCTCCCTTCCATCCCCACCCGTGTCTACTCCCTTCCAGCTCCCCCCTTGTCTGCTCCATTGTAGCCCCCCTTGTCTGCTCCATTCCAGCTCCCCATTATGTTCCCTTTCAGCTCCTCCCATGTCTGCTCCCTTTCAGCTACCCCCATGTCTGCTCCCGTTCAGCCCCCCCGTCTGCTCCATTTGATCCCCCCCGTGTCTGCTCTGATTCATCCTTCGAGAAAGAAATCAGCTGCAGAAATGTTCCCGCGGCTCTGCTCTCTTTTAAACTGCTGGGTCACAGAGTTTCTAATAGCAAGAATAAACATTTCCTGTTTCTTGCTATGAGAAACACCGCGACCCAGCAGTTTAAAAGTTAGCAGAGCCGCAGGAATAGAGAAATGTTCCCGCAGCTACTTTCTTTTTAGAAGCGGTGGTGGCAGGCAGCTAGTGATGGTGCCCCCCACCCCCACTGCCGGCACCCTCTTGCCACGCTTACCCGGCCCTCTTGCCAGTCAGCACCTCATTAGCCGGTCAGTGGCAATATTGAGCCATTAGCCAGATAGTGCTAACCAATCAAAGTTAGGACAGTCATTGAACCATCCTGACTTTAACCAGTTTAATTATCCAGTTAGCAGCTGAATATTGCTGCTGACTGGATAGTAATTGGGACTGCCCCCGATCTGCTCACTGGCTGACCCTCTTTTTAACATAGTATGGCTTTGCGTGCCTGCACTACTTGAGCCTGTGTAATCATTGTGATCTGTATGTGTCCTGTCCTGGGGGGATAGGGCCTAGCAAGGCATGTTGCATGTCTGCAGGCATGCCCTTTCAGTCTGTAACTAGGTTCATGCCACTTGTACTCATTTCCATATGCCACAACCTGTGCATCCTTGCCATGTGTTATCCCTACCCAGCTGGTCCCCATCACTGATTGTCCAATCCTGCTAAGGCATGCATGACACCAGTGTGTGTGTGTGTGTGTGGGGGGGGTATGCATGGGGCAAGGGGGATGCTCTTTGGCAGGTTGCACGTGTTCATTGCAGTGCACTCACATCTGGAGCAGTGGGGTTGGGTGCCCTGGACACACCTGCTGCCTTGTATCCCTGCTTTAGTGATGTTTGGTACACACAATAATTGTGGCCATCTGGCCACCAGCCCACACATCACAGCATGTCTATGGGCTTTATGGCACATATACTTTGCCATTGCTAGGTTTGCTTAGTTGGTATGAGTGTGCCTACTCTCACTGCTGGCTGTGCATCTGGATGTCTGCATGTCTGTGGCTGCACAGATCTATTGTATTGCTTTGACTGTTACTGCTCTTTGCAGATCATCAAATGATGATGCCATGGGTGACTTCTTCATCTTATCTGGTATTTGGGCTAGCTCTGCCTACTGTACTTCCCTACCTACAGACTGGGTGTCTGCCAACAGCTGGATTCCCCCTTGTGAGATATGACTGTGTGTGAGCAATGATTGACTCATCTGACCAGATGCACACTGATGGTCTTCCAGAGTCTCCTTCCTGGAGTATGTAGTGGCCTGCATTATCCAAGTGGATACAAGACCTCCTCATTGACCACTACTAGCCTAAACAGCATTAGGGTCTCTGCCTTCATAAAGCTGGCCTGCCTAACGGCTGCCATCATGCTCTCCTTTGCTGTTCTGCATGAGCCAGGAAACATATGTACACATTCTGCATGTGCTGCAATTTTCTTACATATGGGTACCACAGGCACATGTACACTGTTGGTGGCCACACATCCAAAGAGCCCCCAGAAAGAAAACAAAATCACAACACATGCATGTGTATCATTATTTTGGCATGTAGATGCACAATGCCGCAGCTGGTGTTCTCTAGGGAGCTGTGCACATGTGCAGCAGCCCATTCTCCATCATGCACACATGCAACTCCATGCTGTACTTGTTTTTCTAAATGTGCATATTTGGGGGTAGGGATGTGTCAATTTTAGAAGGCCAATGCATGTTCACGGCACCGCTTCTAAAATCACCATTATCAATGAATTGTTTTGCACATCCCTGCCACTGCCCAAATGTCCTTTCTAAAATGGGCTTTCACATCAACAAAATATTTGTAGATTAGGGACTGGTTAAAAGATAGGAAACAGTGGAGTGAGGTGATCAAATTTGCAAATGACACAAAATTATTCAAAGCTGTTAAGACATAAGCGGATTGTGAAAAATTGCAAGAGGACCTTGTGAAATTGCGAGAGTGGGCGCCCAAATGGCAGATGAAATTTAATATGGACAAGTGCAAAGTTATGCACTCAGGGAAGAACAATCCAAACTACAGTTACACGATGCAAGGTTCTCATTAGGAATCATAACCCAGGAAAAGGAAACTAACCGTCATCACTCTAATTCCCCTGTGTGTAGTCCTGCTTGTTTTCCCACTTGTCACAGTGTTATGGAGCACTGTATCTTATTCCTTTTTAGATTATAAAAACATAGGCTATATACCTGATACATAATATTGTTCCCTTTATAATTATCTAAAATATTTAACATGATATTACTAATCAAGACCCTTTGAAATTTATTTATGTGTTCTTTCTGCACAGAGAAGCAAACATTGACCTAATTGCTTCCTTAATTTTTCCTTCTAACCAATTCTATGTAACCCAACCCTCTAATTGGTGAATTTATATAGCAACAGTGAATACTCGTTTGAGTAGAGAGCAAGGTAACACCTCAGAAGTACAGTGATTTCCAACATTATCTGCCTTCCTCCTTTTGAACTTCTAATATAAAGCGAGGAAAAAGCAACCTATAACTTCAGCAGCAACTTTATAAAAAAGAACACAAATATCCCCTCCTTTTTTAATTTAAAGTACCCCCTGCAGAGCATCGATGCATAGAAGTAAACTTTACAGCCACTGTATACATTTTTTTTTTCAAATTTCAATTATCATTACTTTCTATACTGAAAAAAATGTTTATTTATACTTTGTAACATTTTAAAACTGACAGTTTAGCATGAATGGTATATCCAGCTAGCTTCCAGCCAGTGGAGTGGCCGGGTAATTTGAGTAGGGCAGGAAGCGGCACAATCCATCTTCTCTGAATTCTTGAAGAGAATTCTTATCAAAGAGAAAAGAACATCTGACAGAAAACATCAAGCTCAGAGAGTGTGGAGTCCTCGCTGTTCTTCCCTGATGAATTTTCACAGTAGTGGAATTCGAGAAGGCTCCCAGAGTCTTCGTGCAAGATCACAGCATTGTTGGATCAGAAACTCTGTTGGGATGATTCCCAAGTGGACTGTCAGCAGTTCATAACATTTCACTATCTCTGATGGGTGATTCTTGCTGTAATAGCGCAGCAGTTTCCTGGAAGCGAGAAGGAGGAAACTTGGTTTAAGTCGTCCATGGCAGATTCTAGGTTCTTTAGTCGATTAACTGTCCAACAGTAATTTAGGTTTCTGTTTGGTGTCCTTAATGGACTACTCATTTTTTAATCACCTATAATAATCTCCTGCCAGCATGCCAATAGGAGCAGAGTCATCTGACAGCACTGGTACTTCGATCATCTCTAGCTTATAACCCTGGAGAAAAGAAAGAATAAGGCAAAGACAAACAAATCGTCAGGCAAGAAAATGCCGTTACTTGCTATTGTAAGGCGAGCCTGAAACTGATGTCCGAAAGCAGGGGATTGGTTACATTTCATTTCTGAAGAGCTAAATATTCCATTTTGAGAAGTTAATATTAAGATCTGAAATGTTTTAGAAAAACATGTTGGTTTTGGAAGAAAACGCACTGCAAATAAAGATTATCCAAAGCCCTGCTTAGGCTTGTAAGCTCTTGCTACTTTCAGAGTTAACTGGAGTCATCTTATGTTTTCCATTTGTTTCTGGTATGACTGCACAAGCATGCAGGATTAGGGCTAAGCATTCAAAGTGAATGCATGCTAACAAATGCACACCCCTTGGCATCTACCATTGTGCAAGTACGTTTTCCATGTATGCTTTTCCCTCTCTCTGCAGAGCCGGCGCTATCACTAGGCAAACTAGGTGATCGCCTAGGGCACCGGCCCTCAGCAGGCACCCATTGCCACCGTTGCTGCTTCTCTCCAGGGCCTGAAGCAGCAGCAATAGCTCTCAAACCATGACACAGTGCTTACTAACACGCCTGCACTGCATTACAGTTTCCTCCTATGCACAATGTGCTGTTTCCCTCCCCCTCCAATACCGGAAGTGGCATCAAAGGGGGGGGGGGGGCAGATACGGCACCTTATGAACATTCATGTAAGTATACTCTCTGCCCCAAACCTGCTCCCAAGAATGCCTCCTCAGTACATGAGTACAATTATGTGCATAAGGGGCATAATTATATCTATCTGTTTATGTGATGGATGACTTTCAAAAACCCCATTTACATTTATGAAGCCCTGGTTTATGCTTGGAAACTCCCTTTGTTTATGTTGTTGAAAATAATGCATCTGCAGAAGACAGGATAATCCAGTAGTTTACTATTATCAACAAAAAGCAGCAATAGGTTTCTGGCATAGACCATTCCATGTACCATTTCATTCTCGAACCAGAGGAAGTAGCAGCAATAATAGTCACCATCGCGGACAGTCAATGCTGTGTAGCCCTTCTGAAGGTACCGTCGTGCCAGCCCGATCAGTGACCAGATCTGAACAAGAAGAAACTCTAGTCAAGAGGGCATGATGAGAGACCAGGCTGCTGATTTCACATGTACAATATACTTGCAGTAGTTATTTTTGCTATGGTTGCTTTATGTAGTTTCGAAACAATAACCCTGATTTATCACACATTTCAAACTTTTAATCAGGAAAACTAATCACCAAAGAGTCACCCTTACCTATTGACCAGCTGTACATCTTTCATAAACATCCATACTTCAGTCACTTTATTTTAAAGCTCTGCTATTCAGAGTATCAATATTTATGAAAAATATATGACTATCATTAGCTAAAGTTAAAACCTTGATGACTGGCATCACCACTCAAAAGTCAACTCTGTGCTAATTTTACCATTTTTCTGTATGCGTTATTTATATGTCTATGCACTTTACAGTTCCAGATTCTAATCTGAATTGAAGAATTGGAATAACTGAGCTCTACTTCTTCCTCTCTGCGTTTCATCAGAAAATTCTAAACAAAAGCTCTTTTCCCCCTGGTCTTATACATTTTCTTTACCTGCACATTTTTAACTCATAGTCTCCAATTCCTACCTGTGATGGGGTATACAGAATGCTATCCGTCCCTCCCCAAGGGGATTACCAACAGTCCCTTTTAAGAGAGTCTGCAGCCCAGAGTTCAGGGCTGGGAGGGCATGGCTCAGAGGGAGAGGATAAAAACTCAGCAGGCTGCAGGAGGGAGAGTGGCCCGTGGAGTGAGACGTCCTTCCAAGGCAAGCCATGCAAAGGCATTCTGAGGTAGGAACTTTAACTGGGGCTGGAGGAAGGGTTGGAAGAACCTGCTTGTGAAGGTTTAACAAGCTGGGACAGAAGTAAGCTTCCCTAAACTGCTATCTGGCCTGTGTTTTAAGGAAAACCCCTTTCCAATTCACGCCACACTTCCACAGTACCAGTAAGCATTTCAACTTTTTTTTAGTGATAAAATATTTGGATATTTACTAATCTTAGTTCCTGCAGGATAAGCAGTGAGCACATAATATTTTTTGCTAGCTTTCAGTGGACAAAACCTGAGATAAGATAGGATAATTACCTTCATTTTTATAAAATTTGCTAAGGTGCTGTTTCCTAGCTCAGAAGTTGACTTCTCATTGATGTTGAGGGATGGGGCAATCATCTGCCCTGCAGTACGATCCACATAAATAAAGTGTACCAGCCCTGGAAAATCCTCCAGGTAGGTAAGGTTAGAGGTTAAGGAAAAGAACTCACAAAGTACAATAAAATACTTAGTTTATCCCTGTTGACAACATAAGGCATGTTAGCAAAGAAGCACATTTCACAGTGAGACGTCCAAATACAATCTGGGATGTCAAAGCCAGAACTTCTGAAAAAAAGCAGGCACGTGCAAGTTTGGGCATGATTTCGGAAATGTGGATGTGTCTGATATGCACATGTATCAAACGTCTCATATAGATGTCCCCAGGTAGCATTTTGGAAGCAAGATGTTTAATAACATAACGGTTAAGAGTAGTGGCTTAAGAGCAGAGTGGTCAGATTCAAATCCCAGTGTGGACCTCTGTGATTTAATGCTAGTCACTTAATTCTTCATCTTCTCTACGCTCTCTGGATGTTTTAAGGTGAAAACAAGCACTTTCCTGATGCCTATTTGTGGCTGGAGCAGGTATAAACATGGATGTACCTGCAGATGTCTCTGACATTGAATAGGGACATGTAAGTACACTCCCCTGGCACGCCTCCACCACACCCCCATGCCTACTTGGATGTCCCTGCACCGGAGACATCTGTGAACGTCATTTGTGGAATGGCTACAGAGACACATGCACATCTCCAGCCATCCAAATCCAGACTAAACCTTTTAAAATGACCCTCGAAGTGAACAAGTATGAAGGCTTTCAAGGTCATTTGCAAGAGTGTTTCATGAATGCGTTAGCAGTTCAAGAGAAGGACAGATAGTTTATTCAAAAAAATTCTCTCTTAGGGCGTCTTTTACTAAAGGGCTGACAATGCACGTTCTGGCGTGTGCTGAATGTGTGTTGGGACACATGTTGCCAGCTAGTGCAGGGCTATGACAGTTAGCGGGGGATGACTCCTGCACCAACTCATGTTAGAGTCACAAGTGGGCAGGGTAGGGGCGAAGAATAAGCACAGTGTGCTTCGTGCAGTCAGCGCTGGGTTCACACCAGGCAGTAACTGCATTAGCACAGGATCTCCAAACATCCCCTCAATAGGTGGAGTTTAGTGCACCCGCACTAATGTGATGTGCCCTAAAGAACGGGGATCTGCCTTACCTGCTAGAGAAATGCTTTCCACACCCTGATAGTTAACACAGTGGTGTTATACCTACCGCACCAGAGTTTTGGTGCTATTACCGCACTAGGTGCTTAATGCCCTTTAGCAAAAGTACCCTTAATATTCATGTTTACATTCTGTAAGATGATTCCCTATTCTTCTCTAAGCAAAAGTTTTGAAAATGATTGTAACCTGCTGAGTATGAAGTCTTCTGACACATTTTTGATAATTAGAGAATTGAAAGGAAGCTAATTAAGAAATTCAAGAAATAGTAATATAGTAGATAATGGCAGATAAAGACAAGCATGGCCCATTGAGTCAGCCCAGTAAAGCAGCCAGAATTGAACCTCACGCTTTGTGCAGATTACCTTCCTCTATGGGTTGTTTTACGGTAGTAACTGCCACTCCATGCAGGTTACTCTCTCTTTGCCCTTTTCTTTAATCTGTGCAACTCATTTAAGTTTTGCTTTTAGTAGAAAGGCTCTATAACTCTTATTCTATCCGCTTGCTATATTAGAATTCTCTGTGTTTGGGGAGAGTGAAGCTTGTCTGCTTGAGAGACCTGTGCTGAGTCGAGTGAGGTTTCTCGGTGCAGAGAGGAACGTGCAAGATCGTGCTCTCAGACTGGCTCCGCTCCCACTGCTTGCATCATCAACCTGTGTCTGGCTCAGCATTAAAGTCGGCATTTGGCCGTGGAAGAACCAGGATAGGAGGGCTTGCCAGCTTGAGAGACCCGTGCTGAGATGTGTAAGATGCAGTGAAAATTTGTTGGCATTCAGCCAAGTGGCCACGGGCACATGGTTATTGTCCCTTCATTGCCTGTTCAGAGTCATTTTGGGACCCAGTAGTTTTCTCCTTGAAACGCCTAAGGGAGTCAAGAAATGGAAGAACAAGTGACAGAAGGCAGCATTCAATCCAGTTGTTCTGGTAAGAACATCTGCCATTACTTGAGATATCTGTGGTGGGTCTTTCTACCTTGTCAGGGACTTCTTTGAGCCCCATCGCTAGGACTCATCCACTTCAGCCATTAGCTACTTCTGACCAGTCAGGAAGGAGTTCACACCCACCTCTGGATATGGATAGTATTGTATTTCCCTCTGTGGCACGCCCTCCAGATATCTCTTCTGAATTCATGCCTAGATGTCTGGGCTCTTCTATACCTGATTCTGCTCCCTAAGCCTCTGGTGGATTGGTTCCGAGTCTGCTTTCTTGTTAGACATTTGGATAATGGTTGCACAAACTAATTCTTAGGGCAGTTATGGATTAAACTGCCTCCTTTTCTAAGGAAGTAGTTGCTAAGTTTGACCAATAGGATAAGATGTTTTCTCAAATTAAGATTTGGGGGGGTTTACTAAACGGTGGTAGCGGATTCCATGCGATATCGGAGCCGCGGCCCCAATGTGGCCACGGCTCCGATATCGCATGGTGTCCACTACCGCCATTTAGTAAACACCCCCTTAAAGTTAGGAGAGTCGAGTACTAACTTTCAAATGTCCAGTCTGCTGTGGTGAAAGAGATTAAAGATAGTTTTGCATTGCAAAGGCAGACTGAGCTTGTGGAAAATTCTTTATAGAATAAAAGTTTAAGATTTCTTAATTTTCCTAAGACCCATTACCTATCTTCCTCTATATTGCTTAGGAAATACTTTATAAAAATTCTGAATTTTCCCAATGCAGTTACATTGGTTATTGCTAAATACAGCTAAATAAATTACTAATTCTTATTATTTGCCTGACAAACAGACTACTAGATAAAATGTAGTGTTCTTAATGGAGTTTAATTTGTCTATGTTTCTTCCTTTTTATCTTCTGTAAACAGTTGATGAAATTCTCAATAAAAAAAGCATACTCCCTTGCAAAATAATACCTAACCAACCTAGCTAAACTCATGACACCATTAGGATAAATGTAACCCTCAAATTGTGTTGTATCAATTTTGTTAAACATCCTCAAGTTAAATGTTGTAAAGCTCCCAAATGTTAAATGTAACCCAATTGTGATGTTATGTAACCACTTTGATTGTAGGATAAGGTGGTATACAAGTCTGTCTAAATAAATAAATAAATAAATTCTGTGTTTATCATGTCTTTTTGAATTTTGTCACCATTTGTCCCCACCACCTCCAGCACTTTTGTATCATTTTGTTTCACTTCCTTTTAGTGTGTACCAAAAATTTTAGTGCACACAAAATGTTCTAGCAGGCAGCGAAATGGAACAGCACGCATTAAAAAACCAAACAAAAATGAAAGAATACAAAATAAAAATGAAACAAAAGAGAAAGAAAGCAAAAATATGAAATGAGAACTTTCTGCTTGAACCCCCCACCCCCTCATCATAATACCATTGACTTAAGATATTTTTTTTCAAACACTACCTATACTCACAGTGAAAACCAAGGCTCAGAGCTGATACTACCAGATTCAGAGATACACATGTCTACATTTCTGATTTGAAACTTCAGAGTTATGTATTGGGGCAAATGATGGCTGGTAATAAGAACTTGAGGTTGACATGTAAGAGTCATGTGACATCTACCAACTTTGCCTAGGTCTTGCTTCTTAACACAACAGCTGAGGAGGATATGACACCATGGTGATATTCCTCTTACTCTTCACCAGTAAGAAATTCTTCCAGTCTATCAGCTTTTCCCTGCCATGAAAGATAAGACATATATTTCAATTTCTACAAAATAATGAAAATATATCCAACATTCTATTTATGTAAAGTGCTGATAGCTTCGGGCACAAATAATTAAGTGGTATGGGCACAAACAGCTAGAAGGAATAAGTCACTAACAGGAACAACCAGCACCATCATAACTCAACCATAATTACAATCCATTCAAGCAAAATTAGAGGAAATATATCCAATGAGACTCATGGAGTTAGGGAAAATAAAAATCCAAGCTGTTGCAAGAATATTTAATGCAAGAAATTAAGGAGCTAATTGCATAAAGTCATTTCCACATGTATGTGACACATAAGGATGTAAATGACCTTTTAGAAAATAATGACTTCATAAAAGTAAGTGGTTTGGCGTCAAGATGCACACACTTTGCTGATGGGTGTGCAAATCAACAGAGCATGAGCAGAATTCGCGAGTATGCATTACAGATGTACTTGAAAAGTGTAAGTATGGGACAGTATAAATGTCTGCATTTAATGTAGGCATGCATTATACCAATTATGTTAGCATTTTATAAAAACAAGAAGGCACCTTGTTGTCTTATAAAATGCCAGTGCCTCTTTATAAAATTACTCTTCACAACCACAGAACTGTGGAAAATTAAATCTCTCTGGAAAAGATGCACTCTTTCAAATTGTAAATTTGCACAATTTGACCTATTTTTGCCCAAACAAAATCTAGCCTTAGTAACACCCATTGAGTAAACCTAAAAATACCTAGTACCAACTCGTATGTTCACTGGAACACCCTCTACAAAATGTTTGCTTATGGAACCTCAAAGTTTTTTGACCAGTTAATGGATGACAAAAACATCTCCCTCTTTGGTTCAAGACATAATCATCTATCTGTACTAAGGAGCTTTCAATTGTGTCCTCAAATTTCTCCAAGGGGCATATGCAATGCAAGGACTTCATGGATCAGTTACACTGGCACTATAGTATTTTCTAAGGATATCAATAAAATGTGGACGAAGATTCAGAAAAATGGAGCACATAGCATCTTCTCACAATCATTGGATCAAGAAGTCCACAATTTCCAGCGAACAAAGCCTTCAAATATTTATTTATTTAACCAGTTTTGTATGCCACCTTATCCTTCAATCAAAGTGGTTAGCAACATAAATTGTGGGTCTACATTCAACAGGAGGGGGGGGGGGGGTGACAAGACATACATACAGACTATCTGCAATTAGTTCTCATTTGAGCATGCAGGTTGTCGGTGGGCCATATGTGGCAGAATTCTGGTGTTTGACAATTTCATGTTACTTGTCCATAGAAATCTGTGAACAGGAGGGTTTTGAGAGATTTGCAGAAGTCCTTGAGGTCATTTAGAGCTCTTAGTTCTTCAGAGAGGGAGTTTCACAGGGCAAGTGCCCAGAGTGAAATAGCTCTTTTGGATGTTGCTTGCTTCGTTTTATGATATCCTGCAGGTGTGCTGAGTCTGAGGCTTTCTTTATGCCAGGAAGGAGATATTATTCTCTTCTTAGAAACTGGTAGCATGTGGGCTTGCAATTTATACCTGGCTAGTTTTACAGATTCACAAAGTATTTTCAGCAAGTCCATGAACTGTGTATGTCTGTGGGAGAAATTTAAGAAACATGATTCTAATCTCCTATCTGCGAACAGATAGGATCATTGCACATCCTACAGGACAATATACATTTGGGATTTGTGGAATGTGTTCTCAGACCATAGAGAGGGATGTTTTTGTCATCTACTGACTGGACAAAAATTTAAACATAAACATTATCTATGATATTAGATTTAGCTCATGTTTTCCTTGGTAGTTCACAGCAAGTCATGTTGAAATACAGTTAAGTATTTTCCTGTCCCCAGAGCTTACAATTGCAGTTTGTACCTACTGCAATGGAGAGTGAAGTGACTTGTCTAAGGTCACAAGGAGGATCAGCAGGATTTGAACCCTTACTTGTCCTGGCTTCCAGTCTGCTGCTCTAACAGCTAGGCTACTCTTCTATTCTGTATAGCTATTTGCCCTTGTGCCTTGCTATACGTGGGATGTATACAAAGAATGATTTGTGCTCATGTGATAGAACATCAGAACAGTGCATGCAGGTGCAAATTAGAATCTCCTTTGGTTGCATCTTGTTAACGATATGGACATATCTTTGAGAATTTGCATTGGCCAGCTATTCAATAATTCCATTTTGATTGGAGGGTGGGGACTGTTAACAGCTTTGAAATAAAATGGAGCAGTACTAGAACTTTCATTTAGAAAGTTTGGTATCCATTCCAGTCCACTTTTGATTTGCCATCCACCATTACCTAAACTCTCTCCTCCAGAGCCCCTGTGGTGCCTTCCTGCAATCTCCTACTAACTCCGTTAACCCGGAGGCCCACCTCGCCTCTGCTTCTTCAGCCTTCCCCCCCCCCCCCCTTTCACCCTTTCAATAATACAGAGAGACTAATTATGGTAAAACATTTTTGGTCGCAGCTTTATTACACTTCTAATAACCGCCCAACATGGGCAAACATATTCAACATCTCCCCAACAATAACCCCCCACCCCAACACCGGAGAATGCCCCCTCCCGCCATCTTAGTAGCAAGGCGGAGCATTCTCCTCACCCGCCCCCGCCGCCTGCCTCGCCATACTAGTAGCAAAGGCTGGCCCCCAACCCCTTGTACCGGGCCGAGACCCCCCACCGGGATGTCTCGCCCCACCCCGGGAAGCACATCGCTCCCCCCCTGGTCCCAAATCGGTCAAAGCCCCGCCGCCTTGGCGAGCGCGGGCTCTCTACCCTGCCTCCCCCAGCTGCAACAACCCTCCAACCTAACCTTTGGGAGGGCAGGCGGGAACGTGTCCGTCTGCCCGAGGAGCCGCGCTGAAAAGACTGGCCACGCGGCTCCTCGGCTCCCTTAGCCCCCACCTCCCAGCGCCGGAGCCAATAGGATCGCCGCACCGCCGTGCGGCGATCCGTCATCCAGGCTCCGCCCCCTTTCCCCTAACACGTGCAGGAGGCCGAGGCTGGGCCCGGGCACGAGTTACTGTCGGCCGCGGGACCTGGCCCGCGGCCTCCTGCATTTCCCCAAATCCCCTTTTCCTTCCTATTCTTTTCTACTTTCCTTTTTTTTTCTCTTTCCTGTCATTTAATGGAGTTCTTTCCTCTTTTCCTGGCCTAAGGCCGTTGATTTTATTATTGGTTGTGAACCACCCTGGTTTAATAAGGTGCAGTATATCAAGTATTTTAATAAATATAGACATACATATACAATGTTTTTGTCTGTTTTAAAGTTTTTAAAAAAAACCCTGAATTTGTATATGCAACTTAAGGGCTCCTTTACTAACGCTTAGCTTGAGCCATCTGCTGCATGGCTCATTACATTCCTATGGGCTGTGTGGCAGGCAGTCCAAGATAAGTGTTAGTAAAAGGGACCCCAAATCTTTCAGCAATGGTACAGATATGTTTGAATCTCACTGATACTTTCTGATTTCAAGATGGCTTCCTTGGGTGTTTCTACTAACAACAGAAAATCTACATTATTCTTAAGTCAGGGGCTCTCAACCAAGTTTTTGGGACACATCTAGACAGTTGGGCATTCATAATGAATGAGATAGATTTGCATACAATAGAAGCAATACATGGAAACTTATCTCGCACATTGTGGTTATCCTAGAAATGGCCTCTGTCTTGGGACCTCACCTTTTCTCTCTAACTTAATGCCTTAGTGCACTCATCGCCTACCATGGTTTTCAGTATTGTCTTTATGCTGATGACTCTCAAATTTACCTCTCTATACCTGAAATCTCTCCAGAAATCCAGGCCTGTATCTTATCCTGTTTATCTGCCTGGATGTCCCACCACCATCGGAAACTAAACTTGGCTAAAACAGAGCTTCTTATCTTTTCCCTTAAAGCCACACCCCTCCTTCCTCCTTTATCTCTGTGAATGTTGTTGTTAAGTGCCGTCGAGTCGGAGTCGACTCATGGCGACCCTCTGGATAGCTATCCTAAATTGGGTTCGGTCTTCAGTCAGGCAGCTCATTGTTGACAAACTGGTAACCGTAGCTGCTGTTATTGTATCAATCCATCTCATTGCTGGCCTTCCTCTTTTATTTCTTTATTTCTTTAACAATTTTTTATATACCGCGCTATTTGTTATCAGCGCGGTTTACATATAACAAAGGTTGCACAGTCAGAAACTGTCCTGTGTTTACATTATAACAGGGGTTTAACTTAGAGCAACAGGGTAACTATATACATATGTACATCAAACACAGATTGGTTGGTATTTCTAGAAGAGCTGAAGGTAAGCTCAAGGTATTTGTGACAGATTATTTAAGTGGAGAAAGGAAGGTTTGTGTGCATCGGAGTGTGGGAGAACAGAGGAGGGGTGGATGCTTGTGCAAAGTGAAGTAGGAAAATGTGGTGTTTGATTGCCTTACGGAACTGAATAAGGTCTTTGATGACTCTAATTTCTGGTGGAAGGTCGTTCCAGGATTTTGGGGCGTAGAAGGCGAAGGTTCTTTTCTTGGTCGTCTGGGTACACTTGATGGACTCTTTAGGGATGATCAAAGTGTTGTCAGCTACAGATCTTCTCAATCTGTTTTTCGGGGTGAGAGTGATAAGGTCACCGAGAGCTGCAGGGGCTAGGTTATTGATGATCTTGAAAATGATGAGAAGGATCTTGTATAATAATCTGCCTTGAATTGGTAACCAGTGGAGATCCATAAGTATCGGGGTGATATGGTCTGATCTTGCTGTACCACAGAGCACACACGCAGCCGCATTCATGGCGAGTTGCAGCGAATTAAGGGTGTTCTTGGGGAGACCATATAGGGCAACATTTGCGTAATCAAATGCGTTGACCTTGCGTTGATCTTCTATCTTGCCAAGCATGATGTCTTTCTCTAATGATGTCTCTCTTCGCATGATGTGTCCAAAGTATGAAAGTCAAAGTCTTGTCATCTGAGCTTCTAAAGAAAGCTTAGGTTTGATCTCCTCTAGTACAGACTGGTTTGTTCTTCGGGCAGTCCATGGTATACACAGTATTCGCCACCAGCACCATAATTCAAAGGCATCAATTTTCTTCCTGTCAATCTTTTTCACTGTCCAGCTTTCACATCCATATGATGTTATTGAAAATACCATGGCTTGAACAAGTTGAATCGTTGTATGGAGAGAGACATCTCTGCTCTTGAAAATCTTATCTAGGTCTTTCATAGCCATTCTGCCAAGAGCAATGCGTCGTCTGATTTCTTGACTGCTTGTTGATTCTTTATTGATAGCACAGGTACACTACCAAAAAACTGCCTCCAGTTTTGCAACTGATTCCTATAGATTTTGGGGTGCTGAATCCAGGAAAAATAGCCAAAATGTTCCATCACGTCACGTTTTCTTGCAAAATTAGATTTCTTACCCATATAAGGAATGTTCACATAATTACTTTTTAGCCGACTGCAGTTTATTTTCTTGGCCCAAAATAGAGGTTGTAATGGTTAACTAACTAGAAACACTCCCTCATGATATTTTAGAGTGTTTTGTATTCATTTTATACATTAACAGGACAATTGGGAGGCGGGGGGCTAAATCCAGTACTCGCGCTGGCGCATGTTCTTTCCTGTTCGCCTCGCCTCGTTCGCTCGCTCAAACACGGTGGTTGCGACATGAACGTTCCTGTCAAATTTCAGTTTCTTGCAAGTTCATTATTACCTTTTGTTTGCTCAGTCGTAATCCAGCTTTATTCCGAAGTGGTTCACTACAGTTGTAGTTTGCAGTGCTGTGTATTTGTGATGGCTCACAGAGCCAGAGGTTGCGTCAACTCTCCGGACAGTTTTTGTTTTATTTGTGGGGAATATACCGTGAAAAAGCGGCAGAGGAACATTTCTGCATTTATTTAAAAAGTATATTTCGCCTATTTTGGTTTGAAGTTAGACGATCAAGACAAACCGTGGGCTCCTCACAAAGTGTGCAAGACATGTGAGGAAGATCTGCGCTTATGGATGAAAGGTAAAAAACAAGCATTTCGTTTCGGAATACCTATGATGTGGCGTGAACAAAGAGACCACAGCAGTGACTGCTATTTTTGCTCTTGCATTGTGAAGGGATACAACTTAAAAAATAAGAACGTAATAAGTTACCCCAACCTTCCCTCAGCAATTAGGCCTATGCCTCATAGCAACGAAGTACCTGTGCCTGAACCACCAAAATCTTTGGATCATATTTGTGTGGACGGTTCTGATCATGATGAGACTCATCAGATGGCTTTTCCCGATGAGTCCAGTACTTCCGAGTTTGAAACTGAACCAGATCCGAAACCTGAACTTTTCTCTCAAGCTGAATTGAATGATTTAGTCCGGGATTTAGGACTCCCAAAAGATGCTGCCCAACTGCTAGGTTCTCGGCTTAAACAGAAAAATCTATTGTCACCAGGAACAACCTTTTATTGGTACCGCAACCGCGAGACACAATTTTTGAAGTATTTCAGCAAAGAGGAAGATTTGGTATTTTGCAACGATATATACGGAGTGATGGAAAAGTTTAAACTCAAGAATGATCCTGCTGAATGGCGGCTGTTCATTGATTCGTCAAAAGACAGCATAAAAGGTGTTCTTCTTCATAATGGCAACACATTCGCTTCAGTTCCTATTGCTCACTCTGTTATTCTCCAAGAAAAATACAAGAATTTGGCCCTGATTCTTCAGAAGATTCGTTATGATGAGCATAAGTGGATGATTTGTGGAGACTTTAAAATTCTATCCATGCTATTAGGGCAGCAATCCGGTTTCACCAAATATCCCTGCTTCCTTTGCTTGTGGGATAGCCGGGCCCGCGACCTACACTGGGGGAAAAAAGACTGGCCAATTCGGGAGTATTTGAGACCCGGTGAGAAAAATGTTCTTCATGAGAGCTTGGTACCTCGTGATAAAATTCTATTACCACCTCTCCACATTAAGTTGGGTCTCATTAAGCAATTCATCAAGTCCCTTCCAAAAGATGGTGAGCGCTTTCGGTACCTTTGCTCAAAGTTCCCCCGACTTTCTGAAGCAAAGCTAAAGGAAGGAGTGTTTGTTGGCCCTGATATAAGGAAACTCATTTCAGATGGAGCATTCGCTGAAACGATGTCTGAGAAGGAAAAAGAAGCCTGGGATTCCTTCAAGGATGTTGTTCTCAAATTCTTGGGGAACAGGCGGGATGAGAACTATAAGGATATTGTTGCCAGGATGCTCAATGCCTTCAAAGAACAAGGCTGTAACATGAGCCTGAAAGTCCATTTCTTGCACTCCCATGTGAACTACTTTCCCGAAAACTTGGGGGCGTACAGTGAAGAACAAGGTGAAAGGTTTCACCAGGACATCAAGGACGCAGAGAGAAGGTACCAAGGAAGATGGAACACCACTATGATGGCTGATTTCTGCTGGTTGCTGCTGCGGGAAACCCCAGATGAAAAATACGCCAAGCAGCGCACCAAGAGAAGCATTCGGGGGAAGAAGAAACGGGCCCACCAGGAGATTGATTGACCCAAGAATGACTTTAAAATCTAAACTGTGTTTATCGTGTTTTTACTAAACTTTGAAATAAAAATTTGCTAGTTATTACCACAGTGTCGGATCTCATTTATTAGAATTTTATTTTCACTCCATCGGGTGTTTGTCTTCATGTATTGCAATGGTGCGGTTTGCGTTTTCTATTCTTACATACATACCTGTACAACATTTTTTGCACATTTCTTTGCTTTGCTTTGTGTCTAACCTCGCTCTTATATGCTCAATGTTTGTGCACATGTATGTGGCTGTTTTAAGTGCAGACAATTTTGCTACCATCACAGTGTGTTTTGTTGACATTACTCTATTCTTATGTGCTGCCTTGTTACAATTTTCTTTATTCTTATTTGAATAACTACTAAACAATTAGTATAAAGAATTCATCCAAGAAACTTTTATCTCGATCGCACTCATTCTGAAACGTTCACCTCAAACTGCTAACCCAATGTAGCAAAAAATCTGTACGTAATGGAGCAAATTGGTTACCAGATTTGGATTCAGCGCACCAAAAAATGTAAAAATCAATCGAAACATTAGAGGCAGTTTAAAAAAAATTTTTTTTAGTGTACCTGTGTTTGATCCAAGTAGGTTAAAGTTGTTCACGATTTCAATTTCTTCTCCTTCAACGATGAACTTGTTGATTATGCCAGTTGTCATGATCTTTGTCTTCTTTACATTAAGGTGCAGGCCCATTTTGAGACTATGTTCTTTGATTGTGAGAAGCAAACTCAGATCATCTTCACTTTCAGCCAGTAATGTGGCATTGTCAGCATAGCGAAGGTTGTTGATGAGTCTTCCACCAATCTTTACACCTCTGTTGTCCTCATACAATCCTGCTTCTCTGATGATTTGTTCTGCATATAAATTAAACAGGTAGGGGGAAAGTATGCAGCCTTGTCTTACAAATTTGCTTATTTTAAACCATTCTGTTTCTCCTTGTTCCGTTCAAACTGTTGCTTCTTGATCAATGTACAGATTGTGCAAGAGTACGATCAGGTGTTCTGTTATACCCATGCTTCTTAATGTAGCCCAGAGTTTCTCATGGTTTACACAGTCAAAAGCCTTGCTATAGTCGATAAAGTACAATTAGATATCCTTTTGGTATTCTTTAGTCTTTTCAAGGATCCATCTCACATCCTCAATGATGTCTCTCGTTCCTCGCCCTTTCCTGAACCCTGCTTGCACCAGGTAGTTCTTGTTCCAGGTATGGTTGTAGTCTCTTTTGAATAATCTTCAGTAGAATCTTGCTGGTATGTGGGATCAGAGCGATTGTGCGATAATTTCCACAGTCAGTTGGATCACCTTTCTTTAGTATTGGTATAAACACAGATCTTTTACAGTCCGTTGGCAATGATGTTGTCTTCCATATTTTTTGGCAGAGTCATGTAAGTACGGTAACAGCTGCATCAGATTGCTGTAATACTTCTATGGGAATGCTATCAAAGCCTGGTGCTTTGTTCTTTGATAAGGCTTTCAATGCTGCTTCAACTTCTTTCATCACCAATGGTTCCCGATCATAAGGTACAGGTTGAAACGGCTGTTGGTCCACTTGATCTTTATCATAAGAAAACTCTGTATATTCCTTCCACCTTTTCTTGATCTTCTCAGCATCATTCAACATAGAACCTTGAGCATCTTGAAACATTCCAATTCGAGGCTGGAACTTTTTCTTTAACTCTCGTAGCTTTAGGAAAGCCAATCTTGTTCTTCCTCTAATAGTTTCTGCTTCTATTTCCTTGCATGTGTCGTTGTAGTACTTTTCCGTGTCCTGTCTTGCTGCATATTGGAAATCTCTGTTGAATTCTGCGATTGTCTTTCTTTCTCCTTTGACTTTAGCTTCTCTGCGTTTCTGGGCAATTTTCAGAGTTTCTTCCATCATCCATTTTGGCCATTTTTGCTTTTTCACCTTTTGTAGAGACTTCTCGCTTTCATCCAACACAACCTTCTTGATGTCATTCCATAACTCTTCTGGAGCTCTGTCATTTGTATCTAAAGCAGCAAATCGATTTTGCAGGCAGTCTTTAAATTCCAGTGCTATATTCTCAAGGTCATATTTTGCTGCATTCATGAGTGGTTTGCTCTTTTTCAACTTTAGCTTGAGTTTGCATACTAGTAGTTGATGATCTACACCACAGTCAGCTCCAGGTTTTGTCTTTGCTGATGTTATAGAGCTTTTCCATCATTCACTTCCACAGCTGTAGTCAATTTGATTTTTATATAATCCATTGGGTGAAGTCCATGTGTACAGTCGCCACTTGTGTTGCTGGAAGAAGGTGTTTGAGATGAATAGATTGTTGGTCTTGCAGAATTCTATCAGTCTTTCTCCAGCTTCATTTCTGTTGCCAAGTCCATATTTTCCAACTACTTGCCTTCTTCTTTGTTGCCAACTTTTGTGTTCCAGTCACCCAGGACTATCAGGATATCCTGTTTGCATGTTCTGTCAATTTCAGCTTGTACTTGTTCATAGAACTCTTCAATTTCATTCTCTTCTGCAGCTGTTGTTGGGGCATATACTTGAATTATAGTTGTGTTGATAGGCATTCCTCGTAGACGAATAGAGATTAAGCGTTCGCTGACTGCATTGTATTTCATTACAGTTCTTGCACGTTTCTTCTTTATTATAAATGCAGCACCATTTCTTCTTTGTCTTCAATTTCCAGCATAGTAGACCATGTGATCATCTGATGCAAAGTGCCCGATGCCAGTCCATTTCAGTTCGCTGACACCCAACAGATCAAGTTGTACATGTTCCATTTCATTCTTGACCACCTCCAACTTCCCTTGGTTCATGCTTCATACGTTCCATGTTCCAATGTGTAAGACATCTTTACAGCTTCTGACTCTCATTTCTCTGTGAATAACACTCTACTTCTCCCTGTTTCCTCTGCTCACAACCTTGGAGTCATCTTTGACTCTTCTCTCTCCTTCTCTGAACACATCCAACAGATAGCAAAAACCTGTCATTTCTTTCTCTGTAGCATCAGTAAAATTCATCCCTTCCTTTCCGAACACACTACTAAGACCCTTATCCATTCTCTAGTCACTTTATTATTGCAATCTGTTCTCCCTCAGAATCATCTCTCTCCCCCCTTCAATCTGTTCAAAATTAAACCGCCTGGCTAATCTTCTTCTAATTTCACTATGCTCACATAACCCCTCTTCTCAAGTCACTTCACTGGCTCCCTATCCTTTTTCGCATTCAATTCAAACCTCTACTGATTTATACAGTAAGGGATTCATTCCAGTTGGTGAATAGCACCTGTGTAAGTGTGGGCCGGATGGGTAACCAGCAAACAGCCCCTGAAGTGTATTCCGCAGCCTATGTGTCCTGCACGTAAACAGCAATTTGAGCAGAGAGTGCTGTACTTGGGTGGGAGGGGGCAGAGTGAGTGAGTGTCCACATGCCGGAACATATAAAGTGTATGCAGGAACTGCCTGTGTACATACCCTGGCACCCCGACGAACGCACATCCTATTTCTGCCTGATGGTGGAATAGGGTCTGGGCAGAGCGGTATACGCACGACAAACCTCCCTGCCCTACATAGCGATGGCTGGCTGTGGCCACCAGCATGGGCTGGATAGGGCAGGCACCAGAGTGCAGGGGCTGCAGGGTGACAGTCACTTCTGTGCCGTACAGTGGATGAGTTACTGCCATGGCAACGGGACGCCCTGTCACACATGCACCACAGGTTGCATGGCTGGGTGAGGACGGGCAGGTTCGGGTGCATTCACCCATATGGAATATGGTGTCCGCCAGCATGTCTATCTCCCCGATTTTGCCATCGTGAGTGTGTCTAGGCCCAGCAGTTGCGGAATCTGGTGTATTGCGGCCCCATCCAAGTGTTGTACGTGTCCATGGTCCAGGTGTCTGGAGTTTGGAATTGGCCTCCATGTGTATTCATTCTGCAGCTCTGCACTACCTTTCCTCTCTTATTATTCCCTACACTCCTCCTCGGGAACTCCCCTCTTATGACAGATCCCTTTTATCTGTGCTCTTCTCTGCCACTGCCAACTACAGACTTCACTCATTCCATCTTGCTGTTCAATATGCTTGGAACAAACTACCCGAGTTAATATGCCAGGCTACTTCTATGGCCCTATTCAAATCCAGGCTAAAAACCCACCTCTTCGAGACTGCGTTTAGATCCTGATCCCTTTTTTTTCCTGCTTATCACTTATCTGTATCTTGCCATTCCTCTTGAATTACCCTAGTCCCCAATCATTGTACATGTACTGTGCTGTGTATGCTTTGTAGTGCTATACAAATAATTAGTAGTAGTAGTAGTAGTAGTAGTAAAATGAGATTGGCTGGGTGTGTCTCAAGCACTGGTTAGAGAAACGCTGGTTTAAGGACAAGATGGTTCACATGGTTTGGACTGATCCCTGAAACAGCTGTGCAGTGAAACATAGAGACTATTTCATGTCTTGTTGCCTGTAGGGAAATATTCTTTTGACAAATCCTTTTTATGTATGATTTTAAAAAATGCTGACTGGAAACTATGATTTGAACATAGGAACTCAATCATACGTTTAGCTGAAATAGTCCCGAGGTTCGATAAGATTTACAGCCATTGGCAGAGTGTGTTTCAATGATTACATGAGTTGGTTCTAAGTATTTTTTAGTTCACTGTGTTTATAACATATACCAGGAGGGTAGGGATTCTTTTTTGGCTTAGGGGATTATTTTAGAAGCCTTATTCACAATTTCCCTGTGTAAAATCTGGCAAACGGACATAGTGACTTTAGAAAGGGTTTAATTTTCATGTGGAAGTCCATAACATGTAGAAATTGCAAGGGGATGTACCAGGGGTGTGGTAACAGGTGGCCTGATGGGTCAAAAGTCTATACTTGTATTCCCCATTTCATATAGGAAATGCATGTGCATGACCAAAATTGTCCATGCCAGGATTTACAGCTGCAAATATAGGTGTAGGTGTGCAAAATAGTGTGAGCGAAATCCAAGTATTCTTAAGTTTTGAAACATGGATAAGTTGCTGTGTTTCCGCTATTGATTTTTCCCACATGTAAAATGGTTCCTGCAGCTCTTACATGTGCACGTCCGCACTATTTTAGAAAAGGCTCCACATTTGGCATAGCCTTTTTGTAGATACCGCTGAAATTGTCTATGTACCACATCCAATTTAAAATTAGCCTTCATGTATATCAGTCGTAACAAAAGAATGACACGGAATACAAAGGTTTCCAGGCAGGCGGCTAAAGAGAAGGGAAAAAGATGGAAAAAATCCTTGGCATGGCTAAGGGAAACAGGAAAATATTCAAAACAACCAACCAACCCAGTAAAGCAAGATGACAAGATCTTATTTTAGATATGTTAGCTAAATGAGGATGTTCAGGTAGGGATTGTCACCCAGGGGCGAAGGGCAGGAATATGTGGAGGGAGACAGAGAGGAAGCAAAAGTATTGAATAAATATTAAGGGTGGATAGTCAAAGCTACTTAGGAAGTTTGTAGACATGCAAACTGCCTACATGACGCTCAAAGGCATATTCAGCGGCAGTAGTGCGGTTCACGCCACTGTATAACCCTGGGTGCAGCCTGTAAGCGCTCCAATACTAGCCACCTAGCATCAGGGTGCTCCAGGAGCAGAACAGAGGCAGCACCCAGGGTGATATTCAGCCGCTAGTCGGTTATCACAAAGTGGCTAAAATTAGGCACTTTAATGGCTGGTCTAACTTTATCCACTTTAGCTAACTGGCCAGTAGCTGAATATAGCCACTGACCAGTTAGCTAACTTGCTATCCGGCTAACCTGGATATTCTATGTCAATGATCAGCTATGACACCGTTATTAAATGTCTGAGATCAGTTTTCAGTGGCGATGGCTAACAGATGTAGCAGCATTAGCTGCTGCCGTTGAATATCCCCTCCAAAGAACATAAGTGGAAGAGAAGTATACACCAGTTCCTTATGAAAAAAAAGAGTTAATCAAACTAGAAAAACTAAAAGGAGCCAAGGCAATAAGGCCAGATAAAGTGCATCCTAAGCTATTACAGGAAAGGTTTTGACAGCACTGCTAAAAATGCTATGTACCCATTCTCTGGAAATGGAGTGATTCAGAGGATGGCTGATATAGTCCCTCTTCACCAAAATGAGAGTGAGGTAGCAATAGGCTAGTTAGGTTATTTGGGGACAGTGCTAGGATAGCTATAATTCAGTATATTTAATAACCTATAGAAAGGAATATGGGAATACTGCCATTTTTGCAGATGATCTAATCATACAGTAAAGCAAATGCACTACAAAATTTTCAATAGACTCTAGGTGATGAAACGGCAGATCATATCAATTTATTTATTTTGTTTATTAATCACCTACATTCCCAAAGATTCTAAGCAATGTACAATATTTTAAAGTAAAGGATTATAAAATAACAAAAAGAGGCAGCTATGGCATGTTTTAAAATGGCCAATGCTTTCTAAAACTAACCAGATAAACACCTATACATATTAGTTCCTCCGCCTTCCATATCATGGCCCCCACCCTTCACTCTCAACGCTAGTTCACTAACTTCAAATTCCAGCTGAAAACCTCTCTCTTTACTTTAGCCTTTCCTCCAGCTGCTCCTTCCTGACCTCTGTTCCCCTGGATCTAGCTACTCCCCCTCTTCCTTCTTAACCTTCCTTAACAGCTCCAGTCAATTTGGCCTGTCTGTGTCTTCTGCCCTTCCTTCCCCCCTTCCTTTTGTGTCCTCTGTTACTTGCATTTGTAACCTAGGCTCTCCCTCGTCCTTTTTCCTTTATTCTCCTTTCTTCGTTCTCCAGCTCCCTGTGTTTGCTTTGTCTGTTCTTCCCCCACCATTTATTTTGTAAACCACCTAGTTGCTCCGTTATAGGCAGTATATCAAGTCAAATAAACTGTAACTGTAATAAACTGGAAGTTAGTTTGCAAAACCAAAAAGGGCCAGACAAAACTGGGTGTATGTTTGCACTGAATGAGAGGGTGACAGCATGGAACAAAGAAACCCATCCTTCCCTTGCCTCATGCTTTCATTGTGCCACGTTTATATGGGATTTGATATTGTACAACTATCTAGGAAGAATAGCAGACAACTTCTCCAAATGACTGAGGGTGCTAAACTTGACAAGTTATCCTCTAGCCTCTATCAGAAACACCTAGTATGATCCTCTCTCTCTCTCTCTCTCTCCCCAGCCAATCCTGTTTCTCTCGCTCATTGAGCTATTCCAGTCTCTCATTCACCACAGTTGATCCCCTTTCTTATCCCTTCCTTACTCCCAGCTGATCCCCTTTCATCCTCAAGCCCCTTCTTATTCTCTTTCAGCTGATGTCTCTCACTTCCCCCAAAGTCAACTCCCTCCTCACCCTTCCAACTCCTCTTTCCATCGCATCAAATCTCTCACCTGCCACCATATCCAACTGCAACCAACAAGAGTAGGACAGTAGCAAACCTCAGAACCCATCCTCTTCTTCTGCACCAAGAGTTCTCTCTAATGTGACCTTGTTACAAATCAATGAGACAGTCGCACTTTGCACCATGAGGTATATGGTTCAAGGTGGGCTCTGAGTGAAAAAGAAGAGAGCACTGCCCAAGCCACAATTGCTTTCCCCGCTCCTCCACTTGGTAAAAGGGATCCAGGTAGAGGTAGGCATTTATCTCTTTAATAATGTAATTAATAGTTTATCAGAACTATTCACTGCATCAAAGATTATCCAATGTAAAATGTATGTAAGTTACCGATCCTGTACAAGAGTTTTAATATTGTTCACTGTACACTATTCATTCTACCCTTTGTTAAATGTACACTGCTTTGACCAGGTGAAAAGCAGTATAAAAGAAAATTAAAGAAAGAAAGAAAAGCAAAACATTTTAGTGCAATTAATCTTTTTAGCCAGCTTAGTCAATTTTAATGCATTTAGCAAATTTTAATGTGTCAGAGCATGGAGCCTGAAAAACTTATTGGGAGCAAAAGAGAAATCTTAAGGAGCCACTTCTGTTCCTGCATTCAGGAGCCTGTCACACCAAGCCACACCTGAGGATGGTTAGAGGAAGTGATTCAAAGGTTCACTGTTGCTAGGTAACCTCTTGATGGACAGCAGATTTGCTGCATTGGGCAAAACATCATGAAGGGAAAACTTGAAAAGACAAAATAGGTTTTAAAAAGCGTAGTGACTCCCGGTAACAGGTGTTCTCCAGGGACAGCAGGATTCAGTCCTCTCATATGGGCGACGTTGGCTCCAACGAAGCCCATGCGGATTCACTCCTCAGCTTTCAAAGAAAGCCTATGGGAGTTAGACTGCGCATGCGCGGTCACTTTCCCACCCATGCACAGTCACCTTCTCACCCAAGGATGCCATCTTACCTCAGTATGATGGCATAACTTAATCAAGCATAAAAAGAAAAACAACTCCACGGGGAGGAGGGATGGTATGATAACTGATTCCTTCTGTCCCTGGAGAACACCTGTTACAGATAAGTAACTACGCTTTCTCCAGAACAAGTAGGAAGTTACTCCTCACATATGGGACTCCCCAGCTATAGGTTACCGAAAAAACCTGTAGAAGGCCCTGATGACTCCAAAACGAAGTGAGTGTGGCAGTAAAGAGCATGAATGTCTTGAAGATCAAGGACCCAGCTGCAACACTGAGCAAGGGATCACCTCATTGGTAGCCAGGAACAATGGCTGGAGGGAAGGAGTTACACTCTTCCCCAAAGAGGTGATGGAGTACTGCCTGGCTGAAGGCGCTGTCACACCGTGAGCTTTCTTCCAAGCAATAATGTGTATGGACCAAAGACCAGGTGGCAGCCCAGCAAATGTCCAGCAGGGGGACAAAGCACAGGTTAGCCACCATGGTGCACACATTGTGCATATTAAAATCATGCTCAAGAGAGAGTCCAGCCTGCTCATAGGTGAAGGAGATGCAGCTTGTCACCCAGGTAGACAGGGTTCACTTGGAAACTGCGACTCCAAACCAGTCAACGTCATAAGAGATGAATAGCTGTGATGAGTGGTGATGGGGCTGTGTCCTCTGAAGGTAGAAAGACAGTGCCCTCTTGCAGTCCATGGTGTGTAACGCAGTCTCTGCCCAGGAGGCATGAGGCCTGGGGAAAAAGGTGGGAAGGATCACCTCCTGGTTCAAGTGAAATGTGACCACCACCTTGGGTAGGCATTTTGGATGCATCCAGAGAACAACCCTGTTTCTGTGGAACCTGGTGCAGGGGGCGTGAGCCACCAGTGCCTGCAGCTCACTAACTCGCCGGATGGAGGTGAGTGCTACCAGGAACACTACTTTCCATGATAAGTACTTCAGATGGCAGGTAGCCAGGGGGAGCCATTAGCTTCCCCAGAACAACATTCAGGTCCCATGCTATCAGCAGTGGGCAGATGGGGGGCTGCGAGAAGAGGAGCCCCCTCATAAAGCAGCCCACTAGCAGGTGCGCAGAGATGGACCGGCTGTCGATAAGGTGATGCACCCCAATTGCACACAGGTGTACCCAGAAAGAGTTGGAGCAGGATGTCCTGCATCAAATAGGCAAAGGGGTTAAGATTCTTGTCGGAGCACCAGACAGAGAATCAGTGCTATTTGAAGGCATATGCATGGCACATAGAGTTCTTATGGGAAGCCAGTAGGATATCTTTTACCTCTCTGGAGAGGCGGAGGTGTTCTATGGCTAGCTTCTCCGCAGCCATGTGGTCAGGGAATGGGACTGGAGATTGTGATGGAAAAGGGTCCTGTTGTCTTGTGAGAGCAGGTCTGGGTCCTGGCCCAGAGATGCTTGGGAAGAACACAGAAAAAGAGCACTGACTCGCAGAAGTCCCAACAAACCAAAAGGGCGAGCAGAGTGAGGGTCACTTGCGCTTTATTAAACCAACAAACCCCAACGTGTTTCGGCCAAAGCCTTCATCAGGGGGCTCAGAGGACTGCAAGACAAACAATTCAATCATAAAAACATATAAAAATTAGACATATTTAAAAATAAACATTAAGAACACTCATTAAAAAACAATGTTAATAAATAAGAATTGAAGACAACAATGTAAAAAACAATATTACAATGACACAATAAGATAAAATCAACACTAATGAAGTTAAATATACTTACAAAGTGAATTATACACTAGGTGAAGCGCACATTACAATGTGAACACTTGGCACATGACCAATTAAAGATTGAGAATGCTAAAAGAGTAATGAAATGACAATTAAAACAAAATTGATAAACAGTTGATGAACATAAGAGCATATGGGGAACCCAGACCCAAAACAAAAGTACTAACAAATTCATTGAAATAAAAATGGAACGATACATTGTACTATAGTTATAAAAAATATTATCAAATAAAAACCACGATTAAAACTACATTAAAATAAACACATTCTGAGACAATAAATATGATAAATAATTGCATATAAAACATTTGTGTCCTCTATAAGAGAGACTAGTGTATCGTGAAACACTGACGCATGCTCAATTCTAAAGCAACATTAAACTGATATAGAGAAGACGCCCAGAACCAGGAGTAAAAACATAGTATAGCAACAACCCATTAAAAGTGGGCAAAAAGATGT
The DNA here is from genome assembly GCA_033557465.1 of Ichthyophis bannanicus. Lineage (NCBI taxonomy): Eukaryota > Metazoa > Chordata > Amphibia > Gymnophiona > Ichthyophiidae > Ichthyophis > Ichthyophis bannanicus. Next base: position 883,465,196 of record CM066034.1, on the reverse strand, counting down.
GAAATGCAAAGATTGTTGAAGCCCGATTGTTTAACAAACCAAAAACATGGCCACCAGGCATTGGAGACACTTAAAAATATGTAAGGACACCTATCAAAACTGAAAAGCAAGAACCAAAAAAAACTTTGCTAAAATAACACATTTAAAGAGCTAACTCATAAGCATGTATAGCCCATAATTGTAATGAAACCATGGCCACATGGCCAACTTATAAAAAAGTTCTAATGCATCAATAGCATGTACAAGAAGAATATCACATCCCATCAAAAAATGCAAAAAGACTGTCTTTAAGAATGTTGCTACAAAAAAATACTAAAGCTGCGAGGTGCCGGTTTCCCATATGCTCTTATGTTCATCAACTGTTTATCAATTTTGTTTTAATTGTCATTTCATTACTCTTTTAGCATTCTCAATCTTTAATTGGTCATGTGCCAAGTGTTCACATTGTAATGTGCGCTTCACCTATTTATTTATTTATAGGTCTTTTATACCGCACTCTTTTTCATCAGCGCGGTTTACATTAAACAGGAATACTCATTGCAAGCAACAGACTGTGATGAGTTTACATATAACAGGAGAATTCAACTGGGATTTTAACTTTGGGAAACTTTGTACATATTTGTAAAAACTTTGTAAAAACTTAGTACATAGTGTATAATTCACTTTGTAAGTATATTTAACTTCATTAGTGTTGATTTTATCTTATTGTGTCATTGTAATATTGTTTTTTACATTGTTGTCTTCAATTCTTATTTATTAACATTGTTTTTTAATGAGTGTTCTTAATGTTTATTTTTAAATATGTCTAATTTTTATATGTTTTTATGATTGAATTGTTTGTCTGTATATGCAGCACTGTACAGGTCCCAGCTCATCAGAGTTTACAGTCTAGTTAAGACTGACAACACAATAGTTGAGAACAAGGATATATCCAGAGAATGGTAAGGAGGTAGAAACTGTAGTAACTGCAAAACTTTACCACACTCTAGTAAAAAGGCCCCTTAGTTTCATTATTTATTCTTTTTCATTTGAAGGGGGAGGGGTTTGAAGGGGTCAAGTGATCTTTCTTGCCTATAGCTTTTGGCGTATCAAACAAAAAAAATTGCTTGTCGTCTTTGTTTTGTTTTGTTTCATCCTTAATATGGATATTCCTTAAGTAATTAGAAGACTAGATGAGATGAACCTCTATTTTTCTTTCTTATGATCAACCAAGATGTTTAAACTTTAGGGGGTGAAGTCAAATCAAAGCAATTTCAACCTGGTTAAGTCTATTGTGGAAATCAAATTTCGCCCAGATTTGCAAGGAAAGTACATCAGAGTCTTCTCATAACCTTTGGTGAAAATTTGAATGGATCCAGAAGTTCTGATGTGAATTATTGAAAGCAATTCCACCCATTCTAATAAAACTTCAGATTTTTCCCAGGTCTGAAAAAAGTCTTCAAAAGCATGAAACATAGACTGTAAGCTCCAAAGAGCAGGGACAGTCTTTAAATATGTCCGTACAGCGCTGTGTATGCCTTGTAGCACTATATAAATGATTACTAGTAGTGGTAGTACTAGTAAACCTCCCCTTCAACTCAAAAGAAAATATGAAATGTTTGATATGACATAGCTGGTTTGAAAACCCAAACTATTGAAATTTTTTTTAAATTTTATGAGAAATCTGCTGTCTTCATCAAACCTATTTTTGAAAGATTCACACATCTGTACTAATCAACTATTTAACTCCATAAAGAACTTTAACGTCACCTTTAACATCTTGGTTTCCTTATTTTCTTAAACCCTCTCCCCTGTACGAGCCCTTCTTTTTACCCCTACATGAACATTGCCTCTCTTCATCTCCCGGACAGTAGAAATATAAAAAGTACTCCTTTGAAAAACTGTCTTCCCATTCAATGGCCAATGGACAGTATAGAAGCATGCTATATGCCAATGAATCTAAAAATGACCCTAAGCTAGTTGGAAGTGGGAACATAACAGAAAATATGTCGCCAACCATGATTATACACTTCATTCATCCATCCAGTAAGGCAACTTCTTTTTGATTTCTGAAGATGTTGAAAAGGCTTCCTTAAGCTTCCATCCTTCTTTCAGGAAGAATCTGTCATCTTACATCAGCCTTTTCCAGCTTTCTTTCTATAAATTTCTTACTGAATAAGCTTCATGGCCCGATCCTGTAGGCTCTGTGACAAACTCAGGGTTCCTCCAGCTGGTGTTGCTAAGAACAATTGTCGATATATAGAGCAGAGCTGGCGTTTCACACTACCACAAGCCTGAAGAAGTCTAAAAAGAGGACACATTCAGCAATTATAATATACGATAGACTGCATTGGCACCTGGAGTGTCTTTCCTAATTCAGAGAAGATTAGGACAATGAAAATATAGTACTTACATTTTTCCCACCCTTTTGTGTTCCCATGAAAGTTATATATATATATATAGGTCAAAGATCTACAATTGTATAGATGCCGACATTAAATATCCCTCTCATGTGCTCATGCCCTCACACCAGTAGAGATTCAGGGACCAGTTTATTAAAGTGCAGTAGCTGGTAGCATGGGGCTAATGGGCATTTTCGCCGTGCTGCAGCCGGGAGCACGCTGCCAAAATGTGACTTTGCTAAAACTGCTGTGCTTCCTGAACAGCTCATGATTAGGTGGTGTTTGAGTGGAGTTAGGGCAGTTGCAGCCACACGTGGCTAACGCTGTCGGGCCAGAAAGACACCAGTAGCTCAGGTATAACTATCGCTAACTTCCTACCAGGCGGTTGTTGCGCCTGCTGTGCCAGCACGCTGCCCACACAAAACAATGCCCTGACACCTCCCCAACATGAACCAGTAATCATTTTGGAGCCGATTAGGTAGCCACCTAGGGAATCTGTCTCTGAAGGAGTGCATACTAGATCCTAACAAACACAGGAAACCACAGAATCTGCAGTTCAGACAGAGCCCTGCAGGGTGAGTTGGCACACATTTGTTTAACAGTTTTCTTATATCACTTTATCATTCAGTCAAAGTGGTTTACATTGTAACTTAAACTTGGTAATGCACATTAAACAGGGACATTTATAACTTGGATTTTTCTGAGGCAATAGAGGGTTAAGTGACTTGTCGAAGACCACAAGGAGTGCTAGTGGGAATCTGTAAGGCAAAGGTATGATTCCAATGCATGCTGTCAGTGTTGGCACCTGCACAAGATCATTGTGGCTGTGCTGCTGTACTACTGCTCTGAGAAGGGGGCATAAGTCTGAAAACTCCCCTGAGAAACCCAAGAACTCTGCACTGGCCCGCATACAGCTGTGACTCAGCTGCACCTATGGAACAATCCCGATACCATCAGCTGTTGCAGTGCAGATGACTGCCAAAGCCTAAGTGTCCAACAGATGGCAGGGGGGAGTGCCTCCACTACACCAGTAGCAGCAGTAGCAGCCAGTGGGGTTCCCTAGCACCCCCTCCAACTCTCCATATGCTAGGTACATATGACCTAGATTGGCCACTGTTGGAAACGGGATACTGGGCTTGATGGACCTTGGTCTGACCAAGTATGGCATATCTTATGTTCTTATGACATTGATATAGCTGCGTGTGTGTGTGGGGGGGGGGGGGGGCATGTCAGGATAGTCACAAATGGGTGCACAGTCAGTGCTGATGAGGGATTACAAGTTAGGCCTTGAGCTCAGTGATACATCCTCAGCTGGCCACATAGCCAGGGCTGGAGATGGCTGAATACAGTTGGGGGGATGGAGCATGCAATTGAGGTAATGCAAATGGTGGCAAATGGAAGGACTTCCACATCACTGCACTATCCAACCACCACCTCTGCCCCCATGTAATGGTGCATATGTGCACCTAGGGGACCATGCCACTGCAATGAACTCTGCTCCTAGGGGCCAAGGCTCCCATCAGCAGGAGAATGTGTCTGAGGCTTACCAGTTCATATACAGGTACCTACATTTTTATCTCTGAACATGGGCTTGCTTGGTTTCAGCTCAATTTTCAGTGTTCCCTTCACTTGCCTAGGGAAGAGGCATTTCACAGATCTGGGGAGCTCATGTAGACCTTCATTTCCCAGAGATCTGGCATGCTCTGGCTGGGGTTACCTGTCTCCAAGAAGGAGTGTAGGATGTCCTGAGGTATGTCTCCTAAAGCTTTCCTCAAGGTGGGTGCTTCCCACCCCTCAGTGGGTCAAAGGGTTGCATTTGGACAATGTGGACCCTATGGGGTGGCAGCGTGCTCCAGTCATGAGCCTTCCACATCAGTGTAGTCACTTTGCTGCATCTGTTGATCTGCAGGTTACAGCACCTCTTCTTCTCTCATATGGGGGCAGCACTGTTCATTAGCAAGAGTACTGTGCCAGATGTCTAAGGGGAGTGACAAAGAGGGATTCAAGTTCCCTCCCATACTTGAGTTCTAGTAACCTGTCCATTGCAGCCTAGGTAGTTGGGTACACTGTGAGCCTCAGGCCGGGATGAGTTCATGTGCCCATTCCACACGGAGAGCACTACTGACACCCAGTCTGTACCCATATGGGAACCCCCCCTGATCCTTCAGATGTGGCATTTGCCCCCTATCTCCTACAGAAAGGGCCACAACAGGGTCTCTCTACATGAGTTTGCTTTCCTGATTTGCATGTCCTGCCCCTTTGTACTTTGGCCCATTGCTCTGAGCTGTACAGCTGAATGTGCCTATTCCCAGCATAGACCTCTCTATACTTCACCAGCCACTTACTAGGTGCCCTTTTGGAGTAGGGGCTCAGGTAATGTCATATGATTTCTCTGCAGGGGTTTGGTGGGTTATTGCTAGTCATAACAGCGTAGCAGTGTCATGCAACAACAAGATGCTCATAGCATGCACCTTCTTAATACACATACCCTAATGGTACCCTTCCAGGGCCGTGTCTCCTGATTGTTTTGTGCCCACTACACTCCCTCCACAGTATATTCATGTGCTACTCATGGCACTTTAGTAAACACCCCTCCAAACATTCCTAAGTAGCATACAAATCATACACACAAAGGGGGTTATTCTGAGCCACGAACAGCAGAGATGGACATCCCTGCTATTCATGCCGGCTCCTGCCTCCAAATAACTTCCTCACCGATTGTGCAGGCAAATTAGATGGGGGAAAGGAAGGGGTGGCCCGGGGGCAGAGTCTGGGTGGTCGCTGGCCCTGGACATACAGGGCTGATTCTAATGTCTGCCCTGTACGTTTGGGGCCAGCGACAAGTGCGGGGAAGTTATTCCACCTCTGAGGTGGAATAATTTCCCTGGATGTCTTTTATTTTTTTGCTGCTGGGGAGCAGATGGGGCGGGGGGGGGGGGCCGGAGGACATTCCCTGTAGCCCATCCTTGACCTTAGGAAGCCAGATCGGGGGTTGGGCTGCGGGGAATTAACTTCATTCTCCGGCAGCCGGCATTGCGGCTCTTCAATGGAGCTGCGGTGCCATGGTAACATGACGCCATAGTGCCGTGGATCCATTGAAGAGCCTCGAGATAGCTGGGTGCAGTCCTGCACATGCAGGCTGGACAGAATCGCAGTCCCGGCCTGCACATGCAGGACTGTTCACAGTTCTGATCCCGCGGAGCTAGATGTGCCCCACAGGATCAGAATTATGATCCCCTCTGTGCGTCTGGCAAAAAAAAAAATGTTTTCAGCTTCTTCTAAAAGTATAAAAAATTCACTCAGAATGTATTTCTTTTAGAAGAGAATTCCAAAATTGAGGTCCTGCAACCAAAGATGCTCACTTAGTGCCATTGTCTTGTGAGCAACAGACAGACACTAGGGGCAGGTACAATAGCTCCTGTTAACTAGAGTAAATATCCACAAAGGTGCACACTGCTGTAGTCTTTAATTCACCCCTTGTCTTTATTGATTTAAACACATTTATATGTCACACATCTAAGATTCTATGTGACTCACAGTAACACATGAAATAATAAAATATTAAACACATATAGATAAAGATTCGGTCCTTCTGAATTTACTTGCCCCCACCATGCCATACTTACTCGCCAGAGCTTCCATGCTCATTTCTAGAGAAAGCCTTGTTCTTAAATTCAAGCCAACTGTTTTGCAACTAAACAGAAAAGATAAGAAATAAATCTTGGATTTCTAAGAAATCAAAGTTACAAAAATCCTCTGTACTTGCAGAGTAGCCAGACTTGTTTAAAATGTGTTTTTACAAGAGATTATGAAATGTCAGTATCTGATAGCAATTTGCACATGGCAAGCACAATACATGGCTTTCATTTCTAGAAGCAGGATTGGTCAGGCTAACAGAATTTATCGGTACCTCTTTCCTTTCAAGTACCATAAAATACAGCATGACAGATATTTGCATATCACACTGATTCTCAGCCTAGTCCTCAGGACACACCTAGCCAGTCAGGTTTTTAGGATAACCCCAACGAATATGCACGAGATAGAGAGTTGCATACAATCGAAGCAGTGCATGCAAATCTATCTCGTGCATATTAATTGTGGTCATCCCGAAAACCAACAGGCTAGGTGTGCCTCCTGAAGAGGGCCGAGAACCACTGTTCCACGCTTTCAACAAGGAAGAACAATTGAAGAAATACTCAATAAGTACTTAAGAATAAACAACCAAAAGGTCTAGATTGCATGACCATTACTGCTGCAAAAAGGACTTGCACAAATGACTGAATCAAGGGATACACAGACAAAATGTTTTCGTTTCTTATACTTAATTACTTTTTGTATATTTCTGTAACTGTTCTTTCATGTTGGAAGTGTAGAATAAATTGTATAGATCAGTGAAACAGAATTCTACTTAAATGAATTGTATTTTTTAGACATTGGAATGTGAAAAATGTACAAGGGAGTGAAGCCTTTTGCAAGGCACTGTGCTTTTAATTAGAGAAGTTACATATCTCATATACAATTCGTTCATTCTCTTTACAGTTCCTTGTAAAAGTCTTCACATGTTTGCACATTTTTTAACATTCTGTTCCCTAAAATATCCAATTCAAAATGCATTAAAGGCGACGTTTGTTTCACTGATCTGTACATGCTCCTTTACATTCAGCAGATGCTTCTACTAATATGCTCACAGCAGCTTACAATATTAAACAAAGGAAAACATTTAAAACATCAGATCCCTAAAATTTGCACAACTTACCTACAACACCATTACTCTTCTTCATCCCCTCAAAAAATCTGGCAACAACCATTCTTTTGAGTGTTTGTGAAACAGTAATAGACTATCCAAAAATCTTAACTTTGGTGTCAAAAGCATTCCAAAGATAAGGTACTGCGGCAGTAAAAGCATTATCTTGTGTCATCTGCAAACGGCATTTCCTTCTGATGTGATGGCTCATTAATAATAATACTAATGCATACTGCAAAGAGCTTGCAATCTAAGCAGTTGGGCAATAGAAGATAAGGTAACTTGCCCAAAGTCACCAGGAATGTCAAAGTCAGAAGTCAGATTTGAAGGTAGCTTCTCTGGGTCATAGCCCATTATTCTAACCACCAGGTCATTTCCTTTCCCCCCTTATGGCACCTAGTTAACCTTCAATCCTGAGCAGACTGCAATGACCATGCCTACCTATACCCTTTACTAAGTCCTGAAGGCAACCGGGCCATACGCTTCACTTTCAAAATGAAAGACAAATTATAGGAATATTCAAAAAGTAAAGAAGAATAAGAAACCCAAACATTTTGATTAATAAGTCCTCACACCCCTTCATGCAACAGTTAGAAGAAATCCCTTCTGAAGTAATAACAAGGATGATTCATTTAGGATAAGCGCCTACCAACTTTACACAGCAAGCCGGTACAATTTTTGCTCATTCCTCTTGGCAGAATAGCTCGAGCTCTTTCTAATTGGCAGGGTGTCATAAGAACATAAGATATGCCATACTGGGTCAGACCAAGGTCCATCAAGCCCAGTATCCTGTTTCCAACAGTGGCCAATCTAGGTCATACGTACCTAGCAGTATCCCCAAAAGACACAGGTTCCACAATGCTTGTATTGGGTCAAGCATTGATATCCTGGGTCCCTTTTTAATAATGGTTTATGGACCTTTCCTCCAGGAACTTGTCAAAACCTTTTTTAAACTCAGCTACACTAACAGCTCTTACTACATCCTCCGGTAACAAATTCCAGAGTTTGATTACACGTTGAGTGAAAAAATATTTTCTCTTATTTGTCTTAAATAGTTTACCCTGTAGCTTCATTACATGTCCCCTAGTCTTTCTATTTTCTGATAGCGTAAACAATCGATCTACGTTTACCCGTTCCACTCCATTCATTAATTTATAGACCTCTATCATATCTCCCCTAAGCCGTCTCTTTTCCAGGTTGAAAAGCCCTAACATTTGTAGCCTCTCTTCATAGAAGTATCCTTCCATCCTCTTTACCATTTTGATGGCTCTTCTCTGTACCTTTTCTAATCCTTTTTAAGATACGGCGACCAGAATTGCACACAATATTCAAGGTGCAGTTGTACCATGGAACGATACAGAGGCATTATAATATCCTTTGTTTTATTTTCCATTCCTTTCCTTATGATACCTAGCATTCTATTTGCTTTCTTGGCCGCCGCTGCACACTGGGCGGAGGGTTTTAACATGTTATCCACGATGACTCCTAAATCTTTTTCCTGGGTGGTGGTTCCCAATGTGGAACCTTGCATCGTGTAATCATAGTGTGGGTTGTTCTTTCCTAGGTGCATAACTTTGCACTTGTCCACATTAAATTTCATCTGCCATTTGGATGTCCAGTCTTCCAATTTATCCAGATCCTCCTGCAGTTTTCCACAGTCCTCTTGGGTTTTAACAACTTTAAACAGTTTTGTGTTGTCTGCAGATTTGATAACCTCACTAGTTATTCCCTTTTCCAGGTCATTTATGAATATGTCAAAAAGTAGTGGACCCAGTACAGATCCCTGGGGTACTCTACTATTCACCTTTTTCCATTGGAAAAATTGGCCATTTAGCCCTACCCTCTGCTTTCTATCTTTTAACCAGTTCCCGATCCACAATAGTACACTGCCTCCTATCCCATGACTTTTTAGTTTTGCCAAAAGTCTCTGATGAGGGACCTTGTCAAAGGCTTTCTGAAAGTCCAGATACACTATATCAACTGACTCACCTTTGTCTACCTGTTTATTCACACCTTCAAAAAACATATCAGATTAGTAAGACAAGATCTTCCTTGTCTAAAGCCATGTTGGCTGTCTCCCATTAGGCCATGACTGTCTACATGCTGCGTAATTTTGTTCTTTATGATGGTTTCTACCATTTTCCCCAGTACTGACGTCAGGCTCACCGGTCTGTAATTTCCAAGATCATCCCTGGAACCCTTTTTAAAAATTGGCGTTACATTGGCGACCCTCCAATCTTCAGGTATTACAGATGATTTTAATGAAAGTTCACAGATTACTAATAGCAGGTCTGCAATCTCATATTTCAGTTCTTTCAACACTCTTGGATGTATACCATCTGGTCCAGGTGATTTGCTATTATTCAGTTTATCAAATAGTTGTAATACATCTTCCTAGTGTAGCGATATTTCTCTCAATTCCTCTGCAGTATCACCTTTAAATACCACTTCAGTCTTGGGTAACATCCCTACATCTTCCTCAGTAAAGACCGAAGCAAAGAATTCATTCAGTCTCTCTGCTATAGCCTTGTCTCCTCTTACTGCCCCTTTTACCCCTCTATCATCTAATGGTCCAATTGACTCTCTCACAGGCCTTTTGCTACAAATGTACTTGAAAAAGTCCTTATTTCGTGTTTTTGCTTCCGTAGCAAGTTCCTTCTCAAATTCGTGCTTTGCCTGCCTTATCAATGCTTTGCATTTAACTTGCCAGTGCTTGTGCTGTTTCCAGTTTTCGTCGTTTGGCTCTTTTTTCCATTTCCTGAAAGATGCCTTTTTGGCAGCAACAGCCTCTCTGACCTCACCTTTAAACCATGCTGGCAGTTTTTTGGACTTTCTTCCACTTTTCTTAATGCATGGAATACAACTGGTCTGGGCTTCCAGGATTGTATTTTTAAACAACACCCAAGCTTGATGTAAGTCTTTAACCTTTGCAACCGCTCCTTTTAGTTTTTTCTTAACTATATTCCTCATTTTATCAGTCTTCCTTTCAAAAGTTAAAAGGTAGTATTGTGGATTTCTTTACTATCCCTCCTCCACTAATTAAATCAAACACGATAATGCTATGATCACTATTGCCAAGTGGTCCCAACACCCTTATTTCTTGCACCAGATCTGATGTTCCACTAAGGACTAGGTCCAGTATGGCTTCCCCTCTGGTCGGTTCATGAACCAGCTGCTCCAAGAAGCAGTCATTTATTTCATCTAAAAACTTTATCTCCCTAGCATGTCCTGCCGTGACACTGACCCAGTCGATACTGGGGTAATTAAATCACCCATTGCTACTACTCTGCTGTGACTTTTGTTAGCTTCCTTGATTTCTTTGAGCATTTTATCATCCATTTGTTCATTCTGGCCAGGCGGTCGATAGTACACCTCCACTACCATCACCTTCCCCTTCATATATGGAATTTCAATCCATAGAGATTCTACAGCAAATTTTGTTTCCTGCAAAACTTTAATCCTTTCTGACTCAATGCCCTCTCTAACATAGAGCGCAACCCCTCCACCAATTTGATCAGGTCTATCATTACGATATAGTTTGTATCCAGGTATCACAGTGTCCCACTGGTTATCCTCCTTCCACCATGTCTCTGAGATTGCAATCATATCTAACCTCTCATTTAGTGCTATATATTCTAACTTTCCCATCTTATTGTTTAGACTTCTAACATTTGCATACAAGCATTTTAGAGACTGTATTTTATTAATATTAATCTGGCTATTGGTAGGCATGGGTAATTTGGAATCTTTACACTCTGTCTGCACCATACTCAAGGGCATTTGGGCTACTTTACTCTTTTTTGGAACCTCACTGCTTTTGGTAGTATCCTTCAAGGATACCTTCTTCCGAACCATGCGCTCTTGAGCGACTGTCGGCTTTCCCCTATTTTCTAGTTTAAAAGCTTGTCATTTGTAGACTGCAGGCTTCAACTCTTGCTAAAGATTTTCTATTGGATTCAGGTCTGGGCTTTGGCTGGGCCACTCAATGGCATTCCCTTTCTTCTTGCTAAGCCACCCCATTAAGGATTTCCTTTGTGCTTAAGATCACTATCCTTTTGAAAGGTGAACCTCATCCCCAAGTCCCAGATTTGACCCAGACTGGTATAGGTTTTCCTCCATTATCTGCTTGCCCTTCGTACAGTACATCTCTCCCTCCATCGTCACATGCCTCCACATCTCACAAAGCATCCCCATAACATAATGCCGACTATACCCTGCTTTACTGTAGTGATGATGTTAGACTGATGTACAGAGTTTATTTTATGCTTCCGATAACACTTAACATGGAGGCCCAAAAGTTCCACTTTGGTCCTATCAGACCACAAAACCGCCTTCACCATGTGTGCAGTGTCCCCTAAATGTTCCTTTGCAAAGGTTGGGCAGCACGTCATATGATTTTGATTTGTCAACGACTTCCTTCTTGCCACTCTCCCATACAGGCCCTATTTATGGAGTAATCTTGGAATCTGAACAGCCAACAATTTTCCCCCAATCTCAGCTAGAGATATCTGTGATTCTTTTAAGTAATCTTAGCCCTTACAATGGCCTTCTTTAGTTGTGTTCTTAACCCATAGCTACTGACTTTGGAGATATGGTCTGACTGAGGCAGTGTATTGTTGATGACAAACTGTTTCCTTTTTACAATGATCAACCTCACAGTGCCCCACAGGATAATCAGACATGCTGACATTTTCTTGTAGACTTTCCACAATCTGTGCCTTTGAATAATGTTATCCCAGGCGTCTTCGCCACCCCTGTGTTATGCATGTTTTTACCTGAATGTAATTTGCCTTCAGCTACTACTGAAAAGGTATGAAAGCAAATCTATTCCCCTTTCCTTTGTTCAAATTCACTTCATATTACAGAAACAGCTTGATTCTCCATCCAGGACTACACAAATAAACTTGGAAACAAGTGAGCTCCATTTAACTTATTGTGAGCCTTGTTAAGACGAGATTTGGAGACACATCTACTCTGGGTTTGCGGTGAAATAGGATGCGAGGATTTATGCAATCAAGACTTTGTGATTTCTTATTTTTTAATCTTTCTATGATTGCTCTTTCATTTTGACGTTTTAATTTGGTAATTTTGAACCTTTGGGACTTTAACTGTACCTTTTAAACAGCAGGATGTGGAAAATGTACAAGTTTCACACTTTTACAAGGCACTATTTATTTCTGAAACTTTGTGTGCATGACCTTTGCTCTGAATATTTGTTTATTTTGCAGGGGAATTCAACAACATCTGGAGTACACAGTAAATGTTAGTGTGTGCACTAGGACTGTACAGCTGTACTAGAGATTTCTGGATACAGTTTTAGTCCGAATATATACTACACAGCTCTTACCAGAACTTCTCGGCCACCAAGGCTCTTGACAAACTTGTCTGTTCTTTGGCGGAGCTCAGACATGATGGGATGGGAACGAAGGATCTGGTTCACTTCCTGTCCATCTTGTAACTTTTTCTCCAGTAGAGAAAACCCATCCAGTAGCTGATAGAGGGAGAGTGCAACATTGCTGCTGGGGACCTGCTATTAAAAAAAAAAAAAATTATCAGTTTCAAGTCTGTCACTTTCTAATAATTCCATTTAAAAACCGTAATCAAAGTGCAAACATTTTTAAAAAAGGAAGACATTTTTCCCAATTATAAACAAAGTAAATAACTTAATAAAATATAGCCCTGCTGAATAGTTGGTCAAACTAAACAATTCAATATATGACGGAGATATACAAGTTTGACCACCTGTGACAGTTTTTGAGCTGTTCGTTTGAGTGTGAAGCTTGCATTAGAAACAAAACCAGTTTTCCCCCCTGATGCAGTTGACCAATGAAACTCAATTTGGGATAGGCTTGGGGGACTTCTTGAGCATTACATGCGAGCAGAGGGAGCGGTTTGAGAGACCTGGAGTGTTACATGTGACTCACATGAGAGACGGAACAAACTAGCAATCTAAGAAACAGAGAAGAATTCTCTTCTTGGACTGTCATTGGTTACTGAGGAAAGTTTACGTTTTAATTTGGTATTTTTGAACCTTTGGGACTGTAACAATGCACATATGAAATATAGATGTTGGAAGGAACACTTGTTTTTAAAGTTAAAATAAAAAATAGAGGGCCTGATATTCATTTGTGATGACCATGCGCATTTAAGGTGCATAGCCATCGCTGCTAAACTTTAACCCCGGATCTTCAATCTGGGGTCATATCCGGCCACCGGCATTGAATATCACCGCACAGCCGCACAAGGCACAGAAGCTAACCATGCAGTGGCGATATTCAGCCACTGCTTGGTTAGCTCCGGCAGTGAAAGTTAGGGCAGCTTTTGCTGCACCTAACTTTCACCGCTGAGGGATAACAGAGCAGTGGCTGAATATTACCGCTGCATGGTTATCCTTGGGTACCACCCCCAGAGTGCCCCAGACACGCCTCGATGCTAAGCAGTCAGCCTCGGGACATACAGCAGCATCACTCGGGGATATTCAGAGGCACTAACCATGTTAGTATCACTGAATGTCTCGCTTAGGGGAATTTACATGGTTTATAGCTTTGTAAACCATGTAAATGCCTTTCAATATCAGGCCCAGAGAAACTATGATTAAATTGCAGAAAAGCTGCTTCAATGCAAGAAACAGCTCCACATTCTGAAATATTTGTAGCATTGTCTATACTGATTTAGGCTATGGTGAAATTAGGCCTTACCTGCTAATTTTCTTTCCTTGAGTCCATCCAGTTCAGTCCAGACGGGTGGGTTATGCACGCCTACCGAGAACAAACTGGTTTGTGCAATCCTCCTCTGAACAATGGGCCCAATATTCAGTTGGGTGGGCTATGCGCCATGTCAGCACATAGCCCTGCCCACTGACCTCTAAACCTGGATATTCAATGCCATGGCGACAGCACTGAACATCCAGGTTAGGTGCCGAGAGGATTCACCTGCAGAGCCTAATCAGGTAGCGACGATATTGGACCACACCTGGTTAGCCATCCATGGCTAGAACTACGTGAGCCAAAAGCTCGGCTAGTTTTAGCCGTGGACGGCTAACCAGGTAGCAGTCCAATATCGCCACTACCTGGTTACCGGGATGCTCCGGCCTGGAATGCTCCCAACATACCCCGATGCTAACCGGATAACATCAGGGTGCGTAGGGGACATAGACAGAAATATTCAACGGCACTAACCGTGTAGGTGCTGTTGAATATTCCCATCTAAGTCATTTATACGGTTTACAGGACTGTAAATCATGTAAATGCCTTTCGAATATCAGGCCCAATATTTCTATAACAAAGCAGACTCCAGAAGAAACAATTATTAGGCATACTTTCATTGCATATTCCACAAAATATAGTTACCGAATAAACACTCTAGATCCGAAAAGTATCCAGAAAAGAGGATATAAACCATTGCTTCTCATCTTTAAGGCTTAAATATGGTCTAGAGAGAAGCTTTCCGCGGAGCCTGTCTTACCTAGTTCCCCTGGACCCATGGATAAGTTTGTCCAGATGACAGAGGCGCAGAGAAGGGAGATTAGAGCGGGCGCTCCTCCGTCGGTAGTTGTGGCGCCGACGGATCTTGCCCTGGATGTGACTCTCTCCCCAGATGAGTGCTTGCCGCCACCTCGTGGAACCTGTCCGGTGTCTCTTCCCGCGAGAGGAGAAGTTACCCCTCCCGGAGTTGCTGGGTTGGCTTCTGGAGCGCGGGCCTCGCAGGAAGAACTTCCTGGACCTCTGCCTTTGGGTTCGGGGTTTGGGATTAAGGTTCCCCTTTACATCTCGGAGGCTGTTACATCGGTGGACCGAGTCGAGGGAGTGGATGTAATATCTTCGGAGTCGCTGTCTGGATCATCAGTGGACATTTCTTTAAAGCGCCCTAAGGAGATTTCCCTTGAATCCATTTGGAAAGCTATTTCTCAGCTCTCTTCTGTCGTGAGTAAACAGTTGGATTTGACTGTTGCAAGACTTGAGAAGTTGGAAGTATCCTCTTCTGTGATGCAGTCAGATGTGGCTACCTGTTGTTTGAAAGTGGCTGAAGGGGAACAGAAATTGACTCAATCTGCTTTAGTTCAAGATTCTCTTATTAAGGACAATATTTCTATGAAGATTAAATTGGAAAATTTAGAAAATATTGCTCGTGCCTCAAATATTAGGTTGTTAAATTTTCCAGTGGTATCGAATGTTTCTCCGTTTGAATTGTTTAAAAGGTATTTGCAGGGAGCTTTGTTAGTCCCAAATGATTTAATTCCCCCAGTGGTGAAAGCCTATTTTCTGCCTAAGGGCAAAATAGAGAGTAAGGTAGCGGTTGGTGAATTGGTTATGGATAGTTTGGATGTTTCCACTTTGTTACAATCTCCTGAACAGTCGGAATTAATAACATCAACTTTGTTAGTGACCTTGGCTTTGTCCTCTGATCGGGATTGGTTGCTTAAGTTATACTTTAAGAAACGTTTAGTTTCATTTATGGGGAAGAGGGTGGCAATGTTTCCCGATGTTTCTAAGGAAACTCAGAAAAGGCGTAGAGCTTTTCTGTTGTTAAAACCAGGTGTTGTCCAGATGGGTGCGTATTTTGTACTTCGTTTTCCTTGTAAATGTGTTATTTCTTATCAGAATGCTAAATAAGTGTTTTTGCGACCTGAGGATTTATCTTCATTTATAAGCTCTCATATTATAACTTCCTCTCCTCGGTGAATTCTCATCATTTAAGATAGATCTCTGTCCCCCGCCAAAGTATTGCCACTCTATTCCTATAAATTTTTCTTTGGTCTTCTCCCCATATTGTGGGCTAACTGCATATTTGTATTTATGTTATTTCTTGACTTTTTCTTGTTGTATTTTGCTTATACAAGATGCTGTTTCTGTACAAGTATTTACTTGGTTTGGATTGTTAAAATTGCATAAATAAAAAAAAAAAAAAAAAAAATATGGTCTAGAGACAAACTCATTACCCCCTGATCTGCTGACCACACTGAACAAATGTGCCAGAGAGTCACCAACATGGCATGGCAGCACCATATTAGATTTGAATACTTCAAAGGTGACAAGGCATCAGAAAAATATATGGCACATGCACGTGTATTCCCTTTCGAAGCCGGGCATGAACCAGAATTATTTAGGGCAAGTTCTGGACTAGATTGGAGGGACTGAAGGAAAAAGAATTAGTAGGTAAGGCCTAATTTCACCTTCCTCATAGTCCCTCTAGTCCATTCCAGATGCATGGGATGTAACAAAGCAGTACCTAAGGCTGGGAAGGGAACAGAAGAGCATCCCCAAAGATACGACATCCTCAATGCCCCCCTGATGCAAAGCAAGGTACGGCATGTCACAGTTATGCTCAAGAGCCATGAACTAAGGACTCTGAGTGTAGTGGAACAAAAAAATCTGCATTGTTGGAATCAACTTATTTATTTATTATTTATTTAGCTTTTCTTCTATACCGCGCTATTCACATCAGTGCGGTGTACATTCAGCATAACATTATACATGCAGTCGAACCACATTGTGTTTACATTGAACAGGAGCAATAAACCTGGATACTAGGGGTAACTAGGGTAACTATCTACAAAACCAACTTTAGTCAATTGCCAAAAGGTGACCTGTGAGTCATTTGAGACTGCGCAACGACAAGAAAGCTCACCAAGAATAGTGCTTGCCAAAAGAACCTTTGTCATCAAAAAACATAGGAAGGACCAGCATCTGAGCCCCCCTGTGTTGTTCTGCAGGCCCCCCAAGACCAGCTGCCTCAGAAACCCCTGTTAAGATCATGAACTTATCAGGCAGCTATACCATTGTACACTGAGTGGCCAACTGGCCATGGAAACCAATTGCATTCATCCTGATCCTACCAGACTAGATGGAAAATTCACCCAAAACTCCTCTGAATGATACTAAATCTCCAGCAGGGAACTAAGAAGGACTCTGTGTAGAGAAGAGGGTGCCGAGGCCTAAGTCTTTCCCTCAAAATAACACCTGGACAGGAAAGGAAGGGAGATTTATATCCTATATCTAATCTCTAAACAAACCATCATTGCTGTCCAAGGCCAAAGCTATGCCACTCCTCGGCAACTTCACCTATCGGGCAAAACCCTGGGTCCAGAAATGAGAGCTTCCTACTTGACTTGTAACAGGCATATGGCTTTCGCTCAGAGATAGCAGCTATGACTGGTGAAAGGAGAGCTTCTTATCCTGCTCCCAGCCCTCAAGAGAACCCCCCCCCCAAAAAAAAAGTAAGGCAATGTGTTTCCTCCTGTCTGAGACACTAAACACCTAAGGACTGGAGCTGGCCCAACGCCAGCCATGGACCAGAAGCAACCTGCCACCCAAAACAGCAAAAAACAACTATGGCTGTCATCTCGAGGTCACTGACCACTCCAGAGAACTATCCACTTCCAACCAATCAAGAAAGAGAAAGCCACCAGAGCTACCTGGGAGGCTTACTATGTCAAGCCCTCACTTCCAAAACTTTGGATCCCATAGCAGAATGCTAATGTTCCGCAATGGCTACCAAAAATAGAGGAATCCGCCTTTCCAAGCCAATCTCTCTCAACAGCCAAATAACATATGAGATCATGCTAGCTTCTCTGAATCACAGCTGTTCTGATGAGCTCACTGAATCTCCCACCACAGGCTACTGGCCCATGGAAAAAGCTGCCTGCAGTTGCTGTGAGAGCTACTGGGATAACACAAGAAACTGCCACAGTCTTAAGGACTCTTCTTGCCATCCTCTGGCTACATCTTAGCAAGTGCATGTATGCAACCAAACAGAGTTCACCCGAGTTCTCCTCTTGCTAGGGGAAGTCACTCCGGACTGGCTGCACTGAGCCCAGGTGAACCGTAAATTAGAACTAACCCTTCAGAGCAGCTCCTGAAGCACGTAACGTACCTCACACTCTCTGAGGCTACCTGAAGATGAAATCCACTATGAGGGTGAAGGCTGGCAGCTATGAGGAAACTTAGCGCCTTGCTAAGGTAACTCTGCTCATGATAATACTCAAAATGGCTTAGTCTCAGAGCTCTGGTCTTAGGTACCAACTGTGGTACCGAAAGCACTCCTGAACAGATGGAATGGGAAAATAGCGAGCACGTTACCTTTAAAAGCAAGAGCAAGCCAGGTTCCCATGGCAACAGGAAGCTTTCAGCCAGAACGGAGCTCAGCCATAGCCATGACGTAAGAGCTGAAGGCAGCTCTAATGATTTGCACCTGAGTAACCAGAGGGGTGTGGCTGCAGGAGGAAGCCGTTTTAAACCGGTTTCAGAGTCAGTCTTACAGAATGGAGAGGAGGAGTCCAAGCACAGGAACAAGGAGGAGATCAGGCACAGCCAGGAGTGGGAGAAGCCACACCGGCAGGAACACAGCCAAGAGAAAGAGAACTCTGGAACAGAAGGCAGAGAGAAGCCTCTGCAATTGTCCAAGACACTTCAACAAGGAAGGCACTCAGGAAGGCAGCAACCAGGGAAACCTTGGAACCCAGTTCCAGGCAAGAGGGATACTGGAGGGTCCATTCCCTATACCTTTAAAGCAAAACCAGAGCCTCTGTGGAAGCTACCCGAGGACAAGGTCAAGCAGTTTGCCTGTACAAGGGGAGAAAGCTCTGAGCACAGACAAGACATTGCTAGTAAAGAAGGTACGTCAGAATTACTTCCTAGCCAGAGACTTGTTGAAGATATTGTGCAACAATTGAAAGCTAGTGCTAATAAGTGCCGAGATAGCACGGCTGTAAAAATAACTCCTAACAGAAACACTTTCAGTAAATGGTTTGAAGCTGATATAAAAGCCATAGGGAAGAGCTTACGTAATAACCAATCTCCTACACTAGAGAAGGTCACAGCTAATGAGAGAGGAAACTTTCTAGAGCAGCTGCAAGAGGTTATCCAAGGTTTGCAGTGCAAGAGTTCCCCTAAGCAGAGCTGTGATGAAGAGAGTGAGGATATGATTATCGATGTAGTCAATATTCCTGAAACACCTGAATGCTATGAGATGGACTGTTCTCTGTGTAACATTGATCACTTAGATTTACGTTAAACAAGCTTTGTAGGAGAAGAATACAAAGTTGTTTTGGCTGTTTAAGTTGCTGTGAAGAAACAGTTTTTGTACTTTATTTCTACTTTTCATTTGCTCCTGTTTCCTATTATTTTGGAAAAAAACTCTATGCTTTGCCTAAGCCTGTTGAACCCTTGTGAAAGGAAAAACCCCTAAATAAATTTACCTGTTCAAAAGACCCTCGTGCCACAACACATATTGTTGAAGAGTGAAACTTAAAAAAACTACAAGTCCCAGCAACCCTTGCTGCTACATAGTAGAAAAGGACACTTGGAAACAAGATTGCGGTCACCCTTGCTATAGAGCCATCGGCCCTAGGCAGGGAAAGCGTGACGCAACATACTCTGCACTGCTGCAACACCCCTGGGGACCAAGGGACTTTAGGAGAACAGCCTCACTAAGCTTCCCCCCACCGGCCAATTATGAATGGGGCATGTCTGGACAGATGTCCAAAAACTGGATGGGTCAGATCGGTACCCTATTCTGAACCCGTAGGAGCTATACGTTCCTACGGGATCAGAATCAGGTGCAGGGGCCTGGACATGCAGGACATGCCCCAATTCTGGGCTGCTGCACGTCTGGCCTGTTCTCCCCACCCCCCCGCCCCCAAGGCTCCTGCATGGAGCCCCACTGCCCCGCACACTTGCAATTAAGCATTTCCCTGCCGTCCAACTCCCTGCATGGGCCTGTCAAGGCAGGAATCAGGTGGTGGGGAACCTCCTGGCTCAGCTCACCTGGGCAGGGGTGTCCTCCTGCACTGCTCACCGGCCTCAGAGTGACTTATTCCACTTCCGAGGTGGAATAAGTTTCCCATGCAGCTCTTCCTCCCCAAACATACAGGGCCACAATCATAATCGGCCCTGTACATCCAGGGTCAGGGCCCTGCCTCTATCCTGCCCATGCTCCTCCCCATAGTCATCCCCTCCCGCCCCCTTCCAGAGCTCCCTGCACATCTCCTCTGTATGTGCATTTAACTAGATGTATGTCCAAACCGGACGTACATCCCCGCTAAACGCTGTTCAGAATGACGTCCTATATATTTATATATATATAAAACATTTTTTTTCTTCCCAGTCCCAGACAGCATGCAGGCATCCTGAGGAAGAGCCACTCTGACTCCCTATCCCAGCAGACACGTCTTCTTCGCCAAGAAGGAAGACACCATGATACAACTGTGCCGAGCTACAGCTGAAAAAGTAGGTCACAGACTACCTGAGAGAAAGGTAAAGAATAGCCACAAACAGCATGAAACAGACTCAAAACAGAAGTGCTTTCTACTGCAGCTCAGAAGAAATAGCCTAGGAGCAAGGCTTTTGGCCCCCCTATTCTCCACTCCACCAGGGAAGAAGCCTGACCAGACTGCAATTCCAGAGGTCATGCTCCACCGAAATAGCAGCCAATTACTTCACATTACCTTAAGGCAGAACAACTGCCAAGCACCGCACCTCTTCAGTCCTCACCACAAACTGACCTAGATGACACCCAGAAATGTACTATGCATGAAAGGTAATGACCAGTACTGCAGCGCAAGTTAACGCCTGAGAGCCCAGCAGAGGGCCTTGAGCACAGGCCTTACTGAAGTATCTCCCTTTGCAGCATACATCTCCTAGCTTCTTCCCACCAGTTAGGGAGGAAGGGGGACAACCACACAACATGCACTCCACTGTGCCTCCTCCCAAATGTTGCGGAGGAGGAAGGGGGGGACCCCATCAAGGCTATTCCCAGCCTGCTCTTCAAATCCATCAGAAAGGGGGAACAAGCCGACCAACATCCCAAATCCTCATCCTCTTCCTTCACTCCAGTTCAGAGTGCATAGGTTAAGACAACCTCCATCTGCAGACTAAGAAATACTGGTCAGAGGAGGATTGCACAGTTGATATCAAACCAGTTTGTTCTTAGTCTCCAACTGCTGGTAGGAGTGCATAACCCATGTGTCTGGACTGGATTGGAGGGACGATGAGGAAGGTGGTCATTTTAGAAGCCTTATTTATGATTTGTATGTCCAGAAACATGAATGGAGGATGTCTAAATCATGGAGACATCCCTAGAGCCATTTTAGGAGACAGGTCTAGAGATATCCTGGGCATGTGTATGTCTAAAATCAGCAATAGGTGTGGCAGAGGGGCATGCAGGGTGGTCTGTCAAACTTAGACATGCGTGCTCGATTACAGAAACAGCTGATACGTCTAGGCCCATGTCCTAATCTGCACGACTACACACTGTCACCAGTCTCAGAATGAAGAGAAGTGAATTCACTCAACAAAAAGCTTCATTCCATCAAAAACAAAAATGGGATTAGGAGATATTCTTTAAAAGGAGAAAAGGATCTCAGAACCTTAAGAGTCTGCAATTGTGGGCATGTGCCCTTGATGCCTGCTCAGTACATCAGTGATCCTAAAAAACTCCTTAATAAAATTGTAATGATAAAAATCCAGGGAATTACCAAATCAAAACTTTATTTTTTATTTTTTTACAGCAAGTGAAAGTTTTGAAATCTACCTTTGTAGTACAAATGAATTAAAATTGACTACTGATTATGCATCAGCAGTGAGTTAACGGTTAATTGAACCTCAGTTTTACAATTTTGTGAGAAACTGCTTACATAGCTACAGAGAGATACTGGTACACAAGATATGAAGAACTTTTCATCTGGCAAATGTATATAAGATAAGAAGAACTCTTCACCTGGCAAATGCATATACAATAAGGAGATTATCAATTGTAGAGTTTTGAGCTTTTAAAACCATGGGATGGGGGATGTATCCCTTGAGCATTCTCAGACATCTGGCCAGCATCTTGATTATGTTTAATGAATAACTGACCGTATACTATGTGTATGTCACCTGATGGAAAATAACTGGTTGCCCTTGCAACAGGATAAAGTGGGTGCCTTTTTCAGCTGGGGAGAGGTGAAGGGATCTCATCCATGGAGCGAACACATGCGTTGCCTGGAAAGTCTCCCGATTGAGAAGTCTCTCTTGCCTGGCTGAATCTGGGATCCATTCAGTCAAAGTGTGGCAGGAGATGAAGTTCATAACTCTGTCGGTGATGTATCCTTCTCCTGTAATTATTTGCTTTCTAGTTATCTTTTCTAAGGTAAATAAGTGAATTACTTGCTTTCAAGTGATCTTTTCTTTGTTTTATAAATAAACTGCTTATTTTTATTACAAAGTTTGTTAGCCTTTGTTTTTGCACCCCGTTCAATTTGCAAAACAACCTTCCACCCCACAGAGCATATATTCTTTCATCTATAAACCAAAAGGTCAGTAGCAAGACTTATCTGCTCAACTGCTAATTCTTAACAGAGCACTTACACTCTATCCATTCGCCAACGCCACTCAGGGCGCCATCACCAGCATTTCGCAAGTGCTTCCTCAGGGGCCCTCTAAGGCACATCCCCTGTCTGTAATACTGTCATGGGGATGTTTATGTAAATGTTCCAAATGATGTCCATATTTGGGATATCCATGTTTCTAAAATTGTGTCTGAACTTGGGCCTTTTCGGGCACGTTTTCACATGGATGTATAGACTTCATTTCTAAAATGTGCCTTTATATGACTGAAAGTTTCTAAATAAATCTGTTTTCCTTGAGTGTTCCTTTGGTGCCATCTAGGAAGTGTGCTTGGTTACTGGATTGGTATTCAATTTGCACCTCTATATTTTCTTTTTGGGCTCATTGTTTTGGAGATATGCAAGTGCCATTAAGGGAGAACAGCCTGAGTGGCTGATATGGTCAAGAATGATTATGAAGGCCAAAGTCATCGCAAAGGATGTTCACAACAATTGTAAAACTATATTGACAGTTTTTAATCATTTTGGAAACTGAGGTTGCTATCCTACTTTATTGAATTTTGCTCTGTGACATCAAATAAAAGCATTTTTTTTAGCACCTGTCTTATGTACGGTTCTACCAGAGGTGCTATACAGTTCCTTATAAAGTTTGGATTAGCACACAGGCATCCAAACCAGGAGTTTCAAACTACAAAGAAAAGTCAATTTTTAAAAAGGGTAACTAGAATGATACAAAGAAAGGATTAAGATACTCAAAATGCACTCGCTGGAGAATAGAATGGACGGTGAGGATATGAAAAACACGTTCAAATATTTAACAGGCTTCAATAAGGGAAAGGAAGGTGAAATCAACTGTAGAAAAGGAACTTCAAGGCCAAGGGTCACATTATGAAGTTGTAATCAGGGCCCGCCCCAGAGTTAATTCAAGGTGTTGGCACCCTAGACGGATCTTAAGTCTTACACTCCCCTACTGTTTAGTTTAGAACGCCCTGCTCTTTGCTGCCCCCAAGAAGTTGCTGCCCTAGGTGCTGCCCAAGAAGTTGCTGCCTAATGGTTGGGCGGCTCTGGTTGTAAGGGCATATGTTCTAACGAAACATACGATGGTGATAGATATCTGCAATAGCCTGCTGGCAGAGATAATGCCAACCCAATTACGTGCTTGAGACAGGCAAAGAGCACAGAGGTAACAAGCAGAAGTAATGAAGTGAGGAATGATGGAGAGGATTGAAGTGTTTCTTAGCTATATAAAACCTTAGAGGTCAGTTGGGGTAAATACAAGCCAGTGGGTAAAGAGTAGAGGATGACTGCATCAAGTTTTCAAAAACGTCTGCAGAAACCTTCCTGGAGCAGTCTTGGCTACATCGCTAACGTGAGGTTTCCAAGAAGGCTGAGATAACCAGCAGAGTGGCCATGCTTACAACTCATATCAGCTGTACAGTTACATTAGATTTACAAGAAGACAAGAGTAACCTGCACAGAGCAACTAAGGTTTTGAGCCCACTTGGGATAAAAATAGAGCACAGTGGTGAGAATGGGATTGAGAGGTCAGTTAAACCGCATGGGGAGAGTTATTACTAGTTTAACTAAGCAGAACTGTAGGAAAGTAGTCATGCTTTTCTTTCTTGAAGTTGGGGAAGTCTGTCTTTAGGGGGAACTGCAGATGGCTTACAGAGACCAGAGGAAGTGAAGAGCCTCCTGAGATGTGCAGTCTACAGAAATTCTGAGCTGGGAAACCAGCTGAAGACAATTAAGAGAACTGTAACTGGATTAAATAAAAGTCAAACTGCCAGAGCTGGGGAGAAAGAAAAGGGCCTGGGAACAACAGGAACACAAGTCTCTAAGTGTGTCTAGGAATCTGAGGGTAAACTACATCAGTAGGATTTCTGTCTCTTTGGACGTCAGGGGCAGCCTTTTGCTGGGAAGCTGGCATGGGACAGATTAAAGCAAGAAGGCTGAGTTATGCAGTGAATGAAAAAACATCAACATACTTAAGACATGAAATAACACCAGATATCCTTATACTTAAAGGGGCTTGATATTAAGGTATTAGTAAAGACCACATTCACTCAGGAGAAGAATCCAACAAAGAAGTCAGGTGCTAAGATGAAACAAAAATATACCCAACCAATCAATTAAAGCAAGAAAGGGAAAGAGCAGCAAACCAAAATAAGCACAATACAATAAGGGGTACATCCATCCTTGCTATTCGTGTCTTCACCCGGCTGTGACTAACTTCCCCACCGGTTGTGCGGGGATGTTAGAGGGGGACGGGGTAGGGGCAGCTCGGGGGCAGAGTCTTGGTGGTTGCCGGCCCTCGACGTACAGGGCCAATTCTAATGTTGGCCCTATATGTCCAGGGCCGGTGACATGTGCGGGGAAGTTATCCCAACTCCGAGGTAGAATAACTTCCCTGGATGTGCCATTTTATAAATGCCGGGGTGCGGATGGGGCAGGGGGGCTGAAGGAAAGGGTTCAGGCTGTGGGGAATAAGCATTTATTCTCTGGTGACCATTATCGCATCTTTTTAATGGAGCCACGGTGCCATGGCAACATAATGCCATGGCGCCGCAGCTCCATTGAAGAGCCTTGACTAAGATAGCTGGGGACAGTCCTGCACGTGCAGGCCAGACTGAATCGCAGTCCCGGCCTGTGCATGCAGGACTGTTTACAATTCTGATCTCATGGGACTAGATGTGCCCCACGGTATCAGAATCGTGATCTCCTCTGTACATCCGGTTCAGACTGGACGTACAGAGGGGATCTATGTCCGAGATGGAATCAGGACCTAAGCTCCTGCAAGGAGGTATCCCTTCACATCTTTGTTCCTGTTGAAGGCGCTTCATAAGAAACAGATTTAAAGGAAAGCTTATCTATGAAGTTCTGCAACTGCCTGGGGTCACAGAAGATATATGTTCTTCTTGCATAATACGCCTTAACACAGATATGAGAACGTGGCTCCCAAAGAAATAGTTTGCTTGTTAGACAAGAACATCAAGACTATCTTCAGAAGCTTTCCCCAGACATCTGTTCCTTTTTTATCAGGGTTAGATGATGGAAGTTAAAAAAACATTGTGAAGAGGGGTATTAATTATGAGGAGATGTGCAAGACCTCTTTTTGGTACTTTCATAGTATGAGTTGAATTAGGAAAATTACAAAAGTCTAAATAAAGCTTTTTACTATCTTTTTCAAAGGCTTCCAAACCACAATGAATTAGCTTATCTTTTACCAAGGCAACATCAGAGGATTTCAAGTCCTTCATCTCTTTCATTACAGATGATCACGTCCAGAATCTTCAGCTTTGTATTTGATCATATCCAAAACAGCTCACTTCACAAAAACTGGATATCATGTATTTCTTCTTATAATAATGTTGCACCTCTCTGAACACTTACAAAACAACAGTTCTGGAGGAAAAAGACCTCAGAGCATGAGGCCAACGCAATGGCCAGCAATGTCACTCTAACAGCCTCTCACAAACACATTGTTATCGTTTTACCATCACAGGTCAGAAAAAATCTCCAGCACAAATCACCTTACAGTCAGCTCGGTTACAGGTAAATCACACCATTACCACCAACAATACAGAGCTAATATGGCAAGGGAGATAGAACAAAACAATGTAATACACTCCAAAATGCTGCAGGCGTATACTCATAGCACTCCAATCACACCCATGGTTCAACTCCGACGCCGGGCATTTTGCAAACGCTGCTTCAGGGAGCCAAAACTCTACCTTTATTCAGCTAACAAACCCAAATCATCCTACAAACAAAAACAGAAAACAATAGCAGCAAAATAACTCAGAGCCCGTGCAAGTGTCACAAACTTTAAAAATAATTGTTACATACCAGATACAACACTTACCGGTTGCAACAGGGCAATAAAACAAACAAGCAGCAGAAACTGGCATAAAAAAGCTAACCCCCCCCCCCCCCCCCGCTGGAGAACGCCGTGCATGCACATATGACACTAGGGAGAACCCCCCCCGATACACACCAACCAACCAGAGGGACCCAATTCACAACCAACCAGCCATACTTCATTGATAAAGCCACCACCGTAAGGGGATAACATCTGACTTCACTCATCCCACGCCATAAGAAACCTAAAGAAACCACACACACTGATAACGCTGATTATCTGCCATTCCAACTACGCCGTATACATACAGACAAGCTTATTACACCACAAACTCAAAACTACAAAAAACAACACAGGACCATTCTGACAGCTTTTTAAAGAAATGTTTTAAATAACTTTTTTTGACAGCTTTTTTTAGAAGACCAAATGCCTACCCACTAACCCTATACATACACAAACAGCGAAATTTCAATAACAAAAATTGGATAACATAATTTCACCAACACAATCTCAATAACATACCTTCTGATCAATACCCTCATTCAACCCACCCAGACTTACAGTTCTGAAATGAAAAATACAATATTTTTCTCTATGTGATACCATAGGGCCCGATCATTCTCACCTGTACTCAATGCCGGAATATGATCTAAAACAATACATTTTTAATTATGGAATGTGTGATGTGTTAACTGGCTGTGAGATACTAACGGGGCACCTTCAACACTATGCTTGAGTTTGCTGTGGTGTTCAAGAAGCCTGACATGTAGCTGTCTTGTGGTCTTGCCAATATAAATTAACCTGCAAAGACAAATCAAAGCATACACTACAAAATCCGAATGACACATAGTCTGCTACCTTAAATGCCAACACTTTCCCTGATTTTCAAACATAGTAGACTCCAACATCATACAGCAAAGTGAGTATGACCCACACCTTTTGTGGCCACCCATAATCTCTAGGTCTATCAACAAAAACAGTAGGACTCTAGATATCCCGTAAGTTGCACCCCCCCCCTAGTATATACCATCCTGGGGTGCAATCCAACTAAATCTGGGATCACAGTCAAGATCAGGAAGTGAGCTTTAACAATCTTCTCAAGTACACTTAGACTGTGAGCCCTTCGGGGACAAGGGAATAAAAAAAGTACCTGTTAGTATACATGTACACCGCACTGATTCTAAAGAGCGCGGTATAAAAAAAAAATAATAAATAAATAAAATGTCTACTTAAAGGGGAAAATTGTGTAATCATATGCACATACTAAACTGAACATCCCTGATCACTGCGTAACCTAAGGCGTAATGACCATTTGCGGTCATTATGTAATACTCTAGCCCACACCTGTTTTATCACCGCATCAGGGTAACTCCGCTCAGATAACCCCCTAATAAGCCCCTGAGATTGTTGTTTATAACCATGCACCGTGCTGCAATTATGGTGGTACCGAAGGAATTGAGAAAAAGGCAGACCATTCTTCAAACTCACTGGATGGACACTTGTATAATGCAATAGAGCATTCCTGTTGGTGCTCTTCTTATATACGGAGGTAAGTAAACCAGCCTGAGTATTACAAATATGTACTCCAAAAAAGAAATCTGCTTCTCATCAGAAACCATCGTAAATTGCAAGCACGGGTCACACTGATTTAACCAGTTCAAAAACCATGCAAGTTCACTTTCCATCCTATTCCATACCACAAAAATGCCATTGATATAATGAATCCACATATGGACAAAGCGTAGTTACTCACCTGTAACAGGTGATCTCTGGGAACAGCAGGAATTTAGCCCTCACATATGGGTATCGTTGGTACCGACAGAGCCTGCGCGGGAACGCTCCCCAGCTTCCAAAAGGAAAGCTTTTGGGAGCATCCCACAGCCGCATGCCTGCTGCCTTCCCGCCTCACTGCCTCTCTCACGTCAGTTGAGTTTAAAGCTGAGCCAAGGAGAGAGAGAGAGAGATAGAGAGAGACAACTCCTAGGGAAGGTGGGTGGGTTATGAAGTCTTAATTCCTGCTGTTCCCGGAGATCACCTGTTACAGGTGAGTAACTACACTATCTCCAGGAACAAGCAGGAATGTAGTCTTCACATATGGGGACTCCCCAGCTGAAAGATGCCAGAGGAATGACCCCAGCGAGCTGTGAACCCGTGTGAACAGGGTCATACTTCCTCCCATGGATCCCTGGCATCCTACCGGGATGGAGGGTAGGAATTGCATTAAGTCTGAAAGAGATGCTGCAGGACAGCCTGGCCAAATGAGGCATCCCGACGGGAGTCCTTGTCCAGACAGTAGTGGGCTGTGAAGGTATGTATCGAAGCCCAAGTAGCTGCTCTACAGATATCATCTATAGACACAGAGCGGAGATTATCAACCGAGGCTGCCATTGCTCTGACATTATGAGCTGTAACATGGCCCTCGAGGGAAAGACCTTTACTATCGTAAGTGAAGGATATGCAGTTTGCAATCCACTTAGATAGGCTAAAGCTCTTTTACAATCTAAGGTATGAAGGTTTCTTTCTGCACTGTAGGCATGAGACCTAGGGAAGAATACAGGAAGGTAAACCGACTGGTTTAAATGAAAAGACAAAAAAACCTTTGGCATAAAGTGTGGATGAGTCCTGAGGACTACTTTATCATGGTGGAACCTTGTATAAAGAGGGTCAGCCACTAAAGCTTGCAGTTCACTAATGCGTCTAGCAGAAGTTATTGCAATTAGGAAAATGACCTTCCAGGAAAGGAATTTTAAAGTCGTAGTGGCTAAAGGTTCAAAAGGCGGCTTCATAAGCTACCCAAGAACAAGATTCAGGTCCCATGCCACCGGTGGTGGCTTTATGAGGGGCTTTGTCAATAGTAGACCTCTCATGAATCTTGACACAAGTGCATGAGAAGAGATTGGTTGTCCATTATGGGGCTTGTGAAAAGCCGCAATAGCACTGAGATGGACTCGCACTGAATTTGTCGTAAGACCAGAATTTGAAAGATGGAGGAGATACTCCAAAAGTGACTCCATGGGCACGGAAAGGGGGTTAAGCACCCTTTTTGAATACCATATAGAAAACCTTTTCCATTTGAAAGCAAAGGAATGCCTTGTGGAAGGTTTTCTCGAAGCCTGAAGGATATCCTTCACTTGCTGAGAGAGGTGGATATCTAAAGGTTCTATGCCTTCAGCAGCCATGCCCAGAGGTGCAGGGACTGAGGATTGGGATGCAGAAGCTTCCCGTTCTCCTGAGAAAGGAGATCTGGAGCATATCCCAACTCTAGAGGAGTTGCTTGAGAGAGACGCAGAAGCAGAGGGTATCATGATTGCCTTGGCCAACATGAAGCTATGAGGATCATATAACCCCCGTCTCTCTGAAGCTTGAAAAGAGTTTTTGGAATTAGGGGAAAGGGTGGGAAGGCATAGAGGAAGTCCTGACCCCAATGGAGCTGGAAAGCATCGTTTGCTAGACAGTATTGAGCCGGAATTCTGGAACAGAACCGGGGAAGTTTGGCATTCTGTGGACTTGCAACGAGGTCTATATCTGGTGTTCCCCAGGTTTGGAACACTCGAGCCAGTTGGTCTGACTGAAGAGACCACTCGTGTGGCAGCAGTATTTGACTGAGCTTGTCTGCCCACAGGTTTTGAATGCCTGGAAGGTATACCACTAGAAGGTGAATGTGGAGCTCTCTGGCGAGGGCCCATAGTCGCAAAGCTTCGTTGCATAGCGACAGAGAGCCCGTTCCACCTTGTTTGTTTATGTAAAACATGGCAACCTGATTGTCGGTTTGGACCAGAACTGTCTTTTGACTGAGCTGGGCCTGAAATGCTGTTATAGCATTGTAAATGGCTCTTAGCTCTAAGAGGTTTATTTGAAGAGAGGCCTCTTGTGAGGTCTAGAGACCCTGAGTGGAAAGATCGTGCATGTGGGCTCCTCACCCCAGCTTGGATGCATCCATCATCAGGGTGAATTGGGGCAGTGGTTGCTGGAAGGGGGAACCTACCAGGAGGTTTTCGAGTGACTGCCACCACTGCAGGGACAAAATGAGACGTGTCGAATTCTTGATTTTGTCCATTAAGTGACCTGTGGCTTGTGTCCACTGCAAAGAGAGGGTCCACTGAGCCGCTCGCATGTGTAGGCGGGCATAAGGGACCACGTGTACAGTGGATGCCATATGCCCCAGCAGTTGAAGCATTTCCCGAGCAGCTAAGAGGGTTTTCCTTACTGCTTGGGAAGCCAAATCTATTATTCATAGACAGCGCAGCTGTGGCAGGAATGCTTTTGATTGCTGCGTGTTTAAGCGAGCCCCTATGAACTCTAGGGATTGAGAAGGGGTGAGGTGAGACCTTGAGTGGTTGATTACCAGACCCAAATATTGGAGAATTCTCATGGCACGAGAAACCACTCATTCTGTTTCTGGAGCTGTTGGTGCTCTGATGAGCCAGTCGTCTAAGTAGGGGAAGACGAATATCCCCAGAGTTCTCAGGAATGCTGCTACTACAGCCATGCATTCTGTGAAGACTCTTGGGGCAGAGACCAGCCCGAATGGAAGGACTCTGTATTGGAAGTAGTTTCCTTGAAGAGAAAATGAAGGTACTTCCTGTGATCTACATGGATGAGGATATGCGTGTACGCATCTCTTAGATCTAGAGAACATAACCAATCCTGATTCTGAAGGTATGGTAAAAGTGTTCCGAGGGAGTTCATCTTGAACTTTTCTCAGAACAGATATTTGTTCAATTCTCTGAGGTCCAGGATAGGTCTGTATCCCTCTGTCTTCTTTGGGATAAGAAAATAGGGGAAGTAGAACCCCCTCCCCCATTGGGATATGGGTACCTCTTCTATTGCTCCTTGAGCAAGAAGTGAAGAGACCTCCTGACACAGAATGTCAGTGACAGGGCCTTGAGAATTGAATTGTTTTATGACTATAGGCAGGGGCATGCTGAGAAAGTGAAGTTTGTACCCCTGTCCTACAATGGACAGAGTCCAGTTTTCTGATGTTATTTGTTGCTATCTTTTGGCAAAATGGCATAATCTGCCTGGAATGGTCAAGGGCTCTGGACCCTTCAGAGGCAAAATGGTTAAGTTCTCAAGGTAGAAGTCAAAGCCCCTGTAGAGACTGTACTCGCTGAGCCGGTTGAGCTCTCTGAGCTTGCAGCTTTCTTTGTTGTCTAGATTGCTGCCCTTTCTGGGGAGCATGAACTGGACAGTGAATTGGATGGGAATAAGAATGGTAGGATTTTTTCTTTTTGTTAAAGAAAAATTTCTTGCCTGTTTTTTTCTTTGATGGGTTGGCTGTAGACTTTGATAGTCTATCAAGGTGGTATTGTCAGATTCAATCTGATTAGCTTTGGTCTGCCAATTCTTCCCAAATAAGTTTTCACCTGTGCAAGGAATGTTTCCTAACTTCTCTTGCACCCACTCCTCTAGATCTGATGCTTGGAGCCAGGCAATGCGCTGTGCTCCGATAGCAATAGCAGAGGTTCTGCTAACAGCTTCAAAGCAGTCAAAAGCTGCACGGTTCACAAATTTGGAGACATTTTGAGTGTGCTTGAGCAGAGTGAGGTACTGAACCCATTTATCTTCGGGAAGAAGAGGGCTCATGCGTTCCAGATCCGCTGTAACCTCCTCTAGAAACATTCCCATGTAAAGGGAATATGAGCTAATCCTAGCTGCTAGCATGGAGGATTGAAAGCATCGACGCCCAAAGGCATCGAGTGTCCTCGATTCACGGCCTGGCGGGTTGGAAGAATGCATTTTAGCGCTCTTTATTCTCCGCATGGCTGATTCCACTACCATGGAATGGTGTGGTAACTGAGTCTTCTGAAACCCTGGAGAAGGTGGGACTTGGTACATGGTATCGAGGCGTCGAGAATGCGGTGACACCGTTAAGGGAGTTTCCCACATTCTGAATATAAGATCTTGAAGGATCTGATGAATGGGCAGCATCACTGCCTCTTTAGGAGCCATAGGGTATTACAGAATTCTTAGTTCTTCTGCCCTAGGTTCCTTCTCAGGAGCAACCGTGATTGAAAGCCCTTTAGCTACATCACGTATGAAATCCTGAAAAGACATATCTTCTGGAGGAGACATTCTGCTCTCAGGAGAAGATGGATCCTTCAACAGTACTGCTCTTGTATCGGTAGAGCCATCGGAATTGGAAGACTCATCGGAGCTTTGCATCGATCGATGCTGGTATCAATGAATATCGGTACCGTGGCATTTCTGTTCCAACCCCTCGATGCCGGAGAAATTCTTGAGGCTCGGCATGGGAGGAAGCCGTCCCACCTGAGTGGGTACCACTGGAGCCGGTACAGGTGTCGGTACCGAGCTCATTTGAACCGTCTGTAGCGGTCTTAGCGGTACCGAGGCAGCTAAGAGAGATGCTAGACTGCGTTCAATAGCAAGGATTCTCTTATCCATTGCTAATGCTGATACCTGGTCGGTACCGGTGGAAGCGGCTATGACCCCAGAACATGGCAACAGAAGTTCTGCAGAGGTGGAGGCCTCTGGAACATTCTGAGACCCCGTTTGTGCTTTGGAGACCAAAGACTCCCGCCAGGGCAATTTTGCTGGTGTACTATCCTCGAGGGTAGTGCCAGTGCCATCTCGATGCTTTGCAGGAGATTTACCCTTCAAGGACCAGCTAGTCTTTACAGACTTTTGTTTAGTTACCTGAGATCCATGAGAGGAAGATGAAGCCCTGGAGGGCGTCGATGCAACTGACGTCGTATCGACAGTGAAAAGAGAACCGGCCTTTGCAGCTCTGTTCTGCAGGCCCCTTTTGGTCATCTTTCTACAGGAGAGGCACTCCACTGGACAATGTTCAGGACCTAAACATTTTAGACACCATTCATGGGTGTCGGTGATGGAAATAGTACCACCACAGTTTGAACATTTTTTAAAACCACTAGTTGGCTTTTCCATGTCTGGCGATTTTTGGGCCTAGTGCCCAAAATGGCGCCTAACCCCAGGAGGGGTGAGACACCGAAGAAAAGAAAAAAGAAGTTTCTTTTTTTTTTTTTATTAAAGAAAATAAGAAAAGAGAACCAATGGTACCGGTAGGCGTCGAATGAAGGCAGATGCAACCACAAAAAAACAAGAAAGAAGATAAGGTTTTCTGCGGTGACAGGAGAGACGTCCTGTCGGCTCTGCGGAAAACGAAGAACTGAAGTGAGAGAGGCAGTGAGGCGAGAAGTCAGCACACATGCGCTGTGGGATGCTCCCAAAAGCTTTCTTTTGGACACTGGGGAGCGTTCCCACGCAGGCTCCGTCGGTACCGACGATACCCATATGTGAAGACTACATTCCTGCTTATTCCTGGAGATAAGATTTATATGGACCAGTCAGGAGCCACAGTTCCTCGAACTGTATCATATACAAGTTGGCAATCGAGGGGGTCATCATGACACCCAAAGCTATTCCAGACTGCTGTTGATATAACTGATTATTGTAGCTGAAAAAGGTTTCACATAAGGCTAACCTAGTCAATTTCATAAGGAATTCCAACTGTACAAGAGATACATCAGATCTTTTGCCTAAAGTGGCCTTTAAAACTTCCAGAGCTCCTTCTTGTGGAATACTAGTATATAAGGAATTCACATCCAGGGTAACTAGCACTTTGTCATAAATCGGTGACTGTAATTCTTTTGCTCGTAGCAAATTAAGAAAATGAGTGGTATCCCATACATATGATGAGAACAGTGCCATTAATGTGTGTCAAAAAGAGTACAAATATATAGACAGCGGTTCTAATAAGGCACCCCTAGAAGAAACAATGTGTCTGCCCAGAGGGGACTGTAAATTCTTGTGTATCTTATGAAGAGTATAAAATCTCGTAATTTGCATCATTTTTGCATTCAAAAAACAAAATTCTCTAGATGTAAATCAATCACTATTGTGATGCATCATTGGTTATCTTTTCAATCTCTAATCACAAATTGGCAGAAGGATCACAAGTGAGCTTCTGGTAAATCATTAAATCTGAAAGCTGGTGTATGATTTCCTGATGATAATCCTGAGCATTCATAACTACTACGGTCCCACCTTTATCAGCATGTCTGATGACAATCTCCTGATTTTCACGCAGTTGGTCAATAGCCCTCTGTTCTCTTCTTATTTCCATTTTCTAAAGCATGCACATCACATAAGATTAAGTCCTTAAAGACTTGGACTGTTGCTGGAAGTAGTGTCAGAGGGGTCCAAGTAGAACATATGGGAAGATCAACTCGTTGAACTAAAACATCAGCAGACTGATTTGGAGCAACAATGGCTGGTTGAGACACCATTCCTTCCTGTTCTTTAAAAAAATAAGACCGCAGATGTAATTTTCATATAAATTTCTCCAAATCCACTCGAAATGAAAAGCATCATACTGAGTACGTGGTACAAAAGAAAGCCCATGCTTCAAAATATCAGGCACATAGAGGAAATATTCACCACTAGGTTTCTTGATCTTGTTGAGAGCATGTCCAAGGGTGGTGTCCCATCTGTTGGTCTTCATCTTTCCAATGACCTTGACCCTGCCCTCTGCGCAGGCAGCCCCTGCCTCTCTCCAAAAAAATCTTCATTATGTTGTCTTCTATCCGTCCCATCTGAATCAGATGTAAAATCATAAGTAACTTGCTTAGAAACCTTACGATCAAGATTTTACCATGGATAGACATAACCCATAACATAATTGGACCCATCCTATTGTAATTTCTCCATCTTCAATTTTTTTAATATCTAATCTAAATTTGTCCATCTGTTGTTCAATTTAGACAGCTGAGTAGTATATGTTTTCTCTTCCATAGCAGCATTCACCTTCTCAAAGGATGCTTGTAGCTATTGTTGATTCAATGCCACAACTTCCTTAGTTGATAGTTATCAGTACCATTAAATCACAGGCACATTTATTCAATATTTTATGCCACCAATCCATAAATTCCGTATTATCAGTTAACAAACGTAGTTCCTTAATTAGTCTCAATCCTCTAGGGATCTGTTGTCTTCTAATGTATTCTAACAATGATGCTCTGTGTAATTCTGAACGTATCAAACACTTCCAAACAAGAGTAAGGCTAGCCCAAGATGTCAAATCACTCTCCTCATCTGTTGGTTGAAATGGAGAAATTAGACCTTACCTGCTAATTCTCTTTCCTTGAGTTCTCTCTGGGCCAGTCCAGGTACAGTTGGGTAGTCAATCTACTCCAGCAGCTGAGGACTGAATGCTGAAACTTTTGCTGGCAGGTTCTATAGCTCCCTCTGGTGTCAGAAAGCCAGTTATCTATTGTCAAAGCAGCGAACGAAAATAACAAAACATCTTCCAGCTATCACTGTCAAACCCATAACCTTAGAAGAAACCTAACACCATGCTTTAAGGTGCTGAAAAGCACGCCCTTATGTAGAACATCCTAGAGTATTCCCCTTCGTTGTTTTATTTAACTCTTTTTTTTTTCTAAGAGTCCCCCTGAACTTAGCCAGAACTCACCAATATCCTCTTCCAGATGCCGTTTTGCTACCAGTAACCGTGGAGTCCGCGATACCACAAATGGAATATTCCACGCACTATAAAGTCCTTATGAAAAAAACTGTTGCTCACAGACCAATGAGGTGGGACCTGGACTGGCCCGGAGAGAACTCAAGGAAAGACAATTAGCAGGTAAGGTCTAATTTCTCCTTCCTCTTCGTCTCTCCGGGCCAGTCCAGGTACAGTTGGGCAGTACCAAAGCAGTACCTAAACTGGGGGGGGGGGGGTCCCGCGAGCCCCGCTACAATGGCCGAGGCCTAAACCTTAGCATCCGCGCGCTCCTGCACATCCAACCTATAATGCTTCATGAAACTATGTAGAGAGGACCAGGTCGCCACCCGACAGATATCAGCCGGCGGTATCAAGGCAAACTCCGCCCAAGAAGTAGCTTGAGCCCTAGTTGAATGTGCTCTGAGCTCTCGTGGAGGCGGCTTGCCTCTGGTCTCATAAGCCCCAGCTATCGCCTGCTTCACCCAACGAGCAATAGAGGCCTTGGTAGCCGCTTGGCCTTTGCGAGGTCCTCCAAACAGAACGAATAACCGATCATACTTTCAGAATGGCTTCGTCCGTCTAAGATACTTCTGTAAAACATGTCCCAAGTCCAATTTTCGAAGAGCCCGATCCAACTTACTGCCTTCCTGTGCCTGAAAGGTAGGAAGTGACACGGACTGATTCATGTGAAACCCCGACACCACCTTCGGCAAATAAAAAGTAGATACGGCTCTCTACAGGAGAGCGCTTGCAAATCCAAAACCCTCCTAGCTGAACACAACGCCACCAGGAAGGCTGTCTTCCAAGAAAACTCTCGTAGGTTTTCGGGAAGCTCCGACTCAAAAGGTGGTCCTGTCAAGGTGTCTAGCACCAAATTCAAATCCCATAGAGGCACCACGAGCCGAACCGGCGGACGGATATTCTTAACCGCCCAGAGAAATCTCAGCACATCCGGGTGCGACGAGAGAAAACAGCCCTGTACTTGACCTCTAAAACAAGCAAGAGCTGCTAAGTGAACTTTGAGTGTGTTCAGGGCCAGACCCCTTTCTAGACTTCCTTGAAGAAATGCCAGAACATCTGGTAAGCCTGCGGAGCGGGGAGAACCCCCCTATCTCTAGACCACGCCTCAAAAATGCGCCATATGCGAACATACGCCAATGACGTTGATTGCCTCCTGGACTTTAACATAGTAGTGATTACGGCCCCTGAGTACCCTTTGCGCCGCAATCGTTGCTGCTCAAGAGCCAAGCCGTAAGCAAGAATCAATCTACCTGTGGCATCAAAACAGGCCCTTGACTCAAGAGGTTGATTCGCGAGGGCAGCCTCCAAGGAGGAGCAATCAGTAAGCGCACTAGATCCGCATACCAGGGACGCCTGGGCCAATCTGTAGCAATGAGAATCACTTTGCCTCTGTAACCCGAGATCCTCCGAATGACCCATCCTATCATTGGCCAAGGAGGAAACACGTACAGGAGCTCCCCCACCGGCCAGGGCTGAACCAGACCGTCTAGGCCTTCCGACATGTGCTCTTTGCGCCTGCTGTAAAACTGGGATGCTTTGGCATTGGACAGAGTTGCCATAAGGTCCATGACCGACTGACCCCATCGAATCGTGATCTCATGGAAGACTGCCCAGTTGAGCTCCCACTCTCCGGGATCCAGGCGATGCCTACTGAGAAAATTGGCCTGAACATTGTCTTTCCCTGCTACATGAGCCGCTGAAAGAGCCAGAAGATGCCTTTCCGCCCACTGAAGCAAGACCTGACTCTCTTGTAGCAAAGGTGCACTGCCCGTGCCCCCCTGCCTGTTGACGTAGGACACCATCACCAGATTGTCGGAAAACACTCGCATCAGATCCGAGAAATGCAGTAGCGCGAAATGAACCGCTCGCAGTTCTAACCGATTAATCGACCAGCTGCTCTCCTCCACAGACCATGTCCCCTGCGCTACTCGAGAGAGACAATGAGCTTCCCATCCGGAAAGGCTGGCATCGGTCATGACCAAAACCCACTCCGGATCTTCCAGAGGAACGCCCGCCTGAAGGTGTGCAGGAATCCGCCACCACTGCAGACTTACGCGGACATCGTCCAGTCCCCACAACCGCTGAGTCAGGGGATGAACCTGTGGAGACCATCTGGAGAGTAAGGCGTGCTGCAGCGGTTGCATGTGTGCTCTGGCCCAGGGTACCAGATCCAAGGCTGCGGCCTTCGAACCCAACAACTGCAAATACCGCCAAGCTGTTGGAGCCGCTAGAAGAAGGAAGGCCTCTACTTGAGCCATTAGCTTCTGCACCCTGTCCGGCGGAAGATGAACTGTAGCACGCTGTGTGTCGAAAAGGCTCCGAGGTAAATCAACTGCTGTACCGGCAGGAGCTGACTCTTGGCTCGGTTGATGACCCAACCTAGGTGTTCCAGGAACTGCACCACCCGAGCCATCGCCTTGATCGAGTGCTCCTGAGAACCTGCTCGGATCAACCAATCATCCAGTTAGGGATGCACTTGAATTCCTTCCTTGTGAAGAGCCACTGCCACCACCAACATCATCTTAGTGAAGGTGCGAGGCGCGGTCGCCAGACCGAACGGCAACGCCCGAAATTGAAAATACTCCACGGGGACTGCAAACCGCAGGAATCGTTAATGTTCCGGATGTATCGGAATATGCAGGTAAGCCTCCGTCAGATCTATGGCCGAAAGCCACTCCCCTGACTTTACTGCTCGAATAACCGACCGCAGGGTCTCCATCCAAAAATGAGGAATCCGCAAACAACGGTTCACGTGCTTGAGATCCAGAATAGGTCGGAACGACCCCTCTTTCTTGGGCACCACAAAGTAAATTGAGTATCGACCTACCCCGTACTGGTCTAGAGGCACTGGAACCATGGCTCGCAGGTGCAGCAAGTGCTGCAGCATGTCCCCGATCGCACTTCTTTTCGATCGTGGACCGCAGGGGGAAAACACAAAGGCATCTGCCAGAGGAGAAGCAAACTCCAGAGCATATCCCTCGTGGATGATCTCCAAAACCCAGAGATCGGTAGTTATAGTGGCCCAGGTGGGAAGAAACTCCTGCAGACGTCCCCCTACTGGTATTCCTGCCTGGACCTGCCTCCCTTCATTGCGGCTTCTTAGAAGAGGTTTGCTGAGAGTTGAAAAACCCTCTGCCAAACCCTCTGGCTCCGCGAAAGGAATGTCCCCTGGATGGAAAATGACCCCTCTGGTAAGGGACAAACCGAGATCCTCGAAATCTACAAACCTCTCTGTTGTGACCCCTCTGCATTGCACCTGTCTTTGTCGCTCTAGGCCGATCTTCAGGAAGACGGCCCCCTTTTGAATCGCCTAAATCTTTAACAATCTTTTCCAAAGCTTCCCCAAAAAGCATCTTGCCCTTGTACGGAAGCTTACTGAGGCGCGATTTAGAAGATCTGTCTGCAGCCCAGTTCCGTAGCCAAAGAAATCGCCTAGCAGCGATAACCGAAGCCATGGACTTCGCCGAAATTCGAACCAAATAATAGAAGGCATCCGCTAGATAGGCCGCCGCCGACTCCAGCTTTGCGCCTTCCGGGGATGACTTGTCCTGTTTCAGAGTGGACTGCTCCCCCTGAATCCACCTAATAGCGGCTCTGGAAACATATGCTCCGCAAACGGAAGCCTGCAAGGCTAGGGCATTAGCGTCAAAGGCTTGTTTTAAAAGCGCCTCGAACTTACGGTCTTGAAGATCTTTAAGGGCTGCACCGCCTTCTACCGGAATCATAGTCTTCTTGGTGACCGCCGACACGAGCGCGTCCACCTTAGGCATGCGCAACAACTCCCTCTCTTCCTGAGGTACAGGGTAAAGGCAGGCAATGGCCTGCCCCCCCCTTAAGCTAGCCTCTGGGCATTCCCATTCAGATTCTATCATCTACCTAATCACCCTGTGCATAGGGAAACACCGCTGTTCAGGTTTAAACCTGAAGGACTAGAAAAAGGGACTGTTACTGCTGGAGAGAGATCTGCAACTGTGAGTATATACTTCTGGTAACTTTCTAAAAGGAATTCTTTGTATTAAAGCTAATTAATCTGTGAACCCACTATTTTTTGTTAAATCAGTCAGGGCCTAGTAGCAGCAGTTTAAGTTTAAATTTAAAACACAGAGGAGAACTTTCTTGTTACCTTTCATACCCAGCAGAGAGCTTGTAGTTTAAATTTAATAGTCACTCAGGGCCTAGTAACAGCAAAGTACTTTTAGTTTAAATTTAAAACACAGAAGAGAGCATTCTGGTTACATTTGGAACCCAGCAGAGAGCTTGTAGTTTAAATTTAATAGTCACTCAGGGCCTAGCATCAGCAAAGTACTTTTAGCTTAAATTTAAAACACAGAAGAGAGCTTTCTGGTTAAATTTAGAACCCAGCAGAGAGCTTGTAGTTTAAATTTCATAAGAAGTTAGAGCCTAGCAGCAGCTAAGAGCTATAATTTAAATCAAATCAGAATTTAGCTTAGCACAAAAGGCAAAACAGGGTCTGTACTCTTTGAGCAACAAATAAAGTCTTCTAGAGACCTTTACAAAGAGGCCTTCTACCTAGGGGGTAAGAGACCTGTGAAACCTTTTTCAATAGGTGTTAACACCAGGTGGCAGATCAAAAGGCCATTTTGAAAGACTCCTCCTATCCAAGCAAGGACTGTTAATTACCCAGGAAGTTGGTCACAGCTTACTTCAGCAGCACAGGCATAAATAGCTCAACCAGAGCTCTGTGATCCTCTCTCTTGAAGGACTAGAAAAAGGGACTGTTACTTCTGGAGAGAGATCTGCAACTGTGAGTATATACTTCTGGTAATTTTCTAAAAGGAATTCTTTGTATTAAAGCTAATTAATCTGTGAACCCACTATTTTTTGTTAAATCAGTCAGGGCCTAGTAGCAGCAGTTTAAGTTTAAATTTACAACACAGAGGAGAACTTTCTGGTTACATTTCATACCCAGCAGAGAGCTTGTAGTTTAAATTTAATAGTCACTCAGGGCCTAGCATCAGCAAAGTACTTTTAGCTTAAATTTAAAACACAGAAGAGAGCTTTTTGGTTAAATTTAGAACCCAGCAGAAAGCTTGTAGTTTAAATTTCATAAGAAGTTAGAGCCTAGCAGCAGCTAAGAGCTACAATTTAAATCAAATCAGAATATAGCTTACCTCAGCAGCACAAGACAGGGTACTGTGTAACAGCCCTCTTTTAATGCATTACTAATGCATTACTTATTAGTCAGTGTTTAGTTTTCTTTGTAAATAATTACCCTGGTTACCCAAGTTTTTTGTTCCTGTTCTATGTAAAAATAATACGGATAATATGTATCTTATCTGATGTTTCATTGTTCTATGTAAACCGCGCTGACTGTAAATAGTGCGGTATATAAAAGTTGTTAAATAAATAAATAAATAAATTACTGTACATTGGCAGCTGAGTGTTTTGTTCTGTCTTCCTTGCTTTATTAGCTCTGTATGGTAATGGTGTGATTTACCTGTAACAGAGCTGATTGTGTGTTTGCAAGGTAATTTGTGCTGGAGGTTTTTTCTGACCTGTGATGGTAAAACAATAACAGTGTTTGTGAGAGGCCATTTGGCTGTTACAGTGACATTGCATTGGCCTGATGGTCTGAGGTCTTTTTTCTTCAGCACTGTTGTATTGTAAGTGTTCAGAGCGGTGCAACATTGTTATAAGAAGAAATACATGATATCCAGCTTTTGTGAAGTGAGCTATTTCTGACTGGTATCTGAAGAAGCAAACTTTTCTTGATTGGGATGGCTTCCTCATATCCAAAAGAGGCCTGAAACTTAGGAAATACTCCTAAGACATAGTCAATCCTATTAACTGAAGAATTATCCCTATCAACCATAGTGTTCCATAGCAAATCCAGCACTATCACAGTTACCTTGATTTGTTTAGCATACCTGTCATGCTAAAGCCGCTCCATCATACTACTAGGATTAATTACATAGAAACATAGAAACATGATGACAGAAAAAGACCATATGGTCTATCCAGTCTACCCTGCACAGAAAATAGCAGGTCACACCACATATGTCCTCACATATGGGTATCGTTGGTACCGACGGAGCCTGCGCAGGAACGCTCCCCAGCATCCAATAAGAACACTTTTGGGAGCATCCCTCAGCACATGCGTGCTGCCTTACTGCCTTTCCCAACTGTCCCTCTTCAGTTACGTTTGTAGCTGAGTGAAAGGATAGAGGGAGAGAGGAAAGAGACAAAGAGAGAGAGAGAGAGAGACAACTCCTAGGGGAGGTGGGTGGGTTGTGAGGACTAAATTCCTGCTGTTCCCGGAGATCACTTGTTACAGGTGAGTAACTACGCTATCTCCAGGAACAAGCAGGAATGTAGTCTTCACATATGGGGACTCCCTAGCTGAAGATGCCAGGGAGATAGCCCCAGGAAGGTGCCACCGTCAAAAGTGAGGATCCTTCCTCCCATAGATCTCTGGCATTACACCAGGGTTGGTGGGTAGGAGTTGGTTTAGGTTTGAAAGAGGTTTTGAAGAACAGCTTGGCCAAAGAAGGCATCCCGACGGGAGGCTTTATCTGGGCAGTAGTGGGCTGTGAAGGTGTGTACCGAAGCCCAGGTGGCTGCTCGACAAATGTCATCGATAGACACAGAGTGTAGATTAGCCATAGAAGCTGCCATGGCCCTGACATTATGAGCTGTGACATGGTCCTGAAGAGGAAGACCCTTACTCTCATAAGTAAAGGATATGAATTGGGCAATCCATTTAGATAAAGTTCTTTTGGAGACTGGAAGTCCCAAATGACTAGAGTCAAAAACTATAAAAAGTTGTGAAGACTTTCTATGTTGCTGTGTTCTTTGTATGTAAAAGGCCAAGGCCCTTTTGCAATCCAAAGTATGAAGGTTCCTTTCTGCATTAGAGGCGTGAGGCCTCGGAAAAAATACAGGAAGGTAAATTGATTGATTTAATTGAAAAGGCGAAACCACCTTTAGCATAAAATGTGGGTGAGTTCGAAGAACAACCTTATAATGATGAAACTTAGTATAAGGAGGATCAGCCACTAAAGCTTGCAATTCACTGATGCGACGGGCAGAGGTGATTGCAATTAGGAAGATGACCTTCCAGGTCAAAAACTTAAGGGCTGCAGTGGCTAAAGGCTCAAAAGGTGGCTTCATAAGCTGCCCGAGAACTAGATTTAGATCCCATGCCACCGGTGGTGGCTTGATGGGAGGTTTGTTTAATGGAAGGCCTCTCATAAATCTTGATATGAGT
Organism: Ichthyophis bannanicus; assembly: GCA_033557465.1. Classification (NCBI taxonomy): domain Eukaryota; kingdom Metazoa; phylum Chordata; class Amphibia; order Gymnophiona; family Ichthyophiidae; genus Ichthyophis; species Ichthyophis bannanicus. The sequence continues at coordinate 883,422,154 of CM066034.1, read as the reverse complement.
GGATGAGAGGAAATTGGTTGTCCATTCAGAGGCTTATAAGAAGCTGAAATTGCACTAAGATGGACTCTTACTGAATTGGTCTTTAACCCAGAATTCGATAAGTGAAGGAGATACTCTAGTATCGATTCTAAGGGTACGACCATGGGGTTTAATCCCCTCCTGGAGCACCATATAGTAAAACGTTTCCACTTGAAGGCATAAGATCTTCTTGTGGAAAGTTTCCTAGAAGCTCGAAGGATATCCTTTACCTGCTGAGACAGGTTGAGATCCTGGAGATCTAAGCCTTCAGCAACCAGGCTGTGAGGTGCAGTGACTGGGGATTCAGGTGCCATAGCATCCCGTTCTCCTGAGAAAGGAGATCTGGAGCATGCCCTAACTCCAGAGGTGTCGCTTGAGAGAGATGCAGTAGCAGGGAATACCACATTTGGTGTGGCCATCGTGGTGCAATGAGAATCATGTGACCCCTGTCTCTCTGAAGCCTGAAGAGTGTTTTGGGAATGAGGGGAATGGATGGGAAAGGATAAAGGAAGTCCTGACCCCAGTGAAGGAGGAAGGCATCCCTTGCTTGGCAGTTGTGTGCCAGTATCCTGGAACAGAACAGGGGAAGTTTGGCATTCAGTGGACTTGCAAAGAGGTCTATGTCTGGAGTGCCCCAGAGATGAAATATCTTTGCCACCTGGTCTAGGTGGAGTGACCACTCGTGAGTTAGCAGTACTCGATTGAGTTTGTCTGACCAAAGGTTTTGAATGCCTGGAAGATATACCACTAGAAGGTGAATTTGGTGTTCTCTGGCAGGGGCCCATAGTCGTAAAGCTTTGTTGCATAACATCAGAGAGCCCGTTCCGCCCTGCTTGTTCACATAGAACATGGCTGATTGTCCGTCTGGACTAGGACTGTTTTGTAGCTGAGCTGGGCATGGAACACTCAAAGAGCTAAATAAATTGCTCTTAATTCCAGGAGGTTTATGTGTAAATCTACCTCCTGTGGAGTCCAGGCGCCCTGGATAGAGAGATGATCCAGGTGTGCTCCCCAACTCACCTGTGATGCATCTGTTGTTAGGGTGGCCTGAAAGAGGGGTTGATGGAAAGGAGACCCCACTGTCAGATTTTCTAGTGATTGCCACCATTGGAGGGATAAAAATAGTCGTTGAGAGACTGTTATTTTGTCCGACAAATGGCCCGTGGCCTGTGTCCACTGTGTGGAGAGGGTCCACTGAGCTGCTCACATGTAGAGACGAGCATATAGGACTACATAAACTGTGGATGCCATGTGTCCCAGTAACTGCAGTAGCTCCCGAGCAGTGAGAGAGGATTTGCCTGCTGCCTGGGAAGCTAACTGCATTATGCAAAGATACCGGCTTTGTGGAAGGAAAGCCCTTGCCTGTCTGGTATCCAGACAGGCTCCTATGAATTCTAGGCATTGGGAAGTAACTAGGACACAGACCCATTCTAGACCTCAGAGAACTGAACAAATATCTATTTCGAGAAAAATTCAAAATGATTTCTCTGGGAACTCTTCTGCCATACCTTCAAAGCCAGGACTGGCTTTGCTCTCTAGACTTCAAAAGGATGCATACACACACATTATCATCCATCCAGATCACAGGAGATTTTTACGTTTCCTTTTCAGGGGAAGACATTTCCAGTACAGGGTTCTTCCTTTTGGTCTGGCTCCAGCACCAAGGGTATTCACAAAATGAATGGCAGTAGTAGCTGCATTTCTATGAACCCTTGGGATTTTTGTCTTCCCTTACTTAGACGACTGGCTCATCCGAGCCTCCACTGTGACAGAGGCCAGCACTGCACTGTCTCGTACAATGCGAATCCTCCAATACTTGGGATTGGTAATAAACTTCCCGAAATCTCAACTAGTTCCTTCCCAATGCCTAGAATTCATAGGAGCCTGTCTGGATACCAGACAGGCAAGGGCTTTCCTTCCACAAAGCCGGTGTCTTCGCATAATGCAGTTAGCTTCCCAGGCAGCAGGCAAATCCTCCCTCACTGCTCGGGAGCTACCACAGAAAGAAGTTTAAAGATGGAATTTTCTGCGGTGACAAGGAATAGGTCCTGTCGGCTCCGCGGAAAATGAAGAAATGAAGAGGGACAGTTGGAAAGGCGGGAAGGCAGCTCGCATGTGCTGAGGGATGCTCCCAAAAGCGTTCTTATTGGATGCTGGGGAGCGTTCCCGCGCAGGCTCCGTCAGTACCGACGATACCCATATGTGAGGACTACATTCCTGCTTGTTCCTGGAGATTACAAATCGAAAGACCAGGTTATTCAAAAGCCAGAAACCTGTGTTCTTTGTAGGGAAATCTTTTGACAGTCCCCACAACAAGAATTGTAAAAAAAGGGCTTGGAGGTCAAAAGCACTTAGGGTGGTGGCATCTGAAAGATGCAACAAGCTTTCAGATGAAGTTAGGGAATGCACTAATCTATTAGGGTTCAGAGAATTACTGAAAACACATTTATTTTCTGAGAGCAACAAGAGGGAATGAATAGTGAATGCTGTTAGGCTATGGGTTTTTTTTGCTTGATCTTTTAATTGTTTTATAATGCTATTATAAACCATCTTGAATGATTTTATGAAACAGCTGGTATCTAAAAATTGTATAACTAAATAACAACCTACCCAAAGGGGCACACTTCTTTGACATGCACCTCAGGCATGGTGCCAAAGGCAGAATGCCAAGTTACTGCCCCGGGATTTTTTTTTTATTTTTTTTAATATTTATTAAATTTAGGAAAACATACAAGCATCTGCTTGTTTCCAGAAATATGAAAAAAGGATGATTGGATTTCTTAATTTCTGTACTTTCCTAACTATAACCATACCTAGAAAACTAATAAACCAGCCTTCATTCCTTTTAGACCACAATAAAAGAGAAGGGGGAGGAGGAAAGAATCAATGGAGAACAATAACTGAAGCAAAAGATTAACGTTTATAATAGAAAAAAGCACACTAAGCGCATGTCCTCCAGGTTAGTTACAGTTTACCTAGTTTCCATCACATCAGGAGACTGGGAATTAAAGTCTTTAGTAGTTGAAACTAAGTCCAAAAAAAAAAAGAACATAACTGGGGACAAAGAATGTGTATCTGGCATCCATATATTTAATTATAGACTTATAGGGATAATGTACAAGAAAAGCAGCACCCATTGCCAGGATCTCCTGGTGCATGGCAAGAAATAATTTTCATCTCTTTTGTATGGCGTGAGCCACACCTAGAAATATCCACAAACTCTGGCCAAGAAAAAGCTCATTAGCCTTCCTGAAGTAAAGGTGCGGAACCATATTCATATCTTGCTGAAATACATCAATGCCTCCAACAAAGCAGAAATACCTAGATTCTCATTTTTATTCACACCCCATGTCTCCCAACAGGAAGAAAGGAGATCTTATTTTAATGTGGTATCACAGTAGCAGATATATTTAATTTTTCAGTCAAATCTTTTCTTAAAGGCATCCAAAGGCAACATGACAGCTACTTTTAGAAACTTTCATATCCGTAAATTCAGGTGCCTAATGGGTTCTATCTTATGATGAAGTACAATCTTGTCTTTGGCCAAGGCATCTACAATTCTTCTAGACCACTTAACATTCTTCTCCAGTATTCCAGTACTCTCCTGATGTTCCTTTGCAAGACAATCTTGCTTCTGGGCCAATACGCCTACCGGTTGTATCAAGGAATTAATGTCAAGAGAACACTGTGTTACCAAAGTGTCAAGTTTCAACAACCTGCACCAAACTGCTTGAAGGGTAATCTCTGGGGCGTCCTGCAAAGCTGATGACCCGCTTTCATCCAGCTTCTCTGGCTTCTTCCCAGCCTCAAACAGTGAGGCTCCTCCTAGGACCAAAACAGATGCTCCCAAAAAGAGACCCTCTCCCGCCAATATTATGGTGTTTAAGTTTGTTGGTCCTGTCACTGCTGCAGAAATCAGGGAAATTGTAATGTCCCATGGCTTAATAGCAGCAAAGACTGATGCTCCCTCCTATCTCTCTTCCTTTCCTAGCATGCACTACTCCAGATGCAGTATTGAGTGATCTCACGGGCTGAGAGAAACGTGGCCAACTCTCTACTAGTGGGCCTAGCAGTGGGGAACAGACCCACAAGTCTTTCCTTCCTGGAGGCTGGCAGAAGATAACAATCCAAGTATTGCTGCTGGGGATCAAGACTAGTGACTTTAAAAGATTTGGTCATGGTCTTCCCTTTGTGTTTAGGACTCATGAAACACAGTAAGAGTAACAAATATATACAGTGCATTTGGAGGTCAGTGAAGGATGGACCATCATCTTAGTTCCTCTCCCCTACCTCTGTCGCCCCAGAACTTTTATTAGCAACATGAGTTGGGAGTATTAACATCAGCTCCCCATTTCTCATCATGGGTCTAAAGCAGGAAGGGCCCTTAGGAAATCCAGCTAGGAACAGATGAAGCCCAGCAAGCTCTGCTGCACCAGGAATAGGTCTAATCTTTTCCTCCTCTCTCCATAATGCTGTAGCTCATTTTTAAAATAGCCTGTTGTCTTAAGTCATGAATAAAAGTCTTAAACTGGAAGGCAGAGTTTCCAATCAAAAGCAAATTGTAATTGTCAAAAAAGGATACCAACTGTGTCTAGGTTTTCTCTAAAGCAGAGATGTAGCCACGGGTGGGCCTTGCCCCCACTATTCAGGAGTTAGGCAGTGTCATGATCTGTATTGCCTAGTACCCACTTATGTTACCCTCAGGCCCTACTGAAAAATCAATCCTGCCTTTGCCACTGCCCCAAAGAATTGCCTCAGTGAAACTATTAGTTTACGGCAATGTAAATATTCATCTACCATAAGTGGTAGAAAACCAGAGAAAAAAAACACACAAGTGGGCCAACTGGATGGGATAATAGCAAATGACAGCATATAAAGACCTATGTTACTATATTTATTCAATTCTGGTAATTTCAGTCCTGCAGAAAACTGCATCCTTTGCAGGTTACAAAACCATTTATTCAAAATAATAAACAAAGGGCCTGAAATTCAAATCCCTTATCCAGACAGGGTGCTGAGTGAAATATCCAGTGACACTATCCGGACAGTGCTACTGAATATCTCCATCCAGTTAACGCAGGGCAGTCCGTGGGTGGAGATATTCAATAGCACTGGCATTTATTTGGACAACTTAGGCTGCATGAAATGCAGAGAGCCGATGGCTGATAATTGCGCTCTCTGGAAAAGTATGGGCACTGCTGAATCTGGATATTCAGCTGCAGCTCCTATCCAACTACTGCCGCTGAATATCCCTCTGATATTTAAGTGCCGCCACTGACCACCATGGCATTTGACCATCAGCCCTTTTGAAAATCAAGCCCATATTTTCCAGACACCTGATCATATAACAAAGGTCTGAAGGAAGGACCAATCATTTTTTGTTTGGTACAATAAAAAGGTAACAAAATTTGCAAAGAAACCCAAAGAAAAAATATTGTTATTTCATCATATGACAGTGGAGGAAACGCCCAGTGGTTAGAGAACCCAGAACTCCCTGGTTCAGGTCCTACTTCTTCCACTGCCTCTCCCTGTGAGCTTGAGCAAGACGCTTCACTCTCCACTGCCTCAGGTACAAACTTCAAGTTATATATGTTGTCCCCAATTTACTAACTTGCAATAGTGATTTAACATGTGTTAATAGGAGTTAAAATCAAAGGTGGTAATTTTATAGAAGGTTGCCTAGGTTGAGAAGGAAAGAAGGCCTCTAATTTTATCCTATTTTAAAAAGACACCTAGGCACCTATAGGTCTTTATAAAATGCCAGTAGACAACCTGCAGAAATCATGGCTATAATGAACCTGCATATAGTTACATCAACTTGAGAGCTGGTATAAATGTATATGCATACATGCTATCATGAGTATTTATGAAAGACACTTGAAAATCGCAACTGCTCCTGCTCTATCCAAAACCTGCCTCGAAATTATGTGAGTTTTTGCCGTCATGCATACTTGTATGTGTGGGGTAATTTTATAAAGGCATTTTTGTGTGAATAAAGGCAGATTTAAGATAAAACACACTGTACAGAGGAGAATTCATACATCCAGGTCAGGATGTGGAGAATTTCCATAGTATTTTACAAGAGGCTATGCAGAGAGAGAGACACTCTCCCGCCGATATAGCATAGTTACTCACCTGTAACAGGTGTTGTCCGGGGACAGCAGGAATCAGTCCTTACTTATGAGTGATGACAGCACCGACGGAGCCCATGCACAGCAATTCTCCAGCTTTCAAAGAAAGCCTTTGGGATTGTTGCCACGCATGCGTGGTCCTCTTCCGACCAAAGGGTGGCATCTTGCTCAGTCAGGTCCCTTAGCTCGAGCCCTACCAAGCAGATGGCAAGGGAAGGATAAAATTCCAGCAACTCATCAGGGGAGGCAGGAGGGTAGTGAGGCCTAAAGACCTGGAGAACACCTGTTACAAGTGAGTAACTACACTTTCTCCAGGAACAAGCAGGAAGTCAGTCCTCACTTATGGGACTCCCCAGCTACAGGCTACCGAATCTGTATCCAAAAAATGCCTCCACAAGGCTGTGAGCAGAAGCCGATGCCTGAAGGAGCCCAAGTCCTCGGGTCTCGGGGGCAAAACCCTCGGTAGCCATGAGAAGGGTCGGAGGACATGGAGAGGAGGGGTCCTCGCTGGGATGACCCTCGGGAGACCTGGCACCATCACCTGGGGCCTCTGAGTCTGTTCAAGGTACCTTACGAGGCTGCTCCTTGTCTGACTCTCGGGAACACCAAGGAGGGCTAAACGACCGAGTGCAGGAGTGCTTACGCTTGTCAGGAGCTCCCGACAGCGACTTCGAGGTCTTCTTCTTACACCGCTCCATTTTAGAGTTCCATCTTGAGCGCACAGCCGAGGTGGGGGATCCCACCAGCGGAGAGACGACCGAGGGTGCCACCGGGGATTCCAAGGCAGCCTTTCAGAAAATGTCCTCGGATTTCTGCTTATGACTGAGCAGGGCTTTGGAGGACATTTTCTTACAAAGTGAACAGAGTTCTGGATCATGGTCGGTTCGGTGACACCATAGAGAGCAGTCATGGGTGTCCATAAGCGTCATGTTCTTGGAGCATCTATTGAGTTTTTTGAAACAGGTGGCCATCAGGGCAAAAAGGGCCCCCATGAGGTCGAAGACTCATGCGGCCAGCGGTTAGGAGAAAAAAGGGTGCAAAGCCCGCCAACAACAAAACTTAGGAAAAAAATGTCCCTTTTGCTCAAATGGGATAGGAGCAAGGGGGAGGATGGGTAGAGGACCGGTGCAACCGGAAAATAGTAGGCCAGAGGCCGGAAAACGAAACACTTTTTCTGAGAGATGAGGACGTGCGTCCGAAGGTCTCCGTGGAAAAAGGAAGACTGAGCAAGATGGCACCCTTGGGCGGAAAGAGGACCATGCATGCGTGGCAGTGATCCCAAAGGCTTTCTTTGAAAGCTGTGGAATTGCTCCGCGCGGGCTCCGTCGGTGCCAACGTCACCCATACGTGAGGACTGACTTCCTGTTTGTTCCTGGATAATATGGTATTTAAGTTTCATAGTCCCTCCTGTAAAACAGCTGTAGGGTTGCACACATCTCTTCACATCCAGTGAGAGTAGAAATTTTAAGATGCTGCACATGGGGGGAAAATACCCCCACATATGCATAGGAGAATCTTCTTAAAATCATTTTTTGTTGTGCATGTACACCAATTGCAGCATCAGCAATCCCACCCCCAATCCACCAATTACCCCTGACCTGGATCTATCTCTGTGACACTCCTGACCTCGACCTTCCCCCCCCCAACCTCCCCACCACATCAGAATCCTTGCCCAACCCCCCACCCAAACTATCCAATCCACCCCCAAGCAAACATTCACCCACCAGATACCGTCTGCCAACAGCAATCTTTCCCCAAGGCCCTCCAACATCCCCCCTTCACCTTCTTTCCAGTCCTTTTGGGGCCTCTAGTGTCTAATAACGGCAGGAGGGATGTCCACTCACTCCTGCTCTTGCTGTGTAGGGTTCCAAACTGCACCAATGACCAGTAGCAGTAATTTCACGGTATTGCAGCATTATTGCAAGATTATCTCTAGGGATCATCAGTGCTATTTTGGAACCCAGCACAGTAATCTGAGGGTCTCTGTTGCCGAGGGGGGGGGGGTGTTTGTGTGTGGGGTTAGAGGTTTTGGGAAGGATTGGATGTAATGGAGGTTCAGGGATCTGATGTGATTGTGGAGTCAGAGAGTTCATTGGGGGAGGAGGATCAAGGTCAGGGGGTAATGGGGCAGGCAGACCTCAACACCAATAGATGCTCCTGGACAGCAAGCACTTATACGTGCCTCCGAGCAGCTGTAAATGCCAACATCTCATTCTTTTGGGAAGATGTACAGTAGATTTCCTTTATGAAATAAGGAATCCACCTCTACTGTATAGTGTAAGCCTGTCAAATCACCCTCTATTCCCGCCCAGGGCCGGCTGAACCATTATGCAAACTAGGTGGTCACCTAGAGCGGCAGCTTCTGGAAGGCAGCAAAGAGCAGGGCATTTAAAGCTAAACAATACATTCTGACAGCCAAGCGGTGGTATAAGGCTTGAGGTTTGCTTAGAGCACCAACATGTTGAAATAACTCTGGGTCCGGTCCTCTTCCCGCCCTCATCACACCGCCAGGAAATCTAAACATGGAAAGTATCCCACATTTAAAGAGCCTCTCTTTTAAAATGGTATTTACATTTGCATACCAATATACACGTACAAATGCTACTATTTATATGTGGGGTGCTTCAAAAATAACCAGCCATATTTTCATATATGACAATTAATGACTTTATAAAATTACCCTCAGAGCTATTAGATAGGCTCCGTAGAGAATAATGGGCTTATGTTATTTAATGTGCATTAAATTTTATCTAATGATCATCAATGTTCACTAATGCATGTTAGTAAATGAAGGCCTTAGCAAATGGGCCCCACCGAGAATAATGAGGTTAGTGTTGACACTTTAACACAGGTTAGTAAATGAGACCATTAGATTGTAAGCTCTCTGAGGCACAGTCATGCCTATTTGTACTTGTCTATAACTTGCCTTGCGCTTGGATTTGAAAAGATGAGTGAAGAAATTAAAAATCAAAATTAATGGTTTTATTTACCATGCAGACATTTCCCCAACTACTTCCCTAAAATATCCTTTAAAATGTGAAAATATACTCCCATTTTTGGTCTGGTATTATTTTATGAGATTTTTCATCACATTTTTGAGAAACGCAGCTCACCTTGGTGAGGAAGACCATGGTTATTCCAGACCAGAGGGGTAAGCAATACATGGAGTATGGCATCATAGGACAATAACCCTCACGTAAGTTTGAATCTAGGAAAATCCTTCTGGGACTGGAGGGTTCTGGTGTGGAGACCTCCAGAGACTGCAAAGTGTCTTCTGCAACCTTTAAAAAGTAAAATAATATATTGGTGAAAAAAAGATACCATTTCAGTCCAGCATTTTTCTCATTAAACATATCATAAGACTTGGAGGAGGCCTCTTCAATTCTTAAGAAACAGCAATGATCACATCATATAGAAATTCACACCAGCAGAGCAGTGTTGGCTTGATGTTTGCCCAGACTACTTTGTATGTTTTTTTTTAATCTAAACAGTCAATGGCACTAAAAAGATCCCTCTTGATGAAGCCAATCTTAATGGAATAAATCCAGGACTAAGTGGAAAAACTAAATCTTATACCTTTCTTAAACCTCTTTTTCTTGTGATAGTCAATATCTACATAAGTAGTAAGGAGTGACATGCTGGATCAAACCACTGGGCCGTCAATCCCAGAATCCTGTATCTGGAACTGGCCAATCCAGATCTCTTGGAAAATTACTTCCCTGTTGTTCATTCCAAGATATAGGAGGTAGCAGTCTCCATGATAGTATAGCTAATACGTATTAAATGGACCTATTTGCCAACTATGTAATTAAGTTTAACCACGTTCTCCTGCACCATATTCCATAGCTTACTCCCATCAAACGAAAAAATATTTTCGCAAATTTGTTTTAAATCTACTACCAACTACTTTCCTAATAGGATTATCAAGCTTAATAAATATTTGAAAGGGTAAATAACCTTTTCTTATTTAACTATTTCACTCCACTCATGATTTTATAAATCCATATCTCCTCTCAGCCATCAATTTTCCAAGCTGAAAGGTCTAACCTAACCTCTATCCCTTTTTCATAAAGGGTGCCATTCCATCCCCTTTATCATTTCTGTTGCTCTTCCCTTTATCTTTTCTAGTTCCACTACATCGTTTTTCAGACTGTGTGTAGTTCTGGTCACCCTAAAACAACAAATAAAAAAAAAACACACTAATCTATACAGTCCTTTGCTAAGAATTCCAAACATCCACTTTACTTTTTGATCATCACACTCAGCTGAAGATTTTAGTTCAAGGAGCCCTTTTACTAAAATCTGGTATGGCTATGTACTTAGCATGCATTTGAAATGCACCTTAAGTGCAAAGCCTCCATGTTAACTATCAAGAGTCTGACCGGCAAGTTCTCAGCAGTTAACATTTATTTATTTATTGAACTGATTTTTTGTATACTGTTTTTCTACCAGTCAAAATGGTAAACAGTCAACAAGGTGTAGACATGATAATAATAGTAGTAGATTACAATAACAATAGCAACAGTTTAGGAGTGGAGTTTAGAAATAAGGGGAGGGTGGAGGAGAGTAGGGGGTAAACTTTTACTATTAGTCTACAGTGGTGGAGCCGAGAACAGGTGCTCCGACAATGTGTGGACATGCAGCTGTGTGCCATAATGCTCTTGGAAAAGGTATGTTTTCAGGTGCTTTCTGAAGTCTTGAGTTGACTGGATGTTGTGCAGAGTGGGTGTGGGGGGGGGGGGAGGTAGCATATTCCACAGGGTGGGGGCATAGAGTGTGAATGATCTTAGGTGAGTGTATAGACTGCTCCTACAGATCTGAAATGGCAGGCTGAGAAGGTTCATTGTGTTTTGTCTGCATGGTCTAGCGGTGTGAGGTGTGCTGAGTGATGTCTGGAGGAACTGGGCATGGAGGCTGCTCAGGGCTTTGTAAATGATGGTGAGGACTTTGAATTTAATTTGAAAGGTGATGGGAAGCCAGTGAAGGGACTTCAGTATGGGAGTGATGTGGAAGTTTCTGGGTGCTCCAAAGATGGTGCATGCTGTGGTGTTTTGTGTAAGTTGAAGTGATAGGGTAGCGTGCTTGGGAAGACCTTGGTATAAAGAGTTGCAGTAGTCGAAGAGAGGAGTGATGGTGGCTTGACATACTGTATGGAAATTGTAGGAGGAAAGAAGAAGGCATTGATTGCACAGAGTTCTGAGTTTATTATAGATTGCCTTGGTTGTGTTTTGGACGTGAGACTGAAAGTTCAATTTTGCTGATCTAGGGTAACTCCAAGGTATCTGACTTGGGTTTTGACTTGGAGATCTATGTTGGAGATTCTGATGGTTGTTGTAGGTGTGAAGGTGGGGTCTCTGGTGACGTGGAGAATTTCTGTTTTGTTGATGTCAACTGCTAGATTGTGGAGTTGAAACCATTTGACTATTTTCATAAAGCATGCTGAGATGGTGGAGTAGTCAGGTGTAGCTGTCGTAAATGGGGTGTAAAGCATTATTTATTTATTTATAGTCTCTTCTATACCGTGCTATTTCCGATGGTACTTTGTGTTTACAGTTGAACAGGTAATACAACTTGGATAACAGGGGTAACTATTTACAATTTACAACATAATCGTGCCCAGACAATGTGCTCCCCAGCCCTGCAGGGAGGCATCGGTGGTCAACACCACTGTGAATCCAGGTATCTGAAAAGGCACCCCTTGCAGTAAGTTGGGGGGGTGCAGCCACCAGCGTAGGGAGTTCAGGAATGGTCTGGACACCCTTACTCTGTCTCTGAGGCTCCCTGTGGCCTGTGTCCACTGAGGCACCACTGTGCAGGCCTCATATGGAGCCGGGCATTGGGAGTCACATGTACTGTAGAAGCCATGTGGCCGAGAAGCCTCAGCCAGAGCCTGGCGGAAAGCAGTGACCGGCTTAGAAACTGGTTTGCCAAGTCTATCAGTCTTTGGGCTCTGTCCTCTGGCAAGAAAGCCTTTGCCTGCAGAGAGTCCAGCATTGCCCCTATGAACTCCAAGTTTTGGGAGGGGAGCAAAGTGGACTTTGCGAAGTTTATGACAATCCCCAGGTATTGAAGTAGAGAAATAGTGCGGAGGGTGGCTTGCCTGGCCTCCTGGCACATCTGACCCCTGATGAGCCAGTCGTCCAGGTAGGGGAAGACAAAGATACCCTGATTTCTCAGGTAGGCTGCCACCACTGCCAGACATTTGGTAAAGACCCTGGGGGCGGAGGTGAGGCCGAAAGGCAGCACTCTGTACTGATAATGGTTTCCTCCCACAATGAACCTAAGGTACTTTCTGTGGTCTGGATGAATGAGGATGTGAGTATACGCATCCTTTAGATCTAAGGAGCATAGCCTATCTCCCTGCTGGAGGTAGGGCAGAAGTGTTCCAAGAGTAAGCATCTTGAACTTTTCTTTCTCTAGGAACTTGTTGAGGTTTCTGAGGTCGAGAATAGGCCTGAGGCCGCCAGTTCTCTTTGGTACTAGGAAGTACCTGGAGTAGAACCCGTGACCTTGGAGGTGGGGAGGCACAGGCTCCACTGCCTTGTCCCGCAACAGACCCTGAAGCTCTTGAAGGAGGAGGTCTGTGTGGAGAGGAGGCCTTGGAGGCTCTCCCGGGAAGTAAGGAGGAGGCAACTGATGGAAATGAAGAATATAGCCCTTGTGGACTATGCTTAAGACCCAATTGTCTCCTGTAATGGGTGGCCACCTGTGGGCAAACAGGGTTGGTCAACCTCCTGTGCAGGGATGGGACAGCAGAGATGGAGAGGCTATGCCTTGGGAGTCAAAAACCCCCACCCTGCTGAGTGGGAGCAGGAGCCTGAGGCTTGGGGGCCTTCTGCCTACGGGGCCCATGTCCCTGCCACTTGGCCTGCTGACCCTGTGGGGGAGCTGGGGAGGCCTGGTAAGGTGGGAACTGTGTAGACAGTCACCTTCCTCGGGTAAAAGGACTTCTTACCCGAGCCCTTCTTTTTATGAGAAGGGGCAAAAGTCTTTCTAGACAGCCTTGTCCTCGTGAGGTGCTCAGTCTCGAGCTGTGCAGCCTTCTCGGCCATGGGCTTGCCAAAAAGGTTCTCACCTCGGCAAGGGACATCGACCAACTTGTCTTGAACCCATGGCTTGAGATCCGATGACTGCAGCCATGCCTGGCGTCGAGCAGCCATGCCGGCTGCCGCAACATGGGCCGAGGCCTTGAAGCCATCGTAGGCTGCATGGGACATGAACTTAGAGCATTCCCGGATCCCCGAGGACAAGGACTTGAACCTCTGCAAAGGTTCCCCGGAGAGACCAGCTGAGAACCCGGTAAGCTCCTTTGCCAGGTCCCGCAAGTACATGCCCATGTACAGCTGATAAGACTGGACACGGCAAGCATGCATCGAGCCCTGGAAGCACTTTCTACCAAACGCATCCAGGTTCCGGGCCTCCCTGCCAGGGGGCACTGTGGAGTGCATCTTCTGACTTTTCAGACGATGCATGGCCGATTCCACCACCATGGAATGGTGTGGTAGCTGTGCCTTTTGAAACCCCGGGCTCTTACGGAGTCGATAAATGGAATTGACCCACTTGCTCAGAACCGGCGCCGAGGCCGGTGCCTCCCACATCCGGAAGAGGAGCCGTTCCAGCATCGGAGGAACCGGCACAGTAAAGGCCTCCTTTGGAGGAGAGTCATACTGGAGGGCCTCGAGCTCTTCGGCTTGAGGCTCCTCCTCGGGGTCCGCGGGGATCGCCAAAGCAGTGGCCATATCCCGAACGAACTCCGAGAACCGGGTATCCTCCGGAGGGGGATCTACTCCGGGGCTCAGACTGCGGTGAGTCCGACGGGACGCACCGAGTCTTGAAGGTATCAGGGGACTCCTCGTCCTCCGTCTCCCAGGGGGACTCGTCCGAAGAGGAGTCGGGTTCCGACTGCGCAGGGCCCGGCAGCACCCACCCCGACGCCGAAGGCACTGGCGTTGACGCCCTCGGTCCCGACCGGGAGGTCAAGGGTGACCGCGACCGAGGACGACCTCGAGCCTTCATGGTCTCGAGTATCGGCTCGGTCTCCGGGTTCGACTTCGACGTCAATGTCCCGGTGGTCGGGGCAGATGAGCCAGCAAGGCTGGCCATTAGCACCCGCTGCTGATCCATGAAGGCAGACAGTCTGCACTCCAAGGCTGTCAGCCTGAGACCCAGCTCAGGAGACTCAGCAGCCACCGACTCGGGCCCCAGTGGCGCCGGGCCCGATGTCGACTCCCTGGGAGGAGAGTCCTCAAGGACAACAGGACTTATGTGTCCAGCAGACTCCGGCTCCACATGAGGCACTTTCGATGGCTTCTCCTGTTCCACGGGCCCGGGACGGCGGTCAGGGGTCCGAGACCTGGCCCTCGAGTTGCCAGGGACCTCCTCCGATGCCGCCCTCATGAGTCGCTTCTTCCTCTTTCGCTCCCGCTCGGGGGACCCCCTGTCCAAGGAAACCCGACGATGCTCGGGCTCAGACTCCCGAGACGTCGAGGCGTCAGACGAGGTACGGGCCCGGCCGGAGGCCGAATCAGAGAAAAGCCTCTCCTTTTGATGCTGGCGACTTCGAAGTGCCTTAGTGGACATTTTTCCACACGGTACACAGATCTTAGGATCATGATCCGGACCGAGGCACCGAAGGCAGCAGTCATGTGTGTCGGTGAGAGACATTAGTTTCTTGCACCGATCACACTTTTTAAAACCACTGGAAGCCATCGGGGAAAAAAGAGCCCCTGCGAGGTCAAAAGACCATCCTTCCAGGGAAAAAGAAAAAAGGGCGCGAACGCCAGCCACGAAGGGCAAAAACCGAAAAAATGAGAACGGGCTCGATACCGGTGTACCGATCCTGGCGGGAAGGGGAACCGGCGTCGAACCGGGCAAAAAACCGCGATGGAATCGCAGGAAATAGTGAGAAAAATCTAACTGTTTTCCGGGTGAACTAGGACAGATGTCCAACGGGCTCCACGGAAAAAGAGAGACTGAGCAAGATGGCACCTTTAGGTGGGAAGGGGACCGCGCATGCGTGCTGTATTCCCAAAGGCTTTCATAGAAAGCTGGGGAAATGCTCCGCAAGGGCTCCATCGACGTCTATGTCACCCATATGTGAGGACTGACTTCCTGCTTGGTCCTGGAGAAACATGTACACACCCTAGAGCAGCAGCCAACAGGGGCACAAACACCAACACCCACACCCACAGGCCCCACTATCCATATCCTCATGGAGAGTCAGGCTTTTGGGCCCTGCACGGAGCAGCAGCTACCACTACTACCACCGGCATACCTTAGCAATGTCGTCATAAACATGGAAACACGCTCCATATATATCAAAAGGTTGCTATGATGAATGTCAGATAACAGATCCTACATTAAACACAAATTGTTAACAGAGATTCATCATAGCAAACTTTCAGATATATGTGGAGTGTGTTTCCTGTTTGTTTGTTTTCTGACAGTGTTTACCACCCCGGAGAGTGACCATAACAGTATTGAGTACCTTAGCAATGCCTGCACTGTGCCCAGGACTGGTGTGGCGGCCAGGGCTGCCAACCACCTCTATCTTTGCACAATGCTGAAATAGGTGAGGAAGTGTGTGTATGTCTATCCAGTGTTTTGTGGCTGCCTACACCTTACTGAGCCCACAATGCTTACAGTGTTTCCAGCGTTAGCCTGCCAATGTGCATAATGAGGAGCAAGGTATTTATTTATTTATTTAACATTTCTTCTATACCGTGCTATTTTAGATCAGTGCGGTTTACATTCAACATCAACTATACAACGCAGGCACTCTGAGTTGTATTGTGGGCGTGGCCCAGACAGGGTATTGTGGGCATCTGCACAGGGCACAGGGCAATGGCTGGGATATTGTAGTGCCCGACCACCACCTGCACGGACAGGGTGGCCACAGCATGTCATGCTGGGAGGTCAGTCTCACCCTGACTGAGCAGTGACCATGGCATGTCTAGGTTCTCACATAGTGCTATACAGTATTTTTTTCAAGTGATATCTATGGGTTCCCTTTTCTGGGGCTCAATCATTGACATACTTGCTTGGTGTGTGTGCTTATATCTCACTTTTGGGTGCACACAGTTCCCCCAGGAAAATGCACTATGTACTAGCTAGCAGACTGTCTACAGTTAGCATGTGTATGGCTGGAACACCTTGCAGGGTGCAGCGGGTGAAGACTGAATGTGCCCTCTGCTGGTGAATGTCAGATTGTGGTGGGGGACAGCTGAGCCTTTTCAGGCCTACTGCCTGTCTGCCAGTGCCCTATGTGAAACGTACAGATCTACATTGACTGCCCTGGAGGGTACCTAGTCCCCTCTACTGCCTCCATTGCAGAGATGTAGAATGTGGATCTGTTGGTGGGAGATCCTGACCCAGAGAGGGCGGGTTGGGCGGTGCTACATAATCTGCTTTTGGGTCCAAACACCACCCTTATCTTGTAACATATGATCACGGCAACCACACAGGATATGCACTATTCTGGGTGCATCATAGTCCACAAGGGCTAGATGTGACTGGGAAATACAGATGGACACAGGTGTATCCTAGGTGTGTTTGCAAGGACTGCCTATCACACACTGGCACTAATGGTCACCTGCAGCACAGCCCATCTCAGCCAAGCCAGGTGCTGCGGACCTGGTGCTGGGCACCCCACCTCACCCTCAGGGTGAGCACAGGAACTGCACAATGTCACGGTCTGTAGCTAATCTGTGCCAGTAACACACACCGTCAGTTCCCCCTACCAGGCCGGGGTGCCGTAGAGGCGCATACCCCATCTTGTGATCAGATATAGACTTCTGATCTGCATGTGCAGTGCATCATGGGTACGGGTGAGTTTACCCTATCCTAGTAACCACAGTAGACTGTTTGTGTGGTGACCTGCAGTTTTTCTTTAGCCAGCTAGCGCTGTGTTAGATGCTATAGAGATGTAGCGCACTGGTTGCCACAATGACTATGGAGACAGAGGTCATGGGTTCTATCCCACAGTGGTGTTATTTAATGAGGCTGTCTGAACCTTTTCCTTTTAATTTAAATCTGTGCTGCCAGCAAAAACACCCTCATAGTGCCGTAACCTAAGGTGCCTTATAAGGCGCCCTATAGGGCGAACTATAGGGCACATTATAGGGTGCCTAGGCGGACAGGGCACTTTATAATGTGCCCTATGGAGCGCCTTATAGGGCGCCTTATGGGGCACCTTTGTTTACGGCACTGTGAGGGTGTTTTTGCTGGCAGCACAGATTTAAATTAAAAGGAAATGCCGCAGACAGCCTTATTAAATAACACCACTGCAGGATCAAACCCATGACCTCTGCCTCCACAGTCATTGCAGTAACCAGTGGGCTATATCTTTATAGTTCTAACACAGTGCTGCCATGAACTTAGGGTTAACGTGTGTTAACGAGCCAAGGTGCCCTTTATCGTGCGATACATCATCTCTATGCCGATGATTCTCAGATCTTTCTTCACCTGTTATCTCTCCTGATATCCAGTCTAAGCTCTCACTCTGCCTCTCTGGCATTGCTGCCTGGATGTCTCATCGCCGCTTAAAACTGAACATGGCCAAAACTGAGCTTCTTATCTTTCCCCTGAATGCTTCCCCTCTTCTTTCCCCTTTCTCTCTCTCTGTTGATAACTCTGTACTCCTCCCTGTTTCTTCAGCATGTAACCTTGGTGTTATCTTCGATTCCTCTCTTTCTTTCTCTTCACATATCCAGCTCATTGCTAAAACTTGTCGTTTCTTTCTATACAATATTTCCAAAATTCGCCCCTTCCTCTCTGTTGACACCACTAAATTGATTGTGCTTAATCACCTCCCGCCTTGATTATTGTAATGTTCTCCTTGCCGGCCTCCCTGCAAGCCACCTCTTTCCTCTTCAGTCAATTCAACATTCCGCTGCTCGACTCATTTTCTGCCAGTCTCATTTTTCCCACATCACTCCTCTCCTCATGTCACTTCATTGACTTTCCATCCGTCTCCGTATCCAATTTAAACTTCTCCTCCTGACCTATAAATGTATTCACTCTTCTGCCCCCCAGTACCTTTCATCTCTCATCTCTCCTTACACCCCCTCTCGGTTGCTTCGCTCTTCTAATAGTCTTCGTTTATCTGTGCCCTTTACTCGTACTGCCAATTCCAGACTTCGCTCCTTCCAACTGGCAGCACCCTTTAATTGGAATAGTCTTCCTATCTCTGTGCGCCAGGCGTCCTCCCTGGCCATTTTCAAGTCCAGACTAAAATCCCATCTCTTCACTATTGCTTTCCGTTCCTGTCCTACCCTATCTTGATCTCTCTATCAACATTTTCTTACTTTGTCCTGTAAATTTTTGTTATTTGTATTATGTAACTTATTTTGTTTTCTGTCTTATTAGATTGTGAGCTCTGAAGAGCAGGGACTGTCTCTCTTCTATGTTTGTACAGCACTTCGTATGCTGTGGCGCTTTATAAGTCTTTAATAATAATAATAATAATAATAATGATACAGATTCATTGCTAACTTGCCGCCGGAACGCCCACTATCTTATATGGCATTCTTCACGTTAACGCTGCAACTAGAGCCGTTAACATTAGGACGGTTTAGTAAACATACCCCTAAGTAATATATGGCAATAAGATGCTGGGTCAGAAAGGTCCTTCCATGGCTTAGGAAACACCACCAACAGTGTTGTGCACATATTCATAAGAACATAAGAAATGCCATACTGGGTCAGACCAAGGTTCTTCAAGCCCAGTATCCTGTTTCCAACAGTGGCCAATCCAGGTCACAAGTACCTAGCAGTTTCCCAAAAAGACACACAGGTTCCATAATGCTTGTACTGGGGCAAGCACTGGATTACCCTGGTCCTCTTTAAAAATCATTTATGTACTTTTCCTCTAGGAACTTGTCCAAACTTTTTTTAAACCCAGCTACAGTAACAGCTTTTATTACATCCTCTTGTAACGAATTCCAGAGTTTGATTATGCATTGACTGAAGAAATATTTTCTCTTATTAGTCTTAAATGGGCTACACTGTAGTTTCATTGCATGTCTTTCTACTTTTTGATGGCGTAAACAATCGATCTATGTTTACCTGTTCCACCCTATTCAATAATTTATAGACCTCCATCATATCTCCCCTCATCCATCTCTTTTCCAGGTTGAAAAGCCCTAATCCTTTAAGCCTCTCATCATAGGGGTATGCTTCCATTCCCTTTACCATTTTTTGGCTCTTCTTGTGCCCTCAGAAATGTGCTGACCTGCAGGACTTCAGAAAACATTTTCCATCTCGTAGGTGTCACCTGCTGCTGAAGTATCTTATAAAATTCCAAACTTAATCCACCCAGGATAGGAACTTCATGGGTCTTACTGTTCTTAATATATTGTGTAATTTTTTGATAATTGATTGCAACACTAAGCTTTCCCATCTGCTTCTAAGTAAGGCACGCTAATCTTGCTAAAGAAACATCTCTCCAAAACAACCCAGGGTCTTCTGCTGCATACAGTCAGGCATAATAGATCTTTAGTATACAGTAAATAAATCTGTTATAATGATATAATCCCACTTTTAGCACAATAATGAACCTAGCCCTTTCCCAATTCTATATATGAATCAAAACCCACCCCGTTTTATTGCCATAATGAAAGAATTTGCCTTTCAGATATAGCAACAAAATTACAACTTTATGATATAATAAAGCATTCAAAGATGCCTGCACTGCCTGAAAATGATCCCGATTTTGTCTGGTGAGTTTTCTTAAAACATCATTGTTCCTCACCTTTAGCTGTCTCTGAAACCCAACTATGATATATATGCTTTCACTGCCTAGAAACATAAGCAGTAATCGTCCCGCTTATCATCGCTTTGCCCACCTCCCAAATAGGAACAGACTGATCCCTATGTTTCCCATTTATCAAAACATACTTCTCCCATTGCTTCTTAAGATTTTCTTGAAAGTCTGAATCCTCTACCAAAAATGCTGCAAAGTGCTACAGTCTTTGTGCTTCCAGTCCACCTGTACTACAGAATGGACAGAGATCGCTATGGGACCAATCTCAGTTGCCAGCACTCAATTGATACATTCACTTGACACCAACACATAATCTAGACATGACCATGTCATGTATGCTCTGGATAAACTTGTGAAATCTTTTTCTCTCGGACGCAGCATCCTTAACACATTTAGTATATAAGAACATAAGATTTGCCATACTGGGTCAGACCAATGGCCCATCAAGCCCAGTATCCAACAGTGGCCAATCCAGGTCACAAGTACCTGGCAAGTTCCCAAAAAGGTAGATAGGTTCCACAATGCTTGCCCCGGGGTAAGCAGTGGATTTTCCAGATCCTCTTTAATAATGGTTTATGGACCTTTCCTCCAGGAACTTGACCAAACTTTTTTTTAAATCCTATTATACTAACAGTTTTTACTACATCCTCCAGTAATGAATTCCAGAGTTTGATTACACATTGAGTGAAAAACTATTTTCTCTTATTACTCTTAAATGGGTTACATTGTAGCTTCATTGTGTGTCCCCCTAGTCTTTCTACCTTTTGATGGAGTAAAGCATAGTTACTCCCTTGTAACAGGTGATCTCCAGGAACAGCAGAAATCAGTCTTCACATATGGGTGACATCGGCATCAATGGAGTCCGGCACGGGAACACTCCCCAGCAACCAATAGGAATGCTTTTGGGAGCATTGCTCCACGCATGCGTGTCTGCCTTCCCACCTTCCCAGTAATTCTCCTCAGTCAGGTATATAGCAGAAAGAAAAAAACTCTCATAAAAGAAAAGGTAAAGAACAAAGTGTGTATGGACAACTCTGAGGGGAGGATGGGAGTATGAAGACTGATTCCTGCTGTTCCTGGAGATCACCTGTTATAGGTGAGCAACTATGCTATCTCCAGGAACAAGCGGGACTGCAGTCTTCACAAATGGGACTCTATAGCCCATGACTACCGAGCAGGAGGGAGGAGACCGGAACTACAAACTGGGTAAATTAGGGATCCATCAGACTCAGCCCTTTGGGCACATTCCTCATGGGGTAGTTGGAGATGGACAGTGGACGGAGTTGCTCTAAACCTGAAAAAGATTAAGACAGCTTGCACAAATTGTGCATCTCGACTGGAGTCCCTGTCAAGGCAAAAATGATCAGCAAAGGTATGTAGAGAAGATTATGTGGCTGCTTGGAAAATCTAAGAAATAGAGACAGAATGAAGGTTGGCTACCATAGCAGCCATAGCCCAGACATTGTGTGCCATGACATGTCCATATAGGGAGAGAATGGCTTGTGCATATACGAAAGATATGCAGTCAGCAATCCAGATGGAAAGGGTCCTTTTGGAAACTGGGAGTCCAAGGTGACTAGGGTTAAGAGACACAAAAAGCTGTAAGGATTGGCGATGACCCTTAGTGCGATCAAGATAGAATGTAAGTGCTCTTTTGCAATCTTGCTTTCACCTTAGAAGTGTGAAGTCTAGGAAAGAAGATCTGAAAAGATATAGTTTGGTTAAGATAGAAATCAGTAACCACTTTGGAAAGAATTTAGGGTGAGCCCTGAGGACTAAGTTATCATGGTAGAAATGAGCGTAGGGGATGTTGTCCACCAGAGCTTGTAACTCACTGTCTCTATGGGTAGAGGCTAGAGAAATGTGAAAAACAACCTTCCAGGATAGAGATTTGAGGGGAGCCATTGTTAAAGGCTGAAAGGGGGGACTTAAAAGTTGTGTGAGGACAACATTAAGGTCCCATGGTTTGGCAGGGGGGCATAATGGTGGCTTTGTTAAAAGGAGCCCCCACATGAACAGGCTGAGAGGAAATTGGATGATCCCCAATTGGCTGGTGAGAGGCCAAGATTGCACTCAAGTGTACAAGTAAATGGATCAATAGCTCCCTGGAAGCACCAGAGAGAAAATCTGCACTATTTAAAAGGCATAGGTAAGTCTAGTAGAATCCTTTCTGGAAGCAAGTAAGACTTGAGTCATGCCCTCTGGCAACTCAAGGTCAGAGAGGGATGAAAAGTTCAGCATCCTTGCAGTCAAACACATTTTAAGCAATGGTAGCCCACATGAAAAACATGAAGAAAAGAGTTAGGAAAAATAGAAAAAGAAAATAGGAAAGGATATCAGAATGATGCCGGACCGCTCCAGTTGACAGGAAGGCAAACAGCAAACACCGAGAAGGTACCAAAAAGGTTTGAAGAAATCTCTTCACGGCGGGACTAGGACTGGGTCCTGATGGCTCAGTGGAAAATGACAACTGAGGAGAATTACTGGGAAGGCAGGCATGCATGCGTGAAGCAATGCTTCCAAAAACATTCCTATTGGATGCTGGAGAATGTTCCTGTGCTAGGCTCCTTCGATGCCAACATCACCCATATGTAAAGGCTGCATTCCTGCTTGTTTCTGGAGATACATCCTATCTACACTTATCCATTCTACTCCATTCATTAATTTATAGACTTCTTATCTCCCCTTCTTCCAAGTTGAAAAACCCTAACCTTTTAAGCCTTTTCTCACAGGGGTATCCTTCCATCCCCTGTACCATTTTGGTGGTTGTATCTTGTCTAATCCTGCTAAATCCCCTTTTAAGATATGGCAACCAGAATTGCACACAATATTTAAGGTGAGGTCGCACCATGGACTTTTCCTCCAGGAACTTTGTTCAACCTTTTTTAAACCCAATTATACTAACAGATCCCTTGGCAATGAATTCCAGAGCTCAATTACTCATTCAGTGAAGAAATATTTTCTCTGATTAGTCTTAAATGTATTACTTTGCAGCTTCATTCCATCCCCTAATTTATACTTTTTGAAGGAGTAAACAATTGATTCATGTTTACTCATTCTACTCTACTCATTTTATGGACTTCTTATCATTTCTCCTCTTAGCCATCTCTTCTCTAAGCTTTCGAAGAGCCCTAACCTTTTAAGCCCTTCCTCATAGCGGTATCCTTTCATCCCTTTTATCATTTTGGTCACCCTTCTCTGTACCTCCCATCCTAGCGAGTGTGAGGCACTAAGAATATTTATACTTGATTCAAATGCATAGGTATCCAGTTTTTTTTTTTTTTTTAAAACTTTTATTTTCATTTTACAACAAACAAAAGAAACAACACACCAAAGGAGACAAAACAAGTATACAATAAGGAAAAGCAAACCCTATTACCCCCCACCCCCATGCTTCTTCTCTAAGCCGATAATATCAGCATGTGAGCGCTTCCAAACAACAGTGATTATACATCAAAACGAACAAAAATAGTATCTGCGATACAAAATGATCATGGGACAGAGATTTATACAAATTTAAACAGTCAGATGAGAGCATTTAGCAGTGTGAACATAGTCATTGAGCATCTTCCATTTAGACAGATGATGAGGAGTCTGAACGGAAGAAGCAGACATACGAGGTATTTGTTCATATTTACTGTAGAGACAGACATGATTCCACCATTCATTGGGGCTCAGATGGGAGCTATTTTTCCAGTATTTCGTAATTAGGGAAATAGCGATGCCCAGCATAAAGTCTAAAAGGAAGTAAGCTGTTTTTGGAAGAGAGGGGATCCCCGCAGCTGAGCGGAGTCCCACTATCTTCCAAGAAAGGGGCTCTTGAAGGTGCAAAATAGATTGGATACGACCCCAGACTCGACGCCAGTAATACTGTAGTGCGGGACATTCATACATAACATGAGGTAGTGAACCAATGGCCGCATGGCATGTCCAACAGCTATTGCCCTGAGTAGTGTTCCATTTGGCTAATCTGTCAGGAGTATAGAAACACCGGTGGGCTAGAAAGAAGAGTGTCTGAGTGAGTGAGGCGGATCGGGAAACCCGTGTCACTCTACTCCAGACGAGGCTCCATTGCTCCGGGGTCAAAGTTACATGCAATTCCCGCTCCCATGCTTTCTGTGCAATAGGGGCACCTCTATTTATAGCATTACATAAGGTTTTGTAAAAGTTAGATGCAACACCCGGTGAACTCCCTATAGAGCGGATAGTCTCCGACAATCCTTGGGTAGGGGATTCCGATGGCGGGAGCACCTTAGCACTCCGAAGACAATGCTGAAGTTGCACCAACTGAAAGTAGTGTTTCGCTGGGAGACCAAATTCAATTTGCAATTCGCTAAAAGTTTTCCAGCGACCATCATGGAACAACTGGTTAGGGATCCAAATGCCCCTAGTGTACCAGGGGCTCCACGCCATCGGTTTATTTTGTATTTGAAATCGAGTATTGTACCAAAGCGGGAGCCTGTCTAACGGACAGAGTCGGGAGTCTAGAGATTGCATAAGAGTATTAAAGGCACCTAAAGTGTCTAAAAGCATTGGTGGATAGTGGGAGTCTGATGGGAGAGTCATACCAGGGAGATAAGAAAGAGGAATCGGTTTGCAAAGGTCCTCCTCTATGTCTAGCCACACAGGTCTACTCGGTGCTAGATCTTCCAGCCAACGAGCGCCTTGTTTGAGAAGAAAAGATTGATGGTATTTCAGGAAATCAGGGAATCTGACACCCCCATTTTCCTTATCTGCTTGCAGCTTATATTTCGCTATCCTAGGTGTCTTGTTTTGCCATAAGTATCTAGTCAGAAGGCCTTCTATATCTTTATATGTACGTCGAGGTAGGAGACAGGGCAACATTTCTAAAATATAATTCACTTTAGGAACAATCATCATTTTTATGGTTTCTAGGCGACCCCACCAGGTAAGTGTTAAAGGAGTCCAACGGTGAGTAAGCGCCCGGACTTTAGAGGTTAGGTCTTTGGCATTAAAGGAGATAGTGTCTTCCAAAGGAGAGCAGTAGTGAACCCCAAGATATTTGACCATGCGAGGTTGCCATAAAAAGGGAAAGGGTTGCATATCTGCCTGATGAAGCAGAGGATTTAGTGGAAAGGCTACCGACTTGGTCCAATTTATCTTATAACCCGAGAGTTGTGAATATTTACCTATTTGCTCTAGGACAGCCGGCACTGAGTCTAGAGAGACAAAGAGCATAAGGTCATCAGCATATGCTGAAATTTTGATTTCCCTATGAGAGAAGGGGACTCCATGAATCTCCTCCGATTGCCGGATTAGTAAAGCTAAGGGTTCGAGTGCAAGATCGAAAAGAAGTGGAGACAGTGGGCATCCCTGGCGAGTACCGCGTTGAAGGGGAAATGGCTGAGACTTTAAAGCATTAGCACAGATACTGGCTGTAGGCTGTGCATACATGGTGCGGAGACAACGGAGAAAACCTTCGCCGAATCCGTACCAGCGGAGGGTTGCAAACAGGAAGGGCCATTCTAAGCGATCAAAGGCCTTCTCAGCATCAAGTGAGAGGCCAACAAATGGGCGATCAAGATTAACTGTGGCAGTCAGTACATGACATAGAGTCCGAGCATTGTCAGCAGTTGATCTACCGGGAATGAAACCGCATTGATCTGGGTGTATTAAGGCAGACATCCTATCAGAGAGCCGGGTGGAGAGAATGGTGGCAAATATTTTATAGTCCGCGTTTAGGAGGGAAATTGGACGATAATTAGCTGTTAGTTGCGGGTCTCTCCCCTCTTTCTCAAAAACTACTACATTTGCCATTGAGAAGGACCCAGAAGGAGATCCCTCCTCGGCCAGAGCAGAAAAATAAAGTTTCAAAACTGGAGCTAAGTCAGCGTTAAAGGTTTTGTAGAATTCAGCAGGGAGACCGTCTGGGCCTGCAGCTCGACCTGTGGCACATCTCTTGATAGCAGAATGAATTTCTGATAAGGTGAATGGGTTGTCCATGGCCTCTCTATCTTCGTCAGATAGGGTCGGTCTTTGTACCCCTGAAAGTAATCGTTCAAATACTTCTGGCTCAAAATCACATTTAGATTGATAAAGCCGAGTATAAAAATCACGAAAGAGTTCTAAGATTTCTGTATCTTTGGTGACCAAGCCCCCCCCCCCGACGGATTACGGAGAGCGGTAACACGCTTGGCTTCTTTTTGACCTTTTAGGGCATTTGCTAACAATTTGCCAGCACGGTTATTTTCCCGGTAATACATCCCTTGTTGTGATTCAATATTTTTAGCAGCAGCAGTATACAAGAGCTGATTGTATTGAAAACGCAGGCGTTGTAAACGGAGTAAAATACATGGGTCAGTACGGGACGTGAGGAGACGCTCCCCAGCTTGTATCTGTTGCTCTAGAATCAGTAAGTGTTGCTTTCTTTGTTTCCCCTGTCGAATTTGATAGCTGGTTATAGTTGCACGGATAGATGCCTTAAAACCCTCCCACCAAGCCCAGCTCGCTGTGTCATGGGGTGAGTTAAAATGAAAATAATCTTGGATAGCGGCCTTTATATCAACCTGAAAGTCTTTTTGATCTAATAGGGATCTATCAAAAAACCAAGCTCGGGGAGAATCATCTCGCGTAGTGACATGTAATGATAAAGATATGGCAGCATGATCTGAAATATGGAGAGGATGAGTCCTAGCCGTGTCCACTTGAGAAATCAGTGCTTTGGAAATGAGAAAGAAATCTATTCTAGATTGTGAGTGATGGGGGGCAGAAAAAAAGGTGAACTCTAAGTCGGAGGGGTGAAGCAGCCTCCATATATCTACTAGCGCAAGATCTTGCATCAGAGCTGTAAGAGTAGCAAGACTCTTGGGTGGACTACTCGTTCTAGGCGGTTGTCTATCTATCAAAGGGTCTAGCACTTGATTGAAATCGCCACCAAGTATTAATGGAGTATTGGCAGAGGCCTGTGCCAACTGCGCAATACTTGCATAATAAGCAGGGTTATCCACATTCGGGGCATAAATACAAATACACGTGAATTCACTATCTCCAACCTTAAGGTGTGCACGGGCCCATCTACCCTCCTTATCAGAGCTAGTATCCATTACAGTAGCTTGCAAATATTTCTTAACCAGAATGGCTACCCCACACCGTTTGGAAACGGCGGGAGAATAGGCAGCCACCATGTAAGGCTTAGCATTGAGTTTCAGTGTTTCAGCGGAGTTTAGATGCGTTTCCTGAAGAAACACTAAATCAGCATGCTCGTGGCTAAGATAACTAAGGATTTTCTTTCTTTTGATTGGACTATTGATGCCTTTTACGTTAAGTGATAAGATCTTACATAAGGCCATTCAGAAAGGTTAAAAATTCTGAGCATGATAGCACACATAATTTCACAATGTCCCTCATATTAACTGTATCTGGCTGTACACATGACATGAAAAAAAAATAAGCTAATGTAATACAATGAAGCGCCCCACATTAAAAAAGAAAAACCGCGGTGCGGTAGAGAAGAAGCAGAACCCCAGAAATTACTGGCGACCATGTGTCTGCGGGGAGAAACCCCAGAGAAGGCCGAAATTGAAATACATATAACCTGTATAACTGTGCGTGCGCTGAATCCGACCGAGGCACACATCATGGAGGGATAGGAGACCGAGAAAGTCATATAGAGAAAGAAAGAAAGTCCAGGTAGTCTCTGTGCTTGGCTATGACCACCGCGTCGGGCCCTTCAAAATGGCGGGCAGAGCCGGCAGATAATAAGTCCAAGTTGTTGGATTAGCGCATCTGCTCTGCTTCTTTGGTGTCTAAAAATGTTGATAGTAGATCAGGATCTTCGAATGTCCTTGTTTGGTTGTGGAGAGTCACCCGGAGCTTCGCTGGATACAACAGGCCAAAGCGAGCCTGTAGCTGTTGAAGTCGAGGGCGAAAAGCAAGGAGTCTCTTCCGACGGTCAACTGTGGGCTTTGCCAAATCAGGGAAGAAGGAGACTTTATGACCTTCAAACTCCAGATGATGATTCGCCCGGGCAGCATTTAAAATTTGTTCCACTTGTTGATATCGTAGTAATCGAAAGATAATAGGCCGGGGGGTCATTCTGTTGAGCGCCATGTGGGTAGGAACACGATGTGCTCGATCGATTTCCAGATCTCTATGAAAAGTGATCTTCAGCAAGGAGGGAAGAGTTTTGAGCAGGAATTCTCTTATATCTCCTGCTTCCGCCCCCTCCGGTATTCCAATGAGCCTCACATTGTTGCGACGGGCTCGATTATTGCTATCTTCTAACTCTTTTTGAAGATTCTGTATCTGGCGCTCAGCCTTGTCCAGTTTGCCCAAGCGCACCGCGTGCGAGTCGAGGACCCCCGCCATGTTGTCCTGCCGTAATGAAAGACTTTCAAGTCGGTCTTGGAGCACTCCGAAGTCTTCTCGCATGGCTCGAAGCGCTTCTCCGTTGGACTGCACCAGTTCCTTCACGCCGCGTATTTCCTCCAAAATCTCCAGGTGCATTTCGGGGTTTTCACGAAGTGGAACCATCTTCTGTGGGGAAGACACCTCTGTTTTGGAGCGTTTTCCGTGTGAAGAAGAAGGAGACCCGAAGTCCAA
This sequence comes from Ichthyophis bannanicus, assembly GCA_033557465.1. Lineage (NCBI taxonomy): Eukaryota > Metazoa > Chordata > Amphibia > Gymnophiona > Ichthyophiidae > Ichthyophis > Ichthyophis bannanicus. The sequence continues at coordinate 883,393,681 of CM066034.1, read as the reverse complement.
GCGCGCTGGTTTATGGGCCGCCATCCCCCCCGAGGTACCCCGGTAAGTTCGGAGCAAAATACTAAGTTTGTATAGGTATTAAGTCAGGATTCTGAGTAGGCCTCTCGGGAGCTTCAGCGCGAAGCGTCTTACCCGCTGGACATCAGGCTCCGCCCCCAACAGGTATCCAGTTTTGATATAAATTTCAGAATGAAGATCAATGAATGGAATCTCTGCTGTGCTCTGATTGTTAAGCATGCTTTGGAACTATGACTATACTTAGGGGTATGTTTACTAAACCGTGGTAAAGTCACTGGCGGTAAGCAGCGTTAAGATGCCTGAAGCCATATAGGGCAGTGGTGAGTAAGGGGCGCACCAGCATTAGCAGGACCAAGTGCAGTGAGGTGACAAGATATCCTAAGGAGAGACAAAACATCTTAGGATATGATAAGGTGCCTTAACAGGAGATAAGGTGCCTTAACAGGAGATAAGGCACCTTATCACATCTTAAGGCACCTTGAGGCATCTTATCTTCTGCTGCCCACCACTGGGTGTCCCAGCCATGCACATATCAACTGCAGACAGTCTGCTGGCCAATGCGCATTACATGTGCACAGAGCAACCATGTGCACCCAGGCTTGGGATACAGCATGGACACCTGGTTCAGTGATAGGGCCCCCAGGACAAGAAGTGCACCCATATCGTTAGAGCTAGACACTATATAGCACTGTGTGGATACATAGTCGTGCCATGGTCACTGCTCTGTGAGAGTGAGAGTGGCCTTCCAGCATGACATGATGTGGCCACCCGCTCCATGCAGGTGATAGTTGGGCACTATGATGTCCCAGCCATTGCCCTACCCCCGATGCAGACACATCCAGGGCAATCCGCCCTGTTCGAGCCATACCCACAATACTTTGCCCCTCATTGTGTACATTTCTAGGCTAACGCTGGAAACAGCTTAGGTACTGTGAGGCTCAGTGAGAAGTAGAAAGCCACAAAACAATGGACATAAACACACACACACACACACACACTCATATCGACACACTGTTCAAAATGGGGATGGTTGGCATTCCTGCCTGCCATTCTGGTCCCAATCTCAGCTCAGGCATTGTTAAGGTGTACTAATTGTGCAGGAGCTAGTAGTGTGCTCTAATGTGAACAGCCGCTCAGTGTGCCGGTGCTGTCAGCCTGACTCTCCATCCAGCTGAGAATAGTGGAGCCTGTCTGTGTGCGTGTTGTACTCTTGTACGCCGATTCATTGGGGGTTGCACATGTTGGTGTTGTACCTGCACTGTGGGATAAAATGCAGCCACGGGGACATGCACTGCATGATCCATAACCAGGACCTGAATCTGTGACCCTCTGCTCCTATACACACCAACTGTGTATAGTGTGCCACAGTGTTACAACAGTCCCTGGGGCTGACATGCTTCCCATCAGATGGACCTTGGCTCATGTTGCACTGCATATGGTGCACTGGATCAGGGCATGGCTTTGGTCTGCTGCCAGCAGCTGCTGCTGCCCCCTCTGCCAATACCCCCCCATGCCATGCTGACATGCCCATGTGCTGTCAGTGTTGGTGGTGTGCAGCCCTAGGCCAGCCAACATGGGGGTAGGTGGGTGCCTAGTGCACAGGGTGGGGGGAGGTGGGGCACAGATGTACATGGATGGCCACTCATCCCCCCACAACCATCTACCTCTAAAGGGACCCCATCACCACCTGCCAATGTTATGTCTCTTCAACCTGGGGAACAAACGGCTGAGGGATGTTAGACATCTAGAAAATATTGCCTGGAGTGGAACGGGTAAACGTAGGTCAATTGTTCATGCCGTCAAAATGTAGAAAGACTAGGGGACATGTAATGCGGCTACAGTGTAACCCATTTAGGACTACTAGGTGAAGAAATTTTTTCAGTCACCGCATTATCAAACCCTGCAATTCATTACTGGAGGATGTAGTAAAAGCTGTTAGTGTAGCTGGGTTTCAAAAATGTTTGTACAGGTTCCTGGGGAGGGTCCATAAACCATTGTTAAAGAAGACCCGGGATATGCACTGCTTGCCCATTACAAGCATTGTGGATCCTGTGTGTCTTTTGGGGAAACTGCTAGGTACCTGTGACCTAGATTGGCCACTGTTGGACACAGGATGCTGGGCATGATGGACCTTGGTCTAACACAATCTGGCATATTTTCAGGTCCTATGTGCTTATGTGCCACCTAGGCAACTGCCCGGTCCACTCTGTGCACCAGCGGCCCCCACTGCATGACCCACATGCACCATCAACATAGTGCCCTTTCATACTTGGGCACTATGCTGTTGCTGCTAATGGAGCACTGCTATCATTTTCTTGGGCTCACCTGTTGTGCAGCACATTGCAGACATTTAAATAGGCTCTCTCTCCTCAAAATGCACCCTAACCGACAGGTTTTGAAATGCAGTAAGGTTCCTGGTATTAAGGTGCCGTCATTAAGGGAGCAGGTCCTATTCCATTGACCCCTACTCTCCACCACAAGGCGCTTTACGCTGCCAATGTTTAGTAAACATACCCCTTAATGTTCAGTTTTTAAGTGCGTAATATGAGGTCACAAATTTGGAAGGAAGATTGTTGATTGTTGAAAAAAGGGTAAGTATTTTTATTCGTCTATTCTCTAATACAGAACTTATGATTTTTATGCCAGGTGAGGTCTGTAATATGTTAGGCGATGTTTTGCATACGATGAACTGATTGAGGTTTTAATGGAAACAGAGAAACTCAATATATTTCATTGTGGATATAATATTTCAATAAAGTAAAATGGCCAATTTTATCTAGCTGATGCTGGGCCAGTATAAATAAGTTAATGGTCCAACAAAATTTATATACTTTCTTCATTTGCTCTGGCTGGATCTAGTTCCCATGATTCATGATACGTTGAATCCTGTTTAGTGATCTTGCTTGCTGAGGAGATAGCCAGGAGTGTTAGGTGTCTTGCTTCTTCACACACTATTTTAGGCTAAAATGACCCATTCTCAGATACTGTACATCCACAGCAATTTGTGGTCGGGTAATTTCACATCTCTGTCTGCAGTAATGAATATGAGGCAAGAAAACCTAGTACTCTTGACTATTTGCAATATCCTCAGTTCAGTGATCTCATCTTGAGGCCAGCCTCAGAGAAGCCAATGTCAGGAACCCAACAATTTTACCTACATGCAGTGATTTTCTTCCAATAACTCACCTGCACTTCAGCATCAGCAAACCGAAAAATAGAAATCCTGTCCTCTGACCAATCCAGAGCTCCTACAATTCAAAAAGCGTGTACACTTTACACCAATTGCCCCCGTTTGTTAAACTTTTCAGTAATGCTTCTGTGCAAATGTACTGACATCTGTACCTTAGCCCTTGTCCACCAGTTCAATGAGGAAATCCAACAGGAGCCTTCACAACCACTGATACAATTCATTTTATATAAAGAGAGATGTGGTAGGTCTAAATTATACAGCTTCATCTGATGGCACCACCTTGGAGAGCTGCACAAGATGTACAGGCCAGTTTGCAAGGATGCTCACATCCTCCACTATCGGCAGCTACTTGAGAGAAGCCTGCTGCCCACCTTTCAGATCAATAACTCAGGAAGAAGATGAAGCTGACAGATCAGCAAAACCAGCAAATTGAGGAACATCAAGACATTTATCACACCCCATATAACATCTTGACTTCATTCTCATATTATCCCTCATTCTTAATTGGGATATGGACTTTGAACTAGGCTGTGATCCCTAATTAATATGCAGGAAAGGAAGTGCTGTTCTATTGCATGTCAGGATTTCTTCCCCGGGCTTATGGTTAAATGTTCTTTTAATGTAAAGGGAAATAATACTATTTTTTGCTCTTTTTACCATATAGGATGTGCACACTTTCAGTTTTGCTGATTATTTCAGTAGACTGTGGGGTTCTGTGCAGGTCTTGCTGGTGAAGTGCTGTACAATTTCAGCACACAAAATACTGCACCAAGATAGCTTCTTATCTCTTTACATTGTTTGTAGCTCTCTCATAAGGGACAAATCCAAAACACTGTACAGAGCCTACACAAACATTTGCAAAGAGATTCCCTCAGAGTGACCTTCTGAAAATGTGAGGTGTGTTAGTACCTGTGGACTTACACCTGTTTTGCAGTACGGACAAAATCTGTGCCTGAAACTAGAGGCAGGGATTTCAAAATTAAATTCCATTATGTTGGACGGCTCCATTCGCTTCCCTACTCCACCCCTTTTTGGCATGGGTAACGAAAGTACCCACACTGTTACCTGCAGAGGGAAGGCAATCTTCAACCATTCCATTTTACCTGGGTACCTAATCACTATTAATTTATGAGTGAATTCAGTTTAATAGCATTTACATTCCCCAGTTCAGCCAAGAAATTGGTATCATTGTGGTTTACGGTCCAAAAAAATAGCCATATCAGTAACACTAATAAATTAGACAAAAAAGTCTAAGGCATTAACTAGGGATCAATATGGGGAGGGTAGTTTGATGCATAGAACAACAGCTTAAAACCAGCTACTATACAAATAACTGAAAACAAAAGGAGGAGGGGCGGGAGAGGCCTAGCTCTGGAGGTTATGCAGTTAGGTCATGATCAGGAGGCTCTGCCAATGCCTGCCAAGAGGTCACCTTAGTTACCTTCATGAGATCATTCGAAAATTGATTTCATAAATTCTTATTGTTCATATTATCCACTTGTACTCGGATGCACAGAATGACTACAGAACCAATTTCTCATGGTCCATTCTACTTAGCAGGTAATTGCAAAAGTCTTTTACCCAGATAATACCAATTTACTCAGGTAATAGGCTAGTTTGAAAATTTCCCAACCAGAACTTGGATAAAATTACACGTGCATGCATCTGTCATTTTCCAACGCAAATATGCTACTGCCCAGCTAAAATTAACCAGGTGAAAAAGCAGGTTAAAGTACACGGCCACTTTTGGTATATGTGCTTTACACTAAGAGTCATGTTTAGTAAGCTGTGATAGACCTTTGCAGCCAATGCGGCAAGTTAGTGCAAATAGCACTGTGTTAGCTGCAAAAGCCATATGCTATCTGTTGAGGGTATGCACAGTTTTTCCCCGGCAGATAAAGCTGTGAAAATGCAGAGGCTGCGGGGCAGCAGCACAGTAGTTGCAGATAATGCCGCCCAGTGAGGTAGCATTAGTTGCAGCTGTGATGTCTGCAAAAATGTGTGTTTACAACGTGCTTCCAACGCTCATGGTAACCGCTCATTGCGGACACACCCACTCTCTGCCCACGGCACTGCTAATGCATGTATGCAGATAATGCAGGGAATTCCCTGCATTATTTGCATTTGGCCCATGTTAGCTGTCACTGCAGCACACTTTTCCCACGTTAACAGCTAGCACATTTTAGTAAATATGCCCCTAATTTTCAAGGAAGGAGATTTCTCTTTTCAATTTTCCTAAAATACATGTGCTAAAAGTGGCTACCTAATTTACACCAATGGGGGCAGGTTTAAAATTTACCCTCTACAGAACTCTCTCCTCCTTTCAAGTCTTACCTGTGTTCATTGTATTGGGGGAGGGATCAGGGGTGTAGTACTCCTCTGGTAATGCACAGCCTTCCTAATCAGAAGAAAAACAGCTCAAGAAAGGAAAACACAGCAAAAGACGAAATTGTTGCCGATAAGATATTTCTGGATTACAGACTTATTGAATACATAAGATCAGTGATAGCACATCACAGGCTCAGGCCGTTGTTTCCTGTCCGTCGGTGAGACTGCCTCTAGTACTATGAGGCAGCAAGCTGCAGATTAACAGGCTGAACATGTGTAACTCATTTCACTAAACAGGCTTTAGGAATCATGTCCACGGCTTGAAATGTATACTGCATACATGGCATTTAAAGCACTGCCACAGAATAAACACACAGTACAGCTCGTGTTTTGACTACTTGATTCAACAAGATCATTAAACGTTCCTAGCAATGAGGGAATGGAAGGCCACATGTGTGCACATAGACTAAGCAGCAGCTGCTGAAAGCCTGATGTGCACCAGGTGGTGCAATTGTTTCATGCAGGGAACTCTGAAGTTCTGCAGATTCCATTAGGCAGCCATCTTTTCATTCAAAGCAGGTTACAATGTATTCATCCAGCACTGTGAGAAAATGAGGTTGTTACATAACCAGCTAACCCATGACGGGGTCGGTTTCCAGCCTGTCTGCAGTTCGCCTGTGGGCAAGGAAAACTATGTGTGCACTTTCATTTCAAAAAATGCCCAGGGTATAAAGTACATGGTGCCACCTGGGCGCTAAGTGAGGGCAGAGTATTGCTTGGAAACTAGGTGCAAAGACTTGAAAATGAGATTGAAGCATGCACTTTTCCTCCTCAGATCTAAAAACATCCTTTTCAATGTGGCTAGAATGGTACAGGCACGTTTTCCGCTTTAAGGATGGGAAATTTGCAGACAGCTAATTAAAACTGGTAAAATGCTGGGCGCATTAGCCTTTGACTGCAGTGGTTGTCAGCAGGGCCTGATTGAAATTGAAGATGGTACATCAACTAAGTCTTCAGCCAGAGCCACAACATTTTAGAGCAGGCGGTAGTCATCTGTCATTTAGACTACTCTAATACAATTTATGTTGGCCTGCCAAAAAATCTGTGAATCATTTCCAAAAAATTCTGAATTTGGCAATCAAAGTAGCTACATGTAGTGAACAATGGGATAACACTTCCCCATTATTGTGCTGTCTCGACTGGATTAAGTTCAAATTGTTCTGCTTGATCTCTCACATTCTGCATGCCATTGGCCCTAATTACTCAAGGGTAAAGCTGCATAAGTAGGTGGTAGGGCTATGCATTCAGTTTATTAGCACACCTAAAAATACAATGTATACAAAATCGATTTACTGCATGGTAACCTACAAATTAATGCAGAAAAAAATTAATGCATGTAAAAAAGAAAGGTCAAAACTAACTGAAAAAATGTCCAAAAATCAGGGAAAATCTGTAAATGACCTGAAAACAATCACATGTTTTCCAAGCACATCCTTAATATGTTCCAACGTGACCATTGTGTTCAAGGGAAACAAACTCTGTTATTGTGAGCGGATATGACTTTAAATTTTCAGGGGCAGCAAACCTTTAGTGGTAATACTCCTGAATTAGGTCAGAAGTTTCCTTCTGGGCTGAAGGTCAAGGATGATGAAAATTCTGACAGCAACTTAAAGCTTCATTCTTGAAGCAGCTTTTCAGATAATTCTGCTGGTGAACAGCACATCTATACTCTACTTTCTTCAACAGCAATTCTGTCTAGTTTTTGCTTATGTATCAGTGCTCTATGTTGTAAATTATCTTTATGTTTTGTTTTCTCTGACATATATGTGCCTATATGATTTTATAAAATACTAGCACAAATCCTGTTCAATTGTGGCTAAAATGCACCGGCATGCATTTGCAGCAGCTCAAGAGCAGGTGGAAATGTATATGGGTGATGTATATACACAGGTACAGCGTAGTTACTCACCTGTAACAGGTGATCTCTGGGAACAGCAGGAATTTAGTCTTCACATATGGGTATCGTTGGTACCGACGGAGCCTGTGCAGGAACACTCCCCAGCGTCCAATAGGAACGCTTTTGGGAGCATCCCTCAGCACATGCATGCTGCCTTCCTGCCTTTCCAATGGTCCCTCTTCAGTTAAGTTTGTAGCTGAGTGAAAGGATAGAGGGAGAGAGGAAAGAGACAAAGAGAGAGAGAGAGAGAGAGAGAGACAACTCCTAGGGGAGGTGGGTGGGTTGTGAAGACTAAATTCCTGCTGTTCCAGGAGATCACCTGTTACAGGTGAGTAACTACGCTATCTCCAGGAACAAGCAAGAATGTAGTCTTCACATATGGGGACTCTCTAGCTGAAGATACCAGGGAGATAGCCCCAGGAAGGTACCACCCTAGAAAGGTAGGCATCCTTTCTCCCATGGATCTCTGGCATTCCACCAGGGTTGGTGGGTAGGAGTTGAATTAGGTCTGAAAGAGATTTTGAAGAACAGCTTGGCCAAAGAAGGCATCCTGACGGGAGGCTGTATCCAGGCAGTAGTGAGCTGTGAAGGTGTGTACTGAAGCCCAGGTGGCTGCTCGACAAATGTCATCGATAGACACAGAGTGGAGATTAGCCATAGAAGCTGCCATGGCTCTCACATTATGAGCTGTGACATGGTCCTGAAGAGGAAGACCCTTACTATCATAAGCAAAGGATATGCATTGGGCAATCCATTTAGATAAAGTTCTTTTGGAGACTCAAAGTCTCAAATGACTAGGGTCAAAAGCTATAAAAAGTTGGGAGGACTTTCTATGTTGCTGTGTTCTTTGTATGTAAATGGCTAAGGCCCTTTTACAATCCAAAGTATGAAGGTTTCTTTCTGCATTAGAGGCGTGAGGCCTTGAAAAAAATACAGGAAGATAAATTGATTGATTTAAATGAAACGGCGAAATCACCTTTGGCATAAAGTTTGGGTGAGTTTGAAGAACAACCTTATGATGAAACCTAGTATAAGGAGGATCAGACACTAAGGGGCTTGTTTACAAAGCCGCGGTAGCGGTTCGCGGTCATTATCGGAGCCGCGGCCCCATTGAAATCAATGGGGTCGCGGCTCCGATAACGATCGCGAACCGCTACCGCAGCTTTGTAAACAAGCCCCTAAAGCTTGCAATTCACTAATGCAATGGGCAGAGGTGATTGCAATTAGGAAGATGACCTTCCGGGTCAAAAACATAAGGGCTGCAGTGGCCAAAGGTTCAAAAGGCGGCTTCATGAGCTGCCCGAGAACTAGATTTAGATCCCATGCTACCGGTGGTGGCTTGATGGGAGTTTTAGTTTATAAAAGGCCTCTCATAAATCTTGATAGGAGTGGACGAGAGGAAATTGTTTGTCCATTTAGAGGCTTATAAGAAGCTGCAATTGCACTAAGATAGACTCTTACCGAATTGGTCTTTAAACCAGAATTCGATAAGTGAAGGAGATACTCTAGTATCGATTCTAAGGGTAAGTCCAGGGGGTTTAATCCCTTCTTGGAGCACCATATAGTAAAACGTTTCCACTTGAAGGCATAAGATCTTCTTGTGGAAAGTTTCCTAGAAGCCTGAAAGATATCTTTTACCTGCTGGGACAGGTTGAAACCTTGGAGGTCTAAGCCTTCAGCAACCAGGCCGTGAGGTGCATGGACTGGGGATTCGGGTGCCATAGCATCTCGTTCTCCTGGGAAAGGAGATCTGGAGCATACCCTAACTCCAGAGGTGCCGCTTGAGAGAGATGTAGAAGCAGGAAATACCACGTTTGGCGTTGCCATCGTGGTGCTATGAGAATCATGCGACCCCTGTCTCTCTGAAGCTTGCTTTGGGGATGAGGGGAATGGGTGGGAAGGCATAAAGGAAGTCCTGACCCCAGTGAAGGAGGAAGGCATCCCTTGCCTGACAGTTGTGAGCCGGAATCCTGGAACATAACCGGGGAAGTTTGGCATTCAGTGGACTTGCAAAGAGGTCTATGTCTGGAGTGCCCCAGAGATGAAATATCTTTGCCACCTGGTCTAGGTGGCGGGACCACTCGTGAGGCAGCAGTACTCGACTGAGTTTGTCTGCCCAAAGATTTTGAATGCCTGGAAGATATACCACTAGAAGATGAATTTGATGCTTTCTGGCAAGGGCCCACAGTCGTAAAGCTTTGTTGCATAACGACAGAGAGCCTGTTCCACCCTGCTTGTTCACATAGAACATGGCTACTTGATTGTCCGTTTGGACTAGGACTGTCTTGTAGCTGAGCTGGGCATGGAATACTCAAAGAGCTAAATAGATTGCTCTTAATTCCAGGAGGTTTATGTGTAAACCAACCTCCTGTGAAGTCCAGGTGCCCTGGGTAGAGAGATGATTCAGGTGTGCTCCCCAACCCACCTGTGATGCATCTGTTGTTAGGGTGGCCTGAAAGAGGGGTTGATGGAAAGGAGACCCCACTGTCAGATTTTCTAATGATTGCCACCATTGGAGGGACAAAATTAGTCGTTGAGAGATTGTTATTTTGTCCAACAAATGACCAGTGGCCTGTGTCCACTGTGTGGAGAGGGTCCACTGAGCTGCTCGCATGTGGAGGCGAGCATATGGGACTACATGAACTGTGGATGCCATATGTCCCAGTAACTGCAGTAGTTCTCGAGCAGTGAAGGAGGATTTGCCTGCTGCTTGAGAAGCTAGTTGCATTATGCAAAGACACTGGGCTTGTGGAAGGAAAGCCCTTGCCTGTCTGGTATCTAGACAGGCTCCTATGAATTCTAGGCATTGGGAAGGAACTAGTTGAGATTTTGGGAAGTTTATTACCAATCCCAAGTATTGGAGGATCCGCATTGTATGGGACTGTGCAGTGCTGGCCTCTGCAACTGTAGGGGCTCGAATGAGCCAATCGTCTAAGTAGGGGAAGACGAAAATCCCCAGGGTTCATAGAAATGCAGCTACTACTGCCATGCATTTCGTGAATACCCTTGGTTCTGAAGCCAGACCAAAAGGAAGAACCCTGTACTGGAAATGTTTTCCCCTCAAAAGGAAACGTAAAAATTTCCTGTGATCTGGATGGATGAGAATGTGAGTGTATGCATCCTTTAAGTCTAGAGAGCAAAGCCAATCCTGGCTTTGAAGGTATGGTAGAAGAGTTCCTAGAGAAATCATTTTGAATTTCTCTTGAAACAGATATTTGTTGAATTTTCTGAGGTCTAGAATGGGTCTGTATCCTCCTGTTTTCTTTGGAATAAGAGAATAGGGGGAGTAGAACCCTGCACCTTGTTGAAGAATGGGTACTTCCTCTATTGTCCCTTGGGCAAGAAGTGTGGAGACCTCGTGATCTAGCAGATTGTCTGCAGAGGTTTGTGAATTTAATTGCTTTAGAATTGTAGGAGGGGGCATGCTGTGAAAATGAAGCTTGTACCCCTCTCCTACAATGGACAAAGTCCAATCTTCTGCTGTTATCTGATGCCATCTGTTGACAAAGTGGCATAACCTGCCTGGAATATTTGGGGGTTGGGGACTCCTCAGAGGCAGGGAGGCAAAGCTCTCTATGAAGGAGTCAAAGCCCTTGAGGGGGCTGAACCTGGAGAGCTGGTTGGGCTCTCTGGCCTTTTGGCTTCCTTTGCTGTCTAGTTTGTCTCTTTTGGGCAACCTGACCTGGAGTTTGACTCTGCTGGGTATAGGAAGGATAAAACTTCTGCTTTTTGCTAAAAGAGGGGTTTTTTATAAGGCTTCTTTTTTGGCTGGAGTGGCTGTAGACTTTGACAATCTATCTAGGGTAGAATTGTCAGCATCTAACTCGTTAGCCTTTTCCTGCCAGTTCTTGCTGAAGAGATTCTCCCCCATGCAAGGAATGTTGCCTAACTTGTCCTGTACCCAAGTCTCCAAGTCTGATGCCTGTAGCCAGGCAATCCGTCGTGCGCCAATGGCAATAGCAGAGGTTCTGCTGATGCATTTGAAGCAGTCAAAGGCTGCACGATTAACAAACTTGGAGACATTTGAGCATGCTTAACTAGAGCAACAAAATCTTGTCTCTTATCAACTGGGAGAAATGGGCTCATAAGTTCCAAGTCTCCTGTGACTTCCTTGAGGAACATTCCCATATATAGGATATATGAATTGATCCTAGCTGAAAGCATAGAACTGGAAAGGTTCTGCGTCCAAAAGCATCCAGAGTCCTGCATTCATGACCTGGAGGATTGGATGCATGCCTCTTTCCACTTTTCATCCTACACATGGCTGATTCCACTACCATTGAATGGTGTGGCAGCTGAGTTTTCTGAAATCCAGGACATGGAAGAACTCGATACATAATATCAAGTCTCCTAGAGTGAGGAGAAGTAGTCAGAGGTGTCTCCCACATTCTGAGCATCAAGCTATGCAGAATTTCATGGATAGGCAGAGTGGCTGCCTCCTTAGGAGCTTTAGGATATTGGAGAATTTCCAATTCCTTGCTCTGGGTTCGTCTTCAGGAGTTACTGTGATTGAAAGACCTTTGGCCATATCACGGATGAAATCCTGAAATGACATGTCCTCTGGAGGTGGCATTCTGCATTGGGGAGAAGAGGGATCTTCTAGGAGAAACCCTCTAGCACCAGCAGAATTGTCAGAGTCTTCGGAATCAGAGGAATCGAAGTATTCCTGACCCCTATGCTCTTGCAAAGCATGATCCCGGTACCGATCGAAGTCGGTACCGAGCTGACCCAGTACCGCTTTGTCAATTTCAGCCAGAGATGGCATGGGAAGAGTTCCCACCGGGGCCGGTACCGTCGGTACCGGTATCATCGGTGTCGGTACCGGCATCGGTGTCGGTACCGGTGCCCTTGGGACCACCGGTACCGCAGCTGAAAGAAGAGCTGCTATGCTGTGCTCGATAGCGAGGAACCTCTGGTCTAGCGACGCTGCCGATGCTTGGATGTCGGTACCGGTAAGGACAGCCAGAACCCCTGAGCATGGCACAGGTAGTTCTTGTGAGGTTGAGACCTCAAGAACATCCTGAAGCCCCATCGATGCTTTGGAAGCTGAAGCCGGGGCTGTTTTGCCAGTGTGGTTCCCTCAAGGGCAACACCAATGGCCTCTCGATGCTTAGCAGGAGAGCAACCCTTTGAGGATGGCTTTTATGTTTAGTTACCTGAGATCCATGGGAGGAAGAAGAGGCCCTTGACGATGTCGATGCAATGGATCTTCTAAGTGTGGTCCGTTTTTTTGCAATGGATCTGGCATCTGAAGAAAAGAGGGTAACGAGCTTTGCAGCCCGGTTCTGTCTTCCTCTTTTAGTCATCCCCATACAGGAGAGACATTCAGTTGGAGAATGTTCAGGTCCTAAACATTTCAGACACCAATCATGGGTGTCAGCGACGGAAATGGTACCGCCACACTTAGGGGCATATTTACTAAACACCGTTGCTGTGCGGGTTCCCGTTAGTGTGCTGGTGCCATATAAGGAGTGGGCGGGCCAGGCAGAAAAAAGAAAAAAAACGGACCGTACGTGTGTGCGTCGCGCTAATGTGCGGGGCCCACATTAGCGCGTGGGAAGGCTAAGTGGGGCGCTGCTGCATAACCAAACAACAGAGCCGTAGTACAACGGTGAAGACACTGACCTATGGTGCAGGGGCCAGGGGTTCAAACCCCCATTGCGCTCAATGAAAAAGACCAGCTGAGGCATCAACTTTTATGGGCAAAAGTGGTGTAGGAGGTATATTGATTATGGGCGGCAGAAGGCGGCGCACTCTTTTTTTATATGGCATGAGGCGGCGCACTGTTCATTGTGGGCGGCAGATGGCGGCGCGCTGATAAAATGGGGCAACAGAAGGTGGCGAGCCTGTGGGCAGAAGGCGTCGCGCTGATGTGTGAGGGGGCAGCCCAATAGTGGGAGGGATAAGTGGCGCGCTGATGTGCAAGTAGCAGGAATGGAGCCATAGCACAATGGTTAAGACACTGACCACTCGTGCAGGCATCATGGGTTCAATTCCCCACAGTGCCCATTGAAGACAGCTGGCTGAGGCATTATTTTAAGGGGCATGCCCATGTTGGGCGGCATAAGGCGGCGCGCTGTTAATGTTACGCGGCAGAAGGCAGCGCACTGCTAATTTTGTGCGCCACAAGACGGCGCGCCGATGGCTACAAGGCTGCGCGCTGCTGCTCAAGCACAGGAACAGAGCCACAGCACAATGGTTGTGACACTGACTAATGGTGCAGGGACCAGGGATTCAATCCCTCACAATGCCCATTGAAAAAGACTAGCAGAGGCAGTATGTTTTATGTTGTGGAGTGCTGTAGGAGGCCCACTAATTTTATTTTGTGATAACAACTAGAAAACGCACGCTCACAGCATGTTAACATAAGGCAGCCCATAAGGCACATGTGACAGTGCACCGTCCGCCAAGGCACCCTAGAATGTCCCCTATAGGGCAGCATGTATGTTGCGACACAGGATAATGTATAGTGCACCCTATATGGATGGCAACCATAAAGTGCCGTATACGGCGCCCCATAAAGCGCCCTCAGAGGCACCTTATGGGTACAGTATGCTCAGGGTGTTATTGCTGGCAGCAACATATGTACAGTAAATTAAAAAGATGCTGTGGACACCCCTATCACAGAACCCCACTGTGGGTTTGAACCCATGACCTCTGGCTGCACAGGGAGTGATGTAACCATTGGGCTACAACTCCATAGCTGTAAGCAAGCCCCTGGCTGGCTGCAGATAGCCTGCATGTCACCTCACAGACAGTCTGCCGGTGTAAACAGGATAGGGTTAGGCCACACGTACCCATGATGCACTGCACATGCAAATTAGCTGTCCACAGATGGACACAAGATGGGGAATGCACCCCCACAGCACCTCGGCCCTGTTGGGGGGAGTGACCGGGTGCACCCACACAGCACCTCGGCCTGGTAGGGGGCACTGACCGGGTGTTTTACTGGCACAGAGTAGCTACACACCGTTACATCGTGCGGGTTCTGTGCTCACCCTGAGTGTGCAATGAGGCGCCCAGGACCAGGTCCACAACACCTTCCATGGCTGATGGAGGCCAAGCGGGAGTTCCAAAGCAGTGTTAATGTGTAAGATAGCTAGTTTCTGCACAAACACCATGGATATCCCAGTCAGGCTCAGCACCCCCAGGGCTCCCCTCCCCTCCCCTCCCCTCCCCTCATCAAATCAAACATGGTTCCCCCATCAAGAGATCCACACTGTACCTCCCTGCAAAGGTGGCAGTAGAGGGCAACATCAACCCCAGTCCTGCTGAGGAACAAACACCACCCCCACCCCCACCCCCACAACACAATAGCAGACAGACATAGGACCAGGATAAGGTAAGCTGCACCCCACCACCAGATATTCCCCTGCAGCAAGCCAACAGCCACTGCACCCTGCAAGCCATTCCAGCAAGACACATACCAGCTACTAAACAGTCTGCTGGTTAGTCCATAGTACATGTTCCCAATGGAGACACATGCACCCAGAACTGGTCTGCCAGCATACACAGCAAGCAGATAAATCAGTGACTGAGCCCCAAATAGAAACCCATATCTATCACATGAGAGAAATATTGTATAGCACTATGGGGGTGCCTAGCCATGCTGTGGTCACTGCACAGTCAGGGTGAGCGTGATCTCCCAGAAGGACATGCTTTGGCCACCCTGTCTGTGTAGGTGGTGGCCGAACACTACAATGTCCCTGCCAGTGCCCTATGCCCGGTGCAGATGCATCCTGGCCAGGCTACCCTGTCCTGGCTATACCCATGGTACCTTGCACCTCATTATGCACATTGGCAGGCCAATACTGGCAACAGTGCTGGCAGTGTGGGCTGTGGAAGGGGCTTGCAGCCAACACCCACTGTATAGCCAGACACACACTTCCACAGCTATGCCATCATGGTGCTACTATTGAGGAAGTAATTAGCCTTGCCCACCAAACCGGTCCTGAGCACGGCAAGGCATGGATATGGTACGCAGTACAGCTGGGGGTCACTCCCCAGGGTGGTAAACACTGTCAGAGGCCAGGCCTGGAGCACGCACCGCAAACACCTAACAGATTGTTCGGATGGGGTCAACTAGCAGTATGTGCGTAACGTATGGATATCTAGCTGCCTGTGCTCCTAGCAAACGTCTCAGAGCTGTGTACCATATACCTCAGGTGTAGGGTGACATTGGTAAGTTATGCAAGTGCTAGTTTTGGGAGATGCATGCAGGGTCCAATGGTCTGCCTCTCCAGGAGACATTGGCCAATGAGGCCTGTGGGTGTGGGTGTGTCTGCCCTTGATGGCTGCTGCTTTACGGCACAGATTCCCAACTCCAGTCCAGGTTTGCATCACACTGTTCTGGTTTTCCTGCTGTCCCTCATGGATATGCATGAGCTACATCTACATACCATGGGTGTGGTGCATAGATATACAGCACAGGCATTTGTATGAGTGGCATCATGGAACCTGACTGGTGTGTGCCCCACCAGGACTGCATTTGGGTGAGTCTGCTCTGGGTACTGGCCCTGTTCATGGTGTCTTTGCTCAGTGGGGTAAAAGATAGACGTATTGCCATTGCATATGTCCTCGCCAGGAAAGGTGTGCCCTTACTATCACTGTTTACTTGGGGGAAAAATATGTGGGCAAGATTGGCAGTTGCCCCAGTTGGGCTTTGAACCTGTGATCTTCTGCTCTTGCATGCAGTGTCTGCATGCACTGCACCACTGTGTAGCCACAGATTGGGTGGATTCCCTGGCATGTCCATGACTGTGGATCCGGCAGGGCCTGTCTGTTGCAGTCTGTTGCAGTGGACGGTGGCAGCCTGCACATGGCTAGGCCTCTGTCTTCTGTCGCTAGCAGCCACTGCCCCCTGCACCACATGTACTCGTCCGCCAACATGCTGGCATGAGCTCCTCCCATAAAAAGCAGGTGACCTGATTGGAATGTGGCAGTACGGGACTGCATTTGGGGTACTTGGCTGTGGGTAATGCCCATTGTTGTGGTGTGTGTGCGTTGTTGGGTAAAATATGGGTGTTTTCCCCATGCTTATGTCCCCTGCAATACAGGGGTGTCTGCGCTATCTGTGTTTAGTGGTGGGTAAAATATAGGGACTGGGCTGGCAAGTGCCCCAGCTGGGCTTTGAACCTCTGACCCTCTGGTCCTAGAGGTACTGACTCTGTCTGCTGCACCACACTATGGCCACAGAGACAGTGCAGCCCCTGGAGGTAGTAAGCCTGGCAGGATGGAGTCACAAACCCTGCTCTACGCAATTTTACTGTGGGCATATGCACCCTGTCTGGTGACAAACGTGCACATAAACCACGGAAATGACCACGGGAACTGGGGGAAACAATATCACCACGCTGGGCAACAGTGATATTAATGGGCAACCATAGCAAACACTCCCAGGACAGCTCCACAACAGGAAATGTTGTTTGGAAGAGTCTCTGCTCCGTAAACCCTTCCAAAATTCATTTCTTTTTTCTGGAGCTTTGTTGGGTGTGTTTTCTGTATTTGCCCATCACTATAACTGTTCCCCAGCTGAATTACTATTTTTAATAGTTCTGTTGTGGTCATTTCCTATTTTTATGTGCACTTTTGTGCTGTGCACATGTATCACACTGCTCACGTTTTGCTGGTTTCCCCGGTTTTCCTGTACATTGCTGACGGAAATGGTTTCTCTTCCCTTTAAATGCTTTCTACCGCGAGTGTTTCCCTCGCGGTAGTTTTTACATGCAAATTCGGGCCCAATACTGTGCGGGGACCCTCTCCCCTCCCACTCTCCACCCATTGACCCCGTCCCTCCGCCCCTCCGGAGCCTTCCTCCGCCCTCCTTTAGCCGTTCCACGCCTCTATCGGATATTTGCGGGCCCGCACTTGTACGGGGCCCGTTAGTGTGCCGCGTACCTGTGCGGGGGTGACACGCACGTGTGCGGGGTGTTTAAATGTGTTTATGCGTGTTTCAGTGCCGCGTTTCCGTGCGCTATTTTGCGGCGCGCACATTTCCGGTTTTTAGTAAACATGCCCCTTAGTACATTTTTTAAAACCACTAGTTGGTTTTTCCATGATTTAGGAATATGGGGCCTAGTACCCAAAATGGCGCCTAGCACCAAAGAGAAATGTTTCTGAAAAGAAACAGTCTAAAGCCTAAGTTTTTTTTTTTTTTGTATGAAAAGAAAAGAAAAGAAAAGAACCGGCGGTACCGGTAGGCGTCGTGCGGTAGGCAAACGCGACCACAAGAAAAGAAATTTAAAGAAAGAATTTTCTGCGGTGACAGGGAATAGATCCTGTCAGCTCCGCGGAAAACAAAGAACTGAAGAGGGACAGTTGGAAAGGCAGGAAGGCAGCGCACATGTGCTGAGGGAAGCTCCCAAAAGCGTTCCCACGCAGGCTCCGTCAGTACCGACGATACCCATTATGTGACGACTACATTCCTGCTTGTTCCTGGAGATATATTTTAGAAGCTACTGCATAACTCCACCCATACTTTGCCCATACTCCAGCCTGGAACATATCTACACACACACGGGGTAATTTTATGACAGGCCTCTCACATATGTCCGGAACAGTAGCCTAGTAGTTACAGCAACAGCCTTATATCCAAGAGATATGAGTTTGATTTCCACTAGTATACCTTGTGACCTTGGACAAGTTACTTATCCCTTCATTGCCCCAGGTACAAGCTTAGCTTGTAAGCCCTCTCAGGGCAGGGAAATACCTACATACCTGAATATAACTTACCTTGAATTAAGGCATGAGCTAAATACTAATAAACATGTAAAATGAGGTTTTACATGCAGGAAAAGTTTATAAAATGACTCCTGCTCCGACTGACTCCATCTTTAGATTTCTGGCCTATGATCCGCCTGCCTTGCCTTTGCATGTTCATCCCGTTCAAATCTGTCTCATGTTTGAGATTCAGTAAATCACATTATGCTCTACTGGGGATAAAGGTTAATGATACCTTTTTATTGGATTAACTTAATACTTTCCTTTGAGGAGCTAACCCTTCCTTCCTCAGGTCTGGAAATGGAATGAGAAACAATATGACATTGCCAAAAAATATAAACAACTACCCTCCCCTTCCCCTTCCCCTTCCCCAGAATTACCTGGTCACCCCTATCTGCTGTACAATGTGCAAAGGAGTTTCCTCTACGCTGTGGAACAGGTATCTTTTCACTGTCCTCTGCTTTCTTCAGGCCAGATGTTTTTTCTTCAAGCTACGGATAAAGACCACGCACTGACAAGCTAGAGTCATTTCTATCAATCTCACAGCACACATTGGCTTAGTAAGCTCTTAGTTGTACAGCTTACCACAGAGTAGTAAAATAAAAGCGCAGAATATATACAGATCATGCGATAAAGGAACAGAGAAATCCAGAGCATCAAAATCTCAGAGACAGTGGAAGTAAAGCAGCTGTTATTCAAAAAGTCTAAGGGCATGTTGTATGGAGTTAGGTGCCAACATCTTCCTAAACTAAAGTTATTCCCCTTCTCCCTAAATAGGAACCTAAATGTAGACATCTATTTTCGCTAGGTACATAAGATCACGCTATGATTCTTAGATCCCTCCCTGCATAAGGGCTCCCTTATCCCAGTTATAACTACGTACCATCTAAGAACGAGATAGATTCAATATTAATGTTTGAATATGTTAACATATATGTTAACTGAAAGAGAAGGGCATCTGCAACAGTGCGCTAGGATGGTGTAAATCTTATCTGGATGGAAGATGGCAATATGTGAAGTCCGGATCAGAAGAGTCAAAACCTTTCCATCAAAAGCAAGGTGTACCTCAAGGCTCCTCGTTATCCTCCTTATTATTCAATATTTACATGCAGCCCATCTGCAACATCATAAGATCATTCAATGTGAACTGTTTGATATATGCAGATGACATTCTCTTATACACGCCGTTCTCCACAGCTCACATGGATCTGGCACCGCTTATAGACTGTTTCAATGCGGTCTCAACGTGGCTCCAATCACAGAACTTACGCATTCACCATAAAAAAACAGAGGTGCTTTTCATCACCAGAGACCCCAACTTTACTCCCCCATCCCATGTCAGTGTCAAGGAAGCTGACTTACAAACTAAAGAAACAATAAAATACCTTGGAGTTACTTTGGATCAACGTCTGGATATAAAACACTACATAAGTAACATAGTCAAAGCCGTTTATTTCAAAATCCGCTCATTCAAGCACCTACGCTCCCTGTTGGACCCAGACGATTTCCGGACCATATACCAAGCGCTAATCCTGCCACACTTTGACTTTGCAAATGCCATCTTTCAAGGTCTCCCCCAATCCACACTAACCCCCTTACAGTTGGCCATGAATTCCGCAGCAAGGGTCCTCTACGGAGCCTCCAGAAGCGACCACGTGACTCCCATTCTCAAACAGCTTCACTGGCTACCTATCCATGGGAGGATCATCTTTAAAACCCTACTCCTATCATTCAAGGCAATCAAAGGTATTTCATCTCCTCACTCACAGATCTTATTCACATGGTCCCCCCCAACAGATCCAGAAGAGCAACAGCCGTAAACCTTCTAACAACCCCAAAGGCATTGACAAAGTGCAACATGACAACCACAAGCAGGGCGTTCAGTTTCTATGTCCCCAAATGCTGGAATGCTCTACCCCCTGACATTAGGGCCATTGCCGACCTATATCAGTTCAGGAAGGCACTCAAATCCCACCTTTTCCTCCAATACTACCCAACCAGCAATTGAACCTAGATATCCCATCTGAAGAAACGACCCACTCTAGAAAGACCCTTACATTTGTTATGTGATTTTTACCTAACCTTGTTCCGTGTAAATATCTCATGTATATAGTTAACCCCTGTTATCCAAGTTTGCACTCCTGTTCGATGTAAAACCAGACAGCTTGTTGTTATGGTCGTTGTGTTATGATGTAAACCGCGCTGATACCGAATAGCACGGTATATAAGAAATTGTAATAAATAAATAAATAAATAAAAATATGGTTTTACAGAGAAAGAAATTATGAAGTTATCTGTAAAATGCTTTGACTAAGATAAAGCAGCATATAAACAACGTTAAATAACTAACTAAATAAACAAATGTTTAGTTTCCTAAAAGGTAGGTGGGCCTGGGGTGTGGCCAGATAAGAGAGCTGAAAAGACATTTAAATACCTCTCTGTTACAATTGAAAGAAAGCTCTAGAACAAGGTGAAAGGAGAGAGACTGAAGAGAAATCTGAGGAAATAGTTTTTATGGAAAGGGTGGTGGAATAATCTCCAGTGGAGGTGGTGCAGATGAGGAGTGTATCTGAATTGAAGAAGGCATGGGACAAACACAGAGAATCTCTGAGGGAGAGGAAAGGACTGTAGAGCCAAGCAGCTGGTATGGAAGGGAGGACTAGATAGGCTGTATGGTCTTTATTTGCTGTCATTTTCTATCCGGCTGATATTCAGCATATGACAGTGAACATTTTTTAAAAAAATGCTAGCTGATACGGGCAAAAGTGAAATCAGATATTCAAACAGAAGTGCACAGGTAGCGGCTGCTGCTGACTAGCCGATTTCAGCAGCACTACCACAGGCTATCTGGACAGCAGCCATATTCTGCCCTTATCCGGATAGCCAAACCACAAAGTAAGAACTGCTGTCTTTTGCTCACACACCCTGCCCACTGACCGTCCTGGTACTCTCCGGCTAGTGCCGTGGCGGTTAAAGGAAATATTCAGAGGTACTGTCCAGATCTATCAAATGAACTGTAAATAAATAAATAGTGCAGACTGACATACAGCTTAATACTGTGAAGGGAATGTGGGGGAAAGATTTAAACCACCTCCTGGTTCCTTATGTGCTCTCTAATAGCTCGATACAGAAACCTTGTGCTGGAACCCGGCACTAAAGCTCTAGCGGCGGGTTGCTTGATGCTTTCTAACACAGAGGTTTTGCTCAGAGATGCTGTAGGCAAACAGCTCGTGAACAAAAATCTGTGCTGAACAGGAGAGCAAGCCAAGCACATGTGCACGGGGACTGCGTTATGTTTGGCACCTGTGCACGTGTGCTGACATGTCTGTAGACATCTTCCTTTCCTGTCAGTGCATGAGCAGGGATTGGCTCATGCACTGACAGGAAGGGAGATAAAAAAAAACCAGCCTGCTCCAGCCCAAGTCCTCTCTTGCCCAAACAAAATCATCAGCGGCCCTAGAGGCTCGACAAACCAAACTATCGGTGACCCTAGCGGGCCCTGACAAAATCACTGGTGGCCTTAGTGGGCCCCAACATCCCCACCCCAAAACAGAACTGCTGAGCCAGGCTGGAACTCCTCCCCCACCCCCATACCAACTCTACCCTGGTACCTCCGATGATGGGAGGCAGGAGCATAGTCTGCAAGCTCCTGCCTCCACGCTGCTATCTTTGCAAATGGAAGCGCCAGACCTTGTGTGGTGTACCCTGGGATGCACTGGGTGGGGTCAGTCTGCTAAATAAGGCTGTTTTGCTCCCAGCTGGATCTTTACGCCAGCCTGAGATTAGCATAAAGATTCAGTGCTACAGTAGCAAATTGCACTAAGTCTTAGTGCAGATTTTTAATATCAGGAGCAATTTAGTATGCAGCGATTTGCTTGTATTTTGCATGGTCACTGTGCTACCCTTTAGCGCAGTAGTTTTTACCACAGGAAAATCTGCACTAATCCTTCTTCCTGTATTGTTGAGTAAGGTTAGCATGGAAG
This sequence comes from Ichthyophis bannanicus, assembly GCA_033557465.1. Taxonomy (NCBI): domain Eukaryota; kingdom Metazoa; phylum Chordata; class Amphibia; order Gymnophiona; family Ichthyophiidae; genus Ichthyophis; species Ichthyophis bannanicus. The sequence goes on along the minus strand of CM066034.1, from coordinate 883,371,486 downwards.
TCAAGCCTTAACTGCTGCACTAAGGGGTAGGTAGATTTTCCCTCCTAAATCTTGAGTTCACCTTACCTCACATTTGGTTTGGAATACTTTTCAAATTAAATCTAAATAGGAATGAAGTCTTAAATATGTTTAATGGAGACTGAAGAAAACCAACAAAATGATCTGTTATTTATACAACTAAAGACCAAGCAAAGGTGCGCACAGACACATGTCACATATCCCCAGCAGGTTTGCTTTCTTGTGCTATATGTGCAGAGAAACTGAGAGTCAGAGTACCTCAAGGTCCAGTTCTTCTGCCTCACTGAGGCTAGGATAGAGGTCCTGAACAATGAGGATCATGGTGAGGAGATCTGCGGGTCTCACAGCACTTGCATTCCGACTGAAAGGTACAAACCAGAAACAAAGGAGGCTGAGTAAAAAGAATCAGGGGCCTTTATGTGAAAGGGATGTCTCCTACTTTATGTCTGTGGCAAAAATACTTACAAGCCTATTTACTAACCCGCAGCAAAATAGTGTTCTGTGTGCTATTTTGCCGCAGGCTTTACTAACCTGCAGTACCACAATGTGATGCTTGATAAACAAAAAAAAAAAATAATCATCCCCCTATCCTGATCCCTTTCAAAAACTCCAGAATCCACATCCAACCCCTTTTCAAATCTCCCCTCCAAGGAATGCACCAACTTTCTGCACCTCCAGCAACAACTACCAGGGATCTCTCTGATGGCAGTGTATGTATGTGCCCGAGCTGTATCAAGCCATAATTGCACCCTGAGCGACTTGTACATCTGGCATGCCTCCATCCACCCCATCTCTCCATCTTGACCACACCTCCATGACCAGCCGGCTGCCTGTCTTTGCCCTGTCGCCCTCTACTTTTTGTGTTGTCTCGGGGGTGGCAACGCCAGCAGCAGCGGAGCAGACCTGACTTCAAATAAAAAAATAAAAATAAAAAAAAACCCATGCGGGTCTTTTGACTTGCTTGCAAGCAGATCTGATCCCTTCCTCCTCTAAAGTAGGTTTGCATCAGAGGAGAGAGGGACCAGACAAGCCATTCAAATGCAGGTCTTTGCAACTCTGCGCTTGAATGGCTGGTCTGGTCCCTCCCTCCTCGCGCCTATGTCAGAGGAGGGAGGGAAGGACCAGACTTGCATGCAAGCGCAGAGTTGGAAAGACCCACGTGGTGGTTTTTTTTTAAAATTTGATGTCGGGTCTGCTTCACTGCTGCTGGCCCCGCTGCCACTGAGAAAACACAAAATGTTGTGGCGGCAGGCAGCGTGGGGGGAGGGGGGCAGAGGCCAGCAACTCAAAATGCACCCCTAATTTTTTGCGCCCTGTGCGGCTGCACCGCTTGCACAGGGCTAGGTACAGTGCTGGTGTGTGTGGTGGGCGGAGAGGGGGACAGGAGTGATCCCTGAATATTCCTGGTCCAGAGGCTCCCTGATGCAACATAGGAGGCCTCAGCTCCCTAGCAATAGTCTTACAGTATAGTGCTACTGGCCCCCTACTTTTAAATCTTAAACCCTGGTTCCTGTTCTCCCATGCTTGGCCTACTTGATTTTAACCTAAAGCCTCCAATTTGTTTTTCCTGTGTCTCCTGAAAGGTTTTATGCTCCACACAACAGCGACTGCCTCCTCTGTGATTCTACTCAGTGTTTGTGTATGTCTAAGTACTATAAACCTGAATAACTGTATATTCCTTCACTGACGGTGCTCCCCTTCTCATTCATCATTCTATTAGTGCTATTTCCCAGAAGAACACAATGAAAGAGAAAGCAACCACGAATGAAGCGCACGAAATACAGGATATAACACAACCAATAAAGAAAGGATTCCACCCTTGTTCACCCTAACCTAAAATTGTATATTATGATACTGAATGGTCACACAGAGATACATTTTCACAAGGAGTATTTTTGAGGCTGCTTTTCAATTAAATATATTGATGACTTGCTAATCATTCAAGTTTAAATCTTAACACCTGATTCTCTCACTTGTTGGTTTTAACTATCCTCTGAATAAATGAAATTCTCTAAGTCTCTTTTGTCCTATATGTTTGTCTTGATCAGACTAACGTCTACAGTGCAGGAACTGCTTGTGTGTATTTGTATGTTTGGTGGTTGTATAGGAGTGATCTCTACAATAAAGAGCTCTGCAGGTAGATTTAATAAAAATGTAGTAGTGAATTTTTAGCTGCCTGAAAGGATGCATGCACTTTCACAACACACATACTGTTAGGCTCATAAAGAGAGGCATCCAGGAGGAAAGGGGAAAGATACATTTCCGAGCACCTATTGCTAAATTTCAAGGTGTACACGTGCAGTAGGCATACTGCCACGACATGTACTTTAACATTATGCAAGTGTATATGCGAGCTTTAATCCATACAACAAACCAATCTTCAGGCAACACATGTGTTTGGAAATTACTTGGGTCACGCGGGCTGAAAAATGCAATTAGAACCCTTCCGAACATTTACCCCATAATGTTTAATACTAATGGCAATACAAAAAATAGTAAAAACAGATTATTTTAGCTCTATGAGCTTGATTTTTTTATAGCTGACATTTTTGTTCTGTAATAGCCTTTTTAACTAAAACGACCTGAAGTAGAGTCTCCTAACCCAGAATACAACCAAAATGCATAGGATTTAAAAACAAGATAAGGGCAATTTTCAAAATCAACTTACCTATCTCAGTGTTTCTCAAGCCAGTCCTAGTGTACCTCCTATCCAGTCTGGAGTTTAGGATATCCACAATGAATATGCATGAGATAGATTTGCATGCACCACTTCCATTGCATGTAAATCTGTTTCATGCATATTCATTGTGGATATCCTAAAAACCAGATTGGTTAGAGGTACACCAGGAATTGCTTGAGAAACACTGAGCTATCTGAGGTGACATTCTACTTACCAGATAATGCCCTTTTCTTGAATCCTGCTAGACCAGTCCAGACAAGTGGGTTGTGTCCACCTACCAGCAGATGTGGAAACTGAGGAAACTTCCGGGTACACCTTGTAACACTACACAAATAACTAGTAGTAGTAGGTTTCTTTATGACATCATGCCATATCAGCCAGAACCTCTAGAGAGGGCCTTCAGTAATATTTGTATCAAAGCATACGGTGAGGAACATTAGAATGCAGACAACCTCAGTGATGGCAAGCAGGTTCAACAGAACAATAACTATAACTTTATACAGGATTATCTTCAACAGAAGGGTATGAGCCTGCAGGGCCAACCATAGAGTATAGCAGACCAAGCAGTTATCCAGGATGGGTCTTAGACTGCTCTATCAGGAGAGAAAGGGAATGCGTTCTCTGCAGATGGGTACAGTCCAAGAACCAGTCAGAGAAGAAGGACCAGGCCACACTGGGAAAAAAAAATTTAAAAGCCTTTATTGAGAACCCTTTATTGGACTCCTCTGAGAATGATAAGTAAGGATCTCTGCATAACAAGGCTTACAGCTCAGAGATACATCTCGCCGAACATACTGGAACCAAAAATAGTCTTGAAGTTCCAATCTTTAAGCATAACCAACATCAAGGGCTCAAAGGCTCAGATATCAAGGCCCAGAGTACCAGGTAGAGATCCCATGGAGGAACACTTGAATGCAGGGGGCACACAGATGTCATACCCCCTGGAGAAAACAGGAAACACCAGGATTTGAGGCAATGGATTGCCCCGCCACTGGCCCCCGGAAGCAGGAAAGGGCCACCACATGAATTTTCAGGGAACAGAGAAAAGCCTTTATCCAGCCCCTCTTGAAGAAAAGCAAACAAGGACAATAAATCCGCTATATCAAGTCCAGCCTGACGCTGATGGCAGTAATTCTCAAAAATACAGCAAACACAAACATAGGCCAGGCTGGCAGATCTCCTCCTAGCCGTGAGGAGCATGAAAACTACAGTGGAAGAGTAGCCTTTATGTGCTAAGCGGCACCTCTCAAGAGCCAAGCCATAAGTGAGAAGCAAACTGGGTCATCCAGAAGAAACAGTCCTCGATGTAATAGCTCCCAGGCTCGGGGCATTTGCAGAGGAGGATCCTGTAGAAGCCTCATCAGATCCCTGAACCACAGTTTCCATGGCCAATCCGGCACCACCAGGGTCACCCAACCTGAATGCTGCTCTACGTATCAAAGCATACAACTAACTAACTGCCACAGAGGAAACATGTACAGCAGGCCAGATTTCGGCCAGGGCTGAACTAGGGCATCAATGCCCTTGGAGCCGGCTTCTCTACAGTGACTGAAGAGGCATTTGGCTTTGGCATTGGACTGAGTGCCATTGGCTGTTTGACTCAGTTCCTTCTCCCCAGGATCGAGAGTGTGTTAACTGAAGTAGTCTGCCTCCACATTGTCAACTCCGATGATGTGTTGCACTGACAGAGCTAGCAGGTTCCTTTCTGCCCAGGAAATCAGGACAGTCATCTCCAGAAATATTCCAGCACTCTTCATACCCCCTTGCTAATTGACATACAACACTGCCATGGCATTGCCCAAGTAGATCTGGATCACTTTGTCCTTCATCAGAATCAGGAAGTGCAGAAGGGCAAACTGAATGGCTCTCGCCTTGAGGTGGTTGATGGGCCATGTTGACTCATGGCTGTTCCAATGGCCCTGAACTGTTCAGCTCTCACAATAAGCTCCCCTGCCAAACAGGCTGGCATCCGTTGACAGGAGAAGTCACAAACAATTGTCCAAGGACATACACTTTCTCAGGTGCTGCAGCTGCTGCTGCCACCACCACAGGCTGGAGACCACCCCCACTGGAGGGAGGGGCAGCATGACCTCAAACTCCTGAGAACTGGGTGACTACTGAGAAAGCATGGATTTCTGAAGCTCATGACTAAGGCACCATCTTGATTGCCACTTCCATCAAGCCTAGAAGTTGAATGTAATCCCAAACTCTGGGAGCCTGCTGAGATTGGAAAAATGCCAACTGAGCCATCAACTTGTTCACCCTCACTTTGGGCAAGAAGATGCTCCTGGGTATTTCAGTGATTGGGAAGGCACCAAATGGCTCTTTCCTCGATTTATCACCCAATTGAGACTTTATAGGAACTGCACCACATGGGATGTAACCCAAGTCACTTCAGATTATGACTTGGCCCAAATAAGCCAGTCATCCAGCTATAAGTGTACACAGATCCCCTGGCACCTCAGCGCAATGGTCACTACCACCATCACTTTCAGGAATGTCCTTGGGGCAGTAGAGAGGCCAAGTGAGAGAGCGGTGAACTGCAATAAGAGCCAAGAATGGCGAAACAAAGAAAACACTGTTGATCCTCCTGGATAGGGATGTGGAAGTAAGCCTCGGCTAAGTCCAGTGATGTGAGGAACTCTCTGCTGCATATTGCATGAATCAGTCCTGCAGAGTGAAGGGTGCGCAAGTGAGCAGGCTCCCTTGAAGTTGAGGATTGGCCAAAAGGAACCATCCTTCTTTGGCACCCAGGGGAAATGACACCACCACTCGTAGGTAGAGAACTTTGACAAGGGTACACTGAACTGTGGCTCTCTTGGCTGCAGAGCCACAAGGAGAGATGATGAAAGCATCCAGAATAGGTTCTCTGCATTCCAGAACATAGCCATGCTGAACATTGTCTAGCACTCAGCTATCCTCAGTGATCCGGGTCTACTCCTCGAAGAAAAGGCAGATCCTTCTATCCACTGGGGACATCCTGAATAGGCCCCCAAGCCTCCATTGTGCTTATGGGAGTGTTGGAGTCCCAGGAACTTTGTGGTCCATAAAAGAGCTGTCTGAAACTGGAACCCAGAAGAGGAGGAGAAGGAAGGCTTTCTGGGACGGTATCTCCAGAAGTCCCAGGAGCCATGGAAGTCCAAATAGCAAGCATGAGAGACATGGGCATATGCAGAAGAAAAGGATGCACTGTATGCGTCCCTGGCCCTTTAGGCCTATCCTCATGGAGGTGATAAGATTTGGACTCGCCCAAGCCCTTAACAAGCTTCCCCAAGTCTGCCACAAAGAAGAGCCTCCCTTTAAAGGCAAGCTGAGCCAACTGGGATTTAGAGGACGAATCCACTGCCCAGTGGCAGAGCCATATCCAACTTTACACCACAGTCGGCAGAGCAATGTCCTTAGCTACCAAGTGGATGAGATCATACATAGCATCTGGCAAAACAACCATAGCTGACTCCAAGAGGAGCATAATAACCTTTGGCACAAGAGACTGAATCCACTGGAGCTTCAGTCATCAGATCTGCACATACCACCAACTGAAGGATAACAGTGGCGGCTGTAAACTGATTCTTCAAGACAGTGTTCACCTTACAATCCAGTGGGTCCCTCAGAGCCATTCTGCCCTCCACTGGAATGGTGGTCCACTTCATACAGTAACTGCTGTAACCTGTGCATCCACTCTCAGCATTGTTTGTCCTCTGGCAGGGCATAAACCACCCTGCTCTTGTTAACCTCCAGAAAAGGAAAGGCCGTCTTGGCCTTCCGAACCCCCTGCAAGAGGGAGTGAATCTGCAGCCCTTGTTCAGCTGCTGGAGGATCATTCAAATCTAGGGTGGATGAAACTTGAGCAATCAGGGCCTGAACAGGTGAATAATACCAGACTCATCATGATCTTCAGAGTGGGAGGACAATTCATCCCCCAGGTCAGAATTGGCATCCGATGCATCGAGACCGAACTCTGGGTCTTGGTCAAAGGACAGCCAACCTGAATCTCCAGACTCTAAATATCACCAAGAGTGCTTAGAAGGCAGGGACTGATGAAGGCTCCGATTTGCCCACTGTCCCTCCTCTGAGTGGGCAGAAAGTGATAGAAAAGACCCAGAGGCTCCAGGGTCCACGTTGCCATGCCAGAAAGACCAAACTTGGTGCAGAAAGGAGTAGAACTTCAGGAAGGACAATCCAGAACCCAGGGAATTCCCCACTGGCTAAATGGTCCCCACCTCTGGGGGAAGAGGTAGATGATGACTTCTTCCTCAAAGGCGAGCATCCAGAGAAGAAAGAACATAGATAGTAGAGATGACGATCATCTTTATTCAGGATCCACTGCCGACAGCAGCAAAGATGATAAGGCCAGAGCACTTGCTTTTTCCCTGTTGCAAAGGGAGAGATGGGTTTTCTAAGGGTATGTCTGAGGCCTCCATGCAAGCTAAGCAGATACCAGAATCTAGCAATGAGAGACTTTCCGCTTTCCAAAACCTAGGCAATGCTTCTTCGAAGGCAGCATAAGATCCTCCACCGCTCACCAATGGTCAGACAACACAGTCTGAAGGAGTGTTAAGCTACCCTATCACGCTGTGTGCCAAGACTGCATGGACATGGTTGCATATGCTAGCACAACATGAACCAGAGCTGCACATGCAGACACCATGTGAACAGCCATATGCACAAGGGCCATGCTAAAAGACACCATGTGCTATCGGTGTGTACCGGGGAAGTGCATGGAAAGGGCATGGTAAAGCATGGGAAGTGCAAACAATGCACACAGGCAGTCAGGCGGAAACCAATCAATGCCCTGAGTGGCCCCCAACCAGACTTAGCACCCCTAAGTCAGGAGTCCCCACATATAAGATAGACTGACAGGTTTAACTTTTGGTACTCACCCCCGGGGAGTCCTGGGCGGGTAAAAACCATTACGGGCTTAGTGTTACTCTGCTTCACCAAATATGCAGTCATATATCTCAGAAGAGCTTTCTTCAAATCTTCGGGAGACAGCAGGAGAAAGGAGGAGAGAGGAAGTACTGAGGTTGTGTGAGGACTTAAGAACCCTTCCAAAAACTCCTTTTCCAATCTTTGGTCTGTTCAACTTGTCCTTAACAAGAAAAGGGCAGGGAGCTGAACCAATTTTCATCCTTCTATGCCATCTGAAAAGTGCACTTTTTGTTAAGGGTGACCCAATTGAAGCCTCCCGCATCACACTGCAGTGAGAAATCTACCCACAAGGATGGTTGCTCATGAGCGAAATAAATCTTCCCTCTCACTTCTTCCTTGTATTCTCTCAGATTTTCAGAGAGCTGAAAATATGAGCTGCTGGAGACAGAAAATTACTGAGGCCTCCCTCTAGAAGGTCTGGCTGATATGGCATGATGATGTCATAAAGAAACCTATGGAAGTTTCCTCTGTCTCCACATTTGCTAATAGGGGGACAGAACTCACTTGTCTGGACTGGTCTAGCAGGATGATATGGAAATAGTTATTTACAAAAGTAAATATGCATCTGAAAATTGCCCATCCTTTCCCCTATATGTGCAGAGATCAATAACGCAGGAAGATGGGTTTGGGCAGGGTTAAGTCTGATAAAGCAATAACACATGCAGTTTTGTGTTTCACTATTTCTCATGGAAAGAAAAGGATAGAACAAATATCAGCAATGCTCAGGGCTTTGCACTGGGTTCTGGGGGAGCTGTTCCATCCTGGTGGTTTGTAGTGCATCACCCACTTGTGCGTCTGGTCAGTCCTTATTACAGGTGGGAAACAATACTTTATATGTATATATCATATTTATTTTATACACATGCCCCTTGGAAAGTGGTGTGCATTTGTGCAAGTCCACGTTATCTCTGGGCAGAGAGACTGGATGGATGGCTGTATGAGTTTGGGTGAGACCCACTGATCATCGTTGTTTTGGGCGAAGAGCCCCTTAAATCTAGTGGAACCACAACAGTGCTCAAATTTATTTCAGGCTGATGGTGGGTATAGAGAGATCAGAGATGGCAGACTATGTATTAAGAGGCAATGAGACAGTCTGCATTCCAGTTTTTTAATACTATTTTGTCCTCAAATAATGGAAAATGCAACTGGAAGTATCTCAGCATCACTTGAGAGAGTTTCCTGGCATAAACCATTTAAGGGCCAGATGTACTATGCCATTTTCCCTTAGACACAAAATGGGTAAAACACTCTAGTTGACAATTTTGAGATGTCTAATAGCTTATAGTCAATTGAAAACAGATTTTTGTTGGTGTTGAATTCCAAGCCATTAAAATTTTGCATAACATGCTTTTACATTTTTCTTGGCACTACAGAAGTTATTGCATTTCATTTTTGGCACACAGCATAATAGAACACTAAATTGTTACCAAACATATGATTATGGCTCTGCATATTAAAGACACGACATGTTAAACTCAAGTCAACAAGCGACACTCATCTACTACCTCAGAGGTCTTGTTGGGAGCAGGATGGAGTTCTTCTCTCAGCTATCCCAGTAGGGCCAAATACTGTTATGGCACCCAATGACCTCATTTATGTCTTTGCCCCAAAGGGATAGGCCAGGTTTGAGTTCATGGTCCATCTTGGGACTTAAGTTAAATGCCATTCCCTTCTGCTCCTTTGAACTTCTTGCTTAGTCTGAACTGGGACTGCAGTCTGGCAGTATGAGCTTTCATTTATTAGTACCTGCATTTTTTTCCTACTATATACCTCTCTCAACTCACTCAGCCCAACCATTATGGTTAAAGGTTCTCAGTCAGAGGCCATGTACTAGGGCTCCTTCCAAAATCCTGCAATACCCGGGTGTCACCATTGCACAATGACTAGGATGCCCTCTGCCTGAAGCTGTGAACAGTGGCTCTGCAAAATTCACAGACTTGCCAAACCCATGAGTAGAAGGCCTAACCAAACAATTAAATCCAAGTCTTCTGCATTATAGTGTGCACCGCAGTCACTAAACCACTGGGCTGGCTTCTATTCTTATTCCCATGTGCATTATGTTTACCACAGTTTTAAGGTAGATGTGACTACTCTTCCAAGGTTGATGATGTCATACCTATGATACACAAACTGTGGCAACATTCAGAATCCATGATTTCAAATTCTTTAAGCTTTCTTCACTCTTCTAATCCTAGTTCTCAAAATCTGGTCACAAAGGGCCCGATTCAGTACTGGACATCCCAACCCTCTAGGCGCCCGGTGGGAACTGGATGCACAGAGTTAGCTGGGATTCTGATCCTGTGGGGCACATCTAGCCCCACAGGATCAGAATCACTTCCAAGTCTGTACGTGCAGGCCGGGACCCAGATTCAGGTTGGCCTGCACGTACAGGCCTTGCCCGGCTAGCTCAGTCAGGGCTTTTGAATGGAGCCACGAAGCCATGGCATCTGTTTGCCATGGCATCAGAGCTTAATTCAAAAGCCGCGATCCCTGGCCGCTGGACAAAACGGTTCATTCCCTGCAGCCCATCTGCCAATCTGGCCTCCCAAGGCCAGGGTTGGGCTGTGGGGAATGTCCTCTGCCCCCTCCTGCCCTTTCTGAGCCCCAGGCCCACCATCCCCCACCAACTAGGGGAATGTATTCCACCTCAGAGATGGAATAAGTTCCCCCATCCAAGCCGCTGGCCCCGGACATACAGAGCCAACATTGGAATCAGCCCTGTATGTCCAGGGCCGACGACTGCCCACTGCCCGCTATAAAGCTGCTCCCGATCTGCCCCTTTCCTGCCCCCGTCTAAACTTCCCCGTACAACGCACGGGGAGGTTAAATGGGATTGGGAGAGGGCACGAATAGCGGGGATGGATTCATGCCTTAGAATGACCTCTAAATGGACTAAGTTAGTCCAATAGAAAATATGCATACAAGGAACTTGCAGAGCAATTTTTGCAGCTGATATTAAAATCTGCAATATACGGAAATAGATCAAATCAGAAATACATTTAAGAAAACTTGGCAAGGAATCTGCTGTGCGGCGGCAAAGATTCAATACAAAAATATGCAGAAGTAAGCATATCAGGGGCAGAAATCCAAGAGAGCAATACATGATAAAGGATTAAAAACTAAAGTCCACAAAGCAGTAGAGACTGGGGTGACGTATCAGATTATTCCAGAGTAGGGAAACTGTGACGAGACAGTGACAGAGCCAGAGAGAAGGTAGGGTGTATAAGGAGGGGTATAACTAGTAGAAAGACCAGTGTACCAATGGTTAATGAAACTTCGGGAGTTTTGGGTCCAGTTCTAGAGGTGTTACCCCATAAGGACAGAGATTTGAATTGCAGCGGTACAGAGAAGGGCTATCAAAAAGGTGCAGGCTCTGCATCAGAGGAAAGGAAGATACCTTTCAGCTAAGTGTCACTGTTGTATCAGTAATACGCAAGATGAAAACCTGCTCCAAGAGAAAGGAAGCTGTAGAACAAAAGGGCCATTATACAAAGCCATGTAGGCTAAGGAACAAAATGAGGAAATACTTTTCCATGGAAAAGGTGCTAGGAGGGAGATTAAGGGCATGGGGTAAGCCCAGAGGATCCTGAAAGTAGAGGCTGCAGAAAGAACCACCTAGTCGCACATGTTTAAGCATTCACACCACTATGTTTGTCTGATTCAATAATGAGTGTTGGGGCTGCCAGAATGTATGGCAAAATGATTAATGTGAAATGTGAGAAGTCCCAGTGATAACATAGGTATCCACATGTCCAGGCTTGTCTGACAGGTTGCAATGATAGAACTGAATAGCCGTTGGTCTGTCTGGCTGGGGACCAAAACCAGAACCAGAGGTTTGCGGAATGTCCACACTAGTACTGCTGGATATTGAGGTTATTGCAACCTTTGTGCAATCTGGCAGGAATTAAGCTGGGATGTTGCATGTTCTTCCCAAGATGGAGAACAAATGAGACAGACAAGATTGTCCTGGATAAGGAGAAATCTTGTGAGCGGTGGTAGCTGGGATGTGTCTATAGCAACACAGACAGTATAATTGGGTAGACTGGATAGACCAGATGGTCTTTTTCTGCTGACTTTATTATGTACTTTACTAGTTTCAATGCATGTAACGTTTTCCTGAGTAATAACTGTAGTGTGTTATTGCTAAAACATTGTAAATACAATGAAATCAACTCTATTACATATCCATTCTTCTCTGGGAAATCCACTTGGTACAGGGTCTGGGCATGGACTAAAAAACATCCATGTATCGAACACTAAAGCACCCTGCTATGCTATCAGCTAGAGTATAATCACAGCAATAAAGCAGATGGAGCCCATAGGCAAGCTGGCCAGCCAGGCTGGTCCATAATGATTCATCCAGTCACTCTCTCACTCACCCATCACCGGGTGTTGCATGGCTAACAACATTTTCCACTCACACCTATTGATTTCATTTGGTTTTAAGTATTCTGCTTCCTGTAGGCTTATATATTTCCAGGAAGGAGAAAAAAGAAGCATCAACCAAACAAATGTGAAGGATGAACATCTCACCTGGAAAAAAAAGCCAACAGCTTGGTGTGGACAAGAATAAAAGCATGCATAACTTCTTCGCTGCCTCGCCCAGGACTGCCATTTATCTGCTGGATAACCTGGCGGTCCAGAAACTCGATGCACTGCTCAGACAGCTGGGGGTGAATGAGTCGTTCCACTGCCTTTGACCAGATAGAAGAGAATGAAAAGACAAGATAAGTTCCCAGGGCTATGGTGGTGGAACGTCCCTACCAAAAAGGAATATTCTGCACCTCCAGTGCTCTCAAAGATTAAGAGAACCCTTCAGTTTTACAATCAACTCAAATCAGAAATGGCCAAGCAGTGGCATTTCTCTATAGAGAGCTGCCAATTTACCCATTTCCAGAAGGGAGACGTTTTGGCCAGTCCTGGGTTTCAACCTACATCCCAGTGAATGATGGGATTTGTAGTCCCTCATTTCTTCCAATTGAAAGCAGTGCTGCAGGTACCAGAATGCATCTGGATGGGGTATGTCAGAAATCCAGAACTGGTCTGAAATCTTCCTCCAGTTTCTGAGTTTAACTCAGAGTTAAAAGACAAGGGCACACGTAAGGTTTTAGAGAAGTGACCAATCCCACAATTCACCACAGTCCCCAGATTGCCTGCAGATCCGAAGCTGCTTCTGGTGAAAGTTAAAGAGTTTTATTTCTCTAGAGGTCTGTGCAGTGCTATTTGCCTCTCGTCTGATATTATGGTATATAAGTACCTTGGGTTCACAGGTAGGGTTGCCAACTTTGAATGCCCCCTAGAAGCTGCCACCCTAGGCAACCACCTAGTTTCTTGATGGTTGGGTCGGCCCTAGTGGTAACATGGCTGGCTCACCTCGGCTTACATTTGAAAGTGTGGTAGGAATGAAGGAAGAGAAAAAGATCATAGGAGGGTGGAGAGGGATAAAGGAATGAAAAGGAGGTAGGGAAGAAGGGCATAGGAAGACAAGGGAGAGAGTAGAAAGAAACAGAACAAAGGGAAGGGAGAAAAGGAAAGTGAGCTAAAAGAGAAGGTGGAGAGAAAGCAGGAGACTGTTGCAGGGAGCAATGGGAGAAGAACAGAGGAGGGAAGAAAAGCTATAGTGCAGAGAATGGGAGGATGGAGGAAGACGAGTGCTTGCAAAGCTGAGGGAAGTAAGAGAAACAGTGGAGGGGATGGAGTTAATGGTGGTAAAGAAAAATATATTAGAAGAAGGAAGGCTTGAAGAGAGATGAAGGAGGATATTTCCAGAGAGCTGCCAAGTGCCTCAGTTCCAGGAGTGAGATTTTTTGCCAGCTCTGGATTTAAGTTTGCATTGCAATGCAGTAGGGTATTTATAGTCCCTGATTTTTCCCATTGGAATCAGTGTTGCAGGTCCCATAATGCATCAGGATGAGATTGTCAGAAATCCAGGACTGGCTGAAAATCTCACTTCTGGAACCGGGTAACTTGGCAGCTCTGCATTTCCCTTTTCTGGCCCACATAATTTCAGACACCATGGAGTCCTGCAGGTAGCGGCATCAACACTTACAAGACAATGTCAAGCACTGTCACGTGCATCCTTTCACCAATCTCAGGGTAAGCAAAACTCCAAATTTCCCAGGTAAGCATATGTCACATGTCTCCTATAGATATCACAAAATTCTATCTCCAGGAACAAGCAGGAATAAGTCCTCACATATGGGTACGTCGGTACCGACGGAGCCTGCGCGGGAATGCTCCCCAGCTTCCCAGAATGAAAGCTTTTGGGGCATCCCACAGCGCATGCGCGCTGCCTTCCCGCCTTTCCCACCAACTCTCCTCAGTTCTTCTTTTCCGCGGAGCCAGCAGGTCATGTTCCTGTCACCGCTGAAGAAGTTCTTTATTTTAATTTATTTCTTTGGTCGCGTGTCTGCCTTCCCCGACGCCGGACCGGTACCGCCGGTCTTTTCTTTTCTTCTAAAAAAAAATAATAATAATTTTTCCTCACTTGGTGTATTTTTCTTCTTAGGCCTCCAGGCCACAAGAAACTTTCCCTCATGGAAAAACCAGCCTCTGGCTTCAAAAAATGCACTAAGTGTAGCGGTACAATTTCTGTGACAGACACCCATGAATGGTGTCTTAAATGTTTGGGGCCTGAACACTCCGTCCCGGATTGCCAGTCCTGTTCTCTAATGTCTAAACGAGGGTTACAGAACCGAGCAGCCAAGCTCCATGTGCTGTTTTCCCACGGATGCACCGGCGGTGGCATCGACATCTTCCAGGTCTTCCTCTCCTGATGGATCTCAGGTAACCAAACATACTTTTAGCAGGTCCTCGAAGGGCAAATCTCCCTCTAAGTATCGAGATGCCTCCGGGCTTGCCCTTGAGGATCCTGCCCCAGCCAAACAACCCCGGCGGGAAGCTCCGGCTTCCAAAGCTCCTCCTATGGGGTTACAGGTTGACATCGATGGCACGGCCTCGACCGATCACCTGTTAGACTGCTCTGTGGTACCGGCACAATCTCCCGGTACCGACATCCAGGCAGTCGTGGCGTCCATGGATCACACTGTGCAATCCATGCAGCAGGCCATACTGGCTTTCATCAAGGCTGCGACGCCGTCGGTACCGCAACAAGCCATGTTGTCACTACCGGCGCCGGTACCGGTACCAACCTCGATACCGGTACCGGCTGCATTGACATCGGCCAGGATGCCAATTCCGGCTCCCTGTCCTGGGCTCTTTCTCGGTACCGACCCGGTACCAGGGACACCCGATGTCGGTACCGATCGATACGCCTATCGATCTTTGGAATCGGGCAGACGATACTTCGATTCTTCTGATGATTCTGAGTCATCGGATGAGTCTCCTGAGGTATCTGTCACCCTTCCTGAGGAGCCTTCTTCTCCAAAAAGGAGAATGTCTCCTCCAGAGGATTTGTCCTTTCAAGACTTCATAATAGAAGTAGCTAAAGGACTCTCTATTTCAGTAACCTCTGAAAAAGAACCTAGAGCAAAAAAATTAGATATTTTGGGATACTCTAAGGTTCCCAGAGAGGCAGTCACCTTGCCAATTCATGAAATTCTTCAAGAACATTTGATTGACTTGTGGGAGACTCCTCTCACCCTTTCTCCTCATTCTCGTAGATTGGACACTATGTACCGTGTCCCTCCTTCTCCTGGATTTCAAAAAACTCAGCTTCCTCACCACTCCATTGTGGTGCAGTCAGCTATGAAGAGGATAAAGAGTACCAAAAGACACTCTTCTACTCCTCCAGGAAGAGAATGCAGGACCTTGGATGATTTTGGAAGGAAAATCTTCCAAGCTAGCATGCTTATTGCCAGAATCAGTTCATACAGCCTTTATATGGGTATGTTTTTGAAGGAGGTTGCAGAAAAGCTGCACAACTTTCTCCCTTTTATTCCAGAGGACAAAAGGGATGAGTTCCTTCTTTGGCTTAAGCATACTCAAGACATTTCAAAGTTTTCCAACAGGGCAGCCTTTGATTCTTTTGAAGGTGCCAGCAGAGCCTCAGGCATTGCCATAGCTGCTCGTAGAATTGCTTGGCTCCAGGCTTCTGATCTAGAACCCTGGGTTCAAGATGGTCTAGGAAATCTGCCCTGTACAGGTGAAAATCTGTTTGGCAAAGAGTGGCAAATTAAAGCCACTCAAATGGATGCAGAAAATGCTGCTCTGGATAGACTTTCTAAGTCTACCTCCACTCCAGCCAAGAAAAAATCTTTTAAAAAGTCTTTTTACAAGAAGGGCAGATTTCCTTCCACTTCTGGTCAACAATCTTCTACAGGTCGCTTTGCTACTAAGCGTCAGCAACCTAAACAGGCTAGGCCTAAACCTGCAGGGGCTGCTGCAACCCAGCAGTCCCAAGCCCCTCAGGGTTTTTGACTTGATACTAGAGAACTTAACCTTTCTGGCTCTACAACAGCCAGAACCTCTCACCATTCCAGGAAGGTTAGCTCATTTTGCTCCCAGATGGGAGCAAATCACATCAGAGCAGTGGACCCTCTCCATCATCAGAGAGGGCTACAAACTTCATTTCTCAGACCTTCCTCCCTACACCATGGTGAGACATTTCAATTCTCCCACATCTCTCCTCAACCTTCTGGATCAGGAGGTAACCTCCCTTCTGGCCCAGAGGGCCATAGAAGAAGTTCCTCTTCTTCAACAGGGGTCAGGGTTTTACTCCCCCTACTTTCTCATTCCAAAGAAAACAGGGGGATACAGACCCATTCTAGATCTCAGAGAATTGAACAAATTTCTATACAAGGAGAAGTTCAAGATGCTTTCTTTAGGCACTCTCCTTCCATACCTACAGAGTCAGGATTGGCTTTGTTCTCTAGATCTCAAGGATGCGTACACTCATATACTCATCCATCCATCCCACAGAAAATTCCTACGTTTTCTGTTCCAGGGAAAACATTACCAATACAGAGTCCTTCCTTTCGGTCTGGCCTCTGCTCCAAGAGTGTTCACCAAATGCATGGCAATAGTTGCTGCATTTCTACGCACTCTGGGAATCTTTGTCTTCCCATATCTGGACGACTGGCTCATCCGAGCTCCATCTCAGTCAGAAGCCCAAATTTCCCTGGACAGCACCAGGCGCATTCTGCAGTATCTGGGACTTGTGGTAAACCTCCCAAAGTCTCAGCTCACCCCTACTCAGTCCCTAGAATTCATAGGGGCCTGGTTGGACACCACTACTGCAAGAGCCTATCTTCCCCAGGCTCGTTGCCAACGTCTAGTGCAGTTAGCCTCCCAGATTCAGTCAAAGAACCACTTAACTGCCCGGGAGATGCTACAACTACTAGGCCACATGGCTTCCACAGTGCATGTGGTGCCCTATGCTCGCCTACACATGAGAGCATCTCAGTGGACTTTGTCCACCCAGTGGACTCAAGCTTCAGGAGCTCTCTCAGACCAAATAGCAAACTCCAAACGTCTCTTTTGGTCTCTCCAATGGTGGATGTCCACTCAAAATCTGTTGCTGGGGTCCCCCTTCCAACCTTTGTTGCCCCAAGCAATCCTCACAACAGATGCCTCCCAAACAGGTTGGGGAGCTCATCTACAGGACCTATCCACCCAAGGCACTTGGTCCCCACAGGAGACCTCCCTTCATATCAACCTTTTGGAACTTCGAGCAGTGTTCCTAGCTCTCAAGGTCTTCCATACCCTCCTCAGCTACCAGACAGTCCTCATTCAAACAGACAATCAGGTAGCCATGTTTTACATAAGCAAGCAAGGAGGAACTGGCTCTCTGTCGCTTTGCAACGAAGCACTAAGATTATGGGCCTTCGCCAGAGAGCATCAAATCCATCTCCTGGCAGTATACCTCCCAGGAATTCAAAACTCTTGGGCAGACAGACTCAGTCGAGTTCTGCTTCCACACGAATGGTCCCTGCACATGAATCAGGTACTCAGAATCTTTCAGGAATGGGGTACCCCGGACATAGACCTATTTGCAAGTCCGTGGAATGCCAAACTTCCCCGGTTCTGTTCCAGGATTCCATGTCAGGGAGTTCAGGCCAAGGATGCCTTCCTCCTTCATTGGGGTCAGGACTTCCTATATGCCTTTCCAGCCATTCCTTTGATTCCCAAGACTCTGTTCAAACTTCAGAGGGATCAAGGATCTATGATCCTCATAGCTCCACGCTGGCCACGCCAGGTGTGGTACCCTCTACTTCTGCATCTCTCCCAAGCCCCCTCCCTGGACTTGGGAGCTGCTCCAGACCTTCTGTCTCAGGAGGAGGGGACTTTGTGGCATCCAAACCCCAAGTCCCTTCACCTCAGAGCTTGGTTACTGAAGGCCTAGACCTTCAAGACTTCAATCTTTCGCAGCAGGTGAAGGATATCCTTCATGCTTCCAGGAAACCTTCCACTAGGCGTTCCTATGCTTTTAAATGGAAGAGATTTTCCATTTGGTGTGCTCAAAAGGGTCTTGACCCTCTGGCACTTCCTCTGAATTCTCTATTAGAATATCTCCTGCATCTTTCCAATGCAGGCCTTCAGTAAGGGTCCATTTAAGTGCTATTGCAGCATTCCTTAAGCCTATCAATGGACAACCTGTTTCCTCTCATCCTCTTATTGCAAGATTCATGAGAGGCCTAACTTTAACTAAACCTCCCATTCGACTTCCCCCGGTGGCATGGGATTTAAATTTGGTTCTTGGTCAGCTTATAAAGCCACCTTTTGAACCCTTAGCCACTTCCTCCTTGAAATTCCTTTCCTGGAAGGTTATTTTCCTTATTGCAATCACTTCTGCTCACCGCATCAGTGAACTGCAGGCCTTAGTGGCTAATCCACCTTATACAAGGTTCCATCATGATAAGGTAGTCCTTAGGACAAATCCTCACTTTATGCCTAAAGTGGTCTCACCTTTTCATCTTAATCAAGAGGTATATTTACCTGTCTTTTTTCCAGCTCCTCATGCATCCACTGCAGAGAGGAACCTTCATACTCTAGATTGTAAAAGAGCTCTTGCCTTTTACTTACACAGGACACAGCAACATAGAAAGTCTTCCCAGCTTTTTGTTGCTTTTGATCCTTCTCATTTAGGACTTCCAGTCTCTAAAAGAACACTGTCCAATTGGATTGCTCAGTGTATTTCTTTTGCTTACCAGAGTAAGAACCTTTCTCTGGAGGGCCATGTCACAGCTCACAATGTGAGGGCCATGGCCACCTCTATGGCTCATCTTCATTCTGTGTCCATCGATCAGATCTGTCGAGCAGCCACCTGGGCCTCGGTTCATACCTTCACAGCCCATTACTGTTTGGACAAGGACTCCCGCCGGGATGCCTTGTTTGGTCAGGCTGTCCTCAGACACCTGTTCCATTCTTGAACAACTCCTGCCCTCCTTCCCTGAATGGATGCCTGAGATCCATAGGAAGACGAGGAACCCTCCAGGGTCTCATACCCTTGGGGATCTCCCAGGCATCTTAGCTAGGGAGTCCCCATATGTGAGGACTTATTCCTGCTTGTTCCTGGAGATAGCAGAGTTACTTACCTGTAACAGGTGATCTCTGGGAACAGCAGGAATTAGTCCTCACAACCCACCCACCTCCCCTGGGAGTTGTATCTCTCTCTTTGTCTTTCCTTTACTCTCTCTCTTTCTTGTCTCAGCTTTAAACTTGAACTGAGGAGAGTTGGTGGGAAAGGCGGGAAGGCAGCGTGCATGCGCTGTGGGATGCCCCAAAAGCTTTCATTCTGGGAAGCTGGGGAGCATTCCCGCGCAGGCTCCGTCGGTACCGACGTACCCATATGTGAGGACTAATTCCTGCTGTTCCCAGAGATCACCTGTTACAGGTAAGTAACTGTGCTTTATTATCCAAAACTTGCTTCCAGAAAAACTATAAAACTGGATGAGCCCAGTTGCTCGATGGCAGTGGCACGGCTGGTACTACCATTAGGTGAACTAGGCAGTCATCTAGTGCGCTAATGGTGCAAGGGCATCCCATTGCCTCTGCTGCCATCCTTCTCCATGACCAGCAGCAGTGGAAATGGTACAGCACTGCAGCGCTTACCAATATCTCCGATGCTGTAGTGCTGTTCTTGCTTCCACCACCTCCAATGCAAACTTCCTTTTGAATGGGAGCAGAAGTGGTTGATCCAGCCACTTGCACCTCCGTGCAAACAGGTCCTCATTACACAGGGATCTACTGCAGGAACACACGCTAATAGGGCCTATTTGCTAATAATTCCTATCAAAAATAATGGGAGCTATGATAAATAATATGCATTAGTTAAGTAGAAGCCAGAGTTAGATAGCTACATATGCTGTTAGACTTCTGCTTTTCTTCTAGGCTATCAAGTCAGCTTTCTTCTAAGAACTCAGTCTTTTCTAGTGCAAGCAACTCAGTGTGCATCTGTATACAGCTCTGAAGCAAATATGGTGACCAGCTAAACTCCTTGTAAAACCACATTTGCACTCAAGATTCCTGAAAGGTGCATTGTGATACTGTACTTCTGTAGTGTAATTAACTCACCAACTCTGTCCATTGCCTTTTTTTCTATGGAAAATAAGGCCAGTTTGGATACATCTTCATCATATTATACATAAGCCATTGGGGCCTATTTACTAAGCTGTGTTAGCTGTTTAATGTGGGAATTAAGGTGCACTAATAGCAGAACACCACAACAGCAGTTAATACAGTCCTTTAGCTAGCACTTTAAACACCTAAAATGGAAATTGCCATTTTGGGACAATGTTCAGCATCTCCAGCCACTAAATGGTCATACACAGCAACTAAATGGAGTAGATTTAGGAGGTTTAATATGGGTCCTTCCGCAAGTTTTTGGTCATAGATCCATAATGATTTCAGGTAGTCATTCCTGAAGAGATTATCCCAAGCAATTCGGTGCTTCAAGCTGTGAATGCATGAATTTACTCCTCTTTGCCACCAAACAGCTATACACCTGAAATCTAATCAACAATGACCAACAAAAGCCTTACCTCAACTGCAAAGCTCTGGTCTTCCTCCCGAAGTTTGCTATATGTCAAAAGGAGACTCTGGAACATTTTCCACACATGAATTCTCTGCTGTGAGTCTGAGGGACGCAGTCTAGAGAAAAGCAAGAAAAGAGCAGAGTCCAGTTGCATATCAGCTCAGTATTCACAGCTAATACATTTAGGAGTTAATTTTATAAAGCTTTTTCCCACATGCAAAGCCTGTTTTACACATAGGGGTATGTTTACTAAACCGTCTTAATGTTACCGGCACTAGTTGCAGCGATAATGTGAAGAATGCCATAAGGAGTGGGCGTTCCAGTCCTAAGGTAGCAAGAATCTGTATCGCGCGATAGTGGGCGCCGTGGCACGTTAACGCGCGTTAACCCTAAGTACATGCCAGCGCAATGCTAGAAGCTATAAAGATGTAGCCCACTGGTTACTGCAATGACTGTGGATGCAGAGGTCATGGGTTTGATCCTGCAGTGGTGTAATCTAAAAAGGCTGTCTGAGGCATTTTCTTTTAATTTAAATCAGTGCTGCCAGCAAAAACACCCTCACAGTGCCGTAACCTAAGGCGCCCTATAAGGCGCCCCATAGGTCACATTATAAGGTGCCCTATCTGCCAAGGCACCCTATAATGTGCTCTATAGGGCGCCTATGAGGCACCTTAGGCTACAGCACTGTGAGGGTATTTCTGCTGGCAGCACTGATTGAAATGAAAAGGAAAAGCCTCAGACAGCATTCCTAAATAACACTACTGTGGGATCAAACCCATGACCTCTGCCTCTACAGTCATTGACAACCAGTGGGCTACATCTCTATAGCATCTAATGCACTGTTGGCTGGCTACAGAAAGACTGCAGGTCACCACACAAACTGTCTGCTGTGGTTACTAGGATAGGGTAAACCCACCCGTATCCATGATGCACTGCACATGCAGATCAGCAGCCTACATCTGATCACAAGATGGGGTATGCGCCTCTATAGCACCCCGGCCTGGTAGGGGGAACTGACCGTGTGTGTTACTGGCACAGAGTAGCTACAGATCCCGACATTGTGCGGTTCCTGTGCTCACCCTGAGGGTGAAGTGGGGGGCCCAGCACCAGGTCCGCAGCACATGACATGGTACATCTCTGCAATGGTGGCAGTAGAGAGGACCATCAACCCCAGTCCTGCTGGGGGAAGAGGCACCCTACAGGGCAGTTGATGCAGATCTGTACACATCACATAAGGCAATAGCAGACAGGCAGAACATTGGAGAAGCTCAGCTGCCTCTTACCACTATCTGACATTCACCAGCAGAGAGCACAGTCAGTCTCCTCCCGCTGCACCCTGCAAGGTGTCCCAGCCATACACATGCTAACTGCAGACAGTCTGCTAGCTAGCACATAGGGCATGTTCCTGTAGAAACTGTGTGCACCCAAAAATGGGATGTGAGCACACACACCAATCAGGTATGTCAGTGATTGGGCCCCAGAAAAGAGAACCCATAAATATCACTTGAGAGAAATACTACATAGCACTATGGGGGAACCTAGCCATGCCATGGTCACTGCCCAGTCAGGGTGAGAGTGATTTCTCAGCATGACATGTTGTGGCCACCCTGTCCATGCATGTGGTGGTCAGGCACTACAATGTCCCAGCCATTGCCCTATACCCTGTGCAGATGCATCCTGCCCAGGCCATCCTGTCCGGGCCATACCCACAGTACCTTGCTCCTCATTATGCACATTGGCAGGCTAACACTGGAAACAGTGCAAGCAGTGTGGGCTCAGTAAGGTGTAGGCAGCCACAACACACTGGATAGACAGACACACACTCCCACACCTATGCCAGCATTGTGCAAATATAGAGGTTTGTGGCAGCCCTGGCCACCACACCAGTCCTGGGCACAGTGCGGACATTGTTATGGTACGCAATACTATTGGGGTCACTCCCTGGGGTGGTAAACACTGTCAGAAGCACTAACTGAAACAAACTCCACAGATTTCAGAAAGGTTGCTATGATGAATCTCTATCAACAAATTTTGTTTAACTTAGGATTTGTTAGCTGACATTAATCATAGCAACCTTTTGATATATGTGGAATGTGTTCCCAAGTTTAAGACGGCATTGCTAAGGTATGCAGGTGCCAGTATTGGGAGATGCTGCTCAGCGCAGGGCCCAACAGCCTGACTCTGCATGAGGCTTTGGATAGTGCAGCCTGTGGGTGTGGGTGCTTATGCCCCTATTGGCTGCTGCTCTTCTAGGGCAGAGGTTCCAACTCTGGTCCTGGTGGGCCAAACACGGTTCAGGTTTTCATGCTGTCCCTAATGAATATGCATGAGATACATTTGCATACAATGGGGTGGCGCATACTAATGCAGCACAGGCATATTTATTAGGGATAGCATGAAACCTGAATGGTGTTTGGCCCTCCAGGACTGCAGTTGGGAAACTCTGCTCTAGGGATAGCACATGTTTATGGTGTCTGTGCTCTGTAGGGTAAAATATAGGCATTTCAGGCATATTTATTTTATCTGCAATAAAGGTTATGTCTTTATTACCACGGTTTAGTACTGGGTAAAATATGGGGACAAGGTTGGTAGGAGCCCCAGCTGGGACTTGAACTTGTGACCTTCTGTTCCTGAACACACTGAGCTGGGTATACTGTACCAAACTGTTGCCACAGGGGCAGATCATTCCCTGGGGATACCATGACTGTTCGTCAGACAGACCTTTTCTGTTGCAGTGCATGGCACCCACCTAAACAGGGCTTGGCCGTGGTCTGCTGTGAGCAAATGCCACTGCCCCCTCTGCCACCAGCACCCCTCCGCCACCATGCTGACATGCCCTTATGCCAGTGGTGCTGGTGGTGCGCAGTCCCAGGCCATCCAGTGTACCGATAGGCAGCTACCTATGGTGTGGCTCCTCAGGTAGGGGTGCCTACATGGACATGCACGCTTTCCCCCGGCACCGCCTGCCAATGTTATGTGCTCTTGGGGGTACCTGCTGGGTAATATCTCCTGTGACACCATGGGACACACGCTCGTGCCTATGTTGGACCCTCATCAGTTACTGTCTTGCTGCTTTACAGTTTCGGCATTCCTATGTGCCACCTAGGCATCTGCCTAGTCCGCACTGTGCCCCAGCTGGACCATATCATATGCCGCCTGCAGCCCCCTGTATCCCCATTTACAGCATCAGTACAGTTGCCTTTTCCTACGTGCCCACTCTGCTGTTGCTGCACATGTGCACGCCATAACAAACCTGCCCAATATAAATGACAAAAACCCTGATCACCGCTATTTCAATGTGGGATCATTTACTTCGTAGGGGGACAGAGCATAGACTCTTCCAAACATGATATCTTCCTTTTTATGCTTTGTCAGTAGTATTGCTTTATGTTTATCATTAATATCACTATTGGCGAGCTTGGTTATTGGGATTTCAAATGTGGTTTTGGTCATTTTATATGTTTATTTGCCGTTTTGGTTCCTGCACATGTATCACTACTATCACTTTTCTGGGTTTCCCTGCCTTTGTTGTACATTGCTGACTGAAATGGTTTCTCTCTCCTGCAAATGTGCCTCTAACGCGAGGGTTTCACTGGCGTTAGTGTGCCTAGAGCCTCTCCCCACCCACTCTCTGCCCATTGACCCCTTATCTCCGCCCTCTGGGAGGCCTTACTCCACCCTTCAGACCCGGATTTCACAGCGATAGTGTGCCTTAACGCCGCTGCTGACATTATCGTGCGATAACGTTACGTATCACGCGATAATGTCGCCGCTGCTACGTTAAGACGGTTTAGTAAACATACCCCATAGTTCTATGTATTGTTCTATCAATATATACATTAAACTCAGCTTAAACGCAAGCAGTAAAACTGGCAAATAATGCCTATGACCTGATAATTTTATCACATGGCCAAAACATATTTGGTTTGTTTACATATTTCCTGATATTTTCCTGATTTTTATGTGTTTTTAGCTATGTTTTATGTAACCATAGTGCCTATTGTTGAGGGTTAAGCTGGCTGGGCAAATTTTGTTTTTCCATACACATGTTTGTTTGCAAATGCGTAAGCCCTCCCCCCTAAATAACCAGAATGAAGAGACCGCTGGAATCCCAGTCCTACCAGCATGAACAGGGGGGTTGTGGGCAGGAGTCCTTGGGTAACAGTCAGAAGAGCGGGCCTGTGGCCTACTAAGGCTGCCAGGAGATTCTGGGTCCCACTGGCATCAGAGGAGGAGGGCTGCGAGAGAAGGGCAGGTAAGGGGGTGGAGACTAGGGGAAAGGGCAAGATTAGGAGAAAAAAGTGGAAGGACATAAGGGAAGGGGCCATGTTAGAAGTGGAAAGGAGAAGACGGGTGGAGCACATAGGGAAAGGGAAGAGGAGAAGAGATGAGTGCATTAAGGCAAAAGGGAAAGGAAGGGAAGGGCGTGGAATGATTGCATGGGTGAGTAGAGAGAAAAGAGAGCAGTGAAGTCCAAGAGGGTAGGAGGGATAAGGAGGAGGTGCAAGAAGACAGTGGAAAGCTCAGATACATATACACACACACACACACACCTCACCAACACAGGCATACACACAGCTAACCCTCCAACACACGTTGTAACCTATCTACCCACCACTTTGACACACACACACACATGCACATAGCTTCTGACACCCCATGTCACACACACACACAAATAGCCCCCAACATACACTCACATATGCACGTAACCCTTGACCGTCCCCATAAAAGACATACACACACACACACAGCCCTCAACACTTCTCATGACACACTTACAGTACATGCACGACTCCCTGACATACACCCACACCCGACACTCTCCATGACACACACACATAAACACACATGCACACACTCATCCCCCAACACTTCCTATGAGACACAAATATGAACATATGTCCGACTGCAAATGAGGGAAATGTACCATTGTGTCACACTGCAAGTGTACACTTTTCAACTTGCTTTTCATGTTATTGCACACATTTGTTTTAAATGTGCACCTTATAGGCACGCTAGGACATTTATTTATTTTTAAAATTTTATACCACATGTCTGACCTAGGTCAATTAAAAGGATGTAGAGACACTAAAAGACATATACAATACCCCAACCCCCTCAAAAACCCTAATCTCTATTCTCCAGTAAACAGAATCATCTTCAGCAATTTAAGAAACCCTAAAAGGTTCTGCAATGCATGGAACTCTGAAGGCAATGCATTCCATGTTTCAGTCACTACTACCCTAAATACCCGAGATTGCTAATGCACTGTATGAACTAACTCCAAACCAGGAATCACTAACAATCAGCCTTGTGAGGACCGGAGTGACCACAGAGGCTCATATCAGCACAGCAGATCCTGTATATATCCCGAGAGAGCCTCATGGAGTACCCAAAAGGCTATGACTAATAACTTAAACTGACAACGTGCCCAAATAGGGAGCCAATGCAACTGTATCAAAAAGAGGATACACACTATCCTATCACCACACCCCCAATAATAAATGCACCATTGCATTATGTATAACCTGTAATCTCCACATAAACTTCTTAGGCAAACCCAACATAGAGCACATTACAGTAATCTAACATCCCTTGTACTAACATCTCTATCAACAGCCGTAGCACAGAGTCCTCTAAAAAGGGCATAAATAGCAAACAAGCCACAGTTTTAACCACACCGACTTTATCATCTGAGCACCTCCCCCCCCTTCTCTTTCCAAAATCAACCCAAAGATCTTAACTCCTCATTCCAAGGAACAACAGTCTCCCACTTTCAGTAAACTATGGAGGTCTGTATGCTCCATAGCACCAAACCGCAGACAAAGCATTATGTCTATGTTTAATATCAATCCACTTCCTGCCAACCATAGACACACACACACACACACACACATCAGGCAACTATTAAAATGAACCAACGCCTCCTCCCTATCACTGTCGTGGGGCTAAAATCTGCAGATTATTTGCATATGTATAAAACAAAAGGCCAAAGGATCACACCAAGGCCCCCCATACCCAGCTATGAATCCGAGAGGACCTAGTTGATCCACACATGCAAAACCGCTGATTACTCATAAAAGAGTCAATCCATTCAGGGACTTTACCCCCTTTACCCAGTCTACTACAACAATCCAGCAGCAGGGGCCTCTCCATTAAATCAAACACTGCTTTTAAGTCCAGAGATAACAGTAACACCGACACTCCCCTGTCAAGCCACCCATACACTAGTCAAGCAATGCCAGGAACAATGTTTCCACACCACTTCCCAGGATGAAACCACCCTGACCACGATCTAATAAGGAATTATCCTCCATTTAGCTACCTACCTGTGACACCACTTCCTTCTCAATCAATCAGTTTGACCATCATGGGTAAGTTTGAAATGGGTCGATAGTTACTACAGTCCTGTGAATTAACCCTGGCCTTCTTAGGAACTGGGGTTACTTTTGCCTCTTCCAGCTGAGCAGGCATTAACCGCTGTAGCAAGGATGCATTGACCAAGTCCCACATTTAATCCAACATAGGATGAGGGATCATCTTAAAATTCCCATTCGGTGCTGGATCTAATCCCAAAAAGGTCTCACGCACTCCAGACAACAACTTGCCCAAATGCTCACTTGTAATAGGGGAAAAGGTATCCAACCCAAGATCATCCACCCCTTCCCTCGAAATCTCCATTAAAGGGTGAGGACCAAACCCCCCTTTCAGTTGTTGCACTTTACTCAAAAAGTGTCCCGCCATCCTTCCTAGGTCAACTTCCAGATTGCCTCCTGAAGGCTGTGGCCTTCCCACTAATGAGGATACCATGTGAAAAAACATCTTGGCTTGATTACCGGCCCATCAGCACAGAATAAAATCATTTCTTCACAGCACAAATAATTTACTTATAACAATTAGCCACCTGACGCCACCTCCATCTATCCTTTACCAACTACGTTTGACCCCACCAATGCTCCAGCCACTGTAACTTCCGTTTAGCATTGCACAACTCCCATAAGAACCATGGCTGCCATTGCTTCTCTCTCATATACACGGATCTCACCAGCGCTATCTCTTCCAAAAAGTCTACCACTGACTGCTAAACCTCCAACTGTGCCTCCACCATATCCTCTATCCCACATCTACAATGATCCCAACTACTTGCCCTGTAATGTTCCATATCTACCACTCTCTGTACTTCCCTCCTCCCCTATGCGTTTCATATCCCTTTTGCAACTCTTCCCACCAATGGCATTGAAAACATACCAAATAATGGTCTGACCAGGAGATAGGACAAACATATACCCCCTGAATCCCACCCCCTGCCAATAAGGAAGCATTACAAACACAAATCCAAAGTATGCCCCCCCCCCGATGGATCGGACCCTCTATTATCTGCATCAAAAGAGACACCTTCTCATCCCCCCACACATCCACATGTGCATCAAAATTACCTACCACCAACAAATCTCTGTTCCTCATAGCCTTCAACAGAATACCCTCTATCAATGACTCCCACACTCGCCAACTCACCCCTGGGGGGCAGTATACTAACAAAACCCCCCTACCACCCCCTTTACCACCCAAAGAAATATATCCTCCACCCCTTCCAGGAAACACATACACTCATGCTGTACCCAAAGAGACTTCCGAACTATTACCATCACCCCACCACCCCTGCAACCCTAATGACCCATCTGGATCCCCACATATCTTAACAGCTCTAGAAAACCCTCCATCAGACTCTGCTCTTCCTCCACCCAAGTCTCTCTTAGTAGCAAACAATCCAGTTGCTTGTCCTCCAGTAGATCCCCCCCCAAAATTGCAAATTTGTCATCAAAGACCGTATATTCAACAAGGCACACAACCACCATACTCAAAAGCCCTATGTCCCCTATCTACCTCCAACATCTGCACATCCCTCAGCTACCCCTACCCCTCCTTCCCACCCTCCAACACCCTCCAAGATCCCCTGCATACTCCCCTCCTCCCCCAAATACAAGGAATTTTTCCCTCCACCTCATTGAGTACCCTACCCTCACTACTTTCCATACTCCAAAAATTCCATCACAACACACTCCATAACACCAAAACCCCACCACGTCCCAAGGCAGAAAAGTCTCTGCCATCACACACTCAACCCCCCCCCTCAGTCCCCAGTCATCATACATCAAACAAACAAAAAAACTACTAGTCACCCACCCCAACAACCCTCACAACACTCAACCACAGAAAACAAACCACACAAATCCCTTCAGGGACCCACAAAAGGGCACACTAAGGGATGTACCCTGCTGCATAGGCATGATGCCTCAGCCGCTGCAGTAATTTTATGTGACTTAGCAATGATGTCGTCCACTGGTGGCCCCTCCCTGCTCTCACCAGGGAGTGCCGTGGGGTCTGACTACACTCGCTAGAACCACAACCAAGCATCTGGCTTCAGCTGAGGGCGTGCAAACACAGTACCAGGCAGTAAATGGTCAGTGCCCACATGATAAAATGGTAGATGCAGGTAGTGCAAACAGTGAATGAGTCCTAAAAGCAGCGAACAGTCAGAGGCAGACAGGTAGAAAGTTCAATCCAACTCTTGGCAGTAGACATTGGGGAACCCAGAACAGGTTCTACCACTCTCCTTCTCAGTCGCTGCAGTCACTTTATGTGGCCCAGCGGTGATATCATTCACCTGCCCCTCCCCACTCTGACTGAGAAGTGCTGCGGGGTCTGACTACACTCACTAGAACCATAACCATGCAACCAGCTTCAACCGAGGGTGTGCAAACGCATGTGCAAATTGATTGTACACATACCAATTTGTAGTTATACGTGTGTGCTAGCGATATGTATGCACCTAAAATTTTTAGGCACCCAATTGAACTGAATGTATGCTCATAAATGCATGCCCCTAGCTAATCCATAGACCTCCATACATCAAAGTAGTCCGCTTCTAACAGACAATGATTTCAGAACAGTATGCCAGGCAAACTAACCCCTATAATAGATTACTGCAATGTGATATATCATGGACGCCAAGGAAAGCAACACTCCCTTTGCAACTCGTGCAAAACACTGCTGCGAGAATCATTACAGGAACTACAAAATACCATCATATAACCCCAACACTTCACCAACTACACTGGCTTCCTGTCGCTGTCCGTGCCAAATACAAAAGCATATTAATAATCTTCAAAATACTAAACAACCTATCCCCGCCGACTCTTCAGCCATTGATCCAGAAAGCAAGTCCAACCAAAACAAGAAGAGGTACAAACATCAACATCATTGAAATTCCAACAAGCTACAGAACATCAAAGCAATCACCTTGCACCAGAGCCTTCTCTCTGTATGCTCCCCAACTTTGGAATCACCTGCCTGCCTCAATATGAGCAATCAAAGACCTACTTGACTTCAGAAAAGCCATCAAGAACCATCTATTCCTCGAATAGTATAACAAATGCCACAGAGAGATAATACAAATGTATATAATGGACAACTGCTAAATGTAACTATATCACCTCAATCTGCAACAATGTTACTGTACATAGTTATCCATTGTTAAATGTATTTATTACCCCATATATTTCTCCAAGTTCTTACTCCCTGTTCTATGTAAAAGCTTATTGCTATGTTTGTTACATGTAAACTGCCTTGAATTAATGATAAGGTGGTATACAAAACCTGTTAAATAAATAAAATAAATAAATAAAAGCAGACCTGACCTCAGAGATAATAGGATGAAAATAGCTAAATGTGATAGTCCTCTAGCTTACTGCATTAAGAGGAGCCATGGCCTTCTTCACTTTATTTATTTCTGTATTTGATCTCCCGACTTTACATTCCAGGTACTCTTGGCTAGTAACTTTATCACAATATTTGCATAAAAGGTTTATTGATTCTTCAGTTTCCTTCAGTCTTTGGTCTCCCCTAAGCGTTATCAATCTCAACTCAGTCTGAAAGAATCACAATTGCATGCTAGGTTAAGATGAAAGACAAGAGGTACATTCATTTCAACATTCTTCTAGCTGCCTAATAATTACCTCTACCTGGCAGTCCAGAAAGAGACAAAACCTGTGTGTTAAGAGCAGAATCCAGTTAACATAAGGAAGGCTGCACGGTGAAGAAAGAACATAAGTCACAGATCCTTCCTAAATGAAAATGATGCACCAGATGCTGCCTACAAATAAATAACATTTCATCTCCTTATACATTGAAACCTGAGTTAGAGAAAAGCCAAATTACTGAAGATATTTGTGGCAGGAAGTTGGGGGGGGATGTTAAATAAAGATTATCCTTTAGTACCTCCCAACTTAGGATCAAAGAACAGAACTGGCTGCAAAAGCCCATCTCCTACGTTGCCCAAAGCTATTATGGATGTGTGGACGATAAATCTAAGTAATAAAACTAAATCCAAGACAGACGGGTAATTCTGACTGTGTATACATACTCCTTTTTAAAGAGGTGGCTATCCAGGGTAACCAGTCCAAAGTGAGCTTCACCGAGCCGTTTAAGAACATACAGTTTTCTTCGCAAGTCGTCTTCATTTTCAGTCCCATCACCATTCACTGCGATGTACAGGAAATCTCCAAACTGCGAACAGGTATAAGGACAGATTATACCAAAGAGCAATGACCTTCATCCCCTGCAGTGTCCAAGTAAACTAGCCTGTACTGGTTCTCCTGTGGTGCATTACACAACAGGAGGAACCCATCAAAACCTATAGCTTGGAGATGTGTTACACAGCAGACTGGCTGGTGTGAAAAATGCTTATTAGGCTAACGGAATACCTGGTCTATATTTATTAATTAGTCGCTAGTACAGGAGTGTCAAAACTGCAATCCTGAGGGGCCACAAATCAGCCTGGCTTTCAGGATGTTCCTAATGAATTCATGAGATATATTTGCATACAAAGGGTGCAGTGCATGCAGATACATCTCATGCATATTCATTAGGGATATCCTGAAGACCTAGCTGGCTTATGCCCTCCAGAACTGCCCTAGTAGCATTTAGTTTTGATGTGTACATTGGTCTGAAGCACTGCATATCTCAGTAAAGTTACTTTTTGATGCTAGTATCAAGATGCTTTACAAACAGAGTCTTCCCAACATGCAGGACAATGTATGCCTCCGAGTCAAGGCTGACTCCTAGTGACCCAGCAGCTCCTGGGTTTTCTTGGCAGTACAATTGGAAGTAGATGGCCAGGCCTTTCTTCTGAGGCAATGGATGGTTAAATGACTTGTCCAAGGCCACAAGGAATGCTAGTGGGAATCAAACGCTGGTCTACTCAGTTATCAAGCCAGTGCTTTAACCATTAGGCTACGCCTTCACTCTGTTCCTAATATAGTGATAGATAAAAGAAACATTATGTAGCAAGCATGGGGAGGAGGGAGGCCGGTTAATCTAATTTCTGCTCCAGCTGCACGGAACTAGAGGGGATAGAGTGGGCCCCCCAACACACACTAGAGTGCACAGAGAAGAGGCAACTGCTCCTTAATCCACCTTCCCTTCCTGTCTTTCTCTTCACCTCCCTGTCCCATTTGGGAAACCGAAGGGGAAGTGATGAGGCTGGAGTGGAACAAGCAGAGCAGAGAAGTGCTACGCTGTTCTCTACTCCAAATATACCTGTCATTCCCCTCCGCTGAAGGCGTTGCCTAGGCAAGATGTCAATTATTTGAGTACTCTAGATGGTAAAGTGCTGGATAATAGGTTTTTTTACTGTAATTTTATTTTAATTCACTTAAATAAGTTATAGCAAACTAAATTAAAAGATGCAGTAATAGAGGAGAGGAAAATGGTGGTGGTGTGAACAGATGCCTCAAATTGCTCTGGCAGAAGCATGTTGTTTTTTCTTTCCTACCTCTTCTCTCTATGCAGCATACAGCGCGGAAGCGCATAGCAAAGCTTCTGCCCGAGCTCACATGGCTTTCTGGGCCAATGGATGCCTTCCCTGGACCCAGTGGAGGTGCGAAGGCTTCAGGTGGCTTGCTGGCAGAGGTGGGGGTGGATGATGGATCCCTACCCTGCCTTGGGCCCAACGTGTCACTCAGCCCGGAGCTCTGGCTTCATCTGGTGCAACCAGCTGGAGTCATCGAATCGGCCGAAATGGGTGGAGGTACGGCAGCTCGAGCCGCAGATCCTTCTTTGC
Organism: Ichthyophis bannanicus; assembly: GCA_033557465.1. Classification (NCBI taxonomy): domain Eukaryota; kingdom Metazoa; phylum Chordata; class Amphibia; order Gymnophiona; family Ichthyophiidae; genus Ichthyophis; species Ichthyophis bannanicus. Next base: position 883,338,801 of record CM066034.1, on the reverse strand, counting down.
CTGCTGAGCGGCTTTCCTCTCTCATTGGGAATCACCAGGGGACAGTGTTATCTGCAGCTGTGGCTGGAGAGGAGGGGCATTATCTATGAGGATGGTGTAGACACAGACTTCTGAGGAAGATTGCAGTCCTCCCTCGGTTGCTCAGGGTTTGGTGGTTACCCAAGGTACTGTGCCCTTATCAAGGGTCACTTTGTCACGGCCCAGGGTTTTTTCCTTGGAGACAATGTGGGAAACTTTGTGTAGAATGAAGCAATACTTATCGGGACAACTGCAGGCTATATCTAGCCAGTTGAACAATGTGGGTCAGCAAATGAGAATGCATGAGGTTCTTTTGGGAGACCTGCCGGTGAAAGTTTCTTCTCTTGAGCAGAGGGTGGATCATCTCCAGGATTCGGTGGGGGCTGTTATGAAAGATACAGAGAATTTGCAGATGGACTAAGGTTCTGGAGAATAAGGTTAGAAGCAGGAATCTGAGAGTGTTGAATTTCCCTAAAGTTCCATCAGTTCCACCATTGGTATTGTTCAAGAAGTTTCTGACTGAGACTTTGAGAATTCCGGTGGATTTTATTCCACTTATATTGCATGCATTCTATTTATCTTCAGCTAAAGATAAGGTGACTGGGAGTCTGGGTCAGGGTTTGAATACTACCCCGCCCCGACCTGATGATAGCCTGGACTTGACTGGATATTTAGAGAGGTCTGGATCTGGTGTTGGATGTCAACTGAAATTGGCTCCTTAAAATGTATTTTGGTTCCTCTGTAAAAGAGTTTATGGGTTATACTATTAGAATTTTTCCCTGACGTATCTAGGGTAATGCAGAAGAGGAGGAAGCAGTTCTTGCTTCTTAAATCTGGGGTAATTCAGCTGTGTGGGTTATTCTTTCTTTGTTTTCCCTGTACATGTCTGGTTAAGTTGGCTGGGAATACTTATGGTTTTTTGAACCCCGACAGCTTCTACTTTTATTTCTTCTAGGGTTGCCTCTCAATCTGGTGGTACTGTCCACCCTGTAACAAGCCCTATTATGTAATAGAGTAAGTTAGCCAGATGTATTGGTTACTCCTCATTCTGTATGCATCACCGCTGAATATTTGTTATGATTGATTGTTTATCCTGTGTATTATCCTGTGTATTGTGCACTCTTCTTCCTCCTGTTGGGGACTTGGCGGGAGTGCCTAGGTATTGTTTATTTTCCTTTTATGAATTGTTACATTTAATCTCTGGCTTTTTCTTTTTTTTGCTATGGTGCTCCTTTTATTTGTTCAAGATTGAATCTTGTTGTATATGTTAAAATTGCATAAATAAAAATAAAAAAAAAAAGATACAGTAATAGAACACATGTTATAAGCCACAGAAAACAATTAAACAAAATCATACAATAACAAATAAAACAAAAAATCCTCTCAGAAATAACACAACTGTCAAACAAACATCCAACAAAATAAAACAGCCTAGTTTTATTTAAGGTCAACCCCCAAAAGTGAGATCAATGTAGGTTATGGCACATTTAAGGGACACGTTAGTAAGCTGCAGTAAAATGACACATTTTATCCCTGCTTAGCTTACTGCAGGAGTCACTAACTGCGGTAACTCAGTACTGCAGGTTGGTGACTCCCACAGTCACCAACCTGCAGTACTGGTCCCTGTTGCTCTAGAAGTACATAAGAACATAAGATATACCATACTGGGTCAGACCAACGTCCATCAAGCCAAGTATCCTGTTTCCAACAGTGGCCAATCTTGGTCATAAGTACCTAGCAGTCTCCCCAAAAGACACAGATTCCTCAATGCTTGTACTGGGTCAAGCATTGATATCCTGGGTCCCTTTTTAATAATGGTTTATGGACTTTTCCTCCAGGAACTTGTCCAAACCTTTTTTAATCCCAGCAGCTACACTAACAGCCTTTACTACATTCCAGAGTTTGATTACACGTTGAGTGAAAAAATATTTTCTCTTATCTGTCTTAAATAGTTTGCCCTGTAGCTTCATTGCATGTCCCCTAGTCTTTCTATATTCTGATAATGTAAACAATTGATCTACGTTTACCCGTTCCACTCCGTTCATTAATTTATAGACGTCTATCATATCTCCCCTCATCCATCTCTTTTCCAGGTTAAAGAGTCCTAACCTTTTAGCCTTTGTTCATAGGGGTAGCCTTCCATCCCCTTTACCATTTTGGTGGCTTTTCTCTGAACCTTTTCTAATAACGCTATATCCTTTTTAAGATACAGCGACCAGAATTGCACAGAATATTCAAGGTGCGGTCGCACCATGGAATGATACAGAGGCATTATAATATCCTTTGTTTTATTTTCCATTCCTTTCCTTATGATACCTAGCATTCTGTTTTCTCTCGTGGCTGCCGCTGCACACTGGGCGGAGGGTTTTAACATGTTATCTACAATGATACATAAATCTTTTTTCTAGGTGGTGGTCCCTAATGTGGAACCCTGCATCGTGTAACCATAGTTTGAGTTGTTCTTCCCTAGGTGCATAACTTTGCACTTGTCCACATTAAATTTCATCTACCATTTTGATGCCCAGTCTTCCAATTTATCAAGATCCTCTTGCAATTTTCCACAATCCTCATGGGTTTTAACAACTTTAAATAGTTTTGTGTCATCTGCAAATTTGATAACCTCACTTGTTATTCCCTTTTCCAGGTCATTTATGAATATGTCAAAAAGCAGTGGACCCAGCACCGATCCCTGGGGTACACCACTATTCACCTTTCTCTATTGGGAAAAATGGCCATTTAGCCCTATCCTCTGCTTTCTAACTTTTAACCAGTTCCTGATCCACAATAGTACACTGCCTCCTATCCCATGACTCTTTAGTTTTGCCAAAAGTCTCTGATGAGGGACCTTGTCAAAGGCTTTCTGAAAGTCCAAATACACTATATGAACTGACTCACCTTTGTCTACCTGTTTATTCACATCTTCAAAAAAAACTTTACAGATTAGTAAAACAAGATCTTCCTTGTCTAAAGCCAAGTTGGCTGTCTCCCATTATGCAATTTTGTTCTTTATGATGGTTTCTACCATTTTTCCCGATACTGACGTCAGGCTCACTGGTCTGTAGTTTCCCGGATCACCCCTGGAACCCTTTTTAAAAATTGGCATTACGTTCGCCATCCTCCAATCTTCAGGTATTACAGATGACTTTAATGATAGTTCACAGATTATAATAAAGGGATTTAATAGGGCGTGAGGGGACGTCTTCAAGAAAGAGGGGGGGAATGTAAATTCTGGACTGGGGGAAGTGAGGATCTATTACTGCAGTTGTGGGGGTGCAGGGATCTTTGTGAAGAAGGGAGCGTTGTTTCTGGGGGGTCCTAACTCCTTAATGGTGTGAAGGGAGGTGCCCCTGGACCACCATTTGTATTTTAATATTGCTGCTCCTTTGGGACTGCAGCCTGCAGCATCAAGTGGGGGTGGGTGTTGGCAGCCCTATGCTTCTAACATCTTGTGGTGATCACTCGTTTTGAATACTAATGAAATGTTTTGCAGGCATTCGTATGCTTTGCATCTCATTAACTTTCAATATGTGGTGGGCTAAAAAATTGTGCATTATCATAAAAACACATGTGTTTGTCTTTTACCACGCAGTAAGGGTGACCTGAAACACCTTTGAATACAATAGGACTCTAAAGTCTGCACATTGCTGCTTCCATCTTCAGGGCACGTACCAGGTGAAGAACACAGAGATGTCCATTTTCAGCAGTGAAACAGGTGTATGTATCACCAAGTTTCTCCAGCAGGGTGGCACAGGAAATGATTAAAGGTGCAAACAGAGTATTAATGCAGTCCCCGAAGGCAAACACCTAAGATTAAAAAAAAAAGGCATGAAGGTCATAAAAGATGAAGTACAATCCAAAATCTCTTTGTGAAAACTACATTTCGCTAGGGGATACTAGATGGGATTAAAGCTCTGAGATTTTAAAATCCGACTGTGATAGGAGGTAATTTCCTTTTTTTATATGTGCGTCCTAAATTGGTTTTCCTGCCTGTTACTTAGTGTGGAAGACAAAGGAATTGTTCTAGAAATTCTAATTTTGGGATAGATTTATTAAAGTGCACTGCTGTGTCAGGGTGCGATAACACAGTTATTGTATGTTTTAGTATCCTTGCACAAAACGGGACTTGTGGTAGATTAATGTGTGGTAATGCACAGTAATGCAGTAGGGCCTTTTAATAAATCTAGACCTTAGTTCTAAGATTGTATTTAGGGTCAGTATGTTGCATGATTATTCATGTTTTGCACAAGTGAATAATCTGTGGGATACCAGGCTGTAAAAGGTATGGGTTAAGGGGGCAGGGCTATAAACTTTGCTTTTATTTATAGCATTTTTGAATACTGTTTTTATTCTGTTATTTTATTTTAAGCTGTTGCAAACTGCTGTGTGTCAGATTTCTGATAAAGATAGAATATACATACTGTATTAAAACATATCTTGCATCCTTAGCTAGGAGATTACGCAAGGTCCACTAGAACCTAATACATCGAACAACATTTCAGTGATCGAGATCCTTCTAGTTAGCCAATGAAGAAAGGAGTTAACTTGTAGACAAGAGTAAAAACATATTTTAATTATATGGACATCTGCTGAATTCCAGCTGACTGTAGACTTGTCAGATTGAATAACGTCCATTGTATGTGGGTATAGGGGCTGATATTCAAGAAAGCTGATATTCAAATGCCACAGCAGTCAGCCGTTGTGCTTAAATATCAGCGGGCGATTCAGGGGCAGTACCCGGATAGGGGCTGCCACTGAATACTGGGGCAAAGTGGTACTATCCAGATAAGTGCGGACACTTACCCAATTAGCGTGATTTTCAGCCAGCACTTATCTGGATTACAACCTAGGCCTACTTTTCATGCAGCCTAAGTTGCCCATTTAGGTACTGGCTGAAAATCCCGCTAATCGATAAAGCCAGTATTTATCCCGTTAGTATCGACGCCACCCTTGCTCTGCCTCCAGACCATTCACATGAATCAGACAGTATCAGAGCAGTCTATGGAGATACTCAGCAGTACTATCCAGATAGTGCTGCAGAATATCACGGTCAACAACCTTGACTGCCAGCGACCCATTGGCCGACCAGCTAAGAGTTCCAAATATTGGCCTGATAAATGTTTGGTGCAGAAATTATTTCCTATGTTTTATGTATATCACCAAGAATGTATTGGATGGGTGGGTTTATAAACTGTTCTAAATAAATAAAAAACATAGCACATGCAGGCAAAAATTAGCTAATTGGTCTGAAAGGACTGCTAGCTTAAGTGCTCAACCCTGGGGATTTCTCTAGCTCAGTGGTCCCCGAACCGGTCCAGGGTGCTCCTCAGCCATTCAGGTTTTCAGGATATCCATTATGAATATGCCCTCTCTTGTTTCCTCCACTCAGTTCATGGTAATCGTTTGTGTCTTCCCCCTCCATCACAAGCCTGTCTTGAGTCCACTTGTCACAGTGCGTTTTACTTCTTGAATCCCTGTTTTTGGAACTCTCTCCCTGCTGATCTCTGTCTTCAGCACTCCTATCCTAAGTCCAAATCTGCTTTAAAAACTCATCTTTTGCAGCCTGCACATGGATCTTCCTAATTAGTCTGATTCCGATTCTGCCTCTCCCATCCTCTCCTCTGATCTGCCTTCTCTCGCCCCATTTCCCCATCTTTCCTATTATTTTAAATGGCGTTCCTCTTACCTTCTATTTACGTTTTTAATGTAATTTTATTTTGTACATCGCTCTGATATTTTATGAAAGGCGGCATATCAAATGCTAATAAATCATAAACCATGGGAGAGATTTGATGCTCTGCCTCCACTGCATGCAAATCTACCTCATGCATATTCATTGTGGGTATCCTAAAAACCTGACTGTCTGAATTTGGGAACCACTGTTGAAAACACTTTCCTTGAGGGTAATGATGTTTGTGAGTTTTTCTCCTGAAGATTAGAGACCAGGCTTAAGTAGCAGGTAAAATCCTGCTGAGTGATTTATATGGCTTTTAGAGGGCAATTCTTACATTGCCCAGATTGTTGCAAAGTCCACTGGTATACTTTTCCTGCAGATTTTGCATCAGTTTTCAAAGTTGAAGAATGAATGCATGTTGAAAATTCCATACTCCTGCAGTTCTTTGTCTGTAGGTAGGTTTTCCCCAAAAATAATGCGTACAGATTTGAAGTTACTAAGCTACATGCCCCGCTGCAATTCCCACCCTAGTCCGATCCCACCTCCTCCCAAAACAGGTACAAGTTTGTGCATTATATAACTAGGTACACACTTTTGCTGACATACAGGATGGATTCCCCCCCCCCCCCACACACACACTTTTGTTAGCAGTTGCTAAGGCTTGGCCATGAAGCTGTGACCTTTCTGTTGTAAGGCAGCTGTCCTCCAAGATAAGGTGTTTCACCTCCTACCTGCATACAGAGTGAATAACTTTGAAATTGCCCATTTCTGTAGGTTAAACACACTGAGACTTAGATTTACTAACGTGTGCTACCGCCATAGCATGCGCTAATGCAATTAACACACACTAGGCACAGCAGAAGCACGCCTAGAGTGGAAGTCCATGCTAACCTTAGAGGGACTGTGCATCCATCCCCTGTTTTAAACGCATTGCTAAAATGCTGCATTATGCTAACCAGCAGCAGGGTGCATGTACTGCCACACCTTGAAGTAGTGTTAAGCACATACATGCTAATAGCAACATTCATGTTTAATACACACCCATAACACCTGCATTAACCATGATACACCATCAATGCCCGCATTCCACCCCTAATCTGCCTAGTCCCTGCCAAATTACATTTTACCCAGTTAGCATGAGATTTTTAGTGCATGAAAGTGCATTTTCTTAAATCTAGTGCTGTACTGCAAAAATGGCTTGCACAATTATTCTCCTAATGGGGGCAATTTTATTTTGTCTGCAAGATTTTGCCACACAGTAAATGTACGTATGTCCTGCTCAAGTCTGCACAAATTTCAAGATTGCACAAGAAAATTGTGTGTGTCACTTTCGTACATCTTTTTATGAAGAATTTCTTTGCAGGCTGATGGAAATTATGTGATTATATTAAATTTATTTATTTACATTCTCTTATATACCATGCTATTCTGCATCAGTGTGGTTTACATTGAACAAACTGAAATTACATTGAACAGGGCATTATAACTTGGAGATAACTATTCTACAGGGAACATGGGCTATGGAGGGTTAAGTGGCTTGCCCAAGACCACAAGGAACACCTGTGTGAGACTAGAAACCCCAGTCCTTCTGGCCCAAGGTTGCTGTCCTCTAGTGGGATTTGAACCCCTGACCTTCCGGCCTGAAGTACCTTGCCCCAACCACTAGGCCACTCCTCCACTCTGTCTCTTTTCATGACCTACTCTTGCCCAGCATCACCAGGTAGCAAAATTCAATCTCTGCTCTTTGGCTCCAATTCTCTATATTCAGTTAAGGAATTAAATCACACATATACATAGTTATATAAGTGACAGTACTACTTAAGCTTAAGCAGAAGAATTCAGGCTTGCAAACTTGAGCAGTTATCCCATAATTCCTACTCCAGCTAGATCACAGTACTTCTTTTATTAGGAAAAAACTGCTACACAGTACAAATTTGTCTTATCGTTTCATGTCATGCTTTTGCACTACTTGATATTTATCTATGTGTTACAAGTCAAGCTAAACACTACATGTTACAGGTCAAACTAGGCACAGACATTGCTCAACTTAATCAGGATGAGCAAAAACTGTCTGTCTCATTTTGCTTTACAAACATCTACAAAATACAACCTTGGCTTCTATACACATACACTGCTGAGCTGCTACAGATCAAGCTTCAGGTTGTCAGCAAAATTCCAAGCCATTCTTTATATTACCCCTTTCAGAGGGCCTGGTACCCCACTTCAAGTCCCTGTCAACATTAATATCTCTAAATTTGATACAAATGCTAAATTTACTGTACATGCAAAATATCAGCAATTTTATACATTTAAAAACAGAAATTTGCCCCATCCTTAAATCACAATCTTTGTGTGAGTCCCTGCCTTGTTTGAGTGAAATAAGTAGAATATTTACTTCAGCTCTACCCTATAAAGTTAGGCAGATCTTACCTGCTGCCTATCCTGCTCGGAAAGCCCAAATCTTTTGCATAGGTTTTCTTCAAACCCTTCATCAGTCCAGTAGAAAAGGACCTCGGCCCCTTCGCTGCTGATCAAAACGCATTTCATCTATGTCAGAGATAAACAAGACATCCTCTTTATTCCAGAGAAATTCACACACAATAAAAAATACATACACTCAAGTTCAGTTTCACTCATATCCGTGCTCTGTTCAAGCAGTGGTTCTTAGCCATGTCCCGGAGATCCACAGAACCATTCTGGCTTTCAGAGTTTCCTTAATAACTTTTTTTCAAGAGATTTGCATACACTGAAAACCCATATATGCAAACTTCTCTCATGCATAATTATTATGCGATCTTGTAAGCCATACCAGTAAGGCGTGCCTCTAGGAGAGTTGACAACAGCTATCAAATGCTACCCTGAGAAAATGTAAAGTTTACTACATGACAATGCCACTTCTGTCACAGGATCATGGAGTGGAAAAGTAACCTACTAGTTAGTGCAATTGCCTAGTACCCAAGTGATCTGTGTTCAATTCCCATGGGCACTCCTTGTGGCCTTGCAAGTCACTTTACCCTCCATTGTCTAGGAAAATAAGGCCTGGCAATCTCTTCTGGTTATATGTTGTCAAGAAAACCTAGGGGTAGCATTGACTTGAAGGCACTTAAGAAAAAGACTAGATATCCCATAGAACTAGGGTGCAGAAGTTCTGTCATTGAGGGGTGCAAACAGGCCAGGTTTTCAGAATATCCCCAATGAATATGCATGAGAGAGCACTGTATACATAGTAAACCAATTATATGCAAATTTATCTCATGCATATTCATTAGGAATATCCTGAGACCTGGCATATTTATGGCCCTTGGGACTTAATATATGTACCCCCAGCTATAGGCAGTCATACTCTATGGGTGGCAGCTGGAATATATGCTTGATAGTGTGGACAGGAATAACCTGGCAGACCGAATAGGTCATCATCTAATATGTTTTGATATGATATCTCCAAAATAACAGATGATTATTCTGTCTGCTCACTGTCACAACAGCAGGATTTTGGGTTGTAAGGCAGCTGTCCTCCAAGATAAGAAAAGTCATTGATAACCTTCTCTCTAACTGTTCCTGTTACCTTCCATTCCTTCAACCAGACAATAATAGTAGGGGGATCAGATAAAGCTTTCAGTATGGCTATTCTCCAGGGGTCATACTGTATCATGATACCAGCAAATATTTTGCTTCCCCAGAGCATATGCTGAAATAATCAAGCATTTGTGCAAGCCATTAAGAATATTTTTGAATGGAAGCCTTCACAAGAATGAAAAAAGAAGTCACTGTGATGACAAAGGAACTACAAAAGACAGAGAGGAGCCATAATTTACTCTTCCCAAAAGGTGAAATTAAAGTGTAGTTTTGAAGAGATGTTTTCCCTGTGTAGTAAAGGAAAGGGGAGCAAAGTATGCGAAGTATCTGAAAGCACAATAAACACCACACAGAGGCTTAGCTTTAAGATCGTTATCCTGACACTTAAAGAATTGATGGAAATGGATCCTCTGTATCTTAACTTGTGGTTTATGTGTCGACCAGACCACTTAGGTCTGCTTCTTGTAGTACCAGATAAGAAACAGGCCAGGTTAGCTTATATAAAAAGCAAAACTTTCTCAGTAGTAGCCCCAGTTTACTGGAATTTTCTTCCAGCAGATGTATGAGCACAAAAGGTTTGTTTTAGAAAGGGAAGTGCAGGCTTGGAACTTCAAACAATATTACTCGGGCCTATAGCTTTATTCAGCATTACTTGTGTTATTTTAGTAAGATGTTTATAGGATATTTTTCTATCAGAGCATTTTATGTATTTTATGCTTGTTGTGCTTCTTTTAAACTTGTATATATAATGATTTTTCTTGATCATCATGCCAAGCATGTTTAGAAGTTGTGATTTATAAAGCTAAGCAAACAATAAATCCTCTTGAAGGGCAGAGGCAGATTCTATGCAAAATGACAACTTCATGCTGGGAACTCCGCTGCCCTCTCTTCCTCCCCTTCCCTTCCCCCTCCAATCCATCTCCTTGTTCATTTAAAGGCACATTTTAGAAAGGCCCTGTAATTGCAGTCTGGGATGCCCAAGTCAGAACATCTGAAGTTCCATAGGAGGGGGCCCTAGAGAAGGTGTAATGACCTGCAAGTGCATTCTGAAATTGGCATGTCTCCATCCTAAAATATATATGTCTTTGGAAAAAAAATCAAGAACGTGCAGAATAATGGATCAGGCATGGGCAAGTTTCTACATGATTTTAGAAATGTGCAAAAATGCAATGCAATGTGTGCCTTCGAGTCAGTGCTGACTCCTGGCGACCCAGAAGCTCCTGGGTTTTCTTGGCAGTGTCACCGGAAGTAGATTGCCAGGCCTTTCTTCCGAGGCAATGGAGGGTTAAGTGACTCGCCCAAGGCCACAAGGAGTGCTAGTGGGAATCGAACCCTAGAAATGTGCATATGACTGATATTAATGGCAACAGTTTGGATGACATAGAAGTGCCTGCGATGGCATTTCAGAATGAAATTATCTGACGCCACATATGTCCCAGCTTGCCCATTTGTAAGTGGAGACGTGCAGAGCAGTCACAAAAACCCTCTATCTGTATGATCTTTTGGTGGAATGAAAAGTACAGGGGGAATGAGAGAGCTCTTCACAGGTGTCAGATTGCTGAAATTTGTACTTTTCTGATGCTTATTTGTGACCGGGGACAGGTACAGGTATGGATGTGTGTGCTGTCAAGTCCCAACGTGCAGCACCATTCTAAGATCAAGCAGACACGTGTGTCTTCTTAGTAACACTCTGGGCATGCCTTCACCACGCCCCAATGCAACAAGGCCATGATCGCACCACACATGGAAATTTCGGGCTTTCCAAAATGGCTCTTGGGACATCAATGAGATTTGCATGTCTGAATGGGCATTCATATATACAAAGGACCAATCCAGAGATTACATAATAAAATTTGAAAAAGTACAAATTTATACATAGGGAGGGTAATTTTCAAAAACATTTTTTTGTAGGTGAAGCAGTGCTTTACTCATTGAAATGGGTTTTTATATAGCCGTGTGCCTGATATCAGGGTAAAAGAGATGGCTGAGGGGAAATATAATAGAAGTCTATAAATTAATGAATGGAGTAGAACGGGTAAATGTAGATCAGTTGTTTACTCCATCAAAAAGTAGAAAGACTAGGGGACATGCAATGAAACTACAATGTAACCCATTTAAGATCAATAAGAGAAAATATTTTTTCACACAATGTGTAATCAAATTCTGGAATTCATTACCGGAGGATGTAATAAAAGCTGTGGTGTAGCTGGTTACACTAAAAAGGTTTGGGCAAGTTTCTGGAGGAAAGATCCATAAACCATTATTAAAGGGGACCCGAGAAATCAACTGCTTGCCACGGGATGAGCATTGTGGAAGCTGGGTGCCTTTTTGGGAACTTGCCAGGTATTTGTGACCTGGATTGGCCGCTGTTGGAACAGGATACTTGACTTGATGGACCTTGGCCTGACCCAGTATGGCATTCCTTATGTTCTTAATGCTCATTCTCTTTATTTATTCTCACAGATTTTGCATCAAGTTTGTAATTGAAGGTGCATAATTTTACTCTGCAAACTGACCAAGGAAAAAGCCCCTGCAGACCCTTGAGTCCACTTTTTCTGCCCAACAATGCACATGTTGATGCAATCCCCACCCTAGCGTTGGTCTTGGGAACGACTCCACTGAATGCAGGTAAACATCCAGCGCTGCACACAGAGCGAGCAAGTCCCGAACAGCCAAGTGCCTCAAGTAAAACACCGAATTATCTGTGAAAATGGTAAATCTGGGAGTTCAAACACACACATACCTTTAGCCGGACTGAGGGGAGGTGTTGCTGGAAATGTTTGGAGTGGGATTTCAATACAACTGGCAAATATTGAAATTTCAAATCCATGCATAAGGGGGGGGGGGGGGTGTGGATTCAGTGCCAGCAGTCACCAACGCTGAACTTAAACCCCAGATATTCACTGCTAGGGTCATATTCAGGGGTGGATATCCTGGTTCAAGGGATTGTCACGAGGCTAAATGGGCAGCAGCGATATTGAGCCACAGCCAAATTAGCTAATGTGGCGAACGTTAGGTCAGGGATACCTGACCCTGACTTTCACCACATATCACTAACCAGGCAGCGGCAATAGGGCAGCGGCTCAATATTGCCACTGCCCGTTTAGCGATAGATGATGCCTCCACTCCATTTATGCTGGAGACCGCACCTTCAAAAGGATATAAACAGGATGGAGTCAGTACAGAGGGTGGCTACTAAAATGGTTAGTGGTCTTCATTATAAAGCATATGAGGACGGACTTAAGGATCTTAATATGTACACCTTAGAGGAAAGGCGGGATAGAGGTGATATGATTGAGATGTTTAAATACCTCCGTGGCATAAATATTCAGGGAGAGAGCCTCTTTCGATTGAAAGCAAGTTCTGCTACGAGGGGACATGGGATGAGGGTGAAAGGGGATAGATTCAGGAGCGATATGCGGAAATATTTCTTTACACAAAGAATGGTAGATGTGTGGAATAGTCTCCCAGTGGAGTTGGTAGAGATGAGGACAGTATCTGAAATGAAAAAAGCATGGGACAAACACAGAGGATCTCTTAAGGAAAAAAGGGACTGTTGTAGTGGTTGACATGGAAGGGCAGACTAGATAGGCCTTGTGGTCTTTTTCTGCCACCATGTTTCTATGTTTCTATGTTCCACCCTGGAAAGCCGCAATGCTAACTACTTAGCATCAAGGCAAATAGCAGCGGCGCCATGTTAGTGCCGCTGAATATCCCTGCAAACTGTGTAAATGTCTTTGAAAATGCCGCCCATTGTTTTCAGCAAAAGTCTGCATGCAGAAAAAGGCGCATACTCTCCCACTGAAAATCAGGAATAATTTCTATTTGCGGATTTTGCACCCACATGGACAGTTTAAAAATTGACCCCTTAAAGCGAGGCAGCCAAAGGGCAATTATCCTAATGTGCACATCAATTAGGACATTTTCAAAAGCTGTTCACTTGCAAAAACAAGGTTGCTGAAAATCTTTCCCCCCCCTTCTGTAAGTAAAAGTAACCAATACTAGTTGACAACATGACTTTTACCCACGGCTAAAAGGGTCTAGCCTGGAGGAGGGAGCAGTGCAGAGTCCGCCAGCCACGTGCAGAGATGTCACATGTCCATGGGAGATTTCATCCATGGACTTTGTTCCTACAGTAAAGTAGGTGAAAGTCTGCAGACACTCGGGTGCCCACGGTGCTGCTAGAGTTTCCCTTTGAAAACGAGTTCACAGTCCCATAGGGTTTCAAAACTACCTGGGCAGTTAAAATAGAAAAAGACATTGCTGGCAGTGGGATTGCACACACTTTGGTCTAGATATGAAGGAGATTTGCACTTTTAAAAAAAATGATGTTACAATCCATCTGGGAACAAATGACCTAGCTATAAACAGCACCTCTGCAGAGATCGCCAGATTTTAATGGAGGAGCTCAAGCCCATGGTTAAGACTGTAGCTTCTTTCGGAAGTTCCACCATTCATGGAAAAGGGGAAAAGAGTATGTATCACAGACCATTTCAATCATGTCTCATACCTAAACATATGGTTTTAGATACAGTAGCTGGAACATTATATGGCCTATGTCTTTCTGTGGCAGGAAAAAGGATTCTTAGTAGAGGATGGAGGTGATGAATGGAAATAGTTTGGTTAGGAGATATCATCCCTGGCAAAAGCATGGTGACAGTTGGGAAAATAACAAAAGAAACAATCTCACTAAGTCACTCATCATCAACAAAGCAGAAAAGGAGACCAGCTAGGAGCCCATACAGAATATAAGCGAGTCAATGAAAAATAGCAAGGAGCACAAATGGTCACCGTCTAGGCAATGAAGTTCTAGATCTGGAAGTCCCCAAAACAGCTCAGCGACAGCCACCTCACTGTCTAATCATTTAAAAAAAAATGTTGACAGGATCAGCTTCTTCTGCTGCTGCCGCCATCGCCGCCTCCTGTTTCCGCCGCTGACCTAGAACTGCTGAGAAGAAATACAGCAGTGGCAGTGGCAAGTTATGAATTTGGAGAAAAAACCCCCACAGGATCTTAGTGACTCCAGCGCTTTTCAAAGGCCCTGCTGATCCTGCCCCCTCTCTGCATCAGAGGGAGGCAGGTCTGGCAGGGTCTTCCAAGCACACTGGAGTCATAAAGACTCTACCCATTTGGTTATGTGATTGGTGCTGCTGCTGCCGCGAGATTGAGAGAGCTGCAGCAGCAGGCCATCGGATGCTCCTGGGCCTCCTGTGATCTGGGTGGGGGTCCACAATGCAGATTGGACAGCCCAAGTCATTCTTTTCTCTCAGGGGCTGCAGCAGTGTTTTTTTCCAGACTCCTCCCCCCACCTTTCAGAACCGCAATCTCAGCAGGCTCAGGAGCACCCAATGACCTGGAGGTTAAAAAAAAAGTGTTATTCCTTGGTTTACAGTAGGGAGAGAGGTGATGCTGGACGTTGTCAGGAACATGCAGGTGGGGATCGATTCTGGGCATGGGGTTAGGTGGGTAGAGGGTAGAAGCTGGCCAATGAGTGAGGGGACAGAGGCCAGAAGATGGCTATGGGGTGGAGGAGGTAGAGGACAGATGATGGACATGGGATGGGGTTAGAAAAGGCTGGATGGAGGGATGCAGATCAGATAGTGGGCAAGGGGGAAGAATGGGGTGATGGAGGATAAATGGCAAATGGTGGTCATGGGGGGGGAGGGGACAGAGGGCAGATGAGGGCAACAGAGGGAGGAATGGCCTAGTAGTTGGGGCAAGTTACCTCAGGCTGGAAGGTCAGGTGTTCAAATCCCACTAGAGGACAGCAACTTTGGGCCAGAAGGACTGGGGCTTCTAGTCCCACAGGTGCTCCTTGTGGTCTTGGGCAAGCCACTTAACTATTTTACAGGGAACATGTGCAAAGGAACGTTATCTCCAAGTTATAATGCCTTGTTCAATGTAATTTCAGTTTGTTCAATGTAAACCACCTTGATATCATGAAAGGCAGTATATAAGAAATGTTAAATAACTGATCAGAATCAGATTTAAAAAAACAGGGAAGGTTGAGGACAGATGGTAGACATGGGATATGGGTAGAGAGCAGATGCTGGATGTAGGGGGGCATAGGGGATGAAGAGAAGATGCTGGATATGGGGTGGAGATAGAGGAGAATAGGCAGATGCTGGTCCCATGGTGGGGTATAGAGGACAAATGCTGACCATGGGGGGTGAGGTAGAGGACAGATGCTGGTTTGTGGGGAGGGGGGGCAGAGTGAAGATGGTGGCCACAGGGTGGGGGAAACAGGGAACAGATGATGTACATGGAACTGAGGTTGAGAGCAAATGCTAGACTCAGGTTAAGGGGGGAAATGAAGAGAGGAGAGATGGTGGACATGGGGAGGGAATGAGGGAGAAGAAGTTGTGAAATGCTGGACATGAAGTGTGGGGAGAAAAAGAGGCATATATTGGACACTGGGGAGGAATGGGGAGAGACACTGGATAGGAGAGATGCTGGAAATTGTGGGAGGAAGAGAGAAAGGAGAGATTTAGTTAAAATCTGGGGAATAAGTGGCCTAGGAAGGAGAGGGCTGTGTTAATGGTTGAAAAATGATAAGTCCAGTAACAAGAGGGGGGATTGAGGACTGGATGTTAAGAGGGAGAAGGAAAATCTGAGTTGATAGCAAGAAAGAAAAAAGTACATAGAAGAAGTTAAAAAGGAAAGATAAATGGCAGTGATGTAAGAAAGTGAAGACAACAGGAGTGGAGAGAACTAGCAGATAAGCCAGATACCTCAGAAGGTGTTACGAGAAAACAGAGAAAAGTAAAAATCAGAAGGTGAGATCAACATGATTAGAGAATAAAATAGCCAGTCAGCAAAGGTAGGAAAATTAATTTAATTTTCAATTTAGCAGCTAGAATGTGTCAGTCTTGGGAATTTACATGTTTTATCATTATATTTTGCACAATACAGGGGCATATGCATCTCTTTCTGTTTCTCTGGGGTTGTATAGTGCTATGTATGCCTTGTAGCGCTATACAAATGATTAATAGTAGTAGAACTGCCCTGTTTTGAATAAACCTGCTCTTGTCTTGATTTCTGAAGTTAAGCAGCATTGGGCTTGACTAGTACTTGGATGAGTTACCACCTTGAAATACCAGGGCTGTAAATTCACTGTGCGGAAGGCAGCCTGGTAATCTACTTCCAGTTGTACCTTTCCAAGAAAACCCAGGGGCTGGTCTGCCAGAAGTCAGCATTGACTTGACGGCACACCACCACACCTGGTTTTAGTTTGTGGTAATTCATTCCCTACTTGATGAGCTGTATCTGTGTTTTGAAAGTGTGACTGAGGGCAGGTGTTCTGTTAGTATGTGGGGATCAATAGATTTGGCTTGTTAGGATTTTTGAACAGGTGTATGGAAGTTTTAGGGCCAACTGCAATATTTAAGGTTTTGCTCTTTTTATGTATCTTCTGTTTGTTTTGGAAGTTGATGCTGTTATGGTATGGGAGATTTTCTATATAGATACTGAGTGATTTTTTGTAAGGTTTTGTATTACATCACAAAATGGCCAGTATTGATGAGGGTTTATATTGCCGTTACTAAGATGACATCAGAAACAGAAATTATTTTTGATGTTTTCTATGCGAAATGTCCTAGTTCTGCTCTACACCCATTGTCCAGAGAGGGTTTTCTTTGGATACAGAACATATATTCAAAGGGAAAAAGCCTCATGTTATATAAACTGCCCCGTGATTCTCAGTTTTTCTTTTTGCTCCTTGATGTGCGATCACCTTACATTTCCTTTATCTTTTGCTGATTACTCCCTACCTACCACTCTTCGATTAGAACAGTCCTACTCAAAATTTCTTTCTCTCCTAAAAACAAACTTCTTCACTTCTGCTTTTGAAGCATATCTCCCACCCTCTCTTCCTTGACACTCTTGCAGTTTTGCTGGTTATGTTTGCTCTGTACAATTGGACCCCTCTCAGCTTTCCTTTCTACGTATTTTTCAAGGCTTGGCCTTATCCTTTTGTTTCATTAAATTGTAAACCACCTCAATATTACGAGAGGCAGTATATCAAATGTTTAAATAAACATAAACAAACATTTACATTAAATACCATACTGATCTAGTGTGCAATATCAGGAGTTTATATGTCTTATATTAGATTTCTAGGCCACATAATTAAACTGCTACAATTTTTTCTGCATATAAACATCATTGCAGAGTTAAAAAAATTATTATATAGTCTGGAAATATTTCTCTTTATTCTTGGGGCACCACCTGATTGTTTTAATGATCAAGAGAATCTGCTACCTGAGGCAAGAAATGAGCTGTGCCCCCTCCCCCAGAGCTCTAGTCAGGGAACAGGGGATCCCCTATCTCATAAACCAGTCTTGCCCAGGGATAGTTCCTTTTGTCTCATGGTATTGTGATATGGTATAAAAACTATCATTATCTTCTGGGACAGTGTCTCTAGGGTGGTATCCCACACCTTGATGCCCTCTTATTATAGGCATACCCACAATGACTCCGATACCAGCAACATATTCGTTAGCAACTGTACTTAGATTTTGTTTTACTTTTGATAAATGTTTGTATTTTAATGTATGAGAAGTTGCTTTACATTTTATTTATGAATGTAATTTTGTAAACCACTGAGATTGTTTTGATTGGTGGTTAAGAAATGTATAAAAGAAATGAAACATTCTCCAAATATATCTGCAAAGTTGACTGGGATACCAGCTGTCTTAATCCAACTGTTTTCTTAGCTTATTGTTTCTCTTTTCTTGCCATTCAACTGAAAAATGTAGGAAAAAAAAAGATCCAGCCAAGATAAAAGAACAGAAGTCAGCTCTAATCATCCTTCAAGTATTTTTGATCCCACTATCAAATCTAGGATATTCCCTTTATTATGAGTGGCACTCTGTACCACTTGAAAGAACTCAACATCTCCCAGATGCTCCAAGAAGCGTTTACTAATCAATGATAGATTTTAAGCCCCTGACATATCAACATTTCACAATATAATTAGTCAAGGAGTTTTTGCTAAACCTATTAGTGCCTCGTCCCTTAGAAACATAGAAATATGACACCAGAAAAAGACCACATGACCTATCTAGTCTGCCCTTCCATAACAACAACTACAACAGTCCCCTTTTTTCCTTTAGAGATCCTCTGTGTTTGTCCCATGCTGTTTTGAATTCTAATAAGGAAACTTTCAGTATGTTCTTATAGATCATGACTCACACCATTCAGCTCCTGTATGCAATAGTCTAGGTTTACTAATAATGTGAACCTCTGGACAGGTTTCTCTCAAGGAGGTAAAGTCTCCTTCTTCTACCCATGTTTCAGTCATAACAGATATCTGTGGAGTATGCTCTAAAATCCAACCATGAGTTAACAGTCTTACTTTCAATCTATCTAGCATTAATTTAACCCATTAAAATCTTATTCTTTGCATGCTGCATTTGGTCTATAACAAGACCCAGTCTTTAACAATCTCTCAAAGAACCTCTGCAACTCCACTATGGGGGAACTGCAGATAGATACTGTGGAAAAACATACCTTCCACAAATACTCAGTACCTCCCAAACAATCCAGCAACCACAGCCACACACTTTATAAAATAAATGGCTAAAAACAATCAGTCCTCTACCGACCAAAGGCCTTATAAGATGAGGACTTAAATATGTATACCCTCTAGAAGTCAGGAAGGACAGGGGCGATACAGAAGTTTAAATACTTGAAAGGCTTTAATGCATAAGAAAAGATCCCTTTCTACAGGAAAGCAAGCTGTAGAATTAGGGAACATAATATAAAGCTGAAGGAAGGTAGACTCGGAAAATATTTCTTCATAAAAAGGGTGGTAGGAGCCTTGAATTCCTGCCCAGAGGAACTTGTGGAGACAAAACCCATGCTGGAATTCAAAAAGGCATTGGATAAGCACAGAGGATCCCTTAATAGCAAGAGGATAGAAATCACGTTTTAGGCATTTCAGTACACCATGGCAGTGACATGACTTTTTTGTTCTTCTAAGAAGACAGGAGTAACCTGCACAGAGAAGCCGTTAGAACTCTAAACACCTTGCTGGGCAGACTAGATAGATGCACATGCACAAATCAACTTTACATGCCTTAATTTGTAGACTAACACACGTTAAAATAGACTTCTTTTAAGTTACATCTGCTTCATAGACGAAAACCTGTGCTTGCTTCTACTGACTTTCAGTCGGTAGCACCGGCTATGGTAACATTCAATATGGATTACTGCCACCCAATATACACTGAACTTCTGCATACAACATTAAGACCTCTACAACTAGTTCAAAATGTGCCGCAAATGCAATGTGTGCCTTGAGTCTGTGCTGACTCAGCAGCTCTGGGGTTTTCTTGGCAGTGTAACTGGAAGTAAATTGCCAGGACTTCTTTCTGAGCCAATGGAGGATTAAGTGACTTGCCCAAGAATACATGGAGTGCTAGTGGGAACTAAACTCTGGTCTCTTGCTTACAAGCCAGTGCTCTAACCACTAGGCTACTCCTCCACTCCCAAAATATGATTGCTTGAGTTTTTTTCCCGATTATAACTTTATGGATCATATTACTCCCATTCTTTTTTGAGTTGTATTGTCTTCTGGTTAATTATTGTGTATGTTTAGATGTTGATTTTTAAAACATTCTATTCCGATACCCCTGATAACAGTTGCTAGTAAAATGGTATAATTATTGTATATGCTTTATTAATGTCAACACAATCACTTAGAGTGTCCAGGTTTTCCTATAATTCATAAAACTGCTATGCATGCTCATATGTTTGTGACAGCTGGGGTTGATGGCCTGAATAGTCCCCCTCTAAATCTTCATTTGAAATGTAATCTTTTAGCATTTTAAAGGAAATTAGGGACCTTTTTCTTTAGTTTGGCTTACCCTGCTTTGGGGACCAATTAAGGCTTTTTATATTAATTTATTATTATTATTATTATTATTATTATGTATATATGAAGATAAATATTTAAAAAGCACTGTACCAAACATTTAAGTGCATTTTTTAAATCCATTGACATTAAACATTTAGTGGAACATGAATATTTCACTATGGGGGTCATTCCAACAGCGATTAGCAGGGATGTACATCCCCGCTAATTGCTTGGGGCATATTCTGCCTCCAAAGTTCACCGCATGTACAGTGCTGATGTGCGGGGATCTCTGGATGGGGGCGGGAGGGGGAGGGCTGGAGGAGGCTCGTGGGCAGAGCAGAGGTGGGCCTGCGACCCCAGGCATACAGGGTCTATTCCGTTGTGGCCCTGTACATCAGGGGTGGCAAGGATGGACGGGGGACTTATTCCACCTCGGAGATGGAATAAATCCCTGTGACAAAGATGATCGGTACTGTCGGACCACACTGGGAAGATTAGCAGCAGTGGGGGGAGCTCTGCAGCCCGATCCCGGTGATGGCAGGTCCCTCCTGGGGTCAGGCAGCAGGTAAATGAAGTTTTAACATGGTGCGGGGCTGAAGGGCTCCTGCATGGCATCCTGGTGTCACAGTGATGGGACGGCACAGTACCAGGACCTAAGCAGGAGCATGGAAGAGTTAAGCGGGGAAAGCGCTGCATGGCTGGGCCTGCACGGCTGGGTCTGCAGAACTGGGGCCTGTCTGACCTGTCCAAGTGCCCCGATTCAACTCCCGTGGTAATGTCTAGCTCCCGCGGGTGCAGAATCACAGACAGGCTGAGATCTGAGCCTGGATTCCTGATGAGATTTCAGGAACAGAGAGGTAAGTTTGAGAGTCATCAGCATAAAGATGGTACTGAAACCCATGGAAGGAGATCAGAGTACCAGGGGAATGAGTATAAAGAGAGAAAAGAAGAGGTCCCAAGACAGAGCCCTGAGGCATACCAATTGAAAGCAGGATGACAGTGGAGGAAGATCACCAGACCTAAAGATGCAGTGAGAGAGATAAGCACACCAAGACAGAATGGGACCTCTAAATCCAAGAGGGAACAGGGTATCAAGAAGGTGGTGGTCAACATTGTTAAAAGCAGCAAATAGGTCAAAAAGGATAAGGATTGAGTAAAAGCCCTTGGATGTCACTGGAGTCTTTGGCAAACGCTGTTTTCATAGCACGAAAGATCGAAAGCCAGATTGCAAAGGGTTCAGAATGGCTTCAGAGGAAAGAAAGTCGAGACAGCGATGGTGAACCACATGTTTAAGTAGTTTAAAAGGAGGGAGATGGGACAATAATTGGAAGGGCAGAAACTGGGGACCTCTGATAAAGGACATGGGAAATTTCTCTTTCTGTAGTTTTGATGTCATACATTGCACAAACATCTTACTGTGACCAGGACGTTTTGTCTTTCCTTTCATTTCATTTATAAATAGGAACTACAGCATCAGTCTCTTCCTATGGAAAGATGCCTTACTCAAACCAACAAAACGGAGTCCTGGATGCCAGGGATTATAGAATGCTATAGACAGACAGACTAAGCTGCATTGTACAAAGATGAATACTGCTCCTTTAGTTGAGTCCTGACAGAGACCTTTTGAGACACCCAGTACTAGGCAGCGGGGCCCAGCCTGGACTGGACCTAATTTTTACCTGTCACCCTCTCCCTTTTGTGGTGATCCAGGAAACTACAGTCCAGTGAGCCTGACGTCAGAACTGGGCAAATGGCAGATACCAGTATAAAGAATAAAATCACTGAACATGTAGATAGTCATGGTTTAATGGGAGAAAGCCGACGTGGATTTAGCCAAGGAAAGTCTTGTCTGACTAATCTGTTATATTTTTTTGAAGGTGTGAATAAACAGGTAAACAAAGGTGAGTTGGTTAGTATAGTGCATCTGGATTTTCAGAAGACCTTTGACAAGGTCCCTCATGAGAGACTTGGTGAAATTAAAGTTATGGGATTGGAGGCAGTGTACTACTGTGGATAAGGAACTGGTTAAAAGATAGAAAGCAGAGAGTAGGGCTAAATGGCCAATTTTTACAATGGAGAAAGGTAAATAGTGGAATACTCCAGGGATCTGTGCTAGGTCTGCTGCTTTTTAACATTCATAAATGACCTGAAAATAGGTGATCAAATTTACAGATGAAAACACAATTATTCAAAGTTCTTTAAAACGCAAGAGGATTGTGAAAAATTGCAAGAGGACCTTGAAAAATTGGAAGACTGGACTTTCAAATGGCAAATTAAATTTAGGGGTATGTTTACTAAACTGCGGTAACGTAGTAGCATTACATAACGCGCCTTAACGTTCCCGGCCGCGGTAAGCCCAGAAAAGGGTGGAGAGAGGGCGGAGAGAAGGTGTCAATGGGCGGGGAGAGGCCCCTTTCACACTAACGTGGAGAAATTAAGGGCTGAATCCTAACGCAACTGAAAACCTGGCGTTAGCACACATTTGCAAGAGAGAGAAGCTATTTCAGTGTCAGCAATGTACAGCATAGGCAGGGAGACCAAGAAAGGTGATAGTAGTGCTCCATTTGCAGCAACAGCATAGTGCCCAGGTATGAAAGGCCACTATGGTGATGGGGCAAATGGGGCATGGGGGCTGCAGGCAGAACATGCAGTGGGGGCTACTGGGGCACAGGGTGGACTAGGCGGTTGCTGAGGTGGCACATAGGAATGCAGAAAATGGAAACCAGCAAGACAGCAACTGACCAGGGTCAGACATGCCCATGAATCTGTGTCCCACAGTGTCCCATCCAGGAGACATTATCCAGCAGGTATCCCAAGGGGCACATAACATTGACAGGCGGTGCCGGGGGGAAGCATGGAAATCTATGTAGGCACTCCTACCCCAGAACCCACACCTTAGGCAGCCGCCTACCTGCCCTCTGGATAGCCTGGGATGGCACACCACTGGCACTGACAGCATATGGTCATGGTGGCATGGCAGAGGGGGTGGGTGATTGTGCTGGAGGCAGCAGTGGCTCCCACCTGCAGTGGACTTAGGCCATGCCCTGTACCAGTACGTGGTGTGTAGTGCAACAGAAGAGGTCTGGCCGAGGAACATAAGGGTAGCCCCAGGGACAACTATGCTGCTGTGGCAACAGTGTGGTGCAGTACACCCAGCTAGCATGTCCAAGAGCAGAGGGTCAGAGGTTCAGGTCCCATCTGTAGATCCTGCAGAGCATCTCCCCATAGTTTTAGCCCACAATGCAGCCACAACAACAACATGGGCAAACCCCAACGCAGTGGTGCACAGGGTTACGGACACCCACCCACTCACTCCACTATCCACAGCTTCATGGAGTGTCAGGCTGTTAGCCCCAGCACAAAGCTGCAGTTATCACCAGAGCACTACTACTACCCCCTGCACAGATTAGCAATGTCGGCACTGTGATCAGGACCAGTGCAGTGGGTAGGGTTGTCAACCACCTCCATCTCTGCACAATGCTGAGATAAGTGTGGGAGTGTGCGTATGTCTCTCCATTGTTTTGTGTCTGCCAACACCTCACTGAGCCCACATTGCTCACACTGCTTCCAGCATTAGCCTGCAAATGTGCATAATGAGGAGCAAGGTATTGTGGGTATGGCCCAGACAGGGCGGATTGGCCAGGATGCATCTGCACAGGGTGGAGGGCAATGGCTGAGACACTGTAGTGCTCGACCACCACCTGCATGGACAGGGTGGCCACAGCATGTCACGCTGGGGGGGGGGGTCACTCTCACTCTGACCGAGCAGTGACCATGGCATGTCTATGTTCCCACATAGTGCCACATATTGTTTGTTTCCAGTGCTACCTGTGTGTTCCCAGTTCTGAGGCCCAATCACATGGATATCTGCTTGGTGTCTGTGCTGTGCATCCCACCTGTGGGTGCACAGGGTTCCTCTGTGAGCATGCACTATGGACTGGTTAGTGGGCTGTCTGCAGTTCACCTGTGCGGCGGGGGGGACACCTTGTAGGATGCTGCAGGTGCAGTCTGACTGTGCTGTCTGTTGATGAATGGCAGACAGTGGGGTGGGGCAGTTGAGCCTCCCCTGCCTATCCCAAGCATCACTGCTGGTCTGCAATGGTCACAGGTATGGCACTGGCCCAGCAGCCCTGGAAGGCTGTCATCCGCCATCAGGACTGTGGTTGCTGGTACTACAGCCATTCTGAAGGGTGCAGGTACCTGTCCCACCACGCCCTCATCTACAAAAGGGGTGATTGAGGCCCCTTAGGGTATATAGTGCATACCACATAGACCCATAGTGGCAGTGCTACATAGCCCTCATGCGAGTTTAGACACTCCACTGCCCTGATAACAGGTACCCATGGCAGCCAGACCCTAACACCGGGCACGCACTAATCTGGGTGGTGTCTGGTCCCCCAGGGCCATATCTGACTGCAGAACACAGCTGGAACAGATGTACCTTCAGTTGCACTGCTGGGGACACCTTTCACATACTGGCAGTGCTGGGGATGTGCAGCAGGACCTATCTCTAGCACCACATGTACTAGTGCTGGGGGCCCATCCTATCCCTCAGGGTGCACATGGAATCTGCACAATGGCATGGTCTGTAGCTACTCTGTGCTAGTATCACGCACTGTCAGTCCATCTTACCACGCTGCAGTACCAGAGAGGTGCAGACCCCATTTGGTGGTCAGTTGTAGGCCGCTGTTCTGCATGTGCAATGCATTATGGGTGCTGGTGGGGTTACCCTATCCTGGCACACAGAGCAAACGGTTTGTGTGGTGACCTGCAGTCCTTCTGTACCCAGCCATTGCTGTGCAACAGGCCATAGAAGTATAGCCTTCTGGTTAGTACACTGATGTTCTAGGTGGAGGTCATGGGTTCAATTCCTCGTTGTTCCCTTCTGTCTAAGGCAGATATTTTGCTTGCCTGTGACAGTCATATCATTGCAGATCTGTGCTGCCAGCCCATAGTACCCTCACCACAGTTGCCAGCAATCCTTATAAGGTGTTATAAGCCTCCTAATTAGGCACAGTACAAGGCACGTTACAAGGCGCCTTATTGGGCACAGTACAAGGCACGTTACAAGGTGCCTTATAAGGCACAGTACAAGGCACGTTAAGGCATGTGCCTTGTACTGTGCCTTATAACACGCGTTACCCGACATGCTTGCCATAATGATGCCCCACCCATGCCTTTATATGGACATCTGTACCTTTACCGCGGAACCTAATGCACATGACATTATTGCAGTTTAGTAAACATGCCCCTTAATGTGGACAAGTGCAAAGTTATGCACCTAGGTAAGAAAAGCCCAAACTATGGTTATACGATGCAAGGTACCACCTTAGAAACCACCACTCAGGAAAACTATTTAGATGTTATTGTGGATAATATGTTGAAACCCTCTGCTCGGTATGCAGCAGCAGCTAAGAAAGCAAATAGAATGCTAGGAATCATAAGGAAAGGAATGGAGAATAAAAACAAAGGATATTATAATGCTTCTGTATCATTCCATGGTGCGACCGCACCTTGAATATTATGTGCTGTTCTGGTCACCATATCTTAGAAAGGATATAGCTGAATTAGAAAAGGTACAAAGAAAAGTGACAAAAATGGTAAAGAGAATGGAAGGATACCCCTATGTGGAGAGGCTCAGAAGGTTGGGGCTCTTCAACTTGGAAAAGAGATGGCTGAGGGGGTATATGATAGAGGTCTATAAATTAATGGGGTGGAACGGGTAAACGTAGACTGGTTGTTTACGCCATCAAGAAGTAGAAAGACTAGAGTAATAGGCGGAATATTATGTATGGAGGAATATTATGTATATATCAGAAGGAATTTTATATATGTATCAGATATATCAGGGTTATTACAAGTATGCTTGCTGCCAGTGTAGGCCACAGGTCATTTGCCAAATCTGCAGAAGAAGCCTTTTTAGTTTGCTTGCTGAGAATGTAGGACATAGGTCAGTTACTAACTTTGCAGACAAGTCTGTCAGCTTGTTTACTGTGAATGTATGACACAGGTCATTTGCTAACCTTGCAGAAAAAAGCCTTTTTAGCTTAGCTTTGCAAAAGCAATGCACACACACTGTATGGAGACATAAATTGTAACTGATACAAGATGTGTTAAATTCCTTTTCTTTCAGATCCCCTTTTTGGAGGCTCTTTACCGATAACCTTTTAACTCTGCAAACAGCTGTGCAAAGATGACCCCTTACCCAAATATAATTCAGCCTTGCATCTGTCTGTAACCTTCCATGACGTATACGGTACATCTTTTTATCCTATATAAGCAAAGCTATACTCTGAATAAATGGAGCAGCTTATATCATACCTATAGTGTGTGATTATTTGCTGTTCTCAAGCGCTTGTACTGAGAAGCAGGATCCAGAGAGACGAAACCAAATTCATAGCATAAGCATCAGTTCTGGTAACTGAGAGAAAGTAATATCAGTTGGGGTAACTGATATAGAAGCTCAGATGTGGTAACTGAGATATACATAAGAAATAGTATCAGTTGGGGTAACTGATACATAGAATAAAGAACCCAATCTGTTCTGACAATAACAGAGAACACACAATAAAGCTACAATGCAACCCATTTAAGACTAATGAGAGAAAATATTTTTTTCACTGAATGCGTTAACAAATTCTCAAATTCGTTACCGGAGGATGTAGTGAAAGCTGTTAGCATAGCTGGGTTTAAAAAAGGTTTGGACAATTTCCTGGAGGAAAGGTCCATAAACCATTTTTAGAGGAGCCGGGAAATCCACTGTTTGCCCTGTGACAAGCATTGTAGAACCTGTGTGCCTCTTTGGAAACCTACCAGGTACTTGTGACCTGGATTGGCCACTGTTGGAAACAGGATACTGGGCTTGATGGACCTTGGTCTGACCCAGTAAGGCACTTCTTATGTTCTTATCCATTTGATTATTCATATTGGTAACTGGGAGGAGGTTGTGCTTTATCTTTATCTTTATTCGCATCAATTGATAATCCGCCCAGGCCGAAGCGTCAGGGCGGTGTACAAAACAAAATGGTAGGCTACTGAAAACAAAGTCGGAAAAGAACGCCAATTGATAACACAGCTACACTACCAAAAAACTGCCTCCAGTTTTGCAACTGATTCCTATAGATTTTGGGGTGCTGAATCCAGGAAAAATAGCCAAAATGTTCCATCACGTCACGTTTTCTTGCAAAATTAGATTTCTTACCCATATAAGGAATGTTCACATAATTTCTTTTTAGCCGACTGCAGTTTATTTTCTTGGCCCAAAATAGAGGTTGTAATGGTTAACTAACTAGAAACACTCCCTCATGATATTTTAGAGTGTTTTGTATTCATTGTATACATTAACAGGACAATTGGGAGGCGGGGGTCTAAATCCAGTACTCGCGCTGGCGCATGTTCTTTCCTGTTCGCCTCACCTCGTTCGCTCGCTCAAACACGGTGGTTGCGACATGAACGTTCCTGTCAAATTTCAGTTTCTTGCAAGTTCATTATTACCTTTTGTTTGCTCAGTCGTAATCCAGCTTTATTCTGAAGTGGTTCACTACAGTTGTAGTTTGCAGTGCTGTGTATTTGTGATGGCTCACAGAGACAGAGGTTGCGTCAACTCTCCGGACAGTTTTTGTTTTATTTGTGGGGAATATACCGTGAAAAAGCGGCAGAGGAACATTTCTGCGTTTATTAAAAAAGTATATTTCGCCTATTTCGGTTTGAAGTTAGGCGATCAATACAAACCGTGGGCTCCTCACAAAGTGTGCAAGACATGTGAGGAAGATCTACGCTTATGGATGAAAGGTAAAAAACAAGCATTTCATTTCGGAATACCTATGATGTGGCGTGAACAAAGAGACCACAGCAGTGACTGCTATTTTTGCTCTTGCATTGTGAAGGGATACAACTTGAAAAATAAGAACGTAATAAGTTACCCCAACCTTCCCTCAGCAATTAGGCCTATGCCTCATAGCAACGAAGTACCTGTGCCTGAACCACCAAAATCTTTGGATCATATTTGTGTGGACGGTTCTGATCATGATGAGACTCATCAGATGGCTTTTCCCGATGAGTCCAGTACTTCCGAGTTTGAAACTGAACCAGATCCGAAACCTGAACTTTTAACTCAAGCTGAATTGAATGATTTAGTCCAGGATTTAGGACTCCCAAAAGATGCTGCCCAACTGCTAGGTTCTCGGCTTAAACAGAAAAATCTATTGTCACAAGGAACAACTTTTTATTGGTACCGCAACCGCGAGACACAATTTTTGAAGTATTTCAGCAAAGAAGAAGATTTGGTATTTTGCAACGATATATACGGAGTGATGGAAAAGTTTAAACTCAAGTATCATCCTGCTGAATGGCGGCTGTTCATTGATTCGTCAAAAGACAGCATAAAAGGTGTTCTTCATAATGGCAACACATTCGCTTCAGTTCCTATTGCTCACTCTGTTATTCTCCAAGAAAAATACGAGAATTAGGCCCTGATTCTTCAGAAGATTCGTTATGATGAGCATAAGTGGATGATTTGTGGAGACTTTAAAATTCTATCCATGCTATTAGGGCAGCAATCCGGTTTCACCAAATATCCCTGCTTCCTTTGCTTGTGGGATAGCCGGGCCCGCGACCTACACTGGGGGAAAAAAGACTGGCCAATTCGGGAGTATTTGAGACCTGGTGAGAAAAATGTTCTTCATGAGAGCTTGGTACCTCGTGATAAAATTCTATTACCACCTCTCCACATTAAGTTGGGTCTCATTAAGCAATTCATCAAGTCCCTTCCAAAAGATGGTGAGTGCTTTCGGTACCTTTGCTCAAAGTTCCCCCGACTTTCTGAAGCAAAGCTAAAGGAAGGAGTGTTTGTTGGCCCTGATATAAGGAAACTCATTTCAGATGGAGCATTCGCTGAAACGATGTCTGAGAAGGAAAAAGAAGCTTGGGATTCCTTCAAGGATGTTGTTCTCAAATTCTTGGGGAACAGGCGGGATGAGAACTATAAGGATATTGTTGCCAGGATACTCAATGCCTTCAAAGAACAAGGCTGTAACATGAGCCTGAAAGTCCATTTCTTGCACTCCCATGTGAACTACTTTCCCGAAAACTTGGGGGCGTACAGTGAAGAACAAGGTGAAAGGTTTCACCAGGACATCAAGGACGCAGAGAGAAGGTACCAAGGAAGATGGAACACCACTATGATGGCTGATTTCTGCTGGTTGCTGCTGCGGGAAACCCCAGATGAAAAATACGCCAAGCAGCGCACCAAGAGAAGCATTCGGGGGAAGAAGAAACAGGCCCACCAAGAGATTGATTGACCCAAAAATGACTTTAAAATCTAAACTGTGTTGACAAATATCGTGTTTTTACTAAACTTTGAAATAAAAATTTGCTAGTTATTACCACAGTGTCGGATCTCATTTATTAGAATTTTATTTTCACACCATCGGGTGTTTGTCTTCATGTATTGCAATGGTGCGGTTTGCGTTTTCTATTCTTACATACATCCCCGTACAACATTTTTTGCACATTTCTTTGCTTTGCTTTGTGTCTAACCTCGCTCTTATATGCTCAATGTTTGTGCACATGTATGTGGCTGTTTTAAGTGCAGACAATTTTGCTACCATCACAGTGTGTTTTGTTGACATTACTCTATTCTTATGTGCTGCCTTGTTACAATTTTCTTTATTCTTATTTGAATAACTACTAAACAATTAGTATAAAGAATTCATCCAAGAAACTTTTATCTCGATCGCACTCAATCTGAAACGTTCACCTCAAAATGCTAACCCAATGTAGCAAAAAATCTGTACGTGATGGAGCAAATTGGTTACCAGATTTGGATTCAGCGCACCAAAAAACGTAAAAATCAATCGAAACATTAGAGGCAGTTTAAAAAAATTTTTTTTAGTGTACATTCTCAAAATGATAGACTGTCCCCAATTGCTTCAAGACATGTGAATGACCACTTAACCCTTCAAAACAACCAGTTTTTCAAACCAAGGTCTTATCAGCTCCAACGTTTACAACTATTACAGAATACAGCTGCTCGACTTGTCACTAATGCTCGGAAATCCGATCATGTAACTCCCCTTCTTTTTCAGCTTCATTGGTTACCACTCTGTTATAGGCTCAAATACAAGTTCCTCATTCTAACACATAGGGGTATGTTTACTAAACTGCGTTAGTGTGATTCGCGTTAGGAGCCGTGTTAGTGGAAGAAATGCCAAAAAAGGACATGGGCGGTACATCGTTAGTAATAATGCGCGTTATAATGCGCCGCGCAGCAACGATCGTTACAGGACGCATTACTGCGCATTAAGCATAAGAAGGCGCGCAGACACCCAAATACAGAAACAGAGCTGTAGCACAATGGTTACTACACAGACTGATGGTACAAGGGTCATGGGATCGATTCCCCAGTGTGCCTAATGAATAAGGCTGGCTGAGGCGTCATGTGTAACCCTTTGAAAGCCTACTATAATATTTTAATCCACAGTCTGCAGCCGGGTTAATGTTTGCATATGTCAGGAAAATTGTACCCGTCTTATTCAATATGTCCCAATAGTGACATTCCCTCTGCCATGGTCATGTATTATATACCATTTGATAGGAATATTTAGGCAGAAGTTTGGATCCCGAAAGTTTTGGCCTTGGCCTGGAAAGGGTTAAGTATTGGGCTGTGAGGAAGTTTAGTTGTACTGTAATAGTGCTGCCAGCAAACAAACCCTCACAGTGGCGTAACCTAAGGTGCCACATAAGGCACCCTAGAAGGCACTCCATAGGGCACATTATAAAGTGCGCTGTCTGCCAAGGCATCCTATAATGTCCCCTATAGGACAGCATATAAGGCACCTTATAAGGTGCCCTATAGGGCGACATATAAGGCGCCCTATAGGGCGCCTTATGAGCCACCCTAAGGTGACAGTATCCTGAGGGTGGTTCTGCTGGCAGCACTAATATATAATTTCTTTCTTTCTTTCTTTCTTTCTTTATATTCTCTTATATACCGCGCTATTCTGCATCAGTGCGGTTTACATTGAAGAAACTCAAATTACAAATTACAATAAAAATAGACAATGCCTAAGACAGCCCTATCGATGAACCCCACTGTGGGTTGTGAACCCATGACCTCTGGCTCCATGGGCAGTGAAGTAACCAGTGGGCTAGAGCTGCTAATAAACACCTGGCTGGCTACAGGAGGACTGCACGGCACCACACCCACATTCTGCTGTGGTTACCAGGGAGATTACATACCACCACCCAACCCACCCTCTGGGGCTCAGGGTGGGGGACAGGATCTCCCGCCCACAGATCCACTTTCTAACCCACTGCAATGGTGGCAGTAGAGGGGACCATCACCCCAGTCCTGCTAGGGATCAAACACCCTACAGGGCAAGCAATGCAGAGCAGTACACATCCATAACGCAATAGCAGACAGACGGCAGGTCTGGAAATGCTCAGCTGCCCCCCACCATTATCTGACACTCTCCAGCAGCAAGCCTACAGCCGCTGCACCCTGCACGGTGTTCCAACAAGACACATACTAGCTGAAGACAGTCCGCCAGCTAGTCCATAGTGCATGGTCCTGGAGGAGATGCATGTACCCAGAACGGGGATATCAGCATACACACCAAGCAGATAAGTCAGTGATTGGGCCCCAAAAGGAAACCCATAAATATCACATAAGAGAAATACTAAATAGCACTATGGGGGAACCTAGCCATGCCATGGTCACTGCTCAGTCAGGGTGAGAGTGACCTCCCAGCAGGACATGCTATGGCCACCCTGTCCGTGCAGGTGGTACCGGGCACTACAATGTCTGGCCATTGCCCTATGCAGATGCGGCCAGGACAGGCCACCCTATCCAGGCTATTCCCACGGTACCTTGCTCCTCATTATGCACATTGGCAAGCCAATACTGGCAACAGTGCTAGCAGTGTGGGCTGTGGAGGGTGTTGGCAGCCACCACACACTGGATAGACAGACACACACTCCCAACACCTATGCCAGCACTGTGCAACTATAGAGGTGTTGGGCAGCCCAGGCCACCACACCAGTCCTGGGCACAGTGCAGGCATGGCTATGGTACGCAATACTGTAGGAGTCACTCCCTAGATTGGTAAACACTGTCAGACACAAGACCTGTAGCACACTCCACAGACATCAGAAAGGTTGCTATGATGCAGCTCACTCCGAAAATTGTACTTAACCTAGGAATTGCTATCTGCCAGTAATCATAGCAACCTTTTGATAGATGTGTACCATATTCCCAGGCTTAGGGTGGCATTACTAAGGTATGCAAGTGATAGTATTGGGAGAGGTACGCAGAGCCCAAAGTCCTGCCTCTCCAGGAGGCTTTGGATAATGGGGCCTGTGGGTGCGGGTGTGTCTGCCCCTGTTGGCTGCTGCTTTATGGCAGAGGTTCCCAACTCCATTCCTGCGGTGCAAAACACTGTTCAGGTTTTCATGCTGTCCCTCATGAATATGCATGAGATACATCTGCATACTATGGGGGTGGCGCATAGAAATGCAGCACAGGCATCTTTATCAGAGGCAGCATGGAACCTGAATGGTGTTTGGCCCTCCAGGACTGCATTTGGGAGGCTCTGCTCTAGGTAATGTGCATGTTTATGGTGTCTGTGCTCTGTAGGCTAAAATGTAGGTGTTTTGGGCATGTTTACGTCATCTGCAAGAAAGGTTCTGTCTGTATTAGCACGTTATAGTGGTGGGTAAAATATGAGGACTGGGTTGGTGGAAACCACAGCTGGGACTTGAACCTGTGACTTTCTGCTTCTGAATACACTGGTTTTGTGCACTGCACCACCATGTTATCACAGAGATGGTGCATTCCCTGGTGATACCATGACTTTTGGTCAGACAGGGCCTGTCTGTTGCAGTGCATGGCACCCACCTACACAGGGCTAAGCCACGGTCTGCTCTGGGCAGCTGCCACTGCCCCCTCCACCACCAGTATCCCTCAGCCACCATGCTGACATGCCCTTCTGCTGGTGGAGCTCGTGGTGCTCAGTCTCAGGCCATCCAGTGTGCAGGTAGGCGGCTGCCTATGGTGCATGTTCTGGGGTAGGGGTGCCTGCATAGACGTCCACGCTCCCCCCCAGCCCCGCCTGCCAATGTTCCATGCCCTTGGGGGTAGCTGTTGGGTACTATCCCCTGTGACACTTTGGGAAACCCACTCGTGCCCATGTTGGACCTTCAGCAGTTGCTGTCTGGCTGCTCCGCTGTTTCAGCATTCGTATGGGCCACCTAGGCATCACCCTAGTCCACACTGTGGCCCAGCAGCACCACAGCATGTGCCGCCTGCGGCCCTCTGTATCCCCTTCTCCGGCATCTGTCCAGTTGCCGTTCCGACATGCCCACCCTGATGTTGCGGGACATGTGCACCTGTCCGATGGTGGGGAAAACCCTGAGCAGCGCTATGTCACTGTGGGCTCATTCACCTTGTATGGGGACGGCGTATAGGCCCTTCCACGATTTATATCTGTTCTATGGGGCTTACTCGGGGGAGGGGA
This sequence comes from Ichthyophis bannanicus, assembly GCA_033557465.1. Lineage (NCBI taxonomy): Eukaryota > Metazoa > Chordata > Amphibia > Gymnophiona > Ichthyophiidae > Ichthyophis > Ichthyophis bannanicus. Next base: position 883,305,164 of record CM066034.1, on the reverse strand, counting down.
GGGGTTGATGTTTCTCATTGATACCACTATTGCCCAGCTTGGTTATTGTTTTTTTCCAGTTTGTTGGGGTCATTTTCAATGTTTATGTGACCTTTTGTTCTGTGCACATGTATCACACTTATCACGCTTTGTAGATTTCCCTGCCTATGCTGTACATTGCTGACACTGAAATGGTTTCTCTCCCCTGCAAATGTGCATTTAACGGCAGGTTTTCATTCGCGTTGGGATTCAGCTCTTCAGATCAGCGCGTTAGCATGAATGGAACCTCTCCCCGCCCACTCTCTGCCCATTGACCCCTTCTCTCCGCCCTCTCTCCACCTTCTGCGCTGTTTTACCGCGCCGCGGGAGTTTACGATCGTTAACTACGGTTAACGTGCGTTATGTAACGTTAACGATCGTTCGCACATCATAACGCGCGTTATGACGTGTGAACGATCGTTAATGTTACATTATGCGCGTTGTTCACGATTAACGCAGTTTAGTAAACATACCCCATAGGGTCATCCATACATCAAATCCTCTGTATCTAGCAAACCTTGTTTCTCTCCACACTCCTTTTCGTCAGCTCCGTTCATTACATGCTAATCGTCTGTCTCTTCCTTACCCTTCACAGGCCCATTTAGAACAGACACGTCATGCCGCATTCTTTTTTCTCGGACCATCACTCTGGAACACCTTGCCATCTTCCCTCCGGTTGGAATCTTCATATCAAAATTTCAAAAACTTATGGAAAACATATCCGTTCCAACAGGCTTTGACCTCCCTTCCAGTTGTTCTGCTTAAGTTACTGATTTTCTGCCTGCTCCTAAGTGACCCTGCTGGTCAATCTATTCTTTTATTTTATAATGGAGTTCCTTTCTTTCCTATAGCGCTAGCATATTTTATTGTAAACCGCTCTCATGTTCCAACAAGGGCGGTATATAAAGTGTTAAAATAAAGATAAAGATAAAAGATAAAGGTGAATGAACAGTCTTAATTCCCTAGGTAAGGGATTCCAGAGCTTTGAAGCTTGCAGGGAAAGTTGCCACTCACTTTTCATATGCGTTTGGGGGGGGGGGGGTCTCTCTTCCGTTTTCCCCCATTTTTAGCTGTCTGCATACATGATTTCTCCCATCCTAATATCTTGTAGCTCCAAACTGCATCACAGTTTGAGAGTGTTACATATGAATTCTCTTGTCGAGATCTGCAGACATGTGAGAATATTCCTGATTTTCAAAGATATTGTTTATTACAAAGAATGAGAAAAATTCCTTTAGAAACTAAAGCTCTGAGATGCACATCAAGCAAAACAAAAGTAAACACTGATCTAACAAGGACTTTCAGGAATACTTATTCAGCAACTGCCACCCTGACTTAATATAGCAATGTCAGAGGAGATATGATAGAGGGGCCCGATTCTGTTCTGGGTGGTGCTATGCGCTGTGTCAGCACATAGCCTGCCCCCCTCCCGCCTAACTTGGATTTTCTTTGCTGGGGTTATATGCGTCTCCAGCATTGAAAATCCAGGTATCGCTGCACAGCTAAGAGGCCGCAGGAGCTACCCATTTAGCACAGATTTGCGATGCTACATGGTTAGCCCCGGTGTCTTACAGATAGGCAAGGGTTTCCCTCACTTATCTTTAAGGTGTAGAGTGTTAACTGTATAACATCAAAAATTGTTGCTACACAGGTAGTGCCATGGCCTGCCTCCACACTGCCCCCAACACGCCCCAATGCTAACCGCAAAGTATCGGGGCGCATAGGGGAAAAACCAGGGGATTTTTGAAGGCACTACCCATGTAGGTGCCTTCAAAAATTCCCTTATATCTTGGTCCTTTTTTGAACGATCGACAAGAAAGACTTTAAGTATATGTCATTCACTATTACCAACGTACGGAGTGGAGTTCACCCAAATCCTCTCTCTTTAGAAATAGCAACAGCTATGCCTATATGCAGGATGGTCTCAGACTTTGAATGGCTTTACTTTGTAGACTGCCATCTTAATAAAGTAGTTTGCCTTTTAGCATCAACGACCTTCCATGATTTATTGAATGTTGGAGCTAGTCAAATTTACAACTTATCTTCAATCTTCAAATCGCAACTAAGCAGTACAATGTTATTAGGCTGTGTACTTAGCTTCAGTAACTAGACTTCTCTGCTTTGTAAACTGTAATTGATCCCGACGCTTGACCCAGGTACCGTTCATGCGTTTCACGCTATCAGTTTCCTCAGGGCATCATACGTTATTCCGTTTACTGTGCTGCATAAAAATTAAACATTATGTTGTTGTTATGTTGTTAAGTGCCGTCGAGTCGGATTCGACTTATGGCGACCCTCTGGATAGCTATCCTAAATTGTGTTCGGTCTTCAGTCAGGTGACTCATTGTTGACAGACTGGTACCCGTAGCTGCTGTTATTGTATCGATCCATCTCATTGCTGGCCTTCCTCTTTTGCGTTGACCTTCTCTCTTGCCAAGCATGATGTCTTTCTCTAATGATCTCTCTCTTCGCATGATGTGTCCAAAGTATGAAAGTCGAAGTCTTGTCATCTGAGCTTCTAAAGAAAGCTTAGGTTTGATCTCCTCTAGTACCGACTGGTTTGTTTTTCGGGCAGTCCATGGTATACACAGTATTCGCCGCCAGCACCATAATTCAAAGGCATCAATTTTCTTCCTGTCTGTCTTTTTCACTGTCCAGCTTTCACATCCATATGATGTTATTGAAAATACCATGGCTTGAACAAGTCGAATCTTTGTATGGAGAGAGACATCTCTGCTCTTGAGAATCTTATCTAGGTCTTTCATAGCCGTTCTGCCAAGAGCAATGCGTCGTCTGATTTCTTGACTGCTTGTTGCTTCTTTATTGATAGTTGATCCAAGTAGGTTAAAGTTGTTCACAATTTCAATTTCTTCTCCTTCAACGATGAACCTGTTGATTATGCCAGGTGTCATGATCTTTGTCTTCTTTACATTAAGGTGCAGGCCCATTTTGAGACTATGTTCTTTGATTGTGAGAAGCAAATGTTTCAGATCATCTTCACTTTCAGCCAGTAATGTAGTATCATCGGCATAGCGAAGGTTGTTGATGAGTCTTCCACCAATCTTCACACCTCTGTTGTCTTCATACAATCCTGCTTCTCTGATGAATTGTTCTGCATATAAATTAAACAGGTAGGGGGAATGTATGCAGCCTTGTATTACACCTTTGCTTATTTTAAACTATTCTCTTTCTCCTTGTTCCGTTCAAACTGTTGCTTCTTGATCAATGTACAGATTGCGCAAGAGAACGATCAGGTGTTCTGGTATACCCATACTTCTTAATGTGGCCCAGAGTTTCTCATGGTTTACACAGTCAAAAGCCTTGCTATAGTCGATAAAGCACAAATAGATATCCTTTTGGTATTCTTTAGTCTTTTCAAGGATCCATCTCACATCTGCAATGATGTCTCTCGTTCCTCTCCCTTTCCTGATCCCTGCTTGCACTTCAGGTAGTTCTTGTTCCAGGTATGGTTGTAGTCTCTTTTGAATAATCTTCAGTAGAATCTTGCTGGCATGTGGGATCAGAGCGATTATTCGATAATTTCCAGTCAGTTGGATCACCTTTCTTTAGTATTGGTATAAACACAGATCTTTTCCAGTCAGTTGGCCATGATGTTGTCTTCCATATGTCTTGGCAGAGCCTTGTAAGTATGGTAACAGCTGCATCAGATTGCTGCAATACTTCTATAGGAATGCCATCAATGCCTGGTGCTTTGTTCTTTGATAAGGCTTTCAATGCTGCTACAACTTCTTCTTTCATCACCAATGGTTCCCGATCATAAGGTACAGGTTGAAACGGCTGTTGGTCCACTTGATCTTTATCATATAAACACTCTGTATATTCCTTCCACCTTTTCTTGATCTTCTCAGCATCATTCAACATAGAACCTTGAGCATCTTGTAACATTCCAATTCGAGGCTGGAACTTTTTCTTTAACTCTCGTAGCTTTAGGAAAGCCGATCTTGTTCTTCCTCTAATAGTTTCTGCTTCTATTTCCTTGCATGCGTCGTTGTAGTACTTTTCCTTGTCCTGTCTTGCTGCACGTTGGAAATATCTGTTGAGTTCTGCGATTGTCTTTCTTTCTCCTCTGGCTTTAGCTTCTCTGCGTTTCTGGGCAATTTTCAGAGTTTCTTCCGTCATCCATTTTGGCCGCTTTTGCCTTTTCACCTTTTGTAGAGACTTCTCGCTTTCTTCCAACACAACCTTCTTGATGTCATTCCATAACTCTTCCAGAGCTCTGTCATTTGTATCTAAAGCAGCAAATCGATTTTGCAGGCAGTCTTTAAATTCCAATGGTATATTCTCAAGGTCATATTTTGCTGCATTCATGAGTGGTTTGCTCTTTTTCAACTTTAGCTTGAGTTTGCATACTAGTAGTTAATGATCTGTACCACAGTCAGCTCCAGGTTTTGTCTTTGTTGATGTTATAGAGCTTTTCCATCGTTGACTTCCACAGATGTAGTCACTTTGATTTTTATACAATCCATTGGGTGAAATCCATGTGTACAGTCGCCGCTTGTGTTGCTGGAAGAAGGTGTTTGAGATGAATAGATCGTTGGTCTTGCAGAATTCTATCAGTCTTTCTCCAGCTTCATTTCTGTTGCCAAGTCCATATTTTCCAACTACTTTGCCTTCTTCTTTGTTGCCAACTTTTGCATTCCAGTCACCCATGACTATCAGGATATCCTGTTTGCATGTTCTGTCAATTTCAGCTTGTACTTGTTCATAGAACTCTTCAATTTCATTCTCTTCAGCAGCTGTTGTTGGGGCATATACTTGAATTATAGTTGTGTTGATAGGCAATCCTCATAGACGAATAGAGATTAAGCGTTTGCTGACTGCATTGTATTTCATTACAGTTCTTGCAAGTTTCTTCTTTATTATAAATACAACACCATTTCTTCTTTGTCTTTCATTTCCAGCATAGTAGACCATGTGAACATCTGATGCAAAGTGCCCGAAACCAGTCCATTTCAGTTTGCTGACACCCAACAGATCAAGTTGTACACGTTCCATTTCATTCTTGACCACCTCCAACTTCCCTTGGTTCATGCTTCGTACGTTCCATGCTCCAATGTGTAAGACATCTTTACAGCTTCTGACTCTCATTTCATGCGCAGCTACATCAGCAGTCAGACTTCCCGAGGGCGTTGATCCAACCACATCATAAATGCTGGCTTTACTCTGAAAAGTCTTCAGCTCTTCCCCAGTAGCTAGTTGAGTGCCTTCCGACCTGGGGGTCTCATCTTCGTGCACCATAGCACATTTTGTTTTGTTGTAACTATCCATTGGGTTTTCATGGCAAGCTACAGAAGTAGATTGCCAGGCCTTTCTTCCGCGCAGTTCAAGTTTGGTGTTGTTGCCATTGTCACAAAAATGTGATCCTCCGCCGTCAACACTATCCCATTCTGCTGCTGCCCAGATGGGTGGTTTGTCTTGGTCTGGCACCTCAGCTGAGATCTGTCCATCTTGTGAGACCCTGCCAGTAGTTAAACTACCGATAGTTTAGCTCTCAGCATCACTGATGCACGCAAGCCCTCACAGCACGACAAGCTGCAAACCAAGTGAGATACCCTTACTCCAAATCCCAATTGATTCACCCTAAGACAGTGAATGTTAAAATATTCTAAAAATCTTTTCCCTTACCGTCAATGCTGCCCGAATTCAATATTTAACCCAAAACCATTCGACTATTTCGTACCAAATTCTTCTCCTTGTTCAGGTAAGGAATGCCACGCATGCGGGGTACTTCCCATGACTCCTTATTTATAAGGTCCACCTGATCTAATCTAATATAGTATGAGATAGCAAGGGTAACATCGAAAAGATTAAATTAGAGAAACAAGTAACATTATGATGACCCGGTAGACAGTAGTAAATTGGATATAAAATACATTTGAAAATTAATCTCTGAGAACATAGGCAAGAGGCATTTTGAGCTCGATCCCCCATGTGAATATAATTTAAAAAAAGGGGGAAGAGATATTAAAGAGGCGTGAAGGTTTTAAATATGGAATGGAAAGCCTAATAACTTGAAGACATCCCTAAGGAGGAAGGGTCATAGAAAGGACAAATGTGATTGGATTAGATTAGATCAGGCGGACCTTATAAATAAGGAGTAATGGGAAGTACCCCGCATGCACGGCATTCCTTACCTGAATAAGGAGAAGAATTTGGTACGAAATAGTCGAATGGTTTTGGGTTAAATATTGAACGCGGGCAGCATTGACGGTAAGGAAAACAATTTTTAGAATATTTTAACATTCACTGGTGTTAGGGTGAATCAATTGGGATTTGGAGTAAGGGTGTAATGTTTTATTTTTATACAGCACAGTAAACGGAATAACGTATGATCCCCTGAGGAAAATGATAGCGTGAAACGCATGAACGGTACCTGGGGCAAACGTCGGGATCAATTACAGTTTACAAAGCAGAGGAGCCTAGTTACTGAAGCTAAGTACACAGCCTAATAACATTGTACTGCTTAGTTGCAATTTGAAGATTGAAGATAAGTCGTAAATTTGACTAGTTCCAACATTCAATAAATCATGGAAGGTCGTTGATGCTAAAAGGCAGACTACTTTATTAAGACGGCAGTCTACAAAGTAAAGCCATTCAAAGTCTGAGACCTTCCTGCATATAGGCGTAGCTGTTGCTATTTCTAAAGAGAAAGGATTTGGATAAACTCCACTCTGTACGTTGGTAATAGTGAACGACATATACTTAAAGTGTTTCTTGTCGATCGTTCAAAAAAGGACCAAGATATAGTGTGACAACACAACAATGGATGGTCTAACAGGATGGAAAGATGTATTTAGTTTCTCACATGACCACATTATGGGTCTCGCTAAAGAAAAAACTCCATTTGCACAATTAGACCTTCAAATAGCGTCTTCAACAGAAACCTCCTGGGAATCGTTGCTAAAAATGCAAAAGAAAAAAAATAAGGATCGAATTACATTGATATATTCTATTAAAGAGAGGCAATCGACAGCAAATCCCAAGGGGTTTACGGTTGTATAAAGAACCTCGGATGCCAACAATGGAAGTGGATTTTGTGGATCAGTGGAACAAAATCCTAAATAAATGTTCCTTGGTCCTCATGGTCTTGATTGTGGATACAACTAAAAAAGAAATAGAGAAATTAATTGAAGAAATAGAGTCCATACAAGTGGGTTTATAATCGGAGTCAGAAGGAGCATATTCTACTAAAATGGAAGAATTAAAGAAACAACTATCGACGTTACAACAAGAAGTACTGAATAAAAAAAATGAAGAAACTCAAAAGGGATAATATGGACTATACAACAGGATATGTTTATCCCTGGATGAATACCAAATGGAAATGTAAAAAGTCAAAAAGACGGGTCAACTTTGAAGATACTTCTGATGAAGTTTTGTCCACTGACTCCAACATGTCCTCTAAAAATAGTGAGGATTTTTTAGGCGACGACAAAGAAGACAAGAAAAAAAAGAAAAAAGAGTCAGAACGTGTCAAGCAACGAGACCGTTTGAATGTGAAGAAAAAATGACAGATCCAGGGAAGATCAAAAACATTGATAATCTAGTAGTGAACATTATCGAGGAAAGCATTATCTCAGACATCTTTGGAAGTTCTTAATAAAGGATTATCCTTTGTCTCTTAAATAAGTTTTGATTCTTTTCAATTTAGAATAGATTTTGAAGGCCTCATACGAAAATTGAATTTGAAAAGTTATTTCGCTGGGGCTGACTTAGGAACAAGTAACCAACAGGGAATAGAAGAAGGAGGGCAGCAACTAGGACGGGTTTGTTTGCCGATCAAATCCACATGGTCTCCCCCATGCCCATTTCATCCGGCCTTAGAGGTTTTTAAAAAACTGGTGTTGCATGACATACAGGAACTTGAAAAAACACACAATTTGAAACACACCACGTTAACTAAAGGAGAGAATCATGCTCTACTTGATGTCAGATCTTTTCTGCAACTCGTCATAAGAAGAGCAGACAAAGGAGGTGCGGTTGTGGTGTTAGCTAGATTGAGGACTATGAGTCAGAAGCACTGTCCCAATTACAAAACCCAGCTGTCTACACCGTATTGGACGATCCAACAGCGGGCTTGCAGAAGGAAATTCGAAGTCTGACCTCTGTAGCACTACAAGAGGATCTAATCACCCGCAAAGAATTCCAGTATTTAAATATCCAAGCTCCTACAACAGCGAAATTCTACACTGTACCAAAAATTTATAAAGAACTGTTTAAACCTCCAGGCAGACCTATAGTGTCTAGTAGGAGTAGTTTTTAGAACCGTTATCCACATATGTGGATTCTTTTTTACGTCCCCTGCTCTCGACCATCCCATCTTATTTAAAAGACACCACCCATTTTTTGAATGTTTTAAAAGAGGCATGGGAATGGTCTAGACATACAGACATTATACCTGTGACTTTAGAAGTGGTGTCGCTCTACACCAATATTCCACAAGGGGCAGCAATAGAGGTAGTACAGAAAGTGCTACGACAGCGAGACGATATCCCAGAGGCTAAGCTAAACTTCATCACAAATTTATCACGATTGGCGATTTCCCGTAATTATTTTATTTTCCAAGGGGTTTTGTACCAACAGACATCAGAGGTAGCCATGGGGGCTACATGTGCCTCGTCAATTGCTAATTTTTATATGAGTTATTTTGAGCAACAATGGGTGATCCCTTCAGTATACACTTCCAATATTGTATTGTGGAAGCGATACATAGACGACATTTTCATGTTGTGGAAAGGCACAGAGGAGTCTTTAGACATATTTTTACATTGGGTAAATCATTTAGATGGTAACATAAAATTTACTCATACATACCATAAAGAAACGCTTACATATTTAGACGTGCAGATCAGTAGGGGTTTGAATGAATGGTCAACATTAGTACACAAAAAGGTTACTGATAGAAACACACTTCTACATTTTCGAAGTATGCACCCTAGGCGACTGAAAGAGAGCCTTCCATTTTCACAATTTTTGCATTTTAGGAGAAACTGCTCAGATAGGACTGATTATAAACATAAGTCTAAACAACAATTTAGTAGTTTTGTCGATAGAGGGTACCCTCAGAAAATAGTTGAGGAAGCGTATTGTAGAGCACTTTATAACCACAGAGGTCCATTATTAGAAATGAAGTCCACCCATATAAAAGATGATATGGATCCAGTTAACGTTAACTTAATTACTAGGTATTCCCCGCTTAGCTTAGACATTCAACGAGTGATTAAAAAAAATCGTAATGTTTTAACAACAGTTCCAGGTCTGGCTGATAAAAAAGTACGCTGTGTGTGGACAAGAGATCGCAATTTGAAAGAGTGGTTAAGCCCAGCAGTGTTAAAACCTATCGTGGACATAACACAGAACATACAGGAGAAAGGCCACCGGAGCTGTGCTGCTTGTGACATTTGTGATATCACGATAGTTGCTTCCCGTTTTGAATATTTGGGGGCAACTGTCACTTTGAAATTTACCACTACATGTGGTTCAAACAATGTGATTTATGTTATAGTATGCCCGAGTGGTTTAGCGTATGTTGGCAAGACAACACGTCCCTTTAGAACTCAGATGAGAGAACACAGGAGCCGTTTAAAATGCAAGATAACAGAGGCCCCAATCATTCAACATTGTTTATTGAAAGGCCACGTGTTTGAACAACTTAGCTGCCTGTGCACAGACAAGGTCGAGGCAGGGGTAGCAGGGAAATCACTGGATTAGGCACTGATAATCAGGGAGAAATGAGAGTCAGAAGCTGTAAAGGTGTCTTACACATTGGAACATGGAACGTACGAAGCATGAACCAAGGAAAGTTGGAGGTGGTCAAGAATGAAATGGAACGTGTACAACTTGATCTGTTGGGTGTCAGCGAGCTGAAATGGACTGGCATCGGGCACTTTGCATTAGATGATCACATGGTCTACTATGCTGGAAATGAAAGACAAAGAAGAAATGGTGTTGCATTTATAATAAAGAAGAAACTTGCAAGAACTGTAATGAAATACAATGCAGTCAGCGAACGCTTAATCTCTATTCGTCTAAGAGGATTGCCTATCAACACAACTATAATTCAAGTGTATGCCCCAACAACAGCTGCAGAAGAGAATGAAATTGAAGAGTTCTATGAAAAAGTACATGCTGAAATTGACAGAACATGCAAACAGGATATCCTGATAGTCATGGGTGACTGGAATGCAAAAGTTGGCAACAAAGAAGAAGGCAAAGTAGTTGAAAAAATATGGACTTGGCAACAGAAATGAAACTGGAGAAAGACTGATAGAATTCTGCAAGACCAATGATCTATTCATCTCAAACACCTTCTTCCAGCAACACAAGCGGCAACTGTACACATGGACCTCACCCAATGGATTGTATAAAAATCAAATTGACTACATCTGTGGAAGTCAACGATGGAAAAGCTCTGTACCATCAACAAAGACAAAACCTGGAGCTGACTGTGGTACAGATCATCAACTACTAGTATGCAAACTCAAGCTAAAGTTGAAAAAGAGCAAACCACTCATGAATGCAGCAAAATATGACCTTGAGAATATACCACTGGAATTTAAAGACTGCCTGAAAAATCGATTTGCTGCTTTAGATACAAATGACAGAGCTCCGGAAGAGTTATGGAATGACATCAAGAAGGTTGTGTTGGAAGAAAGCGAGAGGTCTCTACAAAAGGTGAAAAAGCAAAAACGGCCAAAATGGATGACAGAAGAAACTCTGAAAATTGCCCAGAAATGCAGAGAAGCTAAAGCCAGAGGAGAAAGAAAGACAATCGCAGAACTCAACAGAGATTTCCAACGTGCAGCAAGACAGGACATGGAAAAGTACTACAATGACACTTGCAAGGAAATAGAAGCAGAAACTATTAGAGGAAGAACAAGATCGGCTTTCCTAAAGCTACGAGAGTTAAAGAAAAAGTTCCAGCCTCGAATTGGAATGTTACAAGATGCTCAAGGTTCTATGTTGAATGATGCTGAGAAGATCAAGAAAAGATGGAAGGAATATACAGATTTTTTATATGATAAAGATCAAGTGGACCAACAGCCGTTTCAACCTGTACCTTATGATCGGGAACCATTGGTGATGAAAGAAGAAGTTGAAGCAGCAGGCATTGATAGCATTCCCATAGAAGTATTGCAGCAATCTGATGCAGCTGTTACCGTACTTACAAGCCTCTGCCAAGAAATATGGAAGACAACATCATGGCCAACTGACTGGAAAAGATCTGTGTTTCTACCAATACTAAAGAAAGGTGATCCAACTGACTGTGGAAATTATCGCACAATCGCTCTGATCCCACATGCCAGCAAGATTCTACTGAAGATTATTCAAAAGAGACTACAACCATACCTGGAACAAGAACTACCTGACGTGCAAGCAGGGTTCAGGAAAGGGCGAGGAACGAGAGACATCATTGCGGATGTGAGATGGATCCTTGAAAAGATTAAAGAATACCAAAAGGATATCTATTTGTGCTTTATCGACTATAGCAAGGCTTTTGACTGTGTAAACCATGAGAAACTCTGGGCCACATTAAGAAGCATGGGTATACCAAAACACCTGATCGTTCTATCGTTCTCTTGCGAAATCTGTACGTTGATCAAGAAGCAACAGTTTGAACGGAACAAGGAGAAACAGAATGGTTTAAAATAAGCAAAGGTGTAAGACAAGGCTGCATACTTTCCCCCTACCTGTTTAATTTATATGCAGAACAAATCATCAGAGAAGCAGGATTGTATGACGATAACAGAGGTGTGAAGATTGGTGGAAGACTCATCAACAACCTTCGCTCTGTTGATGATACCACATTACTGGCTGAAAGTGAAGATGATCTGAAACATTTGCTTCTCACAATCAAAGAACATAGTCTGTCAGACGGCTGCCTGGGTGAGAATGTTCACAGTCTTGGCAAGTGCATATATCAATATGATTTGCAAGGGATTGTGGGCAATGCCGTCCATTCACACCAGACACAGCTGCTCACAATAATTAGTTGTGCTTCAGGGTAAAGCCAATAAGATATTTATTTATGGGGTTATTTCTCCCAACACAGATATGCTTGGTAGCACATAAATCAGGTTTCTTGCTTTCAGTGTTAAACTTGGAAAAACAAAATCAGGAAAACAACATTTGAACCCATCAGGCAATCAAAGCAAAAGAAATAAGACCTGGTTGGTAACAAACTGGTCTTTTCTGTAGGCTTTAGCTAATATTTTTCTTAGCAGTGTATCAAACAACAAAACAAAAGCCACAAAGAAGAGAAAAACTGTTCTTTTCAGGTTAACTTCTTATATCTTCCAACATAGATTCAGAAGTGATTCCCTCAGAGCTCACAAGCAATTAGGTAAGGCTCAATTGCTAGCAGTTACCCAGCTGAAACCCCTTAGCTGGCTTGCTTTCTACTGCGTGGCTAAAAATCCTACTCAGGAGCTTTTCTGAGTAGATTAAAGAACAAGTTTGTATTTCTTTGTGATGGTTGCTGTACTTTGTAACAGAAAATTACCAAAGGAGTTTAGACAGAGAGCAATCCATGTAAACACATCCTTCATCTGCAATCACTCCCCCTTCTTCAACAATCATGGGTTCAATATCCTGGATTGGCACAGATGAATTTCTCAATGGAGCACTTTCAGGAGAATACTTGTTTCCCTGCTGTCTTTCAAGGTTATAGCTAGGGCATAGATCAGTGTTCATACCTGAGCTCCCATTGCTGTTAGAGTTCCTCTCTATATAGCCTGGCCAGTATGTATTCCAGTTCTTATGTCCAGCCTTCCAATCCAGATCCCTGGACACTGGATCTCTCTTCATATACCTTCTGGCACGGGTCTTAGGGTCCCTTCCACGTGCAGCCGTCTCCCTCACAGGTACCGTCTGGAGATTCCTAGCTCTGCAGCACCATTCCTCTGGCTTTCCCCAGTCCAATGGTGTATGCTGGCCCTTGGAATGCCTCCCAGTATACGTACTGCTCCAGACTCCTCTAGACCTCCCAAAGGCTTTTCTCTTCTTTCTTCCAAAGGGTTTCTTGCCCTCTTTGTCCGTCCGGTTTGGCTTCTGTTTCTGATGATCCTCCAGATGAAACTGAGGATGAGGATATCCAAGTTGATCATGAAGATGATGAGGATGAGGATAATTCTCTGTAGAATAAACTCTACCTTTATTCTGCCTAGGTGAGTGCTCCACCCTAACACAGCGCAGCTGTGCTGAATCAGGCCCTACCCTTTGAGATGAGTGCTTAGGGATTACCTCATAGCCCTCCTGATTGAACACACGTTTCCCCACTTCAGCTCCTCTAATGGCTGTTGGAAACCTGGTGCATTCTGGGACTGGTAGTCTTTTGTGGGAAAATTCTGTTTTCTTATTTCTACCAGTACTGACAGGTTGCTTGTTCAGAGTCACTTCACCTTTTCTATAGCTCCTTCCTGAGCTATGATAAGCTTCCTTATCACAAGTCTCAAAATGGGCCTGCACCTTAATGTAAAGAAGACAAAGATCATGACAACTGGCATAATCAACAGATTCATCGTTGAAGGAGAAGAAATTGAAATTGTGAACAACTTTAACCTACTTGGATCAACTATCAATAAAGAAGCAACAAGCAGTCAAGAAATCAGACGACGCATTGCTCTTGGCAGAACGGCTATGAAAGACCTAGATAAGATTCTCAAGAGCAGAGATGTCTCTCTCCATACAAAGATTCGACTTGTTCAAGCCATGGTATTTTCAATAACATCATATGGATGTGAAAGCTGGACAGTGAAAAAGACAGACAGGAAGAAAATTGATGCCTTTGAATTATGGTGCTGGCGGCGAATACTGTGTATACCATGGACTGCCCGAAGAACAAACCAGTCGGTACTAGAGGAGATCAAACCTAAGCTTTCTTTAGAAGCTCAGATGACAAGACTTCGACTTTCATACTTTGGACACATCATCCGAAGAGAGAGATCATTAGAGAAAGACATCATGCTTGGCAAGATAGAAGGTCAACGCAAAAGAGGAAGGCCAGCAATGAGATGGATCGATACAATAACAGCAGCTATGGGTACCAGTCTGTCAACAATGAGCCGCCTGACTGAAGACTGAACGCAATTTAGGATAGCTATCCAGAGGGTCGCCATGAGTCAACTCAGACTCGACGGTACTTAACAACAACAATCAGGGAGCAAAAATGGATATACAGATTAAAAACCTTAGTACCTACAGGTTTAAATGCGAACATAGATTGGACAGCGTGTTTATAGAACATACAGAATTAATAAATAGTAAGAAGCGTGTGGCACAATATAAGATGGGCATGTACAGTAGATCAAATGGTATTGCGTTGGGAGTATGAGATAGCAAGGGTAACATCGAAAAGATTAAATTAGAGAAACAAGTAACATTATGATGACCCAGTAGACAGTAGTAAGTTGGATATAAAATACATTTGAAAATTAATCTCTGAGAACATAGGCAAGAGGCATTTTGAGCTCGATCCCCCATGTGAATATAATAAAAAAAGGGGGAAGAGATATTAAAGAGGCGTGAAGGTTTTAAATATGGAATGGAAAGCCTAATAACTTGAAGACATCCCTAAGGAGGAAGGGTCATAGAAAGGACAAATGTGATTGGATTAGATTAGATCAGGCGGACCTTATAAATAAGGAGTCATGGGAAGTACCCCGCATGCGCGGCATTCCTTACCTGAACAAGGAGAAGAATTTGGTACGAAATAGTCGAATGGTTTTGGATTAAATTTTGAACGTGCGCAGCATTGACGGTAAGGGGAAAGATTTTTAGAATATTTTAACATTCACTGGTGTTAGGGTGAATCAATTGGGATTTGGAGTAAGGGTGTAATGTTTTATTTTTATACAGCACAGTAAACGTAATAACGTATGATCCCCTGAGGAAACTGATAGCGTGAAACGCATGAACGGTACCTGGGGCAAGCGTCGGGATCAATTACAGTTTACAAAGCAGAGGAGCCTAGTTACTGAAGCTAAGTACACAGCCTAATAACATTGTACTGCTTAGTTGCTATTTGAAGATTGAAGATAATTCGTAAATTTGACTAGCTCCAACATTCAATAAATCATGGAAGGTCGTTGATGCTAAAAGGCAGACTACTTTATTAAGATGGCAGTCTACAAAGTAAAGCCATTCAAAGTCTGAGACCTTCCTGCATATAGGCGTAGCTGTTGCTATTTCTAAAGAGAAAGGATTTGGATGAACTCTACTCCGTACGTTGGTAATAGTGAACGACATAAAGTGTTTCAAAAATTCCCTGTCAAGGCATTTACATGGGTAACTAGGGCAGTTACCTATGTAAATGCCTTTGAAAATCGGTCTCGATGTCTATATAATAATGAGCGGAGTGGAATGGGTAAATGTAGACTGATTGTTTACTCCTTCAAAAAGTAGAAAGACTTGGGGATAGGCAACGAAGCTACAATGTATCACATTTAAGACTAATTGGAGAAAATATTTTTTCATAATCAAACTCTAGAATTCATTATTGAAGGATGTAGTAAAAGCTGTAAGTATAGCTGGGTTTAAAAGAAGTTTGGACAAGTTCCAGGAGGAAAAGTCCATAGATCATTATCAAAGAGGACCAGGGAAATCCACTGCTTACCCACTCGACAAATAGCATGGAATATGTGTATGTCTTTTTGGGAACTTGACAAGTACTTGTGACCTGGATTAGACACTGTTGGGAACAAGATGGACCCTTGATCTGACCCAGTATGGTATGTCATTGTTCTTAAGAAGTAAGCACAGCATTCTTTAAAAAGTTCAGCTAATGGGTAGATCTCCTCAAGTGTGAATGATAGCCAATGTCAGACTTCAAAATATTTGACTCCTATTCATTTGAAATTTGCTTTGAATCTTAGACCAAAATTTGTACTTTAGAAAAATCAAAATTTACCTTGATTGGTTCAGACTTATACAATTTTTTTACAACAGCAGGAATACTGGGAATGTTTAGGTCAATTTGCAAAGACACACAATTTGGGCCCCATCAAAAAGATTCAAACTGAACAAATTTGGATCCTTGAGCTAAATCACAAATAGTCCAGTTTTATTCTGCTCAAAACCATGTCTGTCCCAGTTCAATTATGGTTATCTAAAACTTCCACCCCCATTATTTAGATGGTGTTTGGGTTCAGTTTGAACCAGTTTGCCCTTCACAAATATTCAGTCTCAGAGGCTTAGGAATCAACTTTAAAAAAAGATTGGGGCTGTTCAACTGAACACAAATAATATCCCTCACCCATCGACCCAGCCAAGCATTCAGAGAGAAAAGCCCATGAAGCCCATGTCCCCATCGAAACTTTCCACCTCACTATCTCAATTGATCCTTAGGGTGGCAAGTGATACTTCATAATATATGGAAGCTGCATGATTAAACTATCAAATTCATGGACAAGGGACCTGGTATGCACCATTCTGCAATCTAGAATGAATTCCATACAGACACAGGTACACACATGGTTACTGGCTACTCACAAATATGCATGCATACTGTGACATAGGAGACTCTTATGAAGCAATGGAAACTGATAGTGATCCGGTGGAGAGAACCGGTACTGCAAGGGAATGCAGGATTTTCTCTTCTGAGAGGAAAAAACACAGAGCTAATCAGGAACCACACCTCACCTCAAGGCAGGAGAGAAGCCAAGTCCCTGATTGGGCACGCCCAAGCAGGAGGCGGGCAGTGCAGTGCTTGTTAAAAATGCAGAAACAGAAACAGTTAGATGAGCACGAGCACCAGGAGCAAGACGGAGAGGAGGAGTCAGGACACAAGCACCTGGACCAGGAACAGGAACCGTTGGAAAGAGAACCACTGAGCAGCTGTGATCCATGAAGGAGCAGACAGGACCTGGGAGACTCAGGGGCAGAGAAAGACTTCTGTTACCAGAAGAATTCAAAGGCACTGAGAGACCCAAGGCTACAGCTCAGGAGTTTAAAGGACCAAGCAGAACCTTGCAACAGGAGGCAGAGGGAGAAAGAATTACCCTGGAAGAAGCCCCAGCATAAGGTATCTGGTGGCTTTGGAACAGCTAGCAAGCTTAACAGTGGGAAGCCAGAAAGAGTGAACTTTAATTGTGAAAGACAGAACAAAGGCAGAAAGTTTGATAGTAATTGGTTAAGCCAAGAGAAGCCTGACTGTTTTCCTTTTAACACTCTGAGAGACTCTCCAAGCACAGCTGAAGCGTTTTACCCTGCACTTTCATTTGGAGATAGGTGGGGGAAGGGAAATGCTTACACGCTGAACTGTTGTCCAAGTAAAAGCACTGATAATTGTCAAGAGATAAGAACATTAAACAAGCATTTACCTGAAGGAGGATATTCTCAGCTTAGCTCAGAAAATACACAGGCTGAATTACTTCTCACTGAATTCAGGGAGTTCCTTAAGAGTACAGCAGTTTCTCCTCATGACGTAGCAAAGCCTATGAGCAGCTGTGAGGAAGAAATGCCTTTAATTTCTCTGCCGTCTACAGATCAGGAAGTCCCGATGGACTGCTCTACATGACAACCTCAAACAGAGCCTTCAGTTTCTATGTACCCAAATGCTGGAACGCACTACCCTCTGACATAAGGGCCATTACTGACCTACTCCAGTTCAGGAAGGCACTCAAATACCACCTCTTCCTTCAATACTACCCTACCAGCAATTGAACCAGAGGAAGTGACCCACTCATGAACACACCATGCCGTTCTTGATATTATTAATACTCTATTCTTTTTCTATGTAATTATCTCATGTATATAGTTTACCCCGGTTCTCCAAGTTGTACTCCTGTTCGATGTAAACCAAACAGCTTGTTGTTATGGTCTTTATGTTATAATGTAAACCGCGCTGATGCCGAATAGTGCGGTATATAAGAACTTGTAATAAATAAATAAATAATAAATAAATGTGTGATTCAAAAGGACATTTAAGTGATATGCTTGCCAATGTTTTATGAAAGAATATAACAAAGTTACCTCACTGATTGCTATGCAAAAGAAGCTTATGTGAAGAGAATAAGTGAAAGCATATTCTGTGCAATTCAGGAGCATTGCTGTTACCAGAGTTTTCTGTTACGTTAATGAAAGGAGGTCACATGACAACCGAATGTGATCAGTAATGGACATTTAGCCAAGCAGTAAAAAGCCTTGTTTAGTTAAGTTTCTCAGCCTTGTTTTGTGCTACATTATTTCATTTACGTCTGCTGCATTTGAACTCCAGAGAGGGAGAAATAAACCTCACAAAAGAAATTTTCTTTGCCTTGCCTTACTACTTGAGCACCTACACAACTACAACCTTAACCCTCAAGGGCATTCAAGGCCAGCCCCTCCTTTAACCCTCAAGGTCCAGGGAGTGGGTGGGTGGCAAAGTGGCGTAGTATTGAGGATACTGCGCAGGCACAAGAAGTAGCCATACCAAGAACTGCAGAAGCTGACTTCGAGAAGGTGCCCAGCCGAAGAGCTGACGAGCCCAGACAAGGAAGGAAACTGCAGGAGACTACAGGATCTTCTGTTCCTGATGTGCTTGTATACCACCTGAGCCAGGTAAAGGGTATCCACCCCGGGTAACCAGGATACCAGGGCAAGGGTGCAGCCTAGTGGTGACTAGAAAGAAAAAAAAAAAAAAAGGGAATAAAAGCGCAGATAGACAAGTGTACTGTGATTCCGCACTTGGGTCTGTCTTTTTTGCTTTATTTCAGGTATTCCAAGATGGCGATGGACGCCAAGGAAATTTTCCACTGGATGGCGACGCAGCTGGAGCGCCAGAGAGAGCTTGCGTTAGAGCAGGGGTCTCAAACTCCAGTCCTGGAGGGCCTCAAACCAGTCAGGTTTTCAGGGTATCCCTAATGAATATGCATGAGATATATTTGCATGCACTGCCCCCATTGTCTGCAAATATATCTCATGCATATTCATTAGGGATACCCTGAAAACCTGACTGGTTTGCGGCCCTCCAGGACTGGAGTTTGAGACCCCTGCGTTAGAGGCACAGGAAAAGGCCAACGCGAGTTTGCGTGAACAGGAGCAGCCTCTACTGACCATGATGGAGGAATGGATGAAGGAGAGGAAGCAAGCAGCTGGACCACCAACATCTACTACAGGTTCCACTCTAACAGATGCTGTACACCCTGTTGGTCTACAGACAGGAACTTTGTTTAACTTTGGTCAGCTTACTAATCAGGATGATGTGGATGACTTTCTCGGGAGCTTTGAGAGAGTAGCTCGCCTTAGCTCCTGGCCTAAAGAACACTGGGCGCTAAGATTAGCAGCATCCCTTACTGGGGAAGGGATGGCCGCTTACCGCGCCATGCCTGCTGCTATGGCCGGCAGCTATGATGAATTAAAAAAGGCGATAAGAGAGAGACTAGGGCTCACTCCTTTGGTCTACCACACACGTTTGAGGAGTGTGAGACTGAGGCCGAGTGAGACTCCTAAGTCATTGTGTCACAGGATTCGTAGCTTGATTGACAAGTGGTTAACTCCAGAAGGGAGGTCGGTGGAGTCAATACTTGATGACTTGGTATTAGAGCAATACATGAACGCTCTACCCCAGGGAATCCGCACCTTCCTAATCTTGCAGAATTGCAAAACTCCCCAAGAAGCTGTTGCACTCTCTGAAAGATATATAGAGGCAGAGCTAACTGCCCAGAGAGCTGGCACTACTTCCCAGGAGTCACGCAGTCGCAGATCAGAAAGGGACGGGAGGGTGCAGGAGGACCCTATAAAAATGTGCATGCCTTTATGGAAAAGCTCTAAGAATAAGCTAAGATGTTACAAATGTGGGCAAGAGGGACATTTGCAAAAACACTGTTTTGTTAAAACTGCCTTGATAGCGGATAGTCATGTGAAAGATAGACAGGGATTTCTTCTGTCTGTTGAAATACAGGGAATTACCACTAAAGCTTTTCTGGATTCAGGAGCTGAGGTAAGCATGCTCTCTGAAGAGTTGTGGCAGAGAATAGAAGCCATGCAGGGCAAGGAAGTAATTCAGCCTGTGAGTTCCGCTAAAATAAGGTGCGTTCATGGAGGAACTGTCACCTATCCCGTATATAAGTTACACATAACCGGGTAAGGTACACGAAGGACTATCCCCTTAGCAGTGGTCCCGGGTCTTCCCCATGCAGTAATTTTAGGCAAGGACTGGCCACAATTTCACAGAGGGCTAGTTAAAGGCTTACAGGAGAGAGAGGGTTCCCGCGCAGGAAAAGTCTCTGAGGAAGCACAAGCTCTGGCAACAGAAAGAGTGAGGTCAGTTTCTCGACCCTTACTGGCCCAGGCCAGCAAAGGTAGCCAGAGGAAAGAAGTTCCGAGGGCAGACAGCGCAGGAAAACCTAAATTTGTCCTAAGGTTTTGCAAGATGACCCCTAACGCTCAGGCACCCCACAGAGCCACGCCTAATGCCGCCGGATTTGATCTTACCAGCGCAGAAGATATGGTAGTCCCAGCTGGCGGAAAGGCACTGGTGGACACGGCGCTACAAAATGAATTACCTGCTGGATGTTACGGGCGACTAGCTCCACGGTCGGGCCTAGCCCTGAAACATTTTATAGACATTGGTGCGGGCGTAATAGACCCAGACTACTGTGGCTCGGTAAAAGTACTCCTTTTTAACTTTGGGAAAAGTGACTTTAGAGTGAAGACGGGAGACCGCATCGCACAATTAATTTGTGAACGCATCGGTCTTCCCCCTTTGGAAGAGGTACCTGTTTTGGCCACAACGGTGCGGGGCACGCAGGGTTTTGGGTCTACAGGGACCAACAGCTTGCAAGGGTTGTCAGCTTCAGTGGAGAGGGAGGAGGCCGAAGAAGAGGACCTTGGACCACAGCTGACTGAGTGCAAGAAAAATCCTGAACCCCGACTTGATGAGGGACTCTCGTGGGCACAAAGACAGGAACTTACCCAAGTGTTATCAATGTACAAAGATGTTCTCACGCCGGTACCCGGAGAAACAAGATTGATAGCGCACGAGATAATAACACCCCCGGGCGAAGTGATAAGGCAGCGCCCTTACCGACTACCGGAAGCGAAAAAGAACGAGGTAATATGACAGGTGGGAGAGATGCTAGCCATGGGGATAATTGAAGAATCCCGGAGCCCATGGAATAGTCCCATCGTCATAGTACCAAAACCGGATGGCTCAATCCGATTTTGTATCGATTTTCGGAAGATTAACTCAATATCCCGGTTTGATTCATATCCCATGCCGCAGATTGAGGAATTGCTCGATCGACTGGGACAAGCAAAATATCTGACGACGCTTGACATGTCAAAAGGGTATTGGCAAGTGCCCCTTACCAGAGAGGCCAGGCCAAAGATGGCGTTTAGTACACCTATTGGCCTCTATCAATTCAAGAGAATGCCCTCTGGCCTACATGGGGCTGCGGCCACTTGTCAACGCCTTATGGACATGGTCCTTCGTCCACATCAGTCTTATGCAGTTGCCTACATGGATGACGTTGTCATCCATAGTGAGACATGGACACAGCATGTACAAAGAGTGGAAGCTGTTCTACGAGCAATCCGGGATGTGGGCCTCACGTTGAACCCTGCCAAGTGTCTCTTCGGGGGACAGGAAGTTAAATATTTGGGTCATGTCGTGGGCCATGGGGTGGTAAAACCATTGGTCAGCAAAATTGCAAGTGTACAGGCCTTCCCAAAACCTGCCAATAAAAAACAATTGCGCAGCTTTTTGGGATTGGTAGGCTACTACCAAAGATTTATTCCACACTTTTCAGAAAAGACCGCCTTGCTAACTGACATGCTGCGAAAGAATGCCCCTAATACACTCAAGTGGAGTGAAGAAGCTGAAGAAGTGTTTGACCTCTTGAAACGTCAACTTTGTGAAGCACCGGTTTTGAGGGGAGTGGACTTCTCAAAACCATTCATACTACAGACGCCCAGATACAGGCCTGGGCGCTGTTTTGTCCCAGCGACATGAGGGTACGGAACACCCAGTCTTATTCCTGAGCAGGAAATTGGCACCCACGGAGAAGAATTACTCCACTATTGAGCGCGAGTGTTTAGCCATCAAGTGGGCTATTGATGCGCTGCGCTTCTATCTAGTAGGGAGAAGATTCATTCTTGTCACAGACCACGCACCGTTGAAATGGTTGAACCAAATGCACAACCATAACTCCCGGCTAACCCGCTGGTTTATGGCCCTACAGGCTTTTGAATTCCAGGTGGAGCACAGTGCTGGAAAGCTCCATCAAAACGCGGATGCGTTAAGTAGAATCACGTGCTGTGCGGACGAGCCTAAGCCAGCCTGTGATATCTTAAGGGGGGGGGGGATCTGTGACGTAGGAGACTCTTATGAAGCAATGGAAACTGATAGTGATCCGGTGGAGAGAACTGGTACTGCAAGGGAATGCAGGATTTTCTCTTCTGAGAGGAAAAAACACAGAGCTAATCAGGAACCACACCTCACCTCAAGGCAGGAGAGAAGCCAAGTCCCTGATTGGGCACGCCCAAGCAGGAGGCGGGCAGTGCAGTACTCAGGTAGCTTGTTAAAAATGCAGAAACAGAAACAGTTAGATGAGCACGAGCACCAGGAGCAAGACGGAGAGGAGGAGTCAGGACACAAGCACCTGGACCAGGAACAGGAACCGTTGGAAAGAGAACCACTGAGCAGCTGTGATCCACGAAGGAGCAGACAGGACCTGGGAGACTCAGGGGCAGAGAAAGACTTCTGTTACCAGAAGAATTCAAAGGCACTGAGAGACCCAAGGCTACAGCTCAGGAGTTTAAAGGACCAAGCAGAACCTTGGAACAGGAGGCAGAGGGAGAAAGAATTACCCTGGAAGAAGCCCCAGCACAAGGTATCTGGTGGCTTTGGAACGGCTAGCAAGCTTAACAGTGGGAAGCCAGAAAGAGTAAACTTTAATTGTGAAAGACAGAACAAAGGCAGAAAGTTTGATAGTAATTGGTTAAGCCAAGAGAAGCCTGACTGTTTTCCTTTTAACACTCTGAGAGACTCTCCAAGCACAGCTGAAGCGTTTTACCCTGCACTTTCATTTGGAGATAGGTGGGGGAAGGGAAATGCTTACACGCTGAACTGTTGTCCAAGTAAAAGCACTGATAATTGTCAAGAGATAAGAACATTAAACAAGCATTTACCTGAAGGAGGATATTCTCAGCTTAGCTCAGAAAATACACAGGCTGAATTACTTCTCACTGAATTCAGGGAGTTCCTTAAGAGTAGAGCAGTTTCTCCTCATGACGTAGCAAAGCCTATGAGCAGCTGTGAGGAAGAAATGCCTTTAATTTCTCTGCCGTCTACAGAGCAGGAAGTCCCGATGGACTGCTCTACATGTGTGATTCAAAAGGACATTTAAGTGATATGCTTGCCAATGTTTTATGAAAGAATATAACAAAGTTACCTCACTGATTGCTATGCAAAAGAAGCTTATGTGAAGAGATAAGTGAAAGCATATTCTGTGCAATTCAGGAGCATTGCTGTTACCAGAGTTTTCTGTTACGTTAATGAAAGGAGGTCACATGACAACCGAATGCGATCAGTAATGGACATTTAGCCAAGCAGTAAAAAGCCTTGTTTAGTTAAGTTTCTCAGCCTTGTTTTGTGCTACATTATTTCATTTACATCTGCTGCATTTGAACTCCGGAGAGGGAGAAATAAACCTCACAAAAGAAATTTTCTTTGCCTTGCCTTACTACTTGAGCACCTACACAACTACAACCTTAACCCTCAAGGGCATTCAAGGCCAGCCCCTCCTTTAACCCTCAAGGTCCAGGGAGTGGGTGGGTGGCAATACTTCAAACACCAAAACTGCTGTCAGAAATGTAATAGAGATGGGGGCTGTGATAGGAGCCTCAGGAGAAAGAGTGGGAGTGAGGACCTCTGGGAGGAATTCAAAGAATGTGGTTCGGTCTATGGCAGAGCTGCCACAGTTTCCAAGATTAGTCTCCAGACTTTATGAGCCTCCAAGCCCCAAACTGCAGTCCTAATTCAGAATAGCAGAAAGGTGGGACTGTCCCTAGGGGTGTGCAGGGATAGGCCACGGGTAAGTTGTCAAGAGACTAAGTAGGTGTGCTGGCAGCAGTCGGCATTTGCAGTACAGATTATGAGCATGAGAATCAGGAAAAAGCCAGCTAGCAACTCAGTAAACACTTAATTGGCTGGTGATATCAGAGCGGGCATAGACCAGTTGCTTCAGTAGGGTTGAGGAAGATTCATTTGTCAGCCTACTATGAAAACTTAATCCTTGGCAGCAAAATCTAAATCAATAAATGGCTGCCTAACTATTCCACGAGTGCCTGCCGAGGTTGCTGCAAAATGGGACATGAACTCGGTAGAGCCAGAATCAAAGCTAGACTCCAGGAAAAGAATGAGCCCCGAAAACAAGAAGGGGTCAAGGAAAATCCCTAAGCAACAGGACAAGGTATGAGAAGGGCAGACACTGCAAATAGGCCCAGAGGCCCAAGTTCCTACTTCTTCCTGTTCCTTTCTGCTGAATCGGAACCTGTGCTTACACTATTAGCCTTCTTCCAGAAATAGTTGGGGATTTCCGCTATTTTAATAAATCCTCCCTTTCACGGTTACTGGTCTGGTAATTGCAGCAATGGTCCTAAGGATGGGCTATGCACTAGAGCTCCTTCCAGAACTCTGTTTTGCCCTTAAAGATGACCAAGGCTCTATGATGTCTCCTAGAGATATGTTTAAAAGTTATTTGGTGGATATTTTGGGGATCCCCCCTGAGTCTCACCCCCCGATAGTGAAGATGTATTATCTACCCTTGGGGAAAAAAGCTGTGGGTTTGGGGGTGGTTGACGGGTTATCTAATGTAGATGTTTTGAATGTAACTGCATTGTTGGAGTCATCACAGGAGGATCAAGTGGTACCTTCCACTTTGTTGATTACTTTAGTGTTGCTTTCAGACAAAGAATGGCTGATGAAATTATTTTTCAAAAAACGTAATGTTTTGTTCAAGGGGTTGCAGGTTCGTATGTTTCCAGAACTCTCTAGGGAGACCCAGCGGAGACGGAGGGATTTCCTTCTCCTTCGCCCTGGGGTACAGCAACTGGGAGGGCTCTTTTTCCTAAAGTTTCCCTGCAAGTGTCTGATTAAGTATCAATCAGATTCTTTTATTTTTTTTGAGCCCTCACAGTTGCTTGCCTTTATTAATGCCCGCCACAATCGGTTGATGGATGTACCTCCCCCCTCTCCACCCCGAGAATTAGGTTAGCTGTTTGTCACACCTCTACTTCTTGCTGAATTTGGTTGACTTGTTTAATTTCCTATCTATGGTATTCCCTCCTTTAATCATGGTGGGCTAGAGTGGGTTGGGTTGTTTGATTTGTTTTGCCTATGTATTTTCGTATGAGATTATGTTTAAACTGTATTGCATATACCCTTCTCAATTTCTGTTTCAAGATGTATTATTGAATGTAAATTGAAATTCAAAAATATAAAATAAAAAAAAATAAAAAATAAAAAAGATGACCAAGGCTCAAACCCCCTATCCCCCCTTTCCCAATAACATCCCTGTTCTAGCCTACTTGGAGATCAAACCATGGACTTTCAGTATGTCACTGCAGAGCATTGCTACTAGGTCACCAGGCCAGCCTAGGAGCCCCTTTAACTCTGGCCAGCAAGTAGTGGAGTCCAGAGAGAAAGCTGAGTAGGCAACTGGGAATCTATTGGACCAAATGGGCACCCAATCAAACCAGGATCTAGGTGACACTGAGCAGAACCGTTAACCATGCCCCGAGCCACTGCCACTAACTCGGTGTCTCAGAGTTCTCTTGTAAAGTGGGCTGTAGGTCACAGCAACTCTCTTTCACTGATGCTGTTTCTAGGAATCGGAGCAGGAGGTGATAAGCTTAATGGCTAAGGCTTTGCAGGGGTTTTTTTACCAGCACCATAGAAGCTGCCACTGCACATGGGACACCAGATGGTCATAGACAAACCAAGAGCTTCGCTCATGGCCAGCAGCAACCCATATTGTAAAAACCAAAGTGGACACAGGCTGCTGCAATGGTTTCAAACACTTGAATGAACTGGTCCAGTGAAAAGGGTGGAGCAGGATCACTCTAGCACTCATTGGGAGAAGATTAGAGGTTGTTTGTAAAGTTGTGTGTGCTGACAATTACCCAAGGTTACTAACCCCAAAGGTCTAAAAAGGTTTTACTGAAAACCCAGTTTTTTTTTTTTTACAAATACACCTTTTACAAAATGTATAAGTATTTCTGAATTTAATTTCTAATCTGTTGTAATCTGTCATTTGTATTTATGTAGTTGTAGGCTGCTCTGGGTGGCCCTCTGGGACTAAAAGGGTATACTATAACGTAAGAAATGCACTGAACAAGTTCTGACCTCTTTTATTGCATTCCTTAATTATGTCGAGCAGAAAATCCATGCTGTTAAAATGGCAGTGGGGCACAGTCGAAGGCTGCATTATTTACTACTTGCTTTTTTAAAATCCTAATACTCCATATTTATGATTTGATAGAAATAATTTAAAGCCAGAGGGATGCTGCGTTGCATACAGAGAGGAATTACCAGCAGAAAAGAGGAGGTACTAATGCCATTGTACAAGTCACTGGTGAGGCCTCACCTAGACTATTGTGTTCAGTTTTGGAGACCATATCTCACAAAGGATATAAAAAGACTCAAAATGGTTCAGAGGAAGGCAACCAAAATGATTTGGAGCCTGCGCCAGAAGATGTATGAAAAGAGACTCCAAGACCAAAATATGTATACTCTAGACTCAGAGGAGGGACAGGGGAGATATGATATAGACTTTAAAATACTTAAGGAATATTAATGAACAAACAAACCTTTTTCAAAGACGGGAGACTGTAATACTAGAGGGCATAACATGAAGCTGTAAGGGGGTAAACTGAAAGGCAATGTCAGGAAATACTTTTTCATTGAAAGGGTGGTGGATGCTTAGAATACCCTCCCGATGGAAGAGGTGGGGGCAAATACAGTGACAGAATTAAAAATGGCATGGGACAGATACAGTGGATCCATTTATAGAAACAGGATAAAATCAAAATAAATGTAACTGATATCTTAACAAGTAGAGGTGACCTGCACGGAGCAGTGGGTACATCCCTGAACAAAGGCATGGGAAGGGGTGACCTGCATGGAGCAGCAGACGCACCTACTCTTGCCACCTTGCTAGGCAGATTAGATGGACCATGCTGATCTTTATCTGCCGTCATATACCATGTTACTATGTTACTATGAGATGGATGGCATGCAAAGTTTCCATAAGTTATCTTAAGTAAACATTCAAAGACTGAATTAATAAAGTGCCATTCACGTTCCTTCATCTCAAATTAGGAGAGAGCTTTGATAATGAATTGTATAGTATCTCATGAAGTTGAAAGCATATCAGTCAGAGTTTGAGGATTGGGTCACAACTGAACTGCGCATCCATGGACAGTGCCAAGGGTGTTAGACACCCTAGGTGAAACTTCAGTCTTATGCCCCGCCCCGAGATGTTGATAATTAACTCAACGATCATGATCCTTTCAACACCACCTCTCCCTCCCAACAATCCTGTAACAATACTTAACTGGATATCAGGGGGGGGGGGGTCATTTTAGAAGCCTTATTTGTGCTTTGATATCTGAAAATGGGCACAGAAACATCCACAGCACACAGATGTCTCCACAGTCATTTTAGAAGCTGGCTCTGGGGACATCCCCAGCACTGACATAGTTCAAGTCTAAACGGGGGCATGCTGGAGGCAAGACTGGGGCATTCCCAGGAACCTTCGTGCCCCCGCCTGATTCCAGAAATGTCATGTATGTCTGGCATTGCATCTAAGTTTAGACCTGCTCCAGGCACAAACTGTGCTCATTTCGTCTGATAAACACCCAGAGGGCGTAGAGAAGAAGGCGGCGCTCCATCAGTGCAATCTCAAAGATAGCAGCAGTGGCATTTGAATGCTGGGTGCCCTGTTCCTAGCTCATTACTCTCACCATTAGGCCAGTGCGTTCCAGACTTTTATCCCACATGACCCCATTTCAATAACTGAAAATTCACATGAGCCAGATGATGATGATGATGATAAAATCAAAATAGCAGGTCTCCAGCCTCCTTCCCTACCCAGAAGGGGACAAGGACCTATAAATATTAACTAACTCATGGGTCACGTGCTGACTGGTGACTGCCACTACTGGGCAAAGGACACAGTGAAAGTCCAGAGAGAAGGGGAAATGGCCATGTTTTTGTGACCCCGTCCATTGATGATGTGACCCTATTTGTGATGTGACCGGCAGCCTCAATCCCAATCGGCATCCAGCACAGGGAGCGGGCCTGAAGCTCCTCCCACTCCCTGCACTGAAGACCAATCAAGAAGGGCAATTCTGCTCTTTAAAATCTGCTGCAGAAAGGACACGCCCGCGCTTAAGGCTGGAACCCTCAAGAAAGCGGTATAACCCCCCCCCAAAAAAAAACCCTATTAAATAAATAAAAAAAGAAGTGAAAGAACCAATTAAAGCTTCAGCTAAACACGACTCAACACTGAAGACACCCACGAATATCCCCCCAAAAAATCAACAAAATCATCTACAATTATTCTCCAACAACAAAAGTCACACATTTACTACTACGATAGCTTTAAAGCTAACTATAGCACAACCAAACGCGCTCAAAATAAGTAAGCACAGACCGCTCCAGTCCACACCAAAATCATGTCACACCACACAATAATGCTCCTACTAATCTTATTAATGCTTCAACTCCTCACACAACAGGCAACAGCTTTCCACACTACAACACACATACCCTCATACACACAACTCCTATACATACAACACCCCACCCCATGGCATATACAATGTACATGCCCAAGACTCAACCAACTCAGACACACAACACACAAAACAGATACCCCTAGCAACATAGCCTGCATTTACCACACATAACAACCACACTAACCCCACTGTAGACACCACACTCAACTGCATGCTCATTAACGCATTATATTTTGCATAATCGAGACATGGCTCAATGGTACCGATCAAGTAGTTACAAACCAAATTACCCCCCCTTCATACACCACCTTCAACTGTCCCAGAGCAGGCAGAAGAGGTGGAGGAGTACTAATACTGACCAAGAGACTTTATAAATTCAAAATTACCCAAACAAGCAGTACAGAAGACTAGTATACTCTACATCTCTAACAAACATATGGCAATATGCTTAGCATACAGACCTCCAAACACCAAATCCAAAGATCTAAAGGAGATATTGGA
Organism: Ichthyophis bannanicus; assembly: GCA_033557465.1. Taxonomy (NCBI): domain Eukaryota; kingdom Metazoa; phylum Chordata; class Amphibia; order Gymnophiona; family Ichthyophiidae; genus Ichthyophis; species Ichthyophis bannanicus. The sequence goes on along the minus strand of CM066034.1, from coordinate 883,275,902 downwards.
AATAGTAAGAGCACATGACACAACAAGCAAGCCTCTCTTCATCCTAGGCGATTTCAACCTCGGACAAATACCTGATAAGAATTCCAAAGCCTTCCTTAAAGCAATGGAAGCACTACAATACCAACAACTGATCAAAGAACCCACCCACAGACATGGAACAACCCCGGACCTCATATTCATTCCTACACCACCGCAAGCACCTAACTCAGTTTCCCACCCCACAATCGTACCGACACCATGGTCAGACCACCACATAATAACCATCAAAATACAAGTCAAACAAGAAACCTAAACCCAGAAAAAACACGAAACCAAAAGAAGATTCAAATCTTTCAACAGAGAAACCTTTCTGAAAGAAGTACTCCCTAACCTACAACAAGATACAGAAGACCTTGACAAGATCATTGAGAATTGGACCAACACACTATCTATCACAGCTAAAGCCCCCCCCCCCAGGATATACCCCCAGACACACATACCAAACCCTCCGCCCCCCTGCTACTCCAACACAATTAGAGATGCAAAAAGGGAACTAAGAAAAATAGAAAGAAAATGGAGGCAAACCAAAGACTCAGGCATGCAACAACTATTCCATACTAAACTAAAGGAATACAACACCCTCATTAACAATGGCAGACAAAAACACCACCGAAACATTATCATGCGGTCAATAAATAAGCCAAAAGAGCTGTTCAACATTGTACGAGCTCTCACAAAAGACAATACACATCATGAAAACACTGAAGAACACCCTCAAGACATGGCAAACCACTTGGCCAGAAAATACGAAGAACTCAAACATCCAACTGCTACTAACATAAAGTATGCCAACATGGAAGTGCAAGCATCCACACAACCATGGAAAGAATTTGGCATACCGTCCCATAAAGAAGTAGAGCAAACAATCTCTTCACTTAACACCACCACCTCTCCTAATGACCCATGTCCAATGCAATGGATAAAAAACACCAAAGAGCAGCTCAGCCCATACATACAAAAAATAGGATACATGTCTACACCCCTGAAACAAGCCTCCATACGACCAATACTAAAAAACACCACACTCTGCAAAACTGATCCTGCAACATACAGGCCAATCTCCAGTCTACTTTTTCTTGCAAAGATCATAGAGAAGACAGTATGATTACAACTCCAGGACCATATAGACCTCAATACACCAACAACATGGCTTCAAACCACGTCACAATGTAGAAACCCTCCTAACATCACTCTTTGACAACATTCTAAGAGGAATTGATATATTTATGGATATATCCTCTGCTTTTTATTCTCTTTCACATCCCATTCTAATTGAACGCCTCCAAGAAATTGTCATTTGCAATACCACATTAAAATTGTTCACTTCATACCTAAACAGCAGAATACAACGTTAAATGTGAAACAAACTACTCATAACCCTTCACTGTACTGCAAGGTGTATTGTATTGTATTGTATTGTATCGTATCAACTACACTGGCTACAAATTCAATCACGTGCCAAATTCAAAACCATTCTAAACATCTTTAAAATCATCCATCACTTCTCAGCAGACGTGCTTGAGTCACTGATCATAAAAGAAGTCAACACCCACTAGAAGAACCAACAACAGACACACGATCAACATCCCACCTGACTACAGAAAAAGCAAGCAATCAACCTCCAAAAGAGCATTTTTCCTAGCCACACCACAACTCTGGAACCACCTCCCTGAAGATGTACGTGCAACTGGAGACATTAAAGACTTCTGAAGAAAACTTAAAACCTTCCTGTTCACAGATCACTATGGTCACATCACTTAATCCTACAGCTGCTCTGGCCCCAACCAAAGACTCCTTGACTCACTCAAATGGATGCAATTATCTATTCATATCCAAACGAACAGAATCCCTTGTTATTACGTAAATGTCACTTGGTTTGCAGCTTGTCGTGCTGTGAGGGCTTGTGTGCATCAGTGATGCTGAAAGCTAAACTATCGGTAGTTTAAGATGGACAGGTCTCAGCTGAGGTGCTAGACGAAGACAAACTCCCCATCTGGGCAGCAGCAGAATGGGATAGTGTTGACAGCGAGGATCACATTTCTGTGACAAAACGGCAACACCACCAAACTTGAACTGCGCGGAAGAAAGGCCTGCGCGGAGGATAGGCCCAGCAATCTACTTCTGTATCTTGCCATGAAAACCCAATGGATAGTTACAACAAAACAAATTGTGCTATAGTGCTGGAAGATGAGGCCCCCAGGTCGAAAGGCACTCAACTAGCTACTGGGGAAGAGCTGAAAACTTTTCAGAGTAAAGCCAGAATTTATGATGTGGTTGGATCAAAGCCTTTGGGATGTCTGACTGCTGATGTAGCTGCACATGAAATGAGAGTCAGAAGCTGTAAAGATGTCTTACACATTGGAACATGGAACGTACGAAGCATGAACCAAGGGAAGTTGGAGGTGGTCAAGAATGAAATAGAATGTGTACAACTTGATCTGCTGGGTGTCAGCGAACTGAAATGGACTGGCATCGAGCACTTTGCATCAGATGATCACATGGTCTACTATGCTGGAAATGAAAGACAAAGAAGAAATGGTGTTGCATTTATAATAAAGAAGAAACTTGCAAGAACTATAATGAAATACAATGCAGTCAGCGAACGCTTAATCTCTATTCATCTACGAGGAATGCCTATCAACACAACTATAATTCAAGTATATGCCCCAACAACAGCTGCAGAAGAGAATGAAATTGAAGAGTTCTATGAACAAGTACAAGCTGAAATGGACAGAACTTGCAAACAGGATATCCTGAAAGTTATGGGTGACTGGAACGCAAATGTTGGCAACAAACAAGAAGGCAAAGTAGTTGGAAAATATGGACTTAGCAACAGAAATGAAGCTGGAGAAAGACTGATAGAATTCTGCAAGATCAACGATCTATTCACCTCAAACACCTTCCAGCAACACAAGCGGTGACTGTACACATGGACTTCACCCAATGAATTGTATAAAAATCAAATTGACTACATCTGTGGAAGTCAACGATGGAAAAGCTCTGTAACATCAACAAAGACAAAACCTGGAGCTGACTGTGGTGTAGATCATCAACTACTAGTATGCAAACTCAAGCTAAAGTTGAAAAAGAGCAAACCACTCATGAATGCAGCAAAATATGACCTTGAGAATATACCACTGGAATTTAAAGACTGCCTACAAAATCGGTTTGCTGCTTTAGATACAAATGACAGAGCTCCAGAAGAGTTATGGGATGACATCAAGAAGGTTGTGTTGGAAGAAAGCGAGAAGTCTCTACAAAAGGTGAAAAAGCAAAAACGGCCAAAATGGATGACGGAAGAAACTCTGAAAATTGCCCAGAAACACAGAGAAGTAAAGCCAGAGGAGAAAGAAAGACAATCGCAGAACTCAGAGATTTCCAACGTGCAGCAAAACAGGTCAAGGAAAAAGTACTACAATGACGCATGCAAGGAAATAGAAGCTGAAACTATTAGAGGAAGAACAAGATCGGTTTTCCTAAAGCTACGAGAGTTAAAGAAAAAGTTCCAGCCTCGAATTGGAATGTTACAAGATGCTCAAGGTTCTATGTTGAATGATGCTGAGAAGATCAAGAAAAGGTGGAAGGAATATACAGAGTTTTTATATGATAAAGATGAAGTCGACCAATAGCCATTTCAACCTGTACCTTATGATCGGGAACCATTGGTGATGAAAGAAGAAGTTGAAGCAGCATTGAAAGCCTTATCAAAGAACAAAGCACCAGGCATTGATAGCATTCCCATAGACGTATTAGAGCAATCTGATGCAGCTGTTACCGTACTTACAGTGCTCTGCCAAGAAATATGGAAGACAGCATCATGGCCATGTGACTGGAAAAGATCTGTGTTTATACCAATACTAAAGAAAGGTGATCCAACTGACTGTGGAAATTATCGCACAATCGCTCTGATCCCACATGCCAGCAAGATTCTACTGAAGATTATTCAAAAGAGACTACAACCATACCTAGAACAAGAACTACCTGAAATGCAAGCAGGGTTCAGGAAAGGGCGAGGAACGAGAGACATCATTGCAGATGTGAGATGGATCCTTGAAAAGACTAAAGAATAACAAAAGGATATCTATTTGTGTTCTATCAACTATAGCAAGGCTTTTGACTGTGTAAACCATGAGAAATTCTGGGCCACATTAAAAAGCATGGGTATACCAGAACACCTGATTATTCTCTTGCACAATCTGTACATTGATCAAGAAGCAACAGTTTGAACGGAACAAGGAGAAACAGAATGGTTTAAAATAAACAAAGGTGTAAGACAAAGCTGCATACTTTCCCCCTACTTGTTTAATTTATATGCAGAACAAATCATCAGAGAAGCAGGATTGTATGAAGACAAAAGAGGTGTGAAGATTGGTGGAAGACTCACCAACAACCTTTGCTATGCTGATGATACAACATTACTGACTGAAAGTGAAGATGATCTGAAACATTTGCTTCTCACAATCAAAGAACAGTCTCAAAATGGGCCTGCACCTTAATGTAAAGAAGACAAAGATCATGACAACTGGCATAATCAACAGGTTCATCGCTGAAGGAGAAGAAATTGAAATCATGAACAACTTTAACCTACTTGGATCAACTATCAATAAAGAAGCAACAAGCAGTCAAGAAATCAGACGACACATTGCTCTTGGCAGAATGGCTATGAAAGACCTAGATAAGATTCTCAAGAGCAGAGATGTCTCTCTCCATACAAAGATTAGACTTGTTCAAGCCATGGTATTTTCAATAACATCATATGGATGTGAAAGCTGGACAGTGAAAAAGATAGACAGGAAGAAAATTGATGCTTTTGAATTATGATGCGGCGAATACCATGGACTGCCCGAAGAACAAACCAGTCGGTACTAGAGGAGATCAAACCTAAGCTTTCTTTAGAAGCTCAGATCACAAGACTTTGACTTTCATACTTTGGACACATCATGCGAAGAGAGAGATCATTAGAGAAAGACATCATGCTTGGCAAGATAGAAGGTCAACGCAAAAGAGGAAGGCCAGAAATGAGATGGATCGATACAATAATAGCAGCTATGGGTACCAGCCTGTCAACAATGAGCCACCTGACTGAATATCGAACACAATTTAGGATAGCTATCCAAAGGGTCTCCATGAGTCGACTCCGACTCGACGGCACTTAACAACAACAACAAGCTGAATAAGTTGTAAATAGTTCTCCCCTGTTAATATCCCAAACCCATTATAATGTACCCTGTTCATGTAAACCGCTTTGATTTTAGGATAAGGCAGTATAAAAAAATAGGTTAAATAAATAAAAATAAAATAAAATCTGAGGTCCCGACCCCAAGTTTGGGAACCACTGTATTAGGCAATTCCTAGATATCCAGATTCTGGAATACGGTTCTGGGGATGTCTATGTAGACATCCCTGCAGACGTCTATTTCAGGCACGTCCACATTTGTGAAATCGTGTCTGCACCTGGACGTACCTGCACTTTCTTCAGATGTTCTGTCTTAGATGTCCCAGATTGCACTTGGACATCCTTTCTGAAATTCATCTCCATACTTTTAAGGACTAACATATACTTTCTGTGTATGTGTATGCAGGCAACAAAACATGTGCTGATGGTGGCTCTTTTGAGTTTGTGAAGCTGTCAGAATTTATTATTTTGCTTTGAGTGCTGCTGCTCTTTGACACCCCTCGGAAGCTGCTAACTTAGGTTACTGCCTGGTCATTATTTATTTTATTTAGAGAGGTTTATATACTGCTTTTCACTTTGGTCAAAGCAGTTTACATTGAACAGTAGAACATCATTCAGTTTACACAGAACATATTAACTATATACAGTGAACATTGCATAATAATTGGAACAGTTAATTATATACAATGGATGAATAATTCCCTGTCTGATGTTATGCTTGAATCATCTGGTCATGCCAAATGGATGGACCAGTCCTGCATACATCAGTTCTGACTCCTGCCTGTGCACTATGGGGGTCATTCTGACCAGCGTTTAGCGGGGATATATGTCCAGGGTGGTCATACATTCCCCACTAAACACCTGGGTGCTATGCTGGTAAATGAGCTCCCCACATGTACAACAGAGATATGTGGTAAGCTCAGTATGAGGGCAGGAGGGGGCAGGCCTAGGGAGGAGCAAGGGTGGGCCAGGGGTGTGACCCTGACCCCAGACATACAGGGCTACTTCTGGTGTTGGCTCTGAATGTCCAGGCTTGGCCATCTACACAGGGAACTTATTCCTCCTCCAAGGTGGAATAAGTTCAACCGAGGTTTATGGCAGACAGTGGAGGGCCCAGGGAGTAGGTGAGCAGGGGCAGGGCGTTCCCCTGCAGCCTGATCTCGGCCTCAGAAGGCCCAATCGAAGGTCTGGCAGAAGGGAACAAGCCATTTAATACAGCATCGGTGATCGGGGCTCTGGCATGGAGCTGCAGTGCCATGGCGACGGGACACCATGGCACCGCAGCTCCATGCAGGAACCCAGGCTGAGATAGCTGGGGAAGTGGTGAGACATTCAGCTGGATGGAATCAGGGCTGGTCCTGCCCATCCAGACCAGTTGCACCTGGTTCTGATCCTATAGGGACGTATAGCCCTTGCAGGATCAGAATTGGGTGCAAATCCGACTCATCCACATTTTGGACATCCAGACAGGCTGGATGTGCACCAATCTGAATTGGCCACACTATCAGTTGGAGCCACAAGAGATGCATGATAAAACAGCAGGCAGAGAAAGAAAATTTGTGAAAGGCTTATTTCTTGCAGTTCAGTTTTTCATGGGTAGTTGGTAACCATGGTTTTAGCCCTGATGGCAGAGTAATTGCCATTTGGGTCCAAGTACAGACCCAAAGCAGGTCTACTCCCTCCAGGGATTTGGGTTCTAGGTGGGGAAGGTCTTCCTTCAATTTCTGATGATGAATTTCAAGGGAAGAAGCCTACATGACTCAATCAATTTGAGCCTACAGTATGTGGGAGCTAGGAGTGGAGTTGGGTGGAAGGGGAGAGGATCTGGCAGGACTACACAGGCACAAACTAATGTGGGTGGCTTTCTCTTTACTGCTTCAGCTCTAGTGCAATTGCAATGGTTGCCTCATCATGTCACACTCATCTTCACCACTGTTTAGCCCAAAATTCTGTACAATCAGGAAAAAATCTAGACATCTGGAAACCCTAGTACTAGGGATGCTCAAGCATCCACATAGATGGTGACTATACTTCGAGGCAAGGTTCCTGGAGGAACGGTCTTGTAATTAAAGCAGTGGACTCAAAATCAGAGGAAACCAGGGCTCAAGACCTGCTTCTCCCACTGAAGTTGTCTGTGACCTTGTGCAAGTCTATTAGCACTCCACTGCCTCAGGTACAAATGTAGGGTCACATTTGCTACCTGCATTTGTGCTAACACGCATTAACAAAAAATTAATGCATGTCATTTAATGCAGACCCATTATTCTCAACAGGGCTTATTTTCACATCAACAGACAAAAAAAGTTAATGCAGGTGGTAAATATAAATTCTCTGGGCTTTGCAAATGCTTCCTGCACCTGGATTTAACTCATCTTCAGCTTGGATTTGGAAAAGCAAATAATTCTAAAAACCCAAATTCACCCCCTTCCTTACTCACTTGCACATTCTTGAGTCTGAGGCTTGCACTAAGGGTAATGTCATGCCCACTGCTAATTCTCTAATTGTGATCCTAGGTCAGGTCACCCACCAGTTCCTCTGAACAATTTGAAATGATTTCCACCCTAGGAATCAGCAGATAGGAGTACATCCACTTAAACCTTGCTGTCTTGTGCAAGTTACTGTCCTTACCGTAGAGGAAGGATGATAACTTACTTGGCAGGACAGGAGCTTACTATTCAGTTGCAAGAAAGAGACAGGAGGGGTCCAGAACAAATCCAGTACATCTGCAGCACTTTTCTGTCCACTGCTGCGTTTCTCTCTTTACTTCCTGCCTAGAAGCATGTGATGCTGGGCCCATGTGACTTACATAACCATCAGAGCCAGCCGGGGGAGGGGGAGGAGGCACTCTCCAGAGGGCGGGGGAAAGCCCAGCTGCACCTCCGGTCTAGTCATTTACTGAGATCACTATAAAGAAAAGTCAGCTTCAGTAGTTAGGATATCAAAGTGTGGCAGAGGTATTCTTGTCAAAATGTTTCTTTTCTTTGCTTACCTACACAAGGGCGATAGGAGCAAAGTTTTTCTCCTAAAGGAGAAGTTATACATTGTAACAAACTCTAAAGCAAAGTGAAACTATGTAATCAGAGCCTTGGATACAATGATCTGTTCTGCATGAACAAGTGAGAAGTGAATTTGCACCTGTCTTGACTACAGTATTATCCTCAAAGAGCAGAACTGTCATTGTCCTCTCTGTACACACTGAAATGTATTTTACTGACATTACGATTACTTGTAAACTAACTCTTTTTGTCTTTTTCTACTTTAATTACTAAGGCCCCACTATTCCGGCTTTGTTAACCAGATAATCTCCAGTGAGCCCAATATTCAGCCGTACTACCCAGACTGCAAATTCCAGATATTCAGCAACAGCCGCTACTCCGATACTAATGCTGAATATACTTAATGTACTTCACTTCACAATGTCCCTGTTTAATGTACATTACCAAGTTTAAGTTACAATGTGAACCGCTTTGACTGAAATGATAACGCAATATAAAAACCTGTTAAATAAATATAAATAACAAACAACAAACAACTCACGCGAACACACAAATATTGTCAGCATCCACTTGGAACTCACCCCTTCCCCTGAGCACAACCCTTTGCTATCCTAATAAAAGACACATAAGACATATCATCCCACACAAAACAAGAACATAACGTAGTCCTACCTATGTATAGAGTTAATTTGTTAATTATTGTTTAGACTAATGTAAATAGTTCACTGTTCGATGTAATTGAATATGCACCATTCTGTACAATTCAAAGCTTTGTTTAAACCACATTTGATCGCCTGGAAAATGCGGTATAGAAATTTGTTATAAATAAAATAAAATAAATAAATAAATAGCATTTAAAAAAAACACTGACCTCCGTGGGCTCATTATTGACCTGTAGCTATATTGCTTTGGCTATATATGGAAAATTGTCATGCCAATAAAGTTTTCTGAATCTGCTATGAATGTCATATAGCATTTTAATAATTAAATAAGACTGAATTACTCTGGATATCAACTAATTATCAAATCATTTCTAAAACATATACATCAATATGTTCATAAAATGTTTCGTTTATAACATAACAAGCTTTGCATCAAATGCTAAAGCATGGTGCAACATTAAATCAATCAAAACTGCTCATAAAGGAAAACAATAAGTATGTTAATCAATGCAATAACAAAACCACCTCCCTAAGAATACAATCAATCAATAAATACACATTCAGCACCATATAAACTATTAAAAGAACCTGAACAGTAAATCAACCCCCAGCCTGGCCTCATCACTCATTTTTTCTTCCTCCACAACCAATCCCCTATCACACAGTCTCTCTCCCAAGTCTGACAGCCAATCCCCATCACTCACTCTTTCTGCCTTCCCAGCCAGTGCCCAACACTCACTCTCTCTTCCTCCCAAGCCATTCCCTTATCACACTCTCCCTCCCTCTTCAATCAGTTCCCCTATCACATACATTAGCCCTCTCCAGCCTGAGAACCAGTCCCTATCACTCATACTTTCTGCCTTCCCAGTCAGTCCCCATCACTCATGCTCTCTACCTCCCAGCCAGTTCCTCTATCACACACATTGGCATCTCCCAGTCTGGCAGCCAGCCCCCATCACTCCCTTCCTTGCCAATCTCCATCACTCACATTCTCTCTCTCCCTGGCCAAACAGTCCCCAGCACACTCTCCCTTCCCAGCCAGTCCTGTTCACTCACTCTCTTTCGCTGCTCAGCCAGTCTCCTATCACACATTTTCTCTCCCTCCACAGATGGTCTTTTGCTGTAGGATTTGCAGTGTGTGAGCATGATTCGTGTCTATGAGCTCAGGAGTATGGGCAAAGAGGAGCAGGGAGGAAGGGGAGATTAAATGCAAGCTGAAAGTGGACCTGCCTGTGCATAAGGACATCCTGAAAAGCCCAATCAAAGCAGGGCCAAGGGGACTCCATCTGTTTTCACCCACTCAAGTTCAGTCAACAGTCACGGGGAGAGGGGGAGGAAGAAATGGGCTTGATATTTTGTGGACTCAGGGAGATTTGCACTATTTTAAACATCTGCATTCTCCTCCTCCTCCTCACTGTTTTACATATTTCTTATGTTCTATGTCTTTCTCAACACTACAACCAGGGGCGTGGAGAAATCAGGAGCTGTGACACCTTCCCCCCCCCCCCCAGTGATTTCCTCCCTCTCTTTGGCAACACCTTATTCCCTTTTGGAGTATGACTATGAACCTACTACCAACAACAACCTGCAAGGAGGCTTTGGGAGACTCATTCATCTTGGCCCAAGTCAAGACAAGGAGTTGCAAGTTGGGAAAGAAAAGCTGAAGAGCAATCTGGCCCTGAGAGTGGGCTGCATGGTGATAGAAGAACACAGAACTATTCCAAGCCTCAGAGGAAAGTGAGAGTTGACTAAAAAACAGGAGGAAGAGTTGGTTTGGAAGGAAAGGTGCAGGGACAGCATGGAGGAGGCTGACTGGTGGAAGAATCAACCTGAAGTTGAGACCAGCTAGCATAGGGTGGGGGAGGATGAGTGTTGGAGGAAGAGTGTATTTTGGGGAGATAGCTGGGGAAGTTAAGAGCATATCAGTTAGAGATGGGTTGAAGGGGAGATAGAGAGTTTATGGGAGGCAGACAGACTGGAAAAGAGTGTGGGGAAACAGACATTGTTTTAATTCAATCAGTCATGATGAGTACACCTGAGGACACTGGCCTATTTATCCAATGGTTGTATTGGCTCTCACATTGATTTTTTTTCTGCCAAAATATCCCCCACTTGAAAAAATAATGAAGATATTGGTTTTATGCAATGATTGATTGATGTCACGATATTGTACTTTTAATTATGTTATTTTATTATTATTTATTTTATTTACATTTCTTCTATACCGCGCTATTAGGATCAGTGCGGTGTACATTGAACAGAACATACTACAATACAACAAGCAACATTGAGTTTACAATGAACAGGGCAGTGAACATGGATGTAACCGGGGAAACTATATACAAATTAACTTTACACTATCTACAAATCCTTTGCATATTACACATACATTGCATAGAGAAGATTTTCTTGATTCTGCAATTTATAAATGTGATAAATACATAAAGAAACTAACCTAAAGCAAAGCAATTTGGGGGCACTAGGTTCTAAGCTAGGGAAGTGCATTTGTGAATATGCATTCAGTTGGTTTGGCCAATTAACATGCACACAAATGATTTGCACACTTAAAATGTTCTAGCACGTATACAGTGCATGCACAAAGAATGAATAAGTGAAACGAACATGAAAAAATACTCCCAAATTAGGGAAAACTTAATTTGATCATTTCTATCTGATCACCTCAAGCAAGGCAGTTGTGGGGTGATGCCAGGGGCTGCTATGCAATTGACTGGTGCAAGGACACTTAGGCGAAAATTCTGCAGTGCAACCATGCCTCCCCCCAACTGCCTTTTGAACCTCAATGCAGTATCCTCCTATCTTGCCCTCTGTGCAGCATTTCCATATTGTGTCATCAGATGAGTGCAACCGAAACACTGTTGGTCCCTGAACATTTAACCGACCTGCTACAAATGGCTTCCCCAGATAGCCACAGTCTCGTAGGGTTACATTCTGGTCTTTTTCACCTCACTTTGGGGCCAATGCAGGACCCTTGCGTTAGAGCATAGTTTCCTAATGCAAGTGTAAAGAAAAAATGTGACTCCCCAATAGAGTAACTAAATAATATGCAAAGAAGTTGTGTGCCAAAAATAGCCAGAAACATGCACCCATACATGAGTCTGCACTAGCAGCATCTATAGCTTGAGCACAAAAGAAATCATATCAACACTCACGAGCATATGCTGGCACACTATTCTGCACATAAATATTGTTGATCTGAGGAACGTTTTAAGCTGTGCACAGGGCTTTGGTGCCTGTACATTATGCATATGGTCTGGAATGCTGTTTCAAGCATCAGTTCTGTACATTGCAATATGTCAGCAGTCTAGCACTTTACTGTTATTTTCCAGCACACCTTCCCCTCAGTTGCTCATTCCCTGCCATTTTTTCTTACCCTTCTCTTTCAACAAAGGAAAAAAGAAAGTTGTGGATACTTCCTTTCGATGGAAGTGGTGGGGGCAAATACAGTGACAGAATTCAAAAGGGCATGGGACAGACAGAGTGGATCCCTTTATAGAAACAAGATAAAATCTAATTAAACTTGTCTCTGATATCTTAACAAGTCGAGGTGACCTGCACGGAGCGGTGGGTACACCCCTAAACAAAGGCATGGGGAGGGGTGACCTTCACGGATTGGTGGGTGCACCTACTCTTGCCACCTTGCTGGACAGACTAGATGGACCAGGTTGGTCTTTATCTGCCGTCATATACTATGTTTATTTTCATGATCAATGTAAGAAAATAAATAGGCATGAAATCCTCATTAATGCTGACCTCAGAAGAATGAGCTAACTTTTTACTCCTCTTTAGACCTGACATTAAAGCCCCCGTGTTAAAAAATCTTTATGCACAGCCTTTTGTGCACTTCTTTTCATCTGCTTTTAATAGCTACTGCCTTCATTACAATGGCATTTAAACGAGCTGTGCACTGATATCAGAGCAAGTGCTTGCAAACAGCTCATGCACAAAACATCTTTTTGCACCGGGCGATGGCAGTAATGCAGAAAATTGTGCACAAAAGCTGGCTACCAGCCCAGTACAAGATTAAATTTAAAGGGCATGTTTACTAAGCCCCATGCTAGTAACGTGGGTTTGGGCCGTAGTATTAGTACAGGGCACTGCACTAAATGCAAGGGGCAGAACAGTCATCCTCCTGAATTTAGTGCAGCTGGCCATGTTAATACTGTTGTGGGGGCAACTAGCACCATCCATTGTGCTGACGGTAGTTGCTCTCCACCAAGCGCTGGCAGCAGAGGCTTTCAAGACTTACATTAGCGACGCCATGATGGGAACACCCACGCCCTGCCCGGGTACTACTCAAATATGCACTGAGCGTAGAGTGGAGTCCTGCACTGCTTTTTAGCTTGGTGCCAAAACCAGGCACTGCCCAGCTAGCACACTTTACTAAACATGCCTCTAAAACTATATCTGATCTTCAAGACCCTTAAAGGAAATGTGCCAGAGTAGATGAAGAGCAGTATCACCCCCGATGTACCTTCAAGATCTCTAAGATCCTCCCAAGGAGCATGCCTAAGCATACTTATAGTGATTGTAAACTGCTCTGATGTCCTTCAGCCTGGGTGGTATATCAAGAAATTGCATAAACATAAACATACATTCGCCAAAGGAGATTTGCAACGTTACACCCATCCGCGAACCTTCTTGTAAGCAGCCCCACATGCTGAAACTCATTTCCAGAAAGGCTTTGCCTAACCCAAGACTCTCTCTCTGCAGGAAGCAGTTGAAAGCTGGACTCTTCTCCCAAGCCTTCAATGGAAATGGCAACTCACTAGGCAGTCATACACACAGAACTAAAACTAGCTGTACATAAGGGTATGCTCACTAAGCCCCGTGCTGGTAACACAAGCATGAGCCACCTTAGCAGTGTGGGGTTCCTCGCTAACTGCAGGGTGCATGTGCATCCATCCCCTTGCAGTTACTGCACTTCAACGGAGCAAAGCTGCTGCAGGTGCAACTACCACCACCCATTGAGGTAGTGGTCATCGCACCTGTGCTACCAGCATCAAGCGCAGGTAGCGTGGGCCACAAATAGCCATGCTAGTTGTTCTGTGCTTGGAACGCCCCTATCCCACCTAGTTACTACCCCAGTGTGCGCTTTCAGGGTAACATGGGGGTTTTAGCATGTGGTCCCAACCTACGTTTTAGCATTAGCAACCCCATGCTTGGTAGTGCACATTAGTAAACATGCCCCTTACTACAGTAGGACTTGCTTACTACATGTGCTCAAGCTAAGGCCATTTCCATGAACCTATTTGTAATGAATACACAACTCTTCCTCATCTGTTTCAACTCTTTTTACGCTATTTAAATGTTCCACCCTGCTTTCTCCTTTGCTTTTAAGCTGTCTTAATGTGTATTGTGTTGACATTTTAAATAGCATCTTACTGTTGTAACTGTATATTGCCTATGTCCATATTATACTTGCCGCATTCTGCCTTGTGTGAAGTTTTTCAATAAAGCGGTATAAATAATCCTAATACATAATAAAATAAATGCTGTGCAAAGTCTCCTGCCCTTTATCACATAGGTCCCTTTGAGAGCTAATTGTTTGTTTGGTTAATGTGAAGTGAGAAAGTACAAAGCTTTTTTTCCAAATCAGGAGTAGGAGAGGTCTAAGTGGAGAGAGAACTGGATCCAGGGAGGAAAAAGTGCAGTCTCTAGGAGAGGCTCGACTTCTCTTTGATCAGAGGCTGGAAGGCCTGTCAGCAATGCTAATAAAGAAAAGGATATCTGCTTGAACTGCTGCAAAGGAGTTCCCCACCCCCCACATTCCTCCTGCTGACTGCTAGCTGGAAGACAGGCACAGACTGAAAGTCTGTTCACAATCTTCAGGTAGCTGTGACTCCTTAGATATTAGTCAGGAGGTGGTGAGTTTGTAACTATATTTCATTTGCCACTCTTAATGCACTTTTGAGGAATTTCACATTAACTCCCAAAACCACCACCACCACCACAATAATTATCTAGCTAGCTCTTATCAGAGATTGATCTTGCATTCACCAGCGACTACATTTTTTAACATAGGCACTAAGGAGTTCCTCACCTCCCCCTCTTCTTTAGCTCCAGTCCCCTTAGTTCCTCTTGGTCCAGCCTCCCCCTCCCCCTCCCCCTCCCCTTCGTCCCTACTACTACTACTATTTAGCACCTGTAGAGCGCCACGCACGCAGCGCTGTACAGCTAACCTACAAGAGGCAGCCCACGTACAAAAGACAGTCCCTACACATCAGAGTCATGCTCATCGGAGTTTACAATCTAATCAGAGTAATACAGAGCATAGGTCAGTTCAGTGCAAGGCATAAGATAGGGATAGAAGTCAGGATCTGAAGGCAATGGTGAAGAGGTGGGTCTTCAATATGGATTTGAAGGGGACCAGGAAGGGTGCCTGGCGTACAGACACAGGTAGGCTGTTCCAGGCACAGGGTGCAGCGAGGTGGAAGGAGCGAAGTCAGGAGTTGGCAATGCGGGTGAAAGGCATAGATAGAAGTAATTTGCTAGCAGAGCCAGGTTCCAAGAGGGGACTTAGGGAGAGACAAGAGATAAGAGGTATTGAGGGGCTGTAGAGTGAATGCATTTATAGGTCAGTAGGAGAAGCTTGAATTGGATGCGGAATTGGACAGGGAGCCAGTGAAGGGACTTGAGAAGTGGAGTAATGTGGGCATGGCGAGACTGGCGGAAGATTAGTCGAGCAGCGTGATTTTGTATAGATTGAAGGGGAAGGAGGTGGCTCACGGGGAGACCGCAAGGAGTAGGTTGCAGTAGTCGAGGTGAGAGGAGATTAAGGAGTGGATAAGGATTTTGGTAGTGTGTTCAGAGAGGAAGGGGCAGATTTTGCTAATGTTGTAGAGAAAGAAGAGGCAGGTCTTAGCTACAAGCTGGATATGTGCGGAGAAGGAGAGAGAGGTATCAAAGATAACCTCTAGATTGCGGGCCGAGGGAACAGGAAGGATAGTGGATCCATCCACATAGACTGAGAAAGAGGGAAGAGGAGGGGAGGAATTTGGGGGAAAGACAAGGAGTTCAGTCTTTGCCATATTCAGTTTTAATCGACAATGAGACATCCAAGCGGCGATGTTGGAAAGGCAGGCAGAGATCATGGACTGGGTGGCCAGAGAAATATCAGGTATAGAGAGGTAGATCTGGGAGCAATAGGCATAGAGATGATACTGGAAGCCATGGGAGGAGATAAGCGCACCAAGGCCCTGGGTATAGTGAGAGAAAAGGAGGGGGCCCAAGACGGATCCCTGGGGTACACCTACATGCAGCGGGGTAGGGGAGGAGGAGGAGCCACCAGAGCATACACTGAATGAGTGATGTGAGAGGTAGGAGGAGAACCAGGATAGTACGGAGTCCTTGAAGCCAAGTGAGGAGAGGGTGGTGAGGAGAAGATTGTGGTCAACAGTGTCAAAGGCAGCGGAGAGGTCAAGAACGATGAGGATAGAGTAGAGGCCGTTAGATTTAGCCAGGAACAGGTCATTGGAGACTTTTGTGAGAGCCGTTTCAGTGGAGGGTAGGGGTCAGAATCCGGATCGTAGTGGGTCCAGGAGGGCCTGGGAGGTAAGGAAGTCGAGGCAGTGACAGTGGACTGCTCGTTCAAGTAGTTTAGATATGAAGGGAAGGAGGGAGATAGGTCGATAGAAGGACATGCGGCTTGAGCGAGGGTTTTTTGAGGAGGGGTGTGACAACAGCATGCTTGAAGTCAACGGGGACAGTTGCAGTGGCGAGTGAAAGGTTGAGGATATGAGAGATGGGGGGACAATGGTGGGGGAAATGGGGTGTAGGAGATGGGTGGGGATAGGGTCAGATGAACAGGTGGTAGGTTTGGAGGAGGTAAGAAGGAGTGTGGCTTCTTCAGAGATTGCAAGGAAGGAGGAGAGGGTAGCAGAGGGAGTATGGATGGGGGAGAATTGGGGAGGGGGGAGGTAGATGAGGGGGTGGGGAATTGGAGGGTAATCTTGTGGATTTTGTCATGGAAGTAGTCAGCTAGGGATTGGGCAGAGAGGGAGGGCGGGACCGGGGGCGGGGGGACCTTGAGGAGAGAATTGAGGGTGTTGAAGAGACGGCGAGGATCAGAGGCAAGGGAGATGGTCAGATGGATGTAGTAGTCTTGTTTGGCAAGTGCTATGGCTGACTGGAAGGAACACAACATGAATTTGACATGTAGAAGGTCCTCTGGGGAGTGGGATTTGGACCAAGCACATTTGGCAGAATGGACGCAGATGCATAGATAGCGGGTTGTGGGCGAGAGCCAGGGTTGGGGAGTAGATCATTTGACAGGACGTGGGGTGGATAAGGCAAGGGTGTCAAGAGCTGAGGATAGTGTAGCATTGTAAGAAGATAGTGCCTCGTCAATGGACTTGGACGATATAATGGAAGAAAGAGATGGAGAAATGGTGGAGGAGAGAGTCAGGGGATCAATATTATGGAGGTTTCTAAATAGGTTGGATGAGACAGGGCAGGGTTGAGATGGTGGAAGCTGAAGAGTAAAGATTAAAAGGTAATGGTCAGATGAGGGAAGGATTGAGTTGCGGAAATTAGAGGGAGAGGATTTGGAGAAGAGTATTAGGTCAAGGCAGTGGCCATGTAGGTGGCTGGGGGTGGTGGAGCAAAGTTGGAGGTCAAATGAGGAGGTGAGGGCGAGGAACTTTGAGGCGTGGGGGTTGGAGGGGTTGTTGACGTGAATGTTAAAGTCGCCGAGAATAAGAGTGGGGGAAGAGGGATCCAGAAAGGTGAAAACCAGGAGTCGAAGTCGGTGAGGAAGGTCGATTTGGATTTGTCAGGTGGGCGATAAATAACAGCTACTCGGAGGGGAAGTGGTGTGAGGAGGTGAATGGAGTGGACTTCAAAGGAGAGGGGGGAGTGTGACTGAGGTAGCAGGAGGGGTTGGAATTGGCAGGAGGGAGAGAGTAGGAGGCCAACACCACCCCCGCAACCAGTAATTCAAGGTGTATGGGAGAACTGGTAGCCCCCATAGCAGAGGGAAGCAATGGATGCAGTGTCGTCAGGGTGGAGCCAGGTCTCAGTCAGGGCAAGAAGGTGTAGAGCATTAGAGATAAAGAGGTCGTGAATAAAAGGAAGTTTTTTAGTGAAGGGGGAAGGATAGGGATATGGATAAGGTTGGAAAAGTTATGTGAGGATTTCTTATCAGAGTAACATGAGGGTCTATTTCTAGAGTAGTGCAGAGATTTGGAGGGAGCAGGGTGCGGGTGGATATGTCTGGGTGTGTATGCCCTCCAAGAGTGACCTGAAGGAGGGGAAGTGAGGGGTGAGTGAGAGGTGATATTGATGATATCAGGTAGGATGTGTGAGGATTTCATTTTGGAGATAAGGTTGGGGTTGATATCTCTGGATGAGTGAGTGGGGGATGAGGGAGGGAGGGCGGAAAGGGGGAGGAGCGAGATGTGGATGAGATTAGATAAGGTGCGTGAAGAACTCTTTTTAGGGTGAGAAAGAAATTGAGGGGGGCCAGGGTTGAGGTTGATGTTACCTGATGAGAGAAGGAGAAGGAGTAGTAGAGAGCGTGGTAAAGCGGAGACAGTATGGCAGAAGCGAGGGTGGGGTTGCCTTAAAGAGAGGGGGGATGGTTGAATGCGGGGGATGTTGTGATGAAGCTCAAGAGCAGATGCTAGGCTAGAGGACAAAATGGAGGGAGAAGTGAGGAAGGTGGGGGGGGGGGTAGGGGGGAGAGGAGGGAGGGTGTTGGTAGAAGGGGTTGCAGTACGTGAGGATGAGGAAGAGAAGGACAACGTGATGTGGGGCCTCCTGAGAAATGAGGCCTCATGAAACGGCTATTGGGATTCAAATAGGCCACTGCTTTTTTGGCAAAAATATAAAACCCATGCCTGACAGCGCCATCCCTTTATCTTAGGGTCTGCACTTCCTGACTCTGCCCCTTCAGAATGAATGATTCAACCAGCTACCAACCCAGCACAGCGAATCCTCAACTCTACTGACCAGAATGTCCCCTCCAAACATTGTTTCCATATCTCGCCACTTCCCCAGAGGGCTCCAAGGGGTAAAACCCCCAGCATCTTTCTAGATACCATTGAGCGACAATGCTCCATCCGTAGAACTGATGGCCCTCCTAGGCTTCCGCTAAGAACTGGCTCAGATTTAGACTCCCCGTGCTTTGACAAATACCGTACAACTTTTGAACATATGAGCATAACCAGCAAGCCTAATGCATAACTCTGGGAGGTAGGGTGGGTGGTTGCATTGAACTGGTTTGGCCAGAATGCAGCATGTTGAGTCAGCCTCTATTGCACTTTAAAAACACCCCACCCACTTGCACAAGCCACCTCCCCCCTCCGCCACCCTTCTGACTAGTCTTCAGGCTGAATTCTGCATCCCTCCCATTCATCCCTGTCCCTTTCCCCAGCCAGATGCTTGGTTCTGCAAGCCTGAGGCCATGTTAATCTCAGCTGGTCGTGTAAGCCAGCCAGCCTCCTCTCATTCACCAGTTCTTAGGCAGTATTTCTATATGCCAATCAACTGATTAGCTATTTACCCAATTAGGAAAGATTTTAAATATAGTAGGACCCCAAAAAACTTCCTCTATCTTTGAATGAGGAAGTTTTTGGAGCTTGCTCCTACCTTGTATGTGATTGAAATATTTTATTTATTTATTTATTTATTTTATTTAAAAGGATTTCTATACCACCTTCTCCTTCAATCAAGGCGGTCACAGCAAACAATCAATGAGAATGGTTTATGTGTGTTCATGCAGTGATACAGTGCGTGCATGTGTAGTGGTGTACCATAGATTCCTGTTGAGCTATTTACAGCGTGCGCTATTATACAATCCTATGTACATGGGGAAGGGGGAGGGGGGTTGGTCTGTGGCCTTGACTGGCGAGTAGTTCATGTGACGTCCCCGTATTGTTTGATGAAGAGTGTTGTCTTAAGCTGCTTCCAAAAGTCCATGATGTCTGTTAATTGTAGGTCATCTGGGAGGGCGTTCCAAATTGCTGGTGCAGCCAGAGAAAGGGCTCGGTCCACGGTGTCCTTGCGGACCTTGGTGAAGTCTTTTGGTGTGTTAACACGGTTGGAAGTGCCCTTCCTCCTCTGTCGTGTGCTTCTGTCAGATTGTATAAGTGTTTGTAAGCTGAGAGCTGATGACTGTTGTTTTATTTTGAATATGTTTATGACTGTCTTATATTTGATGCGTGAGCTGATTGGAAGCCAGTGTAGATCTTTCAGAATGGGTGTGATTTGTTCTTGTCTTGCTGTGCCAGATATTATGTGTGCCACTGTGTTTTGTGCCAGTTGCAGCGGTCAGAGTGTTTGTTTTGTGAGACCAATATAGATTGGGTTGCAGAAGTCTAGTATTGGGGTTATTAGTGCCTGGCAGACTGTGCGGAAGTGCTCCGGGGAGAGGAGGGGTTTGAGGCGTCAGATTAGTCTCATCCTGTGGAATGCGTTTTTAGTGGTTCTGCTTATGTGTGAATGTAGATTCAGTTCTTTGTCCAAAGTCACTCCGAGGTATTTTACTTCCAGTTTTATGGGTATGGTTGTGTTGTTTACCTTGATGTTGAGTAGAGGAACGAAGTCGGTGTTTTGGGTGATGATTAGTGCCTCAGTCTTGCTGTAGTTTATGTTCAGGTTGTTGTCTTGAAACCAGCTGGTCATGTGTATGAGACAGTTTGTTATTTTGGAGTAGTCCGGGTTGTCGAGTGTGATTGGTGTGTATATCATGATGTCATCGGCGTAAATTGTGTATTGTATATTGTGTTCTTTCATAATGTCGCATATTGCCTGAATGTAGAAGTTAAATAATAGCGGCGATAAGGCGGATCCTTGTGGTACTCCTTGCAGGACCTTTATGGGTCGGGATGTGTTGGGGCCGACTTTGACCTGTATCTGTCTGTCCGTTAGGTATGAGTGGAACCACTTCAGAGTGGATCCATGCAGCCCAATGTTCTGTAGTCTTTCCAGTAGAATTCTGTGATCCACTGTGTCAAACGCTGATGAAATGTCGATGAAGATCATCAGTATTCTGTTCTTGCAGTTGTCTATGAGGTGGAGTATGTTATTGAAGAGGTATAACAGGAGTGTTTCGACTCCGTGGTTGGAGCGGAAACCGTGTTGGTTGATGTCTAGTGGTGCGTGGTTGTCAATGTGGTCTTGTAGCTGATGCTGTACTGCCTTCTCAATAATTTTTGCCAGTAGAGGTATGCTTGAGATTGGTCTGTATGCTGCTGGATTGTTCTTATTGAGTGGGGATTTCTTCAGGATTGGTCTTATAGTGGCAAGCTTTAGCTGGTTCGGCATGTTTCCTTGGGTCAGAGAGCTGTGCAACATGTTGTGTATGGTGTGGATGATGTTTGACTTAGTAGCTTTGATCCATGTCACTCGGCATGGGTCTGTTGGAGCCATTCTTGTATTGAGTGCAATGATGATGTGAGAGATCTGCTCTGTGGATGGGGTGCTGAATGTGCCCCAGGATTTCGGGGGTGTGGTTGGTTTGGTGGTTGTGTTTGCTTTTGGTTGTAAAGAGGAATGGAATTTTTCTTGGATGTGGTTTGCAAATGCTTGTGGGTCTATTTGGACTTTGCTTTCGATCTTCTGTTCCTTGGTGAGGGTTTTCACAATTTCGAAGAGCTCTCTTGGTTTGTTGATATAAATATGTGATATAATGAAGAATCGGCCTGTGTGCCCATTATGGTGCATTTTGTTTCCTGTAGAACATTTATTCTGTTTGACTCAATGCTCTCTTAACATATAGCACCACCCCACTATCCATTTTATCTAGCCTATCATTGTGATATAATTTGTACCCTGGTATCATAGGGTCCCATTGGTTATCCTTCTACCAGGTCTTTGAGATGTCTACTATACGTATCTAAGGGGCTTGTTTACAAAGCCGCGGTAGTGGTTCGCGATCGCGATCGCAGCCGCGGCCCCATTGAAATCAATGGGGCCGCGGCTCCGATTACGATCGCAAACCGCTACCGCGGCTTTGTAAACAAGCCCCTAAGTCTTCATTTGGTGCTATATATTCTATCTCTCCAATTTTATTTTAAGGCTTCTAGCATGTCTATACAATCATTTCCAATTATGTCATTTGTTTATACTTACAACCTTTTTGGCAATCTTTCAGCTCTCTGTGCTCTTTACTTAAGGGCACCTGAGCCACTTTTGCCTTTATTGCAACCAGTCTATCAGGTTTTTCTAACCTTCCTGTTATGATAGTATCCTTCAAAGATACTTCACTCCGAACCATGCACTCCCGAGTGACAGTCAGCTTTCCCTCAGGTTCAAGTTTAAAAGCTACTCAATCTCCTTTTTAAATGTTAGTGCCAGCAGCCTTGTTTCACTCTGTCTAAGATAGAGTTTATCTTTTTCGAATTTGCTCCCCCTTCCCTAGAATGTTGTCCAGTTTCTGACAAATCTAGATCCCTCCTCTCTGCACTATCATCTCATTCATGCATTGAAACTTTGGAGCACATCGGACGAAAAGAAATCATCACCATGGAATTATTGAAGTGCAAAATCTTGCTCGCCGCAGTATTGATGACTGAGCAAAGAGGTCAGACAGAAGATGAAGGTGGAACAACAAACCTACTGGAATGGTGTCACAGCCAACCTGGAAGAAGCAGCATTCAAGCACGAGTACCGACTCTGTATCAGACCCTCAGGAGACTGAGTGGTAAAATCAATTAATAACAACATCAAGAAAGTGGATGGCACCTTTGTGAGCTCCCCTGGTGAATGCTTGCAATGGTGGAAAGGATCCTTCCAACAACTACACAACCATGATATGCTCCAGAGATCATCACCAGAGCCACCATCTATCCATCTGCCAGAGAATCCATTCCTCGATGGTGAGCCAACGGTTGATAAAGTGGAGTACGATAAGATCATTGAAGAAAGGAAAGGCACCCAGAGTGGACCAAGTCACTGCCGAAATGATCAAAGCGGGGGGAGACATCCTGCTGAAATGGCTTCTCATCCTCCTAACACTCACCTGGTGCATGGAACGAGTTCCATCAGCATAAAAGAAAGCCATCATCATGCCAATCCTGAAGAATGGCGATAGCTGGGAATGCAAAAACTACCATGGCATCAGCCTCCTTTCAATCATTGGCAAGTTGTTCATGAAGATCATACAATCAAGGCTGCAGAAATATCGTGAACAGACCGCCTAGAAGAGCAAGCAGGATTTAGGCCACATTGGGGCTGCACTGATCAAATATTCACCATTTGTCAACTGGCGAAGGAAAGGATCAGGTGTGGAAAGTGAACCATCATCATCTTCATTGACTTCAAAACCATATTCGATTGTGTTCACTGGCCCACCCTGTGGAGAGCATTAGAGAACAAGCACGTACTGCTGAAGATCATAGCATCATACTAGCAGTGTGCAGATCCGAAATGAACTATCCAAGGAGTTTCCTATCCAAAATGGAGTCCACCAGAGAGATGTCGCCTCACCCCTGCTTATCAATATCATGATCGACGCCATTATTTTTATTTATTTATTAATTCCTATATACCAGATTTCCAAGGATCAGTGCAGTTTACAGGAACAAAGTTCAACATTACATGAAACAGGGGTACATGGAACGGTTAAATCTTATATATGGAACAGGTAGACAACACTATTTATAACACAGAACTGTAACTATATACAATTAGAGAGTTGCTCACATCTTTGAGTGATTATGTACCTGTGAGCAGCTGTTATGAGGAAAACATTCGAGGACAGATGCAAGATCCAGTACGACGTGAACAACTTCCTGACTGACTTGATGTTCACAGATGACAGTGCCATATTTGCTGACACAGATGCAGAGGCCACAGACATCCTTTACCACATTGCCCGCATTGCCCAATCTTATGCCTAAGAACAATGTGGACAAGACCAAAGTAATGACCACAGATGGATCACAGGCCAATGTTCACCTTGATGGAATCCAAATCGAGCAGGTCCCAGAATTCAAATACCTGGGATCACTGGTGCAGGAGAAGAATGTGGCATCCACCACCAAAGTCCACAGCAGGACTGGTCAGGCAACAAAAGCATTCGCCTCGCTCAAATGGTGCTGTGGAAAAAGGTCAATATCTCCACCAAGACCAAAATTTACCTCTTCCAAACACTGATCCTGCCAATTCTCCTATATGGATCAGAAACATGGACTCTGCTCAAACCTGACATTAACAAGCTTGAGATCTTTCAAATGCAATGCCTGAGACAGATTTTGGGCATCTTTCTTCGTGATCACCATCGAAATAAGACAATTCAGATAAGGTGTGACCATCAACATCCAATAAAAGAACAAATCCAAAAATGCAGACTGCGATGGTTTGACCACATTTGCAGAATGAATATCAGTCGGCTGCCATACAGATTCCTCTGCTGAGAATGACCTGTCCACTGGAGGGTTCAATGAGCAGCACTGAAGAAAACATGACTCAAACACATCGAGAAAGACCTAAGAACCAGTGACTGACCATCGACAAGGTCAGAAATATCACCACCGATCACCGAGGTTGGAAGCATATTGTGAACAACACACGGAATCCAACAGCACCTACAGCAGTGTATTTGTTGAGAGGATGACCTGCTCCCCAAATGCCAGCTAAGGATTAAAGAAGAAGAAGAAGAAAGCAAATCTACTTCTCTTGGAAGCTGCTTGAGGGAGCCAAAGGGAGGAACAGGGCTGTTTTTACCATTGGGCAATAGGACACTTGGGCCCCTGTTGTGCAGGAGCCCAGGGCAACTGCCCCTTTTTCCCATAGGTAAAAGTGACCCTGCCCTGAAGGAATCCTCTCTGTTGAGGAACAGAGCCAAGGCCAAGAGGCTTGCATCCTGGAGATGAATGCCTGGCTGTGTGGATGGTGTTCTCAAAAGCATTTTGGCTTCCTGGACCATGCCATGATTTTCTAAGGGCTGCTGAGCAGAGAAGGAACTTATTGAAGTAGAGAAGTGTCTTCCACAATAGACTGGCTAATCTACTGAGAAGGGCTTTAAACTAGGATCATTAGGGATAGGTGAACAATACCCCCAGGTAAGTAAAAGCCCTCAGGTAAGCAAAAGCATTAAAAAATAATATAGAAAAGTAAAAAAGGGCAACATCTAGAAGGCTGCCTGTATTAATGCCCATAGAATGTTAAATAAAATTCAGATTTAGAAGCTGTAATGAAAGAAGCTGACTTAGCTATAGTGACAGTCATAGAGACACAGTACAAAGAAAAAAATGATTGGGACATAGTTATATCAGGTTATAATCTAGTAAAAAAACAGGTTTGGAAGAAAGGCAGGAGAAGTGGTGCTATATGTAAAAAATATTAAAGCAACAGAACTGCAGGACTTATGAGGGAAGAAGGAGGCACTGTGAGCTAGTCTGGAAAAAAGAGAATGGAAAATCTATTTGCATTGGTGTGATATACAAACCTTCTTTACAGGCAGAAGAAATAGACAAAGATTTAATTGAAGATATTCACGGTATTGCTATGAAAGAAGAAGTACTTTTGTTGAGAGATTTCAATTTGCCAGATGTGTGGGATATCCCTGCTGTGGTGACATCAAGAATGCTTTGTACTTGGTGGTCTATAAGTGTGTTTAAGTAAGTAAGAAGTAAGGAAATCCTAGCAATTGTGATGGAACCCACTTGTGAGAGAGCAATACCAGATTTGGCGCTTACCAATGGGGAGAGTGCTTCTGATGTTGTAGTGGGTGATCATCTGGCATGAAGTGATCACCGAATGGTGAGCTTCAATATTAGGACATGGGTGGAGATGATTCATTCAAAAGCAAAGGTCCTAGACTTCAGTAAAACTGACTTTGCAAAGAGAAACATCTCAAGGAATCGTTAGCTATATGGAAACATCTGAGGAAGTAGAACAACAGTGGGCAAAACTGAAAGGAAATATTTTAAGGTAGGCATTGACTATTTTGGATTTAAAAGCCAGGCTAAAATCTTAAGAGCCAATGGCTGTGACCTCCTCATGTCCCTCTCTTCTGGGTTGTCTCATTCTCTACTAAAGTTCAGGAGCTGAAGGTGGGTGGATCTCCTTTGAGGTGGTCTACCACAGTATCTTTAATGTCAGATTTGCTAGGGCTGTTTTCCCATTCTATGTCCAAGGGAAAAACGCTTCATAAATCAGGTCCTTAATGCATCCCCTGGAGGCTAATTGCAGAATATACAACTGGCAGCACCCTTATATATACCCTGTTGTCACCCAATCTTGCAATCTGTCTCCCTTCCTAACCTCTTGTCACCTAGCCTTGTACTCTCTCCACTCCTCTCCTCTCATTGTCTAGTCTCATGCCTCCCTTAAAATCAGCCACCCAGCTCCTACCTACTGAAAGCTGGTCAGCCTCCCTCATAAGTAACCATACAGCCTTCCCCCCAGCCTCTATCCCTACCCCTATCCTTGCAATCCAGTCAGCCTTCCCCCAGCTAGCCAGTCAGCTCCCCCAGCCTCCTCCTAGCTAACCGATCAGCCCTCTCCAGCCCCTATAAACCAGTTAACCTCCCACAAGTAAGCCAGTCATCCCCCCACCCCATGTATCAGTGATCATCACTACGACGTCTGTCTGCCCTCAAAGCAGAAAGTTCCTTATTTTTGCTTCATGCAGTTCAGCCTTACACAAAGCCATGTAATGCAGAGACAACAACTTCCTTTTCTGACAGCAGTCAGACATAAATGTCGCATCACATGGCACTGTGTAAGTCAGTGTCACATGGTGCACAAATTCTTACGCTGGTCTCTTGTTCTCACTTCTTACCAGATAAGCGCCGGAGTTGCTACACTATGCAGCTCACTTGAACAGAGCCATGTGGAGTAGAGAGAGAGAACCTTCTATTGGAAGAACAACCCAAACCATGAATACACGATGCAGGTTCCACATTAGAAACCACCACCCACAAAAAGGATCTAGGTGTCATCGTGGATAGTACGATGAAACCCTCTGCCCAGTGTACAGCGGCAGCCAAGAAAGCAAATAGAATGCTAGAAATCATAAGGAAAGGAATGGAGAATAAAATCAAGGATACTATAATGCCTCTGTATCATTCTATGGTGCGACCGTACCTTGAATATTGTGTGCAACCCTGATCGCTATATCTTAAAAATGATATAGTAGAATTAGAAAAGGTAAAGAAAAGAACCACCAAAATGGTAAAGGGGATGGAAGAATACCCCTATGAGGAAAGGCTTAAAAGGTTAGGGCTTCTCAGCTTGGAAAAGAGATGGTTAAGGGGAGATATGATAGAGATCTATAAAATCATGTATGCAGTGGAACAGGTAAATGTAGATTGGTTGTTTACTCCTTTGAAAAGTAGAACGACTAGGGGACACACAATGAAGTTACAATGTAGGACATTTAAGATTAATCATACATTTTTTTTTCACTCAGTGTGTAATCAAACTCTGAAATTTATTTTATTTACATTCTCTTATATACTGTGCTATTCTGCATCAGTGTGGTTTACATTGAACAAACTGAAATTACATTGAATGGGGCATTATAACTTGGAGATAACTATTTTACAGGGAACATGGGCTATGGAGGGTTAAGTGGCTTGCCCAAGACCACAAGGAGCACCTGTGGGACTAGAAACCCCAGTCCTTCTGGCCCAAGGTTGCTGTCCTCTAGTGGGATTTGAACCCCCAACCTTCCAGCCTGAAGTACCTTGCCCCAACCACTAGGCCACTCCTCCACTCCAAATATTACTGGAAAATGTAGTAAAAGCTGTTAGTGTAGCTGGGTTTAAAAAAAGCCATTATTAAAGAAGACAAGGGAAATCCACTAGTTACTCCTGAGGTAAGCAGCATGGAATTTGTCTACCTTTTTGGGAACCTGACAGATACTTGTGACCTGGATTGGCCACTGTTGGAAACAGGATTCTGGGCTTGATGGACCCTTGGTCTGACCCAGTGTGGCATATCTTATGCTCTTATGTTCTTATGCTTTGGCAGCAGCATTGTGGCACAGAAAATAATAAAAGGGGGGATGATGAAATCCCAGGCACCTGGTGCAAATTTCTAATCATTATGTCGACCTGTCCCCTGAGATTTGTTGAACCCTGTTTTAAGGGCAACAAAAGTTTTTGTTAGGAAAGTAAATAAAAGTAAGAGGAAAAGGAGACTGCTATGGTTTTCAAAAGAAGTAGCTAAAAAGGTAAAGAAAAAGAGGGTGGCTTTTGTAAGCTATAAGAGGTAAAGTAGCCAGGAAAGCTAAAATGGAAATGGGAAAAAAAATACCCAGTTCAGTAAAACATAGGAACAAAACATTTTGTTCAGCATGTGAGACTCAAGGGTGAAGGGAAGGAATATGTAGAGTCTGATAAAGATAAAGCAGAATTGCTTAACAAATATTTCTATTCTATGTTCACTGATGAAGGGCCAGGAATGGGACCTCAGCTAACAACCACAAATAGGAAATGGAAACGAGGTAGAACTCAGACTATTCTCAGAAACTGGGTTCATGAGGAGTAAGCTAAATTAAAAGTGGACAAAAGGATGGGACTCATCTGAGGCTTTGAAAGAACTTAGGGAAGTACCAGCAGTTCTGTTGACTGACCTTTTCAATGCATCTTTGGACTTGGCAGTCATCTCGGAGGAATGGAGATGGATGAATGTGGTTCCTGTCCACAGAAGCGGAAGTAAGGAAGAGGTTGGTAACTATAAACTGGTTAGTCTGACCTCTGTGGTGAGTAAATTAATGGAAACACATCTAAAGCAGAGGATAGTGTGATTTCTGGAATCCAAGGGATTGCAGGATCTGAGACAGCATGGCTTTACTAGAACTAGGTCTTGTCAGTCAAATCTAATTTCTCACTAGGTGATGAGAGAATTGGATCAGGGGAGAGTGCAAATGTAGTATAGATTTCAGGAAGACTGACACCTTTCTATATTTATTTATTTAGACAGATTTGTATACCGCCTTATCCTTCAATCAAAGCGGTCACAACACAATTGGGGGATACATTTAACACACGGGGATATGAGACACATACACTAATACTTACAGGGAACATGGGCAATGGAGGGTTAAGTGGCTTACCCAAGACCACAAGGAGCATCTGTGGGACTAGAAACCCCAGTCCTTCCGGCCCAAGGTTGCTGTCCTCTAGTGGGATTTGAATCAGTGACATAAATAAACTGAGTGCCCTTGGCAAGGACTCTAAAGTGACTGACTGGTAAGAAACTAGTTGAGTGGATGCGGCAGAGGATAGTAGTAAATGGAGTTCATTCTGAAGAAAGGAGCATATCAGTGACAAGCCGCAGGGATCAGTCCTTGGTCCTGTTCTTTATAAGTCTCCACTGAGACTTCATTTGGAATACTATGGAGTAGAGGAGACTAGCAGTTGAATCTCACTGGCACGCCTTGGACAACCCTCCATTGCCTGAGGTACAAACTTAGATTGTAAGCCCTCTAGGGACAGGGAAATATCTACTGTACCTGATTGTAACTTGCCTTGAACTGCTACTGGAAATGTGTGTGCTAAATAATACTAAATAAATAAATAAAATACTCTATATTGGATACTACATTTTCAAAAGGATTTAAGTAGAATATGGTTAGTCCAGAGAGTGGCTACTAAAATGGTCTTCATCATAAGGCACATGGTCAGTGGTCTTCATCATAAAACACATGGGATTAGGCTTAAAGATCTCACTATGTATGTTTTGGAAGAAAGGGGTGATAAGATAATTTGCATACCTCCATGGTATAAATGCACAGGAGGTACATGGAACAGTTGAAAGGATGCTCTGGAATGAGTATTCATAGAAAGAAAGTGAAAGGGAATAGATCCAGGAGTAATCTGCGGAAATATTTCTTCATAGAAATGGTGATATATGCGTGGAACAGCCTCTCAGTGGAGATGGTGGAGACGAGAACTGTATCTGAATTCAAGGAAGCATTGGACAAATATAAATCTGAGTAAGAGAAAGGGATTATAGAACTTAATGGCTTTCATAGATGGGCAGATTGTATAGACCATATCCAGTTTTTATCTTCTGTCATTTTCTATGTTTCTCTATTTTGCTATATACCTCTCTGTCTGGCTCAGCTCTTTGAAGCCTGTTGCCCTAGCCTCCAGAGATTGGTTTCATACCCCTCTTGCACCAAGTTCAAGAGGGGAATGAGACCATACAACATACAACATATCATCAACTGGGAGATAATCATACATTTGCCACTCTATGCAAAAGACCGGATGCCCCCCATCTCGCTCTTGGACTGCTGTCTGAAGTTTTATATTGGTGAGCTGTTTAGCAATTTGAAGTTGCTAAGGGAGTAGGGATATTTACCTGTTATAAAATCCTTTAAGCTTATTAGGTGTATTGCATGCTATTTATTTAGGGTCACGTTTACTAAACATTAATTCATACTATTTGCCATCATGCCCATAGGAATAACATGAGCGCTGCAGCAGATAGCACATGCTAACATTTAGCAAACATGGTCCTTAATATTTGCTTCAAGATGACCTGCAAGAACTTAAAACTAATGTATTAATAAGGGCTAATAACTTAATAAAGATGCCCAACTAAACCCATGCCATTTTGAATTCTGTCACTGTATTTGCCCCCAACACTTCCATCTTCAACCTTTTCAATCCATCGCTGTTAAGATCATCTTTGGTGCCTATTGTTTTGATCACTCTACCCCTCTACTAATTTCTCTCCACTATCTCCCTGTTTCACCTCACATCCAATACAAAGTCCTGACCCTTCTTCACCTTTTGTTCATTCCTCATGTCCTGCTTACCAGGGCCGGCTACAAAGTTGGTTCAAAGTGTTAGTACCTGAGGAAAACCTTAAGCCTTAAGCCCCTCCCTTTCTGTCAGAATCTATTGTTTAGCTTTGAATACCCTGCTCTTTGTCCTCTCCCCCCAATCAGCCATGCTAGACAACCACCTAGTTTGCCTAATGGTTGGGCTGGCTCTGCTCCTTACCTTGTCTTCCTTTTTTCTCCTTACAGGCCCTCTCGTACCCTATGTTCCTCTCAGGATTCCTTCCTGTCCCTCCCTCCCCCTTCTGTTTTTTGTCTGGTCATCTCTTGAAAATCCTACTTTGCTTAGCTTGATCCCACCCTCTAGAACTCCCTTCCCCTACACCAATAAATTTCCTTTCCCAGGTTTAAGAAAGGTCTGAAGAGGTGACTGTTTGGAAGTGCCTTTCCTCATGCCTCTCCCCCTTGACCACCTCTTGTCTCTTTCACTTTCAAAGAAATCAGAGTGCATTTGTCGTTTTCTTCTCCCGCTTCCTTTTTCTCTTCCCTGTGATTTTTTTATACAACCTCCTTTGCTCTTTCTCTCTACTTTTCCTTCCTCTTTTGCTCTGTATTGCTCTTTTATATTTGGTTCTTGTAAATAACTATAACGTCCTTTTGGCCATTATCTATATAGAAAATGCTGGAAATAAATAAATAAAAATAAATAAAACTCCAACACAAAGATTTGTAACTAAGTTATGTTCTAAGTTTAATTGAAACTAAAAGTACTTGATTGAAGTACTTGGAAAAATAACTTTTGGGAACTTTCTCCTCTAATAGTGTTGCAGAAGTCTATGGTACCCAACCTGTGACCTATATAAAAAGAAGAGAGGATGTCCACTCATGGATCCCAGAAGAGAGATTAATTGAGGAGACAAGGAGAAGGGACCTGTCTTTGTCACAGCAGAAAGAGAAGAGGAGTTAATCAAGGATTCACATAGAAACCTGCCATTTTGATAACACAGAGTCACAGGTACTCCCCCAACTATTTGAGGATTCCAGCCCTGATAGTTTGGCAGGACCATCCCAAGAGATTAAAGCCATTAAGAGGCATGGGTGCACAATGCAAAACGCATGTAAAATTGACAAACTCACAGAGTTACACCATTATTCTGATCAGAGAATATTTGGAATATTAGAAAGCAGAACTCTTAAAGTTTCAATTACAAGATTCCAAATAGTTGGGAAAAACTGGCCATGCTCAACTTGCCTGTTCCCTGAACAAAAATCCATAGCTTACTTTCAAATATCCTTCTCATCTAGCAGGAGAATTAAACAACATTCTTTTGTGTTTTTTTTAAATGGCTTTGTAGATAGTTAATTTCACCCTGTATTCTGCAACATACTTGGAGCAGCATAACTTGTGTTTGTCATCTTAAATTTTGGCTTCTGTCCCTCATCTCTAGGAGTCCCATAGACGGTGTGGATTTATGGATCGTTTAATAGACAGAATACTGAGGTGGAATTATGGGAGAGTCCCCTTCATGCATATCCTTGGGAAAGGCAGCAGGGTCCACAGAACATTCTACCCAGTAACATCACCAGAAACATCACTGTGCTAACATGACTCAAACAGTGGGAAGGACCCTCAGTGACATGATTGTGTTCACACTTGCCCATACTTACCTCACCAATAGGTTATATCACTTCTAATGTAATGTATTATAGCATTGGTAGGATCACAGTTTTATACAGGTTAAATCCATACTGAATGTGTATTACATATTCATAATAAAGAAAACATGAGACATGCTATAACCAGAGAAGCCATGGTGGATGCTGGAGGATGCTAAGCTCTATAACAATTAGGTACAAACTTTTATACTCATTGTTTTGTATAGAACATGTTAATAATTTGAGGTTGATCACACCCTGGTAACCTGTGGTCTATAAATAAATTTAAAAAAGGGTGAGGTTGGGATTCTGTATCTCTATGCTTACTGCTTGGTACAAAACCCGATCATGGTCGGGAGACTGATGGAAATAAATAAAGCATAATACTGTTTTTCTATTATATATCCAATGAGAGCCCAATTCTGTCTCGCATGTCCATCCCCTTTGTACATCCGGGCTGAGCTGCACGTACAAAGGGGATCGCGATTCTGATCCCGTGGGGCACATCTATCCCCACAGGATCAGAATTGCGAACAGCAATGTACATGCAGGCCAGGACTGCGATTCAGTCCAGCCTGCACATAAATTAGTAGCCCGACTAATTCAGTCAGGGCTTTTAATGGAGCCATGACGCCATGGTGTCCTGTTGCCATGGCACCGTGGCTTCATTTAAAAGCCGCGATGCCGGTCGACATGAAAAAGAGTTTATTTTCCATAGCCTGACCCCCGATCTGGCCTCCTAAGGCCAGGGTCGGGCTGCGAAGAATAAACCCTGGCCCCCCTGTCCCCTAACATTGATAGCAGCACTGTGTGATACTCAATACTGAACATTAGAAATATAAAAAAAATCAGTGTATAAGGAAAGGATGTTTACAGAAAGGTTTTTTAGACCCATGATGGAGCTTGAAAGCGTACCCTGCTAAAGGGTGAACTGGCACTGAGGTCTTTTTCCCTTCTGATAATGATATAAGAAAGGAGTGACTGATTATGTAAGAATGATAAGATTTCCCATTGCTGTGATTAGGGTTTTAGAATAGATAAGCTATACACAATTCAGGGATTTGGAGTATTTGATATATTCCCCTGAGTTGGTTTTTTTTTCAAGATTACCACCCAAACTCTCCCCATGGGCAGATCCACCAGCAAAGTATGCACCAGCAAGCAATGCATAAACTTTTATACATAAGAACATAAGAAATGCCATACTGGGTCAGACCAAGGATCATCAAGCCCAGTATCCTCTTTCCAACAGTGGCCAATCTAGGTCACAAGTATCTGGCAGATTTCCAAAATGGTACATAGGTTCCACAATGCTTGTCCTGGGGTAAGCAGTGGATTTCCTGGGTCTTCTTTAATAATGGTTTATGGATCTTTCTTCCAGGAATTTGTCCAGACCTTTTTTTTTTTTTTTAAAGTCTTTATTTTGCATTTTATATTCCAATGTACAGAATAGATACGTTCATTGATAGTGTGACTAAATTATTACACTTGATCAATAGTAACAGAAACATACCCCCTAAGATCCCTCCTCCCTGATCTTTGGGTACAGCAGATTCTTTTCATCAACTGTAGATCAGACTCGCTAACCCTAAAGGCTATAGACATATCTTAGGAGGTAAGACAGAGATAGAAAAGAAAAGTAAGGGAAAAGAACTCCGCTGCGGGCACCACCCAGGGCAGTCACTCAGATAGTCCACTCTCAACTGGATTCGTAGCATATCGAGGGTATCCCAATTTGTCAAGGCATGGCCGAAAGGCCGGGTTATAGGATGCATATACGCGTTCACATTCTTGGTGATACATCACTAGAGTCCACCAGTGCGCAACTCGCAGTACCCGAAAGTCTTTCCAGTGACATAATATGGCTTTCACTGCGAGACTCAATAATAAGTCGAAAACTCTTGCACTCTTCCGTCCTAGGGTTGTCTCCTCTGCCAGAGATTTGTATATGACAATGCGGTAGGTGAGTCCAGTGTGAATATCCAACAGTTGCATAATTCTGTTCCAAACTCCCTGCCAATAGTCTTTCAAAAATGGGCAATAGAATAGCATATGGCTGAGAGTACCAGCGGCTTCTCCACAAGTCCAACACCGCGTATCCTTGTCAGCACTCCATTTTGCCGTGCGCACAGGCGTCAGGTATGCTCTGTGCATTAGAAAGTATAGTGTCTGGCTGAGAGAGGCCGCCCTAGTTATTCCTCGCTGGGTTCTCCATAGCTCCTCCCAAGCGTCCTCGTCAGGCAGCTCGCCTATTTTGGACTCCCAGGCCTTCTGTAATCCTACACAACGTTTCGTTTCCCCATCTCGCAATAAGGCTGCAAATTTGGAGAAAAGCCGAGACTCAGCCTGATAGTTTTGGATGTCTTGATGGAAAGGGTAAGCTGCAAGTAGGTCTACCGGTGTTACTCCTGCTCGGCTTAAACAGTGACGCAACTGGCACCACTGGTACATGCATCGCGGAGGCAAATCGTATTCGCTCTGTAGGGACTGGTAAGACTTGTATGCGCCTGCTGCTATCAGGTGTCCCAGGCAGTAGATACCCTTGGCTAACCACAAAGGCCACAGGAAATTCCGGCCCGCAATCTTGAAGTCGTCATTATGCCATAACACTGTGGCAGCCGTATATGCCTGTGTTTCTTGCACATATGGTTTCAGTATACTAAATGCGTGCTGGGTATCGCGCAAAATTGCATGCGCTGAGCCATCACTAGTATTCCTGACTCCGAGTCTCATCCAAAGCGGTATAGGGCCGCTCTGAGCGTCTTCCACCTGCAGCCATACGGGATCGGTCGGCGTGGACTGTGCTTCACTCCACAGCACCCCTTGTCACATTAAAGCTGCCAAATGGTAGTTGTAAAAGTCCGGGAAGTGTATACCCCCCCTCTGTTTAGGAGATTTGAGCTTCCATAATGCAATCCGCGGCGTCTTGCCTCCCCACAGAAAGGATACCAGGAGCTTCTCCAATTTCTTATAGAACTGCCTCTCAAACAGTACTGGAATCATGGTAAGTACGTAATTAACTCGTGGCATAGCTACCATCTTGATGGTCTCTAGTCGACCCCACCATGTCAAGTTCAGAGGAGTCCATTTAGCAGTTGATTCTTTCACTATTTGCATACACTGTTCTTGACCGAGTCTCATTGTGGTCGTTACCGTTGTCCCATAATCTACTCCAAGATATTTGAAAGACTCAGTTCTTATCTGGAAGGGGTACTTTTGCGTCAATGAGACATCAAATGGGTTGTTAATAGGTATCAGCACCGTCTTAGACAGGTTGAGTTTGTAGCCGGACACTCCGGAGTAGGATGAGATAATCTCCATTGCAGCATCCAGCGCAGACGGGCTTAAGAACAGCAATAAGTCGTCGGCATATGCCGATAATTTGATCTGGTGCTCTCCAAAGTGCACTCCTTCCACTCTCTGATGTTGTCGCAAGCTTATAAGTAGTGGTTCCAGCGCCAAATTGAAGAGTAAAGGTGAGAGGGGGCAGTCTTGCCGCGTACCTCTGGTTAGTATGAACTCTGAAGAGACACCCCCATTAGCGGATACTCGCGCAGTTGGGCATGTGTATAGCAGTTTGACGCTATCAAGGAAAGGTTCCGGTATGCCCATCCATCTCATCACCCGAAAGAGATAGGGAAGTTCCACTCTATCGAAGGCCTTCTCTGCGTCAAGCGCTAGGCCAATCACTGATTGAGACGAACTCTGTGCTTCCCGGAGTACATGCAAGAGGATCCGGCCATTGTCGGCCGTTGTTCTACCCAGCATAAAACCACACTGATCCGCATGCACTAGGGTGCTGAGGACTTTGTTGAGTCGGTTAGCCAGTACTTTAGCGTAAATTTTATAGTCGGTATTTAGGAGTGATATTGGCCGGTAGTTCTCCAACTTTTGATTGTCTCTACCTGGTTTGGGATGGATTACAATTGTTGCCGCTGCTAGGGATCCCACTGCCGGGGCCTCCAATCTAAGCTCCGTGAAGTATACATGGAGCTCCGGCAGCAGTTCTTGCTGGAATGTTGAATAAAATTCAATGGGCAGGCCGTCTGGCCCACTAGCTTTTCCCCTTGATATTTGCTTAATGGCCGATTGTATCTCAGAGGAGGTAATATCAGCCGACAGGGTCTTCTGTTGAGACTCCGAGAGTGTGGGTATACTCAATCTCGACACAAACTCAGAGAATTTATCATCATGATAGGTCTTTTCAGAGCTATAAAGTTGTGCATAAAACGCTTCACACTGTTGAAGTATCTCTTTATCCGTGACGCGCAATTCGCCATCCGGACCCCTGAGTCCCGCTATTCGCGAGCTTATTTTCCGGGCTCGGAGAGTGCGGGCCAACAGCGCACTAGCTCGGTTTCCTTCATGGTAGTATACTCCTTTCTGCGCTGCTACTTGTTTACCAGCTTCCGCGCTAAGAATCGCATTGTACTGATATCGCAGCCTTTGCAGCCGGACCAGGACGGGTGGATCATGTCGCTTTGAAAGGAGGCGTTCTCCCGCCCGTATCTCACGTTCCAGTTCCACCAGCCGTTGGCTATCCTGTTTTTTCCTACGGATACTATAGGTTGTCATTTCGCCTCGGATCGTAGCCTTAAACGCTTCCCACCATGCCCAGGTTGGTGTGTCATGTAGTTGGTTGTAGGTAAAATAGTCTGTGATCTTCTGGCGCATGATTGCTATGAATTCACTATCCTTCAGCCACGCTCGATCAAAACGCCATTGTGGGGCTGTCCTTTCTGTTGATCCCGCATGCAGGTCTATAACTATGCCCGAATGATCCGACACTGTTTGTGCTAGCATGTCAACCGCAGTGACCGTCGGCAGCAGTGATTTAGATATGAGGAAAAAATCAATTCGCGTGCGCGTGTCATGAGGTATTGAGTGGAACGTGTAGTCTCTCCCTGTGGGATGCAATAGTCTCCACGGGTCAACTAGTCCAAGTGCGGTGGTCATTTCCTTGAGCAGCTTACTAGATTTCGGTTTGTGTTGTGGTTTATAGGGGGTGCGATCCATTAGTGGGTCCTGTATTAAATTAAAGTCCCCACCAACAATCACGTTAGAGGCTCCCGATTCTAAGAGCTCATGAGCCACCGCCTCAAAATACTGGGGCTCATCTTGGCTGGGGCCATACACTGTCATAAGAGTATATACTTTAGCGTAAATTTGGACCGTGGCTCTGGCCCATCGCCCAAGTGGGTCTATTGCCGTACTTTCTACCACTGGCGATAGCGTAGCCCGAAGCAACAGTATAACCCCTCCTCTCCTATGGTTCGCCGGTGCCGACACTATGTTTTGATACCCAGCTCCTGCTACCTTCAGCGACTCCGATCGTGTCAAGTGTGTTTCCTGCAAGTATACTACATCTGCGCGGTGTCGCTTACAATAATTCAGTATCTTTGTGCGCTTGGCTGGATTATGTATTCCTTGTACATTCAGGGATACCACTCGGAGATTCCTACTACCGGAAGTGGTTGCTATCGTCAGCTCCTGTGGTGGTGCACGCCGTTGCTAGAGTCCTATGAAAAGAAAACATAACATTTACAGTAACTCTTAAACTAAACATCCTATAACAACAAATCAACTTCATTTCTTATATGGTGAAGCTCTTCCGCCCTTTTATCACCTCCCAACCTAAAGTTCCCACCTCACCCATCTGCCAGAATTATCAAATAAAGGATAAGGAATCATTCCTAGTTCCCAACACATTCATATACTCTATCTGAACAAAAAAGGAAGAAGTAGTTAAAGTCCTCTGTGCCATCCGCATGACCGTTCCAAGAACCTGTCTGCGCTTCCCGCAGTCTCCATATGTGAGCTGAGTTCTCGAAGTAGAACAGGTAACGAAATGTCCGTGTTTGTTCTTTTCAGGTCGCTACTTCCATATGTGTGAAATCTTCTAAATAGGAACGCAGTGCTGCCCCATTGTCAAAGGCGCGCGTACTGTTTCCAATTGTCACTCGCATCCGCGCTGGGTAGTAAAGGCCATAGCGCGCGTTCAGCTTTTGTAGCAGGGGCCTACAGTCGAGCAGGGCCCGGCGCCTATCAGTGGTCTTTTTGCAAAGGGCCGGAAATATCAGGATCTTGCTGCCTTCCATCCGGAGTTCCGATTTTTGCTTGGCTGCTTGCAATATTTGCAGCACTTGAGGGTAGCGAAGCAGCTTGATAATGAGAGGTCGCGGGTGTTTCTGCCTTTCAACTACGTGCGACGGCACGCGGTGGGCACGCTCTATTTCAAACGGACTGTGGAAGGTAATTTGCAGCAGCTCCGGTAGTAATTTCTGCAAAAAACCCAGTGGGTCTGATCCCTCTCTTCCCTCAGGAATGCCCAGGATCCTTAAGTTGTTCCTTCGGGCGCGATTACTTTGGTCCTCATTGAGGTCTTCTAGCGCTTCTATTC
Organism: Ichthyophis bannanicus; assembly: GCA_033557465.1. Lineage (NCBI taxonomy): Eukaryota > Metazoa > Chordata > Amphibia > Gymnophiona > Ichthyophiidae > Ichthyophis > Ichthyophis bannanicus. The sequence goes on along the minus strand of CM066034.1, from coordinate 883,237,267 downwards.
TCTTGTTTAATGGGCCTAATTGAGTTAAGAGCTGTTCATGGCGCTCAATCGCCTCTTCCGCTTTGCGAACACGCTCTCCGACCCCTTTCAATTGCTCCTTTACTTCGCTCACGTCCTCTTTTAACTGCGTTAGCGTTTCATTGCTGGATGCTATCATTTCTTTCACCGACCTGAGCTCCTGTAGAATTTCCCGGATTCCGTCGGCTGGGTCTTTTCCCGCCGCCATTTTCTGCGGAGACCCCGTCTCCGGTTTCAATCGTTTCGTGGCGTGTCCTGCTCCTTGCGCAAAGTCTAGCTTAGCTGGCTTTAAAGTAGCCTTCTCCGACATACTTTCTCTCCAAAAAATAGTCTGTTACTGGACTTTCTAAAGTGCAGGGAATCAGGATTCTGATGGCCGGGTGAGAGCTGAGATTCTAGGCTGCCATCTCCGTTCGCGGCTAGCTCCGCCCCCGTCCAGACCTTTTTTAAACCCAGCTACACTAATAGCTTTTGCTACATCCTCCAGTAACGAATTCCAGAATTTGTTTACGCATTGAGTGAAAAAATATTTTCTCTTATTAGTCTTTAATGGGTTAGATTGTAGCTTTATTGCATGTTCCCCAGTCTTTCTACTTTTTGATGGAGTAAACAGCCTATCTACCTCTCCATTCATTCATTTATAGAACTTTATCATATCCCCTCTCAACCGTCAATTTTTCAAGTTGAAGAGCTCCAACCTTTTAAGCCTTTCCTCACAGGGGTATCTTTCCATCCACTTTACCATTTTGGTGGCTCTTCTCTGTAACATTTCTAATTCTGCTATATACTTTTTAAGATATGGTGACCAGAACTGCACACAATATTCATGGTGTGGTCACACCATGGAATGATGCAGAGGCATTATATTATCCTTGGTTTTATTCTCCATTCCTTTCTTTATGATTCCTTGCATTCTATTTACTTTCTTGGCCACCAGTGCACACTTGGGGGGGGGGGGGGAGGGAAGGAAAAATACCACGTGGCCTATCTAGTTTGCCCTTCCATATTGACTAATACAATAGTCCCTTTTTTCCATCGTATTATGCAGGATGACGCCTAAATCTTTTTCCTGTATGTTGGTTCCTAATGTGGAACCTTGCATCGTATAACCATAGTTTGGGTTATTCTTTCCTAGGTACATAACTTTGTACTTGTCCACATTAAATTTCATCTGCCATATGGACATCCAATCTTCTAATTTATCAAGGTCCTCTTGCAATTTTTCACAGGCCACATACAAACATTAATGATTAAAATAACCCACCAATTAGGCATGTACTTGGTGCTTAAAAGTTCACATTCCCTTATAAAATTTCACCTAACAATCTCCCTCTGACTGAAAAGTTCTGATTTGCCATAATAGACATAGAGCTCCAAATTATTTTTTAACTACTGGTGATCTTTGATCTTTCAAGCGTAAAGAGAAGTCATTTTATGTAAACTTTCTGGCAGTGCAACAGAAAGCATGTTCTTGCCGTTAATTTCTTCCGGGCAAACATATCTATGAAGATACTCAGATAATCCTTCTTCCATCCCTCCAGAGGAATCATTTTCCACAAAATTCTGACCTTGATTTAACCCTTTTGGGACTTCTTTGCCACACATCCGGAGGATTTGTGGTCTTCATGCCAATTTTTGTCTTGCTTTACCCCTCTTCGGGTACTTTAAGGACTTTGAGCCAATGTTGGTGCTCCTTTGCAATATCCCAGTGTCTTGTGGTTTCATTGGCAGTACTGAGGCTACTTTACTCCTCTTCCAGCACTTTGAGGTCTTCCTGTCAATACTGGTGCTGCTTTATTCCTCTCCTCATGCCTTGGAATCTTCATTATCCTGTTTGTGCTGCTTTGTTCCTTTCACAGTGGCTTGGAGTCTTTACGCCACTGTTAATGCCCTTCACCCCTCTTTTGGTGCCGTGGGGTCTTCATGCCACTTGATATCTTGGAATGCCGTTGCCTCTGTGGCAGATGCCTGCTAGCAAGGTTTAAGCAAATTTCATTAAAAGCAGATGGAAAATTCCTTAGTTAGAGTACATAATTGCTTGCCCTATTGACTTTAATGGGCTTGAATGATCTGAATAGTTCAGACTTTGAAAAGAACCAAACAAGTAATGGAACCAAAAAAGAACCAAACCAAAATTTTTTTACCATGCGCATCTCAAATGCTAGTTTATTTCCTCCAACTAATTCCAGATGTATATGTGAAAAATATAAATGCACAAAAAACTATGTAAGCAAAAAGTTATGCAAAAAAAAAAAAAAAAAAGCATTATGGTGCTTCTGCCTAGTTCTTAAATTTAGCTTTTTTAAGCAAAAGTCCCATGGCACAATTTTCCTCAGGTTATTTTTTTTGTATAAATTAAATGCTTTGGAAAATTATGCAAGCAGAGTTTTGAGCTTAAAGTCTTTATTAAATTGACCAAATAATAAACTCCAGTTGTTGTATAAATACTCACAGAGTAATGAATTTCTTTCCCATGTGTTCAAATGATATATTTCTTTAGGGAAATGGAGGAGGTGGAAGATGGTGCTTGACAGGTGTTCGGTAGTTGAGATGGAAGTCCGGACACAGCTTTCTTGCTCACTGTTGGAGTACCGGTAGTCTGTCTTGTCCCCATGCAGGGGGTAAAGGACCATGACAGTGCCTGCTTTAGTCATTATCTTCTGATTTGCACCCGCAGGGTTGCTTGCCCTATCTGAGCACTTTATATTTGTTTGCCACATTGACATTACTTTAACTAATGCTTTCCTGCCTGCTGCTGTGCTGTTGACTGCATTTCAGCACAGAGCGCTCATTCCAGGATCAGGACAGGATTGCTCCTATTTCTCGTGAAACTGATTTTACTTTTGGGGATGGCAGGAAGAACAGTAAACAGCATGGGAACCAGAGAGGAGTGAAGAGTTAAAAATGATGGTTATAACAGATTGTCAGTTTTATACTTTACTTGGGTATATTATCGTAACCAAGTTCATTCCTTCATCATAAGAACATACCAACATATGATAAGAACATAAGATATGCCATATTGGGTCAGACCAATGGTCCATCAAGCCCAGTATCCTGTTTCCAACTGTGGCCAATCCAGGTCACAAGTACCTGTCACGTTCCCAAAAGGATACAAATTCCAAACTGCTTGTCTCAGGAGTAAGCAGTGGATTTCACCAGTCCACTTTAATAACAGTTTATGGATTTTTCCTCCAGGAACTCATCCAAGCCTCTTTAAAAACCAGTTACACTAACAGCTTTTACTACATCTTCTAGTAATGAATTCCAGAGTTTGATTACATGTTGAGTGAAAAAATATTTTCTCTGATTTGTCTTAAATGTGCTACAATGTAGTTTCATTGCATATCCCCTAGTCCTCCTATTTTTTGAAGGAGTTAACAACCAATCTATGTTTCCCCGTTCCACTCCATTCATTATTTTATAGATATTCATGCAAATGAACCTTCTGTTTCTCATTTGGTATCTGAAAGTCAATAATTGGCTAATAGAGATAGTCATATGATGACTCTTTCAGGGATTCAGAATTCTTGGACATCAACTTCTATTCCCAGGTATATTCTGCCTCACCTAGTTAATGACCCTTGGTTCTCTGTAAAAGGGAACGTTTTGAAAAATAAATTTCATCATTATATTTATTTCTTTATGTAGGGAAGTCCCTCAGGCTACTGCCAGTAGAATTGTGTATATTATGATGGGAACGTAAGAGAATTATGCCCAAACCTACTGTGTTTTTCTCCATGTGACTTTCACACCTTTCCTGTTGGGTTTAGGATCTATGTTTGTAACTGAGGCAATGGACTTGCCTAAGACTATAGGTAGTATCTTGGGATTGAAGCCATAGTTTCCAGGCTTATACTCTAATCACTAAGCTATATCTTCACTCTTTCTTGGAAAATGAATTTTTATCTTTAGTGCCATCAAGTCAATGCTGAGTCCTGGCAACCCAGCAGCCCCCTGGGTTTTCTTGGCAACATATGATCAGAAGTAGATTGCCAGGCCTTTTCCTCTGAGCAATGGTGGTTAAAATGACTTGCCCAAGGTCATAAGGAGTGCCAGTGGGAATGGGACCGTGATTTCTTGGGTACTAGGCTGTTGCTTCAACCACTAGGCTACTCCTCCACTCCTGGAAAATGATAGAGGACTGGTAAAAGACAAAACTTCACTAATGTCTTTAATCAGTATTTCTCAAACTCTTAGATAGTAACTACCCCCAAACTTCAGAAAATTGTAATATATGCACCCAGCAGGAGGAATGAACCTAGTACTGTGCAAAATGCATCATGCCAACATTTTTATACTATAGTCTGGAGAGATAAAGGGTAACCGAAGCAAAAGAGAGAGAGAGAGATACACAGGAAGAGGGCAAATGAAAGGCAGGTAAGACTTCTCACTACCCTTTTTCTCTCTCTGATCCACCGTCCTCTGCTCAGTACCACTATCCCCTGCCCATCCCTCTCCCTTTCCTTGATGCCAAGAGTACCCAGCAGCTTTCCCTTTATCCCCAATCCTTCTCTTCATTCCTGCCTATCACCTCTTATCTCCCCTTTTCTCCCCTTCTATCCCATGCCGTCTTTCCTCCTTACTTACCTTTGACCTTTCTACCCAACAGCAGGATGAGAACAGGGAAGCCAGGGTTCAAATCCCATTTCTGCTCCTTGTGACCTTGACCAACTCACTTAGCTCTCCATTATCTCAGGTAAGAACTTAGGGCTTGATTTTCGAAGGCATTTACCTGGGTAACTGCCCTAGTTACCCATGTAAATGCCATCTTGGATTTTCAAAGGGCAACTAAATGGACAGTACCCTTCAAAAATCCCAGATAAGTCCCTAACGCGCCCAGATGCTATGCGGTTAGCATCGGGGCGTGTTAGGGGCATTCTGGAGCAGAGGAAAGGGCTAACCGGGGTTTTCCTCGCCTATCTTTCTGGTACAGGGGCTAAGCGGGTAACATCGGAAATTCCTGCTACCCAGCTAGTTCCTGCGGCTTCCAGGTTGTGTGGTGAGACCCGGATTTTCAATGCCAGGGCTGCATATGATCCCAGCAATGAAAATTCAGATTAGGCGGAAGGTGGGCGGGCTATGTGCCGATGCAACACATAGCACCGCCCAGTTCAAAATCGGGCCCATAGACTGTAAATCCTCTAGGGGTAGGAAAACCTACTATTCCTGAATGTAACCTACTTTTGAAAAGTCATGAGCTAAATCCAAATCCCCTTCCATTTCCCCTCCCTTCTTTTTCCTTTCCTTGCTTGACCTCTCAAAAAAGCTTCCTACCTGCATCCTGTCTTCCCTTCTGACTTGGAGGTCCCCTAACACACACAAAGAATTATAGGTGCTTGGTGATTCCAACAAAGAACTTCCTACCTCCTCTTTTACTACTGCACCCTCCTCACAGTAGGCAGGCTGAATCTTCTCTCTCTTTCAGTAGGGGTCCAGCATCAGCCCTCAGGGAAGAGAAGTGGGCTACTGAGGAACAGAGAGGTGACTTAGCCTGCTTGGTAGGAGTAAGCTCGCCGACATAAGACTCCCCCCCTCCCCCCCAACATGCACAAAGGAACAAAAGAGGTTTACTAGCCCTAACCTAAAACAAACCACTACCTTTTTCAGTACCGTGTGCTCTTCGCAGTAGGTAGTCCTAGTCTCTACCCTGAGGGTTCATGGTACCCCCTAACCTCTGCTACCCCTCTTCTTGTGTTCCCTCTTGATTTCTTTCATCCTTCCTCTCATTCACTTTCTTCCTGCCTCCACCCTTCCACTTTCTCACTCCAACCCCATCCTGCCATACTCCCATAACCCCTTCCCCCTCCTCTCAATCTCTATCTTTCTGTTTCACCTCCCTTCTTGTTCTCTCTCTTCCTGCACCAACTCCCACTTCCTCACTACAGCCCCCTCTACTCACACTCCACTTGCCCTTATCCAGTAGCCTGACACCTGGAGCATATCTTTCAACATTCCCAACTCCAGTTATCCCCCCATCCATGACACCTGCCCTTGCATGGGCACTCGGCAAGCTTACTCTACCTTGTTTTCTGGCTTGTTGTGCTGCCTTTGCTCTAATTCATAGATTGTACTATACGTGTTCTGCAACTTTTTGGCTGCCTTTATTATTCCTTACAGCACAAGGCGATCATTAAAGTCTCACTCTTACTCACGATTCCATTGCCACCTCAGTTTCACCATTTGTTAATGTGATCTACTGCATCTAGGTTTGTGGCTCCTCTTTGGAATTCCTTGCCTCTTGACCTTTGTCGGTAGCCTTCCTTGAAGAAATTTAAGGTTGACTTGTGGCATTGGCTTCTTGGGGAGGCATTTGATGGGATTTAGATTATTTTGCTCAGTGGCATAGTCAGAGGAGTCCATTTCCTTTTTTTTTTTTTTTCTTTTTGGTTCCTGCCCTTCTGTGTCTCTGGTTTGGACATTGTACAAAGGATATTACTGTTGTGCTACTCATTTTCCTAACCTTTTGTGTCAGTCTTGTGGCTACTTTGTCTATTCTGCATTTGGGGGGTGGGGAGTGATTTACTGTAAACCACTATGCTGGCTGTATGTAGATCCAATGGCAGTATATCAAATCTGCTTAAATAAACAAAATTTGAAACCTTCCTTGTGGCTGGCATGTCCAGCAGAAATTCCTGCCTATGCCATAGATTTCTGTAGCTCCTTCCCCATTACAATGCCATACTGCAACAAGCTCCCCTCTTTCCTTCTTTCTTGCCAGCAGGTGGGGTGGCAGGACTTCAGTTCTGAATGAAAATGCGGTCTCTAATATTCACTGCAAGTAGCACAGTCCCAGAGCTAGCTCTACCCTTGCTCCAACATTGTCTGCAAAACCCAGAAATAGTTTGCTCATGCACATGAAACAAGGAGAGTAAAACCCCCAGCCATCTGTGTGAGATGCAGAAGAAAAATGTGCAAGGCAGCCAGAAAGATAAAAGCTGTGCTTATGGATATAAAAGGAATAGGCCAGGGAGAACTTCAGGCCATGTTTTATGATGAAGTACAGTAAGCATTTAACACCAAGATCCTGATTTACTAGGCTTTATTCCCAGAAGCACAGAATGGCAGAAAAGCTTTAGTAAATCAGTCTGAGTGTATGAGAAACCCCCAGTACATCCCATGCCATGTCTAGAGAAGTCAGTGTCCTGTTACACAGTTTGAAGTATGAAAGTATTTACTATCTCAAGTGTTTTTGTCAAGGAGGCAGTAATAACAGCTCCGCAACTGTGTATCATCTCTGAAAGCCCAGTATGACGTCCTCTCAAACAAACACTATCTGCGATCTGCAGCTATAGCCCAGAGTGCCTCTTGCCAGGGCCATAGGAAGGGTTGTGTGCACAAGACGCAAGTATGGAAGCAGTCCTGACATCATCACTGGGCTTGTAGTAAGCCCGGCAGGAGTGAGTTCCTGTGTGCAGCTGGGTAGGGAGGGGGGCGCCAGCTTCAAGTCACATCGGGTGCATTTCCAGCTTGCAACAGCCCTACCTCTCACCCACTGTATTTATTTTTTTAAAGGAATCAATAAGTGGCAACATATATTTACTTTTTAATAACATTTCTATTATGATCAGAAATGTTATCATACCAGTGTAGCAGGTCTTACGATGATAAGAGATTGAGATGGAGAGAGCAGTTTTTCTTCCAAGTAATGCTCTTAAAGCGTTCCGTAATTAATTAATTCATCCATTCACTGTATCTGTGTTTGTTTTCACTTAGAAAAGATACAAAACATCTAACATGAAATGTGAGGTGCCTGTTTATAAAAATTAGAAAGCAAGGAAGGATTAGATAGCTCTGGAGACCAGTAGAAGGTTACAAGAGCTTCAGAGCCAGTCCCACTAGGCATCAGCTGAGGATGGCATAATTTGCGGGATGGCAGCATGCTTTTCATGTAACAGGAGAGCAGCACTTTATCCAAGATTGGAGCATATGTGCTATGGGCCTGCTGCTTAACATGGCGGCGGGCCTGTCTGTCCCCCTCCCCTTGCCAATCTGGGGCCGAGATCTTGCCGGGGCTGTGGCCGGAAAAATTTCCTGCAACAACTTGAGTATCACGACAATTGTCATGGTGTGACGTCACCTGGATGAGAACATGGCTTTGATATAAGGGAGCAGGGTAGAGCCATCCTCCTTTTGGATCACCTGCATTTTCTGCTCACCTTATTCGGATTGGCTTCTCCTCGGCGGTTTTATTGCAGTTCCTGTTTTGACAGATCTTTTTTCCTGCACCAGAATTCCCCCTTCTCCACCGGCGGCTTCACTGCAGTGTTTGCTTTGCGACTCTTTCTTCTGCACCGGTGTAATACACGTCCTTGAGTGAGCCACAAATACCCCTGAAGAAGTACTACACGAAATGTGGCCTGTGTTGGGTTCTGGCTGCCTCTATCAAATAAGAATCAATAAAAGTTATTTTGCTCATTCTCTGCTCACGTTTTTGGACTGGTTTTTCCCTTCAACAACCCATCATTCCCTGATTTTCACATCTCCCCCCTGAAAGTGGTTCCCAAGAAGGACCCAAGGAAGTACAGGCCGATACTTAACCTCTCCTTCCCACAGAGGGACTCTCAGTGACACTTGTGCAGTACAGTATACCTCTTTTGACCAGGCTCTGGACATTGTCTGGGCTGCTGGTAGGGGCTCGTGCATGGCCAACATAGAGTCAACCTTTAGACTGCTCCTGATCCACCCCACCTGCTTTCCCCTGCTAAACTTCCACTTCATGGGCATGTACTACTTCGACAGATGCCCATGGGATACTCAGTGTTCTGCTCAGCCATTAAGGCATTCAGTACCTTTCTCTACTGGGTGGTGTAGCAGCAGACTGGGCTGTGATCCATGGTGCTCTTCCTTGATGACTTTCTGTTCATTGGACCAGAGCATTCTGACACCTGCATAATGCTCTTGAATGCCTTTCAAGCTATGGCAGGGGAATTTGGCATCCTCCTGGCAGAGGACAAGATGGTGGGCCCGGTCCAGATGCTGTCATTCCTAAGCATCGAGATAGACACAAAGCAAGGCATCACCCAACTCCCTTGTAACAAGCTAAAGGACCTCAAGGAAAAAAATGCTGCTGTGAGAGGCCTACGGAAGATCACCCTCTGGATGTCCCAGTCATTCATCGGTTCTCTGAATTTCGCCTATAGAGTGATATCTATGGGATAGCCTTCCTGAGACTCCTCACGCTTGCATCAGCTGGCTTGCACAAGAGACATCACAATCTTCACCTCTCATGGGGACTGAAACAGGACCTGGACATTTGGTTACATTTCCACAACACATTCAACAGCGTGAACATGTGGCAGCAGGACCCATGCAACAACGTGGAATTGGACTTATTCATGGGGCATCTGGTTTCAGCATATTCTTCAGGGGAACCTGGACTGTTGCGTCCTGGCCCGAATGCTGGGTGACTGGGGGCCTCACTAAAATTATTACCATCCTTGAATTCGTTCCCTTGTGTGTGGCAATGTGTGTGTGGGGCCACTGACTGTGATACCAGAGAATCATGTTCTGCTGAGACAATCAGGCAGCCATTGTCATTAATAACAATCAATTAGCTAAATGTGTCATAGTGGCAGAGCTCTTGCAATAATTTATTCTGACATGCTTTTAGCTCAATGTTATTATGCGTGTATGACATGTACCTGGGCAGACTAATACTCTCGTTTTCAGTGGGACACCTTCAGACAATTGGCCTTGATAGCAGATAAACATCCAACTGTATTGCCAGTCTCGATATGGGACCTGTTATTAACATAGACTGACAGCTCATTCATCAGGCCGTGGCCCCTCACACCTAGGCAGCATACCTGCGAGGATATGCATCTATCTCGTCCTTGCTGCCAATCCGTGGCTGGAGACAAGAGCTGCCAAACCTTGGGCTGCTAGCGGCATATGTGTCATACACTGGCACCCAAGGCTTGTCTCACCACACATTCCAATCCCACCTGTCAGGGTTCTCCTTCTTCACCAAACTGGGAGGCTGGGGCAACCCCTGCAACATTTTCTTGCTGAAAACGCTGATGAAAGGATGGGCAAGGAGCCTACCCCAGCGGCCCAATGGAAGACGCCCAGTAATACATGAAATACTGGATAGTCTGTGGGTGGTGCTTCCAACCACATTCTCGGAATATGAAACCTGCTTGTTCTGGACAGCATTCACGCTGGCCTTCTTCGGCGCTTTCAGAATCAATAAGCTAGTGGCTGCCTCTAAGAAGCCGGGGCCCCCCTTCAGGGTACAGTTTTCAGAGGTCTCAATGTCGGAGGGCCTATTACACATCCAGATAATAGGGGCAAAAAATGATCTAAAAGGAAAGGGACAAGTCATCTCCCTCAAGGCAGTGCCCAAGCTTCTGACATGCCCAATTGCCAACACACTCCAGTAGCTAGTAGCCTGGCCCTTCCTGAGCCCACAGTTCCTGATATTTCTTTGCAGAGGGAGTAGTGAATGTATGGATTGGTCTCCTAGTGGAGGTGGTGGAGACGGGGAAGGTGTCTGTGTTCGGGAAGGAATGGGATGGGCATGGAGGATTTCTGAGGGAAAAGGGAGGACTATTGTGGTTGATATGGAAGGGCAGACTCGATGGGCCGTGTGGTCTTTTTCTGCCATCATGTTTCTATGTTTTTATCTTGATGGCATATTGCTTTCCATATTCTATTTCACAGCGGTACTCCACACAATAATTGATTGTTATAGGACTGTGGCCCACCCTGTTTGGCACGCATTCCTTCTGGATTGGAGCAGCAATGGCAGCAGCAGAAAAGGGCTTCCCGATATGGGCGATCAAGGTCTGGGGTGCTGGCATTCCAGTGTACGCATGTCATACATTCACTCGCCTGTGGTGCACACTGCTGATTGACTCTGCCTTCACTAACTCTATCCCTCCTATCTTGCAGAGTATGTAGTTTGGATAGTTGGACACTCCTTTGTCCACCAAGCAGCTGAGAGGGCATCCATGCAGCCACTTAGGATTCACGTTTGATTGTGGTGTACACTTCTTATGGCTGGGTCATCTGGGCATGGGATGGTGGAAGCTGCAGCCATTCCTACAACAGCGCATACAGACTCATGCTCCACCTGATGTCCTGATCGTTCACCTTGGAGGGAATGATCTTGGAACCGTCTTCAGTAAACAACTCATTGACCATGTCAAAGCAGACCTTTCCTGGGTGGCCTGCAGTCTCCCCTGCATGCTCTTCATCTAGTTTGATCTCATTGCTCACTTCAAGTGGGCAGGTACCCATCTCTGGGGCAGGAAACTCAAGAAGATCAACAGTAAATCAGCCTTAGCATCCCTCATGCTGGAGGATGGCAGATTCGGTAAAAATGGGCACATCCTCCATTGCTCGGATATTTTGACAGTGATCTCCTCCACCAATGAGACATTGGACTTGACCTTTTCCTTAATTTTTAATTTAATTTAATTAATTCTCTTATATACCGCACTATTCTGCATCAGTGCGGTTTACATTGATGCCCTTCAGCCTGGGCGGTATATCAAGAATTGCTTAAACATAAACATAAACTGAAATTACAATGAACAGGGCATTATAACTTGGAGATAACTATTTTACAGGGAACACGGGCTATGGAGGGTTAAGTGGCTTGCCCAAGACCACAAGGAGCACCTGTGGAACTAGAAACTCCAGTCCTTCCGGCCCAAGGTTGCTGTCCTCTAGTGGGATTTGAACCCCCAACCTTCCGGCCTGAAGTACCTTGCCCCAACCACTAGGCCACTCCTCCACTCCAAGAGACACTGGAGGCTGTTCTTCAGGCTAGCTCAGAGCTCATTCACCCAGAGGAGGCTCCCTAGCACTGGGGGACACGTGAAAGACGAGATTCTATGCATCCATGGTGGTTACCTGATGCAGGCCACAAGCACAAGCACTGTACAGGCAAGGGGAAGGGCAGCCTAGCTACCACCAAGGAGGGACGCTTCAGCGAGTCTCCGCACATGACAGCTGACCTGGCTTAGGTGGTCTTCTAAGACAGCACGGCAAAGCCGCTGGTATGGGGGTGGGTCCAGCTCAGCTTGTCAAGGTGGGCCCCAGACCCCCATGTCCAGCTGGCATGGTGACCAGGAAGAATGGTGCATCATATACTGGCTTGGGTGACTAGACTGGAACCTCACCCCTTTGTAAGTCTGTTGCATATATATTTGCATTGGAGTATGTTGATGTGATAATAAAGCTGTAGCCAAGTTTTACCCACAACTGTGAGTAAGGTGTTTATTGGCTGTAAGGCAAGAGGATGAAAAGCTTGAGACCTGGGTAAGGGGGCAGACGAACGTCCTGCCTGCCTATGCTACATGCTGCATGAGCACGGCAGTGGACCTTTCAGTATAGGCCAGTGCACAAGTACTGCTTTATCCCCATCCTCTCTAGCAGGAAGTCTGCATCAGTGGGAGAGGGACAGGGACACAGCAGAGCTCGATCACTGGACTGGACTGAAAGATCCATCACTATGCTGAAGCAGCATGAAAGTATTGCTTTCCTATCATGTAGGGACTGCACTGATTTTATTTGTGTAGTAGCACAAAGAGGGAAGAACGGAGGTAGTTTAAGATCTGTTTGAAGATTGGCTAAGCACACAAGGATTAACATTAAGGGGGTCATTTTAGAAGCTCCATTTGTGATTTGGATGTCTGAAAATGGGAATTAAGATGTGTAAATCACAAAAATGGCCCAGGAGCCATTTCAGAAAGACGGGCATATAGACATCCCTAGTGTGATCATGTCCAAGTCGCAAGGGGGAATGTTGGAGGCATGGCTTGGGCAGTGCTACAAAAATGCACAATGCGGCATAATTTAAGAACGTCTGTTGATAAATCCATACCTATACCTGCTTTTGACCATGAATATGTTGCAAGAAAGTGATCGTTTCAAGGCAACAACACTTGCAGGGGGAAGAGCGAAATCTGCTCTCATAGCCACAGTAAATTTCACTGGGTCAAAAAGACCCTGAGTATTAATTAACAGCTCATTTATTTTACTGCCCCACCATCACACATCTACAGATCTGAAATGGCTGGCAGGTATGTGCATGTAAGATGGCATAGATGGCCCAGTTCTGAAATACCTTGGGTGCCATGTTTATGTATCTGTTTCTATGACCATGCATTTTGGGGACATCAGTATTTATAAAATGGCCTGTAAATGTACACACTCTCGTCCTTGATATATGCATTGACTCATCTCCAGACCAGGTTGTGGGAACATGCATCCTTTGGGATGGAGACAGCACGATTTCAGTAGTCACTTGCCGATGTTTCCCTTCACTGCAGCCATTCTCCCAGAAATTTGGAAGTGATGCCCTGGACATCCCAGATTCCTCCTACATGACCCTTCGAAAATGCCACTTCACATGGATATCAAAGAAGCCCATGCCAGATGGATGAGATCTTGGGGGAAACAATACCTCAAAAACCACTACAGGTAGTATTGGGAGTGGGGCGGGCAAGCCAGCACCAAAAATGAGGGACACATACAAGGGCTCAGAGATAAACTGATATTAGCAGCATGGGTGGCATTGGTCTGGAGATGGAAAACCCCAAATGGTCCCTCACTGGATGATTGGCGACGTAAAGTGTAGGAAGCTTAGATTTGACGAAATCATGTACAGCTTGCAAGGGATTGAAGTGGAAAACGCTGTGGGCCCCATATTTGCAATGGGGGAGGGGAACTGGGGGCACCAAGAAAGAGGGGGAGATGGAGTTGGAAGATTGAGTGGGCATTGTCAGTCAATAAAGATGTGAGCTCCATGAACTGAAAGCATGGGGGTATAGCGCAGCAAGGGAGGGGGAAACATCCCTCCAAGTTTTTGTTGTCCTATTCTGTTATTCTTATATAATATGTTATGTTACAAATTTATTATCATGGTAGCACTAACATATTTATTTATTTACATTTTCTTATATACCGCACTATTCGGCATCAGCGCAGTTTACATAGAACATAAAATCAGACAGGAGAACATGTGCCTGAGTTTACAATTAACCGGATAACAAACTTGTATCATAGGAAGTTTACGAAAATGTATAATCTGAGTTGATAAGCATACGGTGAAAGGAGGAGGGGAATGTCAGTATTCCTAGTGATGTTGTAATACAAGAGGACGTTTAATGCTGCACCATCTCATCTAAAAAAATTACATTATGCAAAAAAAAAGCCCATGTCTCCTGCTTTCAGATCAGGTATTGCAGGTGTATCACTGACACTCAGGGATTCCATTATGGTATTAGGAGTCATAATTGATAGTCACCTATCCTTTACTCTTCTAATCTCCAATGTCACTAAAAAATGTACGTTTCATATACAAGTGATAAAGACAATTAACCTTTTCTAGACAACAATTCTCTTTGTGCACTTATACATGCATTTATGCTGTCAATTAAATTATTGTAGCACCATTTTTTTAGGTGTATCCATGGGAAAGTTGAAAAGGCTGAAACTATTGCAAATATAGCAGACAGACTTTTCTGATACCATTGCTTCAAGACAGGACCATACCTAGCCCTGTGCGAGCGGGGCGGACGCACAGGGCACAAAGGCTTAAGGAGCGCATGTCGGCTGTCTGCTGTTGCCTGCTGCCGCCACTTTTTCTTCACTCAGTGGTGACAGGCAGCGGCACACATCTGAAATGCGCCCTTTAAGCCTTCTCGCGGCATGCTAAGCACATCTGTCCCTCCCTGCTCTGACACGATATCAGAGAAGGGAGGGACAGATATGCTTAGTGCACTGGCAACTTACACAGTGGGTGCGCCTCTTCTCTCCCGCCGCAGGGGAGGGGGGACCTGTGCCCATTGTGCAAGTCGCACAGGGCGCGATTCAACCTCAGTATGGTCCTGCTTCAAGAGCTGCATTGGTTGTCATTCCCAAAATAAAATGTAGGATTTTGCTGCTGACTTTTCAGACTTATTATTCTGGGTTGCCACACAAACTGTCAACTATACTAATCACATATACTCCTATAAGAACACAGAGATCTACTCAAGAAAATCTTTTGATGTTACCTCCTCCTCTAGGATTAGGTATGAGTTCAGTAAGGGATTAGCATATCTGTACATGGCTCCATTTTTATGGAATGCCTGACTTCCTGAAATCAGAAAGGAATCTAATTTAAATAAGTTTAAAAAAAGCTGTGAAGACCTGGCTAACGAGATTTATGGCCTAAACACATAATGGAAAAACTTAAAAACTACTAATGTTCCACTCCTGATGTTTCATATATTTTGATGTACAACTGTAAACATTTTCCTAGTGTATGTTGTGAAGGGCCGAGAGAGAGACCTCAGAAAACACACACAAATAGGAATAAAAGTGAGGACTGTGTTCGTAAGAGTAGTTTCAGAGAACTGGAGAAGGGTGTATGTGATCCCTCTACACAAAAGCAGAAGTAAAGAGGAGGCTGGGAATTACAGGCCGGTTAGTCTGACCTTTGTGGTGAGAAAAGTAATGGAAACACTGCTAAAAGAGAGGATAGTGAGATTTCTGGATTGCAGGATCTGAGGCAGCATGACTTTACTAGAGGTAGGCCTTGTCAGATGAATCCGATTAATTTCTTTGACTGGGTGACCAGAGAGTTGCACCTGAACGAGACCGTTAGATGTGGTGTACTTAGATTTAGGTGTATTTTGCTGAAATCTAAGCACACCACACAGGTGACTTATAAATAATCTGAGTACCCTAGGGATGGACCCTAAAGTGACTGATGGTTATAAACTAGTTGAGCAGGAGGCAAAAAAGGGTATTAGAAAATGGAGTTCACTCTGAGGACAAGGACATAACCAGTGGTGTGTCTCAGGGATCAGTCCTTGATCAGATTCTTTTTAAAATTTTGGTAAATGATATCGTGGAAGGGCTGTCAGGTAAGGTTTGCCTCTTTACAGATAATGCAAAAATGTGCAATAGAGTAGACACCCAGGATGGTGTAGATAACATGAAGGTAGACCTAACGAAGACTGAAAAATGATTGAAAGTTTGGCGGCTGAGATTTAATTCTTAGAAATGCAAGGTTATGCATTTGGGTTGCAAAAATCCAAGGGAGTGGTACAGTATAGTGGGTGAGGTACTTCTGTCCATGAAAGAAGAGCAGGACCTGGGGGTGATTGTTTTTGATGATCTTACTGTGGGCAAACAGAAAGAAATGTTGACAGTGAAAAGCAGAAGGATGCCTGGGTGCATAGGGAGAGGAATGGCCAACAGGAAGGAGGAGGTGATAGTGCCTCTGTATGAATCTTTGGTGAGACCTCATTTGGAGTATTGTGTGCAATTCTGGACCTTCAAAGGGATACTAACAGGATGGCTACTAAAATGGTCTGTAGTTTTTGTCATAAAGCAAGATGGAACAAATACAGAGGATCTCTAAGGGAAACAAAGGGATTGTAAAGCTTTGTAATTGGTATGAAAGAGCAGACTGGATAGGCTGTAATGGTCTTTATTTGCCGTCATTTTTCTATGTTCCTATGCTTCTTTTATCTTTTAATTAATCTATTGTGTCATCCTCTGCTTCAGTCTTGGAAATGTGCACCACCATGATACTAGTACTGTATATGACAGGCTGATCAAATCTTTTAAAGCAATGAATCAATTAAAATAAATAAATTAATAGTTTGCTGGTGGGGGGCAGGGAGAAGGGAAGAGGGGCGTGCGATCCTGGACACCTTGTGGAGGGTTAGGAAAGGGAAGATTTATTTATTTAGTCGGATTTAATATACCGCTTTCTCATTAAATCAAAGCGGTTAGCACATCAAACAATCAGGAGGGGGGCTATAGTGTGAAAACATGCAGTGGAAACATCTGCATGAATGTAGTGAGAGGGGTGTGAGCGATTCATTTGCGTTATATGCAAGTGATCTATGTACATGTATGTATCCAAGTGAGCTATGTACAGGTCTATATACAGTTTGTCTGGGTTGCAGGTTTGGCTAGGGCAGAGTCTGGTTCAGGTGATGTCCTTGTAGTGATCCATGAAGAACTTTGTTATTCATTTATTTATTTTATACCACGCTCTTTAGAATCAGTGTGGTTTACATGTATACTAACAGGTACTTTTTTTATTCCCTTGTCCCCGAAGGGCTCACAGTCTAAGTGTACCTGAGGCAATGGAGGGTTAAGTGGCTTGCCCAAAGCCACAAGGAGTGGCCATTGGACTAGAGACCCCAGTCCCTCCAGCCTGAGGTTTCTTGTCTCCATGTGGGAATTGAACCACCAGCCTTCTGGCCTGAGGTAACCTGTCCCAACCACTGAGCCACTCCCCCAGTTTTGAGCATCTTTCTGAATTCTTTGAGGTCCGTGGCTGATCTCATATCATCAGGGAGAGAGTTCCACTGGGTGGGTGCGGCCAGGGAGAGTGCTCTTCTTGAAGTGTCCTGTCTGGATTTGGTGAATTCTCTTGGGGTGGTGATGGTGTCTATGGTTCTCCTTCTTCTGGGTCTGGTGCATAGGTCCGCTTTGATGAGAGGTTGCAGGCTGTCAGATGAGATGTTCTGTCTTATTTTGAATATGTTTAGGATAACTTTGTATTTTATACGGGAGCTGATTAGGAGCTAGTGGAGGTGGTACAGGTTGGGTGTAATGTGGTCGTGACCTGAGCAGCCTGTTATTATTCATGTGGCAGTGTTCTGTGCCAGCTGCAGTGGTCGAAGGGCCTGTTTTGAGAGCCCAAAGTAGGTGGGGTTGCAGTAGTCTAGTGAGGGAGTGATGAGCGCTTGACAGACTGTACAGCAGAGGTCCTGTGCGAGAATGGGTTTGAGGCGCCTGATGGTTCTCATTTTGAGGTAGGCGTTTCTTGTGGTTCTGGCAATGTGGGCTTGTAGGTTCAGGATCTTATCGAGAGTCACTCCGAGGTATCTCACTTCTGGCTTTACTGATATTGTGATGTCGTTTAGTTTGATGGTAGGTGTAATTGAGAAGGTGGGGTTTCTTGAGATGAATAGTGCTTCTGTTTTGTTGTGGTTTATGGATAGATTGTTTTCTAAGAGCTAGGTTGTCATTTGCTGGAGACAATTGGCTAGGTTGGAGTAGTCTGGGGTGTCCAAGTTGATTGGGGTGAATATCATGATGTCGTCGGCGTAGATGGTGTATTGAATCTTGTGGTTCTTGATGATGGAGCAGATTGGTTGTAGGTATATATTGAATAGCAGGGCGGAGAGGGATGAGCCTTGTGGGGTGCCCTGGGTGGCTTTCAGAGGCTGGGAGGTGTCTGAGCCACATTTGACGTGTAGCTGGACCTCTTCATGGGGGGGGGGGGGTGCTAGGGAAAGGGAGATGTTCTATACATTGGAGTGTTGAGATAAGGGAGGGGGGAAGATTCTGGACACCATGGGGGTGGGTTAGGGAAGGGGAAGAAAGATGTAGTTCACCTTGAGGAGGGCAAAGAAGAGGAGATTAGGTGATGGACAACTGGAGTGGGGACTAGCAAAGGGAAGTGGAGATACTAGAGACCTTGGGGGGATAGGGAAGGGGGAAGGGAGATGCTGGACATGGGGGTGTATGAAAGGGAAGGGGAGATGTTGACACCTTGTGGAGGGGGGACTAGGGAAGGGAAAGGGAGATGTTGGACACGGGATATGCTGGACTATTGTGGGAGTGGGTAGAGCCTTGAGCTGCCCCATGGGGAAGTACATAGCTGAAGGTTCACCTGAGGCGTTGGATATGCTTGTATTAGCCCTGAAGGCCTTTCACTTCAAAGGTAAGATTTCAGAATCAAGCTGCTAGCAGGCAATAATGACCAAGGGTTATTGCCATACAGTTCCCAGTGGACAAGGGTCTGTATACTATTAAAACCATCTTCACAATTTTTGGAATTGAATAGCATCGTGGTTGGCAGTCTCAATCAAGATGCCAAAGAGTGACGGGAATGGCGACTGTGCTATCATGTAACACAGAAAGAGAGTCCCCTTGATCAAGGCTGAGGTAAATTTGCAGGGCAGTATAAAAGTCCTCAACATCCAAAATTTATATGCCACGGGTATGATACCATAAATAAAAATATAATCATCCCTATCCCACCTATCATTTATCCAACTACAGAATGAAGGCAGTCTTCAAAGCCATTTATGTGGGTTAAAAGCAGTTTTTCTGTATCAATCGGCCATCTGAAAAGTGCTTTCCTTCAATGTGGCATTAAGAGGACACGTTCCAGACAGCACATTTTGTGCAGGAGAGGAAAATTATGCATGTTGATTGCATTTTCAAATGTACCCATATTATTTTCCACTCAAAAAGTACCCAGGGCGAGTTTCACCATGAACATATGTGCATCCTTTCACTTTCAAACTTGGAAGCAATCCTGTATGTAAAATATACCTGCAGGCATTCTCCCAGTGTGAACATTTTGCAAATTGTCCCCTGTATTCGCCTCTATTTCTCCTAGCTTCAGTACTGCCACGTCCTCTGCTGTGTTAGGCTGGTGGACTGATGAAAGACTTCAGTTTCTGATGTTTCCTCCTCTTAATACTACATCAAGTCAATATGACCCTTGTCACAAGCACATTTATTAGAAAATAAAGCAGTAACATTGTTCAGATGCCGTGCCTATGCAGCTCCAAATTTAAGCATGTTTACCTTTATGACTTCCAGAAACCAAAGATGTACAAACTGCTCTGAAGCGTGGCTTTCACTACCACGCTTAAAGCTAGGACTAGATGGAGAAGGGTGATCTAGACATTAGAGATAAATGGGTTGAGAACCAGGAGATCCAGGGTGCAAGTTTTGCGGTTCCTGCTATTTAAGTTAAATGGAAACTCTCTAAAAAGGTTGCTAAATAAATAAATAAATAAAATCTTGCTTCAGCCACTGCCACTATCTTCAGCTGCCTCGGGTACACACATAGGGCTCCTTTTATTAAAGTCCAATATCATTTTGCATGTTAAGTGCAAACCCTCGACGTTGGCTGTCAGGGGCATGACCTTCATGTTACGAGCAGTTAATGTTCCGACACAAACTCTAAAGTGTTCTGCAGTAAGGTGGGTTCACCTAACGACACCCATACTACTTTGGCACCAGCACCCACACTCCACTTGTTCCCCACCCCATCCCGCAGTGATAGATTACCATGCATTTTAATGTGCAGTGGCCGGCTTTCCCGCAGGTTAGAGCTCCTGGCTGCTAGTTGCCATGTGTTAAAAGGCACGTTAACTGGTCACTAGGCTTTATTAAAAAGGGCCTTTAGACTGTAGGCTCTGTGAGATAACGACTCATTTTACAAGTGTGCAGCTTACTGTACAGCAATTTGATTTAAGGTACCAAACAGAAGAAAATAAAATAAAATAAAATAAAATAAAATTAGCCATTGTGAGAGATTAGACTAATAAACACATCTACAGCATCCTTTGTACTCATGCAGACCAGACGTGAACGGATCTGGAGTAGCTGCAGGGAGATGTCTTAGTTTGCGTTCTCCTATGTCAGGATCCATGGGGGTGAGACCAGCATAAAAGCAGCATTGTGGCTTGCCTTAGAATTTCTGGTTCTCCCTGTCACTTTTTTAAATGATGTTTTTCATCACTGACAAACTTACAGAGCTCCATTCCTGGCAAGACACTCTTGTATGAAATGCATTTTCAATCAAACACGTGACTGTTTTTTTTTTTTTTTGATCCTACGCAGAGCGCAGTTTAACAAAATCCATGTGGTCCGATTTCATGCGAATCCAGATTGACAGATCCCCAAGGGGAGTCAGAAAATGCATCATAAGAGAGACAGAAAAGTTCTGGATGCTGTTTTGAAATGAATGTAGACAGCTAAAAAAAAACCAGGATCTACTTTCATTGCCCCTGGTGCAAAGAGAACTTGAAACCTCAGAGCAGCTATCTAAACTGTACCTCCCATACCCTGACCTCTGCTGTCTGGACAGATTGTGAGCACTGTGCCTCCTTTATCATACCTTGTCTTGGTAGAACAGCCTAGAATGACCTCTGACACTGAGACTTCCCTTTGGGAGCACTAACTTGGATACACCTTGAGAATTACATCCTCTTTAGCTGACCTTACAATGTAGGCCGAGGAGATTTTCAAGTTCAATTTCTTTATGCAGCCTCGTTCAGGAAGAAAAGGTTGAAGGGAATTTAGGAATTACAATCTAACACAATCTAAGAAGGTATTTGGGGTGAGGAGGGAGGCTGCACGGAGAGGCAGTTAAACCCTAAACACCTTTCTGGGCAGACTGGAGAGGCCACTTTGATCTTGTTCAGCTGTCATATACATTACAATGTTACACACCCAGTTGAACTTTATCGATCACTTAAAGTAGAATTTCCATCAACTTCACCTGGAGTTATGAGCATTTGTTCAACACTGAGTCTATCTGTGGTATGCATTATGCCTCTTCTGAAATTCTGATGATTAATATTTTTGTTTTTGCTCACTTTGCTTCTTTGGACTGCCAAGATGATTGACTGTAGACATTCAAAATAGTAAAATGTAAATAGATGGGACTCCTGCTATAGCAAAACACAAGGTAGGCAATAAGTAACATCACAAGGAGTGCAGACTACAGTGCTATATGAAAATATGAAAAAAATACAAGAGACGCTTTCAAATTCACAAAGAGCAGCCATGTGCACTGGAACTGGGTGCTTTTGGGAGTGGCTGATTGTGAGAGGGACTGAGAGATTGTGAGTGCATAATCAACAAAGGAGGGCCCTGCAAATGATCTTTCCTCTTACTCAACACCGTCCCAGAGGTCCAGGGTTTGGTTATGGACAGAAACTTGAAATGCAGTTGGTTTAGGAACATTTAATAAGCGTGGTTAGAGCAGTGGCCTAGTAACCAAGGAAACCATCATTCAAATTTCACTGGGACGCCTTGTAGCCCTGGGCAAGTCACTTAACCCTCCATGCCTCAGGTGCAAGCTTATAGACTGATGCAGAAACCCTGCATTACAACCCAGTGCTTAAAGCTCTGGCGCAGAGCTTCATAGTGCAAGTTAAACACTGACTCTGTCCTGAAAAGCAATATGCAAATTACCCAGTGCACAAAAAGTCAGCAATAAATTGGGAGAGCAAGCCAAACACATGCACACAGAAGTCAGTGCAAATTTGGAGAAACAGGGTCATGGGAAGTTTGACACTTCATCTCAAATGACCTAGGCATCATCAAAAGCCCCTGATGCCATCAGCACACTGTTAGGGGGCTGGTGCCCCGCAAGGGCACCAACCCCCCGACAAAAACAAAATCCCCAGTGGCCCAGCAGCCATGATCCCCTTACCTACCCATCCATCAAAAAATCCCCAGTGGCCCCAAAACCCCACCCACCCAATCAAAAAATCCCCAATGGCCCAGTGGCCTCAAATCCTCCACCCCACCCAAACAAAATAAATCCTTGGTGGCCCAGCAGCCCCCAAATCCCTCCACCCACCAGCCAGTGCCTTTGATTATGAGGCAGGTGCATTGCCCACATGCTCCCACCTCTGCACTGCCATCTTGAAAAATGGTGGTGCCAGACCCTTTGCAACACATCCTAGGATGTACCAGGAGAGGTCAGATTGCCATATAAGGCAAAAAATGCCTTATATGACAGAATGACCCCCCCCCCCCCGTGTTGCATCCTGGAATGCACGAGCTGTGCTAGGATACAACAGGGGGTCACTGCCATATAAGGCATTTTGCTGCACCACATGAGTCCAGGTGACACCATTTTTCAAGATGGTGGCGCAGGGGTGGGAGCATATGGGTAATACTGCCACCCCATAATTAAAGGTACTGTGAGGGGTGTGGAGGGGTTTGGGGGCCACTGGATCACTAGGGATTTTTGCTTAGGGGGTTTGGTACACCTGGGATTGTTTCATTTTTGTGGGTGGAGGGACAGAGGCTGTTGGGCCACTGGGTATTTTTTGATTAAGTAGGTGGGGAATCGGATGGGATGGGTGGGAGGACTGGAGCTGCTAGGCCACTGGGGATTTTGTTTCTGTTGGGCGTGTCGGTGTCTGGGGGGGTCACTGTCCACCCAAGAGTGTGCTGATGGCATTAGGGGCTTTCACCAATGCCTGAATCATCTGAGGTGAAGTGTCAAACTTCACCTCAGATAATATTTTTGCTCCGGGCTGGATCTTTATGTCTGCCTGAAGCTAGCATGAAGATCCAGCGTTAAAAAACAGTATAAAAAACTGTGCTAAGTTTCAGCACAGTGTTTTACATCGGGTGCAATTACTTATGCAGCGATTTGCATGCCAAATGCACTTCAATTTAGTGCAGTTGGGGGGGGAGGGTTGCGTTTTTCCGGTGCTAGCTTGCTTTCTGCATCGGAGAGCAAGCCTTGTGTGTGAAAAGCACCAGAAAAATGCCGCACTAAGTTTTTCTGGATCGACCCATAATTGTAGGCCCTCTGGGGACAAGGAAATACCCACTGGAATTCACCTTGAACTACTACTGGAAAGGCTTGAGCTAAATAAATAATAATAAAAAGATATGTAAATGTCTGCTTTTAGATTTCAAACCATAGAAATTTGGCAGCTGAGATAAGAATGACCTGGATTTAATGATAGGATGACTGAATCTCTCCCCTGTGGTCTGGATGAGATAGCAGGATGTCAGGCTGGGAGACAGATTAAGACTGCTAACACTGGGACTGGGACTTCAATGTCTCATTATAAGATGATGTGTTTTACATACTGGAGTTTGGGGAGCTTCGCTCTACTGATGGATAATATTATAGAAGACAAGTTACAGTATTTAGTCTATCCCTATACATGTAAATAGCTTGTGTAGCAATTTTTACAGAAGTCATCATTCCTGCAGAAATATTAGAGCTTTCAACCTGCTCCAGATTATTTGAGGGAATGCCAGGTCTAAAGTCAAGTGAGCAACTTTGTTTATATATGTTAGATTTTGGGTTTACAGTATCTATGCTTAAACTTCAGTCTCATAGATTACACAGTGCACTAGCAACACCCCACACCTTCAGTTTCAAACTTGGCTCAGCTCCAGATAACAACAAAAAACATTTAAGGCTTTTTTGATGTAACTTTAGAGAGGTAATGTCTCTGTAGCAAAGTACAGATGCATTTCTGCTTACTTGCACAGCTGACCTCAAATTAGTCTTTCCTTATCGCTGCAAAAGTTATTTTATCACATAGGGTCCGATTCCATCCTGGACGTCCTGGCCCTCTGTGTGCACACACACACACACACACACACACTCTCTCTCTCTCTCATCCTATGTCCCCTTGTAGCAGAGCTTGCCTTCAATTCAAAGAGACCCTCCAGTGTATTTATGCCATGGAGGTATTTAAAGTTCTCTATCTATCATATCGCCCCATCTCACCTTTCCTCTTAAGTATTCATATTAAGATCTTTAAGTCTGTCCTCATATGTCCTTATATGTTACATAACAAAGACCACTAACCACTTTAGTAGCAACCCTCTACACCAACTCCAACCTGCTTATATCCTTTTGAAGGTGCGGTCTCCAGAATTCCACACAATACTCCAAATGAGGTCACACCACTATCACCTCAATTTTTCTGCTGGCCATTCCTCTCCCTATACACTCAAGCATCCTTCAGTCACCTTTTCTACCTGTTAAGCCACTTTAAAATTGTCAAACACAATGACGCCCAGGTCCCGCTTTTCTTTTTTGGACAGAAGTACCTCACCCCCTACACTGTACCGTTCTTTTGGATTTTTCCAGCCCAAATGCATGACCCTGCATTTTTTAGCATTAAATTTCAGTTGCCAAATTCTATCTAGACCATTCTCCAAGCTTAGCTAGATACCTCCTCATGTTATCTACTCCTTCCTGGGTATATGTTTTACAGATTTTGGTACCACCCGCAAACAAGCAAATCTTACCCAACAGCCCTTCTGCAATATCACTAACAAAGATGTTAAAAAGAATCAGACCAAGGACATATCCCTATGGCACACCGCTGGTAACCTCCTTCTCCTCAGAGTGAGCTCCATTTACCTGTATCCTTTGTTGCCTCCCACTTAACCAATTTCTAATCCAATCAGTAACTTTAGGGTCCATGCTTAGGGTGCTTAGTTTGTTTATAAGTTGCCTGTGCAGAACGGTGTCAAAGGCTTTACTGATATCTAAATACCCCACATCTAGGGCTCTCCCTTGGTCCAACTCCCTGGTCACCCAGTCAAAGAAATCAATCAGATTTGTCTGACAAGACCTGCCTCTGGTGAATCCATGCTGCCTCAGATCCTGCAATCCATTGGACTCCAGAAACATCACTATTCTCTCTTTTAGTAGCCAATGCAACAATTTACTAACCACAGAGGTTAGACTAACTGGCCTGTAGTTCTCAATGTCATCCGTATGTCCACTTTTGTGTAAAGGGACTACATGTGCCTTTCTCCAGTCCTCTGGCACCACTCCCAACTCCAAAGAGGCATTGACAGACAGTAGAACTGCTAGAACATCCCCAAGTTCCCTCTGTATTCTTGGATGTATCCCATCCGGACCCATGGTTTTGTCTACTTTTAATTTTTTCTCACAAACACAGTCTTCTCAAAATTGTTTGAGATCCCTGTCACTTCTGTTCCTATTTGTGGGTGTTTTCTGAGGTCTTGCTCCTGGCCCTTTATCTATGAATGCAGAATATAAATATTTCTTAAGCAATTCTGCTTTATCCTCATCAGTTTCTGCATATTCCTCCCCTTGAGTCTGACAATACCACTTTTGCCCTTCCGTCTCTCACTAACATGTCCACCTTATTTTATTGCATTGTTCTATTTCTTCTTCTTTTTGTAACTTTGCTTTCCTGACTACTTTGCTAGCTTCTCTAAGATTTTCCAAATATAGACGCCTGTCTTACTCTCTCTGTGATCTCTTGTATTTCATGAAGTCCTCCCTCTTTTTCTTCACCTTTTCATCTACTTCTTTTGAGAAATATAGTGGCCTCCTTTTCCTTTTACATTTATTTACCTTTCTAACAAAAAGGTTTGTTACCATTAAAATATCCCCTTTCTGTTTGCCCACTGTTTTATTACATCCCCCAGCTGTTCCCATCCCACTAATGGCTTCTTGAGGTATTGTCCCATCTTGGCAAAGTTAGTTTTCCAAAACTCTAAGACCCTTGCTTTTGAATGAATTTTAGCAGCCCTAGTCCTAATACTGAACCATACCAACTGGTGATCACTGGATGTGAGATGATATCTCACTGTATCATTAGAAACACTTTCCCCATTGGTAAGCATTACGTCCAGTATGGCCTTATCATGTGTGGGTTCTGTTACCAGTTACCTGAATAGTTCTCCCTGGATCTCCTTACTTATAGATGACACCGCAACAGGGATGTGACAATCCACATCTGGCATATTGAAATCACCTATCAGTAGCACTTCTCCTTTTATGGCAATACTGTATATGTCTTTTATTAAATCTTCATCCACTTCTTTGCCCTGTGAGGGGAATTTGAATTTAACTCCAAGGCAAATGGATTTCCCTTTCCCTCTTTCTAATTTGAGTGCCTCTTCTCTTCCTTTTAAGCCCTGCAATTCTATAGCTTTAATATTATTTTTTACATATAGTGCCACACCACCTTCCCGTCTTCCTACCCTGTCCTTCCTGAATGAAGTATAGCCCAGTATAATTACATCCTAGTCATGGTGTTCCATGAACCATGTCTCTGTAACCACCACTAAATCTAAGTCATCCTCTTCCATTAAAGCCACAACATCTGAGATCTTATTTCCCATGCTATGGGGATTTATACACATGTGGTCGAAGTGAAAGGAGAAAGTTAGAATACGTGCGGCAGTATTTTGAAGTAGTTGAAGTCTGTGAAGATGATATGGAGGAAGGCCGGCAAGAGTGACGTTACAGTAGACAAGCCTTGTGATGACGAGGGAGAGGAGGCGAGTAGTCCAGGCATCGGGGAAAGCCCCCAATGCCATGAAAATACAGTCAGGGCACATATGCAAATTAGCCAAGCAGTGCCCCTGTTTCTGTGAGAGAGCATGCCAAACATGCCCCGACTTCTGTGTACATGTGTTTGGCTTGCCCTCCCAGTTTAAAGCTGCCATTTGCGTCAAATGTAACATGTGGCTAATTTGCATATGAGTTCCTTTCTGCATGCTGGTGCTGAAGTTGCAAGCTATCGGTGCGCTGCAAAGAGGTGTACAGAGTTGATAGCATACAACTTCATCATTGGCTTTGTGCATCAGCCTGATAGCAACATAGTATATGACGGCAGATAATGATCAGTATGGTCCATCTAGTCTGCCCAGTAAGGTGGCTAGCGTGGTTGTAACTGCAGCTCCGTGCAGGACAGTCCTCCTTTATTAAAAGATATTTAAGTTTGCTTTGATTTCAACCTGTTGTAATGCTATATATATGATCAGTAGTAACAGTAGTAGTAGCTTCCAGGCTTCACTTAGCAAGCCACTCAGAAGTGGACCTCTCACTAACAAAGAAATAGAGGAAAGCATCCCCAAAGATTTTAGTAACTGAACCATGTTGCAGCAGCAGCTCAAGCTAGTATGATTATTTATTTTATTTACATTCTCTTATATACTGTGCTATTCTGCATCAGTGCAGTTTACATTGAACAAACTGAAATTACATTGAACAGGGCATTATAACTTGAAGATAACTATTTTACAGGGAACATGGGCTATGGAGGGTTAAGTAACTTGCCCAAGACCACAAGGAGCACCTGTGGGACTAGAAACCCCAGTCCTTCCAGCCGAAGGCTGCTGTCCTCTAGTGGGATTTGAACCCCCCAACCTTCTGGCCTGAAGTACCTTGCCCCAACCACTAGGCCACTCCTCCATGCCATTAGTGTTTAGTGTTTTCAAGGAACTTTCGTCTTTCTACCAAAGCCAGGTACAAGCTAAAGATGCCTCACAGAAATCTCTTCTTCACCTTAGATTACTTCAGCTCAGAGATCATGAGAAGCTCCCAGCTTTGAAAAAAGCTGTACTGTCACTTATTTATTTATTTATTTATTTGAGTTTTTTTTCTAAACCACGCTCTTTAAAATCAGCTCGGTTTACAGTCAACAGCAAATTTGTACAGTGCAGGCAGCACCCGCACTGTACTTTCAAAGAACAGGGTTTGCAACTTGGGCTAACTGGGGTAACTATGTACAGGCTATGCAGTAGCTTGGATACTCATTTAAGTAACTATATACAGGCTAAGCAGTCGGGTCAAACGAAGAGGAGTAGCGACTGGGCTGCTTGGAGACTATTTACAAGATGTGTCGCTGTTGTGGGAGTAATGCTGGAGGAAAAGGTGGTATTTCAGAGCCTTCCTGAATCGGGTAAAGTCAGTTATGGACCAGATGTCGGGCTGGAGGGCATTCCAACATGTGGGTGCATAGTACACGAAGGCCCTGTTTCTTGTTGCTTGAGAGCACTTCATGATCTTGCTAGGGATACTCAGTGTGTTGGCAGCGACTGACCTTCTGACTCCGTTTGGGGGAGTGGGAAGGATGAGATCTGTGATGGAGGAGGAGGTGAGGCCATTAAGAACATAAGAACATAAGATATGCCATACTGGGCCAGACCAAGGTCCATCAAGCCCAGTATTCTGTTTCCAACAGTGGCCAATCTAGGTCATATGTACCTAGCAGTTTCCCCAAGGGACACAGGTTCCACAATGCTTGTATTGGTTCAAGCATTGATATCCTGGGTCCCTTCTTAATAATGGTTTATGGACCTTTCCTCCAGGAACTTGTCCAAACCTTTTTTAAACCCAGCTACATTAACAGCCTTTACTACATCCTCTGGTAACAAATTCCAGAGTTTGATTACACGTTGAGTGAAAAAATATTTTCTTTTATTAGTCTTAAATAGTTTACCCTGCAGCTTCATTGCATGTCCCCTAGTCTTTCTATATTCTGATAAGGTAAACAATCGATCTACGTTTACCCGTTCCACTCCGTTCATTAATTTATAGACTTCTATCATATCTCCCCTCAGCCTTCTCTTTTCCAGGTTAAAGAGCCCTAACCTTTTTAGCCTTTCTTCATAGGAGTATCCTTCCATCCCCTTTACAATTTTGGTGGCTCTTCTCTGAACCTTTTCTAAAATCGCTATATCCTTTTTAAGATACGGCGACCAGAATTGCACACAATATTCAAGGTGCGGTCTCACCATGGAACGATATAGAGGCATTATAATATCTTTTGTTTATTTTCCATTCCTTTCTTTATCATACCTAGCATTCTATTTGCTCTCTTGGCCGCCGCTGCACACTGGGCCGAGGGTTTTAACCTGGTATCCACAATGACGCCTAAATCTTTCTCCTGGGTGGTGGTTCCTAATGTGGAACCTTGCATCGTGTAACCATAGTTTGGGTTGTTCTTCCCTAGGTGCATAACCTTGCACTTATCCACATTAAATTTCATCTGCCATTTTGATGCCCAGTCTTCCAATTTATCAAGATCCTCTTGCAATTTTCCACAATCCTCTTGGGTTTTAACAACTTTAAATAGTTTTGTGTCATCTGCAAATTTGATAACCTCACTCGTTATTCCACTTTCCAGGTCATTTATGAATATGTCAAAAAGCAGCGGACCCAGCACAGATCCCTGGGGTACACCACTATTCACCTTTCTCCATTGGGAAAATTGGCCATTTAGCCCTACCCTCTGCTTTCTATCTTTTAACCAGTTCCTGATCCACAATAGTACACTGCCTCCTATCCCATGACTCTTTAGTTTTGCCAAAAGTCTTTCATGAGGGACCTTGTCAAAGGCTTTCTGAAAGTCCAGATACACAATATCAACCGACTCACCTTTGTCCACCTGATTATTCACTCCTTCAAAAAAACATAACAGATTAGTAAGACAAGATATTCCTTGTCTAAAGCCATGTTGGCTGTCTCCCATTAGGTCATGACTATCTACATGCTGAGTAATTTTATTCTTTATGATGGTTTCTACCATTTTTCCCGGTACTGATGTCAGGCTCACCGGTCTGTAGTTTCCCGGATCACCCCTGGAACCCTTATTAAAAATTGGTGTTACAATGGCGATCCTCCAATCTTCAGGTATTAGAGCTGATTTTAATGATAGTTCAGAGATTACTAATAGCAGGTCTGCAATCTCGTATTTCAGTTCTTTCAACACCCTTGGATGTATACCATCCAGCCCAGGTGATTTGCTACTCTTCAGTTTATCTAATAGTTGTAATACATCTTCCCGATGTATCGATATTTCCTTCAATTCTTCTGCACCTTTAAATACCTTGAAAGTCAACAGTAGAATTTTGAAAGAGAGTCTGCAGTGAACCGGCAGCCAACGGAGGTCTTTCAGCATTGGGGTTATATGGTCCCTCCTGGTGGCTCCGTGTAGTACTCTGGCGGCTGCATTCATAGCAAGCTGAAGTGGGTTCAGCATATTTTTTGGGAGTCCCTGTAGGAATGAGTAGGCATAGTCAAAGTGGGGGATTAGCAAGGCTTGGTAGACTGTCCGGAAGTCGTCTGGCTCCAGTAGGGGTCGTAGATGCCGGATTGTCCGTATTTTGAGGTATACTGCCTTGACAGTATACCACAGAATAAAGCCTATTTTACTAAAAACCGCTAATGTTTTGCAATTAATGTCCAAAATCTCTGCTTTAGCTGTCGGGTGCGATTGCATGTTCCCGGCAGCTAACATATGGTGCAATTGAGGCGGGTGCACCTAAGGCCTCCACAGAGGAGGTTTTAGGTGAACTTGCACTGTGTGCCATGTTAACTGCACTTGTATGCTAATTTGCTCTCTATGCCCACTCTCCACCTCTAACCCACCCACTCTGCATAGTAGTGCTTGCGTGCCAGTTCACATGCATTTTAGCAAAGGTAGCTGGCATGGCCATGCATTAGTGCTCACCATGGCTGGTCAACTATCACACATGAAACTGTATGTTAACAGGTTAGAGTGGTTTAGTAAAAGGGGCCCTTAGTCACTCATTTTAACCACTGTTAAAGTGGTTGGCCATCACCACTGTAACTAATCCCTGGATATTCCATTCTGGAGCCATATCCAGCCACTTGTCCTGAATATCTAGTATGGCTGGAGAGCGATTTAGCTCCCAATCAGTAGGCAATATTCAGCTGCTGACCAGCTAGCTAAGCAGCTAACGTTAGGCCAGCCTTTTTCTGCCTAACTTTAGCCATCTTAGGTTAGCAGCTCAATATCGCTGCTGACCGGCTAACCTTGGTTGCTGCCCCGCTCCACCCCTGGAATGCTGCAACGCTAAGCAGCTAGCATCAGAGCGTTTAGATGGCTAAGAGGGGATAATCTGCAGCACAAACCAGGTATGTGTCACTGAATATCCTGCTGACAGCGTTTACGTGGTTCACAGATCTGCAACTATGGAAAACTATGGAAATGCTTTTTGAATATGACCTCCCAGTCTTGGAAGATGAGTCTCTGGTGTGTTTTCCAAGCAGTCTCAAGAGGTGGATTATCAACCAGAGGATTCGGCCATTTTCTTATTTTCAGGGTTTCCAAGACAAGTAGAGGAAGAATTGTTGACGGGACTACCATTTGTCCCTTGTTCTTCACCATTAAGCAATACTTTCCAAACGAGAATATTGCATACCCTAAATTTTTTCTG
This sequence comes from Ichthyophis bannanicus, assembly GCA_033557465.1. Taxonomy (NCBI): domain Eukaryota; kingdom Metazoa; phylum Chordata; class Amphibia; order Gymnophiona; family Ichthyophiidae; genus Ichthyophis; species Ichthyophis bannanicus. Next base: position 883,205,752 of record CM066034.1, on the reverse strand, counting down.
AGATTAGAAAAGTAAGTATCATTCACCATCCAACAAGAGATGGAAGTGAGAAATGATATTTTTGGTTTCTTGAGCTATTTTGAAATGCCTAAAGAGTTAGCTGCAGTCCACATACATAAATTCATCTTGGACCTCCAAATAAAACCCTGGCAAAATCTAGTTCCCATTCTCTCAGTTCCCAAGAAAATTGCTATAAAACAGAAAGTTCATCCTGTTCCTGGTTTTAATAAGATCCAGCTAGTGCACTACTCGGTGGTAGTAGAATAAAAGGTCAAAGGATTTTTCCAGTACTTTTTTTTTTCAGTACTCATCCAGAAAAAGATCCTATGAGGTTAGACCAAATAGGAAGGAAACCTTTGCATATGACTATCAAGCTGATGGAAAAAGACTAGCGCACCCTTTGCGTGCAGATAAGGCAACTTATATGCACAAGTTCTGCCATGCCAAATGCAGAAAAGAGAATGACATGTATGCAAACAGCAAAAGAAAAGTGTGCACACACAGCAACACCAAGCATATTTAAATAATATGTAAATGAGCTGCACATATTAAAATAGAATGCTAATAAGGCCTGAGTCCAATGCAGAGAAATGTGTAGAGGATTACATAACTAGAAGGAGTGCCAAGGTGACAAACATGTTGTGCGTGCAGGGAAAGACTGTTTCAGGGTATGTACCAATGAATGGTTAGCTTTGATGTGAAAATTATCTGCATGTATCTTTCAGAGTATAAGCAAACGTTCGGCATTCAAGAACAAATATCTTTTGCTTCTTATTCTTGTGTATTTTTTGGACTCACTTATATCATTCTCCATTTTCTGTTAGGTCTGTTTGTTATGATTTCATAAAAAAATGTTTTGGGGGGAAATAGTGTTGATTATTATGGACTGAGCACCAAAAAAACCTGCACGTCCTGTGCGCATAACGTGAGATTTGACATTTACGTGCATGCGAACATGACCACTTGTAGCACGTCTATTGTTGATGCATGTCTTGGCTCCCCTCCTTTCAACTTCATACCAAAGTTATGTGCACAGCTCATTTGCATATACACCCTTTGCTGCATAGCGGTGCTAAAGTCTCGCGCTATTGGCACACTATGAAAACATGTACACACCTAATAGCGTCCAACTTTAGAACTGCCTTTCTGCACAAACATGTATTGCAGGCCTTGAGAATATTTCTTGGAATCTCGGAACCAGCCTAAAAATTTAGGAGCTTCCCCCCCCCCACCCCAAAAAAGGTGTATCACAGTTACTTTTTTAGATTTGAGAACCTCATTTACCGTTTTCACATTTTCTGTGGGAAAAAAGTTGAATAAATCAGGCCCTTAACATGTCACTGAACAATGCCAACAGAAGGCAGTGACCCCACTGTTCCTCTTCCCCCTCTTCCACCTCTAATTACTCTTTATAGCTGCACCTGAAAGAATTTCCTTATTTTCTTCATATATCACCATGACCTGGTGAAATATGAAGCAAAAAAAAAAAGTCTCTCTCTTTTGCCTCTGCAGCTTGCCTTCACTCAGTCTCTCTCTCTCTTTGCCATGACCTTCCCACCAGTCTTCCCCAGTCTCTCTCTCTCTCGCTCTTATGACCCCTCAGTCTTCTGCCCGTCTCTCTCTCATGAACCTCCAAGCTTCCTCAGTCTCTCGCTCTCTAATGACCCCCCTCCCCCAAGTTTCCCCTTGTCTGTCACTCTCTCATAACCTTACAGGCTTCCCCTAGTCTCTCTCTCTCTCTCATGCCACTCAAGCATGACCCCCTTCCCCAGGCTTTATCCAGGATCTTTCTCTCATAACTCACCATTCACTCAATATCTCTAATTCTCTCATAACCCCCACTCTCACCAGGCTTCACTCAGTCTCTCTCTTATGACCCCAGGCTTCTCCCAGTCTCTAGCTTCTCCCCAGTCTCTCTCTCTTTCTCTTATAACCTCACAGGCTTTACCCTGTCTGTCTGTCTATCTCTCTCTCATGACCCCCAGGCTTCCCCAGGCTCTCTTTCTCTCACCCCCCCCCCCCCAGCTTTATCCAGCCTTTCTTATACCACTCCTGAGGCTTCATCCAGTCTTTCTTTGTCTCTCTCATACCCTCCCTCCTTCATCCAGTTGCTCTCACACTCACCAATTTTTGTTCCTGGCTGCAGCTCCTGAAAAATGCAGCATTTCTGATTTCCCCCACAGCTATCAACTCTCTACATGCTTGAGCCACGTAGTGGAGGAAGTTTAGACTGATTTGGTTTCAAGTCCTGTGAGACTTGAAACTGTGAAATCAGCCTGAATGTCTTCTACTGCATGGATCACGCATATAGACACCATGGGGGAAATCTGAAAGGTTGCATATTCGAGGAGCTACAACCAAATCGGGGACATGAAATCTGGGGCACCAGGGTACAATTTCTAGGCACCATGACGACCTGGCACTCAGGATTTGTGTAGCCCTGGGCTATGTTTATTTATTTATTTATCTATTTCTTCTATACCGCCCCTTCCAGAGATCAGGGGCGGTTTACATGGAACAAGTAAACATTTGTATACTGCTGTATACATTACATGGAACTGAGATTTTTTAACTTTATACAGATAATAGATACTATATTACATGGAGCAGAGATTTCTAACTTTATACAGATAACAGTGCATTAAACTGTCGGAACTATTTACATGTTGATCTCTAAGGGCCCAATTTTCAAAAGAGACAATATTTAAATGCTATAGCAGTGAATTGTAGCACTTAAATATTGGTGGGATATTCAGCGGCAGTGTCTGCATAGGAGACACCACTGACTATCCGGGCTGAGTAGTGCTATCTGAATAAGTGCCAAGATTAATATGGTTAGTGGGATTTTTAACTCACACTTATATGGATTGCAACTTAGGATGGCTTTTCTTGTTCCTGACTGAAAATACTGCTGGCCAGAAAAAGTCAGCACTTTTCCAGATAGTTCCGACACCATCCTTGCTTCCCCACCGATCACCCCTGTATTAACTGAATAGTGCCTGGATGGTCTGTGGAGATACTCAGCGGCACTATCTGGATAGAACTGCTGAATATTGTGCTCAGCATCCTTAACTGGACAGTCTCCCATTGGCCAACCAGCTAAGGGCTCTGAATATCTGCCCCGAAACAGCTCAACAAGGAGGTTATTTTAAAAAGATTGGATGCATTTATATGTGTAAAAAGCTATCTACATGTGTACATCATAGTACATACAGTTTTTGGCAGTATGATATGGGCAGAGTTTTGAAATATGTATGTTTACTTTCCATTTTAGAAAGGGAAAACATATGTATTTGAGAATAAATTCCCCATTTGCATTAAACCTCCTCCAAATCATACTGCTCATTTCAACCTGGGGTTTTGAGGAGCGAGGGATGAACAATTGTACTTATCTCTTTGGCCTTAAAAAACACATTTCATAATCTAGAGGCTGTTGATTAAATGAGGAGATTAATAGCTTTGATCCAGTTGTCTTTGAGGGTGTGCAAATACATGCGTAACATCCTGAGCGAATCCAATTTTTCTCTTGCATGTTTTTTTGTAAAACAGCTGTTCTCAATACCCATGCCAGCACATAAATGTGTGCTCCTTTTTCTGACCTAGACATCCTATGTTAAATAAGACTTTGAAACATAGAAACATATCAGCAGAAAAAGACCATATGGCCTATCTAGTCTGCTCTTCCATATCAAATACTATAGTCACTTTTTTCTTTTAGCAATCTTCTGTGTTTGTCCCATGCTCTCTTGAATTTAGATATTATCCTCCTCCTCTACTACCTCCACTGGGAGGTTATTCCACACTCTACTACTCTTTCAGTAAAAAAATATTTCCGCATATTACCCCTCACTCTATCCCCTTTCGCCCTCATCCAATTCCTCCTCATTACAGAGATTACTTTCAATCGAAGGAGGCTCTCCTCTTGTGCATATTTGCCATGGAGGTATTTAAACATCTCTATTATATCTCCTCTCTCCCACCTTTCCTCTGATGTATACATATTGAGATCTTTAAATCTTTTCCCATATGGTTTATAATGAAGACCACTAACCATTTAAGTAGCCACCCTCTGCACCGATTCCATCATGTTTATATACTTTTGAAGGTGCGGTCTCCAGAATTGCACACAATACTCCAGATGAGGTTGTACCATAGACTTATACAGAGGCAGTATCACTTCCTTCTTTCTGCTGGCTATCCCTCTCCCTATGCACTCAAGCATCCTTCTGGCTTTTGCCATTGCCTTTTCTACCTATTTAGCTACCTTCAGATCATCAGAAGCAATCATGCCTGGGTCCCGCTCTTCTTTCATGAACAGAAATACTTTGCCCCTACACTGTACTGCTCCTTTGGATTTTTGCAGCTCAAGTGCACGGCCCTGCATTTTTTAGCATTAAATCTCAGCTGCCAAATTCTTGACCCTTCTTCAAGCTTACCTAGATCCCTCCTCATGTTATCTACTCCTTCCTAGGAGTCTAATCTATTGCAGATTTAGGTATCATCAGCAAAGAGGAAAACCTTACCTGACAATTCTGCAATATCACTAACAAGGATGTTAAAAGAATCAGACCAAGGACAGATCTCTGTGACACACCACTGGTAACACATTTCTCCTCAGAGTGAGCTCCATATGCCTGTACACTTTTTCACCTCCCACTCAAACTATTTCTTACCCAGTCAGTCACTTTAGGATCCATCCCTAGGGTAATCAGTTTATTAATAAGTCACCTGTGTGGAATGGTGTCAAATTCAAGTACACCATGTCTAGGGCTTTTCCTCTGTCCAACTCTCTGGTCACGCAGTCAAAGAAATCAATCAGATTTGTCTGATAAGACCTTCTTATGGTAAATCCATGCTGCCTCGAATCCTGCAATCCACTGGACTCCAGAAACCTCACTATCCTCTATTTTAACATCATTTCCATTAATTTACTAACCACAGAGGTCAGACTAAACGGCCTATAGTTCTAGACCTCATCCTTACTTCTGCTTTTGTGTAAAGGGACCACATGTGCCTTTCTCCAGTCCTCAGGGACCACTCCCAACTCTAAAGAAGCATTGAAAATGTCAATCAGTGGAGCCAATAGAACATCCTTAAGTTCCTTCAATATTCTTGGATGTATCCCATCCAGCCCCATCACTTTATCTACTTTTAGTTTAACTATTTCTTCACAAACATGGTCTTCTGAAAATCATTCAAGATCCCCTTCCCTTCTGCTCCTATTTGTGGGTGTTTGAAGTCCTGCTCCTGGCTCTTCATCTGTGAGCACAGAACAAAAATATTTGATAAGCAATTCCTCTTTATCCTCATCAGCTTCTACATATTTCTCCCCTTCACCCTTGACTCAGACAATACCACTTTTGCACTTCCTCCTCTCACTAACATATCTGAAAAAATGTCTTGTCCCTCCATTTTATTGCATTGTCTATTTCTTCTTCTTTTTGTATCTTTGCTTTCCAGACTACTTTCATAGCTTCCCTAAGTTTTTGAAAACATTGATGCTTGTCTTCCTCTTTCTATGATCTCTTGTATCTTATGAAGGCTAACCTCTTTTTCTTTACCATTTCAGCTACTTCTTTTGAGAACCATAGTGGTTTCCTTTTCCTTTTACATTTATTTACCTTCCTAACAAAAAGGTTTGTTGCCCTTAAAATATCTCCTTTAGTTGTACCCTTTGTTTTTCTACATCCCACAGCTGTTCCCATCCCGCTCATGGACTCACTTTCCAAGCCAATTCAATCATCTGTTCCACTGTATATATGTTGTGCTATTCCAAACTTCCAGCTTGTTCCCCCTCCCCTTTGTTCTCCTTAGAGAGTTCCTTGTAATGGTTTGATTCATTTTCTTTCATTTTCAAGTTTTATGTAACAGTTCTATGTAACAGTTTTCTGAGTTCAATGTAAACCACCTTGATTATATGAGAAGGTGGTATAGAAAAATTGTTAAATAAATAAATAAAATAAATGATGACTCCTTGGGATATTATCCCATCTCATCAAAGTTAGTTTTCCTAAACTCTAAGATCCTCGCTTTTGAATGGATTTTGTTAGCCCTAGTCCTAATATTGAACCACACCATCTGGTGATCAATGGATATGAGATGATCTCCCACTATAACATCAGAAACACTTTCCCCATTGGTAAGCAACAAGTCTAGTATGGCCCCCTTCATGTGTGGGTTCTGTTACCAGTTGCCTGAATAGTTCACCCTGTAGGGAATCCAGGATCTCCTTACTTCTAAGTGACACCGCAGCAGGAATGTGCCAATCCGGCATATCGAAATCACCTATCAGTGGCATTTCTCCTCTCATGGCAATACGGAATATATTTTCTATTAAATCTCTGTCCACTTCTTCTCCCCATGAAGGAGATCTGTATATCACACCAATGCAAACAGATTTCCCTTTCCCTCTTTCTAGTTTAACCCACAACTCCTCCTTGCTCCCTTTTAAGCCCTGTAATTCAATAGCTTTAATATTATTTTTTACATATAGTGCCACTCCTTCTTCCCTTCTTCCTACCTTGTCCTTCCAGAATAAAGTATAACCCAGTATAAGTACATCTCAGTCATGGTTGTCCATGAACCATGTCTTCTTAATTATCACAAAATCCAAGTCATCCTCTTCCTTTAAAGCCTCAACATCTGGGATCTTATTTCCTATACTACGAGCATTTATATTAAAGTGCATAAACACTTTACAAGATGAACTGAGGCAACAGAGCCAGTCACAAATATCAAGGTTGAAAGTGTGATAAACACATCATCAGAGGTATTTATACTATATTTGATGCATCATCTAGAGTACCAGCCAAGTCACTGCACAAACGCTGGCATGGTTGTGTGCTTCAGTCCAATGCAAGAATGTTCATTACAAACCAGCTGATGGTACCTGCACAGGAGATGATTTGTTTGGTCAGAAAAGCACAGAAACTGTGGATGTGATAAAGGGCTATGTGTCTGCTGTTGAAGCCTCACAGTGGCACAACGGAATGGCCATCTACTCACAGATATCTATATTCTTTGCACAGGAGGTAATACTCCTATTAAAAGATTCATTATCCTCCTTTTTCAAACTATAGACAGCAAAATATACCTCATCAAATGTCCAGGAAAAGACAAAGAGATTAGAAGCCTCAAAAACAAGCTCAAAATCCACTAAAGCAAGCGTAGTCTTTCTGACTCACTCCTGCACAACATTTTGCCCTACCCATAGGAGGCTGGTTGGTTTATTTTTTCAAGAAATAGATCCTTATCATCACAGACACTTATATAGAAACATTGAGAATGATGGTAGAAAAAAGATCATATGACCTATCCAAACTTTCCATCAATCCAGTCTCTATAACCTCTTCTTCTCCATCAGAGATCTTCGGCGATTGTGCCATACTTTCTTGAATTCTGATACTATCTTTGTCTCCACCAATTCTACTGGGAGGCTATTCTATGTGTTCACAACTCGCTCTGTAAAGAAATACTTCCTTAAACTGCTCTGCCCCTTTTTTCCCTCCTCCTATGACATCTCATTTCAGAGTTTCCTTTGAATTGAAAAAAGTCCCCTTCTTGTGTATTTGTACTGCAGGGACTTGTGATCTTGCTTTTCTTATGGAATGTAATAGAGAAATCCGAATTACATCTTCCTGCATGCAATGGGGTCAACCTAGGACTGGATCGGGCTTATTGGGCATATCTGGAACCTAAGTAGAATACATTCAGTGATGCCCTCAGTCTAGTTCTCTGGTTACCCAGTTAAAGAAATTAATCAGATTCCTTCAAGCGCAATCTAATTTTGGTCAAGCCATGTTGCCATAGGTCAACCCACTGGATTCTAGAAAGTTTGCTACCTCTTTTCAATTGTGCCTCCATTATTTTTTTGGCTTGTAATTTCCCACTTCTTCTCTGTTATTACTTTTGTGACGAGGGACCACATTAGCCCTTTTCCAATTACATGAAGAGGGCCGACCCAACCAGGAGGCAAACTAAGTGGTTGCCTAGGACAGCAGCTTCTGGTAAGTTGAAGCAAAGCAATAGGTCCTGGCAGCCATTTGTGTGTACTTTTATATGCAGGCAGAATGAACAATATGCAAATAGTCCATTTACCCTTGTAAGTGGCTTTTTGAAATCTCACTCTTATGCATTCTTATTGGATTAAACTTCCAGTCAAACCTTGCCAAGAAAACTCAGGGGCTGCTGGGAGTCAGCATTGACTCGATGGTACACATTGCATTTTTTCTGGAAGAGATGGTGATGCAAATGCAATGTGTGCCTTCGAGTCAGTCCTGACTCCTGGCGACCCAGAAGCTCCTGGGTTTTCTTGGCAGTGTCACTGGAAGTAGATTGCCAGGCCTTTCTTCCAAGGCAATGGAGGGTTAAGTGACTTGCCCAAGGCCACAAGGAGTGCTAGTGGGAATTGAACCCTGGTTGCTTGGTTACCAAACCAGTGTTCTAACTACTAGGCTACTCCAGATGATTACAATTGAGTTTAAAAATCAAAATATTGGGGGAGGGGGGAGGAAGCACTAAGGGTCTAAAAACTAATTGCAAGGGGTGCAAGGCTGACATTTTACCTAGGGTGCCTAATATCCTTGCACCAGCCCTGCCCATAGAATCTCTCTAAGGACCTATTAAACACATACAAGAGACCAGGGTTTGATTCCCACTAGCACTCCATGTGGCCTTGGGCAAGTCACTTACCTCCAGATTGCCTCGGAAGAAAGACCTGGAAATCTACTTCTGGTCACCCTGCCAAGAAAACCTAGGAGGTGCTGGGTCACCAGGAGTCAGCACTGACTTGAAGGCACACATTGCATTGCATTTGCAAGAGGACTCTTCAGAACCTCTCTGAGTTCTCCTAGTATCCTGGGATATATCTTATCCAGCCCTGTGGCTTTCTCCACCTCCAGTTTTGCAAGTTGTTCATAAACACTTTTTTCTGTGAATAGCATGGTATGTACTGCATTCCTATGTGGACTTTTGTCAGTCATCTATGGTTCTTCTCTAGAATTTTCTTCTGTGGATACTACCTGCTCAGAAAACAATGACTGGGATGTAATTCTGCCAGGCTATAATCTAGTCAGGAAAAAAAGAAAAGGAAGAGCAGTGTAAAAAAAAAGTAAAGCCACAGAACTGCAAGGTTTATGAGGGAAAGAGGGGGTACTGTGGGTTAGTCTTGAAAGAGGCAGGGCTGGTGCTATCAATAGGCGAACTAGGTGGTCTCGGGACCTGCAGCAGCAGCAAGACAGCCCCACGGCACCAAAGTTGTGAGGGCTGTTTGTGGCCATTGCCACCTCTGCAGGTCCCAGAGAGGGGCAGGAGCAGTGGCAGCAATGGGCATCAAAGGGGTAGGGGGGTTGGGGGCGCAAGGGTGAGGTTCGCCTAGTGCTCCTCATCTCTTTGCCCCTGCCTTGGAAAGAGGGAACAGAAAATCTGTTTACATTGGTGTGATATACAGACCTCCTTCACAGGCAGAAGAAATAGAGATTTACTTTTCTTTCTTTCTTTATTTAGCTGTTTTGATATATCGTTTTATATCAGAGCCAAAGTAGTTTACAATTAACAGATCAACAAATTTCTTTGAAGACAGTCACAATATTACTAAGAAAGGGGAAGTGCTATTAGTAGGAGATTTTGATTTTCCACATGTTGACTGGGATATCCCTGCTGCGGTGTCATTGAGAAGTATGGAAATCTTGGATTCTCTACAGGGGGAACTATTCCAGCAACTGGTAATGGAACCCACATGGGAGGAGGCGATACTGGATCTGGTGCTTACAAATAAGGAGGTTTTTTGTTTTTTTATGTTGTGATAGGCGATCATCTGGGGTGCAGTGATCACTGAATAGTGAGCTTCAGTATTAGAACATGGGTGAAAAAGGTTTTTCAAAAGTGAATGTCCTATACTTCAGGAAAACTAACTTTGCAAAGATGAGGGAAAACCTCAAGAAGTTGTTAGATGGCTGGGAACATCTGGGGAAGAAGAACAACAGCAGGCAAAACCGAAAGGAGATATTTTAAGGGCAACAAATCTTTTTGTTAGGAACGTAAATAAAAGTATGTGGAAAAGGAGGCCACTATGGTATTCAAAAGAAGTAGCTGAAAAGCCAAGGAAAAAGAGGTTAGCCTACATAAACTACAAGAGATCGCAGAAAGAGTAAGACGAAGAACAATATTTATTTTATTTTATTTTTATTCATAAATTCTTCTATACCATTTTATCAATAAATCAAAATGGGTTACATAGAACAAGAACATGCAATTTACGTAGAACTTAGAACATTAACATGAACTGCATTAACAGAGGTTGTACATATAATAGGTGTTAACAGGTTATAAATTCAGGGGTGTGATTAAGCAAGAGAAGGGAAGCTGGTGAAATAGTCAGGAAAGCTAAGATACAAATGGAAGAAAAAATAGCTCATAACAGTAAAACACAGGGACAAGACTTTTTTAGGTATGTTAGTGGCAGGAGGAATTGCAGGGGTGGCATTTTGAGACTCAAGAGCAAAGCAGAGGAATATGTAGAGGCTGATGAGGATAAAGTGGAATTGCTTAGCAAATACTTCTGTATTCACAAATAACGGGCCAGAAATGGGACTCAGAGAACAAACATAAATAGAAATGGAAGTGAGGTAGAATTCAAATGACTTTCAGAAGACTGTATTCATGAGGAGCTAAAAAAATTAAAAGTGGATAAAGCAATAGGGCTGGAAGGGATCATATGAAATCTGAATAAACCATAAACTATATTGAAAGAACTTAGGGAATATTGGCGACTCCACTTGCTGACCTTCTTGAGAGTCAGGAGTGATCCCAGAGGACTGGAAATGGGTGAATGTGGTTCCTGTCCATAAAAGCAGAAGTAAAGAGGTTGGTAACTACTGACCATTTAGTCTGACCTCTGTGGTGAGTAAATTAATGGAAATGTTGCTAAAGCAGAGGATGATGTGTTTTCAGGAATCCAAGGGATTACAGGATCCTAGACAGCATGGTTTTACTAAAGGTAGTGTAGAAATTTAGAATTTAGGAGGCAAGACCAGATCCCTGGAACAGCAGCTTCACTTTATTAAAAGTACACAAAAATAAAATAGACTGCGGCAGCAAACAAGGGCCCGATATTGAGTTGGACAGGCTATGTGCTGCGGCGGCGCATAGCCTGCCCGCCGACCCCCCCTAACCCAGATATTTACTTCCGTGCTGCCGGAAGTGAATATCCAGGTTAGCCCGGACACCCCGGAAGCTTCAGAGGCTACACGGGTAGCAGCGATTTTCGTTGCTACCCGCATAGCCTCTGCGTCTTAAAGATAGGCAAGGTTTTTCTTCACCTATCTTTAAGGCGCAGAGGGCTATGCAGGTAGCAACGAAAATCGCTGCTACTCATGCAGCCCCTTCCTTCACCCCTGCTCTGCCCTGGAACGCCCCTAACACACCCTGATGCTATGCAGATAGCATTGAGGCGCATTAGGGGCTTAGCTGGGATTTTCAAAGGGCACTAACCATTTAGGTGCCCTTCAAAAATTCCGATTAAGGCCTTTACAAGGGTAACTAATGAAGTTACCCACGTAAAGGTCTTTGAATATCGGGCCCCAAGAGTTTTCAGTGTCAGCCAACTGCTCACTAAAAATCTATCTGTGCACCCCTGTACAGGAGCTTATATAGTAGAAGGGCTTTCTCCATGTCATCATAACTCTCACCAGTCCCTTCTGCTCTCATAACCTCTTTCACCATTCACACACAGCTCCCCTAACCTGGAGCCCATTATGTCCACCCTCCCTATCCCTTTGGTTCCCACTCTTTGCTATCTTGGTGTGACTCTTGATCCTTCGCTTTCTTTCCACCAACACATCTCTGCAATCGCACATAGCTCTTTCTTCCATCTTCGCAAGATTCGGGCTGTTCGGTCATTTCTTCCAGTCTCATCCCTCACCACCCTTGTCCTCTCACTGGTGATCACTCGGCTTGACTACTGCAAGGGGAGGAGTAGCCTAGTGGTTGGGGCAAGGTACTTCAGGCTGGAAGGTCGGGGTTTCAAATCCCACTAGAGGACAGCAACCTTGGGCCGGAAGGACTGGGGTTTCTAGTCCCACAGATGCTCCTTGTGGTCTTGGGCAAGCCACTTAACCCTCCATTGCCCATGTTCCCTGTAAGTATTAGTGTATGTGTCTCATATCCCCACATGTTAAATGTATCCCTCAATTCTGTTGTGACCGCTTTGATTAAAGGATAAGGCGGTATACAAAACTGTCTAAATAAATAAATACTGCAACTCACTCCTCGCAGGTCTCCCCCAATATCAGCTTCAGTGCCTTCAATTTTCAAAACACAGCTGCCCGTCTTCTTACCCATTCCTCCCCTCATGATCATCTTACCCCCTGTCTCCTGGCCCTTTCATTGGCTCCCCATCAAGGTTAGATTTATATAAAAGCTTCTCACTATCACACACAAGGTTCTTCATACTAGCACGCCCCAGTATTTGGCCAACATCATCTATCTTCAGCCCACTCCCCGTCTACTTTGCTCTGCTCACACGGCAGTCGTCTTTCTCCCATCTCCTGCCCAAGCTCATCTTGAACTAACTTGTCATGCCGCTTTCTTCTTTCTGAGTCTGGCCCTTTGGAATTCCCTCCCACTTTCCCTCTGTACCGAATTGTCCTTTCCTAGGTTCATGTCCCTCCTCAAGACCCAACTTTACCGTCAGGCTTATGACCTCCCTACTCTGCCCAATCACTCCACACTCCTCCAGGTAGATCCCCTATTTGTGAAAATCTCATGACTCAATTTTGTTCACAATCACCACAGCTCCCCTCCTCCCTTACCCACCATTGGTCCCTTGTGTCCAATATTCATGGTGTCTTTTGTCCATTGCTGTCCTTTGCTATCTTTCTCTCTGCCATTTCTATTTGCTTTTCTATCAATTTGATGGCATTCTTTTTCGTCTTTTGTTTCTAGCAGTTTTGATTTTTTATTGTACACCGCCGTGACACCTCGGTAAGGGCAGTATATCAAATGATGCAAATAAAGATAAAGATAAGCTCCCATACATGGCAAAGCTCAAGTTTGGCTCTTAGCCAATCACAGTGATATGTTAGTTTAATTCCCATATATGGCATCTGCATCACAGCTTAGCACATTTCTATACTTGCTGCTATGGGTATTGTGGTTCCAAAAGAGGCACCTATTACCTCATCAGTAGTCAAAAGAGTGGTACTGTTGACCAGCGCATAAGCTTCCTTCAAAGCTCTTTTCTGTCTTAGTAATTTAGAAACTTGGAAAGCAGACTGGGAAATATTCCATGCTAGGGTCTTAATACTGCTGGGGGAAATACAAGTCCTTGCCAGCACATATCTCCCCAGTTGGGAGGCAGTGATAGGCCTTATCACCACAAATACAATAATGTCCCACCAGGGATATTTTCACATTTGGGTAAATTAGATTTCCAAGCAACTTGGGATAATTAATCCCATAATCTGAAATGCGCTAGTCATAGTGACCCCCCAGGGATATGGAAAAATATGTTCTGTATCAAAAGAGTTACAGAAATAGAGAATTCAATACATTTTCTAGAAATTGCTGGACCATGTGCCTTATATGAAGCAGGTGGGCATTTACCTGTGAGTTCAAACCTTTCAAAAGATCAACAGCAACTAGCATGTCAAGTCCCTGGGGGCCAACATTCATATGAATATGGCAAAATCCTTATACTACAGTACTATTCAATATTTCCAACCCCCTCATGGCCCTTGGGTCAAGGTACAAATAGATATTCCCTACTGAAGTGACACATTAAAATAAAAAAAACATTCAGAGTCCCCTTTGGGATGGGCACCCAAAGGGGGAGAGATACTTGAATCCTACCCTTCTCAAGCCTGGTCCCAGGTAACACTAGAAATCCATGGGTTTGCTACACTCCACGAGGATATATTGTCAGCTGGATATATTGTCTATATGACACTATGGGTCTTCCCATGATAGCTATACCTCTATTTAGAGGTACCTCTATTTAGAGGTACAGCTATCATGGGAAGACCCATAGTGTCAGATAGAGGAGGTATACGACATACTAAACAATTGGAGGAATTAGTTATTTCCACTACCTTGCACATAGGAAGGACCACAGAATTCTTATGTGCTTCTCCAGCTACAGGCTCTACCCAAAATTGAACAAAAATGAGAAGAGTACAAACTTTCACACAAACAGTCCCACATACACATGAGTCACACTGCCCTTGTCCTTTATATGTGGGTTGTACCAGTAGGCTTCTCTGGACTTTTCTGGGAGACATTTCCCTTCTCTCTGGTGTCCTATTGTAGCTTCACATTCAATTCACCAGAATGTCCCACTGTCCAATCCTGCTGATTGGGAGGGTCTGACGAATGCTTACAGTGGGAAACGTGGATCCACATAGATAGTCTAGCGACCTTGATTGCAGAATAACCAGTGAGCAGAGCTTGATAGGGACCCATCCACTGTGGCTCCACAGCACTCTTCCTCTGATGTCTTTTCACATACACCCAATCACCAGGTTACAAAATGTGTCCTTTTGCTTCAGGATGGAAAATGAGTTGAGCCTTAGACCTGGTGAGTAGATAAAACAGACATTAAAGCTCTACAGTATGACGAAATATCGCTGCGCAGCAGGGGCATATTAGTTTCAGGTACTACATACATAGGTGCAAAAGGTCTCTCAGTGACCATCTCCAAAGGGGGTGGGTGGTCGACCCATGTCTGCGATTCGGAGTATTTCAGAGGTTCATCAGGGCTAAGGATAAAGCTTGTACCCAATTCAATTTAGTCTTTGCAACAATTTTAGAAAGCTTTGATTTTAGTTGCCCATTTACCCTCTTCACTTGGTCAGAGCTTTGAGGGTGATGGGAGTATGTAAGGTTTGGGAAATCCCAGAGCCTTTACAGATTGGATAATTTTCCCTGTAAAATGGGTGCCTCAGTCACTATACAAGATCTGAGGCATGTCCCACACTGGAATGTACTGTGCAAGTAATTTCAAGACCACTGTAGGCACATCTGCTCTTTCACACGGATAAGCCTCCACCCACCCCGAGAACATCCACACCAACACCCAACAGTACTCAACCCTGGAGTTCTTGGCAAGGAAATGAAATCCATTTGAATTCCAAAAATGGGCCCACTGGGAGAGACAAACTTCGTGGAGTTACCTTACATCTTTTCCCTGGATTGTGACTCTGACACACAGTATGCTGTAGCACATGTAGCTGACAAAGTATTAACATATTTTGGGAAGAGGGGATTGTATCAGCTGGTATTAAACCTTTGTACAATTGCTCACTTTCCTTCATGAGTAACATAGAAACATGATGACAGAAAAAGACCACAAGGCCCATCTAGTCTGTCCTTCCATAACAACAACTACAACAGTCCACTTTTTACCTTTAGAGATCCTCTGTGTTGGTCCCATGCTTTTTTGAATTCAGTTACTGTCCTCATCTCTACCACCTCCACTGGGAGACTATTCCACGGATCCACTACTCTTTCCGTAAAGAAATATTTCCGCATATCACTCCTGAATCTATCTCCCTTCACCCTCATCCCATGTCCCCTCGTCGCAGAACTTGCTTTCAATTGAAAGAGGCTCTCTCCCTGAACATTTATGCCACGGAGGTATTTAAACATCTCAATCATATCACCTCTATCCCGCCTTTCCTCTAAGGTGTACATATTAAGATCCTTAAGTCTGTCCTCATATGCTTTATAATGAAGACTACTAATCATCTTAGTAGCAACCCTCTGCACCGACTCCATCCTGTTCACATCCTTTTGAAGGTGCGGTCTCCAGAATTGCACACCATACTCCAAATGAGGTCGCACCAAAGACTTATACAGAGGCATTATCACCTCCTTTTTTCTGCTAGCCATTCCTCTCCGTATGCACCCAAGCATCCTTCTAGCTTTTGCCGTCGCCTTTTCTACCTGTTTAGCTACTTTAAGATCATCAGACACAACTACGCCTAGGTCCCGCTCTTCTTTAGTGGACAAAAGTACTTCACCTCCTATGCTGTATTGCTCCCTTGGATTGCTGCAGCCCAAATGCATGACCTTACATTTTTTAACATTAAATCCCAGCTGCCAAATTCTAGACCATTCTTCAAGCTTAGCTAGATCCCTCCTCATGTTATCTACACCTTCCTGGGTGTCTACTTTATTGCAGATTTTGGTATCATCCGCAAAGAGGCAAACCTTACCAGACAGCCCTTCCGCTATATCACTAACAAAGATGTTAAAAAGAATCGGACCAAGGACAGATCCCTGGGGCACACCACTGGTAACATCCTTCTCCTCAGAGTGAGCTCCATTTACTTGTACTCTTTGTCGCCTCCCACCCAACCAATTTCTAACCCAAGCAGTAACTTTAGGGTCCATCCCTAGGGTGCTCAGTTTGTTTATAAGTCGCCTGTGAGGAACAGTGTCAAAGGCTTTACTGAAATCTAAATACACCACATCTAGAGCTCTCCCTCGGTCCAACTCCCTGGTCACCCAGTCAAAGAAATCAATCAGATTTGTCTGACAAGACCTGCCTCTGGTGAATCCGTGCTGCCTCGGATCCTGTAATCCGCTGGACTCCAGAAACCTCACTATTTTCTCTTTCAACAGCGTTTCCATTAATTTACTCACCACTGAAGTTAAACTAACCGGCCTGTAGTTTTCAACCACATCCTTACTTCCGCTTTTGTGTAAAGGCACCACATGAGCCTCTCTCCAGTCCTTTGGCACCACTCCCGACTCCAACGAGGCATTGAAAAGGTCAGTCAGTGGAGTTGCTAGAACGTCCCCAAGTTCCCTCAGTATTCTAGGGTGTATCCCATCCGGTCCCATCGCTTTGTCTACTTTAAGTTGAGCTAGTTTCTCACGAACACAGTCTTCTGAAAATTGTTCAAGATGTCCCTCGCTTCTGTTCTTATTTGTGGGTGTTTTCTGAGGTCCTGCTCCTGGTTCTTCATCTGTGAACACAGAACAAAAATATTTGTTAAGCAATTCCGCTTTATCCTTATCAGCTTCTACATATTCCCCCCCTGTACCCTTGAGTCTGACAATACCACTTTTGCCCTTCCTCTTCTCACTAATATATCTGAAAAATGTCTTATCTCCCCATTTTATTGCATTGGCTATTTCCTCCTCCTTTTGAATCTTTGCCTTCTTGACTACTTTGCTAGCTTCTCTAAGTTTTTCTAAATACAGATGCCTGTCTTCCTTTCTCTGTGATCTCTTGTATTTCATGAAGGCCTCCCTCTTTTTCTTCACTTTTTCAGCTACTTCCTTCGAAAACCATAGCGGTCTCCTGTTCCTTTTGCCTTTATTTACCATTTTAACACAAAGGTTGGTTGCCTTTAAAATACCCCCTTTCAGTTTTGCCCACTGTAACAACATGGTATAAGTTTGCTACATGAGGAAGGAGGACCACTGGAGTCAGTGGATTACCTTATGGACCTCCTCTCCAAATGTTATCCTCCCCCTTTTGCACCTAGAGTCCTCCCATGTCCGCTGGTCCTGCTGAGAGGTCACATCTGGAAAAGTGGCAAGTTCCTCCAGTGAGGGAACCAGAAAGAGGAAAGCAGCATTAGAAGCATTTACTGGACAAGGGACACGTACCAAAGTAACGGTCCTAACTGCCCTAGCATAGTCCCTGCTTCATAGTATCTCAATCATCATGTGCTTTACAATTCAACACAACTGCTTGGACTGGTAACAAAACAGCCTGTAGGAGATCATATGTAGCCCCACCCCCCTCCGAGGAGATGCAGTCAGACTCTTACAATAGTACCAAAGAGGTTTTAGTGTAGTCAGATGTGCCAAGTGGTTACCTCAGAGCATTAAGTCCCCTCTGGTGGAAGCACATAGAGTTCACTAACCACGTCTCATTCAGCTTTACCGTTAGATAAAGAAAGAATGAGAGGAAAATAAATTAAATAGGATAAACTTCTACCAATGTGATGTTATAATTAAAGCGTGATAGGGTAATGATCTTCAATGAAGGAATAAATAAATCACATTTATTTTAATTAATTAAAATTTCAGAGGAACTTATTAAAAACTAAAATAAATTATTAAATAAGGCTTTAAAACGGATCCAGCAATTTCCACAACTGATTAAAAATGTTCAATAAAAAAAGGGCCTGATATTCAGAGCCGGCGGCTAGACATGAGTAAAATGTCCAGCCATCAGCGATGAACTTAACCCTGGATATTCAATGTTGGGGTCATATGCGGCCCCCAGCATTGAATATCTGGGGTCACCACAGATCTGGGGTCATGCTGCGGGTTAGCTCCTGTGGCTAAAAGTTAGGCGAGGGTTATCCTCGCCTGTCTTTTAGGTGCAGGTCGCTAACCAGGCAGCATGCAGTATTGTTACTGCCAGGTTAAGGACAGTCGCCACCTCTGCTCCTCCCTGGAACGCTCCCAACATGCCCCGATGCTAAGCGATAAGCATCGAGGAGCGTAACTAACCATGTTAATGCCATTGAATATCCCTCTCAGTGGCAGTTACACAGTTTACAGGGCTATAAATCATGTAGCTGCCTTTCAAATATTGGACCCAAAGTGTTTTCCCACTATTGCACCTTAGGACTTTAAAAGTGAATTAACCTTCAATCAGTTTCTTTTCTCTAGACTACAGTATTTCAGTACATTATATCCGATATTTCAGTTTCACTTCTTTTTAAGGTATCTTTCACAGCAGTTACAGGTAAGCTATATTATTTCAAACTAACCTTTGTTTTATTGTCTTTCTAATTATTCCAATTAATTTCTTGTTCTTTAATTTCTTTTCCTTTTTTGCAGGAACTTCACCTTTTCACAGGTAAGGTTTTATTTTTCCCAGAGTACTCTGTGTTGTTTTAATTAATGTCTGACAAATTCAAGCTCATCACTGTGTTTTCTCTCTCTCTGTATGTTTATAGATGTACTGGTACCTCTTCCCAGTCACACACTGTTGCCAAGGGGCCCAGGTAGTTGTCCTCTTCTGGTCAGGATTCAGGGTCCTCTGATCCAGCGATGGTCATCTGATCCAACGAAAGACTCCTCCCACTACCTGCCTTTTAAAACTCAATAAGAAAAATCTTGTTCTAAGGTTGAGGCTGTCTTCAGTCTTTTTTTGGAATAAAGTTCAGATTGAGTCCTGTCAAGTTACTGTCCCTATACTAACCAAAATCGATGATAATTAAGAGTCCCTGTCTAAATTTCCTTTCACACTCACGCAAACATACCCTGGCCTGAGTCCTTCACACAATTCCCAGTTTTTCATAAAGTTCCTTCAGGGATTCAGTTTTTTTTAAGTCTCTACTAAATAAGAGCAGAGACACAGAAATTCAGACTTTAAATCCAAAAGTAGCTCTCAGTCCCTGTCAACACTTCAAGCTGTCACTGGCTTAACATTTCATACCAGCAGGGCACTGCTCAGTCTTAGCTCTGCTGAAACAGGCTTTTAAAACCTTTTTTTCTTTAAGGAAATCTTACTTTAGCTTCAGCAAGAAAGATCTCCAACATTTAGTAGATCTGAGACTGGACTCTCTCTTTAATAGATGGACTACAGAGGGGTTTTTTTCTTGAGACCTCAGTCCCCAGTATGTCAAACCTATATCACTAATATCTTTTATATAAGAATACACAGGTTTACAATCAAAATTAATCCTAATTCACCAGAGCTATCATTGAATTTCCACAGGATCTTCTATTACAACTTTTTCCAGGCACCTGTTTCTAATTTCCTCTTTCCTAAGAAAAATCTGACTCACAAACCAGTCAGAATATCTTTTAAAACTGTTCCCGTGACAGTTTCTGTCAACAACAATAACAACTATCTCAGATAAATTTCAGCAGTGCTTAATTGGATTTCTCAGAGTATCACCAAACCACTCTTTCTCTCTCCAATTTTCATCTGAACCAGAACTAATTCAATACCTAATATTTTTTATCCAAATGACAACTTTTAAACTACAAATTCTCTCTTTTCTCTCTCTACCTCACTCACACCACCTATCTCTTCACTTTTCCAGCCCCATCTGCATGTTTCTTTACCTCATCACACAAACTACATCACCAACTCTCTAGTGCCCTTCCTCTGCCAACCTTGTAAATAGCAGAAACGTAGAAATATAGAAACATGACGACAGAAAAAAAACACATGGGCCTATCTAGTCTGTCCTTCCATATCAACAACTACAACAGTCCCCTTTTTACCTTTAGAGATCCTCTGTGTTTGTCCCATGCTTTTTTGAATTCACTGTCCTCATTTCTACCACCTCCACTGGGAGATTATTCCATGGATCCACTACTCTTTCCGTAAAGAAATATTTCCGCATATCACTCCTGAATCTATCCCCCTTCACCCTTATCCCATGTCCCCTCGTAGCAGAACTTGCTTTCAATTGAAAGAGGATCTCTCCCTGAACATTTATGCCACTGAGGTATTTAAACATATCAATCATATCACCTCTATCCCACCTTTCCTCTAAGGTGTACATATTAAGATCCTTAAGTCTGTCCTTACATGCTTTATAATGAAGACTAATAACCATTTTAGTAGCCACCCTCTGCACCGACTCCATCCTGCTCACATCCTTTTGAAGGTGCGGTCTCCAGAATTGCACACTATACTCCAAATGAGATCGCACCAAAGACTTATACAGAGGCACTATCACCTCCTTTTTTCTGCAAGCCATTCCTCTCCTTATGCACCCAAGCATTCTTCTAGCTTTTGCCATCACCTTTTCTACCTGTTTAGCTACTTTAAGATCATCAGACACAACCACGCCTAGGTCCCGCTCTTCTTTAGTGGAAAAAAGAACTTCACCCCCTATACTATCTTGCTCCCTTGGATTGCTGCAGCCCAAATGCATAATCTTACATTTTTTAACATTAAATCCCAGCTGCCAAATTCTAGACCATTCTTGAAGCTTAGCTAGATCCCTCCTCATGTTATCTACACCTTCCTGGGTGTCTTCTCTATTGCAGATTTTGGTACCATCCACAAAGAGGCAAACCTTACCCAACAGTCCTTCCGCTATATCACTAACAAAGATGTTAAAAAGAATTGGACCAAGGACAGATCCCTGGGGCACACCACTGGTAACATCCTTCTCCTCAGAGTGAGCTCCATTTACCTGCACTCTTTGTCGCCTCCCAACCAACCAATTTCTAACCCAAGCAGTAACTTTAGGGTCCATCCCTAGGGTGCTCAGTTTGTTTATAAGTCGCCTGTGAGGAAAAGTGTCAATGGCTTTACTGAAATCTAAATACACCACATCTAGGGCTCTCCCTCGGTCCAACTCCCTGGTCACCCAGTCAAAGAAATCAATCAGATTTGTCTGACAAGACCTGCCTCTGGAGAATCCATGCTGCCTCAGATCCTGTAATCCGCTGGACTCCAGAAACCTCACTATTTTCTCTTTCAACAGCGTTTCCAATAATTTACTCACCACCAAAGTTAAACTAACCGGCCTGTAGTTTTCAACCACATTCTTACTTCCGCTTTTGTATAAAGGCACCACATGAGCCTCTCTCCAATACTTTGGCACCACTCCCAACTCCAACGAGGCATTGAAAAGGTCAGTCAGTTGAGCTGCTAGGACGTCCCCAAGTTCCCTCAGTATTCTAGGGTGTATCCCATCCGGTCCCATTGCTTTGTCTACTTTAAGTTGAGTTAGTTTCTCATGAATACAGTCTTCTGAAAATTGTTCAAGATGTCCCTCGCTTCTGTTGCTGTTTGTGGGTGTTTTCTGAGGTCCTGCTCCTGGTTCTTCATCTGTGAACACAGAACAGAAATATTTGTTAAGCAATTCTGCTTTATCCACATCAGCTTCTACATATTTCTCCCCTTCACCCTTGAGTCTGACAATACCACTTTTGCCCTTCTTCTTCTCATTAACAAATCTGAAAAATGTCTTATCCTCCCATTTTATTGCATTGGCTAATTCCTCCTCTTTTTGAATCTTTGCCTTCCTGACTACTTTGCTAGCTTCTCTTTTTCCAAATATAGAAGCCTGTCTTCCTCTCTCTGTGATCTCTTGTATTTCATGAAGGCCTCCCTATTTTCCTTCACTTTTTCAGCTACTTCTTTTGAAAGCCATAGCAGTCTCCTTTTTGCTTTTACCTTTATTTACCATTTTAACAAAAAGGTTGGTTGCCCTTAAAATATCCCCTTTCAGTTTTGCCCACTGTTTTTCTACATCCCCCAGCTGTTCCCATCCCACTAACGACTCCCTGAGGTATTGGCCCATCTTGGCAAAGTTAGTCTTCCTAAAGTCTAAGATCCTCACCTTTGAATGGATTCCAACAGCCCTAGTCCTTATACTGAACCACACCATCTGGTGATCACTGGATGCAAAATGATCTCCCACTACAACATCAGAAACACTTTCACCATTGGTAAGCACCAAGTCCAGTATGGCCCCTTCATGTGTGGGGTCTGTTACCAATTGCCTGAATAGTTCTCCCTGTAGAGAATCCAGGATCTTCTTACTTCTAGATGATACTGCAGCAGGAATGTGACAATCAAGATCTGGCATATTGAAATCCCCTATCAGTAGCACTTCCCCTTTCCTAGCAATGCTGCATATGTCTTCAATTAACTCTCTGTCCACCTCTTCCTCTTGTGAGGGAGGTCTGTATATCACACCAATGCAAATAGATTTCTCTTTCCCTCTTTCTAGTTTAACCCACAATGCCTCCTCTCCCCCTTTTAAGCTCTGTAATTCCAAAGCTTTAATAGTAGTTTTTACATATAGTGCCACTCCTCCTCCCCTTCTTCCTACCCTGTCCTTTCTGAATAAAGTATAGCCAGGTATAGTTACATCCCTATCATGGTTTTCTGTGAACCATGTTTCTGTAACGGCCACTAAATCCAAGTTGGCCATTCCCACCAAACTTCAACATCAGGGATCTTATTTCCCATGCTACGGGCATTTATATAGACTGCTTTCCATATGTTACCCCTCTTACCCATTTACATAAAGGTATTTAATGTATTACTTACCTGGGGGCTTTCACTTACCTTCTTCACCCATCCCCAAAGAATCTAGTTTAAAGCCCTCTTCAGTAGATTAGCCAGTCTACTACCGAAAACGCGTTGACCTTTCTTGGACAGATGGATTCCATCTCTGCTCTGCAACCCTTGGAACAGCATCCCATTGTCTAGGAATCCAAAATGCTCTTGATGACACCATCCACGCAGCCATGTATTCATCTCCAGGATGCGAGCCTCTCTGCCTTGGCCTTTACCCTCAACAGGGAGGATTGAATTGAACACCACCTGTGCACCTAACTGCTTCACCCTCTGTCCCAGAACCATGAAGTCACTTTTGATACGTTCCGAGGGATACCTGGCAGTATCATTTGTTCCAACATGGATTAGCAACATTGGGTAATAGTCAGTGGGCTTGCTCCATCTCGGCAAACTCTCCGTAACATCTTGGATTTTGGCATCAGGCAGACAGCATACCTCTCTGGACATCAAGTCTGGTCAGCAGATGGATGCCTCTGTACCCCTCAAAAGAGAGACTCCAACCACTACTACCCTTTGCTTCCTTCTGGTCACTGATTCTGCAACTTTGGGGTACTTGAGCTCTGGTTCTTCCCTTTCCAGGGATGCTTTCACCTGCTCCACTTCCAGGGCTGCATAATGGTTCTTCAATTCAAGGGCTGGAGAAGTTGGATTGGTGATTCTGCAGGCCCTGGTGACTTGGGTCCAACCATAGACATTCTGTTGGCACCCATCTTCTCCTCTGCTGGAGAGCTTGGTTGCTGCAAGAAGAATCTCATCAATGTACTTCTCACTGTCTTGAATGCTCCTCAGCCTCGCCACCTCCTCTCTGAGTTCCTCCACTTGTTTTCTCAGAGCTTCAGCATGCAGGCACCCTGCACATGGAACTGGTCCTTCAACTGGCATTAGGACCTCTGTCTGGACAGAGGCAGAAGCTGTAATGGGGGCAAAAGCTTTAGCAATATGATTTTTCCCAGCCATTGTTCTGTTTGTGGAGCTTAGGTAAATATTAAAGCAAAAGAGAGAGATCTACCAAGTACAAGCCAGTTTCCCAGCTGTCCTTTCAGAGAAAAAGCAGTTAAATCTCTTTAATGATATTCAAATAGGGGTGGGTGGGACTCGGGTGGGTAGGGAGGGAACTAACTCCTGATTAGGTGTCAGCAGTTCCCAAAAGCTGAAAAGATTACTAGAGTTCAACAACCTACTCTGCTCAAGGAAATATTTCTACTAAAGCACCAAAAAAAAAGTAACTTTGCTTTAAAATTATACAAAAACCCTTTTAAGAGCTCCTAGTCAGAGAGCTAGCAATTTAATAAAAATAAACCCTCAAATCCTTACCATTGTTTGACCTGTAGAGCCCCTGTTAGAAATGCCTCAACAGGGCAGGGCTCTGGAGCCTTTTATGTAGGCCTCAGCTGCTCTCAGGTAATCAGGCCCACTAACTCCTGATTTAGGTGTCAGCAAGTCCCTAAAGCTGAGAAGGTTACTAGAGTTCAACAACCTACTCTGCTCACGGAAATATTTCTACTAAAGCACCAAAAAGAAAGTAACTTTGCTTTAAAATTATACAAAAACCCTTTTAAGAGCTCCCAGTCAGAGAGATAGCAATTTAATAAAAATAAACCCTCAAGAGCAGGGAAGCAAGATGGCTGTGTGAGCATTAGCTCCCGTGGACCCGTGAAGACTCCTGGAAAGTGAACGGAACGATAGTGAACCTGACATTCGCTTTTGGTCTAGGAGAGTCCCTAGCACGGAGGAGAGCATGGCTAGTGGAAAGCCAACTAAGTTAGAATTCTCTTCTGGCCTGAATACCGGTTCTAAGAGGACCAAACTAGACCCCCTTCCCCTCAGAAGGCCCCGATAGCGAGGGACCCGGACGAGGCCATGCGGGAACTACTGGCGGAGGTAAAAGCAATACGGGTGCTAGTGTCGGCCAATGGAGATACTCTGCTTCAAGTACAGGCTGATATGCAAGAAATGAAAACGCAGATAGGAGACCTAGCTGGGCGTGTTGGAAGAGTGGACGTTACAATTGCTGATCATGAGGAGAAGTTGAAGCAATTGCAGAAGTCCTTTAAAAAGATGGGAAACCTGGAACAAAGTGTGGAAGATCTAAGTAATAGGCTCCGTCGAAATATATGAATAGTAGGCGTACCTGAAGGGGCAGAGGGCGCTGACCCAATAGCTTTTTTGGAGAATCTACTTCCAAAGTTGCTTCGCCTAAGCTTTGGTAGGCTGCTGGAAATTGAGAGGTCCCATAGAATACCGACGCAAGGAGGCTTGTCGGGTCAGAAATCGCGCCCCTTGATCCTTTGCTTGCTGCGCCACCAACATGTAATGCAAATAATGAATGTGGCAAAGGTGTCCACAGCTCTGATATATGAGGGACACAGACTGTCCTTTTTCCCAGACTTCTGTAAAGCGACGATGGATAGAAGGAAGCAATTTTTGGACTTGAGACCTAGGCTGCAACATTTACAAGCCAGGTACGGCCTCTTCTACCCGGCCAGATTTAAGGTCACATTGGACAATCGTACCAAGACTTTTGAGGATCCAAAGTTGCTGTTGCAGTTCTGAAGATCAGGAAGCATTACTTATGCATTGTGAAAGATCAACTTGAGGAGGTTGACTCAGCGGGGGTTAACTGAATGAGCGAGGGCAGAGTGTCTGGACTTGAGCTAAGCAGAGGATTTGTCTCCATATTGTGTGGGGCTGTTTGGTGATTGTAAGCTTTGATGCCTGTTTATTAAGGCCCGCAGAGGGTTCCTAACTGAGGCGGCATGGTTGAGGGGGGGGGGGGGACAGTGAGGTCTAGTTGCATGGGAGGTTAAATTACATAATTGAACTTCATTTGAAATTATGTTCTATTCACATAATAAGTGTTTATAATAATTGCTTATGGGTCTAGCGTCAGCCTGTTTTGTTTTCATGCTGTCTCACCCAATTGTGTGGAGCCCTGTTCTGAGGGTGGGGTTGGCGCAATGTGGGCTGCAAACAAAGATGTTCTGGGAATGGGTTTTACATCTTGTAAATTACTGGGGGCGGACCGTGGTGAGGGCACTTCTGTGTTATAGGGTATATGCTTACGAATCCCCTTAGATTAATATCACTGAATGTAAAGGGCGTTATGCATCCAGCTAAGTGGAAGAAAATTATGGCTTATTGCCAAAAGCAAAAAGCAGATATAATATTGCTGCAAGAAACACATTTATCCACAGCTGAAACTAAAAAGTTGGCCATGGGTCATTTTGATTTGGCTGCTCATGCACCAGCTGTTGGTAAGAAAAATGGGGTGGCTATCTTGCTTAATGCAAAGATAGGTGCTCACATCCTAGCTGTGCGGGCTGATTCTGAAGGGAGGTGGGCTAAAGTACATTTATCTATTGGGAGTAAGCATTTGGTCATATTTAATGTGTATGCCCCGAATTTGGACAACCCTGACTTCTACCATTCCTTTGCAGTAGCAGTCCAAGAAGAGGCACAGTTTCCAATTGTAATTGGCAGAGATTTTAATATGGTGTTAGATCCTTTAATCGATTGCAATCCCAATAGAGTGGGGAGGAAGTGCAGGGCGCTGACGGTGCTACAGTCCGTTATGTCTGAGGTGGGTTTAGTGGATGCTTGAAGGTTGCTGCACCCCTCAGAAAAAGACTATACTTTTTCTCATTCCCTCATAACTCCTATTCACGTATAGATTTCTTTCTGGTGTCTAAAACATTGATGCAAAAGGTTAGCAGTGCAAATATACTCAGCACCCATATCGCAGAACATGCAGCAGTTGATCTGGAGTTAAGTGGGAACCTGGGAGAGGGTGATCATCGGGGTTGGTCTTTCAAGAGAACACTCCTAGCGGATGCAACAGTCAGAGAACAATTAAAACATGCTATAAAAGAATATTTTGATAGCAATCTGCCGGAGGACATGTCTAATTGGGCGTGGTGGGAAGCCTTTAAGGCATCGATAAGAGCATACATAACTAGTTTATCTATTGCGGAAGCCAGGAAAGCAAATAGACAGCTTAAGGAACTGGATCAGCAAATTAGGGCGGGAGAGAGAGTTCTGCAAAAGCAATTTAATAATCTTGCCTTAATTCGCCTTCAGAAGTTACAATATCAATACAATATGATATTAAGCTCAGAAGTAGAGCAATGTATGATGTCTCAACAATCTAGATATTATACAGAGAATAATAAGGCTGGCAAGATGCTTGCTGCAAGGTTAAAATCCTGTCGTGCTAAAGCGCAGATTGCCCTGTTAAGGGATGAACAGAAGGGTCCTCTGAATAAGAGCAATGACATTGCTGCGGCCTTCCGGGCCTTTAATGCACAGTTATACACCTCAGAAGTGAAGTTTGATGAGGGGCAGTGTGCTGAGTGGCTGGACATGGTGGCGCGACCTAAACTTACTGAAGAGCACGCTGCCTCTCTAATAGAACCCATTACGCTGCTGGAATTGAAAGAAGCACTGGCAAGTATGAAGAATGGGAAGGCGGCAGGACCTGATGGGATCCCCGCAGAATTCTATAAAGTGTTTGCCACAGAACTCCTCCCTCAGTTGAAGATCTACTATCAGGTCCTTCGGGAGAGAAATTCCAATGCGGGCTCGTTTGCAAGTGCTATGATCGTGGTGCTGGAAAAACCTGGGAAGGACCCCACAATGGTTGGAAATTACCGACCAATCTCACTCTTGAACACTGATTATAAGATATATTCCAGCGTTTTGGCTCGACGTCTGGGCAAGGTCCTCCATGTTTGATACACCCTGATCAATGCGGATTTGTGGCAGGGAGATCCACAGCTGACAATGGGCGGCTATTGTGCAATGTCCTGGAGAAGGCGGATACAACTGACATGCCTTTGATTGGCCTCTCATTGGACGCTGAAAAGGCCTTTGATAGATTTGAATGGCCTTTTCTATATCAAGTAATGGGGTGGTTTGGACTCCCAAGAGAATTTATAGATATGGTGCAAGTGCTTTATACAAATCCTTCTGCCTGGAACTTTGCAAATGGTATACTCTCGGATCCGTTTTTGTTGTGCCGAGGCACAAGACAAGGTTGTCCCATGTCGCCTCTTTTATTTAATTTGGCCCTGGAACCGCTGTTGCTGATGATTCGGCAGTCAGAGGAGATTCACAGCATTAAAGTTGCTGACCTTCAAATTAAGTTATCTGCTTACGCTGATGATTTATTGCTGTTTCTTACTCCAGGATCCATTGCGTCACTACTGCAGATAATCACCCAATATGCAAAGCTTTCTGGCTACAAGGTCAACTGGTCTAAATCAGTGGCTTTCCCGCTGAATAAGAAAGTGAATAAGATATCGTTGAAGGACTTCCCATTCCAGTGGGAGAATGCAGCAGTGAAATATCTGGGGGTGCAGCATTGCGCTCCCTTAGAGGAAAGAGTGAAACTAAATGCAAGGCGGCTATTGGACCTGACACGGGAATTTACTTTGAAATGGTCCCCCTTGCACCTCACCTGGTGGGGTTGGTTAGAAGCCATCAAGATGATGTTAGTTCCGAAAATTAACTAAATTTTGGGCATGATTCCGGTGGTGTTCCTGGTCCTGGAATACAAGAAGATAGAACGTATCCTTTGTAGTTTCCTTTGGGAAGGGAGAAACCCCAGAATTGCGCTGAAAAAGCTAAAAGCTAGTAAAGCAATGGGGGGTATACATTTTCCGGACTTTTACTGGTATCATTTGGCTTCCCTTTTAAAACAAGGTGTAGTCTGGTCCATGAGTGACACTCTTTCCTGGAAACCTACATGGCTGGAAGTTGAGGAGTGTATTGTTGCACCGTGTCCAATTACTTTGCTTATGGGAATGCTGAATCCTGAAAGCTCAAAGGTGGGGAGCATAATTGTTTCTACACAGATGGCTTTCCAAGCACTACTTCCAATTATTAAGAAGGACAATCCATTTTCACTACAGGTACCATTATGGCATAATCCTGAGATTAAAGTTAATAAATCATCATGTGCATGGGTAAAATGGCTAAAGTGTGGGATATGGACGGTGGGGCAGTTGGTAGATAAAGCAACATGGAAGACATTTGATACTCTGCAACAGGAGTTTGACCTCCCGACTGATTGCTATTTTCAATGGATACAACTTAGACACTGTCTTAGCAGGGTGGTGAGGAGTGTCAGTGGCATTTCCCAAGTTTGGGGACTACAAACACTTGTGGAGAGTATAAGTGATAAATCTGGTATCATCTCCAAGTTCTATGCCTTATTTAAGGAGTGGCACTCGCCTCGGAACAAAGGCCTTTTGAGTATCTGGATAGCGGAGACAGGAGCAGATATAAACGAACAGTTTTGGAAAAGGTTTTGGAATACCACTGTGAGGGCATCTAAGTCAGCTGCGCTTACTCAGTCAATGTATTTTTTCGCTCACCGAGCATATACTGTTGTTAAGTGCCGTCGAGTTGGAGTCGACTCATGGCGACCCTCTGGATAGCTATCCTAAATTGTGTTCGGTCTTCAGTCAGGCGGCTCATTGTTGACAGACTGGTACCCGTAGCTGCTGTTATTGTATCGATCCATCTCATTGCTGGCCTTCCTCTTTTGCGTTGACCTTCTATCTTGCCAAGCATTATGTCTTTCTCTAATGATGCGAAGAGAGAAATCATTAGAGCATATATTACACCAGTCAAATTGGCCAAATGGAATAAGGAGACAAGCAATGCTTGTTGGTTCTGCTGTAGGGACATAGGCACTCTAAGTCATATGATGCTGGAATGCCCTTGCATTCAGGAGTTTTGGAAGCCAATATGGGCCAAAATGCAGCAGGTGTTAAAGTTCACTGCTGAACTCTCCTGGAGTATAATAGTACTTAGGAACTTAGCAGAGATTCCATCGTTAGACAGATGGAACTTTTTCTTACTGAACTTTATGCTATAGGTTGCAATAAAGCTCTTACTTACTCACTGGAAGAATCCTATAAAACCCAGTTGGCTGGAGTGGTGGAACCTAGTCTGCTTGTATGTTCAGTATGAAAAGGCCCATGAAAAATCTTCAAGTCTTAGGGGTCAAACATTTATGGCTTCTAAGTGGTATGCCCTAGAACAGTTCACAGCCCTTAGGTGAATTCTCTAGAATTAATATGTTGGTTAGTTTGTGTTTGCAAGAATGCCCACATTGCGCCGGGTAGATGGGAGGGGTGGGTGTTGGTCTGTTAGAGTGTTATATATGGTATTAGGGGTTTGGGGGGAGGGGGTATATAATTGGGTTTTAAATGGTCTGGTAACTGTCAGGGGCGGCCCAAGGGAGGTGCGGGGCCATGTACGGAAACTCGGTGTGGGGCCTCATTTGCATAAGGGACCTCATTTGCATAAATATTTGCATAATGTTACCATACACTAACTTTTAGTAAACATGCCTATTAATGAGTGTATGGATAAAGAAAGACTAAAAGATTTCTACATTACTATAATCCAGTGACAACTGCCAGGCACATTAGGAACTACTACAAACACTGCCCATTTAGAACCCATAGCAAACCCGCCGTATCATAACAGCACTACCAGGACTCACAAAGCACAAGACCCTACCTATCAAAAGGCAACACTACAAATATTAAACCAATACATTTCAGAGAACAACAATACATGACCTACTGGGGAAAGAGAACAAGTGGCAATGTCAAATAGGAATTACATAAACAGAATACCTCAGCTCAGTTACACGTGCAGAACATAGACCTTCACCAAACAAGGAATCACAATTTAGAAACAGGAAGACAATGATTAAACTGGGAACCCCATAAGCCCAACAACACTGTAGAAATAAAACTATAAATTAATTTCCTCTTGTACTAAACAAAGTGCAGACGTTAATGATGCACATTTCCCAGAGCTGGCATATTTCAGTTCATAAATTCAATAAAGAGATATTTTTCTACCTTTTGTGCATTTTTTTTCAGTTGCAATTGCTCCAGCCACTTTCTTCTGGTTTCTTCGTGTCTTCTGCTAACTCTCCATCGTCTGTTGTCCATTTGTCCTTTCTTCACTCTTCTAGTTTTTTTCCATTCTCTCTCTACATCTGCTTTAACATACTAATCTTTCTCCTTTTGCTCTTTCCTCATTCCTATTTCATCCACTCAAATTTTACCCGGCCATCCTCAATCCCCACTTACTCTCCCAATATCCGGCCAATTGTAGATTTGTCTTCCCTACCACACAAAATATTTTTCCCTCTCCATTTCACTCTTCCAGCTCTATCCCATTCTAATCCTCCCCCAACATCAGCTCCCTTCTAGTTCCAGCCCCACCCAGCATCCGCTCCCTTCTAGTCCCCGCATCAGCCCATTTCCAGTCCTAGCTCCCCCTTCCGAGTCCCTCCATCAGCTCATTTCCAATCCAAGCCCCCCATCAGCCCATTTCTAGTCCTTTCCTAGCCCCACCATCAGCCCATGTCAAATCCTAGCTCCCCTCCACTCAGCCCATTTCCAATCCAAGCCCCCCATGAGCCTATTTCCAGTTCTAGCCCCTCCATGAGTCCATTTCAATCCAAGACCCCCAACAGCCCATTTCTAGTTCGATCCTAGCCCTCCATCAGCCCATTTCCTGTCCTAGCCCCCCCTCACTCAGCCCATTTCCAGTCCTAGCTCCCTCCCCTCACAGCCCATTTCCATTCCAAGCCCCCCTCCCCATCAGCTATTTGTAGTTCAAGCCTTCCTTCCACTCAGCCCATTTCCATTCCAAGCCCCCGTCCCCATCAGCTATTTGCAGTTCAAGCCCTCCTTCCACTCAGCCCATTTCCAGTCCTAGCCACCCCCCCAGCCCATTACCAGTCCTAGCCTCCCCATAGCCCATTACCAGTCCTAAGCCCCCCATTACCCATTACCAGTCCTAAGCCCATCAGCCCACTTCCAGTCCTAAGCCCCCCCATCACCCCATTTTGTCTTAGCCCCCCCATAGCTCATTACCAGTCCTAACCCCCATCAGCCCATTTCAAGTCCTAGCTCCCCATCCGAGTCCCTCCATCAGCTCATTTACAATCCCAGCTCCCCATCAGCCCATTTCTAGTCCTTTCCTAGCCCCACCATCATCAGCCCATGTCAAATTCTAGCTCCCCTCCACTCAGCCCATTTCAAATCCAAGCCCCCCATGAGCCTACTTCCAGTTCTAGCCCCTCCTTGATTCCATTTCAATCCAAGCCCCCCAACAGCCCATTTCCAGTCCTATCCTAGCCCTCCATCAGCCCATTTCCTGTCCTAGCCCCCCCTCACTCAGCCCATTTCCAGTCCTAGCTCCCTCCCCTTACAGCTATTTGCAGTTCAAGCCCTCCTTCCACGCAGCCCATTTCCAGTCCTAGCCACACCCCAGCCCATTACCAGTCCTAGCCCCCCCAGCCCATTACCAGTCCTAAGCCCCCCATAGCCCATTGCCAGTCCTAAGCCCCCCATCAGCCCACTTCCAGTCCTAAGCCCCCCAACACCCCATTTTCAGTCTTAGTCCCCCCTTAGCCCACTACAAGTCCTAACCCCATCAGCCCATTTCCAGTCTTAGCCTCCCCACAGCCCATTCCAGTCCTAACCCCCCATTAGCCCATTTCCATTAATATCCACCCCACAATAGCCCATTACTAGTCCTAACCCTCCATCAGCCCATTTCCAGTCTTAGCACCCCCATAGCCCATTACCAGTCCTAACCCCCCCATCAGCACATTTCCAGTCCTAACCCCCTTGGGGCCGCTCCGTCCGCGTAGGCCTGGCCTCTGTTTGGTTGTTTCTGCTCCTTATCTCTCTGATCCCCTCTTGCCACCTACATCAGTTGCTCACGCATCAGCCGTCTTCTCTGCTCTTCCGGTTCTCTCTCTCTGGCTCACCCACTCTCAACCCCCTCTTCCACGACGTCCGTTTTATCCACGGTGAGCTCTGTTTCTTGCTCCCCAATCTCTTTAGCTTCCTTCATCTTTCCTCCTTTTCCCCCCTCGATGGCCCCTATACCTGTCTTTTGGGGCCATCGTCCAATGCCTTTTGCACCGAAGTGCTCTCGTTGTCCAAATCATCTCCGTCCCTGTTGTAATGTTACTACTCCCGTTCAGATCCCTTCCCTCTCTCACTCTTCACCTACTCTTCGGATGGGACTTCTTAACTGCAGATCCCTCAGAGCTAAAACCCTTCTTGTCCAGGACCTCATCACATTCCACTCTTTGGATCTCTTCCTTATTACAGAGACCTGGTTAAAAGAGGGAGAGGCCGCTCTCCTTGCTCGCTCTCTCCCCCCTGGCTACTCAGCAGTTTCTGTTCCACGCTCAGGCCGCTCTGGTGGCGGGGTGGCCGCTATTCTACATCCTGCTCTTTCGTTTACACAGATCTCTTCTCCTCTGCTTCACTATCCTGAGGCTCTACTTATCCAACTTCATTCTCCTCTTTCACTACACATCCTTCTTATCTATTTTCCGCCCGCCTCGCGATCTGATCTTTGGGATTCTTTCAGAGCTGCGAGAGTTTCCCTTTCTTCTCGCGGCTCTGTTAATCTCGCTGGGGCTGATGAGATTTCCCATTAGCCCCGGCGGGATTAACAGAGCCGCGAGAGGTCAGAGAAGCTCTCGCAGCTCTGAAAGTCCACGCATTGGGAGGGACTCGGGAGCTGATGATGAAGGGAGGTTCTGCTGAGCAGGCGGGGCCCCGTGACGGGACATTTGATTCTGCCGCTGCCACGGCGGCAGCGGCAGCGGCAGCAGCAACCGGTTTGGGTTTTTTTTCTACTTGTGCAATGAAGAATCTTTTTTGCGCGGGGCCCCCTGAAACACGGGGCCCTGTGCAAAAAACATTATTGCTCAACGGACGGGCCGGCCCTGGTAACTGTATGGATGTTGTGTTTCCTTGCTGTGGATTTGCAATAAAGACAAATTAAAATAAATAAATAAACCCTCAAATCCTTACCGTTGTTTGACCTGTAGAGCCCCTGTTAGGAATAGTCCCCAGCACAACTCAGTAAAAGGCAAGAACCTAAAAATTCCCACATAAAAGTATTTTTCTTCACCAAATTAGATCATTTCTCAATTTTCTGTGCTGTTTCTTTAAACTTTTAAAACAGCTGACTAAATTGTTACTTCACTACGTCAGTCCCTGCTGCTTCCAGCCTGAAATACAGATCTTTCTAGAGATCCCTGCTCCTTCCCCATTACTCTCCATGACAGCCTGGGATTTGTTTTAAATTAAAACTTCACTCTTTAACATGAAACTAGGCTTTTTACAGCCTTAGAAGCCAAGATTAATCATTTTTTTATTAACCTGAGGCTCTGATGTACTCTCTGAGCCTTGGGAGTGCAGCCACCCTCCCATGGGGCAAACACTGTGTTTTACAGCCAATATAAACATCTTTACAATAAATAAAATATATATTTGAGCTGGCAGCTTTCCCTCACCTGCTCACAACCATCAAAGCCTTGAAATTTTAACTTTAAATTTTGCCGATTTTTGGCACTTTTATATGGGGCTATTGCCCCTTTAAGGCCAACCCCGCCTCTCTCTAGGAGGCCTAAAGCAGAACTGAAGTCTCACTAGTCCAAACATTGCCAACTTTCTTTTCTTTAGGCCTTCCTAGCCCAACTACCATATCTGGGGCTCTCTGCCCCCTCCCATTTATAGCCCGAGTCACTATTTAGGCCAATCAGCCCCAAAAATTCAAAATCCGGGACTCCCTGATGACCTGCCTCAATGTTTGGACCCTCTGACCTCCAAAACCTCCTGTTCCAGGGCCACTGCCATATAGTTAAATTTTGGGCTACCCGACGGCCCCCACTACTTATTTGGGCCAAATGGGCCCCAACTTCCAAGGCCTCTTGCCCTTTTTTTAATTTTAGACCTTTCAGGTCATCTTGCAGGTGCCTCTGGCCCCTCCCTCTAGCATCGGGGACAGCCGTGGCCTTCATGGCTCTCCCCGATACCTCCAGGACACTCTTCCCATGTATTCAGAGTAACTGTGAAAGCCGCAGCTGCACTTGATTGCAGTTGGCACTCTCCTCGATGCATCCGGATCTCAGCGGCCGGGCCCTCTGATGGTCACGAAAACACAGCCAATCAGTAGCCTGTGCCCATGATCTCTCCCCTCAGCCTGCCTTTTATTTTAAAAAAATTGTGACTGCCAATATTTGGGCTGCTCTGCAGGCCCGATTAAAAAAAAAAACAATGGGGCTGCAAACAGAAGCCCACGGAATGGGCTTCAAAGTCTCTGGTGCACAACAAAAAATTCCTGGGCACAACCTGGCTGCACAGAACAGCCCTAGACACTCTGCAAAAGCCCCAGCCAGGTAAATTTAATTTATTTATTTATTGTTCAACCGGTTACACATATACATAAGAAGCATTAAAAAAGAGGTTTATTTGCAGAAGTAAGAAATCCCCTTGCTTTCCATATCATCCCAAAAATCCCAGACCACACCATACCCATAACGCGAGTCGGTATGCACATTTATAGTACAATCTTTGGCAAGAATACATGCATGTGTCAATGTCACCAGTTCCACTACTTGGATGCTATGCACCCATGGTAGAAGCCCTGACTTGACAACATCAAATTCAGTACAGACTGCATATCCAGCCGTAAAATACCTTGGTCATTGCTGAGATAGGAGCCATCAACAAAAAAAAATATAATCAGGATTAGTTGCGGAACAGAATATAGAACTTCTCAGGGTTTGGTCTCCATTTCAACAGTTGATAAACAATCATGCAGAGGCAATGAGTCTGGTGCTCCCTCGGTATGACGAAGGAGAAGAGTAGCTGCATTTGACATAGAACAGTGGTGGATCACAAGTTGGGGTTCTGTGAATAAGTGAAGCTCATAGTTCAACAGTCTGTACACTGAGAGTACCTGGGCTTTGGTTGAATTAACAAGGAGTTCCACAGAATAAGGAATATAAAGATGTGATAAATGTCCTCATACAAGAGGGTCAGCAAATTGTAAAAGGTTGGCAGCCACTACAACAACACGAAGACACCCTGGTAGGCTACAGGCAAAATGAATTGATCTTGGAACTGAGATAGGTAACTTGCTTCTTACCTGTTATGGTGTCCTGGACTAGAACCCTTGATGTCACATCTTCTCTTCTGTGACAAAAGAGAGAGAGAAAGACTTGGAATTATCAGGTAGGGCTAATTCAGGTGCACTGATAAGGACCTGTTTAAGGACTTTAAAAGCAGTTTGAGCCTCTTATTCCCAGAGTAAAGGACATGCTGGGACTGTAGATTTCAGAAGTTCAATGAGAAGTTTGCTAAGAAAAGCAAGGTCCAGGATCCAATAGTGACAATATTTGCAGAGGCCCAGGAACCTCTGAAGCTGCTTCTTATAGAAAGGCTGAGGAAGAATCTGATACCACCTGGACTCTGGACGGGAGTAGAGCATGACCCTCTTTAAAGACTTGACAACCTAATAAGGTAACTCTCTTTGAAATTTACTCTGGTTTACCTTGAGCCCCACCTGGTAGAGAAAGCAGAGTAAGGCAACTGTACATGTGTGCCCTGAATTGGGACCATGTGAGCAAATCAAAAGGTCATCAACATACTGTAAAAGAAGAGTTACAGGGGAAGATAAATGGATCTAAACAAGTCTTTAACACCTGTTGAAAATAAGATGGACTTATAGGGGCTTTCACCCCTAGGGGGCGCAATGATAAAGCTGTCCAGGTGTACTAGCGCCCCCTATAGGTGAAAGCAAAATATTGCTGGCTTTCGTCTGCTAGAAGGCACAGAGAAAAAGGCGCTAGTAAGATCAATGATAGTGAAACAATCTACAGTGCAAGGCACACCACTCCAAATAGTATTTGGATTTGCCACCACATAATGAGTTGAAAGCACAGCTCTATTTAAGGTCTGGAGATCTTGCATAAATCTCCAGGTCTTTAGTTTCTTTATGGGGAACATTGGAGTATTATAGGGTGAGTTCATAGGATAGATAACACCTTGTTCAAGTAAGGAGATAACAACAGGAAAAATACCTTCCTTTTGCTTCCATATATAGGGCCCGATTCAGAGTCATGACTTGTGGGGCTGCATGTCCCGGCGGGATGTGCAGCCCCACAAGCCATCCTGCCCCTATTCCTCCTCAGACCCTCCCTTCATGGCTAGAGCAATAGTACGGGGAAAGCTGGTGGAGGGCGGGAGGGGGCGGTGCCTGGGCAGATTTGGGACAGGCCAAGGCATCAGGATGTACAGGGCCAATTTCATTCATGGCCCTGTGAGTCCTGTGGGGTCAGGGGGAAACGTGCTGCTTATTCCACCTCAGAGGTGGAATAAGCAACATAAACTGGGTGATCGGGGCCGGGGCCGGGTGTGGGTAGGTTTCCTCTGCCCGATCCAGGCCCCAGCTGCCCAGTCGTGGGTCAGATGACAGGGAAGAAGAGGGTCGGCACCAAGGGAGCCTGTTGGGAGGACATCCCCACAGGCATGCAGGGGCACACTGGGCCATCCTTGGGCCCGATTCTGTATGCCATGGGAATGTTTTGTTCCCGTGGTACAGAATTGAGTCCTAACGGGCCCATCCTGCTCAGGGCCGTCCGGATGGCCCAGACGTGTCCCTTTCAGAATCAGGCTCATAGGGTCTGGGCCTGACATGGAGGTGGCTTACTAGCATCCAGTGTAATATGCACTGGCTCAATGTGTGCAGATGACCTACCTCAGTGCTGTGCTTTGCCCATACATGAGCAGTGGATATATGGGACTCCTGTTCTTCAGCAGTAAACCAAGCAGTCTCTTCCAATTCTTTCAGAGGTGTTTCTGTCACCTCCACCACCTCTTGGAGGAGTTGGGGTATCAGAGGTGGACCAACAAGATCAGGTAGGCAGAGATAAGTTCCTTCTGGAGTAAAGATAACATGGCACCCCAGGACAGATAGGAAATCTTGGCCAAGCAAATTCACTGGCAATGCAGGACTTATTAGGAGGGAGAGTGAGGTAGTAGTCTTCCCAACAGTAATAGAGAGTGGCTCAGTAAGGCCATAAGCAATAGGCTGATCCTCCAACCCTTCTGCTTGCAACATCTGGGATGTTTTAGTCCACCCCTTTGCCACTGGAGCCTGTATAAAAGATTTGGTTGCCCCCATGTCCACAACAAATATAATGTCCTTGTCCAGTATCTTAGCTTGCACATCACATGCATTAGTCAAAGGAATCAAAATATTGGTGTTCACAGTGGACTCTTTTCCGATGGTTAGTCATTGCTCCTCCACTCCATCTTCATGCATGCCTGTATAGTTAGTGGCAGTGCTTGCATTCAGGACCGGCCTATCCATTGTGCGAGAATGTTGTTCGCACAGGGCCCCGCGCTTCAGGGGGCCCCACGCGAACTTCATTCTCGCACAAATGGACGGCTTCAGAGGTAGCCGGGAAAGTCCGTGCGAGGCCCCAGCTCCCTCTGCAGAGCCACCAGCATGAAGAGTGTTTTCCTTCACGCTGGCGGCTGTTACTGTGCAGTGCATGAGTGCTGAGAAGTGCCCTTTAACCTTTCCCAGCATTCAGCATGCTTCACAGTAACAGCCACCAGCATGAGGGAAAACACTCTTCACACTGGTGGTTGTGCAGAGGGAGCTGGGGCATCGCACGGGCTTCCCCGGCTCACCTCTGAAGACCCTTAGACAGCCGCGGAGCTCTTCGGCAGGCAGGGGGTCTAGCATGGGGGGTGTCTAGGACTGGAAATGAGCTGATGGGAGGGTAAGCTGGGACTGGAAATGGGCTGATGGGGGGCTAGGATTGGCAATGAGCTGATGGGAGGGTAAGCTGGGACTAGAAATGGGCTGATGGGAGGGGGAAGCCTGGACTGGAAATGGGCTGATGGGGGGCTGGAATAGGACTGGAAATGAGCTGATGGGAGGCTAGGACTGGAAATGAGCTGATGGGGAGGGTCATGACTGGAAATGGGCTGATGGGGTGAGCTTGGACTGCAAATGGGCTGATGCGGGGTTGGAATAGGACTGGAAATGGGCTGATGGGGGGGAAAGGATTGGAAATTGGCTGATGGGGAGAGCTTGGACTGGAAATGGGTTGATGGGGGGCTGGAATAAGACTGGAAAGGAGCATATGGGGGGCTAGGACTGGAAATGGGCTGATGCAGGGGCATGGGAGAATGGGACTAGAAGGGAGCGGATGCTACGAGGGTCTAAAACTAGAAGGGAGCTGATTTTGTGGGATGACTAGAAGGGGATGGGGATGGGGAATGAGGATGGAGAGGGGAAAAGATATTTTGTGTGGGAGGGAAGAAAAATCTACGATTGGCCAGGTATTGGGAGAGTAAGTAGGTATTGAGGATGGGTGAAATTTGAGTGGATGATAAAGGAATAAAGAAAGAAATGGGGGGAAGAGCAAAAGGGGAAAGATCAATATGTTAAAGCAGATATAGAGAGAGAATGGAAAAAATCTAGAAGAGAGAAGAAAGGACAAATGCACAGCTCGCAGAAGACACAAAGAAACCAGAAGAAAGTGACTGGAGCAATTGCAACTGAAAAATAAAATGCCCAAAGAAAAGGTAGAAAAATGCTTTTTATTTTGAATTTATTAACTGGAATATGTCAAGTTGGGAAATATGTATCGCTAACATCTTTGAGTTTTTCAGTGCAAGAGGAAATTAATTTATAGTTTTATTTCTCCGGTCTTGTACATTTCATTGGGGTTCCCAGTTTAATTACTATCTTCCTATTTCTAAATTGTGATCCCTTGTTCTTTGTGTGGTGACAGTCTATGTTCTGCATGTGTAACCAAGCTGAGGTATTCAGTTCATGTAGTTTCTATTTGACAGTCCCACTTGTTCTCTTTCCACCAGTGAGATGTATTGGTATTCTCTGAGATGTATTGGTTTAGTATTTGCAGTGTTGCCTTTTGATAGGTAGGGTTTGGTGCTTTGTGAGTCCTGATAGTGCTGTTATGATACAGTGGATTTGCTATGGATTCTAAATGGCCAGTGTTTATAGCACTTCCTAATGGGCCTGGCGGTTGGCACTGGAATATAGTAAATTAGAAATCTGGTAGTCTTTCTTTATCCAGACACTCATTAAGAGGCATGTTTTCTAAAAGTGCATGTTAACATTATGCAAATATTTATGCAAATGAGACTCTTTATGCAAATTAGGCCCTGCAATGAATCTTCGCACATGGCCCCACACTCCACTTGGGCCGCCCCTGCTTGCATGTGCCTGTCAAGTTTGTGGAAGTCTGTTCAGGAACCTAAAACACTCAGATTTCCAATGTCCTGGGGCTCCACAATAGTTGCACTTGTCTGAGAGAACTTGGCCTCTTCCCCTACCTCGGGCCCGTCCTTAACCACAACCCTATCCACAGAAATCTGTAGGATGGAAAGACTGAATTTCCGAATTAAGCAATTGTTCCTCTCACTGTTGTTTCCAGAGGTTTTGAATGTCCCTCAGATGCTATACCTGCTTCTTGCAATGTCTGACTATAGTAAGGAGGTCATCAGGCTTTTTATATTATTCCCAAGTTACATGAGTTGTTGTTGTTGTTAAGTGCCGTCGAGTCGGAGTCGACTCATGGCGACCCTCTGGATAGCTATCCTAAATTGTGTTCGGTCTTCAGTCAGGCGGCTCATTGTTGACAGACTGGTATCCGTAGCTGCTGTTATTGTATTGATCCATCTCATTGCTGGCCTTCCTCTTTTGCGTTGACCTTCTATCTTGCCAAGCATAATGTCTTTCTCTAATGATCTCTCTCTTCGCATGATGTGTCCAAAGTATGAAAGTCGAAGTCTTGTCATCTGAGCTTCT
Organism: Ichthyophis bannanicus; assembly: GCA_033557465.1. Lineage (NCBI taxonomy): Eukaryota > Metazoa > Chordata > Amphibia > Gymnophiona > Ichthyophiidae > Ichthyophis > Ichthyophis bannanicus. The sequence continues at coordinate 883,165,029 of CM066034.1, read as the reverse complement.
AAAGAAAGCTTAGGTTTGATCTCCTCTAGTACCGACTGGTTTGTTCTTCGGGCAGTCCATGGTATACACAGTATTCGCCGCCAGCACCATAATTCAAAGGCATCAATTTTCTTCCTGTCTATCTTTTTCACTGTCCAGCTTTCACATCCATATGATGTTATTGAAAATACCATGACTTGAACAAGTCGAATTTTTGTATGGAGAGAGACATCTCTGCTCTTGAGAATCTTATCTAGGTCTTTCATAGCCATTCTGCCAAGAGCAATGCGTCGTCTGATTTCTTGACTGCTTGTTGCTTCTTTATTGATAGTTGATCCAAGTAGGTTAAAGTTGTTCACAATTTCAATTTCTTCTCCTTCAACAATGAACCTGTTGATTATGCCAGTTGTCATGATCTTTGTCTTCTTTACATTAAGGTGCAGGCCCATTTTGAGACTATGTTCTTTGATTGTGAGAAGCAAATGTTTCAGATCATCTTCACTTTCAGCCAGTAATGTGGTATCAACAGCATAGCGAAGGTTGTTGATGAGTCTTCCACCAATCTTCACACCTCTGTTGTCTTCATACAATCCTGCTTCTCTGATGATTTGTTCTGCATATAAATTAAACAGGTAGGGGGAAAGTATGCAGCCTTGTCTTACACCTTTGCTTATTTTAAACCATTCTGTTTCTCCTTGTTCCGTTCGAACTGTTGCTTCTTGATCAATGTGCAGATTGCGCAAGAGAACGATCAGGTGTTCTGGTAAACCCATGCTTCTTAATGTGGCCCAGAGTTTCTCATGGTTTACACAGTCAAAAGCCTTGCTATAGTCGATAAAGCACAAATAGATATCCTTTTGGTATTCTTTAGTCTTTTCAAGGATCCATCTCACATCCGCAATGATGTCTCTCGTTCCTCGACCTTTCCTGAACCCTGCTTGCACTTCAGGTAGTTCTTGTTCCAGGTATGGTTGTAGTCTCTTTTGAATAATCTTCAGTAGAATCTTGCTGGCATGTGGGATCAGAGCGACTGTGCGATAATTTCCACAGTCAGTTGGATCACCTTTCTTTAGTATTGGTATAAACACAGATCTTTTCCAGGCAGTTGGCCATGATGTTGTCTTCCATATTTCTTGGCAGAGCCTTGTGAGTATGGTAACGGCTGCATCAGATTGCTGCAATACTTCTATGGGAATGCTATCAATGCCTGGTGCTTTGTTCTTTGATAAGGCTTTCAATGCTGCTTCAACTTCTTCTTTCATCACCAATGGTTCCCGATCATAAGGTACAGGTTGAAACAGCTGTTGGTCCACTTGATCTTTATCATATAAAAACTCTGTATATTCCTTCCACCTTTTCTTGATCTTCTCAGCATCATTCAACATAGAACCTTGAGCACCTTGTAACATTCCAATTCGAGGCTGGAACTTTTTCTTTAACTCTCGTAGCTTTAGGAAAGCCGATCTTGTTCTTCCTCTAATAGTTTCTGCTTCTATTTCCTTGCAAGTGTCATTGTAGTACTTTTCCTTGTCCTGTCTTGCTGCACGTTGGAAATCTCTGTTGAGTTCTGCAATTGTCTTTCTTTCTCCTCTGGCTTTAGCTTCTCTGCGTTTCTGGGCAATTTTCAGAGTTTCTTCCGTCATCCATTTTATTTATTTATTTATTTATTTATTTAACCAAATTTATATACCGTCTTTCTACAAATCAAGACGGTTTACATAGAACATTTAAGATAGAGTGTTTCCACTGTTTGAGTAGCTACATGAGTAGTTCTCAGTATATTTCCTCTATCAGGCAAAAGACCATTTACGAATGCGGCTCCCATACCTTCAGCTGCATTATCCTCTGGATCCTTAATTCCTGAATATTGCTTGAATACCTTTGTTACTCAGACCTTGAAATAGATAACTGACTCATCAGGCACATGATGATATGAATTAATTTTTGTCCAGTCCATACATGACTTAAAAATCTCATCAACTAATTACCCCAGAATTGCTGACATTTTTCAACAAAATCAGTATAAGCATGTCCAGTATTTACAGCATTAGGGTCTGCAAAAGTATTTGCTCTGGGCTACTGAAGTTTAGTTTTAAGGGTCTCAACATCAGTGGGACTCAAATAAGGGAGCTAGGATAACAATCTATTAATATCTGCCCATGTAGGCATGACATTCACATTTCCATCTGCCTGGATCCTCTCTGGGATCAGGAAAATTTGCAAGAAAGGCTCGTATCCCATGGGCAATCCATGGGGTGGGGGCTCTCATCATTTCCCCTTGGGGGCTAGGCAGGAGGCGGAGAAGCAACTCAGCTTTTTACTCTTCCCATCACTGTCCCCTCCCCTCTTCTTAAAAATTTTCCAAATACTGTAAAACCTCTAATTTTTTAGGTATTTCTGCTACTTGCAAACTATTCCACTCATCTTTCTTAATTCCTGCGCTTCCCTGGTCCACCCCATTTCTTTGCACAGCTGCTTTCCTTCAGCTAACAAGTTTTTTTTTCCTTCAGGTTCTCTAGCCCTCATCCACTCCTCATGTCCTCTGCATTTATTTTGCCTTTCTTTCTTAGTTTCAGCTAGTGACATATTTTCAAACAATTTAACAACATGCTGTATAGCATCTTTAAAATCCGACTCTTTTCACATAAAATCTGCAATACTCATTCTGTGTTGATTTTTCTCTTTCATCTCTAATCAAGCAGTCTCTCTGTCCTCTGCAGGCAAGTGAGCAGGGAGAGACTCAGTCTGCTGGCCTCTGATGAACTCTCTTGATTGCAGTAGAGATAATTGATCCGATCTCTGCTCCTGAGATCCCTGCTCTGGAAACTGCGGCACTACAGCTCCTGCTAGAGCCAGACTGGCTGCATATTCTTATTCAGCCTCTACTCTGTCTCTCCCATTCTGCTAGGACTTTATTTATTTTATTTATTTATTTATTTATAATTTGGAGACGGAGCCAACGGGGCTATTGATTTAATCTTTGCAATTGAACATTTATTTTCAAAATGATTAGCTTTATTCTCTAAGGGCCTGGTATTCCTCTGGGCAAGCTCTGTGTCGCGTCGGCGCATAGCCCTACACACGGGCCCTTAAAGCAGGATATTCAATGCTGGGGTCATATGTGGTCCCGACATTGAATATCCGGGTGTTGCTGCACAACCTGGAAGCCGCCAAAGCTAACCACTAGAAAATAACGCTAAACCAAATACAAACAGTTCCCCCAATTATAATATCTTTTTGTTGGAACGGGCTGGAGGCGGCTGAAAGAACAACACAGCCGCTCCAGACACCAGTTCCGTTTTACTTAACCAAAGATTTTTGGTACTTATCCCATCCGTGTCCTGGTGAAATTATGTGAATATTCTTCAAACACCATTTAATCTTCTGATATAATAGCGGTCACAAGCAGCTTAATCACTCCACGACGCGCATGTTTCGAGCCAACAAGCCCTGTATCAAGTGTTCACAAATGCGCCGTAGTTCCGCTTACAGCTCACCAAACCCCATTCACCAGATATGGAGGACAAATCATATTGATAGGCTAGAGGAGATGACAATCAAACAGGAGCACCAATCACCAAATGGGAGACCTCATTGCATAGCGGGGAATCCCTTGGTGAGAAGAGGTGATATCACATCAGACTGGGCCAATCAATTTCTTTATTCAAACCAGTGGGATGGAGCGCAGCCATATCATAAATCAATTGTTGCTCACGATATTGCAGCCGTGCCAATCGATTGCCCCCTCGAGGATTAGCTGGAATATGGTCCAGCACAGTCCAAAAAATATCCGTTCCAAAATGATGGTTTTTCTCTATGCAATGTTCCACTATCGGAGCTGATAACACTTGTTGGCGTAATCTCGATGCGTGTTCTCCTATTCTGATTTTTATCTTTGTTGATGTTCTACCGATATAAATCAAAGGACATGTACATTGCAAGACATACACCACATAAATAGAATCGCAAGTAGTCGCCCATCGTCGTATAAATAACTTGCCAGTGTTGGGGTGGATCCAATCCTCCCCCGTGAGTGAAGACGCACAAAATGTACATACAGAACAAACTGTATGTCCCCGTGTGTTAGAGTCCGGGACCGGAGGGCGATCAAGCATAGTAACAGTGTGCATCAGTTTATCTTGTAAATTTGGTCCCCTGGAGTAAGCAATTCGAAGTGGTTTTTGAAAACATTGATGTAACCCTAATATTGGCCAATGTTTCCGGAGAATAGTTGTAATAGCTGGGCTTAAGGTGGCATATGGTAATACCCCTACCAGGGGGGCAGCCTCACCAGAGGAAGAACGTTGTGGGCGATATGACTCATCGAACAGCCATTCTCGATGGGTATAAAGGGCCCGACGATATGCTGTCTTAATTACCTTTTGTGGATATCCTCTTTGAATTAGCCGAGAGGATAAATCAGATGCATGATATTTATAATCTGCTAATGTGGAACATATTCTCCGAAGCCGAAGAAATTGGCCATAGGGTAGATTTTGTCTCAGAGGGCCAGGAAGACAACTATGGTACATCAATAGACTGTTACGTTGTACATTTTTGCGATATAGCGTGGTACGAAACATGCCTTGAACCTTAATAATCAACATGTCAAGAAATTCTATTTGATCAGAATGAAAATGTGCAGTAAAGTGTAGATTTGGTTTTAAGGTTATCACTAATGCCAAAGTTAACCAGGCATTAGTGATAGTGCATGCTGCCCGGTTGGTGCCCTGTGCCATAAAGATAGGTGAGGGTTTTCCTCACCCTTCTTTTCAGCAGAGAGCACTAACTGGGAAGCATGCACTATCACTGCTGCCCAGTTATCTCATGCCCCCACCCCACTCCACCCCAGGATGCCTCCGATAGCATTGGGGTGCGTAGGGAACATAGATGGGGATATTCAACGGCACTACCCATATATGCCATTGAATATCCCCATCTCAGGCATTTATATAGTTTTCTAGGCTGTAATTTTGTTACACATTTCGGACTGGACCTTAGAGACTGTGACACAGCTTCAGCATGCCAAATATAATACTGCTTCCACCGTGAATCGTTAATTTTACTGATATACATTTTACTAGAGATATAATCTCTCAAATATACAAGTACATCCAAAGCCAAGTTGCCAGTTTCAGAGGACTGAATATCAGACCAGGCAGATGTAAAAATGTGCCATTTGGCTAAACACATTTTTTATACATTATATATGCTGGAGAGTCATTAGGAAACCTCTGCCTGGACTTCCTTTCTTCCAAGTTTGTATTCTGTGATTGCATCCTGTTGCTCTGACTATCCACCTAACAGCCAATACCCAACAGGAATGTATTCTTTTTTTTTGTTCCTCAGACAGACTTTACAGTAACCCTCAGCCTCTATAAAAATTATAAATTAAATCTAATTCTTTCTGAGATCCTGTTCAGTGTCTCAAGATGGGGGAGAGAAAGAAACAGCAAAGGCTGATTTACCTAGAAAATGTTGATGTATCTATTGTGTCCTCTCCCTTGTATGGATGGTTCACTGCCAGGAGTCTCAATGCCCAACGTTGGGTGCCACCTTTCTGTAGAAATTTAGAATTTAGGAGGCAAGACCATATCCCTGAAACAGCAGCTTCACTTTATTACAAAGTACACAAAAATAAAATAGACTGCGGCTGTAATTGTGATTTTTCAGTGTCAGCCAGCTGCCCACTAAAAAGCTGCCTGAGCACCCCTATGCAGGAGAATATATAGTAGGAGGGCTTTCCCCATGTCATCAAGATACCCACCAATCCTTTATGCTCTCATATCCTCTCACCAGTCACACACACCTCTAATCTCCCATACATGGGAAAGCCCACGTTTGGCTCTTAGCCAATCACAGTGATATGTTAGAGTAATTCACATATATGGCATCTGCATCACAGTTTAGTACATTCACAGTAGTGATTTCTTTGTTATCTTAACCACATGGCTTGAAAGAGAGGACATGGCCCTTAAAATCTGATTTATGGCTTAACGCTCATTGTCCTCAGTAGATACTATCTGATAAATCTGATTTCTTTGACTGGTGACTAGAGAATTTGATCTTGGGAGAGCGTTAGATGTGGTATACTTGGATTTTAACAAGGCCTTTCACGCCATTTCACCTTAGTAACTTATAAATAAACTGAGTGCCCTTGGGATGAACTCTAAAGTGACTGATCAGGTAAGAATCTGGTTGAGTGGGAGACGCCAGAATATAGTAGTAAATGGAGTTCACTCTGAAGATAGGAGTATTACCAGTTGTGTGCCTCAGGCATCTATCATTGGCCCTGTTCTTTTTAACATTTTTGGCAATGATATGGAAAGTCTGTCGGAAAAAGTAAGCCTCTTTGCTGTTGATGTCAAAATCTTTAACAGGGTAGAAAACATAGAGAGTACAGATAGCATGAGGAGAGAACTAGTGAATCTTGGAGAATTATCAAGAATTTGGCAGTTAAGATTTAATGCTGACAAATGAAAGGTTATGCATATTGGCTACAAAAACCCAAGGGAGCAGTATAGTATTGGGGGTGAAGTACTTCAGTGCACTAGAGGACAGCAGGACCTGGAGGTGATCATATCAGATCTTAAAGTGACCAAACAGGTAGAATAGACTAGACAATGGTAAATGCCAGAATGCTTGGGTGTATGGAAAGAGAACCAGCCAGCAGGAAAGGAAGGCAATAGTGCCTTTTTAAAGCTCTCTTGTGAGACCTCATCTAGAGTACTATTTACAAATCTGAAGACCGCACCCTCAAAAGGATTTAAACAGGATGGAGTCAGTCCAGAAGGCAGTTACTAAAATGCTCAGTGGTCTTCGAAATCAGGCATATGGGAATAGGCTTAAAGATCTTAATATGTATACATTGAAAGAAAGGCGGAACAGGGGTGATATGATAGAGACATTTAAATTCCTCCATGGAATAAATGCACAGGAAGTTGCCCTGTTTCCATTGAAAATAAGTCCTGGAATGAAGGGTCGTAAGATGAAAGTGAAAGGAATAGATTCAGGAGTGATCTGAGGAAATATTTCTTTCTGGAGGGTGGTGGATGCACAAAACAGCCTCCCAGTGTAGGTGGTAGAGACAAGGACTGTATATGAATTAAAAAAAGAATGGAACAAATACATAGCATCTCTGAGGGAGAGGAATATTTCTTATGGCAGACTGGATAGACCATATGTTCTTTATTTGCTATCATTTTCTATGTTTCTAGCCATTCTTTCCACTGCACTGACGTATTCCCTGTCAGGTCAAGTTGTCTGAATAAGATCTCCTGTGATAGGAAGTTCAGTCTTTGTTAAAGGCATATGCAATAGAGCCTGTTCTACTTCCACAATAAATTGTGGGATTTTATTCCTGTTATTTCTTTGGAGACCTCAACAAATTCCTCTTGACAGAAAAATTGAAGATCAGTTCCCTATCAACTATTCTCCCTTTTCTTTGATAGAAAGATTGTTCATGTTTGCTAGAACTCAAAGATTCTTACGCTTCAGCTTCCACAAATATCTCAGATTTATAATAACACTCACTATCAGTACAATATGCTACTATTTGACCTGACAGCAGCACCAAGAGTCTTTAGCACCTAGTCTTTAGCAGTTGTAACAACATATTTTTGCAAATACAGATCTTCCATATCTAATAGTCTCACATATGAAATTAGGCACTATAAGTGCCACTCAAGTCACAATTTGCCTGCTGAAGGGCTTGGATTTTCTCATAAATCAATAGAAATCCAGCCTCATTCTGGCTAGGGAAATAACTTTTCATAAGCACTCCTTTGAGTACAGTCGATGTAAAAGCTGTCTTACCAAATAGCAGAATGAAAGACCTGCTAAATTCTAGTAAGAAAGCCACCTCTGCCACCAATGTATCAGCAAGATCTTACATGAAGACGCTTGGTCACATGGTATCAACAGTACATGTAGTTCCATTTGCTTGTCTACATATGAGAAGAACGCAGTAGGAGTTGAAATGGCAAAGGAAATAATCCACACACGCCCTTTCTCAGAAAATCTTTTGCGTCTTTTTCAGAGTAGCCTAATGTGGCCTTCCACTAGGAAAACCAGGGTTTGAATCCCACTGTGGCTCTTTATGATCTTGGGCAAGTGGCTTAACCCTCTGGTGCAAACAGATTGTAAGCCCTCCAGGGACAGGAAAATACCTACCGTACCTGAATATAACTCCCGAGAAAAGGTGTGAGTTAGACCTAATTCTTCTTTATTCTCTCCATTGGTGGCATTGATATAAAAAAATGTGATATGTTATATTTACAATGCAATGTTGTTGTTAAGTGCCGTCGAGTCGGAGTCGACTCATGGCGACCCTCTGGATAGCTATTCTAAATTGTGTTTGGTCTTCAGTCAGGCGGCTCATTGTTGACAGACTGGTACCCGTAGCTGCCGTTATTGTATCGATCCATCTCATTGCTGGCCTTCCTCTTTTGCGTTGACCTTCTATCTTGCAAAGCATGATGTCTTTCTCTAATGATCTCTCTCTTCGCATGATGCGTCCAAAGTATGAAAGTCGAAGTCTTGTCATCTGAGCTTCTAAAGAAAGCTTAGGTTTGATCTCCTCTAGTACCGACTGGTTTGTTCTTCGGGCAGTCCATGGTATAAACAGTATTCGCCCCCAGCACCATAATTCAAAGGCATCAATTTTCTTCCTGTCTGTCTTTTTCACTGTCTAGCTTTCACATCCATATGATGTTATTGAAAATACCATGGCTTGAACAAGTCGAATCTTTGTATGGAGAGAGACATCTCTGCTCTTGAGAATCTTATCTAGGTCTTTCATAGCCATTCTGCCAAGAGCAATGCATCATCTGATTTCTTGACTGCTTGTTGCTTCTTTATTGATAGTTGATCCAAGTAGGTTAAAGTTGTTCATGATTTCAATTTCTTCTCCTTCAACGATGAACCTGTTGATTATACCAGTTGTCATGATCTTTGCCTTCTTTACATTAAGGTGCAGGCCCATTTTGAGACTATGTTCTTTGATTGTGAGAAGCAAATGTTTCAGATCATCTTCACTTTCAGCCAGTAATGTAGTATCATCAGCATAGCGAAGGTTGTTGATGAGTCTTCCACCAATCTTCACACCTCTGTTGTCTTCATACAATCCTGCTTCTCTGATGATTTGTTCTGCATATAAATTAAACAGGTAGGGGGAAAGTATGCAGCCTTGTCTTACACCTTTGCTTATTTTAAACCATTCTGTTTCTCCTTGTTCCGTTCGAACTGTTGCTTCTTGATCAATGTACAGATTGCGCAAGAGAACGATCAGGTGTTCTGGTATAGCCATGCTTCTTAATGTAGCCCAGAGTTTCTCATAGTTTACACAGTCAAAAGCCTTGCTATAGTCAATAAAGAACAAATAGATATCCTTTTGGTATTCTTTAGTCTTTTCAAGGATCCATCTCACATCCGCAATGATGTTTCTCGTTCCTCGCCCTTTCCTGAACCCTGCTTGCACTTCAGGTAGTTCTTGTTCCAGGTATGGTTGTAGTCTCTTTTGAATAATTTTCAGTAGAATCTTGCTGGCATGTGGGATCAGAGCGATTGTGCGATAATTTCCACAGTCAGTTGGATCACCTTTCTTTAGTATTGGTATAAACACAGATCTTTTCCAGTCAGTTGGCCATGATGTTGTCTTCCATATTTCTTGGCAGAGCCTTGTAAGTATGGTAACAGCTGCATCAGATTGCTGCAATACTTATATGGGAATGCTATCAATGCCTGGTGCTTTGTTCTTTGATAAGGCTTTCAATGCTGCTTCAACTTCTTCTTTCATCACCAATGGTTCCCGATCATAAGGTACAGGTTGAAACGGCTGTTGGTCCACTTGATCTTTATCATATAAAAACTCTGTATATTCCTTCTACCTTTTCTTGATCTTCTCAGCATCATTCAACATAGAACCTTGAGCATCTTGTAACATTCCAATTCGAGGCTGGAACTATTTCTTTAACTCTCGTAGCTTTAGGAAAGCCGATCTTGTTCTTCCTCTAATAGTTTCTGTTTCTATTTCCTTGCAAGTGTCATTGTAGTACTTTTCCTTGTCCTGTCTTGCTGCACGGTAGAAATCTCTGTTGAGTTCTGCGATTGTCTTTCTTTCTCCTCTGGCTTTAGCTTCTCTGCGTTTCTGGGCAATTTTCAGAGTTTCTTCCGTCATCTATTTTGGCCGTTTTTGCTTTTTCACCTTTTTTAGAGACTTCTCGCTTTCTTCCAACACAACCTTCTTGATGTCATTCCATAACTCTTCCGGAGCTCTGTCAATTGTATCTAAAGCAGCAAATTGATTTTGCAGGCAGTCTTTAAATTCCAGTGGTATATTCTCAAGGTCATATTTTGCTGTATTCATGAGTGGTTTGCTCTTTTCAACTTTAGCTTGAGTTTGCATACTACCGTAGTAGTTGATGATCTGTACCACAGTCAGCTCCAGGTTTTGTCTTTGTTGATGTTACAGAGCTTTTCCATCGCTGACTTCCACAGATGTAGTCAATTTGATTTTTATACAATCCATTGGGTGAAGTCCATGTGTACAGTCACTGTTTGTGTTGCTGGAAGAAGGTGTTTGAGATGAATAGATCATTGGTCTTGCAGAATTCTATCAGTCTTTCTCCAGCTTCATTTCTGTTGCCAAGTCCATATTTTCCAACTACTTTGCCTTCTTCTTTGTTGCAAACCTTTGCGTTCCAGTCACCCATGACTATCAGGATATCCTGTTTGCATGTTCTGTCAATTTCAGCTTGTACTTGTTCATAGAACTCTTCAATTTCATTCTCTTCTGCAGCTGTTGTTTGGGCATATACTTGAATTATAGTTGTGTTGATAGGCAATCCTCATAGACGAATAGAGATTAAGCGTTCGTTGACTGCATTGTATAAATGTAAGAACGTATGATTCAGCCCCGAAAACGCTAATCATGTGTGCTGTGACCTCAGATTTATGTATATACCACCCCCCCCCCCCCCCAAGTCTTGATTGGCTATCCCCAAAGATGAATCAAACCGCTGCTGATCGCTGGAAGTAGCGGTATATAAGTGTGTAGTAAATAAAATAAATAAATAAAATAAATTTCATTACAGTTCTTGCAAGTTTCCTCTTTGTTATAAATGCAATATCATTTCTTCTTTGTCTTTCATTTCCAGCATAGTAGACCATGTGATCATCTGATGCAAAGTGCCCGATGCCAGTCCATTTCAGTTCGCTGACACCCAACAGATCAAGTTGTACATGTTCCATTTCATTCTTGACCACCTCCAACTTCCCTTGGTTCATGCTTCGTACGTTCCATGTTCCAATGTGTAAGACATCTTTACAGCTTCTGACTCTTATTTCATGCACAGCTACATCAGCAGTCAGACTTCCCGAGGGCTTTGATCCAACCACATCATAAATGCTGGCTTTACTCTGAAAAGTCTTCAGCTCTTCCCCAGTAGCTAGTTGAGTGCCTTCCGACCTGGGGATCTCATCTTCCTGCACCATAGCACAGTTTGTTTTGTTGTAACTATCCATTGGGTTTTCATGGCAAGATACAGAAGTAGATTGCCGGGCCTTTCTTCCGTGCAGTTTAAGTTTGGTGTTGTTGCCGTTGTCACAAAAATGTGATCCTCTGCCGTCAACACTATCCCATTCTGCTGCTGCCAAGATGGGTGGTTTGTCTTGGTCTGGCACCTCAGCTTTACAGTGTAATATAATGCTTGTATTCCATTCATTCACCATTCTGTAATATAATTTTGTATATAATGACTTTCTGACTTCCTTAGTTGTATGCCTGCATCCTGGAAGGAGAGACTACGTGGCTAGTAATACTTAGCCTGTCACAGGTGCATAAGTACAAAGAGGTGGAGTGAGACAAGTACTAACCAATGAATTATAGACATGATGGAAGTAGGAGAGGACCTATTGTACTATAAAAGAACTGTGAAACAGAGGATGAGTGTGAATGCTCAGTCAAATATTTCATCCTTTCTTGGAAGAATGTAATGTAACACTGGTCGACATTGAAATCGTTACTGACTTTAAAAGGCCCTAATCTGTAGTATCTTGGTGAGCTGAACACGAATATAACATTAAAAACAATTTATTGGCTCTCGTTTTGAAGATATTACATGTAGTTCATTTTTGACGTTTCACCGTGTAAATTTATCCAGTAGGACATCAACAACATTCCAAATAAGCCTTGAATGATATAATATTGCATCACATTGCATAATACCAGCATGCACACATCATCCAGAGTTGATTGCATCATTTTCTGATGCAATGCAATACTACTGCCAGACGGCTGCTGAAGTCATCTGACGTCAGCAGTGTACTATACGCAGTCGGAAAGGAAAGTAATCTGGTATTCTGTTCCGATATTGAAAGCCTCATGAATGCCTTAAAAATCACTCATGACCCACAAGACTAGAGACTATTTATAGAATCTTTGAAACTGAGTCTGAAGGCTGTGCTTTTGAACAATGGAAACTGTCTTCCATCTATTCCAGTAGTGCATGCCGTCCACATGAAAGAGACATATGATAACTTAAAGCATCTACTGACTTCCATTAACTATAACAAGTACAGTTGGCACCTTTGTGGTGACTTGAAGGTAGTTGCCCTTTTAATGGGACTGCAGCAGGGATATATAAAATACATGTGTTTCTTATGTGAGTGGGATAGCTGAGCAAGGGATTGCCATTAGTTGCGGAAGGAATGGAATCACAGACAAAATGTAACAGTTGGAGAGAAGAATATCCAGCACCCAGCTCTGGTTGAGGCTCACAAAATCCTGCTACCACTCCTTCACATCAAACTAGGTTTGATGAAAAACTTTGTGAAAGCCATGGACCGCACTTCGCCAGCTTTCCGATACCTGCATGAAAAATTCCCTTGACTCAGCGAAGCAAAGATTAAAGAGGGATTTTTTGTGGGTCCTCAGATTCGAGAGCTCTTCAACGATGACCGTTTCAACAACTTGCTGCAGGGTGATGCGAAACAAGCATGGAATGCTTTTCGCCTAGTGTCAACAAACTTTCTCGGGAATATTAGGGCAGAAAACTACAAGGAAGTAGTAGAAGACATGCTGATGCAGTATCAGAAACTTGGCTGCAATATGTCTCTAAAGATCCATTTCCTTGATTCCCATCTCGATTTCTTTCCTGACAACTGTGGTATGGTTAGTGATGAACAGGGCAAACGTTTTCACCAGGATATCGCAACGATGGAGCAAAGATATCAGGGAAAATGGTCCACTACAATGCTGGCTGACTACTGCTGGACACTCCCCAGAGAAGCTCCCGAACAGCTGTACAAGAGACAGGCGAAAAAATCTAAGAAATAGTCTATGACTTGTTTTTTTACAGGTATTAACCGAATGCTTATTATATATTTACTATTGACAAGCATTTTGTGATATAAACATTAATTCTTGTAGATTACAAAAAAACTAGAGCCAACTTTGCAATTTCACTGTCATATTCGTGTTCAGCATATAAAAATTGATAAGAAATGACTATTTTTATTTCAGTAACATGACTTTTGTAAAAATTTGTTGACCAGTGAATAATTAAAGTAACTCTTTGCTTCACTGAGGTGTCTGTTTTTGTGTAAAATGTTATGTTTATTACAGCATGTTCAATCCAATCTTTTGAAATGACTTCTGTTTAATCAGGGAGGGACACAGAGTATGTGGTCATTGTGTTATCTGCCTGTTGTCTTTAGAGATATCTGAATATAGACATCCGACATTAGGTACTACCTATGTGTTGCGATCATGCACTAGTTGTGATTCAGAGGCAGGGGTATACATGTTAATTTGTCCTTGTAATAAGATTTATATTGGACAAACATCACAGAAATTTAAAACTTGTATAATTAAACATGTTCTGCCCTGCGTAGGGGAGTTCTTTTTTTTTTATTTACGTTTTCTTGAATAGACAAAGCATACAGCCAAGGAAAACAAAGAAAAAACACATCGATACAGTATCCAAGGAAAAATATACACATCAAAAAACCCACATCAAGGGAGAATAAATCCCAATAAACCCAACTAGGAAAAAAAAAAGAAACCAGGAGTAATTTAAACTCCACTCTGGGGAACAGCTATCTCACCACCCACATCCTTTACAACCTCCTTTTGAACCAAAAAAGACTGCAATTGAACAGCATCAGAATACACAAATGTTTGTCCCTCAAAGGTAAGCATACAATGACAGGGAAATTTAAAAAAAAGGAAGCCCCCAAAGCCACCATACAAGATTTTTGTGCCAGAAACTGCTTACGCCGGGCCTGGGTAGCCTTGCTTACATCTGGGAAAACCTGGAGCTTTTGACCACAAAAAGGAATTTCTCAAAATTTAAAGTAAGCACGCAAAACACATAGTTTGATAGATTCAGAACCAAAGGTAACCACCAAAGTGTTACGTTTGGAAATGACATTGTCAGGATCTTCCAAAAAAGCAGTAAGATCCTGACCAACCAAGAGAGCCAAAGAAGGCAAAGGACCCTCATCTGCACCAACAGAAAGAGGGGACCTTAAAGGGAGGTAATACATATGGATAACATCCATGTTGCCTTCAAGTTTTAACACCTCTGTAAAATACTTTTTTAAGAGAACCTCAGAAGATAACAAGTGAGTAACAGGAAAATTCAGGAAACGTAGGTTTTTAGCCCTGGACTGATTCTCTAAAACCTCCAGCCGATAGGAAAGAAAAGAGGAATCACGAATTAAAGGTGGAGGGGAGATGGGGGGGGGGGGCGGGGGAGTATGGGAGGGGTGGATTTGCTCTTATGTCCTATTATTGCTGTTTTGGGTCAGACCCCTGTGAGTCTGCTTTTGCTTTGGGGTCCATCAGGGATCTCGAGTATTTAGCTGCAACGGTTAGGGGTTAACCCTGTCTGACTGTTACTTTCCTGTACGGCGCCTCCCGAGCGGTATACACTTTGTAGCTGAGTGCTATTCTATACTTCTCTGTTAGCCTTCGTACTTGTTCTGATTTAGTAGCATGATGGACCTCCCGGGTTGGGAGGGCCTTAGTCACTGTTTGTTTATATATATGAAAAACAATAAAAATGATTTTACCTAAAGCAATATTATTATCAGAGCAGGACTGGAACTGAGAATCAGCCCTGGCAAAGGACCTACCAAACAAAGCCAATTGCTTGTCAGTATATTGCATTTCACAACATAAACTATGGTCGTTCTGCACAGAGCTCAAATCCAGGAACCAAACAGCCTTTTTTTGGCTGGACACTTTCTAGGTGCAATACAGAGCAGCTGTTTGGTTCCAGTATATTGCATTTTACAAACAGCATCATGAGTAAACTGACAAGAGAGAAGACACAGTTGAAGATAAACGCATATCGATATTATGAATAGCAGTCCAGATGTCCATTAGAGTTACCTCTCCTGGAACTAAAGTCTTGGCCAACCCTTCAGGAACTTTCAGAGAAACAGGCTGTGGAATTGGAGGAGAAACTTCAGGAGACAAATCCGACAAGATAGATGATAAAGGAGGAAGAGGGAAGGACGGTGGTGACCGGGAATGAGAGCTCAATGAAGCACCCTCCGGTGATGATGTAGCAGGAAGCAGGGAAATCGAAATGCTTGTCCATGGGACCCACAACTTCAGCTCCTTGCACTTTAACACCAGATTTAGCAAACGATTTCACTTTCCGTTTTCCCATGGCTCAGCTCAGATCTCAGCTTCTCAGTAGCGCTGAAGGGGCGCCGAAGGGGCGTGGCCTGCCCCTTGAGTCACGCCCCTTAGGCCACGTCATGCAGACCGCGACATGCAGCCGCGTGTAGAAGCCACCGGATTAAATAGAGGGATGGGGAGGGGTCCTCCGCAGCCGGGATCGTCCTCCTTCTGCCTGCCCGGTTTAGAGCAGGACCTCCAGGCACCTGCTATGCTGCTCCCGCGGCAAAAGACACCTGCCGCGTCTATTCCCCTGATATGTAAGGCTTCACCAGAGTGAACAACAGTCGCTTTGGTGTTGCGTCTATTCCCCTGAACAGGATCTCTTTACACCAACCTCCTGCTGCTGCCGGGTTAAGTAAAGGGATGGGGAGGGGTCCTCCGCAGCCAGGATCGTCCTCCTTCCACCTGCCCGGTTTAGAGCAGGACCTCCAGGCACCTGCTATGCTGCTCCCGTGGCAAAAGACACCTGCCGCGTCTATTCCCCCGAACAGGATCTCTCTCCTGGGGAGTTCTGTCAGCTTCATTGGTAGAGCATTGGCAGACATTTGGCCATCAGATATCACAACTTAGATTTTGCGTACTTACACAATTAACAGTGGAGGGTGGAGGAGATTTAATGTTACAGTTACTGCATAGGGAACAATCCTTCATATTTCGGTGGCAAACGGTGGCTCCGAAGGCTCTTAATATAGTTGTGGAGTGGCATTGGTTTTATTGAAAAGTTCTTTTGGAAGTTTGGTGAAGAAAATTTATCATACCCAGCAGAGAGCTTGTAGTTTAAATTTAATAGTCACTCAGGGTCCAGTATCAGCAAAGTACTTTTAGTTTAAATTTAAAACACAGAAGAGAGCTTTCTGGTTAAATTTAGAACCCAGCAGAGAGCTTGTAGTTTAAATTTAATAGTCACTCAGGGTCCAGTATCAGCAAAGTACTTTTAGTTTAAATTTAAAACACAGAAGAGAGCTTTCTGGTTAAATTTAGAACCCAGCAGAGAGCTTGTAGTTTAAATTTAATAGTCACTCAGGGTCCAGTATCAGCAAAGTACTTTTAGTTTAAATTTAAAACACAGAAGAGAGCTTTCTGGTTAAATTTAGAACCCAGCAGAGAGCTTGTAGTTTAAATTTCATAATAAGATAATGATAGAGCTGATCAAATTGGTGGAGGGGTTGCGCTCTATGTTAGAGAGGGCATTGAATCAGAAAGGATTAAAGTTTTGCAGGAAAAAAAATTTGCTGTAGAATCTCTATGGATTGAAATTCCATGTAAAAAGGGGAAGGCGATGGCAGTGGGGGTGTACTATCGACCGCCTGGCCAGAATGAACAAATGGATGATGAAATGATCAAAGAAATCAAGGAAATTAACAAAAGTTAAAGCGCAGTAATAATAATGGGTGATTTCAATTACCCCGGTATCGACTGGGTCAGTGTCACGGCAGGACATGCTAGGGTGATAAAGTTCCTAGATGACATAAATGACTGCTTCTTGGAGCAGCTGGTTCATGAACCGACCAGAGGGGAAGCCATATTAGACCTAGTCCTTAGTGGAACACCAGATCTAGTGCAAGAGATAAGGGTGTTGGGGCCACTTGGCAATAGTGATCATAGCATGATCACCTTTGATTTAATTAGTGGAGGAGAGATAGTAAGGAATTCCACAGTACTACCTTTTAACTTTCGAAAGGGAGACTATGATAAAATGAGGAAAATAGTTAAGAAAAGACTAAAAGGAGCAATTGAAATGGTTAAAGACTTACATCAAGCTTGGGTGTTGTTGAAAAATACTATCTTGGAAGCCCAGACCAGCTGTATTCCACGCTTTAAGAAAAGTAGAAGGAAGTCCAAAAAACTGCCAGCATGGTTTAAAGGGGAGGTCAGAGAAGCTGCTGTTGCCAAAAAAGCATCTTTCAGGGAATGGAAAAAAGAGCGAAATGACGAAACCTTGAAACAGCACAAGCACTGGCAAGTCAAATGCAAGGCATTGATAAAGCAGGCAAAGGGAGAATTTGAGAAGAAGCTTGCTGCGGAAGCAAAAACGCGAAATAAAGATTTTTTCAAGTACATTCATAGCAAAAAACCTGTGAGAGAGTCAGTTGGTCCATTAGATGATAGAGGAGTTAAAGGGGCACTAAGAGGCGACAAGGTGATAGCAGAGAGACTGAATGAATTCTTTGCTTCGGTCTATACTGAGGAAAATGTAGGAATGTTACCCATGACTGAAGTGGTATTTGAAGAAAATATCGATACATCGGGAAGATGTATTACAACTATTAGATAAACTGAAGAGTAGCAAATCACCTGGGCCGGATGGTATACATCCAAGGGTGTTGAAAGTACTGAAATATGAGATTGCAGACCTGCTATTAGTAATCTGTGAATTTTCATTAAAATCATCTCTAATACCTGAAGATTGGAGGATCGCCAATGTAACACCAATTTTTAATAAGGGTTCCAGGGGTGATCCGGGAAACTACAGACCGGTGAGCCTCACGTCAGTACCGGGAAAAATGGTAGAAACCATCATAAAGAATAAAATTACTCAGCATGTAGATAGTCATGGCCTAATGGGAGACAGCCAACATGGCTTTAGACAAGGAAGATCTTGTCTTACTAATCTATTATGTTTTTTTGAAAGTGTGAATAACAGGTGGACAAAGGTGAGTCGGTTGATATAGTGTATCTGGACTTTCAGAAAGCCTTTGACAAGGTCCCTCATCAGAGACTTTTGGCAAAACTAAAGAGTCATGGGATAGGAGGCAGTGTACTACTGTGGATCAAGAACTGGTTAAAAGATAGAAAGCAGAGGGTTGGGCTAAATGGCCAATTTTCTCAATGGAAAAAAGTGAATAGTGGTGTACCCCAGGGATCTGTGCTGGGTCCGCTGCTTTTTGACATATTCATAAATGACCTGGAAATGGAATAACGAGTGAGGTTATCAAATTTGCAGATGACACAAAACTATTTAAAGTTGTTAAAACCCAAGAGGATTGTGAAAAATTGCAAGAGGATCTTGATAAATTGGAAGACTGGGCATCAAAATGGCAGATGAAATTTAATGTGGACAAGTGCAAAGTTATGCACCTGGGGAAGAACAATCCAAACTATGGTTCCACGATGCAAGGTTCCACATTAGGAACCACCACCCAGGAAAAAGATTTAGGCGTCATTGTGGATAGCATGTTAAAACCCTCAGCCCAGTGTGCAGCAGCGGCCAAGAGAGCAAATAGAATGCTAGGTATCATAAAGAAAGGAATGGAAAATAAAACAAAATATATTATAATGCCTCTATATCGTTCCATGGTGAGACCGCACCTTGAATATTGTGTGCAATTCTGGTCGCCATATCTTAAAAAGGATATAGCGCTATTAGAAAAGGTTCAGAGAAGAGCCACCAAAATGGTAAAGGGGATGGAAGGATACTCCTATGAAGAAAGGCTAAAAAGGTTAGGGCTCTTTACCCTGGAAAAGAGATGGCTGAGGGGAGATATGATAGAAGTCTATAAATTAATGAACGGAGTGGAACGGGTAAACGTAGATCGATTGATTACGTTATCAGAATATAGAAAGACTAGGGGACATGCAATGAAAATACAGGGTAAACTATTTAAAACTAATAAAAGAAAATATTTCTTCACTCAACGTGTAATCAAACTCTGGAATTTGTTACCGGAGGATGTAGTAAAGACTGTTAGTGTAGCTGGGTTTAAAAAAGGTTTGGACAAGTTCCTGGAGGAAAGGTCCATAAACCATTATTAAGAAGGGACCCAGGATATCAATGCTTGACCCAGTACAAGCATTGCAGAACCTGTGTCTTTTGGGGAAACTGCTAGGTGCGTATGACCTAGATTGGCCACTGTTGGCAACAGGATACTGGGCTTGATGGACCTTGGTCTGACCCAGTATGGCATATCATGTTCTTATAATTTTGGTTTGAAGTATTTGCATGTTCTAGGTAAAGTGAAGTAGATGTGTGTGAGTGGCCTTTTAAGAGGTATATGTGTTAGTTGGCCCATAGTTAGGGGCTATTTGTTTGTCTGGTTTTCTATGAATGGATCTTGCTGTAGTAAGGCTTTGCATTGTGGGAAGGGTGTTTTGATTGACTAAGAGGTAGGGTATACATTTTTGATTGGAGGGTTCTTAGTATTTTGTTGGGTGTGAGTACCTGCATTTTCTGAAGGAGTCTGCTGTGGTTTTAGTGTTTTGTTTCAAAAGAAAAAAGGTAAATGTTTGTTAAGGTTTTTTTTATGTTGGTAGTAGTGTTGTAAGTTTTCATGGCTTTGATTTTGTGATTTCTTGTTTTGCAGTGGCATATATTGTTGCAAGTGGTAGGTTGTGAATTTTGTTAATGTTGGTCAGTTTCTGAAGGCTGTGGGAATGATGATGAAGTTGACCAGGTGTTTTGGTTACAGAGTGTTGTACCAGTAAAATCCCACATGGTTTGAGTTCCTGCCTGCCAATAAATATGGTTAACGAAATATAGTTAAAAATTGTCCAGAGCTAAAAATTGCTTGTAAAAAAAAAGAGAAATTTGTTTGTTAGAAATTTGTTAATAATATTCGTATGATGAGTATTTTGAGAATTTTTTAGATGTCCCAGTATATAGAGAACAATTTATATACATCATGCTTTTTATCTTGATTAGTTGTTTATTGTGGCACTTTTTTTCGATGTATTTTTGACATATTCCATTTAATCAGCCTCATCATCCCTGTCTTTTCACTACAAATGCTTCCAACATAAGATAGGGAGTACAGTTTAACTGCAGATGTAACTAAAGCAGTTGTCTCATGAAAAAGAAGCAGCTTCATATAGATCAACTGGAACTAAGGGCTCCATATAATAGGGGTGATATTTAAACACTGCAGTTAGTTGAATTTTTGTTTTGTTTTGTTTTAAACACCAGCTGTGTTGTTTAATATAATCTTGATATTTAGGAGGAAGTGACATCACCCACAGAATGGCAACCTAGCTTCTGAGGCAATGGCAGCGGAAAGGCAAGATGGGCAATTTGAAATTGTCTTTTCGCCTTAGTGGCAAGGAGTCAGGGAATGGGCCATGTGGTGAACCTGAGCAGGCCTGAAGTGAGGATGGTGACCCTGCTTCTTATACAAGCTCTGAAATGTACCTTCTGCTTAGAGAATTAAAGAGAGAATTTAGAGAGAAGCTGGACTGGTGGACAAATGTGATGAAGATGCTGGCAGAATACTGGTAATCTTGAGGCCCAAGAGGAAGCCCTAGTGACAGTGGCATGTAAGGCAGATCAGCTGGAGATAGTGTGGCAAGAGGTCCAACGTAAACTTGAAGATATGGAAAACAGGGCCCACTGCAACAATTTACGAGTGTGCTGGGTCCCGTAAAGGACAAGTATAAGAATGAGATAAAGATTGCCAAGGAAATGTTTCAGCAAGTATTACAGCCTAGTGGTTGTGAGACTTCTGTGCCTGAGGATATGATGATTGAACAGGCGCACTGTGCTTTAGGAAGTACGAGAGCTAATGTGCCATGAAACTTAGTGGTGTGACTTCACCATTATTCAACCAAAGTACGTATCTTAGCCGCAGCAAGGTGCATGGAGTAACTTGAGCTAGATGGTCGTAAACTTGAAATTTATGGTGACTGGTCTGCCTTGATCCTGCAAAGTGGTGGAAATTTTGCAAGATCATAGTCACCCTCTGTTGGGGTGAGGTGTGCTATTGCTGGGTCCATCCTGTTGGTTTGGCATTCACTTGGCATGGTGTTACCCATTTCTGTAAGACAGCAGATGATGCTGGGACTGTGCTTGTCAAAGTTGGCCTGGCACAAGAGGTGGTGAAGAGGTAGGTTCAGACACCTGCTTCACAGAAGCAATACCCTAAGTGACAGTGTGCCTGGTAGGAGGCAAGCACTTGAAGCAGAATTCAGAGGGCAAATTGACTGCACAATCTTGAATCTTTTGTTGCCCTTTTTTGTTGTACTGTCTGTTTAATCTGGTTCTTTCTTAAAATGCTGTTTATAGTACTGCATTTACTTAAATTATATAACTGAGGGTGCTGTGATTGTGGGAGATAGGCCTGGACTGTGTGAGAATGGAGAGGTGGGGACTGAACTATGGTAACAACTTGCTGATGGATGGGCAAGGATGTCGTAAGTGTGTGTTTGTAATAGGATTGTCTTCTGGGATAATGCTAACCTCTAGGTATGGTTGAGACCAATTGATCCTGGGAGTCTGAGGGGCTTGGAAGTTTTAAGGTGGGTAGGGTAGAATTGGGTTGGGAAGGTGTGTGGTTATGGATTGAGGCAGACGTTTTGGAATAGTTCCTGGAAGAAAAGTCCATAAACCATTATATTAAAGGGGACCAGGAAAATCCACTGCTTACCCCAGGATAAGCATTGTGGAATTTGTGTACTTTTTTGGGAACATGACAGGTACTTATGATCTGGATTGGCTCTGTTGGAAACAGAATACTGGGCTTGATGGACCTTGGACAGGCCCATTATGGCATCTCTTATGTTCTTATTTTTGAGTGTGTGGGGAGGATATGTTGATAGGGTTGTGGGTGATTTGTTAGGAGGATGGGAGAGTGGCTGGGGTAGAGGGACTGGATAGCTATGAGTGATGGCAGTTAGTATTAGTGTTTTGGAGTGTGGCTATGAAATGAAAAAAGATTTTGAATTCCCTGTCCAGGCACTTGTTTCCGATTGATTTTCTCCAGGAGACCCATTTGAATGTGGTAGAACATGGAAAATTAAAAATGGGTTGGGCAAGCTAGTATTACTCCATTTTGCTACTGTGATCTCATAAAGCAGGAATGGCTATTCTTAGTCATGGGGATGTTCCCTTTGAGGAGAAGAAAATGCTGTGATCCCAAAAGGAAGTATAGGATGGTGGGGTTTGGGAGATTTTTGGGATGAGTGCCTTTGTATGATTTCAGTTTATTTTTCCAGTGGGCACGATGATTATTTTGTTGCTAAGATGAGGGATGTGCTTTGTGTTGGAGGGGGCCCCATATATGTTTAGCTAATAGCTTTAATATGGTAGCTGATCCTAACGTGGATCAAATTTTTGAGGGAGGGAGCGGAAGCTTTCAGGCAAGAATTTTCAGAGCTTCTGCCAGTTTGGGGAACTATCATATATGGAATTTTTTGCATTCTGCCAAGTAGGATTTCACACATGTTTCTTGGGCCTATCCATGTCAGAGTAGGTTGGATTCTAATTTGGCTTCTGACCTTCTACTCTCTACATTTGAGAGGGTAAATATTGGACCACTCTCTTTATCTGATCATAGCCTGGTGATTATGCAGTTTCACCTTGAGAAGGCCACTAGTAAGAAGGAACTGAGGCAAATGCCAGTGGATTTGCATGAGGATTTGGAGTTCGTAGTGTGTTTTTATAAGCACTAGAAGTATAATCAGTGTAATGCACCTCGTAAAGCTGAGCCACAATTATTTTGAAAATGGCTAAGGTGGTTATGTAGGGACAATAATTGCTTATGAGGCCACCAAGAAGAGCAGGCTGAATGCAGCTTTGGTGTCTGAGGGAACGATTGCGGCAGCTGCAACAATGGCTGTCTCTGGGTACAATTGTGAATTGGAAGAGCAGTTACTTTGGGTTCAATATTCAAAAGGCATTTACACTGTTTACAGTCCAGTAAACCATGCAAATGCCTTAAATGGGAATATACAACGGCACCTACACAGTTACTGCCATTGAATATCCCCGTCTATGTTCCTACATGCCCCAATGCTATTTGGTCAGCAACAGGGCGTGTCAGGGGCGTTCCGGGGTAGGGAGTACTGATAACCGGGTAGCAGCGATATTGCACCTCTACGCAGTTAATGATCTGCAGCTAAAAGTAGGTGAGCTTTTGGCTTGCCTAGTTTTAGCCGCAGATGCTAAATGGGTAGCAGTGCAATATCACCGCTACCCAATTTGCCTCGGCGGCTCCGGAGCTTGCACAGTGACCTTGGATATTCAATGTTGTCACCAAGGGCCTTGAATATCTGAGTTTAGGGGTCAGGTAGCAGGCCTATGTGCCGACATGGCGCATAACCCGCCCAAATGAATATTGGGCCCTTCAAGTGCAAAATGAGCCTCACTCTTTGATTCATAGGTTGACTATGAATGCCATTTTCCTTCAAAGACTCCTCTCTGTGTGTTGAAGAGGGCACCTGGTGATGGGGTATAGGTTTGATGGATTTGCACCTCTACAGTGTTAGCTGTTGTGAGTAGTGAGGGGTTGGTTGCTCAGGAGTTCTAGTTTTGTGGATTTGGAGTTGGAAATGCAATTAGTGTTCATACTCTATGGCATCTGTGCTGCTTGCTGAGTGCCCCAGCTCTTTTGACGGGGGAGGGTCAAAGAATATTGGTGCAGAACAAGTGCTGGGCCTTGATATGGGTACACAGGTAGATGGGAATCTCCTCCAAGGTTTCTATTTGTCCCTTTGTGGAAATAGAGATGTTGACCCGGGAATGGATGGAGTGTAATAATGCCCCATGCACTTATCCTTATATCATGTGGACTTGTGTGCATAATGAGAGATACTGGAAGGATGTGAGAACTGGAAACCAATCCTCTTCACCATTCACCCTCCCCAAAGGAGTACCACAAGGATCAGCCCTCTCTTCTCTCCTCTTCAACATATACATCAGACCCCTCTGTCACATCCTCAAGAGCCTCAATATTGAATACCAAATCTACGTGGATGATATAATGCTCTTTACCACCTTCAACACCACCTCTCCTGACTACTCCACACTTGCAGCCTGCTTCACAGAAGTCACCACATAGCTACAACAACACAATCTCACAATCAATTTAAACAAAACAGAGCTCCTTCAAATATCCAGAGATCCCAGCTTCAATCCTTCACACAGCATCAAACTGGGCGACCCTGAAATCCAGGTCAAACCCCAGATCAAGTACCTTGGTGTAACTTTGGACCACCTCTTGAACTTCCAGCCTCACATCCTAAATACCACCAGGAGTATCTACTACAAAATCAGAATTCTACGCAACCTACGCCCTCTTCTACCCCATGATAGCTTTCGCATAGTCTGTCAAGCATCAGTCACCCCTCTCCTTGACTACTGCAGCTCCAACTTACAAGAACTACCTAAGACCACCCTTGCCCCCCTCCAGCTGGCTCAAAACACAGCTGCACGATTCATCACCGGAGCAACCAGGCACACCCACATCATGCCTTTATTGAAATCCCTACACTGGCTACCAATCTCATCCCGTATCAAGACCATTGTCCTCATGCATATAGCCCTCCTCAACACTACAGCGGAACAGCTACAAAACTAATTGAGAGCCCCAACAACAGCAGACTCCGGTGCCAAAACACAGCAAATCTCCTCCTTCTACCTGCACAGAGCTCCAAGAAATCACAACGCACATGCCCAAGAGCCTTCCAATTCTATGCCCCCACCAACTAGAACAAACTACCCCCCATCTTACGGGGCCCCCCAATCCCACACCCTCTTCAAAAAACATCTTAAGACCGTTCTTTATTTTATTTATTTATTTAGTTAACTGTATTTATATACCACTTTTCACCGGGTCAAAGCGGCTTAACATTGAAGGGCGGGGGACAGTGATCAATTCTAGGTAGGGGGGGTCTGTCACCAGGGGGCCAACATTAATGATCTGAACAAACATTGCAGACAAACAGTGGACATGAGACTCTTAGTAGATAGATCTGAGGATATGTTATGAGGTCTGGAGGAGTATTTAGTGATGGATGTTTGTTTCTGGTCCCAAGGTATTCCTGGAACAGGATGGTTTTTAGTTGTTTCCTGAATGTTGAGGGATCTCCGTTGTTTCTGATTTGACTTGGTAGAGAGTTCCAGAGGGATGGTGCGTACAGTTCAAAGGCTCTGTTGCAGGTCCGTTGATTGTATTTAGTTCGTTCGTGGGGAATGGTGAGGGTGTTGTTGGTGGTTTGTCTGGTTGTTCTGTTGTGGGTGGGTTGGGGCAATAGAGTGCGGAGCTGGGAAGTCTGAGTTTGGTAGAGGGCTTTGTGGATAAGTAGGGCAGATTTGTATTTGATTCTTGCTTTGAGAGGGAGTATGTGCAGTTCTCTCAGGACTGGAGTGATGTGATCTTGTTATTTTGCTTTCTGGATAATTCTTGCTGTGGTATTTAAGGCTGTTCGTAGTGGATTGGTGTGGGTGGCGGGCAGTCCGTGGTAAATTATATTGCAGTAGTCCAGGTGGGGGAGCGTCATAGCTTGCATAACCATCCTGAAGTCCTGTGGGTCAATAAGGGGCCTTAGGCATTGTACTGTTTTAGCCTTGTGGAATATTATTCTGGTAGTTTTTTTGATCTGTTGTTTGAGTGTGAGCGCTTGTTCTATGATGACTCCTAGGTATTTTATGTGTGGTTGAATTTGTATTTGTGTGGCTCCTAAGTTGAGGTGCGTAGGTGGGGTGAAGTTTGGGTCTTTGGTTACTATGAGGGCTTCTGTTTTTTTTATGTTGATGGATAGGTTGTTCCTTTGTAGCCAGCTGGAGACTTCTATGAAGCAGTCTGATAGGTGGTTGTTCATCGGGTTGGTGGTTGTGATTGATCCATAGAGCATTATGTCATCTGCATAGATGTGGTAATTGATGTTATAAGCACGTATGATTGAGCAGAGTGGTTGTAGGTAGATGTTGAAGAGCATGGCGGATAGTGTAGATCCTTGGGGTACTCCTTGGTGTTGCTGGAAGGGGGGGGGAGGTTGCTAAGTTTGTGCGGATTAGTTGTCTATTGTTCAGGTAGGAGTGGAACCATTGAAGTATGACATTTTTTATGCCAATTTCTTGGAGTCTGTGTAGGAAGATGTTGTGGGAGATGGTGTCAAATGCTGCAGATATGTCCAGGAAGATCATAGCGTATCCAGAGTGCGTG
The DNA here is from genome assembly GCA_033557465.1 of Ichthyophis bannanicus. Classification (NCBI taxonomy): domain Eukaryota; kingdom Metazoa; phylum Chordata; class Amphibia; order Gymnophiona; family Ichthyophiidae; genus Ichthyophis; species Ichthyophis bannanicus. The sequence continues at coordinate 883,138,485 of CM066034.1, read as the reverse complement.
GTCTTTGTGCCCTTGATGAGGATGTTCATTAATGATGTCATGAGGGTCTCGACCCCGTGGAATGGACGGAAACCATGTTGTTGTGGGTCCAGTATGTTGTGGGTCCAGTATGTTGTTCTTTTCGAAGAATACTTCAACACAGCCACTGCCACAAACCACACACAAGATCATACCCGCTCCACCTCACCACTCTCACCACTCAAAATATGTGAACCAAAAGAAACAGAGACACCAAATATGCACTTAGAACATGCCATCTGTAGAAGGACATGCATTTGGACCCTCTAGTGTACCAGATGCAGTGGATCAGCTTCAACCCAAGGGGACATTATTCAGCACCTTGCTTCCTCGGCAGTTAGATATTTGCCACGCTTGCTAATGGCAACAGACCATTGGTCCAAAAAACAAACCTCAGCCAGCTGCTGAACCTTCACATTCAACATATGTGATAAACCTGCAAGTATTTATTTTATGTGTTTGGAGCACCAGTTATTGGAATCTTTCACACTTGGTGCTTCTACAGACGGAACATCTGAGTACATTTACTGCTAGTTTATAGAAGAAGAAATTCCTGGCAGTATGGCAACCCTTCTTTATGACACTGACTCCTCGCCAGAGAGGTGAACTTCTTAATATTCCAAAAGTTGATATGCTTGGAGGAAGGGTGGGGTGAGTACTTTGCTCTTATTTGTTATGGAAATGATGCTATGAATAAAAAGATTTAATCTAAATATAATCCAGATACTGGCACTGGTATCTGGACAGTGGCCAGCATTGAATATCCAGATAAATTTTGAGCCCCACTGCTATCTGGATAACGGCTATACTGAAACCATTAGAACAGTCTTTTTGCTCTCCTAAATTTATACAGATCACTATCCAGATATTGGTGTCAATATCACTGCTATCTGGATAACTTTAGGGTCCACTCCTGTGCAATAAATGTCTTGCATGGGTCTGAGTCCTGTGGCTTCAGTTTGTCGGGTTTGTTGCCCGGCTTGCTGTCTAGATCTGAGAAGCTAAGAATTCTCAGGTGACCCTAGTGGTCCTGGGTCCACTTCACAGAGGAAGGCAAGTGTTCATACAATAAGATATACTTTATCTAAGAAGTAAGCTTGCTAGATGTTTATTTATTTAAAGTTTTTTATATACCGTCTTTCTACAATTCAAGATGGTTTACAGGGAACTCAACAATAACAGTGCAGATACATCTGTTTATATACAATATATAGATATAGATAGATATTGTATATAAGATATATAAAATTGTATAAGATATTGTATATAAGATATATACAACACCTGGCAAAATATATTATAATGAAGCTCGTACAGGATGCATGGACTGCAAGAGGGATGGATGTGATGGGTGTCTTTGCGTGTGAGTGTCTCTCTCTCTCTTTCTCTCTCTCTGCCCAAGAGATCCCTATCCACAATTCTTTAGGAGGCACTATCCAGATAGTACAAGACTTGTAAATCATTTCCTTTTGATATAGAGAGAAACGTCTGATCCCAAGAGCCCTTATTAAGAAGTAGCTATGATTATTTTGGAGAGTTAGGCTACAGGAGCCTGACTGTCTGTATAACTGTTAGTATGCAAAATAATGATCCTTTGAAGTCTGAATGAGCAGCAAAGGCAATGGAGACATTCAGTCTACACTAATGTCACCAGGAATCAGAGTTCTGATTGTGCAATACTTCCCAGAAACTAAGATTAGTTGAATTATGGGTAGTTTTGCTGAAGAGTATTGTGCAATATTGATACCATGCTCTGCCTGCATCCTGCCTCAGCACTATCCAGATAGTACCAAGGAATTCTGTAAGGATATTTAGTAGTACTATCTGGATAGTGACTCCTAAAACAAGTATCTAGATAACAGCTGCCATTATCCAGTTATTTGTCAGGCCAACTGTTCTCAACACCTTTGCAATACCTCTAACTTCAGGCAGACAACCAAGTTCTAGTGTTCTACATCAGCAGGCAAGGAGTTGTAGACTCCCTGTCCCTATGTCAGGAGTCCACCAGAATCTGAAAATTATTAGGAAGACAATCACCATCATGTACAACAGCCTCACAAATGGTTCTTGAGTGCTACAATATTAATGAACCATTTCAAAAGATGGGGTAGTGATTTGATTGACATGCACTTCCCGCAGAAGCATGATTGTATACAGATTTTCTGTAGTTGTTTGGGGAATGTTTAACTAATAAGGATCGTTATGATTTACAATTAATAATTTAATAATTGTATTTTCAATTGCGGAAAATGTTTTGTTATGCTCATCTAAGAGTATCGTAGTAGTACACAGACAATATGGAGGTGGAATAAGCAATGGCGACAGCAGCAAGCGGGTCCAGCAACCTCCAACCAACACAGGAGCCATGGCAGGTGAGGTCCCTCTGTCTGATCTTGGCCAGGGCAGCGGGGTTTGGCCCAATGTGCATGGTGGTGGGCTTCGAGGGCTCCTGCTGGGCATCCCAGTCCCATGGCGATGGGATGCCACAGCACCAACACCGCAGCAGGAGCATAGGTTGGGTTGGATGGGGTGCTGGGTGGACGTCTCGCAGCAGGGAATTGGGGCAGCGCCAGACCATCTAGGTGCCCGATTCTGCAGTTGAGGAAATGTCTGGCTCCCGCGGTTGCAGAATCGGGTGCCTTTTGGAGCTGTCCATTTCTCAGCCATCCAGATGGCCTGGACGTGCCCCTTGCCCAGTCAGGCTCCATGTGAAACAAATATCCCGCCTCAACAACAAACGGCTGGGGCAATTACTAAGCTGTGATAAACTATCTCATTTTACTGCAACAGGCCTGTAGTAACTCGGAACCACAGATTAGTAACTCCCGTGGTACATGAATAATGCAACTTGATTTTAACTTCACAAGCTGCATTATTCATCTTCCAGGGAGCACTCGGCCACTAACACGCAGCCTGATGATTTGGGAAGCCTTCTTAATGGAGTCAAAACTATAAGCAATGTGTACTCCCCCCTCCCCCACAAGACCCACCCACCCCTCAAAGGCACCCCTAGGACATATTGAGGTTTCCCTGGTGTCTACTGAGTAGGCAGGCACAATCCCCAGTTTTTCCTGCCCTATCAGGTGTCAGGTTCAAAATAGAACCAGTTACTCCTAGCAGTACTACTACTAGGGGCCAAGTTGCCAAATAAGGAACTGACAAGAAGGGGAACTATATTACATCTACTCCTTAGTATTTGGTTGAAGAGGTAATAGTGAAATGGTGTTGAGGTCACTTGGCAATAGTGATATTAACATGATCAAATTTGAGGACACTAAGGAAAACAATTGCACTAGTATTTAACTTTCAAAAGGGAGGCTACAATAAAATGAGGAAAATGGTAGAATAAATGAAAACGAGCGGCTGCAAAGGTTAAGAGCAGGGCCAGTGCTATCATTTTTGCTGCCCCGTGCATGTGAGTACTGTGCTGCCCCCCCCCCCCAACCCATCACATGCCAATGGAGCCCTTTGCAAGCCTCTCTTCTCCAAACATGATAAAAATTTACCAAGAAGTAGCTGTGTTAGTCTGGAGTAGCAAAAATGACAGAGGCAGGTGGCACCTTATACTGTAGGTGACATCTTATAGACTACCCAATTTATTGAGGCCCATGTCTAATAAATTGGTCTATAAGGTGCCATATGACTCTGTTTTGTCCCAGCAATATCTTAATAAGTGTGTGAGTGTCTGAACATCATTTACATGTGCAGTGGGGTTAGAGAGAGGCTACCAGATTTCAACATGACATCCCGCCAACACCAACTACAGTATGCATGAGGGAGTAATATAAAACCCTGCAAAAAGACCAGTCGAAGTTCATAGCAAACCTGCCATAATGTAACATTACCAGGACTCACAGAGCACCAATCCTATCTATGAGAAAGCAGTACCACAAATATTAAACCAATACATCTTAGAGAAGACCAATACCTTTCCTACTGGGAAAACAGAACAAGTGGGACTGCTAGAGATCTCTGCACAGAAACTGCATGCTAACGGAATATCACACCTTGGTCACTCACACAAACAGGTATACCTTCACCAAATATAAAACAAAAGGACCACAAATTAGACATAGAAATAATTAAACGAGGAACCCCAAGAAATCAAACTCCGCTGTGATGGCAACCTTGGAGAATTAAAAAAAGAAGTGCATCTCCTCTTATACTGAACCAAAACACAGACATCAACAATGCACATTTCCCAAAGTTAACATATTCCAGTTAATAAATTCAAAATAAAATACATTTTTTCTACCTTTATTGTTTGGACATTTTATTTTTTCAGTCACAATTGCCCCAGTCTTTCTTCTGCTATCCTCTGTTTTCTCTTAATCGTCTTTCCAGTGTCTACTGTCCATGTGCCATTTCTCCTTGATCCTTCTGTCTTCTTCCATTCTCTCTCTATCTGTTTCTGATATATTGATCTTTCCCTTTCAGCTTCTCCCTCCATGTCTTTCTGTATTCCCTTTCTATCCATTCAAATTTCACCTTCTGTCTACCTCTCACAGAATCTCCCCCTCCGTCCACCCAGGGTCAGCCCGTCCATTGAGCGAGAATGTTGTTCGCACAGGGCCCTACGCTTCAGGGGGCCCGACGCCAACAACATCCTGCACGCTCTGGGCTCTTGGCTCACCTCCTTTTAGCAGGTCACGGCTCCCGGCAGGTCAGTAACAGCTCCTTACAGCCGCCGAAGTGAAGAGCGTTGTTTCCTTCACTTCGGCAGCTGTGTTGTAATGAAGATCGCAGGCGCGCTGAGTACCGGGACACCGGAAATGTCCTTTGACCGCTGGACATTTCCGGTGTCCAGGTACTCAGCGCACCTACGATCTTCATTACAACACAGCTGCCGAAGTGAAGGAAACAACACTCTTCACTTTGGCGGCTGTAAGGAGCTGTTACTGACCTGCCGGGAGCCGCGACCTGCTAAAAGGAGGTGAGTTAGGGCCTCTAAAGCCTGCCGCGGGGCTCTTCAGGGAAGGGGGGAGGACTTTGGCTTGACATGGGCTGAGTCAGGGAAGGGAGCTGAGTTGGAGCAGGGGGCTAAAATCGTAAATGTGCTGAGTGGGGGAGGGGGAGCTAGGATTGGAAATGGGATGAGGGGGGTGGCTAGGGCTGCAAATGAGCAGATGGGGAGGACTAGGACTGGAAATGGGATTTTGGGGGGGGGGGTAGGATTGGAAATGGACTGAATGAGGGGGAGCTTGGACTGGAAATGGATTGAAGTGGGACTGGAATAGGATTATAATTGGTTTATGGAGGGGCTAGTATTGGAAATGGCTGATGGGGGGGCTAGGATTGCAAATGGGCTGATGGGGGAAGCTTAGACTGGAAATGGGCTGATGGGGGCTGGAATGGGACTGGAAATAAGCTTATTGGGGGGGGCTAGGACTGGAAATGAACTGATGGGGGGCTCGGACTCGAAATGGGGAGATGTGGGGCTGGAATAGAAACATAGAAACATAGAAACATGATGACAGAAAAAGACCACAAGGCCCATCTAGTCTGTCCTTCCATAACAACAACTACAACAGTCCACTTTCTACCTTTAGAGATCCTCTGTGTTGGTCCCATGCTTTTTTGAATTTGGTTACTATAGAAACATAGAAACATGATGACAGAAAAAGACCACAAGGCCCATCTAGTCTGTCCTTCCATAACAACAACAATAGGATTATAATTGTTTTATTGGGGGGGGGGGGGCTATGATTGCAAATGGGCTGATTTGTGGATCAGGAACTGGTTAAAAGATAGAAAGCAGAGGGTAGGGCTAAATGGCCAATTTTCCCAATGGAGAAAGGTGAATAGTGGTGTACCCCAGGGATCTGTGCTGGGTCCGCTGCTTTTTGACATATTCATAAATGACCTGGAAAGTGGAATAACGAGTGAGGTTATCAAATTTGCAGATGACACAAAACTATTTAAAGTTGTTAAAACCCAAGAGGATTGTGAAAAATTGCAAGAGGATCTTGATAAATTGGAAGACTGGGCATCAAAATGGCAGATGAAATTTAATGTGGACAAGTGCAAGGTTATGCACCTAGGGAAGAACAACCCAGACTATGGTTACACGATGCAAGGTTCCACATTAGGAACCACCACCCAGGAAAAAGATTTAGGCGTCATTGTGGATAACATGTTAAAACCCTCGGCCCAGTGTGCAGCGGCGGCCAAGAGAGCAAATAGAATGCTAGGTATGATAAGGAAAGGAATGGAAAATAAAACAAAAGATATTATAATGCCTCTATATCGTTCCATGGTGAGACCGCACCTTGAATATTGTGTGCAATTCTGGTCGCCGTATCTTAAAAAGGATATAGCGATTTTAGAAAAGGTTCAGAGAAGAGCCACCAAAATGGTAAAGAGGATGGAAGGATACTCCTATGAAGAAAGGCTAAAAAGGTTAGGGCTCTTTAACCTGGAAAAGAGACGGCTGAGGGGAGATATGATAGAAGTCTATAAATTAATGAACGGAGTGGAACGGGTAAACGTAAATCGATTGTTTACGTTATCAGAATATAGAAAGACTAGGGGACATGCAATGAAGCTACAGGGTAAACTATTTAAGACTAATAAAAGAAAATATTTTTTCACTCAACGTGTAATCAAACTCTGGAATTTGTTACCGGAGGATGTAGTAAAGGCTGTTAGTGTAGCTGGGTTTAAAAAAGGTTTGGACAAGTTCCTGGAGGAAAGGTCCATAAACCATTATTAAGAAGTGACCGAAGATATCAATGCTTGACCCAGTACAAGTATTGTGGAACTTGTGTCCCTTGGGGAAACTGCTAGGTACATATGACCTAGATTGGCCACTGTTGGAAACAGAATACTGGGCTTAATGGACCTTGGTCTGACCCAGTATGGCATATCTTATGTTCTTATGATTGGGGAGGGGCTAGGACTGGAAATGGGCTAATGCGGGGGTGGGGGTGGGAGAATGGAACTAGAAGGGAGCAGATGATGAGTGGGGGTGGAACTAGAAGGGAGCTGATTTTGGGGAAGGACTAGAAGGGGATGGGGCTGGAGGAATGAGGATGGAGGGAGAAAAGATATTTTGTGTAGGAGGGAAGAAAAATCTACGAGTCGCCGGGTATTGGCAGAGTAAGTGGGGATTGAGGATAGAAGGGAGAAATTTGATTGGATGATAAAGGAATAAAAAAGAAATCAGTGAAAGAGCAAAAGGGGAAAGATCAGTATGTTAAAGCAGATGTAGAAGATAAAATGGAAAAAATCTAGAAGAGAAGAAAGGACAAATGGACAGCAGACAATGGAGAATTAGCAGAAGACAGAAAAAACTAGAAGAAAGTAACTGGAGCAATTGCAATTGAAAAATAAAATGCCCAGACAAAAAACGGTAAAACAATACTTTTTTATTTTGAATTTATTAACTGGAATATGTCAGCTCTGGGAAATGTGTATTGCTAACGTCTTTGCGTTTTGTTTAGTACAAGAGGAAATTGATTTATAGTGGTGTTGTATATTCGAAGTTTGGCTTTAGGGGTTCCCAATTTAATTATTGTGTTCCGATTTCTAAATTGTGATTCCTCGTTCTTTGTTCAGTGATGGTCTATGTTCTGCATGTGTAACTGAACTGAGTTATTCTGTTTATGTAGTTTCTATTTGACAGTGCCACTTGTTCTCTTTCCCCAGTAGATGTATTGGTATTCTCTGAAATGTATTGGCTTAATATTTGCAGTGTTGCTTTTTGATAGGTAGGGTATGGTGCTTTGTGAGTCCTGGGAGTGCTTTTATGAAATGGTGGGTTTGCTATGGGTTCTAAATCGGCAGTGTTTATAATACTTCCTAATGTGCCTGGCAGTTGGCACTGGAGTATAGTAATGTAGAAATCTGGTAGTCTTTCTTTATTCAGACACTCATTAAAAGGCGTGTTAACATTATGCTAATATTTATGCAAATGAGATGTTTTATGCAAATGATGCCCCGCAATGAATTCCGCACTTGGCCCCATACCCCCCTTGGGCCACTCCTGCATCCACCCCTCAGAGCCTACCATCTCTCTGTCATCCCTCCTAGCTCAGTATCTCCTATCTCTCTCTTCCCCCTCCCCTATCAGTCCAGTATCTCCCTATCCCCTAAGACAGGAGTAGTTTCCTATGACAAAGGTAAATTTCTGACCCTTGACCTCTCTGTGCAACTCGCTTTTAAATGCTGACACTGCACTTACACACTGCATGCCCAGATTCTCAAATGATATAGTCTGTCAGATGGCTGCCTGCGTGAGAATCTTCACAGTCTTGGCAAGTGCATATATCTATATGATTTGCAAGGGATTGTGGGCAATGCAGTTCATTCACACCAGACACAGCTGCTGACAATAATTTAGTTGTGCTCAAGTGTTAAAGCCAATAAGATATTTATTATGGGGTTATTTCTCCCAACACAGATATGCTTGGTAGCACATAAATCAGGTTACTTGCTTTCAGTGTTTAACTTGGAAAAACAAAGTCAAAATCAGGAAAACAACATTCAAACTTGTCTGGCATTAGCTAATGTTTTCTTAGCATATATCAAACAACAAACGAAAAGCCACAAAGAAAGAAAAAAAACTGTTCTTTTCAGGTTAACTTCTGATAACTTCCCACATAGATTCAGAAGTGATTCTCTCCTAGCTCACAAGCAATTAGGTAAGGCTCAATTGCTAGCAGTTATCCAGCTGAAACCCCTTTAGCTGGCTTGCTTTATACTGTGTGGGTCAAATCCTGCTTCAGGAGCTTTTCTGAGTAGATTAAAGAACAAGTTTGTATTTCTTTGTGATGGTTGCTGTACTTTATAACAGAAAATCACCAAAGGAGTTTGGACAGAGAGCAGTCCATATAAACACATTCTTCATCTGCAATCATTCCCCCTTCTTCAACAAGCATGGGTTCAATATCATGGATTGGCACAGATGAATCTCTCAATGGAGCACTTTCAGGAGAATACTTGTTTCCCTGCTGTCTTTCAAGGTTATAGCTAGGGCATAGATCAGTGTTCATACCTGAGCTTCCATTGCTGTTAGAGTTCCTCTCTATATAACCTGGCCAGTATGTAGTCCAGTTCTTATGTCCAGCCTTCCAATCCAGATCCCTGGACACTGGATCTCTCTTCACATACCTTCTGGCATGGGTCTTAGGGTCCCTTCCACGTGCAGCCGTCTCTCTCACAGGTACCGTCTGGAGATTCCTAGCTCTGCAGCACCATTCCTCTGGCTTTCCCCAGTCCAATGGTGTATGCTGGCCCTTGGAATGCCTCCCAGTATACGTACTGCTCTGGACTCTTCTAGACCTCTCAAAGGCTTTTCTCCTCTTTCTTCCAAGGGGTTTCTTTCCCTCTCTGTCCGTCCGGTTTGGCTTCTGCTTCTGATGATCCTTCAGATGAAACTGATGATCAAGCTCAAGCTGATTCTCAGGATAATGAGGATGATTCTCTGTAGAATAAACTCTATCTTTATTCTGCCTTGATGAGTGCTCCACCTTAGCACAGCGCAGCTGTGCTGAATCAGGCCTTGCCCTTTGAGATGAGTGTTCCATCCTAGCACAGCGCAGCTGTGCTGAATCAAGCCCTGCCCTTTGCAATGAGTGCTTGGGGATTACCTCATAGCCCTTTTGATTGAACACACGTTTTCTCATTTCAGCTCCTCTCATGGCTGTTGGAAACCTGGTGCATTCTGGGACTGGTAGTCTTTTATGGCAAAATTCTGTTTTCTCATTTCTACCAGCACTGACAGGTTGCTTGTTCAGAGACACTTCACCTTTTCTATAGCCCCTTCCTGAGCTATGATAAGCTTCCTTATCACAAGTCTCTCATCATCAATCATTGCAGAAGTTATTTCTAAAAGGCTTCCGCAGATTCAAAGTTTATAGCATTTCTCAGAGCTTTCCCCAGTAATCAGAACTAGACAATGCTTTCAGTGTTGAGACTTCATCTCTTGGTAGATAGGCCAAGCTAACAAATGGGCTACATCTGATTTATCATCACCTCTGAGATGACTTCCCATGGAGGTCTGCCTTGCTCCCTTGCACAGTACATCCAAAGCTTGGATGCTGTCAATGGCAATTTTCCTCTATATGGGTGTGTCATGGACAGTGTTAGGAGTTGCATGTATGCGTGTCCATCACGGGGAGTGGCAGGGGTTGCATGTGTGTGTGTCCACCATGGGGAATGTCAGGGGCTATGTGCGTGTGCACATCTGTCACGGTGAGTGTCATGGGCTGCATATGTGTTGTGATGAAGAAGTTCCATTTCCTACCTTAAAAACACAGGATTCACTGAGTTCTAGTCTTGAAGCTGACAGGCAGGCAGGCCATGTGAGCAGCAGTTGTCAGGGGCGACATAAACAAACCCAGCCACGGGGTTTGCAAATAAGCCCAGCTGAGAAACATTCCCCAATTCCTAATAGCTTGCACCTGGAAAGGGGAAGAGCTTATAGCCACTATAAGAGCTATGCAGGAAATACAGAGTTAGACGGAGTGGAACGAGGAGAACTAGGAGAACTAGCTGAACCAGCTGGTCTAGAGGAAGAAGGAGGAGTTTCAGACTCTGACCCAGGACGTGAGTCAGAGCCAGAACCAGGAAGGGTTCACCACAGAAACTACCCAGAGCACTGCAGGAGAAAGCAGCCAGTGAGGTCAGAGAACAGTTGCAAGTGTTCTGCTGATTGCAAGCTGTTTGGAGCTCAGAGGCAACGTTCCAACTGGAGTGATTGGAAGCCTAAAAACAAACAGTATGTATTTGAGAGCTGTAGCCTGGAGAATGTCTCTGGTAGGAAGTTAAAGTTTGCTGATAAAAGAAATACCTGCAGGGTTAACGCTGAGAAGCCTCGTGTGATAAATCCTAGGTGGGGGCAGGGCAGTAATACCCAGCAAAGGGATTTGAGCATCGAGCTGAAGAGAGAGCAGTTAACAACCCCAGAGAGAGAAAGGTATTTCCATGAAGATGTGTGCATGTCTGAGGAAGATATAGTAGCAGTTCCTAAGCCTCAGAGAAAACCCCGCAGGCTTAAACCTCGTGTTAATAGGGGAGAAGAATATTCTTTTGCAGAGCCTGAAGCCAGAGCTTATAAATGTTCCAAGGGTAGAACCTGCCAGAAGGAATTAAACTCTAAGAACCCTGAATGGTGGCTTCCCTCTCTCCCAAACACCGAGGAATACGGTAGCTGTTATTCCAGCCCTAGAGGGAGTTGTGCAGAGAGACTCTGTGACGGCACGTTACAGGGGAACTTGCAGAAGTATTGTGGCAAGGAGAACTCAGACAATTCTGAATGTATGCAGGAGCCTATGGTCATTGATACAGTCAGTGAATGTTCATTTGATAGTGACCCAATGGACTGCACATTGATTTTCTCTGATAAAGTGACGTCTTTTCGCTAGTCAAAAGGCTGTATAGTGTGGAGGGAAAACACTATCAGTGAAGAGTGCTGTTTTGCACATATGGAAGATATGTGCTGAGTTTTGCCTGTTTAAAGTTTACTCTTTACTTTAAGAAGCAAGAAAAAGCTGTTATAATTTCCTTTGTGTTTTGCCAGAAAGTATGGCTTATTTGTTTTGAGTATTGTGTTATATTACCTGAAGAATCCGACCCCGGGAGGGGAAATAAATACTTTTACCTTAAACCATTCGTGTTCACAACTACTTAATCACCATCAGACACAGATCTGCAACCCTAGGCGGCAACCTGCCCATCTGGTGGTGACAGTGTGTGTGCTATTTCTCTCTCACTCTCTCACATACTTCCCGCATGAGCCAATTGCTTAGCAAAAGCCAAAATGATCCTGAAAATCAGCACGGGACTTTGGAGCCCATGCACGCACCACACGTCTGATGTGCAGGGTGCGCATGGGCTTCAAAGCCCCAATGCTGATTTCTAATTCCTGTAAGTTACCGTTTGCTGCCCATTGTTGTGCAGCTTGTGGATCACTGTCTGCCTGCCCCATACTGGGGCCTGGTCGGTTTACTGTGCCGACTGTGCCACCCTCCTGAGGCTGCCGCACTATGCGGATGCACGGTTTTCACAGTGGTTAAGAATTTACATCAGGTATGGATGTTGTTTAAAAACACCATCTTAGAAGCTCAGACTAGATGTATTCCATGTATTAAACAAGGTGAAAAGAAGAGCAAATGACAGTTGGTATGATTAAAAGGTGAGGTAAAGGCGGCTATCATAACTAAAAACATCTTTCAAATAATAATGGAAAAAGGATTCAAAAGAAGTAAATAGGAAATAACATAAGCACTAGTAAGTTGGATGCAAAGCACCCAAAAGTGATATACTGTATTAATACTACTACTACTACTAATTATCATTTGCATAGCGCTACAAGGTTTACGCAGCGCTGTACATGGACAAATAAAACAGTCCCTGCTCGTCAGAGCTTACAATCTAATCATAAATGCATGGAATAAATAGAAGCAAAGCTTACAATAAAGCCTTTTCAGGTACATTTGAAGCAAGAAACCTCTGAAGGATTCAGTTGGACCATTAGATGGCCATGGGGTGAAAGGGGTACTCAGCGAATGAGAAGACTAGAGCTGAGCGAATAATTTAATTCTTTGCTTTGGTCTTTAGTGAGGAAGATGTAAGGGAGCTAACCATGCCAGGAATGGTATTTAATAGGAAATTCAAAACAGTGGGATATATATATATATACAGTCAAACCTCGGTTTTCGTATGCCCTGGTTTTCGTACGATTCGGTTTTCGTTGACTTTTTTCATCAAGATTTTGTTCCGGTTTTCGTACGTTGTCTCGGTTTTCGTACAGTTGAAAATGGAGCACCATCTTGTGGCCAGAAGTGGGATTTTCTTTATTTTGATTTTCTTGCTGATTGACTGTCTTCCATATTTATTGGCGCTTCTCTTTTACAAGGCAGGCTGGAGCCCCGATTGTGCAGACGGCCAAGATGGCTGTTCCCGCCTCCGCTTCTGGTGGTGATTGCTCGATCCCTGGAGGGGAGAGCAGCTGGAGCTGTCTGGAGTGTGTCCCTCTCCCAGCGCCCGATGGCGCTTCTCTTTTACAAGGCAGGCTGGAGCCCCAATTGGGCAGCCGGCCAAGATGGCTGTTCCCACCTCCGCTGCTGGTGGTGATTGCTCGATCCCCGGAGGGGAGGGCAGCTGGAGCTGGCTGGAGTGCGTCCCATATGCCAACAAAAGTCTTCAATAAAGGTAAAAGTGATGTTACATGCTCATTTATCCATTTCATTAGTCATTTATATGTATTTCTCATTGTTTTCTGTATGTAAAAATATAGTTATTCTCTATAAAATGTATTTTTTGTCAATATTTTTGGGTGTCTGGAACGGATTAATTGAATTTACATTATTTCTTATGGGAAATCTTGCTTCGGTTTTAGTCCGTTTCGGTTTTAGTCAGACTTTTTTGAACGGATTAATCATGAAAACCGAGGTTTGACTGTATATATATATATTTATATTTGAAGGGTCACAAAATAATATCTCAGTACCATAGGGAACCCTCCACCAGCGTCATATCAATAAAGTGCCATTCTACCACAAACTTTTTTTGGCATTAAATAGTTCTTTTATTATCTCTTGAGAACCTTTTTATTATTTATAATACTTCTAATAGACAGAAACATAGAAACATGGCAGATAAAGCTCATTAGGCCTATCTATTCTGTCTTTATACCAATTACTACAGATCTCTTTTTTCCTTTAGAGATCTTCTGTTTGTCCCAAATGTTCTTGAATTCAGATGCAGTCCTCATGTCTACTACTTCCACTGGGAGACTATTCCATGTATCTACCGCTTTTTCTGTAAAGAAATATTTCTGCCTATTACTCCGGAGTCTCTCCCCTTTCACCTTCATCCTATGCCCCCTCGTTGCAGAGCTTTCTTTTCATTGAAAGAGGCTGTCCTCCTGTGCATGTATGCCATGGAGGTATTTAAACACCTCTATCATATCTCCCCTCTCCCGGCTTTCCTCTAAAGCAGTGGTTCTTAACCTTGTTGGAGGTACTGAACCCCACCAGTTTCATATACACATTCACCGAACCCTTCTTTATTGAAAATAAAATATGATTTTTTTTCAAATTCAAGACATAGATATATGTTTTACTGGTTCACCAATGAATCGTGCATTAACATCACTTCAACACAGCTGGTTTTATGAGTGTTTCACCAATGGTGTGTGGTTTGCCCTGCTTTGCGATCAGGTAAGCAACTTCGTACGATGCTGTGAGGATCGGTTTATTGATGGGTACAAAGCCGAGAGCAGGCAGAGTAGCCTTTTCATCGAATCTGGCTCTCTTCACCTTGAAGTCAGCAAGCGTTGTGTTCTTGTATTCCCCATCTCCATGCAGGTTAAGGAAGTGTTCCTTTAGTTTTGCCGGTACTAGACTAGAATTGCTTAACTTGGCATCGCAAATCATGCAGATAGGACGCTGACTCCCATCACGTTCTGTTATATATGCAAATCCATGTTGTACATATTCGCCCAACCACTTTCTTTTTTTGCTCGACATAGTTAGTATGGATTAAAATATTAAGAAAGAAATCACACGACATACCATCACGACAGTCACAAGACGACTACTGAGTGCACCAAATTCCCTGCAGCACAGATTGGCCAAGCAATGTAGTGTGATCACCTGCAGCCAATGATGGCCAAGCGGGGCGTGTCATCACGAATCATATGAGTCGGGTGCGTGTCTTGTGTCTTGACCTCTGCCGAACCCCTGAGACTGACTCACCGAACCTCTAGGGTTCGATTGAACCCAGGTTAAGAACCACTGCTCTAAAGTATACATATTAAGATCTTTACGTCTGTCCCATATGCCTCATGATGAAGACCACTGACCATTTTGGTAGCCACTCTCTGTGGTCTCCAGAATTGCACACAATACTCCAAATGAGGTCTGACCAAAGACTTATACAGAGGCACTATCACCACCTTCTTCCTGCAGGCCATTCCTCTCCTTACTGCATGCACCCAGGCATCCTTCTGGCTTTCGCTAACACCTCTTCTACCCGTTTATCTACCTTAAAGGCATAAGAAATAATCACCCCCAAGTTCTGCTCTTCTTTCATGGACAGAAGTACTTCATCCCCTATACTGGATTTTTGCAGCCCAAATGATGACCCTGCATTCTTTTAGCATTAAATCATCCACACTCTGACATAGCGCTATGTTTCATACTGTGTAAAATAGTTTACATGTCCTGCCTTACAGGATTTACAATTACTTATATCATATCAGAATCATCAGTGTTCAGTTGCTAAAGCCAAATTCTTATTTCTCAAGCTTGTTTCCTTCTCTCATACAACAAAATCACCCCCTACTGATCCTCAGCATTTCCTCTCTCCGGAGTCTTTCAACAATTACTGACAGCTTCTCCAAAACTCCTTCTAATTTTGGTTTTATTACAGAATCATCCACTATGCTTTTTTCTTCTGTAGCACTTTCTTCTTTTTTCAAAATAATAATGCTAGTCTATCTCCATATTCATGTCTCCTGAGCTTGGAGATTTCAGTTTATATATTATCTTGAAAAACCCTTTGGGATTGTGCATGCTCCCTTACAGCCACAGGGAAAGCCCAGAACCTGCAGGTCCAATAAAAACCTGGCCTGGCCCCCAGAAGGGAGGGAACTTCCCTTTATGGCCCCTGCTTGGAAGGAACAGAGCCAGTCCGGAGAGACAGTGCAGGATCCTGATCAGGCCCAGTACCTGTGGCTCACCAAGCAATTCTCCTTAGCACCAAAGGGAGGCTGGAAGGGGGAGGGGTGACCTGTCAAACTTTGGAAAAGGTCCTTGAGCTTCAATCTGGGACAGGCGGAGGAACAAACCAGGGGGAATCCATGGAAGCCCAGGAATAAGAGGAAGATGCTTTCCTTGAACTCACGGAGGTACTATGCTTAAAGCAGTGAATGATTTAGCCCAGGGGCAGGTTCAGGAGAATTGCATAGAACCTGAAGGAGAGGGGGAAGGGCGGCTGCACAGCTACTAAAAGCTGTGTTTGCCAGTATCATCATTTGTTTGTTTGTTTATTGGGAGGAAGAGGGACCCATCCTGGCAACCTGTGCACTTGGAAAAGAGAAACAGAGGATGTTGCCTTCTGTTAAGACTATTTATGAATGCTTATTTTTGTTTCCTGAGAACTGTTGGTGTTTTAGGGCTCTGAGGCCATGCCTGGTACTGTTGCTGAAGTAAGTGCAGCGTTTTTAGAGTTAGCCTCAAGTGGGACGTTCCCATGACTGGGCTGTTTTCCAGATTGCTGTTGAACTAGGACAGGGGTGGCCAACTTCGGTCCTAGTGTACAATAATCCATCCTGTTTTTAAGGATGTCCCTAATGAATATTCATGAGGTATATTTGCATCCACTGCCTCCCACTGTATGCAAATCTCATGAATATTCATTAGAAACATGATAAAAACCCATCCTCCTACAGACCTATAACCAGTGTACCCTATGACACCGCTCGCCCCTTAACCTTGAGGGTTAAGGAGGGGTTGCCTTATAATGCCCTTGAGGCAGTTAGTTGTAGTTGTGTTATGCTTCGAGCAGTAAGGCTGGCAAGAGTTATTTATTTACACGAGGTTTATTTTTCATGTGGCTCATATTGCCATTGTGCAGTTCAAAAGAAGATTACAGACGGTGCAGAAGTTTAAACCAAATAAAACAGGATTAACTGAAACTTTGCCTAACTGGCTTTAAATGCTGTATTTCTTCACATTCCTTTCATGTGCTTTTAACATACAGGCTGGTAACAGAAAAGTCCTTCACTAATGATGCTCAGGTTCTGTCAATCACTAGTAGTGCTCTAATTCAGTTTCCCTCCACAAGCTTTCTTGTGTCGGTCAAAGTTACGTCACTGTTATATTACTTCATATACCAGCACAATCCTCTCTCTGCTTAATTGCCTCTATCAATTAAACAGGTAGAACAGTCCATCATCATCTCATCATCATCAGCAAGGGAAAACACAGAATTATGAACAGAGTTTTCTTCCTTACAGCCAGTAACTGGAACACTGTGGTTAAAACTCTTCTTCTGTTCTAAATAATCCTGGAACTCTTTAAGAAGTGATTCAGCATGAAACTTTTCTTCATTGAGCTGTCTTCCTGTCCCCTCGGTGAATAGGTATTGACTGAGCCTATCTATCTCAGGCTCCTTATCAGGTTTGTTTGCATTTGGAAAACAAACATGTGCTGGGCTCTCGTTAGCTCCCCAGCCTTCCCTACACGTGGGTGCTGTGCATTCAAACTTAGCAGTGCTAGGAGAATATTTAAAAGCTTTTATATCAGCCCTGTCCTGGCTAGGTGACTCAGCTAGTTTAAAAGAATAGTTATTGTCATTCAAAACTTCTCTTTTCTGACAACAGCTGCCACCATCTTGACTGGCTTTGCTTTTAAAAGCAGAACATAGACTTTCTGGCTTTAGAGCATAAACTCCTCTTTCTCTGGATACCTTATACAGGAGCTTCTCTCTTGGAGGATTCTTTATCCTTCTGCCTTTGTTTCCCAGCTCTGCCTGGTCCTGTAGCCTTGGGTTTCTCAGCGTTCTAAAGGAGCTCTGCCTCCAGCAGTTTCTTTCCTCATCTGAATGCTGCTACAAGCTATCCTCCAGCTGCAGACTGTTAGGGAAATTATCCCAGCAAGGAAACCTCCGTTGCTCTCTTGGCTTCTCTCTCTGGATCTCTCCTTGGATCCCCGTCTGGATTTGCGTCTGCCCGTGGATCTCCCTCTGCCTCTCACTTCCTGGTTCCTGTGTATTTAACCAGGTGCTTCTAGCCTGCACTGCCCGCCTCCCCTTGGGGCGTGCCCAATCACAAGCCTTCCTACTCTCCTCCCTCGAGGTGAGCTGTTTTGCTTGATTGAAAGTGTGTTTTTTTCTTTCTGCAGAGAAATCCCTGCTTTCTCCTGCAGTACCGGCTTCTACCACCGGCTGCTCACTTGTATCCATCTGTTCCTGAGGAACTACTATGTCACAGATCCCCCCCCTTAAGATATCACGGGCTGGCTTTATTTTAACAGCACAGCTCGTGATACCATTTATGGACTCTGGGCTGTTACACTGTACTTGAGACTGTTGTCTGGGAGAGCCTATTGTGGCTATCTGGGCTAAGGCTACCCTGTCATGCCATGGCTTTAGAAGGTTAACGTGGTAAACCTGCCTGCGGCCTTTCCTATTTTCTACTAAATAAGAAACAGGTCCCACTGAACATATCACCCTACAAGGGCCCTTCCAATGGCTTTCAAATTTGGGTTCTATACCCGACACCATCACAATGACTTTCTCCCCTATATTTAACTGACGCTGTTTGGTGTTTCTATCGTAGTAGGACTTTTGTTTAGCCTGACTACGTTTTAAAATTTTCCTCGGCTACCTGTAAAGTTCGGCGCAGCCGCTTCTTTAAATCTTTAAGAAATTCGGGCACCCCTACTTCCCTGGGATCCGGCTCCACCCATTGTTCTTTTAAGATGTCTAAAATGCCGCGGGGTGACCGGCCATATAGCAACTCATATGGTGCCGTTCCTAATGACGCTTATTTCCTTTCACGGCACGCGTAAAGGACAAAGGGAAGCATGGTATCCCAATTATCAATGTCCCCCTCTAGACTCCTATGTAACATCCTCTTAATCGTTTGATTTTGTCTTTCGACTAAACCGTTAGTTTGGGGATGGTACGCTGCTGTTTTAATGTGGGTAATGCCAAAGGCATCCCACACTTGCCCTAAGTATTTCGAGAGGAAATTGCTCCCCCTGTCGGTGAGCACTTCCTTCGGGAAACCTATCTCACAAAATAGCTTAATAAGTTCTACAGCTATTACTTTGGCTGATGTGCTCCGTAGTGGCATGGCCCATGGAAATCTTGTAGCGTGATCTACTATCACTAGAATATAGCGGAATCCTCTTGGAGTCTTAACTAGAGGTCCAACTATGTCTATCCCTATCCTTTGGACGGGCTCTTTAATCACAGGAGATGGAATCATTGGGACCACCCTGGGATGGGCTGCAGAGACTCTTTGACAAGTGGGGCAAGCCTCACAGAATTTTGCCGTCTCCTTAAATATACCCGGCCAGTAAAATTTAGTGAGGATCTGGTCAAGGGTCCCCTGGCTGCCCTTATGTCCCCCAACCGGATGATCGTGTGCTAGTCATAACACTATATTTTTGAAAGTGGTGGGAACCACTAACTGCTTCCTAGTGTCTCCTGAAAACGGATTTTTACACTCCCTATAGAGTAGGCCATCAGTGAGCAAAAACCTAGGCAGGGTATCCCTAGTATTCTGGGCCCACTTAAATGCCTGGGTAAGGGCAGGGTCTGCCTGCTGCTCATGCGGAAACGAGGGAAACTTGTTCATCAGTTCCTCGGGCACCCATGGCAGCTCTTGCCCAGCCTGTACCTCCGCCTTATTCCTTGAACGCACTTGCTTCTCTTTACGCTTTTCAGCTTTTTCCTTTTTGTCCTTAGGACTTGGAGTCTCTATTAAAGCATCCTCAAAAGGAAGAATTTCTCCAAGATTCTCTGTGGGGTCTTCCTCCTTCTCTGGGATTTCCTCCTTACTTTCTAAGGGTTCCTCCTTATCCTCTGAGGCTGCGGATTGGGCCCTCGTGGAGACCATCACTCCTTTCTCATGCAACCCTCGCTTTATCTCTTGGAAAAACTGAGGCCAATCCCTGCCTAAGATGACAGCGTGAGAAAGACCTGGGATGACTGCTAGTGGGATAGTCCTACGTGTGCCTAACCCTTTTATGTGTAATTTGTACACTGGGTATGTGGAAGTTCCACCATGTACGCACCTTATTTTCACAGAAGTAACAGGCTGAATCACTTCTCCTCCCTGCTTGGCCTCTATCTCATGCCATAACTCCTTCGAGAGCATACTCAACTCCGCCCCGGAGTCCAGCAAAGCCTGGGCAGTGATTCCCTGTACTTCTATGGACAGAAGAAAACCTTGCCTGTCTCTTATAGCATTGCTAGCTATTAATGCAGTTTTTACATAACATTGTCTTTGCAAATGCCCTTGCTGACCACATTTATAACAGGTTTTCATATCTTTCCCTCCTTTCCATAAAGGCATGCATATTTTCACAGGACTGCTCTCATCCCTTCGTGCCTTTTCTGATCTGCACCCCTGCCACTCCTGGGAAGTAGAGCCACCTCTCTGGCCTGTAATCTCGGCCTCAATATACCTTTCCGAGAGTGCTACTGCTGCCTCCTGAGGGGTTTTGCAGTTCTGTAATATCAGAAAAGTACGGATACTACTAGGAAGTGCATTCATATACTGTTCTAGTATTAGCTCATTCACAATAGATTCCACAGTTTTCCCTTCTGGATTTAACCACTTGGTAAGTAGACTGTGTATCCGATGGCACAGAGATTTTGGAGTCTCACCGGGCTTTAATCTTACACTCCTTAGGCGAGTGCGATAAGCTACCGGAGTGAGTCCCAATCTCTCCCTGATTGCTCTTTTAATTTCCTCATAGCTTCCCGCTAAAGCAGCTGGCATGGCACGGTAGGCAGCTAACGCCTCCCCTGTAAGGGACGCTGCCAACCTTAGCGGCCAGTGCTCCTTAGGCCACAAACTAAGCTGTGCAACCCTTTCAAAGCTGGTTAAGTAATCATCTACGTCATCTTTATCTGTGAGTTGTCCAAAATTGAACAGAGTTCCTGGTTGTATGCTAACATGGTGTAAATTGTCTGTTAGAGTGGAACCTGTTACGGGAGCTGGAACAGGCGCTGGCTTCTTCTCCAGGAGCATCTCCTCCATCAACTCTAGCAGAGGTTTTTGCTGCTCCTGGAAGCTGGCGTTAGCTCTCGCCTGAGCCTCCAACGACATGTCTCTCTGGCGCTCCAACTGTGTTGCCATCCACCCAAGGACCTCTTTGGCCTCCAACGCCATCTTGGAACCTGGAAAAAGGAGAAACACACAGACCCAAGTGCGATACCACTGAAACAAAGTTTTCCTTTCCCTTTTGAAAGTATAGTTTTTTCTTTCTTTCTTTTCCCCCAGTCACCACTAGGAGACCTCCCCTGGCCCCGGTATCCTCGGTACCCTGGGTGGATACCCTTTACCTGGCTCAGGAGTTATATAGGCGTGTCAGCAATGAAGTTCAGCCTCCTGCAATCCCCTTCCACTGCTGGGCTCGGCAGCACCTCTGCTGGGCTCCTCTGGAAGTCTGTGGTTGCAGCTCCTGCTATGGCCACTTCTTGTGTCTGCAGAAATCTTCAAATCCTGCCAACTATGCCACTCTTATGACACCGCCCGCCCCTTAACCTTGAGGGTTAAGGAGGGGTTGCCTTATAATGCCCTTGAGGCAGTTAGTTGTAGTTGTGTTATGCTTCGAGCAGTAAGGCTGGCAAGAGTTATTTATTTACATGAGGTTTATTTTTCATGTGGCTCATATTGCCATTGTGCAGTTCAAAAGAAGATTACAGACGGTGCAGAAGTTTAAACCAAATAAAACAGGATTAACTGAAACTTTGCCTAACTGGCTTTAAATGCTGTATTTCTTCACATTCCTTTCATGTGCTTTTAACATACAGGCTGGTAACAGAAAAGTCCTTCACTAATGATGCTCAGGTTCTGTCAATCACTAGTAGTGCTCTAATTCAGTTTCCCTCCACAAGCTTTCTTGTGTCGGTCAAAGTTACGTCACTGTTATATTACTTCATATACCAGCACAATCCTCTCTCTGCTTAATTGCCTCTATCAATTAAACAGGTAGAACAGTCCATCATCATCTCATCATCATCAGCAAGGGAAAACACAGAATTATGAACAGAGCTTTCTTCCTTACAGCCAGTAACTGGAACACTGTGGTTAAAACTCTTCTTCTGTTCTAAATAATCCTGGAACTCTTTAAGAAGTGATTCAGCATGAAACTTTTCTTCATTGAGCTGTCTTCCTGTCCCCTCGGTGAATAGGTATTGACTGAGCCTATCTATCTCAGGCTCCTTATCAGGTTTGTTTGCATTTGGAAAACAAACATGTGCTGGGCTCTCGTTAGCTCCCCAGCCTTCCCTACACGTGGGTGCTGTGCATTCAAACTTAGCAGTGCTAGGAGAATATTTAAAAGCTTTTATATCAGCCCTGTCCTGGCTAGGTGACTCAGCTAGTTTAAAAGAATAGTTATTGTCATTCAAAACTTCTCTTTTCTGACAACAGCTGCCACCATCTTGACTGGCTTTGCTTTTAAAAGCAGAACATAGACTTTCTGGCTTTAGAGCATAAACTCCTCTTTCTCTGGGTACCTTATACAGGAGCTTCTCTCTTGGAGGATTCTTTATCCTTCTGCCTTTGTTTCCCAGCTCTGCCTGGTCCTGTAGCCTTGGGTTTCTCAGCGTTCTAAAGGAGCTCTGCCTCCAGCAGTTTCTTTCCTCATCTGAATGCTGCTCCAAGCTATCCTCCAGCTGCAGACTGTTAGGGAAATTATCCCAGCAAGGAAACCTCCGTTGCTCTCTTGGCTTCTCTCTCTGGATCTCTCCTTGGATCCCCGTCTGGATCTGCGTCTGCCCGTGGATCTCCCTCTGCCTCTCACTTCCTGGTTCCTGTGTATTTAACCAGGTGCTTCTAGCCTGCACTGCCCGCCTCCCCTTGGGGTGTGCCCAATCACAAGCCTTCCTACTCTCCTCCCTCGAGGTGAGCTGTTTTGCTTGATTGAAAGTGTGTTTTTTTCTTTCTGCAGAGAAATCCCTGCTTTCTCCTGCAGTACCGGCTTCTACCACCGGCTGCTCACTTGTATCCATCTGTTCCTGAGGAGCTACTGTGTCACAACCCTTTATCTCCAAAATCATTGAAAAAGCAGTACAAACACAACTCCAAGATCACATAAACCTTCATGCACCGTTAAAGGCACAGCAACATGGATTCGGACCCCATCATGGCATGAAAACTCTGATGACCTCCCTGTAAAATTCAATTATCACAGGCATCAAATCAATCACACAAGGCTTCCTCCTGCTTTTTCTGGACAGCTCTGCCGCCTTCGACACTGTATCCCACCAGCTTCTCCTTAATAAATTCCACCAAATTGGAGTCCGCAGTACCCTCTTCAATTGATTCCATTCATATCTCACCAACCGCAATCAGCAGATAAGGATTCAAACACACACCTCAACCCCATTCACCCTTAACCAGGGTGTACCGCAAGGTTCGTCTCTCTCCTTTCTACTATTTAATATATACATTCGGCCTCTATGTGACATCCTCCAACAATTCCCAGTCCAATTTCTGATATACGTCGACAATATAATGATTTTCACACTATTCTCTATTTCAGACTACCCCATGCTCTCAAGCTGCTTCACTGAAACCATCAACTGGCTCCACCATCATAACTTCTCCATAAATATCAGTAAAACAGAGCTCTTACACATAACCAAGGACCCCAACTTCCCCCCCCCCCCCTGCTTCCGTCAAACTCGGCAACTCTGAGATCCAAGTCAGCTCCCACATAAAGTACCTTGGAATCATACTTGATCAACAACTTAACTTCAAGGAACAAATTCACAGCATCACCAAAGCGGTATACTACAGTACAAGCTAAAAAATATCTGAAACCTGCGTCCCCTCCTATCCACCGATACATTCCGTACAGTCTGCCAGGCCACTATCACACCTCGTTTCAGTTACTGTAACTCCATTTATCAAGGACTACATAAGTATGCAATCCTTCTACTGCAACCCGCACAAACCACTTGCTAGAACCATCCTCCAAACCTCACAGCACACCCACATCACATCTATCCTCAGACATCTCCATTGGCTCCCCATCAACTCAAGAATATAGTACAAGGTCTTAACCCTCATCCACAAAACCCCGGAGAAAACATCAGCAGAGCAACTACATGAGAAACTCTACTAGACCAAGGAGAAAAAGCATCCAGAACCTCCTCAGTATTTACTAATGTGAGAAATTGAGATCAAACTCCACATATCCTGCTCAGGTGTGAGGTTCATTACTGTCATGGCATGAGTAACAGTATATCATTTGGAGACATTGCCCCTGAGAGTAAAACATAGCAGAAACTGCTCTTTTCAAACTACTTCTATCCTGCTCTCAGTTCTCCCCAAACCCCAAACAGCCTCACCTTTGAAAAAACACCCTCAAAACTTCACCATGACCCTGCAAATGGTTCTACCCCCCAAAACTATCCCCATGCAACTGTCCCAATTCCTAGGACCACTGAAAGGATTGGAGGCATCCTAGGTGGGCCTTCAATCCTGGTGCCCCCTCATGCTGCCTTCTCTACACCCATTGCCACCCCTCTCCAGGGCCTGCAACGGCAGCAATTGCTTGGAAACCTCAATGTAGCACTTACCTAAACTCTACGGCACCGCATTAGCAGGGGGTGGATGCAACATCTCTCTCTGGGGACCTGCATTGGCAACAATGAATCAGAAACTGTGATGCAATGCTTACCTAAACTCTCTAGCACTGCAACAGATACTGGAAGGCAGGAACTGCGGTGCAGTGCCAGAGTTTAGGTAAACACTGCATCACAGTTTCTAATCCATTGTTGTGACTGCAGGCCCCGCAGAGAGATGACAGTGGTGGCAATGGGTGCCTCTGGAGGGCCGGCACTCTAGGCGATCACCCAGTACACCTAATGGTAGCTCCGGCCCTTGCAGTACCCTAAGTACCTGAAAGCAGCACCAGCCCCCCAAAACAAACCCTTGCAACCGATCTACCACTCTGTAAGCATCCCTACTCCCCCAAAATACCCATAACTACCCTAACACAGCACAAACCAGCCCATCCCCCAAAACCTTTCCTGCAACTGCCCCAACACCAGGCAAACTGCATCCATTCCCAAAGCTATACTCCACAATTACCCCACCACCCTGCAAGCTATCCCAGCCCAAAATCTACCCCCTTGCAATTGACCTACCACCCCACATTCTTCCTCTGCTCCCAAAATATACTGCCCTGCATCTGCCTCAGCACCCCACAAATTGCCTCTACTACCCAAAACAACCCATTAGAAGTAACACACACCTCATAACTTTCCCCCAGTTACCCCAATACCTCCAAAACTGCCCTGAATCCTCCAAAATTGCCATGCAAATGCCCCACACCTCCAAATTGCCTCCACCCCCAAAACAACCAATTAGAAGTAACTTATATCCTCCAACTTTTACCATGCATACATGCACAACATAGTCAACACATGTACTGTTGTGGTCAACATTGATATCCTTGCAGTTCAACCCCTTAATTTCCAATATCTCCTAAAAAGGTAGTCCGTGAAATGGCTTTGGACTACATATGCACACATATTAGACAGATAAAATAATCCAATAAAACAAGACCAATTAAAAAAGGAAATAGAAGAAAATAGTATAAAAACTGGAAAATTGCTAGGACATGCTTATTGGCACCCTTATAAACAATTCAAATCAGTTTGAACAGAAGAACCACATTCCCATTGCAGTAACATTAGACGCACCTGTGATCAATTGTCAGTGCTTACATGACTTGAATCAACCAATGAGTGATGGCTCTAATGTTTAAAATGTTTTCTGCAAACCGTTCTACCTGCAAAATACAGCGGTATATAAACCCAGTTAAATAAATAAAATGGCCACTTTCACTCCCTGTTCCATTTTCACAACTTATATTCAAAGGGTACAAGGCATTTCCAAAGACCTTGGGATTCCTGTGTTTACAGTTCACAATGTTATTAAGAAGCTTTCTGCTGATGGAACCTCCCAGGACATGGTGGGAAGAGTAAAATGAATCCAAGATGTCTTTGAAGGTTAGTGCAAACTGGTGGAAACACCATGTGCATCATCTAAACGGCTTAAGACTGACTTGGAGCAATCTGGAGTGGTGGTTTCAAACCACACTTTACACCGCACACTAAACAAAGGACTTCATAGGTGAAGACCAAGAAGGACCCCGCTGCTCAAAGACCGACATAAAAAGGCATGCCTGATCTTTGCCCAAACTCACCTTGAGAAACCACAATACTTCTGGGAAAATGTTCTGTGGACAGATGAAAGCAAACTTGAGCTCTTTGGCATTGCAGACCAGCAATATGTTTACAGGCAAAGAAATGAAGCCTATAAGGGAAAAAACACCCTTCCTACAATTAAATAAGGTGGAGGTTCCATAATCTTGTGGGGCTGTTTTGCTTCCTCAGGAATTGAGGCGTGGAACCTGCGGTGGGATTCAGCTGGAACTCCCTGCCGTCTACACTCTGCATTGAACCATCCTACCAAAAATTCAAAGCGCAACTGAAAACCCACCTGTTTCACCAAGCCTTTAACATTCCATTTACTGATCCATATTAGCTCCCCATTACTTTAACTGTCCTGCTCCTTTTCTCTAGTTTGATGACTCGACTGTTTTACTTCTGTCCTTTTAACCTATAGTTTTCCTTTCCATAGGTGGTATAGAAAATGCAAAATAAAGATAAGTCAGTTCGCACAAGTTCATGCAAACCGGTTCCTAGCATTTGTTCACGTTCGCCTACAGGTTGTCACTGCAGCAGTGGCACTGCTGGGACTCAAAGCACCCAAAAGTATGTAGATGGCATCAGCGGGATCACAGTACTGAGAGAAGCCCCTGATGCCATCAACATACTTTCAAGTGCTTTGAAGGCTCCCAGTGTTGTTATGGCAGTGACACAAAATGTAGGCACTGATTCAGCGAATGAGAGAAACTCTAGGAACCTGTTCACGTGAACCAGTGCGACCCAACTGATTCCTGCTGCGAACCGAACTGGATCCTGACAGGAATTCAATCTCGCCACTGCCTGGAAAGTATTAAAGGAATCACGAAGTCAGAGAACTACCGAGCTATTTTAGAGTGAAATGTGCTACTTAGTGTCAGAAAGCTAGGTCTGGGTCGAAGGTCATGGGTCCTCCAGCAGGACAATGACCCAAAACATACATCCAAAAGTACAAAAAAATGGTTAAAAAGGAAAAAATGGACTCTTAATTTGGTCAGCAATGAGTCCTGATCTCAATCCAATCAAACCTTTGGAAAGAACTGAAATCTGCCATTGATAAAAGAAATCCTGGAAACATTCATGAGTTGGAACAAATCACAGTTGAAGAGTGGGAAAAACTACCAACAGTCACATGTACGAAACTTATAGATGGCTACAAGAAAGGTTTGGAGGCTTTCATCACTGTCAAGGGTTGTACAATCAAATATTACTGAAGGGTGCCTTAATCCTGTCCAGATCATATTTTATTTTATTTTTCAGAAATTGCTATGTCTAAGTTGCCCTCGCGCTCTGGAATTCCCTTTCATCTGACCTCCACCAGGAAACTTCATACCATAAATTAAGACTGACCTTAAAACACACCTTTTCTGATAGACCTTTAGAATGTTTCTTGCAGATTTGTGTATATATGTCTTCTGTGTAAACTTGGCTCTATTTGCTTTACTTTTTAATTGGAGTTCTTTTCGTTTATTTTATGATTTTTTTTTATTTGCAAACCGCTCTATTGTTTGAAGGGCGGTATAAAAAGTCCTAAAAAAACAAACCATATTTAATTTTCTCTATTGTTAATTCTACTGTGAAAACTAGTGACTGAATCATACAGATTTCTTATTGGTTACTGTGTCATGAGAAGGGCTAGAATCCAGCACTAGCAAGCTTAGCATATACCTAGAGCCCAAAGTTTAGGGGGCCCTGTCAGATGTGATCAGGACTTAGGAGGCTAAGACTGAAAACTGTCTGGCTGTTTCAGGTTTGTACTGATTTTTATGTTAATACGCAGATGCTAGAAGCATGGCTAATGTGTCTGGAAATTGTTCAGAATTTAAAGCTATCTGCAGTTCTTACATTTTCCCCCGCTGTGTGAGTGAGTCTGCCCTTTCTGCAGGTCCTGCTATCCAGATAAATGCTCCTGATTATTGGGCCGTCCGTGTATTATGGGCCATCCACAGTTATACAAGTATTTTCAGCAGTAGTTGCATGTATAACAGTCACTTTGAAAATACATGTATAACTCTGCCCGACCAGTTATATAGAAACAACAGAAGAGATAGAGTAAACTCAACCAAAAATGTTTTATTGAAGACATTGCATTGGTCAGGAAGTACAGCAATACCAAAACACTAGACCTGACATAATCGTGCTTGGCTCTCCCAGCAACTGCTGCTGATTGCGCAGTTCTGATAAGTTGTAAAGGAGCGCCATTATAAATTCCAGGGTGCAAGATCATATTGTCAGCCTACATCAGCATGACATTATGCCTAGCATATGTGTCATGGCTTTTTCCCAGACCTTGGATTTCAAGCAGCTTTGTTACTCTGATGATGTCAGTCTCCAAACTTAATGAGGGTAGTTTACAAGATGAGATTAGCTCTGACCCCCTGGTGATGTCAGTCTCCGGGCCTGATGAGATTGGTCTGCAGCCCCTCCTTGCTAAATCAACTGATAGCAGACCTCAAAGGGAGGTGCTGGAGAAAACTCACTATAAAGGACAGAAATACTTCCTCTTTCTCTCTCTCTCTCTATTCATCGGACATGAAGGACAGGAGGCTCTGACAATCACTTTTCTTCACCCCTCCCCCCTCTCTCTCTCTCTCTGATCTCTCACACAGACACACATGCACACACATAGAGTCTTTCATATACTCTATTCTCTCTCACACTTCACACATGCACACACACACATAGATTCATTGATGCACACTGAAGCAGCTCTGTAACAACCACTATATAACTCTGTTCTGTACCTATGTAATAAGCCTATTTCGATATAAAGCTCTTTTTCCAAGCTACACCAGTTTTGGTTGTCTTATTTGTGCTGCTTACCCTACTGTCTCTGTGAAATGAACCCAGGACCAAACGGAGCGTAGCCAAAAGTGGAGAGCAGCGGTGGAAGATTACAGTTCAGAAGATTACATTTATGGGGGCCGTCTCAGACTTCACAGCAGATCTCCAGTTGGGTAAGTAATAATTTTGTTTGATACATTAAAGTGGATTTCAGACAAGGTGCGACAGGAAAATCAAAAGCCCTTGTGACCATGTACAATTGACAATTTTGGTTACAGGCTGGATTTAGTGAAAAGTTCCAGTGATACTTTTGTTTTGTGCGTTAGACAAGGTGAGATTTTTATTGTCAAAAGGCTCTGTAATAATCCTGAATTTTAATATTACCTACACCTAGGGACATTACATAGAGTGGCTTGCAATTTTCTTATTTGTAGGTAGAGGCTTGTTACGGTTTGTTACAAGGCACAGATTTTTCTCTAGTATTTGAGCTGCTAAGAAAAGACAGAGAGATAGTCCAGCTTTAGTTTGGAAGTGGTACACAGGTAAACAGTCCCTCATTGAATACAATATACATCTTTCCTGGTAACACTATTACCTCCTGTCCCTTTGCCTTTTATTTCTCAGTCTCCTATCAGGTATAACTGACAATTCTGTTAATCTCCTAACACCCTTCTTACTATAATTTCATCCTGAACTTCCACCCTGTTAAAAGGTGGTAAGCACTTTTTTATTCAGGTATAATTTTAAGGCGTGGTCTTTATGCCAGTACTCTTTACTGACCACCCATAAAATTTATGCCATTCCAACTATAATTCTACGTCTCACTTCTTCATAAAAGTGAGCATTCCTCCTTCCAAAGTTGCACATTTGAGATAGTCGCATAAAAACATAATAAGCTAGGCCCCTGTACCAACTACAGTCTTTCTGCAGTCTCAAATATGGAAGCCTTTGATTTTAAAGAACTGAAACAAATAGTACTGACATACTGTAAGAGGAAAGGTGGTCCCTTTGAAGGTAAATTCCCTGAGTCATCATGGTATAATATTCAAAGACAAATGTTAAACCATTATCAAGAATTCAAAAAGAAAACAAATAAAAGAAAATGCCTATTTATCCAAGGCATGTGCAGGGGGCTCATTAGCATGAAACAGGACAATACTGAACTGACTTCTCATTGTACACAATTGACCAAAGACCTTGAGGAGGCACAAATTTGCATCTCTATGCAGAGGGCTCAGGTGATACAAGCCACAGATTTTTTTTATAACTGTTAGTGAGCAATTAGAAGCACTTAAACTTGAATTGAGGCACGTTAAGGATCAATTGGCCTCTGAAAGACAAAAGAAATATACGCCCTGGCCAACACCCATTTCTCCCTCAGCCCCCTATGCCTATGACACACCCTATAAGCCATGCATCCAAGCTATTGAGAAACAAAATAATATAGAAGTATGCATAGCTGGACTTAGGAATGGAAAAAATAAAGCTGAATCAGAGGAAGAAAATCCTGATAGTTTATCTCAGCCAGAACAGAGCAATAACCAGGACCTGTGTCAGGAGGATAATTCAGATGACTCAGACCCGGCACCCAGTACCGAACTCAGAGCACCAGTTAAAGTAATGCTGCAGGACAATTTAAAAGATAGGGACATGGAAAGGATAGTTGAGAAAACTGGCTCTATGCCTTTTAATGTTAATGACTGGTGCAAATGGACCACTGATATTCCGATTCACTGGGGTCTAGAGAAATACAGAAGGAAACAATTGGACTTTGATAGACTTATGCATCTGGCTCTGGGGCCACACTATTATAAAGTTGGCTCTCTCACTCATCCATACCAGTTGGTTAAAAGGGGCATTGAGAAACTATTTCACTGTTCCCCAATGCAAGTATTTAAAATTATTTCACCTCTACCAAATGATACACTGGAAGAGTTTGCATATAGAGCCTGGATTTTAAAAGTAGTTCTTAATGAGCAGGAGTCCTGGCCCAATGCAGAAGATTATGGGGAGAGCACGCATAAGGCATTTTTATTAGAATTGCTATCCCCTGAGATTACAAAACACCTTCTGTTATTTTCTGAAGACCCTAAAGCAACCCCTTTTGATACTTTAATGCTCAGAATTGGGTCTGTTTGGAAGACCCAGTCCTCGCAAGTCATAACAGTATCAGAAGCATGGAAGTGGCAAGCTGAGGGATCCTCCCAATACACAAAAAACACAGACAAAGGATACCGAGGACAGACACCTTGGAGAGGACAAAGCAGAGGTACTTTTAGAAACTCCTCAGGTTACATTCCCTTTCAGGAGCTCAAAGCACAGAGAGATGGATTAGAAAAGGAGAAAATTAAATGGGAACAGGACAAACACATACTGCAGATAGAACTAGATAAATTAAAACAGGACTTACAAGCAGCTCAGGACAAACACAAGGCTAGTGCATAGGGGTGTCCTTACCTCCTGGGTTCAGATATCAAAATGTCTCAAGCCTTCATAGCCCAGCCTGCCTCCGTTCTCTCAGCAGAGGACTCAATTCCAGAGCCTCTGGATGATGAAACAGACACAGGCCCAGAATACAGTTTAAGGCTTGTAACATCCTTGATACTGGACTCTTGTGGACGCTCCAATGTTATCAGTAGAATAGAGGGTCAGGATAAACTAGCTTTGATTGACACAGGGGCTGGAATTAGTTTTACAAACAGAGCTTCTCCCACTGCAGATCACGAAAATATGGAAATTTATGAAATTCAAGGAATTAATGACACAGTTTCCAAATGTGTGGCTATCCCAGTTAAATGGGGTATCCCTGTGCACATTGAACAAAACAAGGAAATGTTGGAAACCACTGCCTCCACTATAGGGAACACACCAAAAGAAATAATTGGAATTGACGTTCTCAACCAGTTAAATTTGGTGGTGGATATGGCTAATCTTAAATTGTGGCAGTATTCAGGAACTTCAAATGCTTCTAAAACTTTAGTGCATGAAGTCATTCCCATGCATTTAGCAACTCAGTGCACCAAGGCAGCTCAGCAGTATGATCTGTGTGTAATTCCCTCAGAGGTGGCTGATATTCCAGTCTGGGCTCAAGACAAGTTAGATTGTGGGAAAATGCACACAGAAATACTGTTGGAAGGTGAGGATCCTCCACCACAGAAACAATACCCAGTATCTCATCGGGCTATAGAACCAGTGACTAAAATTGTGAAGATACTGGAGGAGAGGGGTCTGATTAGACCTATTTCTTCCACATACAATTCACCAGCCTGGCCGATAGTTAAACCGGGGGGTTCCTTCAGGCTCACTATGGATTTCCGTGCCCTGAATCAAGTTTCAAAATCTGTAGTGCCCATGGTAGCCTCATACCCTGAAATGATCTCTAAACTGAACCCCAAATGTAAATTTTTCTCTGTTTTAGACATATCCAATGGGTTTTGGAGTCTGCCCCTGGCCCTTGAATGCCAGTACAAAACAGCCTTTCAGTGGCTGAATAAACAATATGCATGGACTGTGCTTCCACAGGGCTATAAGGATTCCCCCTCAATAATTCATAAATACATACAGGAAGCCCTGTCACTATTGTCTTGCAGAGATAATATAATTCAGTATGTAGATGACATTCTGATTCAGTCTGAGAATGAAGCTTGTGATAAGGAAGCTTATCATAGCTCAGGAAGGAGCTATAGAAAAGGTGAAGTGTCTCTGAACAAGCAACCTGTCAGCTCTGGTAGAAATAAGAAAACAGAATTTTTCCATAAAAGACTACCAGTCCCAGAATGCACCAGGTTTCCAGCAGCCATTAGAGGAGCTGAAGTGAGGAAACGTGTGTTCAATCAGGAGGGCTATGAGGTAATCCCCAAGCACTCATCTCAAAGGGCAGGGCCTGATTCAGCACAGCTGCGCTGTGCTAGGCTGGAGCACTCATCTAAGCAGAATAAAGGTAGAGTTTATTCTACAGAGAATCATCCTCAGAATTATCCTCAGTTTCATCTTGGAGATCCTCAGATTCATCTTGGACATCATCCTCATCTTGGACATTTTCATTATCTGGAGGATCATCATCAGAAGCAGAAGCCAGAGCGGACGGACAGAGAGGGCAAGAAACCCTTTGGAAGAAAGAAGAGAAAAGCATTTGGGAGGTCTAAAGAAGTCCAGAGCAGTACGTATACTGGGAGACATTCAGAAGGCCAGCATACACCATTGGACTGGGGAAAACCAGAGGAGTGGTGCTGCAGAGCTAGGAATCTCCAGACGGTACCCGTGAGGGAGACGGCTGCACTTGGAAGGGACCCTAAGACCCGTGCCAGAAGGTATGTGAAGAGAGATCCAGTGTCCAGGGATCTGGATTGGAAGGCTGGACATAAGAACTGGACTACATACTGGCCAGGCTATTTAGAGAGGAACTCTAACAGCAATGGAAGCTCAGGTATGAACACTGATCTATGCCCTAGCTATACCCTTGAAAGACAGCAGGGAAACAAGTATTCTCCTGAAAGTGCTCCATTGAGAAATTCCTCTGTGCCAATCCATGATTTTGAACCCATGATTGTTGAAGAAGGGGGAGAGGTGGTAGATACAGGCTGTGAATACATGGATTGCTCTCTGTCTAAACTCCTTTGGTAATTTACTGTTACTGTTACAGCTGCAGCAATTTAAACTTCGCGCCAGCAGGCGCCGACCTCCCAGAGCCCCCACCACCACCAGCAGCTCTCCCCTTCCTGGGGATCGAGCCACCGGCAGCAGGAGGGGCCTGCCGATCACCGCGGCCCAATCGGGGCACAGCTGCAGCAATTTAAACTTCGCGTCAGCAGGCGCCGACCTCCCAGAGCCCCCACCACCACCAGCAGCTCTCCCCTTCCCGGGGATCGAGCCACCGGCAGCAGGAGGGGCCTGCCGATCACCGCGGCCCAATCGGGGCACAGCTGCAGCAATTTAAACTTCGCGTCAGCAGGCGCCGACCTCCCAGAGCCCCCACCACCACCAGCAGCTCTCCCCTTCCCGGGGATCGAGCCACCGGCAGCAGGAGGGGCCTGCCGATCACCGCGGCCCAATCGGGGCACAGCTGCAGCAATTTAAACTTCGCGCCAGCAGGCGCGCCCGCGACTGGTGGGCCCGCACCTGAGGGCCTCGCCAGAGGGCCCTTTGGCGTGGCCCTTAGGCGAGGCACGATAGGCGACATGACAAATTCCACATCAGCTCACTGGTGACCCGATGCCTGCTTCACTCAACGCCCGGCCGCCTGACCAAGAAACCAACATTCTACCAACAACTGAACTCAGGCGTGAACTTGGGCCTCTCTACACATCTCTCAACCACTGCAGGTATACAGACTAATCGCATAAATGTACCATACCTCATTACCACTTTCATCATCTCTGTGACATTCAATTATTACTGTTGCCAGTAGCACCTAAGTATTACTATTGTCATAGCATTCATTTATTACTGTTGCCAGTAGCATCAAAGTATTACTGTAGCCATAGCATTCAATTATTACTGTTGCCAGTAGCATCAAAGTATTACTGTAGCCATAGCATTCAATTATTACTGTTGCCATAACATTCAAGTAAAGCTGTTACCAGTAGCACTCAATTAGTACTGTTGCCAGTAGCCCCAATCATTTTATTACCAATAACATTCAACTTTACTACTGCCTAGAACACCCAAGTATTCTGATACCAACAGCATTCAATTTTACTGCTGCCTATAGCATCCAAGTATCAAAGCAACAATCCTCCCTCCCAAAGTCTGCCCTGCCCAATCAGGGCCGAGCAGCCATCACTTAAAGAGAGCACAAGCAGGCACACCCGCGCCTAGCAGGCCTCACCTGAAGACCATTCAACATGCCCTTATACCGTAACCCTACAGGAATAACACCAAAAGATAATCATGACTACATCAACCATAACGCTCGTTTTTCTCTATACTATTGCCATGACCATTCATGACTCTGTATCATACATACCTGATCATAACCCTATCCCAGCACTCCTAGGATCAAATAGAAAACATCACTACAACTATCATCAACCTTACCCAAACCTTCAACACAAGAGACAATCACGCCTGCTCTACATAACACTGGAGACCATTAATAACAAAAAGACCAACAAAGACCACCTGCAACACGAGCTTAGATGTGCACTCATCAACGCATGTTCTGTGCGCAACAAACGGCCAGCCATCACAGACCTAATATCCAACTACAATCTAGACCTCCTAATGGTCACTGAGTCATGGCTCTCTGACTCAGACACTGTCTTAATTAACCAAATCACGCCCCCAAATTTCTCACTCTTCGCTTGTAACCGAGATAATAGAACAGGGGGAGGAGTCTTCATAATAGCAAAGTCCGAGTTGCAATACCGAGTGTCCCTAACCAGGAGCTCCCAACATCTAGACACTATAACGATCGCAAATAGAAGCAACTCTATCAATCTCATCTATTCAGCACCAAACGCAGTATCAGAAGATCTCTCAGATATAAGATACTTAGCCTGCAATCCTGACAACCCCAACAAACCAAACTGGTTGTTAGGTGACTTTAACCTTGCCTCTCTACATCACGACTTATCCAGTACATTCCTCGATGCCATGACAGACCTTGGATACAAACAAATCGTGCACAACCCCACACACAAACAAGGGAACATCCTCGATTTGATATTCGTTCCATCAGCAGTCTCAAGCTTATATAATTACACCAAACCATCTATTATCCCAGTCCCTTGGTCAGACCATAGCCTGATCTTATTCCAGATTCCAACAAATTCAAACGCACTCACCCAGCCAGTCACCTCAACAACAAGCGCAAGGCGATTTAAGCCATTGGACATAGAGACCCTCACTAAACAAGCATTGCCAAAACTATCCAAGCCAACGGACAATCTAAACGAGCTGATCTCTAACTGGAACGACACTCTCTATCAATATGCCCATCAACCAAGCATGAACAAGAAGCTCCCATCCAGGAATCACTCCAATAAAAAGCAGGATGCCCCTTGGTTCTCTCCAGAACTACGTACATCTCTACTCCAATTAAGGAAGTTAGAAAGAAAATGGAGACACACCCACAACAGCCAGGATCAAGAAGAGTATCTCACCCACCTCAAAAAGCACCGCGAACTAACTTGGACTACAAGGAAAGAATTCCACTCCAACCTTCTCAGCAAAACAATAAACAGACCACGCGATCTCTTCAATTTAATAAAAACATTAACCAAAGATCCATCGCCACCTCATCAAGAATCTGTACAACCACAGCTATATGCTAATTTCATCCAAGCCAAAATGGTCAAGGCGAACACAACGCCATCACAAATACTAATCCAACTCCCGCAAGCTCAAGCATCACTCGATAAATTCTCACCACCATCAAGAAAAACCATCGAAGAAATTATCGCTACCATAAACACCACCACAGCACCAAATGACCCATGTCCAGCACACTGGATCAAAACCTTACGTGCCGAGCTTAGCCCTTACATAGCTAAGATTGCAAATATCTCCTATCTAACTGGGATCTTCCCTACCGCCCTTAAACAAACATCAATTTGCCCTCTGCTAAAAAACAACCTGATGGACCCAACGAAGGAAGAGTCCTACCGCCCAATCTCCAGCATTCCCTATCTAGCCAAGATACTTGAAAAGGAAACTCAGAGGCAGATCCAACACCACATTGACACAGCAGCCCCGTTAGACCCATGCCAACATGGATTCCGAGAAGCTCACGGAACAGAAACACTCATGACTTCATTACTTAACAAACTCATTTGTGGGATTGACAACATTCACATGGCCATTGCAATGATTTTTCTGGACATATCAGCGGCATTCGACTCAGTCAACCATAAGATTATGCTAGCTAGACTTCATGAAAAAGGCATCCGTAACCAAGCCTGGAACTGGTGCAAATCTTACTTAGATGAGCGCTGGCAACAGGTCCGTACAGGCAACATTACATCTGAACCCTTCAAACAGAAACAGGGAGTACCTCAAGGCTCATCTCTATCTGCATTGCTTTTTAATATATACATGCAACCAATCTGCCAAATCACCAGAGACTTCGGTATATCCTGCCTACTATACGCGGATGACATGCTAATATTCACACCGATCAATATATCAAACCCTGACTACTCTCCATTAATCAACTGTTTCAACACAATAACCGACTGGCTTCTCAATCAGAACATGAGAATAAACTTCAAGAAAACCGAAGTACTCATAGCCACAAGAAACAAGCAATTTTCTCCACCAACCACCCTCATAGTAAGAGATGTAGAACTCCCAATCAAGGCCTCCATAAAGTACCTCGGTGTGATACTCGACCAAAAACTCAATCTTAAAGAGCACATAAAGAACACAGTAAGGTCAATTTACTACAAGCTAAAAACACTGCGACACCTGAAACCAATGATGGAGACAAAGGACTTCCGTACAGTCTTCCAAGCAATAGTCACACCACATTTTGACTATGCGAATATCATCCTTCATGGCCTCCCCAAGAATACACTAAATCCACTTCAACTGGCGATGAACGCGGCAGCCCGCATC
The DNA here is from genome assembly GCA_033557465.1 of Ichthyophis bannanicus. Taxonomy (NCBI): domain Eukaryota; kingdom Metazoa; phylum Chordata; class Amphibia; order Gymnophiona; family Ichthyophiidae; genus Ichthyophis; species Ichthyophis bannanicus. Next base: position 883,101,213 of record CM066034.1, on the reverse strand, counting down.
TTATCTGGAGCTTCTATAAGAGATCATATAACACCAATACTGATCGATCTGCACTGGCTTCCGATAAACTGCAGAATAACATACAAAACCCTCCTCATCACATTCAAGGCTATTAATAAATTATCTCCTGCATCGATCTCAAATCTCATCACCCTGACACCAAACAACAGACCCAGGAGACTAGTAGCAGAAAACACACTAGTTACTCCTAGTATCTCCACAAAATGCACACAACAAACTACTAACAGAGCTTTTGTGTCCTATGCTCCCAAGTGCTGGAACAATCTACCTCCAAACATCAGATCAATCAGGGATATCACCCAATTTAGAAAGTCCATCAAGCACTATTTATTCACTTTGCACTTCAGGCTACCATACACACAATAGAACCGGCTCTCGCCCACTCAGATAACTCCTACACATAACAGCAATCCAGAAAAAAGGATCAAAATGTGAAAACACTGTATTCTTGTCAAATATCGAATCTTGATGTAACCTATTCAATGTATATATAATTATGTATAATTATGTAGATAGTTATCCCCAGTTCACACCCAGTTTATCTTCCCTGTTATATGTAAACCTAGATCAGTCATGTATTGGCAGGTATATTGTTGTTCAATGTAAACCGCACTGATGATGAATAGTGCGGTATATAAAAAATGTTAAATAAATAAATAAATAAAAAAAAGTACAACAACCATCACAAAGAAATACAAACTTGTTCTTTAATCTACTCAGAAAAGCTCCTGAGTAGGATTTGAGCCACGCAGTAGAAAGCAAGCCAGCTAAGGGGTTTCAGCTGGGTAACTGCTAGCAATTGAGCCTTACCTAATTGCTTGTGAGCTCTGAGGAAATCACTTCTGAGTCTATGTGTGAAGATATAAGAAGTTAACCTGAAAAGAACAGTTTTTACCTACTTTGTGGGTTTTGTTTGTTGATTAAAGCACTGCTAAGAAAATATTAGCTAGAGCCTACAGAAAAGACCAGTTTGTTACCAACCAGGTCTTTATTCTTTTGCTTTGATTGCCTGACAAGTTCAGCTGTTGTTTTCCTGATTTTGTTTTTTCTAAGTTTAACACTGAAAGCAAGTATCCTGTTTTATGTGCTACCAAGCATATCTGTGTTGGGAGAAATAACCCCATAAATAAATATCTTATTGGCTTTACACTCAAGCACAACTAATTATTGTGAACGGCTGTGTCTGGTGTGAATGGACTGCATTTCCCACAATCCCTTGCAAATCATATTGATATATGCCTTTGCCAAGACTGTGAACATTCTCACCCAGGCACCCGTCTGACAAGCTGTACACTGGAATCATGTAAGAGAAGTTTTAAAAGCCCTCTTACAAGCTGGTCTTAAAGTTAATCCTGCCAAGGCTCAACTGTGCAAATCACAGGTTTCCTTTTTAGGGGTTACTATTGGCCAGGATGGTAAATCTGTAGATTCTCAGAGGATAGAGCTGATACAGAAACGTCCACTTCCTACAGATCAGAAATCACTCCAGTCATTTCTAGGGCTCACTGGTTTCTGTCGTGACTTCATGCACAATTATGCTGAAGTGGCAGCTCCACTTTACTCCCTGCTAAAAAGTAAAAGTTATGTTTGGGAGGAAGAACATACAGAAGCTGTAACTAAATTAAAGCACATTCTGACTTCTGCTCCTGTTCTTGCACACCCAGATCACACACAACATTTTTTCCTGTACCCTGTAGTTGGAGAGAACAGTATAGGTGCAGCTCTAACACAACGCCTAGGAGGAGTAGATCGCCCTATTGCCTTCTGTTCCAGAGTTCTCACTTCTCCTGAACTCAAAATGGGAAACTGTGAAAAACATGTACTGGCTTCCTATGCTGCTATGCAGAAATTTACATACATCATTGGTGCTCAAACCACATTCATATGCAGCCATCATACCCCCCTCAAATTCATTGTAGAGGGAAAGTTAGCATGTAGCAAGATTAGGACTGAGAGAATAGTACAGTGGACTCTCATGTTGCAAGCACAGAATGTAAAGTTTGAATTGTTGAAAGAACCTAACGTGCAAGTGGCTGGAATCTTGCTGGAGGGGCAACCTCATGACTGTCAGTCCTCACCCAGTGCCCCTAATCACATGATCTTTAGGGAACTAGGACTAGACAAAATTTCACCTTTTCTTCCTACAGGATATATTGATGGTAGTAGCCAATGTGAAGGAGGCAGGCGACTAGCAGGTTTTGCAATTGTACAATTGGACCCAAATAACCAAGTGGTACTGCAGAGACAGTATTCCTGTGGGTCAGCGTTAGCACAGTACTGTGAGCTGGCTGCTTTTGTGGCTTGTATGCAACAATATCAGGATTCACACCCAGAGATACAAATCATTTTAGATTCTGATTATGTCTTTAAAAGTGCCATTGCCCTGTTACCCTGGTGGCTGGCAAATAAATTTAAATCTACAGATGGATCCACAGTGAAAAATTCATCACTGTGGACTATGGCACAAGAACTGAGTGAGACGTTTCAGACAGTATATTTAGTTAAAGTAAAGGCACATAGGAAGAAAGGCCCTTTAGTGAAAGGAAACACATTAGCAGACTCACTAGCCAAGGAAGCATGCAATGTAGGCCTCATATGGCCCTGGTATGAGCAGACACGCATGGTTGCTATTGCTACACGTTCCACAGATTATGATCAGATAATACCACCAGATTACTTCGTAGCACTGCAGACAAAGGACCCTGAGCTTTCCAATTTGAGGAAGCTTGTGCAGGACGCCCCAGATAACCTATATCAGCACACACCCTTTCTCACACTCGCTATAGAGAAAGACATTCTATGTGCAAAAAGAGAGGAAGGCTTGGTTATAGCTATCCCTAGAGCTCGAGGTAAAGAGTGGATGCATTGGGTTCATGGTGCAGGTCCTATGGGACACCCTAAAGCAGAAGAAATGCAGACTATCCTCAATAGGTTGGTATGGTGGCCAGAAATGAAACATGATATACAGGATCATGTTTTCTCCTGTGTAATCTGTGCTTCATTTGGGAGGCAACCTAAAAAGAGAAGGGGACAGTTAATGAGAGCACCTCCTTGTGGCCCATTTGAGAGATTGCAAATAGATCATGTGGGTCCTCTTCCATTAACAGCTAGGAAAAATAGATTTTTGCTCACTGTTGATTCCTTTTCTCATTGGGTAGAAGCATTCCCTGTCCCAGATCAAACTGCTCAAACCACTGCAGAAATCCTAACTATGCAATTTTTTACACGCTGGGGCATTCCCAAGACTATTGATTCTGATAATGGTCCTGCATTTGTTTCTCAGCTCATCAAGGAATTGTTTGATTTTCTAGGCATAGAACAACAACTCCATATTCCGTACCATCCACAGGCAGCAGGGCAGGTAGAAAGAATGAATCAAACAATTAAGGCCCACCTCAGCCCTATGCTTACGTGTTTTATCAGTCTTTGTTTTCAGATACCACCTGAAGACAGTACGGACAGCTGCTTTCCGTAGACAGCACGGACAGCTGCTTTCCGTAGACAGCACGGACAGCTGCTTTCTGAAAACAGCACGGACAGCTGCTTTCTAAACAAAAGTCGCTTGAGGATGGTAACCATTTACTTCTGCTGTATAGTTGCTGTGTCCTACATAATGGACATGTGTCTAATAGTTATGTAAATAAGTAGTAAAAATTATTTTTTGTTGTTGCATAATATAAGTGGGGAGCACTAGTTTACTCCCTAGTAGAGTGAAACAAGTTAGCTTTTATTATGTCTCGGTTTCCTGTTGTTCTTGTATCTGCTCTCTTCTACCGAAGTCTCATTACAGGAACTATCATCCGAATATGCACGATTGGCTGGGCTAACTCCACAGGTGGGGTATATCGCTATCAAGAAATACCCCCACCTTTCCCGAAAGGAAAGGATCTGGTCATCCTGAGTTTCTGTTCCATACAGGACAAGCCAGTGTTCTATTCATTAAACATCACTCAAGTACAGTGGGCGCCACCAGTTTCCACTTCTCTAGAAAGGACACAAGAATTGAGGGCACCTCCAGAACATTACTTTCTAGGTCCTCCTGCCTAGATTTTGTACAATATTTCCTGTCAGGACAAAGAATGTTTCTTTTTCAGTTGCTCCCAGAATGCATGACACCCACCTTCCTAAGAACACTTTGTTGTACAGTTCAAACAATTCCTGGTGCAGTCATACACCACTGGTCTCCATCACCATTAACGGGACAACTTATTCCACACCGCTGGTTACCAATGACTCTATGGACATTCCAGACTTTATCTCATATGCTGTACATCCATTACCACTTGGCAGGGGAGAAGAGACACTACATAAACTGCTCAACTTTACAGAACTCCATGCCTATATTGATCACCTTAGAACAACATCAACTGAAGTGAATCACAGCATCACTTATGAGAATGGACACACTTGCTACAAGATGCTCATGCATCTGTGTGGGAATTGTTATTTGGTTACTCACCTAATGCTGATCATGTCTGTAATGTTTTTAGTCACCCTATTATTTTAACTGCTGTACAAATAGTGCTATGCAATATCATAATTTTCCTGTGTTGTAAAATGAAACACATGCAGCGCATGTCCTACAAAAACACCAACAACATTTTAAGGTAGTTTACACTTCCCTACTGCTGATTCACCCTATTATTATTTTACAAATATTGCTGTAAAATGAAACACATGCAGCACATGTTCTACAGAACATCAACAACATTTTAAGGTAGTTACACTGAATTTCTCCAGCATGTACCCCTACATCCAGGCTAATTTGGCCTGCTAATTTGGCATTTCCTATTACATTGAATACCAGAGTCGGCTGCAGTCTAGTATTGCTTCCTATCCTCACTCATAGCATCCTGGTAACTTTCGCCTTTAACCTCCTCAGAAATTCCATATTCCTGCAGCCCTAAGACGGGCACTGAGGTTGCATATTGGGTTCCCCCCCCCCAGTAGTGGCTGCCCTACCTAAGACACGAGGTTTGGACTCATAAGGGGATTTGTTTATCTCTAGAACACTAGAGACAGTCCTGTGCAGGACAGGGGACCTGCTGGACATAGCAAGGTATTTAATACAGGAGGTATTAGACAAGCTGCCTACTAACATGTAATTGCAGCTGGGACAGGTACCACAGGTTTGCTTCCACCATTTCCAGGCACAAATAATAAATAAAAATAAAAAAGGTGTGCGAGATGTCAGCCTACATCAGCATGACATTATGCCTAGCATAGGTGTCATGGCTTTTTCCCAGACCTTGGATTTCAAGCAGCTTTGTTACTCTGGTGATGTCAGTCTCCAAACTTAATGAGGGTAGTTTACAAGATGAGATTAGCGCTGACCCCCTGGTGATGTTAGTCTCCGGGCCTGATGAGATTGGTCTGCAGCCCCTCCTTGCTAAATCAAGTGATAGCAGACCTCAAAGGGAGGTGCTGGAAACAATAGCAGACCTCAAAGGGAGGTGCTGGAGAAAACTCACTATAAAGGACAGTTATACTTCCTCTTTCTCTCTCTCTCTCTCTCTCTCTCTCTCTCTATTCATCGGATATGAAGGACAGGAGGCTCTGACAATCACTTCTCTTCACCCCTCCCCCCTCTCTCTCTCTCTCTGATCTCTCTCACACACACATGCACACACATAGAGTCTTTCATATACTCTATTCTCTCTCACACTTCACACGTGCACACACACACACATAGATTCATTGATGCACACTGAAGCAGCTCTGTAACAACCACTATATAACTCTGTTCTGTACCTATGTAATAAGCCTATTTCGATATAAAACTCTCTTTCCAAGCTACACCAGTTTTGGTTGTCTTATTTGTGCTGCTTACCCTACTGTCTCTGTGAAATGAACCCAGGACCAAAAAGCGTAGCCAAAAGTGGAGAGCAGCGGCGGAAGATTACAGTTCAGAAGATTACACATATGACACACAGATTTACACTGTTGATGCAATCCATAATCTTATCCTGACCCCTGATAGAAGGCTCTGCCAAACACTGATTGTGTAGGGAAGCTAGTCGAGGGCAGGGAATGGGTGGCCCAGGAGCGGAGTGTGGGCGGGCAGTGGGTGGTCACCAGCCCTGGGCTTACAGGGCCAATTCTAATGTTGGCTCTGTACGTTCAGGGCTGGCAAAATGGCCGGGGAAGTTATTCCACCTCCGAGGTGGAATAACTCCCTTGGATGTTGTTTGTTTTTTTTTAAACAGGGCGCGGAAGGGGCTGGGGGGGGGGCAGGGGACATTCCCCGCAGCCTGACCTTGGCCTTCAGAGGCCAGATTGGGGGTCAAACTGTGGGGAATGTACTGTTTTGGTCGGCGGCTGGCATTGTGACTTTAAATGGAGCCATGGTGCCATGGCAACATGACACCATGGCACAGCGGCTCCATTTAAATGCCCTGACTGAGTTAGCTGGGTGCAGTCCTGCACGTGCAGGCTGGACAGAATCTCTGTCCCGGCCTGCATGTGGAGGACTGTTCGCTATTCTGATCCCACAGGGCTAGACATGCCCAACAGGATCAGAATCACAATCCCCTCTGTGCGTCCAGTTCAGACTGGACACACAGAGGGGATCTACATCCAGGAAAGAATCAGGCCCGTAGTTTAGTTGGCATGCTAATCAAATGCAAAATAAAGTTTCAATCGCATCGGATGTAAAAAAAACTGCACTGAAACAATGCAGTTTTTTTAACTTTTCTTTTAACGCTGGATCTTTATGCCAGCTTCAAGCAAGCATAAAGATACAGTAGGACCCAAAAGATCATCTGGGGTGAAATTTTAACACTTCACCTCAGATGACTAGACCTCCCAATCGCCCCGCCCCCTTCCCCCACCCAAATCGCGGCTTCCTCCAATCCAAAATTACAGAGTGGCCCAGTGGCCCCACCTGATCCAACAAAATAACCTGGTGGTCTAATAGTCCCTAGTTCCATCCACCCCAAACTTTCTTGGTACTTTAAAAGTCAGGGATGTAGGAGCAATGCACATATACTTGTAACTCCACACATCCATCTTGAAAAATGGCAGTGCCTGGCTCCACACAGTGTCAGACTGCCTTATTAGGCAATAAATTGCCTTATATGGAAGACTGATTCTCCTGGGATACATCTTTGGAGAGCTGACCCGATGTTGTGCATCCCAGCGGGGTTGCTCTGCCATATAAGTATTTTCTGCCTTATATATATATATTTATTTATTTATTTAACAGGGTTTTTTTTATATACTGCTTTTAATCCAAGGCAGTTTACATAGAACAACAGCATGCAAGCTCAGGAGAGCTGTGTTACATAGAAAATGGGCAAGTAAACTTGGCGTTAAATATGGAAGTTATACATAAAACAATGGTGAGTGGATGGTTATGATGAATACAGTTAGGTAATACATCAGTCCAAAGGAGAGCACAAACCATCCATAGGCAAAAGAGGAACAAACAAAACAGGTGTGCCAAGACAGTGGTAGGTCAAGCAATCTTTAATAAAACTCCAACACATTTTGGCTGATGCCTTCTTCGGGGGGCGGGGGGCGGGGGGTGGGGGGTACACCTCAAAAATTAAAAACATATACAAAGAAATTGCCAACCAAACAAATAATGAAAAAAAATACAACTAATTAAAAAAAGAAGAAATAATTAAAAACAGCAAATGAGCCTAGGATTATAATGTTTAAAAATCATATAGAACAATAAAAGTTATTTAGAAAAACACAATAAAATACAGACATCCAAGTATGAATAGAGCAGAGCAAGCACAAAAATAACTCACCTGAGGGTGTAAGCAAGAGGGATGAGGAGGACCCGTGTAAGACCCTAAGGTGAAACTGTGTGTTATGTATACTGTGTTCTCAGACAGCCTTCAATGAAACCATATAACAATGAAAGAAAGTGAAAAAATACCATACCAAACCAACTGTAGGGTGACTACAATTGATTTGTCAAGTGACACAAATAAAAGAAGAACCAGTTCTAAATATTTAGTATCATAGAAATGTGAGGAAAGCATAAAATAGTGTCAATCTGAGGACCTTACTTGGTCACTGCTGGACACAAATGCTAAGCACTGACCGCCAATGGTAAAATCTAATGGGGAGAAATAAGTCCTAATTATATATTCTAGAACAACATATTAGAAAAATAATAAATGCCAAATCACTTAATATTTATAGGGAAAAAAAGGGGATTTACCTTATTCATACACCACAAAGTCCTTTGAGCGGACACAATATTTATTTATTTATTTAACCAGTTTTGTATACCACCTTATCCTTCAATCAAAGTGGTTGATAAGACAATAAAGGATTACATATTGAGGGTATGTGAAAATAAAAACGATACATTACAATATAAATACAAAACAGTATGTTATAATACTATATCATAGTGAAATTAAATATACATAATGGTTTAAATAAATAAGTCTATAGTAACAGCAGCATTTAAATCCCCTACAATGGCACCAGAAGGACGGGGTCAAAGATGTGCAACCAAAATACATCTATTTTTATTAAGACACTAGTATTGTACAAAACCAAACAATTTGTGTACCTAAATGCCAAAACCAAAAGTATAAATGAAGTCAAACCCAGAATTCTGATAATGAAAACCGCCAGAATACTGATCCATCTAAGCAAATGAAGCTCTGTAATAGCAGCATGAACAACTAAAAAGAGAAAAAAGTACAGTCCCTATACTGTCAAGTTAAAAAATGTGTAATGATATTGTAATTTATTGTCTGACAATGTGGGATCCCAGCTGTGACGGACCCTGTCTAATTTCACGTTGGGGTAAGATTCAAATCCAGAGCTCCTCGCAAACGTCAGTGATAAAGGTATGGGTTGTGAAACCTAATTAAAGGAATCAACTCAAAAAGGAATAAATGGGTCAGGTGAACAATAAAATGTTAAAAGTAAACACCTAGCAGCACTGCAATACCACCTGGAAAAGAGACATTCATTGTATGCTATAATTTAACGAGGCAGTGTACAAAAACAACAATAAAAATAAAAAATGGGCAGATCAAAAACACTAAAATAAGACCAAACAGTAACTCATTAAAAAGTTAAAAAAACCACAATAAAAAACAAAATTGAGCCATAAGATTTGGGTAACCTGGACGCCTTGTAACTAAGTTAAAAAATGGGGTTGCAAGGCGTCCAGGTTACCCAAATCTTATGGCTCAATTTTGTTTTTTATTTTTTTTAAACTTTTTAATGAGTTACTGTTTGGTCTTATTTTAGTGTTTTTGATCTCCCCATTTTTTATTTTTATTGTTGTTTTTTACACTGCCTCGTTAAATTATAGCATACAATGAATGTGCCTTTTCCAGGTGATATTGCAGTGCTGCTAGATGTTTACTTTTAACATTTTATTATTCACCTGACCCATTTATTCCTTTTTGAGTTGATTCCTTCAATTAGGTTTCACAACCCATACCTTTATCACTGACGTTTGCGAGGAGCTCTGGATTTGAATCTTACCCCAACGTGAAATTAGACATGGTCCGTCACAACTGGGATCCCACACTTAGACAAATTATAATATCATTACACGTTTTTTCACTTGACAGTATAGGGACTGCACTTTTGTCTCTTTTTAGTTGTTCATGCCGCTATTACAGAGCCTCATTGGCATAGACGGATCAGTATTCTGGCGGTTTTAGTGTCCATTATTAGAATTCTGGGTTTGACTTCATTTATACTTTCAGTTATTGGCATTTAGGTACACAAATTGTGTTTGTATAATACTAGTGTCTTTTAATAAAAAATAGATGTATATTGGTTGCACACCTTTGACCCCGTCCTTCGGCGCCATTTTAAGGGCTTTAAATGCTGCTGGTGTTCAGTGCCATTTTTAATGCTGTTATTGTATCCGCTCGAAGGATGTTGTGGTGTATGAATAAGGCAAGTCCCCTTTTTTTCCCTGTTAATATTATTTAAGTGATTTGGCATTTATTAGTTTTTTAATATGATGTTCTAGAATATGTAATTAGGACTTATTTCTCCCCATTAGATTTTACCATTGGCGGTCAGTGCTTAGCATTTGTGTCCAGCAGTGACCAAGTAAGGTCCTCAGATTGACACTATTTTATGCTTTCCTCACATTTCTCTGATACTAAATATTTAGAACTGGTTCTTCTTTTATTTGTGTCACTTGACAAATCAATTGTATTCACCCTACAGTTGGTTTGGTATGGTATTTTTTCACTTTCTTTCATTCTTATATGGCTTTATTGAAGGCTGTCTGAGAACACAGTATACATAACACAGTTTCACCTTAGGGTCTTACACGGGTCCTCCTCGTCCCTCCTGCTTACACCCTCCGGTGAGTTATTTTTGTGCTTGCCTGCTCTATTCATACTTGGATGTCTGTACTTTATTATGTTTTTCTAAATAACATTTATTGTTTTATATGATTTTTAAACATTATAATCGTGGGCTCATTTACTGTTTTTATTTATTCTTTTTTAATTCGTTTTATTTATGCATTATTTGCTTGCTTAGTGATTTCTTTGTATATGTTTTTATTTCTCTTGAGGTATATTCCCCCTGAAAAAGGCATCAACTGAAACACGTTGAGGTTTTAATAAAGATTGCTTGACCTACCACTGTCTTGGCACCCCTCTGTTCTTTGTTCCTCTACAGTTAGGTAATGTCAATAGGACCAAAATGTTCAATGAAGAGATGTGTTTTTAATAGTTTCTTCAGATCTTGTGGAGATTGTGCAGATCTAATGGCTTCTGGTAGTGAGTTACAAATCATTGGAACAAATAGCGTGAAGGTTCTATTGCTTGTATGCTGTGTGCATTTGGCCTTGAAGGGGGGAATGGCAAGATTCTGATTTGCTGATCTGCTGGGTCTTGTCGATGTTCTTGAGATTATCTTGTCAAAACAGGGATCAGATAGTTTATGGAGGATTTTATAGATGGCGGTCAGTCTTGTGTTTAATCCTTTGGGCAATTGGTAGCCAGTGTAATCTCCTGAGAGTTGGGGTTATGTGTTGACGACCTGATGTACCTGTTAGTGCAGAACACTGCTGCTAGAATCCTAATTGTAGTGGATATAGAGCCTGTTTCAGCAGTCCCTGATACAGTATGTTGCCGTAATTGACATAAGTGGAGGAGGGAAGTGGAGGAGTGGCCTAGTGGTTGGGGCAAGGTACTTCAGGCTGGAAGGTCAGGGGTTCAAATCCCACTAGAGGACAGCAACCTTGGGCTGGAAGGACTGGGGTTTCTAGTCCCACAGGTGCTCCTTGTGTCTTTGGGCAAGCCACTTCACCCTCCATAGCCCATGTTCCCTGTAAAATAGTTATCTCCAAGTTATAATGCCCCATTCAATGTAATTTCAGTTTGTTCAATGTAAACCGCACTGATGCAGAATAGCACAGTATATAAGAGAATGTAAATAAATAAATAAGGTGTGATGATGTCCTGGAAGACTGATCTGTAATTTTTGTCTTGTAAAATAAGATGTCGGAGGGCCCTAAGTTTCAGGTATGCTGTAATGGCTGCCTTCTTGATATGTGAGAGCATGTTAAGGTTGCTGTCGAGAGTTATGCCGAGGTACTTTACTTCCCTTTTTATGTTAATTTCAGAGTATTGGAGTATGATTTTCTCTGACGGATTGACAGCTGGGTCTCAAAAGATTAGTAGTGTTTCTGTCTTCTTTTTATTCACTGCTAGATTTAATTCTGTGAGAAGGTTTGTGACAGCTGTGAAGCAGGCTGATATGACTGAGAAGTCCGGTGTGAGTGTGCTGAAGGGCATGTAGACCATAATGTCGTCTGCATGTTCCGTTTTCTTCATAGGTTTCATATGGGCTGCATGTAAATATTAAATAGTAGGCTGATAAGGCCAATCCCTGTGGTATGCCTTGTTTTAGATTAAATGGTTTGGAATTCCTGGGTCTGTCTTTTACTTTCAGCATTCTGTCTGAGAGGTAAAATGTGAACCAGTTTATTGTGCTTTTCAGCAGGCCTATGTTTCTGAGTCTGGCTAGAAGGGTGTGGTATGATACCGAGTCAAAGGCAGCACTGATGTCAGAAAGATCATAATGAATCCTTGGTGGGGCTTGTCTAAGCCTCTGATTAGTGTGTCAAACAGCAGTGTCAACGCCATGCTGCAGGCAGAAGCCATGCTGTTGGGGATCCAATGGAGCATGGGAATCAACATGGTCTTGGAATTGGCGTTGTATAGTCTTTTCAATTTGTTTTAGATAGAAATGGGATGCTGGTGATTGGTCGATATGAACTGGGGTTTGTTGGGTCTAATGAGGATTTCTTCAGCATGGGGTGTATTGAAGTCTGTTCCAGGGCAGGGGATAGGTATCCTTGAGAGAGAGAGGTGTGGACCATCTTTAGTATAGTTGGAGTGAGGTTGGTACAAAAGGATTTTATCCATGTAACTGGGCATGGATCCAGTGGGGAGGTTGTGGTACTGATACTACTGATGATGTCTGAGAATTCTCTTTCTTTGTTATTAATCTAAAAGTGTGCCATATGTGAGTTTAAGATGAGTTGTTTTGTTGTGGTGGATCGTTGATCATGGGGGGGGGGGGGTGTCGGGGATTGCCTATTGCAGAGGAAGTTGACTATGGTCTATGGTTCTAGTTGTCATCTTTTGAGGTTGTGGATTGTGTTGAGGGGTTGCTTGTGAAGGAGGACATAATTGAGAATAATTCCCTGGGACGGTTGAGAGATTTCATGAGAATGTTGGCGTAGTATGCTTTTCGGTACTTGTTGATCAGGAGATTGTATTCAGGTTGCTTGCTAAGGAAATGTTGCTTAATGTTTGCATCTTGTGTTCATTTCCATCTTCTTTCTAATAGCCTGAGTTATCTTCTGATAGGATAGAGCTTACTGGAATACCAGGGAGGGTGTACAGATTTAAAGGGGGTCATAGCTCATCATTCTGTGAATACTGTGGCTTTGTTAATTACTGAGTGTGCCCCAGTGATCTGTCCTTAGTCTGATTCTTTTTAACATCTTTGTTAGTGATATAGCAGAAGGGCTGTCGGGTAAGGTTTGCCTCTTTGCGGATGATACCAAAATCTGCAATAGAATAGACACCCAGGAAGGTGTAGATAACATGAGGAGGGATCTAGCTAAGCTTGAAGAATGGTCTAGAATTTGGCAGCTGGGATTTAATGCTAAAAAATGTTAGGCCATGCATTTGGGCTGCAGCAATCCAAGGGAGCAATATAATATAAGGGGTGAAGTCCTTTTGTCCACTAAAGAAGAGCGGGACCTAGGCATGGTTGTGTTTGATGATCTTAAAGTAGCTAAACAGGTAGAAAAGGCAATGGCAAAAGCTAGAAGGATGCTTGGGTGCATATGGAGAGGAATGGCTAGTAGAAAAAAGGAGGTGACAGTGCCTCTGTATAAGTCTTTGGGCAACCTCATTTGGAATATAGTGTGCAATTCTGGAGACCGCACCTTCAAAAGGATATAAACAGGATGGAGTCGGTACAGAGGGTGGCTACTAAAATGGTTGGTGGTCTTCATTATAAAGCATATGAGGAGAGACTTAAGGATCTTAATATGTACACCTTAGAGGAAAGGCGGGATAGAGGTGATATGATTGAGATGTTTAAATACCTCCATAGTAGAAATGTACAGGGAGAGAGCCTCTTTCAATTGAAAGCAAGTTCTGCTACGAGGGGACATGGGAAGAGGTGAAGGGGGATAGAGTCAGGAGTGATATGTGGAAATATTTCTTTATGGAAAGAGTGGTGGATCCGTGGAATAGTCTCCCAGTGGAGGTGGTAGAGATGAGGACAGTATCTGAATTCAAAAAAGCATGGGACAAACACAGAGGATCTCTAAAGGAAAAAAGGGAACTGTTGTAGTTGTTGATATGGAAGGACAGACTAGATAGGCCATGTGGTCTTTTTCTGTCGTCATATTTCTATGTTTCTATGCGTTCCAGGAGTTGATGAAACTGTCCAAGTCAGGTATGTCTGTTTCGATAAGCGGGGAGACATTATCAAGGAAGTATTGTGGGTTAACAGCTCTGTTGCTGTTACTGTTGCTGGGGGAGGTGTGGTAGCTATGTACAGTTCGGAAGTACAAGCGAGACCATAGCATGGTCTCACCAAGGCATTGAGTCAATCTGGATGTTGGGGGGTCAGCTCTTTGCAGTACTAACACTCCTTGTGGCCTTGGGCAAATCACTTAACCCTCCATTTATTTATTTAACTGAATTTATATACCGCTTTTCACCGGGTTGCCTCAGAAAATTCTACGTTATCAATGTCCCTGTTTAATATATATTACCAAGTTTAAGTTACAATGTAAACTTCTTTGATTAAAATGATAAAACAGTATAAAAGACCTTTTAAATAAATACAATTTATTTACATTCTCTTATATACCGCGCTATTCTGCATCAGTGTGGTTTACATTGAACAAACTGAAATTACATTGAACAGGGCATTATAACTTGGAGATAACTATTTTACAGGGAACATGGGCTATGGAGGGTTAAGTGTCTTGCCCAAGACCACAAGGAGCACCTGTGGGACTAGAAACCCCAGTCCTTCCGGCCCAAGGTTGCTGTCCTCTAGTGGGATTTGAACCCCTGACCTTCTGGCCTGAAGTACCTTGTCCCAACCACTAGGCCACTCCTCCAGTTCTTTAAATACAATAAGATATGAGGTCTAGGAGTGCTCCTTTAGAGTGAGTGAGGGCATCAGTTATCTGGATTTGTTGAAGTGTTTCCATGGCGTTCATGAACAAACATTCTTGATTGTTTCATAGAAGTGGATGAAGTTGAAGTCACCCATGAGGAAGAAGTGGTGTTTTGGATGCTGTGTGTGTGCGCGTATTTCCTCCAGTATAACTGATAGATTGTCAGTGTTGGAAGAGGGTGTTCGATATGTTAAGCAGATAGTGAGGAAGTCTAAAATTTTTAGGAATTTGTGAGTTAACCATGGTGAAATTCAGGTGTTCCTCTGCCAATATTAGGACCCCTCCTCTACTGTCAATTCTGGGACAGCTGCAAAGCTTGTAATGGGGTAGCAGTAACTGGTTGAGCACTACATTGTCAGTGCTTGAGATCCAGCTTTCAGTGATGCACATGAGGTCAGTGTGGGTGAGTTGTATATAGTCTGATATAGTTTGAATCTTCTTGCGGATTAAGCAGGCATTAAGGCACCATTTGATTGGCTAGCGAGAGTGTTTATAGCTGAGGTTTGGATTCTGGTGCTGAGCGGTATTTGTGGCAGTCTGTGTGTTGGTTTTGAGTGCTGTACTTTTAAGGCATGGGCTTAAGTGCAGAGGCTTAGGCCTGTAGAGAATTGTGATGTCATTGCTGTGAGTGGCAAGTACATATGTGGATGCTAGCAGGATTATCAGAGTGAGTAGTAACACAATATAGAGTATGAGCATGAGAGATATTATGATTGGATATGTAGTTGTTGACTTACCAGGGATTAGTCAGTTGCACTGGATTCAAAGATCTTCTGTTGGATTCAAAATTCTTTTGTTGTTTTGATGGCTGTCGGATGTCCGGAGGTGTTCACTGGATATGTGATCCTAGGATGTTCTAGGGCCCAAAGGCTCTTTTATTTTTTGATAGTGCCAGTGTTGGTAGCTTCTTTGTTGGGGCACTTATTTGCATTGTGGTATTGGCTCCCTTTATTCACGATGTTGTTGTATGGCAAGGGGGCTTGGATGAACTTGCTTCTATGTTCTTTGTATGTTTGGTTGCTTTGTTATGCTGGGTGTAGTCTGGAGAGGCAGGTTCATGTAGTTGAATCTTGCAGTGGTTTTGAAAGGCAGAAGTGTAGTGTTATCTGCTGTCTTGCATCTGGTTCCACACCTAAGGGCCTCAGGTGCGGGTGCACCTACTGGTGCTTGAATTTGAAGAGCTGGTTGCAGAGAGCCCGATTGGCTTAGGTGGGAGGTGTGGGAGGCATCTACCTGCCTGCTCCTTCCTCTGATGGCAATCAAAGCAGGTGGAATGAGGCTTTTGGGCTTGCCAGTGCTTGAATTTGAAGATCTGGTTGTGGCAAGCCCGATTGACTTTGGCGGGGGTGCACGGAAGGCCTTCCTCGAATGGCAGTCTGATTCCGTCTGGTGCATCTCAGGATCACCGCTCAAAGCCAGATGCCCCATCATTTTTCAGGATGGTGGCATGGGGGCATTGCTCCCTACCCTGACTTTTAAGGTACCGTAGGTGAAGGAGAACTTACCAGGAAGGTTCAGTGGTTGGGAGCTAGGGGCCATCAGGCCATTTGTTTGGTTCAGGGGGATGGGAAGTAGGGAGCCACCTGGTAATTTTGTTGGATAGGGAGGGGAATTGGGGGAGTAACAATGTGCCACAAGTAATTTTGTTGGATCATGGGAGTGAGAGTGGGGGAGTCACCATGAATGGGGGGTCAGACCATCTGATGTGAAGTGTCAAACTTCATGACTTTTATTTTTTGTAAAGTAAACCAGCATGCTTACTGATGACAGACTTAATGCAGGCTCTTGAGCGTGTGCTACTCCCAGTGTTTAGTGCTGACTTTGTATGCAATTCATTCGCATGCCTTTCGCTTACAGCATCACTGTGCAAAAAATCAGCATTAAATTTGTGCTAGGAAACCTTCCTCAAGAGCTTTAGCACTGGGCTCTGGTGCAAGGTTTCTGCATCAGTCCATATGTGTCATAAGCAACAGAAAAAAATCCTTCTTAGGATCAGTTTCTACCCCATGGAATTCATTGTCACTTAACATCAGACAAGTCCTGAGCCTGCTAGTTTTCAGGAAACTGCTAAAAGCATGGCTCTTTGAAGCAGTGTTTCAGACTTGAATCTGAACCAGAGTTCACCTCCCATGCAGTGTCCCCCCTCCCAAGCCCCTAGAAGACTGATACTTAGCAGAACTGCTTTCAGCCACTTTGATACTTTATCATTGTGTTTTTTGCTGTCAACTTGTTGTATTATCGAATGTATGTACTGTTGATTGTAGCTTTTCAACCTGTTGTAATGAGTGTGAAGTCTTTAGTTGACTTGAATAAGTTGACAGTGATGATGATAAAGTGTTGATTCACACACCACTCCTCCTTGTTACTTAGAAATTAGTATTTAAAGAACTGAAGATAATTAATTTTATGTGATTAAACTGTCAGTTCTTGTTTCATGTACTAAAAAGTAATGAGTTAAGAGACAGATTTGTGAGTTTATGAAGGAGAAATAGCCTCGAAAGACCGTGTATCAGTTTTATGTTCTATTCTAGAGAAATTATGAGCTTGGAAACGTTACAGTAGAAAAAATAAATTGAACATATCTTAAATTATAGAAAAAGAAGATTATGTCTTGTATGTCTGACCCATAATTCATCTGATTATTCCATTGGAAAAAATCCTTGAAGAACTTAAAAGTTTTTTGAAAATCAACCCTACGTGGCCAGTTCTGGGGACTTGCTGCATTAGTGCTTTCATTTAAATTTGCCGGCACAAACAATGAATATGTTTTGGCCATGTATGTGGCTATATGACCAAAATATATCCACATAAAGAGGGTGAGAGTAGGAATAGTCTGGGGGGACATGGATCATTCTGAACCACGAATAGCGGGGATGGACGGTCGTGGTCTTTCCCGGCTGCATCCTCCTTCCCCTTGCTTTGTACAGGGAAGTTAGATGGGGCAGGAAAGGGGTGGATGGGGGCAGCTTTAGGGCGGGCAGTGGGCGGTCGCTGGCCCCGGATGTACAGGGCCGATTCTAAAGTTGGTCTTGTATGTCCGGGGCCAGTGACTTGAACAGGGAAATTATTCCACCTCCGAGGTGGAATAACTTCTCTGATGCGGCAGGATTGGTGGGCCCAGGGCTGGGATGGGGCAGCAGGGGGCAGACGGCATTCCCTGCAGCCCGACCCTGGCCCTTGGAGGCCAGATTGGGGGTCAGGCTGCTGGGAAAGCAATTTGGAAGCCAACGGCCAGGGATGGCGGCTTTTAAATGGAGCCATGGTGCCATGGCAACCGGACGCCATGGTGCCGTGACTCCATTTAAAAGCCCTGACTGAGTTAGTCGGGGAAGACCTGTATGTGCAAGCTGGACGGAATAGGGGTCCAGGCTTGCACATTAAGGTCTGTTCGTGATTCTGATCCCATGGGGCTAGACGTGTCCCGCGGGATTGGAATCATGACTCCCTCTGTGCATCCGGTTCCGACTGGGCACACAGAAGGCCTGCACGTACACTATGGAATCGGGCTCTATATATCTAGTTTAGGTCTCCTAGTTTGCAAGCCTAAAATAGAAACTATCCATAAGCAGCTAAATATTGCCACGAAATATACAGAGCCCAGTATTCATAGGATTTATGCTTGTAACTTTGAGAGTTATGCTCCCAAATTGGCCTCTTTGAAAATTTATTAGGGCTGAATGCCTAAATATTTTCTCTAAACTTGTAAATTAAGGAGCATAAAAAGTGTGTGGCAATGGAGGCAGATTTAGGGGGGGGGGGAAGGTAGGGGCTTAGCACTGATTTTCAGCCCTAGGCACCTAAATTAAGCTCATAAATATAGACAAATGAATGGCAGGCCTAAATTTAGGTGTATAAATTTTAAGCTCCTAAATTGGGATGGGCCTGATATTCATTGACAGCAGCTGGCGCAATTACATATCCAGCCACTGGCACTGAATATCCAAGTCGACCACAGAAGCAGAAGCTAACTGGACAGCAGTGATATTCAGCTGCTACCTGGTTAGCCTCGGTTGCCAAAGTTAGACCAGCCTTTGCTGCGCCTTACTTTTGTCACCAATGTATAACCAGACAACAGCTGAATATTGCCACTGACCAGTTATCCTTGGGTACTGCCCACAGAACCAGTTAGCATCGGGGCATACAAGGTGTGATCAAATAGTATGAAAACTTGTTGGGTAGCTACATAACAATACGTTGCACCATGATGCTATTAAGTATGCGGTGACCTAATTATTTGCTGTGTATGTGCAGAGTGTAGCATGACTGCAGTACACTGATACTTTTTTAAATCACGTGATGTTTAATTATCGTGTAAAAGCAGTTCAACAGGTTTACGATGAATGGAAAAAATTAAACAGCGAATTTGCATTAAATTCTGCCAGAAACTTGGAGATTCGTGCAAAGAGACTTATGACAAGTTACAGAAAGTGTCTGGCAATAAATGCATGAGCTGTGCTCGAGTTTATGACTGATACAAATGTTTCCAAGAGGGCCGCCAAAGTGTTGACAGTGATGAACTTTCTGGAAGGCTATCCACAAGCAGGAATGTTTATGTTTATGTTTGATTCTTGATATACCACCCTTTATAACATCAGGGCACTTTACAATCAAAATAAAAACCAGAGTAAGGCTCAGGGCCAGAAAAAGGAAAAGGAACTACAAAATTTGTGATGGAAAAAAGAGGTCAAGCAAGCATTCAGATGGGACATAGAGGAGATAACAACAAACATATATAACCAGGTCATGGGGTTGAGTCTGGGAGATTGTGAGCAGTAATGAAGAGGTGTGTTTTTTAAGTAAAGACTTAAATCTTGAATAATTCTGCTCTAGTTGGAGGGGGTGGCCAGGGAGTTCCAGAGGGCGGGACCAAGAAAAAAGAAAGCTGAATGACGGGTGGATTGTAGATGTGCACATGATGGAGGAGGAAGATGGAGACGATTTATGTGAATGAAGACAAAGTTGAAGCAGTGCGTGCTGCAATACACTCAAATCGTTGCTTGACTATCAGGGAGCTTGCTGAAGACATGGGCATCAGATTCAATTTGGGGATGAGACGTAGGTCTGCAAAATTCGTGCCAAAGATTAACTGTCTGCATCCAGAGAGTTATTGTAATGCATTGAAAATGACTCAGATTTCATCAAAAAGATTACTACTGGTGATGAATCATGGGTTTATGGTTATGACCCAGAAACTAAGGCTCAATCCTCAGCATGGAAGACTCTAAACTCAAGAATGCTCCTCACTTGACGGGCTATGTCAAGGTCATGCTCACAGTTTTCTTTGATTACCAGGGTATTGTTCATCATGCATATGCTCCAAAAGGCCAAACCATCAATAAGGAGTATCACGTCCAAGTTCTGACTTGTTCAAGGGATGCAGTTCGTCGTAAGAGGCCAGAGTTGCACAGGAATGGTGAATAGTTCTTTCATCACGATAATGCCCCAGCTCACGCATCACATCTTGTCCAGCAGTTCTTGGCCAAACACCAAATCGAGCAAGTCCTTCATCCTCCTTACTTACCTGTCCTTGCATCCTGTGACTTTTTCTTCTTTCCAAAATTGAAATTACCACTGAAAGGAAGGAGATTTGACGACTTGGAGACCATTAAATAAAATTCAACATATCAGCTTCACAGCATAACGAAAGAGGCATTTCAAAATTGTTTCCAGCAGTGGCAGGAACTGTGGTTTATCGGAAGGAGACTACTTTGTAGGAGACTGAGCGCTATAACTGTCAATGTTATACTTCTTGTGTTATTCTAAGTCTCAATACTTTTTGATCGCACCTCATATAACGGTGGTACCTCTGAATATTCAGTGGCACTAACCATGTTAGTGCCACTGAATATCCTGCTTAGGGACATTTACATGGTTTACAGTTCTGTAAACCATGTAAATGCCTTTGAATATCAGGCTTGATGAATTGTCAGCCGAAAATTTATTCTCCTTAGTGTGGCTGAAAATAGGGCACAAATTTGGAGTTCAGGTTTTTTTTCTAATATCAGGCCCATAAATTTTAGACCATCCTTAGCCTCTTCTTTAAAGGAATAATATCAAGCCCATCACTCAGATATTCAGACTGATACTAGCTGTGTAAGTTTGGAAAATACATGGATAGTGATGCTATAATATGTTTAGTGGCTGCAGGTGAGCATTGAGCTTCTTTTGAATATCAGCCTGTATATCTTTACGCAGTCACCGAACCACTGAGCATTGCCCACCTCATTTTTATCATTTAAAAATGAAGTTTATTTACACCTTCAGCAGGAATAATATTACAATAAAGAAGGGTCTCAACACAAATCTCGACTGTGTAGTGTTATTTTCTTAAAATTCTAAGAACAATTTTTCCACTTCATGTAGAAAAGCACCTAAATGGTGTCATATGCTGTAACTGTATAGAAATAAATTTTACTATATAAAAGCAATATAAAAGAATATAATGTGTTACTTTTCACTGCACTAGCAATACAATTTTTTTGACTAATGTTTCGGAGTTAAAACCCCCTTCCTGGGGTCAAGATAACGCCCAAAAGATAGTCATAAAATCATACTGAAATGTATCATGTTGTATTATTTTTCTGTTTTTGTTTTGGTTTATTAACCTTTTTTTCTATACTTTCAAGTGGACTAGCACATCAAAGACCGCAATACTGTAAGTGCACATTCAGTTTCTATATTGTCTATCAAGTTAATAGTGCTCTGTCCTTAACAAGGTTTATGTTCTATCTCCTTTTGTATCCTGGCAGATATATTAACGTCTCTCTCTTTTTTTGCTAACTGGCGGATGCACTTGCAGCATATGAGATGTAGAACAGGCTGATGGAGGTTTCTCACGAAGAAGAGTTTCACTCACAGGATGCGTTGAATCTCTGCTAATCAGAAGCGTATGATGTTGTTGCCTGGGGAGATACCCGTCACTCACTGCCTCCCCCTCTTTTGTCCTCAGTTTTCCAGTGGGAAGCAGAGTGCTTGCACCAACGGTGCACTTGTTCCTGGTTTGTGAACCATGATCTACAAGGTAATTAAAGCTGACAGGAAAAAGAGCAACACAACTCTGCCCGATACATTAAGAAGCAAGTTTTTTCAATTGAATGTGTTATTCTTAGGATCTTTCATCTCAGCAGCATACCATTTGCAGACGAAAGTGAGCAAACAGACTTGTGTGCTTACTTCCCAGTGATATAAGGAAGCAGGCTGTGTCACACACACAGTACGGTTGTATTAATATTGTTTCTATACCCATTTTAACCCAAGACTTTGTCTTTATTTGTATATGCATAAATTGTAATACTATTACCATTGTGAGAGTTGTCGTGTTGAGACGAATGAAATTATAAAAAACGAAATCCAATGTATGCAAACAAAAATCAAGGTAGGATAAAAACATTTCTGTTGTGATCTGCAATCCTGTGAGCTTGAATTCTTTCAGGTCTTGTTTTAATTTTTGGTGAATATCCATCATTTCAGAAAAGCTCCTTAGACATATCTTGCTTCTATTACAATAATAGATCCCTCAGTAAGAGAGTCCCATTATTTAGAAGGGGGAAAAAGGAAAGTTAAAGCTAGAACACGTCAAGGGTAATTTTATAGTCTCGCATATTGAACGCACGTTTTTCACACCTATTTATAAAGTCTAGTATGTGCATAGTTGAATGTATAAAATATGGGCACAAATGGAAGAAAATAGGTTAATTTAATTTGCAATCGACGCTCACACCTAGATTTATAAACAATAGACATAAATCATAGTATTTTGTAATTTATAGATGTGCTTGTGCACATCGGCCATGCTCCCCCCCAAGTTCTGCCCACGCACACACCCACAATGAAAGTAGGTGACATTGGGCTTATACGTGCACTTATAAAATCAACCAGCTAAAGAACGCATATAAATGCCCATTAATGAGCGCAAGTCACATGAAACTTTACACAGCTCCTTATAAGATGTCCCACGCTGGGTCAGAGCAAGGGTCCACAAGCCCAGTATCCTGTCTCCAGCAGTGGCCAGCTAAGGCCATTAAAAAGTACTAGGTGGGTGTCAGAAAGCAGATGCTTTCCTTTGCTGCTCACTCGCAGGGGTAAGTTAGTGGCTTTCATCAAATCTCGCTGACTAATAATTGTTTATGGACTTTCCTTCAGGAACTTTCCAAACCCCTTTTAAACCCAGTTATGCTAGATGCCTTGACCACATCCTCCTGCAACAAATTCTACAGGCTGGTTGTTTATTGTATGCACAAATACTTTCTCAGTTTTCCTAAATCTGCTACCTGATAGTTTCACGGAGTGTACCCTGTCTTAGTAGCATTTGAAGGAGCAAACAGCCAATCCTTATATACAGTAGTTGTTCCGCCCTCCCCCTCAAGATTTTTTTAAATTTGTAAATTTTTATTGAGCAATCAATAACTGTACACTCTACTTTTTCAGTCCCACATATCAATCATTGCTTCCATCTTATCCCCCCTTCTCCCCCTTCCACATACCCAACCTTCAAATCCCCTTCTTCCACCATTACCATTCACTTGTGAACATTTCAACTGTATACAGTTCGCACTTCCATTCGCAATTCAGCTGTGAACCCCTGGCTGGCTGCCTGCCTCCAACTTTCATACACAGTCCATTTAGAGCGAAAGTGTCCTGCTCTATTACCTAGTTCAGCAGCAGTGGATGCCATACTATATATCCATTCTAGCCTCTGTTTCACTTCGCCAAGATCGCCAGTGCCGGGACAGTGCCATTTGGGCAGCCACAATACACATCTGTGCTGGTTCACTGCCCCCCCCCCTCAACACCGTTCAAGGGCAATTTCAGGAGAGAGGAGTTGGGCGTGAGCAGTAGGTTCCCTCCACTCATATTATCCACCAGCTCCTTTATCACCTGCCAGTATTGTCCTGCTACTGGACACCCCCACCACATATGCAATAAATCCCCTTACTGTCCAGAGCCCCTCCAACATTGCCTTGACTCTGACAAGCCCATCTTATGCAATCTGCTGGGATTCCAGTACATCCTATACAGAGGTTTGTGGCCTTGTTCCATTATTGAGACTGTGGGTGATAGCTTTTGGGCTGTCATAAATATTTCCGCCCACTGTTTGGTCAGTGTCATTCCCAAATCTTCCTCCCATTTTTTTACAACATCTGGGGATACTCACATTTTATTTCATAAGTAATTTATAGCATGTGGAAATAAGCCCTCGGGACCCCTTCCCAAGTTTCCAGAATATTCTCAAATTCACTTTTGCGACTCATCTGATCTCCCCTGTGTTGGCTGAACTGCATAAAATGAAATACCGGGTTATAATGGAATTCATGTTCCATCGGTAGGTGATACTGCTCATGACGCTGCACGTAGCTTACCATGCCACCCTCCTGGTCCAGAAGGTGACCCAGAATATCCAACTCCTTCTTAGCCCAGTCTCCAAACACATTGTACATCCTCCCTGGCAGGAAAAGATCATTAAAGAGGAGAGATATATGCCTGTACCAGGGTCCCACGCCGCACAGTGCGAACTCACTCTCATACCTCCTCTATCTCTTGGGAGCCAGAGCACCTTCCCTAGGGGGATGGGGTCTTCCAGAGTCTGCTCAATTCAAACCCATTGTTTCCCCTCCATTCCTTTCACCCACTCCACCTTCCCACTGAGCATGGCTGCAACATAGTACTCCCTCAGGGACAGCAAACCTCACTATCCCATCTCCTTAGTCTGCATAAGGATCTGCCCTGTTACCTTGGGGGGGGGGGGGTCATTTTCACGAAATATGGCCAAAGCTGCACTGCTGCCAAACCTTCAACCTCATTTCAGACAGTGAAATTGGGAGGACCATGAACAAGAACAGCAAGTGAGATAATAGATTCATTTTAATAGTTGCTATCTGGCTCATCCATGAGAGGGTCACTCAATCCCAGCAGTCTAAATTCCCCCTAATGGCCAACCATAATTTCTCAGGATTAAGGGAATAGAAACATAGAAATATGATGACAGAAAAAGACCACATGGCCTATCTAGTCTGTCCTTCCATATCAACAACTACAATAGTCCCCTTTTTTCCTTTAGAGATCCTCTGTGTTTGTCCCATGCTTTTTTGAATTCAGTTACTGTCCTCATCTCCACCACCTCCACTGGGAGACTATTCCACGGATCCACCACTCTTTCCATAAAGAAATATTTCCACATATCACTCCTGAATCTATCCCCCTTCACCCTCATCCCATGTCCCCTCGTAGCAGAACTTGTTTTCAATTGAAAGAGGCTCTCCCCCTGAACATTTATGCCACGGAGGTATTTAAACATCTCAATCATATCACCTCTATCCCGCCTTTCCTCTAAGGTGTACATATTAAGATCCTTAAGTCTGTCCTCATATGCTTTATAATGAAGACCATTAGCCATTTTAGTAGCCACCCTCTGCACTGACTCCATCCTGCTCACATCCTTTTGAAGGTGCGGTCTCCAGAATTGCACACTATACTCCAAATGAGGTCTCACCAAAGACTTATACAGAGGCACTATCACCTCCTTTTTTCTGCTAGCCATTCCTCTCCGTATGCATCCAAGCATCCTTCTAGCTTTTGTCGTCACCTTTTCTACCTGTTTAGCTACTTTAAGATCATCAGACACAACCACGCCTAGGTCCCGCTCTTCTTTAGTGGACAAAAGTACTTCACCCCCTATACTATATTACTCCCTTGGATTGCTGCAGCCCAAATGCATGACCTTACATTTTTTAACATTAAATCCCAGCTGCGAAATTCTAGACCATTCTTCAAGCTTAGCTAGATCCCTCCTCATGTTATCTACACCTTCCTGGGTGTCTACTCTATTGCAGATTTTGGTATCATCCGCAAAGAGGCAAACCTTACCCGACAGCCCTTCCGCTGTATCACTAACAAATATGTTAAAAAGAATCGGACCAAAGACAGATCCCTGGGGCACACCACTGGTAAAATCCTTCTCCTCAGAGTGAGCTCCATTTACCAGGTCTTCCCATGGGCCCTAACCTGGACCTTGAGATACCAGATGGAGCATCTAGCCCTCTTTAAAAGAAAAACTATGTTCAAACACTCCTCCACACCATGTTCAAGTGAATCTTTAGTATTTCCATGTTAGTCATATTCTTTTTATACCCAGACAATTGGCTATATTAGGTAATTCATTTATTTATTTATTTACAGGCTCTTATATACCGTGCTTTTCAGTATCAGTGCGGTTTACAAATAACAAAAACTTTTGCATCAGAACAAGTGATCTTATGCTTACATTGTAACAAGATAGGTAACTTGGGACTGAAAACGAGGGTAAAACTATATACAAGACAATAACAGTGGTCATTGTGGGCCTATTTACAAATTATCATACAAGCTGGAATTCAGAATGCATTAGTCATTAGTTTATAAGCGTTGTGAATATACCTAATGGGCGGAACTGTTGTGTGCTTCATCATAAGTCAGGTTGTGGGAGTGGCAAGGTTTGGGTATATGAGATGAGTAGTGGGAGGTGGTTGTGTTAGGTTAGGGTGGGCGAAGTGAAGGAGGAATAGATGATGCTTAAGGGCTTTTCTGAATTGCAAGAGGTCTCTGATTGCTCGGATATGTGGTGGGGGGAGGTTATTCCAGCATCTCAGGGCATAAAATGCAAAGGACCTATTCCTGGTTGTTTGAATGCATTTTGTAGATTCAAGTGGTATAGTGAGCATGTTGGCAGCTGCTGACCTTCTCGGCCTGTTGTTGGGGTGATGATGAGGAGTGCAGTGAGGGATGAGGGAGATAGCCGGTTAATTGCTTTAAAGCAGGCAGCTGTACGAGAGAGCGGATACAGGGGAGGGCAGGCTCTGCTGGGCAGGGGGGGGGGCCCCGCGGCACACTCGATTCTGCCGCAGCGGCCCCTCAGCGGGAGAAGACAGCTTTTAAAAAAAAAAAATTTGGCTGGGCTGGGCTGGGCTGAGCTGGGCTGGGGGGGTTAGGAGTGCTGATGGGCTGGGGGCGGTTAGGAGTGCTGATGGGCTATGGGGGGCTGGGGGGGTTAGGAGTGCTGATGGGCTATGGGGGAATGGGGGGGTTAGGAGTGCTGATGGGCTATGGGGGGCGGGGGGGGGGTTAGGAGTGCTGATGGGCTATGGGGGGCTGGGGGGGTAGGATTGCAGATGGGCTGGGGGGTTAGGAATGCTGATGGGCTATGGGGGGCTAGGGGGGGCGGGGGGGGGTTAGGAGTGCTGATGGGCTGGGGGGGTTAGGAGTGCTGATGGGCTATGGGGGGCTATGGGGGGTTAGGAGTGCTGATGGGCTTGGGGGGTTAGGAGTGGTGATGGGCTGTGGGGGGGCTGGGGGGGTAAGGAGTGCTGATGGGCAATGGGGGGATAGGGGGGGTTAAGGAGTGGAGGGGGGCTGGGGGGGTTAGGAGTGGTGATGGGCGCTGGGGGGGCTGGGGGGGGTTAGGAGTGCTGATGGGCTATGGGGGACTGGGGGGGTTAGGAGTGCTGATGGGCTATGGGGGGCTGGGGGGTTAGGAGTGCTGATGGGCTGGGGGGGTTAGGAGTGCTGATGGGCTAATGGGGGCTATGGGGGGCTGGGGGGTTAGGAGTGCTGATGGGCTGGGAGGGGTTAGGAGTGCTGATGGGCTATGGGGGCTATGGGGGGTTAGGAGTGCTGATGGGCTGGGGGGGTTAGGAGTGGTGATGGGCTATGGGGGGGGCTGGGGGGGTTAGGAGTGGTGATGGGCTATGGGGGCCGGGGGGGGTTAGGAGTGGTGGGGGGCTGGGGGGTTAGGAGTGGTGATGGGCTATGGGGGGCTGGGGGGTTAGGAGTGGTGATGGGCTATGGGGGGGCTGGGGGGGTTAGTAGTGGTGATGGGCTATGGGGGAGCTAAGTCTTTATATGGGCTGATGGATTAGGACTGGAAGTGGGTTGATGGGGGGTTAGGACTGCTCAGGGGCTATGGGGGGCTTAAACTAAAAATTGGGTGATGGGGGATTAGGATTGGAAATGGGCTGGTGGGATTAGGACTGGGAGTGGGCTGATGGGGTTAGGACTGGTAATGGGCTGTGGGCTGTTGGGGGGGTTAGAACTGGTAATGGGCTATGGGGGGTTAAGACTGGTAATGGGCTGTTGGCTGATGGGGGGCTGTCTGGTAATGGGCTATGGGGGGGTTAGGACTGATAATGGGCTATGGGGGGGCTAGGACAGGAAATGGGCTGATGGGGAGGGGTTAGGAGTTGAGGTGGGCTGATGGGGTTAGGACTGGTAATGGGCTGTGGGCTGATGGGGGGTTAGGACTGTCAATTGGCTATGGGGTGTCTTACTGGAAATGGGTAGATGGGGTTAGGACTGGAAGTGGGTTGATGGGGGGCTAGGACTGGTATTGGGTTGGGGGTTGCTAGGACTGGAAATGGGCTGATGGGGGGCTAGGACTGGAAATGGGCTGATGCAGGGACTAGAAGGGAAAGGATGCTGGGTGAGGCTGGAACTAGAAGGGAGCTGATGTTGGGGGAGGATTAGAATGGGATGGGGCTGGGAGAGTAAAATGGAGAGGGGAAAAATATTTTGTGTGGGAGGGATGAAAAATCTAAAATTGGCTGGTTATTTGGAGAGTAAGTGGGGATTGAGGATGGAGGGGTAAAATTTGAGTGGATGAAATAGGAATGAGGAAAGAGCTAAAGGAGAAAGATTAGTATGTTAAAGCAGATGTAGAGAGAGAGAATGGAAAAAAACTAGAAGAGAGAAGAAAGGACAAATGGACAGCAGATGCTGGAGAGTTAGCCAGGGCCGGATTTACGTATACGCCATGTACGCCATGGCGTAGGGCCCACAGCTGGCAAGGGCCCACAAAAATGAACAAGATAGGCTTTTTTTTTAAAAATAAAATTTAAAAAAAACCTGTTGGCTGCCGCCGCGGGGCCCCCTCTGCTGCCGCGGCAGCATGGACTGACCCGCGGGGGCCCCCTCTGCAATGTCAATTTCGATGTCGATGTCGATGCCTCCCTCCGTGCAGGCTGTGAGACACGCGAAGGGAGACTATCTCCCTCGCGTCTCTGTTAAGCCCGCAGGGGCTGATGGGAAATTTCCCATCAGCCCCTGTGGGCTTAACAGAGACGCGAGAGACAGTCTGCCTTCGCGCCTCTCACAGCCTGCACGGAGGGAGGGAGGGAGGGAGAGAGGGACCGATCGACCGACATTGCAGAGGGGGCCCCGCAGCGGCAGCCAGCAGGTTTTTTTAAAAAATTAAATTTTACATTAGGCCGGGGGGGGGGGGGGGGGGTAGGGGTAGGACTG
Organism: Ichthyophis bannanicus; assembly: GCA_033557465.1. NCBI lineage: Eukaryota > Metazoa > Chordata > Amphibia > Gymnophiona > Ichthyophiidae > Ichthyophis > Ichthyophis bannanicus. The sequence continues at coordinate 883,072,250 of CM066034.1, read as the reverse complement.
GTAATGGGCTATTGGGGGGGCTGGGACTAGAAATGGGTTGGGGGATTAAGGCTGGAGGTGGGCTGATGAGGTTAGGAGTGGTAATGGGCTTTGGGGGGGGTTAAGACTGGTAATGGGCTGTGGGCTGATGGGGGCTGTCTGGTAATGGGCTATGGGGGGCTAGGACTGGAAAGAGGCTGGGGGGGTTAAGACTGGAGGTGGGCTGATGGGGTTAGGACTGGTAATGGGCTTTGGGGGGGGTTACGACTGGTAATGGGCTGTGGGCTGATGGGGGCTGTCTGGTAATGGGCTATGGGTGGGCTCTGACACGAAATGGGCTGGGGGGGTTAAGACTGGAGGTGGGCTGATGGGGTTAGGACTGGTAATGGGCTGTTGGGGGGGTTTAGAACTGGTAATGGGCTTTGGGGGGGGTTACGACTGGTAATGGGCTGTGGGCTGATGGGGCTGTCTGGTAATGGGCTATGGAGGGGCTAGGACTGGAAAGGGCTGGGGGGTTAAGACTGGAGGTGGGCTGATGGGGTTAGGACTGGTAATGGGCTGTTGGGGGGGTTTAGAACTGGTAATGGGCTTTTGGGGGGTTAAGACTGGTAATGGGCTGTGGGCTGATGGGGGCTGTCTGGTAATGGCCTATGGGTGGCTAGGACTGTAAAGGGGCTGGGGGGTTAAGACTGGAGTTGGGCTGATGGGTTAGGACTGGTAATGGGCTGTTGGGGGGGGTTAGAACTGGTAATGGGCTTGGGGGGGGTTAAGACTGGTAATGGGCTGTGGGCTGATGGGGGCTGTCTGGTAATGGGCTATGGGGGGGCTAGGACTGGAAATGGGCTGCTGGGGGGGGGTTAAGACGAGGTGGGCTGATGGGGTTAGGACTGGTAATGGGCTGTGGCCTGATGGGGGGGGGGGTTAGGACTGGCAATGGGCTATGGGGGGCTGACTGGAAATGGGTTGATGGGGTTAGGACTGGAAGTGGGCTGTTGGGGGGTTAGGACTGGTAATGGGTTATAGGGGGGGCTTAAACTGAAAATGGGGTGATGGGGGGTTAGGACTGTAAGTGGGTTGATGGGGGGCTAGGACTGGTATTGGGTTGGGGGGTTGCTAGGACTGGAAATGGGCTGATGCAGGGACTAGAAGGGAATGGATGCTGGGTGAGGCTGGAACTAGAAGGGAGCTGATGTTGGGGGAGGATTAGAATGGGATGGGGCTGGAAGAGTAAAATGGCGAAGGGAAAAATATTTTGTGTGGGAGGGATAAAAATCTACAATTGGCCGGGTATTGGGAGAGTAAGTGGGGATTGAGTATGGATGGGTAAAATTTGAGTGGATGAAATATGAATGAGGAAAGAGCAAAAGGATAAAGATTAGTATGTTAAAGCAGATGTAGAGAGAGAATGGAAAAAAACTAGGAGAGAAGAAAGGACAAATGGACAGCAGACGATGGAGAGTTAGCAGAAGACACGAAGAAACCAGAAGAAAGTGGCTGGAGCAATTGCAGCTGAAAAAATGCACAAAGGTAGAAAAATATCTCTTTATTTTGAATTTATTAATTGGAATATGTCAGCTCTGGTAAATGTGCATCATTAACGTCTGCGCTTTGTTTAGTACAAGAGCAAATTAATGTATAGTTTTATTTCTACAGTGTTGTACATTCCAAGTTTGGCTTTTGGGATTCCCAGTTTAATTATTGTCTTCCTGTTTCTAAATTGTGATTACTTGTTTGGTGATGGTCTATGTTCTGCATGTGTAACTGAGCTGAGGTGTTCTGTTTATATAATTCCTATTTGACATTGCCACTTGTTCTCTTTCCCCAGTAGGTCATGTATTGTTGTTCTCTGAAATGTATTGGTTTAATATTTGCAGTGTTGCCTTTTGATTGGTAGAGTATGGTGCTTTGTGAGTCCTGGTAGTGCTGTTAGGATACGGCGGGTTTTGCTATGGGTTTCTAAATGGGCAGTGTTTGTAGTAGTTCCTAATGTGTCTGGCAGTTGGCACTGGATTATAGTAATGTAGAAATTTTTTAGTCTTTCTTTATCCATACACTCATTAAGAGGCACGTTTACTAAAAGTTAGTATATGGTAACATTATGCAAATATTTATGCAAATGAGGCCCCTTATGCAAATGAGGCCCCGCACCCCCCTTGGGCCGCCCCTGCTGGGGGCCCACAATTTTTTTGGCGTAGGGCCTCACTCAAGGTAAATCCGGCCCTGGAGTTAGCAGAAAACATGAAGAAACCAGAAGAAAGTGGCTGGAGCAATTGCAACTGAAAAAAAATGCACAAAAGGTAGAAAGATATCTCTTTATTTTGAATTTATTAACTGGAATATGAAAGCTCTGGGAAATGTGCATCATTAACGTCTGCGCTTTTGTTTGGGTCAAGAGGAAATTAATTTATAGTTTTATTTCTACAGTGTTGTTGTACATTCCAAGTTTGGCTTTTGGGGTTCCCAGTTTAATTATTGCGTTCCTGTTTCTAAATTGTGATTCCTTGTTTGGTGATGGTCTATGTTCTGCATGTGTAACTGAGCTGAGGTATTCTGTTTATGTATTCCTATTTGACATTGCCACTTGTTCTCTTTCCCCAGTAGGTCATGTAATGTTGTTCTCTGAAATGTATTGGTTTAATATTTGCAGTGTTGCCTTTTGATAGGTAGGGTATGGTGCTTTGTGAGTCCTGGTAGTGCTGTTAGGATACGGCGGGTTTGCTATGGGTTCTAAATGGGCAGTGTTTGTAGTAGTTCCTAATGTGCCTGGTGGTTGGCACTGGATTATAGTAATGTAGAAATCGTTTAGTCTGTCTTTATCCATACACTCATTAAGAGGCGTGTTTACTAAAAGTTAGTGTATGTTAGCATTATGCAAATATTTATGCAAATAAGGCCACTTATGCAAATGAGGCCCCGCACCGAGTCTCCGCACATGGCCCCGCACCCCCCTTGGGCCGCCCCTGACTTGGTGGTGTTCTTTATGTGTTCTTTGAAGTTGAGTTGATGGTCAAGTGTGACACCCAGGTAACGTATCACAGATTTGCATGGGAGCTCTGCATCTCGAACCTTCAAGGTAGTGGGGGGAGAGAAACTCTTGTTCCTAATGATGAATAAGACCTCGGTTTTCTTAAGGTTTATCCGTAAATTCTGAGTTAGAAGCCAGTCAGTTATTGCGTTGAAACACTCTACTAGTGGGGAGAGGTCAGGATGCATAATTTTGATTGGGGTGAAGAGCAAGACATCGTCTGCGTAGATAAGGCTGGAAATATTGAATGAGCAGATGTTATCACATATAGGTTGCATATATATGTTGAAAAGTAAAGCCGACAGGGAGGAGCCTTGGGGTCCTCCCTGCTGTTGTTGGAATGACTCAGATGTAGAGGAACCTATCTGAACATGTTGCCATCGATAAGCTAGATAGGATTTACACCATTCCCAGGCCAAGCCCTGAATTCCCTTTTCCTGGAGTCGGGAGAGGAGCAGCTCATGGTTAACGGAGTCGAATGCAGCAGCTATATCAAGGAAGATGAGTACAAACCCATTTTCTATTTTGTCGATACCACTGGATAATGCGTTAGTAAGTATGGTGAGTAAGGTCTCTACGCATGAGATTCTCGGAACCCGTGTTGGGAGGGATCGAGAGGGGCTGATATCAATGTGTTGCTGCATCTGAATTTGGACCACCTTCTCGATAAGTTTGGCTAGAAGGGGTATGCTTGAGATCGGGCGATATGAGTCTGTCCTTGTTGGGTCAAGTTTGTTGTTTTTCAGAAGAGGGCGTATGGACATTTGTTTAAGAGTTGATGGGAATGATCCAGATGAGAAGGAGAGCTTCATGATGTAAGAGAGAGTTGGGCTGAGTTCTGCACGCATCGTTCTGATCCAATAAGCTGGACATGGATCATTTGGAGCTGTAGTGGTGTTGATAGAAGCAATAAGGTCCGAAATGTATTTCTCTGCTGGAGGGTAGAACTCTGTTAGCGGAGGCTGTGTGTGAGGGATGTAGCTGGGTGTGGGACTCGGTGCCGCATTTGTTTTGAGGATTTTAGATTGGAGTTATACCGCATAGATCTGAGGTTGAATTGCTTCTCTCTGAGGGGGGCAGGGTGCCTTGGTCAAGGATTTGGCAATGCTAAAAAGGTCACATGGTTTGTTTATCGAGCGGAGAAGAAGCTCAGTATGGTATTCTCTCATCTTTTCAGATATTGTCTCACGGTGATGCTTTAGGAGGTTGTTGTAGGTCGTTTGGTCTGTTGTGGAACGAGAACGATGCCATTTTCTTTCGTGCTTCCTTAGAAGCTGAAGAGATGACCGCAACTCAGCAGAGTACCATGGGGCTTGTTTTCTGTTTTTTGGTGGATTGTTGGAAGCTGGTGCTTTATTTGAGGAGGGTAACTGTGAACAAGATTTCAGAGTGGTGTTCCATCTGTTGATCTTATCTTCAAGGTTTTGAGCAGAATGACGGAGTGCTGGGAGGGCACTGTTGATGAACTGTAATCTCCTGTAATAAATTGGGGAGAGAGTTTAAAGGAGACATCAGGGTGTAAATAACATTATCTGCAAAGTGTCTGATTTTGAAGTCAGGCCCACGCACCTGTATCCCGCTAATATTGACATTATGGCAGACCCTCTATGCCAGGGGCTCGATCATGAGTGCAAACAATAGCGGGGATAGGGGGCAGCCCTGCCTTGTCCCCCTGCCCAAAGGTAGCTGTTGCAAATGAAATCCCCCTAAAGGTGGGTGTTTCAGAGTGTGCTGAATAATGTAGAATCAAAGGGTAAATGGCCACTGTTTGCTTCTGAATAGGTCAGATAAAGGACAACATTAAAACAGCAGCCTGCAGTAACAGTCACTGTGCTAGAGGAGTTGGAAAGTAAACATTTAGGGGGGATATGCAAATCACTGCCTGTGCTGAAGGAACAAGGGTAATGTTTGCTCACATTTATATCTAGTATTAAGGTTTACCTTTAAATCTATAGGAAATAGTGTAGGGGAATAAAGTGCACACTAGACAGAGGGTGAAGAAGTAAATTCTGGGGCAGGTGGAAATTGCTCATCCTAAGAAAAATGGAATCACTTTGCACTGGCATCTGCAGCCCTGTGCAGAAAAGAGCTTGAAGAACAGTTACCTGAGATTTAGAGATATCAGGCCTCTTTATCTAAAAGAGCTTAATCCTCATCTGAGAGGGGATGAGGAAATGCTCTCAATTGTGCAGGTTCTCCTCTTGAATATGGTGCTGGAAAGTCTCCTGAGAGCCTTGACAGGCCTGGAGTGAAAATGCCAGCAGTGTGCATCCTACAGACCCGGTTGGGAGTAGGGGAGAAGATGGGGTAGAAGATCTCTTCCCAATCTAGGAAGTGGAGTTAACAGCAGAGAGACTCTCTGCAGAGCCTAATCCAAGCTTGGGAGTCCAGCAACAGAGACTGTATTCCAGATTTAGGAGCCATAAAACCCAGGTAGGCCCAGTGGCAGAGAATCCAGGAGCCGAAAGGCCCAGGAAGAGTGCAGTGGCAGATTAGCTCAAGAGAGAGCTGCAGCGGTGGAGAATTGGCTCCATAGGAAACAGCAGTGGCGGAGAATCGGCTCCAGAGGGAGCTACAGTGGTGGAGAATCAGGACCATAAGGAGCTGCAGCAGAGTTGGACCACTGGATGATAGAGGAGTAAAAGGGGCACTAAATGAAGACAAGGCCATAGGGGAGAGACTAAATGAATTCTTTGCTTTGGTCTTTACTGAAGAAGATGTAGGGAATTTACCCGTGCCTGAAATGGTATATAAAGGTGATGTATTGAAAGAAATGTCGATAAACTGGGAAGATGTATTAAAACTATTTGATAAACTGAAGAGTACCAGATCACCTGGACTGGATGGTATACATCCAAAGGTATTGAAGAAAACTGAAATATGAGATTGCAGACCTACTATTAGTAATCTGTGCACTATCATTAAAATAAACTGTAGTATCTGAAGAGTAGAGAATGGGCAATGTAATACTAAGATTTAAAAAGAGTTCCAGGTGTGACCCGGAAAACTACAGACCTGTGAGTCTGACATCAGTACCAGGCAAAATGGTAGAAACCATTATAAAGAATAAAATTACTGATCATGTATATTGGTATATAGTCATGGTTTAATGGGAGAAAGCCAACATGGATTTAGCCAAGCAAAGTCTCGTCTTTCTTATTAATCTGTTATATTTTTTTGAAGGTATGAATAAACAGGTAAACAAGATGAGTTGGTTGATAGTGTATCTGGATTTTCAGAAAGCCTTATGAGAGACTCTTGGCAAAATTAAAAAGTCATGAGATTGGAGGCAGTGTAGTATTGTGGATCAGAAACTGGTTAGATAGAAGGCAGAGAGCAGGGCTAAATGCCAATTTTCTCAATGGAGAAAAGTAAATAATGGAGTACCCCAGGGATCTGTGCTGGGCCCGCTGCTTATTATTATGACCTGGAAATGGGAATAACGAGGGGTGATCAAATTTGCGGATGACACAAAATTATTCAAAGTTGTTAAAACCCAAGAGGATTGTGAAAAATTGCAAGAGGACCTTGATAAATTGGAAGACTGGGCGTCCAGATGGCAGATGAAATTGAATGTGGACAAGTGCAAAGTTATGCATCTAGGAAAGAACAACCCAAACTTTGGTTACACGATGTAAGTACCACCTTAGAAAGCACCACCCAGGAAAGAGATTTAGACATCATTGTGGATAATACGTTGAAACCCTCCGCCTAGTGTGCAGTGGTGGCCAAGAAAGCTAATAGAATGCTAGGAATCATAAGGAAAGAAATGGAGAATAAAACCAAGGATATTTTAATGCCTCTGTATCATTCCATGGTTCGACCGCACCTTGAATATTGTGGGTAATTCTGGTCGCCGTATGTTAAAAAGGATATAGTGAAATTAGAAAAGGTACAGAGAAGAGCCACCAAAATGGTAAAGGGGATGGAAGGATACCCCAATGAGGAAAGGTTTAAAAGGTTATGGCTCTTCAACTTGGAAAAGAGAAGGCTGAGGGGAGATATGAATTTTTTTTAGTGCCATCAAGTCAGTGTTGACTCATAGTGACCCAGCTACCTCTTGGTTTTCTTGGCAATGTATCACCAGAAGTAGATTGCCAGCCTTTTCTTCCAAGGCAATGGAGGGTAAAGTGACTTGACCAAAGTCACAAGGAGTGCCAGTGGGAATTGAACCCTTGATCTTCTGGGTATGAGACAGTTGCTCTAACCACTAGGCTACTCCTCCACTCCTGGGAGATATGATAGAAGTCTATAAATTAATGAATGGAGTGGAACGGGTTAATGTAGATCGGTTCATTATGCTTTCAAAAAGTAGAAAGACTAGAGGACATGCAATGAAGCTACAGTGTAACCCATTTAAGACTAATAAGAGAATATTTTTTCACTCAACGTGTAATCAAACTCTGGAATTTGTTACCGGAGGATGTAGTAAAGGCTGTTAGTGTAGCTGGGTTTAAAAGAGGTTTGGACAAGTTCCTGGAGGAAAGGTCCATGAACCATTATTAAGAAGGGACCCAGGATATTATTGCTTGACCCAATACAAGCATTGTGGAACCTGTGTCTTTTGGGGAAACTGCTAGGTATGTATGACCTTGATAGGCCACTGTTGGAAACAGGATACTGGGCTTGATGGACCTTGGTCTGACCCAGTATGGCATATCTTATGTTCTTATATTCATATGTTCTTAGAATCAGCTTCAGAGGGAGCTACAGTGGCAGAATCAGCTCCATAGAAAGCTGCAGTGGCAGAATCTAGTCCGGACTAGAAGCCCCAGGGAGGTCCAGTGGCAGATCAGCTCAAGGGAGAGCTGCAGCAGTTCTGGAGAGGGCAGAAGTGCAAAACCCTCTCCAGATTAGAGGAAGCGAAGCCGAAGCTACAGACTCAGGAGACGTTTTGTAGATCTATCCAAGTGCTTTCACAAGCAGATTTGGGGCTTGTGGGCAAAGGGAAAGAGAGAGGAGTTAGGAGAGAGGTTATTAAGTTTAGATCCATAATCTTTAAAGGTTTACTTATATCATTACGTATAAGGATATAGTTGGTTGTTTGAACTGCCTTATCTCTTATCCTGTATTGTTTCACCTTACCTGCTTGAACCACTTATTATAATATAGGTTGTACATACTGCATTATTTTATCACAATTCTTGATGTATATATTTTGTAAATAAATTGTAAATACTATTTAAGCCAGCCTTGTTCACACAAGTATTCTTTTGAGAGGTTTCCTAGGGTGAAAGGAGGGAAACCTTTCCCAAATGGAGGCACCAGCCGCCAAACGGACAAGAACTGATGGAGCCTGACCTCGAGGAGACTCCAGCCAGGCTGGTCTCAGACCCAGAAGTGCACCCAAGGGGATGCTACACGAATATGACCCATTAGCTCTAATCCTTGGTGTAGGGCTTATAAATCTATTTCATATTCTCTCCCATCTAATTCATTAGGCCAGGTGATTCTAACCCAGGGGTCTCAAACTCCAGTCCTGGAGGGCCGCAAACCAGTCAGGTTTTCAGGATGCCCCTAATGAATATTTATTAGATGTATTTGCATACAATGGGGGCAGTGCATGCAAATATTTCTCATGCATATTTATTAGGGATACCCTGAAAACCTGACTAGTTTGCCATCCTCCAGGACTGGAGTTTGAAACCCCTGTTCTAACCCTTTTGTTTAAGGGGGATAAGATGGATGAATCTCACTGTGTAAATGATCAACTGGTGGCCAATATTCCTGTCATTACCAAGATTATTGAGGCAGCTGTAGCTGATCAACTGCTTCTGATTTTGGGCTCTGTCTAAAAGATTATTCAGGCTTTCAAAGAATGTGTGGCAAGAAGAGTTCTGGCAGCATTAATGAACGATGTAAGAACGATCATAGATGGACAACGGATCTTTGTGATGCTACTGATGTGGCCTTCGATTTAGTGCATCATTATGTGTTACTAGCCCAGCTGAATGTTGTTGAAGATAACAAGGGTGGTATGGAGCTGGTTTGAAAGATTCCTTAAAAATCGGACTTTACAGATCACCTGGCAAGGGGAGTCTTTAGTTGCCTGGTTAATGGCATACGGGATTCTGCAGGGTTAGCCATTGTATCCTATTTTATTTCATTTTTACTTGAGTTGTTTGGAATATATTCTGTGGGAAATATGAGGATGACATTTTTCTTATATTTCCTATGGAATCAACAACACTTAGAAGGGCAGACCGGATAGGCCATATTGGCTTTATCTGCTGTCATATTTCTATGTTTATGACTACTTGAGTGAAAGTTTTTTCATTGCATCAAAAATGGATGCTCAATATTAGCTTAAAAGTTAATCCAGAAAGGACAAGCATTTTAAAGATTAGAGGGGCCGAGTGTTGATCCACCTTTAGTAAATTCTGTTGTTGCAGGTTCACCTATTTCTCTTGGCTATGAGACATTTTGTGTGTCCTTATAGACTCCCTGCTAATGATGGCATCTCAAGTTTCAGCTATGGTAAAGAAAATCTTCTGTAATTTGAGGGTTCTCCATTTATTTGAAGCCAACATTAAGGGTTACATGGAACAAAAGAACAAAGGAACAAACATAACTTAAAGTTGAGGTATCTTTAGGGCTTACAGAGAACAATGAAACAGTAATGAAATCATATATAAAAACATAAGGTAATATAAACTTTAGAATCCAAGGGAGCAGCAATTTGGAATACGGGATGAGAAGTAATGGGGGTCCATGGACCTTGTGGGGGGAGGGTGGCTTGGAGGTGGGGGAGAGGGCAGTGGAAAGGGGTACAGTGGTAGGTTTAGAGGTGGGAAATCTTCAGTCACTAATACAGGTGGTTGTAGTCACCTGTCTGGATTATTGTAACATAGTTTTACTGAGCTTCCTGGAGACGCTGCTGCATAGGTTGCAGTCATTGCAAAATGTAAGCTGCTAAACGTATCCTGGGAGGATCTAGGTAGGAGAGGGCAATATCTTTTTTAATTGCAATCCATTGGCTCAGTATATGGGCATGAATTTTGTTTAATCTTCTTTGTTTATTTTTAAGATCTTACATAGCATGGTGCCAGAATATTTGAGTTCTTTTGTTATATTGTATGTCCCTAATCAATCATTTTGGTCAGGGAGAGAAGTCTGACTGGCTTTTCTGTTCACAAAAGTTATTTATTTAGAAGACAGTAGAAAGAAGACTATTTCAGGAGCAGGTCCTAAAAGGGAAAGGGAATTGGATTTAACTCAACCTTCCTCAGAGTTCAAGAAGAGTTACATTCAAAAACTGTAGGTATTTTTCTGTCCCCAGAGAGCTTACAATCTAACCTGAGGCAATGGGAGGGTTAAATGACTTTCCTAGTGGCAAGATGATGGATCATAGAGACAGCCTGTGGTTCATTCGAGCTATGCTGAAGAGAAAGGGTGAGAATCTGGCCCATCCATTGGGGCCGGCAAATTTCATAAGTAAGAGCCAGCTTACCTTAGAGCATGTGGAGTTTACTCGCAAAAGGATTGTCCTTTAATTTCAGACTACTGTGGTGCTTCTGGCCTGGAGCAGATCACCAAAGGGGTTTCTTTGAGCTCCGAGGATCAAGCGCTGCCCCCCCAACCAGAAGCAGTCCCACTGGAGGGTCAGCAGTGGATATGGAGGGAGTTTTCAAGGTGTCAGTATGCTGCTTGAACATGGCCTCAACCTCTTGCTCCTGCCCAGAGCCATGAAAGTCTCTGGACGCCAATACTCATTGAGAAGACCCTGGATGCCATATCAAAAATATCAAATGTCATTCAGGTAATGTGTTTGCCACACTCATCCCCCTTGTATCACTAAGGAAAGGTACTGCTCAGTCTTCTCTGTAGAGAGAAAGTCAGCATATTCCTCTAAGTTGCACATGATGTTCTGCAAGTGCATGCCAATGAAGAGCTGGTAGGATGCTATGCAGGATGTGAGCATAGTGTTCAAAAAGATATTTTCCTAAAAGAATCTAAAGTCTAAGTCTCCCTCCCCAGGGATGCTGAAGAGTGAGACTTGGAGCTCTTAGCCTTTTTGAATGTGGATTCGACAATCATGAAGTCATGTGGTAGCTGAAGCTTCTCCAGTTTAGGAGTCTTCTGAATTCTATACAAGGTGGCCCAAAAAAAAAGTGAGAAAATCTTGTAAATTAAAAGCTTAAATAGTTTACTTATTTATCTTTTTTGGCTATATAACATCTTTATTTCGACAATTTCTGGTCGCCATCTTTTTTTTAAAAAATTTGTCAATCATTTACATCTGTCTTTGAATTTTTAAATTTATATGCTATGAGATGTTCTCACTTTTTTGGGCCACCCTGTATATAGAGTTAACCTTCTTACTGAATGGAGGCACAGAGAGGGATGAAAAACCTGTAATGTATATTTAAAATCTGATCAAACAAATGTTTATTTATTAGCTCACTTTGTTGCCCAAACCTGCATGATCAAAATGTAATGTATATTTGTAATTCTATGTGATTGTAGCTCATTTTTGTTACTCACACCTGGATGATCAAAATGTAATGTATATTTGAAATTCTTTGTGATTCTGGTGTACCCTTCCCTCAAATCATACTGTATCTTTGATTGAATAAGTTACTCCCTGTATTTACACCATGGTCCGCTGCTGATCGCTGGAAGTGGCGGCTTATAAATGTTTACCAAATAAATAAATAAATAAATAAATCTGCAGCCTCTGGGTATTATCACTATTGCCTTGGGAGCAATGGAATACTGGAGGATATCCAACTGGGCTCCTCCTCCATTTACAACATAAATGGAATGGATTTGACCATTTCCCTAACACAGAAGATAAGCTCCTTTGGCAAGGACTTGTGGTACGCATGAGGAGGAGGAGTATCTGAGGGTAACTGTGGACCTTTCCTCTTAGAAATATTCACAGTCAAACATGGACTCCCAGGAGCAGATCAATGCAGACTTAGAGAGTTATTTAAGTATGTCTGAGCCTCTGTCTGAGTCAACCTCTGATAAGGCAGGCAAAGAGAATTTGAGAAGAAACTTGCTGTGGAAGCAAAAGCGCATAATAAATACTTTTTCAAGTACATTCATAGCAAAAAACCTGTGAGAGAGTCAGTTGGATCATTAAATGATAGAGGAGTAAAAGGGGCACTAAGAGGGGACAAGGCCATAGCAGAGAGACTGAATGAATTCTTTGCTTTGATCTTTACTGAGGAAGATGTAGGGATATTATCCATGACTGAAGAGGTATTTAAAGGTGATACTGTGGAAGAATTGAAAGAAATATCGATACACCGGGAAGATGTATTACAACCAATGTTTCCTCTAAGCTGCGCTGGATCCTCCACCGACATTCCTGCTGGGGGGGAATGCAGCGCAATCGATACTCCACCCCTCCCCCCACCGGCGGGAATGCCGGCGGAGGACAAGGCAAGGCTTAAAGAGAACATTGGCTACGGCATGTGTTAGGGCCAGCATTCCCACTGGTGGGGGGAGGGACGGAGCGTTGATCACTCTGCATCCCCCCCCCCCCACCAGCAGGAATGCCGGCGGAGGATTCAGTGCAGCTTAGAGGAAACATTGATTACAACTATTTGATAAACTGAAGAGTAGCAAATAACCTGGAGCGGATGGTATGCATCCAAGGGTGTTGAAAGAACTGAAATATGAGATTGCAAACCTGCTATTAGTAATCTGTGAACTATCATTAAAATCATCTGTAATACCTGAAGATTGGAGGATGGCCAATGTAACGCCAATTTTTAAAACGGCTTCCAGGGGTGATCTGGGAAATTACAGACCTGTGAGCCTGACGTCAGTACCAGGAAAAATGGTAGAAACCATCATAAAGAACAAAATTACTGAACATGGCTTAATGGGAGACAGCCAACATGGCTTTAGACAAGGAACATAAGATATACCATACTGGGTCAGACCAAGGTCCATCAAACCCAATATCCTGTTTCCAACAGTGGCCAATCTAGGTCATATGTACTGTGATGAGGAGAGTATGGCTGAGTCCATGGAATTGGAAGAAAATCAGTCATTTACCTTTAAAGAAAGAGACAGGCAAGGAATCAGTAGCTCTAAAACTGCAGGCAGAGAAAAAAAACACGCAGCTACTGAGGACAGGACACACCCAAGCTCTGCTAATCCAAGGGCAGGCTTGGAAATTAATGAGGGACACCTGGGGGAAGGGGAGTGCACGGTAGTTCAGAGACACTCTTATAAACCCAGGGAAATATTGGAGGAAAGGACGGAGAGAGAGAACAGCCAGAGAGAGAGCAAGAGGAGCAGGAGTACCAGGACGAGGCAGCACACGCAGCAGCACGCTGGAAAGAAAGATACAGGAAACCAGCACTCAAGAGAGCTGACCAGGGAGAACACTGGAGAATTCAGTGGGGAGAGAAGCACCAGAGAAAGGCCCAGGGAGTTCACCGTGGAGGAGAATGGTGGAGACTTCCAAAGGAATCTCAGAGGTGAAAGCCCTAGTCAGAAGGAAAGCCAGGATTGCAGGGAAACTGCAATTGGTTTTAAAACTAGGAGAGCTGTGCCAGAGAGAAGTGCTGAAAGGGTCAGGCTGCAGTGCCAACCGTTCCTGAACTAGCTAAAGAGCTGAAACTTCCAAAAAGGTGTGTGAATAAAAGGGTAGCCAAAAGTGCCGTAAGCCAGTTAGAGGCATTGTGTCATTTGATGCAAGAAAAGAATCTCCACGTTCCTGGTAGAAACCCTGTGCATAGGGAAAAACCTCAGTGGAGAAAGGTTCTGGAACTTTTAGAGAATATTAAGCCTGACGTTTTTCATGTTGGCTTAAAGCCAGATTTACCGGACACAGGTCCTGAGGAAATGCAGATAGACTATTATGACTCTGATGAGGGGTCTGAAGATTCAGTAATGGATTGTTCTCTGTGCCAGAAGGCAGAATAAAAAGTTCTTGGATAAAAGAAGGGAAAAGCCTATAACCTGAATGTCCTAGAAGGCAGTGTGGAAACAGGGAGAAATGTGTTTAGCCAGGAATGCTAAAGAACCCTGTTGCTGACGAAAGGATATTTCTTTTGGGTTTGAAGAGAAGAGAAGCCTTGCTTGATTGCTGAATGATTTGAAAAACAGCGACACATGTTAAAAAGCTACATAAAGCAGTTTCATTGTTTGGTTTGGTATAAACGCTTATGGATTATTGTTTGGAGAAAAGAATCCTGTTTGTTTTGCGTTGAGCCTTAATGCTCTTTAGAAAAAGAAATAAATTCCTGTGTTTTGCCTTGTAAACCCTCGGTCTCCACACTACTTTTTTTTTTTTCTAAACAACACAACTACAAATCCCAGCAGCCCGGCACTGGATGAGGAAGAAAACTCTTTAATTAAAGGACTAACAAGTGCAGCCCTAGGCTTATAGGCTGTTGCCTGGGCCAGGGACCTCCACAGTACCTCACAGTTTCCCCTAAAGACACAGGTTCCACAATGCTTATATTGGGTCAAGCAGTGATATCCTGGGTCCCTTTTTAATAATGGTTTATGGACCTTTCCTCCAAGAACTTGTCCAAACCTTTACTTATGACCTAGATTGGCCACTGTTGGAAACAGGATACTGGGCTTGATGGACCTTGGTCTGACCCAGTATGGCATATCTTATATCCTTCTCTGGGAGCTTCAATGCACTGATGATTTCCAGTGCCTCCGGGAGTGATCACCTCCTTATGCACTGGAAAATAATATCAACTGGGTAGAAACTGGTGTCATGGCCCTTCAAGGTCTCAATGATGATTTCTCTCCCACAGGGAGTTTAAGGATGTAGAGGACAGGATTTGATGTGCTATTGTCAATACTATTGAAGATGCAGCTTCGCGGAGGGCAAAGAGAATCATCATACTCTGTTCGAACTCTTTCATGAGCCGCTTCTCAAGGGTTGCCATGAACAAAGTTAGAAGGCAAGGGGAATTGGATTTAGCTCATGCCTTTGTCAGATGCTCAAGGTGAGTTACATTCATGTATGGTAGGTATTTTCCTGTTCTCCAAGAATATAGAGCCCTATATTCAGCCCCGGTGGCTAGCGCGATTACAGCAGCTAGCCACCAGCACTGAATATTAAACGTGGATATTCAGTGCTGAGTTCATATGCCAGGGTCATATGTGGTCTGAGTATTGAGTATCCAGGGTTGCTGCACAGACAGATGCCACAGAACCTAACTGGACGGTGGTGATATTGAGCCACTGCCCAGTTAGCTGCCATGGGTAAAGATAGGTGCAGCAAAAGCTGGCCTATCTTTATATGCGGGTTGCTAACTGGGCAGCAGTGCAATATCACTGCTGTCTGCTTAGCAATGGTTGCTGCCCTGGAATGACCACGACACACCCTGATGTTACACGGTTAACACTGAGGTGTGTAGCAGTATTACCCGGGGATATTCAACTGCACTAACCATGTTAATGCCATCGAATATCCCTCTGAGCGGCATTTACATGGTTTACAGTTGTGTAAATCATGTAAATGCCTTTGAATATCAGGCCCTTACAATCCAAGGGGCCTTTCTACTAAAATGCCTGATGCAGTTAATGCACACTTCAGTGCATGTTAACCACTTCCACGGGCCCATGATAATAATTCCCATACAGGCAGGATAATTACTGCTCCTTGAAATGCGTATGAATTGTGCATTGTATGATGGTGCGAGGTCTGGGTGAATTTGGAGTGGAGAGTGGGCATTGAGTACACAATGGGGGTCATTCGGAACTGCGATTAGTGGGGATGTGCATCCAGAGTGGAGTATATCCCCCATTAATTGCTTGGGGCCGATTACATACCCAAAGCTCCCTGCATGTATAGAGGGGATATGTGGGGAGCTATGGACAGGGGTGGGAGGGGTAGGCTGTAGGAGGGCCATGAGCGGGGCGGAGGCAGGCCAATGACCCCGGACATACAGGACTGATTCCGGCTGTGGCCCTGTACATCCGGGCGGAGGGCAAGAATGCACAGGGAACTTATTCCACCTCCAAGGTGGAATAAATCTCCCTGAAGGAGGAGATGTGCATTGGTAGACCCAGGACAGATGGTGAATGGCAGTGGGAGGTTCCTCTTGGCCTGAGTCTGGCCTTGGAAGACCCCTCTAGGGTTCGGGCAGTGGGGACTAGCACTTTTAATCTGGTGCGGGGAATCGGGGCTCCTGCATGGCGTCCCGGTGCCATGGCGATGGGACACTGCGGCTTCAAGGCTCCATGCAGAAGCATTGTGTGTGTTGGACAGGGTGGGAGCCATATGTGCAGTGGGGCTGAATCAGGGCATGTCTGGCCTGTCCAAGCCCTTTACCCTGATTCTGCTCCCACAGGAATGTCTAACTCCCGCGGGTGCAGAATTGGATGTAAATCCAGCCCATCCAGATTTTGGATGTCCAGATGTGCTCTGACTAGAATTGGCCTCACCGTGGTTAATGCAGGCATCAGTAGTGGACATTGGTTCTCAACATGTCACTTAACACAGGTACACCTACTGCCACCTCAGTAGGTGGCAATAGATGCACCTGCAGTAATTGCCAAGGGCCAGAGCAGATGCTAAAAGACTTGCTGTTTGGTAACTGTTGGTCTCATGCTGGCCACACCCCTGACAATTACTATGGAGGCATTGCACATTGTGTTAGTTTTAGCACTAAACGCATGGTAGGTGGAAAATCCTACTGCACTTTAGTAAAAGGCCCCTAAGTTTGCACCCGAGGCAATGGAGGTCTAAGTGACTTGTCCACTATCACAATGTGCAGCAGTGGGATTCAAACTCCAGTGTTCGATCCTTGCCCCTTTTTCTTTTCAACATCTTCTTGGCCCCGTTAGCTACTTTAATCCAACAATTCGGCATCTCTGCATGCTATTGTGCAGATGGCATTTTATTACTTTTCCATGCTCACCCAACATCCCCCGATCTCTCTGCCTTAAATGACAGTCTATCTCAGGTTGTTCTTTGGCTAAACCATAATCGTCTGAAGCGCAATGCTTCAAAAACCTCAGTTACTTGACTTACTGGTTCCTCTGCAGTCCCACCCCTTGCTCCCTTCACTAAATGGTACACCTATCTCCCTGTCACCCTCCCTCACTTTCCTACAGTTTTTGGCCTTACCTCCCTATCTTTCATCCTGCTTTATTCTTCATGCTCCCTCACGTACACTATGTTCTATTCATGGCAATCATCTCTACCTCCCTTCCTCATCTTGTGCGTGATATGAGAACTCAGCACTCAACTTCTTACTTCCTTGGCCCTAGTTTGTGGAATGCCCTCTTACCCGATCTCCATTTGGAACTATCTTATCTTATTCAAATCACTCCTAAAGACGCACTTTTTAAATTAGCCTTTAACTTAGCCCTTCAGTAATGCAGGACCCATTCTCCCCTTCCTATTTCCCTTAGTTTGTTACCACTTTGTCATTCTTGTTTCTTGTCCTGACAGTCCTGTGCATTGTGTCTCCTCTTTTCCTGTTTTTATTGGCATTCTTTTCTCGATTTTCTGGTATTTTTAGTGTACACTGCTCTGCTGTTCAATGGGCAGTATAGCTAATTTTAATAGACCATAAGCCTGGCTTCTGTCATTGTTATCCCACTGTTTTAACTATTAGGTTACTCCTCCACTCTGCCTGTAGAAGATTTAGCTGATGGCTGCACAATCTGATGGGGAGTATCGGCTGGCTGGTCTCGGTTTCATGGAGGCTGATGTGGCCCCTCCGATGCCTCAATGCTCTTGACATCACATTCCGATGGATCTTGATATTGATGCACCATAACCTCCACTCAATGATCATCATCTCTGATCCTTGATGCCTTTGAAAATGAATACAAATCCTTCCTTTTCCATGAGATGGTATCAGAGGGTGTCCAATGTTGGGGAGACCTGTTGTTGCTTGGTTCCAAGTGAGATTTAGGGCCCCTCTATGTTAATACACATCAAGCATCTGATGCTGCTCTGGAAGCAATGAAGACTGATGCTGAAGAGGATGGATCACTCTTCTCAGCATCAGAAATACATTTGCGCTGCTTCTCTGGTCTCTGGAGCCCTCTTGTCATCTGTGAACACAAAACAGAAGACTTGTGGTCAAGCCCCAAACACTGCAGACACCTTTTGTGAGTGCCTGTAATATACTTGTAGAATCTACTGGCCAGTTTCTGGGATATAGTGTCTAACACAATAGCTGCAGTGAAATCAAAGACTCCATTTTGAAGAAAAAAAAATTAACACGGTTGGAATGCTTGAGGCTTAAATGCAGCCTATAGCAATGACGAGAAAAATAAGGGAAACCTTAACATGACCAAAACCTCTAAACTAAGAAAAAAATAAAGGGAAGGTACACATGACTATAGAGGTGGCAAGACAAGATAACTCACAAAGAGCCAAAAAAGCTAAAGAGTAACAAAAAATGCAGAGAAGACGTAGACTGCTGCTGAAGGATGTCTTTGGGACTGCACAGAAAAAGAAACTGAAGAGATGAGGTGCAGTGGTGGCAGGCAGGAAGGCATGCACATGTGTGGAGGAACCAATCTAATAGCTTCTAGAAGCTGCTGAGAGGTTCCTTCATAGGGCTCTGTTGATGACATCACCCATATGTGCGTACTTATCCTGCTTGTCCACAGAGAAGAAGTTTGCTGATATGTGCTTCTACTGGAATTTGCCTTGAACCATAAAGTAAAGCAGAATATGAATGCTCATATTAAATTAAGTTCAATCTCTTCTCTGAGATGAAGAGCCCACCCTCTCTAGCCTTTCTTTATAGGGAAGCCATTCCAGCCCTACTATAATTTTTGCTGCCCTTTTCTGTATGCTTTCTAGTTATGCTATATCTTAATTTGAGATGAGGCAGCCAGAACTGTGCACAATAGTATTTAACATGGAATGTATCCAGGTATTTCGTATTTTATAGAAACTGGTACATGTGTCGCAGTGTTACTAATTTACATTGGAAAAAGTGTTTTTGGTTATCACCCATCTGTAAAAGTGCATGTTATTCCACAACATGCGTTCCTTTAACCATAAGGTTTTAGTTGTATTTCCAGGGAGGGCAATGCACGTACTGCTAAGTTTTAAATAATCAGAACTACACACCTGATTTTGCCTTTAAGAAATGCCTACACATAATGCAGGTGACACTTTAACTGTGCAGGGAACTTTTTGGATTGGGCAGTAATCAAAATAAAATTGCCTGCATAGTTTTTACTTTGATTATTCCAACAAACCGTGCGAGTAAAAACTACCTGCAGAGGTTGGCAAAGCACGGGCAATCTGATTTATTCCAACTTGTTTAGTTTTCAGATTGATAAATGCAGAGATGAAAATGACTTGTTTTCTTCCGTTTTAGGTGCATTTCACTCGAGCATGCATGCCTATTATTGAGGTGTGTCCATCCATCAGTTTGTCCATCCATATGCCTGAGGTTTGTGTAGCATATACATTTATAGCCAAAAGAGTAGAAACTATGGGATGGGGTGCAGGTGTGAATTGGGAACTGATGTAACTGGACCATGGCAGTAGTGGTTCTGGAGGTAGCCTCAGTGAGCCATAGGGGTGTTTGTGCTATATAAGGGACTTGAATGGTACAGCAGACTATTGCAGATTCCTAGAATGCATGGATGGGGAGAACAACTCCAAAAGAATATTAAAATAGCTTATCTACGCTTGCTTCTGTCTCCAGGTGGAATAAATCCTATCTTCCCTCGAACACAGCCTCTCCTTCCAACTGCAGTTCTCTGCCAAAGCTGCTCCCGCTTCTGTGTCCAGAAGTCTTTAGGAGTTGTGATATCAAATAATGAAGTATTGTGGCAGCTCCCAACGGAGAATGCTTAGTACCTGATCCAGTCCATCACTATCTTCTTTCGCTAATCAAATCTTCTCTAGGAGAGACACATGCTGCCAGTAGAGACATTTCTGCATTACAGGAACAGCATAATCTCTACACAGAATTCCCATGACTCTGGGCAACCCCTTAGGCTGTGGAGATTCCAAAATGTCCTGAAGATTCCAGTCATCTGTGCCTTCTGAAATGTTTTAAACAACCCTAAAGATTTGAAAGGTTAAAGTAATATGCTGCGGAGGTAATTGGATGAGGTAGGAATGTGTACTTATTGTACCTCGTTTATTTAATTTTCAGTATTCAGCATTTCAGGGCTTTGCCTACACTCCAGCATGCACATCACTTGGTCTTTCCATTTCAATTATGACTTCCAGTCCATAACAAAATAAAGGAAAACAAAACCGTGCAGGAGATTTTTTGAAAGGAATGCATCAAACATTTACCAGGTTATTATGGTTTCCTTGTGGCGAGTTTTGATAATTGAATACACAGCTCAGAATTCAAAGGTCAATTTAAATACTTAAATGTTCTTTTAGTTAAAAATGAAGCAAGCTATTCTGTTTTCATTTTATTTTGCCCTCTTAACTAGGAGTTTGCAGGCCTGGCAGCAAAGGTCATCTGATGGTTTGGGCTTCTGCGGGCTGAAGTCGGAATGCTTTCTATCCATCTTTCCCAGCGTTTCCTGTCTGCTCTTGCACGCACACCCACTACACATTTGTGTGTTGCTTTATCCACTTTAGCCTTCTCCTGTCTGTTTCACTCTTCTTTAGTTTATTTGTAGGAGTTCATTCAGAGAACTTGGTATACTGAACTTGCAGGGAGTGTTGTAACAGCTGCATTAATTCAGAAAAAGTAGGACGCTGTAATGGCTGCGAGCTCCTTTTATTGAACCAACCTAAGAATTATTCAAAGACAACACACAGTATAGTGAGGAGCTTTCAAGGTCCTTTCTTCAGATATGCAGAGAGAAGGGAGAATCTTTTCTTAAGGTTTACTCAATGGTTCTGTCCAACACTTATTCAGACAGAGGTGAAGCTGAATTAAGTTTTACCTCTTAAAACGTTGTGTCACGGCTGGCATGTGCTGTAAAATCACAGCAGGGCTAATGTTTCAGCACTGCAACAGATGAGATTCCCTCATGTAAAATTTAACAAGACTGCTCTTTTGCACTGCCAGCAGTGAAACAGGTGGTGAAACAATCCCATTCGCAGCATGAGGCGTTAAATGCTACAGCCTTTACTGATTTATTTACTCTTAAAGCAGCAGGGCCTGCTAGCAACATATTATAACTAGTCTCAAAATGCTTTTCTTCACATCCAGACGAGGATTTCTGTACTGTTTTCTTTTGAATTGGTCCTTCAGTTATATATTCCGAAGTTTCCTTTTTCTAGATCATTCCCAAGAAGGATTCTCAGCCAAGTCCTCGGGACGCACCAAGCCAGCCAGGTTTTCAGGATAACCACAATGAATATGCATGAGAGAGATTGACATACATGGACTCCATTGTATGTGGATATCTCTAATGCAGATTATTTGTGCTTAGGGTTGCCAACCAGCCAGTTTTCAGCCGGCCTGGCCGGTTTTCCTGTGGTCGGACCGGCTGCCGGCAGAGAACCGAAACCGGCCATTGAAAAGCCGGTTTTTTGCTCTGGCTGCGAGATCGGAGCAGCCAGAGCAGAAAACCGACTTTGCGCTTGCGATTGCGATTGCGATCACAGTCCTGGCCCCCCCCCCCCCCTTGCAGCCGCTGCTGCTGCTTCTTACAGAGCAGCGGCTACAATAAAGTTAATTTAAAAGTAAGGAATCCTGTGAGGGGCATTCCGGCCCTATGAAACTCCTTCTGCAGTGCCCGCCCCTCTGATGTCACTTCCTTTCCAGCCAGGGACCCTGCAGAAGGAGTTTCATAGGAGCGGAGGGTTTCTCACAGGTTTCCTTACTTTTAAATTAACTTTATTGCAGCTGCTGCTCAGTAAGAAGCAGGAGCAGCAGCTGCACGGGGGGGGGGGACTACAAATGGGCTGTGATGGGGGGGACCTGGACTGGAAAAGGGCTAGGGTGGGGGGGGGGGAACTTGGACTGGAAATGGGTTGTGATGGGGGGACCTGGACCGGAAATGGGGGGGGGGTAATTGTACTGGAAATGGGCTGCGATGGGGGGGGGGGACCTGGACTGTAAAAGGGCTATGGGGGGGGGGACATGGACTGGAAATGGGTTGTGATGGTGGGACCTGGACTGGAAATGGGCTATGGTGGAGGGAGGGGGAACTTGGACTGGAAATAGGCTGTGATTAGGGGGGCTAGGACTGCAAATGGGCTGTGATGGTGGGGGGCCTAGGACTGGAAATAGGCTGTGATGGGGGACTTGGACTGTAAATGGGCTGTGATTGGGGGGCGGGGCTAGGACTGGAAATGGCCTGTGATGTGAAGGCTAGCACTAGAAATGGGCTTATGAAGAGCTGGAATAGGACTGGAAATGGGCTGATGTGGGGCATGGGAGAGAATGGGACTAGAAGGGAGTGGATGCTGGGTGGGTCTAGAACTATAAGGGAACTGATTTTGGGGGAGGACTAGAATGGATGGGGAATGAGAATGGAGAGGGGAAAAAATATTTTGTGTGGAAGAAAAGTCTATGATGGGTCGGGTATTGGGAGAGTAAGAGGGGCTTGAGAATGGAAGGGTGAAATTTAAATGGATGATAAAGGAATAAGGAAAGAATTGGGGGAAAGAGCAAAAGGGAAACAATCAGTATGTTAAAGCAGATATAGAGAGAGAATGGAAAACATCTAAAAGAGAAGAAAGGCCAAATGGATAGCTCGCAGAAGACACGAAGAAACCAGAAGAAAGTGACTGGAGCAATTGCAACTGAAAAATAAAATGCCCACAAGAAGGTAGAAAAATACTTTTTATTTTGAATTTATTAACTGGAATATGTCTGGTCTGGGAAGTGTGTATTGCTAACATCTTTGCGTGTTTGTTTAGTGCAAGAGGAAATTACTTTATAGTTTTATTTCTCCAGTGTTGTACATTTCATGTTTGGATTTTGGGGTTCCCAGTTTAATAATTATCTGACCAAGGAAGTTAGCCTACACGTATCCTTGGTAATTTTTGTGGGTGGGGCTGGGGGCGGGACAGGGGTGGGACTAGGGGAGGAGAATGGGTGGAGCATGGCGAGCCAAAGGTGTCGGGTTTTTCTCGGTGAAAAAGTTGGCAACCCTATTTGTGCTTGTCCTGAAAATCTGGCTGGCTAGGTGTGTCCCGAGGACGGGGTTGAGAAGCCCTGCTACAAACTGAAAGAAATTGCAAAATATGTTGTTGGCAACATTTGAATGAGATTCTCAAAAATTAGAGGGCAATATTCAGCTGCCCAGTCACCACGTAAAGGACCCCATTTATTAAGACATGAGTGGAGGAGTAGCCTAGTGGTTAGAACACTGTCTTGGTAACCAAGCAACCAGGGTTTGATTCCCACTAGCACTCCTTGTGGCCTTGGGCAAGTCACTTAACCCTCCACTGCCTCGGAAGAAAGACCTGGCAATCTACTTCCGGTGACACTGCCAAGAAAACCCAGGAGCTTCTGGGTCACCAGGAGTCAGGACTGACTCAAAGGCACACATTGCATTTTTATTAAGGCGTAGCCAAGGCCAAAACTGACATGAGGTAATGGCAAAGTCTTCATGTTAACTGACTGGCAGATGACCCAGTTCAGTTACCTACACCTTTTGAGATGTCAGTAACTCCACCATGCTATAGGAATAATTTTATAAGGCACACCTACATTTCTGCGTGTGTTTTCATTCATAAATCACAGTAGTTTAGTGATTTATGTGTGTAAATGACCACTTACATTTTATTTATTGATTTGAAATTTCTTTTATACTGCCTTTCAAGTTATCAAGGTGGTTTACATTGAACTTAAAATTGGATGATAGGTTACAATGAACTCAAAATTAAATGAGGAACAATAACTAGTTTTATTGAGAACAGTTAACAAGAGGAAGATAACAGGGTTTAACTATATACAATAGGTTGTTATGAGGTGTAGACCATATGAGTTAAGGGTTGGTGGGGGTCAGAGGTGGGAGGAGTTGCACCTTCTATGTCAAGTGTCAGAACCAAAGTATTCTTGAAATAAAAAAAGTCTTTAGCTTTTTATGGAAGTCCCTATATGTAATGCAGTCAGTTGCTATTCTGAAAGTACTCGAGTTGGATTGATGGCATGAAGGAGTGGCCTAGTGGTTGGGGCAAGATACTTCAGGCCAGAAGGTCGGGGGTTGAAATCCCACTAGAGGACAGCAACCTTGGGCCGGAAGGACTGGGATTTCTAGTCCCACAGATGCTCCTTTTGGTCTTGGGCAAGCCACTTAACCCTCCATAGCCCATGTTCCCTGTAAAATAGTTATCTCCATGTTATAATGCCCTGTTCAATGTAATTTCAGTTTGTTCAATGTAAACCACACTGATGCAGAATAGCATGGTATATAAGAGAATGTAAATAAATAAATAAAATAAATAAATGTACTTTTGCTGTGGGCTTGCACAGGAATGGAGTTTGGGCACAGTGTAGATGGAGAGCAAATTCCCATGCATAAATGATAAAATATTGTAATTTACGTGTGTTCTTGGGAAATCTAGGCATGTACCCTTATATCAGCCCTAGGGATGGTCTACGTGCTCACGCCTAGTTTAACACACATTTTTGACTGCTTAACATCCCTATTTTATAAAATTAAGTATACACAAAACTTACTTTATAAAATAAGCATGACATAGATGTTAAAACATGCATAAATCTAGCTGACCCTTAGAAAATGATCCTCTATGTGCTGTGTTAACAGTTAGTGCATAGTAGCTCACTGCATGTTAACTGTAAGGTGCATTCTACCCCCTGTCCCTTCCATATTAGACGCTTTACGCAGAACTAAACTCACACTTTTAGCATGAAGTAATTCCTGTGTTAATGCAGCTTGGTAAATAGGGCCCAAAGACAAGCACCTGACTTATCAGCTTATCTTCACGCTAGACATTCAGCAACACTATTCATTTAAATAGGACTGCCAAATCTGTAGCCCTAAACTTAAACCAGCATCCTGACTCTGACACTGATCATATGCCTGTAAGTTAGGCCAGCTATTTGTGTGCTCTAGCTTAAAGGATGCGGTTATTTGATTAGTGCTGAATAAAGCGTAGTTACTCACCTGTAACAGGTGTGCTCCAGGGACAGCAGGAATCAGTCCTCACATATGGGTGACGTCTGTGCCGACGGAGCCCTCATGCGGAGCAATTCCCCAGCTTTCAAAGAAAGCCTTTGGGATTGCATCACGCATGCGCGGTCTCCTTCCCGCCCAAGGGTGCCATCTTGCTCAGTCTAATGACATAGCTAAAAAGATGGCAAAAAGAAGAAAAGCAATAGTAGGACTGCAACTCCAGGGGAGGAGGGAGGGTTGTGAGGACTGATTCCTGCTGTCCCTGGAGAACACCTGTTACAGATGAGTAACTACGCTTTCTCCAGAAACAAGCAGGAAGTCAGTCCTCACATATGGGACTCCCTAGCTATAGGCTACCATGAACCCATAGCTGAAAAATGGCTCCCTCTAGAAGAGCCGCAGCAGCTGTGATAGGAATCCAGCAGAGACACAACACCCCCGGTAGCCTGACACCAGAGGGCCGGAGGGTAGCAGTAGCCTAAACCTCAAGTAAGTTCTGGACTACCGCCTGGTGAAAGCACTGTCTCGGCGGGACTCTCCATCCAAGCAGTAATGGGCTGCAAAAGTCTGGCTTGAAGACCAGGTGGCGGCCCAGCAAATGTTTGCCAGTGGAACAGAGTGGAAGTGAGCCACTGATGTGGCCTTAGCCCTGACACAGTGGACCGTGACTCGACCCTGCAATGGAAGATCGGCTGCCCTGTGCACCCAGGCTATGCAGTCTGCCACCCAGGTGGACAATGTACACTTAGAGACAGGAAGCCCCAGCTTACTGGGGTCAAAAGAGACAAAGAGCTGAGGAGCCCTTTGATGTTCCCTCGTACGCTCCAGGTAGAAGGCTAATGCCCTCTTACAGTCAAGGGTATGCAGGTCCACCTCTGCCTGGCTGGAATGTGGTCTGGGAAAGAATGTCGGAAGAACCACCTCCTGGCTGAGGTGGAATGGAGAGACTACCTTTGGGAGGAACTTAGGGTGGGTACGTAGGACCACTCTATTCCTGTAAAACCATATTTACGGTCTTTCTGAAACCAAAGCCTGCAGCTAGCTTACTCGCCTCGCAGACGTGAGTGCCACCAGGAAGAGTACCTTCCAGGAGAGGAAGCTCAGATGGCAAGTAAACATTGGCTCAAAAGGTGGGTGAGTAAGCTGTTGCAAGATCACATTCAGATCCCACTCAGTCGCGGCGGGTAAACCGGGGGTTTTAGTAGAAGTAGACCTCTGAGGAACCTTGACACCAAGGGATGAAGCGACAGAGGATGCCCTTCCACTGGTGAGTGGTGTGCTGACAACGCACTCAGGTGGACCCTTACAGAGTTAGACTTGAGGTCTAAGTCAGAGAGGTGAAGCAGGTACTGCAACACCACCGGCACCAGGCAAGAGAAAGGGTCTTCATTGTACTAGCTACACCACGCCTCAAATCTATGCCATTTGAAGGCATAGGTTTTTCTAGTGGACTGCCTCCTGGAGGCCATTAATACTACTTCTACATTCTCAAGGTTGGAGGAGAGGGGCCAACACTACCCTTTCAGCAGCCATACCATCAGCCCTGTTCCTTGGACAGGAGGTCAATCCTTGTCTCCAGCAGGAGTGAGGTCTCCACTGCCAGCTGGAGGAGAAGTGGAAACCAAGGTTGGCTTGGCCATCTGGGGGCTACCAGAATGACGGAGGCCTTGTCCCGAAGGATTTTGAACAGAGTTCGGGCCACCAGGGGCGTGGGAGGAAACACATATAGGAGAGCCACCAACCAGGAGATCAGAAATGCATTTGCAGCCATCCTCCTGGGATGTGGCTGTCTGGAGCAGAACAGGGGCAGCTAATGATTCTGTGGACTGGCAAAGAAGTCTATAGATGGATACCCCCAGCAGTGGAAGATCTGCTGGGCTACCTCCGGATTCAGTTGCCATTCGTGAGGTTGAAGAAGTCTGCTTAGTTTTTCTGCCAGGTAGTTCTTTTGGCCTGGCAGGTAAACCGCCTTGAGAGACATACCCTGTCTGATGGCAAAGGAGCAGAGGTCCAGTGCCTCCTGGCACAGGACACGGGATCCTGTCCCTCCCTGCTTGTTCACGTAGAACATAGCCACCTGATTATCTGTCTGTATGAGCACAGATTGATGTGAGAGGACATGGCAGAAGGCTTGCAGAGCTAGGCTTATCGCCCGGAGCTCTAAGAGGTTGATCTGTTGTGTCCCCTCTTGGGGAGACCACAACCCTTGAGTGCAGGAGTCCTGACAATGGGCTCCCCAGCCCAGCAGGGATGCATCTGTCGTCAAGACTCTTGAAGACACTGGAGATTGGAAAGGCACTCCTCCGAGCAGGTTGGGTAGGTAAAGCCACCAGACCAGTGACTTTAGCAGTCGTTTGGACACCCTTATCCTGTCTTGGAGTCAACCTGTGGCCTGAGTCCACTGATCCCGGAGGCATTACTGAGCTGTTCTCATGTGGAGCCAGGCGTTTGGGGTCACATGCACTGTGGAAGCCATGTGTCCCAAAATACGCAGGAAATGCCTTGCTGATATTTGAGACTTGTGGTTTATCGAGTGCACTAGCTCCAGAAGCCTCTGTGCCCTGTCCAATAGCAGTTAAGCCTTTGCCTGAAGGGTGTCTAGTCTCGCCCCTATGAACTCTAAGTTCTGAGTGGGGAGCAAGGTGGCCTGATTTATGACAAAGCCTAGATGTTGCAGTATGTTGATAGTGCGAGTTGAGGCCTGTTGGGCCTCCTGAGGCGACGGGGCCCTGATGAGCCAGTCACCCAGGTATGGGAAGACAAAGATACCCTGGTTTCTGAGTAACCCCGCCACCACTGCCAGGCATTTGGTAAACACTCTGGGGGCGGAGGCTAGGCCAAATGGAAGTACTCTATACTGGAAATGGTTTCCTCCCACTACAAATCTGAGATATTGTCTGTGGTCTGGATGCATGAGGATGTGTGTGTGTGTGTGTATGCTCCATAGCCAATCTCCCTGGTGGAGGCATGGCAGCAAAATTCCAAGGGAAAGCATCTTGAACTTTTCCTTCACCAGGAACTTGTTTAAGTTTCATAGGTCGAGGATGGGCCTGAGGCCCCCTGTTCGCTTTGGTATCAGGAAATACCTGGAATAGAAGCCTTGCCCTTGCAGGCTGTGGGGTACTGGTTCCACCGCCTGATCCTCCAGGAGACCTGCTAACTCCTGCAAAAGGAGGTTCCTGTGTAGAGGAGGTCTTAGAGGCTCTCCTGGAAAATAGGAGAGGGGCACCTGGCTGAAGTGGAGCAAATAGCCCTTTTGAACTATTTGTAGGAGCCAGATGTCTGTGGTGACTGCTGGCCACCTGTAGGCATACAGGGTCAGTCTCCCTCCTGTGCCCAGTCTCATCCCTAGCTGGAGAGAGACCATACAGTGGCTGTCAAAAATCCCCAACTGGCTGGGAGGTAGCTGGTGCTTGGGGCTTGGGGGTCTTCTGCTTACGCGGGCCATGCCCCTGTCCCTTGGCCTGCTGCCCATATTGGGGAGCTGGGGAGGCCTGGTGAGTGCGGTAGTTGCGGTAAGCAGCACACTTCCTTGGGAAAAAGGGATTTTTACCTGAGCCCTTCTTCTTAGAAGGGGCAGAAGGCTTTTTGGAGAGTCTTGTCTGGGTCAAGTACTCAGGCTCAATTTCCACAGCCTTTTCAGTAATGGGTTTGCCAAACAGGTTCTCACCTCGGCATGGGACATCAATCAACTTGTCCTGTACCCATAACTCTAGGTCCAACGATATTAGCTATGCCTGGTGTTGGGCACCGATGTTGGCTGTGGCTACCTGGGCTGAAGCCTCGAAGCTGTCATAGGCATGAACTTCGAGCACTCTCGAATCCCTGTGGACAAGGCTTTGAATCTCTGCAAGGGTTCCTCGGAGTGGCGAGCTGAGAACCTGGCAATTTCCTTAGCCAGGTCCCATAAGTACATGCCCATGTACAGCTGGTATGTTTGGACATGGCATGACAGCATGGAGCCCTGGTAGCACTTTCTGCCAAGGGCGACCAGGTTCTGGGTTTCCCTCCCAGGAGGCACTGGGGAGTGCGTTTTCTGGCTCTTGAGCCTTTGCATGGCCGATTCCACAACCATGGAGTTGTGCGTCAGCTGTGCCTTCTGGAACCCAGGGCTTTTGTGGACTTGATAGAAGGAATCTACCCGCCTGCTGAGCACCAGCATCGAGGCCGGTGATTCCCACATACGGAACAGCCGTTCCAACATCGAAGGAACCGGTACAGTAAGGGCTTCCTTCTGAGGAAAATCATACTGGAGGGCATCGAGCTCTTCAGCTTGAGACTCCTCCTCGGTGTCTGCTGGGAAGGCCAAGACCTTGGCCATGTCCCGTATGAACTCCGAGACCAGGTATACTCCGGGGGAGACCTTCTCTGAGGTTTGGACCCCGGCAAGTCTGATGGAACACACCGGGTCCAGTGGGTGCCCAGGGAGTCTTCATCCTCCATCTCCCAGGCTGAGTCCTCCGAGGAGGAATCGATGGGCTCTGGCAGTGAGGGCTTCAGACTTGACCGCCCTGACGCCGATGGCACTGGCATCGATGACCTCGGTCCCGAAGGGAGGTTGAGGATCGACTCAAACTCGAAGAGCCTTGAGGATCGGCTTGGCCTCCGGGATCGATTTGGACGTTGAGGTCCCGGTGGTCGGGGCAGAGTGACCGGTGAGACCGGCCTCATTGCCCGCTGCTGCTCCATGAAGGCAGCCATGCTGCGCTCCAAGGCCATCATTCTGAGACCGAGTCCAGAAGGCTCCACAGCCTCCGGCTTGGGTCCCAACACCATTAGGCCCGCTGCCGGTTCTTCCAGAGGAGAGTCCATGAGGACAACAGTATTTACCTTCCTCGGCGTCTCCAGTTCCGTGCGAGGTACCTTGGCAGGCTGCTCAGACTCCGAGACCTGGCCCCCGAGGAACCAGGTCTATCAGAGGCATCCAATGATGCCGCCTTCATGAGTTTTTCTTCCTCCGGTGTTCCCTGGAGGGAGACCCCCCCCTCTCAGAAGACCCCCGACGGTGCTTGGAGTTCGACAGCTCCCGAGATGTCAAGGCTTCTAATGAGGTCTGGACCCAAGTGGATGCAGACTCTGAGAAAATCCTCTCACGCTGCTGCTGCTGCCTACTTCTAAGTGCCTTAGAAGACATCTTGCTGCACGGGCCACAGGCCACCAGGTCATGGTCTACCCCGAGGCATCGGAGACAGCAGTCATGTGTGTTGGTGAGGGACATTAACTTTTTACACCGATCACACTTTTTAAACCTGCTGGCAGCCATGAGGGGGAAAAAGGGCCCCTGCGAGGCCAGTGAAAAAGAAAAGAGCGTGAACGCTAGTCACTAAAGGACAAAAACTGAAAAACAGGGACCGGATCCGATACCGGTGTACCAAACTGAGGAGAGGAGGGTAACCGGCGTCAAACCGGGTTGAAGACAAGAATCTTCTGATAAGTTGATGCACTTTTTCCGTGAGGGAATTCGGACCACGTCTGTTGGGCTTCGCGGAAAAAGGGAGACTGAGCAAGATGGCACCTTTGGGCGGGAAGGGGACCGTGTATGCGTGATGCAATCCCAAAGGCTTTCTTTGAAAGCTGGGGAATTACTCTGCACGAGGGCTCCATCGGCGCTGACATCACCCATACGTGAGGACTGACTTCCTGCTTGTTCCTGGAGAATGGCATTATCTGTATAGCTATGATTCTATCCCCAAGAAGGCCTCTTGGCCCATCTCCTCCTATATGCATTTGGTCTATATTTACAGCGGTGAGCATTTTGTTTAATATGCTGGCTGTGGCATTCAAATAAACCATGTACATTTAGCTATACGGATAGGTGGCAGTGCTGAATATACATGGACGGCGCTCCTCATGACTGGTAAACATAGAGCTGCTATACATATAGCTAAGCTGTTTAAGCTAGGACGAAAATGTTTCTGTGCTAACATAACCATGTACCTCTGTGGAGCATAGATGAATATCACCATTGTCTGTACAGCTAGGTGAAATGACAGTGGCAGAGCGGCCAGGAAGAATTTTTAGTGGCACCATACAAATAATGCCATTAGAATTCACAGATGGAGAACTTATGCCGCTAAACGTCGTTTGAAATCTGGCCATTGAGATGTCCAGCCAAACGTTAGGCAGTGGTGGCTTCTGAATTAAAATAACTGGGAACGTGCCTTTTGAAAATTAATCTCTTTGGGGATTTTTTATTTTATTCTTTTCTCCCCTGCATTCGCTGATGCTCTCCATCCACAGACAGCATGCCTAGGTAGATGGCACTGCGACTAGGAGACCACACATTGAGTGCTGCTTAGTGCCTGGCAGGAAACCCTACTGTCACATGCATATTCAGGTTATTTTATTGACATGACAGTTTCTGCATATGATGTCAAAGTAATGTACAAAGAGGGTAATTTTTAGCAGGCAGCCTAGGCAGGGAAGCGCATAGGCTGCCGTCACCTATTCAAAAAGGCAAGATATGCAGCTATCTGCCTTATGAAACAGCTTCCTGGAAAGTTCTGCACAGAGTCATCTGCTCTGAGGCAGGAGTAATTTTGTACAGTACATATATGTGCCAGTAAGAATCGAGACTTGTACAGGTATTTTATAAGAGCCAATCCTACCCCTGGCCTGCCCATCCCCTAGGAACATCTACATGTATTTCACATAAAACTAGCCATTATCTACTAGCGTTACCAATATGCACCCCACATTAGTGGTTAACATGCACCTAGTTATTAATAAGACATGTTAACAGTATTAGCACACACTAGTAACTCAAGCGGTACATGGCCAGGGCCAGCCACATGTGCAAACATGTTGCTGGAACGGGGTCCCATGTCAGCTTCATTCTGTAGGGCCATTGCCGGAACGGGGCCCCATGTCAGCTTCATGCTGCAAGGCCTTTGCTTTGCCCATGCCCAGCTTGCAGACAGCAGTGTGCTGACTGGCATGATGAGGCAATTTATTTACCCTTGCTACCAAGAGCGTCAGCCAGCACAAAGCCCCTCCTGGCCCCGAGGTAGTTTAGCTCCAGAGTCCAGCCCCCACTACTCCCACAGCTCCACATCCTCGGGATGCTATCACTCTGCTGTTTCTGTGCTGTGCATATGTCAGGACATACAGAGAGACCTCCTTTTGTCCACAGCCACAGCTTGTTCCATCAATACGTGCTGCTGTTTGCCAATGCCAACTGGAGAATCAGAGCTAACAGCTGGCAAGGTACACAGCTTTTTGCAGTTGCATTACATCATTTGTGCAGGTCCAGGAGTCTCTCTTATGTCCAGTCACCACAAGGAAGATAATTAATGCATGTAATAAAACAGTGTGCCCTTGAATTAATATTAGCAACAACACAAAGAAGTCATTGATCATTAGCCAGTGGGCTTGGTGATTCGAATCTCAAGAAATTATCAACTACCTACTACCATTCATTTATTGTCGGGATCCGCCTGCCTGAGAGAAGAGACAAAAAGAACTCTTCCCTCCGTGCTGACAGCGCCCTTTTTAATCCAGTGAATAATTTTCACCCATAAATCCAAAATAGTGGAACCCACTTATCGTGATAAAGATGATATTCATAATCAGAAACCCGCTAAAATCCAGACATAAGTCCACACGACATGCCTGTTTTGGGCGACTGTGAGCCCTGTTTCAAGTGTATCTCCGTTTTAGGGCCATTCGGGTGTTTTGATATGAGGAATCAGACCGGCAGACATTGAACGGAGAGACACTTGAAACAGGGCTCACAGTCGCCCGAAACATGCATGTCGTGTGGACTTATGTTTGGATTTTAGCGGGTTCCTGATTATGAATATTATCTTTATCATGATAAGTGGGTTCCACTATTTTGGATTTATGGGTGAAAATTATTCACTGGATTAAAAAGGGCGCCATCAGCACGGAGGGAAGAGTTCTTTTTGTCTCTCCTCTCAGGCAGGCAGATCCCGACAATAAATGAATGGTAGTAGGTAGTTGATAATTTCTTGAAATTCGAGTCACCAAGCCCACTGGCTATTGATCAATGACTTCTTTGTGTTGTTGCTATCAGTAACAGTCATTGTATGATGGAGGTTTGAGATTGCTGTAATTAATATTGACATCTGGTGAGCAGGACCCAGCTACTGGGCATTTTTTTTTGGCAAGGTGCAGCCCAGATGTAAAGTGCCAGGCCTTTCTTTTATGCAGTGAGCTTATGGTATTCCAGGCTGGTCACCTATCCAAGTACTAAGCCAGGCCTGATCTTGCTTAGCTTCAGAGATCAGTCAAACTCAGATTCATTCAGGACAGCTGAAGACTCTAATGGATGCATTGTAAACATTGGCATGGACCTCATTTTTGCTCCTTCACCCCTCCACAATCTGACCAGCCAGGACCCCCCCCCCCACACACTTATCCTACCAGTCCCCTGGTCTGACCATAATGCCATACTGTTCTGTATTCCTACAGACCCCGGAGGTGACCAGCTGCCACCCAACTCCAATCCTCCATCATCCAAACGTCGCTTCAGACTCTTCGATAAGGAGACATTCCTCTTGAATATTCTTGATGACCTCAACCCTGACACCAACAACCTGGTTGAGCTAATAGACACATGGAAGAACACCCTAGCTCAGAGGTTCCCAACTCCAGTCTTGGAGGGCCGAGCACCATTCAGGTTTTCAGGCTGTCCCCAGCTCAGCCCGCAGCAGCTCTCTCAGCCGGAGATCGAGCAGCTGGGGCTGCTTCAAACCGGGACCAGCAGCTTTTTCCCGCCGTTCGGCTGCCCAATCGGGGCAGAGGCAGGCCCTATAAAAGAGCTCCTTCCCAGCACAGGGTCCTCTTCGCTGCCCAGCTCATCCCGCAGCAGCTCTCTCAGCCGGAGATCGAGCAGCTGGGCCTGCTTCAAACTGGGACCAGCAGCTTTTTCCCGCCATTCGGCTGCCCAATCGGGGCAGAGGCAGGCCCTATAAAAGAGCTCCTTCCCAGAACAGGGTCCTCTTCGCTGCCCAGCTCAGCCCGCAGCAGCTCTCTCAGCCGGAGATCGAGCAGCTGGGGTTGCTTCAAACCGGGACCAGCAGCTTTTTCCCGCCGTTCGGCTGCCCAATCGGGGCAGAGGCAGGCCCTATAAAAGAGCTCCTTCCCAGCACAGGGTCCTCTTCGCTGCCCAGCTCATCCCGCAGCAGCTCTCTCAGCCGGAGATCGAGCAGCTGGGCCTGCTTCAAACCGGGACCAGCAGCTTTTTCCCGCCGTTCGGCTGCCCAATCGGGGCAGAGGCAGGCCCTATAAAAGAGCTCCTTCCCAGCACAGGGTCCTCTTCGCTGCCCAGCTCAGCCCGCAGCAGCTCTCTCAGCCGGAGATCGAGCAGCTGGGGCTGCTTCAAACTGGGACCAGCAGCTTTTTCCCGCCGTTCTGCTGCCCAATCGGGGCAGAGACAGGCCCTCACGTGTGATCAAGCACCACCGACCCCACCGGCGATCCTGCGCTCCGCCTCCAGCCGCTCATCCGACCAATCAGGACTGCCCTCTGTGGGCCTGAAAAGAGCGAACCTCTAAGCGTGCCCGCGCTTGCGTGCCCGTGCCTGAGTGCCGCGCAAGAGGGCCCTTTGGCACAGCCCTTAGGCTAAGGCGCTTAGTCTACCCTTTTGCACTGAAACAACGAAGAAATATGCAATGTCGAATCCGCATCTACACCTAAGTACAGCTGAGCTCCCCCAGGGTTGAGCTCGCGTACCTCACCCCATCTACAGATCTTCTACCGCAGCAAGTATACCCTCAACAATCTCTAGTTATCTGACTTTCTTTTTTTTTTTTTTTTTTACCTTTGCAATATGTTTAAATGCTTTATTTTCGTTTTATAACAACTAAGGAAAGGAAGACATACAGCAAAAGACAGATACATAAAGTGTAATACATACATCAAAGTAAACCCCTGCCACCCCCCTCCCCCCTGCTTCTTCTCTAGAAACTAGTCATTCCCAAAGCGGGCGTGTACTTACATTATTGTGTTACAAAACCTAACGGTGATTTAAAACATGATGAGTGCACATTATACAGGCATGTTGGAACAAAGAGCAGATTGTACATAATCATTAAGCATCTGCCAGTTAGACAAGCAAGAGTGAGCTTGGACATGGGGAATAGCTCTCCGAGGTATCTGCTCATATTTACTATATAAGCAGACGAGGTTCCACCATTCATTGACAGTAAGTCGAGAGCTATCCTTCCAATTCCTCGTGATTAAGCATATGGCTATACCCAGCATGAAATCAAGGAGAAAGCGACCCCTTTTAGGAAGAGAGGGGACCTCTGCCACAGAGCGGAGTCCCACGATCTTCCAAGAGAGAGGTTCGTGAAGGTGTAAGATAAATTGAATACAACTCCAAACCCGCCCCCAATAAACCTGCAGTTGAGGACATTCATAAATAACATGAGCGAAGGTTCCCACAGCAGTATGGCAAGACCAACACTGGTCCCTAGCAGTTGTGTTCCATTTGGCTATTTTTTCTGGGGTATAAAAGCATCGGTGTGCAAAAAAGAAGAGAGTTTGGGTAACAGAGGCAGACCGGGAAACCCGCACTACTTTGCTCCAGAAAACGCTCCATTGCACAGGGGTTAAAGTAGTTTGCAGTTCGCGTTCCCAGGCTTGTTGGGCTCTAAAAGTGGCCGTGTCTGTACCCTGACATAATATTTTATAAAAGTTAGAGGCTACCCCATGTGTACTACTAATAGAGTGAACTATCTCTAATAGCCCGTCCTCAGTAGGGGCAGAGGGCGGCAGGATTCGAGCACTTTTGAGGCAGTGTTGAAGCTGCATCAATTGAAAGTAGTGTTTCGCTGGTAACGCAAATTCCTTTTGTAAATCAGAAAAGGTTTTCCAACGAGCTGCTGAAAAAAGCTGTTGGGGTGTCCAGATCCCCCTTGAGTACCAGGGTTTCCATGCTATCGTTCTATTTAGGACTTGAATTTTGGGGTTATGCCACAGCGGGAGTTTATCCTGCGAACATACGTTCGGGCCCAGTGAGAAAATGAGAGTGTTAAAGGCCGCAAGAGTATCGACAATCATTGGTGGGTGGCAGGTGTCTACTGGATAGGACATACCGGGGAGATGGGTCAACGGAATTGGGCTACTGAGCTCCTCTTCTATGTCAAGCCAAACTGGTCTGCTGTCTGTTGAGGCATCTAGCCATCGAGCACCTTGCTTAAGTAGGAAGGCTTGATGATATCTAAGAAAATCAGGAAATCTGGTACCCCCTCTTTCTTTTGCAGACTGTAGTTTTTGTTTAGCTATCCTCGGTGGTTTGCCCTGCCAAAGATAACGGACGAGAAGGCCCTCAATGTCTTTATAAGTATGTAGCGGGAGTAAGCATGGCAGCATTTCTAAAATGTAGTTCACTTTGGGGACTATCATCATTTTCACAGTTTCTAGGCGGCCCCACCAAGTAAGAGATAAGGGAGACCACCGATTTGTGAGCTCACGGACTTTGGAGACTACCTCTTTGGCATTAAAAACTGATAGTGTCTTCCAAAGGAGAACAGTAATGGACCCCGAGATACTTCACCATGCGGGATTGCCAAAGGAAGGGATAGGCCTGCATGTCAGCCTCATGTACCCAGTGGTTCAGTGGGAATGCTACAGATTTGGTCCAGTTAATTTTATAGCCCGATAATTGTGAGTATCCGTCAATCAGATCCAAGACAGCTGGAACCGAATCGAGGGATACGAAAAGCATAAGGTCATCTGCATATGCAGAGAGTTTAATCTCTCTATGACTGAAGGGGACACCTCGAATACATGCGGACTGTCTAATAAGGAGGGCTAGGGGTTCAAGAGCTAGATCAAAGAGCATTGGTGATAGGGGGCAACCTTGACGTGTGCCTCTTTGGAGATTAAATGGCGGAGACTTGATGGCATTTACACAAATGCTGGCGACGGGTTGAGTATACATGACTTGGAGATATCGGAGGAAACCCTCCCCAAAGCCATACCATCGGAGAACCGCAAATAAGAAGGGCCATTCTAGGCGATCAAAGGCTTTTTCGGCATCCAGGGAAAGACCCACCCATGGATGATCTAGATTGGCAGCACTGGATAGCACATGGCACAAGGTCCGAGCGTTGTCAGCAGTTGATCTGCCGGGTATAAAACCGCATTGGTCGAGGTGAATTAGGGTGGCCATTCTGTCAGATAGCCGGGTGGCCAAGATCGTTGCGAAGATCTTGTAATCGGCATTAAGTAGGGAGATTGGACGGTAGTTGGCGGTTAGCAGCGGGTCTCTGCCTTCTTTCTCAAATACGACAACATTAGCTGCAGAAAAGGATCCCAAAGAGGATGTATCTACCGCAAGGGCAGTAAAATAGAGTTTTAAATAGGGAACTAAATCTGCACTGAACGTTCTGTAGAATTCGGTCGGGAGACCATCGGGCCCTACGGCCGGCCCGAGGCTGCTCGTTTTAGGGCAGAATGGATCTCTGAAGTAGAGAAGGGTTCATCCATCGCATCCCTATCTTCTTCAGAGAGGGTCGGCCGCTGAATGCCAGAAAGCAATCGCTCGAATGTCTCTGGCGAGAACTCGCATTCAGATTGATATAGGCGGGTATAGAAATCCCGAAAGAGTTCTACGATGTCGGAGTCTGCGGTCACTATGCCCTCTCCCTGTGGAGCTCGAAGGGCCGCTACGCGTTTGGCTTCTTTTTGACCTTTCAAGGCGTTGGCTAAGAGTCGACCAGCTCGATTGTTTTCACGATAATATGTCCCTCGCTGAAGTGCAATACTCTTAGAAGCTGCAGTTGAGAGGATTGAATTATATTGAAAACGGAGACGCTGTAATCGAATTAATACACATGGATCAGTACGTGAAGTTAGAACTCGTTCGCCTGCTTTTATTTGTTGGTCTAATATGAGTAGCTGCTGTATGCGTTGTTTCCGCAGGCGGATTTGATAACTAGTGATCGTTGCTCGAATGGCCGCTTTGAAGCCCTCCCACCAAGCCCAATTCGCAGTATCCTGGGGTAGATTAAAATGGAAGTAATCTTGAATGGCTGCTCGAATTTCTAACTGGAACTCTGGCTGAGTTAACAGGGCTCTATCAAAGAACCAGGCCCCCGAATTCCCTTGAGGTGCAGTAGTGTGTAATTGAAAGGAAATAGCAGCATGATCGGAAATATGTTGGGAGTGAATCTTTGCAGTATCCACCTGAGGAACTAACAGTTTTGATATTAGAAAGAAGTCTATGCGAGACTGGGATTTATGAGGGGAAGAGAAGAAGGTGAAGTCAAGCTCATTGGGGTGTAGTAACCTCCATAGATCAACTAAAGCAAGATCTTTGATCAGGGAGGTAAGCGTGGTATGACTCTTGGGGGGACCACTTGTCCTAGGCGGCTGTTTGTCAATCAGGGGATCAAGGACTAGATTGAAATCCCCCCCAATTATCAATGAAGTATTAGCAGAGGCCTGCGCAACCTGAGCAATGGTAGCAAAAAAGGCAGGGTCATCCACATTAGGAGCGTAAAGGCATATACATGTAACTTCAAGGCTACCTATCTTGAGGTGAACTCTGGACCATCTACCTTCTGTATCTGAGCTAGTCGCAATAATAGTAGCATGCAAAGATTTCCTAACCAGTATGGCAACCCCACATTTCTTAGAAACGGCTGAGGAGTAGGCGGCCACCATGTAAGGTTTAATATTGAGTTTAAGAGTTTCCTTCGAATTTAAATGCGTTTCTTGGAGAAAAATCAGATCCGCAGCTTCCTGACTTAGGTAGCTTAGGATTTTCTTCCGTTTTATCGGATTATTGATGCCTTTTACGTTCAATGAGAAAATCTTACATGGTGCCATCAATCGGTAATAGACATTTTAGGTAAGGGCGCTTGAAAACATACAACATAATCAGAATCTGTGCAACAAGGACATAATCACCGAGTATGCTGGCTAATACACCCCATATTGAAAAGTATGTACCATTGTATCTTAGAGAAGAAGCAAAACCCCTAAAGAATATGGCGACCATATGTCTGCGGGAGGAGGCCCTAGAGAGGAGATAGAAAGACATGAAAAAAAGGAAAAGAAACACCAGAGTCCATAGTTAATACTGTCTCTGATACTCATCGAGGCTACTGCGGGTAGATGGAGTCGGGTCACAGATATCACCAAAAGTTAGGCAGACAAACTGCCCTCGCCAGACTCTTTGCTGGGCTGCGGCAGATCCAATATGGCAGGTACAGCAGATATGAGAGTACTTGCAGGAATATTCTGGAAGTCAGCGCATCAAGTCGGCTTCTTTGGAATCCAAAAACTCCGCTAGTAGATCAGGGTCCTCAAATGTTCTTGTCTGATTGTGAAGCGTGACTCGGAGCTTGGCCGGGTACATCAGGCCATAGCGTGCTTGTAGTTGTTGAAGCCGCGGCCGGAATTCCAGAAAGCGCTTTCGGCGGTCGACCGTGGGTTTAGCCAAGTCAGGAAAGAAGGAGATCTTGTGGCTCTCAAACTCCATGGGGCCCTTTGCCCGAGAGGCACTTAGAATTTGCTCCACGTGTTGATATCTCAAAAGTCGAAAAATGATAGGCCGCGGGGTCTTCCTGTTGAGCGTTATGCTTGTGAGTACACGATGAGTGCGATCAATCTCCAAATCTTTGGTAAAGGTGATCTGGAGCAGGGAAGGGAGGATTTTGCATAAAAACTCTTTCATGTCTCCCGATTCCGCTCCCTCCGGTATGCCCACGAGTCGTATGTTATTGCGGCGCGCTCTATTATTGCCATCTTCCACTTCTTTCTGCAAGGCCCGTACCTGACGTTCAACTTTGTCGAGTTTGGACAACCGGGCCGCATGGGAGTCCAATATGCTCTCCATTTTGTCCTGACGCGAAGAAAGCCCTTCTAGCTTGCCTTGCAGCACACCAAGATCTTCCCGCAGCGCTCGGAGTGCTTCACCGTTTGACTGCACGAGGTCTTTGACCCCTCTAATCTCTGCTAGGATTTCCTGCTGCATTTCGGGGCCCTCGCGCAAGGCCAGCCCCTTCTGCGGGGACGGGGGTTCAGTTTTGGAGCGTTTGCCGTGAGAAGCCGCTGGAGATCCGAATTCCAGGCGCGTGGGTTTGGTCCCCGCCATCTCACCAATGTGCCCCGGCAAGATCAGAGTAGAATTCCAAGTATGTACGGTGTTAATTCAGGATTCTGAGTAGGCCTCTCGGGAGCCTCAGCGTTATGCGACCATCCCGCTGGACATCAGGCTCCGCCCCACCATGACATCAGGCTCCGCCCCACCATCTAGTTATCTGACTTTCACAACCTAGATCTTGATCTTACTTTACCACTCTGTTTATACTGATAAGCCAGATCAGGTCTCATTGTTTACTGTCATATACTGTCCTTAATTCACCATTTACTGTTGTCAGTAGCTTTCCTACAGTTTTGTTGTCAGCAGCCTATCTTCTTATAATACTTATACCGTTAAACTAGATCAGGTTTCATTGTCAGCTGTTATACAATTTCCTGAATATACTATTTACTGTTGTCAGTAGCGCCCCTATATTACATTAATAATCCTATCAGTAACATATTTTCATTCTATACTGTTGTCAGTAACTATCATATATGTCAATCTCCAGGAACAAGCAGGAATACGTCATCACATATGGGTACGTCGGCACCGACGGAGCCCGCGCGGGAAAGCTCCCCAGCTTTTCAGATTAAAAGCTTTTGGGGCCTCCCACTGCACATGCGCGCTGCCTTCCCGCCTTCCTGACCAGCTCTCGTCAGTTTCTTTTTTTTCCACGGAGCCAGCAGGTCGTGTTCCTGTCACCGCTGAAGAAATTGTTGATTTTATTGTTTTCTTTAGACCGCGTACCTGCCTTCCCCATTCTGAAACCGGTACTGCCGGTCTCTCTTTCTTTCTTTTAAAAAAAAAATATATATTTTTCTTTTCTTCAGCACAGCTTGGTACTTTGTTAGGCCTTCAGGCCTACACAAATTCTCCTCATGGAGAAGCCAGTTCCTGGTTTTAAAAAGTGTACCAAGTGCAGTGCTGTCATTCCTCTTACAGACACCCATGAATGGTGTCTTAAATGTTTAGGACCTGACCATTCCATACCGGACTGCCCATCCTGCTCCCAGATGTCGAAACGTGGATTGCAGAACCGGGCCAACAAGTTCCATGTGCTGTTTCCTTCAGAAGCATCACAATCATCCAGGTCTTCCTCTCTGGATGGATCTCAGGTAACCAAAACTCCAGTGGGCAAATCCTCTAAAAGCAAATCTCTTTCTAAAGATCGAGAGGCTCTCAATTCTGAGTTCGAGGATTCTGCCCAGGCCAAAAAACCCCGGCGGGAGGCTCCGGCCTCCAAAGCAATCATGGGGTCACAGGTTGACATCAATGGCGCGGCCTCGACAGATCACCTGTTGTACTGCTCTGGGGTACCGGCCCATACCGGTACCGACATCCAGGCAGCAGTGGCGTCTATGGGCAATACTGTCCAAGTCATGCAGCAGGCCATTCTGGCTTTTATTAATGCTGCTACGCCCTCGGTACCGCAGCCAGCGGTACCGGGTCCGGTTCCGGTAATGGCTTCCATACCGGAACCGAGGCCATCGTCTTCCAAACGCAGATCGGTTCCGCATGCCGGATCCGGGCTTTTGCCCGGTACCGATCCCATACCTGGTACGCCCGATGTCGATACCGAACGGTATGCGTATCGTGCGTTGGAAGCACATAGAGGATACTCTGCTTCTTCAGAGGATTTTAACTCCTCTGATGATTCTGATGAGTTCTCCCTTGATCTTCCTGAGGAGCCTTCTTCTCCTAACAGGAGAATGTCTCCACCAGAGGATTTGTCCTTTCAGGACTTCATCATAGAAATGGCTAAAGGTCTTTCTATTGCTTCATCCTCTGAAAAGGAACCCAGATCAAAGAAACTGGATATTTTAGGATACTCTAAGTCTCCTAAAGAGGCAGTCACCCTGCCTATCCATGAAATCCTTCAAGAACACTTGATGGACTTATGGGAGGCTCCTCTAACATTGTCTCCTTCTTCTCGCAGGTTGGACACCATGTACCGTGTCCCCCCTTCTCCTGGTTTCCAAAAAACCCAGTTGCCTCACCATTCTATTGTGGTGAAGTCTGCAATGAAGAAGATAAAGAGTACCAAAAGGCACTCTTCTACTCCTCCAGGGCGAGAATGTAAGACTCTAGACTCTTTTGGCAGGAAAATTTTCCAGGCTACTATGCTTATAGCCAGGATTAATTCCTATAGTCTTTACATGGGCATGTTTCTCAGTGAAATCGCTCTAAAAGTTCGGCATTTTGCCCCCTTTATCCCTGAGGATAAGAGGGAGCAGTTCATTTCCTTAGTGAAACACCTTTTGGATATTTCAAAGTTCTCCAACAGGGCAGCTTTTGATTCCTTTGAGGGTGCTGGTAGGGCTTCGGGCATTGCTATAGCAGCCCGACGTCTTGCTTGGCTCCAGGCTTCTGATCTAGAACCTTGGGTCCTAGATGGCTTACGAAATCTGCCCTGTACAGGTGAGAACTTATTTGGTGAGGAGTGGCAAATTAAGGCCACTCAAATGGATGCAGAAAATGCCACCTTAGATAGACTTTCTAAGTCTACCTCCACTCCTGCCAAGAAGAAGTCTTTTAAGAGGCCTTATTACAAGAAGTCCAGATTTTCTACAAATACTGGCCAACAATCCTCTCAGCCTCGTTTTGCTGCTAAACGTCAGCAACCTAAACAGGCAAGGTCAAAGCCTGCGGCGTCTGCTACGCCTCAGCAGGCTCCACCCCCTCAGGGGTTTTGACTTGCCACTAGAGAACTTAACTTTTCTGGCTCTAGAACAACCAGAGCCCCTCACCATACCCGGAAGGTTAGCTCACTTTGCTCCCAGATGGGAGCAAATTACATCAGAGCAATGGACCCTCTCTATCATCAGAGAGGGTTACAAACTCCATTTTTCCGACCTTCCTCCTTATACTATGGTGAGGCAGTTCAATTCTCCCCCATCTCTCCTAGCCCTCTTGGGTCAGGAAGTCTCCTCCCTCCTTGCCCAGGGGGCAATAGAGGAGGTCCCTCTTCTTCAACAGGGGACGGGATTCTACTCCCCTTATTTTCTAATACCAAAGAAGACAGAGGGCTTCAGACCAATTCTGGATCTGAGAGAATTGAACAAATTTCTTTTCAAGGAGAAATTCAAAATGCTTTCTCTGGGCATTCTCCTTCCATACCTTCAGAGTCAGGATTGGCTTTGTTCTCTAGACCTAAAGGATGCGTATACACACATACTCATCCACCCATCCCACAGAAAATACCTTCGATTTCTGTTTCAGGGAAAACATTTCCAGTACAGAGTACTCCCCTTCGGTCTAGCCTCTGCTCCAAGAGTGTTCACCAAATGCATGGCAGTCGTAGCTGCCTTTCTAAGAGGCCTGGGAATTTTCATATTCCCATACCTGGACGACTGGCTCATCCGAGCTCCCTCTCAGTCCCAGGCCCAAATTTCCCTGGACCGCACAAGGCGTCTTCTGCAGTATCTGGGACTGGTAGTAAACCTTCCCAAGTCTCAACTAATCCCTACTCAGTCTCTCGAGTTCATAGGGGCCCAGTTAGACACCATCACTGCAAGGGCCTACCTGCCTCAGGTCAGGGCCCAACGCCTGCTGAGTTTGGCCTCCCAAGCTCAGTCCAGCAGTCATTTGACAGCCCGGGAAATGCTGCGACTTCTGGGCCACATGGCCTCCACGGTACATGTGGTGCCCTACGCTCGTCTGCATATGAGAGCAGCTCAATGGACCTTGGCCACCCAGTGGACTCAAGCATCTGGAGCGCTCTCCGACCAAATACTCACCTCAAGCCGTCTATTTTGGTCCCTCCAATGGTGGACATCCACCAAGAATCTGTTGTTGGGGGCCCCCTTCCAACCTTTGTTGCCCCAAGCAACCCTCACAACAGATGCCTCCCAAACAGGGTGGGGAGCTCATCTTCAGAACCTCTCCACTCAGGGCACTTGGTCTCCACAGGAGGCCACCCTTCATATCAACCTCCTGGAACTGCGAGCGATTTACCTTGCCCTCAAGGTCTTCTATACCCTCCTTGTCAACCTGACTGTCCTAGTTCAGACAGACAATCAGGTAGCCATGTTCTATATAAACAAACAAGGAGGGACAGGCTCTCTGTCGCTTTGCAACGAAGCTCTCAGAATATGGGCCTTCGCCAGAGAGCATCAAATTCACCTTCTTGCAGTGTATCTTCCAGGAGTTCAAAACTCTCGTGCAGACAGACTCAGTCGAGTTCTGCTTCCACACGAATGGTCCCTACATATGGACCAGATACGCAGAATCTTTCAGGAATGGGGGACCCCGGACATAGACCTCTTTGCAAGTCCGTGGAATGCCAAACTTCCCCGGTTCTGTTCCAGAACTCAGTGTCAGGGAGCTCAGGCCCACGATGCCTTCCTCCTGCATTGGGGTCAGGAATTCCTCTATGCCTTTCCACCCATTCCTCTAATATCCAAGACTCTGTTCAAGCTCCAGAGGGATCACGGGACTATGATCCTCATAGCTCCCCGCTGGCCACGCCAGGTGTGGTTCCCTCTACTTCTGCATCTCTCCCAGGGATCCTCCCTGGACCTGGGAGCTGCGCCAGACCTTCTGTCTCAGGAGGAGGGGACTTTGTGGCACCCAAACCCCAAATCCCTACATCTCAGAGCTTGGTTACTGAAGGCCTAAGTCTTCAAGACTTTAATCTTTCTCAACCTGTGACAGATATCCTTCATGCCTCTAGGAAACCTTCCACGAGGCGTTCTTATGCTTTCAAATGGAAACGTTTTTCCATTTGGTGTGCTCAGCAGGGTCTTGACCCTCTAGCACTTCCTTTGAATTCCCTCTTGGACTATCTCCTGCATCTTTCAAATGCAGGCCTTAAGACGAATTCAGTAAGGGTCCATTTGAGTGCTATTGCAGCATCCTTAAAACCTATAAATGGAC
This sequence comes from Ichthyophis bannanicus, assembly GCA_033557465.1. Classification (NCBI taxonomy): domain Eukaryota; kingdom Metazoa; phylum Chordata; class Amphibia; order Gymnophiona; family Ichthyophiidae; genus Ichthyophis; species Ichthyophis bannanicus. Next base: position 883,027,329 of record CM066034.1, on the reverse strand, counting down.
AACCTGTCTCCTCTCATCCTCTTGTTGCACGTTTCATGAGAGGCCTGACTCTAACTAAACCTCCCATCCGACCTCCTCCGGTAGCATGGGATTTGAACCTCGTTCTAGGTCAGCTTATGAAGCCACCTTTTGAGCCTTTGGACTCTACCTCCTTCAAATTTCTTTCCTGGAAGGTTGTTTTCCTTATTGCAGTCACTTCGGCTCGCCGCATCAGTGAACTGCAGGCTTTAGTGGCTCATCCACCTTTATACTAGGTTTCATCATGATAAGGTGGTCCTTAGGACGAATCCCCACTTTATGCCCAAAGTGGTCTCGCCTTTTCATCTTAATCAAGAGGTATATCTACCTGTCTTTTTCCCGGCTCCTCATGCATCCAGTGCAGAGAGGAACCTTCATACTCTGGATTGTAAAAGAGCTCTTGCCTTTTACCTCAACAGGACTCAACCACATCGAAAGTCTTCCCAACTTTTCGTGGCTTTTGATCCTTCTCATTTGGGACTTCCAGTCACCAAGCGTACACTTTCCAATTGGATCGCCCAGTGTATTTCTTTTGCTTACCAGAGTAAGAACATTTCTATGGAGGGCCATGTCACAGCTCACAATGTGAGGGCCATGGCCACTTCTATGGCTCATCTTCACTCTGTGTCCATAGATCAGATCTGTCGAGCAGCCACTTGGGCCTCGGTTCATACCTTCACAGCCCATTACTGCTTGGACAAGGACTCCCGCCGGGATGCCTTGTTTGGTCAGGCTGTCCTCAAACACCTGTTCCATACTTAAACAACTCCTGCCCACCTTCCCTGGATGGATGCCTGAGATCCATGCGAAGATGGTTTACCCTTGGAGGGGGATCTCCCAGGCATCTTAGCTAGGGAGTCCCCATATGTGATGACGTATTCCTGCTTGTTCCTGGAGATAGCACAGTTACTTACCTGTAACAGGTGATCTCTGGGAACAGCAGGAATTAGTCATCACAACCCACCCACCTCCCCTAGGAGTTGTATCTCTATCTATCTATCTTCCTGTCCTCTCTCTCTATTGTCTCAGCTTTAAACTCGAACTGACGAGAGCTGGTCAGGAAGGCGGGAAGGCAGCGCGCATGTGCAGTGGGAGGCCCCAAAAGCTTTTAATCTGAAAAGCTGGGGAGCTTTCCCGCGCGGGCTCCGTCGGTGCCGACGTACCCATATGTGATGACTAATTCCTGCTGTTCCCAGAGATCACCTGTTACAGGTAAGTAACTGTGCTTTACTGTTGTCAGTAGCATACTGTTGTCAGTAGCATCATTACTATTGTCAGTAGCATCCCTACTCACTACTGTAGCCAGTAGCTATCACTAAATCCAATACTGTTGTCAGTAGCACTCATTCAATTTTTAATATTGCCTCTAGCAGCTTTCCCTTAACCCTGCATAGCCTCATTTGTCAGTGACTTACTGCCTTCTCAAATTATCCAACCTTGTATATAACTGCATAACTCTACTAACAGTAGCTCACATCAAATTCTCCTACAAACTACCAACATACACCATAATGATACAAACAAACACCATGCTACTAAAAGTTTCTTACCTCTTCATATCTCTAACAATCCTAATTGACCTAACTCTAAGTCTCAACAGTAAAAACCACATGACAATCCCTATAATCCATACATCCAATCGAAACAATCTACTTATTGGACACTATCACCCTCACAACCAATCAAAAATAAACTACCACAGACTCATTCAAATAAAACAGACTATCTCACAACACACAGTCCACTCAAACCCCCCTCAACATGCAATGTCATTATTGTGCATCCTTATAAACGCACGATCTCTGAAAAATAAGCTCCCAATTATTAATGACTTGTTATCTGACTTAAAACCTGATATTCTATGTATTACAGAGACATGGCTCTCTGATACTGATACAGTCCTTCTAAACCAACTTGACAACTTAAATTACGATATTACCCACACACATAGATCTAACAAAAAAGGTGGCGGTGTACTGATTATGACAAAAATAAACCTAAAAGCCAAGAAAATTCTATCTAACACCTCCAATAACATTGACACTCTAATAATAGAAATCGGACAACTGAGAATCTGCTTAATATACAGACCTCCTAACCAAAACGCAGAGAGTCTTCACTCACTAATTGAACTCCTTAATTCATCAACAGAACAAAACCCCCTAATTATCCTAGGAGATTTCAACCTCCCATCACTTGCAAATACTGATTCCAACCTCTTCCTGGAAACCATAACTGACTTAGACTTCCATCAAATTATAAACATACCAACTCACACTAAAGGTGGTACACTTGACCTTGTCCTCCTTCCTCATTCACTATTTAAACTTTTCAACCCAGACTCCTTACAATGTACTGAAATACCCTGGTCTGATCATCATCTAATTAAAATAAACTTCACTTACAACATTATCGGTGTCATAAAACACACAAGAAATGACCAAACTATAAAATTCAAGAAATTCATTGAAACTGAATTTCTAGACTCTACAATACCCCACCTTTCATCATCTCAAACAGATTTAGATGAAGCAGTCAAAAACTGGCATACCACCATCAATAATGCAGCCACAATTAACCAAAATAATAAAAAGCTAACCAATACTAAAATCAAAATCACCCCATGGTTCAACAGTACTTTAAAACATATGAAAAGAGATCTAAGAAAACTAGAAGCTAAATGGCGCAAAACCAAATCCACCATACACAAAGAATTATTATAACCACCTCACATTATACAAGGAAACCTTAGACAACACAAAGAAAAACTACTATGCCAGCATCCTATCAAATTCTTATAATAGACCAAGAGAACTATTCTCCATTGTTAGTAACCTAACTAATAACTCACAAACTTCCAGCAAGGAAATCACTGACATCTCAGCACAAACATTAGCTAACTATTACCATAACAAAACAAAACTACAATTCACGACTCCAGACTCTTTCCACAAACCTCATCACCCGATAGACGTATGGTCAGAATTTCACCCTATAACCAAACATCATTAAAAAATATCATACTCAACCTAAACACCACTACCTCTTACCTAGATCCTTGCCCAGTAATCTGGATAAAAAACACTCTCCCAATCCTTCTTTCATTCATACTCCCCATTGTCAATCTCTCACTACTCCAAGGTTACCTCCCACCCACACTTAAACACGTACAAATAAGACCAATTCTCAAGAACAGCACCCTTGATAAAACCTCACCAAAATCATATAGACCCATCTCAAGTATACCATTCTTAGCAAAAGTAATAGAAAAAACAGTACAAATACAGACGCAGGAGCACCTAGACTCATCTTACCCACTCGACGAACAGCAATATGGTTTTCGCCCAAAGCATGGAGTGGAAACACTCCTCACAGCTCTAACAGATATGCTATTAAGAGGAATCGACAATCACAAACAAGCATTCATTCTATTATTTATTGATATTTCAGCTGCTTTTGATAGCGTCCACCATACCATAATGCTCAATAGTCTGAGTCAAATAGGAATAAATGCCACAGTTCATAAATGGTTCTCCTCTTATCTAGATAATAGGACACAAAATGTACGAATAGGTAATCAAACCTCTGATTCATACAAACTGGAAACCGGTTTACCTCAAGGATCAGCGTTATCAGCACTCTATTTAACATATACATAAAACCTGTTTGCAATATCTTTAAAAAATTTGGTGTACTGTATCATCTATACGCAGATGATATCATGATGTACATTCCGTTCACGATTCCCAACTTACCGATGCAAACTCTGTCAGATTGCTTCAATGAAGTCACATCCTGGCTAAATACCCACAATCTCCAAATAAATCACTCCAAAACTGAAGTGCTAATCGTCACCAAAAACCAATCCTATACTCCACCTACACACATAACACTTCAAAACCAAGAAATTAAAATAAAAAATGAAGTAAGATATCTAGGTGTTATTCTAGATAAACACCTTACATTAGACACCCACATTAGAAACACCACAAAGAAAATCTATTTCAAACTCAAAATCCTTAAACAACTAAGACCCCTTGTATACATACATGATTTCATCAGCATAATTCAAGCCATCATAACCCCCCACTTTGACTTCGCTAACCTAATTTTATTGGGTATAACAAAACAAAACATTAAAAGAATTCAACTTGCCCAGAATGCAGCAGCTCGGATAATAACGAAAGTACACGCACATCAACATATAACACCAATACTAGAATCCCTTCACTGGCTGCCTATACAAAGTAGGATAGTATACAAAACATTGATAACCACATTTAAAACTCTAAACGACATGGCCCCAGTCACCCTAAGTAACCTAATCAGCAAAGAGCACTCAAAATCTACTCAAAGAAAAGGACAAACAAATAAACTAAAAACTCCCAAAGACTTCATAAAAGCAAATAAACTCACAAACAATAGAGCTTTTTCTCATGCAGCTCCAACAATCTGGAATTCCCTCCCAGATGATCTAAGATTGCTAACCGAGATCATCGAATTCCGCAAAAAAGTGAAAACCTATCTCTTTTCTAAACATTACAACAACTCAGATCATCCCTCAATAGACTTAGATAATGGCTAACCAGTTTTTATCTAACAAATCCCAAATGACCTACACATACAATTCTTCATAGCTGATACTGTACTTTGAATAACGCTTAAGCCCCACATAATGTGTATTTGTACATAATGTATATAGTTTACACTGTTCTATACTGTTCTGTATTAACACTAGTTGTTTATCTTATTGTTATTTGGTCATATGATGTTTTATGTAAAACAAACTCCGATTTGTTAACTGTTGTTTATTGTGAACCGCAGCTGAACTATGGAAGATGCGGTATATAAATCATTGTTAAATAAATAAAATAAATAAATAAATATGCATGAGATGCATTTGCATGCACTGCCCCCATTATATTCAAATATATCTCATGCATATTCATTAGGGACAGCCTGAAAACCTGAATGGTGTTTGGCCCTCCAGGACTGGAGTTGGGAACCTCTGCCCTAGCTTAAGCCTCATTCCTTCCACTTTCCGCTCAGCCCACTAAGAAGAAGCACACAGCAATTTGGTTCAGTTCTGACCTTTGTGAATCCTTATTACTCCTCAGAAAGCTTGAGCGGTAATGGCGGCATTCTAGGCATGACATTGACCACATTGCCTACCTGGCCAAACTACAAGAACACCAAGAGAAGAGAATACCATATTAACACCCTTATGCGCTAACTCAACAAGCCCTGCGAGCTCTTCCGCATTGTTAGATCCCTTACAAGTGACGCCTCTAAGAACCTACCAGCAATTACCCCTAGCCTGGCTGATTTTGCCTCTCACTTTCAGAGCAAGATGAATTCGATGACTTTTCTCTCAGAGAATCTTGATGACGAAAATTCCTTTCCTGAACTGCCCCTTACAGGTGACGCACCTATACCTACTCTTGATTCTTTCTACCCATACTCGGCTGAACAAATAGAAAACATCATCAGCACAATCAACACCTCTACCTCCCCAGCCGATCCTTGTCCAGCATTCTGGATTAAGCAGGCCAGATCCAACCTAAGCTCAGCTATCTCCAGAATAGTACACCTGTCTTTCTCCACAGGTTCTCTACCAGTGTCCCTTAAATCTGCCTCCATCAAACCCCTGCTAAAAAACAATAAATCTAACTCATCAGACATCAGCTCATACCGACCAATCTCCAGCTTACCCTTCCTGACCAAGATCTTAGAAAAGATTGTCCAGCAAAGGGTCCAAGATCACATTGACTCCCACGCCCCTCTTGACCCACAGCAGCATGGATTCCGCCAGCAGCATGGAGTGGAATTCCTTTTTGTAACTCTCCTAGATAGGCTCTGTACCGGCATAGATAAGAAGAGGCAGGGATTCATCCTATCTTCTTGGACATCGCCTCTGTCTTTGATTCCATCAGCCACAGCCTTCTCCTTGGCCGCCTACAACAGAAGGGTATTCGGAACTCTGCCCTCAACTGGTTTAGATCTTTCTTGACGATTCGCCAGCAACAGGTCCGCTTGGGAACACAGTCTTCAAGCACCTTCCAGCAAAGGCAAGGAGTCCCACAAGGTTCGTTGCTCTCAGCCTTGCTTTTCAACGTCTACATACAGCCAATCTGTACAATAATCACGTCCTTCCAAATACTATATTACATCTATGCAGATGATGTTTTATTCTATACCTCTTTCTCCATTGACAGCCCTGACTTTTCTATTATCTCAGAATGCTTCAGTGCTGTATCTGATTGGCTCACTTCACATAACCTGAAGGTTAAATGCAGGAAGACTGAGGTCTTATTTATTTCTAGAGAGCAATCTTTTACCCCACGATCCTCCTTGCAGATGAGAGATGTAGAACTCATAACTAAACCGGATGTTCGCTACCTGGGAATAATCCTAGACCAGCGATGGCGAACCTATGGCACGCGTGCCAGCTGTGGCACGCGAAGGCCTTGCAGCTGGCACGCGGGAAGGTCCGCAAAAAAAGAAAAAGCTGGCTCTGACTGCTGCCGCGGACGCGGCAAGGGCAGAATGCAGCGTCCCGCGGGGCCCCCTCCGCCCGCTAAGCCCCTCTGCAAGAGCTTTCAGATTCGCGAGGGAGAGCGTCTCCCTCGCGTCTCTGTTAAGCCCGCAGGGGCTAATGGGAAATTTCCCATCAGCCCCTTTAGACGCGAGGGACTGATGGGAAATTTCCCATTAGCCCCTGCGGGCTTAACAGAGACGCGAGGGAGATGCTCTCCCTCGCGAATCTGAAAGCCCTTGCAGAGGGGCTTAGCGGGCGGAGGGGGGCCCCGCGGGACATTGCATCTGCCGCGGCGGCAGCCGCCAGAGCCTGCTTTTATTTTACACAAATTTGCCAGGGGGGGTTAGGACTGCTAATGGGCAGGGAGGGGGGGGGGGTTAGGACTGCTAATGGGCAGGGAGGAGGAGGGAGGGGGGGTTAGGACTGCTAATGGGCAGGGAGGGGGGGGGTTAGGACTGCTAATGGGCAGGGAGGGAGGGGGGTTAGGACTGCTAATGGGCAGGGAGGGAGGGAGGGGAGGGGGGGGTTAGGACTGCTAATGGGCAGGGAGGGAGGGAGGGAGGGGGGGTTAGGACTGCTAATGGGCAGGGAGGGAGGGGGGGTAGGACTGCTAATGGGCAGGGAGGGAGGGAGGGGGGTTAGGACTGCTAATGGGCAGGGAGGGAGGGAGGGAGGGGGGGGTTAGGACTGCTAATGGGTAGGCAGGGAGGGAGGGAGGGAGGGGGGGGTTAGGACTGCTAATGGGCAGGCAGGGAGGGAGGGAGGGAGGGGGGGGGTTAGGACTGCTAATGGGCAGGCAGGGAGGGAGGGAGGGGGGGGGGGGTTAGGACTGCTAATGGGCAGGGAGGGAGGGAGGGAGGGAGGGGGGGGGGTTAGGACTGCTAATGGGGAGGGAGGGAGGGAGGGGGGTTAGGACTGCTAATGGGCAGGGAGGGGGGGGAGGGGGGGTTAGGACTGCTAATGGGCAGGGAGGGAGGGAGGGAGGGAGGGGGGGGTTAGGACTGCTAATGGGCAGGGAGGGAGGGAGGGAGGGGGGGTTAGGACTGCTAATGGGCAGGGAGGGAGGGAGGGGGGATTAGGACTGCTAATGGGCAGGGAGGGAGGGAGGGAGGGAGGGGGGGTTAGGACTGCTAATGGGCAGGGAGGGAGGGAGGGAGGGAGGGAGGGGGGGTTAGGACTGCTAATGGGCAGGGAGGGAGGGAGGGGGGGTTAGGACTGCTAATGGGCAGGGAGGGAGGGGGGGAGGAGGGAGGGGGGGTGAGGACTGCTAATGGGCAGTGAGGGGGGGGTTAGGAGGGGCAGGGAGGGGGGGGGTTAGGACTGCTACGGGGTGGGCAGGGAGGGGGGGAGGGGTTAGGACTGCTAATGGGCAGGCAGGGAGGGAGGGAGGGAGGGAGGGGGGTTAGGACTGCTAATGGGCAGGGAGGGGGGGTTAGGACTGCTAATGGGCAGGGAGGGAGGGAGGGAGGGGGGGTTAGGACTGCTAATGGGCAGGGAGGGAGGGGGGGTTAGGACTGCTAATGGGCAGGGAGGGAGGGGGGGGTTAGGACTGCTAATGGGAAGGGAGGGAGGGAGGGTGGGGTTATGAATGCTAATGGGCAGGGAGGGAGGGGGGAGGGGGGGTTAGGACTGCTAATGGGCAGGGAGGGGGGGTTAGGACTGCTAATGGGGCGGCAGGGAGGGAGGGAGGGGGGGTTAGGACTGCTAATGGGCAGGGAGGGAGGGGGGGTTAGGACTGCTAATGGGCAGGGAGGGAGGGGGGGTAGGACTGCTAATGGGCTGGGGGGGTTAGGACTGCTAATGGGTGGGCGGGCGGAGGGGGGTAGGACTGCTAATGGGCTGGGGGGGTAGGACTGCTAATGGGCTGTGGGCTGATGGGGGCTGTCTGGAAATGGGGTGATGGGGGTTAGGACTGGTAATGGGTTATAGGGGGGGCTTAAACTGAAAATGGGGTGATGGGGGTTTAGGACTGGAAGTGGGTTGATGGGGGGGGGCTAGGACTGGTATTGGGTTGGGGGGTTGCTAGGACTGGAAATGGGCTGATGGGGGGCTAGGACTGGAAATGGGCAGATTCAGGGACTAGAAGGGAATGGATGCTGGGTGAGGAGGGAACTAGGATGGAGCTGTTGTTGGGGGAGGAGTAGACTGGGATGGGGCTGGGAGAATAAAAATGGAGAGGGGAAAAAATATTTTGTGTGGGAGGGATAAAAAATCTACAATTGGCCGGGTATTGGGAGAGTAAGTGGGGATTGAGGATGGAGGGGTAAAATTTGAGTGGATGAAATAGGAATGAGGAAAGAGCAAAAGGAGAAAGATTAGTATGTTAAAGCGGATGTAGAGAGAGAGAATGGAAAAAAAAACTAGAAGAGAGAAGAAAGGACAAATGGACAGCAGATGATGGAGAGGAGTTAGCAGAAAACATGAAGAAACCAGAAGAAAGTGGCTGGAGCAATTGCAACTGTGTAACTGAGCTGAGGTATTCTGTTTATGTAATTCCTTTTTGACATTGCCACTTGTTCTCTTTCCCAGTAGGTCATGTATTGTTATTGTCTGAAATGTATTGGTTTAATATTTGCAGTGTTGCTTTTGATAGGTATGGTGTGGTGCTTTGTGAGTCCTGGTAGTGCTGTTAGGATACGGCGGGTTTGCTATTGGTTCTAAATGGGCAGTGTTTGTAGTAGTTCCTAATGTGCCTGGCGGTTGGCACTGGATTATAGTAATGTAGAAATCTTTTAGTCTGTCTTTATCCATACACTCATTAAGAGACATGTTTACTAAAAGTTAGTGTATGTTAGCATTATGCAAATATTTATGCAAATTGACGTGCTGGCACTTTGAGGAAATTCTTTGGTTTTGTGTGGCAGTTTGGGCACTCGGGCTCAAAAAGGTTAGCCATCACTGTCCTAGACCAACAATTGACCATGGCTGCACACATACATAACGTTATCAAGGCCGTCTACCAGAAGATAAGGACGCTCCTTCATATATGCCCGCTCCTCGACCCCTCTGATTTCCAATCAGTCTTCCAAGCTCTCATCCTCCCGCATTTTGACTACGCAAATATTATTCTTCATGGCACCCCAAAATACATCCTCCAACCACTCCAACTGGCCATGAACACAACTGCCCGATCACTCCAGGGTGTCTCTTGGTACAAGCATATCTCACCCATCCTGATGTAATTACACTGGCTCCCCATATCTAGCTGTCTGACCTATAAAGCTCTTCTTCTCACGTTTAAGATTATTCACAAATCATCTGCGTCCTCCCTGTCAGCAATGGTTCAACAAACCCCAGACAACAGAACGTGAAGAGCTAACATGGTAAACACCCTGGTCACTCCTTCAATCATAAGGACCTGTACTAAAGCTGTCAAGAACCGCACCTTTTCTTTATACGTACCAACCCTCTGGAATGCTCTTCCTGCCTCAGTCTGAGTCATCATGGATCTATCTACGTTCAGGAAGGCTTTAAAGACTCACCTTTTCCAGCTGGCTTATGACCACATAACATAATGAAGGACTCTCATAATGTTGACCCCATAATGCTAGCCTCTCCACTTACACGGACTATACCTTGATTCCTGCTACACAACATGTACTTATTTATTTATTTAGCTGTATTTATATTCCACTTTTCACTGGGTCAAAGCGGTCAATTGAGGGATACATTTAACATGAGGGGATATGACACACATACATTAATACTTACAGGGAACATGGGCAATGGAGGGTTAAGTGGCTTGCCCAAGACCACAAGGAATGCCTATAGGACTAGAAATCCCAGTCCCTCTGGCCTGAGATTGCTGTCCCCAGGTGGGACTTGAACCCCCGGCCCTCCGGCCTGAAGTACCTTGTCCTAACCACTAGACCACTCCTCCCTCTTAGCTTAGCTCTCCATCCTCTCCCTACTTCCCCTGCCTCAATCCCACCCCCTGTCCCTTCCCCTTCTCTTCCTTACACCCTTTCCCTTTTGTTGGCGCATTTGCATGTTAATAGTTATCTGCCTCTGTTACCTAGATTTGCTGTTTTTTGTAAAGTTGCTTATTTTGATGTTTATGCCTGTTCTATGTAAAGTTGCTTGACTGTTCATGTTTCCTGTAAACCGCTCTGATACTAAATAGTGTGGTATATAAAAGCTAATAAATAAATAATAAAAAAAATAATAATAATAAATTTAGGTCCCGATTTTGATTTAGGCAGGCTATGTGCCATGAAAGCACATAGCCTGCCCGCCCACCCCCTTAACCCGGATTTTCACTTCCGTGGCAGCAGAAGTAAAACTCTAGGTTCCTCTGGACGTGTCAGCAGCCATAGAGGCTACATGGGTAGCAGCAATTTTTGATGCTATCCACATAGCCTCTACACCTTAAAGATAGGCAAGGCTTTTCCTCGCCTATCAGGACTACGCGGGTAGCTTCAAAAATTGCTGCTACCCGTGTAGCCTTTTCCTCTGTTCCCGCTCCACTCCGGAATGCCCCTAACACGCCCCGATGCTACCTGCATAGCATCTGAGCGTGTTAGGGACTTAGCCGGGATTTTTGAAGGGCACTACCTGTGTAAGTGCCCTTCGAAAATCCTGGATAAGGCCTTTATACGGGTAACTAGGGACGTTACCTGTGCAAAGGCCTTCAAAAATTGGACCCTTATTTCTTAAGAATTAGCTGGGCACTCTAACTTTTTTTTAAAGATGTAAAGTACATTATGGTGATAAAACTCCATTTGGGTCCCATCAGTCTGACTTGTTGGACAAAGATTTTTACATCTCAGGATACTGCTTCACAAATATATCTTCCTATTATACAAGTCTACTACTTTTATGTTTTAAAATATGAACATAGACATGATAATCTAAATTTAATTCACCTATTCCTTGCAGCAGGTCATGTACTGGTAGATTTCTTTTATTATAAAACCTTTCTTATTGCGCAGTATGGATGCGCATTCCTAAGTTCAGCTTTTTTTTCCTTAAATTAAGCATTAAAGCATGCACTCCAGAAGGAAGCTCTCTTTGGCACGATGCAAGTATTACACTGAGTATTAGCGGTAAATTTGAGAGACTGAGAACATACTCCACATACCCTGGCTTAGAAGTGAGGTTCACGACTGTCATGGTATCCGCAAAATTAACCGATTTGGAGAAAATGCTCTGAGAGAATGTCATGATTCTAGCAGCTTAAAAGGTTCAAAAATTGCAGGCTGAAGTGGGGGAAGTTTGTCAAGTGCTGGGGATCAAGAGTCATCTCATTGCTGCACTGACATCTTAATCCTGGCTCTAGATGTCTCCTGATGACTTCATTTCTTTCTCTTTTTCACAACTCTGGGGCTTCATTTGGTCCCACCTACTACTTATTATCCTCCTAATTTGTTTTCCTCCAGCCTCTCTTCTATCTCAAGTGGCTCCTTATGCAGTAGCTGACTCGAACCTGCAAGACTCCCGTGGTCATTCTGCACTTGCGGTCCAGGCACATAGTACACCACTATGAGCATTTGTGGATTTGCGGTATAGCAATGCAATTAAATAAATAAACATGCCTCTTAATAGTTGTCTAAAAAACATTTGCATGTACAGTGAGGATAAAGAGAGACTACCATATTTCTGCATTACTATCCTCCAGTGCCAACTGCCAGGTGCATTACTACAAAACCCTGCTCATTTAGAACCCATAGCAAACCTGCCATATCATTCACAGCACTACCGGGATTCACCAAGCACCTAATCCAATTTATCAAAAGGTAGCACTACAAATATTAAACCAATACCTCTCTTACTGGGAAAAGAGAACAAGTGGATCTACTACATAGAAACTAGATGAACAGAATAGCACAGTTCTGTCATACACGCAAAACAGACAGACCCTCACCAAATACAGAACAAGGGATCACGATTTAGAAATATGAAGACAATAATTGAGCTGGGAACCATAAAAGCCAAACTTCTAATGCACCACAACACTGAAAAAATTAAACTATGAAATTAATTTCCTCTTATACCGAACAAAGCACAAAGACATCACACATTTTCCAGAGTTGAGATATTCCAATTAATAAATTCAAAATAAAATAATTTTTTTTCTACCTTTTGTTGTTTGGGCATTTTATTTTTCAATCACAAATGCCTCAGTCTCTCTCTTCTGCTAAATCTTCATTCTCTGCTGTTTATTTGTCCTTTCTTCTCTCTTCTCCTAATATTTTTCCATTTTCTGTATACTTCTGCCTCTGACATACTAATCTTTTGCTTTTTGTTCCTTTCTCCATTTCTTTCTTTACTCATTTATCCACTCAATTCCAACCCTCCGTCCTCAAATTCCCTTTTAATTTTTCACTTAACTTTTCATCTACTCTTCTAACCACCAGCCCACTCCCCACTTTTTCATCTCACTTCTTTGCTAGTCTCTTATTCCTCTGTCTTTCACTCACTCCCCATTACCACATGTCAACCCTCTGTAATCATCCTCCTCCTCTCATGCAACTCCTTGTCAGCTTCCTATGACCTTTCACATAGCTCAATCATACCCACCATTTCCCCTATCTCTCTCTCACCACCTCAAATCAGCATCTCCCAATCCCCTCATCCTTCTGCTTTACCCCCAAAGTCCATTTTTCTCTTCCACCTCCCTAGCCCTTTCCTCTCACCATAGACCACTCCCCCATAGACCATCAACTTTCTATCCCCTTCCTCTTCTCCATCCTCTCCCCCTGCAGTGGTCTGGCATATTTCCTATCTCCCTTCCCAGCCCAGCATCTTCTCTCTCTCTCTCTCTCCCCCTGTTCCTCTCCATTCCAGGCCAATGTATCCCGTCTCTTTCATAAATTAAAATCCACACACACACACACATCCAGCATATTCCATCTCTCTCTGTCCTCCTCCCTGGGAAAAAACAACGTGCATGATCATCCCTGGCATCTTCTTTCTTTTTCTGAGTCAGCAGCAGAAAGAGCTCATAGCACCATCCCCAGCTTTATCTTTCTTTCTCTGAGTGAGCACGCAGCAGCCAGTACTGTCTGTAGCATTACCTTCCGGTGGATGACCCTGCGCACAGGAAATGAATGCTACGGGCAGCACTGGCTGCTGTTGCTGACTCAGAGAAAGAAGGATGAAGCTGCACGATGCCGGAGCTGCATGCACAGTGAGTTGTGGCAGCTCCTAGGCCCCCCATCTGAGTCCCCACTTACTCTCCCAACACCCAACGAATCTTAGATTCTGCCTTCTTGTTTTCTCCCACCCAATTTTAAAGTCTCCACCTAAGTCCCAGTCCCTGATTTCCCCCAGCTCCCAGTTCTGCCTCCTACATCCCTTCCACACGCCCAGTTACTTCCTCCTCCAATATTCATTAACTGTCTTTCCTCCTCCTTACCCCAGCATTCACTCTTCCGCCCCTCTCTTCCCTCTGTATGACCTTTTTCTTCCCTCCCACACAAAATATGTTCCTCTCTCCATCCTCACTCCTGAAGCTGCTTTTTTTCAACCCCCAGCCCCAGTCTGTCTCATCGCCACCCCCTTCTAGTCTTCCCTCAACATCAGCTGCCTTCTAGTTCCAGCCATTTCCAGCATCCACACTCTTCCAGTTCCATTCTCCCCATCTGCCAGCATCAGCCTATTTCCAGTCCTAGCCCACCAGTATCAGTCCTCCTTCAGTCCCAACCCCCCCCCCCCTCCAGCATCAGCTCCCTTCCAATCCCAGCCTCCTCATCCCCCAGCATTGGCCCATGTCCAATCCTAGCCCCCCAGTATCAATATTCCTCCAGTTCCAGTCTCTCCTAGCATCAACTCCCTTCAAATCTCCCCATTCACCAGCATAAGCCCTTTTCTAGTCTTAGCCCACTCCCATCAGTATCAATCCTCCTCCAGTCCCAATCCCTCCCAGCATCATCTCCTTTCCAATCCCGGCTCCACATCCTCTAGCATCAGTGCAATTCCATTCCTAGCCCCCAGTATCAGATTTCCTCCAGTTCTAGTCCCTCCCATCTCAGCTCCCTTCCAGTCCTTCCATCCTCCGGCATCAGCCCTTTTCCAGTGCTGGCCCCCCAGAATCAGATCCCTCCAGTCCCAGTTCCTTCCAGCATTGTCTTCATTTCAATCACAGTCTCCCCATGCCCCAACATTAGCCCATTTTCTGTTCTAGCCCCAGTAGTAGTCCTCTTCCAGTGCCAATGGCTCCCACCTCCCTTCATACACACACATAGCCCCACACCACGAGAGGCCCCATGCACATCTGACAGGCTTGAGGGAGCTGGTGAGGCCGGAGGTTCGGCTCCCTGGCTCACCTCTGTACAGCCTCAGAAGTAAACAGGCGCAGAAGCGTTTTCCTTTTTCTCCCACGGATGTGCTAAGTTGCAGACGCTGGTGCCGCTCAGATTGTAGAAGTTAAACAGGGGCACTTCCTCTCTTGCACAAAAGACAGGAAGTGTCCCTGTTTAACCTCTATGAAGTTAATACAGCTGCAGGAGAAAAAGGAAAATGCTTCTGCCTCTGTTTACTCCTGTGGCTATGCAGAGGTGAGTCGGGGAGCCGGCTTCGGGCTTCACTGGCTCCCTCTTATTTTTATTTTATTTATTTATTTTGAAACCATTTCTATACCGCAATTTCCAAGGATCAATTGCAGTTTACAATTAACAACATTTTGAAGAATGCATGAACGGTTGCATTCTCCAAATACATGGAACAGAGGATAACTATGTACATGAACTGTACATAGTTCATGTACATAGTTAAGCGGTGAGGCATGTGTGGGACCCCTTGAGGTGTGGGGCCATGTGTGGGTGTCATTCCCGCACATGCCTTTGGCCAGCCCTGCATTTAGGAGCCAGCTGCTGAGACCTTAGTCACAGTGCTCCTCCCCGTAAAGGTGTATTACAACTCTGTTTTTTAAGGGCCCAATTTATTATTTTCCCATGGTCTATGGGAAAAGAAAATGTAATAAATTAGGTCCTTGACATGCCATTACACAGTGCCAACAGAAGGTAGCAACTGTTCCTCTTCCCTTCCCACCAAGCCCAGGAGTATGTTGTCAGCAGCATACTGGTCACCCATAATAGCTGCACCTGAGACAACTTCCTTTTTTGCTTCACATATCACCATGGCCTGGTAATACATGAAGCAAAAAAGAATAAGAACCCTTTTTGTAGCCCCCCTCCCAGCCATCACCCAGTGTCCTCCTCTCTCTCTCTCTCTCTCGCCCTCTCCCATGTCATCACTTGATGTCTATCTCTCTCTTTCTCCCCCCCCCCCCATCACCCAGTGTCTTACTGTTGTTTTTCACTCTTCCACCACAATCAGTTGTGCAGGTAGTTTGAGCTGCGTGGTGAAGGAAGCATGCTAACCTTACGGTTTGCTGATCTCTCCAAGACTTGCAACAGTGAAATTAGCAAATTTCCTGCATCGCGCAGTTCAGACTACATGCACAGCCAATCGCAGCGGAGGGAGTTTCTCAATCTCTGTTTCAAGTCTCGGTGAGCACAGCAAACAGTGAGGTTAGCAAGCTTCCTTCACTGCATGGCTTGTACTTTCAAGGTGAGACATCGCGTGATAGCTGGTGCACGGAGGCAATCAAATCTTGGGCGCCAGGGAGCCAGGGCACCCTGGATTTGTTGAACCCTGAGTTATGGTGATACCTTGCTGTATGAATTTTGGAAGTTAGTGCTTTTTTAGAATTGTAGATTTGCTCTATAGATTCTCTACTGTGGTTCTTGCTTTTTCTTTTTGGTCCTCATGTGGAGTCAATTGTAGGGTATTAGTGAGGGGTAGTGGGATGTGGGTTGTCTTTGAGATTTGCAGTTTTGTATTTTTGATGCATCCAGTCTAAATTTAAAATAATTTGTCAGTTCAGATTCAAGGTCAAATTTTAAGGGAACATCTCAGTTTAATTTTATCTAGTGGCCAGGGCTGGCTCCAAAGTTGGTTCAAGGTGATGGCTTCCTAGACAAACCTTAAGCCATTACTGTCAGAATCTATTGTTTAGCTTTGAATGCCTTTTTCTTTGTCACTGCCCAGAAGCTACCACCCTAGGTGACCATCTAGATTGCCTAGTGGTTGACCCAGCTCTGCTAGTGGCCTGAGAGCTTCACTGCTGCCGATTTCTAGGCTTTTCCAGGTCTGGCCCTGTCCATCCATCCTGAGCAGTAGGATCTTGAATTCACAGCTTCCAGGATTAGTTTTTCTTCTCTCCTCATCAATAAGCTAGTCATAGCACTGACTAAATCAATCCAGTATGCAAATATTTATGATAGTTTGATTTTTGGGGTGTGTGTAAAAGTGTTTTAATTTTGTTTCGTGATTATTATTATGTTAATTTTATTGTAATGTTTGTTTAAATAAATCGTGAATGTATGGTTGGAAGCTGCCTAGGGTTTTAGATGGGCTACATATACATTTTAAAATACATTAAATTTATTCCAGGGTTGTACCAAACCATAAATGCACCCTGTGCAATTTCCACATCTGGCATGCCCCCTGCCCATCCCCCCCCCCCCCCCCCATCATTTGCCCCATGCCCGGTGTAATATTCTGAATATGTATTCTTCTGGTCTATTCTCTGTTTGGTCCTGGGTTCATTTCACAGAGACAGTAGGGTAAGCAGCATAAATAAGACAACCAAAACTGGTGTAAGAGTTTTATATCGAAATAGGCTTATTACATAGGTACAGAACAGAGTTAGGAGGTTGTTAGAAAGCTGCTTCAGTTTACTTCAATGAATCTGTGTGTGTGTGTGTGTGTGAGAGGGAGAGGTAAGAAAATGTGGGTCAGAGCCTCATAGTAAGAAGAATAGGGAGAGAAAGAGAGAACAAGGGGGAGGGGAGAGAAATGGGTGTCAGAGCCTCATGGCAAGGTGTGTCCGATGAAAATAGGAAGAGAGAGAGAAAGAGGAAGTATTTCTGTCCTATATAGTGAATTTTCTCTAGCACCTCCCTTTCAGGTCTGCTATTGTTTCCAGTCACCTCCCTTTGAGGTCTGCTATTCTTGATTTAGCAAGGAGGGGCTGCAGACGAATCCCATCAGGCCCGGAGACAGACATCACCAGGGGGTCAGAGTTAATCTCATCTTGTAAACTACCCTCATTAAGTTTTGAGACTGATATCACCAGAGTAACAAAGCTGCTTGAAATCCAAGGTCTGGGAACGGCCATGACACCTATGCTAAGCATAATGTCATGTTGATGCATCTCCCCATCTTACCTTGATATCCAGCCAGCTGTCCTCCCGCGCTGCCTGCCCTTGCCCAGCCACTGCTGCTTTTAGTGTTGTCTTGACGGCGTTGTCAATGGCAGCAGCAGATAAGACATCTAATTAAAATTTTAAAAAAGTGTGTCTTTCCGATTCCACACATGCGTGCAGGTCTGATCCCTCCCTCCTCTGATGTATGCTCGCATCAGAGGAGGGAGGGACTAAACCAGCCATTCAAGTGCGTAGTTGCAAAGACCTGTGTTTGAATGGCTGCTGTAGTCCCTCCCTCCTCTGATGCGAGTATACGTCAGAGGAGGGTGGGATCAGACTTTCATGCCAGCACGGAGTTGGAAAGACCTGTGTTTTTTTTTAAATTGCACGTCTTGTCTGCTGTTGCCACTGTCACCGCCAAGGCAACAGAAAAAGTGGCAGCGGCAGAGCAGCGTGGGGCGGGAGCCGAGGCCAGCAGCCCTAAATGCGCCCCTATTTCTTTGCACCCTGTGCGGCAGCACCGCTTGCATAGGGCTAAGTGTGGTGCTGATTTATTCCACGAAACCCACTGGATGTGAAAATATTTATGTAGTGAGTCTCCTCACATGGCCCCTCATCACCCTTGGGCCATCCCTATACATGGCAAGATGCATCTTACAGCATTTTGCTGTTATAGCAGTTGTTTGTCCGGTATTCCTCAGGATTATACTATTTCTCCTGTTCAGTTTTTGTGAGACGTTTTTGATTTTTCCTATTAGCTTTGGGAAATGTGTGTATCTGATATTTTTGCATTTTGCACAATATAGGAGGAAATGCATTTCTGTGTCTATTTATCCAGTGTTGCATTGCAAGCAGAGTCTAGCTTCTTGGGGTTTCTATTTCAGTTTTTGCCACATATTTCTATTTCTAGTTTGTAAGGGTCTGTCAGTTTATCCTCTGTGACTAAAGTGAGTTTAACGCGTAGTTTCTGTGTAAGGATCTATCAGTCTAGTTTAGTGTACTTACTTACCTGTAACAGGTGATGTCTGGCAGGAATCAGTTTTCAGATATGGTTGATGGCACCAGTGGTGCCTGCATGGGAACGCTTCCCAGCATCCAATAGGAAAGCCGTTGGGAGCATTTCACTGCAGCTGTGTGCCTGTCTTCCTGTCTTTCCAACTCCTCTCCTTAGTTGAGTTTGTAGCTGAGAGGAAGAGAAAAGCAAAAAAACCCTACAACTCCTAAGGGAGGAGGACAGGTTGTGAAGACTGATTCCAGCTGATCCTGAAGATCACTTGTTACAAGTGAGTAACTAAGCTATCTCCAGGCACAAACAGGAATGAAGTCTTCACATATGGGACTCACTAGCTCCCAGGTACCAGGCTGGTATGAGGGAAGCAGTGTGATCCCTGAGGCTAAAAGTTGTAGCTGAACAGTCTGGAGAGTTGTGGGCTACCGGACTTGATTCCAGTTGGCGATACTTCCCCCATAGATTGTCTGGTCTGTTGTAGAAGACAGGATGGAGGGTAGGAGTTGAGTTTAAGTCCCAAAGAGGTGCTGGAGTACAGGTTGGCCAAAGACAGTTTCCCAACGGGAGTTTCTGTCCAGACAGTAGTGTGCAGCAAAAGTATGAATGGAGTACCAGGTAGCTGCCTGACAGATCTTGTCAATAGATACTGAATGGAGATTGGCTATGGAGGTTGCCATAGCCCGCACATTGTGAGTAGTGACATGACCCTCTAAAGAGAGTCTTGTCTATGCATAAGCAAAAGATGCAATCTGCTATCTATTTGGATAGAGTTTGTTTTGTCACCGGTAGGCCTAGGTGACCAGGATCAAATGAGATGAATAACTGAGAGGATCTTTTGTGATCCTTATGTAACCAGAGGGTTTAAAAAGATGCAGCTTGTTAGAGCAATGTGCTATTTACTTCTTTAGTTTGTGATAGGAACCTTTTGATTGGTGGAGATAGAGAAAGATTCTGATTGGCTGCAAGGGTTTCAGCAGGCCAAGGAAGAAGCCGGGACCTAGATTTTAGCTCAGCAAGGAAAGAGTTCCAGGGGTTTAGATAGCAAACAACCCAAACATTTGTGAGACCCAGCGAGATTTAGAGCTCCTGTAAGCTTAGGAAAAGGGTCTGCTTCATGTAAGAGGGGTCTAAAACCATTGATTCTGGGGTTAAAATTGGGAAAATTTATTGTTAAAGGATTTAATTTAGCAGGGTTAGATAATGAAGGGGTTAAAATTATTAGAAGGGTTTAAATTTGGGTTTTAATTAAATTGGGGGTTTTAAATAAAAGAAGTAAGTGGGTTTTAAGTTTTAGAAAATACATTTTGTAAGAGTAAATGAACTTTGTGTTATGGAGGGCTAACAACATTGATTAGTGAGTTACATTCGACGTGAAGCATACCTCAAAGCACAATCTAATTTTTGAAATAGCTTAGGACAGGTTTGGAAAATTACTTTGTTTTATATTTATGAGAAATCTACAGTACATTTGTCTTTGTCTCAATTTAAATTTTAAAATCACTGTAAGGAAGCTATTGAGACCCTGATTAAGGAAATGATAGTGTTTTGGTGTTAATAAAATATATTAATATAGTTTAGAGTAGAAATAGGGAATCCTCATAGAAAATAATACAAAAACAGTAGTTTAAAATGGAGATCCAGGGGACATTCCAGTGGTAAACAATTTGTAGAATCCCCAGAACACAGCATATGATAGGTTGGAGCCGGTCATCTGTACTGAATAGAATCCTGGTCTCCTAGGAAACCATAAGTTTTCTGTTGAACAGACATCAGAGAGCCTTGCTTGGAGGAAGGTGCTGTTTTATTATTTGTCCAGTGAAAGGCTGAGATAAGTAGAATAGGAGCACTAGTACAGACATCAGAGAGCCTTGCTTGGAGGAAGGTGCTGTTATTACTATTTGTCCAGTGAAAGGCTGAGATAAGTAGAATAGGAGCACTAGTACAGACATCAGGGAGCCTTGCTTGGAGGAAGGTGCTGTTTTATTACTTGTCCAGTGAAAGGCTGAGATAAGTAGAATAGGAGCACTAGTACAGACATCAGGGAGCCTTGCTTGGAGGAAGGTGCTGTTTTATTATTTGTCCAGTGAAAGGCTGAGATAAGTAGAATAGGAGCACTAGTACAGACATCAGAGAGCCTTGCTTGGAGGAAGGTGCTGTTATTACTATTTGTCCAGTGAAAGGCTGAGATAAGTAGAATAGGAGCACTAGTACAGACATCAGGGAGCCTTGCTTGGAGGAAGGTGCTGTTTTATTACTTGTCCAGTGAAAGGCTGAGATAAGTAGAATAGGAGCACTAGTACAGACATCAGGGAGCCTTGCTTGGAGGAAGGTGCTGTTTTATTACTTGTCCAGTGAAAGGCTGAGATAAGTAGAATAGGAGCACTAGTACAGACATCAGGGAGCCTTGCTTGGAGGAAGGTGCTGTTTTATTACTTGTCCAGTGAAAGGCTGAGATAAGTAGAATAGGAGCACTAGTACAGACATCAGGGAGCCTTGCTTGGAGGAAGGTGCTGTTTTATTACTTGTCCAGTGAAAGGCTGAGATAAGTAGAATAGGAGCACTAGTACAGACATCAGAGAGCCTTGCTTGAAGAAGCTGTTTTATTACTTGTCCAGTGAAAGGCTGAGATAAGTAGAAAAGTGGAGCACTGGTATAATATTGTTCTCCAGAAAGAAATTTAAAGATAAGTTGTAGGTTTAAGCCACCTTGTAAGGATGCAGATTAAGTGAATCTGGCTAATTATTTTAAAAAAAGAAGTTTTGCTCTGTAGTCTTTCTGAATGCAATTGCAGATTGATGCAAGGAAACTTACTGAAGCAGATGAGTATTTGCCTAAAGTTGAGATACTCTTAACTGGTTCTGTATAAGTAAAACCAGCCGAGCAGAGCAGAGAATTCTGAAGTGATGTTGTTTAATTTTTGTTGCTGGACTTGTAAAGTCTTGTAACATAATTCTTGTAAGTGAGAAAGCTTAATGCTGACCCTGATTCTGACCTGATAAAGTGCTTATAAGAGAAGTGCTTATAAGAGAAGTGCTAAAGAAAGGTATGAAACCAGCACTGAACCAAGCTGTTTTAGTGTGTCCAGATAAATGCAAATAGACAAGAGACAAAGCAAAAGAAGAATTAGCAGGGAAACAAAATTATCTTTTGTTTTACTTGTAGTTAGAACCCACAAGTTCACCAATGTACACCGGGATAGATAGGGTTTTCTTTACTTTAATTTCTTAAAGTCAGGTGAGGGAGAAGACCTAGGAACTTCTCTACAAGGGCCCCAACTCCGGACAAAGAAGAAGAAGCGCTGAACACGCCGACCTCAACTCTCACCAACCAGGAAGAAAAGGATTCAGCTAAGTAAAGACTGTTGTGGTGGACTTTGTATTCTCATGCTAGAGTATAGAAACAGTTTATAGGAAATGTTTTGTTTATAAAAGTTTTAATGTTGAATAAATGCATTTTCCCTTACTTCACAACCGACTTGAGTGCCTTAAGTAACACAAATTTGTATGTCAATGTGTCAGAACCGTACAAACCCCGACTTTTATGCGCCCTGCTGTGAATACTAGGGGGGATGTGTGGTCCGGCTCTTGGGGAATAACAACCGGCCCGCTACCGTGATCGGCAGCCGACGCCCCGGTCGGCCGCCGCCAGCAGAGCCCCGGGCCAGCGGCGGAACCCCGAGGGGGTCACAGGAGGCGCGGTTTGGCGTCACGGACAGGATTTTTTTCGTTTATTTAAGGGGTTATTCCACGATTCTTGTTGTAATACAGCGGCTATACAATATTGTTGTTTCTAAGTGACACTTCTGTTGGCTGGAGGAGATTGAGTGCATTAGCGTCATGGAAGACTGGGCTGCGGAGCTCAGAGATGAATGGCGAGCATATAAAACCAGGATGGAGTTGCAGGAGGAAGAATTGAGGAGGAGAGAAGAAGCTGTAGTGAGAATGCAGGAGGAGCAACGGAGGGAACGGCAGATTCTGGAAAGATTCATAGAAGGCCCTAGGATGCCGACAGCCATGTATATTCCCAGGGATAAAAAGATACCTGATTTCGCAGGTATGCCAAAGAAACATGGAGATTATACGGTGGAAGAATGGATAGAAAGGACAAAAGCAGCACTAAAAGTTCTCAGAATACCTCCGGAAGATCAACTAGAAATTGTTAAAGATCATTTAATTGGACAAGCTAGAGACACAGCTCGTTTTGTTCCACCGGATACGCAAAATACGGTAGAAGACTTGTTTGATGTACTAAAAATCGTTTATGGTGATAAAGTTCCTGTGAGTATACGAATCAAGGAATTTTATGACAGAAGGCAGGAACTGGGTGAAGATATGCGCACTTATGCATATACGCTACAAGAAAAGTTAAATAGGATTGAAGCTATTGATCCTGATTGTTTTAGGTATCCTCAGAAGATACTAAAGGAAAGATTTGTATTAGGAATAAGAGAAGAAAGTTTGCGAAGAGAAATGAAGAAAAGATTGGAGAGAGTTCCAGAAATAACTTTTGCATCCTTATTGCAAGAAGCTGTTAAGTGGTCTGAAGAAGATGTGTCATGTGATTGGAGAGAGGGAAACGTGAAAATTCTGTCGAGAGGTCGTAATGAAGCTACAGTAAGAGGAGCTACTGTGGAAACAAATTATAAAACGGAAATTAATGAATTGAAACACATGATGACTGAGTTACTTCAAGAGAAAAGACAGCGACAAGAACCAAGTTATTACTCACGACGTATCTGGAATGGTAACAATCCGTCGTATGGATCTGACTATGAGAGAACTGCATACAGGGCAGTGGGTCAGAGACGGCCAGAATATGTTGAAAGATACCCAATACGAAGAGCACCACTAAGAAACGAGAGAGGAGATCTAGTGTGTTATCGATGTTTTGAATCAGGACATGTGGCAAGACAATGTAGGAGTGAGCGAGTAAGGACTCCAGGAGTGACTCAGACTGATGTTCCTGGTGATTCATCGGATACTGTACTTGACACCTCAAGAATAAAAGTTAACGCTAGAATAAATACGAGTAGTACAGTGCCAGTTAATCTGGATAGTAATCAACGGAAACAAGTTATGCCTCCAGTCCAGACTCCAGTGAGAGCAGATTTTACCCAGTTACCCTCCCCATCTACTATTCGAGCACTGAGAGTAAATTCCCTTGGAGAGGAGGATGAAAACCGGAAAATATTTGGAAAAAGTCCGATAATAGAAGTTACAATGGCTGGAGTACCAGTAAGGTGTTGTATAGACACTGGGTCAGAAGTAACGACTTTAGCAGAAAGCTACTTCCAACAACATCTGAAGGACAATAACCAAATGCAAGAAGCAAGTCTAATAAAGTTATCTGCTGTGAATGGTGTAAACATTCCAATAGTGGGATGTGTGGAAGTGGATATGACGTGCCTTGGACAAGAAATAAAGCATTGTGGCGTACTCATAGTAAAAGATGATATGGCCTACAGAAAAGTTAACATGACACCCGGAATTTTGGGCATGAACGTACTGCAAGAACTGAATTGGAATGCAGTGTCCAATAGCTGGCTTAAGGGAGGAGAGATTTACAAAATATGGAGACAAGTTCAGAATAACAAAAACGAAAAAATTGGATTTGTTAAGCTGATTGGAAGAAAAAAGGTGACACTTCCTCCACTGTCTGAGACTTTGTTACTAGGAAACTGTACTAAGTTGAGAGAATATGCAGCAACGCCAGTGGTAGTATCAAGCACAGAAACAGCTATTTTACCCACTGACTTATGTGTAGCTAATACATTGGTTATACCGAACAAAGACAAGATAATAGCACGAATACATGCTACTGAACTAACTTGGTTGGCTCAACTTGCAGAATTAGAGTTTGAGGTTCAATATAAACCTGGACGAACTAACTTGGTAGCAGATGCCCTATCCAGATATTCACCTACCCAGGAAGAAGTAGTGGAAAGAGAAATAAAATCTGAGAATTCCTTACTTAAGATTAAAAAAGTGAGAGAAAGGCTGTGGCCTAATGCAGAAAATGCGATAATACCTCGTGAAGTAATATGTGCTAGACAAATTCTATGTTGTTCCAGATTAGAGTTACAACAGAGTCAGAGTGAAGATTCGGACTTACAAAAAGTTCTGTCCCATCTTGAAAAAGACCCTATTGATATCCGCAGCTGGACTTGTAATCAAAAGAAGCTATGGAGAGAACGAAGCCGATTACACTGCGAAAGAAGTTTGTGGTATCGGAAACTGATTGATCCCAGAGATAATATGGAAATCATGCAATTTATAACTCCGGAAAAGTTACGCAAAGAAACCTTCCAAGCGAAGCATGATAATGCGGGGCATCCAAATGAAGAAATTACGCTAAAAAATATACGAAAAGACTATTATTGGGCAAACATGAGTCGAGATATAAAGATGTGGATCAGACAGTGTTCACGGTGTATTTTTGCTAAAGATTTGTTTCCTAAAGAGAGAGCTCAATATAAAGACTTTCAAGCAAGTTACCCGCTGGAAATTTTGGCTATGGACTATATAACTTTAGAAGCTAGTGCTAATGGGATGGAACATGTGCTAGTGTTAACAGACATGTTTACTCGATATGCAGTGGCTGTGCCTACGAGGAATCAAACGGCTCAGACAACGTCTAAAGTAATAGTGCATCACTGGATAAATTATTATGGGTGTCCAGCGCAAATACACTCAGATCAAGGTAGAAATTTTGAGTCTGCTACTATCCGTGAACTTTGCAATGTTTATAATATGAGGAAAAGTCATACCACTCCTTATCACCCACAAGGTAATGCACAATGTGAGAGATTTAATCGCACCTTGTTGAACATGCTGAGAACCCTGACAGTTGAGAAAAAGAAAAGATGGGCTGAATTTGTACCGGAATTGGTATTGGCTTACAACAGCAGCATACATAGCTCGACCGGATATTCACCGTTTTACCTGTTATTTGGTAGAGATTCCAGATTGCCATATGATTTACAAACAAAGACTTTGGAAAACAGTGCGGAAAAACTTGATGATTGGGTGGAACAGCATCATCAGAGACTCCGTAAAACCTTCCTTGTGGCACAACAAGAGTCTGCGCGAAGGGCAGCAGTGAGAAAGCGACGCTTCGACCGTTGTTCCAGAGGTGCACTCATCTCTGAAGGGGATAGAGTGTTACTTAGAAACAACAAGAGTAGGGGAAAGCGCAAACTCAAAGATAAATGGGAAATTTCACCGTATGAAGTGTTATATGCGTTTGAGCCAGGGGGAAGCACGTATAAAATTAAAGACAAATTTGGGAATTGTAAAGTAGTACATCGGAACAATATTAGATTATTGCCAAATCCCTTATGGAATGCCTGTAAAGTTTTAAATGTATCTGAAGCAAAGGTATCTGAAGCAAGTGTGGCAGCAGGAGAAGCTGCAGAGCAAAATTGTGCGACGCCAGAGCCCGTAGAAACTGTGTGGTTTTTGGAACCTAGTCCTGAGGGTAACCCTGAAATTGATCCAATATTAGTACACACTAATGAATGCATAGAACCTGAGATAGAAATATTGGAAAAAGGTGAAGTGCCATGCTTAAGACGCTCTGAAAGGCCAAATAAAGGACAAAAGCCTACCTATTTAGCAGAATTTGTAATGTTTTAAGTTATTTTGTTTGTTAAAAAAATAAAATAGATGTTGCAAATGTCGGGACGACATTTCACTTAGCAAGGGTGAGTGTAACCAGAGGGTTAAAAAGATGCAGCTTGTTAGAGCAATGTGCTATTTACTTCTTTAGTTTGTGATAGGAACCTTTTGATTGGTGGAGATAGAGAAAGATTCTGATTGGCTGCAAGGGTTTCAGCAGGCCAAGGAAGAAGCCGGGACCTAGATTTTAGCTCAGCAAGGAAAGAGTTCCAGGGGTTTAGATAGCAAACAACCCAAACATTTGTGAGACCCAGCGAGATTTAGAGCTCCTGTAAGCTTAGGAAAAGGGTCTGCTTCATGTAAGAGGGGTCTAAAACCATTGATTCTGGGGTTAAAATTGGGAAAATTTATTGTTAAAGGATTTAATTTAGCAGGGTTAGATAATGAAGGGGTTTAAAATTATTAGAAGGGTTTAAATTTGGGTTTTAATTAAATTGGGGGTTTTAAATAAAAGAAGTAAGTGGGTTTTAAGTTTTAGAAAATACATTTTGTAAGAGTAAATGAACTTTGTGTTATGGAGGGCTAACAACATTGATTAGTGAGTTACATTCGACGTGAAGCATACCTCAAAGCACAATCTAATTTTTGAAATAGCTTAGGACAGGTTTGGAAAATTACTTTGTTTTATATTTATGAGAAATCTACAGTACATTTGTCTTTGTCTCAATTTAAATTTTAAAATCACTGTAAGGAAGCTATTGAGACCCTGATTAAGGAAATGATAGTGTTTTGGTGTTAATAAAATATATTAATATAGTTTAGAGTAGAAATAGGGAATCCTCATAGAAAATAATACAAAAACAGTAGTTTAAAATGGAGATCCAGGGGACATTCCAGTGGTAAACAATTTGTAGAATCCCCAGAACACAGCATATGATAGGTTGGAGCCGGTCATCTGTACTGAATAGAATCCTGGTCTCCTAGGAAACCATAAGTTTTCTGTTGAACAGACATCAGAGAGCCTTGCTTGGAGGAAGGTGCTGTTTTATTATTTGTCCAGTGAAAGGCTGAGATAAGTAGAATAGGAGCACTAGTACAGACATCAGAGAGCCTTGCTTGGAGGAAGGTGCTGTTATTACTATTTGTCCAGTGAAAGGCTGAGATAAGTAGAATAGGAGCACTAGTACAGACATCAGGGAGCCTTGCTTGGAGGAAGGTGCTGTTTAGTTACGTGTCCAGTGTAGGGCTGAGATACGTAGAATAGGAGCACTAGTACAGACATCAGGGAGCCTTGCTTGGAGGAAGGTGCTGTTTTATTATTTGTCCAGTGAAAGGCTGAGATAAGTAGAATAGGAGCACTAGTACAGACATCAGAGAGCCTTGCTTGGAGGAAGGTGCTGTTATTACTATTTGTCCAGTGAAAGGCTGAGATAAGTAGAATAGGAGCACTAGTACAGACATCAGGGAGCCTTGCTTGGAGGAAGGTGCTGTTTTATTACTTGTCCAGTGAAAGGCTGAGATAAGTAGAATAGGAGCACTAGTACAGACATCAGGGAGCCTTGCTTGGAGGAAGGTGCTGTTTTATTATTTGTCCAGTGAAAGGCTGAGATAAGTAGAATAGGAGCACTAGTACAGACATCAGAGAGCCTTGCTTGGAGGAAGGTGCTGTTATTACTATTTGTCCAGTGAAAGGCTGAGATAAGTAGAATAGGAGCACTAGTACAGACATCAGGGAGCCTTGCTTGGAGGAAGGTGCTGTTTTATTACTTGTCCAGTGAAAGGCTGAGATAAGTAGAATAGGAGCACTAGTACAGACATCAGGGAGCCTTGCTTGGAGGAAGGTGCTGTTTTATTACTTGTCCAGTGAAAGGCTGAGATAAGTAGAATAGGAGCACTAGTACAGACATCAGGGAGCCTTGCTTGGAGGAAGGTGCTGTTTTATTACTTGTCCAGTGAAAGGCTGAGATAAGTAGAATAGGAGCACTAGTACAGACATCAGGGAGCCTTGCTTGGAGGAAGGTGCTGTTTTATTACTTGTCCAGTGAAAGGCTGAGATAAGTAGAATAGGAGCACTAGTACAGACATCAGAGAGCCTTGCTTGAAGAAGCTGTTTTATTACTTGTCCAGTGAAAGGCTGAGATAAGTAGAAAAGTGGAGCACTGGTATAATATTGTTCTCCAGAAAGAAATTTAAAGATAAGTTGTAGGTTTAAGCCACCTTGTAAGGATGCAGATTAAGTGAATCTGGCTAATTATTTTAAAAAAAAGAAGTTTTGCTCTGTAGTCTTTCTGAATGCAATTGCAGATTGATGCAAGGAAACTTACTGAAGCAGATGAGTATTTGCCTAAAGTTGAGATACTCTTAACTGGTTCTGTATAAGTAAAACCAGCCGAGCAGAGCAGAGAATTCTGAAGTGATGTTGTTTAAATGTTGTTGCTTGTCTTGTAAAGTCTTGTAACATAATTCTTGTAAGTGAGAAAGCTTAATGCTGACCCTGATTCTGACCTGATAAAGTGCTTATAAGAGAAGTGCTTATAAGAGAAGTGCTAAAGAAAGGTATGAAACCAGCACTGAACCAAGCTGTTTTAGTGTGTCCAGATAAATGCAAATAGACAAGAGACAAAGCAAAAGAAGAATTAGCAGGGAAACAAAATTATCTTTTGTTTTACTTGTAGTTAGAACCCACAAGTTCACCAATGTACACCGGGATAGATAGGGTTTTCTTTACTTTAATTTCTTAAAGTCAGGTGAGGGAGAAGACCTAGGAACTTCTCTACAAGGGCCCCAACTCCGGACAAAGAAGAAGAAGCGCTGAACACGCCGACCTCAACTCTCACCAACCAGGAAGAAAAGGATTCAGCTAAGTAAAGACTGTTGTGGTGGACTTTGTATTCTCATGCTAGAGTATAGAAACAGTTTATAGGAAATGTTTTGTTTATAAAAGTTTTAATGTTGAATAAATGCATTTTCCCTTACTTCACAACCGACTTGAGTGCCTTAAGTAACACAAATTTGTATGTCAATGTGTCAGAACCGTACAAACCCCGACTTTTATGCGCCCTGCTGTGAATACTAGGGGGGATGTGTGGTCCGGCTCTTGGGGAATAACAACCGGCCCGCTACCGTGATCGGCAGCCGACGCCCCGGTCGGCCGCCGCCAGCAGAGCCCCGGGCCAGCGGCGGAACCCCGAGGGGGTCACACTTAGTTCTACTCAAATAGTAAGTGAGCTCTCACTTGTAGTCTATGATGTGTAATGCCGACTCAGCCCAAGCCGCATATGGACTAGGGAATAAAGTCGGGAGGATCATTGACTGGTTTAGAGGGAAGAAGGACATGACCTTCAGAAGGAAATGCTGATGAGTACACAGAACCACCTTGTCATGGTGGAATTGGGTATAAATCTGATCCATCACTAGAGTCTGCAGTTCACTGATGCAGTGAGCTGAAGTGAGGGCAATGAGGAAGATTATCTTCCAAGATAGAAACTTCAGTGAAGTGGTGGCTAAACGATAAAAGGAAGGGACTTGATTATGGGAGGGGTGATCTAGATCCCTGAGAGGAAGTCAGTGCTCTGGAAGAAGTGGAAGCCACTGATATCGAGTCTGAGGCAAACAACGATTTGTACTGTCTGGCTCAGTTCTTTAGGCCTCTCTTTGTCCTTTGTTAACAGAAAGGACACAATTTTGTTTGATGGTCGGGTCTTAAACATTTTAAATACCAGTCATGTTTATCAGTGACAGATACGGTACCAGCACACTTGGTACATTTCTTAAAATGCCAACATGGCTTTAGACAAGGAAGATCTTGTCTTAATAATTTGTTATGCTTTTTTGAAGGTGTGAATAAACAGGTAGACAAAGGTGAGTCAGTTGATATAGTGTATCTGGACTTTCAGAAAGCCTTTTACAAGGTCCCTCATCAGAGACATTTGGCAAAACTAAAGAGTCATGGGATGGGAGGCAGTGTACTATTGTGGATCAGGAACTGGTTGAAAGATAGAAAGCAGAGGGTAGGGCTAAATGGCCAATTTTCCCAATGGAGAAATATGAATAATGGTGTACCCCAGGGATCTGTGCTAGGTCCGCTGCTTTTTGACATATTCATAAATGACCTGGAAAAGGGAATAACGGGTGAAGTTATCAAATTTGTAGATGACACAAAACTATTTAAAGTTGTTAAAACCCATGACAATTGTGGAAAATTACAAGAGGATCTTGATAAATTGGAAGACTGGGCATCCAAGTGGCAGATGAAATTTAATGTGGACAAGTGCAAAGTTATGCACCTAGGAAAGAAAAATCCAAACTATGGTTACATGATGCGAGGTTCCAAATTAGGAACCACCACCCAGGAAAAAGATTTAGGTGTCATTGTGGATAACATGTTAAAATCCTGCACCCAGTGTGCAGCGGCGGCCAAGAGAGTAAATAGAATGCTAGATATGATAAGGAAAGGAATGGAAAATAAAACAAAGAATAGTATAATGTCTCTGTATCGTTCCATGGTGCTACCGCACCTTGAATATTGTGTGCAATTTTGGTCGCCGTATCTTAAAAAGGATATAGCGTTATTAGAAAAGGTTCAGAGAAGAGCCACCAAAATGGTAAAGGGGATGGAAGGATATCCCTATGAAGAGAGGCTAAAACGTTTAGAGCTCTTTAACCTGGAAAAGACATGGCTGAGGGGAGATATGATAGAAGTCTAAAAATAAATGACGGAGTGGAACGGGTAAACGTAGTTTGATTGTTTACGTCATCAGAATATAGAAAGACTAGGGGACATGCAATGAAGCTACAGGGTAAACTATTTAAGACTAATAAGAGAAAATATTTTTTCACTCAATGTGTAATCAAACTCTGGAATTTGTTACCGGAGGATGTAGTAAAAGCTGTTAGTGTAGCTGGTTTAAAAAGGATTGGACAAGTTCCTGGAGGAAAGGTCCATAAACCATTATTAAAAAGGGACCCAGGATATCACTGCTTGACCCAATACAAGCATTGTGGAACCTGCATCTTTTTGGGAAACTGCTAGGTATGTATGACCTAGATTGGCCACTGTTGGAAACAGGATACTGGGCTTGATGGACTTTGATCTGACCCAGTATGGCATTTCTTATGTTCTTATGTAAAATCACTAGTTGGTTTTTCCATGCCTGAAAAGTTGTCTTCAAGACTGAAGAGAAGGCAATGAAGGCCTAGTCTAGCGGCAAGACTGTGAAAGGAAAAAGATGAAAATGAAAATAAGAATAAAAGAAATATCAGGACTGGTGTAGGGCTCGACTAACCGGTGTCAATGGGAAGGCAGAAGCATGATGTTTCACACCAAAATTTTTCGACAGTGACTGCAACTGTCTTTCTTCCTTCTCTGGATATGAACACACCACTTTTGTAGTGAAAAATTAGTTTTAAAGGGATTTTGTACTTATTTCCATGAAATGTAAGTGTGATTAACTAGAGTGATTGAAGAGCAATATATTACTTAAAATTTTCAAACCTGAATGACTAGTACAGTGATGGCTAACCTTTTTGAGCCCGAGTGCCCAAACTGCCGCACAAAACCAAAGAATTTCCTCAAAGTGCCAGCACGTCATTTGCATAAGTGGTCTTATTTGCATAAATATTTGCATAATGTTACCATACACTAACTTTTAGTAAACATGTCTCTTAATGAGTGTATGGATAAAGAAAGACTAAAAGATTTCTACATTACTATAATCCAGTGCCAACCGCCAGGCACATTAGGAACTACTACAAACGCTGCCCATTTAGAACCCATAGCAAACCCGCCGTATCCTGACAGCATTACCAGGACTCACAAAGCACCATACCCTACCTATCAAAAGGCAACACTGCAAATATTAAACCAATACATTTCAGTGAATACTGGGGAAAGAGAACAAGTGGCAACGTCAAATAGGAATTTCCTCTTGTACCAAACAAAGCGCAGATGTTAATGATGCACATTTCCCAGAGCTGACATATTCCAGTTAATAAATTCAAAATAAAGAGATATCGTTCTACCTTTTGTGCATTTTTTTTCAGTTGCAATTGGTCCAGCCATTTTCTTCTGGTTTCTTCATGTTTTCTGCTAACTCTCCATCGTCTGCTGTCCATTTGTCCTTTCTTCTCTCTTCTAGTTTTTTTTCCATTCTCTCTCTCTCTACATCTGCTTTAACATACTAATCTTTCTCCTTTTGCTCTTTCCTCATTTCTATTTCATCCACACAAATTTTACCCCTCCATCCTCAATCCCCAATTACTCTCCCAATACCTGGCCAATTGTAGATTTTTCATCCCTCCTACACAAAATATTTTTCCCCTCTCCATTTTACTCTCCCAGCCCCATCCCATTCTAATCCTCCCCCAACATCAGCTCCCTTCTAGTTCCAGTCTCACCCAGCATCCATTCCCTTCTTCAAGCCCCCCACTTCCCCTCAGCCCATTTCCATTCCAAGCCCCGTCCCCATCAGCTATTTGCAGTTCAAGCCCCCCACTTCCCCTCAGCCCATTTCCATTCCAAGCCCCATCCCCAACAGCTATTTGCAGTTCAAGCCCCCTTCCACTCAGCCCATTTCCAGTCCTAGCAACCCCCCAACCCATTACCAGTCCTAGCCCCCCATAGCTCACTCCCAGTCCTAATCCCACCAGCCCATTTCCAGTCCTAACCTCCCCATCAGCCCACTCCCAGTCCTAATCCCCCATCACTCAATTTTTAGTTTAAGCCCCCCCAGCGCCTATCACCACTCCTAACCCCCCCCAGTGCCCATCACCACTCCTACCCCCCCAGCCCAGCGCCCATCACCACTCCTAACCCCCCCAGCCAGCCCAGTGCCCATCACCACCCCTAACCCCCCCCAGCCAGCCCAGTGTCCATCACCACTCCTAACCCCCCAGCCCAGTGCCCATCACCACTCCTAACCCCCCCACCCCAGCCCATCACTACTCCTAACACCCCCCAGCCCAGACCATAACTACTCCTAACCCCCCCCAGCCCAGCCCAGCCAATCACCACTCCTAACCCCCCCCCCAGCCCAGCCCAGCCCATCACCACTCCTAACCCCCCCCCCAGCCCAGCCCAGCCCATCACCACTCCTAACCCCCCCCCCAGCCCAGCCCAGCCCATCACCACTCCTAACCCCCCCCCAGCCCAGCCCAGCCCAGCCCATCACCACTCCTAACCCCCCCCAGCCCAGCCCAGCCCATCACCACTCCTAACCCCCCCCAGCCCAGCCCAGCCCATCACCACTCCTAAGCCCCCCAGCCCAGCCCAGCACCACTCCTAACCCCCACCCCCCACCCCCAGCCCAGCCCAGCCCAGCCCAGGGAAAATTAAAAAAAAAAAAGAAAACCTGTTTGCTGCCGCTGTCGGGGCCGCCGCGGCAGCATCGAGCGTGCCGCGGGGCCCCCCAGTACCCACCGGCAGAGCCGGTCCTCCCCGTAGCATCTCTCTCTTTGGAGCTGCAGTCAACGCGCCGGTTTGCTGAGCGCGAGGGATGAGTTCCCTCGCTGCTATTTTAAGCCCGGGGGGGCTGTGGGGATGTTCCCATCTGCCCCCGCGGGATTAACTGATTGGCGAAAGGGAAACTCTTCCCTTCGCGCTCTGCAAGCCGGCGAGTCTGACTGCAGCTCCAAAGAGAGAGCTGCTACGGGGAGGACAGGCTCTGCCGGTGGGTACAGGGGGGCCCCGCGGCACGCTCGATTCTGCCGCGGCGGCCCCGACAACGGCAGCAGACAGGGTTGTTGTTTTTTTTTTCGATGGCGGACCTTCCCGCGTGCCAGCTGCAAGGCCTTCGCGTGCCACAGCTGGCACGCGTGCCATAGGTTCGCCATCGCTGGACTAGTAGTTATTACTGCTTTAAAAATCAGAGAATAATAGTCCTGAGAAGAAAGAAGTCTCAGTCACTGCACAATACACTGGACCCAGTCTTGAGCTGGACATTTAAATTCATGCCCATATTCAGCAGCATTACATGTTTTCTTAGGGGGATGTTTACTAAAAACCGCAAAGGTGCGCGCCGCACAATAGCGCACGGAAATGCGGCACCTAAACGCTCTTAAATGCTCTTAAACGCCCCAGACATGTGCGATGAAGCCACGTGCATGTGCGCGACACACTAACGGGCCCCGCACAAGTACGGGCCCGCAAATGTCCGATAGAGGCGTGGAAAGGCTAAGTGAGGGCGGAGGAAGGCCCCCGAGGGGCGGAGAGACGGGGTTAATGGGCGGGGAAGGGGAGGGGAGAGGCCCCTCGCACAGTTGCGGGGCCGAATTTACAAGTAAAAAATAGCGCGAGTGAAACACTCGCGGTAGAGGGCATTTAAAGGGAAGAGAAACCATTTCCGTCAGCAATGTAGAGCAAAACCGGGGAAACCTGTAAAACGTGAGCAGTGTGATACATGTGCACAGCACAAAAGTGCTATTAAAAATAGAAAATGACCAGCACAAAAATATTAAAAAACAGTAAGTCAGCTGGGGAACAGTGATAGCCATGGGCAAATATAACAAATACACCCAGGAAGGTTCCATAAAACAGGAAATGAATGTCGGAAGGGTCAACGGAGCGGAGACCTTTCCAAAAAACATGTCCGTTGTTTGGAGTTGTCCTGGGAGTGTTTTATATGGTTGGCCATTAATATCACTGTTGCACAGCATGGTTATATGTCATCCCCCTCTCTTGTGGTCAATTCCTGGGTTTATTTGCACGTGTGTCACCAGACAGGGTGAATGAGCCCACAGTCAAAATGTGCAGAGCAGGGGTTGAGACTCCATCCTGCAAGGTTAACTATCTCCAGGGACTGCACAGTCTCCATGGCCACAGTGTGGTGCAGCAGACAGAGCCAGTACCTCTAGGACCAGAGGGCAGAGGTTCAAATCCCAGCTGGGGCACCTGCCAGCCCAGTCCCTATATTTTACCCACCACCAAGCAGAGATAGCACAGACACTCCTGTATTGCAGGGAACATAAGCATAGTGCAAACACCCACATTTTGCCCTACACTGCACACCCCCATAACAATGAGCCGTACCCACAGCCCAGTCCCACAAATGCAGTCCTGGAGTGCCACAACGCAAGCAGGTCATATGCTGTCCCTGAGAGAAGGACATGCCAGCATGTTGGCGGACGAGGACAGGTGGTGGAGGGGGTAGTGGGTGCTAGCCACAGAAGACAGTGGCCTAGCCATGTGCAGGCTGACACTGTCCACTGCAACAAACAGGCCCTGTGGGATGTACAGTCATGGTCTGCCCAGGGAATACAGCCTATCCATGGCAACATGGTGGTGCAGTGCACACAGACAGTGTATGCAAGAACAGAACGTCACCGGTTCAATGCCCAGCTGGAGTAACCGACAATCCTCTTCACATATTTATCACACACCCACACCGTGGTAGTGAGGACATATGCTACGCATTGGTAATACCCCTCTATTTTACCCCCCTGAGCACAGACACCATGAACTGGTGCATTACCCAGAGCAGAGTCTCCCAAATGCAGTCCTGGAGGGCCACACACCATTCTGGTTCCATGCTGCCCTAATACAAATGCCAGTGCTGCATATCTATGAAACACCCCCATGGCATGTAGATGTAGCTCATACATATTCATGAGGGACAGCACTAAAATACGAATAGTGTGTGGCATACCAGGACTGGGGTTGGGAACCCCTGCTGTAAAGCAGCAGCCAAGAGGGGCAGACACACCCACACCCACACCCACATGCCCCATTGGCCAATGCCCCCTGGAGAGGCAGGACATTGGGCCCTGCATGCATCTCCCATTACCAGCACCTGCATACCTTAGCAATGCCACCCTATACCTGGGTACACGGTACACAGCCCTCAAATGTTTGCTAGGAGTAATGGTAGATAGACATTCCTACATGAAGCACTGTTTGCTCTCTGAGCAACATCAGAACAAAATACTAATACAGCTGGGGAACACTGATACTATTGATGGGCAAAAACTAAAAACACACCCAGGAAAGCCCCAGTAGAAGGACAGGAGCTGTGGAAGGGGCTATGGAGCGGAGACCTGACCAAAATTCACTTCCGTGTGTCTCAGCTGTCCTGGGAGTGTCTGTTATGGTTGTCCATAACATCACTGTTGCTCTGCTTGGTTACATTCATTCCCCTTTGTCGAGGTCAGTTGGGGGAGTTATTTGCACCCTTGTCACCAGACAAGGTGAAAGACCCCACATCACAAATGTGCATAGCAGGCATGTTGACTCTGTTGGTCAGGTCTGCCATCCACAGGGACTGCATTGTCTCTGTGGCCACAGTGTGGTGCAGTGGACAAAGCCAGTACCTCTATTTTCTGAGGGTCACAGTTTCAAATCCCATCTGGGGCTCCTGCCAACCCAGTCCCCATATTTTACCCACCGCTAAACAGAGAGAGTAAAGACATACATTTATTGCAGAGAATATAAGAATGGTGCACACACACATTTTGTACCCAACACTGCACACACACCATAACAATGGCCATTACCTAGAGCAGAGTCTCCAAAATGCATTCCTGGAGTGCTACAACGCACACATGTCATCAGCTTTTCCAAGATAAGCACATGGCAGCATGTTGCCGGAAGGGTACAGGTGGTGAAGGGGGCAGTGCCTGATAGCCACAGAAGACAGTGGCCTAGCCATGTGCAGGCTGGCACCGTCCACTGCAACAGATAGGCCCTGTCGGATGTACAGTCATGGACATCCCAGAAAATCCAGCAAATCTGTGGCAGCACAGGGGTGCACTGCACACAGACAGTGTGTGCAAGAACAGAAGGTCACAGGTTCAAAGCCCTGCCAATCCTGCCCACATATTGTTTCCACAACGAAAATGTGATAGTAAGGGCAATCCTTTATTGCTGGGGACATATGCATTGGTCATACGCCTATCTTTCACCCCACTGATCACGGACACCATGACCAGGGGCACGACCTACAGCAGAGTCTCACAAATGCAGTCCTGGCGGACCACACACCATTCCTGTTCCATGCTGCCACGCATAGAAATGTTTGTGTGTCATATCCCTGCACCACCGCCATGGCATTTAGATGTAGTCACATGCATATTCATGAGGGACAGCAGGAAAACCAGAACAGTGTGTTGTAATCCTGGCCTACATCTGGGAACCTCTGCTGTAAAGCAGCAACCAAACAGGGGCAGACACACCCACACCCACACCCACAGGCCACATTGGCCAATGCCTCCTGGAGAGGCAGGACATTGGGCCCTGCGTGCATCTCACAATACTAGCATGTGCATTCCTTAGCAATGTCACCCTACACCAGGGTATACGGTACACAGCTGTCAAATGCTTGCTGAGTACTGGCAGATAGATAACCCTACGTTACGCAAATTATGCTCTGTGAGCTCCATCATGACAATCATTCTGTTGTCTGCAGTGGGTGCATCAGGTCTGGTCTCAGACAGTGTTTACCACCCTGGGGAGTGACACCCATGGTATTGCGTACCATATCCATGCCTGTACTGTGCCCAGGACTGGTGTGGTGGCCAATGTTGACAAACGCCTCTATAGTAGCACAATGCTGGCATACGTGTGTGAGTGTGTGTCTGTCTATACAGGGTGTGTGTTGGCTGCAAACACCTTCCACAGCCCACACTGCCAGCACTGTTGCCAGTATTGGCCTGCCAATGTGCATAATGAGCAGCAAGGGTACCATGGGTATAGATCAGACAGGGTGGGATGGCCAGGATGCATCTGCACAGGGCAGAGGGCACTGGCTGGGACACTGTAGTGGCTGGCCACCACCCACACAGACAGGGTGGCCTCTGTATGTGCTGCTGGGGTTGTACAACACCCTGACTGTGCAGTGGACGACAGCATGGCTAGGCACCCCCATAGTGATAGATAGTATCTCTGTCATGTGATATATATGGGTTGTGTTTTTGGGGCCCAGTCACTGACCTATCTGCTGGTGTGCACGGCCATCCTAGTTCTGGGTGCATGCATTTCCAACAGGACCAACTAGCAGATTGTCCTCAGTTGGTTTGTGTCCTGATGGAGTGCTGTGCAGCGGGTGATGGCTTGCTGCGGGAGAATATCAGATAGTGGTGGGGCCCAACGTAGCATATCAAGGCATACTGTCTGTCAGATATTATGTCAGGGATGTGCATGTCTAACAGGACTAACTAGCAGATTGTCCGCAGCTGGTCTGTGTCCTGATGGAGCGCCTTGCAGGGTGCAGTGGCTGATGGCTTGCTGCAGGACAATATCAGATAGTGGTGGGGTGCAACCGAGCACATACAGGCCTAATGTCTGTCAGATATTGTGTTATGGATGTGTATACAGCTGCCATGACTGGCCTGTAGGGTGTCTCTTTCACAGTAGGACTGGGGTTGATGGTCTACTCTGCTGCCACCATTGCAGGGAGTAGCATTTAGAGAGGAGACCCTGTGTTGCAAACGGGGGGGGGGGAGGAGGGGGACAAAATGGTGGTACCTAACCCACCTAGGTATCCATAAGGGGTTCCCCAGACTCAGACCGACAGAGATATCCAAGTTGTTTCTGCAGAAAGAACCTATCTCACAGAGTAATAGTGCATTGGAGCTCTGCCATGGCCTAAATTTGCCGTGGAGGGTGTTGTGGACCTGGTCCTGGGTGCCTCATCGCACCCTTAGGGTGAGCACAGTACCCGCACAATGTGACGGTGTGTAGCTACTCTGTGCCAGTACAACACCCACTCAGTACACCCTACCAGGCCGAGTTGATGTGTGGGTGCACACGGGCACATCCCCATACCAGGCCTGGAGCTGTCAGGTTGCAGTCCCCATCCTGTGTGCATCTGTGGACTGGTGATTTGCATGTGCAGTGCATCATGGGCACGGGTGGCCAAACCCTATCCACCTCACAACAGCAGACTGTCTGTGAGGTGACGTGCAGGCTTTCTGCAGCCAGCCATGGCTTTTGCTTACAGCTATAGTGCTGTAGTCCAAAGGTTATGTCACTGCCTGTGTAGCCAGAGGATATGGGTTCAAAAACCACAGTGTGGTAATGTGATTAGGGTTGTCCACAGCATTATCCATCTCAAATCCACCTATTTTTATGCATGATAAAACACCGCGGCATACTGTACCCATAAGGTGTGTCTGAGGGTGCTTTATAGGGTGCCCTATAGGCCACCTTATGGTTGCCATCCATATAGTGTGCACTATACATTATCCTGTGTGGCAACATATATGGTGCCCTATAGGGGACATTCTAGGGTGCGTTGGCGGACAGTGCACTGTAACATGTGCCCTATGGGCCGCCTTATGTTAACATGCTGTGAGAGTGCGTTTGCTAGTAGTGATACAAAAGAAAAAGAGCCACCTACACCACAACACAACATAATACATACTGTTTTAGCCAGCCGTGTTCACTGGGCACTGTGAGTTATTGAACCGCTGATCTCTGCACCAGTGATCACTGTTTCAAACATTGTGCTGTGGCTCTGTTCCTGTGCGTGGATATCAGCGAGACCCCTTATGCCGCACAAAACGCCCATAATTAACAGTACGCCGCCCAATGACGCCCATAATAACAGTGCGCCATCCAAAACGCACAAAATGTACAGTGCGCTGCCCTATGTCGTCCAAATGCTAATATGTCTCGTAAAACATATACCCATCAAAGGTGTTGCTACAGCTGGGCATTTCCGTTGCACACAATGGGGGATCGAACCCATGGCCCCTGGACCATTGCTCAGTGTCATCACCGTTGTACCACGGCTCTGTTGTTTTGCGTGGCCAAGCAGCGTGCCACCTAGCCGTTCCACGCGATAATGTAGGCAGCGCACATCGCCGCGCACAAGTCCGGCCGCGTAGTCTCGGGTTGTTGTGTTTTACCGACCAGAACTGACCACACCTCATATGCCACATGCCCAGTAATGGGGACCCCGCACATATTAGGTGTTTATCAACACACCCCTAAAAGTGTTTCATTTCAACATGAGAAATACATCGGTGCTATCTGTGGCTGCAGAGGTCAATAGACATACAGTTGTTCACACACTACCCACTGTGTATGAAAGCAGCGTGCATGTTCAATGTGCATATTCCCCGCATGCAGCCATGCGGAACGTTGCTATGCGCCTATCTCGGTCGCGTAGCCATGCGCCGCGCATGTTCGGCAAACGATGTGTGCAAATGCGGAAGATGAGTTGTGTGTGTCACGGCTGCTACACGTGTAAAAAAGAAAATGGCGCCCCGCACAAGGAAGCCTGCCTTCTCTAGAAGAGAGGTCCGTGAGCTGGCAATACTAATAGGGCCAAAACAGGATAAGCTCTTCCCAGGAGCCTCCAGGGGAAGCGACACTGCAAAGGTGCTGAGGGCCTGGGAACGCATCACACGGCGTTTCAACCGTGTGGCTGAAAACAAACGTGAGGTAAGGGTATGGCAGCATATAACAATAGCCATATACAAACACTGGGGTGATTGTAGGTGACCATGCAGCTGTGTGTAGGTGGTTTACAACAGAAATGTACAGCAGCTACAACCGCATGTAGATATCTCTATGTATCACATCTGAGTAGTATTCCATGTATGCAGGTGTTGCTGGATATGGTCACATAGGGCATGATGCAATCCTGCAGTCATGCAATCTGCCTCTGTTGAACAGATAAAACATATTGTAACACAGCTAGGCCAGAGATCTTGCTAAATAGTCTCCGGAAACATCATGTGCTGATGCTGGGGTCTGCATCTGCAGGCTAACACATATGGCCAATCCTTAGTGCTAGCGAAAAATCTGCATCACATGGTCTGTCTTACACCATGCAGCCCAGGGGTTCTGCGCCAATGTTGTCAAACGCAACTAGCCTATTCACAGGAGCCATGAGAGGCCATCAGAGTTGGCCCTCAATCACCCTGGAGCTATGGGATCCCCACTAATGTTGCCTAAGCCATCGCCCCTATCCCCTGGAGTACAGAGAACCCTTCAAAGTACACTCACACTCACCCTGCAGATATGGGGATGTTGCTAATGTTGTTTAAAACCACCATCCCCATCCCCAGGAGTACAGAGAAGCCTTCAAACTGGGCCCTGTGTCATCCTGTAGATATGGGAATGTCAAATACGGTTGTGTAACCCATCCCCTTATCCCCAGGAGTACAGAGAAGCCCTCAAAGGGGGCCCCCTGTCATCCTGTAGATATGGGAATGTTTACTAATGCTGTTTAACCCCACATCCCCATCCCCAGGAGTACAGAGAGGCCCTCAAACTGAGCCCTGTGTCATCCTGTAGATATGGGAATGTCAAATACTGATGTTTAACCAAACCTCCCAATCACAACGAGAACAGAGAAGCCTTCAAACTGCCCCCTGTGTCATCCTGTAGATATGGGAATGTCATATACTGTTGTTTAACCCATCCCCTTTATCCCAGGAGTACAGAGAAGCCCTCAAAGGGGGCCCCCCCTGTCATCCTGTAGATATGGGAATGTTTACTAATGCTGTTTAACCCCACATCCCCATCCCAGGAGTACAGAGAGGCCCTCAAACTGAGCCCTGTGTCATCCTGTAGATATGGGAATGTCAAATACTGTTGTTTAACCCATCCTCCCAATCCCCAGGAGTACAGAGAAGCCTTCAAAACTGGGCCCTGTGTCATCCTGTAGATATGGGAATGTTCAAATACTGTTGTTTAACCCATCCTCCCAATCCCCAGGAGTACAGAGAAGCCTTCAAACTGGGCCCTGTGTTCATCCTGTAGATATGGGAATGTCAAATACTGTTGTTTAACCCATCCTCCAAATCCCCAGGAGTACAGAGAAGCCTTCAAACTGGGCCCTGTGTCATCCTGTAGATATGGGAATGTCAAATACTGTTGTTTAACCCATCCCCCTTATCCCCAGGAGTACAGAGAAGCCCTCAAAGGGGGCCCCCTGTCATCCTGTAGATATGGGAATGTATAAACATGCTGTATAACCCCACATCCCCATCCCCAGGAGTACAGAGAGGCCCTCAAACTGAGCCCTGTGTCATCCTGTAGATATGGGAATGTCAAATACTGTTGTTTAACCCATCCTCCCAATCCCCAGGAGTACAGAGAAGCCTTCAAACTGGGCCCTGTGTCATCCTGTAGATATGGGAATGTCAAATACAGTTGTTTAACCCATCCTCCCAATCCCCAGGAGTACAGAGAAGCCTTCAAACTGGGCCCTGTGTCATCCTGTAGATATGGGAATGTCAAATACTTTTTTTAAACACAGCATCCCAATCCCCAGGAGTACAGAGAAGCCTTCAAACTGGGCCCTGTGTCATCCTGTAGATATGGGAATGTCAAATACTGTTGTTTAACCCATCCTCCCAATCCCCAGGAGTACAGAGAAGCCTTCAAACTGGGCCCTGTGTCATCCTGTAGATATGGGAATGTCAAATACTTGTGTTTAACCCATCCCCCTTATCCCCAGGAGTACAGAGAAGCCCTCAAAGGGGGCCCCCTGTCATCCTGTAGATATGGGAATGTTTACTAATGCTGTTTAACCCCACATCCCCATCCCCAGGAGTACAGAGAAGCCTTCAAACTGGGCCCTGTGTCATCCTGTAGATATGGGAATGTCAAATACTGTTGTTTAACCCATCCCCCTTATCCCCAGGAGTACAGAGAAGCCCTCAAAGGGGGCCCCCTGTCATCCTGTAGATATGGGAATGTTTACTAATGCTGTTTAACCCCACATCCCCATCCCCAGGAGTACAGAGAGGCCCTCAAACTGAGCCCTGTGTCATCCTGTAGATATGGGAATGTCAAATACTGTTGTCTAACCCATCCCCCTTATCCCCAGGAGTACAGAGAAGCCCTCAAAGGGGGCCCTCTGTCACCCTGGAGATATGGGAATGTGTGCTAATGTTGTTTTAACCCATCCTCCCTATCCCCAGGAGTACAGAGAAGCCTTCAAAGGGGGCCCTCCACCCACCCTGGTGATATGGTGGAGTGTGCCTATGCTGTTTAATCCATTCTCCCCATCTACAGGAGTCCTGACACCTGTGTATGGTTGTCATTTAAACGACCTAACGTAGATGATGCATTTCCCTGCTAAGGTGCTGTAGGACACACAACACCCATGGGGCTGGAAAGCGGACTGTAACGGAGGGTATGTCTTGTCACACATGTATATCAGCTATGTTGGATAGTCTACACATCTCATACAGTCTATGGGTCTGTGAGCTTCACAACACACAGCAGGGGATAGGCAGCAGACAGATGGTGGTCACAATATTCTATGGTCCATGTCGTGCAATCACGTGTTTAGGCCGGAATGTTGTTTCCCCAACCTATGTTTGCATATCCACAGGTGGAGGACCTGAGGAAGAAGGCCCGTGAACTGAGGCTGTACCACCCGGAGTATCTTGAGCGTTTCAGCAGGGGGCCGGGACAACACCAAGATGGTGAGTTATCCCAGGAATAACTTTCATCAACAAATGTCACATTGACCTACCAGCCTGTGTGTTACCTGCATATTTACAGGTGTTATGTGACACACATGGACGGC
The DNA here is from genome assembly GCA_033557465.1 of Ichthyophis bannanicus. Taxonomy (NCBI): domain Eukaryota; kingdom Metazoa; phylum Chordata; class Amphibia; order Gymnophiona; family Ichthyophiidae; genus Ichthyophis; species Ichthyophis bannanicus. The sequence goes on along the minus strand of CM066034.1, from coordinate 882,983,512 downwards.
CTGTAATGTATGTAATCTTTCCCATATATAGACCACAGCAGTGATGGACCCGGAGACTCCCCACCCACCCTCAGACGGCCCACCACACGCCGTGGACGGGAGAGAGAGGTGGCGGAGGTGCAGGAGGAGGAGGAAGAGGTGGAGGCGCAGGTGTCGGATCTGCAGACAGAGGATGTGGAGGGGTCAGAGGATGCAGATGAGGAGGAGGGGCCCAATGAGGACGATGTGGTGCTGGTGCAGGACTCTGACGTGGAGGGGGAAGATGGGGAGGAGGGGAATGTGGGCCACCATTCACCAGCGGATGGGCATGTTGTGCAAGGTGTGGGGGATGCGGGGGAGGGGGGGTGGGGGGCATGGTGGGGATGTCCATGCGGGGGTGTTAGCATGGGTGGAGGGGGTATTGGCGGGGAGTTTGGGGGGGGGAACAGGCAGGGCGGGGGGTTTGGGGGAACACAGCACAGCACAGGTCTCTGTGGACCCCCGTCAGACACCACAGGCAGGAACATGGGACAGACATCGTAGTGTCACCGCGCCATCCACTGCCACCAACATATCACATGCACATGCCAGCACACAGACCACCGAGACTGTTTGTCTGTGTGCTGGCAGGTGTATGCACGATGTGTTGGTGGCAGTGGAGGACGTGAGACGCGACATCCGTTTGGTGTATCATGCACTGCAGTGCTGATGGGGGCTGTCCAGCAGTGTGAACGCTGATGTTGCACAGCTGCAACATCAACGTTCATCTGCTGGAGACCGTCACAGGCAGTATTGATGGCACCTGTGACGGCCACTGTGGCCTGTGCTGTGCTGTGTTACACAAACATACAGGCTGGGTGTTTGTTGTATGGCATGTTGCCATTTTGTTTTTACGTTACTCCAATTAAAGTTGGACGTTGTTTTCTGGACACAATGGTCATGTGTTTCCCTTACACACTCACCATGGATGTAAGCATGGGATATGTCTGTGGAACAGGATATGCATTGACAGGTGACATGGATGTCATATGTGGACTTGCTCTAAATGCATTCATGGGGTCCTATCCATGTGTGCGGGTGTGTGACACCTTGGTAGGCGTATGCGTTGTTGCGTCGGAAGGGATTCCCGGGAACATCCATGTCACATGGGTGGGCATGACATCCACAGATCTGTCAGTGGTCATATGGCAAACACATATGCATGCCACCCATGTCTGTCAATGCCACATGCATG